>OY756370.1:12617190-18435574 GCA_963576895.1 Ceraclea dissimilis
TTGTGTCAAGACGTAATCTGGCAGGTATTTTGTGGGATCCCTGTGGACCTGTTTGATTATTGTTCTTATGTAGTACTGTCTCACATCCAGGACTCCAAAATCCGAGAACAGTTCATTTGATGGGTATCGGTATGGTCTTCTACAGATCACTCTCAAGAGTGACTTTTGAGCAGTTACTATCGGGAAGAGGTTTGTTTTCGCCATCCCTCCCCATCCTATAATACCATAAGTAAATATCGTCTGTCCAAGGGCGTAATAGAACATTTTGAGATCCTTCATGTCGAAGATATCTCTCAAAGTACGGAAGATATACATTAGTTGACGGGTTCGTTTTGCTACAGTTTCAATGTGGTCTGTCCAGCGGAGATGTTTATCGATAGTTATACCTAAATATTTATACTTATCGGTGCGTGACAGTCCACTGCAGTTACATGAGTTTGTGTTGCAATTGTGTACCGTGATAGATGATTCCGCAGTGTCGGGTTGCAATCTACCATCAATGCTATAGGTCATGTATTTTGTTTTTGCGATGTTTAACGTTAGCAGGTTCTCGTCCAGCCATCTCTTCACCAGGTTCACCCCATTTTCCGCCATTCGGTGCGTCTCGTTCCAGTCTTCCGAAGAGAACAGCAACACGGTGTCGTCCGCGAAGGAGAGTACTGGGCCACCGACATCTAATTTGTTTAATTCATTTATATAAATCAAGAAAAGTGTAGGTCCCAGCACACTTCCCTGGGGCACTCCGCATGCTATTGGTGCAAATGTACTTACAATTTCTCCTAGCTTGACCGCCTGCAGTCTACCATTCAAGTACGACTGGAACCACTGTAGCGCCGTGTCATCGCATTTTATGTTTTTGAGTTTTTGCAAAAGTAGACCATGGGAGACGGAGTCAAAGGCCTTGGCAAGGTCCAAAAATATTCCGATTAGACATGGGCGCCACGCCGGCGCGCCGCCGCTGGTCAGGGTCGGCGTGCCGCCGCCGGCAAAACGCTCACGCCGGCGGCGTGGGAACTGCGTGACCAAAAATATTTATCCTGTGTTTTTTGAGACAAAAATCGAAATAAGTACTTTTCCAGGTAAAAAAAATGAAGCATTCAGCTGTAGCGACGCTAGGATTCAGTAATTATATAAGATGTCGAATAATAACTAATGCATTAATTGTTAACCCACTCCTACGTCTCACATATTTCGTTCATTTGGTTTGGAATAAAAAAAAATCGGGGAATTTTCTGTACCTTATTTATTTGATTCTAAAACAAGAAATAGGATGGGATGGAGGCATTAATAATTTGGTTCTTCGTGGTGGAAATTAAATGAACAAACGTTATTCTATGTTGACTGGGAATCACAAGGAAAACTCAGAATTTATAGATCGATTTTTAGGACACCGGTCGATTTTATCATACCACGCTGAAATTTTTAAACCACGTAAATTTTAGCAGAAGGCTATATTTTTCTTCCAGGAATATCTGACCAAAATATGCGGCCTTTCGTCTTTTCGGTCAACCGTTCTATCTTTTCATTAGTTTTCATGAGTAGTATTTTATCGAAGTACCTAATCGAAATTATTTTCATTCCACTTGACTAGATTCCTTATTCTCCAGATAACAGGTGCACTCACTGACCTGGAGGCTGTCGAGAGTTTCACATACCTCGGATCCGTGCTAAATAACGCAGGAGGATGCGAGGCGGAGATCAGAAGACGGATTGGGATGTCAAAGAACGCTATGACACGCCTTGACAAAATATGGATAGACCGAAGAATATCCAGAGGGCTAAAAATTAAATTGGTGAGGTCGCTTGTGTTCTCTATTTTCCTCTATGGTGTGCAATCTAGGACCTTGCGAGCGAGGGACAAGGCTTGAATTGACGCTTTCGAGATGTGGTGTTGGAGGCGCATGCTGCGGATCCCATGGACTGCAAGAAGGAAAAATGCCTCTATCCTTCAGGAACTTGGAATCACATCTAGATTGTCATCTCCATGCTCAGAAAGAATTCTCCAATTTTTTGGACACATCGCTCGCAGAGGGGGAGATAGTCCCGAGAAGCTAATAATCACGGGAAACACGCCGGGACCCAGAGGACGATCACCTTTGCGATGGACGGACCAAGTTACGCAGACTGTTGCCCCCTCCATCTACAGGGCAGAGCATCTTGCCGAGGACAGAGCTGCGTGGCGGGGATTGGTCAAGCAACGGGTGTTTGGGTTTGGAGATCGCGACCCTCAGCAGTGAGGAAATCGAATGGAGAGAGAGAGAGATTCGCTATATTTAATTTGTTTTAATACAATAGGTACTGTAGAAATAGTTAAGACTCCTCTTCTCTTGACAAAAAACGCTATTCATTTGGTAATTTTTACATTTAAGATCTTCAAAGTGTCAAATGTGATTATATTTTGGTATTAGATATTTTAACGTTAAAATCCAATTATTTCGCTCACCCAAGGCTGCATTTTAATAAAAAATAATAATTTACTATCCCCTAACGTGGTTTCTCAGACTGTGATTACAGACTACTCTCAAATTGAAATTTATCTTTCCACCGGTAAGCATTACGTATTTTGGTTGATGTCATTATTAATTTATGCACCTTTCGACTAAAAACACCACAATTTATCTTTATTTATTTATATTCTTTATTTTTACACCTAAAATAACATCCAAAATAAGTTTTTTTTTTCAATAAAATTAATCTGGGTTTATCGAAATAAACCCACATACATATTTGTGCACTTCAGAGAAAGCTTAAAAGCTTGTGTTATGAAGTGAAGTAGGTCGGGGATTGAACCCGCGCCCACTGGATTAACAGTCGAGCGCGTTACCAACCAGGCTACCGACCACCTCAAAACTTAAATTAGATAATTTTATTAAATTACCCTTCCATTCCAAGCAACAGCACATATAACACATGTGTTTTTACAGCTTGTGCTGAACCGTAGTTCTTGGTTACATAGGAATTTTGCATTTTGTGGAAGGTCGACCTCGTCATCGCAATTCTGGACTTCATTTCAGAGTTTGATTTCCACTCACCGTTTAGCTAACAGCCCAAGTATTGCCAAATGAGAAACCTGTTCGACTGCACTACTGTCCATAGTTAGGCTCATTCTGACGCGTTTGACTTTATGGATTTGTTTTTTTTTGACCTGCCCTTCAGCACCATAAAAAAACAATAATGAATTTTTCCATTATTTTTCAAATATGAGCTTTTATTTCACTTTATTATTGAAATAATCATAGTTTTTCAAAATAAATAAAACTATTTTATCATTATCCTTTTCACATATACGTATTTAATCATTTAAAACAATATTGCAAAAAAATCCAATGCTTCCCCCCACTTTGGATCCACGCCGCCGGCGTGGCGCCGCCGCCGGCAATTTTAGGCATGGGCGCCGCCGCCGGCTTTTTTGCAGCCGGCGCACATGTCTAATTCCGATACACCTTTTCCTGTCATCTAAGGACCGTGTAATATACTTGGTTACCTCTAGGATCGCGTCATGAGTTCCCATGTTAGGACGAAAGCCAAACTGTCCGCTTGACAGTATACCGTTATCATTAAGGTATTTTAGCAGTTGCGTGTTTACTATTCGTTCATAGACCTTAGACAGGGTGTTGAGAAGCGCAATTGGACGGTAGTTTCTCGGGTCTTCTGGATCTCCATCCTTGAATATGGGTGTTACATATGCTCTTTTGAGGTGTTCAGGGAAAACACCCTGTCCAAGGCTCAGGTTTATAATGTGGGTAAGGGGGGTTTTTATATAGCTACCTATGTGTTTGAGAACTTTTGTTGATATTCCATCAGGTCCTCGTGCACATTCTGTTCGAAGTTTTTGTAGGGCAATTAATACTTCTGTCTCCGTGACCTGGCCGATTTTAAACGAAATGTTGGTGGGTTGGCTTCTGCACTGTTGGTTGATTAGGTCTGATTCTGTCTTGTTGATGTTTGTTAGGATAGACTCTGATAGTTTTGCTCCAACATTTGCGAAGTAGTAATTGATACTCTGTGTGATTTCCTGTTGGTCCTCTACCAGCCTGTCATCGACTCTCAATTTTTTAATGGATGCACCTTCCTGTGGTTTGTGTATGTTCTCTCTAGCCACCTTCCAGACAGTCTTGACGTTATAATTGTCATTCTCTATTTTACTCCTATAGTATAACGTTTTGGCGAGCTTGATTGCCCTATGACATATATTGCGGTAAATTTTATAGTAGTTTTGTAGATTTTGATTTCCGGGGAATTTGAGAGTTTTTATATGTAATTTATCTCTTTTATGAATACTTTTGACCAGCGCATCAGTGATCCAAGGCTTTATTCTAATTTTGGAATGTGGTATTGTTCTAGTGGTGGAATTAAGATTTATATTAGTTTGTAATATAGATACGAATAAATCCATCGCTGTGTTCGGGTCAGTATTGTTAAGCACGGTTTGCCAATTTTCGCTTTTCGCGTCCTCTATCAGTGCACTGTAATTTAGAATGTTGATTGTTTTAGGTTTCGGGATTGGGGTTTTCTTAGTGTTATCAATTTCCACTATAGTTGTGTAGTGATCAGTAAAAGTGGTATGTATAACAGCCGCTCTATTTACACTCATTCTACTTTTGACAAATATATGGTCTATACATGATTTCGTTGTGGGAGTTACTCGCGTTGGCTTATTGATTGCTGAGAGAAAGCCATGCTCAGATAGAAGACAGAGATATTCATCCACACTGGAATCTCTGGAGTCTCTTTCGAGGATATCGATGTTGAGGTCCCCCGCAACAATGTTCGTTTTGCATCTAGGTATGGAGCTCAATGCACGGTTTAGTGAGGAAAGGAATTGTGTTGTATCTCTATTCGATGGTGAACGGTAAATGGCAAACACTGAAAGTATGTCCTCACAAGTTATCTTTAGTGCGTTTGCATCGGCTAGTTTAACGTTGGTGCACACTGCGTTTAGTGTTCTCTTCACCAGGACCACGACACCCTCCGCTCTGTTAGCATGGTCGGTCGTTTGGAATGAATTATAGCCCTCCAGATGATTTATAATTAAGTTATCCCCTAGCCAGCACTCAGTAAGTATAAGGACATCGGGCCGGAGGTCAGAACCACTCAAAAACACCACAAGATCATCAAAATTACATTGTAGACTACGAATATTAATATTTACAATCCTAAAAGTGGTTCCATTTTGGAATCCACGCATGCACTCCTCTGGAGCGAGTTCAATGGTCTCAGGCAATATTAAATTTTCTATTTCAGAGTGTATTGACTCTTTAGATATTTGAGTGTATCGGTAATGTGAGTAGCCAAGAGGTAATCTCCAAAACTCTTATTTAGCAGTGAGCCGGAGTATTTAATCCCGGGGACGTCATCACAAATTTCTCCACAGTGGCCCTCACTATTGCACATAGACGCCAGGCCACACAACAACAGACCGAAAATATGGACAAGAATTACCGCAATTCTCTCAACAGATATGTATGACACATAATTACAGTTAATTATGGTATTTGTATGTAGTAATTCAGTGGGCAGAGTTTTTAATGTTATATTTATAGTTTTATTTCCATACACAATTCTTAGTGTAATGCATACAACAGCGTTCAATTTAAATGTAAATACTTTAGAGTTAGTATATCCAGGGTAGTACAATAAGGAATATAAATATGTTTCCACCATAAAACGAGCACTCACGCAATATAAGTTATTAAATTCAAATAAACAACCTACAACCAACATCATTATAACCATTAGCTCTTGGAAAAAAGACACGTTTACAATCAGATTTAGGAAAAACTTAGGACTATTATTATTATTAGTTACTATTAAATTTAGGAAAAACTTAAGACTATTATTATTATTAGTTACTATAAGATTTAGGAAAAACCCAAGACTATTATTATTATTATCAGTTACTATTAGGTTTTGGAAAAAACCCACAGTTACGACCAAATTCAGAGAAAAACCTTCGACTATTTTTATTAATGTTAAGTGTTGACAAAAGCCATGATCATTTTTAGATTTAAAAGAAAACTTATAGCTATTATTATTTATATTTGGCTTAGAGTAAAACTTATCGCTATTTCTACAATTAAGACTTTGATTTGATAGTTCGTCACATCTCAGTGGGGTGATGCAGCAACACTTAGCGCCTCTAAGTCTTCCAGGTCTCTGATCCGAAAAACCTTCGACTCAGGGCTCTGTCTTACAAATATACGCCCATTTTTCACCCATACGAAGCGACACTTTAATGTGCGAGCCCTCTCACGCGCAAGTCTATGAAGGTTTTTGTTTTTGATAGTCAGGTGCTCATTGAAGTATAGTGTTGATTGACCCTCCTCAATGTTGCTTCTTCCAGTCTTGAGACGTGAGAGGAAATCGTCTCGTTTTTGGGCAGACGTCATTCTCACAATAATATTCGACGGTTTACCATCATTTCGTGGTGACAGACGAGTGATGGTATCGATGTCTCGCTCATCAAGCTCATACCCCACCTTATCGGACAAGGTTTTTATGTAGAGGCTTAGGTTCTCTCCCACCTTTCTGGGTGCACCAAAAATTTCAATGTTGTTACGTAGGAGATCCTGTCGGTGTACTTCCTCTCTTCGTTCCAGCTCTTCCACTCTCCTCCTAAGTAGCTTAGTCTCTTCTTCTACCGCTTCCTGCCTCTTTACGGTTCCCTCCAGTTCATTGACTCTGTTTCTGAGACCATCGTACTCATCAGATAGGTATTTGAGTGATGACCTTATCTCATCCAGTGCGCCGAACACCTCTCCTTTCATAGTGGCTAGTTCTGTTGAAATTATCGTCTGCATCTTCTGGGAGATCCTCTCAAAGAGGGTATCCATCATCTGGGCAGATATGGTGTCCTTCGATGGAGACAGAGTCCCACCGCAAACCTCCACTCCACCAGACTCACGCTCGCCAATGGCACCATCATTATCATTACCCCTACGTTTTTTGACGCCCTTGCAACATGGACATTTCCATGTTGTTTTTCTTTCCTTCGTCATTTTTTTGTAATTTTCCTGTGTCATGTTAAGACACAGGATATGGTAGGTACACTTGCACTCCGCACAACACAACAGGTCATCCGTCTTAATGATTCTCTCACAAGCGTTACAGGGATTCATATTTAGAAAGGTAGGGATTACTATTGGTAATAAATTTGTAAATTAAATTGCAATGGAGTAATACTCAATGTACACAACACAGAAAGAAAACGGTATTGGTAAGCTATCATTTGTACCACATTTCGATCAAAAAACAGATACGTCATAAATTAAGCAGCGGGCTCTCGGACTATATTTGATTCGAAGTATTTACGACATTGCTGTATTTACGTGAACCAACACCTCTGAATTCAATTTATTGATTTAGATTGAAGATTACTGATTGATTGAGATTGATTGTCCTGGCTGCGGAATACAAGGGAATGGACCGGCATCCGGAGTGTAGAGGAGCTGTTCCGAGCGGCGCAGGACAGAGACAAGTTCACCCAAGTGATCGCCAACGTTGGAGGGACCCGACAGGGCACACGAAGAAGAAGATGATCGAAGATAGAGATTTTGTTTTAGGTAATTGTTGAAACTGCGGGAATATAATAGTAACAGAAGAAATCCTAAATTCTCTGTCTGATTACTTGAAATATCTTACACAACCAAAAAACTGCTCTGAATATTGAAATTCTAGGAATATTTCTAATCTTTTCTCTACGCACCAAACTGAAGAAATTTTCAGGAATAGGTAATATTTTCATACAAATTAAGCGATTTTATTAAAATTCACCGAATTGCTTCACTTTGGTGATTTTTATCAAGATCTAAAGAAAGAGTAAATTCTAAGAAGGCACTTTCATATAATGATCTATTTACAGCAAAGGGTTTTGTATAGGTAGGTATGTGTTAGTGTAGCATGTGCCATGTGTGACATTATCTGCGACTTTTCAACGTAATGTGTCTAAACAGAAAAAGGCTTATCTAATGTTTCTGCTTCCCATTTGATAAAACGTTTATTTTATAAAAAAGATCGCAGAACTTGTGGCGTCTATTTCTTGAATTTTGGGATGACATTATTACTCGTAGACCAAGCAACGTAGGTCAAAAAGAAAGGGGGTATTAGTCCGAGAGCCCGCTGCTTAATTTATGACGTATCTGTTTTTTGATCGAAATGTGGTATAAACGATAGCTTACCAATAGGGTATTACATCGCACTAGGGTTGCCTATCAAAATCTTGCCGCAACCCCCCCTGCCCCCCCCGAAAAGGTCCCTCTTCGCGGTTTTTCGCGTTTTATAGGAATATGGTAAGAGATAGGAGAAAGTAGTCAATGACAAAAATAATCCTTGCTAAATTCTCTACAAAAAAATTTAGTCAATTTTTTCATAGGACTAGTAGTTTACCCGTAATGGTCGGTCAAAAAACAGGATATTTTTTGAAAAAATAAAAAAAAAAGTTTGATTTTTTTCTTTCACATTCTTCCACCCATTATTACTAACATTTTATGGAAAAAAAATTTGGCCTGCGGCGCTATATCACTGGTTATTTTATGAAAAACTGAATTTTAAGAATTTTTGTCACTGAGTTTTATTGTAATAACTCCGAAATTATTAGATGTATGAACATAAGTTATAGCTCGTTTTGTAGCTAAGACAATGGTTATTAATTCGTTCTCTGACTATTTTCCTGTAGCTCTTATCAATTTTGAACCAATTTAGTTTAAATACATTTTTTTTGTATTCTAAATGAATTTCGGTTTTGGACCGGCCATTGCGGGTAAACTGCTAGTTCTACGAAAAAATTGACTTAACATTTTTTGTAGAGAATTTAGCAAGGATTACTTTTGTCATTGACTACTTTCTTCTATCTCTTACCATATTCCTATAAAATGCGAAAAACCGCGAAGAGGGACCTTTTCGGGGGGGGGCAGGGGGGGTTGCGGCAGGATTTTGATAGGCAACCCTAGTGCGATGTAATACCCTATTGGTAAGCTATCATTTATGCCACATTTCGATCAAAAAACAGATACGTCATAAATTAAGCAGCGGGCTCTTGGATTATATAGCATAATTATATTCTCGAAAAGCTCATTAGCATGTAAAAAGTTTTTTTTTTTTTTAAATTTGCACTAATTATCAGCTTGTGATAAATACAGGGTGTCCCAATAACCAAAAATTATAGAACTTGAAAAAAAAAATCATAAATGTTTCAGCTTTGGTGCATCCTGCATGTAACACAATCGGCAAATTGGTGTAAACTTGGAGAAACTCTTCTAACAAGCTATTGAAACCGTTTCCAGCTTTCCGAGAATTAATTACGCTACAACTGGATTTTAACTGGTGTATAATATGTTTTCTTTTATATTTTACACAACTATTAGTCCGAGAGCCCACTGCTTAATTTATGACGTATCTGTTTTTTGATCGAAATGTGGTACAAATGATAGCTTACCAATAGGGTTTTACATCGCACTAGGGTTGCCTATCAAAATCTTGCCGCAACCCCCCTTGCCCCCCCCGAAAAGGTCCCTCTTCGCGGTTTTTCGCATTTTGTAGGAATATGGTAAGAGATAGAAGAAAGTAATCAATGACAAAAATAATCCTTGCTAAATTCTCTACAAAAAATGCTAAGTCAATTTTTTCATAGGACTAGTAGTTTACCCGTAATGGCCGGTCGAAAAACAGGACATTTTTTGAAAAAAAAAAAAAAAATTTGATTTTTTTTCTTTAATTTTCTTCCACCCATTATCACTAACATTTTATGGAAAAAAATATTTGGCCTGCGGCGCTATAACGCTGGTTATTTTATGAAAAACTAAATTTTAAGAATTTTCGTCACTGAGTTTTATTGCAATAACTCCTAAATTAATTGATGTATGAAAATAAATTATAGCTCGTTTTGTAGCTAAGACTATGATAATTAATTTGTTCTTTGACTATTTTCCTGTAGCTCTTATCAATTTTCAACCAATTAAGTTTAAATTCATTTTTTTTGTTTTTTAAATGAATGTCGGTTTTGGACCGGCTATTGCGGGTAAAGTGCTAGTTCTAAGAAAAAATTGACATAACATTTTTTGTAGAGAATTTAGCAAGGATAATTTTTGTCATTGACTACTTTCTCCTATCTCTTACCATATTCCTACAAAATGCGAAAAACCGCGAAGAGGGACCTTTTCGGGGGGGGCAGGGGGGGTTGCGGCAAGATTTTGATAGGCAACCCTAGTGCGATGTAAAACCCTATTGGTAAGCTATCATTTTTACCACATTTCGATCAAAAAACAGATACGTCATAAATTAAGCAGCGGGCTCTTGGACTATATCCTTCATTGCTGTTAAATTAATGAAAAAAAAAAACAAAGTTTAAACATTCGTAATATAAATCCATTTAAAACAATGTACTAACAAAGAATCATGTGATAATTAAACAACGTCTTTCCTTTCTTAAAACTTACTATAATATTAACGAGATAAACTTACTTATAATATATTGAAAGTTTATCTGCCTGCCTGTGGTTTAAACTGCAAATATTATTCTCGTGCGGAGTATGTTGCGTAGTCAGGTTATTAGTTAATACAATAAGAAGAGAAGTAACGTTAGTATTCGCTGTGTATTCTCACATACAGGTCTCAAAAGTTTCTTATTCAATTTACTTCAGACTTGAACGACAAGTTTCGAAACTTCTGATAATAATAAGCACCTTGTTTTTAAGTTCGTTCACTTCGTATATGTATGTAGGTTAATGTCTACACGATGCATCGTAACTAACTAGTTGTAGGTTTAGACAAATGGGTTACAACGTGTATACAGAGCGAGCATAATAATTAATTCAATCTTGAAATCTGTGCAGACAGGGAAGTTACTATAATTGCACGTTATATGGGACTATCATATACAAATATCAATGTGATTATAGGCACGGGTGTAAAGTGTGACGTCACTCACGAAATACGGTCCAACTGTCAAGTTTGACACCGTTTTTCCATATTCCGTTTTTCCATACAGCGCAACTTTATAGTCAAATATTCGTGTGTTTTACATCGTAATGTCACGTAAAAGTGTGGAACAATATCATTATTTTATAAGAGGAACATAAATCAGCATGAAGCTCTAAGAAGTCTAAGAAAAATTAAATTACATAAATTATAACCTAATTGAAGAAAAAATTGTATGCATCTTTTTTTTTATTTTCATTTAAGGATCTGGGCTGGCATACACAAACCCAAATACTTTCATGCACACCTTGCACTAGGCTAAAAGCCTGTACCGCAAAGTGTGGAATAGCTCGCCAGCGAATAATAAGCGAATAATCGCCAGCGCCGGGGTTTGAACCTGGTACCTCCCGCTCGAGAGACTGCCGCCTCATCCAACTGAATCTGTCAGATCTTTTTGGACCGCATCTCTAGGGGCGCTGCATTCACTTTACTTCCGTATAGAAAACAAACTCTAACTGTTTCTCAATGAACTTGTAAGACAATTTGTACTTGCAAAAATAACTACCTATTACTCCTATTAGCCTTTCACAAAGTTTTTGCACTAGTGGTTGCGTATATAAAGGAGCAAGAGCATAGAAACATAATAGGTAAGGTCCAGATAATTGAAAAAAAAGATATAATATTAAGGTTATAAGATAATAGAGTTTGCAGATTTAATATTTTATACATTATGTAAACTTCAGTATTTTAACGTATGCAGACAGTACGGACTAGGTACGTAAAAATAATATGAAACATAGTCAAGTCCACGGATTTGTTCGTACTTAATAGTGACACTCTTATCTTTATTGGTATTTTCTTTCTGCGTCTCGAATTTTCTTTAGTTTTAAATATCATTCATGTTCTTTCAGTTGTAGGTAGGTACTTATAGCATTTATAGATAGATAGATACTTTATTCAGTCATTTCAGTGTACATAAAAAAAACTTAGATAGGTATTTCTATATTTATCAATATGTAAATAGTTCATCTTCGTTTAAGAGTATAACCGTGGGTGAACTAGAGCTGATTTGCAATATTAAATATAAATAAATAAGCACTATATTCCACGATTAATCGCGTGTCGGAATTTTCTTCCAACCAACCTTAAAGTTTTATTATTTGATGTTATAATAACTATATGAATATTTTATATACCAGTCAGGGATTACAAAATTTCCTACAAACTTGTCTTTGCAATATTCTTCAAAGTCCCTACATTTGCATTACCAATGTTAAGAAGACGAAGTATGACGTACCAAGTTATATTATGTAATAATATTAAAGGTATTCGCAATTACTGACTACCTCCATAATTACATTATTCATTGTTATTACTGTAATAATGGAATGAAACTCTACGGAATTTTATTCAAAATACTGTAACTTAGTGTAAAGTTTTAATTAAGTAATCTTGATTTATGCTTTTATTCTAATTACTTACCGAATATGTAACTTCCACTCAGATATCTTCTCCTATTTTGCATAAGTACATATCCATACATAAATGCTGGTCGAAACCTTTTACACTCCGATCAGCATTGGTCTTGGATCATATTTTCTGTCTATTGATTTACAATCCTATATATTTATATACTAATGTGCTATTGTTTAATTGTAATTCTTATTTACATAACATGTTCAAATGACGATTCCAGGTATCCGGATGGGCCTACGGATGATAAGCAACAATAAACAATAAACATATACATCATCATCATCAGTGGCTCTACAGCCCATTATGAGCTTTGGCCTCCTCCATCTCCCCCTATCTTGGCATGCACTCCTCCAGTCCCTAATGCCAACTGCATCCACATCCTTCTGTACTCCATCCATCCAACGGAGTTTGGGTCTTCCAACACTACGCCTACCTTATAAACATACACAAATATTAAATACCTATACGTAATGAATTAGAATAACATCTTTCTTCTCCTGTTGAGACCTCGCAGCAACGGAGAGAGGAATTATGGAAACTGGACTTTGGAGCGACGTCATAGATTCAATTACATGAGGGTACACGACTGGGCGAACAACTCCCATACGCGTGTGGACTACCCTCAACAGACTGAGAGTAGGTGTCACGCGATGTAAAAAGAACCTTGAGAAGTGGGGCTACCTCTCCGCAGATGAAGACATCACTTGTGATTGTGGCAAAACCCAGGATGACAGCCACCTACTGATGTGTCCACTAATGGAGGAGGGCTGTACACCTGTGGATCTGATTGTGGCCAATGACAAAGCGATGAAAGTCGCGGCTTATTGGAGTGGTAGACTTTAGACCGGACACGTATAGTAAGTAAGTAGGTAGATACGCAAAAATTGTGATAATATTTTCAGCCTCTATATGTAGATAAAAATAAATGTTTCAATATTGTAAAATATAATATTATGTGACCATGATCAACAGCAAATGATATAATGGAAGGACAAGTAGTTATCTCAATGGATGTACAGCAAAGGATGACTGATCGTCGGCTGGTTTAATGTGATCATTTTGTGTGAGTAAAGTATGAAGGAGAGAGGAGAGTAAGGGAAAGGAGAGGGAGTTGGATAGGGGGTAAATATCTGGTGTGGTATAATACGGTATGTATAAATTTGAATAATGTATATTGCATAATGAGTAATGTATAAATTTGGTGAAATTAAGTAGTCTAATGAATTTTATATATTATTTTATTAGTAGTTAATAAATTACGAACAAGAGCAGCGAAAGTCTACAAACTTTCATTAAGTATAGGTAAGTTTTAATTATTAAACTAAGTCGTTTATTAGCCACATTGCATGTTAGATAACGTAAAAATATTAAAGAGGCAGACAAAAAAAAAACATAGGGAAAAACGGAATATTATTTCAAAATATTATATCATGGATCTAGTATAGCTTAGCGTGCCAAGCAAACATCTATCATACTATTAACATTGTTTAAAGAATTTTTATTTACTTTATCTCTACAATTTTCCCAGTATGACTTGATCTTTATAATAAAAATAGTTTTCTTTGATATCGTAATAATTCTTTATTTAGTAAAATTTATAGTTCAGACAAAACATTTTTTTTGTAATTTGAACAAAGTTATAAATTCAAATTACGTTACAAGGGTGCTAAAAAAAACTATGAAGGAGTTACAGATTTATCTATCTATCTATACCCTCACGCCACGTCCCTTTCAGGGTAGGTAGAGAGTACAGAGCGCCAGGAGCGCCTATCCTTGCACACACTCCTAGCCTCCGTCACATTCATGCAATTTGTCATACACGCTCTCCGATTCCTTTTACTCAAAACGCGTCCATTCTTTAGGATCTAGTCAACATGATCGGACCAGGTCAGTCTCTAGCGGCCGCGCTTCCTCACCCCTCTTCGCTCACTCAAATATATATTTTTTGTCATCCTGTCATCTTTCATTCTCTCAACATGACCAAACCAATTTAGTTTGTTCACTTTTATTCTTGTCATAAGACCAGTCTAGCAGTCAATCATTTCCCTAATAACCTCATTCCTTATCTTAAAATCATTCCTTATCTTTACAGATATATCTTTTACATGATTGGCTAGACGTGCGTACGGGTAATTCCCGTTCAGAGTTATTTGTCTCATGGATCACTATAACTACGAGATTTAACAATAGACTTACTCGATATTTATAAAATAAGTCATTCGTTATCCCCACAGGTCCATAATGATAATGTAAAGAAAAGCTAGTTGTGAATAAGTTAGAAAGGTTTTACCTTGTGGATTGTTTGTATTCCTTTCATTTTGCTATTTAAATTCAGAGCTTTCTGAAAATCTCATTCACTCTTTGTACATTTGTTCAATTTGTTTGTAATTTCTATTATCGAAACCAATAGGATTTTCAAAGTATTTCAGGATTTTAGTTAAACTATGTTTCCAATCGGATACAAGAAGCAAATTGATAATTTCGGGCGACACGTGTACCAACAATCAATGGTGGAATAGAGGATGATTGTTTTTTTTTAACAATGAAAATATTATTAAAATATGAACTTTTATAAAAAGGTTTTTAGATCGATATAGGTATCTACGA
Source organism: Ceraclea dissimilis (assembly GCA_963576895.1). Lineage (NCBI taxonomy): Eukaryota > Metazoa > Arthropoda > Insecta > Trichoptera > Leptoceridae > Ceraclea > Ceraclea dissimilis. Next base: position 12,632,188 of record OY756370.1, read on the forward strand.
GTATGTTAATGACATGCATACTTTTGATGTTAATCACAGGTATAGAATCTCGTATCTACTTGTGTGTGTTACTTGTAGGTTCGATTCCCATCAAAGGAACATGGCGTTTTTCAGAGTATAATATACTATGAAAAAGTGTAAGTAACCCACACAAGTGTTAGGCGCTGAATGGTGAACGTTTCTCGAGTGTAAATTGATCACCTAAACTAACCGAAGGCTGGTCATTAGTTCAGTATGCCCATCTTACTCTGTAAATCAATTGAGAGACTATATAATTATACAAGCTTCCGACTTTCCCCATCCACTTCTAAATGAAATCACTCCATAGCGCGAGCTCTGTCTAAAAGTTATTCTGACGAATCAATTATTACTAAATATCATGTCATTAGTATTGATTAGAAAATAAATCATTCATTAGTGTATTCGGTAGAAAATTCAACCCGTGTATATTCATTTACAAAGAAGTCTGTGTAGGTAGATATTATGTTGATGTAATCAGTGACCTTTTGTGTTCTGCTTGTCTAGGAATAAATAGATACCTATTACCTACAGAACTGTAGTATCATCCTTTCTTCTTGCCTATAATCCTACAGTCACCGCAATCTATCTAGTCGCCTCACCTGTGATATTTTCCATTATGCATGAACGTCTCTCTACGACCTAATATGTAAATCATGTTAGTTTGTACAACAACAAAAAATATATCTATCTACATTCTACACTAAGCCTGCTTTAACAAAATATAACTTTTCATACCAATTTAACCCTATGCACTTAACTTACATGCTCTCTTTAATATTAACTTACAAATTAAAATGGATTAAATAAGAAATATTCAGTATTAGTCGTTTTAGAAAGACAAACTGCACATCATTGCTACATTTTGCTAGCAATTTCGATACAGAATTCTAATTCGTATGCATGTACCAAAGTATTTTATTCCGTATTAAAAAGAAAATAAATCTTTAATAGCCAAAATTTTTAAAGAGTTCAATAGTAGTGTGCTAAAAGGCGAACTTATTGCAAAAGCAGTGCCTTACAGTCAACCGGAATTAATTTATTAACGATCGTAACATTATGAGTAAGCCAAAATACGGAATAAAAAAATTAAGTTAGTTCCACGTGAAAATTACAGTGGATTATTCAATCTACGATAGAATTCTAAAGAATTCACCATGGTTAAAACCAGTGAAAACCGTACTAGATTAATAGCCATGGTATTTTATTTACATGAAGCTTTGATTATGGAATTCCCTTAGCTTTTTTCTTTAGCTTTCCATAGATTGCAAGACAATACAACTAAAAAATAGACAGCGCTAGTTTTTTAAATAATGAAACTATACCTAGAGAAATAGAAAATGAGTTTCGTGTTAGGTATACTATATCGCTACCCGAACAAATTGATAATCAAGTTTCAATAAGATTTTAAGCTTCGGTCTGGTTATTCAACAATCGTTGAACTCGGAAAGTAATGTTGAGTGGATTTCTTGAACATTCAACAACAAGAGCAAACATTTATTTAGATGCAAACTCCTTGTTATCCATCTTGTAATAAAGATCCAGAAACTGCATTCTTAAATTATTACTTTGTATACACACTTTTAACAAGTGCATCTTAAATGTTATGAAAACATGGAAGTACGAGTATAACCGCAATTCATTTTCTTAGTTGAAGTTTATCTTAGATATTCTTAGCTCTTAGATCAAATAATGCAATATAGGTAGTTGAATCGCGAGAATTCTGTTTAAGGGAGTAGAATTGCTTTCAATTCCTTGGAGAATAGTGAGTATTTTGTCTTTGTGGAGTTTAATCAACTTCTCTAGGTTCAGATTGGATTTTTTGCATGTCACGTCTACGTTGAAGGAATTTAATGTTTAATAATGTAAGGGGAGTGTACCTACGTAGCTTTCTGATTAGTTATATTAGTAGGCTAATACCTATTTTCTATCAAACTTATACATTCATTAATTTACGATTCGATTCGATTCGTTTAGATAGATAAGAAATTAATCAAATCAATCAGACCCATCCTCGAATGCAAATTCCTCGCGTGCTTCGTAAATATTAATACAGAACTCATCATAGAACACATTTTCTTTAATTAATTAAGCGCCTAATTAGTAAACCGAACTATTTTGCTTACTTACTTCTAGTAATCATACATTTCGCGTTTCCGTAGAATTTCATGGATGTTCGAGCCTTCCCGCTTTCAGCAATAAAGATTGTCTCCTAGTCTATAATCGTGGTTATTAAATATAAATTCTTGTTGGTTTTATTAAAAAGAAATAGAAAAGGATTTTTATTCCAGACCCCCAGTAATTCTGAATTTATTATGCTTATCCTTAAATTTATCTCCATAGATGAATGATAATGTAAAAATCATAACAGTAATTCTCAGCGTATCCCCAGATGTTCCAACCTTTTTCTTTGTTTGAAGCTCTTTTTATTTTTTGTTGTACTTTGAATACTAAGATTCAGATTATTTTTTGTTATGTAAACTTTGTTGTGGTTTGCGCGATAAGAAATGTTTTTAGCAACAGACTAGTTAAACGTATATATATCCAAAGTACGGAGAGAAAAAATGAAAAGATAATAATTACTAAGAACGATATCATTATTTTTTCTATAAAATTATCGCCAATTACTGTATTTAATTCGTTTGTGCTGCAACCATTTATAAGCAAATTAGAAAAGAAAGATTTATTCGATTTAACCCTAAGAAGCTCTATGGCTTAGGAAAAGGATTACACAGAAATATCCAATTAAAAATGTAAATAGTCTGCTAATTAGGAATACGCTTGTTGATATATAACGAAGAATCATGACAAGAATATTTGTAGGTGATAGTGGTGAAGCGGAAATATTTTGTGTGATGTGTTGTGTAATGATAATGTGACCTGCCAATACTAGAACGTACTCGTAGTTATTTTAAATTAGACAGGTACATATTCTTGTTTATTTTTTTTAGATAATAGATCGAATGAATAAGTTAGAGCAGAATGCCAGACTGCTTTTTAGTCTAAACTTCATGATTCTGTCACATTAAGAGTGTGCATACCGACATTTCAATAATTTCTAAAAACGGGAGACCTTCTATCTCGACAACCGTTACTAAATATGCTTTGGAACAAAATAGGGTAGATGCATTGAACCTTTATCTAGGGAATAACCGTAAAAGATTTTTTATATCTTGTATAGATTTCTCAAAAAAAAAATTAAAAACACCTCTGTACTTTTTTCCGAAAGACGGAAACTCGTTTCCCGAAAGTCGCGGAGTAATTTTTTTTTGTACTGATAATATGCATCAAAATCTAGGGAATAACCGTAAAAGTTTTTTGATTGACGCAAAATTAACCCCAAAAAATGGAAAAAAAAAACGCTATTTTTACCATTTTATCATGCGATTGTCACGCGATTTTGAACCTTAATCCCGTGGGAAATGTCTGTGACGTCATTCCTGGTGCCATGCCCTTAAGTTAACGCACTGAAATATCTTGTATTTTTTTTATGGAAATTTGTGACTGAGGAATTACACTGGAATCGATTATCTACTTGGTATTAACGTTTCCTTCCATCGATAAATTGGTTAGATAATTCCCAAATAAGGTTGTCCAAAGAATAATTTTCCATGTTAAAGTATAATGAAATGATTAGTACTCCCACATACATTAATATGTAAGTAGGACGGGACAGGTATTTTGATAAAATAAATGGATATCAACCCTTATCGTGTAACCTCACCCCCTTCTAATACTAAGCGTATCTACTTGTATTTCTTACCGCAATATTAATAGAGTTCTACATAATTATACATTTTTAAGTTCTCGTAAACCGATAAGAGATAAGACTGATATTAAATTTGTGAAAAAGTTGTAACATTTCCTTAGACTTTTTGAACTGATGTAGTAGGGATTTTGTTGTCGTGTAAAAATATTATTCTTGATTATTTTTATTCGAGACATATACTCGTATGTATGTACGTATGTTATATGTTTTCCTCCGACAAAATTTCAACAAAGTTTACACAGGCATTAAGTTGAGTTAATTACGTAGTGGTTTTAGCTCTTAAATGTTCTACACAAAAGCTCTGGACATGATAATAGTAAGCTTCCTCTCTAATTCCTACCAAAGCATTCTGTATGTATGTAGAATACTAAACTTACGTACTTAATGAAAGTTTAAGCTTTTAGTTCCTATAATATATTCACCTACGTTACTTCTTGCATTAAAGAGATCGACATTTTCTTATTAACAGTTCTCTTCTTTGAATGCATCGAAATTGCAAATCAGTGATGAATACTGTGAATACCTTTCGTTTCAAATGAAACTTTATATAAAAAAAGGAATGGAATGAAACCAATATTACGCTTTTGGTATTATAAAGTCCATGTAGTAGGAATATTCGTTAAAATACCGAACCCAAACTGGCAATTCCTAAAAATCGGTAAAATATTTTAATACTTTTAATTAACATTCGACAAGGTCGCACTGTCATAGAAACAGACAGTGTACAGGGAAAGAGAATCTTATGAAATGCTGTAGGCTGAAAAAAATCTGTTCTCGGCTATGCACTGGTGAAATATATAATTAATTATATTATTGATACTTTCTTACTTTTTTATTATATATTTATTTATGATTCGCATCTTTGTGATTGCTTCTCGGACGAGATGTCATTATTGTTGTCTACCTTTTTACTTTGTTTTTTTTTTCTTTCTTATGCAAAATAATATAAGTCACCCAATGTGTCATAATATGTAATTGTGAAATGTAAAACAACTATGTTGCGTAGAATCATAAATAAATAAACTATAGCTCAAATCATGGCCAGTCGTCTCTCCCCCCTAGTCTAGGGTGCTGGGCTGATGTAATAAGTAAGGTCATGTTTTATATAAAAGTATTACTCGTACGCATCGAAAGTCACACGAACAACGTTAATTAATACAATATCTTATGCTATCATCATGGTAAAGGAAGAGGCATATAAGTTAGTGAAGTCTTTCATAATTTATTGTTTATTTCCCCCTTAACACGTTAATTTATTTTCCACCGACGACGAGTTGTATTAAAAAATCTCGGGACAAGTTTTTCAATTACTGTTGAACTGTAAAGATTTAAAAGTAACGAAATTCGCAGTAGTGGTAATAGTAAAACTCATCGCTTCATTCACTTCAGTGTACATATTAATAACTTAAAGTAATAAAACTTTGATTGTCAACGCCTCTAGTCTTATGGAGTTTAATTGAATTGTAAATAAGTCTGAGTTTAGAAGTGCTCTGTGTAATAATACTCAGTATAATATCTACCTATACGAGTACAATACCCCTTTGTGTAAAATGTCTTTAGTATCAATTTCACTTTGAATTATTGTTTAACTTTTGCCAGTGAGCCATGAATACAGTACCATGATAATGCCGCCTAATCTTATTAGATAGACCACTAGGCTGGAGGAATTTCTTCGCTAATAATTCTATTATCTAAATACATTATCTCGTGATAAAGTTTTAGTGTAAATGGATTTAAAACAACTAATAAAAATGTATCTGTAGACGCGTTCTAGAAAATCGTAGTGAAAAAAGATACTTTAAATTTATTTATTTATTGGGAACACACACAGAAAGTTAACAAACATACATAATGACGTTGTAGGTTTTCGCAGCATGGTATATATATTCTTCCTTTAAGGTTATTCGGGTGTTGGCCGCGTGTCTTTTTATCTTCTCTAGCTTTCGGCAGCGATACTTCTGCCATCTTCAGTATGAAGAAGATTTTTCTATGTAAATGTCCGTCGAGTCATCAGTAATTTACTGCCGCAGCGTGAGCTGCTCATACACAAAATATATAACTCATGTCAACCTCCCAATTAAGAGTATCCACAGCATGCACGCATGGCAGGTACATTACAAATCAATCAAGCGAGCATAAAAACAACCAAATATGCTACTACGCAGGCACCCATATATGTGTGCAGGTAAATATGCCATTAGCAACAATTAGGTACCAACACACCAACAAAATAATAATTTAATGCACTCAAGAAAATAATAACTTGATGGCACCCACAAATAATATCAAGAACAAAATAATATTAAAACATGAAAAGTGACAATAGCAAAATCGTAGTAACTGAATTACTAAAAGTAGAAGTAGGTAACTAAATTACTTGTAAAAGTCCAACGGCCAAAAAATTTCATTTTGGTAGCAGGATGTGGTGGAATGGGTGAACGTTGCCCTGGGCATAAAGTGATCACTTAAGCCAGCCAAAGCCGACTCGTAAGCGTCGGAACATCCATCCTGCTCCCCTCCCCAAGGGAGTTCGCATAACTTATTATGTGAATGTTGATATCTGCCGCCTTTCGTTGAGAAAATTCTCAACATATGCCATCTGCGAGATGCAGACATGAAAAGCCAGTAATACCTAAATGAATTAGGTATCTTCCTCTCATACTTGTAAAAGTAATTGTAAAAATATATTGAAAGAACTGTCTTTTGGTTTGTTGGGGTTGCGTGTTGCGTCTAATCAATCAGACAATCGATTAGGTGGATACCGCGGCGTGGAAGTCATCAGGTGTTGTTAGTCGTACAAGGCAGACATGGCTCGTGGGTGTTGAACTCATAAACTATGAATACCTTCATGACAGGTTCGTGATAATAGCGAGGGCTTGCCTACGACGAATTACCGTTTCACTAGCAAAAAATGATTTATCGTGAATTGTTAACAACCTAATATTAAGTATTCCCCTCATTTCTTATACTTGATGAAAGAATTACTAGGTATTATTAACACACGTGTTTTGTATCTTCGGAACCCAATATAAGTATAAACAAAATGTACTCAGATACAATTTACCAAAAACATATTAGTATCTAATAATAATAATAATAATGCCTAGAGCCCGTTGCCGAGCATATTTATGAAGCATCCGAAGAATCGTTGCTACGTAGTTGTTCCTGCCGGTGATGCCATCGAAGGTGACTGTGGAGGCCGATTCTGGACAAGCACACTTTGTCGCACTTTGGACAGGGCTGCTCTTCATTTGTGATGGGTCTGCGGGTGGTTCTATTCTGCGGGCCGCTGTAGTTATTTATGGTCTTCCGCCAATTTTTCCGATCACCCGCCAAGCTTTCCCAGTCATTTTGGCAGTTTGTGTCCTTCAGCGTGCTGTGCAGAACGTCCTTGTATCTTTTCCGTTGCCCGCCATGTTTTCTTCTACCTTCAGCCAACTCGGAATACATGAGCTTCTTTGGAAGTCTATTGTCCGACATACGGACGACATGACCCGACCAGCGAAGGTGAGCACGGGCCAACAGCACCTCGATGCTCTGGCAGCTCGCTCTATCTAGGATTTCTTTGTTACTTATTTTGTGGTACCACCTTACTTTCATGATTTGCCTCAGGTGGCGTTGCTGTAACTTTGCCAGAGACCTGATGTGGCGTCTATAAGGAACCCAGGCTTCACATCCATATAAAAGGGTAGGCATCACGACTGCGCGGTACACTGCTGTCTTGGTTTTTAGTGACAGGTCGTGGTTTTCGAACACTCGATCCCGTAACTTCCAGAATGCGCGAGAGGCTGCGTTTAGTCTGTTCTGGATTTCGTCATCAATATTTGATCGGCTGTTCACAATGCTTCCCAGATAATTGAAATGATCCACTTTTTCCAGTGTTTGGCCATCAGATAATATTTGTATATTTTGTATATCTGGAGTAGTTAATATTTTCGTCTTGGACGCATTCAATTTCAGACCAAGGACATTATAAGCCCATGAGTAAGTGTCCAGCATGGTCTGTAGGTCCTCAGCAGTGTGGGAGATCAGCGCGCAATCATCGGCATATTGTAAATCCGTGACATACTTTGTTTCTGTTTTAGCCTTAGCACGGAATTAGTATCTATACACATAATGAAACACAATTTCTTTCTTTGAAATACTTTCTCAAAACCCTTTAGTTTTACAATACTAATAGCTTATCAACTAATCCTTTTGGGGCATTATTAGCCCAATCGAGATGTGCTTAGATCTTACAAAAAAAGTTGTTGAAACTTTGGGATGTTGTTTATGAATGCTCAGTAGAACTACAATGAATTTATGAAACAGAATTTCTTTGTGCTAACTTGGGAATGGGCACAACAACTTTATAATTGCTTGTAGTACCTACACAAAAAACGCATTGTTTAGAAGACATAAGCGAAAATCTTATAAAAGTGCTAAAATTTACCAGTTTTGTGCCTGTGCTGTCCCCAAATTAGCGCTAATTATGTTGGATAAATTGAGTGTGGCTCCACTGGACATTCGTGAATAACATCCCGAAGTTTGAAGAACTTGAGAATTTTTGCAAGGTTCCCATACATTAGAAAAGTACGACGACTGGGTTTTAGCTATTCTCTAAAATTTAACTGGATATTTAGATTATTTGCAACTGTTTGATCGGTTTGCTAAATAAATTGAATATCGATACTCAAAACATTTCATGGAATTATGAGCCACGTATATTGCGAGTGTCGAGACTAATTACCATTAGGTAAACAACTGTGGGGACAGTGAAATGGATGAAATTAGCATATTTAATCATAAAACAATGTCCACATGCGATTCATCAAACCGACATTAAATTTTACCTCCAGACGTGATAAGAATTACTTGTAGTGTTTTATTTAATTACTTAGTTTTATTCCAGTCCACCGACGTATTGCAAAGTTCAGGTCACAAAGCGAATGATATTATTAGATAAATGAAAAGGTATTCATTAATGTTTGCTGAAGTTTCGTCTTTGTCCGAGTGGAAAATTAAACCTTTTAAGGGCTTGGTACCAAGAATGATGTCACAGTCATTTCCCAGAACATTATGGTTCAAAATCGCGTAAACAATGCATAATAAAATGGTAAAAATAGCGTTTTTCCATTTTTGGGGTTAATTTTGCGTCTATTAAAAAACTTTTACGGTTATTCCCTAGATTTTAATTCATATTATCAGTACGAAAAAAAATTTACTCCGCGACTTTCGGGAAACAAGTTTCCGTTACGGAAGAAAGATCAGTGATGTTTTTCAATATTTTTTTTGAGAAATCTGTACAAGATATAAAAAAATATTTTACGGTTATTCCCTAGATAAAGGTTCAATGCATCTACCCTACTTTGTTCCAAAGCATATTTAGTAACGGTTGTCGAGATATAAGGTCTCCCGTTTTCGGAAATTATTGAAATGTCGGTATGCATACTCTTAATGGAAGGGAGAACAAACCTAATGTTCCATTTCATTATGCAAGAGGCATCCTTCAGGTGGAATAAAATTTAATTTTGATGTTACACGACTCTGAGGTGAAAGAAAAAGCATCTTAATAGTTTTTGTAATCTTATTGAAAGCGAAAGAAAACTTTGGTAAGGACATAAAAATGCAAAAATCGGGAATTATTAATATCTACCTACAATATCGAAAGAGTATTTCTAAATACTGATATTTCAGGCATAATGTTTGTATTTTAGGCCCCGCGCACTTGAGTCTAATCCTGTGATATCCGTGATATTGACTTATTTATTACAAAATCTACGGCACTAATGTGCGTTTAACAATACAATAGTCACTGTTTAACACGGGGAGATAGATATCTGGATAGGTAAATTTTTACCAATTATCTGATCAATCATGAATGATAATATGTAGACTCTTCAGGGTGATAATACTGAGAAGTGTGTTGGTAAATCTTACCTCCACGTATAAATAATTCACTTGTATTGCAATCACCTTCTGCTTGTAACTTGTAATGAGCGTAACATATTGTTTTAGCAATTTTACTCTTATTAGAATTAGGTAGCTATGCATTCGTGCACTGCCGCCTAGATTATTATGTCTGTATGTGTGTGATATGTATAAACGAGTTGTTGAATGTTTGTTTTTTACCATACTTTTTTTTTCATGTGTTCATTTAATATTTCATCTGTTAACTTTATGTATTAATGGCCTTGCGCCGTGTGTTCTTTGAAATAAAATAAATAAAATAAAATAACAGTCCCTTAACAAGAAGTATGATGGACCACGTATTATATTCAGTTACGAAATTTAACAGGAGTAGTGGTCCTGTTTGATTATTTTTCTATGTTGCCAAATGTTACAGCATGGCTAGAGTACCTACTCTAGGCGGCAGTGACTCGTGTCAAAGTATTGTAAGTCATTATTAGTGTGTATGAAGATCCCACAATAAATCTGTATTATTGTGTGTATATTCAAACATGATGTGTTCTGCTTCAGGAACACGTTACACAAGCAAGGAATAATAGGTATGATTAGGAAGAGAACTATTTTATTTACACATACGTATATACAGTTCCTTTTTGAAAAGGAAAATCAATCCACTTTCCCAAAAGTACAAAAGTTAGCAAATTTTAATACTGTTTCCAGTCGATAACGCATTACTCTGAACATCACAAAGAGATTCATTCTATTGAGAATTTGAATTCTAATTTGCTTTCAACGTCTGACATATACATAACTGCTTTATGTAAAAGAAAATACGAGTATAAATAAGTAACAACACGGTTAAACGATCACGTCTAAAGAAATCTACATATTTATGAGAGATTGCTATAAGAGTAGGAGGTGCCAGGTTAACACTGGCGCTGGCTATGCATTCCACACTTTGCGATACAGGCTAGTGCAAAGTGTGCAGCAAAGTATTTGGGTTTGTATATGCAAGCCCAGATCCTTTTCATTAAAAAAACTATGTAACTATGTGTAATCATTTAAGAAATTTCAGCGATGTCTTCAAAATGTAAGCAGTTTTACTATACGTACTTTTCAATGTATCCACTACTGTCCACAGTTATTTCTGTTTTTTCTCGAGCATCCCCTTTTCATACTTTCTCCCCCTCCAGTCCTCTCTTATTATCCCCTTACTCATATACTAATATGTACGTTATTTATTTATATGTATTTATTTCTTTACTTTATGGTTGATTTAAGTATGCATAAGTTTTGTTTTCTATTCTCGGGTTGACTGTATATAAGACATTGCTTTTGCAATAGGTCCGCCCTTTGGCATACCACTGTGTCTGATAAGATTTAATTAATTTGTTATTAATAAATATTTATTTATTTAGTTTTCATGCCGATAAGATGTATCTCTTTCTTTTCTTCTATTATTAAAAGTAACTTAGCAGTTTCAAAGCACATATCTAAGATATATATTTCTCTTACCCTTCACATATTTTTATAATTTTCGAGTGTGATTTGGGCAGACAGAACGGTTTGTTTTACACACTGGTTACCCCATTTTTGAGATACGTTTACCGTTACGGAGTAGTAGTAGTAAAAGATGATTAATTCAGATAAGCCTTGTTAAACAAATGTCAGTGAACTAATCTAAATAATCAAATTACAACGTTCAGGTTTCATAAAGAAAACTTTCTCTGTAATACGAATTATTCATAATTGAATGATCCTGTCAAGATAAACCTATTATGTATTAAAATTAGAATTAAATTGACATTTCTCATAATGTCTACCAACTCAGAATTGGTTATATCTCTAGAAATTATTTCAACAAATTTTATTAATCTAATTTTGATGGATGAAAATTAATTCCTCCTATTCGTTGTGCTTCAAATAAGTACTCGTAAAGATACTGAAATGAAAGAATTATGTTTAGTATTAAATTCAGAGGTGATCTCTCATATAAGATATTCTAATGTTCTTGATTTTTTATTCAATTGTAAAAGGTGGTTAGGTATGATACTACCTACATGATATTGGAGAGTGTTTTTATAATTTACGATTTGTAGTGAAGTGATACGAGAACTGATGTGACTTGTGACAGCGGTGGGACTCGAAATGTATTCCCTCGCTTAAGTATCAGCCGCATTTTCACCAGACGTAACAATTTCTCTAAGTTTATTTTATTTTTTATTTTATTTACTACAAGCATAAAAGCATAATATTACAATTTCAGAATAACAACAATAAAATGTATATAGCATTAATTCCCCTTTTTGAGACAATTGTGTCGTGTGAAGAGGTTAGAGAGAATTACTTTCTTTTTGAGGGCAGTCTTTACGTATATATATAATTAGAATGAAAAACAGTGTTTATTATCTTCCACAGACTTTGAATTTATTAAATACGGCGACTATTTTACGGACATTTTCGTGTCGTTCGTCAGTCTAATACCACCCACTATATATTTCTCCTTCTTCAGCCCTTTGTCCTCCACTGCTGGATCCTCTTCCATACCCTTCCATTTCTTTCTGTCGGTTGCCGCATGGAGCTAATTTTTACCCCACACAGCGGCTATGTCGTCGGATCATCTCTTTTGGGATCTTCCGACGCCTCTCTTATTTTCCCAAGGTCTCTATCTTAACATTTTTGGGGTCCATGTTGTCTTGCAATGTGTTCCTACCATTGCCATTTCAGTCCTGCTACGCCATCCATGAGGTCTGCTACTCTAGTTCTGTTCCTGTTTACTATACTATATCTTTACTCCCTTTTATTTTCTCATTCATCCCGTTCAACATGTAACGAGTATCTCTGTATTTACATCTCACTTTGTATTGGCCTGAAAAAAGGACATGGGTGTGTTTGTAAATTAGTCGCCACATTTAATAAATTCAAACTCTGCGTGGAAGATACTAAATACTGTTTTCTTCTTCTTCTTCTTATTCAGCCATCCCTCCACTGCTGGATATAGGCCTCTTCTAACATTTTCCAAGTTTTTCTACTTTGGGCTTTGCTCACCCAGTTTCTTCCCAACTCTCATTTTTAGAACGAAATTCGTATATTGAAAATACGTATTGATATTTTTGGAGACAACCTCATCTAGACGAGTCACGTCAACAATGCATCACGCACAGTTAACTGTGAATATTTCATTTGGGGTTTGTATATTGAATAAAATGGAATTCACTACGGTTCCACACAACGGAAGAGAATATAAAGAGTTTCCGTTAAAAAGAGCGAGCTTTTCAAGGAAATGGAAAGCTTCCGTCTCGTAACACACGCGTGGCAGGGGTACAGGAGATTATTTTTGGAATATTTACAACCAAAATGTCGTAATGAATATTAATTACCAACATTTTTGATAAAATTATTACTTTTGTCATTACCCTTGATATATATACCTGGTGATGCTTTACTAAATAATTATTTATTTATTTTTCACTTTTGGTGAACACGATACAGTTATATGTAAACATTACAATAAAATAATAACATTTGTTCACTAGGGCGAGCTTATCGCAGTACTGCGATCTCTGCCAGCTAACCCCAATTAAATTAAAATTAATTAAAGAAATCATTTTTTTACAAAATGATCTGGGCTTGCGTACACAAACCTTTCCAAATCAAATACTTTCCTGCACACTTCGCACTAGGCTAAAAGCCTGTATCGCGAAGTATGGAATATATTGCCAGCGCCGAGGTTCGAACCCGGCACCTCCCGCTTGGGAGACCACTCCAACCGACTCTGCCAGCGATGTACTCAATTACTCTACTATTCATAATTTATTTATTAATTTTTAATGTAAACATTACACATAATATAAAAAACAAGACAAATATACATTTACAATAATAATCAGTAATGTTCACTAGGGCGAGGTTATTGCTATCTCTTCCAGCTAACCCAAGTGATAAACGAAGCTACATATATAAAAAGAGAAAAGATAGAAACCGGTATAATACAGTAAAATAATACTAAAGGGAAAAAAGTAAAAACAAAGAAAATACTAAGGGACCATATATGTAAAATTGTAAAAATAGCAACAACATATATTGATATGAAAAAGAAAAAAATGAAAAAGGAATAGAGGGGGCGACTGGGTGAGGGGAAGGAAGGGGAGTCAGGGGTCGGATGCTACATTTTGATAATAAAAAAGTGGTTCTTCACAGCTCGGTTGCTAATGCTAATCAAAATAATAAGTATTTTTTCAGTTGGTTTGTTTGGATTTATGTTAGCTGTATAGTCAATCGATACCTTTACTTTGTTATTTTGGAGTGTATCGTAATATATCTCATATGTTTAATAGTTTCTGTGGAATTTTCTCCGACCAATAACTCATATTGTAGTCGAGACGTTTACCTCAAGTCGATAAATTACAATAAGTATAGGTAAGAAATATGGCGGCATTAACCACAAACACAACTAAAGTTGTTATAATGTTATTTGTGAGAACCCTCGACTATTTTCTTGTACGTACTATGGAAAGGGTTGATAAGTCTGGAAACGTCCAACCCTTGCGAACAAAAACAATGAATAAAAACAAATGATTCGTGGGCGGTCACTTGGTAATGGAACTGGAATGTACCGGACATTCATATTTTTGTCATTTTAAAAGAACAATAATTTTTCTTTATTCTTCACCACGAGCCTCGCAGTAAATTCTCCTCAATTTGGTTTACTAAAGTTTAAACGTTGACATTATTAATCTAATCATTAGCAGAAACCAAGTTATACAAGCGTAAAAAGTTCTTTACAGCACAAAATTTTCACAACAATCCCTTTAAGGCTCGCCACGCAAATATAACGTCACGGTCATTTCCCGCGGCATTAAGGTTCAAAATCGCATGATAAAATGTTAAAAATAGCGTTTTTTTTTTTCATTGTTTGGGGTTAATTTCGCTTCAATTAAAATACTTTTACGGTCATTTCCTAGATTTTAATGTACATTATGAACGAGTTGTTATCTTTCTAAAAAAAGATCAGAGGTGTTTTTTACATTTTTTTTTTTGAGAGAAATCTTTACAAGACACAAAAAATCTCTAACGGTCGTTACCTAGAAAAAGGTTTGTATCTACTCTATTTCTTTCCAGAGCATATTTAACAAGGTTGTCGAGATCTAATGTCTCCCGTTTTTAGAAATTTTTGAAAAGTCAAAATGGAAGGAACTCTGAAGGAGTCTTTATTGTAGACATGTTTATTTCATATAGGTATTCAATACAAAAATATTAGGCAAACAACCTCAACTATACAATTAAATGCGTTAAGTGCCTCGTCCCTTCTATACTGATGTAAGATTTGAGTGTTGTCTATGAACCAGGAAATCGAAAATAAAAAAGAAAGAAATAATAACTCATAAATTCAAGAAGGCCGACCTCGCAGTCTACTCGTATATAAAACCTTTTAGAAAGAAAGATATCTTGAAATATGTCAATCTATCAATCACTTTATCGGAATATTTCCAGAAAGTTTTCAGGCCGGATATACTGAGTTTACTTAATTTGCATTGAAATATTCATCCAGAGTTTTATTCCATTCGTTACTACTTTTAATAGTTTTCCAAGAGGATCCTTTTCTTATCAAATCAAATTGATAGATTGTATGAGTCAGTTGATATTAATTTTAATCTAATTACTCAATAATCGTAAGTTTGATAATATATAACCATGGGCGTCGTCAGTCCCCCTAGAGATTGGAATAGGTATATACTTTTTCATACTAAATGATAAAACCTCACAAAAAATCACATTTCTACCACAAATTTTCTCATCATATCATAAATTTTCTAAAATTAGTATGAAAATACATCAGTTTCATAAAAAAATTGCCTGCGGCGCTATTTTTTGCTACTTTTTTTTATAGAAACTCTTTTTTTATACATAGTATTGTGCAAAGTATTATATAAATTATCAAATAAACAAAACACATCACGACCTTCTTCACTATATGTCACAAGAAAAAATTCGCCTGCGGCGCTATTTACGCGTTTTTTATGCTTTATCATTTGTAAAAAAAATTGTTGCCCCCCCAGCTCCGAGGTTGGCGACGCCCATGAATATAACTATAATATTGTAAGGAAATTGTGATTCGTTCATAATAGAGATTGAAACCATGGACTTGATGATAGAGTCATGATTGTATAGGTTAGTATATAAATGCTTTAAAAGCGTCAACATTCTCTCTGTGGGTGAAGTTTTCCAAAGGACATTACTATATTGGGCGTGTTTACGAACGAATAAAATCTATATTCGAAGTCCCATAATTTATGGAGTCAATTCAGAATAGGGCCTACCTTTACGAACTAATATAATAATATTATATTTTCCTACATAACAAATATCTACAATTCATTTTGCCTCTGGCTTCCCAAAGCACTTAACGACAATGTTTATTGAGCGAAAAAAGTGGCCTAAAACAACACCACAATTATAACTCATCAGTATTGAAAAAACAAGTTTTTTTGTCTGTTTTTATTATATGCGAGGGGAAACTTCTACTTCTTCTTCATCAGCCTATCCCGTCCACTCCTGAAAGAAGGCCTCCTCCACTGCCTCCATGTTGTCCTGTCTTGTGCAGACTGCATTCAGGTTGCACCGACATGTCGTCTCTCCATCTCAGCTGTGGCCGTCCGACGCTTCTATTCCCATCTCGAGGTTTCCAATTTAGGAGGTTCTTAGTCCACTTGCCCTCTGCGCTTCTAGCCACGTGTCCTGCCCATTTCCATTTTAGGGAACCAACCCGCTTGGCAAGCGTGGTGCGTAAATGCTAACAAACCCTCCAAACAAACTTCTACTACGCTGGTAAAATGATTGTAGATTTTTCAAAAACTAGCGAAATGAAGTGATTTGGTCACAAACAAGAACTGGACAAATATTTTGTAATTTTATGCACTGACAAAACTCTATGTATGACTAGGTCAGGAGGAGTGTCATTCATTTTATACCGTTATTTCACTTTTACTGTAATTTGTTCGTGGAATTCAGCTGTTTATATTTGAAATTTCCTATAATGTACTTCTACAACTTTTTACTTAAAAACACCCTAAACTACGCTATATTTTGTTGTAGTTTGGTGACGGATGTAAAAGAGGAATTTAAGGAAATTAATGAGTTACATAGTTATTCTCAGTTATCTAATTATGCAGGAGGAAAGTATTACATTAATATGTTTCATTTTAATCTGAAAACAATTTTTGCGTATAAATTTCCGCGCGGTAATTAAATTAGACACACACATAAACTAAACTGAATGTACATTTATCCAGCAACGTTCGTATTCCGAATATAAAATGGGATTATACTTCTCTCCATGTCATAAACAAATCCACTTAGCGGTGTCGGAGAATAAATTATAATAAAAAACGTTTATTATAAAAAAAAAAAAAAACATTTTCAATTTCCCATCCACAATCACCGAGAAACCGCTTCCCGTCTCGTAATGATATTAATGTGATTTCGAATTGAAAATAATACCAAACACCAAAATCAGTTTATTCAACAAAATAACTTCATATAAAAAGTATTGATTTTTTATAATAATTAGAATTGGATACAAACTTTATTGTTAGCCTGTGAATTAATTAACACTTTCAATAAATCTCTCCCGTTTTGGTCGAGTTTTTATCGTGATGACGGATACAAACAATAATAGAAAGAATTTTTCGTGACGTTGGATTCAATGGAATCTCAAAAAATAAAAAAATAATACTAGCTAGTCATAAAAACAGTAATAGTTCAGCGGTACCATTGAGGATATACAAAACCTGTCTTCTGAGGCTCTTCAATACCTGAGCTCCCATGATCTTAAGCTCTGACTCTGCCTTCTTGATGCCATACGATATATACATACAAGGTAATAAAAGTTTTGTATTTATTTATTTTTTTCTATGGTACGTTTAAAATATATGCAGAGAGGACTCGTAGGTCGGGTTATATTATGGAACTTATCAAGGATGGCCTATAGGCGAAGAAATGAAAAAGGAAAAGACAGATCCATTGTGCGAACGAGAGAATTTTTACACAGATACAGACTTCTGTAATGTTTCGTAAATTCATAAGATACTCGTATATACGATAGATAGATACTATTATTATAATTATAATTATTACTTAGTTACTAAGTAAAATGAATGAATATGATGTTATCCCGAATTTTATCTCATGGTTCCCAGCCACAGTTATTCAAGACCCACAACCCACAACGCCTCCTGTTAGCCTCTAGGGTTGTGTCGAGTCATACCAATATTTTGATTTATAATCTGTAACACACACCCACATAATCTACTCACTCTAATGTAGACCACTGAATAGCATTGAGAAGAGAATGCGTGTTACTTTTCCAAATTCAAACGTCCCATTGATAGATTGTCTGAATCGGAAGCAGCACAAAGCACCCATACTTTATAAGTTTACGAAAGTATATTGAATGACTCCCACGGGCTTAAGGCCCTCCGTATCCCTGGGTAGCACAGGCACATATAGCGTCCTCTTTACCCGCACTTCTTGGCAAAACATTTTTAAGAGATTGGGCTCAGGGTTAGCCAGAAGGAAGCCCTCCGATAAACCCCACCCCTAACTTACATTCCTTCAGTGTTTTTGTCCAAGGATGGAAACATATTTACAACTATTTACAGATACATACATAAGTACAAAAAAGTAAAGAAAACAGCAGAAATAAAAGCATATACACAATTTACATAAATGGTGGTCTAACGAAAGTATAATGGTTTCTCAACAGGCTCTTGTTTCTTGCGTTTTCAAGGATAACTAGATCACTTCACTGACAGCTTTCCCTCTTTCTCGTGTCAGCTTGTTTAATTCTTCCACATTTTCCTTCAATTACCAAAGTTTTCATTAGTATAGTCACTCTTTTGCTACTCAGATAACCTGTTCAAGTTCTCTATAAAAATTAACGATGATTGACCATCAGCGATGATTCCAGAATTTTACAAACAACAAACTAATTAAAAGACAGATGTTTCTATTGCCTTCAAATATAAATAGTGTCAAAACCTTTTGAAACCATTGCAGGTAATTCAAGTGCGATGGTGATAATACGCATAGATGCATTATTTTGTTTTATCATTTCTACAGATAATTCGCTCTGTGATAAAAAGTCAGTAATGTAATTACAAGTTTAACCCTCAAGGGGCCCTGGACAATTCACCTTATCAAACACCCGGTACCGAGACGGTATATTGGCGTCCGCACCTCAATTCCACATAACATATATTACCTCCATGTCTCTACCCATGCACGTATCGTGATATGATATATCACCGTTAATTTACCAGATTACATAATTTCATTCCACTTTAAGTTGACTTTCATGACTCTACGCATTCAGCATATGTGTGTCATGTATACATGACAATTTTATAACGTGGTGTGAATCATTGCCACAATAACATTAAAATTACAGATACATGATTAGCGGTCACGGGTCAACGGATTTTTAAAATTTGTTTTGTTTCAATCATGGAAGTGGTACCACAAGATGGGAGAGACACATGTTTTATTTGTAACATTCAAAGGAAATATAAAAACATAATATGATATATAATTTTTATTACTTTTATTGCCGGTTTATCTGTTTAAATACATTGTTATTCAAACTGGTTTTGATTTATATATTTCCTAAGCTTTTAGGGAAAACTTTTTCAGATTAATGCTTACAGGCAATTTTTTACAAATACCCTCTCAGTTACATAGATCTCTCATGTTGTAGTAGAGAACGTACGTCATACACTGCTAAAAAATCTGCAACTCTGGATAGTTATATCAAAAAAATAAAAACTACAGAATTCCAAAGAAGCAAAAATTAAAAGTATTACAAAAGAACCTCGCGTGTTTTCATTTTGAAGAATCTTGTAATGCCTAAGGACGCCTACGTAAGAAAATTTAAATAAATGCCTCTAGCAAAGGTGAACTTTGTATATAAATGAGAGAAATTTAACGCAAAATGAATTGTTTAATATAAAATAGTTTACCAAGTTGTGAAACTTTGAAACATATTTAAGGGATTGGCACCAAGAATGACGTCACAGTCTTTTCCCACGTCATTAAGGTTCAAAATCGCGTGACAATCGCACGATAAAATGGTAAAAATAGCGTTTTATTCCATTTTTTGGGGTTAATTTTGCATCTATCAAAAAACTTTTACGGTTATTCCCTAGATTTAAATGTATATTATCAGTACAAAAAAAATTTTACTCCGCGACTTTCGGGAAACGAGTTTCCGTCTTTCGGAAAAAAGATCAGAGGTCTATTTAAAATTTATTTTTGAGAAATCTATACAAGATATAAAAAATCTTCTACGGTTACTCCCTAGATAAAGGTTCAATGCATCTACCCTATTTTGTTCCAAAGCATATTTAGTAACGGTTGTCGAGATA
Source organism: Ceraclea dissimilis (assembly GCA_963576895.1). NCBI lineage: Eukaryota > Metazoa > Arthropoda > Insecta > Trichoptera > Leptoceridae > Ceraclea > Ceraclea dissimilis. The sequence goes on from OY756370.1 coordinate 12,652,285, forward strand.
GAAGATCTCCCGTTTTTAGAAATTTTAGAAATGTCGGTATGCACAGTGCACACTCTTAAAGTAAAACATCTTCTATGCCTAAATAAGACCGCAAAAGTTAAGCTTCAGTAAAGTATCAACATTCTGAGTGTAAGTAAATTAAATCTGAATACATGGTTGTTGATATTATAATAATAATATATTGTTATTTAGTATGCCGCGTACGGAGACGCGTAAAATATTATTTCATGTGTTATGGAGGTTGCGAAGGTTATTCTTCAATTCGGACATTGTCAAATTTTCTGTACCTTTGACTTGAATATATTTTTTATGATTAAATAAACCTTTTGTCATGGAAATAGTCACACATATTTGATAAATGTTCTATTTCTTACATTACTTATCTTTAAAAACTCCCAATTGCTTTTTTTTTTCTTTTTTTTTAGTTGTCGTCTTTATTTCATAGTAAAATTTGTATACAAAATTTCCTTACAAAACAAACATTTGTATGGAAAAGGCGTAGGACAGTTATTTACTTTGAAATAAAAATGACAGCTTACTAAAAATTCTTTAAATATTGAGATTTTTAAAGATAAATTATGAAATTGTACTTTTTATGTTTATTCATATTCTAAAAATGTGTGACTGTTTCTGTGAAAACAGGTTTATTTAATTAAAAACAATTAATTCAAAGTCAGTGCACACGCACTCCTTTTTTGTCAGAAGTACAGAAAATTTGGCAATGTCCGAGATAGGGTTTGGTGTTAGTAAGGATCTGAATTGTTTGAAATATGAATAATATGTACTTCCCCATGGGATGACATAGGAAAGCTTATTATCACCCTGTAAATAGTATAACGTTACCAAACATTATTATTCACGTCATTAATAAATTTGTTTCGACAACAAGACACAGCAAGAATATTTAGTTATTATACTATAATTACGTATTTAGTTTCATACAACGATTCACCCACACAACACCCACCACATGTAATATTAGTTAAGAGTATGAAAAATTTCTAAAAACGGGAGACCTTATATCTCGACAACCGTTACTAAATATGCTTTGGAACAAAATAGAGTAGATGCATTGAACATTTATCTAGGGAATAACCGTAGAAGATTTTTTATATCTTGTATAGATTACTCAAAAAAAATATTTAAAAACACCTCTGCTCTTTTTTCCGAAAGACGGAAACTCGTTTCCCGAAAGTCGCGGAGTAAATTTTTTTTTGTACTGATAAGATGCATTAAAATCTAGGGAATAGCCGTAAAAGTTTTTTGATAGACGCAAAATTAACCCCAAAAAATGGAAAAAACGCTATTTTCACCATTTTATCATGCGATTGTTCACGCGACTTTGAACCTTAATGCCGTGGGAAATGACTGTGACGTCATTATTGGTGCCAAGCTCATAAGTATTACGAGTACATACATTTTCAGTTCGCTCTGCCAATTTTTCCAAGTTTCCAACGAACTTGCAAAATTCGTAGCTACATTTATAAAATTTTCAAGCTCAATGCTTTTCGTTTAAATAAATTGCAAGCCATTTACAGTGTCTTGTTATTGATGGCACCACGAAAAAAATAAGAATGGGCGAGAAAAACGCGTATCTGTTCGTTTTTTTTTTTAATTCTACTGTCAATTTTTACAGTATAAGAATAAAGACTTAAAAGTAAAGCACACCTTCCAACATTAATTTAATTTGAATGTCGATACTTCCTTATTATAATTAGGTGAACAATTAAATCAGTCAATAATTAATTTCTTTATATTTTTAGCTTTTTTGCCCGGCGGTAAAGATAGTCAAAAAAATATTTACGTTTTTAGATTTAAATATTTCAGTGAACCTGTGGTTGCATATAAACAGGCACATTGTTAATTTGTTACGTCGTCGGACCATCTCTTTTAGGGACCATCCTTTCATCTCGTTATAGTATAAACAACATTGAAGGACTCCACGGGCTTAAGGTCTTCCGCAACCCCGGGTAGAGCAGGCGTATATAGCGTCCTCTTTACCCTTACCCGCACTTCTTGGCAAAATATTTTTAAGAGGTGGGCTCAGGGTTAGCCAGAAGGGAGCCCTCCGAAAACCCCACCCCTAACTTACATTCCTTCAGTGCCCTTGTCCAGGGATGGAAATATATTTACAATTATTTACAGATACAAGAGTACAAAAAAGTAAAGAAAACAGCAGAAATAGAATAGTTAAATCAATACTCATTACTTGTAGATACTTACTAAAAATCGTAATTTCAAGTTTTCCTTTAATTTCTGATAAAAATACTCGCGCTATCACCTTTTGGTATTGTGAACATAAAATATATTGTATTAATCTAGTTACCTATTTATTATGTAAGTCTTTTCAGAGAATATTGGAACAACGGAATAACAATGAGCTGGATGAAGTATGATGGACATAAAATATAATGGAAGTGATAAGTCGACTCAGCGTCTTCGGGGAATTATGGTTTATTGTCGATGAAAATCACCTGAAAGTATAAAGAAGAATTATATTAATGTTAGGCCAGATTCTCATAAAACAGGTTATATTTATTAAAAATAGTATCAAACTTCGAGCAGGTTATTTAAAATTCTTTCATTTTTATTGTTGACACGATCAAAACGTCTAATATTGTGGCATTCTAAAAGTCTTTTTCTTCCTTCAGCCATCTCTCCACTGCTGAATATAGGCCTCTTCCATTTGTTTTCACTTTTCTCTATCTTGAGCTTTGCCAATCCATCTTCTACCTGCGACTGGCAAATTATCGTCGACCCATCTTTTCTGTGATCGACCTACTCCTCTTTTTTTATCCCACGGTCTCCATCTAAGAACTCTGGGCTCGTTTTTGTTTAACCATTTAAAGGTATAACGAAATTTAAAAAGAACACACAAAAAAACTTCAGCATGTGTATTGTGTAGTCGGAAATGCCATTGTAAGAGGATTTTTTTGTAGGAAAAGATATCATCAAAAGTAGGCATATTGATTATTGATGTTTCATGAAATTTCAAAAAAACGGGAGAATAGATCTCGACAACCTTAATATGCTGTGGAAAAAAATAGGGTATAGATACATTGAACCTTTATCTAGGAAATAAGCGTAAAAGGTTTTTATATCTTGAAATAAGCGTAAAAGGTTTTTTTTGTTCGGATAATATATGCATTAAAAAAAAAAACAAGTTTTTTGAATGAAGTGAAATTAACCCCAAAAAGCAAAACAAAAAAAAAACGCAATTTTATACATTTTATCGTGCGATGGTTCATGCGATTTTGAACCTGAACGCCGCGGGAAATGACCGTGACGTAAAAAATTTGGTCTTTAGCTTAAGGCCCTATATGCTCTCAGGGGGCTTCGGCGCCCTGAATTTTACCCAGCCAATACTCAAGGAATCGTCTTGAAACTGAAGACAGTGATAGATGAAATTATGGACTACAGGTCTGCTGTTTTAGAATTACAGGATTTGGAAATTCCTTGAATAAAAAAGTATTCCTAAAGTACCCCTATAATGTACGGGATCTGAAGATTTTACGTTCAGTTTTTCAGATATAAAAGTATAATTTAGCCAAAATACTGGTGATCTTAACAAATCTGCTGTTTTAGATTTTTAAATTTCTTCTCAGGTTTCTTTTAAAAAGGTATAATTCACTTTGTCGCTTACGTTATTCTTACTGAGCATACTAACATTCTCATACAAAATTTGAAAAAGTTGAAGCAAAAATAGAACGATTTTTGCTCAGTGCATATATACTCGTAAGCCCTTAAGGCTCGTGATTGTGGCGGCTATAATAATTGTATGATATAATGAGATTTGAACGTGAGATTTCGTGAACGTGAGAATAAAACCAACAAAAAGGCAATAAAAATATGATGCCAATTTAAACATAAAACTTTTTATAAAGGTACTCGAACAACATAAGTTCGATTCGTGAAAACAATTTGCTATTTTAAAAATTTCCAAAGAAAAAAGGGATGGATGGCCACTTACCATAGTAATAAGGTGAATAGGTACGTTACGTTACGATATAAAGAAACGGAAAACTAAAAGAAAATTGAAACGATATTTTTGAAATAAGCTTTTCAAAGACAGGAAATGAAATTGTAGTAAATGTATAAAATAATGTTAACTTAGACCCATTGAGGGATGAAAGAAAAGAAAATATTAGATTATTATGATAGCCCAGAACGCTGTTTTGTAATATATTGTACTTTGACGCGCTTATTATGAGAGAACTTTCAAGTGTATCTTTGTTTATCTTTTATTTATTACGCATCCCGTGTTATTGATCAGACGGTGAGGTGGCAATCTCTCAAGCGGGAGATTCCAGGTTCAAACCCCGGCGACATCAACGCCAGCGCGCTGGCTTTGTGTACACAATCCCAGACTCTTAAAAAAATGTATTGATATGTAATGTCATTCTACAACAATTACGTTTCTTTCATAGATCAAAATTTATTTGCAGCAAAGTTTGCTTTAAATCTTAGAGAAGAGTTGAGAGAATAAAATCATTATGGAGAATAGCACCACGTACTGACAATAGCATAATGTGAGAGGTTTCCCAAGAAGCAGTTATATGGACCAGATTATTGAGAACGTGCGCCGTGGCATCTACACCGAAATGAAGAGATGGGCGAATGTCGAGACGGGCTTCGTAGAGAGAAAGAACTAAAATGCTTGGTACAAACCAATCTGTAAGATTGTAACCACACCATCATCAATGATAATAGTGACATATTTTCATACTCGTCAACATGTGAATTTAACCGGGAATAAAGATTGTATAAATGGGTATACCTTATTATTGTAACTTCTTCTTCTTCTCTCGTATGTGATCGACCATGGTACAGTGTATCTGAGAGTCAAAGCTCCGCGTCAATATTTCTCAAATATTCTATTGCCCTTGACGTCACCTCATGGATTTCCTTAAAATCCCCTTGGAACTTCTTGTTAGGACAGTGCCCCATGATGTGATCAATCGACACGATCTCGCCACACTCGCAGTAAGGATGCTCCCTCTTTTCCCACCTGCGGAGGAGGTGTCCACATTATTATTACATTATTGTTACTGAAAAATATAGAAAATTCTTTACAAACTTATGCAGGAAATCTTCCGTGACACAGAAACAACATGACATTTTACTCTAAAATGTTGATTGAAAAATAATGATTTTTCAAACACAGTACATTCAATGGAACTGAGATAAAAAATATCAAAGTGTTCAATAATGTTTTCTTTCTACTTCCCTTACATCGATAATATCATAAATACTAAAATAAAACTTTTTTAATCTCAACCTTTCGTGAAGTCAGTCCAAGTGTAAACTTTACTCCAATGATTTAACGTTTAGGGATATTTAATAGAATCCTACATATGAGTATTATCCGCTTTACGGAACAAATAAAACTTCGGGAATTTAATAGGTAAAGTACTCATATAATTGTTGTTTAATTCAATCATCCTCCTATACCTGTATAAAGTTCTTAACATTGTGAATAATATAATTACTACCTATAACATCGTAATAAAATTAATTTGTAATATGTGTTCGTACCACGAAATGTTTTCAGTATAAGGGCACCCACAAAGTTCTAACATTCAGTTTACTGAATCGACCATTTGCAAAAAAGCTCCGACCAAAACCTCTCTCTAAATTCAAAATCAGGGTAAGGACTCCCACACACGTTATAGTATTCAGTTTACTGAATCGACCGTTTGCAAAAAAGCTCCGAGCAAAACTTCTCTCTGAATTCATTGTTACCCTGATTTTGAATTCAGAGAGAGGTTTTGTCGGAGCTTTTTTGAAAACAGTCGATTCAGTAAACTGAATATCACATAGTGTGTGACCGCCCTATATCCGAAACAGTTTTAATCCAGGAGAAGATCCTCGGAATTTCTCTCGAGTTCACTTTGTTTATATAAATTGTTTCATTTAAGGGTTGAGGCTAATATTTTATTCTTAAGCTCATTCTCACCCTTTATTTGTTCACATATATTCAGGTTTTTTGACATTTTGGAGTACCTAATGTTTTTATGTTCCGTCAACATCTTACTCTCAGCTTTATTCTCTGATAATAATAATTTGAAACACGTTAGACAATATGCTATGCGGTCGTAAAAATACACACTTTTTATGTCATGTTGTTTTATAATAAACAACGTAGAAGGGGACTGAAAAGTTTGTTGAAAATTCACCGTTCCGTTGGATTCAGATTACAACAACCTCATAATATACTAGATAGGTAGATACTGGATTCTCCCTCCGTCCCCTAGAATCTCCAATATTCATCCCTCGGTATTTTTGGCGCCGTCTGGCTGTTGTCCTGTCATCCTACAAGTCCGACATTAACACGGATCTGTTGATAATTTGATTATTTATGTTGTGATTAAAAACGAAATTACACAATCATAGAAAATACTTTTTCATTTTAGTGTATTGCCACTATATTAAAAAAAAACTTTAGTATCTGAATCATTAAGAAAATTAAATACATAGGTTTCCGGATAGGCCCGTTTTAAGTTGCAACTATCCGGCAGTGTTTGGTGAATGTTAAATTAATATTACCTGCATATAAGAACGAGTAATGAAATACTATAGGCCATACCTGGAACTAAGAAGACATTCCAAGTAACCTAACGTAAAGTATATTTTGTCTTACTCAATCGTTGGTGACGTATCACTCAGAATAAAAGCATGATCCAAAGTGTGCTACATTCTGAGAATAACATGTGTGAATCGAACAAGTCTCGAAAAAATCTCAACAGATATACAGCAAAGTATGAACTTTCCATCAGGCTTATGACTGATCGTCGGCTTCCTTAATGTGATCACTTTACACTTAAGTAACTTAACTACCAACCATCATAGCGCAGCGGTAGAATACCGGTTTATCAGGTTGAAGTCGGGGTTAGATTCCCAGCCGCGGCAAATGGATTGTCTGGAATCGGTGAATGTTACTTATGTGTACAATGTATGGGGTTTGCCGGGGGGCTCCCTTTAGGCTAACCCTGGGCCCACCTCTTAATAATATTTTGCTAGAAGTGCGGGTAAAGAGGTCGCTATTAATGCGCCTGAGCTACCCGGGGATGTGGAGGGCCTTAAGCCCGCGGGTTTTTCCTTCAATTATGTGTACAATGATCACATTAAGCCTGCCGACGATCAGTCATAGCCTGATGGAAAGTCCATATTTTGCTGTAAATGTATCTGTTGAGATAACTACTTGTTATATTCAACTACGACATGTTGAAAATTCCGATTCCGACGATTCCGACAAAACATAAATTGGGATTTTCAAAAATAACCATGTATTAATCGTTCCCCACCTAAAAACTTATTCAAGAAAAACCTGTACGAAATATTGCTGAAATTTAATGTTGAATACGTTCAAATTCACAACAATAACTAGACGTATATAATTACACGATGACGACTTAGAAATCGCTAAAATGTTAATACGGAAATAATCATATAAAATAATAGGATTTGAGTAATCTACTTATTGGAACTAAATATGTACTCAACGTAATTGATATCGGATCATCTTTTGTTCATAATTCTTATTAGCGAAAGATTTATGAAGCAAACTCGAGACACGAATAATGCGGAGACTTTCTTAGAAGTATTATAATTCTGAAACTGTTTCTGTCAACTAAGTAATTGCTACATACTAAATGAGACATATACTTTTATTAGTTTTTTTATCCAACTATCTGCTTAATACAACCCTTGTAAGTAAGTAGGCATATATCGTCAACTGTGAGAAAATGAAAGCCGTTGTATATTATTTCGAATGAAGTCTTGAATTGTCGGCTCCAGCCTACAAGCGAAGTGATGAACACCTGCATTCATATTCGCCACTTAATATACCTAACAATAATAAAAATAATAGCAAGTGTGAAGTGAAAAAAAATCTTAAGTATAATACATTGCGTTGGGTGTAACTATTAAAAATCTAAAAATAACAATATTTTTTACAAACACTTTACGCTTAACTAACATTCACCAATTCCCGTCCATCCATCAGACGCGGCCGGGAATCGAAACCAGACCTCCAGTTAAGCGTAAAGCGATCACATTAAACCAGCCGACGATCAGTCATAAGTCCGATGGAAATTAAGTCCATCCTTTGCGATAACTCCTTGTTATTTCAACTACGACATCCGATGTTTCTTAGAAAAAATAAAACTTGAACCGATCGAATCCTCAATCTATTTCAGTAATAAAAATTGTTTTATAATTTTTACATTATTATTACCATAATAAAATTATTCATGTTATTCAATAAATTGCCATTAATTTTAATGATAGAACAACTTGTTTTTATTTTATTTTATTGAGATCAAAGGGAGTTTTTCATTATGACCTTTATTGACATTGTATATACGAAATTGTATGTAATAAAATATGAATAAAGAATATGTAATTTATCCAAACTTGTTTTATACTCGAGTTATATTTGCCTGCAAAGGCATTTTTCTTTACCTAGAATTACATGAAACATTTTTTTTGCAACACATTCCACTTTTTTAATGAAAAAATATATCAGAATCGCAAGAAATACACTGAAAATATCTTGAATAATAATAACAGACAGAATGCAAATTCTTCGTATACATGTAGATATACATATTATATTTTCATAGTTTCACCCGAGAAGCAAATTCTTTCAGTCGTTATGCTCTAAGATATTTACTATATACAAACGTTTTGAATATTTTGTATGTTATGTGAATTTTCCGGGCTTGGAGGCCGTGGTCGAGTGGTCGCTCGGGGACCCAACGTTACGCCACTACAAATAAAACCCATCCGTCTTCACGATCACACCACGACAGTGTAACTACACGGAGACTTCGCCCACTTCCACATTGACTCAAATCAACAGACACATCGGATGACCTGAATCCTTAACTCCCCTTGAGATGTCCCCACAGTGTGCGATGAACCGCGGGTCCCCAAACGACCATTCGAACACGGCCTCCAAGCCCGGAAAGTCCACATAACATACGAAATGATGACTCCGGCGGTGAAAGCCTCCGCTCATACCTGATTTTTTATACTGTTTAATAAAAAACTCATTGTGTGTTCTTTACATTAGGAATATTGACTATCCTTCAACACGTCATTTTCAATTACAACAAAAAAGTTACATTTGTGAAGTAGGTATGAGTTTACTAGATTTATATTATTGCTTACTTAACAAATCTCTGTCTTACACGCTTATACTGGAGATTAAACTTTGTTCAGACAACTTGTACATTTTCGCTAACAACTTTATCTAGACAACCTATAAAATTTATCATAGAAACTTTAAGCGTTTTGTTTTTCTGGAGCGAATATCTTGTAAAAGAAATTAAATCATTGATCTTATTATCGGAAACATAATATTACATAATTTATTGATTAATCGTGAAAACTTACGCCTCGTGTGTTGTGCTTGACTAATGTTATCGGAGTTAATATAATCTGGGATTTTCTCTTGGGGAAAATAATATCGTATATTAACAAAATGCCTATACATGATGTTATCAATATTTATGGATGTTACGACCACGGATTAAAGAGAGATATGATAATATATGTATTAATACCTACACAGGAGAAAATATTTTTTACATTTTTCCTATGAAAATTAATTCTTCAAAACATTCTAATTACGAGAATAGCTTTATATTTTTTTATTCCGGGTTTCCTCGCAATGTATATAAATAAAAATGTATACCAGAAACACAGACATCGGATAATAAGACAATGCAATAGATCCTGTAAAGACTATGATCATTAACAACGCGTAAATGTGAATCAAATTTCCATTTCGATAGATTTTACTTGTGAGGGCTCTTACAAACACCTTCTTCTCTATGTGTCCTGTCGGGTCCCCCCGACGTTGACGACCACTTGGAAAAACGCCTCTCTGTCCTGGGCAGTGCGAAACAGCTCCTCTACAATCCTGATTCTAGTTCACTGCCGAATGTTTCGAAGCCAGGATAGCTGCTTCCTTCCGACACCTCTATGGCCTTCTATCTTCCTCTTCATAACGAGCTGGAAAATGGAGTATTTTTCTCCTCTAAGGACATGGCCGAAATATGATGTTTTACAAAGTATTATTGTGTTGGACAATTGTCTATTAGTATAACAAATACCACTCTGATAAAAATTTGTGATTAATAAAACTCAGTAAAAAATTGATACAATTGAAGAACATCAAAAGCCCTTTTCAAATTTCTAACATGTCAACACAATATCATAAATAATAATTAATACTGTTAAATGGAAAACACTGTCTCAATTTACTACAATTTAATTATTAGGAAAATAACGAATTTTCCACATTGTTAACACAAAAACATTTGATTAATTAGATTTTATATTTTTGACCGGCGCGTTTGGAATGTTAAATCAGAATTCCATAATTTAATTTATTATGTCCCTGGTGCTTCATGGACAAACAAACAATGCGCATCTCATAAAATAATCAAGTAAGAAAAAATATTTCTTCCGTAAACAGTAGGGTGTTAAAATTGTACTCTTATTTTCCGTATGAAAAGAATAAGGCCTATCACACACGTCCGGAAAGTTAGGAAAGTGTGGAAGCTCGGAAATGTATACAAACTTTTAACTATCCTCCACACACGTGCGATTGTTAGATTGATCTGATTGTTAGATCGATCTGTCAGAAGTCCGAATACACTGTCAATTTTTTTAAGTGACATTCATACAAATTTTTGTTCAATTTGTTCATTTTTTGCCAATTCGTAGTAATTTATGGTCCCTTTAAAAAAACTAGGATATTGTGTGAAATTTTATAACTGTTTCACGTGAGATTACGAAGTAAAACACACCGATATTTGACTATAAAAATCAATCTACATAATTCTTCTTCTTCATCTTTTCTTAGATCTTGAGATCTGTTTATTCAAGAAAGTCCTCATTGTTGGGAGGCTGAAATCCAGCTGTCCCTCCATCGTTTTGGCGATCTTCCGGGGAGCCGGTGACCAGCTGGGATTTCGTTGGCCATGACATATGGATTCTGGAGTCATCCATCCTATTTACGTGGTCCCTCCAGAATCTTCTCCTAGCCCTCCATTAGGGTCTCCCATAATGATCTCGGATATTGTCTATGACTACTACAACGGCTAGTCACACACGTACGGAAGTTAAGAATCACACATTCAGTTTACTGAATGTTAGAACGTGTGTGATAGGCCTTACTATAATAAAAATGTACTATTCCTCTTCCTACTGGAATCCATGGGAAATAACACAATCAACACAATTATGAAGAAATGGCGAATAAATAAAATAAGATTGCTTTGTTTGCAAACCTTTTTATAGTGTTGTTTTTACCCTCTCGATGCTTCTCTAAAAAAAGCTTCCTATTTTAAATTAAATAATAAACAACGACACAGTTTATTAATATTAAGTTTAATAAACAAAATACAATGAAGGATTTTATGTGAGGCAAGATTTCTAATATAAATCAGAAAAATAAAATCATAAATACAACGGCTTATCTTATACACACAATTCTTTCTTTCATTACTAGTCCCAGTGTGAATAAACACAAAGCGGTCCCTTGGTGGAAAGTTGTGGGCTAGTCTGGATTTCTTTCATTCTATACGATTTTTGGGGTGTTGAATTCGTTTGCCAACAAAATTTTGTGACAGAACATGGCATAAAATAAGAAAAATGACGATTTTATGTTTCGTCACAAATTTTTTTTGGCAAACCACGGATTCGGATTCAGCACTCCAAAAGACATATAGAATGAAAGAAATCCGGACTACCCACAATTTTTCATCGACAAATGTATCTAGACTGGACTATATCTGCATTCGGTAGTTTTGAAAAAAAAATACAGGTGAATACTTAAAAAATCTATTGTACGAATTTTTTTTTTTGTACGAAAAACCTTTCATTGTTTTTTTGTCACACATTGAGTTTATTAGATAACGAACACTTTTTTTACAATCTTTATATTTCTTTACTTTAGTCAAAACGTTCACGTTGTATTTGATTTTTCATTGAAATCTTATTCTTCGTTATTCTTTTTATGAGCCCTCTTCAACCTATTCTAAATAATTGGCTACTTGGACAAAAACAGTAAGAAAAAAACCTTACGAGAAAATATAACATTGCAATCCTAATTAGACAAAAAAAAAAACAGAAAGCCACAGCACGATGAAGAATATTAAATATACTTTTTTCGGTATGCTTAATCGTTGAATAATTTATGAGAATTCTTCAAAAACATGATGAAAAAAATAATACGATAATAAATGAAAATCCCTCAGATTTCTTAAAAACAAATCTTTTTTCTCCATATTTTTCTCAAGAACTCGATCAATAGTGGTCATTCTTTCAGAATATGTTTTTACATTATGGTTTATACTTACTCTTAAGGAGCCACCATTCATATCGACCATTAAATGTTGAATAATGGATAATAAGAGTCCGAAAGAAATGTTCCATTTCGATAAATTTATGTTGAAGTTTACGGTTATGATTATTGAAAATATTTTTTTTTTATATATACCAGATCCATTACCTATCAATGTGTTCAATCTATGTGAGTACATATAGGTAATCTTTTCTCCTTCATATGAATCAATGTCAGCTTACCTTAGACATACCTAAGTCAAACGTTATTAATACGATAACCTATGGATTTGAACTAAGTTCTTCAATTTCAATGTAAATAAAATAAATTAATTATATACCTATATTGTGGTAAGTATTTAATACTTGCAATATTGTTAGACGATTTCTAAATACTGCTATTTAAGGTACAATTCTTGTATTTTAGATTTTAGGCTCCGCGTTGAGCCTAATCCTATGATATCCGTGATATCTGGATAAGTGATTTTTTTCAGTATTAGGCTGATGAGTATATATGTCAATGAATGATAATATATAGACTCTTCTGGCTGATAATACTGAGAAGTGTGTTGGCAAAGTCATGCCTTCGTTTAAAAGAAACACATGCTTTGTGCTTCCATTTCCTATGACTCTATCTTCCTATGGAACCTTAGTTTACTCAAATATAGAATACCACCGAAAATTCAGGACTACCAGACCATTCGCATAGCGCCCATACAACGGAATTCCTGTTTTACTGGGCTATATATCGCTCTGGGTTCACGAGAAGTGTATGAATGAAATGACTAGTAAATTAATCTTTAATTGAAAAAAAAATGAGTTAGGCTGTCGAAGGATTGCAGACATTAAACCCAAAAGATAGTCTGAGTGAACAATATACAGTGAATAAAATAATAGTAATGTAAAAAAATAATTAATCATACTTCTTTACAAAATTATTAATTTCACGCTCCACTCGTACACAGGAGGGCTGTTATTACTTCGAATAGGAAATTGTAAAAAAGAAATTATTTCGGTATTATAAATTCGTCATGCCTTTCACAAACAAGGTTTCCATTCAGGGAAAGAAAGCGATTTTACGTTCATTGTCGTCAGGTCTTTTGTTTTCCTCATCAAGTAATTGAATGCATGGCGAAAAATGTTACAGATTTCCTTCATGTATTTTGTCAGAATTGTGTTTTTCAATTTCATTTTAAGAATACCTTAAGAGAATGCATACCGACATTTCAAAAATTTCAAAAAAACGGGAGACCTTATATCTCGACAACCGTTACTAAATATGCATTGGAACAAAATAAGGTAGATGCATTGAACCTTTATCTAGGGAATAACCGTAAAATATTTTTTATATCTTGTATAGATTTCTCAAAAAAAAAATTAAAAACACCTCTGATCTTTTTTCCGAAAGACGGAAACTTGTTTCCCCGAAAGTCGCGGAGTAATTTTTTTTTGTACTGATAATATGTATTAAAATCTAGGGAATAACCGTAAAAGTTTTTTAATAAACACAAAATGTCAGCCTAGTGTGCGGTTGGGACAGAGATACATTAGTATTTTGGTATTATATAGCATTATAATTATGTATGTATTGGTCCCCTGCACTATATTGTGTAGTTGTTGACTGAAGATTGCCTAGGTTGATTTGACTTATTGTTTTCGCATATTTTTTGTTGATGTCATGTACGTGTGTGATATATTATTTTATTGTAATAACATTATTAAAGGCTTACGCCGTTTATGTTGTAAAGAAAAGAAAAAAAAATAAGCCCAAAAATGAAAAAAAAAACGCTATTTTTACCATTTCATCATGCGATTGTTCACGCGATTTTGAACCTTATTGCTGTGGGAGATGACTGTGACGTCTTTCTTGGTGCCAAGCCTTTAAAACTTCATTAAATAGCTGTCAGAATAAGGGGTTGTTGTTAAAGGATATTTTTTTTTAGCTAAGATACGATAAGTTGATGAGTTTTCTGCCTCGATAATCATACATAATTCCCTTTTTTTATCACCGTTGACTAATTAAATTTAAAGCCCATTTAAAATTCATGTATAATAAAAATCCCCAAAGTGGTGAATTATCCAATAGAGTTTTTGATGCTAAAACATCCAAACAATGATAATGTCGTAATAAAATTTTATTATTAATGTCTTCATAAAATTTTATTAATTAAACCGTATTTCATATAATGTAACGAGAATACAAATTTCCGACAATTAACTAGACACTTGTAATTGCAAAATAACATTATTATTATTATATTTAATATATCATACGTGTTATAATGTATGGTACATGGTTGGCGCAGCTGGTTCTGACGTTTCGGATTCGAATCCCGATGCTGACAATGTATTCCAATATAGTGTATGAATGAGTAAAGTGTGCAGAAAAGTATATGGGTCCAAATACGAGCATACAAGCCCAGATACTTTTTTTACTAAAATAAATTAATATATTTCGAATGTCTCTAGGTACGTCCCCTCTAGGGTTGACTGTAAGATATTGCGTTTGCAATAAGTCCGCCTTTTGGCACACTACTATTGTCTTGTTTTTGTAATTAGGTATGCATATTTTTCTTTGGCCAATAAAGATTTATTTATTTATGTATCTATAAATTTATTTAATAATGGGTGAGAAATTAAATGCGTCTCTTGTTTGTCGTTGGTAGTTCACATTTCTGGAAATGATTTTTTTAATATTTCAAAGTCATTCTTTAAAAATGGTTCACGTACAGACGAATATACCAACAAAGTTCAAAACCATATAAGTAGATATAGATAAAGTATAAAACATGGACATAATGTATTAACCACATATTTACTATTCTGACTGATACCATATTCATTCAAGTCGAGGAGGTTATAATATTAACTGATAGTATTCACTTGGGATCAATGTAATTACATTTTTGTGCCGTGTTAATATGGAAATGTACGCGTGGGCTCGCTAGTTCGGAGCGCGTGTCTGCATGATGTACATCGGTTAACAAAATTTATGAATATTTCAATAATAAAGTGTAGGCACCGCTGGGTGTAAATAATAAAGTAAATGTTCGGTTAGAAGTTAATAGGTTTCATACACGTGGAGTATTATACTTATTACCTACTTACACTATATACTCTTCATTTCCATCAACTGGGGACTGAAACGAAGCCACGTAAGCTAAACGTCGTGAATTCTACGCAAAAAAAATATCACCGAAAAAATATTGTTCGGAATTGAAATGAGAAGATATTTTTTCATATCAGAGAAGTCCGTTTCAATTATATTCTTTCCAATAATCTTATATTGGACTAATATAACTTAGACAAATTTAATATGTGTCGTGTTGAACTTATTCCATTGCTTAATTTGATCTAAGAAATATTAACTTTGGACTTGCCTGCTTTCTTTGGATATAAGTTGGGGTTAACTGGAAGAAATCGCAGTTCTGCGATATGTTTGCCCTAGTTAACAATGCTTTATAATCTGAACTACGTCCATTTTTTTATATGTATACGGTTTGTTCACTTAAAGAATAAATAAATAAATAAGTGATGCCGGATTCAAACCCCGGCGCTGGCTATGTATTCCAAACTTTGCGATACAGGCAAGTATTTGGGTTTGTATATGCAAGCCCAGATCCCTTTTTATAAAAAAATAAATAAAGGGGAAAAAAGTATATTAATCATACTAGTGTAATATATACACACATACATCTGGCTAATTTCTAATTTACTGCCTAATCGACTAAGCTGCTAGCCTAAAATACATGTATAGATATATGCTCATATCTGATCTAATTAATTTATTCTGAATCATTTTATGCGTGTAAATTACAAAAATAAATTGTTCCAAGTATTCCGTAGAGATAGCAAGATAAGTAATTTAACGAGGCAGTGGTATGAAATAGAGTGAAGATTGAGGTGTATTATAAAAAGAAATATAAGCAAAAGGAAGGTATTAAAAGGAAAGGTAATGAGGGATGAGTGCCGCGAGAGATCTACTTCAAATCTACTTGGATAGACACTTCATGGATGAGTTACAATTATACCGGGTATAATATCTTTATGTTTTTTATAAGAAATCTTTTATTTATGCATGAAACTCATTGAAAAGCTGGTGACGTTTCGGGTTTATGCAGAAATTGAAATAAGTACTTTAATTTTCCTTTCATAATAGGTATTACACTTTCCGTAGGTGTGCCAAATGGTACAATTCTTCAGTATTAAATCGACATTTGTAACAACTAGTCTAGTCAAACCTAGGATTCCTACCCACATAGACTATTCTTCTTGAAATACCGTACCGAATCGCATACCCTTGACTACGAAGCTATTTTTTTGTAAATTATTTCCGAGTGCATATCGCTGAATCCCTCAGGAGCGTCAGCACTCTTGCTGTGACAGATCATCATAAAAGCACTCTAAATATGTAACACCATATGTAAAATTGTTCCGAACAAGCAAAAAGCACACTAATTCTCTATAATACACATGCATGTAACTTTTGCACTTTTTAGGGAGAGTACAACGTAAATATAATAATACATATTTAGTAGAATATATTCTTAGATAGGATGTAAAAAAATACATATCATGAGAAAAGTTCGTAAAAGTTACGATAAATATACGATACTTTTTGGAACAAGTAATTTTTGTCCATTGCTAAAATATTTTCACTGTTATGAAAGGTGATATTAAATTGTCTTATGTATAAAGATGTGGAAGAGTTTATTTTTTTAATATCCAATACGGAATTTCACTTATCGTTTCAATAAATCACAAATTTATATTCTCATTATTTACTAAAATCTTTCGTAACAAACATTTCTGTGAGAATAATTAACTTTGTAATATGAAAAACAATAATTTGCCTTCATAATATTCGCTAACTGATGACATAATGACAAAGTTATTATTTCGTTACTTCCTAATATTAATAAAGACATCTCTCTACTATGGACTTCACGACGAGGATAAGAAAAGTTTATATTTCAAACTTGATAAATTTCATAGAAGCGTCTCAATAGATAATACTAGTCACGAACTTGTTTTCGTATTCTATCACAGTACGAACAATATAACTGCAGGATTGTCTGCAAGTTTAATAAGGTAGACGAAAATATTTAGATTTTAGTTGAATGCTGACTTTCATATAGTACAACGACATTGTCATTTATACCAACAACGTTGTTGCTGGTTTTTTCGGGTGAACCGTGTGTAGATTAACTTGATCAAAGTTTCGCCTCTCCTACTGGTGTCTTCCTCTCCGGATAACTTACTTATCCAGCAATCTCCGTCCACTGCTGAACGTAGGCCTCCCCCGTTCTCCTCCATATATCTCTATCTTGCGTCCTGTGCATCCAATCACAAGCAATTTGTTTAATGTCAACTGACTATCGCGTGGGGGGGTCTCCCTCTACCTCTTTTATCTTCGCGAGGTCTCCATTCCACTGCCCTCTTTGTCCATCTTTGGTCCTGGAGTCTCGCAACATATCCCGCAAAAGACCACATGAGCTTAGCCTTTTTTCGGTTAAATGTATGAAAAATGTGTTTATGTAATGTGCACCATGAGCACGGCACAACACAAGAAAACATGGTTCACCCGAAAAATCAAGAAACAATGTCAATCGTACACCGTGAAAACCTTTGACATTTACGATACTCCAGCAAGAATAAGACGCGGTTCTAAAAGTATAAATAAAGACAAAAAATGGGAAGTACGTCATCAAGTTTGAGACTCAAAGCTTTTACGTATTGTCCAGTGCTCTATAGTAGCGTACTGAATCAATAATGTTGCACTGCAAACAAATGGATTGATGATAAGTTTATCTGATTTAAGAACCGGGCAGCAGCGCTTCCTGGCGGTAAAATGACTCGTAAATCAATTATTGGTCTTAATAAAACAAATGTTTGAAATTATTAGAACAGACAATATTTCAAAGCGTTTCGGTTGGACGGTGAGTATAAATACTTTATAAAATCACCCACATCAAAGAAAGTAAAAAGGACTAAAGTCCTTCAGCGATGTCAACGGTTTAAAGGTGTAGTTTCCCCCTTTGTTAAATAATAAACTTTAATGAAGTTTTCTTGTTTACATCCTCTAACTTTTCTACTTGGATTGATCTTTATGTGCTTTTGCTTTGTTCATAATAATAATAATAATAAGAAATAAATTCCAGCTCAATGAGTACATAATAAAATTAAACAATGTTGAAGAAGTTTTTTAATTAGTTGTCGATTCATATTATGTCTTATAAATAAGCGTGGCGACTTTTATTCTCTGCCTAACCTATAAATAACACGATATAATATGGATAGTTGTATACAAAGGAGACCAGGGACCAAGGCTGCTGAAGAAGAAGATAAAGACGGACTATCTTATACTCATCATATTTTAAGCTTTTAAACCGCAACTATTACTGTTTAATGCTCCTTTTTTCTAGTGCATTCACGTGACCCCCGTAAACTTAGAATAGGTATCTCACACATTAAGCTATTTTTTTTTTTTTTTATCTTTCTAGCGGGGGCATAGCTTATGCTATTGTGGCATCTCGACCCTTGGGATCTATTATACCTTCCCCCTCCTTATCCAAAGATGGACCTTAGGTAGCCCACTGTGCAACCCTGTGTGAACGAGACCACTTCTTCTGGTCTTGGATATCCATTTCCCAGCATCATTAGTCTCTTCCTTGCCAGAGCGTTGCAGTCACATAGAAGGTGCTCCATTGACTCATCACTCTCGCCGCAGAAACGGCATCTTGGGTCCTCAGCAAGTCCCATTTTGAATAGGATTTTGTTGACGCCGTAGTGCCCTGTGAGTACACCAATCATCGTTCGGGTGTGCTCTCTGCCAGAATTCCAGATTTTGTCTATTCGGCATTAAGCTATTGGTTTCTATGATGCCCCTGTGCAGTATTTAATTACTAATTTTAATCTATCTTTAAGGTAACATTTCGTTTGCGCCGGACCTGGTTTTTTTTCGTAATAAATGAGTATTCTCCTTTATAGTTAAAACTAATTTGCTTATATTGCTATTATTGAATTATTATGCTAGTAACCATTTTCGACAATATGTCAGTATACAGGTCTTATAAGCCATATTACGTTAAAAATACTGATTGATAATTCTGAACAATTCTGAATAGGGTTTTAAAAAATTCCACTAATTTCATAAAATAGGTAACTTTGTCATATAAATTCTGGTAATATATTTTCTGCGTAATTTTATTCTTAAGACTTTGCACAGTTATCTCAGAAATTTTACTCGATTAATTCTAATTAAGACCCTCGCGAAGTTACCTCGTAAAAATCTGGTTAATTTTTAATAAAAGATTTGGTTGTAGAATTTATAAGCAAGTAAAGAAATTCAAACGTTTTTGCACGAATAATATTTTTCCTACAAATCTGATAATTTGAGGGGAACCATTGAATTAAATATATATCTTAATATCGCTGACTTTAATTTAAAATTTGCTTAATCAGTTAAACCTACAGACTCTAATAGCAAAATTATAAGACATGCAGTTGAATTCTAGCAATTCCTTTATGTACGAGTAGTTCATTCTGAGAGTACTCAGAGCAATAACAGGGAGAACTCTCAGAGACAGGGTGAGGAACACTGAGATTAGAGAGACCTGTCAGACGGAAGATATCGTAAGATGGGGTAGGAAAAAGGCGACGATACTGGAGAGACCACGTGGACAGGATGGATGAGGG
The DNA here is from genome assembly GCA_963576895.1 of Ceraclea dissimilis. Classification (NCBI taxonomy): domain Eukaryota; kingdom Metazoa; phylum Arthropoda; class Insecta; order Trichoptera; family Leptoceridae; genus Ceraclea; species Ceraclea dissimilis. Next base: position 12,672,340 of record OY756370.1, read on the forward strand.
CAGAATACCCCATATCGTTGCCCATAACATACCCGTGGGACAACGTCAGCCAGGCCGTCCACCAAAAAGGTGGAAGGATAGTTGTGTTCCACATCCCAAGAGGAAGGCATCCGTTCAACTACAGATCAATGATCTAGAACAAGAAGTTCATTCTGTAAATTCAATATAATCGGTCTATTATTGTATCATATTTTGTCGAATGTTATTCTCAGCTGATGTAAAGAATCTCGGGTCAACACTCGTTTATAAATTTTGCAATACATCAATCAAAAATAATTTATCTCCCCTATTTTTTTTTAATATTTTTAAATTACCAACCCTTTCGCTCTCGCATATTTCAGTAAATCCATTTGGAATACACTCGCGTATAACACAGACGGAGCATGGGGGTACGTTGAAATAAACAATCGTACCTGCGTAATTTATATTATCTGATTTCCAAGTTGGTTTACGCGATACATTGTGATGTACGAGTTTGACAGATAGAAGCACATCAGATATTGGTGATTGGTTCGATTTCATTTCCCGCTTCGAACAAATTATAGGAATTTCCTAAACAAAATTAACGATTACTGCAATACAGCCGTTATTCTAATGAAAAGTAGTTATCTCAACAGATATACAGCAAAGGATGGCCTTTCCGTCGTGATTATGACTGATTGTCGGCTGCCTAAATGTGATCACTTTACACTTAAGTAACATTCACCAACTGCAGTCCATCCATTTACCGCGGCCGGGAATCGAACTCAGACCTCCAACCTGACAAGCCAGTATTTTTCCGCTGTGCTATGACGGTTGGTAGTTGAGTGGTGAAGAAACATGTGTATCTGCCGGCCCTCTATTGAGATTATTTTTGGTATTTAGCGTACGCACCAACTATTTTTATGTATCTCTGATGAAACTATCAGACATACGAGAATTATGCCAACTTTGTATACATACCTACAATTACCGGTGCGTTTTAAAAGATTATTTTTGTAAATTATGTCCGATGTTCTTACAAAATATAAATTGAGATTTTCAAAAATAGCATGCATTAATATTTTTATATATTTAATTATTTCATTTGTAAACATGAGTGTGGTAATTAGTTCGCTCTATACAAAGCTATTCAAATTAATTCAACCGTAGTTGTAAAAGTTCTCTGAAATATAATATATGAAAAGTTGTAATACAAAAACCATACGGTGGATGAAATATTTTTACTACATGGATGTTAATAAAGGAGAAGATTGAGGTTAATCTCGTGAACTCTGCTGTTGGTGACGTTAAGAAGTACGAAGCAAAGGTTTTATATTCCATGGGCGTCGTCAGGGGGGGCAGCTGCCCTCCCTAGAGATTGGAATAGGTATTTACTTTTTCATACTAAATTATAAAATCTCTCAAAAAATCACATTATAATCACATGTTTTTTCAACATATCATAAATTTTCAAAAATCCGTATAAAAATCCATTAAAACGCGATTGTGACATTTTTTTGCCTGCGGCGCTGTTTTTATATTGCTTTTGATAAAAATCATTTTTCATGCATACCTATTGTTGTGCAAAGCATTATTACGTTTTGAAATAAACTAAACCACATCACGACCTCCTTCACTATGTCCCACAAAAAAAAATCGTCTGCGGCGCTATTTACGCGTTTATTCTACTATATCAAGTTTTTAAAGTTATGTTGCCCCGAGGCTGGCGTCTCCATAGCTCCGAGGCTGGCGGCGCCTATGCTATATTCTAATATCTAGGTAGCCGAATATCTATGAATAAGTAGGTACTAATATGATTATACGATGTAGGTATAGTCAAAATTCTGGGTTATATTGTACGGTTGCCGAGAAAAACCTATAAGAATAATGCTCAACATGAATAAATTCCAAAAAAACAAAAGCTCAAAAGCCCAAATTTTGTAGTCGGATTCCAGTAGATGAATTATTTATAAAATGTTGACTAAATTGTCTATCCGAATTTAGATCAACTTATGTTTTTGCTTATTTTATAATCTTTGCTAGTTTCTAACACACTGAAAGAAATCGTATGCTAATACGAGTATATACAATTCATTTTACGAGTATATATATCTAAAATCCAATTAGATTTGAGTTTTTGTCCCTTGAGCGTACTTCTAAAGGGCTTTTGTCTTTATTAGGATTTATTCACGTTGAGCAATATTCTTATGGGTTTCTGTCCGTTCACGATATTCTACGAGTACATCTCAATTAAAGTGGCTACCCTTCTTAAGATCTCATGCGATCTTACTCTCTATTAACTTATACCTAGATGTTTAATATTCTTAACCGATGGGGTAGACGAGTATGTATGGAGGGGTAGGAAGATTCGGCGATAACGTGAAATGAAATACATCTAAATGTTAGTCCCCGTGGAAATTCAAGCGCTATAACAGAATGTTTTGAGCGTTGACGGATCAATATTTTTGCGTAATACAGAAAAATTGAATCGCTAGCATTTCTTCGCCATTTCATTTTTTAATTGATGCGCATTCGTTGAAGTTTTAATCTACAACAAAAAAGTATCAAGATTTGTAGCACAAAAGCATAAATCTAAACCAAAAAACAGAAAGGTTTTGATTTTTACAAAGATATAAATATTGAACATGCTTTTTGGATGTAGGTACTCAAGTAAACACACTTCTCTGAGTTAAGAAATACCAAGCTTGAAAAATTTGCATCATTATTTTATATCAGGCGTTCTAGGTATGAAGCCTTATACATACTACATTGACTACATTTATGTGGTCAGAAATCTTCGATTTTATAAAAATGTTTTTATACATCGTACCTATTTCTGGCATTTTAGGTACTCCTTTCCATCACACGACACAATAGATCCATCTTAGATATCAATCAGATCACTTGTAGAATAATTCAAATTCTTGATATATACGAGGGCTATTTTTTAATCAAGTTCCGTTTGTGCTTCTAAGAAAGCACGAATCACGAAAGATCATGATCTGCACATCTCGGGATTGCGCAACTCTTCCACCACAACCTCTGCCATTTTCAAATCGGTTGCGTCACTCGCAGCCGAGTTACAGGCAATTGAACATGGCCGCCTCGATCGGGGCTCCCGCCAAATGTGAGTTACGACTTGTAATTAGGGCTGCCACCTTTCAATGAGGGCAGACCCGGAGATTTCGAAAAAAAAAGTATTTTGTATTCAATAAACCTATTTTTTATTGTAGCACGAATGTGGAAGGAAGACCTGTAAATAGCGCCGCAGGCGGAAATTTTTTGTGAGATTGAGCAAAGAAAGTCGTGGTGTAAACAAATTTATTTTCTATAAAAAGTAATAATATTACTAAATGCAACAAAAAGGTAGCGCCGCAGGCGAATTTTTTGACGAAACATTTTAATTTTTAACGAGATTTAACGAATCTTCATAATATATAGGTCGGCAGGGGTCTGCCCGGTGATAGTTAAGCCACTCTGTCTCATCACCCAGCCTGACCCGGAGATATACGATGCTAACCCGGAGCCCGAAGAACACCATTCAAACCCGTAGACTCCGGGTCAAACCCGGAGAGGTGGCAGCCCTACTTGTAATCCGTTTTCTGCCAACAAATGGACGAAGTGCTGCTGAAACCCTTTGCAGAATAGTAAAAAATTACGGTAAACACTTCATGAGTGATGATAGTGTAGATAGGTATGGGACTGGTGCACAAAATTTAAAGAAAAGCAAGCTGACGTACGTGATGAAGATATGGTCAAGGGCGCAAGTCTGCCCTTAGTGTAGGCCTCGTGGAACTTCGCGGACCTCGGGTAGACCTGACCTTATTAGATGGTTAGAGGCAAATGAAAACACACCTTCCTGATCTTAGCTGATAATTGTTTGCAAAGCGGACTTTAAAATTTGTGGAAATTGTTCCTTAGGGCGGACCTTCAAATCAGAATGTTATCTGATTAAAAACCTTCGTAAACTCACATTTGGCGGGAGCATCGATCGTAGCGGTCATGTTCAATTGCCTGTAACTCGGCTGCGAGTGACGCAAACGATCTGAAAATGGCAGAGGTTGTGGTGGAAGAGTTGCTCAATCCCGAGATGTGCAGATCTTGATATTTCGTGATTCGTGCTCACTTAGAAGCACAAACGGAACTTAATTAAAAAATAGCCCTCGTATTATAATTTCTGATTTCCGCCTGTCATTTTTGCATTCGATTTAAATATTTTTAGATACATATTAAAGCTATGGAAGAGCAAGAGGTGTATTTTCTCAAAGACAAATACCACATCTTCAGTTTACATTTAAAGAAAAATACCTAGTTTAATGAAAATTAAGGGAAAAAAAAGTAGAAAGATTGTTAAAAAATGTACTAGAAGAGAATCGAGCAGTAGTTGAAGTTTTTAGGGTTATTTTTCCATCGGCTGAAAATGCCGCCCCTATGTAGATTTTGCGGTCCCCAAACTCGCCTGTATGGTAGCGCCGGCCCTGATTGTGGGTGAAGTCAAATTTATTAGAAAATAAAAATTTATTTCCATCCAATATTTAGATAAGTAGGTAGTTATTTCGAAACATATTAGGATACTTACCTAGTAAGTATATACTGGCGGACCTTCCAATGTGTCTAATAATGCTTAGGGAGGCATATATGTGTGATGTTTATTATTTATTGACGTAATATCTGAAGTTAGATGAAAAATATTAGAAGAAAATATATACTATATAAAACAACCTCTTCTTTTTCCTCGGTCTCTCATATCCATTGCTGAATATAGGCCTCCCCTCTGGTCCTCCACAGCTCTCTGTCCTGGGTACACTGCATTCATCTTCCACCGGCACATTTTCTTACATCATCAAACCTCCCCTGGAGTCTACCGACGCTTCTTCGGCTTGTTATTTGTCGCCTTTCCACTATATTTTTAGTCAGTCCATAGGAAGTATTGGGACAGCGTGCCCAGCTCAGCCCGACTTAAGGCTAACTATCACCATATCGGTTACTTTCACTTTCTCTCTAATGCGAACATTTGGTACACTATCCCTTAAAGAAATGACCAGCATCTTCTTCTCCATTCAATATCTTTACATCACAAGGCATATTAAATTCCTCACCCTATTGATAAGTATTAGCTTTGACAGCTCTTTTGATTTAATTACTGAAGTCTCTCAAAATCAGGTGCTCCATTTTTTACTAACTAATGATGCTAATGTAATAAACATGGAGGGCTGGTCAGCTAAAACATTTAGGGGAAATAATGAGGATGGTATTTATTTTAGTAACTGTAGTTACATTATATATTTGTATTGAGTTGCAGTAATTACGATGTTAGATTCTTCATAAAAAGATAATAGATTTATCTCGATGTGATCATTGGCTATGATTAAAATAACGCAAAATGATGTAGATTTAAACATCAGTAACGCTTTGAAGTTATAGAAATGTATATATACTCGTATATTTTGTTACGTGTCTCTTATGTTAAATGAGACGGTTTGAGAATGTTTAACGAGTTTAATTTTACCGCTAATGGTAATGACTTTGGTAGTTTTCAAATTACCAAACTTATCCCATGTGAACAAATCGAACCCACGAGATTATACGTAATATTGTAGGTCGCGTACCTCAAGTCATATGAATTTAAATGCCATACTTAACACATTTATCTGGCAATACACCATCTTCTCCAGCATATTCTTAAATGAATTCTGTATCTTTAATTGTATCGATCGTCTACATAAATGCGGTTGCACACTGCATAATGATCACTGCATAAGTTTGTTCGTAAATAAAGAATACTAATCTTTATTTCATGCAATTATACTCAGACGAGACACGTTCGCTTTGCAAATTGCAACCAATACATAAAAACAAATTTCTCCAATCTATTACCTACGTTTTTAAATATATTCAAAAGCTCGTTTACGGACTTAATTACTTCTTCCGTCTATTCCGCATTTGAACTCAACAAAACGAATCATTCTATAATCTCAAAGTTTTTGACTGTCGGTACATAGTGGAAGTCCATTTTAAGGTAACAATGAAAAGACCATGTATTTAGTTTTAAAATCCACATTAATGACTTTAAATTACGCGACTAGTGTTCGACGATTTCCACCCTCATCATCAGGCATTTGACAATAAAAAACTTTCGCATAGTGGATTTTTAATTTTCATTTTATTCTGCGAAAGATATATACACATTTTTTTTAAATTCTGTGACAACATTTGTCGCCACAGTTTAAAACTGTGACTCTTGGCATATAGAATAATTTCAACATTCTGTGTTTGACATTTTCCGAGTGAATTTGTTGAACCTCCAATATTTCGCCCACAACATTATTGCTTCAAGTAAGGAGTCATCGATGCGTGATGTCGGGTTATCTTTAGGCTTTTAGGACTGTTGAAACATTTTTTTATTATTTTTGCCGTTGATTTATTTCATGCAAATGTATGAAAATATTTCATTTGAAATCACTGGACTGTGCATGAATTACGAATTTGGCATTTTATTTCAATGAAATAATCAGATTACAATTTATTTTCAATTTTGTGGTCAAAACATATTCTTTCATCCAACAAATGTTGCAAATACACGAACATTACAATATCGCTTACACGCGGTGATTCAATAAAAAGTGGGTTGTTTAGAAAGAAGGGATTTGAAATCATATTCCGAGCAGAGGGGTTGAAAAGCGATCAATATATAAAGTAAATGACGATATTTAATAATCATTAATTATTATTACTTTGAATAATAACATAAGATTAGAGAAGGTACAAATCTATTTTGCAATAACTGGATTTACTACATGCATAGTAATATATGTAATATCAATTTTTGCAGTCTCTCCAACTTCATGTACAGTGTAAGATGGGCATGCTGGACTTACGACCAGCCATCGGTTGGTTTAGGTGGTCATTTTACACTCGAGAAACGTTCACCATTCAGCCCTTATCACATGTGTATGTTACTTACACTTTTTTTCGGAGTATAGTCTATTATAAGGCTTGTCGTAAGTCCAGCATGCCCATCTTACACTGTACATCAAGTTGAGAAACTACAAAAATTGAAAATTACAGAAGAGTTATATCACATTTCATCTCATTTTTTTCCCATATTCCTTCGTAACTGAAAATGGGAGTGATAAAATGGCCTAGGTATTATCAATATAGATTTATCAAAATGTTTAATATTAAGATACTATAGGTAGGTGAGGTACCTTATTGACTATCTCAATCAGATCTTTATCCTGTTTAAGTATACAGTACCTTTAACCCTTTTAGTGCTCTTTACCCTTCTGAGATCTCTTGTAGATTATATGTCCTCTACTTTCAATAAGGTAAGACATTATTCCATAATATGATCAATATATAGTTTTAATATTGAACGTAAATTCTCAACAAGGCGAATAATTGGGAAATATTTTAATATTTTTAATGAGAATATTCCCAGCAAACGTTATAAGCAATTGCACATTTAAATTTTTATGAATAGTGCAACGTAATAAGCTCCTGCATTATGAAACATTATTATTGCTTTAATGAAACCTTTATATGCAATTTCTTTGTCTCTCATACTGAATGTTGTTTCTTTCAATCTCCGCTATATTGAATTTTTCTCCAAGTATTATTATAATATAGGAAATAGTTTCATTGTGTAACTGGCAAGTCATCATCTACAAATATTATTTTATACGAAACATTGGCTTCTTCCCCTTTCAGTCAGAAAGCTGGAACATTAAGCGATTGAATATACTCGTATCTATATCGTATCTAGAGAATTCCACCGCTTGATGTTTTCAGGACTTTTGACCATGGCTAGTTTCTTAACGTTTTAATGACGTTCTAAAGAAAATAAGGAACCACTACAAAGAATCGCTAATCGTAATTGAATAACCCACAAATTCTTCTTCTTCTTCCTTCAGCCATCTCTCCACTGCTGGATATAGGCCTCTTCCACTGGTTGGCCAGTTTTCTCTATCCTGAGTTTCGCCAATTCTTCTTCTATCCGGGACTGGGAAAATTGGGGTTAACTGGAAGAAATCGCAGTTCTGCGATAAGTTCGCCCTAGTGAAAAACGTTTTATAATCTGTACTATGTCCATTTTTTATATTTATATGTGTTTGTTGTTTACTTTAAGATTAAATAAACAGGGTACCAAATGTTTGTATCAGAGAGAAAACCAAAGTAACCGATGTGGCGGAAAGGGTCACTAGCCTTAAATGGAGCTGGGCTGGTCATATTGCCAGGTGCCAAGACACCCGGTGGACCAAGAAGATAATAGAATGGCGGCCAAGAACAAGCCGTAGAAGCGTCAGGAAACCCCAGGCAAGATATTAGGAAATGTGCCGGTGGTGGATGGATGCAGTGTGCCCAGGACAGGAAGCTGTGGAGGACCAAAGGGGAGGCCTATGTCCAACAATGGACCTGAGTGGCTGCAGAAAAGAAGAAAAAAAAAAAAAAATATATATATATATATATATATATATATATATATATATATATATCGGCCCATCTTTTTTGTGGTCGACCATTCCTCTTTTTTTATCCCACGGTCTCCATCTAAGAATTCTAGGTGTCCATCGCTCTGACCCCTGTCTTCTGCCATTTTTGTTTAGCAATACGGTCCATGATGTCAGCGACTTATTACATAAAATAAATAAGTCAAATTATTACATAAAAATGTGTGTACCTAATAATGCCATTCCTTAAAACAAACAGCCAATCCTACCTTACTTACTGCTAGACACTTACGTTCCAATGCTGGCTACTGATAAACTGAATTTTATAACATACCTTTTAACAGAAAACTTACGTTGCTCTAATCTATAAACCCTTTTCGTTCTCCAGTCTCCGGTTATTATTTGTAGATTCACGATATAATGATTAAGCGAACAAATATACCTAATATATAAAGTTTGTACTCTACGCAATATACGAGTAAGTAGGATGTTGTGGTATTTAAGATTTATGAAGGCGATAATTTAACAACCTCTTTATTTCAGATTACATGAAGTGTTTGCTACTCTGGTGCTGCGGTTACAATGTAACAAAAAGCTGTGTACAAAAGCTACAAGAAACCATACCAGATATTACAATAATATATTTGGTGTAATATATAGTGTTCTGTTCTCTCTTCCTACCACGCAAGAGACGCAGCGAGAGGGGAATGATAAATAGACATCAATAATATCCATACTTATACATTTTAACTTCGTGACGTAATTTTTATATTGTAATATTTTGAAATTCATATAAAATTGATTGTATTTAGTCATCCATGAACCTATGCAACCCTCTTGGGTAATATTTTTATATCATTTTTATGATTGGCAGATCTAAATAACACTTCCGCTTCACAACTTTCTATAATAACATTACACGTCTTGCTTGGTCCAAATAGTTTTTGATAGGTCTGAAAATCTATACAATAAAGTAAAGTCTGATTTTTGTAAGTGTTCGCATAACTCCCGCATTTTACAATGGATTGCTGCGAAAATTTAGAATAACCTTTGAGATAATATAGGCTGGTGATGTCCTAACGTCGCCGGTTTTTTGAGAAAAAGCTTTTCCTTAGAGATGCTATGATGATCGAAGGATTGTGTGAGATCGAGTGTGGTATCGTATGAAAGGACGTCGGAAAAGAAATTCAGATTAAGATCTGAATTTTGTTACATTTTGTCCAGCTCAAGCCTATAATGTATGCTGGGTTGGTTTGTTAAATTTGCCGTTGCGAAGCACGGGTAACTTAGCTAGTATTGTATAAAAAATAATTCACCCATTTTTGCCTAACATCGGTATCAATGTATCGATCTCAACAAGTGCCAATCAACATATTTGGCAACTGACTTGTCTTATAAAATAGGTTTTAAAAAAACTTTTTGTATTCTGGTTTTATTGACATTTCTGCTCCTCTCTATTGCTGGTATGTTTATCTACAACATAGGAATAATAAGAGAGGCGCCGGAAGACGCCAAAAGAGATGGTCCGACAACATAGCCGCTGTGGGGGGTAAAAATTGGCTGCAAGTAGTAACCGACAGAAAGAAATGGAAGGATATGGCAGAGGCCGATATCCAGCAACGGAGGACAGAAGGCTGAAGAAGAAGAAGATGGGACGAAGACGAAATCCATTTCAAAATAGGGTAAGTAATATTTCTATGCAACATCGTCATGAAACTTTCTTCATGCGCACTGAATTACTAATACTTATCTGCAGAATATGAATTTATTTCTAATAACTAATTTACATTTAATTCACTCGAATTTCAATCGGGAATTATTGAAGCATCTAGTGAACAATGATAATATATTCGTACGATGAAATGTTTATTCGGTTTAAAGCAAGGCATATCGACATTTCAAAAATTTCATAAAACGGGAGACCTTAGATCAACCTTTAACAATAATAATAATAATTGAACAATTTTGGACGCCGTTTAGCGATAAAATCGCCCCAAGGGCATCTTACATTTTTCTTTATCACCATATAGGATCGTCACAAACAGTAAAAATGATAGATTAAATCACCACATAGGATCGTCACAAACAAAATAAATAAATATGCTTTGGAAAAAAATAGTATAGATACACTAAACTTTTATCTAGGGAATGACCGTAAAAGATTTTTTAAACTTGTATACATTTATCAAAAAAAATATGTGAAAAACACCTCTGGATTTTTTTCCGGAAGACAGAAACTCGTTTCGAAGTTCTTTTAATGGAGCGAAATTAACCCCAAAAAGCACAAAAAAACGATATTTTTAACACTTATTTATCCATGCGATTTTGAACATTGATGCCGCGGGAAATGACCATGACGTCATAGATGGGTCCGACCTTAACCACTGGATGGAACATACATATATATTTCATACTCGTGTATGAGTTAATATAATTCTATGTTTCACGTATTTCACTGATTTATCAACGTGGAAAATATTAGTGTCATATCGGCCGGTCCCGCACTCGGAATTTCAGGAAAATCAATGTTTTTGTCAATGTCAATTTGATGACAGGTCAGCCAATCATTTTAACATTTCAAAACTGATTTACGAGCGCGTCGCAAAGCCGAAAATTAAATTTGTGAAAAATTCAACGCAATATTGAGATGAAAACAGCACTAATTTTTAGTTAATATTATAAATTACGTTAATTTTGGCAAAATCAATTTTCAGAATGATTGGGTTATAAAGATATACCCGTATTTTTTTTATTTGCGGTTTGAATTAATACATACCAATTAATACACCCCGTCATTAATTAAGTTTTCACTGAGTAAAATAACTTGTCCTTTTTTTGCAAAGATTTCATTATAAAATAAATATAAAACACAATTATTATTTTTGGTCTTGGTTGGTTCTAAATTCCTAGTGTATGAAGTATTTCTATAACAGTGTAGAAGATGGAGAAGAAAAGTGACCACTTATGTCAGCCGAGGTCGGTCATAAGCCCGATAATATTCATCCTCAATTCTTCTACACTGTTGTAGCCATATTGCATTACAAATATTTTAGTTTAAAATCTACAGAATTGGGCTTACTAAACACTTTTTCGCATATTTTCATTTGATGTTGAATAGTAAATTGGTGGTGGATGGATGCAGTGTGCCCAAGACAGGGAGCTGTGGAGAACCAAAGGGGAGGCCTATGTCTTACAATGGACCTGAGTGGCTGCATAAGAAGAAGTAAATTGAAATAAGCATTATTTTTTAAATCTTCCCAATATTATATGTTTGTAGTATCTAATATCTGCGACAAAATCAATCTCTTTCTTCATCTTTTTTTTTTGTTCTATCATACCCTCGTTCAGTCGTGACTGAAATAATTAATTTAATACTTGCCTGGTATTGTAATTAATCCTCGCTGTATTCCTCATTATTTCCAATTCAGTGAATTTGTATGAGTAAGGTGGTATTAATGTATTACATACAAATATAAGACATAACCTACATTCAATATCAGTATGTCAATAATGGAAAAAACATTTGGAATCTCCACTATTCATATCCACAATATTAATGACTCTGTCTCTCTCCCTGGGCAATTATTATTCCCACATGATGGTGGGGTCTGCCATTCTTGTTTTTCGCCGCCACTCGGCTCTATCCTGGGCATCTTCCGGGGATGCTCCACAGTCTCTCATATCCTGACTCACAACCTCACGCCACCTCCGCTTGGGTCTTCCTCTGGATCTCCTACCGGGGACAACTAATGACTGTGCCCTGTTGTCAATGTATTCGAGGGGTCTTCTACTCACATGCCCGTACCACCGTAATCTGCTCTCCTGAATTTTGTTGGATACGTCCCGTACACCTAGACTTCCACGTATGTACGACGTACGTATTACAATATTAATGACTGAAATATGAAATTTGGTGGGGTAGGAGGTAGTGGGGTAGGTACAGATTTACTCAAGATTTTTCACGCAAGATTTTCAGAAATCTTTTAAAAAAATATTACCTTCTATGAAGCATGTGCCTATTGTATACCTGTGAAAATAAACAGAAAATCCTAGAATGAATTCTGAAAGATAACTGAAATTAACGTGATTTTTTCCACTTTTAATAGTCAAACTTCCAAAGCGTATACTGAGGTCGAAAGCTTGATACATTCCGAAAAATAGACGCAGCAGAAATCCCTAAAAAACACACTGTATATAATATCGAAATATCAATACATCAAATTCTTACGAATATTGTACAGCACACAATCAATTGATATACCTGCCTGTTTTATAATAAAGATACCTACCTGTGTAATTCAGTTATAAATAGAGTATTAATAAGCTGATTAAATTATTCTATTGGGATCACAGCCGATTAAATACAAATATTTATTGAATAAATTGATCAGGTATTGAAATTAGATTGAATTATTAATAAGGTAGGTATGCATTACCCACGTTAGGTATTTGAATGCGAAATCTTCTTATTGTAGAAACTGTTTCTCTATAGCTACTGTATGCGATTATATTACAGACAGAGTCTGAGCTTTTCATCAATGTTTCTGAAACAGGTATTCTATTACCCTAAACATCAAATCCTTGATACAATAACGCCCCCAAACTTCTCAAACTAACTAAGTATACCCTTTAGCATCCTTATGAAATAGCAGGAAAGTCACTAGGCTACAGAAGTACGATTTTCTGCTGTAACGTGTATTTTTATTGTCGTGTAACTCTTTCCATGTATTATATTTTCAGTGCTATAATGTGACAGAAACAACGCAGAGTTCTAGAAAAACTATTAAAAATTCTGATGAAAAGTCCATCATTTGTTGTATGTCTGTTGAGATAACTACTTGTTACATTCCATTACAAAATGTAGAAAATACCGACGTTTTTTTCAAAAAAATTATCTTATTAAAAATTCCTCAAAAAGTTATCAGTCTGTTGCAGTTCTTTTTTGTTGCCTCGACCATTTCAAAACTCTTTCTCTCCCACTTCTAAATAGTCATCCTTTCAATTTTTTTTATATTGTACAACACAGCAGTGGATATGGGCATCCCTAAATAGAATCCGAACTGGCCACGGGAGATGTGGGCACCTCCTCCATAAATCGGGCAAGAGGGAACATCCCCAATGCCAGTGCGGGCAGATAGAGACGGTGGATCACATTGTGGGGCACTGTCCCATCAAGAAGGTCGAGGGGGATATTTGAAAAGTCCATGAGGTGACGCCAAGGGCAATTGAATATCTGAGAAATATTGACGCGGAGTTCTGACTCAGACTCACAGATCATTTGCACAATGGTTAAATTCGCATACGAAAGAAGAAGAAGCAGTGGATATTTTATTTATCATATATTTTGATATCGTAGCTCAGTAGTTCAAAGCTAATTAACCTGTGTTACAATTGATTTCAATCTACCCACCTATTATTATTTAGATTCGAGTCGAGGAATGGTTGATTAAACATTCTAAGTACTCAAAGAGGTGCTTTCAAATTTCCTGCAAAGACAAACTTACTGCAAAGCACTAGCGAGGTGAATCATTTCTAATTAGACACTCAATTACATACTCTCGTACACAGTACTGAAATATACCCACAAGATACAACGTAAACTTCACCGCATATACCTACGAGTATCGTAGTATCGCGCTGAATTTACGAACATCAAATTCTTTGTAAAATATTTTCAGTTTGGGTGTCAATGGAGTGAGAAGGTCTTCTCATTGTCTGCTCCAGCTCCTCAATCCAGGAACTTCGAGATCTGTCATCGTCTCCTACGCCATCAATCCATTTCAGCAGCTTGGATCTTATAGCCTTAGGATTTATAACGATCTTAGCTGGGTTTTTCGTCATTGAGATGAGATTCGTTCTAAAATGTTGAGGTCGAAAAGTCATACTCAATCATGGATATTATTTTTAAGGAAATGCTTTTAATGAAATAAAATCACATTATTTTAATCTAATTTCTTTATTTGATTTATTTACAGAACTGCGTAATACAACCTATATTTTAACAATTCATAGAAAACGATTATATGAAAACTAAGTAAAATTATGAGTATCAATAGGTAATATTATAGTATATTATTCTCTTTACTAACTAATACAATATGCTTAAATGAAACTATACATTTTAGATACTATAATTTTTATTTTAATTACATGTAATCCCAGATTATTCCAAACGCGTTTTCTCCAAACTATGTTTTTCGACTTAGCGAGTTTTGCCATTTAACGGCAGAATTTGAGTCATACCATGTTAGTCATTAACAACAACGTCAACCGACCTCTTTCTATGTTTTCTCCTATCTTAATTTCTCCTTCTGTTTTATTTCAAGTTCCTCTCGTAAATAAACAATAAACAGGCTCTAAGATTACTATGACATTAAATTATCTACATAATATACTACTACTACTACTACGCCCTTTATGTCTCCATTCGGGAGCACAGGGAGGCTACCAGGCGTCTCCATTCAGAGCGATTTTGTGCGAGTGATATTACCTCTCTCCACGTCATTCCTAACGCTCTGATCTCGTTGTCATAGGAACGGTGCACTGTGAAAGAGGGTCTTCCGGGGCGTCGGGACCCCTGTGGGTGGAAAAACAGCGCTCTCTTTGGCCAGCTGTCGTTGGGCATTCGCAAAACATGGCCCAGCCACGACCAACGTCTTTCCTGTATTACTGACAGGATTGATCGTTGCTGGGAACGCCGTCGAACGTATTCGTTGGTTTTACGTTCTTGCCATGTGATACCCAGTATCCTCCTAAGACACTTATTCTCAAAGCTGAGTATCTTACGCTCTTGAGCCTTGGTTAAGTGCCATGACTCGCAGCCGTAGAGGAGGACAGGGATCACACAGGCGTTGAATAGGCGGCGTTTTGTCTGGATACTAAACCCGGATGCCTTCCAGATCTTGTCCATGTTGTTGAATGCCCCACTGGCAGCTCCGATGCGAATGGGCAGTTCTGTCCGGAGGTCACCTGCCGGGGTGATGGTGGCGCCCAGGTATTTGAATTTGTTTACCTGGGAGATTTGATTGCCGTTGACAATCATAGCTGTGACCCTATCCGGACATGCATCGTTACAGATGTACTCAGTTTTGCCAGTGTTGACCTTGAGGCCAAGGCGTGTCGCGTTGTTGTAGAGCATTGTAGTGCTGTGCTGTAGTCCACCCACAGACGTGTCGAATAGGGCGAGATCATCCGCATATTCTAGATCATAATATACATATTGTCATTTCTCCAGCTCAACAGAAAATAAAGATTATATCCACCGAAAACGTGTAATTTTCTCTTCAGACTACCAAAAACTGGAAGGAGCAGAGTCACTATTGATCTCATAATCAAAGATCACTACGTGAAGACTGAAGATTCCGTATTTTTAAACTAAAGCAGAACTTCCTTTGACTTCCTTCCTGAAAATCGACAATTAAGTTATCCCAAAGAATTTAAAAAGTATAGAAGTAGGTACTTTGATATTGTTTTTTATTAGCTCATCACTATTAATCGGGTTGACTGTAAGATATTGCCTCTGCAATAATTTCGCCTTTTGGCACATTACTATTACCTTATTTTGTAGTAACTCTGCCTGTGTTTTGGCCAATAAATATTTATTTATTAATGTATGAATAGTTCATTTCCCAAATGACATTCAGGACACATTAGCGTGGTCAAATAGAAATTGTTTTTTACAAGACTGGAGCTGAATATTAATATTATTTTTTTTACTTACAATAATATCACACATCATTATATACTTCATAATAAATAATTATATTAGTTTTAAGAAAAAAAAACACATTATATATATTTATTTTAAATACTCGTAAGAGTCGTAAGTAACAATTTCATAACAATATTAATTCTTTCGTCACTCACATGAAAGTGTTCATCGAAGCCATGATTTTAACATTATTATATAAAAGGCAATTATAACAGTTAAATTAAAAAATATATAACCAATATTGTGAAACTACAAGTATAAAAATCTTCTAATAAATATTGTTATAATATCATCTGTAAGAATACCAAAAGGTTCTCTTTTAGAAAGTGCTTTATTCGCACAAAACCCTTGAAAATGATAATAGGTAGATATTATATATTTTACGTAAAGCCAAATTCCTCATCACTGTCTTCTTCACTCCAATGCCCAGAATCGATTGGAATTTTCCCCTTTCCGGTTTCTTTTGTACATTTTTTAGAATTATTATTATCCTTCTGTTCATTTTTTGTTATGATTATTCTTGGCGTTCTCAGTGGTCCGCCATTTTGTTTGGGTCATATTTCAATTATTGTTTCGTCCTCTTTACCATCGCTCGTTGGCATTTGTGTGGTGGTTGTCGTGTGGTTTGATGTGTTGTTGTTGGCTGATGGAGGGAATGAATCGTCGACCACTTCGGTTAGGTCATCGTATCTGAAACAAAAAGGTTTGTGAAAGGAGCCACAACTTTCTACAACTTTACCAAAAGACCCTCTTTAACGTACATTGCCCAATACAAGTTCCGAACAAAGTTTAACGAAAACCATAATAATTTACATAATTTAATTCGTGTCAATTTTCTGTGACACATTTTGTACAAAAAGTAATATTAAAATCAAAGTTTTTTTAAATTTATTTATTGTATCTCAACATAGCAGTTATAAATTACGCACACATAAATCCATTATAAACTATATATAATTTATAATTGCCAAACCCTCTGGGTATTGACCTGTATCGGGGTTGACAATTAATCAAAGTGAAGATATCATCTTTACTTATCCTATAAGTACATAACAAGAAACGAAATAAAATATTATAATCCTTATTATGAGAGATTAATCAAACAAAACATAAAGAAATACAACATATCTCATGATCATCTTTTCTGTGCTAATCTAAATTAGAAACTTCTAGAATAAATGTGTTTACAAATCACGAATCAAGTGAATGTACCTAACAATCATTTGAAGAGTATGTAAATGTATGTACCGTAGGTGTATGTGTATAAAAAGCCCCTACAGTACATTAGCTTTATTCAACAATAGGCACTGATAAACAGTAAGCTAAAGTGCTAAATTTCATTGAATACAGACAGTTACTAAGTACCGATGCGATGAAAAACAGTTTAAGAATACAATACAAAGATTTCCATCGGATACCGATATAGGTATGTATCTACTTAAGTAAATTTATGTGTTTATATCTGGCACGTGGTATTCTTACCAAAAACGAGTTCAAAGTACATCTAATTTACAAACACACCAACGCAACTAGACTTTGCTCTTCTAAATTACTTTTGCAAAAATAATAAATTGGCATTTGTTCAAGATTAATTGCACATCTGAGTCGAAATGTTTGCTTCCTACGTTTGTAAAGAAATAAGCAAAATATTTTGAAACAAAAAATGACGCAAGTCAAAAATATTTGTAAACAATTCGGCAAATTGTTTTGATTAACGATATGTTTTTTTGGCACCGGAAATGAATACTATAATTTTAAGTCATAACTATGAAAAGTTCATCACTATCTTCGTTGCATGTTTTGAAATAAGACGCTTTCTCAAAATCAGTCACGTTAAAAACAATTATTGTATTTTCAGAACGAATCTTTATATTTTCAACACCTCAATACAAGATATGCATTGGTTTGTTAGTCTGTAATTAAGTTTAACATAAATCAGTCACAAGTTAATTTCTGTGAGAGATTCCGAATGTTTCTTATAAAAGAAGTTTGGATTCGATAGAAATAATTTTATCACCAATTCATATAATTCGTCATAATATTTTCCAGGCAATTCTATTTCCCACAATCCAGCACAGTTAATATGGGTAGAAATACATTTTTTTCATGGCACATTATATCTCAACAACAATAGAATGAAATATACTATTATCAGTTGTCACTCATGCCAAGAACATGTTTTTCTAAGACGTCTGAAAAAAAACCTACGTCTGAATGTCATTCAATTCGAGATTTTTGTGGTTTATTCCGGCTTTGTAAATAACACTCATAATACTCCATATTACAGTCCATATTACATTAGTGTTATTCTAATTTATTTATTGATGGAAGATTAACTTTGTGGAAGGACATTGTAAAATTATTTGTAAAAATAAAACACTGTTTTTTACTTCCACTATTTATTTTGAGTACATACACCAGAGATCTTTCAAAGCTAATGCTTCATCTTCAGTGGTTAACTATGAACTCACATCACTCAGAGTTCATAGTTAACCACTGAAGTAACTATGAACTCACTCAGAGTTCATAGTTAACCACTGAAGATGAAGCATTAGCTTTGAAAGATCATATATATATTGTATATTTTTATTCCATTGCTGCATGTGCTTTCATATATGTAACTTTATTTTGCTTGTGCTTTCATGTATCTGTCTTTGTTTTGCGGCTGTGTCTGTGTGTGTGTGATGGGTGTGAGCGAGTTGTTGAGTGTTTGTTTTTTTGCCATGCTTTTTTTTTTCATGTGTTCATTTGGTGTTTTCATCTGTTAGCTTAGTGTATTAGTGGCCTTGCGCCGTATATTCTTTAAAAATAAATAAAATAAATAAATAAATCTCTGGTGTATGTACTCAAAATAAATAGTGGAAGTAAAAAACAGTGTTTTATTTTTACAAATAATTTTAGTATTATTCTATGCTGAATTTAGGTAATATATTGCTTTGTCAGATTCACACATTATGTGTGAATAATTCATAGTGCTTGCCAATATAGCAAAAATAAATAATGTCCATGATGGAAAACGGAAAAACGCCAACGTTGAAATATTATTAAAACCCAACGAAAACAAATATGCTACAAATGTTTAGATGCAAAAGAGAAACAATCCGTTACGAATGTTTCGATTTATTTTTTAATGAAGATGACCACTTTATTTATTTAAATACCGACCTATACAAATAATATTATACGGGTGAATTGCCCGTACTAAGGTTTTATTTATCTTTAAAATCCACAATTTGTCAAATTCTAATGTTTATACTAACATTTTTATACGCCTACATATTAATTTTGGCACAATTTTTAGCCCTCGAAACTACACGAAAATTTATATTTTGTCTCACTAGACGAAAGCCTGTTTCGAGCCAAACGCAAATTTACTGTGATGGATAAAATATTACCTACCTATGTAGTGTATTAGGATTGTCCATGGTCTATGTTTTCAAAACGCAATCTATAGAATCATACGTATACATAGTTCAGCCTACTTTCATTTTCATTTTTTCATTTATTTATTATCCAAAGCTCTACAAAGTAAAAATAAAAAACAAAAGAGTACTGGATTTTATTGCCCCACTAGGCGATAGCCTGTTCCGGGGCAATACTAACCACAATATTATAGCTCAAGGTTACATTATGTTACTTACTTACTTACTTTATATACGAGTCCGAACTTCATACCTCGCCACTCCAATGTGGAGCGACAGATATCGTCTGGTCGTTTGTCATTTTCAGGAGTTCAGATTCCGCATGTGTAATGTGTTTAGTTTCACATTTCACGAATTAATCAGAAATGGCCCAACGCAACAACTTTTAATTTCACCTTTACAGTTTTTTTTTCATAATTTTAGTTGGTAGTAAAAAATTCGTATCTGAACGTGGATGAATATAAAATAATTTCATATATTTTTCCTTTAAACTCGCGTCATGAAAAAATGTTATAGGTACTAATTATATTACCCGCCAGATAGACAGATGTGCGATTTTTTTAAACACACGTATTTCATTTTTCTCCTTTACCATTCCAGGTTGAAACATTTTGATTGGATAGGAACGAACCATGCCAAATAAACCTAATATTTCCAATAATATCGCGATAAATCGAACAATGTAGGGCTACCACAAAATATACCATCGTGCTTTTATTTTGGTAAAAACCAACGACATTTATATATTAAGTACTACCTAGACGACGTACTCAATGCTAGAAGTGTAACTAAACTGGTGCCCACAAGTATTTTGACAGTTCGTGGGCAACATTTTCGAAATTTTGCTCTCATAGTTAAAAACTGTATTAGTTTTAACGTTATTTAGGAATAAAATGATAGTTTTAAAGATGTTTTTGTTTTAATGATTGATATCTTGTTAATAGTGTGAGTTTTGCGACTCTAAAATACCAAAAAGTGCCGAGCGTGAAATTTCATCACTTCCGTTCTATTAAACATACATGGAATCAGATGTCTTGGTAAAAGCAAAATCACCATGGATATTGTAAGAACATGCTATGTAATCCTTGGAAATATATGCGTATTCATGAAAGAATTATTAAGACATATGAATGCCACATGTATAATCTTGAATTTTAGGGCTTTAGAAAATACAAACATTCTTTTCTAATGCCTATGATATGTCATTGTAATGTACTACCAGCACCCAGTGAGATTTGATTTTTAACAAAGGAGAACATGAAGTGTTGATTGTTTATTTACTTATTTATAACACAACATAAGGCTTTTTGACAATTTGACAATTAAATATCATCGTAAATTCAAATTATTTATACAAATTATGTTACACAAACATCGAAATCAAAATCTAATATACTAAAGATTGTATGTGTGGCCTAACTTGTCTAGAAATAATCAATGTATTGGAATAATGAAATCGCACAATCTTCAAAATGTCATAACACAGTCAAATGAAGAGTTTAGTATAGTCGAACATACCTTCATTCAATTCGGTTCATCCTATGACGTCACAAAGCCTACAGTTTTTTAACCACTACCAGTAAAAAAACATCTACCCTCTTTTAATTAGATATCCATTGCATGCTTTAAGAATATTAAAAACAATTTTGCTTTTGCCAATAAAATAAAAAAAAATCTATCATAGCCCTGCACTTCTAGGTTAGTTACACATGTTACAATCAAATACAGTATATTTCTCTACATAAAGGAATTTTTATATTATGAAGGTGAACAAGAAAAAATAGGTGAGAATTTTTTCTGGCGAACTTTTATTAATAAAGCAACTAAGGATTCCGTATATCATTTATCTATCTAGGACCGTATGTATCAGTTCTATCACTGATAGATGACATACGAAGATATTTAATAAATTCATTTTTTAATAAATAGAAAAAGGTGAAATTTTCATTAAGCATAACTGGGCTTATCTTCATTCTACAACGTAGTTATCATTTTAACAATTATGCAGTCTTCGCAGTCAGCCTGAGACGGCTTGTGGATTAGTGGTACCCAAGATGAGATTTTTTCTGACTATGATATACTTTGAGAAAGGTGTAAGAATACACACAAGTGTTAAGGGCTGAATGGTGAACGTTTCTCGAGAATAAAATGATCATCTAAACCAACCGATGGATGGTCGTAACCTATGTAAGTCCAGCATGTTCATCTAAAACTGTTCGTTGGTTGAGAGACTACATAAATGTTAAAATTATTAATAAATCAATAAATTGTTACCTATCCTCTCCACACTCGCTAGTACCATCAGTAACTAGATGATGGTGTTGATTTGGAAGAAGTGGATGCTTCGGTCGAGCAGCTGCAGCGACTATTAGGTGTAACAAGGCCAATATTAAGAGCATTCCTCCAGCGACCCTTACAAGCCAAAACCACCGAGGCCAAAATAGAAGAACCAGAGCTGGTGGCGAGTAGAGAGGACACCTAGTCCAGCCGGATCTACAGCAGGATATGGCGTCCCAGCAACGAAGTGCCCTCGTGTATTCGTTATTTCTATAACAAAAAAAAACAAACAAAAAACATTGAATATTACAAAGTAATGGTAAAAGATTTTATTTACGATACATTGCCTTAATAACCCTCTCTCAACTCAAGTTGCTGCCAATTCACTCAGTCGAAATCTCAGAGTTATTTATTCAAACAAAAAGTAAATAAGTCTCTAACTAAATAACAACCATAGATGTCGTGGGTTTTTCGCTACGTCAAAGAATGTTGTGGGTGGAATATGGTTGAAATAATTTTTGTTTCTTTACTGTAGGGAGATAGGGAGAACAATTTTCAGATATGTGTGGAAACATAAGGGCTGGTCTAATAAATACTTTTATGAGACCAGTAACCGCATCCACTTTTATTAAGAGTATGCATATTGACATTTTAAAAAAAATCTAAAAACGGGAGACCTTAGATCTTGAAACCTTACTAAATATGACTTAGAAAAAAAAAAAAAATCTTCATTGGCCAGTGAATACATATAACAACAAAAACTAGACAATGCAGTGTGCCAAAAGGCGGACTTATTGCAAAAGCAATATCTTACAGTCAACCCGATAGAATGAAAAATAGAGTAGATACATTGATCTTTTATCTAGGGAATGACTGTCAAAGATTTTTTATATCTTGTATAGATTTCTGGAAAAAAAATGTGAAGAACACCTCTCTTCTTTTTTCCTAAAGACAGCAACTCGGTAACCCCAAAAATTGAAAAAAAAAACGCTATTTTTTACATTTTATCTTGCGATTTTGAAATTTATTATTTTTCGGGAAATGACCGTGACGTCGTAATTGGGTCCCGAGACTTAAAGTTAAGAATTATACATCGGTTTTTGTTTTCTGACTTTTTTTCTAGTCGTAATTCAAAGAGAAACCTTGGAATAGTAAATAATTAGTGCTTGAATAATTCATACATCCCATTTCCCACTACATGCTTTAGCTTTGGGGTTAATAATCTACAATATATACTACGTATGTCATACATCATTAATTTAATCCATTATTTCCGTAGTCCTGTTTTGTTCAGTCGATGGAAAAACGTTACTGGCACTATTAAATAATTAATGAGAGTTAGCTGCTGTATCTATCTCCATAATAATGTTTCTCACTTATTTAATATTAAACGTGAATGTATTTTAATCTCTTTAGTATAAGGTATAATGCATTACTGAAGTACAACCAACATACATATTTTATTTGGGAGAGGATTTATTCGATATACTTTGAAACGCGGAGAATTATAACCACTTGCTTCCTCTTTTTAACTCACTTTTTCAATTGTTTGTAAAATAAAAACACTTCTTTTTACTTCCACTATTTATTTTTTAGTACATACACCGGAGATCTTTCAAAGCTAATGCTTTATCTTCAGTGGTTATCTATGAACTGAATAACCACTGAATAACCTGAATAACACTGATATAACCACTGAAGATAAAGCATTAGCTTTGAAAGATCTCTGGTGTATATACTCAAAAAATAAATAGTGGAAGTAAAAAGCAGTGTTTTTATTTTACAAATAATTTTACAATGTGCTTCCATAAGGTTAATCTTCAAACAATCAATAAATCACTTTTCACTTTGAAAGTTGCTCATTCACAAACAGTAATTACTAAAATCTGATGCATAAACAAGTAATGTTTGCAGTCTGGCAGTCTGGTTAAATTCTAAGGTACACATTGTAGTGAATTACATTGATTGCTAAGGGATGAGAATCGATGGTCTCAGTAAAAATAAAACACCGTGACTACGTATCGTGAAAGAATGAAAGGAAGGTTTGTGGGGGACCCGATCCGGATAGCATATTGAGAAGATATGAAGAAGACAGCTTGGATATTGAAAGTAGTAGATTTATTTATTTATTTATTTATGGTTTTGACGGCTACAAGGCCTTTGGAAAGTTACAATACATAAAGTTAAAAATATAAATACAATAATAGTATTTAATGAAATTTATTAAGGTTCTTTTAGAATGAATGCTTTCGTTAAATTCCCATATCAATTTGGAATGGAAACGACCGATAAGGCCAAACTTCTTTATATCGCGCTGCACCAATAACCTCCCAAAAGTGGAAGGATAGCTGGGAATCTACCTCACAAGAAGAACTGCTCTCTTTAATAACAGACCAACATGGTCTACACGAAGAAGATAATAAAGGACGAAGTTAAATGTAAAATCGTATTACTTGTTCCTGGGACCATGAATAAAAATGACCTTATAGGGAGACTCTTCCGGGACAGAAATTGATAATATTTTACTAGAATGAAAAAACAAGTATGTACATTCATTTCCACCTAGTCTCGTCAGCGGAGGCTCTTATTCCAACCTCCATACAAAATCGCCATTTTCTTTTAAAACAGACGTAATAAAAACATTTGTCTGAGACATCGTTACTTAGTATAAGTACTATTTTGCGTCTGTTAGTATTTCACCATCATTCTAACTTCCACAAAAACTAATTATGTTTTTAAAAGTCGTTGTATCCACCTTCCTTCCTCATTAAGCCGTTGAAATTAAAACAAAAAAAAAAACACATCTTTTGTAAGTAAAATTACTAAATACATTGCAGGAAAAAGAATTTTAATGAGACATAATTCGCTGTGTTGAGGTAATATGTACAAAGAAACATGAAATAAAAAGGGGATTATTTCCATAATGAGAGAATTTGTTGAAAAATTTGCATATAAGAATATAAAAAAACAGAAATCTGTTTTAATAAGACAAAAGTTTAATATGGAAATGAAATAGTGAAATTACGATCCTTTACAATTTCAGAAAATAAGATAAATACTGTTGTTGATAAAAAAAAACTGAATAATTTGACAATGAGGTAAAAAATGTGCACTGTGAGAAAATGTGTCAAATGAAGAGAACATTATAAAATATGCAGGGTCTGCTTTTCTTGTGTTTCGCCGCTACTTTGCTCTATCTTGCGCATTTTCCGGTACAACGTCATTCTCTCTCTTGTCCTGCCTGACCACTTTGATTTTTATAATAAACATGAACGTATTTTTTTTAATGGCATTCCACCAATAAAGAACGAGTGATCTCTGCTGAACGTATATTTTCAGGGATAATCGTTTGAATTAAAAAAATGAAAATAAAATAATAATTATACAAAACTCTTGTCACGGATCTAGGGGGAAACAAAAACCGTAGGTATTAACTACACAAAGGTAAAGAACATGAATTTGATTGCCGCGCCATAAAGGAATTAATGTTCCGGAGTCATCCTTTAAAAGTCTTTCATGGAAACGAATAATCGCCTCATTTTTACACCATTTTATCTGAATAATATCTCATGAAATATTATGCTTCTGTTATAGAAGTTTAATGAAAGAGATTCTATATGAATGAGGAGTCTAACAAAACAATTAATAACGCTGAACAAGGAAGAAGAGAAATGTGAGTTGATGGAGATGGGAAGAGGAAAATGTAGAGATAAAAAAGAGAGTAAGTAGCAGGAACTGTTGAAAAATTAGAATGAATTTACGCAATTTTTTACGAGTGTTTTGGGTGAAGGGTAACTAATGATACAACCTGCACTAAGGTTTCGTAAGAAGTTTTCGTAATGAGATAAAACTGATGATTTGGAGGCTATAAACTAAGTTGTAATGCGGATAATGTAATATGTTAGAGAGAGCACATTCTTCAAGAGTTTCTTTACGTAGATAATGGAGTTTACAAATTGTCTTTCACGCTAATATCACTACATCAAAAGTTTTTCTTATATTTCGGGATGGTTGTAAGTTCTAGGTAAATGTATGCGGCAAATCTCTCTGACATTTTTTGTGTAAAAACTCATCATGGAATTTCAGTTAAGCAGACTTAGTTTAAGCTTTTGAAATAAAACTTTTAAAGTATGATGAATACTATTCTTGTGTGTGGAAAATTGATACTTTTTGTTATAAAAATAAATACTTATGTTGTATATAAACTGAAGTTTACACAGGGAATTAATATTATGTAAGTTAATAAAAAAAAGGGATGTTGAAATAAAACAAGCTCATTTTTGAGCCCAAGGTTTACATACAATGGTAATTCTATACAAAACATCTTCAACATGCTTAGAAAGTCATATATACCGTGTATTCTTTTTAAAAAAAGGTGCCGGTCGGTAGCCTGGTTGGTAAGGCACTCGACTCTTAATCCAGTGGGCGCGGGTTCAATCCCCGACTAACTCCACTTCACAACACAAGCTTTCTGTGAAGTGTACTAATATGTTTTTAGGTTGATTTCGATAAACCCAGATACATTTAAAAAGAAAGATTATGATACAATTTACTGAATTTACAAAGTGTTGAATACTTACTGCGTGCACAGCTCCATAAAGAGTGTAATCACCCACATAAGCTCTAGGAAGAATACTACAGCAGCACCAATTCTGTTAAACAAAACATAATCTCACATTACATAATATATGTATTATAATTCACACAATAAGGAAGGTTTATGATTATGATAGAAATCTTCACTGTCTACTCATGTTGTAAGATACGATTATAAATATTTACTATGTATTATAAATTAGGTTTAGGGCGGTCACACACGATTCTCAATTTCAGCACGTGTGTGGCTAGTCGTCTTATAGAGCCATAGCCATAAGTGCGAATAAAGCAGGTAAAGTAGTCGTCTCTTCTCGGTCACACGTTTTATGATATTTACACGACAGTTTGAAATATTTTCACTATAGTACCATAGATTGATAATTTAGTAGTTATAGACAATATACGTCAATATATATCATGATGATGAGACAATATACGTCAAAGAACAGAAACAGTCAGAAGAATGCAGATATAAATGTGAAGGATCAGCTGTTTCATTCTCACTCAATGACAAATAAATAAGAGTGAATGAATCGGCTGGTCCTTCACATTTGTATCTGCACTCCTCACCTCCATAGGCCTCAGATAGTTGAACAATTAGTTGCTCCAATAAATAGCTCAATGACGTGTGCTCGCCCTGTGGAAATGTATGGAATTCAATCGTAATTATTGGCTTAAGTTGGCTAAAGGCGATCGCCGAGGTTCTCACTGTCGGTGACTTAATTTTTTAAGGTATGTTCTGACTTCTGACAGATCGATTTGAAGATCAGATTAATCTGACAATCAGAGCGTTTATGGTGTAGTTAAATTGTATGCATTTCCGTGCTTTCTGAATCAGAATTCTGAATGTTAGAATATAACTTTCCGTACGTGTGTGGCCGCCCTTCATAATGTTTTACTGTTTATTATAATCACCGAATAATATATCAAAAGGTTGTTTGAGGTCATGTTCCACTGACAGCTGAATGATAAAGCTGCTGCTAATTTTATTATCTATGGTCTTAGGAAAGACGAAGCCTGCGATAGTAGAGTACAAGCCTACATCCTCGAATTCCATCACCGCCACGAGTGGTGACGTCACCTTGTATCGGTGACAAACACCTTGTCTCGGTGACAAACACTTGAACTACGGAATATTTTTTCCCATACAATTGAATGGCGTAATCGTCGTCAAATGTCAGTTGGGCCCGGCCTCCATGAACAATATGGCGACGGCCTCGGTAAAGACAAGAAAGTAACAACAGCAAACTTTTAGAAAGAGGCTGAAAGATTTTCTAATTTACATTATCATTAAAATTAATGGAAACATTTTAGATAATACACAAACTGATAAACTGTATAATAAAGTAAAGAAGTTGGAAAAGTTTTAAATCAATCTTTATAGAAGTATTAATTTCGATTGTGTAGCTAATTAACTAGTTAAGTGCGTACCTACTAAATAACTAAAATAAGACTTCCTTTTTTTATTATTTCTTACAAAAAAAAAATAGTTTTAAAAGTAACAGAATTCGACCTATACCTATATTATGATCTTTAAGTGAAGTTAAAAATGTTATGACCTATGAATGAAATAACATACTTACATATTTTCTAGATGTTTTTTTTTAAAGAATATCGAAATTTTCTACATGTCGTAGTTGAATACAACAAGTAGTTATCTCATCAGATATACAGCAAAGGATTGACTTTCCATCAGACTTATGACTGATCGTCGGCTGGTTTAATGCGATCACTTTACACTTAAGTAACATTCACCAATCCCGGGCCATCCATCTTTTGCTGTACATCGTTGAGATAGCTCCTTGTTATTTCCCCTACGACATGTAGGAAATCCGATGTTTGACACAAAGTGAGAGTTTTAATATTATAAAATATTGCTTTGGTTTGGTCTACTTGAACTTTACATTGTTTCAATGGGCAAGTTCGTAAGGAAAATTCTATTCTTTAAGTAAAGGTCAAGTAGTTTTGTTGGGAGGTGTCAGTAGCGTAGCGTAGTGGGGGCGGGGGGGGCGGTCCGCCCCGGGCGGCACTCTTAAGGGGGCGGCATTTTTTAAGGAAAATTACAAAAATCCATTAAATCACATTTGTTTCATTAAAAACTGGAAAAAATTTCGCCTGCGGCGCTATTTTTCTCTTTTTGTGCCATATCAATTTCTAAATTTCAGTTGTCTCACTTGCAAATACTTCGCCTGCGGCGCTATTTTATCTCTTTTTAGGCCATATCAATATCAAAATGTTAGTTATCCCACTCCAGCCTAGAAGTTCTTTATAATTCCTGTAAATTTTCGGGAATGTTGGATTTATTTGCCTAAATAAGGGGGGCGGCGAATTTGATTTCCGCCCCGGGCGGCAGAAACCCAGGTTACGCCACTGGGAGGTGTACTCCTTCCAAGAAAGAGCACTCCAAACGGAGGCTGTCCACAAAAGAGCTCTTCAAAAATTATTGTTCGTTCCTACTTGACATTTTAAAATAATGGCCTAACGCAATTTTAATCAGTAGAATTTTGGGTTATATAATAATGGAATTGATAAATATGAAGAAACCCCGCATTGTTTATAATAACAAAGAACGTACAGAGAGGGATACTTAATTTATTTTCAATTTAACAATCAATCAATCAGTAGAACGAGGGGGTACCTGCCTATTTCATAATGAAAATAAATAGAGACTGGACGAAGATTAAATAAAAGCTAACAATTAATGACATCAAACGACCTCAGTTTAAAGTTTCATTACTTAAAAGCGATCAGACTACTAAAAAAATATATTCTTGTAGTAATATTTTTCCGGCTCGGTTGGACCAGCATGGTTTGACTGCCGAATCACAAAAAAATAATACTACGAGAATATTTTTTTTTGTGATTCGGCAGTCAAACCATGGTCCAACCGAGCCGGATAATTTGTTCCAATATACATATAGCAATAAAACATGGATAGAACATGTATAGAACAAATGGATAAGAACATGGATAGAACAAAATCTTTTAAAGCTTCAAGTTCTTTTCAAAAATCCTGTATACTATAGGGTGTTTTTTTTGAATAGATACACTTTTAAAATGAAATTAAACGTACTAAAATCAATATAATGTCCATAAAAATGGCTTCATTGGAAAGATGGAAGTTTACCATTTATGTTTCAATACGATTTAGGGCAATATATGCGCGGGTGTTCCTTTCTAGGAGCCATTACTGAGACGCCGTCAAATTCACAAAAACTCACTGTTTAGTCTGGAATCATTGTCCCATATTTCTTCAAAGATGCTGGCGGTCGGAAAGTTACAGTCAATGGAGAGCGCTTAGGTCCATGATTAAAGACTTTTTTGTTCCCTAATTAAATGGCATTAATGTGCGATAGCTTTGGTTTCAACAAGACGGACAACATGCCACACATCGAGCGACACAATCAGGTTATTGCGGGAAACATTCTATCGGCGCATAATTTCACGTAACGGTTCGGTTAATTGGCCTCCACGATCGTATGATCTCAACCCTATGGATTATTTCCTGTGAGTATATGTGAATTCTACTAGGGGGTCTACACAGATAAACCTGAGACATTGGATCACTTGGAAGCCAACATTCGCGGTGTTATTAGCGATATACGGCCTCAGCTGCTCGAGAAAGTCGTCGAAAATTGGACTTCCAGATTATGCTTCTTCCGAGCCAACCGCGGCGCACATATGCCCGATATCATATTTAAGCATTAATGGTATAAAATAATCTTTGCAATAAAGCTATTTTTATGAACATTACCATGATTTTAATACGTTTAATTACATTTTAAAAGTGTATCTATTCAAAAAAAACACCCTATATTATTGTAGGTAGAGGTTAGAATTGAGTATCTATTATTCTTTCTTCCCATTAAATTTTCTTCGTGTTAAATTATTTTTGTAATGAATTTTGATACTTACAATATATAAATACCAGCTACATTGTGATATACAGCCAACTCCACACCAACGCCACACATCACTGAAACAAAGACACAGAACTTCAGAAATAAGAACTGATTTTTATTACTGCATCATAAAAAAAAGAATATATATATATTAGGGACACCCGAGTCGTAGCCCAGGAATATGGATTTTTATTCATACAAAAAATGATTTATGAAAGTCAGTATGAAATACCATCTTATACCAGTCCTGCGACCATGAGCGTTGTCAGAGATTCAGAGATTGGAATAGGGATACATTTTTTCATACTTAATGATAAAACCTCACAAAAAATCACATTACTACCACACATTATTTCATCGTATCTTAAATTTTCTAAAATTAGCATGAAAATCCATCAGTTTCATAAAAAATTGCCTGCAGCGCTATTTTTTATTACTTTTTTTTATAAAACATCATTGTAAAAGTATTACATACAATTTCAAATAAACAAACCACATCACGACCTTCTTCACTATGTCTCACAAAAAAAAATCGCATGCGGCGCTATTTATGTGTTCTTTATCATTTTTTTAAATTTTGTTGCCCCCCCTAGCTCCGAGGCTGGCGATGCCCATACCTGCGACCTGCGACTATGAGATCTGAAACGTAAGAAGAGGTATGATACGCATTGGATTATACCGCTATAAATGGCGAAGCTTGATAACGTTCCTATATATTCTCGAGGATCATTATGATTGAAGGTAATAAGTTAATAATTAATTACACTTTTTGTTTGTATAATTGTTTAACTTATTGTAAGAATCTTTACAGTAGGTATTTTGACAGCTCTTTTGGGAAGATTTCACAATAAGGGCTACCAATTATATAATCACGCAATATGTCACTTGCAGATAACTTGTGAACGGCTAAATTATATGGGACTATGAGTACACTCGATTGTGTACACGTCATCATTCGTTATCCATCCAGCTAGGTAAAACTTTTATCCTTCTACAGGCATCTATATCCTTATCCAGTACCTACACATTGTTCCTGGCTGTTATTATTTTAAAACAAAGGCAACTAACGGAACATGAAAGTACACATATTACACACTGTATTCTCGAGTTTCAATCATCTACGTAAGATGTGTGTAGCCATGTCAAACATGCGGCCCGCACTGAACGTTTTCCTGCGGCCCAGATGAATTTTGAAAACCGCCAGATAAGGAGGCCCACGAGCGTATGGTAAAAACCGAAAATAAAGGTCTGTTACAATTGGTATGAAATGGAGAAATACGAAAAAATAAGACGTGTATAAAATATTTTTAAAATGTCCCATTTTATGTCAACGTGTATCTTCAAAACTAGGACACAACTAAATTACCTAAAGACAAAAGATGTCAAAGATCTGACAAAAGAAGTTAATGTTTGTAGTACTTCTTTTGTACTTATTGTCCTTTTTATTGGAAATTTAATAAATATTTTACTTGTCGTATAATAGGACTTTTTTTCGTTAAGACTTTCAATAGTTTGTCTTCTTTAAGATTAGGTTTTGCGACCTACCTAGTCTATGGTCTTCCTGATTTTGGCCCACCAGTGACTTTGAGTTTGACATGGCTGGTGTAATACGTATATTGTAATGTAGATGTGAGATACTGCAAAATACGTGATTCTTGAAGCATACTCCGCTGCACCCTTTATAATATACCTTCCGCAGAATACAAGGCATGTTGTTCACTTTCTTTGATTGGAGTGTGTATACGACTCTTGAACTGAGAGGAACATAAATTATAGAAAAACGGTCATATCTATGCATGTATATTTTTTTCTGTTTTGTTCACCTTCTATTTGGCTTATGGCGTGTTCCGTTTAGATTTGTTCTGTGCCCGTTCCGAGAACCATTTTAATAAGTTGCTAATTAAGAATAATATGTAGCAAAGAATACACCTTCCACGTTCACTAAATGAGGAAAACTGGAATTTGGGACGCTTTTTTAAGACTATCATAAGTTTAAAAAAAGTAGCCTTATTGTTTCTGATATCCTTAGCGTATTATAACAATATGCATGACGATTTTACCTTTACCAAAATAAAACCACAACACTATACTTTACGACATAATATAGGCCTTACCGAAAAACTGAAAATTCTCAACTTGCATAAAACATCAAAAGTCAATATCGCTTGAAAAGATCGCAGTTTTGTGATAAGTTCGCCTTAGCGGAAATGCTTTATCATTAAATTTGATACATATAATATGTCCAAGTTGTATTATTTGAATATAGCTTATTGCTTTAAGGGCATGGCACCAGGAATGACGTCACAGTCTTTTCCCACGGCATTAAGGTTCAAAATCGCGTGACAATCGCATGATAAAATGGTAAAAATAGCGTTATTTTTCATTTTTTGGGGTTAATTTTGCGTCTATCAAAAAACTTTTACGGTTATTCCCTAGATTTTAATGCATATTATCAGTACAAGAAAAAAAAATACTCCGCGACTTTCGGGAAACGAGTTTCCGTCTTTCGGAAAAAAGGTCAGAGGTGTTTTTAAAAATTTATTTTGAGAAATCTATACAAGATATAAAAAATCTTTTACAGTTATTCCCTAGATAAAGGTTCAATGCATCTACCCTATTTTGTTCCAAAGCATAATTAGTAACGGTTGTCGAGATAGAAGGTCTCCCGTTTTTAGAATTTTTTGAAATGTCGGTATGCACACTCTTAAGAATAAATAGTATAAAAAGAGTAGTAAACCATGCGACGTAGTTGAATGTTACGAAATAACAAATCCTTCGTCAAAGTCAAGACTACAATGAACCTTTTCACCAATCCCTCACCATTTAAATACTTGTTAAACAACTGTAATGCACATTACATTTTTTAAATATTCAAGAGCTTCTGAATGAATCCTTACTGAGAATTTCAAGCATCTCTTTACAGCATTTAATTGTTGATATAATTGTATGGAAATAAATAGAAAATCCTTGTAAAAAAGCAAAAATGAAAAGAGCGCTTTCAACAACACCACAACACGGCAATTCAATATTATAACGGAATATATGTAGGTATAATAATATCCTTGCAGAATATAAGTTACCTCTTAATGTTCCTTTATTCCATTTTGTATGTCTTTTATGTGTCCATTCCTATCAAAACCATGACAACAATAATTTATTGAAAGGAGTTAGAAACAGAAAGCACCTAATTTGAAAATAATGTTTGGTTTTTCTACGTTCATGTTCTAATGGATATAAGTTGATGTGGTTGGGACATGTAGAGAGGGTGAACTATGAAAGGATAATGAAGAAAATATATCTGGGAGAAAAAAGAGGCGGTCAGAGATCACTCGTTTTTTATGGGTAAAATGCCGATCTATTAAAAAAGAAAGAAATAAGAAGTGTAAGGAAGCCCGACCGTCCAATAATCACGTGACTTGACCATGTAGACCAGATTCTCAAGAACGGACGTGGAAATCGTAAAGCGTGCATGATTGTGGCGGAGGGAAATGTCAGGACAGGAAAGTCTGGCGATCTGTTCCCTCTGCCTACCCCGCAAGAGATGTGGTGTAAAGAAATAGAATAGAAACGTTTTAATTTAGATATTTTTTAAGAGTGACGTCACCACCAAAATTTCAGAATACATTGCATAATATTGAAATTTTCTCTGTAAGCCGCCTGGGGCCTATGAGAGAAATCTTCATAATACATACATATATCATGCTATCGTGTTATTAGGTTGGAGTCCATGTATAATAACCGCACACAAATCTTATTCTAACATCGGGGTTGTAGGCATACCTAACCCAGAGGAATTCCTGAAAACTTTGTTTATTCATATTACTAAAATGTTGATACAACATTATTTCACTTACGTAAGTCTTGAAAACTCGTATTATAATATTGGAATTAATCAAAGCAAAATGATGCAAAAAGCAGATTTACGAGTATTACAGGAATATACAACGATACGAATCCCGGCGCTGGCAATACATTAAGCACTTCAAAATGCGAATATTCTTTTCAATGTTCTGAATAATCCTGGTTCACGTCTATTTTCACACCCTTGCCATCTCATGGCTTATCTCTACGTTCATTGAAGGAAAATCCCGTGGGCTTAAGGCCCTCCACATCCCCGGGTAGCTCAAGCGCATTAATAGCGACCTCTTTACCCGCACTTCTAGGCAAAACTTATTAAGAGGTGGGCCCAGGGTTAGCCTATCTCTACAGTCTACGTTCAAGTGGACGCCGTTTAACCATACCTTCACATCACGCATATTTCTTCACCTTTTCTTTCACTACACATGCAGTGAAAGTGTGGAGCCTGTGTTATTCGGGTGTGCGGAGGGACCTTTAATACACATGCAGCTAGATTATGGAATAATCTTCTCATGAAAGTGCTTCACGAGTAGAACTCATATCTTTTCACAAATTTTGATTCTGTCTGTTCTTGGTGGGAGGCGTCATTGGAATGAAGCAATCCAAACACCTCAAAGGGGTGTGTTTGCTATCATTTAAAAAACCACGGAAAACAGTTCTGGGATGTGAAGTAATAAAATCTGGTTTAAAAAAAATGTAAACGATTACTTATATTTTTTTATTACATAAAAGTGCTTCTTAATCTTAATAGAAAACTGAAGATGTTATAGTATAAATAAGGATTGTACAAATTTTTAGAAGTTATAAACTTGACGAAGTTATTCGCCTTAGGGAGATAAGATAAACATCAAAACAAAATATTTTATATATTATATTATCCTATAATATCTCAAAATCCCGGAGTACATTTATGTATGTTGTTTAAACTAAAACATTTAAGATATAGGGCCGTCTTCAAAATACCCTTCGCTGAAAAAAGAATAGGCATAATTCTACCAATACCCTATGGGAACTGAATTTTTAGTCAGAAATAAGAACAACGTAAAATTTCCTGCTCTTATCAGAAATTCTACGAATGATCAACAAATATCTCATAAAGTTGATCACATTTCGGACAACCATTGGCAGTTTTATCGGGGTCCTTATCGAAAATTTGTGCTTCATCTGATTATAATATGTTATTACTTACTCAAAAGGCAAAATTAAGTTAAAAAATAATAAAAATGTACTTCATCAATGAGATTAGAATGTTAAAATTTGAAGATGAGAATATAGGTGCAGAAAAGTATACTTGCACTATTGTAAGACGATTTCTTAATCAGACACATGCTTGTATTTTAGGCCCCGCGTTGATTTTGTCCGTAATTATGTAGTTAGATGGTGGGAAAATGTTCAATTTTCAACTCTATTGTAAACTAACATACCTATAGCAAATCTTTTATTTTGTGACATAATCCAAACTTTTTTTAATTTGGATTTTACGGTATTTTTTGCATGACCGTTTTCTATTATTAACAGTGCAGTGGAACTTCTGTACGTGTCGTAATATACTCGTACAGGACAATGTACTCACATAATCCACGGATAAAAATATGAAAAACCTTTCAGATTTTATTCAGTGTAGGTATTACGTATTTGCATTTGACATTTTTAATAATTTACGTTATGAAAATGCCACAATCCTAAGGTTTATGGTGGAATGGCATTATATTTTACGACTTCAGATTCTAGAAAACAATACACGATAAGTTTTATCTCCGTGCATATTGTTTTGCTTGTTGGGTTTATGCCAGTGACGGAATTCGAACACTGCACCTTTCGCTTGGAAGACTGGCGCTTCAACCAACTGCGCCAACCTCCGAAATCTGTAGGGCTTAAAACAAGGCCCGTTATTTTGAGAAAAGATAGAGTAAGATTGAGAAAATTATTCCCCCGGGTGATGCCAGATTGATCAGACGTCGAGCAAAAGTTGCCGATATCGCAGAAAGAACAGCAAAGCCCAAATGGTAGTGGGCGGGATATGTCCTGAAAATCCTGAAGTGGAAGCCCTCGGAGAACAATAGAAGCGCTGAAAGACCACAGAAAAGGTGGACAGATGACATTGTCCAGCTTACGGGTCGTAGATGGCAGCAGATAGCCTAAGATAGAAGACAGTGGAAAAGTTTATAAGAGGCCTATGTCCAGCATTGGAACGCAAGTGTATAGCAGGTAGGATGCCGGATTACTACAGCTAAAATGTGATTATAAATTATCATTTCCCATTTAGACTAGGAGTTTCAAATAACAAAATAAAATATATTAAAGTACATCTAATGTATAAGTAGGTAAATGAAAAAGATAAAAAGATATTCATTGTTGATAGTAAACATATAAAAGGTAGGTACCACTTTGCCCTATAGTACTTTGACAGGGTTGATATTCAATAAGGAAGCAGACAACTTCTGGTTATTATTATATCTACTACCCCCTCCCCCTCCTTCTAACCCTAAACCGTTATCTTGTCCTGTCAGCGGCAATTTGTTATTCGATTTGTTATTATATTGTTTTTTGTATTGTGAAAGATTGTTTCTATTTGTGTGCAGAGGATATTAAATTATTATTGATCAAAGACCAATGTAAGTACAAAAGGCAAATTTCTGTTCGCTTTCCTACCATTACCCAATATCCAGGCGTTAAGAGTGTGCATACCGATATTTCAAAAATTTCTAAAAACGGGAGACCTTCTTTCTCGACAACCGTTACTAAATTTGCTTTGGAACAAAATAGGGTAGATGCATTGAACCTTTTTTGAAGAGATTTTATTTATTTTGTATAGATTTCTCAAAAAAAAAAATAAAAACACCTCTGATCTTTTTTCCGAAAGACGGAAACTCATTTCCCGAAAGTCGCGGAGTAAAAGTTTTTTCCTGTTCTGATAATATGCATTATTGTCTAGAGAATAACCGTAAAAGTTTTTTGATAGACGCAAAATTAACCCCAAAAAAATGGAAAAAACGCTATTTTTACCATTTTATCATGCGATTGTCACGCGATTTTGAACCTTAATGCCGTGGGAAAAGACTGTGACGTCATTTCTGGTGCCAAGCCTAATTACAAAGTTTCATGCAATTTCTCTTTTAAAATAGACGAGAACATAATCTAGTAAAACTTTGAAAATTCGGTAAGTGTGTCGTTAAACGATTAACAACAGACGGTCCAAAATTAATATCCGATAAACGAATAAAACATTTCTACATTTTCCTTAGATTTCATTCATTTTCAACATCAGGTTTATCTTATAAAAAAATGATTAATTTTCCATGAAATTACACGCGCTTTACGCAGGTCCCTTCTAGTGTGTTTCACGAGATTTTTTTCACGTTCTTCTTTATTCAATTGGATTCTTAGAAGGTTCGATTACAAATTATAAAAAACAATACCCGTCTGATGCCTCCCTGTATCCGCTATCACAAAGAAGTTAAAAGTATTATATTCCCGAGAAGGCACTTGTGTTTGGTAAATCTGAGTTGATTGGAAAAAACCCACATAAAGACATGTGGAGTAGGTTAATATGAGGACTCGAACCCGCGCCCACTGGAATTCAAACGAATAACAATCATGTCGCTTTAAAAAAATATGTCTGCTTTTTACTACACAATACTAATAATGCTGGATTTCACTAACTTCTTAGGCGAGGAATTTAGCGGAGATAGGAGCCACTTATCATAATTTTTCATAAAAAAATTGTGCTAGGTGGCTCCTATCTCCGCTATTCCTCACCTAGAAAGTTTGTGAAATATAGCAACAATAAGCTAGAATCATTATTCCTAGGATTTTGAAACCGACCATTAAGTAAACACCTACAAAATATTAGGACAGATATGGACAAAAAGTAAATTCTTTGAGCATGGTTGTATGTAATATATTGTATACTTGATCCCGCTGTACGTATCTCAAACTCGAACTTTGTGTACGAGATTCGTGCTTAAAGTAGACACTAGTGACTAGACCCTTCAAAACATTAGGTATATAAGTTTGATATGACTTTACGTTGTTTGTTATAAAGTCTCCGTCAATCAGAGCGATTGTCGAGTATCTCATTTCATTGTCGGGCCTTCCAGGAAAGAATCGGGAAACCTTTCATGAATTTAAATATTTTTTTTAATTGAGTGAAAAAATCAGGAAGAAGTGATTATTTGATATTTGATATTTATTAAACGCTTCCTTTATAATCTTGAAAATTTAATATATTTTTTTAATTTCACAAAGAAAAATGAAATGCTGAGAAATTACGATAATATGGATTTTCTGCTCTAAAACTTGCGAACACATTGCAAGGTATTTATTTCTTCAAGAGGGCAATTTGGATAGAGAACAAGCAATAATAAAACATAACTATAGGGTATATTATAGTAACCCCGTACCAACCAATCTGCAGAAATATAAGTACAGAGAAAAAATAAACAAAATAAGAGAAATCTCAACCAAACACGAACAAGTATTTTCCATCTCATACAAAGCAAGCTGCTGCCGCCTTTCAGAGGTAAATTTTACGATGCCATAATATTATACGTAATGCAATATACCCTTTCTCTATTTCTGTTTTATATCCACCTCTAAATGGGTAACAACTACTGCACTTATACTTTCTATGTACGCTAATAATATAACATCATAAAGAAAGCAATGTTTTGTATCTGTAATCCCTTATTTAGGACAAGATGTTGTTCAATGAATTTGAGACAGCTTTCCTATTTCAAATAAGACGTAGATACCCGAGCCTATTTTACATCTGAAACCATGACTTTATTGCTATTCCAACGGGAGTTAAAATTTTTAGATGATTAGCAACCTTAATTTGGAGTACCATTTCAATTATGATTTAATTTCCATCAATAGTTTAAAAAAAGTACAGTTTTGGTCAGTATGCAAAGGAAGGGATAAGAGGCGTTGTAACGAGACGTATACTAGAATATTCTCACAATGCATATGTTTAAAAAAAAAAACTTTGCCTGTTTGCGGATGAAGAGAGGCAGATCTACAGTTATATAAGATTTTCTGACTTCTATGTACTGTCGTAACTAGAGTGTAAGTGCAGGGTTACAACACATCTATGATTAGCTTCAATATCCTTTGGATATTTTTGTTAAAGGTAAGCTTGCTTAAAATTGCAAATAGAAAAAAAAGAACAAATACAACACTAGAACCTGGCTAATTGTGTCATAATCAGACACGTACTGAAAACGGTGAGCAATAACATACATACATATCCACGTCCGCTCCCTATGTGGAGCATGTGGTCGTCATCCAGTTTTTCCAGGCTAATTTCCAAGAGAAATTTTATTTATCATCATTTCGTATTAAAGGAAACATGAAAAATATTCACAAACGCTAGTCAACTAAATAGCACTTACACCAAACTTAAGTTTACAAAAAAAAAAAGAATTAAAAAGTTCACATAGAGAAAATCAAAGAAAATGAAAATGGAAAACCGTAGGAATTAATTTACAGCTCTCGGAAAATTTTAACAAGCTGCGTTGTAAAGGGGAAATATTAAGCTATTCACTTCCGTAATGTGAAAACACAATTGTGTGGAGTCTAGAAAGTAAACTACAATAGGAACAATGCTTCAGTGAGAAATCTGGGATTTCTAATAAGCCTTCCTTGTATTTCCTACGCGGTGCTTAATGAAATTACGAATCGTCACCTGCGGGGAATAAAGACTTAATTATATTACGAAACATTTAAAGTCGGCCTTAAAAACATAATTATATTATGTTTCTATGGCCTAGCTAGAAATTCTCAAGGAATTCTCAAGAGGTAACGCAATAAATGCTGTTGTGTTATACAAAATACCTGCAATAAAGGAAATTCAAGAAAATTTGTTACAAATGTTTCTACGGATTTCTAAATTCACTTCAATTTTGTGTAAACAGGTGGTCGATCCCAATACCCACTAATTTCCTTTTAAAACACAATCATTTTTAACGCACTACGAAATGGATACATTTGAGTTTATTTCGATAAGACAAAATTAATGTGTTTTTGTAACATGAATTATTTGTTTTACAAATTATCCTTGTAAATCGTTGGATTTTTCTACATTCCGTAGTACTTACCTATGTACAATGCAGTATTCCTACAACAGTGTAGAAAAATTAAGGATGAACATTCTCGGGCTTACGACCGACCTCGACTGGCTTAAGCGATCACTTTACACTCGAGAAACATTCGCCATTTCAGTTCACCCCGGTTGGGATTCGAACACAAACCTTCGTCTCGCATAGTAGGGATCTTATCCCCTACGCCACGAGGAGCGAAGGCTGTGTTTTCGAATTCCGTATACATTAAGTCGTTGCCATTCACACTGTTGTAGGAAGAGGTGGTATTTTTATACATATAAACTATGAATTAGACGTTTACCTAAAGCATATAGTGTGTTCTTTCTAATAAATTCCTGAAAAAGTAAAAAAAAACGTATTTGGGACTAACAAATCATGCCTCGAAAAACAGGACATTCCCAATCAGAACAAGAAGTATGGAATAACGCCAATATGAAAACTCCTATTTAAAATACGACAAGAAAATATTTTAATAATAAAGCTCTCACAACATTAATTATTCCATTTCATTCAATCTGAATTGCGAGTAAAACA
This sequence comes from Ceraclea dissimilis, assembly GCA_963576895.1. Taxonomy (NCBI): domain Eukaryota; kingdom Metazoa; phylum Arthropoda; class Insecta; order Trichoptera; family Leptoceridae; genus Ceraclea; species Ceraclea dissimilis. The sequence continues at coordinate 12,713,152 of OY756370.1, forward strand.
ATACAGGCACTTCAACAACCATATTGTTTCTTGGTTCTGTTTAATTATTTTTTATTGTACCAGACTCTGAATAGATTTCATCAGCGAGTAGTTACCTGCACATAATAACCCCTTAACCGTAATTCTCCGCGTTTTTATATTTTACATACAACTCTTATTACCACAGAAGTACGAGTACTTACTTCCATCTTGTAATAAGCAGTCTCTTTGATATTACCCAGCAGCATCAAGGTTTTAAAAGGTACTTGCCAAAACAACATGGGTTTCTAACAGTTAGGAACATTAGCTTCTACTACATAATTCCTGACATCAGACAATGAACATGAGAAAATACATACAAAGAGGTATAATACGAACTGTTTCAAACAGCTTAAAAAAAATTATGTGATTTCCCTGTATTCGTTATACTTTAGATTCTGAAATTGTATTTGACGTTTTTCCACTCACATTTTCTTAAGAACTTTATTATACCCATTGCAGTAGAAGCTGGTACTAATCGTCAAGAATCTGGATCATTATACCTCAGTTTCCTAAAAAAAAATTAGGGATGTGCAGTAAATTCAGTAGAAAAAGAAGACATACCTAATTAATTTCATGACGTGCTATAATTAGATTAGGCCGATTAGGGTATTAATACTGAATATAAGAAAAAATATTTCATTCGGGATATTTATTAGGGAAAGTTTTTTCTTTACTTCGATACCTATTATTCGAAAAAATAAACCGCAACAGTATATTTTTGTTGTTTTACTCTTTATGTTTTTCAAAGTGATACTTCTAAACTTGTTGTAATAAACTGTTTATTATTCTGTAAGTGTAATACCAAATTACAAAACACCATCATTTAAAAAAAAACGTTCACGCTGAAATTTATCTAACGAGGCGAGGCACGTTAACGTAAGTTTAACGCAAAGAAAAACGTTTGAATAAAGAGTGTGACGAAAAAAAATGGAAACAGGGGGAAGGAAGGATTGAAGAGACGAATGGAAGAGGAAGAGTAAGGCGGTAAACAATAAATCTTTGTTGGAAAGTGGAGTCTGGTTTGGGAAATGGAATTTCATAACGAGAAATACTAATGCACGAGTTAGTATATAGGAAATTACGAGCAAAACCCACCCAGTGCCACCCAATAGACACATACAGTGGCGTAACTAGGGTGGGGCGGGGGGGGCGGGCCGCCCCGGGCGGCGCATTTCAGGGGGCGGCAAAATGGATCAACATATAAAAAACATCTTGATAATTTACACAAATTAAAAAAAATATCTGAATTTTCTTTAATTATTATGAAAATATGTTAAATTACATTAAATTTTGTAAAAAAAATTTGCCTGCGGCGCTAATAAAATTTGTTTGTGTGTTAGGCTCCTAAGTTTTATTTTATTTCATGATAAGTAAGCTAGATTTACGATATCTTTGTATCTAAAATTTGGTTACTTCTTGCATGGTCGCTTCCCATACAATACCTGTAACCATATGTGTTACATACTATAGAAAGATAGCCAGGTTCATCAATTCACCCATTTGTCTAAAAAATTTCGCCTGCGGCGCTCTTTTTTGTCATTCTTAAACGTTACCTTGTTAAACGTACTTGTATATTTTATGTTTTTATTTAAAGAAAACTACAACACGGTCTTCATTTTCATATAGTTTTGTGAAAAAATTTCGCCTGCGGCGCTATTTATATTATTTATTGTGCCACGTCTATATTTAAATTTTAGTTGCTCTCGCTTTGCTTCAAAGTTGCATACAACACACCCCTGGGTATACATGTACTTGTATAAGTACCTACTTTAGGGGGCGGCATTTTCAGGGTCCGCCCCGGGCGGCACTAATGCTAGTTACGCCACTGGACACATATTACAATAACGACACAATACCTACACCACGCAGCAATATATCAAAACAAAATCACTGGTTTTAGGCAAGTATGCTTTTATTGCTTTCTTCTATTACAAGGTACGTGAGAATGTTATACGATACTGGCATTATGACTTCAGTTGTCGTCTAAGAGTATTTCAATAAGAATAATATAAAAATACTGATAATGTGTGTGTGTTTTTGCTTACAAAAAATATTATACAAAGGAGAAACGAGGAATTCTCATTCCGAAATATCCTTTACCGCTAAGTCTGAACATTTTTGAGAATATTAAATATTTCTACATTCATAACAAGTATGTATTGTGCACATCAAAATATTTCACAGAATGTTTCATCTTAGAGCTCATAATTACATACTGCTAACATTCACATCAGCCTTGCGGCGTTATCCTGTGAAATCCTGCTTACGTAGAAGGTATGTGGAAGGAGATTTCAAGATATTTTCAATTATAATAAATTTAATATAGCTAATTTTAATATTCTCCGCTAGCAGTGTGTACCTACATTTTGAGGATAACCAATAATTTGATGATGCCATTGGTGAGTCGAACTGAAATATTTTTTACAGAGAGTCACAGATGCGATTCAAAAAAGGGACGCAGTATCGTCATCAGATCTTGATAACATTGTTTATACTTCAATTGTTGTATCTCCTTTAGATTCAAAGTGAAGACAAAAACCCTTATTCCTACCCTATTCCGTTCTTTGGATGTCGCTCTTTTTAAAATGGCACAAGTCGTAATCGACATCCTTTCTCACAACTATTCCAATACTTGTTATTACGCTGACCTAAGGTTTTTTATGTGCCATCTTAAGAGCAATGTTGCCTCCACTATTTAAGTGGATCTTTGATGAAATGTTAACAAAACCTTTTACATTCTATTGCTTAGGTAGGTATTGTATTCGTTTTAACTTGACGAGTACAAGAATCTTATTCTAGGGATAATAAAGAAGATAGACAATGATATTTATATCTCCAATACAGGAGATCTCCTAACACTGAAGTGTAGTTTGGAGAGTTTAAACATTGTAGCTAATTTAACTATTTTTTTTAGGTGTACACTATTGATGATTAATAAACTTAACAAGGAGTTATCTCATACAGCAAAGGATGGACTTTTCATCAGGCTTATAACTTAATCGTCGGCTGGTTTAATGTGATCACTTTACACTTAAGAAACATTCACCAATTCCAGTCCACCCATCTGCCGTGGACGGGAATTGAACGCAGACCTCCAACCTGACAAGGCGCTATTCTACCGCTTTGCTATGATGGTTGGTAGTTGAGTCGAGGAGAAAGTGTTATTATTGGAGAAGAAACTTGTTTTATTTAACTACGACATGTAGGAAATTCCGATGTTCTCACAAAACATAAATTGTGATTCTCAAAAATAAATGATAAACTTATTTGAGAACTTGAATTTATTTACTTAATTATTCTTCAAGTGAACAATCAGATAAAAGTACAATAAGAAAGGTAAGAAGTAAGTGCACGCTATGGCGAACAAGATATGAATGCAAAAAGAAAAACAGATTTACCCCGAACTATAACGTCCATAAAGGATGGCGGGAGGATACAAGAGAGGATGGAAAAAGGAGGAGAAGAATTGGTGTTGACAACTTTATAAGAGATGATTCTTTAGACGATCTCAATTCGTGTATTTATGTAATTCAAATTAGTAAGATTTCCGGTTCATTTTTCTGACAAGACAACAATTTTTTTTCGCAACAAGTAAACACTTTTTAAGAACACCCGGCATGATTTATAAGAAACATAAGATTATCACGAGATTTGAAGTTACTGTAAACAAGGAACGTGGTTTAAATTTGGAATGAAGATTACTTACTCTAAAAAAGAAAGGTGTTTATTATTCTGGGATCACGTACTTAGATGATTCACCCATTGTGACCGTTTTTTTTTTGTCAACAATTCTTTCTCAGAAAACATTCCGTTTTCTAGAGTAAATGAACAGGAATTGAACTATATATAAAAGCATTTTGAAGTGTGTACAGTAAAGGCATGCCTGAGGTTGATCCTTCGACAAACATTTTTGTTTGAACCAACCCAAGCTAAGAAATCCCTTTACACACTTCACACTTATACCTAACGTGAACAATGAAATTTCTAATACAAAATACTATGGAAGAGAATTTTTAAGATATATTCTTGTAAAAATCCTCTAGACTTGTGTACACAATGCAAGTGTACAGATAACTAAAGGTTTGTGTCATGAAGTACAGGATTCATAGAGCAAAAACCAAAAAGGAATGAAATATCGACACTCCAATCATTAAAGGTTAACCCACCTCCACCTTTGGATGTTTCAGAAGTTTCAGCTCCTATGTCATCAAGTCTTGTACACAGAAAAGTTTTTTTTCACGAGAGTGCTTAAGGTTTTCCAGAAGGGCTCCCTCGACAAGCCCCTCCCGGAACTACTCTGAACATCACAGGAACACACTACTACATTTTCTTAAAGACTATAGGATCTTACGCAGTTACGTATTATGACGTACTAAATCTTAAACTAGAGGACAAAGTTCCGCAGTTTAGGGACTTCAATCAACTGCGCCCAGCGCCAAGCGTCAAGTACCTACCTAGTACCTATGTATATAAGCAGATACTCAATTCAGGTAGGTTAATTAAAAAAAATCTCAATCTAAATGGTTTGAATTTGAAGACTAATTTCACTTTAATGCGGATTTTTTCAGTATGCAATATAATCATTAATAAATAATGTTGGTATTAGTCCAAAAGATGAAAATAAAATTATAATTGGTGCATACGATATGATAATGTTTCCTCTTGTATGTAGAATGTATCTAGATTGCAGACTAACATATAGGTATAAACTACCTACTATTATTATATTAGATACGTATACCTACCTGATACTGATGATGCAATGGTTAAAAAACATTTTTCCCGTGGGTAGCATAATGTCTGATGAGATTAAAAATGGCAAAACTTTTTTCGAATTACTCGTATCTAGTTAATATTAAAACATATTATACTGCGCAACCTCCCCAAAGAAAAACATTTTATGTCAACGATGTCGGTGTATTTTTTATCATTACCCACCAACCACAACTGATTTTAACTATATATATACTATATGAAGGAGTCATTTAACATTCCTAATAGAATAGGACCAACAGCCCGGTTAACGTAGATATTTTGAGGAAGTGTAGGTAGAATTCACTCCTCAACAGCTAGCGATATAGAATCGAAAAATTGGTTCATTTCCAAAAAAAAAAATTGACAGCAGGATGGGACGGAATGGGTGGAACGTTTTTTGCTGTGATTGATTTACCGCATTTGATTATGTAATATTTATTTAATATGTTAACCTGGAGATTCTACGTGCCTTAAACGGGGCCTACGGGTGATTAGAGAACAATAAACAATAAGATATTAAACTAACAAAAATCTTAGTAGTAGATCAATTTCACAATTTTTGATAGAAAGGAAATTATTAAAAAAAAAATACATACCTACGTTGAAAAATGTGTGTAGGCGAAATATATTTATTCTAAATTTTTTAAACAACCAACGTGATTAAAAGTGAGATAGAATGATATTTGCTACGGAAGTCGACAGTGTACAAAATGTAGGTAGCTGAATATATATCTACGCCAACACTGTATATTTCTGCATAATTTTCGTTTAAAAAAAAAGCTCGTATTCAGAAAAAATATAATTCTCATAATAATATTATCATCTCATGAAATATTTTTTAATTCCTGTGTTTCCAAAGACCTTCCGCAATGGCGCAGGACAATAAGATTTATGGCTTCCTAAAAAATGATCTGTATAAGTAATTTCATTAAGAGAAAAGTCGTGTCATCTTAAGTATTCGGAATTATAAGCAATGTAGTAAACTGTTCCACCCATTTGAATAAATATTTGGAGATATATTACCTTTATGAATAATTCATATCTTACTCGTATTAGCCGATCTTTTCAGAATACAATACAACCTAGGAAATTATCCTGTTAATCGCAACAACTGCTATAACAGCCCACTGGATTCACAAAACACCTAAAGAACAAATTCTTTCTTATCATGTAGTCTCTTATCATCAACTAACGAACAGTGTAAGATGGGCATGCTGGACTTACAACCAGCCATCGGTTGGTTTAGGTGATTATTTTACTTTCGAGAAACGTTCACCATTCAGCCCTGTGCCTGTGGCCCCTGTGTGTGTATGTTACACCTTTTTTTGGGGTTGAAGCTTGAAGCCAAGGTAACACCTACTTTTCTGCAACCACTTTACCATAATCCTGTACATCATCAAGAATGATAGTTTGTCCGCAACAAATTGCGACCTTGTCTGTAACAATACCTGAGTATATCACATTGAAACGAAACGAAAGTCAACATTGTTACTTTTTTCTTCCTTCCAATTGATATGATGCACTTACGTGACCGATCGATAAGTAAATAAATCTTAAATCCTAACAATGTAGGAAAATAAATAGTATAACCAACATAGGTTGTCATCCTTAAAAAACAAGCTAGCTGACAAGTCAAAGATCTATACTTTTACACAATTATGTAGGTGGGGAAAGCGGGACAATCCCAACTACCAATGTGGTGGGGTGGAGTCCTTTAACCACATTGTTGGGGAATGTCAGTTCACTGGATCCAGCGGCACATTCCCAACTTGTCTCCTGGGACACTTCAATAGGTACCCGAGCTCTCGCGTTCTTTTAATCTCTGATTCTGGTCTTCCAAATGCCATACGATATAGATAACCATTCGATTTAGGTGATTTGTGAATTTTAATCGTATCTGATTCAAAGTCCAACAAATCATGCAGGCTGTGAGGGTTTGCCTACAACTATTATTTACCATTTGAAATTATAATACTGTTTTTATGTTCTCTAATGGATTACGGCACTATCAAATATCGCACTGAATTTTCATTAAGTTGCATCATATTTGTTTGTAAATAACATTACATTTTTTTATCCAAAACGCTCCGTAAAGCTGTACTCTGTAATAACATTATAATGAAACACATGCTGTTCATACGTCGAGTGAAAATTTACAAACAATTTTAAAACTAAAATAAACTCGAAATAAAATTGATTTAGTTGTGACTAATCTCGAAAAAAAACGTATAAAAAAAATTAGGTTTCAATTTCGGAAGAGGTGTGCCTGACTGAGACTAAACTGAATCGATAATTTCGACCGGATCTTCAATGACGGTCGGCGGATGCGTTTTGAGTAAAAGAAGCCGGAGGACATACCTACATCACGAATTCGATGAATATGACATAAGCAAGTAATGTTATGAGGATTGGACTGTCTAGAATTCTGTCCTCACCGCCTACCCCACAAGAAATACTGTATGAGACGATATAGGTAGTATATGGATACAATTAGGTACCTATTTAATGATTTACTTTGCTTTTGGTGACCTGCCACGCGAAATACAGAGATGACGAAATACAGAGAAATACATAAAGTCTGATTTTTCGAATGGAACAGTGAACTGCCAATACTTTCGCCCCTTCAGTAGGCCTTGAACCACTAGTGGAACATAGCATTTAATCCAATGCATGTATTCCCAATTGAAGTATAATATTTATTTAATGTTTTTGATGTAATATTTTCATTAATAACAAGCACCACTTAAAAATTCTTTTTGATTTCGTTCATTTTATTTACGTATCCACCCAACCTATTGAAATTATTATTGTAACGGTCGAATTAATTAAAATCCATGTTTTATAAACATAGGATCAATAGCTCAGTTATAAATTATTACAATAGTTATTACAATATACAATATACAATACAATAGTTATTTTTACCCAAATAAAATTATTTATATCCTATCTCTCTGCTTTACGTGGGGATGAGTAAGGCGAAAACATTTTCCGCGTCATTACGTTTAAAATCGCATGCACAACGATTTTTGATTGATTTGATTTTTGCATTTATGAAATAAAAATTATGCATTAAGTCCGCCTTCTGACACACTACCATTGTCTTGTTTAATTCACTGGATTTTAATGCACATTATCACTGCAAAAAATATTGTTTTCTCCGGGCCTTTCAACAGGGGATTTTTCTTTAAAATAATTCGAGTTATTTTTCACGTTTTCTTTCAAGAATCTATGCAAGATAATATGAAAGATATGTTACGGTATTGGGCTAGAGGACGGTTTAATGTGTCTACCTTGTATTTTTACCAAACATATTTATTTAGGTTGTCGAGATATTCGTTCTGAAAAAAGGCTCTTTGCGATACCTGAAGTAGGTAATATACGTAACGTGGAATAAAATTCAATAGCATTCTAGTTTACTCTAGGTCAAGGGTGGCCAACCTTTTCAGCAGCCGGGCCAGATTTTAAGAATGAGATTGCCTACCGGGCCGCACAACCGATTTTACAAAACAAAAAATAAATATACAGGTTTGTTTCATGGGGGGTAACAGAAATTAAAATATTGTTATAGCTCAAAAAAGTGAAACAGCGCCGCAGGCGTATTTTTTTTTGTGGACTGGGTGGAGAAGGCTCACAACAATATGTATGGAAAAGTAATTGAAAAGACTACTGTAAATAGCGCCGCAGGCGAAATTTTTAAAGGAAAAATGGGTGAAGTGATAAATTTGGTTTCCTTTTGTTTAATTTGTAAATATTTTAAATTAATTTTCTCACTGCTCCGCGGGCAGCATTAAAACACCCGGTGGGCCGCATGCGGCCCGCGGGCCGCGGGTTGGCCACCCTGGCTCTAGGTAGTGGGGAGTTTTACCTTTCAAAATGTATAGTAGTTCTGATTTTTAGATATATGTCGTTTAGGTCGGTCCTATGAATCCTATGTTTCAGAATCCAAGTTTTCGACCTCCCGACCCTTGTGCGTTCACTAGGGCAAGCCAATTTTTTTTGTGAAAAATTTGGAAATTTTGGTTTATACATAGCTCTTTTTGAATCTGAATTTAATATTCTACAACCTTTTAAAGTAGTATTTAAGAAAAATTGTATTTAAATACAATTTTCTTCTTTAAAGTGCATTGTTAAAAAATATGATGAATAATCCGAAAAATGACCGCAATTTCGACACCTCTTGGCTCGCCCTAGTGAACACATAAGGGTTGGAAGGTCGAAAACTTGGATTCTTAACCACAGGACTGACATATATTAACATATTTAAAAATCAGAACTACAATTATAGGCATAAGGACAATAGTGACATAGTTATAAAAATGATAAAGGTAGCCTCAATACAGACACAAGTCTAGTGAGGTACCACAAATCCAAATATCCAAAATGAACTCAACTATGTTTAACTCGTGAAATATTTATATCCATGTACATTTAATGAAATAAAATTTATTATATTATATTATTATTATACATTTTGCAAGGTAAGGTACCATTTTTTGTCTTCGTTCCCAGAGTAGTAGTGAACTGCATTGTATTTACATTGCATTACGAGTCTGCAACTACAACTACAGCACTGAACAGTGAACACACCCTCTTGTGCAAGACAGTACTATCTACAACAATGCAAATACAAGAGAGGAAGTTTGCTATTCCAGTATTATTCAATACTAGATTCCAGTGCTATTTTATAGATACACTGATAATGTCATGGGCGTCGTCAAGGGAAGGCAGAGGGGGCAGCTGCCCAGCCTAGAGAATGGAATAGTTTTTCATACTAAATGACAAAACCTCACAAAATATCACATTACTATCATACCACATGTCTTCCCATCCATCATCAAATATTTTCTAAAATTGGTATGAAAATCCATTAAAATACATCATTTTCGCAAAAAATTGACTGCAGCGCTAATTACCTATACCTATTCTTGTGTCGTATATTAACTATAGTTAAGTAGGTAGGTACAAATGTTTTCAATTTTACGAAAAATAAACCAAATAAAATAAACCAAATTTATACCTACCACGACCTTTTTTAAGCTACATGCTTGTCGTATGGTAAAAAAATCGCAAGCGGCGCTATTTTTCAATACGTTTTTTATAAGAAAATACATCAAACTACATACATCATTGCATTCTGCCTTTGATTATTGAAATACCTAATTAAATTATTTTCGTCTGCTTTCTGCACTCTGTCTTACAAAAAAATGCGCTACGAGTATTTACGCGTTTTTATGCTATACATCATAAAGGAGAATGGGCAAATTTGTATGGAGCCTGGTCCATCCGCGGCCAGAAATAATTTTGATATTTTCTAGTATATTTTATACCTACAATTACTGTGTAGAAGTTTTATCGCCGTGGTTGACATAGGAAGTGAGTAAATCGCATGTAAGTTTTAGAGCTTTTGCATCGTTTTACTAAGTAATCTGGCTTATTTAAAGGGCAAAAATGAAAAATTAAAATGAAATAACACAAATAGAATATATTTATTTCAATTAAGTACGTTTTACTACTACTACCATCACGGTATATCCCAATTGTCTATTTTCGTCCTTGACCTCATATTAGGCACCTGGCATATCAGACACATCAAAGATATACAATATGGTAAATGTACAATAATAGTAGAAATATAACTAACTCTAAAGTATATAATTCAAGGACCAACAGTGTGTAAAGTGCTCTGTTGGCCTGTCGTTTTTCTTTTTATTCAATTACAGGATTGGTCAAATGAACAGCAGAGTAAGAGACAACATTTTTTTTTTTTTTTTATTTTTTTTTTTTATAAAAATGAATCTGGGTTTATCGAAATAAACCCAAATACATCTTTGTACACTTCACAGAAAGCTTAAAAGCTTGTGTTGTGAAGTGGAGTAAGTCGGGGATTGAACCCGCGCCCACTGGATTAACAGTCGAGCGCGTTACCAACCAGGCTACCGACCACCTCTAAGATACATACAATATAACACAAACAAAATATCGAAAGAGTTTATCATATTATCATTGAGTTAGGAGGCGGGGCAAAAAATAAAGGCGTAACCAGCGAACGCTGTGAGCATAAAAAAAACACGCACATCATTCTCTTTGCGCCTTATTAAAAAAATAATACATTTAGCAAAGCACGTAGTATTACAATATTATGCACCTATTCGTGTTGTATGATGCCACTTAAATCTTCTGCTGGTAACAAAATGTCATCCGTTTGGTTAATAAGATTTTTGTGATGTACAGTGATCGGATGTAGTGAAAATAGTAAGATTAGGGTTTAGGGCATAAGTACTATTTATTTGTATTATTTATCTCTACAAAACATTTATAATTAGGATCGCGTTAGTAGTTTTTTGATTATCCCTTTAACGGGCAAACATCCCTTAATACTACCTTTCCCTGATGGATTACAGGGTAACGTCCATAGTAAAAGTTAGTCCTTAGGAGGTGTACTTTCATTTGACATACCTTTCGTTGATGGCCGCCGATGGACCAAAATGCCCATTCTCCTTTAGAATTTTGGTTGTCCCCCCCCCCAGTTTCGAAGCTGGTGACGTGCATAGCTGATGCTGTATGACAAAGGTATAGTATTATTATACATATTTTGTAAATCTATATGGATAGGATGAAGGTATATAGATCGGTTGTTAATTAATTTACAAACTTGATTCGAGAGATATTTTCGGTAAAAGCAATTATCTCTAATTGTTTAAACACAAATTCCCTTTGTGTTACATCTACAAAGGATTTATTTTGAGCACTATTGTAGAAATGACGAACATAATACAATAATATGTCAGAGAAAATGAAATGGATAATTAATTTATTCATATAATAATTCATCACTTAGTCATTCAGTTATTTTCAAAACACACAATTTTATCTTTTATGGAAAATAACTTGCAAAGTTAGAATTACTTTCATAAATAGATTTTGGTGAATTACACCTTCTTATTCCTTTTTGAGTAGATCTTGGATCTGTTTAATCAGCGCTTAGATCTGTTTAACCAGGGCTAGTCTCGTTCTTGTGATGAAGAGGTCCAACTATCTCTCCATTTTTTCGGTGGACGTCCCGGTGGTCGGCGTCCTTCAGAGATCTCTTGCATGACGAACTTAGGATTCTTGTGGGGTCCATCGTTTCAACATGATCCCTCCAGAACCGCCTTCTTTTCCTGCTCCATCTTACGATGTCCTCAACACTGCAGGTTCTGCGGATTTCTTCATTTGGTATCCTGTTTCTGAGTGTTCTGCCTAAGATGGGTCGCAGTGTTTTCATTTCGGACGTTCTGAGGAGTTGTTTCGTCCTTAGTGTGTTTGCTCTTGCTTCGATTACGTTGGTCATAATTAGTCGAATGCACGTTTTATATACCCTGATTTTGCTTTCTACTAGCATGCGGCTGTTTCCCCAGATGGTGTCTCTAAGACATCCGGAGATTGGAGATAGGAGAAATGGTGAATAAATACAAATAAATGCAATTTTATTACAGTCACCAATATTGTATGTCGCCATATATGAACTATAGTTAAAAAAATACATCCCTACAGCACGAGAAAGATAAAATAAACAAGTTCTATTGAATCGAATCGGGACTCAAGTACATTCTCGTATTTGAGAAAGTATTTGCTTAGCTTGTTGGCTAAATTGCTATACAAGAATTATGTACTTGACATTATATAGGTTCCTACTTATAAAATACATTTTATATTTATCTTCAAACGTATGACAGAATTTTCTTCTACTTTATTGGCCACTTGAATAAAGAGGGAGTTGGGCGTTTGTCTCAAGTGATGTACAAGTAGGTGAATCGAATCTGAGATGCTGAGAAAATAAAAAATATTACTGGTATTTCTTTATCAATCGTATAATTATGTTATTCGATTCCAAATAACTCTCGACGTACTCTGAATTACATTGTTTCCCGAATTCATTCCCGGATACGGCATTGCTAGTAAACATTTTGTATCGTCTTTTTGACGTCTAAGACCAGTTGTCCCTCCATCTTTAGACGGTCTTCCAGGAAGATGATGATCAGGAGGTATTACGTCTGCTGCAGGAATTCTGGAGTTGGCCATTCATTCTGAGAATATTAATCTCGCACTGCTCCCTCGCATGATATCTTTGGTGTCACATCTCCGTCTTAGATTGCCTCCAGCTAAACCTAAGTTCATACGAACATTCGCTTAGCCTGATAAGTCAATATTTCTTTTAGGGTTAATGTGTGGGCTTTGCCCACTTTAAGGTTTTTTTATGTTTGAAAGTGTATCACACAAACATGTTACAACTTATTAATATTTTTTATATCTCAGTATGTTGCACAAACATTTAGCCTTCAACATGTTAATATATTAGTAATAAAAATTTATTATTGAGTTTGGTAGCGCACTTTAAAGAAAATACGAGTATGTCAGATTGCACCAGTTTTTACCACGTTTAAAGCCAATGTCAATTAATTGTACATAGGTAAATTTTTCAAGTAAAAGAACCTTAAAACAAAGTTTATACTCGGTGAGTTAGTAATGTTAGTATTGCTATTTGGTATGTTAGTACTACGAGTATTTTTCTAAGCCATGCCAAGCACGATATTGTTTTAATTTTAATTTTCCAACACGCGATGATAATTTTGAAAATTGAATTAGCATATAATTGTATTATTGTATACTAGAGTTGTTTACTCATAAAATTAGCATTGCGCATACAATCTGCCTACATAATAATATTAATAACAAGCAGAACATGAAAATATATAAAGGAGAAGTAGCGAAAGGAGGTAATTATAGTATTTTCATAGACTACCTATAAAACAAAACTACATTGGTACAGTTTGACTAAACTTGTAACAACTCTGGTAGTTAGAGCTCTGATAGTTACTCGTATAGCATATAGAAGCATTTGAAATGTGGCTCTATAGCAGGCTGATATGATCACCAACACTGAGATGTTGCAAAGTACAGTCTACTGCACTTCATCGTGGAGGGAAAAAATGGGCGCGGGGAGAAGCCAGATGTCTTGGCTAAAAAAATACCATCAGAGAGAGGACCGGAATATAGAAGGTGGGGGTTGTTCCAGCTAGCACAGGACACAGATGCCTCCACCAAAGTGAATTAATTTCTTAAGCAATTAGGTACTATATAATTGTAATAATCCGAGCAAACTTTCAAAAAAAAACTCCCAGAAATTTGTATGTCTTTAGTGTTGTTCTCAAGGTTCTCAATTGCACTGGAGATCATAATTATATTGTCTGTGTAGTTTACCGAGCATAATTGAATTTCCTAATCCTGCCACCTCCGCCTAGCAAATCCAAGCTGAGTATTAAAATAGATAATTCCAATTAAGGTAAAATTAATCACTATTATCATAATACTTGTTTGTAAGCTATTTTAAGTTGAAAGCTCCTTAAGAAGCTCAGAAAAAAATCCTTAAATGAAAATTAATATTCAAAATTCGTCGAAAATTAATATTTCAATCAAATTTTAATGTGATGCGTGGGAGAGAGCCTGTTATAGATCCAAGATCCGGCCGCTATAAATATGACCTATCTCTTATTTAATGGTAATGTGATTTAAACGATAGTTTACACCTTGGGTTGTACATTCCCATAAGGTTTCCTACGAAAATCTTGCCCCAGAGATCAAATAAGGAATAACCATATAAGACGATGGTCAAAGGTCATAGAACTATTGAAACGCTTTATCTCAAGTAAGTAAGTTATCTCGGCGTCACCCCGATTTTGAATTCAGAAAGAGGTTTTGGTCGGAACTTTTTTGCAAACGGTCGATTCCGTTAACTGAACTTCGGGGCGTGTATGGAGAGCCTAAGATATCTAGTTCGAATCTCAAAACAAATAGCTACAGAAAAGTGTTTTTTTTTTAGTGAATCTGGGTTTATCAAATTGACCTTGAAACTATAAAATTAAGATTACAGCCCAGAACATAATGAGAACTAAAAAAATTAGACATTGAAATTCAATTAAGACATATTTTACGAAAATACGAAATTTAGGTTGTTTACTCGTGGAAAGTAAAGTTAAAATCTTGACGTTTACGTTGACAGGTCGTTGATGGTGAAATTGAATAATATCAAAATCTTTTGATGTTCAAACAAAGTTCGTCTCTCTGTTATGCCAGTATCTCTCAAAGGAAACTATAGAATAATGAGGTGAAACTAATAGCATACTATCAACATTAAAACCTTCGGTATTTACTGAGCAATTAAATGCCCATTTAGACACCTTGTTTCAAAATTATCAATGGAGAAACCTAAAACAAATGAGAGTAATTTAATACGACCGTGGTTTAAACGGTATCATTAATATTAACATTTAGTTGCTGAATCTCTGCGCTAAATTGTTGATGTTTTTTTAAGCCCAAGAGGAAATTGCCAAAAGCTTATCCTTATTATAAAAAAGAGTAGCTGGTAAGTACTTTAAAAGCTTAAATTGTTGGTGTAATTAACATTTTAGGTTAGAATACTGAGTTTAATATTTATCTGTGTTTGTTTAGGAGAGGATGAATATTTGTACAAAATTAAATTGTAATTAACGGGAATTACTGACAGAAACATTAAAGTGGCCGCACTTTAGTGTTTATTTTCAGCGAATATTGACACGTTTAAGGCCTTGGTACCAAGAATGATGTCACAGTAATTTCCCACGGCATTAAAAGGTTCAAAATCGCATGAACAATCGCATGATAAAATGGTAAAAATAGCGTTTTTTCCCTTTTTTG
Organism: Ceraclea dissimilis; assembly: GCA_963576895.1. NCBI lineage: Eukaryota > Metazoa > Arthropoda > Insecta > Trichoptera > Leptoceridae > Ceraclea > Ceraclea dissimilis. Next base: position 12,728,644 of record OY756370.1, read on the forward strand.
AGGTTAATTTTGGGTCTATCAAAAAACTTTTACGGTTATTCCCTAGCTTTTAATGCATATTATCACTACAAAAAAAAACTTCCGCGACTTTCGGAAAAAGAGATTCTGTCTTTCGGAAAAAAGATCAGAGGTGTTTTTCACAATTTTTTGTGTAAAATCTATACAAGATATAAAAAGTCTTTTACGGTTATTCCCTAAATAAAGGTTCAATGTATCTACTGCATTTTTTCCAAAGCATATTTAGTAACAGTTGTCGAGATATGAGGTCTCCCGTTTGTAGAAATTTTTGAAATGTCAGTATGCGTACTCTTAATATTGTATATTGTTATTTGAATACTAATTTGTTCTATTAACAATTTCTACATATCTAAAATGACGTGTATTGGGTGACCCACATAATTTTCGCATATTTAGATACGAAATTGCTAATGTAATGAATAGTAAATGCTATATAATGCTAATAATCCTTTGCCCTTTGCAACCGTTACTAAATATGCTTTGGAACAAAATAGGGTAGATGCATTGAACATTTATCTAGGGAATAACCGTAAAAGATTTTTTATATCTTGTATAGATTTCTCAACAAAAAAATGAAAAACACCTCTGATTTTTTTTTTCTGAAAGACGGAAACTCGTTTCCCGAAAGTCGCGGAGTATATATTTTTTTGTACTGATAATGTGCATTAAAATCTATGGAATAACCGAAAAAGTTTTTTTATAGACGCAAAATTAACCCCAAAAAATGAAAAAAAAACGCTATTTTTACCATTTTATCATGCGATTGTCCACGCGATTTAGATTTTGCGTGGGAAATGACTGTGACGTCATTCTTGGTACCAAGCCCTTAATTTCAGCTCTACTTACGGCCCTGGCTGCGTCCAGATTCTAGATATCCACAAATACATACACTCCAACTTTTACACTAATATCCTATTCAACATTATGATGGTAATTCTATTTGCTTTTGAGGCACACTGATGAACAGATTTATACATTTATATAAACCTAAATCCCCTTGTATAATAAATGGGAAAACAGGTATTTTGGGATTTACTTTTTTCAATATTGTTCTATAATAAATCATGAAAAGAGATCCTTTGGTGAATACGACGACACCATCTAGCGGACTATTTGATGAAACTAAAGTAATAAACAAGGTAATTTCATGTTTTATGGATACCCTTTTTGAATTAAATGATTTATTTATATGTTACAATGTGATATATTGCAACATTTTTATATAAATAAATAAAATACAGATGTGTAGAGTATTACGAAATGTCCTACATTTGAATCAAATATTATACTGGTCCATGAAAAATTTTTTCATCCATTTTGAATTCGTATTTCAGTGATATTACCTTACTTCTGCCACTGGAAAATAATTATATACATACGAGGGGAGATCAATAAGTACCCGTGTTAGGTATGAAGATGCAAGTTTTTTTCCAATTTTTCGAGAAACACTTAACAGGGGTCATTAAACTGCCTGCCAAATAATGACTAATCCACGAACCGGTCCGAAATTCAGTATGGTGTCGTCTGAAGGATGGTTCCACACGATGATATTATCATTTTCCCTCAGCACAGCCACATTTCTTCAAACACGGATACTTATTGATCCGCCCTCGTATATGATGGGTTGCGTCCCTAATCTTGCACTCAAGTGTGGTAAATAAATGTACATTCAACGCCTCATCCACACGCCTGGCGAGTGGTGGAACAAGCGTGTGCTCATGAGTAAAAAGGCGTGAACGGTCGGCTACCTACACGAGCCAAGACAAACGCCCCACCCACAAGACTTTTTGCTCGTGAACACCCGTTCGGCCCGGCTCTTGCTAAGCGTGTGGCGTGGGCATTATTTTCAACTGCAATGAAACCTATTTATTGCGCGTGTGCGCCAATATTTCATTTGTGAACGGATGTTATTGGTCTCATCATTTGTACTAATATGTCTGTTTTATTATGACTATCTCGTCTTTAAATAAACATTAACCCTTGTACAAATTTTTTTGGTTGTACTAATTCAAAAAAAAAGCGCGACCCTTCCCCACGTCAAAACTGTCGATACATTAAAAAATCTATCAATCCTTTTTCATCTTCTTCATAAATATAGGTACACATGACTTTTTTAATTTGAAACATGTCATCCTTAAATTTTTTATATCACATGTTTACAATCTGTCAAAATCTCCGATACACACATCCGGAAAAACGAAGAAGGCAATCACATAAGTACTTATTTTTTATTACTTTACTATGAAAATGTATAATAAATGTGTAGATACATGAATGATACATGAAGATACATAGATACATGTAGATACATGAATAGAATGAAAGTGAACAAACTAAGATGGTTTGGGCATGTTGAGAGAATGAAGGATGACAGGATGACAAAAAAGATATGTCTGAGTGAACAAAGAGGTGTGAGGAAGCGCGGTCGCCCGAGACTGGACTGGACCGATCATGTCGACCAGATCCTCAAGGATGGGCGCGTTTTGAGTAAAAGGAATCGGAGAGCATGTATGACAAACTGTATGAGTGTGACGGAAGCTAAGAGTGTGTGTAAGGATAGGGATGTCTGGCGCTCTGTCCTCTCTGCCTACCCCGCAAGGGACGTGGCGTGAGGGTATAGTAGTAGTAGTAGATACATATGTATATATACCTAACCTATCTATCTATCTATCTATACCCTCACGCCACATCCCTTGCAGGGTAGGCAGAGAGGACAGAGCGCCAGACAGCCCTATCCTTACACACACTCCTAGCTTCCGCCACATTCATGCAATTAGTCATACACGCTCTCCGATTCCTTTTACTCAAAACGCGTCCATCCTTGAGGATCTGGTCGACATGATCGGACCAGGTCAGTCTCGGACGGCCGCGCTTTCTCACCCCTCTTCGCTCATTCAGATATATCTTTTTTGTCATCCTGTCATCATTCATTCTCTCAACATGCCCAAACCATCTTAGTTTGTTTACTTTCATTCTTGTCACTACACCAGTCTTGCAGTCACTCATTTCCCTAACCATATACCTAACCATCACGCCTTTTATAAAGGCCAGAAGGGAGATAAGCTCTTTCAAAGAATTCGCTTCTAATATGATCATAGGTACAACAAGGACTTTGATACTTCATCATAATGTCAGCTTCCCTGCGTCCATTGTTGAATATATGCCTCCCCCATTGATTTCCACAGCTCCCTATCCTGGGCAGAACGCATCCAACCGCTTCCCGCAACTCGTCTCATATCGTCCGACCACCGTGCTTGAGGCCTACTTACACTTCTTCTGCCTGATACACATCACTAGATAATAACCAATAACCATGAGTTTTCACACGAGCGAAAATCTGGGTATGCCAGTACTGTGGGAGGTGCATGTTCAATGGAATGCGGGTTCATGGAATCAAGGTTTATTGTGAACTGATTAATGCAAATAGAAACTGAAAGATATACAAAAATGTCTTAGGATAGGTGACACAAAATACTAAAATAGGTGATACCTAGGTAGGGGGTATTCCTACCTCTACAATCATCCCCGCCTAGTGATGAAGCTACATAAAAAGTTAAAGATTCTGAAAATAAAAATTTCGCTTTCCCACAATACAGAGAAGACGCTCCCACAGTATAAAGTCAGGTTTAAATACATAAATTTAACAAAAATAGAATGAGATAAAAAATAGAAGGCAGACTTAATTCAAATATCCTCCAGCCAAGTCTGTATTGCACGCACTTTGATTCTATTGTAATCAAAATGTCAAAAAAACGACCCTTGTTCCAGTTTTATCAATGTTAAACATTGTTCTCTTAGATCGTTGTTTTTCAAAATACAGAAAATTTTAATATACCCTAGATTTGGAGTTTTTCTCTTACGTGAAAAAAAACCATTACATGTAGCCATGAAAAATAAAAATTAAAAACGTTCACTACAAAAACTCCCTTCGTTCAAAATGAGATACAAAAAAACCCTCGTTGAAAAAAGGATCGCGATTCATGTAGCCGACTGAATTTGAGTCCTATGGCTTAGTAACTGTATTTTTTACAACTAGGTACGTAAGAAACAATGACGAAGAATGAATATCTGAAGCAGGGATTCGGGGAAGCCGGGATTAACATTTTTATTACATTATGTTACATTAGACCAGTGTTTCTTTTAGAGAAATTGTTCCAGGGGGGCATTTTGGTTCTCCGAGGGGGGCCCTAGAGCTACGCCCCAGCAGTTAGTCAGTATTAATTGAAATTATATAATAAATATTTTTCTCCGGGCATCAGAGGAGCGCCAAGGCTACTCAGGGGGGGGGGGACAAGTAAACTAGTACCAGTATGACAAAAAAATATTTGATTAAGTACTTCAATCATCAAAGAGCTAGTACCTGAAAAAAAAACACTGCATTAGACATTACTGTACCTATTATTTTATCATACTAAATTAAAAGAGCTGATAAGTAATGTTAAAATTAATTACAACGTTTTTTTATTTCAATTACGAATTTTATACATACTCTTACAAAATCCTGTAGTTCTGAAAAACGTTATTTTAAACGGAGTTGATAGACTTTGTTTACATGCTTAGTAGTTATAAAAAACCCTAGTGGGATAGAAAAAATTCAATCCTACGCTTCTGAACATACTTATTAAGTCTCGTAAAATAAAACCAAGAGTCACGAACATGTGAATTAGGCAGATGAAATGTTTAGAAAGTTTTCGTAATAAGTTAGGTAGGTGTAGGTAGTATTTCAGGATATCCTGTTTTATACAAGAAACAAGGAAGGAGAATCATGATTCTCCTTGTCTGACTTCTTTCCCTTCAAATATTTTCCTACCACTTTTCCTCACCCTTCGCGTAACTTTTCTTACGCGTCGATTACTTTTATTTTCTGGTTCCGTGAAAAGTCGAGTTGTAATACGTAGGTACCTAGTTATTTCCCCGTGTCAAATAATAAGTACTTAATAAAAATAGACATAAGTAGGTACCTTTCATAATAATAAAATCGAAATACGAACTTTTGCTTAAGTACGTATAAGGCGAAAAGGCGATGAGCTGTAATGCCGTCTAGGATTACATTGTATTCAAATAAAATAAATTAATTAATATGTACCCGTGAAACAGTAATATTTATATCGTACCCTTACGCCGTATCACCTGCGGGGTAGGCAGAAATCACAAAGGTTTGGTCACAGTCACCCGAAAATCGGCCAAGTGCAAGTGGGAGTCGTGACTCATGAGTTTTCATTTCCTTTTTTCCGCGCATTAAGACTTTGGCCTTAGGATCTCAATAGACCGTGAAAGTGTGACATTACAAGTACATATATTAGAGTTGTGGGCATGCCCGCCGTGCCCACAACGGTGGATCCACCCTTGGAATTTGTCTTACACGCTCTCCGATTACTTTATCTTACGCGTCCGTCCTTGTAGATCCGGTCTTAAAAATAGTTTAGATTGTGTTACAATTATTCATATTATATCACAATTAATTTGGTAGTTACTGTCTACCTATAATATCTTTTTTCTTCCACTGCGGCCTAAGATCACCCGCAAGTCACAAACGAGCTAAGGGAAAAACATACTCTATTTAATAAACTCACTTTGAATTCTTTGATTTTTAATTAATTATTAATTTTCTCTTTATATGTTTAATTTTTTGATATTAACTTTGTATATGATTTTTAAATGTTGTGTGTTGCTTTTGCCTGCCCAGGATTTGTAATTAAGTAATATTTGAGTCTTCACTGGTTTATTTGCAGATGATATTGTGATTGTTTATATTGTAAGTATGTAATAACTGTATGCACTCTATAAGATTAATAAAATAAACAACATTTTACCTACATTCATCGTTCACTTTATCTACAGTCTTCTGTATGGAAGACAAGATACAATTGTACTTAACGCACGGTTGCCTTAGGCGAGGTGTATCCTTCAGTAATAATAATAATTATCCAACTCAACATGGCTAATTATTCAAATATCTCTGAATCCTCATGAATTGTAATGTAATACATTTCAACAAAGCAGTGGTTCTAAACATCGTTTCAATCTAATAGCGGAAACTCTATTCAATTACAGCATAGAGCGAGCACACACACACAGGGATCAGATTATCAATTATTGCATATTTTTTTGCAAGATCAGTGTCAAAAACTCTAAAATTAAAATTAAAAATTGTCCAAAATCATATTGATAAATATGCCAAAAATTATGAACATAAATATTTAAGCAAGTAGCACTACATGCTAAATGTTTGTTTTTCATGCTAAACCGGGAAAAAACATGCCAAGTTTAGCTTTAAATATGCCAAATTGGCAACACTGGTCAAAACTTCCATCAGTGGCGTGTATAGGTTTTCATTTCGGGGAGGGGGGAGGACGAAAAAACTCCTAAGGGAGGCAACTAAAATTTTTATATAGATGCAGTAAAAAAATCAGTAATAGCGCCGCAGGCCAAATTTTTTCGTGAAGGTGAGTAAGAAAGGTTGTGTTTTAGGTTGGCATTATAAGTGTTATGTTAAAAATGCAACAAAATGAAGCGCCACAGGCGAAATTTTTTTGAAAAATGGGTGAAGTGATGAACCTGAGATCTTTCTATAGCAGATGCACATCATTGTTTGACCCGATTTTTTAACACATGTCTTTGAGACAAGGTACCGAAATTCAGATTTTTACTTCAGAGATAGATTCCCGGTGTGTGAGGCCGGCCTTAGCGGGTATACTGCGTACGTAAACATTAAAAAAAATAACCTAAGCAACTTGTGCCAATTAGATGTCAAGCAATTCTAAATTATTGTCCACAACAAAACAACTAGTAGTACATAATATATTAATAGATATAATTAATATTACCCGCATATGTAATACCTATTGTCGTTTATATTTTTCTCGCCAAATGAAATGCGTACTGCGTAGCTAATGCGTCTATATGTGTGTACAGTATGTATATGAATCCATTAACGAAAGAGTTCAAAGTCCTACAGTCGAAACAAAACAAACAAGAGATCGAAAAATGTTAAATCGGAGATATATTGACAGAAAACAATTGGACCGAATGGCAAAATTAGTAACGTCTTCCAAGTCAATCCACATCCATCTCACTCGATGACAAATAAATATTTTATTTATGTAGGGGCACTTAAAAATTTATTTTCTGGATAAATTTTTATTTATTTATTTATTTATTCTTTCAGTGGACAATCTCATATAATAATTCAGCAGAAAACAGGTAATGTTTTAACAAAAAATGATCAGATAAATGTTCACTAAGGCAAACTTATCGCGAAATAACGATCTCTTTAAAATCTAACCTGGATACATTAGTTTAAGAAAATGTTTTTGTCTTGTCTTGGCATCACAAACATTAAAAAAAGTGTAGGTAATATTTTATGTCAAATTTACAACATTCGGTTCTCACGCTCGCCAAGCCGCGACGAGTGTTCACAAACTGCGTTCATAGACAAGTGTCAGACGTGTGGATGCTTCGCAAGCACCTGCTGCAAACATCGATTGATTTGTATAAAAACGCACACGTGAACATTTTTTTACTCGTGAACATTTGTGAACACCTGTCGACTCTCGGCGAGCGTGTGGCTCCGATATCAGATTATGTAATTTCTGTACAGTCTAAAAACTATTCTTGAACTGTGATTTTGTTTCTAAACATTCAAAATGTAGGTACGTGTAAATAGGTCCACCATTACTATACGACACAGCAAGGGTCGGAAAGTTATTGACTAAGTTTGAATAATAAATAGTTTGATTATACTCACCAACAGCAGTGGCGACTCCCCAGAACCGTGTGAAGGGTTCAAGGAAGTCCCAAAGTCCCAGACATGCCGTGTCTCCGTACCTCCATAAGCCGGTACTCTTGCGATCCATGTCAGAGAAGTAGTTTCATCACCCTTCCATAAAATTATATTACGAAGTCTAATCAACACTTGGCATTATTAATTTAATCACACCAGTAGAGGAAAACGTTCAGCAAACTGCTATTTTAATTTAAAAAAAAAAACAATAATTAACATCACCTTTTGCAAAACAAGAAAAAAATAGCTATAATTAGGTGTAGAGTTGTATGTAATTCGTATGATTTTTTTTTTGGTAAAAGCAAAATCACCCCGGATTTTGTTAGCGCCTTATGACTATAGAAAATATTACTTACGTGAAAAGTGTGTATGTGGAAAAAATGACCCTTGATAATTTTTTTGTGGGGCTGTATCACTTATTTCCGGAAATCAGTTATGTACTGAAGATAGTGGTTTTCATCAACTTTTACGTTTTATATCGAGATGGTGAGTTTTCTAAAATATGAAAGTTTTGAGACTACATACCTTATGGATGGAGCGAATTGAAAAGAGTCTTTTTATCATATTGACAACCCCTAAAAGCAAAATCAAAGCAGACTTACGAATTGAAAATTAGTGTCTTTTTAACATATCGGCAACCCCTGAAAGCAGACTTCACATGGGTAGGTGGTAGTAAATCATAAAACATTCCTCAAAATTACTCTACGTCATTCTTAATGTTTTTGAAAAGAGAACGCTTTCAAAAGCAATATCTGCTAACTCCAGGAAGTGTTCGAAAGTTAAATCACCATTTTAGAGCCTGATGCGTTCATGTGTCAAAATTAACAAAAAAAAATTGCATGTTTATCAAAATATCATAACAGAGTCAAATGAAGCAGTCAAGTAGGCAACGATATCTCAAATAAAAGAAAATATTTTACCCTCCAATTCGGTCTATCATAATGCAGTCACAGAACCTTTTTTTTCAGAACTAGCCATTTTCGATAAATGCAACCCTTTTTCCTAATTTCCATAGCATTTTCTAAGACCTAAAGACATCCAGGGTGATTTTGCTTTTACCAAAATAAAACTACGATGCTATATTTTACGCGACATACAGCCCTAAACCATACACGCACACTCATTTAACAAACTGTGGGATTATTTTTATTAGATTTACCTTCACACTTAAATATTCGAAGACCTACAACTATTCGCTCAAAAATTTAAAGGTCTATTCAGAAAAATACCTGTTTATTCAACATAGTGTAATTCTATGTATTACTTTTTTTATTATGTATAGTTCACAAAACGTTATTAATTGCTTAGATATTAAATTTATTTCACCAAGCTTATCAACACTTTTCGAAATGTACACGATAGATTTAATAAATCCACAACATTGTACTGCTTTAATAATATTTTATTAATGGTTTAGATTTTTCACGGCATGTCATGTTAAAAACACGCGATCGTATTAAATTTCCCGCCAAGCGTTTGTAATGATTTTCCCAGCGATATCGGAACGAACGACCGACATCCGACGTCCCTGATTCCATACTGAAAATATTTTCAGTTTCCTGCTAAACTTAAGGGGTTGATATAACCATATAACAAACTGTACCTTCTCGTAGAAACATAGTGTTGAAATTTTACGCACATCAAGCTACCTACTATATAATACACAGGGGAAGTTGTGGTGCTGTGGCCCCTTATGAATTTTTAATTTTCTAGAACCCAGATCAGTCAAATAAATATTTGTAAAATTATTTGTATGCAAACGTGAATTGAAACAAAAATTTTGCCACTCGTGCATACCTGAGCCTCTAGGTATTTTTTGACAAAAATTTACTTAACGGTACTTAACCTATATAACTTTTAACTATATGTGTGACCCAAAAAAGCATGTTAATTGGACCAATGAATTATGATATAATTTAAGAAAAATAATTATGCATGATAAGACAAGGACACAGTAGGTAGGTACCATACTGCTGTGATTTTTTTGATACTGCTGTGATTTGTGGGGTTTTTCATTTAGTAGGTAAAAGTATATAATATATCTATTTATTTCTCTAGGGTGGGACAGTTACCTCCCCCCCTGTCTCCTCTTGACGACACCCGTGAAAAATAATAAAACTATTAACGTGTTTTGGTTTGGTACAGAATAAGTAATTTTTACTACAAAAGCTCACGAGGGCGAGCCCTTCGCACCTTTGAATTGTGATGATTTTATGCATAAAATTAGTATTAGATCATATATATCATACAATTTTCAATAATATGGAACTTTGAAAGAGACACAATTTCCCCTAATGTAGCAATGTTCCCACGTCCACCCCACGTGGGTACTACGGAGTATTAAGCAACCACCACACATATCTACATATTATTGTAATCATTTTGGTTTGTTACATTGAGGTTTCGGGTAAAAGGGTCGTTTAAAATGTTAGAATAGGTATTTAGCTTAAGTTAATTAATATATTTACATACTGAATTGCTTTTAGCTTTTCATTTAAATATCCCTCAAATTCCTCATTCACAACATTGACTTAATTTGCTTTTTTATATTATTTACATACAGTTTATTTTCACATGTTTACCCACATGTTTATTTAATTTTAGAAAAACTGGGACATGGGGTGATTTTCTGTAGGTTTATTTTCACATGTTTACCCACATGTTTATTTAATTTTGGAAAACTGGGACATGGGGTGATTTTCTATATTTACATGCTTACATTTTTTAATTTGTGTTTAATCTTAAAACAAATTTTACTCTGTAACTCATTTTTTATAAATAATATCTTCATCTTCATCTCGACCAAAAGTTAATTATAGTGTGACGTCATCGCGATATCAAAATTTCTTCCAACTAACCTAACCTTTTTCTTCCTACTTTTTGTACCTACCTCTAAAATTAATTCTTCGCCATAATATTTTAAATAAATAAATCGTCTATTATGTCCAGGAATCAGTTTTAACTAAAGAACTTCCAGACTACATATTTTGAGTAGCGGTGGAGCAAAATATCTGGGAAATAGGGAACTTGCACACTTTTTTTTTATTATCCAGAATCATAAAAAAAGTCATTAGAAACACATACCAATTTTTATTTTTTCGATACGTCGCCTAATGGCTATTTTACAGCACTTTGAAATTTGATGTTTTGAATTCCCGCGAAAACGCTACTTTCAAAGACGCCGTACGACGCCGTATTGATGACGTCACGAGGTCTATATGTGTTTGGGTTAACGTAGAGTTCGGTATGTTTATGTTAATTTTTTCAAGTTAGTGATAGTTTCAGGTCGGTTTTTAGCGTTCCATCTGCTAAATGTATATATAAATAATATTTAGGATGTTTTTGAACTTCAGTTTTTATTTTATTCATATGGGATGCTCCAGATGTGAACACGTGTTCGAGAGAGTAACCTGTAACCGGTAACGACGTAATGATATCGTTAATATATTATGTTATGTAAAAATTGAAATTAATTAATAAATAAATATTTATTGAAAAAATATATATTTTTCAAATGGCGGGTTTATTGCCGTCAATTTCTACCAACCAACCACTTGTGACATTCATTTGAAGTACAAAATACTCACATATTTAAGTGTATGAAAAAGATTACTATAGTAGAATATACCTACCGTAATTTTTTTCTTAAGGTGGTAGGAAAGCCCAACTGCTTAATTTAAAAAAAATACAAATAATGGAGTTATACGAAACGTACGTAAATACTCCTGGTTTCAAATAACTTGGCCACTGGCTACATAGTAATTCTATAGAAAAAGTGTGACAAGTAAGGTGAAACGAAATGTAGGTACTTCCATGGGCGTCGTCGGGGGGAGGGAGAGCTGCCCTCCCATAGAAAAAATTGTATTTGGGTGTATATTGAATATCTACTTTCACTCATTGAATGACAAAACCTCACCAAAATAACCTCAATACGACATCGTTTTCTCTTCATGATTCAATTTTCTAAAATTATTAGATAACCCATTCAGTTTCAACTATTCCAATAAAAATTTCGCTTGCGGCGCTATTTTTAATGTTTTTTTTTTGACAAAAAATCGATTTCCATACCAAACTACAACGTGACCCTATTCAGTCCTTTTACTTTTTTTATATTAATTTTTTTGTTCCTCCCACCTATCTTCGAACCTGGCGACGCCCATGAATAGGTAGTTAGGTAGGTACTTTAATTAAAATTAACCTCACAAACATGACCTAAAAGTTAAATTCGATAAAGGTTTGTTTCTAGATTAGTTTCGTTGCACAATGCCATTTTTTCCACTTAGCCTTAGCGGGATCTGCCGGTATCAATAAAAAGCTTTATTGGGCGTCGTATTTGTTCACTCTGGCACTACAAAATATTCGACTGACTTCCTCTGAAATACTTTATATTAAATTAAGCTATAATATACTTCGAAAACAGTCAGAAAACAAACTCAAACACTACGCGGCCAAGAAACCTCATACATTTTGGTATCCCGTCAAAACAAACATGGACTACGTGACGTCACAGACAGATTGACCAATGGCGTGGCGTTTAAGGGAATGCTGAGAAGTCGTGATTTTATTTATCGAATTAAAAATTGAAAAAAAATATTTTAGGGTTTTAATCAACGTAGAATTGATATTTAACCTTTATTCTACCGAATTAATGTATTTTCGTCTATATTCCTCACTAGTGCAAGTTCCCTATTGTTTTTCATACCTATCTATATAGTAGGTTTTTTTATTATTTGTCTAAGGTTTTTTCTTTCGCTTTCCCGTTTTCCTACATTTTGCAGTAGATGATAAGTAAGCACAACTACATACATAACTACTAGCCGCGCAATTTTGCATTCTAGTTACAGTTTGATAGTTAACACTATTTTCAATAGAGTGCGCTTAAATCGCATAAATACAACTACGCGGGAAACTCAGCTGTCATCGTTACGTCAAAATAAAGTTTTTAAAGTGATATTTGTGTAAGTTATGTTTTCTTAAAACAAACAAAGTAATATATTGTTTTAATAGTTTACAGCCATGGATCCTCCAGAGAGTTTTTTATTTCCTTTCACTCCTTATGACATTCAAGATTTGTTCATGAGAAATTTATATACTGCTCTCGAACAAAAGAAGTTAGGGATATTCGAAAGTCCTACAGGAACAGTAAGTATTTTACATTCTATAATAGTTTAATAGGAGGATTACATTCTTGAAATAAGGAGTACAAATTCGTTGCTTAACTTGTACTAATGCTAATTCCAGGGAAAGTCATTAAGTTTATGCTGTGGTGCCTTAAAATGGCTGCAAGACCATGAGTCTCGGATTGTTATTGATTTGGAGAAACAAATTGAAGAGTTGAAAGTATCTTTGGATGAAACCAATGCAGGTTTGTACTTCTATCAATTTTGTCCTTTTTTATCCATCTTTTTTATACCTACATAATATATTTCATTACAGATGATAATGATTGGTTAAGTTACGAATACAATAGAATACAGAAATCTTCAGAAGTAAATGGTCTAAAAAGGAAACTGGAGAGTCTCGCAAACTTCAAAATGAAAATTAATGATCTTAGGGCAAGAAAAATTAAAGAAAAGAATGAAAGAATTAATAACAAAAAGAAATGGAAACAGAAAGTGGGAGACGGTTTGTTAGAAAATAAAGGTTTAACTGATGTAAAGGAGGATATTCCGATGGATGAAGATTTGTTGATTGATGATCTGATGCCGGAAATAGAAGATGAAGAAGACATTAATACAGAAACAGAGGATCAAGGTGTTAAGGTATGAGAGACTGGAATTATTACCTGTCTACAATTTCTAACAGTCACCCTAGTGCGATACAATATGTTCGTTGTTCATACATCAGCTTATTAAAGATTGCATAAAACACTGATATGTATGTCCACTAATTACAGGATGGATGTTCCGACGCATACGAGTCGGCTTTGGCTGGCTTAAGTGATCACTTTGTGCCCGGGGCAACGTGCACCTATTCCACCACATCCTGCTGTCAATTTTATATTTATAGAGTTGAGTAGATGTAAGCCATAGTGCTCCTACTCGACATCACAAATAGTAGTTTACTAAATGTTGCATCCACTCCTCAGCAGATGGCGGTAGTATAGGAAAATCGGTTCATTGTGAAATAATTTCTATCTGTAGTATATATACAACTTCAAAATATACACAATTGACAGCAGGTGTGGTGGAATAGGTGAACGTTGCCTTAGGCACAAAGTGATTTCTTATTATACCCTAAACAGCAAAGATTGTGATTCTCATTACTGAATTATGTCTCGTTGTTTGTTTTATTGCAGATATTCTTTTGTAGTCGCACACACTCGCAGCTGTCCCAGTTTGTGAATGAAATAAAACGAACGGATTATTCGTCCGAAGTGCGAGTGGTCTCATTAGCATCCCGACAGCAATATTGTATAAACCCCTCGGTGCAGAAACTTAAAAATTCACATTTAATTAATGAAAGGTTTGTAACATCAATCTGATTAATGCTTGACATTAAAAAAAATACTTGTGCCTGTAAATACACAAACCCAAATACTTTCCTGTATACTTCGCACTATTGTGAGGTTCGCCTGTATTTAGGTTCTGAATACATCCTTAGCATTAGAATTCAAGCATCCCTAAATCTTTAAAGATTAATTGTGACTGAAATGAAGTGTGATATTGATTTGCTGGAAGAACTAAATAAACAAGCCAGGTCGGTTCTGCACTAGCTGGAAACGAATCATTCTTGGTTTCTACAGTATATCAAGGATGAGATGGTTTTCGATCAGGGCACTGCATGTTGCTTTTTGGCAATCATAGTGGTATCGCCCAATAGAAATGCCATTGTCGCCAACACATAACATTGTATTTCCAAATAATTCGAGACCACCTCTTCCTTGTCTAAGACTGTATGCTTATCATTTCTACTCATATTCCAGATGTCTAGAACTACAAAAAGGTAAAAAAGGCAAAGCTTCCGTGAAATCTGAAGACGGTAAAGCAATAAAGAAAACGAAATGTAGTTCTGGTTGTGAGTTTTACAATTCCAATGCAATTGAGCAACTGAGAGATGAAGCTGTGATAGAAATTAAGGATGTGGAAGACCTAGTGACGACTGCTAAAGAAATTTCTGCGTGCCCTTATTATAGTGCGAGGGCGGCTGTACAGTTTGCGCAGGTATGAATGAAATTAGAACCTCAGAGTAATTATAGTATATAGATGACACGGTTGAGCCCTGCATGAGTAGACTCGTGCTATCTCCCTTTAACTGCTACTAAAAATACGCTATGAGAAAGAGATAAACATAAGTTTCATTGGTTAATTAAGATTGTCCTCTGTCTCAGTAAATTTGAGGGAGAGCGGGGGAGTGGGAGGAAGAATGTCATTATTGTGTTGCCACAAGGTTGCCAACCTAACGATTAGAATGTATGGAATTCCTAGCAATTGCTGCGGCATTTGCGGGAACTTCAGTCTCTGCCTCTTTAATAGCCAAATGTCTCTACCACTTTTCATACATGAATGTGTGTCGAACCTGTCGACCAGTCTATACCATCTTTGGTCTGAGATTAGAACAGAAAAACTCGTTTTGCAATCATTAAAAAGTTATTTGACATGTAATTCATTTAATCTCTGCATTTTCTAGGTGGTGGTGGTACCATATCAGACCCTCCTCCACGAATCAACTCGTCAGGCCAATGGTATTAACATTAAAGACAATATTATCATCATCGACGAAGCTCACAACTTACTCGATACAATTGAACATATTCACAGCGCTGAAATATCAGGATTTCAATTACAAACTGCTTTAGATAAACTGAAACATTACAGAGAAAAGTTCAGCACGAGATTTGCAGCTAAAAATCTTTTGCTGCTGAATCAAGTCATTTATGTTGTTGGGAAAATTTTGGGTAAGAACCCTCTTCTTATTAAACCCTATGTCGTAACAACTACTTAATTTATAGCAAGTAGTTATCTCAACAGATATACAGCAAAGGATGGACTTTCCATCAGGCTTATGACTGATCGTCGGCTGACTTAATTTACACTTAAGCAACATTCACCAATTCCAGTCCATCCATCTACTGCGGCAGGCAATCGAGCCTAGACCTCCAACCTGACAAGCCGGTATTCTCCCGCTGTGCTATGATGGCTGGTAGCTCAGTCGAGATGAAACGTGTATATATTTATTGTACGCCGGCCCTCTATCGAGATAAAGCCAACCGACGATCAGTCATAAGCCTGATGGAAAGCTCATCCTTTGCTGTATATCTGATGAGATAACTGCTTGTTATATTCAACTACGACTTGTAGAAAATTTTGATGTTCTTTCAAAACAATAATCTACTTTATCTTCAAAATTCCTAAATGTGCTTGCAGGATTATTGAAAACTCAAAAAAATCCAGAAGAAAATAGGAAAATATTTACGTTAGAAGAATTTGTTCTGACGGCTGAAATAGATAACTACAACTTGAGACCTTTATTAGATTTCTGTCTGCGAGCAAAGTTAGCACAGAAGTTGCAAGGCTTTACAGAACGATATCCATTTAGAGAGCAAGTTAAAGAGAAATCCCAGCGAGATAATGTTAAACATCTACAATCATTTCTGACCAAAATGTCTGAGGAGAAAAATAAAAAGAAAGGTAAAATTATTCAAGAACCGTCTCCAGTTGAAGTGCAGGGACCTGAACCTGTAAGTTGACATGATCTTCTAAATCTTTATTACAAACTAAAAACTTCAAACTCTTTTATCCAAAATATGGCTAGTACTTTAGAAATTATGATTTCGATTACTTAACACTAGCTGTATTGCCTGGCGTTGCCTGGAATAACATATTTTGGTCCTTTCTAAGGAAACCGTTTTTCGTGAATTCCTATAAAATTAATTTTTAGCTTATTAAGAGACATTTAAAAATCACCCCTTTCCTTTAAGTACATTTTTATCCCGTTTCATACAAATTTGGAAAAAATGGCCAAACACCCTATTACTAATTTTGATTGGAGAATCTATGTGCCAAATCTCAAGTTTGTATCGTATCATGCTGGTTTCCGAAATATTCGTATACTCTTAAAAACTTCCAACCCTATTTTTCACCCGCTTAGGGGCAGAATTTCTAAAAACCCCTTCTTAGTGGAAGATTTTGTGTTAAAATCTATCCGTGTTCAAAATTTCATTTCTCTAGGATTAGCCGTTTGGGCTCTGCGTTCATGAGTATGTCTGTCAGGCGCTTTCGTTTATTGTTAGAGATTATTATATATGTTTTCACCCCATCACGCTGTATCCCTTGCATAGTAGGCAGAGTGCCGCACACTTCTGTCCGTACATCTCTGACTTCCACCACATTCATAGCATCCATCATGCACACTTTCCGATATCCCCCATTCAACACATTAAGATAAGTTTATAACTTGTTGTATTGCTAGTTTACCGTGTGTAGCCAACATAACACAATTTTATTTTTATAGGGAAGGAATGTGTCAGTTGGGAATGTAATACAAAGCATGCTTGGCTTCTTGGAAATGCTAACAAGTAAATATACAGACGGAAGAATATCAACATACAGAGGAAAAACTATTGAGGAAGGTTATCATAAATTTCTTCTACTAAATCCAGCTGCACAGTTTGCCGATGTTGTGAAAGAAGCAAGAAGTGTAAGTTAACAATGTTTGGTGTCTTTCATGTTCTTCAAATGTAACTTTTAGCTTTTATGTTAGATTTGGCGACTACTACTAAATTTCTTCATTATATTTCTTAAGGTAATCCTTGCTGGTGGTACAATGCAACCTTTCTCCGAGTTTCGTAATCAACTGTTCTTATCAGCAGGGGCCGAGGAATCGAGGATTCTGGAGTTTTCGTGTGGGCATGTTATACCTCCTGAAAACATTCTGCCGATTTGTTTGTCTAGTGGACCTTCTGGAAAAAAGCTGAACTTTTCTTATGAATTTAGGAACACATCCGATACTGTAAGCATCAAATTCAGACTTCCTCATCATTTTCTTCTTCTTCATCAGACTTCTTCCCTCCACTGCTGGATATAGGTCTCTTCCAACTGTTTCCACTCGTCACTGTTCTAACCCTTCTACATCCAGGTTCCTCAAGCGATTTGGACAGTGTCATCGGTCCATCTCTTTGGTGGCCTTCCGACGCTCGTCATATAAACAGAGAATACAACACTCTAGATTTTAATGTATGAAATTTTTTCCTAATGTTTTATTTTAGTTAAACGAGTTCTGTCGTATCCTACAAAATGTGTGTAACGTGATACCAGGTGGTGTAGTCTGCTTCTTCCCATCATATGATTACGAACAAACAGTTTATAATCACATGCAATGTAATGGTGTATTAGAGAAGATTGGAATAAAGAAAAAGATATTTCGTGAACCAAAAACCACGGCAGAAGTTGATCAGGTAAATATGATATTTATTTATTTATTCATACACGGCGTAAGCCATTTACAGATATACAGCAAAGCCTCTATAATCTGAACACTGAAAATTTATACCCTGTTCGGATGTACGAAGCGTTCGGATTAAAGTATGTAGACATTTTGAAAGGCATTTTTCGAAATGAAACAAAAACGTTTTACATTATAACTATTTATTTAAGTATGTATGTTTGATACAAGGCCATAAATCACACGATAAAATGGCTGAACGGCCACGGTGGGCGAAAAAGCGATACTACGTGTATTACCTAAAACGCACTGCGAGACAGAGACAGAAACGGCGGTTGCGGGGCCGTTCGGATTAGCTGTGGTTCGGATTATCGAGGCTCTGCTGTACTTACTATTTCCATGCTAAAGTAATAGCCTATTTAAGAGGCGTATTATGATCTGGTTTATTTTCTTTTAGGTTCTCGAAGATTATAGCAAAGTTATAAGACGCAGCAATAACTCTACGTTAACGGGAGGTTTGATGTTAAGTGTGGTTGGTGGAAAATTGAGCGAAGGTTTAAATTTCAGGTTATACATTTCTTTTTACAAGATTTTATTTAACTTCACTGAGGAGTTTTTTTTTTGGCTTTATTTAAATAAACTGAAATACACCTTTACACTTCATAGTAAGCTTGAAACACTTTTTTATTTTTTTTTTATTTTTTATTATTATTATTTTTTTAAATGAATCTGGGTTTATTGAAATAAACCCAAATACATCTTTATACTCTTCACAGAAAGCTTTTAAAGCTTGTGTTGTGAAGTGGAGTAAGTCGGGGATTGAACCCGCGCCCACTGGATTGACAGTCGAGCGCGTTACCAACCAGGCTACCGACCACTTGTGTCGCAAAGTCAAGTAAATCTGCATCGGGGATCAAACCCTCGCCCACTGGATTAACAATGGAGCGTGTTACCACCCACCTCGTTTTTTGATATTATACCTGTAGCTAATAATACAAATGCGATATAATTTTAACTTCAAAAACCGATAATTTACAAATCCATATTTTATTATTTCAGTGATGATCTAGGAAGATGTGTGATAGTAGTGGGGCTCCCGTACCCAAACATCAAGTCTATAGAACTGCAAGAGAAAATGAAATATTTAAATGAAAATGTATCATCAACAGCTGGTAACAGACACTATGAGAATGTTTGCCTGAAGGCTGTGAACCAATGTATTGGTAAGTCATAGTTTTACAGCCAGTGGTATTAATTAAGAGTCTCTTCTTAAGCCAATATTACACGGTTCACTTTTACGAAATAGTAATTCCCCAATCAAAAGTGAAATCATCCAACGGTGAACTATCTAAACACACAAGTGATGCGATTGATGCGATCCCCATATGTATTGTCATGCGTATTTTAAGAGATAGGGGAGTTCCCTGATTTATATAGCGGTGACACATGCAAAAGCGAAGCGTGTCATATTACCTTTCAGTTGTTCACCAGCTTTTGTGCCCAGTGGGCCTGGATTTTAGATTTAATGCTATCACTATTGCATACTTGGATGATTTTTTAATATCCTAATCATTACTCAAAGTTTGTATGTGGTGTAATTGAGGTTCATTGGCAGAGATTGCAGCATTACGATAAGCTCACCCTAGTGAACAAATGCATTTTTTTAAAATTAATAACCGGGGTTTATCGGAATAAACCCAAATACACCTTTGTACACTCCACAGTAAGCTTGAAAAGCTTGTGTCGTAAAGTGGAGTAGGTCGGCATCGGGGATCGTACTCGCACCCACTGGATTAACAGTCGAGTGCGTTACCAACCAGGCTACCGACAATCTCAATTCGTAACGTTAACATAGCTCATCAAAAGTGTAGATAAATGAATAAATAAAATATTATGTTGTCTGAGAGTTCTCACATGTAAAACTGATCCCCGGACATGGGCAATTTAGTACCTACCTATGGAGCCTAAAACATTACGGTGATGCTTGTAGGTAGAGCTGTGAGACATGCAAACGATTATGCGACTGTTATCTTACTCGATGAAAGATTCTCAAGAGCAAGTGTAAGCAACTCTCTTCCCAAGTGGATACAAGTAAGTATTTATAGTAAGATCCTTCACGTAATAAAACTTTACTAAATGTACAGAGAAAGGAGAAATTTCTACTAAGTACGACTGGGTTTGTCTACAACGTAGTTATCATATTAACAATTAAGTCTCTCAACTTACAAACAGTGTAAGATGGGCATGCTGGCATGGTTAAGGGCTCAATGGTGAACATTTCTCGAGAGTAAAGTGATCACCTAAACCAATCAATGGCTTGTTGCAAGTCTAATATGCCCATCTTACACTGTTTGTTAGTTGAGAGACTACATAATTTACTAAATGTTGTATACAAAACATACATACTTGATTCATTTTATTTTTTTAGAGATCATTGGTAAAGGATGCAAAATTTGGACCCATGTTTGGATTAATAGCTAAATTTTTCGCAAGTAAAAAAGCTAAAGCATGACATTTGAAAAATGTGTCAAAAAATAAATATTCTTAGTAATTGAAAAATATAACACCTATTAATAAAGTTTGTTTTATTGAGATGTGAACTGGCGAGTTATTCCTCTATAGGTAATTATCCATTCTTTAGAATAAGTTATCTAAAGATTATATCCCGATTTCATCACAGTGTACCATACTGATACAAAGATTACATTGAACAACTTTTAGGGCTTATGAAAAACACGCAATACATTGTGTGGTATTATATCAATTTATTAAACAGCACATTACCACAGTATGGGGTAATCAGTGATAGGTGTAAATCACCTTTTTTAAAGGATTACTTTTTCATATTTTGTACATCTTACAAGTAGAAAATAAATAACATCAAACTACATACAATTCAATTGCATCCTACTTTTCAAACACCCTGTGATGGAGTGAGATTACAAAATAGAAACAATACATAGTCATAATAGGTATTTAGCTATGTATATTTTTGGAGTAAAATATGAATTTCGAAGACAGTAAAAGCTATGATAAAATATCAAATTGCAAATTAAAGAAAATGTGTTTTTAAATAGCGGAAGTAGTATGTCCAAGATTTTTTCATAAAAACTTTTTTTAAAACGTTCATACATAAAATATATTTAAGATAAATGTAATATCAGGTGTGGAAAACAATTCACTTTTTACAAAATAATTTAACATAAAGAGGAGAAAATAAAAATAAATTTAAAAAAGTTAAATGCTAAAGAAATTACTGAAAAATGTGCACTGAAGAAATTTTAGAGAGACAGAATTCTGATACGAGAATAATATCACATATATATTTTACCACTACTATTATATTGCACTTAACTGTTCCTCAGGGAACACTGGGAAGTGACGAAGTTTCACTGCATCGTGGTTTTATACTATTGGGTATGACTGAATTTTGAAAACTTGTATGTTACAATCCACCCTAAAACTTTTTGTACTTCGTAGCTTATTAAAATAATTTGTGACTGGCATTGTCTTTATATTGCACAGGAATCTGATACATACACTCTGTCAAGAAAGGGATAGTCTCGGATTATTTGGGAACTACAGTTTTGTTCGCTAGCAACAATGACATTTCTATTGAAATTCTACGCTATGGTTGCCGAAAAGTTACAAGTGGCGCCCTCATCCATAGCACCATATCTTTCTTGGCAGAGTGTACATTTGAATCATATATTCTTACTTCTACTCAAATAAAAATCACATAGGTTATAACAATATAAAAAGGTTTCATTAATACGACAATACAATTAGGTACTTTAGTTTACTTAAATGTTACGTATAATAAAACACTGTTAACTTTGTTGAATATTAAAAAAGGTTCGTTAACTCAACTTCACTAAAATTTGGAGGACAAACATAATCGCATCAGGCACAGGAACATTCGACACTGCCACCATTATAGTAATTTACGACCAATATTATGATATTTCTACTCATAAGTTTAATGATATTACGAAGTTCACGGTTTCAAAGCTTCGGGAACGGTTGTACCGCACTTCCCTTCAAAATAAAATCCAAATTCATCCGTTTTGGGCGTCGGTTCGATGTTAAATTCTCCTACTGGGATTCCTCGAGCTGCAGCCTGTGGAGCGAACATTGCTGCGGGATAGACCACTGAAGATGTACCAATTACAAGACAGGCGTCACATGCGGCGAGCGCATCCTCTGAAAAGATAAATCAATCAGGTAAAAACTAAATCTTTATTATCAATGGCACACCCACATATGTTTTGACTAGATAGAAAGGAAACAAGTTGAGATGGTTGGGACATGCAGAGAGGATGAATGATGGAAGGATAGTGAAGAAAATATACCGGGGAGAAAGAACTAGTGTAAGAAAGCGCAGCCGTCCAAGAACCACACGTAGACCAAGAACCACACGTAGACCAAATGCATGAATGTGACGGAAGCTCGAAGTGTGTAGTGATAGCTAATAGGAATGTCTGGCATAGAATAGAACACACACAGCCAATGAACACAATAAAAAATACGGACAATACAAAGTGGTTCCATCAATACTCTATTCCGGGTGCACACAATTAGCTCAATAAAGCAAGTAAAAATAGTACTATAAAAATTTTTAATAGTAATAATAAAAAAACATTATACAATGTATAAGCTGCAAAATAAGCCTGTGTGTAGAAAACCACCATCAGAAAAATATGTAGACAATATCTAAACATATAATGTGGGTGATTGCGCAAATTGTGAAACACTTGAAGAGACATTTGTTTACAAGATCAATGCTGGATTTCACCAACTTTTTAGGTGAAGAATAGCGAAGATAGGAGCTACCTAGCGCAAATCTTGTATGAAAAATAATGATAAGTGGCTCCTATCTCCGCTATTCCTCACCTAAAAAGTTGGTGAAATCCAGCATAAGACTTCAAATTGTATGGCTATCACAAATAAAGTAGTAATAAAATAGAGTGATACTTACGAGCTTTATCTATAATATCCGACTCGAGATTCTCTCCAAACCACACAATGTGGGGGCGTAATAAACCATCACACTTGTCCTTCTTACAATGAGGCAAGTCTTTTTCTGGAATATCAGATGTTGTTATTGAAGGATCAGGGGCACCTTTTCCTTTAAGACTCTGAAAATACAGTGGAATAATAATTATTAACCCACAAACCTGTATAAAACCTTACTCAAAAAGAAAATTTACATTAATTATCCTCTCCATTCTTCTCGGGTGTACCGTGTGTAGGTTGTCGAGGCCTCAGCAAGTAGGCCGAAAGCTCGAAAACATCGACAACCTACACACAGTACACCCGAGAAGAATGGAGAAGATATTAACAAGGACCGTGAAAATCTACAAAGCTATCTTTACATTAATTGATGGGTTGACAGTAAGATATTGCTTTTGCAACAAGTCTGCCTTTTAACACACCTCCATTGTCTTGTTTTGTAACTCTTCAAGATATATTTAATTACCGAGAAAAGTAAAAATCTAGTTAGTAATGACTGGGCCTTTTCTACAACGCAGTTATCATTTACCAATCATGTAGTCTCTCAACTAATGTACAGTGTAAGTTGCCACCACCACCAATTGGTTTAGGTGATTACTTTATTCTCGAGAAACATTCACCATTCAGTCCGTAACAGCCTGTGTGTGTGTTACCTAGACTTTTTTCACAGTAGGTATATTATACTCTGAAAATGCTGTATCCCGGGTGGGGATCGAATACAGGACCTTGCGATTGTGACGCATACATTTTAGAAAGGTTTTTTTTCAATTTATTATCTAGGTTTCCATATACAATTATACAAATTAACCGTAGAAATACATCGGCATGAACTTACCTCACAGATGGGACTATCATCATTAAAATAAACACTTTTACACTTGATGCATCTTGTCTTATATAAGTTGCCATGAAGTTCTATGATATTTTTGGAGCCAGCCCTTGCGTGGAGGTTGTCTATGTTTTGCGTTATCACCGTGACATTTCTACCTTCACATTGGGATCTTTTCTCAAACTCTGCTATTGCTATGTGAGCCTGGAAAATAAAACAATAATAATAACAATTTATTACTCGATCATTCACACACAACCTTAACAGGGAGAAGAAATTTAAACTCAGCTAAAAGACAACATACCGCATTAGGTTGAGCTGCTTTCGCAGTTTCTCTTCTGTAATGATAAAACTCCCACACAAGACTAGGGTTGGCTTTAAAGGCCTGTGGGGTAGCCAGGTTAGTAGCCACATAACTCCTCCAATATCCTCCGACGCCTCTAAAAGTTGGAATTCCTGATTCAGCCGATATTCCAGCGCCACTCAATATAATAACATTCTTTGCTTCTTTAAGAATACTTCTAAATTTTGCCATATCACTAGATGGACGTGTGTCTGCCATTGTTTTCAATCTACCTTTTAACAAATACAATGATTTACATTCCACTGACGATATTCTTCCAATGGCTAATGACATCGGGACTCGATTAATTTACAATTCAAATAAACTATTCACTTCAGTGTTTGATGAATAAATTTAATTGTTATTATTGTCACTAATTCTTACTGTCTTTAATCATTACTCCGTTATTCAATCCAAGTAAAATAAAATCACAAATGTCAACAAAACCGACCTTTCAATTTTCTTTTCTTTCACATCAGCTGTCAATCAAATTAATGGCCATGGCCAATCCAATACTCAACCAACAGCCATTTCCACATTTTGATTACAAAAGTAAATATTTTGGTAAAATAAAGTATTAGAGGACATTTTTTATATTTAGTTTATCAAAAAACTATACTTTCACAACGTTCACAACAAACAATTTCTTGTACTTCGTAAACATAATAATAAATCTAATTTTGGCAACCTTACATTTTCGCCACTTTTGACAAATAAAGTTCTCTAACGATTGACAACACTTCTTCAAAACGTCACATGAATTGTCATTTAACAGGCTAGCCAATAGAAAAAACATTACATAATACGAAAGAAAAAAAAACGAGATTAGGAAACGTCATGTTTTGACTTAGAATTTTGATAATTTACATTTGTGTAACTAATTTATAAGCAATTCCACCTAGTATAATAAAATGCTGAAGTACGTACGTTTTTAAAACATTTTTGCTTATTTCCAATTAATTTCGCTTCCTAACCTATGATTGTAATTTACATTGCTTTTCATGTTGTTTTTACATGTTTAAAGAGGGCTTATGACACTAAATCATTATTTATAATTTTTTCAATGTGTTTTTAAAGCTTTTAAATTGTTTACAAACCCAGAGTGTTATTCATAGAAGTGCTGTTTTCAGATTTGCCATCAAAGTGGGACTGGCTTCGGGGGCTGTTTACTACACAGCAGAACAAGGCGTTTGGAAAGACACTGAAACTACCACCAAATTATATAATTCTATAAAATCGCACGCCTGCCCGTACATAACCAGTGCCACCAAACAACTCCCATTTGAGGTAACACATATTTTCTTCTTAAAAACATAGGTAACATTTCATACAACAAAATTCAATAGCCCCGAAATAGTCGATGGAACCATACTCAAACAAAAACAGCTTTCCCGTCAATACTGCATAGCCAAAATAATACACAGATCTTTATGTATACAAACTCAGATCCTTTTTAATCTTGAGATTGTTATAAATATATTTTTTTATTATATAAACATTCACTCACTAGGTAGAGCATATCGTAATGCTGCGATCTCTGCCATCTAACCCCAATCTGCTTGCATTATTTTTGTTTTAAAGAATACATGTAGGGACGTAAACATGTGTGCACCAATAATATTTCTTTTTTTTAAGTGACTGACAGTGATAGGCGTGGCGATCGCCTTTAGCCAGCAATAATAATTCTGTATGGCAACGTTGCCATACAATAAATAAATAAATTAGATTCTGTATGAAATTGTAAGTATGTTAAATGGCTTAATGTTAAGAAAATATTTACCAATTTTTCATTTTCAGTTACCTTCACTACCCAAAGCGGAAGATGGTTTGCATATTACCAAAACTTATTGGAATTCTGGAGTAAAGAGTGTATGTGGTTTCTTCCTTGATTTACCAACCACAGTCAAGGGTTGGGGCACCTCTGCTTATGAATCATTTGAAGCCTTTGCCAACTCGCCTAGTGTTCCTGAAGCAACCACTGAGAAAAAGGACACTCAATGAATAATTAGTATTTAATAGACATTTACATTGTTTTCTGTTATGCCTTTATCATTTATTTTAATAACAAATAATTAAATAATATTTTCAAAATATGTGTTGTTGTTACTATCCATTTTTGATATTACCATCCCCGAGGCCAGCACCATATTCTTCATACAGGCCGGGTCCAACTGACATTTGACGATGATGACACCATGAAAATGTATGGGAAAAAATATTCCGTAGTTCAAGTGTTTGTCACCGAGACGAGGTGTTTATCACCGATACAAGGTGACGTCACCAATCATGGTGGTGATGGAATTCGTGGATGTAGGCTTGTATACTATCGCTGGCTTCGCCATCCCCATCGAAAAATACTGCATGTCCTGTAAAAACGAACTATGAAATATCTCTATGGCTTATCACAATTTATTGTATGTAGGAGCATATTGAGCGCTTTTGATTTAACGAATTTCAGTTGTATTTATCATGATTTTCGCACAAGTTGACTAGAAAATCCATGTACTCCTGGTTTCAAATAACTTGGCCACTGGCTACATAGTAATTCTATAGAAAAAGTGTGACAAGTAAGGTGAAACGAAATATACCTACTAATATCTCAAATTAAATTTCCCTCCCTAACTAAAAAATGTCGCCGCGGTTATAATATTGCCATATGAAAAACTACTTCTGCGATCACGGCTGTCATCAAATATGTTTGAAATGCAATATCTATCATTTGTATCTCATAAATTCTCAGATCATACGTAAATAATAGTATAACAATTATTTCTGTTTAA
Source organism: Ceraclea dissimilis (assembly GCA_963576895.1). Taxonomy (NCBI): domain Eukaryota; kingdom Metazoa; phylum Arthropoda; class Insecta; order Trichoptera; family Leptoceridae; genus Ceraclea; species Ceraclea dissimilis. The sequence goes on from OY756370.1 coordinate 12,755,793, forward strand.
GTTTTGTGCATATTCTCTCAATTTTTTAACAATTTGTAGATTTAACAAAATATGGATTTTTCATTGATGCAGGTTTTTCTAGTGTCACGGAGTCAGGTGACAGGCGTTTTGTTTTTGGCTCGTGACATTTCTGTCAGGATTCGATTGTAATTATTTTATTGTAAATTTACTGTAAAATCCTAATAATGGCTCTTCATTCGGCAATTAAAGGGAAATTGATCAGTGTCATTGGAGATGAAGTAAGTTATCATACAAATATTACAGTTTTAGTGCCAGTTTAGATTGTGCGATAGCATTTTGATTATCCCATTTAAATTTACAGTCTGCATGGGAATAACTGCTTTTCAGTCCGATGGAATGCTTATGTTTAGTCAATTTTGTATTTGTTTGATTCACCACAATGTACTCGATGTTTTTAATTGGGTTTATTAAAGAGTTCATCTCTGCATAACCAATAGTACAATCCAAGATGTCAAAATTTGTAGAACACATAATAGCCTCTCGAGAGGGTGTTTTCTGTGAGCCTTTCTTGACCGCAGTTTTTGTAGTTGTGTCGTAAAGGAAAAACCATGAATGCAAACATTCAGGATTGTTTTGCAGAGCTGTCATATTATTCCATAATTAAGCATTTCTTGTCTGACTTTTCTAGGACACCTGCGTTGGTTTCTTACTTGGTGGTGTGGGAGAGATTAACAAAAATAGGCATCCCAACTTTATGGTGGTCGATAAAAGTAAGTTTTATTTTTTTCAGATTGAAATCAAAAACATAATATGCTTATTGTTATTTTTTAGTAATTTATTTACATAAAGTAAAGTCCAACTTCACACCCTTGGCATCTCATGGCTTATCTCTACGCTCGAGTGGTCGCCGTTTGTTAACCATACCATCACATCACACATCTTTCTTCACTTCTATCACTACACACGTGGCTAGGTTATGGAGTAACCTTCGACTTCATATCAGACTAGCTCCAACTATTCTTTCTTTCAAAAGTAAACCGAGGCATTATTACCTTTCCATAAATAATGCTTCTAGCTGATAATCCCGTGTTTCCTTCCTTGTCCTTCATCCCATCCACCTATTTATTAATATATATGTATGTTTATGTAGGTATATATTTTGTAATTTTTGTTTATATTTATTTAGTTCTTTTTTCTTCGTTTTCATACACTTAAATATGTATGTATTCTTTACTTCTAATGAATGTCTCGAGTGGTTGGTTGGCAGACATTGCCGACGGCAATAAACCCGCCATTTGAAAATATGATTTTTTCAATAAAGTTTTATTTATTTTAACCTCGTGACATTGTATAATAATGAGATTTATTATTCCAGATACAGCAGTGAGCGAAATAGAAGATTGTTTCAAGAGATTTGTGAAGCGTGATGACATTGACATTATCCTCATCAATCAGAATGTTGCTGAATTGATTCGTCATGTTATTGATGCTCACACGTCACCCATTCCGTCAGTACTAGAGATCCCATCCAAAGATCATCCTTATGACGCCTCTAAGGATTCTATACTTCGTAGAGCAAGAGTAAGTTACGTGTTTATATTTATCGGAACTATTACCAAATACTTTATAACAATAGTAATACATGCAGCTTCTGACATTTTCCATACAAAGTAGCGATCATACTGTTACTAGAGCCATCTAGCGAACCATAATGAAAGTAAATATCCCCCCCATAGATATTGTATGGACAGCTCGGGAAAATTAAACAGTTTTTAAATCCTCCCACAGCATTTAATCTGCATTTATGAGTGTTATATCCTTCTAAAGATGAATAGAGGATTTATATTTCTCGTGTTTTATACTTCCAATTCTTTAAAATATGAACATAATTCATTCAATTTTTTAATATTTTTAAAGTAATGATTTGTATGAAGTTTGTATTGAACGGCTGATCTCTTTCGAAAACTTTCATCTCGCGCCGCATTTGTGCCGCGTTTGGCGCTAGTATCGCAATTATAAAAATCTAACGAAGCTGCACGTATTCCTATTGTTATAAAGTATTTGCTATTACGCTATTGGGGTCCCACCTGTTGTCAAAACTTGTTTTTATGCAAAAAACGCTAGAAAAGGTATTTTTGTCACTCGGCTTGGCTGCGGGTGCATAAAAACAGAATATTGTGTTTCTTGAAAAGAATTTAGTTAACTGACAGATGTTTTAGCCTTGAAATTGCTATAACAGTTTTTCAAAAGTTTGTTGTATTATAGGCACTTTTTAAAATTAAAATAAGCCTGACAAAAAGTAAGGCCGCAATACTTCCTCTTTATCTACCTATCTCTTCATACTGCATCTCTCGCAGGGCAGGCAGAAAAGACAGAATGCCGGACCCCCTCTGCCTTATCGTCTCACCCATTCCTACCTTTCGTCACATACATTTGTCATTTGGCTGTCCGATTTCTCTTACTCGGCATTTGTCCTTGAAGATCCAGTCGTCATGATCGGTCCAGGTCAGTCTCGGACGGCCATGCTTCCTTACTCATTTATATTTGTTCATTGTGTATCATAATTCTTTGGTATTATGTTTATGTTCCTGAGACGTGTTGAAACAGAATTTATTTCGGCAAAGAAAGAGTAGAATGTGTTCAGAAACAACTTGCTTATCGTAAGTAAGTAAGGGAATTCTGCCAAAACAATTTGCTTACCTATCTAAGTATGTCAGAGAATTCTGTAAATTTTCAATTCTGAGAAAAAATATTCATAAAATTCTTTTGTGATCTGATGTCACTTATATGTATGTTAATGAAAAGATTTTATTATTTATGAAACCTAATTCCTATTCCTGACACCTTTCAATAAACACTTACATTTTGTACTATAGTCAAATTATTTCAAACTGTCGAATGCAGTCATAAAAATGCGACAGAGGAAGGGACGACTACCTGCTTTATTCGCACTTATGCCAGAGCCATGAGGTGCGAATAAAACAGATAGTCATCCCTCGTCAAATTTTAAGACTGCGTTCGACGGTTTGAAATAATTTTACTATAGCGTTACTAAATTTTATAACAGAAAGGTTCAGGAGTCACGTTTTAATAATTATAATTTTTTATATGCTAATTTCGTGTATCTATTTTTACAGGGAATGTTTAACCCAGATGATCTCGTACGTAATTAGTTCACTCTTTGGATCAAGCAATATAATCATTTATGTAATAAATTAATGTGTCTAAATTTGAGGACATTATCAGACAATAATTACTCTTGTAAAACACCTTATATTGCTTACAGTGCTGTCTGAAATTGTCCACCATTTAATAATATATTGAATAGATATTCTATCGAGTGTTTCGTGTTGTAAATATACATTACATTTGTTGGATTGTTGTATTTATGCTCTTATTTTCATGCGAATTGTGCTCCTGCTAGAGAGTATTAAATGCAGGCTAATTTAAACCAATAATAATTTATCGATCATTAATTCTTAAAGCTAATAAAATAAAATTCTTATGTAATCGGAGTGATTCAGCATAATGTACGATGTGTAGATTTAAATTGATTGTATTATTATTTAATTACATCGCAGATTATCCTTTTCTTTCTGTCGAAATTGTCTGATGGCTAGACGTTGATAATAAAAAAAACAAATAAAAACGGGTTACAAAATGTTTAAAAATTTTAATGTAATATGCATATTTCAGATTATTATAGTTTTATTTTATTATCCTGTATGTATCTACGTGTTATCATTCCAAAAATATGGATGTATAGTTGTTCTTTAGATGTTATTTATACTGTTATAAAATATACATTATAATATAAACATAATACTGTGTTTAATGGAGTGTCCTGTCGATGTTTGAAATAAGGAATGACGTTGAAAGTCGTAAACGCTGCACAAAAAATTCTCCCTCAGAATTCTACTGTCCTCTTTGTGTTCCCACAAGGAACGTTAAAGGCACTGTTAATTTATTAGCTACAAACTAGTATATTTGTCACAAAATTCAAGTGTTTGTATTTATCATTTGGGTTGACTGTAAGATATTGTTTTTACAATAAGTCCGCCCTTTCGGCACACCACTCTTTTCTTGTTTTGCAATTAATGAAGTTTTTCTGGCTAGTAGATTTTTTTTATCATAATTCACAAAAAAAAAACAGGATTTGCTGATGTATGTCCAATATATTATGTCTAGGATTATTTCGTTAATTTTCCTGTAATCTGCTCGACCATAACCAAATTTTGTGAGCTATTGTGTAATGAAATTCCTAAATTTACATCTACAGGATATTCTAATGTTTCCAATGTTATTTATGCCAATAAATACTGCATAACACATAACTTTTTTATTACCTTCATCTAATTTAAATATTTTATAGAGTTCAGAGAAATAAGTGTCTCTTCAAAAAGCTAGAATGTTTAATAAAATAATTTATAGACTTTTATTATTTAATTTATATTCACTATTTTATAACCTGCTTTATTTTATGTCTTCTCTTGTAAGAGTTGGTGCTACAATTATATCGAGTGGGATTTTTTTATTGTTGGATTAAAATTATATGGCAAAGATAACAATTTTAAATGCATTTCGAGGTAATTTGATGCGATAAATTGAGAGAAATGTCTGAGAAATGAGGTACTTAAAGAGATGAGTGAATGTGTGATGCGAGCATGATGAGATAGTTTGGACATGTGGAGAGAATGCCCAAGAAAAGAATGAGAAAGAAAATACATAAGTCTGAAAGAGAGGGTACGGGGAAACCATCTGAATTGAACTATTCAAGGACGGATGCAAGTTGAGAAATCACATCCGGCGTATAGTAAATGTGGTGGAAGTGTGAGATGTTTGTAAGGGTAGAAGGGTGTGGCACTCGGTCTTCTCTGCCTACCCTATAAGGAATACGGCGTGATGTGATAGTTTTTTTTAAAGTATACACAAACCCAAATACTTTTCTGCACACCTTGCCCTAGGCTAAAAGCCTGTATCTCAAAGTATGGAATACATCGCCAGCACTGGGGTTCAAACCCGGCACCTCCCGCTTGAGAGACTGCCGCTTCAACCGACTACACCAACCATTTACTTGATAATAATAGATAAAAAGATGATTTGTAAAAATAGAATTTTTTGGTAGTAGACAGACATCATGGTAAATGAACGATAATACAATGTTTTAAAACAACTATGTACGTAACTATTCCTGTCTGAATATAATTAAGTACCAGAATTAATGTACGTGTCAGTTTAGTAATCATTCACCACACTGCAAAGTGTTAAATCTCTGCTGTAATAATATCTGGCACCTGCCCAACCGTACTCACTTTCAATTGCACGATTTCAACACATGTGATAACCAGACTATTGAGTAAATCATTTCATGAATTATTATTTTTTGTAATGAACTTGTATGCATATGGTTTGATGAATGCATTTAGAACTTTTTCAAAGCATGCAAGATGTACAATTAGATAATCAAGTCACTTTACTAAATAATGATTAATTTTTAGGTTAGTAAATTTATAATCAAAGATTCTGTATTTGGCGTACGTCTAATTCTGGACTGATTCTGTCTTTTTCGAAAAACCTATTTTTGAAAACATATCCAAAATCTCCCCTACTTATAGACACATATCATAGTATTATTAAACACATTGAAAATAAGTGTCTTGTATAAAGAATTGGCTGTAAGATGAGTTTATCAGATTAAAAATGATGCTTCATCAGTGCACCTAGCAGATGTCTGACCCGAGACGATAATCCTGGTTGAGGCATGTTTTGAGAATGCCGGATAATAGTTAACCAAAGAGATCTCGGTTCTACATGCCACCAAGGTCTCCAATGCCTGAGTAAACCCCAGTAGGAACTTCGATCGGATGACTGGGCCTTCAGAATGTTAGAGCAACATTGGACGAGTAATACGCACTGCTACGGGTTATATGTTCCACCCGGTGTTCTCTCGAGGAACATTAGAGGGTGAAGCAGTGGCAGTCTCAATGAATATTTAATTCTGATGTTACATTACTAAAACATGGTGTATTTTATTTAATCCTGTATTAAATGCATATTCATTTATGTTCCCGCTACAAAATGTAAATTCATTATTAGTCAACACTACTTTTTTTTGCCCAGACACAAATGAAATGACCGCCAACACGCATCACTACTCTTTATTATCTTAGCCTTGCGAAATATTAAAAATGCACACATTATTTAACGAATATTACATAATTTATTCAGAATTTTACATTGATTTGACATTGAAAACATATGATGCATCTACTGCACCTAAACTACTATATACATTCATAATAAAAATGATGATTGAAATTATTAAATTTTAATAAAAGCATAATGTTATTTAAAAGACGTTATCGTATCATATAAATGGCACCACTTAGTTAAGTGTTAGTTAATAAAATAAGACACTTAAATAATTAACTGTTTCTTAAATTAATACAATAATATGCATGCAGTATGAGAACCTGTTATATGACATCATTGCTTGTATATTATCTTCGAAAAAGAAAGCTTGGTTCACAATAACTAAATTAGCTAACACTTATGCTGGATTTCATCAACTTTTGAGGTAAGGAGTAGCGGAGATAAGAGCCACTTATTTTTCATAGAAAATTTGTGCCAGGTGGCTCCTATCTCTGCTATTCCTCACATAAAAAGTTTGTGAAATCCAGAATATTTTTATAACTAAATACTTACACATAGTTGTACTTGGTTTAAACTATTAAGTTAGAAATTTACATACATATATATATTATAGAGATTGCATGCTGAGTTATTTCTCTGTCACGCACACATTAACTTTTTAACGTGCGTACGTAAAGGATCTATAGAATTAGTGTGGAACGCATAAAGTTAGTAACCTGTATTATAAATGGATAGAAAATGCAAACTGAATTCTTTGCATGAACATTCATACGTAAGTACATATTATAAAAGAATTATTATGGAGCGAAGTCCCCACATTTTTTCTTCTATTTTTAATAAGAAATTTCTTCTATTTTTAATGGTATTCACGTTCTAACCATTTTTAATGTTATGCGTGTTAATATATTGAATTCTTAATCCTATGCATTTCATTGGTAACTGATAAAAATTTATGTTAATAAGTGGAAGATGTTTCATAAAAAACTTTTTTATGAAGAAACCAGGTAACGATAAAATAATGTTAAATGTATTAATTACGGATATTCTGTAAATGCAATGCTTGTACAAGTATTAACCTCCTGAGTGATTTGGTCCTACACATAGTACTTAAGTGTTCGATACTGTGGTACTTTATATAGTACGTGTGGAATATACACATTTTCCTACCGGGATTTTTTAAAATATTTTTCTGGTTACGTTAAGCCCTATGAAATTCACACCACAAAAATTATTGCTATGAAAAAAAAATCTCAGCACTCAGGAGATTAAAACCAATCTATAGGTTTTTTGTACATACATTAGTCTGATTAGTCCCAGAAGAAAGGTAACTACAGGGTTGACTATTGACAAACCATTGCCAATACTTTGTTCTGTAAATGCCTATTGTTTTGGTTGGTTCATAATGAAATTAATCTCAAGGAAATGAAACATAACTTAAATTCACTTCTTTGCAAAGTCGTCCTCATCTTCTTCATCGCTTATTTCATTATCCATGTAGCCTTCAACAACCTCAGGTCCCAGCCAGTCCCATTGTGTGAAGTGTACATTGTTGTATCTTATGTATTTCTGCGAGTTTCCTGTTATGGCTCGTACGAATACTCTTCTTCCGTATAAAGGTTGGATACGTCTGAAGTTATCTACGAGCAATGCACCACTATTGGCTGAAAGATGACGGAATTTTTCCATCTGAAATAAAAAAAATTATACACTCATGAAAAACCCTCCTATTTTGGTAGTAGAGTAGAATCAGCACACATAGGTTGCATAATTTCAGGCGCTTCTATATATCCATTTATAATAGGCGCATCGTTCTTCTTATATTCTTATAGAATTACAAAAAAATATCACTTGCCAATCGGGTGGGTCAAGTGCCTAATAAATAAATAAATAATACATACGAAAAATGTATTAAAAAAGTCAAATAGGTATGGATTGGCTGACAGAAATTGCCACTGGACAATAAGTCCGCCCTTTGTATTTTTTTTATGTAACTGTAATAAAAAATATATTATTTTATTTTTTATTATACTTAAATCTAATTCAACAATTTAATGCAGTTACGTAATAGGTTCTACATAGGCACCTATAGCTTACGAGGAAAATATTTAGTAAGCCGAAATTCTTTCAGATTATTATTATCTAGTGACAAACAATTTTATTATAGGTACTATACCTGTTTTGTTACTTAATGTTTTTTTAAGTCCCTTTTTGTACATTAGCTACTTGTAAATTTATTAAGAGATTTGTTAATTTATTGTTTGGACTATTAAGTCATTAAATGAAGTGCTAAATAATAAATTTCCTCTTCTTCTCAACACATCGAGATTTATCTAAACAAGAATATTAAAATCTAAGTGCCTGTGTTATGCTTTATTGCTTTATAAGTGTTATAAATTCCTATTAGGTATGTCGGCCATATATGCCAGATGCGACGTAAATGAAGGAAATAAGGATATATTAAAAATACCAACATTGCTTGCGATCCTTCTATGGTTTATATAGCAAAACATTTAATGGTAGGGCTGTATGCTCAGTTAGGGAGATGATAAAAAAATGCATACATCAGATGCAATATTCAAATAACTAAAAAAATCGCAACATTGCGATGAGTTCGCCCTAGTGAACAGTTTTGTTTGATTATCTGCTTCAGTGGCGTATATGGGTTTTCATTTAGGGGGAGGCGATATAGTATTTGACTTTGGGGAGGGAGGGTATGAAAACTAACCTGACCATTCAAACTGAAGAATAGCGCCTGCGGCGCTATTTTTCGTGAAGGTGAGTGAAAAAGTGTTTTGGTGTTAAAATTGTGAAGCAAAGGTACCTACATATTGTAATTGTGTTGTACAAAAACTACAAAAAAAGAATGAACGGCGCCGCAGGTGAATTTAATTATAAAAAGGGACGATGTGATGAACCTGGGTCCTGAGTGAGGGCCGGACCCCCTCGGCCCCTTCCTATATACGTCCTTGAACTGTGCTTACAGTGTTGTAACATTCTTTGACCCCTTGAAGTCTACATAAATAAATTTTATAAGTACGAAGTTTCAAGTTTTGTATGAAAAGTGATGAGTTATTTTGCATCAAATATTACCTAGCGACTAACGAAAATTCGCGTCAAGAAAATCAGCATGAGCTATTTATTTAGATTACAATTAGCAATGTTATTTTTAAGTAATAGCCACCACGTCAAATGCAATCAATCAATCAATGCCTCCTACATTTGTAGGTGACGCTAATTCAGTAATTCAGTGTTGGTCTAGTATGTATTCCAAGAAATACACTGGGACGTTGTTTTATAAACAGTAATGCATACCTATTACTCTAAAATATCAATAAATTTATTATTTTACTCGACTGCCAATCAATTTTCTGCGTATAAAGATGATTAACGCACACCGTACTCTAAATCAGGGTTCGCTAAAATCCGATCTTTGTGATAAAGATCGGATATACGAGTATATCAAAAGTTGATTATGTATCCGGATTTATATCAATAGAAACCAGATTTTTTAAACGAAATTGGTTATTTTACAGATTTTAATGTACAGGAGAGTGTTATATGAGTATACAACAGACGATAATCATATTTCATACAAGACACACATCTGAAAAAAAAAGTAAAATCTGAAAACAGGTTCGTGGGGTGACTGCGGTATTCGAACCTGCAACCCCTAAATTATTCGGGATACTAACTTCGCTGCTTAATATCACACACTCTTCTAGAGTTTACACAATGTGTACCTTGTGCGAATGATTGTCTATTCAAATAACATGCGTGAAAGTACAGCATTTGAGCATAAAAACTTGGACAAAGTAAAATATTTGCTATCAATTAATAATGAAAATCACTTGATAAATAGGTAAGCGAGAGGTCGAGGTCGTCCACAAGCCACCTGGTAGAACAGTATTGAGAAAGACCTATGGGAGAAGCAGCTGACCAGTGAAATGACACAAGACAGAAAGACTTGGAGACTGGTAAGAAGGGCCGACCTCAGGTGAACAGGGAAGAGGCAAGGAAGAAAGAAAGACTTGATATATAGGTGTATCAAGATATAAAAATCGGATTTATATCAATTGTACCTATATATCGACGAACCCTGATCTAAACGCATATTTCTCATTCTATCGGAATACCACAATATTACAGAATTTAGAGCACTGCACTTTTAGAATTAATTTATGTTGATTATTTACATTAAAATTGCAAAAACAACTTTGCGAGGTCAGAAATACAATGACTCGTAAATTAATATTTTACGATGTCTTGTAGTAAAGTTAGTTAACGCGTTTGTCACACACATTATATTACATATTATAAAAATGGACGTATGTATGTATGTGGGTACGTTTGTTCCACCATAACTCTGGAACGCCTGGAACAATTTTGACCAAACTTGGTACACGAATTCCTCGCTATCTGGAAACGAATACTGTGTGGTAGAAACTTCCGGAAATGCGGAACATTGTGAGAAATTTTGCTGATGAGGGGATCGGGTTGACTGTAAGATATTGCGTTAGCAATAAGTCCGCCTTTTGGCACACTATGATTGTCTTATTTTTTGTAATTAATATGCATTTTTGTTTTGGGCCAATAAAGATTTATTTATTATTTTAAGGGTCGTGTGGGGCCATGTGTGGTATCGTATGAAAAGGCGATAAAAAATAAATTCAGATCGCAAGTTATATTTTGTCCAGCTCAAGCCATCGAGAGACACCGAGTGATCCAAAGACACTGTTGCGAAGCACGGGTAACTTAGCTAGTATTCAATAAAGAATAAGAATATTTAGGTATTGTCATCATGGGACATGGACCATAATGGAATAATGAAACTGTGTTTTGTGTCAAGACCATTCTGTGTATTTCTAATCTAATAATAAATGTAATGATATGGTATTTATATTACATATTATTACACAGATTATTGTAGGTGATAATCTTCTATGTGAATCACGCAAATGGAATACTTACGCAGTATTTACATAATTTACTTATGTAATATAAAATGATCGTCAATGATTTATTGCTGAATTATTTTATTACAATTTTGTATCGCGACGTTACTATTTATTGCTGATTTGTCTGTTTTGGTTTTGCCTATGAAAGGGTCCCGTCAATGACTCCTTCATCCCTTAAAACACGGCCAATACCAAAAAGTAATAACAATAAGGTCAATTCTGTAAATATCTAATTCATTATGCGTACTAACTTGCCAACATACTTCTCAGTTTTATCAGCCAGAAGAGTCTACATATTATCATTCGTGATTGACATATAAACTCATCAGCCCAATACTGGGAAAAATTCACCTATCTAGATATCACACGATTAGGCTCAACGCGAGGCCTATAATACAAGCATTGTGCCTGAAATATCAATATTTAGAAATCGTCTTACAATATTTCAAGTATTAATAATTACTAGGTGTCTTACAATATTTCAAGTATTAATAATTACCATTTTTTGCATTTTTATGTATAAATTTTCGAACTGAAATTAGACGTACTTTTCTTCAGTAGCAAAAGAAATTTAAAATACTTACTCAAAAGGTTACAAAATTGGACCTAATATCGTTAAGAGGAAATCAGCGGCGAGAACCTTCATGTTTATGTTTACGATGAGTGCTGATACGAGCATTGTGTTGATTGTTGAACGCATATTTTGTTTTGTATATCAATATATTATAATATCATTGTGTATTTAGATAAGTTGCGATTAAGGACGTCATAGCAGGATTGCTGAAATTGATAGAAGCCGAAAGGAAAACGCCGAACAACTCTCACGCTTCTTTGGAAATGATGGTGTGAAAAAATGAATACAATAATATGAAATTTTAAGGTCAATGATCTTTTTTTTAATCCCCAGAAGTGAACCAATTAGCAACCTCATTTGAATGCATTAGATTGACTAAACAATAACCGCATCGAATCCCGCAGACGAAAAATAGAAAAAAATCTTTTCTTAGAAATGATATGTGTATTCTTCACGTCGTGCGTCATTAAAGTTTTAGTTACGGTTAATAAATAATATATATTGTAATCTTGATAACTTTATATTGGAATTAAATTAGGAAAATTTGTAAATAAAAATGCAAAAATCAGTTCATCAAAAATCATTAATACATGCAATGTTGATGTAAGAATTTTTCTAAAGGTGGTCGGTAGCTTGGTTAGTAACGCGCTCGACTGTTAATCCAGTGGGTGCGGGTTCGATCCCCGATGCCGACCTACTCCACATCACGACACAAGCTATTCAAGCTTACTTCTGTTAAGTGTACAAAGGTGTATTTGGGTTAATTTCGAAAAACTCAGATTCATAAAAAAAAAACTGATATTTCAGGCACAATTTTAGACCCCGCGCATCTGAGCCTAATCCTGTGATATCCGTGATATCTGGATAGGTGAATGTTTCGCAGTATTAGGCTGATGAGTTTATATGTGAATCATGAATGATAATATGTAGACTCTTCCGGCTGATAATACTGAGACAAGTCGTGCTTATTCGTTTTAAAAAGTGTATAAACTCACCTGGTAGACAGATATAGGAAGAACATCTGGAAACAGGATCCATGTAACAGCCTCAGAGCAAGGTGGAGTGGTCAGAGATCCTTTGTATGTGTAGAATCTATCAGTGCGGATAGGAATCAGAGACGCCAGAGTGAATGTTGTATTGAGGACCATATTCATATTGGTGTCTGCTATTAGAGATAAGTTCTTTACAAGGGGATTCAGTTCCTTGGCTTCTTCGTCTTGAATCTAAATAAAAAATATATATAAAAACTCTTTATTAAAAAAATGTAAAACAGATATTGCGACCAAAATGAAAGTAAACTACATAGATAAGATGGTTGGAACACGTTGAGGGCATATCTGGGTTAATTTCCTCCCCACACACGAGATTTGTCTCTATTAGGGAGGTATCTCGAAACATGTATAGTTTTAAGGAACCATATTTGTATGTGTAAAATATTGAAGAAAAATAAAAAGAATTTTGAAATTGAATTGAAATTGAAAATTGAATAACCGATGAAATGATAACAAATAGAAAATATACCTGGGAGGAAGAAGAGGTGTAAGGAAACGCGGCCGTCCAAGAACTACATGGATTTGCCAGATTCTCAAGGACGGGCGTGTTCTGAGTAGAAGGAATCGTAAAGTGTGTGAATTGCATGAATGTGACGCAAGCGCGAAGTGTGTGTAAGGATAGGAAAGTATGGCGATCTGTTATCTTTGCCCACACCGCGAGGGATGCGGCGTGAAGGGGATAGAATAGAATAAAAAGATTTTTTTTCAAATGGCGGGTTTGTTGCCTTATGGCAATGTCTGCTAACCAACCGCTATCTAGCAATAAATTATAATGAATCAATTAATATTCTTCATATTTTACAGACAATTTTCATCTGTCGTCATTTCGGTCGTATATTTTAAAGATTTTTTTTTAATAATAACCAACATATTTTCAATAATTGTCATTATAATTTTACAATTAGATAAAAATTTGCATTGATGCGACGAGTAAAAAATATGCAAATTGCATATGCATATTCTATAAATAAAATGCACCCAATTTAAGATAATACAGTGTCTTTATCATTTCTTTTATCATCTTTGTCATTTATCAGTTGCCTAGTGGAATGTCCATTAAATTCAATTAAGCAAGGAAAAAGGATTATTCCTAAAAATACAAATAAAAAATGAAACCGGAGACGAGAAAATTAATATTCAAGACAATAATATGATATCCCATCTCAAATATTGTTTGACATTCAAAAATAAAATTAATTCTGGAAAGACTGGGTTTTCTAACAGTCAAACTAGGATATACCTAATATATTTTACTTAAAAAAAATTATCACCTTAGATATTCAGAAACTTACGAAATATTCTATTCTATTCTATACCCTCACGCCACCTCCCTTGCGGGGTAGGCAGAGAGAACGGATTATGCTTTGGAAAAAATAGGGTAGATACTTTCACTAGTGAACGTCTAGTGAATTAGGATATACCTAGTCAAACTAGGATATACCTTATATATTTTACTTAAAAAAAAATTAACACCTTAGATCTTCAGAAACTTACGAAATATGCTTTGGAAAAAATAGGGTAGATACTTTCACTAGTGAACACCGTAAAAGTTCTTTTATATCTTGTAGACGCAAAAATTGTGAAAAACACCTCAGTTGATTTTTTTTGTATCGCAATACGTAAGGTGCCATTGGGGCGATATTTAACGCTAAACGGCGCCAAAAATAGTCAATGAGCTGCGTATATCCAAGATGAATCTTGCAAAGTCACAGAACAACCTATTCTATAAAGGAATTAAATGTACAATGAAATTGCTGCATAAAACTACGAGGCCCGGACTTTTTCGTTATTAAAGTAAGTAAGTAAAGGACAGTGTACGTATGTATACTCAGAAGGCCAGATTTAAGCCGTGGGAAAACAATAATTAAAATTTATTTTTCTTCTATGTATCTAAACCTACACTTAGTGTCAGGTCGTATTTAGAGGTGTGGAGGTCTCGGGGCAACAAAGGAGTGAAGGCCCCCTGGCCCCAAATTATTTTCCAAATAAAATGGTCAATTTTTTTCAGTCGAGTTTTCCAATAAATAATTTATGGTGAAACCAAGTATAGATTATTTTGAAAATTATGAAAAGTTGTTTACTAGTCTGAATTTGATTTTTTTTCCGAAGTCTTTATTGTGGAGGCCCCGGGCAGTAGCCCCGGTTGCCCTCCCCTAAATCCGGACCGGCTTAGTATAAATTTGAAATGAAATGGGTATTACAAAATATTTGTTTGCAAACTACAAATAGGTTCCTATACCGACCTGATAAAAGAATCCCAGCACGGTAAGTCCATCTCTATGTTGAGTTGCTTCTTGAACAGTTTCATACTTCTTGTTCCTGTGGATGATGTGCATCTCCATTGGGTACCTGATGTCATTCAGAATATGTTCACTTCCTCTAGTGTTCTTATCGCCCCAGTGAAAGTGTAATCCTTCCAGCTCATACTCGTCCTCAAGTCGACCTCCGAAGATGTATGGAATATATTCCTTGGGGTTTATTGCGGGGTCGTACTTGGCTATTGAGAGACTCACTACAAAAACATAAATGAATGAGAATCAAAATTAATATCTGTACTATTGATAATGTGTTTACGCCGACTTCAAACTTATCCCTTAGAGCAGGGGTTCCCAAAGTATGCGCCGCGGCGCCCTGGTGCGCCGAAGAAAGTAAAGAAGGGCGCCGTGAGTCGATCCTCTATCATTTTCTGAAACTACAAATATTCGCGGGTACCTAAGGCAACAATTCATATTTTGAGCGCTGGCATCTTTAAAGAACATAGGTACTTAAGTACCTATTTCTTTCGACTATAATTTATAGTCACTATATCTATTCCAAATAGCTTACTAAAGTAGGGCGCCGTGACAAAATACTTAGTTTGTAAGCGCGCCGCGGGCTGAAAAAGATTAGGAACCCCTGCCTCAGATAATTTTATATTACAGTTTGACTTTCTGCATATTATATGTGCACCTTTTGCTTCCTATTTGTTTTGTTGAACATAATACCACTCCAACTTATAAGATGGCTGAGATCACTCGCAGACGAGTGGGTAGCCGTAAAAATAATATAATAGATAATCAAATTTTATGTGTGTTCGTACTTACGCACTAGACCTAGAGAAAATAATAGAAGTTGGCTGTGAGATTATTATAAGTGGAGTACATGTCAATTTGGTAAATTGCCAATGAGGCCATTGACCATCAATAATTTTACATCGTATTAATAAATAAAATAGTCCCTTGCAATAATATGCACTTGTATATACCTTTGCATATTAAAAGCCTTTATTTACATTTTACCGTTTACCGTACTTATCTTAGTATTTTGCGGAGTGGTGTGTGCAGCGGTAACGGCGTTTTCACACTGCTTTTTCACAGTTTTATAAAAAATGATTATTTTTTAACAAAATGGACATTGATTTTGTTAAATATTACTTATTGAAAGCAGTAAAGATTTTTTTATTAAATGAATCTGGGTCAATCGAAATTAACCCAAATACACCTTTGCATACTTCACAGTAAGCTTGAAAAGCTTGTGTCGTGAAGTGGAGTAGGTCGGCATCGGGCATCGAACCCGCGCCCACTTGATTAACAGTCGAGCGCGTTACCAACCAGGCTACCGACCACCACATCTTCCACCAAAAATGTTTTATTCTTTAGCCTGGTTGAACTGAGAGAAATAGGTATACCCACCTACCTACAACTAAACTGAATTATGCTTTTCATACAATATTGCAAAAAAAATATCCCGCACTAAAAAAATTAGAGTATCAATTTAAATAATTGTACTATGTCTGTCTGTCGGTCCATCTGTGCGCAGCGCGCGACGAAAATAAACAGTACCGTGATTATTATGCAAACTAATGGATCGAATCTATGAAATTTTCAAAATGTTCTCTACACTAGCGCGTTACATCGGACGAAAAGTGTTGGTTGAACAATAAGTTTAAGTAATGTGATTTCAAACTTTTTGAAATTTCGAATTATTGGTACTTGGTGAATACAGTAACTTATAGGTAGGCGCATACCTACTTGATACAGAATGCATCGAGTTTTTCGAATCATACCTACATACTATATATAGTAGGTACGTATAGCCAAATGGAATGAAAACAGTTTTGAATAGGTACTATCAGTTGGTTCGTATGATTTTGAAACAATCAAGTACTACATACATACCTACCTACCTATTATATTAATTATTGATAGAGTCATTCAAATCATAATTACTGTAGGTATAATAGGTACGTATGTAAAATTAGTATGGAAAGTAGGTAAGACCCTATATTTTTTCACACCAAATAGCGACTAATTCTCCACACCTCTTACCGAAAAGACGGTAATGTTACCTTCGATTATTTTTAGTGTTTATTTTTTAAACGTGTCCAAACCAGAAGACTATCAGACCGATCTCCAATACTGTGCGAAGTGCACAGCACATGGAGTGGAGATGTATCAAATACATCCTATATAGTGAATGTGAAGGGACATAACGATTCACGACAACGAATTAGGGGATTCAAAGTAATCCATATACCTACTATATTCCAGTTCACCAACTGTAAGAAGATGTTGGCTACGAAAAGTTTCGCATGGTCCTATATTCGGCATGTTCCAATAATGCGAGACACACAGGGTTACCCATGCTCAGGAACCCCCTTGCTCTTTACGATACATTGTTCCTATTACAATGATATCAGAACATTGTCAGGGCAGCATTATCAACAGCAATAGCAGGGGCATGGGAAAAGACTGAGCCTTGTGATTTCCCTGATGTGTTCCTTCGATTAACTTTAAAGACCGTGGTAGAGTGGCAGTATGAGTATGGGAATGACACAGGTAAAGAGGTGTCTTGTGGCTTTCACGGGTGGGTACCAACTAAGAAAGTCGACGATGTGAATCTGGTTCTACGACTTCATTGACGATATTGGAAAGACGGGGAAAAGACGGAGCCTTGTGATTTTCCTGTTTTCTCTCGAAGAATTTTGAAGGGTGGAGTAGTAATAGTGGTTACACAAAAACATATTAAACCAACCTCCGTGAATTCACGGGTAGGTACCCACTAGTATTATATAACTTACAAGTTTTAGAACACAATTCTAGAATTTGTGTATTCATGGAGCAAAAACACCTACATAAATTTTCACGAAGTAGGTATGATATAAGACTAAAGTTTTTTCAAGATCAAGGCCACTCTTATAGGTATGACTCTTATGATAACTTGACGAAAGCACATATACCTACTCTGGAAAATGTTTAGTAGCTTTAGGCGAGTACTTGAGTCTGACATTTAGTCCAGTCCATCTTTGTTAATCTAAACTCTTTCTTAATTCATCAACTATCAAACATATTACTACGTATTAGATAATATAATTTACTACGTATTAGATTTTTTTTTACGATACACAATGATTCTAAGCATCCGCACCAGACACTTTTCTCGGAAACTAAGAGGTTTTCAAAGGTAAAGAAAAAAATAGATAATCTAAATCTTACGAGTATTAAGTGTTCTTCCTCAACAGAGACGAGAGGCATCTTCATTCACATAATGCAGCGTTATGTGAACTCCCTTAGGGAGGAAGCAGTATGGGTGTTCCGACGCTTACGAGTCGGCTTTGGCTGGCTTAAGTGATCACTTTATGCCCAGTTCACCCATTCCACCACATCCTGCTGTCAATCGTCAATCTCAAATCTTACGAGATATTATGAATATTGAAAAATCATTTGGTAATATTCTCAGTTTCCTATACCAACCGGAAATAGCAGTATCAGGAACGAGCTTTTGATTTTCATATGGGAATGGAAATATGGGTGTCGTTGGATAGATCTTTTAATAGAAAAAAAGTGATAGGGTTATTTCCGGTTTTTAAATTCACAAGAGTGACCCTCTGGAACCAATTTTTATGATTTTATATAGGGCCCATATATATTATTTACTAACTACTTTTATGGCTGTTGGACCATCGCATTAAGTTAAAGTGTGTCTATTCTCCACTATTTTTATGATTACGATTCACACCAAACAATTCTCCATGTAGGTTTCAGGATATCTTTATGAAAAAATTTCAACAGCTGCGAAAGCGTTGTGGCTTCCAGAGAAAAATACCCGGTACGAGTGGTTACCTGAATTTATGAAAAAAATAGTATGTGCCTACCAGTGGAAAGGATGGATTTCTGCAGAAGGGAAGCCGGGGCTAACATTTCTTATCTGATTACGTCAGAATAGACACAATTACACCTATCGTTTTTTCAAAAAGGTAACTCGATGGGAATCGTCTTTTTAGGTAGCTTCGCGCACCTACGTATTTTGCATTTTATTCACACAGCAACGCATAGATGCAATTTGTGAGTGTAAAACAAATAAAAAAAACAATAATTTATTTCGGGCGTGAGAAACATCGGATAAAGAGCGCTAGTACTCAGTAGGTAGGTACTATTCCATAATAGGTATTGGAGTTACTCATCATAATTCACAAGTGTGCAAATTGAAAGAACAAATATTGAATAAAATATATTTTACAGTAGCTGTCTTGTCTCTAAACTAAAGTAATAATACACTGTATAAACAAAAACATTAAATTTAATTACGCCAGCGTAGATGTAAAGCCTGCCTGTGTAGTATCCAACAAGTGTCAAAATAAGTGTAGGTATTATTAATATACCTACTCCCAGTAGTGGACTGGCGCTAAAAATTCAGGTTTTCATGTAATAATGTCGGGGCCCCCATAGAATAGTATATGTATCTACCTCTCGAGATTTTCATATACTCAACAGTGGGCGTAATTAGCGCCGCAAGCAAATGAACCAAAGTTACCGATATCATGAGCCGTGTGTCAAAACTCAAGTGGCAATGGGCAGGACATATGGCCAGTCAGGGCGACACCAGATGGGCGCCACGAATATTGAAGTGGAGGCCTTGGACAGATAGAAGGAGCGCCGGAAGGCCACCAAAGAGATGGACCGACGACATGTCCAAATCGCTGGAGGAACCTGGATGCGGAAGGGTCAGAACAGAGACGAGTGGAAACAGTTGGAAGAGGCCTATATCCAGCAGTGGAGGGGAGAAGACTGATGATGAAGAAGAAGTAGATACTCCATAGTTGTGTCCTACCTACATAATTTTTAAATTTTATGATTGCACTTAACAAACAGCGCCGCAGCCGAATTTTTTAAATCCTTCACCAATGTTTAATTTTTTTTCGAGTATCATAGTGCAAGTATTTTATTTAATTAACTATGTATTGTTAAAGGACGACCTTGGGGGGACCTCCATCCTCCATGTGACTGGGGCCCACTTGGCATCGGGTAAGCTAGCAGCCTGGCCAGTCCGCCACCGCCTACTCCTTGTGTTTGTCTTAGGTAGATATAATGATAAAAGCATATTGCGTAATATTTAAATAAATTCTATTTTTGATATTCTACATTCTATTCTATAATTGAATTGTGTGTGTTGGCTGTTGTGTCCGCGTTCCTCATTTTTAACCAAATTATTATTTTTTGATTCGGTACCTAGGGGACTATGGGTAACATTCAAGGGCGTATATAAGTAAATGTAAAATAATTACTTGAAAAACGTTATTTTGAAATATTTGTATTAATCTGCCATCACTTCACCCATTTTTCAAAAAAAAAAATTCGCTACTTTTCTTTCTATTACACTTTTTGTACACACAATGATTTTAATACCAACCTTAAACAGGTCCTTTTTCACGTAAGTAGATACCTTTACGGAAAATTTCGCCTGCGCCTGGGGCGCTATTACTTTTTTTAATACGTCTGGGTCGGCCTCCTCCGAAATGAAACGCTATATATGCTACTGGTAACATTGATTTGTACGAAATCCCTTTACTCAGTTAACTTTTTTCAAGGATTAATAGGCACAGTGTTCTCTACCTACGCGCACAATCTCACATATCATTTGGTGTGCCTCTAATAACCTATACCGGTACGAACCCCTAGCCTTATAATATCTATAAAATCGTATGGCATGATTTTTGTTGACTTGGTTTTACTACGTATTGATGTTATGTATGTATGCAGAATTAAAGAAAAAAAGAAATCGACCTAGTAGCTAAGATCTGAGCGCCCAAAAATGACCCATCTGTTTTTTAGTCGAAATGTGATTTAAATGAAAGTTTACACGTAGTCTAACATCACAATAGGGTTGCCTAGCCCTCTCTGCCTCTGAATAGGTCCACCTACGCGGTTTTTCTCATTTTTTTAGGAATATGGTAAGAGATAGGAGAAAGTGGCTAATAATATAAAAATAATCCGTACTAAATTCTCTAGAGGTATAACAACATCAACCGCTATCAAAACATTGTCTGTCAAACGAGCTGTCTCATAGAGCTGTCAGTTAACACTTAGAGTAATGGCCATGTAATTGGTTCACTTCAAACTACATATTATAATGTAGTAATAATATGCATAATTATTTTACATATTTTCAAATTACATCAGCACAATGATTGCCAAAAGCGACTTCATGTAAAAAGTGCGATAATCTCAGACTTATTTAAGTGGTCAGATATTCAATGTCTCTGTCATTATTTTTCCTGCAATAAATTTCTTTGACACGAACCTGATAGCGTAATACAAATTAGTTATTCAGTTATATTCACACTGTTTCATCTGGCATATGAATGAAAGTTCCAGATTTTATGCGCCCACCGCCCACTAGTATTGTATTTAAATAAATTATTAACGATGAGACAATTTATTGCGTTGAAATTTTACGACTATCCTCGATAATAAAGATAGGTATTTAATAAGTTCAAAGAACTAGGATATGACTTGGAATATTCTTGGTATATCCTCGTAACAACAAAATTATGGGCTATTATAAGCAAAACCCTACTTGAAAAGTTAACACGTACCTATACTCTTATACTTGCTTTGCGAAATCTTACCTCATTCACGATGTTCGTCTAAGTTTCATATCTTCATCCGGGAATAACATTTGTTTCTTAATTAAAAAAATAAGACGAATAAGGTTCCCTCTTTGTGAAAAAATGCATGAATGTTTGAAACTTTGATCTCATTTTACTCAACATTTTGGTATTGTAAGCTTGAAAAGCTCACGTGCAGAAAAATTGTCGCCCGCCTGATTGACGGTTGAGTGCGTTACTATATAACCATTTTACTAACCCACCTATGATAAATTGATAACTTATTTATTGATCTCTTCTACATTCTTCTCGGTGTACCTACCATGTGTAGTTGTCGAGCTTTCGGCCTACTTGCTGAGGCCATCTTCACTACATGAATCCTGAAGATGGCCTCAGCAAGTAGGCCAAAAGCCCGACAATTTACACACGATACACCTGAGAAGAATGGTGAAGAGATTAACAAGGACCGTGAAAATCTACAAAGTTATTAATTATTGATGAATGTATGAGACCCCACAAGAATTCCTAAGCTCGTCATGCAAGAGATCCCTGAAGGACGCCGACCACCGGGACGTCCACCGTAAAGATGGAGAGAGATGGGCCTCTTCATCACAAGAACGAGACTTGAAACAGATCCAAGATCTACTCAAAGAGGAAGAAGAATGTATATGCACCTACTATGAGTACTACCTATACAATATATAGGTACATATTTACCATGTTATACACATTATAAAATTTTCAATGGACACTTACCCGAATGGCCGTTGTTAGTGAACTTGATAGGTCCAGGTAAAGGATTATGATATCCCACCATCTCCAGGGCCGGCATTCTGAGTGGTATTGCCTTCCTTGTTGTGATGCTGATTGGAGATTGCATGTGGCCACCACATCCTCCGTATTTCCTCTTCCATCGCCTCTGGTCGGCTGCATGATAACCGAAGCCGAAGCAGTTGTTCACTGTATTGTACAAACAAATTGATATTTTTATTAAAGTGTAAGTATATAAACAGTAGCGTAGTGTGAGGGGGGGGGGGGGCGTACCCGCTCTAAAAAATCTTCTCTATTCTAAAAAAAACCAATGCGGCGCTATTTTTTCTCTTACCGTAACAATATATAAATTTTACTCGAAAAAACATGCCTGCACCGCTATCTTTTCGGTTTTTATACCATTCCAATATCAAAATTTTAGTTGTCCCACTCCAGCCTACAAGTTCTTTATAATCCCTGTAAATTTTCGAGAATTTTGGATTTACATGCCTAACTAAGGGGGGCGGCGGATTTGACTTCCGCCCTGCAGAACCCCATTCTACACCACTGAGTATAAAATTATGTATAGATACCCAATATTTAGAAATTTATGGATGCCGATGACCTCATTAGAATATAATGCACTATAGTCTGCAATATACATAAATAAATAAATACTTTCATTATCATTTCTGAAGACTTTCCTTATTAAAGCAGATGCTTACAAGGTACGAACGGTATATCTGTCATGGCAGTAGTCCCCAACTCCCGGTCCACGGCCCGGTGCCGATTCGTAGATCAATAATGGTACCGGTTCGCCAGCAATCAACATTAAATTATTTCCAGTTCATTTACTATATGGTATATTTCTTTCCATATGGACGAGAGGGTATTGTTTTATGTTTAGATACAATTTAATTAAAATTATTAAATTAGAACAAGCTAATATACAAACAATCAACGTCCCCCTCCCCTCAGCGGGGTTGCGGTAAAATTATGGAACCTTATAAACGAACCTTATAGCTTCCATAAAAGGGTTAGGAAATGTTACGGTGTCTAGATAGATTTACAGTAATTTTTGCGTTGGGGGTTTGGTTTTTTCGTTTTTGTGGTTCTTAAGTAGTTTTTCTTAATTTTTAATTCAAGGTAATTCTAATACGAACTGTTCACAAATAAGAACGGTAAATCCAGTAAGTATATAATACCTACATACTACTATAACAAAAAAAAAAGAAAATGCAGGTAAATTCCTAACTGTAGGGGTCGGAAAGGGTTGTTGGTTTCCCGACGCGACACCGACGTCTTCTGTTGGGTAAGTTGGGTTGAAAAATACCGATCCTAATTATATCCAAAAATATGGTTTCGTGTGCTACCAAAATTTAACACAGGATTCTCATCCTCGAACACTATAATCGCGTCGCGTGTAATAAAAGTCATTACGTGGATTTTAAACTATTGTATTTATAAGTACTTACTAGTCATTCATTTTTACCTCTTTTTTTTTAAATAATTAAGCATGTTTCAAATCCTCATGAAACCGTGATTTAACTTGGTCAGGTTTTACATGCATGTCTCGCTTGCACGGGTTGAGTCAACATGCGTCCGTCCTTGAGTATCAGGTTTAATTACCTGGTTTGATAATTAAAAATGCAACATTGAATATTCATGCAGGTAGGATATCTATCTATTATTATCAAATCTAAAAATAAATTTATATACTTAATGGAAAAATTATGAAAATGCATACTTCAAAATCTGGTTATTAAAAGGAAATTATCAAGAAAATGTATTTTTTATTAACTGCGAATCACGCAGAAAATGTCTTTCAAAACCGGAAACCAAACAAGCGTAGGTAACTGCGGGTCATTAAACACTCGTGTAAGAAAACTATACATCATATAGACAGAGACATATTCACATAGCAACAATAACACCAAATATAACTGCATATTTGCTTTGTTTTACTTAAAAAGGCACATAAAATTCACATATTTTAAGGGTCTGTCTAATTAATTATGTATGTTGCCTGTTGCTTTATCATATTTCCTCAGTTCCTAGAACAGCCCTAGTCTATGTAGTATCTCGAGAAATTATGTTTCTATCATCTCGAGAGAATCTCTGAAATTCATAACAAAACTAAAAAATCATTTCATGTGATTTCTTTATTACACCTACATTTGGTTGAGTGTTTTGTCATTTTATACTAAAAAGTATATAGGATTATCAAATTACAATGTACCTACATACCACATCGCATTTTGAAATGCAAATAATACCATAATCATACAACTGTCCGTTTCATTGTGTATTTACTCTGCCGAATTTATCTCTCGGAAATTGTCATACACTGCCATTTTTATAATATTTGAAGATCCAGTAAAGAATGCTGTTTGTTCTGCCAATACAGATTACAGAGTGCATTGCATAACTTAACCTTAAATAACCTTAAATATTCAGAGATAAAAAAAATGACGACGGAAACTCTTATGATATTTTGTATTTTTTTTCCTATTGTATAACTGGGAAAACTTGCAATCGGAAAAACTGGTGGAGGATCATAAATAACTACACTGGCCCGCAAAACAGAACCAGCGCAGACCCGTTACAAATGAGGAGCAGCCTTGTCCAAAGTGTGACAGAGTGTGCATGTCCAGAATCGGCCTCCATAGTCACCTTCAATGGCATCGTCGGCAGGATCAATAACAACGTGGCAGCGATTCTTCTGACCTAAAGACATACTCGGCAACGGGCTCTTGGAATAATTATAATATTATGTACCACAATATATATTTTTATTTATTTATTTATTATTTACATTTTACACGATACACAAGTATTATAACATTTTACAAATTGTTCATTTTGTTTTCATGACTCAACTCATCTATGATATATTGT
Organism: Ceraclea dissimilis; assembly: GCA_963576895.1. NCBI lineage: Eukaryota > Metazoa > Arthropoda > Insecta > Trichoptera > Leptoceridae > Ceraclea > Ceraclea dissimilis. Next base: position 12,781,002 of record OY756370.1, read on the forward strand.
ATAGGTACAAGTTAATTAATAATTAGTATTATGCAGGCGACCACCCAAGTCATGGCGACGATAGAGTGACAGCTAGGAGTCTGATGCTTTCCAAGAATAGAGGCAACAACTAAATGAAACCTGAAGATGCCAACGTTGAGCAAATTAGCTGTTTTTTTCAATGAAACCGATCCGATGTAAAAGTGTTTCTTTATACATATATGCAACAGTAAGTTCACTCTTAATTCATTCTTGATTTATTTATTCAGATAAATTCTACTTAAAAGTACTATACAATGGTAAGAAGTAAGCTAGGGGGAACATATCGCGAAGTTGCGGTTCCTAATAGCACTAATGCCCAATCCCACCAACTTACACTTACAGGGGACCCCTAAGTAATTTCCATACAAAAACAGAGATAATATTATTGATTGAATCACCAGAGTAACGCGTAGAAGAGTAAAATTCATATGAAATTCTACATAAAACTCTCCTATGTTAGGGGCAGAAATATCTCCACCCAGAATCTCCCCTACCAGGAGAGTTTTATGTAGAATTTCATATGAATTTTACTCTTCTACGTGTTACTCTGGTGATTCAATCAATAATATTATCTCTGTTTTTATATGGATATTACTTAGGGGTCCCCTGCCTAGGTGTATATTGGTGGGATTGGGCATAAGTCCTTTTTACCTATATTATCTAGATCTAGTACTTAGGTACGCAGTTCTCTTACTAACTCCGGAATGCTCGTCGATTTACAGAAATCTTTTAAAGTGGATGCAGCCAATAAAAATATAGTGCATTTGTTTGCACTCTTTAATGACGCAAATATGACGTCTAAACCGTTTAATTCTGTAGATAACTGTATTAATAAAATAATATTTGGTTTTATATTACTATAGTTGTACTTATATTTAAGGTAGGTAATCCACCTGTCATTAAGAAGTATAAAAATGTATTTTAAAAAGACATTAAATTTATCACTACTTCACTCGTGACGTAAATGTGGATGCAAAATATGAGTCAATCGGCAATTCAAAACTCCAGGAAAGTTTCACATTACACCCAACTGAGGAAATTGCTAAGTCTGTAAGACGGGGCTTCCCCTGATGAAGATGTGGTTACAATCTTGCAGATTGGTTTGAACCAAGCATTTTCGTTAATTCATTCTTTCCACGCCATCCTGTGTAGGTGCTACAGCACTGCACGCTCTCAATGATCTGGTCCATATAACTGCTTCTTGGGCGACCTCTCACATGACTGCCCTCTGACCATTCCTTCTGCTATATGAGCAATCCGGGGTTCCTGATGTTATGGCCTATCCATCGCGCTCTTTGTTGGGCAATCTTATTCAAGATTTGTTTTTATTACTCAACACCTCGATGTTTGTGGTGTGATCTTTCCAGTGAATCTTGAGCATGCGTCTGTAGCACCACATCTCAAAGACAGAAAGACGTTCGCATTCTCTGTTTCTTATTGTCCATGTATTATTAATTCCTTCACTAAGCACTAAAATATAATGTAATGTAGACTCAACATGGATTGTGGAACTTTCGGAAAATGAAACTAAAGTTAATTGTCTCAGGAGAAGATATCGTGGTTCAGTGTTTATTAGGCTGGGCCGTTTTCTTTTTTTGCCGATATTGATAACGTAATAGCGGGGGTTTAGTGCTAAATGGTGACTAGATTACGTATGAAAAATATTTTTCAATTTGAAGGTCATCTTCTGTCTCCGCATTGACCTTGAAGTTTTCCCATACAAAATAAAAATCCCATATAATTGATATTTTTTCATAGGTAAGTTACTTCATTTAGATTTTTAAATATTAAAACAACAGTTCGTTTTATGTACCAATATACCTAAAAACATAAATAATAGTGAAAACTAAAGTAAATATATACATAGTTATGTGATTATAAAATCAATTTCCTCTAAAATTGTGGCAATATACTACGAGGTGCTATCTTAGCTTACATAAAGTTTTCTCTTGATAATTTTGTTGATAAAGCTATTGAGGCTTCTGTGGCAACCTTCACAGATCTTTCAAGTGCTTAAGTGTGATTATAAAAACTGTAAAAGTTGTGGAAATTTCAATGCAGCAATAAACTATTGCTTAATCGTGTAAATGTAAAGAAATTAATGAATTCTGTCGTCGTATAGAGATAGTAAAGTACCTGTGTAAGAGACAAACTTCTTAGTAGGTCTGCAAACATTACGAAAGGTGATGAACACAGATGTGATAGTAACCAAACTAAAAAATCGTGGTAAATAATATTAAAGGAACAAAATTGCCACATTTATTTCAATACGAATACTTCCTAATGATTTAGCCAACACAGCCCCATGAAAATAATGTCTAATGCTAAATGACTGACACGAGCTATAGAGTTCTGCGATTCTATAGAGCATCCTTTAGAAAAATTGGACATCTGAGCATTTTATATTGTTAAAGCTTACTCTACAACTAGATTCGCAATAAAGTGTTATTGAACTTGCAACGGTGGATCCCGTCACCAATGAAGGTTAGTTTTCTTGTCCAAATATTTATCAGATGAACTCAAATCTACAGTAGAACCTATAATTCAAAGAAATAAGTATGCTTACCCAGAAAACTTATTACTAGCAATGTTAATCGATCCTCAAATTAAGCGTATAGGAAAATTAGCTGTGCCCCGTATTATGAAAGCTCGTACCGCTTGGAGAAATAAAAATCAGTCTCTTTTCAAGTGCCAAATATGAATTTCGAAGCTGGTGCATACTATTACCTTATACATTGTCAGCAAAATGTAAATGAACCATCTATAATACAAAAAATGTCTGACGAAGGTCTTCAGATATTTATTGCACATAATGGCAAGGTATAATTATTTTTTCTGCTTCTTCCTTGTCACAATTAGGCACTTGAAAGATCTGTGAAGGTTGCCACAGATTCCTTATTAGCTTTATTAGCAAAATTATCGAGAGAAAACTTTATAAAAGCTAAGATAGCATCTCGTAGTATAATGCCACAATTTTAGAGGAAAAAGGTTTTATAAACACAAAACTATGTATACAATTGCTTATGTTTTCACTATTATTTATGTTTTTAGGTATTTTAGTACATAAAACAAGCTATTATTTTAGTATTTAAAATATCTGTACCTAGTAACATGCCTGTGGGAAAATATCAATTATATGGGATATTTATTTTGTATGGGAAAACTTCAAGGTCAATGCGGAGACAGAAGACGATGGAATTTTTTCATGAAATTTTGTACATAAATACTAGAGGTCATTTCGCAACAAATTTTCACTATTACGTTCTGATTAAAACAACTTTTTTTTCTTCCATACAAAGGTGACCCAGCCTAGTGTTTATGCCGTTTATCAGTGAATAAAAATACTTTCTTAAAAAACTGATGTACGTAGCCCAGTTTAATGTATATAGAATTATTGCCAGAATTAAATCGCTTTATTGCGATCATATTGCAATGACAAATAGTAGTATTAATCTTGCCAATGATTAAACAATGTAATTACTTGGTAGGTAATTAATACCGACATTGTAATCTTTCAAAATCGTCATCAATTTTGAAAATCCAAAAAACTAGATGCAGCAAGCGTAGGTAATCCAAATTTAGACTAAATTTAGACATTAAGGGCATGGCACCAGGAATGACGTCACAGTCTTTTCCCACGGCATTAAGGTTCAAAATTGCGTGACAATCGCATGATAAAATGGTAAAAATAGCGTTTTTTTCCATTTTTTGGGGTTAATTTTGCGCTATCCAAAAACTTTTACGGTTATTCTCTAGATTTTGATGCATATTATCAGTACAAAAAAAAAAATTACTCCGCGACTTTCGGGAAACGAGTTTCCGTCTTTCGGAAAAAAGTACAGAGGTGTTTTTAATTATTTTCTTTGAGAAATCTATACAAGATATATAAAATCTTTTACGGTTATTCCCTAGATAAAGGTTCAATGCATCTATCTCATTTTGTTCCAAAGTATATTTAGTAACGGTTGTTGAGATAGGAGGTCTCCCGTTTTTAGAAATTTTTGAAATGTCGGTATGCACACTCTTAATTGTTATAATTTATTGATTTTGCATGTGGAACCAGAGAAAACAAACATATGCACTGGTGCAAAGCGCACAGTATACCAATATAATATAGCATTTTGCGTGCATTCCGAACTAAAATTGGCGCACACCTACATTTCTGGATATAGGTACCTAATGACTTAATGACACCAGACCCAGTGGCGGATTATCCATAAGGCAAAATAGGCACGTGCCTAGGGGCGCGAGGTTACAAAAGGGCGCGCGAGCCGCGCGATGAAGTTTTTAAACAAAAACAAAAAAAATAAAAAAAAATGTTGTGTATGTAAATATGCACCTACTTACACAATATAAAAGATTATATAAATCTATAGAGATGTAGAGTTTCCTAAGCATGCTCCACCTTCATGATTATTCGTTCCGTTCATCATCTATTGTAAACATACAATTTTGGTTCAACGAATTTAAACGGGTCGTGCAACTGTTTTTAATGAGGAGCGGCCAGGTCGCCTGGCAGAAGAGGTTACTGGGGAAATCTTTGAAAAAGTCCACGAGATGATTCTTGCTGATCGCCGAACCAAAGTGTGTGAAGTAGCTGATGTCATAGGCGTGCCGTACGAAACGGCAATTAATATTTTTCAGAACAAGTTAAGTGTGTAAAAGGTGTCTGCCCGATGGCTGCCACAATTGCTCTCTTTGAACAACAAGCGGATACAGGTGTCAAAGTACAACCAGTTTATGGACCTTTTTAAGCGAGATTCGATGGAGTTTTTACGTCAAGCGTCACCGTTCATGAAATCTAGATACATAATTATACGACAGGAACTAAGAAATGGGGAAAAAAGTGTATTTTTCCGGGTTAATCTCCTTTAAAGGAGAAAAAGACGGTGCGATCGGCCGGAAAGGCCACCACCACGATTTTTTTGGGATTCGAAGGGAATATCATCACGGTCTTTTTGCAGAAAGGCAGAACGATCATGAGACAGTATTACGGTGAATTATTTGAGCGTTTCGATGAGAAATTGAAGGAAAATTGAAGGAGATATGGCCCTAGTTGGCTAAGAAAAAAGTGTTTTACCACCACGATAATGCACCAGCACATTCCTTCGGGGCTGTCGCGGGCAAATTGGATGAAATACGCCGCGACTTGCTGCCGCACCAATCATATTCTTACAACCTGGCTTTCTGCGAATAATTTTTCGATCCCCCATATGAAAACATGGTTTGGAGGGTAAAAATCAGCTCAAAGAAGGAGGTTTTTTCCGAGAAAGAGGTGTATTTTAAGGAGTTTGGCAGATCGCGTTATTGGAGGGGTTAAATAAATGGCAGAGGTGTTGGGATAAGTGAATCGACCTAAAAGAAGATGACGTTGAAAAAAAGAAAAAAAAAATGGAAAAAACTTTCATCTTCATACCTAACACGGGTACTTAATGATCCGCCCTCGTATAAGTGCTAGTTAAAATTTATAATATAATATGGACGCTAGAGGGGCGCAGATGAGATGCTTGCCTAGGGGCGCTCTCAACACTTAATCCGCCTCTGACCAGACCTGCAGCAGAAAAGTAGAAGTCATTTACAGACGTTCATCAGCTTTCACGACACAGCGGATAAAATACCGGTGTGTTTGGCTGGAGGTCTGGGTTCGATTCCCGGCCGCGGCAGATGGATGGAACGTAATTGGTGAATGTTTATCAGCCATAAGCCTGATGGAAATTCCATCTTTTGTTGTACGTATATATCCGTTGAGATAACTACTTGTAAAACTTATTTTATCTGGACTCTAGTACGCGTACTGTAAAACGAAGTCATTGTATTAAAATTTTCCGTTAAAGTTATATAAATTTAGTGGAAAATGGACATCTCTTCAGTTGTTACATAAGGAGTTATAAATACATTTAGGTATTTACACAAAATTACATAAAACATTAAGTAAACAAAAGTCATGTGCAGTCATTATGACAATTATTTGTTGAACACATTAGGTATAATTATTTTAAGAACATTCCAACTTAAACGTATGCGTACCGACATTTCAAAAATTTCTAAAAACGGGAGACTTTATATCTCGACAACCATTACTAAATATGCTTTGGAACAAAATATGGTAGATGCATTGAACATTTATCTAGGGAAAAACCGTAAAAGATTTTTTATATCCCGTATCGATTTCTCAAAAAAAAATGGAAAACACCTCTGATCTTTTTTCCGAAAGACGGAAACTCTTTTCTAGAAAGTCGCGGAGTTTTTTTTGTACTGATAATATGTATTAAAATCTAGGGTAGCCGTAAAAGTTTTTTGATAGACGCAAAATTAAACCCAAAAAAATGGGAAAAAACGCTATTTTTCCCATTTTATTATGCGATTGTTCACGCGATTTTGAACCTTAATGCCGTGGGAAATGACTGTGACGTCAGTCTTGGTACCAAGCCCTTAATATGATAATTGTAATAGTTTTCAGTTTCACGCTTTTTATTACGGAAAAAATTAAATTACTATAAACTAATCTATTTTCATTACAATCACATTACCTGCAGATTTTAGATAAAATATGAAAATGTTCGTGGTGGTATGTGTAAAGAAAATCTTCGTCTTTATAATTACAATTTCGATTCTTTCTAAATCTAAGAATGTTTCACATTAATCTATGTCTAAAGTTGAATTAATATTTACTGCAGTTAGATAATGAAAAACTAATTCAAAAATCGGACTTAAAGTTGGTTATTAATAAACTTTCGACTTTATATAACGACTTAAAACAAACACCAAAAAGGGTAGGGTCAGGGTATCTGCTATAAGGGCTAAGGGTGATATATATCTTGTAATTAAACTTACCTTCATTTGCGAGGAAAAATATTAACAGAAATGCACAAAACTTCATATTGTTAGGAGGAAAACGAAACACAATTTGAATTTATTCAAAAGTTGATTTCACTTATCATAAAGTTCTTCAAATTTAACAAGTAAAAGTTGCCATTAATGGAAATATCTAGAAAAATCTCTTTTGAATTTGGAATAAAACCTTTTTAATTAGGAAATATTTTTTTAAGGTAACTGAAATATTATTGAAAGCTGAAGAATTGAATTTGTAAATAAATTACTTTTAAAGGAAACTCTTTATTTATAGATTGAAAACTAGATTATAACAATTGTTTTGTATTATTGTTGATAACGAAAGAACTTGGACGCAGCTACGAAATGCAATCAGTGCGTTGTATGGCGAGAATAATGTGTGTTGCGAATTTTCAGCGTTGATTCGCGAGACAGCAGTTGATGGCGATTGAGCAATAATTATAATCTTCGAACTCCCTTGTTTCATCACCTTTACAATCTATAAGCATACCTATATACTTACCGCATCATATATTTTCATATTAGAGATTAATATTCCCCCACTAAGGTAATTTTACTGCCTGATTTTTAAGTCTACATCATCATTCATAAAACGCAAATTCTCATAAATAACATTACGACTGTTGTCACCTTGCCATTCAAACAAATAAATCAAATTTATTTATTACATCAAAAAACGTTTCCGCATCTGATGACATTTCGTCACCCGAGAGTACAACAAGACTCTAACAGACAAAACCAAAATGTTGAGGAAAATGAAATCGAAATTTCAAACACTGATATTTTTTATACCCGTCAGATGATTTAAAACTACCCCAGTTTTTGGTGTTTCTGTTTCTTAATTATTAATTAGGTATAACTGCATTTTTACGTTTTTTCTTAATTGTTTATTTGTGCAGTGGTGATGGGTTAGTCTGTCAATCATATGGGATATTTTTCAAGAAAATTAAAGTTAAAATTCGATTTACCGGAAAAACTGCAGGTACGTAGTTCGAAGCAAAAAAATTGGTAGTTACCTAATCGTTAGTTGAATGCAATATTGTAAGAAGTTTCCTGAATAGTGATATTTCAAGCACAACGCTTGTATTTAGGACCTAATATCTGAGCCTATAATCCTTTGATATCAGGAGAATATGAGTTGGTGAGTTTATAGGTACTTTTTTTCACGGCCCGATGGTATGCGATCGGCCCATATTTTTTTTATCTAAAAGTATACTATTAACCAAGAATCAAGTATGTATCTTAATAATTGGTGTCTCTGTGACCGATAATGTCTTGTAAGTCAGGGTTTCACAAAAAAATATAACTCGAACTCTACATAATATCTAGACTAGACTTTTCTGACTGATATACCTACCTGTTGTGTCCTACCTCCGCATTTAAACATATGAATGGCTAATAATAACAATGTAAAGACAGTGCACCTATGTACGAGTATATACAAACTTCTTCTTCATCATACAGCTTCCTTCAAAAAAGTACTTAGACAATAGACATACTTCTCTGTATTTAACTTCAGTTGATTGAATCCATTCAATCATCGCTTCGTCGTAAAGTTAGATTATTATTATTGTAGGCCAAGTCCAGTCTAGAGACTTATTAATAATTGAGTACACACTCTTGGCATTGGGTACAACTTCACGATGCAATGACATTATATATGTAGGGGACCAAACTGTAAAAATATAATGACCACTTTTCAGGTGTAATGTAATCACTAAAATCAGAGAACTCTATCCATGCCACCTAGAATACTTCATTCAAAGTATTCGCAGAAAAATATCTGCGCTATAGGGGTGAGTAGTGCAGATATATTAGAACCTTTTTACCTCATACCGACTCATGTAATTCATAGGAAAAATATCATGTCATTGGAGATTTTTCTGTTATACCTTTCACATGTAACATCTCTTGAGAGGTGACAGAGGATGAAAGAATATGAAAAAAACGTTTGATAAATGTATGACCAAAAATCAACCATTTTGGAGATATGATCTTTTGAAGAGTATGAAAATTACTCGTTTAGGTTTTTTGACCTCACAAACTCGATTTTGACAAAATAAAATAAAAATTATAGAAAACAAATATTAGGCTCTCGATAAAGATCTTAATTTGTGGCTCTTGCCTTACAATATAATAAAAAAATATTTTATCAAACCTTTTTGTGGAAAAAAAAGTTATTTGTTCCAATAAACATCTAATTTCAATAAAATAAGCTCCATATATTGTAATATTTCATAATGAAGCCTTAATGTGTTCTTAATTAGACTTACCTGTGCTATTTTTACTATTTTAAGACGTGATTTAAGGGCATGGCACCAGGAATGACGTCACAGTCTTTTCCCACGGCATTAAGGTTCAAAATTGCGTGACAATCGCATGATAAAATGGTAAAAATAACGTTTTATTCAATTTTTGGGGTTAATTTTGGGTCTATCAAAAATCTTTTACGGTTATTCCCTAGATTTTAATGCATATTATCAGTACATGAAAAAAAATTTACTCCGCGACTTTCGGTAAACGAGTTTCCGTCTTTCGGAAAAAAGGTCAGAGGTGTTTTTAATTATTTTTTTTAAGAAATCTATACAAGATATAAAAAATCTTTTACGGTTATTCCCTAGATAAAGGTTCAATGCATCTACCCTATTTTGTTCCAGAGCATATTTGGTAACGGTTGTCGAGATAGAAGGTCTCCCGTTTTTAGAAATTTTCGAAATGTCGGTATGCACACTCTTAACAAAAAGCCATATGATAAATTTAATGTGTTTTAATAATTTTAAGTTAGAAGAAACACGATATTTCTCGACGACGGATTACATTATGAATCATTATCACTGGCGCTACAGCCCACTGTAACCAAGGCCAAGGCTTTCTCCAGAATTCTTCGCCATCCTAGCGGATCCATTGCCCGCACCTTCCAGCTTGTTACACCAATCGGTCAGTTGCCCTTACGTCCCTTTCTACGCCTTTCTAAACTCGGCTCTGTCCTCTATATAGACACGGATATTTATTTAGCTGATAATTGTTTTAGCAGCAGTAGAACTTATTACGAGTATGTAGTAGTGGCGTTTGAGTTCACCTGTGTAACGCACAAAGTAGAAATATTTGCAGTGTATAGATATTATTCTATACTTAGAAAATAAATACAACACATGAAGTAATGCGTGGTCACATTGACCTGGTATACTCGTTCATTTATTTAGAGATCTGTTTCACTCTCATTATATACTCAACTTAATTACATTGTCATTTATGTTACGTAAGTATATTGAACGATATCCAAATCCGCATCCACCCATTATAATAAAAAAATACCTGTACCATAGATTGGATCAGGAATGAAGAAATCAGACTCCGGACTACTCCGGAGAAAAGTGGTCGATGTGGTAAATCGTATTGATAAATTAAAATGGCATTAAGCTCATCTTGCCAGACAGGGAGTTGACTGATGAGCACCCAGAGTCTTTATGACATGAAAAAAAGGAATAGATTGACCTCAGAAAAGATGGGTCGATAACATTCTCTCAAAACGGGTAGTGGGTGGATAAAAAAGCCCTGAAAAGAAGAGGCCTGTATCTAGCCGTGGAGATACGGCTGAGGAAGAATGAATGCAACTTTTATTTTTATAATAATAAATCGAATTGTGTCTACGAAAGCAAAAATGACTGTCTTGGTGCTGACCCTTATGTAAGCTAGTGTGACTGGCTGAAGAAGGATGAATCTGGTATGAATGCAGTGAAAATGAGATAGAGAAGAAGGTATGGCAAAACTTGAGAGATCTAATAATAATGTTATTAGAGAGATGAGTGACTGTAAGACGGGTGTCGTATATAGTTAATTATATTTTTACGCATTTTCGTTCGATGTCACATATTTTCAACGGGTTTATCTAATAAAAAGAAAATGCGAACATTTACGGGTTCCAACTAGTCACACTAAATATTGCATATTATTATCTAAATTGTGAAATGCAGGCAGATATTAATAAAATAATAATATTATTAAGTAGCATGCACTCTGTTTTATTTTTGACTGAATATATACACTTATATGTATATCCACTTTATAGATATTGCTTTTGATGTGGACTCTATACCTACCTACTCTGTTCCTATGACTATAAAAAATATTAATTATTTAATATTAAAAAATTAAAACACTAAAAACTTTGTTTCACTAAATAAGTGGAACCGAAACACGATTTTTAGTGCTTTGTTTTTTTATTAATAATTAATTAATATGGCATTCCACAGCATTTGCGATAATAATTATCAAATATTTAAATTAAAAATACACCTATGGATTCAACAAGGGCCCTAGTATCTCCAGTCCCAGTAGCTGTAAAAATATTTTTAATTAAGTACCTATTAGGGATTTTTATGTCTATTTATTTTGTACCTATTATCCACTTATATTAATGGATGAAACTGGCAAGAGTTAAATAAGAAATAAAACAAAAATAAAAAACGCTTAATGGATAATTTATTTGTTTTTCTAAAGTGATCAGATGAATCACGTCATATTTTGTAGATATTTTACGATTTCAATAAAGTTTTAATCGAAGCATAGGTAAACCTATCTAGGTATGTCTACCTACGATCGAAATTTTAATTTCTTGTTTAAAACTATTCCATCTAGTATAATACCTAAGGTAGATTTCAAAATGTTATAGTACCCAGTGGCGTTTATAGGTTTTCATTTCGAGTGGAGTGATCAATTTTCGACTTTGGGTAGGGGGGACTAATTCTGACTATGCAATCTAATTTCTGTAAAGTTCGTAAGCCGAAAAAACTCCTGGGGGAGGCAATTAAAATTTTAACACGGACGCTGTAAAAAAATCAGTAATACCACCGTAGGCGAAATTTTTTCATGAAGGTGAGTGAAAATGGCCGTGTTTTGGTAAGCAAGTGTTGTGTTAAAAATGTTATCGAAGAGAAGTGCCGCAAGCGAATTTTTTTTTGAAAGATGGGTGAAGTGATGAACCTGGCGGGATCTTTCTATAGTAGATGGCAAAACACTGTTCGACATTTCGGGGGAGGGGCTATATACGCCTTTGATTACCGTTACTTACCTATAACATCGTTGATAGGAATTAGATTCACATTAAAAAGCCATAAAATATATCCTATGTGTATGTACATTTAATAGAGAATACATATGATATAATATGCCTATAACTCATAATCTCGTCAATCAAATTAGCTAAGAGAATAGTGCATGTTGTTCCTATATATCAACATTTTTATTGACTAATAAAACAACGCAGAAATATTGTAGGTACGAATTACTTTTTATTGCGTATTTATAAAGTTTGACTTTGTGACCCCCTGTATTCTTTTGAGGAACGGTAATGGGGAAATAGTATCTAGTATTTACCTAACATTTAGTAGAACAACTAGGAAAATTTTGCAGGACCAAAAATTCAGTCCAGTTAGGCACATTCTCGTCTCATATCTTTCTGAAATGGTCCTTGGTGTATAAATGCGCTTTCAAATTATTTGATAAATTGCGGATGCACATACCTTACCCAAAACTTTCCTGCACACTTTATAAGGATTCGAACCCGACACCTTTCCCTTAGGAGACCCCACAACTAACCATTTTTATTTTTTTAGTACAATAAATACGTACAACAAAACATCACCGCCATTTCTCAGACCAGCGCCAGCGAAGGTTTTGCGAATAATTACGAACCAATACAAAAATAATCTTATAAAGAAAAAGAAAAAATAGAAGACAAGAATTTAATATTGAATAAACGTGTATTTTTATATTTAAAAGCATAGTTGTAACAATAATGTTTACATAAATTCATTAAAAAAGTAATGCCTAATATGCATTGCTCATATTACATTATTTTTGTTTGTTTGTATTTATTTATTTCACACATATACGGCAAAAGCCTTTATTAATTAATCTAAATCTATCTAATCGTCAAGAATCAGAATGGGTACCTATGTGCAATGTGCATATGTTTTAAACATCTTATATCTATATTTTTTTTATGTTTTGAGTTCTGGCGATAAAGAAAACTGAATTAAGATTATAGTGTATGTAGTTACAGCTCCAATAATCTGCAAATAAAACAAAATTGATACAGAAATAAATATAGGTAACATAAAAATGGTTTCAAATATTATTTTCACTTACAGTAAATATCAACATATTATCCAAGTCAAACATATGGATGAGTCTTATTGTTGGTTTTCTGTGCATTGCATATGTTAAAAAACGTTGTAACTAAAAGAAAATAAGACATTATTTTAAAAATTAAAAGTGTCTTGAAGGTGCTTTAATTTCCACTGAAGCTTTTCACTTGGGTCATCGAATTATAAAAATAACTCTAAATCACCGGCTACCTATACTACATTTCGCCTCGCGTACCTATGTACGTTATTTTTTTTTATTTAAGAGTGTGCATACCGACATTTCAAAAATTTCTAAAAACGGGAGACCTTCTATCTCGACAACCGTTACTAAATATGCTTTGGAACAAAATAGGGTAGATGCATTGAACCTTTATCTAGGGAATAACCGTAAAATATTTTTTATATATTGCATAGATTTCTCAAAAAAAAAAATTAATAACACCTCTGATCTTTTTTCCGAAAGACGGAAACTCCTTTCCCGAAAGTCGCGGAGTAAAATATTTCTTTGTAGTGATAATATGCATTAAAATCTAGGGAACAACCGTAAAAGTTTTTTGATAGACCCAAAATTAACCCCAAAAAATGAAAAAAACGCTATTTTTACCATTTTATCTTGCGATTGTCACGCGATTTTGAACCTTAATGCCATGGGAAAAGACTGTAAGGTCATTCTTGGTGCCAAGCCCTTAAGACGTCGGCAAATAGTATTTTTTAAATTTTCCTTTCTTTCAGACTTGGGGAGACGGACTTTCAGACAGACCGATAATATGACGAGTATATAAAAATAAACCAAACCTCTTTCGAGATATCATCATTATCCGCGTGGAAAATCAATAGTTTACATACTAAATCAGCAGTCTCTTTACCCTGGGAAACAAAGAATAATGCAGTTTAATGTGGAGACTAACATGCAGGGCCAGATTAAGAGGTGTAGAGGCCTCGGGGCAACAAAGGAGTGGAAGCCCCCTGACCCCAGATTAAGAGGTGTAGAGGCCTCGGGGCAACAAAGGAGTGGAAGCCCCCTGACCCCAAATTATTTTCGGGGCCAGGGGGATACTCCCTCAAGATAGGGAGTAAATTGCAAGTGCTTATCAGGGCCATTTGAGATTTTGATATTTTACTGATTGCCTGATTGGAGTGAACCGATAGATATATATCGATGTTTTCTGTTAATATTTAATATAAGTAATCATGTTTGTACAAAGTACTGTAGGTAAAGATAAAACGCGAAAAAAAATATCAAAGGAAAAGTTGTTTACTAGTTTGAATTTGATTTTTTTTCCGAAGTCTCTATTGAGGGGGTCTCTCTTTTGTGGAGGCCCCGGGCAGTAGCCCCGGTTGCCCTCCCCTAAATCGCCCTGCTAACATAGATGTTGATCAATATAAGTTGTTGCTGTTTTTTTTTCAAATATACAGATAGATACTTACAGCTATCTCGCATTGCTCGCCAACTAAAATTGGAACGACTATGAATAAAAATTTTATGATACACAAAATGGCGGAGATTATCATGAAAGCTTTAAGGATTGTGAAATTATTGTCTCCTGCGCTAATTATACTCAAAATGCTGATGAAATAGAAAAGGTTCAGAATGACAGAAAATACGCAGGATATTAGCATACAAGTGAACTTGTAAGAAAAAAACGAATTGTGAATTTGTGGAATATCACAACAGGCATCATACGACATCCAAATCTGGCGAAGTTTTTTTATCAAATATCTGTTCCTTAATTCATAGTTTGGATCATTCAATTCCACCCAGAGAGGATTCGATTTCCCATTCGTCTTTTGAACATTTTCTAATACTTCTTTCAATTCTTCGTTTATGTTTTTGATTAACTCTCTGAAAATGTTCGTGTAAAAACCATATGATGCCAATAATATGTAGCTCACCAGATCGGGATAATTATCTGCCATTATGATTTCAAAAGATGGAGTTACGCTCCGATTGGACAAAGAGTAATAAATTGTAAAACACATTATGCAACCAGTTGACGGAATTATAAAAATCAAGATCAACGATATGAATAAAATATTTTTATATTTTTTATTCAACCGATGGCGTAAAATCTTATCGACTGCAACATAATGCGAAAATATTTTTGAGTATCTTTTTAATCCTATTGATGATTCTATCGCCAGAAAACAGATGATAATAAATCCTTGTATGATGCGAATTTTACTCGCTACTTTAAAAATATACGAAAAATTGAGAAATGGAATTGTTGTTTCACCGGACAATAAAACATTTCTAACACAATACACGTAGTAGACGATAAACGCAGCCGCGTAAGTTGCAAATATTGGAGAAATAGAAGCTGTAAAGTCTTCGGACGTTCGGTCGAACTTCAAAAGGTTGGTTCCAAAATATCTGGTAAAATTTAAAAAAAAAATTATACAATCGAATAAAGATTGTGGGTTTAACAGTTGAGAAAAATAGTTTCGTATTCGATTGCCCATTGTACAGGTTTTTTAATATTATTTATAACACTCGTCAGATGATACGGTGGACTCAAATATTGTAGCTCCTTTCGCATTTTATGAACTTATATAAATAGTGAATAGGTATAAAATAATTTAATGTAGACCTGGCAGACATGCAAAAAAAATATCGTTTTCATTAATCAAATGGAGGCTTATCTTCTAATATGATTTTAATTACAGGGTAATAGGTACCCTTAACCATTTACTTAAAGTTATGAGTGTTATGACACATTTATGATAAATCGCCTAGTCCTTTTAAAATTAAATTCTATTTGATAGATGATATCAATGATACCAACGTGTTTTGTGTGTAAATAGGTATTAGAGATATAACGAATATTCGGTTACTATTCGGCATTCAGTTAGCATTCAGCCGAACTAGTATTAGCAACCAGTATTCGGCCGAATACCTAAAAATAAGAGATAGAAATAATAAAAATACACAAAATTATGGTTGTGTACCATGTCTAGGTAAATTCATATGTATTCGTGACGTAATAGATTATGTAAATGTATGGGATTGTGGGTACCTATCTTGTGTAAATAGTATCAAAGTCAAAGACCAATTATTTATTAAGTACCGATATAAATTTCAGTTTAACGGTTGAATATTGGCAAGTTTTGAGCGATTTATTTCGGCGGGCCAGTTAGAGAGCAGGATGTGCAATACTTGGAATAGTGTGATTTGCGCGTCAAAATTCGTTTATTCAGGACGAATATTGGAAACTGGCGAGTATTCGGTATTCGGCTTGAGGGCGAATATACTATTCCTTGCAACACTAGTTACTATAGTAAGTACAGATGGTAAAAAATAATAATTAGATTGATTTTACCCTAGTGTTGCGGGTAAAATTACCTATACATAGGAAAATAATGTATTTTTATATTACTCTGAGGGGGAACCTAGCCTACAATGAAATAGAGCGTGTTTCTCAGAAAATGAAGATTTGACAAATGGTAAGTTTAGTAATATTGCGTTTTTGTAGAAAGATTAAAGAAAAAATTTTAAAGTTGTACGAAATTATTCCGCGTAACGTGCTTGTCACGAGGATTCTTATTGGAACCCTCAAAGTAAATTTCGTGAAATTAAAAGTGTGGTAGTCAAGTATATTATGTATGTTATTATCTAATAAAATTTAACAACTTTAAGTAAATATTATATTTTTGGATATCCTTTCTCGTTTATAAATTGACAAAACATTCAGATTTATAGTTTAGATTTTGTTTTACTACTTGATGAATGTATAAATTACTAAGAGGTTAAAACGACATACCAGATAAATGTATAGCAAAAATGTAGGTACATACATTTGTGATCATTGCAAAATAAGTGCTATTGGGATGACTGTAAGATATTGCTTTAGCAATAAGTCCGCCCTTTAGCACACTACTATAGTTTTCCAACTCTTTATAATTCCTAATTTATTTAGTATTAGACATATGTATGTCTATATACCTATGTCATTTTACCCTAGTGAACTTGGTTAAAATGACACATTTAGATGTTTGACTACATTCAGTTTTATTTTTTCGTATTTTACTAACTATGCTTTTTAATATTTTTTTATTGTAAAACATGTCGTATTATTACGTCTTAATAAATATCTTAAATACGTAATAATTATCAGAGGTACGACATGCTATTTTGCTTAACTTACCATAGGTATGTAATTTTAGGCCAGGTTCCCCTATTTTTTGGGTCATGAATCTCATGAAGTTCATCATAGTTTTTTCAGTAAGTAATCTTAATTTAATGATGAGCGACGATGAAAAACATTCTGTTTATTTGCCCGCAATGAACTTTAAAATAAATAATAACTTACACATTTTCCAAGCACAATGGGATTCATGCCAATATTTTTTTATAAAACTAAAGAAATTACATATAATCAGTCTTTCTTTTTTGTAAAAACTGTAATTGTCAAGAAAGTCCAATTATATTCTCGTAAAATTCTGTGTGCTGTGTAGAAATAATTCAATATCTCCTTGTCCTCCTACATAAAAGGCGGGCGGTCGTTCTGCTTTTTTTTTCAAAAATAAATGATTTTTCAAATACTTTCCCGCACATCTTGCGCTAGGCTAAAAGGCTGTATCGCAAAGTGTGTGGGTTTGAACCTGGCACCTCCCGCTTGAGAGAGACTGCCGCCTCAACCAACTACGCTAACCATGTACTCTGAGTAACCCATCTCGATATATTTCTTAGTTGCAAAATGATAAAGGACTAACGCCGCAGGCTAAAATCTTGTCATAAAACATAAGAAGCCCCCCCCCCCCCCCCCCCCGCTATGAGTGTAAGAGCATATAAAATTGTGTACTTAATTAATTATTAAATCTGCTGGCCTAATGTTTATTTTAGTGAAATGTTAAAATTATTAATTTACACTGAAATATTAAATGTATCTTTACAGTATGTATGTACATTTGTAATTAGCTATCAATTAAACACATACCTGCTACAATATGTACCTAGATCTTCTTTATATGACTTGTCTTATAACATAATGGATAAGATGTACCACTAGTAAAACCAGACTCCTAGGAAGACCACATAAAAGATGGTGAGATAATTGGGACACCTGTGTCCCAGGAGCGGGCTCCGACCAATGACCGGAGGCAGTCCTAGATAAAGCAGAAGGATTAAATGTAAATTGCAGTATGGTAAACGAGGATTTAGGCCTTGGAAAACTATGGCTGAAGCCCCTGCCCCCCAATTTCATTTATCCCTTCTTTTCACTTAAAACTGTTGGTACAAGAAATTGTACACGACATAACTATGATCAAAATAAGTCAGCAATTTCGTTTTCATGTGTAGACTTCTGTACAAGTGAAATCGGAACTCGGAACCAACATTTTTTATTGCATTGTGGATTAGTCCTATTATTTTACCATCCTAAATCAAAAAGGTAACTCGATGTGAATCGTTTTCTTACAACCCTTCATCACTGATCATTTCTCAGAAGCATAATCCTAGCCCAGCATGTATAAACGTAATCGAAGGCTACAGTGAACTTCTTCAATTTCAGATATTTTGGCTGCAATCTTCTTTTTCCAAATCTCATGGAATGCCAAAAGAGACAGTGTCTGAAAATTTATGAGTAATATGCATAGTGAAATTTAGTTGGGAATGAGCATTGCATTAAAAACATGCTGTAAATTTTTGACTCATTTATATATGTGGAAAACAATTAATTGGGCAAATCAATCTGCTGTTGTTCCAGGAAAATAGGGTTGCCGAGCATTCGGTAATTTTATCAATTTCATTTGACATCCCTACACGGAAGATATTCACTGATTTTACTACATATTTATAAGAACTACGATCACAGTCACTGACTTCAAAGGAGTATAAATAATAACAGTTGTTTTTATTATTTTTTTATTAAACAGTCATGTAACTCCATAAACAAAGAACCCTGACTACATGTAATTTTTAATATTGATTTTTAAGGAATACAATAAAATAATAATAATAATCATTCAAATCTCTATAAATAATATAATTACAAAGATAATAATAATAATAATAAAAGAAAAAATAAACCTGAAGAACAATCTTCTATCAGTCAGTATTAACCTAAAAGTGTATTCAATATTCAAATAAACCAAAGGAAAGCATTAACAACTAAATAACCATCTAGTATTTCATCAACTCCGAGACAAAAAACAATAAACCACAATGGAGGTAAGACACATCTATTAAAATCTTTATCCCATATGTAATTCAAGTAATGCAACCAATATGTATGTTTATTCAAAATTACAAAATTAAATAAAACGGCAAATCTAAAACAAGGGGACAAACTGGTATGTATATTATTTTATTAGATACTCTATATAAAAAGGTATCTCTCACACGCCTGAAAAAATATTTCTAAGCAACGAATAGATTTTAAATATGTTGAGATTTTTCGATTTACGATTTGTGAGTTAACGTTCTATAGCAAACATTTTCCAATATGTACTTCATAAACAAAGATTCAAAACATTACGTCTGTTTCGTGCAGCAGTTCGGCGATTTGTAGCGGAATATTCAAATGCATGTCTAATGCTAAATTTCACCAACTTTTTAGGTGAGGAATAGTGGAGATAGGAGCCGCCTAGCATAAAATTTGTATGAAAAAGAATAAGTGGCACCTATCTCCGCTATTACTCACCTAAGAAGTTGGTGAAATCCTGCATAAGCCGTCTATCCTTTTAACTTCGTGAGCCAAAATTGTAATAAATAAATATTCTCCACCCCAATGTGGTGAAAACTCACAGATTTTCCCTAAATACAACAAATATATTTTTTGTCAATGTCTGATTCGAACTTATGGGCAAATTCATAGTTTTGATATATCGCTCACTAAGCCAATGAAATACACACTTTACGTTATATTGGAGTTTAGAACCTCACAACAAATCATTCTCATTTGATATGTTCTCATATCTTACTATTTGAAACAATCACATAGATTACTCACTCATTATTATGGCCTAAGAACAGATAACAATTGTAATAAGTAAAAATAGTTGTTGTAATTAGTATGATGAGAAGTTGTAATATTATTTAACAAGTTCTACACACACAGAACATAATAGTAGTAAACCAATATTCAGCATTTTCAACAGTCACAACAGATTCGCCGATGTCTATAACCGACGTTGTGTATTGAAAACCGATCTAGTATCTAGAAATTAGGCTTTATTAAAATGCGTTTGTGTCTATTCTCAATACCGCAGTACATGTGTAGTACTACTATTTTAAAATTTATTCACTCACATAGCAAATTTTTATATCATATAGTAATAATTTTAAGTTTTTTCATGTTCTCGCAAATTCTGAAATAGTAGGTATTTATGTGTGTAATGCATTTTTAATTTGGTATAGTATAAAGTTTAAATCTTTCACATCGTCCAGCGGTAGCAAGAAAGTCAACCGGATCACATAACAAAAATCCAATCCTGCCATCACAACATAGTATGTGTACGTCACATTGATCATTGTCAATCAACAATTTTATATTTTTTCAGCGATATTAACAATATTTGGAGCCACTTGTCCTCAGCTATCCAAAGGATTATTTTGCATCAGAAAGTTTTATGCCATGAAGTAATGACCTACGCCCTACACCACAGCAAATTCAAAGGAAAATGGGAAAATATATAGTATATGGAATTGGGACCGAGAACCTCCATCGACGAGACTACGAAAAACGGGAAACTAAAGTACTATGCACGTCGATAAAATATTGAATTCTGTCCCGGGAGAGTCTTGTTATTGGATCACTTTCACCCATTGTCGTTATAAGGCCGGGTTTTCCACCTGCAAAAAAACTTCTGCAAGAAGTGTCCGACGGTCTGTCAGACAGTATCTTGCAGGTGTAAACTTCGTAGTCTACACCTGCAAGATCCTGTCTGACACTTCTTGTAGGCGGAAACCCAGCCTAATACTAATTGAATTCCGCAATAATGTTGCTTAAAATATTTCAACGGACAGAAGCCTCACTACAATCACTCAACAAAGATGCTTCCAAAATGATAATATTATGAAGTATTAAGACAATAGTGTGTAATATAAGCTAACAACTTAACAACTAACTTAATATAATAATGCAATATGTAACTGGGATATTAATATTAATCAATAATAATAATTAGACAATCATAATAAGACAATGGTACAATCAATAAATGCAAATAACATTGTAATATGCAATAGATATAACTTCTCAATTGTACAACTACTATACATCCAAACAATCATACAATGATTAGATCTAAAAATCGTGTAGGGTTTCGCAGCGTGATGAATCCATTTCCATGTTGTTCGTTCTTCGGGTTTCACTGCGGGTCGAGTAACCGAGCTCTAGGCAGCGATACTACTGCCATCTTCAGGGTTACTCAACCACTCGACCTGCAGTGAAACCCGAAGAACAAACAACATGGAAATGATTAGATCTACTGTAAACAATTGGCCTATGTCTTTTTCATTAAGAAAAATGGAGAAAATTTGGAAGAACAATGTACTATGTATATAACGATGGTGAGGTGGCCCCCCTAAAATGAGGGAAACAAAGTTTGAAACAACATATTCTGTGGTCTTGTACACTAGAACAGAATCCAAGTGGATACTTAAAAAAGCAAACAGCATTTTCGCAACTCAGTCCCGAGTCGTATTTTGCCTACAGTATAACTTATTGAGTTACTATTACTGACAAACTACCGTTTACTTGTCATACGCATATCTAATGTTTAATTTAACGTAATTTCCTGTATGTCATGACTATGCGTAAAACGTATTATCGTCTTTCAATATTGTTTTGCTTGAATGTTTTTGTATTAACCGCACGCTGCCTGCTGAAAAGGGGATAAGCTGTGTTATGCTGGGTAGTGCATATTGTACTCTTAGAAAATAAAATAAGACCTCAAGTGTTTCACTTTGAAAATATCAATGGAATCCTTACAATCGCCTAAATAAAGAAACAATTTTCGAGAAAAATAATAAAAACAAAAAAGTAAACACTAAATATGAGATTTTAAAAAGAAATTAGCAATTTTATAATTTTCAGGTACACATGAATTGAGTGTAATGATTTCAGTGTGATGGAGACACTCTTCATTAGACCTGTATTCAGATTACAACTTTCAAATAAAAACACCAACTTATAAAACTATAAAAAATATGGAGAACTGTTAGTATAAAATTATTGTTTGCATTCATATTATCATCTTCAACACTTAGTAGCTTACACACTATGATGAAAAAATATATTCTATCTTATGTACAGTTTGTATTCAACATTACAATAACATATCACTGTCCAATTCAATTACATACATATTTAGGAAAACAGCCAATCATTGTATTTATACACAAAATATTAAAATTTGGCACCAGCCATCGCTTTTCTCATTTTATCTGACAGTGGTACACCGCCGTGTGCAACTTTCCGTTTAACACCTTTCCTTGTTTCGGTCACCGGGGATTTGTTCTTTCCCGGTTGAGTTTTATCGGTTTTAAGCGCATTAAATTTTGGAACATTTTTAACACCCTTTGTTTGTTTGTCGGGAGATGTTTTGCTCTCTGTTGTCTTCTTACTCGCTGGTGGTTTTTGTGATTTCTGTTGTACTTCGTGGTCCCTCTTGTGCTTAGCAAACTGCACGGAAGTCCTAACAGACGCACCACACAGAGTGCACTTGTAAGATTTGGGAGGAGTGTGTTCCACATCCATGTGCTTCTTTAATAATCCCTCCGTGTCAAACACCTTACCACAGTCACACTTGTGGACTTTACCAACTTCTGTAAAAACAATATTCATGTTACATAATTGGAATCACAATATTAATTCACTACATAATTATTACTCAAATTTTTGGACCTGTGTAACTTATTGAAACAGTAATACAAATAGAAGGCCATCATACATTTTCTGTAATTACGATACACACAGTTAACGCAACTGGCAGATCAACCGAAGCAGGGTGATGGGGACCCCAATACGTATTGATTTAACCCCATGCATGTTCAGTGATTTTTTGCAGATTTAGAGTTATGATTTTTTTTCAAAATTTTCATCAAACCCTGACTGACAAGACATTATTGACCACAGAGACA
Organism: Ceraclea dissimilis; assembly: GCA_963576895.1. Taxonomy (NCBI): domain Eukaryota; kingdom Metazoa; phylum Arthropoda; class Insecta; order Trichoptera; family Leptoceridae; genus Ceraclea; species Ceraclea dissimilis. The sequence continues at coordinate 12,804,105 of OY756370.1, forward strand.
CCAATTTGTGAGACACATACTTGAGTTTTTTTTTCTACAATAGGTGAATGGTATACCTAGCAGATACAAAAACAATTATGAAAATCATAATTCGAAAACTACAAAAAATTGCTGAACATACATGGTGGCGATATTCCTTGAAATGCAGCATTCAGTACATTCATAGGAAAGGGACTATGCCAACATCCCTATAGAAACAAAAATTTAGCTGAAGAGTTGTTATACACAGTGGCAGCACTTAGTATAGAGATGGTATAGAGTTCAATGATCTAAATACATAGTAACAGTACATACATAAACACCGTAGTTATATCAATTGAGAGAATATAACATGTATTGAATGTTACCTTTGTGTGTTTTCCTGTGAACTGCAAGATCAGCTTGTGAGTTAAAGACTTGGGAACAACATCGCAGTTGTAACTTCTTTTTACCAAGTCCAGGTAGCTTCTTAGTGTCAATTGACTTCCGCCCGCCCAGTGATTTCCTTCTGTTGGCCACTACAATGTTAGTTTTCTTTGTTATTACTACTTTCCTCCCGGGAACTACAGGCTGCTTCTCCACAACAGGTTTCTTGGGAGCCGCCTGAGAACTTGTTGGTTTTTCTGGCTCTACGATTTTTGTTTTTGGACTTCTGGGAAATGAATATCGAACGTTTGTTTCTTCCATAATGGTCTGGAGAACTTTCTCCTTGGGCAGCTTCAACCCCGAGAGGGCAGATTCACTCCTTCTTCCTTTAGCTTTCATGATTGTAGTTTTTATTGGCTTGACATCTATGCTCGATTGAGATAACCTTTTAATGGACTTGCTAAATTCAGGATTAATTTTATATTTGATATCAGATTCCTCACTCTCATTAAGTTTATATTTAACATCTTCATCATTCCCTCCTGCGTCTTGAAGAGATCTTCTATTTGGAGCTTTGGTAATTTTCTTAGCCACAGTATCCAGTGACTTTCTATGTGTAGTTGGTTGGCTAATGGAACTATCTTTGGTTTTTGGCTTCTTTAAAGGAAGATATTCCATTGACGAACTAGACTTCCTCTTCCAACTCATTCTAGATGAAACAGACTCAGATGAAATTGAGGACTTCCTTAAACTCGATGCTCTTGAAACTACAGAGACATCATCTGATGAAGAACTGGGATACTTTGAAATCAAAGATTTCCTTGATTTGGAACTTATGGTATCTTTAGTCAGTGTAGATTTTCTAACATTTTGAGATTTTGGAACTACGGGTTCCTTCGTTGCGAGAGATTTCTTTTCAGGCTTTTGAGATTTAATGGAATCTTTGGAATCTGAGGACTTCCTAGATAGAGATCTGTTTTGGTTTGAAGACTGAGAACTTGACGCAGTTGGTTCCTTTAATGACTTATCATTAGACGCCTGTTGTTCAACTGGTTTGGGTGTTTCATCTTTAGGCTCTATGACGACTACATCATTGTCTCTGGAGTCCTCATCAGGCAGTTTTACAACATCTGCACCTGCAGACGTAACGGTATTTTGAGGCTGTAGTTGTTCAACTGGCTCAGAAACTGTGGTAACTAATGATGATTCATTGTCTTGTGCATTGAAATTGAATGATTTCTTTATAAGCTTTTTCTTGGAACAAATATCTACATGTTTGTTAAGTGAATTCTCATTTGGGAAGACCATGTAACATCTGGAACACTCGTGAATAATATCCTTGGTGCTAAGATGTTCAGGCTCTGTAGTTTTATTTTTAGCCTTTTCTTCTCTCACCTCAGCGTGACTTTCTCTATGCTCCACCATATGATGCAGCTTCCTATAGGATTTGCCACATATTCCACAATTATTTCCTTCATCACTCGTCGAACTGGCAATGGACAAACGAATATTACTATCAACCGCAGTAGAACCTTCATCATTCTTTCCTTTCTTAGATGGAGAACAATGAACATCTCTGTGTTCCACCATGTGATGGCGTTTCCTAAATGATTTTCCACAGCCTGGACATGTGGCATCTTCAATAGGTTTTGGTTGGTTTACCTTTGTAGGTGTTGTCGGGACCTGAGGTTGTTCTGTCACTTCAGCCGTATGTAATTCTCTGTGCTCCACTAAGTGATGTAACTTCCTAAATGACTTATCGCACGTATCACACCTAAAACCAGCTTCTGGTTCACTCTTCACACTAGCTACAGATGTCCTACGAGACTTGGTTTCACTATTAACGTGCATTTCACGATGTTCAACAAGATGGTGAAGTTTTCTGAAGCCTTTGTGGCATATTTCGCACTTAAGAATCGCATCTGATTCAACAGGCGGCTCGACCACTTCAGGTTTGGATTTAACATCAACATCGGCATCGTTTGTTTCAATAGACACATCTGTCTCTTCCACGTTATGTTTGCTACTTCTGTGGTAAACCATATGGGCTAACTGCCTGAATGTCTTCCCACACACAGTGCAAGCAATGGGAGCATTAGCTGGTGGCTTGGTGTTTAAGATTTTAGCTAATCGACTCATTGGTGATGCCACTGCAGTTTGTTTACTTGATTGTTTGCTCTCCTCTAACCTTTTGTCTTTTGGAGGTCTACCAACTGGACCTTTACTTTTCTTCACATTAACATTCTTACTAACATCTGATGATTCGTCAGTTTTCTTTTCATCAGCTTTCTTTTTACCAATAGTATCTTTAACATGCTTCTCAACAACTTTAGGCGAGTTTGTTTCAGTCAAAACAGAATCGTCTAGAGTAATAGTTTCCAAGGTTTTCTCTTTAGAGATGATAACAGATTTATCATTATCAACCGCCATCGCTGAATCATTTTCCTTATGTGTTACGGTACATGGAGAGTTAGATGAATCTACCACGATATTTTTGGGTTGCTTGGTATCTTGATCAGGCAAATCTTGAATGTTTTTATCAGGTGTTTCACTGCTCTTCTTGGCATCAAGATTTGCATCTTTCCTTTTCGTTTTATCTATTTCGGATTTTTGTTTAGACAAATCTTGATTCTTATCAGGTGTTTCATTTTTCTTCTTAGCATCAACATTTAAATCCTGCCTTTTTTCTTTATCCGTCTCAGATTTATCACTTTCAGTGGACTCTTCTGATTTTAAAAGATCGGTAAGTTTCCTTTTTTTCGGTGTTTTTATAGTCTCAATGTCAATACTTCCATTGCAATGTTTGACATGTTTAATCAGAACATTATGTGTCCGGAAAGTTTTAAAACAAATTGGACATTTAATATTTTCGTCAATTTTACCAAAAGGTGAAATAGAGCTTGCTCGCGATTTCTCCTCAAGTTTTGGTGAGTCCTTAGGTGTAAATTTCATCTTCGCAACATTATCAAGTTTCCGTACTGGGCTTTCAGATTCTTTGGATCTAATAGCAACTGGAGAGTCGGAAACAATTTTTTTAGGTCTTCCCCTTTTGCGTTTAGCAGCAGACTCAGTCAAAGGACTATCATTTCGAGGCGTATTATTCATCTTATTCGGAGTCACATCAGATATTCTTGAATCCCGTGGAGATGTCTTCTGGGATATTTGTGCATCCTTTGGAGATGTCCTCTCAGAGATGTGTGGATCCTTTGGAGATGTCCTCTCAGATACGTGTGCATCCTTTGGAGACTTTTTCTCGAGTAAAGGTTTATCTCTTATAAACGTAGATGTTTTCTCACAAACATTTGTGTTAGTTGGATGTTTGTAACTTTCAGTCGATGTTTTAGATTTTACAATTTCCTCAGTATTGGATATAATTGGAGATTCCATTTTATCATTCTTACAGACTATAACTTCGTTAACATTGTTAACAGTTTTATCTCTTATGTTAGCATTATCAGTACGAGCTGGACTATCATTGAAAACGCTTTTTGTTACATTTTCTTTGAGAGTTGTTTCATTTGTACTAATATCTGTTTTTGTATTTTCCTTACGATTTACAACTGTTTCAGTATTTTTAGTGATTCCAATTTGTTCTTTGCTTTTGTTGAAAACTGAGTGCTTAAAAACAACATCATCAGAAACCTTTGTAGTTTTATTTTCAATTACTTCGGTTAACTTTGGGATAGTTTCAAGTTGTTTTACTGGTGGTTTCACGAGTTCAACATTTTGATTATAAACAGACTGAATTGGAGGTTTATTTAAAAATCTCGAGTAAGTTCTCGGGCTGACATATTCCTTAAGTCTGGAATTATCTAGCTCACGATGATTTGTATATTTATTTGAGAAAGACGTATTCTTTTCCTGAGGTAAATCAATGGTGTATGGTTTCATTCCTCCAGTTTTTTCAGACTTTGCATCACAGGGTGCACTTTTAACTGGGCTTGTCAAATAAGGAGATTCCTTAACAATCGTGGAATGAGAACTTTTAATAGGACTCGATCTACTAATGTGTGGATCCCTTACGGTATCAATATTCTTAACTGGACTCGATCTACTAACATGTGGATCCCTTACATTATCAATATTCTTAACGGGACTCGATCTACTAAGATGTGGATCCCTCAGACTATCAATATTCTTAACGGGACTCGATCTACTAACATGTGGATCCCTTACGGTATCAATATTCTTAACGGGAGTCGATCTACTAAGATGTGGATCCCTCAGATTATCAATATTCTTAACGGGACTCGATCTACTAATATGTGGATCCCTTACGGTATCAATATTCTTAACGGGACTCATTACTTTATGCGAATCAATAATATTAACAGCACCAAAACTTTTAACAGGACTCGATAAATGAATGTCTTTGCTAACTGCTTCATTAGAATTTTTTACAGAGCCCATTGGCTGAATAGAGTCTGGATAGACTTTCTCGGGGATCTTAGTTGGACTTGATAAGTATGAAGGATCCTTTATAATTGATTTATCATTGACTTTAGCAGTATGTGAAGGTTCACTAGATTCCTTGACTGTAGTCTTATCAAAACTCTTGACAGGAATTGAGAGGAGTGCAGATTCTTTAGGAATATTTCTCTCGACACTTTTAACAGGGAGAAGTGGAGTTTCTTTCGGAATATTTCTCTCGACACTTTTAACAGGTAGGAGTGCAGATTCCTTAGGAATATTTCTCTCGACACTTTTAACAGGGCTTACTATTTTTTCTAATGGCTTATTTTGTACTTTATTAGTTCTTTCGGCTCTTTTAGATTGTTCTTTCTTTGATAACTGTTTGAACTTTAAATCTTGCTCTTTCTTCAATTTTAAAGCCTTTGAATCTGTTTCTTTCTTATATTCTTGAGCATTGTTATATAAATTTGGGAATATAATTTCCATATCAGATCGTGTAACTGGAGTAAACACCTGTTTACGCGGTTGTCTATTTTTATTTTTTTGTGCTTCAGCAGCTTCTGCATCCATCTTTGATTTGTTCTCTTGAATCTCTTCTGCAGTGTTTTCCACTTGGGTTCCTATGCTACACTGCTTAGAATCTTGCGATGTGTTATCAGAAGTTACAGCAGTTGTGACACTAGAAGTCTGAGGAGGAGTACGCTGCGAAGGTGATATTGGTGATAAACTAGGTGACTGTTTTTCATCTAAAACAGAGAAACTGAGAGTCTTTTCTGCGTTTTGTGCCGGTGGTACTAAGTTGTGGGTCACAGATTTGTGAACAGGAGAATAAGTTCTTGGTTTCATATTAGGAAGGTCTTGCTTCCTTACTCCCTGAGTGGGAGATTGTGGAGTAGGAGTCACTTTGTTGGGTAAATAATGCTTTGGCATCTGATTAGAGAACGAGGAATATGGCGCTTTGTTCATATATTTATTGCTATCCACTGGGCTGTAAGTTGGTTTATATGCCAGTAAATGTTTCTTAGGACTAGGCGTTTTATCAGCAACGTTGGGTAACAATAACTTTTCGTCCAAACTTTTGGAGCTCTTAGACATCACGGGTGATGTTTGATGAATAGTAACACTTGTAACAGGTACTTTATGTGTTGCAACATGCACGTTATTTGTAGCAGACTCTACTACAGCTGATTTATACTCGAGTTCTAGAACTGGGACAGATTTAGTTTTGATTGTTTCAATGACATCTTCATAATCAACTTGAATACATTCTTCAAACATTTGGACAGAATTTCTTCTCACAAATTTATCAAAGTCTACTTCCTTAATAACATCTTTAGAACTTTTACTTTTTTCAGGAATTTCTTTTTCAGGTTGTGTAGGTTTAATTATTACATCATTATTATTATCAGATACATTATTTTCTGAACTAGTCTCCACTTTACATTCTTTCTCATTTTCCACCTTTTTCCCATCATCACTTTTAGGAACTGTAATTTTATTGTCATCAATTGTTTTCACCGACTCATCGACAGCTGGTTTCTCTTGGATTCCGCTGTTCCATTCCACACCACTGTCACCCGTAACAGGTTCTCCGACAACATAGTCATCGTCATCTGAATCCACACTAGTTTCTGTACTCTCACCAATACTTTTAACATCCACATTGGCAACATCTTTCTCTGGATCGATGTTACAAGTCTTGGTTACAGACTTAACTGACTCAACAGCAGGTAAACCAACCGAGTCTTTATGAATATCTATTACTTCAGATACAGAATCTTGAGACATAGAATTATCTTCAATAACAAGCGGTTGTATATTGGAGTCATTTGAAAGATCATCATCACTAATAGATTTGGAAACACTTTCACCTTGTGATGCATCTTCTGACAGTGATGCTGATTGAGTGCTTTCACCTTTGAATTCCAGATTAGACATTTCAAAAGTCAATATTTTATTATTCTCATTGAGTTTGGTACATAACGTATCATTAATAGAAAGTTGTTCCGACATGATGCTGTCTGTAGGATTTATACTCGGGCACGAAGAGACCACTGACTCTACTGTGTTGCTGGATTCTTCATTATTTATTGCGGATAAGATGTTTGAAGTACTGTCCTGACTATCTGAAATGAATTCACCAGGAAGCACTGGGTCAGATATTTTAGTGGAGACACCACATACGTTGACAGGAGAGCTGGCAGCTGCGTTACTATCCTCTTGCAAGAACGGTTTGGATATTTTGACTTCAGATGGCAAATCTATGTAAGATTTTTCAGATTCTTTAACAGCAGACAATGACAAATCATTTTCCGGGATGCTGACTTTCTCTTCAACAAAATTATTTTGCTCGGAAGAATTCATCAAATTGGATACCTCCATGGCTTCCAATTTTTCTGTTTCCAAATTTCCATCCAATAAAATAGGTTCCTTTTCATTACACTTATTCTCCTCTTTTGCAGGAAGAGCAATAGGTTCATCAAGTGAAATATTCACAGTGGGTTTACTTGCCACTATATCTGCCTCAGCAATCGCTGTTGTTTTAACAGTTTCTTTCACAACATCCGACATAACAATATCAGCAGCACTCGCAACATCTAATGCAGAGTTATTTTCTTTGCTTGTTAATTCACTTGGTGTAACTGAAGCAGCAGATTTACTTTCACCTGCACTCTGAAGCAATGGGAATTCATTTGTGGAAACACAAACAGAATTTTCCTTGGGAGATTCAACCTTGACTGGAGGTTTTTCTCCAAGTTTCTGATCTTCAGTTCCCTCTACGACTGCACTAGTTTTATCACCTTGACTAGAACCACGAGGTAAGTCTGCACACCGCTTGATATCTTCACTAGGTTTCACCTTAGGAAGGTCACTACTAACTCCTTTACTTTCCTTAGAGACATTAGCATCCGTGGTGGTAGTAACTGAAGTAGCATTGGACGATTTGGCTAATTCCTGAAATTAAAATAGTTATTGTATATTAAACTACAGATGAAAGATTGATATGAAAAGGGCAAAAGTTAAGAATATGACTTGATATGAGCATGTTAAGATGAGGCATTACCTGTGATCTCATAGTCTCCAACTCTTCATTGGTAACTGGAACCTGACTGACTTGCTCCTCGTACACCTCTAAATTTCCATCTTCATTTTTGCTGTATAAAAATAAAAAAAGTTATCATAAATTACCCGTAACTTAGAATAAAGAATACTGAGAATTGTGTAGATAATTAGGTTAGAATATTTTCCTACTCATTACATGAATAAAATATTTATTGGCAATCACTACAACTACTAGGACATTGGTGGTACTTAGCAATAAGGTAATGTAAAATAGAGGAAGCACACTTAAGCCCTGCACGAGATCTCTTGTGCTATCTTTCTTTAACTGCTACTAAAATACTTTCCGAGAAAGAGACTGTCTTTGATGGGTGTCTCATAGAATGTCATTATTTTATTGGCATCATGATGTTCCTACAGTTGACAGCTTAACGATTAGAATATATTTTTGTCCAAGCATTGCCGCAATATTTACGGTTAACTTCCATGAATCTAGTTTAATGGCCAACTTCGGAGTATCCTCAGGAATGTATAGAATGTAAATGGAATTGAAGTATTCCCACAACAGTATAGAATGATTCCCCTGATACTTCTATGGGAATACTTCAATGTATTTACTACGGCTGTAGAAAAAATCCAACGCTTTACAAGAATAAAAATTTGTAAATCAAAAATAATTCAAGCAAATGGAATGTTGGGACATGGGACATTTCTTAAGATATGTCTAGCCTCTTTAAGTATATGATCACTACTTACCCAACATGGAGACATTTGAAGTTAGTAGTTCCATCTTCATTCACAGTGATTTGTATTGCAGTCAATTCCCCTTCATCATTCTTGTATATGAAGACTCCTTCTCCAATATCAATTGCATCTACGTTCTTATCATCAATCACTAGAGTCACTTCACTACTCCCCTCAGGCAGGTTACTTTGTAACAGGGCACTGTAGTTGTCTGTCTTTTGTTCCTGTTCCTGCTCTTCCATACCTTCCTTAGATTCTTGTAATTCACTGGAAATTGCTAATTCTTCTTCAGCACTCTTTAGTAATTGTTCTTCTTCTCCAGATTTGATCAACCGTTCCTCATCATTACTCTTCAACGTATCATCTTTAGATTGGTCCGCTTCTTTTGTTTCATTACCGCTCCCCACCTCCATTGTTTCATTTTGTTTTAGTACGCTGGTATCTCCGGCCTCAGTTACTTGAGCGTCGTAATCAATAACTAATCCGTGTTCGTCACTAGAATTTTCATTATCATCAAATATGTCTACACCGCCTGACAGAATTTTGGCAGCGTCGATTTTCTCATGGATTTGAAGTTTGTCAACAGACTTGTTTTGTGCATTAGACAATTTGTTGAGGAGTTGCACTTTTTCTGATAAACTATCGTTAATAACGGATTTGTTCTCCAAAGTGACGTCGGCACTAGAAGATCCTCCCACGGTGGAGTCAGTAATCATGGAGAAGTATTTAGAGCTGTTCTCTTCATCCGCTGTTTGATAACTGAAGGTATCATCTTGGTTGTTAGTTGATATCTCCAATATACTGGTTTCCGCAACACTCGCATCATCGGATGCAGCACATTCTTTGTTCACGGCATCCATCGCATATTAATTTGTACATTCCATAACTGAAACACAACAATCAATTCATCTCTGGGAAATAATTTGAGTGCTTACAACTACATAAATTGAATAGAATGTATAAGGAAGGGGTCACCAACTTTACAATATTACAATTCAACAAAATTTACAATGGGCTATGGTTTCTTTAACTTTGAACTACCTTAACTACTTAAACAGTCTTCTGTAGTACATTCAGGACAGAAGATTCCTACTAACAACTATTCTATTCAAACAGCCTTGTGCAATAATTAACAAGTAGAAATTATCTGAAGCCACTAACACCATGAAGTTAAAGATGCAAACTTCAAAATGATGAAAAGCTTAAGAATTTACATTTTAAACACATTGCCTTTGTTTGTTGTATATTACTCAAAGGAATGTAATATTCGCAGGAAAGCAAGCACCAGATGTTAAAAATATGTTAATCACATCTAGAAAACAGCGTTAATGGAAACTATTTAATAAATATTGTAGATTCCGCGACAGCAAGATAGTTGCAAGCTGCAACAATATGATCAAAATAAAAACTAGAACGCTGTGACCCACTGTCGTATAAACGTCTTTTACGCAAAGTGCGATATGCGAAATTGACAAATACTGCTTGTATTGTTATCAAACATTGCAATATTGTATCAATAATAGTTCTAAATGGTTTATACCGTCACAAAAACATCGCATCTGTGTACATGACAGTTAAGATGGACAGACGAGTCGGGTTGGTTGAGAATACCGTTAGGTTGTATGCGTATCGTGGCAAATGCATCACAAAGACTAAATAAAAAACAAATTTTGTAGAAAAAACATGAAATAACTTACGAGTATCAATAAGTTACACACACTGTAAAACGTTTTATTACATTATTCAGCGGCAATCGCAAAAATGGATGCCAACAATCAGAGACGCAAACACAAGTTTTCAATTTTTCTGAAAAAGTTTGCCAGTTCCGTTCTTCATTTCTCGCATGTCTCCTACGGTGTTGCCAAATAGAAAAAAAATATAAATATTTCATACACACATTAAGTACTGTTGAGTGTAACCGTTGATATTGGTTGATGCTAGAAGAAGAAGAAGATTGACGCTACTCACACACACTATCAAAGGTTGAACGCTATTGGTTGCTCCTCTGCGCTCGTCCCCCATTGGATGAGTCTATTCTCACAGTGATTATTTAAATGCAAAAAGATGGCGGTGATAGGTATCAAAATTCAACGTTTTTTGACCTTAGAGGAATTATATGTTTTAATAATTAATTAATATTTATATGTTTTTGACTCATATTTTTTGCCCGTTAGTATTTTCTCGTGAATAGAGGTGGGCAAAACAGCCATTTTTGAAAATCAGTTTTTTTTTTATAGATGTAATAAAAAAGCGTATTAACTTACATAGGTATAAGCTTTTTGCTTATTAATGCTTTTTTTTACAAGTCTACATTACAGGAATGTCTCGGGACAGTAACGGATCCGTCAATCCGATGACAGGATCTGCTTTCATAGATAAGTACTGCACTTTTACTTTACATCATAGATGGCGTTATATATGGTTTGCGACTCGGATAATTTGATGGAAATTAGGTAAGTTCTTAGGTGAACGGAAATTTTGAATTTTTTTGACACATTGAAACAATGTGTTCTGTGCATTGAAATGTCAAATTGTGCGATTAACGGTGTATCTCCAATTTGTTTCAATTTATATTGATAAAAGTGGTATTAAATTTGTTTAAGATTTAGTTAATTCCGTAAAGTTTTACGATTGTTGTGTGATATGTAAAAATCACACAATACATTGCCATGTTAATATAAAAGAAAACACAATAAAGTTAAAGTTATAATTTTTTTAGATTGACCTTATATTAGTTTAAATACTTTCAGAATCAGACCTATATATTATGTCTCTTACATTTGCTTGTATTATTTGTGAATTAAAAGAGTATGTTTAACTATTTGAATATGTATGACAAGTCAAAGGAGTATGTTTATTGACGACCCCAAACAAAATATAATAAATAAATAGAATATTCATAAATAAATAAATGTGTTGTCTATTCTACTATTATCCCTCTGTGTTGTAACATCATTATCAGATTAGATCTATGTGACATTCCTATTTATATGGATACCATTTTGACATCATAATAAATAATTATACTCCAGGGTCCAGATAGAAACAATGCAATGTGAATGAAAATCTTGTAGAACATCAGGGAAGTCACCAGAGATTGCCATTCAGTCCTTTCAAACAATGTGTTTCATCCCTTTCCGCAGCATTTCTAACGCTCTGATAGGAATGGTATACAGTGAAAGAGGGTCTTCTAGGTAATCGGAAACCCTGTTGGTTGAAAAACAACAAATATACAGTAAAAATTATGCGAGGGCATATTATGAAGTAATAAAATAATATCAATAAATGCCTGCGTATGAATATAGATATGCACAAGAACCTACATTGTAAGTATATAATTTTTTGATATAGGGACTAAATAATTAATACAATGAATGAACTGGGATCAAAACATATAATTCAGGAAATAACAGACAATGGGTAAGAGAAATACAATTTATGTTCTAATCTAAATACGACATCAAGATGAACAATTATTGTAGCATGCATATTTTATAATGTAAGTATATCATAATATTTTGATATTAAGTAGGTATTACACAAAAAAGCAATTTAAGTTAATTTCTTAGGATATTAGATTATAATTGAGAAACTCCACTTGTTAGAACAACAGCGAACCACTACCATACCACTACATAGATTTTATCTAAGCTCAGAGCTGTCATCGGATTGACGGATCCGTTACTCTCCTGAGACATTCCTTACATTACCTAGGTACCTACTCAGATGGAAAATTTTGTGGTTAATTTGTATTTTCAACCCCTTTTTTGACTGATGTGTTATAACGCTAACAGTGATTTAGACTATAAATTGATGTTTCTTTCCTTATAATCTTTCATTCGTTTTCACAATGACCATTCGTTACAACGACCAACTATACTCGTAAATAATGTTATGATTATTTCATATTTATTACCCTACCTACATAAACAAACATAAAAAAAAATTATACTCTCATCATAGAATTATGAGAGTATAATTTTTTTATATATATAATATATAATCTAAGACTCTCATCCTCGATTCAACAATCGTTTTTTCCCTCTCGTTTAATAATCACAACTCGAGCAGAACGGTTTTCGAGAAGAGTAGAAATTAACATTTTTTTGTTTTTGAGACATAATATCCCGATACAATATACAAAATTTGTTTAATAAAGTATTTTTTAATTTAACCTATCTTACAAACAACTAGGGCTGCCACCTCTCCAGGTTTGACCCGGAGTCTACGGGTTTGAGTGGTGTTCTCCGGGCTCCGGGTTAGCATAGTGTATCTCCGGGTCTGAAATTTTTGTCCGGACTAAAAAAAAAAAGAAGGAAAATACTTGGGGTCCCGGTCCCCCCCCCCCCCCCATAGAAAAACTGGGTCTCCGGGTCAGCATAGTAAATCTCCGGGTTTGGAATTATGGTGTGGACCAAAAAAAAAAAAAAAAAGGTCAACTATGGTCACAAATTCGTTTTTTCCGAATCTCCGGGTCTACGCTCTTACAAAGGTGGCAGCCCTACAAACAACATACAATTTTATTATACTGTGAACTGGTGAACAAAATACCCACTTCATATTAGAAAACATTTTTATTTACATATCAGAATATAAATACAATAACATTTTGCATGCATATAACGATGAATCTATACAACGATTAAAATAGGAGTTCCCTTTTGTCGCTACTATCTTGTTACACTTTTATTGCACTTTTAGGTGTACAAACTACCTAAATAAATAAAATATAACTCAATGCTCAGTTAGATTCATAAGTCAACTCATGCCCATTGAACAGCGGCAGGACACTATATGACGTATGCTCCTCTCACTCTTTCATTCATCAGATGTGTATTTTCTCAACTAATATTGAAGAGATCATCTCAATATTTAATCTGTGATAATTGGGAATATGAATTAGCATAAATATTGCTAGTAACATAATTTTTGTACAAATTCCCCTGAAAAATCTATAAAGTTTTTGTCCCCAACTCAGTCAAAATAATGTCTCAAATGAAGTGAAGCGAAATTCGATCCACTTTTAAAAAAAATAAATAAACAATTACATATTTTCTGCCCATTTTTTCGCAATTAATTTAATATGTGGTGATCGAGACATAGTTGGACAACTTTTTCGTAGAATTTCATTCAACTGATTTGCTAAAAAGTGCTTTGATTTACTACTCCTGTTTTATTAGGAGTAATAGGACTCTAATGCTGGGTTTCACCAATTTTTAAGGTAAGGAATAGCGGATATAGGAGCCACTTGTCATTATTTTCCATACAAAATTTGTGTCGGGTGACTCCTATCTCCGCCATTCCTTTACTATTTACTCCATGTACTACATTTGCTTATACTACCAATTGTGAGAAATTTTTATTGTTTTTAATTATATTTTGTATTTTTCAAAGGCCGTATGGCCGTTTATGTCATAATAAATAAATAAATAAATAAATAAATTCCTCATCTAAAAAGAAGGTGAAATCCAGTATTAACCCTTTAATAAAATAAGGAAGCCGAAAGTAATAAGAGATTGGTACATAAAGTATGCTATGATGAAACTTTGAGATATTTGTATTTATCTCTGTTGGTGTCGTAATAATTCTTCAAGTAATCACACTCTACTTGTACGTTTAAATTATTTTTCACAGCATATGAGAAGACTTCCTAAAACAGAAAACAATTTTATTAATCCATCAGTATGTTTATTGTTCATCGTCAAGAAAAGAGGAGACTGACATCAACTGAAGTATCAATTTATACGACAGGGATCATTCGAAGACAATTTCAATCTTTTACCACTCGTCTCGTAACATTCCACTATTTTTGGAGAGGTCAGAGTCAGAAAATAAGTAAGTTTAGCTCAAGATGTTCAGACTTACTTGTGCCAAGACTTTAGCTACTCCTTTTCCACGAAATATTTCAGGAACTTCAGTGTGAATAAATTTTATTGAACTCCCTTGTTTCTCATAATCAACAAATGCTTTACCTGCAATAAAATAAGGACATTCAATTCAATAAGCAAAAACTCTAACATAAGCGAGCTTTTCAAGGAATTGTTATATGAACAAGCTTACTGCTATCAATCTCTATGTAAAATTGATTATTTGAGGAATCATGATTCACTTTGAGGCCCTCACTGGAGAAATTCCTCAATTTAGATCTGGTTAAAATTTCAGGCTGCAAAATTGCACCAGAGGATCTAACCACTTTATTGATATTAGATAACATTTGATCGATTTTTCCCGTAGACCAATTTTTCCTAATGAAACAAAGTTTCAATCTACGATCAGAGATTATCCTACAATTTTGTTTTGTTCAATCGAGACTCGAGAAGAGATTTTGTTTTGACAGCAGCTCACAGCTGTCATGAGTTCGGCATAGACAAAAGTCAATAAATTGTTGCTACCTCTAAAAATTTAAATAGGTAGTAGAATGTACCAATTTTTATCTAGGCATTAGGTACAAAACGGGTACAAAATATTTTGTAGGCACAATGCAGGATGAATCATGGACCATAAATGTTTAAATTGTTTTCTACGAATTAAAATTTATTGGAAAATTATCAATTAATTTTAAAATCGTTTTTCTTCCCAGAAAATCCTGGGTATAGACCAAAAAAAAAATTGCACATGATAACGGAATAAACACGTCATGTTATAACTACCAGCAAAGTCAGAATATACAAGACATGCGTCCGTCCCTTCATGGCATATGGGATAGAAGTGAGAGCCGATACCAACCGGAAAAAAAGACAGTATTGTCAGAGTAGCTGAGATGAAAACCCTACGATCCATCGCAGCAGAACACTTAGAGATAGGATCAGAAAGAGACTATACCAGTGAAAAGCAGTCGTGTCCCAGTGTGTTCCATTCGTGTCCCAGCCTGTTACATTCGTGTCCCAGCCTGTTACATTCGTATCCCAGTGAGGGCCAGTCGTGTCCTAGTGTGGGCCATTAAATTTGTGTCCCAGTGGGGGCCAATCGTGTCCCAGTTTGCTCCATTCCTGTCCCAGCGTGTTCTATTCGTGACCTAGTGTGTTACATTCGTCTCCTAGCGTGTTCTACTCGTGTCCCAGCGTGTTACATTCATGTCCCAGCGTGTTCCATTTCTGTCCCAGCGTGTTCCATTTCTGTCCCAGCGTGTTCCATTCGTGTTCCAGCGTGTTCCATTTTTGTCCCAGTGACGGCCAGTCGTGTCCCATTGCGGACCATTTGGGTCCCAGTGTGCTCCATTCGTGTACCAGTATGATCCATTCTCGTCCGAGTGTGGGCCAACCCTGTCCCAGTGTGTTCCATTCGTGTCTCAGCGTTTCATAATCATCAAACATATTATGCATCACAATATGGTCCACACTGGAACAGAACGTGCGTCCACAATGAGCTAGTAACGCAACTTTTTTTTATTATTTAAAAAAAATCTCCTAAAAATCACATTTACAAAACTGAAAGAATTTTTTCCGTGTCTTGTAAAATAACAGAGTTACAGAGGTTCAAAGTTGGCTGTTTTAAAAACGGTCGGATTCTATCTATTTAGCTCATGACGTCACAACTCTTGACGTACCGTACTCCATACTACGAGCCGGTACAGTATTATGAAGTATTTTGTCCACGAGATGGCTTGGACATACGTTATCGTGACGATTTTCGATAGGTAAAATAAGAAAAATGTGCTTAGTAAAAAACACATATAAAATACCTAATAATAATCAAATCAAAGGTAGTAAAAATGTGGTAAGTAGGTATTGTTATTGGGGAGATTTTTATCCTTGAATCATTTCTTCTCATTGTTATTTTATTATGTAATGACTTTATGACCATCTCTTGCAATGAATGAAGATATTATGGTTGATTCTAGGTAGAACCTATTGTTATATCGTAAGACATTGTCAGTTTTTTTTTGTTTTTGTTGCATTGTTTATATTTTAGTAATACAACAGCATTGTATTACGTCTCTCTCTCCCCCCAAAATGATATCCTAGTGTGAAAGGAAGAATATGCGGTGCCTACCGTAATACTAAAGGCGAAGATACACACGAGAGATTTTGGCCTCCCGGATACCAAAATGACAGGTCTCTTGTGTGTAAACACATCGGAGACGCGAGATATCTCTCGATACCGCGCGCCTCCTGAGACGGTCTGCGCACGCAAGTCTCGCGTCGTGTATTTTACATATTTTCGTCTCAGGGGACGCGTCTCCGGTCTTTTGACATGTTCAATTTTAATCTGAGGTCTCTTGGAGATGTTTGCAACTGAATTGGATTGGCGCGCGTTGGCACGTGGTTTTTGTATTGATATATAATTTTAAACATTCCTGCGATTGTGACGATATTAGTACATTGTTAATAATAAAATTGTTAGTTGATTATAATTATAATATTATTTTTAAACAATGGCGGATTAATAACAGAGTTGCATTTGCATTTGAAATATGAATACAGTTGTGAAAAATACATTAACATTAAGTGTTTTGTTATTCCCTCCATGTCCTACAACATTTATAGCAAACTATGTAGTTACCATTTCACCCTTTAATATTCATCGAAGGAACATGAGGAGGAAACAAAATTTCGCTACTCACAATGGTTTCGGGTATGTAGTGCATACCGATACTTGCTTTGGCTTATGTCACTGATGTCATAGGAATGGTGTACATTAAAAGAAGGTCTAATTAAGTATTCTATTTCATTTACTAACGCAGAAAAGGAAATATACACATACGCATGTAAGTAAAGTACCGACCGACATATGTACATTACTGAATCGATAAATAATTTCAAAGCGGTATATAATTATATTTTTAAATCACAATACTCGTAATAATACATGACACTAGAGTATGTACACAAAACCAAACAGCATTATGGCGCCAAAAATACTAATAGAATGAATGCAGCAACAGACCAAAGTCTCGCGTCTCGAGATAGTCCCGTGTATTTTAGAATTTGATGACAGGAGGCGATTGTCGGCCATTTTTACTAGAGATGCCGTCTCTAGAGACGAAAATCTCCCGTCGTGTATTTCACTGAAGAGACTGACGCCATTTTGTCAGTGCCTGGAGGCGCGTCTCCTGAGACCCCGTATATCCACACCTTAATTCATTTAAAATGTAGGTAGTATTATATTTTACTCATCACTGATGACTGATGAGTCATCAGTCATCGGCATCAACATTAAAAAAAAACATTTAGGAATATTGTCACTGACAAAAAACGGTAGTTCTAAAACTTTTACTATAACCACCTATTTTTAATATTAGTTTTGACTTTCGTTTTATATTAAAAAGATATAGGTACACGGGCGTCGCTAGCCTCGGGACTAGGGGGGGGGGGGGGGGCAACAAAAATTGATGCAAGATAAAAAATGCGTAACAGCGCCGCAGGTGATTTTTTTTTTGTAACAAATGATTTTTTAATAAAAAAAAGTAATATTTTCATACTAATTTTACAAAATTTACGATGTGATGAAAAAATGTGTGGTAGAAATGTGATTCTTAGATTAAAGAGATTAGAATGTTTTTTTTTAAAAAACTGGGTGAAGTGATGAACCTGGTTTTTGGAGCCTGAATTTCATTCTGCTTAAAAGATATCTTACAAAAAGTTGATAGATTGCAAGTTCTAATCCAAAATTCGCCAGAAAATAAAAATTTCGCCAATTTTCCAAATTTTCGCCATGTTCCGTCACGATATTTTGTTGGCAAACCTCGGATTCGGATTCAGCACCCCAAAATACATATAGAATGAAAGAAAAACAGACTAACCCACAACTTTCCATCGAGAAATCTAAAAGCACCGTATTATTACTAAGTATTAAAAAATGCTTTCTCTTAGTTATTAACAAAACTTTTTTACAAACAACCAAGTTCAGATCATGATTTCAGAGAGAAATTTCCGGTCACCCGATAGGTTATGAAATCTCAGAAAGGTTTGAGAAGCATTGTTAAACAGCGAAAGTTAGAAAACATATTATTATTTATAGATTAGGTACCTAATACGTACTATACAAATACTATAATCACTTTGCGAATTTCACACTATGAATTTCGGAACTCATGAAACTGAAATTCATAACAAAATCAGTTCCCACTTACTCGTATGCTATATCATCTGCTTTTGGGAGATTGTTATCTTAAAAAGTATTCCTTTATTATCAATAAACAATAAAAAAAACGCAGAATACAAAACAATTTCACTCCTAATCAGAATAAGGCCTAACATCCTTCTAATTACAATAAATTATAACTATTTTAATGTTAATGTATGGACCGCATACTAGCCCCATATAGAGGCTGAGATCCATAGCGAGTTGTGACGTCACGAGGTGAATTTGATAAAACCGAGCGTTTTTCAGCAACCCCAACTTTGACGGCTAATATCTCTGGAACTATTCCATATTTTCGAAAAATTTAAAAAGTCTGGTAATCGTAATTTTTTTCTTGATTTTTCTAGTATATTTTAAAAGTACATTTCAGACATGCGTTACTAGCTCATTAAAAGTAGTATGTACCATATACTTATAGAACAAAGGTGGTTCACACTTGAAATCATTGTGGACCACTCTAGAACACAATATGGACCACAATTGAAAAAATGTGGACCACACTAAACTTGAACAGAATGTGGTCCACAATTATGTGTTCATTTCTCTATTATAAATATGTTCGATTCTCATTTTTGTTCATCGACTATAAATGAACTCGTAATAACCATGGGCGTCTACATGGGGCCTGCGGCGCTATATACCTAGGGTTCTAAGCATCTTACAAAATAACCGTAGGTATGTATTAATTGTCTGTTGTAGAAAGACAATCAGATTCATCACTTCACCCATTTCCCCCTTAAAAATTTCGCCTGCGTCTTTTCAATTGGAAAACGTTTTTCAAACATATTTTTGTGAGCCTTCTCCACTCAGCTTCGCAAAAAAATCGCCTGTGTATTTCACTTTTTTAGGCTATAACAATATTTAATTTCTGCCCACCCACCCCCCGAAACAAACCTATGTACCTATTTATTTTATATTTTGTAAAATTAAGAAAATGGTTATGCGGCCCGGTAGGCAATCTCATTTTTAGAATCTGGCCCGGCTGTTGAAAAGGTTGGCCTTCCCTTGGTCTATTCAGTGAACTTCCAGACGTGTGTAATAGCCCTTATTGTCACCCAGTGCCACCAACCACAAAAAAAAATCTCCATGGAAACAGCCGCTTTCAAAAATAAACAAAAGTGACAAAATGGTGCCGATTTTGTATCGCTTGCGATTTATAATTACATTAAATTAATACCCATTCTATATATTTATCACTAAATTATAATATTTGAGGTTTTCGTTTCTTAAATCTTCATCACAAAATGGATCAAGGCGTACTTAATGGGAAACTGTTGTTTTATTTCAAAGAAAATTTATTTGGTAACTTTCAAAGTACCATAAAAGAATACATATCCAAATTTCCCAGTGATCCAGTGTATTTAATGTATAATGGATTTGCTCTCACTCTGTGTGAGAGATACTTGGAAAGCATCAGGGAGTTGAATAATATTCAATCCAATGAAGATATTGCCTTAGCAATGACAATGTGTCTCATACATTCACATAAGAGAATATCAACTTCAGATAGAGATGTCTTACAGCATTTAGAGTCCAAATTAAGAGAGGAAAAGAAGAATGCTTCTGGTATTTCATTATATTATGCTGCCATGTTTCTACTTTTAATTGAGAAGTATGATAAAGCTTCAGATTTCATTGTTAAATCTATAAAATTAGATTCAAATACACCCCATACAATCATATTAAGAGGATGGATCGATATGTTGAAGAATAAGTCCTCTCCCTCGCATAAAATATCTTCATGCTTTGAAGAGACGAGCGTTGCTGATAGTTTTGATGCTAAGTTGGGTCTTGCAACTCTTAAATATTACTTAAAGAATTTCACTGGTGCTCTTGACATATTGAATACAATGTCTATGCAGTTCTCTGAACCAGAGATAATACTTACAGAAAGACTGAAGAACGAGCTTGCTTTATATAACTGGGAACAAATGCACGAAATTATTAATCAGATTGTTTCGATACAAGTAGACAATTTGTTGGCCATGAAATATAAACTTCTTTATGTAATTTGTAAGAAAGGGGACTATATCGAGTCGGCAGAGTTACTCGACCAATATTTCAATATTTTGGAGAAACAAGAATCTAAAAATTCGTATTTGTTTAATGAAACTACTCAACTTTTTTCTAGAGTTTGTGGCAGATCTAACACTGTACTCACGCATGTTTATAGATTTGCAAAATATGCTGCGGAATTGAATCCGTCCAATTGTAATTATTTAACAGAGTTGGGATATCAATGTCTAATGCAAGGGAAGTTAAAGGATGCAAACCATTTCTTCAAATCTTCCACGAAATTGGACGACAGTTCTATAAATGCTCTGTGCGGATTGACCCTTTGTCAGATGAATGAAAGCGGTCCTTCAGATCAAGTCGCACAACAGATTGAGTTGTTGAATGAATTAATGAATGCTAAAAACAAAAATCCATATCTTCTGTTAATGTCGGTGAAGATGGAACAGAAATCACCCGAAAGTGCTTTAGAATTTCTGAATGAAGCCACAGATATCTTGATATCTAATGTACACAATATTCCGTTTGGTGCTGAGTATCTTAAGATATTGAACGTTGATTTGCTGTTACTGATTAATGAGGAATATCAACGTTTCATTCCTAAGAAACCGTTTGTTGTTTTTGATTCGATGATGCTGTTCAATTTTGAAGAAATATTACCACCTTCAGTCACTAGGAGTTTGTATTTATTAGATTTAATCATTAAATCGTGTCCTGGTTTGGTGTCTGCAATATACGAACATGCCAAACTGCAATTCCTTTACGGGAAAGTTGGCAGTGCACAGAAAAGCGCACAGAATATAATTGACAATATAGATCCCAGCTATGCAAATGTACACCTTTTGTTATCACAAATCTACATTCAACAAAATTCATTTGATAGAGCGCAGCAGAGTTTAGAAGCTTGTCTCAGTTACAACTTTAAAGTCAGAGACAATCCTCTGTATCATCTGCTAAACGGTCTCATATACAAACATCAGAAGAAATATAAAGAAGCTTTGGGTTGTTATACTTCGGCATTGAATTTACAAGGCTCTAAACAACTCAGCAATAAAACCAAGTCAGCGGATTACTCGTTGAATCTCCCAGACAAGGCGACACTTTATTTGGAACTTATAAACATTTACTCCGAACTAGGCCAACACGCTGAAGCAGCCAAGATAATGCAAGTATGTTTCATCTGCGTAATAAAATAATAACTTAATTTGGTACAATATCAGATGCTAATTTCTAATTTACTATGTTCTAGGATGCTATTGAAGAATTCTCGTACACTTCGGAAGAAGTAAGGCTATCGTTAGCGAATGCCGAAATGGCTTTGAGGAATTGTAACGTGGATCGTGCCATTGAAATTTTATCTGAGATTAAACCAGGACAGCCATATTATTTGCAGGTTCAAATTCTTATAATTGATCATTTCTCTCTGATGCTTATTCAAAAGATCGCTTTCATTATAGTATTTTGAATTATTTTACAGGCTCACACTAAGTTGGCAAACATCTATTTAAAGGAGAAAAATGACCGTGCAATGTTTTCTTCGTGTTTTAAAGATATCGTCGCTAATCATCCTGGATGTGATGGTCACACAATGTTGGGAGATGCTTACATGTCTATACTTGGTTAGTCCTATTATGTATTTATAATGTGGTGTTATATTTCTCGAATTTATATTTTATAGCTAAATTTTGGTGCATTATTTTTGCTACATGATTATATCTATATGTATATTCAGTTTGCACGAGTGTTGCATCAGAAATTATATGTTGTATCATTTCCGGTTTTGCCAGACATTTCTTACAGAAATCCTCTATTACATTTGTGTTTTTATTACTATATTGAATAATGGGCATACCGTATAAATACTGACAAGCCTATTGAGTCAGTCAAGTCTGTCCAATTTCTTCTTTCACGTAGTTACGGATGTTGACTTCTAGTAGTGAATTCCACTCATCAAGCACTCTGTTCATCAGTAAATACTTTGGTGGAGCAAAAATTGGAAGTAATCGAGTTGGGGGTCTTTGGGTGGAGATTTATATATTTTTTAAATCTTATTTGAGAAGATGTTGGCTTATTTTGAAGGAATTCTTCTGTTAAAGTTTTCTTTTAAGGTTCGAAGTTCGGTATCAATGATTTATTGTAAAATCACGGCAATTTATTTTCCCGTGAAGCGTCCAGGTTATAATTTAAAGTACATTTTAGAGCCGAACCTAGCAGTGCAGGCGTATGAGAAAGCATCACAACAGAATCCTCAGGATGTGACATTAGTCAAGAAGATGGGTGTTGCTTTAGTTAAAATGCATCACTACGACCGAGCTATCAGACACTATAAGGAGTCATTGAGATCTCTCAATAATCCGGATCTTAAGATTGACCTTGCTGAACTGTATATTAAGGTAAATCATAATACCTACATTAATTTTTAGTCATTTAAAACTAGTGTTTGAAAACCACTCGAATGGAAATAAAACCTGGAGTTTTCAATGTGTAATTTGGTTGCGGACTCTTGAAATTTAAAAATTTCTTTTTAGTAGTTTCAAGATATTTTTTTGTATGAAATAATTTATCTAATTATTAATTCAGATTTTTTATTGTTTCAGTTGAAACAATTTGAAAATGCAGACGAACTGCTTACCGAAGAATTAAACACTTCTTCTATTCAGACTGCAAACGATATTGTGACGATGAAATTCAAAAGTAAACTCTTGATGATGTTGGCTAAAGTCAAGGAGAGAAAGGGATTCCACGAAGTCGGGACTAAAGTAGCTTTAGCGACATTGAAGGAGGCTAAGGAAAACCAAACTAGACTTGTAAAGAGAGCACAGATGGAGGGATATGGTAAGAGATTGTAATATTGTGGACTGTAATACGTAAGTTCATCTGTTAAAGAGAGTCTTAAGTGAAAAATTTCTTTCAGACGATTTGGAAGATGAGAAGAAAGTTCTTTCAGACATATGCTACTCTCTGGCATCTCAATATGCTGGAAGCAAATCTACTGACTTGGCTATACACACGTATAAAGAAGCACTACAGTATACACCACAGAATCCACATATTCTCTTGGCTTTGGCTAAATTGTATACGCAGGTTAATTTTATTTTCATTTCATTCCACTTGCAAAGTTTCACTCAAATTAAGGTCATATCTTGATTATATTTTGCGTTATTGTTATTAGGTAAATGAGCCAGACCTCTGTCAACAAACATGCGCTATTTTATTAAGTGCTGATCCTGAAAATGAGGCAGCTTCCGTTACAATGGCTGATTTAGCATTTCGCAAGGTGAGGTATACAGAACTACAAGAATATTATATCCCAATAGTCATATTGCTTTATGCATAGATAGTATCTCTTACAATTATTGTTTTTTCCAGGTGGATTTTGAAAAGGCCGCATTCCACTTGAAGCAGTTGTTGACATCCCAGCCTGCCTATTGGACTGCTCTTGAGAAGTTGATAGATGCTCAGAGGAGACTGGGTAAATTGGAGGAAGTGATGCCCTTCATAAACAAAGCACAAGATATGGGATATTCTCAGGAACCAGGTAGGCATACTCACTGCACAGATCTTGGTCCAAGTCCCATATATTTTTGCCCGGTGTCATTTACTTGCATAATGATTGTTTCTAGGTTTCTTATATTGCATGGGTTTGAAACATCGCTACTCGGGTGATCCCAATGCGGCTCTACGCCTGTGGGGTAAGGCACGCACCCAGGGTCAGGTGGGGGTGTGGGGGAGATCCGCTGCACTGGGGGTCATAGGTGTTTGCCTGGCTCCTTCCGGAGAAGCTATGCCACCGCCTATTTCTGAAGAGGGAAGCAATGATAGCCCTGAGGATTTGGAGTACAGGTAGAAAATAATTATGTAACAAAAAGATTTTGAGTGCATCACTAATTTCGTTAGTTGGGTGTGTCACGAATCTCAATTTGTGTTCCAGAGACACAAGATCCTTTGCCTTAGGCATGGCAGAACGTCTGTTGTTGGAATTAAAAAAGGAGACCGACAGAAACCAATCTGACGCCCTAGAGTTGAAACTGTTAGAATGTCGCCTCATGTTAGCCGGGAGGAAGAAAGCGGAGGCGGAGGGAACTCTGAGGACGCTTCTGCAGCTTGCTTCTGAGGAAGGAGGGGCGGATGATGTGGGAGTAGCTGCAACATTGGCCACTGCGTAAGTACACCTCTAATACGTAGATCGAAGTTTGTGCAATGTCATGCTTCAGAATTTTAAATGAAATCAATTGTGGTTTTTATTTCTTTCTTTAGTTATTTAGTGTTGAAACAGCAGCAGCGAGCTCGCAACTGTCTGAAGAGGGTTTCCCGCAACCACTGGTCACCGGAGAAGGCTGACTGGCAGGAAAGGTGTTGGTTGTTGCTAGCCGATTGTCTCATCGCTGCGGGAGGAAGTAATGTCGAGGCTGCTAAAGAATTCCTAGAAAAGGCTCTCAAGCACAACAGATCATGTGCACCCGCACACGAATATCTTGGTTAGAGCAAATTTAGTGGACAGCAAAACAAACTTAAGTGATATTGATCAATACTTTTTAATACTGATCAAACGTGTTGTTTTGTCTTTATCAGGGCAGTTGGCTGAGAAGGACCAGTCATATAAACAAGCTGCTCGACATTACGAGTCTGCCTGGGAGTATGGCGGACATGGAAATATGAGTATTGGATATAAATACGCTCACTGTTTGCTCAAGGCTAAAAAGTAAGAAAACAGATTCATATCATGTTTAATCTGTGATGAAAATATTGCAATGAAAAAATATATGATGTGGTATGTTGTTTTAGGTATGCCGATGCCATAGCAGTAAGCAGGCAAGTTCTCATAGTTCATCCAGATTTCTTGAAGCTGAAACGAGATGTATTCGATAAGGCTGTGACACATCTACGGTGTTGAGAAAATTCTAGATGTTTGAAATAAGTGCAAATCCGTCCATATTTTTAAGCTGTTTTCGTTTGTAGAGATTATATTATAAAGCACTGTCAATAGAAAAACTATTTTTTTTTATGACAGCCCCTGGAACCCGAGCTAATTAAATGAACCTAACCTAAAATTGAGGGAATACACACAAAGAGTTTAAATAAATTCATCACGTCATTTTATTTATTTATTTTATTTGTACGTTATACAATATGTAAATAATGTAATCCCATACAATGAAACTAAAATATAATTACGCACTTTCTCATTCTCTTAAATGATAAGATCACATCGATCTTTATATAAAATAATAATATCACGATTACAGAATACACAAGAGTAGAAAAGTACTACATATTTACATTTTATCACATGCCATTCATTTGTGATGCGACCAGAGACAATACATTACATATTTGAAAATATTATTATTGTTGCAAGATGTCTCGATAGAAAAAAATGATTCATAACATAATTTCATGATTTAATATAATATAATCTAGGTTATTTGTTTCTTATACTACACACATCTATTATGCACCCATAATGCGTTTCAACAACACGTTTTGAATACTGCAATATATTCACAAAAATATCCACGTACACTCGAGTATCTATGTTATCAATTGGACTCTGGTTCCTGTAAAAAAGAGAGAAAAAGAAATTGTGTTTATTATTAGCCAAAAATACATACTTTGTTAAGTAAAATTGTTGTTAGAACTCTGGCAAACTTTACTCATAGATATAAAGCTTGTCATGTAAAAGTACAATACGGTTTTGTATGTGGATCGGAATGGCACTTACGGTTGGATCACAATCGGCACAGTGCCAGGAGTATCCTCTCTTTTTAGGATTCTTGTTTAATGGTGGCTCCAGGCAGGTGAAATGATATCTCTTTCCGCATTCGTCACATCTACAAAAAGCGCAAAAAATCAGCTCTGTTATAATATTACAAATTGGTATTTAGTTAAGGCTGCTGAAATCACTGTCATAGTAAGATATGTAGTATATTATGAAAAGGGGCCTACAATAAAATCATCATAAGATAAAAAGCACGCAAACATTAGCATAAAGAATGTTGGGGAGAGGTCGCCACAATACAATTTAGAGGCGTTCCATGCACACAGAGCAAGATAATTTACAATACAGTGAGCCAGCACCATGACCCAAAATAACGAAGAGATGTTATTGCAGCCCTAAGAGAAAGCTCAGGGGCTAAAGTGGTGAATTATGATGAGGATTATTACTGTTTGTTAATGGCCTGATAATGAGGATTATTACTGTTTGTTAATGGTTTGATAATGAGGATTATTACTGTTTGTTAATGGTTTGATAATGAGGATTATTACTGTTTGTTAATGACTTGATAATATATGAAGCATTAGACTGTATACCTCACGAGGTTGACAGGTGTTCCAGCCTGCATACAAACATCACATTGTGTGAGAGCTTGAGTGGAGGCAGCTGCAGCCGTTCCACCGCCGCCTGCACTCCTTCTCGGGGTGCCACCTTCACCTGCGGCCCTCGCAACACGACCAGACTGAAAGCAACAGCACACATTAGCCCAAAACGCTTGACAGCACATACAATAAAGATATGCATAACACACACAAAATAGTACCGACTGTTTTTTTGCTTAAACGTAAACTAACCTAGTATTCCCAAATTAAATTTTATTGCGTATTCGATTTCAAATTTATTCACATACAATATAATTGACATATAGTGCAGAGCATAAGGATGAGGGTTTGTTTTCAACAGTAGGCATGTATAACTATATATTACGTAGTAACAAAACGTTATACTACGATGTGCAGTCTGTCGAGCAAGAGTTGGTTTTCAACAAGAGAGTTGCACATAACTTTTTGGCAACATTTGTAGAATTTCAATACAAATGTCATTGTAGTCAGCACATAAAATTGCAGTTCTAAATTAATCTGAGACCATCTCTTCCATGACACGCTGTACGTAAAAATAAAAAGAAACGTTCATACAAGAAATTAAGGAAACATAAATTTACAAACAGAGGAATAACGTAAGATGTTAAACATATAAATTACAGACATACACATACACAAAATGTAGGTACACACTACTATTACATTACAGAATTACAATTACGTTTATTTAAGGCATTCCCAAATCATGATGTATGCAATAATACCTTAGTTTTAACTGGTTTAGGAGATATAACCTTACTATCCACAGTGTTAGCAGACGCTGGCTGTAATACAAATAGTAGTGATATACAATACAACACACAATTGCATTCTGATGATATGTACATGGGGTACAGAAAGTGGTTAGTTCAAGCGTTCAATCACTTCTCACTTGAGACAGTCTACTATGAAATATGAACTCATGAATTATATATACGCACACCTCTTAAATGTATTTCTAATTAATCCTCAAGTACCTACACAAAATGGTAATAATGCTCCAATGTGGTACGTTTCGTGAATAGAACGTTTTCGAGGGAGTTAATAAGCTGAAGGTCTGAATGAATGGTATGAATAATAAGCTGGTAATACGTATGTTTCAAACTCTTTATAAAACATTGCAAAGGTGAAATTTGTATGAACGGCGGCACAAAAAACATTAAGTGTTGTGATAAAAATATATTTTATCTCGTTACGAAATGATACATACCATAGACGACGATTCAGATATAAGGGCTGGGGTCTCCACTGGAGGCGGTACTGGTTCCGACGTGGAATGATGCTGTAAAAATGAGAGAACATGACATATGAATCGTTTTGAATAGGCATGTATAAACAAAATACTATGCTACACGATTTTATAGTTAGCCAACCTTATGTTTTTTGAGTAGGGCTGGTGGGGGTCCATCATTGCTGTCTGTGGGGACGTAGAACAATTGAGGATCCACAGAGCCTGCTGGTTTTGGAATTGGTTTAATCTGAAACAAAGTAAATTTTGCAATAGAATATGACCAGAGATTTCGAGATATCGGTGTTTTATCTGAAAGTAAGAAATTCAATGAAGAATGAAGATTAAAATTCACCTTGATTGTGATTCTAGGATGAGGTATTTCAGGGCTCTCCAGATCCAAGGACTTCTTCTTTCTCTTATGCTTGTGTGCCTTGGACGGAGATCTTAACAAATCTGGTGAATACCTTGATCTATGTTTCTCCTTACGTCTTTTTCTGTTGGATTTGTGACTAACTTCCATATCATGCTCTCCCAATACAGTTGATGCATTGGTATTGTCCGCTTCGTTTGTGCTTTGATTGTTTGTATTCGACAGCAGGGTTGAGAATGTGGAATTTGGTGAGAGGAATGACGTGTCTGTGGAGAGCTGCATGGATGTGGGAGGTGCCTGCGTCGTCATGGAGAAATCTTGTTGTGACGGTGAAGTTTGAGGACTCTCGGCTACTATTGGTGTGATGGACATGAGCGGAGTGTTAGTCAAAGCCGGCGATGTGAAACTTCTCTTTCGAGATTTTTTGGATGGAGAATTTGTTATGGAGTCACTCGGTGAACTGGATGTGTATTCAAGTCCTTGTCTTTGCTTCTGCTTCTTAATTTTTCGTTCTCTCTTTGAAGGTTTACTGATTGTATATTGCGGGGAAGACATTTCTGTGGATTGGTTTACGGTCTGATCTTTAACGGAATCGAAGACATCGTCACTATTTTGTTCTTTGACTTGTTCTGGCGGTGGTTCAACAGGTTTGATTTTTACTTTGAACATGGATCCAGTCTCAAGTTTGGGTAATACTTTGAGTGGTTTAGGTTCTTCTTTTACTTCGGGTTGACTTTCCTTAGTGGAATTGGATGTGGGACTTGTTAGGCTGATGATTGTACCGTCTCTACTGAATCTTGTTCGTGATCTACGAGCCACTTTCTGTTCCATCACTTCGACTTCAGAATCTGATGTTTTGTCACATTCCGAACATTGCCTGAAATACAAAATATTCTTCAGTCTGTTACCACAAATAAGTTTTCGTGTAATAAGAATGATTTTGTAAAGTTCACTCACCATCCGTAGAGTTTAGATTTCTTGGGTAGCCTTGTTAATGGAGGTTTGAGGCAGCCGAGATGATAATATAGATGACATGTGTCACACTTGGCCAACAAGTGTTGATCTGTTTTCAGTCTGCAGATGCCACATTCGTTGTTCAGAGGGAGAAGCGATTCTGCAGCTGGGGCGACGGTAGCTGCTAAACAAAAATATATAACACATTGATTAGTGCATATTTCTTTGGCTCAATTAACAAAAAATAAATGTGAATAAAAATATTATTAAACCAACCTAATTTGGATGTTGAAAGCACCTTTCCCTCTTGTTCCTCTGGATTGGAATTGAGTGGAAAACCAACACCCATCTTCAATGCCGCTGCGGTCGGTACCACTGGCCTAAGGAGGTACAAACCAAAGCAATTATTATCAAAAAACATCAAACAAGTAACAAAATAATGCACACTATGTATCTTTCATTTCTTCTCTTTGTAGTGTTGCTGATGATTATACATCGGGAGATCCGATTCTCTAGGTACCTGGGACTAGGAGAAGTGCAGGGACGTAGAGTGAACAAAAATATTATACAGTATATTTACTTGGCAAATGTTGTCAATACTACCTGCATAATGCACGCAGATACAAGTTACGTGGAATTTGTTGTTACAGTTCACTACTGTTGTATTCCCCTATAGATATTGATGATTGTATTGAATTCAGGTAAAGATGGAAACCACCGTAATTTAAATTCGAAGAGAAATAATACTTTTGGTCATGAGCCATCTACGGAATTAGGGGATTAAAAATGATTTATTGCACCTCAGCAATAAAAGGCATCCATGAAATTCGATGTATACAGATGATTCGAAGGTGAAAGGGAATCGATTGTTTGTAGTTCTTACCGTCTCGGTACAATGTCTGGTTGCATCGCGGGAGTAGTAACAAGTAGATCAATGTTGGGCAGGACTTTAGCAGGGCACACAGCAGCTATACATTCATACATCTTGTTAATTTGCTGATTCACCAGAGTCAGATCTTTCATCACTTCGTTGCTCTCTTTTGTTGCCTGTAAAATAGCAACACAACATTAAAAAAATCCTTGAAACGGGCAAAGTTTATCAACTAGAAAAGTTGCATTTCGAGACACTGCAGGAGGCAGAATCTTTCTATGATCTCGAAATGGAAGATTAGGGCGGTTAAATCCCACTCCATAATCTACACATAAAATGCCAACACTGGGAAATTCTTCACTCTGCGACAGAATGTGGATGGAAAAATGGCAAGTTACTACTAGTTAGCTTAACAGATGTACAGCACAGGATGGACTTTCCACCAGGCTTGTGACTGATTGTCGGTTGGCTTAATGCGATCACTTTACACTTAATTAATATTCCCAGGGTTAGCCTTAAGGGAGCCCCCCCGTAAACCCCACCCCTAAATTACGAAAAAATGTTAAAGCTGTACAAAACAAACTGGGTTGTAAATGTTACACATACCACATCATACTCATCCCGAAGTTCATTTTGCTCAGCCAGCAGATCTGTGTTATTGTCCATGAGCTCCTGCAGAGATCTCTTCATAGTTTGCATTCTGCTATTGCGCTCGAGATAGTATCCGATAAACTCTACGCTGAATGCGGGAGGGATGTGCCATTTCTTGCGGACGTCCATCAGCGCAGCTAGCTGAAAAATTATGAGAAAAAAAGTTAAGAAACACAGCGGACAAAGACAATAATTTTAGCGAAAATTGAAGTGATTACTACCTGAGCATCTTGCATTTCCAAAGCTACTGTGTCAATTCCCATGAGGCTAGCTTTGTGGAGTAGCTTTCTGCAGGCCGTGGCACTCGTAGGCAGAAGTCTCGGCATCTTTTGTGTGGGAACTAATAAAACAGAAACACAATTGATTAATTTATACATAGTATTGCAATTATACACAGACAGCATAAAATACACATGTATTAGAAAAAGTACTGCCGTTTTAAGCAAGAACCGTGCAATAAGTTGAAAATGAGATATGTGCGAAAAACATTTAGATCGTCCATATAATTCCATACATTTGTGTGGAACGCATACAGCTTTAAAAATAGGGGTTGCATATTAAAACTCTGCATATTTAAACTTTTTATTATTTATTTATTTATCGTATGGCCAACATCACGCCTATATCATATAACATTCGTTATGTCAAAGTGTAAAAATAAAAGTCAAAAGCGCAGAGTGAACTGCTTAACCCTGGATAACGCTGAATGAGTATGCAACTGTTGGCCGCCAGACAATCAATGATCTCCTGGCTAAAAGAAACATCACGATACGAGAAGACTTTTTATGACTGAAATAGATAGGTCTAGGGTTGAAATACCCATTTCGATAAAAAACCTAAAGTTGGCGTATGTGATTAAAGATTTTCGATTGATTAAACGGAATTAGTAGTCTATAAGAGTTTCAAAAGCAACGTAACCCTGTGGACAAACCAACTTTGATATTTCTATTAACTGTGATAACATCACATACCCCAAGGAGCATTCTTGACTTCCTTCATAGCAATAAACTTCTTTCTACACTTTTGCAGTTTCCGCTGGGTTCTCAACTGCGCAGCTGTGTCAGTACTATTTTGCAAGTCAATTTTTCTGGAAGAAAAATTACAGATTTATATAAGACGTAGAATATTAAAATCGCTTCACATTGCTTCTTTATATTTTCTATAAAGTGTGCTGGAATTGGAAAGAATTTGGCTTTGTTACCTTTGCTCCGTCCTCAGTTGTAACGCCAGCCAATTTCTCTTTCTTTTCCTGATGAGTGTTTTATCCGAGTGCAGTTTACAGTGAGCATAGAATGGATCAGCTTGTTCCACTTCTTCAGAATGTGCTTCAGCCAAGAGACCTTCCTTCTGACCACTGAAATAAAAATAATCGATTAATTGCTTATATCAGCTTGTTTAAAAAACAGTTGGATCATTTACTAGCCTTTGTGCTGAGCTGTGTACAGAAAAAAAGATAATAGTATTCAAAACATAAACAAAAAGGTAAAAAGTCTACAAATACACATTAACATGCGAGATGAACAATGAGTAAGTGACACCAAACATGTCAACATGTATTGCAATCTCATTCAGGTAGAGGGGACTGTTCTTGCGATAGGAGAATTGTGTATTACATTTGTCCTGCCCCGTGGAGGGTAGAACAACATGTGCGTGGAGTCTGGAACGTATAGTTTTGATTGTTCTAGAATTGTAGGATTCATAATTGAGCCGTAAAAAAAATTGTTCACAAGACCTACACCAAGCACAAAAATTAGTCCATACCCTATTTTAAGTGACTTATCTTACCAAGTGACGTGAAAATATGTACGACACATCCCCGCATCACATCCGATGCATATCCCAGTGCGTGAGAACATCTCGTCTTCACACAAGCAACACGCGCGCGCTCCCCATCTGCTATAGGCCATTTCGAATAGAGTCACTCCGCTTAGTTTCTCAACCTGAAAATAACAAACATCACTTCATTCGTACCTGACAAAAATATAATAATTGTAAAATACCTATTTCAAAAAGCAAAAAAGTAATTAAAGAGATGTAAGGGACATTGTTTGTTTGACACCAACCATCCAAACTTAAAGGCTTTTTTTTTTTAAATTAAACTGGGTTTATCGAAATAAACCCAAACACATCTTTGCACACTTCACAGAAAGCTGAAAAGATTGTGTTGTGCTGTGAAGTGGAGTAAGTCAGGGATTGAACCCGCGCCCACTGGATTAACAGTCGAGCGCGTTACCAACCAGGCTACCGACCACCTCTTGACCAGGCTTTACTGTGTACAAATATTGGAAAGGGTTTCATCAGGATCCAAATGCTCTATCTAAGGAGCAAACATGCCAGAAGAAAGAACAGGGGGGGTACTTTGTAAGCTTTTTCACCCAAAACACGCAGATAAAATATTTATGGAAAATGACCCTTATGGCGATATACATAAGGGCGTTTTTCGTGTGCATTTTATCTGCGTGTTTCGGGTGAGAAACCTTTAGAAAGTTTCACCCCAGTTATTGCTTTGGAAGTAATTTAAGTATATGTATTGAACTCAAAAATTTTGACATGAATCTTACCTCACTGAAAGCAACACCTGGTACATAAAGAGCGCACACCAAGTGAACCCATGCTCCAACTTCCGTCTCTTTGAATATGCCACCTGGAATTATACCACATTAATTACTTATTTGCCTTGAAATACCCACTTTACAGTTTAGACAACGAGATTAGGTCATTAGGAATGAATAAGGAGATATAATACGACTCTAGATGGAACCTTGAGAACCCTAAATTGAAAGGTGAAATAGTAGTAGTCGTTCAAGTATTCAACATAAAGTAAATCATGTTAGTACCATTATTACACAACAAGTAATCAGTTTTACCCAAGTTCGGACAAAGTTCACACGTGGGATTAGTGATTCCGGCCTTGCAGGCTTCACAGAACCACGGCTCCGTAGAGGCAGAACTGACAGTGCTGGATTCGCTCGCCACGTCTGAGACTCCATAACAACCTGAAAATAAAATTAATTTAGGAATCAACAGGTTTACATGTTTATTATTTAGAGGATCTGAACCAGGTCTGTCTTAGACAGTTGTGCTTTCTCATGATTCTATGAAAATTATTATCGTCTGATATCTTCACAGATCAATAGCCACTCCTATTTGTGTATGCAATTTATTACAAATATTTCAGTGGAACTGGAATAGTTGAGTATTTATTATTAACACTCATTTACAATCTTCATCAAAGAAGTTGAAATATTTTAAGTAATGCATTTATTCATTCACAAGACTCACCCACAGGCAAAGTGTTTCCGTACAATATTAGAAATTTCATGATCATTTTGAAAGGTCCACACTTTGCCCTATTATCAGGAAATGCAAATAAGCTATATAATATAAAAAACAGTATTTAATTACTCAAAGGACAAACACATATCAAGATATACATAGGTATACTTGCAAACATAACCTCTCACACACATGTTATCAAAAACAACAATTAAAACAATAAACCAAGTGAACCGGAGGATTCTTGACACCGGCGTCGGTGCGTTCATACATTCATTCATTTAGTAATAAAAGTAAAAACCTTCATGAACTGTGACTCCACAGCCGTCACACTCCACAATCTCATTAGAGTCATCACTCCTGGATCCCAAACATCCGGCACAGATGAGCATCTTAGTCAAATCAGATCCCTTCAACTCATTAGCCAGCTTGGCTTTCTGCAGCAGATCATTGACTGTCTTGGTGTCACATGATGAGTCGATCTTTGATTTATTTTTGAAATTGGGTACAACAGACGAATCGTCCGAATTTTCCGAGTCGTCATCATCGTCATTTAATTTATCTGAAATATACAAATAAGTATAATTGTTTCGTTTAGCATCCCTAATAATTATTTGAGAACATACACTTTCATAATTTGATTCAAAGGGTAACCATTTAAATAAATAAAATATTCTTTATTGAACAAATAAAATGACAAAAGGTGGGCTCATTGCCTAATAGCGATTTCTTCCAGTCAACTGAAAATGTACTGTTTACCAAATGGTTTAAGATTAAATACAGATTTGATGGGAGAAAATGGTCTCCCTCTAGATTTCAAATGTTTTTTAATTGAATGTGAAAATGGTAAAATTACAGTACCAGGATCTCCATCTTCAGAGTCTATGGAGTCATCATCACTCTCCTCTGCTACATCTTCTATCCTGAAGTCCGAATCATCAGAACTCTCTCCCAAATCAAAGTCCAGCAATGACTGGGCCGTTTCCACGGGTTTAACCTTCCTTTTAGCAGGATCACGCTCATCTACAATCATGATTCACGATAATACAACTTCAGTGTGATACTAAAGTTGTAAATATTTGTTGAAACTATTATTTTTATGTCATAAAAGTGTGATAATCATTCATAAAAAGCCGGCAAGAGAATATGTCAAAATTGTCAATTGACAGACGTCGAATCACCCGCGTTTTCGTTAAAAATACATTGAATTTTATACTCACATGTACTCATTTTGACGAAGAAATATAAGCAATTTTCAAAAAAGAGCCATTTGCATACTTTTTATTATCTAGCACTCAGTTTTAACTATCTTTAAGTGTGGTATTTCTAAGAATAAACAATGACCGATGACACATTATAATACTATTATGAAGCACGCCGCTTTCGTGATAAACACAGATTGCATAATTACGAGGAGTATTAAGAGAAACAGAGTATTATTATTAAGTTTAACACACAAGAACGCACTAATTGTAGCAAAAATAGCTTCGCATTGTTTATAAAAACAAGTCAAACGAGATATTTGCCCAAATTTGTCAAAGAAGCAGGAAGCAGGCAGGCGAACCTGAGACAGGAAATGCTTGTACTGTGAGGACATCTAGCGAGAAATTTTGGGACTACAATAGTCATTGCGCGTAATTCGAAATTTAAATGTTGCGTTGTTTAGTCGGCACTTGGTGTAAACTTGGGGTAAAAAGGGGGCAAATGATGTAAACTATATGTATTCACTATTACACCGATAATGCAATGCGTATGAATAGTTTAAATGGTACATAATGTTATCGTCAATGTAGACAGAATTTATTATTATCTTCAGATGCTTAGTTAGATATTATGTAGCTGTCTGTTTTTCTACTTCGGTCGTTTAGTTCAAGCTGAAAGGAGTATTCGATGGTTACCACACTCAACACTGTGTTTCCTTAAAGAACCTTAAAAAATAAAAACAGTAGAAAGACCGCCGGTAGATGCAAATGCATTGCGGGAATTTTATCCGATAGAAAATTAATGTATTTTTTTTACTGCAGTACGTAAATTTCCATACCATGCTTATATTTTTGCAATAAATTACTGTAGATACTTAGGTACACTAGGTACTAATCTTAATTGTATTTAATATTTTCACAGGTATACCACTTTTTCATAATTCACTGTGATTTTAATCCCTATATGAAACATTATAGATAGGTTCGTTTATTTTTCATTTTTTACTGAAACATTCTTATAGGTTTTATCGGAACAAATCTAAATACATTTTTGTAGGTAAACTTCACAGTAAGCCTGAAAAGTTTGTGTCGTGAAGTGGAGTAAGTCGGCATCGGGGATCGAGCTCGCGCCCGCTGAATTAACAGTCGAGGACGTTACCGGCTACCGACCTATAATACGTAGGTTATTATTGATAATCCTATAAAACTCTATAAAATGCCTTACATACTGCGCCGCAGGGACGTAGAAGACCAGGAAGGCCGAAAATGCGGTGGATAGAATCTGTCAGCGCTGATACATCCACACTGCAGATACAGAATTGGAAGACGAAGTCAACATACAGACAAGGATGGAGGAGACTCCTGGATTCAGACAAGACCTACCCAGGGCTGTCGAGCTCATGATAATGATTACCACTAGCGGATCCAGGGGGGGCTAGGGGGCTGAAGCCCCCCCCAAAACCATGAGTGACAGTAATATATATATATATTCATACTATACCTACAAATATTTATTTTCTGATTAAATTTATATTTCTGGAAAGTAAGGAACTAAATTAAGCAATAAGATAGCACGAATTATAAATGAGGATTATATTTTAAATGAATATCTATAGATGGAACTCCTCAGAGTAAATAACTAAAACTTCTACATTTTCAGAATGGTGTCAAAGCTAGACATAAGATGGGACATAAATTGATTCTAATTATCTATTATTATGCCGTATCTGTTCAATGTTGCACGCTCTATGAGCATAAAAATCGACAGTGTCGGTGGTTTTTATGTTGGAAGTGAAACGTAAAAATGTGATTTACGAGAGGCTGGAGAGGTTTATTAGTTTTAATTACGGCGGTTGCTTTGTGGTGTAGGTAGGTGCTTGCCTCGTAGCTAGACTACTAGAGGCAGTATGTACAGGTAGTGAGTTATAAAAATGTGAAAATTAAGAGACGGTAGATACAGAGGTTGTACCTATGTATAGTGTTAATGATATTTTATCCTAGATGTACCTGAGACGGTGGGTATGTACTGTGTACTCGTAAATATACCAAAGATGGTACTCTCCGTAGTTGGTGTACGTAACGTGTGTCGAGTTCTCAGTCTGTAGCGTAGCCGTAGAGTACGTACTCCGTAGCTCTGGTAGCTATTATGTTTATAGTATAGTTATACATGCATTGTGATAAGGGTGGGCGGAACCGGGCAACGGCGGGAGCGAAAGGGAGGAATAAGGAATGAGCGGGAAACGGGAGAGGGCGGATTTTGAGTTGTGTGTCGAACTGTCGAGTTGCGCGCGGTCGCTGGGGAGGATAGGTCGTGTGCTTCGCTGTCCCATACCCAAGCTGAAAGTTATCCCTGAAAAATGCATCGGTAGTCGGTCAATACTCATAACCTCAAATTATCTCTTGTCATGTATGAAAACATTATCAACATTTTAATTCACGCCCATAACAGATAAAGTGCAACTTAATCTTATGTACTGTTCTTCAGAACCACGTGCTCCTGAATCAAATTGACGTTTTGAGAAAAGTGTAGTACTTATGTGAAGGTTGTTTGTGCATACTAGACATCTGACATTTGACAATCTTACCTCGTGCTTATATATATTACTTATAACATTTATTATTTATCGAGTTTCTACTTGAGTGAGTTGTTTAGGAACTTCGTATGGTTGTAATGCTTCATGTTGTTAGTGGCAATGCAGATAAGAGGGTTAGTGAAGTAAATAATTGGAAAGGGACTGACAGCAAGACAGAGATATCTTCCAAGACCACTAACACTGAAAGTGGGCGAAGAGCTCAAGGTAAACACACTCATATTATACTTACAGTTGTTTATGTCATAATACACCTATATATTTGTAGTTGGTATTTATTATGTTGCAGATAATGCATTTTATATAAATGGTAGGTACTATTTGGAAAATGATTTTCTTTTTTATTTCATCTCAACATAAAACATGTTTCAGGAATTTCATGAAAAATGAAAGTTTATTGGTACGAAAGAACATCGTTTGAGGGGCTTGAAAATCTTCAATCCGCCTTTTACAGAACGCTCTAAAACTTTTTTTTTTATTTTCCTCTAGATTATGGATAGTTGAATTTCTACGTTAAATAAGTGTGTATTCTACCTATATACGTTTACAGGTTTCTAAAACTTTTTATAGCGCATTGTCCTCTAAATGTGTGCTTACTTGACAAGCCTGAAATAATTACTGAATTTGCCCCAGTATTGAATTGTAAGATTTATAACTAATCTGTGAATCTCAGATCTACGATGGTTATTTTTAATACTTACTTATAAATTTGAGATATGCCTACCATATTTTTTAGATAAACCTAAACCAAATTATTACAGGTTTTCACAACTGGATATTTGTCACTTTTGACAGCAGGATGTGGCGGAATGGATAAACGGTGACCTGGACATAAACCAACCAATGCCGTCGCATAAGCGTCGAAATGCCCATCCTGCGTCCTTTCTAAGGGAGTTCACATAATGATGCGTTGTGTGAATGTAGATACCTCCAGATTCTCCTGAGCTATGTCTTTGTGTGGCTGTGTGGCTTAGATTCTCCACTAAGCTGTAGGAGTAATGTGGTTTCAAATCAATCCAAATCCCCCGACATCCATTCAGTCTCGAGCTTTGAAGTGTGTTTACAGAACTTTCACCTCTAGACAAATATGTTAATTAATTTCGTTGTTTCTTATTTGATTGATTGTAGCAGAATGTACTACCAAACCACCACAAATATTACAGTCCTACTTCAAATAACGTCTTCTTCTTCAGCCCTGATCTCTCCAATGCTGGATGAGCGCTTCCACTCCTTTCTGTGGTTAGCCTTTCGCACCCACTGTCCGCCTGCTACCAAAGTCGTCTACCCATCTCTCTTGAGGCCTTCCGACACCTCTTTCATTTATTGCCCATGGTCTCAATTTTACGAGTCCAGCACCTACTTGTTGTGTTTTTGTCTTGCTAATTGTTAATTTCTTGTCGAATAACGTCAGTGATCTGTTTTTAAACAAGAGGAAGTCAATTTCAATAATTTTGATTCGATCCATAATCCATAATATTCTCTTTTGCGATATGAACCCGCAGCTAACAGCACACTATGAGGCACAAGATAGAAAATGATCGGGTGTGTGTTGACGGTTACGTGGAAATTGCGATGAGCGATAAAATGTTATGGGAGCCCTAACTGTATTTTGTATAAACCCACTTATAGGAATGATGAATCACTTTGTAAACTTTGCGTAGCTAAAGGGATAACAAAAAATACTTGAATAGGAGTAATTAAATTTATATTTTATTTTAAGCTTTGTATGAAACGAAAGCACGCAGGGTGTTTGTAGGGTCGGTAGGTACCTACCTACCTCTCTATAGTCTCTATGTTGAAAGGGTTCCCAGATGTGTCGCCTTTAAAAACAGTATCCATTTTTTATTAACCATAGGTATGTATGGTCTTACCAAATAAAAAGGTTTGTGAATTCGTTGGTTAGGATAATGATAGGTAGAATGTTCAATTGTTGAGTCCATATGCCGCAGGATCGGAATATCATTAAAAATATATTTTAATAATATTAACGATTCGACAGACTTTTGGGAAATTGGGACGAGTTTTGATGTTTGTCATGCTTCTATGGCGGAACCTCCACAGTTACGAAAGATTTTTTTTACACTTATACCCAATACGGGCCACCTTAGTTATTACATGATATTCCCGTACTTAAAAGTTCGTGCTTCGTATGTAAGGAAACACATTGTGTACTAAGAATTGGAGATGAAATCAATCATAAAAGTATCGGAAAGCTTCGATCTCTGAGAATTACTATGATACGTGTTTCGCATCACATTATATTAATATTACCTACAGATATTCCGCCAGGGCAATGTATCATCGAAATATTGACGATGAATGTTTCTATCTTGATAGCTCCGTGATAAGTTTTGAGATGGGTTGCCTTCGTATATGGATTTATTGTATTAAACTTACCTACCTCACATACAACGCTCAAGAAAGTGCTCATAACTTTCGCAATTATGTTTTCTTCTTTTTCAATAATTTCACAAATACCTGTCGCTGGTTTTTCATATTACCTATAGTTCGGATTGGAGTACATTTTTCATCTCTATTCATACTATGATGGATGGAAAGATGGAGAAGATTTTCCGATTTATTTCGAACTAGCTGCGTTACCCGTGCTTCGTAACGGCAAATTTTACAAACCAACCCGGCTTGAGCTGTAAAAAGTGTGACTTAAAATCTGAATTTCTTTTCCAACGCCCTTTCATACGATACCACACTCGACCCCACACAACCCTTGGATCCCCTCATCATCATGGCATCTCTTAGGAAAAGCTTTTTCTCCAAAAACCGGCGACGTTAGGACACAGCGTATATTATATCGCAAATTTTATTCTAAATTTTCGCAGCAATACATCGTAAAATGCGGGCGTTATGCGAACACTTACAAAAATCAGACTTTATTTTATAAATATATACAGATATACACTGAAAGAAATATGACAGAAGTTCGATAATGGTACTTACCTAAGTGCAAAAGTTTACTACTTACTTACTTACACAAGTTTTTGGAGCTTTTTGGGAAAAAAAGTACTGTAATATAGGTCACTGGTTTAATGCAGCAAAAAATGTGTGTGTAATTTGTAACATGTGGGCAAACATCTTGTTAGAATAATTCGGTTTGCTTATTGTAGGACATTAGGTACCTATTTTACCTAGTTAGGTATTATTAGTGTTGATATTAGGTACTAAGTATAAGCAGTCTTCATGTCTGTGCCGTATGCCAAGTTGTGGTTGATGCTCCTACCGCTCACGACCAGGCCATTTGTCAAATCCTGACCCGCATAATAAGGAATATACCATAATGTATCTATATTCTATACCTATACTTACGTGTACTCGTAATGTTGGTTTCTCTCTACTAAGACAATATTAATATGCTTCTTACACTTAACTTACCTCAGGTATTAGTAATCAATAACAGTAGTTAATCATGTAATTATACACCAGCAATAATACCAGTGCTCAACTTGTGATCTTAGGGTGGAATATTTATTAAGATAGTCCTATTATTAGGTGAAAATTGGTGCAAGGAAAAGATGTATTTAAGTACGAGTATATTTTCATCGCTCTTTTTAGGATGTGAATTCGTAACCATACAAAAATTTTGGCGGATCTAGTATTTTTTTTCTATTCTATCCCTTCACGTCGCATACCTTGTAGGGTAGGCAGAGAGAACAGATCGCCAAACTTTACTTCCTCTGATGTCTGATCTCTCAACATTTATTCAAACATTCATAGCGATCTCGTCTCGACAGCATTTATACCTGATTCTTCCTTATTCACCCATGTCCATGCATCACTCGCATACATTAGTGTTGCCACCAGGACGGCGTTGTGCACATGTTATTACAAAAAATAGGACAATAGGTATTTCGTCTATAGATTACTCTTGCGCTCAGACATTTATCTCCAGTGTACATTACCGTTATCTAGAAAGATTTTCTTAATGCGTATAGTGTTAGATGTTTCCCCAAACATACAAACGTCACTTGGCTCTCAACAACATTAACAGGAAGATATTAGTTATTATAATATTACCTTCAATATTTACTTACAAATATTAGCTATAACTGTACTGTTTAGATTGATTTGTCAATGTTGGTATTTGGTTAACTAACCTGAACTGTACCACGAATTATGCAAATATATCCCTTTATGTGTTACATAGCTTGTACGACGAATTAGGACCAAAACCCAAGTGTGACTAAAATGTTTTCCATTCAAACAAGCATAAAAGAGTTTAGCTATGTAAAACATCTTACTCATATTAGCCTAAATGCACTTTTATTTACCTAACACACATATTGATCATTAAAAGTGTGGATAGATAGATGCCCGGGACCTTTGGGCGAACGCTTTATTGTTTTCTATCTCCGTAGGTCCACGAGGACACCTGGACTCGTCAATTTTTACAATTATAGCATATTATCAAACAATAAAAAGAGCAAAAATCATTATCAGATCAATGCCAATCAGAGTGTAAAGGGCTCTGATTGACATTTCTTTATACATAAAAATCAATTATTCAACATATCGTCGTCTTCTTTATCTTAGATCGTATATGAAGCAGCCTTTTAACACTTCTCATTTTGCTCAATTCCGAATCGGAAAAGCTGTTTTCTTTCGACCCCCGATTTACCGTCGATTTTCGCAAAGACAGGAAAGCTACTTAAAAACCTATAAAAATAATGTCAGCGATTATATTGGGGATTACAGAAAGCGTTTTATTATTGCTGAATGTAGAACTTCCCTCTCGATTAAAGATTATATTATAAAAAAAAGATTTAGCCTTAACGTTACACTTAAAAAATAAACAATCTATGAATTCATGAATTACTTATTTATGAAATATTTATCTTCATGAATAATTTATGGTAGCCATTAAAAGCTTTTGCGCTTCTCAAAAAACCTACACGAAGGTACCTAGTGAGAGTAGGTAAATACACCTACCTAATACGTCCTTATAATATTCTCAATACTCGGTATGAATATATTATTATTTGCGTAGTATTACCGGTTGCCTATATATACATTATTATAGGAATATAAGCTTGATTACTATTCCATCCGAGAATTTCTCCCGTGAAGGTAGATTTATAACGGGACAGCGAATACCTATCAACGCCGGGCATCAAAGTCTACGATAAGAATTTAATGAAGTATCAGACATGCGAAGTGGGTGCGACCCGAAGAAATGGGTAAATATCAAAAGATGTTGTGACGGAGAAATGAATTTGGGAAGATTATCTTCTGTAATTTATAATGTATGTGGTAATGTTTTTACGCTAAAGTACTTACGGATACGCACTATATGAAGTCCTTTGCCCATCGTGAGTCTGCAATAAACTAACTCCGAAGTTTCCTAATAACCAAAGGAAAATTCCGTTACACTATTTTTTCTGAATCTGGTAATTATGGTTCTACCTACATATCTACGTAAAAATGAAAGACCTTTTTACCTTCAAAAATGGACTTCCACCATGAATCGCCGCGTCGGTCAAAAGTCTTAATATTAT
This sequence comes from Ceraclea dissimilis, assembly GCA_963576895.1. Taxonomy (NCBI): domain Eukaryota; kingdom Metazoa; phylum Arthropoda; class Insecta; order Trichoptera; family Leptoceridae; genus Ceraclea; species Ceraclea dissimilis. Next base: position 12,847,773 of record OY756370.1, read on the forward strand.
TGACTGGGACAAGTGTTTTCATGCAATTGATTTATTTAGGTTTTTTAATTGACATCCTAAAACTCTTCATTTCCTTTCCGTTCAAACAATTTTAAGGATATCTATAGAATTGATTAAATTCCTTTTATAGTAATTAGGTATAATAATATTATATTATACAGTATAGTAGATGTAACCATAGATTGCCTGTATAGGATATACCTAATGATGGCTAGATAAGGGAGAAGTTAGATTAATTAATGGTTTATTAAGTTGGTAATCGTCTTCTTATCATTTTACTGGAGGATTCTCTAATTACTTAAGGTTTATTGGTAAAAGATGATAATTTTATTATTATTGCATTCTCTGGAAAGTTTTTATTTCAAAATTCAGTATTCTTTGTGAGATGTAATCTAATGCAACTTATACATACCTGTCAACCTAATCAACACCGATAATATAATTATTTTTTTTAAGTGCAGTTTATTTATTTATTTAGTCTTGAAGTGAACAAGAAATACATATAAACACGAAAAAATTGACATAGTGCAGATTATGTAGATTGTTCACTAGGGCGAACTTATCGCTGAACTGCGATTTCTTCCAGTTAACCCCAGGGAAAAATAAGAAATTGAATAAAAAAGTGTGAAGTAGAAAATATATATAACATACATAAAAACGTATATAGTTGAATCTACAATTTAGTCCTAAGGTTCAGATGCTGCATTTTCATGCGATTTCTCACCGCCCGGGCGCCCTCTTTAAGAGATCTTGATCATTATCAGTTTTTTCTAGCTTCCTTGATACACAATTCTAATTATTCACAATGCTTCCTTTACTGAACATGGTCGAAGACATATTAATTCTATGACTGTGTACTAATTCTTTCAACATTCCACATATATTTTAGTCAATCATTTTAGTCAATCATTTAATGATATTTAAAGACAGAGAATTAATATTATCAAAATGTCATTTACCAAATAATGTGTCATATTGTGTTTAATCTCATTGATTTTTAACTTTAATATTTAACCGAGTTTGATTAAATAATGTTTCGCCATCCATTCATCGACCGTCACTTGGAATGACAGAGTGATGAGGTACCTAAATGGAGGTTAATTGTTCATTTGGCCATTTGGGGAAACATTACATTCCGTTCCGTTCATTTCCATATTATGAGTATATTCTCTTCATTTAATGATCATTTTGTATTTCACTGTCGCTCCACACAAGCACGTATCCAGACTTTTGGTTCGGGGGGAGGAGGGGGGACTATGCTCAATCAAACAACTATGTGAAAGAAATTTATTATGAATAGGCACAGACTTTTTGCTATTTCTTTTTATCCTATAGTAAACGTACCAAAAAATAAGCGCCGCAGGCGTAAATAGAGCAGGTGATTTATTAACCTGGTTGGTTGTATAGATATAGTAGTAAAGACACCGTGTAAATAGCGCCGCAGGCGAAATTTTTTACTTTAGTATGTATCATATCTACATAAAAAATCGTTACAAAAAAAAACTGAGGAGCGCCAAGATAGCAGAGAAAAATCGTCCCGTCCGTCCTGTGTCGTGTATGCGACAGATTTCGGGGGGGATAGATCCCAACTATCCCCCCCTTGGATACGTGCTTGGCTCCACATACAGTAATACGAATGTTCGCAACAGTAAATTGACATGTAGGTATTAATAATGGTGGTAATAATTATTATTCATAAATGAATTTTATGGCTGAGGTGACTTGAATACTCGGGGAAAATTATTATTATTGATAAAACAGTCTACCTAATATTCTACATGCACTAATTATGGTACGTTCTGATTGATTAAATATCGTTATAGAATATAGGACTCAATTATATTAGCTTCTATGCCCGACACACCCCAATAATTTGAATAATTGTGACGTAACATTAATAAAGATATTAATATTAAAGATCATACTTGCAAACTCAGCCTTTTACATTTACACATTACACATTTTTTTAAACCTCATGTATGTAGTCTGCGTCTTGAAGTTTTGCACACATTCTAACAGTTTAATTGTGCACTAGGGTGCATCACCTGATGTATGAAAAAAAATTTTTTTTTGAATCTCGAATAGCCCTAGTGCGGAAAAGTTGCAGTTTACTAAGAGTGTTAACCACACCAAATATTAGCTTCCTAGGAGTCCATCTTGAGGTTCCGCAACGACCTTGAAGTTTTGAAAAAAATAAAAAAATCCACAAATTTCTAATATGTGCAAGGTCTTATAAAAAGCATTTTGTCTAAAGTATTTAATGATATTTTTACTTAGGAATGCTTAAAAATGATAAAACAACACTAAAACAGCAATAAATTCATTATAAACATTTGCTTTAGAATAATAATCTATATTGAAAACATACTAAAAAACATGCTTACAAAATAAGTAACAACATTTTATAAAGAAACACTAACGAATTAAATGGGGCGAGTGAAAACGTTTTAGCTATTGTATCTGGTTTAAGTTTGTGCACATTATTATAAAATTGTCCAAATTATACTGTTTTGAACATATCAAGTAGGTATTTTGGTGTGTATAGTTAAGTCCAAATATTGTACTGCAATCAAAATACTCTACATCGATTTTCTGAAAAAGTGTACATATTAATCGTTGCAATCGCGAAGTGATGAACTATTTGAACTTAAAAATTCACAGGGTTCAGTTATTTCACCATTTAACTAAATATATAAGTGCCTTAGTTTCCATGTAATAGACAAATTAAACCATCGAACAAATCACCCTACTTATTTTTCTATATAGCAAAATAATCCCTCCTATTCAAGCGCTTCACAATCAATAACTGTTAGATGTTGTAGAGATATATTTTCAGTTTCTAAATTTTGTGCGATAGCCTACCTATAGTTATATCTAGTGCAAATCCAGTTTCAGGTATAATATGTGTTATATTATCACTCCCAGGTTTGCGAATCAATGAAAAATATTCCTCGATTAATACATTTTGTAGAATTTTCCAACGTTTATTTGATTATTTAATTCGACTAATTATTAATTTTATTCGAGCATCAAAAAATAATTCATAAATCTGAATATTTCGTGGGTATTTACACCATATATTTGTAAGGTAGGGTACTAAGATACTTAATAGAAAAGTCTATAGTTTATACCGAAGAGCACAGGGCAACATGCTTTTGTATCACACATTATAACAGACCAAAACCAGCTCTATCAGAAACTTTATACCTATCACTATTAATGATTAAGTCTGGTGTGTAATAAAAGCATTATCCTGTCGAAATTATTTGAATAGTTTTCTGTTTGTAGTAGAAAATATCATATTAGGTGTTTTACGATCAGATGAATCTAATAATAAATTGCTGTGAGAAAATACCATCCAGGTGTCCTTCTTTCTATTTTCTTGTCTTCATTCTTGTCACCAGTGACTATTATCCTTTTCATAGGACCCCTTTGGTCTTATAAGAATAGTTTTCCTTTTAAAGACACGTTTAAATCTTTGGAGCACAGTAAAGCTTCATCGAAAAGTTAAGAGCTAGATTAATGAAATTTACTCACCTTATGTTAGAAGCTCACAGATCTTTCTCGGCTTTTAAAAGAGTTTATCGTATTTTTATACTTCAAATGAAAATTATTGGTCATTGATCTAACTCTTGTTTCACAGAGAGTTAGTGATGAAGCATTCTTCCGTATATATAAAGAAATACTGTCACCAAGTATGTATTTGGGGGTCCTGGTCTCTAAATGGAGGGTCATGGGTTCCATGTATTAATTTCCAAGTTATTATTTAATACTCATAACACTTTAATACGTGATCATACGTAGGTAACACATTTTCTTTGAAAATTCAAAAGTTCCTATTATTGGGCATTTTGCTGTCGAGTATACATATTATAATTATTTTTTATGTAAAAATAACAATATTTAAAACGCTAAATATGCACTTTGGGCATCTACTGCTACCAAATATCAAAGAAATGTATAAATGTTACACCTCCGCTAAGATAAAAAAAGTACGAATTTTCATCGATTTCGTGGTCAATATTTTTTCAGAGAAATAAATATTTTTGTGGGAAAAACTATAAAAAAGAGTACATACACTATTTTTATTTGTTCGTAACTCAAAAAAATCATGGAAAAATTCTAAACAGTATTTAAAAATCGATTTTTAAAAAAGGGCGTTTTCATCATTTTTCCCCAACATAAATGCGCGTTGCGGAACCTCAGGACATTTTTTTTTATTTTTTTAAAGATGATTTTTATTCATTTGAGACCCAAATGCAACCTTTTGGAACTAGGGAAGGTCGGATTTCCCAAGAAAAGGAAAACGGCCCACCCTATTGTGCACGTTTCCAAGTAGTGCACCCCGGGCAACGTTTCCATAGACGGCTGAAGTACATACTTTTCCGGCAGGCGAACTGTGCGAACAAGCATCTTACGCCGTCAGAAGAACAAGAAAGAGAAAATAGAAAAAAACAATAGCGAACAAATATAATAATTCTCTTATCTTCTGACGTTACCACCCAACGGTGGCAGAAGCCATGCGAAATAATAATAATAAAAAAACAGTTTAAAATTGTAGTAGGTACTGTTATATCATATCTTACACGAAAGTGAATAAGTTGATATGGTTTAGGCGTGTGTAGACAATGTCTGAGGTTGAAAGAGTCTGAAGAGAATGAAAATAAAACATACAAGTGTGTATAATGAATGTTATAAATGTGATGGAAGTGAGATATACACAAAGATGGAAATGCATAGCGCTCCCTTTTCTCTGATGACTATCCCTCAAAGGAGATAAACAGATTAATGACGTGAATTAATATAATGAATAGTCAGACAAACAATTTTAAAAAAGTTTTTCTCCGTTTTCCTTGTCATCGAGGCAATATCGAAAATGAGATTGTACTTTTCACAAAGCGTGAAATTACGGTTAAGAGAAAAACTCGAAAATAACCTCAGTGATTTTATTGCTATACTTTCCCGGTATCTCACTTCATCTAACAAGGGAGGCTACCTACTATGTACGAGTATAATATATACTCACATCATTTCCTTTTCCTCGTGCATAGACAACAATGTGCGTACAGTGAAGTACACGTAAATAAATTAAAAGATTAAAATATTGCCTGACATTTATGGAACAATAAATTATTTGAATAATTGAATTCGCGCCTTCCAACTTGTCTGTGCTGCCATTAGGAAAAAATACAAGGAAATATACACTCTCGTATATTTTTGCGTTATTTTAACTCAGTTTCTTCATATGAATTTTATTACGTTTACTAAATAGTGAACATGATTACTTGTGGTGGCTGACTATAAAGACAAACACTGAAAGGTGCTGTAAAAATCGCTGTAGCGTTACGAGTATAATAAAATATTTTATTCCTAGCAATACTTCAGGTTTTGAATAGCGTGTAATTACATGTTTGCGCGAAAGTGTTATCCTACCGTTGGGATATAGACGATAGTGTAACACTTAGTAATAATTGCATTGAAAATGACAATGGTTGTTTGTATTGCCTAATCGGGTGGGGTTTACCGGGGGGCTCCCTTAAGGCTAACCCTGGGCCCACTTCTTAATAAGATTTGCTTGGAAGGGCGGGTAAAAAGGTCGCTATTAATGCGCCTGAGCTACCCAGGGATGTGGAGGGCCTTAAGCCCGCGTGATTTTCCTTCAATGTACTACCTAATCAAGGAGATATTATAGAATTGAAAGTTCTTGTAATATTTTGTGAATCTGAATATACCTTCGTCCTTCATAGTTCATATTCCATAGGGATTTCGTGCTTCATTTCAGGGAATTAAACTTTTTAAAACATTCATGCTGATGCAGACACAATGCAGGTTTTAGATCTCCTTTGTTAATTCAACCTTTAAACATGACAAAGCATCATAGCGTCTTGATGATAGGTAGTGAGTTTTCTATCTACAGTTAGCTTTAAGCAGCCATTAAAACTTCAAGTTAACAATGTTAAGAGTAAAAGCTTAAATTCTCTTGTGTATAATTCAGTGCGACATCATAAAACTGAGAGAAACGAAAGATGGGATTTGTATAAATGAAATCAAAACGAATGTACATAGACTAGAGTGAAGATACAAGATACTATAAATAGTTTATACTTTTCTACAACGAAATGATAGAATAAACAAGGAGGGAAGAAGGAGTTATGTCTTTTCATTTTCAAATCAAATGGGTGGATTTGTACCTACTTTGTATAATGCCTTTTGTCGAGAAATAACGATAAATTTATTGAAAGTTGCACAATACTGCACACAGTGGCATCAAGTAAATAGTGAAAACTACCAGGTAGGTATATACCATAATGTAATAAGCTATTACAATTTTATTGTCATTTACAATAGGTGTACTTTGTATTGAGTAGATTTTAAATTGATATTTTTGACTAAACATAATTTTTACATAATATAAATTACGAGTTTGAGCAATTCGCATTGTTAAATTTGTGCTTCAAAAAGCGCAAAAAAAAACTTACTCCAATATTAAAATTTTCTACCTTGCTAATAACAATGAAACAAGTAAGTATATTGTAAAGACTTTTTTGTATGTAAACGTAACGTATGATTTTTCTGTAAAACCAACCGTTTAGGAGGAGTTATTTTGAAAATAGAAATGGATGGCTGAAAATAAATGGGTATTTTCGCTACCAAGTGGAGCGTGGCAGTCCTTGAAGGTCACATTTTTTAACTTCACATTAGGTCTGATTCTCTATCTTTTAAACACGAGCTAAACTAAAATTAGAACGCACTAACTTAGATAAGTTCATTTGCTATTCTGTAACTTTGATTTAAGTTTTTTACGTCTTAAAGTGTTCTCTTATTTGAAATAGTACGGCCACTAGTTCAACATAAGCTCATATCGTATTCTGTAACTTAATTTTGGAATAGTTTTCTGTCAAAATGTGCTTATTTAAGTTAATTTTTAACTTATTTTAGCCGCACCTATGTTGCATGCGGCTTATTAATTCTACCTTCTGATACTTGTGTTTTAATACCAAATTTTATACGTTACACATAAAATTATGCTAAGTACTTATGTGTTACGTTATGTTGAAGTTGAAAACCAAAAAATTGTAGCAAAATAAATATTCTACAGCTGCCTACGCCAAGACCTTCGTGGAAGAAGTTCATTTCATCCTCGTAACGTAAAAAGTAGCTATTCCAACTGTATATCTAAGCCGCGTCCCCTGCGGGGTTGTTAGAGAGGACAGAGCGCCAAACTGCCCTTTCCTTACACACACTTTTTGCTTCCGTCACATCCACGCAATTAGTCATACACGCTCTACGATCTCTTTTATTTAAAACGTGTCCGTTTTTGAGGATGTGGTCGACATGATCGGTCCAGGTCAGTCTCGGACGGCACCTTTTCCTCACCCCTCTTCTATCATCCATACCTATAGGTACCTAATATATATTTTAAGTCCTCCTGTTATCATTCATTCTTTCAACATACGCAATCATTGGTCCATCATAGTCCAATCATTGTAGTCACTACACCCGTCTTCCAATCACATTTTTTAATAGCCTCATGGCATTGAAAATGCGTTCAGACTAATTGTTAGTGTCTACAAAAGCAAAAGTTCCAACCCTAATTATGCTAGTGAGACGTGGACATGGCTGAAGAAGGACGAAACAGGGTTGAACGCAGTGGAATTGAGGTCGTTGAGATGAATGTGTGCTTAGAGAAATGAGTGAATGTACTCGTAAAACTGGGGTAGTGAAAGTTAAGAAATTAGGGAATGTGGATAGAATGAATGAAGACAAGATGGCCAAAAAGTCAATAAAAGAAGAGACCCGAGGAAGTGAGGCCACTCAAGGCCGATCATGTTCTCAAGGAAGGATGCATTTTGAGTAAAAGCAGAAGTTGAAGGGTGTGCATGACAAATTGTATGAATGTTTCGGGAGTAAGAAGTGTGTGTGTAAGAACGAGGCGGTCTGGCATTCTGTTCTTTCTGCCTACCCCGCAAAAGATGCGGCGTGAGTGTATTGGTAGATGGATAGATACATAGATAGGTTTCAATTGTAAGTAAAATAAAGTGATTTAAAGAAAAACCTACAAAGGTATTCATTTATTCATAAGAAAATAAAGCAAAAACAAAGTAAAATATAATAAGTATTATTATGTAAATATTACCCACAATACAATTAATACAACAAACGTGTTATGTTCTAAATAGAAAATTCAACATGTAAATGATTCTGATAAGACTTCTTCTTCTTCTTCTGCGAATACGACTATTGTGCAAGTGGTCTGACCCAAAGCATTAATAAAACTTTTTAACACGTGAAGAAGATGAAACTGATTGACCATCAGCTGTTTATATAATTTTATTTAGTCCAAGTCGCAATATTCTTCTCATCACCCTCTTTCTACCAACTGCCTAGCTACGGGTATAGCCGTTTTCCACATCACTCCACGACTCCGCATCTTCTCGTAAAATCTCAGGTTCACGTACAGTCGAGTAAGGCGTTTTTTTACCCGTGATTATCTAATATCTATCCCTCCGCGGAAATTTTACAATGATCCTATTTGAATTCCTCGAAATTGCTGGGAATTTTTTGAAGAGTTGCTTCCGATTAAATGTTCTATTTTGTAATATTGACAATACCATCTGTCAAGTCAAAATAACAATAATATTGTAACTAGTAGATACATAACAAAGCGCATGCCCGATGTACAGTAGACAATAATATTCAACTAAAATTGTTTCTGGTTAACTTATTTTAAAAATTGTTAAGAATTAAGTTGGGCCAACGATAGAGAATAGGGTATCAAACTAAAAATGACTTAAATTTAAAATTTTGGAACGACCTTATCTAAGTTAAAATACTTACAGAATCAGACCTAGTGTAGGCCTGGCACTAATAACATACTAAAAATTCAGAAATACCGGAAATACTGTTATTTTGCAAAGCAAATGTCTAATTTTACAGGGGATTAGAAGAGACAGTGATATCTTTCGACTTTCTCATCTATAGTGAATCTTAATCTAAGGTTAAAAGCATATTTATATGGCTACCTATATGGGATTTTAAAAAGATTATCAGTGCATTCTCTTATCAACACTTACCGCATTTGACATTAACGAGTTCTTTTCTTATTATTCTTACTTCTTCCAGTCGTTATGTTAACTATATTTCCCCATCCAATGCGGTACTTATAGTTGGTGAAGAAGGAAACGCATAATTAATCACCATAGTGTGCAGACTGCAGACTACTCGCAGACATGCACGAGTGTTTGTGCAAATTATTATTTCGCTATTCCATGGACTCTACAAGTCTACATACATTAGGTAGGCCTATTAATCAATGAAACTTTATGTTGTTTAGGCTTTAGCCTTAGTTACACTCGTGGGCGTCGCAATCCTCGGAGCTCGGGGTGAACAAAAGTTAGAAAAAAATGAAGTTGCATAAAAACGCGTAAATAGCGTCGCAGGCGAATTTTTTTGGTGAGACATAATAAAATAAATAATAAATAAATTTTTATTGGCCAAAACAAAAATGCATATTAATTGCAAAAATAAGACAATCGTAGTGTGCCAAAAGGCGGACTTATTGCTAACGCAATATCTTACAGTCAACCCGAGAAAAGAAAAGACATAGTGAAGGAGGTCGTGATGTGGTTTGGTTTATTTGAAAATGTACATAATACTTTGCACAATAATATCTATGAAAAATTATATTTTTATGAAAAGCAAAAAAAAATAGCGCCGCAGGCAATTTTTTTTATGAAACAATTGCATATAAACGGATTTTCATACTGATTTTGGAAAATTTATGATGTGATGAGAAAACGTGTGATTATTATGTGATTTTTGAGAGGTTTTATCATCTAGTATGAAAAAGGGGGAGCAGCTGCCCCCCTGCCCGCCCTGACGACGCCCATGGCTACACTGATACGTTGTAAAAGTTGGTTCCTAAACATACTTAAATATACATCAGCCCTTCCACCAGTTATTACAAGTTAGCTGCAGTTCGTGACATAAATACATAGATGCAAACAGTTTCGTTGTTGATATTCGAGTAAAATTTACCTCCAGGATATGTTTAAGAATGTCTATAATTGTTATATTGTTTCCTCATATCGGACACGATAGTAATTCTGGATTAACTATGGTAGAAATCGATGAGAGTCCGGTAGACGTCTAATAAAAATAAATTAAATGTCCGAATGTCCTGTCGTTAATTTAGACGTCGGAATCTAACGTCTAACTTCTAATAAAGACATCTGATATCTTTATTAGAATATTACCTACCTACAAGTATACGAGTACATTAAGATCAAAACCTTCCTATTAAAAAGAAAATAGGATAAGTTTTTGAGAAGGCTTTTAAGCGTGTATATTGTGCGTGTAAATAAGCTTTTAAGCGTGTAAATAAGAAAACCTCTTCCTCCAACAGTAAGAAACAATATATAGACAATTAATGTACATAAAATTCGACAACACAGCCTTCGCTCTTCGTGGTGTAGTGAATATGATCCCTACTATGCGAGACGAAGGTCTGGGTTCGAATCCTATCCGGGGTGAACCGAAATGGCGAATGTTTCTCGAGTGTAAAGTGATCACTTAAGCCACCCGAGATCGGTCGTAAGCCCGACAATGTTCATCCTTACTTCTCCTACACTGTTGTGGGAACACAACATTGTATATACTACTGAATGTAGGAAAAATCCAACGCTTTACAAGAATTAATTTGTAAATCAAAATAATTCAAGTAAAAATTATTTGTTTTGCCTTCACAACCCTGATGAATAATTATGTCACTAGATAAAGCGTAAATTTTCAAAAGCAGCATCGAACGAAACCGCACCTGACAAGCAATTGAAACACGTACTATATTATGCCAATATTTTAGCCTGTTTTCTTTCAGAGTTTTAAACACTAGATAAATTCTCTTCGTGTATGAAAGATATGATAAACAATGGTATCATACTCGTATATAGCAAAAACTCATTAGATAATTACAGAGAGTTTTCCTCATACACAACATTAAAGGTATAATTTCCATACACTTACATAATTCTGAATAACAATTTTCCTTTGTTACTTTCTAACATAACATCGTGGAATACTATTATCCTTCCTGTTTGTGAATCCTTCCTTTAAGGTTCTTGTTTGTAATAGAGCATTCATAAAGGCTGTACTCCAAACCAGGTTAAGAGGAGATTTTATCCCAACCTAAGTAATATGATGTAAATTTTCATCTCCTATTTGCATTAATATTTATATTTCTACACACACATTTCTACATTTTGCCTTTAGATATTAAAAACTGCTACTCCAAAAGATCAACTAAATTAATTAATTAAGTAATTCATTAATAATGGATTTTAGATGTGTCATCAACAACTATGTTTTATACTTAGGTACTTACTTTACGTGTCCGGAAGTCATACCCTGCCACTCCAATATGCGGCGACATACATCGCCTTTTCATTCCCTAGAATCAGGTCCCCAGGGGTGCAGCTGTCTCCCATCAGGGGACATATTAGTAGGTGGCTGTTGTCCTGGGTCGCTTCGCAGCATCGACATTTATACTATGCTAGTTACTTGACTACGCTCTTAGCAGCAAATCTGAAGCCGAGCGAATAAATATTTGTATAGAGCTTGCCTAATTCCAAATGTCAAATTCCGTACATCGTGTCTAATTGGAGCTGTCAGATGGGAACAAATGCGTCGGACCGCGCAATATTCATAGAAAAGGACTCGAGTTAGTAATCAAGTTATTATAGGACATCAATGCTTCGCAGTCACAGAGGATGTTGTCATCAGACAGGTATATATTATGAAGTAATAAGTATTTTGTCTATAGGAAAGTTTGTATTTTATGCCCTCGTTTTGGGACCGAATTCAAAGATAGGTCGTAATATTTATTTTACGTGACGAAATCAAGTGCCTTATTCGACTTAGGGATGATGAAAAATAATATGCTATTCCAAATTTTAACCCACACGATAGATGCCGAAAAACAATTAATATAATTAAAGCTATGCAAATATTATTTCACACTATTTACGCATATAAAAAAATTCGCATGCGGCGCTATTTACGCATTTTTATGCTACATCTATTTTTTTTCTTAATTTTGCTGCCCTTCCCCTAGCTCCGAGGCTGGCGACGCCCATTGACTCCGTGCTAGAGTTTACCGTTGGTTGGCTGAAAAATTTATGGATTTTTTTATGTGTTTCTATTCTACAATTTTTAATAAATAAATTCTCCATAGGTACAAGTCCTGCATTATTATAACGTCCATAATTAATGAAGCTGCACTTTGTATGAAACTAAGTACATATTATATTGGTAATCCTGGAAATCTCATTGTTCAGCTCTTTGTAACGTGATATTTATATATTATGATTATTATATAAATGTGTAGTGTAGTAGCTAGTACTTACAGGGACAGTTTTACCCTAAACGCGATTAATATGGCCCCGTCATACATGGCTGAACTCTGTGCACAAAAGGTCCCAAATCAATGGCAAGCCACTCTCCGATCAGGCGGCGATACTGGTGTCAGGTTGACGGAAATCAAAGTAAGAGAAAGACCAAAGTACTCCTTCCGAGCCTTCAGCTCTGCTGGACCATTTATGTGGAATGATCTTCTTGAACCAGTGCGTAAGACACTGTCTCTCGCTGTGTTCAAGAGTTTGTTAAAAACTCACGTGTTTGGTAGGTCATATAGTATGTAACTAGGTTAAGCTATGTATGTATTAATATTAATATTTAGGAGGTGCCCTTAAAGTGGAGTAAATCCAAACAACGGCGCATTATAAATTATCTATTATTATTTTATTATTAAGGTGTTTGCCTAGAATGTCGAGATCTGGAGGCGGCACAAAATATAGCAAACTCGATATGACTTTTATTAGGCACTAATCGCTGGTGGATATGTGAATCTATAATTACTAAAAATAAATGTTTGAATTTTATAATCAAGTTGTTTTTCTTTTCTTGTAATTAAAAATTGACAAATTCTTCTAGCTTCTCTTGTAAGCCTAAATAACTTAAGTTGTAGGTACGTTTTTTGTGCATAATAGGTAAAACTGACTACCTATCTTTGATTTAGATACTTATTGCATTTTTCAATGAAAAAATGAGTTTTTTTTTATAAAAAAATAACGATGATCATTCCATAACACGTTTTTTCAGTCGTATTAAAAAAAAGTATATAGTTCAGGTTCTATGTTTGTTAGACCACCGATTGCACCGGCCCTGGGCAGCAGATAATTCATATGAAAACTGCATTACTAGATAAATACTACAAGCCAAATATAATTCAACCAAATATCTGCTTTTGAGAGAAAAATCCATACTTTATTCCGTTTCGGCAAATAGGTATGGACGGACACGTTATTGTGCAGGCCAGGCAGGTACCTATAACTATCTGTAAGTAGATTTGTCTTTATTGTAACACTAGATATTGTACCCGATGTAATTTAGGCAGATAAATAAACCAATAATATTGGGAATTGATGCATAATACATCATACTACACCATGCCTCATTTTTATTTAAATTATTGTCCGTCAATTATGTCCGACTTCTTACTAGGTATTTTACTTCAAATAATTGCTATTTCTTATAATCACAATTTAGAGACAGTTGTTTTTTATAGTTTATTAATACCATATTTCAATCTTTACTTTTACAATTCCATTAAAAGGAATCGGAGAGCGTGTATGATAAATTGCATGAATGTGACGGAAGCTAGGAGTGTGTGTAAGGATAGGGCTGTCTGGCGCTCTGTCCTCTCTGCCTACCCTGCAAGGGACGTGACGTGAGGGTATAGATATATAGATAGACAATTCCATTAGAAATACACGACATATCTCCCGAAGCGTTTCAATAGCTGATCAGCTATCGTAGTATTCATATCTGACTCTATCCAAACGCCACTTCAATGCCATTCTATTTAGTAAGGCACTAATTAATAATACCTGTACCATTACAGTTCTTTTGTGTTCAAAAGCTACGCTTCACCCCAACTAATTTTCTTTAGTGATCGTTACAACAGATACATACATATTCAAAATTCGTCTAAAACCATAACCCTTTCTGTCAGTTCATATACGTGCAAACCATCGAGGTATGTCCCATACAAATGTACACACATAGATTCTACAATACTGTCTTACTAGATAAATTTATTTCTAAATCTGCTGAATATTGGCGCAGTTTATACTTCCTTCATTTTTATACCAATACTAGCTGAGTTACCCGTGCTTCGCAACGGCAAATCTGACAAAACAACCCGGCATACTTTATAGGCTTGAGCTGGACAAAATGTGACTTAAGATCTGAACTTCTTTTCCAACGACCTTTCATAATATGATACCATACATTACCCCACGCAACGCTTGGATCCCCTCATCATTATGACATCTCTTAGGAAAAACTTTTTCTCCAAAAACAGGCGACGTTAGAACACAGAGTATATTATGGCAAATGTTATTTTAAATTTTCGCAGCAATCCGTTGGTAAATGCAGGAGCTATGCGACCACTTACAAAAATCAGTCTTTACTTTATATTTATAGATAGGTACCTATAGTTGTAGGTATTTTTAGTTTTCTTATTATGATCGTTGTGAGAGCATGGACGGTTTCGCATTAATAATGTATAACTTGAACGATGTGATATCTTATATGAATGGCGCTGTATAAATTTCAGTAGAATAATACCAAGATGTTTCCTTTGATTTGAGGCTGTGAAAGTCTTCAACAAGCTGGAACGTTCTTTAGTTTAGAAGTTTGAACGATCTGATTTTAATTCCAAATTAATCTCTATCTCGCCACGACCATGACGTCGTAATTTTGAACCGAATCCAATTGTTTTAAAACCTTTCTCCAGTTTATTCCCAACATAAACCCGTTGGTTTTATTCATGAGTAATAATACTAAGTAATACCTAACAGCATAGACTTGAGAACTTACTTATTGAAAGCTTCAATATTTAGTTGCTATCATGGGCGTCGTCAATGGGGGCAGGGGGAATTGGAATAGGCATATATTTTTTCGTACTAAATGATAAAACCTCACAAAAAAATATACTATTACATGTTATAAATTTTCTAAAATTTGTATAAAAAATCCATCAAATCACATTTTTTTCACAAAAAAAATGCTTGCCGCGCTATTTTTTGTTAATTTTTATAGAAAACATTTTTCAAACATAATATTGTGCAAATTTATATGTACATTTTCAAACAAACCAAACCACATCACGACCTTCTTCACTATGTCTCACAAAAAATTTTCGCCTGCGGCGCTATTTACGCGTTTTTCATAATGTATATATTTTGTAAATTTTTGTTGCTCCTCCCCCCTAGCTCCGAGGCTGGCGACGCCCATGGTCGCTATTGTTTGTTATTTCTCTAATCTGGTCCTGACTAAGATCCGGTGGTCCTGACTAAGCCTTTTTGGTAATGGTTGTCCAAAAGGCACTCCGCTTTTAGCTAATTCGTTTTCACTGTACATAATTTTTCGGCCTTTAGGAATGAAGTGGAAATAGAAACAATACTGAACATGAAAAGCTTAAGGCTACAAAGAATGACTTCCTAGTGTTCCAATGACTGAAAGTAGTAGTCATATTTGTTTAGTGTATCACGTTCTGTAATATCGTCATATTTTCAGGTACTTATTTTATATTTTCATATTCTCAGGTACTCCCATCAGCTTAAAAGTACATTTGTAATATAAGTAATTTTCTTTAAATAGAGTACTTTAGATAGTACCTACACCTAGTTGGGTTTACTAACCTAACAATGTAATATTTAGAGACGCATTGCGGTATATGTACGCGAATTATTATTGTTATTGTGTATTAGAATTATAATGTACTACAGTGCGACCGCATCGTAAGGAGTTCTTCAATTTCATGAATTATCGTAAAAATGAAATCATTTTTTATGATACTACTATATAGTAGAAAACAAAATAGTACGCCGTGACCATTTCCCCCATGTTGGGGAATCCCTCTTTTAGTTAAAGAATGGACAAATAAGCATCTATGGTACCTACCTATAGAGTTCGCTATTTTTCACCTAAAGTAGATAAAAATAAAGTTAGCTAGCTTTTTGTATGAATTTTAATTGATTATTGTAAGAATTAAAAATTGTAGGTGATGAAATATCTATATTCTTCTTCTCTAGTTTCAATTCTGCGGATTGGTTTGCAGCAAATTCCTACATCTTATTCTCCACTCTTCTCTGTCTCCCGTAGCTCTTTTCAGCTCGACATATGTGGCGCAGTTCATGTCCTCGTACACCTGGTCCAGGTACTGCCATCGGGGCGCCCCCTGTTCTGCATTCTATTCTGTTTACATTTTACGGCTATCCACTCGTCTTTGTTGTATTGAGTGATCTTAGACATTTTACAGTTTGAATTGATATGATCAATAAAACAGGGAAGCAAAAAATTTCTAGGTGTACAGCTACAATACACCATATATGGACAACGACCGTATTCGTAAAATTATTTGTAAGTATGTCTACCTACAAAGTAAAATACGTATATCACAAGAAAGATAATTCTCTATTTCGACGACAGATAATTTTCTATTCCATTTTATACAAGGGTAGCTGAATTTCACTTTATTTTAACTTCCCCCATAGTGGTAAAGTATTTTATGACATACTTACACAAACATCGTTTTTCTCCGAATAATATACCTTGGTACGTATAGAGAGGGCTACAAGAGTAAGGATTATAGGAAAACGCAACATGAGAAAAGAGATGTGTTATACTTCTACCTAGTCGAGATAATTGCGAGTTCACTGTATTTATAACATCTTCCTAGCAACGCTTGTGGTGTGTTCTCAGTTCTGTCTCCACTTACATAAATAAAAAAATATAACAAGGATTTTGTTAAAAAGAAAAGATATTTTTACGGATGAAAAGAAAGCGAAAATCTTTGAAACGAAAATCCCATTGAATGTGAAACTGTGGTACCTATTTACTTGTTTTTTTTTTAATGAAATACTTTAGACTAACACTTTACGTGAAATACCAGTGAATCCTTCATGAAAGCGCATTGCAAACAAAACAGGGAATGATCGAGGAATCGAAATATTTGCACGACTAATGTAAATCGAAGCGACGTTATTTCATTTTCATCATCATATATCATTAATGATTCTCTAATGCAGAGATTTTTGGTTGATGTGGGGACTTCCAAGCCGCAGGTGTCAAGTACGATTCTCAGTGCCAGCGATGTGTTCTGATGTTTAGTGTGAAATTAGTTGTAACTATAACATGACTAATAATTCATGTTTCTAGACTCTAGCGGGACCTTAGGATAAAAAGTCAAGTATAATATTTCGTATCAGGTATATTCAAAAGAAAGTCTCAAGATTTAAGGAGATATGCTTTTATGTAAACGTAATTCAAAAAAAAAAAACGGTATCTACATTATATGAAATGTGTAGATACACAATACACATTTTTTGGTAACACTTTTAGCCGATTTTTAAAGCAAAATGTCAAATTTAATCTTGGTGTATCAATACCATCGATGATTCATATTAAAATTTATGTTGTACCTCTCAGATACGTGACGAAAATAAAAGACGTGCGTAAGGCTTCTATATTATATTATTATACCTACATATATTTCCGTAAAATCTTGCGGCAAGTTGTATATTTTTCCCTGAATTCTTCATTTGCCATTCTTTTTTGTCTTTCATATTACATAAATTTATATTTGTGTATTTTTTTGTCATAAGTTTATATAAAACGTGAGTGCGTTTCATAAGTTTTTTTTTTAATAATTTGCGCTTGCATACACAAACCCAAATACTTTCCTGCACACTTTGCACTAGGCTAAAAGCCTGTATTGCAAAGTGTGGAATACATCGCCAGCGCCGGGGTTCGAACCTGGTACCTCCCGTTCGAGAGACTGCCGCCTCAACCAACTGCGCCAACCATGTACAACACAATTATTGGCACAGTAAATGTCAAGCACACGCACGCTTTGAGTTTTCAGTAAGTAATAAAAACTATGATGTAAAAAATCGTACAATATTCGGTAATAAGTTGATAAATTCAATGTTAATTTGATGTACTTAATGTTAAAATTTTTGTGGCCCCTCGACGTTTCGAAACGTTTTTACCAGTATTAACGCCAGCCGTGAAAGCCTAAGTTCGTATATAATTTGATGTCTACATTTTTTTTAAATTTAATGTGGCCTCCTTAGTTTTATGCAACCTCTGTTACATTGATTTATTTTCTTATTTTTGAGATGCTTGTAATAATCATTGAAGCCTCTCCACCAATATTTATTGTTCTATGGATAACATAGTTTTGTTTTAAATTTTTATTTAAAAAAAAGGATCTGGGCTTGTATGCACAAACGCAAATACTTTTCTGCACACCTTTTCTGCACTAGGTTAAAAGCTTGTATCGCAAAGTGTGGAATGCATCGTCACCGTCGGAGTTTGAACCTGGCACCTCCCGCTTGAGAGACTGCCGCCTCAACCAATTCAACTCAACAATTTGATTCTCTAAAATGTCCAAAATGTAACACAGATCGTTGCTGGCAGGGGAGGCTTAAATTTTAGATAGACATTTTATGTAGTAATTAGTAGTTACCATCCTTTCGCTTCGTCTCGACATCTCTTAACTTATGATTTACATAAACTTAAATCTGGTAAACTCCTGCTTTAACGAGAACCTAGTAGTATAATAATATAGTAATATAGTGTGTAGTATAACGTAATAAAGATAAGGTTAAGAGATCCTTTGTACTTAGACAAGATAAATTATTGTCATACATTGCAACACTAACATATATTCACATTCACCCTTCTTCATTTGCATTCGAGCGAGGTTGTTGGTTTCCTATAAAAATGTCATTTGCATGTAAACTATCTCATTATATCACCAGCCCTTAGATAATCGATTTTTTGTTTTAGCGCTCTTATTTTGTTATTCAAGAAAGCGGGCTTATCCTTCTGAAGCGTAATCCTGGATTAGTCTTGAGACGCTTAAAATTTAATGGAATCACATTAATTTCTATAATGAATTATTATCCAATTAATGATTTAATGTTTCCATCCGAAATCAGAGATTTAAAGTGAATTATGTCTACGCGTATTTCCGGTGTAACTTTAATTGACATTTTAGAACTGTGATCTTTCAATTATCAAGATATAATTAAAACCTTAACACCCATTAATGTCACCAATTAAAATGTACTTCTATGCCCCTAATGTTTCTCAATATGAGCAGTTTGATGCATATAATTATTTTTAGAAAAATAGTTAATTGGCCGCTAATCTACCGTCTGTAAGTTTAGTTATATTAAAATATCTACATTCTAAGCAAGACTCAGTAATATAAGTCGATTATTTTTTAAAGTATGGGCGTCTTCCCAAGTACCAAAAAACACGAGTTATAAAAAACGACGATTTCTTTGGTATATTTTCATATTATCGCATATTCAAAACACGTCTCAACAATGATTATCGTTGACTTCCTAGTTATAAGTTTTACTTTTATTTTTACGAAATGTTATCTCATGATATTTTGTAGTCGGCATTGCTTAATAATTCCTGTCTACACTTTTATTTGAATCCTTTGAAGTAAGTTTTGAATAAATGCCAGAATATATCCATTACATTATAATGATCGATATGGTAAGTTAGTTGTCTTTGCTACTTTTTACATAAGCAAATACTACAGGATACAACGGAGCTGAAAATGTCTGGCGAATTCAGTGAAGGGAATGAGTGACTGCAAGACTGGTGTTGTGACAAGAATGAAAATGAATAAACTAATTGTTGTTGAGAGAATGAAAGATGACAGGATGACAAAAAAGATATATTTGAGTGAACAGGAGGGGTGAGGAAGTGCGGCCGCCTGAAACTGATTTGGCCCGATCATGTCGACCAGATCCTCAATGATGAACGCGTTTTGAGTAAAAGGAATCGGAGAGCGTGTATGACAAATTGCATGAATATGACAGAGGCTAGGAGTGTGTGCAAGGATAGGGCTGTCTGGCGCTCTGTCCTCTCTGTCTACCCTGCAAGGAACGTGGCGTGAGGGTATAGATAGATAAGAATCCTAATATTTAAATACTCCAAACCTTGAGTACATGCTTGGGGCGCAGTTAGTTGCTATTGGCTTTTCCTATGTATCCTGCACTTACTTTGTTATAATAATATCTCAAATTGTTTCTATTGATCAGTTACAGTCGTATAAGTTTCTGAATAAATGGCGGATTAAATTATTCTCTCTACTTATATTTTCAGTCGTTTTGTTTTCTTTAAAAGAAAAAACATATTATGCAAAGTTCCATTTGAATTTGGCTTGTTGTACATACGATTTATATGTAATCATATCCCCAGAAGTAGTAGAATAACGAATAAATCATGGTGTGATTTATAACCGTCTATCCCCGCGTGTCCCTTTTTCGTTATTTTTTTTAAATATATTATTATTTTTTGTTCATCGTGTTATTCAAAATACAAGGCGAGATTATCTCTTGAAATATCTGATTTTATTATCATACAAGTATACTTAACATTACTAGCTTATATAGCTTATCCATTATAAATATACGACATCATCTGTTATTAGAGGAAGATACCTAAATCATTTAGGTATTACTGGCTTTTCATGTCTGCATCTCGCAGATGGCATATGTTGAGAATTTTCTCAACGAAAGGTTACACCGCTCCTCAACGGATGGCGGTAGTATCTGAAATTGGGTGCATATGAAATAGGTTGTTGAGTATTATATACTCAACGGCCAAAAATTTCATTTTGGTAGCAGGATGTGGTGGAATGGGTGAACGTTGCCCTGGGCATAAAGTGATCACTTAAGCCAGCCAAAGCCGACTCGTAAGCGTCGGAACCAGTGTTGCCATATATACAGATTTATCTGTATTTATACAGATTTTAGGCAACGGGAACAGAGAAATACAGATGACAAATTTTACTCTATTTTATACAGATTTATGGGATTTTGGAAATTTTCTATGATAAATTAGAAGAATTAAGTAAAAAAGAAAGAGATTCGATCACATTTGTCATTTGATAATAAGTAAATAGATGAAAATCTCATTTCTGGAATAAGTAAAAATATGTACAAAAAGAAATTAGTACATTTTATGTAAGCACGAGTACTTTTATTTTCTCAAAAAGGTTAGCTTTTCAATAAACTACCATATTTTGTTTGTTTTAAAACTTAATTTATACAGATTTTTTGCCTTTTTATGCCTGTTTATACAGATTTTGGCTTATTATAACCTCATACAGATTTATACAGATTTCTAGACTTTGAAATACAGATTTGTATTTTAAAAGTGTGGCAACACTGGTCGGAACATCCATCCTGCTCCCCTCCCCAAGGGAGTTCGCATAAGTTATTATGTGAATGTTGATATCTGCCGCCTTTCGTTGAGAAAATTCTCATCATCTGTTATTTTTGGTAACCAATGTTTTTTAAACACATGAACAGGGTATTTAATATTTTTACCATTTGGTATATTGATATTTATGTCTTCTTCTCTTCGTGCCCTATCGGGTCCCCTCGACGTTGACGATCACCATGGCGAAAGCATCCCTTTCTGCCGCAGTCCGGAACAGCTCGCCGACGTTTCTGATGCCAGTCCACTCACGAACATTTCGGATCCACGACATCTGGCGTCTTCTTATTCCTCGGCGTTCCTCTATTTTGCCTTTCATAATTAGTTGGAGTAGCCTGTATTTGTCGCCCCGGAGAACGTGACCCAAGTATGGAATTTTACATTATTTTATTATTATTATGTTTTTTACTAACTTAAAACTGGCGATCACCCATGTTTTCTCAAATTCTAGGGCGGTTATCCCATTGTTATCAAGACCCGTGAGTATCATGTATGATGATTTCTGGGCGTTAGAAATTTTGGCCAACTGTTATCATCCGATATTTTCAAATCACAACTATTAAACCAGGTCCACCGTCTTGGAGGAATTTTCGAGGAAACAGATCTTTTTTTATAAATATTTACGAGTATCTGCGTATTTTGTAGGCATGGATCAGAAATATCTCATTTTTAT
Organism: Ceraclea dissimilis; assembly: GCA_963576895.1. NCBI lineage: Eukaryota > Metazoa > Arthropoda > Insecta > Trichoptera > Leptoceridae > Ceraclea > Ceraclea dissimilis. The sequence goes on from OY756370.1 coordinate 12,869,818, forward strand.
TTCATTCATTTTCATTGTACAGAGACCAGGAAATATCGATCGAATATCGACTGACGATCAATAAGATTTTCACACGACTTTATGGTCAGGTAAAAATTTAATTCAACGTACCTATTACATTCCCTGAAAAATTCAGGAAAAAACAATCATATTTGAACACACTGAAACAATATTTTCAAATGTTATTATTTCTTCGAAAAAGGTTATTTCCAGTTCTCTATTGCTACAAAACATTCTCGTAATAATATCGGTAGATAATACCATACATAGCTAACTATTATTCTATCATTATAGGTCTTTCTGGGATAGATTTATATTATTTTTCAAAGAACTTGTTTTTATTACAACTTTATTGTTCGATCGGTAATCGGAATCGGAAAGAAAAGCAATAATAATGTATTGTAAAATGAAAACATATTGTTTTGGAGAAAATCCGCGGATGAAATCCGACAGGAAAACGATTGATGCATGAAAATATAAAAACAACATCACTCTTGCAATGGATGGCTCGTGTTGGGGTGACCAAAGAAGACAATATATTATTGTCTAATAAAGACCAAATAAAAGTTGTAGTATAACACATATGTATATGCTAACGGGAGGAATAGCGGAGATAGAAGCAAATTTTGTATGATAAATAATGATAAGTGGCTCCTATCTCCGCTATTTCTTACTTAAGAAGTTGGTGAAATCCAGCAAAAATCTATTAAAAAGCGTTTTCTCGTAAAATATTTTACGAAATTTGTTTTGATTCGAATTTTCGTCAATACTGAATGATTGAAAATATTCTTCTCTCTCCAACTAAATTAATTATTAGTATTTTATTTTTTAACAAATTTGCATCCATCATTAGCTATTCATATTTATATATCTGTTCTTTATTTTTAATTCTTTTTTTGACATATTTTTTCATGATTATTTATACTCTTCCCGTGTTAAACATGTACTATTATATTGTAAAAGGCACACTGGTGCCGTATATTATGTAATAAATAAATAAATAAACACTATTTAGAGACTTGGATTGCTACAATTTTGATAATTTCCCAATGTTTGTGTTTTTCCAAGAGATGCTTGATTGAGTAAATTTCATCAAAAGACGAAAATAACTTTATGTCACTTCAAACTTAGTTAATTAATTTGAAATCTTTAACTAAAATCTTCGAAATGATATGAGCATCGTATTCTTTTATTGCACAGTTTACGGTCAGAATGAAGAGTAAGGAGATCCGGTAGTAATTCTAGCACTAGCTATGAAATCAACATCTTTATTTCTAGAAATAAAACAGTGATCCGAGTTTTAGAACTGCATATAACGAAACATGACCAAAAAATAAAATTAATGTCTTCTTTGAACTAACTTATCAGTCAAGCAAAATTCATATACTTATACATTTTTTAAATATCTATGTCCTATAGTCTAATATTTTCTCAGGAGAATTATTCAACCATTATACTCCTGTATTCATATTGTAATATTTGTTCAAGAAATATACAAGTTTCCATTACATCGATAAAACTTATATCATTTCTATTATTTCGTATTACCTTTCTTTCTTTAACAGCAAATGACTATCTACTTTGTATTAAGTTCTTTCACAATGGCTCTAGTATTTAGTAGTTTTGCTAGTTTTCCATTCCTTTGATGAATAAATATCGTTTTGAGATTATTATTAAAACTTTTTTCGTTGATTCAAATGAAAGAAAAAGATAATGAAAAAATATTGAATATTGTTCAGAAGGAATAAATATCCTTTAATAATGTTCAATGTCACTAACAGACTCGTATTTCACAAATGGATGTTTAAAGTTCATTATTACCAATATTACTTGGATTCTGATATTATTATTGTTTACTGTGGATACAACTTGAATAATACTTTGTTAACGTGAAGCTATTTTTGGTTCAATATTCCAGACTTTCATGAAATGATTCCATCTTTCTATTCCAACGATTTTAGTTTAATTTCGAAGTAATCGCAGAACTGATGTTAAAATTAATGTAATTTGTATGGAAATCAGCGAAATTATACAAGAATCGAGTACAGTCAAGTCTTTATCATTACATAGACTAGATTACACAATAAAATAATGTTCTTGTATTCCAAATATTTCCAAGGTTACTTATTCTTATGTCAGATGTACATTTTTTACATTATTCATAATCTCAACTTAATCAGAGAATGATCAAAGTCCTAATCAATTCCATCAACAGAGGAAAAGTGCGTGAGCATGAAAGTTATTGATATCAAATAAATTTGTAGCCCACTGCCAATGAGAGAAATAGGCCCTACAGAAATGAATCTGCCTTATTACACTTGAAATTCAGCCATCAGTGACAGCTGTGACATATGGGGGTGTACCTTCAGGTACGAAGGACAACTAATATATATTCCACCCCTCATATTATGTACCAGCATAGATATGTACATTTAAGTAAAGGTTTTTTATCAATTTTCCTTTAAAAAAATAATAATATGAAGTATTTGCATTTTAATGAATTTTCATACTAGTTTTAGAAAATTTGTGATATGATGAGAAAACGTGCGTTAATAATGTTATTTTTTTGTGAGGTTATATCATTTAGTTTGAAGAATTATATACATATTCCAATCTCTAGGGGGGGCAGCTGACCCCCTGCCCCCCTTGATGACGTCCATGGTACTGGGCCATCCCCGCATTGAAATAAACTCAATACTTTCAAAGCATCCCTTTCCATCTGCTTTCACCCATATATTTACTTTTTCACAATCCTTCATGTCTGGATTGTTCTACTTAAAATATTTTTTAGCAAAACATATTTCTAAAATAATAAAACACTGAAATGACTTGCATGGTTCGAGTATTAAAGTATCATGATAAGGTATTTTTATTTTCTCAATCCAACCCTATCCTTTATAAATCTCCATATTGATTATCCATTTGGCAATCCGTATCATAATAATAATAACCGACCCCATATATTTTTTTATTCATAACTTTCTTTTCACTTGATAACCCAAATACAACGTGTTTTTATTATTTTTCTATCTACCGCTGAATACAGAGATCCGATGTTGCCTATACACTAATAATCCAGTAAAATTAAACACAAAGCAGTTCCTTGATGGAAAGTTGTGGGGTAGTCGGGATTTCTTTAATTTTATACGTTTTTTGGAATGCTGAATCCGAATCCGAGGTTTGCCAACAAAATTTCGAGACGAAACATGGCGAAAAATACAAAAATGGCGAAAATATTCTTTTTCTGGCGATTTATTTATTAGAACTCGAAAACTGACAACTTTCGCAAGTTATTTTTGCCAAAAAGATAACCTACAAAAGTTGTTAATTTCTAAGTTCATATCCAGAATTCGCCAGAAAATTGAAATTTTCGCCAAATTTCAAATTTTTCTCCGTTGTTTCGTCACGAAATTTTGTTAGCAAACTTCGGATTCAGATTCAGCACCCCAAAAAACGTATATAATGAAAGAAATCCAGACTGCCCCACAACTTTCCATCGAGAAATCTAACGGCACCGTATTATAAGTTCCATACACCTATTTTCATAATAACAATACTATTATACTGTGATTTTCTCTTTACATTCGAGTTTTTCGTACCTCTACGACTATTACCATAATTTCAGTAAAATCTCTTAATGTAATTAGTACAGCCAGCGGTAAGGCGATCTTTTTTTGTATTCATTTCAAGATTTGAGTTTATAGAGAGTTGGTAAAACTTTGATTTTAATGATGAAACTTTATGCAAATATTAATAACTGAAATTTGGGTTTTCTACAATCATTACGAAAGTAAAAATGTTCATACCAAGTGTATTTACTTTGCTCTTTTTCATGACAGATATTGTTGAAAAATTTTACCTGCTTTTAAAATCAATAATAAATCAGTACATTAATGTGAATCCGGGCTTATCGAAATAATTCCAAATAAATCTAGATTCGCTTCACGGCTTCACACATTTATGTAAAATCAAGTCTGATGTTCTTAATGGGCTGTTTGAGCAAAGGTGATTTAAATTTAGGAGCAAGTGTAAGTACTCAACCTGAACATATTAAGGGCTTGGCACCAAGAATGACGTCACAGTCATTTCCCACGGCATCAAGGTTCAAAATCGCGTGAACAATCGCATGATAAAATAGTAAAAATAGCATTATTTCTATTTTTTGGGTTAATCTTGCGTCAATCAAAAAAACTTTTACGGTTATTCCCTAGATTTCAATGCATATTATCAGTATAAAAAAAATTTCTCCGCGACTTTCGGGAAATGAGTTTTTGTCTTTCGGAAAATAGGTCAGAGGTGTTTTTTTTTGTGAAATCTATACAAGATATAAAAAATCTTTTACGGTTATTCCCTAGATAAAGGTTCAATGCATCGATCCTATTTTGTTCCAAAGCATATTTAGTAACGGTTGTCGAGATAGAAGGTCTCCCGTTTTTACAAATTTTTGAAATGTCGGTATGCACACTCTTAAGTATTATTTAAAGGGACATAAATGACTTATTTTATGAAGTCTTTCCTTGTAATGAAGATGTACGAGTACATAGGTTAGCTAATGGGGTTTTTCAAATTTACCCATAAAATTTAATAATTTAAAGTGACATGTAACCTCTCTCACCTGTCATGACCAATTCTGTTATGATCCTACTCCATCCCTTTATAGGACAATGGCCTTCATTCCCTTTTGAATAAGGTGTAGATACCCATCTACTTTATGACATCACGCTTTTATTCTTCTATACAGAGAAATATAAAGAAAGAAAGCCTTATCATTTTTCTTTGTTCCTCAGCCTTTTATTATAAAGATTCATGATTTGATTACAAAGAATCTAAAGTATTTTTAATTTTAAGTGCTTTATATTATACTCCATTTTTTTTACAAATTATCGCTACAGTTGGGTCACTCATTCCTGATGATCTATTTTTGCAATTGTCAATACCAGATTAAGAATTGTGTATACAAATAATGTCAGGTATCTGGTATCGATGCAAAAGCTCCGCGTAACACAACGGGCGATGGAAAGAAGGATGCTTAACATTACTTTGCGGGACATAAAACGAAATGAGTGGATCAGAAACAAGACAAAGGTCACGGACGTAGCACATAGAACGGCATCGTTGAACGGAATATCACGGCGTATCAATATGTCCTCTGTTGCCATCCCTATCTGACGACATCCTCGACCTCGCATATATCTCTAATTCACGTGTTTCTTATCTACTACTACTACTAATCTATTACAATTTTAACAATTTCCGAAATTATTCCCTTTAATTAAGTCTTGTGCATGCAAATGCAAAATTGTCTCATATTTTACTTTTATGTAATCTGCATCGAAAATTTAGGAATTTCCGTCGGAATTATTATTATTGCAGGGAAGCGGAAGTCAACGTGTAGTTTACACTTCCTACTCTTCCGTAACATGCGAGTACCTACCTTGTATGTTGGAAAGTATTCACAAATACTTTGGCCTAAACTAGGCTTGCATATAGTACGAATATATACATGGCTGTACTTTGTAATTTATGACATTGTAGTAATTCAAATCGGGGACGTAGTTTGGAAGGTATTAAATAGACTTTGATGCATTGTACACATAAATAAATAGACTCATAAACTATTCAGCATTCATCCTATAATACCTTTTGACCGGCGTATTAAATTGTAACATTGAACATGCTCTTATTGTGGATGACTGATGTTAATAATTAACATAATTAGTGTTTATATGTATTTATTACGAGTGAAGGATTAAGTACTAACTATTAAATATTTGTATAAATGCTTTGATAAGTGAATTAGTGATATTATGGACTATGTCACTTTCATATTTGTTTTTGTACATTTACAAAAGTTAATTAGTAATTTTTAACACTGACTGCCCCTACTAAAAAATCTTTTAGTAGGGGCAGTCAGTGTTAAAAATTACTAATTAACTCATCATTTTTCGATGAAGAATATAAAAAGAAAGCAGTTTTAACCTACGACCATTGTACAAGTAATATTGGAGTCATAGCTTCCCATCAATACTATTCAAGTGTTGCCCTTGGCGTCACCTTGTGGATTTCCTCAAAAGCTTCTGTAAACTTTTTGTCAGGATACTTCTTTACTATATGTTTTACAATCTCGATTTGGCCACATTCGCAAAGGGGATAGTTCATATACTGATGAGTTTGAGAAGTAGATGGTTCTAGAAAGTTTTAGTAATTAATTGGACAAGAAGTATAACTTTTTTGATATGATTTTTAATCAGAATATCCCATATAAAATATCTCAAAAAGTTTGCCCACTGCAGGTAATATTAATTTATCTGAGTTTACCTCAAAACTCGTTCATTTTCTTATATCGATAAAAGTGATTAATAATACCCTGTAGTTTATATCGAACTGTGGAAAATTTTATGAGAAGAGTTTCCGCACAGAAGGAATTTCTCGTTTTTGTTTCTCAATCCACGAAGTTTAATACTGAATGTTGTTTAATATTGAGAATGCATTCAACTATTTACTTGCTATACCTAATTTCGAAACAAAACTCGAAAGCCTCGTACTTAATGTACTAAGACCTCTATGAACTAACATTGTAGGAAATTTCATGTAAGTTAAAGTTAATTATAACACCTTAGAAATTGTGTTCCTATACAAGTGAATGTATGAAGTAAACTAAAGTATTAGAAGTTTTCAGTGATAAGCTTCCTGATGCTGGTTTTGTCGTGTTTAGTGTTTGCATAGTAGCTGATGTTAGGGCCGGTCCGTACGTATAGGCAAACAAGACAATTGCCTAGGGCGCTCGTTCCTGTGGAAGCCATCTGCGCAGCGAACGGGTAGTCAGCGTTACGAGCACGCGAATTGTTAAAATAGATCAAACGCGCTGCGCCTCGGCGAATTCACCACTACGCCAAATTAAAAAAAAAATCGCTACTTTTTATAAGACAATCAAACATTATTACTACGTTGTTCGCTTAGACTCACAAAAAAAATTGTCTGCGGCATTATTTTAGCGTATTTTTTTATGGCACACTCAGATTGAAATTTTAGTTGCTCCCTCTAGCTACGATGCTGGCGACCCTCATGTTTTACTCTACACGGCAATAATAAAATAAAGTGGATACACTCTCTTGTATGTAAGTAAATTATTAGTAATTTAATGTTAACACTATAGTTCGTGTCAGAGTTCTACTTACGTATTTGTGTTTTGGTTTTACATGTTTCGGCTTGTTAGGCCATTCTCAAAAACAATCACCACAACTATACCGTCATAACACTCTTTTTTCACCCCAAATCACTTTATGTCTAATTTAATTAATTTAAACTCTCCTCTTAAATAAAATCACTGAAAAATTGTTATTGTCACTAGTTAGCTGTGTACACACACAACCAATTACCCATTCATTTGATGTAAAATTACGCATTTAATATGTGATTTTTCCAAAAGTGCACCGCTTCTACCTTTCATCTAGGGCGCCAAATATTCTTGGGCTGGCGCTGGCTGATGTATTAGTGTAGACTGTAGACGTTACATATTTAATAATTAATGTAGTAATTATAGTAGCGAAGAGTTGACTTCATTTATATTGCATACATTCTTAGTGAGTATACTTAGTACCTATAATGAACGACTCTAGCGCACTTTTACATTATTATGAGGTATACTCGTACCCATGGGCGACGTCAGGAGGGGGCAGCTGCCTCCCTAGAGATTGGAATAGGTATATATTTTTTCATACTAAATGATAAAACCTCACAAACAATCACATTATTACCACAAGTTTTCTCATCATTTTAACATAAATTTTCATGAAAGTCCATCAAAATATAATTAATTAGATAGTTTTATATGGATGAATCCAGAGTTTTGGTATTGATTTATTTTTAGATTGTGTAGAATATGTTATTAGTGATTATTGTTTTGTATTTTCTGTTAAAGGCTTCGGCCATATATGAATAAAAAAAATTGCCTGCGGCGCTATTTTTTATACAAGTCATTTTTCATGAATATTATTTTTTTAAGTATTATGTACATTTTCATGTAAATCAATGCACATCACGACCTTTCTTACTATGCCTCACAAAAAAATTTCGCCTGCGGCGCTATTTACGCTTTTTTAATGCCATATCGAATTTTTATAATTTTTTGCCCCCCCTGGCTCGGAGGCTGGCGACGCCCATGCTCGTACCTCCTATTCCCATTGAAGTTTTAAGTATTAGTTTGAAGTAGATTTACTCGCAGATAAGTGTCGGAAACTTTGATATGAAGTGCATCATCCTCCATAGAGGTGTTATGAAAATTTATATTATCGTAAAACTGTCATCTTTATATCTTAGAGTACCTAATAGCGTAGCGGTCACAGCCCTCGAAATACGATGAAAATTGCTTTATTTTTTTATTGTTATCTTTCTTCTTCATGTGCTTTGTTGGGTCCGCCCAACGTTGGCGATCAATTGGGCGAACTTGTTTCTGTCCTGCGTCGCTCGGAATAGCTCCTCTACGCTACGGATCTGCCTTATACCGGGCCCTCGGCGTCCCTCAAATTTCCGAAGATTGTTATCTTTAAGAAATAAAAAAAAGGTTATTAAAATTAATTTATTATGGCGCGACATTTATTGTCATTTCTAGAAAGTTTTGACGGATTAACTGATAAAAGTTACAAATAACAAAATGTGGAGAATTGAATATTTATGTTAAATTAAAAATCCACGAAATGACTTTTGTTTTACGCGACTTATATCATACGCGTAATGATAGGGATGAAAATTTGATTCTAGATCTAAAATAATACATCTCGCGGATTTTAAACATACTTATGCTGGAATTCGCCAACTTCCAACTCAAGGTGAGGAATAGCGGGGATTGGAGCCACTTATATAATTTTTCATACAATATTAGTACTAGGTGGCTCTTACATGGCTCTTACCTCCATTATTCCTCACCTAAAAAGTTGGTGAAATCCAGAATTAGTTTTTCCCCTCTTTCCGAGTGTAGATAAATGTTTCTTTTTGTCGTAAAACTCTTCAAATATTTCGACTTACTTGATGACATAGACAATATCTGTTACGTTAAACCCATAAAGTACTTTTTTTACTCTGATTAGAAAATATGGTAAAAAAGTATTTTATTTCACTCTATCTGAAGATATTTCTCCTTAAGTAAAACAATATTCCTTTCTGTGTGAAGGCCACACACTCTTACAATGTAATGCAATAAGTTTGTTTTTAAATTATTGAAAGTTTTTCTCTCATTCTCTTTTACTTCGGATGGCACTAGGCCAAGTTTTAACCGAATTTAGTGTTTTCCTGTACAAAACAATAGATGAAGGTACTCGCTATTGCTGGCTGTAAATGGGAAAAATCGCCAACAAACGTCGATCGATGAATTATATTGATTCCCATTACATTCATATTACACTATGTTCTCTTCTTTTTGTCTTTGTGTTTTATTTTCGCTAATCAGTTAGCATTTTTAGGTAGATTTCCAAAAGGAACTCTACCTATTCGTTTCTCCCGTGATGTCGCAGAATTGAAAAATTTCTACTCAGTATCACTAATTAGGACCAGGAGAACCCGAATCCGACCTTGGTTTAAAAGTTTATATATAAAAGCCATATATATGTCCCTTTTCTTGTGCGCACGTTTGCGGCCAACCTATGCGTCGCAGAAACGTGAAACTTGGGTGATAGATTTTTGGTAAGTGATAGATGAACTGATAGGAGATTGGGTGAAATCCATTAAGAGGAAGGTTCACTTTTTAAGGCTTTAAATTAAAAAACAATCATTCTGAGGGGATCCAATGATTTTGAGGGTCTGTGTCTGGTATCGCATGAAAGGGCATTAAATAAGGAATACAGGTCAAAAGTTAGATTTTGTCTAGCTCAATTCCTCGGACTACACTGATCGATCGAAAGATCTAGTTAAGTAGTTACCGCATAGGTACTAGCGTGTTTGTTGTCTTAGAAAAGTGCTTCACGATACGAGTAGAACTCACATCTTTTTTTCAAATTTCTAGTGCTTAGGTACCGGTACCAATCCATATTATGTGTGGAATGAAAATAATATGATTATTGGATTAGGTACTTCCTTTGATTATTGAAGTACTTAATCAAATATTTTTTCGTAATACGGTACTTCGATAATCAAAGAATAAACTACATCCATACTACTTCATCACTTCGCTGGTTTATTTGCTGATAATATTGTGATTGTTTTTATTGTACAGATGTACTCTTAAAATTAATAAAATTAATAAATCACTTGAAATCTACCTATGCCTGTGGCGTGCCAAAGGAATTTTTTTATTTCTTATCTATTCTTCTATTTATCTATCAATACTCTCACGCCGCGTCCCTTGATGCAGGGTATCCAGAGAGGATAGAGTGCGCACCAGACAGCCCTATCCTTACACACACTCCTATTCTAGTCACATTCATGCAGTTTGTCAAACACGCTCTTCTATTCCTTTTACTCAAAACGCGTCCATCCTTGAGGATCCGGTCGACATGCTCTTTGCTCACTCAAATTTTCATTTTTTTTTATTAAAACTTATTTATTTATTGAATTGAAAATATTAAACTGAATGAAAACTGATTGTCAGCTTTTCAATGAACTTTCTGATGCCTTCAATATATGGCAGTAATAGTACCATTTTCGAACTAGCAAGAGTCAAAGCGCCAAATTCAATAATACTTGTGGCACAATCTCACCACTGCTGGCACAAAGACGCCCCGTTTTACCGGTACTGGATTTATGAATTACAAAGAACAAAACAGTGCAGAACAGGTATTATTTGATATGACATAATGTTAGATTTTCATACATCTGATATTGCTTTAAACTGGCCGCATTTGGTTTCTATTTTGCATAACTTTATTATTATTGTTATTGTCGTGGTACACAATCCACATTCTAAACGGTTTCAGGGTGAAATGTGGCGTTACGTACAACAAACTAGAACTTAAACCTGGGAAATTTAATAATGTAGAAATACGAATAACTTACGTATGTAAGTTGTAACTACCTACGTCATAGTATCTGGGATATTTAATATACTTTCTACGTTCATCCATCCACCCAAACCATAAAGCCCTTTCCCACGATTGGGAGTATAATCAGCGAAGGATATGCTTCAAAACACGATTTATTTTAAACACTTTTGACGTTCATCCACCCATCCACAAAGAATTCACGATACGTATTGAAATTGTAATTGTAAATATGTTTCCATCCTTGGATAAGGACACTGAAGGAATGTAAGTTATGGGTGGGGTTTGTCGGGGGGCTCCCTTCTGGCTAACCCCGAGCCCACCTCTTAAAAATATTTTGCCAAGAAGTGCGGGTAAAGAGGACGCTATATGCGCCTGTGCTACCCAGGGATGCGGAGGGCCTTAAGCCCGTGGGTGTCCTTCAATGATATGTATTACCTTTTTATTAACTTTTATATTATTGCTATTTTGTTAAGAAAACGGGTCTCAGGAAAATACCTACTTGTAAAGATATCAATGCCTATATAGATTAAGGTAGTGGGTTCGAAGTAAAAAATCTTTCTCGTAGTTATACTATGCATTAAAATCTACTGCACTACCATAAAACTTTTTTCAGTTAAGCGAAATTCTCCCAAAAAATATAAGAATCCAATTTATTAATTTTGATCTTGCGATTGTGCATGCGATCTTGAACGTTAACGACATAGGAAACGTTTACGTCTTCTTAAGAATGCTATAAAACGTTACAACTTAAACAAGGAAATTTAAATGATGACTTGCAATTTACGTTTCGTAGCGTTTATAATACCTACTGTAAAATAGATCATTAATATTGTATAGAGGAGGTGGACTTGGTGTGTACCTATACCTGTAGAGATATACAATGGAATGGCGAGCTTAGCTCTAGCAGGTGTGTCGAGATGGAGCTGTCACGCCATTATTAATTTATGATATTGAATATTTAACTGGAACTTAAACACCTCAGAGTGAAATACATCCCCTCTACAACAACAAACTATTGTACCTGTTTAAATATATTATTATTGTGCCATGGTTCAACAAACTAAAAGGCAGACATTAACAAGACCGTAGAGAGAGCTAATCCATGGATATTATGCAAAGCGTGAATAAGTACAGTATCATGAGGGAATTATTATGTTTTCATAACTCTTTTTAGACCTGTACCTCGAATATAGAGAGTCAGGGCCGGATTTAAGGGAGGGCAACCGGGGCTTCTGCCCGGGGCCTCCACAAAAGAGGGCCCACCACAATAGAGACTTCGGCAAAAAAACAAATTGAGACTAGTAAACAACTTTTCCTTTGATATTTTTTTTGCGTTTTACTTTAACCTACAGTACTTTGTACAAACATGATTATATTAAATATTAACAAAAATCATCGATCTATACCTATCGGTTCACTCCAATCAGGCAATCAGTAAAACATCAAAATCATTCTTGTTTCCTAAATTTTCCTAAAAAAATAAAATAATCTATACTTGGTTTTACCATAAATTATTTATTGGAAAACTCGACTGTCCTTTGACTGAACTTTTGAATGAAAATTGTCCTTTTTATTTGGAAAATAATTTGGGATTGGGGGGCCTCCACTTCTTTGTTCCCCTGAGGCTTCCACACCTATAAATCCGGCCCTGTGGAGAGTATTACCTACAGTATCATCATTACCATAGCACATTGTGCTGTCATGTTCGTATGTTATTCCTCTCCTGACATTTGACAATATCATAATAACTCTCTTAAGCTAAAATTTTGTTGAATAAACAAGTATCCTTTTAAAAGGGAAAGACGTAAATGTGTCTATCTAACAGTAGCGAAGGCTGGATTTCTGCAGAAAGGAAGCCGGGGCTAACATTTCTTATGGGATTACATCAGATAAGACACTATTTTACCTATCATTTTTTCCAAAAGGTAACTCGATGGGAATCGTGTTCTTAGGTAGCTTCGCGCCTGCTATCTAACAAGTGTAACAATGAAAATATTTGAAGTGAGGTTATTAGATAGACGAGTGGTTAGAGTGAAATCAAACAAGTTGACAGGGTTTGGGCATTTGAGAAAATGTCTGATTATAAAAAAAACTAAAACATATTATACAGGTTTGAAAGAGATGGTATATGAAAGCGCTGGTCTAGAGTGAGCATATATTGGCCAGATACTTTAGGAGGTATGATGAATTAACATGATGGAAGCGAGGGACGTATCTAAGGACAGAAGTGTGTGGCGGTGCCCCGCAAGGGATGGCAGGGGTGATGATGTATAAATCCGAAAATATTTTGTAGTTTAATAGATTATTCTTTTTCTTTTTTATTAGACGTTTCACCAGGCCTCTATCTCAAAGCCAAGAATTTGTACTCCCTTTTTTCCATTCCTGTTTTATGAGTTTTTTTTTGAAATCGACTAATGTTGTCGAAGAAAATATTGAATGAATGAATGAATGAATGAATGAATGAAGTAATTTATTTTTTCCAGAATATATACACATAACAAAGAAACAATCAACACAAAAATACATATGCACATAAACAAATCATCAATGTGGCACAAAGTTACCTCAACTATTCGGGAAAAAATTTTACTGCCTCACTAGACCGAGGTCTGTTCCGAGGCAGTAGACACTGAAACAGTCTGTGTACAGAGTGCAGTATTGCAACAACATCCATTAATTATTCATGTCACTGGACACACGGGGTCAGTCAAAGACACGTGAGGAAAAAAAACTGCAGAAGACAAACTTATGTTTGAGTGTAAAATAATAATAATAAACAAATAAATACAACAATAATAATAACAATAGATATGTATTGGTCATATGTCATATGGAATGAAAAGTTAAACATAAATAAATTATATAATTACACCATTACTAAAAAAATGGTCATATCGTACGTTTGTTCCCATTTGACCAACCGTTTGTTCAACCAGTTGAACAAATGGGACTCATTTTTTCCCATTTGACCAACCGCTCGGTTTAACAACTGGGAATCAATATTTTTGTAATATTTTCTTCCCGTCTGACCAACCAACCTTCAGTATGGAGAAATTACAACATATTTATGATATATTTATATTGATTTTCGTGACGTTTCTTACCTACCTGCATACATACATACACATATCTTTATACATAGGTATATCTTGTACAAAAATGTTCGTAGGTAAGTATATAAGATGCTTCAGTTATTTTTTTATCATATTTAAAGGTATAAGCATGGGCATCGTAAGGGGGGGGGACGGTTCCCCCCCTTAGAGATTGGAATGGGTATATATTTTTTCATAAGAAGAAGGTCGTGATATACTATACTTACTATACCCTCACGCCCCCTCCCTTGCGGGATAGGCAGAGAGAACGGATCGCCAGACTTTCCTATCCTTACACACACACTTCGGGGTTCCGTCACATTCATGCAATTCTTCATACACATTCTAACCTTCATACCCCATACACTTCATACACACACACAAAGATTACCCATTGAGTTTGAAAATCCATCAAAAAAGGTACTTACTTACAGTTATTTCATAAAAAAAAATGCCTGCTATTTTTTTTTATATAATTGTGCAAAATATCATACACATTTTCAAATAAACCATACTATATCACGACCTAAAATGAAAGTGAACAAGTTGAGATGGTTGGGACATGTGGAGAGAATGAACGATGAAAGGATAACAAGAAAAATTTACCTGGGTGAAAGAAGAGGTGTAAGGAAACACGGCCGTCCAAGAACCACATGGCTGGACCATGTTGACCAGATCCTCAAGGACGGACGTGTTTTGAGTAAAAGTAATCGTAGAATGTGTATGAAGAATTGCATGAATGTGACGGAAGCCCGAAGTGTGTGTAAGGATAGGAAAGTCTGGCGATCCTTTCTCTCTGCCTACCCCGCAAGGGAGGTGGCGGAGGGTATAGTAAGTATAGTATATCACGACCTTCTTATGAAAAAATATATACCCATTCCAATCTCTAAGGGGGGGAACCGTCCCCCCCCCCCCCCCTTACGATGCCCATGCTTATACCTTTAAATATGATAAAAAAATAACTGAAGCATCTTATATACTTACCTACGAACATTTTCGTACAAGATATACCTATGTATAAAGATATGTGTATGTATGTATGCAGGTAGGTAAGAAACGTCACGAAAATCAATATAAATATATCATAAATATGTTGTAATTTCTCCATACTGAAGGTTGGTTGGTCAGACGGGAAGAAAATATTACAAAAATATTGATTCCCAGTTGTTAAACCGAACGGTTGGTCAAATGGGAAAAAATGAGTCCCATTTGTTCAACTGGTTGAACAAACGGTTGGTCAAATGGGAACAAACGATATCGTAGACACGTAGAACGAATATTTTCCGTAGTACAGATCTCAAAACTCCATACATTTGTTTAGCCCTACAGGACAAAGTTTTTCGAAGGCAGAATTTTTTTATACAGGTTTAAAAACAAAGGAGATAAATGACGCGGTTGGTTGTTTCGCGGGTGATGCCTTTCGATGTACTCACCCATGTATACAGTACATCTCGACACGAATTTTTAGCTAACTGTATTAACTATTCGGGTACGTGTATATAAGCCCACACTGTTAATAAAAAAAACAGGTAGGTACCGGTCCTTCTCAGTAATCGTACCTATTCCTCGGAGAATATTCTTTATAAGAAGGCGAAGGTATACCTACACCGTTATTACTACATTTTATAACAAAAACGTTAATGGCGTTTAAGTCGCTGTACTCCGTTGAGTTTGGAGAACTTTACTACTTTTTATATTATCATGTTGTATACTGTGTATCGTGTAGTAATACGCTATCATCACAGGACGGAACTCACGAGGTACTAGGTATGCTGCCATAATACCTTTTTCCTAATCTACAATATACTGAAACGCTTCAGAGGGGTTGACAACACAGCGAGCATTATCGCTTACCTTTCCATATCATCATGAAATTTTATATTCACTTTACAAGAGTAGGTACTTTCTTTTGCTCTCATTCCAATCAACTCATTTCTGCGATTTTTATTTATTTATTTATTGAGACACTCACAGAGAATTGACAGATATACATAAATTAAAAACATCAAACACAAACTTCCGGTCAACCCCCCAATTACGAGCGTCCACAGCATGCACGTAGATATATTATATTACCTGACAACAGTTTAACTTATCAAAATTACAAATAACAAAACTGAGCAAAAGGTATAATAAGCGATCAGACATAAACTAGACAAATAGGTATGTATTGTATGTGCAGCCAAATTTTCTTTCAACATTTCTTCCACATGCACTGTTATCACCTAGGCTTTTATATTTTGTACGTAAGTCAATAGATAAAGTGATCCTACCAGCAGTTCTGTCATATTCTATAAGGCTCTGCTAGTCGAGTCTTGGCCTACGTACTTCTGTTTTAGAAATAACTTCAATGAAATGTCAAGTTCAACTATGTGACATTATTATGTGTCGATTTAGGACGTAGAACTGATGACGATGTGGTTACAATCTTGCAGATTGGTTTGTACCAAGCATTTCGTTCTTTCTTTCCACGCCGTCCTGTCACTCACCAATCTCTACCACTTCCGTGTAGGTGCTACATCGCACGCTATTAAAAAAATATTTTACGTAGAACTAGTAAAATAAAAAAGTTAGTTAATCGTTTTTTTTTTTTTAAATAAAAGTCATATTCTGTATATTCTTAATGGACTAATCTTCGCTTACCAATGGTGCCATAGATGTTACGAATTCAGTTCTAAGCTACCTACGCGAGACCTTTTTGAGTTATTATAAATAATGTATTACAGTCTCTTATTTGAAGAATTCATTATGACATAATGTCAAACAACTCCAGGGAGACCTACAGAGCCTGTGGTAAGAACATCAAGGGGTAAGGGCTGACATATCGTGGATTGGGGTATTTAGGAGGTTCAGAAAAACACACCAGTCGTAATTCCCTGATGTGTGAAAAAATAATGATGACTCATAGAAACTATTCAGTAGACTTTCCATCAAGGGAATGCCCTAGATTTTATGTGGTGTTATTTAACAAAAAAACAGCTTTATCACTTTTTTGAGAAATTACTCAACTTTTTTTAGGTTGGTATCCTATTTTTTTCTGGCTCGAGGCAAACTGATATTTAGTTGAGAACTTATTATTAAAAATTCTGAGAAAGTTTTACCTCTCGAATGTGAAGAGACTTTCTTTCCTCCTTAATAAGTATTAGGTATAGAGAGAGAGAGGGTAATATTACTAATCCTGCTAAAAATTTTATCATCGTGCGTGCGTATGTGCTGTGAGTTTTTTTTAGAAATACTTAAATTCTTCATAGTTAAGAATACGAGATTTTTTTATTATTGTCTTACTGGTACTCACATTGTAAACAAAAATTCTCACTATAGGTGCTCTATTTTGAATTATTCGTTTAGATTCCTGATTTACCTACTCCTTGAGTTCTCGATCGGGTTGAATCCTTACAGCTCAAGGACCACAACCCCTGTGCGTCAAATAATTGAGAAAACATACTAATGACATGATAAACAGTTGGCTAGATATGGTTCAGAGCACATGGAAAAAAATATTCAAAATCAATTTATATATTGATCGCAAAAAATGATATCAATTTGTCAGCTGAGTTTTTCAAGCTGAATATAAATTTTAAGCTATAAATTATATTATCTGTTGCAATATTTTCGCTATCTACATTTCGCAATATCAAAGTCCATTCTGGCTTTATTATCGTTAACACTTTTATGTATCGAAATTTTGAAATTTATTTTCAGTTAACTTGTTTCAGCAGCATGTAATAATTTATTTATTATCACATTTGTACGGAGCTAAGCATATTATATCAAGATTTTTTATGCATTTTACAGTAGAAAATCAGGTTAAAACACACAATTAGACTGGAACTCACAATGTTCTATGGGAGATTTCCAAGAGCTAGCGTATTTTCCATTGCATTACCTTTATTTAAAGGCATCATTTGAAGTCAACTCATTTTGTGTGTAATTGTATTGTGTTTATGTATATGTGTTGTCTAAATAAATAAATAAATAAATCATATAATATGACAAATAGACCTATTGACGTACCTGCTTCACTTCTTGTTCTTACTAAACATTGTTTTATGCCCAGCTGGAGTTTTGTATCTCAGAAATTTTTAAAAAAATCTAATTTGATCTAAAAAATCTAATTCACCTGTTTGCAGTTTTTAACGATTGACAACTTCAGTTAAATAGACGAAACTGAGCTCTTAAAATAGTGACAAACATTATGTTTATAATATACTATTACTGGAAATGCAATCGAAACTAAATACTATAACGGGACTATCTCATGCGGCTTTACATCCATGTCTGTCTAATCTAGTTTCCTTTTTATACCTACATCAATGTTTGCTCATCTAGAACTAGTGCAACTATTATCACAATAGGCTGGCAACTCCTGTATCATATTATTCTGCAAACACGGACACACTGTCTGACAGAAGCTACTGTAGAGGGGTACATTGTTATTTGATAGTTACATTTCATAGATAATTCCTATCACTAATATTCATATATGAATATCCACTTATACTTATCCAATACTTCGTTACGTGTATAGGCACACTGTACAAGTTTAGTTTTTATATTTCACCACGTGAGTCCTTCTTTCTCATATCTATACTATACTATAGTATACCCTCACGCCACCTCCCTTGCGGGGTAGCCAGAGAGAAAGGATCGCCAGACTTCCCTATCCTTACGCACACTTCGGGCTTCCGTCACATTCATGCAATTCCTTTTTACCATTAATTTTTACTCAAAACACGTCCGTCCTTGAGCATCTGGTCAACATGGTCCAGCCATGTGGTTCTTGGACGGCCCCGTTTCCTTACACCTCTTCTTTCACCCAGGTAAATTTTCCTTGTTATCCTTTCATCGTTCATTCTCTCCACATGTCCCAACCATCTCAACTTGTTCACTTTCATCTTAGTCCTAAGTATTTTATTCATATAAACTTTTTTGTATTGTGTTTAAGTATCGCGGTTACATACAAGTGTAATCTAACTCAAAAATTTAATTAAGTCTTATGACAGTTAATAGCGAGACGACATTTCTGCTGTGAAGTAATCTACCTAGTTATACGAACGTGACATGTACTACAAAAGTTCCTCTTGCAATTATTGTACATATTCATGAGAGACCTTAGTTTTACCAACTTTCATCCATACATATTGAATTCTGTTGCCTCATCTCTATAAATATTTCGAGAGTTAAGCGTTTTTGGGTTTCCTATGCGACTATGAATAGATTTAGTTGAATGTGCTATATATACCCCCGTTTTCACCAACTTTTACCTAAGAAGGAGACCCCTAAGAAATTTCCATACAAAAACAGAGATAATATTCTATTTATTGACACGCAGGCCTACCAACCACATCCTAATTCCATACAAAATGCAACACGCAACTCACCTAAATTGGGTGTCCAAATATCTTTGCCCAGGCTAGGTGAGTTGCGTGTTGCATTTTGTATGGAATTAGGGTGTGGTTGGTAGGCCTGCGTGTCAATAAATAGAATATTATCTCTGTTTTTGTATGGAAATTTCTTAGATTCTCCTTCTTAGGTAAAAGTTGGTGAAAACGGGGGATAGTCAATTATTTATCTACAACAGAGCAGTTGATAACTGAAATATCTTCTTCATCTTTCTTATTCGTTTTAATTCCAATGCTGGAGATAGGCCTCTCTTTTAACTGTTCACAGATCCCTATCCTGATGGGAATGCTGCATCCACTTGTTTCCTGCGATTCGCGTCACATCATCAGACCATCTTGCCTGAGGTTTTCCTTTTACTCGTTATAGGTTGGTGTTCGAGAATCTTTTTGGTTCATCTAAAATCGGAGCGTCTGGCAACGTGTCCTGCCCAACTCCATTTTAAGGCAGCTGCTCGTAATACAACGTCGGTGACCTTGGATTTCTCTCGTATTTGTCCGTCTATTTCTCAACCAAATGCCCAGCATTCTCCTCTCCATGGCTCTCTGTGCTACCAGCAATTTTTGTGTGATTCGCCTCGTTAAAACTGCGGTTTCAATACCAATTGAAACATAAATTTGTAAATTTTCTGTAAAAATCTTTCAGAAAATCCTTTGTTTTATAAAAAACTGTATTCAAATGAATAAGAATAATCTAATGTAATATTTTTAAACCTACCTAAATGATATAAGCAGGAAAGGTAACGAATAGTATAAATGGTTTAATGCTTTCAATAATGGAACATATCCTAGACAAATCATTTGCCTTATCATCAAAGCTTTGGAATAGTTGAGAATTGTACGGATAAATGGAATAGAGAGAGAGGAATTAATCAGAATGATGTGGTTTCCCCCACACACACGAGGCAGCTGTATTAAAATGTTTTGTTTGCCTCAACAGTTTCAGGGATGGAATGTAACGCAAATTGATGGACTAAATTAATTATTACGTATGACCTTGAAGGTCGGACATTGATGCTTTATTGATTTTCACAAGGAATGCGAGTTTCCAGTAAGAGAAATAGCTGAAGAGGAAAGCGACCCTCGTGTTTAGTAGATGAATACAGCTTTTTGTCTTTATTTGATTCGGGTTGTCAAATTTCACATAAAAAAAACATCGATATATAAAATTGTTCGGCAATATTAGAAAAGAGTAGGTACATCGTTAGCCTTATCAGTACTAATACTAACAATGTTACCAAAATGTAAGAATCTTTTAAAACCTTTATATTGTTCATTTCTATTTATCCTTCCATTTACTATATTAACTTTTTTCTTTCCAATCTAATATGACGTATTATAATAAACTTATACAATATGAATATATTAATAAACAGCACAGATTGAAATTGTCTAGCCCTTAATATTTTGAGAACAGTCGGGAAGAACAGGCCAATTCAAAACATCAAAGGTTTCATTCTTCAAAAATAATCGTAGAAGATTTTCACTTCAATTAAAAATACGTAGCAGAAAATGAAGATACTTTTTCTAATAGTCTTTGTGCTGAAAATGAAGAAACTGTTTTTAAGAAACTTCTTCTAATAGTCTTTGTGTTGTTGCTGATTTAAAACCATCGATGTTTTTCAACATAGTTTCGATGCATCGTTTTCATCCCAAATCTGCTACTTGAGTTACTTAGTGCAAATTCTCCCTTCCTTTTCCCCTTTAAGCTGAAAAGTTGCCGCATGTAATAATACTATATCCCCTTTCTGTTTGACACACTTTTTCTTTAACAATTGCCAACGCATTGATAGCTGAGTTTATTTACGACACTAAAGTTTCTGTTCAACGTTTCTATATTATTATAGCAGAAGAAATCACAAATAAATATTATTTACTGATTTTGTTTTGCATATTACGTCACACCCCAGGATAAAGATATCATCAGCCTTCCAAATAAAAATGTTTTTAGAATTTAATTTAACAAAATAAGTTTTATAAGTCTTTTAATTTGATTTTATCCAACAGCCACTATTGCTTGATACTGGGGTGGTATTTTGTAAATCTACTGGCTTCATATGCGACGGTTATACGAGGAACAACGATTGTTTGTACGTCGTATAGACGTCCCATATGAAGCGAGTAGAGCTACAAAATACCATTCCAGTTCCATTACATCATATTATATTTTCATACTGCTTGACAATTTTTTTTTATATAATGTACTCTGTGATAGGAGCCATTTATTAATATTTTTCATACAAAATTTGTGCTAGGTGGCTCCTATCTCCGCTATTCATCACGTAAAAAGTTGGTGAAATACAGTTCAAAATATGCACATTGCACATATTCTTACCAATTCAATTTTCCCTCTTATTGAAAGCACCCAATATCGAAAGGTTCACTAAAAAGAATATATCTCATCACTATCGAGATTTGGTCTTCTATTCTGGCGCTGTCGTAATTTGTCGTAAAAAATAATATACAAATCATTTTAATAGAATATGCCTTTACAAGTGAATTCACTATCAACATTTTCATTTTAATTAGTTTGATGTTATCAAGTTCCATTTTCCTGTCTTTTATTCTGAGACATGATTTCTTCTCTTCATCGGTTCCTTATTTCTCCTCGTTCCGCTGATTCAGACATCCAGCTGCTGTCGACTAAATACTTGTTAGAAGAGAGTTAATTTCCGTTTAATTACGACGTTAAATTAACATACGCCGCTCTCCGTTTTTCCCTTTTCACTCATTTTAACAAATCGCGAGTTTGATGGTTCGTAAAATATAGAAATAATAATAAAATTGATTTATTTATTTTTTATCACTTTTTGAACCATCATTGAAAACGATAACGTAGCTCATTATTATTAACAAAACTTGATGTAAAAAGATCAAAATTAAGTAGGTAAATTAGAATAGTTTGAACTGATGATTTTAATTTAAATATTTTACTTCGTAAGGATGAACTCAGGGGAAAAACTGTCGGAGGGATGAACTTTTGGGGATAAACCGTTGGGGAAAAACTATGATAATAATCGGAGAAAATTTCAAGCCTACGCGATATATAATAATTGACTTTGTATAGTAATATTTAAGAACAAAAAATGAAATGGTAAAGCTATTAAAATAATTATTGAAGTTGGGTATTTCGTGTGGCCCATTTGCTGTCCGATATAGAGAATCTATAAGTTCACTCTCTGACATCCAAAAAGTTATTCAAAGGATATAAATTAGTAAAATGGTTCCAAGGTAATTTAACGTTTCCAACTTGGTATTAATTAATAAATCTATGGCCCACTAGTTCGGTAATAATTTATGATTTGAAACGATTACATAGTAGTTTGTATGAGTGTGTCGCTCCAATACACTTGGAAAACGTGCCAAAGTGTAAATTGTAATTAGACAATATTCAGCAGAGGTATATTGACTGCTTGTACAGTGTACAATGTTATTACTCTGATGTTAGTTCTCCATAATGTAAGATGTTCATGGTTTAGTTGAACTCTTTTAGACTCACAATATCTCTAGAGACTGTTTTGTAAAAGATATTTTAATCCCAACGGAAATCATTACCGGTACTCTGCTAGATGTCTGCAAATTGGTTCGACGTACCGATATATATTATAAAGCATGCAATATATAATACTAACATATCGCAGTGTGAAAGTATATTTCTAGGATATAATCGTGTAGTAGACGACTTTTTTTATTAAAATTATGTATGACGAGTAGCATTTAGAATACTTTTCTGTAGATTTCAGAGAAAGCAATTTGCTTGTCTCGTTTAGCGCAAAATACGTAAATCAATTACCTTTACAATGACGTGGCTGGAGCTATGTTAAAGAGACTCATCCCCGTACTGTAATTAACTGAACGTTATAAATATACAGACTTTCTGCATCTGATGGGAATCGTTGTATATAATGCAGTTAGAAAACTTCATTGTGTACGTATTCTCAACTCATCGCTGAAAGATTCATTTTCCACTAGTTTTCACAATATAATATTTATTTATTTATTTAAGATAGTTCACGGCCTTTGAGAATATATAATATAAAATATTTGATCACAATTCATTAAGTTACATAAAATAAAGTATAATATAAATGATAATAACATAAATGATATAGTATAAAAAGGCAAAATAAGCAGTAATATGAATAGTGAAGTTCAGAATAGGTACATACAACAGAACAGTTTAAGACAGTAGAATACAGTTGTAAAAGGTTGAAAACAATCAATCTGTCTGAATAATAGAAAAGAACAAATATATACATATACCTACGTACCTTTAACTTTATCGTGTTCATTATATTAATACTAGCTGTATTACCCGTGCTTCGCTACGGAAAAATTGTGTGGATCCCCCCCCCTTCGTGCCCCCTTAGTGTCCCCCTCCTCGTACCCCCTACCACACTAAGAACATTCCCTGGGGCAAGCACAATAATTTTCCAAAGTTTCATCTCAATCGGATGAACGGTTTAGGTGTCTATAAAGGAGAAGGTGAAAAATGTTAGGTATATACCATAGGTACGAACTAAAATATTTATTATTGGGAATCATCACAATCTGTCATCTAAATTGTCTGAATTAATTAATACGTATCATCAAAATTTATATACCTACATTTTTTTCTGAAATTAACAAATTAACAAAATTACGAATATTATTTTACTTAAAAGTTTATATTTTGCAATTTAAATTTCGCGCCGTTGGCGTTGGTGTTCCAACGGGCGGGGTTAATAATATGTATTTCACAATCGATAAAACACACTATGCAATATATTATGTATGTAAAAACAGACTGATGACTGTGTGCCCACCTGTGTACATAAGTATAGACGTGTGTAGTACGGTAAAATATAGTATAGTCAGTCCAGCAAAATAACAACTACTACTTAATATTTGCGTTAAATATTCGCAAATGCCTTGCTATATGGAAACCAATACTGTGTGGTAGAAACTTCTGGAAATTGAGAACCTTCTGTGAAATTTTTTTGATGAGGGGATTCAAGGGTTGTGTGGAGCATGTGTGGTATGGTATGAAAGGGCGTTAGAAAAGAAATTCAAATCTTCAGAAAGTCATTTTTATGCGTCCTCAGACCATCGGGAGACACAGAGTGATCGAGAGAATCCAGTCACCACATACCACATTGTTTGGTGTCTCATAAAAGAGCTTCACAAGTAGAACTTGGCTAGACGGGCAATGCTGGGCAATACAGTTAGTACGGCTTATGAAAAAAATACAATTAACGAAATTGCAAATATTTTTTTACTCAGAGTCCATGCTTCACTGAGCGCATAACAATACACTTATTTCACCACCTATAAAAACGTGTATATATTCACGTATACAGGAGAGTACTTATATCAACTAACAACTATAAAAGTACCCTTTTCATGCCCTTATCCTCAATTTTTGATTAAACAATGTAAGACGAATTTTTTTCATTTTAAAAGAAGTATGCAACTGTTTAACTACAGCTTTGTAGCTTCAGTGTTTACCGAGATACGTTACTATCAAAGCAAATTTAATCCCACGCCCTAACCCTTAAGGATTGACTCTTTTTCTGGACAGAATATCATATTTTGACCCTTTCTTAGGAATCCATTTTTTGGAAATTCCTATAAAATTATTTTTTACCGTATTAAGAGGCATTTAAAAATCACCCCTTTTCTTTATGTCCTTTTTCATCCCTTTAAATAAAAATTAAAAAAAAACGGCGAAACAGCCTATTACTAATTTTAATAGTAGAATCTATGTGCCAAATTTCAACTTCGTACAATGTCTGGTTTCCGAGATATTCGCATACTCTGAAAAACTTTCAACCCTATTTTTCACCCCCTTAGGGGCGGAATTTCAAAAAATCGCTTCTTAGTGGAAGCTTTTGTATTAAAACCTATCTGCCTTCAAAATTTCACTTCTCTAGGATTAGCCAATTCGGCTCTGCGTTGATGAGTGAGTATGTCAGTCAGTCATTCAGTCAGTCATTCAGTCATTCATTCAGTCAGGCACTTTCGTTTATTATTAGAGATGAGAATCCACGAAACTTTTCATTATCCAATATCTATGGATTACATATTTTTTATTTCTGCTTTATTTATGTATGTAATATAATTTTACATTGCTGTATGCATAAAACACTGACGGGAATTTAAAACTCTGGTAGTATTTTTGTCTGTTATAACGGGGATTTAGATTGAAATATTAAATTGTATTCAAATTGAATATTCGTTAGGTACGTCATATTGTATTATATAGACAAAATAATATTTACAAGTCTATAAAATCGTTTTTTATCCTCCAGTAACGGTTGTAAATTAGACGTATGTAAAAATACCAGGTATAAATTTCATCTGGCAAGATTATTTATGCTGTTCCGATTATATATTTTGTGAACACTTTCTTTGGATGCGATATAGGTAATCTTATGCATTAAATTTTGTTCATTTTAGCGATTTAACTGGTCCGTATTGGTATTGTTGATGCGGTTGAGATAGGTATGGATTGTTCTTGTATTCGGCTCGGTTTTAGGGTTTGGTACCAAGAATGACGTCACAGTAATTTCCCACGGCATTAAGGTTCAAAATCGCGTGAACAATCGCATGATAAAACGGTAAAAATACCGTTTTTTTTCATTTATTGGGCTTAATTTTGCGTCTATCAAAAAACTTATTCGGTTATTCCCTATATTTGAATGCATAATATCAAAACAAAAAAAATCTCCGCGAATTTCGGGAAACGAGTTTCCGTCTTTCGGAAAAATGATCGGAGGTGTTTTTCACATTTTTTTATATTGAGAAATCTATACAAGATATAAAAAATCTTTTACAGTTATTCCCTAGATAAATGTTCAATGCATCTACCCTATTTCGTTCCAAAGCATATTTAGTAACGGTTGTCGAGATATAAGGTCTCCCGTTTTTAGAAATTTTTGAAATGTCGGTATGCATACTCTTAGTACCAGTATCAAATTCAAAAGCAATTGTTTCAAAACAACAGTAGGTGTATCCTTCTTTCAGTGGATTTTTGTCGTTACATTCGATGACAACGTGGTTCCATTTTTGTCACAAAAAATAGACGAATAGTACAATGATGATGGCTAGGAAAAAACAGGATTCACGTTAGCAAACATTACCAAATTTATTCTCCATACGGTTTGATTAGAATTGATGGCGTCAAAATTCTATTTTCTTGTTTGTCATTTTGTGTGGCGTGTTAGTTAGTTCGTAAAATTTTCCCCACATTTTTTTCTCGTTTCACAATTTAATTATTCGTGTACATATTTTTTTAAATTTCCGAATATTTAATAGTGCCGACATCAATACGAACTCGGTTTTTTTTTTTCATCATTCGTTTTCGTGAATATTTTACATTGTCAACGTTTTATTATAAACATATGGATTGGATTTTTTGGAGGCTTCATAAATTTTATTGTAGACAGCACTGACATAAAAATAAAATTGGTGCTCCAATGTGAATTGATTATTCTGTTTTTAATCAATATAAAAATGAATTTTAAACTGTTTTAAAAGCAGCGTCACTACAGTAGACTGAACAATATATTTTCAACACTGGGATAAGGACCAGGTCTTACCGTTTGTTGTTATTATAGATTATGATATTTTTTATTTTTTTTATTTATTAATTTAATCTTTAAGTGAACAAAAAATACATATAAACAGAAAGAATGGACATACTCGTAGTACAGATTATAAATCGTTCTTCACTAGGGCGAACTTATCGTAGAACTGCGATTTCTTCCAGTTAACCCCATTGTCGCAACCAGTTTTCGATATTTTAATAGAACTAGAATTATGTGTATTCATAATGTCAATTATGTCCGCTCACCTCCAATGAATCTAAAATAGAAGAAGAAAATAGGTCTTATCAAGCATATTGTGGGGTATGATTTTTTTGCTTCTTTTGACGATCAGAATCTCAAACACTGTTTCATAATATGGTTTGATAGATATGTATTTGTACTCCTTGTAACAGTTGTAACCATCCATAAGAGATATTATATTTGCTCAGCAGAGTCACGTGTTTCCAAAGAAGCCTTCAATTACGACTTTTAAAAAAAATATTTGACTGAATATCTTTAGGGATATGTGACTTGAAAAAACTACTCTACTTTTGATTATACTCGTAATTATTAATCTTAATTTGTGAAAGCTCTAATTATTTTTCGCTTAGGATGACAGAAACATTCGTAAGAATCTACTTTCTCTCTTACAAATTACAACTAATACTAATGAGTGATAAATAATGGTTGTTAGAAATCGATAAGTGTGTTTTGATGAGAAAAAACATTTTACTATATTGTGTTTAATTACTGATACTTCTGAAAAGACAGACAAACTAATGGCTACTTACTATAGGTAATTTTAGAGATGTTCATTAAGGGTAAACCCACCTCCACCCCTGGATGTTTCAGGAGCTAAGATGTACCGACTAGTCGCCGACTAACCTGCCAAATATGCCGACTATCTTAGTCGGCGACTAGTTGGTTAAAATTGCTGACTATGATCGGCGCCCAATAGCCACAGGAAAGAAGAGGAATAAATCGCCAGTATCTAGCCACAATACGTTTTATATTTTTAAGAATCTAATTCACCACAAGATAGCAAATACAAGAGCTAAAAAATATATACCTGCTCGTAATTAAATTTCAATTTAGTAGAGACGTACCTACCGACTAGTAGGGAAAGTGGACTATCCGGCGAAAATGACGACTATTGATGTAGTCGGCCGACTAATCGAACATTTGAGTGCCAACTAGTCGTCTAATTGGCTAGTCGGCCAAATCCATAGTCGGCCCACCACAGTGATAGAATCACTCATTTAACGTTAATAGTTCCAAAGTTATACTTTTATAAAATAGGGTCCATCTTTTTCGATGACGCCTATAAAAAAAGTTAATTCAATATGAAAAATAGAAAAACTGAAATACTGTGTGTTTTAATTTGTTAGGCGTGATGTTGAAATCCTAACATTCTCATAAATGGCGTGTAATTCCTGTATGAATTCTTTGACGATATTTTTATGTTGGTATTATTGTAGAAGAATGGGATATTTATTTATGAAGGAATGTAAGAGCAAACAGAATAAAACTCTCTTTTATTTATTGCCCCATTGCTGACAAGTGTTAGTAAACTGCGCTTAAGTCAAGAGGATTTGGGGTACTTACCTACCTCACAATTTGCAGTGACGTACTTAAAGGTTTTTAGTATTATGGTTGCAAAAAAATATGTAAATTTCAAACAATAAAAAAACGTTTAGATTTTCTTCAACAAAAGCGAGAGGTATCTGCATTCACATAATGTAGCTTTATGTGAAATCCCTTGGTAAGCCTTGATAAGTCACAGAGCTCCTACTCAAACTTAACAATAAAGTAGGCTGTTAAATATTTCATCCACTTCTCAGCAGATGACGATAGTATTAGACAATTAGTTCTTTGTGAAATTAATTTCGATTTCCAAAAATACACAATTGACAGCAGGATGTGGTGGAATAGATTAACGTTGCCCCGGGTATAAAGTCATCACTTAACCCAGCCGAAGACGACTCGTAGGCTTCGGGACATCCATCTTGTTCCTCCACAAGGGAGTTCACATAAAGCTACATTCTTTGAGTGAAGATATCTCTTGCTTCTGTTGAGGAAAATCTGAATGTATTTCCATGTGCGGAATACAGAAAAATCTAGTTTAATACCTCTCCAATAATAATAAAAAAAAGTTTAAAGAAATTATAGTACTCGTATACGGACGTTCCTATTAATATTATGGTTTCATTTTTCAAATTATAGCGACAGCTTGTGATACGTACTTATGATTTTTTGTATCAAAAGACCTTGAGGCGTATAGGATTTGTGTGAAAAAATCAGCTCGCTTTTTTACCCCATAGGAGCAGACTAACACGGTTGTAGGATTCGAATCAAAATAGAGAACAGAAATGGGGCGATGGAAACTGAAAACTATAACGATAATATGAAAACTAAGTTCAAAGCGTGTAGCGATTACTTAAATTGCATAGTTTATTTGTTGGTAATTCTTGGTCTGGATTTCATTGTCAATTTTTAAATCTTAAAAGATAAGCTCTGTATGCATTATTCAAGCTCACCATATGGGTATTGGGCAATGGGCACGCCAATGTTCAGAATGTTATTTGATGAATTAACCAGCTGAAGGATACGATTAAAGCATGACTTTGAATAATTATTGTGCATTACCATCTATTAAATTACCAAGATCTATTTCAATACTGGGTACATCCTAATAATTTATGTCTTGCAAGACAGGCGGGGTTAGGAGGATTAGCTAAATCCGAATGCAGGTTACCACAGTAAATTAAATGTATTTCTAATTACGATAACAACCTATATACTCTAGTAATCTTGAACTAAATTAGGAAACAACCTTTTATAAAACTGAGTTTGCGAATTGTATAGAATACATGAGGATAATTTTATAATCTTCATTAAGAATGTCTACATTTTTAGCGGCGGGTTTCCATAGTTAACTCTTAAAAATTACTAGAATACATATCTTATTGAAATTGGTCATGCGTTAATAATAACGATGATATTAATAAAGTTTTCGAATCCCAACATATTCTAAAATACAGCGATTCTTAAACGTAGGTATCAGAGAAAAAAGTTTCTATATTTTTGTCACTCAATTCTAGTCTTGGTCGGTATCAAATTTTATCATGGTGATTTTAATTGTAAAATATAATTTGCGTTATAAACACAATAGTATAATATATGTTGCATGTTTTTTGGCAATAGGTTCAGATTCAGACAATAATATACAAGAAAGCTTTTAGTGCAAAGCTTACGGTCCGGATATGCGTGTTGATGGACCGTATACATTGGATAGTTACTGGATTTAAATGAGTTTGATGTTACGAGTACACCCATATGAAAGCTCTAAATGTACAAGTAAGAATATTTCCGGGGAATATTTTGTTTAAGATATTATGAAATGAAATATTTTAAAATGAAATTAGATTTTGAATTCGGATGTGACAATTTGGGTTAAACAATTTTCTCTGCTTACACCGCAAGGAAAAAGGCGTCAGCGGGTAGAATAAGAAAAAAGCTCTGAAATATGACTATAATGAGAAAGGGGATTAAAAAGGTATTTGGCTATTGATATTAAAGTCTTAATAATTCTAATTATGCTACCCAGTTAATACTCGTAGTACCTCAGGCGAAATTTGAAAATTATGAAGTTGAATATAAAGGAAAATATTAGGAATTTTACCGCATTTTTTTTTGCTAATTACTTATTTATGTGATACATTTTTCGCCGTCGGCGTTCATACTAACAAGCCCAAAGACTTTCTTTATTAAAAGAAAAACTAGAACCGAGATATTATCCGGTAATTATTAATTAGAGAGTATAAAGTTAAGAGGTTATATACGAGTATTCTAACATATTAGAGGTCAATAAAATTTTTGTTGTATGTGAATTGTAGCGTAGGTGATTTTATACTTATTTTTTGAGGCAAAGCACCCGTTGTCGAGTGATTCATGGCTTGTGTTAATTATAACAGAGTTTGTAGAGAAATTTCGTTAGAGTAATCATTAGTTTATATGTAATAACACCTGTTCAACGAAGCAATCATCATATAACGACAAGTAAAGTGCCTGCAAGTTAATTTAATATTCCGATAAGAAAATGTAACATATTTATACTTAATTTATTGAAATAAAATACGCATATTGCGATAATAATTTTGTCATTTCGTGTCGCAATTAGGGTAATTTTACAGTTATTGATGTGCAACATACGACATTTCGATTCAATATAAGTACCATTTCTAAGTCTATGTTCAAGAGCCTACTATTTTTTTACGGTTTTCTTTTCATGAAAACATAATACATGAATTATAATATAGCCTCCAATAGGCTGTGAAAAAGTATATAGATTTTATTACAATATATTCCAGCGGGTTAACAATGCATAATTTGTTGTAAAAGTATAATTTATGAATGCGGTATTGTTTCAGGAGACAGCTTTTATAATGTATTATTATTGTATAAATTAAAACAATGTCCAAAGCCAAGTGTATTGTGATAAATATTCTTCCGTCAATATAAATTAATGATACTGTCACCTCGATTACTTCCTCAACCAAGTCGAGTATCGAACAATAATATAGGAGCAGCTTCCCACTTTTAAGTGTATGCATACCGACATTAAACTTTCGGGTTGACTGTAAGATATTGCTTTTGCAATAAGTCCGCCTTTTGGCACACTGTATTATCTTGTTTTGTTTTTGTTGTTACATGTATTTTCTGGCCAATAAAGTTTTATTTATTTATTTATTTATTAAATTTCAAAAATCTCTAAAAACGGGAGACCTTATATCTCGACAACCGTTACTAAATATGCTTTGAAACAAAATAGGGTAGCTGCATGGAACATTTATTTAGGGAATAACCGTAAAAGATTTTTTTATATCTTGATAGATTTCTCAAAAAAAATTGTGAAAAACACCTCTGATCTTCTTTCCGAAAGATGGAAACTCGTATCCCGAAAGTCGCAGAGTAATTTTTTTTAATACTGATAATATGCATTAAAATCTAGGGAATAACCGTAAAAGTTTTTTGATAGACGCAAAATTAACCCAAAAAAATGAAAAAAAAAAAACGCTATTTTTATCATTTTATCATACGATTGTCACGCGATTTTGAACCTTAATGCCGTGGGAAATGACTGTGACGTCATTCTTGTTACCAAGCCTTTGATTGATCCAAGCTTTTTATCGTACAACGTTCATTCGTTAATTCTATGCAGGTAGTTACTCTCCCTAATTATTATCACTTTATTTTTGAAAATCACAATTTATGTATTTTGAGAAAATCTGAGTTTTCAACAGAGTTTTCTCAACATATATACAGCAAAGGATGGAGGTCTGGGTAAGATTCCGGCCACGGCGGATGGATGGTCTGGAATTGTTGAATGTCACTTTAAGTGTAAAATGATCACATTAAACCAGCCGACGAGTCATAAGCCTGATGGAAAGTCCAGCCTTTGCTGTATATATTCTGTTGAGATAAATAATTATTATCACTTTCTTCTTCTGCAGCCACATAGGTCCATTCTTGGACATAGGCCTCCCCTTTGGTCCTCCACAGCTTCCTATCTTGGGCACACTGCATCCATCCACTATCGTCACATTTTCTGATATCGTCTGACCACCTTGCCTGGGGTCTGCCGACGCTTCTTCGGCACATCACTTTGCTTCATTTATAATCGTTAAATCGAGATCACTGCTAAATTGGTTTTAAATAACTAGTTAAAATCAGCAAAGAGATTATTGTATACAAATGTTTACTAGGACGAGCTTAAAACGCAAAATGTTAAGTTTCTATTTGGTTATCTATTTTTAAATTAACACACGTATTATATTTGTTCTGTTTGTTACCCTATTGATTAGGTATATAAAGGTCTATGGTTCAAATCCTGCTCCCTCTTTTGGATCCACTGTTTGGCTTCACTGTGGTTCAAAAATTATAAAAGTATGGAAGGGTATTAAAATCCTTTCGCACAGTCAGGTACACCGGAAATGCAAGTACATAAATAATTGATTTTTTCAATTATTCTGCAAAGTAAGGTAATGAATTCATTTTATATCACACAAATTATCTCGCTACTATTTCCATTAACAAAATATTAATTGAAATGCATTAAAAAGTTTTAAAATAAAACTATTTTTTGTATAAATTGCAAATAAATCCATTACGTATATAATTACGTTTCTGTTATATTATTATCATACGGCGGGAGGCCAACGCATCGGCCACAAAATGATTACAAATTTATTTTATGTTTCAACCACTTTTCATGATGTACGGTTCACCATAAATTTCCCTGTGATAAATTGCTGAAAAATTCGTATGCATTAAATTGTATGCAGAGTAACGAACGTTCTAGATGAGAAAATGTGAATTTTATGTAAAAGAAAATGATGCAGATGTGCAGCTTAAATATATATGAATCAGTATCATGCATCGTGGAGTTACTGCAGTGTGGAGAGTCTACACCAGTAATGAGGAACCTATCGTTTACGAAGACTGTAAATTATTGTAAAGTCTAAAACAAACAGTAAAAATACCTGGATAAGTATTTGTATAATGTATGCTAGTGAAACTTGGACGTGGATGAAGAAGGACGAATCAGAGTTGAATGCAGTAGAAATGAGGTTATTAAGAAGAATGTGTGGGAAAACGCTGAGACATAAGATAAGGAATGAGGTTATTAAGGAAATTAGTGTCTGCAAGACTAGTGTTGTGACAAGAATGAAAGTGAATAAACTAAGATGGTTTGGGGATGTTGAGAGAATGAAAGATGACAGGATGACAAAAAAGATATATTTGAGTGAGCGAAGAGGGGTGAGGAAGCGCGGCCGCCCGAGACTGACCTGGTCCGATCATGTCGACCAGATCCTCAAG
Source organism: Ceraclea dissimilis (assembly GCA_963576895.1). Classification (NCBI taxonomy): domain Eukaryota; kingdom Metazoa; phylum Arthropoda; class Insecta; order Trichoptera; family Leptoceridae; genus Ceraclea; species Ceraclea dissimilis. The sequence goes on from OY756370.1 coordinate 12,903,729, forward strand.
GATGGACGCGTTTTGAGTAAAAGGAATCGGAGAGCTTGTATGACAAATTGCATGAATGTGACGGAGGCTAGGAGTGTGTGCAAGTATAGGGCTGTCTGTAAGGTACGTGGCGTGAGGGTATAGATAGATAGAGAGATAAGTATTTGTGTCTAAAATTGCTTCTTTAAATCTCTCCTATCCAACTGATTATATTATCTTGCTTTCGTCAGCTTCTGTTCTGAATACAATAAGTACGAGTATATCTCCATAATCAAACTTAATTATGCAAAGCATACCACACATGGAACCAATAATTTACCAATTTACTAAACTAACAGGTATAATTATATATTCTGATCGTTGAACGATCATCACACCGTTGAGGATATCTATTTTAGAATTATTTCCTTTACTAATTGATTTGATTATAGTCGGTTATAGAACATATCTCGTTTTAATTAAAATATCTGAGATTATTTTTTCATTTTTACACGCACAATACTTTCACTGGGATTTATTTATTTATTTATTTATAGTTTTGACGGCCACAAGACCTAGGGAACGTTACAAAACAAAAAGTTAAAAATATCAATACAATAAAGGTAAACAGCCAAGCAATACACAACAACAATAGACAAAAGAATCACAATTAAAACAGTATGTAAATACACAATGTGGACAAAAAACAGTAAAATAAAAATCGTAAAACAATCCGGTCGGTTCTGCTATACATCCTTGTTGTTGTTTTCTCTAATTTGAAAGCTAATGATACTTGTAGTTTTTCGCGGTATAAGATCTTGTTTGTAGGATACCAAAGATTCCATATCGCTGCTTTTTTGCCTTTACGGTTTACTAAACATGTTTTGACTTTGTTGAAAGCGTTTTCTTCCCGATTGGGAACAAAAATAGAGAATTTAAGGAAGCTGTTGTTTCACATAATAGGTATAATAGGTACGTCAAGTTGTATTTAATACGTAAATATTTCAACCTCTTTTCATTGAAAATTGTTGTGAAAATTATATTTCAGTGGTGTTTTTGTTGGGTACGCTATCTGACATTGTCACATATATCGACAAAAAGCAATAATAAATGTGGACGTATTCAATGAATGATGTCATTCGTTAAACAGAGTCGATCCACTAAACTAAACCATCATAATTAAGTACTATTATCTTTTTTTTAGTGAACTATAGAGTTTCGTGCAACTTGAATCATATTGTGTTTATTTGGAAAACGTGAAACCTAAAAGGGTGTATTGGTAATATCAACTCAATCACGATATATAGTCTTCTACCACTTCTTTCGTCTCAAAGGAGCAATCACCCTTAGTTTAGAAGTTCATTCAGTAATAATATCATTTCATTTCCAAGTGTCACGGCCAATTTTCTCTGTTTCGAACAAGATACATTAATGTTTCCAGATAAGTTAAAAAGGAATTGTTTTCATTCTCTACCTATTATTTGACCTTTATGAATTCACTTCAACAACAAAATAATGTTAAATATAACAGATCTTTTGAAATTACAACAACTGTAGGTGTATTATAACATCACTGACAAATTGAACTTGTCTTTTATCCCTTCAAATAATGTAACCAGCTATTGTCACGTCAGTAAGTTCCCGATTCAGCAATAAAATGTTTTGAAACTGATTGGGAGATTGTTGTCTCTCTTGGTTTGGTGTCTGTTAATCATAAAATTTAGTACTATAAAATCTTAATGTAGCACAGACGTTTGTTTTGAATATAATATACTAAAAATGTTTACGCTGGGATTAGCTTGCTCAACCATGCCGTCAATATTAAGATAATGACCTGCTTTTTTTCACGAGATTGATCTAAGAAAGCATAATTATTGGTAGATAATCCGTAGAGTTAGGTAAGACAAGATACTTTTCCCGAAGATAAACTAGTCTAACTAAATAAAGTATTTATTTGGCTTCGGGAAAAGTAGTTTCTAATAGAGTGTTATGACAGTATTCACTTTTTTCAGAATTCAACTTCACGGCTTTAGCAAAAATTTATGAAACGATTTTTATTTGCTGTTTTTTGTCCATATTGTGTGTTAACATACTTAAATATTAATTGTGATTCCTTTGTCTGTTGTTACTGTGTATTGTATTGTATTGATATTTTTTAACTTTTTTTGTATTGTAACTTTTCAAAGGCCTTGTGGCCGTCAAAACAATAAAATAAAATAAAACCTCGTTAGCTGGTTTCTGTTTGAAACTGATGGTTTGGTTCTGGTTTCTGCTGAAATGTTGTGGTATTTTGAAATACCACAACCCTTTGTATGTCTCTCATTATTTTATAATGAAAGTCGATATTAAATTATCAAAGTTAAGTGATTGTCATAATTAATTATAAACACATTTTGATTGTTAAAGGACAAACTCTATATTGAGGGAATACTTAATGGATTTACATAGTAAAGTATGTAGCAATATTTTACTAGACAAACAGTAATAATATGGGACTTATATTATTATCTATACTATCTCATATCTGCGTAGTAAAATAATATGTCATTTCTAAACAAACTGATGTTACAAAATTATATCAAATCTTTGTTTCTTTATAGTTTTACTGCCCACTTTTGGCCGCAAATATAAAAGTTATTGATGGCAATGTCCTTTTTATCGAAATGTTTAGGCAGTTTTTGTTTTGGGAATAAAAACAATTGAATAAGTCAATATTCTGCCATTTGGAAAAGTTCAGAAAGTTATTATTTTTGTATTGTTTTATTGGAAAAGGAGCGATGAAATATGTATTGTTAGTATTTCTGAAAAGTCACAGGGTAAATAAATACGGTGAAGTTAAAAAAATAAAACATTATATGAATAACCCCGTAATTGACCCGAAAGTTCCTACGATGTATTATTTACAACAATAATATTGCTTGTATTTTATTGATTATTGTTGATTTGGTACAGCCTATCGAGTGGGAAGATGTTATTTTAATTTAAAAGTAAAATATGAGGAATGATGAGAGGTAAATTGCGAACTTACTTCTTCGCAGTAAACCGTGAAACAAGATTCTTACAAAGTACAACGTACGTATAAGGAAAGCGTTTGAGTTTGTAGTACGAATAAAAATCTAAGCATGCTAAAAATATTTTATCATTTATCAAAAAAAGCACAAGTTGTCTTTCATGCTGAGGTGTAAAAATACGACGCTCGAGCTCTTTTCTTCCAGAAACACGGAATATACTTGTAAGTTAGTATTTTTATTCCCTGATATCACAAATTTTATGAAATCGTCTAATCTTCGTGACTTTTTCTTCATAAATCATATAAGTTTCTCTATAATATAAAAGTTTTAAGCAATACGTAATATTATACATTATGAAGTACTCGCAGTCTCGGAGACCTTATCAGTAAATTCATTGGTAATGTTTTTTTGATTACACTTAAGTAGCTTTTAGCCTCGTAAAGATTTTAAAGAGAAATTTATAAATTAATTCAGTTAATAAATAAGAAAATATAATGAACAAGTTTTTCGATAATTTGGGCTGAATATTATAAAAAATACAAACAAAAATGCTTTTGACTACATTCGTGTTTCACATTGCTTGTTTTTTTACCTATTTTTTACTGACAGCCTTAAACGTATTAATTATGTGGACAATATTTCATTTATTTGCTTATGAACAACTAGTCCAAGGATGGAAATGTACGGAATGAGAATAATTTATTAATCAAATAGACACAGCAATGTTATGAATCAGTATAAAAGCTATCATTAAAAAGTCATCTCAAAGACTTTGTGGGTTTTCTCTGACGTCATTTAAAGCTCTGTTATATTAAAGTCCTTCCTGCTTGCATATTGCTGAATTATTACATATATCTATCGTATGGCGTTAAAAAGTCAAGAGTTTAAGATCGTGGGAGCCCAGGTATTGAAGAGCCTCAGGAATGCTGAATTATTTAATGTCCTAATTGACTTATACTATACTTATACTTTATGTAAGTTGTAGACACTTCTAATTAGAGGGTTGACGCCTTTCTTAATGTTTTTTATAGTGTATGTGTTGTTAACTCTCTGTCAGTGTCCCTTATATGTAAATAAAATAAATAAATATACCCACTTACCTATCTATGTATGCAACTCTTCAATCTTTAATATGCGTAAATTGCTTTTAAAAAAATACCCCGCATGATATCCCTGACCATTTGAACCCGATAAGACCCGATCCCGGATACGCATAGAAACCTACTTCTGGTTTATTTAGAGAACCGGAAATATTACGATGTTCTTAAATTCTTTCCCCAGACTTAAGAAACTCCTAGTTTCCGAGAACATATCTGGTCCGGGTGCATGAAATAACTCTTTGTATTTAAAATCAAATCAAGATATTCGATTTACACGAAGGTGTAAGAAATGACTTCAACTAATTATTGGGGTGTACGACGTACGTACTATGTACAAGAGGAAATTAAAACTTGAGTAATGAGTACATGGTTGGCGGAGTTGGTTGAGGCGGCGATCTCTCAAGTGGGAGGTGTCAGGTTCAAACCCCGGCGCTAATATATATTCCACACATTGTGCAGACTTAGTGCAAGGTGCGCAGGAAAATGTTTGGATTTGTACAATGTACATGCAAGCTCAAATACTTAAAAAAAAACTTGAAAGTTAGGATGTCGAATTATGTAGGGCAACATATAAAAAATATGTATGAAATGACTTTAATATATTACAACAACCAACTACATATTCAAGTTTAGTTCATAATATATGAACTAGGAGTATGTAGGTACGCTGTACAGTAGCTATGAAAAGATGTTTAGCTTCAGGCATCGTGCATTTTATACTTCGTTTTCTCTTCCAGTCTTCCAGACACGCTACCTGGTCTTTAGATATAAAGTGATATATTGTTACAGTTCAAAATGTTCGACTTATTCACGTAAGACCTCTGTTTAAACATCCTGCATATTAATAACTTGTATGAGGATAAATTTTGCTGTTTGCATCTAAAAACAATTAACAATTAGATCTGAGGTATACCTAAATTATTAAGGTATGGAACCGGATTTATCTGTACCTATTGAACAGACGGAATTACATTAAGTTTTTCCTCAACAGAGACGAGAGGCATCTTGATTCACATAATGCAGCGTTATGTGAACTCCCTTGCGTCCTCTCCTCAGCGGTTAACGTTAGTATCGAAAATTTGGTTAATCGTGAAATCGTTTCCAACTGTGGCATATATAAAACTTTAAAAAAATACACGACTGACAGCAGAATGTGGTGAAATAGGAGAACGATGCCCTGGGCATAAAAAGATCACTTATAACCATCCAAAACCGACTCGTAAGCGTCGGAACACCCATCCTGCTTCCTCCCCAAGGGAGTTCACATAACGCTGCATTATGTGAATGAAGATGCCTCTTGTCTCTGTTGAGGAAAAACTTATTTAACAATTACTTTACCTTCTTAAACGAGTTTAAAAAGTAACAGCTATATTTCAAAATTGGATATAAAATACATAGCTGCCTACGTAATATATTCATGATATCCCAGACATGTTTGTATTCAGAGTGGTGTAACTGACAATTTCATCCTTGTCTAAACGGTCTAATGATCACAATTTGTATTTTGATATTAATATTTACTAATGTTTGAGGGCCTGCCAAACAGTAGGCAAGAGTATTGGCGTAATATACATACGTATTCTTCCCTTTCTACCCTTGCTTGGTTTGGTCGGGGCTCAAAGCATTTGTGTATCTTCGCCAGAGGCCCCTGTCACTGGCAGCTTCCAGGACCTCTGGCCACTCCAACCACTGTGGCATAATATAATTTACCTAATAATAACATGACTGCAGCACGTATTTCAATCCTATTATCTGAAAGAAAACTTCTTCTAAGCATATCGATGTATTAATTTATTATTATTATTAGGGAAATGAGTGACTGCAAGACTGGTGTAGTGACAAGAATGAAAGTAAACAAACTAAGATGGTTTTGGGCATGTTGAGAGAATGAATGATGACAGGATGACAAAAAAGATATATGTGAATGAGCGAAGAGGGGTGAGAAAGCGCGGCCGCCCGAGACTGACCTGGTCCGATCATGTCGACCAGATCCTCAAGGATGGACGCGTTTTGAGTAAAAGGAATCGGAGAGCGTGTATGACTAATTGCATGAATGTGACGGAAGCTAGGAGTGTGTGTAAGGATAGGGATGTCTGGCGCTCTGCCCTGTCTGCCTACCCTGCAAGGGATGTGGCGTGAGGGTATAGATAGATAGATAGAATTTATTTGTAACGATTTCAGTTTGCAATGAAAACGTTAATATTGAGGGACTAACTCGTACTTCTATATGAATCTAAGAACACTTGGTTCGATTTTTCACAGCTGGTGTGTACTAGATGCTACCTGAGATAGACACCACAACGCTTAGAAGCTTTTATAATCCAATGTTAGGTATACTCACACTTACACAAACACTCACTACTCGAATACATACGAGTATCATCAAAGTATACCATTATGGCTTTCCTTAGAGCTCTGTCTAATACTACAACACCTTAGGGGTGCATAGAGGCATACTCCCATGTCGCTATTACCGAGATATGTTGGGAATTTAGAAGAAATGATATTACGAGTACTTCTCCCCTTTTTCCAATCATTGGGAAAAAAATCTTAAATTCCATGAAATTTTTCTCTTTCTTTCTTCGTTATTAAAACACAGAACTAAATTCCTTCTTACATAACAATTTTTTTAGAAAAGAAATTCGCCATCCATTCTGAATGTCGTATAAATTTTTAGAATATTGTATGTGGTTTTTATACACAAATATGATTAGGGTAAGTTAGTCGTTCGGTCAAACCCTGCAATTATATGTGAAAATATGATATCTTTTAAGCATGAAATATTTGGGATTTTTATATTAAGTTTATATTTAGTTCAATAGGAATCGAAAAATCTGTATTAAGTAAAGTGTACATAACACTTATTTGGTCAATTCAATTCTAACATGAAAAATTAAAGCATCGAACTGAAAAATTACTTTTGATCTCAGGTGCAGGTGAAAATAGATTTTCTTTCTTTGTTAAAAGTTTGCTCTCTAATACAAGAAGACCGAATCCATTGAAACTATTTGAAAATTTAAATTTTTAGTAGCAGTTTGTAAGTGAAAACTTCTTTTTCGTGCCAAAACCAATATGTTTGCTAAGGTATATTATTATATTCTTTGGAAATTCCTTTTCAATTCAATTAAACGTTTACTTAAAACTGAAATACCATTTTTCATTTTACGGGTACGATAAATTTAGTTTACTTCAAAAAATGTTTGTTTTCGTATTTGAACAGTTCAATTAAAAAATCTTTAATAAAATTATACTCTTATTTCTGATAGCAAGTGAATAGTCCGTGGATTCGATCCAATGAGAAGAAAAAAAGATATTTAATAAAAAAGAATCAGAACCTACGAGTACCTACAACATTTTTTTTCTCTTTCGGGAAGGCACCCGATCAAAGTATCTATACAATTAATTTTAATACAAATTTTGCTGCAGACTCGCATTCCTAGAAATTGATAATTATTTGTACATATGTATTTATTTCTTGGGATAAGGCAAAAGTGTATTTTGAATCGGGAATCTTCCACTGTCTCTATAAAGATAGCAGAAGAAGTAGACGATCTTCTTGAAGGGGAGAGGCAGACTGTGAGCCATATCGTGTCCGAATGTGCTCTCAGTCTCAGGGCATATGGGGGTGAAACATCTGACTTCATGTGTCTAAATGATGCGGCGACGACATACCTAAGGACACTCGATTTCTAACTCTGACCAACAGTTTTCTTTGTGCAATATACATGTAGTGTCTGTCTAATTATTATGTACCTAATGCTACTATGTTGATATTGTTGATGTGATGTACTTGTATGACTATACGATAAATAAATTCTTGAAAGATTGAATACAAGTTATTAAAATGTAGATATAAATTATATATGCAATAGACCTGACGTACGATGCTCTCTGAAGTGAATCTAATAAAATGAGACAAGTCCATCAGACAATATCTCATCTGACTATAAAGTGATTTCTGATTAAGACTGTATTATAATAATTTGAATACTGAATTTATTACTGACAGAGTTAATATAACTTGGAATCGAATTTACATCTTGACAACCAAGCCAGACGTTGAAAGACCCGTGACCCCAAATTCTAAATATTATTTTACTATATAAAACAGATTTGATGTTTGTTTCTCTGATGTATCTGACCTTTGAAGAGATTGCATTGCAAACTGTTGTACATGATTATTTTGAAAATCACAATTTCATATTTTTGTGAGACCGTCGGAATTTTTCTTTTATCTCAACAAAGGTCTGGGTTCTATTCCCGGCCGCGGCAGATGGATGGACTGGAATTGGTGAATGTTACTTAAGTATAAATTGATCACATCAACCCAGCCGACGATCACAAGCCTGATGGAAGGTACATCCTTTGCTGTGTATCTGTTGAGATATAACTGATGTTATGATACGATTATACTTACTTATAGATTCTGTATCAACTTTTGAACTTTTGCATTAGAGTGAACATACGCATACATGGAATAAGCAAACGAATCGACAAAATGTAAACCAATAAAAACAAAATTCGTAGGTTTTGCTAAAAAAAACATTAACCGCCATTAAAATATCTGTCAAACGAGCTGTCTCAACACTTAGCACTTCCAATAGTGGACAAGAAATCCAGCTTTAGTACAGATAAGTAATAAAACCACGAAGGTCTTTCTATCATCAAATCACTGAACAATGTGAAAGGCTTCTGTGAATGTATAGAATTTTTATTCTCTTTATTACATGAGTTTCCAATGTTACCAGGCGAAGCCGAATACCGATTGAGAATTTTAATCAGAAATTATTGATGTCGGTCAGAGTTATGATTGAGAATTTATTGAGATAACAAATTTTGGTTGACGTTTTAGAAACAAAACTTCGTGTGTATCTAATACAGAGCGCTCGTTTCTGATCTAATTCTTATGTTTTTTTTGTTATAAATAAATCTGCTCTTATTAAAGTAAACAATAATACATAAATAATAAGATCATATTATGGATTTTGGGCACAAATCATCCAATGTGGATGAGTACAGTAAATAAATTTAAAAAAAAATGTGTTGAAATTAGTAAAACGGGATGCTTTTTGGAAATATGGTCAACGTTATAGAATCAGGTGATTCTCGAACAACCTCATTTCCATACTCGTCTCCATTTAGTCATACGCTATTCCTATCTCTCGCAAGTGTCTAGGCTTAATTTCGATTATTCATGTTCTCTCAACATCTTAATCCCACCAACTTCCACCTAGACAGGGGAGCCCTAAGTAATTTCCATACAAAAACAGAGATAATATTATTATTTATTGAAACACCAATAAAGTAAAGAGCAAGAGTATAATGTCATATGAAATTCTACATAAAGCTCTCCTACGTTAGGTGCCCAAATACATATCTACGCCCAGAATCTCCCCAACAAGGAGAGTCGCATGTAGAATTTCATATGATATTATGCTCTTACTCTTTACTTTGGTGTTTCAATCAATAATATTATCTCTGTTTTTGTATGGAAATTATTTAGGGGTCTCCTTCCTAGGTGGAAGTTGGTGGGATTGGGCATAAGTGTAATAAGAGGACCATATCCTTTCTTATAATCTGTTTTGGAGTGTAGGCAGGCTACTGTAGTCTAATAGTGCAATGAAATGTAAAACTTCCTACTTGTCTGTCTTTATTATGTTGAACCCCTGTTGCGGTAATTCCAATGGGAACATACAATAATTCCGTCCGTAACTTTTGTTGGGGTCGCATCAACTCTATGGTATTAATTTACTCATACCTTTAATCAACAACTTATTTCTCTATACATGTAGGTATAGTATTCATGCATACAATATTACAGAACTCTAACGAACTAGTGAACAATTCATTTGCAACATGCAAGTTTTTTAATTGAATGCTAAACCTAGTCAATCTTGAACGTTTTTTTTTTGGAAATTCTCCATGAGTTCCTCAATACGAAAGTGGCACTTTCAAACTTTTTGTTAAAAATCGTATAACTTGTATAGTAGGGGTAATAAAGTGAATCTGTTGGGGTAGCAAATTGAACATATTTTTTGGAGTATTGAATTATCTTTGCGGTTTTTGTTATTTTGTAAGGAATGCTGCGTTAATTTTTAATTAGTTATATCTATTACAGGCAGCATTTATTTGCGGCTGCTGCAGGTGATTATTTTTTTATGTCTATTGTAACAAAATGTATATTATATAGTAGTCCTGTATCTTGCTACGAGTATATTGAATAAAAAAAAGTTTTTTAACCGTAAATAAATAACAAATATATAACAGTCAGTGGCGAACCAGTTATTAAATCAATGAGTTGGTTTTACAATTCTCTCAGAAGTTCTTTTCAAAGTTAATGTGTTTTTCAAAACTTCTCAATTAATGCATTCTTAGCATAAAAAATGTTCAACGGCGGGTATTGTTGTAACTGTATATTTTTTCTGCTTGCCTATTTTTGAGGTCAATAAAGTTTCCAACTATGTGGCTACTGATGGCAGAACATTTCTGGGTTGTCCGTTTAATCCCAAACTTATATTCAGTCCGTAAGTTGTATGTATATACTTAACCAAAGTTCATGAAACCGCACAGTAAAAAGCTAGCGGGTTTGCTAAGTTGTTTTCATTAGAATTATATTGTATGAGTACATTAATACTTTGGTACTGTTTATCTAATATTGTTTTCACGATAGTATTGTGAAATCAGTCAAATGAATGAATGCATGAAATTTATTTTCCCAGATATGTACAACAACATGCAAAAACAATGAATTTTGATATACTTACATAAATATGTAAATAAAAGCATACCAAGAGGCACCAGTCGCTCAACTATCTGGTAAAATTTTACTGCCTCACTAAACCGAAGTCTGTTCTAAGACGGTAGACGCCGAATTAATTTTTGTACAAAAGTATAATGTAGTCAAACTTAGTCAAATTTTATATCAAGATTAATGTAATGTTCTTAGAATAAGTCTCTGACATCGTGTAATAGAAACGGTGAAACAGGGTCTTCTGGGTACTGAAATTCTTGTACTTTCTTTTTCGAAAAACAATGCAAGGAAAACCACCAACCAGCCTCTATTTGGTGTTTAATATATTCAAAAAATTTGTAGTTTTTACTCGAGAATTATAGTTATTATAGGTAGGTTTGCTTCTCTGTTTTATTACCTTAGAGAGCCTCTGGAAATACGTGTAGTTCTGAAAATTAATTAAATTTCATATTTGGTTTTGTCTACCTAGAAGATATGGATATGATATTGATGTAGCATGAGGTGCTCGTTTCCCTAGCAAGCAATATGAAATGTTATTATATTCTAGTTATACTGTAAAGTCTTGCACGAAATTTACTTTCCCCTGGGGTGGAGAACTCACTTGAAGAGTCATATCAAATATTTGACTCCGCTTCATATGAGTTTACATAATAATATATTACATAACCAAGAAGTACAGTACGTGTATAACGTAACTACTCTGATCCTTCAATCTACACGATTTTCATTCGACTTTGTTTATTGTTTGTTGTTCTCTAATCATCCGTAGACCTTATTTAAGGCACTTGGAATCGCCAGGTTTACATATTAAACAAATATTATAAAATCAAATGCGATAACTCAATAAACAGTCACAAAAAAAAAGAATGAAATCAATAAATACACGGTGACTGGTGATAATACAAAGTTATAACAGGTGTGGTTTAGTTAAATGCAGGTCGGAATGTAAATTGTCCAGAACTACACTACGTCAATGGCAACAGAACTTGAGAATAAAATCATAATCACTTCTTGATGGTACAGTTCCCAAAATGTCAATAATCGACTCGATTTGACCACGTTCCCGTGGATGATGTTTTATGAATCTATATTTCCCGTTTAATGTGAAAGCATATTCCCAAAACGTGAAATTGAAAGTGTTTTACCTTTTTCACTGACTTTAATTTTAGTTCCGAGATGAAACATTTGTCTTGCGACAGAGAACTGACAAATAAAGTTGTCGAGAAAGTTATAATCGTTGTTGCATGCATTTGTACGGCGTATGGCAGCGTATTTATTCAAATTTCATTGAAAATTAAGTTCACAAAAGTTAGTCTTGTGTTTTGGAAAAATTTGATTCAAAGTGAGCAAATAGAAAGACAAACTGGTTTCTTTACAAATTTACATAATCTACTTTATTGTCTTTCTATATTACTTGACTTGTATAATGTTTCAGTGATATTTTCAAATATTTGTAGTAACTATTGTAGTTAATTAGACAACATAGGTATTTCGTGTATTTTTGTCATATCAAAATTGCAAGAGAAGCGTGTTCGTTTGTGCCTTGAGGTTCTGTTGTCTTTGCCTACCCCACAGGCGATACAGCGTGAAGGTATAGCATGGTGTAGTGTCTAGTATAATTAAGGAAACTTAATTATTGACAGGCAGATGACAACTTTAAAAACCCCTTTCCACGCAAAATGTTAGTATATTCTGCAAGACTATTCGGTTCTAAAATTTTGAGTTGAAAATCATAATCAAATCTGTCTTGTTAGTTCAATTCGGATGCAGGATTGGTTCAGGTGGCATGAGCACCACTCTTTTCAAATTGTCGTACACCAGTACCCACAAACTTTTCTTTAGACCAAACATACTTATTCCTATATCTAATAGATCAACGAATGTTTGAAATATTTCAGTTGAGTCTGTAAACCTATTTGAATTATTTATTATGAGAATAATATTAATAAGTTTACCCTTAGGTCAAAGGTTGAACGATATAAATAGTTATGATAGCCATCAAGGGTCAGGGAATAAACAAGACTTTCAGGTCTTGTGTAGTCAGCCCGGAGGGTAAAAAGTTTTAACCAAAGTTGTTTAATATGTTTTTCATTCCATCATAAAGTAGAAGTAGGTACTTAGTTAATAATAATTAATCGGTGTATTTTGAAAATGAAACGTTTGGCATTTACTTGTTTGCTCAGCCCATACTGAGAGCATCGTCTTGAAATTGAAGAGAGTGGTAGATGAATGTATTGACTACAATTTGACTATTCAAGTTGACAGCCCAACCCCATGTCCAAACCTGAAATTAGTGAGTGGACACTCTCTGGTGATGTGGGTCCTCCCACCCCTCCACAGGGACAATATGGGTGCTCCCTTTTGCCCCATCTATGGAGGTGAAGGCCGCACCTTCCGCGTTCCGTTCTGATTCTGTTCAGGTTACACCACAAGCGGCGTGGCAAGTGGCTACCAGGTGGCATTGTCGAAGGGTCCCCCACATGTCAATCAGTGTCTATGCCGCTTTCCCTCCATACACGTTCCCATTCCGTTTTTGTGTCATAGTCATTCGTTATAAGCTCCCTCCCAAGTTTCCAGGAGGGGTGGCGGGACTCGAGACGGAGTGAGTCCTCATTGGAAATGTCCTGGTGTATTGGAAGGACCGCATATATAAAAAATATCGAATAACGTAGATAATATTATGTATTTCACATCTGAACGAATTTTCTGAAATTCGCACATTGATTTCATTCCGGTCAGGGCATAATATTTTATATGGAGGCATAATATTGATAGTCAATCAATTCCCAAAATTGAACTCGGGAAGTAAAAAATACACGAAAATGTGAACATAGTATTGGAATAAAATTGCACTGTGACTATTCGGAGTCTTCTTCTTCTTCTTCCTCAGCTTTCCTCCCTCCACTGCTGGACGAGGCCTCTTCCATTTCCTTCCACTCATCTCTGTTTCTCCCCCTCCGCATCCAGGTTCTTCCGGCTTGCTGGACTAGGTCATCAGACCACCTTTTGGAAGAAGGTTTTCCGACGCTTCTACTTTTGTACCAGGGCCTCCACTGTAGGATTCTGGGTGCCCACCTAGTATCCTCCTGTCGAGGCATATGCCCAGCCCACTGCCATTTTAATTTTGCAATGCGATCCATTCGGAGTCTTATGAATCAGATACTGATGTAAAGATATGACTGTTTCTTCTTTGACACATCGTTTACCGTTGCACATATATTCTTGAATATGTTATTATGTTTGCGCTACAAATAAACCGCTAGAGTAGATAGTGGAATATTGTCCCTGTTATTTTATAGTCTGTAGATCCGTTAGTAACAGACGTCCCCTCTACCTGCCAATAATAATAATATTTTCTAGACTGCAAATAATAATATGGGGAATGTTAAACTGAATGGAACTTCGTCTTCCGGCTGGAATGTCTCATATTGAAATATCCCTTACTACCTATTTTCTTACCTCACATTTAGGGTCAAAAGCCGGAAGCCGGAACCCACCTGAATAAACCGGAACACTTATTTTAGTTTGTATAGATTTGAAAATATTCTTCTTCTTCTCTAGCCTTCCTCTCTCCCTGCTGGATATAAGCCTCTTCCAACTTCTTCCAATGGTCTCTGTTTTTAGCCCTCTGCATCAGGTTCCACCAGTGATGATGTCATTAGTCCATCCCTCTGTGACTTTTAAATAAGATATAAGATTATTATTTTTTTAATAAAAAAGGATCTGGGCTTGCATACACAAACCCAAATACTTTCTCGCAAACCTTGCACTAGGATAAAAGCTTGCATAGTGTGGAATACATCGTCAGTGCCGGGGTTTTGAACCTAGAACTTCCCGCTCGAAAAACTGCTGCCTCAACCAACTGCGCAAACCATGTACTCTAATTAATTATTGCAAACGCAATTAAAATATACCAAATTTAATATTATTTTTTACCTTTTATGAAGAGCAAGAAGGATGCTGACCAGGAATGATGAAGTGATGTCATGGTCATCACAACATTTGAGACCATAGGCGTTCGCTAGGATAGAGAAACGTGATAATCTCAAACTTCGATGGGGATAACATCGTCCTAGTCGTGGTAGATAAAATGCTATCTACCATTTGAAAACATGCATCAAAATGTGGTTCGGTTATATTTTTGTTCACATTTACCCCTGGCATCAATTGTGCGGGTAAATAACGTGTAGGTACCTGGTACAATTTAGTTTGGAATAGTTGAACGGCATGAATAAGAATGTGGGAACCCTCAGGTTAACCTGCTTAAAGCATTGAACACATTCGCGAAATATTTAGACTACCGACATAAAAACTGAACAAAATACATACCTACTTGTATTTAATATTGGAGATATCTTCAGAAGCAAGTTTGATTTGTTCAGTGGGTTTTAGGTGTCATATTATTATGTCAAATAGTAAAGGGTCATTGAAAATAATTAAAACTACTTTAAAATAAACGTGGCAGACAAAATTAATATCGTATTTTCTTTAGGTTTTCACGAGTCGAAATATCAATTTTTCGCTACATATTTTCGCTGTGGTAGTTAATCTATCTAATAATCCGGTGAAATTAAACACAAAGCAGTCTCTCGATGGAAAGTTGTGGGGTAGTAAGGATTTCTTTCATTCTATACGTTTTTTGGGATGCTGAATCCGAATCCGAGGTTTGCCAACAAAATTTCGATACGGAACATGGCGAAAAAAACAAAAAATGGCGAAAATATTTGTTTTCTGGCGATTTCTTTATAAGAACTCAAAAACTGACAACTTTCGTAAGTTATTTTTCTACGCGAAATGAAAGTACGTAAAATTTACTACAAAATTGCCATATAAAATTTTTCTCTAAAATAAATAGGAACGGAGCTGTCAATGTCCAAAAAATGGCCAAATCTTCTTATTGTTTTACATTACGAGAATCGAAAATGTATTGAAAAAGTTTACCTTGTTGCCTTCATAAGCAAATTTCAACAATTATTCTTTAAATTCATGAATCATATTTTACCTCGTTGGAATAAGAAAACACAAAGAAAGCTATTAAATAAATTTTTATTTTAAAGTAGCGTGAAATATTTGAGCTAGACATGTTAAAATAATTTTATTTAAGAATGTAGTAATTTGTTTAGGCTAAAAATGTTTAAACCTTTTTAGCTTAAACACTTCACTATATTTATCCTGAAACCTTTCTCCATATTTACTGATTCCAACGAGGTAAAATATGTATCATAAATCTGAAGAATAATTGTCAAAATTTGGTGATAATTCGAACAAGGTGACCTATTCTCCATACATTTTCCATTTTAACAATTTAAAATAACAAGAAAATTTGGCCAATTTTTGGAGCTTGACAGCTCCGCTGCTAGTTATTTTAGAAAAAAAAAATATATACCAAATTTGTAGGAAATTTTATGTGCTTTCATTCTGCTAAAAAGATGACCAACAAAAAGTTGATGGTTTTTAAGTTCACGCCCAGAATTCGCCAGAAAACGAATATTTTCGCCATTTTTTGTATTTTCGCCATGTTCCGTCACGAAATTTTGTTGGCAAACCTCGGATTCGGATTCAGCACCCCAAAATACGTATATAATGAAAGAAAAACAGACTACCCCACAACTTTCCATCGAGAAATCTAAAAGCAGCGTATTATAAACAGACTTTATAGATTTGAAAGAGGTTACTATAGGGTTTAGTGATGTTAGTTCTTGCTTTCCTTCTAATGCTCCTGCCGCACGCTCGTGACGAACGACGAGCAAATGGTGTTCATGAGTAAAAAGGCGTCAACGGTCGGTTACGTTCACGTCAAGACAAACGTTCCATCCACACGCCTTTTTACTCATGAGCACCGTTTGCTCGTGGTTCGTCACGAGCGTGTGGTGGGGGCATAAGAAATAAATGTTGTGAGAGAACCAATTGATAACTGGATAATTTTATTATTAAAGGATTCACTCACTTAGTGTACTATATGTAATTTTAGTCTAATAATGTATTACAGTGAATTAAGAAAAATGACACTTTTCCGATAAATTGTGTACATACGTACTAGGTATCACAATAATAAACACAAATGTGTCTACGGTTGAAATCATTAATCATTATTTATTACTTACTTATGATAATTTAACTCGTTGTATCTTCATAAGCCCTCAAACATACGTCTTCGTAATAATTTGTCCTTATTGAAGAATTGTTTTGTAAGGCAATACTGTTTCCCTCTTGCGTGTAATTTGTGTACCACTTTGTATCAAAGGATCTGGAATCTCACATGTTATTGTACCGTTTGTTCGATACTTTCCCCCTATTTGCAGGTAATAATAGAGTCTCTTGTGGACTTGAAGTGTCTCAGTCGTATTCGTTGTGTTATTTATTTTATTCTGAGCCCGTGTCTTATAGAACTTAAGGTATTTACCATTTTGTACTTGTACTAACCCCTCTATTTCTCGCTATCTTGCCCTATATACTTTTATACGTTTCTTTTACGTTTTGTCCACTTGATTTTTTTTGCGGTAGTTTGGATTTAAGCTTTTCCGGCTTACTGTTTTTTTTATATAAAAGCCAATTCTCTTATCTCTGTTTTTATTCTGTACGTACTAACTTATACGTAGTAGATGAGTTTTTATTTCCAGAATCAAGTTACAAATACTTCCTTTCATTCGTATTAAGTCCTAAAGCACTATTATCTATGCTTAAGATATCAAATAACTCAAAATCAATACAGTAAAATGGTCAGATAGTGTGAAAAACAGCAATCTCATCTCGGACTGTTTCGTAACTCAATTTACGAAAAATTGACAGATTGCTGTTTTTGATATTACATGACTCAAATATAACTTTTTTTCATGATTTTTCTTTACACTCACGCTTTGTAGTTTATGTGAAATGTATAAAAGAAATAATAGTCAGTAAGAAGTGATAGTAATATATTGTCTATGTCTGAGCATACATGACGTGTAGCTAGAGGTCGCTAGTTCGTGGTCAATGGCTTACGGAACGGGAATTAGATGGGACGTCCCGATATGGACGACGGACGTGTATGTTGACGAGCCATTTAGCGGATACATGTGTATTCCAAACGCTTACTTATAGAATTAAGTTTTTATTCCCAATAACATTGTTTCGTGACTCTTTTTTTTGCATCGCTTCATTGCACTTGAGTTTGTGATTATTGAGTTTAGATAAAAACTTTGAGAGAGCTTTCTCTGAGTTGTGTTTTAACTTTGTAATAGAAATTTCTCCGTTTGGAGTATCATCATGTATTGTTATTCTTGAACGCGAAGTTGAAGTCAATTTATTTGTATTTTAATTTATCGCAGTAAATTTATTTTGATTTCATTTCATTTCACTCTATTAAATTTTATTTTCTCATTTACCGTACATTTTTTTTTTGCAGTTTTATCGACGAAAATTTATTTTAAGAGCATTTTCTTAGATATGTTTATTTCTGCAGGGTAGATTTATGACACTTGCAATATAATTTGCTTTAAGACATTATGTACCGGAAATTCCACAATATTCCACAAAAAAACATAACCAGTGCCAGTGGCATGACGCAGCACTTCTTTATTCTTTTGGTCATTGCAGGAAAATCCCGCGAGCTTAAGGCCCTCCACATCCCCGGATAGCTCAGGCGCATTAACAGCACCATCTTTACCCGCACTTCTGAGCTAATATTATTAAGAGGTGGGCCCAGAAGTAACCTTGAGAGAGCTCCTCGGCAGACCACATCCTTGATTTTTCTTTTGTGGAATTTTTGTGGAACTTTGGCGGAACTTTTGGAAAACGGTGAACCACGTCTAAAGTGTTATTAACCCAATACCCACCTATTTGTATGAGTCATTCGACTGCTTAAATAGGAGTTAAAACAAAACGAACAAATAAAAAAAAATGTAAAAAATGAGAATAGAATAAAACAACAATCATGGTTAATGTGCGCAGGAAAGCAAGGGTCACTTATTATCGAAAATTATGCTGCCTCACTACAAGAACTGTCGCATTCATTCACGATCTCCAAATCAAAGACACGATAGTTTGTCAATTGCAAGATGAAAAACAAAGCAAGTAGCGTGGTTGTCACATCATTTTTACGTATTAAAATTTATTAAGATCATGATGGTGTCAGAATTGAGTTATGTGACCCCACTCATGAAGATGGATCCTCAAGTAAATGTATGAGAATAATATGTTTTCTTTATACTATTACTTTCAGCGTCTTATCTTTGTCTATCTCTTATTTTCTCAAAGCAAATAACTTTTCACCTTTTTCTATTTGGATTCTAGGACAAATAAAGTAAACTGCTCGAATATTTAGTAGTCGGTAAAAAGGGGTGAAAGAAAAGTGTATTTCCGGCATGATAAAGAAAAATTTATTTGAATTTCAATAGTAGTTGCAGGTTTTCACGATGATCCACATGTAGATTTGATATTTTTTCGGGTCTAGTCGTGTGAAGATCTGATGATCCGACGTTTCGGCGAATCTACTGCCGCCTTGGTCTCCTCACAATCCGTTACCAAGGCTAAAATAACATACAATGATAATTCAAAGAAAAATTATAACTCCCATGACGTATGTATTGATTGAATGTAAATTTACCCTTAATGCAGATTCAATTTTTTGTATATCTGCTTATTTTTCTTTTTATTTGTTGTACCTGCAGAGGGAATTGAAACAAATTTATTAAAAAATAACAATATCCGCATTGTGTTTGTTAAAACAATATCGACATTACGGGGAATGTAAAATTTGAATTGGTATGTATGTTGTGGATGAAATTGATTTTTTCAGATTTACATATCGTAGGTACATATTTAGTACTATAAATTGTAATACATGTATTATATTCAGTATCAATACTTCGTCGAGCTTAAGAGTGTGCAATGTGCATACCGACATTTCAAAAAAATTTAAAAACGGGAGACCTTCTATCTCGACAACCGTTACTAAATATGCTTTGGAACAAAATAGGGTAGATGCGTTGAACCTTTATCTAGGAAATAACCGTAAAAGATTTTTTATATCTTGTATAGATTTCTCAAAAAAAAATTGTGAAAAACACCTCTGAACTTTTTTCCGAAAGACGGAAACTCGTTTCCCGAAAGTCGCGGAGTAAAATTTTTTTTTGCACTGATTATATGCACTAACATCTAGGGAATAACCGTAAAAGTTTTTTGATAGACGCAAAATTAACCCCAAAAAATGAAAAAAAACGCTATTTTTACCATTTTATCATGCGATTGTCATGCGAATTTGAACCTTAATGCCGTGGGAAAAGACTGTGACGTCATTCCTGGTGCCATGCCCTTAATATGTATGTTTATTGTATAAAATATGAGTAAAAAGGATATTAGAGTTGATATAACTTGAAACAACATTGACATATTTCCATGTTACGTATTAACATAAATATTATCTAACGTCGTATTACAATAATGCCAACACTAGTAGGGAAATAGGAATATTTAGATTTCATGCGTAATTTACAACCCGTTTTATATGATTTTTCTCCATTTTTCATAAATCCTTTTCCTTTTCACAACCTTCCGGTGAAATCCCATAGGGAAAACTGGACAATAATAATAAAGAAAGGTTTTCTTTAAAAGGCGTTGTATGAATTTATGTTGGTAAATGGTTGTACGTTTGTTGAGAACAAAATAACATAACAATAAGAGTAGGGTTGCATGCAAGTTAAGGAAAATATACATAAAGGGTCGTGTAACTCATAGTATCATAATCTATGTTATGAGATGGTTCAATAAATATATTTATTTTAAATCGTTTAATGTACCTATTTCAAGTATCAATTTACTCTTGCGTGATAAAATATTCAAATTATTTTTCTTCTGAATTACAATACAATATTATAACTGAAGTTTTTCCATTGTGACGAGTGAGAGTACTAATATAACATGAATGATACTTTTTATTTTATTTTGCGAGCGATTTCGTTGAAGAAGACAATCTTTCACAATGTGAATGTCACAAAATCAAATTTATTTTATCTGCGTATTTTTTATTGCTTCGTAAATAAGCGTAGAAGTTTTACGACTGTATTGGGATGTGGAACTTCTGACTCAGTTTGAGATTTACAATATGTTCAGACTTTTATACTACGATGTATCTATATGAATGTGTGTGGTGTATAGTGAATGTTTAGTACAAAACACCTCGGTAATGTCACGTCTTCGTATTCAGCTATTTCTGGTATGTCTTATTATCAACCCCCCGTCTATCTCTCCTAGTCCCGTAATACATATAACTAGGGACTGGAAAAAATCGGTGTTATTTTTCGGTAAATGTGGTGTTATTTTTTGCAAAAAGGGGTGTTATTTTTCACAATCTTGGCAAAATGTCGTGTTATTTTTCATACATTTATGTCATTAAAGTGGTCACTTTGCATCTTTTAATACAAAAATATAAAAAAAATATATCGTGAACAATATTGTATACAAACATCCCTAAAACAATAAAATGAACCAAAAAAATATTTGAGATAAACAAAAGACGCCTCTTTAAGATTTTTTTCAGTGTGTTTCATCTTACTTTTAAAGCCACATTGCTTTTGATAATGTTTCAATTACGACGTTTTCCAAAAGAAGGTCGAAATTCGCGTCAAATATGCGAAAATTAGCGTTATTCCTATAAAAAATGCTAAAATATTGGTTCGCGTTGTTTGTGTATAAAACACGAAATTCGCGTTATTCGCGTAAAATGCACAAAATTCGCGTATAAATTCGTTTTATCGCGATCGCGAAACTTTCCAGTCCCTACATATAACATACAATATAGAAGAATGAATGAAAAGGCTCCAATCACAAAGTTTGCAATGTAGAAATTTCATTTCTGATTTTCTTCGAGAGTTATTAAGTCTATGGAATAACGTCCCTCTATTTTAAAGAGCAAATCGCATTGTGCAGAATATCAAATGTTCTTGTCGCGTATTCGAAAGTTTTAATTACATTTTTTGTCATCGCAGTGAGATAAGTTTGCGATCTAATAGTTTGTTGTTAAATAGAGAATACGATGATTTATGTAATTAATTAGTTTTATATTTTAAGATAAGAAATAAACGCTCCTATTGAATAATACGAGTATCTTTTTAGTATCTTTTTTTCAGCTTACAGCTTATTGGGAATACAAGAAAATCTACTTTTGTATTTAAGTTGTGTCAACACTTGGACGTTAATTCCTATGTTGTCTGTAATAGTCACGATTCATCAGTGTATAAACTAAATATAATAATGCTATAAAATGTTTAGCACTTTCAGTCATTATCTTAAGGACATTTGAGTACTCAGTACATACAGTAAAACTATAACGTACAGTAAATCAGCTAACACCATAACACACACATATGGACCATGTTCATATAAAACCTCGAACATTTTTAGCAACAGTTGACGCCTGCAGTGAAAGACTAGGTATAGATATATTTGAGCCAGAACTTCTTAATTATTTTACAAACATGTTTTTGTATTTTTGTCTACAGTAATTTTCTATTATGAATAACTACCAATTCTTAGCATGTTCTGGGTCACTAACATACTTCTGTTGAAGATTGTCAAACATAAATTACGGTTTCCATCAGTATTGGAACGGTGTACGGTAAATTGGTCTAAAATCAGTTAGTCTAAAATCAGTTGGTCTAAAATGAATTCGTCTAACTATCAACTCGTCTAAAATTAATTCATCTAAAATAAATTTGTTTTAGTTAGTCTAAAATCAATTGATTTTAGACGAATTGATTTTAGATTAATTGATTATAGACGAATTGATTTTAGATTAATTGATTATAGACGAATTGATTTTAGACCAATTGATTTTAGACCAATTGATTTTCGACGAACTTACCGTAAACCTATTCGAACTACAACGCTATTATGTAGATATCTATCTTTTTGGTGAGGAGTATCGCTTTGTATAAATTGATAATATGATGAAAAAGTATATAAATTCATATGTACATATTAAGTACCTTTTTTTCGCATATTTTTGATAACTTATATCAGTTTCATTTTATTATTTCCTTGTAATTATTTCCCGACACGGGTGTCACCCCCTTATAGAGCTCACATCACGTATTTCCTTTATAGATTGGTTAAAGGTCGTACGAAAACGAATTTAAGGCTGCTCTCACTACTGACCTGTTTATTTGATTTAGAATACATAGTGGAAATAAAGAAGTAGGGCGGGTCACATCCATTCACTGGAGGTCTAAATTAGTGCAGCAATTTATCATTCATTACGTACTAATATTTTTGCCCTCTACCTATTAAGAGTATGCATACCGACATTTCAAAAATTTCTGTAAACGGGAGAGCTTATATCTCGACAACCGTTACTAAATATGCTTTGGAACAAAATAGAGTAGATGCTTTGAACCTTTATCTAGGGAATAAAAGTAAACTATTTTTTATATCTTGTATAGATATCTCAAAAAAAAATGAAAAACACCTCTGTTTTTTTCCGAAAGACGGAAACTCGTTTCCCGAAAGTCGCGGAGTAATTTATTTTTTCTTGTACTGATAATATACATTAAAATCTAGAGAATAACCGTAAAAGTTTTTTGATAAATGCAAAATAATTAATCCCAAAAAATGGAAAAAACGCTATTTTTACTAACCTTAATGCCGTGGGAAATGATCGTGACGTCATAGTTGGGTCGCGAGCCTTAAGTATTCAATTTTATTATTTGATTATTAATCATTAGGTTCTATTGTCGATCAAATTTTAAAGTTTTATCCACAGAAGTTTCGTACATTACCTGCGATTTTTCCAATCACAAATAATTGTAGGTAGGTATATCAAGTTAAAAAATTCAAAAAGTGGAATTTATTGGTTTACGTGACTTAACTATGGAGCCGCCATTGGATGTGGTATAAAAATGTAAGTAATGGATAGAAGGAAAACGGAATGTAATAGAATACCGATGCGAGATATCGGTGTTCGAAACTTAAATTACTTTCTCACGTTGAATTCTCTTTATAACTAATGAAAACTATCCAAGAACCTACATACTGCTAAATTCATACGTTACATATATCGATGATCGAAATCTATTTACTCATTTCTGTATCTTTGAGAAATACTATCCTTTAAATACATGGTTGGCGCAGTTGGTTGAGGCGGCAGCCTCTCGAGCAGGAGGTGTCAGGTTCAAACCCCGACGCTGGCGTTGTATTCCACATTTTGCGATACAGGTTTTTGGCCTAGTGCAAGGTGTGCAGGGAAGTATTTGGGTTTGTGTATGCAAGCCCAGATCCTTTATTTAAAAAAAATAGGTAAGCATATTGTACTCGTATGTATTTTTAACAATTAGTTATCTCAACAGATATACAGCAAAGGGTAGATTTTCCATAAGCCTAATGACAAATGGTGTGGTAGCAGTTAGCCAAAATGTGGTCTTTGGAAAAATAAAATTATTGGTAATTTTATCATTACATGTATATCCCTTATCGCTCCTTATCATGGGAACACGTGAAGGTCATAAGAATTGAGTGCTTAGGGCAGTGCACGATTGTGCTTTGGTGATACCAACTAATCTGTATGTCTGTGTACACTAAGTATCTCAACTTTTTGCTTTTCTCTACGTTTGTCAGATCTGAATGAACCATACAGCTAAGTGTTTTTTTTTTTACAAAAAATTGATGGGTTTACAGTGGGATGTTAAAAACATTTATATTTTCACAGTGAAATTCAAGGGATTACAGCATTTCGTACCCCGATTCCAGGAAATGAAAAAGAATAAAACCCGAACGGCAATTAAAGATTTAATGGTCGGAAATAATGATGTGGTTACCTTTTTTCGTTAAAAGACGTTAAGAAGGTACGTGAAAGCTATTTTCTGTGCCCTTCTACGAGTAAAGAAATTACAATCTTATTTTGAAAATAAGGGTTATCGTCTCGAGTATTTTCAGTAAACCTTCGGTTGGGTATAGGGCATACAAACAATTCTATATGGGCCACTATGTCGTTAAGCACACTAGAGTTCGTTATCGTCAAAATAGAATAACCGTTAGTAACATGGTCGTAGCGGACTCTTCTAACTTGGAATACACCGATCACCTCAAGAGCATCAAAATCATTGTAGCATTAGTTCCACAAAGTTTGCTACTTACAAGAAAACCAGCATCTTACTTTTTTGCTTGTATCCATAAAATTAGTTGTATACAAAAGGTTCATCAAATATTTCTTCTTCTTTTCAGCCCCTTTCCCTTCACTGCTGGATTCCTGACTTTTCCACCATTCTCTGTTTTGGGCTCTCTCCCTCCTCCACTCGTTAATACTCTGTGGTCTCCTTATACTTCGTTTGGTTTCGTAAGGTCTCCAGTTAAGGACTCTGGGAGTCCATCTGCCATCCTTTTGCCTTGCCACCTGACCTAGAATCTATGTATAAAATCCGATGTTTCACGAAATAAATACATAATTATGGCCTTCAAAAAACATTGCAAGGCGGTCAACTCACCATTTTACTTACTAGCAATGTATTTTATGGGCCATCACACACGTTCTAATATTCAGTTAACTGAATCGACCGTCTTCCAAAAAGCTACCAAAATTCTACCAAAACTTCTCTCTGAATTCAGTTCCATTTTAAATTCAAAGAGAGGTTTTGTTCGAAGCTTTTTTCAAACGGTCGATTCAGTTAAAACTGAATGGTCAGCGCAAGTATAGTAAAACAACATAATAATTATTATCAGTATCTAGTTCGAAGGAATATTAATTCTTCCCTGAATGTTTTAACAGTTTGTACATCTTCTCTTAAATATACCCGCTAATCTGTTCATGCGTTCATAATATGTTTTATACAGGGTCATCGAAAAAGAATGCCCCTATTTTAAAGTGGAATAACTTGAGAACCATTTGGGTTAAATGAGTGATTTTTTCACTGTATGGTAACTAATGAATGTAAATTTTGTTGGATGTATGATACAATGCGCTAGCATATGCGCAGAATGGCTGCGCAGTCGACAAAGCCAACGTACGCTTTTCATCCACCGCCTCGCAATGCAATTGTGATCGTGAACAGTAATGGCCTCATTTTGAAAAGCTATAACTTTGGAACCATTTATGTTAAATGAGTGATTCTGTCACTCTGTGGTAACTAATTAATGCAATTTTTTGATGCACGATTTGATGCTTCGCGCATGCGCAGAATAGCTCCGTAGGTGACAAAGCCAAACGGCGTTGACTAATTACGTCGTCTAGTACTCAAAATTGATCATGCAACACAAAGCACAGTGCGTTGATTTTTTTGCAATTATATATTTTTTTTTTAGAATTTGGTCAAGAAAATGATCGTTGTGGGTTTCTATCACAAAAATGGTGGATACTTTCAAAATTCTATTCTGACCTTCTTAGTCGGTCAGTCAACTGTTTTTTCCAACCCGGTCTGTTTCTCTTTAAGGGGCAGTTTTAGCTTGATTTTTACCTTCAAAGAGTGGCTGTACACTGACAATTGACTTCGACTTCGCAAACCAAATAACGCATTGCTTTCTGTTGCACGGTCACCATTACATTACGAGGAGGTAGATGAAAAGCCTCGATTGACTTTGCTGACTGCGCAGTCATTCTGCGCATGCGCTAGATCATTGTATCATACATCAAATAAAATTTACATTCATTTGTTATCATACAGTGAAAAAATCACTCATTTAACGTAATTGGTTCCAAAGTTATTCAACTTTAAAATAGGGGCATTCTTTTTCGATGACCCTGTATAGTACCTATAGGTATTGTTGATTGTATTGTATCTGTTTTATATGATCCATTATTTATATGATCATTGTTGTTGTTTTATTATTAGAAAGGATTAAAATGCGAAGGAGTGGAAATTTATATTACCCGTTATTGTATGATTTACAATATGTAACTATACTAATAGGAGTTTCAATACGACGGTGTGAAATAATGTTATTATGTGGGATGTACATTGCACAATAATATCGTAAATAATACATCGCGGTGTTTAAATTATTCTGGTTTACTTAATAATATCAGTTACAAGAAATAATGATGAGGGTTTCGCGTTTTATTGTTCGTTTCATAATACTCTCAAGCAATAATATCAATAAATATTATTTTATATGAATTACATACAAAACGCCCTCCTGATTTATAAAATGATAAAGATGTTGTTATTCCGTTTTCCATTCATTGCCTTACACGTGGAGTTTTGGGTAGTAAAAATGAAAAATACGTTACGTATTTTTTCCTTGTTATTTTTATTAACATTGCGGTTAACTTCTACTGCGGCATTTAAGGGCATGGCACCAGGAATGACGTCACAGTCTTTTCCAACGGCATTCAGATTCAAAATCGCGTGACAATCGCACGATAAAATGGGAAAAATAGCGTTTTTTCCATTTTTTGGGGTTAATTATGCGTCTATCAAAAAAAAAATTACGGTTATTCCCTAGATTTTCATGCATATTATCAGTACAAAATTTTACTCAGCGACTTTCGGGAAACGAGTTTCCGTCTTTCGGAAAAAAGTGCAGAGGGATTTTTGTTTTTTTTTTTTTGAGAAATCTATACAAGGTATAAAAACTATTTTACAGTTATTCCCTAGATAAATTTTCAATGCATCTACCCTATTTTGTTCCGAGGAATATTTAGTAACGGTTGTCGAGATATAAGGTCTCCCGTTTTTATAAATTTTTGAAATGTCGGTATGATTACTCTTAACAAGTCTAACCTTATATTAAAAACACATCAATAGTGCTAAAATTGTGTCTGACTTTTTTAAAAGTTTTTGGGGGTTATGCACGAGAGTATTAGGTTCATACTAAAATGTTCAGTGAATCAAGGAATTCACACTTCCTCATCATTACCCAAATACTGCGACTGTAGAGTAACACATCATGCGTTGGTTTTTACTAAACCAGGCTTCATTTCAAATCTCGTGAAAAAGTTAATATTTGAGGAAACAGTAAATTTATATTTGTTTCATCGTACGCATAAGTCAGCATCTCTTTCATCATTCTACGTGAAAGGAATGAAGCCTTTCGGGTTAATATATTTATTGGGAGTGAACTCGCTTGGGTCTTCAAAAAATACAAATAAAAATGTTCTGAAAAAACGTGATTAGAAAAACAATTCTGTTTGGAAAACATGAGATAATTTAATTATATTTCAATATCTGTGCCATTTTTTTACGTCTTTTATGTCGACGTCTAGGAGGAAAAGGTATAGGGAATAATAATACATAGTAATCCTGAAGCACAATATTGTATTTTCTCGACATCTGTGTAACCCAATTTCAAAATAAACTGAAAGTTTCTCATCTTTTTATATTGTTACATTATTTATTTACGGTTGGGAGTATGGCAGACCTCCTGACACTTAACAAGTCACATACCTTCAATCAGAAAGTTGGGAAACCGTGTCCAATATATATCAAGGAGGAATAGTTGAATTGGACATTCCGGTGATAAATTACACTTGTGGTTTTTTACTTTTTTGTAGGAAAAAGGGCCAAATTGATATTATTCCGGATATTATTATTTCTTTGTATGAAAATTGTATTTTTCTTCACCAGTAAGTAGCAATATGTTGAAACGATATGTCACCCTAATGGCACATATACCTACATTACTGAAACAAATTTCTTGAATATGAATCCTATTATTGATTTCACATGTTTTGACACAGATGTTATTAATGTGTCTCGTCCATATCTTATTGTGTTATTTGTTCCTCATGAAGAAAGATTAATTAGAAATGTATTTGAATATAAAGACGATGTACAATAACTGAGCTTTGGGCGATTTTCACCAAGTATGGTTTATTATTGACTAAAAAACTAAATGAATCTGAACTGAATGTAGAGTTTCCATTAAAAATTACGCCCAAGAATTTCTATCTGTCATAGAATTTCCTACAGCAGAAACAATTTTTTACCGCTCCTATTTACATAGTTCATGTAAAACTAGAGGTTTTGAGGTGTTATATAATTTTTCCCATCATTTAGTTTCTTTATTAGATGTACGTCAAGAGTGTAGCCATCTATGTAAACATGAAAATCTCAACGTTTTTTTAATAATTAGGTAATCAATTCACCCGTGTCAGGTAATTTGTGCTAGTATATAGAAGAAATTACGTATGTAATACTTACATTTTATCTCGCTTCAAAAATTACACGTTTATTAGAAAAAAATCCTCGCAAAATATTTATTTACTTATAATATTTTTCAAAATTACGTTACGTCTCAATAAATAATAGGCCGTAAGTGAAATATAAAAACATATCATCATCAATTATCTATCATAATAAATGAATAACATCGAATACCAGGCATTGAAATAATTCACGAGAAAAAAATATATTCTGTAGTACAAGCATGTGGAGGTCTTAATTTCTTTACGATGTTTTCATTACACTTGGGTAATTTAATAACAGTATTACAACGAGACGTGATATTACTTTCAGTAGGTAGCATGGGCGTTGCCAGCCTCGGATCTAGAGGGGGGGAAACGAAAATGTATTAAATTGATATAGCATGAAAAAGCGTAGATAGCGCCGCAGACGAATTTTTTTTTGTGAGAAATAGTGAAGAAGCTTGTGATGTTGTTTGGTTTATTTGAAAATCTCCCTATTTTGCACAGTTATGTGTATGAAAAACGTCTTTTACAAAAAAAAAAACAATAAGAAATAGCGCCGCATGCAATATTATTTTCTGAAACAATTGTGTTTTGATGAATTTTCATGAAAATTTATGATATGATGAGAAAACGTGGGGTAATAATGTGATTTTTTGTGAGATTTTATTATTTAGTATGACAAAATATATACCTATTCCAATCTCTAGGGGGGGGGGAGGCAGCTGCCCCCCTGACGACACGACGCCCATGGTAGGTAGGTACCTAATATTTAACATAATATGCTGGGTTTATATTGCTGAAGGGAAGCAGTGAATATTTCTCATATTCTGTAAGGCGTATGGTACATATTATAATAGATATTGGAATTGGAACTACATAGACGTATCAGATATGTAAAGTAGCGAAAACACGGTTGCGAGTCGCGAGTGTTCTCACCCAGTCTTGATCCAAATTAGTTAGTGGAAATTGGTATGTATGTACAGTTTTGATAAGAGAACCCATACTCATATTCCTATAATAATCTTCTTCTTTTGTATGCGAAACAACCATGATATGGGGGTGATATGAGAATCACACAACATGGATGTCAGAGCTTGTTGCCAATATTTCTGAAGTATTATTTTGCCCTTGACATCACTTTATGGATTACCTAAATATCCTCCACGAATTTCTTCATGAGACATTGTCACACGAAGTGATGGAAGTAAATCTCATTTATGGAGGAGTTTTCCACATCTAATTTAATCTTCTTCTTATCGTGTCGGTCAGCACTCGCAAGATCCCACTCCGCTCCCAAAAAGCCACAACCTCTCCTGCGTCATCGTTCAAGGGGAAGCGAACTGCGAGACTCTCCCATGTGCACCGCCCAGGAGCCATTGGGTGCCCGTGTAGCATGTGTCTCTGATCTGTAACTTGTTTGCTGCTCTCCACCTGTGCTGCTACTTCTCGCCTGATGTTCGGCGGGGCAATTCCACTTAGGGCGTACAGTTTACTAGTGGGTGTTGGTTTAAGGCATCCCGTTATCAGTCTGTTTGCCTCGTTTAGGGAGGCCGGAGGTGTCAACTAAAATCTAAATTAATATAATAACCATCTAAATTAATAATTAAGGTATATATAATCATTCTCGTTTGTGCTGTGTGACGTGATCTATTTATATGTAAGTCGGTGTTTCAATAATGTATTCAATTGCACGCTTTGCACAACTGAATCTAGATAATCTGATATAAACCAAATCTAAATTAGTTTATCTAATAATCCCTCAACCTGATAGCTACACACGTTTATTTCGTAATTTAATAATAAATCAATTTAACGATCACGATTGTATGTTGAATCCAAATTTTTGTTATAATGCATTTTAAGGGCGCAAGCCGTATATGTTGAAATAAATAAATAAATCACTCTTTTCTCTCAAACCTCAAAACCAGGGTGCGCCAGCGCCGGCGTGTGAACGCATCAAGTGTAAAAAAAAGAATTATGTTTTCTCCAGTTTGTACGTAGGTAGGTACTACTTAATTTGAGTAATAAGAATGGGAACACACATATTTTATATAACATCATAACAACCGTGAGAATATGAAGATATTTTATGTAAAATATTCAGATAGTAATGTGCTGAAAAAAAATTAAGTATCAATTCGGGGAAATGTATACTATATATACCTACGAGTACGTTTTAAAATACGTAAGAGAACCTTCTATCACAAACGTTACTATGTTTGAAGTAATCGAATTCAGTGGTCGGGCTTCAATAGATATTTCATTATTATTTCGGTTCGTCTCCCCTAAATTTGTTTTTAGACACGGTATGGTAGTGACGTAGGTATAGTTAAATTACTTTTCTCATTCAACGATTAGAATCCCATTAGTTGATAATATACGTCAAATTGAATTCGGAAACCACTTTAACATTATCTATCTATTTGAGTTCATGGTTGGTTCAGTTGGTTGAATACGCGCGTCTTTGGACTGCTTGAGGGTCATGTGTTAAAATCTCGACGTGATGACATTATTTCGTCTAGACTACACTACTGTCTTCATTTCATTAATGGTAAACTATGACAAGATCACGGACGTCGAGGTGCTCAGCAGAATCGAAGAAGAAAGGCATCTCCAAGAGAGGTGCCCGCTGGATTGGCCACATCATGCGACACGAAGGTCTCCTACATGACTTAATAGAGGGAATGGTCGAAGGGACAAACCACAAGGGGCGCCTCTGATGGCAGTACTTGAACCAGGTGTTCGAGGACATGAGTTGCGCCACGTATGTCAAGTTGAAGAGAGCTGCAAAAGACAGAAAAGAATGGAGATCAAGATACAAAAAATTTCTGCAAACCAATCCGCAGGGTTAGACTGAAGAAGAAGAGATGTGTTTTAATTGTAACCCAGTAATTTCCCTCCACACTACACTACAAAATAATCTCTCGGAGCTTTTCATATATAATACCTGCAAGTTAGTGTGTTATCGTGGATTTTCACTCAACCGAATATTATTGTTGTAGGTATCCACGAAATATTTGTTAAAATTGTTGGCAATTTCTCATTAGCTATTTGATTTAATTTACAATTTGGATGGCTTTGCTCTCGAGGATCAAGAAATTAAATATTTATGATTGTTAATTAGAAAATATTTAATATTTATGAGATATTCGTAATAATATTTCACCTGAATGAGGATTTAATTGTAATGTCAAGAGCGTTTTCAGAATTTCACAAATTAATTTCTTCCCCAAATCCTCTAATATCATTACTACCTTTGGGATTTATCCAATTAATATAAAATTTATATTTAAGCTACTGATATATAGGTGTTAATATGCAGGTGTATGTAGTATGTACTTAGAATGTGTTAGTGGTGTATTAGTAATCAACTACAGATGTACAAAATGCTTGACTATTTCGGACCAAATATTATACATTTTGGAATAGACATTTTGTTAATCTTTTATGGTTAGATATTTCAGCGTACTTTCGGCGCACACGAGTAAGTTAATAAAGACTAGGTTGAAAAAATGGCAGGTAAACCATTTTCAAGGCGATCACCTGGTGATGTAAATATTAGTGTGTGTAGATATAAGACAAATCTTGAATAAGATTTCCAAACATAGATCGTGATGGATATGCCAGATCATCAGGCACCCCGGTCTGTTCATCACCATAGCAGAAGTAATGGTAGAGCACAGTAATATGAGAGGTCGTCCAAGAAGCAATTATATGGACCATATTGTTGAAAGCGTGCCCTGTAGCACCTACACGGAAGCTTAGAGATTGGCGAGTGACAGGGCGGCGTAGAAAGACAGAACGAAAATGCTTGGTACAAACCAATCTGCAAGATTGTAACCTAATCATCATCATATAAAGATTATACAGTTGTATAGCATTTCTAATTAATCACTTGATGACAGTAATTACATATTAACTTTAAAATTCCAGTAATATAGAAATCGTTACAGATTTCATATTTTCTTCTAGAACGTTAAGATACCCTAGATGAAATATTTAGAAGGTTTTAGTAATGAAAAATAAGTCAAGGAAGATTACGGAGATTAGGAGGAAACGGAAATTACTTTGAATTATATTCTCCAGAGTTTGTATTACTTACTGAAATAACCTTGTTTAATATAAATGCTTAGATTTTCCTTTTGTAATATTTCAAATGAGCATTGTTTAAATTTAAGTTAGGACAAATAATATTACAATTAAACAATTCATTGTGTCATAATAAAATTAGTGTATTTGTAACTTTAAGCAAATCGTCAAATTGTCCAGTCATTTGATAAAATACATTGTCAAATTATGTTAATAAAACAATGAACCATTACATATTTCTCAAGTCTACTACAATGTACGGTACATAAATGGATGCCATTGGAACCCAAGTATGTAGTTATGTATTTTCTTATTCAAAGGAAGAAGTAATATCGTGTTATGCTTCCATTCTCTCATAGATAAGGTATTGTGGGAAGCCGTGCACTTACATTATATGAATAATTAAACACTGTATTATATTTCCCGATTAGTGAAACAGTTTTGATCTCTAATATAGTATTAGGTGTAGGTACATCGTACAAAATCTTCAAACATTATCTTACCTATTTCCTCGCTGTAAATTATTCCCAAAGGTGCCTAGATTTATTATGACAGACATAATATACTAGTATATTGGTGTGTATTGACAGAAGTTTAGTAGAATTGTTCACTAAAGCGAACATATCACAAAACTGCTCTTTCTTTTATGGTACACGCAACTATTGTATAGGTAACAAAATCCAAACAAAACAATTATTTTGATAACATTTTCTTCATTCTTTCATTGTTTCTTGAACAAATTTAATACTAAATACCACTTAATTTTGTAAAACTAGTTTGCTCAATTGCTCCAATCACAATAAAGTAATTGATTGTTTTACAGACGACTGTTTTATAATAACTACATACGTACAATGATCAGAAGTTATATGGAAGTAAAGAAATAATACATGTATTAAAACAATAAATTTCATAACCTAGAATCAAACGGAATACAGGAAGGAAGTAATGAAAACGTTTTAATAATTGTATAATATTCTAATCTTCTTAAAATATGGAAATGCAGGTCATTAAAAGTAATTAATTCGAAGGTCACTTTTAATGTAATAATTGTATGTAAAAGTATAATGCTGTTTATAAGTAGCTCAGTTGTAGGACAGGCAGTCTACAATGTTCGATAAAATCATACAATCTGTATGACACTGTACAGCATTTATATTAATAGTGTATCCTGTAATTTAGAAGATATATAATAAAATAAATATTATATTTCTCTACTGGTACTTTCAATTTTGAAGTTAAACTGTTAGGGTTTATCCCTAATTACTTCTAATTTACGTATTTCACAAATAAAACTAGATTTACCAACATAGAGTAAATCAGGAAGTTTATTTTGAACTGATTTAAAATTTACTAAGAGGCCAAGTTTCACAGGTGCAAATGAAATTAAATACAAAGCGTATGTTAAATGCGACAAATTTGTTAATTTGTTAATTCATTTGGAACTTTTCTACCTTTACAAAGGTCAGATGAGTAAACGCAATCCACAAACTTTCAACTGTGAATATTCGTTAAAAGTAATGATAATACAAAGTCATTGGACTGTAATTGGCCCGTCCACTTCCTGTTTCAATCAACTTTGCTAGACATAATAACGTGGGCGTCGCCAGCCTCGGAGCTAGAGGGGGGGGGCAAAAAATTAAAAAAAAAATTGATGTAGCATGAAAAAAGGGTAAATAGCGCCGTAGTTGAATTTTTTTTGTGAGGCATAGTGAAGAAGGTAGTGATGTGCATTGGTTTACTGAAAAATGTACATAATATTTTACACAATAATATGCATAAAAATGTATTTTATGAAAAGGTGATAAAAAATAGCGCCGCAGGTTATTTTTTAAATGAATTAATGATATTTTGATGGATTTTTATGAAAATTAATGTTATGATGAGAAATTTGTGGTAATAATGTGATTTTTTGTGAGGTTTTATCATTTTATATGAAAAATATATACCTATTCCAATCTCTTGGCGACGCGCGACGCCCTTGCATAATAATGAATAGGATTTGACTTTTTTGGTTCGTAATCTGGGTAGTCACTGAGGACAGTAAAGTAATACCATAAAGGGTCAGCAGATTTACTGATAGCAGTTGTAATAAATTACAATTTCTGAAATAATTTTCCATGGATGATTCCCCGTGAGGTCGGCGGAGATAAATAACTGATTAATTCGCTAACTTGCCAACTCTATAATTATTAAACAAAAAATCAACAATGGGATAAAAATATCGCGTAATTGAAAATCGTTCATTCAGGGATCTACTGTTAGTGATTATGACCTCTTTTCAATAACCTATTTATAATAAAAATGAAGTTTTATCAATGTCATTTAATCAAAATTGATTATTCTCTTCATCAACGTTAACTGGAATGGGTTCTGAACTTCACAAATCTTTCCAAACATGCTTGATTGTTGAAAATGTTGAATAACAACTACAATATTTTCAATAGCATGCGCAAACACAACCAAAACCCAAATAATATATGTGCATAATATACTAGGGGCAAAACTTGATAAAGTAACAGAAAACACTGACGAATATTGCAAGTTTTTTAAATAGGAGTTAATTGTAGGCCTTGATCTCTGATTTGTTATTGTTATTCTTCTGATTTGTAAGTTGTGTTCTCTGATATTTCAATACCTGACTAAATATAAAAAAAAATCTTTTTGTGCATTATAATAACGATTTTTCACACATTTTAGAAGAGGCCTATGTCCAGCAGTGGAACGCAAGTGGCTAGCTGTAAAGTAAAGTAAAAATAACGATTTCTATTGTTTTCTAACTGAGGACAGATTATTATGATTGTTAACAAAACAAAGGCCAATTGGGGAACAGAGTCTTTGACTTCAAAGAACCTTTTGTGATTTCATAGAGAATAGGTATCTGATGTTTCTTCGCCATCTACTAGATGTACCAGTACCTAGTCGTACCACGGGTTATAATTAATGTATAACTCTCCTCTTATCAAGTTACATCAGAAGACTGTAATACTTTATACCTGTAACTGTTGAAAAAATGTAGACGTGTTTATATGTACGAGTACGTACATTACAAACTTGGTGGTCTAATTTTTAATTCAGAACTTGCTTTTATACCTGGCGGGCCTGCGCCTGGTAAAGCATTAATTAATAATTAACCAGTATAGCATTAATTGTTTTGTAATTAATGTCATGCTTCTCGCATTTGATTTTTTGATAGTCTGTGTTTTAAGTCTAACCAGGATTCTGCTCAATCGTAACTAGATTTTGCTCTATTCTCACGTACGTATAGTCATGAATAAAGTCTTTCCAAAAATTCTGTATTGGAAATAAAAACATTTAGGTACTCACATATTATATATTTAATAGTTATGTAGGTATCTTATATTTGTACCTTACACTCAGCTGTCTCACTAAAATATAGGTATAATATTAAGTCAATCACTTTTCGACAATAATTAGAGGAGTGAGTTTTTAATATATTATATTGAACTTTAATGATGACATCAAAATTTTCCATAAGTTGTTTAGAACTGAGAAAAAATAACATTTTTTTTTACATTTAATCAAAAAGTAGGCAGTTCTGTACACTAGCGGATCCAGGGGGGGCTAGGGGGCTGAAGCCCCTCCAAAACCACGAGTGACAGTACTTTATATACAACAAATATAGGGGTTTCAGCCCCTTAGCCCCCCCTGAAAACGTTGAGTGACAGTACTTTTTACCATGTGACGACATTTAGCCCCCTTCAAAATTGAATCCTAGATCTGCCACTGGTTCTGTATCTAGAATGTATAACAATAAGAGCGTTTTTATATAACCTATTGGAATGTGTGTATATTATATATGATTTATGTTATACCCATTCCTTGTTCCAGGGTGGATTCAGCGACATATCAGAATGGAAGTGATGAAGTCGTGACATCACAATGCAAGGATGAAAAGTCTCCCGGGGACCATGTGGATATTGCTCATACTTGCATCAGGTAAAGCATATAATTCATTTCGTCTACATTATTAGTATATATACTTCTCTCTATTCGTATGGTCAAACGAGTACGTTTTTTACGTCCTTCAGAAGAAAAAGCTTCAAGATTGAACTTTGCGTAAAGAAAAATTTCGCAAGCAAGCTTGGCCATTAAAAACTAAATAACTTAACCACCTTGCTTTGATTAGCCCGGAAATTCTGGACTGCATTAAACAGAATTCGTAGATGCCATGGCAGATGTGCCGACTTTTTCTTCAAATATTGGTCTCCCCTGCACTGTGGGGCGGAAAGTCAGACTGTGGGCCATGTTGTGTCTGAATGTAGCCTCCGGGCATATAGAAGGAACCTCGATGACTGAATGATACCTGAATGAGCCAGCGAGTGAATACATAAAAAAACGCTTCCCTCTTGTAGATATAGACTTATCAGGATGTCTTATAACAACCAGAATCTCGAAATGAATAATTAGTTTTGAGTGTTTTAGTTTTTTTTTAAAAACAAAACAGTAAATTCTAAAGTAAAGATGAAACACTTTTAGCATTATGTGTTTTCAAATTAACATTAATTATCTTAGAGCAATTGTAATGTTTATGTCCTTTTTTTATAATAATACGACATTCATTTTGAAGTTGAAGTATTGAGGTGCGGGAAGGTGGATAAATACTTTGTTCAAAGTAGATAGTAACTTTCTTCAAGAAATAACAGTATGGCTTATGGAAACAAGAGAAATATTGTTATTTCACCACTGTTTTTTGTATTAGATATCCTTGTTCGTTTATTTTGTTACTGCTCCGTTGCGGCATTTGTGTCTTTTAAGAATTGAATTGATCTTTCAGCGAAGCTATTACGAAAAAAAGGACAAACGTGTTGATGTCGTGGTGTCGTTTACAATTTATTCATAAACTTTTTTTACAACGACAAAATGAAATTGCTGTTGTATTTTTTATTGTGTTATTTATTTACTTCCAAACGAATTTTGTGTAGAGTTATTTGTTTTATTCCATCGAAGTAAAAGATAACCTCGTACATACCTAGTATCTTAATCTGGGAAAATTATGTCGATCAAAGACGGACGATTTTTAAATGCAAGAAGTCGTTATATGAGAAATTGCATGAATGTGACGAAAGTTAGATGTGTTTACTTTCTGCTCCGCAAAAAAACGCGGTGTAGGGGTATAGATAGATACTCGTATAGAATATTGTTTACATTTTTCAAAAAAAATAAATGCTTTAGAATTCTATGCCTTTAGTCTTATAGGTTTATATTCTAGGTGTGTTAACGAGTACCGAAATTAGAGGTCCTGTTACCAATCTAGGAAATATATTGTTATGTAGATTTTAAAGCTCTTTGCTAATCCATTTAGCTACTATAATGTAAGAAAATTTACAAAATACAACCAGGTACTACTCAATTAATTACACATAGATGATACATCCCTGATGATTGTCTAAAATATAAATTTCTTTTCTGGGTTCTTTTTAGTTGGGATATCATTAAGGAAATGTAAGATTATACTCAGTGTTTATTGGGAGTATCACTTTTTATATTAGCTACCTATATATAAACATCCAGAATCATCCTGAGAGCTTAAAGCTTTCCTAGTACAGTAGAAGTCTATTAGTCCGGCATCCAACAGTCCGGAATGCCCGATAGTCCGGCATCGCTCCGGATCTCTTTTGCTGAGGCTAGTACTAGCTACAGTGCTTCAGAAATTATTGATTTCCATATCATTAAAAATAAATTTTATACTACACGCCAAAAGTCAAGAAAACAAAAAGACATTCGTGACTTTTTTTGAAACATTATATGAAATGTAAAATAAACTTTGTTGTATTTGCATACTGTATTTGTAGTTTAATTATTAACCTAATTCTTCTTATAATAACGATTTATGTATGTGTGTAGTTAAAAAAAGAAAGTACCTACACTAAAAAAGGGGCACCGCCCGATATACCGGAATTTTCGGTAATCCTGCACCGAGCCGGTCCCGAACGTGCCGGATTATCGGACTTCTACTGTATATTTGATTAATTAACGCCTCGAGTTAAAAAAAATTCAAACCCTCGTTTTGTATTTTAATTTTCTTTTACGATCGGAAGGAAAACATTAAATTGATTAAATTTTTACTGTATTGTTGTTTTTCTTTATGTCTTTCGCGATAAAGAAAAAACTTAAGGTAGATTTGAAACTTTTGATAGAGAATTTAATACATGTCCATTTCTAGTAATGGTTTGGAAGTTCATTTGTTGTTTGGTGAATACTGATGGGACTTGTATACTTTGACAAATCACTGATTAAATTATCTTATTGAATACCCTTTAGTTATTAGTTTAACATTTAATTTGACAAATGTTAATAACATTTGATCGTAGCACGTACCTAAGCGTAAATTGATTTTCCCAAGCTTGTTCACAGTGACAGGAACGCATCACATTTTTATCATAAGTATTGCATATATGGGTTGGCTGGCAGAAATTGCCATTTGGCAATAAGCCCGCCCTTTATATGTTTCTGTGCAATAAAGATTATTTTATTTATTTCCCCCTACTTAAATTAATTTCTTTTGAAACCCTTCCAAAATTATAAAACTTTTTTTTTAAAATAAAGGATACGGGCTTGCATACACAAACTCAAATACTTTCCTGCACACTAGGCTAAAAGTCTGTATCGCAAAGTGTTCGTCAGCGCCGGATTTCGAACCTGACACCTCCCGTTTGAGAGGCTGCCGCCTCAACCAACTGCGCCAACCGTGTACTTATCGGTAAGAAAGTATGGATCCTTGTAAAATAACGAACACTGCTTTGTAAATTATTAGGTATGGAATCTGTTTACTTAAATTCTATAAATCCACGTTTAATATCAATCTTTAGTACCTCTATATATGTTATAACTAGTACATATGTAGTATATATGTAATAACTAATTAATTGTGTATCACAATACGAATATATCAAATGTCAGATAGTAGTGTAGGTAACGTATGATGAATAGTAATATTAATTACTATGCTTTATATCAACCTCGCCACGTAACTGTTATTAAGTTACATTATTATTTCTGAGAAGTTCATCATTAGAGGATTTCTGTAGTTATTCTGTTATTGTCTGTGGCTGTACTTTCTTCGTCGTATAGTTTGGTACAAATAAAGTTATTGTCAAAGGGTAGAACCCGGTATTAGAATAGTAGAGTGCATGGGCGTCGCCAGCCTCAGAGCTAGGGGGGCAACAAAAATTTTCAAAATTGATATAGTATGAAAAACGCGTAAATAGCGCCGAAGTCGACAATTTTTTGTGAGTTATAGTGAAGAAGGTCGTGAAGTGGTTTGGTTTATTTTAAAAAGTGTGTATTAATAATTTGCGCAATATTACGTGTGAAAAATGTTTTCTATAAAAAGTTGAAAAAAAAAATAGCGCCGAAGGATTTTTTTTTTAAATTTGATGGATTTTTTTATACTTGTTTTAGAAAATTTATGACATGATGAGAAAATGTGTTTTTTGTGAGGTTTTATAATTTAGTATGAAAAAATATATAGGTACATATTCCAATCCCCAGCTGCCCCCCTGCCCCCCTGACGACACCCATGGTAGAGTGTATGACGAATAATATTCATAAAAGTGTCTGAGGCAAGACTATAAAGAATTCTGGTTTATTCCCTGGTTTGATAGATAGTTAGAAGTATATGAGTGTATTATGTTGATTATGGTCGTGTAAGCATCGTTTTGATATCACCCACTTGCATTATATTTCAGCGAAAATCTCGCGGGTTGAATCCCAGTGGAGTTATAAAACTTAGAATAACCTTAGGCTTTATAGATACAAAATAATATAAACTCTAATATGTAAACTACTAACGATAATATTATGAGATCATGCATGATAGTTACAGAACTAGATATAGGTTTGATGTGTTTCATATTAAGTATAAAATAGGTACATATTGCGTGCACATCCATACCATCACACAGTCCCACAGAATATGCAGTAACCAGCGACAGCTATCTTTGTGCTAGAAGAAAACTGTCTCAATTACATATATGGCCTTTTAATTGTATCTGTAGTTTTTAACGACAGGATGACAAAAATAATATATTTGAGTGAGAGAAGAGGTGTGTGAAAACGCAGCCATCCGAGACTGACCTCCGATCATGTCGACCAGATTCTCAAGTATGGACGCGTTTTGAGCAAAATAAATCGGAGAGCGTGTATGACAAATTGTATGAATGTAAGGATAGGGCAGTCTGGCTCACTGTCCTCTCTGCCTACCCTCCAAGGGACGCGGCGTGAGGTTATAGATAGATAGTGTCTGTAGTTTCATAGAAAAAGATATTGACGTATATTCTCTACACACTAAAGAGTTTTCACATATTGTATGATTAGATATAGTTTCCTATAATTCACCACAGAATAAACACAGTAGTTTTGTACTTCGTTTGTGTCACGCGTTAGTTTTGTATTTCCAGTATTTTTATTGTGAGGGTTTTCCTGTATAAAGCATGAAAGCCGTAAGGAAGCTGTTTGTACACCACAGGGCACAGGATTAGCAGAAGTGGGACTAGTGGGAGCGTAATGCCAATATCCAGGCACGTCTTGTCTCTTGGGAAACTCCAACTTATATTCAAAACAAACTTTATATCTATGTAAACTGTAAACATATAAGAAGCTTCCTATCTATAAATATTTATACGATGCATCAGTTTATTGAGATCGTGAGAAAGATGGTTGTTTCAGTTACCTACATATTTTAAATACTTGAGCAGTATTTCAGTATTAGATCTATCTATTTCTACACTCGTCAATAGTTCAAGTTGCTATATTTAACATAGAAGTTTTTTAATATTGTGAAGTAGAAAAATGTTGTTATGGGAATTAAAAATATTTACAAAAAGTTTATTACTTAGCAATTACAGTTCTGCTAACTCATAAAAACTAGTCAACATATTTTAAATTTTCAAAAGAACTCAACGTACTTGCAAGTCCCCATCAGTTATTAGTAAATGTAGTAACGATTAGGTGGAGTGATTCGAAGTGATTATGAACATTTACTCATAGGTATGGATGTAACTTGATGTTTCCACTTAGGTATACATCATTTCCTAAGACGTCTTCATCGAATTAACCCAATTAACTTGTGACAGCAGATGTCTTATGCGCTATCAGTAATGTTATCGCGCAGTCGAGCTTAGCTATGTGCATGTTATTAAGCTCAGACAATGTTTTATTTAGACAAAGCGATTAACCCGACTTGGT
This sequence comes from Ceraclea dissimilis, assembly GCA_963576895.1. Classification (NCBI taxonomy): domain Eukaryota; kingdom Metazoa; phylum Arthropoda; class Insecta; order Trichoptera; family Leptoceridae; genus Ceraclea; species Ceraclea dissimilis. The sequence goes on from OY756370.1 coordinate 12,945,939, forward strand.
TAATCATATGAGGAAGTTTACTACTGGTAGGAGATAGTATGTACGAGTATGTTGGAACTTGGAACTTAGAAATAATAATATTGTGTACGAGAGAATATTTCACGTTGAGGAATATACGTACTCGTATTATTCGTCGCGTCGTCACGTTGTTTCCCTTGGCACGTGATGTGTAATGAATGACATTCGTATCTTGAAAGATTGTACGTACATCGTACATGAAATAATTAGATAAGGAAATTAATTCACCGGAAATCGGAATACAAAAAGTTTAGCATAGAAAATTAAATCAGATATATAAATTCTCGTAATTACCTACCAGAATTTTTTATGTAGATTGTACTTCTAATCAGTAGATGCCGGTTTGGATTTTCGGCGCTGACGATGTATTCTAACTTCACGGCACAAACTTTTAGCTAAGTATGAAGTGTGCGGGAAAGTGTTTGAATTTCGTATACAAGCTCAGACCCCTTTAAAAAGAAAGAACGAAACCCTTTGAAAAACAATTTTCGATTTTATTGAATATAAAAAAATATTTGGCTAGGTTATTCTTGAACACCACAGGACGACCCATCTACAATGTAAAATTTTCAATAACACTCGAAAAATGAGTATGAACGTTTTGAGACCGTTTGTAATACCTATTCTATTGAAAACTTACGTATTTTGTTACTCGTGGATATCCAAAAAACTTTCATTTACCGTTTATTTCACAATTCTACAGCGCCCTTGATGTCGTCATTACGATCAAGAAACCCTTTTCACCACAGCCATAATATTATTTTCTTGTATATCCGGAGTGGAGTATCAGCGAGGCAGATAGCGGGACCGGAAGTGACTAGGGGAAGTCTTCATCTCGCGGCTGTAATGGAGAAGTCGGAATATCTTCACCCTGAGAGGAGGAAATTTACTTGATATAATTTCATAATCCGTCTTATTTGATTAAACCGCTATCGTCGAAAGCGTTATAAATCGTAGAATGTTAATTTGTAAACTGTATCAATAGGATTCGTTTATAAAAGCACTTGTAAATGTCATACACGCTCTCCGATTTCTTTTACTCAAAACGCGTCCATCCTTGAGGATCTGGTCGACAAGATCGGACCAGGTCAGTCTCGGGCGGGCGCGCTTCCATACCCCTCTTCGCTCACTCAAATATATATTTTATTTATTTTTATTTATTTAAACTTAAAGTAAACAACAAACACATATAAATATACAAAATGGACATAGTACAGATTATAAAACGTTGTTTACTAGGGCGAACTTATCGCAGAACTGCGATTTCTTCCAGTTAACCCCAGGACAAAACAGAAAAAAAAGGAGTTGAACAAAAATATAGGAAAAAACAGAAAAAATTGAATAAAAAAAATATATACGAAGTAGAAAATATATACATACATACATATGTGAGATAAAAAACAAATAAAAACGGAATAAAATAAAATAATAATAAACAAGATACAGAATGCATATATACATAAAAACATATACAGTTGAAACTACAATTAGTCCTACGATTCGGATTCAGATGCCGCATTCGACGCCAACATGCGATTCCTCACCGCTCTCTTAAAGGAGTGCACTGACTCCGCAGTGCGAATGTTAGAGGGAAGACTATTCCAACAACGAGCACCATCCACCATGAAGGAGTGAGTAAGAAAGGCTGATCTATGGATAGGTATTGCAAGAAGACGCTCGCTGTTGGACCTCAATGAAAGTCCGTGACTCGCTAAATATTCGAAATTTTCTTTAAGATAATAGGGAGAAGACGTTGAATAGAGAGAATTGTGCACATGAGATAGCGTATGAAGTTCACGTCTTTGGCGTATAGTTAACCACTTCAGACTGTTTCGGAAAGCTGTTATGCGATCGGATCGGCGCAGATTAAAAATGAAGCGAATACCTACGTTTTGCAGCCTTTCAAGTTTGCTAACTAAGTCTTGGTTTAGGTCTATAAAGACAGTATCGGCGTAATCTATGAGAGGCAGTAACAATGATTGGACCAATAGGGTTTTCACTTTAATAGGAAGAAATTTCTGGAGTATTTTTAGGGTATGCAGTGTGAAGAAAAATTTCTTCCTGATAGAATTGACGTGTTGCTGCCAGGAAAGAGTTTGATTCATGATCACACCGAGATTTTTAGCTGTTTTTGAATAGAGGATAACTTTGGAGTTCATTACAGTTTGAGGAATCGTAGCATTCCCCAACCTGGAAATATAGTAAGGACTGCCTATGAACATGGTCTGAGACTTAGTGGGTGGTTAATCTTTTTTGCCATTCTGTCATCTTTCATTCTCTCAACATGCCCAAACCATCTTAGTTTGTTTACTTTCATTCTTGTCACAACACCAATCTTGCAGTCACTCATTTCCCTGCATACCTATTTTCATGCATACTGTAAAATTTTCGATCTCATAAGTAACGACGGATTACAGCTGATTGCGAGTATGGTTAATTGTTCTGTCTCATTAAATTCTCGTTAAATAAAGTCTTTATATTTTAAATATATAAGTGGTTAAGAGAAATCGAAGTGTTCACAGGCTGTTAAACAGCTTTTTTGTGAAACTGTTATTCAAATATTTAATTCCAAACCGCCAATTATAATTCAGAGCTTTCATCTTCAGAATTCGTAGCCCAGTGTAATACCATACTTCAATTAATTGAAATTAATAAATATGGAGAAATAAGTATTCGTCTAGACTTTATTTATAAAAACATCTTTAATATTACAATTGATATCCTTTCATAATAATTACAAGTTTACTTTTGTAATTACGCCCGGAGTATTTATTAATAAGCTCTCTTATTTACAAAACATCTTTGAAGTGAATTTCTTCAAAGAGCATTTTTTAAATTAATAATTAAAAACATTTTTTTTGGTATAGAATATATAGAGAATTAATGGTTATATAGATACATACATCTTCTTCTCCTTCTATCCTTGGTTGGGTCGGGGGCTCAAAGCATCTGTGTATCTTCGCCAGAGGCCCTTGTCACTTGCAGCATCCAGGACCTCTGGCCACTCCAACCACAGTCTCTCCTCGCACAACTTTGTCACCTGCTTCTGCCAGCTATTTCTGGGGTGGTCCACCGGTCTTCCGCCTGCACCCTCGGATTCCAGAGTTTTTAATGGAAGCCGCTCCTCTGGTATCCGAATGATGATTAATGATTATGTATTTTCCGTTAATGATTATGTATTTTGTTTTTTTTAGGATGTTCCGGTAACCCAGACGCTAAGCGTCTCTACGACGACCTCCTTAGCAATTACAACAAATTAGTCAGACCAGTGGTCAACGTAACAGATGCCCTCACGGTCAAAATCAAACTTAAACTTTCCCAACTCATAGATGTGGTAAGTTGTTTTCATTTCTTTTAAACTTTACTCTCATTAAACTGCGATGTCGATGATTATCAGGATCGAAATCTTTTTTCCATTTCTGTTAAAGTAACGAGTACCGAGTACGAGGACTTTATGGTTCAAAATCGAATGATCAAATGTTAAAAATAGCGTTTTTTAATTTAATAGAGATAACTTCGCTTCACTTAAAAAACTACGGTCATTCCCTAGAATTTGAAATAGCATTAATAAATACGAAAAAAAAATATTTGCTGCGACTTTCGGGAAAGGAGTTGCTGTCTTTTTAAAAAAAATAATCAGAGATATTTTTCATATATTTTTTTAGAAGCCTACACAAGATATGAAAGAACATTACAGTCATTCAATAGATAAAGTTTTAGTGTATTGACCCTATCATTTTTACAACGCATATTTAGTACGGTTGTTGAGATCCAAGGTCTGATTTCATTTTTTATTTGGCGACCTGCCTCATACATACTCGTATAAGTATAATGTTTCTAGTTCTACTCAATTTGATGTTAGATTTGCCACCAAAATAATAATAATCCCGCTTTGATAGTTATATTACTTCTGTACATATCCAATAATATAATCAAGTATTCAGTACAGCTTGCGGCGTCTGCTCTTGTGGGATTAATTCAACTAATAATACGTAATTATACAAGTATTGTTGTACTGTAAATTCTATGCGAATCGTATTATTTATTAGATTAAACAAAACTTATACAATATTGTGAAAACCTTTATTGAATGTAACAAATATCTGTAACTATTTTGTATTGAAACCAAAACATATTATTTATTGGGTTTATCACAGAGATTTTTTTTATATGATTGCATGCACAAACCCAAATACTTTCCTGCACACCTTGCACTAGGCTAAAAATCTGTATCGCAAAGTGTGGAATACATCGCCAGCGCCGGGGTTTGAACCTGACACCTCCCGCTCGAGAGACTGCCACCTCAACGAACTGCGCCAATCATCTACTTTCATAATAATTAAGTTACTTTATAGGAAATCGAATAAAAGGCATAGAGATGAAACTTTGTAAATACTCGTATTTACAAATACAAACTAATTATACAGGTATCCAAATTACATCACTGTTATTCTTATCGATATTTTAAATCCAAAATATAAAGTTCCATATCGACTCAACAGATATAAAATAAATTTTCATCCATTTACTCCAGGAAATAGAGAATTTTACCGTGCAAAACGTATAGTAGTTCTGATTTTTGGATATGTTATATAGGTCGGCCCTGTGGTTAAGAATCCAAGTTTGTGACCTCCTAACCCTTGTGCGTTCACTAGGGCGAGCCAAAAACTGACGAAATTTGGGTCATTTTTTAAATTATTGATCATAACTTTTTAACAATGCATTTTAGAGAGTAAAGCTGTATGTAGAAGTTAAAGAATATTAAATTCTCTGCAACTTGAGCCTACAAAGTTTTTTTGTAAAACTATTATTTAAAGAGTTATGAGATATCCAAATTTGCAATTTTTTCTGAAAATTGCTGTTTCTTTACAAAATTTCTCATTTTTTAAATATATTTCCTGAAATATACGTTGTAGAGAAAAATGTTATAAGTAAATGTTGTAGATCGTTTAATTTAAAACAAGTTTGAGGTCAACATTTTTTCTCTCAGACCAATAACAACAGAGTTGTGACCTTCTGAAAAAATATCAGACGAATATTTAAGCAACATTCAGTATAGTAGGTATGATAATAGTTATAAAAAAAATGCAATCAAAGAAATTATTTTTTTGTAGGTTATTAAGGTTAGTCTCGTGGTTCAGAATCCAAGTTTGTGACCTCCCCGCCCGCGTGTATTCACTAGGGTGGGCCAAAAACTACTGAAATTTCGTTCATTTTTCAGTTTATTGTTTCTATTTTTTTAATTATCCATTTTAGAGTATACAATTGTAAGTAAATATTGTAGAGTATTAAATTTTATGCAACTTAGGTTTGCCACGTTTGTTTAAAAAGCTATTATGTAAAGAATTATATAACAAATAACATATTTTTTAACGTTAAAAATTTTTTATTTTCAATTTTTGTATTATTTTTCAGAATGGTACATAGTAAGAAAAAATATTATTAGCGAATATTATAGGATATTAAATTTGCAACAAAAAATGGTACTAGACTTTTTTGCCTTGGACTAATAACAAATGAGATATGCTGTCCTGAAAATTAATTTAAGGTCAATAGTCAATATTCAGATCGCCATATCTCATTTATTATTAGTCCAAGGCAAAAAAGTCTAGTACCATTTTTTGTTGCAAATTTAATATCCTATAATATTCGCTAATATTTTTTCTTACTATGTACCATTCTGAAAAATAATACAAAAATTGAAAATAAAAAATTTTTAACGTTTAAAAAATATGTTATTTGTTATATAATTCTTTACATAATAGCTTTTTAAACAAACGTGGGTAACCTAAGTTGCATAAAATTTAATACTCTACAATATTTACTTACAATTGTATACTCTAAAATGAATAATTAAAAAAATAGAAACAATAAACTGAAAAATGAACGAAATTTCAGTAGTTTTTGGCCCACCCTAGTGAATACACGCGGGCGGGGAGGTCACAAACTTGGATTCTGAACCACGAGACTAACCTTAATAACCTACAAAAAAATAATTTCTTTGATTGCATTTTTTTTATAACTATTATCATACCTACTATACTGAATGTTGCTTAAATATTCGTCTGATATTTTTTCAGAAGGTCACAACTCTGTTGTTATTGGTCTGAGAGAAAAAATGTTGACCTCAAACTTGTTTTAAATTAAACGATCTACAACATTTACTTATAACATTTTTCTCTACAACGTATATTTCAGGAAATATATTTAAAAAATTAGAAATTTTGTAAAGAAACAGCAATTTTCAGAAAAAATTGCAAATTTGGATATCTCATAACTCTTTAAATAATAGTTTTACAAAAAAACTTTGTAGGCAGGCTCAAGTTGCAGAGAATTTAATATTCTTTAACTTCTACATACAGCTTTACTCTCTAAAATACATTTTTAAAAAGTTATGATTAATAATTTAATAAATGACCGAAATTTCGGCAGTTTTTGGCTCGCCCTAGTGAACGCACAAGGGTTGGGAGGTCACAAACTTGGATTCTTAACCAGGGGACTAACCTATATAACATATCCAAAAACCAGAACTACTATACGATTTGCACGGTGGCCATACATTGTATGTCTAGGTTTCCCGGGGTAATTGTTTTTTTTTTTATTTTGATATCTGAAATCGTGTGCTGATTTCCTTGAAAATATTTTATTTTTTAGTTGTATTTTTGTTGACCCTAAAACATTTAAAAATGCAAAAAACCAGCTGCAATTATTATTTTATTTAATCAATCGTCATCATAGTCAGCCTTCGCCGGCCTCCCTTTCCAACTTCCACACTTTCTGTCCATCGCATCGCCTCTGTGCCACTACTGTCCTGCCACCTTCTTGATGTCATCAGACCACCACGCCGGCGGTCTGTCTGGATTTCTGTAACCAGTTCTCGGTTGCCATTCTAGAGTTCGCATGGTCCATCTATCATTCGTAGTTCCTATGATGTGACCAAGCCAATTCCATTATAATGATGCCGTTCTATGTGCTACATCCATGACCTTTGTCTTGTCTCTGATCCACTCGTTTCGCTCTCTGTCCCGCAAGCTAATGTTAAGCATCCTTCTCTCCATCGCCCGTTTTGTTACGCGGAGCTTTTGCATCGTACGTTTTGTGAAGGTGGTAGTTTCAAAACCGTACGTCAATACTGGAACATGCGAAAATAATATGATTACATATTACTGATATTAGTGTTCGCATTTATTTATTTCGTCTTATTACTTACAAAATCCGAATAGACTACTAGTCTGTTCAGACTCAATACTAACTACACCAAATCATTTCACTCACAATTTTATATTAGGTATTACTCATGACATAATCTATGATTCTCATTTCATCAGATGCCGTACAAGTAGAGAAAGTAATTTTGGTTCTAACCATGCACAGACTAGACTACTAACTAAAAAAGTTTTTAGTTTTCTCGTGACCTCGTTAGTAAAGTGTACTGAAGCGTTTCACAGCAGTCTGAACTAATATCAAATAATCCATCAAGTGATACCAGAGGCTTTCGGCCAGTCGAGGGGAAGGGTAAAATATCCTATTCAATATAATATATCTATTCGTATATTCACAGTGTATATGTATCCAAATTTCCCAAGATACTAGGTAGGAAATGTAGGTACGAGTGTATACATTCTGATATAACGATCTTACGTAGTTTACATTCCGTTTAAATATTTGATCACTTAGGGTATTGAAGTATATTATTTTCTGTCAAAGATACACACACGGTACAGCATACGACACTAAATTAATCTAAACCGAATATAATATATTATACCAACCTGATAAGCATATACGTATCTTTAGTTTCAGTATAAAAAATGTGGAGAAAAGATATATATAAATAGAGAAAATATCAAACGAGATTATTGTATAGATTTTTTTTTACAATTTTCACCGTTTTCGGAACAGAAAATGTAATGGGTTCGTGACACTTAAAGAGGTTTTATTTAATTTAATTAGCTTAACGGAATCAGACAGTCACAACGATAATTTTTACATAATATTACTTGCAAAACAGACCAGCGAATATTCCACATATTACCTACAACCTACAATATAATGAATACAAACAAAACCAAAGGAAGAAAAACAAAGAACAAAACATGTACCTAAGTGTGTATGAATTAATAAAAAATGATTTTGTATATAAATAGATACCAATTATGATAAAACAATTATAACAGATAGAACAATACATCATAATAGACCCGATGTAGTTTTGCATAACAAACAAACTAAAATCACTTATTTAATTGACATCGCTGTACCAAATATATTAAATATTCAAACAACCGTCGCAGAAAAAAATCGTAAATATACAGAATTAGGAGGTGAAATAAAAAATGTTTGGCATTCTAGGTCGGTATATATAATCCCATTAGTATTATCAGCTACAGGTATAATACCAAAATCGCTAATAAACAATTAAAAAAAATAGATTTACCGGAAAATTTATACATTAAAATGCAAAAATCGGTAATTATTAATACTTGCAATATTGTAAGACGATTCCTAAATATTGATATTTCAGGCACAATGCTTGTATTTTAGGCCCCGCGTTGAGCCTAATCCTGTGATATCCGTGATATCTGGATAGGTGATTTTTTTCCAGTATTAGGCTGATGAGTTTATATGTGAATCATAAATGATAATATGTAGACTCTTCTGGCTGATAATACTGAGAAGTGTGTTGGCAAAGCCATGCCTCCGCATAAAAAAAATATAATACAATAGTGAATAAATAGTTATAAATAAATAACGAATTTTAATATAAGGAAAATAAATAAATAAATAGTGGGATTGAGATATGGACAAAATTAAACGTACTTTGTAACTCAGTTACTGTTTGCTCAGAAATATATCAAGGTACGACTTCATTTTCCCTACACCTCATTTCTACTTATTAAAGTTTACTTTGAAGTCTGTTTAGTCTCATCATACATCTGAATCTCTGTGTATAAAATGAAATAATAACTTGACTTTTCAAAGCAAAATGCTTACAGAGTTCACTGTACGTCTGCTAGTCTCACAGAAGATATTATTGAAGTGAAAATCTTTTGCGATTGTCTTGCTTTTATTTGGCGACTTCCACCTTTCTTTGACTGTCAAAGATTTCAAGATCATATGCGAGATTGTTCCAAGTACTATAGAAAGAACTTACCTACTGCCGCAGAGAGTATGTGGTGACCATATTTCTTTATATGACCTCCCGGGAAATTATTTTCAGATTTTCATTCAATCTTTTATCTCCGTTACTATTTTTGGATTGAACAAGAAATTTTCGTATCGGATTTGCAATCTTGTGATCTTTTTGTTTCTACTTTAGGTATTTGCGAATCCGTACAGATAAAGCTTGGGAATTCCATGTATAACCAGCAACGTAAATCAAAGTATGATTATATTTAAAGAAAGTTATAAACTTAGTAACTACTTAATTACAAATGTTTTTATTAATTTGGAATAAAACACAGTTAACCCCTAATGCCTGATGCAGAAAAAAGGGTTAGCTCAGTGAACGCAAATCTTTCGTCAATCAGAAGATGCCAGGCCGCATGATTTTATTTTGTTTTAAATCTTTGAGAATTTAATCCTTAATTTAAAAAAAACATGTTATTGTTTATTTATTTAAGTGCGATCCTACTGATACTAATAAAATGTGTCGCGGAAAATTATGTTTTCATTCAAATTAGACTTCTATATTATCATATCTCAGTGTGCAATTATATGTAAATTTGTTTACGCTGCATTTGTAATACAAAAGCATTACATGGAATATTTTATACTCGTATCTACTGGCATCTAATGTATTTGTGTTCACAATATTGAAGTCAATTCATCTTTATTGATGTAGTAGCTCTGCTTTACTGCCGCTGGTGCACTTGCCGATGCAAGTTAGTAATCTTGTTAAAGGATTTGTAGATGTCGGCATTTGGTTCTCGGATCTCTATACACAATTGTTTATAATCCTTTCAGTAGTACATCAGCCAATATCAATGGATAAGCTTGGGTTGTGTTCTTAAGTCAATATCTACTTACATTATATATAATTCAATTAAAAGATAAACTAAGCTACATAATATATTGTTAAACAACTTAAATGTATCCACATTTCAATTTAATTGCGAGTTGTATTAAGCTAATCTCACGTAAAGTTTTCAAACTGGTGGTGAATGTTTGCACAGATGTACATATACTGTTGTATCTCATACGATGTATATTGTATAGTGAATGTAGTTATCTGGAAACTCCGATGGTTGCAATTTTTAAGGATTTATCCGACATTTGTTTTGTTCGTACATAGCACATTCCTAGACCGCTGAAACATTTACCAAATGGATTTTCTCGCGCTTTGAAAACAAAAGTTATTTTCCGTTCATTTTGTTTGATATCACTCTTCTTGCTTACTTTTGTTCGGTTTGTTTATGTGGGATAACTCTATAAAATAATAACAGTAATATTATTCTTTTATACCTACATATGTTCAGGTATTAAACAACAATATATCTACGTCTATACATTTCTCATCGCTGGATTTTTTCATCTATAACAAAGCAGCTATTCTACAATTCAGTCAGTAGATATTGTTTCCTCGTTTTGTTTTTTTATTTTCATTTCGTATCTCGTAGTTTCAGAAATGTTTCGTGTTAAATTATTTACGTAATTCCAAAACATTTAATGAATGCATTTCTTTATTATACTCATTCAGATTCTATAGAATTGAAATTCTAAGATAATTCAGACTTTTATTTTTGTTCAACGACTTTTTTTTCTCAATAATATATTTTCAGTGACAGAATGACAAAACATATAAGATAACCTTTTAAACCCTAGAATATAGGGTATAGCTCTCACACGATAAAGACTTTACCCGATATAATATCAGTAACAAAGTGTTTATTATAAGATTTGACCCCTCAGTCTCTAGAAATCTTAATATATATTTTCTTCTCGTATTTCATATTACCCACTTGTCATACTCAATATTTCTTTATGTTGGAGATATCTGGATTATATGCACGGCACAGCTTCTCCTAGCGAGTCTCAGCTGACAAGTTTCATTTCCTGAAATCGAATTTCTTATTCCGTATTCCAAAAAGCATCGAGGGGTGAACGGAATTGTCTTTCCATAATGTATATGTATAGCATCCAAATATCCACCTACGTATGTAGATACGATAATACGTTATTTTTTGAGTCCAAATTTGTCAGTACGACAAAATTTCGTCCTATAAATTCTGTTTTTTCAGGAATATAGCCGGTTGAATTTCATGAATAAACTCAACAGATAGCAATCATTTATACAAGGCACACATATTGTGTTTGATTCTACGATATAAAATAAAGTAACAAAACTAGTATATCTGGTTCACACTAATTCGATGGAAGCAAAAACCTTTATAGGACAGGTGGTGTTATGTACTCTCTATCTATCCCTAAAGCTTAGTAACGCGAGAAATTTAAGAGTAGTATTTTTTTAAAAAAGGATCCAGGCTTTCACACACAAACGCAAATACTTTCCTTCGCACTTTGCTTAGAGTAAAAGCCTGTATCGCAAAGTGTGGAATACATCGCCAGCGGCGGGGTTTGAATCTGGCACCTCCCGCTTGTGAGACTGCCGCCTCAACCAACTGCGCCAACCATGTACATTGTACGTTGATATTAAATAAATAGATTTGATGTAATATGTATGTGTTCTAACTATGATGATATCACAGTTCGGAATACATGAATTTCTGCACGGACGAGGCGGTTGTTGAAAAGTCCGTTAAAATTGAGTTGTAAACGAATAAATATTTATTGGAGTATTTATTTGTATTGTAGTCTGCATCACAGATGATTAACATTGAAACTAACTAACTGCATAATACTGTACAATAATATATTTCCCAAATAAATCCATAATATTTTGAATATTATCCTTCACCATATAGAGTTTCTTTGTTCCCAGCTCTATACATATTACTACACACCAATCTATGTACATTTACATACCTATTATTGTATTATCCAGTGAGAGAACCGCGTTTGCGGTGATTAATTCGGAAACCATTGGAATCGTATAATTTCATATAAAACTAGTTCGTAATACCCAGATTTGCATCAAACGAATGGAAACAATGGACTCAGGTGAATCGGTATAGAGATACTACAAATGTTTGTCATTTTTTGTTTGTATATTTGTATGAACTCTGATTGTGCTGTAAAATAGTATTTGAAGATGAATATTTGTCGACTGCTTTCCAAGTTTCCATTTGTTGAGTGCATGGTTGGTGCAGTTGGTTGAGGCGGCAGTCTATCAAGCGAGAGGTGCCAAGTTCAAACCCCGACCCTTGCGATGTATTACACACTTTGCGATAATGTAAGGTGTGCAGGAAAGTATTTGGGTTTGTGTGTGCAAGCCCAGAGCCTTTTATATAAAAAAAAGTGATTGATAATATAATTAAAGTTTTTCTGGTGTAATTTTTTTATGTTTGATACGAACGATCTGCTTATGGATTAATTGCAATGAAAAAACTGGACGTAAGTAAGGAGTGTACCCATTGTTATCAACCTTTCGAAATTAAGTTTTACACAGATTTTAACTTTACCACAATGTCTGAAATATGATTGTTTCCATTGATTCGAATGTTTCTCAACCAGGGATAAAATTGTACACACCGAGATTGAAAATCACAATCAGAACAATCTCTTGCTATATTGTTTTTGTTACAGTATCAGAATTTTTATTATTCTGTCAATATCGTTTCGAAGTATTAGATGCTTCGGCATAAATTTCATAAAAAAACTATTTTGTTGTTAAAAAAAATACAAGAAGACGAATGATGAAAAGAATCATGACCCTCCATAAACTATTTGTTTTTCAAGTATCGTAGATGTAATCGTAGAGCGTCTACGACGAACTGCCCGAATGTAACGGATTTCATTCAGTGTAAGAAGATCTACGCTAGGCTGGCGTTCTGTTCTGTAACGAACGCATTAGATCACTGTTTTAGATCATTCATGAAATAAATGAGTTTACTGAGTGGCTCATGATTTGTTTTCTAAATTAGAAATATACTAATTAATAAATAGAAATATACTCAATCGAAATAAAACGTTTTGCTCTGTTGTTTGTTTGGCTATAAACTAAATAATGATCAATATGTTGAACCATAATGTGTAGATATACTATAGAACTACTATACTAACAATAGGATATACGGATGCAGAAGTTCAGTATTGAGTTTAATGTTTCAATACAATTAAATGCACGATAATTATGTATATTCAATTATATTGAATGTGGGTTAAATTTAATATTACGGTCTAAATTAAAACTGTCGCAAGGTGTGAAACAGGAAATTTAATTAATAATATAATTATAGTATTATGTTTCCTAATTGTTTAGATAATGTTAATAAATCGCTTTGTGGTGAAAATATATTTAATAATGCACCCGTCACGGTAAAAGGCTCGTTTAGTGATATCCGCTTAAATATTTACTGGTGACGTTCTGGAAAAATAGCTTTTTAAGTACATATGTAATTTTATTAATATGATTTTATTTTGTGGTAGTTGGTAACTATTCTTATATTACATTATGTCCTTGTGTAAGTTGTGTATAACAAGCTCCCTCGAATTCAACCCTCAAAGCTCGTCTTAAAAAATAGATTTTAACATTAGGGAGAATATTTAGTGGTCATACAGAGGATATAGTAAAAAAATGACTTAATTTTGGTTGAGCTGTGATAAAATCAAGTATTGAATACGAATTATGACTTTATTTCCTTTTGCTAATTTCAACTCTATTTTTAATCGTTTAGGATTGTAGCTTTTCTGTTATCAATTGAAATTAAAAGAGAACCTAATTGTTTCCCGAAAAAATAATGATTTATAAATAAAACAATTTCGTGGAAGGTAACTTTTGTTTGATTTCAAACATGAATTATTTAACAATAGGTATAGATTTTCACTAAGTCAACAACTAAAAAACCCTGGGATTAATTCAAGGTTTTTTTAAATTACATAGTTACCGACTTTTTAAATAAATATGTATTTTCATAACTAAACCCGTGTTAACCAAGTAAAGTTCTCGATGTGAAAATCTAATGTATAAAATATGAATAATTATAAACTCACAGATGTTCCCCAGAAGTGAAAATTGATTAAGTAACTTTATACGGAATTTATTTAGGCACATTAAATAATAATGCTCTTATGCCTCATCCACATGCTGTCCGACCTTCCACGAGTCCCGCGCGAATCAGTAAAAAGGCGTTAACCGTCGGTTACGTATACAGTTCAAGACAATCACCTCGTCCGTACGTCCTTTTACTCATTCACACAAAACTCGTGGAGGGATGCCGAGCGTGAAGCGGCCGCATAAGAGTATCGTGATGAATTTCAATAAACTGAATATTGCCTATCTAAGTAGGTATCTATTATAGTCGTAAAGCCTTTTTAATAAAACTTAAATAAAATATCCATCAAAACGTAACAGATGGTAGACGTCACGTCAGATTTATTGCAAGTATCCGTTATCTTAATTTTCCTATCAAAATATTATATGCGAAGATCTGAAGATGTATAAAAAAATCGTAAAAGTCATCTAATGGTATCGAGAAATATTGGGTATTTCATATTTTCACTGCCGTCGAATTGTTTCTCAATCGTATACTTTTGCAGTATTCCAACACGGCGGAATGTAGAAAAATCCAACTCTTTACAAGGATAATTTGTAAACCAAAAATAATTACGCACATACTTTTGTTTAGAGGGTGCATGTAACAGAATAATGATTCAATTTCAATTCAATTCGGTTTATTTCTCAAAATACTTATTTATACATTTAAGTATTTATAAATAGGACACAAATGTTAATTAGCCGCCCCAGACAGCATATTTATTCTATTCTATTATTCTTTACGGTTATCCACTCGTCTGCGAGGGATCCCAGACAGCATATTTATACGATACATTTTTGTATTATGCTACTTGATTTAGAATGAGGTGCATACCTATAATTTGAAACATCTTTATAATCTGTGACTTTTTAACAAATACCTATCATTATTCCCTACATTGCATCCGCAATCAGAAGTCAATTCACAACAAACCCTTTTTAAAAATATATTTTCTCTAAAAATGTGCATTTCTTCATGATAAATTTCTCTTTTCGCAATCCTCTTCCATCCACCATGTACGAGTATACCAACCAAATCTCAGGAGTCATTTAACACTCGATAAATTGCCTATTGAGGAACGAAGACGTGAGAATCTATATGAAGTTTAGTCGCGGGCAATAAAAGTCATCCCCTAAATTACAACTTTTTGTTTTTCATCCTATGAACTTTTACTAGGTGCCATCGATCAAATATGCCTTCTTTTCTTATTCCTATATAGTTCTAGTTCACTATTTATATTATCAATACCTATCCGTAGTTTTATTGAAGGACAATACTTTACTAAAATTACTATTAATTAATTATTTTGCTGAGATGTAATTTATCATTCGACTAATTGATGTAATTAATGAATCAATGATTTACGAGCGTAAATTACAATTGTACGGGATTAATGAAAACATTAAGTAAACGTTAATCACAGTGCTAGAGGAGGCGAAAAAAAAATACTTACAATTGTGTTAGAAAATAATTAGTAAATATTCTATTTAAGTACAGCAATTATATATCTAATGAGAATGAATGAATTGTAACCTCCTTGGATAAGGACACCGAAGGAACGTTAATTAAGTGTGAGGTTTGCCGGGGGCTCCCTTAAGGCTAACCTTGGGCCCACTTCTTAATAATATTTGTCTAGAAGAGCGGGTAAAGAGGTCGCTATTAATGCGCCCGAGCTACTCGGGGATGTGGAGGGCCTTAAGCCCGCGGGATTTTCCTTCAATATCTAATGAGTGGAAAATTTACAGTGTATTGAATATCATAAAAAACACTATTTTGTTTCATATAAAAATTATGAAGTATGGTGTAAGGAAGTGTAACTACGACAGACTTATTCGCAATTTCTATCCTGTGTATTGGTCAGCCGTAAAGTCTTGAATCTCGTTCTCCACTATGCAATTATTTAGCAATGACAGGACTGCAGTGTGTTAGAAGTATTATATTGTATTGTATGTAATACGTATGGCGGACTTATACTCACCCTAAGTGTTAGATTATTATATTAGCTACATATGTTTATAGTAATAACATTTGTATGTAGTTCCTACTATCGTTATTATGTCGTAATGACGTGTTTGCAGAATGTGCGGTTGTTTTGTTACAAATGGATTGTCGAGAATTAAAGTGTTTTCCTTTATTGTTACTTATTTCTGAAACTTCATATTATATCACAATAAAATTGCTTCATTTATTGAATCGTAGGTATATTTAATCTATAATGTTTCTGTTTCTTATATCGATACGTTCTCTATATACTCGTATTATTGATACTTGTACGCTTTAGGGACTCATACTTAAAAATACAAAACAGTTAAAAGAATCTCGTGAACTCATAAAGAACTTTCAAGGGTAAATAAGCACAAAATCTGCTGATCGAATATCTGTAATCTGTATCCTAATGAATCAGTACTTTTCTCGTTGTTTAAAAGAAAGAATTTTACGGCCATATTCTTTACGAAAGTTTTTAATTTGTCATCATTAATGGGTACTTCATAGTAGCTAGAATTTCATTAATATACAAACTTTGAGAAAACTTTCTACGTCCTTACATTATATAATATAGTATACCACATTACCACACTCTGGTGGCACTTACCTCAATATCTACTCCATTATAAAAGCGTAATGAAAAGCTCATTAGGTTTAGTTAGTAAAATATTCCTACACTGCGCCTTTATTACGTATAATTTAAGGTAATGATTCATAAATGCAAACAATAACTTGTGGGGACCGTTAATTTTAAGTGAGCTTTCAGAAATTTCATTGTATTTGTAAAGGACAAAAACGAGTACTATCTCTTCATAATGATTCAATTAGGATTTCTTTCCGAGAACCTGGACAGAGTAATATTTTATTGAGGTTTCTTTAGTTTTTAAAGGCTTAAATAATTACCGCGCATTAATTATTGTCTAGTTAAAAGTGCCTGGTAGTAATTTAAAGCGATAATTTTCACAAGATGTTTTGGTTGTGCGGGTATGATTTGACATTATCTCGTGACGGTCTAATGATGGAAACTTTTAAACAAATTTTGGGGCAAAGAAAAAAGAAACCGATTAAAATTTCGTTGCTGTAGTGGAATGAGGTTTTTTTTATTTGAATAAAGAATAATCTATCAAACATGGAGTTAAAATATCCGCTGGATTTATTGAAATAAGTACAAAAAATGAGACGGACTAAATAGGAATTAGGGATTATCAATAATTTTAGTGATTGTTTTTTCGATACGATTTCCACGAAGTAGGCAAACGTCACATCTAAGATCTAAGAAATATTGTATGTCTTATTCGTAAATAGTCAAAAACAGTTGTAGAGTAACAAATGAGGTCTTTCTGCTGAAGGATGATTGATGAAGAAAGATTACGTACAAAGAACATAGGTATGATTGCATGGTGATGCATCAACATAGATTCGCATGGGCTGTCTGTTTTGAAATAAATTCTAGATACCTCAGAATACAGGAAATCTTACAGTAACGTAGATATTTTGCACGGATATGACTGAAGTGGCGAACAAATATTAATTTTATGCATCGCTCTGTCATCGTGGATATAAGGCAGGCTTGCAAAGACGTAGCTGCACGTTATTTCGTCAAATTTCTATCGATATTAAAATAATAACATTTATCATACTTTTAAAGACATATTGGTAATATAAACAGATGCATAAGACGCAGTCTTCTAAAACAATCATAAAAATATAGTATTGGGAATATTCAGACTCACGTAGAGAAATAACTTGTTTAATAATATTTTTAAAAACATTAGTATATTTAGACAAATACATCTACTAACATAAATAAATAAATATATCTTTATTGGCCAGAGAAAATATGCATAGTTACAAAAACAAGACAATGTAGTGTGCCAAAAGGCGGACTTATTGCAAAAGCAATATCTTACAGTCAACCCAACATACTCGTACCTGCTCGTTTTTTATCTAAACGAATGAATTCTTCTGGTCTCTTCTGGTATCACTTGCTTCCATCATCACTGTACAATTCTCGGCAATCAATTTTTCCATATCTTTGTTATCGGTTCTCCGGGTCACCTTACTGGGTGTAAAATGGTTGAATGACCAAGCTTTCTCCAGCGATACTACTACCATCTTTATGATCTAATTTTTAGATTTCTCTGCATAAGAGGAGGTAAGCTCATATATTTAATACAGCGGTTTGAAAATTATTTATATAATCACATTAAACGCTACACAATCTTGTTCAAATCAATAAGTAATATCCCACGAGAAACAGCTCATTTTCCTTGTTCTACACAACGTCGAATGTATAAAGATATTCCCACTTGACTTTATTATACAGCAGTTAGTATATATAGTTAACCTCTGCAGGTAGGTAGTAGATATATAATACGATGCTTGTGATGTATCACCCGGGGAAACAGAGAACAAGAAGCTGGAGTAAGTAATGAAGAATGACAACCTTTTTATAAATTCATAAGTCTTAAGATAAACACAAGCAGACAGATATTCCTGGAACAACCATACTAACATAAGCAAACATCTCTGTTCATATTAAGTACGGTATACATATTCTATAGGATTGCCACAAGTACACAGTTGTATTGAATTTCTCGCTATGATACATTTCTCAGGAGACGCCATCACAAGATAGTAAATAAACTTATTTCTCTAACAAATCTTTTGTGGCCAATTTTCACCGCTTTAAGATTCTTAACTCAAAATATCTGTTAACCAACTCAAAATTAACAATTAATTACAAATACTGAGTATGTCCGAACTTCTTTGCACAAAATCCTGGATTTTCAATACACATAGCCAGTTGATATAAACAATTAATGAAGCTTATTACTGTAATAGACTTTATGTAGGTATAATGTTATTATGTTTTATGTAGGTATATGACGTGGAGAGAGGTAATATCACTCGCACAAAATCGCTCTGAATGGAGACGCCTGGTAGCCTCCCTGTGCTCCCGAATGGAGACATAAAGGGCGTAGTTAGTTAGTTAGTTAATGTTATTATTTGTACTAAATAAGTTACATTAAATTCGATACAAAAAATTATCACTATTCATCCACTCAGTCTGATTCTTCATTCGCACTTTCACGTTTATTCATTTTGCAGACATATTCCGTTTGTTTTTTTTCAGTTTTTTTATCCAACGTTTCACACTGTAAATGAATGTGGTAGTAAAATAAAATGTACAAACATTTTTCTACATTGGAGAACGATCCAATATGTGTACTCTGAAATTGTATTGGATTCTGTACATTGGAACGATTAGATTTTTTCGTCCCGAGGTTTTAACAATAAAGCGTTAATAATTATTCGTAATTATTTACTGATTCAATTAATTTTGACTAAGATGTTTAGCAAAGAATCCACATTTCCACGTAAAGGAAAAAGCAAGCGTTTGTTTTAAAAATAAATTGAGATAGACAAATTTCGTTCATTTAACTTCCTTTGTAGGATTTTCAACTGTAAAAGTAGGTACTTACAGAAGTCTTAGAGTTTTAAAGTTTATTGTTGAGTTATTTGGAGCTTTTGAATATTTGTTCTTTCTGGAATTACGGGCATCTGTTTTTAAATTCTCTGGAAACATTTGTTTAAGGGCTTGGTACCAAGAATGACGTCACAGTCATTTCCCACGGCATGAAAGTTCAAAATCGCGTGAACAATCGCGTGATAAAATGGTAAAAATAGCGTTTTTCCATTTTTTGGGGTATATCAAAAAACTTTTCTGGTTATTCCCTAGAGTTTAATGCATATTATTATCAGTACAAAAAAATATATATTCTCCACGACTTTCAGGAGACGAGTTTTCGTCTTTCGGAAAAAAAGAACAGAGGTGTTTTTAACGTTTTTTTTTTTTTTTTTTGAGAAATCTATACAAGATATAAAAAATATTTTACAGTTATTCCCTAGACAAAGGTTCAATACATCTACTCTATTTTGTTCCACGGCATGTTTAGTAACGGTTGTCGAGATATAAGGTCTCCCGTTTTTAGAAATTTTTGAAATGTCGGTATACATACTCTTGAGAGAATATTTTAATAATTTTTCCATTATTATTACCGTGTTAAATTGTCGTGACCTGTTTGCAGTTAATAAATCTCAGAATATGCACCTCCTGTAGTGGCAGGCTTAGTGGGAAATATTGTTCAACTAATTGCAGACGACATAGCTGCTGCCTGGAAAGATGCTCGGGATTTTTCTTAAAGCATAAATGCATTCTGTAATATATGTACACCGATGAAAATTATGTCTTGTTTACAAAATATTCCTCTAGAGTCTAGAATTAGATTTCCATTCTGAGTTACGAACAAAATTTATTGAACAAAAACAATACCCACATATTGCACTAATAGCTATTCTTCACGAAATTTTATGAATAAATATACATTTTTTGTATTTGAACTTTATCTGGTAGTCTGAGTGTAGGCGACACTCTCGTGCTCCAAGGATGCGGTCAGAGGCGACCCACTTGAAGCTGCGCTCTACTACCTGCTTCTAGACGACTTCCAGAATTATCAGACCCCTCTATCAGAAAGGACCTATAGCACTCAATTTCGTTACCCCAACGCGGAGCGTACACTGGGGCTTCGTAGTAACGGAAGCAAGCACTGTACTAAGGAACACAACCGAAGTTATGTCGTCTGACTACTGGTCGTCGCAACACTCCACAATAATGGTCACAGGATGCGTTAGTGATTCCAGCAAAGGCTTATCGTAGCGCAAAGGATAACTGAAATAAAACTCGCGATAAACAGCACAAAACACAAAACAGACACTTTCCAACAGATCGCGATCTAACTATTTCACTTTCCAAAGACACTATTACCTCGACTGGCAGAGATGTTTAACAACCGAACGATGATGGTACAACTCAACTATTTTGGCATTTCTATGGGGTTATATACTACTTTTGTATGTCGCATCTGTTGAAATGTGTCTCATTCGTTCTATTTTTATTTAAAACAATTCCTTATAAGGGCATCATGCCCTTATATGGTGCGAAGAAATTATGATAGGTACATTGTAAATATTACGCATTTTTAAATGAGTCATTGTCATGAGTCATTCGTATGATGATTTTAAAATATAATACAAATGTTATGCCCATATATGGCACAAATAACAAAAACAGGACAATAATAGCTATATCTACGCATATCTAAGTATTAGAGAAAGTATATTAACATCAAAATGTATAGTATTTATATATATAGTCTAATTAGAAGTTTGCGTTGTCAACATGCCCCCCCTTGGCGCAGGAAAGTGGTTCTTCTACGCCCAAAATCATTGTAGACAACGCGATGATCTTGCTGTTAGGTCGTCTCAGTGATCCGTTCCTTAATAATTTTTCTGGGTTATCATGATTGGCTTGTTTGTGATGGTGTAAAATAAGCAATCTCGTAATTGGATGTTTTCCATGTAAAACAACTGGCTGTTTCATATTTAATTCTACTCCGACCGCAACATTGATACGGCCACTGAGTCGTAGTGTCCCTTGATCTATTTTCTGGTTTAGTTTATAAATTGGACTCTGTTTCTCTACTGGTTTTCCGGCCTTTAACAAACATGGGTCGGTTGCGAAGCTCTCGTTCTGAGATCTTTTAATCAATATTGTTTCTGCTGGAGCCGAGTGTCTCGGCTCTAATCTTCTACAATTCACCCTTTTACATTTTTCTGCGAACAGTAACACATAAGCAGGTCTCACTCCTGAAGAAAATCTTGTAATATCTAGTGTTGTTAGAATCGGTGTCACATGCTGTATCTGTGCTACTCGCTCTTCTACCTCTTCTTCTTCGCCTTGGTGAACACCTTGTTGCTGCTGTGGAGGCCATGATGAATCGTCTTGATATATAAAGGTTGGCCGATAGAACCATCTGTCTTCATGAGTAAATCTGGTGTTGCTGATATTACGGGTGGCATCGTCGGCCGCGTTGTCCTTTGATGATACCCATCGCCATTCTGACGGTTTCATAGTTTCGTCAATTTCTCCCAATCTGTGGGCCACGAAAATTTTGTAGTTTTTTAGGTCCAATTGGATCCATGCTAGTGTTGTCTTAGAATGTTCACTAATGGCTGCACTAGCAAGTCTGCTGCCCAGTACTGCTGCTTCAAAACTCAGCCATATAGTTATAAAGACTTCCAAATAGCTATCGTAGAATATAGGTAACTGCTCCCCACTATGTGGTCGTACACTACTCATACACGGTTGTAGCGCACTCGCTAATGTTTCTATTGGATCACACTTTATAGATTTTTCAACCGACTCTCCAACTCCTTCTGAGGGGTGGTGCAATGGGACGTCATCCCCATAATTAGATTCAGTGACCGATGAAGAGTTCTTGCTATCATCGATGATAGATAACACTGAATATAATTTTTCATTAATGAAATCTGTTTTCATCTTCACTCGGGCTATTTGTTTACGTTTAGCGGTGGAAGTCACGCTAGAGTTAGTTGATTTGGTATTTCTAACATTTTTCGCATTTCCGGCCTTTTCGGGCCTTCCGGCCTTTTCGGGCATTCCGGCCTTTTCGGGCCTTCCGGCCTCTTCGGGCATTCTGGCCTTTTCGGGCCTTCCGGCCTCTTCGGGAATTCCGGCCTTTACGGGCCTTCCGGCCTCTTCGGGCATTCCGGTCTCTTCGGCCATTCCGGCCTCTTAGGGCCTTCCGGCCTCTTCGGGCCTTCCGGCTTCTTCGGGCCTTCCGGTCTCTTCGGGTCTTCCGGCATCATCGGGCTTTCCAACCTCTTCGGGCATTCCGGCCTCTTCGGGCCTTCTGGCCTCTTCGGGCATTCCGGCCCCTTTGGGCCTTCCGGCCACTTCGGGCATTCCGGCCTCTTCGAGCCTTCCGGCCTGGTCAGGCCTTCCAGCCTCTTCGGGCCTTCCGGCCTCTTCGGGCCTTCCGGCCTCTTCGGGCATTCCGGCCTCTTCGGGCATTCCGGCCTCTTCGGGCCTTACGGCCTCTTTGGGCCTTCCGACATCTACGGGCCATCTGGCCTCTGCGGGCCTTCCGGCCACTTCGGGCCTTCTGGCCTTTTCTGTCGTTCTGGCTGCTTCGGCCGCCCTGACTGCTTCATCCGTTCTGGCCCGGTCAGCCGTTCTGGCTGCTTCGGCCATTCTGGCCCCGTCAGCCGTTCTGGCTGCTTCGGCCATTCTGGCTCGTTCAGCTGTTCTGGCTGTTTCAGCCGCCCTGGCTGCTTCGGCCTTTCTGGCCCGGTCAGCCGTTCTGGCTGCTTCGGCCATTCTGGCTCGTTCAGTAGTTCTGGCTGCTTCGGCCGCCCTGACTGCTTCGGCCATTCTGGCTCGCTCAGTCGTTCTGGCTGCTTCAGCTACCCTGGCTGCTTCGGCCGTTCTGGCCCATTCAGCTGTTCTGGCTGCTTCAGCCGCCCTGACTGCTTCGGCCGTTCTGGCTTGCTCAGTCGTTCTGGCTGCTTCAGCCGCCCTGGCTGCTTCGGCCTTTCTGGCCCGGTCAGCCGTTCTGGCTGCTTCGGCCTTTCTGGCCCGGTAAGCCGTTCTGGCTGCTTCAATTCTGGATAATTCTAAATTTAATTCGTTAATCAAATCCTTCTCAATCTCGGCGATTTTCTCACGCGCCTCCATTCGGGCTATGTGTTTACGTTGAGCGATGGAACTTGAGTTCATTGATCTGGAATTTCTATCATTTTTTGCTTCTCCGGGCTTTTTGACCTCACTGGGCCTTTTGTTCATATCGGGCCTTTTGACCTCTTCCATATCGTGCCATTTGGCGTCACTGGGCCATCTGGCTTCATCAGGCCATCTGGCTTCATCGTAACATCTGGCGTAACCGGACCATCTGGCTTCATCGGGCCATCTGGTATCATCGGCACGTCTGCCTTCTTCGGCTCTTCTGGCCCATTCAGCCATTCTGGCTGCTTCAGCTGCCCTGGCTGCTTCGGCCTTTCTGGCCCGGTCAGCCGTTCTGGCTGCTTCGGCCTTTTTGGCTCGGTCAGCCGTTCTGGCTGCTTCCATGGTGGATAATTCAAATTTGTTAATCAAATCTGCGATTTCCTCAAACGCTTTTATTCGAGCCTTTTTGGCCTCACTGGGCCTTTTGATCTTATCGGGCCTTTTGGCCTCTTCCATATCGTGCCATTTGGCGTCACTGGGCCATCTGGCTTCATCAGGCCATCTGGCTTCATCGTAACATCTGGCGTAACCGGACCATCTGGCTTCATCGGGCCATCTGGTGTCATCGGCACGTCTGTCTTCTTCGGCCCTTCTGGCCCATTCAGCCGTTCTGGCTGCTTCGACCGTTCTGGCCGATGTAGCTGATCTAGCCGACCCGGCCC
This sequence comes from Ceraclea dissimilis, assembly GCA_963576895.1. Lineage (NCBI taxonomy): Eukaryota > Metazoa > Arthropoda > Insecta > Trichoptera > Leptoceridae > Ceraclea > Ceraclea dissimilis. Next base: position 12,970,409 of record OY756370.1, read on the forward strand.
ATCTGGGCGCATGACGGTGGGCTTCATCAGTTTCGTAATGATCCAGAGCTACGGTGGCTCTGCAATCATCAAGAGTTGCTGCTGTGGCGCTGCGACGATCCAGGGCTGCTTGGGCTCTGCGATGTTCCAGCGCTGAAGCAGCAACGTTATGGCGCTCCAGGACTGCCTCGGCATGGTCGCGAGACATCTTGGCGCGGCTACGCGTTGTTATCATCACTAATTGGCACTGCCAGGTATATCCGGCTCGCTCGAAGGACCAGTTGATGTAGGCGACACTCTCGTGCTTCAAGGATGCGGTCAGAGGCGACCCACTTGAAGCGGCGCTCTACTACCTGCTTCTAGACGACTTCCAGAATTATCAGACCCCTCTATCAGAAAGGACCTATAGCACTCAATTTCGTTACCCCAACGCGGAGCGTACACTGGGGCTTCGTAATAACGGAAGCAAGCACTGTACTAAGGAACACAACCGAAGTTATGTCGTCTGACTACTGGTCGTCGCAACACTCCACAATAATGGACTATACTAGGATGCGTTAGTGATTCCAGCAAAGGCTTATCCTAGCGCAAAGGATAACTGAAATAAAACTCGCGATAAACAGCACAAAACACAAAACAGACACTTTCCAACAGATCGCGATCTAACTATTTCACTTTCCAAAGACACTATTACCTCGACTGGCAGAGATGTTTAACAACCGAACGATGATGGTACAACTCAACTATTTTGGCATTTCTATGGGGTTATATACTACTTTTGTATGTCGCATCTGTTGAAATGTGTCTCATTCGTTCTATTTTTATTTAAAACAATTCCTTATAAGGGCATCATGCCCTTATATGGTGCGAAGAAATTATGATAGGTACATTGTAAATATTACGCATTTTTAAATGAGTCATTGTCATGAGTCATTCGTATGATGATTTTAAAATATAATACAAATGTTATGCCCATATATGGCACAAATAACAAAAACAGGACAATAATAGCTATATCTACGCATATCTAAGTATTAGAGAAAGTATATTAACATCAAAATGTATAGTATTTATATATATAGTCTAATTAGAAGTTTGCGTTGTCAACACTGAGGGTTAGAAAGAGGCGTCTATGGGTTCTTCAGCTTTTTTTAAAACTTGCTTCTTTGGGACTTCTCATATTTTTAATTACTACGTATGGGAGCCATAGTGATAGCTAATAGAATAATACTACTTTTTTGCTAAACCTTGCCTATGACAAATCTCTTTTCAACATACAAAAATTTTGGAATCGTAGATCATGACCATGATTTCCATTGATAATCAAATAAAAATGACAAGTCAATCGCAGTCAACTATTCTATTTCCTTCTTCAGATTAGATTGATAAAAATAATATAGGTATATGAAAACATGTGGAAAATTCCCATTAATGATAAGGGTCCAAAAGAAAAACAAAATAGTGTCAAATTAGAATTAGTTGGTCGTTGTTTCGTTGGAATTGTACTGATAATAATAGTAAATGAAATAGGTCCCAAGTACGTGTAAGAGCTTTTAAGGGGCTATCGTCGTATTTCGTTTTATTAGTATACGAGTAGGTATAATCATTATACTACATATACGGGTACAATAAAAGTATGATGTGGCATATAAAGGACAAGAGAGGTCCTATACTCCAATAAATGGGAGGTTGTACAGGATATACTTAGCTAACCAAGGTTTTAATAGCCTCGACCACTTACGGCTTATAATCCCCTATTACATACATGCGAATAGAAGTCAGAAGCAAAGCGGCTGGCTCACATTATTAAGTTTAGATACAAAATCATATTGCGTGCATAATTAAATTTGGATTATATCTCTAGTACGTAGGTACATAAGATCATCCCAAATTCTGTTATGTACCTAAAAATTGGAATATGGCTTCGGATACAAAAGTGCCGTCTATCTCTGAACTTCTTACATAATATGATGTCTTCATATTTGCGTTGAAGATACCTACATCCTTCTTTCTTTGAAGATGCCTGCTTTTATTACAGTGCTTCGCCACACACTGTCTCTTCCTGGGTTCTTCCCTGGGACGATTGTCTTTTTCTTCCACTTATGTTAGATCTGGGATATGTTTGTACCGGCGTCTGGTGCTCCTTAGGAAGTTGAAGACAAGCTATATCTATCCATATTTTTTCTATCCGGGTGGCTGAATATTGGGGGCTTCAAATTTGATGGTGTTCCGGACACGGAAAGTAAGTAAGTTTGGTGGTCTTCCTGGCAGCCTTTGACTATGAGGTTTTCATTTGCAAAAACGTGCGTGCATGTTGTGGACACTCTTAATTGGGAGGTTAAAGTGAATTATATATTTTGTGTATGTCATTATGTATGTTTGTTTTAACTTTCTGTGTGTGTCCCCATTAAATAAATAAAACGTGGGTGACTCCTTCACTTTTCACAATCACAAATCTGACCAAACCCAACTTTTGTAATTCCAAATATATTTATCGAAAAAGATGTTCGTATCTCCTTGCTTTTCTTCTTACCTGGAGATCTATATTGTAGGCAATGAGTATCTATCATTGATTATATAGTACATAGTACTACCATTCTTCTCAATATGTCGAGTCAATATACCGTCAGGTCAGCTATGTGTTAGGAATTGGATGAAGTCGGTATGTTCAATTAATAATGTAGAGGGTTGGAATGTCGCTGGACACTATAATAAGCACTACAACCTACGAGTATCTCTGCAAAGTACTCACTTACTACACACTACCTCTATACAAGACATTTAGGGGTGGATAAAGTTACCAGGAATATCAAATTACAAGTCTAATTGGATGGTTGATACGATTTCCTCACATGGACTATGGTTCCTATATATTGCATAATATCGTACGTCACGTTATTCATACTTAATAGGTGCCTTTTATACCTGAACTCTCCTCACACGACGTTCGTATGGCCATAGGGCATAGGTGCGTGCTATATTAAATTTGTATAACTTTATTGTAGTTTTTTGTTTTATGTTGAAGTATAGTGTTGTTGAAATGCATTTTAAGGGCGCAAGCCGTATATGTCAAAATAAATAAATAAATAAATTATCTACTTCTTCGTTTTATAGTTCCCCATGTAAACACAAGAGGTGCTTAGGTTTCACCAATGAGAATAGCAATACGTCATACCTTTTTATATGTCATTTCTAATACTGAACATACAAAAAGTTAGCGAGGGTACGGTGAATGAAATTGAAAAGAACGTTTTTTCAGTCAACAATGAGCTCTAGTTGTATTGACTAGTCGAGACACAGTGCCATTTGTTATTCAGTCGTTATAACCCTGATCTGTGCATGTTGCAAGGTGCCAAGACTCCCGATGGACCAATAAGAAAATAAAATGACGGCCAAGAACAAGCCGAAGAAGCGTCGGTAGACCCCAGACAAGGTGGTCCGACGATATCAGAAAATGTGCTAGTGGTGGATGGATGCAGTGTGGAGGACCAAAGGGGAGGCCTATGTCCAACAATGGACCTGAGTGGCTTCAGGAGAAGAAGAACCTTAATCTTCAAATCTTTAGCTTGCGCTCATGATGTGGTTAAATGCTTATACTCGTATGCCCCTGGAGGAATCAATTTTGATGTATTAACTCCCTAATCTATTGAATTTAATATAGATTTTTTATAGTTAGTTTTAGTAAACTGTGTAAACCCTAGCTCATACGTGTATTGCTACATTGCCTGGCCTAGTATGTACGTTCTTTATTACATATGTCCTGAACCTGATAATAATAATGATAGAACCTAGTCTAGTACATCTGGTAAACAGTAGTTATACCTTTGTATTGTGTAGTCTATAACATAATCCTTCTCTTTATCTCATTCCAGTATTTGTATTCGTCTCATACACTGAGATATTCTTGCTGTCATCCTCCAACCTGATCCCATTGTTGGATAAAATCTATCAGAGATCAAGAGAATCCATATCATTCTTTTATTATACCTAAAGAAAAATTCTCAGAGTAATTTTCATTGCAGGAGACAGAATTTATTTTTCTTATGTAGGAGATTCGTTTTATAATCAGTCAGAGACAAAAATAAAACATTACAGTAATACATACTCGTACGACAAAAAAAGAAATTGTGTTGTAAGATGCAGAGAATTTAATTTCATTGAGATTTTTTTCATTTAATTTCATTGAGAGGTTTTGTATTTTTTTTTTACAAGATTTTATTTAACTTCGTGGTGTTTTCACTAGATTTTTGGTTTTTTGTATGTGCTCAAATCGGGCCAAAAAAGGTCATTTAAAAAGAAATCCACGTCGTAAGTCAGATGTTGTCCAGCTCAAGCCTCGGGAGACACCGGACGATCGAGAGGGTTCAGTCATCGCATAGCGCCGTGTTTGGTATCTAACGACGATGCTTTACGAGTAGAACTCGTATCTTTTTACAAATTTTGAATCTGTCAGTTCTTGGTGGGAGGCGCCATCGGAATGAAGGAACCCAAGCATCCTGGGAGAGCGTGCACGGTATCGTTTGGTAGACCGCGAAAAATGTATCTAGGATGTGATATCATGAATTCTTGGTTTTTTTTAAAAATACCATTACTTATTTTAACATAAGTTTGGCAGACTGTTCTATAACATCTCTAATTTTGTTGCTTGCTTCAAAATTTCTAAATATGCGTGTATAGTTTTCAGTGTACCAATTCACTTAGAAAATATATTCAGGATATAGAAAGCGCATGAAAAAAATTAAGTGTAAAGAGGAGATTATTTCTAATTGCTTTTGCTAACTTTTACGTCGAGGACATTGTCCGATGGGGAAGATGCTACTGGAGAGATCACGTGGAGAGAGCTTGTTCTGAGAGAGTGGTGAGCGTAGCAGCGAACAAGCTGCCGTCAGGTACCAGACTACCAGGAAGACCACATAAAAGATGGCGAGATAGTTGGACATCTGTGTCCCAGGAGCAGGCTCCGAGCAATGACAGGACGCAGTCCTAGATGAAGCAGAAGAAGAAGCTTTTACTGATCTAGTATTGAACATAGAAACATATTGATTTCATATTGAAATACACGAACTTCAGATTTATGGAGTCTAGACTCACATATAAAAATCGAATAAGATTAGTTGTTGTGAATGTCTCCTTGGGAATTGTTTATAGATGCTATACTCGTCCATCCAGCTACTGTCATTCCAACTAACTTCAAGTAATGGAGTCATCGATCTAATAGACTCATGTATTCTCAGTTTTAAAGCACTTTCTATCTTCTCACTCGTGCACTCGTGTCTTTGTGTAAACAACTTTTTTTCTAAATTACATTTAATGTCGAGTACAGCTTACTTATTACTTGTACAGTTTACCTACGTATATATTGTGTTTTTCTAGATTGTTTTGAGTTAAAAACTGGACGGCCTTTACTTCTAAAATGAATTTGCATTAAAAAAAAAACCTTACTGTTACCTATATAAATATGTTATGTGTAGTTACTTTGAGAATTTTATTTATTCATTGGCAAATAATTCAACACGGGCGATTTAGTTTTGGTTTTATTTCATTTTATTTTGATTAAATAAAACAGTGGCATTACAGCTGTAGGCTTTTTCGCCACTCACTGCGATCACAATGAAACAGTAAATTACAAAAATAACAATACAATAATCATTACAACGCATTAAACAATAATACAATCACAAAAACAAAATCGACATCCACATTCAACAGACAGCAAACATTCAAAACGTTTCTGAAAATGTATTTTTGATTACCGGGTCCCACAACACACTAGCAGCATTAAGGAGTCCTATGGTGGTGAGAGAAATGGGACTAGGGCGCAAGGGACAGTTGATTAATTTCTATATAAGTAACGCTGAACAAAACATGATACTAGAATGTTGTTAAACTAAGAAATACGTTTAATAGAAAATATCTCCTGAATGTGCGAAACAGTTCATATGGCAATCAGGTCTGAGCATAGAAAGAGTAAGAATGCATTGTTGATTGTATATTTGTATGTAACCATTCCGACGGCGAAGCCTTGTGATCCCTCTTAGAATGTGGATTGAACCAAATTGAATAAGAGAAATGTAGAATATATGCGGATTATTCATTTGGTTCTCATATGTTCCTTGAGATCTCTATAAAAGTAATAATACCAATAGTACATCAAGATTTGTTGGAAAAATTCTCATAGATATCAACATAATAATATTATTACACTAGTAGTTCGGTATAATAAAGTAAATTTCCATACGTTTGCATATAAAATTGACCCAACTGTGGAAGAAAATTGCATTAATCTTGAGTGGAATATTCATATTATTATTGTCCTTGCCTTACTAAAGTACATCAATAAATAATAGTCTTTATAGGGGGTGGTAGCGGGGTGAATTGCCTTAATAAAAGTATGTAGAACATCGGGGGTAGATGAATTAATAACGTATTATACATACCTACTTGTAATGTTATATATTCTTATATTATATCAAGTACAAATACTCAGCTGGTATTGACAAACTTTTTAAAATATAAATTCGTCCACAGATCATAATTAATAAGTCACTCGTTGTTGGGTGGTTTGGCTATATAAGATTTACCCCTCAAATATCTTCTTCTTCTCCTTAGCAATTATTAATCCCACATGGTGGTGGGGTCTGCTTTTCTTGTGTTTCGCCGCCACTTTGCTATATCTTGCGCATCCTCCGGTAGAACATAACTCTCTCTCATGTCCTGCCTCGCCACTTCCCTCCACCTGCGCTTGGGTCTTCCACTGGATCTCCTACCGGGAACATTGAGTGTTTGTGCCCTGTTGCCAACATACTCTGGCGGTCTTTTGCTGACATCTTAGTCTAGTCTTACCCCTCAAATATAATCGGGATAATTTATTATTTAAATAATTTAACTGCATTATATTTTTTTGCTAAAGCTTCCTCACAATGGAAATTTTAACACAGCTTTTTAAATTAAAAATCAACGATAAATCAACCATTATTTTAAAATTATTTCACCCTAAAAAATATTCCTCAAGGGACATAGGAGATTACAAAGCTTTGCCACTCAAAGTGACGGTACATAATCTCTACGCATATTGATGCTAACTGTGATCTCACTGTAATTATAGGTGAGAGAGGACAAAAATAGCGATGAAAACCACTATTGTTTACTAGAAACTACTGCTGTCTTGTTTATCTATATCATTATATCAGTAATCAAAGTAAAAGGCCAAGCAATTTTATTAAAGAAATTTTAAATAGGGAAGACTCGCAAATGTTTATACCTTTTTGTATTATTATTTCACGGTGAAGATTTACCCTTAATTTGTGGGATTTACCATTTCAAAGTCTTTGAAAAGACATTTTACGATTAACATTTCGTTCACGTCCGCTCGCGTACCGTAGTTTGTCATCTTGAGAATTATAAAGTCAATTATAATACGTATCATCTTTACGATTGTCAAGAGATAATAATTGTTCGCTTTACGAGCTATTCTTAACCTAAATACATAGTATTAAAACCTTCCTAAGCTTTACATCAGTAAATACAATGTACAAAATACATATGCAAACAAGTGTTAGCTTATGTTGTGTAAATTTATTAATACCTACTTGATATGTGCATACAATGATAAGACTACAAGGTATAGGTATTACTGCGACCTGTAACGTATTTTAAAGGTAGTCATTTCACTTTTTTTTTCATTTCATTTCTTTTTTTTTCATTTTTTCATAGGTAGTACTGCGACCTGTTACGTATTTTAAAGGTAGTCATTTCTCTTTTTTTTTCATTTCATTTATTTATTATCCAAAGCATTTTACAAAGTAAAAACATAGACAAAATGAACTGGCTTTTATTGCCCCACTAGGCGGTAGCCTGTTCCGGGGCAATACTAACCAAAATAGCTCAAGGTTACATGTATGTACAAAGAAATAAAAAAGTGACAAAATACTGAATGATGACATGAAGCTTACAATTTTGTTTCGAGTGAATGTATGTTTCCTGCGTGAAAACAATGCAGGCTTGGAGAGGATGCAAGATAGGCGTGCCAATGCTTACCAAATGCCAAATGTTGGATTAAGTTTACACGTGTTAAGCCTAAGGCAGCGGTCACCCTTTCCGCCTCATCATGCTATTAATCGAGTATTTTTTTGTAATACGAAAGTGTCGGTAAGCCTTTCATGCGTCCTTCTCAAGGGAGTTCACATAATGCTGCATTTCATGAATGTACATATATCGGTTCTGTTGAAAAAAACTGTGATGTGATTCCGACTGTATCGAAGATTCCCACTGTATACAACGCAGTAAATCCAGCTGTATAAAACATTTTATAATTTAGGCATAGGCATAAGCCAAAAAACATTTAGTGAAAAATGTTGTTGAGATAATTTTACAAGATTTGATCATTCTAATATTGTATTTCTTTATCCCAATTTATACAAAATGTCCTCCACTAAGGCATCGTATTCCATAAATGTCTCATTTTTAAGGCTTGCGACTTTTCATTTTACGACACAGATTTATTAAGGCCTACTATAAAATTAATATCGTCTCTTTTTCATGTAATTGAATGTTCTTAAAGTTTATTAAGGAGGCTCAACTTAAGATGATATATTTTTTATATCTGTTAGTAAAACTACCAAGGATTATAATGTAATTATTATTGGTACATTTATTGTAATAGGAATAACTAATGAAGTAAGAATGAGAGACTTTTTTTATACATTCTGTGTAATTGTGGCTTATTCCCTCATGTCACGGCCTTCTTGGGCCACTATTGGAAAGACTTCGCAACCGACTAGATCGTGAGCTTGCCTACAAGCTTGCCTATGAGCTTGCCTACAGCTTGCCTTGCTTGTTGACTATGAATAAATAAATAAATCTTTATTGAAAAACCCAATTTTCAATTGACGGATTTTTGCCGTAAGCAATGTTTGCCAACCAACCACTTGTGACATTAATGTAATACATAATACTTACATATAAGTGTATGAAAAAAAGAAGAAAAAACAGTTAAAGAAATATAAATAATATGTATACGTACATAAATATGTTAATTGTTAGTTTTATGTACGTATATAAATTAATAGGTTGATATGATGAAGGACAAGGAAGAAAACACGAGATTGTCAGATAGATGGATTATTTATTTCAGTTTACGCAGTTTAGTTTTGAAAGAAAGAATATTTGGAGCTAGTCTGAAAAGAAGTGGAAGGTTACTCCATAGTCTAGCCGCATATGTAGTGAAAGAAATGAAGAGAGATGTTTAATGTGGAGGTGTGGTTAACAAACGGCGTCCGCTATGCTTCATAAACAAGTTTTTTTAAATAAATAAAAGTCATAGGAAACATATTTCAAAAATTATTTGGAAAACTGTACCTACACGACTAAAAAAATTATTAACCACTCACAAAATTCGACCAAAGTTATGAAAGTTGGTTATTCAGTGCATCAAATTATTTAAGAAAAAAACTAATTCTAAGTTCTACCTCATATATTTGTACGTATCTTCGTTAAAGAAACCTTGAACGCTTCTTATATTCCTATCTACTCTTACTAGCATCTAACAATAGCATTGAAATCGAGGGGAAGATTCCCTTTGAATAGAGAGAGAAAAAATAACTCATATGTAAAGACATGTATAGATAATATAACCCAGGTATTAAGTACTCTCTTAGAAAAGAAGGTGTTTTTTACTTCAGTCTTTGTTTCTGATATCGTCACTCGAAATGAAGAGATTTTTCACGCTCAGAGAGAAATCAAAGAATTTCTTTTAAAACATTCCTATAGGAAGATTTATCTTTCAAATAATTCTGTTCTTGAAGCTTAAAGATTATCTCACACGAAGCAATAATTGCGGCAACTCGTACGAATCGTATTGATCAACAAAATATCGCAATATATTGCAATTATTTCGGCAATATTTAAAAATAGACAACGATATTCCATGCAGACGAAAAAGAGAATTGACTAAAATGACCAAACCGATTATATAGATATTCAGCAATTCGTGTCGCCGACATCATGATAGTTGTCATTCTTATTGTCACGCAATATCATTATCTCGCTTTAAATATTGTCGAAATATTTGTTTTTAATTTCGAAATAATGTTAATCAAAACGATAACCGCAATCGTAGCTCGAAAAATTGCTCGTCTAAGCGCACCTTTATTGTCTTCGTTGCATTTAATGCATCAATAAGATTTATTCACTCGAAGAGTAATTAATGTTACTCAATAAGCATCTCAGAATCAGTTTCTTGTTGCATTTTAAAATCAAGTATAACTTTTTTAAATTAACGACTTTCAGTCTTTTAAAATAATGGACAACACTTTTTTTAATATCAACTGAGAAATGAAATTTGTATTGAATGATATGAAATAAATAATTATTGTATTCTTATTTCCGTAAATATGAATGCAGAATATTAAGTAAGATATTGTAGAAAATAGAAAAAAAGAGAATCAAGGTGGATAAAAAATGGTAGGATAAATATTACAATACAAAGTATTTAAAACTCTGGAAATGTTGGTTGAATGGAAGGATAATTGCGAGAATTTTTTGTTTCGTTTCCATTGAAACATCACCACGATATGGTAATAATAATTATTATGCAGAAGATGAGTATTCGTACGCTCCACTTGAAAATCAGAAGGTGTTTTATCCAAGTCAGAGAGAGATACTCCTCTAGGAAGATTAATCCTCGCTTGTCCGAGATGTGATGCGGGGATTATAAAGGGTAATAGTTAGACATACAAAATTACAATAGATACGAATCCTACAATCTACATAGCTAATAGCAAACGCCGTGTGTACTGTGTAGTGTACAGTGAATTTCGCGTTAGAAGTCCCCTGGTGCCAACTTGGTTTTGTGTTGCTTTATGTGATTATAAGATATAGTTACATTTTTTCGCTACTTTCAAATTATATTTCAGAACTGTTGTTTAAAAATATTTTCCAATTTTAGAATTGTTAGAATAAACTGACAACATTGTTTTTCTAACTTGTGATGGCGGCTTGAAGGGATTATCGGAGTATTTTTTTCTTTTACCAACTCGCAGAACTATATTTTCTTAAAAATAATTTCTCTAGCGCTACTCTGTCATAATTTCGGCATTTAGGTTACTTGTAAAAGATACAATGTGAGAATATTGCGAACCTTTGACAGCTCTTTTGACAAGATTCGACAATCAGTGCTACCAACAATACAATCTTGAACTCCACTTGCATCTAATGTCCGCACGGTGGCCAAGATAGAGGAAACCATTTGTAAGTACAAAGTTTCTAAAACAAAGACACTTTGTTGTCTCGTATACATATAATACTCACATCACCTTTCGCTATTCTTTTTGATCGAAGTTTTTGCTTGGTCGTAGACGTGTTTTTCCAGTGAAGAATCCGAATAGTGGTTTTCTAATATGTATTCAATATTTCTCATTAAGGCTCCCGACCCAACTACTCGTAATTTCCCACAGCATTAAGGTTCAAAAACGCATGAACAATTGCATGATAAAATGGTAAAAATAGCGTTTCTCTCAATTTATTGGGGTTAATTTCGCTCCAATCAAAAAACTTTTACGATTATTCCCTAGATTTTAATGCATATTATCAATACAAAAAAATCTCCGCATCTTTCGGGAAACGAGTTTCTGTATTTTGAAAAAAAGATCAGAGGTGTTTTTGACATTATTTTTTGAGAAACCAAGACAAGATATAAAAAATCTTTTAGGGTTATTATATAGACTAGATAAAAGTTCAGTGCATCTACTTTATTTTTTCAAGGCATATTTAGTAACGGTTGTCGAGATCTAAGGTCTCCCGTTTTTAGAAATTTTTGAAATGTTAATATGCATACTCTTAAGTACTAAGATTCTAACACAAAGACACTTTGTTGTCTCGTATACTCACATCTCCTAATACTCACATCACCTTTTTATTATATTATAGTATTATTACCTGTTAAACCATTAGCGTTTAAAGATACATTATACGAGTATTATATTTATTGCTTTCTACATTATTCCTTTGTATATACCTACTGCAATTAAGGCTTATCATTTATAATTGGACAGCGAAAGTGCAGAAGATTTTTAGTAAGTAATATAGGCTGAAATTGTCACATAACTGCAGAGAAAAAATACGCAATGAATGACGTGCTCATAGCTGAATATAAGTGCAAAAAAAATCGACTCTCTAAATCTTATAACTATTTCAGAAAGGAAGGGAAAACTATTTGAACGTAGTTATGCGATATGCGTTCTGTTCAGAGAAGATCGTCAAATACCACGACCACGACGAGTAAAGAAATCGATACGAAAATTCTCTTTCTCAAATATTTCACGTTGCGAATGTCATTGCATGGGAATATGGAAGGTTATGTAAAGAGTCATTTACATAGAGTAAGCAGTGATTGTGTGAAAAAATCACAGAAAACAATCAGTTCAAGTGTTTGCTGGAGTAACAACTCCCAGAGGCAGAGTGCTTAGCACTCAGTACCTAGTGCCAACTACAAAGTAAGGATATGTAATCATTATATTGTCACTGTTATATTTTTTCACAGTGTCAGCGTAAGAATAACTTGCTATTATTAAAACACTCGAATGGGATAATTTCACGTGAAGTAACCATGTAGTTTATTGATAATAGTAATATGATGTTAATAAGAACAGGTAAACGAATACGTTTCATTTTTTATAAGCTTTCAAATCCATACAAGTAGTACACACGGTTGGTAACGCGATCGACTGTTGATCCAGTGGTAGCGGTTTTGATCCCCGATGCCGACTTACTCCACTTCACGACACAAGCTTTTCAAACTTACTGTGAAGTGTACACAGATGTATTTGGGTTTATTTCGATAAACCCAGATTCATTAAAAAAATGTACGTGTTGTGCGTGTAGATAACACACATCTCACATTGTGAGACAACCAGGATGTTTTATATAGACAATTTTTTTACTGGCTGCTTACGAGAAAATTTCAATGCCAATATAATTGTTTACGTACATTCTGTCAAGTGCTAATATTTCAAAGACACAAAATGACCCCTCCAAATGTACCAACTTATTTATTTATTGCACTAAATAACATAGAACAAAACAATCATCATCATCACCGGCGCTACAGCACACTGTGAGCCTTGGCCTCCTCCAGAATTCTTCGCCATTCTATTCGGTCCATCGCCCGCACCTTCCAGTTCATCACTCCAATTGCCTTGAGGTCCATCGCCCGCACCTTCCAGTTTATCACTGCAATTGCCCTGAGGTCCCTCTCCACGCTATCCATCCATCTCAACATTTCATCTGCCATCTAGTCGTGTGTTGAGAATCTTCTTTGGTATTTGGTTGTCCTCCATTCGCTGGACATGTCCCATACATCTTAGGCGATATGATTTTACGTATGTTCCAACTCATGGTTATATCTTATCCTCGAATAGAACAAAACAATAGTATCACAAAATGTGAAACATCTTCGTAAGTCAACGAAATAGTTACTTAGAATTCGTTTTAGAACATGTTTGAACGTAGGTAATAAACTGAAATAACTTCATTCGTCAGGCAGATAATAGGTATTTCAAAATATTTTTATCTGTTATTTTGTAATCACAAATTTGTAACTGTGATTCAGTATTGATTACCGCTCCTAGTTGGATAAACCTATAATATCTAGGTAACAAGGTTACATAAAAGACTTTTAATATATATTTTTTCATACGCACACGACAGGATTAAACTTTCACGCGCCGAAGTGTCGAGTTAAAGTGGATCAAAAGTATTTCTATAAAAAGTTTTATAAGTTTGAAAATAATGTTAAATTGAAACGCACTTTCTTACAAACTACAGTGAAATAAAACAAGATGTAACTTATATCGGGAAAAAATGTTAAATAAGATTATTTTTTAAACCAAATTTCAGATTCTAAACAGAATGTTATAATTTAAAAGGTAAAATATGGTAAATATTATTTAAACTTTTCCACGTTAAGGGGCTATAACCATTCATTGGGCTTCGGCGCCCTGGATTTTACTCAGCCAATACTAAGGGAATCGTCTTGAAACTTAAGACAGTGATATGTGAAAATATGGATTAGAGATCGGCTGTTTTAGAATTACAGGATTTGGAAATTCCTTGAATAAAAAAATATTCCTAAAGTACCCCTAAAATTTACGGGATCTGAAAATTTCCCGGTCAGTTTTTCAGATATAAAAGTATAATTTAGGCAAAATACTGGTAATTATAATCTTAACAAATCGGCTGTTTTAGATTTTTAAATTTCTTCCCAAGTTTGTTTTAAAATGTATAATTTACTTTGTCGCTTACGTTATTCTTATTTCACGCTAACATTCTCGTACAAAATTTGAAAAAGTTGAAGCAAAAATAGAACGACTTTTTGCTCAGTGCATATGCCCCCTTAAGCCCCTATGTGTGCAATACCCACATAATACTTATAATATACCTTGTATTTAACAAAGAACCCATATTTCATTTATATTTTCTTTGCGGACGAAACGAATACATATCGTTAAATATTCTGTTATACCCAGGTTTTTAATAAATTCATAAAACGTACATTGAAAAATTTATATTAAAATATTCATATTTTCGTTTCACCATAGTCCGGCTTACACATTTGGAGCGGCACATTGTATTATGATAATTTTCACAGAACATTTTTAATTGAATCCCAGATGTACGATATGGAACCTTTTTAAAAACAATCTTCTCGCCAGATAACAAGGCTCGCCTCGGAGTATTCAATTTCAAATTATATTACTTGGAACTCTGATAACATTTTTTCTGGTGTTGAGTCAGTAGATGTAGTAATTGGGGATTGTCATTCGCCAGATTCAGAGGCTATATTTATTTTAATTTTGTGTCAGCAGGTGACTGGGGGTTAACTGGAAGAAATCGCAGTTCTATGATAAGTTCGCCCTAGTGAACAATGCTTCATAATCCGTATTTAAAAAAATGGAAAAAAGATAAAACATTTGTTTTGGGTTTAGTGACTAAACCATGTTTTTCCTCAACAAAAGCGAGAGGTATCTACATTCACATAATGTAGCATTATATGAACTTCCTGGGATAGGGGGGGCAGGAAACGATTGTCAGTCGACTTTGGCTGGCTTATGTGATCCCTTTATGCCTAGGTTCATCCATTCTACCACATTCTGCTGTCAATCGTATATATATTTTTAAATTGTATATGTATATACTCGTAATACTACAGCTAGAATTTAATAAACCAAAATACATCTTTGTACATGACAAGTAAGCTAGAAAAACTTGTATCGTGAAATGGAGTAGATAAGTCGGCTTTGAGGAATGAACTCGAGTCCAACTGACTGACAGTTGAGCACGTAACCACTAATCCAATTACCGATCACCTTTCGGTCTGCCGAGTGTAAACCACACGATAATTTTTAACTGAGTAATTTTTAACGCACGTAACCTTATGTGGTTTATTAATTAATTTTAATATTATTATGACTACGTGTAATAAATAATTATTAACTAATATTAACTGTGTTGTCCACAAGGGTTTGATATGTGCTTGTATAAGCGGTAAGCGTGATTCGTATATAATGAAATTATGTTTCAGGGAAACATAAAAATGGTTGGAGCGTACACTAAATATGTACCAAAAAATCATCTCAACAGAGAGCCGTGTACAATATATACAAGTTTCACCTCGACTCAACTACCAGCTGGCATAGCATAGCAGTAAGATACCGGCTTTTCAGGTTGGAGGCTGGGTTCGATTCCCGGCTGCGGCAGATGGATGGACTGGAATTGGTGAATGTTACTTAAGGGTAAAGTGATCACATTAAGCCAGCCGATGATCAGTCATAAGCCTGATGGAAGGTCCATCCTTTGCTGTGTGTCTGTTGAGATATAACTAATTGAAATTAAGTTTATTTTTGTAATACAATCAGAGAAATCTCTAGAAAGTTTTTTGTGAAATATAATAACGACTTACAAAAGTCTATCTCTCTAATTTCATGTCACTAAGTGTTGTTTTAGTGAAGAGAAAATAAAAAAATATGTTGAGACATAACACATCGTTTTTGTCTAGGATGAGAACGCCCCGAGTATATTACATAAGTATACACCTACATATCATTATGTATTAGTGTGCGATATAATTACAATGCCGTTATAATCTTTTCTCTGTTATTTTTGGTAACAAAGGGTTTTTTTCAGCAATTATTTTATAATGTGCTTAGAAGGGTAAATGTTGAATCACCGCTGAATATAAAGGGTGATGAATGGTTAACATATTGTAAAAGTTGCTTTTGTAGGCTTTTGGAATATCTTAAATGAAAGGGTTCATACATAGGTCCTCTAGTATACAATACACCTACGAATACTTAACACAATGTATGGGAATTCTTTTCGGTGTACTCTTGTAATTATTATCGAGGATGTATAAAACAGAAGAGGTACCGGTAGGCCCCAGAAAAGATGGGCGGACGACGTGACCTCGGTAGCGGGTAGGCAGTGGGTCAGAAAGGCGAGGGATAGAAAAGATTGGAAACAAATGGAAGCAGTGGAGGGACCAAGGCTGATGAAGAAGAAGAAAATGTATCAAAGCTACGTTCCAAAGACGAAGGTAATTTTAATAATTATAAGAAGTCGGTGAGCTGATGATTAACACGGATAATCCTTATATCACGACCTAGTCAAGGTAATTACTGGTTTGAATTTAAAAGATTAGATCTTTATGTCTTCTTGTTCTTTTTGACACTGTCCCAACTTAATGCCTAGATAGGTTGTTGGGGTCGGTAGTTATCGTTTCACTGTTTCAGGCTGTACCTAGTATGTTCTTCATTTGTAAGTGTTGCTTTCATCTAGCTTATTTCTCTGCAGGATTAGATCGTTGTGTAAAAAACCTGGAAGCAGTATGTTTGATAAAATAAAGTCCCTCTTTCACGGTATGTCATTCCTATTTATTTATTTAATAATCAACAATCTGACGAATCTGAATGTGATTCTATAGCACCTGACTCCATAAGCATATATAGCATATTTACAAAATTCACTTACAGGCAATATTTGAAATTTTATAACAAGCTTCTTTGACACTTTATTATCGGCCAATAGAATGAAGTAACTTATTATAAAAGCAGCATTTCATGGCTTAAAGAAAAACGAACGTATTAAATGTAGTAGGTACATACCATTTTTAAAATATTCCTTGTGTTGAATTCATTGACATCAGGGACGAAGACATTTATAACCCTAAACTCAACTGGGTATAATAAATTGTATTCTGTAGTACGAGTGGGTCATATTTTCATGTGTGGAATGTTGACACTAAACGAAACAATAAACGAAAATAACATAGGAGCAAAAGTTTTTCTAATACACATTTCATCTTGAGGAAAAACTAATATTATTAACAGCCTTCTTCCCTCCCACACGATAAGACAAGTCGTATGTGGAGTGAAATACTCTCTTAACTTTCTCTTCCTAGACAATTTACATTATGTCACATGTTTTTTTAGCAAGACTTTTCATGAAATGTTTAGTGCTTTTATTTTTCTCGATTAAACTACATAGGTGTTTATCCGGAAACCGAGAATTGAAATACTATTTATTTGTACTACAATTATTATTAACTTTCAAAAGAGTTTTTGTACTGAGCTTGAAAAGCTTGTGTTGTGAAGTGGAGTAAGTCGGGGATTGAACCCGCGCCCGCCGGATTAACAGTCGAGCGCGTTGCCAACCAGGCTACCGACCACCTCAAATGTATCGACTCATGTTTCTTATCTGTTTTACACATTTTTTATTTTAAAAGAACTAGCATAAATAATTCACAAGATTATTTTGAAAATCACAATTAACGTTTTGTGAGAACATCGGATTTTCTACATGTTGTAGTTTAATATAACAAGTAGTTATCTCAACAGATAAACAGCAAAGGATGGACTTTCCATCAGACTTATGATTGATCTTCGGCTGGTTTAATGTGATCACATTACACTTATTTAACCTTCACCAATTCCAACCCATTAATCTGCCGCGGTCGCGAACAAGCCCAGACCAGCCGGTATTCTATGCCTGATGGAAAGTCCATAATTTACAGTATATCTGATGTTGAGACAACTACTTGTTAAATCATTTACATTCAATTAATATAAGGAGTTCTTGGTTAGCTGTTAAAAACTGTTGTTAAAAACGCAAAACGACTTGAAAGTAAGTGTATATGTATTAGGTACGTATATGGTTTCTGTAAATTCTTATATACAGAAAGTCTGCGTTTCTAATACTACTAAGTTGTTCCGATTTATAAAAAAAAGCAAATGGAATAAGAAAAGCTCTGTTTTGTTTGACTGATTCCCTTCACAATTTATAGAACAGGGAAATTGGTAAATGTTTTAAATGGATTTGAACCTAAGCTTTATTCCAACAATATCCTCAAAGAGTATATTGATTGCTCTCTTAAAATGATCTAATTCTTCTTTCCCTCGCTCTATGTTTTCTCTCTCTATTTCCCATTATTCGTTTTCTTTCTGTATAATAGTTTTTCATATAATATGCTTAGTTTCAATAACGCTATGCTGATTACAGCTTTTTTCACATATTATGTCAAAACTTTCTCGATCTCAACAATGTTTCACTTGTACTATCGTGTTTTTCAATAATAATTTCTCCATTATAATAGATATTGAATATCGTTTTATTTAATACAGAACACATCATATATTAAAGATGCTAAATAAAATCAAGTTTTTGTATCTTTAAACCTGCATTATTCGCAATTTAATTCAAGTTGACGGCAATACGTATCGAAGACCAAATCGTGATTTTGAAACAATATCCTTAGTTTCTCCACTGATGCATGTAGTTAAACATAAAGACACGTCCACATTATATGTCGTTATTTTTTCAGGTTGTATGTTCCATTAACATGTTAAATAAACATTTATTTTGCGTACGGGTCTTACTTACTTTATTTTCATTAGCCATTAAAGAAGTAAACTCCATGCAGGGAGAGCGTGTAATGTGGAATAAAAAAATAAAGTAAATGTGTGTATTTCAGGTATGATAATTGAAATGAGAATTCGTATGAGTATTTTGTTGTTATATTCACGTTTTTAGAAAAAATACTATTTTATACTAGCACAAAGAAAAACGTAGAATAATATTGTGGTAAAATTGTCACTATTATACACATTTTTTAAGATCGCCTATCTGCACACTTACGAGTACTCTTGGACTTTGTTTTTTAGTCGGTACCGAAACGATTATTTAAAGTTATACAGACCAACGACTTAATCGAGTTCTTGAACATTGAGTGAATTTCAGTAAATATGGTGGTTTAGACATTGGAGACAATAAGTAATGATAGGATTACAAAAAAAATGTACCTATACTTATATGGATGAAAATATCGATCACATTATCTAGGACGCGACGGTCGCAAGCTAAGTAAAATGAACCTGCGATCATATATTAGATATGTCCAATTACATGAACGTGACTGAAGCAAAAAGTGACATTCTCTCCTGGTAGTGAATTTTCAACCATGTTGTAATTTTTAATGTCAGTGTATGAATATTTATTTATGTAGAAATGTTTGTGAGACTCGTTGTTTTCCATCAAAATTATCACAGTTAACTTCTGCGATAAATGTATTCGTATTTGAATCCTTAAATGAGGTTTACCATATAATACTCTGATCTAATATAGACTGTCTTGCAGCTTTCCTACTCACAGTCTAGTCGGACGCTTTTTCAATCACATTATCTTATTATTGGGTAAAATATATTTCTCTACTGTGAATAATAATACCAGTAATATTATCTCCTTCGTAGTGAACTGCACAGTACACAGTACAATAAGGTCTCGTTGGGAAATAATAATTTCTTATAAGTCCAGCAGTAAAGACGTCTGTACTGCCGTACTACCCTACTAGATATGCATTTCATCCATTTGTGGTAATATTTTCCCATCACCTCTCCTGACCCACTTCGTGCATTCTTCCATATTAATATCCCATGTGTCACCCTACCACTCTTGAATCTTTCAGTTCTCTTTGTAGATGCTAAATATTGCATCGATATTAATCACTATAGGCTACTCTTGTAAAAGCCTGTATCGCAAAGTGTGGAATACATCGCCAGCGCCGGGGTTTGAACCTGGCATACTTTCCTCTCGAGAGACTGCCGCCTAAACTAACTGCGCCAGCCACGTACTCACGTAGTTATAAGTACACTTTAAATTATTAACAGGCATGAAAAGTTTAATTGTGCGGCCTTTCACACACCCACGATTTCCTATCTTATGAATTTTCATTTAAAAAAATCAAATGTAAAGTAATATATGTTTTTAACTGAGGTGACCGCAATTCTTTGTAGAAATTGTGTGGACGAACGCGAGCGATATTAACATAATCCAGCAAGATTCCTACACCCATACAGTGTTCTGGAGTATAAAACTGTGAATAAATAGGTAGAATCACAAATTATTTTTCTACGATTTTCTATCTATCCTCACAGGCAAATAAAGCTGATTCCAATGATCCAGAAATACTTAATTAAACCCTCTTTACTCAGTCAATCTCAATACAAATAAGAATACTAAAAGTCGCTAACGATTATAGACTTACGGATGTTTCAAGATTTCCATTACTTTCCTTTTATATCTTCGTGATATCGACGTAGTATTTTACACCGCTTCACATTTTCACTATTTGTCTTCATAAGGTCGATTTATTATTCTTCTTGAATGTCTTCAGTATTAGTTTTGTATACATTGTGATATAGAACAAGCAAAGGAGACCCTAGAATGACATTTCCATCTTACACTTGTATTGTGATATCTTCTCAAGTCAATTTATTCGATTTCATTTTGGTTCGGGGTTGACTGTAAGATATTGCTTTTGCAATAAGTCCGCTTTTTAGCGCACTACTATCGTTTTGTTTTGTAACTCTGCATGATTTTTGAAATATTTATTTATTTATTAGTCTGAAGAATCGTCTTACAGTCACCCATTCCTTTATACCTAACCCATTTTTTCTTTTTACCTTTACACCTAGATCCTTTATACTTAGATCTTTTCTTGTCTACATCATTTCTATATTAGTTAGTTTTTCGGAAATCGTTGTTAACATTCAAGGCTTTTTTTAAAGGCAAGCCACCCGACACCGATTGATTTATGCCATACAAGGTATTATATTATGCTACGACTTTAAAATAATTAGATCGGAGCAATATCTTATTACATTATTAATAGGTACACTCACACTCAGTTGTCATTATGTTTAAGGCAGTTGACAATGCTATGACATATATGAGGAGAGTTTGTGGATAATAGGCATTCGATACTCAAAGGAAAGGTGATACCTATAATGTTACTTAATCTGCTCCAGAAACAGCGAGTTATCAATTAACGAACAGTTGAAAATACATGATTGAAGGATTCTTCTACCTCTCCACACTCGCACATGAGGGACGCAAACACTTTAATTCTGTGCAGATGAACTGCCACTCAGCAGTGGCCGATTCTCATTCTACAAAGTTGAGATATTTCTACTTTCTTACAAGCATTTCTTTCATACCAAAGCTTTTCGAGAAATTCTGGCTATATACGCCCATTTTAAACTTGAAACACGTGAAACTCATTCACCGATGTTAGTAATAAGACTTTAATTTGTCCTTTGGATTGAGAAAACTGGTAGAATATTAGATATTATATACTTTACGTTTGGTCGTCTAAGAATATATTATAACTACAGCATACTACTATTTTCCTCTGTGAAGCAGCGCATTTCCTTTTAACCCCATCCCCATATCTCTCTTCTTGCACATCCATACACCATCGCATCGACATTTTCCCATATCCCATTTGCTACTCCTCCTTGATACCCTCGTACCGTCTGCCTTAATATTATGGGAAATGGAAGCAATTTGTCTTGTTCGTGTGAGATCATCTTAACTAATGCATGAGAGAAGCACATGGGGCAAATTGGTGAATTCATTATTTAGTCTTGCATGACATTAGTTATGCAGTTGTATGTTGAGTTGACTGAGGAGACGGTAATGGAATAAGTTATTTATGCGCTCCATGTTAAGATACTATTCCGTACAATAATGCAATCAGGCCTCCTTTGCCCCTGTCATGTAGAATTCCATCGATGTGTATGTATTGCTACGAGAATATGCCCACATAGCCTAGTCGTCATACTTTAGAGAAATTCAGAATAGGTGCAAGTATTGTAGAATCTCATTGTTGAATTTCAAGAAACGTTCAGTTTATTTTGTTCATGGAACATTTTATTCCAAATGGGATCCCTGGGTTCTAGAATGGGCCCAAGCACATTTCTGATATTTTTTAAGTACCCTGTAAGAATCAGGTGTTCGTAAACCTTTCATAAGAGATTTCATTTCATCTTCTTCAGCGAAGAGGTTCGCCATCTATTATGAATGTCATAAAAGCCTCATAAGAGAAGTTTTTGTGTGTTTTATACACATACACCCAGCATTTACTTGTTACCCAATTATTGGGATATACCGTGATGGTGCAGTAGCTTAGCAGTATATATTGTCTCTTGTACACTAAACATCCTTTATCAATTTTTACGTGCATAGTGCATATCAGCGTCGGAATTGGAACCCGCACCTCCCTCTTCTGAGATTCACGCTCCAACCATATTCTAATATAAATATATCGTGTTAATATTCTTATATTATTATAGATGCATTAATACACTTCCATACATAACAGTTAATAGTTCATATTCCAGTGGAAAGCTATAATTATTTTACTAGTTATGTACGAGTGTAACTCGCCTGAAAGAGTAAAATGTTTCGCAAGTTGCATACTAACGACATCTGTGATGTGAATTTATTAAACTTTGTGTCATGTTAATTACTTATCTCAACTTCACCATAATAACTGTACTGATGCAGGCAGGCACCTGTAACATAAATTCTTTATTCATTTTACTGAAATTCATTGACTACTATAATATTTGGAACTTTCAAAAGGTTATTTTCATAAAACTTGTATACTAAAAGCGAATAGGTAGGTACACATTTTTGCAACACATATAATACTTTCTTCAAATTCTACACGCTAGCCTTATTTGTGAATAATGACTAACCACATACAATTATAGGTAAAATGTTGGCTATTAAAACTACATACGAATATCTCTCATCCTTACCTGGCTCAAAAGATCTGTGTAGTGTGTATTTTCTGTATATATCCTTGTCCCTTGACAGCTCTAATCAGAGTCTCTCCTCAAATATTTTGCCACTTCTTGCTTCTGCCAGATATTTCTGGGGCGAGCCATCGATCCGCTGTCTCTTTCCTAGGATTCCAGATCTTTTATTGTAAGAAATACTACAATATTATATTTTTGCTTATTCTTCTTATCGTGTCGGTCTGCACTCACTATATCCCCATCCGCTCCCAGAAAGCCTCAATCCCTCCTGCGTCATCTTCCAAGGGGGAGCGATCTGCGAGACTCTCCCGTGCACCGGCCAGGATCCATTGTGCATGCCAGGAGGTGCTCAGTGCCCTGCAGCTGCCCACTTACAGTACTTACATATATCTAATCATGAAAATTGTCTTTACATAGTCGTAATAGTCGAACAAGTTTTATTTAGATGTTAAAATATAAAGCCTAATATAACATTGATTTGGACTTGTTGCAATGTGATGTATTCGTATTTGATTTGACATCCGTTCAGAGATCGGTAATGAATATTCAATTAATTGAGATACGTGACAGTCGGTTATTAAATTCAAAATATTCGGTAACAATTTATAATTGTACACAGCGATTGTCATATTTCGGGATCGCGAATGGACAGACTATACAAACACATTTACAAATATGTAATATGTTACCTACTAATTTTACGTGTACAATATTGAATATGTACGTCTTATGAACGCGCAATATTTTGTATTACAAGTTTTACATTAGAGAATTTGTTTGATTTATTAGATACAAAACTCTATCTTGTTAAAAGAAATATTTTATATATAAAGTTATATGTCTATCTAGATCAAATTTTTCATATTCGATCCCTATACATATTTTTCTATTATTTTTCTACTCTTTCTCTATATTAAAAAAATATTTGATGTCACCAAATTACAATTTGCTAAACGTTACGAAATTTTCCACTCCTCTTCAATTGTTTCCCGTAGGCCCATCCGGACACCTGGAATCGTCATTTGAACATATTATGTGAGAAATAATTATATATAAACAATAGTACATCAGTATGTAAACATATAGAATTATACATCAATAGAACATAAAATATGATCCAAGATCAATGCTGATCGGAGTGTAATAGGTTCCGACCAGCATTTCGTCAATTAATTAGTCAATTAAGCATGTTCTTTAATTAATCAATTGTTCTCTTTGTTTACAGAATCTGAAAAACCAGATCATGACAACGAATCTATGGGTTGAACAAGTAAGTACATTTCATACATTACATTTAATGTTTCTAATTTTGTACATTTTGTAGTTTTTACCCGAGATAGGGTAGTAAAAAAAAGTGCATTAAAAGTATAATCACCTACGTCCGTACATTACTTTGTATAAAATGATGTGTGAAAAGATATGAATGATAATTTATGTAGCAGAACCATTTTTGCTTTATATGAATTTAGGTATATTACACGGCCGTAGGCAGGGGGGGAGTTTTAGGGGTTCAAACCTCCCCCCCAGAAATTTCTCAACCATCCTACCGTTTAATACATAGGAGAAATTAATCACTTTATTACTTTACATCATGTCATGAATTTTCAATAATTATTGTGAAAATACGTTAAATCTTAGTTGTTTCATTACAAAATTATACCTGCGGCGCTAATCTAATTAAAGTGGAGGTTTTTTCAGAAAAATAAACTGGACTTTCAAACGATTCTGGTATGCCTTCTTATGTTTTATGACAAAACTTTCGGCTGGGGCGCTAGTCGTTTGTGATGTTGTAACAAAGAAATATCTCCAGATGCCTTACAATTCAAAGGCAACCAGGTTCATCAATTCACCTATTTTTGAAAAAAAATTCGCCTGAGGGTCTATTATCTAAGTTTTATTCCATTCGGCAATATCAAAATTTTAGTTGTGCTCGAAGTTGGCGACGCCCATTGTTGTTTCTTATTGTCTCTGGTCCGGAACTCGAACCCCCCCCCCCCCCCTCCACCCGAAATGAATTCCTGACTACGGCCCTGATATATTGTCGTGTATATGATGTACCATAATGTGTGGCGGAATTCTTTTTTCAACTTTGTTAACATTTCCCTGTTTTTAACTTTACGAAGCATTCTTTACTACCTAATGGATATACAGTAAACTCTTATTAATTCGACAGTCCAGAGTTCCATTTTTTTTCTCAAAGTAACTATGTGTTAATTTAGAGTTTATTGTGTTCACTTTTGGCTAACCGTTACTAGAATATGAAGACACCTTTTATACGGAATTTCCCTACTAATAAAAAATATGAAATAAAGCACTTGTACAGAATGGAGCTAAATCATTTTAATGTAAACGCTCCCTAATTTTATTTGCCAGTTGATATCGTCCGTACGCCACCTTTGGTGCAAACTTAACCGAATCAGGATGGAACATGGAAGGTGCAGTCTTCTTCTCTAAAGGTGGAGAAAGTGTCCAAACCCCAGTTGCTTCCGTGGTGGGGTGGAGTCCCTGAGCCACATTGTCGAGGAATGCCGGTTCGCAATGTTCAACGGCACAATCGCAGACATTTACGCATAATGTGACAGATAACAATTTGTTGTTACTATATTGTTTGTCTACCATTGTTTTGATGTTTTTAACTTTTTAATGTCGTAAACATTTCAAAGGCCTTGTGGCCTGATTGCATAGTTTCAATAAGACGCTTCCATCATCCAATGCTACTGAGTACTTCATAATTTGTTTTATATATATATATATGATTTTGATTGGTTTTCGGGTACGACGCGTGAGTTTGCTTTTGGGCGAGCTTTCGACATCTCACGGGACGTCATCATTAACTGTACAAGTTAAAACTTGTACATCGTACTGTTTAGACGTATTGCCCGATGACGTCCCGTGAGTCTAAACAGTACGATGTACAAGTTTTAACTTGTACAGTTAAAACTTGTACATCGTACTGTTTAGACGTATTGCCTGATGATGACGTCCCGTGAGATGTCGAAAGCTCGCCCAAAAGCAAACTCACGCGTCGTACCCGAAAACCAATCAAAATCATATATTCCGCGATGCGAAAAACTAACAATTAACATATATATATATATATATATATATATATATATATATATATATATATATATTCGTATGGTGTCAGGCGCTATAAGATCACATTTAGATCCCGAAGCCACATTCTGGCCTCGGTCGTTGCGTGTTGCATTTCGTATGGAATTAGGGTGTGGTTGGTAGGCCTGCGTGTCAATAAATAGAATATTATCTCTGTTTTTGTATGGAAAATTCTTAGGGGTCTCCTTCTTAGGTTAAAGTTGGTGGGATTGGGCATTATTCTTCTGCAGCACCATACAAAAGACCTCCAAATCTTTATATTTATGTTTCTCCAATATTAATCAAAACGCTCATATTGTTAAAGTCTTAGATTCCTGTACATGAAACATTAATTGATATTATAAAACTTTCCTTTTATCATAATAGAAAAGTTTTCATAGAAATGTAACATTAATAGGCTGTGCCACGTGTTTCACGCCTAATTGGATAACCTTCAACATTTACCTACAAATTACTATGAACTTACATAATAATATTTTTCATATGTCTGTAATTTTACCAGAGGCGCGACAGCGTAAAAATAGTATTTTTTTTTTACGTTTCCAAAATTCTCATCGCATCACAGTGATCCCAAGCAAAGGCATTAGAATGAACGTCTCCATATTTAAATAAGTCAGGCAGGATATTGGAAAGTTAAACCATGTAAGAACTTTACATTTATTGTGTAATTTTATATTTAACACGAGTGCCTTTAATTTACATTTTTGCATTCACACTTTGCTTGTTTTAATCATATCGTTTTATTTAGATATTTCGTTTTTACTGTTTTTATCTATATTATTTGGGTACCTCTACAATTAGTAGGTACCTACAGCGGTGTATCTGTATAGATTGTATTTTTTTTAGTTGACATCTACTGTGTAGGTTATAATTTAGTGTTATGTTGTGATATTTTAAGCCCTGACAATTACAGGATACTCCTCCCCCTTAACACATGTTTTACTTTATAAGGGGGTAAAACGTTATAATTTAAAATCTATATTCTCAATTGTAAATTATCTATAATCTGTAAACTTATTGTAATTAAACATGTTCTAAATAAATAAAAAATAAAATATTTATTATCCGACGAGTTTTCATTGAGCTTATATTTATATTGACCAAATTAATATTGTGTATATCCCAATGGTTTCTGGTCGTTTGTTTTAATAAAGAAACAAATAAATAAGATAAAATACACGGATTACCTAATAACATGAATAAAAACACCCATACAACATAGCTTAATATTACCTAGAAAATTAAACGCAATTCTGTAGCGTAGTTAATTATGTAAGTATATGTCTCGGTTGTAAAACTCTGGGTTCATTTGGCGAGTATTATAAAAGTACAAACGTCACGTGTGTGGGAGCTAATGTACATTACAGTCCACATTTTTTTACATTTCTTTACTATGTAATATCGTAGGTCGTAGTAGGTGTCGTAGCAATCAAGGAGCGTACTACGCATTTCACCTAGTAACAAAGATACCAGCCTTCTTTAAACGTTAATGTGTTCTTTATCAGGTTAATGATCATATTAAATTACCAGACGTCTGAAATGGGAAAGTTACATCCTGATACCGTTACGTCCCTGACAATTGCCAAAAGCTCTAGTAAGTAAGCATATGAAAACTTTTAATTGAACTCTCTTATATCACGTTGTATTAACGAATATTGCTAAATGAGGGTTGAACAAAACATCAGCTTACAATTTTGTTTGAAGGTTAATTTGTGTCCCATGAGCGTAGATATTTGATTTATTACGATGTTTATTTATTTTCCCCAAATATTGGACAATTAAACTGATGATGTGGTTACAGCCTTGGAGATTGGTTTGCACCAAGCATTTTCGCTCTTTCTTTCCACGTCGTCCTGTCACTCGCCAATCTTCCATATTATAGTAGGTAGCCATTTAATTTCTATACTATCTACATGTGGATACGTGGGTTCAGATATAATATGTTATGTGTCAGTAAAATGTATTGAATAGGTGTTGCACATTGATATTAGGAGAGTGTTTTAATGCAACATTGTATTAGTGGTTTTCCCACGAAATTGCCAGACAACAAGGTTTTTGAAATATCCCCAACCATCAATCTCCACCATAATAATTCGCCACCATGCATTGTATTTAGAATTACGCTTCGTAGCGATGTTGCGGGGACTCCAGCATTCAATAAAGTTCTTATTACAACAGGAGATAATAAAACACTTTGTATGACAGACAATGAATCCGAGACGTACTGATCCTGTGGTTTCAAGATTAAAAAAGAACACCTTACACTGTAGGCATCTATAATTCTATACCCAACAGATGTAAGATTCAAACATATACTATAACTAACAACTTTTTGGTATTGTTTAACTTTTATGAACTTTTTAATGATGAAGTGACCGTTGGGAGTTATTTATTTATTTTATTGATTTATTTAAACTTTAAGTGAACAACAAATACATATAATATAAAAAATGGACATATTTATTACAGATTATAAATCGTTGTTCACTAGGGCGAACTTATCGCTTATCCTATCAAAAGAATTAAAAAGCGTCTCTCGTCCAGCATTCTTGTCCTCTCCTTGATAATTTAAATATTTTTTTACACTTTGAGCGCTCTACATCTACCTGCTATTTCTCGGATGCCACTTATCTATTGGGTCTCTCTTTCTACATCTTCGTACCACTGTCCCAGTTGAAGTATGCGGTCTCCAGCTTATCTTTTGTTTGACTGAAATTCTACGTAATCTGCCCAACTCCATTTGAGTTCTGATATCGCTCTAGTAACATCAGTGACCTTTGTCTATATGTCTGACTTCGACATTGGGTTCAATACGTACCATCCTGCTGAAGCATTTGTATCATATGATGCAAGTTACCCTTAGGCATTTTATGCTAATCAACCTACTACAGAGTATATTAGATACTATAACGATTTGGACGAATAAACCTTGGCACCGCGGCGGGTATTAGGACTAGTTTACTAGTAACCGCAAGAGGTTCGGTGTGAGAGTTTTGGGAAAACTAAACATTTAGCTTTCAAGATGTATGCATAGTTTGAAAATGTTGCCATGCCAATATATACCGTTTGAGTGGGAAGGTACAAACCTACATAATACTCGTATATGTAATGGTTGATGAGCTAGGATTCTTGCGGGCTAAAATTAATTACATAATGGACCTACAATGTCAATAAATTAATTAAGGTGTTCTGATTATTGTGGTCGCGTCAATTATTTATTTCATTAAAATATTACACTCTTCGGCATTCAGCGTTCAGAGTTTGCGCCGAAGAGTGTACATAGAACAAGTTATAATTTAGGACAATACTTACTTTACTTTACTTTTCGTGCGGCTTATAAGGCAGGTTTCTTCACCCAACGTGGTTGCGTCTTCATAGTCTCTTATAATCGTACGTCCAACTGCTGCAGCCAACTTGTAACATCCTGTTCCGCTCCGTGGAGACTCCTTGGGTCCCCTGGGAATCTACGCAATGGACACTCCTCGACTATGTGGCGAATTGTTTGGTGTTCAGCGCCACAATCACACTGCGGAGATTCCCTCTTTCCCCATTTCCACAGGAGGTAGTTACAGCAACCCAGGTCGGTTCGGATTCTATTGAGCTGCGCCCAGGGCTTACGTGGAAGATTGAAACCGGGGACACGTTTAGTGGGGTCCTGTATCAGGTGTGTGACAATAAAAAACACGAAAAAAACAACATTATAATATACCAATGAGAGTAGATAATTTACCCTGGCTATCACAATAACATCATAAAAAACGCATGAAAAATAACACTATGTGAAAAAAAATCAAGAAACGAGTTATTGAACCTGAAAACATTGAGGATCAACAAAATTGAAGGCCATTACAGAAAACAGGTACCTATGACCGTCGCACTCATCGAAATCAACTATTCGCTCATATGTGCTCGGTGAAAAATAGACTTATGAATAAAACTGTTATTATCACGAGTCTCAAAAAGGTTTGGATAAGTTTCATTCATATCAGTAGGTATATTTAGTTTTCAAGGTACAATCACGTAATAAAAAGCAATTTGCGATTAGCTCACGAAGCCAATACAAGTTAGGCAACAGCTGATCCCGTTATATGAAATGACAAAACCAGGTTTGTAGTTGGCACGCCTTGTTTAGCTGATGGCCCTTTTGATACTTTGATCCCAACGTTCATTCTAATTCTGAGCATATATTATACTATGCTGTCCTGCTATCATTTAATATGAAACGTATTTGTAGGTACTTTGTAAAACGTGCTTATCCAATGCACTATATTTACATAATATTCTATTCCATCCCCTCACGCCACGTCCCTTGCGGGGTAGGCAGAGATAACGGATCGCCAGACTTCTCTATCCTTACACACACTTAGTGCTTCCGTCTCATTAATACAATTTGTCATTACACTCTACGATTCCTTTTACTCAAAACATGTCCGTCCTTAAAAGCGTGTCCCTAGTCATTGACTTTATGACTCTTGTATAAAACCAAGCGAATTAGAATACTCAGACCTGACAGGGAGTTAAGACAACAGGGAATTTAAAAATATATGGTAATAGAAATGCAGAAATAATTGTGACAAAATGTACAAAATCGTTGTTTTCCTTGAAGGCATAATACGAGCGAATATTTAAGCTAATGTTAACCTTGTACTATTGCATAATTTATCTAACTTGGATTCTTGAAAACGTGCTTCTACGATTTTGTGCCTGCGTATTGGAGTTTACTCCTTGCAAAATTGATGAAGCCGTTATTTAGAACCTGTATACTAAGGTTGTTTGCATATTAAGACCATCGGAACACAACACCCATAATACTGAAATAAAACTCAGATCTTACAATAATTCTCATACATCACTCTGTTAATAATAAATAAATAAATAAATCTTTATTGGCCAAAGAAAAATATGCATAATTACAAAAAGAAGACAGTGGTATTGCGCCAAAAGGCGAACTTATTGCAAAAGCAATATCTTACAGTCAACCCGGGAAAGGAGAGAAATAACTGTGTAAAATAATATTGTAATTTAGAGATGTGCTTAAGGTTTTCGTTTACAAGATATTATAAAAACTAATTTACTACTACTACTACTACTACTATACCCTCACGCCACGTCCCTTGCGGGGTAGGCAGAGAGGACAGAGCGCCAGACATCCCTATCCTTACACACACTCTTAGCTTCCGTCACACTCATACAGTTTGTCATACACGCTCTCCGATTCCTTTTACTCAAAACGCGCCCATCCTTGAGGATCTGGTCGACATGATCGGTCCAGTCCAGTCTGGGGCGGCCGCGTTTCCTCACACCTCTTCGTTCACTCAGATATATCTTTTTTGTCATCCTGTTATCCTTCATTCTCTCAACATGCCCAAACCATCTCAGTTTGTTCTAATTTACACCATCTGTTATTTACAAGATAATCAAAATTTGTGTGATTATATCGTGAAAAGGCAGATTTTTAAAGCTGTGGAAAGCAAGGCGTCGAGTCATAAATAATAGTAAAGAGGATCGATAATAAAGTGAGTAATTAATTTTTAAACGACTATACTTTACAGCTTAATAACCGCACTTAGGGAGCACTTATGAAGATCTTAACTTAAGTAGCACTTATGACAATATTACAAACGTAAATTGGTTAGGTTATATTATATTGAATATCGATTTGTATCTGAAATGTCTCGATTCTACGAAGGTAGATTTTGATACTTGTATCTAGTAGTTGAGAAATCTCGTTTCGAAATCGCGTAAACGATCGTTTGGATATCAGCGGATGTTTTGCTCGGATCTTGGCGGATACATCAGTCATTTTATTAGGTAGATAAAGTGATGCTCTTCATGTTATTGTATGGTATCATCACATTACCTTACGACCATCATCTTCCATGATCACAATATAAACACACTACGGTACATAGGAATATGCTGTCATAATATTATGAGATATATTTTATAGTCTCATTATTATTTAGCTTCACTTTCCTCTAATACTTTTTCCTTTTAATGCATTGTCGAAATTATTTTTTTAGTATACCTATGTGCATTGGGGGTTCAACCCTCCCCCCTAGAAATCGCCAGCCAACCCACAATTTTATATATAAAAGAAATAAATCACACTATTACCGCATCGTTTTTTCATCCTGTCATGAATTTTAGATAATTGAAAGTGAAAATCCGTTAAACCACAGTTGTTTCATTAAAAAAAATACCTAAATCGCTAATCTAATTAAAGTGAAGGTTTGTTCACAAAAACTAAAGTAGACTTTTAAACAATTCTGTTTTATCTTGGTATGCCTCCTTAGGTTTTATGACAAGATTTTCGTCTGCGGCGGTAGTCGTTTATCATGTTGTAACCCAGAAATATATCCAGATTCGTTACTATTGAAAGACAACCAGTCTTATCAACTCACGTTTTTTTGAAAAAAAAAAAATCCTTATTGTTTCTAGCCAGAGCTCGAGAACCCCCCCCCCCCCCTCCCCCCGAAATGAATTGAGACAAGTTGTGAATGTCTTCCTTATGGGTTGATTTACTTTAGAGTTGAGAATTAATTATGTTTTCGTTTTTGTTTTCAGAGTTGGTTTGACTACAAATTAAAATGGGACCCCAAAGAATATGGAGGAGTAGAGATGCTGCATGTTCCATCAGATCACATATGGAGACCAGATATTGTACTTTATAATAAGTAAGTGGATATTTTTATTCTTACTAGTAAAGATAATAAAGTAGGTAATATATGGTAAATGATCCATGAACCATTCTTTCTGAAAATTAATCTGTTCTGCTTTTAATAAAAAAAATCGTTCATTATATCTTTAATAAAAATTTCATTACATTTTATTAAAAAAGTTAAATAAGGTATCACTATTAATTAAAAAAATAGCAGAGTTCTAATTTTCTTTTTCATATTAAAACGTCGACTGCATGAATACACCTAATCTTGAAGAAAAGTTTTGATCTAATTGAGAATAAAGACAGCGTTAATTTTTACATTCAAGATAAACTAAACGGTAATATCCGTCCATACTTCATTCAATATCTATTTAATTTAAAAAATATTCTTCTTGTCTCGTCGGCAAGGCACCCAATCACGAGTCATAATTTTTAATGTGATTCACGTCAAATTTACGATATTTGTCGCCCATGTTCTTTTTTTGGCGAACGAGCCGTTGTTTGTCTCAACAAAAGAAGAATCGGTAAGTAGGTACCTAAATATTTTTAAGTTATCTTTTATGAATTTGCTATTCATGAAGTAAGGGACTCTTGTGTGTTTTTTCTCAACTTCCAATTTAAATTTCCATCATAATTTATCACGCAGCTCTACGCGTGACTGCCTGATATTACTTTCACCTCATAGTGGTAAACTCATACATCACCCTGGATGTCAGTATAGGTTGGTGGAGCCAGGCCTGCTAGGCGGATGTAAATAAAGGGATATTTTGAGACGTATGATTAGGAGGGGATATCATCTTATGAATAAATACTATCTGAATAACAGTGAAAAATCAAGGATAAAATATTTTTTAAATAATTGTTGAGTACAATGGGAATGCTAAATGTACTGCTGCTAATTACGTAGATAGGGTTGCCAGATATGTTCTACAAAAATACCGGACAATTATTAGTTTTTGCCCCCTCCCACTACAGAAATATTTTTCAAACATGCACACACGATTTGCAATGAGCTCTGAAGAGTGAAATTTTCGCTTAACGAAATATAAAAAATATGCTTACGTATGTCGTTCAAAGAATTTTATTTCATGAAAAAATCATACCTATTTAAATATTCAGGTTTTCAAAAGGAGCCTATACGCCGGGTTTTCAAAAGACGAATGAAAAATGAGAACATGATGGAAATAATCAAGATTGTATTCACTTCAATGATTTTATGAAAAACAAGTAATAATAATTAGGTAATAATAAATGCAATTGATTATGTTGGACTTATTGAGGTTCAGTCGAAAGAACTGTACAGCTCTTTGTCCGGTTTTCCAATATTTTTTCGACCGGACAGACGTCTTAAAAACCGGACATCTGGAAACCCTATACGTAGATATACGATTTATTTATTTATCGCATGGTCAATAATGGTACATCACATCAATTTACAATAATAGAGCTCATGTTTGATTGTCAGAAATTAAAAATTAAATGTATTGTTTCTCAAATATACGATGATCAGTATAACACTAGATAGCTATAAAAGTTTGGTATGATTAGAAGGCTGCATGTTTCGAAACCTTAATTATAAAGGGTCTCCAATTCAGAATTTTGACGGTTTCTTAATCAGGATTCGATGATATAAATCCGATTTTTATACCTTGATATATATATTAAGTGATTTTTATTATTAATGTATAGCAAATATTTTAACTTGTATAGTTCTTTTGGTATAATCCTAGATTTTCATGCATTGTTGTTTGTCACAACGAGTGATGATATGGGATGCGAAAATAAATTCAAACAATAGACCTGTGTTCCTTTCCCACACAACTATTTCGTCCCCATTACAATAAAGAGCTAGCTGTAAAAAATCTTATCCCTATGTATCCCTTATCCTTATCCCCATCCACCAAATGTGAAATGTGTAAAACGATTACTCTCTTGGAACTCCATTCACTGAATAGATTATTCTCGTATTGTTTGAATTCAATCTAAATGTAATAATATCTCTATCATGTCCTAATTCATTGGAAATAATTAAATCTCATCTAAATCTTTACACTTGATGAGATTCCTATAGATTCCGCGTAAAAAAAATAATTCATTGATATAATAAAATCATTTCTTTTCCATAAATATCTTCATTATCATTAATTTCAAGACGCTGCTGTTTATTGACGCTGTTGAGTAATGATTTTTTTTCCCAACAATTTAGTCGCTAATGATCCATAAAATCAAAGGCGATAAATTTTTATTAAATTCCTCTCTGATTTCTTTTAATTTTGTGAAAATTTTATGAAATTCCGTAGTCATTAGAAGTGTATTTAATAATAATTCTGACCCTTAACAATAAAAGTCTTTCACTTCATTTTTGTTGCTTTTTTTTCTTCGTTCAAAATTACATATTATTTGTTGTCTTCGTTTCAAAAAAGAAAATAACCCGTAATACGGAATTAGCTTATTTTGGATTTTTTTTTTAAATAAAAGTAGTGAACATCCTAATTCTCCTTTTCAATAAGTTGCTAGAATTTTCGGTACTCGTCATATATAATCTAAATCTTCATACAAGTCAAAACTCGAAAATATTTAAAATTATTATCTATATTGATATCAAATTGATATTTCTAGGAATACATTGCGTCATGCACTCATTATTTTGATAAGAATTTCGAGAACTTTCTATCACTTTCCAGACCTAGGGGATTCCACCTTTATCTGTACCCACTGCTTATAAACTTACATCTAGACGGCATCACCAGGCCGGCCGCGCGAATTATCCGTAAGAATAAAGTTGCTATGAATTAGAGAAAAAACGCACATCAAAACAAAATATTGGCCACTAAATCGAGTATTTATCTCCCAAGCAAACTGTCTGTCATAGTGTTGCCACTATAAATAAGTCTGAGTATGGCGAGTAAAATTAAAATTAATAATAATAGGCATCAATACGAATATTGCCACACACTAACGCTATCGACGCCGACGCGGACGTGTCACTTGAATAAAAAATGAAAGTTCACGGGTTCATTCACAACACAACTTGTTTCCTGAAGCATTTCAATATCTGAGCCTGAGCTCTACACTTCAATACCATACAATGTAAACAGATAGATAAAAAAATACACAAGTTCAGAGGTTATAAGTGTTTATGTGTTTGTAGGTGTTGTATATTATAGAGCCATGGGCTTCGCCAAACTCGGAGCTAGGGGGGAGCAACAAATATTAAGAAAATTTCTAGAGCATATAAAACGAGTAAATAGCACCGTAGACGAAATTTTTTGCGAAAATGTTAATAATAATTGGCACAATAATGTGTATGAATAATGTTTTTTTATAAAGAAGTGATAAAAAAAAGCGCCGCAGGCAATTTTTTTTGTTAATTTAATGGATTTTCACACAGATTTTAGAAAATTTATTATATGATGAGAAAATGTGTTGTAGTAATGTGATTTTAGTGACGTTTTACCGATTTACCGTTTATGAAACAATAAATACCTATTCCAATCTCTAGGGGGGGGTGGGCAGCTGCAGACGCCCATGTATAGAGCAATTATTCAGAAAAGGAATGTTAATTATTCGTATTATAAATATTATTATGTTCAAACAGCATCGGTAATTAATTTTAAACGGTCCGGTCGTCGAGTTGCCATCACTCGTTTTTGTTAGACACTTAGACACTGAGTTCTCGTTCGTGTTTGGTGGCACACACCTGGTTAGTTGTTTGGGTCCAAATGTTAATATTATGTTTGATTTGAATTATATGTGGGAGAAGAGATAAAGTCTTTGTTGTAATATTAGAAAAATGTTTTCTCCAGTGCGTATTTTACAATTGATGTGTCGAAACTAAGGAGTTTTTATTTCACTAATAAATCGCGTTTCGATATTATGTGGCACCGTCTGAATCGGAGTTAATGTCTATCGTCACGATAAACAAATTATAAAAACAATAGTAGATGTATTATATAGATAAAATAAGTTAAATTTTTGGATTAGAATCGATCATATAAATACTGTCCAAGAACATATTAAGTACATTGTATATTTACATACTTACGTTATAGATCACAGTTCTTTCGCTGTTTTTCGTGCGTAACAAAAAAACAACAAAACATGGAAGATACTAAGAATTTGGAAGAGCTATTTCAAGAAATCAATACAAACTTGAGAATCGACCAACATACGAGGTGCGAATATGTCAGTGGATTTCACGGTGTGTATCTCAGGTTCCGTGAAGAGTTGAACAAAACTGATCCTCTATTCACAACGTACAATAGGGTATGAAACTTTCTTCTTATTAATTCTTATTAGATTGTATATTGTTCCTGAGTTTATAGTTATTGTTTATTGTTCATAGTCAAATTGTTCGTAGTAGTATTGATTTATAAATGTTCAATTTAATTTTCCAGAAACTCATTACAGGGAGCCATGCCATTAAAACCCGAGTGGGAATCCCGAATGAATTTGATATTAACTTGGGTATCAAATTGCCACCAGAATTGTACTGTGGCATCAAAATTGAGAATTGTTCTCGACCAGGCTACATAAAGATCAAGACATTGTTAGAAAACTGGGATCTTGCAAAGAAGAAACAAAATTGGGCAACAACTTATAAATCATTGGAGAATTGGGTGGACAAAGATGGATATTTGTTACAAGAACCAATACGCGCGTGGATGGAAAGCAAAGTGCAGAATGTTTTGAATAACTTAGGAGAGGATCATTTGCTAAAAATTCGTAACGATTTCTTCAAATTAGAGACAAAGAAATCAGGACCAGCCTTTACATTGCACGTTAAAAAGGTCGGCACCGATATTAAATTTGATATTGATATTGTTCCTTCTATAGTATTCCACGACTTAAAGCATTTTCCACGAAATTACGACACGGAACATCCATATGGTGAAAATATTTGGTTTGCTGTATCAAAGCCAATGAAGCCCATTCAGAGAATAACAACAACAATCAATAACGATGGGGAAGAAAGATTTTGGAGGCCATCTTTTAGCCTTCAGGAAATCAAAATGCTATCGTCTTCCTATCATTTGAAGAGCACGTTAAGATTGGTAAGATTTTGAAGTTTTATGTACTCGTCTATCAAATGTGCTAATCAGTTTTTACATCATGTATTTATTTTTCCAATTTCAATGTATTTAAATAGTATTGTTTTCATTACAGTTAAAAACACTACGAGATAACAATCAAATGACATATTTGTCATCATATTTTATCAATACTCTCTTAATATGGAAGAAAAGAGAAGCCACAAAGAAATATTGGCGAAAGCCGCTGAATGAATTGTTTTTTGAAATGTTAAGAAAATTGGAAGAAGCTGTCACAAAAGGGAGAATACCATTCCTTTGGAATCCGCAGCTAAACCTTCTGGACTCCTTAACACCCTACCAGCTGAGGGATGGAAGTGAAAGATTGAGCAGTATCCTTAAAACGACTGACAAAGATCCGTTTGCCATTGAAGATATAATATTACATGGAATGTAATACGATTATGACAATAATTATAATATGGATAATTTGATATGAATTTATTTACTATCATTAATTTATTTTTATTTTTCGATAATTCAGAAGTTCCTAATCCTATTCCATTTCCTCCTATCAACTATTAAGCATTCTCACACGCTCAAAAAACACTTAAATAAATAAATAAAACTTTATGAGCAAAAATAAAAAAAAACAATATGAGACAAATTGCCAAGGGCAGGATTATTACATAAGTAATGTCTTTTTTCCTATAAAAAGGATCTGGGCTTGCATACACAGACCCAAATATACTTTCCTGCACACCTTGCACTAGGCTAAAAGCTTGTATCGCAAAGTGTGGAATACATCGCTAGCGCCGGGGTCCGAACCTGACACCTCCCGCTCGAGAGACTGCCGCCTCAACCAACTGCGCCAACCATGTACTCTTCGCATAACTTACGGTTTTTTTTACATTAGTAGTAGTTCTGTTGAAAAATTTCGCATCCACTGTGACCCATGGGACAAATATGGTGGAACGAAAAGTAGATAACACATGGTGTCGGTCTAGGATAGAGCGTCGTGGAAGGAAATGAAGGAGACCTTCGTCCAGGAGAGGACGAGGATGGGCTGATAGGAAGAAGAACAATCCCGTCTTTCTGATGAAGATATAAATAATAAGCGGTGTCTTTACACCATCAGCAGCTGTCTGACGATACAAAAACTCACACGTCCATATGTTATGTCTAACTCTTGCGAGCGTCCACAAGTTTTTTTGTTTTCATGAATAAAAAGGTGGGACATGGGTAAAGGCAGAGTGCCCAAAACAGAGAATTGTGAAAGAGACAAAAAGAGCGGCCTATATCTGAAAGGGGCTGAAAAGAAAAAGAAGAGTAAAAAGGGGTTAACTGGCGGTTGCGTACATGTGCCAAGACAAAGGTTCCATCCACACGCCTGTTAACTTATATACATTAAAAAAAACTTGTGGACGCTCGCAAGCGTGTAGCCGGTAGCGGCGAAATTACAATAATATTATTATTGTGGTGAAATAATTTCTGTTGTATGATTCACCGTAATGTTGTTATCATACATAGATATAATAATATGTAGGTATGCATGTATGTAGATACGATGAATCAGTATTTATACGAACGCGAGTTGCAATTGAGCATCAGTTTCCGCTAAGCCGCTGCGAAGTACAGTTGTTTTTATATTTTAAACTGTTTGATATTTACGATACCAGAAAATGGCGGATTTAAAATATTCACTATTGGATCCTCTGCTCCAAGAAATTAACACAAACTTAAAGAAGAACGAAGAGAGTAGAAACAAATATATAAATGCTTTTGAAGAGTTTTCCCTCGGATTTCTCAGTGAATTGCAAAAGCTTGATCCTGCCTTCGGAGAATACAAGATGGTATGTAATCCTTTATCTTTATTATTTCTCTTATTCGAACTAAGTTGTAAAATCATCAAGGTAAAATAGAAGAGTGACCAAGATTTCAAACTCGTAATTTAAATATTTTTATTCAGTTACCTAATATAAACACTTTATCTTGTTTTGTTTGTATTGTTATTAATTTTTTTTAATTCTTGTTTATTTATTTATTTTTTACTTGTGTTTGTTTTTCTTGCATTGCAATTTTTATTATTATTGAATGTGCTTTTATTTATCATCTCAACTTTGTGTTTGTTCTTAATTTTCTCAAATGGACTCCATTATTATCGGTGAATTTATTTTTTTAATTATCTTCTTCTTGTTCTTAATATAGATAGGACTTGTGGTCTCCTACGATTAGCCTCCTACGATGTCGACTCCCAACTGTCAATCCATCTCTTTGGTGGTCTGCCCGGGAGTCGTCTGCCCTGGGGCTGGCCGTGCAATACAATGTGAGGGAGTCCATTCTCCTCACATGTGCATACGATTGTCTTTTCTCCGTTGCCTCCCCCGCCTAATGACATATTTGATCTCACACATTTCTCTTATCCTGGTATTTGTAATTCTATCTCGAAGGTTCTTACCAGATATGCTCCTGAGAGTCTTCATTTCCGACATTCCTAGCGCATTTTTCGTTACTGCAATGTCTGCTCTGCATTCGATTCCATGTCGTGATAGGTCGATATTTATTTTAATCTTGCTAATTTATCTTTGTGATTTTTATTATTAGGTATTTCGTTCTTAATTGTACATATTGTTAAACATTGTATTTCTGTTTGTGGATTATATTGGTCCCCTCGTACCAGCTTTGAGCTGTATGGGAACCTGTCACCTTAATGTGTGCTTAATTTAATACAATCATTGTAACCATTGTTTGTTAGTCGTACATATTTTTCTCAATAAACTTATTATAAGTGTTATTGTTTTTGATTTCAGAAAATTAATACATTAAGTTACGCAGCTAAATCACATATGGGAATCTCAAATGAATTTGATATGAACGTAGGTCTCAAGTTGCCTCCCATTATATATGAAAACTTTGAATTATGCAGTAATAGTTCTGGACAGATTCAATTGAAAACAATTAAACCCGATTGGTACAATCCAAAATGGATAAACTTGAAACATCCTGTAGTGCATTGGATAGATGAAGACGCATATATATCGAGCTCCAAAATATATAGCTGGATGAGTGATAAGATTCTCGTTA
Source organism: Ceraclea dissimilis (assembly GCA_963576895.1). Lineage (NCBI taxonomy): Eukaryota > Metazoa > Arthropoda > Insecta > Trichoptera > Leptoceridae > Ceraclea > Ceraclea dissimilis. Next base: position 13,011,433 of record OY756370.1, read on the forward strand.
AATTTTACTCAAAATGGAATAGGTCGGATAGTGGACCGGAAGTTACGGGTACTTTTGTGGTACGGAATCATAATCGATATAAATTTTCCACGAAGAAATCAAGACCATTCATAACGTCTTTTAAAGTTGAGAAAGTCGGTACTGATGTTACGTTCAATGTGAATCTCGTCCCTTCAATAGTATTTGAGTTCCCTTATTGGCCGTGGAATGTGAAAGAAAAGAATGTGAAGAAGTTCAGTTCCAATGAATGGTTAGCTGTTGCAAGCAAACCGTACACTAAGGATGGTGGAAGATCATGGTGGCCAACTTTATATCTTCAGGAGATTGATATATTGTCGTCGCCTGAGCGTTTGAAGGACTCCATTAGACTGGTAACACTTATTGTCAATATTCTGTGCATTATAATCAGAGTTCGCTGAAATCCGATCTTTATGATAAAGATGGGATATACTTATATCAAAAGTTGATATCCAAAATTGATTTACATGTATCCGGTTTATATCAATAGAAACCCGATTTTTTGAAACGAAATTGGTTATTTGTGGATTTTAATGTACAGGAGAGTGTTATATGAGTATACACCAGACTACAATCATTTGCACAAGGCACACATCTTAAAAAGGTGAAAAAAATTAAGAGCAAAAAACTTGATATGTATCAAGGTATAAAAATCGGATTAATATCAATGATTTATATCGGCGAACCCTGATTATAATACCGTATATTAATGTATAAATAAATTAATGTTATAAATTGTCGAAATTAACTAATTAATTTTCTATTATAATTTCAGTTCAAGGCGTTAAGGGATAGTAATGAAATGCCCTATTTAACAACATTTTACATAAATACTCTAATCATGTGGCAAAAACATGAAGCGAGAGAAGAATTTTGGAAGAAATCGCTTAGTGAAATATTCATAGAAATACTAATTAGACTAGAAGATGCCATCTCTAAAAATAAACTAATGTGCTACTGGAATAAAAATATTAACATATTGGAGAATTTAACACAGGAGCAACGGAAGGACGTTGGCAAGAAATTAAAAAATACTCTTAAATTAATTACAAAGGATGCACTCAGTATCGAAAAAGTACTGTGTGGATAAATCTAATAATGGGAGTATTATTATAAACCCAAGTGTTCAAGTAAAAGGCTCGTGTATGAAATTAAACCAAATGTTATTTATTTTAATTGTAGGTATATTAACATTCCTACAATTTTTTGTGTTTTGATATAATAAATTTATTTTTTAAACAGTATCAAATATGTTTTTATTGGTGTATTTACATTTGACATAATTGCGTACAAAGTACGTTTTGGCATCGGAAGATATAGATTACATATGAAATGATAGAAATGTTTTCCTATATTTTCTCTGCATACCTTCCAAGGGATATGACGAGAAAGTACAAATAGATAGATTGATTGAATTTTTATAAACTTATGAACTTTCAGAAGACCGGACATTTTAAAGAGGTTTGATGCATATTAGGTATGTCTTTAATTTCTATAACTTCACAGTGATGAGTTGATATAATGGCAACGTCATCTAAATAAAGTATAATACTGGTTGAGAATGACAGATAATGTACTAATCTATGGACTGGGTTCTTAGGGTAAGACTGGTGTTGTGTGTCATAATACTTGTAGTAAATGTGTTATGTAAACTATTTAATTATCCGAATAAATCAGCATCATCCATAATAATCTTTTCATTTATCTAACTGACCAAACCAACATGGTGTAAGGTGGGTGGTATATTACGATACAATACTATAATAATGCCCAGTCCCGCCAACTTCCGCCTAGGGAGGGGACACCTAAGTAATTTACATACAAAAACAGAGATAATATTATTTATAGAATAAAATAGATGAGCTAGCAGAGCATAAATCCATGCATATGAAATGCAACATACTCGTAAAACTCTCCTACGTTAGGTGCCCAAATATCTCCGCCCAGAATCTCCCCAACTAGAAGAGCTTTAAGTTGCATTGCATATGGATTTATACTCTGCTTGCTCATCTAGTTTATTATATAAATATTATCTTAAATTCGCTTTCTATCATTAGTATTAACACATAGAGGATAATTGCCATTGTAGTAAGATTGATAACAAACATCTATTGGTATACTTAACTAGTTACTATTTTTTAAGATTTAAGATTTTTTTGTATTACTGTCTGTTTGTTTAATGAATAAAATAAAAAAAAATAAAAAAATCTCTGTTTTTGTATGGAAATTTCTTAGGGATTCCCTGTCTAGGTGGAAGTTGGTGGGATTGGGCATAATACTAACAATTTTGTATAGAAACTTTTTACAAATAGATACGAGTAACTAACTACGTTATCGTTATTTTGATTCTCCTAAATAAACGTATCTTAACTTGTAATTAATGTAATGAATTAATTACTTACGATCAGATTACAAACGCTTGATTAACAATAGTACTCAATGGAATTCCTTACGTCAATCGGATCTCGACTGAAGCTCTTGATGTTGAGAAGGAATCCATTATGTATAATAATGTTAGTCGCTTTTGATTCTGTTGACAATTGATTAAGGTAAACTCACCTCCAGTCCGAAATAATTGATTGGATGAGCTACAGGCTACAGTAGTACCTAATATAGGAACTATGTCGGTAAAATATCATTTTGATATTTGATAGATGTAGTTAGCCGTATGCGAAATTTTTGCGTGAAGATGAGTGAGAAAGGTTGTGTTTTAGGTTGGCATTATAAGTGTTGTGTTAAAAATGCAACAAAAAAGAAGCGACGCAGGCGATTTTTTTTAACTGGGTGAAGTGTAGGGGATGGGATGGGGATCTTTGGGATTGGATCTTTCTATGGCAGGTGGCACATCATTATTTGACATTTCGTGGTGGAGGCGGGCCCTTCGGCCCCCCTTATATACGCCACTGCCTTTAACACAATATGTCCACATAGCCTTTTTAACTAAAAAAAAGTGATAACTGAAAAAAAGAACGTCTTATATTTTGGTAAGTTAGATTGACTCCAATGACCATGAAACTACCCACCTATAAAAGAAACTTGTAATATCTACCATCTTCCATCCTTGAACGCGAAATGTGAAGTTAGTTCTAGTTAGTAAAGCAAATAAACTCAGCCAAATAATATTTATATATTTATATACTTATATATCCAGATAGGCATGTGTAATCTACATTTAACTACGAGTATAGTTTAAAATTTTCAAGTCGCTTTTTTGCTTGATACAGGGAGAAGCGTCACCGAACCTACGTTCATTTAGAATCTTGGGAGGGCTTGGACCCACTAATTTCTTTCCATTTCATTGGTCACAGTCCTTGGTGACGCTATAAAGAAATCTATATTCCAGTGATTAGGGCGAATCACAGAACACTTACACTCTGGGGAGAATTCATCCAGTGAAATAATCGAGTATCTTTTAATCTAATTACTTTTAACTAAATACGTAAATATTATTGATGGAGAAATTCTCCCAAGTGGTGCGCCATATTTTGTTGTTTATCATTACGCTTACTTACTCGACGTCCCCAACAGATGGCGTTCAGATGAAGGAAGGGACACTGACAAAGATAATGTTGGATTAAACTTTATTATTTGCTTGATGTAATCTCATTCAAATTAATTTGTGACAAAATATCAAGAGATAATAATTTAATTAAAATTTGTGAAAAAGAAATGTATAGGATTATAGGTATTATCAATTTTCATATACCGGCTCCCCACGCTTAGCATCAGGCGTTCACAAACAATTGACAAACTTGTGGATGCTTCGCAAGCCCCTGTTGACTTGATTTGTATGGACGCCGATCGTTCACAAGTGTTCACAACCCTGCTAAACACGACCCAATACAAACGCCCCATCTACATGCCTGTGAACTCATTAAAAAAATAAATTTGTTAACGCCTGTCGCGGTTCGACAGTTTACATGGTCCCTGACGTCAACTATCTATGCCAAGCAAAATAAATAGACACCTTCAAATATATGATTTTCTTATTCTTTCCAGTGCCGATGGCAACTTTGAGGTGACGTTAGCAACTAAGGCCACATTGAACTTCACAGGCAGAGTGGACTGGAGACCTCCTGCCATCTACAAGTCCTCGTGTGAGATCGATGTGGAATATTTCCCATTCGACGAGCAGACTTGCGTTATGAAGTTTGGCTCGTGGACTTATGATGGATTTCAGGTAAAATTTCCAGCACCAGAACCTTAAAATAGGACACAAGCCCAAAAAAATATTTTCTCAACACAGTTAGCAAAATACTTTTGTCCTAAAATGTAGATATATCGTCAACAACGAGTTCCTAAAAAGAAAAATATTTGTTTACACTTTTGGTGAACAGGTTACAGAGGGCAGAGGTATGTTAACATTACAAGTATAAATGATAACATTGGTTCACTAGGGCGAGCTTATCCGCAAGCTTTGCCTTAATATGGCATAATTTTATTCCTAGGATAAAAAGAGGAGTATGTAACTTAAAATGCTTTTTATTAATAACACCTAAATAATAATCGTAGAGTGAGATATTCTAGATTCTATACTGTACGTGTACACATACATATACCTGCGAAAGAAAAGAATTTTGCTTAATTTTATTTTCTCGTGAAACACTCCCAGAGTATGATTAATACAATATAATAAATTAAGAATTAACAAAACTTATAACTAACTTACTAAACCTAAGTGTTGTGAAGCTGAAGGAAAAAAATAATCTTAATCATTTTTTTACTAACTGAATGAATAGAAACTCCGAATAATTCGTATATTCAGACACGAGCGAACGTTGAACAAACACGCGAGGGTAAACACAATAGAGGAATTATGTATAATGTTAGATAAATAATGGTAACAATTAATTTCATTATCTTATGCCCTCAGGTGGATCTTCGACACATAGATGAAGTAAAAGGCTCTACAGTCGTAGACATCGGCGTAGATCTTTCAGAGTTCTACACCTCAGTAGAATGGGATATATTAGAAGTTCCAGCTGTAAGGTATGTATATTTTATCTAATACAATGCCTGATTATTATCTTCTTTTAATAAGCGGAGGCAGGACTTTCCAACACACTTCTTAGTATTATCAGACGGAAGAGTCTATATATTATCATTCATGATTAATACGAGTAGGTATATAAATTCTCCAAAGTCCAATACTGGGAAACATTCCCCATATCAAGATATCACGGATATCAAAGGATTAGGTTCAGATGCGCGGGGCCAAAAATATAAGCATGGTTCCCAAATATCAATAAGATTCTAAAGGTTCGCTCACATGAGCAACTATTGCCAAAATAATTGCGCAATCAATTGCTCAAGTTGGGGCAATACGAGTTGCCGAACAATTATTGCTCACAAAATTGCCCGTGTAAAAAGATAACCTTTCATCATCATAATTGTCAAACTTTTGTAGTAAAATTTAAAGTAAGTACACAACTTTAAATATTAGTATAACATTAATTTATTAATAAAAGAGAATTATTCATTTTCTTAATTAAATACTAATATTTAAAACCTTTAAAGTTACATTTTGGAAATTTTGACGTAAGTAGAAATGAAGACAAACTAATTATATCAACTTTTTAGTTATCATTTATTTACCTATCGTACCATAAAGTTAGGAAGTTAATATTATACATTTTAGATACTATTCCAATTAAACTAAGATGGTTTGGGCATGTTGAGAGAATGAAAGATGACAGGATGACAAAAAATATATATTTGAGTGAGCGAAGAGGGGTGAGGAAGCGCGGCCGCCCGAGACTGACCTGGTCCGATCATGTCGACCAAATCCTTGATGGACGCGTTTTGAGTATTGTTGCATGAATGTGACAGATGCTAAGAGTGTGCGCAAGGACAGGGCTCTCTGGCGCTCTGTTCTTTCTGCCTACCTTGCAAGGGACGTGGCGTGAGGGTATAGAGATATAATAGAATAGAACCATCTTTTTTTTTTTTAATAAATGATTCTGGGCTTATCAAAATAAACCCAAATACATCTTCGCACACTTCACAGAAAGCTTAAAAGCTTGTGTTGTGAATTAGAGTAGGTCGGGGATAGAACCCGCGCCCACTGGATTAACAGTCGAGAGCGTTACCAACCAGGCTACCGACCACCTCCTAATACTATGTACGGTATATATGTATGTAGTTTCATTAGAGCCGATGTAAGTACCTATAGTAATAATAATAGCGCGAACGAGACGACCTTGAGGTAACCTACATACAATAATTATTGCGTTATTGTACGCAACACTGTTGTTATCAACATACATACCACATGTTGATATTATCTAATACCTACTCACTGTGACGTAATTATTACGCGACTCTTCGTCTTGAGTGAGTCATTCGGTTCCGATTATAGAATCGTTTTGTACGTGAGCGATACAGAGCAATAACCTACACTACTATAAATAAAATAAGTATTTCACAATATATGGAAATCGTACGGAATAATTAAAAAGAATCTTACACAAATTATCAGTGACGCAAAGAGCCATGGAAAGGAAAATGCTGGGTATTTCACTGAGAGACAGGAAAACTAATGTTTGGATCAGAGAGAGGACCAAGGTCGTCGATGTCGTTCACAGAGTTTCCAGTCAGAAATGGAGTTGGGCTGGTCATGTGGCCAGAACCACAGACTCTAGGTGGACAAAGAAAGTCCTGGAGTGGCGACCTAGAACAGGCAGAAGAAGTGTTGGTAGGCCTCAAGCACGGTGGTCGGACGATGTAAGGCGAGTTGCGGGAGGCAGTTGGATGCGGTCTGCCCAGGATAGGGAATCGATGGAAATCGATGGGGGAGGCCTATGTTCGACAATGGACGTAGGGGGGCTGACATGGTGATGATGATGAATATTATTAGTATTAGCTACAATACTTTTAATTATGTGTTATTAATAAAAGATCTATGTAGTTATATAGTGTTCACTTACCTGATAATATTGTGAATGCCAAAATATATTAGAATAGTCCATGGAGATGAACTCTGTTGAAGGGAAAGACTGTAGTGCTCTGGGAGTCGGCTACCAAATGACTCTCACCTGGTATTAGACCAACCCCGTACCATTCCACCATTACACTATGTGGTGCAATAGTAGGAGGAGCCACATATATGACATTTATTCTAGTACTAGGTACCTATAGATTACATACATACAACACTGCAGTAAGGAATTATTTGGGTGTCTATCAAATGATTAATTTGTGCTATTATTCATACATAAAAAGAAGCTAATAAATTGATTTACATTTTAGTTTAGCAAGACAACCTTACGATAGGAATAATATTTAATGACAGTGATAATTTATTTTCCGAAGAACTTGATATTGTACACATAAACCCAAATATTTTCACGCTAATGTCACATTCCAAACAGTGATTCTTGCGATTTTGGAAGCAAAATACATTGTCAGCACACATATTCGAATACGTCACATTCACTTGAAAGTCCGTGCTCTAACCAATGTCTCCAACCATGTACCTATTCGTTTAAAAGTTATGTAGTGTTTTATCCCCCACCGGCCTTATTAAAAGGATGGAGCTTATAGAGTAGAATGGAAAGTGTGTGATCATAAAGTAATAACTCCTTTTATGTTTCAGAAATGAGAAATACTACACGTGCTGTGATGAGCCGTACTTAGATATTACCTTCAATATCACCATGAGAAGAAAGACTCTATTTTACACCGTCAATCTCATTATTCCATGTATGGGCATATCATTCCTCACTGTGCTGGTCTTCTATCTGCCATCTGACTCTGGAGAGAAGGTAAGATTTAGAAATCAACTTAAATGGCTAACGACGACGTCGTCATCTCCATATTCTCTCTCTTCTTTCAATGTCCTGAATAATACTGCTTCACCTGATTACCTCAAGTCCAACTTCACACCCTTGGCATCTCATGGCTTATCTCTTCGTTCAAGTGGATGCCGTTTGTTAACCATACCTTCACATAACACATCTTTCTTCACTTCTTCTTTCACACACGCGGCTAGATTATGGAATAACTTCCACTTCCTATCAGACTAGCTCCAACTATTATTTCTTTCATAAGTAAACTGAGGTATCATTATCTTTCCATAAATAATCCATCTAACTGACAATCCCGTGGTTCCTTCCTTGTTCTTCATCCCATCCACCTATTTATTTATGTATTTATTTTTATGTAGGTATAAGTATTATATTTATTATTATTATTTATATTTTTCTTCCTTTTCGTAATCCTCCTCTAATCCACCTCTAATTGGTTGGCAGACATTGCTTACGGCAACAAACCCGCCATTTAGAAAATATTTTTTCAATAAAGATTTATTTATTTATTTAAGATTGCTAACTGGAATCTAGTTTATTTTTTACCGCTAGCCACTTGCGTTCCACTGCTGGACATAGGCATCTTCAAAACGCGTCTTCGGCTATCTGCTATAATATAAAATTAATAATATAAACGTATACCTGAGCCTGTGTACATGTTAGGTATATACGAATTATAGACTTATTGGTTCTATGACTAGATTTTATGCTGTTAACACTGTAAAATTTCTCATAAATTGTCATAGACGTCTCTATACATATTTACATAAATGAATTGTTGTAAAAAGCTATACTTTAAATGTTGAAGCCTTACTATTTACAAAACACCTACCTAAGAACGTAAGCCTTATGATAATTATTAATAAGTAAGCCTTAATATCCTTGCCGTCCACTGTATTATTAACTTCAAAAAAGGTTTGTGAAAATATGAACTTATTATGCCGTGAATACAAATTTATAAAGCACCTTATGTAATTTAATCTAGTTACCTTATTCGCGTAAAGAAATATAAAATTTCTTCTCGCGTGAAATATTTGCATAAAGAAGCGGTTTCTCTCACCAGAAATAGTTCTTTCCTCCATTCTATAGAATACTACCTCTTTCGTAGATACTATTTATTACTAGTTTTTTGCCCGGCGGGGTTGCGCCTGGATTTAAGTTTTGATGCAACCACTATTACATACATATTGTTTGTAATTAAAGTCATTTTTGTCTTCAACAGTAAGAGAGGTATTTGATTTTTTAGTAGCCTTTGTCTTAGACAAGATTTTGCTCTAACGTTACATACAATATGTAGTCTGGGAGCTTTTCCGGGTAAATGTGATTCCTGGACATAAGCGATTTAGTACCCATGCAACTTTACAATGCAATATTATGACGAAGAATATACCTTATTTTGATTTCGGCATTTTGTATCTCTGTGTGATGAGATCTATTTCATTTGTTCTTTTATATCAGTACATCCATCCTTTTAAACCATAGCATTTCCTACAACATTTTAAGAACTACGCATATAAATTATTTGTAATATTTTGGAGGTGGTCGGTAGCCTGGCGCTCGACTGTTAATCCATTGGGGGCGGGTTAGATCCCCGATGCCGACCTACTCCGCTTCACCTTTTCAAGTTTACTGTGAAGTGTAAAAAGGTGTATTTGGGTTTATTGTTATTTTTTCAAAAAAATAATCACTTGTGATCAGGTGCCTTGCCGATAGAGAAAAAAAACTAGGCTAGTAATTCTGAATATAAAAAAATAATTACTTTTGTGTTAATTAAAACATGTTTATGACAAAACAGTAATAATACTAGAATTTTAGACTACCACCTTAATATATGTGCAAAATTTCAAGGTGCTGGACATTGGGAAGTTCTTATTGTTTGAAGAGGAAAATGTATACTCAGACAACAAAAACGAGTGGAGTTATATCAAAGTGAGGTTAAAAGTAAACAGAACAGAAAGAGTGACGTAACGTGGCTAACGTTTTGACTTAAACGACCCCAATATTTTTTATAACGACGTTCTACTGAAAAAATGAATCATCGATGTGGTACTACTGTCGGTCATTATATAGTTATGAGACTTTGAAAGAAATTCCCTCGTTACACGGACAGCAAAAGAGAGGAAAAAACTTATGAAAGTAAGGGGATTTCCCTAGAAAAGGGCGGGCTAAAGATCTTTAGACAATTCTGGGGCGAAATGAAGTTTCCGCTAATGAAGATAAATGGCCGCCAAGCGAGGGAGGAGAGAGAAATAACAGATGACGAAAAATTTTCAGACCAAGTAGGAACTTAGGAGAAATGCATTCGTAGAGTTTACCTACTTAGCTATATAAATAGGCAACATTACCGTTTTCCTAGTTTCGTGTGTATTAACGTTTTTTTCCCTTTGAGGTTTTGACCCCAATTTTTGTTACACTACAAATGTTTGTTACATTAAAACATACATCGTATGACAGGGAATCCTGCTCAAGCTGGTTCTCCTTAATTCCAGATAGACGACGGATCGATCTAGCTGGGCTATGTTTTGAGAATGCATTATGATAATAGTTGACTACGAATATACAGAATTGTCGCTGGCTATCCCTCATTGATAAATCTATGATGGTATAAATAGACAGATCTCGATTGATATATAAATATAGCGAAGGTTAAACTTCCATCAGACTCATGGCTCAGCTAGACACTCCTATACATAGGTGGTCGGTAGCCTGGTTAGTGACGCGCTCGACCCAGTGGGAGCGGGCTCGATCCCCGCTGTCGACCTACACCACTTCACGACACAAGCTTACTGTGAAGTGTGTAAAGATGTATTTGGGTTTATTTCGATAAACCTAGATTCATTTTAAAAAATATATAATGAATAGCTGTAAAGATTACAGAAGCAATGACTATTTCTCTGAAAGAGATTTTCGTATTAGTAAATTTAATATTCGTTTAGTCAACAATCAGAAAGAATTGACAGCAATGGATAAAAACAAAATGTATGTAAGTAGGTCTACCTCCCTTAAAAGTAAATGTCTAGAAATAAATTGGATGTGGTTTTTCAAACTCAGCATTCCCCCAACCAATTTAAAATGACAATTCGACACGAGGGTGAAAGGAAAAAATTACTAAGTTATCAAAGTTCCCAAAATATCGCGACACAAAACTTTGAAACTCGCTGACTGAGTGGAATTTTCTTATACTGAAAGTGAAACATCGCATAATAATTTTAATTACACAAAAGTCCTTGGTTAAACAAAGATAAAAAGTTTGCAAACTCTAAAACACCTATACCCTGATGTAATAAAGCAGTTAGCAGACTGAAGTTATCAGTGATAGCGGTGATACGCTTATTCATGGAACGGGTACGAGTATAACTGCAATTATAATTACTTTTTTCTTAAAGATATACACCACATTAACTTACTTTAACCAAAGCATAATATAAGTTGAATATAACATTTCCCAGGTTATACTACAACACTATCGGAGTTGTATGTATAGGTACACTCAATATTGGAAGTTTTACAGCTTTAAAGTCCGTCTTATTCCACAAAGGTGAAAGGAATGTTTTCTGAGGAGAAATCTTGGCAAAGATTTGAACATTGAAAAGTAAAAGGTTGAGTGGAATGCAATGGCTTGTGGTCACTATTATTTATTATACTAACATGTCTTATTTACTCACTGCATCGGACGGAAGTGCACACGCGATTCAAATGAAAAATATCTTAGTGATTGACGATTGATATTAAAATACAAATGAACCATAAGATAATTTGGCATAGATTGCTTGTTTACCTATTAATTTGAAGACAAATTTATCATCGCTTTGGTATGTAAATATAATACTACCCTCTTCTTCTTCATCATCTACATCATCAGCCTATCCCCGTCCACTCCTGAACAAAGGCCTCCTCCATCTGCCTCCATGTTGTCCTGTCCTGTGCAGACTGCACCCAGAATCCTAAAAAGGATGGGGAGATGATAATGTCATCCCAGAGTCCTAAAAAAGATGGGTAGATGATAATGTCATCTACCCATCTTTTTTAGGACTCTGGGTGCCCATCTCTCATTTCCCTGTCTCGCAACGTGGCCTGCCTATTGCCATTTTAACTTAACGATACGGTCTGCTATGTCGTAACCTTTGTTCGGCGTCTGATTACGAGTTAAAAAATATAAAAACCTAGTATTTGAATTTTTAGTCTAGTATGAAATAATTCTAACTTCGTATCGGACTACGCTTCACTAAGTAAACAAACCAATAAAGTTTTACATTCTTGTATACATGTAAGTTCACTTGTATACACTAAGAGAATATTATTATTTCCGGTTTCACTTTAATCTCATTATAGGTATTAAGTACACAGCGAACATTTTAATGTAGGTTTAATTATCTGTTGACGATGGGAACATTTACAAGCAAAATGCTAAAAAGTAATTAGTCAGAGAATGGAATTATTGCCCGCAAATTGTAGACAATTAAATTTGTAAATGTCTCATTTATAATACAAAAGAACCACTGAAAATAATAAGGGCTTAATTTTTAAAGTGATGGTAAAAGATAATGTTTATACTATTAGGTACGTCATGGTACTTCCCTAATGTGTCTATTTACTTGTATGGGTGTATAACATACTTATTCCTTACACCATCAAATGTAATCACCAGCAAAAGGTTTTGGAGGTTTTCGCAATTATCCGTTTTAAAAATTATTAGTTTATCTGGTTTGCATTCTCCATTATAGCTAGCTCAATCCAGAACATTTAAAGGAGAATAATAATTAGGTATGGAAAAAAAAAACAGTCCTGGCGCACTCGAATGTAATTCAAATGATAGGTAAAAATGAGTAATTAAATACTGTACATTGAAGGAAAATCCCGCGGGCTTAAGGCCCTCCACATCCCCGGGTAGCTCAGGCGCATTAATAGCGATCTCTTTACCCGCGCTTCTAGGCAAATCTTATTAAGAGGCGGGTCCAGGGTTAGCCTTAAGGGAGCCCCCCGGCAAACTCCATCCCTAAATTACATTCCTTCAGTGTCCTTATCCAAGGAGGTTACTTTACAGGGGGGCATCATTGAAATCAATGGCTAAATTTGTGAAATAGAGCGATTTGATGTTGTAATCATACTTTTCTGTAACAGTTTCAAGCCGTTGAAATAAATAAATAATAAGGCGATCATGCCATAATTAACATGAAGATTTTTACTAACCTATAAGGAAAGTATTACCTGCTTTTCTGACCTCTCTGGCTGCATCCAGTGTTTGGTAGGCAAAGAGAACAGTAATCCAGGCTGCCCCATCATACATCTTCTGGAATAAAACGAATTTCACGTAATACAATTTATTAATACATTGCCTACATCTTTTATTATTTTCTTTACAAATATTATTTCCTCGCATCAACTGCCAATACAAGGTGCTGAATGGAAAAATATTATTATGATAGGATTATTATTATGAAAAATTCCTCGCAAAGTGAGTCAAGGTTTGTCAGACAACAGTCGGCCAAGAAACTTGGCGAACAATACAGTAGCTATCATAATATATTCATAATACAGGGTGAATGGAAATATGTACCTATACAGAACACTATGCAGGATGAATGAAAGCAATAAGCAAAAACTATTTTTTTAGACTGACCTGGACCGTTCATGTCGACAGGATCCACAAGGATAGACGCATTTTGAGCAAAAGAAATCGGAGACCATGCATTAATGAATTAGGAGCAAGGAGTTTGTATAAGGATAAGGCGGTTTGGCGTTCTGTCCTCTCTCTCTACCCCGCAAGGGACGCGGCGTGAGGGAATAAATAGATAGATTTTTCAATGGGACGAAAACAAGAAGTGTGTGTAAGAAGAAGACAGTATGACGTAACTTTCAGCATACCTCACAAGGGACGCTGTGCTAGGGCAGTATTTTTTAAATTTCTCCCTGTAAGTTTGTGTTTTCTTGCAAATTTTAAAGTTCCAAAATTTCTTTACCTAGCATTTTTTGTGAAAATATGCTGTTAATTTTTATACCATCCTACTAGTATTTGTATGTCATGTTTAATGTATAATGTTTCATCCGGATTCTCTTATTATTGAACTCGATACACAGTGGGAGGGTGGGCCGATCATAAGAATCATAATACATTGTTATGAAAAAATATAACACTGCAACAACAATAGTTTTGGTTATATATTATGTATTGATTATTCTCCTATTAACATATTCTGATACCTAGATCTTTTTTTTTTTACTCTTTTGTATATATGCTCAATGTTCTTGCATTTGTTAGAAGATCGAAACATTAATATTGACGTAATTATAATAACATTGTCGTAATATTTCTTTTTGACAGCATTTGTTGTTGGTGTATGCTGCGGGCGCCTTTAATCGGAGAATCGACTTGTGATGTTTTTTTTTATGTAACATATTCATGTTTTGTTGATGCCTCTGTGGGTGTCACATATACATACACAACGCAGCGATGCTCATAAATTATTTTTTGCCTTTGTAATTCATTATTTTCTCTTCTTAAAGCTCGCGACCCAACTATGACGTCACGGTCATTTCCCACGGCATAAAGGTTCAAAATCGCGTGAACAATCGCATTATAAAATGGTAAAAATAGCGTTTTTCCCATTTTATTGGGGTTAATTTCGCTTCAATCAAAAAACTTTTTCGGTTATTCCATAGATTTTAATGCATATTATCAGTACAAAAAACATTTTTACTCCGCGACTTTCGAGAAACGAGTTTCTGTCTTTCGGAAAAAAGATCAGAGGTGTTTTTTCACAATTTCTTTTGAGAAATCTATACAAGATAAAAAAAATCTTTAGTTATTCCTTAGAGAAAGGTTCAATGTACCTCCTCTATTTTTTCCAAGGCATATTTAGCAACGGTTGTCGAGATCTAAGGTCTCCCGTTTTTAGAAGTTTTTGAAATGTCAGTATGCCTACTCTTAATATTACAGATATTGGTTACTATTGTTTATTATAATGTTGGTTGTTTGTTTCAGGTCAGCTTATCCATATCTATCCTCCTGTCACTTACTGTGTTCTTCTTGCTGCTAGCAGAGATTATTCCGCCGACTTCCCTAGTGGTGCCATTGCTGGGGAAGTTTGTACTTTTTACTATGATATTAGACACATTTAGGTAAGTAAAACAATCTAACATACTCCTATATTTACAATTAATAACATCCATTTTTAACAATGCTGCTGCTGGTGTCGTTTATTCTCATGACTGAGGGTCGCGACTCTCACTCCCGCAGTTGACAATCCTCCGCCATAAGCCTCTGTCTATGGCCAGATGTGTGGCGTCGTGTAGAGTGGTATTTGTGGCTGCTCTCACTTGGTCGCTCCAACGCATCGGCGATCTGCCTCTCGGTCTCCTGCTTGTACACTGCCTAGCATTACCGTTCTTTCTAGGTTGGTCTCTTCGCGTCTTTAACGTCGCTTCCCGTTTTTAACAATGACCCTTTGTAATTAAAATTTGGATAAACGGCGAAAAATGTATTAGCTTATTTTGTACTCAAAAATCTGTTTAAAAATTTTCATCTCCGCTGATGCTTCTATAGTTTCGAGATATAAGCCTGCTTTTTTATTTAGAGTAGTTTCGGAAGGCGGTCTGTGGAGGGGAGCCCTTCCGGCAACGTTGAGCCCTCCTTTAGAAAAAAATGTTTTTGCGTAAAATACTGGATGACATTGGAGCTGAAGCTCCTGAAACATCCAGGGGTGGAGGTGGATTTACCCTTAATGTATGTTTTTAAAAAAATAAACCCATTTAACCCCCTTAGGGATGGAATTAGGATAAGCAGTTTGGACTGTGCGCACTTTCACGTCAACTATATGTCGACAATCCATCTGTGAGGGCACTTTGTTTTATAAATATAAATAAGCTAAAACTATGAATTACGAGTAGGAACAGATTTTAAACAGAATTTACATTTGGATGGTTGAAGAGTTGAAATACTATTCAGTACCAAGTGGGTCACAATAATGTGTAATATATAATTTAGTAGTTTCCTTTTTGTTGCCGGGCCTGAATAGGTTGCTTAATTGGCAAGTTGACTGTAGAATAGTATCCTTAACTCTTTGATACCTGGCACTCCTCATATAAATGCTAACGTTCTAATACATTATTCACAAGTGTTTCATTTGTTCTTGTTCACAAAGAACTACTTTCTCCTGTTATATCTTCCCTTCCATTTCATTCCTAGTGATGTGCAGCGTATCGATGTTGCGCAATATTTTCGATGCTGCTTTTTGGAAACGCAAATAGGTATAATCCTATAGCAGAACTGTTCTATTGCAGTTTATACATTGTGTAATAAAGGCAAAAATGAAAGACTAAATAAAATAGTTAAAAAATTCACGTAATGACATTTATTACACGCGAAAAGTGTTCGAGGATTCTAATCATCAGGCTTTCTCATCTTCATCATCAGGCGGTTGACAATAAAGTTTATAAAGCCTGATGATGAAGATGAGTATCATCGTGCTTTAGTTGCGTGTAATAAAAAGCATTACGT
Organism: Ceraclea dissimilis; assembly: GCA_963576895.1. Taxonomy (NCBI): domain Eukaryota; kingdom Metazoa; phylum Arthropoda; class Insecta; order Trichoptera; family Leptoceridae; genus Ceraclea; species Ceraclea dissimilis. Next base: position 13,027,753 of record OY756370.1, read on the forward strand.
GGATTTTAAATTATACATATACCTACTTTTCTTTATTTTAATAAGAACTATAATTATGAAGATTTATTTAACCTATTTATCGTATGGTCATGTATCATGACATATTATAACATAAAATTACGATAAAAGCTCATATTTTATCGGGTTGTCAAAATTTAAAAGTTTTTTTTTATTTATGAAGAAATACACCATGATAGATGAGAAATACATCAAAAACAGGAATCCAGTATCAGGATAAGGCATTCTGTCATGGCATGAATAGTGGCGTGAAAGCATAGATAAAATAATAGGAATACTCATCATGTCGATGTATTCATAAATTAATTGTCATCCCTCCAACATTCAACTCCAACACTCTCTCTACTTCCAACATCTACCCTTCACATTGAATCCAATTCACTCATTATTACATACGGAAACTTCAATATTTGTTTTGTGTCGAATGACTTGTTTAATAATAGCTTATTTATACTCTGCTTGCTTTCTGTTCTACAATCATAATAATGTGTAGTAATTATATTACAACGTGAACTATGCATTTCATAAAATGAGTGATTTAGGCAAAGTATTTTGTTTACGGAAGAAAATGCTCGCACCAACTACGCTCGCCACTGCACAATTAATCGCTTGCACATGTTAGGTAATAGATATAATCATGTCATAGATATGTTCAATGATAGTGAAGTGATTACCAAGTGCAAACTCACATTGCACTTTCGCAGTGGGTTGGCTCCCGAAATTTAATGTGTTTTCTGTTTTAAGTATGTATTGTACGATTTTTATTTACTGTTTTTTGTCCATATTGTGTGTTACATACTTAAATATTAATTGTGATTCCTTTGTCTGTTTGTTACTGTGTATTGTATTGTATTGTATTGATATTTTTTAACTTTTTTTGTATTCTAACTTTTCAAAGGCCTTGTGGCCGTTAAAACAATAAATAAATAAATACATTTTTGGACGTAGTTAGAAGCGTATAGTAACCTTATAGTAATGTGTTTATTGGAACGAGTTAGGTTTTCTAAAATAACGAAATATATTGATATACACTACACACACAGTTAATTTTCCTGAAATTATCTCTTGCTGACTACTAGGGTCTGCGTTGTCAAGATAGTAGTCAGCGAAAGCATTCAAAAATAGTTTTGTGAAAAAATAACTGTGTGTGTGTGTGTGTGTGTGTGTGTGTGTGCGTGCGTGCGTGCGTGCGTGCGTGCGTGCGTGCGTGCGTGCGTGCGTGCGTGCGTGCGTGCGTGCGTGCGTGCGTGCGTGCGTGCGTGCGTGCGTGCGTGCGTGCGTGAGTGTGCGCGTGTGCGCGTGTGCGCGAGTGCGCGAGTGCGCGTGTGCGTGAGTGCGTGTGAGTGCGTGTGTGCGTGTGCGCGTGTGCGCGTGTGCGCGTGTGCGCGAGTGCGTGAGTGCGTGCGTGCGTGCGTGCGTGCGTGCGTGCGTGCGTGCGTGCGTGCGTGCGTGCGTGCGTGCGTGCGTGCGTGTGTGTGTGTGTGTTCTAAACATATTTTATCGTGCATTTGCGTTCTGTTAGTTCTTTTTTTTAAGAAATATATCTGGGTTTACCGAAATAAACCCAAATACACCTTTGTACAATTTACGTAAACTTGTAAAGCTTGTGTCGTGAAATGGAGTCGGCATCAGGGATTGAACGCGCGCCCACTGGATTAAGCGCGTTACCAACCAAGCTACCGACCACTCCTACAATCACAAAATAACACATCAATCTCCTAATTTACACTTCCTTACCATAAAAATATTGACGTAGTGTGGAATTGAATGGAAAATGGCAGCTCATATTTTCTTATAATGAAAAAAAAAAGTATTTGTTAAGTATGAAAATCATTTTTAGCGTCATTGTATGAAAAGTTCATTACTGTATGATATTAAAACTAAAAGTCGCCAAGTATTGTGTATTTTACTAACTTATCTCATGGTGTGGTACGGGAGGCGACTATATGGTAAGCTGTAACAAAATGTGCTACACAGTTTGCATAAAGTTCAGGCGTACTTCGTATAATTGTAGAATTCATCATGGACGCTTCCAAACTTATAATTGAAGTGATTTGGACGCTGATTTTAATTAAATCCTACTGTTGGGCTTGTCACAAGTACTCTGTAATACAGATATGATATTATTATTTCTGTAACTCCTGCGTCATATTGCCAAGTACGTTCGCCCTATTTGTCCCTTTAAAAATCGTTGTTTTTTTTGCAAATAATTAAAAGTTCAGAGTACCGATATGTATGCAAACCTACGTACTTATAACTATGGAAAAGTTTTAATTGGTGTTGACATTGTTTCAAAGTATTTAGAGATTAATTATATCCAAATAAACACACATAATATAGTAAACTTTGACGTACCTAATGTTGATTTTAGATTTACTCTAGTAAAATATAAATATACTACACAAACAACCGACGTTAATCATTTACACAAGCCACATACATTCTGTAAACTCTGTTACACTGTATGAGATCAAGTATAGCAAAGTCAATACATATTTATTTGTTAACTGAATCGGGTGTAACCTTCTGATTGTTTCTAAACAATATGATTAAGTTTAGGAGTCACAAAACTGAGAGTCACTAATACCATTCATATTTTTTTGCGCAAAATTGTGTAAAAAACAGATCATCGTCCTGAAATGACTCAATAGTGTATCTATCACTGCAAGTCATAACAAAATTTTGTAGTAAGTGAACGTTGCCCTGGGCATAAAGTGATCACTTATCAAGCCTTATCACTTCGTAAGCGTCGGGACACCCATCCTGCTTCCTCCTCAAGGAAGTTCACATAATGCTTCATTATGTGAACATAGGTATACTTCTTGCTTATGTTGAGAAAAACCTGTAAATTGTTTTGCTTTTAAAAAATAATGTGCATTACTACTTTAAGTCTTTAATCAGAATAAAATATTTAATTAGTAATATACCATTTAAATATTATAATATCTTCCTAATTAAGCGATAAATCATGTTTATTTCATTTGTGACTAATTCTCCTACATATACTTTATTAAGTACGCAGGTTAACGTATGTAGATAGTCGTTATCTAGAAAGATAATTTTCCTTTTCACAAACATTATCACGACAGGTACCAAATAATATCAAAAACATTATTTTTTTCGCTTATCAAAATTATGCAGCTCAATCATCATGATTGTTGTAAGCGTATAGTTGAAATGCATTATTTTATTTCATCAATTGATGTCGGAAAGCAATCTCTTGGAAACAGTTACCTATTTCAACAGTTATGGTCCGAGAGCCCGCTGCTTAAATTATGACGTATCTGTTTTTTGATCGAAATGTGGTATAAATGATAGCTTACCAATAGGGTATTACATCGCACTAGGGTTGCCTATCAAAATCTTGCCGCAACCCCCCTGCCCCCATTCCCCCCGAAAAGGTCTCTCTTCGCGGTTTTTGGCATTTTATAGGAATATGGTAAGAGATAGGAGAAAGTAGTCGATGACAAAAATATTCCTTGCTGAATTCTCTACAAAAAATTTGAAGTCGATTTTTTCGTAGGACTAGTAGTTTACTATTAAGTATATCTTCTCGAACATACACAAAATAATAATAAAAAAATGGTTGAAATGTACGCTAAATACCAAACACAATCTCAATGGAATTCTCTATTACCTACCAACATACAACATACATATACACGTTTCTTCTCGCCTCATAGCTAATTAGATAAGAAATTGTATACTTCCGTCCTAGCAAGAACCACGTATACGCCACTTTTAGGTATTTTGAGATTTTCATCGAAATGAGTGTTTTAACCTTAGATCCGCCTATTCCAATCATAAATAGTATGCAGTTTCATAAGTAAGTTTCTATCCGCAACCGCTATTTCTCAATCCATCTATGTCACGAAACTGATGTTTGGAGTTATATTGGCAATACAAAAAGTTTTTCGCGATTATCCCAGTTTCAACATTTTGGTTTACACGCGGTTCTTCCTTAAGACGGCAGTATAATACGAGTATACCTATTTTATTACCGGTAACTTGGTTCAAAATATGAGCAAATGGAGTAAGGGCGTTTTATATTCTTTGATGGCGTAACCTGAACCCCATCTTCTATTTATCTTTCTCAGCCGTTCCTCCACTGCTGGATATAGGCCTCTTCTAACGTTTTCCATTTTTTTCTACTTTGAGCTTTGCTCAACCAGTTTCTTCCTGCGATTGGGACTACATCATCCATCCATCTTTTTTGGGGTCGTCTGGTGGTCTTACTGGTCTTTTGTTTTCCCATGGTCGCCACGTTAGGATTCTATGAACTACCTACCTCATATTCTACGAAATGCCGTGATCGTGTGAATGGCTGGATGGGAAGTACAAAAAGGCGCTATATTTTAAGATTGTACGGTAGACGTCAATGTAATACAGTGAATAATATACTATGACGAGTGAGTAAGTACTGGGCGGGAATGTAGGTAGGTACCTGGTACATACCACATACCTTTTATCAAAATAATATAAAGATTACATTCTCGCTGAAAAAATTCGTTCTTATCATACTGATTACGTTTTATATCAATCAATAATTGGCTTCAAAAATATACCAATGTACTTATTATTATAATATGAGCATAATATTAAGTTTATTCTCTTCTTCTTTATGCCAAAGTACCCGTTGTCGAGTGATTCATAAGAGTAATAAGTTTATATAATTTGTGACTGAAAAATATGAATTTACGAATAAAATTGCATATTTTATCATGGTTCTTAAACCGGGTTGATTGCAACGCCATTAAAGCAGCTATTAAAACTATGACGTCACGGTCATTTCCCACGGCGTTAAGGTTAAAAATCGAACATACAATCTAGTGATAAAATGATAAAATAGCGATTTTTTTACTTTTTGGGGTTAATTTCGCTTAATATAAATTTTTGTTACGGTCATTCACTAGATTTTAATACACATTATCTACACGAAAAAAAACTTTGTGACTTTCGGGTAAAAAATTGATGTCTTTCGAAAAAAATCAGATGAGTTTTTTACATTTTTTTTTTAAATCTAAATAAATAGGATTTCGGTCAACGGTCAAAAATGGTCATTCACTAGATAAATGTTTGGTGTATCTAAAGCATATTGAGTAAGGTTGTCGAGAGATAAGGTCTCAAAAAAAAAAATTTTTGTGAAATGTTAATACTGTTAATAGTCCGAGAGCCCGCTGCTTAATTTATGACGTATCTGTTTTTTGATCGAAATGTGGTATAAACGATAGCTTACCAATAGGGTATTACATCGCACTAGGGTTGCCTATCAAAATCTTGCCGCAACCCCCCTCAATTTTCAACCAATTTAGTTTAAATACATTTTTTTAGTATTTTAAATGAATTTCGGTTTTGGACCGGCCATTGCGGGTAAACTGCTAGTTCTACGAAAAAAATGACTTAATATTTTTTGTAGAGAATTTAGCAAGGATTATTTTTGTCATTGACTACTTTCTCCTATCTCTTACCATACTCCTATAAAATGCGAAAAACCGCGAAGAGGGACCTTTTCGGGGGGGGCAGGGGGGGTTGCGGCAAGATTTTGATAGGCAACCCTAGTGCGATGTAATACCCTATTGGTAAGCTATCATTTATACCACATTTCGATCAAAAAACAGATACGTCATAAATTAAGTAGCGGGCTCTCGGACTATAAGTTCGAAACGAATGGCCGAAATTTGGCTGGAACAATTAGGTCAAATAAAAATTCGGCTCAAAACTTGAGACAATAATCATCCTACCTTGTGGGTATCATAACATTCATATAACAGACCACATGAAATACCAATCTATTTCAGCAAACCACAGTTATTAGATAATGTACTGTAGAGAAGTTCCTGATACACGTTTACTGTGTTGTTGACAGGGCGATTTGCTCATCTGTACTCTCCTACTATCATCACATCATATCTTGTCACTTTCCTGTCTTCCTGGTTGAGTTCCATTAATATTCCAGCTATCTTAATAATACGAGTACACCATCTCCTCTGCGAGGTATCGTAAGGTACCTATACTTACTTAATTACACCTAAATACCTGTACATTGTTACCATCAAAATACCTGTAAGTATTTGTTTGATTTGGATATCACATCATTGATTAAATGTGATAAAAACGCTATGCGAGATAACGTTTCGATTGATTTTCAAGTTGATATTATAATTCGTATGATGAAAATATGTGGCAAAATAACAACGGCATTACGTAATCACAATACATAGTTTACCACCCAGCAAAAATTGGAATTTGATTGAATTTTATCACAGTAATAAAAACTGCTTGATTTTCAATGAAATTTTTGTCCTCCCGCCGAATCGTAGAGTACCTATTGCATCTTTAGGTTTCAGAGGGAACTAACTAACTAGGAAACAAGGTGTCGAATGCAATTTATTAGGAGGAGGAGGAAAAATTTTTGAGATCACTCGCAGACGAGTGGATAGCCGTAAAGAATAATAGAATAGAATAGGAATAATTTTTGAAGACGTAACATTTTTGTAAATAGTAGTTGCAGATTTTCACGATGATCCTTATGTAGATTTGTTTTTCGGGTTGATCGTGCGATGTGATCGGATGATCCGACGTTTCGGCGAACCTACTACCGCATTGCCGCCTGCCGCCTACAATCCGTGACCAAGGCGACAGTAGGTTCGCCGAAACGTCGGATCATCTGATCACATCACACGATCAACCCGAAAAACAAATCTACATATTTGTCCATTCTTTACAATTATTTAAGGTAGAACTATTTTAACAGATTTGATGGATGAACAACAACAAACGTTATAGGTAGTAAACACGTTTGAACGTGAAATACCCAACAACGATACGTAGTGGAGAGAATGGTTGATGATGATTTGAAATCAAAGTGAATCACGTTGTACGCATAGTAAAATATTTCTGTAGTGTACGAAGTTGTAATTAATTTTATCTAAAAATCTTTGGTAATCTATTACCAGTGTATCATATCATGGCGCGTCACATCCTGTAAAGTATTAACGAAAAATAGAACTATGGACTGAGGACATTGATCAGTTGTTTTGTACTATTTATGTCTCATTTTCTCTCTTGTTTTGTGTAGGTATATTTGTAAACATTTTACTCCAACGAAAAAATACTGAAATTGAGATTGGTAATTGGTCGAAATGCTTAGTCTATAATATACCAGACTAGTCAGTAAAATACCTACTGTTAAAACATACTCGTAAACCTGACTATTTTCTAAGCTATAAATAACAATATGTACTACAATTATATCTAATTATGAAAAGAATGTGAATTATCTTTACATTAAAGTGATAATAAAAATCTATTACGAAACTACCAGGATTATTTCATAGATTAACATATAACCTTTTTTAATACTTTAATCTGAACAGCATAATATATTGTTTATGTTAAAGCATTCGTAATCGTAAACAAATCGTACTGAAGTAAAACTTTGCAGTGATGGGTGAAATAAGTCTTTATAGTTAAATTTCACACATCTCTCATTACCTATTCGACTTTTATATTGTCATTAGATCCGTGTATCTATCTATACCCTCACGCCACGTCCGTTGCAAGGTAGGCAGAGAGGACAGAGCGCCAGACAGCCCTATCCTTACACACACTACTAGCCTCCGTCACATTCGTGCAATTTGTCATACACGCTCCCCGATTCCTTTTTACTCAAAACGCGTCCATCCTTGAGAATCTGGTCGTCATGATCGGACCAAGTCAGTCTCGGTGGCCGCTTTTTCTCACATCTCTTCGCTCACTCAAATATATCTTTTTTGTCATCCTTCATTCTCCCAACATGCCCAAATCATCTTAGTTTATTCCCTTTCATTCTCGTCACAACACCAGTCTTTCATTCCAGTCACTCATTTTTTTTTTATTTAAATGAATCTGCTGAATCTGTCAGCTTGAAAAGCTTATGTCGTGAAGTGGAGTAGGTCGGCATCGGGGATCGAACCCGCGTCTACTGGATTAACACTCGAGCGCGTTACCAACCTGGCTACCGATCACCTCATTTCCCTAATAACCTCGTTCCTTATCTTATCTCTCAACGTTTTCAAGATCTTATTTGAAAAGGATATTAGGTACAATGTTGTTATAAACCTGGAGTATTCATGGTAACACAATTTTTGTATTTTCTTTGGTTTCAGTATATGCGTTACGGTGGTAGTCCTGAATGTTCACTTTAGATCTCCGCAGACCCATACGATGGCACCGTGGGTCAGGCGAGTCTTCATTCATATTCTTCCTAGGATGTTGGTCATGAGAAGGCCGCATTATCAGTTTGGTAGGCGGGCGTAAGTATCGAAATTTGTCAGACATTTTGAGCTTATATAAATATACTACTCCACCTGATCATTATGGGCAAAATAGAGGGTCTAAGAGGGGTTAGAAGGAGGCAAATTTGATAACCCCGCAATATACGAGACTGGACTGTAATAAGGTGTGCCGAAGAGCTGTTTCTAGCTCCCCAGGACAGGAGCACTTTCTCACGAGTGATAGTCAACGTTGGGGGGACCTGACACGACACCAGAGGAAGGAAGGATAAATATAAACAATATTTTATAATATATTAGTAAAAAGAAGCACGATTTGATATGTATACTTACCTAAATTATTTTAGTTATTAGAACTGTTTTTTTTTGAGAAATCTATGCAAGTGATAAAATATATTTTACGGTCATTCCCCAGATAAATTCGAATGAATCTACTCTATTTTTTTCCAAAACATATTAATTAGTAACGGTTATCGAGATCTAATTAAGGTCTCCCGTTTTTAGAAATTTTTGAAGTGTCTATACATGCATACTTTTAAATCAGTACATTTATGTTGTTTTTTTTAGTTTGCCATCCACCAGACAGCGTGTTCTAGTGAGGACCTGTAATGGACTTGAATTGAGGGCACCTCCGCCATGCATGGCCCCCACAGCATTATCAAGGTATATTTCTATTGATAACGACACGAATATTTTTATTGCGCAGGTGAGACTGAACCATTGCGTCATTCCACTCACTATCTGATAATGTCTCAAAAATTAAATATGTCATGTCTTGATAAGAGGATTAATTAGAATTATACTCGAATTGTCTAATCTGTACTGACTTTAGTCTTTTTAAGAGCCATTCCGCATGCATTATGGACATAACTATGTATTATATTATTATGCTAGAAATGTTTGAATAAACTCTAATCAATTAGCAACACAAGTTTCTTTAACAGACCCAATAGGCATAATATTGTTATACAAACAATTACCTATTTCAACAACTACCAAACGGACCGCGACAGTCTCATAATTCCATTCCCCCAATGAAACTGTTTGATGATCCCTGAGCTAGGCGATTTACATACTTTAACCTACCCCATTCACACATTTGACTATCACTATCTGTTTTCTGACATTCAAATTAGACATGAGCGCCGCGCCGGCGCGCCGCCGTGGTCGCGAGTTTAGTCGGCGCGCCGTCGCTGAGCGAAAAACGCGGCGCGCCGCCGTAAGAGAATTTTGGTACTCTTTTACAGCTATAACGCGAATTTTCGCATATTTGACGCGCATTTTACCTTTATTTTGGAAAAAATCATAAGTGAAAACATTATCAAAAGGAATGGGGCTTTGAAAGCAAGAAGAACCACGCTGAAAAAAATCTTAAAACAAGCGTTTTTGATTTTATCAAATATTTTTCTTTTATTTTGATGCATAATACGTCCTATTTTATTAATTATTTTTGTTATATTTTATTAATTATGTATTCATTCTGTTTGTTGTTAATATAAATAAAAAATAAATATGAATAATAAAAAAAAAATGCTGCAAAATCATCCAAATAATGTTTAATACGGTGCTTTTAGATTTCTCGATGGCAAGTTGTGGGTAGTCTGTTTTTCTTTCATTCTATATGTATTTTGGGGTGCTGAATCCGAATCCGAGTTTTGCCAACAAAATATCGTGACGAAACATGGCGAAAAATTAGAAAAATGGCGAAAATTTACAATATTTGGCGAATTTTGGATTAGAACTTGCAATCTATCAACTTTTTGTAAGATATCTTTTTAGAAGAATGAAATTACATAAAATTTCCTACATATTTAGTATATGATTTTTTTCTCTAACGTAAATAGCAGCGGAGCTGTCAAGCTTCAAAAACTGGCCAAATTTTCTTGTTATTTTAAAGTGTGAGAATAGAAAATGTATGGATAAGGTTCATCTTGTTACCTTTATAACCATATTTTGAGAATTGTTCTTCAGATTTATGAGACATATTTTACCTCGTTGGAATCAGTAAACATGAGGAAAGTTTTCAGGACAAATTTTATTTAAAAATATAGTGAAATGTTGAAGCTTAAAAGGTTTAAACGTTTTCACCCTAAACAATTTACTATATTTTAAAATAAAATTATTTAAACATTTTTTGCTAAAATATTTCAGGATATTTTTAAATAAAAATTTCGTTAATAGCTTGCCTTGTGTTTTCTGATTCCAACGAGGTAAAATATAACTCATGAATTTTAAGAATAATTGTTAAAATTTGCTGATGAAAGTAACAAGGTGAAATTTCCGAATACATTTTCGATTCTCGTAATGTAAAACAATACGAAAATTTGGCCATTTTTTGGACCTTGACAGCTCCGTTGCTATTCATTTTAGAGAAAAATTTTATAGCGCAATTTTGTAGTAATTTTTACGTACTTTCATTTTGTTTTAAAAGATAACTTACGAAAGTTGTCAGTTTTCGAATTCTAGTAAATAAATGGCCAGAAAATAAATATTATCGCCATTTTTTGTATTTTTCGCCATGTTCCGTCACGAAATTTTGTTGGCAAACCTCGGATTCGGATTCAGCATCCCAAAAAACGTGTATAATGAAAGAAATCCCGACTACCCCACAACTTTCCATTGAGGAACTGATTTGTGTTTAAAGTTACTGGATTAGTTATAAATATATAAAAATTAACACCACATTTGCAAAATTGTGAAAAATAACACCGGTTTTTTTCAGTCCCTAGTCATAAGCATAAGTGTTATGTCAGGCATTTTTATTTTATATTTTTTTTTCAATTATGATTGTTTATGTCCTCCGTCCCTTTATTAAAGAATATAAAGCTCTATTTGACACCAATAATGTGGTTTTCGTCATGTCCTTAATTCCTTAACAAAAAATCTATGGTTCAAGGCCACGCCGCCGTACGCCGCCGCCGCCGTGAAAAATTGTTCATCACGCCGCCGCCGCGGAATTGGCCGACGGCGCTCATGTCTAATTCAAATAGTTGACGAATTATTGGTGTTTGTTTTCAGAGAAATAGATGCAAGTATATTAGGCAGTACGTGTAGAATCCACGGCTCTCCACCACCCCCTCCCCCTCCTATAGTTCCCGATTCTTTACCCCCTCCTGATGGCATCTGCTCTCGCATACAGCATTGGCACCACTGTCCAGAGCTGCACAAGGCTATCGATGGGGTCAGATACATCGCTGATCAGACGAAAAAAGAGGAGGAATCAACGAGAGTAAGTCATTTAAGAAGTCTGTAAATTTTATATAGTCATTGCACTCATTACTAATACCACATACTTATTACAATATTAAAACCACGAGGGCCTACATCTATTTCTGTATAATTGTAGTGTCTTACTATTGGCATACAAACTGCTTTTATTAAAACTTTTCAAAAGTTTATTTCTAATTATTTGAATTCAATATCTCAAATTCCGATTCTAAATTTTCATCGTCTAATCACATCTTCGGAGTTAACTTTAAGAGACCCAATTTTTTCTTTGGCCCGCACAAAAACAATATATTAAGCTTAGAAGTCTGACGGAGGCATATTTGTGCATTTATTTGGTACTTCGAGTCTATTATATGCTACTAGTAGGCATCAATAAGGATCCTTTTTTAAGAAATCTGTCGATAAACTGAGTATTTAAAATGTTTTTTTTAGGTAAAAGAAGATTGGAAGTATGTAGCCATGGTGTTGGATCGTCTGTTTCTTTGGATCTTCACGTTAGCAGTGGTTGTCGGTACAGCTGGCATCATACTCCAAGCACCGACACTCTATGATGACAGAGCTCCTATAGATGTACGACTATCAGAAATAGCATCGGCGACTGCCAAACCTCGAATCCCTCCACCTCGCTAGAGAATTACTATTTAACAATAAGAATGTCTTTCAAAATCCGCTCGATTTACGGAACGAATTGACTGGTATTATTCTTCGAAAATCTCATATCGAGTACCAGAAAAATTCTTATCGGAAATCAGCGGTCTATTTATTAGAAAATTATTTTTAGAGCGTTTCATTCGAAGATTTCCAAACTCCAACGATGGTATTAAATAAATTGAATACGAATAGTAGAAAAACAAATTTAACAATTTAAATATTTAATTATTATCTATGTAAAAATTGTATGTATATAATTTTAATTATTTAATAAAAAATGTTAATTGTTTTCTATGTTTTTTTTTATGTGCGATCTCGCAAGTCAGAAAAAGGAAATACACCTACTTTACTTATTATGATTCCGGGATTCTAATATTTATCCACATATCGAAGAATAATAGAAAAATATTGACGATATATCTAAGTTAATACTGTGATTGGGCAAATACAGAAACAATTATTTAATATAGCATAAAGAATTCAACCTCTAACGGCCTAAAGATGGCTTACCAAAGACCTAGCATATGTAAAAAAATTCTTTAATATTTGTTAACACCACACAATGTCCTAAGAATATACGAGTAATATGTATTACCAGGATTAGCTATCATTTTCTGAGAGATCAGTTACAGATTTTAAATTGACGAATATGAACTAACATAAAAAGACAATATTCTGATTTAAACCTTAATAGATATTTGGGAAACACTGTCACAATGAATATTAATTGATAAATTAATTAACTTTACAAAATAATGTACTTATTACTAATTGTCTTCCTTTGTTAGATAATATAATCCAATAAATTTAATTGATTTCATAATCATATTTCTTTTATGATTAGTCATAATAACGAATGATTTAGTCTTTTTGGTGATGTTTTTTTTTAATTATTTTAATTAATTTAGGTATAATTATTCATAGGTATCTAAACTTAGAACAAGAAACCTTCCATATATAATTTATGGTTAGAATCTAGAAATATTCTGACGATATTATGATAACGGGTTTATCATTCGTCATCTAAATTTTAATTATTTTAATAGTGTTATTGAATTCATTTTATTGTACTGTTGTATCAAAATAAAGTAATATAAATATACCTAATGTTTATTGTAAAATTGTTTCTATTGTAATTATTTCTTATGATAAAAGTACTTAATTATTGTGTAAGTTAGGTTATCGAAAAACTATGTAACAATAATAATGAAAAAACTACGCACTGCTGACATTGTAAACTAATATGTCATAAAATTACGGTAAACATATATTTTAAGATATTTAAAACATATTCAAGATGATTGGTCATTCGATTGAATATAGAATCTAAGAGATAACACAACTCTAAAGAGAAAAATTGTTATAGGAAATCCTTACTACGCGGTAGCACTGGACGCCAAATTCTATACCCACACCAACTTCACAAGTAGGTATATATTGTGGACATCCCCTCTGTATGAAAAAAAGTGGGGGTCAATTTACAATCTGGGGATCTCACAGCAAATTTTTAATACAACATTTCAAGCAATTGATGCTTAGGATCGATTACTGTATTTTCGCCTGTTTCGGAAGCCTTAAAAAAACATATACAACTGATTCTAAGATATATTCGAGAAGTAGTTTTTGGTAAACATAAAAAAATTTCTATCAAACATTTTATTGGGAATAAATATATTTAAAAGAAGCAATCTTTTTTATAGTCGAATTGGTGTCAAGATATTTCTATCGAATGACCAATCATCTTACCAGGAGTTCAATACTATTACTATAGAAAAATTTGATATTTATTCAATTTAAATATATGGATTACCTACAATATAACATGTGTTCAATTTACATATTTAGATAGACAAACCATAATAAAATGTTGTACAGATTCTTTAAAAAATAGTTCACTTTATCGACATTGAGAATTGAAATGTTGTATGATATGAAATACCTATTACATAATTATTCCTACAAAAACTAATAATTTATTTACTACTTCTCACATTATCACCAATTCACTTTATACAATATAATGATTCCATGAATCCATACCAGGATTTTTTCATAGAAACGAAAGATTTTCGAGCCTGGGGATAAACATTTCAGAAAGTTTTTCTTTTTTTTAAAGTTCCAAGACAAAAGAATAAAGTTGCGCCTATTTCCGGTTGTAAACCAACTAATAGTAGACGTATCCAGGGTCAGCTTTTGATTTTCAAAGGAAATGGGGGTCATTTGGGGGGTTTCAGTAAAAGGAACATATTTTATAGAAGATTTTTGGAACACCTATTTCTGTTTTTGAGATAATGGTCTAGAAAATTTACCCTTATAAACTTTAGTAATTCATTTCGTAAATAGTAAAAGATAGAATTTTTTCGAAAGACCTATTTAGTGTAACCAATACTTGACCCGTGACCGGTAGGTACTCGTATTAACACCAAACGATTCTTCATATAGAGTATGAAAAATGTTCCCCATGTTTGAAAAATGCCTGCTATTGATACACGGAATCACCTTACATATGCATATAGTATTGAACTTAAGATATAAGATATATAATTATATTTTTCGTTGATCGAAAATGGATAACTTTATCTAGTTTTAGCATAATTCAACGAAGTCATAATATTTAATATTAACAATAAATCAATTGTGGTTTATTATTCCTTGATATTATTTGTTTAACATTTCGTGACGTCTGAAATGACACATTGAATAAATATTAAAGATTGGTGATTCACAAACAGAGACATTTACTTTTCTTCGACACACGCATATTTTTTTTTTGTTGAAATAGTGTGTGGTGCACATAAATAGGACATGACAAATATGAAGACAATCATATAAATCATGTCTTCATATTTATATATTAAATGTTTGGATTGAAAGTTCATGACGAAATCATACGCCTAAAATTCACAAGTCCATAGGAGACATGGAATTAATATTCCCTTTTATTTTTATTACATCCCCACATTCTTTTACCTGTTTTTTTTTACCCCACCAAGGGTACAGTTTGAAGTTTTCATTTTTTTCATTTTCCTGTATCAAAATCCTACAGCCGAAATCGTGTGATGGGGAGCCTCTTGATATTCAATTGAAGTCCGAATTAATCAACGATTCAATAAAAATGATATTGGAGTCTCTTGAAGAGGAAAAATAATTAATTCTACAGGTAGTCTATAAAACGATAAGATTGTAGTAAAAGAATACAATTAGTTTTTAATTTAAACAAACAATAATTTATATCCTTCTTTTATCTTTGTTTTATTGGTCGTTCATCATAGGAGTATGGTTTATTACACAATGTGTTGTTTGCGCTTAGTGTTCACACAATATCTAGTTACATACATTATCCAGCAATTATGTATGTGGGATTATACATAAGTGGGATTTTATACTTCATATGGATAACATACTTATGAGCCGATAATACGAAAAATCTAAAATATGCACTCGCGATAAGATATTGCATATTTTGGTTGAAGGTTCAATGTATTCAAGCAAATAAATATGCCTAAAAGAGTTGATTACATTATTATTAGACAGAAAAGAAATTTTAGAGGAAAAATTAAAAAATCTGTACTTGTTTGTTTCATTCAACCAAAACTTTAGTTTT
Source organism: Ceraclea dissimilis (assembly GCA_963576895.1). Classification (NCBI taxonomy): domain Eukaryota; kingdom Metazoa; phylum Arthropoda; class Insecta; order Trichoptera; family Leptoceridae; genus Ceraclea; species Ceraclea dissimilis. Next base: position 13,043,527 of record OY756370.1, read on the forward strand.
TAGAATTATTTTTCATAGTACCTATGATGTAAAATATTTATTTCAATACGTCTTTCACCCAATATTCATCATTATAAACGAGTAAATACGTTTCAGAACAAAATCTGTAAAAGAATGTATGTTAATACTCGAATTTTAAAGATCATAGTTATTTTGGATTTCAAACAAACATGCCTATGAAATAAATTATTTTTGTTCTTGCGATAATACCTATTTATTTAAAAAAAAAACATGATAATTAATTAAAATTATTTCGATGAAATCCAACCTTCAGATTAGATTGTGTTTTCGGCTGAATCGTGAATAATTTATTGCAGGCAAACACCTACATATTTCTGATATAAATCGTCATGTTTATTGAAATACCGTCAAAATATTTCTCTATATACTCATTATGGTGCATATACTGTATTAATATGATTTCAATATTATTTTCATGAGTACATTTAACACCATGTTTTCGATATTTTTCAGCTTTATCATTATGTTAAATTTAATCACCAATCTTAACAATGAGATCATTTTAATCGGATCATTATTTTATAACGAAAATGTATATTTTAATGTAATTATTTAACGATAATGCAATTATATATGTTACCGGAAATATAGGAAATTTAGGAATTGTATCTAAGTCCTAGAAAATGTATATATTGCCGGGTCAACTTAGGAAATTTGTCAAATAATTTGTCACAGGTTTTTTAATTCACACTATTCTTAGGAAATACCTCTATGTTTTAATAATCCAAAAAATTTTTTATTTCGTTAAAGCTGGCACGTAGATAAAATCGAGAATAAAAACGTACGCAAACCGAAGAACCTATTAATTTTTAAGGTAAGCTGGAGTCGCACTTAAAATTACATTTAATTTGCTGTAGCATTTAAGATTCCTGTTTTAAAAATGTACATAATTCCTAATAAAATGTATATGATATATTACATTAATATAGAAAATATAATTTATAATACAAAAAAACTACAAGAAACGAAATTAATTTCTCACATTTCCTGCCGACATTTCCTAGAAATCGAATGGTACAAAATGACGGATACATTTTCGGTAACATATACTAAAAACCTACACACCTACATAACTACGCGTTTTGTAAATATATCATAACAGGAATAAAGACGAAAGCTTTTAAGGAATTTAAATAAAAAATGTGATTTATTGGATTTGTTCTAAGAAAATATATATTATAAAAAATATATGATAATATAGTAAAAAAAATATATTATTAAATTATTGTGCAGGTATAAGACGGACTCAACTTATCTCATTTTAAATAATATTTATATAGGTATGTATGTACTTAGAAATTATTATAATAATTTACAAGTGTACACATATAGGTATTTTATTCTTATCTTTTACAATACTATTAGATAATGTTTGTAGTATCTAACAACTGCAGAAAAATACACGATATTTATTAAATAATATTAAAACTTAGAGAATGGATTTGATATATTATAAATACTATTTACACTTTGATTTGAACTACTTACCTACTTGCTGAGTTCATTAGACTCAAAGGATTATGTCATTATGTTATATATCTTATGTTATGAAAAATGCCTATAATGAAACGAATGGAAAATAAATTACAATTAATTCAGTCGAACACTTTGTGGTAGTTTCGGGAAATTTTAATTTGACGCTGAAAGATGCAACGTTTATTAATAAGGTTTTTAAATAACCAGTTGTATCTTCTTCTTCATTAACCTTGTGACCTCTGACTGCTTCCATAGACATACGCCGAGCATCTGCCTTTCAATGGCCCGCTGCGTACACTTTTTTGTGTTTTTTTTTAAGTTTTTTGGCTGCGTTTTACTTATTTTACTACTAGTAGAAATTATTGGAATTGAATCATAAACGTGATGTTAGTTGAGATGTGCGAGAAATTTAATTGCATTTTGTTTGTGTATTACAATTAATGTAATTTAAGTTATGTATGATGTTAAGTGTATAATCTTTGGGTAATGTTGTATATGAATATTTTGAGTACATTGTCTCGTATCTGCATTGTGTACCCACATTATACATAGTATTATGATTATTACTGTAAGACAGAAATGGGCACTAAATATGAAATAAATAAGTAAATAAATATTATAAAATATATTATAAATGATATATTATATCTATTGATAATAGCACATGTGAAAATTATAATATATCTAGAATAATAAAATTCAAATAAAAGAAATAAAATTATTTGCACAAAATTACAATATTTGTTTTACTCCATCACACACAAGTATAAGTAGGTATCTAAGTGAAATTCAGAAGGGCATGGCACCAAGAATGACGTCACAGTCTTTTCCCAGGGCATTAAAGTTGTAAATCGCGTGACAATCTTTCCAATGACTTTCCGTCTTTCGGAAAAAAAGTCGGAGGTGTTTTTCAAAATTTATTTTGAGAAATCTATACAATATATAAAAAAATCTTTTACGGTTTTTCCCTAGATAAAGGTTCAATGTATCTACCCTATTTTGTTCCAAAGCATTTTAGTAACGGTTGTCGAGATAGAAGGTCTCCCGTTTTTAGAAATTTTTGAAATGTCGCTATGCATACTCTTAAGATGCTGACATTGGATATCACAGGATTAGGCTCAACCCGGGGCCTGAAATACAAGCATTGTGCCTGAAATATCAGTATTTAGAAATCGTCTTACAATACATAGTAATTAGTATGTGTGTCATATATCATCATAGTATTATTTGTCGCCGTTGTTTGTAGAATAGACTTAATAGAGTATCATAAAGTCATAAAAAGTCTAATAAAATGTCATATAGGTTTGTCTATGTAGATTGTAGGTATGTGATGTTTGATTGAAGTTATCAGGTGAAGTTTGATATCTTGAGATGTTAAATTGTATTGCCTCATTACTTGCATTACATTAAACTACGATTCTACAGTCTTTAGTGTGGTTTTGTGAACGAAACATCAAGAATGTCTCGTAAGTCTTTTAATTTGTAATTTCTCATACCTACTTTATATACAAGATTCTATTAACTATTGACACCATAATTATTTTAAGTTGCGAGATTCGTTTTGAAAATCACAATTCATGCTTTGTGAGACCATCGGAATGTCGCAGCTGAATTTAACAAGTAGTTCTCATCTCAAAAGATACACAGCAAAGGATGGACCTTCCATTCAATAGAGGGCCGTGTACGATAGATACACGTTTCACCTCGACTCAACTACCAGCCTTCGTAGCGTAGCGCTAGAATACCGGCTTGTCAGTTTGGAGGTCTGGGTTCGATTCCCGGTCGCGGCAGATGGATGGATTAGTGAATGTTACTTAAGTGTAAAGTGATCACATTAAGCCAGCCGATGATCAGTCATAAGCCTGATGGAAGGTCCATCCATTGCTGTGTATCTGTTAAGATATAACTACTTATTATAAGTTGTACCAAATAAATGATTCATAAGGGAAAAATTTTCCAAGGTTTTCATGTGATATTGATTTATAAATTCAACAAATCCTTATTTTGTAATACACTAAAAAATGCATACATCAGTGAGAAAACTGGTTCATACCAATACTAAACAAATAGTCGGAGAAATTTGAATACCTACGGGTTTTCTGATAACATTGAATTTAATCATGCTCATATTATGTGTTGCCGGAAATGTATGAAATTTAGTAATTGTATACAAATCCTAAGTAATGTACGATATACAATGCCGGATCAATTTAGGAAATGTGTGAAATAATTTGTGACAGCTTGATTAATTTTTTACTTTTTCTAGGGTATATAGGTGTTTTAATAACTCAAAAATTTATTATTTTTTTCGGGTAGGCTGGCTGGTATAGATAAAATCGAAAATAAAAACGTAATTAAACCTAAGAACCTATTTATTTTTCTAGGTAAACTGGAGTCGCGCTAAAAATAACATAATTTGATATATTTCAGATTCCTGTTTCAAAAATGTACATAATTTCTAGTAAAATGTATACAATATATCACACTGATACAGATTAAATAATGTAATTTACAATACAAAAAAATACAAGAAATGAAATTTACTTCACAAACTTCCTGCCGTTTTTAAGAATTACCTAGGAATTGTATACAATGACGGATATTATACATTTACGGTAACATATACTCGTATAAAGATCACGTTCCTAAGATTGCTCTACATCGATCACTCTTTTCCTCCACTCAACTCTTGTCACACGCCAGCCTCTTGGTAACTGCCACAGCGCACATCAACTGTTCCATGTAGCAACCTCTCCATGACCTAGGATTTTTTTCATCCATCATCCCTTCGAATATTGTAACGATTGGTTCTATCCACCAACCTAAATAAAAATTAGAATACAATACTGCCTGCCTTTGTGTCGAAAGAAGTGAAATAGGGCATGAAACAGAAAAATATTTGTTACCATAAATATCTGCTTAAAAGAGTGAACATCAATCCCAATTCTTTTTTTATATATAAAAATAATCTGGGCTCACACACACAAACCCAAATTATTCTCCTGCAGACTTTCTAAAAGCCTGTATCGCAAAGTGTGGAATACGTCGCCAGTGCCGGGGTTTGAACATGGCATCTCCCTCTCGAGAGACTACCGCCTCAACCAACTGTGCCAACCATGTAATAAATGAATAAATAAATCTTTATTGGCCAAAACAAAAATGCATATTAATTACAAATATGAGACAATCTTAGTGTGCCAAAAGGCGGACTTATTGCAAACGCAATATCTTACAGTCAACCCGATGTACTCGTAATTCATAAATGAAAATGATATACAGACTTCTCTGGCTTATAATTCTTAGCAGGATGTTAAAAAGCTTTGCCTCCACGTTTAAAAATACATAAAAATGAGATAACACGTTGCCAAATAGTGGACTATCTGCATAATATGTAACATTTTCCAATTAACGTAATTTTCCATTGCAATGTATGAAGAATACTCGTACGTGGTAAACTAGTTACATTGTAAACGTTTGCCGATGAGTCTAAGAAATGTTATTAAACATAGTGTTTAAAGAGTTGTTAATTATTTTATAAACATATAAAACCAATAATATTATGAATGAGTCTTGTAAATCATTGATATTGCGCTACAAGTAATAATCAACAACACATTACAATGTATTTAACGTCGAGATAATACACAATGTAAACCACACATCCTCATTCAACATTCATATTACAGAAAATCACAATGAACTAGTAAAATAGGTATTGAACGGTAAATACAGCGTGTATAAAAATTATCTCTCTCATATGCAAAATTAATACGACATTCAGAATGGGGGGCAAAGCCCATTGGTGAATAAGATAAAAAGCGTATATAATATGAAACAACTGATTCTTATACAGTACTCACGAAAAAAGTTAAAAAAAATGTGGGGGGCGTATTATACAACCTAGGTTTTTCCGGTTATTTCTTCTATTTATATGTAGATATAAGAAACACCTATACTAAGTAATTTAATTCTCAGAATCAGCTCTTCTTGTAATAGGAATCAAATATGTCACTAATTATTTATTTATTTATTCTTTATGTGAACAAAGTAAACACTCACAAAAAAATGGACACAGTACAGATTATAAACCATTGTTCACTAAGGCGAATTTATTGCAGAAAACTGTGTTTACTAAGATAATTAAGTATGTACTAACTACAAGAAGAGGTTTTATAAAATTATTTCATAGTAAAATAAATTTTACATACTTACACTTATTTATAGAATAGGACCTTACTACACCACCTACAAAGATGAGTCATTGTATCATCATATGAATTTCCTATCATGTGATTTTTATACAAGTAAATTTCAATATCTTCAGATCTTTATCAAATATTATTAATTCATGTCCCTGTCAATAATGATGAAATTATCTTGTCATCATGTGAATAAATTATTTTAAAATTGTATTATTACTACTAATGTATGCAATACTTATATACTTACTTAATGTAATAATTGGTTTCTTTCATTAAAAAAATATGAATTAAATTGTCAGGTTGCTGAAAAATGCCTATTTAAGAAACAAAACCTAAAAAAATTATTATAAATTGTGGTTGTGGGTGTTGCCAAAAGGGAATTAAATTAGAATAAAAATCTCCACAACCTTATGATTTGTAAAAATGGTGTAAAAATGTTAAATTCTTTTAGTGCATTACTCTTACAGATTTGTCATATCTTGAAAAAAAAATTAAAGAATATAACTTCCTCCTCGTAGTAATAATATGCATTTTTTTATAAAGCATAAATGTCCCTCAAAAGGGCAAAATGCCTATTTCTAGAATTCGATCATGCGAATGTTCTCGGGCTGCTTTTTTCTATATTTTGTACTTTCAACCTTGTAGTCGGATCACAAGCAGAACTAAATAATAAAATCTATCCTAGAAAAAAAGACAGGTATAGGTACTGCCGCTAAAATAATAAAAAGTTTGGCTATAAAATTTCTTTATTCCAACCCAACATGTAAATGTATTAATTTAAAATATATCATGTATTAATTTTCAGGAAAACCTTTGTTCTGGTGTGTCACAATAGCGACACTGTTGCAATGCTCCCTCAGTGCGCCACTTACAGATCTATTAAATTTACCGGATGAATTTTTAAATGACAGAGCCAGTGATCCAAACTACAGACTACCTACAGATTTAGATCCAGAATCATACAGTATTCAATTATCAGACATTGATTTAGAAGCACAAACATTCATCGGAAGAACAGAAATCACTTTTTGGTGTTTAAAGGATACGAATACAATAAAGTTACACGCCTCAGGTTTAACTATCGAGCAAGTAGCTGTGACTATTAGGAATTTAAATAACTCAGGTGAAATTATAACATTCGATTCTATACAGCAAAATAATGTGTACGAAACATTGACAATATTACCAAGACCTGGCTTGAAGGCTGATACCAGATACATGATCGCTTTCAACGTTTATAGAGGAACGATGAACCATGGAATGGCGGGATTCTACACGAGCGAATATACGTTGAATGGGGAAACGATGTAAGTAAATAATAGAAGTACAATTGTACGCACATTTAAATAGGATAGGTAAGTGAAAAATAATGATCTTGGAAGTGGACTGTAGAAACTTAGGATTTGTTGCCACTTACCTTGCCGCTGATTCCCGGTCTTCTTTCATAGTCATTCAGTGCACTGATTTGATCATTTAATTATCTTCAATTCAACTTTCAGTTCAATATTATTATTCTCCCCTACGGGAATTAACACAATTATAACATAAACGTAACATTTCCCCTACGGGAATTCACTAAATTCAACACACGACGATTTTCACAAACAACAAACTATAATCTTCAATTATTTTTAACCATGTTCTTTCAATGTCAAACTCAATCTTCTTAAAACAAAATCTCACTCCTTTGTTCCATTTCTTCAGTGACAACAAAAGGATTTGAATTAGGAATGGAATTTATATTAGGATAGGTAGGATTAGGAAATCATAGACAAAGTATGCACGTACATAACCGCCCACTCAAATTTTAACAAAATTTGCAATGAGTAACTAAAAAAGAGATCTGTTGAGCAAACTGTGACACCCATAACGAAAACAATAAACCATATGCATTAGCATTGTATACAAACCAATAACAAAAACAATAAAAAAACTCTCACGAGTACAAATACAAGTCACCACGTCTTACTCAAAACTTATGATCAACTAAAACAAAATAATACGTCATACAATAAACAAAATTCATCTAGCATCCCATCCAAACCTCATCACATCAATAATCATTCCCATCCATCATCACTGAAACAATCAACTTAAAACTAAATAATCTTTACATATCTTAATTCTAAACATGCAATATATTATATACAAATTTAATCTACATTCAAAGGACAAAGCTTCACTACAGGCCTTACAAATATACCATCTGAAGACTTGACTTTTACTACTCTTTTCAAATGATATTTGACTGACCTAACATTTATTTCATGAAGGCCACCAAAATGTGGTCCTTTTGGCGGATTCATATTCCAATTAATACCTTTGTTTGTGAAATATTTCACAAACGCTTCATCCTTGCTACAATCGTTAAAAAATTTAAATATTCCAACTAAGTACTTTTTAGCACCTACAAAATTAGTTCCGCAATCACTTCGTATTGAAGAACATAACCCTCGTCGCGACACAAATCTATCTAATGTTGCTATAAATGCATTAGTAGATAATTCGCTGACCACTTCTATAAGTACAGCTTTGGTGCTCATGCATACAAATATACAAAAGTATGCTTTGTATGATTTCGTTCCACGACGTTTATTTTCACGCAATACAAAAGGCCCTCCCAGATCCACGGTGATATTTATAAATGCTCGGTATGACCATACACGTTTTTCTGGCAAATCAGCCATCTTCGGTGGCACAGGAGCATGATTAAATCTCTTACAACTAATACACTTAGACAAACATGACTTAATTCTGTTGCGAGCAGAAATTATCCAATATTTTCTTTGAATCAAAAACTGTAAAGATCTTGGACCCACATGTAAATACATTACATGATAATAATTAATAATCATTGACACCAATTCACTATTTTTACTCAATAAAATAGGAAACTTTGTATTTTCTGGAAGCGTAGAATGTCGCAATCTTCCGCCCACTCTGAGTAAACCACGGTTATCCAAGAAACAATTCAATTTTTGTAACTGTGAATCTTCACATTTATTTTCCGTACGTAATACATGCAAATCCTTTGCAAAATGAAAACTTTGATCATACTTAACGATCAAATTCAAACTAGCTTCTATCTCTATACACTTCAATGGTCCTTTAACACGATCTTCAATCTTTGATACTGGTGCTACTTTTGATTTAGCAGCCACCAATAAGACTTGGTTTTCCGTGACTAAATAACACACCGCACCATATCCTCTCTCAGAAGCGTCTGAAAATCCAACAAAATAACACTCACTTTTAGGATCAGTTCCTAAAAAACGACATAAAGAACAATTTTCAAACATGTGCAATTGTTCAACGATCTTAATCCATTTCAATTTCATCACGTCTGGAATTATATCATCCCAGTCACAATTCCCTTTCCATAATTCTTGCATAAAACTTTTAAGTAAAAATGTGATGGGTGAAATCCCTCCTCCTGGATCATAAATACTTGCTATCAATGACAATATACACCGCTTTGTGTATTTGATACTCATAACTTTCACTTTGTATGAGAAAACATCTATGGCACAATTCCATAATATGCCTAAAATTTTGCTATTTTGATTATCCTTATCAAAACTTATCAACGAATTTTTATCACTATTTGCATCTTCTATAATATCCAAACAATCACTGGACCATTTAGCCAGTTCAAAACTACCTGATCTTAATAATAATATCAACTGATTCCTAATAACTTTAGCATTTTCAATATTATTTGCGCCTGTAATAATATCATCCACATAACAACTCTCCAAAAGAACCTGTAACGCCAATGGATACTTCCAACCTTCATCCTTTACCAGCTGATGAATAGTATTAATATCGTTAAAGGGAAAACTCGCTAAACCATACGTTACTGTATTCAATTCATATTCCTGCACTGGTTCTGAGGGATCGTTTCTCCATAAAATATGCTGATATTTCCTTTCTTCTGGTACTACCAAAATCTGACGATACATCTTTGTAATGTCACTTGTAAACGCAACTCGAAAGTACCGAAATCTTAATAACAATTCACCAATGTCTCCCTGTAACTGCGGTCCTACATGAAGAACTTTATTTGACGATTTGTCCTTTTCGCCTGAAGTTGCATCAAATACAACACGTAACTTTGTACTTACACTTTCCAACTTCAATACACAATGATGAGGGATATAATAAATATCAGATTTACCTCGAAAATCCACAAGAGTCATATGACCTAAACGTTCATATTCTTTCATAAACTCCATATATTGAGTTTTCAATTCTATGTTCTTGGACAATTTTCTCTCTACATTATATAGTCTTTTCATTGCGAATCCAAATGATCCATCACAATTAACTATTTCATTTTCTTTTATCAATAGAGGTACCATATACCTTCCTTCCTCATTCCTATAATGAGATTTATTATATAATTCGACACATTGTGATTCTGACGATGACATATTACAATTATTTCCTAATGATGAAACCTCTTCTAAATCATTCAAATCACTAGTAGCAACAAAACATGAAAACACATCATTATGATTTTCAATACTATCTTTACCCAATATAACATATCCAAACATACTCGCAAATGCGAACAATTCATTTGAAATTTCTTTTACATTTCCATTAAATATTTTACCATATACGTCTGCTCCTATAATTATATCAATATTATCGCATTTCCAAAACATTTCATCGGCCAAATTCAATTTATTTACCATCATTCGAGTACAATGCGACACATCATGAGTAGGTAAACATATTGGTAATTCATTTACTACGACTGGGTTTAAGTCAATTCGATTATTACCTGTTTTGTCAGACAATGTACATTTGACCACACCTTGTATATTCATTTTTGAAGATAAGGTCTTCACTGTCGTATCACACTTACTAATTTTAAAACCCATTCCTTGACAACACCGCTTCGTTATCAATGTCACTTGGCTTCCAGAGTCTAATAAGCATCTAACTCTTTGTCTTCCATTCCCATTATTTCCGGAAACAAAACCCACTGCTGTTCCCAAAATTACATTCTGACCCACACCCCGTTTCCCGATCTCACTGCAAATTCCAACCACAGGGCTGTGCTCAAAATGTAACAGCGTATTATGAGACTTTCCACATTTTTCACAATTATATTTCGACTTACAAGCACTGACCAGATGCTTTCCAAAGCACTTAAAACATAAACGCATCTCTGAAGTCAGATTTTTCCTTTCTTGTGGAGTCAACTTCAAAAATTCTTTACATTGATGTAATCTGTGTTCCCCTTTACAATGATAACACAATGTTTGGACAGTATTATTTCCGACAAATTTTGTCTTACTTTTATAATTCACATTACTTCCACCAGATGTACTTGCTTCTTCTGGTCCAGAAAACTTTAACACTTGAAGTTGAGATTTCACAATCTCAAAAATCTTATCAACGGTAGGAATTTCCTGTAATTCCAACTTAGATTCTACTATTCTTCGTGTGTGCGAATCTAACTTATTCAAAAATATATACCCCCATACAAGGCCAAGTACTTCGTTATTTTTCAAATTCGAAATAGCTCCAATATTCTCATAAAATATCTGATACACATGAGATAATTCTTTCAGTCCTTCTTTTCCTAATGGTTAAACTGAAAACATCGTATCCATATAATGGTTGAATAAAATTCGACCATTCTGATAATGATCTACTAATGAATTCCATGCCAAGGAATAATTTTCATCTAAAATAGGTAATTTCAAGTAACACGCAGCATATCCACTTACTGACGAACGCAAATATTGATATTTCTCCACATTGGTATATGCTTTATTATTATGAACTAATGAACAAAACAAATCGTGAAATGCAGGCCAATTCTCTATCTTCGAATCAAATTTAGGTATATCTATAGAATGTAACTTGGGTTTGTCCCTCACATATATTTTTTCACAACTACTTGTTTCATTCTCTTTCATTAATTTATTCCTATAACATGTTACTTCAAAATAAATATTATGGAATTTTTCTACAAGATCGTTCAATTCATTCAAATTTTTATCATTGCTTTCTTCCACATATTTATCAATCAACTTATCAGACAAATCTTCAAATTCAATACGCCACGCATCTATACGCTCGCATCTTGCCAAAAAATAACTCTTTTTCTCCTTATTCACACAAAATTCAATCAATTTAGATGTATTTTGTACTCGCAAAAATACATTATTTAATTTTACTTGCAAAATAGTAGCCATTTCTAATCTTTGTTCAACTATTAATATTGGTTCATTGACCTATTTCGATATAAGTACCACAAGTATGTACCTACACAGACCTCTCTCCAGTACACTAAAAAACCAATAAGAAAACCATATATCCGGCTCGAAGGACCAAAATTATGTACGCACATTTAAATAGGATAGGTAAGTGAAAAATAATGATCTTGGAAGTGGACTGTAGAAACTTAGGATTTGTTGCCACTTACCTTGCCGCTGATTCCCGGTCTTCTTTCATAGTCATTCAGTGCACTGATTTGATCATTTAATTATCTTCAATTCAACTTTCAGTTCAATATTATTATTCTCCCCTACGGGAATTAACACAATTATAACATAAACGTAACATTTCCCCTACGGGAATTCACTAAATTCAACACACGACGATTTTCACAAACAACAAACTATAATCTTCAATTATTTTTAACCATGTTCTTTCAATGTCAAACTCAATCTTCTTAAAACAAAATCTCACTCCTTTGTTCCATTTCTTCAGTGACAACAAAAGGATTTGAATTAGGAATGGAATTTATATTAGGATAGGTAGGATTAGGAAATCATAGACAAAGTATGCACGTACAACAATATTGTACTGTACTTAGTACATCTATTATTTCAACAGAAAAATACGTTGAACGAATAATTTAAATTATCCCTATAGAAATGTTTCATGAATTACGTACGTTGATTAATCTCTAGTTAAATTAATTTATTTGCGGCTATTTAGGCATCAACTATTTTTATAACTTACACACTATAGGTACTATAAAAGCAATGATAATTATTTAGGCGTGTGTGTCTTTTAAAGATAATGAAATAGTTTATTTTATCACACAGAGCAAAAATTCCACAACTCTACTCAAAATTATGAAAGATATCCCAACATTCAATTAATTTAGAAATTCCATCATTCTTTTACAGGAGATTGGGTACGACCCAATTTCAGCCCGGTCATGCACGTAAAGTATTCCCTTGCTTTGACGAACCAAGATTCAAAGCGACGTTTTTGCTGGCTATCCAAAGACCAGGAAATGCTACAGATGTGTATGAGCAATCAGTGTCAAATATGAGGATCGACCCTGATGCGTAAGTAGTCCTCTACAATTATTGAGCATATTAAACCATGTATCAACATATGGAGCTATGAGTTCATTAAACTTTGATTATTTTTTAGTTCAAGTGAAAATAGGTGGGATCGTTTTTACCAAACCCCCGTAATGTCGACATATTTGCTAGCTTTTATCGTTTCCAAGTTTAAACCACTAAATGAAACCAGTGCTGGTGGAAATCTTTTCCGTGTTTACGGAAGACCTGGGTCCGAAGGACAGGGCGAGTACGCATTTAACGAAGGACAAAAACTTGTTAGAACCATGGGTTTATATATGAACTTGGATTATTACAAAATGGGGAATGATAAGATGGATCAAGCTGCTATACCTGATTTCTCAGCTGGTGCTATGGAGAACTGGGGGCTACTTACATACAGGTAAATAAAGATTTTCTTAGTTGTCTGATAGATTCATTTGTGGTGTAGAGTTTAACAAAGCATTCAATCATCATATTTTTGCAGGGAAGCATATTTGCTATCGGATGAAAATACATCAGTGAGATACAAACAACAGATTAGTTCCATTTTAGCTCACGAGATTGCACACATGTGGTTTGGAGATTACGTCACTTGTCATTGGTGGTCAGATGCTTGGTTGAATGAAGGATTCGCTAGATTATTCCAATATAAACTGACTGATATGGTATGAATCTCTTTGTATTTATATTATTACAGCATGGATAATTAATATATGAGATTACCTTTATTTACGATTATATTTCAGATCGAATCAACCCAATTTAATATGATGACTCAATTCCCCGCTCTACAACTACAAACGGCGTTTTTGGCTGATACAACGATTCGTTCAGCACCTCTGACGAATTTAAATGTTAATTCTCCGACAGAAGTCAGTGATCATTTTGGAACAATAACGTATAATAAAGGTGCTTCTATTCTGAGAATGATGGAGCAATTCCTAGGACCAGATAAGATCCAAGCTTCGCTACGTCAGTATATGAATAGGCAGTAAGTTAAAGAAATGGAAATTATATTTTATCTTGCAATTAATTTAATTGAAGCATTACAGATTACCTTTCCATGAACAATTCATCCAACTCTCAAATCCCTTGATTACTTCCTCATAATCCTCATCCTTCATCCCATCCTCCACAGCCTATTTTTATTTTTGGTATGAATGTATATATATTATTGTTTTTCTTCATCTATTATTATTCTTTTCTCAATTCTTATTGTTTCTGTAGGTATTTTTTTCTATTTGTTTATTTATCTTTTCTTATTGATTTCCATACTTTCAGTAGAGTACTTACTTTTAGTACAATTTATCTTATTTTAGTACTACTTTTAGTACTTAGTAATACTTTTAGTACAATTTATCTTATTTTAATGTCACAAGTGGTTGGTTGGGAGACATTGCCTACTAAACCTGCCGTTTGGAATAATGTTTTTATATCCAATAAGATTTTTTTTTTTTTTTATTTATTTAATTTACATACTCTTAAATTTGCTGTATTATTTTAGTGCATACGGCATCGTAACACCGGATAACTTGTATTCAGCCTTACAGTTAAATGCCAATGAAGATCAGAATGTATCTTCTGTTATGTCAACATGGGTTAAACAATCTGGATATCCTCTGATCACAGTCAGTGTGGATTATGGAGCTAAAAAAATGACTGTATCACAGGTAGTTAATTCATCGTTTAGTTTTATCAGATTTGTGTACTGTCGTAGATAATTCCATAACCGTATATGATCGACGTTTTATGTTTTATTTCTTTCCTTTTTAGAGTAGATTTAAGAAAGCATGGGAAGCCGGCATGGATACTCTTTACCAAGTCCCCATAACATTTGCTACCAAAACAAATCCAAACTTCAATACATTGACAGATTACGAACTACTGAATGCTAAAAGTGCAGTTATTGACGTTAACGTTGGAGGACAAGAATGGATTGTGTTGAATAAACAACAAATAGGTCAGTAAAAGAATAATACTCAAAAAAGTCATATTAAGGAACATTAACGGGACTAAAATCTTAATGCCCGATCCCACCAACTTGTACCTAGGGAGGAGAGCCCTAAGAAATTTCCATAGAAAAACAGAGATAATATTGTATTTATTGAATAAAGAACATCAGCTTCCATTTAAACCACAGTCTCATTCCATATAAAATGCAACATGCAACTCACCTACTCTGGGCGGAGATATTTGGGCACCTAACGTAGGTGAGTTGCATGTTGCATTTGATATGGAATGAGACTGTGGTTTAAATGGAAGCTGATGTTCTTTATTCAATAAATAGAATATTATCTCTGTTTTTCTATGGAAATTTCTTAGGGCTCTCCTCCCTAGGTACAAGTTGGTGGGATCGGGCATAAATGTTCCTATTGTGTACATCCTTTTATCTTATAAATTATTCGCCTAGGTAATTCCCCACAAATAATCTTAACAAATCTTTTCCAGGATACTATCGTGTAAATTACGATAATAAGACCTGGAACTTGTTAAGAAATGCTCTCGTAGGGGAAGAAAGGAAGAACATTCATATTCTCAACAGAGGGCAGGTAAATCAGTTCTTTCAATGTAATTTTTCATTGGTAAACAATTAACAAGGATATTTAAAAGATAATATTACATGTATATAGTATTATATATGATGATAAGATACAAGCATTAATTTTATTTCAGATTGTGGATGACTTGATGAACTTGGCAAGGGAAGATGTCGTATCATACTCTCTAGTGTTGGATATCCTGGAATTTTTGGCTAAAGAAGACGAATACGCCCCATGGCAGTCAGCATTTGCTGGATTTGGTTTTATCAGACAACAATTAAACACAAACAGGAAACTATTAGAGAGACTTGATGTAAGTACACATACATAAGAGTATCATCTGGTCTCGTGTTGATTGAACGAAGTTCTTGTACAATACACGATCAATTTATTTTATACTTTTAATTTTTAGACTCATATCTTAAATCTGCTCAAGACTGTTACTGGCTCATTAGGATTCACAAATGATGGTGATATGTTAAGACAGACATTCAGGCTAAACACAATGAACTTTGCCTGCGCTCTGGGACACTCAGAATGTGTTAGTTTTGCAACGAAGGCCTTCAATACGTTCATTACAGATGACACCGCGTATGTATTCAATACCACGCTTTATTTTACAGATATATTTTAAGCTAACTGGGTATGACTTTGAGAAACAGTCTTTAAATATCATATGAAGAAGATCTTTTTGTCTCATTTATCATAAGTACATTTATCTATGTACTTTCTGTTTGTCGCAAACTCAGTATTTGATTTCGAAGTTCTTAGAGTAAATTGAAGAATAAATAAATAGATATTAATTATAATAACTACTCGTATCTCCGGATAAATTGTTCTAATTTATATACAAAAAAAAACATTTTTTTCTTTCTGCTTACACTGGTTTCATTACAATATTTCGGTAAGATTTTTTTATATTAGTACTTACTTCCGTACTTCCTTGATCGCCACGTTCGTTCTGCTGCTGAAAACAGGTTTTTTTTAAACTCTTCCAATATATTATTCTGTCCCAGGATATCCTGTACTATCTACGAGCCGCAAACTGGACAATTTTATCTGTCCATCTACATCTGTATACAACTTATAATAAAACTTGTTTGAAGTTAGTATTATGGACTATTTATAATTTCAGCATTCATCCTAACTTCCGTGAGTTCGTCTACTGTACAGGACTGAGGCAAGGATCTGTTTCAGACTTCGACAAACTGTGGGATAAATTCAAAGCAGAAAATCTAGTAAACGAACAACTCGTAATTATGAATGCTTTGGGATGTACAACAAATGATACCAAGATTACTCAGTATGTTTAACATTTTACGATAGATTTCAGTATCAAACAAAATTTAATAATAATTGTACCTAAAATTTCAATTATTCATTGTACAATTTCAGGCTATTGGACGAAATAATGAAAAATGATTCATTAATACGTGACCAGGATATGATGACACCAATCAACGCAATACTGAACGGAAACCTAAATAATGTGGAATATCTTTTGAGATACATTGAAAACGAAAATAATTTCCCAATCGTCAGATCAAAGTGAGTCCATACAAGTAATATTTTGTATTGCCACTTGTTTGTGTTAGTCCTGCACGAATAATGTCAAGGATGACCCTACATTTCAAACCTGCCGACAAACTTCCCAATTATTCATCAAGATATTTGAATTGATTTATGCAACATGAATCACAATGTGTCAAAGACTCACAAATAAAATATCTAACTTATGATTCATATTATTGCTCTCCGATATAAGATAATTGTGATAATGTGCGATAAATATTTGCGATTATAACGAATGACACATTACCTGGTTGGTAAATGTGTTTTTTTAATTTAGCACATCTTTTTATATCTCATAAACACAAAATACCATATTTAACTACGTAATAAGGAAACAATACGACAGGAGCTGAAGATGTCGACGATATTAAAATGAAAATATTTCGTTCATATTCTTTTTCCCAAAAAGTATATAACATTCCAACTACTATCTATCTAAAACCACTAATCTTCTTCTTTCACAGGCTTGGATCATATTCAACGTTATTTACAAACTTGGGATCCCGTCTTACTGGACATCAAGTCAGCAGGGTAAGAAATATTTATTTTTTGGTGTCTATTTATGGAGTAGATATTTTATGTTCTCATTCAGCCTGCACAGAATTTTTATTTAAATCGATCGGCAACTACATATATGTGGGCAGATGAGCAATTAAAATATCCCGAATCCACGATGAATCTCCTTGCTGATCCAGACATTAGTATTATTTTTGTTTCTCGTATTTTCTATGACCTTCTGGAATATCCTAAATAATTAAAGCTTCCATTTCTATGCTGTTCGTTCTTTGGGTTTCCTTACTGCGTGTGGAGTGGTTGAATAACCAAGCTTTTGGCAGCGCCAAAGGTATCGCCAAGGTATCGCGTTCACGCAGTAAGGAAACCCGAAGAACGAACAACATAGAAATAGATTCATCACGCTGATGCGAAAGCCTACAACATTGTTTAATTAAAGCCTACTAGTAAAAAAGAAAACAAGCATCATTCTAATTATAGCCATCCTAATCTAAATAATATTTTTTTTACAGTTCCATCGACTCATCTTGGACCACGCTGATACATTATCTAAAAATGAAATCACCGCCGGAATGACTGCATATTCCAATTTGGCTCAACAAGGCAATTACATTGTTCAAGCTGGACGAGAAATAGAAGCTTGGTTGGATGAAAGATATAAAAACGGGGGAATAATTGCAAAATCTTCAGTGTTGATGTTATGTATTGTGTTCATCGCGCATCTATTCAATGTTCAGTTATAATTTATTAATCTTATGTAGATTATAAGAAATTACTTAAATTTGTACTTATATCGTATACCTAATTTATTAAAATCGATGTTCGATATTAAGATTTTAACTATTAATCTAAGATATCTAGTATTTTACTATGGTTAAGCTACAGGATGGCTGATTTGTATGTGCACACTTCTCAGCCAAAGTCTGTAAACTTAGAATTATTATTGTTCGTTTGTAAAATTAGACATAAAAAGTATAAGTTAATTAATATAACAGTATTAGAGTCACGTGGGGTAACTGTACGCAGTTTTGAATTACGATGCAATTAGAACAAAACTAGATGATATTAATATTCAGCTATAATTTATTATTATAGAATAAGCATTTATAAGTCACAAAACAAATAATAAAACTAACCTCTTTACATATAAAAAAAGATAATGCAGAAGTTCTCCAACATGTCAAATACGTACACTTACCCCACTCGAGGGGCAAGTGTACGCACCTTGACGGTAAGTGTACGCGTTGCGTAAACTTACCCTGAAATGCACAAATCACAAATAAACCGACCCTAATCATAGGTTCTACATTTTTCATGCCACCATGACTGACACTCCTGTATAGGTGGATCTTTATATCCAATCCTGTATACGTGGATCTATATATTTTTCCTTGCATAATGGACAGAAAAAATTTTGACTTCTTTTTTGTAGGCGAAAATTTCCTGGAGTGTCAATTGCAGTTATCTCTTTACTGGTCTTTACCGCTTTACCGTTCTTAAGTCCACTCTTCAAGGCTTTCATTTTAGGTTTTTTGACGGTTTTGTCAATTTTGCTTTGTTTCTCCTCAAGTGTACGCTGCGTACACTTGCCCCCGTACACTTACCCCATGACGTCTCAATACAAGAATTTTTAAAATAACGGCAAACAGTTGTCAGTATGCAATACTTCGTAATTGCCCAACAATAACAACATTATGCCGAGAAATATTAGCATATAATACTAGGATCTTAGATAAGAGACTATGAGAGACTACATGAATGAATTATTTGAATAAAAAATAAGAAAACACGAGAAAAAATTCTTTTTCCTGACAATTTTTGCTTTCAATGCGCAGAACACAGAATACACGTCCAACTTCGAGCAACTGCGAAGCGCGACAATTTTCATGTGAAAACACTCCGACAACAGTCACTGCTTTCACACAAACTTCACTGCGTACACTTACACTCTGCGTACGGTTACCCCACGTGACTCTACAGGATATATTAGGTACAATCTCTTATGTAAATCAGTTTGTAATAAAATAATGTAGTAAGATGTGTTTCCATTCCTTTTGTTAATATAAGATCAATGACGGCATTGCTGAGACATTGGAATAAGTCCGTGATCCATGATCGATCATGACACACTCGAGAAGTTGAAGTATAATTTAGTTTGTATAATATATAGTCTTTGCTTGTTGTGATTTTTTGGAAGAATCGCTTCTAAGCAGGAAAAATATTCTAGGCATTGCATATAAGTCATAGAATATTCCTAGTTGGTACAATGGAGTTGTAGATAATTTACTCTTCATGTAAATATAATACTTATCTCTAATTGTACTCGTAATTTTATATTTTTTATTACTTAGATAATATTAAGTCAGCATCAATTTATATTAATTATTTCACTATTACTACGGGTATCACTACAAAATCATTAATAAATATAACTTAATATTTGTATTTTTTCCTAACTAGTAATGTCTGAATTAATTAGATATTTTAAAATAAAATTAAAAACACTGTTTTTGGACTGCCGAATTATGTAAACCCTGTTTTATTTTTCACGCGAGTTTTTTACGCTCGTGTAGGTATTTTCATCGCTACTAATTATTCAGGGTTCTCTTGAAAATGTCAAGTAATCCAACGTGAAACTCTCGTTAACAAATTTACTAATATTATTATGAAACATAATTTTATTTTACTACGATATGACAAATTAGTATCCTGTGATAATTTGAAGTTTGAACTACTGTATTAAAAATCTGAAAATATTTCATTTGTTTGATTTTCCTCGCCATTTCTATAATTTATTTATTTATTTATTCACGGCGCAAGCCTTTAACATGAATAATAATAATAACAAGTACAATACAAGCAACAAGAAAAATAAGTAAGTTAAGATACACCTGAAACATCAACAAAAAAATACAAAATATGAGATCAAAAGTACATGAGAAATGGTTTGTATAGTTTCTATAGTCGTATTGTTATCACAATTAGGCAGACATATTATCTACAATCTATTTATATGCCTAGTTTCATATTTGGTAAATTACAGTGCGATTTAATATATCCTTATCTACGGATTACTTATTGATTTATATTATCTGCACCGTATTATTTATATTGTTACACGGAGGTATGAAGTGAATTGGGTATCCAAAGATAAATTCTGTCCTTACTCGGTACACCGGATTACTGCTACTAACGAATAAATATGAAAGAAGTAAGTGAAAGCTATTTATTATTTATCGTATGGTCAATAATGGGTACATCACATCAATTTACAATAACAGAGCTCATGTTTGATTGTCAGAAATTAAAAATAAAAAGTATTGTTTCTCAAATATTCGGTCGCCGATTCGTTGAGTGTCAAGAAATCCTCCGGGTTTCCTCCATACGCTGTGAGACAGCACTCCGACACAACATGGCTCACGGTCTGCCTCTCCGCACCGCAGTCACATCTTGGAGAATCCGACCACCCGCACTTAAAGAAGAAGTCGGCACACCTGCCGTGGCCCGTCCGGATTCTGTTCAGTGCAGTCCACATTCCTCTTGGTAGGTCAAAGCCGGGTGGTTTCTCCGTGATGCAGGGCAGGGAATGAGTTGTTGGGCTCCTAGTCTCCTCCCATCTGGCCCTCCATGCTTCCTGAACACCAAAATTGTTATCGTGGAGGCTTTTCCCCTCTCTTAGTGGAGGTCTTCTCGATTTAAGCCTCTTACCAGATTGAAGGTAATTGAGGTCTGGCAAGGCTGGCAATTCGGGATTATTAGCCAGCTTGGTGTACTCTTTTAGTAAGGCATGCTGTCTTCGGAGGTCGTGAGGTGGGATATGGCTCAGGATGGGCAACCAATGTGTAGGGGTGGATCTCAGGGTGCCAGAAACAGTACGCAGGTTGTCGTTTAGCTGTATGTCCACTAAGCTGGTGTGGGCGCTGTTAAGCCATACGGCGGATCCGTATTCCGCTGCGGAGTGGACGAGGCCGAGTGCAGATATGCGTAGTGTCTCTGCGGTGGATCCCCACGTTGTGCCAGCCAGCTTGTGGATGATGTTGTTTCGGGTCTTTATTTTTGCCGAGAGTTTCTCTAGGTGGTTTTTGAATGTAAGTGTTCTGTCAAGCGTTATTCCTAGGTATTTAGGGGACCGACTATGATTTAACGTTTTACCCTCGAATGTTACGCTTAGTTCTCTGTTTGCATCTTTATTGCTCAGGTGGAAACATGTAACTTCCGTTTTACTTGCGTTTGGAAGTAGTCGCCAGTTTCGTAAGTATCGACTCAGGATCTCCAGATCAGATGTTAGTGTGGACTCTCCCAACTCAAAACTGCGGTGTTGGCATGCAAGGGTCCAGTCGTCTGCGTAACCAAATTTACGGGATGTCGTCACAGGTAGATCTGAGATGTAGAGACTGAACAATAGTGGGGCCAGCACCGATCCCTGAGGCATTCCATTGTTCAGTTTTTTAACTCTGCTTTTATTGTCTCCCATTACGACTTGGTAAGTGCGGCCAGCAAGCATATTGTTCACCAGTGTTACCAATTGTTGAGATGGAACGAGATGAGCAAGTTTACAGATTACACCTTGCCTCCATACGGTGTCGTATGCTGCTGACAGGTCTATGAATGCTGCAGAGGTTTTTAGGTTCTTTTCGAAGCCTGATTCAATGAAGGTGGTAAGTGCTAGAACCTGGTCAGTGCAGTTGCGATTCGGGCGAAATCCTGCTTGCTCTATTGGTATACTTTCCAGGATTTTTGGACTGATTCTATTGTGTATAAGTCTCTCAAGGAACTTGAGAATCACGCTAAGGAGGGCTATAGGTCTGTAGCTCTTCGGCTGCTCTGGTGGTTTGCCTGGCTTGAGTAGGGCAATTATCTTTGCACGCTTCATTTTATCAGGTATGTTTCCGGACGAGAGAATGTCCGAGTAGAAGCGGGTCATCCAATTGACGGCATATTTTCCACAGTGGATCAGAAATTCAGGATGTATCCCGTCAAACCCAGGTGCTTTACCAGTTTTTATTTCTTTTAATGATTTTGTGATCTCCTCCTTTGTAAATGGGTTCGATACTATGTTATCCGACTCAAGTGATCTTTTACGAGTTCTTAGTTCTGTCTTCACCTTTCTTGTGTGTGATTTTTCACTTGGTGCTCTAGATGTTTCGGCAATGTGTGAAGCTATTTTGTCTGGTGTAATTGATGGGCTGGCGTCTTTAATTTTACCCCCATCGCTGAGTTTGCGGAGCACGGACCATGCCTTGCGGCTGGATGTTTTGAAGTCCATGGATTCTACGGTTTCCAACCACCTCTGGCGGCGTGCCACGTCAAGGCTAGTTAAGAGTTCATCAGCGATCTCCCGTTCGCCACAAGTGAAAGCTAATCTAGTGGATCTGATGTTTTTAGGTGGTTTTCATAGATGAAAATAATTTGCTGCAACGGTTATTCCGACTGGATACAATGAACTTTTGCTGTTCCTTAGTTGACGAATATTTTGTAAAGGATAATGCTAAAAACAAGCATGTTTGGGACAAACAATGGCTAAATGTGTGAAAGACGAAAGAGAAAGATGAAGAAGAAGACGGGCTACCTTATATACTCATCATATTATACGCTTTTAAACCACAATTGTAACTGTTTTATGCTCCTTTTACTAATACAAAGATGTACTAAATATAAAACTATAATATATGTGGAGAGACCACGTGGACAGGATGAATGAGGGCAGAATACCCCACATCGTTAACCATAACACACCCGTGGGACAACGTCAGCCAGGCAGACCGCCAAAAAGGTGGAAGGATAATTGGTGTTCCACATTTCAAGAGGAAGGCATCCGTTCACAAACAGATCAATGATATTTTTTTAAAAAGGATCTGGGCATGCATACACAAACCCAAATACTTTCCTGCACACCTTGCACTAGGCTAAAAGCCTGTATCGCAAAGTGTGGAATCGCCAGCGTCGGGGTTTGAACCTGGCATCTCTCTCTCTTGAGAGACTGGCACCTCAACCAACTACGCCAACCATGTAAATATGTAAATCTAGAACAAGATGATGATGAAGAAGAATATATGTATATATTGCTGAATTTATACAATATTCTCTAAACATCTACAATATTTTTTCACGTATTTTACGTGTTTGTAAAAATGATTTCACCAAACACCGAATTAGAGCGACTGATAGCTTAATTAATAAGAATCTGTATCTGTATAGATTAGCTAGAGATAATGTGTGTAGATAATCGATACGTATGGGTGATTTATATATTAAGTAGCTGAAGGTAATATATTTTATCAGTCATTTTTATTATATCATGGTGTGAACAATAGGAACACTTACAAAATGACTGGTAAGTGCATTTAACTAAGTATTTAACACTGTACTTAAATTGGATTCTGTTAACAGAAGTTCAGATTAATTGGATAGGAATAAATTAATTTTTAAAAATAAGTAAAACATCCATATTTAATAATACATATTTATTAGATAATAGTGTAATAGATAGTGAAAGCAAATTATAAAAATGCGATCTAAAAATTCGTTCTCTAGCTTGAAAAACGACTGGGTTTCGTGTTTTGAGAATGGCTAGTAAAATAAGCATAAAAATAAAACATGATAGAGTATTAGTGCCGATCGTAAATCAGGTATATTTATTCTCTCAAAGCAGGAGTCTTGAGAGACATGCAGAATTTCACCAACTTCTTAGGTGAGGAATAGCGAAGATAGGAGCCACCTAGCACAAATTTTGTATGAAAAATAATGCCAAGTAGCTCCTATCTCCGCTATTCTTCACCTAAGAAGTTGGTGAAATCCAGCATTAAAATTTTATATGCAGAGGTAGAATCGATCTTAAATTTTAGTTGTCCTCATAGTAATAAAAAAATATGCACTATTTATATTTTATAACTTTAAAAAATTCTCGTTCAATAGTTTTCACATGCGTTTGAATCTTCAATAATCACAATGGAAATTATTAAAAGTTGGTGAAGTGCACAAGTGGAGATATGACAGAACAACAAGTAGCCTGTAGCCTAGGAATTTTGACTGGCCATTGCGGATAAACTGCCAGTCCTACGAAAAAACGTATAGAACATTTTGATAAGAATTATTTTTGCCACTGACCACTTTTTCCTATGTCTTTCCATATGCCTATAAAAAATGCGGGACCTGTTCGGGGGGGGGGGCAGGGGGTGGCGCTGCAAAATTTTGCTAGACCACCCTGTCGTGATATGTGACCTTATGTGTAAATAATCACATTTCGATTAAAAATTGATAGGTCTTATTTTAGCGGTTCATTATTGACTAATAGACCACACATCTCAGTGTAGAACTATAAAACAGAAACAGTTTAGTGTGATGATATACCCACTACCTTCTTTTTCTTTTTTATTCTTGTATGTAGGTACTTACGCCTCCCCTTCATTACGTAAAATTTAATTGATATTTATACTGAAAAGTCCACGTAGTTACTCATATCATGAGATAACAAGAACCAATTAAATGTAAAATAAGTTGATTGAACGTTTTATCAAAACGGACTTTAAAACAAAGGTACGTTCCGATAATTAGATCACTCATTTCACTGATACTGCACAACGCGATTTAATCACTAAAATTTGTCATTTCGATTAAGTCAATAATTACCTGTATTAAAATAATATGACTTAAGAACAATTGTAAGTGTTATGTAATGAAATGTAGGGATATTATAACTATTTTTATACTTCTAGGTATAATAGTATTATGCTGCCTCAGCATGGCTGCATTGTTGCACAGCAGCACCGCACTCCCCGTGGATTTAGTTGAAGAATTGCTTGACGCCAGAGCAACTGATCCAGCATACAGGTTGTCACAGGATTTCGTGCCAGAGGAATATCTTATTCAGTTATATAATATCGATCTGGTGGAAGCGAAATTCAGTGGAAGCTCAGAAGTAACACTAGTGGCCAAAGTTGATAGAAATACTTTAGTGATTCATTCTGCTGATTTGACCGGAACATCTGATCTAGCAAAAGTTAAGATAATCAATCTTTCTACTCCGGCGGAAAGCATGACTGTAACTACTATTGTTCCCAATACGAAATATGCAACGCTGACCATCACAGTGAATCCAGGATTTAAAAAAGACAGCAAGTACCGATTGACTTTTAATGACTTCACAGGCATAATGAGCTCAACTGCTATGAGAGGATTTTATGTAAGCAAATATACTGAAAACCAAAAAACTGAGTAAGTTTATAATTCAAATGTCTATAATAAATATACCTACAAATTCAATCCTCGACGTGAAGTAATTGAATCAATTAATATTCTTTCCCTTTTGAAATAATTTTCCTACGTATGGACCTGTTACGTACATTATTTTAATCACCAATCTCCTGTTACAAACGTATTTAAAATAACATCATGACACATTTTTTTTTCAGATTAATGGGAACAACGCAAATGCAGCCAGGTCATGCGCGTAAAGTATTCCCCTGTTTCGACGAGCCATTCTTCAAAGCCAAATTCTCATTGTCCATCGAAAGGCCTGGAATAGATGCTAACGAATATAAGGCTTCTGTTTCAAACATGGTAGGAAGTGTTAGGTGAGTGAATCATATAATATTTAAATTAGCACGAGTATATTAAAAGTATGTTGGTATTGTAAAAATAAATGACGAAAGAATATGTGCTATATAAGTTGTTCATTTATGAAATAAGTATGTAATTTTGTAGGCGAGACCCAGCAACAAACCGCATATGGGACATCTTTGAACAAACACCTGTGATGTCAACATATTTGTTAGCATTCGTTGTTTCCAAGTTTTCGGCGCTAGAAGAAACAAACGTTGGTGGCAATCTGTTTAGAGTTTTGGGAAGACCAGAGGCTAAGGGACAGGAGGAATACGCCTTTAAAGAAGGACAGGATATTTTGAAAGCAATGGATGAATACACGGGTATAAAGTATTACGAAATGGGAAACAAGAAGATGGATCAAGCGGCTATACCTGATTTCTCAGCTGGTGCAATGGAGAACTGGGGACTACTCATATACAGGTACACATCATACTAAAGTCATATACTTAAATGGGTTATTATTGTACTAGCGACTATTTTTTAATGTGAACCAACCTTTATTGTTATATAGGGAAGCGTACCTTTTGTCTGGAAATCTATCAACTAACGTCAGATACAATCAGTTCATCAGCACTATTGTCGCTCATGAGATTGCTCACATGTGGTTTGGAGATTACGTCACCTGTCACTGGTGGTCAGATACTTGGTTGAATGAAGGATTCGCAACGCTCTTCGAATACAAACTACCCGATTTGGTAAGTTACTCGTATGTTTCATTTTATTCTAAGAGCCAGTCTAGGAGTTAAATTGATAGGCACCTACGAGTACTTAGGGAAAATTCTCATGAATTTTATTGTAACTCACTGTTTCTATTAAAAATACTCGCTCCGATATATTTACTGCTACTGCAGTAGGTACTCACAAAAAGCTGTAGAAATTGTAAAATACATGTGGAACAGATCTGTAGTTATTTCAACAGACATAAAGCGAAGGTGCGATTTTAGATTCTCGACCGCGGCGAGTGGATAGACTGGAATTAGTCAATATTTCTTTAGTGTAAAGTGATCACGTTAAACTGCCGACGATCAATCATAAGCCTAATGAAAAGTCCACTCTTCATTGATTAGAAAATGCTTTAAAAACCCTTATAATTGATTATAATATTTTTCTTATAGTTAAACTAACAGACATTATGAATCTCAAAAGACATAAAATTACTAACTAATTATTGAATTTTTTTCAGACTGAAACGAATTACCAAATGAATATTCAATTCCCGATTTCTGTGGTACAACGAGCTCTCTTGGGTGATACTGCATCTCGTACAGCTGCTCTTACAAACATCAATGTCAATTCTCCAGAGGAGGTATCCGGACATTTCTCCGTAATCTCTTACCAAAAGGGTGCTGCAATAATAAGAATGATAGAGCACTGGATTGGTGAAGAGAAATTCAAGGAAGCTTTAAGCGCCTATTTGGATGACCAGTTAGTGGAGATTTAGTTTGATTAGAATATGTATACCTACCAATTAGAAATTAGAAACAATTGATTATTTTAATCTACAACTCAAATGCAATATTTTAAATATTCAACATAGCGTAGGTAGTATTATGATGGCATAAAATTTACGTACCGCATTTACGTAATAGAAACAAAGTTGATCAAACTACATAATCCTTGTATTCAATTTCAGCAAATACAAGACTGTAACACCCGCGGACTTATATGCTGCCTTACAGAAAAAAGCACAAGCGGGTCAGAATGTGGAAAATGTGATGTCAACATGGGTTAAAGAATCTGGATATCCTCTTATCACAGTCAGTGTGAATTATGGAGAGAAAACAATGAGTATATCACAGGTAAATAATCTATATCATATTATATCAACCATATGACTAAGCGATTTTGGTATCAAGTAGGTAGGAGGCTTATTAATCTATGCGAATAAATATTTTCAGTCGAGGTTCAACAAAGCATGGGAAGCCGAGCAAGATACAATCTACCAAGTGCCGATAACATACGCTACAAAATCCAAAGCTGATTTTAATAATACAGCAGCAGATTATTTGTTAACTGGAAAAGATGGAGCAAATATTCCTATCACAGTCGGGGGAGAGGAATGGATAGTACTGAATAAACAACAAATTGGTAAATATGAAACCATCTTAGTATAGATAAGTGTAACAAATAAATAAGTACAGTTAGTGTCTAACATTCTACTTCAATATTCCAGGTTACTATCGTGTCAACTACGATGATAAGACATGGGACATCCTAAGAAGTGCTCTCATAGGATCTGAGAGAACCAACATCCACCAAATAAACAGAGCTCAGGTAATTGTAATGATAAATCCTTATGCAGTTCTCTATGTTGGTAGGGAGAACTAATCCATTGTATGGAAACACACATGAAACAAATGTAAAGCAATATTAATATTTCAGATTGTTGATGATCTTTTCAACTTGGCGAGAGAAGGCGTCATCTCTTACAATACAACTTTGGATGTTATGGAGTTCTTGCGACATGAAACTGAATATGCCCCATGGTCATCGGCAATCGCTGGTTTCTCATTCATCAGACAACAGTTCAATGCTAAGCGTTCTTTATCAGGCAAACTACACGTGAGTCCTGTTATAGAATAGATTCACTTTATTAGATGCTTTGAATGATTTACTTCAATACACCTACATTATAAAATAAATTACTATTCCATTACAGAACCACATCTTCAATTTGATGGAGAAACTCGTAAAGGATACATTAGGTTTCACAGATGAAGGTGATTTACTCACACAGTTATTCCGACTGAATGCAATGAACTTTGCCTGTTCCTTGGGACAAGAAGATTGTGTAAAGTATGCTACTGAGACATTCCAAGCTTACGAAGAGAAAGACGAGAGGTAATTAATTAGTACAATTATATAGTAAAATATATTATTATAGATGAGAGAGTAGTAGCAGTAGGTAACCCTATTTACATAATAAATTAATTTTCCAGTGTTCCTGCAAATCACCGTGAGTTTGTCTACTGTACAGGCCTGAGAGAAGGAAGCAATGAATCATATAGCAAACTATGGGACAAATATAAGGCAGAGAATGTTGTCAATGAAAAAGTCGTCATATTGGGTGCCTTGGGGTGCACCAAGGCTGAATATAAAATTAATGAGTATGTGATAACACATTCATATCCTAACTACTTATTTATATGTTGTGTTCTCTTCTCTCCATCATATCATAATGTTGTTCATTTTATTATCTTCCCTCAGATTATCTTTATTATAGAAGAATGTGTTTCACTATTTACATAATATTGTCTTCTTCACAGACTCCTGAATGAAATAACTAAGGATAATTCAGAAATTCGGGACCAGGATGTTATGACTCCGATCAACTCAATTCTAAATGGAAATCCGGAAAACTCTGAATACGTATTGAAATATATGGAAGAAGACTTTAGTAAATTGAGGAAAAGGTAAGAGTGGAAATACCTTTCTTTAGCAGATTTCCTCATAATGATAATGGAAACATAAGATTACATATAATTATTTGTGTTTTACAGGCTCGGGTCTTACTCAGCTCTCTTCACAAATCTTGGTAGTAGACTCACTGGGAATCAGATTGGAAGGGTAAGGATTATTTGTTCAGTTATTATATAATGAATATAATCAGGTTCTATTTATAACACCAATAGTTACCTAACATATGACATTGATTCCTTTCAGTTCTATCAATTAATAATGGATAATTATGGTACATTAACAAGTGGTGAAATATCAGCTGGATTTGCAGCATACAATAACTTGGCTCAGCAAGGAGATTATTTGCTTAAAGCAGGAGATGAAATAGAGATTTGGTTGAATGAGAAGTATCGTAGTTCTGGAGTCTTGGCAACATCTTCATTCATGTTGCTTTGTGTTGTGCTTCTGGCACATTTGTTTAATGTTCAATTGTAATTTATTTAATAACATAGTAAAATAATTATAAGAATAGGAATAAATTTAATTAAAAATGTGTAATTTGTATGATTTGTTGGGTCCCCTGCAGCAGTATTGCAATTCTGAACTTATATTTTCCATTTGACTGTAACTTTTCAAGTTGTTGCATTTAGGGTAGATATTCTCAATGTTACAATTACAAATTTAATGCATGTGGTTTTGTCATACTTGTTATAGACGAGAGATGAAAATGGAATGTTGGTATTCTTGGAAAAGCGGTGTGAATAATTCCAATGACCACAATAGAAGCAAAGAACTAATATGCATCTTGCCCGCCGATATATTACGCAATGCATAAAACGGCTCTAAGTGGCTAAACCAATTATGACGATTGATGCAGCAATACTTCGTAATAGAAATGCTTAGAAATCAAAGCAAAATAACTATTGATCAACTGTAACCAACCTGATGAACTTTCAAACTTACATAGCCAAAAACTTAGATAGAAGAACACAGGTCGATGTTAATTTTAATGATTTTGAAAAAGCTTTTGATAAAGTCGATCACAACATACTGTTGCCTAAGCTTGAGAAATTCGGATTATCACCAGATATGACTAGATTTTTTAAGAGTTACCTTGAAAACCGATGTCAATATGTGTGTTACAGAGGGCAGAACTCAGGGGCATATGCCACACAGTCTGGAGTACCACAGGGATCAAACTTGGGTCCCCTTCTGTTCTCTGTTTTTATTAATGATGTTGGTGACGAAATCAATCATTCAGAGTACCTATTATATGCAGATGACTTGAAAATATATCGAAAAATCGAGTCTGATAGTGACGCAACACTATTACAGCGGGGCATCGATGCAGTAGTTGCCTGGTCAATAGAAAACAAACTGGCTTTTAGTATACCTAAATGTAACATGATGACATTCACAAGATCACGTGAACCGATTAATTATCCTTATAGTATGAACGGGACCACGCTCAGTCGAGTTGATGAAATGAAGGACTTGGGTATTGTATTTGAATCTGACCTCTCTTTCAGGAAACATGCAGTGGGGACTGCGGACAAGGCATTTAGAGTGCTTGGTTTTATTTTGAGGAACGCGGTACATTTTCGAAAGAGTAACACACTGCGCATCCTATATGAAACACTGGTTCGTTCTATCCTGGAATCGGGATCTATTGTATGGAGTCCAGGTGAGGCGACGTATATATTGATGTTGGAAAAGGTTCAGAAACGTTTTATGCGGCATTTGTATCGTATGGAATATGGATATTATCCATATCTTTATCCTTCTCTGTTTGTCATGGGTAGCTTGGGTTTTAACACCCTAGAAAAAAGGAGGAAAGAGTACGTTTGTAGGCACTTCTTTAAACTTATTCACGGGATCATACAAAACCCAAAAATATTGGCCGAGATCAATTTTTATGTACCCAACTCATATGCTCGTTCACGTTCGCACATGTTGTTCTACCCTCCTTGGGGCAGAACCAACGTTATGGTTAATGCACTGGTCAGCAGGGCTGTCCGTTATTTGAATGAACTGGCACAGTGGGTCGACATGTTTGGGGTGACTTATAATGAGTTTACCAGACGTGTCGAACAGCATCTGATTTGACATTATTTGTGAGTGTAGTATAAGTATATTTTTGAATCTGTTTGTAATGTGAAATATCATGATGTATTGTAATTGTTTACACCGAGCGACGCAAAGGCTAAAGCTGTAATGTTGCTCGGTGTAATTTCAAGTTCAAATAAATAAATAAATAAAACTAAAACAGTTGGCGATGATCCTTAATGCAAAGAAGTGACCATATTATTAAACTGTCATTGAAATGAGACCTTTCATGAACGTTTATATAATATCCTGAAAAGTTTGTATCGACTTACAATTCTCAAACCGCAGGCAGCCATGTATACCTGCTGAGTGCAAAAACTAACAATCTTGACAAAAAAAAATGGTAAAATTGATTAAAAAATCACCATTTTCAAAGGCTAAAAGGTTATTAAGGTTCATTCTTTTCATACACACTTTTCACGCATCTGTATATACGTAGAGTTTTCTTTAAATTAGGGAAAACTGAGATTCGGGATATTTAATGGAGTTTTAAGGAATTTGTCTGTAATTAAAAGAATTCCACACTATTTTTTTCTGATGTCTCCATGTAACATGTTCAACAATTATCCAAGAAAGGATGACCACGAACTAAACAAAAACTTTTTTTTTTAAAGATTGATCTGGGTGTATCTAAATACGTATACACCTTTGTACACTTCACAGTACGCTTGAAAAGCTTGTGTCTGAAGAGGAGTTAGTCGGCAACGGGCATCGAACCTGCGCCCACTGGATTAACAGTCGAGTGCGTTACCAACCAGGCTACCGACCACCTCAAATACGAAATATAGGAAAGAGTATCAAATAATAATTTAACAGAATACTTATTTATAGATTTAAAAATTTACTTTATCTGCCGTAAGAAATAAAAATATATATGGAGGGGAGAGATAAGAACATAGGTACCTAGTTAATTATTGCCCAAAAAATGTTAGCTGTAAGATTGTCCTTAGGCTTAGATATTATATGCAGATAATCATTTCGAGGTAATTTATAAATTGAGTAGCTAAACGTTTTGATATCAGTCATTTTTATTATATCATGGTGTGAACAATAGGAACACTTACAAAATGACTGGTAAGTCTAATTATTGTTAATTTAATGATAACACTTTAGAAATGTGTAGGTACAGAACATACTTATATAAGTTCGAAATGTTACAGAAATGGACCTATATTATAAACTGGTTTCAGTCATTCTCACGAGCAACATTCACAAGCTGTAGTTTAGTTCTATGAATATTCCACTATGATAATTGATTCTATTTTGTGGCGCTTTCGAGAAAAAAACGTATGAAAAATATGTTAATTTGAGGAAGTGAGCCCTTCACTCAATTCGCAAATAATTTGTTTAGAAAACAAAAATTCATATAGAATTATTAAAATTTCTTTATAGTGTTTTCCCCTTACCTGCTTTGCTTTCTTTATTTTTATATACGGACTTTCCAGTTTTCTGAGGGTGTATTTTACAATGTCCCTACAGTTAAATTTGTGGAAAAAAATACATAATATGGAGGGGTCATAAAGCTTCGCCACTTGGAGCGCTGGTACGATCAAAACTGTACATCAGTAACATTACTTGTACAATGTACAATTATTGTACATTCGTTCTTCAGTATCACGCAAAGATTGAATCATTTAATTATTTTTAATCATGATATTAAATTAAAAAAATACTCCGACGTATATGATAATCAATAAATGAGTCATTGATCGATCCATCAATCTTTAAATATTAGGAAATATATCTACTTTGAATGATCCATTATAATTAAAGGCTAAAGTCTGTTCGCTTTGGTACTTGTAGGTAATACATTTTTGCTATATCTTTTCGAACTCTAATGTAACAAAAGACATACATGAGGTACACCAATAACCCAGTGCTTTACATTATTTTGTATCCCATTTTATCCCAACATTATTTTCTTTCCAAATTTCCAGGTATAATATTATTATACTGCCTCAGTTTGGCTGCACTGTTGCACAGCAGTACCGCAGTTCCAGTGGACCTATTTAATTTAGCTGAAGAATTTCTTGACGGTAGAGCAACTGATCCAGGACACAGACTGCCAGAAGATTTTATGCCGGAAAGATATTTGATTCGATTATCCAAAATTAATTTCGAACAAGCAACATTTATTGGTGATGCAGAAATAACACTGACTTCTAAAGTTAATAAAAATGAGCTGAAGATTCACGTCGTAGATTTGGCTGGAACAACTGACTTAAGCAAAGTTAGAATAATAAGTTTAGGTGATGAGTCTAAGGTTCTCAGAGTGACAAGTATTGTTCCCAATACAATATACGGTATGTTGACTATCACAGTTAATGCAGAGGA
Organism: Ceraclea dissimilis; assembly: GCA_963576895.1. Lineage (NCBI taxonomy): Eukaryota > Metazoa > Arthropoda > Insecta > Trichoptera > Leptoceridae > Ceraclea > Ceraclea dissimilis. Next base: position 13,077,616 of record OY756370.1, read on the forward strand.
TGGATTTAAAGATAACACAAAGTACAGACTAGAGTTCCATGGATACACTGGTAAAATGACGCATGGTATGACAGGATTTTACAGAAGCAAATATGTTGAAAATGAAAAAGACGAGTAAGACCAGATCATTATTTTTATTCATTCAAATTTTCTGACCTTATGAATTTACGATCCCAAATACATTCCTGTGTACCTATCTACGTGTATCGTGCATTACATGTAGGCTGATTTAAGTATAGCTGGCGATAACAGTTACACTTTACAAAACAACCGATATACCTACATCAAAAGCAATGGGTACATATTAATATGTCACTATAAGAGAAATCTAATTTCCTCTTGTTTAAATCACTATTACTATTACATAACTACTATATTTTCAGATGGATGGGAGTGTCTAAAATGCAGCCAGTTCACGCACGTCGAGTTTTTCCATGCTTCGATGAACCATTCTTCAAAGCCAAATTCGCAATTTCAATTGAAAGACCGGTCGACTATGCACCCTCTATCGCTAACGTAGATGGTCGCTCGGGGTAAGCAAATGAAGAAGTACCAGAAATCGACAATAATTTTACGGTATACCTACATAATTTGTATTCAAACGATCTGTGAATAGCAAAATTTCAGTCACTAAAAATGTATTTCAGGATGAATTATGAAACAAATACCGTGTGGGATCACTTCGAGGAAACGACAGTTATGTCTACTTACTTGGTAGCATTCATCGTTTCAAAATTTAAAGCAATAAATGGAACAACAGTCGACGGTAACACCTTCAGGATCCTTGCTAGACCAGAAGCTGACGGACAGGGGAGTTACGCGTTTGTTGAAGGACAACAACTGGAAAGAAACATGAGTGACTACATGGGTTTAGATTATTATAAAATGGGAATCAAAAAGATGGATCAAGCAGCTATACCTGATTTCTTATCTGGTGCGATGGAGAACTGGGGTTTAATCATGTATAGGTAAATATTTTCTGTATCGCTTTAATTTAATAAGTAGGTATATTTTTGGCGCAGTTCGTTAGAGCTCAAATCCCCCAAGTCTGATGTGCCAGATTCTAAAACATCTGACGATGTTTTCTGCACCTCGCGATGTAGGCTTTTATGCCAGAGTTAAGTGTGCAGGATCCCTTAGTAAAGTGTACAAACTCTGTTCTTTCTTAATTATATTAAGAGAATAATATTAAACCTGGTCTCCCAGGCTGGTTTATGATACCTCCTTGAATATTTTTATACTACGATTGGACACATCTATATTTTTAAATTATGTAATAATTTATTGGTTTACATACAATTGCCTAATAATGATTAAAGGGAAGCATATCTCCTATCTGAAGAAGGCACAACCAATGTCAGAAACCAGCAACTCATCAGCGTTATTCTCGCTCACGAGATTGCACACATGTGGTTTGGAAACTACATCACTTGTCACTGGTGGTCAGATACTTGGCTGAATGAAGGATTCGCTAGATTCTTCGAATACAAACTGCCTGATATGGTAAACTAACAATTACAATTAACATAACAATTATTACACACTAAAAACTGTATTGAAAATTTCATGTTTTTTTTGTTTAGGCTTTTACAGACTTCAAATTAAGCCTTCAATTTCCGGTAGAAGTTGTACAACGAGCCATGATAGCTGATACTCCATCTCGCACAGCTGCTCTTACAAACAATAATGTCAATTCCCCAGAAGAAATTGCTGGACATTTCTCCGTAATCTCTTACCACAAAGGGGCTGCAATAATAAGAATGATAGAGCACTGGATTGGTGAAGAGAAATTCAAGGAAGCTTTAAATGGTTATATGGATGACCAGTTAGTATTTTAATAATATAATAAAATACAATATAATTGTCTCATGTCTGTTGGTTGGTGTGTTCGCAGCGCATGACGAAAGTATATAGCACCGTGATGAATGTTGCAATTTATACAGGTACATATATTTTACTGTAACATTTCATTTTAGTAAATATAAAACAGTCAAGCCTGAAGACTTGTACGCCGCCTTGCAGAAAAAAGCACAAGCAGGTCAGAATGTGGAAAGTATAATGTCAACATGGGTTAAACAATCTGGATATCCTCTTATCACAGTCAGTGTGAATTATGGAGAGAAAAGAATGAGTATATCACAGGTAAATAGTTTGTATCATGTTGTATCAGCCATATGACTAAGTGATTTATCAACTAGGTATTCTGTGCGAATAAATATTTCAGTCGAGGTTCAACAAAGCATGGGAAGCTGAGCAAGATACAATCTACCGAGTGCCAATAACATACGCTACAAAATCCAAAGCTGATTTTAATAATACAGCAGCAGATTATTTGTTAACTGGAAAAGATGGAGCAAACATTCCTATCACAGTAGAGGGAGAGGAATGGATAGTACTGAATAAACAACAAATTGGTAAATATGAAGTCATCTTAGTATACGAGAAGAATAACAAATAAGTAAGTACAGTTAGCGTCTAACATTCTACTTCAATATTCCAGGTTACTATCGTGTCAACTACGATGATAAGACATGGGAAATCTTAAGAAAGGCTCTCATAGGATCTGAGAGAACCAACATCCACCAAATAAACAGAGCCCAGGTAATTGTAATGATAAATCCTTATGTAGTTCTCTATGTTGGTAGGGAGAACTAATCCATTGTATGGAAACACACATGAAACAAATGTAAAGCAATATTAATATTTCAGATTGTTGATGATCTTTTCAACTTGGCGAGAGAAGGCGTCATCTCTTACAATAAAACTTTGGATGTTATGGAGTTCTTGCGACATGAAACTGAATATGCCCCATGGACATCGGCAATCGCTGGTTTCTCATTCATCAGACAACAGTTCAATGCTAAGCGTTCTTTATCAGGAAAACTACACGTGAGTCCTGTTATAGAATAGATTCACTTTATTAGATGCTTTGAATGATTTACTTCAATACACCTACATTATAAAATAAATTACTATTCCATTACAGAACCACATCTTCAATTTGATGGAGAAACTCGTAAAGGATACATTAGGTTTCACAGATGAAGGTGATTTACTCACACAGTTATTCCGACTGAATGCAATGAACTTTGCCTGTTCCTTGGGACAAGAAGATTGTGTAAAGTATGCTACTGAGACATTCCAAGCTTACGAAGAGAAAGACGAGAGGTAATTAATTAGTACAATTATATAGTAAAATATATTATTATAGATGAGAGAGTAGTAGCAGTAGGTAACCCTATTTACATAATAAATTAATTTTCCAGTGTTCCTGCAAATCACCGTGAGTTTGTCTACTGTACAGGCCTGAGAGAAGGAAGCAATGAATCATATAGCAAACTATGGGACAAATATAAGGCAGAGAATGTTGTCAATGAAAAAGTCGTCATATTGGGTGCCTTGGGGTGCACCAAGGCTGAATATAAAATTAATGAGTATGTGATAACACATTCATATCCTAACTACTTATTTCTATGTTGTGTTCTCTTCTCTCCATCATATCATCATGTTGTTCGTTTTATTATTCTTCCCTCAGATTATCTTTATTAGAAGAATGTGTTTCACTATTTACATAATATTATCTTTTCCACAGACTCCTGAATGAAATAACTAAGGATAATTCAGAAATTCGGGACCAGGATGTTATGACTCCGATCAACTCAATTCTAAATGGAAATCCGGAAAACTCTGAATACGTATTGAAATATATGGAAGAAGACTTTAGTAAATTGAGGAAAAGGTAAGAGTGGAAATACCTTTCTTTAGCAGATTTCCTCATAATGATAATGGAAACATAAGATTACTCATTATTATTTGTGTTTTACAGGCTCGGGTCTTACTCAGCTCTCTTCACAAATCTTGGTAGTAGACTCACTGGGAATCAGATTGGAAGGGTAAGGATTATTTGTTCAGTTATTATATAATGAATATAATCAGGTTCTATTTATAACACCAATAGTTACCTAACATATGACATTGATTCCTTTCAGTTCTATCAATTAATAATGGATAATTATGGTACATTAACAAGTGGTGAAATATCAGCTGGATTTGCAGCATACAATAACTTGGCTCAGCAAGGAGATTATTTGCTTAAAGCAGGAGATGAAATAGAGATTTGGTTGAATGAGAAGTATCGTAGTTCTGGAGTCTTGGCAACATCTTCATTCATGTTGCTCTGTGTCGTGCTTCTGGCACATTTGTTTAATGTTCAATTGTAGATTACCTATTCATTTTTTATAAAATACGAGTATAATGTGATAATTTAGAATAATACTGTTTTATATTTGTAAACTTTATCGAATTAAAGTTAATTTAGTTACTTAACCTTGGTTTATTTTCTACCTTCTACCTTCTTTACTCGGCATAGCTCTCGATGATCATTAAATAAGGATTCGAGTTCCATGACTGTCTACCTGCATACATACTACACAATCATAACACATATACTTTTGCGTTTCAGTTTATTTAGATAAAAAAGTTATATATTATTAGGCTAAGGACTTTGATGCACATTGCACATACCAATCGAAATTATAAAAACCAATTAGGTTTACTTATTCTTTTACTAAGCCAGCATCTTCTGATAAATGAATTTGAGACCACACAATTTAAATATTCACTTCAATTTACCTAAGAGCTCATAACTTATAACATAAAAAATGAATGATAAATTTTTGAGTACAACTTACAACTTCGGACTTGAACGTCTGTAAAACTTCATATTTTCTTCTGCGCGGAGACAAATACGTACAGCATGAACGATGTTAATTATTTATTTATCGTATGGCATTTAACATCACATCTTAAAATAAGGACATAGAATAGTAACAATAGCACAGGTGGATCTGATTGTCAAAGGTTTATGTCAATGTTTAAAATGTATTCAGTCGCTGTATCCGTCAGTATGAAGAAGTCCCTGATACTCCCCGCATACGCTCTAAGGCTACATTCGGATACAATGTGGTGCATAGTCTGTTAAAGATGGTCATGATGGAAGACTTCTTCGGACATTTTCTCTGCGACACATAAAATGTTATACCAAAATAAATCGTGTGGAGGAGCTGTTCCAGGTTCCAAGACATAGCAGCCTCTTTCAGAATGATTAGCCAACGTCAGTGGGACTGATAAGGCACATGGAGAAGAAGTGTTGAAAAATTAACGGCAAACGATGATTGTTTGAGTAGTTGTTATGTTGGTATGCCTGATTTATTTTCCTATCTTAAACAGAGGCAAAATATCTATGTATAGATTAGAAAAAGATGATACCAAATAAGTAGATTATATTAATCTTATACGTATTGGGTAATTTATATATTAAGTAGCTGAAGGTAATATATTTTATCAGTCATTTTTATTATATCATGGTGTGAACAATAGGAACACTTACAAAATGACTGGTAAGTAAGAGTTGGATATCTTTTATATTTAAAAAACTAGATAAATAAAGAAATCTTTATTAACCCCTAATTAATAAATTAATGTATTTTTAAACCCTACATACTTATTTTTTTTATTAATTTTTAATCAAGTTAATTTCCTGTGACGGAAACCTTCAGTGAACCATTTCATAAAATTCTCAAAAGATAAATTTCACAAAGACAACACAAAAAAGGACATTTCTTTTTTTCTTTATACTCATTATTTCTAGATGCACAATGACGACCTCAACATATTAACCGTCAGAATGTTTTGTGGATGTCTTCAGTGAAGTTTGATTAAACTATTTCCCATTTTGTCTGGTCATATGCTACATATACTCGTACATTATTTTTCAATTTGACTCATTTTGTACAAGACAAAAAATATTAGACAAACCTCAAAATTTTCTTCTCAATTGTGTATCTCAATATTTTCAGGAAATTTGTTAATTTAAAATAAAATTTAACTTTTAAAATTTAAAATTCAACAAGCATGGTTTACAACAAGCAGGTATCAAAACTGTAGAAAAATAGTTAAAAAATGGAAAATGATGGAGGAAAATTGAATTTATTTTTTTTATTTTGATTTTTTTGAAAATTTTCTTCAATTAATTTTGTTACACACAATTCATAAAAATCCGACCAACAGATTGACCATAAAACATATCTATTATGTAATATAAGCTATTTTAGGAATGAGTTTTCCTTTAAAAGGGTGACATAAATGAAATAACATACGTGTCTGGTTGTATTTATTAATGAATTAAAATTAAGTTTTACAAATACTTATATACTTATTAAAATATCTCTATTAGTTCCGTAAGCAAATAGTTCATGTAATTTCTTTTAGACTGCTGAAAATGAGTTTCCTAATGGATGATACAGTGTAACTGAGTGAAACGGATGTATATATCTATCTCAGTTACACAGTAAATATGCTTACTACTGATGTGCATAGGAAAGGCGTATGCCGTGATCTTTCATGAAAACCAAAACGTTTCATTTTCTAAACGTGAGAATTGAATCACTATACATTATATAAAATCCAATTGCATTCCAAAGTATAGGTGTCTCCTATTTGGTAAAATTTCATCACATTTATCAAAAGTCCTAAGGCGGATTCCAACCTACGAGTATCATTCTCTTAGGGCTTTGTACCAAGAATAACGTCACAGTCATTTCCCACGGCATTAAGGTTCAATCGCGCGAACAATCGCATGATAAAATGGTAAAAAAAGCGTTTTTTCCATTTTTTGGGGTTAATGTTGGGTATAACAAAAAACTTTTACGGTTATTCCCTAGATTTTAATGCATATTAGTACAAAAATAATTTTACTCAAGCGACTTTCGGGAAACGAGTTTCCATCTTTCGGAAAAAAGATCAGAGGTGTTTTTTTTTTTTTGAGAAATCTATATAAGATATAAAAAAACTTTTACGGTTATTCCCTAGATAAAGGTTCATTGCATCTACCTTATTTTGTTCCAAAGCATATTTAGTAATGGTTGCCGAGATAGAAGGTCTCCCGTTTTTAGAATTTTTTGAAATGTCGGTATGCATACTCCTTACCCTTGTTTAACTTACCAGAGAACATAGTGAGGTCCTTAAGTTTCAAGCAAAATTTTATTATCTGTAAATTATGTTCAGGTAGCTACCTACTTACTTAGATTATAATCGATTAAAAACTAGGTATTATATTAAAATAATAGATATTCTGACGTTAATGATAAGGTGTTATCTAAACAACAATTCTCAATTAATCTGTCTACCGAAAAATAACGAAATTAATAAATAGATAATAATAATATTTGTCATATCCAATAGTCAAGGATATTGTTATTGCGAAATTATTGTTTTCTAGTCTTAACACAATAAATGAAATAACACGTAGTTAACAATTAGTTATCTCAACAGATATACAGCAAAGGATGGACTTTTCATCAGGCTTATGACTGATCGTCGGCTGGCCTAATGTGATCACTTTACACTAAAGTAACATTCACCAGTTCCAGTAATTAATTTACACGTTTCTTCACGACTCAACTACCAACCACAATAGGACAGCGGTAGAATACCGGCTTGTCAGGTTGCAGATCTGGGTTCGATTCCCAGCCGCGAGCAATGGATGGACCGAAATTGGAGAATGTTACTTAGGTGAAAAGTGATCATATTAAGCCAACTCTTGTAACGAGTAGTTTTATTTATTTATAAATTTGGTTGAATTAGTTCAGAAAAATTGTTCACCACATTTAATTAATCCGCATCTTTGAAATACGGTAATGCGCATGTCGCTGATTACCAAACGTTGTCGAAAAAGCTTAGATGGTATGGGAAACGGCACCTACGTAATGGTGTGTTGTCAGCTCCTGGACTTGATTCCCTATTTTTTTTATGAGCTAACGAAATATATGAGTTTATAATATCTTAAAAGGTGTTCTCAAATATTGGGTAATTTTTAAATAAAGATTCGAGCCCCGATACCTGGTAACCCTTCAAGGACAAACTGAGCAAGTAATACGTAGAAACATCACCATGTAATGATACGATATCTTTTAGCATGAAACACATTTGTTAAAATTACTAATAAATCGAAAAAAATAATCAGATTTTGATAATTAATTGAAGTTAATTAATATATCTCACTAGAAAATCATTACAGGTATGAGTATTTCATTGGATTCCTACAATGTTATCATTTTAATTTATCTAAAACAACAATCTGAAACAATCAATGAACAAACAAAAAATTCTCTATATAAAATTCTTCACTAATTACCTTACGAGTATACCTATGTACGTGTTACAATATCAACCAAATCTAATCGCAGCTAAAATTCACTTATATTTTTACATTCTGATGCAGATTAGTGTAGCTGATGAGGACATATTTTACCAATGGGTACACGCAGTGGCGTATATAGGATTTCATTTCGGGGGGGGCCCGACTAATATTTGACTTAGGGGGGGGGGGGGGTGGAGGCAACAAAAATTTGAACGTAGGCGTACAGCTTAAAAATTATAATAGCGCCGCAGGCACATTTTTTTCGTGAATTTTAGTGAAAAAGGTCGACTTTTAGGTTGATATTAATATTGTGTGCAGAAAATACAAAGAAAAATAGCGCCGCAGGCGAATTTTTTTTGAATAATGGGTGAAATGATGAACTTGAGTAGCTTTCATGTTTTAAAATAACGTTTTTTAAAGAATTGTTCAACATTTCGGGGGGGGCCCGGGCCCCCTCGGCCCCCCCCCCCCCTATATACGCCACTGGGTACACGGTATATCTAATATTATATGTTCGAAGGCTTTTCACGGCCGGAGTCACAGTTTTGTTTGTTTTCCGGGCTGTATGGCCGTGGTCGAAGGGGTTTCATTTTACACCCAAAATGAAACCCCTTCGACCACGGCCATACAGCCCGGAAAACAAACAAAACTATATCTAATATTGTTTAAAAGCAAAAGCTTTGCTTTTTGCAATCTTCTCAGATGATATTTTAGTCACAAGTCGCAAATCGTAGGCACTATACATAGATATATGTTTAGTACCTAACAAAGGATAACACAAGATATGCAACTCTTCAAAGGTGGACAGGTGCTCTCCCTATAATCAGCAATAATAATTTCCAATACGGTTGTTTCAGTTTGTAGATACCGTACTATTAATTTTGTCCTCCCCCCTTGAAAAACTCAAATTATAAAATCTGCTGCACCACTGTTTGCAAGCCGGTATTGAAAAACAGAACCCCTACTCCGTTTCTTGATTTTTTCAACATTCTTTCCAAACGGTTCTAGGTACCTGAAAAATGGCTCCACTATGAGTAAATTATAAGTAATTTTTTTTAAATAACTAATAATGTGCTGTTTAAAAAATATTACTTATTCTTTTATTTCCAGGAATAGTACTATTATTCAGCCTCAGTGTTGCTGCACTGTTGCACAGCAGCATCGCACTCCCCGTCGACTTGTTTAATTTGGCTGATGAGTTTCTCGACGGCAGAGCAACGGATCCAGGATACAGGCTGCCACAAGATTTTATGCCGGAAAGATATTTGATTCGATTATCCAAAATTAATTTCGAACAAGCAACATTTATTGGTGATGCAGAAATAACACTGACTTCTAGAGTTAATAAAAATGAGCTGAAGATTCATGCTGTAGATTTGGCTGGAACAACTGACTTAAACAAAGTTAGAATAATAAGTTTAGGTGATGAGTCTAAGGTTCTCAGAGTGACAAGTATTGTTCCCAATACAATATACGGTATGTTGACCATCACAGTTAATGCAGAGGATGGATTTAAAGAGAATACAAAGTACAGACTAGAGTTCCATGGATACACTGGTAAATTGTCTCACGGCATGTCAGGATTCTACAGAAGCAAATATTTTGATCATGGAAAAGAAGAGTAAGATCCGCAATCTATTTTTATACATCAATAATTATAATCGTAAAATTTAATAAACCAGAGATCTAGATAGTGCAACATTATCGCAGATAGCGAAACGGATGTGGGTGACGATTCTGAGATTAGATATCACTGAGGAGCAGATAAACCAGTCGATTTCGGCAAAGATAATATTCCTCAGGTCACACTAAATCTTAAAGTAATAGATATTTCTGTCCTCAGAGACACCTATGCCCAATCCCACCAACTTCGACCTAGGCAGGGGACCCCTAAGTAATTTCCATACAAAGGCAGAGATAATATTACATAAATAATAGAGAGACATATCTAGTAATACCAGTAGAGTAATAAATTTATATGAAATTCTACATAAAAATCTCCTATTTGGGGAGATTCTGGGCAGAGATATTTGGGCACCTAACGTTGGAGAGTCGCATGTAGAATTTCATATGACATTATGCTCTTCTGGGTGTTGTGCTCTATTATTTATGTAATATTATCTATGTTTTTGTATGGAATTTACTTAGGGGTCCCCAGCCTAGGTGGAAGTTGGTGGGATTGGGCACTAATCATATTTTAACGTAGGTATGTCATTGAAATTATTAATTTTTAAGGTGGATGGGAACAACTCAAATGCAAGTCAGTGACGCACGTTTAGTCTTCCCATGCTTTGATGAACCATCATTTAAAGCAGTATTCAGCATGTCTATTGAAAGGCCTGTGGATTACAAAGGTTCTTTTTCTAACATGGATGGTCACGCCATGTAAGTAATCAACAAATTTCTTTACCTATAAGAACTACGACCCATACATTTTTTTAAATTCTTTAAACTTATAGAGACACTTGTCTCCCAATTAAAATAATAAGCATAATTAAACCCAAAATATGATATAGTAAAAATATAGTTTCCTTAATACTAAGGTGACCAAATTTTTAAAAATAAAAAGGAGGACAAAAAATAAAAAAAATACCTGAAGTACAGCGTACCATGGGCGTCGCCAGCCTCGGAGCTAGGAGGATGTTTTGAGATTAACGGATTATTAACAGATATTAACAGATTAGTTTTAAAATGTTAAAAAGTAAAAAAGGAGGACACTATTCGAGGGAGGACAGAACCTAGAAAAGGAGGACTGTCCTTCTAAAAGGAGGAAGGTTGGTCACCTTATTAATGCAATAAATAATTATTTTAGGTTAAATTTCGAAACAGAAACTATTTGGGACCACTTTGAAGATACGCCTGTAATGTCAACTTATTTATTGGCATTCATTGTCTCAAAATATCAAGTGCTTAACGAAACCATCGACAGTGAAGGAAACATGTTCCGAGTCTTAGGGAGGGCAAGCGCCGACGGACAGGGGAACTACGCTTTTATTGAAGGACAAGAACTGCTGCATAATATGAGTAAATATATTGATATAGATTACTATACGTTGGGAAATAATAAAATGGATCAAGCAGCTATACCTGACTTCTCAGCTGGTGCCATGGAGAACTGGGGACTACTGACATACAGGTACATATTGACTTCATGTTCTATCTATCTAAACCATCACGTCACGTCCCTTGCAGGGTAGGCAGAGAGGACACACTCCTAGTCTCCGTCACATTCATGCAATTTGTCATACACGCTCTCCGATTCCTTTTACTCAAAATGAGTCCATCCTTGAGGCTCTGGTCGACATGATCGGACCATGTTAGTCTCGGGTGGCCGCGCTTCCTCACCCCTCTTCGGTCACTCAAATATATCTTTTTTGTCATCCTGTCATCTTTCATTCTCTCAACATGCCCAAACCATATTAGTTTGTTTACTTTCATTCTTGTCACAACACCAGTCTTGCAGTCACTCATTTCCCTAATAACCTCATTTCTTATCTTATCTCTCAGCGTTTTCCCACACATTCTTCTTAAGGACCTCATTTCTACTGCATTCAACCCTGATTCATCCTTCTTCATTCACGTCCACGTCTCACTAAATATCAAACAGGTAGTTATATAAATCTTCATTCCTTTTCAGAGAAGCATACCTGCTGGCTGAAGAAGGTACGACAACTGTAAGAAACTATCAGTTCATTAGTGGAATCCTCTCTCATGAGATTGCTCACATGTGGTTTGGAGATTATGTCACCTGTCACTGGTGGTCGGATACTTGGTTGAATGAAGGATTCGCTAGATTCTTCCAATACAAACTGCCAGACATGGTAATTATTTATTCGAGGACTTATACGATTAACTATAAGTTTGGTTTAGGATGCTTCTATACGGTAAAAAATAGCAACTTAAGTTTTTATTTGTCTTGTAGACCACAACGATGCAATTTAATTTGATGACTCAATTCCCTCTTCTCCAATTGCAAACAGCTATGTTGGCTGATACCTCAATTCGTTCAGCAGCTTTAACACGCGAAGTAAACTCACCAGCAGAAGTCTGGGAGCGCTTTGGAACAATATCGTACAACAAGGGAGCCTCGATAATAAGAATGATGGAAGGTTGGCTGGGAGAAGAGAATTTCAGAAAATCATTAAATGAATATATAAATGCACAGTAAGTCTATACACTCACTTCTTATTACACGACCTTATTGACTCACAAACAATTACGGGTAATTTTATTAATTAATTTATTTTAGCAAATTCAAAAGCGTCAAACCCAAAGACTTGTATGATGCCTTACAGAACAATACACAAGCAGGTCAGAATGTGGAAAATGTAATGTCAACATGGGTTACACAATCCGGATATCCTCTCATCACAGTCAGTGTGAATTATGGAGAGAAAACAATGAGTATATCACAGGTAAATAGTAGGAATCTAATAATACTTCTAGTATTATATTAAATTAATTCAGCACGATATAAATGAATGAATAATATTCCAGGCAAGATTCAAGAAAGCATGGGAAGCCCAGCAAGATACAATCTACCAAGTGCCAATAACATACGCTACAAAATCCAAAGCAGACTTCGAAAATACAGCAGCAGATTATTTGTTGACTGGAAAAGATGGAGCAAATATTCCTATCACAGTAGGGGGAGAGGAATGGATAGTACTGAATAAACAACAAATTGGTAAATATGAAGCCATCTTAGTATAGATAAGTGTAACAAATAAATAAGTACAGTAAGTGTCTAACATTCTACTTCAATATTCCAGGTTACTATCGTGTCAACTACGATGATAAGACATGGGAAATCTTAAGAAAGGCTCTCATAGGATCTGAGAGAACCAACATCCACCAAATAAACAGAGCTCAGGTAATTGTAATGATAAATCCTTATGTAGTTCTCTATGTTGGTAGGGAGAACTAATCCATTGTATGGAAACACACATGAAACAAATGTAAAGCAATATTAATATTTCAGATTGTTGATGATCTTTTCAACTTGGCGAGAGAAGGCGTCATCTCTTACAATAAAACTTTGGATGTTATGGAGTTCTTGCGACATGAAACTGAATATGCCCCATGGACATCGGCAATCGCTGGTTTCTCATTCATCAGACAACAGTTCAATGCTAAGCGTTCTTTATCAGGAAAACTACACGTGAGTCCTGTTATAGAATAGATTCACTTTATTAGATGCTTTGAATGATTTACTTCAATACACCTACATTATAAAATAAATTACTATTCCATTACAGAACCACATCTTCAATTTGATGGAGAAACTCGTAAAGGATACATTAGGTTTCACAGATGAAGGTGATTTACTCACACAGTTATTCCGACTGAATGCAATGAACTTTGCCTGTTCCTTGGGACAAGAAGATTGTGTAAAGTATGCTACTGAGACATTCCAAGCTTACGAAGAGAAAGACGAGAGGTAATTAATTAGTACAATTATATAGTAAAATATATTATTATAGATGAGAGAGTAGTAGCAGTAGGTAACCCTATTTACATAATAAATTAATTTTCCAGTGTTCCTGCAAACCACCGTGAGTTTGTCTACTGTACAGGCCTGAGAGAAGGAAGCAATGAATCATATAGCAAACTATGGGACAAATATAAGGCAGAGAATGTTGTCAATGAAAAAGTCGTTATATTGGGTGCCTTGGGGTGCACCAAGGCTGAATATAAAATTAATGAGTATGTGATAACACATTCATATCCTAACTACTTATTTCTATCTTGTGTTCTCTTCTCTCCGTCTTATCATCATGTTGTTCATCTTATTAATCTTCCCTCAGATTATCTTCATCAGAAGAATGTGTTTCACTATTTACATAATATTATCTTCTTTACAGACTCCTGAATGAAATAACTAAGGATAATTCAGAAATTCGGGACCAGGATGTTATGACTCCGATCAACTCAATTCTAAATGGAAATCCGGAAAACTCTGAATACGTATTGAAATATATGGAAGAAGACTTTACTAAATTGAGGAAAAGGTAAGAGTGGAAATACCTTTCTTTAGCAGATTTCCCCATAATGATAATGGAGACATAAGATTACACATTTTTATTTGTATTTTTTAGGCTTGGGTCTTATTCATCCCTCTTCACAAATCTTGGTAGTAGACTCACTGGGAATCAGATTGGAAGGGTAAGAATTATTTGTTAAGTTATAATAAGGTTTTATTTATAACACCAATAGTTACCTAACATATTACATTGATTCCTTTCAGTTCCATCAATTAATAATGGATAATTATGGTACATTAACAAGTGGTGAAATATCAGCTGGATTTGCAGCATACAATAACTTGGCTCAGCAAGGAGATTATTTGCTTAAAGCAGGAGATGAAATAGAGATTTGGTTGAATGAGAAGTATCGTAGTTCTGGAGTCTTGGCAACATCTTCATTCATGTTGCTCTGTGTTGTGCTTCTGGCACATTTGTTTAATATTCAATTATAACTTAATTCACAAACTACTTACGCGCCTATCTAGGTTATTTAATTATTTTTACTTTAAAAGAAAACTTTAAAAATAAGTAGTAGATATAATATGTAAACGATATATTGAATATATTTTTAAGTACCTACCTGAATATTAGAGTGTTTTTCATTTTAACAGCCCATCTCCCTGCACACATCCCACGAAAGGGAAAGTTTCAGAAAGCTGGGAAAAAGTATACACAATTCATTGTCTAGAAGAATCATAATGTGTCCACTCAATTACCCATTGTGCCCACTCTGGCCAGCTGCCCACTTGCTGCCCACAGCTGACCTAGTGCGTCCACATATCTACCCACTTAATTACCTTATAGTGCGTCCACATATGGTCCCGCTTAATTACCCAGTGTGTCCGTATATGTACCCGCTTAATTACCTAATGTGTCCACATGTGGTCTCACTTAATTACCCAGTGTGTCCACATAAAATGTACCCTATTATTACCTAGTGTGTCCACATACGAGGGTGGAGTGAAAAGTTCTCGGCCTGACGGTGAAAAACTGTGTTTTCTGGCTCAAAAATATATCTATATTTTTAAATGGTCTTCTATTAGATCAGTGTACTTGGTCCGATGTCTCTCCGATCAGTAGATCCCGCGTCTGAGGGTAATTCTGCAAGGTCTGCAAAATAGCCATCTACAGTTGATACCATTCTCTTCATTTGACTAAAAACGTTATCTAGCTACAATTTTTTATGTTTGGGGATTCTTAAAGTTAGAGGTTGCCAAATCTGGTGAATGAGGTGGATATTCCCATAATTCATACTTGATAACCTTCGATTTTCCCTATGCCAAAACACTTCAATGGGCAGGCTAATTTTCTTGATGAAAGAGGATTTTTTTCTTTTGGATTCTAAGCCTTTTATCGTGATTTTTTTTTCGGTTGGTCCAAAATGTCTACATAATATTCTATAGTTATTGTTTTATCATTTTCAAGGCTATGAGTAAAAAGGATTCCCTTCTTATCCCAGAAGACACTAGCCATCATCTTTTCGGGAGGTAAAATCGGCTTTGCCATTTTAGTGAGGAGCCACTGGCTTCCAAGCACTGCTTTGATAGCTCTTTCAATTCTAGAGTGTAGTGATGGACCCACGTAAAATCCACAGTAAAAAATCGGTGCATAAAATTAATTAGATCCTTCTTAAAACGGCCCAAACTTTGTTTCGAAATTCGTTTTGAATTTGTTTTTTGTTAGCATTCAACAAATGCGGCAGCCGATTTTCAGAGAGGCTTTTCATATTTAATCATTGACGTAAAGTGAGTCCAACTTTTTCTTACGATATGCCTAGGACCTCAGCTATCTCATGCACTTTTAGTCGCCGATCGTCCAATAGCATATTGCGCACCTGCACAGCATTTTCCCTTGTGATAGCAATTTTCGACCGTTTTTCACGTGGATCATGTTCAAGAGAATTACGACCATGTTTGAATTTGGTCGCCATTTTTTTTCACTATGAAAACAAAGAAGAAGAATCCTAGTGCACCTTTATTAACTTTTGGTGAATTTCCGTTGGCGATAAACTGTCCAAAATGAAGAATCTGTAACAGCACGATGGTCCGGTTTATCCATTTCAACAAAACATCTCCGACACGTCTACTTCCAAACGCCGTTAAATGAAAACTATTCGACAGATCAAGCTGAAACTTGTCGTATATTGTTTTCAGACACGTATCTTCGTTACAGTAAAAAAAAATTTTTTGGTAGCAATGCTGCATCTACCTTAGGCCGAGAACTTTTCACTCCACCCTCGTATATGCACCCACTTAATTTCCCAGTGTATCCACATATGGTCCCACTTAATTACCTAGTGTGTCCACACATGTATTCACTTAATTACCCACTATGTCCTCATATGTACCCACTTAATTAACTAGTGTGTCCATATATGCACCCACTTAATTACCCAATGTGTCCACTTTATTATCTAGTGTGTCCACATTAAATTAACTGTTGGAAATTCACGCCACAGAGATTTCATGCTTTTATTTCTATTTAAGCACGCAAAAGACTAAAATAGCTAAATCACTCGCGAACGGGTGGAGGCCAATATATAAAAAAAAAAGACTAAAATAGAAAAATAAAACAATGGATGTACTTTGAAAGATTTAATTAAGATACGAATTTCATTAACATTATAAAGTATTAAGTACTATACAAATTACAATCAATGATTTAAAATACAATTACAATTTAAAATACAAAATTATGTTAAATTATTTTTAAAAAAACTTACAAAATATCAGCATTAAAAAATACAGATGATAATGGGAAAATATTTAGATATTTTTTTTCCATTTTCGCCCAAAATTATGCATAATTTTAATTTTTTTTTTCAATCTTTCATAAGTATACGTGTATCTTAAAGTGTTGTGAGGAAAGATGTAGGAATAGCCTAATGAATTAAAAATACTTATTATGTGATACAATTAAAACTATGTTGTAGACATCCCGCCAAATAAGAGTGGCACAACTATGTAGGAACATTGTCGAAAGGGTATTAACATCTGAGAGCAATTTGTTAAATGATGATCGAAACGAAATAACGCTTTTTATAAAAATTCACAAAATAATAAGGTTGATTTACATTGTCGCAGCATTCTTATTTGAAGCGGAGTCTACTCCTATTTTATATAATAAAGAATTTGGTCAAAAATTTATATAATAATTATTTAAAACTAGCTATTTACAATATGGATAGAAATTAATTTAATAATTTAAGTTATAAATATAATTCAATTTTGTAATTGTAGCACTTAAAATTGTATCTTCAATTACCACATTAACTTCACTATTTCCATATTAGCTCTAGTCTTTTACAGTAAAAGTTGAGGTGGTCGGTAGCCTGGTTGGTAACGCGCGCAACTGTTAATCCAGTGGGCGCGGGTTCAATCCCCGACTTACTCCACTTCACAACACAAGCTTTTAAGCTTTCTGTGAAGTGTACAAAGATGTATTTGGGTTTATTTCGATAAACCCAGATTCATTTAATTAAAAAAAAGCGATCTCACAGGAAACATAATTTGCTCCATGATTTAAAGAACAGACTGGTTATTACTTAAGTTTGAACTTGGATTTCATACTGTACTATTCATAATTACATTCAGGATTTAATAATTACAAATAGAAGGTCCAATTCTGTAACTTTTGGATTAAAATAAGTATTACTTATATGATTTGAGATACACCAATTTTTTTGCAAGTATTAGAACTGGATTTTTCTGGATTGAGCAGATGGAAACACATTACAGTTTTTCCTCAACAGAAGTGAGAGGCATCTACATTCAAATGATGCAGTGTTATGTGAACTCGCTTGGGGAGGAAGCAGGATAGGTGTTCCGATGCTTACAAATCGACTTCGGCTGGCTTCAAATTTTGTATGAGAATGTTAGTGCGAAATAAAAATAACGTAAGCGACAATGTTAATTATACCTTTTTAAGAAGAGCCTGGGAGTAAATTAAAAAATCTAAAACAGCCAATTTGCTAAGATTATAATTACCAGTATTTTGGCTAAATTATACTTTTATATCTGAAAAACTGAACAGAAAATCTTCAGATCCCGTAAATTTTAAGGGTACTTTAGGAATATTTTTTTATTCAAGGAATTTCCAAATCCTGTAATTCTAAAACAGCCAATCTTTGTCCATACTTTCATCTATCACTGTCTTCATTTTCAAGACGATTCTCTCAGTATTGGTTGAGAACAATTCAGGGTGCCGAACAGTGGCGTAGCGTAAGTTCTAAGCTTGGGGGAGCGCTTTTCAAGAACAGAGGGCTGTTATACCTTTATCAAATAAAATAACTAACTACTTAGTGGGTCTCAAAAACATAGGTACATAATAATGGATAACTATTACGATTATGTAGCATAAAAATAAAAATCCTATCTACTATTTGTAGAGAAGATCGATTCTCATCTTTTTCATATTTGCTACTTCAATTATCATTCGGGGATTGTCTGTAAAAATTGTTTCTCTATACTGAGCACCGACAGTGCTCCTGAGAAACAACTTTATCCTCTGTGTGGAAGTGGAAAAATACCTTTCACTCTCCACGGACGTCATTGAAATTGTACAAATGATTGTCAATAATCGTACCGTTTTAGAAAAGGATTCCAACAAATTGGTTCTTCTTAATTAACTGTAAATGTAACTAATAATTTAATATTTAAATAATAATTTTATCCGGCGCGGCGAGAAACAATAATTATCTTATCATTATTATCAAACGGTCAAAACAATGCATTATTCAGAGCAAAACTAAAATTGTTATTAATTTTGCATGTCATCTCGTCGACTCATCCTAGAGTAAGAAGGAGGTAAGTAAGAATTATGTCATGCGGGATGCATTGATACGTAGAGTTTGTTAATTAAGGACTTACAATCTTTGTCACTAGCCGTACACCCGCCCGCATACCGCAACCTGGCCCGCCCCCTGTCCCTCCCGCATCACACACAACGCACAGAATGTTCCCGCGGTGCAGCGCACAACGGAGTAGTAACATTTTGTATGGGATGAAAGAAATCCACGGAATACGTATGTTTGTTAAGAAATGTATGACAATTATCGCGTTTTGGCGGAGCGCTAATTGTCAGCGCACCGAATACGAAATGGTGTGCTAGCGTTTGCCTATTTAAAGGAGTCGAACGTTTTCGTTAAGGAATTACTAATAAACATTTCTTGACATTATTGTTGGATTATTTATTTTAATTTTTATTTTATCACGTTGAGCTGAATTATTTGGGGGTGCGCCGTATCCTGCGCACTGTTGGAGTCTACGCCCCTGGTGCCGAAACCAGATGACAGCATATAAGACCTTAATGAGTTATAGAATTGGACCTAGTAATGAGAAGCTAATACAACATATCACTACTGTAATGATATTATCATCTCGTAGAAGAATTCTCACTCAGCCATTGCACAATTGAATTATAATTTCTTCTCATCCACTGAATATTTGCTTCAGTCTTTTCTACAGCTTGATCAATCGTTCTTCCTAAATCATTCTTGTATTCTTTTGCAAACCTCTTCAACTGAAAACAAATTCACACATTAGTAATATGTAAAAAAATAAATAAATAAATAAATAAAAACTTTATTGCGCATAACTTTACACACAAAGGGCGGATTTATCACCTGTTGGCGATTTCTGCCAATCAAACCGTTCAATAAAAATATATGTGTAAATATATAAATTAAAACACTGTTTTTACTTTCACTCTAAGTTTACTTTTTTTTACTAAAGATCTTTGAAATGGGATATCTCATCTTCAGTGGTCAAATAACTGGCTGTGCCTGAGCTGATTAAATAATAAGAGTTTTTCACTAACCACTGGAGATGAGTTATCCCACCTGGAAAGATCTTTGGTGAAGAAAAATAAAATGAAAGTAAAAGTAAAAACAGTGTTTTTTTAAGTTCAATTTCTATTTATATTAATACATTCCATATTACTTATCAATAGTTAAAATAAGTTAAAATTAAATAAAATTTTTGGTACCTCATCAAGCTCAAGCTGTGAATTCATTTTCCTTGTTGAATATTTCACAATTGTATTTAAATTAGATGCCGCTGATCCCATGCTATAAAAATAAAAAATAAATCATTTTTATTACCATTTTTATTCAGAACTTCTTTCAATATCGTCCTACCTGCAACTATTTATAGAAGAAGATTGATACTAATTTTTTACATATTTTTTCTATATTTAAATTAATTTAACTTATTTATATAAGTTAAAAAATATATTTTTGTGTATGTATTTATTTATTTACTTTATGGTTGACTTAAGTACGTATAAGTTTTCTTTTCTTTTCTCGGGTTGGCTGTAAGACTTTTGACTTTTGCAATAAGTCCGCCCTTAGGCCTAATAAGATTTATTTGTTATTTATATTTTGTCTGTGGCTAATAAATATTTATTTATTTATTTATTGTTTTGCTTTAAGGTTTCTCCTGAAAAATGCTGTCTTTTGTCACCCATTTAGCCAATTCTAGAATTCGCATAAAACTTTTTTATGAAAATTAAAACTTATTTTTGCTCAATACTTACTAGCTCTTCAGTCTATTCCAATTCTGTCTTAAGAAGGAGAATGCAATGGGTTGTCCTATAACTGAATTAGATACGGATCCAAACACTTTGTATGTGTCTTGTTTTCTCACTGCAGAATCATTTCTTAATGAGTGATCCAAATATCTGGAAATATCAAACGATGTAACTAGAAATTTTTTCATACAAAACATTAGTATTCATTCAGATTTTGCTGCGATTTGCCGTCCCTTAAAGTGCGCCCTTAAGCTTTGCCTAACTTGCCTCTTAGGTAGGGACAGCCGACGGCTCTGATCAGACGATTAAATCGATCAAGGACAATATTGTTTTATTTTCAAATCACCTGACCATTTTGTACATGTGTAAGTCAGTAAAATCATTTTCGTTTATTTTATTTTATTTTCTTTATTTTATTTTCCAAGACTCACCTACAGGCAAGATGTGTGTGTGTAGGACATTATATACTTTTAACAATTATGTGTGGTTCACATCTTGCCCTCTTAGTGGTGAATACAATTAAGCTATACAATATATAACACAGAGTTTCATTATTAAGAACAGAAGGACAAACACAAACACACAATACATACACACATACATACATTCTCTCACACACACATTCACGCACATACTCTCAAACTTGCACATAAAATAACAATACCAGCATGTTTAAATTTCGTTATGAAAAATAAATCTGTATTTACCTGATGAGTAACCAGGGATGTCTCGTACATCCAAGAGCAGTTATAAGAACATCCCTCTCCGCACTGGACTGAGCGTTCAGGAATCTCTCCCATATAAAGTTCCATTGCTCTGTCCCTCCAACACGTACAGAAGTGCAATATACAACATTACGCAGGTTGGGTGATATCCTGGAAGACAAATTGCACTCATTACAATAATAATTATAAAACACATGAAACAAATTGTTTTTATACCACGACCTGGCACTTCCCGCTTGAGAGACTGCCGCCTCAACCAACTGCGCCAACCATGTACTCTGCCAAACATGTGAAATTTTTATGAAAGTTTTATGAATACTTTGACTTATATAGGACTTTCGAAAAAATATGGACATGGAAATATGGAGGCATGCTGTCCTCTGAGGTTGTTTTTTTTTTACCTGCCTAGTAATTCAAATTGTTTGACATAGGTACCAATTTTTTTTATAAAGTTTAATCAGAGTACATGGTTGATGCAGTTGGTTAAGGGGGGCAGTCTCTCAAGCGGGAGTACCAGGTTCAAACCCCAGCGCTAGCGATGTATTCCACACTTTGTGATACAGGCTTTTAGCCTAGTGCAAGGTGTGCAGGAAAGTATTTAAATTTGTGTATGCATACCCAGATCCTTTTATTTAAAAAAAAGTGTTAAATAACCATATAATAGCAAAACTTGTGTATCAATTATTAAATAGTAGAAAACTAACGGATTGTGAACATCTGGATTAGGAGTCATCATGTAATTATGGAATAAAGTAACAGCCTGTGCCACACAGTCTTCATACTCCAGCAGACAGGCAATGTTAATCACATCAATCCTCTTATACATTGTCAACATGGAGTCATCTGGGTTGTCATAGAAGCCAACCTCATCAAACAGGCCCTTTATTAGACTCAGGATGTATTTCTGTAAAGAAAGAGAAATAATTTAGGTCATTAAGAAGAATGTCTGGGAAAACACTGAGTGATAAGATAGGAAATGAGGTTATTAGAGAAATGAGTGATTGCAAGACGGGTGTTGTAACTTTGTGGTTTGGGCATGTTGAGAAAGTGAACAACGACAGGATGACTAAAAGGATATATTTGGGTGAGCGAAGTAAGAGACCTGGAGCTGGACCGATTGTGTCGACCAGATCTTCAAGGATGGACGGTGTTTTGAGTAAAAGAAATCGGAGAGGGTGTACGAAAATTGCATGAATGTGACGGAGGCTAGAAGTGTTTGTAAGGATAGGGATAGGACAGTTGGGCATTCTGTCATCTCGGCTCAATTTTGCAAGTGCAATTCTGCCAAAAATAAAGCCCATAATATGGACTTTAGATATCTTCAATCATTAGACATTTCAATGAAGATTTTTCAGATTCTGAAAAGTACCTTTAATTGAACTTAATATAAAATGCAAAGAACTAAATGACACACATACCTTATATTCCAAGTAATGTGGTCCCTTTGCAAGCATCCCATCAATATATCCCAATGCGACGAGACCAGCTTTCCACGGAACAAACTCCCGTTCATGTACGAGATATTTAGTGACGTCCAAAGCCAACTTATACTTTAGTCTTCCTGCCAAAGCAAGATTCAATGCATCATCCAATATCTGTGCACGATTAGATGGAGGAATGTCCTCGAAGATGTTTGGGTCATTTAGATGTGAAATGATTAGCTTCCAATTGTGTTCATCGTAGTTGACACGGTAGAAACCTGAGTATAAAACATATTTGCAAATTACTATCTCGTCTTCTCAACAGATGGCAGTGTAAACAAATGGTAGTACTTAATATATTATGTCGCTGACAAATACTTTTTTATATTAACGATAATGACCGTTGGTTGACATGGCAGTGAGCAGTGACAATCATTGCTTCATGGTCATGAGTGCTGGATTCAAATCCCACTCAAGTAAAAGTTTTTTGGAGTACTTAGGTATAGATAGAATAAACAGGCACTATGATGAGTGGAAACATTGGATAAGTTTGGCTGTTGTTTGTCAGAAAATTATTACTGAAGGGAGGGGTACGATCTATGATATCATTTCCCTTAACATTATGGTTCAAAATCGCATGAACAATCTCATGATCAAATGTTATAGAACTTTATTTTTAACTTTTACAGGATAAATTTTGCTTCATTAAAAAAAAATATGGCCATTCACTCGATTTTAGTGCATATTATTGAAATAATCTTTATTGTACAGAAAACATACAACGGGCGGGCTTATTGCCAAATGGCAATTTCTGCCAGCCAACCCATTATTGCTACCAAAAATATTTTAGTCTTTCCGATTTTCGGTAAACGAGGTGCTGTCTTTGAAAAAAAATAAGAGGTGTTTTTCTGACTTTTTTTGTGGAAATCTATGCAAGGTATAAAAAATCTTTTACAGTCAATCACTAGATAAAGGTTCAATGTATCTACCGTATATTTTTCCAAAGCATATTTTGTAAGGTTGTTGAGATGCAAGGTATGAAATATCTCTTTTTTTTTAATAACGATGAGCCTACTCAGTACTCTTATTGCGGATTTCGCCAACTTCTTATGTGAAGAATAGCGGAGATAGGATCGAGCCACTTATAATTATTTATCATACAAAATTTGTGCTAGGTAGCTGCTACCTCTACTATTCCTCACCTAAAAAGTTGGTGAAATCCAGCATTAATCTAATTATCCCAACTTTAACTAGATTTCAACTAGTTTAGTATAATTTCCCTTACCTGTTTGCTGTATGTTGACAATGATCCAATCATTCTCTGGTATCTTAACATTATTGACAATCACGTCTCTCTCTTGCTTCATCCACAGTACAGGCTTAGTAGATACAAAGTTTGCTTTATTTTTACTCGTATATGTTAGTGGGACCCACCAGCGGGGGTCCGTTGAATTTTGAGTTCTATTTTGGGGGGAAACGAGGAGAAATCTTTCCTGAAACATTATGTAAGGTTAATTGCTAGGTGTGAAAATTTACACTGAAACTTTTGTATGGAATTTTTAGAATCCATAGTAAAAAAGTAGGCCATAGAGGACAAACTATAACTTTTTGTATTATAATGAATTTTAATCTATCCCCTCACCCCGCATACCTAGCGAGGTAGGCAGAGGGAACACATAGCCAGACTTTCCTGTCCTTACATAGAATCCTTTCTTCTGTCACATTTATGCAGTTCGTCATACACACTCTACGATTCCTTTTACTCAAAATACCTCCGTTCTTAAGTAACTATAGTCGACATGATCAAGTCAAATGTTTTGAATTCTATTTTATTCCCTCCCAACGCGTCTCTTGCGGGGTAGACAGAAAGAATTAGAAATATTTCCATAGTTATCAATAATAAAAGTTTACGCTATAAGGCTGGCCACACACGTCCCGAAGTTCAGTTCCGGAATCGACCGTTTTGCAAAAAAGTTCCGATCAAAACCTCTCTCTGAATTCAGCGTCACCCCGATTTTAAATTCAGAAAGAGGTTTTGGTCGGAACCTTTTTGCAAAACGGTCGATTCCGGAACTGAACTTCGGGACGTTTGTGGCCAGCCTAAGTATTACCAACATAAAAACATTTTAAGTACCAGTACCTATCATATCATAATTATTATTGCAAGTAGTTTTGAAATTTACCTGAGTGAAATGCATCGTCTTTTTGTTATAATTCCTCACAACATTTACAACAGGGTATCCTGTCTGCAGGGTCCATGTATTCATGATGGTAGCCACTGACATGTTGGCATCAAACACCCCATCCTTCCTCGCTTGGTCAGTCAGAGCTTCCCACAAGTCCATCTGAGTGGCACTCTGGTATTTCTTATTGTTTAAATAATTTGCTATGCCTTTGTTAAACACTTCACTGGTTAGGAAATGGTCCATCATTCTTATCAAAGAAGCACCTAGAATTTAAAGCAGTAATTGTATGTCTTAATTAATAATTTGTCTAAACATCTTCCACTTTAAATGAAACAAACAAATATGATGTAAAAATGAATAAGAACTCAAAAGATTTGAAATTAGTCATTTATTGGTGAAATCCCTTCATTTTGGAGAACTTTAAAAGTGAAATAAAGTCTTTACAAAAGTTTTCAAAGGAAACCAGGAGATAACTTTTGCAATCAATCAACAGATGGCAGTTTATCGAGGTATAATGAAGAAACCAGTCATTTTTTGGCAGGTCTTAACTAATAAAATGATTGCAAGGAGTATTACCAAAGTATTTCTCTCATAAATAATATACAATAAAAACTTATACCTTTTCCATACGAAATCCTGTCAAATATCTCATTAATTTCATTAGGATTGTTTACTTCAACGACAATTTGGTGTGATGATGAAAGTGCATCTAATGCAAATACATTCTGTATCTCGTGTATCACAAATAAATCCATAGATTTCCATGACTTTTCTACCTGCGAAATTTCAAATTCCATTCAAGTTAATCTGATGTAAAAAGACTTACATAATTGTTACTCACAATTTGGAAAGTTATTATTAAGTTAATATCTAAACCATTTATTACAGTTCATTACTAAACCAATTATTCTAGTTCGTATCTAAACCAAATATTGATATTATCGCTACTTACAGCGTCAATCCCAACATATTCCACATAACTGGCAAAGCCTTCATTGAGCCATAAGTCCGACCACCAAGAGGGAGTCACAAGATTGCCAAACCATTGGTGTGCCAACTCGTGGGCAATCACAGTGGCAATTCTCGGTTTATTTACACGAGCTGTCACTCCACCATCATACAGCATTGCGGTTTCTCTGCAAAATTGAAGCATGATTCTTTAAGATTTCGTTTGTAGTGAGGCCGACGTAATATTAACATACAGGCCGGTCCAAGTGACATATGACGTCACATAAGATGGTAGAAAGGTATGGGGGAGAAATATTACATAGACCAAGTGTTTATCACGATAGTGGGTGGTTGCCATGGTGATGTTATTTGAGTATCATGGCCATTTGTAGCGAAGCCTGCGATAGTATAGTACAAGCCCACATCCTCGAATTCCATCACCACCATGATTGGTGACGTCACCTTGTATCGGTGACAAACACCTTGTCTCAGTGACAAACACTTGAACTACGGAATATTTTTTTTCCATACAATTTTCATGGTGTAATCATCGTCAAATGTCAGTTGGGCATGGCCTCTATGAACAATATGGCGACGGCCTCGTTTGCAGCGAGGCCGTCGCCATATTGTTCACGGAGGCCGGGGCCAACTGACATTTGACGATGATGACGTCACCAATAGTGGGAGAAAATGTATGGGAAAAAATATTCCGTAGTTCAAGTGTTTGTCACCGAGACAAGGTGTTTGTCACCGATACAAGGTGACGTCACCGATAATGGCGAAGATGGAATCCGAGGATGTAGGCTTGTACTCTACTATCGCAGGCTTCGTTTGCAGTGAAACCATAGACATTTATGTTTATTTTGTTAGATAATTGTAACTAGATACCTGAATGTCATCAGACCCCAGTTTTCCATGGCCCCAGCATTGAAATCCGGTAAAGCAATCATATCCATCTTGGGTAAAGGATACTTGATTCGATAAAAATCTTCAAAATACGCCAGGATTTTAGGTCCAATGTCCAAAGCATAGCTAGCTGATTCTATTGCACTCTCTCGAGCCCAAACTGTGTAATTCCCGTCAGATTTGTTAGCAAAGTCTGATACGACGAAAGCTACTAAATATGTAGACATTGGAAGAGATTCCTTGAAGTTGGTCCACATGTAATCGGGAAGACCTTCACTGAAATATTGAATAATGGATTTACATTTTAGTTGGAATCGCAATGTGATAGGGGGATCCCCTACCAGTGGCATAGCAAGGGGGAGAGGTAATCCGCCCCGGGCGGCACTTTTCAGGGGGCGACATTTTTTGGGGAAAAATTACAAAATCCATGAAATCACATTTGTTTCATTAAAAACGCAAAAAAACCTCGCCTGTGGCGCTATTTTTCTCTTTTTGTACCATATCATTATCTACATTTTAGTTGTCCCACTAAAATTTTTGCTACTTTGTATCTCTTTGTGCCATATCAATATCAATTGTTGTCCCACTCCAGCCTAAAAGTTTTTTTTATAATTTTCGAGAATTTTGGATTTACGTGCCTTAATAAGGGCTGCGGAGGATTTGGCTTTCGCCCCGGGCGGCAGAAACCCACGCTACGCCACTGTCCCCAATATCATTAAATATTTCAATATGTAAAGCTTTTCACAATATTTCCTATCGTATAATATAAAAACATAGAATCTGCCATACTTACACTGTATTATTGTAACTTTCTGGATTCATATTCGAAAGTGCGCTCATGTTTCTTGGATGCGCTATAGATATTTGGAATTTCGCCTTTAAAGCTGGTTCATCAAAACAGGGAAATGCTCTACGGGCGTCTGTTGCTTGGAATTGTGTCGCTGCAATCCATCTGGAAAGTGACACATGATTGGACCTAATTAACTATCAAGTTGTCAGCAATACACTCTTCACTAAATAGTTAGATACATTAATGATAAGAGTAGGTACGTTTTCTTACCTTGTAGTATTTTTAATATCATAAGAACTCCTATAAAATCCGTGAAGATTATCATTAAGATGCCCTGTGAACTTTAACTTCATTCTTAGAATGGAATCTGCAGTCACATTTCTATTTAACTGTATTGTATAAAACTCTCTTTTAGAATCGTGTTTGCAATCCATGACTACTAAATGTTCCACTTTTCCGTGTTTCATCACAGAAATGTTGTGTGAATAAATATTCAGTTCAGCAGAGTGTAATGTTATATTATCAGTTGTACTCGTAACATCGGCTTCAATCACAATTTCTCCTTTAAAAGTGAAATTCCCTTCGAAGATAAAAGGAATGAGTTTGATTTTATACTTCTTAGGGATTATTGTCTTCGGCAATCGTAAATCTAAAACATCTTCATCATTGTTTTTCTTATTTTCCGCAGTTTCATGTAATTGAATTGTAACAGGCTTATCCGTTTGTCTATCATCTTTTATGGAAACCACCTTTGTTAGTATAATCTGAGTATCGTTGTTGCATTTGCTGTCTTTTGATCTGAATTCTGATTCTGTCTGTATCCATGATGTGATGTTGTAAGTGAAGAATGCTGTAGCTATTATTGATATGATGTAAATGATGATGAAAATGAACATAAGAGTCTTGACTGGTCTGCGTGTTTTGGACTT
Organism: Ceraclea dissimilis; assembly: GCA_963576895.1. Taxonomy (NCBI): domain Eukaryota; kingdom Metazoa; phylum Arthropoda; class Insecta; order Trichoptera; family Leptoceridae; genus Ceraclea; species Ceraclea dissimilis. The sequence goes on from OY756370.1 coordinate 13,106,275, forward strand.
GATGGAATATGCTATGGACGGAGGTCCTCCGTCGATTATATTGAGCGGTTCTCTGACTTGTGTCATCTTGCATTAAACCTGAAAAACAATTTATTAAATTCTTGTACGTGAGATCAGAAGGAATAGGTATCCTGTCTTCTGAGCACAGAATGGCCAACAAACACAAAAACGATTACGTAAAATACAAATAAAAATCACTGTGATTAATTTCCGTATTGTAAAAATTACAAGTAGGTATTTATAAACACAAGAAGAAAGAAACCTTGTCAAATTATCACGTCCGTATATAGTTAGGGGCTACAAGTACCTACTATTTATTTTATTTTATTTATTCTTCAAGTGAACAAATTATATACAATACGAATTGGTCATATAACAAATCATAAAACTTTAAGTATTCACTAGGGCGAACTTCAAAAGTCAAAAGGCTGCAATTTTTCGGAAACTCCGGAATAATACAGTCATCAATATTGTTAATTGTAATAAACAAACATATGAAAAAAAAAACATACTACATAGAAAAGAAAAACAATAATAGTAATAGGTATGGACAAAGACACGACACAAGTCGGGACACGTGGCAAGATGGGCACCTAAAATCCTGAAGTGGAGGCTCTGGGAAAACAAACGAGGCGTAGGAAGACCACAGGAAAGGTGGACAGATGACAGTCTCCAGCTTACGGGTCGTAGATGGCAGCAGATAGGCCAAGATAGAACACAGTGGAAGAGTTTAGAAGAGGCCTATGTCCAGCAGTGAAATGCAAGTGGCTAGCAGTAAGTAAGTAAGTATGGACAAAGAAAATGATAAAGTGATAGAGAGTCGAAGAGATTATCTTGCATGTCTAGAGTTGCACACAACATCTAGAATAGCATCATTCAGTAGGCGTTTGCGAATCCTGCTCAAGACAGAAGTATGTCACTCTCTTTGTTGTCTTGATTATTGGATCCATGGGCGTCGTCAGGGGGGCAGCTGCCTCCCCCCTAAAGATTGGAATAGGCATATATTTTTTCATACTAAATGTCAAAAACTCATAAAAAATCATATTATTACTGCACGTTTTCCCATCGTATCATAAATTTTCTAAAATTACTATATGAAAAACCCTTAAATACCATGATCTCATAAAAAAATTGGCTGCCGAACTATTTTTCAATGCATCTTTTGTAAGAAAATAAACCAAACTTGCTACATTACGACCTTCTGCATTTTGTCTCACAAAAAAAATTCGTCTGCGGCGCTATTTCTGTGTTTTTGCGCTATATCAAAAGTTTCAAAATTCTGCAGGTTGCCCCCCATACCTCCGAAGCTGACGACGCCCATGATTGGATCATTTATTATAATCTCTGTAGGATCACAGATAATGAATTAAATAGATTATATAATATAATGTATTAGGTATTATGTTACATCCAGCCAAGTTAACAAGGACATCCTATGTTAACTCTAATAATAATTTCTTTGCACGAAACTACTATGTGAAATATTTAATGACTGGAAACAACAAAGGAAAGTTTTATTTAGTAAAGCATTTTTCTTTCTGAGTTAATCAAAGAAAATAAAACAACAATATTTGTTACAAAGCACAAACAATTCCCAACGTTATTCATATTATATTAAGTAGGGATCTAATGTTTACCAAACCAGTACGTCCTGGAACCTGGAACTTTACCCAAGCAATAAATAATCTCAAAAGCCTTAAGCCTAATAAGGAAAGTCATACTACTATACCATCACTAATATCGCAAAAATGAGGTAACCACTAACTAGAAAATGCTTGCACACACAACTGTCTCTATGTTCATGAAACATGTTCAGGATTCAGGAGTTGGGACCAGGGCCCTCTCTTCCATTAGCCACGGTGGGCACTTGCCCAGGGCACCGCGATTCCAATTGATTCCACCAATTGATAGCCGATATTACCGATGAATGTAATATTATTATTTTATTACGAAAATCCAACTATAATTACGGACTGCAAAAAAGTAAGAATACTAATATTTTTTCGTATTCTAATAAACAAGGGGCCCATCTTTCTCATTGCAATCCACGGGACCCCGTAGTTTCTGCTCAAAATTTGTTATGAAAATCTATTAAATCATTCGTTTTTTGCCTGCGGCTTATGCCTGTTATCGTTGAACATATTCTTTACATTTTTACTTTAAAATATTAAACCAGATCAATATAACGACTTTCTTCCCTCAAGCTAAAAAAAATCGCCTGCGGCTCCATTTGCTACAATTTTTAATTGTGCTCAGGGAATTCTTACTCATATTTACTTTATCTCATTACTGAGATGTGCCGTGAGGGTACTTATAGAGTAGTATGTACACATCTCTAGTTTTTTTACAGATAACACAAAAATATTAGCCAAGGTACATAATATATTATGAATTCGACTTACAGAAATTTATTACTTAGCGTATATTCCCAAGTGGTCACTTGGTAGCATATGGCCGTCAATATACGTATAAACTATATAAAGCCCCCATATGTGTAATATTTTTATTAAATAAGTACCTAAACCTATCAATAAAGTTTCTTATTTATTACATATTTCAAGACTAGTATCCTAGATGGTTGATCGCCGATCGATCAATAAAAGTGTGATAGATACGAGCAGGGACGTCCTTACCTAATAGGCAAGACAGGTAAAGCCTAAGGGCGGTACTCTGGAGGGACGGCAAATCGAGGAGGTGGCAATCTGAATGAATATAAATATTTTGTATAAAAAATGTCGCCTGTGGCGCTAGTTACACGGTCATTTGTCTTGTAGATGTTAGATGCAAACATGTTCATTAGTACCCTCATTTTTTTTTTCTAAAAATCTCGCCTGCGTTGCTATTTACTTGTTTTAATACCAGATTAATATTAAAGTCTCAGTTGCTCTCCCAACTGTGTATTTAAAAACCGTTACCGAGGTAATCTAAGTATCTATTAGATAGCGCTCGACTGTTTATCCAGTGGGCGCGGGTTCGATCCCCGATGCCGACTTACTCCACTTCACGACACAAGCTTACTGTGAAGTGTAAAAAGGTGTATTTGGGTTTATTTCGATAAACCCAGATTCATTTTCTATAAAAAAAAATACACATTTTTTGGGCGGCACTTTCGTACTTGCCTTAGGGCGGCATTATATCCAGGAACAAACCTGGATACTACTGATACTAGTTAGTATATTCAATTTATAATGGATACGTATAGTGTCACTGTATAGACGAGCTAAACTAAAATGTTGATGCTTGGACGAATAAAACAGGAACCCCTATAAAATTACAAACACAAATCGATCACACGAAATCGATAAAAACAAGAGACGCAAAATATAATAAATCGAATGACAACGAATCATGATACAGGGTAAGGAGGATCATATTTCAGGACGCGACCACCACCGGAATACAGGAGGGATTGTGGTAATATGATATACCTATTCACAATATAACAATGTCTTGTGATTGACTATACTCGTAAACATGGGCGTCGCCAGCTTTGGAACTTGGGGGGAACAACAAAATAAAAATAACAAAAAATTTGTAAATAGCGCAGGCAATTTTTTTTTGTGAGACATAGTGAAGAAGATCTTGATGTGTTTTGTTTATTTGAAAATGTATATAATACTTTACACAATAAGATGTATAAAAAATGTGTTTTTTATTAAAAAAAGTAGTAAAAAATAGCGACGCAGGCAATTTTTTTTATGAAACTGATGGATTTTCATACTAATTTTAAATAATTTGTGATATGATGAGAAAATGTGTGGTAGTAATGTGATTTTTTTTTTGAGGTTTTATCATTTAGTACTTATGAAAAAATATATACCTTTTCCAATCTCTTGGGAGGTCAGTTGCCCCCCAGGGGGGGGGGCAACTGAGGGCCCACCCTGACGACGCCCATGCTCGTAAAGTAGACATGTGAATGAATGAATGAATGAATGAATGAATGAATGAATGAAGATTTATTTCCCATATATACATATACATATACACACTCATAATATATAAATACAAAAAAAAATACAAAATAAACATACATAAGACAACAAGATACATGGGAAATTGTACTGCCCCACTAGACCAGAGTCTGTTCTGGGGCAGTAGACACATAGGTGAATATTATTATATCCAGCAAATACGATTACACTTCATTGCTATCGGTTATGACCTGTTTTATGGCAATGGCAACATTTGTTCGCGCAAATATGTATTTTTATCTCTTCCATCCACATATTAAAATTAAAATTAAGAGCAGTATCATGTACATAAAAATCATGTAGGAGAAAGAAGGAAAAAGAGGAAGGAGAGAAGGAAGAAGAGGAAGGAGAGAAGGAAGAAGGAGGGAGCGGTTCAGAAAAGTAAAAATAGAATAGTAATAGAAATACTGAAGAATAGTAGAGAATGTACTTATGTATTTTATTAAAGTACTTTAGTCATATTTTGCCACAGAATTGTGAAAGCTATACATTATTACAAAACATTCAAAATTAAGGAAAAGACCCGAATCCGTCGTTTCGGTCTGAGAGAGAGAGGGTTATATTAAGTTATATGTATTTGGCGAACAAAAATATAGGGACCTATCCAACTATACCTAATAACTGAAATGTATATAATACTTTACACAATATGGACTTCCTGCAGACATCAGAGAGGCAAAAACGTTAACCGGGTTCAAAGGTCAACTAAAAACATTTTTGTTTAAAAAATCCTTCCCAACAACGTAGGGAGGAACACAGAGCGCCCTTGAGGTGGGAATACCCACAAAACGGCGGGATATAAATTATCCAAATTATTATTATTAATATAACTATGTTCGATACTAATTCTATGTACGTACGTAGGTCCTACCACCCACTTACGAGTAAATTAAAATGTTTGAAGGTCGTAGTCAGAAAAATCGTCGCAGGATTTTTTTATGAGAAAATCAAACAGTGCTTTATAATGAGTACCTGAGTGCCATTTTTTTGGTTTTGTGCCATTTCGGGATATCCTCTGTTATATATCTGTATATCTAGTAAGACTCTATTACACAATCTAGGAAATGAAACGAAAATGATTTCCTCATACGGAAATGAAACCTAAAACTCGGTTGTAAGAAAATTTTACCTAAATATAAGCAGTTGTTTCAAAGAAGAATGACGGCAAAGTATAGAAAGTACCTGCATATTTTGTGTAAAATGTATTTATCAATGTTGTTTTGCTTCTTGTTTTGTTTGTAATTTTGAGCATAACCGCACACCGGCCGGCGAAAAGGCGATGAGCTGTTATGCCGGCCGATGTAATGTTATATTCAAATAAAATAAAATAAATTAATATGGGTTGGTATACTAGCATGTCCCGTCACTCTTCGACGCAAAAACCTAAGTTATTTTTGCCTTATTGATAAAGAGCAATAGAATTGTTGCAATGTAAATTCATGTTTAGAGATAGTGTACGAGTACAAAGGAGAACGCTTGTACGGAGCAATTGAATGCCTATTCAGCTTCCTTTGTACTTACATGATGTAATGAAATTATCACCACTTACATTCAAACACTAATAGATGATGGATTCATGATACTATACACACTACACAACTAACCTACATAAATCTACTTCAGATTTAGACACTATTATTGGAGATGCCAATACTATCAAACTTTAAAGGTATCTATGTTAAATATAACTAAAATTGACAAACTAAAATGGCAATGGGCAGGTCATGTTGCTAGACAGGGAGTGGAGAGATGGGCACCCAGAATCCTGAGATGGAGACCGTGGGACTTCAAAAGAGGAATAGGTCGGCCTCAGAAAAGATGGGCCGATGATATTGTCCCCGACGCTGGCAGAGGGTGGATCCAGAAAGCCCAAAGAAGAGAGGAGTGGAAAAAATTGGAAGGGGCCTACATCCAGCAGTGGACAGATGGCTGAGAAAGAAGAAGAATAGGTTAAATATTCTAGTCTACTATTACCATCGTGGCATGCCCTCAACGTGCAGTAACCAACGTCTTGTATGCAGAATTCGATTACCATAGAGGTATAAATAAATTAAATTAGAAACGAAGAAATCAGACGCCGAACAAAGGTTTCCGACATTGCAGACCGTATCGCTAAGTTAAAATGGCAATGGGCAGGCCACGTTGCGAGACAGGAAAATGAGAGATGGACACCCAGAATCCTAACATGGCGACCATGGGAGAGCAGAAGACCTGTAGGACGACCTCAATAAAGAAAGATAGATGATGAGTCCCAGTCGCAGGAAGAAACTGGTTGAGCAAGGCTCAAAGTAGAAGAAATTGGAGAACGTTAGAAGAAGTTTATTTCTAGCTGTGGAGGGACGGCTGAGCAAGAAGAAGAAGTAGAGATTTAATGTTTTCACAAAAAATAGATTATGTATGACATTAAAAAAATAAAAACAGAACTTTTTAAAACGCAAAAATAATTTGAGGTGGTCGGTAGGTGGGTTGATAACGCGCTCGACTGTTAATCGGGTGGGCGCGGGTTCGATCCTCGATGGCGACTTACTCCATATCACAGCACAAACTTGATGTGAAAAAATATGTGTTCGAGTTTATTTTGATAAACCCAGATTTATTTACAAAATGATGTACGAGTATTTCCCATAGATCACAATTGTTTCATAAAAAATTCACCTGCGGCAATAATTATATCAAAGAACCAAAAAAATGTTCAGAATCTTTTATAGAATGATGGGTGGGTATGTTTAAGATACACTGGTATACATTTCACTATATACATACATGAGCTGAGCGAGTACCTTCTTAACAGAGGTGCGTGCTAATCCTTTGTCATGTAAATCAGTGAGTCTGATCATTGTGTCTAGTCCATGCTGATATGTCATGTCATTGTTAGTCGTTAGGATGTTCTATGCTAATATTATATTATGTGGATCAGTTTAGTAAACATGTCTTTCCTACGCACAATACAATCTTAATTCTATATAATAATAACCACTTCAGGAGCTGTTTTGTAGAGTGCGTGTTCCCAAGTCTTTTCTAACTCTTTCGTTAAACGCTTTCATTTGCTTGTCAGTCAATATCATCGTAAGAGTGTCTTCCAGGGCGTCAGAGACACTCTGAAGGGTTGAAAGAACAGTGCCTTTTTTGACCAACATCATGCATTTTCCATAACATAGCTTTTTAGCCAGGAATAATATAGTTTCTCCGGGATATCTTCGGTACTCTTTTGGTCCTTTTGAGTTGATCAATTTTTGAGGAGAAAAGCTGTCATAACACTCTTCAAAATTTCCAATCAAACAAGTTTTTTGAAACTTGAAACTTTCAGCCTCATGATGATCAGAGGGAAGTAGGTACTGTGACCAGGTTTCTCCTTGTAGTTTAATATATGTAAATACGCTGATAGATTGAATACGCACAACACATCAGACCCCTTACATACTGTCATTATCTAGATACAATACAAAGTATTATGTCAGAGTATAACGAGAGACTACAAGACACTAGGCCGTCCTGGAATAGATAATCGTACAACTCCAATGTATCTAGGTTCAAGGGCGCTATCGTCTATTTCTCATACAACATTGTCCTCGTTTTCTCAACAAGATGAATGACAAAACATCTAAGCAAGACATAGAAGTATGGAGCACATACACACCGACATAATATCATCATTGGGTTAGGTTGTGGATTTAAGGGCCTATATAGATTATTGAAGTACCTAACCAGATTGTTTTTCGTGATAAATTTTGTATGAGAATGTTAGCGCAAAATAAAAATAACGTAAGCGACAGTGTAAATTTTACCTTTTTAAGAAGAGCCTGGGAACAAATTAAAAATCTAAAACAGTCAATTTGTTAAGATTATATTTACCAGTATTTTGGCTAAATTATACTTTTATATCTGAAAAACTGGACGGAAAATCCCCAGATCCCGTAAATTTCAGGGGTACTTTCGGAGTATTGTAATTCTAAAACAGCCAATCTGTAGTCCATACTTTCATCTATCAATTCAGGGCGCCAAGCTTTCTCTTGGTATGTTTTGAAAATACATGACTAAAGGACGTTGTTTTTCAACCCACAGGGTTTTCAATACCAATCAAGAATACATTCTTGAACTAACACCGTGACTATCAGTGCGTTAGGAATGACGGGGAAAAGTGATAAACAAATGTAATTTCCCGAGTTTGCAAAACATTGAAGGACGACGCAGTTGTATCTAAAATTCTGTTTTTTTTTATTACAATGCAAAAACAAGTGGATAAAATATATGTTAAGAATTGCGTAAAAAACGCCTGAATGCTATTTTATACCCAAATACAGCTAAACGCTATAATATATTAATGTGACGGTTCGTGAAAGGGAAAGTATGTAAGAATTTAATGTTCCTTTACCCTGCCTAAAATACGAAACATAAAGGACATTTAAAAGGTCTTGGAATGTAGATTGTATTTACTTCCAAATACTTTCACACTTTCAGCATTAAGATAACTTTTCATTATGTTACGTTACTATTACATTACGAGTATGTTGCAAGGGATTGTATTATCACATTAAAGAACTCAGTTATAATTTAATATGATGCATACAAACTCTATTGTTAAAATTAATAACAAACATTTTGATAAACAAATTTCATATTCGAGCAATTTAGAATACTGTTCTTATCTTATGCTAATGTGGTATGAGTGGTCAAAAGATATCTGCCGTACCCAACTTTTCGCCAATCTTGTGGAAAGCTTCTTTAGGAGTAGGGGAGAGAGTGGCTCAGCAAATAGTGTTGGTCTGCGACAAAGAATATGGGCGCAAACACTAGCGGATTTAGGGGGGGGGGGGCTAGGGGGCTGAAGCCCCCCCCAAAACCATGGATTACAGTAGCATACATAGAACAAATGTAGGGATTTCAGCCCCTTAGCCCCCCCCAAAACGTTGAGTGACGTTTGTAGTGTTTTGAATACTAAACTAAAAATCTGGTATACTGAATGCAATTCACCCCCCCCCCCCCCCCGCTCGACAAATTTTTAGGCGTCAAGGTCAACAAATTTTAGACGATGACCAAAAAAAAAAAAGGTCATCAGTTGATTACGGCAGAATTCCACCCCCTTTCCCGCCGCGTAAGGACGGCTCAAAATGTTAGGCGAGGACCAAAAAAAAAAAAAAAGGTCAACAAAAAAATTCTGGGAAAAAAAAAATTCATCTTCAGCCCCCCCAAAATGAAATCCTGGATCTGCCACTGGGCGCAAAATTGGCTTTATATTAGACTACGGCCACTGAGCCCAGATAATCGTACCACATTGATAGACGCCGACCGTAAAAGCCCCAATGCTTATACTCTTGCCTATTGGTACGAGTACTTCAGAGTTCAGAATAAGAAAATATTGTTTTGGAGAGTGCCAAAAACATACGGAAAAGAATTAGAATGTTGTAGTTGGTACCTTAGACCTGATATTTGCATTACAAAATTATAAAAATTATACCGTAAAACTTTGGCGAAACTTTCAGTTTTTTAGTAAAACTATTTCAGGATAAAATGGAAGAGTTTATAACTAATAAAAATACAAGTTTTTCGCTGCTGTAATGTAACACATCTAACTAAATGAACTATGACTGTACAGTGTACGTCCATCAACGGACTTTATGAAATATTAAAGTTGATATCAAAGAGAGCCTCAAGTCTTGCGAATACTTCATTCAAAAGAAAAACAGAAAATTTTGTAATATTATTGTTCGCAAAGTCGTGGAACAAAGGCGAAACAGTTCACTCAGTAAATTTACGTATACGATAAGCACAACACCGTACATTAAGTTTTACGTAGGTTTAAATTATACTACGTCTTCAGAATAGTGCGGAGAAAATTATGCTACAAGTTTCAAGATAGGACATGAAGTAATATTGTAAAGTCAACAAGCGAAACACATTCAAAGTGAAAGTTTAGAAACTACCAAAACTTTACTATCAGTGGTGTTAGATGTAAGACGAACCATTTTTTCAGAGGTATTTCCTAGATTCCCATTGTGTAATACGGGAAAATCTGCTGACCACACTCTAAAATATACATACAGCTTCAGTACAGTTTTTATTTCTCAAAATCTTGAGCACCTATTTCTTTCATTGTTACGAGATTATAATAGCCAGATTTATAGTTTAGCTCGGATAAATTTACAATATTTACATGTAGATTTATGAAAATACCGCAATATATATTTATATGGATAATATAAACGTTTAAATATTAATAGGTGTAAATATAATTATTATGATTAATAAATTTTAGTATAAAAACATTATTCAAAAAGACAGATGCCTTGTCGCTAATTTATTACCAAACCACTGAATGAGATAAACACTTCTCCATCATAAATTATAAAATATTCTGGCACGCGAATATTTTCAATAAATCAAATAATTATTGCAATTAACTAAACGAAAAACAATATAATATACACCTATCAAATTCAAGATACAATATTGTCCCAAACGGCTACTTAATTCGGACAATGATTTGGCACTCGGTCCAAAATTTAATACATTTAAACGAAAAATTGATATTTGAAACAGAAAATTCAATATAACCAGAGTAAATTGCATTGCTTTGGTAAACAGAACAGACAAAATTGGTATGACGTGTTGTATGCACAGTAATATAATGTGACAAATGTAAGCAAAGCGATAATTCATTGAATTGTTTTCTTTAAAGGAAAATATTGCTGCCAATTTCCGAAAAATGGTTCCGTTTCTCACCTACCTTTTTAAGTTTATTTAGTTACCTTCAGGATATTCGTTAAATCAGAGACTTTTTATCAAAATAACGCATCCAAAAAGACTAAACCAAAGTGATGAGTTTGATAAATAAGACATTGTTCAAATAGGACACTGGATATTCTGGTTCCCACGAGTTCCGACAAAGTTCCCATTAGAGAAGAAAAATAACTAACGATAAAGGAGTTTCCGATTTCTATTTTCCACTTTGCTTTTAATACTATACCGTTACGGTGGAATAAAGGGGCAACCATTAAATGATGTACGTATAAAATAGCACGTAGTATTGTCTCACAATCCTTCGTGATTCGGAATGGGTGGTGCACGTCATTGCTGAAAAAGATGTTAAATGTCGAACACCAGACTCTTATAAAAATAAGACAATTAAAAAATCAGAAGAGTGTGTGAGCCTATTCTGCAAACATGGGACTCTACAGTGAAGGGACATCCTTACAATGTTTGAAATAGAATTGCTTTGGTGAAAAACAGCATCTAACTCTAAGGCCGGCTTTTCACCTGCAAAAAACTTCTGTAAGAAGTGTCCGACAGTCTGTCAGACAGTATCTTGCAAGTGTAAACTCCGTAGTTTACACGCTATCTGAAAGACTATCGGACACTTCTTGCAGGTGGAAATTTGGCACATCAAACTAGTGTTGTGTTAGAAAATTGAACGTAGGATAATATTTACAAATACCTAATTATAATTATAATATTATAATAACATGAACAATATTCCTCGGGCGTTTTGTGCTTAAAGACTAACAAACAATGAAGAGAATGTAGAAATTTGAGCTAATCAGTTATGATAAGAATGCCTTTTACATAAAGGAGATGATATAACCGGCGTAGCAGGGCGAATAAAATCATACGAATTTCTAAAAAATCTTTAAAATTATTAAAACAAACGACATGAGTTGGACACTCGCAACGCAGGCAGAAACATTGTTAATTCTTTCACCATTATCAACAGCATGGGCGTCGCCAGGTTTTATAAAAATCATTTTTCATACAAATTATTGTGATATCATTTTCAGATAAACCAAACCATATTACGACCTTCTTAACTATGTCCCACGAAAATAATTCGCCTGCAGCGCTATTTACGCGTTTTCATGCTATATCATTAAAAAAATTGTTCCCCCCCCCCCCCAGCTTCGAGGCTGGCAACGCCCATGATCAACAGCCCTCTCTAGCCCTGCATTGGACATAGGCCTTCCACAATTCCCTGTCTGAAGCCACTCTGTGCAACTGTCGTTAATTATTTGTTATATCGACATAACTTTGAGTATTGGCACAATAATTATTACACTCTAAAATATGTTATGTTATGTTGTATACCTAACCTTTATCCCACAAGGAGACCTTGAAAACAACAATTCTGTGGGAGAAATATTTTCACGAGTGAAGAATTTCGAAATTATTTCATCAAACGCGAAACATTCCTAATGAAATTCATTTAATCTACGAGAGAACATCAATAATCTGGGTTGTAGGTAAAACTATATCACGTAAAACATAACGAAGGCCAGGTTTCCACCTGCAAGAAAACTTCTGCAAGAAGTGTCCGACCATCTGTCAGACAGTATCTAGCAGGTGTCTGTCAGACAGACAGTATCTAGCGTCTTGCAAGTTGCAATCACTCTTAGGCCGGGTTTCCACCTGCAAGAAAACTTCTGCAAGAAGTGTCCGACCATCTGTCAGACAGTATCTTGCAGGTGCAAACTCCGTAATTTACGTTTTTAACGTAACGAAGCTTTCTTACAGGTGGGAACCCGGCCTAGAAGGGATTGCAACTTGCAAGACGGGTGTTGTAACTAGAATGAAAGTGAATAAATGAATAATATAAGTGAATAAATTAATAACGACAGGATTATTAAAAAGATACATTTGGGTGAGCGAAAAGAGCGACCTAGACCGGTCATTTAGACCAGACCCTCAAGGATGGACGCATTTTGAGCGAAAGAAATCGCAGAGCGTGTATGACAAATTGCGTGAATGTGACGGAGGCTAAGAGTGTGTGTAAGGATAGGGCTGTCTGGCGCTCTATCCTCTCTGCCTACCCTGCAAGGGACGCGACGTGAGGGTATAGATAGATAAAACTTATATATGTTTGTACATGGGCGTCGCCAACCTCGGAGTTAGGAGGAGGCAAAAAAAAATTAAAAAACAATATAACACGAAGGACGCGTAAATTGCACCGCAGGCGAAATTTTTATGTGAGACACGGTGAAGAAGGTCATGATGTGGTATGCACAATAATATGCATGGAAAATGTTTTTTAATAAAAAAATCACAGAAAAATAGCGCCGCAAGCAGTTTTCTTTATGAAACAATTGTATTTTTATGAATTTTCATACCAATTTTGGAAAATTTGTAATTTGATGAGAAAACGTGTGGTATTAAAATGTGATTTTTGTGAGATTTTGATGAAAAATGTATACCTATTCCAATCTCTAGGGGGGCAGCTGCCCCCCCTGCCGCCCACTGATGACGCCCATATGTTTGTATGTAACTCGGTTTTACTGTAGAATAGCAATCTCAGCCCGGAAATTATACTCTTTGAGGGATGCTTCCTGCAGCGCCAACTAAGAAAACTCTGACAAAACATAGTAGGTACTTATATTACATACTCATCGACACACAATCATCGCAAGCATGAATAAAATCATCCCTGGTGATGAATCGACATCAACCCCTATGATTATATTACAACTTACAAGGTTTATGCATTAACTACCCTCAACATAAAATGTTTTTGTTGTGATACACAGGATGCCACATCGAGTGTGGATCGAAGCAGGGTGGCAAAGGATCTCAAGCCATAGTGTCAAAATAATCCCCAATAGTCAAAGCTTTCGAGGTGGTTTGTAAATATCTATCTCTGGGTTAATCTAAATAAACGTAAATACATATTTGGATATATTGGAATAAGTATACCTAAGCAAGGAATGCTTGTGTTGTAATTGTAGAATAGAGTACGTAGTAGAATTCTAACCGCGCGTTTGTGCTTTCCACAGCAAAATAGTTTTCTACATACTTGATCTAGGTAAAGTTCAATTAGCTTTGTCCTATCAAGCTTCACAACTCTTGGCTACTTAAACATCGAGATTATTTTTGAATATGAAATTATTATATGAAATTATTATATAATTAGAATATGAAAATATGAAATTATCGAGATTATTTTTGAATATGAAATTATAATATCTACTGATTTATTGTTATTGGCAAGATGAATCGTAGGAAACAAGTGGATGCAGCATGCCCAAGTAGGGATATGTGGAAAGTCAAAGGAGAGGCCTATGTCTAGCATTGGAATCAAAACGGCTGAGAAAGAAGGAGATTGATTTCTCGGATTCGATCGCGTTAAATTGTTTTGGGTTCTAACTTTCGGCAAGACCTTTTGAAACACCTTATAAGATAAACATAATCGTGATAGAAAAATCTCAAAGGACAACTTTGTTATAAAAAGACATTGTGAAAATATCATACCTTTATTATTTTGAAACGATGAAACGAGATTTGATGGACTATTTTCTTTTTTAAATTCCTGTAATTAGCCAAATTTTCCTAAGATTCAGCTTAGAAAGCGGGAATTTTAGAATATGTAATTATATCTAATAACACGCATATTATAAAAATCTATTGTGTTCCCCAAGTCAGAATACATTCGTAACAACGATTAAAATGTCATTTTATGTAAGTACCTATACCTAGAAGGTAACAGCATTATAATAAAATAATGTCCTAAAGCCAACGACACATTTCAACCCCTTTATAATTCATAGTTTCTGTTACAGAGCACAGGACGACATCTCTTTACAACATTAGATAATAAACAGTAAAAGGGAGGATTTATGAATTCTGAAAAACGAGACCTTCGCGTCACATACAGAGAAATTAACGTAAGTTGTAGAAAGCGCAGCAATTCTCCACAAAATATACTAAATTTAAGTAAAGTTTTGTCAGTTTGGTAATAAACTACATTTTGTTGGAAATTGGTGTGTGCGTTATGAAATTGTTTCGATGGATATTATTTTAAATTATCCTTTTAACACATTTTTTAATAAGAATAAATTGAGAAGTTAGGTGTTATTATCAGATGGCATCAAACAGGATATATGTAAATCTGTAATTATAAAATAATGATACATTGCTCAAAGTGTTAAAATATCAACGGCAATAAGTAGTAAGTATCTATTAATTGACGTTGATGTTTTCCACCTTTATATTGAATTTACAAGAACATTTAAAAAATATCAAATCTTCATACACAAAACCTATGTAAATACTTTCATGCACACTAACTTCATAGTATGCTCAAAGATAGAGAAAGTTGACAGCGAAACGTTTTCACTTTAGCTGGTGTAAAATATTTTGCGGAATCAAAGAGATCAAAGAATTTATAAACTTTACACAAAAAGTAACAAAGTTACACGGTCAAACTCTATAGGAAAGTCGTATAGCGAGGTTTTAGTGCAACGTTCATTCCAGTTTCGACAACAATAGTGAGAGTAATCCGTGTTTAATGTGAAGAGATGGAAGGGTTGGTGACACCTGTCTTGTGAAGTGAAACAGGGGTAATACTTTGTACTTTATATTATATTATATGTATTACACAATCAACAATACATTGACCCCTGGATATCTCAAATACATTTACATAGTCAAATATTGCGAGGCAACATTAAAATACGAAACCAAAATTCATACTAGTAAATATTTAAATACGAAACGGAGTATAGTTCCTTTGTTATAAAAAACAATATCTTTCACCTATATTTTGGTTTGGAGACTAACCCTGGCGAAATTATAGTAATACTATATTATATAATAATTTTAATACTTGTGTTATAAAATTATAGAAAAGATGGTAGAAAGTATATGGCAATAAAAGATTCAAATAGTCATCTCAAAATATATACAGCAAAGGAAGGACTTTCCATCAGGCTTATGCCTGGATAGGCATCAGATGGATGGACTGGAATTTATTAGGTTTACTCAAGTGTAAAGTGATCGCATTAAGCCACCCGACGATCAGTCACAAGCGTGATGGAAAGTCTATCTTTTGCTGTTGTCTATTGAGATAACTACTTGTTATTTCAACTATGACATGTAGAAAATCCGACGATTCTCGCAAAAAAAATGTGAAATTAAAAAAAAGGTACAATTTGATAATAATTAGATTGCCTCTTATAATTATCAACATTACACAATTTAACGTGAACGTAAAAAATCACAAAGATAATGTAAAAAAATATTATGCACTTTACGTAGATATGTACTTAGATAACACCTAATTCTCTACTGAAATAAGGTAGGTTTCATTCTACGGAGGGTTGAAAATACAGTTGCTTATTCAAAATCACTTTACTTTGCCGGGATACCTTTAGGATATTATTACTGTAATTCCCCCTGACGTCGCGAAAAATAAATTGGAAAACGTTTAACACACGAATCTGAAAACGTTAATTTTCGGTTGATGCTCTGAAATTACATTTCACACTTCGAACAACTTCAAACACAATTTCGAAGTCGTTAAAATATCATTAGATCAAAACACACATCTAATAACAATGATATCCAACTCAAATTAGTTTTCCATATGTTACAATAAGGACTACGCATTTGAGGTAGATTTTAGTCATATTCTAAAAATCTTGGACCAATAACAACTTTTAGATAATCGACTTCTAAATATGTTAATTAGATAAATAAATAAAAAATGTTAGTTGCATAAAATTAATAACACATAATAAAGATTATAGATACATACCTTGCTTCTCTCAAAACATGATTTTCAATAATGAATGCAGTCCTTTAAAAAAATGTAGATGTAATTTACTTTTGTAAGATTTGAAATAAATTTATTTGAATATAACTTTGTAATTAAAATAATATAAACAATGATTCAAAACAAAGTGTGAGATTTTCAGTATTAGCGTAGTGATGAACCCCCTGACAACCACCCTCTTAGAGCGAATATTTCGCACTGACTGAAGTGATGTGAAGAGAGGATAGACAGCATTACCCATTTACTACATGTTATACATTACATTGTACACAGCTCCTGTAGGTAATGTAGATAGGTACACTTGTACAGAGGGAATAACGAGAGTAATGGAGAATAGTATTATTACTTGAGAAGGCGGCGCACACTGTTTGAGCGTAGAACAACCTAGCTGGACAAAAGTCATAAAAAAATGTTTTTTTATTTTTTTTAAAGCATGCAATCTTTTTTAAAAAACACAGGGGCATCTTGTTACATCATTTAAACAACAGGAAACCGATTGCAATCGGACAGACAAAGAGACAATGTCAAGTCTCAATAAGTTCGACCAGCATCGGCCGGCTTCAAAACAGTTCTCGTACTAGTCGTCACGTGTGTATTGAATCAATTGTTTCTTTTTCTGTATGTTACTATGGCTTCGGTGAACACCCGGAAGTATTTTTTTTTATATTTGCAAATGTTTTAGACGGTAAATGAAGCTTAATCAATAAAATATCCATATTTTTATTTTGTCAGGGGCATAAAGTTTAGAGTCGAGTACAGTCGAGTTGTCAATTTACCTTCAGTTTATAGTTCAATCATTTAACTATCGATTGCAATAAATCGTAAACCTCAGAAACGCTCGCGATTTTTTTTTATTTATTTTTTATTATTTTTTTTATTATTATTATTTTTTATATTTTAAGGTAGGTAGAACTAAGAAGAAACCTTCTCATCACAAATTATGATAGATATGTCTGTCATGTCTGTATATTCATGAAAACTGTTCACGTTAATAAAAAACAGATAAAATATTTTTGTCCAGCTAGGTTGTTCTACGTTCAAACAGTGTGCGGCGAGAAACTAGAATGTAGTAGTAATAATAATGTTAAGACAAGAGTCATCTGCACTAACAATAACCCAGTAGGTACGCCTAATGTAGGTATGATTATTGTGAAAATTAAAAGTTAAAAAATTAATGTGACTAGGTCAGGTACTTAAACGGCTTGAACACATTATTATAAGAAAGAAAAAATCAGTGTAATAAATAAATAAAAATATCAAATTAATAATATAAAAACTTAGGTAGTTACTAGGTAGGTACATTATTTTAACTGTGGATTGGAATACACGAAAATTTATTACAGTTCAACAGTGTAGCCATATATACAGATTTATCTGTATTTATACAGATTTTAGGCAACGGGAACAGACAAATACAGATAATAAGTTTTACTCTGTTTTATACAGATTTTTGGGATTTTGGAAATTTCCTATGATAAATCAGAAGAATAAAGTAATAAGAAACAGATTCGATCACAATTGTCATTTGATAATTAGTAAAATATATGAAAATCTTATTTGAAGAATGAGTAAAAATATGTAAGTACAAAAAAAAATGTATATTTTATCTAAGCACGAGTACTGTTATTTTCTCAAAAAGGTACCACAAAGGTTAGTTTTTCAATAAACTACAATATTTTGTTTGTTTTAAAATTTCATTTATACAGATTTTTTAGCTTTTTATGCCTTTTTATACAGATTTTGGCTTATTATAATCCCATACAGATTTATACAGATTTCTAGACTTTGAAATACAGATTTGGATTTTAAAAGTGTGGCAACACTGCAGTTCAATTCACTCGTTACCAGATAGCTGTCAGAACCGCTGGAAAATCTGGAAAATGCTCTCATGTTTCTATACACAGGATTTGTACACCAATGATGTTTCCTACTAAAAATTGTTTACTTGCCAAAACTTGCAAAAACGTCGCTATAAAGAAATATTCAAGTGTTTAATAAAAAAAATGCAGTCTTGTCAATTCAATCGAGTTTTACCGCCATTTGCGAAGATTTTTGTACGAAAAAATGCATAAATATAATTTTCCAGCATCTAAACTTACTTTTTACAACAATTCGATAGATAGAAAAAGTGCTTCTTTGTAACTTATTCTATGGCAGTACTAATAGTTTCTACCACTCTTCTATAGATGTCGCTTCTCTACGTTGCTTAGGCTGCTGTTATGTAGATGGCGGTAGTGCATGCTAACTACTTGTTATAATCTTTCACAGATGGCGCTGCCGTACATTACTTATGCTGCCCATATATAGATGGCGCTGCTTTGCAGTACTTGTGCTGTTCGTTCACAGATGGCGTTGCTATTTATTACTTGTGCTATTCTTTCATAGATGGCACTAGCTCGCGATATTATTATTATTTATTCTATTTAAGGCCCTCCACTCGTTTGCGAGTGATCTTAGGCCTAGCTCGCGATATTTCTTACATAAATACTGCCAGTACTTTCACGCAAATACTCAATACAGTCTAAAAATTCTCAACAATGAACTCTCTTCACTTCCTAAGGTATCCAATTCGAAATATAGGTATCCTATGAACTTTATAGCGATATTGATGTGTCTTATCCTATTTTCTGACCCTCTTTATTCTATAGTATATTTTAATATTTCTTAGGCCCCCCGCGCACTAGGCAGAAATACAACGTCATATGTTTTACTGGCTGCCCAGTGCGCGGGGGGCCTTATGATGCAGAGAAAATCTGCTGCAATCAGGTTACCTATTGATAATAATAAAAAGCCCTTTATTTGATGAACATAATTTATTTTACGGAATTGTAAATAAATAAATAACACTCTAATGTGTTTACAAACAAATCTGTAGGTTTTGCGCATTATATAATCAATAACAATAAATAAATAAATACATAACATTTTACATACAGGAGGAAAATATGTACATATCTGTAATAGTAAACGATGTCTGTATAATACCCAGCTGATATGTGAATTGATCACAAACCAAAAATATATGTATACTACTTTAGAGGCCAATACAAGTCAAGCGTTTTTCATTACACATTTTTAAAAATATGTATATCTCTCTCTCTACATACGTAGTGGTCTAATTAGGCACAAACTCATAAATCTTCAACTTCTTTAGGTGCAGAATAACAAACAATAAATGGATATAATAACAATACTAACAAAGAAAAATACATAAAGACAATGTGTCCAAAATATTTCCAAAAAATGTTATCTAAAGTTTTACTTTGAAGCTTTCTACTGCACTACAATGTCTACTAAGACTTGGATTGAAATTTCAGAGCAAAAGTACAAATGTACATACAGTTCCTTAAGCGAACAAATTTGGATAATAATAATGTATGTACATATTATGCAGTAATGCACTATGAGGTAATTCACAAACAAAAACGATAAAGCAAATTGGTAACATTTTTCTTGTAGATAAGGCACAATAATATAAACATTAATAACAATATAATAATATGTATTCTGTTAGGTACTAAATGGTAACAGGTAGGCACAATATCAGGCACATTATTTCGGTTATAGAAAAATATCTTGTAAGTCAAACAATCAAAATACCGAGGTAACAAAACCCCAAAAAAAGTTTTTGAAAATATATGTTTAACTCTTCAATAGGTACAGAAAAATACAGTATATACTACATACATAGCATCATTATGCATTCTAATAATAAAATTGGTCCCAGTTTCATACACATACATATTAAATATACATAATACTGTCGTGAGAATGAAATAAATTCGGTTGATGGTGTTAGTAACTATAAGAATAGAATATTTATTTGATAGTGTTAGTAATAAATAAGATTCATATGAATGAATATGTGTTCCTAAGTAGCTTTGTTCCTATCGATATACGGCTTTATTTAGTAGTATTGGTAATTTCTAACACCATCAACCGAATTTCATTCTCGCGACAGTATTGTACCTACAATATTATTCAATATTTTCGTAATTTGAGTCTAAAAAACTCTATATTGCAAGGATTAATAAAAAATTTCGATTCAACACCATATTGCACATAATCATTATCGCAAGACAAAAATAAAGAACCACCGATGTTTGGAAAAATAAATACGTTTTCTCATCTCAATTTTATATCAGAATATTTTGGAGCAATAAAAAGATATCTTCTTTGTTTATTAATTTACATTTTGAATTATAATAGATTACAAGAAGATTTCTATTTTTAAGGACTAATGTTATTTTGTAAAATTTTCAAAATGTATATTAGTAGAAATAATATTCCAAATATGGTACATAATTCTTAACTTTAAAAACCGTAATTGACATTCAATATCTCCCACGATAACTATTCCACCAGAAAGATAGTCATACAAAAAAAGTAGCCTCAAATAATTCACAATAATGTGATGTAGAAAATCTTGTAAACAGTGTATGTAATAATTTTGTACAATTGTTTCCTTGTCCCTAGAAGGGCCTATGTGCAATGAACAAAATTGGTAACAAAATATCATTTCTTTAAACTTATACAGCTCTCAATGTAGATGTCCATTGTGATGGCGTGAATTATAACAATTAACAAGTAGATAATCAAATAAATATTGTGTGATGTAGATGAATTGTGAATACATAAAGTAAATCAATCGTCCGGTTATTCCTCTGGATTCTCCTCATTCTCCAGAATAGTTTTGAAGCAGAACGGTTGGAAGGGATATCCCAGACCTGTGTAAAACTTGCTCATAAACTCCACCCTGAGAAATTACAAACATACACATGTATTGGTGTTCTGAATTCCTTATAACGGACATGGCCATTTTTTCTGCACCTCTGACAATAAAGGTTGTCCACTGACTTTAAATTAATTGTTTATGATTAAAAAATAAACCTTTTTCACGGAAATTGTCAAAAAAATTTCAAATGTGTTTAATTTTTTACCCATAACACAAAAAACAATCTTATAATTTACCTTCTAAAAATTATAATTCTACAACAATTTTCATAAAAGCTATTTTTTTTAACTCATAGTAAAATGAGTGTACCATTTTAAATATGATACTTCGATCTTTTAATTTTGTAATGCATATGCATCAAATAGCAGGTAGTCTAACACAAAAATATTGTTTTCTGAAAGAGTTCCAACTTTTTGTTCCACTTTGTAACAAAATTGAAATAAGTATATAGGTACAGAAAAAATGGCAATTTCTGATAAATTTCATTGTTCCATTTACTTTGGAAGCAAAGATAATTTAACCACACAAAGTCAACTTACCAGTGAAGACGCAGAGTGTGGAGGAAGGCTGAGAGTCCCTCCATTAACACCAAGATGGACAGAGTGAGGGCTGCCCAAAATACAAAAATAACATAGAGGACGATGGCACCAACGTAACTCTCCATTTTGAAACCAAAACTAAACACCATATTCCATAATACTTCAGATAACTCTGCAAATTAAGACAATAGACAATCATTTTATTAACGCAAATAAAACAACATTGTATTGTATCATACCTATATTAGTTCTTTTACATCTTGCCTACATAACAATAAGAGCTGAGACATGGGTTAAGAAATGCGGTAATCAGCGTGATGAGTAGTTGCAAAACAAATGTTGTGATTAGGATGAACGTGAACAAGTTGAGACGGTTTGGGCATGTGGAGAGAATGATTGAGTATAAAATGATATAGGTACTACTAAGTCCGAAAGAAAGGGTGTGAGGAAACATGGCCATGCAAGAGTCACCTGGAGTGAACACATCAACCAGAAACCAGAGTGATGGATGGATGTTGAGTGAGAGAAATTATGCAAAGCGCATATCAATGAGATGGAAGCAAGAGATGTATGTAAGGACAAAAATGTGAGTGCTCTGTCCTCTCTGCCTACCCCACAAGGGATACGGCGTGATGACAGAAATAGAGACAACAATGAAAGAATTAATCAAAGATGACTAACTAAAATAATTTCAGCTAAACTTAAAAACAAGTAAGTTTGTAGGTACAAAGAAGTAAAATACTTACGTGCGTGAGCTAAGGACAACGCCCAGAGACGCAGATATGAAGCCGTATGTGAAATAGTACTGAGCACATACTCAATCGTGTGGATGGCTTGATGAATCATAATCTCAGAGAAGGGTTCGTCCTCTCCGTGTCCGTGGCCCCCTTCATGGTTGGACGCCGTGGGAGTCTCCAACACTTCGGGTGTCATCTCCAGTCCTTGGTTTATATCACCGTTTGTCTGAAATAACAATTGCGTATTACTGAATTTTCACACGTAAGTCTACAAAAAAGACATCTAGTATTACATAATTTGCTAGACGAATGTATGCCTTTCACAGATTTTTCCTAAATACTTCTCATACACTCAGTAGTTGTCTCTACATTGAAAAATGTTTGAATAGATGTCTTCCATTATTAAATTCATAGCATAGAAGTACCAAACCTAAATATTTTCGGAAACGAGAGATGGTATTTTATTTAATGTTTCAATTAATTAGGTAATCATTTTGGCTTTAGGATCCTGTTGAAAAATGCATGCTATTATGCCAATATTATCGCCCGTCCAGCAGAATTTTTGACCCAAGCGTACATTTACAATTTTAAAGTCAAGACAATAAATCATTAAAGTATATTTTCATATTGGTTTTAATGCAACCATAATGTATTTGTTGATGTATTTCTTACCGTATGTTTGGGCTTCTTCTTGTTAAACTTGAGGTACAATGGTTTTCCTAACAACATGACGGGAATACAACACAAAGCCACGAGGACAAACGCCAACTGCACCTTGTACTGACCATCGTACATGTAATTCTCACAGTTCTCCTTATCAAGTTTCAGTTCTGATATCAACATCATGTTGATGAAGAAAATTAGGACGGACGGAGCGCAAGCCGGGGACAGTTCCGCCTGCGTGCCCTCATACTCGGCGCTGTACATTATCCATTTCATAAAGATCATCACAACCATGTAGAAGAACAGGAGGAATAGGAAGAGGAATTGGGGAAGGAACTCCAGTAAGATGGAGTAGGATCTCTTGAAGAAACTGAAACACAAAATTATAGCAGTTAAGCTGGTTACATTTCTATCATTCATAATGTACTGCATTTAGTGTTAAAGTTAAATATGTATAGTACTTACCTATAGTTAACAACACTCATAAAGACGCCAAATATCATGTGGATCACACCAATCACAATGGACAGCTTCATTTTGTACGAATTGTAGAAAATGATCTTGTTTTCAGCTAGCTGCGGACAATAAACACATTCGTTAACACAAAATCTAACCTTAGAAATACTACAGGTAGTGACAAATGTTCTAGTGCCTATATTTCATAGGATAATGGAACTAGAATACTTTCAAAATGTTAAACAAATACTTATGCTGGATTTCACCAACTTTTTAGGTGAGGAATAGCGGAGATACGAGCCACCTAGCACAAATGTTGTATGAAAAATAATGACTAGTAGCTCCTATGTCCACTCACCTAAGAAGTTGGTGAAATCCAGCATTAGAACACCAATAAATTGACTAGGAACTCTGATAATTGCAGAGTGCATACCTATGTGTTGACTGTAAGATATTGCTTTTGCAATAAGTCCGCCTTTTAGCACTCTTACTACTATTTCCTTGTTGTGTAACTCTTTAATATTTTTGGCTAAATAGAAGATTTATTAATTTATTTACTTTAATAATACAAAAATACATACCTGCCATCCTGGATCCATACCAAACGGATAAGGAATGTGTGAGTATTGTTTGCCTGGATGCAGTTGGAGATGTTTATTTGCGATAACATCGCTCAAATTGAGCGAATCCACTTTCCAACTGGACCCAAAGATATTCAAAGACTTGGAGAAGGCGTCGTTGTAGATGAAACCGGTGTAAACAGAGAATATTCCCATGAGCAGAATGATATAGCGACCTCCGAAGAAGATGTTCCAGATTTCGTTTGTTGATTTCTTGGCGCTGAGTTGTTTTTCGCGGATGCAGACAAATGCGGCAAAGCCCGTCATGATCAGTCCATGGCCGAGATCACCAAACATAATACTGAAGAGGAAGGGGAATGTGATGATGGTGTATAGAGCTGGAAAGAGACAAAGATCATTTATTCATAAAGCAAATGTACCAAGAGGGGTGGCAGGAAAGAATCACACAGGAAATTTTTTTTTTTTTTATAAATGATTCTGTGTTTATTGATTATACCCAAATAAATCTTTGTACACTTCACAGAAAGCTTAAAAGCTTGTGTTGTGAAGTGGAGTAAGTCGGGGATTGAACCCGCACCCACTGGATAAACAGTGGAGCGCGTTACCAACCAGGCTACCCACCACCTCTTCACCTCTTGTCACAAAAAGAAATAACACATTTTTATTTTTATTTAAAATTTATTGATGATTTATAAGACACCATACTTAATTGATATTTGATAGTAAAATTTAATGATCTAATAATCTACCGTTATAAAAATTACAAATTTTATCAATATTAACGTGACAACCAAATTGTAGGCAGGTGTAGTAAATTTTGAATGAAAATAAAAATGTGATATTTTTCCATGCGAGATTTCTTCCATGTGAGTTTTTTCCATGAGAATTTTATCATGTAAAGGCAATATCAGTCATTAATTTAAATGAGAAATGAAAATAAAATGATCAAGTTCGTACCAGGATTGGCTTCCCTGTAGCTGGCTACACCATACGCATCAATAAGATTCTGGAAACCTCGGGTGAATTTATTGGTGCGATTGAATGTCGGAGGATCTTCACGTGTCTCGATGCAGTTCAGGAACGATGGGATGGAGCTTCCGCACGCTTTCTGAAAATTGAAACATTTTTGTAATAAACTAATTGAACCACGACAATGTTAATTTTTGAATAAAAGCAGTAAATGCAAAAAACTGTGATGTCAAGCGAAACATTACTACCATAACTCCCATTGTCACACGAAAAGTGAAAGAAGATGTTTTAAGTTGTTAGAAACTCTGTCGATTAAAAACGGCTCTTTTTATAATCACATTATCAAGTAAAGTGGTCAATCTGGGACAATTGTTTCTCCTAAAGCATTGATGATAACATCATTACGTAAGACTTTTTCCTTAACAGAAGCGAAACGTATTGACACTACATTCACATAATGTAGCATTATGTGAACTCCCCTGGGTGGGTGTTCCGAAACTTACGAGTAATTTTTGGCTGATCACTTAATGCCCAGAGCAACATTCGCCCATTCCACAACATCCTGCCGTCAAACATGTATTTTTGAAAATTGAACATACTATTCGAGAAAGTTTCACAATTAACCAATCTTTTGATACTATCACCATCTGTTGTAGAGTAGACGCAACATTTTAGCAACCATCTTTATCTGCTGTGGAGTAGGAACTCTGTGGTCATCATCTATTCCACTAGATCTCAAATACATTATTACATGAGTTATGTTTACTTACAGATCCATCTGCCAAAGCCTTCTGTACATTGGGAAGATCGGCCGTGGGGACCCAGCACTCACCAATGAGACACTTCTTTGTGACGTCCATATTAAACAGATTCAACGTGTGATAAATGGCCTTCATCTTACGGACCATAATAGTCCAACTGGCCAACTCTTTGGCAACGTTGGTCAACACACGTTGGCGATGATCTTGAGTTTGGTCCAATACCTACAATCATTATTACAAACACATAAACTAAACATTCTCCTACTCTGCAATTAGATGCCAAATAATTTTTCAACTCAGTAAATCTTGAAGATTTTGCAGTATCACAAATAGGGTTACCATTCTCAAATCCTCCAGCCTGGTCCTCACTCCCTTCACCATGTCTTGTCTCTCGGCATGAGAGTTGGGACACGGGTACAGAGATGCATGGAATCCCGTGCACACCTTCTTAATCCTCGACTTCAGCTGCTCTCCTTGGAAGAACGCCACAAACACCGTTTTATAAATTTCGTTTCCCTGCAATAAGAACAAAAAATTTAAATATCTGTGGATATATTAAATCTACCATAATTCTGCTGTCACAGACAATGTTGCTAAAACTATTTAAAAGCATGAGAATTAAATGGTAAAATCTCTATTTCTTACACTGGCCGGGTCCTCCAAAGGTTTCTCCAGTTCAGCCTGCCTCAGAAAGACATTACCACGGGAGATACGCCACAACATTCTCTCAAACCCAGGGACGCGCTCCCTCTGTATCACACCGGCTACAAAACCAAGACGCCCTCTAATGGCACTCTGCTGGCCCTCCTCTGGAATTAGAGCCCTGAAAATAAAGAATAACATCAATAATTAGTTACCTGTACATTACAAAAAAACCCTGAGAGTGAGAAACAAAATGATACAGCAAATATTGCATCTCTCAAATGGCAGTGGGCAGGTCACATGGCCAGAGATCCAGAAGATATGTGGTCATAGAGGGGTCTTAAGCTGGAAATCCAGAACAACTACCTGAAGTGTAGGAAGACCACCACTACGATGGAGGGACAACCTAGTCAAGTACGTTGGTATTAACTGGTTCCAGAGAGCTCAGTACAGATAGGTATGGAAGAAGATGGAGGAGGCCATCGCCCAGAAATGGACGGGAGTGGGCTTAGAAGAAGCGAGATTACAAAAAAGTATTCAACTAAAGTCCAGTAGGATTACCTGGTTAAAGAGTCCATTCCATTAGCCTCCTCTTGTTCAGTGAAGAACACTTGCGTCTTCTCCAACACATGCTTCAATTCAGTCAATTCCAGATAATTAGACTTGAGCCCGACGGCGTTGTGGGACAGTTCCAGAATTTCATTTTCCGTCTTTTCAACATGAGCCTGGGAAGTACAGAATACAACAGTTAGTAATCTCAACAAAATATACTAATATACTTGGTAGGTATTGTCTATTTTAAAAATACTAACCTCAAGATCAATAATTTCTCTGGGATTGGGGGCTCTAGGCACTTCTCTGACATCAGGAATGTTCACACCGTCTTTGATCACTTCAGTTTCAATATATCTCAATTTTCTCTCGAGTTCATCACATCGGCGGACTTCATTCACAAATTTGCGTTGGAAAGCGTTCACCTCAGCATTCAACTACATAAAACAGAGAAATATATTATTAGATTACATATTTACAAGTGCAAAATTTCTAGTTAAAATAATCAACTGGAGAATGTCATCATTTCTTATTACTTCCAGGAGAGTCCCTAATATTTTCCTGATGTAATCGATTTCTGAATGAGTTGAAAAAAAGCTTTGGTATCTCACCTCATTATTAAAGACAAATCTGATTTGATTTATACAATATTTATATAAAAATGTATTCGGGAATAAATACCTTAATGGAATGGTATGAAAACTTACATCTCTAAACTGCACAGTTCCATTCTCTCCGAGTTCGGAGACAGAGGCGTAAGCTGCCTCTGGCTGAATGAAGAGCTGGCACAAGGCCATCTCCTCACTCCTGAACAACGCCCCCATGATGGCTAAATTTCAGGTCAACCTTGGACCTTCTGAAACAACAGAAATTCAAAATTACAATACTGAAACACATGACAACATTGGAAAATACAAAACTTGCTCTCAAGCTACTGATTTGTGGGAGTAAAATTACGAATTACATTCCTAATAGATATTTGTATTAGTACTTAATCTGATTTTGTTTTCCAAATACAATAAACCAAAGAGATTCCTACCAAAAGGGAGTTCATGTGTCCATTACAACATGCAACTCTCAACTAGTGTTTAGTTTTCTCTAACAAACACGCAATGAAAAAGGGCTAAGTAGGTATTAAAATCATTCAATAATAATATCTCTGCAGTATGCATTATGTATTGTATAGTTTTAGTTCAAGATTAATACAAGTGGCGCTACAGTAGCATCGAGATCATCGGAAAACAAACGCAACTTTAGTCACATGTCGAAGGAAAATTATGTCAATCATAAACACGTGACTGAAATGATAACACTACGCGCACGATTATATCATGCACACTACTCAAAATGTACTACATGACACATACGAAAAACATTACGACAGGTACGCCATTGTATTCCCTTTTTACAAATATCTTTAGTTTTTCGCGAGTGTTGTATTTTTCGTGGACAGATTGAAGAAAAAATGAACGTAACCGTAGATCACGCGGGAAAACGCCTACTTGACAGGAGTAACGAGAAAATTTCTTTCGAAATTTAAAAATGGCGCCATATTCTTCATGAATCTTTATTTTTTTATCAACATGGCAAGCAACCTATATGCGGTATGTCTTTTTCTAATCTTATCTCGTAATCGTTGATAGGTATAAAAAGGAATGTAGGAAATAAAAATATAATGTCAACAAAAGTATACCACATAACCGCATCATGGCAAATACGAGTATTAATTACCTATGTACGTATGTACTAGTAAAATGTAAAACATTTACCCTTTTCAACCTTAGAATCTTTAGATATGGATAGATACATATTTTTATATTTTGATGCAAGTCAATAAAAATATTTAAATATCCTAAGACCATTTACATACGTTTGGAGCCGTTCATTTTCACTCTTTGAACATCCTAGAAATACTTACAAATTTTGGGCATTAAGGTTCAAAATCGGGTGAACAATCGCATGATAAAATGGTAAAATTAGGGATTTTTCCATTTTTTGGGGTTAATTTTGCGTCTATCAAAAAACTCCAATATCAGTTTGGTTAAATAGGTAGTTTGGCAATTTTTTGATAACGCATAATACTTATGTACGTATAGGTGTAACAGTGCATTATTAATATAATGCATGTGTCCTGCAGTCGATACTTATTTTATACAGTAAATCTACACATAAATCTTTTCAACTCTGTGTTTATTACCTGTGGCGCAAGTCATGAAATGAAAATAATAATAAATAATAAAGGCACTACATACGTGTAGTAAATTTATTATTATAACAATAATAACCAGGTGATTTCTCAAGGCACAATGAGTTATTAAAATTGTTATTAAAATGTGCGATATGAATTTAAATAAAATCGTTACCAATGTATGGAGCACACAATAAAATAATGCAGGCGAAATAATATTTTAAATCTAGGTACTGCATTTTGTAAATTTCTATCTGAGCATTATTGTTACCTGTTATTAAACACTATATCTATGTTACCCGTGCTTTGCAATAGTGCCTTCGGATCACTCGGTGTCTCCCGATGGCTTGAGCCGGTCTGAATGTCTTTTCCAATGCCCTTTCACACGATACCACTCACGATCCGACAAAACCCATATATCCCCACATGAGCAAAATTTCTCACAATGCTCCGCATTTCCAGAAGTTTCTACCACACAGTATTCGTTTCCAGATAGCACTGCTTTCGCGTACCAAGTTTGGTTTAAATTGCTTCAGGAGTTCCAGCGTTATGGTGGAACAAATATACATACATACATACGTAGGTACATTTTTATTATATGTAAGATTGTGCGCAAACGCAGGTATTTGTACCGGTTTTAGCTATTACACAACATATTCATAATATGCAAATGAAACTATGCACATTTTAATTAAACATCATCACATCACATCAGCAATGAAGCTAAAAGTCTGAAGGAACTAGGAATTGAACCTCAACAATAAAAATAATAAAAAGACGAGTAGGACGCGAACCATCAAATTATGTAAAAATATAAAATTTCACGGCTATTTTATTCGCATATTTTGCGATGGACGGTTGGCTAAACATTCGATGATATTTGAGACGGAAACACATAAAAACCTTGAAGGCTTGACTTGGTCTGTAGGTCTCTGCAATGGCCATTAATTTTTTAACAATCAACAGTAAATTAACATTCAGGAGGCGTATAGACATATTAACGCAAAACCTTCAGCTACACAACGAGACACACTAGATTTTAAACAAGAAAGAAATAAAATCTGCATACACAGCATAATATAACATTAAGTTCAGCTCGGACATCAGAACTTACAAATATGGATAATAAAGTATGGATCTCTATCCAAAGTAGTGGACACATAAGTCCTTTACCGCCTTGCACCCTTTGAACCAAAGCTAATGATACATTAAGCCTGCATTCAGCACATACATAGTACATACTAATGTGTATATTTATACTACCGCTGTTTCTTCAATGAAGTTATAAAAAGTATACCTAGGTGTTCACAATCTTCTGTAATCATTCCTTGTCACATTATAATCAAGGACTTCCTTATCAATTGGGAGGGGTTATACTACTTAGATAACTGTCTTGCATCATAATAGATAGATAACTATAATTTGGAATAAGATTCCTACATAGAAATAATATGTCGCTCCAATTTTTAGTTTCAATCTACGAGCTGATTTTTTTTTACTACTACGACACCATCGCGGTATATCACAATATTCACAATAGTGTGGTAACATTATAACCACTATGTTTAATAGATCTCATCAGGCAAGATTGACAATGAAATGGAACCATCGTAAATTTATGGTGGCTTGAAAATGCGAGCTTCGTACATTGTGTCATAACCAATAAAGAAAAGCAAAAAGCATCAATCGAATAGCGTCAATACAAATGAAATTAATATGATATCTACGTTTAGGGTGTGACGAGACGCTTTGGAAATAAATACCGTACATTAGCTTTGATAAAGTAATATCAACATTAAACACGCTTGCCGGTAGTTATCCCACATATTGGAAAAGGCTGTGGTGATTTGTATGAATCAATGACTTGGATTGGTGCATTGGTAGTGATGGAAAATACAGAAACAAGATTGGTTACGTAATTAGCAATCGTCGAATATTTTCAGGAGGTTTATACTCATACTGAGGATTAGCTAAAAAAGCAAATACGAAAATAAATATCAGCGATCTGAGAAAACCACCCATAGATTCATGAGCACTGCTGGAAAATTTCACAATTAGGACATTCAATCTACGATGTACCTTGATACATATTACTTATACTTTATAGGGAGCCTTCGATAAATTCGATGATACACTATGTGCAACTATGTACATTGTATAAGTACAGATTTTCAGAATATAGAAAGCATAAATATTTAAAACGTATTATAGTAGGTACAGTCTATTATTGTGTCTCTATATAATCTCACACGAAAGCCTTACATAACTAATGTAAATAGTATAGTACTTATAGTAGTTACACCCACGAAAGCCGACCAAAAGAAATTCGTAAAAAAATGAAAGCTGAATTAACAAATGAGTAACGCAATGTCGGTCGCGAGTAAATGTTACAATATATAAGTAAGTAATTATAGTAAATTATTAAACAGACAATAAATAAATATCACACACTCACCTCGAACCACACCTGACAGGTAAAGGCGATTGATTGTACCTATACGTAACAATATCTGGTACAAGGTTAGTGAGGTCTTAGTAGAACCTCGTCTCGGTATCGGCAACAGAAACCGACTGGCTCTTATAATTTTTCCCTACTATTTGGTTCGTAATGTAATACATACTAATAACGAGATCAGCTGACTGTTGCGGCCTTATCATCGTCGTGACATGGGCATCATTATCATCCGGTCTCGTGACACAAAGCCTAGAATGGGTTTAGTGGACATTAGCGACATCTATCTTACATTACTTGTAAAGACATAACAATAGGTATCATGTAAATTAATAATATGTATACATGCATAATACCTACGACGTCCTTACGGATTACAAGTGGACCCAGCTAAGCAGATCACTATATAACTACATAGGTCCCTTAGAAAGGATTGACCAAACGACGAGCTAGTTCATGATGTTAGTTCGTCGACTGAATCCACTAGGACGAGGCCGCCTGGCTGGTTCTTATCTAAGATGATAAAATTACAAAGATATACTCGTATACTACATATGAATGCCTTGCATTATATAGGATACGTAGATACGTTACGCATACGCAGTAACTAACTTATGGGTATTTAGATAACAGTGGCGAAGGGTGGATTTCCATAGAAGGGAAGCCGGGACATAAAAAATCCTCCTAGTGTTCTCATGTGGAACATTGAGGGGATGTAAGTTGGATTACTTAGTTCATTGGATCTCATAGTACCGGCAATCAATTTCACACGTAAAGCGTCTGAGCTCATATTCTAAGTAAATAAAGACTATATAATACTATATAATTAAGACTTAATAATATAACCATATGAAAAACTTGTATATGACGTCGACATATGCCTTGATGCCTTGAGGACGTCGAACATAAAATATTCAGTTCTTATCAAAAAAGACTTACAATTATTATTAACCAATATTCAGTATTCTTCTTAAAAAATATGCTGAAACCATGAAAATTAGTACCTGGTATTTTGCAACTATCACTTTCGCTTCTGAGATGGAGGTTGCCTATCTATCAGGTGCAGCTTTGCTAACTTCATAAATAATATTACGAGGTAATCAATCAATTGAAAAAACATTGTGAACAATACTTCTTCTTTAAAATAGAGATAAATAATTTAATAAAGAGACAGGGGAAACAAAATAACCTATTTAATTTGCAGCTCCCAGCCAGCCAAGAATTTTTGACATAAAAATTATTATTAAAATGTTTTGTGAAACCATCCTTTCGTTTATACTCGAGATTTATTAATGCTTTGGATGGCCCTAATTCCACAATTATTTTTTTTCTGTAAAAAAGACAATCTACTAAAATTAGTCTCCTCATTCAATAAGAAATCCGTGCCACAACATTCGATCACCACTGACATTTTAAAATACGTTGTTTTACTACAATTACCTACTCGCGATCACTGACAATATTTTAATTACCTTTGGTACGATATTACTCCTGAAATACCTGCCTATCAAATATTAAAATACATGCAAACACTATATAATATTACACAAACGCAATACACCCACACATACATCCCAACGATTTTGACAGCCGATGTCCAACCTGTCAGACCAATGCTGCCATATGAAATGACTAGTACGATTTCGTGTCCAATTTGAATGTCATTTTAAGAAAAAAACTCGTATCTAAAATTGAGCACGAGTAAAAACTATTATATCTTAATAATATTGTATTAAAACCTGTAGTTAGCAATTGGTCCTTAAGTAATCCAACGTAAAGCGTCTAAAACCCTCAAATTATTAGTCACATCTAGCGATAATATTTGTAAACAACAACACTTGTAGTGGTTTGCTTTTTTAAAATTACATTACAAGATTGACCCATACGCAAAAATCTCTTTGTATTTGGGAATAAAAATATAAAATGAAATGTCCCTTTTGAGAAATATCCCTATATTACTGCGGAAAGATATGCAAACTTTTTCCCCTCTATGAGCTGGAAAGAGTCAGTAGTATACAAAATTTCTCATAAGACTGAGAGAGATAGCTATATTTTTTGTCATTTTAAAGGTCAAATGAACATACCCTTGTTCACAAATCTGCACGCCTAACCCCAAACAACACGGTTTATTCCTTACAATATTATAATACTACTATCACGGTGTATCGGTATCGG
This sequence comes from Ceraclea dissimilis, assembly GCA_963576895.1. NCBI lineage: Eukaryota > Metazoa > Arthropoda > Insecta > Trichoptera > Leptoceridae > Ceraclea > Ceraclea dissimilis. The sequence goes on from OY756370.1 coordinate 13,140,228, forward strand.
GATTTCGCGCGCTTATTTGAACGTTACTAATATTATTATGACATTCAGCGCCATCTATCTACAAAATTTGAATGTGATATTTTTTAGTGCATTTCTGATTTATACATCATTCTAACTATTATTTATTATTCTAAATCAAAGGATAACTCGGTGGGAATCGTGTTCTTAGGTAGCTTCGCCCCTGTTAGATAATATAGGTGTAAATGCACATCGCCACAACGAGATAAGTGGTAATTCAATACGCGCACTTGCATATTGCATTACTAACCGCTGTAACTTAGCCTATAGACTTCAAAAGTCCTCTTTATGAGTAAAAAAAATACAAATAGAATAAACTTAGAATACTGCACTACAAATAAAATTCAACAATGAACATCTGAATCCATAACTTATTACGTGACACTCAAAAACAATTTCACAGCAAGATTATCTTATTCTATTCGGCTTCGGTAATCAATTCGTATATACTATGTACTTTCATTCACAGAGTGAAAGGTTGAAATGATTAAACATACCTGTTTTGAGTGCATAAATGCATAGTAAAACTAAACGTGCATAGACCTAATGCTATATTAAAAAAAATTGATACAACACATGTAAGTATAACATTCAAAATGATGTAAAAGTCCTAACGTCGTCTTTTTGGTAAAAACCAGCAGTATTTAGAGGGGTCACTATTTGTAACGAAAGAATATGGGGGCCTAAGTGCGATCTACATACGCTAAAATATTAAAATATGCACGGTGGTAAAATTAATCGAATTGAAGCTCTATAGGAAATTCCTAATTTTATGCTAACATTGAATACTAAATTTACCAATACCAGGAATCAATAGCTACAAATATTTAACATCAGCTTATGTGCTCGGCGAAGCCCAGCTAAATAAATAAGTATGCAAAAGCATTAAGGAATCTAATGTATCGATTTATAAATAAATACTATAGGATCACCCCTGCGGGATAGACAAAGAGAGCAAAGCGTCAAACTGCCCTATCCTTACACCGCTTACACGCATTACTTGCTTCTGCCATTCATGCAATCTGTCATCCACGCTCTCCGGTTCCTTTCACTCAAACGCGCCCATCCTTGAGGATCTGGTCGACAAGGTAGATCCAGGTCAGTCTCAGATTGCCGAACTTTCTCACGACCTATTTCACTCATTACTGCACAATAAGGTTACTGCACAAATGCACCAAAATTTTTGCTGAGCGTCAAACAAAGGTCGTAGGTCGTCTCGTTCCACTGGGTTATCGAAATTGTTTCATAAATTTTATATTAGTGATATAATTAAGTTACAATTAGTAACCCTGATTATGTAGAGATATATGTATATAGAACATATTACGTAACATTTTCCAGACATTTCATCGATTTGTTTGTTTATTCAACGCGTTTTCTTTAGACTCGTCAAAAATAATTTATCTTACAAATAATACCTACATAGTACATACCATATAATAAAATAATATTATGTGTGAAGCGAAGATAATATTTAGTTGTTTGGCTGGTTAAAATAATTTCGCACGCCGCGGTATTGTAAACATGCCAATAAAATTATTTAAAAAGCAGTTATGCTAACACGCTATAATGGAGAACTTCATTACAACAGTGAATAAATAAATAAATATTATATTGTATTATTTATGTGAATCTAAATACCTACAACGAATATCTTCCCAGTAGACCAAATCTAATATGAATTAAAAATACCTAGATAAAAAAACATTAATTATAAAATTCTTAACATTTTAACCAAATCTTAGTCAGCCGAACAGAATCGAACCTATGTAACTATGTACGTACAAGATGATCGGTGTTTTCCTTGAATTGCACGAAAACAGCACAAGACTGTGGCAGCGTGAAAAATAGTGCAACGCAGTGGTTTATGATGTTAAAAATGTAGCACTATTTACCGCAAATTACATTTTTAACAGCACGCCGGGTGTCGGGGCAAAATGACCTTTTATAAATGAAATTAAGTCAGCCAAACTAGGCATTGTGTCTACACTGTCTACTGAGAGTAGACCACTGCGTGTATGCATGATTGTTTTTTTTTTAAACATATTACTGTACGAGCTTTTATCTCGTCTGCGAGTGCTCTTATAATATAATATTATTTATTTCAATAGAATGTTACATGAGCATTTACATCATCCCTCCCCACTAGACCAAGTCTGCTCCAGAGAGTCGTGCCTTGTCTTATATTTTTACAAAATTGTATTTTTAGTAGAATCAGAGGAAGAACAAAACCGCTCTGAGTAGCAGAAATGAGGCCTCCCTGTGTTTCCTTAAGGAACATTATAGGATGAAGCAATTTTAGTATAATAGATTCAATAATAAATAGAATAATACGGTGCTTTTAGATTTCTCGATGGAAAGTTGTGGGGTAGTCTGTTTTTCTTTCATTCTATGCGTATTTTGGGGTTCTGAATCCGAATCCGAGGTTTGCCAACAAAATTTCGTGACGGAACATGGCGAAAAATCGGTAAAATGGCGAATATTTACATTTCCTGGCGAATTCTGGATTTGAACTTAGAAACCATCAACTTTTTGTGGGTCATCTTTTTAGCAGAATAAAAGCACATAAAATTTCCTACAAATTTGGTATATAATTTTTTTTTTCAAAATAACTAGCAGCGGAGCTGTCAAGCTCCAAAAATTGGCCAAATTTTCTTGTTATTTTAAATTGTAAGAATGGAAAATGTATGGAGAATAGGTCACCTTGCTCGAATTATCACCAAATTTTGACAATTATTCTTCAGATTTATGATACATATTTTACCTCGTTGGAATCAGTAAATATGGAGAAAGGTTTCAGGATAAATTTTATTGAAAAATATAGTGAAGTGTTTAAGCTAAAAAGGTTTAAACATTTTTAGCCTAAACAAATTACTATATTTTTAAATAAAATTATTTAAATATGTCTAGCTCAAATATTTCACGGTACTTTTAAATAAAAATTTCTTTGTGTTTTCGGATTCCAACGAGGTAAAATATTACTCATGAATTTAAAGAATAATTGACGACATTTGCTTATGAAGGCAACAAGGTAAACTTTTTCAATACATTTTCGATTCTCATAATGTAAAACAATAAGAAGATTTGGCCATTTTTTGGACCTTGACAGCTCCGTTCCTATTTATTTTAGAGAAAAAATTTATAGGGCAATTCTGTAGTAAATTTTACGTACATTCATTTTGCGTAGAAAAATAACTTACGAAAGTTGTCAGTTTTCGAGTTCTTATAAAGAAATCGCCAGAAAACGAATATTTTCGCCATTTTTTGTATTTTCCGCCATGTTCCGTATCGAAATTTTGTTGGCAAACCTCGGATTCGGATTCAGCATCCCAAAAAACGTATAGAATGAAAGAAATCCCTACTACCCCACAACTTTCCATCGAGAGACTGCTTTGTGTTTAATTTCACCGGATTAGAAGAGCTCCACAAAACATTATCAATCCAAAAATAATTAATAGTTATGATACGATGACATCAGAGTCGACTTTATTATTAGTTATTTCAAGACAGCGAATATATTAGACAACTAAAACAAAACCACAAAATAATAAGTGGAATACAAACATGTATCCAGTATAATATCAGAACAATGAAGGAGTACCAACGTCGATACTATGTAAATCAAATAGACAATAATAAATATACCTACACATTTAATAAATTATATACCTAGTCAAGTCACAAACTAAATGAGATTATCCAATGTTGTCTCTCTTAGCAGTCACTCAACAATTGCGTCAAGTAGGTAACAGATATGCATACAGCATACAGCTAACTAGACAATATGCAATCTTCAATCGTCTCAGTGTAATAGTTTGCACTAACTATTCTAATTCAATGAAACGAAAAAATATAATGTTTGGCGACTGCCTTTCGCAACCCGACGATGGCTGATGGGGTAAAAACATCTATATATTTAACTCTACTGAATTATGAAACAGAACTGGTGAGGGGGTAAGTCGACACCTAAGTAGCAAGTTTTCCTTTTTACTCCTAGCTAGTTAACCATTTCATTCGAGTATCTATACATATAATTGCAAAATAATACGAACTGAAGTCTGTACATCCATCGCCTCTTTGAATATCTTGTAAAATTTGCAGTTACAATGCAATTCATAGATACAGCAATGTAAATAGATTTGTCTAATAACCAATTATATTAGAGATAGCTGCACAGTACAATCAAACAATTTAACATGACAACTCATTAGTACAGGTACAGTTATTATTAGTACTTGAAATGATAGGCAATTACAATAATTACAATATTAGATCTTGATACCTATTAGGTATATTATTAATATTAATGTACAAGTGACGTCAATGAAGATAGTGAAAATCATTTATTGAGGGTGGATTGGATTGGGTTTAATAATATTAATGTACATAAAACTAACAATACAATCCATCGTAATAAAACGTTAATAAAGATGTTAGCTTTGATATACAGGGTGTTTGATAGATGGATACAGATATCTTCAGGAGTGATAGTAGAGGTAATTTAGCATCTTTTGAGCCAAACTTAGCTTAGTCAAAAGTCGCACGGTTCTCGAGATATTCGAGATTTTATCTTTTTTTCGAAATACCCCGAATTACTCAAGTTTTAGCCCGATAGCATCGTAAGTAAAGGTACCTACTTAGTTCTATCATTCTTTTCTGTTACCTGAATATGTGTTTAGTCTATTTAAATCATAAGTTTCAATCTGAAAGACAATCATGTTAAAAAAATATCGCATTAAAGTTTCGAGAAAGAGATATTTCAAAAACGAGTCACGACTTTGGAGAGGATTTTAGATAAGAAAAAAAATGTTTAAAGATTCAGAAATCTGGAAAAAACTTCTCTGGTTTATGCTCTTTCAAATGATATACAAAACATTATAAAAAACATTAGTTTCGTAAATCTATGATACAATAACTTAAGGGCCATAACAATGCCGTTCGGTACATTTCGGTACTTTTTCAAAAGTTATATAGCCGCACCCTTTAAAGATATAGCTTTGAAAAAAATATATTGTATTCTTTCATCTTTTCTCTAATGGATTACTGTTTAAAATAAAAGATATGTTATATAGTTTTATTGTAATAAAATATTTAAAAACATCCGTTTTTGACGCTATAAAAGCTATATTTCAAAAACCAATTGACATAGAAATATGTTTATTTTTTAAATTGATAGGTATTTTATATATCTAATCGATTACTGTTTAATTTTTACGAAATCGTTATTATTTTTATTGTAATATCCAAAAAACTACATTTGAAGATTTTTGTGATGCGCCTTGCCGAGACTCGATAACGCGCGCAAGTTGAATAATAGATCTTAACGACATGCATTCTGGTGTTATAAGCGAGATGTTTGTATATCATTCCTCAGTTCCGCCCACAAGCTTGTGGGCTACAGACGTGAAATCTGTGTTGAATTTTTTGTTATGAATTTGGAGAAATACCTATCTTATTATTTTAGTTTTTTCGGAATTACTTACGTAGCGCGCGAATTATGCGACCACGGAGCTACAAATCTATCTAGATGGAGCATTTAATACAAATTAAAGTGACTTTTGAAACTAACAGGGTAGGTGTCTATTTTTATCATAACTTTAAATTGTAATAGACAGTTACGTATGTAATATTAGGTACTTGTTATAGACAGGTAGGTAGGTATGTATCCCCTTTTGGAAAAATATTTTTTTAAACATATAGGTACCTCCATACTTTATTTTTAATGCATAATATGTGTTGTAACGTAAAAAGTAAAATAATAATATAATGGGGGTTGTGCAAAACATTTATTAGGTAGGTAAATATTTCATTTACAATTATGGTGGTATAAAACATGTTACAAATGATACAAATCTTCTTTTTTTAAAACAACACAGATAGTCCGAGAGCCGGCCGACAAAAATATAACACATCTGTTATAAAGACGATTTTTATTATATATGTAACATGTTTTATACCACCATAATTGTAAATAAAACATTTACCTACCTAATACATGTTTTATACAACCTGCATTATATTATTATTTTACTTTTTACATTAGAACACATATTATGCATTAAAAATAAAGTACGGAGGTACCTATATGTTTAAAAAAATATTTATCCAAAAGGGGATACATACCTACCTACCTGTCTATAACAAGTACCTAATATTACATACGTACCTGTCTATTACAATTTAAAGTTATGATAAAAATAGGCACCTACTCTATTAGTTTCGAAAGTCCCGTTAATCTGTATTAAATGCTCCATCTAGATAGATTTGCAGCTCCGTGGTCGCGTGATTTGCAATGTGTAACGAACATCAGATTTCTAAACAAAAGGGGGTGGGACTAATGCGCGCAATAATTGTAGGAACGCCCGATCGCTCAAGGTCATTCGCCTTATCTTGGCCCTTAAATAGATCACCTCTAATTTAAGCAAATTTCCATACAAATTTACTATAGGTACAGTTGCAAAGTGAAAAACACATTTCCTTTCAATTTACTGTTTCCGAATTTGTATGGAAATTTGCTTAAATTACAGGTGATCTATTTAAGTTTTTGTATCATAGATTTACGAAACTAATGTTTTTTATAATGTTTTGTATATCATTTGAAAGAGCATAAACCAGAAAAGTTTTTTCCAGATTTCTGAATCTTTGAACATTTTTTTTCTTATCTAAAATCCTCTCCAAAGTCGTGACTCGTTTTTGAAATATCTCTTTCTCGAAACTTTAATGCGATATTTTTTTAACATGATTGTCTTTCAGATTGAAACTTATGATTTAAATAGACTAAACACATATTCAGGTAACAGAAAAGAATGATAGAACTAAGTAGGTACCTTTACTTACGATGCTATCGGGCTAAAACTGGAGTAATTAGGGGTATATATCTATGTATATAATATCTCGAGAACCGTGCGACTTTTGACTAAGCTAAGTTTGGCTCAAAAGATGCTAAATTACCTCTACTATCACTCCTGGAGATATCTGTATCCATCTATCAAACACCCTGTATACTTGTTTTCCATAGACCTACAACCGGTGTGTTTCGCTTCCAAAATTGATTTTATTTATTGAACTGGTAAAATATTGAGAGTCTCTGAGATGAGTACCCTCGGGAACATTGCAAGGAAGACTCTCAGAGACAGAATAAGAAACACGAGAATCAGAGAGATGTGCGAGGTCGAGGATGTCGTCAGATGGGGAAGACAACGGAGGAGATATTGGTACGCGCATGTGGGGAGAATGGAACCATCCAGGCTCCCTCACATTGTGCTCCATGGCTAACCCCATAGTAGGCGACACCCAGGCAGACAACCAAAGAGATGAATTAACAGCTGGGAGTCGACCTCACAGGAGGCTAACCGCTCTTAAATAATCCATCAGGCCTACATTAAAATTAAGAAGAAGTAAAATATTATAGATATAAAACAATAAGCTGTACTATTCGAAGTGTGCAGATATGGCAGATCACAAAATTATTTTTTATAAATAAATTAAATATTTTTACACATTTTCGTCAAGCCTTATTACATAATTCGCGAATATTTACGGGTACCAAACCAACTACACAATTAATAAAAAAAATTTAAGGATTTTAGATTTTAGGCATTTAGGTACGTATTAAGCACTCTTTATTATTATTATTATTAAGACATATTGGACCTGAAGTCGAGTGATACAGGCTTATGTTGATTTTTTTTTAGTGTCCGACCGAATGTTCGGTTTCGGTTTCGGTCGAGTTTCGGCAAAAAAACGGGTTTCGGTTTAGTTTCGGTTTCGGTGGCAAACCTGCCGAAACTACGACCGAAACCGAAACTGCATTCGGGAGTTTTCGCGCTGTGATCGGTCATGTTCGGCGCGTTGTGACGCGATGAAGTGTATTCATGTCGCGACTGGCAAGCGTTTGCAGGTCGTTTTGTTTTGTTTGTGTTTGTGACGTTTTGTTTGTGTCGTGTGATTTATTTTGAATTTGGTAAGTTTTATTACGTCACGTAATAAAACTTTATAAAAATATTATTTTGTTTTGTCAATAATTCAAATATTAAAGTACATATACGTATTGTGATGTTAGGTAACAACTTAAATAAGTAATTTTATGTTTAATATTAAAAAAAAAAAGAATAATATTCAAATGATGAATCTACCTACTCAAATAAACACCTCACCTATTTTAAGTATTTTTAAGGCGCAATCAATAATATTTTCTTAAAAAAGGGGTTGTTATGTTGATTATCAATAAGTGAAAATATCGAAGACTGCATAGTTATGTGATTTAAAAGTAAAAAAGTAAAGTCTGACTGATTATAATAACGTTTTCTTTATTTTTCCCTCAAAACATGTTCTTGTAAGAAAGTTTCGGTTTCGGCCGAAACTGAGACCGTTGCCGAAATTCGGTTTCGGTTTCGGTCATAAAAACCAGTTTCGGTCGGACACTATTTTTTTTTCAAATAGGTGACTATGCTGGATTTCCCCAACTTTTTATGTGAGAACTAGCGGAGATACTTTTTGTTCTAGGTGTCTCCTATCTCCGCTATTCCTCATCCAAAAAGTTGATGAAATCCAGCATTAGACTTGTTAAAATTTCTACTGAATACTAAAGCAATGATATTTTATATTACGTGAGATCAACTGCCCACTGAAAGGTTGGTACCGGGTATATTTCACATCTATACTGCAGTATATAATATACACACAGTAATCTACATCACTACAGTAATAAAAATTTAATAAATTCGTATATAATTATAATTGCATGGTCATTAGTTGGTGTTGTCAAGGTTATCAGGCCACTGTGACCTTGTCTTAATTTGTACTCCATACCTATATACTCGTATAATCATATTAATAAAACTTCAATCTATAAGGTCAGTATTTTGCGTAAAAAAATCACACGGTATTTTATCTCTGCATTTATAAAAATTTAAATAAATAATAAATTTATAAAAAAACCACTAATAAATTGCATAGGCATACTCTGCGCTATCGGTTTCGACAGGGAACCTGTCATAAATGGTTTTTAAATTCAGCTGTGACTACCAAACTTCATCAAAATGTTTAGAAACTGTCGTAACAACGTTACGCCCGAATAAATATTTCAGATAGATACTTTGTATGTCTACAATGCGGAAGTGTGCAAATTGAAAAGTAGTGCTACAATTAATAAACTGACAACTGAAGTTAAAAAATTGTGGCAAATACTGACCAAAATTATATAAGGTACTGAAAACATTTATAAAGCTGTCGGTCATCTAATAATAAAATGTTTTTACTCGGTAGTCGGTAATAATATCATGTATTTTATGATGAAAATTTGTGACATTATAACAATTATTTTCCCACTGATCATACAACAAAAAAGTAACACATTAAAATGATCGTAATAGTTGCATTAGCGAGCAAGTAATTAGCTAGTCTTCCATCTCTGTAGCATGGTTTTCCCAATTTGGGGTAACCGGAAAATTTTCTACCTACTTATTAATTTCCAACGCCATCCCCTTGAACCCCCTGAAATACCTGAAGATGTTCAGTGGTGACACAAACAAGGCCGAAATAAGACAATATTATATTGCTTTATAAATAGCCTGGGTCGGACAATAACATACCTAACATTAGTAATACATATTAATATGTAGATATGTGATGTAGGTACATGTTTTATTGTTTACAGTTAAAGTATGTAGCGTGATGAAAAGAAGAAAACAGAACCGACAATCGATAATTATTCATCCACATAATTTAGACATACAGGTTATATTATAATATCATCCTATTGTAATGTAGGACTGGAAAACAATTCGTAAAAGTATTTGAAGCTATTGAATGTATTGTATAGGACTATTCCAGACCATCAAGAAAGCTGTCTCAAAGAATCAATGGTGTGTGATCAGGGTTCGCCGATATAGAAATATCCTTGATACACCTAAATCAGATTTTCAAGTACTATATAGTCAGGTACTATATATAGGGACAGAGCGATGGACTCCCAGAGTTCTAAAATGGAGACCGTGGGACAAAAAGAGAGGAGTAGGTCGGCCGCAGAAAAGATGGGCCGACGATATAATCCCAGTCGCGGGTAGAAGATGGGCTCGCAAAGCTCAAGACAGAGGACAATGGAATAAAATGGAGGAGGCCTATATCCAGCAGTGGAGAGATGGCTGAAGGAAGAAGAAGAAGAAGGATATAGTTGTACCTAGTATAACAAAATCAAAAAGAAATATTAATGGTATCGACTCACCTGTAAGCGAAACAGTTCAAAGGTACGGGGAGGACAGAATTATTTGAAATACCTACCTATTTATTAATTATTATTTAAATTACTTGCGGTGAAATGGTGAAACTATATACTATTCGAAACTTTGGACACAGTACATCCGCGCCTTCGTTTTATTTTACTATTGTTTGTACAGGGGTGGGCGTGGGAAATATATAGTACCTAACTATTTATACCTAGAAACATACACTATACATACAGTCCTTAAATTAAAAGGATAGTTGACTAATCTAGAAAATATGCGATTGTAAAATATTACAAATCTATATTTAACAATCAATTGAATTGAAATTGATATCCTAGGTATAAAACTATGATTCGATTGTGATAGAATTTTATATATAGGTAAGTATGGTCTTCTCTCTCTCAATATCACCTAATATTCGCAGGATACAAGACTTGCAGAGTTATTCGAAATTGCAGTTTTTATCAATATGTATTTTTAAAATCCCTCGAGGCGGCAATATGGGACAAGGGAATACCCACAAAATGGCGTATTACACTAAATTATTACCGATCCACTATTGATATTAAAGTGATTACGTCAAATTACCTATCCCCATCATACCTGCCCTCCATGTAATGTAATAAATAACATGTCTATGAATTATGTCATAAATTCCGACAAACTACGCCCAAACAACGATTTCTATATGTACACAAGGTTAATATGTTTCTGATTTTAGACGTAAATTGCAAACATACCTAATAATAATTATAATGTATCTGTGTAAAACTACATAACAGTTCATTTTCTAAGTAAAATCGTGTGGTGAATCCAAGATAAATCTTTCATCTACCTTCACTTATGATTTTCGGGCAAATAGATACTGGCCATGGTGTAATATTTAGTGATGGGCTGACTATGGATTTGGCCGACTAGTCGGCACTCAAATGGCCGATCAGTCGACCGACTAAAATAATCGGCATCTCAGCCGGATAGTCGGCTTTCCCGACTAGTCGGCGACTATAATCAGTACATCTCTAGTAATATTCCTTCATTGTTTCCTCACCTACTTGACCAAACCACTGACCAATGTGAATTGGGCATAAAAAGAATTAGCTCGCTGATTGTAGGTATAGTAAAATACATATAGATCTATAGGAAATTTAAATCCCAGATTCAACCAAAATTAGCAGGTACCTCTAAGTGAGCATGAAGAATGGGGTGCTACGATTACTTCTAGCCCTCGAAAGGATACATTGAGAAGACCCTCGAGTTTAGCAGAATTCTCGCATCAGGAATGTCATGATCTGCGCTTCAGAAACCAACACCATAGAAAGTAACCACTCAAGTACTCACATATATGTATGTAACAAAATATTTTAACAGTAATTCTACAAACACGCCCAACACTCACATACTAAATTAATCACAGGAAATGTATAGCTTTCACAAATAAAACCAATAAAACACCTGGCTAATAAATACACTTTATTATAGGTAGCCACTCACCATTTAACTAATAACTAATTACCTTTCAGGTATAAATAATTGTTTTGTCACACACAGATATAGGTACCTAATTATTTTTTACATTTCCTATAATTCTAGTGACAGACTAATTTTCTATAAGTATGGATGTAATATTTTGAAATTCATTTCCATATGGGTCAAAACCAGTATTTGTGACCGACACAGTCCAGAAATACAAATAGGTAGGTTAGGTACATATTAAAAAAAAACATATTGAATAAAAATAAAAAAAACTATGTAGGTACTCTAGGTAGGCACCAACATAACATATTTGCCCACTGTAGGTACATTGAAATAGTTAATTACCTAATCCTGATTTTCAATGCAATTGTACTGTCATCTATTCTAAATTGATTGGATTCTTTGATATATTTTTTTTACATAGTGTCAATTCCAGGTTTGTAGTCTAACTGTACCTAGAATATGAACTGTTGCAGTTTTCTGTTATTAAACTGATGCTCAGATAATAATACTACCTACTTATACTAGGAATACACTGAAATACTAGATACTCCGGCTGCACTAAACAGGCAAAAATATAGCCATTTCAGGTACAGTTCCATTTAAAAATTTGGGCTTCATTTAGTGACATAATTAGTTGGTCAACAGATCCCGAAGACAAAATTTTAAGAAAGGTTCAGTATTAATAAAAATCTCCATCTATCGACAAGTCACCAAAGAATTTTATATGTCCTTTGAATAGGTACCTAATTATTTGTATCAGCCATGGCCTATAATGAGTCATCATTGTAGGAATGAGTGTATAATTGGCATGGATATGTAGAGTGCAGACAGTGGCTGATTTACAGATAAGACACTAACAGTGAGTGGATGAGTCAGTGAGTAATTAATAGCGAGATGTTATTCTAGTTGCAAAATGTAATTAGCCATGGAATGCACACACGTACAATAGAAGCTTTCTACAATTAAATATTACTACATTTTGTACTATAAATTGTACCGATCATCACTCACAAATGACTGGCAGACATTGTCCATGGCAATATACATATGTGTCATATTAAATTTTACTAATTTTTTAAAGTTTTTTTGCCTCCCAAGCCCGAGTCAAAACCTAATCTCTAGTTGTGTGCACACGTGCTAAGTACATGCACACACACACAGCTGTAGCACATGTGTCAGGCAGGGATGCCACCTTTCACAGAGACTAGGCCTAGAGATTTCAATACATCCAAAAAATTCCGTCGACGGGGGGAATTCGAAGACAATTCCATGATTAACGTGGCCGGCCTACTCAACCATTTGGCAAATCCCAGTCTGACCCGGAGATATACGATGTTAGCCCGTAGCCCCGAGAACACCACTCAAACCTGGTTTATGGTTATTCTGAAAAGTTCTATTATTGGATTGCCGTCCATCCAATTGCAATGCATACCTGGCTTCGAAATTCTAATCGCTATGCAATAGCGCTTGTTTTGGTTATTCTGAAATGACGATTAGATAGTCTATGGTCAATGAATTGGAATTGACTAAAATCTGCGTGGACAAGGCGTGGACCCGTCTATATTCTATGGCGTATCTGTCATTGTAAATGTCAAAGTGGTGTCAACAATGGCGCCAAATAGCGCGGAGAAGCTTTCGTTGTTTCGATTTTATGATAAGTGAATGTTATTCTCCTTTACAGATGTTTACTTTCGTTCAGTTATTTAACTTTTATGGTACTCGTATCCTTCGTCGTGCGTTGCATACTACGTCTACACCAGTGACGGAAATAGTGATTAAAATAATTTCGAATGTCAGTGCGAATGTTAAAATCAATGGAAGACAAGAGTGTATGTGTTAATTGTTATTGTTAAACACGATAGATTTCTATGAATCTATCTTCTGAGATCGCAGGTTTTGTCTATTTGTTGGCATGTTCTATAATTTTTTATTATGCAGGTGCATACTTCTCGCCAGAGAGTGTCAGTGTTCTGTGGTACATACTAGATCCTACATACACAGTCTACACACACACGTATATACGTGCAACAAAATTTGGTTGACATAACCTAGAAATATACGCGCAACATACGCGTCGTTGGTCAGTATAAAATAGATTTTTCAGATTCGAAAAGTTCCTTCTGGATAAAAATTGTCAAAGTTTCATACTTTTGTGCCATTTTTAATAGAAAAAGTGTACCGAAAACATATTAAAACAGCCTATTGCAATCCAGTCAACACCTTCAAAGCACTTGACGAGAATTCTAATGATTGGATCATAATTCTAATAGCCCGGCAATAGTCAATCCAATAGGATGCGCGTTCAGAATAACCATCTGTTAAGATTCCAATTGCCGCCATCTTGAATTGACTTGATTCTAATCAGTCAATCGCTTGCATTCATTTCAGAATAACCATAATTAACTAGGTACCTAATTGCTTATATTTGACTTGAATTTGTGAGTCAATTACAGAAAAATGAGTTAAGAAAAAAATACCAAACCACCCATAGATCGGTATTTTTGTCATTTGAACACACAACTGACAAACCGAATGGTTCGGTAAAATACCGAACACCTGGTGACAATGGTGACATGACACAACGACACTCCAAAAAGTGTGGCATGATCTGTGCTTATGTCACAAGCGCTGGATTCATCCCGAAAGAATTACTCCAAATGTAATCTATTCTTGAGACCATTTCTAAAAACTAATTGAGAATCTCTTGTGAATAGATTTTTTTATCGAAACGTACCTATCTATCAAAACCTATAATACATTAGATTTTTTTTTGTGTTCATATATAGACACGATTGTTTCTCTGTCTAGTTTTGCTTAGAAAGCACACCAAGACCAAAGTACCTACCTAGCAGGCGCGAAGCTACCTAAGAAGACGATTCCCATCGATTTACCTTTTGGATAAAATGATAGGTATAATAGTGTCTAATCTGACGTAATCCCATAAAAAACATTTGCCCTGGCTTCCCTTCTACAGTAATCCACTCTTCGACACTGCTACCTAGGTACATTAAGAAATTTATGAGAGAGGGTTTTTAGAGAAGGTAATGTATTTTTGGTCGGGGACGCAACATTGGTGAATAATTTAGTATAGTGACCCAATTGAATATAAAAGGAACACAATATATAAGGTACTTAGAATCACAGAGCAACAAATGAATAGAAATGACATAAGTTCATTGACATAGTTTCATAAATACATACCTACAGTTAGCATCCTAAATGTCACTATACTCACAAAAGTTTAAGTGTTGGAATTTGGAATGGTTTTACTCGGGAAAGAACAAAAGGGTCTTTCCAATACAATTTAGGAGCTACAAGTATGTACCATGATAAGGATTGAGTTTGACTGTCAAGCAGATGGATAAGGTTGGAGACCCAATGACAACCTACATTCAACTTTTATAATACAAGTTTTTCTTTTTTCTTTTTAAATTACCAAGTTATTGATAAAATGAGTCCTCTATACATGCATTATTCTGTGGGCACAATATGTCATAATTAATAAATGCAATTACCCTATTCACTAGAAAATAATGATTACCTACAAACGTATTTTTACACTAAGTATTTATATCTAAGGGCACACCCTATTGTACAATAGTACCTTATATTTTTACATAAAAGTAACTTATCTAGATAGTGTACCTAAAATCTTTAAAATTTAGGATATTTATAAGTTAATTACAGCAACATTACCCTATTTTCAATCCTCATAAATATTGGTGATACTTCAAGTAAACAAACAACAAAACACTTTGCAAAATATAAAAACGTGTTCAGCAACAATGTAATTTCAAAAATAAACAAAATTATAAAAACTTGTTGCTACACACAGATAATAAAAATTTCGCACCACTCAAACACAACATATTAATTTCAGATAAATAACATTTAAGTATGATATAAATAAAATTAATTACGAAAAGGAAAAAACACGACGGCCTCACGACGAAGACGAGAAAACAAAATATGACAAAATAAAATATCCCACCGCACCAATCAACAACACGACACACGTGATGATAAAACAAAACAACTGTCACTTTTTTTTTGTTCTTCGACAGTGTTATCTTAATTGCTATTGCTGTTATTATAACGTTGGTCGCTACTTCCAAATCATGTGAATCGATTCTCGAGTACTGTGTAGAATCGAACATTAACACATTATTTATTGTCTGTTATGTTATGAGTAAGGAACCTATACAGGTTCCCTAGTTATGAGAGAGAACACAAACTATAAATATGAGTACGTTACCAATTGTGTTTAGGATATTATTGTTTTTATCTTTAATCCATGTTAAATAAGCTTTTTCAATTTTTTCGTATCCCAAACATGGTTTAGGTTTTCCCAATTAGTGTATGTGTATATGATGGCGTAAAGGTAAAGTAAAACTTTGATGAGATACCTCGGTACCTTTAAAGAAAGATGGTGAGAATTTTCCAATAATAATTAAATTAAATTAAATAATAAGCAGAACCTATTGTTTCTAGAATAAAATGGAGAGTTTTCCTTCACTTTTATTGACATAAATTTCCCACATCGGTATACAAATATCGCCGAATTCTTGCCAAATAAAACAGGTATTATTTAGATAATATTTGTAATCCAATAGAAATAGGATTTTATAGGAAGTCAATAGGAAGCCAAAGAGATTACATTTTAAAGCTGAATTTACCATATTTTTTGCTAAGGTTACTTATAAATTTAGCCTGACTCAAGGTCACTGTGACCGGATAAATAAATATGACTGGATAGATAAAATTATAATATTCAATCTCGATAAATAATGAACCTTCTCTCCCAACTTCTAGGAATTAAAAACTCACTTTGGAATGGTCGCTTAAAAGAAGTATTTTTATCTCCAATACTTATCATAATCTCATACAATTGCTACTGTTCTTTTTCATTTTGGTGGTATGCATCTCTACTTGTTCACATTGCCAGATGTATACTAGTTTTTCGTGACATATATACAGATTACAGGCGAATAAATAAGCATTATAATTTAAAAAAAATGTATAAACATTTGGTCAGCACAGAAAAGGTACATTTCGTTTCATCCGTCTTCGGTCTTGTCACACTTTTTGTATAGAATTACTATGTAGCCAGTGGCCAAGTTATATGAAACAAGGAGTAGGTACTTATCCCAGTCTGCGGTCAGCATACATTTGTGTCTTCTTGCCTCATATCTGCAAAATCTCTCTCTATACCAAATATTGTTGGATTACAATCATTACAATGGATACGATAGTTCTCACACCATTTCTAAAATTTTCGACGCCTGGTACCTCTACAGGCAGACGCTGCAAGCATTTACGCGCATGCGCCATGGCCATGAAGGACTGATGCACCGTCGCCGTCAGCCATTATAATTATTAATAATTTAATTAATATTCTTACCTGTTGAAACATAATTATGATCATTCAAATGAACATAATTTTTAATTGTAACATTTTTAGAATTCCTGGTGGCGAAGGAATATCCTATTTTTTTTAAACTATTTATGAAATCATTGAATAGATTCTCCCCTTTAATGTGTCCTTTAATGACTTCATTGTTCACTTCAAAATTCGACAAATGGAGTTCGCAGCAAGCCTCCATTTCCAAAGAAGCGCTAAAAAGAAAATAATCCATTAATACCGCAATATGCACGGTAGAATCATACTATTTAAATGCACTCGCCTCCACTGCAATACTGCAATTCAAAGTCACATAACGCAATGTTTATAAAGAAAAATGTCGCGTCCATGTCTGTAAGAAAACAATACACCACATGTGTTTTGCAACCCATAAAATACAATTTCTTAATAGTAATGAATAAAATCTGTCCCATCACCATATTATATTATCATGAGAAGACAGCGACTAGATGTGGTGCGGGAAGAAGTATATAACAGGCTAGGTGAATATCGATGGGGTTTACATGGCCTTAATGGTGGCATTTGAAAGAACTGGGCACTCAACACATGCAACGAGCAAACTTCATGTTTTGAACACGCGCCTGTACGCAAAAAATATTAAATTTTTAAAACCATATAATACGAACTAAACCTAATTATTTAATGCTATTTACCTTATCTTCTTCTGTTTGATGCGAATGCAATTGAGGTCGTGATCCAAAAACAAAGCCAAGTCTAGTCCAAATCAAAACCACAAGAGAACGTCAAGAATATGTAAGAAAGTTCAAAGTCGGAATCCAAAAAAACAAGCCAAGTCGATTATTTCAAAACCACAGGAGATCGCCAAGAGTAAATAATAATCCAAAGTCGTAATCCAAAAGCCAAGCAAAGTCAAATAATACGGAAGATAATTATGAATTTATGAGAACACCAACAACAACGAACGCACGAAAACAGGAAATGTATAATGGCTGACAGCGACGGTCACAATTTGCTACCGGCGCATGCGCGAAAATGCTTACAGCGTCTGCCTGCAGAGGCACCGGGCGTCGATAATTTCAGAAATGGTGTGAGAACTATCGTATCCCATTACAATAGATTGAGTAAGCAGTTTTTTGGCCATTTCTCAGCAAAATTTATATTTACTTGAAACACTTTTTATGGTCATGTTGGCAATAATGTAACCTCCAAAATTTTCCTTTTAATTTTGACAGCTGGGAGAATTGGAAGGACGGGGAGTTCGATTCAAATTTTCTATTCGCAATTTTGCAGAATAAAATGGAGGGTTTTCCTTCGCTTTTATTGACATTTTCCCACATCGGTATACAAAAAATCGCCGATTTCTTGCCAAATAAAACAGGTATTAATTTAGTTTCATAACCAAAACATCGCTTCATTCATTTATTGCCTCTTTAAGTAATATTTACCAAGAAACAAACAATTACGTATTTAGATGTCCTTTTGGATCCCTTTTGCATTAGTGTTCCCTTTGCCGATTTATGGGGTGTTTTTATAAACCTTTTATCACAAATATTTTAAATATGTGTATAATGTTAATGATCGTTAATAGAAATGAAAATTGATTGCAAAATACTATTTATTGTTTGCATACATTTTCAGGACACAAGGATTCTCCATCCCTTCTCCATAACATCACGACTGTAGGAGATATAATGTAAAACGTCGGGACTGGACTCTACATAATACAGAATTAATGTGAGTTTGATATTTGTTCATTCCTAATCTTGAATATTATTTTATAACATGTTAAAAGTAATTTATTAAATACATCTAGATAAGAATGTTCACAAACTTGTAATTTTATTGACAACAAGGTTTGGCTAAACACTTTAGAATCAAAATATCACGAGAAGCACCCAGTATTTAGTTTTTACCACAGGTTTTAATTTTTATTAATTATGCGACTAGTATATTAATGCTATCCTTTGTGAAACAAACATAGGTTTCTGCTTCTCTTTTTTTAAATGGAGGCAGGTGTAGGGATGCAAACGATACATCTATGTTTACAAAACATCGATGTATCGTTCATAAACATCGATGTTAACATCAATGTTTTGATGAATAATACATCACCGATACATCGACATGGTAGGACAACGATACATCGCTGATACGTCGTACATTTTATAAGGTTTTCGTACGTCCAATTATATCTGGATACCTACCTACTTACTCTATTACAAAATTGTTACGTTCAAATAAATGTCTAAATCAGTTCAACTGAGAAAATGTGTTTTATTTTTAAGGTTTCTAGTTTGATTTATTTGTTTTTATTGGTATAACAATTTGTGTGATGTATGAGATAATTGAAACATCGGAAAAACATTGATGTATTGTTCTTATTGCCGATGTTTTTAAACATCGATGTTAGTCACGGGAGCATTCGATGTTTTTAAGAACGATGTTGCATCCCTAGGCAGGAGCTGCCAACACACATCATTTTTATATTCCTACAGATTTGCATCAAATCAAATTATTAATTACTTAGAGATTTTTTTATTATACCTGTACCTGATATTACACCTTTAGCCGGCTAATAGGATTAGTATATTATAAATACCTACCTAGAACGCCAGATACTTTTTATTTCACATGCTGATTCCTTATAGTATTAACAACTTTTTGTCAATTGAATGTATTTCGTACAGCGATATCTATTAATTGCAGCTTGTTTCTCGTGCAAAGTACATTGTGTCTATTATAATGTATTTTTCTATCAGTGCTTCTCAGGGCCATCCCTAGACATAATGCCGCTCTTAGGCAACTACGAAAATGTGAGTAAAGTAATAAATACCTAGCTACTGCTACTGCGAAGGGTGGATGGATTTCTGCAGAAGGGAAGCCGGGGCTAGCGTTTCTTATTAGATTACATCAGATTAGACACTATTAAACCTATAATATTTTTCCAAAAGGTAACTCGATGGGAATCATGTTCTTAGGTAGCTTTGCGCCTGATACCTAGATAACCTCGGTAACAGTTTTTAAATACGTAGTTGGGAGAGCGAGTAATATTTAATTACTGATTTGGCATTGAAACAGGAGAAATGGATTGAGAAATTGAAATGGAAATGAAGCAGGAGAAATTTTGTAGGGGAAATAGGATGCTGGGTAAATATGTTTGCATCTAATTGTATAGAACAAAACAAAGTACATTGTAACTACAAACATTAGTTTGTTCATTCATTCAGATTGCCGCCCTTAGGCCTTGCCTAACTTGCCTATTTAGTATGGACGGCCCTGTTGCTTCTATTAGAGCCTTAATTATTATAATCCTATTACATAATAATATATGGAAATTATAATAAATTATGAAACGTCTGAAGCGGTTCTCACCATTTAATGTAAATTATGCTGAGGTTGTACTATGCATTATCATCTCATTCTCGTGTATATGTATCTTCCAAACATCCTTGACCATATCCAAGCCACCATTTCAGTCTCAATCCTGACGCAGATATGAAACGGCTACCGTTATTATTTTGCACACAAGTAACCATTCCAGTCGCTGTTACGAATAAGTTACGTAACGTCAACCAAAAGTGGGGAATAACAGCGACCACACAAGTATCCGCACAATAGTGGAAACAAAGATACTAGATTCTAACTGTTTTCTAATGGTGTGCGTAAATAAATAAAAGGGTTATATCTTGGCATAGCCATTGAACCTCACATTGTAATATTAGACTAGAATAGATGTAGAACTACATCTGACATTTAGGCCCTAACTCGTTTAGGCTACCTTATCCGCATCTAAGGAAAATTCAGGAATCAAGAACACATAGTAAATTCACAAAATTTCGACATGTGTGCATGATGAGTATTATACTATATTATTATATATTATGAGCTCTGTACTTCTCTTACAAAACATACTATGCAGGTAATCTTTATGTAGATATGATAATTAGGTAATTATAATTAGTAAGTGTGTTTGTGTTTTTTCATCAGACCTCTTCAATAAATTAATCCTAATTAAGTCCTAATTGCTAATTATTATTCTGGTCTGGTGTAGAACTCTTTAATAATTTTAACTTCTTACTGGGTAATTGTAATTATTGACACATGAATTTATTGGAACATGTATATAGTGAGTGAATATTTTTACCTCCTCTTGAGAGCCTGTGCAAATCCACTCTTACGCACTCCCGGGCAGATAGGTCTCTCCTTTGTTCTTAAATTATTATTTTCTTGCTCGACACA
Organism: Ceraclea dissimilis; assembly: GCA_963576895.1. Lineage (NCBI taxonomy): Eukaryota > Metazoa > Arthropoda > Insecta > Trichoptera > Leptoceridae > Ceraclea > Ceraclea dissimilis. The sequence goes on from OY756370.1 coordinate 13,161,570, forward strand.
GTTCTTGTGTATCCTGTGTAGGGTTGCCAGGCATCCCGATTAATCCGGATTGTCACCGGTTTTCATACCCCAATGTCCCGAACAAACCTTTTAGGATGCCCAAAAGTCCCATTTTTTAATTTTTCTATTATGCACATGTAATTTGTGCATGGTGTTATAGTGTTTGAATGTGAGCAAATGCTAATAGGGTACTGGAAGCCATAGTCCCAGTATCTTCAGATATCTTTTGACTCAAAAGGAACTACATATAACAGTAATTGAAAACCAAAAATTTAAAGCTGATTTTATTTTCATATATTAAAAATTAAGCAAATAGGCATAAGTAAATGTCCATCAAGTGAGTCAATATCTTGGGGAGAGGAATAAACCAGTGGTCTAATATTGGTTATTTGACTTGCAAGAAATCTGCCAACCCCGTTCCTGTGGGATCCAGAATATCCCACCTTCGGTGATTTCAGATTTGTATTACTTCTAATCAACATTGCTCTGAATCTCTTCATTCATAGCTACAGCAGCTTTCTCAAACTATGTTTGAGAGCTAGATATTGACACACTTTGATACCTTTTTAAAGTCACTTTGGCAGTCAGAATAGTTGATTACCCCTGCTTAACGTTGTTGATACGATAAAAGATTTTATTGTTGATATCTATTTACAAAACAGTATATATATCGAAGTTTGTTGGTTAATTAGGCAAGATTATTCAATAAAAACTAATACATAGTTCGTATGTATAAACCTAGTATACGTTTTATATATCGGCGTCAAAAATTTGGTTAAAAAACTTGTTGAATGTTTTGTCAAGTCAATTATTTTAATCACTACATGTTGTAAGGTCGACCAGATAGGTCATCGAATAGATGGATACATTTCATTAAAATATATTAACTCGATCTTATTATTAAGTTTAACTACAAGTTATTTCATTTTCAATTCGGTTTATTTCTCAAAATATTATATGTACAATTGAGTAATTTATGAATAGAAGTTAATTATTGTTGAAATTGTCGTAATTTTTTAGTGAACGTCGCAATACAATTGACGGATAATTTCGGTTGAAAATTATTTCAAAAAACGTTTTCTTGCAAACAATATTTTCGCGAACTTGTTTAACTCTAGACCACACAATTTTGTTTATGGATTATGTTATTTATATTCTTGCCAGTCATCTGCTTACGATAATTTGTTCAACACTGAATTAAGTACCGGCAATTTATTTATTGTTTATTAGTGTACCTGTGTGAAATAATTATTCTAAGTGTTCAAACTAGCTTAAGTAAGTGCGCGTCCCTTCAGAATTTTCTAGTGTTCGTTTTTCGGAAGTTAGAATTATTAAAAATTCAAGGTGAGTCCGTGTTTACTGATTATTTCGTTTCTTTTTATTTGTTTATTTATGTATAAAATTATATTGTAGGTAAAATATGGAATCTTTTTTGGTCTGTTTATAAGTAATAATGTTAATTTATGTTATTTGTTGTTGTGACTGTATGATTCCGATAAGAAAATAAAATAAAGCAACTGTATTTTTCTGATGAAAAACTTCGCATTTACGTTCTTTTTGTGCCCTTGCACATAGGTAAAAGTTTCTCGAATCGCTATTTTTTACAAATTAATTCTCTATCTATGCTTTAACTTTGCCAAATCTTTTGATTCTAACATTTTGTGCATAGCGTTATACGGAATACCAATATCTTTGGAAATTGCTATAACCACCTGCATGTATTTTAATATCCGTAATAAATTAACTGAGATTCGAGGAAAAACTTGTATTATCATCACACGAAATTTGAAGATTTCGTCTTCAAAAAAAGACACCTTTCGTGATTTTCTCCTCTTTTGTATTTACATACATTTTTCGTCCTTTTTGTCCACAAGCAAATTTTTTTTTTTAATCAATTAAATCCGGGCTTATCGGATGATTCCGTAAACTTTCACAATCGTTGCTATCCGTGTAGTGCTTTCTTTTCGGGTGATCCGTGTGTCGCTTAAAAAAACAGCATGGGGCGGGTTTGTGAGTTGTTGAAATACCTAGTTATAGGTATTTATGTATTTTACACTAGGCAGGTACGCATAGAACAACCTCTGTTGTGATAGTGCAGCGGAATTCGAACCGGAGACGTCCTTGAACTTAATCAGGCTTCTTTGTTAACTTTGCACCCTTTTTGTATTCGTAGGTACCCCAGTCCAGTGCATATTATGTCTCACTCGTAATATATTCATACAATCCTGAAATACCTACTTGTATACTTACCTAACATAACACAATGTTAATCAGTGAATGAACTGTGGGATTAAATGTGGACTGTGTACCTTGAATTTAGAGCATTATCACCATTCTTTTGACAATGCGCAAAATATCATTTGATTATCGCAGGTATCAGATATTTATCTAATAAGAGCAATCAGATTATGTTGTTATTGTTTGTAGTTTATTCCGGTCTTAAGTCCACTTCTGTTTGCAATAGGTATAGACAGTGTTTATTTACCTTTTTTTTTTCATATTTTAAAATACGTTTAATTAAAATTTCTCTTCTCCAGAAAGTATTCAACTTTTTTTATGCTGTAAAATCGATTTTAACAATAAATGCTCAAAGGAAAAAAAGTTGTTTCGCTAAAACATTTTAATAATATTTCGACACAGAACATTTTATTAGCAATTATTAAACTTTTTGCAAAAAAAATAGTTTTTTTGTGAAATGACGAAAGACTTCTATAAGTGGGTATTTTAGTTAGAGTTGGTTTGACGACTTCAGTATATTATACTGTCGAATTTGCCGATGATTTTTGTTGCAAAAAATATATGCAATGGATTGTTATATAGTATAGTAGTATTGCCATTATTTCTTATTTATTTGGATGTCGATGTAAATAGTTTTATACTGCCGTCATACGGGAGAAGGCCATTTAGTGACAATAGACCGGTGTTTTAACGTTAAAAAAGGGGGTATAGCGTAGATAATTGTCGGAAAGCTGGAAACTGTTTTAATCTCTTCATTAACAAGCAAAGAAGGTTTCCTGAAGTTTGCACCAATTTTACGCTTGTGCTAAGTACAGGGTGTCCCAAAAACAAAAAAAAAATTGAACTTTTTTCAGTTTTTCATTAATAACTACTAAAGGAAGCATTCTAGACAAATTGTGTTCTCCTGTGAATTAAAGTAGATGAAATTATTCGTCTACTGAGCATAAATACTACTCTCTACTTTGAAAAATAACTGAGAAACAGCGATTTAAAATTGTAATGTTTTTCTCAACATATGACAATTTTCTTATTTTTCTTGAATCGTTGTTGAATATCTTCTAATCCAAGCTACTTACAGCAAATTTTAGTACATATGATTCAATGGCCGGTTAATTCTCTATAAACTGGCATTAAAATTTTACCTCCATATTAAATTGTTTAGGATGTAGAGGTATTTAAAGAGAGACGAGTGAAATAGAGAAATTTATTAAATGATAGATTACAATATGTGAAAGGTAAGGAAGACTTAATTTTGCGGCTCTCTCTTATTAACGTACATTTTTTTTAGTTAAAAACCCAATTTTCGCTATTGATACACCACTGTGTAACAACTTATATCGAAAAGACTATTTTTTTTACCTTCATCAGTTTTACTAATATAACTCCTGAACGGTTGATGTTAGGGAAAAGATATTTTACTCAAAATTTAACTAAAACTTATTTACTATAATTTGATTTCAAAATTAACTCTGTAACTTAAATAATAACTGAGTTACAGTGTTTGAAAAAAAGCATTACTAAAAAAATTAAATTGCCTCGGCTATTTTTGTTGAATAACTCCTGAACCGTGGTATAGAGAAAAAGTTCAAGAGATTTAAATATAAGGTAAATAAATTTTCTATAACACAAGCGTAATAAAATAACTTTAAAAGTTATAGTAAGAAAGTTATGGATGATCAAAGTCAATATTTTGGGTAGCCATTCGACGCTTGTTTAGATATATTTCATACTATATGGCAAGCAGGTACTTTATTAGGCAGACATATTTCATACTACACCGGCTAGGTGCTTACTAGGCAAATATAATTCATAAGCAAATGTCGAATGGTTACACAAAATATTGACTTTGATCATCCATAACTTTCTTACTATAACTTTTAAAGTTATTTTATTACGCTTGTGTTATAGAAAATTTATTTACCTTATATTTAAATCTCTCGAACTTTTTCTCTATATCACGGTTCAGGAGTTATTCAACAAAAATAGCCGAGGCAATTTAATTTTTTTAGTAATGCTTTTTTTCAAACACTGTAACTCAGTTATTATTTAAGTTACAGAGTTAATTTTGAAATCAAATTATAGTAAATAAGTTTTAGTTAAATTTTGAGTAAAATATCTTTTCCCTAACATCAACCGTTCAGGAGTTATATTAGTAAAACTGATGAAGGTAAAAAAAATAGTCTTTTCGATATAATTTGTTACACAGTGGTGTATCAATAGCGAAAATTGGGTTTTTAACTAAAAAAAATGTACTTTAATAAGAGAGAGCCGCAAAATTAAGTCTTCCTTACCTTTCACATATTGTAATCTATCATTTAATAAATTTCTCTATTTCACTCGTCTCTCTTTAAATACCTCTACATCCTAAACAATTTAATATGGAGGTAAAATTTTAATGCCAGTTTATAGAGAATTAACCGGCCATTGAATCATATGTACTAAAATTTGCTGTAAGTAGCTTGGATTAGAAGATATTCAACAACGATTCAAGAAAAATAAGAAAATTGTCATATGTTGAGAAAAACATTACAATTTTAAATCGCTGTTTCTCAGTTATTTTTCAAAGTAGAGAGTCGTATTTATGCTCAGTAGACGAAGAATTTCATTTACTTTAATTCACAGGAGAACACAATTTGTCTAGAATGCTTCCTTTAGGAGTTATTAATGAAAAACTGAAAAAAGTTCAACTTTTTTTTTGTTTTTGGGACACCCTGTACTTAGCACAAGCGTAAAATTGGTGCAAACTTCAGGAAACCTTCTTTGCTTGTTAATGAAGAGATTAAAACAGTTTCCAGCTTTCCGACAATTATCTACGCTACAAAGCTAAATTTCCTGGGCTACAAATCAAGTTTCGAGAAAAAACGAAAAAACAACAAAAACTCGGAACAGATTAGAATTATTGAAATAATTTAAATTTATCTATACAATATGCTGAGACCACTTCTTTTATCTTTGGCGTAGAAATTGATAGTTAACGATAAAAATTAATTAACAAAAACGCGATTTTTGCGTTTTAAAAATCACGTATACCTAAATTGATTGTATCTATTCTAGAAAGCTGTTAAGTATGCACTTAGTAACTGCCTTTTAGCTATTTATGCTACCAAAAATATGCTAAAAAGCCGCTAAAGCGCAAACGAAACTGCTATTTAGCCAAGTATAACTGCCTTTTAGTTTAATAATTTACAAAAAAGGAGCATTTAACATCAGTTTAGCCAACTTTATCTCAAAAATTAAGAGGGTTGAGAAACATTTCTTAAACAGATCGATAGCGAATTAAATTCTTAATACAGCTACAGATAATATAGTCTGCTAAGATGAAATAAATAAATAAAAATAAATACCTATGATTAAAGGTCAAAATCGCCAAAATGTCACTTAACGGCCTTCTTCGTCTTTTTATCTTTTTTAAGGACTTGGTATCAAGAATGACGTCACAGTCATTTCCCACGCCATTAAGGTTCAAAATCTCGTGAACAATCGCATGGTAAAATGGTAAAAATAGCGTTTTTTTTCCATTTTATGGGGTTAATTTTGCGTGTATCAAAGAACTTTTACGGTTACTCCCTAGATTTTAATGCATATTATCAGTACAAAAAAAAAATTACTCCGCGACTTTCGGGAAACGAGTTGCCGTCTTTCGGAAAAAAGATCAGAGATATTTGTTTTTAGAAATCTATAGAAGATATAAAAAAATATTTTACGGTTATTCCCTAGATAAATGTTCAATAATGCATCTACCCTATTTTGTTCCAAAGCACATTTAGTAAAGGTTATCGAGATATAAGGTCTCCCGTTTTCTAGAAATTTTTGAACTGTCGGTATGCATACTCTTAATACTTATGTACAATAAGTACAATTCTGAAGCAACACTTTCTTACATTTCCAAACCAGTTTAAGGTAAAGAAATTGCCTTTACAGTCCAAATTCCGCACTAATTATGTAAATAAAACTAAGCGATACAAAGTATCTGTCTGCTTTTTGTATTTGTTAAACTGTGGGCAACCCGCCTGATCCTTTTTCAGAAAAAACATGAGAATGTATGATATTTACGAAACCGCCCGTAGTTTTTTCAAACAAACAAGAAGATTGATTACCATCTCTTGATGAATAATGAAGAATTTCCTTTTTTTCTCTTTCTTTTGTTGTTTAAAATACAGTGACCTGTGACTTTATTTTGCGACCGTCTATTCTGTCTTATAAAGAGATCATCTCTACTAATAAACGACAACGCCTGACTGACTGAATGAATGACTGACTGACATACTCACTCATCAACGCGGAGCCCAAACGACTAATCCAGAGAAGTGAATTTTTGAAAAAAGATAAGTTTTAATACAAAACCTCCCACTAAGAAGGGATTTTAGGAAATTTTGCCCCTAAGGAAAAAAGTGAAAACTAAGGTTGAAAGTTCTTTTAGAGTATGCGAATATCTCGGAAACCAGACGTGGTACGAACTTGAGATTTGGCACATAGATTCTCCTATCAAAATTAGTAAGTAATAGGGTGTTTGGCCGTTTATCATTTTTTTTTTATTAAAAGGGCTTCAAGAAAGGGGATGTTTTTAGGTGTCTCAATTAATAAGGTAATAAAATATTTTATATTAATTTCCTGAAAGCTGTTTCTTTAAAAAGGATTATAAAATTTTTATTTTAAAAAAGTCAATCATTAGGGCTAAAGGGGTGGAGTAGTTTGTTTTTTAAGAACCATTTCTTATAGTAACCAATAAAGCTACCCAAGCAACGCTGGATAATAACGCTATCTATGTTGATGCGATAACCCCCACTATCTTTTTTGACATTAATAATTTTGTATAGGCTATCACTAATCGTATTGTTTTTTTTATACCTATAAGTATTTCGTTATTGATAAAAACTAGTCTAGTCTTTATATGTGTAGGTAATAGGTATATTATATACGATGTACCTAATTAAAACATCTCAGAATAACTTTTTTCTGTATTTTTATCATACTGTTATCTAATACAATTCCTGTTCGAATAATAATTTATTGTTTTTATGTATCATCTGGGTTGTTGATCTCTGGTTATCTCATTGCTTCGTTATAAATAAATCGTTGTATTGTCTTCAATATACTTATTTATTTTTAATAAGGCAGTCCACCCTAATTGGGTATTTGTGATAGTTTGTTATTTGACATGAATGACATTGTATGATAACTTTGCTCTTAATAAATGCCTGAAACTTTGTAGGTAGGTAGTAAGCTAGGTAGGTACACTCGGCTAAGCGATTTGATTTGTTTTTTACCTATTTGATTTTTTTTTCTTAATTATTCGTAGGTATTTGACGAATTGCTCAGCCTTTGATTTTTTTTTATTTACGAGTAGGTGCCATTGTTTTTTTATCTTATTTTAAATGAATAAATGAATATATAAACTTTATTGTGTCTTTCTTTATAATAACATGTCATGAATTATGTGAATTACAATATAAGGTACATTTTGTTTCATCGACGAGTCTCATTGGGCTTGCACCTGTGCCGAGGCCCCCTCGATGACCCTCTGCATAGCTGCTTGTACCTTCATTATGTTCTGGCACCGTGTCTTCTTCGTCTCTAAACAAGAATCTCCATCAACATGCTCTCCGACTTGTGAATTCCCTCCTCCATGATTAATTTCACTACCTCAGTCATGGCGAGCTTCCTTCCCTTGCTACCACTGTCAACTTTTTGCTTAAGGGTGTTATATAGCCTTGGCCCAAGGAATGAGCCAAATCTCTGGCTGAATTTTGCAGTGGTATTCGGCACGATGAGGTTATTCTCGCGTCTGGTTGCCCGCGTGTGTTTTACGGTTTGTGTGTTGTGGATGTTTTTATTGATTTTCTTTATCAGTTTAATTATGTACATCTGTCTCACGCTCAGCAATTTAGTGTCTTTGAACAATTCAATTGAGGGATATGTGTACTTCAGCTTATTCATAACTTTAATAATCATCTTTTGTGCTTTATTAGCTGGGTCTAAAGTGGTTTTGGCAGCTCCACCCCATACCAGAATTCCATAACCAAGTAATGAGTGACACAAGGCAAAATATACATTTTTAATATATTGTGGGCTTAAGATAAAGCTGAGTTCTCGAAAAAAGAATGCCAATTTTCTTATTCTTTTCGACAAGTGGATAATCTGATCCCTCCAGTTCAGATTTTCATCGATCTGGATTCCAAGATATTTTATATTTTTACATCTCTCAATTTCCTCAGTGCGTTCATTTGTTTCAGTGCCATTAGGACCATTGCCTTGCCTTTCGTCATAATAGTACAGCTTGGTTTCATGTGACGGGCTTCCACTTTTAGTTATTGAGAAACAAATAAATTTTGTTTTAGAGGCATTGAGAGTTAAAAGATTTGCGTTCAACCAATTGGCAACTTTACTGAACCCTCGTTGTCCCACTTCCATCACTTCTTTCCATGTTTTATCACTGAAGAGTAACACCGTGTCATCAGCGAAGGTAATTACATTTCCTTTGACCAAATTCATACTACACAGGTCATTTATGTATAAAAGGAAGAGTATTGGTCCAAGGATACTCCCCTGCGGCACTCCGAACGTGATGGTGGCAGGGTTGCTTTTAATATCGTTGTGTCTCAGTATTTGTTCTCTATTAGTCAGATAGCTTTCGAACCATTTATGTGTTATATCTCGAACTCCCATGTGATGTAATTTCATGAGAAGCAGCTTGTGTGGCACTGTATCGAAGGCTTTTGCTAAGTCCATAAATATTCCTATACATTTGTTCTTCTCTTCCATGTTTCCAACCACACATTCCACAAGCCGCAACGCTGCATCCTCCGTACTCAATTTGTTACGAAATCCATACTGGTCAATTGACAGAATGTTGTTTTTATCGATATACCTTGTTAGACGATTTTTCATTAGTCTTTCGAGTATTTTTGCAAAAGAAGTAAGTAAAGATATGGGCCGATAATTAGTCATTTCCTTGTGGTCACCTGCTTTATGTATCGGACACAATAGTGTTTGTTTCGCAGAGTCTGGAAATGTGCCCGACATCAAACTTTGATTAAAAATAAATGTCAAGGGTTTCGCAATACTTTCCTTGTTTTCTTTCAGAATTTTGGGTGCGATACCATCAATTCCGGGTGCACTTTCTGCTTTTAATGTTGAGATTACCTGAATGGTCTCATCTATATTTGCAGGAACTGCAAAAAATGAGTGCACCGGCCGACTATGTATATTAATCTCCCTTGCCAGTTTATTTATATCTGTAGACCTGTCTTTCAATTTGTTAAGTGCTAGGGTCTCTCCTATAGTTGCAAAATAGTTATTTATCTTGTTTAGTTCTTCCTTTATATCTGCATTGTTATTCAGTAGTTTGCTTATATCACGTCTTTTACTAGTATTGGTATTTGTGTATTCTCTGATTATTCTCCAACATTCCTTTGGACTGTTACCCTTGGACAGTATTAAGTTTTCATAATATTTTATTTTTGTTGTCTTTATCAGCTTTGTGCACGTATTTCTAGTTTTTTTATACTTTTCACAAAGGTCAATGTCATCTGGTCTCCTCCTAGAGATCCTATGCAGCTTATCTCTTTCTCTGATACATTTAATAATATCCTCTGTTATCCATTCTTTGATTTTTTTCTTTGTTTTACTTGTTTTTATTGTTTCATTGTTGCTGACATGTCTACTCAATATTTGTATCAACTTTTCATAAGCTTCATTAACTTCGCTCCTGTCATACACTTCTTCCCATGTCTCGTTTTTTAAATCTTTTTTCAACTGGTCGTAGTTTGTTTTCCTGTATGTACTGTTTTTCGTGGTTTTTGTTTTGTTTCTGTTGTTCTCTAATCCCGTCATTGCAGCAAAGTGGTCTGTAATCGCAGTTTGACATACCACGGCATGAGTCTTCAATTTTGTTCTAATCATAATATGGTCCAAGCATGCTTTGTTTCTAGTTGGTTTATTAATTGCAGACAGGAAGCCCAGAGAGGCCAACAGGTTCAGATAATCCTGAGTGACAGCCGCCTCTTCTTTACATAATATGTCAATGTTAATATCACCAGCAAGAATAGTACTTTCCTTGTGTCCGTGTTTTAAAATATTCTCCATTGACTTAACAAAGGGACCTGCGTTACGGAATGCAGGAGGCCGATAGACTGCCACCACCGTAGTGCTTCCATTGATATTGGCTATCATGCAATTGGCTTCTACCACATCAGGTTCTATGACTGCTACTGAATGCTCATTCTTAATATATAATACTACTCCGTCACTCTTGTTGTAATGTTTTGTTGTATGAAAGGTCTGATATCCTTCAATTTCTTTAGATGTATAGGCGTTGTTAATCCAGCACTCAGTAAGAACAATCACATCAAAATCAATCTCCATTTGTTGAATGAGGACCTGGAGTGCATCGAAGTTCTGATTTATGCTTCTTATGTTTATGTTTAGGAGTTTAGTTTTAAGTCCACTCTTAATGGTTTCACTGCACTTTTCGGGCGTTTCATGTTGTTTCGTGTATATCGGAACGTAATTGTCTATGTCATCCAACACATTTATGTCACCCTTAGCATGCATAATTTGTGGCCTCTCTTGCAAATCTTTCAAATATCTGCCTACAAGGGCACTCCCGGCTAAAAGCTGAATGATTTTCCCCATCTTTTTTTTTGTCTACACACAGTGCACACTTCAATGCACTTAAGTCTGTTCTATTACAGTCCCTGCTCTCATGCTGGCCAGTACAATGCGCACATCTTGCTTCACGTGTACAGTATTTTTGTGTATGCCCGAATAATAAGCACTTGTAGCACTGTACCAGTGGGCTTTCGTCTAAGCTTATTGCATTGATATATTTTTATAATTAATTGATTTGCAATAACTGGGATTATCGTAAATTATACAAGTTACAACGAACTGAACAAACAATAATTATAACTTAATGTTAAGACTTGTACTAAAATAGTTATTCCAATATTCTTTCCCAATGATCAGCATTATTTTGATGCATTATAATATTGCCAACATGAGTTTGGTTTAGATTATTGGGAAAGGTAGTTCCGATACATAAAATTTGCATAATTATTCATTTTTAGCTTAGCTTTATACTATACTGTCAGTAATAAAAATATTTTTATTGCGTATGTTGAAAGGTATATCGCATTTTTTAAGAGGAAAAATTATGTAAAATTATAATCGATTGCAACATAACCAATCCAGTCTTCAAATCAACGTATTTATAAAACTAGTGTTTTTTTATTTATTGCTAAAATACCTCAACAAAATACTATATACATAACTTACGAGTATTTTTAGGAAAATTGTTTTAATAGGCTGAAGTTTAGAATAGTGCCCTTTCCCTCTTCTTCTTTTTCCTTTATCCTCCACCCGTTCGCGAGTCAATTTTGCTAACTCTTTTATCTATCTAAAATAATGAATCAGCATTCATGCTGAGATTCACCATCTCCAGTCTCCGCACCCATGTCAGAAAGTTAATACGCACATTATTTTATCTTCGAGTCGACTTACCTTTTCTTTTGAGATGACTGCTTCTGATTTTCGAGAGAACCCGTGGTGCTGTATTGTTTTATCGACGTTTCGACAATCTTACTGGTGTTATTCCGATTTTCTCAGACACCAGCAAGATTGTCGAAACGTGGGTAAAAATAAAACAACAAGCGGTTCACCCATGATTCATCCTAAGATCATATAAAGATAAACAGTATTATCATGTTTTCACTGTGAAAATTTACGATTTTTCTTTTGACATTGTTTTTATCGCAAACGAATCTACGATTTCTTTGTTCTTGAACCAGTTGGGTATTTTGCCCTTCAGTAGGTACTTTTACGGGTGTACCTAAATACCTATCTAAGTGTTTATTAACTAATACCTAATTATACCTATTAGGTAATATTTATTTAATGATGGATGCGGAACACGCTCTCTGTCTATAAAATTACAAATTAATTTTGAACCTTGATTTGTTTCGAGTAGAGTGTAGTATGGCGTTAGGTAAATGGTTTTATATATAAAGGTACCTACTTGGAATAAGTGCGGACTTGTTAGATGAACGTCTTTTACAAAAATTATACCTGCTTATGCAAATTTGTACAACTTTTCAATTAATTATCTAATCTCAGGTCTATTTTTCATCGAGTTTCATTCCTACCTATCAGGCGCGAAGCCACCTAAGAACACGATTCCCATCGAGTTACCTTTTGGAAAAAATGATAGGCATAATAGTGTCCGATCTGACGTAATCCCAAGAGATAGGGTAGCCCCGGCTTACGTTATTATATACTACGTTTTCGCCCTTTAACCTTGCGTACGGGAACACAAAGAGTTTACCAGCCAATAAGATGAGTTTTATTGCATACCGTGTATTTATATCTAAAACGATCAAAATACATATGTAGCTAACCCACACTAACAATCAATATTGAAGACGTGTTTTTTGCCGTATGCACGGATAACAATATGACTAAAAAATATTTGATTAAGTACTTCAATAATCAAAGATAACAATAAAACTTGGAATCTAGAAAAAACTAGTTTTATAATTACGACTAGGAAAAATAAAAGATACCTACTTGAGTGAAAAAAAGTTAAAGAAACTTAGGTACTTATATGAAATCTTCATTGCGTGTATGTTTGAATTGCGTCAGTGTGTCTGTTATTGGGTTCTTTTGCATTATTTGTTAATTGTTTGTAATTTATATTACTATTGTCCAGTCCAGTATGATAGTCCATGTATAAAATAAATAAATAAATAGAAAAAAATAATTAAAAAATTGGATTTCACTGTAAATCGACATGACACTATGTTGCGATATTTTTCTCAAGTAATATCTTCTTACTCCACTTGGGTATTATGTTTTTATACCATGACTGGTAATAAGTGATCACTAATAATTATGTAAATATCACTTTTGTGTACAATTTTTTACTTCTTTTAGCACATTGGTTAAATACACAAATATATATATTACCTACTTATTATTGGTATTGCACAACCAACTCTCGAAATTTACATGAATTTTCAATCTTGTGTATTAATAAAGATACCACTTCGTTGTATTTACCTGTCAAAAACAGTAATTTGCTTATAAGTGTGATATTAACTAAACAACAACAACCTGCCTGTAGATTTTCGATGTACAAATTAGTTGGCCATTATTTGTAGGTGCGTACTTTAACGTATTACAAACTTTTCGTAGCTAAATAGGTGCTGTAGGTACTAGTAGACGGTTCTAAAAATCCCAGCATTACTGCCTTCCCAAGTAAGAATACTGTATTAGCCAAAAACATGAAACTGAGATAATCGCAAAATTCTTAGTACTGCCTATATAATTTACAACCTGTAGGTGAAATAGAGGGCTTGAGAATAGGGGTTGCTTATAGAATTTCGGACTTTGTATAATTAACGTATATATGTATCAAAGGTGGAAATACTAATTTCGATGAAAAACTCAAAATGCCTAATTACTCAGGAGAGTAGTAGATTACGACTTTAACCATTTTCCACTCAGCACTCTACTGCCCACTGAAATTGGATTTGTTTTAAATATTTTCTTTTCCTTCAGAATTGTGATTTTTGTGCATTGTCTCTAAATTTTTCACGAAGTAGTTGGTAAAATTAAAAAAAATATTTGCTATGTATAGGAGAAAGAGTAAATGAAAATATTGAAACTACCTACATATTATAAATTTATTTTGTTCACAGTATGGAGCCTGGTGTTGCTATAGTGGGCTTCATTCTGATTGTTCTGGATTACTTGACTTATCCAATATTCTGGCTGATTGCCTTCTTCAACCCACACAAGAAAATACCTCCCGTAGAGGATCCTCTGCTCCTCACCAGCGCCACAGACTTGGCACAGCTCATCAGAAATAAAAAGGTTAGAGAGTGTTTAGGTTATCTATCTCGCCCTACAACTGCATCCCTTGCTGAGGAGGTGAAGATGACAGAATCTTAACCAGTCTTTTTTATTATTTTGTTTTGTGACGATCCTATGTGGTGATTTAATTATCATTTTTACTGTTTGTGACGATCCTATATGGTGAAAAGAAAAATGTAAGGTGCCCTTGGGGCGATTTTATCGCTAAACGGCGCCTAAAGTTGTCCGATTATTATTAGTATTATTAGTCTTAGAGTTCTTCTTCGTTTTAAGGCAATGCACCCGTTGTCGAGTGATTCATCAACTATAAAATTATGACCCGTAAGATGTAGTTGATTCTCATTTGTGTTTTAATTTATCCTTGACTGTTTCATAGGATAGTCAGGGATTAGCTGGGAGAGATCGCATCATTGTGATAAGCTCGCCTTAGTAAATAAATATCATTGATCCAATTGCTTAAATATTTTTTTATGTAATCTAATAATGAACGATTTCCCTTCAGGTTTCAAGTCAACATGTGGTGGAAGTATTTATTAAGAGAGTCAAGCTGATCAACCCAATGCTCAATGCCATTGTGGAGGACAGGTTTGCAGATGCCATCCAGGAGGCTAGAGAAGTAGATGAATATCTCAATACTTGTAGTGATGATCAGCTGGCTCAGTTGGAGAGGACGAGACCTCTGTTGGGAGTTCCAATCACTATCAAGGAAAGTTGCTCTGTCAAAGGTGTGTAAATTGTGCAAGCTATGGTATAATTGGATCAGTTAGATGTAGCATGATCTTTAAATTGCATTGCGCTAATTCAAATATTAATATCAACAAGTATTTTGGGCTTTATGACACAAGTAGGGCTGCCACCTCTCCGGGTTTGACCTGGGGAGTCTACGGGTTTGAGTGGTGTTCTCCGGGCTCCGGGTTAGCATAGTGTATCTCCGGGTCAGAAATTTTTGTCATAACTAAAAAAAAAGAAGGAAAATACCCGGGGTCCCGGTCTCCCTGATAGAAAGACCGGGGCTCCGGGTCAGCGTACTATATCTACGGGTTTGTAATTATGATGTGGACCAAAAAAAAAATGCCACCTGGCAGCCATTTACCGCACATGCAAGGTGTGGCCTTTCCTCCGTGGATCGGGTAAGCGGGGCAACCCCAACTGCCCCTGTGGTGGTGGAGTCCATTCCATAGTCTCCTGAGGCACTTCAATACCTGAGCTCACACGAACTTAATCTCCGACTCTGGTTTCTCCAATGCCATACGATATATGTACATACGATGTAGAGAAATTATTTGTAAACTCTGTAGGTATTTGAAAATAATTCTTTTTACTAAACTGCTTTTATATTTTGAAGGTTTATCTATAGTGGGAGGTTCATTGAAAAGATTAGGGATGAAAGCAGCTGAAGATGGTGCCGCTGTGTCGAGACTTAGAAAGTCTGGAGCCATAGCTTTATTAGCAAGCACTACGCCTGAACTGTGTTTGAGTTGGCAGACCAATAACCTCGTAACTGGAGTAACCAACAATCCCTACGACACAACAAGGACGCCTGGTGGATCATCAGGTGGTGAGGTAATATTTATTTATTTATGGTGGTCTTTTAAATATACAATGCAATTATATAACATGTTTCATTCATCAATCACCTAACAATGATAAGCACACATACACAGGCCATACATAATACATCAATTATTCACACACACACTACATAATCAACAATGTCTGTAATCAGGGAAGGTAATTGGATAGGGAAGATGTGGGAGTCAAATGTATCTCAAAATTATTTTGTCAGGATCAGTAAAATCCATGTACTAATAAGACATAACATGAGAGAAATCATTGCTAGTTTAATAGCGGTTGATAAAGCCTTTTACATTTTGACAAACAATTAAAGATATTCCACATTGTTGCAGGGTGCACTGATTGCTGGTGGCGCATCTGTAATAGGAATCTCTTCCGACATTGCTGGTTCTATCAGGATACCAGCCATGTTTTGTGGTATATTTGGACATAAGCCAACTCCAGGTAAATAATAAATTATGAACAAAGTTGTAATAGTTGTAAAGATTCCATGCTGGCCGACGACAAGCCGTCAAGTTGACCAGTATGATACCATCTTCTACCTTTTCAGCCTTGGTTTCTCTGTTGTTGGGTACAGGCCTCTTCCAAACGCTTCCATTATTTTCTATCACTCGCTTTTCCCACGTCTCAAGGTTACCTTGTACACCCATCTTTTCTTTGGCCTTTCAACACCTCTTTTATTTGCTCATGCCCTCCATTTAAAACTCTAGGTATCCATCATTTTGTGAACTATTTTCTGTCTTCGCTCCTTGGATTCAGAGAAGAATAGAACATCCAAGTTTTTATTATTTTTCCACAGTTTGCTATGTGATCGTCAAAGCTGAATTTCATTATACTAAAATTTGTCTTTTCAAATTCTCTGTTTCCAGGTATTGTTCCACTGAATGGCCACCACCCAGGTTGTGATGATGATGAGCTCTTCCTCTACTGTCTGACTATAGGGCCTCTGGCCAGGTACTCTAAGGATCTGGAACCCATGCTCAAAGTTATGGCTGGCGATGACTTTAGCAAACTGAACCCTGAGGAGGAAATTGATTTGAACAAATTAAATGTACGTGGGGGATACTTTACATGAATATATATTCTATAGAAATGACAAAATATAAGAAAGATAGGCTGGTATTCTGTCCTCTCTGCTTGCCTCGAAAGGGACACAGTGTCAGAAGATAGATAGATAGGAAAACCTGACATATTACTTAACATTTTCTAGGTCGTTAATTCCGGTGAAAAAAATAAACTTCGTTGTTTTAGATGTATGTAAGAATGTGTGTGGCACTCTGTACTCTTTCCCTACACCTCAAGTGATGCGTTAGATGGAGAGGCAAATGCCTTTATAACTTTAATTTTAGAAATGGAATTGAATATATTGTAGTTATGGCCTTTCTATCGGCAGTTCGATTGTTATATTCATTTTTTTTTCCATTACAGGTGTTTTATGCATACGAGGCTAGCCGCCACATATCATTGCTGCCAACACAAGATTCTGTGAAAGATGTGATAAGAAGTGGGGTTCAGCATCTCAAAGATAATTTTAAAATTAATGTACAAAAGGTAATCACTTTAGAACCAAAATCTTCTATATTCCTTTTTATTTTACTGTGTTTTTTATTTTACTGTGTGTACATTTACATAATTTTATTTCTAGGCTACATTCAGTTTTGATGAATCAGTAGAGATGGCGACATCAATATTTTTCAACATTGGCGACATTCCCAAAATGTTACGTGACGAGAAAACTGTAAGTTGTCAATGAATTTTATTTTTATATTTGGGTTTATATATTTATAGATCCTTATTTTTTTTCAGTTACATAATTAATACATTGTGTTTGGTTTTCAGGGCACAGATAAAAATTTGTATATCGAAATGTTGAAATCAATCGTAGGAATGGGAGAATACTCAATGCCTAGTTTAGGATTCTATATGCTCAGAGATAAAAATGCATTTGTTAGACAAAAAATGAAAAGTAAATACTTGAAGCAGGCTGCACAATTGAAAGATGAGATTATCGTAAGTTTTCAATTGTTGTGTAATTGTGTAATCAATAATTGGCATTTTTTCTGTGCCTCTTAAATTTTTATATTGTTACAAAATGGAACAGAAAGTTGGAACGTTTTGCAGAAAATAATATTTTTTTCTTAAACTACCTGCTGAAACATAGTAGGTACTTCACTGTATGTAGTAGTATTTAATGTGTATTCATATGATTTACGAAATTTAAAGCATTTTGACTTTGTAACTATTTTGCCGTGAGTAAAAAATAACAGCTTTTTAAAAATGATTGTACTAAAAGGATAATTTTTTAAAGATGAATTATGAAATTGATCTATTTATGTGTAAGAAATAATTGAACATATTTCAAAAATTTGTTACTACATATTTTCGTGAAAAATGGTTTATTTAATCATAAACAGTTAATTCAAAGTCAATGCACAAACTTTTTTATCAGAGGCACAGAAATAATGGCAATGTCCCTAATATAGATTGTAGGGCAAACATGAAATTTTCCATTTGAATTTCAGCAAACCCTCGGTGTGAATGGTGTGTTGATTTATCCAAGTTTCCCCGAGTCTGCCTACTATCACAACCAGATCATCACAAAGACCTCGGGCGTGATATACACAATGTTATTCAATGTATTTGGGATGCCCTCCACACATGTCCCGCTGGGATTGGATGAGAAGAGACTTCCAATAGGTTTTCAGGTGGGTGAAAAAATATGGGAAATTAAATATGCCTTGCATGAAATTTTGTAGATTTGGACGTGTTGAAAGAATGTATTCTTTTGCTGCACACTTGGCATGCAAGTTTACAGACTTTAAAAAAGCTTGCGTTAGTTTGCTAAGTACGAGTTGATTATTGTGGTATCTGAGATAAGCTCATACAAAAAAATTGTAACAAGTGTCTCATAGCATAAGTCATAATGCAGCTTGTACAAACTTGCAGCATGCTTATAGCGTGTAAACTTGGCATGCAAAACAGCTTACGTATGTCTGCTGCAAGCCCAGCAAACATTGCGAAGTCAATAATTCTGGTCTAATAGCAGATTTACTTATTTTGGTGTAAAATTTCGTAATATTATCTGACATTTTAAACTTTTCAGAAGTTTTGACTCTTATGGTGAATAGAAAGAAAAAAGGACATCGTTTTTACTTATTTCCCAACCATAAAGAACAAATAGCCACTAGGTAGAATAAAAGTTCTAAAAAGACGTGGTATTTACCTCTCTTAATAACCACTGAGCTATTCCTACTAATAGGTTGAAATAATCGTTTCTGCGTCGAAATTATAACCATATAATCAACCTATTGGAAAAAAAACTTTCTAGTCTAATTTATGACCCTTATTGAAGTTTGTTTTACTTCATTTGAGACAAAATTTCGACCAACAAGTTCCACAAAATGGCGGCCAATGATCAGCTGATTGCGTTCTCGGTATCTGTTGTGTTTTGTAGGTTAGGTATGACTTATTGGTCATTTTGAACACCAATAGGTTATGGACAATAATATTATTATGTCTTTATGGTAGGATTTGCTTCTAAATTTAACCTAGAGGTTATAGTTTCACATAAGTGTTCCAATTCTAGTTATATTTTGGAAGTATTTTGGTAGCACAGGATATTTTGGCGAATATGGAGTTTCTTTTTATAATTGTGACGCCATGATGAAATATGATACATACCTACCGTATAATGTTGGTGTGAGCGGACAATAGAGATGGGCAAATCTTAATAGTATGTGGATTCATACCGTACGATCACGATATTCACCACGATGAGCGGTAACCAGCGACAGGTGCGCAAGTGCACATGATTCACAACACACCTACTTATTTATATTTGTATATAGTGGTGGTGCCCTTAAATATGTAATATGTAGTTTACTCACCTAATTTCGATCATCGGCTCGCCCTAGTGAATAATTTACGAAAATAATTATATTTTCTCACTTAATTTAGATCATCAGCTCGCCCTAGTAAATGTTCACAAAAACATTATTTTTTTATTAATTTCGATTATTAGCTCGCCTTAGTGAACATTAATCTGAATATTTAAATTAACCTACTTGATTTTATGTCATCAGCTCGTCCTAGTGAACATTTACCTGAAATATTTAAATTAAAACACTTAATTTTAATCATCAGTTCGCCCTAGTGAAAATATTGAAATATTTAAATTTACTCATTTAATTTAGATCATCAGCTAGCCCTAGTGAATGTTTACAAAAAATGTGAAATTTCAATTCCTTAATTTCAATTATCGAAGACACAAAATCAAGTAGGTAAATATAAATATTTAGGTTAATGTCTACTAGGGCGAGCTGATGATTAAAATTTATTTATTTAGGTTAATGTCTACTAGGGCGAGCTGATGATTAAAATTTAAATATTTAGGTTAATGTTTACTAGGGCGAGCTGATGATTAAGTGTTTAAATTTAAATATTTCAGGTGAAAATGGTCACTAGGGGGAGCTGTTAATCGAAATTAATTAAATTTTAATATTTTTTAAATATTCACCAGGGCGAGCTGGTGATCTAAATTAAGTGAGAAAATTTAAATATTTTAGTTAAATTTTCACTAGGGCGAGTTTATAATTGAATTTAATTAAAATTTCACATTTTTTGTAAACACTCACCAGGGCTAGCTGATGATCTAAATTAAATGAGTAAATTTAAATATTTAAATTAAATGTTCACTGGGGCGCACTGATGATAAAAATTAAGTGTTTTAATTAAAATATTTCAGGTAAATGTTCACTAGGGTGAGCTAATAATCGAAATTAATATAAATTTACTATTTTTTTGTGAACATTTACTAGGGCGAGCTGAT
Organism: Ceraclea dissimilis; assembly: GCA_963576895.1. Lineage (NCBI taxonomy): Eukaryota > Metazoa > Arthropoda > Insecta > Trichoptera > Leptoceridae > Ceraclea > Ceraclea dissimilis. The sequence continues at coordinate 13,182,082 of OY756370.1, forward strand.
AATCTAAATTAAGTGAGAAAATAGAATTATTTCAGTATTTTATTCACTAGGGCGAGCCGATGACTTTATTTTAATCATCAGCTCGCCCTTGTAAATGTGAAAATTTAAATAATTTTCGTTAATAATTATTTTGATTTGTATAATCGTGGTGTGTATTATTAAAAGGGGGGGGGGGAATTAAATAGTTTGCCTCGGGCGCCGGCTACCCTAGGTGCGCCACTGAACTGTTCTACTGGATTTTATGTTTTTTGAGAAATTTTTGCTATGGTTATTATAAAACGCGGCTTAACACATCACTAGATATCACGTGACGCTCGATTATCTGACAGTGGTAACCTTGGATGACCTACATTAGACATCATGGTCGGTAACTTTGTAGATTCTATCACTAAAGTAGGAAAAAGATTCTTGATAGCCGAGAATTACTGGTTTTCATGACTTATTTGACGTTATAGAAGTCATATCTCTTTCTAAGAGTGGACGCCATTTTTTTCATTCTGACGTTTTAGCTTGGCGGAATGAATTGACATGTTATGATTACTATTTATGCCCTTATTAATGCTCAATTATCAAAAGTAAGGTGAGCAAACATTATAAATCAATGTTTCTAACAATTTTGCATGCTTAAAATTCAATTTTAAGAATTTTTAAGACATATAAAAATAATTCGATTATTATTGTATTTCCTTATTTCTCAATATTTTTAGGGCCCGTTAGTATTTTTCGATCTCCAATCATCATAATATACGATTAGATTTGCACCGCACGTCATTTTTGTTATATATGCGCGTAAAATCAGTGATAAAAAAAGTGCTTATGCAGTTTGATGAATATTATAATCGCCATTGTACAAGTATTGTAACGTAAATGGATGCGTGTGCTAAATAATAAAATAAAGAATTGGTTATATGTTCTATAATCCGCGCACGCGCGCATTAGGTCATAAAATTTTAAACAGGTTGATTAATTGGTAAAGTATACGTGAAGTTTAGGTCAAACTGGTTATAGCGACCAAATTGGTTGTAAAATGTCTGGTTAGAGTTTCTTAGATTACCTCCATTTAGACGTCATAGGCACGTGCTTCCGTTCCCCATTTTGGTTAAAATGAACATCAAATCAAGGTTTTTATTTCCGATTTAGGTGAGGTTACCAAAGTATCAGTGACATAATAAAGGTAATTAACTCCAAATTACAACCTTTTATGTTTGCTGGGAGTTCATTGTGCTATTTGGGTATGAATAAGTTCAGGCTACTGATTACTTCATATTTTTTTCTAATGATATTGTTCTCTCGGTTAAATTTTAATGTCAGTTGTAATATATATTTCGTTTCCAGGTGATTGCCGCCCCCCATCGTGATAGATTATGTCTGGCTGTTGCCAGGGAACTAGAACAAGCCTTTGGTGGTTGGGTGCCTCCCTCATAAACCCTAATATAATTCAATATAGTAATGGCATTATTCCTATTGACTCTCCTCATTAATATCATATTACATATTAAATACACAAATTTTATGTCCTGTTTTGTTTATGTTGTGAATATATTTTATAAAATATAGTTTAAGTACTTACCTATTTATTAAATAAAATATGTGTAAATAAGCCTTTTTATTTGAACCTTATTTCATTTAAGAGGTATGTTATCAATATTGAGATTTTCACTATGTACTGTATTGATTGAAATGGATAAATGAATAAAACGTATTTAATAAAGAAATTTCAATGGCAATGTCTGCCAACGACCACTTGTGACATTAATTTAAAGTACAGAATAGATACATATTTATGGGTATGAGAAAGAAGAAAAAAGTAGAACTAAATAAATATAAATAATATCAATACCTACATAAATACACATAAGATATAAATAGTCGCAGTTACCCTGTGTATTTTTAATTCAAGAGTAAAATACAGGTTTGTTAAAAAACTTTTGTTTATTAGGCCTTCCACCACACACTTGGATAACTACCTACTAAGAGAAGCGCTCCACCAATTGGGGAGCGATTTGTAATTTGAATCAAAATAAGTGGTTTATTATGAAATCATTAAAAAACAGAATGTCTTATTTCAGTTAGTGTGCACTTTATTAGTTAGCTTTGACCCCAATATTTAAATCAAATGCCCATTGTAAAGGCCAGCGACAATATATTAAGTACTAGTTAGGGCATGGCTCAGGTCGTGTAAAAACCTAATTTTAAATGTGGCGGGCCTGCCTAATGCACAGAGCGACGCTACTGCCATCTATAATATTTTTATTAACTAAAAGTTCGATCAGAAAGGGACGCCTTACATACACTCGTTTATTTCACCGAGGATGGCGCCATTTTCAAATATGATATTGATAGTATTTTCGAGGTACATTTTTATTTCTTACAGCATTAGGAACACACTTAAATGTTATGTTACAGTGTCTCCCGCATTATTTTTTTACGAATCTCGAAATAAACCTAAATACATATTTGTACACTTCGTAATAAATAAGCTTGAAAAGCTTTTGTTGTGGAGTAAGTCGCCATCGGGGATTGAACCCGCGCCTACTGGATCGAGTCAAGTGCTTTACCAACCTGGCTTCCGACCACCTCATTTGTACAGGTAACTTGAATAGTGTAAAGTAAGATATGTATTTATTTTTTTTAAATGTTACTACCTATCATTTAAATTTCTTTTTACAATCGAAACAGTGCTATGTTTACGATCGAAGTGAAATTAATGATAATTAAGCTATTTATGAAGTTCGTAAACAATTGTTTTATGTATTTAGAGAGATAAGCGGCGTTATTTTGTTTTTACATTGCAATAATGAACACATTATTATTGCAATGTAAAAAATGAGGTGGTTGGAAGCCAGGTTGGTAAAGCACTCGACTCGATCCAGTAGGCGCGGGTTCAATCCCCGATGGCGACTTACTCCACAACAAAAGCTTTTCAAGCTTATTTATTACGAAGTGTACAAATATGTATTTAGGTTTATTTCGAGATTCGTAAAAAAAATAATGCAGGAGACACTGTAACATAACATTTAAGTGTGTTCCTAATGCTGTAAGAAATAAAAATGTACCTCGAAAATACTATCAATATCATATTTGAAAATGGCGCCATCCTCGGTGAAATAAACGAGTGTATGTAAGGCGTCCCGATCAGAAATCAGGACGAATTATGAACGAGGATAAAAATAATTCAAATTATAATTCGATTTAGAGTATAAATTTACGTGTTGAGTTTTCAATTAACTTTAGACTTTGAAAAATTTAAATACTAAAAAAATCGGGGTTTTTAGCATTAGTAAAGTTATGTTGGTTAGCCTGCATGGCGCGAATGTAATATTAAATTGTCTATGAATTGCAAGTCAGTGGGAGACTATGGTAAAATACTTTTGCGTTTTGCTTGAAATAACGTTTTTTCGGCGTCGATGGTTGGTTGCACGCCGCGAGGGTTATTTTGGTTTATATCCGCATTATACAACAAATTATACCGTGAATAGTTGATTTCCACGTCGTAAGTGTTGTTTTTAATCTCGTTTTGTTAATTTGTGTGTTTTGTGAGTTGACATACTTAATCGTTGTTTGTTACTTGCAGCTCAATGTCTGATTTGGATAATATGACAGCCGCCGAGTTGCGGACAAAACTGGCGGAGTATGGCTTGCCCGTGATGCCCATTACTGATTCTACCAGAGGATTACTGGTAAAAAAACTGAAACTGATTATGGAAGGCAAAGCAGATGGTAAGAATGCGGACAGTCGCCGGTCATTAGCGAAATATTCTAGCGGTGAGGATTCCGATATAGATGTTGGGAAGACGACTAAAGACAAGGCTAAAAACCGCCGTGTCACAGTAGGAGGAGCCATGCTTCCTCCAGCTAGCGGCAAGTTGAAGAAACCAACACCTAAGAAAGTTGAACCACCTGCTAAAGCAGACAGTGACAAAGATTCGGAGCCGGAGCCGGAACCTGTCAAAACCCACGAAGAAGTAAAAACTGTAACCACAAGAAGGATCACTAGGACATTCAAGACACCTGTGACAGAAGAACAAGAGGAATATGAAACAGGATCAGACAGTGATGTTGATGTGAAAGAGAACAAAAGTACCACATCATACAGAAGCACAACTTCTGCACTTCCCTCATATAAGGCCACTAGTGACTATCTCTCCACCACCTTGCCCTCCACCACCACTACAAGGGAATCTATTATTTCACCATCATACTCGTCTTACACCTCCACTGATCTGAACTCCATCCGTTCCCGTCTTGGTCTCTCAACCAACAACTATGGAGATAGACCTTCCATCAGCTCCACTTATACTTCTAACTACACATCGAATTACAAACCACTCACGACCACCACCACTGAGGAAATAGACAGTCCCTATTTGAGTAGTTTCACTCGTAGGTTAACATCATTAAAGGCCGTTGAAGCTCGTAAGGTAAACAATGAGCAGGACACTAATGGTAGCGGCAGTTATACTTCCAAATATTCTTACAAAACTCCTTCGTACAAGAGGGCTGGAGACTATTCCCCAGACTTCAGGGCCGCTGGAGAGAAGAATGTATTTAAAACTAATCTCGTATCCTTCATGATCGTCGGAGTGGGTCTGGTGTTTTTTCTTGGTGTGGCTTTTTTATACTTGGGTATGAGGGGTGATGTGGCCTTACACATAGAAGATAAGAATAATGTCATACCTATCTGTGAGAGGATCTCAGGAGGCATACCTTCCCACGATTGTGTTAATAGAGACGAAGTTTCCAGAGCTACAGACCTTCTCAAGATACTTTATCCCGAACTTAACAGAAGAGCAGAGGCCTTCGGATGTGGGAAGTCTACTGACCCTCCGCACATGACAGAAAATGCTGTGGTACAATTTGTTAAGAAAGAGTACAAAGATCAGAGAGAGGAGAACATTATCAGGGACCTCTACAATCTGCATGTGCTGGTCTCATGCAACCCTCGCTGGGGAGTTTCTATCTTAGGAGTGGATACGTATAGTGATAAGGAAGCTACAGCATTGAGTAGCATGGACTACGTATTAGGCAAGAGAAGTAAAGGAGAAACTGCACTCGGTTTGGTAAGTCCCAGTATACCTTGGCGATGCTCCGTGACTAATGTTATGTATTATGGCAGTATCATCTTAGCTGTATTGAGTATTATTGGAGTTGTAGTCTACGGTATACAAAAGATAAGTAAGAGTTACATTGCCTACACTAAGAAAAGGAAGGATCAGATATACTCCATGGTTGAACAGATCATTGACATTGTGTCTCAAGACAACACAGAAGACAATGCAGATACAGTGGGACAAGCCATGGCCATCAGTCACGTTAGGGATATGCTGATATCTCCACAGAATAGGGAGAAGATGACCAAGGTGTGGGATGAGGCCATAACATTTCTAGAAAAGAACGAGAGTAGAGTGAGGTTTGAAGTGGAACGTGTCGCTGGAGAAGAATACAGAACCATCCGCTGGGTGTCTCCCCAGGGATCTCCCAGAGCAAGGGGACCCGGAGCGAGGTCGTGGCAAGGACAAGCGTTTGAAACTCAGAAAGGATCCGTCAATAACCTTACCGTCTCTCCTACACCCTGCCTGAAGATTAGACACATGGTGGACAAGAACGATAAGAATCCAAACATGAAGCAGGTGATTCAGGATGCTATATTAGAGAAGTGTGGACCATCCTGTAAAATATTACACATTGAGATTGACAAGTCATCGTGGTGCGTGTATGTCAAGTGCGCCACTCCCGCAGATGCCGGCATCGTGTACCAGAGCCTCCACGGCTGGTGGTACGAAGGGAACCTCATCACGGTGAAATACATCCGCCTGGAACGCTACATGGATCACTTCCCCTCCTCTCCGTCTACGGGACCTTACTTAAAAGCTTCCAGTCAATAGATCCTTAGGACATTTATATATTAACACATCACAATACCATAATATAATATTGATTACATTCAAGTTATTTCCCAGGGTTTGTGAGAGGACTGCAATGTTAACTTTACTATTAGAGAATCCTTTATAAAATTGGTCATAATCACACGTTAATGTAATAAGTGCACATAAATTTCATTACACTTATTGAATGTTGCATATTGTATTTACTATAATCTAATTGGTTGCATATTATTATATGACCTTACATTGCAGAACTACACAAATATTACCTACTAATTATTATTGTATGTATATTATTGTATTGTATAACAATTAACTAACAAATTATTTTGTAAAAATGTTATAATATTATTAATTACGTATCTTTGTCATACACAGTGCCCTTATATTGTTTGTGTTCTTGTATTGTTGTCTTTGATATTGTTCTTTGTTAACGCTGACAAGATTTGCACTACTCAAACATAACATTTCTATGTAAGCAAATATTTGTATTCACTGATTGAGTTCAGTGAATAATCAGAATGAATCACAAATATATTTAGTTTTTGCTGTTAATGTTTTCTTAAAGTGAGATTTGTTTGTTATTTCCAAAGTATTGACAATGTAATCTAAAAATTAAAATTTTATTTTAACGCACTTTGAATTGAAGTTTTAGACTCCCCGCGCACTATGCAGCCAGGCTGCGGCAGCCAGAATATTTGCGCAGCCAGTTAAGCAGCCAATCGACGACTATTCGAGATTCTTCATTTTTATTTTTAATTTTTTGATAGTTCGGAACCCAAAATACATCTGGCTGCTACAACTAGTGCGCGGAGATAGAGAGCAGCCACATACATTCGCCTACACACGCTCTGGCTGCGCGCAGCCAGCTGGCTGGTGTGCAAACAGGCGCGTCGTATTGGCTGCCGCAGCCAGGAATTCGTGGCTGCCTAGTGCGCGGGCCCCCATACAATGTCATGTTTTACTGGCTGCATAGTGCGCGGGGAGTCTTATATTTCCCTGTGTTTGTTTCAGTTGTGTGAATTCAAGGATATGTCTAGTGCAAATCTTGTAAAATTTTATGACTGATGAAAATTGTTTGTTATCGAGATTTGGCTTTTTAAATTTTTTTATTAATTGATACAATATTCTAGAGATTGAACTGTGTTTGTCACTTTGACATAGGAATAGTAATAAAAATATTTAATATACCTAATAAAGTCACTTCCTTTGAGTGCCAATATTCTCGTATGACAGGTACTTAACTATTCCTACACGCTTTAGAGTATTTCTTAGACTTCATACTATTTATTTAAATAACTTGACGCAAATAATTTATGTATTACTTTTTGTTTGTGATGTTTTATTAACTGATGTTTTTCATTGCATTTCTTTTTTTTATAATTATGACATTTCAAATATATGTATTATTGTTTTAAACGATGGGTTTGCTGGAATAGATTTCTGAACAGCCCACCCTTGTGATTAAACGAGCTGCCAACAGAATAATTTGAGATTACGTATGTTCGCTGCACTCCATGCAAACTGGAGAGAAGAATTCTTTGTTTGGACATCAGTACAATTTAACTGATCGCAATGCAACACAGATCGACTTGTCTAAAACCCAGCATTTGTTCGTAATCTGTGTAGATCTTGTTGTATTTGTAACAATACAGTCATAAAGAATAAATACGAGTACGTGATGAATTAATTACATAAACTTCTCTCATTGTGATTCAACCGTAGTCTCATGTGTAACCGTGACGTCCTTTTAAGCAGCTTAACCGTACTTGTGTTTTATAGAATAAAGCATTTATCGGATATTGTCAATTTTTCTGTACCTCTGACGTGCACCGACTTTGAATTAATTGTTTATGAATAAACGAACCTTTTTTCACGGAAATTGTCACCCATTTTTGAACTATGTTCTATTTCTTACACATAAGAAGTACAATTTCGTAATTTATTTTTAAAAAATCACAATTTCAAAAGAGTTTTTAAAAACCTGTCATTTTTATTTCATAGTAAAATGACTGTTCAGCGCCTTTTCCATACAAATGTCCGGTATACTAATTTCGTTACAAAAAGGACATTGGGAATGAAATTCAAAGTCAGTTACTTACAGAAAATTTGATAATGTCCGTCATAACCGCCTATGATTTGAAAATTTTGTTTAGTAAATGTTTATTTAAAGATAATTATTACTATTAAACCATTGGTTGTATAATATGCTTTTTATTTTATGTTTAAGACATAAACTTATTATGATTTTATTATTGATTAGTTTCATTGTTAACAGTTTACAATAAGCGTATAAAATTATTTTAAACTGTCGAACGCAGTCATAAAAGTGTAACCGGGAAGGGACGACTGCCTGCTTTATTCGCACTTATGCCAGAGCCATAAATGCGAATAAAGCAGGTAGTCGTCCCTTCTCGCATACAGCCCACATAGCTCACCCTTCTCGGTCACACTTTTATGACTGCCTTAGACAGTTTAAAATAATTTTACTATAGCAATTTTGTACACCTTATTTTTTGGAAAATACACTGTGAACTAATTAACATTTATTTTAATACTTGTATTACAATTATATTTAAGTAGTACTACTAAATCAATTATCCTACTAAATGCACAAGATTATTTTTGTTTTCAGTATCAATACAATACTATTTAATGACTGATGTTTGTTGATTTATTTTTTATATTTTTATAAGCTGATATTATTATTGTATGTATCGTATGTTTTTATGGTCAACAGGAATAGAATATAGAATGAATCGTAGGAGCAAAACATATTCGATTCACCAACTTTGATATATTTGACTGGCACAGAAATATGTATCATGTTCTTTATAGTAGACTAGCTGAGTTACCCGTGCTTCGCAATGGCAAATTTGGATGGTGACTTACATCGACAGTATGACCCGCAACACGTTCATTCATCTGTTAGCCAAAATTGTTAGTTTTAGCAGCTCTATATAGTATAACTATCAACCGGGCATTTTTAAGTTTAAATTTCAGATTTTTTACTTTTAGAACTTTGCCATATAATCTGAGCACTTGGATTTCCCTATTCTGGTAGCGTCTACCGCCAAGACTTGGCAACTCTTGGATCCCCTCATCATCATGGCATCTCTTAGGAAAAGCTTTTTCTTCAAAAACCGGCGACGTTACTACGAAGCCTATATTATAGAAACTGTTATTCTAAATTTTCACAGCAATCCATCGTTAAATGCGGGAGTTATGCGAACACTTACAAAAAATTAAGACTTTATTTTATATATATAGATACATTCTAATGTTGATCATCGTATGTTAGTGCCGGTCCGATATATTTTAATCATCATCTCATCATCGTGTATGTTTTAGTTTTTGCAATGAGAAATTCTAAATTAGTGATTGGATATTTGTGAACGTCACTGTAACATATAATTATATATTATTTAATCTATTTGATATTCGGCATCTCGTTTTATGTATGCATATTATTTTAATTTTCATTTTGTAACAAATTATTTGTATTTAGCTTTATTCTTATTTTATGTTTGTCTTTTTTTTCTATGTTGTACTCATTATTATTGCCTCACTGTTAATTTTAAATAAACTTTTTTTGTAACAACTAATATCTTTGTCATTTTGTCTTAAGTTTTTATTAACCAAATCAAATTGACGCAGTCGATTAACTAATGATTATTTTATTTTTTTACACAAAGCTTAAGTATAGAAAAGAATTTTCAGATTTTTTGTTGTTATGTGGAATTGTTCTTCCCGCCCTTTCTCTAAGTTATTTTTCCCTATGTTTTTAGCATTAGCATTTTAGTTATTACAAACTTTTTAAAATAGAAATTTAAAGATATACCTGTTTTTCTTTACATACCTAATGGAACTCACATAATGAAGGAGACTCTGGGATAAACAGATTTGCGTTATTACTTGAATTATTTTTAGTTTTCAAATTATTCTTGTAAAGCGTTGGATTTTTTCTACATTCCATAGTATACAGAATGCAGTATTCCTACAACATAGTAGAAGAATCGAGGATGATTTTGAGTTATTCTTCTTTCTCAGCCGTTTTGATTCCAATGCTGGACACAGGCCTCCCCTTTGAATTTCCACAGATCCCTATCCTGGACATACTACGTCCACTGGCTTCCTGCGATTAATTTTGAGTTAATTTGACGAAAATTGAATCTCGGCATGAGTTCACTCTTTCAAGGTTTAGCGTACCTCCATGTTTATAAATGATTTGATATTATTATGCAAACAGAATTGCTAAGCATCGCCCTTAAGCATTCCCCAAGGGAACCTAGGAGGGCTTCAAGGCAAATTACTCAGACAGCTTTATGATACCCACTGTATTGCATTCCCAACATTACGATGTCCAATTGTTTAAATTTAAACTGACAATGTATTCTGGTATTGAATAAGAAGTCCTACAGAGGGGACATGGAACACACTGAACGCACTCCAGAAGACTGGCTCGATCGGGGCAAATGGAGAGAGAGGATCCGAGTACTTTATATTATTATTCTTTAGGATCTGAGCCATCGACTCCAAATAAATGGGATATGGTGTGGAAAAGAAGAAGAAGAATGTATTCTGGTATTCATTATCTTGAAAATTAATATGTATACTTGGCTGTGCTGTAAGTTTTGGCCCTGAAATGTTGGACGATTCAGCAGGCGCTGTTTTATAAGACTCGTCTAGAAGACAAGAAGAAGCAATCATGCTAAGAGGCTGAGTAGTTTTCTGTCATTCAAATCAAATATCAAATCATTGTTAGGCAAAGGTTTGTTTCTTGCATTTATTTCGAGATTTGAAGATGCATTTTTTCCTCTTCTATTGAATGCTGTGCACTTTGATTATTGAAGTACTTAATCAAATATTTTTTCCTCGTTGTGCACAATAAAATAAAGAGGACTTAATTTTATAGCATTTCTATAAATTTCAATATCTACTGCCAATTTATATTATATTTAAATAGAAAGATATGCTTTTAAATTATACAGAAAAAACATTTTGTAAAGTTGCCTAACTTGTTTCCTCTTTTTAAATTTTAAAATTCGAAAAATTTAATTTACTAGCGCCGCCATCTATAGTTGAGTAGCAATAATAAAATGTTAGCTGATGTAGCGAAGACGCAAACCAGAGTGTTGGTAAAGCCAAGTAAAACACATTGAGTGGTAAGTTCATCGGGTAGTTTAAAATGTGATTATTATTTTTTAATTCCATCAGATGTCGGTAATTCAGACCTGGCACATGCTATTACATTAGGGTAGTGATTCCCGACCTAGCCTTCGTGGAAAATCGGAAAATAATTGGAATCTACGTCGCGCCGTTTTGGGGGCAACATATTCCTGTTAGTCTTGTAAGGAATATCGGGTCGCCGGCATCCCTCGTAGGGTATTTTCGCGCGGTTTTAATTAAAATATAATTACCACACATATAAAAGTACTTACTCGCTTGTTAATTACTGTTTGTAGTTTGACAAAATCCTCCTTTGGGATTAAAAATAATTTGTGATCGTTATTTTGTCGGATTACATTATTGAATAACAAAAAGTTGAGACAACTTCAGAAATAATGATTGGTAAGTTATAAAAAAAATTACAAAGGTAGTAAATACGTATCTGATATTTCATTAAAAATTTTGATTTAATATATCATAGAATTTTGTCACGTTTCTGCTAGCATTTCTGAATTTAGGCATCCTCTGTAATTTTCATTTTTCAATGTCATATACTTTCTTCTATGTAATTTTCCTTGTACTTACCTTCGATATATCTTAATAAATTTATTACCTAGCACCTAGGTACCTACTTACAGCCAATCAGCTTTGTCTCTATATTATTGGGAGTAGGTACCCGCGCCCTTGTCAGCATTACTTTCAATTTTATTCAATCTTTTCTGTAAAAGGAATCGTTTTACATTACGGCGGCAGTAGATAGGTACGTACTTTGTAAAAAGGGTTTGAATATTGGATTCCCTTTGTGTAACAGGTGACCTATAAACTCACTTACATAATATACCTACCTATCTTGCACGTTTGCATGAAGAACACCCTATACCGCTATTGCGAGTAGCCTAGTTAAATTTCAGTCAGTATTTCAGTATAAATATTAAAATTAGCTATAGGTACCTATCCTTCTTATTATAATGATAATGATGATTTTTCTTTCATGAAAATTTCCTAAGTCCGAAAATTCCAATGGGATCCCCCGGATTCCCGTATTGTAGAACTGGCTTGAAGACTCTTATCCCAACTATGACGTCACGATCATTTCCCGTGGTTCCCGAGGTTCAAAATAGAACTTTTTTTTTAAATAGCGTTTTATTACTTTCCAGGGTTAATTTCGCTCCATTCTAAAAACTTTTACGGTAATTTACTATTGATTCTAATTATCAATAAGAAAAAAAAATATTTGCGACTTTCGAGAAACAAGTTCCTGTCTTTTTAGAAATCTATACAAGCTATAAAAAATCTTTTACGGTCATTTATTAGATAGGTTAGGTTCAATGTATCTACCCTATTTTTTCAAAGCATATTTAGTAAGGTTATCGTCTATCAAGATCTAAAGCACCCATTAAAAAAAATAATGTCGATATATGCCGACTTTTAAACTTTTTTTTGTAGGTATTTTTTCTAGCGCCTGCAAGAGTCAGGTGTCCGCAAACCTCCGATAAGACATTTGTCATATTTTTCAGTATTGTGCAGCTTTTAACAGCAACATTGAGGCGGAAGGTAGCTGTGCGCTTGATTGTTAATCCTGTGGGTGCTGGTTCGACCCCCTTTGATTGAATTCCCTTCAGGACGTAAGCTTTTCTTGCTTGAAGTGTACAAAGATGTATTTAGGTTTATTTCGATAAACCCAGATTCATTAAAAAAATGTTTGTGTAGGTGTGGATATATTTATTACCTAAGGTTTTTGTAGGATAAGAAAGGCACATCAAAAGCATGTAGTGTGAATTTCAATAAATAGAGGTATTTAGTGAATTTCCATCCCTTATAATGAAATATTTAGGGTTGGTATTTAATCGCCGGAATGGAATGTGAAGGTCGAACATAAAAAGGTTTTAAACAATCTTCAATGCTCGCACAGAATTCCCATACATTTCCTTTAATTTAACTTTCCCTAGAGCTTTCTCATTCTTATAACAATATATTCATTCATTACTCATCCTTTTTCCAACGGAAATTCAATAATTAAATTGCGGATACATTTTGTTCACTACACGTTATTCTAAATAAGTAGGCCTTTAAGGGTGCGACAAGATTGTACATGGGCGTCGTCAGGGGGAGCGGGGGGGGGGGGGGGGTTATCTGCCCCCCCTAGAGATTGGAATACTAATTAATAAAACCTCACAAAAAATCACATTATTACGACACATTTTCTCATCATGTCATACATTTTCTAAAATCTGTATTAAAAACCATAAAAATACAATTGTTTCGTAAAAAATTGCCTGCGGCTCTATTTACGCGCTTCTCTCTTCTCTTGCTATATCATTTTTTTATTTTTGTTGCCCCCTCCCTAGCTCTGAGGCTGGCGACGCCCATGAAATCATGCATTTTTTCAAAAATTAATGCATATCATCACGTTTGGTGTTGGTGACAGCTCGCAAACATCATTGACAGGCAGAAAGGTTGCCGGTTCGAATCCCGGTACAACATCAGGCTTTGAGTCTTTTACATAGTGTGCAGGAAAGAAATTGTATCCATAATTGAACCAAGATCCTTCTATTTAAAAAATGTTGATATACCTACAGAAGTTTTAGTACGAGTACTAAATTGGTAGAATTGTTGTAATCTCGTGAACTTAGGAGTTAGGACCTAAGTAGGGTAATTCGCCAAATCACATTATGTACATATGGTATGTATTTAATTGTATTTCCATTTCCTCCACAAAGCTCCGCCATATATAGTCTCTATATATTATGCAAATTATATTTATCTTTCCTACATATCGTTTGTATTCACGGTTGTTGTATATTTAGGTAACTTGCCTGTATTACGTGTTTCATGTAATATTAGGTATAATATCAGGTACTGCTCTTTTTTACTAAATGCTACTATGAAATGTTCACAGTCCTGTCCCCTCACGTCGGGTCCCTTAATTGCGATGTAGGCAAAGAGGACAGAACGTCAAACCACCCTATCCTTATACACACACTCCTTGCCTCCGACACATTCATGCAATTTGTCACGCATGCCCTTTGCTCAAAACACGTCCGTCCTTGAGAATCTGGTCAATGTGGTCCAGCCATGTGGTTCTTGGACGGCCGCGTCGATAACCTTTTGCCATACATAATTGAAAAATTATTGCCCACAAGACTGCTTATTATTTTCCATGGGCGTCGTTAGGGGGCAGCGGGGGGGGGGGGGCAGTTGCCCCCTCTAGAGATTGGAATAGGTATATATTTTACCATAATAAATCAAATTATTATCACACATTTTCCCATCTTGTCGTAAATTTTCTAAAATTAAGTAAATAATTCACTTGCGGCGCTATTTACGCGTTTTTCGGGCTTCTGACATCCTTTTCCTTGAATCCCAGGAAGAACTTCATGATCAACAGAGTAGTGGATGCCTGGAACAGTTTGCCGGAGAAGGTTGTGTCTGCCAATACTCTCAACAGTTTTGTGAACCTTTTGGATAAACATTACACTGAGAAACACATGATACAGGCCCATCAGCAGTGTGGAAAACGCTCGCATATTTCGTTGACTGTTATTTTCCATTGCTTATCTAGGTAACATTACTGTGGATACATTAGTACTAGGCACTACGAGTATATGATGTTCTATTATAATATGAGTGAGTTTGTAATTACAATTTACTGGGAGGGTGTCAGCAAAAGTCATTAAGTTACATAAATAATACACAACACACACCGACACCGTATTTATAGTAGTGGAGTGAAAGCAAAAAGTAATCAGTTGACAACAATATGGGAAATATAAATAATCATTAAATATAACTTAGTCTGTTTTTGCTCCATATTACGTGAAGAGAAAATCAAAATGTTATTACACACGTTTTGTCTCACACTATTGTTAGGTTACGTAACTGATGTCCACGTCCTTTGTTGTATCTGATAAGATTTTACTATAAATACATCTACGTTTTGTGTATTGAGAGTAAGGTTGTCAGATGTTTTGGACCGGACAGTCCGGTTTTTATGACAACTGTCCGGTCGAAAAAATCTTGGAAAACCGGACAAAGGCCTGTCCGGTCTTTTCGATCGGACGTCAATAAGTTCAACACGATCAATTGTATAGGCTTATTAATTACCTGTTTTTCATGAAATCATTCAAGGGAATATTTAATCCTTGATTATTTCTACCGTCTTCTCATTTTTCATACGTAGTAGGCACCTATATTCCTTGTGAAATCATGAATATTTAAATAGATAGTATTTTTTCATAAAATAAAATTCGTCTACTTAGAAAACACTGTTTTGAACTACTCTTTTATATTTCGTTCAGCGAAAATATCACTCTTCAGAGATCATTGACCGAAAAAATTTCACATGCGGCGCAAATTGTGTGTGTATGTTTGGAAAAATATTTTTATAGAAGGAGGAAGGAGGGGGGCTTCGAAAACTAAAAATTAACCGGTTTTTTGTACACATATCTGGCAACCCTAATTGAGAGAGATCTATGTATAAAAAATATAGTTTTTCTTTTTGACTCGTGTACTTTCGTTTATTCATTTATAACAAAGCACGTGTATAGACACTATAAGAAATAGTCTTCAAAACAATATTTAACAATCTTCCTTTCTATCCCATCTCCTATCCCTATCCTATCCCTATCCTATCCCATCCTCATCATCTTCCCTTCTAGTGATTTGGTACAAATATGTTATACTATTATGTGACGTTTCATTATTTTATTCTTTCTTAAGGGCTTGGCACCAAGAATGACGTCACAGTCATTTCACACGGCATTAAGGTTCAAAATCGTGTGAGCAATCGCATGATAAAATGGTAAAAATAGCGTTTTTTCAATTTTTTGGGGTTAATTTTGCGTCTATTAAAAAACTTTTTCGGTTATTCCCTAGATTTTAATGCATATTATCAATACAAAAAAAAAATTACTCCTCGACTTTCGGGAAACGAGTTTCCGTCTTTCGGAAAAAAGATCAGAGGTGTTTTGAATATTTTTTTTGAGAAATCTATTCAAGACATAAAAAAATCTTTTCCGGTTATTCCCTGGGTTCACTGCATCTACCCTATTTTGTTCCAAAGCATATTTAGTAACGGTTGTTGAGATACAAGGTCTCCCGTTTTTAGAAATTTTTGAAATGTCGGTACGGTATGCATATTCTTAATGTTTGTGTTGTTATATCAGTGTAGGTTTAACTTTATTCAACTTTGACAAATAATTTTAGGTTAGTTTTTATTTTGACATACGTTTTGTTAATTATATGTAATTTAGTTTTCTTTTCTTATTCATCCTGTCTTTATACTTTAACTGACTATATGTTTACACTTTAATTAGGGTATTGTTTGAACTCCACTTATTTCCAATACTTATTAAAACTATTTTCTGTGTATACTCAATGACTGTATGTGTGCTTGTGTGTAAATAAGTAAAATAAAATAAAATAGTCTAAAGATAATTTAAGTTCTTACATTTCGCGGTTAAAATAACAAGTAGTTATCTCAACGGATGTACAGCAAAGGGTGGACTTTCCATCAGGCTTATGACTGATGGTTGGCCGGTTTAATGTGACCACTTTACACTTAAGTAACATTCACCATATCTAGTCCATCCATCTGCCGCGGCCGAGATTCGAATCCAGACCTCCGTATGCCTGATGGAAAGTCCACCCTTCGCTGGATATCGTTGAGATAACTACTTGTTATTTTACATGTAGAAAATCCGATGTTTGTCTAAAAATGAGTAAAAATATTGTCCGTATACATTTCGTTCATATATCGTCTAACAACACAATACACACAAAAATTAAATGAATTCAATTTACAAATCAGTCATGACATAAGAAAACAATTAAAAAGAAAACACAATAACAATAATAAAAGTATCAAGAATGCATATTATAGGATAGGAAGGGAAAGGAGGACAGTTAAGGAAAATGGAGTCAAGAATCAAACAAACAAGGGACGACAACTCTAGCAATCGGCACACACCCTTACAGAAACTATATGGTAGTAAATCAAATATATGTAATTATTAAGTTGTGTAAAATTCGAAGTCAAAACGAAACCTCTGTAGTAAATCTGAAGGAAAACTGATTTTGAATTTTGATATAAGTACTTAGTATTTTATTCTGAATTCTGACATTTTGAATTTTCGCACCACTAAACAGACTTTTTTTATTATAACGCAAAACGTAGCTTTACGAATTTTAATAACAGTTTTCTTCAGTT
Source organism: Ceraclea dissimilis (assembly GCA_963576895.1). Taxonomy (NCBI): domain Eukaryota; kingdom Metazoa; phylum Arthropoda; class Insecta; order Trichoptera; family Leptoceridae; genus Ceraclea; species Ceraclea dissimilis. The sequence continues at coordinate 13,199,344 of OY756370.1, forward strand.
AAGATTGTATGCTCGTAGTTGAGTAAAAAGATGATTATTTCCGGAGCGGCCATCTTCTAGCACTTTACAGAAAAGCTATTTTGTATTGAAGCTTCAATAAGCTTCTACACAAACACCATTAAGTATTAGGTATATTGTCATTCTCTTTAAATGAAAATATCAGAAGTTACATTTAGTATAAAATGTTTTAATTTTGTATTTTTTTTTGTGGTCCTTTCCTACATATTTATTTATTTATTTATTGTTTTAACGACCTAAAACTATTCATGTGTCGAGATACCTCCCCAATAGAGGCAAGTCTCGTGTGTGGGGATTTGATTTGAAATTTGAATCCTGAATTCGCCACTGATAGGCATGGTATCCAAATATTTGACATATTTTGATACGAGAAATACACAATTGAAATATAAGAATGTGAATTATATTCGTTACTTCCTTGCGTTCCCATGAGGACTGTGAAGGGCAAAAATAACCTTTGAAGGAAAGTCAAGAGGGGAAACTTTGATAACAAAATGAAATGTAAGTTTTTCTCAGTTTGTTGTTGTTTAGCAAAACAGCGCCTGTGGGAACTTCAGTTTTATTTCGTCTCTTGTATTTGCGTATTAAACTAATTAAAATATTAATCGCCACAGAAAGTTTATAATATCTAATGCCGATGTTTTATTCATGGGTGTGGTGGTCGTTCGGGGTAGCACCATAATCCGATAAATCAGTAGAAGACAACCAGTGGCCAGGGGAAACTGAAAATGGGACTGGTACGCGTTATTACTCGTTGTTGGAATGGTCATCCGTCCATAGCTGTGGAAGGTTTTCATGATTTTCCATGATATGTAGAGTTTTTCTGATTCTATCCGATGTATAAGGGCGATCTTCCGACGTTTCGAAGAACGTACTGCCGCCTTGATCATAATGCTTGCGACCCTGCGCCTAACTTCTTTCTTCTTAAATCTTCCCATTTTCTTGACATCTTGTCATCTTTCCATTTCTTCTTCTCTTTTATATTTCTCCCCTCCCTGTCCCGACATGTGCACTATCTATGTATTTATTTTTATTTTATGTGTGTGTATGTATGTATTTCAAAATTAGTATTTTTTTTAAATATTATTGTTTAATAATAAATTAGGGTCAGCTGGCAGAGATCGCAGTACCGATATAAGATCGCCATAGTGAACAAATGTTATAATTTTATTTTAATGTTTACATATGCCTGTATCTTGTTCACCAAAAGTGTAAATAAATAAATAAAATAAATAACTTTTACATACTTTGTGCAAATGTTTTAGTTGTGATGTAAGTGACCTTGATAAATAAATTAACCAGATGTCAGTTCCTAGTTTCGGTACCTATCAGGCGCGAAGCTACTTAAGAACAAGATTCCCATCGAGTTCCCTTTTGGAAAAAAAAATAGGTATAATAGTGTCTAATCTGACGTAATCCAATAAGAAATTCCTTCCCTTCTGTAGAAATTCACCCTTGGCCCCTGGTACCTATAATTCGTTAAACGGTTGCCTTCCTCTGATTTCAGTTAAATTATTCTGAATAGGGTTAAAAGGTTAAGCATGGACCATGGAATATGGGATATGGAATGATAAAACGGATAATAATATTATGTTTAACTGTGTGGGCTGTAAAGCTTTGTAAATTTACATTCTAACGCGAATAGTACTCAAGTTAACTCCTGAAACATGCTATCAACATGTACGAGTATACACATTTTCTTTTTTCTCAAAAATAATTTTGGTGTTAAATCCATTGCTCCTTTTTTGACATATTTTATTTAACTTCACTATGGTGTATTTTTTTGTTTTCTTTTTGTATGTGATGGAATCTTGCAATCGATTTTTCTACCACTTCCTGACTACTTAGAGACCTGAAACTTTGCAAATATACGCAAACTCGATGTCAATACAATTCTGTACCAAATTGGATCATCCTTCTCCAGAGATAAAAAAGATTTAAAGCGTTTCAGGGTGATCCAAGGGTCGTATGGGGGCATGTGTGGTGTCGTATGAAAGGTAGTTGGAAAATAAATCCAGTTCGTAAGTCAGATTTTGTCCACCTCAAGCTTTGGAAGACACCGAGCGATCGAGAGGATCATTATTATGTATAGGTACTTAAATTTGAGCTTTTTCAATTCTCCTGTGTTTTTTTGATGATGCCTGGATCCAACGCTTCTTCCCCATAAGATATTTTTAACGTTAACTTGAACATTAACGCTAACTTTTAAGTGGTTCATTTTGCTTATAAAAAATCTAAGCCGAAAATAATTATTTTATAGAATAAAAATTGAAAAAAGCTCGTTTTTATACGTCCTTTGATTAATGTTGTATCGCGGAATAAATTATCAACTCACATAATTCTCTCGGAAACCGGGTATGAATGTAACGCAGAAACGTATGGCAATATTAGCAAGTTGTTCGAGTACGAGTATGTACCTATACAGATTATAGAAACATTTTGTGATCATACCACTTTCAGCTATCATCGAAAATGATTCGGCTAGTACCACATTTTTTCATTGACATTACGAGCCTACAGAATATTTCAAATAGTCGTCGAGAGATGTCGACATTTTGTAGAAATCGCGGCTTTAATTGATTATTAAGTTTGCCAGGTAAACATTAAGCTCATTTATGTTAAAGTCTCCTCTTCTTCTCCGTAGCAATTATTAATCCCATATGGTGGTGGGGTCTGCTTTTCTTGTGTTTCGCCGCCACTTTGCTCTATCTTGCGCATCCTCCGGTACAACGTCACTCTCTCTCTCCTGCCTCATCACGTCCCTCCACCGCGCTTGGGTCTTCCTCTGGATCTCCTACCGGGAACATTAAATGTCCTTTATGTTAAAGTAAATTTTGTTTTATAAAAGTCATCATCATCATCAGTGGCTCTACAGCCCGTTATGAGCCTTGGCCTCCTCCAGCATTCGCCTCCATCTCCCTCTATCCTGGCATGCACTCCTCCAGTCCCTAATGCCAACTGCATCCACACCCTTCTGTACTCCATCCATCCAACGGAGTTTGGGTCTTCCAACACTACGCCTACCTTGTGGCCTTGTATGGAGGATTTTCTTTGGCACTCTTTCCTCATTCATTCTCTCCACGTGCCCAGCCCACCTCAGCCTTCCTATTTTGATACATTTTATAATGTTGAGCTCATCATACAGGTTGTAGACTTCTTCGTTGTATCTTATTCTCCAAACTCCGTTGTCTCGCACGGGTCCAAATATCTTTCTGAGTATTTTTCTTTCAAATACTAGAAGGGAAGTCTCGTCCTTTTTACTCAGGACCCAGCATTCGGAACCATACATCAGTACCGGTCGCATAAGTGTCTTGTATATAGTGACCTTTGTTCTTCTCGACAACACTCGGGAGGATAGATGTTTTCTCAAGCCAAAAAAACATTTGTTTGCCATGAGGATTCGGTGTTTAATCTCAGTGGATGTGTCGTTCAGATTCAGAAAAAGTGAATTAGTAAATGTTGTAGTACAAATAGTATTTAGTAGAGTAGAAAATACTATGTATGCTAAATAAAAAATTGATCTAACATAAGGATGTACGTACAATAATAATAGTACATGTATGGATAAGAAAGTCTGGCGGTTTGTTCTCTTTGCTTACCCCGTAAACAGCGTCATTTTTGACGGGTTACAGCTAGTTATAGTAATAATACTCTACTCAGTACAGCTCCTTAGTTTAGTGAAGAAGAGAGAAATTTCGTTAATGGAAAAATAATTTCCGAGAGGTGTGGGAATATAAAGCCAGTCGTCTACTTCTAGATGTTGGGAATTTAGTTTCTACATTAAAGATGGTTCTCGTATATAATGATTACAATCATCATTTTTCTTCCTTATTATTATTTTTATATTATACCTTCACGCCGCGTCTCTTGCAGGGTATGTTAAGAGAACAGAACGCCACACTGCCCCAATCCTTACATACACTCCTACTGTACTTTACGAGATTAAGAAACGAAGAAATTCGACGAAGAACCAAATGTGCTGATATGATGAGCCGTGTGTCAAAACTCAAGTGGCAATGGGCAGGACATAGGCCAGGCAGGGTGGCACCAGATGGGCGCCATGAATATTGAAGTGGAGGCCTTGGACAGATAGAAGGAGCGTCGGAAGGCCACCAAAGTGATGGACCGGCGACATTGTCCAAATCGCTGGGAGAACCTGGATGCGAAAGGGTCAGAGCAGAGACGAGTGGAAACAGTTGGAAGAGGCCAGCAGTGGAGGGAAGAAGGCTAAGGAAGAAGAAGTATTTTACGAACGATTACGAACTAAAGTATATTATTTTTCTACATATGTTAATTAGAATAGCATAGCTCGTAAGACTTACATATAAGTATAGATATAGTTTGAAATATTGTAGTAATAAGTGAAATTTTGTAACCTCCTTGGACAAGGATATTGAAGGAACGTAATTCGGGGGTGGGGTTTGCCGGGGGGCTCCCTTAAGGCTAACCCTGGGCCCACCTCCTAATAATATTTTGCTAGAAGTGCGGGTAAAGAGGTCGCTATTAATGCGCCTGAGCTACCCGGGGATGTGGAGGGCCTTAAGCCCGCGGGATTTTCCTTCAATATGTTAAAATGCAATTTATTTAAATCCATGCTCTCTACGTCGACTACGAGAGATGACAACTTGAATATAACATGGTATAAAACGAAAATTTAGCTTCCTACAAGTCAGAGTGTACGACTTATGTAGTACTACGTTACGTAGTCTACGTATGTGTAGAATGAAGAAAAACTTTGTCACTGTCATCAAAATGTCGGACAGTTTTTAATAAATTTTGAAAAGGGTAAAGTATCATGCCGTGGATGTGAAAAAAAGGGGTAATTATTTAATAATTGTTGCACCTACTTGATTTCCATCGTTAATTATTCGTGCAAATTCTTTTTTAATGAGCGCAGAGGGAAATTTCAAAAGAACTTAATTTCTATCCAATTTGGGGAAAAAAATCAAATCATTTAGGCTACGTAATTCTACTCTTTCATGTAAAACCTTGTATCTATTTATTTATCTATCTGTTCCGTCACATTTTCCACAACGTGAAGTATTCAGTGACAGATGTGCGAGTGTTCTCGTCGAATGATTTGATTCCCACACAACTGCCTCTTGGCATCTCGGTGAAACGCTGAAGTATGAGATTTTATTTTGATCCTTGCAGTGAAAGTCTCCTCCAAGGGCTCCATGGGACATTTACGGTGTTTCAGGGTAGGCACAAAATAGTTTCGGAAGGGAGCCCTTCCGAGTAACTTTAAATTCTCTTGAAAAATTAATATTAATATAAGGATAGGATAGGGAATTCTAGCGATCTGATCTCTCTGTCTACCGCGCAAGGGATGCGGCGTGAGGGGATGGAATAGAAAAAGTAGCAGAAAAAGCAGCGAAAACAACATACGCAAATCGAAATCAGATTAATGAAAATGTGCTTTTCTTATTTTGTATTTATTTCTCTAGCTTCCTCTAACAAATTCATGTTGACAAGCACATCTCCACGACACCAATTTCACATTCATCGTTCTTGAGTGGAGCTTTCTAATATTATTAGTTGCGAAGAGTTGACGTGTACAGTACATAGTAGATACTCGTAGATAATAATATTACATATATACGGGGATGATGTGGAACAAAGCTAGGGTTGCCAGACCCAGATTAACAATTTCCTAGATTATTTTCAACCCAGACTAGGAGACCTTTTGCCGAACATTTTGAAATATCGGGTCGATTGATGTATTTTTTAATGAGTTACTATCTACTCCATCCTGTTCTACCCTCTATCGACGTATTCCCTGCGGGGTGGGCACAGAGAATAAACTCCAGAATTTCCTATTTTTATACACACTTTTTGTTTCCGTCACATTCATGCAATTCGTCACACACTCTCTACGATTAATTTTATTCAAAACACGTCCGTTCTTGAGCACAGGTCGACATGATCGAACCAAATGGTTCTTGAACTGCTACGTTTCGTCTCACCCATGTATATTGTTTGTTATCCTTTCCTCATTCATCTTCTCTACACGTCCCAATCATCTCAACTCAAGAATCAAATTTCTCTATATATTTAGATATAACATCAGTCCTACAGTTTCTCATCTCTCCAATTGCTTAATTTATTATGCTATCTCAATTTTTCCACACACTTTGTTAAAATGAATTATGCATTCTACATTTCAAGACGCAGCTTTAAGCTTGTACTGCGAAGTTTGCAGGAAAATAAGAATTTAGGTTTTTGTGTAAGCAGTATTCAAAATTTCTCATTGTGTCCGGGAGCCATCTATCTGCCAACCTTAAATAAAGTAGGTCAGGATGAAAGACTTCAACACAGAGTAAAATAATAAAGAGAAAATCATGATTTGACCATATTATCTTAATAGCCAGAGTATTGTTTTGAAAATCACTATTTATTTTTTGTGAGAAAATCGGATTTTCTACATGTCCTAGTTGAATAACAAGCAGTTATCTCAACAGCTATACAGCGAAGGATAGACTTTCCATCAGGTTTAGGCGTTTATATATAGCTCACTAGCTACCTATCAGGGTTCGATTCCCGGCCGCGGCAGATGGATGGACTGGAATTGGTGAATGTTACATAAGTGTAAAGTGAACACATGTATACCCACCAACGCCGAGAACAATTTTATTTATTTCATTTTCTTAGTATAAACGGAGTCCTCAATCGACTGCCAAAAATAAAATTTTAGATGTCAAGGTCATCAGGGTCGCCAGATAGACCGTTACTTATATGTATGCCTCGGCGTTCCCGCTGATATTTTTTTGTCTAGGAGAGCATATAGTAAAACTCTCTTATATGAACCAGGGAGATACTATATATATAAAATAGTGTGTTAAGAGCTTTAGTTGCAAATTGTATGTGGTTTAATTCTCTGAATGAAATGAATGAATCACATTAAAACATTGTTTAATGTGTCTGCATAATTATTATATTTCATCATAATGTTAACCAAATATATATGTTACTGTAAATGTAAGAAAAACGTCATTGTACACAATTCCTAGGAAACGTATACAGTGTCTAAAATCGGCAAGAAATGTGTGATCACTCGTTCTTTATGGGTGGAATGCCGATTAATGAAAAAAAAGATGTCTGAAATAAACTACATTTCTAGTATTTTTTTTGTTATGTGTCTAAATTATATTTTATATATTAATCTAATATATTATATGTATTAAATAGCAAATATTATACACATTTTACAAGTAATTATGCACTTAACTAACATTTTTTAAAAAAGGAATCAGAAATATATAAAATTATGTAATTTTAAGTGCGACTCCAGTTCACCTGCAAAAATAACGTTTTGATTACGTTTTTATTCTCGATTTTATCTATGTGCCAGCTTACCCAAGAAAAATTATAAGTTTTTCATTTATTAAAACATATATTTCCTGAGAAAATTTTGAATCAAAGAACCTGTGACAAATTATTTCACTTCTTCTTCTTCCTCAGCCCTCTGTCCTTCACTGCTGGATGTAGGCCTCTTCCATACCCTTCCATTTATTTCTGTCGCTTGCTGTTTACAGCCAATTTTACCCCCCACAGCGGCTATGTCGTCGTACCATCTCTTTTGGGGTCTTCCGACGCCTCTCTTATTTTCCCAAGGTCTCCATCTTAAAAATTTTGAGCTCCATCTTTTGTCCCGCCCATTGCTATTTCAGTCTTGCTACGCGATCCTTGATGTCTGATGCTACTCTGGTTCTGTTCTTAATTTCCTCATTTCTTATTCTGTCATCCTCATTATTTCACTTGCCTCGCAAACTATGAGCATCCCTAAATAGGATCCGAACTGGCCACGGGAGATGTGGACACCTCCTCCATAAATGGGGCAAGAGGGAACATCCCCAATGCCAGTTCGGGCAGATAGAGACGGAGGAACACATTGTGGGGCACTGTCCCATCAAAAAGTTCGAGGGGGATATTTGGGAAGTCCATGAGGTGACGTCAAGGGCAATTGAATATATCTGAGAAATATTGACGCGGAGCTCTGACCCAGAACTATCATGTTCTTTGTATAGCTCGGCAATCAAATCTCTACTTATACTTTTGCCGTTACACACTCCCAGATCATTTGTACAATGGTTGTATTCGCATACGAAAGAAGAAGAATTATTTCACACATTTTCTAAACTGACACGGATTTGTATACAATTCCTAGGATTTGATACAATTCCTAATTCCAGTAACATAATACTAATGCTATAATTTCACCGAGTTTATATTGCTTATAATATTTCAGTGTATAATATTCTCAATTGGGTTCTCCAGTTACGATTCTCGTTTTATATTCATTTGTAGAAATTATTGCTTGGGACATTCTGTGTGAACATTAATACTGTCACAACCTCCCCCAGTTTATAATTAAAATTATGCTTAACAATATACTCGTACCTACACAACTATTATAGGTATACCTATATTAAAGTGTCTAATGTCTTATTACACTTGGGTAGAATATTATGTTGGTATTACTACCATGGGCGTCTCCAGCCTTTGGAGCTAGGGGGGGGGGGGGGGGGGGCAACGGAAATTTGTCAAAAAGACATAGCACGACAAACGCCTAAATAGCGCTGCAAGCGAAATTTTTTTGTGAGACATACTTAGTGAAGAAGGTGGTTTGGTTTATTTGAAAATTTCCATAATAATTTGCACAATACCTAATATTATGTATAAAAAATGTTTTATTATAAAAAGTTATAAAAAAGTAGCGTTGCAGGCAATTTTTTTAATGCAACAATTGGATTTTGTAGGATTTTTATACTAATTTTAGAAAATTATTGACACGATGAGAAAATGTGTGATAATAATGTGATTTTTTGTGAGGTTTTATCATTTAGTATAGAAAATTGTATATTTATTCCAATCTCTAGGAGGGAAGCTGCCTCCTGCCCCCCTGACGACGTCCATGATCACTACTAGTTATTGCTTAACTACCCGTGATTATTCACGGGGGGTTAAACATGACGTTCTTTTATTATGATATAACTACCGGTTGCAAATTAGTAATATAATGAAAATGTGCAAAAATATTTTAGTTAGGTCTTTAATGAATATTTCTTTTTTCATACATACTGCCACCGTTTGTTTTAATCGTCTAATAAGACTCTAGACACATTAGGTACTATTAGAGTTGCCTACCTACAAAAAAAAAACCTTCGAATTTTTATAGTGAAATTTATCTGGAACATGTATCAAAATGAACAGAAATTTTTCTTTTTAAAATATTGGAAACTTACTGTGACATTACACAACCAGCCATAAGTGATTTAAGATTCCAAGTTGTTATTGTGTGGCTTGTATTTATTTTTTTTAAAAACCAAAATGGAAAGTAACGGGTTGTCTACGCATTCGTCTACTGAGCTAGTGGACGTTTTTAGAGCTCAAACATTATATTTGAGATATATCTAAATTAGGCATTGAACCGGATTTATCTGCATTGAACAGACGGAAATACAGTTTTTTCCTCAACAGAGACGAGAGGCATCTTCATTCAAATAATGTGGCGTTATGTGAACTCCCTTAATCCCACCCGATTCATTAAAAAAGAGTGGAAGCATTAATCGGATTGCAGCTTCTAATTATTAAAAAGTTATTCTAATACTCGTAATCACAAATAAAACAAACAAACGTACCCACCTTCAAACGGTTTTTCGTTTTATTTCGCAGATTGTATTCCAGCTTTATAAAGTTATAAACTTGGAGGGGGAGGGATTTGTTTTAATTACAGAATAACTTTTTCAACTATGAATATTTCTGCTTAATTATGCATCGCTTCAAATGTAGACAGAGAGGAACAGAGAGAGAGAATAGCATTATGGAAAAATTTTCAATGAATTTATGTAAATTATTGAATCCCAACACTCGGGTAGTAAAATTATTCAAAGAGTTGGATTTTGTTATTATTATTTTTTTATTTTGCTCATCCTATACTGGCACAATTCATTTGTTTTTCAGGAGAGGTCCGCGTGTATGTTTCTTGCTTTGGTGTCATTAACACGGTGTGCGGTGAAAAAGGGTCTTAATTGTCAGCAAGTATAAAAAAAACATAATTTTGACCGAGTCGACATCGTAATATTATTCATATCCCATAAATTTAATGTTAATTTCAAGTTTTGTAATCTACACTGTGTGGGTACTTACCTAAATGTTATAAAATAGTCATAAATTCACCAACAATCTCACTACAATGAATACATTTAATGGGTTTTCGTCTAATGATGACTGTAACGATGGCTTTAATCTCCAGCTAGTACCACTAACTGTGAAACCTTGAATTATTATGAGAAGTATAATGAGAACTCAGCCATAATTACCACATCCTTGAATGTTTCAGAAGTCTAATCTTGAAGTCTTAACATTAATATGTAGATATTATTAATCCAATGAAATTGTACTTAGATACATATACTTACGTATACACTTTGTACCAGTTATTTTGACGAAAATCAAAAGTTTTGCAAAGCTGCGGAACAGATTTTCATTACCTATGAGTCTACGAGAATATCAAATGTAGATTCATATGGAAATTGATACAATCTACTGAATCATACTTAAGTAGAGGCGTAAGCGTCGGAACAACCATCCTGCATCCTCATCAAGGAAGTTCACATAACTCTTTATTATGTGAATAAAGATGCCTCTTTCTCGTCTTTGTTGAGGATCAAAAACTGTAAAGTATCGAAAGTTGACATCGGTTGCTGTTTTACTCGTGTGTCCTGTTGATCGAAATGGAAATCAAGATCATACTCTGCTAGTGAATTCTATATACCTTGATATAACTTTTTGCAGGTATCTGGCACAACCACGACAACACAGTGGCGTTGATGGGTGCCGGGCGTGGGGGCCGATAGTACGGGTGTACGGGGGGGCGGGGGAGTCCCGGCGGTGTGGCAGCCAGAAGGCGCTCCCTGGGCCAGGCCTCCACCATGGGCCGAGGGGACAGGAGGTCACCACATCACAAACCTGAAGGTAAGCATCTATCACTATATATTTTTTCCTATAATTTCCTTTTTCCACTTCGTTAGCGAAATCAAATCATTTGGCGAAAAACATGTTTCTCCATAACCGTTTGTTTGTAAGATACTTCTTATTTATATTTGACAATTCAATAAATTTTTCGCCATTCCGTCTACAGTCGATGAAGCAATTTTGCCAACATTAAATCAGGTAGTCGTGAATTTTTGGTATGTTATGTAGGACAATGAGGTAGTTAAGAATCCAAGTTTGCACAATTTTTCTCCCTCCGCCCCCTTCGCCACCTTGAAAAAACCTTAAAAAATCGCCACTTTCTATATGTTATGCACTATAACTTAGTTATTTCGCGTTTTAGGTCAAAATGAGTTATTTTCTAATTTGTACATTATATAATTTTCTACAACTTTTGTTTATAACATTTTGATCTAAAGTAAATACCAACGGAGCTTTCAAGCTCCCAAAATTGGTCAAAATTCTGTATTTTTTTCAATTTTGAGTTTCTAGCCACTAAACATCACAATAACTTCGTTATGGCTTATTTTAGCCAGAAAATTTTATTATCATCCTATAGAGAATTTAATTTTCTACAAAACGCGTATAGCATTATCTATATTGTGCTTAAAACAACGACGAAGAGATAGATTTAGAAAAAAACAAAAAAGTGTTTTTTATGATTTCCTATACATTTCCTGATTTCACATACCGTTCGAAAATGTATGAAGAAAAGTTGACTTAATTAAATATACGCTTAATTATATCGATTGTTCTTACAATTAATGACACATATTTTACCTTGTTGGAATCAGCAAATATTACGGAAAATTTTCTGATAATTATTATACAATATATATAGTGAAATATTTAGATTAGAGATGTTCTAACAATTGAAATATTTTTTCTGATAAATATTTAATTCGCAAACAATCGTCATAATTCCTTCAAATAGAAAACCATGTCTTAAAATGTTTTAAATTGAGTACCAATATCCTTAAGGAACCCGCCTGATTAAAAATATAATTAAAATTGCTTTAGGTTTTTACTCAGTCGAACGAAAATTAAAAGACAGTGCAATTCATCGACAATAATGAAATGAGCTTTTATAACAACCTGTATCTTTTCTAGCATGCGACATAGGACACTCTGTGTATATTCTAATGATAGATATTTGAATGTATTTTAGTCTAATAATCAAATGATTTCAATTTGGGTTTAGGCTGAATGATACACTGTGATAAACGAATTTCCTAAAATTTACTCCATTTTCTAGTTTTTGAAACACAGAGAAAAAACCTGAATATTTTTTATAATTTATTTTCTTCAGCAGAACTCGGTAAAGATGTGGATACTTAGTTTTAATACATTTTAAAAGAAAATGTTATATTGATTAGAAAAGTTACAATGTTTACCAAAATAATATTTTTTTTTTGAATTTTTGCCAACTTTCGAAGACCTATAGCAAAAATATTTCACTATATTTTTGTATCTTATTTATCATAAAGACTTCCGTCATATCAGTTGATTCCAAAAAGGTAAAATATTCCTCATAAAACTTATCAATAATGGACAAAATTAAACTAAAACGTAAAAAAGACAATTTTTTCCCATACATTTTCGAAAAGTATGTAAAATTCGAAAATGTATGGAAAATCATAAAAATCACTATTTCGTTTTTATTCTAAATCTGTCCCCACTCCGCTATTTTGAGCATAATATAAACTTTGATATACGCGTTTTGAAGTAAATTAAATACTCTATAAGATGTTATAAGAATTTTTGGGCTGAAGTTAACCATGACGGAGTTATCGTAATGGTTCTTGGCTAAAAACTCTAAATTGAAAAAATACTGAATTTTGTCCAATTTTTGAAGCTTTAAAGCTCCGTTGGTATTTACTTTAGAGCAAAATGTTATAAACAAAAGTTGTAGGAAATTTTATAATGTACAAATTAGAAAATAACTCATTTTGACCTAAAAAGCGAAATAACTAAGTTATAGTGCATAATATATAAAAAGTGGCGATTTTTTAAGGTTTTTTCAAGATGGTTAAGGGGGCGGAGGGAGGAAAATTGTGCAAATTTGGATTCTTAACTAATTTATTGTCCTAAATAACATACCAAAAATTCACGGCTACCTGATTTAATGTTGGGTCTCCATACTAACGAATCTTAGATCTACTGGCCTAATAATTTTCCGATTAAGCAAATACTGTTGGATAATAATTCCACAAGAGAGCGTTATCGTTTAATTAAGTTTCATTTAATCGGATGATTAGATAAAGGCACCATTGTGTAAAATATTTTTTTAAAGAATTTAATTGTGCTGTTTTAATTCGATTTACAACATAAAGTTAGGAACCTATACCTATAAGTGAATATTATTTGTGTAAAGTGATCACATTAAACCAGACGACGATCAGTCATAAGCCCGATCACAAGTCCACCCTTTACTTACTTTACGTTTCAGGGTGGGTCATACCCTTCCACTCCAATATGCGGCGACATACATCGTCTTGACATTTCCTAGAATCAGGTCCCCAGGGCCGCAGCTCTCTCCCATCAGGGGACATATTAGTAGGTATGGCTGTCGTTCTGGGTCGCTCTGCAGTCAATATCCTTTGAAATAACTACTTTTATAAAACTAGTTTCTAAAATTGGTATTAGGAAGACATAAAGTGCCTAATATGGAGTAGATTTTCCCGAAGATTTTTATTGTTTAATACTATTTTATAATTTGTCGTAAAAATATTTGACTAAATAACGTTTATTTGTAGTACCTGTTGGTGGCTAAAACTCACAATACCATGAAACATCAGGGCCCAAAAAGCCCAATCCATGTACTATATACTATAATTTAGTAGTCATGGTTGGTATAAATTACAAAAGATAAAAATAAGGACATATTTGAATAGTTGCGATCATTATTACAATTTTACATAATTAACCAACAAAATGAAATTGTCAAGAAAAATAAATAGTATTTAAAAAAATATAATACTGAACTTAAAACCTTTTCATAATGATGTCAACTAATTACATTTTTATATATAACAATATAAAGTCGACATTTTATTTTAATTAAAATACGCGATACCCCGAGATCCCCGGTATTATATATCCTCTACATTTTATTACACAAAATCAGACGGGACCTTTTTTGTATTGTTATTTTACATTTATTACGCTATTATTAAACTTATATCATAGAGGAGAGAGGGCAGAAAAAAATAATAAAATATCTAGAATATAATGTGATTTTTGTCTAAAAAATGGTCTGGAGACCTCCCGACGCTAATATCCTAAAATGACCAGAGCACATCATAGTCAACATTTTAAATTTATCTTGCTTTTTAGATTAATAGGTAAACTAAAAAATATGCATCACTTAAAAAAAACAGTGAATTCGCTTGTCTCGAGAGAGAATCCCAACATAATAGCAAAATGCCTCATTCTAGAGATGTACCGACTAGTCGGGAAAGCCGCGACCATCCGGAGAAAGATGCTGACTATAGTTGGTACCTAATAGCTACAGGAATACAGGAAATATAAAAGAAATTAGTCAAATATGTACATTTTGCATTTTCGAGAATAAAATTCATAATATAAGGGAAAAAACAAGAGCTAAAAAAATTTCTACTACTTCGACTAGTCGGCCATTTGAGTGCCGATTAGTCGTCTAGTCGGCCAAAACCATCACTAGCTTATACTGCTTCTTACTACTAGCACAGTGAATGTGATTTTACATAAAAAATAAATAACAGTGATATTTTTTTCTGCGTCACAGCTGAAGCTACAAAACACGCTTTTGATCTTCGGGTATTGCTGTTATCAAATTTAATGTTCTTATTCTAGCGCTGAATAAAAATGACTTATTTCTGAAATAACTGCTTTTACTTGTAGTAAAATACAACTCTCATCTTTTACTGCTAGATTTTAGACATTGTCGGCCATTAAAATACGAATCTACTTTCATTTTAATTTCAAAAGCACGCTATGATTACTTGGCCGTTGGTTGGTGATTATTGTATTACCTACTATCTTTATGATCCACCTAACCACAAAGACACGATAAAATGATGAACATTTTTATACATAAAATAGCTACAATCGTGATTAAAGGCTGGTAATTATTTGATTACTAAGGAGAAGAAGAAACTTGTTAGGACTTTTGTCATTACGTACCAGGGGCGAAGCTACCTAAGAACACGATTCCCATCGAGTTATCCTTTGATTTAGATAGATAAATAATAGTTAGAATGATGTATAATCAGAAATGCACTAAAAAATATTACATTCAAACTTTGTAGATTCGTCTCCGATAGATGGCGGTGCACGGTATAATAATATTAGTAGTTTAAATAAGCGCGGGAAACGTTTCCGATGAGCACCCCGTACTCTTTGCTATTATATTGTGAGGAAAACCGTGTAGTCTTTAGTTACTGGTGCAGATTTTATTACGAGGCGGGTGTGTTCATATTCCTTTAAAATGACAAAAATATATCTTTCTCTCTCAGTCTTATGAGAAAACGGGAATACTACTGTCTCTTTCAACGTCATAGAGGAAAAAATTTACCATGTCTTAGCGGCAGTAATTTAGGAATGTTTTTCAAAAGAGACTAGTTCACTGCACATTTCTATTCTCTAATACAAAGATATTTTTACGAATGGGTCAAATTTGTAATGTTTTTTTAAAAAAATGAAGAGCACGAGAAGTATTGCTGTTTACAAATATTATCGCTAGATGTGACTAATAATTTGTTGGTTTTAGACCCTTTTTGTTTGATTACTTGATGACAAGTATATTAAGTATCTATTGCTAACTACAGGTATTAATATAAGGTTATTAACAAGTAGTAGATTTTCGCATATTCAATTTTAGAATATTTTAGATACATGTTTTTTTCTTCATAATATGACATTCAAATTATTAGCGATATAAAACTTTTAATATGGCAAGATTTTATCTGACACAAGCTGTCAAAACAAATGGAATATGTTTTGTATATTTTTATCTCCGGGTTTTGTATTCAGTATAATATTATATTGTATTTTTTATGTTTTAATACTCATATGGAGGTATTTTAGTGATCGTTGTGGAAAGCGGTTCAACTTAATACATTTTTACTAACTAAATATAATTACAAACTTTTTCGATCGATGTTGATATACCTGATTAACCTTAAAGATGGGAACGTGCTTAATTATATTAGGTATGTACCTATATTAATTTAATATTTTAGGTAATTATTATGTTCGACAATACGCTGGAAAATTGATAATATAGTAGAAGCGTGTTATTTTTTTATTTTGCATAAGGATAGAGACATCTGCATAATAAATTTGAAAGCTGCGTGTTTTGCTTCGATTTTGATAGATGGTGTTGAGTGGCCGTGTGTGCCCACGAATTACAATACATATATTGCAATAAAAAATATTGGTACCGGCTTCCCTTCTACAGAAATCCACCCTTCGCCACTGTTACGTACGTATAGTCACTCGTTTACTCAAATTTATATTGAAATATGTACGACAATAAATTTTCTTAGAATGATGACAACGTATCATCATTCTAAGAAAATCTTAGAATGATGATACGTAGTCGGGAGTGGATCTCTTTAGAGATAATAGTCCACTAGGCCTAATACAAGAAGAAGATATTGAAAAAAAATCTATGCTTGATTATGTATATGATGATGATGTGGTTACAATCTTGCAGATTGGTTTGTACCAAGCATTTTCGTTCTTTCTTTCCACACTGTCCTGTCACTCGCCAATCTCTGCGCTTCCGTGTAGGTGCTACAGTTTACACTCTCAATAATCTGATCCATATAACTGCTTCTAGGACGACCTCTCATTTTACTGTCCTCTATCATTCCTTCTGCTATGGTGATGAGCAGGCCGGGGTGCCTGATGTTATGGCCTATCCATCCTATGTATGTATACATACCAAATTATAAACAAAAAATTGAATATAATTCCTGAGAAATACTCTCTCAAATCATAAGGGCATGTCGATGTGTTCAAATATCTTGCATCATTATCGAAAATCTAGAATTTCCTATCACTAACACTATCATATCAAATCAATATTATATGATGATATATTTTAGTTGCTCGGCATTTCAGTTCACAGAACTTGTTAGCAATTTGATATTTGCCTTACGTGAACCCCGTATATCACTTCACTTCATTTCATGTAATATTATTATAGATATTCCCACAACGTAAACGAGATCAGGGAATAGATCTCGCATATGATGGTTAGGAAATCTTAATTAATACCAAGACTAAGTGAACTACTTCGTTAAAATAATAAGACTTTAAGCCTTATTAAGCCTCCATTTAAGCCTTAACCTACCTTATAATCAACGTCCATGTACGTAGAAGGTAATGTGTTTTTGACGAACGTAAGTATTATAAGATAGGCATCATAGTAACAGCTTATATAATTCTTGTCGTACCCAGGAATTAATGTAACACAGGAACGTGGCGATTATTGCATTTGAAGTTAACTTTTTTTTAAATTTAGAATTTTTGAAAACTTATTGTACCTACTGAAATTGTAAAGATAGGAGACTTTTATTATAATTTGATGAGAATCAAAATCGAATGTGAATTACCTTTTCATACTAGGTGGTACGTACGTAGAATTACTATGGAGTGAAGTTCAGTCCCAATATTTTTGTATATGTTACCGGACAAACCCGATTTCAGCCGGTTTATCCTACGCGTATCATGATATACTAGTTCATCTTAGGATGATCTAGTATATCATGATCTAGATCTTCGAAAAAATGTTTTCAGCGCATAAAATAAAACAACCTAACAAATCTAACTAATAGTTGCCACTGACGACCATCTTTGGTATACAAACAATTGAAACTGAATAGTAAGTATCAGAGAGCACGGCGTGACATGGAAAATGAGGAGCCCTGTGTGTATGTTCCGGTATTCTCTCGACTAGTAATAGTAATTAACCAACCCTCCGTGACTTTTCGCGGATAGGTAATAGTAATTAATAACCATCAATCACGAAGAAAACTGCTTACTTTGTCATAATCATAACACTCAGAACGCTTTCGTGCGTTATTAATTAATTAATGAAAGATGTGAAGAGATGAGTGCGTGCTAAGGGCTTGGTACCAAGAATGACGTCAAAGTCATTTCTCACGGCATTAAGGTTCAAAATCGCGTGAAAAATCGCATTAAAATAGCGTTTTTTCCATTTCTTGGGGTTAATTTTGCGTCTATCAAAAAACTTTTACGGTTAATCCCTGGACAAAAAAAAATACTTCGCGACTTTCGGGAAACGAGTTTCCGTCAGCGTCACCCCGATTTTAAATTCAGAAAGAGGTTTTGGTCGGAACCTTTGTGCAAAACGGTCGATTCTGGAACTGAACTTCGGGACGTTTGTGGCCAGCCTTACGGTTAAAGAGAAAAATTAGTTTAATTACTAAAAAACGTGTATGCAATAGTGGTTGTATTAAACCTGAAATCAGCCGCAGGCCCCCAGACACAAAAGCTATCTATGCCGGGTAGGTAACGTTATTTTTTTGTCTATTCCTTGGAAATTTATTGATATTGCTTTATAATATCAAAAATTCTCTATTAATTAAGGGCATGGCACCAAGAATGACGTCACAGTTTTTCCCACGGCATTAAGGTTCAAAATCGCGTGAAAATCACATGATTTTCCATCTTTTGGGGTTAATTTTGCGTCTGTCAAAAAACTTTTACGGTTATTCCCTAGATTTAAATGCATATTGTCGACGACTTTCGGGAAACGAGTTTCCGTCTTTCGGAAAAAAGAACACAGGTGTTTTTCATTTTTTTTTCTGAGAAATCTATACAAGATATTAAAAATCTTTTACGGTTATTCCCTAGATAAAGGTTCAATGCATCTACCCTATTTTGTTCCAAAGCATATTTATTAATATTTGTCGAGAAAGAAGGTCTCCCGTTTTTAGAAATTTTTGAAATGTCGGTATGTATACTCTTAAGTAATTAATGAAAGATGTGGAGAGATGAGTGCGTGCTAATTAACAATGTGCTCTTACAATAATATTCCTCTAACACGATTATTTTTGAAATCACAATTTATATTTTGTGAGAATTTCGGAACTTTCTACATGTCGTAGTTTTTTTTTTTAATGATTCTGGGTTTGTCGAAATAAACCCAAATACATATTTGTACACTTCCATCGAGTCGGGGTTTAAACCCGCGCCCACCGGATTAACAGTCGAGCGCGTTACCAACCAGGCTACCGACCACCTCGTTGAATATAGCAAGTTGAATATAACAAGTAGTTATCTCAACAGTTTTTTTTTCTCATTTTGCTGTAGCAAACGGTGGACTTTCCATCAGGCTTATGACTGATCGTCTGCTGGTTTAATGTGATCACTTTACACTTAAGTAGCATTCACCAATTCCAATCCATCCGTTTGCCGCGGCCACGTTTCTTCTCGACTCAACTACCAACCATCATAGCACAGCGGTAGAATATCGGCTTGTCAGTTTGGAGATTTGAGTTCGATTCTCAACCGCTGGAATTGATGAATATTACTTATGTGTAAAGTGTTCACATTAAACCATCAGCCGACGATCAGTCACAAGCCTGATAGAAAGTCCATCCTCTGCTGTATATCTGTTGAGATTACTACTTGATGTAATATTCGTCTTCTTATTCATCCTCGTATTCTGGATCACTGGTCTGTTGTTGAACGGTTGTCACCTTTCATCCATCCATTTTTGAGCTTTGGCTAATAATTTAGATATTACGATACTTTATGTACATATTTCCTAAGGCAAGATGGACTCGGAAATGAATGATGTTATAATGTACTGTCCACACAAATGTCTTGATATTTTTGCTACAACGTTAAAATATCACTATCAATCACTGAAGGAGCTGCCCACCCAGTAGGTCCTCTTTGACTAAGAGCTTTGTTGTCTTCATCCACATATTAATGAATTATTTCATCGTAAAATACAATAATAGATAAAATAATTACGACCCATTTGATCGTGTTACTAATGGCAACATTAAAATGACGAGTTATTGATTTAATACTACATCAGTTTGAGTTGTTGTTATTATGAATAGGTAACTATTTGTTTAATCCATATATAATTAATACTACTGTTAATATAATCAACTACAAAGATACGGTGTGTATTTCAGTGACAAACAAATCGAAACCTATTTATTTTCCCTTCTTTAGATCCACAATATTCAACAAATTAAATAAGTCTGAGATCTTATGGGTTTTCCAACCATTCTTCTTCTTCTTCTTGATGTGCCCTGTCAGGTCCCCCCCGACGTTGGCAATCACTCTGGCGAAGGCTTCTCTGTCTTGTGCGACCCGGAACAGCTCCTCCACGCGTCTCATTCCGGTCCAGTCCCTTATATTGCGCAGCCAAGACGATTGCCTTCTACCTGGACCACGCTGTCCCTCGATCTTCCCCATACGTATTAGCTGGAGTACACTGTACTCATCTCCACGCAGAATGTGACCCAGATATGAGATCTTACGGACCTTAACATGTATCCAATCATGTATCCATGTATCACTCAAACCCAAGGGTTTTGGCTGAAGAAAAGATGTAGGTTACCTATACATTTACCTCAGATATATATCAATTATAGTGTATAGAGTATTAGCTTTATGAGGTGATGGCGTACCACTGTTAGATTTACTCTAACCTTCTCGTGTACTCTAGTTGAAGTGTATTCTCTACTGGAGCTGATGTCATAAGTCTGGCTTTTCTTACTATTGAACCATGTGGTGAAGAGGTAAGGCTAGGAGGGTCCAGTCATACCGGAGCAGGGTCACTTGCTGAACGACCAGCAGGCGACCAAGATCTCTGAATAGACCGTCTCCATATCTGCATAGCTCGGTCTTGCCCACCACGTACAGAAACACTAAAGTACTTACATATTTTCAAGATTACCTAGGACTGGTGAAGTCGTCAGTTATGGCAGTCGACTCGACTAATAAGCATTGTCTCTACTCGATTTTCACCTGATTGTTTTTACGATTTAAGTTGTAGACTTCGTCATTTGTCTAACTTCCGTAAACAATTTGGCAATCGAATTTTTCTTTTTCGTTTCATTTGGGTTTCAGAAGATATTAAATTCTCTCTGGGTTTCGGGGTAAGTGAACTAGTTTTGAATACTGTTTTGGCCGGGAGCATTGTTAACTCAAATAATTGCATTGATATTATTATGTTAGGTACAAATGGTGGTACGTATTAATAACACGATTTTGTTGGATAATTTCTCAGTGAAATTTGATATTACATTTGTCATAATACATAATATGATGAGTGTTTGTACACAATATGTAATAGTACATTAATCAGTAAATTAATATTCTTTTTACATAATAAATCAATTAATAAAGCAGTTATACTATAGACATTTTGTATTGAACTAATGTATTTTTTAAGTTCATATTCTATACAACCTTAGTTTGTACGAGTATAACCGTCTCCTAGCCAGTACGATTAGTTTACATAATGTCATGCCTTTCCTAGCCTTTTCTAAATATACCCCTGCAGACTATAATCATATTGATTGTTCTAGGAAGGATAGGCAAAGTTTAGTTTCTACAGACTAAATAAAAATGTGACACAACTCCAAACTCACGAATGGGATCCTTGAAAACATGTTTTCTCCTCGACAACAAATTACGTGTATACTCTAAATCCAGTAGCTGGTATCTATCAATTAAATAATGCGTACTCGTATTATGCAGTAAGCTTCGGTACTTATAAGAATGCTTTATTCAAAAGCTCACCTCTTTGTCTCGAAAGCACTTCTACAAACCTTTTTGGTTCGAACAATTTCTATTAATCTAATTGAAGTTTCCTATTTGAAAGATTGGTTCATTGAGCATCTAATTAGTAAGTATACACCTATCACTTAATTGTATTGAAATTTTGTGGGCTATTTTTGTCGACTATTATTTCAAAGAAAATCATTTCATTGTTCTGGTTTACTTTATGTAAATGTTTAACCGTTAATATGTATAATTTAATTGTCTGAAATCTTAAGAACTTATTCTTCATCCTAGCACTATCCCAACTTACCGCTGAAGGCAATTGGGGTCGTCTCTTCTCATCCTATTAGTCCAAGAGCCCGCTGCTTAATTTATGACGTATCTGTTTTTTGATCGAAATGTGGTATAAATGATAGCTTACCAATAGGGTATTACATCGCACTAGGGTTGCCTATCAAAATCTTGCCGCAACCCCCCCTGCCCCCCCCGAAAAGGTCCCTCTTCGCGGTTTTTCGCATTTTATAGGAATATGGTAAGAGATACGAGAATGTAGTCAATGACAAAAATAATCCTTGCTAAATTCTCTACAAAAAATGTCAAGTCAATTTTTTCGTAGAACTAGCAGTTTACCCGCAATGGCCGGTCCAAAACCGAAATTCATTTTATATACAAAAAAAAAAAATTAAACTAAATTGGTTGAAAATTGATAAGAGCTACAGGAAAATAGTCAGAGAACGAATTAATTACCATAGTCTTAGCTACAAAACGAGCTATAACTTATGTTCATACATCTAATAATTTCGGAGTTATTACAATAAAACTCAGTGACGAAAATTCTTAAAATTTAGTTTTTCATAAAATAACCAGTGATATAGCGCCGCAGGCCAAAATTTTTCTTCCATAAAATGTTAGTAATAATGGGTGGAAGAATGTGAAAGAAAAAAAATCAAACTTTTTTTTTTATTTTTTCAAAAAATATCCTGTTTTTTGACCGGCCATTACGGGTAAACTACTAGTCCTATGAAAAAATTGACTAACGTTTTTTGTAGAGAATTTAGCAAGGATTATTTTTGTCATTGACTACTTTCTCCTATCTCTTACCATATTCCTATAAAATGCGAAAAACCGTGAAGAGGGACCTTTTCGGGGGGGGGCAGGGGGGGTTGCGGCAAGATTTTGATAGGCAACCCTAGTGCGATGTAATACCCTATTGGTAAGCTATCGTTTATACCACATTTCGATCAAAAAACAGATACGTCATAAATTAAGCAGCGGGCTCTCGGACTATATGGTTGTATACTCTTCTATTCCTTATGTCATCTTCATTTAGGCCATTTTTCCGCAGGATCCTGTAGCATTATGTCATCCAGATATTCTTTGGTCTCCCTCTTGATGGATGTCGAGGGTGATTCATTGACATTACTTTATTAGCGGTCTGACCTCTCAAGAATGAAATAAATTAATAAGAAGATGCAGAATATTTTCATAGGTATAAATAATTACTCTTAGTTCTTTTGTAATATAACAATGATGGTGGAGTGGTGTCCTTCAAGGCGTTTTAATGATTTTTCGTGATGATCACATTACTTGCATTACAGAGACATCATGTGGAATAGAGTCGTTAATAAAACACCTTTAAGATTCTGCAATGGAATAATAACATAATAAAAAACAACTCATAATAACATGTAAGTACCTAACATTTATTAAATAGGTATATTACATTTTATTGTTAAATAAATTACCAATTATGGTATTCTAGGAAAATAGCTTCATTGAAGACATTGACTTTTAAGAAAATTATAAAGTAGGCAGTAACTTTTACTTTTAATCTCAGTTGAGTAAAAACTGTACAAAAGTTCTAATCTATTAAATACTTTACGTTTCTATAGTAAAACGTACATCACGATCAAATTAGTGAATCAATTCCACATATTTCTTTTATTTACAATGTCATTGGCTGCTTGTCTAAGATCCTCGCATGGATCGTCGAATACAAATGGGCAATCTGTATTCTGGAAACATTTCATATCTAAATTTGGAGTACAACATTTGATTATAGCGGACGCACATTCTGTTTGTCCTTCGATATCTGAATCTGAATCAGGACTCGCTGTTGTTGTCGTCGATGTAGTAGTAGTCCGTCTTCCATTTACTCTCCCTGACGGTCTTGCGTTTCCTCCACCTAATGGCCTCGCTGGATTTCTTGAACCTTCACTTGATCCCCCTAAAAGAGCAGCGGGTCCTTGAGGAACATTGGACACTGCACCATATAAATTGTTCGTTTCTTCACGAATGACGGGAGGCGCTACTATGGAAGGCGGTCTGGCAGGAGGAATTGGTTTTAGAGATATGCCTGTTGGTGAATCGCTGTAAAGAGTTTCGTCTAAATTAGGGATGTCGTCAACTCTTACACCGACGCCGAAAGGTGTTTGAGTATCTGTCGTTCCAGGTGATGGTTTATTGTTGGGGACATCTTGGGGACAGTATGGGACTTGAATTATAATAAATGGTCCAAAGCCGAATGGTTGTTGGAAGAATGGTGTATTCGGTGGATTCGGATAAAAGTAGTTATTTATATGGGGTTGTTGTGGAAGGAATGGATTAGGGAATGGGAATTGATAGGAGAACGGAGGGGGTTGGTAATTATATTGAGGTTGTTGATACTGTTGTTGCTGGTACTGTTGTTGTTGCTGGTACTGCTGTTGTTGTTGGTACTGTTGTTGATTTTGCATTTGGTTTTGTTGTCGATTTTCCTGTTGATTAAATTCTCTTCTATTCCTCATCGCATGTCTTCTCCTTACAACTTTTTTCAATTCTCTAATCCCAGCGTTGTGTTTTCTCTTGTCATTTTCTGTCTGCAACAAAAAAGTGACTGGAGATTTCTGTCCACTCGGTGATTCTTCTGGCGCTTCTTCTAATGAATGTTTCTGGTCGCCATTAAAGCCAGTGGTGATTCCAGAAATAACTAGAAGTATCAGAAGACTCGTGAAGTATGTCCTTCGTCTCTCCATCTGTAAAGAATGAAACACATTTCGTTAATTACAAAACTCAAAAGAATGATTTATAATATTTTCAACTAACAAGTCACTGAAGATGTTGAACATTAAATATTTCTGGCTGAAAGAACTGGTATTAGAAAATGTGGTCGGTCAGAGTAACCTGAATCGATCCTCAAAGACGAACGTGTAGTGATTAAAAGGAATAGACGTCCGTGTGTGACGAACTGCGTGGACGTGACGAAAGCCAGAAGTGTGTAAGGATAGAATAGTGTTACATTCTGATGTTCTCTCCGCCTACCTCGCAAGGGTGTAGAAGTATATAAGGTAGTAGAATAATAATACAAGTAAAGTATGTCAGTAAGAGTTCTGAAAGTGTGTGACCTTCAGTGTATGCTTCTGAAACTTTTTATTACCCATCTAGGGATCTACGGCACATACGAATATACTCGTACAGACTACGTTGACATATACGACAGTATATCTCCCTCTACACAAGGCACATGGCAACACACGTATACGAACTACGAAGCATACACGAATGTTTGCGTACTTACATACAATCATTTAGTTTCAAAACTTTCCTACGTGCCTTGTGTAATGTACCAGAAATGTATGGCATTGATTATTGAGCAAGTATTTTTTTTTCAGATAAAAAGAAAGTATCTTCAATAAAAGTAGTTTTATTTGTTGTATTTTCGATGTGATTGTTTATTGTTAAAAAGTTGTTTACAAAGTTTTGGGGAAAGAAGGAAAAAGGTGTAATAAATAAGTTAAATGAATTTAAGTTTTTGAAAAATATGAATAGAAATTTTAGACAGCCATATTTCGTAGTTATGTTATCATGATGACACTTTAAATTTATTTTACTATGAAATTATTTTAAAAAGAACGTCTTATTTTAATTAGTACGCACTCAAATAGTTAGAGAACTGGACCTATTATTATCTTCTCTCAGTTTTTGTGTAACTTACAGATATATTTGTGACCTTTGTGGATATATGTTTCATCATTATTTTAAAATTATTTTTGAAAATTACAATTTATGTTTTGTGAGAACATCGGATTATCTACATGTCATAGTCGTAGCTGACGATCAGTCAAAAGCTTGATGGACAGTCTGAATATCTGCTGTGATAACTATTATTATTTCCTAAAATAAAAAAATTGTACCAACGTACTCGTATGGGGATAGTATATATTTATTTATTCAACGGTACACAACGTACAGATATTACTTATGAATTAATTACAATGGGACATTAGTATATCACATGTAGAGTTCAAGCATAAGTTAAAAGTGCACGCAATTAAAAAATAGGTCAATATTAACAATAAACAATAAAATACAATTATGACATCAAAAATAGTAAGCAAATTATAAAAGTCTGATAAATAAAATAATGAACTATTGATAGAAACAAAAACAGTCGAGGGCTAGGCTTATTACAAATGTAATATCTTACAAATAACCTATAACACAATCTTGTTCCTGAAAAAATACCAAAAGTTTATTTTTAGGCGTACTAGAAAACATGTCAGTATACCTACATATTATAGATACGTTTCGGACGAAGGTACGTTATTGATTTAAAAAAATCAACACAGATAGGGTATTCCGTGTGTATGGGTTTACCCCGGCGTGTTACAAGACCGATAAGAAGACGAATAGGCAATAGGTAACAAGAAGGAAAAAAATAACAAGAGTTTTTACTCATTTCGAAAAAAAAAACACTTGTTATTTCCGAGAACCTTATTTATTGTTTTTCCCATTTTTTTTTAAATTACAAATTCTATTATTTTTCAAAAAATAATTTCATCTTTTTCTACTAGTTTCTTGTGAACTACCATTAATTTTATGTTGTATTTGAGAGTCAAAGCTCTCACCAGTGGACGAGGTGCCCACATATTTCATGGCCAGTTTCATAAATTTAGGAAGCTTTTAATATAGGTACTATTCCTAATTCTATAGCCAGTTCGAATCAAAAAATAAATCAAATAAAATCTAAGTATGCTGCGATTCTCATTGCTTGATTTACACAGGAAAGTCCATCCTTTGCTGTATATCTGGTGAGATAACTTCTTGTTATATTCAACTACGGCATTTGTTTTTCAAAATAATATAATGTACGAGTACATGGTTGGCGCAGTTGGTTGAGACGGCAGTCTCTCAAGCGGGAGGTGCCGGGTTCAAACCTCGGCACTGGCGATGTATTCCACACTTTGCGATACAGGCTTTTAGCCTAGTGCAAAGGTGTGCAGGAAAGTATTTCAGATCATTTTTAAAACAATGTGATTTTTAATATTCCTAATATAACAAATTATTTTTGAAAAAGATAACAGATCACATTACAACAATATGCTAACTAGGCAAGCTTTGTGATCTCGTACAGTTCTGGTATGAAACTTTGAAGGTCTAAATTAGTACAAAGGTCATAAAACGGTATAGCCATAATATGAAATGACACGAATTTTCAGAATTTTGACATATTAACTAGAGACGGTGGGATACTAAAATGTAAATTTTGTCATCTACCCGTTTAAAAAGAGGAAGGGATGTGATTGCGTGGGCAGACCGCCAACATCGCTGTAATAAAAGTGTATTAGATTTCAGGACACGTATGTAAATTATGAATATTGAATAATTGGGAGAACCAAACAGAATTTTCTAAATTGAAATAATAAAAATAGATGTGTTCATTTTAAAAGCTTTCGAATAAAATCGTATCTACTGTGGATAACATTTCTTCACAATTTACCCAACTACGAAATACTTACATATACCTAAAGGATATTTGTGCCTAACTTTTGTTCGACCAAACAATAGTACAGATTATAATTTTATTTTTCTTTTACACTAGAAATCCTATGGTACACCTGTCGGTGGTTACCAAACAATATGGTAAATGTCGTAATGGTATATAATGTATATTGATGACACTGATACTAAAATAAATCACTTTTCGCACTTAGTAGATTGCTTAATATAATATCAATGGATCCATCTTCATAATAGATTTTTACCTCTGATTCTGTCCTCTCATAGACATGCGACACACAAACGGGTAAATACATAAGGCCTATATATAAAAAAAGTATTTGAGTTTATTTTAGAGGAAAATTTAAACAAGGGAACCACTGTGGCTTAAAACTACGTTGTATATAGAACATTCAATAAGGTTCCACGCCAGAATTCCTTCGTGACGTAGGTTCTATCTATCTATACCCTCACGCCACATCCCTTGCAGGGTAGGCAGAGAGGACAGAGCGCCAGACAGCCCTATCCTTACACACACTCCTAGCTTCCGTCACGTTCATGCAATTAGTCATACACGCTCTCCGATTCCTTTTACTCAAAACGCGTCCATCCTTGAGGATCTGGTCGACATGACAGGTGTACCATAGGTCGTGACGTAGGTTCTCTTTCAATATATCATTCTCCTGTCAACTAAGCAATTTTATTTTCAATGAAAGTGTGACCCGATACCATTTTCTAAGCTGACAAATTATTATTTTATCAAATGATTATAGATGACGTCATAAGGGATGGTGAGGGCGTCCGTATAATATATCTCATTGTCCGTAGTCCGTTCCGTGTCATCAATAATAGTAACATGTAACCCTTTTCAAATAAAATGGCTATATGTAAAAAAAATAAATTACCCGACCGTCGTGAGGTAAAAAATAATGCATCAACTATTTTTTTATACGCACACACATCAACTTGATCTGTTGTTTCTCATTATCTGCGTTTACATTTCCTCTTCAAATTCTAAAAATTTCTTAATATTGACAGTAATACGGTAGTCTGTAGTTTTCAATTTGTGAATTTGAACTAATTTATTTATGTTTGAGATGACATTTAATTATTTATTTATTTGTATCAACTAAAGTTATGGCTATGCATATGTAGGTAGCCTCCAATGCCAGGTACAAAATCGCTTATGTCCAGGAACTTTCAGACTACATATTTTAAGTAACGATAGAGCAAAATCTTGTCTAGGGTGTCGGCCATTGAAAATCAAATAAGAGAAAAATTAGTTTAATTACTAAAAAACGTGTATGCAATAGTGGTTGCATTAAACCCAAAATCCAGACGCAGGCTCCCCGGACAATAAAGCTAGTATTCCGAACAACGCAGATTTTTTTGCCTATTCCTTGGAAATTTATTGATATTGCTTTATAATATCAAAAATCCTCTATTAAATTAATCATTATACAAATTGAGTATTGAGTAGCGTTTATTGAAAATCTGCCAGACTCTCGTTAATTCTTATTACTCTCTGTTATCATTAACTTTCAAAGAATATAATTAAAAGCTCTCTATCTCCTGAAAACACCTTGAAAGCGTGAGTTTCAGTAATAAAGTTTCATTAAAGTATAATTAATTACATAATTAACATTTATATTATAAATATGAATTATGAACGGCTCGCAAAAACATGTAGCTCTTTTAAAAGTAGGCATTTTGACATTACATTTTTTTTAAAGTGGAAACATCATATCTCAACAATCTGACTAAATATTCTTTGGGAAAAAATAGGGTAGATATATTGAACATCATCTAGAGAATGACCTTAAAAGATTTTTATAACTTGTAAAGATTGCTCAAAAAAAAATGTGAAGAACACCTCTGATCTTTTTTCCGAAAGACAGCAACTCGTTTCCTGAAAGTCGCAGAGAAATTGATAATATGCATTAAAATTTAGGGAATGACAGTCAAAGTTTTTTTGAATGAAGCGGAATTAACCCCAAAAAGTAAAAAAAAAACGCAAATATTTTACATTTTATCAAGCGATTATTTATGCGATTTTGAACCTCGACGCCGCGGGAAATGACCGTGACGTCATAGTTGGGTCACAAGTCTGAGTTCACTTATCTATAGCATTATTATCTGTGAGGCAAGTAGCGTAGAAAACCCTCCGAGGTTACTGGAAAAAAAACTGATGTCATAGTTCGTGAATAACTTAATGAGGGAATGCATAATCCATATCCTTAACGTGAGAATTATCTCATGAAGATGCAATTTCTTACAATACCTATTCACGACTTGATGGACCTGTTATTTCATCAGCCAAAGCTCAACAAACCTAAAGATCTTTGTAAAGATACGATCTTTAACTTAAAAATTTGAACATGTCAAAATTTCATTGTACGAATCCTTGATTTTCAAGCATGTAGTAAGTAAGTCTTGTGTGAACTCTTTTGTAGTGCAGGAAATCAGGTATCGATGTTAGTACATCTGGTTCACACTATGATTATGACGTAGCAGATTCGGTCTTCGTTCTTTTGACCTTTTTCGTTGCTTCCGATATCAATTATAGACGATTCTTCGTTATTTTTTAAAACTCTCGGTGAAAATGGACATGACCTAACTCTTTTTAAATAAAGGTTTCCATAAAATAATCTCAAATAGATTTTGTAAAAAATGTTTTATTAAAATAAAGTTAAACATAAAAATATACCCATAATAAATACCTAATTTCTTCTTCTTATAAATTATAGTTTAAAAATATTACTCCTCAGTTCTTTTTCTCCAATTTCAAATGCATTGTTTTTTAATGTAGGTATGTTTGGGTGATTGCACCTGCTTCTACCGAGGGCAAGGGAGTCCTTATGGATTAATTGTTGGACCTCGAGATGATATTCATTGAGGGCGTATTATTGGTGGAGGTACTATCGATGGTTTTCTCACTGGTTGAACAACATCGAGGGTTATTCCCGTGAGAGAATTATTATACGCATTAGGATCAATATCCCAAGATGATTCCGGTCTAGCTTCAGGAGTTTTTGATGTACTTTCTGTACTTGTTGGCGTGTCTTGTGGAAAAGCATCACCATTCCTCGATACAACCGAGAATGGAGGATTTTTGGATATACGAATGACAAGGGAATAACAACAGAATGGAGCTGGCTGATAAGGTAATTGATTGACATTAATCAAGTGGATGTTACTGTGGCGTTGTTGAGGTGGTTGTGGGTTTCTGTTAATTCTGTTTTCATTGGAGTGTGGACCACGAAGGATCTCTTGAATTGCAGACTGTAGTACATTCAGTTGTCTTCGTTTGCGAATATGACTTGGATCTTGTGTGTCATCCTTAAGTTTTTCCATTTCTTCTGGTGGTGCTGCAACACTTTCATCTTCTTGTTCATTTGCTGATCTTTTATATCTGACAAAACTCTCTGACATAGAAGCTGTGCAAATCAATGCTAAGATACAGAATATTGTATGCGACATCTTTGCCATTGTGAATGATGGATCTGCAAAGAAAAAAAAACAAATAATTATTAAAATTTGTTAGGAACTATTAATTAAAGCAGCCGTAATTTGAAATAAAATAAATTGAGTTATCAAACGTACGTAATTCTTTAAGTCAAATGTCAATTCTCAGCTGATACTCTTATGAGTACTAATGTTTAATAACAAAATTTACAATGAATAGTATTAAAGTAACCATTGGTTAATCTATAATTTATCGATAGAAATACTAGAGTTTTTTTATTATATTTCGACAAGGAGTGAATTTGTATGTCTAAGGAATATTTTGATATTGCTAATAAATTATAACGTATTTCGTATTAGTCAGATACCTTTCGAACTAAATAACATGATTCATGTTCGTACAAAAGATAAATATGTGTGTACCCACTGTACGCACTACATTTTTTTACAAATTAGATCATATAAGTTTTGGAATAATCTTGTACAACGTTTGTGTTTTACATATCCGAACCAATTAATATGCTAAACCGGTTATCCCTCAACTGCTTTACATTTTGTTTATCGGATCGATCATCACGATCAATCGAATGATTAGCCAGAACTGTACGAATTGGTGGATAAACCCTTAAAAGTTTTTCAAAATGTTCTTTTGTGGGAGTGTCTATGAATGACTAATCTGATCAATGATTCAAATAACTGTAGCGGTGAGCAGAAAATGGGTTATTCTTGACATGATGTAAGAGTTCAGGATAAGAAGTAGACATATGTCTGTTTCAAGGGATTTCTTGGTCGTGATTGTGCGCATCACTATAATTAGCATCTTGGTAATTTTTACAAGATGTCGAGAATTCTTGCGCTGTTAATTATTCAAAAATGTTATCCTTATTTTGAAATTAACATCTCATCATACATCAATATTGAAAACAGGTTTTTATCAAGCAATGTTTATTTATTTTAATAAAATGATATATCATACGCAAGGTGATGGTACGCAAGACTATAGTCTTGCGTACCATCAAATACATACTTTCTTCCATATTTCACATTTAATATGCAAATTGATTGCTTGCATCGTAAGGTATAGAACTTATCGCATCGAATTATTCGAACCCAACAAAATTTTTAACATAGGAATTGAGTCGATTAAATTAAATCTGATGATTATGAAAAAAATCCTACAAATTAGTATCTAAATATTCACTCCTTGTATCAAAAAAAAATAATAAAAAATTCGTAACAAGGTGATTTAATAAAAATCAAATTTTTGTACTTGACTCACTTCAATAATCTCTTATGATCAAGTTGTTTACACCGAAGTATATATTTTTTTAATTTGATTAAGTACCTATGTAGTTTTGATAAAATAAAATATATATATATTAGGCGGTTTAAATGCACTGCAAATAACAAAATTAGTTGTTTTCGTTAATTAATCGTACCGATCCACATTTTTTATCATTTTTTTTAAGAACTCATATTATTTTGGAAAGACCTAATGTGTATTTAAGGAATTGTTCTTGTATAATGTTATGCTTTATTTGTTATTTTTTAAAAAAAATAAATAAATAAAGTAATTAAAATTATACTAAAGATAATATTCGTTTTATTTATGGAAAAAATAAGAGCGATTTGTTTTGGAGAGCTATCACACCTTAACGTAAGATAAAAATATGAATTAATATAAAAAAAATACACTTACTCACAATTAAAAATACGAAATCGTCTTCACTGTTTGAATTTTCCACTTCTGGAATAAGATACTTGACACTTTGTTGAAGGAAGATCAATTATTAATCACAAAAAATAGTTGCTCTTGACATAAGAACTACACAATATTAATTCAAAACAGCACACATTAAGTGGTTCTAAAAACAATTGAATTAAAAACACACGAAGAACTGATTAAACAAATGCAGTAGATGAAAAGAAGGTTCTATTTCTAATTTGAATTCACGAATGTTTTGTATGCACAATATTTTGCTCAATTATCTTGAGTCAATCTAAGCATACGCGTCAAGACGTAGTTGTATCGGAACAGACTGAAGAAAAATAGTGAACTCGTGCTATAGAGGCGTGTTTTGATTCACATTATATTATCCTGTCAAGCAGGGTTGTAACAGAAATCCATATCCGCATTCATAGAACATTCAACCTTCCGCATCTCTTACTGCGGACGCGTATAACGGATGTTATATGCAGTCTTAACAGTATAGCATGCATTTGAAAATCTACTCGTATATGAAATTTAGTTATTGTATACAGTCAAATTGTTTCTTTTATCCCAGGAAAATTGTGAGGTAATTTTGATTTCTTACATTCTAGTTGTTTTTGGGGTGCTGAATCCGAATCTAAGGCTTGATGACAAAATTCAACGAAGCAAATTTGAAAGAAATAGAAAAGAGACAATTTTTTGTGTTTTTGCTTAGAAATCGAAAACTATCAACTTTTCGTAAATGGCATTTCCATTCAAAATAAAATTACATAAAATTTGCAACTTTGTTACATTTTTTTTCTCTAAAATAAATAGCAACGGATCTGTCAAGTTCCAAACAATAAAATATATATTAATTTTGAACGTCTTCAGTCTAAATAATTCACCATATCATATTTTATCCTACCAGGATTTCAATGTACAAAACTAATAATGCTCCTTTTTACAACACAATTCGATATATGTAACTAGGTGAGGAACAAATATTGATTATGATAATAATTTTAGTACAAAAATTTTACACATGTTTACTTCCGCATCTGCATGTGTTGTCCGCATTTTTTCCGTCACATCCGTTGCAACTTTTATGTTTAGGTGTGAATAACCCTGCTTGGAATAAATACTCACGTGTCGATCCGACAGCGTAGTGGATAATAGGCCAGGTTTTATATCGGTACTATCCTTTTATTTTACTTCATATTATGTACAACGTACGAGTACTTACTGGTAAGCAATTATAGGTACGAGTATGTCCTCATTGCAGGATTTCTTATCATAGGGTCAATGTTAATGCAGCACTATAATGAGTCATTGTAATTGTGATAAATGTATAGGTACTGATGTACTGTCTATGTACTTGTGTACCTATATGCACAGTACTGTACAATTTAATGTGAGCAGTACACAATATCTTCTAATTAATTGCAGAAACAAATAAAATTGTTTAAATAAAGTAGGTGTGTACGTAGCAGGCGCGAAGCTACCGAAGAACACGATTCCCATCGAGTTTACTTTTGGACAAAATGATAGGTATAGTAGTATCTAATTTGACGTAATCCAATAAGAAATGTTAGCATTGTTAGCCCCGGCCTCCCTTCTGCAGAAATCCACCCTTCGTCACTGGTAGTACATAGTGTTGAAAAAATTCGCTCAAAATTATGAACTAGACGCAACAGACAATAATCGTGTCAATTATGTCCTTGAAATATAGCTAAATAATGTTATATAGCCATCCATGGATTCCGTATATTAAAAATTCAGTCAGCATTAAAATATAAATTTCGTTTATTTGAGAGAAACATGAATAATTTTACATAGTTTTTGTGCCCGGTGGGCTAATGCCATATTTTTATGCATATAGGTACTACTATTCTTTCATGTTATTTTAAAATTGAAGCCCTTTTTGTATTTATTCGTAATAGGTATTTGATTATTTAATAGCCTATGTCATAACCAGGATTCTGTTCTGTCTTTACACAAAATATGTCGTCATAGAGTTCTCCCGTGTAAGGCTGATTCCAGTGTTTGGGCGATTTGGCACGCATGCAACCACAGTGCGATAGCATTTGCAAGGTAAAAAAACATTATTCTATTCATATGGCTATGAATATATTATGGGGAATAAAAAAAAATCTTTACATATTAATATTTATTACTAAATATAGTAGGTAGGCACTTAAATATCTTAATATCATAAATTATTATAAATAACTATGTATATAATTTAACAATAATTTATTGTAATCTCTCCATCTCTCAATATACTCATCGTTCAGTTTTTTCACAATTCAAAATCTATTTCATTTTTATAACAACATATCCAATAGTTTAAATATTTGAACACAAAAAAACATACTTATCTAAGAATACAAAAATATGTAGTGGCTGTTACAATAAAATTTCATAATATTAATTATATTATGAGAAATACTGATACAGGTGTTATTGTTACGAATCTCGAACGCTCCTTTTAATTAAAAAATAATAATAGAAAATATATACTTAATGAATTTTTTATAATGATTATACAAATATATTCGAGATTGTAAGTCAGGGTCGTGATAGTTCATCGTCAATAACGGGATTCGAACCTACGACATCCTATTTAAGAGGCAGAGGTTGTACCCCATTTCATATGTTTTTTATTGCTGTAAAATTTATTTACAATTTAATTTATTTATGCATAGTTTAACATTTATAAAAATATGTTATTGCTACTACTACTACTACTATACCCTCACGCCACGTCCCTTGCAGGATAGGCAGAGTTATGTTATTGCAATTATTGTAAATTGTAAAGAGCACCAGATGTATAAATTATTTATAAATAATTATCATACTACATAGCTTCGAACAAACAAAAAAAATAGACAAATAAATATACTCATCCATCAAAAAATATCATAAAAAAACAAGTCTATAGGTAGGCACTAATTAAGTATAAAAAAATACACATATCTATCTATAACATTTGAATTCAATATTTTGTTTATGAATGATGCAAAAAATGTTTTCAATATTTTAGACGGACAAAATATAAACTATAAAAAAGTACATAAAATGGCAGTGAATTTGCAAAATATGTTATAAAATATTATATTGCTATTTGTGAATTAAATGAAAACTAGTTATATAAATCAACGCGTCTGCAACACATTAATTTAATCATTCCTAAGTTTCTCAGTGTGAAGTTCTAATACCTGGATATGTATAACAAATTGTCAAATAAAAATCTTTAATTAAGTAGCAAAAATAAGTAAATTATTAAGTACATTGTAGCTACACTAAGACAGTTGGCACAGAAAAGTTAAATAATTCATTTAATGAAACATTAATTGATGAAACATTAATTCATTAAAAGTCACTTAGTGTTGAAAAGCACATTTGGCAGAAAAATTGTCAAAACAATCTTAATAAAGGAACATAATAATATCACTCAGTTCGTAACTTCGACAAACACGTCTAACCTCTTCTTTGGTAAGTATTTGTCGCTCGAACAGCTTCTAAAGCAAGACTGCTGTTGCACGGATCACCTTCGAAGAAAGCTCCTGGACATCCGTTAATCTCAAAGCACCGTTCTCTGGGGATCCTTCGTGCTCGATTCGGTACACAACACCAAACAATAGCTCTCACGCAAGGAGATGGACCGTCATCTTCTTCGTTTGGAAAATTTTGAGAAACTGAATTACCCTGATTGATTGATTGGTCTATGCGATCGTCTTCAGGGTAGTAAATCGGGTAGTTTGAATTTGAATTCCCTGATGCTGGACGGTATGAATTTTGTGGAGGACGTGTGGTGTACGTAGGACGTCTGGTGGTAGTTCGTTGAGGAGGGCGTTGCGTTGGTCTGTACTGTGGTTGAGGTGGTCCTGGTATACCTTGCACGAACGAACCTTCTCCTGGACGTTCTATTGGTGGTGGTGTTATGGATGGCTCTCTAACTGGTTTAATAACATCGAGGGTTATTCCAGTGAGAGAATTGTTATATGCATTAGGATCGATTTCTGGAAGTGGTCCGTTGTTTACGTTTGGAAATCTAGTATCTAGTGTAACTGGCGTCTCATTTGGATTTGGATTTGGATTAGTGACAGGAGGTCTGGGTTGATTTTGTCCTGGATAGTTTGGCAGATTTGGCAGACGTATTACGACTGAATAGCAACACCAAAAAGGTGGTTGATAAGGTAAGTAATGATTATTAACGACAGGTGGTGCTGATTGTATGAAGTTACTCGGTTGATAGCTGGGCGGTCCATAAACGGGGAATTTATTGTATTGTTGAGGCTGATTGTAATTATTTACATAAAACGGTTGTTGATAATACGGGTATGCGTTTCGGTTGAATCGGTTTTGATCAGGAATCGCAGCTGGAAACACCTCCTGTATTGCAGACTCAAGAGTATCCCATTGTCTTCGTTTGCGGATATGATTTGGATCTTTTGCGTCATCTTTAACTTTTTCAATTTCTTCTGGTGGTGCAGGAACACTTTCTTCTGGTTTAGTTTCTTTCTCATTTGCTAATCTCTTGTGTCTGACAAAACCTTCTGACAAAGAAGCTACGCAGATCAGTAGTAAGATACTAAATATTCTATGAGACATCTTTGCCATTGTGGATGTTGGATCTGTAAAGAAGAGAAAATAGTGGAAATTAATTATTGGTTCAATGGTTTCATATTTGTTTCATGATATTATTATTTTGTTAATAGAGAAGCTTTGCGTAAACATATTGTTATTTGAAGAAAATAAAGCATTTCAATAGGTAGTATGATTAATGAAAGAATAGTGAAAATTAATTCATTGATGGAAGACCATCCAACAATATCTTTGAGTGTTCATCTAATTGCCCCTATTGTCATGATTTTAAGAATAACAGTATATGGCGAATTTTATGCAATCGAATGTACAACCAATTGTTCGTACAATATTCCTGATTTTATACTATCGGTTGTACACCTAAGCAATCTTACTATCTCAATATACAAGTAGGTACTTAATCTGTGACGTACGCAAACACTAAAATTGTTATAGGGGCAAAGTTCTCAGTGTGAACATTTATTTACGTCAAATAGGTATATCTTAGTTTTAAGAAAAATCTTTTTTTTTGTCAGTGTAATCGTGTAAGGGTAGTTATAATAATTTTGCCACAGAGAGGCACGATTCTGAGTGTTTCAATAAAATGTACGAATATGGAAATAAATAAATTAAATACACATTAAGGATTAGCTCATTAGCCGCAGACTTGGTATATTATGTGGGTATACATCTCAGTATAATTGTGTACTTAGTATATTAGGAAATATACCAGAATATTAAGTTTTAGGAATTATGACATAATTTACACAATAAACTTACATAATATTTTAAAGTGTACATAATATGTTTATCCGTATGTGATAATACTAGTTACATATATCCGAGCATCAGTTTAATACCAATGGTTTGTGAGACATCATTCATCGGGTATAGTTAATGTAGGTACAATTTAATATTTGTTTTAGATTGTAATTACATGTTATTTTAAATCACCGTGTACACACAAACCCAAATACTTTTTTGCACACTTCATGCTAAACAAAAAGCTTGTATGTATCTTGAAGTGCAGAATACATATTCAGTGCTGGGATTCGAACCCGGTACCTCCCATTTGGGTGATTCGCGTTCCAAGTAAATGCACCAACCATACAATCAACTGAACAGTGAACACATACTACGCTATTTCCCACAGTTTAGGGTAACCAGCGACAAGATTTCACGTGCGTGCTAACAAAATTATTTCTTAGCATCGCAAAATTGTTTTGTCTTTTATTTCGATTACCGACTTACACGATACACTTGAAAACAATACCTGCAGCTAAAATTGTATGGGGTCATAATAATTAATATAATATTATTTTTTATTTTGTTTTATTTAGCAGACATACGCCGGGTATGAGAGTTAACAGGTATAATTGTATGCGGAAACATGTATACAATCATCATTAAATACTAATTTAAATATTTGTATAATTGTTAACATAATACGAGTACTTGCAGAATACAAATCCGTGTAAATGGTTAATGATGCATCATTAATTGCATCCAATCAATCAGTTCTGTTTAATTATTACATTGTATATTGGGTTTTACTAAAGATAAATAATTAATATTAAGAGTATGCATTTCAAAAATTTCTAAAAACGGGAGACCTTATATCTCGACAACCGTTACTAAATATGATTTGGAACAAAATAGGGTAGATGCATTGAACATTTATCTAGGGAATAACCGTAAAAGATATTTTATAGGTATCTTGCATAGATTTCTCAAAAAAATATATTTTCAAAACACTTCTGAGCTTTTTTCCGAAAGACGGAAACTCGTTTCCCGAAAGTCGCGGAGTAAAAATGATTTTTTATACCGATAACATTCATTAAAATCTAGGGAATACCTGTAAAAGTTTTTGGATAGACGCATAATTAACCCCAAAAAATGGGAAAAACGCTGTTTTTACCAATTTATCATGCGATTGTTCACGCGATTTTGAACCTTAATGCCGTGGGAAATGACTGTGACATCATTCTTGGTGCCAAGCCCTTAAAACGGAAAGATAATTTTCGTATCCTAGGAAATAATTCTTTATAAACAAAGCCCTCTAGCTATTCAGAAAATAGTTATGTTTAATTTTTCTTATAAGTATTTTTCCACGGTGTTCATTGTTGGAAAATTATTTCTTCGCCTTTGTTAATTCGAATCGGTACACAGTACTTTAAATAATACTCTTCTAAGCAACCTATTGTATTGTATACTTACTTTGATCAATTCGGGTTGATTGGCAGAAATCACCAACAGGCGATAAATCCGCCCCTAACATGTTTATTTATATGTGTAATAAAGTTTTTATTTATTTATTTAGCAATACTACGTATTTCAGCAGATATACAGCGAGAGACGGACTTTGCTGTCGCGCCTAGTCGGGTGACTAAATGTGGTCACTTGTAATGACATCGCAAAGGAAGAACACTTTTTATTTTATTCTTTGGGCATACCTACAACGAATCATAGAACATTGTTCACTAGGGCGAACTCATCGCAAACCTGAGATTTTATATACTATAAGTACATGGTTGGCGCAGTTGGTTGGGGTGGCAGTCTCTCAAGCGAGAGGTGCCGAGTTCAAACCCCTGCGCTGGCGATGTATTCCACACTTTGTGATACAGGCTTTTAGTGTGATGTGTGCAGGAAAGTATTTGGGTTTGTGTATGCAAGCCTAGATCATTTTATTTTAAAAAGGTATAAAAAAAACTAAATTATGACCTTGATTTGGAATTATCTTCGGATTCTCACAATATAATGTGTTTATTTTAATGTAAGTTTTAGGTATGTCAGATTAAAAGAGAAATTTATCAAACAAAATAATTGGAAGGTTAATGCATAATAATTTCTATAAATAAATACATTACCTACTATGGATGATCTTATAATACCACAGTGTACTTTTTACTAATAATTTCATTTACGTCCGTGCGGTTGGTTTTTCTTTTG
Source organism: Ceraclea dissimilis (assembly GCA_963576895.1). Classification (NCBI taxonomy): domain Eukaryota; kingdom Metazoa; phylum Arthropoda; class Insecta; order Trichoptera; family Leptoceridae; genus Ceraclea; species Ceraclea dissimilis. The sequence continues at coordinate 13,239,572 of OY756370.1, forward strand.
ATCGTTTCCGATGTATGGACTTCGGTACTATACCTACCTACATTATAATAATATAGGAAATATATTAAAATGCGGCTTCATTATAATACTTACTAATTAATTATGTATGTAATTAGTAATACAATATTACTCTGTATCTTTTAGATTTTAGGACATACTAATTAGAGGGATTATTTGATGGAATATTTCTTTATATTCCCAAAATATAGTAAGACTTTCGTCTCATAGACGTTCTACAGAGGTAGGTCTTCATACACGTACTAACGCGTTACACGCTTCACATATGTTTATGGGAAGCATGGCAAACTGACACTTACTTATGCCTTGTTCGCATTGGGCAAGTAGTTTAGTCGAATAGGTAGTGACGAATTAGTAACAATTTAATTTTAATTTTATTACAATTATGAGCACAAAACAGACAACTATAGATATAAGTTACAACATAAAGGGAAAACGATTAGCCCATTCATAATTCATCTGTCACCCACAAGCATGCGCCACAGTTAAATTAAAACATAATATACGTTCATTCCTGTCGCCTCACACACACACGTTCAATCTCGCTTAGACACTCAGCCGTACAAAAATACCTGATATATACTAGTATAATATATCTTTATGTAAATTCAGCGTTGTTCTTCACTACTTGCTCGACTAATCTGCTGCACTAATGCGAACAACGCATTATAGTGTCTCTTTCGTGTAAGAACGCTGACTATTGCTTCCCCCCGAAAGTTACTTACTGCTCAAAATATGATCGATTATTGCAACTGGATTTAAGACGATATTTTTTTTTTTATTCACCCATTGCCTCGTCTACAATATTTTCAACATTTTTTACATGTGTGACAACACAACAAGAAAAAAATAACCCAGCCATTCTGTAAATTATATCCATTCCTAATTTCGCATAATTAACATTCTTGATAATTTTTAAATCTCATATTGTCAATAAAATTATTGTATTGATTGCAAGTATAATATTACAAGCATAATGAGGCAACGAAGACTCTCATAATGCGCACAAGAATTTATTTCTGGATTTTCCAGACGAGCTTGTTTTTAGCATGACAAGTTTGTTTGCTCTTTTTACTTATGGATCAAATTTAATGTACCTATATTGTTAGGTATAAGTATTTTTTAAACAATTTGTTAGCAACAAGTAGTTGTCTCAACAGATATACAGCAAAGGATGAACTACCCATCAGGCTTATGACTGATCGTCGGCTGTCTTAATGTACTTACCAGTTCCATTCTATCCATCTGCTGCGACCGGGAATCGAACCCAGACTCCATAATCTGACAAGCCGTTATTCTACCGCTGTGCTACACATTAAGCCAGCCGACGATCAGTCAGATAAACCTGATGGAAAGTCCTTCCTTTGCTGTATATCTGTTGAAATAACTACTTGTTATATTTAACTATGACATGTAGAAAATTCCGATGTTTTGTCAAAAAAACAATCTTGCTAATTTTTAGTATATTCTTGTTCATATTAATTACAATAATACCTAATATTTTTAATTTTAGGTAATTAGTATCAAATTGAATGTTTAAAAATATTTTTGGTAATTTTATAAATGACAATGATTAAGAATATTTCCAGCATTAGGAAAACAACGTTATTAATTACCATTTTATGGTTTTGTCGTCATTCTTGTACAAAAAAATTCAATGTCAAATAAGTATTTAAACTAAGAAAAACCACACAAAAAAATAAGGCAAAAAATTGAGTACACCATATCTTTAACTGAATAAGTATGTGTAGTTTTTTATCGTTAAAGTTTAAACACACACAATAGACCATTTGACAATGCACGCAGACGCTTAACCCTAAAACGTTGACATACTACATTCAGGTTTACGTAGATTGTCTCGTAATTAGCATTAGCATTAGCACACTTTAGTAAAGATCTGATGTAGACACCGCTTATTGATTATATTTCCCTAGATCATTGTTCGTTGTGTAGCGGTATTAATATGAACGATTGGCGTAGATTTCTAAAGTGGGAAATTTATTTTTATCTAAGTAGCGATAATGCGGAAAATATTTAATTTATTAAGTATCTGATATAATATCTTTTTATAATTACAATCAAAGGTTTTGTTCAATATGTAGGTATAGGAAATCAATTGATGTGTTGCTCGTAAGTGGAAATACAATTGTAAGACTGTTATTCTGTATAGGTACGAGTATTAGTGTAAAAAGTTAACGCGTTTCTCGGTGAATTCGGTCGGAATATATATTAATGGGCTCTTTAATCTCAATGCAACACAGACTGTTTAAGTTCATTCTAATGAAGACTTAGATATGGAATATCTATATTTATAATATGAGTGATTGAATCTATATGTTGACGAAGTATTCTGCGCTTACACGACATAAGAGATTTTCTTACTGAGAAATACATTGCTAGGTAATATTTGCAAATCTAAATCAAAGTTTCATGGATTGAATTTCTAGGCAGAATTCCAAGGGAGCAGAATCCTCAAAATTGATCAAAAACTCGAAAAGAGCATCATACACGAGCACCTGACACCATCGACTGCCACAATATTGACTGTGAAAATCTACACAATCGCTGTAATTAAGGAACCTATATAAAGGTGGGAAGAACTATTGAACATTGAGCCCCGTGTATTATCTATGGCAAATCTATGGTGGACGCCATTTGCGCTACAAATATATGATTGCGTGTCATACTGGTTGTCCACAATTGCATGAAAACCGGCTTTCAGAGACAAAAATATTTCGTATCCCAAAGTAAAACTACAGATACCTACTTAGTATTATTTTTTTCGTCCTTCATTTTTCATTACGTCAGCGGTCAAGGGTTAGAAACATCTATAAATTAATAAGTAGGGATGTGTACTGTACATGCATGTATGTATGTACCAGTGACGAAGGGTAGATTTCCGCAGAAGGGAAGCTGGGGCTAACATTTCTTACTGGATTACGCCAACTTAGACACTATTATACCTATAATTTTATCCAAAAGGTAACTCGATGGGAATCGTGTTCTTAGGTGGCTTCACGCCCGATGTACATACATTATTTTATTTTATGTATCGTAAAAAGTTAAATTTATGAGAGCGACTAGAATACGTGAGTCACAGTCAGTTTAGGGTTGTACTTAAATTTTTTTTTTGATAAAATAAAGTTTCTATATTTTGATTGCGAAAATGTCAATAATAAGGCACGCACCTATACTCTCAAAATGCAGTAAATATACCGAACGAGGTTTAGAAAGCTGTTCGTTATTGTCAAGTATGAACGAAATGATGTAGTTTTTTTTTAAACTGTTGTCACGTAAAATAATATCTACGTGCATGCTGTGGACGCTCGTAATTGAGGGGTTGACCGGAAATTTGTGTTTGATGATTTTAATTTATGTATATCTGTCAATCCTCTGTGAGTGTCTCAACAAATGTTGTGGGTATATTATGTTTAGTTATGGATATTATTTTTTTACACAATGTACAAATAAATAAAAAATAGACTGTGTGAATCAAATGAGGGTTTGGTGGTTTGTCGAGAGATGTTAAAATGATGCCAGATAAACAAAATTAAGTAGGTATTTTTGTGTAGGTATACCACATTTTACCTAAATTACTCTAAGTCACACTTAAATAATACAAAAGATAAAATAAATAATTATTAGCCAAGGAAAATGTTATAAAATAAGACATTAGTAATGTGCTAAACGAAGGACTTAGTGTAAAAGTTGTATCTTACAGATAAGTACTTATAATACTTTTAAATTAAGAATGCATTTTATTAATTAATATTAAATTTATTTTATAGAACTCCATTATTTATAATAAAACATTTAGTTTGAAAAGGGTCTAACAATCCGAATCATGTCGCTGCCAATAACAAAATCAAGCAGAACCACACATAACAATTGTCTTGTGTTTTCAATTAATGTACGCACTGTTGGCAACCCTGTAAGTTTTTTATTCAATTTACAATCGGATCACGTAGTTTGGCTCTTATTTTGGAAGATATTCATAAAGAGGAATTCTGTGTTCTGTGGAGTTACACATAACATTATGTGAGGACAATCTATGTATTTTATATACAGTCTATCCATCTAACCATAGCATTACGTCATTCATCACAGGATGGGGTAACTAGCGAGAGCTGTGCAAGTGCGTACTTCTTCTCTTATTCTTCATCAGCCTTGGTCCCTCCTCTGCTGGATATAGGCCTCTTATATTTGTTTCCAATCTTTTCTATCCCTCGCCATTCTGACCCACTACCGAGGTCACGTCGTCCGCCCATCTTTTCTGGGGCCTACCGGTACCTCTTCTGTTTTCCCATATGGCCTCCACTTTACGAGTCTGCGCGAGTGCGTACAATCGTACATATTAGAATTTTATGAAATGTTACTTGGTGGGATTGTTTTGAAATATAATTTCTGACAAATTAAAACACCTACCAGAGGCAAAGTGTTATGAGAATACGATTCCCATAGAGTTACCTTTTTGATGGCTAGGTCGACCCCAAGTAAATGGGACAAAGCCGAGGGCATCAATGAAAAAGAAGACCTCCTTGCAAGTCTCGGTTAGTGATGTGCAAAATAGATTAAATTGTATTCGATCGAGAAGGTCGCAAAACGCAAAAAAAGAATTTTATACCAGAGTCTCGACAATACATAATATTGTGCCCGTCAATAATGACGTTGCGTAAAATAATTAAAAATGAAATATTATATTATGCAAGTTAGTTTCATTGTAACGCGATCAATTTATCACTTGTAAAAAACAATGGAAAGAGGAAACGACGCCTTGATAAAGATCGTATGTTTTCTATGGTAACAATTAACAGGTACCCATTCAAATATTTTTTATTTTTCCCTCCTACAATACTAACTATCCAGCACAATGATATATTAATAAAAAAACAATTTATTCATTAACAAAGTACGAGTACATTATGTACCATTGTTTCAATCATCGGACCAAAATCAAGGACATCTATTTTTATTGGATTTAGTGGTTTATTGTTATTTCGTTCATTCATTCTATCACACAATCAATTAGTATTATAACGCCGGCTTCCTACGGTGTGCGAATCCGGATTTGTACGTGATTTTGGATTTGCACGTGATTTTGGATTTGTACGTGTATTTAGATTTGTACGTACCGCCATACAAATCGCTATGAAGCGTCTATAGATTTACGGATGCACCCCTTCCCACGGTGTGTGAATCCACGACAAATCCAAATTAATCGACCATAGGAAGCCAGCGTAATACTGCAATATTTCATATAAAATTTAAGTAATATTTCATCTGCTATTTTCCACACATGTACATTTTTTTAAATTTTATTTTTTAAATTTTATTTATTACAAATACAAACACAAAACAGATAACAACTATAGATATAAGTAATAACATAAAGACAGACGATTAGTCCATTCATAATTCAGCTGTCACAAGCATGCGCCACAGTTAAATTAAAACATATGAATTCATTCCGGTCGTCTCACACACCCACACTCAATCTCGCTCACACACTCACCCGTCCATAAAATACCTATTTGATTTTTAACTGCGGAGACGTGTAGTTTTGGACCGGCGTTCTGTTTTTTTTTCAGGGCCAGAAAATTAGGAAGTTGAATGAATATTGATTCCAAATAATCTAGGCTGACAACTAAGAGTATGTTACAAATTTTATACGCTAGCGACGCCACGCGGGATAGTGACAAACTAAATAACAAAAAAATACTTTATCTTGTACTACCCAACTGTTTATGGGTAAATGTATAATTTTGTAAATGTTATCATATTAAAGCTTTTGGTATTACCTACATATTAACTTGTTTTGCAGGAATAATTACAATGTTAAATGTACAACAGTACATAGTAAATTATTATGCAATAAGCGAGTAAAATTTGTATGAAGTTACCATCAATTCGTAAACCTTCCTAGGTATACTGCGATACGAATGAATATAGAGAATACACATACGTACAAGTATGTACGTGAAATTGGGAATTATCGTGTTTTTTGTACTGTCATCATTCCGATGTAAACATTCAACCTAATTTTGTTTCGAATTTCGAACATTGCATTTTGTATGTATAAGTATGCCTTAATTGTCATGCAATGAAACTTAAAAGAAGCAAAGAGGAAAAACGTGTTGCTGAACACAAAAAAGATGCAAATTGATCTACAGAATTTCATTTAGTACATGATTTCAAATACTCTCATAATTCGCAAGCCGACAAAACAAATAATAAAAAACCCATCGATTGAGATGGTCGCATCTATAATTTTAAAAATGTCTACATCTATTGATAACTACTCAAAACATTTTTGTAGAATGTGGAATGTAGAATGTTTGAAGCCGAATTATTTTCGATGATGTAAATTCTGTATATACAGTCATGCGTTATATTCAAACCCGGTTTTGACTAGAATTTTATAAGTTGATAAGTAAGATAATACACACTCACAATAATAAGTAATGCTTACTAGGGCGAGCTTTTCGCTATACATCTCTTCCAGCATAGCCAAGGTACCACGTTTTTATTTCTGTCATTAAGGGTAAACCCACCTCCATCCCTGGATGTTTCAGGAGCTTTAGCTCCTATATCATCCAGTCTTTTAAGCAAAACATTTTTTCAGAGTAGGGCTCAAAGTTCGCCGGAAGGGCTCCCCTCAACAAACCCCTCCCGAAACTACTCTGAACACCCTTAATGTTCCTTGGAGGAGACTCTCACTGCAAGGATCTACACACTACTACATTTTTTTTCTTAGAAACTATCATCTTACAATTACGTATTTCTACGTACTAAATCTTAATCTAGAGGACATCATTTTACAATTCAGACAGCACATACACGGAATACAGAAAACAAAACACAGTTTCTTACCAATATTTCTGTCAATTCTTCCGATGTGACAATACACAAATGTTTGTACGATGTACGTATGAATATAAAATGTACGTTACATGCAAATTATAATGTTCACCGTATATTATATAGAGGTGACATGTCTGTTCCTAGATAATAATATGATGAAACAACATATATACCAATACAGGTGTACAAGTATATAATATAATTATACCGGAATATAATATTATAGGTATAATAAAATTATCTCTGTTGTGTATGCTAATGTATTCTGCAAACAAAAAGTGATCATTTTTGTGAAAATCTGGACAAATTTAATGGAATAAAAATATATTCAAATTTTGGAGGCAATTATTTCAAATTACAATTTGGGTTAAACAACGAAGTGTGCTATTCTAAATGACCGTAAAATATATTGTATAGGTTTCTAAAAAAAATGTAAAAAAGACCTCTGAATTTTTTCTCGAAAGATTGAAAGTCGAAAAGCAAAAATCGTTTTTCGTATTGATAATATGCATTCTAGGGAATGACCAACCACAAACAATTTTTCGCATGAAGCGAGATTAACCCCAAAAAGATTAAAAAGAACGCTGTTTTTGACATTGACACTGACGTGACGTCATAGTTCCTAGCTTTAAAGGACAAAGTCGTAGATCCAAAATGATAGTTATTCGTTACTGATGAGTGAATACTGTCGCACATAATGATTAAGTTGTATGTAGGTAGTATGTACCTACATTACATAAAATTAACATACGTACGTAGGTACCTAGTACCTATACACTATACAGGTAATGTAATAGTGGCTTCATTGAATATTTGGAGTTCAACTGGCCATATTCTACCAACTAACCTTGACTGGTAAGTGATAATAGAGAATCATCGTCATTATCTAAATGCGCTGAATATTAAATGAGCTGAATAAACATACTACAGTGTTATGTAAATGTAAATATTAGTTGAGCATATAAAACGTTTTGTGCGAATACTGGATTTTTCCCAACGTAAATATTATTAGAAACTTGTTTTTATCGTGTAACTGGCAACATCAACCTCCGGCACTTTCCATCTCTTCTTGTATTAAATCACTCATTCTAATAGCTTCGCCTTAAACATGCTGGTAGTTCTGCAAGTCTATCTATGTCGTCTCTTGCGGGGTCGGCAGAGAGATAGAGAAAGAAAGAACAGAATGTCAAAACGTTATACCCTTGGACACACTCCTTGCTTCCGTCACGTTCATGGATTTATTGAGTTACTTACATATTTTTGAGTTACAGTTTTTTTTTTACAGTCAAATGTTTCTTTGTGATGTTATTTTCTATTTACAGTTTCTTTACTGTCTAAAATCCCAATGGCCATACAAAGTTGTAAAACCGCGCTTCCTCACACCTCTTTTCCAAATCATATATGTTTTTGATCATCCTGTCGTTATTCATTCTCTCAACTGTCCAAACCATCTATGTAAGCTTATTCGCTTTCATTCTAGTCACTACACCCATCTTACAGTCACTCATCTCCATATGATTCTCATTATTTTTATCCAATCTCTCCGTGTTTTCTCACACTTTTTCCACAATTCTACCTACTATACTATTTCGTCCTTAAATATTTATCGAGGGAACATAAGGAAGTCATAAGGTTTCGCTATACAGAGCTGTTTTTGGACGGTAGATACGTATTACATCTATACATTCATGTTTAGCATCCGCTATTTAAATGAAATCGCTTATACAAAAATACTTAGTTTAACGTTGAATTGCTTTTGATGATGGAAATTATAAACATTTCTAAACCAGACACCAAATCTTGTGGGTAGTGCGCATAAACAAACCAAAATATGCGTTTTTTATGTAATGAAATTGTTCTAATTGACTTGGCATTGATCAGTCTAGTTTCTGCTCATAATAAATTTACTATTTTATGAATCCCCACACTTTATAATCAACGTTTTTTTATGTATATTATCACCTCTGACACACTATGAACTTTAATAAAGAAAGTTTCATACATAGTACTACATACATTTGTCTATATCTTTGTTCCCACCCGGCAAAGTATTGTATCGATCATTACATAGATCGAGATATCAAAACACGCAATATAATATGTCGATCAGTACAATAGATCTATATAATATAGTCACGATTATTAGGTGTCGATGCAACAAGCATTTATTTCTAAACCATGGAATTAGGTTGTGGACTACGTAACGATTTTAACAATATAGCAGTCAATATTATCGATCATTTTATAGAACTGCATTCTGTAATGATGAACTCATACCCTGAACTTGCTAGTTACCTATTGTAATAAATTGTGAATGCAAGATTTTCTTCTGATGCAGTCTTCCGTTTTCATACAGGGTCATCGAAAAAGAATGCCCCTATTTTAAAGTTGAATAACTTTGGAACCAATTACGTTAAATGAGTGATTTTTTCACTGTATGGTAACTAATGAATGTAAATTTTGTTTGATCTATGAAACAATGCGCTAGCGCTTGCGCAGAATGGCTGCGCAGTCAGCAAAGTCAATCGACGCTTTTCATCTACCTCCTCGTAATGTAATGGTGATCGTGCAACAGAAAGCAATGCTTTATTTGGTTTGTGAAGTCGAAGTCAATCGTCAGTGTATAGCCGCTCTTTGAAGGTACTAATCAAGCTGAAACTGTCCCTTATAGAGAAACAGGCCGGGTTGGAAAAAACAGTTGAATGACCGACTAAGAAGGTCAGAATAGAATTTTGAAAGTATCCGCCATTTTTGTGATAGAAACCCACAAAGATCATTTTTTTGACCAAATTCCAAAAACAAAAATTATAAAATTGCAAAAAAATCAACGCACTCTGCTTTGTGTTGCACGATCAATTCCGAGTACTAGACGACGTAGTTAGTTAACGCCGTTTGGCTTTGTCACCTACGGAGCTATTCTGCGCATGCGCTAAGCATCGTATCATGCATCAAAAAATTACATTAATTAGTTACCACATAGTGAAATAATCACTCATTTAACATAAATGGTTCCAAAGTTATAGCTTTTCAAAATGAGGCCATTACTGTTCACGATCGCAATTACATTGCGAGGCGGTGGATGAAAAGCGTCCTTTGGCTTTGTCGACTGCGCAGCCATTCTGCGCTCACGCTAGCGCATTGTTTCATACATCAAACAAAATTTACATTCATTAGCTACCATACAGTGAAAGAATCACTCATTTAACCCAAATGGTTCTCAAGTTATTCCACTTTAAAATAGGGGCATTCTTTTTCGATGACCCTGTATAATAACTTGCCCCAGATTTACTATACTCACCTAGTCTATAATGTTTATACATATTACTAATGATTTGAACAATTTTGTACGCCCAATTACTTTATTTTCATTAGAACACAATTATTTTGTTCACAGATATTACAGTTATCTACTGGTAATCGTATACCAAATTCAATACAAAATGTGGTTTGCATTACTCTTAAATAGCACAACAGTTAAGTACGTGGGAATGTTCTACCTACATATGTAGTTGAAAGTTGCATAAAGCTATACGAGTATTAAAGAAATGTTTTTGCATAAGATGCATCCGTAAGTAGTGTTTGTGGGTTTATTCTAATGAGTAACTGGACTATCCTATTGAAACTAGGAAATCCTGATATAGCGTGAGATAGGTGCTCCAATACCTAGTCCTAGTATTTTGAATGTCCGTCACATAAAAAATTCTTACTTCGAAATTCGCAACCCTTTCTCTATGTCCATTAACTTTATGCAAAATGTCCCAAAAATTTACAACATTTTTATGGGGCGATGGTATCAGATACAACTAAAAGTGTTTTTGCGTCGGCAAGGTATGCTATTTACCAATTTTGGAAAAAGAAAACAAGGATTTATATTAATAATTTGCGTCTCTGTGACCAATATTGTCTTTCAAGTCAGCGTTTTACAAAAAATACGAAAAAGAAAATCATAATTCGAAAACTACAAAAAATGCGTAACATAAATTGGGGTATTTAGGTATACCCGGCGGATGTGCTCTATCTATGGACGTCCGCTTAGTCGTACTTTAGGGACACCTGTATACACAGCATTTACTGGTTTGTGATATACCTTGTTATAATTTCAATGAAAATTGTACAGTAACAAAAATATCAAGTTAAATTGCAAAAAATCTCATTTCAGGAAACAATATGACATTTTTGATCTGCCTGAAGATCGAGACATTCTACCTAGCGAAAATAATTATTACTCTACGTCCATCAACCGGTAATCCTATAAGTTATGAAGATCTTCGATATAGTAATAAAATATCTTATTATATAGAAAATTTTATGACAAAAGTAGATAGTTTCAGACTTCCCAGCAGATGGAAACCTAGCGTTATTATACCTTTTACTTTTATTATTATCTACGTTAATGACATTTTAATGATCAAGACCCAAGTAATTGTTCAATCGTGCGTATAGAATCTCCCACAATCTTTACGCACTTATTAAAAAAAAAACGCCGGAATGAAGCCATCACAATCGAACAAAGTTTGCTATAAATAAATCCAATTCTGTGATAAAATAGACGTTACCTTTTTCCGTCAGACGTTTCGAAGCTTGTGTACCTTTATCAGCAAACGTGAGCATAAATTTACAGACTGAATTTAGGTTCATGTTATTTTATAAAAATATGTCATTTTACTATACGGCTTTTTTCTTAGAGGTGGGATTTGTTCAAATCTGATGTTTAATCAAAATTAACACGCATGGCTGAATAAGTTGGTTAACCCGCTTCTCAAGCGAGTAGATTGAGTTCGAATCTCGTGCTAGCTATTTATGCTGAACATGAAAAGCTGTTTATTTGATTTTAGTATTTTATAAAATGTACAGGTCCTTTTTTGAAAAATTAAAAATGTAATTCAAAAAGAGGTCCTAATCATAAAAACCTTTCTTGATAGCGCCAATAAATTGAAACATCCTAATAATGGATTATATTTATAGCCATTTTTTATACGGCCTACCTTTACCGCAATTTAGCGACTATTGAACTCATATCGCTGGGCAAACGCCCGCGCCGCTATTTGTTTTTTACTGATCGATCTAATGAAATGCTGATTACCTAATTTGTGAGGCGTGCAGAGTAAACTTGTATTATAAAAGATGCAATACATGGAACAATGGGTAATATTATAATTATTAAAAGCGAGTTGCAGTCGACCATCGTAGCATTTAGTTGCTTTATAATTACTTACCGGTTTAATTAGATCCGTCTACATTTCTGTCGGAGAAGGTAGATATGACGAGTATCTTTATCTGCATGCAAATTCAATGGATTAATAATTATTCTTTTGGTCTTACAAGGTATAGAAAATAAGTTTGTTGTTTTTGTTTGAAATTGCGCTGTTTTCTCCTTAATAATGCAATACGTTGTAAGAAGTCTTGGACAGATAGAAGGAGCGTCGGATAGTCACCAAAGAGATGGACCGACGATATTGTCCAAATCGCTGGAGTAACCTGGATGCGGAAGGGTCAGAACAGAGACGAGTGGAAACAGTTGAAAGAGGCCTATATTCAGCAGTGGAGCGAAGAAGGCGGACGAAGAAGAAGTTACCAACAAATTTGCAGCAGAGTTTGTGATTTATTATTCGTGCAGGCGCTGCTCCTCGTATTATGCATACGAGAGTGCACGGAGTGCCTGCATTACATTATCCTATCATTTTTTTCGAATTATTTAGTTACTTATTTACTTTTGAATTAGTGTGAAAGAAGGAGTTTTGAATAGAAAGGTGTCGTTTAAAGTAATCTGTATTTCGTTTGAAATGGTATGAAATTTGATTTCTCTAGCTAGGTCATCAAAGTTAGACATTATTTTATAATTTTACTATAGTTAATTAATTGATTAAACACGAACAAAATAAACCGGACATTGTACTATTGGTTGGATTGGTACTTCTGCTATGAAGGAGCGGTCGTGTTGAATATAATATTCAGCATTACTTAATTTATGACAAAACTAATTTCTTTACTGTATGCATAACGGTACTTGGATTTACTCTGGTGATAAGTCGAGCTCGGGATTTGTTTAAAAAATTAACACCACGTTCGATAACAGAGACCTTGGCTACAAATTTAAACGCCAATTCCACATAATTTTCCTATCCGAAAACCATTTCTCTGCTTTCCATCTTTACACCTTTATTTTCGTAATTTTTAATGACCTTATTTTCAAACTTATTTATCACTAGCTATATTGCCCGGCGATGCCCGGGTAATTATTTTTGACATCCCTTTTCTTTGTCCCTTTTCATACCTTTTAATAAAAATTTCGAAAAATCAGCCAAAAACCCTATTACTAATTTTGATGGGAAAATCTATGTGCCAAATCTCAAGTTCAAACCATGGCTGGTTTCCGAGATATTCGTATACTCTAAAAAAACCTTCAACCCTAATTTCACCCCCTTAGGGGCGGAATTTCAAAAAATCCCTTCTTAGTGGAATGTTTTGTATTAAAACCTATCTTTGTTCAAAATTCCACTTCTCTAGGATTAGCCGTTTGGGCTCTGGGTTGATGAGTGAGTATGTCAGTCAGTCTTTCGTTTATAGATATAGATAATTCGTAGAACAAGCTTGCCATTGGTTACGTCTGACATCAAAGTTTATATCGTAACCTAACTATCACATAGTTTTTTTAATAATATTATTTATTCATGGCATAAACCGTTCATAAAAGAACTTGATATATTACGTTATTGACGCTGCAATACACTATTATTATCAGTTGACATTATGACCTTCCACAGAAATATCTTAAATTTTAACTAAAATTCTATAAGAATTTATTATTGCGAAGTTTTTCTTTCACTTTATCTTATTTAATTATTACAAAATTATAAAAAATAAGGTCGCCGAGTTGCTCAATACAATTAGATACTATTTTTTTTATTTATTTTCTATTGTATATATTTTATCTATTATTTTTTATCTATCGTAAACCTTCCTAGATTTATTAAAATTAATTAAATGTGCATACGACCTCTCTACTCGATACCTACATCTGCTGGTGAAGTATTTTATTGACTATAAACTTAAAATTTCAATGACATTTTAGTGAAATTGAAGTAGGTATGTAATTTGCATTTTATAGGCATATACGACATATGTATCATACTTGTATTGTAAAAACTGTCTTTTTAATAAAAAATATTCTTGGGAATATAATACCATGTAGGATAGGTATGTCATAAATCACTCAAAAACACATGCGTTGCTTTAAAAAAATATCAAGAAAAAGTGTTTTGTACGAAATTATTAGTTAATCTAATTCCTTTATAGTTAATCTTACAGTTTATCTACTAAAGGGGAAATGTCTACGATTTTTGAGTAATAGGTATAATATCAAATCACCGATACAATAACTGTCGTTTAGGCAAAACACTAGTGTCCGACCGAAACTGGATTTTTAGCCGAAACCGAAACCGTAACCGAATATTCGGCTCCCCTTCTAGTTTCGGCCGAAACCGAAACCGAAACCGAAACTTAGGAATTTCAGTTGTAATTTTGAAAAATAGTGTTTCCCTAAGATATTAATTAAGAAACCACGCTTTATTTTCGGAAATCAATATAAGCACATAAGAAAGGAACCCATTAAACTACAACTTATGTCATCACGTCATCAGTTATGTAGGTATCCATGCATGGCATAGGTAACACTAGGGGGGACATAAAAAATGCAATTTTTCTTCGGGAGGTTATAGTTACGGAAATTGTGGTGTAGTTTGCTAATATGTATATTCATGGGCGTCGCTTTATTTGAAAATGTACATAATAATTTGCTCAATATTATGTTCGAAGCTACGAACAATGTTTCATATAAAAATAAATAAATAAATAGCGCCGCAGCCCTTTTTTTGTGAAAAAATTGTGTTTTAATGGATTTTTTATACTAATTTTACAAAATTTATGACATGGTGAGAAAATGTGCGGTAATAGTGTGATTTATTGTGAGGTCGTATCATGAAGTATGGAAAAATATGTAGCTATTCCAATCTATCCCTGCCGACGTCGACGCCCATGTGTATAGGTATTATCTTTGAACTAAAATAGGCATGTAGAATACAAAAATAATAATGAGTATTTTTCCTTTAGATGCACCTAGAAGTAGCGCCGCAGGCAATTTTGTTTTTTTTTAATGGGCGAAGTGATGAATCTTGTTGTAGGTAATTAAAACACTTAGTTATGTTGCATCAGGGAAACGGACGCTTAAGTAGCGCCGCAGGCAAAATTTTTGTCATAAGACATAAATGATGTGTATAAAAATGGGTAGTGATATAAATCTAACTTTTGTAAAATTAAAAGTGTACAGAATAAAAACGCAAAGTGTGAACCTGTTCCAAAGATTCCCGACAGTGCTCGATATAATACGGATGCTAGTTTCGGTTTGGCCGAAGGTTCGGCCACTTTTTGGCCGAAACCGAAACTGGGGCCGAAACCGGCTATTTTGGCCGAAACTGGCCGTAACCGAAACCGAAACCGAATATTCGGTCGGTCTCTACAAAACACCCAGGCTAGAGTGATAGTTAGATGATAACTCCACTAGGTTTCCACAAACTTTCCTAGATTGCCAACTGAAAATCATGCAAAGGTGTATTTGTTAATTACATTTCATATAATTCAGCCATTCAGAATTCAAACCTGGCTATGCCTTCATTCATAAAAAAGTTAAAATTTAAAAATCACCCTATGAAATAAGTAAATCTTTGTTAAGCAAAGAATCGTAATGAGTTACAAAACAATGCAAAAGTAGTAAGATTGATTGCAAAAGTAATATGTTACAGTCAACCCTGTCAAAAATAGTAGGTATGCTGAAATTTTCATCCGAATGTCTTTTGGGTCAGATTCTTAGGCGTGATTTCTACCTGGTATTATTGTATGAATGCAAAATAATTGATAACATTCTGGGATCGTGGCCAGATACTGAAATTCCCAAACCACACATTCACAAGATCACGGCTTTCCCCACAATGTGGGCAATCTGTCATAGATGTTATTGTCTTATCAAATAATGCATGCATGTGTTTACTTACACACTTTCCTAAATGCATGCTTATTAAAAAAGTTATGAAATTTTGTATCTGAGATGAAATTACTGTTTTTATGTATCATCTTATTTAGATTCACTTGTGTGATTAGTACAGAATGCTATAGAATAGTATAAACACAATAAAACAAATCATACAAAACTGTTCACTAGGGCCAATCTATCGCTGCGATTTCTGCCAGTTAACCATTATGGCAAACCCTATATGGCAAAGCATTCGAAAAGTCTGTTAAGAAAGATATGGTTTTAAATCAGGGCGATACTTGTAGCTTTTTGGCAACCATCATGGTAACACTTTCAAATTTCAATAGAAATGTCATTGTGACTACAAACAAACTTGTAGTTAAACATTAATGGAAGACTGTCCCTTTCTTGGCAGCCTGTACCTACTAAAATTAATTAATTTCAATCCTAAAATATGTTTGTGGGTTTTGATAGTCAGAAAATGATAACTTAGAAATAGTCTCACAAGTGAAATATACGAGAGTATCCCAGTAAAAATACCTCCCCAATGAAATTAGTAGTAGCATGCAAAATGTGTGTTACGAAAAACAATAACAAAATATTAAAATGAAAATAGGTAATTAATTGTTGATGATAACAGTAAGCGAAAGTTAAATGAATGTTAGTGCATATAATGGTTGATAAAGAAACTCAGTAAATGTTTAATTATGTTTATTTATTTAAAAGCAGAAAAAAGCGTAAAAAAATCATGAATAATTTGTACTCACAATTAAAAACACAAAGTCCTCGTCACTGTTTGAACTTTCCACTTCATGAAAGATGACACTTGACACTTTGTTGAAGGAAGATCAATTATTAATCACAATAAATAGTTGCTCTTGACACAAATACAACACAAACAAATCACACAAATCCATTAACAATGTTTTAAATTAAACAAATAAATGTATTCCATTAAAACAAATGCAATCGATCCGCTAAAATTTATTGTTCTATTTATAAATTTTAAATGCACTTATTATTCATTGCACGCATCAGTACTATTGTTATTTCGTTCGATTGTCGATGGTTCACGTCAATCTGAACTGAACAGTGAACATACGCGTCAAGCCGCTGTAGTATCGCTAAAGACTGAAATACAAAGCGTTGTAAAGCCATGTTATATATCGACGTTCAAAGGTGTTTATACTTAGCAACTATACTGCATTATACCTGTGTGGTTTTATATGTATTTACATAATTAAGTGCAATTATCAAGTAGGCGCGTACAAATTCTTTCACAGTAATTAAAGGTACCGGGAGTACTAATTTGTACTAATTTAATTAAGTACTTTTTCTTTACCTTATCCACAAAGTGAATAACTATGATTACAAATACTAGACATTGTAGGGTTTCTTGACAAATGTTCCACCAAGCAATTTTATACGACCAATTATAGTCTTTAATCCAAATACAATACCTTTTGTTAGGTTAGTTTATTTAATTACGATACTAAAATTGAACTAATCCAAAAATGATTGTTTTAAATTATTTTTTACTGTAATTATGATTTTTTTTTGTTGATATTTAAGGACACGAAACAATGTTGGAATTGCACAGACAATGAGAACAATGAATTAACGAGTATCAGCGTGATGGAAGCAAAGACTGTCCAATGAATTTTGGCTCTTTTTTCTTTGTATATTTTTTTCTTTTTGTTAATGGATAATTAATTAGCCATTGAAACTTAAAAGAACCAAAGATGTTTTTAAAATATTATGCAAGAGTTATCGTGCTATAGAAACATAAAATGTTACGCGACGTCCAGTGTTTTGACTGAAGGCTCTTGGTAGAAGTTAATTGTACCTAAATTAAAGTGCAATTTTGCAGAATATAATATGTAAGATACGACCATTAGACGATCTGTTTATGTGGTTAAAAAATAGTATTGTACTATGAAGTGTGCAGGAAAGAATTTGGATATTTTAATTTAAAAATCAAGCCAAAAATCCCAACTATTTTTGACATGTTTACCTTGTATGTTATAAATAAATATAAAACTGAAATTCATTTTTGTATAGCTTTTCCAAAATATAAAAAAATGAATATCTAATCAAACCAAAAATAAACAGGTGATTCCACAACGTGGACCCGAAGTTGACAATGTCTCCATTAAACAATAAAATTATCGTATCTTCTTAGAAAAGCAAAACTTCTAGAAGCGGTATTTAGATTATAATTATATAAAATGTCTCAGAATTTTTACACCTAGCAACTGTGCGTTATCAATGTTATCATTCGGTATAAGTACTTAATTTGCATAATAAATTCCTTAGATAATATTCATTGAGAAAAACATATAACACATTGGCGTAATAAATTGACAGGGCACCAACATTATGACATGACAAAAAGTCATGTTTATATTGATGTACATCAGCCATTTATAGCTGATTTTTCGTAATGTCATGTAAAAAAAATGTAAATAACCGATTGAAATATGAATATGTACAAAAAATTGATATTATTTTATGCCTCATCCACATGTTCGCCGAACCTCCACGTTTCAGGTACATTAAGCTTGTTTTTTGTGTGAATGAGTAAAAAGACGTGCAGACGGGGTGATTGTCTTGAATTGTATACGTAATCGACGGTTAACGTCTTTTTACTCATTCACACAAAAAACGTGGAGGGTCGGCGAGCATGTGGATGAGGCATTACATTCAATTGAAAAAAAAAATAAAAACAAAAAACAAAATTACCACTCTTTTCTTTATCAAGCATCAGCAGATTTAATCCCATCATTCACATTTTCGTTTTCCCAAGTTTTTCAAACTTGGTTCGAGAACCAATATAGGAGCTAAATAATTTTTGTCACCTGAGAACTTATTGGGTGACACCAGAAATATGTACCACACAACAATAGGTACACTTCGTTCTTTCTTTCCTATGTTCAGGCTTATAACTACATAAATACTTATACCTACTAAAAATGTTTTGGGGAATTTCTTTTGTACAATACTTCTCATTGCAATGGATTTCTTGAGAGTCTATATTACATCATCATCTATATTACGATCAATTTAGACGATTTTGAAATGAGTACTTACAAATACACGGCCATTTCTCGGGAATACACATCGTCTTCACCCATTACTGTATCGAAACTTTCAAAGTGATCACAACTTTATTCTGGTTACAAAACCATTCCGTATTCGTTTAACTAAGAAAAAAAAATATATATATATACATTACAAAAAAATAGATACATTCAACAGGTAGAACACAACTACATTTCGATAGGGCTCTGTTACCTTTTGTGCCCCATTTTGCTGAATTTATTCAATTTTCTAGACGACACTGATACAGATGTACAAGTTTCTATACATAATAAAGTAAATGTGATAATATTTTCTATGAAACTACATACATAGGTATAACGTACATCCACTATAGTTTGTATAATTAGTATTTACATCTGGTATAGGTATAGATATAAGTATAAATATAGTTATACACACTTTATTACTTAGCGTTTGATTAGAGCGATGACTCAACGTTCTCGCGCCGTTTTATTTACACAGCGATTACTATTATAATCATACTATATCGAGAATAATAATATAAGTCTCTGATATGATAGTGATTCTAGGTAAAATACGCCATATTCCTAGAGTTTTTAGTACAGTTTCTAATCCATATTAGGTATTGTACTATTACTTAGTACCCGTTGCGTTGTGGTGTTCTGGCACGATCTATATAATATGTATCATTGTTTACAATAGATTAGTGTATTGTTGAAACTATTATTGAGGAAATAGTTCGTGTACTATCGTCTGACGTAAGCTTATGCTGGAGGTGTGTCGGAAAGATAGTAAACATACGTGTTGATGCTCACATCTACCTTACTGAAGATACCTAACATAAGATATATGGCGCTACTAAGTTTCGTTCATTTCATTCTGACAGTCCTGGAGCATTATGGATAATATGGGTGCTAAAGTAAGGGTGTCTGGCTATCTGGTCCTTCTGCCCATTCCACAAGAATGAGAGAAAAAGGTAGGAATATCCTAATTAAATTCAGACAATTTAATCGATTTTGTGAGGTGAACCTCATAATATTCCTATGTTCTGACAAGAAACCTTATTACTGGGTAAATATTTATACATTTTAAGAGTGTGCATACCGACATTTCAAAAATTTCTAAAAACGGGAGACCTTCTATCTCGACAACCGTTACTAAATATGCTTTAGAACAAAATAGGGTAGATGCATTGAACCTTTATCTAGGGAATAACCGTAAAAGATTTTTTTTATCTTGTATAGATTTCTCAAAAAAAAATACACCCCTGTACTTTTTTCCGAAAGACGGAAACTCGTTTCCCGAAAGTCGCGGAGTAAATTTTTTTTTTGTACAAAAAATGGAAAAAAAACGCTATTTTTACCATTTTATCATGCGATTGTCACGCGATTTTGAACCTTAATGCCGTGGGAAATGTCTGTGACGTCATTCCTGGTGCCATGCCCTTAATACCTAGATTCTATATGAGTGTATATCTTTCGTTATTCACTATACCTGCTCGACTAAACTACTAGCCTATTGTGAACAAGGCATAAGTACTGCAAATACGCCAACCTCACACATAGAGTAATAAATGTACAAATAGCTGGATAGAGGCTTGCACTGGATTCTATAACATAGTTATGAATTCGCATGTCGCGGGAAGACGGATTCTTTCTTGAATTTTTTTCAAGTGCTACTATTTACGGCAATGTTCAAAGGCAATAAATTTCAATGAGGATTGTTCTATTCATTCTCATTAGACGTCCATTAGTCTAGTCTGGTCTAGTATACATTATAATTGTTACACACATTATATGGCAATGATCTTATACATCTGGTTAACCACAAATTTCTTTGACATCACACACCAGTAAATTGCTCTGACCTGTGTCACTTTGTGAATGGAGAAAGATCGATGGAATTCCCATCGTATCTAAACCACAACAATGTGTTTGATGTGGATCCCATATTATGATTGAAGATCTGCGAATGGACACGTATCAGACATAATGGCATTTCCTACGAACATGGCTAATTAGGTTAATTCTGACAATCACCAATTTTAGTAAGGCTGATGCGCTTATTTTTAGTTTGTATAAAGTATTTAGTACCGTTTTATATTAGTACGCTGAAAATATGACCTATTAGACCAGTGTTTTAACATTAAAAAAGGGGGTATAGCGTAGATAACTAGTACTTTTTTATTACAACTCCCAAATTAATTTTATTACACTTAATTTATAGGAAATTTATTTAGCTTTAAATGCAATTTAATGGATTTACGCTACACCGCTTGGCTTAGAAGCAATTTAACAAAAAGTGATGGCATGTATGAACTTATTTTATATATACCATTTTTAATCAATTCTACCTCACTTAGTATTTAAATTAGATAAATTATTTTTCAAATATAATATAGAAAAATCATTCTAGATAAATTGTGAGATAAATATTTTTTCTTACACTAACCGTTTAGGAGATATTTTAATAAAACCAATGAATGTAAAAAAAATACTCTTTTCGATATAAAATATTAGGCAGTGGCGTAACAGTATTAAAAATCAGATTTTAATTGAAAAAACTATACATCAATAAAATGAAATCGTAAAATTTAAATTATCTTACTTTTAACATATCTAAATCTATCATTTAATAAATTTCTTTATTTCACCCGTCTTTCTTTAAACACCTGTGCATCCTGAACTGTGTGCCGTAGGTCTAAACTTTTAATCACAAGTTAGAGAAAATTGACCCACAATTAAATACTTTTAGTTAAATATTACCGTAAATACCTGAGTTGGGGAGTTATTCAACAACAAAAGTGAAAAATACGAATATTTCAATTTGTGCCGAAAATTAATATGTACTTGGCAGTGTCTGTATTACAATAATTTTTAAGGTACAAAGAAGTATTTATGCTCAAACGACGCAGAATATTATGTACTTTAATTTATAGAAAGACACGATTTTCCTAGAAAGCATAGTTTAGAAGTTATTACTGAAAAACTGAAAAAAGTACATTATTTTTTCGGTTTATGGGTCACCCTGTACTTAGCACAAGCGGAAAATTGGTGCAAACTTCAAGAAACCTTCTTTGAATGTTAATGAAGGGATTAAAACAGTTTCCAGCTTTCCGACAATTATCTACGCTACAAAGCTAAATTTCCTGGGCTATATGTGTTTTAATCGAAATATGATTTAAATTAAAGTTTACACATAGGGTCAAATATCACCTATCATGCTATCGAAAATCTTCCCGCAACCCCCCTTGCCCCCTCCAAATAAATTTACACGATTATACCCTACACAGTTTTTAGAATTTTTCGGGAATATATTAACAGATTAAAGTGGTCAACGACAAAAATTATCCTTACTAAATTCTTTATACAAATGCTCTGAAAAAGGTACATTTATTTTTCGTACAGGATTAACAATTTCCCGGCTATTGCTGAATCGCCTATGTCCAGGAATCAATTTTATAACGAACGACTCTCTCTCTGACTAGATATTTTGAGTAGCGATAGAGCAGAATCCTGGCTAGGACATTGGCTATGAAAGAATCAAATATTTATTAGTGTTAAAGAGAAAAATGACTTTAATATGGTGTCATTCCTATACAAGGAATTGGCAGGAAATAAATAGTTAACAAAAATATTTGGCTTAAAAATAAAAACTATGGAATCCATTTGTGACGCAAGTGAAGTAAAATCTAATTATTTGTGGGTGTGGAAATATTTTTTTATATCAGATATTATTTGCCTTGTTTATATTCAACGTATTTTAATTTTTGTGGAAAACATTCCCCGTACGTCGAAAAGTCCATTTTCCCTGAATATTAATTAATTTAGTACTTACAAGTAAATGCCGGTACCTATGTGTGTAACAGATTTTAAGATTAACTTAAACTGTACCCCCATATTATATTAGGTCCAATCCTGTAAATTTTCAACTAAAATAAGTGTGTTTTAAATTTATTTTACCGCGAAAGTAATCGATGAAAGGGTAAGTATGTTATTTTAGTTGGTAAGCACTTAGAGTAGGCATATTGACATTTCAATAATTCCCAAAAACGGGAGACCTTAAATCTTGACAGTCTTACTAAATATGCTTTGGAAAAAATAGAATATTGAACTTTTTATCTAGGGAATGACCGTAAAAGTTTTTTGATTGAAGCGTAATTAACCCAAAAAAGAAGAGCTATTTTTAATGTTTTATCATGCAACTGTTCATGCGATTTTGCGAAATGAGCGTGACGTCATAGTTGGGTCCCGAGCTTTGATTAGTTAGAGAATACAATAACCGACTTATTTATATCTACGAGAAATATTTACATTATTTTATCTCTGTATCTTTCTATTAATAGCATCTCAATTATAACTGATTAATAATTATATATTATGGTGCAGTAAATCACGGAAAAGAAATAGTTCTCAGCATTATTGGAATATAGAGGTAAATATCTGAGTTTTTTTAGTAATGACATATGGGAATTAATATAAAAAATCGTTCGATAAAGTAGCAAGATATCTAATGAGTGATGTATCTTTTATTCTCTAAATATCAATGATTTTAATGCAATCTATTGATGCAACAACAAGATTAGGTAGATAGCCTTGAGTGCAAATTATTATGCATCGAAATATCAAGCCCCACTTAGTAAAGACAATTAAGTTTAATTTAAAGATACCTATCTATTGTTTGCCACCAGTTGTCTAAAACATTGCAGTTAAATATTTCTTTATTTTTAAAGTGTACACGAACCCTAATACTTTCCCTCACACTTCACAGTAAGCTAATAAAAGCTTGTATCGTAAATTTCAGAATATATCGTGAACGGCGGGATGCGAACTCTCCACCCCCTGCTGGTAAATACCGCACTTCCACCAATTTCGTTAACCATGTATACTCGTTTGAAAATATTATTCTTCAAATCAAGACTAATTCCTTTTCCTCAGTCTCTCAGGTCCATTGTTGGATATAGGCCTTTCTTTTGACCCTCCGCAATTCCCTGTCCTGAACACATTCATCCATCTCCCACTGGCACATTTCTTTGTATTTTATCAGACCATACCTTCAATTTTTTTAAGGTAAAATGAAAGACTAAATATTATTTAAAAATCCACAAAAATGACTTTGGATATCGCGACTAGTGTTCCAGGATTTGCACCCTCATCATCAGGCGATTGTACTTTCATGCTTTCATTTTGTGGCCGCACCATCGCAGTATAGATATTTTCAATTTTTCGTTTATTGGAGCCACCTTAAAGCTACCTCTAATGCAGTTATAAAATAATAATGTAAAGATGTTTGCTGTAATGTTTATAATATGCATTAACTTCATATTGGGTTAACGTCCATACCAATAAAATTATTTATCCATCAACCTTACTGTACTGAAGCATACTTATTGTGTTGTGAAGTATGTTTACTGATTAGATACGTGAACTGGGCATTTAAATGCAATCCGCGTACTTCATCTCAACTACACATATGAAGTACTGGAGTGAGTATTTGCTGTCTATTGGATTATTGTAGTACTACCATCATTTACAGTAGTACAAATATATCTTGACCAATAATCCGTTGAATCTATATGCATTTTGCTTATCTTATATGTAGGTAAGCGCTTTGTATTTGAATTACATATTACAAATGGCTAATAGTATTTTCCATCCCTTCCTGCCGCGTTCCTTGTGTGGTAGACAGAGAGAAAAGAACGCCAGACTTTCCTATCCTTACAAACAATTCCACATTCATGGAGGTTTTGTATGGAAATTCGAACTTATTAATATAATAGAAAATTAAAGTAAACGAAGTGTAGGGTAACCAAAAAGGAGATGGGCCGATGATATGATCGAGTCGGTGGGACATGGGTGGAGACAAAGGGCCCAAAACAGAGAATTGTGGAAAACACAGGAGTACGCCTATATCCAGCAGTGGAGGGAAAGGGTCTGATAAGAACAATAAGAAGATAATTGATATAGATTGATCTATGGTTAACGTATCCATTTCGAAAAAAAAAACTCAAAATACCTTAATCTGACTTATGCGTGGTTCTTGCTGATGACGATACATTTTTTTAAAATAATGAATCTGGGTTTATCAAAATAAACCCAAATACATCTTTGTACACTTCATATTAAGCTTGAAAAGCTTTTGTCAAGAAGTGGAGTAAGTCGGCATCGGGGATTGAACCCGCGCCCGCTGGATTATCAGTCGAGCGCGTTACCAACCATGCTACCGACCACCTCAAAAATGATAGTGTAGTCGTTGTAGATTTTTATTGCGAATACTATTCGATGAGACAAATCTTTCAGTGTAGAATAAATTGTCGTCAAAAAACGTCAAAACCAGTGCGCTCTGGTTCGACTACACCACTAATTATTTATTATCGATCTAATATTTATCACAAGATATTTGAATGTACTTTCACCGTTACGTGCCAGATTCCAATTGTACTACTGTCTCGTACATCCGAACTCATTTAACGATATAAAGTAATGCGAACATTAGGTACTCGTATAACGTTTAGACGTATATGCGATGGGGTTTTCCCAATAGGTACTTAACATGCCTAAGCATGCTGGCAGTCCATACGTAGGTAGTATACATGGGCGTCGCCAGCCTCGGAGCTAGGGGAGGAAAATATTAATACAAAAAAATGGTATAGCATAAAAAACGCGTAATAAGCGCCGCAGGTGAATTTTTTTTGTCAGACATAGTAAAGAAGGTTGTGATGTGGTTTGTTTATTTGAAAATGTATATAATACTTTACATAATATATATGAAAAATGTTTTTTTGTAAAAAAAAAAAAAAAAAACAACGCCGCAGGCAATTTTTTTTAATGAAAATGATGGATTTTTATACTAATTTTAGAAAATTTATGATATGTTGGGAAAATGTGTTGTAGTAGTAATGCGATTTTTTGTGAGGTTTTATCATTTGGTATCAAAAAATATAAACCTATTCCAATCTCTAGGAGGGGCAGCTGCCCTCCGTTGGCGACGCCCATGGCAGTATATAAACAATATTCTATTATCTATAGTATTGTGATTATAAATATATTCAACTCAAACTGTCATCAGAGAGTCACGTTCATTTGATCGTGAATGTTAAGTATTCTTTTTGTGTCGTAAAAAATGATTAATTAACATATCCCGGAGATAAAGACAAAGGGCATCTAATAGGTTAACGTACTAAAATCAATTAGCTAGACAAGCGTGTTGTCGCGATCTATCGTAATTTCATATTCTTTATAGTTAGACGAGTTTTTTTCTGATGGCATACAAAAGGTTGTCTTATAATTTGATTTTTATTTTACAAAACGTTTAAAAAATCTTCTTCTTCTTCTTGTTCTTAATATAGGCCTTGTAGCCTGTTATGAAGATGGATTAGCCTCCTGCGATGTCGACTCCCAACTGTCAATCCATCTCTATGGTGGTCTGCCCGGGAGTCGTCTGCCTTGGGGTTGGCCGTGCAATGCAATTGCAGTGCAATTGAAAAAAATGACAGTCAAAATATACCCAATTCACCCATATACTCGTAGACCTGTGCCTACTTACATAGCCATGGAGATTGGACAATATTATGAAAAACCAAATTCTTTCTTGCAAGCGTTGTTGTATTCTGAAATCCTAAAGGTATCATCCTAAGACTTGAAACATTGATGAATGTGAATATCTTTTAGCGATTATTTACTTGGCAGACGTGGCACCAAAAAACCAAACAACGCATTCTTTTGAAACGATACTAATTTACATTTCTTGAGATAAGCCTACGGCTTTCAAAGTCGAAGGGTTTATTAGATTTCCTCGAGTTACGTTACTAGGATTAAATTGTTGGATAGCTCTTTAACATTATTCACAATTACCTCATGAATTGCGACCAAACTTTATACATAATACCTATACACTAACAACCACATAATTTCTGTGTATGGCTTACAAAGGTACCTTTACATTATTCTCTTGACACGGGTGAATTTCCACAAAAGACAGGTTAATCAAAGGGATATGGGTTGTAATTATAAATAGTTGAATTAAACTATGTCGCACGCCCGTCGCTAGCCACCCCACATTGATAAATAGATAGATAAATTAATGAAAAGATACCAGGATGATGAAGATAATTAAACATTAGGTTCGTCTTATTTTCTCATACATTGTGATATAGTCCGAGAGCCCGCTGCTTAATTTATGACGTATCTGTTTTTTGATCGAAATGTGGTACAAATGATAGCTTACCAATAGGGTTTTACATCGCACTAGGGTTGCCTATCAAAATCTTGCCGCAACCCCCCCTGCCCCCCCCTGCCCCCCCCGAAAAGGTCCCTCTTCGCGGTTTTTCGCATTTTGTAGGAATATGGTAAGAGATAGAAGAAAGTAGTCAATCACAAAAATAATCCTTGCTAAATTCTCTACAAAAAATGTTCAGTCAATTTTTTCATAGGACTAGTAGTTTACCCGTAATGGCCGGTCGAAAAACAGGATATTTTTTGAAAAAAAAAATTTTTTTTTGATTTTTTTTCTTTAACTTTCTTCCACCCATTATCACTAACATTTTATGGAAAAAAATATTTGGCCTGCGGCGCTATATCGCTGGTTATTTTATGAAAAACTAAATTTTAAGAATTTTCGTCACTGAGTTTTATTGCAATAACTCCTAAATTAATTGATGTATGAAAATAAGTTATAGCTCGTTTTATAGCTAAGACTATGGTAATTAATTCGTTCCTTGACTATTTTCCTGTAGCTCTTATCAATTTTCAACCAATTTAGTTTAAATTCATTTTTTTAGTTTTTTAAATGAATTTCGGTTTTGGACCGGCTATTGCGGGTAAACTGCTAGTTGTACGAAAAAATTGACATAACATTTTTTGTAGAGAATTTAGCAAGGATTATTTTTGTCATTGACTACTTTCTCCTATCTCTTACCATATTCCTATAAAATGCGAAAAACCGCGAAGAGGGACCTTTTCGGGGGGGGGGGGCAGGAGGGGTTGCGGCAAGATTTTGATAGGCAACCCTAGTGCGATGTAAAACCCTATTGGTAAGCTATCATTTGTACCACATTTCAATCAAAAAACAGATACGTCATAAATTAAGCAGCGGGCTCTTGGACTAATAGTGGCTTTCTGAAATCAGATAACTTTGAGATGAATGGATCTAAACTGAATAGAAACGATTTCTAAAGTAAAAGCCCTATCTATTTCTATTTCTGAATGTGATCCTCTATAATGTCTTACCATCCATCTCAGGTTTTAGCTTCGGTTGTCCGAGAATATGGTTAAAGTAAACATACATACATACTTTTTGGTGACCTTATAATGACGAATAGTTTTCTTTCCCTTAAGAGTATGATGGGTCAGTTTCTGAGAAATTTGTTTTATTTTCCCTTTCGCATAATTTTGGGTGTGATTTTCATTTAATACAGAATCATAAAACTGAATATATTCATTCATAGTTTTTCCTTTGGAAAGTACAAATTAATGAGATATACCTACAATATTTTGTAGAGACCGACCGAATATTCGGTTTCGGTTTCGGTTACGGCCAGTTTCGGCCAATATAGGCGGTTTCGGCCCCAGTTTCGGTTTCGGCCAAAAAGTGGCCGAACCTTCGGCCAAACCGAAACTAGCATCCGTATTATATCGAGCATTGTCGGGAACCGTCGGAACAGGTTCACACTTTGTGTTTGTATTCTGTACACTAGAGTTCTTTTTTATTTTACAAAAGTGAACTAGATTTATATCACTACCCATTTTATACACATCATTTATGTCTTATGGCAAAAATTTTGCCTGCGGCGCTACTTAGGCGGCCGTTTCGCTGATACAGCATAACCAAGTGTTTTACCTATCTACAACAAGATTCATCACTTCGCCCGTTGAAAAAAACAAAATTGCCTGCGGCGCTACTTCTAAGTGCATGTAAAGAAAAAATACCTACTCATAATTATTATTGTATTCTACATAGCCCCCCTAGAGATAGGAATAGCTATATATATTTTTCATACTTAATGATAAGACCTCACAATAAATCACACTATTAGCGCACATTTTCACAGCATGTCATAAATTTTGTAAAATTAGTATAAAAAATCCATCAAAACACAATTGTTTCACAAACCGCCACTTTTTTGTTGCTTTTTATATGAAAAATTGTTCGTACATAGTATTGTGCAAATTATTATATGTACATTTTCAAATAAACCCAACCATATCACGGCCTTCTTCACCATGTCATACAAAAGAATTTCGCCTTTTACGCGTTTTTCATCCTATATCAATTTTGTAAATTTTTGTTGCCCCCCTTTAGCTCCGAGGCTGGCGACGCCCATGAATATACATATTAGCGAACTACACCACAACTTCAGTTACTTAACCTCCCGAAGAAAAATTGCATTTTGTATGTCCCCCCCCCCCCCTAGTGTTACCTATGCCATGGATACCTACGTAACTTATGACATAAGTTGTAGTTTAATGGGTTCCTTTCTTTTGTGCTTACATTGAGTTCCGAAAATGAAGCGTGGTTTCCTAATAAATATCTTAGGGAAACACTAGATATTAGAGGAGGGTACCTATGATGATTTTTTTTTTCAAATTTACAACTGAAATTCCTAAGTTTCGGTTTCGGTTTCGGTTTCGGCCGAAACTAGAAGGGGAGCCGAATATTCGGTTACGGTTTCGGTTTCGGCTAAAAATCCAGTTTCGGTCGGACACTAATATTTTGTATATCGTTTCTGAATGTTCGTTAATTATTATCAGAGAGAATAAAATAGAATTTCCAATTAAGTGTTGATAAAAGGCTAATTGTGATATGAACACCATCCTGTGGATTTCCCAAATATAGTTATTATGTTCACACGGTAAATTAATCAAAGTTAGTACTTCCTATATACTTTCTGCACTATTGAAATCACATGAATGTAGAGTAGTCTAGATCAGTGGTCCCCAACCTTTTTGTCGCCGCGGACCGGTCAGCGTTTGATAATTTCACCACGGCCCACTGAGGGTAGGGGCGTTACATTGGGGGGGGGATACACTACACAAAAAATCAGTAAAAGCGCCGCAGGCGAAATTTTTTAGTGAAGGTGCACTCAGAAAGGTTGAGTTTTTGTGAAAATGCAACAAAAAAGAAGCGCCGCAGGCGAAATTTTTTTGAAAAACGGGTGAAGTGATGAACCTGGGATCATTCTATAGCAGATGGCACATCATCGTTTGACATTTCGGGGACGCCACTGATAGATATATTACAGTTTAATTGGAGCAATGTGCATCGGCTACATAACACAGGGAAGGAAAGGTTTTAAACGCGAGAAAGTTAGAAGAACGACATACCCCTTCTCTCCACCGAAGATACATAGCTACTGATCAGGTACAGTGTATGTAGATGGTAACTTAGCGTGAAGGCATTTTTTACGGAATTGTTATTTTAATATATATGATTGACGATTTTTTCAAAAAAATATTTTGATTTTTAAGCAGGCGACGCGGCCCAGTACCATTTGGTCCACGGCCCAGCACTGGGCCGCGGACCATAGGTTGGGGACCACTGGTCTAGATCATCCGGGCTGTGTGGCCGTGGTCTAATAGGATGGGACACTCCGTCCGTTGCCTCATCACACACAATTTACACACCCCTGAAGAAGCTCTCCATAGATGATGGGGAATACGTCGGGAAATTCTACGCATCCCAATTCACCACGGCCACACAGCCCGGATGATCTTCACTACTCTATTAACGCCGGCCGTGAAAACTACAGTGAAAGCTTCACTATACGTACTTCACATGAATGTTTTACACTATTTTCTCAAGGGTAACTTACGCAGTACACGTTAATATTAAATTCAAATTCTTTAAGGTATAAAATTATAAAAAATATATAAAGACCAATATGTCATCATTAAAACTTAATATTACATAAAAACTACTCCCCAAAAAGGAGAACAGCCCTTTCTTTGGAGAGTTACACCTAATTATTTACTATCGTATGAAATGAATTTCAATGTGAATCATGCAAATGTTATCGATATAATTTTTCCGATGCGCCGATTATTTTATGTCCCTCCATATAATAGCAGAAACAATCGTATGGAAAATTTGAGATTTTCAACGCCGCCGTTATAGTAACTCGATTTTATAGCACGTGAAAATCGTAATGCTATGGAAATAATATTTAGAATTATTTTCGCCAACATGATATGCGTCATCTGTAGAGCAAAGACTAAATTTTGAAAGCAGGAATACCGAACCTTAGCACGAAAATTGTAAAAAAAGCATGTTAGTAATATGACAAAAAATCACTTAAATGACCACGAAATGAGACTCATGGTTTCAGATTCTATGTTTCCAAAAGAAAGCTCGCGTAGAAGAATTTCCATCGTATTTATGGTGTTCAGAGTGGAAGTCAAATTCTTTAAAAAAATCCCTAATCGTGTAGCAAGCCGCTCTTTTAAGACTAACGATTTCATCAGTTTTCAGGGTCGTTATTGATGTAGTATTCTTTCTTTCTGATAATCTGAATGTGCGGATTTTTTGATATTTTGACTAGCTTTCGACTACTCTTTTTTAGTCATTTTTCATTCACAATAATTGACTCTTTAAACTTGGCGCATTTAGATAATGTTATCTGACGTACACCTATGCTGTGTTATTCGTTTGAAGTCAAAATGATCTCTGCGAATATTGGGAATTGTATACCTATTTGGTATTACAGATAATACCTTCTGCCATCAAACCGTTATCCAACCTATCGAGATGTTATTGGTTTCGTTAACCATTATATTATCTGTATGGAGTAAGCACACAATAGAAATATATTTTACGATATTGTGTTTATCGTTCACCGGGTCGTTTATTGTAATATGAATATCGGTTATCCGTGGAAAACATTGATTTTATAACCATCTACTGACAATTCTCCATAACATTATCCATAGTTTATGGGCATTAGTTGGCTCTTGATAGATAAATTCTAAACCATAGACAGGTGAAACTAATCCATAGATTAAAATCAAATGAAAGACAACGAAGGCGAGCAGTATACTGATATTTCCGATATTTAAAAAAATATTCAAAAGCGGGAGGCCTTAAACATTGTCAACCTTACTAAATATGCTTTGGAAAAAAATAGGGTAGATACGTTAAACCTTAATAAAAAAAATATATATCTTGTATAGATTTCTCAAAAAAATAATTAAAAACACCTCTGATCTTTTTTTTTTGAAAAACAGCGACTTGTCTCCCATTTAGAATCTTGGGAATGATCGTAAAAGTTTTTTTGAGTGAAGCGATTAATTGAAAATGAATGATTACAAACGGCCATACATTATATCGTCTCTAAAATGTGTTAATAATTTTAATTCCTTGAACTTTAACTTCTTAATTTTTTTCAGTTGATTGGCTGCAAAAAACTGGAAAATAAAACTTTTTAAGTAAAGGAAAACGTAGGTAAATATTCGGATGACTTATTTCTTCCGTTTTTATTAAAACTTATCCTGAGACCGATTTGCGAATCCGGAATCGCTCATACGGAATAAAAACTGAGGCGTATTACAATCTTCTATATTTCCCCTTTCCATGCTGTGATCTGGAGTCTGAACTAAGGCACTTATCTCCCATGAGAATATGCAATTTATTCGCAGTCTGGCGAAGCTGATCAGCTCACGTTTAGTATTTTCTATTTCTCTCAATCCTTCTCCACGACTATGAGTTTTGACAACCAATGACTTATCCGCTCTTGTGCAAGATACTAAGTTTAGAAAATACGTATTTTCAGAGGATGTTGCGGTGAGAGTCCAGCGTCCAAAAATCCAGTCCAAATTTAAGAAGCAACGTGAAAAGTCATAAAGAGTATTGTTTTTCTATTCCCAGAGTTTTTAATCATGACCCTCTTTCTCAACCCAACTAGTTGAATGTGATTTGTCTATGTGTTCTTATTTGGTTCAACTGTTGCCGTTTCAACTCTCCATTTCTTCGTTTCCTTAAGTCACATCACTACTCCCACATGATAGTAAATGGGGTCTGAATTTCTGATTTTGCTTAGCCAACCTATCCACTCCTGAGATACTCGCCACTCTCTCATATCTTCTCTGATTAAGTCCAACCTTCTAAGCTTGGGTCTTTCCTCTGACCTATTGACCGTATTGACTATTTATTTATTTGTATTGACTATTGATTTTAAGTCATCGACTTCATTTCTCGCTAACGACTACATTTAATTTATTATTTTTTTAGTGAAGTAATTGAAACTCTTATCTTGACAAAAAAACCCATTGCATTGTTTACAAATGGAATCAGTGAATTGTTCATATTAAACCAATATACATATTTGCACGATATAAAATCAAATATTTATATTATGTTAATCATCACTAGGATTTACATAAATTTGTCGTGAAAATATTTGTTCAATTGTAGATATATAATTAAATGTTAGTAGGTAAAGTATGAAATCAGTCATTATTCGCAATACGCGGACAACATAATGTTTGGTCAATAGAATATTCGAGCAGAGCTTTGACTCTCAGATACTCTGTACAATGGTCGTTCATATACGAAAGAAGCTAATCATGCTACTGGATTGTACATAGGAGATGCGGGCACTTCCTCCATACATGGGCCAAGAAGGAACATTCCCTATGCAAATACAGCCTCATCGAAACCGTCGATCACATTTTGGGGCACTGTCCCTCAAAAATTTCAAGGGGATATGTGGGAAATCCATGAGACGACGCCAATGGCAATAGAATACCTTAGAAATATTGACGCAGAGCTCTGACTCCCAGATCATTTTGTACAACGGTTGTTTCGCATAAGAAAGAAGAAGAATGACTTATTTGAGAAGGACAACAACATAGTTTAGATTAGAGAATGGCACAATGACCATAAAACTGTATAGACTCGAATGAAAGTAACTTGAAGAACTTATACAACCGTAAAATTACTGATTCAAAACCGTGCCGATAACATACTAGTATCGATACCATTAATTGGTCCGACAATGACACAATATGCACAAATCAATAGTAAAATTAATAATTACCATAATAAATCTGCATACAATAGAGAATCATAACCTCATCAATGTTTATTATTAGTTTACTCACGTAATTATTGTAATAGTTAAATATCATTATTATAATTGTCTATTACTCTCCTGTAAGATCTTGAGGTCTAAGTTGCAAGAATTCTAATATTGTGTAATTAGTTAGTTGATAATGACGCATATTATGTATATCAGCCTCTCCTTTAAATTAAATGGCTTGCTTAAACCCTTTCGTATCGAGAGAAATAATCGGCTTTCACGATGGTCCACGATTGCACACACGATAGAACCCGAAAAACTCTACATACTTTTTCTAAAAGTGTGAGTGTTCGAAAACATTGGTCCCAAAACAGGACCCTGCGGATAACCCGTATCTCTATAATAGTTTGGTATAATAATTCACTGTTCATGCGCTAAAAAAAACAGTATCCACGTTATGAATAACGTACGAGGGGTAATACACGCGTCCCCAAATTATAAAGACAGCTGAGTATAGTGAAAGGGTTCCATGTCAGGACCCTGCGGATAACCCGTACATCTATAATAGTCTGGTGTAAAATAAAAACAGCTGAATATAGCGAGGATTGGTCATTTCCCTATGATCTTATTAAGAATGTCAAAGGGCGAACAAATAGAGGTTAAATAAATGAACCTTGAGGAATGATCTCACTAAAATATTCGTAAATGGGTCACAAAATATTATGAACTTTTTGCCTCTTATGTAAATATTAAGGAATTTTCCTATGATTGGCCTTGATTTTGCCGAACAAACAATTGATGCCGCAATATATTTCGATGACTTCCCATCATTGATAATTGTATTTATAATTTTGAGTTACCACATCCGGCATACACACATATACAGACTATTCTCTGTAAGAAGTCCCCTGGTGCAAACTTGGTTTAGTGTTGCTTGATGTGATAATGCGATATGGTTAAATTTTTTCGCTACTTTCAAATTATATTTCATAACTGTTGTTTAAAACATTTTGCCAATTTTTGAATTGTTAGAATAAACTGGCAACATTGTTTTTCTAACTTGTGGTGGCGGCTTGAAGGGATTATTGGAGTATTTTTTCTTTTTCCAACTCGCAAAACTATATTTTCTTTAATAAAATGATTTCTCTAGCGCTACTCTGTAATATTTTCGGCATTGAAGGTTACTTGTAAAAGATACAATGTGAGAATATTGGGAACCTTTGACAGCTCTTATGATAAGATTCGACAATCAGGGCTGCCAACAATACAATCTAAACTCCACTTGCAGGTAACGTCCGCACGGTGGACAAGACGGATGAAATTATTAATATTACGTAGTATTCTCACTCTCACTAGTGTAGTCATATGAAATATGAATGAAGGAAAAACATAATAGTGGTAAGCGCTTCGTACAACTCCTAAAGATGTGTGAAATACTGTCAAGACGAACATCATACCAAGATTACAAAGACCCTCCGGCTAGACGGAAAACTTTTTTAGAAACTTTAAATATTCTGTAATGTTAGTATCGCGTCGAATAAATCCCTTCTTCGTAATGTTTTCAAGTGTGAAAACATCCTTGTTACTTTCTCTTCAAGAAAATTCTAAGCATTTGGGCTTGCAAGCACGTATCCAAATATCGTATGCACACTAAACAAGCAAGTTGTTTGATATGATTTTAGATTTCTACACCAAGATTTAACTAAACAGTAAGAGTTAAAATACAGATTCTTTCAAAGTGTTCCCTTAATCAGCTCGCAATGATTAATGAACATCACATCTCCTATCCTATGGCCTCAGCAAGGGAGTTCACGCAATTTATCTTTGCGCATTGAAACGTTGTTCTAATATGCTTTGAAGGGCGCAGAATATGTTGGGTACAGTTTTCCATGATGACTGAACCATGACGGTCCCTTCCAGTAATCCCTTTTCTTCTTCCTTAACCTTAGATTCATTATTAGATATAGGCCTCCCCTTTGGTCTTCCATAACTACTGGCCCTGGACACTAACGATCTCTCTCCGGCATATTTCCTTACATAATCAGACCATCTCGCTTAGAGTCTACCGACGCAACTTTGGAATTTTTTGGTCACCACTCCATTATGCTTTTAGTCCATCTGGAGTCTTGGTATTTGGCCATAGAGTTTCGTAGTGTTCACCAACTTTTGTATTAGAAATAGCGAAGATATAGGGTTTGGAATAAATTGGCGAAATTGCGAACCGTAAAGCAACCATGTACACTTTATTCCTCACAAATTTGAAATAGGACGTGCGACAGAAATAACATTTTATTTTGACCTTTTCACCATATTACTATTTTCCTCGCTAACGCTGGAGCTGGAGCTGTTGAGTTCGGATAAAATGTTTTTATCCGTGACTGGACAAAAACCCATAAGAATATTGCTCAACAAGAATATATCCCAAAAAAGACAATAGCCCTTTAGAAATATGCTCAAGGGAAAAAAGCTCAAATCTAATTGGATTTTGAAAATAAAACTAATTGTATCTATTTGTATATGATTTATTTCAGTGTCTTAGAAACTAGCATAGATTAGAGAATAAACAAATAAATAAGCGGATTTAAAATGGGATAGACAATAAAATAGTCAACATTTTATAAATAATTCATCTACTGGAATCCAACTAAAAAGTTTGGGCTTTTGTCCGTGAGGATATTTCTGAAGGGCTAATGTATTTTTTTGGATTTTTTCATGTTGAGAAATATTCTTATGGGTTTTTCTCCGGGAACCGTATTTGTCATGTCTTCGTGTCACACTGGGTGTTCACAATGAAATGAAATGACGTATAATCGATTGCCAGCCACAGTACTGCTATACCTACAATACTATCATCAAATCCGCACCCTACATCCCAGTCACACTATACCACGAAAACACGGATGATGGAAATTATAGCTGATGTTTTTTTAGTGTCACAATTTGTTTTTTGTGGAAACGTCGGATTTTCTACTTGTCATAGTTGAATAACAAGTACTAGATGGATGGACTATGACTGATCGTCAGCTGGTTTAATATGCCTACTCTTAAACTTATAAGTACCTACCCTATTTTTTAGTATCCATAAATTCAATCGATCGTATATAGGTAAGTACCTACCAGTGGCGAAGGGTGGATTTCTGTCGAAGGGAAGCCGGGGCTAACATTTCTTATTGGATTACGTCAAATTAGACACTATTATTCCTATCATTTTATCCAAAAGGTAACTCGATGGGAATCGTGTTCTTAGGTAGCTTCGCCACTGGTACCTACCTATATGTGATTGCTATTTTATATGTTTATTCGGAGAACATTACAAAAATAAATAAATATTTATTGGTCAAAAAAAAAAATGCATAGTTAAAAAAACAAGACAATAGTTGTGTGCCAAAAGGAGGACTTATTGCAAAAGCATACGCAGGTAGGTACAACGTAAAAAACAAGATTGGTAATATAGATTTACAATTATTATAAGTAATGCTCACTGGGGCGAGCTTATCGCTATACAGCGATCTCTTCCAGCTAACCCTTTTTTATTCATTGTCTTATTTTTTGCATATTAGGTACGATAGAAAAACAGAAGACGAAAGGGTGAGTTCATTTTTTTTTATTTCTCAAGTTTAATGTTTTTCTCACGTGATCGTATTTATCCAATTGTTATGTTGCATCTATGTAATTGTAAATCTGTGTGTTTATTTAACCTTACAATGACTCTAGAAAAAAAAATGTGATTTCGAATTCCATTCTATATTCAAATTATTATAAAAACATTCCACGAAACTGTCAACATTCGTTCAAATTTCAATATTTCGCTCAAACATTTTTTTGAAATGTGAATTGAGAAGTCAGATGGAAAAAGAGAGAAGCAAATACGAATATTTTACATACTTTTTTTAATACTAGTGGAATTAATGTTTTTGTAAAAGAATGTTGAGTATTTTGGTACTCGACATTACTTCTATATTTTATTCCTAGATATGCCATCAAATTTCCTGTGGCTACCGGACTAACTACTTAGCAGTAGCGAATAGTGAATATGCGCCCGCTACACGCTCGCGAGTCACCACAACCTTTTTTTTTAATTAAAGGCAATCCACCCGTCAACGAGTGATTTGGTGTTCATGAGTAAAAAGGCGTCAACGCTCGGTTACGTACACGTCAAGACAAACGTTCCATCCGCACCCCTTTTTACTCATGAACACCGAAGGGTCGTGGTGAATCGCGAGCGTGTAGCGGGCGCACGGATTAAAAACTGGGGCTACATTTTTAGTGCATTATGTCAGATCAGATATTATTATACCTATAATTTCTCTAATTTAATCAGGGCTTGTAATAATTATTGTATTATACAATCCCAAATGGTAACTCTATGGGAGGTAATCGTAGTGCTACGTATGGGCGTCGTCATCGAAATTAGTATGAAAATCTATCAAAATACAATTGTTTCATAAAAAAAATGTCTGGGCCGCTATTTTTTTATTGCTTTAAAAAAAAAATCATTTTTCACATCTAGTATTGTGCAAAGTATTATGCACATTTTCAAATAAACCAGACTACATCACGACCATTTTCAGTATCTCTAAAAAAAAAGTCGCGTGCGGCGCTATTTATACGTTTTTTGTGGTATTTCGATATTTGTTGCCCTTCCCCCTAGCTCCGAGGCTGGCGACACCCATGATGCTATGTAGCATCGTGTCTGCTTATTTATGCAGTACATTTACAAACGTTTTACAGAATAATTTGAGACAAACTTCAAAAGTAAATCATCTTATATTTGGAAAAATAACATACAAAACGGTATAAACAAATGTCCGATATTTATTTAACATAGCATTACTGGCGTTTTTATTTATGTTTCGAAGAAAAAAGCTATCTACCTTATTTTTCAGAACCCGTGTAAAAAGAAAGAACTACTTCAATTGATTCAATTATCGGGAAAAGTTACTTGAAGAACATCGGTAAATATTGCGTATACAAGTATATGAATAAACATGTGCGAGAAAACAACTTTGTCTTGGCAAAAGTAAAACGTCTACTCAGCGACATAATATATTAAGTACTACCTAGACAGAGTACTCAATGCTAGAAGTGTAACAAAACTGGTGCCCACAAACTGTCAAATCGTATGGAAAATTTTGACAGTTTGTGGGCAACGGTTTCGAAATTTTGCTCTCATAGTTAAAAACTGTATTAGTTTTAACGTTATTAGGTTTAAAACGATAGTTTTAATTTTTATTATTGATATCTTGTTAATAGTAAGAGCTTTGCGACTCTAAAATACCAAAAAATGCCGTGCGTGAAATTGCGTCACTTCCGTTGTATTGAAAATACATAGAATCAGATCTCTAGTACTTAATATGTAATCTCTTTGCGTCTACTACATAGTTTTAGGTACTACTACGATTATTACAATTTCTGCGGCAAAAATGTCGTTATATTTTTGTTTGTGCCCCTTTTAAGAAAGAACTACGCACAAGCGATTTTTAGATTTTGTTGCAATAGGTCACTTTTAATCCTGAAAATTCTGAGTTTTCATACGTAACACTTATTTTCCAACAATTCCACGAATTACGAGTATATGAGCAAATCTATTTTGTTTCGCGATTATCAAAATTTAAACTATTTGGATTACGCGGCGTTCTAGTATTTGCCGGTTTTGTTTTATTTGCTATAGTCGAAATTTAAATTGAAATTGAGAATAAGATCGCCTTTTTTATTCATATTTCTTACATACAAAATTCTTTCGTTCAAGTTACATTTGTGCCCATGTTCCTCATAGGTATGTATGAGACCACCCTCCAGAATGTTCTAAAAGAAGTTAAGAATTATTTTGTATTGATTTCCCCAAGGTAAACATTTTATTTAGAGAATATGTTTATGTTTTTTGAAACAATTTATTAAAAAATACTCGTCAGTGAGCGAATAAAGATAAAAAAACGTGTAGACTTAGGAATTTTATGTAATAAATG
Organism: Ceraclea dissimilis; assembly: GCA_963576895.1. Classification (NCBI taxonomy): domain Eukaryota; kingdom Metazoa; phylum Arthropoda; class Insecta; order Trichoptera; family Leptoceridae; genus Ceraclea; species Ceraclea dissimilis. The sequence continues at coordinate 13,279,515 of OY756370.1, forward strand.
TTTTTTTCAACAATTTCACTATTATTCTTCATAATCCATGCTTCCGTTACATTACAACCTGCATGATTTATTGACTATCGTGTTTCATGTGGAACACAGAGATCTGAACAAGCCTCGTGACATGGCTCATATTGGTTTTGTTTCATACATTTTTTGGTGAAAAGCCTATGAGAGAGAAAAATTCTTATTTATGTATTCATAATGTGGCATAATATACAGTTGCCTCAAAATCTTACCACGTCACCTCCGTGGCTCCCGATGCATTTTTTGCGTTTTTAAGGAATATGCTAAGAGACAGGAGAAAATGGTCACTGGCAAAATTAATCCTTATTAAAATATCTTCAAAAATGTTTTATTCATTTTTTGACGGAACTAGCAGTTTACCGCCAATGGCCGGTCAAATGAAGGAAAAGAAATTGAAATTAAAAACTTATTTACTTAACTATTTTTTATGGTCTTCACTTCAGATGACTCTTGGACGACCACTCCTTCTGACACTAAATCGAATATCTGATTTAGTATCAGAAAATAATAATATAATCTGTGTATAATATTTATATTTATAAAACCCTGAACTTGAGACTTCATGGTAATATACCTGCAATTTATTACCTCGTGAAATGCTTGAGAACCACATACCAATTGTTTCAATAAATTTTGCTTCAATCAGCGACATGGAGTGTTATATTTCACAACTAAATAACCTTACATGTCTCTGCTAAATAGTTCTCACACTGTTCTTATTAAATTATTGTTTAATTTAGTACAAATATTATAAAGAGTATGCATACCGACATTCAAAAATTTCTAAGAACGGGAGACCTTGTATCTCGACAACCGTTACTAAATGTGCTTTGGAACAAAATAGGGTAGATGCATCAAACCTTTATCTAGGGAATAACCGTAATAGATTTTTGATAGACGCAAAATTAACTCCAAAAAATGGAAAAAACGCTATTTTTACCATTTTATCATGCGATTGTCACGCGATTTTGAACCTTAATGTCGTGGGAAAAGACTGTGACGTCATTCTTGGTTCCAAGCCCTTAAATTATTGTTTATTTTAGTACAAACTACAAATATTATTAATTGTTGCGTATTATTGTATAATTATTGAGTATGGGAAATTGTGTGAATGAATAATTGTTGTAATTACATTATTTGGTGTTTAGTATTTGATTTATTGTTTATACGAGTAGACTTATCTAAACATTGGTTTAATTAACAGAGTATATAAAATTCTATTTATTTAGGTACACTTCAAGTGAAAAAAATACATGAATGTGTTAGCATAACAATGTATGCCACAATATTTATACACTAGGGCGGGCTTATCACATTGCTGCGATCTCCAGCAGCTAATCATAATTTTCATTAAAATAAATGATGTGTCCTTCCGTGTGTACGATCTCTTGAGAGGTGATTGAGGATGAAAAACTATGAAAAAGAAATTTAATTAGTTCATGACCTCTAAAATCATCCGTTTTGGAGTTACGGCCTTTTGAAAATTTAGGAGTATGAAAATTTCCCATTTAGGCTTTTTGAAAATATTCACGAACTACTGACGCAATTTTGGCCAAACAAAACAAAAATCATAGTACCTAAAGATTTTTAGCTTTTCTGCAAAGATCTCAATTTGTGACTTTTGCCTTTAAATACAGCGAAATTTTATTATCAAACATTTTTTTTTGTGAAAAAAACAATGTATTTTTTTATGAATTATGAACCTTTAGTGAGTGCTTAATAATTCGGGTTCCAAAAAACATGAAATTTCCAGTCAATGGCGCCACAGTATCGAAAAAATATTTTTAATATATGGTGTATGAAATGACGTAGAGATGAAATATTTAACAAGAAGTGTGACATAATTTAACGAATTAATTTACATGATCTAATGGTTGATTAATATCGGATATTACGGTAATATATTGTTAATGATATTTCCTATAATATAACCCTAACCTATTTCCTACAACCACTCCTACAACTCCACTATCCATTGATGAATGCAAAATTAATTACAGATTATAATACCGGTATATGTTAAATATATTCCTTCGGAATGACTTCATCTTTGATTAGCACCTACATTGAGATCTAATCAATTTGATAGTAATTAGCACATATTGTTAGTAGGAGCCCTTTAAATCTGATGAATACTAGATGAAACCTATTAATTGTACCTACGTTTCTGCTAATGAACAGGTATGTTTACTGTTTAGTCCCAAATCTCAATCAAGATTCATTATGACACTTAGGAGGATTTCGAAAACTTTTTAGTGAGCTTTATCATCTTTGATATAGTTCTCTGATTTGGAGATTGCCTAATATGATTAATTTTTAATACAATATGTTCTGAAATAAGTAATTTGTGGGGTTATTACTCTCATAGTTTATCAAAATTAAGGTACCCACTAGCGGATCCAGGGGAGGGGCTAGAGGGCTGAAGCCCTCCCCAAACCATAAATGACAGTATTTTATATACAACAAATCTAGGTGTTTCAGCCCCTGAGCCCCCCCCCCAAAACGTTGAGGGACAGTAATTTTTACCATGTGACGGCATTCAGCCCCCCCCCAAAATTGAATCCTGGATCCGCCACTGAAGGTACCTACTAAAAAATGTTTAAATATTTCCAGCCTAAATAATTCGATACATTTTTTAAATAACATTTATCCTGAAAACTCTCATCATGTTTTCTAATTTCAAAGGGGTTAATTATATTTCGTAAATTTTAAGATTAATTGTTAAAATGTGGTTATACATCTAACTAGGTGAACCTTCTCGATACATTTCCGTTTCTCACAATTTACAATAATACGAAAATTTAAGCAGTTTTTGAAGCTTAAAAAATCCACTTCTACGTGTTTTGAAGAATAGTTTTGTACGCAAAATTTGTAGGAATTTCATTTGCATGGAAAGATAGCTTACAAAAAGTTGATAATTTGCGAATTGTAAGTAAAAACTTTTTCGCTTCGATTCCTTTCCTTCACGAAACTTTGTAGCCAAACTTCGGTTTCGATTTCAGCACCTCAAAAATATATAGAATGAAAGAAAACCAGACTACCACACAACTTTGCTGCTAAAAATGCCTGGACTTTATAGATATTTGAGAACAATTTATTTCAGTTCAAAATACCTGGCAGGTATCACGACTTATTAATCAGATATTAATCACATATGTAAATACTTAACATATTCAGTATTATAATTTTTGATTAGTTTGCATAATGTCATTGTTATAACTTTAAGGTATGCAGAAGTATGAGGGTCCACCCTTTGATTCGTGTTAACTGGTGACCTAACTGCAATCAATTAGAATAAGTTTATTCAATAATCTGAAACCTGACATAAGATTTTGAACCCAATAACATAACGATATACGTTTCAATACTGTATGCTATCTTTTTGGATATTGAACACATTACTATAAATTATTAATTACTTGTAAATATTATTCACCGATGTGTTCATTGTCTTAATGATCACGCTCTGAAAAGACCCATGATGATTAAGATGATACAGGCATGACAAGACAAATAAAATGATTTCAATTATTCAATTGAAATTAATTCAGTATCTGCTGAACACGATACTTCCTCTTTAAATGATGAACTAATCATTGTATTGCTGTTTTGTTCGGACTTTCCGATGATGTTCTACTTTCTGAGACGGAAATACTTTAATTGAGACATCTTTATTCTAACAAACAATGGCTTGCAAGTATTTGATTGTCAAATATTTTGGTGTAGTACTAAGAAGACATCTGCTCACTTTAATCATGTCGATCAAATTGTAAACGGAAAGAATCATTGTGAGAAAGAACTCCTCTTCATGTAGGTATACTTAGATATTCTTACAAATAATTTCATTTGCATGAATGTGACGGAAGCAAATAGCATGCCATTAAGAGACATATCAACGTCAGGCTTTGGGTTGTGTCTGCCTGTTATATTAGTTGAATATTTTTCGGGGTTTCGGTCTAGCATTCTTTTCGATTTATATCTTGCTATGAGCGTCGGTGCAGATGCCTATATACTACATCCTGAAAATGTGTGAGTCAGCGCGACCCTGAAATATAGATACATCGAAAAAACGCCGCAGAAACCCTGAAAAATAATCTGCAAGAATACTATCTCAATTACTTTGCATTACCTAACAATAATGCCAAAAGCCCGTTGCCGAGCATGTCTTTAGCTCAGAAGAATCGCTGCCACGTTGTTATTGGTCCTGCCGACGATGCCATTGAAGGTGACTATGGAGGCCGATTCTGGACATTCACACTCTGTCACACTTTGGACAAAGTGTTATGAATAGAATGAATTATGGTATTCCTATTACAAAAAATATCTAAAAACCATAAATCATTTTGTCAAATATTTCATAGTTTGTCAATCGTATAGAACTCTTTTACAGTCTACGCATGCATACAAACGGATCTATAATTTTTTATATTTACATTTATTTATCACGAATCATAATAAAGGATTAAGTACTCTACTAAATGTTCCTATCAACAACTAGACAATATATTCACAAAATGTTTTATTACGTAACATAAAATTAAATGTTTACAATGCTTTGTATCTGTCATCGTTTCACAATGTAAATATTCTCTGATGATGAATATTAATATTAACATCGTGTTGTGAATTTATATAAAAATTGCTAATCAATCAAATTATATGGGATTTTTGATAATGTTAATTATTTGTGTAAATACATGTTGTAAATACACAATTATTTTTTGTATTAGATGTTAAGGTGCTCTTATACGGGCAATTTTTGGAGCAATAATCCGCGGCAACTCTTACTTACGTATTGATCAACATTATAAGATAGCAATTATTTCGTCAATATTTAAGAGTGTGCATACCGACATTTCAAAAAATTCTAAAAACGGGAGACCTTCTATCTCGACAACCGTTACTAAATATGCTTAGGAAAAAAGAAAATAGATACATTGAACATTTATCTAGGGAATAATCGTAAAAGATTTTTTATATTTGTATAGATTTCTCAAAAAAAGATTTAAAAAACACCTTTGATGAAAAAGTGCAAACGAAAGAGAATTGACTAAAATGTCCAAAACGATTGGATATTCACCAATATACAATGATAGAAGGGCGTGGAACTCTGTCCTCTCTTCTTATCCCACTAGGAATACTGTGTGATGGAATAGATAGACTGAATGTATTGAACGCGATAATTAGTGGAAATCGCGATATCGCGATGAACTCACTCATCAGACATTATCTCTATATTGTCTATTTTTAACTGTTTTTTATCGAAATGTGCAAACACGAATTTAGCATCAGGTAAATAAACAAACTGCAAAATTATTGCCTCTAGTGAAGACAAATATTAACCGAAGATAACAGTATTTAAAAAGTTTTGATTAGGTATTAGTTAAGGCTTTGGTACCAAAAATGACGTCACAGTCATATCCCATGGCATTAAGGTTCAAATCGCGTGAACAATCGCATGATAAAATGGTAAAAATAGCGTTTTTTTTTCCATTTTTTCGGGTTAATTTTGCGTCTATCAAAAAACTTTTACGGTTAATCCCTAGATTTTAATGCATGTTATCAGTAAAAAAAAATTTACTCGCGACTTTCGGGAAACGAGTTTCCGTCTTTCGGAAAAAAGATCAGAGGTGTTTTTCAAAGTATTTTTGAGAAATCTATACAAGATAAAAAAAATCTTTTACAGTTATTCCCTAGATAAATGTTCAATGCATCTACCCTATTCTGTTCCAAAGCGTATTTAGTAGCGGTTGTCGAGATATAAGGTCTCCCGTTTTTAGAAATTTTTGAAATGTCGGTATGCAAACTCTTAAGTACGTATACAATTTGCTGAAATATTGTGAAGTTTAGTATGAAAATTTTCCACATTGCAGTGGCGATTCGAATGACGTCATAGAGTGAATAATGTTGCCAGTTTATATTCAGAACTTAATAAATCCATCATGATGTAATATGTTTTACATTACAAATATTATGTTGAACATTTTAAACATTGATTCATGTTCAATTCAAACCTATACAGCATGATGCAGACTAATTTTCTTTCATACTATTCTTTCCTTGGTCGTCCTCTGTAGATCATCCCCTCGTTCATTCTTTGAATTAATTCAGTTAAGAGACCCTCTTGACGCACTATGTGGCCGATCCACCTGACACGTCTTTCTGCTATTCATTGACCATGTGTCTTCCTCCTTTGATTTTGTTGAGAACTTCTTCGTTTTATGATTTTGACACCATCTCACTACCAAAAACGGTGGTTGCAAATGTTGCGTCCACTCTCAACAGATGGCGTTAGCGTCGGAAATTTGGTTACTTGTGAAATCGTTTCAGGCTCTACCATGTATGCAACTTTCGAAAAATACACGATTGACAGCAGAATGTGGTGGAATGGCCCTGGGCATAAAGTAATCACTTAAGCCAGCCAAAGTCGACTTTTAAGCATCGGAACACCCATCCTGCTTCCTCCCCAAGGGAGTTCAAGTAACGTTGCATTATGTGAATGAAGATGCCTCTCGTTTCTGTTGAGGAAAAAACATAAAAAACATACTTCTTCGTTTGTTATGTGATCCTTCCAAGAAGTTCCCGAAATTCTCCTGTAGGACTACATCTCAAAACCTTCAATGAGAGGTTATTTTAAAGTAAGTAATATCCAATTTTCTCGTTCTGTTTCATCCTGTAGAAGCAGAATTTTCCTACCATTAGTATTATCGCGGTTGGTTGGCTTGCTCGGGTGTTTCTTGTATGGTGGTCTCGGAGCTTTATCAAGTGGCCAGACATCAAATATTATTAAGTAAATTTATGTGCTTACTATCTGCACACCACTGAGACTTGAACATAATGTGCATTAGGAATGTGTCAAATCGTAATAGGATCTTATGATTTATGTTATGGATGGAAAAATCTTAGACTACGACAAAATAGCTTTACTTATTTGTTGTCTGTCGGTAATGTTAAATACTGCACCTTCGGTTAGCCTTGCCACTATTGCATAGGTATATCTTCTTCTCCTTCTTCGATTCTACTGCAGTCATAGGCCTCCCTTAGACTTTCCACAGACTTCTGTCTTTGGCATTTTGAATCCATCTGCTTCCAGCGATTCGTCTTACATCGTCAGACCATCTTACCTGAGGTCTTCCTATGCTCCATCTGCTCGTTCTAGGTTCATACACGCTGTTTTGTAATCGGAGTCATTTTTCCCTTTAACCGTAAAAAGATCCCAATTTTTATAGCCTATATCTTAGCCAGGATTCTGTTCTATCATTACTCAAAATTCTTCCGTGTGAGATTGATTACTCGAGATATCGTACCTGTGCAACCTTACTCAAATTTGAGGTGGTCGATAGCTGGGTTGGTAATGTGCTCGACTATCAATTCGGTGGGCTTGGGTTTGATCCCCGATGCCTACTTACTCCACTTTACGACACTAGCTTACTGTGAAAGGTACCTGCAAATGTGTATTTGGGTTTATACTTGTATATCGATAAACCCAGATTTATTTCTAATGGTGATTCAGAATTTCCTCCATCCTCCAAGAGTTCTGGTAGTTATTTTTTGGTGGGGTACCAAATAAAAGTATGCACTACATATTTGGAATAAGACAATAAACACGCTTACAAAACAAACATGAAAATTTCCTTCCAATGTATTATACTGGTATATATGGCTAAATACTCTTCATGTCCTTTCTGGAGTACATTGGAACTATTGGAAATGCGGAAAGATTGCAAAGGACGGTGAGATCACAGAACTTTAAATTAACATTATTTATAGAAAACATGACCGAAACTTATGTTTTGATATTGTTTGCATCGATCATAACATCTTTAAATAGGATATTTCAATTTGATAATCTCACGATCTAAATGACTTTTAGCTGTTGTATTGATCATGTTATTCACTTGGCCTTTTATCATACCACAATGTTCATAACAAAACATAAAAATACTATTGTTGTATTGTTTTAAATGTAGTTAGGTTACATTACCTAGCACATCTCGTGGTTTTGAGATTTTTCTAAAAACAGACTCATCACGATTTCTCCAACAATATAATTTATGCCTAAGAAACACTATAACGTTATATTAACAAGATTCATTTTATCAAAAATCATTGTGTAGCCGGGACTAACATTTTTTATTGTAATATGTCAGATTACACCAATTTATTTATGCTAAATAAAAAAGAATCGTATTTTTGGAACCCTTGTCACTGGTGGGCATACACATATACATTCTATCGATTATATGGATTTGGGCGACTAGCCATTAGCCATTAGTCGGCTGACTTAAATAGTCGGCATCTTTGGCCGGATAGTCGGGTTTTCCGACTAGCCTGTACATCTCTAATACTCTACCGTCGATAGAAAGATCCACGCATAAGCCAACTTTAGGCATTTTGAGTTTTTGTTATGTAATTTTGAATGGTGAAACATTTCGGTCACAACTGGCTTAAATGGGATCATTCTCGTGAACGTCCATAGATGTCTCATGAAATGCACCCCTGTTTTTGTTTTCGTTGGCTTATGCTGGATTTCACCAACTTTTTAGGTGAGGAATAGCGGAGATGGGAGCCACCTAGCACAAATGTTGTATGAAAAATAATGATTGGTGGCTCCTATCTCCGCTATTCCTCAACTAAAAAGTTGGTGAAATCCAGCATTAGACTCCTCGCAGTTCGGGATCGGACCCCCACTTTGGGAACCATTGGGAAATTGGGATAAATTTGGTATGTTTTCGTAATTCATCGATTTCGTTGTGGATGGGTTATTCACAAATTCGCAATATCAAAGTATGAAGCTGTTCTCCAGCCTATTATTATATTACAATCAACCTCCATCGCCGATGTCGCGTACAGAATAACTAATTCATATTATATTGTATATCTACATACGAGTATATCAGTTATACTGTAATACTAATAAGCATAGTGTATCTGTATAGCTAATACATAGAGATGACAAGCGTCTGTGCACCTTATTCAGCTCCGTTCGTGGGAAAACTGTGGGCGCACGTGGATAAAATACGTCAATTTTAAAATATATCCTCATCTAATAATAACAAGTTTATATTGAGATTTAAGCTATTCGTGTCAAAATGTTTCATACCGACACTGGCGGATCCAGGGGGGGCTACGGGGAAATGAAATTCACGAAATTTTGTTGGCAAACTTCGGATTCGGCACCCCAAAAAAACGTTTAGCATAAAAGAAATCCAGACTGACCCACAACTTTCCATCGAGAAACTGCATTGAGTTTAATTTCACTGGATTACAAAGCAAACACACATTTTTCTTTTATTATAGTGGATGGATTATAATTATAAACATAGATATTCATTAACATTACTAGAAGTTCAAGGTTGCACTGTTGTTTACAATAGAGTTCGTTATTAATATTAGATTATTGTATTGAATCTGACATGAGATCGACAGCAAGATATTCTCATAATATTATTGATAAGTTGGTACGCCTAGAAGAAATATTATTATACGTTTTACTTTTATGTAATCCTGATCATCCGGGTTTCACGTCAAACTGTTTTTTTTTTAATATATATTTTGATTTTTCTTTATTGTCATTTTTACCAATCTTTTGTTTGAGTTCATCTGTCTTAGTTGTTCTTTTGATGTTGTTGCCTGTCTCTACATTTTCATCTTCAAATTTTTATAACTTTCCAATGTCCCAACACCTTGAAATTTTGCACACTTATTTGTTTAGGTGACAAATTAAAATTGTAACACTGTTTTTATCAAAAACATGTGGCAATTTGTACATTTTAGTTAATTTAATTATGTTTCAGATTTGTAGGTATAACCTCCAATGCCACACTCCGATTGGTTGATAGTGAACTAGCTTGATCGACTGTGAATTTATTAACTAACTTTATTAATGTTCTATTTTTGTTTTGAAATGGACCAGTACTGTACAGTAATATGTAGGTTTTTTTATACTTACTCCTATTAAACTTAGAAAAAATATACGTGAAGTCAAGTGTTTTTACATGAAATGCCATGTTATACAAGCTTATATCTTCTTCTTATATCTTCACCTTAATTTGCGAAGACGGAATATATTCAACATTGACAAAACAGCTACGACGCGATGGTCTTGCAAACATTTTCATACTCGTTGTACCTTATAATATAATCATAATGCAAAGGCACGTACATTTTGATATTACACACACATTTAGATACATTTAAGGGGAGCTTTAGAAGGTCAACAATCGAAGGGAAATACATGGGAAGGCTTTGCACGAGTCTGTAAATTGCCATGAAAGCCTTTACGGACCGTTTGACCGCTCAACCATACAAAAACACTGGCACAGAGAATGCTAAATAAGGTACAAATGGGTTTGAGTTCCCAGTATGAGCACTGTTGAATTTTTGTGATAGTTTTGCACGAGAATGGACATTAAACATTTTTGATACAAAACAATTAAGCTTATCGCATTTCATAACAATATTATAAGTTATGTACAAGCTTATTTTAATTAATTCACAACTCAGAGCTTTTTAGGTTCGAATTTCTGTATTAGTAATTCAGCGAATGGTAAATATAAACCTTCGTCTAATCTTTCCATTAATGAGGGCCTATATTCCGAAATGAAAGCTGCAGGACTCATGAAAAATCCTCACTACTGAGATTGTTAGTAGTTTAGAAACTCGTAACCTACACTGTGAAGTGTACAAATGTGGGTATTCCACACTTCTTTGAAAACTTCTGAAATCGGAAAATATTAATATTGAAATATGTGTAGGGCTCGATTCTTTCCGCTTACGTCGAAAATGTTGCGATCTGACGGGACAAAATATATTGAATATGTTGTATGTCCGCTCTTGGATTTTGTGTCAAATCTGATACTCACATTGTGTGAAAACAACCATCAAGTTGATGCCTGAGAATTCTTCTTTTGCTGTTATTTACTTAACTGTTTTTGTATAACATACGAGTATTTCAATAAATAAAAGATATGCTCACTCACTTAAATGTTTAGGTACTCACTCTTGTTTGTATCTACATGCTTTTTTCGCTTTTAGAATAATCAAAGAAAAGGGTGGATTCCACTTTAAAAAAGTTGAGTTAGATCGAATGGTTTTTGTGTGTAGGTATCAGAAATAAATTAAAAAGTCTTCTTACTTACGATTTATTCACTCGAGTGCTAAATAGTGAAATTTCAAGTGTTTGTCGATGAAAAGGAAAGTCTAATAAAATGAATACGAATTCATCTTTTGAAATTGGACGCATTCCAAAAACCGCGATGAGAGCTCACCAAAGTATCTGCTGAATTACATTCGATTTTCATTCCCATCAAACCATCTGTTGTTTCTCACACCTCATACTTCAGTCTGAAAAGCATGAAATTAACTAGACATGTAAATGATGCGTCGATGAAATTACAGAAAATTCATCGATTGTGTAATAACACATTGTATTCTTTGCTATTTCTATTCTATTCTCTCTCCTCACGCCGTATCCCTTGCGAAGCAGCCAGAGAGAACAGATCGCGAGACTTTCCTATCCTTACATACACTTCTTCTATCACATTTATACAGTTCGTCATACAGACTCTACAGTTCATTTTACTCAAAACACACTGTTCTCACATAATTATTATTATTTGTTATTGGGTAGGCAGCTTTCGCTGTTTTGACCCGAGTCCCAGTTAAATTCTGTTTACATTATCTAGTCTATAACATAGTGCAATACTTTAAATTTCATATCTTGTCGTTTTCTCCAATCTCTTCATAGAAAAGCGACTGATTTCACATCATCGCATTATTTCCCTTCTTTGATGAGTGACGATTTTCATTCATTTTACCGATCCTTACACCGAATTCTCCCTAAATTATCTCAATTGTTAATCAAAAAATTAGCAACTTCATGATATATGATTTTATTCGGTAATCTTTGCGAGCTTGGAGGCCGTGGTCGATTGATCGCTTGGGTACTCGACGTTTCGTGTTACGAAATGAAATAAAAACCGATGTTACGACGTAGAAATACTTTGCATCTCTATTCGTTTTGTGCTATGCCCGTATTCCATGTCAGTTCACGTCACCCTATATTTCATTATGGCGAATAATAATTACGTCACATCACTTCAAAGGGAATAGAAATACCTACTTTATTTATTTCTCTACGTTTTTTCGCTAAATGTATTACAATGAATAGGGAACTATTCATCCGATCATTTTGGAGGCGTAAAGGACGATTTTATTTCATATAAGGGCAAAATAAATAATCAAATATTGTAACTACAGTAAAAAAACCTTAATTTTCATCGTATGTTATCAAAGATACTGGTGCACAATGCCGTTCTGGTGCCAACACTGATGTATTTATGCGAGTGAGGCATGGACATTGGACATGGCTGAAGAAGGAAGAATCGGGTATAAATGCAATCGAGATGAGATCGCTGAAAAGAATGTGTGGGAAAACGTTGATAGATAGGATGAGAAATGAAGTGTTCAGAGAATTGAATGAATGTAAAATGAATGTTGTCACCAAAATGAAAGTGATCAAATTGATATGGTTGGGACAGGAAGAGAGAATGAACGATGAAAGGATAACAAAGAAAGTATACTTGGGAGAAAGAAGATGTGTAAGGAAACGCGAACACCTTCAACCCAAATCGCATGAAACAGAATGTCTAAAACGGTAAAGAATCTAGAAGTTGCAATTTAAAACTCGTCTAGGATTCTAATTTCTGGTTATTTCAGAAAGCGTCAAACTTTCCAAGGCAAGAAATATGCTAACGTTTTAACGGGGTTTTATTTTGAGAAACAAGCTCAGTAGCATTCCTAGTGATTCTTACTATAGTTTGTTTAGAGGAGCTTTGCAAATAGGTATTATATTACTATGGTAGTACAAAGTATCTAAACAAAAGCTTAATCTTTAGGATTTCATTAGCGAAGAGGTGATAATGGTGAAAGTATTCAGAGCAGGAGATAATGTAACGAGAAAATAATTAATCGTTTAGCATTTCAAGGATGTCTGTACTGTATTATATTATTATACTAGTACCTGCCCGCAAAGATTCAAGAGGGTTGGTTAGGTAATGGTTTTATTTCTTAACATTAAAAAAAAAATAAAAAAATATTTTGTTGAGTAACTATGACTACTGTCATTCTCATACTAATACGAAATTCGCCGTCAAAAAGAAAAATAAAAATTGGGAAACAAATTGACTATTAAAACATTTTTTTATAAATTGACGAACAACTTAATTATTATTATTATTTATTTACTATGAACTTGTTACTTAATATTATTTACTGCAGCGGAGGTCATCAATCCAAGTATTTTATTTTCAAAAAATAATATATATTGTATAGATATACGAAGCACCGCACAAAATAAAATATGCGATAAGTGAAAGAAGGGCATAAAATCTTAGACGAATAATTTTCGGCGATAGTTGAAGGCCTTGCGATCGCAAAATGTTTTAAGTTTCATACATTTTTGAACAACTTTGACTTTTGTTATTTATCATTGTTTTAACTTAACTCTAACTCTTCACCTAGTGTGTAATTTCCATTGTAATTGATCTATTTATAAATTATGTCTGTATGCGTACCATTAAATAAATAAATATATAAAAGTTGTAAAATTTCTTAAGTACATACATTCATACCAGGCTACGACAAGAATTATATAAATTGATACAGCCTAATATATCTAAACAATGCCTAAGCCTTATTAAGGAAGGATTATATTCCAACGTAATAAACATATAATACCTTCTGAAGTAAAGACTAATCTTTTAATAATACCCTTGGAACATCAGCTAATGATGGATTAAGTTATCGTTCTATCTATTTTTTAGATCCTTTTTCATCATCTGAAGAATTCAATACAGAAAAAAATAAGCTTATTAGGTATATACCTTATTAGGTATATACATTCTAGTTGTTAGATGCTTTATTAGAAAATAAGATATTAATTCGTGTTCAACAAAATATGAGATACCTTTTTTATTGATCTCAAATAAACCAGCGAAGACCCAAGAATTACCAAAATATAACGCGATTGGGAAGTTACTATTAATTCAACATTTGAAACTTATAAGATTTTATAACTTCACATCCTAGATCCGTTTTTCTCGGTCTTCTAAACGATACCAAAAACACCTTTCCGAGGCGCTTGGATTCAATCATTCTTATGGCGCCTCCTACATGAGACACATGAATTCGACAACACAGCCGTCCCTCTTCGTGGTGTAGTGGATAATGGTATGCAACACGAAGGTCTGAGTACGAATCCCAGCCGTGGTGAACTGAAATGGCGAGTGTTTCTCGAGTGTAAAGTAATCACTAAAGCCAGCCAAGGTCGGTCGTAAGCCCGACAATGTTCATCCTTAATTCTTCTACACTGTCGTAGGAATACTGCACCTGTTTTGTATCGCTTTTTGTGTGGATTCTTACTTCGCTAGTGTACTATAATAATGAAAACCCGACACTATGTTTTAAAATAGAGTTTTTATTAAGTCTCCCTTAAAAGTAACGTGACTCTTAATTTAAAGCATTATTATTAAAGAAAATGTGTTTTACAGTAGAGAAGCCGTCACCTATCTAATTAATATTTATGTGAAACGTAAATTAATTACGTGAAGTGTTTTCTCAACTCGGTGGTGGGTACTTGTTTTAGGAATTAAGGACTTAAAAAGGAAGGGAATTGGGGAATGCTTTGTTTAGAAAAGGAGAATAAAATGTGTCAAGAAATCTGTGATAGTTGATAACATGCATTGATTATTAGAAGTTGCAAAACTCTTGTCTTTCGATCTCAGCAAATGCAAACTTTTGATCCAATCTCATTACAAGCCATCAAGACGAAGTTCTTGTTTCACAATATCTTATGCCGGGTTGTTGCAAACACTAAGTATCATCAAATGCACAAACGTGCAGACACTTCGCAAATTTCCTTTAATTTGTGAGAAAACCGATTCTTCTGCGTCGATGTCCTCACTGCTGAGGGTCGTGACCATCCTCTCTCCTTGTCCGTATCACGTTCTGGATTGTTGTCCTCCACCTCTCCCGACACACCGCCGGCGCCGTACGCATTGCTCCACCCTGTACCTGTGGCAGCCTTGATTTGGTCAGTTCATCTAGTGGGGGATCTTCCTCTACCTCTTCTGCCTTCTACCCCTCCCACGACCATCAGCTTTTCAAGGCTATTGTCTTCTCTTCTGGCAATGTGTCCGAAAAACTGAAGGACTCGCTTTAGACAGATGGAGGACAGTCTGTCGTCTACTTTTAGCTCCTTTAGAATGGAGATATTGGTCCTTCTCGCTGTCCAGGGGATTCTCAGCATTCGTCTCCAGCACCACATCTCGAAGGCATTGATTCTTTGTCTTTCTCGGGCTTTTATTGTCCATGATTCTCCTCCATACAGAAATATGGGGAAAATTAGTGCCCTAAACAATCGAGTTTTTGTGGCATTGGAGATGTTTCTGTCCTTCCAGATTTCAGAGAAAACCGATACTCAATCAGATAGGTCACAAGTGCTAACAAGCCCACACAACCCAGTCCAAACGCCCTATCCACGCGTTTGAATTTATCATCTCTTTTCGCGGTTTGGCAAGCAAATATACGTAGTATTCGATTTTCTGCATATCCTACAAAAACATTACTTTGACGGCTCTGCTCAGAGTAATTAAATATACATCGTCAATATTGATTGAGTACCGGAACTAGATTCTTCCGTTTGAGATGATGTACCTTAACCGCGCAGCAGAGCTCAAAAGGCAGCCATCAGTGCAAGTACCAGCTGATATGATCTTAGCGATAAGCCTGACACAACACTTCAAAAACCGGAAAATAATGAACAGCTAATAGGATCGATAGATTTTAAAATATTTCAAGTAAAAGATAATATCGTAGGTATGTGCGGAAACTCCTGTCAGATTAGTACAGTGGGCAAAGTCCTTTCCAATTTCATGACTATAGAGTCATCGCATTGTTTTAAAATGATTATTCTTCACTGAATCACATTTCTATAATCAGACTATGAACGATATACGTAGAGTATGGACTCATAATATCACATTTCTTAGAGTTAAAGAGTCATAATTTGATAACGAAAGTGCATACGTAATAGAAATGCACGAGACATATGGGTCGTTAAAAATATGATGACAAATTCAGTTATATATAATTTAGTTGAGACCGATAAGATGTTTATAGGTATACCTATACTAATATCGCGGTTTTGATACTATACGTTCTATAAAATTAACAGATCACCTGAAAATAACAACACGATGATGGCAAAAATAATGCTGAAGGATGGGGTTATTCTTTCTTCTTTATTTTCCCTCTCCATGTACGAGACTTGTCTCTGTTAGGGAGGTATCTCGAAATATAATAAAGTTAAAAGTAGGCATATTAACATATATACAAGAGTAGGCATACAACGCGACTGGGAAGTTAACATTTGAAACTTACAGTACTTAATACAAAAAATGAGTAATCGAAAAATTTTTTTTCCAAGGGTAGGCATATTGACATTTCAAGAATTTCAAAAAACGGGAGACCTTAGACCTTACTAAATATGTAAAAATAAAACACTGTTTTTTACTTCCATGGAAGTAAAAAACAGTGTTTTATTTTTACAAATAATTTACAATGGCCTTCCATAAAGTTAATCTTCCATCAATAAATAAATTACTAAATATGCTTTGGAAAAAATAGAGTAGATACATTGAACCTTTATCTAGGGAATAACCGTATAATATTTGCCTGTTCCATATAGTCTGGTTATTCCAATATCCTAGATAATAAAAACAAGCTCTGTCACTGCCTTGTAAATAGAAAGATTAATCAGCTTAATTATACACGTGGATATGATCAATAAATCATGATTATTGTGAAGCTTCGATGATCAATATGATATTCCTGAATCATTCTGGTTATCAGTTTGTAAGTAAATCGTGTTTTACATAAGATTGTTATCAGTTTCATTCAATATGAAATCGTGATTTTACAAGTTGATGAGTTTACGGATACAAGCCCATCTCTCAGAACCTCACCCTTTATCAATGTGAACAATGATCTTATTTTAGACCTTATTAATCTCTGTGATTCAATGATGAATAATCTGCTAAAGTTCTAGAATAGAATAATTATTTTGTTATCCCTTCCCTTTCAACCCTTCATTTCTTCTTCAAGCCTGATCTATCCACTGCTGAATATAGGCCTTTTACAAACGTTTCTACTCCATTCTGTTGTTCGCCTTTCGCATCCACTGCCGAGGTTACGTCGTCCATCTTTTCAGGGGTCTTTCGATTCATCTTGTTTTGTATGAATAATTCCATAGATGTAACTGATGATGATGGATGACTTTTTGGCGCCGTTCAATGTGTTCCATCTCAAGGGCGCGGGAAGCTGGTCTTAAAACTCTTAGTTTTCAGTTTGCTCCTGAAGCTGGTCTTTTTGGAGTTCGTCTGACAGTCTATTCCAGGTAATTGTTCTCGCGACAGAGAAAGCTCTCTCGAAGAAACCGGACTTGTTTGCTGTGTTCCGCTCTCGGAGTTTGTTGATGGCTGTGGCCGCTGAGCAAGAAGTGTGTAAGGATAGGAAAGTTTGGCGATCCGTTCTCTCTGCCTACTCCGCAATAGATCAGGCGTAAGGGGATAGAATCGAATAGAACGTATATTATTTTACTTTATACCTTTCTAAATAAATTCAAATTAAAGTATTAGATAGGTACCTACTACAGGTTCTTCGTAAATGCCTCCTTCCCTCAAAATAAAAAAATATGAACGTAATCCACAAGTTGTTATGAAACGATTATAGATACGGAGTTTATATAATATAGCTCAAATATTTGAACAAGAAAATGAAACATTTTCATTATTTCCTACGTATATTAAGTTCGTCTTCATTACTTCTCTAAGCTTTTCAATTTATTTCAATAAGCCTAAACCTTTCCAAAAGCTCAATGACGTATAAATTGTCCAATTACTCGTGATATTTCAACGGAGAAAGCTGTCCAGTCATTGCGGAACCCAATACAAAAAGGGTCAGTGAGTTCCTTTGGGAATTTGGTTTATTTATTTTCTGGAGCGTCCATGGCAAAATAATGTTAGTGGTTTGTATACTAACTGAATCTGAAGACATATAAAAAATCTGAATAAGAATATTTAAGGTCATATCAAGACGCCGTCTCGAGAAATTTTGCCGAATTGATCATTATTATAATAAATAATGAGAGGATCTTTTTGTTCAATTAAATTGATTGACAGAAGCTGACAATTTTCATCACTTTTTTATAGTCTATGGAACATTGAAACGCTGTATCATTCTTTCCTGTCTCTTTTATGACGTTTTTTTTTTCTGGACGAGCATGCGTTCTGATAAAAGAATCGTCGAGGGGGTCTATAATAAAATAAACACCTAATTGCATGGGTGTTACGAATGTGACGGAAACTTTATTTTGTGATTTTGCTGTATTTAGTGGATATACTGACTGTACCAAAATTAGATCTATTGCAATCTCTACTATATTAATATATAGTTTCTAGCAATAGAATTTGCATAAGCTCATCGGATTAGCAATGTTTTAGAAGCATTTTTAAAATAATGTAATTTTTTGCATAAAATCTAGATTTTTTAATGCAAATCTTTACTTTAAATTTATCTTCAATTTTTATATTTAGGCTCGCCACCCATCACGCCGCGTCAAGTACCAGGGAGGGCGCAAAGAGGAGGGCAGAATGCCGGATTGGTGTGTGGAATATAAGAGGAGATATGGAAGGTAAGATGAATGAATTGCGTGATGTTTTGCATGAGAGGAACTTAGATATATTGTGTTTATGTGAGACGAAAAGAAAGGATAGAGATTGTGATGTGGTGAATGGAATGGCAGAGATGTGGTCTGGAGTGCCTGAAAATGAACATGGACGTCAGGGAGTGGGTGCTATATTATCAAAAAGAATGACTGAATGTATGGTGAAGCGTAATGGGTATGGACTGGTAGGACCGAGACTCATCTGGATTCGTTTCAAGGTAGGCATGACCAGGCTGTTCCTTATTATAGGTTACGGTCCAGGGAATGATGCCTTGGATGATGAGAAGGATGAGTTTTGGAACTTAGTGCGGGAGACAGCGGATAAAAGAAGAGCGAATGAAAAAGTAATATTGGCAGGTGATCTGAATGGTTGGGTCGGTGTCAGAAGGAAGAATTTTGAGAGAGTGTTGGGATTGCATGGCGATGATAGGGTGAATGATAACGGGAAAAGAGTGTTAGAAGTATGTTTGGAGTTGGATCTCTTTGTGGCGAACACATTCTTCGCACACAAGGAGATCCACCAGTACACTTGGCAAAGAGAGAGAGTTGATCGTATTGAAAGGTCGATGATTGACTTTGTATGTGTGGACTCTGAGCTCCGGAAGGCGACAAAGGACACCCGGGCATTTCGGGGCGCCGGACTGTGGACGGATCACTTCCTTGTGATAACAAGGATTGATCTTTTCTCCGGTTGGCGCTCGAGGGCTCGGAAGTTGGAGCCTGTCCGGAGAATCAGGGTCGAAAAACTGAAAGAGACGAATGTTAGGGATGAATATGAAAGACTGACTAACGAAAGGCTAGAAGTACATGATGATGAGGAACGCTCGACGAGTGAACTATGGAATGTTATGAAGGAGGTGCTAGTAAAGAGTGCAAGAGAAGTATGTGGAGAAGCGTTGGTAGGAAGGAAAAAAGGTGATGCGTGGTGGGATGATGAGGTGAAGGATGCTGTAGTGAGGAAAAAGAAAGCGTGGAATGATGTGCTTGGTGCGAAACCAGATGATGGAGGTGAGAAAGAAAGAAAGAAGAATATATATAAAGCGTGTAGGAAAGAAGTGAAAGAAATGGTTTGCCAGAAAAAGAGAAAACTTGAGGAAGAGGAATGTATGAAATTATCGAGGAACGCCGAGGAGAATTTGAAAATATTCTGGAAGGAAGTAAAAAGAAAGAGATCTGGAAGTGAGAAAAACAGTATGAATTGCATCAAAGATAAGAATGGTGATTTAGTGATGAATGGAGAAGAAGTTGTTGAAAGATGGAAAGAATACTTCGAAGAATTGTATGAAAGTGGTACTAGTACAAACCAGACGAATGTAGCAGATAGTATGAATGTAAATATTGCTGAGGACGAGGAAATACGTATGAATGAAGTTGTGCTTGCATTGAAAAAAGCAAAGAATGGTAAAGCTGCGGGACATGACTGTGTGGCCATAGAGTTCATCAAGCAAGGTGGCCCGAAGATTCTCGAGTGGTGCCTGAGGCTCTTCAACTTGTGCTGGGAGAGTGGCTGCACTCCTGAGGATTGGAGGAGGGCAGTCATCTGCCCTTTGTACAAGGGGAAAGGCTCAAGGTTGGAATGCGGCAGTTATCGGGCTATCAGTTTGCTGAGCTCTGTGGGCAAACTGTATGGAAAGGTATTGATTGAAAGAGTAAGAAAAGTGACTGAAAGTAAAGTATGGGATGTGCAGGGTGCTTTCATGAGTGGCAGGGGGTGCACCGATCAGATCTTCTCCCTACGGATGGTCGTGGAGAAGCTTCTGGCTAAACACCAGAGGCTCTTCTGCGCGTTCGTGGATCTGGAGAAGGCATACGATCGTGTGGACCGAGAAAGACTGTGGCGTGTACTGTCGGAATATGGGGTGAGCGACCGACTGATTGGCGCAATCGCGTCTCTATATACGGAGAGCTCTGCTTGTGTCAGGGTGAATGCTGCGTTGTCGCAGTGGTTCACTCTCACAAAAGGGGTTAAACAGGGTTGCGTCATGTCGCCTTGGTTGTTCAACCTGTTCTTCGACTACTGCATGCGTCCTCTGAATGAGCTGAATGTTGGTGTGGACCTAAATGGAGTGAAAGTATGTGCGTTAATGTTTGCAGATGATTTAGTGTTGATGGCTGATGATGAATGTGAGTTACAACGGATAGTATCCTGTGTGTACGAAAGCTGCGATATGAATGGTATGAAAATGAATGTAAATAAAACGAAAGTATTAGTGTTCGAAAGAGAGGAAATAAGGACAAATTGTGTGATAAAGGTTGGTAATGACTGTCTGGAGCAAGTGGATGAGTATGTATATCTGGGAAGTTTGTTTACTAGAGATGGACGCTGTGATGGAGACATTGAAAGAAGGAAGCTGGCCGGTACTAGGACGAATGGTGCGCTCGGTCCGATTGTTAGTAGTAGCAATGTGTCTATGAAAGCAAAAGTGCTAGTGCACAATGCTGTCTTGGTGCCGACCCTGATGTATGCTAGTGAGACGTGGACGTGGATGAAGAAGGATGAATCAGGGTTGAATGCAGTAGAAATGAGGTCATTAAGAAGAATGTGCGGGAAGACGCTGAGAGATAAGATAAGGAATGAGGTTATTAGGGAAATGAGTGACTGCAAGACTGGTGTAGTGACAAGAATGAAAGTAAACAAACTAAGATGGTTTGGGCATGTTGAGAGAATGAATGATGACAGGATGACAAAAAAGATATATCTGAATGAGCGAAGAGGGGTGAGAAAGCGCGGCCGTCCGAGACTGACCTGGTCCGATCATGTCGACCAGATCCTCAAGGATGGACGCGTTTTGAGTAAAAGGAATCGGAGAGCGTGTATGACTAATTGCATGAATGTGACGGAAGCTAGGAGTGTGTGTAAGGATAGGGCTGTCTGGCGCTCTGTCCTCTCTGCCTACCCTGCAAGGGATGTGGCGTGAGGGTATAGATAGATAGATAGCATACAAATTATAATTACGAGATTCATAATCGAGATTTTTATAGCCGAACCTGAGAAAATTTGTCAATATATTGTCTGTTTGATCTGGTAGACCTTGAAGGCTTCCGCCGAGTATATAACAATTTTCCAGAAAATTATAATCCATATCCAAATACCAAATGCATCTAACATTCAAACAGCCGTCGCATACAGAATTATCGTAAACATACAGAATTAGCAGGTGAAATAAAAATATTTGCATTCTAGATCGATAGATATCCATTCGTTTTATCAGCTACAGGTATAATACAATAATAACTAATATATTTTTTTAAATAAATTAGATTTCTGGAAAATTTGAAATAAAAATACAAAAATCTGTAATTGTCAATACATGCAATATTGTCAGAAGATTTCTAAATAGTACCGATATTTCAGGCACAATTTGTACACATTTTAGGACTCGCGCATCTGAGCTTAATAATCTTGTTACATCTGGAAAAGTAAATTTTTCCACTATTAGGTTGATCAGACACGAATTATTATAATTATGAAGACTTTTCTGGCTGATAATACTAAGATGTGTGTTGGCAACTCCTGCCACCGCGTTAAATAAATAAGTTCTTTTGATCGGTATGGATTCAAGTATTTTAATTAAGTAAATTTGTTTAGCAGCATTCGATGGCGTTTAGATGAAAAGACTATTATTGATAATAATATGTCTTCTATAATTTGGTTGACTGATGATGAGTCATCGTATGTATATTCTCATTTGTTGGAGGAGTCACCTGATGGGTGACGATATTGATTTTACTTCGATGTAGTAATAATTTCCTAGAATAATTATATTGTCAATCGCTAATTCAATTATGAGGATTAAATTTATGGCTTTGTCCATACAATTCTGTAAATATCTGGTAATACGGTGCCCTTGGATTTCTCGAAGGAAAGATGTGGGGTAGTCTTGATTTCCTGCATTTAGACGTATTTTGTGGTGCTGAATCCGAATCCGAGGTTTGCCAACAAAATTTCGTGACGGAACATGGCGAAAAATGGGAAAAATGGGAAAATTTTCCATTTTATGGTGAATTCTGGATTTGAACTTAAAAACTATCAACTTTTTGTAGGTTATCTTTTTAGGAGAATGATAGTACATAAAATTTCCTATGAATTTGGTGTATAAATTTTTTCTCTCAAATAAATAGCAGCGGAGCTGTCAAGCTCCGAAAACTGGCCAAATTTTCTTGTTATTTTAACATTTTGTTGCCCTCCCCTAGCTCCGAGGCTGGCAGCGCCCATGCATCAGGATATGCTTTAGGTTATCTAAATCTACACTGGTGAGCATCCACATATTTTAGCTGATAGCAAGACGCCTAACCTTGTGAACGTCATTACTATTATCTACGGAACTTCACAAAAGGCTTATCTGTATCGATTATCATCAATAACGTAGTCGGCTAGGAGTTTATCTTCTCAATATATTTTAAAGTTAACCCAGTATATGATATGAAAGTTAATCGATTGAGGCCTGAAGGTTATATCGTATCTACTAGGTTCTGCGTGCGTCCCTTGCGGGGTAGGTAGAGAGGACAACTGATACACTATCTCGGTATATCCTATATTGGGGTAACCAGTGATAGTCGTACAAAACATTCAAAACTTAATCTTTTCGCCAACATGCATAACGATACCAACGAGACCGGCCATTGATTGGGGGCAAACGGCTAGTCCTACAAAAAAATTACACAACGTTTTGTATACAGAATTTACTAAGGATTATTTTTTCATTGATCATTTTTTCCTGTCTCACATTATTACAAAAATGGGAAAAACCGCATCGGAGGACTTATTCGGGGGGAGGGAACACATTGGCAATCGAGAAACTATTGAGGTCCAGTTGTAAAGTTTTTGGTACTTAAATAAAGATGGTTAAATTAATTTTAGTTAGTACCCTACCCACTTAATTAGTTACAGAATACTATACTGTTGCATCACGCCGACTCTTTCGTAAGCTTTTTGACATCTCGATTTTAGAATGCAGTGGAGAGAGGGTTAAAAATATCCATTGTAGTCTTAGTTCAATATATTCTGTAGATAAAATAATAATCAAATAAGGAAGATATGTCACTTTGTAAACATTATTAACCTTGATTAACTAACTATATAAATATTTATTTTCTAATATGCGTTTGATGTACACGGTCCATACTTCAGGATAAGATTTTATTAAGAATTTTCGTATCAATCAATTGTTATCCATTATTAGGAACTAGTTAGCTGTAAGACGCCTAAGGCGCCCGTTGAAAAATACGAATGTAACAAATACTTTAATTTATTATATTTGAAGAGTTCTATTGCTCTGTAGAATAACGATTGGTTGGTAGATATTATAGATGGCAGTAAACCCACTATTTATCTATATTTTTTTATACTAATTATGGTCTCCAAAAAACTGTAGGTATTGAGGTAAGTTTAATAATGTATTTTGTCAATTTCTGCGTGTGTTCTCATAGTATATCGAAAAAAAAATAGAGGGTACACACTACACGGCCCTAAGCATATTTATTTGACTTTGTATAAGAAGGGAAATTTGTTTCTATTTTTTATCAAAACCTTCATATGAAATAAATAAAATATATAGTATGTACATACATATATATGTAGCGGCGTTATAATGTGCCTACTGCCTAGTAGTTGAATTTTTCCTTAGCGACAGATTTCGAAATTTCATAATAAAAGATCGCGCAGACAGATGACAGGTATGTGACGCAATTTGGAATTACACATACAAACATAATTCAGGTCAGGGGTCGGCGAACATGTATCAGTTTTACCCCAAAATTAGTTCACATACGCTGATATGTTACCCCACAAAAATAGTTACTGCGGAGACGATATTTTTTCAGTATTATTACTGAATTTTCATTTCTTAATGAAAATTGAGGCTAAAGCCTTCTTCCATCCACCGCTGATTATAGGTCTCGTCCAACTGTTTCCACTCGTCTCTGTTCTGACCCTTCCGCATCCAGGTTCCCCCAGTGATTTGGAAAATGTCGTCGGTTCATCTCTTTGGTGGCCTTGCGACACTCCTTCTATCTGTCCAAGGCCTCCACATCAATATTCGTGGGGCCCTTCTGGTGTCACCCCGCCTGGCCATATGTCCTGTCCATTGCCACTTGAGTTTTGACACAACACGGCTCGTGATATCGGCAACTTTGGTTCTCCGTCTAATTTCTTCATTTTCTAACCTATCCCGGAGACTTACACTTATCTTCTTAATCTTTTTATCTTATTCAACAGATGTCGGAAAACCGATGTATTCACAAAAAAATGTGACATTTGATAAAACTGGTTTTAAACATATTAAATCATCATTACCCCCTACGAATTTTACCCCCACATTTGTACCAATTTTGGAATAATTTACCCCTGTTCTTCAGCCACTGATATTGGTGATAACAGTATAGATACTTACTAACACTCGTAGGTAGATAGATTAGAATGAATATAGCTGTAGTTGGATTCGTAGCGACATAAAAATAAAACCCAGTAGATGTATATTATAGAAAGCGAAACCATTCCACGACGGAAGTTGACTTTCCCACGACTCTTGTACATCCCTATTAATATAGGGTGATCACTAATATTTTTTATTCAGTCGCATAGGCACAAACAGTTTTTACAACACGTATCAAACAATATAACAAAAAATAAACCAGTGAAGGCCCGTCGATTTTACCATTGAATTTGAATATCGAACCTATGTTCTACCTACACCTACTGCCCTCCTACGGACAAGAGTGAAACAGTAAAAATAAAGTTGAATTATGTTTAATTTGATTATAGGTACGAGTATGTGATACTACATGATAAAAACACAATAATATTGTCTTTACTGGGAGTAATGGTGTTATTTAACACTATTATAACAATAATTAGGATCAAATTGTTGAAAGTTGGCGAAATGACAGATATAAAAAATCTGTCATTTTTCGCTTATAAATTGGCGTCACGTAGAATTTGTATTGCTTTCTTTTAAGACAATTGTATTTCTTCATATCTCAAATGGAATAATAACAATTGGGTATAGTTTTAAATTTACTCTGTAAATAGTTTACAATTACAGCTGACTTATTTAGAAAACCGCATTATCATCGAAGACTCATACCTAACTGCGTGGGAAAATTCTCATTGTAAAATGGTAAAAAAATGCTTTCAAACAGATACTAAAATAATGAAATACTTTTGAAACACTCTGTAGCAGAATAGTGGTGTGAGAACACTCGTATCCGGGAATATTCGAAATTTGAATTGTAAGTAGAACTTCAAATATATTCCTATAGGATCTATTTGCGTATGTGTGTGTATATATGAATATAGTCTACTACCAATACTATTGCAAACATATCGTATAAAACTCGATTACATTGGAAGTTTGGAATTATTATTATTATTACTTTATGTGAGTGTATGTGTGTGCGAATCGCATTCGGGAAAACGGATAAAAGCCTCTATTTTCATAATACGTAAGTAACTGTTGACACACATAGAATTTAATTCACCCCCACGCTAACGTTTTTATGATGTGAACCAAACATTCGTAGCCAATCAGCGACTCGAATTGAATAAGAATTTTCACCTTTACCGTTTTCCAAATTCGAATATGACCAATGGTAGTTAAGTATTTTAAAAGTGTTCGAATTTTCAAATTTGTACGATAGGAATGCCAATTTGTATTGTATTGGAGAAAATTGAAAATCGAATGAGATTATAGTATCATTATGTTGGGTAATATTAAACGTTTCACTTTTGCATGGATCGCCGGTATTTTAAATCAGGGAATACCTCCATCTCTAAATACTCGTACGACAAATTCGTGCGGTGATCGCATCACTCCTGTGTTTAGACGATTCACCATTGGATGATTTTACTTTTGATTGGGGAATTATTCCATAAAAGTGAACCGTGGCTTTAGAAAGCCCTTGAGTGTCTTGCAGGCGCGAAGCTACCTAAGAACACGACTCCCATCGAGTTACTTTTTGAAAAAAAATATATAGGTATAATATTTGACGTAATCCAGTAAGAAATGTTAGCTCCGGCCTCCCTTCCGCAGAAATCCACCCTTCGCCACTGGTGTCTTGATATTTGTTTTGTTTGTAAAATGGGTTTAAGTCAGTTTCTCTCAAACTCACTTAATCTTTTAAGATAATATTAGACAAGTTATCAATATGATATGACGTTATCTACACGCAACTGTACTGGATAGACATCTATGGAATATTTTATAAGATTTAGTTAGTTCTGAATGGGTTCCGCTTCCGTTTCGGGTGCCTTAAAGGTAATTCCAATCCCCGATTAAACTTTTAATTACTTCTCAAACTATACCTATACTTAATACTTATAAGCTTATACCCATCTACTATTGATATAGAATATTAATTAATTAGTTTCAAATTGAGTATTTAAGATCCCATATCCGCTGGTTACCCAACATTGTGGGAAATGCCGAGATGGAGAGATGAATTTATACGCACCGGTAATGGAAAGACCATTCTCGAAGTCGAATTCTATAACTTTTTGAGCTAAAATATTTAAATTTATTTTACCGTAAAGTAATTGAAAAACTTATGTTAACACTTTATTAGTAAGAGAATCGAGCCCCTGTAGTTACTTTTTATTAAGATTCTGAGCTTGTGTAGTATACACAAACCCAAATACTTTCCTGCACACTTCACGGTAAGCGAAAAGCTTGTATCGTGAATTGCAGAACACATCATCAGCGCCGAGATTTGAACCCGGCACCTCCCGTATATGGGAGACCGACACTCCAACCAACTGCGCAAACCGTGTACTCAAAGTGGTGTACAATGAATGATGGACTATCTCGGTCCTATCTTGGAGAATGTGTTGACATCGAATATTTCTCTAGTAGAAAAGTGTGGTGCTGCTTCGATTTTCACTATATTAGATTGAGATATACCTACCTAAATTAGTTTAGGTATTGAACCGGATTTATCTGCATTGCACAGACGGAAATACGTTGAGTTTTTTCCTCAACGAGAGGCATCTTCATTCACACAATGTAGCGTTATGTGAACTCCCTTGGGGAGGAAGCAGGTTGAGTCTTCCGACGGTTTTACACTTCAACAAATTGGGGAAAAACATAACTACATAATTACAATTTACCTTCGTACTGTATAATTTTACGTCTCCATCTTGAATATTCCAAAACGGCCATCTTAGATAACAAAGTTTAGTTTGAAACTTTCCCACTATTACACTTTGCAGCGCTAGTAGTAGTTTCACAATAATTTGCATAACCGTATTATTGCTTGTAGCTTTCTGCTTCACGCTTCATCTTAAAACTTAAAACTAATAAGAACTGTAGAAGGATATTTACATAATAATGGTTTCCGATTGAATGGCCGTGGCTGGCCAATGCGTGGCCAATTTCATCGCCTTATTATTAGTGCTTATGCAAGTAAAAGGGGAACAAAGTCTCGAGAAATTAATCGTAGTAGGGAAAAACCGGGACGAAGACCAAGAGGACGTTCACCTATAAGATGGACCGATCAGGTGGTGCACGGTGGCCCCTTCCATCTACAGGGCCATGCACCTTGCGGGGAACAGAACCGCGTGGCGACAGATTGTCCCGCAACGGGTCTTTGGGGATCGCGACCCTCAGCAATGAGGAATACGACCGAAGAGAGAGATATGATTACTTGATAACCGTGCAAGTTGATGCAGTGGAAATCAGGTCGTTGAGAAGAATGTGTTTGAAAAAACTGAGAGATAAGATAGGGAATGAGATTATTAGAGAAGTGAGTGACTGCAAAACGGGTGTTGAATAAAAGTGAATAAACTAACATGGTTTGGGCATGTTGAAAGAATGAATGACGACAGGATGAATAAAAAGATATCACATATAACAGTAACAAAAAATACTGTGTTTATACAAGGATTTGTAATATTCGATTAAAAAAAAAATCGTCACCTAGGTGGACATTCATTTCTCATATACTACATTTTATAAATAACGTTTCCATTAGGTATTAATTAAATATATTCTTTCCATACTTCAGCGAGTGATTTATTCTACGGTTGTAGTTATAAACTAGTCGGTGACTTTGATCCGCGTACTTAATTGTATGAAAGAAAAAATATAAATTGTACCAACAATGTATCCGATATCCTATTTAGTATAATTAATTGCCTTATAGTATTTCTATACTATAGTAAAGCGTGACCGGACAAAATCCCATAAGAATATTGCACAACATGAATAAATCCCAAAAAGACAAAAGCTCTTTGGAAATATGCTCAAGGGACAAAAGCTCAAATCAAATTTTATTTTGAGAATAAAATTAATTGTATCTATTAGTATACGTTGTCTTTTAGTGCGTTATGAACTACCATTGATTAGAAAATAAACAAATAAATAAATGGATCTAAAATGGGATGGACAATCCAACTGTCAACATTTTATAGATAATTCATCTACTGGAATCTAACTATAAAGTTTGAGCTTTTATCCGTTAATAAATCTTGAAGGTTTTCACGGTGTGCGATTGACATTGTTTCTTGGTTTTTAAGGTGAACCGTGTGTAGATAAACATGATAGACGTTTCGACACTCCTACTGGTGTCTTCCTCTTCGGAGGATTCGGTTAAGGATGTTACAGAAGGGCTTTTGTCTTTTTTGGGATTTATTCATGTTGAGCAATATTCTTATGGGTTTTTCTCCGAGAACCATGTAGCAAACACTGTATACTGTCAGACGATCCGTCATATAGTTCCTCCTGTGTCTAATATAATTAAAAGCTCCCGGGCCAACTATGACGTCACGGTAATTTCCTACGGCATTAAGGTTCAAAATCGCGTGAACAATCGCATGATAAAATGGTGAAAATAGCGTTTTTTCCATTTTTTGGTGTTAATTTTGCGTTTATCAAAAAACTTTTACGGTTATTTCCTAGATTTTAATGCATATTATCAGTACAACAATAAAAGAAATACTCCGCGACATACGGGAAACGAGTTTCCGTCTTTCGGAAAAAAGATCAGAGGTGTTTTTCACATTTTTTTTTTTTAGAAGTTTATACAAGATATTATTAAATCTTTTACGGTTATTCCCTAGATAAATGTTCAATGTATCTACCCTATTTTGTTCCAAAGCATATTTAGTAACGGTTGCCGAGGTATAAGGTCTCCCGTTTTTAGAAATTTTTGAAATGTCGGTATGCATACTCTTAATGCATAGGGCTAAATTTAATGTCATCGCATTCACATGCATGTAATGCATATGCAATATCAATATCTGAAATGCATTAGTAGGTGTGATAATGTAACAACCTTGTAATGGAGTCTTATGGGATAACAATAATTCCTATCATGCATTTCAATTAACTTCTCGTCAAATCATCGATTCAAGGATGTATCCTTTATGTTGGCTATTTGATTGCCTTAAAAACCTAATGATAAAATTTAACATCTTGGATGCCGTAAACGCGTATATGCGTTCACCGCTACAATAAACCACCACGACAAGAAGAATACTCGAGTGTCTACATATACTCCGTTGGATTATTTTCATCAGCAGGGGATTAAAGTGGCAAATCAAAATGAAGTTAAACAAGCAACGTTCGCAAACAACAACGACAAGCAAATTTAATAAGCTTTATGACGGAAAGCTGCTCACGAAGGCCATGTTGTCAGTTGGTGAGGTTTGGTTCGAATAAACCGGCTTCATAATATAAAACATTATAGCGACACAACATGATTTTTTCCAAGATACCTACAACAACGAAAACACTGGAATGTTAGATCCGCAATTTGTAAATAGTAAAATGAAATTTTGTAGATTAATTCTCAATTTTGAAGGTTTCTGTTGATTTCGTACTGTGATTTCCTTATAAGCAGTATTATTAAGCAGTATTTTATTATATTTAAAAAGTGAATTGAGTTAAAATGTCCTTCCACAAAGTTACACTTTCCAACTTAGAAAATCTCTAATTCAATATGTTTTATGGCACCTGAGATGTTAGAGATTTATCTCGGACATGGAGAGTTGTGAGGAACTTGAGGCGTGAAGAATCATATCGTGATAAATAATTAATCCTTTGATGGTGTCATCACATCACGGCACGTTAACATATAATAAACTTGGTAATGAGGACATAGTGTCTAAGTGATTGTATCATGCAATAAGGATCACGTACAAGTCACTGAAGATTTTTCTACCATACCGTTGTTGGTTCTTCTCATTAACTAAACTAAAATAATCTATAATAATAATAAATTTGAGGTGGTCAGTAGCCTGGTTGGTGACGCGCTCGACTGCTAATCCAGGGGGCGCGGGTTCGATCCCCGATGCCGACTTACTCCACTTCACAACACAAGCTTTTCAAGCTTTCTGTGAAGTGTACAAAGGTGTATTTGGGTTTATTTCGATAAACCCAGATTCATTTAAAAAAAAAAAAAAAAACCACTCCGGCATGACAGCTTTTAGGCCTTTGCACCGAAGAGTCTGCAGACATGTACAATAAATATACAAACACTCAAACATAACAAAAAAAGGATGAACATACATCAACCACCCTCATAATATCTCTTGAACGAGCTACCCCAGCACTGTTAAAACCGTCGATTCAACACCAACAATGAGGGATAGTCATTCGGCTTCAGTGGCAATCTACTGCCTTCGCAAATCCGCCGTAGTTAACGACGAAAATGTCGACATGCTCTGACAGCTCGTTGAGACAACATGAAACGTCCAAGAAAAAATCATCGTTTATGAGACAACAGTGCATCGCTGAAGACTAGATCCATCTTGTCTGGATGCTTCAACCCGTAACCCTTAACTTGTCTTCTAAGCCATTTCAATACCTGGGCTATTAAGATTTTAATCTGTGACTGATCTCTCCAATGCCATACGATATATCTACAATTCTACACACAATTCATGCAAAAAAATTTATGCATATACAAAGGAAGACCCCAAAAACGATGGCGACCTGTCTGGATTCAGCTTCTCAGGAGAACAATCCTGCAATAACAGAATCTAGAGCCTACAGAAAGTTGAAGGAAAAGAAGATATTAAAATTGAATGCATCATGATAATGCGTTGATTATTGTTTGAATTATGGTGTAGGCTTAGGGAGCATTGTCTTGGATAACTACTCAAAGTTGTCTGTCCCGAAAGGTGTTTTTATTAAAGAGTTGACTGGAAACGACTGGATGACTATTAGAAATTACCTCTTAGTAAAAAAACTAGTCAATAAACGTCGATAAACTGTCAGTTCTAACTTGTTTATTACTGCCCGAGTAGGCTTTACCTCAATCATATTTACAAGTCTAGATAAGCTCACCAATGATGACTAATTTAAAAAGTTTGTTTAGTATTCACATCATGCTGTCGATGATCGAATGTTAGCCTCATGTTTGTATAAATGGTGAATCATTCGAGGAAGGATGTTAAACTGGGTAGACTTTGAAGAGCCGAAACAAGGCATTATAGTGCCTAAGGCATCGATTTTACATCCCGCCTGCATCTTTAATAATATGATGAATTTATACGTATTTGGCTTGACTCATCTGCTAGTTTTCAGCGCTATTCTTTATTTTGATCTTTAACCTTAACGCCTCAAGGCTATACCACACGTGGTGCTGCATGGTATCCCAGATGGACAACGCCAGCCGGGAAGGCCCCCAAAGAGATTGAGGGAAAGCTGGAGCTCAGCATCCCAAGAGGAGACTTCTCCTGCTAGAATTCCTGCGAAGACTCCTGAGTCTAACAAAAGTGAAGAAGAAGAAGAAGATCTTTTACATGGGTAGTTCTGACTTCTGCGATATAAGCAATTCACTTCTATCACCTTGCTTTCGATGATTCGAAGCAAAGAAGTAGACACATTGCTTGTAAATTAAATGAAAATCAATATACTTCTTTTCCAATCTAATAACGCTCTTGGTAAGCAATATACTACAATACGACACTAAAAGATTATTATGACGTCAAGATTACTTACACGAAATTAAAAACGTTTACCATCATCTCAATAAATTATCGGATATTCTGCGGAACGATGCTGTTATTTCTTTCTGATATTACCCCATAAATTTTGTCATCAATAATTGAATTTTCGGGCAATCACTTATTTCTTTCATGCACTCGTAACGTCTCTGTTGAATCAGGCTGAGCGGGCAATGTGGGTTGGGATAAAAATGATTCAAAAGATGATTGAATCGTGAGGAAAAACACGAGCCTATGATAATTTAATTATAATTGTTTATTGTGTATTTATCAAACTTAATTATTGAGAAACAATAATTAATAATTAAAATAGGATTCTCATTTATAATTCTAATAACATTATATGCCCACTCATAGTTTTAGAAGAAGAATCAAATAAGAAATCGTAAATTATTATTTTTTAACAAAATTTTATGACTTCATATCCTAGAACTGTTTTTTCGCAAATCGCGATCTTCCAAAAGAAACCAAATATACGACCTTACGAGGCGATTGGATTCCTTCATTCCATGCGGTGCCTCCCACCAAGAATAGACAGAATCGAAATTTGTTAAAAGATGTGTTCTACTCGTGAAGCACCTTCGTGAGATACCAAACACGGCGGTATGCGGTGACTGTATGCTCTCAATCGCTCGGTGTCTTCCGAGGCTTGAGCTGGACAAAATGTGACTTACGATCTGGATTAATTTTCCAACCCCCTTTCATACGATACCGGACATGACCCTACACGAAACTTGGATCCCCCTGAAACGCTTAACATCTTTTTTGTCTCTGGAGAAAGCTGATCTATTTTTACACAAAATCGTATTTACACTGAGTTTACGTACGTTTGCAAAGATACAGCTCTCTAAGTAGTCAGGAAGTGGTTGAAAAACCTATTGCCAAATTTGGGCACAAAAAAAACAACGGAGGGAAATTAAGTAAAATTTTGTGAAAAAAAAAAAATAATGCAGTTTCCATTAGGTGCAAATGATTAAGTATTGATTGATTGGTATTATATTATACAGATAATTATAATTACCAACAGGTCTCAAGTATTTCAAGTCTTCTATTGTTTGTTTAATATCACTTGCATAACTGGAATACCTGCACTAATGCGTTACCTAGACAGCATCTTGCAGGATCTCCAAGTCACGACTTTGAAAAATTGTTTTGCACTTATTTTTGTCTTGCAGGCTAAGACGAGAAAGATAATTGGTCTAGCTTTTTGCGGGACACGGTGAATCCTTGAAATATCTAGTTTGAAAAGAATGTAATGCAAGCATCGATAAGTACATGTATATCTTGAATAAGATTGATGCCCAACAGAGAGCGCGGTGGACAGGCCATAACATCAGGCACCCCGGCCTGCTCATCACCATAGCGGATGAATGGAAGAGGGCAATAATGAAATACATAGGTCGCCCAAGAAGCAGTTATATGGATCAGATTATTGAGAACGTGTGCTGTAGTACCTACACTGAAGTGAAGAGATTGGCGAGTGATAGGACGGCGTGGAAAGAAAGATCGAAAATGCTCAATAAAAACCAATCTACAAGATTGTAAGTAGGTACATCATCGTCATGTATGAAAAGATGAGAACGTTCAGCGTTCAGACTTTGCCTAATTTTCCAATCAGCATTTCCGACATTAAAAAGAGTTAGATTTAATTAAACGTGTTCTCATCAAACAACACAATATACGGTAACAAGTTTACTGAAAATTTACCGCAATATACGCCAGTCTAGGCATTGTGTCTATCCCAATGTGTTAAACATAAACTAAACAGGCAAACTTGCCAAGAAACTTTCCATTATTTATTTAATTAAGGAGTACTTTGTGTTGAATAAATATTTATCTACAGTTAATGAAATCAAACTATATTATTATCATATAATTTAATACATTATTTACTTACGCAATATAGGTTCAAAGTTGAGAATCAAATTACGCTCAAACAAATCAATTTTGATTTTGAAGTCTTTGAACCAATCTCTGTTGCTAATATTGTTTGATAACTCGATAATGTGAGTTGTTTCTTGTATAAGTGTATAATATCTTATATAGTATCTTGTATATAATAATATAATCATTTTATAAGAAATGAGGACGGTGGGCGATTTGTTCCGAGCAGCGCAGGACTGGGAAATTTTCGCCAGTGATCGCCGACGTCGGGGCGACCTGGTATGGCACAAGAAGAAGATAAAAAAAAAAACTAGCTGTACCCTGCGCACCTTTCGATACCTCAATAATCCGTATATCCGATAAAAGAGTCAGACAAACATCCATTTTTACATTCACTAATAACGCTATTTACATGTCAATCCCTCTTGTCCCATCCCTTACATTCCTGCGATTGCCAGGAGTGTTATTATCCAATATTCATATTATCATCTATATCGAAAATTCGACACTAATGTCGATTTTTGCATGCCATACTCTTGTCGTTATATAAGGTTGTAACACGCGCGGCGAGAATATCCTAGTGCTTATCTACTCTAACATTCCTCGCCCTGTCTCTCTCACACCAACACCCCAAACCAACATAGTTCCGCTCTCCTCTGAGACTTGCCGTCTCATTCACACAAGCACCTTTTCAAGATGGCCGCCGCCTAAAATCATATATAAAGGGTCAAGATTTCTAAGATCTCTCTGCTCGAGGTAACATCTCCCATACATCCAGAGGCTGGGTTGTGGTTTGGATACTTTCCTCAAAACAGAGACTCGATAAAGATACATCCAGAGTGCTGGGTTGTCTTCTTCTTCTTCGTTTGTATTACAACGCGTTCAGTGTGCTGAGCCGTTGCTTATAGTAGATACATCCAGAGTGCTGGGTTGTCTTCTTCTTTTATTCACCGATTGTATTACAACGCGTTCAGTGTGCTGAGCCGTTGCTTATAATTGATTTTGATGATAGTACTTGTGTAAAGGACCCGTTATTTCAATAAACAACATTTTTTTGTACAGTATATCGTGTGTTTTAAATTCAAAAGCCATATACTACGTTACAAGGTTTTATTATGTCAGAAACCTTCCCTGGCGTGCGCACAACAACTTTGGAAGAATGGTTTAGGAACGCATATAGGACAGACAGAAAACTATGGATTCGACATTAATATTGATTTTTCGAGTCACCCTCTCCTCGTTATAAAAGGTTTAATTATATCATAAACCTTCCCTGGTATGCGCACAACAACTTACCAATGTTTTATTTCAATCGGATGAATGGTTTAGAAACGCATAGGGACAGACAGAAAACTATGGACTCGACACTAATGACGATTTTTGCATGTCACCCTCTCGTCGTTATAAAAGGTTTAATTATGTCAGAAACCTTCCCAGGTGTACGCACAACAACTTGCCAATGTTTTATCTCAATTGGATGAATGGTTTAGGAATGCTTAGACTCATAGAGGACAAACAGAGAGACATTTATTTTTACAGTAGATATAAGAAGATACATTCTGCTTTCATAATAACGAAGTTTCCTGAAGTTCCTTTGAAGTATTTAATATTGTTAGTGACGTTCTTTCAGGTAACATTATTAGTTTCAGTGTCCAATTACTTCAGGAAAGTTCCTACGTAAACATAGATAAGTTTTTTATAGTATTACATTATTATATACGCAAGTAACTCTACTTATGTTCCTGAAATCCCATGTAACATATAGGGTATAGGACTTATCATAGCTCGGAGTATCATTTAGCTAGGAGTATAAGTCTTTAGTTCATTATTTTTCAGACTTATCATGAAAAGCACGAAGCCAAATGTAAATAATCGAAAATATATAAAAAATAGGTATGGTGAAATATTTCAGTACAAGTAACTACTCGTATCAATAGTGTAAAAAGTTTGTCTTATATGAAAAACTTTCGTATATTTTTTTAGTATGCATTTGATGATATACCTTTCGTTTCGATTTGCAGTATTCAGTTTATAATGTTGTTGCAGCGTTATGAAGTGACAATCTCGAAAATCTCGATTAAGTTCAGCTTCTGAAAAAAAGAAATAATGAAAATTAGTATATCTCTTGAGATTATTATTATTTGTCAAGCGCCGGGCCGAGCGGGTGTTCATGAGCAAAAAGGCGTGCGTATGGGCGTTTGTCTTGGCTCGTGTAAGTAACCGACAGTTCACGCCTTTTTACTCAAGAGCACCCGCTTGGTCCACCGCTCACCAAGCGTGTGCATGTCCATGGGGCATTACGAAATAAATTGTGACCTTCAAAATACCATAATTTATTTTCGTTTTGCATTTATTCGCGGAAGTAATAAATTGACAAATGAGTCAAATGACATGGCAATTCTTAATGACAGCGATGATTGCACCAAAGTGCGATGACTCCTGTACAAAGATGGGTGCGTGGAGTTATTTTATAATAATCATTGCAAGGAATATATTAAAATGATGACAAGATAGTAACTAACATACAACAATGACGGATGAACAATGACATAATCAATATGTTCTGTGTAGAATTCACACGGCCGTGAAATGTCGCTAGTCATGCGACGGTGTAAAAAATATGGGCATCGGACTTCGTAGTTATCATTTTAATGATTATGTAGTCTCTTAACCGATGCATAGTGGAAGACGGGCATCTACTGGACTTGTATCGGTTGTATGTATCGGTTGTTTTTTTAAAGGGTCTGGGCTTGCATACACAAACCCAAATACTTTCCTGCACACCTTGCACATAGGCTAAAAGCCTGTATCGCAAAGTTTGGAATACATCGCCAGCACCGGGGTTTGAACTTGGCACCTCTTACTTGAGAGATTGCCGCCTCAACCAACTGCGCCAACCATGTACTCAACAATAGTGATTACTTTACAGCCTTCTTACGTCCGTTACATTCATGCAATTCGTCATACACAATCTACGATTCATTTTACAATACAATACATGGTCAAGCCACGTGGTTCTTGTACGGCCGCGCTGTCTTGCACAATTTTCTTTTTCAGGTATTTTTTTTTCGTTATCCTTTCATCATTCATCCTCTCTGCTTGTTCCAACTATCTCAACTTCTTCACGTTCATTCTAATCACGACATCCATTTAACATAACGTATTACATTTATGTCCATTACTTTTTGAATATTACGTGTTGAATTAGTATCAGCCAATAGAAGGATACTTTAATTGGCAACATAAAAAATGCAATCCATAATATTTTAATGTAGTATTTTGTAAAGTTGTATCCAATGAAATATTAAAAAATAAATAAATAAACATTCACTTAATTTTGAGAACTTAGATTATTATTTTTTTCTTTTTAGGCATTCCACCCATAAAGAACGAGTGATCTCTATGTCTGAGAACTTGTAATTATATAAAACCAAATTATTTTTATAAGACCACCCATTCTTCTACCAGTCATCCAGAATCCAGTTTTGCTAATATTTTTGTGTCGTTACGGATAAGAATGACACCACTGTGTAGTGTACAATGCAGTCATATTAACAAGGACGTACTGAGCTTTACCTTACGATGAGCAAATAATGTCAAATAAAAACCAACATAATGACATTAAATGTCAAAGTGTATAATTTTACTTTCCATTATCATTGATCTTAGGTCAGTACTCAGTAGGTAATAATTATATTTATAAATAATATAATTTTGTTTATATTATTATTATTATGTAAGTTTAATTTCATAATAATCACGATTATTGTATGATCACGACCGTAAAGCTACGAATAAGGAGTGTGGTTTTACATCAAGATATCGGAAATATTACTGGTAATTAGTTTGAACTCTAATAAGCAAAAACCTTAGGTACGTATAATAATATTAATGAGCAAATTCGATGACCTCGTGACATAGCTGGATGCAAAATTATAATTTTCATGCTGTTTTTACCATCAGAGGAATGTGCATGTTCAGTCGATGTTTTGTTTAAAAAACATCGATGTAATAAAAAAAATCATTCATCGATATACAAGTTCACCTCCGAATAGTTCGTTTCGACGCTCGTATGGTACCTATGTACTTCCGTTAGCATTTGTAGGGAGCAGGATTTCCCATATTGAAAATTCGTAGGAAAAGACCAGGGGCCTGAGTCAAACCACGTTGGCGTTTTACGCCCTGTTGCCATGGTGATATCGTTGTTTCCACGGTGATAACATTAGTAGTCGTAGTAACATTATCACCATGGAAACAAAGCGTAAAACGCCAACGTATCCGTCACGTTTCATGTTTTCACTCAGGCCCCAGTTCAAGATTGAATTTCCTTTGTTTTTAATATTTATTTCATAGACGACAAAAAGCTTTCTGTCTGTAGTGGCATCAGTAGGTCGCTGTTTTGCCGAGCCCACTTAAACCATCTATTGGCCTTTTTTGGTAAAATCAGTTATTCTTCTTACCCATATTGTGCTTATTGGTCGGGTTTGCCCTACGCCTTGATACATATGTAGCTTAAAAACTGCGGAGAAAGCTGACGTCTACATGGTTAAAACGATTAAATAGTATTTTAATAAACAGACACGACAAGTTTAAAATTGATAGAATTTCTATACCATAATGCTCTTCTAATTAGGTTCCCTTATCAGTAAGTAATGTTGTATGTACAAAAAACACACAAGTTTATCGATGTTATATGGACGATTGTCCATCTCTATATCTGGGTGATTCATTCATTCATAGATTACGTAATAAATCTATAAAACAGATAACTGATTGGAAAATACTATAAACAGCGTTAGTTAACTTATGCTAGATAGTATCATCTCCCATATAAAGCACGAATAACTTCGGTACTAATTAAAATGTAAGATAGTATCATTGATGACCTAACGTCTTACAAAGTGCAAATTTTCTAGTTGATATCATAAACACATCACCGTTTTTAATTATAATTTTTTTTTAGTATTATTTAGTACCTAATTGAAGAATTTAGTATCTACCACACATAATAGATATGTATAATCCGCCCCAAAAAAGGGGTATATTACCTAGGGGTAGAGTGTCGCCCTTAGACTTAGCCTAACTTACCTATGAGGTAGGGGCGGCCCTGATCGTGAATGAGTTAAAAAAGTTATATTTTTTTGTTAGCCCCAATAATGTGCAGGCGTCTACATTTTGCAAGAAAAAGAGATTTGGTATGAATGTTGAGTGTTTTGACCGAATGTTCTTGTTGGAAGTTCGCTATAATATAATTTGAATGAAAAGACAGTATTAGTATCTTGCACAGACTTTGAAATTGATTGAATATGGTGACTAGTTTACGGACTATTCTGTGTCCTACCCCAAACTTTATTTTAACCTCACAACTTAGAAATTTTATTTGTAATATATGTGTATTTTATAAGTTTATCTTCAGATACTAATAATTTCCTTATATTTGTTTCAGGTAGGTAAACTTACCCGTATAACGAAATTATACGCAAGAAGATGGATAAGGTATGTTCTTTATCTATGAAGATTGTAGATATTTTTACCATACGTATTCCTGAATTTACACAATCTATATGACACGTATTAACTATTCTATGTTAAAAATTACAACAAACGAAGTTATGTGAACTTTCTATGAAGAAAACCTTTGGCAAACCTTTTTCTGCTAATTGAAATCGAGGATGGCAATGAAATGTGCATGGGTGACAGAAGAGGTGTAAGGAAACGCGACCGTCCAAAAACAACTTGGATCTACCATGTTGAGCAGATGTTTAGGGATGGACCTGTTTTGAGTAAAACGAATCGTAGAGTGTGGATGACAAATTGGAAGACGGAAGCAAGAATTCGTGCAAGGATGGGGAAACCTGGCGATCTGTTCTCTTTGCATACCTCGCAAGGGACTGTGAGTGATAGAATAGAATATAAAAAGTTTTTTTTTTGAAAATTAATTTATATTTTGTGAGAACATCGGGTTTTCTTTAGTTGTAGTTGAATATAACAAGTAGTTATCTCAATTAACAGATATACAGCAAAGGATGGAGTCATAATAAGCCTGATGGAAAGTCCATCCTTCGCTGTGAATCTGTTGAGATAACTACTTGTTACAAAAAGATTATCTAAAATCAATTTTATATAGGGGTCTACTTAAAAGCACAACTTTTTACGCTTACTGAAACTTCGTAAAAACTTTGCCTTATAAGCATATTTGGATATAGGAAGTATTATCGAATTTTGTTGAATAATGGGAACATTATTATATGAAAGTCCTAATCATAGTCTTAAAGTTTTTGTTTTAAACATCTGACATTATGTTGGGGGTTGGGGGGTGGTAGGTTCAGGGTTCAGGATAAATTTTCCGTCCAATTACCTGGTCCAGATGTCGCCCCTTCTCGTCCATTATCCTCACCGACTGCTCTGCCACACGAGGCGTTTCATTCTCATATATTATATACTCACTACAATCTACTTACCGACATTCTGTATTTTTTTCTCATGCAAACTCTTATTATTATACATAAGCACATGTGACGTGTATCACATATATCAAGGATGGCAGATTCTCCATTCATACCATTACTTTTAAGGTGGAATTTTGAGATGTTATAATATGTATATATGAACAATGGAGAGAAGAATGCTAAACATCAGCTCGCGAGATAGAAAGCGAAATGAGTGGATTAGAGAGAGGACAGAGGTGACAGATGTCGCCCAAAAAACAGTCTCTCTAAAATGGAACTGGGGTGCATAAGTAGTCAGGGCAGCAGGTGGTCCAAAAAAACCTTGGAGTGGCGACCGAGAACCGTAGGCCTAAACCCAGGGAGACAACAATCAAGATGGTCCGATGACATAAAGAAAGTGGCCGGACACCAGTGGCACAGGTTGGCTGATGACGGGATGCTGTGGAAGTCGGGAAGGGAGGCCTACGTCCAATACTGGACTGCAGAAGGCTGATGATGATGATAACACGTATGTACTAGGTAGTGGTATTGAATGTCAAAGGCAGCTTTTTTGTTGTAAAAAAAAGCTTGGAAGAAACCGAAATTTGTATTCTTTCTTCATTCTGAATGTCATGTGCAAGTACATGTTTGCGCAAAGACAATATTATGTGTGTTTAGATACACACACAGCATTCACTGGTCACCCCATTATGAGGATACAACGTTGTGGTATAGTAATAATAGTAGGATACACAGTATACATACATATATACGAGTACACGTAAATTGATTTAAAAAATCTTTCAAGTTTTTTTAAAATCACAAGCGATAGTCGAATTTTACGACCGACTTTATTTGCAGAAATCTTCGAAAAAATGGAAAAGTCGAAACTGAAGTGAAATTTTGACTACTTAGAAGCAACGATAATGAAGTTAATAGATATATGGGCATCTATATGGTGGAAATTGCTACTCAAAAAGAAAGATATTATTTTCATTTTGATGGCCCTGTATTTTTTCTATCACCCTCACAAATGAAACAACGTTAGTGATTATCGTTGCGTGAAGAAATCCCATCCAACTGTTGCAGTGGTATCTAGTAGGATAGAAGTAGTATAAGAATAGTTGGACTAAAGGCTGATTGCTCTATGGGAATGGGAATGTACAGGTATATATCTATGGGAAACATGGGACACAAACTTAATTGCGGATGTATCATTAAGAGGAAAAGATTTCACCTGCCGTAAAGAGAAGGAAAAAATACAAAAGAAAAATATTTCACAGTAGAGCGTGGATTACACGGATTTTCATTTCATTTCATTTCGAAAATATTTAAACAGATGTGTTACTATTAAATGACCACCCACTTTTCTATAAAAAATGTCACCTGCGGCGCTATCCTTTTGGTGGATACATTTATTAGTATTTTATTATTTATAGAAAATAAACCAGTTTACATCACTACCTTCTTTACCAAGTCTAAGGAAAAGTTTTGTCTGCGGCGATGTTTACTCATTTTCTATTGCATTTATACCAGAGTAATTTATTTGTGCTACAACTACATGAATATCATTCGTAAAAAAATAAAAGAGGTATACGTACATATTTACTTTTTGTAAGATATCTTATTTGTGCCCTAAAGCACACACTCAATGTCTGCTGATCTGAAAGCTCTATACAGACTTTTGATTATAAATTATCATTAAAAAGCTCCGCATGGAAATATTATGTTAAGTATTATGCGTCCTTTATTTTGCCAAGAGAGTCATAATATAGAAATATTTCACAAATCACCCGTTGCCATGGAATCTTAAGGATCTCATAACGGAACTTAAATTAAATTTGATGATAACTACAGGCAAGCAGAGACACTGTTTCTCAAAGGACAATAGGAAAAAATATATAAAACTTGGACCGAGAGCCTCCACTGACGAGGCTAGGGGAAAACGAAAGTACGTACTTACTTGTTTTATCATTCTTGCAAAATACTATCAAATTCTGTCCCGGCAGAGTCTTGCTATGGTCATTTTTGTCTCAGGTCCCAGGAACAAATTAGGTATACGATGTCGTTACGTATACAAATTTGCATACCTATCGTAAAAATAATAGAGCTACAGAATTACATTGCGCACAATTTGAATTTTTAATAAAAATGTAGTTTGTG
This sequence comes from Ceraclea dissimilis, assembly GCA_963576895.1. Classification (NCBI taxonomy): domain Eukaryota; kingdom Metazoa; phylum Arthropoda; class Insecta; order Trichoptera; family Leptoceridae; genus Ceraclea; species Ceraclea dissimilis. Next base: position 13,322,746 of record OY756370.1, read on the forward strand.
GTGCACTGTACTAGAAATAGTTTAGTTATATAATTTCTCATTATTTCAAACACAAAAGCCATGTAATGCTATAGTAGGTATTTCGATTTCAGGGGTGGTGCTTTGTAAGCTTTCTCACCCAAAACACGCAAATAATTATTTTATGGAAAATGACCCTTACAGCGATATACATAAGGGCGTTTTTAGTTTGCATTTTGTCTGCGTGTTTCGGGTGAGAAAACCTTAGAAAATTCCACCCCAGTTTGGTGAAACAACACGTACAATTATTCCTATCGAGTTACCCCTTTGATTTAGGTTAATAAAATAATAGGCCTCTAATCTAACGTAATCTAAAATTAGATTTTACCGGAAAATTTATACATAAAAATGCAAAAATCGGTCATTATTAATACTTGCAATATTGTAAGACGATTCCTAAATACTGATATTTCAGGCACAATGCTTGTATTTTAGGCCCCGCGCATCTGAGCCTAATCCTGTGATATCCGTGATATCTGGATAGGTGAATTTTTCCCAGTATTAGGCTGATGAGTTTATATGTGAATCATGAATGATAATATGTAGACTCTTCTGGCTGATAATACTGAGAAGTGTGTTGGCAAAGTCATGCCTCCGCGTTAAAAAATGTTAGTCCCGACTTCCCTTCTTCAGGAATCCACTCTTCGCTGCTGAGACACAGTGACTCTAGCATGTATTTTTTTGACATTCGGTCCCATTTTCATACAATAAGCCATAGTAGGTATTCTTAATTTGCGCTTACATAATTTCACACAAAATTCGAAAAAGACGAACCGATAATAAAACGGTTTTTGCTCAGTGCATATTATCATGTCAATGGAAATCAATTTAAAAACTATTTGAGAAACATTAATGTGTTACGGTATATTATTCTCAACATTTAGATCAGGATTTACATCAAGGAATGGTTATGTATAGAAGATGAATGTCGGATTGGAATAGGTACACATCTACCTATAGTCTATCTATACCAATACCACACTTCCAATACCAAGCCATCTTCAGACGATTAAGGACATAGTTAGGTATGAGATTCTGGATTGTCGATACAGAGAGAGCGAGAACATTATTAATGGACAAAGACGTCCATTATATGAGAGACGCTTAAGACGATGCGATTGATCCACTGTGAAAGGATCTTAATTCGTTAAGAACTAATCCTGAAACATGAAGTACCTATAAGTTTCTATAGGTACTGTACTCTGATGCCATGAAACTTAACATTATTCTATTCTATCCCCTCACGTCGTATCCCTTGCAGGGTGAACAAAGAGAACAGATCGCCAGACTTTCCTATCCTTACGCACATTTCTTGCCTCTGTCACATTCATGTAATTCGTCGTACACACTCTTCGTTTCCTTGTGGTCTACATGGTCAAGCCACGGGTTTCATCCCGGGTACATCCCGGATACATATTTTCTTCGTTATCCTTTCATCATCCATGCTCTCTATACGTCACAACCATCTCAACTTGTTTACTTTAATTCTAGACATGAGAAAATGATGTGGTTTTATGAAGTTTTATCATGAGTAGGTATAAGTATAATATAGGTATACCCATTTATTTCTTTAGAGGTGGGCTAGGAGGGCGACTGCCTTCCCTGACGATGCCTATGTTTCAGGTTATCAAAATTTGGTTACTGTAACGTTCTCAAATGTGTCCTCGTGTTACCACGTTGTCTGGACATGTTTTGCATAATAAAACTAGTCCTTATCTGTTATAAATGCATGCAGGGCCGTAGCCAGGAATTCATTTCGGGAGAGGTTGGAGCTCTAAACTAGGGAAAATAAGTAACAACCATGGGCGTCGCCAACTTCGAAGCTAGAGGCACAACTGAAGTTTTCATATTGTCAAAAGGAATAAAAAGTAGTAAATAGCGCCGCAGGCGAAATTTTGACATAAAACGTAAGAAGGTACTGAAGGTAGATAGAAGGTAGACAGAAGTCCAGTTAATTTATGTATTATGAACAAACCCTCACTCCAACTGGATAAGCGCCGCAGGCCAACATTTTTTAATAAAATAACTGTGATTTAATGGATTTTCACAACAATTTATTGAAAATTCATGGCATGATGAAAAAACGATGCGGTAATAATGTGATTCATTTTTTCTCCTATATATAAAACAGTGGGTTGGTTGAGGAATTTCGGTGGGGGGTTTGAACCCCTTTAACCCTCCCCCTGTCTAAGGCCATGGGTGCATGTTGGTAATTCCTTGATTGTATTGCATGCATGTTGCATGTTGCTTGCTCCATGCACGACTATACCATTATCGTCATGTTTAACACTAACAATTAATGACATCATTGCTGAAACGATTTTGCATAGTTAATACTAGCGTCTTATCTATTTGAATTATAAAACCGAGAATTCTGAACCAAACATTCAGGTTTGATGGTGCAGACGAGTAAATAGTTTATTATGCACACATCAAACTACCATAGTTTATGATGGATTGCACGAATGTGACGGAAGCAAGAAGCTTTGAGAGATCAATAATGTTTAGAGAATGGATGATGGAAGATCGGACTGCGTAGGTTAAAAAATTGGCCGTCCAAGAATCACCTGGGTTGATCACGACAACTAGTCGTGTATATGTGGAGACTCTGACGTATATTCATGATAGAGGATGAAAAAATATGAAAAAAAAGTTATGGGGAAGTATATAAAAAATCAACCATTTTGGAGATATATGGCCTTTTGAAAATTGAAGCATTTGAAAATTTCTCAATTAGGTTTCTTACGAATATCTCTCAAACTACTGACTTGATTTTGACAAAACAAACAATAAATCATAATAAACAATTTTGGCTTTCGATAAAGATCCTGAAAATATGACTGAAGCATTTTTTTTTCATGTTTATTTTCAGAATAAAATAAATGTTTCACAAAACAACAAATACAAAAACAACATTATTATTAAATCGCGCCTGGCGAAGCTGCGTAGTGCATGCTTGTGTCCGCATAAAGCATAAAGTCCAGCATAAAAAGTATTCAACGATTGGGCAATCTAAGAATCCTTTCTGTCTCCCTAGTCCCTACCCTACAAGAGATTCTGCTTGATTAGATGTAGGTAATGGATATATAGATAATGTATTTCTGAATAATATGTAGATTGTAGATAGGTACATAAAACGATTGATGGTTTTCAATAATTTCCATTCAAAGTTTAAAAATGAAAAGGGTGAAATTCCAGCGGTTCATGGTCTGAGTAGGACGTGGGTATGTGTCAGGATCTACATCCAATATATTGGAATCTTCGCTTCTCTGGATGATAAAATGTTGCCATTATTAATAACAAAGCCGAAGACTTTTCCGTGGAATGTTTTAAATCACGTAACAGAAACAAATTGAATTTTCTCAGCTAGCAACACTAACCAGAGATAATGAATGTATACAGCACGTACTTTTGCATTGTTGTTCACTTTTGTATGAACTTATTAGATTATTCACTGTTGAACAGCATAAAATCCTTTGTAGAATCGGATAACGTGGTGTATAAACTCAGAAATGAGGTTATCAGAGAGATGAGTGATTGTAAGACGGGTGTAGTGACTAGAGAAGGGAAAGGTTTAGGCATGTTGAGAGAATAAATAAGGAAAAGATGACCAGAAAGATGAAATTAGAAGTTAAGACATGTAGAGAGGATGAATGATAAAGGTTGACAGGATAGCTTCAGGCTTGGGAGAGCACCTTGTCCGCGGTTCAGCTCCCAGTGTCAATAGATAATTACTTATTTCTTTTATGCTTGAGCTTTGGGTGCTTAGGAGGAGTGAAAACAATTGATGGCAGTTTAATACATATATTTTAAATCAGAAAAAAAACTTATAACTAGGTACTTACGCTAATGATTCTATATAAACACTACACCTTAAAACTAACCGTCACACACAACACTTTACGAGCGCAACGCGAATATGACACAACGTAATCCCTCGGTGATGGCAGGCGCGCACTGCGCAGCCCTACCGATGTTCTACGGTGATGACAGGGCACAAGGCCTGCCCAGGTCTCGGTGATGATGAGGTGAGAGAGGCTTGGTAACTCTCCCTGTGATGATGTGAGAGAGGCTTGGTGGCCCTCCCGTGATTAGGTGGAAGACCTGCGTTCTGGCGTTATGCAATGTGGCCAGGCGGATAACGTAACATTACGTAACTCGTGGCAGTTACACTGGTAACAGATATAATAACAGTTCGTGCACACAACTAATTAGGTTATTAATGATTCGTTCTCACTCGATGAATTAGGACAACAAATAAGTTCGTTCACTCAATGTTCAACACAGTCTACGGTAAAATGGTATGGCGAATTACACAATAAAATAAATACGTATCCACGAACACAATAACCACATAAGTTGCCCGAGGCTTGACGTCCTGACGACTATATTATGAAGGCCATAATTTGGCTTTGCGATTATAATTTGAGTTCGACCGGCTATGACAAGTGCTAAAGCTCGACTGCCTGAATAAAGCAATGCAAGGATCTTACATGAAGACCATTCTTATCTGTATGCACTTACATATCTACCCTGAAACCAATTACTTAGACAATGAACCCCAAATATTACAATAGACCCCTATACCGTTATATGTACCTGACCGTGTTGTTAGCCTAATGGAAAATTCTTAGAAAGTTGTCAGACAATAATACCACTAAAACAATACCTCTACCCGTCTGCCTACTTAAACAATAGATGTGGAATGTGTACAGGTACCTGGCTTCACAAACATTGATTTTTTCGAAAGCAATAATATTTTAAAATTCAACTTAAATATTTTTTTTGGCATCTACTACCGCTAGGTACATATCAAAACGCCCCTCCTCTTTTGGCAATAAAAAATATTGGTTGCTGTTAATCTTAACCGTGAACAATGGGAAAACTTATGGACTAATTACAAACTTAATCTATCTAACTACTCTTAATCTAAACATACAGCTTCATTCGAAAGGGCGCCAGGATATTTTTAGGATAAATATCCAAACCTTGGAATGACCCCAGCTAGATAATACAAAATAACGAAAACCTACACTACAGAACTTACATCTAGGACATCTTACGACTATACAAGAGGTGAAATAAACAATGCATAAGTCACGCTCCCATGCGCCGAAGGTGAGGACGACATTTCACCCTACGGCGTTTCCAGTCCCTCTGGATTACCTCACTAACTATAAACCCTCTAGCTACCTCTGAGTCACAAGTGTGGTGAGGTGAATCGTTACCTAGCTCCTCATACTCGACTATTGCATCATATTTTTGGTATACGTCGACGGATGTATCGTCTCTACTAGGCTGATACGTGGCGAGTAAACAACAAAGAAGGTTGCACTCGGCCACACTCATTCTCTCAGTCACAGCATCCCTTCTCACCCAACACCTATCACTATCAACTATCACATCTACGATCGTGTCCTCATACGCACTCTCTCTGTCTTTCTCTTCGCTAGCAATCGTTTCCTCTGTCAGGTACTCAGTTTTAACTTCGCTATTATTCATCTCCTTGGATTCTACATTCATCTTCTCTACAGACGTACACACACCCTGCTCAGCTGGTTGGTGAGGGAAGTCCTCCACTCGAACCTCCGAGATTGGCAACGCGTCCTCTCCCGGACACACCACCACTGAACAGGAGTTTTCTGTCACTCCATTCCGAATGCAACCCTCTTCTGTCGTTGTATCGCTCGATACACCCACGCTAACTACCTCAACATCACTCACCACACTCAACGCATTATCCTGCTCCTCAGGATGCTGGAAACCCATTCCAGGCGCTGATGAGTCACCCTCCCCGTCAACTGAGCTACCTCCCGAAAAACGATTACTACGCTGTCTCTCCTCCCAAGTTCTACCTTTGCGCAATCCTGAGTCGGTCCTATTCCGATTTATCGCGATCTCAGGTCGTATGAGTTTAAATCACTAGATCGTCTGTGATGATAGTGATACCCCCTCTCTTCTTGCCTATCATATACTGTCTCAAACTGAATGTCCATCCTCGTTGCAATTTTGTAAAGTTCCTCAAATGTGTAATCTCCCAATGCAAATACGTTCCTATACCTAAGAGACATCAATCGTACAAACGTCATACACTCTTTATTTATATCCTTATCCCCAAATAAACGTTGAAAGAGGGCTTTTTTCCTCTGAAGGAATATACAGCCGAGTTCGTTGACCTCCTGTCTATTCCCGTATAGATGAGCAACCAGTGACCCATATTGGTTTTCGACCCCATGTGCTAATAAGAATACCCCTTTAAACCAATCCCAATCCATTATTCCAATATCCCTACCTATTTCAATCTCCCAAAATTCCCTTGCCTTTCCAATTAGTCTCTTATAAGCTTCCCGTACCTTTCCTTGTTCGCTATATTTTTCCTTAGCAAAGAATTCTTCGCCTCCACGAATAAAATTCTCTGCAGACTCCTCTGGTCTCCCCGAATATTGCCCCAACCACTCAGCTCGCGCATGACAGCACGCATGAGAGAAGTGTACTGTTTCTTTCGCCCCAGTTTTATCTACGTCTACACCACCCACACTATCAGGCTGTGACTCTGTAGTCACGCTGGTATCTCTACCCTTGCCATCCTCAACCTTGCGGTTCGCAAAGAAACGCAACAAAATCAACCCCAACACTCCTCCAAAACAAAACTCAAGCAGAACAGAAAACATCTCGAACAAAGCAACAATTTACGGATCTCAGGGCATGAATTCTTTCAGCACGCTTACTGAAAAAGGCTCCACGTTGGATAGCGCCATTATTGACAGGATAGCTTCAGGCTTGGGAGAGCACCTTGTCCGCGGTTCAGCTCCCAGTGTCAATAGATAATTACTTATTTCTTTTATGCTTGAGCTTTGGGTGCTTAGGAGGAGTGAAAACAATTGATGGCAGTTTAATACATATATTTTAAATCAGAAAAAAAACTTATAACTAGGTACTTACGCTAATGATTCTATATAAACACTACACCTTAAAACTAACCGTCACACACAACACTTTACGAGCGCAACGCGAATATGACACAACGTAATCCCTCGGTGATGGCAGGCGCGCACTGCGCAGCCCTACCGATGTTCTACGGTGATGACAGGGCACAAGGCCTGCCCAGGTCTCGGTGATGATGAGGTGAGAGAGGCTTGGTAACTCTCCCTGTGATGATGTGAGAGAGGCTTGGTGGCCCTCCCGTGATTAGGTGGAAGACCTGCGTTCTGGCGTTATGCAATGTGGCCAGGCGGATAACGTAACATTACGTAACTCGTGGCAGTTACACTGGTAACAGATATAATAACAGTTCGTGCACACAACTAATTAGGTTATTAATGATTCGTTCTCACTCGATGAATTAGGACAACAAATAAGTTCGTTCACTCAATGTTCAACACAGTCTACGGTAAAATGGTATGGCGAATTACACAATAAAATAAATACGTATCCACGAACACAATAACCACATAAGTTGCCCGAGGCTTGACGTCCTGACGACTATATTATGAAGGCCATAATTTGGCTTTGCGATTATAATTTGAGTTCGACCGGCTATGACAAGTGCTAAAGCTCGACTGCCTGAATAAAGCAATGCAAGGATCTTACATGAAGACCATTCTTATCTGTATGCACTTACATATCTACCCTGAAACCAATTACTTAGACAATGAACCCCAAATATTACAATAGACCCCTATACCGTTATATGTACCTGACCGTGTTGTTAGCCTAATGGAAAATTCTTAGAAAGTTGTCAGACAATAATACCACTAAAACAATACCTCTACCCGTCTGCCTACTTAAACAATAGATGTGGAATGTGTACAGGTACCTGGCTTCACAAACATTGATTTTTTCGAAAGCAATAATATTTTAAAATTCAACTTAAATATTTTTTTTGGCATCTACTACCGCTAGGTACATATCAAGGTTATCAAAGAAAAAGTACAAGAAGGGTGGCCGTCCAAGAACCATGTGGCTCGATCGTAACGACCAAGGATGGACGCGTTTCACGTAAAAGAGATACGAGAGTATGTTTGACAAATTGCATGAATATGAGGGAATCAATTATAATATGTATGAACATTGTACACCCTCTTTCAATTAATCAGCAGCTATTCAGGAAGGTACATTAGATCTTAAGACCAGTCCACAATAAACCTTGGTCCCATGGATAAGCATTACGTTTATAAGCACCTAACACTTGAATATCATATTGATAAGTGTTAGGTTGATAAGTTATCAATACTCGTATACAATAGATGTACATATAGGGACTGAACGTTCTGTCCTCTCTGACTACCCCACAAAGGGTGGACAGCAAGGGGACACGGCGCAAGGGAAAGATATATAGTAAGATTGTAACCAACACGATTATCGGCAACATTAAAAACATTATTAATGTGTAATCGGTTTGATTTTGTATACCTATTTATAAAATTGTACTCATTCCTGATATTATGCAATAATTATAGCATGGTGATGCGTGCATGTAAATCAGTTTTAGCTCAACAGTTAGCCCATCAATTTGTTGTTGTGAGTGGTTTTTTGTAAGCCTTGTGATCTTACGTGTTTCCTTAAGGAAGGTTAAAGGGTTCTAAAAACTTAATACAAATTATTTCAACGAAAAATCTAAGAACCTATGGACCTAAGAACCTAAGAAGCTATATACGTTGTTTGGTTCAGACAATAATACATACGAATTTTTAGTTACTTATTTCAAAATACTACTCTAACATTACCCAGTGTATGAGCCCTTAAAGTTCTTTAATAATAATTTAACCGATGTTCGGATAAAATAAGTTCTGCTATAAATACTACCGATATATATGTACCTAGATATTTCTACTAGGTATATATTCGACAATAAACTGATGAAGCTCGTGCTTAAATTTTTCCCACATAGATGGCGGTAGTGCATTATATACAACGCATATGAACAGTGGTGCTGAATACTACATAGTATTTGAGGTTCCCGTTTCTCGTCACTCTGGTTTCCCTTCAATACGAATAAATCTTTCGCCTTTTACTAAAGATTTCCGTGGAGGGGGACACTTTAATGAGTCTATAGACCAATTTTTTGTTTCCTGCCAGCTTTGGCAGGACCTTTACCTAAATATTGTACTGGCGCCACATGATCGTAGTGGGTCACGTCCGAGTGGTGTTCGTGAACAAAAAGGTGTGTGGATTGAATGTTTGTCTTGACGTGTGCCGCCTGTACGTAGCCGACGGTTGACGCCTTTTTACTCATGAACAACGTTTGCTCGGACGGGCGTGTGGCTGGAGCATTAGAATGGACCATGGGGTAGCCGATGAATGCTGTGTATTTACACACTTTTGACTCTACGATTCCGTTTATCAAAACACATCAACCCACGTGGTTTTTGAACGACCACGCTTCCTTACACTTCTTCTTACCACATACGTTAAAGTTTAAAATACTTATTTATTAATGAATGGTGGATAAAATAATTCTATATGCAATCCCTATAATATCATAATAATCCACCTACACTATTTTTCAATTTTTTTCTATTAAAATTACCTAGTGATTTATAATATTCTGCAAGATAAAAATTTATAGAGCAGAAAGTAGAGAAAAAATAGTCTTCTCTCCAGACGTGAAGAAATAAAAAAAAAGCTTTATGAAAAATAAAATGATTGCTTGATGGAGATGGAGAATGGATACAGTCGGCAAAGCAGGAAACTTGTTTTATTATTTTATCGACACCGCCGGCAGTCATTCGGGTTGTGAACCAATTAATCCTTTAGACACGTTTCCGTAGAAGGCTTCAGAAAGCAAAGCCTACGGCTACGAATAAATTTATCGTAGAGAAAATACGAATAGATGAGTAAATGTGCGGCGAGGCATCCACACTAAATCTATCAACTTAGTTTAAATAGTGTCTTTCTGAATCCAAGAAAGTAATTGTTATCTATGTATTCTTTTAGCTTGAAAAATTATAAGAACAAGAATATTTTATTTTGTGTAACTTGAAAAAGGTTATTTGGTCGTAAAAAAAAATATAGAAGTATTTTTTTTGTAATTCGGATTCAGCGCATCCAAAAGTACACGGGACGATAAAAACAGTGCTTCTATATTTTTTTCCTAGATATGCCATCAAATTTCCTCTGGCTATTATAGTACTCTATATTTTTTGGATTTGTCGGGGGGCTCCCTTCTGGCTAACGCTGAGTCCACGTCTTAAAAATATTTGGCCAAAAAGTGGGGTGAAAGCGCCTATGTGCAATGTTTAAAAAATGCAGTCATTACCTACCATAGCAATGCGATTCAAAAACAGTAGCTAGGTTTTGGTTGCATGCTTCAACGTCAGTCAGGTGTTCTCAAAATTCAAAACTATTAGTTTAACTTTTCATTATGATGGTATACAAATACATGTCCGTTATGTAAATTACAGTTTCAATTCGTAGCTTATGGATATACAAATAGTTAGAAAAAAATTGTACTGATAATATGCATTAAATGAATGACCGTTTTTTTTAAGTAAGCGAAATTAACCCCAAAAAGTAAAAAACCCGCTATTTTTTACATTAACAATTTATCATGCGATTGTTAATGCGGGAAATGAGCGTGACCTCGTTGTTGGGTAGAAATATTTTAGTTGAATTGCCCTGCTCAACAAATGTTTTTTTGAATTAAGCGAGATTAACCCCAATAAGTTTAAAAAAAGCTGTTAATTATTAACATTTTATCATGCGATTATTCATGCTATTTTTTTTAACTTTAACACCGCGGGAAATGACCGTGACGTCGTTGTTGGGTCGAAGTAAATTATAGGAAATAAATAAATCTTTATTGGCCAAAGAAAAATATGGATAGTTACAAAAACAAGACAATGGTAGTGTGCCAAAAGGCGGACTTATTGCAAAAGCAATATCTTGCAGTCAACCCGATATTAATAGTAGTTGCAGGTTTTCACGATGATCCATATGTAGATTTGTTTTTTTTTCGGGTTTAATCGCGTGTGAAGATCTGATGATCCGACGTTTCGGCAAACCTAGTGCCGCCTTGGTCACGGATTGTCAGTGCCCGTGACCAAGACGGCAGTAGGTTCACCGAAACGTCGGATCATCAGATCTTCACACGATTAAACCCGAAAAAACAAACAAATCTACCACCTGATATTAGTTGAGATGCCCTGTTCAATTATATTACTACAGATTAATTGCTCGAGACTGTTTCCTTCGCCCCTGGTGGCTTGAAATATCGGGGCAACTCTTCTTTTCAATATGCCAGGCATGTGATTGATTTAATGGGACAAATTCTGTACGGGGAGAATGCTGCGGCTTAAATTTTAAGCAGAAAATAAATTGGCTAACTTTATTTTAGTAACAGACTTCTTGTTATATTTGTTCACGAATCATTGAGCACTAACGAAATAAGAAGACGAGGGAGACAGCTATCAGTTTAGTAAACGTTGTTTAGAGAATTTTTACTTTGATTTTTGCAGTATTTTAAAATATAGCATTTTATACAATACGTTAGGTACCTATAACTCCATAATATGTTGATAATTTCAGGGCGCATTTTATACAATACGTTAGGTACCTACTTTTTTTTTAATGAATCTGGTTTTATCGAAATAAACCCAAATACATGTTTGTGCACTTCACAGAAAGCTTAAAAGCTTGTGTTGTGATGTGGAGTAAGTCGGGGATTGAACCCGCGCCCACTGGATTAACAGTCGAGCGCGTTACCAACCAGGCTACCGACCACCTCATAATATTCATAGTATGTTGATAATTTCAGGGCGTTTTTGAAACATTTTTTTTTACTGTTAAAGTCCTATATGCTGTCATCCGGCTTCAGCGCCCTGAATTGTTCTCAGCCAATACTGAGAGAACCGTCTTGAAACTGAAGACTGTCATTGATGAAAGTATGGACTGCGGAGTGACTGTTTTGAAATTACAATATTTTGAGATTCCTTGGATAAAAAAATATTCCGAAAGCACCCCTGAAATTTACGGTATCCGAGGATTTTCCGTTCAGTTTTTCAAATATAAAAGTATTATTTAGCCAAAATACTAGTAATTATAATCTTAACAAATCAGCTGTTTTAGATTTTTGAATTTCTTCCCAGGCCCAGGTTTCTTTTAAAAAGGTATAATTCACATTGTCGCTTACGTTATTCTCATTTCGCGCTAACATTCTCACACAAAATTTTAAAAAGTTGAATCGCAAATAGGAAGATTTTTGCTCAGTGCATATAGACCCTTAATTAGTTTTATACCATCAACATTTACCGTATACCTAATATGGATATTTTACGAGTATATAGCTATAGCATTTTAATTGGATTAAAAACTCCAATGTCCATCATACATTGTAGATATAATAATGTTGCCAGATAGAGTATAATGTTATACTGACTAACCAATGTTTACAATATAAAATAATAATGAAGCTATCCCATAGCATCAGAGAATACAGCAATACATACAATAAATATACATAGGTAGATAACATGGGCATCGTCAGGGGGCAGCTGCCCCCTTGCTCCCCCCTTAGAGATTGGAAGAGGTATATATTTTTTCATACTAAATGGTAAGACCTCACAAAAAATCACATTACTACAACACATTTTCTCATCTTATCATAAATTTTGTAAAATTGTATGAAAATCCATCAGTTTCACAAAAAAATTGCTTGCGGCGCTACTCTTTTTAACGTTTTTATAAAAAATATGATTTATACACATTATTGTACAAAGTATTTGCAAATAAACAAATCACATCACGACATTCTTTACTATGTCCTACAAAAAGATTTCGCCTGGGGCGCTGTTATTGCGTTTTTGATGCAATATCAATTTTTAAAATTTTGTTGCCCCCCCTAGCTCCGAGGCCTATGATACTATACAATAATTATAGCAAGGTAGATAATATTAATTAACAATATGGGTATTGGGTTCTCTCACCGGGTAACAATATTGTCAACATATACGGTCAACATTGTTGACAACTACGTGACGTCATTATTTTTCATGTCCATATTATTTTCTCGATATTTTTTTGTATCGCAAAGCTCTAGCGACCTACAGCAATATTCCTCTACTTCTTCTTCTTCTTTCTCAGCCGTTTTAATTCCAATGCTGGGCATAGTCCTCTCCTTTGACATTCCACAGATCCCTATCCTGGGCATCCTGCATCCACTTGCTTCCTGCAATTCGCCTCACATCGTCAGATCATCTTGCCTGAGATCTTCCTACGCTCCTTTTGCTTTTTCTACTCCATTACATATATATTTAGTCATCCGGAAGTTTGCAAAAAAGTTCGACTAAAATTACGTGAAGAAAGTTATTTTATTCGTTTTTTTTTTTCAAACAACCAGTATTTGATTATTTCAGGGAGAAATTCCGGATGTGTGAGTGACTTGGTGAATCCATGCAATCTTTGGACGTGATCTGATGCTCGGAAAGCCATTTATTTATGCTTGACCATGCTTATTTCTCTTACATACTATATTGGTACCTATGATGATAACTAATAATCATAATAATATGCATATGAGTGAAAACTTGTGATGCGGTAAAAGATAATGGAAATTGTATGTCCACTTTCCATGAAAAAACAACTTCCAACACTGTAATTCTAATTGCAGCGTCAAGAAATATTGTTGCAATTTTATTTGCAAGAAGATATTATTATCCCATACCTAGCGCTGTTTCTAATGATAACTTAATAATATACATTATTGTATTAATACAATTTCTTATGGATCTCTACGTCTAGTTACACTGATTATACGTTTCATTGTCTGTGGTATAGAATCATAAGACCCTCCGCGAATATCAAGACCTGATAATGAGACAATATGGCGGACATCCACCATAAATCGTAATTAGAAACACACAGACAAATGTCATTTCACAAGGCATTATGGTTGAAAATCGCGTGAACAATCGCATGATAAAAATAGCGTTTTTTCCATTTTTTGGGATTATTTCTCTTCAATCGAATAAATCATACGGTTATTCCCTAGATTTTAATGCATATTATCAGAAACGAGTTTCTGTCTTTCGGAAAAGAGATCAGAGGTGTTTTTAACATTTTTTTTTTTGATAAATCTATACAAAATATTTAAAAAAAAAATGCGGTTATTTCCTAGATAAAGGTTCAATGTATCTACTCTATTTTGTTCCAAAGCATATTTAGTAACGGTTGTCGAGATCTGAGGTCTCCCGTTTTATATAAATTTTTGAAATGTCTGCGTACTCTTAATCTGTTTTTGTGAATTATATTAGTAATACCTACTTAATTATTTATTAGAAAAACAACGAATGTATCTACTTACGTATTTTTGTGATACACATACAGTTATGGACATAATAAACGTGCTTCACATTTACTCAAGAAGCTAGCTAAAACATTTGTCAAAGCCTTACGAAAAACGTTATTTCTAATGCAAAACATTATGAAATTTAATTCATAAATGTAGATTATAAACCTGCCTGATCTTTTATACATGAATGTCTAATCCTGTATACTACTGCACTATAAATTGTGATCATATGTCACTTAGACACGGCCACTATAAATTCTCGATGGTCTTGTAGCAGAGAATAGAATAGAACAATGTTATTTCAAATATAGAACATGTAAATGCACGCTCTATCATTGGTCAACAATCAACATTAATCAAAAGTTTTTCAAAAGAGCAACAATTGAACAACTAGTACTATACTTATTTGAAATTTAGAACATTATTTTGAATAGTTTGTTGTGATTGGTCATTGATTTATTATTGTAGTAACATCAATATTATTCGAAAACCGGTGTTGCCATTGGGCACGGATCTTTTAAATTACGCTATTTATTACTACATCGATCAAAATAAAATTATAATACATTCTGTCAAATAAGTATCGGGAATTGATCATTAATTCTGATTTCAAAGTTCGATTCGAAAATCCTTTTCTGCCGCTAAGTTGGCACAACTTTTATCTATAATGGCGCGGAGTTTGAATGCCATATGTCATTTAGTTTGTTTACAGTGCTCGATTTTGTTTGTTCATCTCAAGGGTGCTCTGCGATTTTTAGAATGGATAAAAACATCGAGCTTCATCAAGCAAAGGTTTTGTCTCAAATTTTGCATCACAAATGGAATTTCGTGTTTCGAGTCGCTGAAAATGTTTCAAAGAGCTTACGGTGAATCGAATTTATCAAAAATACGTGCATATGAGTGGAACAATTCATTAAAAAGCGTTCGAGATGTAGTGGACGATTTGCCTCTTTCTGGTCGGCTATCAACATCTTCAACTGAAGTTAAGATCTGTTTTTCTTTGACTATCGCGGCGTTGTGCACTCGGAATTCTTGCCAGAAAGTCAGACAGTAAATAAAGAATATTATGTGAGCGATATGCGGGATTTGAGAGAGCAAATCCTTCAAAAAGATCAGATTTGTGGAAAGGAAACTCTTGGATTTTGAAACCACGACAACGCGCCATCGCACAAGGCCATCATTGTAAACGAATTTTTGGCCAAAAACTCAACAAATACCATGGAACAACCACCATGTTCACTGGATATGGCTCCGGCCGACTTTTTTCACTTTTCAAAAATCAAATTACCACTTCGAGGCACCCGTTTTCAGTCGATAGAAGACATAAAAGAGAAATTCGCGGCGAGATCTGAAGTCGATGCCGGAAAACGCGTATAATTTTTTTTTGGGTAATTGAATTATTCGCTGGCATACGTGTATTATTTTGGAAGGGGCCTACTTTGAAGATGATACAATAAATTTGGAAGAATAACTAACATTTTGCGAGTTATTGACCAATTCCCGGTACTTTCTTGACAGAGTAGTATAACATCATCGATTGTGTATCTTGAAATTAAAAAAGACTAGCTTTACCCTGGGTGCCTTGCTACGCATCGAAAATCCTACCCTGCCAACACTCCTGTGAGTACCGGGAGTGTTACTATTCATTTCTTCCATACTAAAAGCCATGGATTCGACACTAATATCTATTTTTTCTCTCCCCGCTTCCCGCCTGTCAACCCCCACACTCTCTTAAACAAAAAACCGTGAAAAAGTGTATGAAATACATTAATTTATTTAATCGCGAATAACTTTTGCACCACCATCGTAAAAAGGTTGTACCAAGTCAAAAACCTCACTACAATTTACTCAAGTTTCATCTCAATCGGATGAATGGTTCAGGAATGCGTAGAGGACATACATATAGACATTCATTTTTGTAGTAAGTATATTAGATTATTCTTATTTTAATCTTCAAAAGTGGAACGTTCGATTTAAAAATAGAATATTATGATTACGGCGATTTCCATACTGTTCAAAATTATGATAGCCAAATAGTACCTAATTATAGATTAATATAGACAAGGTCATGTCAAATATAGAAAAATGTCAAGTAATGCGATTCCATAGGATCAAGAAGCCCATCGTGTACTCGTATTCGATTGATGGTGAACAGCTTGAATCAGTTAAACAAATAAAAGACTTGGGGGTAGTATTGGACGCTGGTTTGACGTTCGTTCCGCACATAAATGCAATGATGGATAGGGCTCTCAGAACCTTGGGGTTCGCTCTGCGACTGTGTGGAAATTTCCACAACATACAGACCTTTGTAACTATTTTTGTGAGTCTGGTTAGGCCGATTGTCGAATACAACTCCGTGCTGTGGTCTCCATACTATGAAGTACATATGAATAGCATTGAGAGAGTCCAGAACAAATTGCTCCGATTCATTAATTATAAGCTGGGCATACCTGCGGCGGACATAGATTACAAACGGCTCAGGGAAACATACAAACTTGCGTCGCTTTCGGCCCGAAGGCGTGTTTCCGATATGACCTTTTTGTGCAAGCTTATTGGAGGTATGATCGATGCGCCCCGGCTGCTGGAAAGAATAGAACTACGAGTTCCGCAGAGAAGCACGCGCAGCAGGATCACATTTAATACGGCAAATTGTACGACCAACTACTCCTATAATGCGCCTGTGCAGCGTCTGCTCAGGGAAGCAAACGATCTAGATGATATTGATATATTTTCTACAAGTACAAAATGTTTAAAAAAATTACTAAATAAAAAATACGGTTAATCCGAACTCCCTGTATGATATTTCATGTTGTTCGATTGACGTTACTATCTTGGATTGGTTGGTTTATTGTATGTGTGTGCTGACTGTCTTTAGAGAGTATATTGTATGAATGTATATGGTGTGTATTTGTGTGGTGTGGATGGCGGTGTGTGTGTGTGTGAATTGATGTATGTACTTTCTCTGTGTTTTGTTGCAGTAATGCCTAATCATCCGATGCACTGGTGAAATATATAATGAATTGTTTATACTTTCTTACGTTTTAAATATCTTCTTGTTTGATTCGCGGTCTTTGTGATTGCTCCTTGGACAAATATTATTTGCTTTTTGCTGTCGTGAATGAATTGTTTTGTTTTTTTTTTTTTCTCTTGTTGTATTTCATATGTATGGTATAAGTACTTATCTTTATTAAGTGAAATGTAAATGCAACTTTGTTGCGTAGAACAGAATAAATAAATAAATAAATAAATAAAATAAATAAATATGTAATGCCAATCCTTTCACACAGATACAAAAAGTTATGACCTTTTTCCTAACATTCAAATATTGCTATTACATAAAACACGAATTGGGCATTTTAACATTTAGAGTGCAAAATGCAATTAATGCGAATTATCTAATGCGGCCGTCCAAGAACCACATGGCTTGATCATGTAGACCAGATTCTCGAGGACGGACGACGGACGTGTTCCGAGTAAAAGTAATCTTAGTCAATCACAATATGTGTTTGTCGGAACATCGGATTTTCTACATGTCGTAGTTGAATATAACAAGTAGTTATCTCAACAGATATACAGCAAAGGATGGACTTTCCATCAGGCGTACGCTAAATTAAAAAAAATAATCTCAATAGAGGGCCGTCGTACAACCACCATAGTACAGCGGTAGAATACCGGCTTGTCAGGTTGGAGGTCTGTGTTCGGTTCCCGGCTGCAGCAAATGGATGGACTGGAATTGGTGAATGTTGCTTAAGATAAGCCTGATGGTAAGTACATCCTTTGCTGTATATCTGTTAAGATAACTACTTAATTTTGTTTTGTTTCAATTTTGCAAATTTTGTATGTGAGAGGTGACAGGAATGTCAAACAACTCACTGAAAAAAACTAAAAATAAAAATGAAATCAGATAGATACACTGTCATATAGAAATGTACGATGCTGTCGATTTGTTTTGAGTGGTTACTGTTCATATGACGTCACCATAGCGCACGATGCGTAGATAATGTAGTAAAGTTAATAATTAATCTATTTAAGTTGATTGGAACCGTAATAATTACCATATGCAAATGGTTCACTCTCCAACAGTGGGTAATTTACGTAAATACATCATTCTATTATATGAGCGTGTATGTGGATTCTATAGTGATGCCAACTGTACCTAATACCTTTTTTTGAGCGAAAGTCATCGCCATCAGAACACTTTACTTATTTATTTTTTGTAGACAATAATTTTGTATACAATAAATTTCACTATTAAGGGCATGACACCAAGAATGACGTCACAGTCTTTTCCCACAGCATTAAGGTTCAAAATCGCTCGACAATCGCATGATAAAATGGTAAAAATAGCGTTTTTTTTCCTTTTTTTGGGGTTAATTTTGCGTCTATCAAAAAACTTTTACGGTTATTCCCTAGATTTTAATGCATGTTATCAATACAAATAAAAATAATAATCTCCGCCACTTTCGGGGAACGAGTTTCTGTCTTTCGGGAACAAGATCAGAGGTGTTTTATATATATATTTTTTTGCAAAATCTATATAAGATATAAAAAATATTTTACGGTCATTAACCAGAAAAAGGTTCAATGTATCTACTCTATTTTTTCCAAAGCATATTTACTAACGGTTGTCGTGATCTAAGGTCTCCCGTTTTTAGAAATTTTTGAAATGTCAATATGCAAACTCTTAAGGGGTGTTATTAGTTCTTTATTTTGGATCGACCAGTAGCGTAACTAGGGGGCAGTACGAAGTGGGCATCTGCCCAAAGGGAAAATAAAAAAATCTTTAGTACTTTCGTTATCGAAGCATTTTCTCGTGATCAAGCAGAAAAAAGTTGGCATCCCTCTACGTTTCATACGAATTAACAGTGGCCTGCGTGTTTTATAGATTGTGCAGTATTAATATACCTGCCTATACTACTGCTACCAGCTCCTCGTATTATAGATTGTGTCGACTTCCATACATCACCTCCACTGATCTCTTTAACGATAATGTCTACACTTTTCATTAATATACCCACACACACATACACGAGTATAATCATTATTTGTAAGGATTTGAGTTTTCACGATTACCGCATAATTTTTTTGGCGCAGTTGATTAAGCGAGGATTCGCGAAGAAGAAGAAGGATGAAACTTCATGCTTAGTATTTTTAAGAGAGAAATGTTTGGACACATCCAGGATCTATAGAACGCGCTATAATGAAGAAAGTCTATAGCGATTGCATTGCACGACCAATATCATAAAGGACATTAAAATTGTAGCGATGGTCCGAGCTTAGATGGTTGGACAGAGTGCAAAAGATCCAAATGTGATTCGAGAAAAGAACTGGAGGAGCTCATTATTGTTACAGCTATAACATATATCACTCTCCGACATGACAACTTTTAAACCTTTGCGCCGAAGATTATACATCCACGAACATACTTAGAAGCAAAACACAGTATACCTTATAATTTTACAAATTTTCTGTATTCCACGGCAAAAATGTCACGATGGTGTGATAACTCGTTGAGACAACGGATCACTCGACTTATGGGACATCCACATCCCAGGATAGCAGGACTGTTGCTGGTGCTAAGTGCACCATCAATGACGATGATGGTAAATCTCGTGATTGTTGGTCTACTGATAATACAATTAGGTCTCCTACTGTCTATTTCATATAATGTATGACGAAAAATAATTTGATTAGGTACTTCAATAATCTAAGGCATTACCTATTCACAATTTCAAGGGCTTACCGAATATCTATGTACAATACTCGGGGTTTGTAATCTGATTTAAAATACCTGTTTTACATTAAATAATCCCAAATTTGCATATTATCTTGTGTTGATTTTGCAGACGGAATACCAACACCCAACGGATGTAGGAAATTTGGGTAAAACAGTTTACAAAGCTTACTGAATTGTAGAAATAGGTTAGGTTAACATTATTAGATAAATTCTGGAGAATGTAAATAATAGAACTTTTGGATAACGTAACTACTTCAATTAATATCAGCAATCAGCAAATTGGATAGATTTATTTAAATAATTTAATGGCTACCTTATTTTATTTATTTTTACCTAGACATTATAGTTAGACAATTTCTGATATTTGGTGGTGTCTTTGAAAATGTCAACACCGCATAAGAGTAAGTATGTGGAATGTGGACAAAATTTCATGGTGCTGGGATGATTAAATGTTTTTAAAATTTGAAGAGGAAAATGCAGACTCAGACAACATCGACTGTTGAATTTAAATATATCCATTTTATCTCACCTTTTTGTGCGTACCTACGGGTCAGTCACTGGTTAGCCAATGATAGGTCAAGTTAGCCGAAACTGATTAGATTAATTCATTTTTATTATTTTGTTTTGTGACGATCCTATGTGGTGATTTAATTATCATTTTTACTGTTTGTGACGATCCTATATGGTGAAAAGAAAAATGTACGGTGCCCTTGGGGCGATTTTATCGCTAAACGGCGCCTAAAGTTGTCCGATTATTATTATTATTATTAATTTTTTGAAAATAATATGAATACAATAAACAAAGAATAAACAATTAGGATTATCCAAATGAGAAACCTAGAGATCGGTGTTCAAAAGTATAAAACTACGGTGAATACCTGAATATATGAGAGCTCAAAATCAGATAAGTCGCATTCCTTCATTTGATTGAAGACTTATGGGATAACCACCATGTATACATTACGAGTATAAGACAGGAAATGGAATGTAAGTCGTACCATGGAACTCCAGACAAAACCAATATAACGAAAGCTCTCTATCAATTTAAGGGCTTATATGCACTGAGCAAAAATCGTTCTATTTTTGCTTCAATTTTTTCAAATTTTGTATGAGAATGTTAGCGCTCAATAAGAATAACGTAAGCGACAAAAGTGAATTATACCTTTTTAAAAGAAACCTGGGAAGAAATTTTAAAATCTAAAACAGCCGATTTGTAAAGATTATAATTGCCAGTATTTTGGCTAAATTATACTTTTATATCTGAAAAACTGAACGGAAAATCTTCAGATGCCGTAAATTTTAGGGGTACTTTTGGCATATTTTTTTATTCAAGGAATTTCCAAATCCCGTAATTTTAAAATAGCCGATATGTAGTCCATACTTTCATCTATCACTGACTTTAGTTTCAAGACGATTCTCTCAGTATTGGCTGAGTAAAATTCAGGGCGCCGAAGCCCAATGAAAGGGGAAAAAATAATACAGTTACCCCTTAATAATACAGTTGTATCGAGTGGTTACAATATTGGATCCACCACTAGAGATAACCATAATGAGATAACCCATCAACTTGCAGACAGACAGATAGATCGATGGGACGATAAGTGGTTCTGATTGGCTGTTATTAGTTTCTTTGATTGACCAATCACACAGCACTATGCTGACAGGCTCAATCCATAACAGTAAATTGATAACGTAATTAATTTTTTTCAATCCCGTAGAGAGAAATTGATTTCATTTTGATTTTACCAATTTTTCCTTCCTTGTTCATTTTCCCTCCCAGTCTCTTTTTAATTATATTATTCAACCCCGAATAAATGATTAACACAGTAAGTTGGAGCGCAGGTTGACAAACGTAAAATACCCAGTTCGAATCTTGGTGCTGACGATGTATTATGCACTCCATGGCACAATTAAGCTATTAGCTTATTACCACGCTTTTATGTACATAGCTCCATGTGTTGTCTGCGTCTTAATTTTCAAGTTGAAATTTTATTATCTTTCCAGCACCCCAGCACCTTGAAATTTTGGCACATATTTCCTTTACGTTATGGTTCAGAATTGTAACTTTTCTGTCATAGACGCGTTGTTTTAATCGGTAAATTGTAATTATGTGTTTGCCTGTACAAGATCATATTCTTATAAATATAAAATGGTACGTTCATATAACTTTTTGTACTTATACAACACATAATAAATACTTAAAATACCAAAGTTAATAGTATTATTAATGTAATAAATTGCCATTTGCCACATAAATTTATGAATGAGCGTTTGAGGCGAGACTGCTTCACTGTTTTCAATCATGCATATTAAAGAAACATAAATTTCAATGACGAATCGTCTATTTTAGGTTTCTGTGCTATATCCGATAGTTGTGCGATGATCTAACAATTGCTCTAGGACCGTCTGGCCGATAGTTAATGCGTGAAATCATAGATTTTTATTATCATGAAGAATTATAAGATTCACCTACTTTATATGAAATTATGATAGTTCGATCACCGACATTGTGGACCGCGTATTACATAAATATAAATGGCAATGGGATGGTTATTACATGACTTTTATTGGAATGTCTGTAAAAAGTTGCTGGATAAATTTTCTCTCAGATCCATAATCTTTTAAATATCTTCTTCTTCCGTGAGCCCTCTGCTCTCCACTGCTAGATGTAAGACTTTTCCATCCCCTGCCTTATTTAATCTTTATCCCTTCGCATCCAGGTTCTGCGGGCTTTTTGGATAATACTGTTCGATCATCTTTTGAGAGACTTTGCAATACTTCTGTTCTTCATCCAGGGTCTCCATTAGAGAATTCTAAATGACCATCTAGTTCTAGTATCTTCTATTCTGACCATATGTCCAGCCAGATCCCCGCCATTTTAGCTTCTATTCTGACCATATGTCCAGCCAGATGCCTGCAATTTTAGCTTAGCAATACAGTCCATGCAAACTTTTGTATTACATCTAATCACTCTGTTTCTTATGCCGAATATGTAAAACGAAGGCTCACACCAAGCATTTTTCTTTCCATGGCCCACTGCGTACACTTGTGTAAATTTTTCCCATATCAGCTAAGATTAAATATTCAGTGGAAAATGGAAAGGATATGGATAAATGCTTAAAAGCATCGTTAGTGTTATTACATTGTACATCGCTCTATAAATTTCCTCACACGTGCTGTTGTTTTTTCTATTTATATTACGCCGAAACGAAAACTTGAAACAGAATATTCTTACGATATAAATCAGACCGACATATTTCACTTTCTTTTTACTCATGTTATGATTCCAGATTCTCTTTTTCTTTCACGTTACATGATGATGATTAGTGACCCAGTTTACAGTACAGAGTGCTATGCATTAATCATGGAAACATCGGTGACAGTATGATGATATTGGAATATTTTGTGATTTCTTTCACAAAACAATTGGGAAATTATGAATTCAAAACCTGCAAAAAATTACGTCAGGAAAAGTAAGAACGCTCAGCCTATACTAAAGATATTATCCTAAGACTTTAAACATGGATAAATGAGAATATGTTTTAGTGAATCTATCTATAGGTTAGGACAAGGTGAACCCTAAAAATTTTAAGATGGAGACCTCGGGAAAATGAAATAGGCGTCAGAAAACACCAAAAGAGATGGTCCGACGATATAACCGCTGTGGGGGGTTAAAATTGGCTGCAAGCAGCGACAGAAAGAAATGGAAGGGTATGGAACAGGCCTATATCCAGCAGTGGAGGACGGAGGGCTGAAGAAGAAGAAGACGGGTTAGGAATCTAATATTCCCAAATTTTCTCAATAAAAGATATTTCCAAAGTTACGTCTGAAATTGGCTGAATCTTGAGATTATTCCCATAATTTGTTAAATAAATGAAGTAAAATGCTGTAAGTTGGTCAAATTTTTGAGGGAAGAAACACTGACTCGAGCGCATATTTTTTTTAATATTTGTTCCCCCTTTTGATACAGTACACCAAAATCGATTTGGTCGCATGCGTTATTTTGCGTTAACATACTCATACAAAATTTTGAAAAGGGTGAAGCGATTATAAAACATTTTTTACTAAGAGCGTACCGCCCCTAATAAATTATGAGCGTGAAGGCTGTGTAAAGTCACTCTGACCTTTGTATTGTCTTACAATCGAGATGCACGATTCATGGGAGTTGAAGCACGATTATTCTGAAGTCATGGAAAGTTACATACATCTAGAGATGATTCTGAATGCATGATTTTGTTATATATGGTCTTCTTCAATATGGACTCGGGTTGTTACATAAATATGGGACGATTAAATTGAAACAAAAAAACTGCGATGAAATAAATGAACAAGAAAGGTGGGGTTTTCTTGATGGGGACGATGTGAGCTGTGTGTGTTCTAAATCATTTCTAAATACTGATATTTCAAGCACAAAGCTTATATTTTAGGCCCCGCGCTGAGCCTACTAATCCTTTGATATCTGGATAACTGAATGTTTCCCTGTTGTTGTCCAAATTGTTGAAGACTGATGAGTTTATATTCATTATTATCATGTCAGCCTCCCTGCATTCATTGATCTCCACAGCTCCCTATCCTGGGCAGACCGCATCCAACCGCCTCTCGCAACTCGTATTTCATCGTCCGACCACCACCGTGCTTAAGGCTTAACAACACTTCTTTGAGTTTATATATCATTCATGAATGATTATATGTAGACTTTTCTGGCTGATAATTAATACTGAGAAGTGTGTTCGCAAGTCATGCCTCCGCGAAAATAAGTATTTTATCTACTCTCTCTTCTCTCTCTC
The DNA here is from genome assembly GCA_963576895.1 of Ceraclea dissimilis. Classification (NCBI taxonomy): domain Eukaryota; kingdom Metazoa; phylum Arthropoda; class Insecta; order Trichoptera; family Leptoceridae; genus Ceraclea; species Ceraclea dissimilis. Next base: position 13,347,575 of record OY756370.1, read on the forward strand.
TCTTCGGTCGTATACCTCATTGCTGAGAGTCCCGATCCCCAAACACCCGTTGCTGGACAATCTGTCTGTCACAGCCTGTCTGTCACAATCTGTCACACAATCAGTTTGACAATCTGACAATAAACTTTATAATGAAGATACATTCAAAAAGAATTTTTAACTTGTGAATTACCTAATTATATTTTTCTAATGTTTCAATCAGTAGCCTCCGTTTTGCCTGTTTTGATAATCGATTAGCTACATCTTACTAATCGTACGGAAATTATCGGCAATTACAATACTTACTTCCTGTGTCAACATCAGCTGTTCGACATTGAAGAAGCGAAGACCAATAGCAATTCGTTCATGACGATATAAAAACCAGGTAGAATAATCAACAAACCTCTTAAAAAAACGTTATTTTCCTTATTTCAGTAATATTTTTTTTTATCTACAGACAGTATGGATAGTGGATACATGCGTGGCTAATAGCTATACGAGTACAACTTGTTAGGTTTAACAAGTAGTAATCTCAACAGATATACAGCGAAGGATGGACTTTCTTTCAGACTTATGACTGATCGACGACTGCCTATAACTGATAACTACACACTTAAGTAACATTCACTAATTTCAGCCCATCCATCCGTCCGCATCCGCATCTGCGTCTGATCATATTAAGGCAGTCGATAGTCAGAAAGCCTTTCCTTGATATTAAAAAAAAGTCTGCGCGATACCTCTATGTTTTGTTCTATATGCTTTTAATTCGAAAATCTGAAGACTGGCGTAGGAATCAGTTCTATTTCCCACTTTTCTAAGGCGCCAGGGTCCTATAATTTCATTTCAGTACGATTTTACAAGTTTGTACATTGAAGAAAAATCCCGCGGGCTTAAGGCCCTCCACATCTCCGGGTAGCTCAGGCCCATTAAAAGCGACCTCTTTACCCGCACTTCTAGCAAAATATTATTAAGAGGTGGGCCCAGGGTTAGCCAGGGTTACAAGTTTGTACAAAAGATTCTCGAGTGGCAACCTAGAACAAGCAAAAGGTGCGTAGGAAGACCTCAGGCAAGATGGTCTAACGATATGAGGCGAATCGCGGGAAGCAAGTGGATGCAGCATGCCCAGGATAGGGATCTATGGAAAGACAAATGGGAAGGCCTATGTCCAGCATTGAAATTAAAACGGCTGAGAAAGAAGAAGACGATTGACTTGTAGAAAAATGTAATTAGATTGGAAACATTAGTTCGTTTACAATATAATATCTATTACAGATTCAAATCATAATAGTCCGAGAGCCCGCTGCTTAATTTATGACGTATCTGTTTTTTGATCGAAATGTGGTATAAACGATAGCTTACCAATAGGGTATTACATCGCACTAGAGTTGCCTATCAAAATCTTGCCGCAACCCCCCTTGCCCCCCCCGAGAGGGTTCCTCTTCGCGGTTTTTCGGATTTTATAGGAATATGATAAGAGATAGGAGAAAGTAGTCAATGACAAAAATAATCCTTGCTAAATTCTCTACAAAAAACGTTAAGTCAATTTTTTCATAGGACTAGTAGTTTACCCGTAATGGCCGGTCAAAAAACAGGATATTTTTTGAAAAAATAAAAAAAAAAGTTTGATTTTTTTTCTTTCACATTCTTCCACCCATTATTACTAACATTTTATGGAAAAAAGATTTTGGCCTGCGGCGCTATATCACTGGTTATTTTATGAAAAACTAAATTTTAAGAATTTTCGTCACTGAGTTTTATTGCAATAACTCCGAAATTATTAAATGTATGAACATTTAGTTATAGCTCGTTTTGTAGCTAAGACTATGGTAATTAATTCGTTCTGTGACTATTTTCCTGTAGCTCTTATCAATTTTCAACCAATTTACTTTAAATACATTTTTTTAGTATTTCAAATGAATTTCGGTTTTGGACCGGCCATTGCGGGTAAACTGTTAGTTCTACGAAAAAATTGACTTAGTAGAGAATTTAGCAAGGATTATTTTTGTCATTGACTACTTTCTCCTATCTCTTACCATATTCCTATAAAATGCGAAAAACCGCAAAGAGGGACCTTTTCGGGGGGGGCAGGGGAGGTTGCGGCAAGATTTTGATAGGCAACCCTAGTGCGATGTAATACCCTATTGGTAAGCTATCATTTATACCACATTTCGATCAAAGAACAGATACGTCATAAATTAAGCAGCGGGCTCTTGGACTATAATGATATTTTATAATACCCATGCCTATACTTATGATGTCAATGAGGTACTTGCATCTTTATTAAGTACATTGTGTATCAATTTATATAAATAATTGATATCAAACAGGTTCCATAATATGTACAAATCTCAATTATTATTTCTTATGATATTTGTTACGAGTATCTTACTGGTTTACGTGCCTGGCGTAGTTGGGGTAAATAAATGTACTAACAAACATATTGATTAAGGGCTTGGCACCAAGAATGACGCCACAGTCATTTCCCACGGCAATAAGGTTCAAAATCGCGTGAACAATCGCATGATACATTGGTAAAAATTGCGTTTTTTCCATTTTTTGTTAATTTTGCGTCTGTCAAAAAACTTTTACGGTTATTTCCTAGATTTTAATACATATTAACAGTACAAAAAAAAATTACTCCGCGACTTTCGGGAAACGAGTATCCGTCTTTCGGAAAAAAGATCAGAGGTGTTTTTAATATTTTTTTTGAGAAATCTATACAAGATATAAAATATACTTTACGGTTATTCTCTAGATAAATGTTCAATGCATCTACCGTATTTTGTTCCAAAGCATATTTAGTAACGGTTGTCAAGATAGAAGGTCTCCCGTTTTTAGAAATTTTTGAAATGTCGGTATGCACACTCTTAATACTTAGGTACTGTAATAAATACGTTAATTTATGAATACTTTGGGTGATATATTACTTCAGATTCTATGTAAATTAAATTACTGTATTAGATGTAGAACAATACACCATTATGGAGTAAAACAGTTTCTTATCGAATGTACCTACTCGCATTACATTTATTGGAATAATTTTATAGTATACGTACCACTTACCTACCAGGTCTAGCCATAAAATATTTCGCGATGGATAAAGCATGCTATGCTATGTTGCAATGTAGATTATAAGGCACTGTTTTTCTCGTTTGTTTATTAATGGTCTAATATATTTATTTATTTATTTATTTCATCTTTAAGTGAACAACAAATACATATAAATATTAAAAATGGACATAGTACAGATTATAAATCGTTGTTCACTAGGGCGAACTTATCGCAGAACTGCGATTTCTTCCAGTTAACCTCAATATATGTAGGTAACGGAAATTTAGAGCAAATTGTGTCATTTTTCTGCAGAAATTTATTTATTTATTTTATTTATTTATGCACATGGAGCAGACACACAGTCACAAAAACAAATATTGACAGGTACATTAGTACAAAAATATACAATACACAAGACCAGTAACATCCGTTCACAATTAACGCACACGCAAAACAAATAGATTACATTACATAGTTAATATATCTTATATTTATAAAATATTTATATGGTAGGAAAAGAGGAAGCATGGGAAGAGGAAGAAGAAGAGGAAATTTTGCTTAGTTTTCTTTTCGTGCGTTTGGTTGGAATATTTACATACTCACTCTGGTATAAGCGTGGATTAACGTTAGCAGACAATATGCTTTTATGTCAACAGTGTTGACTTGCTAAATAAGAAGAACTGTTGAAGATTAACTGTTGACCATTATTGACACAGCTCTAGTACCTACTAAAGTCTATAAATCATACAAGTGTTGTATTGCTGTTCCTATTACTAGTCCGAGAGCCCGCTGCTTAATTTATGACGTATCTGTTTTTTGATCGAAATGTGGTATAAACGATAGCTTACCAATAGGGTATTACATCGCACTAGGGTTGCCTATCAAAATCTTGCCGCAACCCCCCCTGCCCCCCCCCGAAAAGGTCCCTCTTCGCGGTTTTTCGCATTTTATAGGAATATGGTAAGAGATAGGAGAAAGTAGTCAATGACAAAAATAATCCTTGCTAAATTCTCTATGAAAAATGTTAAGGCAATTTTTTTGTAGGACTAGTAGTTTACCCGTAATGGCCGGTCAAAAAACAGGATATTTTTTGAAAAAATAAAAAAAAAAGTTTGATTTTTTTTCTTTCACATTCTTCCACCCAATATTACTAACATTTTATGGAAAAAAAAATTTGGCCTGCGGCGCTATATCACTGGTTATTTTATGAAAAACTAAATTTTAAGAATTTTCGTCTCTGAGTTTTATTGCAATAACTCCGAAATTATAAATGTATGAACATAAGTTATAGTTCGTTTTGTAGCTAAGACTATGGTAATTAATTCGTTCTCTGACTATTTTCCTGTAGCTCTTATCAATTTTCAACCAATTTAGTTTAAATACATTTTTTTAGTATTTTAAATTAATTTCGGTTTTGGACCGGCCATTGCGGGTAAACTGCTAGTTCTACGAAAAAATTGATTTAACATTTTTCATAGAGAATTTAGCAAGGATTATTTTTGTCATTGACTACTTTCTCCTATTTCTTACCATATTCCTATAAAATGCGAAAAACCGCGAAGAGGGACCTTTTCGGGGGGGGGGGGGGGGGCAGGGGGGGTTGCGGCAAGATTTTGATAGGCAACCCTAGTGCGATGTAATACCCTATTGGTAAGCTATTGTTTATACCACATTTCGATCAAAAAACAGATACGTCATAAATTAAGCAGCGGGCTCTTGGACTATACCGGCGTGTGGCCTAATAAGATTGCACTGCGTACTATTTCTATTACGAAGCTATTTTTACTCGGTTACTTGTAAGTAGACCATGACTCCGATATAATACATATATACTAGAGTGAATTGGGTGCGAGAGTGACTTTATTTATAGCGGTGTTCAATAGACCACACAAAAAATAGTTTTTTTTAACTTGGTAGATGTGTACATGTATTATTACATACATTTATCCTCTATCTCTGTACAGTAGGTACTCATATCACTATGTGACAAAAATATCAGAGCATTTTAAGAGTATGAATACCGACATTTCAAAAATTTGTAAAAACGGGAGACCTTCTATCTCGACAACCGTTACTAAATTTGCTTTGGAACAAAATAGGGTAGATGCATTGAACCTTTATCTAGGGAATAACTGTAAAAGATTTTTTATATCTTGTATAGATTTCTCAAAAATAAAATTTAATAACACCTCTGACCTTTTTTCCGAAAGACGGAAACTCGTTTCCCGAAAGTCGCGGAGTATTTTTTTTTCCTTGTACTGATAATATGCATTAAAATCTAGGGAATAACCGTAAAATTTTTTTGATAGACGCAAAATTAACCCCAAAAAATGGGAAAAAACGCTATTGTTACCATTTTATCATCTGATTATCACGCGATTTTGAACCTTAATGCCGTGGGAAAAGACTGTGACGTCATTCCTGGTGCCATGCCCTTAAAGGAAACCGTATCCCGACAACATTTCTCGTGTCTTTAAGATTCACACGGAGCAATTTCGCTTTATTCATTTTTTTTAATTCGTTTTTTTTTTAATGCATATTTTCCCGACGATTTTTTTTTTCTTCGACTCACACGAAAAGAGTTTGTTTGAAAAAAAATCGGATGTGTTTTTACAATTTTTTTTTCAGGAATCTACAATACAAAGATCTGTTTCTGCGATTCACTAGAGAAAGGTTCAATGTATCTACTGCATTTTTGTACAAAGCATATTTAGTAAGATTGTGGAGGTATTTTATGGAAAAAATCTAATTTTGCGACACCCACTAACTTACTCGCAATTTACGATAAACTTAGCTTACGATTGAGTACACCGACTGCCCACATAAATCGAGAAACTTTGTAATCAACGTGTGTTCTTAAAAGGGTTTTCAACGAGGAAATTGTTACCTATCTGCTTGATTATATTGACATTTAGAATTACATCGAGTAAGAAAATTGGATATGTGAGTTACTTACAAGGTCATGCTATGTCAATCAGATTCTGAAGGATGGACACGTTTTGTAAACAGGGAAATTAAAAACAGTAAACTGAAGGTAAAAATACTAATATATAGGTAAGTAGGCACCTAGATACTACAGCTTCCTTGATCAAAATGTTTTAAAAAAGTTTGTCAGGAAATGATTGGCAGATTCGATCGTCGGAAAACCGGAAGAAAATGTATTAGGTTTGGCTTAAGATTCGGAAAAAATGTTATTTAAAATTTTATTTGACTAAGTATTATAAAACGTCAGTTGAAATTGATAAATAATTTAATGTAAATTAGCAACGTTATTATAGGCAAACAATCATAAATTATTTTTAGATAAATCCTAGAAGTAACGTGCATGGGTGAAAGACGAGGTTTAAGGAAGTGCAAGGTTTAAAAACCACTTGGCTCTACCACGTCAACCAGATACTTATGGACGGGCGTTATCTGAGTAAAATGAATCGTAGGATGTGTAAGTGTATAACAAATTGCATAAATGTGACGGAAGCAAGAAGTGTGAGAAAGGATAGGGAAAACTGGCATTCTGTTCTCTCTGTCTACCGTGCAAGGGACGCGGCATGAGGGGTAGAATAGGTAAATGCGTCATATTGCACTTAAAACATTTGTAAAGTAGAGATATAAGTGATTTTAAGTATGGATAAGTGCTTCAAACTACACTTATTTATTGAGAAGTAAGATTTGAAACTTATTTAAGTATTTATTTTATTTGTTCTTTGAGTGGAACATTACAGTACTATAGAGTTAGATAAGATAGTACACAATTATAATAAGAAATAGTCACTTATATTATAATTATGTGTCACAATTTTCTTTTTAAGAGTATGCATACCGACATTTCAAAAATTTCTAAAATGGGAGACCTTATATCTCGACAACCGTTACTAAATATGTTTTGGAACAAAATAGGGTAGATGCATTGAACATTTATCTAGGGAATAACCGTAAAAGATTTTTAATATCTTTTTTAAGATTTTTCTTTTTTTGATTTTTTATTAAAAGCACCTCTTGATCTTTTTTCCGAAAGACGAAAACTCGTTTCCCGAAAGTCAAGGAGTATTTTTTTGTACTGATAATATGCATTAAAATCTAGGGAATAACCGTAAAAGTTTTTTGATAGACGCAAAATTAACCCCAAAAAATTTAAAAATCGCTATTTTTAGCATTTTATCATGCGATTGTTTACGCGATTTTGAACCTTGATGCCGTGGGAAATGACCGTGACGTCATAGTTGGGTCTCGAGCCTTAATTGAAAGAACAAATCTTCACATATATTATAATTATGTGTCACAATTTTCTTTTTGAATATGATCAACTCACCTATTAATACTGTCCGAACTTTTGTCTACTATATATGTAATTGTAATATGGTAGGCGAAGTACTTAATCATTTTCGTCTACGAATACCACAACCAATAACACATTCATCAATCAAAATATTATATAAGTATCTACCTATATAATTACAGGTATTATATTTTTTTCACACGAATGTCGATAACCTTTAGAAACAATTACATTGGTTCTTATTGTAATAAAAAATAGTTTGATATTATGTATATATGTATTAATTACTCTGTTATCTTATTTTAATAAGGTCATAAATTGGTGTATTAATCAAACGTTCCGGAAAATGTACTATGTACCATGGGCGTCGCCTGAAGGGGCAATTGCCTGCGGCGCTATTTTTTATTGCTTTTTTATAAAAAAAATTTCGTACATATTGTTCTCCAATTTACAATTTTAAATAAATAAACTACATCACTGTCACAAAAAAAAATTGCCTGCGGCACTATTTACCCTTTTTTTTATACTAAACCATTTTTTTAAATTTTGCTGCCCCCCCCTAGTTCCAAGGCTGGCGACGCCCATGCTTGTCAGCCTGTGGAACATTTTCTGATTCTAACATATCTAAACAAAAAGATTACTAAGAAATTATTTTGGGAGATTCGCCATTTTTGTTCGTCTTTTTTATCTGAGTTACGCCGGGTAAACTGCTAGTATATATACACAATAGTAGGTTATAAATGTTATAACAAAATTACTTTGGACCATCGTTATGTAACACAAAATTGCCGTAAATTAACACCATTACAGTTAACCATCATCATTTAAATAATGTAGTATGTTAAAATTGCATTGCATCATTCGTCAATTTATCTATTATTTTAATTGTTTAATTCCCTGTGGACCGTGTGTTTTGTTATTAGAACATATAACAGCAGTCCATAGTTACTCTAATACACTCAACTTATGTACACTTCACAGTATAGCTACTATAAAAGCTTGTCTTGTAAAAGTGGTTTGAGAATCTAAAGAAATTCGAACCATGCTCGTCGAGGCCAAACGACACATGCTCGTATATATTTTTTAAAAAAGAATCTGGGCTTGCATACACAAGCCCAAATACTTTTCTGCACACCTTGCACTAGGCTAAAAGCCTGTATCGCAAAGTGTGAAATACATCGCCAGCACCGGGGCTTGAACCTGGCACCTCCCAATTGAGAGACTGCCGCCTCAACCAACAGCGAGTAAGACGCTTATACTCCTAAACATTTAGGCACAAAATAGCCCCCCGAGGAAAAGTTATGGGGCAGTCCGGATTTCTATCATTCTAATGGTTATTGGAGTGCTGTTGTTTTACTTAACTCGAAAATTATTTTCTTATTGTAGGTATGTTACTTTTCTATGCAAAATTAAGTAAGTACATAAATTTTCCTACAATATTCTATGATAAATAATAAATTTCCTACAATTTTCCTAAAATAAATAGCAACGGAGCTGTCAAGCTCCAAGAACTAGCCAAGGTTCATGCAAGGTTTCCCATAAAAAGTGAGAAAATAAATTAAAACAGATACAGAACTCGACACACACAAAAAGAAGTAAAATTCTATCCTATGTAAAAAAGTCTACACATAGCCTAACGTACTTGTTAATTTTGTGTTGTAATTTGTATTGATATAGGTAAGTAGGTAGGTAATGACTGATATAGCATTACAAGTTTTTGTAAGATCTGTTTTTTAGCCAAGGTTTGCTTGATAAGTTCAAGAATTCACACGTATGTAATCATTAGGAGTCCTTGACCCCCGTATAATAATATAAAATCCGTCTCAGCTTTGTTATTTTGTACAACGCATTAGTTACTACCTAATAGTAATCCAATTATTGTGTATTGGTATACCTACTGCTGACAAAGAAAATATATAAGTATGAAAGAGAGGGTGTGAGGAAACTGGAGGAAACATAGCCGTCTAAGAGTCAGCTGGAGTGTAAGATACCTACTTATTGAACAGATTCTAGGACAAGAGACATTCAGTAGTAATCGTGGTCAGTAGTAGTAGACAGGTGGTCTGTAGCCTGATTGGAGCACCGATGCTGACCTACTCCACTTCACGACTCAAGCTTTTCAAGCTTGCTGTGAAGTGTACAGTGTTATTTCGATTTATCGTTATTTCGATAAAAGCAGATTCATTAAAAAAAATGTAGAAAAAAGGCAAGAAAAGATGCACTTACCTAAAGATATTAGGGAAAGCATGTATTAAAAAATGGAAGATTCTGAATTCACGAAGAAGGAAAAGAGCTGGGTATTTTTCTCGTTTGTCGTCCCACAGGTGTGGGAAGACTCTCTTTCACTGTACATATTTTCTCTATGATACATTAGCGAGAATTAGGTAATACATTGAAAGAGATGATACCTTCTCATCGCCCAAAATCGCTTTGAATGACGGGGCCTTGTTGTATCTCTGTGTTCTCTTGAGAAACGTTACAGGACGAAGTATTTTTTCGGGTACCGTGTGTAGATTAACTTGATGGACGTTTCGACACTCCTAATGGTGCCTTCTTCTTCGGACGAAACCAATCGCACACCGTGAAAACCTTCAACATTTAAAGACTAAGTATTATATTCCAGATAACTTTGTGAAGATATTTAATTGGCATGAGAGACTATGTATAGTGAAATGCACGTTTCAGCCAAGAACTTGTAAGAAGGCAGAAAAAAGAAATAGTTTCATCTGCTTATATATTCCACAAAGCAAATCGCTCTTTTTATCTCTTTATAAAACCGAAAACATGGAAATATTTTACACAAAACATGGGAGAACAAAATTTCTTCTCGTTGGGAAAATATTCCAGACTAAAATAATAATTTTTCAATAAGTTTCTTTCTCATTGTTATTCATGAGATTCAACGCCCGACTATGTTAATAGGTTTTTGTTTTTAAAAAATAACATTTTTCAAGTATTCGCTCATTCATTCTCACATGCAGTTTCTTCTCAATATTTTTTCTGTGTACAGCGCGCACTAAGCTGTCCAGGTTGCGAAGTGCATGATACATCGACTAGTTGCGTTGGGATTCGAACCCCGCTCGAGAGACCGGCTCTCCAACCTTGTACCTAACTATAGTCCGAGAGCCCGCTGCTTAAATTATGACGTAAGGTGCGTTGGGGTAAGTCCGAATGGTTTTTTGGTGAGATGGCACATGGTAATTTGTATCATTCATCACATGCAGTCCACCAGGTTTAGCACATTTTTTTTTAAATATTGGTAAACATAAGGCTTCATTCTTCGTTACAGTATATTTTTTATCATCAGAATCGTAATCGTTAATTAATAAAAACCAGTTATATTTATGATTTAAATAAAACCTCACATGGGGTAAGAACGGAAAATACTGGGGTAAGACCGGAGTTCATGCTAAAATCGCTATTAGACACTTTAGGGCACTGAGATTTTGGGACAATAATGGTATGTTGTCCTAATGACTACATACATTAATTATTTCTTTATAGGAAACTATTTACTCCCGAATTTAAGAAATATATGATTTATGAATTCCGGTCTTACCCCAAACGGCCTTGAACTACCTTGACATTCCCAAACTGTTTGCAATAATATTTTATTCACATGAGTAAAGAAAAAAGTAAAATTATGTCATTAAAATCGAAGCTTTAGGTATTTAAATATTTACTATTGTAACAATATTAGCTACGACATATAGGTGTCCTTTAATGGGTGTACTTATATAATTATTTTCGTCATTGACCATTTTTTCCTATCTCTTACCATATTCCTAAAAAATGCGGAAAACCACGAATCGGGGGGTTTGCAGCAAGATTTTGATAGGCAACCCTAGTGCGATGTATTACCCTATTGGTAAGCTATCATTTATACCACATTTCGATCAAAAAACAGATACATACGTCATAATTTAAGCAGCGGGCTCTCGGACTATATATGCATGTATTTGGTACAGAGCAGAGCATAACAATTTTCTGAGAAATAACCTTTGTTAATATTGGTTTGAAAATAGTATTTCAAAAGTAGGAAGTTATCTTAACAGATGGTCACATTAAAAAATAGCGGTTTTATTTTTTGATATAGAAAATATAGCAATAGTTTGGAAAGCTATGGAATTTAGTATGGAGTTCCAAAATGGGGAAAGAACGGATAATTTGAATTCCGATCTTTCCTCTAACATTTCTGACGGGGAAAGATCGAAAAAACACGTACAGCTTAAACTACGACAGATAACGGGTTGTCATTCTACATACATTGACCTTACAGCTATAAAATGCATGAATATCAATAATATAAACACATAACTTACCTGGGAACGATAATATAGCCGACCGGGAAAGACCGGAAATCTCGAATTTTCGCGGAAAAATTTGACGTTTACAAAATCACTCACTACACATCTTCTCAGCTCAAGAGACAAATGGGACTGGGCTGAGGCGGGGCGTAACAGAATAAAGTTTCAAATGCAAATGGTCAGTATAAACAATGTTGCCAGAGTTCATCACAAATTCTATTTTTCGGTCTTTCCCCATTTCCGATCTTACCCTAACGCACCTTATCTGTTTTTTGATCGAAATGTGGTATAAATGATAGCTTACCAATAGGGTATTACATCGCACTAGGGTTGCCTATCAAAATCTTGCCGCAACCCCCCCCCTGCCCCCCCCCCCCCCCCGAAAAAATCCCCCTTCGCGGTTTTTCGCATTTTATAGGAATATGGTAAGAGATAGGAGAAAGTGGTCAATGACAAAAATAATTGCTAAATTCTCGACAAAAAATCTACTAGTCCTACGAAAAAAATGACTCAACATTTTTTATAGAGAATTAAGCAAGGATTATTTTTGTCATTGACTACTTTCTCCTATCTCTTACCATATTCCTATAAAATGCGAAAAACCGCGAAGAGGGACCATTTCGGGAGGGGCAGGGGGGGTTGCGGCAAGATTTTGATAGGCAACCCTAGTGCGATGTAATACCCTATTGGTAAGCTATCGTTTATACCACATTTCGATCAAAAAACAGATACGTCATAATTTAAGCAGCGAGCTCTTGGACTACTAGAAGAGTACGGAAATGCGCTAATTTTTTTTAAGTGGGTAGTTTTTCATCGAAAAAATTAAATTGGACCACGGAAACATTGTAGAACATTGTTAATTTTAGTATTTTCGTGTTCCAAAGTTCCTGTACTTAGTACATAGTTTCCGTGGTTATGCCGTTTCAGTGACTTTGTGCACTAAGTCAGTAAACGAATCTCTGCTGCTAAATGCCTGATGATGAGTTTTCGAACATCTTACATATTTATCGCATATAAAAATCGTTAATTGTTAAAACCTGTTGGTAGTTTTTCGAGGGAAGCCCAAATTTTATAACAATTATAACATATTTGTGCCCAAAACAAATGGGAAAAGCCTGAATCTATAGCAGTGGAGGGATGGTCGATTATAAGGGATAAAGCTGGCATTTAATTTTTAGTTAAATCTGCATATTTATTTATTTATCGTATGACCAACATCACGCCTCTATCATTTAACATTCGTTATGTCAAAGTGTAAAAAGGTTAAAAGCGCAGAGTGAACTGCTTGTCAGAGACTTAAATCTAGATTTCTTATGTATTGTATAATTGCTTCGTCGCTAAGGGTGAGGAAGTCTGATGCATTGCCACTGTACGCTCTGAGTGCACACCCGGTAACTATGTGTTGAATGGTCGGCCTGTCTGCTTAAACGGGCTTGGGACTACGCTAAAACAATGCGGTTAATCATACAACACTTCATATTATGATACACAATGTTGATATTCTGTGACGGTTGTTTCGAATTGAGGTAGATCCATAGACAATAATACACGACATTGACACGGATGAGCAGATACTTGGAATCAAATGATGCAGAAAACAAATAAATCAACATCGTCACAGTTATTAATGACACATGTCTCAATTTTCCCTTTAAAACCAATAGAATCAGGCCTCACTGTTCGTCACATAAAAGCAAAAAGTTGTTTTATGTACCAGATAGTGCATAGTATCTACCAGCTACCTCTTTTCCACATCATATGCTTCTGTAAACTTAGGAATCATTTGAAAAAATTCAATAAACGGGAGACCTTAAATCTCGACAACCTTACTAAATATGCCTTGAAAAAAAAATAAGGAGATACATTGAACTTTTATCGAGTAAATCACTGTAAAAGATTTTTTATATCTTGTATAGATTTCTCAAAATAAATGTGAAAAACACCTCTGATCTTTTTCAGAAAGAAAGCACCGCGTTTCCCGAAAGTTGCGTATTATTTTTTGTATTGATAATATACACTGAAATCTAGGGTATAACCGTGAAAGATTTTTGATTGAAGCGAAATTAACCCCAAAAAGTATAAAAACCGCTATTTTAAACATTTTTTATTGCGATTGTTCATACGATTTTAAACCTTAATGCCGCGGGAAATGATCGTGCGTGACGTCATGTAGTTGGGGTTTGAGCCTTAATACTAAAGATCGTTTAGAATACTGATAGATCTATGCAGTTAATCAGAGTTACAAATTACATACGATGTATTATACAATAGTGAATTATATTACGATACTTAACACTAATCATAATAATAACAAAACTATTCATTGAAGCAGCAAAAAATAACTTAATATAATTTAGTTGCTCAAGTAGATACATTATAAGAATAGTCTGTTGGCGCTGACTTTGCGGTCATCGCATTTTGTGTTGTATGTACATGTAATATATTCTTTCAATTACTATCGATACGATAATATTAAATAAATAGATAGATAATATATAGTGGAAGAAGGAGATAGCATTGATCTTACAAGGTCAACAATGTAACAAATCTGTTCAACAAATATTATTAGGGCATACTTACCTACTAACCGGTATTTTGGTCACGAATTTATAAATCATTGACGGCTCCTCATTTCAACGCGATCGTGCACCAATCAGACATAATATTATAGTTCCCATTACATAATCGAATTACTGATGTTAAATTTTGATAACAGTACTAAAAAATTACGTAAGAAAATTTGTGTAGAAACCATGTCAGTTCACCTCATGTTCTTGTGTAGAAAAATATTAGCTATAAGGTTGTTGAAGATTTTCACCATGATCCATGTTATAAGAAGTTGCCCGGTTTTCGTGTAGTACCTATCGATTATCAGGATGATTTTTGACGCTTTGATTTGTCAATTTTTGACAACCTGTGACCATGGCAGCTGAAATGACAAAAATCAATCAGATAAACACGAAAACCGGACAATATCTTATTTTTATTCCCGTGTCTTATACGGTTTTGTGTGAAAATAGAAAAACCTGGAATTCGTTTTTCTTGTAAGGGGGATGCTCCTTAGGGCAGGGGTGGGAGACTTGAAAATCATGAAATTCTTTATTTTGTAATATTTTGGACAAGTTTAACAGGTGATTCCACTAAACAATGAGGGACGCGTAATTAGAGAGATGTCAATTTGAACTGATTAATTTTTGTTAACTCTCCTTGAAAGTTTGACATTGGCCTAAGGAGAAAAATAGATGGAAAATAGTAGGTACTTGTGGATAATGGACGAGTGTAAAAGGAACGTAAGTAGGTACCTTGCATTTTACAATCAACTCACTGCAATACACCTCATCAGTTTTATTGTTCAAAATGTGGATTTGCAGCTATTTTCATCTGAAATGGCGCGAACGTAAGAAATTCTTAAAAGCATTAAGTAGCATTCCTTTTTGATTGCCGAGTTTGCCATACATTGCCATCTTATTGTCCTACGCTACATCGCGAAATATTGAAATTAGATATAAAAACGTTTATAATATGGCACATTCAATGTCAAGTTTACATGCCAGACTATAAATCTATATAAATCATTAACTCAATCAACTGATACAGATAGTTAGTTACACTTAGTAGTACTACATACAAAGTACAAATACAAAATTGTATCAATAACTGGTTTGTCTATTAAGGCCTTGGTACCAAGAATGACATCACGGTCATTTCCCACGGCAATAAGGTTCAAAATCGCGTGAACAATCGCATGATGAAATGGTAAAAATAGCGTTTTTTCCATTTTTTGGGGTTAATTTTGCGTCTATCACAAAACATTCACGGTTATTCCCTACATTCTAATGCATATAATCAGAACAAAAAAAAATACTTTCGCGAAACGAGTTTCCGTCTTTCGGAAAAAATATCAGAGGTGTTTTTAAATTATTTTTTTGAGAAATCTATACAGGATGTAAAAAATATTTTACGGTTATTCCCTAGATAAAGGTTCAATGTATCTACTCTATTTTGTTCCAAAGCATATTTAGTAACGGTTGTTGAAATATAAGGTCTCCAGTTTTTAGATTTTTTTGAAATGTCGGTATGCATACTCTTAGTCTTAAGTTTGGTTTATCACATCGCGCAATTAATATCAGCTGTGACCGGTTTAATGTATATGGACATGGACACATCGTGATTACTTGTATCTCTCGTACCTACAGGTTTCGTTTATTATAGAGCTTTGTAGTATTTATATGTGGATGTCCTCTCTTAAAATTTATTACAGATGAAAGCAATAGCCTATCATTGTTAATGTTACCACAGCGTGATATTAATAAAACAATTTAAGCAGAGCCAACACTCCAACTAACTGAGATAAACATTAATAGCTATGTACATACATAGTTTCCCACAACAGTGTAGAAGAATTAAGGATGAACATTGTCGGGCTTACGACCGACCCCGGCTGGCTTAAGTGATCACTTTACACTCGAGAAACATTCGCTATTTCAGTTCACCCCGGCTGGGATTCGAACCCAGACCTTCATCTCGCATAGTAGGGATCATATCCACTACACCACGAGGAGCGACGGCTGTGTTGTCGAATTTCATGTATGTATATTAAGTACCCATGTATTGCTGCATTTCTAACTGTGGGGAATGGATGGTATTTGTATATACTACGGAATGTAGAAAAAATCCAACGCTTTACAAGAATAAAATTTGTAAATCAAAAATAATATAACTATCTTCTTCTTGTTGTTCAGCCGTCCCTCCACTGCTAGATGTAGGCCTCTTCTAACGTTTTCCATTTTTTTTACTTTGTGCTTTGCTCAACCAGTTTCTTCCTACGACTGGGACTATATCATCTACCCATCTTTTTTGGGGTCGTCCTACAGGTCTTCTGTTCTCCCATGGTAGCTATCGCTATGTTAGGATTCTGGGTGCCCATTTCTCATTTCCTTGTCTCGCAACGTGGTCTGCCCATTGCCATTTTAATTTAGCGATACAGTCTGCTATGTCGGTAACCTTTGTTCAGCGTCTGATTTCTTCGTTTCTAGTTCTATCTCTCAGACTTATTCCTAACATTTGTCGTTCCATAGCTCTTTGTGTGTTTATAACTATAATATTTACATATTTATTTATTTTGTTGAAATATAATGAAAACTTTGCAAGGAAACGCCCTGTATAATTTCATTATTTCCTTGTGAAAAAGTTACTAAGAAAAGCACCACTAGGTATATTTTTTTGATGATGTGTCTCACATTGTGAACACAATTTAGTGGAAATAAATAAATAAATTGGTGGGAACAATATATCACCAGCCAGTATGACAGCATTGACAGCAATCGCCTTTTCGCCAGTCGGTGTACGGTTAAACATAAACAATGGAAAAAAATACATGAATCACAAAACCTATGATTTAGTGTATCAAAGTAACGTTAAAGTGACAGGATTACTTGGGTTTTGCTTTTGGTAACTTTTACGCGTTTCTATTTAACTTCACTTGGCGTTGTCTCCCATATCTTGCAATCGAATTAAAACATATTTTCAGACTAGCTAAAGCTCTGAAAGTTTCACCAACTGTGTAAACTAGATGACATTACAATTCTGTACCACATTAGATTAGCCAGAGACAAAAAAGAAGTGAAGCGTTTTTGAGGTGATCCAAGTGTTTTTGAGGTGATCCAAGGGTCGTGTGTGGTATCGTATGAAAGGGCATTGGAAAAGAAACATCGAAACACATCCAAAGTCAGATTAGATTTCACTGCATATGTACCATTGTGTTTGGTGTTTACCTCACGAGTAGAAATTGGATCGGATTGTGTAACATTATTTATGTTACAAAGATTATAAAATCATGACACTTTTACCTTTACTTTTTTGATAGTATATCGTGTATATGCCATTAAAATGATTTAATGAAAATATCTCCATTTATTTTTATGTTGGAATATTAGAGAAATTACCAAATCAACATGCAATTTTTTGGTCATCTAAATCGTGTGGACGTTTTTTGACATTCACTTTAAATGCTACTTTTTATATTTTACTGCATAATTTGTTATTTCTTTAGCATTTTGCGATCCATATTAAATTGGTTCCAACATTTCATTACTGTTATTATGTACCTAATCGTGACATTTCTGGAATGTTAATTACTACTATAAAAAGTGTTACAGCGATATCAAAAAATGATGTAATTTAGTATTGCGATAAGTATAGAATTTTGTACATAAATATAAGAACTAAAATTATATTTAATAAGCTTGAAATGTGCGAAAAACCTATCCATTTTTAATCAATGATGTGCCTATGAACAACCACACATTGTACCATGGATCCTATGACTAAAAGACAAAACTTAAGCAATCATGATCATTATTGATGTTCATTTATTTATTCATATATACGGCCGTATGGACATATTTTTATGTTTTTTATTGTTCATTTATTTATTTGATATGTAAAAATTATCAATTCAATTATTGATGACATCGAGCGATGAATACTAGTATTTAGTACATTAATAATATTGTGCAGTTGGCATAAAAAGGAATTCTCTTTGTGATCAAAAGAAGTTGTAGCGAAATTGCATTTTAAATTGCGACGTAAAATAAAAACAGAAGATAAGACTTTACTATTAAATGCGAAAGAAGTCTCTAGCCAAGAAGGAGGTATGTATCTAGTTATTTTTTTCTGTTTGAGGTA
Organism: Ceraclea dissimilis; assembly: GCA_963576895.1. Taxonomy (NCBI): domain Eukaryota; kingdom Metazoa; phylum Arthropoda; class Insecta; order Trichoptera; family Leptoceridae; genus Ceraclea; species Ceraclea dissimilis. The sequence continues at coordinate 13,365,872 of OY756370.1, forward strand.
TTAAGAAACACTTTTCTTTATGGACGATAAGGGAACAAGCTCTTAAGAAATTATTGCAACATATAATCATTTGAAGGGAAATAAATGACAGTCATCCCTCGCTATATCCACTTCAGTTACGATGGAAAAACAACGAGAAATCGGGGTTAGAATTCTGTGTCGGTGCAAAATGACCATAACGTTAGCAGCGGTCAAGATCCATACCACCCTCTCCCTTCAACAGTAAGAAATGCAACAATACATGGGTACTTAATATACATCAAATTCGACAACACAGCCGTCGCTCCTCGTGGTGCAGTGGCTATGATCTCTACTATACGAGACGAAGGTCTGGGTTCGAATCCCAGCCGGGGTGAACTGAAATGACGAATGTTTCTCGAGCGTAAAGTGATCACGTAAGCCAGCCGAGGTCGGTCGTAAGCCCGACAATATGCATAGTATATACTACGGAATGTATGTAGAAAAAAATCCAACACTTTACAATAATAAAATTTGTAAATCAAAAATAATACTAGCATATAGTTCGTGGTTACAATGCTTCTGGTAAAGCTATCTCTAGGCTATATTATAGTGTGATAATGGATTATGCTAATTCAACATCCGTAGGTGTAAAACGATATAATTGATTTTCAATGTCTCGCCTATACTCGTATGGTTTAAGGAAAAACTGATAGTGCGTTGACCTACAATAACATAAAATCATGTCTATGTGAATTATACAAATTCACCGAGAAGGATACGGTGTGGGTTCAATTCCCAAGAAGTAACGATGATTTCGGAGTATAATATATACTCTGAAACAGGGCTGAGTGGTTCTCCAGTGTAAAGCGATCACCTCAACCGTCGTAAGTCCAGCATGCTCATCTTACACTGTACTTCAGTTGAGAGACTGATGCCGGATTTCGCCAACTTTTAAAGTGAGGAATAGTGGAGATAAGAGACCCTTATCATTTTTTTTCATACAAAATTTGTGCTAGTTGAATCCTATCTCCGCTATTCTTCACCTACGTAAGAAGTTGGTGAAATCCAGCATAGTTAATCAACAAATTCTACGTTTTTTTTCCTTTTTAAATGAATTTTGGTTAATCGAAATAAACCCAAATACACCTTTGTACACTTCACAGTAAACTTGAAAAGCTTGTGTCGTGAAGTTAGTCGGCATCGGGGATTGAACCCGCGCCCACTGGATTAACAGTTGAGTGCGTTACTAACCAGGCTACCGACCATCTCTGATTGCAATAAGAATTCAAATATGTTAAAAAAAGATATACCTATACCTAATCTATATACATCTAATGTCTGCTAATCCTCTTCATATGATAATACCACAATGGGATGTTACTATTAGCATAGCTGACATCACTATCATTAAAATATTTTTTCACATTAACATAAGTCTGTAATTAAAGAAAATTTAACATATTTTGTATATTTAATGACAAAATTTATTCCATCCGCGTACAAGGAAAACAGACGTACTTAAAATTTCATTGTTTCGTTAAGAATTTTTTAGTTATCTCGACGAAATGCAAAAACATAGAGAAATATTATAATAGAAGTGAATCTAGCCGACTAAACTTGGCAGATAATGTTATTAGCTACTGGTATTAGCAGGTATCCTATACCTGTTAGTAGTAGCTACATAAAAATATACAGTTATTTGAATCATGCATACAAATACGCTGTTATTTTTTCATTTAGTTTCTATTTCGAGTCACTAAAAGCAGTGAATATTGTCCTTTAGTTACTAGTAATAAAGTAAATAAATGCTGATCTATTATAGAATAAAAAATAACCGATAGGCAGCCTTATTAAATATTTTGCATTACCTGATGAAATGCATAAGTTGAAAGGCTTAAAGTTAAATTTGACGAATTCAATACATTTAAATACGAATTGTAGACTCATCCGCATCCGACCTCTTCTTTAAACTATTCAGATCTAAGATATCTGCAACTGAATCCCATCCCTATCCTCTCCACATCCTCCCAATACAACTAGCATGTCAAACTCTGATAGATGATTGAAACGTATTAGTATATTGTTCTCTGTATCGTCGATTTCCTCACTGCTGAGGGTCGCGATCTCCAAACACCCGTTACCTGACTAATCCCCGCCACGCGGCCCTGTCTTCGGCAAGATGCACTGCCCTATAGATGGAGGGAGCAACAGTCTGAGTAACTTGGTCCGTCCATCGCAAAGATGATCGTCCTCTGGGTCTACGTCCCGGCATGTTTCCTGTGATTATCAATTTCTCGAGACTATCTGCCCCTCTACGAGCGATGTGTCCAAAAATGGGAGATGCATTGTATATTTATATCTATCATCTTTATAAGTGCCATGAATAAATGAATAACATCGTGGAAAATCAAAAATCGAATCGATTACTGTAGCTACCTACTTTTCACTACGCGTTATTTATAACAGGTTATCATAATTCACTGTGATTATAATGTTACTGTTACTTTCAGTAGAATACAGTAGCAACGGGTAATATTATGCAAACAGAAGTAAGATAACAATACAGGAATTTCACAGTCGTGATTGTTATTTGCTTTGCTGATAGGAGACTTAGGCTTTCGCTAAGTAAACATTATATGCATAATATTCTACATGCCATAGTCTGGGTCTGGAGTTCAGAACATTCTATCTACACGTCATATAGTCCAGGCGTCGTAGGTTTCAGATGTATTTATTTATTTATTTATTTATTTACACATCAACGGCTAAAGCCTTTAACAATTTCTTGTTGGTACAGTGTCAAATACATAATCAAATACAAAAAAAAAACATTACTATTTCAACACAACAAATCAACAAAATATTTAGTTAATAATAATAAACAATTCATATTTCATAGAAATCTCAAAAAAATAATAATAATAAATCAATCGGCATGCATAAACAAAACATCAACTCCAATCCATCTGTGCCCAGCAAACCTTACAACAATAAATACATTAATAGTTCAGCAATATATAATATTATGTACATAGGTATATACAATACATTGTGTATAGTAAGTAGCAGGTAGTGTCGCAGTAGCTACGTACAGTAGATGCGCACAATTAACTGGACACAGATTTGCATGACAATATAATGCCCTCATGGAGCATAATCCTTAAATTGTACAACATTGATCATCGAAGTAAAATTATAAAACACAAATAAACTTATACTACCATGCAATAAATTCAGTAAAAATCATAAAACTATAAATAAATTCAGATCACCCTACAATATATTGTAGACTTAGTAAAATACACTTGAAAGTAAAATCTTTTAACATAAAAAGCCATACATATGTAGGTATATAGTTTAATCTAGGTTACCACACAATAGATTCAGTAAAGAAAAACACCAAAAATTAAAATGAATTTGGCCTAATATAATATAATATAGACTGAAACTTTAGACATTTTATGATGTATGGGAACCTTGCAAAAAATCCCATGTTTCCCAGGTATACTAGTGGCGGAAGATTAAGAGCCTTTTTTGTAGTGTGAGACAGCGTAACTACACGCAAGTGGGTACACGCAGTTATAGTAGTATTAGTGAGCGCACAAAGAATCCACAGAGATGCGTTTATTGTTCAAGGTAGGTATGTATATCTGTCCTTTCACGAACACTACAAAAAAGGCTCTTATATTGGCGCTAGAAGTATAACTTTGGGATTTTGTTTAATTTTTTTAATTAAAGGCAATCCACCCGTCAACGAGTGATTTATGTGGGGATTTTGTTTATGAATACGTAACTTCGCTCAATTTATTGAATAAAATTTCCTTGTGCTAACTTGGGGAGGAGCGAAAAACTGCGAAATTTTAAAACTTTCGTAAGTTTTTCGCTTATATCTTTTAAACCATAGGTTTATTGTATTCCATATGCTGTTATAAACTTGTAGAGCATTAAATTTCCTTCCAATTTCATTGACTAAACTTATTATTTGAACCCAGAGGTACCGAGATACAGGGCTTTAAATAAAGTGCTTCTTTTTAATTTGTGAAAAACTGTGAAAATACATCTTCATTTTTGCTACCTGTTTAGTGGAATTGTAATGAAGGAAGGAAAGCTCAAAAACAATATTGCAAAAGTAAAACATCAGCCCAGGGAACTAATTGGCAAAAAAGCTAAGTAATAAGAGCTTAAAAAGCTAAAAAGCTTTCGTGTTCAGGTTGTACAGTGTACACGTACAGCAACTTATAGTTTTGTAAAATTAAATTACTCTCATACGACAAACTGCTTACACGTATAGAATGTGAAGTAAACAAAAATATTAGTACCTTTTAAGTAATTTGTACCTTCATAGAATAAGGCACTTTACAAAAACTTCCAATTTGCAATATAATCTAATCGTTTATTTAGAGAAGAAAATCAAACCTTTTTAACGAAAGCATAAAATTTGCTTGAATCAACTTGAAATTCAAACGGTTCACATGCTCTCATCTTGTTGATTAACTAACAGCCAACGTACATGTAACATTGTTAAAAGTAAGGGTTTGTCTATTTAGGGAATAACGTAATACTAAATTATTTTGGTCATTGACCTTCATGAGGTCATGACCTAACGAAACTCGTGAATGATAATCTCTTCTCCATTCTTCTCGGGTGTACCGTGTGTAGTTTGTCGATGTTGTCGAGCTTTCGGCTTACTTGCTGAGGCCATCTTCAGGACTAATGTAGCGAAGATGGCCTCAACAAATAGGCCGAGAGCTCGACAACATCGACAACCTACACACGGTACACCCGAGAAGAATGGAGAAGAGATTAACAAGGGCCGTGAAAATCTACAAAGCTCTCTCATGAATAATAAAGCCTGAGCAAAGCAGAACTCTTCAATTATTTCACAACTTTAAATATTTTGATTATTTATATTCAAATTTGCTCTTATATTTTTTAATTATTATCTGACATCATTTTATTTCCTATATCAATATTTTATTAATCAGATTTTTACAATTTACTTAGAATTTTTGTTTATATAATTTTATTTTTATTGTTTGTAGTTACTATTGACCGATTAGCTAATTGTGTGCACTAATAACTGGGGGTTACTTGAACACTACATGTGGTATACTAATATTGTAATTCATAAGTAATGCCTGTATGTGTACCTTGAATAAATAAATAAAAAACTTCTAATTTAGATTTTTACGTGGTATTATACACAGACATGTGTAGTATAGACTAACAATAAAAAATGCGTCGAGACACATTCTTTCCTATGCTCTGAAGTTGCTAACAAACAAAAAAAAGGTGGTTATAGATGAACGCCGTTATGGTGAACTTTTCGGTGCACATCGTGATATAGATTGTTCTAAATATGATTTCTAACGATGATTTCTCTTTTACTAGCGAACAGGCTTAATAAAAAATGTTTTCTATGACATAATTTATTGATACCAGATGCCAAACCAGAAATAAAGATTTTTACACAGCCATCTAAGATTGCAAAACTTATAATGCTAGCGAAATAAACGTTTCTGAATAGACTCAAAAATAAAAGTAAGAAAGAAATAGAAGGAAAAAGAAGGGTATGGAAGAGGCCTATATCCTATATCCAACAGTGGAGGACAGAAGACTGAAGAAGAAGAAGACTCTAAATGTTTGGAGGTTAGTCTATTAGATATCATTATTGATTAACATATTACTGACCGTCGGCGTCGGTGTCAACTGCCTTAATGTGATCAGTTTACACTTACTCGTAAGTAACATTCACCAATTTAAAAGTTCGAACTCGAATTCAGGAATCGAACCCAGACCTCCAGCCGCACTACTCCACTGCTGGAAAAACGCCTTGCTATTTTTTGTGTGATATACACTTGCTATATTATTGCCTTCTTCTTCTTCCTGTGCCTTATAGGATCCCCCCAACGTTGGCGATCACTTGTGCAAAAACCTCTCTGTCCTGCGCTGCCCGGAGCAGATCTTCCACTCGTCTCATTCCGTTCCATTCTCTGATGTTGCGCAGCCAGGACATTTGCTTGTTAAAATGATTGCCTGCTTTTTTTAAATGTCTGATTTGCATACGAACAATATTGACTATGTTCAGGTTAAATTACTTATTGTCTATAGTACCTATATGTTGCCTTATTTATCTTAGACTGATGATAAGAATAATGACCGGCTAGAAGTAGTAAATGCATATGACATTATTTGTGGCATGAGATAGGAGACACACGACATCCATTACTATACGTACCCATTACCCCCATACATTATTCTACTACCTTTAATACCTGGCACTGCGTAGGTTTTTGGAGCTACTCTATGTTTTTTAAACAGGATAATATGGGCTTGTGTACACATTACCATAAACACCTACGTTTCAGCACTCTTCAGACTATGTACATATGTGTAAAGATAAGGCTTGTGTCGTGAAATGGCAGCACCTAGAATCGAACCTAGCCCTTCAGTCTTGGTAATAGATATAGTAAGGATTGTAGTTTTGTATCTTCAGGTGTAAGCAGAATGCATCAATTCGACAAAGGCAAAAATATATGTGTAGAGATAGGCGATATATTGTTTATTGATTGCTAATCATCCGTAGGCCTTATTTAAGGCACTCGGAATCATCAGGTTAAGGTACATATTGAAACAAACATTACAAAATCTAATGCGATAAATCAATAAACAGTTACAGCAAAAATGAATGTCAATTGGCCAGAACTGCATTATGTCTAAGCTTGCACAGTATACGGTTCTGAATAACTACTTTCTTACAAAATTTTCAGAAGGACGTCTTAAATATGCAACCGACCAATCGACCATCTAATTTCACAGTATTTTTACAATCACTAGTTAACGAGAACATCATTCATCTCCCAATTACGAGTGGCTAGACGAGGTACTTGTTAACTGTTAATTAACATTCATCATAACTAATTTACAAAAAAAAATCAATTGATTCCTCTCTGGCATGGGCGTCACCAACCTCGGAGCTAGGGGGGGGGGCATCGAAAATTTTAAAAAAGAACTTATGAAAAAAGCGTAAATAGCGCCGCAGGCGAAATTTTTTTGTAAGAGGTAGTGAAGGAGGTCGTGATGTGGTTTGTTAATTTGAAAATGTATATAATACTTTGCACAATAATGTGTATGTATGAAAAATGTTTTATATAAAAAAAATCATACTGATTTTAGAAAATTTATGATATGATGAAAAACTGTGTGGTAGTTATTTGATTTTTTGTGAGGTTTTATCATTTAGTATGAAAAAATATATACCTATTCCATTCTCTAAAGAGGGCAGCTTGGTGACGCACATGCTCTCTCATACGACTTTATAGTTCTGTGTATAGAATTTGCATTGCGTGTTGATGTTAGATAATTTATGCAATAAATTAAGACGTGTGTAGGTATACATATATTTTTATTCTGTAGGTGTTGACTCGGTCACCAAGCGGTCACTTCGGCTATATAGACATAGACAAGTGGAGTGGTCAGAGAACACTCCAGCGACATAAGTTGTTAATGATCTTGAAGATCAAAATAATATTCAACTTTTTTATTAAGTGTGTTCGTCGCACTCGTCGTCCAAATGTCGCTTATAGTGATGGAAAATTGACTAAAATAACTAAAATTTGAATATTTAGTCGATTAGATGTCAAAACATCACGATTGTTTGATAACTTTCTTGAGTTTCTATATGTACGATTTTTTTTTGTCCATTGGTATCGATTGTGAATTTTTTTAGTTTCTGTTTTCGAACTTTCAGCTGTGTTTGTAGATTCAATATTCGCCTAACTTTCGACGTCGAAATGGTGAAATGAAAAAAAATAGTACAGGATTTTTTCTTCTATTAATTTCTTTTAATTTTTAACTGCGGGCAGCTGCAGGGCACTGAGCACCTCATGGCCTGCCCAATGGTTCCTAGGCGATGCACATGGGAGAGCCTCGCGGATCGCACCCCCTTGGACGATGACGCGGGAGAGGTTGTGGCTTTCTGGGAGCGGAGGGGAATCTGATCGAGTATGCTGACCGACACGATAAGAAGAAGAATTTTTATTCTCGCCAACAAAAATCACAATTTGAACAAAAATTTCTCACTGTGGTGAGCTTATTGTCATTCAGCGATCTCTTCCATTTAAGCCTCACAAACAAATCCATATCACGGTTCATCGATTATCATTTTCTCGATTGTAAAATATAAAATACAGACGAACGTGCTAATAATTTACTAAGCATAGAATCCTAGACATAATACTCGTATGTCGCCTGCTGACTCGAACAATGTGTTATACAATAATACCGTATGTAATAAATTATAATATTATATACGTCTTCATAAACTTATGTTGAAATTGTCGCTTACTGTGACTTGCTTGTCTAAGTCACCATAATAATTCAAAGTTTATGGTACATAGTTTACAGTATTTTAATTTGTTTATGGGTACCTAATGTACCTATATGCATTTTCAAATTGCTTGAGGCCACAGTACAAAATTAAAGCCTTGGTACCAAGAATGACGTCACAGTCAGTTCCCACGGCAATAAGGTTCAAAATCGCGTGAACAATCGCATGATAAAATGGTAAAAGTAGCGTCTTTTCCATTTTTTTGGGGTTAATTTTGCGTCTATCAAAAAACTTTTAGGGTTATTCCCTAGATTTTAATGCATATTATCAGTACAATAAAAAAATTTACTCCGCGACTTTCGGGAAACGAGTTTCCGTCTTTCGGAAAAAAGATCAGAGGTGTTTTTTTTTTTAAGAAATCTATACAAGGTATAAAAAATCTTTTACGGGTATTCCCTAAAATAAATGTTCAGTGCATCTACCCTATTTTGTTCCAAAGCATATTTAGTAACGGTTGTCGAGAGATAAGGTCTCCCGTTTTTAGAAATTTTTGAAATGTCAGTATGCATACTCTTAATGAAACGACATTACTGGGATCAGAAAATAGAACTCCAAGGTTTTCTATTAAAAACATACTCGTAAGTTCAACTTCTTTATATTACGTGTCATAAAAAATACATTGTTAACACCTATTAATATTAAAATAAATTCATAAAATATTTTTATGATCCGCTTTCGTAATCATTGTAACTTGTAACCTTCAGTTCGTCTGATTTTTGATCCGAATATCTTTTCCAACGCCCTTTCATACATGACCCCTTCCAAACCTTGGATCTTGGATACCCTCAAACACTTTAGAGTTTAGTTTAGAGTGTTTAGACGAACACATATTCTAGTAACAGAAAATAATTACTATAGAACTAACTATAAAGGTACCTTTCCTTACGTGCTATTGGGGTATTGAGGTAAAATTTGAGGGATTCAGGATTTTTCGATAAAATCTCGAATATCTGGAAAGCCGTCAGAATTTGGGCTAAGCCTTAGCTCAAAAGATTGCAAATGATCTCTATTATCAACCCTTAAGATATCTGCATTCATCTACCAATTCAACCCTGTATAAAATCTTCCTAACTTTATGTTGAACATACTACTTATATACATATATACCTTTATATGTTCAAGATTTAAGCCCATCATAAAATAACTTTATTGAATATTTTTGATAATTTAAGATTAAGATTCAATGACGCAAATAGGGTTGCAAGATATGTTGGACAAAAAACCGGACAATCTTTAATTTTTGCCCTACTCTGCCTGTCCTATAATATTTGTTTTTTCCTAAAACGCTTTCACAATTTTCACGGTAGGCGAAATTTTCGCTATTAATGAGTTCTGAAGAGTGATATTTTCCCTTAACGAAATATAAAATATGTACTTACGTAGGTAAATAGTTCAAAACAGTGTAGACGAATTTTATTTTATGAAAAAATGCTATCTACTCATATACTCAAGTTTTTACAAGGTGCCTAATACGTATGGAAAATTTGAACATGATGGAAATAGTTAAGACTGTATTCCCTTGAAGGACTTTATTAAAAATATGTAATTAATATGTCTTAATCGTGCTGAAATTATTGAGGTCCGTTTGAAAAAACCTGTCAGCCCTTTGTCCGGTTTTCCAAGATATTTTCGACCGGACAGATGTACTAAGAAAAACCGGACATCTGGCAACCCTAGGCGCAAGTGTAACCTTTGACTTGCCCGTTGTATGGAGAATTAATTAAAAATATAACAACAATGACACAGAGTCATTGACAGAAAAAAAAACAGGTGTTGATTGCGAAAAGGTCACCGTAATAATCATGGCATTACAAAAATTCCCACATAACTTATAAATTACATTAAAATTCTTTATAATTTATCGTCTGACACAATAAATTATAGAATATTTATTCATGAAAACAATAAAGACCTATATTTATTAATTTTGTTATCCGAAATATTATTCCCATGAAAATAAAATTAACAAGCACGAATTTATCGCATTAAATTGGGAATTGGGAATCAGATTTAATATTTGAATTAAATTACAATATTTACAATCACCGCAAAATAAAACAATAAATAACCCTCATATATAAAAAATTAAAACGTGTGAATTGTACAATTTTTTAAATAATAAATAAAAATAGTAATACATACTGTATTAATTCGCAAAAATGCAACAAAACTTGTAACACAAAATCACAGTAAACCACCACACACGGCGTTATCTGTCATAAGATAAGACAATGCACTTAATCTAATGTAAACAACAACAATGTTATCACTATCAGGCAGCAGCTGTCAAATGGAACAAGATGGCGGACGATTTGAAATTATAGAAACAATTGAAGTGTTCGAATACGTTTTAAAATAAACGTGTATGATTGGAGACGCGCTGTGAAGGCGACTGACATCAGTTCAAATAAAGAACACAAGACTGGTTTGATACCGTTGTGCCGTACATACTTAGTGGATGGTAGAAGACCTATAATGTATTATGTTGTAGAATGTATAGATACTTATTGATATCGTTATCATTGCTGTGGGTGATTCCTCTGACGTATGAAAGTATAGGTGACAATTTCATTTAAGTAGGTACCTACCATTTTATATATTATAGATGCTGTCCATGGACGTCGCCAGCCTCGGAGCTGGGGAGGGGCAATAAAATTTTGAAAATTGATATATCATTAAAAATGCGTAAATAGGCGATTTTTTTTTGTGAGACATTGTGGAGAAGGTCGTAATGTTGTTTGTTTATTTGAAAATGTATATTATAATACTTTGCACAACAATATGTATGAAAAAAATATATTTAAGAAACAATAAAAAATACCACCGCAGGCAATATTTCTTATGAAACTGTTGGATTTTCGTACTAATTTTAGAAAATTTATGATATGATGAAAAAATGTGGGGTATAGAAATGTGATTTTTTGTGACGTTTTATTAGATAGAGTCTCGAGAAGCTCATAATCACGGGAAACACGCCGGGACGGAGACCCAGAGGGCGATCACCTTTGCGATGGACGGACCAAGTTACGCAGACTGTTGCCTTCTCCATCTACAGGGCAGTGCATCTTGCCGAGGACAGAGCTGCGTGACGGGGATTAGTCAAGCAACGGGTGTTTGGGTTTGGAGATCACGACCCTCAGCAGTGAGGAAATCGACAGGAGAGAGAGATTATTTAGTATGAAAAAATATACCTATATCTACATATTCCAATCTCTATTCATTCCCCCCCCCCTTAACGACGCCCATGCTACCCAACTGTCTACACATTAATTTGTCAGTTTTAATAGCATTATAAACTTGACATTAGAACTACGTGACCTAGTATATGTTATTACGTGAAATATTATAAACTTTATATAACATCATACAGGTCATTGCTGGGAATTTCTATATGATAAAATTCTTAGCGCACGTGTGTCTTGAATACAATCAATAGGATGCCAATACGTATAATACGAGTATGTGATGTTATAGGGCAGGATTAGGGCCCACTGGTGCTGCGGAGTCCACATGTCATCGTGCAAGGTGCAGGCTATGGCCACCACCGTAGACAAAAGCAAACTGGATTATCAAAAATGGAATCGAATAAATTTGAATAGATTCCGATACTGTTTTGTTCAAATTTCATTATTCATTTAATTTTTTTTTCTGTGTCTCTCATTTTGTGTTCTTTCATTTATTTATTTAGTTCAAGCATACATACATACATACATAGAACAGATACATACATTGATTTTAGACAAACTATCGCAAAGACAGAAGTAATCCATTCCACACTCACATGTACACACATATAGATCACTGAAAAAACTTATATATTTTACTCTAAATTAAACATTACATGATAAACTAAAGAATAAATTGAGGAGGGAAGGAAAGGTTTTTAGGAGTAAGTTGGAAGTCAGAAAGGGTAATCCTGGACTGTAAGCATTGAAGCACCTGCTTCTTGAGCCGTTTGTTTTATTTATCTGATATTGCAATTCACAATGGAGTCGATTCTGTAACCGATTAAGTGCGTACTTACCAACTAATATAAGACGTTGTTTTTTTTCAATTGCATTACAGCAGCTAAATTAAGTTTAGAAGACACTTATTTTAATTCAAAAAGTTATAGAATCATACCTTTTATGTTATATGTTATAGCAGTTATATGTTTTTGCTCATTAAAATGGCTTCATAGAATGTACCCCATCGACTACCTTTGAGGGGATGTAAAATAAATTGGGCCGGAAAATGGACCGGCAACATCCGATTCCTTAATCTTTGATCTATCCCCATCCCCAACAAAATCAATTGATGGAATTTGATCCTTATATTGTTCATACGAAACTACACACAGCTCCTGAACTATATTGATTGAAAGTGAATAAAAAGTATTAGGTAATTATTACCCAAATACGAGGGCGGATCAATAAGTACCCGTGTTAGGTATGAAGATGCAAGTTTATTCAATTTTTTCATTTTTTCGAAAAACACTCAACAGGAGTCATTTAACTGGTTGTTAAATAATAACTAATCCACGAATCGGTCCGAAATTCAGTATGGTGTTGTCTGAAGGATGGTTCCGCACGATGGTAATATCATTTGCCCTCAGCACAGACACATTTCTTCAAACACGGGTACTTATTGATCCGCCCTCGTACACGTCATGTATCTTATTATTATCATTGTGATAAATCCTTATAGACATACTTCAATAATGAAGTCAGTTTTTGTGCACATATTTCGCAAATTGCTCGCATTTTTTTTATATAATTGTAATGGTACTATTTATTTCATAAATAGGTGTAATAATAACATACCTATTCATTAAAATCGATTAGTTATGAATGCCTATTGTGCATATTTATTATTAAACTACGGTTGAATATTACATAAGCATTAAGTTATTTAAAGTATAATTATATTGTTTTCGATATAATATTGCCAATTTTTTAAACAGATCGTTTAGCCTTATTTAGCCAACGACCGTAATTCATTTTTTTATCATAGCTGTAAGTACTTTTTTTTATGAATCTGGGTTTATCGAAATAATCCCAAATACACCTTTGTACACACTTCACAGTAAACTCGAAAAGCTTGTGAACAAATCTATTATTGTAATTTTTATCCCAGTTATTCAAGATATTTTTTTTTCTGTTTTGCTGATCCTGAAAACCAGAAAAAACCAATCGCCAGAATTGAAACTTCACGAAGACGACACCTATAAAAATGAACTTCTGTCATGAACCTATAGACATACATTCGATAGGAAATCTCAACATTATTAAATCGAATTATGTAATACAATTTCGACAGTAGAGTGTCTATCTACAATACGAAATGCCAGAAGATTCTCATGTCATTCTCGAGAGAAGTTCTTTCTAATGGCGCCTCAGCTGTGAAAAGAAATATAACTGACAAAATATTATTACCCAATAGTATTAGATCAGATAATAACAATAGTCATATCATATAACTTCCAACAATGGTTTATAATAATTCTAGCGCAATAATAACTAAAGATTTAGAATTAATCAATATGTAGGTACTTGGTAAAATTGGTGGGAATGCATCTATCAACGCCTCCTAGAGTAGGTACTCTAGCCGTGCTGTAACAGTTGGCAACATAGCATGATCGAATAGGACCTCTACTCCTGTTAAATCTCCTAACAGAATATGTAATACGTGGTCCATCATACTCGTTGTTAAGGGACTGTTATTCCATACATTTCCTTAGTGACAGTGATGACAACCTCGCCTATAATATTTTATGTATTAATCCTAAAACATGGCTAGCCGTTCTGTAACAGTTGGCAACATAGCATAATGATCACACAAGACCACCACTCCTGTCAAATCTCCTAACAGAATATAATACGTGGTCCATCATACTCCTTGTTAAGGGACTGTTATTCCATACATTTCCTTAGCGACGGTGACGGCAACCTCGCCTATAACTTTTTATGTATTAATCATACAACATGGCTAGAGAAAGAGAGAAATGTCAAGGTGGCGGTGCATCTATTCAAATATAACTGCGGTCGTGGATTCGTCATTTCGTTGTAGACGATGTACACTTGTACATATTTAGAGTAAAAGTGCAATTACTTGTCTAAAGAAAGAAGGTGGGTCGTACCTTAAAATAGTATTAAAATTTCGTACCTTTTTCAATTGTGCGAAAAAATGGGTTAATGGTTCAGAGCGACAAGCGCAAATATCAAAATATACAAAGGTAAGTCATAAAAAAATGTTGATGTAATGTTTAAATACATGTTGGCATATTAGCATATCCATCATTACTATCATAAAATGGGATTAACTTATTATTCCTCATAGGCTTTTTATGCACAAGGCCAGAACCATAACAATCAAATAAAATATGTTCATTGTTTAGATATGTTTAACATTTTAAACATTTGCAATTAAATGTTAAACATGTTAAAAATAGACTGCAAAAATATACATAATATTTCACATAATATGTATTGTATAACAGACTCCGAGTGGTTGTCAAATGATGCAAAAAGAACCTACGTACTCGTATTTGGGACATATGAGGACAGGATGAGGACATCTCTTGTAGCTGTGGAGAGATCCAAGATAACGAATACCTCCTCGTCTGCAAGATATGATGTTACACCGAATCGGAGCAACATGATACACCGAGTCGGGGCAACATGTTACACCGAGTCGGAACCTATTTAGCGTTTTCCACGTGAAAAAGGGCAGTTGGTGTCCCGGTCCCAGTAGTTTGCGTCCAACATACAAACCTTATCAGGCTGAAATATTGATGTAGCCAATCCGTATTTTTATAAGATTGAGATAAACACATTTCTCTATAAAACGTTGTCTGTCTGAAGGATACGTAAATTGTGAATGTAAGGTTAAAACATGCAGTGATACAACCTTTTTGAGAAATCTTTAAAATTATGTTTTGATGCGTGATTTTGCATTTAAATGAGTCATTAAATTTAGCACGAACATTGATATACATAATATTGAGAAGTATTGATAAAAAAAATGGCATTGAATTAATAGTGATGGGACTATACCAGTTATACATCATTATTGATTTATATCACTATTGTTTTTATCCCATGTATTACATTTATTATAATTATGTCATCAATAATATAAAAATATAATCATAATATTTAATTTAATAACGTGTACTATAAGCGTATTGAATTACTAATAAATTGTAATGGAAATATTGTAGTCAATAAGGAAGAAAAAATAATAAGATCGGAATATTTTAATTAATTAACAACGTGTTTCAGATTCATCAAAACAATTTAATTAAATTATTTGTAATCGTATAAAAAAATCTAACAATTATTTGATTTATAGATCGATTCGTATAAAAAACATATCTGTAAAAAACTTTATTATTTATTGAATTTTTTACTCTCTGCAAAGCAACATTTGTATTGGAAACTTGTTAGTAGGTAAGTAATAAGTTTTTCTTTTTTTTATTAGGCGGTCCACCCTAACTGGGAGATTTGTGAAACAAGTAATAATATAAGTTATCGTATTTGTTTTTAAAACAAGATTTTATGACTACACCTCCTAGAACTGTTTTTCCCGGTCTCCCTAACGATACCAAACAAGCCCTTCTGAGGCGATTGGATCCCTTCATTCCGATGGCGCCTCTCACGAAGGATTGACAGATTCAAAATTTGTAAAAAGGTATGAGTTCTACTCGTGAAGAACTTTTGTTAGATACCAAACACGGAGGTATGCGGTGATTGGATTCTCTCGATCGCTCGGTGTCTTCCGAGGGTTGAACTGCACAAAATCTGACACATGATCTGGATTTATTTTCCAACGCCTTTTCATACGATACCACACATGACCCCATACGACCCTTGGATACCCATAAAACCCCTTACATATTTTTTATCTCTGGAGAAAGCAGATTCATTTTTGACCAGAATCGTATTGTTACCGAGTTTACTTACGTTTGCTAGGTAAGGTTCAGGTCTCTAAGTGTCAGAAAGTGGTTGAAAACCGATTACAAAATTTGCGCACAGACAAAAAACATAGTTAAATCAACGGAATGAAGTTGAATAAAATCTTGTAAAAATAGGCAAGGCAATAAAATATGTATTTACTGAAGAATCCATGTGCGTTGTTAGGTCCTCTTGACGTTGTCAATATCTCTGAAATTAATTATATGTCTTGCAAAACCCGGAACAGTTCCTAAACGTGCTTCATTCCGGGTCCAGTCTGTTCCTGTCTACGATTATCAGATTTTTTTATCTAAGCAGAATTGATTTAATTTTCATCTCATCAAAATTGGATTACAAATCATTAACGATAATAATGTTGATAACATAATTCCATATTTTGATCGACAAATATTTTAGAAATAATTCTCAACCTTGTCAATCATCTGTATTAATCTCATTATTACTTTGTCAACATGAGATCGGTTGAGATATTCACTTATGTATGAAGTTAATTAATTTCCATATACTCCAAAGTCTTCTTACAGATTAAATTCAATAACTAGAAATCCCACATAAATATTTTAGTCCGTAAATTTATTTATTCGTATCACGTACTCTCCGTTTCACATTATTTGTCTCACGGGTTTCCGTAGATACAATTTTTTTCCTCAGAATAACTACTAAGAATCAAGTATCCAGTAGACAAGTTATTTGTAACAGAGAGCAAAATTATTTAAAACAGAGTAATGTTCTAATTTCAAACTTGACATTTACTGAAGCAAAAATATCTGCCATAGCGTCAATCATAATACCTACCTAACAAAGGTATTTAGGAGTGTTTACTGCTGCTATTTGTAAAAAATGTGGTCAAACAAAGAGACATGTTAGTTTATTATGTTTCAGTATTAAACTTAATCCTTCTTTATAAATAAATTATGCAAGAATCTGAAATTTACAGTCTTGGCTAAAAGCTCTTAAATGCACCTCCGTAGTACATGGTTGGCGCAGTTGGTTGAGGCGGCAGTCTCTCAAGCGGGAGGCACCAGGTTCAAACCCCGGCGCTGGCGATGTATTCCACACTTTGCGATACAGGCTTTCATCCTAGTGCAAGGTGTGCAGGAAAGTGTTTAGGTTTGAGTATGCAAGCCCATCAGATCCTTTAAAAAAAAGTTAGTTAATCGAACATTCCAATTGTTGTACTTCACCAACCAAATTTGCCGTCGGGTAACTCAGCTAGTATAACAATATTTACTTGAACAGGTATTAATTAAATTAATTAAGTAAGTTAATCTCGAAACATTTCCAATAGAATCAATAAATCAAAACTTAATTAAAGTTGATCAATATCAACTTACATGATTCTTCGAAACAGGGTACGAATGTAAACGTTCCCTAACACGAGTAACTATTGCCGAAATAATTGCGCAATTAATTTTTTCGAGTGCTGAGCAACTATTGAAGGTGTGAAACATTGCTGAAATAATTGCGCAGCTAATTGCTCCAGTTGGGGCAATAATTATTACTCGAAAATTTGCTCGTGCAAAAGAACCTTAATGCAGGACCGTGGCAACTAAAAAATTTCGCTATTGCAGCGCCTTTAGTTATCATCTAAAATTATTCAGCTAATGTCACACTTTTTATCCACATTGCGAAACCACAAAAATGTTTTGAATAGTCATCGATAGAAGTCGACATTTTTAGAATTCGCGGATTTAATATAATTATTATGTTTACCAGGTTAAAATTGATTACCTTTATGTTAAATTTGTACATTTTGTTTTATAAAGTGAATTGGTTAAAATTGTAGTACAAGTATTATCAAGTAGAATAGAAAATCTATGCTAAATAAAAAAAAATACCATAAGAATGTACTACAAAAAAGTGTAAGGTTTGGGAAGTCTGGCAAACTGTTCACTCAGACCGCGTCATTGTTGACGGGTTAAAGCTAGTAGAATCGATAATACAAGACTTCATTAAAGTTTATCAATATGTTATCAGATTGTTTCCCAACATCCATCCAAGGTCAAAGATTATCGAAGGACGTTGAAGTCAAACCCCGCTAAATAAACGTGACACCAAACAGGTTATATTGTCCTTTGGATTCAGAGACATTCAGTCCACGATATTTTCAAACTGACGTAATCCACACACCCACGAAACTTGTAAGGTGTCCTTGTAAAGTTTTGGGACCAAATTAGTGAATGCCATTTTATTAAATATCTTAATATAAAATATATTCTTATAATTTTAATCGACGACCATATGTGGCTATTGAGGACTGGACACTGCAGACTGCGGAAACATATGTTCAAAATTGGACTATCAGACACCCTAATCTGTAGATTCTGCTCAGAGGACAACGAAACACCCATTCACATCCTCTGTAACTGTGACGCACTCTCTCAGAAATAAGGTCACATTCTTGGAGGGCCCCTACTGGACTCCGAAAAGGCGAGACTATACTCGCACCAAGACAGATCGTGAGCTACATGAGACACGTCGGCCTTGAGGACGAGATGTAATATTGAAGGATATCACAATAGACCTATTCTGGTCGCAGTGACGCAGGGATACGTGGTCCCCTGACTTTAAAAAAAAGATGTCCTTGTGTAATTTTGAGAACAAATAAGTGAATGCCACACTATTAAATATCTTAATATAAAATATATTCTGAGAAACCGGATAAAGATTGAGTTAATTACTGAATAAGGCAGATATTGGGGTCAATTACTTTCTTTTTTCAATTATTTCTTAAGAAAATAAATTTATACACATTTATTTTAGTTCGGAAGGTTATAAAATTGGACCCATTGTATCAAGAATATATTAGCTGAGATAATTTGGTCACGTTGAGTGGATGAAATATGAAAGAATCGCAACGAAGGTAATAATATACATACAGACCGCAACCAAAATCTGTGAAGTGCAATCTTTTTTTCCTTATCCGGCGCCGGTTAAAAATGTCTAAATTAAGATTTTAACGGAAGTTATGGATATTAAATTTTAATATCCTTTTGTATTATGTTTTTATTGCAACAGGAAAAATGA
The DNA here is from genome assembly GCA_963576895.1 of Ceraclea dissimilis. Lineage (NCBI taxonomy): Eukaryota > Metazoa > Arthropoda > Insecta > Trichoptera > Leptoceridae > Ceraclea > Ceraclea dissimilis. The sequence goes on from OY756370.1 coordinate 13,385,204, forward strand.
CAACAAAAGCGGAAAAACCGTTTTAGTCTGGTGTTCTCGATAATGCAGTGTATTGGTTATGGATTTCGCTTCGATTGGCACGTACAACATACAATACAATAGCTAATATGAAATACAAATAACTCTTTATTTCCTAGTATTGAGAACGCATACTGGACAGGCTTTATACATAGAATTCCATTACATAATACTCGTATTTTCCAACTCATGTAGGTATGTAACGCTTGCCCATTGAAAAATTTTGTTCGATGAATATGTATGTAAATTTAAAGCAGCGACGCCTTCGTTGGTGTCTAGAAATTTTCGTCGAAGTCTCACATTTTCAAACTTTTATGAATGAAAAATTTGAAATATCGAATGATACCGTACCTACTAATGAAATTATGAATGAAAATAGTTTTGAAATATTTCTTTCGTGGAAATAATCAAGTAAGTACCATTCAATACAACGTGACAGAAAATGAAAATAGAATTCTCATACATTCTATATGGTACGTACCTATACACGTAAAGATTGCAAATCGAACTTTTTAAAGTACCCACCATCTATATGTGTGTTAAGTACCTACGTATGTATATAGATATCTAAGAGGAGTTTTGTGGCTTTCAGGGGTGGTTGACAACTAAAAAAGTCGACAATATGAATCTGGTCTTACGACTTTCATGACCATATTGGAGAGACGGGGAAAAGACGGAGCCTTGTGATCTTCCTGTGTTTACTCGATGAACTTTGGAGGGTGGAATAGTAATAGGTGGTTAGACAAAAACATATTTAAGCAAGACTCCGTGATTTTCACGGGTAGGTACCCTCTAGTAAAATTATATAATACACTTATGATGATACGGGCTGCACATTGCTTGGAGTTACATATAATCAAATGGTGAAAATTGAGCACAAGAGGAAGAAGGGACGCAGGACTTTGTGCAAACCGAACTCAAGTATTGCAACTTTCATTCAATACGATGAACAACACGAATCGGTGACACCAATTACTGAATATTCTATCGGTTGGGAAATTTTAGTCAATTTTCTCTCTCGTTTCGTTCTCGTCTGTCCCTTAACATCGTTGTCTCGCTTTAAATAATGCCAAAACATTCTCTCGACACCGCTCCATCAATAATTGTTCCATCAAATACGAGTTGCCGAATATTGAAATTGCTCGAAAAATTACTTTTAATCATCTTTTACTCGTAAATCAAAGTGCGTTACATCAATCTCTTATTCAAGTAATACTCGTATTACAGAGACGTGAAGAATGACGAATGAATCAAATAATTGACGTGTGGAAAATGGACATGCAGTTTTACCTTTTTTTTTGAGAAATAAAATGCGGTCTAGAACATTAAAATTCTTACACAGAGCATATGTTAATGATAGATAATAATATCTCCGCCTAGTCCATTTATAATTTTCTTTTGATAAGTTGGCATGTGATGTGTCTATCCTTAAGGGCTTGGCACCAAGAATGACGTCACAGTCATTTCCCACGACATTAAGGTTCAAAATCGCATGAAAAATCGCATGATAAAATTGCAAAAATAGCGTTTTTTCCATTTTTTGGGGTTAATTTCACTTCAACCAAAAAACTTTTACGGTTATTCCCTAGATTTTAATGCATATTATCAGTACAGAAAAAAAAATACCCCGCGACATTCGGGAAACGAGTTTCCGTCTTTCGGAAAAAAGATCAGAGGTGCTTTTCAATTTTTTTTTTTGAGAAATATATACAAGATATAAAAAATCTTTTACGGTTATTCCCTAGATGAGGGTTCAGTGTATCTACTCTATTTTTTCCCATAGCTTATTTAACAAAGGTTGTCGAGATCTAAGGTCTCCCGTTTTTAGAAATTTTTTAAATGTCGGTATGCATACTCTTAACAATGTTAATTACATCAAGTTTATACTCGTATCTTCAGCAATACCTTGTGGTTAATACACCTAGCATTATAATGCCATCCTCAACCACAGGTATATTGAAGGACATGTTCCTGTTTAATGTTTAATATAGTCCGAGTATTTTATTGTCTTCATACACACCGAGGTTAATAAACGTAAGAAACCCGTTTTTATATATTATCAGTTCAAACCTTGAAGCCTTTTATTGGCATAATGGACTTTATACTAGAATTGGTTCTTTTACTATCAAATAATGCACCTGATTCTAAATGTTAATTCCATACAATTTGCTAGTTCAAGTACTCGCTAAGTGCACACTGACTTACGACTGGCTGATTATGAGCCCGCTTTTCAAAAGTCCTTAAAGATTTTCCACTACAAAAGACTGACATGATTTCAGCATCCTTGGGGTTATCTCATCATGACACGATACCAATACTATTAGGTAAATGTACGGATACAGATAGATATCAATCTTGTACAAAAGAATATGGGATAAGTGTGGTCATCTTGTTGTCGATCAGCAGCACGGGTTTCGGCCTGCCAGATCGACGACAACGAATCTGTTGAACTTCCATACGTATGTATCGAAAAACATGGATAAACTAATTCAAGTTGACGTTAGTTACAATGATATGGAAAAAGCTTTCGATAGAGTTGACCATGATATTTTGTTAATGAAACTTGATCGTATTGGTCTGTCACCACGAATGCTCAACTATATGGCAAGTTATTTAAAAAATCGAGTGCAATATGTTTCCTATCGTGAGCACATTTCTGAGAGTTATCACACAAATTCGGGAGTCCCTCAGGGCTCAAATCTCGGCCCCTTACTGTTCACAATATTTATTAATGATATTGGTGATTCAATCGTCCATTCGGAGTATTTATTATACGCCGATGACTTAAAAATATTTCGCAGGATAACCTCGGATGAAGACGCTGAGCTGTTACAGCGAGATATTAATTCTGTTGTTCAGTGGTCAAAGTTGAACAATTTAGCACTCAGTGTACCAAAGTGTAACATAATGACATACACAAGATCATACAATCCAATAACCTATCCATACAATATGGAAGGGGTTGTATTACAGCGGGTCTCCGAAGTAAAAGACTTGGGAATAAAATTTGAAAGTGATCTGACATTTAAGGCACACATAGAGGAAATCGCAAGCAGGGCATTCCGAGTCTTAGGATTTGTCTTTAGAAATGCGACCTATTTTAAAAGGGGAAATACCCTGCGACTCCTTTATGAGACACTGGTGAGAACAATTCTGGAATCTGGATCTATTGTTTGGGGCCCACACGAGGTGACATATGTATATCACAACATTGGAAAAAGTCCAGAAACGTTTTTTGAGACACCTCTATCGACTCGAATACGGATACTATCCGTATATGTTTCCATCTTTGTTCGTGATGGGATGCCTCGGTTTTTCGACATTGGAAAAAAGACGGAAGGATTACCTATGTCGTCATTTTTTTAAGCTGATACATGGTATTATTAATAATCCAACAATACTGCAAGAAATCTCATTCTACGTACCAAATTCGTACAACAGATCCCGTGCTCACATGCTTTTTTATCCTCCACAAGGCAGAACAAACATAGTACAGTATTCTCCTATTGCAAGAGCAGTCCGCTACCTCAATGAACTTACAGCGCATGTCGACATGTTTGAGGTGACATACTCAGTATTCATCACATATCTCGACTTATACCCAGGGCCCCCAAACGGCGATACTTGGAAGAGGGGTCAATACTTCTAGGAAGGTGTCGACCGCGGTCAAAGAGATGGCGTAAGTTAAATGGTTTGTGACTCGGATAAAAATATCTTCGGTTCTGACATGTAGATGGGGTAAATTAAATGGTTCATGTAGGTACTAAACGCAATGACACAAAAACATTTTCAGTGTTTCCATATCGAAATAAATTCAGACTTCTGAGGTTCCCTTCGTAATATGGTTCATACAAACTCATCAAATTTTTCCCCAAATGCAGGTGATGATTAGAGTCTAGTAAATATATTATAGTCGATACATTTTGTAAGTAGATACGCTAGAATACATTCTGACAGTCAAACATAAAAATAGGAATTTAACTACCTACTTAAAATTATTAGCGAAAATATTTTTTATGTGTAAACCCTGATACCTATGTTCTGTGGATTTCCAACATGGATCTATAATACTATTCTAGTAAACTGGATGGAGAACATAGGTGTTTGTCTATACATTCTGTATGATTCTGGGGAAAATGGCCAGTTAGGCAAAAGAAGCAAAATGGAGGATTTTCCATACTAAACGGGCTATAGGAAACTGCGGTTTTCACATGGATTTTTGATTTTCACTGTTTATATTTTTACCGAAAATGAATTATAGACATCATATTGTCATAATTAAAGGACCAAGGGATGTAAAAAGTCCATTAATCAGAATTTATGAGCAATTTTATAACACAGGAAACGGCACACGATGGAAGTAAATTAAATTACTTTTATTTATTTTTCTTATTCTTTTTTTCAGATTTCCCTTTATTAATTAAACCTTTTGCATAATTTAAGAAAGAAAAAATAGTGAAAAAATGTGTTTTCAGTAGTTGCCTATCACTAATTATGATATTGAATATCACGGATGTGAAGACGTTTTAAATATATCATTTATTATGTAGGAATTTATTTTTTCATATTTTTTGTTATTTAAAGCTAATGTGTATGTATTTATGATTTTTTGTGCAATGTTTGATTTATGTTGTAATTAATGACAATAAAATAAAAGTTATTTAATTTACTTCCATCGTACGCTGTTTCCTCTGTTAAAAAAATTGCTTATAAATCCTGATTAACGGACTATTTACATCCCTTGGTCCTATAATTATGTCAATATGATGTCTATAATTCATTTTCAGTTAAAATATAAACAGTGAAAACCAAAAATCCATGTGAAAACCGCAGTTTCCTATAGCCCGTTTAGTATGGAAAATCCTCCATTTTGCTTCTTTTGCCTAACTGGCCATTTCCCCTAGAACCGCAATAGTCGGCCAAGAGATGAATCCAGTTTACTAGAAGTATTATATATCCATGATTTCCAATTTGATTTCCATGATTTGTTCATTTGTTCAAAAAAAGGAACTCGCTGAAAATTTTTGACAGGTTTTTGTGTGAAATTATAAATTATAATATTTTAAGTATTTTTTAGACATTTATTACCTTTTATGGAGTGAAATGAGTATTAACCTTAAAAATAATCCCTAGATAAACAAATAGTTACCACACAATGTTCTTAAACATCTATATTTGATGCCTATAGTCAAGTAAGTATAACATGCCATGTGTATGGTATCAATTTTATCATATTTTATTTAATGCTGTCTGCTGAGTAAAAAGCACCACGTCATTACGTATCTTGATGCAATGATTGTGTTATTTGCAGTTTGGAGATTGTTGGAGAGAAATAAAAAAGTACACAAGTACTGTGATGATGGATATGTACAGCGCAATATTGAAGGAAGCTACATACATAATATGTGAAATTATATAGGATAATCTTTCCAATAGAACCCTCAGAGACAGAATTAGAAACTCTGTCATAAGAGAAACTTGCGAAACTGAGGATATCGTGCAGTGGAGCCGGAAGAGGAGGCGGTTCTGCCGAGATCGTGTTAATAAAATGGATGGAACAAGACTAGCCCACGTTGCTACGAATGAAATCCCCATATGTCAAAGGCTGCTAGGAAGACCACCAAAAAGATGGAGAGATAGCTGGTCTTCCACATTCCAAGAAGGAGCAACAAACGTCTGTATAGTAACAGATCCCAGATCTAACATAAGCAGAAGGAGAAGAAGAATCTTTCCACATATTAAGTAGGTAAAAAACTAATCAATAAAATATGTATCTACATAACACAATATTATGCCAATAAAAATAGAAGACGGTTTGATCAAACACATCTATGCTTTCATTATATGAATGAAGTCAAGATTTTTAATTATGTAAAGCCCTTGCAAAAGTAACATGAAAAGGTAAATAATAACCCCCACCTGTGCAATTTACACGTGAAAGATATTAATTTTGATATTTTTATGACCATTATTCCATACATATAATAAAGTCATATAACAATATCGCAAAAAATAATATTCTTCTCGATGTTTTGTAATTTTATGCCTGTATTAACGTTCTAATTAACTAATTAAAGTCAATGTAAAAGTGTCACACATTTTTAATATTGTATAACACATTTATGTAATTGAAGTAACTTGTTTATAAAACATGCAATAAATTCAAAAGTTGCGTGCTAATTACAAGGTAGGTGGGAGAGGAAGAACAATAATTGATTTTGAAATTCCCGCTCTAAGAATATTTACTACTCAAGTCACAGAGATGGCGCATTTCGGTCCTGCTTGCTAGTATGGGCGATTGGTTTCTATAGGTACTATATATTATTATTCTATGCTTATACCTCAAATGAGTTTTTGTTTTATTGATTATTTTTGTTGTTATGTGAAAAAAAAAAAAAATTTTTTTTTTTTTTTCTTTTTTTAAAGATGTTGCGCAGTGTGGTTGCCCGCTGATGTTGCTGTGTGCATTGTTTGTCTGTTTAAGTACTTTAAGTACTTGTCAACTAGTACGGTTAATAGTGGTGGGTACCTACGCGGGTGCAATGTCTTTATGTCATGATTTGTCCTTTTCTTATTGATTTGTTATGTTGTTTTTTGTTTTTTTCGTGTATGTTATTTTGTAACTTGTTCTGCGTACACTCTTCGGTGCAAAGGCTGAACGCTGTAATGCCGAAGAGTGTAATATTTTAGTGAAATAAAATAAATAATAAATAAATAATAAATAAATATTGAAAATTTTGAACAGGTACTTAATTGTTATGATTTGTCAATCTCATTCCTTGTGGAGGGAGGACATACTGACATATCATTCATTGGGCCGACCCAGACGTATTAAAAGAAGTACCTAACAGCACCGCAGGCGAAATTTTTCGTGAAGGTGAGTGAAAAAGGACTATTTTAGGTTGATATTAAAATTATCGTGTTCTTACAAAAATGCAATAATATGAAAAATAGCGCCGCGGGCGAAATAATTTTGGAAAATTGGTGAAATTCATAATTATTTCTAGAATTAATATATAAATGTTTTAAAATAACGTTTCCTGATTATTGTTTTTTTTTGCTTTTCTTAAATACGCCCTTGTGCCATATATCTACCATATGACTATATGGCATTCCATCCTCACTTCTTCTTCTTCTTGTTAGCCCCTTTCCCTCCACTGCTGGATATAGGCCTCTTCCTTTGTCTTCCACTATTCTCTGTTATGGGCGCTTTGTCTCCACCCATGTCCCACAGACTCAATGATATCATCGGCCCGTCTCCTTTGTAGTCTCCCTACACTTCGTTTACTTTCGTAGGGTCTCCAGCTCAGTCTCATCCTCACTACCTTGCAATAATGTCATATCTGTACACAGACTCTTTGTTTCCATCGCATATCTGTACACAGACTCTTTGGTTCCATCACATATTTATACACATACTCTTTGGTTCCATCACGTTCGTCATACACGGTCGTCGCTTTCTTGATATGATTTGTTCGTCTACTGAGGCGCACTACATGACCTTCCAAAAGGAAGCAAGTATTATGTGACCCAATTGAAAAATTGGTAACAAATTAAACGGCATGAGAAACATTTATGTAAATTAAGTGAAACGAACGAATCATCTCGCCTTCAAATTACGGACGTATATACGTAAGTGTTATTTAACCACTTAACGAAATTACAAAGTTGGTCCTCTGGTTAACCCAGACTGGTCAAAGCAATTATTTTAATAATACGATGAACGTAAAGGCCAGTGAGAATTAAAATGAAACGGGAGAAAATGTAGACCTTGCACTCTTTTTCGTTGATACGTATCAGTAATCGCAAATAGGTACATACAAGACAAAATATCATCTAATTCAGTATCATCGAATAGGTATCATTGCATTGTATCATTTGGCATATACGCTCTGAAAAAACTTTGCAAACAAGCGAACAGAACCCTGGAGTCTGTCCTGTGTGTCAGAGCGAGAGCCACCATAGGACATTCGATCGGAAATGCTGTGCGCATCCGCCCTCATAGTAATTATAATTTACTTGGATTATTTTTGGTTTACAAATTATTCTTGTAAAGCGTTGGATTTTTCTACATTCCGTAGTATATGCAATGCAGTATTCCTACAACAATGTAGGAGAATTAAAATGAATATTGTCGGGTTCGAATCCCAGCCGGGATGTTTCTCGAGTGTAAAGCGATCACTTAAGCCAGCCGAGGTCGGTCGAAAGCCCGACATTGTTCATCCTTAATTCTTCTACACTGTTGTAGGAATACTGCATAGTCATAATTCCTTAATTTCGACGAAATAATCTTAAAAAAGCTAAAATTATTTTTCTTCAAAAATGATAGTACTTATTGACATCAATTGATATTTTTTACGACAGGACATACAGGGAACAAGGGTTTTATTATATAGATTAATGTCGATTTGTACCGTTATGGTTATGACTGTAATGTCTACTCTTGTTGTTATTAAATTTAATACAATGACATAATAATTACAGTGCGTGGAGGACAAAATACTTGTCTGATATTTTCATAAATGGAAATGTCTATGTCAAGAGCAAACATCAGCATTAATAATCTAATGCCATTGCTACATCATTTTAATTAGATAAATTTCATATAAATACATGGTTTAAATAGGCAAACGAGACAGTGGTCTACAACCTGAAAAATATTTAATTATTGAAACCATTCATACTATATGTGCGTCCCCAATCGTTCTGTAAGCAGAGACTTTGTGACATGCCTGCGTTTCATATTATACTATATTCAATTATTTGTTCGGTCTTAAGCCAGCGAGGTCTATCGGTAGATTGGTTAGGTACCCGATAGACAACGCCCATGTAACCATTCTGGTCGCAACCTGGTTGCCGTTAGCACACCGCACACAAAGTGTGGTAACGGCGACCAGATTGCGACCAGAATGGTTTGGTACATGGGGCGGCCTTAAGTTTAGGATTCACAACCTTATTTAATACCATACTTATAAATTAATTCGCGCTACTGGTTACGACATGGAACCTATCACTATCAATTGCTAATTACCTATGACTATTTTTTTTAAATATCTGGGCTTATTTCTATAATCTTTGTACACTTCACAGGAAGCTTGAAAAGCTTGTGTCGTGAAGTGGAGCAAGTCGACACCGAGGATAGTCGAGCACGTTACCAACCAAGCTACCGACCACCTAAAACTTTAAATTCAAAAGGGATGAACGTGTACCAGAAAAGACATATTTTTTTAATTATTTAAGTGAACATTTCACACAACATAAAAAGCGAGATAATATAGATTTCCCATTAACTATTATAAATAACGTTCACTAGGGCGAGCTTATTACTATACAGCGATCTCTTGCAGCTAACCCAATGTTCACAATTATTACCCTGTATATTGGTATTGGGATCAATAGTAATATAATATGGTAGTCAATATGGTATTTTTATGTGCGAGGAATAATTAATGGGCAGTAATGGTAATGGGATATTGTGGATAATTACAGTAATACAGTAAATACAGTAATTTCTACCGCAGAAACACTTCCGTCGGCATACCGCACCAGGCGTAAATGTAATTAACATATTCGACACAAATTAATTAATTACTGTACACTGTCTATAATGTTCCTCTATACCAGGGTTTCCCAAACGTTGTTCCTCGTTATAATTGTGGTATTCCGTGGAAAGTCAATAATATCTCGTTGGTACTTACTTACTTTCCGTGTCCGGATGCCTCAAATCAAGAACCTCCAATAGTTGGCCACATGTACGGCCCTGTCACTTGCATTTATGAGATCTTCTCGCGCGCATGTCTCCCCGATTTTAGGACATACTAGTAGGTGTTGGTGTCCTGTATGTCTCCGCACTCACAGGTGTCGTCCTCCGTGTATCCCCATTTTTTGAGGTTACTGTTGCAGCACGACACCCCAGTTCTTAGTCTATTTAGTGCTCTCCAAGTAGGGTATGGCAGATTGTATCGCAGATTGTATGGTAAATGGCATTAACCCTCATCTTCTTTCTCTTCTTCCTATTCCCATATTTATTTGGGGTCGGCTCTCCTTGTTATCCTTCTCCAGGCTCCTCTATCCTGAGTCGTCACATCCCGCAGACGGGTATCCTCCATCTCCTTCCTCAAATTATTCCACCACGTAGCGCTAGGTCGACCTCTGCCTCGCCTTCCCTCCGGCAGCTTTAGTGCTGTGTGTACTGCATGGTTTTCATGCCTCATTACATGGCCGTACCAGCGCAATCTGGTCTCCTTTAGTTTTTCAGTTATTGGGGCCACCTTGAAACTACCCCTGACATGTTCATTCCTCACTTTATCCATCCTTGTTACACCCCCAGCCCACCTGAGCATCTTCATCTCATTTGTATGTAATCTTTGTTCGTGTGTCTTCTTCATCGTCCAGCACTCAGAGCTGTAAATCATTGCTGGTCTTACCGCTGTCTTGTATACCTTTCCCTTAACCTTTATTGGCATACGCTTGTCACACAAAACTCCAGTGAGAGATCTCCATTTCTGCCAGGCCACGCCGGTTCTGTGAGTGACATCTGCATCGACATTTGCATCTGCAGTGAGCATTGAACCCAGGTATTTAAACTGCTTTACTTCAGGTAGCTTTGTTCCGTCAATGTATATCGGTTGTTCTGGTTCTACTTTGTTACTGTACCTGCATTTCATATATTCCGTCTTGCTTCGACTGATGCGCAGTCCATTTCTTTCCAGTGCCGCAACCCACTGCGATAGTGTGCACTGTAGTTCTTGTTGAGTCTTCGCTGCGATTGCTATGTCATCCGCATACAGTAGGCTCCAGGGTAATTCACATTGAATATCCTTAGTTAGATAGTCCATGACCAGGTTGAAAAGGAACGGGCTAAGCACTGAACCTTGATGGACTCCTACTTTCACTTCAAATGCCTCGCTCAATCCAGCTAGACTTTTGACCTGGGTACTGATGTTATAGTATAGGTCCTGAATGATTGATACGTACTGTTCAGGAATTTGTTGCGCTCTGAGGGATTGCCACACCAATTCTCGCGGCACCCTATCAAAGGCCTTTTCTAGGTCCACGAATACCAGGTGTAGATCCTCTCGATTTATACGGTGTTTTTCCATTAATACTCTGATTGTGTGTATTGCATCTGTGGTTGATTTTGCTGGGGTAAATCCAAACTGATTTGGATTAACCCTCATATTCCTGAAAAAAAAATTCGTGCAAAAGCCTTCATTTTCGGATATGTCAGAATAATTATCCTAAAAATATGACTTTGAAAAAACACTTGACTTGAGAAAAAAATTAAAAATATTGTATTCTACAAGTTTTATTTAGAATAAACAAGTGTACGTTTAAACGTACAATATGACAATATACCACCAAAATGCCAATGTATTGAATACGAAGTAGGAAATTTATTAGTTAGGGTTTTGATCAAATTTATCATGTTTTCATCGTATCAGACATCGCCAGCGCTGGGGTTTGAACCTGATACCTCCGCACGAGAGACTGCCGCCTCAACCAACTGCATCAACCGTATACTCAATGATTCGTTTTTCCGGGCTATGCCAGATTGTAAAAACTAGTATTTAAATAATATCAGATCCATTTAAAAATTGTGCAGAAAAACTTTATTTTATTGTCCTTGACAATCGATAAAACAAATTGTAGTAAATGTACTTACAACTTTTTACAATGATTATAAAATTACTAGGTATATTTATTTAAAACTTCCTTATGATCATCAGAATAATTCGTGTACTTAGTATTCCTAATAACAACTTAAGTATAGCTTTTATTAATTTACTAGTTGGTGCCTACCCGTGAAATTTCACGCAGTGTCAATCATGTTTTTTTTGTTGCTAAATGTTGCATACAAGTGTGAACAAATGGCCATAAAACGACAAATAAGTACATTGTAAAACGTTATCTACGTTATACAGTTTCCAAAAATTACACATTTGACATCAGGATGTGGCGGAGTGGGTGAACGTTACCTTGGGCACAAAGTGATCACATAAGCTGGCCAATGCCGACTCGTAAGCTTCGGAACGCCATCCCGCCTCTCCCCCAAGAGAGTTCATATAATGCTGCATTGGGTGCATATAGATATCTTACCTTTGGGTTCTGTTGAGGAAAAAAAATATTAGATAAACCCGTCGAAAACAGGTGACACTAACGCTGAAATAAATAAAAAAAAACTTTACACCTTTTGTAGTCAAAAACCAAAGAATTTAGAAATCTGTTTTTTTTTTCTTTTCGATCATCAGTTGTAAAATTGAATTCAATTTTGAATCCCACTCAACAAAACATGTTACAGTATAGAGCTACCGACCATTATTCGTCTATTTTTTTACACCGTTTACGCCGGGAAATAAAAGCTAGTGATAGGTAATATATTGAATCGTATTTTAATCAACTGATTTGCCTATTAAATTGTAATAAATTAATTAAATATGTAGTTTTTTCATGTATGAATAATTAAATAATAAAAAACAAATTAGCACACCCACATACCATTGTGCCCATTGTTTAATTTTTTTTTTCATTTAATTTAAATTGTAAATTACTTAAGCTGATTTATTATTGACGCAATACAACATTTATGAATATGATGACTCATCAACATTTAAGGCCTATTTACATAAATCCGTGATGACACAGTGCAGACATCGTGAAAAAGTGTCAGCGTCCGTGAAAACAAGTATTTTGAAGCATTCATGATCAGTGAAAGTTGTTTTTCTTTCTTATTATCGTCCTTTTGTCGTGAGCATACTGTTGTCGTTTTCATTCAATATACCTATAACATATTTTGACCCTTTCTAAAGAAACCGTTTTTTTGGAAAGTTCTATAAAATTAATATTTAGCTTATTAAGAGACATTTAAAAATCATCCCTTTTCTTTAAGCCCATTTTCATCCCTTTTAATAAAAAAAAAAACAAAAAACGGTCAAACACCCTATTGACCCTATTACTAATTTTGATAGGAGGTTCTATGTGCCAAATCTTAAGTTCGTACAATGTCTGGTTTCCGAGATATTCGCATATTCTGAAAAACTTTCAACCCTATTTTTCACCCCCTTAGGGGCGGAATTTCCAAAAATCCCTTCTTAGTGGAAGGTTTTGTATTAAAACCTATCTGCGTTCAAAATTTCACTTCTCTAGGAGTAGCCGTTTGGGCTCTGCGTTGATGAGTGAGTATGTCAGTCAGTCAGTCAGTCAGGACACTTTGGTTTATAAGTATAGATTATGATTTGTTCCTTTTTATAATTGGTATGGATTGTTGACTAAATATTTTTTCTTTTCTTGTTTCAGGTATGTCAAACAAATCGTTAATAATGTTAACCCAGCCGGGAATCAAACTAAAAATGTGTGGATGGAAGGCAAGTGAATTATCATTAAGCTGCAGAGGCACGTAACTCTAATAACTAGTAAGTGGGTATTATTTTCCTATTTTCAACGGAACCTCTTAACACTATAAAGTTCCGTTCGATAAAAAGGGAGTTAGGCAGTTGGCTTGTCTAGCAAATGCAAGAATATTTAATATATATAGATCTTGTGTACGACCCATTGCGACATACGGGATCGAGTGTAGGGCAGACACCGCAGTAACTAAGAACGCGCTGAGAGTCTCTGAGATGAGAACCCTCAGGAATATTGCAGGGAAGACTCTCAGAGACAGAATTAGAAATACGAGAATCAGAGAGATGTGCGAGGTCGAGGATGTCGTCAGATGGGGGAGGCAACGGAGGAGATATTGGTAGGCGCATGTGGAGAGAATGGATCCATCCAGGCTCCCTCACATTGTGCTCTAGGGCCAACCCCAAAGTAGGCGACCCCCAGGCAGACCACCAAAGAGATGGATCAACAGCTGGGAGTCGACCTCGCAGGAGGCTAACCGTTCCTAAATAACAGGCCATCAGGCCTACATTAAGATTAAGAAGAAGAAGAAGAAGAAGATCTTGAACATTGTTGTCTCAAACATATATCGTCTTCCCCTTCAATCTTTGGTTGGTTCAGTGACTCAAAGCATCAGTATATCTTCGCCAGAGACCCCTGTCACCTGCACCTTTGTCCTCTCCAACCAAAGTCTGTCCTCACCCACATTTGCTATGCGCTTTTGCCAGCTATTTCTGGGGCGGCCTCAACTTCCAGAGATTTTATGAAGTCGTTCCTATTCATCAGTATCCTCAAATTTCGTTGTCTATTACCCTCTCTATCTTTAGTTTGAAGCAGTTTATAGAAGATTTTTTGTCTGTCTTTCGCATCTGCACTTGATAACAAGCCTAATCCATGAGGGCGTAAATAATGATTTCATAATATGAATTAATGTTACATCCTTACCTCATATGCTAAACGTTTACACGTGAATAAGACAAAATGTGCCAAACTGTGTAATTAATATAAAGTTCGTAACGTTACGTAATAATATACTTACGTCATATAGGATTAAAAACTGCGGTTTTATGTGTAGATCAGTAATAAACTTACGTCCCCTGTAGCCTAATACCGACCGCCAAAAATATAACCTATCCGTTTTTTAATCGAAATGTGATTTAAATGAAAGTGTGTATACACATAAGATCAAACATCGTCACGGGGTATCCTAGCAAAACCTTGCCTCCTTACCCTCCTGGCCCCTCGACTAGGTCCCCTACAGGGTTTTTCGTTTTTTTTTTTAGGAATATGGTATGGAGAACGTGGTCTATTAGAAAAATAATCCTAACAAAATTCTCTACAAAAAATGTGTCGTACTAGCAGTTAACTCGAAATCGCCGGTCAAAATATCGTTTTGTTTTTGTAAAAATAAGTGATGAAACATTTTTAATATACCTTAAAATTATTAGGCAAATTTTTCCAAAAAATAATGAAAAAATTGACTTTATTACAAAACAACATGTACGCAATAGTGGTTGTATGAAACCTCAAATCCAGGCGCAGGCCGCTGCACACATCATCGAATAATATTGGCACACATTAGCTAGATTATCTTTTTTAGTACTTATAGGTACAAAGTGTATTAAATAAAAAATGAAGATACATATACCAACCTAAATAGTTGAAAATAACTCAAGTTTTTCGAAGATCAGTGTTAGTGAGAAGGGCTCCTCAGAGTTTCTGTAATGTGTTAGTATTAACGTGTAGGAGAGAAGTAATCTCATGTAAATTACAGGAGTTAATTGACTCTTCGGATTACACTGCAGGCGGATGATCAGGAAGTAGGAGATTGCTTCCCTACTCTTCCTCCCTCCTCCCCCCTTCCTGTCCCTGTAAGATGGGAGGCAGGGGGAGGTGAAGATAAGGGATGAAAATTTTTTAATTTACCTTAAAATTATTAGGCAAAATTTTCTCTTAATTATTGTACCTACTTTTAAAGAATTAATTTCAGTTGCGTACTTATAATAATCTTATTATCTTTTACAGCGTATACATTAGATTTATATAAATTTAAGATACATTGTTTTGATGTAATTTTCTTATTTAAATATTTTCATATAGTACACAGGTATTCCATAAGGTGCTCTTACACGAGCATTTTTTCGAGCAATAATTGTGGCAACTCATTTTTTTTTTTTTCCTGTTAGGTCAGGGGACCGTATATCCCCTGCGTCACTGCGACCAGAGTAGGTCTATTGTGACACCCTTCAATGTTACAACTCGTCCTCAAGGCCGATGTGTCTCATGTAGCTCACGATCTGTCTTGGTGCGAGTAGTCTTGCCTTCTCAGAGTCCAGTAGGGGCCCTCCAAGAGAGTGACTTCTTTTGTGAGCGAGTGCGTCACAGTTACAGAGGATGTGAATAGCTGTTTCGTTCTCCTCTGAACAGAATCTACAGACTGGGGTGTCTGAAAGCCCAATTTTGAACATGTGCTTCCGCAGTCTGCAGTGCCCAGTCAAGGTCCTGGT
Organism: Ceraclea dissimilis; assembly: GCA_963576895.1. Taxonomy (NCBI): domain Eukaryota; kingdom Metazoa; phylum Arthropoda; class Insecta; order Trichoptera; family Leptoceridae; genus Ceraclea; species Ceraclea dissimilis. The sequence goes on from OY756370.1 coordinate 13,401,109, forward strand.
TAGGATTCTTATTTGTTTTTTGGAAAGCTTGAGAGCTTCGGTGGTGAACTTCTGCGAGTACCCTGTAATTAGTTCCTTCGCGTGTTTCAACCCTGTGCTGTTTGCCCAGATTTCATAACTCTGGTCTTTGGTCCAGCTTTTCAGGCTGGCTCTGAGAGTGTTACGCGGTAACCCGCAAATAGGTTCAGGGCCTACTGCGGGTCTTTCTGCGCCAATTCTGGCAAGTTCATCGGCCTCTTCGTTGCCCATGATTCCGCAATGCCCAGGTACCCAGACCAGCCTCACTGTGTTTTTTGCACCGAGGCGGTTCAGGACCTGTATGCATTCCTGGGTTAATTTGGATCTAACCTCTACCGATTCAAGAGCCTTTAGCGCTGCTTGACTGTCGGAGAGGATGTAGATGCTTTTGTTGTGATATGATCGGTGAAGGTTCAAATGAGCACATTCAATGATAGCGCTCATTTCTGCCTGGAATACAGTGGCGTACTCGCCCAGACTGGTTGATTTCTTCAACCTAGGGCGCACACCAAAAACTCCAGACCCTGCCCGGCCATCTTTCTTGGAGCCATCCGTGTACCATACAATGTCTCCATCTCGAAAGGAGTAGGGATCACTCTCTCTCCATGTCTCTCTCTCGAGTATTTCTATTGTGTAGTGTTTGACAAAGCTGTATGCCACATTCATGGTATCCGAAGGCATGCCCATGATGGGAGCTTTGTAGAGGTCCGAATTCAATCCTCTAAATACGCTGGAGCGCCAGTTGTTCCTGCCACCCGCCGCCGCCCGAAGTAACGCCATGCGAGCCTAATTGTGGCAACTCATACAATTCATATTGATTAACATTGTTTTGCAGTGTATAGCAATTATTCCTATACTAGTGTAGAAGAATTAAGTATGAAAATTGTCGATCTTACGACCGACCTCGGCTGGCTTAAGTAGATAATCACTTTAAACTCGAGAAACATTCGCCATTTCAGTTCACCCCGGCTGGGATTTGAACCCAGACCTTTGTCTCGCATAGTAGGGATCATATCCACTACACCACGAAGAGGAACGGCTGTGTTGTTGAATTTCATGTACATTAAGTATCTATGTATTGTTGCATTTCTTACTGTTGAAGGGAGAGGGTATGGTATTTTAAATATTATTCATATTCATGTAGATTTAATTTAAAAATAGCTCGTGTAAGAGCACCTTAAGTCTTATAGATGGAGAGTATCTAGGCGACAAAATTAATAGCATTTTCTTGGAGACATATGGGTCTGGGTGTATGAAGTCTATGTACCTACATATATTGTATGCTATCTTGTGAAATATCGAGCTGTGGCTAACCACTCTTCAATGAGCCATCTATTGAATTTAATCGCAAGTTTAGTGACAGATGGTGCATTGTTTTACTTCATTATTTTCTTCACCACTTCCCAGTACACTTCACAATATTTTATTTTAATAAAGGATGTGTCCCAGTTTATGGCTACTGTTTTCTTTGATTTCATTTACTAAAATAAAAACCAACAGATTTTTATTCTTTTAATTATAAAAAAGGATCTGGGCTTGCATAAACAAACCCAAATACTCCCCTGCAAAATAATGTTTATTGTCTATGACTAAATATAATAACTAAAAGTGTTGGGCATGAGGCGAAATTCTAAACGGAAAAACGGTTAACTTTTTTTTATAATTTTTTTTTTTTAGTTATTTTTACGTTATTACGGTTAAAACGGTTATTTTTTTCTAAATTCATATAAAAATATGTAGATATTAAATCCATAGTAAAAAAATCTATAACCCTTCTATTATATTCCGGTAGCGAGAGGGTATATAAAAGTATTTTTTTTTCCTATATAAAACGCTAATCTTGCATGCTATTTACTTCACCATAAATTGTGCTCAAATATCACATCGACCATTGTAGACATCGCCTAGACATCAGTAGTTGAAAAATATCTCTCGAGCTTTCTGAGATAGTAACTTCGATGACAATTTCGACGCTTTTAGTATGCGGCAATTTAAGAAAAAAATCAAATAAGTAAATAGCTGTGAAAAGAATGAAGCAAAGAGTCTGATTAAATTAAATTCAACTCGCGGTGAATTGAGAAACTTTTAAATCCATTTAGCCATTAGAGAGAAATAAAATACATTGAAACAAAGCAGTGCATTCTTTATAGAAATAATTGCAGAATCGACTTGTAAGATAGTCTCTGGAAGTTTTATCCAATATTAGACTTGAAGAAGAAATTCCAGCAAAAAGTAGGATGTGATTCCAGATACAGAGAACAAGAACATTTTTAGAATTGTCACTACATTGTCATGTCGAGACATACCAGTGATGTGCGATGCGAGGGACCTGGTGATGGTTACTGACAATGCCGTTTTGGCTGCTAATTTCTGGAGTGGGGTGGCCTAGTGGGGAGTAGCTCGGACCCGAAAATTTTTTTTTTTTTTTTTTTTATTTTAAATGAATCTGGGTTTATCTAAATAATCCCAAATACATCTTTGTACACTTCACAGAAAGCTTAAAAGCTTGTGTTGTGAAGTGGAGTAAATCGGGGATTGAACCCGCGCCCACTGGATTAACAGTCGAGCGCGTTACCAACCAGGCTACCGACCACCTCGAAAATGAATGAATGACTACATTGTTGAAACGGTTAAAAGTAAGTATGGCATTTTGACATTTCAAGAATTTCTAAAAACGGGAGACTTATAGATCTCGATAACCGTTACTAAATATGCTTTGGAAAAAAAAATGTGTGGATACATTGAACATTTTCTCAAAAAAAAAATGTGAAAAACACCTCTGATCTTTTTTCCGAAAGACAAAAACTCGTTTCCCAAAAGTCGAGGAAATTTTTTTCTTTATAATACCTATGCATTAAAATCTAGGGAATTATTGCAAAAGTTTTTTGATTGAAGCGAAATTAACCCCAAAAAATGGGGAAAACGCTATATTTACCATTACTATGTGATTTTTAACCTTAGTGCTGTAGGAATTTACCGTGACGTAATAGTTGGGTCGTGAGCTTTAAGCAGAGTGGTAAATAAAAGTTGCAGAGAATATGACATTCACACATTGTAAGACATAGTAAAATTTATTGGATTCGAAAACCGTTAGTTTACGACCCCTTCCTCGACTGATGAGTTTTGGTTATTAGGCTATATACTTTAACTTCCTCTCCTAAGATGTTGTTTCCTCGATTTTTTACTGCTTCTGCTTGAAATCTTCAAACAGCAACGCATAATAGTAGGGAGACATGTTGAACGGTGAACCAGTAGTGCACAGTGAACCACAGTACTCAAACAACAATGCAAAATAGGGTGATATGGTGAACAGTGAACCAGTAGTGAACAGTGAACTGCAGTACTCAAATAACAATGCTTAATAGGTTGATATGGTGAACAGTGAACCAGTAGTGAACAGTGAACCGCAGTACTCAAACAACAATGCATAATAGGGTGACATGATGAACAGTAAACCAGTAGTGAATAGTGAACCAGTAGTAAACAGTGAACCAGTAGTGAACACTGAACCACAGTACTCAAACAACAATGCATATTGCATAATAGAGTGAAGTGAGATATGGTGAACAGTGAACCACAGTCAACAACAATATTAAAACCCAACCAACATAATAATTGTTCTTTAAGATGTGCAATTCTGTAATCCTGTATCAATTTATTATTTGAGAAATCGTGCCAAGCCACCGCCACTTAGACATTTCTCTCTTTCTCTAGCCGTGATGTAGGAAAACGTTATAGGCGAGGTTGCCGTCACCGTCGCTAAGGAAACGTATAGAATAATTACAGTCCCTCAACAACGAGTATGACGGACCACGGACCACGTATTATATTCTGTTACGAGATTTGACAGAAGTGGTGGTCTTGTTTGATCACTATGCTATGTTGCCAACTGTTACAGCACGGCTAGAATACCTACTCTAGGAGGCGGTGGCCAAGCACTTCTTTTATGTGGAAAGATTTTTCTGTTATTTTTTTTTTTCTGATAAAGAGTATTTTAGTTCTTTCTTTAAGTTAACTTTCTAGTTTTAAGGTAAATATATGTAATATTTATATTTATTTTGCATCCTGCACTATGTGCATTTGTAATTTGAATATATTTTCAAAAATAATTTTGAAATTCTGAACATTGATCCACAGTGAACAACCCACGTCTTTGATGAGTGAACGAGAGAACCTAAATGAGAGAACGAATGTTTTTTTCTTTTTCTCAATTAAACGTAGGTACAAAAAACCCTTTTTTTATTTCTTGTTATTAACTTTAAATGTGGTCTATATTTTCCGTATGTTAATTAATACATGGGGTTCACTATGAAAATGGACTTGGTTCACTGTGAAACAGCCATCGCAACCGTGGTTGCCATTGGTTATTCAGAGGCCTATCAAATATTCACGTAGGTAGAACTTGTTTTTTGTGTTGGAAATATTTTTCACGAAATTAAGTACGTAAATAAATAATATATTCAGATGGTGTCGGATTTATACAGAACTAGTTGAGTTACCCGTTCTTCGCAGCGGCACGGTGTCACCCGATGGTTTGAGCTAGACAAAATATAATTCACGATCTGATATTGTTTTTCACCGCCCTTGAACATGATACCACACGATTCCTGGATCTCCTCACCACTATCAGGCACTCTTAGAAAATGCTTTTTCTCCAAAAACCGGCGACGTTAGGACACAGCTTATGTTAATTAGGTACCTATTACAATCTACGGTCTGTGACATCGAACATCACCAACCTGTCTACTAATAATAATCTATGGTTAGAAAATGAAGTTCAATATGGATTCCAAGATGGCCGGCTTGTATTAGTTTTTTTTTTCATATTTAGATTTTACAAGATAATATCTCTTGAAAAAAGCTTTTTTAAAAACAGAGACGTCAAAACCTAGAGCTGATCGGTAGGAAAAATTTTGTGGAATTTTCACAGCAATCGATCGTAAAATGCGCGAGTTTTACGAACACGTACAAAAAAATGTACTTTGTTTTATTTTGTAAATTGTCTCTGTTTAATATAAAAATATTCGGCCTAATAAACTTATTGTCACAAAAGCGATTTTTTTTCATTATTATGCGAGAGCTAAATGGTATTATGATGATGTTGGTAGTCTTGTCTGTATGGAAAGTTGGTAATTTACATTTTTATAATGTATTCTAAACGTGGCGTTGGATAAAAAACATGTTTTTTTTTGTTGCGTTCGAGTCAGGTGAATACGTGACATAATTTACTGAAAATTATATTATTTTCGTCATTGTTTTTAATAATAAAACAGATGGTGTACACGCGGCATTACATTCAGATTCATATCTAAATTGTCAGTTTTTTTATGCATTTCTCTCTCATGGTTTGGTGATAAAATAAAAGCGATGACATTTTCTACATTCCCATACGTCGCAATGCTACACGAAAAAGACTAATGTTCATTTACGTTGTCATATATTATATCAAATTTACGTAGAAGTATCTAACTAAAGAAAACTGAAAGAAACCCCGTAATAATTATTATTTCAGTTTCTTTGAAAAGCAATGCGAACGAATTGGATAATTTTTGATCTAGCAACACATAATCCTTCAAATTAACAAACACTATTAATTTTTGTACCTACTCATCAAGTGTCAATTTTACTGAAACTTTGGAGTTATTTTTTTTTGTTACATTTCTTTTTTCGCATTATACTGTTTAGTTTATACAGTTATAATTTTATAACATAAATAAGATTTCGTCCGAATTTCATTTCACGATATCCTAAATTTTCAAGCACGTAGGGAATTGATAGCGTATCACTTATACATTAAAATACTGAACAAAATATGCAAATAATACTGACCAAATAATGACTGCCCTTATTTTGTCGACACAGCACCTCTACTGTAGATTATAAATTCGCATATTTTTAATAGGAAAATGCGCGTAATTATTATTATGGAGTGTGGGTCCAGGTGGAATTCGGAGGAAATGAGATTCAGCGACCTTCGGGAAGCTCTGTTCTATAAGTACTTACTTACTTGGGTAGCTCTCTGTCTTAAGATCTGTTTTTAAAAGATATTCAAACCTATTTAGGACAAATGAACTTAGAGTAAATGGCGGAGAGATGCCAAACGTCTTCAAACAAAAAGTATGGCGTCTCTCCGGAATTTACTGTATTAAAAAAATGTTGTCACTAGAATGAGAGTGGTCATGCGGAGAGAACGTCTGACAAAGTAAATATACTAGTCTGAAAGACAGGATGTGAGGAAATGTAGTGGTCCAAGAGTCCCCTGGAGTGAACATGTTGACCAGATACTTTAGGACGGACGCGTGTTGAATGAAAGAAATCTCAGGGCGTGTGTAACACAAGTCTTCTGAACGTGGTGGAAGCGAGAGATATGTTTAAGACTATAATCTTTGAGGCAGTGTTATATCCATTTTAGTGCGTAGATTTAAACCATCAATCAATTCTAATCAGAAAAGACAATTTTAAAAATCTAATTTCCCCAGGAGAATTTCGGGAACCGTCTTTATTAAATTGAAATGAGGTTCAGCTTGTTAACATTAAAGGTACAAAAATCGTCTTTTCAGGAGTTAGACAATGTCTCGATTGCTTTGCGAATAATTAGTTTCTTGTCTCACTAGTCTAGACTCTAGACTTTGTTTAATCTCAGCTAATCTCCGAATGAATTAATAAAAAAAAGATAAGATATAAAAAAGTAATTTGCAACTAGGTTTGCTCCCATTCATTTGTCTGCAGTTTCTTGCAACACCAGGATGTGAGTGTGTTTAGGTGAAATATATTTGTTTAAGGTGTAATAATATGTGCAGACTATTTAGATGCTAATTAAGCAATTGCAAGTGTTGTTTCAACTGTAAGAGATTGACTTATCTACCCATCCATACCATCATCCATCCACATTGTGAATTGTCCACCAATAACTGTACAAAAAACACAGAATTTGTTTAGGTATTTATTTACTTTTCAAGTGAACAAAAAACAGCATTAAGTTCGCTATAACATAACAAGGAATAAATTTTAAAATATTTGTTCACTAGGGTGAGCTTTTCGTAGTGCTGCTTTCTCTGCCAGGAAACCCTAAAATCTTCGTCGCACCGTCAGTATTTCAGACATTCAAAATGGGTATAAGTTACAAATGAGTTAGAATACTGAACTTTACGTTGTCTCAGACATTTCGGATTACCTTCAATTTTCGAATTCTCTTCTTTTCTTCTGCTTCATCTAGGACTGGGTCCTGTCTATGCTCGGGGTCTGCTCCTGGGACACAGATGTCCAACTATCTCCCCATATTTTATGTGGTCTTCCTGGGAGTTTGGTACCTGACGGCAGCTCGTTTCGCTGCTACGCTTACCACTCTCTCAGAACAAGCTCTTTCCACGTGATCTTTCCAGTAGTGAGTAGCGTCATCTAAATCTTCCCCATCGGACAATATCCTCGAAATATTTTCGAAATCAATATAAGTAAAAAGAGTGGAGGCCCTTTCAAAGTTGGTGCCTCATAGTTGGAAGATATATAACGATTGATCTTGTAAACATATAATTGAAGCTGTATAAAATGCTTACACAAAGAAAACGAAGAATGTTTTCGGGTTCTTGTGATTCAGCAAAAACCTTATTGTTTCTGCCATCAGTATAAGATGTTTGAAAACCTTTTGTACAGATTAAGCTTTTCGTCGTTTGATGTTAATTCAGAAACTACCAACAGTCGAGATAAACATTCTCTGTCGCTTCTTAGAACTGAATAATAATCCTATTTTAATAGGCTTCCGTGTACGTATAACTACCACAATGAACGTTGCATTCTATGCTACCGCCATCTAGCTAATTATGCACGTAATCTCTTACCCATCATTACGTTTAGAATACTTACATACAGAAAATAGCTAACTTCGCGAAAATCGCAAAGTAAACAAATTTCTCGTATTGATATTAATATGCATTAGGATCTGGTGCATAACCATAAAAAATAGAGCAAAGGAAATTATACCCAGAAAAACCAGGAAAAACTCAAAATCCAAAATTTGATGATGCGATTTTGAACGTTAATGACGCAGGAAATATTTTTGGAGATACTCATCCCATTATCAAAAAATCTAATCTAAATATACGAGAGATTTTTTCTTTTAAAGTCCAGTATTGAAAGCTCTGTGGTCACTTTAACCGTTAGTCGTAGAGAAGCGAGGATGGCGTAGCTAATTCTGTAGACATCGTAGCACAGACGTAGACTACTAACTTAATGGGACAGATAGATAAATTGAATTTGTGAGCACGATATTATACGATGGGAAGAATTCTTGTTGAAATATTTTCCAACAATACCTATCGATATTCGAGTAGCTCATATAGCAAATATACGGAGAGAAGATACTTACGAATGCTCTTTGTTTTAGAATTCTAGGAGAGTTTTCTCTGTAAAATCACCGCTTATACTTCGTGTTGTGCATCAAAAATGAATTCTTCTACGAGTATATGTTCATATTTTATTATCTCCACATGGTTTTAGCAAATACTATATACGTACGATTAGTATTGATCATTGTAGAATTCATGCTTGATTTACACAGTGAAGAACGCGAAAGAAATTAATGATAAGAGGATGACAGTGGGCTCAGCCCATGTACACAAATCTATGCTAATATACGAGTACGAGAACGCCTGACTGATCATTCATCAACCCACAGCCCAAACGGCTATTCCTAGAGATAAATTTTGAAGATACATACTCGTAGATAGGTTTTAATTCAAAGTGCAGGTTAGATTGTGATAAGCAGATCTAACATTTACAGAAATGTGACAAAACATGTAAGTGAGTATGATGGTCGTTGGTATTAGAAGCACGTTTGTCTGTCAAGCAGGTGGATCTGAGTCCCAGTGCTTTTGATTCAGTCAAAAGTATCTACTCTGGCAACGCCGGCTATTTAAAATGAATTGTCTTCTGCTTAGGTCCAACAATAAACGTCTTCCACACACACCATCTTTCTTTAGTCACCCATTCACAGTACATGGTGCCCGTTTCTGGAATAATATTCCAACTTTTCCCCTTTCAGGTGTTGTCTTAGAAAGCATCTTCTCCCACCAATCCCCTAACATTGTCCTTTTCCATCATTTCTATTCCTTCCCCCTTCCCAGTTCTGAGTTCTGATGACATGTATACTTAGCCACTTGCGTTCCACTGCTGGACATAGGCCCCTTCTAAACTCTTCCACTGTCTTCTATCTTGGGCTATCTGCTGCCATCTACGACCCGTAAGCTGGACAATGTCATCTGTCTATCTTTTCTGCGGTCTTCCTACGCCTCTTTTGTTCTAACATGTATACCAGATTTTTATTATCTATTTTTTATTGTATTTTTATATAATTGGCAGCACTGCGATAAGCTCTCCCTAGTGGCCAAATGTTTTAACATCTATTACTTGTTATGTTAACATCGCTGTATTTTTTTTTCACTTATAGACAAAAACAGAATACACAGATATCCAACAAAAAGAAACAAATCCACTACATGATATAACAAGGAGTGGAATATTTGTCAGAAATCCTTCCATAAGATTGTTTATTTTCCAGATTGTAGTATTATTGTATAAGCTAGTATGTATTATAAACACATTCCTGCCACGAGTTCATATGTACTCTCTCCTGAAATATTCATTGCTTTACAAACATCAAGAAAGCTTCACCAACAAACAGCTTTTCCAACACACAGGGTGTTTGATAAATTAATCCTGGATAAGTTTGTAAAACACATTTATAAAAACTATTTTTTGCATGTAGCAATGATGCTATAAGTTCCTGTTTATTCAGTGGCGCCACTTACTGGACCCGAAAAATGAAGATGTATTATAATACGTAGGTAGGTAGCCAGGAAGTCGGCCATGTTGACTTTTTACTTTTTCGACATGTGATACGATGGCTCGACGTGTTTGTTATAGTAGCCAAGAAAGGACTGAATAAATGAATCAAAAGGAATTTTCTTTGACTGAACACTTCACTGCCCAAATCCTAATCCTTTAAAGGGAATCTTTTGAGACAATGATAGAACCAAAGGAGAATGCTAAAAAAAAACAGGCCCGGCGCAAACGAAGTGTCACTTTTAAATGATAGGCAAAATGAATAATTAAATACTGCATAGTGAAATGTGTAAAATACCTATTCAAAGTTTTACAGGGGTCACATGAATGTATTAAGGAGCATTAAACAGTTACAGTTGCGTTTAAAAGCATAATATACGAGTACATATAATATGATAAGTATAAAGTTGCCCCTCCTTCATCATCAGCCTTGTTCCCTCCACTGCTGGATGGAACTAAGAAATAATATTTCTTGAAAGATAGAATCACTCCTGAATTTATAGAATCTCTGTGTCTCTTGATGAATTTCATCATTCATGCTCTCTACACGTCCCATCAACCATCTATCTAGCATTTTTCCACACATTTTTCTTAACGTTGTCATCTTCACAGCATTCACTCCTGATTCTTCCTTCTTCAGCCACGGCCATGGCTCTCTAGCATTTTTTATACATTAAGGGAAAGCCCACCTCCACCCCTGGATGTTTCAGGAGCTTCATCTCCTATATCTAGATGCAAATAAATTGTCTTGTAAACTGGATGCAGTCTTTTATCAACATTTTTTTTTTCAAAGGAGGGCTCAAGGTTCGCCGGAAGGCCTCCAGTCAACAAACCCTTCTGAAAACTACTCTGAACACCCTTAATGTCTCTCGGTGGAAGAATCTACACACTACTCTCTAGCATGTATCGGCGTCGCTAGCATACAATAATGCGTTTCCTTGTTGACGTTTCATATCGAAATGAAACACCCTGTGTAGTGTCAGTTTGTATCCGCTACACAAAGGAACTGAAATTGCTTATTTCTGGATCGGGTGATGGATATTTTGTGTATTTTCATTGTTGACAATTGGAAGTAGCTAACCTAACTTACGCTTCATACCACTCCAACACCTACTACTACTCACTATAGGTATCTCTTATACTAAAAATCTGTTCGCTTTCATATTTTTCGACCTTGTCGAGCTGAGTGTTTCCAAATCCAAAAGAGTATTATAGATCCATTTAGTGTGGCAAGGTTGTAGTTTGTTTGTGTGATTGGATGCTTGTTGCTGTGACTTGTAGTTTGTTTGTGTGATTGGATGCTTGTTGCTGTGACTTGTACGAGTAGTTTGTTTGTGTGATTCGATGCTTGTTTCTGTGACTTGTAGTTTGTTTGTGTGATTGCATGCTTGCGTTGCTGTGACTTGTAGTTTGTTTGTGTGATTGCATGCTTGTTGCTGTGACTTGTAGTTTGTTTGTGTGATTGCATGCTTGTTGCTGTGACTTGTAGTTTGTTTGTGTGATTGCATGCTTGTTGCTGTGACTTGTAGTTTGTTTGTGTGATTGCATGCCTGTTGCTGCAACTGTCATCCTTGTATACATATCTCGCTTTCATCACTTTCAGAAAGATAAAGAAAAAATGGTTCAACCCGCGGTGAATTTTCACGGGTAAGTATGAACTAGTATTGTTATACTTCTTCACATTCATTTCAGCATCCTTAAGATAGAAAAATATAGAGAATCTTTGCAATATTAGCAAATACCAATATACGTATATATATTATCTGCCTAAAACTGCTTATATTCAAGTGACTGTCAAACACCTACTTCAGTTCTATTTTACCTTTTATTAGTCGAGACCATGATGACATTTCCACTTCTTCCTCTTTCGTATGCATACAACCATTGTACAAGTTGTCTTGGAGTCATAGCTCCGCGTCAATAATGTCAATATTCTGCAAGTAATCTTTTGCCCTTGGCGTCACCTTATGAATTTTCTCAAGAACCCCTGCAAACTTCTTGTCAGGACACCTCTCCAGGGTGATCTCGCTTGCCCCATTTATGGAGCAAGTATCCGCATCTACCGTGGCCAATAAGGATCCTGTTTAGGGTCGACCATTGTTTTACGGTAACCAGCAACAGATGTAGGAACAGTGCCTAGGCCTACAAGGCCTGGAGTAGGTAACAATAAAAAAATGTCACAATAAAAACTTTAGTTCAATACTTGCTGAAAAACATTCGCCTCATATTCCCAAGTTTTGCAGATGCATTGAAGGACCTCTACGGGCTTAAGGCCCTCCGCAACTATAATAATAATAATAATAATAATAATAATAATTACAGAAGTACAACATTTTTGGGAAAACATATGGTCTGAACCAGTTTACCATAATCAAAATACATCTTGGTTACTAACAGAAGAAGAAAGAAATCAAAATTTAGACGCTATGCCGGAAATTGAAATAACTAAAGATGATGTAACTCTTGCAATAAAGAAAACACTAAATTGGAAAGCACCCGGGTCAGATAAAATACATAACTATTGGATAAAATATTTTACTGCTACTCATGAACATATTGCACAAATTTTTAATACACTTATTAGAGAACCAGAAAATATTCCTACATTTTTTACACAAGGTATTACATATTTAAAACCAAAAGACTTGGATACATCTAACCCTGCAAAATATAGACCAATTACATGCTTACCTACAATTTATAAATTACTGACATCTATTATCACACAAAAAATAAACAATCACATAACTATTAATAATATAATAGCAGAAGAACAAAAAGGTTGTTGTAAAGGGTCTAGAGGTTGTAAAGAACAACTTATTATTGATGCTGAAATACACAATCAAATCAAAATTAAAAAAAGAAACCTTCAATATTCTTATATTGATTATCAAAAAGCATATGACAGTGTACCACATTCATGGTTAATACACGTCCTAAAAATATTTAAAATAAACAATGAAACAATAAATTTTCTTCAACATGCGATGTCTAAATGGACAACTAGTTTAAAAATAGTAACTGAAAATAATAATTTAACATCTGAATTAATCAGTATAAAACGTGGTATATTTCAGGGTGATTCACTTAGTCCATTATGGTTTTGTCTTGCTTTGAATCCATTATCTAGAATTTTAAATGATTCACAATATGGTTATCTAATTGACAGAGAAAAACAAATTAAAATAACACACTTATTATACATGGATGACATCAAATTATATGCCTCAAATAGACAACATATGGATCATTTATTAGAATTAACAGAAAAATTCAGCAATGACATAAAGATGACATTTGGCACTGACAAATGTAAAATAAATAGTATAATCAAAGGAAAACATCAAGAAACACACCCACATAATCTTATATATAGCGACAATAGTATTGATAATATGGAATATAGGGAAACATACAAATATTTAGGTTTCCACCAAAGTACAACACTAGATCACACTAATATTAAAAAAGAGCTCACTATTAAATACAAGCAGAGATTAAATCAAATCTTAAAAACACAATTATCTGGAAGAAATAAAATAAAAGCAATAAATACATACGCGATACCGGTTTTAACATACTCATTTGGTATAATTAAATGGACTGTTACGGATTTAGACGCATTAAATATAGCGACTAGATCTATAGCAAACAAACACAGAATTCATCACATACATTCAGCAGTTGAGAGATTCACATTGAAGCGAAATTTGGGGGGTCGGGGTGTTATTGATATTAAAAATTTACACTACTCACAAATAGAAAACCTCAGAAAATATTTCATACAGAAAGCAAACAACAGTAATATACATGACGCAATAGTTGGACTTTCAACATCAGGAACACCATTGCAATTTAATAACAGACAATTTAACCCCTCTGACAAAATTACTAAACAGGACGAGAAAATAGCTAGATGGAAAGAAAAATCACTTCATGGAAAATTTCCATTCCAGTTAGACCAGGAACATGTTGATCGAGAAGCATCCAATTCATGGCTCACTTATGGCAATATATTTTCGGAAACTGAGGGATTCATGATTGCAATTCAAGACCAAATAATCAAAACGCGAAATTATTCAAAATTTATTATTAAAGAAAATATTGACAATGACAAATGTAGACTATGTAACACGACAACTGAAACGATTGACCACATTACAGGAGGTTGTTCTGCTTTGGCTAGTAGAGAGTATACTCAACGACACGATAACGTAGCAAAACAAATTCATTCAAGACTTGCTTTTAAATATAAATTGACTGAACAAATTACCCCTTACTATAAATACCAACCAATAAACGTACTAGAAAATGACATGGCAAAATTATACTGGAATCGGGACATAATTACTGACAGAACTATACCAAATAATAGACCCGATTTGACTTTAACGATTAAATCGACAAAAACGACTTTTCTTATTGATGTTTCCGTACCAAATACGCAAAATTTAAGACAAAAACACCAAGACAAAATTACTAAATACACAAATTTGGCTGAAGAAATACGGGATATGTGGCATCAAAATTCAGTAAGGGTGGTTCCGGTAATAATTTCATCTACGGGGGTCGTACCAAAAACGTTACACAAAGCAATTAAAGATTTGGATTTGGGCAAAAATATATATAAAGAGTTTCAAAAATCAATTATAATTAGCACATGTTCAATAGTCCGGAAATTTCTAAACAATCATTCATAACCACAAATTTGATAGAAAGCAAGGACTTGGCTTTTGCCCGTCCTTGCTTTCTTATACTACCGGCTTTTTAAAAAGCTGAGATGGGTGGAGTATAATAATAATAAACTTTATTGTAAATGAAACATGCTCCAGGTAGCACATGCGCATATAGCGTCCTCTTTACCCGCACATCTTGGGAAAATATTTTTAAGAGGTGGGCTCAGGGTTAGCCAGAAGGGAGCCCCCTGACAAACCCCACCCCTGACTTACATTCCTTCAGTGTCCTTGTCCAAGAATGGAAACATATTATTTATTGCTGAAAAATATTCGCCTCATATTCCTAAGTTTTGCAGAACGAAAACTTTGGGGTTTCCCTCATTCCCGAGGGAAAGTTGGAGTGAGTGAGTGCAGAGAATAGATAGGATACATTATATGCCTAGTCTACTTATTTACTTTGCACTATAGCCTAATATGTACTATGTAGGTATATTAATACCAAAGCGTTCTATGTTATAATGTAGCGTATATTTGTGCAAGGTTACCGAGCAATTTCCAGAGCTGTGGAAAATTCCAGAAACATCTTTCTCAAAATTCTATTAAAGTCTAGCAGATTCCACACTTACATAATACTTATTACTAGGTATATCTAATCTGTAGAATGTAGATACATACCTTCAAAATACATACATAATATGTATGTATCTACATGTCTTAACTATTCCGATATTATTAAGGACTTTTGTCAGATGAAAAATTACAATATGTGGAAATAGGTATAGATATCTTATTAGAAAAACTTCTTAAGAACCATACTTAGGTACATTTCTCCAAAAAATATGGTTAATCAAAATTTACCAATGCTTACATATTTAAATATAGGTAAAGTTACTAATCAAAAGTTAGCAGACGCCAAATACCTTGTTCTATTAATAGCCCATTACATAAATAAAAAGAATAATAAAATAAATATTTTTAGTAATTACTAGTTCGCGAATTACGAAAACAAAATTTTTAGTTCAGAATGCCGAATTGGGCTAAGAAGACGTATGACTACGTTTGACGGCAAGATGCTCCCTTTCATACATTTGCAGTAATTTACAAAAAAAATTATGACGTCACGACTAAAGAAGTCGTTATACCCACACCCATAACTAAACCCAGCCGTCTATGGCCACAGGTGAAATTTTTCATTATGTATCGCTGAATAAGGAAAATCTCTCATAAAGCTACATATATGTACCTATTTACTTCTGGAGCTGGAGGTGTTTACTAGTTGGTGCTATACAGAATGTTTGGTTCCTTATGTCGAATACCTATGAGTGCATGTCCACAAATCAACAGTTTTGCAGAAACGGTCTTTTGAAATTTGGAAGTATGAAAATTTCTCATTTAGGTTTTTGACAATATCTCACAAACTGCTGACTCAATTACGACAAAACGCCGACCTAAAAATCATAACAATCAATTCCGGCTTTTTTAAATAATCTTATTAATTTGCGGTTTTTGCATTAATGTAGACAATGTTTTTTAATAAAAATGCTTTTTGTTAATTTTTTTCCAACAAACATCAAAGTTGAAGAAGTTTTTAAAAATGTGCTACATAATTTGCCCTAATGAGTTCTCAATAATTTGGGTTAGAAAAAACTCATTGTTTCCCGAAGATAGGGGACACAGCCAGGCCCTCTTTCCCATTGGCCACGGTGGGCACTTGCCCAGGACCCCGCGATCATAGGGGCCCCCTAGTTCCTGCTAGATCACCAATTGATTTGAGTTTCAAACTTTTCCAATTTCAATATCAGTATCAATCGCTCTCCCTGCACTGGGTACTGGGGGCACTGACTTTATTACGTGCCAATTTGATTTTATAGAGCCAGTCCACCACGAATCATTATCCTAATCATCCTAAAGTGTCCAGGGCTCCCAATAGATTGAAGAGGGCATTGGTCACACCATCCGATCCAGTAACCTCTCAAGTATTTGACACAGTATCAACCTGTATATGACATATTCACAGGTTAAGATATAATAGTTATATTATAATATTATATAATATAGGTTGGTATAGTTACCTGGTGGGTGAAGGCTTAGAGATTGGTTTCCGTCGGCCGTCTCCGTGTGTGGGATTCAATTTCCTTATAAATTATCGTCTCCCAGCACACTCAGCCTGGCGTCAAGGTGTCATCTAGAGATATAATAGTGTACAAACCTACCTACCTATACACCCACCGCCCTCCTACATACAGGAGTGGCGGGACCGTGGAAGGAAAGTAGGATCACGTATAATTTGTGTATAGGTACAGGTATGTGATATACAAATTTAAAAATAGATACAGCAACAAACTAAGGTCTTTATCGAAAGCCTAAAATGTTTACTACGATTTTTGTTTGGCTTTGTCATAATCGATCTATAGTAGTTTCTGAGATATTGTTTGAAAACCTAAATGAGAAATTTTCATGCTCTTAAATTTTCAAAAGGTCATATTATCAACAAAACGGTAGATTTTTGGTCACACATACATTAAACTTTTCTTCGTATTTTTTCATCTTATATATCATCCCTCAAGAGAAAACTGACAGAAGAAAAAAAATCATAGAATAGATAGGTATGTCTCATTAAAAGAATTTAGTAAACTGACAAATGTTTGTAGGTACCTTGGTTCGTTAGTAAGCAAGATACTACTATACAACAAGCTTATTTTGTGAGCTTAAAGCTAACAAACCAAGACCAAACCAACTGTCATTTTATTGCGACCATATACAACTTAAATATTCTATGACATTTATGTCACTTCGTTGCTGCGGGTGGAAGAAGAATATCGTGAATATTTTAAAACAATGTAGGTATTTATTACTGGCACACCTGTCACTGCTTACCCGACATTGTGGATAAATGACAATAAAATTTCTTATTTAGTCCAGACGTAACCAGGCATCGAAGTTAAAAATAAAGCCTCTAAAATATTTTACCTACAATTTTTTTTCAGATTTTCAAATAAATTGCCGTCTAGGAATGACCACACATTTCCCACCCAGCAATGTTCTTTATAACTTCATCCCACGAAAGCTCTGAAGAAAATAAACATTGACGTCGAGAAATTGAGTGCAAATCTAAAAGTATGATATGCAATATACTTCTTTGTTGCTTTATACGTACACCCTGAAGTGTTTGAGAAAATAAAATACAATAAAGTTCAATCTCGGATACATATTTACCACAAGCCATTCGGTACGAGAACTTTTCTCACCAGATGGAGCAAGTAGATGATTTTTTTTTTCATAGAGTAGTAATATTTTTTGAGGTTTTTCATGAACTGTATGTACAAAAATAAATAAAATCTAGAATTTTAGATTCATATTCATTTGTTTAAGTCACGTCAGGTAGGTAGATAGGTAGGTACTTGCGTGGTTGGCTGGTAGAAAATACGTCGTACATGATTGCAAACAAAAAAAATACATGAATATACTATGTATTACAATAGGTAAATATACATATTTGTAATAGAAATGCTAACAAAGTTGTCGCTTCTATTTTTTCCACATAGATGGCGGTAGTGTGTTATATACAACCCATATGAACGGTGGTGCTGAATACTACATAGTATTTGGGGTTCGAGTTTCTCGTCACTCTGGTTTCCCTTCAATACGAATAAATCTTTCGCCTTTTACTAAAGATTTCCGTGGAGGGGGACACTTTAATGAGTCTATAGACCAATTTTTTGTTTCCTGCCAGCTTTGGCAGGACCATAGAATAATAATATATAGTACCTATAGAAACCAATCGCCCATACTAGCAAGCGGGACCAAAATGCGCCATCTCTGTGACTTGAGTAGTAAATATTCTTAGAGCGGGAATTTCAAAATCAATTATTGTTCCTCCTCTCCCACCTACCTTGTAATTAGCACGCAACTTTTGAATTTTTTGCCTGTTTTATAAACAAGTTACTTCAATTACATAAATGTGTTATACAATATTAAAAATGTGTGACACTTTTACATTGACTTTAATTGGTTAATTAGAAGGTTAATACAGGCATAAAATTACAAAACATCGAGAAGGATATTATTTTTTGCGATATTGTTATGACTTTATTATATGTATGGAATAATGGTCATAAAAATATCAAAATTAATATCTTTCACGTGTAAATTGCACAGGTGGGGGTTATTATTTACCTTTTCATGTTACTTTTGCAAGGGCTTTACATAATTAAAAATCTTGACTTCATTCATATAATGAAAGCATAGATGTGTTTGATCAAACCGTTTTCTATTTTTATTGGAATAATATTGTGTTATGTAGATACATATTTTATTGATTAGTTTTTTACCTACTTAATATATGGAAAGATTCTCCTTCTGCTTATGTTAGATCTGGGATCTGTTACTACAGACGTTTGTTGCTCCTTCTTGGAATGTGGAAGACCATCTATCTCCATCTTTTTGGTGGTCTTCCTAGCAGCCTTTGACATATGGGGATTTCATTCGTAGCAACGTGGGCTAGTCTTGTTCCATCCATTCTATTAACATGATCTCGCCAGAGCCGCCTCCTCTTCCGGCTCCACTGCACGATATCCTCAGTTTCGCAAGTTTCTCTTATGACAGAGCTTCTAATTCTGTCTTTGAGGGTTCTATTGGAAAGATTATCCTATATAATTTCACATATTATGTAGCTTCCTTCAATATTGCGCTGTACAGTGTACATATCCATCATCACAGTACTTGTGTACTTTTTTATTTCTCTCCAACAATCTCCAAACTGCAAATAACACAATCATCGCATCAAGATACGTAATGACGTGGTGCTTTTTATTCAGCAGACAGCATTAAATAAAATATGATAAAATTGATACCATACACATGGCATATGGTATACTTACTTGACTATAGGCATCAAATATAGATGTTTAAGAACATTGTGTGGTAACTATTTGTTTATCTAGGGATTTCTATTTTTAAGGTTAATACTCATTTCACTCCATAAAAGGTAATAAATGTCTAAAAAATACTTAAAATATTATAATTTATAATTTCACACAAAAACCTGTCAAAAATTTTCAGCGAGTTCTTTTTTTTAACAAATGAACAAATCATGGAAATCTTCTTCTTCTTCTTTTTGTGGTTGGCTTTTCACCCCTTAAGAGTGTTTTCGCCAAGAAACAATCCGATGGGTCTGATCACATCGCTTACTCCATAGGAGTAGTGTGTTACCTAAAACTCATAAAAAACATAGCACAAAAACAAATTCAAACATACAATAAACTTAGACAATCATAATCTGATTCCGTTAAGCTCCAAAAATCTGGTGAGTATCTTGAGCACAGGTCTACTATTCAGGGAAAGAAGATAAGGAACATTCACGGGCATGTGAACCCCCAAACCAAGGAGGTCCTTGAGAAAGTCCTAATCATGGAAATCAAATTGAAAATCCACAGAACATAGGTATCAGGGTTTACACATAAAAAATATTTTCGCTAATAATTTTAAGTAGGTACTTAAATTCCTGTTTTTATGTTTGACTGTCAGAATGTATTCTAGCGTATCTACTTACAAAACGTATCGACTATAATATATTTACTAGACTCTAATCATCACCTGCATTTGGGGAAAGATTTGATTAGTTTGTATGAACCATATTACGAAGGGAACCTCAGAAGTCTGAATTTATTTCGATATGGAAACACTGAAAATGTTTTTGTGTCATTGCGTTTAGTACCTACATGAACCATTTAATTTACCCCATCTACATGTCAAAACCGAAGATATTTTTATCCGAGTCACAAACCATTTAACTTACGCCATCTCTTTGACCGCGGTCGACACCTTCCTAGAAGTATTTACCCCTCTTCCAAGTATCGCCGTTTGGGGGCCCTGGGCAGGACCTTCACTTTAATATTTCTCAGTTCTCTGAAATCCTAATTCTTGATCCACGGTCTCCGCGGGAGATGTGTGACTTATCTCACAACTTACCTTTCTGGTGCGCGGCCGGTACGGCGTTTGAGGCATTTCAATTTTCGTTCCCGCAACATAACATGGGGTAACCAACGAAAGGTGGACGACATGATACTACTATATTCTATTTATCCGGTATACCTTGGGGGGTAGGCGGAGATTACAGAGCGCCAGACTTTCCTATCCGTATACGCACTTCTTGTTCCGTCACATTCATGCAATTCGTCATAAAACACTACACTACGATCGTTTTTGCTCAAACACGCCCATCCTTGAGAATCGTCTACAATCTGCATAATCAAGCCATATATAGTTGGTTTATTTTCTTCGTTATTTCTTGAGGTGGTCGGTAGCCTGGTTGGTAACGCGCTCGACTGTTAATCCAGTAGGCGCGGGTTCAATCCCCGACTTACTCCACTTCACAACACAAGCCTTTAAACCCAGATTCATTAAAAAAAAAACGCAATGTGTGTGCCTTGTGTAAATGATTATCGTCTGTTGTTTACGCATATTATTGTGAAATGTATAAAAAGTCATGTATTTTTGGGTATATTTCGATAAGAAGTGATTGATTTCTCTTAATAAAAAGTAAACGATTAAATTAATCATGAAAAAATACAGGTATTGTACTTCTGTAATGTACAGTATGAACGATAAGAACATTATTAATTACCCTGTCGTTTTGACAGAGGTAGAAAATATATTTATATCAAACAAATCTCATAATAAATTTTGTGAAATAATTGGGTACGTCCATTTAATAATGTTTCAGCTTTATGTGTATCAGTGGTGGAACTAAAATTTTTTTCCGTAGATTTGTGAGAACCATCAACATCAAGATATTTAAACTCTATTCTATCCACTCACTCCGCATTCCTTGTGGGGTAGGCAAAGAGAACGCATCGCCTGACTTTCTTGTGCTTAAACGAACTTCTTGCTTCCGTTACATTCATGCAATTCGTCATACACTCTACGATTGCTTTTACTTAAAACACGTCCTTTCTTGAGAACATGTTCCCCAATACCAAAAAAGAAGCTGTCCAAAGTCACGTCAAACTGCGAAGGAACGCGATTGACGCCACGTCTCTAACCTAAAGCCACGTCTAAAAAGTGGAGACCAAGGGACGATAAAATACCACAAGGGCGACCACCTACCAGATGGATGGACGACATTAAGAGGTTCGCCGGACCCCAGTGGATGGGAATCGCACAGGAGCGGGAGAAGAAGAGGGGATCTCTTGCAATGGGCAAACGCGGACTGATGATGAGCGAAAGACAGTTGACAGTAGAATAATTTTGTCCCTAGACGATGCCAAACCATATTAAAACGCACCAGCTTAGCAGGATTTTTTAAAACCTAGGACACAAGATTTTGGTTTATTTTTTTAAAAAAGCCTAAAGCCCGCATCTTTATATTAAACTGAAAATATCTTTAGGTATACAGCTTCACAATGAAAAACTTTTCGATAGAAATATTTATGGAGAATAGAATTAAAGTGGAAAGTATCTACAAAACAGAATTCTCTCGTTTTTTTCTTTTCTATCTGTAAAATATTTTACGCTTTTCTCGAACGCGCTCTTGAAGAGTTTTCTAAGAACTACGAAAGAATTTTTAACAATTTCCTGCTCAAAAGAATAAGAGTTAGATAATCCGGTACTAGGCTGCAACCGATTAACATTTTTATTATTATTTTTTATTAGGAATTGAAAAAACTATATAGCGATAATATTTTAATGGAATATCACAGTGCAATTAAAAAGAGGAAATTAAGGTCCAATAATTGGACCCTATCGGTTCCACTAAAGTACGGAAAAAGCTACTTAGTATCAATCAATATAACGCACGGTAATATATTAATTTACAAGTAGTCATCTCAATAGTTAACTTATACAGCAAAGGATGGACTTTGCATCAGGCTCATGAAGACTGATTGTCGGCTGGTTTAATGTGATCACTTTCTTCTTCTTCTTCCGCAGCCACTCAGGTCCATTGTTGGACATAGGCTGATCCAAGTTGGACCAATGTGATCACTTTATAGTTAATTAAGTGTTAGTGATCGCATTAGCCAGCCAAAGATCAGTTATTAGCCTAATGGAAAGCCCATCCTTAGCTGTATATATGCTATAGTTGGACAACAATTAGTTACGTATCTCAACAGATATACAGCAAAAGATCAGCTTTTCATTAGTCTTTCCAGTGGACGATCAGTTGTAAGCCTGATGGAAAGTTCATTCTTTGCCGTACAGCTGGCAAAGATCGCAGCACTGCGATAAGCTCGTCCTAGTGGACAAATATTATGATTTATATTCGTAATAATAACATATCTCTGTATCTTGTTCACCAAAAGTTTAAATAAATAAATAAAATAAATAAATCATAGGATAAGTACTTTTACGATTAGGTAGATATTAATTATTTTTTGTTCTTCATAATTAGTTGTTAATTAATTCCGAATTAGACAATTGTTACGAAATACTAATTAGTTTTATGCCGAAGTACAAATATTAATATCAGGCTGTCATAATAAAAGTTTTTTTGAGAGCTTTTCAAAGTTTAGATTGCTTTTAGGCAGATTATTATAAATACACAGGTCTATCTGAGAAGTACTTACCCAATAAGCAGAACGCAAATTAATTTTGACTCGAGGGTGAAGAGACTACGCACCAGTCTCCCACTCTTTTGTATAAATTTATTAAAGTATTGTATTTTCAGATTCTCGTCTCAAATTTCAAGTGCTGGATTTGGTAATCTCAGTAAACTGTAGAAGTCCTGTTTAAAAAAAACAGGCTTTCTGAAATGATTTAAACTCTACTTTTTATTTTTTTATTTTCATGTTAGCTAGTTAAACATGTGAATGCATCATTTAGGGCCGGTTTCTCGAAACAAAGTAACAGTAGGTTACCGGAACCCATCTAGCAATATATCGTGTTAGTACAAACTGCTAACAGAGGTAAGATTTTGACACTACGTAATAGTAAGAAATCTTACAATAGCACATCACCTTTTTTCGAGCAACGTTTTTTGTCACCTCATTTACCCTTACCAGTCGACGATACTATCGATCGAGTAACCGGCTCTCAGTCAGTGAACCTATGTTCTCTTGAGGAACGTTAGCAGGAACTTGGAAGGATCTTTTCATGTGGCAACCGCATACATAGAAGCTTCTAATTAATTAAATTTGTTCCGACAAGTGTTTCACCAATAATATGTCCATTTTGTCCGCCTCTTTGTTATACTTTTTCCACTATTTTTTTTTCCATAAAGTACAAAGAAGTATATGTTAATCCTTTTAGATCCTAAACTGTCTGCTCTTGATGTTAAAACAGGAATACGGATTATATAAACGGAACAGTAACGGAATAATGAAATAATATAACGGGTAGAATTACGTAAATAAAATTAACAGCCATTTTCAGGAGATATATTGTAAAAAAAATCGGTAATTATTAACACTTGCAATATTGCAAGACGATTTCTAATTACTGATATTTCAGACACAATTCTTGTATTTTAGGCCCCGCGCATCTGAACCTAGTCCTGTGACATCCGCGATATCTGGATATTGGGAATGTTTCCCAGATGATGATGATGAGTTTATATGTGAATCATGAATGATAATATGAAGACTCTTCTGGCTGATAATACTGAGAAGTGTGTTGACAAAAAATGACGTGATCAGAGAGTTGTCTGAATGTAAAACGGATGTTGTGACTAGACATTAAACAAGCTGAGATGATTGGGATATGTCATGAGGATGAAGGGTTAAAGGATAACGAAGAAGAAATATATTTGGGAGAAAGAAGAGGAGTAAGGAAGCGCGGCCGTCAAAGAATCACGTGGCTTCACCATGTAGACCATCAGATTCTCAAAGACGGACGTGTTTTGAGTGAAAAGAATCGTAGAGTGTGTATGACTAATTGCATGAATGTGACGAAACACGAAGTGTGTGTAAGGATAGGCAAGTCTGGAGATCTGTTCTCTCTGCCTACCCCACAAAGGATGCGGCATGAATAGATATATTGTGATTAAATATCACAGTTATTAATGTTTCTATTACCATCCAGAATATTCTACCTATTGGTTTTTTCTCATTGGAATCTAAGCCATTGCTTTTTATGAAAAATAAAAAAGTCCTTTGAATCGTACGTCTGTCCTTTGAAATGAAATCCTTAATATAACATGACATTTTCATTGGTATTTCTCTAACATTTATTGAACATATTTCAGCGTGGATAAATCCTCAGAGAGCACCGTACCACCCCATGTATGAACAAACCAATACCATATAATACTATTTATATAGGATGACATATCGCCACCAATGGTAATATCGATATGAACTATTCGTATGAAACAATTTATTGATGTGTCACTGTGTCACATGGTGGCGACAGTAGATATTAGTTGGTGTTGGTACATTCAGGAGTGTGTTCTATACGGTTGATTTTCGCAGAGCGTTTCGTCAGGCGATTATTGCACGATCTATTAAAGTTCGCTTACACGAGGCAATAAATTGCTCCACTCACGGCAATTTCGCGTCACAATGACGCAATATTCTTGAAATTGCCGGCAGTGGAGCAATTTATTGCCTTAAAATATGTGCCGCGTCCTTTGCGGGGTAGGCGGACGGGACAGAACGCCACCGCGTCCTTTGCGGGGTAGGCGGACGGGACAGAACGCCAGACTGCCCTATCCTTACACACACTCCTAGCCTCCGTCACATTCATGCAATTTGTCAAACATGCTCTCCATTTTTTTTACTGGAAACGCAAATATACTTTAGAAATATTTTAGTATAAAAAAATGTGGATGTAATAATTTTCGCCAGCAATTTAGTATTGGATGACAATTTGTGTCAATTTTCAGGAATAACAATTTTTCTTTTCAGTAAACAGGCTTTGTTATCAGGTCATGAGGTTTTGACATATTTTTTCATGATTGTCATGTTGTCATGTGGGGTAGAGGACAGGAATAGATGTGTCAGCCTCGTATGATGGATTAGGCGTATTAAATTTCTGTTACAACATTATTAAGTAAATTAATAAGGAAAACAATCCATAACATAATAATCAGATTGTTACTAGGCAGTAGGTAGTACTATACTATGGTTACCATGATAAAATCTGACGGGAAAAATATCACTAGAAGGAAGCTTACATGGAAGAAATCTCACAAGAATTAATTTCACAGTTTTATATGAGAAAATAAAAATATGGTAAAATTAAAGACTAAATATTTAGTTTAAAATCCACAAAAATGAAATGTCATTTAGTCTTTCTTTTTACCTTAAAAATGGACTTCCAACGAGTACCGACGGTCAAAAACATAGAGATAATAAAAATATGAGATTACGTCTTGTAAGTTTTTTGCATGTGAAATTCTTTCCTGACACCATAGAGCCCAAAACTATGATGGTATATATTCTAATATTACAGCAATTCTTATGTTAATCGTATAACTTTTACCATTGGGTGATTTCATTTTTGATTGAGGAATTATGCCGTAAGACTGAACCGTGTGATATTGGCTTTATGTAGTTTAGTAGCTTTGGCTATATCCTGCATCGGAGAGGAACGGGCTGATTATAATAATAAGATTGTACTGGACCACGTAAATGAATAAGTAACAGGGGCGAAGGGCCCTAGGAATACGATTCCCATCGAGTTAACCTTATGATAAAATAATAGGTTTAACCTTGTACAGAATTCCACTGTTAGCCACTGGTGGATAAGTAATGCGGGGAGGTGAAATCGAGGAGAAAAGTGTTTACCGATATTGATGGGTAATATTATGGATGGGTAGATAAAACAATTTGGTATTGTTCATCCATGTTGGTAGGAAAATTCATCTATTAGAATAATGTATCAAAACATATTATTATAGGTTATGTATCTACACACAGTGGCGTACATATTTTTTTCATTTCGGAGGGGACCGATCAGCTTCAACTTTGATGTGGGATGGGAGGGACAAAGCCAGACCATTATTCAATCTGGTCTCATGTGTTGTATTAAATTTCTCAATTTTTCAGATAATACTATGTCTTCAATCTTCTTACGATGAAAAAACTCCTGTCAACAGTTTTTTTTTTTAAGTATACCTACCTATTATTTTGCCAATCCTATTGAATTTTTGGCTAGACTTATTAAGAGAAGGTACGCATACTGACATTTCAAAAATTTCTTAAAACGGGAGACCTTAGATCTCGACAACCGTTACTAAATATGCTTTGGAAAAAATAGAGTAGATATACATTGAACTTTTATCTAGGGAATAATCGTAAAATTTTTTATGTCTTGTAAAGATTTCTCGAGAAAAAATATGAAAAACATCTCTGATATTTTTTCCGAAAAAAGTCGCGGAGGTTTTTTTTGTACTGATAATATGCATTAAAATCTAGGGAATAAACCGTAAAAAAAATTGATTTTAGAGAAATTAACCCCAAAAATGGAAAAAAACGCATTTTTACCATTTTCTCATGCGACTGTTAACGCGATTTTGAGACTTAATGCCGTGGGAAATGACTGTGAGGTCATTCTTGGTACCAAGCCCTTAATTAATGATTTTACATTTTTTAAGGACCTGGGCCCCCTTTGCCCCCTCCCCTCCCTTAAATGCGCCCTTGCCACATCATGTGTTGTGCTGTGGTTAAACTGTTGTATGTAGATTGTATAATGTATTCCCATTATAATGTGCCAAAGTTGTTCACTTGGACGCTTCAAAAGTTCCCTCACAAAGCTTTCATATAATAAACTTGATAATACCGCAACGACATACGGAACATTATACCACACCACTCCACAACTACAATAATACTATACCATAAACTATATACTATTCTAAATAATCATATTCATGTAAGCTCCTTTAACTACGTCATTATATTATATCAAAACAATTGAACGTAGCGGCACAGTCGCAAACGGCACACTGAATTTTCTTTCCTATCCAAACTCATAGTTGATTTATGCGTTTCTTATACCGTGTGATGAGAATATGAGATACAGGGAAATCATATATAGTCCCACGATTCACCCACGGTTATGTTTTTAAACGTAGATGAATTACCTATTTACATATTGATAAATGCCGCTATAACTTAAATTGAAATATCCATCTATGTTTGTATGTACACTGAAATTACTGAATAAAGTATCTATCTATCTATCTCTATTTTTTATGTTTTGTGAAAACAATTAAACGTACACACAGTCGTAAACGGCACAATGAATTTTCTTACTGATTCTGACTCTCTGGCAGTAATTAGTACCTAGATTCTATGTTTAAATATCTATTTTCTCATATTCTATGAAAACAAATGAACATAACGGCACATTAAGTTTTCTTTCTTATTTATAATCGAAGGTATTAACAAGTTTATTTCCAGATTTACACCTCTATTTGATTATATTCTACGAGAACAAATTAACATAACGGCACTTTTGATGCCACTGTGGATACCCAAAAAGCACGCCACTGGAATCAAATCACATATCCATTGGTCTTACGAGCGCTACTTTCATGCATTATGCATTTAATTTTATTTATTTATTTACATTTAACGTGAACAAGTCAAAATGCTAGAACAAATCTTACAAAAATGTTCATTAGGGCGAACTTATTGTTTTACTGATTTCTTCCAGTTAACCCATGCATATTCCAAATGCCAAAATGATCTAATAATCCCGTAAGTGCACGCCTTTCTTCTGCTCTTTCATTCTACTTCGTTCCGGAAGCACTCTTCACAAGAAACGGAAGAAGAAAAAGATTAATAAAAAAAAATATTTTTGATATTACCCAGTGGCGTAGCGCGGGAAGGGGTGATCCGCCCCGGGCGGCACTTTTTAGAAGGCGGCATATTTAGGCAAAATTTCTATATAACGAATTTCTTCATTCGATCTCTCGAAAAACTTTCGCCTGTGGCGCATTTTTTCTCTTTTCATACTACATCAATATCAAAATTTTAGTTGTCTCACTCCAGCTTCGAAGTTCTTTATAATTTTTGTAAATTTTCGTGCCTTTTGGATGTAGGTAAATACCTAAATGTGGGGGCGGCAGAAACCCACTGTTATTACCTACAGAACCGAAAAGCAGGTCAAGTCGTGGCAAAAGCCTAGTTCCGTCCCTGTTTTCGCTCGAAGGGCGTAATTCAGTTTGCATAGGACCAATCTACATACCTAACCTCATCTATGAAATTGTATAGAACGTTGCGAGGTTGAAAATTTTGCAAAAGTCAGGTATGGTAATGGAAAAGGGTATTTTTAACCCGTCCTTTTTGCTAAGTGAAAAATAAACACTGGCATGTACTTTGTAACATAATTGAATCTAGGTATATACCTAAATATATTTAAGTATAATATTCTATTATAGGTATAGGTTTTTACAGTATGTCACCATATACACGTGTATGCGCCTACAGTTAAACCCTGATCATCGCGTTATATTAAACGTTATTCGCTCAAGGCTCCATTCCACTATTTAAAAATTTCATTTTTTTTTATAAATGAATCTGGGTTTCTTGAAATAAACCCAAATGCACCTTTGTACGTTTCACAGTAAGCTTGAAAAGCTTGTATCGTGAAGTGGAGTAGGTCAGCATATGGGATCGAACCCGCGACACTGGATTAACAGTCGAGCGCGTTACCAACCAGGCTACAAACCACCTCAATCTGCTCATTATTTAAAATTTCTCGAGTGGCTACCTAGAAGACCTCAAGCAAGATGGTCTGACGATGTGAGGAGAATCGCAGGAAGCAAGTGGATGCAGCCCAGGATAATTAGTTAAAATTAAAACGGTTGAGAAAGAAGAAGATTAAAAAAAACCTCAAAATAGATGTGGACAGCGTCTATTTTCTGTATGGACAACTGTCACATGATAATTTTTTTCTCTCCAACTGTAATCAAAAAATCTTCTCAATGTTCTCATAATGCCGAGTCCACACACTTGCAAACCTTGGAAAGCCACCATAAATTTTTAAATTCATGTGAATAGAGCGTTTGGACTGGATTGGCTTGTGTAGGCTTGCTAGCACTTGTGGGCGATCTGATCGAATGTCGGTTTATAGAAAATCATAGAAAATTCGTGGCAAGCGCTTGCGAAGTGTCTTCACGTTTGTGCGTTTGTTGAGGTTGGAGTTTGCGTCATGTGCCAGGCGTGTGAATCTCGTACATTTGGCATTCAAATTCACAGCAGGAAGGTGTCAGAGCTGATATTTTAGGTAAATACAGCATTTAGGCACCTGGTAGGACCGAGGTACCGAGGTAGACACGAGGTAGGACCAAGAAGATAATAGAATGACGGCCAAGAACAAGCCGAAGAAGCGTCGGTAGACCCCAGGCAAGGTGGTCTGACGATATCAGGAAATGTGCCGTTGGTGGATGGATGCAGTGTGCCCAAGACAGGGAGCTATGGAGGACCAACGAGGAGGCCTATGTCCAACAATGGACCTGAGTGGCTGCAGAAGAAGAAAAAGAAGGCACGAGTATTTTGCACTCCAATATTCTCGAGAAAAAAAATGAAATAATCAAAAAAGTGTTAAGTCGAACTGTACAAATTCTGGATTTGAACTGTAATTAGAACATTGTTTTAGGACATGTTCTACAGGACCAACACAGAATCGTTGTGGTCACAAATAGTAAAACTTGCCAACGTAGACAGTTTGTCTGTTGTCATACTCTAGTAGCCGCTGTGTTTAGTGTTAAGTTAACCGTTACAAATATGAACACCACACCAATATGGGGTTATACATTTATACAATACCATTGAAAATTCACGGAGAGTTGGTTTAAGCAGTTTTTTATTAATAACTCTTTAGACTACTGTGCCCTTCAAAGTTCCTCGATGGAACACAAGGAAGTCACAAGGCCCCTCTTTTACCATGCCAGGCTGTGATGCTCTCTGATACTATTAAGTTTTATTCATTACTTATTTACTGCTAGCCACTTGCGTTCCACTGCTGGACATAGGCCTCTTCTAAACTCTTCCACTGATTTCTATCTTGGGCTATCTGCTGCCATCTACGACCCGTAAGTTGGACAATGTCATCTGTCCACCTTTTCTGTGGAAAGTCCACGCCTCTTTTGTTCTCCCAGGGCCTCCACTTTAGGATTTTAGGTGTCCATCTGACACTGTCCTGTCTTGCCACATATCCCGCCCATTGCCATTTTAGCTTTGCTATAATTTCTGCGATGTCGGTAACTTTTGTTCGACATCAGATCTCCTCATTTCTAATTTTATATCGAAGACTGACGCCCAATTCATTAGCGATCTATAACTATATAAATTACATAACAGTTCCTAACTTTTTGATTTCAGTAGGTGTTTTTCAATTTAAAATTCTATGTTTTAAAGAAATATAGCGAACTTCGAATATTTCTCGATGATAGTTGAAGGCGCGGCAATCGCGAAATGTTTTAAATTCCACAGATATTTGAACAAATTGCAAACTTTCACGGTCCTGCTTGACATTCATACCCAGTTACTACGAGAATTGTGTAAGTTCAAAGTTGATACAACAGATATTCACACAGTATGTGAGATGATACGTACTCATATTAGGTATGTTGCTTTGTATATAATACTAGATATTTATCATTATTTAGTCAGGCGAGTTATATACCTACTCCTACTATAGGTATATTACGGGTATGTAGTATGAGATCTGATGACCAAGCAGTTTCCACCAGGGCTCATGGTCATTTCCCACAGAACCTATAGTAGATGTTTAATATATAAACCCCGGAGTAAGACAATAGAATTTGAGTTTTAACTAGACTGTCACGCTGGACACATTAATTTAGTATTATAAAAGTGAATTGTAAAAGTGAATTTTAATTAAAATAAATTAAATAAATTCTTTTTTTAATCTTCTCCGTCGCGAGTACTTGTAAATGGCGCAGCTGGCTGTCTGTTCGGGAATATTATAAAAAAACTGTAATATTCGTAAGTTTTAACTTTTTGCGAACAGTGAACCTTTTAAGTGAACCTTTTTAAGTGAACTTTTAAGTGAGCTTTCTAAGTGAACCTTATAAGTGACATTTATAATACGTGAAAGTGTCTCATTTAGTGCAGTGAAATTTTTGGAAAGCTTATTCTACTGAGTACGTAAGTTATTACTTTCGTAAGTTTGAATAGGAAAAATTCCAAATACTGGTTAAACTCCTCTGAGCATCGAGCTAAGATTTTTCCATTGCAGAAGCAATAGGAAATTAATAGTGAAATCACTATATTTAATAGTGTTATATCAAACCAGATATACACAGAAAATTTCCCGCAGGAAAATACCCACTGATCAGTTGGAATTCTCAGAAACCGCTGATTAAGGAATATCAAATTTCATACTTGATACAATTAAGGGGCTACACTACGCAGTCAGTAATTAAGGCCCTACGTGTATCGACATGGCAAATTTTATGCTTATGGAGGCCGAGAAGTTGGCAATAGAACTTATACCTAAGTTCAATGGTACCAGCGAGGATTTGCAAAATTTCATCGAGGCGTGTGAATACGTGATATCCACAAGTGCTGATACGGAAAATCCCACTAATCCAAAAAATGTTTACTTGTTAAAAGTCATACATAGTAGGATTCACGGGAAGGCAAGTTTATTAATTTGCAACAGAGAAGAAAAAGGGACATGGGCGGGAACAAAAAACCTGCTACTCGAATACTTCGGCGAACAGACCAGTGAAGAGGGTCTGGTCCAGAAATTAAATAGCATTCATCCAAGAAAGGACGAAAAAGCTTGGGAATTCGGGACAAGGATCCAAGTAGCTAGAGGCAAACTACTCTCTAAATTGAGGACAGTCGAGCCGAGCTCGGAAATCCGAAACATAAAGGCCCAATTCTACGAAAGACAGGCACTACAAATATTTTACTACGGCTTGAAAAGACTATTGAGCATTTTTGTAAGAGTCACCAAGCCACAAACGTTAGAAAAAGCTATGGCAATAGCCAAAGAAGAAGAAAATTTTCAAGAAACTAGAAAAGAATATTTACAAAAAGTTTTCAATTTTTCAACAAATTCAAACAATTTTCAGAATAAATTCCACAATACTTCTGTCAAAAAATATAGGCAAAATCAATGCCAATCCCTGTTAAAACCAAACAGCCAACCCAAATTTTATTCAGAGGAACAATCCTATCAAAATGATCCAGAATATGAAGATACACATACAGGCAATCAAGAAGATTATGACGAGGACAATGATGAAAATCATTATTTTCGCGAAGGCAGAAACCCTATCAAGAAAGGATAACATACAATTACAGACAGAACAAAAGACATTTTTCTAATACGCGACAAAAACCTACAACAACCTGTAAACATAAATCCAATAACCAGAATCACTCTCCAATACAACTGCATAACTATATCGCTAACAAAGCAGAAATGAAGAAACATGACCCTTATTCAAATTACAATAGAGGATCCAAGAATCATAATCGTGTGAAACAACAGGAACGGATTGGCGAAGCACCTGTTGAAGATATCAAGTACTTATTTCATTGCGACGTCAGAGAAGAAAATTTGAAAAATACAGTGAAGGAGGCTGAAAAATTATCAGAACATAAGAAGAAAAAGAAAAGTAGAGTGAAAATCAACCAGCAAAGGAATGATAGTGAACCAACAAGAATTCTACGAAAAGAAATCTCAACTAATAAGTTTGATGATGTACAAAATGAGAAAACCGTTTCGGAAAAAGTAACAACATCTAGAAGAAAAAAGTCTCCAAATCTGATTTCATATAACCACCCAGAGAAATTTAAAGAAACAAAAATTATGCAACCTTCAATACTGATCGAAGCAGAAAAAACCTTAACATTACTAAACAATAATTTTCTGAAATTTAAAGAAGAACAAGAGAGTTATGAAAAATCTTTTCTTAATTTGGAAAACTCAACAACAGCAACCAAACAAGAAAATTTTAATAAAAGCTATGAAATAGTAAGGAACCCAATCACTCAACATGAAGAAAACGATGACCAAGTACGTCCCTGCTTAATTAGTAATATCCCTGACCAAGCACATAATGATAACAGCTGTATTACAATACCCAATTCTGAGAATATTATAGAAAATATTTCATGTTCAAGTTTAAATATAAAAATGATTTTAGACGATTTTAAAGTATATCAAAATACTGATGTAACTAAACTTTGCGTAAAGGATGATGAAATAAAGCAACATCTACAAGATTTACAGTCTATAATAGATACACTAGAAGTAAAAGAAAGTAGTAAAGAAGAAACAACAGGAAAAATGAAAAAACAACGCAAACACATCGTGAGGAAACAAGAAGAGATAAAGAGATTGGAAACAGATCATCAAAGCCAAATGAATCATCTGATCATCCAATATAACCTTACACATCATTATATCATTATTGCTACGACATCAAATTGCAATCAGCGATTGAAAAATATCTTATACACAAAGAACGACTCAGAAAGGAATATATCTAAACTTCTAAAAACACAAGGAAGATTAGCAGTGACACCATGAACTTATAATAAGAGACAGACTATCCACTCGTACATGAAGACTTGGCTTAAGAAAAAATGACATCGATTATATAATATGATAAGAAATCAAGACCATATTATACGTACTATACCTATTTGCAATAAAATGAAAGACAAATTTAAAATCTTTTGTTACAATACACACAGACATTTTTACTATACAAGGAAAAGTTTTTTTTTGTGTGAATTCATTTTTAAAAGTGCACAAGCAATACCGAATTGTGAGAAAAACAGTCATATGTATTTCAGAAACATTTTTGCAACATTTTCATATTACGGCATGGCATTAAATATTATAACATCAGACGGAGAAGACGAATTATAATAGTGATAATAACTACGTTCTATAACCAAATAATAACTGCAGTGAACATTAAGTGATTAGTGAAATTGAAACAGTTACAACATTTGCAATGTACCTCAAATCCAATTTTATTGAACCTAAATATAGTGCAGTGAATTAGCAGTCATTAAAAGTGAGAGAATTTAATTTCCAGTAGAAAAAAGATGAATATGTGTTGTTCATTAGAACTGTTCCCAAGTAAAGTGGCATACATCAGACAGATAAATACATTTTATAATTAAAATACAATAAAAATCGTGCCCAAGTGAAGTGTTATATATCAGACAATGCAATTCAGTTAATAATTAAAATGCCATTGAAAAACTGGACTCTTATAGACTAGATAGTATAAATTGGTATAATACAATTAATAATTCAAATGCCATTGAAAAACTGGACTCTTATAGACTAGAATGTTTATCGTTTCAAATTACAATCTCACAATCTATTCATTAGTGAAAATAAAATGCAAATCTCAACCAACCTTACCAGAAAATTACCTTACATAATACCTATGCAGAGATTCCCTTTGAAACATTCAAATGAGAAGTCACTCTATGAAGTACAACTTTTAATATACTTGAGACAGTACAACAACTAAGAACCCAAAGAAAAAGTGTTAGAAACACCCATACTCCAAAAGATATCAGATAACCAATAAATAGTAATTGTCACTGAACAATCTCTTATTTCTGCAATATTATGTCAAAGATAAAGAGATAAAACCGATCTGAAAGAAAGCTCTATCAAAGACCTCAGTGAAAACTGTGAAACCACAACAGGACAATTGAACATGAGGTATCATCAGATGGCAAAATGCATTGAATAAATCTACCAGGACGACAAATTTCCCACATCATGAACTGCAGCTTGGAAACTTCAAAATGCCAACCTAGATAATATCAGCGCAGTCCAGGGAGACACACAGAAGTTGGAAGATTTCCTAAGATCAATTATTATGTTAATCAAATATTTCAGATATCTTAAGTTCAATTATTATGTTTATCAAATATTTCGAATATCTTGAGTACAATTATTATGTTAATCAAATATTTCAGATATCTTAAGTTCAGTTATTATGTAA
Source organism: Ceraclea dissimilis (assembly GCA_963576895.1). Classification (NCBI taxonomy): domain Eukaryota; kingdom Metazoa; phylum Arthropoda; class Insecta; order Trichoptera; family Leptoceridae; genus Ceraclea; species Ceraclea dissimilis. The sequence continues at coordinate 13,436,545 of OY756370.1, forward strand.
ATCAAATATTTCAAATATCTTAAGTTCAATTGCAGATAGTAAGCTAAAAGATGAAAACCCCGAACAGAAAAATGCGATGAAAAATCACCCCATTTTTCCGAGCTTTCAGGGGAGGAGTTATATACCTACTCCTACTATAGGTATATTACGGGTATGTAGTATGAGATCTGATGACCAAGCAGTTTCCACCAGGGCTCATGGTCATTTCCCACAGAACCTATAGTAGATGTTTAATATATAAACCCCGGAGTAAGACAATAGAATTTGAGTTTTAACTAGACTGTCACGCTGGACACATTAATTTAGTATTATAAAAGTGAATTGTAAAAGTGAATTTTAATTAAAATAAATTAAATAAATTCTTTTTTTAATCTTCTCCGTCGCGAGTACTTGTAAATGGCGTTTAATTAAAATGATATTACAATATTATTTACTAAATACACAACACACTCATTGACACACACACAGTGTTGCCGTTTCTAGTATTTTTAATACTAAACTAGTATTTTTTGAGGCATTTAGAGGAATGTAGTATTTTCTTTAGTATATTTTGAAAATCTGGTATATTCTAGTATTTTTGATCAAAATCTAGTATATTTAGACGTAAAAAAATGTGAATATATTGTTGGGTTATTAATTTTTTCACCCCCCCCCCCCCGCTCGTCAATTCTTTAGTCGTCAAGGTCAAAAGAAATAGCACGATTAAAAATTATAACAAAACATTCAAATCTCCCCCCCGTCGGCAAAATTTTTGGGACATCAGTTTTCTGCGCTGGCGACGAAAAAAAAAGGGTCAACAGTTTTCACCAGACAGACACTTAGACAAAAAATCTAGTATTTTTGCAAATTTTGAAACGGCAACACTGCTCACACATTAATTCAGTCAACCATTTTGTTTCATGAATCAGCAGCCAGTAGTTTCGCGAGATAGATTCGTGAAAAACTATGCCTGCATTAGCTTATTGTGTAAAACACGGTAAGTCGACGTACCGCGTTTTACCTCGTTTTGGCTTATTCCATTTATTGCGGCCTGTTTTATCGTAAAATAATTTTAAAAGTTCAGTTGTTGATACCAAGAAGGCTAAAGCAATTGAACAAACGGGTTAAGTCCTGTATAGACACTTCAAAACGGCGAATCTATTGAATAAGGCTGTATTATGGGACATTGATTGTAGGACTCCCGCGGGCTCAAGGCCCTCCACATCCCCGGGTAGCAAAGGTGCATAATATATATCGTCCTCTTTACCCGCACTTCTTAGCAAAATATTTTTAAGAGGTGGGCTCAGGGTTAGCCAGAAGGGAGCCCCCACGACAAAACCCACCCCTAACTTACATTCCTTCAGTGTCCTTGTCCAAGGATGGAAACAATATTACGGGACATAAGGAATATATTTTAAGACCAAAACCTATGTTTTTTAAGCCTCAATTAGGCCTTATGGCCACAACACACGCTTGGCAAGCAGCGGGCGGAGCGGTTGTTTATGAGTAAAAAGGCGTCTGGATGGAGCGTTTGGCTTGGCTCGTGTAGGTAACCGACCATTCACGACTTTTTACTCATGAGCACCCGCTTGGCCTGCCGCTCGCCAAGCGTGTGAACGAGGCATTAAAATGGCAACCATACCCTCGTACAGAAATTAAAAATTACCCAACAGCAATATATTCATTTTTTATATTTCAAAAAGGATTTTTAATTAAATGAAATATTGTATTCTATCGATTCTCTTTTCTGATTGGCCCAAACGAATTCAAATTTTCACTAAAAAAACGTTCCAAAAAAGTACGTACATCACAAAGTGCTATCAATTTAGAAAATCCTGTGAGCTATTGTAAAACTTTTTTGTACAGTGTTGTTCAGGTTAATGTTTTATGTTAGGGAGAAAAATTTGTTCATAAATGCATCGATATAATTAAATATTGTTATATTAAAAATAATATTGGTCTATGATTACATTAGTCCTGAAAATGACCTCAGCAAGCAGGCCGAAAGCTCAACAACATCGACAATCTATACACGGTACACCCGAGAAGAGATTAACAAGGACCGTGAAAATCTACAAAGCTACATGATAGGCACATCAAGATAGTAACAAAAATTAAACGTCGAAAAAATGAAAAGGAAATAATTTGATGAACAATATTTTGTCTCTATTGATCGAAAGAAGAAATATAGAATCGATGTTACATCTAGTACACATACAGGGTTGGTTCTGTATATCAAATACTCGGAGAGGTGATAGAAGATGATATAACATGAAAAAAAGAGTTAATTGAATGTATGCCTAAAAATCAACCGTTTTGGAGATATGGCCTTGTGAAAATTAAAGGGTATGATAATTTCTCATTTAGGTTTTTTAACAATATCTCTCAAACTTCTGATTTTGACAAAACAAACCAAAAATCATGGTAAAAAAATAGGCTTTCGATTTTTTTTTTCAAACTTCTCTTTTCCCAGGTCACCTTGGGCTCTCTGACATTTAGTATTCAGTTTTAGTAAAAAAAAAAAAAATACGGGAAAAGATCTACACTACATAGTAAGTAATTCTGCGTGCGTACCATCTAGTATGGGTACTTCGATTTGGATTCTCCTATGTCTTTTTAACTCCATCATCTATTTACAGAAATTAACAAAAATCGATGTATCTATGTTTGAGTAAACATTTCTATTTTCTCCTCCTACGGCTTATCACACTATACGCCGTAGTTTCGTGATGGTAATAATTGCCTTTGTGCGCCACTGTGCTGTGCTCTCAATCGGTGGTGTACATGGGCGTCGTCAGGGGGGGCAGCTGCCCCCCTTAGAGATTGGTATATAGTTTTTCATACTAAATGGTAAAACCTCATAAAATTTCACATTAGTACCACACATTTTCTCATTATATCATATATTTTCTAAAATTAATATGAAAATCCATCAGTTTCAGAAAAAAAATTGTACTTTTTGTATAAAAAACACTTTCATAGTTATTATTGTGCAAAGTATTATCTACATTTTCAAATAAACAAACCACATCATTACCTTCTTCACCATGTCTCACAAAAAAATTAGGCCTGCGGCGCTATTTACGCGTTTTTTGCGCTAAATCAATTTTTAAATTTTTTGCCCCCCCCCCTAACTCCGAGACTGGCGACGCCCATGGTGGGGTTTACATCCCATGAAATGTTTATCTGACACATCCCTATGAATAGAGAATACATCCGCAATCTCAATTTCCACCCGGTGATTTGCCATGCCACCACGTAATATCTGAATTAGAATGATTAACCGGACAATATAAACCGGGTTTGAAAATGCATACTTACCCGGAAAATTCGGTTTTGAAACATTAATTTTAAAACCGGAAGTCAGTCGGTCAAATTCAATTTTGGGATTTCTTTTTTTTTTAATTAAGTAAATGAGTCTGAGTTTATTGAAATAAACCCAAACATATCTTTGTACACTTCATAGTAAGCTTGAAAAGCTTTTGTCGTGAAGTGATTTGGCATCGGCGACCACCTCTTGTCATCACCGTGCTAGCGTACCTGGCGCATCGATTTTTTATTCTGAAAATTTGTGTCTTTGTGGAATGGACGCGTTCTGAATTAAAGGAATCGAAGAGCGTGTTTGGGAAATTGCATGAATGTTACGGAAGCGAGGAGTGTGGAAAATAAACATCAGTGGTTACAATAAACGACAGTAGTAGTGTTCTAAAAGGCGGACTTATTGCAAAAGCTAAAAGTATACTGATAGAACATTTTCCGGCTTGATTTGAGATATACCTAAATTATTTTAGGTACCTATTGAACTGGATTTATCCGCATTGCACAGACGGAAATACATTACAGTTTCTTCCTCAACAGAGACGAGAGGCATATCTTCATTCACACAATGTAGCGTTATGTGAACTACACGATTGACAGCAGGATGTGGTGGAATGTGTGAACGTTGCCCTAGGCATAATGATGATCACTTAAGCCAGCCAAAGCCGACTCGTAAGTGTCGGAACACCCATCTTGCTTTCTCCCCAAGGAAGTTCACATAACGCTATAGTATATAAATGAAGACGCCTCTCGTCTTTGTTCAGGAAAAAACTGTAATTTTCCGGGTTTGTTTGACTTATCATTGGAAAACTCTACATATAAAATGACGTAACACTGTATGGTCTGTCTGTATCATCTAACGATTAAATGTAATAAGATGTGTACCTATGTGTATTGTCACATCGTAACACACAACACTAGACCCTTTGTAGTGAACCCGTGGGAAATGAACAACCTAGTATGTGGAATAGATGTAAGTAAATACTAGTATAGGTAGATAGATATCCCTAGTAACAATTTAGCTCCTAGAGTGGTTCTAGAGCAGTCCTAGAACCGTTCTAGAACCAATCTAGGAGCTAGGGATGAATAACGTAGGAAACTTTGAGAGACAGAATAAGAAATGAAGTAGTGATCAGAGTTGAGCGAATGTATAACGGATGTTGTGACTGGAATGGAAGTGAAAAACTTGAGATGATTGTGACATATTGAGAGAATAATTAATGATGTATGAAAAACGAAGAGGGTATGGGAGAAAGAAGAGGTGTAAGTAAACGCGGCCGTCCGAGAATCACGTGGCTTGACCACGTAGATGCGATTCTTAAGAATACGGACGTGATTTGAATAAAAGAAATCAAAGAGTGTTTGTGACGAATTTCATGAATGTGACGGAGGTAAAAAGTGTGTATTAGGATTGGGAAGTCATGCGATCCGTTGTCTCTGCCTTGTGTTGTGAAGTGTACAAAGAACCAGGCTACCGACCACCTCAACGTTAAAGTTGTAAGGAACCTATTAAAATTTTATTATCATTATTTGTTTTCCATGGAGAGAAAACACGGCAGACGTTGGAAAAGTCCATAAAAGCAGACATGGCTGCGGAATAATCAAGATAAGTGAGGAAGCCATGGCTGGTGAATGTTTGGTATCTGCTGCTGCACCATGCGTTATGGTGCTCGTAAACTAATATCTTCCACAGCAAATACCTTCCTAGTTATAACAGCTATACATCAATGTAGGATAGAAAGAGAATACAGAGGAATGAAAAGAACAATCACATTTCAAACCTACTGTGATTTATCGGGTCTTATCAATACCGTCTGGTCCTATGCAAGTAACGAAAAAAAAATTCACTATATAATTTTCTGAAGCAAAGGGCCACAAATTAAGATCTTTATCGAATTACTATGATTTTCGATCCGTTTTGTCAAAATCTATTCAGTAATTTGTGGGATATTTTCAAAAAAACCTAGGCAAATCAGTGATTTTCTTAAATTCTTAAATTGTCCAAAGCTTCGAACAAAATGCTCAGTTTTTGCTCATGCATTCAATTTGTCAACCTCTTATCTCCATTCCCTCCTCCTCCTAGTCGGCCCCCCGATTCCGGGGATCGTGACCATCACGCATGTGGATGAAATTTCTCCATCCCTCTCGGTCCTCCGCCACACGTACAGATTCATAGAGTGTGGTTCTTGTGGCTGCTTTTATTTGGTCGGACCACCTCATGGGCAGACGACCTCTACCCCGTCTACCTTCTATCGCCCCAAGCATTATGTGTCTCTCTAATCCATTTGCTCTTACTATATGTCCAAAGAAGCGGAGGGTGCGCTGTTCGCATTGTGTGGACAAGCGTGTGGAGACACCGAGTTCCTGGAGAATCGACTCATTGGTTCTGTGTTCTGACCAGTGAACACGAAGCAGTCGTCTCCAACACCACATTTCAAATGCGTCAATCCTCTCACGTTCCCTGGCTCTCAGAGTCCATGTTTCGGAGGCATAATAGAAGACGCTGAACACCAGCGATCTCACCAGTCTCACTTGGTAGCCCTTGTAATGTCGCGGCTCTTCCATATTTTGTCGAGACGACTCATTGCACTTTTTGCAAGTTGTATTCGGCGGTTTACTTCTTGGTCGCTCGTGCCACCAACATTAATAAGGGAGCCCAAATATATGAACTCGTCGACCAAATCAATGCCTGTAAGCTGATGCCCAGCATCCCCCAGTCTGCCCCCTCGGTCGATGATCATGGCCTTGGTCTTGGAGCGGTTGATCTTCAAACCCAACCTTTCACTCTCCATCTCCACGCGGTGAAGCAGTTCATTTAGCTCATTTCATTTAACAGTTCATTAAGGTATATCTAATGAGTAATTTAGTAGTGAAGTAAATCCACATTATTTATTTATTTATTTATTTATTTATTTATTTATTACACATGGAACAGATACAGTCACAAAAACAAACATTGACAGGTACATTAGTACAGAATATCAATACAAAAGACCAATAACATCCGTTCACAATTAGCACACACGCAAAACAAATTGATTACACTACATAGTTAAAAATATATATCTTATATCTATAAAACATTTATGGTAGGGAAGGAGGAAGCATGGGAAGAGGAAGAAGAAGAGGAAGAAAGGAGGGGGAAATGAAGGAAACAACGAAAGAAGAGTCAAGAACTGATATCAAGAACAATAAGATAATCTGTTAAGCAATTGCCAATCATTAAATATTACTCATTAATCATTAAGAAAGCAACAAGATTACACTACCAACATCATAAGGACATAATCAGTGCTCAACACACAATCTGTATAGGGATGCCCTATACGCCGACAATGTACTTGCAAATAAATCAGCATGCCCTGCTCTACCTGACAGTTTTCTGTTGTAGTAAGTACATGCCCTGTTGATATATTCGTTTTGATAGGCATTAGTATTTGTTGCACCTATGTAAAAGAGGGTGTGGTGTCTTCCAATACGCGATGGAGCGTGAAATCTCAAACTTTCTATCAAGTAAGGGCAGTCAATCAGCGAGTTGGAAATTTTATATAGAAGAATTTGATCGGCAATCGCTCTCCTCTCCAAGAGCTTCGCCATTTTGAAGTGCTTCATGACGTCATCAAGCGATTCATAGACGTGATAAGATCGAAAGTTCAAAAAATTATAGATTGACAATTTGTTCATGTACCTGTTACTTTGAGATTTTTTTAAATAACAGTGATTTCATTTTCGAAACACACCTATGACATTACCTACCCGTAATAACCGCACCATTATTTCTAGAACATTGGCAAATATGAGAACTACTAACTTCTATTATGAAACTAAACAGAAAACATTGCGAAATGGCATTATCTTTAGGACATTAAAGTCATGTTGTACTGTATACCTATCATACTAGCACCTACAGCACCTATCTAGTATAATCAGTGGCGCTTTAAGGCATCAAAAGGCCCGAGGTTATACCAAATTTTGAGGCCCTCCTCCCAACTTTTTATTCGTTATATCGATTGATGTCAAAAGTTTCAATAAAAAAAACGAAAAAACCTCTGGATGTTATAAAATAATGGTTACATCAGTGGCAGACCCAGGATTTTTGGCAACACATCTCACAGTAAGATTAACAGAAGGACCCCATACTTAGAATTTGCAATTTTAATCAAAAGATATCAAAATTTTCAAGTCCTTCCCTCCTTCCTACTTAGTAAAATTACCCTTCTTGGCAACCATGCTAAATCAGCGAGAAGTGTTTTATACTACCTATGTATGTAGTTTGCTTTTTATTAAGATGCTTTGTAAAAATAACACTGTTTACTGTTTAGGACCGCAGGCAATTTTTTTATACAACAGTTGTGACAGGATTTCGGTTTCGAGTTTTTATGATATCTGACCTAATTTTGAGGTCCACATCACTGTCTAGTGTCTACGTTGACTCTCAGATAATCGGCCACTTAACTCGAAAATGCGTATTCATTATTTCAAGTTTTTTTCATTATTATTTTATTTCTAACCTAATTTTGGGGTCCCCAATTTCCGATGTACGAGGCATTTGCGTGTTGCATAATCCGCCACTGAGTATAATAGAAAGAACTAGCATGCACTAAGCAGTATTAACCTTCATAAAAGTACCTACATAGGAAAAGAATAGTTCTCATGGTAGAAACATTCTACCAGAATTACTTTCTTTTCTAAGCCACTGAAATTGTACCTACTCCTTGTTTCATATAACTTGGCCACTGGCTACATAGTAATTCTATACAAAAAGTGTGACAAGACGGATGAAACGAAATGTAGTGTTTGTTCCTTTGACTTGAATTTCCTGATTTTTCACAATATTCTATTTTTTTTATTAAATAGGTTGGCCCTTAAAAGTGTATACTGGTATATAAAGGTAGGTACCTATAAAATAAGTAGGTAGGTACATTGTGAAGGTTCAACGTTATACTGGAGATACGGTAGATGATTAGCCTTATCGACTGCGTAGCTAGCCTGCGCACGCGCTAATGCATTGCATCATACATCAAACAATATCATTCTACATTAATTAGTTACCATACAGTGAAATATTTTTTTTTATATAAAAAAAATGCATACACACAAGCCCAAATACATTCCTGCACACTTTGCACTAGGCTAAAAGCCTGTATCGCAAAGTGTGGAATACATTGCCAGCGCCGGAGTTTGAATCTGGCATCTCCCACTTGAGGGACTGCCGCCTCAACCAACCGCGCCAACCATCTACCCAACCAATTACTCATTTAACATACATAAGTGGTTCGAATGCTTTTCCATTTTAAAATAGGGCATTATTTTTTATGGCCCTGTATTAACAGCAAACTAGTATACATACCCTTAAAACATTGCTTGGTGGTAAGTTGGTAATGGTTTCAGTTGCAGTACCAACAAGAAGTATAATACCAACTTGACAGGAAAATACGCGTAATATTATGCAACACAGTTCAGTATCAGGTTGATAAACTGTCACAGGACGGAAGTTGCGTGCTGCGTGCAATACATTCTGTATGCAGGTGCAATAAATATATTTCATGATACGAGTATGTCTACCTAACCTAACCTAGCAATAGTAGCTAGATAATACTATACTGAATAATACTTAGCATACTTATGTGAAACTATATGCTCTAGCTTTCAAACGACGGGCAAAAGTCTTTCTGATTCCTCCTTCAGCCCAGAGCCGGATTTACACATTTCACGGGAGTAGGCCCTGACCAGGCCATCCCCCCCCCCGTCGTATTTTTTTTAATGCTCGAATTTATCGATTTCGAACGGGCGGGGGTCCCTACGAAATGTTGCAAAAACTAAAACTGTTGACCTTGGGCAAGAAAAATCGTTACAAACGTTCTTTTTTTGTTGTTTTGAGCGAGCGTCCATAGTCCCCGGCCTGCTCGTCCTTTTGGCAAATCCGGCCCTGCTTCAGCCATGTCCAGTGGCGGACTGACTAGGTTGCAGTGGGAAAGGGTCCTAAGAATACGATTCCCTTCGAGTTATCTTTCTGATTCGGCGCTATTTACTGTTTTCTTTGACATATAAAAATCATAGTTGTAATATTGCTCTCCCTGGGCCTGGATTGAGAAGGTAGCTACGCTCCGTGAAAATTTTAGGAAGTACTGTGTACTAGACTTCATTGTAAAAAATGCCGTGTACGGCAACCTGAATTTTCAGGGCTATAGTCCTCCACTGGCCATGTCCATGTCTCACTATCACACATCAGTGTCGGTACCAGGACAGCGTTTTGTACTACTAACTTTGCCCTAAATGCCCATTTACATATAATATATGACAATATTATGCACACAATGACATGTGTTTTGTCTAATATGTTTTTTTCTACTCTTGTTACAGCTTCCAGTACAAATCTAGTTGGTAAATTTACACAAAGCGTTAGAAGAATTGTTCAAGATGTCAAAGATGAAGGAACGGCCAGTAAGTAACCGTATTTATTTTATTTTTAAATCTAGAAAAAAAAGATTTTTATGGATACTATCCCTTCTAATTCCAAACTCTTATAGGAGATTTAAAACTATTTTTATAAGAGATTTCACATCCACTCCTCCGTCTAAAAATTCATACCCTTTCGGACCTAAGTACCTATCTACAAAAGGTGATTCTATAAAGTGTTCTTTCCAGGCATTTCTCTCTCCTGTAAAATTGACAAAATGTAGGTACATACTTTTTCGTGATACCAGTTATTTTTATGTCTCTATCTATATCCCCTCACGCCGCGTCCCTTCCGGGGTAGGCAGAGAGGACAGAACGCCAGACGACCCTATCCTTACACACACTCCTTTCTTCCGACACATTCATACAATTTGTAATACATGCCCTCAGATTAATTTTGCCCAAAACGCGTCTGTCCTTGAGGATCTGGTGGACATGATCGGTCCAGCTCATTCTTGAATGGCCGCGCTTCCTCACACCTCTTCTCTCAGTCATGAATATATTTTTGGTAATCGTGTCTCCATTCATTCTCTCCACGTGCCCCAACCATCTAAGCATATAGTCACTACCCTCGTCTTACAATCACTCATGTGTCTAATAAGTTCATTCCTTATCAATTGTTTCTCAGTGTTTTCCCATACATTCTTCTCACCGACCTCCTTTCTACTCCATTCATACCCTAATTCGTTCTTCTTCAGCCATGTCCATGAGGACATACAAAAGGATTTTTAAAATGGTGTTATAATGCAGTTACATAATTTTCCAGGTGGTCTTACTAAAGAAGAAGTTATTGAAACTAATGAGCGACTCCGCGCTGTGCGGATAAGACTAGACGACTCTTACGACACGGCGAAGAAGGCCCTGGTGACCCTGATGGCGAGATATGGAGACAGCAAGTCCCAGAGGAACATCTTCCAAAGATACCAGATGCTCAAACTGATGATCAAAGTACGTAACACTTTTTTTCGTAACCTAGAGACTGCAAAATATCGCTTTTTCGTGTTTCTTTGTAGTAGGCATATTGAAATTTTAAAAAAGAAATTTTTGAGACCTTTGATTTCGACAACCTTTAAATATGCTTTGGAAAAAAATAGGCAAGATACATTGGACTTTTATCTAGTGAATGACCGTAAAATATTTTTTTTTCTTGTGTAGATTTCTCAAAAAAAAAGTGAAAAACATTTCTAATCTTTTTTCCGTGAAATTTAAAAAAATCACTATTAGGTAGGTATTTTTAACATTTGATCATGCGATTGAATTAAACACTTTTGGGCAATGGAAACAAAAAATAACACCACTTAAAAAAAATAAAACACACTGTATTTTCCACACCTTTCCTAAATCCTAAATACAAAATTAACTAAAAAAACGAGTACATGATTGGCGCAGTTGCGATACAGGCTCTTAGCCTAGTGCAAGGTGTGCAGGAAAAGTATTTGGGTTTGTGTATGCAAGCCCAGATCCTTTTTATATATAAAAAAAAAAAAACTTAATGCTTTGGTAAATAAACAGCACAAATAATATGATTTCCAGGATGTGATTCGTCTTGAGACCCAGTACTGGACTCTGGTTGACATTCCGAAGCAAGAGAAACAGGAGACAGTCCCAGCATTCGTGCTGAGGGCCTGCGCCATTATGGAGAAGACACAGAAGTCTGGTGAGGGTGTGAAAACGTCTGCTAAGCTGGCGGAAGAAGCGGCAGACAGAAGAGAGAGAATTGAGAGACTAAACGGTAAGGCTCCACACAAAGGTTAGACATCGTGGTGGTGTTTTGTCTCACAGAATATATCAAGTTTAATAGCAGTTCCCGAAAGATTTTTTTTATCTACTTACAAGTAATTTATATGTATTGTGTGCCACCTAATTTCGAACCTGTTATGTCCCCGCCCCATGCTGGCGAGCGTCCTCAAGTTTTTAGTGTTCATGAGTAAATAGGCTTCAACGGTCGGTTACGTACACGAGCCAAGACAAACGTCCATCCACATGCCTTTTTACTCATATACACAAGAAAAATTGTGGACGCTTCCCAGCGTGTGGCGGCGACATAACATGCTTCGTCATATAAAAAATATTCGTAGTTTTTGCCGCATAAATTTATAATACACTAGCTGTACCCTGCGCGCTTTGCTACGTCTCACTTTTTAACCTCACCATTACACTCATATGCCTGGAAAATTTACACTATTCCATCTCATCTATACCAAAAAACTATGGATTCGACACTAATATCGATATTTGCATGTCACTCCCTATCACCTACACTCGCCTCCCCCTTCTCCCCCCTAGGAGAGGGGGTGCAGGGGGAATGGTGAATGATTTAGGAATGCATAAAGGACGACAAACATTTATTTTTATTGTTTAAGAAGATAAAATTCAATGTAAAACACATTTACCTTTATTTTCAGATATGACAACCGCCCAAATAGAATCTGAAAACACACAAATGACGAATGATTTATATCGCTTGCTGAAGAAATACTCGGGACTGAGGAACCTAATTCGTGAACTGAAGTCTGATTACACAAGCTCCAAGTTGTATCCAATATTCCCTCGCTACACAATGCTCAAGGACATGATCAAAGACATCATACATGATCCGGACTACATGGAAGTGTGCCACGAAGTAGATTCGTAGTAGAAAACACCAATAATCTATTAAAAAAATACAATTGCAAGTTGGTACCAATTCTGAAACTTTTCCAACTTAAGCAGACGCTGTTAAGAAAGGAATGGTTTTCGATGAGGACGCTGCAGGTAGCTTTCTGGCACGCACAGTGGCAACAGTAAAATTGTAGAATTGCAATTGAAATGTCATTGGGTTGGTTGGAAAATATCGCTGTAAGTATAGCGAAAAGCTAGCCCTAGTGAACATTACTTATTATCATTGAAAATGTGTATATTATCTTGTTTTTTTTATGTTGTATGTAATGTTTATTTAAATAATAAATAAATAAATGAATTGCTGCCAGTAAACAAAACTGTAGCTCCAGATTAATCCGAGACCACCTCTTTCTTGACAGACTGTAAGTGTGTTTTATTTTTATTTGAATTAGTCAAAGGATTGGGCCTACTGTGATGTTATTTAGATTTTCCAATTGCAATATTTTCCCAAGTCCCAACATGAATATTGTTCAATATATGGATGGGTCTATTACGTTACGACTCAAAAGAAAAACTACGTCATCCGTATTCAAAGAAATCGCATGAAGAATAAATAACGGTGAATTTATACTATCTAATTTCTAGGTTTTGTTTATTTTCAAATATTTCAATAATGAAATACTTATACGTAACTTATGATTTTTTTCTGTTACCTTAATATATGAAAAAAATTACAAAATCATGATGAGTATTGCTGCATCGAGTATTCCAAACCACTGCCAAAGATTCCATACTCTCAATTTTTACAGAAAATTTACGTAACTTGTATTTCATTATTGAAATTTGTTACAAAAATATTTGTCCAAATTTTTAAAAATAATCTTTGTAAGTACTAATTTATTTTACCTAAACATTTAAGTATTTATATCACTCTTCCTATCATATCTTAATGTAGACCATATCTTCAGAAATATTACAAAATAATCCACATATCTGATACATAATATCAAATATAATTTAAAATATACTCGCTTGTGTAATAATATTTTTAGAAAATCGTATACTTAATTATTTAATGATATTACGTCTTCAATTTGAAAGATGCAAATTTAATATCAAATCCATTAAAAAGATGTTTTTTTTAAATATCGTTTTACTTGTACAAATTACTGTTTATTTCGGGGGCTTAAGGGTGGGGTAATTTCTCTTTACAATGTAATTATTTTTCTCCCAATCTTACAAATTATTGTGGGGCTAAAAATTGTAATCATAATCTAAGGATATTAAAATGTACCAATTTTAATTAAAATTAATTATATACTTATATGTAATTGTTTAAAACTTTGTGTATGTAAGCAATCAGATATTTTTGAATTAAACATAAGATCATTTAATGATTGTAAAGCTTGTGTTTTACACTGTAAAAATACATTAAATGCTAAAAACACACAGCAACATAATTTTCTCTTGTTTGTTATTAAACTCGACACTTTAGTTGATTACTCTTAATATGAATGTTGAACAAAGTTCTATTGACAGTGCAGAACAAAGGAGTCCTTTTGACAATGTTGAACAAAAGAGTTCTTTTGGCAATGTAGAACAAAATAATTATTTTGACAGTGGAGTTCTTTGACAATATAGAACAATGGAGTTCTTTGACAATGTTGAACAAAAGAATTCTTTTGGCAATGTAGAACAAAATAATTATTTTGACAGTGGAGTTCTTTGACAATATAGAACAATGGAGTTCTTTAACAACGTAGAACAAAAGAATTCTTTTGGCAATGTAGAACAAAATAATTATTTTGACAGTGGAGTTCTTTGACAATATAGAACAATGGAGTTCTTTAACAACGTAGAACAAAAGAATTCTTTTGGCAATGTAGAACAAAATAATTATTTTGACAGTGGAGTTCTTTGACAATATAGAACAATGGAGTTCTTTAACAATGTAGAACAAAAGAATTCTTTTGGCAATGTAGAACAAAATAATTATTTTGACAGTGGAGTTCTTTGACAATATAGAACAATGGAGTTCTTTAACAATGTAGAACAAAAGAATTCTTTTGGCAATGTAGAACAAAATAATTATTTTGACAGTGGAGTTCTTTGACAATATAGAACAATGGAGTTCTTTAACAATGTAGAACAAAAGAATTCTTTTGGCAATGTAGAACAAAATAATTATTTTGACAGTGGAGTTCTTTGACAATATAGAACAATGGAGTTCTTTAACAATGTAGAACAAAAGAGTTCTTTAACAATGTAGAACAAAAGAATTATTTTGAGAATGTCGAACAAAAATGTTTTTTTTGACAATGTTGACCAGAGTATAGTCAAAGAAAAGGGTTTAAGTTTTTAAACAAATAAGTGAAAATTGACTGTGTGTTTTTAGCATATTTTCAAAAGATCATGTAATATGGTGGGTTTGTTTCATACTCAAAACATGACAAATAATGCACCACTATAATTGCTTAGCAGAGTATCAAAATGGTCTCAGCTTGACATAACAAAATGGCTGTCACAAATTAAAAATATTGTCATGTTTTGTTTATCAAATGAACTGAACGTTCAAATGATGACTTAAAGTTGGTGTGTAGTTTGTATGAATAAATGTATTTAGCAGTTAGAATGAATATTGTATATATTATATTCATAAAAGCATACCCGAAGAATGTGTTCATTCATAATTATGTATCAGTATTTATTCTCTACGAAATTATGTCTATGTATTTTTAGCGTTATCTGTATTGTGGCAACATTTTCTAAATTCTTTTTATTGGCAATAAGTTGCCGTAACATGGTTTATATTGTTGATGTAGTAGTTAATCTATTTTCGGGCAAGCAAAAAGATATTTTGGAAATAGGTATTATGCAAATTGAACAATATAATATTTTTAAAAAGGATTTGTGTCTGCATATACATAAATCCAAATACGAACCTGCATATTTCACACCAAGCTAAAAACTTGCGTTGTGAAGTGCAGAATACATCGTCAGTGCCAGGATTCGAACCTGCTTGGGTTTGGGAGACCTGTGCTCTAACCAACTGCCCCAACCAAAGTATCTATATTACTTTAACTCATATTAAATCACTATGTATGTATATAAATCTTATATTCTTATATAGCTTTGAATATCATAGATTTAAACAAATAAGTATGTATTTTATGTGTCAAAAATTTAACTATTATTCATTCTAGTATTTGCTATAAATTCTTTACGTTTACTGTGCTTGATATTCTGGTTATTTTCATATTCCTATGTATTATAATAATGGATGTATAGAATGAATGTCCTAAAAGTAATATTAAAATAAGCATTTAATAACAAATAACAATACATTGGATTAAAACAAACAATGTTCCATTTATGTATTAAGATAGATTAATAAACAAATAATTATAATAATATCAAAAATGCTCCTAATGAAATCTTACATTATATAAATCAACTTTTCTTTGCTGAGATCCTTCATTGGAAAAAAAAAGCAAATGGCTTCCTTCTTTATAATATTAGAAAATACATGATAATACTATATTAATTGAAATTTAGTTTCAGACATTTCAAGATGCTTTTCAACAATGAGGTTCGCCACCCATTCTGAATGTCATATACTTATTTGCGCAGATAGGATGTTTTGTGTCTTTTTTTACAGATTATCCCATCATTATATGTAGGGTACTTGCATTTTTTTCATCGATTGAATCGATAGTTCTACTTACTAAAATCACAAATCGAATTATAAAATGTTATTTTAATGCACCCTCAATTTAAAATAATGAATTAAAAATTGCATTTTCGATAATTGTTCGGAAACGCCCTTTCATGAGTTGTCTTTGGTTAAGGGGGCCGTGACGTCATTGACATCCGAAATTCACAGTCAGAAATTAGATGGCTTGTCGGTTAGGTAGGGACGAGGTAGGAATATGATGTCACAACGTGGCATTTGCGCTGGAATCGAATATGAGACTTTATTTTATAAATATATCCACAAAGACACAAAATTAAAATCTCAAATATTCAGAAAACCTTAATTAATCGTTAATGTACCGAATACGAAATAGAATAAAAAATCATGCAAGGACCCTATTGGAATACAAAATTCTAGTATTATATATGCATTTAAAGAACATCCTGTAAAGAGCTTAATATTAATCGTATTGTAATTTAGTAACATGCTGTATATGTATTTGTGTGTGTAAATAAAACTATTTAGCTCATGTGGTAATTATATTAACTGAAGGATGGTTGGAAGAAACATGCGAGTCATCGTTTTTACAGATTTGTGTTAAATATCCCAATTTGTAGGGGCAAGAGAATAGAAAAGAATGAATGATGAAAGGATTACAAAGAAAATATACCTGAGGGAAAGAAGAGTCCAAGAACCACATGGTTTGACTATGTAGGCCAGATTCTCAAGACGGACGTGTTCTGAGTAAAACTTGAGTAAAATGAATGTGTTTGAGGAATTGCATGAATGTGACGGAAGCACGAAGTGTGTGTAAGGATAGGAAAGTCTGGAGATCTATTCTCTCTGCCTACCTAAAACGTGAGAACTTAGATCTGACAACCTTACTAAATATGCTTTGGAAAAAAATAGAGTAGATGCATTGAACCTTTGTTTATTATTTATTTTTATATATTTTTTTTAATAATACAAAATTAAATTAAAAATACACCTTTTTTATTATTTAATTTTAGACATTTCAGGTACATTTTTGTACGCACATTATGTTTTTCATTATTTTGTCAAGTGGTTGGTTGGCAGATATTGCCCATGGCAATAAACCCGCCATTTGTTTAATGCATGTCATTACTTCAATAAAGTTTTTATTTATTTTATTTATTTATTTATTTATACACTTCACAGTAAGCTTGAAAAGCTTGTGTCGTGAAGTGGAGTAGGTCAGCATTGGGGATCGAACCCGCTCCCACCGGATTAACAGTCGAGCATGTTACTAACCAGATGATCGCAAAAGATCTTTTATATCTTGTACAAAAAGAAATGTGAAAAACATCTCTGATCTTTTTTGCCGAAAGTCTTAGAATTTTTTTATTGTATTGATAATATATGCATTAAAATCTCTCCCCTTAAAACTAAATACGTATGTAGTAATTTTTCAGCTAATGGCGATTTCACGACTATGCACGATTCTTCCGACCACTCTTTATTCGTCTGTATTTATTGAGTAGGAGATAAGTTCAAAATGTATTAAACACCAAGTGGTAATATGCCTGAATATTATGGATAATCCTACATTAGATACACGCTGTCATTCAATGGCTAAACGTCTTCTCTTAATTTTGTTAAATCCAACCAAATTCTATTAGAAAAACACGTATTATTATGTACCTAATTTCTTATAGATTGCTGACGATGAGTTTCCGACTAGATGATACAATGTAACTGAGTGAGACGGCTATATATCTCTATCTCAGTTACTCAGTAAATATACTTACTACTGTGGGAAAGGCGTATGCCTTGATCTTTCATGAAAACTAAAACGTTTGATTTTCTAAACGTGAGAATTGACTCACTACAAGCACTCCCCCCTTGAATGACCTTGTCATGAAAATAAAAGCAAGGTGAGAATGCATTACACTATCGCCATCTGTTGAGAAGTGAACGCAACGTGGAAAAAGACTACATATTGTATTATGGGTACCGTGAAGTTTGTTGGATAAAATTCTTAATTTTATTTGTACTCATTTCATTCCGTATTAATGAATAGAATCCTACATAAAAATAGTTTTTCCTATCTTCATATTAGAGCTCAGCTTTACGCTTGTAGGTTAGCTTATTGCGTGCCAAATTATAGTATTTAAATAAATATTTATTCGTAGTGGATATATTACCGGAAATGTCACACATTTCCGTCATTGTATGCAATTCCTAGGATGTTGTATACCTACAATACCTAAAACTGTCAGGGAATGTGTGAACTAAATATCATTTTTTGTAATTCTTTTGTATTATGAATTGTGTTTTATAATATTATGTATAGATGTAATATATTATATACACATTTTACTAGGAATTATGTACATTTTTTGAACAGATATCTGTAATATATCAAATAATGTCATTTTAAGTGCGACTCCAGATTACCTGCAAATATAAATAGGTTCTTTGGTTTGATTATATTTTAATTCACGATTTTATCTGTGTGACAGCTTACCCGAAAAAATAATAAGTTTTTGAGTTGTTAAAACTTGTATTTCGTAAGAAAAGCGTGAATTAAAGAACCTGTGACAAATTATTTCACACATTTCCTAAATTGACTCATACATTCCCCAGGAATTGTATACAATTCCTAAATATCCGGTGACAGCTATATAAATTAATAGTTACATGTAAGTTATATTTTGTGTTCATAGTGTTATTAGTCATTACGATTTTGATTTTCGATAATACATAAAACATTGTAAAACTAATAATATAATAATTGTTAGATAGTGTATAATCAATGTGTTTCCAGTAATTCTAATAATCCTACCAATTAAATAATCATTTCGTATGTAATAGCTTATTTTGTTAATTATTAATTTGTAATAAAATATACAGTTATGTTTTTTCTTTCTCCGTATGTTTGTCAGCAATATTTGTAACTCAATTTTAGTATCTCTACATAGTAATAATATAATCTCATATAGTGCTTCCATTGTGCTGAGTAAAAAAGTTGCATTAACCACTATGATTTAGTTTACAAAAATGGCTAAATATCGTCACTGTAAACATATGTGCATAGAAAAGCCACAAAAGGCCCATCAATTGGCAAAACACAGTAAATCGACTTACAGCATTTTGACTTATTCTCGCTTATTCAAATTCTTGTGGCCTGTTATATCATAAAAAAGTTTCAGAGTTCAGATTTTGACTCCAGGAAGGCCATGGAGCAATTGACCAAACCGGTAAGTCTGTGAAAACACTCCAAAATGATCTATGTAGCTAATTACGGTTGTCTTTGAGCAAACTATAGTTGAGATTTGGGCAAAATGCGGTATACGTCCTATTATTCCCATAGACCTCGAGTGTAAAAAAAATATTATTCTCAAAACTGTATTTTTCAACTTACCGCGTTTTGCCAATTGATGGCAGTTAAGGCTTTTTATTTATGGTAAATTTGTAGGATATTAAAGAGACACACTCAAGAACCAGATCATAGAATTAAACATTGTTCAACAGAGTACTTTAATATGCTAAACATTTAGTTAACTATTAATTAAACTAAGGTGGTAATATAAATTAATTAAAGAATTAAACTGCCATAGAATGAGTATTAAATATAAATGTTTAGATATTGTATATTATTCAATGCTATGAAAGATATTGACATTTCCACTCCAAATTATAATCATGTTTATTGGGGAATGTCAGATCTTAATAATCTATAGTTGATTAATTAATGTCTGATGTATCAAATAATTATAGTAAAATTATTTCAAACTGTCAACCGCAACCATAAAAGTGTGACAGAGGAGGGACGACTACCTGCTTTATTCACACCTTATGGCTCCCCACACATGTCCGGAAGTTCAGTTAACTGAATCGTCCTTTTGCAACAAAGCTCCGACCAAAACCTCTCTCCGAATTCAGTGTTGCCCTGATTTTAAATTCAGAAAGAGGTTTTGGTCGGAACTTTTTGGCAAACGGTTGATTCAGTAAACTGAACTTCCAGACTACGGCTCTGGCTTAATAATAAAGCAGTTAGTCGTCTCTTCTCTGTCACACTTTTATGACTGCGATCGACACTTTGAAATACATAATTTGACTTTAGATTTTGATGTGTATGCTCGATGTCTGAAAAACAAATAGAGTAAAGAGTATTGCTAAATGTTTAGTTGTAATAATTATTATCCGATTCCATATTATATTTACTATGAATGTTTATGTTTGCTTGGTACAAATTACCCCAGTTTGAATGCAGACAATATTAAAGGGTAAAATTTGCAGCAGAATATAAATTCGTCATTTGAAAATAACAAAGATTCCAACTTACAATACCAAAATGTTGAAAAAGATGAGATCAAAGTTTCAAACAGTTATATGTATGTTTTACACACAGATGGAGGTGATAATTTTTGGGCAATATTTATATACTTATAATGACTATCTTCATTTAATGGCTCGAAAAAAATTTGTCTACAGCAATATTTTCTCTCTTTTTATACCATATCAATATCAAAACTTAAATTGTCTCACTCCAGCTTTAGACTTCTTTGAATTCCTGCAAATTTTCAAGACTTTTGGATTTAAATGCCTAAAAATAAGGGGGCGGAGGATTTGGCTTTCGCCCCGGGAGACATAAACCCACGCTACGTCACTGACAATTAATGTCTTGTTATTTAAATTACGTCAGTTAGAAACATTTTCATGCAAAAAGTTAAAATTTGCTAGTTTGTTAGTAACTTGTTTATTACTAAGTTATCACGAGTTTTTAACCATAGATTTTAATTTTTAATTTGCCCTTTCTATATACCAGCTACCTATGAATTTTTTTTAAAAATTATTGTCCGTAATTCCCAGCGCGTTCATATTGTAATTTTAATTCTGGTTGTGGTATTTTTTTAAATATAAAATTGATAATCAAATATGAATCATCTGCTTCGAGTATCAAATGAAATACTTATGAATATCCATGCATTGCTTTATTATAAACCAGCCATAATACCATTTAAAAGAAATTTTATACTCTTTTTGTAAATTTTTGGAGGACATATTGTTGTATGTATTTTGATTATTTTGTTACTCAGGGAATAATTATCATGTGAATTGAAATAAATAAAATAATACGCTTACAATTCAAGTTTTATTTCTTTAAAATACCAAACTTACCTACATTTCCAGAGCTAGTATTTGATATTGTTAAGAATGGACTTCCGAATACTGCCACATCTTCCAATAGAGAAACAAAAGGATTGTTAGGATAAAAAAATAAATACAAGAGATAGGTACATATGAAAAATATTGGTCATTATAATGAATCAAGTATTTGTAAGGTAAACAAAAAAATAATATTTTAGAATAGTGCCATCTATTGAAAGATAGCAAAAGTAAAATGTGATTTGAGCGTGTATAAGAATAAAGAAAAGAATAGGTAATGGTTTGCACTCTGACTAAAAAGTGGTAATGCTAATTTTCAATAGATGGCACTGACATACATTTTCGACGTTGCCATGACTACCGCAGTGTGTTCATTGGCGTCCGTTAATTTTTTACCTACCTTCAAAATACCTAATTTATTCCCGCGTTGACAGCGGTGTTCGCCGGGTGTTTCCGCGTCGGTCCATTTCTTGAAATGGCGTACGACAATAAATTGAATTACACTTTAAAAGTTTTTGAATGCGTTTAATATGTTTTTAATTTGTGTAAAATGTACCAACCTACATGAACCATGTAGTTCGCAAAGTTTTTCGTGCAGTTGTCGCTTGTTTGGCGAGTTTACGACGAAATAAAAAAAGTTTTTAAAGTTTCGCTTCGAGAGTGTGAATAAAAACGAAACGGTGTGTATTGTTTTTAAAGTTCTTCTTAGTTAAGAACATTTAATAAGCAACAAAGTTTTCGTTTTTATTGTGTTTCAATTGAATGAGTGATTGTGCAATTCAAAACTTGTTTTAAAAGTGTGTACAAGTCCTTGTAATCGAAATGCCTTTTGTTTTGCGTACCGTCGAGCCGAAGTTCGTCTCTCGGACCAGTCTCCACGATGAGAATGGTTTACCGAAGATTAAAGACGAAGAACTTCTGGCTGTCACCAACTGCACCCTGAGCAATGCCCTCAGACAGTTGGCTTCTTTGATGATCCTCGCTAATGATATCTTCAGTGAATTGACCAATCAGCTGAACGAGATCGGGGAGAGATCCAAGACTCTTCAACTGAAGATCACGTTGGTGGATGAGAAAGTGCAGCAGTATGATCCCAAGAAGGTTACAGTCCGTAAGTAATTTTATCATTCAATGATTCCTAAAACTGCAGAACATCTTGAGCAGGTGTTCCAAATTCAATTTAGTTTACCTGTAGTCCTGCGTGTCGCTTCAGTAAACTTTACTGTTTTATGACTATGTTAAGTTGTAAAAAGTTTCTTCACCATTGGATTAGTATTATCTTTGTTTTTATAAGTCCCTGTTTTGAATAAATAAAGTAGGCATATTATAAACCTAAATTTACGACACGTGAAAGGGATGGATTGCCCCAAATCCGCCTTTACAAATTCGCGTAGCGGAATCCCTTACAGACACAAAGCGAAAAAAATGCATATTATTTATGTGATAGTTAGGTAGGTACCGGCTACCTGATATTTTAAACGTCGCTGTAAAAATGACTTGCGTGTTGTCTGCTACATCTATAAGTACCTTTTAGGTACATTGCCATTAGTTTAAAATTACATACCTACTTAGAACAATCACGCGCCTCCCTTGAAAATTATTATTATTTGCAAGTACCTACCTACTTATTTAACTGTCAGATAAATCACAGATAAATAGGTATAGAAAAATCATACCTAATACACATGTTTTTGCTGTTATTTTGTTCGTAAATATATCAGACTCCATAATATATCTAAAAGAAACGAAATTAGGAAATAACAAGGCAACTAGATGTAATCCCGACATTTTTTAGTAGATAAGTGTTGTTAGATTTTAATTATCAGTTTTATATTCAGTTCATGAAAAAAGCCATCAAAGATGAAGCTCTAAGCTTCGAAAAATCTTTGGATTGTGTGTTCAAATAAAATAGTGGAAGTAAAATACAGTATTTTCTCATTTTGGAAAATTAGTTAAAATGTACTTCCATAAAGTCTTCCTACAATCACTAAGTTAAATTATCGACGTTTTTGCGAAGTTATGTTGTACTTACCTACCTATTTTTTACCTATTGAATAAAGCGCAGAAATATATCAAAATTTCAGGCAGTAAGATTCCACGATATTTGTGCGCTATGAAGGACATTGTGAAAAATATGTACTTGATACGACTGCACTCTTTCCAAGATTTTAATTTATATTTTGACTTGTGGGCATAAAACACATAAAATGAAGCCTTGAATAGCACGCATCATGCACATCCTTCGAAGCGAAGCGATGGATGTGCTATACTGAATTCTGATAAAGTGATGTTGATATGTTGAAAACATTAATTTTAAAGAATAATAAACAGGTCTGTGCACCTACCTACTGCTAATAAAGTATGGAGAACCACTTATTATAAACACATCTAATTAATTCATTTAGTCTCATCTCATTAGTACGATCCAGTACAAACAGTGGCGTAACTAGGGGGGGGGGGGCTCTATTTACGTGCTTCATTATGCCACATGTATATTAAAATTTTAATTTCTCTCGCCTAGCTTCAAAACTGCAGACACTAATGGGTAGGTATGTACTTGTATAGGCACTAATGCTAGTTACGCCACTGAGTACAAATCACTTGGAAATATCTATGTGGATTGTGAATAGCTTCTCCCTAAAATGTTCCTGGTAGGAACAAAGGGACGACACCAAATATTGCGATTATTTTTTTTTTAAATGTCTGCAGGATGTTTGATAGATGGATGTATAATGTATATATCTTCAGGGGCGATAGTCGAGGTCATTTGGGATCTTTTGAGCCAAACTTAGCTTACTCCAAAGTCTCACGGTTCTCGAGTTATTCGAGATTTTAACTTTTTATCGAAAGACATTACTTTTAAAACCTGCAATGGCGGAAATTCGAGATGCTGCTTTTAACAAACATTAAAAAATTTGAATATTATGTTTTTTTTCTTTGGCAAAACTCTCTTAACTATAAAATAATTTCTCTAGAACTGGCCTATAATATTTTCGGCATTATAACTCACTTGTAATAAGTGCAATAAGCGAAAATTACGGACTTTTGACAGCTCTAAGGACAAAATTTGACAGCTAGGGCTACCAACAATAGAATTTTGCAACAAGCCATTTGCAGACAACATCCGGATTGCTAAGGAAGAAAAAATGATCTGTATGAATTTGGACCTCTTAAAACTTATTAACAAAGGCTTACCTCTTGTGCAGATTTGCGAAATTGGACCGCTTCGTTTGAGTGCTTTCGTAACGGCTGCTGCCGTGAGAAAGTTTATCAGAGAGGTGATCGAATATATTGCTTTTTGTAACATAATACGATATTGTTGGTATTAAAATAAAATGTGAACGTTTATGTTCCATATATGGGGCGAACATCTGTGAATAAAGCCGTCTGTAAAGTAGCAGTAAGTACTGGTATGATGAATGCTCAGGTAATCAATGAAAGAGATCTGTTCGGTAATATATTCAGGTGGATTGAGTACAATTACCCAATTGGCGGCTTCTTAAAACACAATAATATGTATAAAAATGCAATTACCTGAGTATGGTAATACTACTTACGATGGCCTCGTATCTCTAAAGTCACCTATATCTATGAAATATTTTTTCCCATGCATTTCTTACCATCTTATGTGTCGTCATCATCGCCAATAGGGTCCTTGCATGTTTTTTTTTATTATTTTGGGTTTCGGTACATACTATATATAATTTAAGGTTTTCCGAAAATTTGAGATTTTAATTCTATGTCTTTGTGGATATATTTATAAAATAAAGTCTCATATTCGATTCTAGCGCGAGCACCATAGAAAAACTCGTCAAATTAACATTTTCAATTAATTATTATAAATTAACGGTAAATTAAAATTACATTTCATAATTTTATTTGTAATTCTAGTAAGTAGAACTATCGATGTAATATATTTTTCGAACGATAAAAAAAATGCAAGTACCCTATTATGTCACCTGAACCTGGCCTGAATGTTATTACAAATTACGCGGGTCTCGTATGTACCATGCAAAGAGATTACATATTAAGTACTAGAGATCTGATTCTATGTCTATGTATCTTCAATAGAACGGAAGTGACGCAATTTCACGCACACGGCACAATACATTTTTGTTTAAGAAATCCTTCCCAACAACGTAGGGATGAACACAGAGCGCCCTTGAGGTGGGAATACCCACAAAACGGCGGGATATAAATTATCCAAATTATTATTATTATTATTATATTAACACTTTTTGGTATTTTAGAGTCGCAAAGGTCACACTATTAACAAGATATCAATAATAAAAACTAAAACATCTTTAAAACTATCGTGTAAGTCCTAAATAACGTTAAAACTAATACAGTTTTTAACTATGAGAGCAAAATTTCGAATCCGTTGCCCACAAACTGTCAAAATTTTCCATACGATTTGACAGTTTGTGGGCACCAGTTTTGTTACACTTCTAGAATTGAGTACTCTGTCTAGGTAGTACTTAATATATTATGTCGCTGTCTGTATCACTGACTACCATGGATAAAAATAAAATAGGCATAGACAATGCGTGTTAATCCACCAATATGGCATGAATTAATGTAATTTACTACGTGTACCTCATGTAGCGACCATTGTATTTGTATGGCATAATGTTTAATGTCTAATACTACAATGTACCCAGCTTTTATTATTTGTTGTTTTGTCCGGATGTGACTGATATTTTTAATAATGCCGGTTCGTATGGTAAATATTTAATAGGTGTACGTCACCTGATAGGTGCCGCGTACCTACCTACATCCATTCCATACAATATCATAGAATTTTATTGTACCCATACAACCTTGCCCAATACCTACATCAATTGTCTTCTGTTCGCTCTATTTTTCAAATTAAATTGTTCTGTGGTTTTCCTCCATTTCGATTCGAACGCTGCGCCAATTGGTCCGATTTTGATGATAAATATTTTGAATGAATGTTTGGAATCCCACAGGGTTCTAAACTTGGGACCGCAAAACCATACATAAATTGTGTCATAAAATTGGTCAGTGGCTGAATTTGTCATCAAAAGTCATTTGACCTATCGGTGATCACTAACCTCTCGTTTAGTCAAATATTTTCAAAATTTGTGTAGCTATATTTTGAAATTTCGGATGGAGAATGCATTATTCCCTATCGGCCAGTAAATCTCTTTTCATCCAACTCAACTGAACAATCAGATTGTATATTATATTCTAATCAACCCAATCGTGTGGTATTTCCTATTTACCCTGCGTACTTTGACGTACATCAATACATCATGTCTGCTTGAACGACCTATTACAAAATCAACTAGGTGCCTATCTATTTTGAACAAGACAGCTAGGCAAATCTTTGATGGGCTTCTTGATAAACTCATCCAATAGTTATATTTCTTAGTTTACTTATATTAAAAAATCTGGTTAATGTAAGTTATAAGGTGTTGATAGTATTATGTAAATGAGTAGCTAATAAACAAAATATCGACTCTTAATTTACTATGTGCCTTGTTTTACAATGTAGTAATAGTACGCGCGTGTAAGTTTTTTTTATATTGATTGATATCTTTCGCAGACGGGTAGACGGACGGACATGTTCTAGGTAGGACTTTACGGAGCCTATGAATATAATTATCTGGGTACATGTACATTGCTGCATACAACAGAAATACGCATTGAATATCATTGGACATGTAATGTCTGCCTCTAATATCACGATTTTATTTTTACACTATCCAGTCGTGACATTTCGTGTTGAACGATAACTGCAGTATTCTTATGGCCCTGTGTGACTAAGAAATTATTTCGAAGTGTCAATCCATCCGACCGCACCAGCAAGCCGTTTTTTTGGATTCGAATTGCTGGATTAATACCGTCAGGTGTGCGGATGTGTATTATCATACTCTACCAAGAGATGCATGTAGACGTAACAGTCTCAGCACACCCCAAAATAAAAAAAAATAGAATAGGCAATGAACCTAGTGGTTTTCTATTTTATAGATGAGCGCATTACGACTATTGCTTAGTTTTGCCCAGGCTTTTGCCCAATAAAGACTTTTCCAATTACCGGTGCCGCGTGTTTGGGATATATACGTAGTCAACTTCTGTCCCTAGCCCAACAAGCGAAACCCTGACCTTCCATCTCAAAAGTACTGATCAAATAGCGAAAGAACCAACATGCCTTCTTCGCTCTCGCCATCGTCTTGAGGTCAGCTACCCTAGTCCTCCAAGTCCTTCTGTCCTCCGCACGAAGCCTTGTCTCCTTTAGATCTCTTGTGATTGTGGAACCAACATACCTAAATGATTAAACGTGCTATTTTGTGGGTTCAATAAATTATTTTCCTGTATTCATTGTATTTTTTGTCCTTGATTCGAAATTGATAGATTATTTCTGAAGGCAAACAATTCAAATGCTAATTCCACATCAAAATTCCTGCGCTCATTCAACCGTGATATCCTTAATTTGCATTTTAACATATTAGGCACCATTTTATGTGTGATTTGTAACTTCCGTGCGGTTCGACATACTTATACATTATTGTTGAATTGGAATTAAAATATTCAGGTGGTCTATTTTTATCAATTTGCGTTCATGCGTAATTGGATACTGTGTAATTCAATCGCTGTCATTAATTTATTGTTGTGCATAAATTATATCAGAAAACAGGCATTTTTTTTGTCAATTCAGAGCTTTAATGTGTGGTCTACTGTAGCTGTAGGCATTGGTAAGCTTATACTATCTGTATCTTTTTACATTACATTTTCAAAACCTTGGTTTCCACAAAACAAACCACGGTTTTACAGGGCCCTGGTAATGAACCTTGAGGGACTCCTGTATAAATAATTTAGAAATATAATAAAATACTTAGGTTGGTACTTCAAAGTGTTAATATTCTAAAAAATAAATTATTTAATGGTCTGGCAACATCGCAGTACCTTCGACGTGAATTCCTTTAAAAAAGTACAATATAATGTTGTAGTACTTACCTGAGAGATCCCTATGAATTTGACGCGGGGAATTACGGGACCCTTTTTTGGGATCCATTCAGGACCACACAATCATTTCAAATGACTCGATTAATGCTACATTTTAATTGTAATGGGGGGCTACAAGCACGGGTCCCAAATTATCGTACCAACAAATTCTTCGAAATATTATGTTATTTTCTTAGGTATTATTATATCTCGCTGTGACCTATTAATCTCAGCAAAATATTATTTACAAGAATCCGGAACTGTTGTAGGGTTTTTTTACAACTTGTGTTTTTTGTTTTCAAGTTATTTAACCTTTTGTTCAGTTTTACTAATTGCAATTAATTCTGGGTGACCGGATTTCTGACTTCCGAGGTCGACACGCTTTTGTCATTTGCTTCTCTTCAATTACAATTTGTTTCTCAAATTTCATTTGTATGTGTTTTCAGAGTACAGTTTTTCATTTTTATTTTTGCTATATTTTATGATAATCCATCAAGACCCCACCACAGACCCCACCCATTTCTTTTCGAACTGCGAAACATTCTGACTTTTTGCGATTCTTTAAACATATTGTAAGACCAACGTAATAAAATATGACTTCAAAAGGGTAGAATTACCTACGAAACTTTTAGTTCTGTCTCATTGAATTAATTTCTACTCGATAAGCACCACTTTACTATCCAAAATACTTCTCAAAATCATAAGATACCCCGCCGAGTCACAATTACATGATCGTGTACCACAAAAGAGTCTTGTCCGACTTCGTGGCACCACCGTATCCTTGATGGGAACAAATTATTCTCAGAAAAGAATACAGAATGAATAGGACATTACACCAATAACAACAACATGAGACGATCGTTCCCAAACCCCAACACAGGCAAGTCATCGTGTAACATCAAATCTTTAAGGAACATTTTACCATGAGTGTTTTTTTGTCGAAGTTGTTAGTTTTTATGGTCACTTAAAACTTGTAACATGAGAGTGTGAGACCGAAAGTTGTTTTTCGGTTTTCGTTGAATTGCCTAATTAATTATAGATATCTACGGACATGACTATTTGTTTTTATTTTATTTTGAACACGCTTGTTTTATTTTTATGTCAAAAACGTTTCTCAAATCATTCATGGAGCTATAAAATGCGTACCAGAAACATTGCCATCGATGGCCGTTAAATCAACAAGTAAATTTACAGATATTTGTTAAGTTTATGGATCGATCAATGTCAATAATAAGTCTTATATCAAGGCAGCGCTTTAAGCTCAGCCAGCCGAGTGTTTTGGCTAAAAAGAACTACCATTACTACTGAGCTACTGAGCAAACGCATTTGATTAAGAAATAGTTCAGTCTTTCTAATCAGTCCTTGGTGCGGTCTTGCTGAAACTTTGAAATTTATAAGACAAAGTAGTATTTTTAACAGTACAAACAAACACTTAGCTAATTCATCGATGCCAATAGTTATTAGACCTATTCAAATTCTCACCAATTAATTCCGTGTGAATTGTTTGCAGAAACTATTAAAACATAATTAGGTATATTATTGATATAAGTTATTGTTTTTGCAGTAGACATAATATCTTTGTTATTCAATAGTTCAATTACCTTGAAGCAGAGCGTTGACGCAAAGTGATGGCCTTGGATGGGAATATTTTTTTACATCAACCGAGCATCATCGCAGAACATGGGTTGTTAGATAATAATGCAATATTATAAAATAATATATCTAGGAGTGTTGTTGCAGAAATTATTACAACTGATAAATAACTCGAAGTATTGACCTGAATTCATGGATCGATAACGGCGTTATCTCTTTTTTACTGTCGTAAAAAGTGTAATTAGCGTCGAGGTAAATTAAAATAAAAACGCTTGACCCATTAAGCTGTTTGTGGTCAGTCCTGAAGGAGGAAACTTGGCTTCTGAAACCAGTAAACTTTTTTGTCTAAAATAAAGTGTGTTTTTAATTTTTTATTAACTATGTCGTCACAAAGCAGTGCCTCAACAATTAAAGACGATGTTGTCTTCCAGTTTCCAGACTGACGTAAAACAGGATTACTTGCGCAATTAGGTCTTCCTTCTTTCGTCAGTGTATCGAAGAAGTTCAAGTCATAATAATGTTAGCAGTCATTAGTTTGCCAAAGTCTACTGCTTTTAAAGAAATCATTCATTCTTTCCCTCAATTTTACAGGAATCCTATATCACTCTTCAGTTTGTATCTTTTTGTGGGAGCATGAGCTAAAATTGAAGCTACAGTCCAAGTCTATTTAGTTGGAGATTGATTATTATGACAGAGAACATTGCTTTCGAATTCACGCAACCTGGATACAAGAGAGAAAAGATTTTCATACAGTTTGTATGGCCTTGAAACTCTTTACAAATCCTTTGGCTTCTGTTTTGCCCTACTGTCTACCTACACTCATAGCTTTCCATTGGTCATCGCTATATTACAGGGAACACTAGACATGCATATTCTCTCTATGCCTTATTCACGAATTTGGTGTGTCTGCATGGCACATTAGAACAATCCCAGACAAAACCATGTAACTAAGGTTTAATTAAACCATATTTCCAGTCACCTCACACAGAACTATCAAAGTTATTAGAATCAAATTGGTTGTCTGACGATTCTGGTGTCTGTTGATTCGTGAACTGCTGAACCCAATGAACCTGTGTATTGAACCACGTATCCTCAATCGAATAACAGACCATTTGCTATCGATTATACCAATCTACGTATCTTTGTAGTTGGTATATATGAATGAGTATGTCTTATTGCCATTTCCCACAGTCAATATGAATACAGACCTCACATCAGACGTTACTAATATCATCTTAATATGTATTTTATTATTATCAATTGTTATTGTATGATAACCTTCAATTACAAGATCACTTTCCATGTGTTATTAAGAGTGTGCAATGTGCATACCGACATTCCAAAAATTTCTGAAAACGGGAGACCTTCTATCTCTTCAACCGTTACTAAATATGCTTTGAAACAAAATAGGGCAGATTCATTGAACCTTTATCTAGGGAATAACCGTAAAAGATTTTTTATATCTTGTATAGATTTCTCAAAAAAAATAAATTAAACACACCTCTGACCTTTTTTCCGAAAGACGGAAACTCGTTTCCCGAAAGTCGCAGAGTAAATTTTTTTTTGTGCTGATAATATGCATTAAAATCTAGGGAATAACCGTAAAAGTTTTTTGATAGACGCATAATTAGCTCCAAAAAATGGAAAAAACGCCATTTTTACCATTTTGTCATGCGATTGTTCACGCGATTTTGAACTTTAATGCCGTGGGAAATGACTGTGACGTCATTCCTGGTGCCATGCCCTTAAGACTAACTTACACGTATTATAAGATGAACAAAGATGAAATTATGATGT
Organism: Ceraclea dissimilis; assembly: GCA_963576895.1. NCBI lineage: Eukaryota > Metazoa > Arthropoda > Insecta > Trichoptera > Leptoceridae > Ceraclea > Ceraclea dissimilis. Next base: position 13,468,088 of record OY756370.1, read on the forward strand.
AGCAATTAGGTACAAAAACTACATGAAACTTGACCGGTCATGTATTGCAATTTACCTTCGTCTTGTGATTATTCACGGTATTCTTGTGGTCCGGACATTTTTGATTTGGAATTCAAACCTGAATCAACTCATTCAATGTGTTTTTTTTTAAAGGATCTGGGCTTGCATGCACAAACCCAAATACTTTTCTTGCACACCTTGCACTAGGCTAAAAGCCTGTATCGTAGAGTGTGGAATACATTGCCAGCGCCGGGGTTTGAAACTGGCATCTCTCGCACGAGAGACTGCCGCCTCAACCAACTGCGCCAACCATATACTCTTATATGACAAATAGCTTTGTTTTACCTTTTTTAGTTCATTTCAAAGTGTTGAAAAGAATGTGGAAAAACGATGAGAGAATGAGGTAATTAGAGAGATGGGTGAATGTAGGAGTAGGATGAATCTTGTGACTAGGATGTGACTGAAAATGTGAGATGGTTTGGTCATGTGGAGGGAGTGTCTTGAGGGTAAAATGATAGTACATATAAACCTGAAAGGGGGTGTGTGATAAAACGTGGTTACCTACTAATAAGGATGGACGCGTTTGAGTAAAATGAATCGGAGAGCGTGCATGACAGATTGCATGAATGTGACGGAAGCTAGGAGTGTGTGTAAGGATAGGGCTGTCTGGCGCTCTGTCCTCTCTGCCTACCCTGCAAGGGACGTGGCGTGAGGGGATAGAATAGAATATAGTTTCAAGATCACGCAGCATTGTGTGATTAGTAAGGTCATCATATTGATTATGTACTCTTATGTACAATACCTATGTGATTAAATTGTCTAAACAATCTGTGTCAATATTAATTAATGTATTCAGAGTGTATTTACTTAATTATGCATTCATCTATCTATCAGTTATGTTATACAGAATGATTTGTTCCGTATGTCTTAGAGTCGATTTTTAGTTTATTTTGTCAAAATATAGTTAGTAGTTTGTAAGATAAATTGTCCAAAAACTTAAATGAGGAATTTTCGTACTCTTCAATTTTCAAAAGGCCATATCTCCGAAGCTGTTGAGTTTTTGTTTTTTTTTCATGGTTATTTTTGAAAAACACGTTTTATATTTTCTGAGAACATCGGCATTTTCTACGTGTCGTAGTTGAATGTAACAAGTAGTTATCTCAACAGATATACAGCATAGGATGGACCTTCCATCAGGCTTATGACTGATCGTCGGCTGGTTTAATGTGATCACTTTACACTCGAGTAACGTTCACCAATCCAGTCCATGCATCTGCCGCGGCCCGGAATAGAACCAAGACCTCGAACCTGACCAATTTTTCATCCTCCATCACCTCCCCAAATCTTTAACATGCACGGAATAATTTATTTTGTATTTAGAGGTACCTCACAAAAAGTAACTTGACTTACTCGTAAAGAACATACATCATTCCTAATTGGTATTTTGTCCCTTTCGTTGACGTTGACCATTGTACTAACTGGGCTATTGAGCTCATAAGGATGATGGGTGGGCTGGGTATACACTAGTAAGTAAGAACGTAGCATAAAACAATCCAAAATTTACTGCATTTAGGCCACTAAATGAGTAAAGGACCATTTACTTAATTTATAATACTATACATAGTATTATCATCCATTACACCCATTGTCCATAACTTAATAACATGCTTCTACTCCGTTGTCATAAATCTTCGTTTCCTAAACACAAATGTTTAATTAAATTGATTCTAATTCAATTAAGGGCCATTAAGGGTATCCTTAAACCTTGGATCAGACCTGTTCAACTTGTTTTAAATCATTGGCTACTTTACATTTTCGTTTCGGTACGATGCTGCTTTCCTTTTTTACAAAATTTTGTGTAACTTTGCTGTGGTGTTTTTTATCTGTGATGAAATCTTGAAATCGATTTTTCAACCACTTGCTGACTACTTACCTGACCTGAAAGACCTGAAATTTTGCAGACGTACGTAAACTCGGTGACAATACGTTTCTGTACAACATTACATCCAGATTCCAGAGACAAAAAAGTTGTAAGGCGTTTCATTAAGGATGTTGTCCAGCTCTAGCCTCTTAAGATATCAAGCGATCGAGAAGATCCAAATCTGACTCGCGATCAGGATTTTTCCAACTCCCTTTTATACGATACCACACATGAGACCACACGACCCTTGGATCCCCCTCAAACGCTTTACATATTTTTGTCTCTAGAGAAAGCTGATCCAAAGTGGAACAGAAACTTAATATCACCGAGTATACGTATGTTTGCAAAGTTTCAGGTCTCTAAGTAGTCAGGAAGTGGTTGAAAAATCGATTGTAAGATTTCTATCACAGACAAAAAAACCCACAGTGAAGTTAAGGAAACTACAGAGCACATTCAGTTTTACATATGTGACTTTCGTTTCAAATAATACTCCTCAATTTGTAGAGGTACACTCTAATGAGTTTAAAACGTCTGCTTTAGAAGATCAATCTACCGAGATGATATTTGCTTTTGTTCTACGGGGAAAGCATTTGTCCAACTTCACCAACTATTCAATTCATTCAAATAGGAAGGAAACCACAATCCTTATGTAATATTGTCTAAAACTACTTGCCATTATGGATACATTCCATGGGCGTCGCCAGCCTCAGAGCTAGGAGGAGGCAAAAATAATAATTATAAAGCATAAAAAACGCATAGGCAATTTTTTTGTGAGACATAGTGAAGGAGGTCGTGAAGTGGTTTGGTTTATGTGAAAATGTATATAATACTTTGCACAATGATATGTATGAAAAATGTTTCTCTCGAAAAGCAATAAAAAATAGCGCTGCGGCCAAAAAAAATGAAATAATAACATTTTAATGGATTTTTGAAAATTTATGATATGAGGAGAAAATTTGTGATTATACCTAATAGGATTTTTTTAGAGTTTTTATTATTTAGTATGAAAAAGTAAATACCTATTCCAATCTCTAGGGGAGGCAGCTGCTCCCCTCTGCCCCCCCCCCCCCTGGCGACGCCCATGATACATTGTGTTTAGTTTAGACATCTCTACATTGCCTAGCCATCTTTTATATTTTTGTGGTTTTGTAATTTCACATTGTATGTATTGAATTGAAATCCTTCCAATGGTTTCGCTTGCTACGAAATTGGAATAGTAACAATATTGGAATTTGACTTTTGACAAATTTACATTGTTGCTATTTTTCGTATTATTTTTCCAGGAAATAAAATCATATCAAAATCATTCACATTGAATTTGTAGTAGCGTCAACCAGGGTTGCACAGGAAAATTATAATATACCTACATTATAATTATCACGAAAATTATTTACCAATACTTACATCGAAAATTATCTTGATGAAAAGATATAGGATCATCGAAAAAAAAGCCTCATTTTAAAAAGTTATATCTATGGAAGCCTTTATGTTAAATAAGTAATTCTTACACTATGCGATAACTGATAAATGCAGAATCCACTAATGCATGCGCAGACTAGCTGCGCAGTCGGCAAAGCCACCGGCTCTAATTATCTACGTCGGCGTCGTCCAATATAATATTGATTTGATATTGTTGATTGTGAAAATGTGAAAATAACTTTTGGGTTGGATAAATATCGGCTTTTTATTGATAGTTATCGAATAATTAGCAATGAATATAATAATCTTAAAAATTCTAAACCCTGGCATCGACAATAACCCCATTCTGAATGTCTCTATTGAACATGTGAAAATCATGTTCAACCGTCCATTATTTTGCTTCATTTCGTTTTCCTTCTATGTAAACTAATTATTAAAACTACGTTGTAGGCATAATGAAGAAATATTAACCGTAAAAGTTTTAGGTTATGTTCATAACTCATCACGTAACTTTAATCATAAATTAACGTTAGTGTTAATAATAATTTAAAACACTTTTCAGAATTAACGTAATGACAACATGTGCTTACAGTTAATTAATTTTAATCTAATGGTAATGACTATAATATAAATTTATATTACCACAGTTATTATTGGAACGGAACTTATCCATACACATAGGAATAAAACCAACAACTTATTTGTAATAATTGTAAATGATAAATTTAATACACAACAATATGCAGTTGTTGTTCCTCTCAAGCAAATCAGTCGACGTCATGCACTGGTAACTCAGAATCAATAAGCCTCGACTGACAGGTGACACAGTTGTAGGAAAAATGGACACGACCACAATTATGATCGTTAATAAATGTCTTGATCATTACGCGAATATCCCAGAGATTGACGGCTAGAAGTAGTAAGATACGTTATGAATCTCCGGATTTAGATTTAGATTAGAATGAGTGTCGAAAGGCCACCAAAAAAATAGACTGGCAGCATTTTCCAAATCATTGGTGGAACCTGGATACGGATGGGTCAAAACAGGGACCAATGAAAGAAGTTGGAAGAGGCCTATATCCAGCATTAGAGGGAAGAAGGCTAGAAAAGAAGAAAAAGAAGAAGTCGTTCCAATGGTTCTAGAGTCAATCTTATTATTGAATACCTCAGGCTCCTCAATTTTGTCTATCGTCGCTCGTCCGATCGATACAGCTTTCCAATGTTCTTATTATGCCAGTCCTCAGAACGTTTGATTCACAAAACATGACGTCACATCTAGAGTATCGTCAACAAAAAAACAGTAGGTTGTCAGTCACGAGATACATATTAAAAAATAGGTCCATAATTTTTTTAACCATTAACCATTGTTCATTAAATAACTAGGTGTTTGGGGTTCACATGTTCGCGCCCTCTCTTTTATCTACCTAGGTTTTTAGGCAGACTTAGACCGACTCCACGTTTGAATTCAATCTCCAGTAATTTAGATAGCCTAGATATTATTTCAGTGACCCCTTCTATTTTACTATTCTCTATCCGTTCATTTATCTTGAATTTCCATTCATCACCCCAAACGCTTTGTGCGTGTGAGGAAGATTGGACCGCAGGATCATTAGTGTTTGTCACATCGAGTAAATTGGCCATTCCAGTTCCATTTCAATGCCTCTGTCTGTGCCTCCTCTCAAATACCTACTCTGATTGTCATGTTTTGGTTCAATAAATGCAGTTGTTAGTGTTAATTACGCCTACACTCTGAAATACGTCATCAGCTGTTTATTGATTCACGAATATTTGTATTGTCTACAGTACATTGAACTAATGGAGATGAATTTAATCAATTTCTTATCAATTTCGTTTGATATACAAATGAATTCATTGTTTATTGCAGTATAGGTAAATCTATCAGTGAATACGCCATAGAATTTTTGTAAAAATAGCAATGAAAAGAGACGAAAAAGACCATGATTTTGGGCAGGAATTTAAGGAGAAAAATCTCCTTAATAATTGTGGATTTTCGGCAGCATTGAGTATTTGACAAAACGCCGTCACAATCACATCGGAACGTTATTTTGAAAATTGTATATATACTGTTTACAAAAAACATTTCGCATTGCACCTAATTTAATTTTGTTTTAATTATATACGTACAATACAAAAATTAGATATTCGTATACGCCACTGACTTTGCACGAGATTGTATTGATATTTTGGATAAAAATATGTCCAACAAAGGGAATTATTGATTTATAATGATTTTTTATTTCATTTCTGATTTTATAAAACATCACTACCGCCATCTATGAATCATAAATGACTCGGGAAAGAACCTGAAAAAAATGACGATTCGCGTCCGGAGTAAACATTAATACCAGACGATTTTAGACATCCATCTATTAAATAAACTTATAAATGGAATCTCGGCTTCAACATAGGCTATTAAAATATATGATTTGTATCGTGGTTTGGTAAAATTATCAATTTTCCCAAGATACTGAATTCTATCAAGTTAGTATGAAAATGAAAGAAGCCATTTAAAGTAGTCCCGTTAATATGGTTTTTAAATTTGTTTGCGTCGTTACATAATCTAGAACTAGGATATACATCTAAGGATTATTTTTATACAATGTTTTTGCTCTACAAATACTTCTGTATGACTAAAAATGTGTCTATAATAATTAAAAAATAGTTTTGACATTTGCTCCGCGGCGCTTTCTGTCGTCATCTGTTTTGACTCGCGTGGTGTAGGGGCTAGCGTACTTAACTTAAATTGAGTGTTATGCGATGCGAGGGTACGAGTTCGATCCCACTCCATACCCAACGCTTTTTTCTTCTTTTTTTTACTATCTTTTTGTGAAATTTGAATTTAGCAGAATCCTATATACATAAAAAATAATTTTACTAGGTAAAACAAATATATTCCTTCCTGTATGCCAAAAATTTATTCCATTAGGTATTTAATTCTAAGACGATGTAACTTCACCACCCGTACACAATTTTAGCCGTTGCGAAGCACGGGAAATACAGCTAGTAAATAAATAAGTCTTTATTACCAAAAAAATTAGTTACAAAACAAGACAATAGTAGTGTGCTAAGAGGGAGACTTATTGCAAAAGCTGTATCTTAAGTGCTCTATATGGAATAGTTTCCAAACAGCCAACATACGAATTTCAGAAAATCGGACATCTTATGAGAATTACTTTAGACCTCTTAACTTCAACAAATTCTAAAAGCATCAATTTGCGTCTGTATGTAAAATCTTATCTAATGACAAATCTGACTAATCTATGACAACAAACCCTTGTCGTTCTTCTAAAACATTTGTGACAGTTTTCATTCAGTTGACAAGTTTGTCAACAAGATATCAACTTACATCTTTATTAAGTGCCAATATTATTTAAATTGCAATATTATGCAATATCAGCAGACACATTTGATGTTTGTAATGTTATATATCCAATGTCTGGTTCTTGGTATATTTGCAGTATCATTTTCTAGTGTACACTTACTGCGAACTATGGTTGGTATTATTTACGATTTGCATCTTAAGTTACAAGAACACACACTCCTATATTTTCTAGGCATTACTGGCGCTGCTTGTGACCGCAATTTTGTACCTATGGAGTGTAAAATAATACCTCTCTTATAGGAGTACGTATTATACTGACAAGATAGTAGTTTTTGAACGATTTTGTTTGACTTCACTTCATTTTCTTCGTCTTCTTCAACCCTCTTCCTTCCACTACTGGATGTAGGCCTCCTCTCCTATTTCACATATTAAGCCGTTGATTTTGATGATGCCTCGTATGCAGTATTTAATAACTCATTTTTACCTATTATTTGAGTTACGTTTCGTTTGCGCCGGACCTCGTTTTTTCCATATTTCATGAGCATTTTCCTTTAAACCTATAACCAGCCGAGGAGAGACCAAGGCTGATGAAAAAGAAAACGAACATGACGGGCTACCTTATATTCATCATCTTATACGCTTTTAAACAATACATTCATGTGACCCCTGTAAACTTCAAATAGGTATTTCTCCCATTAAGCCATTGATTTCGATGATGCCCCCTATGCAGTATTTAATTACTCATTTTTACCAATCATTTGCGTTACATTTAGTCCACGCCGGGCCTGGTTTTTTTAGCATTCTCCTTTGTCTTAATTTCATAGTTTCGACACACTTTCCGATCTATTAGACTTTTACACCTTAAGGTGAACCTTTGGTTCTAAGAAACAATTATGAAGGGAAAACTTGGTTTAGAATTGCGCATATTATGGATGCATATAAAGTACGTAATGACTATCTCATTACCCGTTCACCCAGTGTCTGCTTGATCCTAACATTCTTCACGTGTTTTCTAAGGTTTCTCCGCATGATTTGTTATTTATAAATACCTACAACAGTTTTATCATTCATTGGATTAGCCTCTGCTTATTCTGCTCACTTGTTTTCATATTTATTATATTTTCTTACGTCATAATATTTTTCAACCAACATACCAATTTTTCCCTTAATTGCTTCGTTTGATATTTTGATCAGAACTTTGGTTTTGTAAGTGAATCACTCATCAAAATATTTGACCTCCAAGACTCTGTTGTATCACTTGGATGAGTTCTATGTTAGGCCATAAGACCAATATTTTATTCTGAACAATTTATCTAGGAATTCTATGTATTAACCAATACTCACTGAACGTATTGCGGGTCAGACTAGACTTCAAACTATGAAAATGTTTGAAATACATCTTGAGTCGAACATTTCACAATTCTACACAAAAAACACATACTCGTACTTAAATAAATAAATAAATCATTGAATCTATATCCAAGTGCAAGTTTATTGTCACAGGCAACGTCTACCAACCAACCAATTTTATAATGTTACACTTTTACAATCACAATTACAATTTTTTACGGAATTTCAATGCAGTGCTAGAGGTTGACCTTAGAAAAAATAACTCAAATCTGAAATCCCATACCTTCTAATTGCAAATATCGCGTGTACAGACACATACCCACGTTTTAATGTCACGTCATTTTGATAATAGCAACAACAATTTTTCTATTTATTTATTTATTTTATTTTATTCATTAAACAAACAGACAGTAATACAAAAAATCTTAAATCTTAAAAATAGTAACTAGTCAAGTATACCAATAGATTATTACATACGTAAATAACTTTGTTGAAACACAAAAAAGTTTCAATGTATCTATTTTTATCAACAATGAGATCTATCTGTACTGACTTAATACGACTTAAATTGAAATCTTACTTACATCGGTGTGTCATTAAAATCTCATTACCAATACCTCCTATTATAGCAATTTAATTATGATACTAATTGTTGTACCTATTAATGTATCTGTTACCGGAATTGTATACAAAACCTAGGAAATGTGTGAAATAATTTGTCACAAGTTCTTTAATTCATACTTTTCGTAAGAAATATGTGTTTTAATAACTCAAAAACTTATTATTTTTTCGGGTAAGGTGTCACATAGATAAAATCGAGAATAAAAACGTGATTTTTGCAGGTAAACTGGAGTCGCACTTTTAAAATTACATAATTTGATATATGTATCTATTTCAGATTCCTGTTTAGAAATGTACGAAATCCTAGTAAAATGTGTATAATCTCTAATAATAAACGAAAGTGCCTGACTGAATGAATGACTGAATGACTGACTGAATGACTGACTGACATACTCACTCATCAACGCAGAGCCGAATTGGCTAATCCTAGAGAAGTGAAATTTTGAAGGCAGATAGGTTTTAATACAAAAGCTTCCACTAAGAAGCGATTTTTGGAAATTCCGCCCCTAAGGGGGTGAAAAATAGGGTTGAAAGTTTTTCAGAGTATGCGAATATCTCGGAAACCAGACATTGTACGAAGTTGAAATTTGGCACATAGATTCTACTATTAAAATTAGTAATAGGCTGTTTCGCCGTTTTTTTTAAATTTTTATTTAAAGGGATGAAAAAGGACATAAAGAAAAGGGGTGATTTTTAAATGCCTCTTAATACGGTAAAAAATAATTTTATAGGAATTTCCAAAAAATGGATTCCTAAGAAAGGGTCAAAATATGATATTCTGTCCAGAAAAAGAGTCAATCCTTAAGGGTTAGGGCGTGGGATTAAATTTGCTTTGATAGTAACGTATCTCGGTAAACACTGAAGCTACAAAGCTGTAGTTAAACAGTTGCATACTTCTTTTAAAATGAAAAAAATTCGACTTACATTGTTTAATCAAAAATTGAGGATAAGGGCATGAAAAGGGTACTTTTATAGTTGTTAGTTGATATAAGTACTCTCCTGTATACGTGAATATATACACGTTTTTATAGGTGGTGAAATAAGTGTATTGTTATGCGCTCAGTGAAGCATGGACTCTGAGTAAAAAAATATTTGCAATTTCGTTAATTGTATTTTTTTCATAAGCCGTACTAACTGTATTGCCCAGCATTGCCCGTCTAGCCAAGTTCTACTTGTGAAGCTCTTTTATGAGACACCAAACAATGTGGTATGTGGTGACTGGATTCTCTCGATCACTCTGTGTCTCCCGATGGTCTGAGGACGCATAAAAATGACTTTCTGAAGATTTGAATTTCTTTTCTAACGCCCTTTCATACCATACCACACATGCTCCACACAACCCTTGAATCCCCTCATCAAAAAAATTTCACAGAAGGTTCTCAATTTCCAGAAGTTTCTACCACACAGTATTGGTTTCCATATAGCAAGGCATTTGCGAATATTTAACGCAAATATTAAGTAGTAGTTGTTATTTTGCTGGACTGACTATACTATATTTTACCGTACTACACAGTCTATACTTATGTACACAGGTGGGCACACAGTCATCAGTCTGTTTTTACATACATAATATATTGCATAGTGTGTTTTATCGATTGTGAAATACATATTATTAACCCCGCCCGTTGGAACACCAACGGCGCGAAATTTAAATTGCAAAATATAAACTTTTAAGTAAAATAATATTCGTAATTTTGTTAATTTGTTAATTTCAGAAAAAAATGTAGGTATATAAATTTTGATGATACGTATTAATTAATTCAGACAATTTAGATGACAGATTGTGATGATTCCCAATAATAAATATTTTAGTTCGTACCTATGGTATATACCTAACATTTTTCACCTTCTCCTTTATAGACACCTAAACCGTTCATCCGATTATGATGAAACTTTGGAAAATTATTGTGCTTGCCCCAGGGAATGTTCTTATTGTGGTAGGGGGTACGAGGAGGGGGACACTAAGGGGGCACGAAGGGGGGGGGGGATCCACACAATTTTTCCGTAGCGAAGCACGGGTAATACAGCTAGTATATTACATTAATACATCATATATTAGATTAATTATACAAAATATAATTTGTAGTACAAAAAAAAACGATATTTATTTTACACATTTTGGCATTGACCCAAATACAAGTTGTACCTAGTTAGGCAATTTTGTATGCTATATTGAGAATAAAAAAAACTTTTCCTGGGAATAGTATACAATGACCGATTTCTTACATTTCCTGTAACATATCCACCTCTACATTTGTTTTCACTTTCTTTTTAAGTATACAGATTTGCGTCTATAACTACAATTATTCCGGTTTCATTCAGCCTTGAAGCAATTAAGTTAATTACTCTTACATAGACATCCAGTATCATAGCATTCATAACAAGACGAGTTAAGTTTAGTCATTGATGTAAACTTTGTTGCTTCTATTATCTTCTTGATTGTAAACTTTAGTTAGTAGAGGTTCCTTAAAGGTGAATTCTGGTCTTGGATTGATGTCTGTTAAAATGTTGTTGATGTTATGATTCAATTTGTTTTGTGTTCTCCTTTATTATTAGATACTGTTTTGTTTATCCTTCGTGAATCAATCAAAAGTTGTTTTGGGATTATATACTCGTTGAAAAAAACAATGGGTTTAGGATATTTTCGTAAATATCTCATTCTAAAATTGGTGTTCATTTGGTCATATAACGATATGACAATTGTTGTAAACCATTTCGAAGTGGAAGACTCTTGCCTATTTGGGAACCTCCTAAAACACACCTATTCCGCAAGTCTATTTTTCAACCATTTTCTGACTACTTAGAGACCTGAAACATTGCAAACATACGTAAACTCGTTGACAATACGATTCTATGCAAAAATGGATCAGCTTTCTCCAGAGACAAAAAAAAATGTAAGGGGTTTAAGGGGATCCGAGGGCTATGTTGGCTCAAGTATGGTATCGTAAGAAAGGGCGTTGGAAAATAAATCCAGATCGTAAGTCAGATTTTGTCCAGATCCAGTCTAGAGAGACACCGAGAGATCGAGAGGATCCGGTCACAGCATACCGCCGTATTTGATATCTAACGAAAGTGCTTCACGAATAGAACTCATATCTTTTAACAAATTTTGAATCTGTCAATTCTTGGTGGGAGGCGCCATTGGAATGAAGGAACCCAAGCGCCCCGGAAGGGCGTGATTGTGGGGAGATGTGAAGTCATAAAATTTTAGTATTAATTATTTTTTTACAATTAGGTACCTACTTATTTTTACTTTCCTCTCAATATCCAACGCAGACACTTCATAGCCATTTTAATATTTCATACTTCAATGGTTTTTGGTTTTAGTAGCGGAAGAAGAATATAATCCGGTTAATAAATAATTTGATTATTTTACCATCTTACGGTCAAGTTAAACTATGGCCTTATCTTAATTAGCGATACAACAGGCTTTAGCAGCATTTATTACCTGAGGCTCTTTTTGGTTTCTCGTAGTTTCCTTTCTACTTTAATCTTCGACGATGTTATTAATTTTTAATTAAGTTAATAAAGTTAATCCGCATGCCTACTTAATATTTCAATTACTGTTATCTTCAGTTTCTCTCTTATATTTCGCCTTTCTCTTTCCTTGTAGGAACTTAGACAAATTACCAAAACATCTTCTTTCGTTGCAAAAACAACCAAATATTGTACAAATAACCTGGGAGTCAGAGCTCCGCGTCAATATTTCTCAGGTATTCAATTACTTTGGTGTCACCTCATGGATTTCCCGAATATCACCCTCGAACTTCTTGATGGGACAGTGCCCTGTCTCGATGATTCCTCTTGCCCCATTTATGGTGGAGGTGCCCACATCTTTCGTGGCCAGTTCGGATCCTATTTAGTGATGACCATAGTTTGTGAGGCTGTTCGAAACCGGGGTGTTTCACTGTGGGGTCTTGGACGAGTTTTCTGTGATCAGGATTTTGGGAATTCCACTCATCTTGCCATGCTTGCACAGCACTAAACCCCTCCTCGATTAGTCGACCACCCAATATCTAAGATCGTTCTCTAGATTTCAGTGTGTTTCAAATCTGACATGGACAAAAAATTTTAACTAGTGAAACATTTAGAAACCTATATACATGGTTGTCAATATAAATGGCGGACATATTACCTCATGGTTACAGGTTAACAGCTAACAGGGTTAGTCTACTGCCATCAAGAGGAAAAATGTTCCCAAAACGGGTGCTGAAAATTGAATTTACGGTAAAATTCAATTTCGTTGATGCGTTTTAATATTGATTTTTGGAAGCATTGTACGAGTATGTGCATTGTAAGATAACATAATTTTGAAAGATGAGGGATGACAATTTCTTTTAATTTTTCGTGCCTTATTGGATAAAAATTAAATAATTTTCAGATATTATTACATGTAGGTTGACTGTAAGATATTGCTTTTGCAATATGTGCGCCTTTTGGCACACTACCATTGACTTGTTTTTGTAACTATGCATATTTTTCTTTGGCCGATAAAGATTTATTTATTTATTTTATTATTTATCCAATATCTTGAGACATTTCAACGCTCCAACCATTCATAAAGTAAAGAGACTGATACGCCTGTTTTGTAATAAATTATGGTGGTTATAATTCTTAATTCGACAAGTTAACAATGTACCTAATGTCTAAATAACTGTATGCCTATATTTAAAATAAAAACATAATCACTATACACTAATCCATACGGTTCTTACAAAACACCGCCATAGGGTCACATCACAATATAATGAGTTAGACCATTGTTCTGTCACTTATAATAATATTAGGTATTGTTCACCATTCACCGACTAAACAATAATGACACAAGATGAAGCATAAACACAATCATATTGCAGTAAATCTATTACATGTCTTAACTTAAGTACACACCTGGATACTGTTATTCTCTCATTACTTTATACATGCACCAAGATGGTTTATACAAAATCTAGGAAGGATTTAAACTTAAACAGTGAATAATTCTCAGCTTCTGTGGTATAAATGCTGCCGAGATGAGATCGCTGAGAAGAATGTGTTGAAAAAGGTTGAGAGATAGGATAAGAAACGAAGTGATCGGAGAGCTGAGTGAATCTAAAACGAGTGTTGTGACTAGAATAAAAGTGAACAAATTGAGATGGTTGGGACATGTAGAGGGAATGAACAGTGAAAGTGTAATAAAGAAAATATACCTGTGAGAAAGAAGAGGTGTAAGGAAACGCGGCCGTCCAAGAACCACATGGCTGGACCAGAGTCTCAAGGACAGACGTGTTCTGAGTAAAAGGAATCGCAGAGTGTGCATGACGAATAGCATGAATGTGACGGAAGCATACAGTGTGGGTAAGGATAGTAAAGTCTGGCGATCTGTTCTATCTGCCCACCTCGCAAGGGATGCGGCGTGAGGGGGATAGAATAGATTACTGTGGATACACATTGAAAATTCCTAATTTTCAGGAGAGCCAAAAAAACTGTTGAACTTTGTTGAAATCAGACAATAGAAAAATGAAAGATGAACTTGCTTGACCTGAATACTTCAGGCACTCCATTGGATAAATTTCTAAGTATAATCAGTCTTAGATAATTAAATAGCCCCTTTGTTAAACATTGTAACGCAAAATTAGTGATTAAATAAATGAGGACTTGTAATTCCAAAAAAATAAAAGGAAGAAAAGGAGAGGGCGGATGATCGTACCTTTGGGTTTTAATAACAACATTAATGATACTAATTTCTGGTGGATCTTCTTCAAATTAAAAATTCCAATTCGTGCAATAATTAACAAGAGTGCTTTCTCATTTACTTTCATTTACAAACTGGGTTAGTTGGAAGAGGTCGCCGAATAGCTATAAGCTTACTCTAGTGAAAATATGTTTTATTTTTTTATTATCTGTAGTTTTTTGCTATTTAAAAAAGATCTGGGCTTGAATACACAAATCCAAATACTTTCCTGCACACTTTGCACTAGGCATCGCATCTAGGTATCGCAAAGTGTGGAATACATCGCCAGCTCCGGGGTTTGAACCTGGCACCATGTACTCTGCTCTAACTTTTTTTTATTCTTTAAGACCGCCCTATTCTTACACACACTACACGCTTTCGATACATTCATGCAATTTGTCGTGCATGCACTCCGATTTCTTTTACTCAAAACGCGTCCGTCATTTAAAATCTGGTCGATATGATCGGTCCAAGTCCGCGCTTCCTCACACCTCTTCTTACGCTCATGCATATATTTCTGGCCATCCTGCCCTCATTAATTCTTTCCACATGACTCAGTTCAAGTCGATATATTAGTATGACCTAAGGAAGTGGTCTGATGGTATTAGGAAATCTGCCGGTGGCGGATGGATACAGTGTGCCCAGGACAGGGAGTTGTGGAGGACCAAAGGGGAGGCCTATATCCAACAATGGATCTAAGTGGCTGCAGAAAAAGGAGAGACTGCGTTTTTTATTACTTGAAAATTTATCAAAATTCATTCCCCATTTCCAGGTTTTCTCCGCCCTTTGCGTTCTAGAATCGCGTAAAATTTATCATGAAGGTATTTTGAAGGCAAAATATTATTTTCAAAAGCTCAAACTCATCAGAAATGCTCCTCTGAATGATAACAAAGATTACAGAGTACAAAGGATGGCACAATGGCGGTTTGAAAATAACAATGTTGTGAATGAAAATGTTATTTTTCTCTTATCAAAGCATATCTTCCTCCGTCACTTTATCATGTTTTATTATACAAGAATTGAGATATTAAATACATATTGCGCAAGCAACAATGTGACCTAAGAGACGAGCTGTCTTTGATATATTAAAATTTTCATATTTTGGATTTTCTTGTCAATTGCAGGATTTGCGGAAAAAATCTATTCTTTTCTATTCTGTCCTCTCACGCCGCATCCTTTGCGGGGTAAGCAGGAAGAACAGATCGCCAGACTTCCTTACACACATTTCATCCTTCCCTCACATTTATGCAATTCGTCATACATTTTACGGTTTCTTCTGCTCAAAACACCTCCGTCCTTAAGCAACAGATCGACGCGGTCAACCCAATAGGTTTTTGAACTCTTTCTCTTCTTTCTCCCATGTGTATTTTCTTTGTTATCCTTTCTTCATTCATTCTCTCTCATGTCCTAGCCGTCTCAACATGTTCACTTTCATTCTAGTTACAACATCAATTTTACATTCACTCAACTCTCTGATCACTTCATTTCTCAATCTTATCATATCTCTCAACGTTTTTCAACATATTCTTCTTAGCGGGCTTGTCTCAACAGCATTAACACCTGATTCATCCTTCTACCAGCAGAGAGCAATCCAAAAAATATTTCTGTTTCCCTAATTTCTCTTGAAATAGAAAAAAATCTTTGAAATGTACGTACAATGTACCTACTGCAGTTGCTCTGAATCTAGAAATAGGTCGCTTCGTAATGTTAATCCTTATCTGTTGTGAGCTCACTGTGAAGTTATCTCAGTGAGATAAATAACAGACGAAAAGTAATTGTATAATCTTGTACTTCACATTATTTATCTTTCTCTCCCTCTTCATTTAAAATATTCACAGTTCAGGGTTCAACTCCGCGCCCGGCCCCATCAAGACATCACGGAATGTTGTTGTTAAGAATTTATGGTTGACTTGCGAGAGGAATCTATCGCTTTCATCCTATCTATGGAAATTTTATATTATTCCTGTATAGAAAAATACTTCATATCTTACGCTGTGTTATATTTTTATACCTACGTATTTATGAGCCTATCATATCAGAATTAGGTATATATGCTTGCTTAGCAAGCTTTTTATTCAACCTTAAAATACACATCTATAATATTCTGGCTTATTATTCGAGAAGTATGAAACACATTTCTATTAAGTATACAGTTTTTTTCGCAGTTCTGTTTTGCAGTGTGTTTTTATTCTTAAAATAATAATCATCCTTGATTGATCATTTTGTTGATCAAATTTGTTAACACGAGTATTTAATTATAAATTTAATTTGTATCTCCAGGTGATTTTTTAAAAACAGATTGTCTTCTTCTCCAGTTTTAATCCTGCGGATTGGTTTGCAGCAAATTCTTAGATCTTGATCTCCATTCTTCTCTGTCTTTGCAGCTCTGTTTAACTCGACATACGTTGAGCAGTTCATGCCTTCGTACACCTAGTCCAGGTACTGCTGTCGGGGGCTTTCCATGTGGTTTGTCCCCTCATCCATTCCGCCTGTTAAGTCATGTAGGAGACCCTCGTGGTGCATGGTGTGGTCAGTCTACTTGCCTACTTGACAAAATCTAGAAACTGAACTGTAGGTACTACTATTACGACTATGGCATCAAAGTAGTCCAGTAACCAGTGAATACTGTGTGTGTACAAAAGCAGACACTACACTTTCTTCGCTCAAACATTTATAGTATGTACATTAGGGAAAAATATTAAAACCGTCCATATAGCCGTAACGTAACTCACATCACAAAATTATAAATGAGAAGTTTGCAATACGGTACCCTGCTTTCTATAGGTTCAACATAAGTTCAAGATCTCGTATCTTTACATCTTTACATTATAATATATTAATGTATCTTTTCTACCTGACGAGCTCCCGATGTTCACACCAATGTCCGCTGGGCAAAACAGCAGCTGTGCTTATTCAAATAACTACTACTAACATCATCTCTCATACAATGTACAACTGCCCTATCACAGTTGATAATAGAATAAAGTTGTTTGCTCATCATTTACCTACTGTGATCTACATTACATACAGTAGATATAAGTGGGTTGTTACAGTATTGTTGTTAATCTGTGACTGCAACAAAACAAACACTACTACTACTAGATAGAATAAGGTAAACATGTGTTACACTTTTACCTAAAATAAGACAGCTGAACTTCAATCTTCATACGATTTAATATATATGTAATTCTATGTACTGTGCATTTATATCTATTAAGGTTTGCTTGAATTATATAGTATTAGATTCTAGTACATTGTTGGTTCACTTGTTAGGAGCGCGGACTTATAATATTGATATACTAGGTTCGAACCTGCCGCCGACGATGTATTCTACACTTCGAGACACAAGCTTTTAGCTTACTGTGAACTTGAAGCGTGCAAGAAAGTATTTGGGTTTGTGTACACAAGCCTACATCCTTTTTTTTGATAAAATGATGTTGGATAACTTATTAGGCGCCGTTTTGTGAATATTTCCACCTCAAGGGCGCCGGCTTGTTACCAGAAAAATAAAATATGTAAACCCACAAACGTCTAATTTTAATCATGTATGATTTTGTCCCCACAAAATAACAGGATAGACCTTCTTTCATAGTACACCATTTTATGAGAATACTAAACAACTTCGCTGTGTTCTCATAAAGAAAGTGGTGGGTAAATGTTGATTATTTCTAAAAAGCGAGAAATTTTCTCTATACTTTGGCGTTTAATTCTGTCCTATAACGCCTTAAAAGCTCTCTGACGAAAGCTGTAACGAATAAAGTTTATTTCATTATTGATTCAATTGATCACTACTCTGTAAGCTCTTGTATCTTTTTAAGTAAGTTTACGTGTAGATTTCGACATCACGACATGGCTTGGGTTGTTGAAGTCTCATTAATTATTGACAACATGACCAGTTGAAAATAAAATAACAACAGCTGAACCCCAACGCTAAGAATCAACCCTCGTTTCTTCCCTTGAATACGGAGTTTAGGGTTCACAACCTTACCTTACCAACTTAGAATTTCAATACCCATTTTATAGCTTCACTATGTTGATACAGTACAAGCTTAGGCGAACATTAATTTGCTTAAAAGTAGGCGTATTGACATTTCAAAAATTTCTAAAAACGGGAGACCTTAAATCTCGACAACCGTTACTAAATATGCTTTGGAAAAAATAGAGTCGATACAGTGAACCTTTATCTAGGGAATGACCGTAAAAGATTTTTTTATATCTTGTATAGATTTCTCAAAAAAAAATTGTTAAAAACACCTTTGATCTTTTTTCCGAAGCACAGAAACTGGTTTCCCGAAAGTCACGGAGATTTTTTTTATATTGTAACTGATAATAGTTTTTTGATTGAAGCGAAATGAATACTTTGAAAATGAAAAAAAAAAACGTTATTTTAACCATTTTACCATGCGATTTTAAACCTTAATGCCGTGGGAAATGATCATGACGTCATAATGGAGTCGCGATCCTTACTCGTCTGCAAGAGATAAACAAATCGTATTGTAAAAAAAATATATCGATTCTGTCGAATTTTTCTACCTTCCCACTTGTACCTATCAGAGTAGCGCCCATTTATCAGACATTCTCACAATGCATCATTCAATTAGCATAATTGACCGATGGAGCATAAATTGCAGTAGTTTATTGAACCTTTTTGGTAATTACCTTCGGCTTTCACGTCCAACTTTAAAATTCAAAACATGATGGCGATTATCCAGCAAACAAGACTATATTACTGACTAAAATGTCTATACAATATAAGGCATTTCAATAATACCTAGATGTGGTTGAATTCCCTTTTGAAAAAGAACACAGTAGCAATGTGCGGGAACAGGTGAGGAATTAGTAAAAGTAGCATTTAGCTGCGTATCTTTTTGACATTGTTCTTTTTTTTCAAATCTCGAAGAAACGTCTTTGTGCCGGATCTAGTACGAAACAGTTCTTTCACGCTGTCAGTCCGTTGTCCATCGTTTCAAAGACAAGAAATTCTACCTTTTTTTAAGGCGTGTAGGGAGAGGTGAAACACATATTTGTTAGAGGAAGAAATAGCTTGAGGTAGAGGAATGTATGAAGTTGTCGAAGAATGCTGACCAAAATCTGAAACAATTTTGGAAAGAATTAAAAAGAAAGATATCTGGAAGAGAGATGAACAGTATGGATTGGATTTAAGAATGGTGATTTCGTGATGAATGGAGAGAAAGTTGTTGAAAGATGGAAATAATATTTCGAGGTATTTGGTAGGAAAGTGGTACGAGTATAAACCAGACGAATGTAGCAGATATTATGAAACGAAAGTAAGTATGGCAGACGACGAGGAAATCAGTATGAGTGAGATTGTGTTTACTTTGAAGAAAAAATATCGCAGCTTGATGCAATGCAGAGTCTGTTATTTGGCACGTCTTACTTCTAGCTACTGAAAAATAGCAGTGAAAGTAATTTCGAGGCATATCTAAAAATCTTCACACAGATAGCCTAATTACCTCTGCGTGAAATGCATCTAAATGTATCATATTATAATTAAACAGGTACCATTGGAACAGAACAAAAACGTGTAAAATTCAATATTGTTTTTATATGTAAATTCGTAATGAAGAAATTTGTATTAAGAGTATGCGTATTGACATTTCAAAAATTTCTATAACGGGAGACCTTATATCTCGACAACCGTCACTAAATATGCTTTGGAACAAAATAGGGTAGATGCATTGAACATTTAGCTAGGGAATAACTGTAAAAGTTTTTTTTTTATTTTGTATGGATTTCTCAAAAAAAATATTGATAAACACCTCTGATGTTTTGTCCGACAGACAGAAATTCGTTTCTCTAAAGTCGCGGAGTATTTTTTTTTTGTACTGATAATACGCATTCAAATCTTGGGAATAACCGTAAAAGTTTTTTGATAGACGCAAAATTAACCCCAAAAAATGGAAAAAACGCTATTTTTACCATGCGACTGTTCACGCGATTTTGAACCTTAATGCCGTGGGACTGTGACGTCATTCTCGGTGCCAAGCCTTTAACGAGAAATATTGATGTACTTACGATGTCTAATATTACAGAATATGATTATAAAGTAGATATAAATTATCTAGAATAAGAATGAATAATACAAAGTCGGTATTCCGAGAAAATAATTCGAGAGATTCTCCAAGTGTTGACTATTGATACTAGTACTTGATAGAATGATATGCTTACTTAGTCAGAATTTAGCGAAGCGAAACCTGATTATGTTTGATTTGTCTTTGTTTACTGAGAATTATTAATCTGCTGAGATATTTGAAACAATACTGGGAATTGGGAATCTTAAAGAGTGCTGAGATTTGTACTCTGCCGGACAATGTCGTCCTACCATATTTTGTGGGAGGTCTTCTAACATTGTTGTTTTTTGCCCAAGGCTTCTATTGGAGAATTCTAGTGTCATTTCGTATGGCCATTAGTCCAGTCCAGAGCCATTTTAGCTTGGGTAGGTAGGTACTTTTATTTTCACGGATTCTGAGATCGATCTAAAGCCAAAGCATAGAATACTAATACTGCATTTCACCAGCTTCTCGTGCTTCTTCTTCTTCTTCCGCAGCCACTCAGGTCCAATGCTGGACATAGGCCTCCCCTTTGGTCCCCCACAGCTCCCTGTCTTGGGCACACTGCATCCATCCACCACCGGCACATTTCCTAATATCATCAGGGCATCTTCGGCTTGTTCTTGGTCGCCATTCTATTATCTTCTTGGTCCATCGGGAGTCTTGGCACCTGACAATATGCCCAGCCCAGCTCCATTTAAGGCTAGCTACCCTTTCCGCCACATCGGTTACTTTTCTCTCTGATACGAACATTTGGTTTGAAACACGAAGTTTGTGCTAGATGGCTCCTAAATCCACCTATCTTCACCTAAATAGTTGGTGAAATCCAACATTATACCTAATACTGTCTGACGAGATCTTGACTGCTGGAATGCCATTAATTGGATTAGCTTGGTACAATCATTGTTTAAGCGGGCGTAAATATGGGAGGAGTATTGAAATAATATATTGCTGATTCCTTTTTTATGTTGCGACATTTTTTCACTCCATTTGTCTCTAAAATCACGTCACATGGGTAACCGCATTCATATGTAGTTTCCGAAGAAAGAAAAGTATGTATAAAAATCTGTGTTTCTTACATATTGGGATATAAAATATCGTTTGCGAGGGTTTGCCTTGCAAATCGGTCAATATTGTATGAGGAAAATAATATAGGGGATGAAGCGTAAGCCAAGATGGCAATAAAGGGAATGTATCAGGGGGTGTCTGTGCAATCCGACGATAAAATAATAAAATGTACTTTTTGAAGAAAATAATAATTCTTTATTGTTCAGTGAGACGAATGCGAGGATCATAATAATGTGGAGAGAAACAGGGAAAAGTTTGCTGTAAAAATTCATACCCTTGAGATTTAACTCCAAAAAATTCATTGTTTAAAATTTTGTGAACACAAAGCAATGACTAAACCTGATTTTGAGACCATAGCGTAGTTTTTGGAACTGTGATATTGGTATACATAAATGTATGTAATTTATTATTAAAGTACAGTTGGCGACATAATAAAGGTGGTTCACATTTACACCACAAACTATAGCAAAAATATTTTTCAAAAAGTAAGGTGGTCAAAAAAGGTGGTCGGTAGCATGGTTGGTAACACGCTCGACTGTTAATCCGGCGGGCGCGGGTTTAATCCCCGATGCCGTCTTACTCCACATCACGACACAAAGCTTTTCATGCTTACTGTGAAGTGTACTCAGATGTATTTGAAGCGTTTATTTCGATAAATTAAAAAAAATAATACAAAATTTAAGAGATGGAAGTAATAATACATGGTTGGCGCAGTTGGTTGAGGCGACAGTCTCTCAAGCGGGAGGTGCCAGGTTCAAACCCTGGCGCTGGCGATGTATTGGACAGTTAGCGATGCAGGCTTTTAGCCTAGTGCAAGGTGTGCAGGAAAGTATTTGGTTTGTGTGTGCAAGCCCGGGTCCTTAAAAAAGGTGATCTTTTATGCAATTGTTTTTGTGACTGTGTCGGTTCTATGTGCATAAATAAATAAAATAAAATAAATCGCTAATGCTGCATACTAAATATTTGTTTCACCATAAATTGTGATCAAATGTCACTAAGTAGATATTGTTTCGCGTACATTTTCGGTGTAACTACGTTTCTCCGAATAGTTTATCCAACTTCGGAGAACTGCTTTAGATGAATCGTACCAAGGTGGCTGGAATGACAAGAAGTCAAGATAAATCTTAGTTATTATGATACTTGTGCCAACAAGCTTTGCATGGAATATTTTTATATATACTAGTAGTGATACTATATGGTAGTATGAGATATATTGTTTGGATTGAATTTATAGCCGCAAAGCTGTCAACAAGCAAGCTATAGTGAATGCCTAATAATAAGGTACCTATTTGTTATTCCCTCAAACTGATAAAAGTTTTAAAGCATAGGAGAATAAATTAGAAATTATTGTATTCGCTTATTGAAAAAGTTTGTGGATTTTATTGCTTTGAGAGTATTGTTTATGGTTATTTAATTTGTTTATTTTAAAGTTTATCAACTATACTATTTGGTAATTACCCGTGATACCCAAAGATCTCGTAGAAAATAAGTAACATAACGAAAATGTATTGGTATATTTTACTTATTCAAATTTTATTTTGTAAAATTTAGTGCCATCTGTGGAAAATCGTCAAGACACTTTAGTTTTCCAAGTTTGTCTACAAAAAAATGTAATAAAAAAAAATGTAGGTAATTTTGTAATTCTATAGAAAACAAGAGACAAAGCTAACAGCCAGCAGAACCTTATTCATGTCAGCCTCCCTGCGTCCATTGTCGAACATAGGCCTCCCCCATCGATCTCCATAGCTCCCTATCCTGGGCAGACCGCATCCAACCGCCTCCCGCAACTCGCCTCACATCGTCCGACCACCGTGTTTGAGGCCTACCAACACTTCTGCCTGTTCTAGGTCGCCACTCCAGAACTTTCTTTTTCTACCTAGAGTCTGTGGTCCTGGCCACCTTGAAGCACCAGAACCTTGTTAGTTGGTAGAAATTATTTTATGTTTGAAACTAAAATAAATTTAGGGAAACCCAAAATTTAAAAGACAGGCGGTTTTGTAAAAATGAACCACCAATATTCGATTGCCAATTATATTGATTCCTGTCAATGAAAGTGTCTGAATAAATGTATATAAAGTGTATTACAATAGGTTGAATTAATGTGTCCCCTTTTATATACTTGTACATAATACCCCCTTTTCGATTATATTTGACATGAAAAGCCGTGTGATTACCGGGTATTGTCGTATCAGTCAATAATAATGTCAAATATTCTAGGTAGGCACTGTTATAATTAAGGGCACTTCACTTTATATTGTGAATGCGACATTACACCGTTGTCCCCTTAATTCGTTCTGTCAAATACTACATGACGATTCAATACGCACAGCTTCTAACGTTTCCTGTAAAATTTAGTGGCAACATTGAAAATAGAGCCATCTATCATATTGCATATCGAACAGAAGTTATAAAATTATTTCGTCTATGAAATTGTAGGAAAATCTCACTTCTGTTCGCTAGGTTCGCTATAGCATCGCACATTGTCAATAATCGGGCGAAGCTGTACGTCAGTTCTGTTGACTTTTCGTGTTTTATTGTTCGTTGAAATAATACAGTATTGTCATTTCAAAATTGGAACGCATTCACCCCCTCTGATTGGACGACTTATTGATTGAGCTCTTTATTTGAATATTGTTATTTTAAATTTCGAACAGAAAATAATGCGTCATTGGTTCGAGATTTTAAAATTTAGAACGCTCGCTTTTCTGTCGCCCAATCCCACCATCAGGAAGGGGAGGGGAGCCCCAATCCCACCACCAGGAAGGGGAGCCCTAAGTAATTTCCATACAAAAACAGAGTTAATATAATATTTATTGAATAAAGAAAATCAACCAGCACTGCCAGCAGGACCTAAATCCATATGAAATGCGACTCTCCTAGTTAGGGAGATTCTGGGCGGAGATATTTGGGCACCTAACGTAGGAGAGTCGCATGTAGAATTTCATATGGATTTAGGCTCTGCTGGCAGTGCTGGCTGATGTTCTTTATTCAATAAATATTATATTATCTCTGTTTTGTATGAAAATTACTTAGGGCTCCCCTTCCTAGGTGTAAGATGGTGGGATTGGGCGGAGATATTTGGGCACCTAACGTAGGAGAGTCGCATGTAGAATTTCATATGGATTTAGGCTCTGCTGGCAGTGCTGGTTGATGTTCTTTATTCAATAAATAATATTTTTTATCTCTGTTTTTGTATGGAAATTACTTAGGGCTCCCCTTCCTAGGTGGAAAATGGTGGGATTGGGCGCTAATATTTTTATTTAAAGAACTTTCTTTCTTTTTTCTTCAGCGTCTTGTCAGATGGAACATTGTTTTTCTCGCTGACTATATGATGAAAAAATATCTGCTTGAATAGACTATTGTGTAAGCATGTACCCAATGTGTATTTGTATTATCTAGCCAGACTTGTTTAACGTTTGTCTTGGCTATATTTATTCAGTTGAGATAAAGCAAGCAAAGGAAAGCATTATTTAGACAACTAATTACACTTTAAGCTCGTCTAATAACTCTGCGATCTATTCATCAAGCAAGTAAGCGCAATTTATTTAACGTTCTAATGTATGTATGAAGCATTCATGTTTCATACAATATAGCTTTGCTTGAAAGCTTTTATAAGCTCTGTGTGCACATTGTCTTTTAACCAAATACAACATGACATCGTTTTATTTTCCTACTACAAAAGCAACACGAATCGTCTTCATGGACGTCTCCAGCCTCGGAGCTAGGGGGGGGGGGATTTTTTATGAAACAATTGTATTATGATGGATTTTCAAACTCATTTTTAGAAAATTTATGATATGATGAGAAAACGCGTGGTAATAATGTGATGTTTTGTGTCGTTTTATTATTTAGTATGAAAAAATATATACCTATTCCAATCTCTAGGTAGGGGGCAGCCGCCCCCTGCCCCCCCCTGACGACGCCCGTGATCGTCTTATAAACATAGTAGGACAAATTTTGTATTAAATCAGTTGCATGAAAAATCGGCGAAAGAGGAAAATTTGGAAGTTTGGAAAAGATATTTGACATTTTCTTCTGTTTTTCTACTGAATTCGTCTAGCTCATTTGTAATAGCCGTGGCGTAAAAATAAGGCGGTGATTTACGTGATTTCTTACATCGATCAGCGCGCTTTCTACATTAGACCCAAAATGGAAACTTCGATGAAAAACACAAATGACAATTTCGACAAAATGGCGAACACTAAAATTGGATTATCTTGTCCTAAATCTATTCTCATCCAAATTTTATTTCACCGAATGATAATAATATTTTCCTCATCTTCTGAGTGTTGACCTTCCGAATCCATCTATGTATTATTTCTCGCGTAAATTGGATTTTTCTTGATTTTTACCATCGTCATAATAAAATAATTTTTAGGTCAGCACACTCGTATAGTGATGTGATGACCAAATAAAATCAATTCCAACTGGTCTTATACTTGACGCTCTTTACAGTATTGGTCTTACATTTGATATTGTTGTGAGTGTCTCGGCAATTGCGATGTAATGATATCAACCTTGAAATTTAATGTTATTGTACTATTTAATATTGTTGTTTCAAATGAATACTTAAAATTGTCCTTAGTTTATTCTTTGCGTTTTATGTAGTTGGGCCTACGTAAATTGTGCAGAATTTCTCTCATATCTTGCTTAGCTAAATCCCTTTTCTTCGCTTTACACGGTGATTACAGAAATTCTATATTATTTGTCTGATTAAGGTGTTCTTATTTCGTCTATTTTACATAAAAGGTCTTATTTTGGTCTTACCTATCTTTCATAGTCTTACTTTTCTCGCGAAACCAAGACCAATTTTGCACATCAATGTGGCCGTAAAACATTTTATGCTTTTATGTCTGAAATTGTATTATACTTTTGGCGACGGACTTGTACCTAAAACTGGAAAGTACTTCGATTCACTAGGAACGATTCGAGTTGAAAAAAGTATATATGCAATAAAACTATAACCATTTTTGAAAAGCTCTATGATTGAGATTTTTATTATATTTTTAACTACCCCATAAACGAGAGAGTTTTTTTAGTTGCCAAATAACTTTGTCGTTTCTGTAATAATAATTCGATATGCCCATCGACGACTGCCCTCCAGTTAACGATGGTAATATGGAAAATGTAGCGAAAAACAATCATTTTTTATTTTTCATTTCTCTCTCTCTGAAATACTCTTACAAATGTGAATAAAATTAATAAAAAAGCCTTGAAATGCCGAATTAATTTCTTTTTCGATCAGATTTTTAAATTATGTAGGTACGTAGAAATTCATGATAAATTCAGAAAAACTCAATAGTTATCTATTGGTCACTTAGGTTTTTTGATATAATATGTATTTACGATTATTATAAATATGCTTCAGAAAAAAATCGAGCAGCTAAATTGAGCCTTTATCTAGGGAATGGCTGTAAAAGATTTTTTTTCTTGTATAGATTTCTCAAAAAGAAATTGTGGAAAACACCTCTAATTTTTTTTATAATTGTTAATAGGTAGGTACCTAATATTAAAATCTAGGGAACGACCACTTAAGTTTTTTTGAATGAATCGAAATAAACTCAAAACGTTAAAACAAAAACGCTATTTTTAACATTTTACCGTTCGATTGTTTCTGCGATTTTGAACCTCGATGCCGCGGGAAATGACCTTGACGTCATAGTTGGTCCCTAGCTTTAAATGCAGGATAATTAATACATCTTCAATACACAGTTTCGAACCTGGTATGCTCATTTTAGGTAGACGCAACGCTCCAACGAACAGTGCTAACCTAACTTTTGGGTCGATTGCAAATACGAGTGAAATGAAAAAGGTATAATTTAGTACCAACGAAACAAAACGCTGAATATCAATATGTAAATAAATTCTGCCGACTTTATTCATCATTATGATTTCTGTGAATAAAATCGTGACCGGGCAAAAACCCATAAGAATATTGCTCAACGTGAATAAATCCCAAAAAAGACAATTAAAAGCCCTTCAGTAAGGTGCGCAAGGGTCAAAAGCTCAAATCTAATTGGATTTTGAAAATAAAATTAATTTTATCTATTGGCATACTGGTATACGGAAAACTAGCATAGATTAGAAAATAAGCAAATAAATAAGTGGATTTAAAATGAGACGTACAATAAAAAAGTCAACGTTTTATAAATAATTCATCAGGAATCCAGCTAGAAAGTTTGGGCTTTAATTTTTTTTTATCTAAAAGTATCTGGGCTTGCATACACAAACCCAAATACTTTCCTGCACACTTTGTACTAGGCTAAAAGTCTGTACCGCACTAGGCTAAAAGTGTGGAATACATCGCCAGCGCAGGGGTTTGAACCTGGCACCTCCCGCTTGAGAGACTGCCGCCTCAACCAACTGCACCAACCATGTACTCATTCGTCGAGGATATTCCTGAAGGGCTTTTGTCTTTTTTGGAATTTATTGATATTGAGCAATATTCTTATGGGTTTTTCTCCGGGAACCGAATGTAATATCCCCGAGTCAGTAGATTTCAATATAAAAGGTAAATTGAATATTGCAACGCTTCGGTCTTTTCTGCCTTTTTCTGATTTAAATTAGCGCAGATGTTTGCCTTATTGGACCGTTCAGTAAACATCCTACTGCGTAAACAAAAGCAATACAGAATATCGCTAATTGCTTTTTGACTTTTTGTTTTTGCATACAAAATTGTATACTAGTAGCGGGAGGTTAAGAGCCTTTTTTGTAGTGTGAGACAGCGTAACTACACGCAAGTCCGTACACGCAGTTAAAGTAGTATTAGTGAGTGCACAATTATGAACAAGAATGCACACAGATGCGTTCATTGTTCAAGAGAGGTATGTATATCCGTTCTTTCACGAACACTACAAAAAAGGCTCTTATACCGGCGCTAGAAGTATACTTGCTTGTTAAAAGTCTTGAGTTTTTGACTTCCGAACCCTCACGACATCTTTCTGTGGGTTGCGATTTTGATCGTTTAGGATTCAACTTTCAACAAGTAGCATCAAAAAATGGACCGGAATCCAAGGTGTGGAGGAGTTGTTCTGGCTAGCACAGGACAAAAAGTCTACCTTAGAGTGATAGACCTAATATGGCACTTTAAGAAGAAGGATTCAAAAGTCGATATGGTTTTCTGGATGTCTAGCAAACTACAAGTACAGCTCTCTCACCCTGTATCGTTCCTCACAAGAACACAGGAAAGTCACGGATCTTCCAACAGGCATAGAGGAACATTTTTACTTTAAATATTTATTTATTTATTTATTTATTACACATGGAACAGATACAGTCACAAAAACAAACATTGACAGGTACATTAGTACAGAATATCAATACAAAAGACCAATAACATCCGTTCACAATTAGCACACACGCAAAACAAATTGATTACACTACATAGTTAAAAATATATATCTTCTATCTATAAAACATTTATGGTAGGGAAGGAGGAAGCATGGGAAGAGGAAGAAGAAGAGGAAGAAAGGAGGGGGAAATGAAGGAAACAACGAAAGAAGAGTCAAGAACTGATATCAAGAACAATAAGATAATCTGTTAAGCAATTGGCAATCATTAAATATTACTCATTAATCATTAAGAAAGCAACAAGATTACACTACCAACATCATAAGGACATAATCAGTGCTCGACACACAATCTGTATAGGGATGCCCTATACGCCGACAATGTACTTGCAAATAAATCAGCATGCCCTGCTCTACCTGACAATTTTCTGTTGTAGTAAGTACATGCCCTGTTGATATATTCGTTTTGATAGGCATTAGTATTTGTTGCACCTATGTAAAAGAGGGAATACACCTATGTAAAATATGGAAAGTTACTCTTCCCAAAGGGCCAAGACGTATCAATGTGTCTGCAATATTTTCAAGGAAACTATTTTAAAATGTTTTAATATGCAAATGCACTGCATAACTTTAGTGGTTTCTTGTCTGTAGACTAAATTTGAAATTGAAAAACATCTTAGTTCTGTTGCAGTCTGAACCAAAAGTATTTTCATTACAAGATAGTGTTCACTGAGGAATAGTTTTATTCAAAAAGTTGAGCATAAGGAGGGGAGAACACTGTAATAGTAGAAGTAGAGAATAATATTATAACAAAAGGGGCGCCAAAATCCATAAAACAGGACCGCAAAATTCATCCCTTCATCCAAAATTGACTACCCTTACATGGCGGAGAAGTTTATTATAATACATAGTATTAACATACAGTTCACAATGTTCACGGTTGAATAGTTATTGACAACATCTTGGAAATAAATGTATTTTCTTTTTGTATTAGTTTGTTGTGATGGCTTTCTTGGAATTTGATCTAACCCGTTGGAAACAAGGTAAGAATGTATAAAAGAAGATCATTTAGCGCAGATTCTTTTATTATTTTCATTACACACACTGGCCGGCGAAAAGGTGATAAGCTGTCGTACCGGCTAAAGTCCCTTTTCCCTGATCATGCCTGTATGATACTATAACTCATCAGTGATCAACTCATCACTTTTCAGGTTCTATGCCTGGCTACCGTCGTCGAAATTGAAGTTCTATCCGGCGTTCTGCTAAATTATTATTATTATTATCATCGGATAATTTATGGCGCCGTTTCATGGATCTCAAAGGCGTGGGAAACTGGTCCTGAAGAGTGACGTCTTCAGCTTGCTCCTGAAAGTAGTGACGGTCTGGTCGCTGCGCAAATCCACGAGAATCTGATTCCATCTGACAAGGCCGGCTATGCTGAAAGCTCTCTCGCAGAAGCAGGACTTATTAGCCCTGCTGAGTTTGACGAGTTTGTTGTTAGCTGTAGTTGCCGAGCGCAGAGGTCTTCTCGAGGCAGTGTCCGGTTTGCAGAGTTTGGAGAGTGACGTTGGTGCCATGCTGTTCAGTGCCTTGTACACCATGAGACACAGCTTGTACTCTACTCTTTCTCCCACTCTCAGCCATTGAAGCTTTTCCAGCAAGGGTGTTTTGTGGCAACTTTTGTCCTCGCGGGACATTCATGAGCCTAGCTGCTCCGTTGAATGCCATATAATATTAGTAGCATGTATCATACCTGATTCATTTGTATGTATTATATTATGAGTAGTGTCACGTGACATAAGGAGCAGCTGATCGGAAGTAACTTATTATTATAATATAGTGCGGATGCCAACCCATACATCTTCTCATACACTAACACATCTGTGTATAATCCATTGTAAGCTTGTACTCTACCTAGCGAAACGGTTAGGTATAACTAACCCACCTACAAGAAGGTAGGTCATGTGTTTACAAAGTAAAAGGTGGCATCTACATTTTTTTTTTCTGGTGAACATTTTTTTTTCAATTCAATTCGGTTTATTTCTCTAAATACTTATTTATACATTTGAGTAATTTACAAAAATATACATTATTAATTAAAAAAAAAAACACAAACGTTAATTAACAAAGTATCTATAATTAATAATAAAATTAGAATATAAAAACAGTTTGTTTTGTTAACTAAACTACATACCTTCGTACATTTTTAAATTACGGGCTTCTCCCACTATATTGTTTCAATTCTTATGAATACTCACTGTCTCTGTATTCCTGTTTATTCACAATCGCCTGATTATGAGGGTGAAAATCCTTCAACACTAGTCACGTAATTTAAAGTCATCAATGTGGATTTTAAACTAAATATAGTTTTTTTTTTCATTTTTACCACAGAAAAAAGTTGGAACGCACAATTAGAATAAAGGTAAATTTACAATGGGCGGGATTATCAAAATTTAATTAGAAATATTATTGTTTACTTGGAGAGGAAATAAATACATACATAGGTTTCAGATCCGGTGAAAAGCACCTACAATAAAATAAATTTTGTATTCGTTGTACTTTTTATGATATATCCAAATATTTTTATTGGGGGAGATTTTTTACAATACCTGAATTATTTAAAACCCTAATCCAATCAATCAATAGGGTAGATATCTTGTTACCCAAGGGGCGTATACGTAACGCAATAACGTTTGATTATTATTAAATCAAGTTTAACTTGTTGAAAAAATCTTTTTTTTTTTTAATTTTTGATGTAGATTGTAGATACAATGTTTTACCTTTAAGCCGTCACCATCCATAGTTGTTACTTTGACGGTTTATGTATTCATCTTCCCTGAAACCATAGGCATAGGATAATGATCATTGAGAAGTATATAATTGAGTAATATCTAGGATTCATTATGTCGTATCAAGTTTTATGATGTTGAACAAATGGATTTTTAAGATGACGTGTTTTTTTACCGGAAATACCGAATTCAAGAACTCACTACCGGTACCGGTAGTAATGGGAACTATTGTCAAAACGCGGTGTGTTGTTTTTTACCGCCTCTTTTGTTTATTAAAACAACATGGCCGCCCTCTTAGAAAAGATTTATTGTAGTCATATGGAAAATTATCAAAAAAGTATAATAGGTACTTGGATCATTTTTAAGAGGGTTACAGCTCTAGGTTAGAAGCATAGGTCGTTGGTAAAATTTACGTTTTGTAAAATTGATGACGTCACGTTTCGTAGAATATCGAGTCATTACTTATTCTTATTACTAACGATCTTAACCATTTTTTTAGAGCGGAAATTCATACTTTTTTAAAATGATTATCGACGCCTTAAATTACGATCACGTGATTTGTGCTGTTTTGACGCTGTCGAAAAATCATGTTTTTGGGTTTCTGCGCTAAACCATAAATAAACTTTTAGGTTCTTTCTATAATTTTGTAAATGTTTTGTGTTCTTTACGCTAAGAAAGTAATTATTTCATTCCTATTCGCATCACTTCGAAATTCTCGAATATTTAAAGAAATGTAGAAATTCGATGTTTGTATTTTTTTACAAGAAACTGTTCCATATTTGAAAAACATAGCTCTGAGGCTGCCTTCACCAATATCTAGTCTAAATTATGTTTTTTAATGTGATACAATAAACAATGGTGTCGAGATTTTTTTGAAAATTTGGTAAAATCGCGAGTTCACTACTGTAAGCCCTTTTAAAGTGCGCGTGAAACATTTTACATAAAAGGTACCTATCCAGTACCTACATACATATACTATTTTGATTACATGTGGAACGGAAACTATTTAGAACGCATTTATCTTTTGTTTTTTTTTCCTCCGAATGTTTGTTAATTTTTTTCGAATTCCTTTGTTCCTAATAATTCTCGATCTTTTGTTTTCACGGAAGAATTGTAATACGTTATGTTAATGAGTTTGAAGATGTGTGTATAACTACTTTAACTAGATATACTGTGATTTCAATTTCTACTGTCGACTAAAAAAACGTCGACCAATGACTAAAAATTTTACTAATTCCGTACTATTCAATTGTATGAAATGACGCAACTTACCAAGAATTATGAACGCTATGCATTCCCTGGATGTCTAAAAAGAAGGCGGAGATACACTCCTCCATATAAAAGGCTAAAGAAACATTCGAAATGGTTTTAAGAAAGCTTGATTTTTGTCTAATTGGGCATTCTTTTTAATTGCATTGACAATTGACATACGAACGAATTTGTTTTACAGTTAATTTGTCTACAGTTGAAAGTGTTTTCGACACATTTTAGGCATTAGTCGAATTTACTTACTTATCTATTGTTATTTGTAATGAATTGTTTTTACGTATTTTTAGTCATTTGTCGAATTTACGTACTTACAAAAAATGTTATCAATTATTTTGGTCCCATTTTAATCTTTAGTCGAATTTACGTACTTACTGTAATAAATTGTTTTGGTAACATGTAACATTTTAGTCATTAGTCGAATTTACGTACTTATCTATTGTATTGAACATTTTACGTTTTTTTCAATGTCGTTTCGTAAGTGTTTAATTGAAACAAATTGATTAGCACGTTTTAGTCTCCATAATAAGCAATACTAATTATGTTTAATTTCGATTCGTTCAAGTTTTATTTATGAATACCGTCTGCGATTAGGTTCTTTTGAATAGAATTATTCTAGACTTAATGAGATGAGACACACTTGAGTCTTACCTAATGCCTTGTTCGCATTAGGCCAGTAGGTTAGTCGAATTTGAAGGTAATGAATGAGTAACAGTGCTAGATTTACACTCAGCTATTATCCTATAATCAAATTATTTTCAACTGTCGAACGCAGTAATAAAAATGGCCTCTGGCATAAGTCCGAATAAAGCAGGTAGTTGTCTCTTCTCGGTCACATATTATGACTTCGTTCGACAGTTATATATGATTAATTCACTCGACTAAACTACGTGCCTAATGCCAACAAAGAACAAAGGTACACAGTCAACAACGAATGTTCCGTGTAATCATTATGCAATATGCAATTGTTGTTTTCTTTTGGTCATAATTGTGTAACCGTACACCGGCCGGTGAAAAAGCGACGAACTGTCGTGCCGGTTGGTGTAATATTTAAAACCAATAAATTAAATAGATGTGAGTATGAGTAGCGTAACATAAAATTAAATATCTACGAAACACAGAATTATCTTAAAATTACAAATTGATATTATAACATTTGTTCACTAGGGCGAGCCTATCGCGTTGTTGCGATCTCTGCCAGCTTACTCAATTTTCATTAATCACAAATGCAATTGTACTCCATTAAATTGGCTTCAAGGTCAAAAGCACAGCCATACACAATATGGTCAACATTAGGTACACAATTCTGTCAATACTTTTATCACATTACCCAATCAACGCCAAACTCAATATTGTTTTTCGGTCTCGGTGCATTACACCGACCCTACAATAATAAACATCGACAACAACTACTAACTCTTACCCTAACTTTTATCTTTATTCACACTATACACAAGATTGACCACATGATAATTATTTCCCGATAATTATCATGATATTTGTTCTCTCTTTTTTTCTCTCCATTGCTGGATAAAGGGCTCTTCCAAAAGTTTAGATTATTTTCTGTTTTCGCCTTTCTGACTCACTGTCTACCTGCTACCAATGTTACGTCGTCTGCCCATCTCTTCGGTGAAAAAATCTTTTTTTTCGATAATCATAATTTATTAAATGATAATTATCAACTGATGATGACAATATGTTACAAAAATACATTTTTTAAACGATTTTGTTGACAAAACAACGAAAACCATTGACGATGGGGTTGTTTAATAAGAGAATCTCACTAATGTTGTTTCTTTATTAACATTGTTAACAATAATTTTTAGTATTGAATATAATTTATATATTTATTGATGGAACCGATGTGATTAATACGTAACGAAAAAATCATCGATTTAGATAATCTTAAATTTATGATACTTATTATGATAATCATAAAAATATGATAATTACCATTTATTTAATATAAACAAACATAGGATGCTTTCAAACCCTGCGTGCAGTTTAATAATTAATTTATGATAGTCATACAAGTATAATAATTATCATTCACTTATCATAAACATAGTATATTTCAACCCTGCAACACAGACTATAAGCTCCATCAATGTATCCATAATAATCCATATTATCCCTGTCCAGTAAATTATTCCCCCAATATTAAATTGGATACTGTTGCCAGTGGCGTAACTAGCATTAGTGCCGCCCGGGGCGGACTCTGAAAATCCCGCCCCAACCGACCCCTAAAGTACCTACCTATACAAGTACATACCTACCCATTGGTGTTTGCAGTTTTGCAGCTAGGCGAGAGCAACTAAAATTTTAATGTAGACGTGGCATAATAAAGCACGTAAATAGCGCCGCAGGCGAATTTTTTTTCATAATACTAAGTGAAAATGAAGGTAATGGTGTAGTTTTGTTTACTTTCTTTAAATAAATAAGGATATAAAAAAATAAGTACATATCACAAAAAGATATAAAAAGTAACGAAAAAGAGCGCCGCAGGCGAAATTTTTTGGACAAATGGGTGAAACGATGAACCTGGTTATCTTTCTGTAGCAGGTAACACATATGGTTACAGGTATTGTATATAGGGGAAGCGACCATGCAAGAAGAAACGAAATTTTAGGCATAAGATATCAAAAATCTAACTTATTTGAGCACCTAAATAATATGTACGCGAACAGGATAAAGTAGCGCCGCAGGCAATTTTTTTTATTTAAATTATTGTAATTTGATAGATTTTTATTATAATTGTAGAAAATTTAGAGTTTTTATTTTACATTGTGTGTTTTATCAAGATGTTTTTTATATGTTGTGCCATTTTGCCGCCCCCTGAAATGCGCCGCCCGGGGCGGACCGCCCCCCCCTAGTTACGCCACAGTCTGTTGCAAGGAGTTTGTATGTAAGGTTTCCGTGTTATTCAATGCTTTTAAGGGTAACACTTCCATGTCTCCCAGTTCAACTATTGTAAGTACTCTACTCACTTACGGAATTACGTCAGAAGCAGTAGCTATATTATTAGCATTACCGCTACAATTACGTAAGTATTAAGGGCTTGGTACCAAGAATGACGTCACAGTCGTTTCCCACGGCATTAAGGTTCAAAATCGCGTGAACGATAGCATGATAAAATGGTAAAAATAGCGTTTTTTTCCATTTTTGGGGTTGATTTTGCTAAACTTTTACGGTTATTCCCTAGATTTTAATGCATATTATCAGTACAAAATATATATTTTACTCCGCGAGTTTCGGGAAACGAGTTTCCATCTTTCGGAAAAAAGATCAGAGGTGTTTTTCACATTTTTTTTTTGGGAAACCTATACAAGATATAAAAAATATTTTGCGGTTATTCCCTAGATATAGGTTCAATGCATCTACCCTATTTTTTCCAAAGCATATTTAAGAACGGTTTACGAAATATAAGGTCTCCCGTTTTTAGAAATTTTTGAAATGTCAGTATGCATACTCTTCAGTTGTCTGTCACCAACTCCTAACACACCATATAAGTTCCTTAATAGGTATACTTATTTGTTTTTATTAACACATACAAGCTCCCCTTTCCTTAACGCCCTTATCTTGGCAGTGTCGTATTTTGATGAGAATGCTTTTAATTCCTACAGTCTATAACTTCGTTGAAAATTTGACATACGAATATAATTTTAACCTAATGCAAGCTTTACTTTTAAAAGTTAAGATTTGCTATCTTTCCATATCTTTAAGCCTCATCCCTTGCGTGGCAGGCAGAGATAACAGAGCGCTAAACCACCCTATCCTTAGGCATACTCCTTGCTTTCGTCACGTATATAAAATTTATTATACACGTCCTCCAATTTCGTTTACTCGAGGATTCGGTCAATATGATCGGTTCGGGTCAGCCACGCTTTCTTTTCGCTTTTTTTTTGTTA
Source organism: Ceraclea dissimilis (assembly GCA_963576895.1). Taxonomy (NCBI): domain Eukaryota; kingdom Metazoa; phylum Arthropoda; class Insecta; order Trichoptera; family Leptoceridae; genus Ceraclea; species Ceraclea dissimilis. The sequence continues at coordinate 13,504,846 of OY756370.1, forward strand.
TTCTGTCCTCATTAATTCTCTCTACACGCCTAAACCATCTAAGCTTGTTCACTTTCATTCTAGTCACTACACCCAACTTCAGTCATTTCTACAATAACATCATTTATTTTTTAGCTAATGTTTTTGTCTTAAATTCGTATGAGCATTTTATTTCAGAACTGTCTTTTTTGGGGCAATATTAATTTCATTGTGCGTAATATTTTTACCATAACAGTTATTTCAACTCAACGAAATATAAAAACAAGTTCGACAAATAGTTGAACATGCGTACGTCTATAAAATAAGTGGTCGAATGACTTATTTTTAAAATCCACTGTTGTCTGGCATTCCTCAACATTTTTTGTATAACATAGAGATCGTGGTATTTCGTTCACTGAAAGCGATCCATCTTCTTATTATAAGATCTCTTTATTTTAATCTCTCATACAACACAATCCCCCGTTTTCACCAACTGGTTAGGTGAGGAATAGCAGAGATAAAAGTCACCTAGCCCACATTTGCGTTTCACCACGCGAAAATACCTACCTAACGGCTAGGAATCCCACTTATCTTAGGCAATGAAAATTGGGCACCTAACGGTAAGATCTGTCATATTAAACTTCACCCAACTACGTAATCGGCCGCCACATTGAATTTTATCAATCAGGTAGTGTTTTTTTCCGACCTGGGGTTATTTTATAACTCCAAAACAGTCCTAGAACACAACGAAACACAATATCATAACATGACACTTTGCATACAAACAATGTTTACTGTTAGGCGCCATTTTCATTTTACCACGTACCCTAAACGCGCATGCGTCAATCTCAAAGTCTAGTGTTGCCATTAGGTAATAATATTTGTGTGAAATATGAAAAATAAAAATACGCGGTTATTTAACGACTGTAAATTATTTTTGTAATGATATTTAATATTTTTCAAATACAATCCCTGTGTTTAAGTTGTATTATTTACTCTATAAAGTAAGCATTGTTTAAAAAAAATAACTACTTCTGATCAATTTGTTTTACATGTAGCAACCCTACAAATAAAAATCTTCCTAGCTGGATTTGTCCCAATTAAGTGGAAATTTGTTGGTGAAACGTAAATTAGGTAGGATTTTTTGGTAGGTAGGATAGCCACCCAGTTAGGAGCAGGAATAGCTATAGTCGGTGAAAACGGGGGAATAAGTTTTACGACTTTCTCACACCTAGTGTACGTTTTGTTCAATTCATTCTTTTATCTATTAGGTAATTCCTTAATTCATCAACATCCTTGTTTTTCTTTTGAGTCGTGTGCATTCTCCGAATAGTATTGCGTTAGTTTGAGTTTAACCATTGTCTCCCATTACAATTACACTAATGCCATTATTTCACCTGTGAAGTATCCATTGTTTTTTTTTACTTGTTAGGTGTTACCTTGAATTTTACCACATGCTTAGCTTCCTTTTGTACATCAAACAATGTTTCTGTCAATTGTTATTCTTTTGTTTGTTTTTGAATTTGTGTTCTTTCAACTTTTTAATTTAATTTAGCGATTCAGACGGGAAGCGAATTTAGCCTGTGATTTTTAGCAGTCGGGAAAACGAAAATCATCTTGGTAGGTGCCTAGTACTTTTTCGCTTGAATTTTTTTTTTCGGAAAATGAACATCTCAGATAAAATTGCACATCAAATTCCTAAAAAAAGACGTAACTTGATTCCGAGGGAAAGCTAAAGATGACTGTAAAGTAAAAATATATACATTTAATCTGTGTATATAAGCCGCGTCCCTCGCGGGGTAGACAGAATGCCAAATCGCGTTTTCCGTCCACACACTCCTTACATCCGACAAATTCGTGCAATTTGTCATGCATTCCCTCCGATGTCTTGCTCGAAACGCGTTCGTCGTGTAAGATTATTTCACTCGCGTATATCTTTTTGGTCATCCTGTACTCGTTCATACTCTCCACATGTTGTTAACCTTAATTCATAGAGCTTGTTAACTTCGATTAAATCTTCTCATGCAACTTTTCGAGGGTCATAAAACGCATGCGTATTTTCGAATTCAAATGGCCAGGTTCATTACCTTCACTTCAACTCGTCTACATGTTCCTGTTATTTGTCTACATAAATACTCAGTTCCTCCATGAATCAGCTGTTTTCATCCATCATCATTCATTCGTTAATTAATTACCCACGGAACTATTCTTAACATCCGCCGTCTTAAAGCGTCTTACGCTGTCACAAAAGTGTCATCCCACAAAAGAAAATTCCAAACAGTATTCAGAATTTACTTTGTATTCACTACTTTGAAGAAAACTTTTACTCAAAGTTATTTACGTGAGTAATCTCTAATAGTTTATTTCTACGTTTTTGACTATTCATGCAATGCTTTGTCTCTTTTAGGATTATAGTATATATTATTTAGGATAAGCGTTATCCTGATAACTATCAAGATAATTACGCCAATAATTATCAAGATAGTTACGTCAATGATTATCAAGATAAGTAAGTCAAAAATTTTAAGATAATTATCATTCGATTTTTCAAAATACAAAATTCATTTTTGTTGGTGCGTTGTAGTGCTGATTTTTCTAAGCATTGTATCATTAATAATAAATAAAATAATTTTTAAATAGGAGGGATGACAATTACTTTTGCTTTCGCGTACATTATTGAATAAATATCAGATAATTATATCAATGATAATAATTATCTCGATAATTTCCATCCCTGTTTTTTATTTCATCTGTCGTTTTTTGTTTTGTCTGAGTCTATACATTTCTTGCTCAAATTTTAATAACTTTCTAATGTCCCAGCACCTTGAAATTTTACACACACATTTGCTTCTAACTGACACTTTATAATATTGAAGCACTGTTTTATCATAAACATGTCTCAATTGGTAAAATTTAGTTAATTAAATTATAAATGTGGAGAAATATAAGCGTGGACCGTAAAAAGTTCTTTTTATACTATTACTTATTTGTACTCTCAAGACTTGTACATATTTTTGATTTGTTTTTTTTTTTGTTTCAGGTAAGTACCTGTCCTGTCATATTTTTTCTTTCAAAAATAATACAGAATTGGAAAGGTAAGACGATAAACAGATTTTTTCAGTCCACCAGCCAAATTGTTTTTTCGTCTGTATACTCTAACATTAGAGTTTTATGTACAGTAGTAGATTAATTTTGTCTAAAATAACTCACCAGCCTATTTTTTGTACAGAAATAAAGTGAGTTTTAAATACTTACTCATATCTAAACATCTTTGCTTCAAAAGTTCGAACTAATGCCAGCATTTGATCAATTATCGCTTTTAACTGCTAAATTTGGTCTACTTTTATTCCACCATGCACTACATTTGTCACATTAACTATTGTCTTGCATACGAAAACTATCCATCTTTTCTGCTCAATGAATCATGTTTTCAGACAGTATTGTTTGGCAAACATTTTTGAACTCTCATGTTTGGTATACATTGTTATTGTGACGGCTCATGTCGCTATTGATATGTAAAGTCCCTTGGTAGAATTTTCCCACAACACTCTTGAAACCGGTATGAATTATTTTTTTATCAAACAGGTGGTAACTTGTACGTGTATACAATTATTTCATAAATAAAAGGTCTCGCCACGTATAACGGTCTCCATTCAAATTTATTCAAACACTTCATTCGTCAACTCAACTGGTTTGTTTTGTACGTACAATACAAATACTCCATCCGTTGTTGGTTATTTTGTGTTCAATATTTTTGTTGAATGGGTATGAGTACGTTGGTCTTTTTTTATGTCATTTGCGAATTGTGGATCGCGTACATGTTTTGCAAACCTGTAATTGTGTTAGCTTTGCTACGGTTGAGTCTGCACGTTTTTTGTAGACATCCGTGGTTCTAAATTATGCAGGGGGAAATTTGATGTCTTATGAGGGATGGGCAGACAAAAGAAGTGACAAGTGATGGGTAGACGACATGACTTCGATAGCGGGTAGACAGTGGGTGAGAATGGCAAGAATGTCGACGTTTTGAAGAGGTCCATATCTATCAGTAGAGAGACCAGGGCTAAAGAAGATTGTTTTTAGTAGATCTTTCCATTTCTTACACTTACACCATAACTATTTTTGGCGTGTCTTCTGTCGTGATTATTAAAACTCTGATCTTTTGTCTCATAGGAACACAATACCTATTGCAATTTCATAGTTGCTAATGTGTTTCTTCTTCATCATCCCTCTTTCCTCCTCTGCTGGATATAGGACTCTTCCATCACCTCTCAATCGTCTGTGTTCCTCCCCCTTCTTGGCATTCAGGTTCTGCCCGCTTGTTGGACAGTGTTCGCCAGACCACCTTTTGGGAGGTCTGTATTTCGTCCAGGGCCTCAATTGTAGAATTCTGGGTGCCAATCTCTTATCTTCCTGTCTAGCCATATGTCGGTCCATTGTATCCAAAAAGCAGCCATGGCTCTAAAGCATTTCTCCATTATAATTCTATCAGTATTTTCAATAAATTTAACAGCTCTTTCAAACATGCATGCATAGTCTATTTAGCACATGTTACAAACACCATAATTTCCTTGCATATGGAGTTGTTAGGTGGTATGTTGATAAAATGCTTTGATAAGAGTAATTTACCTAGGTTTGTATTTGTAGGCAGGTGCATTGAACCCTTCCGAACGTAAAATATGCATTAAAAGTACCCACATGTATGCAGGTATAACCATTCCTCAATTGGTAATTTATCCAAGTACCTACGTAAATATATCGTGGTACTATTATTACTTATTACATGCATTCAGATTAGCCATATTGACGTTTTATAGAAAATGTTTTTAAGACATTAGATCTCGACTACCTTACTAAATATGCCTCGGAAAAAAATAGGGTAGATTAGATACATTGAACCTTTATCTAGTGAATGACAAGTACTTTTCATATGAGTAAGTACTCGATACTCCGAGTTATCGTGACGTCTCGGTATCTCAAAAATTATAAACACAGTATTTAACTACCCTCTAACTTTGTGCGTGTTATCAACCCTAACCATAACAACATAGTACTATTTAACCTACGTACAAATATAATATTAGGTGTGTACCGTACTTATATATAAATTCGATATATCTTTCACGTGTAATTTCATTATCACTATACCGCCATCTATGTGAAAATGTCGACAACGTGGCTGCTCGTGAACAATTTAGATAATATTTTTATGTTGCTAGTAAAAATAACGATAATTGCTCTATATTATGTTATGTCACATACAGCGTACAGCGCAACATACAGCTAGTGTCACGCAAACATAAAAAAATTACCGAACTTCGAAAATCGCTGTGACAAGTGTTGAAGTATATCTTTTGATATTGTTTTTCTTCATATTTATAATATACTAGCTCCACCCTGCGCGCCTTGATACGCAGACACTTATGTGGATGAGGGGTGTATCATTACCCATTTCATCCACACCAAAAACTATGCATTCGACACTAATATCGATTTTTACATGTCACCACTACACCTCCCCCTAGCGACCCCTGTGCTTCTCCTTAAACGAAAATCCCTGAATCCCTTAAAAATTATAGGAACTGCATTAATTTGTTTAAAAAAACTCGCGCGCTATCTATTTTAAATAATGTGCACAACAACAACAATAATTCAAAGTTTCATCTCAATCGGATGAATGGTTTTTAAAAATCCAGGGGTGGAATGGAATATAATGATGTTAAAATGCTGGGTTATGTCCGTCCCTTCCTGCAAACATATCGTTCATAAATAAATAAATAAATCTTTACTGGTCAGTAAATATAAATAACAACAAAAACAAGACAGTGCAGTGTACCAAAAGGCAGACTTATTGCAAAAGCAATATCTTACAGTCAACCCGAGAAAAGAAAGAAAAACTTAAATCCCACATAAATATTTTAGTTCGTACCTATGTACGTAACATTTTCACCTTATCCTTAATAGACTCCTAAACCGTGGAGAGTTGTACATCAAAAAACTGAGTAGTCGTATAAGCCATACTCTAGACCGTCCTTACGTATAAAATATTTCATAACGTATAGTCACCGATAATACATTTCATTTTTCAACACATCGGAAGTTAATTTACTCGGCAAAAATGGCTGCCATCGTGTCAAATCATAATGCCAAAGTGTATTTAAAACTATTTACTGGTCCTATTTGTAAAAAAAATGTTGTCAAACTACAGAACATAATGATTTATTATGTTTCAGTATTAAAATTAATCCTTCGTTATAAATAAATTATGCAAAAATCTGAAATTAACGTTTTGACAAATAGTTATGAATATACAACACCGCAGAAGTCAGCTTTTGCTATAGAGATAAAATTATGCCCTGATATGGTGTACTATTGAAGAACTAATAAAATGTAGATCACCTAATTAAACTACAATATTCAACAATACTGGGCACATATTAGGCATCTCAAAGACGAATGCAGAGAAATAATAGTAGGTAAATAGTTTGTGAATAAATGATGCCTACATTAATTTATTCACGTTTTCATAAAAATCATATTATTTTGTCATTTCTAATCTAATAGGAGATACCTACTCTATGATTTCGATAAAAGTTTTTCATCTTCCATAAACAATAATACCTTATCACAATAAATATTGCAGGTACCTACCCATTAATTTGATTGTCAATCAAGGTTAATTGCCTACACGAAACTGCATACACATGCCATAATAATAAATATTTTTAAAAATAGAACTTGAGTGAATGTATGCACTGATCTGATTTCACAAGTATAAAACATGTCACAACTCACAAGTAACACGGTTTTCGTAAAGAAAAAAAATGAAAATGAACAGTATTAATTTCCAACATCACTAAAATAATGATTTTTTAATACATTTAACAGTTTTCAAACTTATAAGCATAACAAAACAAAGTTTTGACAATTCAGCTGTCAGTGTCATCCAATAGTTACCAGTAAGATAATTTTGGTCAGTTATTAAGTAAAATATCACAACGCAATATCACTTATACCTATGTGTAATCCAGTGATTTATTATATTCAAACAAGGATTTATTTATTAAATAATAATTTAGTACTACAATTAAAAAATAACAGTGATAAAAAACGCAAATGTATATTAATTCCGAATTGTCCATTTTCTATGATTTTGTCCATTTGATTTCAACGTATGGCAATTCTATTGCGTCGCCTTCATACCTTTGAGTATTTTACAACAAATTTAGTATTTTTGTGTCTTGATGGAATGCATTTGGTATTTTTTTTAGTATTTTCGGAAGAATTCGTACTTTGTAGTATTTTCACGATTATTTAGTATTTTTCATATTTAAAACAAGAAATTATGTAAAAAAATCTACCTAAAAATGTATGTGACCGTCATCAGGTTCTATTTTTTTTTTAATCTTGAAGCAATTTGATGTGTCGCAGAAGAGCCCCTCCCCCTCAATTTTTTTCTATACCATTTTGACTTTGATCTAGGGACCATCTCCTCCCCCTCCCTTTCAACGAAACGTAATCTGGTATTTTTTTAGTATTTTTTACTTACACACTTAGTATTTTGGCTCTTCGAATTTTGTCTGAGACGGTGACTATAGACCAGCTATAGACCCGTAAATAAATGAATGCCGAATTTTAAAACACAAAATCTTTAACATGCTCATTTTAGTTCCGAAATCAGCCGCTGGAGTTAGTAGTAACTTTGATTATTATTATATAACATCCCACATAAATATTTTAGTTCGTACTTATGTAACATTTTTCACCTTATCCTTAATAGACTCCTAAACCGCTCATCCGATTGAGATGAAGCTTTGGGAAATTGTTGTGCTTGCCCCAAGGATGGTTCGTACGGGGGTGCGGGGTCTGAGGGGGGGGGGGGCACGAAGAGGGGGGCATAGAAAAAATCAATTATTGTCCAATCCATATAGCTTTTTGTGTCGAAAAGATGAATAGTAACCCTCCCGGCATCCGCAGGAATAAAGGGGGGGGAGGGGGGGGGGGTTAGGGGGGCTAGGGGGGTCGGAATGAAAAAGTGATATTGGTGTCTAATCCATAGTTTTCCACCTCAATAAGATGAATAGTCACCCTCCCGACATCCGCAGGAATAAGGGGAGGGAGTTAGGGGGGCTAGGGGGGGGGGGGGTCGGAATGAAAAAAAGTGATTTTAGTGTCGAATCCATAGTTTTCCACCTCAATAAGATGAATAGTCACCCTCCCGACATCCGCAGGAATAAGGGGAGGGAGTTAGGGGGGGCTAGGGGGGGGGGTCGGAATGAAAAAGTGATATTGGTGTCGAATCCATAGTTTTCCACCTCAATAAGATGAATAGTCACCCTCCCGACATCCGCAGGAATAAGGGGAGGGAGTAAGGGGGGGGTCGGGATGAAAAAGTGATATTGGTGTCGAATCCATAGTTTTCCACCTCAATAAGATGAATAGTCACCCTCTCGACATCCGCAGGAATAAGGGGAGGGAGTTAGGGGGGGGGGGGGTCGGAATGTAAAAGTGATATTAGTGTCGAATCCATAGTTTTCCGCCTCAATAAGATGAATAGTCACCCTCCCGACATCCGCAAGAATAAGGAGAGGGAGTTAGGGGGCTGGGGGGGGGGTCAAATTCAAAGTTTATTTTATGCAGACCCACCAAAACTGTTGTGAGTTTTAGTGGCTCTGCAGTACTTTGGCTAAACATGATGGTACCACTGATTTTGGGTTCCACTGCCGACCTACTTCACCATACATACACAAATTTTGCCGTTGCGAAGCACGGGTAATACAGCTAGTAATATAATAATTAAGTACGTAAATATAAAGATACACATACACGTTCATACGTCTAGGATAGTGTAGTGTCACCTTAAGTAGGTGAGTACTCGGCCGAGTGAGTAGATACATTAAGGGCAATTGCTCGGAAAGCAATCATAATTGCTATTTTTTACTGTTACTTTTATACTTATTAGCGTACTTAATAGTTTGCGTATCTGTTATATGTTCCGCTCCCAATATCCTCCTTATCTTTCTCAAACATACCGACGTTATTGGAAATGGCGTCGTCGGAACATGACATATACTTCGTATATATTTTTTTATTCAATTTCTTTTTTTATTCAATTTTTTCTGTTTTTTCCTATATTTTTGTTCAACTCCTTTTTTTTTCTGTTTTGTCCTGGGGTTAACTGGAAGAAATCGCAGTTCTGCGATAAGTTCGCCCTAGTAAACAACAATCTGTACTATGTCCATTTTGTATATTTATATGTGTTTGTTGTTTACTTTAAGTTTAAATAAATAAAAATAAATAAATAAAACATAATAAAATTTACGTAATGTAAAAAATAACCCTTTTTGTGCGTGCGCTTTTTTCGTATCCACTCAAAGATATGATGTTACATAACTAGTATTACTGCCCGACATTGCTCAGCTTATTAATAAACAATATTTTAGTGTACACTTATTATTGAGAGCGTGCGCTGTAGCACCTACACGGATGTGAAGAGATTGGCACATGGCAGGACAGCATGTAGAGAAAGAACTAAAATGCTTGGTACAAACCAATCTACACGAGTGTGACCACATCATCATCAGTGTACAGTGTACACTATTAATTCAAAAGTATACTAGAAGTTCCTAGACCTACCCGTGAATATTTACGGAGAATTAAACACATTATTTTTTTTATTTAATAAACCTGTTTGATTATGTTTAAGCCGCCTCAAAAAAATCGCCTAAATAGTTTTTTTTTTATTTGAGATATACCTAAATTATTTAGATATGGAACCGGATTTATCTGTACCTATTGCACTGTGCACAGACGGAATAACATTAAGTTAAAAAAAAACTTTAGATAATTATTAACGTAAACGCGATATGAAAACATACAAAAGAGCCAAAATAAATGTCGCATTTGGTGCATAAAGTAGGTATATCGTAAACAGCAATAAATACGTTCATACTCGTATGCATTTTTCCTCTGTAGAAGTTGTGGTAAATTAGGTTGAGTGTGCATAATGTATATGTATTTTTAATTCTGACACATTTATTTACTTGTTCTTTGTACATTCTTGGCTGCAAATGTTAAAATGCTGTAATGTCGGAGAGTGTAATATTATTGTTAAAATAATAATAATTTTTAAAATTAAATCAAAATGGCCACCTATGGACAATGGAGATATCGAAAATACCATCAGCGAAATTATTTATTAAACGCATAGCATTTTAATATTTATTGTTCGTGTGTTGTATTGCGATATAATAATGACAGCCCTTTTTAATCTGATAAGCTGATGGTGCAACAGTGAATTGTTTTACCGACGCGACACGTGATGTTGTGTTTTGATTGTTATCGTTTTTGATGCATTTGTGGGGCGATGTCATTTTAAAATGTCGTGCATTATTATAATTGCTATTGGATCGCATTAATCATACGTGATTCTTGTTTTACGACGCGGAAGCGATATGATAAAATGATTTTACGATTTTATTTGAATTGCATTTATCAATGTTATATTTTTATTGAGACTTTGATACTAAAGGTATATACCATGAATCTGTTGGAACACCGCCACCTTGACATTTCTCTCTTTCTCAAGCCATGATGTAGGATTACACAAAACGTTATATAGGCGATGTTGGCATCACCGTCGCTAAGGAAATGTATGGAATAACAGTCCCTTAACAACGAGTATGACTGACCACGTATTATATTCTGTTAAGAGATTTGACAGGAGTGGTGGTCCTATTCGATTATTATGCTATGTTGCCAACTGTTACAGCACGGCTAGAATACCTACTCTAGGATGCGGTAGTTGGAAGCATTTGAGATATTTTAACTAGGTAGAAACAATTTCACGTGAAAAATAAAAATCTCAAGATTTGCTAATTAGAAATACGCTCTTCTTTGGCTGCGCATTATTTGCTAAAATAACGCAACTTACAAAGAAAGGCACCTACTACTTCTATGAGTTCTACTAATAATTATTGTAATTTGCGAAAGTCGCATCCAAAAAGATGTTAAAAATTAAATTAAAAATTAAAAAATTGTCATTCGCCCTTTAGTGGTCACCCGCCTGGACTCTAAAAAATGTTTTAGGTTTTGTTTTGAATCTTACTGACAAATGCGCTTTTTAAGTAGAATTTCTTTGTTTATTAATATTTTTGAGTAGCTATAATATAAGGATTGTCGAATAGTATAAGATTGTTTTAATTAGGCTGTAATTAAATTAATGTATTTTTAAAAAACGGGAAAAATATAATTTTAAGGCAGATAGAGGAATGATTTATTTCCACGAAATTTCCAAATGTTTCAGCCAGTTTAGTAACACCTTAATTAATACGGTTTTGAGCTGTGCGAATTTCTAGATCTAGATAGATTAAATAGAGTATTATTTTGTCTCAGTTGCATGAAGACGGTCCTGGTTGGCAGGTAAAAATCTCTGAATAATAAGTAGATGTTGCATATATGTTGATGGTCTTATTTTACAATTGTGTTATATGATTGACCCCCTTATACCAGTAAACTTATACTGTCTGGGGGCTTTAAATTTAAATTTGAAATAAAATAATATAAATTATGTTTCAATGATACGCATACTTTGTAAACTATATTCTTTGATAATAAATTGAAAATGTAAATTTTTTGGAATAAGTAAAGTAGGTAAATACTGATTGCCTCTTCTTCAAAAGTTATTTCCTAGGTATGTAAAGACATATTTTTCTGCCCATTGTTTCACAATATTTAAAAATATTATGGGCTAACTAGAAGCGCAACCTTGCGAAGAGTTCGCACTGTGTGATATTCACGGTTTTATATAATGCGTTTTATTTATCGAACTAAAGGAGGTCTGATATTATAAATATTCTGTTAAAAGGCTTGCAACATTATGGAAGATTACTCCAATTACACGGCTCATTAAAGGATTAAAGATGCTTGGAGAGCATCTGGTCCTGCACCATCGAAGCCATTGTTTCCAGAGAGAAATGATACTCGTGTGTACCTCTCAAAAATTCCACTTTCCCATCTTAGCCGCAGCTAGGGCTGCCACCTTCCAAAGAGGGTTGGTCCGGAGATTTCGGCAAAAATGTGTTTTTATTCAATAAAACGTATTTTTTACTGCGGTAAAAATGTAGAAGAAAAAATCGTAATAGCGCCGCAGGTGGAAAATTTTTGTGAGATTGAGCCAGTAGGGTCCTAATATGAACAGATTTATAATATATACGAAATCCTTCAAAAAGGTACCGCTGCAGGCAAATTTTTTGACGAAGCAATAAAATTCGGATTTTCATAATATATAGGTCGGGCGGGGACTGCCTGGTGATTTCAACTGTGCACTATCTTCGACCCGGTCTAACCCAGAGATATACGATGCTAACCCGGAGACCACACAAACCCGTAGGCTCCGGGTCAAACCCGGAGAGGTGGCAGCCCTAGCCGTAGCTATGATTATTATAAATTGCTTTAAATCGTGAAAACTTTTTAATCTCATCGTAGACACCACTCGTAGCGTCGTAGGCCGCATTGTTCTACGAATAAAACATCCAAGATTATTAGATTCTGAGAAATATTTTTAATTAAAGACCTCATCCGCCCGTTTTCATTGTGTTTAATATCTTCTAATCTATTCTAATAATGCAATATGAATTTCAGTCTACGACCTTAGCAGAAATTAAAATTCATTTGATTGTAGGTACTTTTAATCCACAAGAAATAGATATCCATAAATCTCTGAATTCTTCGTAGAAATTAGTCCAAGTTTAATTTAATTTAATTAAATTTAAAGAAAGTAGGATCATGTATAATTTGTGTATAGGTACGAGTATGTGCTATGAAAAGATTAATCCACAATTATATTGTGTTTTGGATCTAATAAGTGCTATCGAATACTATAATAACAATTGAGATCAATTGTTGACAGTTGGTGAATTGACAGTTCTGACAAATTCTGTCATTTTTCGCTTATAAATTGGCTTCATGTTGGATTTGTACTGAAACAGTTGGATTATGCCATATCTGTAATAATAATTTTCAAAACCTATGAAAATAAATTAAAAACATACCTGATTAAAGTTATAGATTCGAACCTGCCCTAATGAGTAGACCCTAACGACCATGAGTACATGGTTGGCGCAGTTGGTTGAGGCGGCAGTCTCTCAAGCGGGAAGTGCCAGGTTCAAACCCTGGCGGTGGCGATGTATTCCACACTTTGCGATACAGGCTTTTAGCCCAGTGCAAGGTGTGCAGGAAAGTATTTGGGTTTGTGTATGCAAGCCCAGATCCTTTTTTATATAAAAAAAGTACACCTTCTTCAGTAAGCTAAAAAATTGTATCATGAAATGTAGTACACATCGTCAACACTGAGATTCGATCCCTGCTTCACATTAATGTGACAGGATTATGAGTGTAAGATTATCTTTTATGTCGGATTATATTTATATTTAATACGATGTTAGTGATATTTTTAAAGCCAAAAGGTAAGTTAATCTTGGGATTTAAGGGACTTCACGTGACGTGTAATTCACCCCTCGGGAAAAAGGGTTAAAAGGCTTCCGGTATTCGGTAACACGATGGGGGATGGGATATTCTGTCTTGGCTCTGTAGAGGGATGAAGTATTCGTATATTTATCTATATTAAGAGCATACCTGGCTCGCGTAGGTACATATTTAACTTTTTTTTTACCAATGGTGTGGTATGTTTTAAGAGGATTTGACATGTAGGTACTTTTTAATTGACGTACCCTTGCGCACATATTTTTGTCTTTTGAATCAAACTCAAGTAGGAAGGCCTGGTCTACACTCCGTAGGCTAGGCTCAGCCTCCACACCACCACCACACCCTCCATCATTACACCCAAACCACATAGCTGATCGCATCAAAACAATGTCCAAATGTGGCGGCGATAAAGCACACCAACGCGCAATTAGGAGAGATCTACGCAACAAAGCTAAAAGCCTACAAACGAACTCACAGTTGATGCAGGCTTTCTCCATGGCTGAACTCAACAAGGCACTGGGGGACGTAAAGTGCGGCAAGGCTGCTGGACAGGATGAAATCTTCCCCGAATTTCTGAAGCATACAGGCCCTAACACCAAGAAATGGCTCATAACCTTTTATACAAACATCCTCCAAACTGGAAAACTTCCAAAACTCTTTAAAGTTTCAAAGGTTATTGCCATTTTAAAACCAGGAAAGACAACAGACAACGCCAGCAGCTACCGCCCAATTGCACTACTAAGCGTTTGCCTAAAAACTTTTGAGCGCCTTCTCCACAACCGAATACACCCCTTGATTGAAAGCATCCTACCTATAGAACAGGCAGGCTTCAGACCCAAAAGAAGCTGCTGCGATCAGGTGCTTGCACTCACCACCGAAATCGAGGAGGGTTTCTAGCGCAATCTAAAAACAGGCACAGCCTTTATCGACCTGTCTGCGGCGTACGACACAGTATGGAGACACGGACTACTGTATAAACTAGTTAACGTAATCCCCTGCAAAGGACTTTTTAGCCTTATAAATAACTTGCTCACTAACCGCCAATTCATTGTCCATCTTGGGGAGAGCAACAGTAGGACCTGTATTTTGAATGATGGCCTGCCGCAGGGGTCAGTACTGGCTCCACTACTATTTAACCTATATATATCGGACTTACCGCAAACAACATCCAACAAGTTTATGTTCGCAGATGACATAGTACTCCGAGAAACGAATACAAAAAATGATACCTTAGCTTACATTTTGCATAGTAGTTCTGGTTTTTGGATATGTTATAAAGGTCGGTCCTGTGATTAGGAATCCAAGTTTTCGACCTCCTAACCCTTGTGCGTTCACTAGGGCGAGCCAAAAAGTGTCAAAATTTCGGTCATTTTTCAGTTTATTGATCATAACTTTTTTACAATGCATTTTAGAGAAAAACATTGTACGTAAAAGTTGTAGAATATTAAATTCCCTGCAACTTATGTTTACAAAGTTTTTTTGTAAAATCAATATACAAGGAGTTATGCGTTACCAAAATTTCAATTTTTTTCAAAAAAATGCACTTTTTTTACAATTATTTTCTTTAATTGAATATATTTCCTAAACGGTACATTTTAGAGAAAAGTGTTGTAAGCAAATGTTGTAGATCGTTCAATTTCCAATAAGTTTGATATCAAACATTTTTGTCTCGGACCAACCAAAATAGAGTTGTGATCTTCTGAAAAAATATAAGACGAACATTTTCGAAACTTTCAGTATAGTACGTATGACAATAGTAATCAGAAAAATGCAACTTAAGAAATTTTTTTTTTGGATCTTATTAAGATTGGTGTCGTGGTTTAGAATCCAAGTTTTCGACCTCCTCACTCTTGTGTGTTCACTAGAGCGAGCCGAACACTGCCGATATTTCAGTCATTTTTCAGTTTATTGATCATTATTTTTTAATTATCCATCTTAGAGTAAAATATTGTATGTAATAATTGTACAGTATTAAATTTCCTGTAAATTAGGTTGGAAATATTTTCTTTGAAAAGCTATTATTTAAAGAATTATATGATAAAAAACATATTTTTATTAAGAAAAAATTTTTTTTTTCACAATTTTTGAGTTTTTTTTCAGCACGGTACGTTTTAGCGAAAAATGTTCTTATCAAATATTGTAGAATATTAAATTTGCAACAAAAAATGATACCGCTTTTTTTTGACTTGGACTAATAATAAAGGAGATATGCTCTCCTGAAAATTTATTTAAGCTCAATATTTAATTTTCAGGACAGCATATCTCCTTTATTATTAGTCCAAGTCAAAAAAGTGCGGTATCATTTTTTGTTGTAAATTTAATATTCTACAATATTTGATAAGAACATTTTTCGCTAAAACGTACCGTGCTGAAAAAAAACTCAAAAAATTGTGAAATAAAAATTTTTTTCTTAATAAAAATATGTTTTTTATCATATAATTCTTTAAATAATAGCTTTTCAAAGAAAATATTTCCAACCTAATTTACAGGAAATTTAATACTGTACAATTATTACATACAATATTTTACTCTAAGATGGATAATTAAAAAATAATGATCAATAAACTGAAAAATGACTGAAATATCGGCAGTGTTCGGCTCGCCCTAGTGAACACACAAGAGTGAGGAGGTCGAAAACTTGGATTCTAAACCACGACACCAATCTTAATAAGATCCAAAAAAAAATTTTCTTAAATTGCATTTTTCTGATTACTATTGTCATACGTACTATACTGAAAGTTTCGAAAATGTTCGTCTTATATTTTTTCAGAAGATCACAACTCTATTTTGGTTGGTCCGAGACAAAAATGTTTGATATCAAACTTATTGGAAATTGAACGATCTACAACATTTGCTTACAACACTTTTCTCTAAAATGTACCGTTTAGGAAATATATTCAATTAAAGAAAATAATTGTAAAAAAAGTGCATTTTTTTGAAAAAAATTGAAATTTTGGTAACGCATAACTCCTTGTATATTGATTTTACAAAAAAACTTTGTAAACATAAGTTGCAGGGAATTTAATATTCTACAACTTTTACGTACAATGTTTTTCTCTAAAATGCATTGTAAAAAAGTTATGATCAATAAACTGAAAAATGACCGAAATTTTGACACTTTTTGGCTCGCCCTAGTGAACGCACAAGGGTTGGGAGGTCGAAAACTTGGATTCTTAATCACAGGACCGACCTTTATAACATATCCAAAAACCAGAACTACTATACAAAATGTAAGGTAAAAATACCCATTACCTGGACTAATAGCACTTACATTCCAAAGCAAAACTTTCACAGCATGCGAAACACAACTTACAAGTGATCTTAAGATCATGGAAAACTATTTCTACAGGTGGAGACTGAAGCCAAATGCTGACAAGACCGAGGTTGCCTGCTTTCATCTTGGCAACAAATGTGCCGAAACCAAGCTTAATGTCACCTTCATGGGAAAACAGCTGAAGCACAATTTCAACCCCAAATACCTGGGTATCACCCTTGACAGGTCTCTGACATACAAAGAACATCTAACTGGAATAGCTGCCAAGGTGAGGACACGCAATAACATCATACAGAAACTAGCGGGAACATCCTGGGGAGCAGATGCCCAGACGCTAAAGACGTCCTCCATGGCCTTGGTGTACTCTACTGCTGAGTACTGCTGCCCGGTCTGGCTTAATAGTGCCCATGTTGACAAAGTGGACAAGGAGCTAAATAACACCATGCGTATCATAAGCGGCACAGTCCAATCAACACCCGTGAACTGGCTGCCAAACTCTCAAACATAGCTCCCCCTGAATGCCGAAGACGTAGGGCCTTACAGAAGGTATGGCTGACTGTTGCCAACAACAATGAGCTCCCAATAATGGAGCATGTGAGGGACCCAGCCCCGGCTCGATTGCGATCCCGTAAAGCCCCATGGAGACAGGCAGCGCAGTACCAGGTACTGGGGTACGATTTACAAGATGAATGGAGCAACAATTATAGGCCCGAGCACTCTGTCATACCCGTCACAAACCATACATCTCAACAGCCTGGTTTCCACCTGCCTCGCAGGCAGTGGACCGCACTCAATAGGCTAAGGACGGGTCATGGCTGCTGCGGTGACATGCTCCATAAGTGGGGAATGAGGGACGATCCACAGTGCGACTGTGGACACCCGAAGCAAACCATGCAGCACATCTTGCATGATTGCCCCATACGTGCTTACCCCGGTACCATTGACAGTGCTGCCAGCCTGTCCCCTGAATTCCTCCAGTGGCTGGAGGCGCTGGATGTCAGACTTTAACGATGTGACAATCCTTCGACGTTGCCAAACGATAAATAAATAAATACTCAAGTGGATATAATGCATTTTTGAGTTGTGTACTTACCTACAAGAATTTTAAGAAAGTAGTTATCTCAACGGATACACAGCGAAGGATGGACTTTCCATCAAGCTTATAACTAATCGTCGGCTGGCTTAAAAAATACAGTAGAGTATCGCCAATTCAGCCTTTACCTTCAATTTTCCTATATACAATCCAGTAATCCGAACTTTCCAATAATCCGACACCTTCGGTTTTGAATAGTGCCGGATAAGTGAGAATATTGTTATTACAGTTTTTCGTATAACTAAATTTCACGAACTATAAATTCTAATAACGATAAAGTCGATTCGTATGAAGCAAGTGGATGCAGCATGCCCAGGATAGGGATCTGTGGAAAGTCAAAGGGGAGGCCTATGCCCAGCATTGCAATAAAAATGGCTGAGAAAGAAGAAGAAGAAAGTCTCTTTTGCATTTTGATCAATTTCATTTCTTGTACATAAACGTACCAGCTGATTCAGTTTATTAGTTGACGTGTATATTTACTAAATGTACGGTTGCTGCTTGAAGTGGTCCAACGGGTCCAACCCTTCCAATGTTTAATGTTAAGTGATTAGAATTAATGGGGAATCTTAGTGTGGGTGGGTGTGATACAAGTTATATAACTCACTGTACAAGTGCTGTGTTGACTTTGACGCTTCATTACTGAGTAATTACTAAGCAAATATCACACCAGAAACTTTGTATGTGTAACTGGAATTGGTGTTAATTAAATCCCAAACACTCCTTTGTTCTCGCCTCAGCCGCTTTAAACAAGAAATTAGAAAATACATTCACACATGCTACAGAGATAACGGAAAAGCTATAAACCTTAAGTGAGGTAAGATTTAGGTTGATGGATGGAAAGTCCGTTTGTTTTTGAGTGACGGGTGCCTACTAATACCAGGAATAAGTAGCTATCATAACAGATATACAGCAGAGGATGGACTTTCCATCAGGCTTATGACTGATCGTCGACTGGCTTAATGTGATAACTTTACACTTACACGTAGTTTTATAAATACTTTCTTTTTTAACTTTTTCACTTCCTCAGCCACTCAAGATCCATTGTTGGACATAGGCCTTCCCTTTGCTCCTCCACAACTCCCTGTCCTGGGCACACTGCATCTATCTCCCTCCGACACACTTCCTGATATCATCATACCACCTCGTCTGGGGTCCACCGACGCTTCTTCGGCTTGTTCTTGATCGCCATTCCATTATGCTTTTAGTCCACGGGAGTTTTGGCACGTGGCAACATTCCCAGCCCAGCTCCACTTGAGGCTAGCAACCCTTTCTTTAAATATTTGTGTTACAGAGTTTTTTTAATTCTGAAGACTGTGACTTCCACAATCATTAGAAATGTAGGTATATCCACCTTTGTGATTAAAATTAAAATTATTCCAATACCATGTTAATAACACCTTATCAAATTCCTCTTAACACATTTCTACATTTAATTACTTTATTTCTGATAGCACGGCAACCACGAAAAGATATCTTAATAATATAGTACCTAACGAAACGACTAGGTACCTAGGTCCTCAAAATATTTGAAGTGTCTATATAACGTCAGATCACAGCTCTGTAACCACTAACCAGTTCATATGACTAGGTTGTTCTATAGACGCCCACACTAATTGTATTCATAAGAGAAATGTAGCCTCCATGCCCTGAATATAACATTGTATCATTAAAGATTCAAGGTCCATGAATGCATTATTGTTATAATATAAGTGTTATTCAATACGAGTTAAGATTGGTGCAGGCTTTAAATTGAACAATAAGCGTTGTTATGATTATTTATATGTTTTTATGTTTTGATTTCACGTGGAGTTCTAGGTTATAAAATATGTAGTTCTTAGACTTTTTTGTTATTTTTTCATTCAGGTTACTCAACGACATCGATATTTCTTTTGTAGACCTTTTCAAAGTTCCTTTAATGAATACAATGAGGACATAAGGCTTTGCCATCTGATGTTGTTTGGTTCAGAGCATGCCTATATCTTTTATATGTCTATCTACATCCTCCCCTCGTGTCCTTTGTGGGGTAGGCAGAGAAGACAGAGCGTCAGACTGTCCTATCCCTAAGGACTAGTCCTTACTCCTTGCCTCCGTCACATTCATGCAATATGTCATACACATACCGATTTCTTTTACTCAAAATGCTTCCGTCCTTGAAGATTTGGCCAACATGAGGTCAGTCTCGGACGGTCGCGTTCCCCGCGCATCTTCTTTCATTCATATGTCATTTTGGTCATCATTCATTCTCTTAACATCCAAACCATCTGAACTTGTTGTCTTTTATTCCCGTCTTACAGCCTCTCATCTCCCCTATAACCTCATTTCTTTGATATATGAGTCACGCTCGGTACTTTTTGGTATTTTAGAGTCACAAAACTCACACTATTTGCAAGATATCAATCATAAATACTGAAACATCTTTAAAACTATCGCTTAATTCCTAAATAACGTTAAAACCAATACAGTTTTTAACTGTGAGAACAAAATTTCGAAAACGTTGCCTACGAAATGTCAAAATTCTCCATACGATTTGACGGTTTGTAGGCATCAGTTTACTTTTTTTTATGATTTAAGTATATAAAAGTCTATGAATACGACCAAAACCATCATATCTCAAATACACTTGTCAAAAATATTTAAAAAAAAAAGTTTTTTTTATATCTGGTACAATAAATCTGCTCGCGGTCCTTAACCCTTTGAATGCGTATGATTATAATTCACGTCACATAATAAATATTACAAATGCGGTACGATTTATTAGGAAACATCAGCAACTAGCATGTTATATGCCTACGTCTAATATTGATGATGTGGGTATGAAAACCCCATTTGTATTTACAATGTGTAGGGATGCTATGTCCATATATTATTTTGGTGTAGATAGTTTACATATTTAATGTAGTAAACAGAATTAGACAAGATCTAGGAGGGTTCCCTTAATTTGTAGGTATTGAAGAGTTGATTTGTTTGATGATCGATTTCATATGAATCTGTTCGAAGTATATCGAGCTTTCAACGTCGATTCTGACGGCATCTTCAAAATGAAATATGTGAATACCTACTTGTGTATTTCTATTTATCCTTTATGTAATTGGGGTTAACTGTTAGAGATCGCAGCACTGCAATAAGCTCGGCCTAGTGAACCAATCTTATTAATGCAAACCTATCTCTATAGGTAAATAAATAAATATATAAAGTACCTAATTGTATAAAATCTTCTTCAGAACCACGCCTATGTTTCTCGATTTAAAAAATAATTTAATCAAAATTTACCAATTGAAGCGTGTTTATAAAAAAAAAAATTGCAATTTTAAACTGTCGCCTAAAGCAAATATGTCTCCAAAGTTTCAAGGTGCTGGGACATCAGGAAGTTATTAAAATTTGAGCAGGAAAAGGAAGACTTATGCACTAACAATAGCGACAGATGATATGGTGAAAATAGACACAACAGAGCCCAAAAATCGCACATAATTTGTGTCCACGAAGATTATTCAAAATCCACACAACTACGATTTCTTTCCCAACTTCACGTTGCATCTGCATACTGAGATGTTAGCTTACAAAATTTGATACTACGCACGTTGTCATCCACTCTACCTTATCCTACCTCTATGGTCTAAAAAAATGTGTTTACATTCTTTGATATATATTCCAAACACTCTTTTCCGATTCACTCGCATCCCTAGGTGTAATATTTCAATCAATTTATCTACAAGATATCTGTAGGTTCCAATAACCATTAAATTCTTTCACATATTATTTCAATACCAATAAATAATTCCGGCTCATTGAAAACTAGAAATAATTTTAAGTAAGTAAGTATGTATTATTATTTTTCAAGTATTATAGGATAATAATATGTCCACTAAATTATATGGTATGATATACGTATAGTATATCCTATCTCTTGATTAAAACTCTAACTGTCTGTATGGCCTGTTGTAGTAATCTTTAAAAGATGGCGATATTGTCTATAAAGATTTTAGAACATTTTTAAAAAAGGATTTTTTTTCTTATTTACCTAATATCGTATTTGCGATTGTGACATCGGATTTTGAGCATGTCGAAGTTGAATAATGAGTAGTTATCTCAACAGATATACAACAAAGGATGGACTTTCAACCAGGGATATGATTGATCGTCTGCTGGTTTAATGTGATCATTTTGCACTCTCAAATTTATATAAAAATACAATTATGATTAACTTTATTGTAAATTTGTGAATGTTACTATGTGAAAAGTGATCACATTAAACCAGCAGATGATCAGTCATAAGCCTGAGAGAAAGGCCATCCTTCGCTGTATATCTGTTAAGATAAATACTTGTTATTCAACTGCGACGTGTAGATTTAGAACATCCGATGTCACATTGAAGGAAAATCCCACGGGCTTAAAGTCCTCCACATCCCCGGGTAACTCAGGCGCATTAATAGCTACCTCTTTACCCGCACTTTTGGGCAATTCCTATTAAGAGGTAGGCCCAGGGTTAGCCAGGGTTGCTCCAGTTAATGATATCACACAAAAAAAAAAATACATTAAAACAATAATTTTGTCACAGAACTACAGAGATGAAGTCCAATTTTTGGAAAGGGACTCCTGTTAAGCGAGCCGTTGAATGCTAGTATCTAATAAAAAATGCAGCTCAAGGCAATTTACATGATAATAGGTAATGTTCGATGCACATTACTGTTGTATGTATGTCTACAATACGCCTCTAACCAGGTGCATAATATAGAATTTTTATTCATAGATTACAATCATAATGCATTATAAAAATTATAATG
This sequence comes from Ceraclea dissimilis, assembly GCA_963576895.1. NCBI lineage: Eukaryota > Metazoa > Arthropoda > Insecta > Trichoptera > Leptoceridae > Ceraclea > Ceraclea dissimilis. The sequence goes on from OY756370.1 coordinate 13,527,434, forward strand.
TACGCCAAGCTTTATCACCCAGCGTCTTATCTTGAAAAATTGACGCATATTTTGGTCGATGGTAGAAATTGGTATTACTTACTGTGTTTATAGTCGGTTTTAACGGACTCTATTCTAGGTTCCTATTTTCGTTTTTTCCGTAAAAAGCAATCCACCCGAAAAGCTTACTTTTCTGCTAGCAAAGATTTTTTTATAATTAGTTATTTTCCCAAATCTTGAAATTATTCAGGAATTAAAATTTATATATTTTTAATAATGTTTTTCCCCATTGATTGTAAGCATCGAAACGCCTTTCTGGCGTTCTCTCCAAGGGAGTTCACACAATGCAGAATTGTGTGAATGCTGATACCTCTCGACTTTGTCGAGGAAAAACTGTCATATAAAATTGTTCACTAAGGCGAACTTATTGCAATGCTGTGATTTCTTCCAGTTTACGCCTAAACAAATCATTTTTTTATTCTTACATGCACCAACATTTTGTATTTGGTCTGTAACTCTTTGTGAATTAGCGTTCTATGCAGCAATTTTAAAATTTGAATCGCGAAACGTTCGACAGATTCAAATGAACGTTCTAAAAAAAACATATTGAGTGAGGCGTAGAGTTAAAAAAAGTAATAGAAAAATTAAACAAATAGACATACAGATAAACACTTTGATTTATAGACCTGATGTATCTATTTTCTATACTCACCTACGCATTTTTATTTTGTCATAGATATTCCCTTCCTAAACCTACGTGCACCAGGTATACCTACAGGGTGTTTCAAAAACCCACACGAGCTGCACTTCTCCAGTAATTTAATAATTTTACCATTAAAGGGTGTGACCCTTTAGTATACGCCTATTTAATCATATTTGTATTTAATTTACAAGATGGTTTTTTGAAATGTTATTTATGGATCGAATAATTTGGTGATAATCCTCAAGGATGGACGCGTTTTGAGTAAAAGGAATTGGAGAGCGTGTATGACAAATTGCATAAATGTGACGAATGCTAAGAGTGTGTGTGTGAGGATAGGGGTGTCTGGCGCTCTGTCCTCTCTACCTAGGCTGCAAGGGACCCGGTGTGAGGTTATAGATAGGTAGAGAAAAATAATTCTAACTCTACTTTCTGAAACTTTGGCCCTTCAACGATCCTCATAAGAATAGAATGAGGTCATAAAGCCATGGTCGTCAAACAACACAGCACTCATACTTCGAAGAATTACGTATTGGAGATGAAACTGGGCGTAAAAACTGGCAGATACAACCGTTTGCCACTATCGTCCGTTTGCCACCCCAGGTACTTCAAAGGCATCGCTAAGAGGTGAAAGCACGCGGTCAGTATTTTACAAAGTGGTTTAACACAAAAAAAGTCACATTATTTACTTTCTTCGTCGAAAAAATCTTTACCAGTTGTTATGAATGTGTCGAAATTATGCTTCTTATTCGGTGGATGCAAGTTTTAAACTGATAATTCGTATGGAATTGCTTCTCTAGTACCTATAATACCTCTATGCACTCATACCTAGACGTCGCAATCGGATGAGATGAGAAAAACTCATTCTTTCAACTGATTACTTGTCAAAACATCTCATGAATTTAGTCTAAATCCACTTTGATTGATTGCTCGTGTGTAAGACTAACTTATGATAGTTGTGTAATACTAACTGTGTTATTGTAAAGTGTTAAGTACTGTTTAGACTTAAGGGGATATAAATATTAATTAACCAAGTGTCGCTGCAGACACTGAGATACGTTTGTGAACAATGTGAACTGAACACATTATCGACAATTTACATTTATTCAGCAGTGCTGGGGCAGCTCGTTGGAGATATCATGAGGGTAGTTGATATAATATATGTTCAAATCATCCCTTGTTTAGTGGTTATTTGATATATTTGAGTATTGATATTATTTGTACATGTCTGCACATTCTCCGGCGCAAGGGCCTAAAAGCTGTCATGCCGGAGAGTGGAGTTTTTTAGTTTAAATAATAATAATAATAATGCAGTCTTGAACAGTGAACTTGAACTTGAAGATAATGCGCAGTGAACCCATGCAGGTAGCTGCATAGTGATTGTCTTAAATTATAAAAAAATAAGTGGTGAACCTTTTTGCTGAACATTGTGAGAAGTTATTTTGTCTCCTGTATTTTTGAGTGGAGGCACTATTTTAAGCATTTCCCCCGCATTTGTTTGTTTTACGATATTTTCTTACCGGACAACATTTTCACCCGCAGTTGAGTTATCGTTACATGAGATCGTCGGTACCTATACCCAACAGAAAATTCCTTTTGTGATTCTAACCGCAAGTAATGAGTATACCTACATAGCCAACAGGAACCTAATACAAGATTCGCGTATTAACAACGTTTTCCCGCCATTTTTTCTCTTCTTGGGTTCTTCAGGGTGGCTTGGCTTCTCCTAACCTGTTCTGTTAATCTCGCTTGGCAATCCTATCCCAGTAGGGATGCCAATATCACATCGAATTTTCGTAATTTTTGCTCATTTTCGATGGAGAACCTACATACATTTTATTTCGATGATATGTAAGCAAATCCTCGATATTAACCTCGTCATTCTCTTCTACCATTTCTATTCGAATTAAGCACATATTTACATTATTCCTTCATACCCAGGCATTAGTTTCTGTAGTCCCCCAGGGGTCTCTTCTGTAGTCTCCAAGTCTTCAGGGGGTCAAAACTGGTCAGTCAAATCACTAAAAGTATTTTTTTTTATCTGGTCAGTAAAAGTCAGTTATTTTGAAAAATTGTCAATTTTGTCACTTTTTTAGAGATTGGCACTCATAATTTTCACATTAAAAAATTATTAGAACATGATCGCCTCAGATTTATTTATCTGCGGCGCTAATTCGGCCTAATATTGTTATTCATATTCTTTATATTTTTAATTTAAGACAGTAAACCAGATCTGCACTTCTCCGAATTTCACAAAAAAATCCATGTTAAAAAAAATTCAACTATTAAGCCTAAAGGGGTGGGGGTAGTTTGTTTTTTAAGAACTATTTCTTAGTACTAACTAATAAAGCTACCCAATCAACGAACGCTGGATAATACAGCTTGTTGGAATATACCATACCATAGTGTTGCATGATAGGCTCTCCAGTCTCCTCATACGTCCGGAAGTTCAGTTAACTGAATTGACCGTTTGAAAAAAGCTCTGACCAAAACCTTTCTCTAAATTCAGTGTTGCCTTGATTTTAAATTCAGAAAGAGGTTTTGGTCGGAGCTTTTTTGCAAACGGTCGATTCAGTTAACTGAAAACTCAAACTTTCGTACTTGTGTGGAGAGCCTTAGTAATAGTAGTTTTTCAGAGTGTCCAAATTCGATGAAGATCGTCGATCACAAAATCGATTAACTTATGATTCTATTTGCTTCCCTAACCTTTACAGCATCCACTCTCCTCCGGCGTGAGAAGAGGACATCCAAGAGCCAGTTGGAGTAAGACAACTCTGCTGATCCTAATACATTACCATTACCTCTATACTCTCTTGGTTTGATTCCAAAACTGGTTTACCTTGAAGTCTTGTACCAGTATCTTTCCTAACCTCAGTCCAATACTATAACATTCCGTCAGATGTCGGCTAACTTTTTTGAGTAGTAAACTATTAAAATTTGCCTGGCCAATTCACAAATACACTGGACCCGGGATAAAAATGACATAAGCGAGACTCTCCCGGGACAGAATTTGATAATATTTTGCCAGAAAAATAAAACAGGTATTTACTTTCGTTTCAAATTTGAAGAATAATTGTTAAAATTTGATTATAAATCTAACAAGGTAAACTTTCTCGATACATTTTCGATTCTCACGATTTAAAACAATATGCAAATTTGGCCAGTTTCTAGAGCTTGACAGCTCCGTAAGCTCCGTTGCTGTTTGTGTCCGAGAAAAAAAAATGTATGACGAATTTGTAGGAAATATAAAAAAACTCCACAAAATAAAACTTCCGCCTTTTTTTGTCTATTTGCCATGAAATTGTGTTGTCAAACCTTGGCTTTGGATTCAGCACCTCAAAAATATGAAAGAAAGAACGTAAGAAATCCAGATTACCCCACAACTTTTCTGCTAAAAACACTATTGACTCGAACAATGGAGGGAATCGCACGACTAAAAACAATCCGTAAAGAACGCACTCCAGGAAAATAGTTGGCGAGCAATGTCCACAATACAAAGAAAAGAATACAAAGCCTATTCGCTGGGAGCATATCGTGGTATAGTTTTTATAACCTAAACTTAATAACATTGCCTTTCAATAATAAAGATATAGATACCTCACACAAGTAGAAATAATGTGTTCGTGATTTTTTTGCTACATGATAAATTTATTTTGCTACAAAATAAAACTAGCTAACGTCTTCGTGAAGTTTTTTTAATGTTTGCTATAGAAATGTTTAGTGATTAATTTAACGGTTTAAACTTTAAATTAAAAATATTACACCACGTATTAATCCATTTCATGATAGAGACCTCCCCGACATTATCACGATTAAATTTCTCCACCTTAAAATTAAATTAATTAAAATTTACCAAGCGCCCGCCCGAGACTGGCCTGGTACGATCGTGTCGACCAGATCCTCAAGGATGGACGAGTTTTGAGTAAAAGGAATCGGAGAGCATGTAAGATAAATTGTATGAATGTGACGGAAGCTAAGAGTGTGTGTAAGGATAGGTCTGTCTTGCACTCTGTCCTCTGCCACCCTGCAAGGGACGTGGCGATAGATATATAGATAGATTATGATAAACTACAACTTTAAACTAGCCGTGATGTAACAGTTGGCAACATAGCATAATGACCGGATAGGACCACCACTCCTGTCAAATCTCCTAACAGAATATAATACGTGGTTCGTCATACTCGTTGTTAAGGGACTGTTATTCCATACACTTCCTTAGCGACGGTGACGGCATCCTCGCCTGTAATGTTTTATGTATTAATCCTACATCATGGCTAGACAAAGAGAGAAATGTCAAGGTGGCGGTAGCTCAATCAGTGTTCAGACCTTTACAAAACCCCGCGAAGAACTTGACACAGACATTGTTATGGAGTCAACAAATCTATATTTAAATTCAGCCTTCAAAATAAGAATACTTAATTCATTATTTCTTTCCCACCTTTTAATCCAGTTCAAGTTTTATTAGTTAAATAAAAATTGGTTCTTTTATTTCAAACTCCCGCCTTTTTTTCTATCATCCACGAAATATTACAAGTTTTACGATATGAGCATCATTCTAAATTGGACACATCTATCAAACAGGCAAACACATAAAAATATAAATCGCGTAATAAAACTTTGGAATAATACGCGTAATGTGTCTGAGAATTGGATTGTTCGTTTTTCAATACATCGCTTGAGGGATCTATTAATCATTGTCGTATCTTACACAGCTATTGATCATTTTGTACGAGTTTTTTTTTATTGCGGGCGGCAATTACTGATCCACTGCTATCTCAATCTGGTGAGTGGTTTTCGAATCTACAAAATTGTACCTCGAGTAATTTTTTGCGATAATCCGACAACACGCTAAATTATTTACTGACTTGAACAATGTAATCAGGAAGAATAACCATACCATGTAGACCAGATTCTCAAAGATGGGCGTGTTTTGAGTAAAAGTAATCGTAGAGTGTGTTTAACAAATTGCATGAATGTGACTGAGGCAAGAAGTGTGCGTAAGGATAAGAGTCTCTTGCTTGAAAAAGTTAGAAATTCTTGTGGTATCCATCTTTTTGACGAGATCCCGCCGGAATCGTTCGGTCTAATCCCTGGGTTCCTAACATCTGGGTAATTACCCCATCGAGGGTAAACCAGTTGTTTGTCTAACTAATTTAGAGATATTTTGTAGAAGCGATGTAAGCACCCGTGTTATCCAAGTATTATATCAAAAGATTTTCCTTAATATTTCATACGTACACACCAAAATTTCTTAAATAATATGTTGATAAATCATTTTATTATACAAGCTTTTTGTGCCCGGTGAAACATATTTATAAATTGACTACGTAACACCTGAATCTCACACCATTTTTAAAATTTGATTGACCTTAAAATTCTTCGCAATAATTGTTGTTTGCCGATGGCAAATTGAGAATTCGCAATCGCCTGATTATGATAGTGCAAATCCTCGAATACTAGTCGCGAAAGCATATGTCAATGTTTGTGGATTTTAATCTAATTACTTAGTTTTTTTTCTTAAAAATGGGCCTTTACCTAGTACCAACGGTTGAAAGCATCGAGATGAATTTGTGGCTTCTATTTTCGATTGCCCGGCCTGTAATGATCAATTTAGATCAGTTAATTCCTATAAAATTACATTTATATAAAACTGACATTGGGCCTAAAAGTAACCCTTGAGGAATGCCAGAACTTTTGAAATACCCATTCTCAAAAACCTGTGTATTGAATAGAATTTCGAATATTCATTCGTTAGTTTGACCGCTATTAATATCGTTGTATCTAGTAATTCATTCTGATATTAAGGTATCGATTGATTTATGTTACCAAAGATTGTATCTGTTTTGTTAAGGTTGTTGAACCAGGCTTCGAAGTTTGTACATTCTTGTATCGTTATAAGTTGTTTTAATTTTTATCTATTCTCTACACAATATATATTTAGTTAAGTTTTTTTTTGTTATTTAACCATACCTACGACCATTATCACAACATAACATTTGGTATCTAACGAACTTTGTGAATATGTAAAAAATGCTTTTGCCTAATGAAATGTACAACTTAGATAAGTAACATCTATGGAAAGTTGGATTATGTTGAATCTAATAAGACAAGTGGAACGTCAAAGCATCTGAACTGCTGAAAAATATCTATCCAATATGTGAAAGACCTTTGAAATTGATAGTCGTAGAAAACAAGCAGATTCAGAGGGCTGCGACTTGCTGGTTTGGTCAGGAAAACCAACAAAATTCCAGCAATAATGTATAGCACACAGAAAGCCAAGAATCAGGAAGGAGACATTTCGTGGTTAGAGCAGCAACACTAAAGACTCCGACCCTCAAAGATCGGAATTGAAGAATGTACGAAGAAGAATTGATTAAATTGAATATTTCATCTAAGGAGGAAAATGAATGGAATGTCGTAAGGAAAATAATTAACTTTAAGAATTTATCTATTGAACTGCCTACTCTATTTAACGTTAGAGTCATTTGAGATATGTTCAAAGATTTCCCCATCTGAGTCACGACAATGTGGTACGTTTAGTAAATAGTAAATACAAACTGCTTCTGTCTCGCCAAAGTAACGTTAATGTAATTTACATTAAATTATTGTAATTAATTTTATGATTTAACATAACGTGCGCACAAAACTAGTTTTTCCTATACACTACTACCTCAATTAACCTTATCTCCTTTAAGTTCTTGTATATTTAAAACTATAAATATTTGGTAAATTATTTCCTTAGTCCATTTAGTGAGTTTACAAAATCTGCCATTTTATCATTTTCTGCACACATTGGTTAAGTTTACTATTTTGCACAAATCCGCTTTGGGTTTTTCAGAATTCCTAATCTTTTCCGCCGGTTTCTTTACATTTTTCTACCATCTTTCTCAAATTATTCATAGCTTTATCCCTTCCTCTCTTTATTTCTTTGAATTTGCCTTCATTTTGTAAGCATTCTGTGGTGTTAAATTACAAATAAACTTTCATCTCCAAGATATCTTATGAGCTTATATTCTCCTAAGTAAATTTCTTCGGCTACAACTGACATAGTCTCTCCAAAACTTCCTCCTAGTTCTATGTTATCTTGCGATTTCTTCTTGTCATATATTTGCCTTACCTTACTTTGTGATTGGTTTTATTTAGACATCGACGCATATCACGGTTTGTCTGCGTCGAACGATTAGAAGTTAATGCTCGTAGAATAGCGCTATCACACAACTGTTTATGCCATCTTACATTAAGTATCTTACATAATATTAATCTGTTAAGGTATTTTAATGAGAAATATCTAATTAATTTTACTACAGATACTTAACATTTGCAACATTCCCACTTCTAGTTCTCATCGCTACCGCTACTTGGTGTGCCTATCCAGTTTCAATCGTTATGATTGGTTTGCAGCAAAGCCGCGTGTCTCCTTCTCCACTCATCCCTGTCCTGTGCGCTTCTTTTTAACTCTTTATATGAGTCGAAGCCCATATCCTGGCACAGGTCGTACAGGTACTCGGTCGTCCTCTGTAGTTTGTCCCCTCATTCATTCCTTCAATTAATTCATATAACAGACCCTCTTGACGCACTATGTGGCCGATCCCTTTGGCACGTCATTCTGCTGTTGCATTGAGCAGGTGTCCTCCTCCTTTGATTTTGTTAAGAACTTTTTCGTTCGTTATGTGATCCCTCCAAGAAATTCCTTAAACTCATAATTCTGAATACTTGGCTTATCGGTGTTTTAACCGATCGACTTCAGTATGACCGATAATTTGTGATCAATCCACGTTAGTTCTTTCGCTATTTTGCCTTTTTTGGTCCTTTTATTGGACGGTTAGATACCTACCCAAGAATTTTTCATGTCCCAAGTTAATGCATCGTCAAGTTCCCGATCAAATCCATTTACAATTGCATCATACAAACGTCATTACTTCCTTCTGAAATGTCATTGAACAGGGAAGTGTTACATAAAACAAAATATTATTGTTTCCATACCCGGATACGGTGGATTTTATTGGAGTCTAAAATTAGTCGTCATTCAAATGAACCTTTGGTAAGCACCCACTTAGTTTGTCTATAAATAACGTTACATTCGTGTATTTGAACTAAGCTTGCTTAATTACCTGCTATTTATAAACTGTATATTTCTAGTCTTGCTTTTGTGTTTAAGCACAAAACATGTCGTAATATTAATATCTTTCTTAAGAGCTTTAGTTAATTGATGTATTTGTGGTGTACAGCTTTCTAAACTCTTTACGTGCCAAGCTTTTGTGGGCTATTCGCTAAATGCCGATCTATCTATACCCTCACGCCACGTCCTTCGCAGGGTAGGCAGAGAGGACAGAGGGCCAGACCACTCTATTGTGCTCCACACACTCCTTGCTTCCATCACATGGGGTAGGCAGAGAGGACAGAGGGCCAGACCACTCTATTGTGCTCCACACACTCCTTGCTTCCATCACATGGGGTAGGCAGAGAGGACAGAGGGCCAGACCACTCTTCATTCGTCCACACATTCCTTGCTTCCATCACATGGGGTAGGCAGAGAGGACAGAGCGCCAGACCACTCTATTGTGCTCCACACACTCCTTGCTTCCATCACATGGGGTAGGCAGAGAGGACAGAGGGCCAGACCACTCTTCATTCGTCCACACCTTGCTTCCATCACATGGGGTAGGCAGAGAGGACAGAGAGCCAGACCACTCTATTGTGCTCCACACACTCCTTGCTTCCATCGCATGGGGTAAGCAGAGAGGACAGAGGGCCAGACCAGTCTTCATTCGTCCACACACTCCTTGCTTCCATCACATGGGGTAGGCAGAGAGGACAGAGCGCCAGATCACTCTATTGTGCTCCACACACTCCTTGCTTCCATCACATGGGGTAGGCAGAGAGGACAGAGGGCCAGACCACTCTATTGTGCTCCACACACTCCTTGCTTCCATCACATAGGGTAGGCAGAGAGGACAGAGCGCCAGACCACTCTTCATTCGTCCACACATTCCTTGCTTCCATCACATGGGGTAGGCAGAGAGGACAGAGGGCCAGACCACTCTATAATTGTGCTCCACACACTCCTTGCTTCCATCACATGGGGTAGGCAGGGAGGACAGAGCGCCAGATCACTCTTCATTCGTCCACACACTCCTTGCTTCCATCACATGGGGTAGGCAGAGAGGACAGAGGGCCAGCCAACTCTATTGTCCTCCACACAATCCTTACTTCCATCGCATGGGGTAAGCAGAGAGGACAGAGCGCCAGACCACTCTTCATTCGTCCACACACTCCTTGCTTCCATCACATGGGGGTAGGCAGAGAGGACAGAGGGCCAGACCACTCTTCATTCGTCCACACACTCCTTGCTTCCATCACATGGGTTAGGCAGAGAGGACAGAGCGCCAGACCACTCTATTGTCCTCCACACACTCCTTGCTTCCATCACATAGGGTAGGCAGAGGGGATAGAGGGCCAGACCACTCTTCATTCGTCCACACATTCCTTGCTTCCATCACATGGGGTACGTGGCTAAAGTTTATACCACTATTCACAAGTATTATAAGAACAAAACTGGAGAATATAATACAAAATTGTGACGAACAGCAGGGTTTTAGAAAAAACCGATCCACAATTGACGCAATATTCGTGGTAAGGCAAATAAGGGAAAAATCTATTGAATATAACAAACCGGAGTTTATGTTTTTTGTCGACCTAACTAAAGCCTTTTATAGAGTGCTTCTGGAAGATGTTGTAGATATTCTAGTGGAAAATAACGTACCACTACCCATCATCAAAGCTATTCAGAATTTGAATACCAACAATAAAATGCGCATAAAAGTAAACAATGATTTATTGAAAGAAATCCCAGCCGCAGTAGGCAGCTTGAGCCCCTTCCTATTTGATATAATCATGGACAAGCTAATAGAAGATGTGAAATCAATGAACCTGGGCTACAACATGGGAGATAAAAAGATAGATGCTGATGATGCGGTACTAATAGCAAACTCTGAAGACGATCTCCTAAAACTTCTGCACAAATTCCATACATCCTCACAAAGATTTAACATGAAAATATCCGTAGATAAAACCAAGGTTAATGAATATTCACAAAGCAGCAAAATATCAGTCACAGAATGGGAAAACTACTTTAAGGAGCTGTATAGAGATGACACACAGTCTGAAAATATAGAGGTGGGTGAACTCACCACAGACAACACAGTCACTCTCTCAGAAACAGAAGTAAATACCGCAGTAAAGAAATTAAAGAACCGAAAGTCCCCAGGAATAGACTCCATACCGAATGAGCTGATCAAATACGGTGGACCAGCCCTAAGTGAGGAGCTTAGAAAATTATTCAATAAAATCCTGAACGAGTGTATAATTCCCAGGGAGTGGCAGATGAGCATTACTATACCTATCTTTAAAAAGGGACAGAAAAACATTCCTAGCAACTACGGAGGAATCTCCCTGTTGAGTTCTGTACTCAAACTATTCACCAGTATCTTAAAGACCAAACTGGAACAGAGGATCTGTATCAGCGAGGAACAACAGGGATTTAGGAAGAATCGTTCAACCACTGATGCTATTTTCATTCTTAGACAGATTAAGGAAAAATCAATTGAATATAATAAGCCTGCGTACATCTGCTTCGTAGATCTCACTAAAGCGTTCGACAGGGTACTGCTTAATGACGTCATCCGTATTCTGAGGGAAAAAGAAATTCCAATACCAATCGTAAGGGCTATACAAAACCTTAATACAAACAGCCAAACTAGAATAAGGGTAGATGGTGAATTGTCCAAATCAGTTAACACAACAACAGGTATAAGACAGGGGGATAGCTAAAGTCCTTTCCTGTTCAACCTGATAATGGACAAAATCATCGAGGAAGTGGCATCCCTAGGAATTGGCTATAAAATGGGAAACAAGAACATCAGCATCATATGTTACGCCGACGATGCAGCTCTAGTGGCAGACTCCGAAGACAACCTCCAACGATTATTGTACAAATTCCATCTTGCATCCAGGAGGCTTAATATGATGATATCTGTCGAAAAGACCAAGTGCTTAACAATATCAAAGCACCCTCTCCGATGCAAATTAGTTGTCGAGGATAAACCAATAGAGCAAGTGTCCCACTTTAAGTATTTGGGTGTAGAAATATCTAGCCATAGTGATTTATATTCGGAAGTGAGAGAGCAATCCAATAAAGCGTCTGTAACAGCTGGATGCCTAAGAAATGTCGTGTGGAAAAATAAACATATGCGCATAGACAGTAAGGTTCGCATATATAAAACATGTGTTAGACCTATAATGACATACAGTGTGGAAACAAGAGCAGACACAACGAGAACGAAGAATCTTCTTCGGGTAGCAGAGATGAAAACTCTCAGATCCATAGCCGGTAGAACCCTCAGAGACAGAATTAGAAACTCTGTCATAAGAGAAACGTGCGAAACTGAGGATATCGTGCGGTGGAGCCGGAAGAGGAGGCGGTTCTGGCGGGACCATGTTGACAGGATGGATGGAACAAGACTCGCCCACGTTGCTGCAAACGAAATCCCTATAGGTCAAAGGCTGCCAGGAAGACCACCAAAAAGATGGAAAGATAGCTGGTCTTCCACATCCCAAGAAGGAGCATCAAACGCCGAAACAAACAGATCCCAGATCTAGCATAGGTGGAAGAAGAAGAAGAAGAAGAAGAAGAAGAAGAAGAAGAAGAAAACCAAGAGTATAGTGATATCGAAACAGCCAGTACGATGCAAGCTTGCAATTGACGATAAAATAATTGGGCAAGTACATTGAGTACATGGTTGGCGCAGTTGGTTGAGGCGGCAGTCTCTCACGCAGGAGGTGCCAGGTTCGAACCCCGGCGCTGGCGATGTATTCCGCACTTTGCGATACAGGCTTATAGCCTAGTGCAAAGTGTGCAGGAAAGTATTTGGGTTTGTGTATGCAAGCCCAGATCCTTTTGTAAAAAAAAAAAAAGTAATGGGCTTCGAGTACTTTGGTGTCGAGATATCCAGCAGCAACGACCTCTACGAAGAAGTTAGAGAGCAAGCAAACAAAGCCGCAACTGTTGCTGGATGCTTGAGAAATGCTGTCTGGAGAAACGACCACATGCTCAAGGCAAGGAGATCAAAGTGAGGATATACAAGACCTGTGTTCGTCCAATCATGACGTACGGTATCGAGACAAGGGCTGACACAACCGGGACCAAAAATCGCCTTAGAACAACTGAGATGACTCTCCGACACATTGCGAGAGTTAAAATCCGAGACCGAGTGAGGAATTCTGAAATACGAAGGACTTGCGACGTCGAGGACATAGTCCGATGGGGAAGATCTAGAAGACGCTACTGGAGAGATCACGTGGAGAGAGCTTGTCCTGAGAGAGTGGTGAGCGTAGCAGCGAACGAGCTGCCGTCAGGTACCAGACTCCCAGGAAGACCACATAAAAGATGGCGAGATTTTTGGACATCTGTGTCCCAAGAGCAGGCTCCGAGCAATGACAGGACGCAGTCCTAGATGAAGTAGAAGAAGAAGAATAAGAAGATAAAAAATAAAAAAACATAAATATGGAATACAAATATATAAACTTTGTGAGTCCACCGGAATTATTCTAAAAGTGCGAATGAATACTGGCAAAACTTCAGGTGCGGAAGATGATATCAGCACAGGAATGCCACAAAGAATAGTCCTGGATTTGTTGCAAGACTACGTAGATAAGGGTTATAGAGTCTATTATTAGAACTCGGTTGCGTTACTCAAAGAACTCGGCAAACGAAAGACATATCTGTGTGGTACATTGCAGAGAAATAGGAAAGGTAACCCGAAATCGCTAGTGAACAAAAATCTAGAAAAAGGTGAGATGATTTGGAAAAAAAAGACAATGTCGTGGTGTGTAAGTGGAAAGACAAAAAGGAAGTGTTGACCATAAGTAACATGCAGTATTCCTACAACAGTGTAGAAGAATTAGGGGTAAAATTGTCGGGCTTCAACAATACATAGGTACTTAATGTATACGAAATTCGACAACACAGCCATCGCTCCTCGTGGTGTAGTGGATATGATGCGAGACGAAGGTCTGGGTTCGAATCCCAGCCGGGATGAACTGAAATGGCGAATGTTTCTCGAGTGTAAAGTGATCACTTAAGCCAGCCGAAGTCGGTCGTAAGCCCGACCTCGGCCTTGTTCACTCTTGATTCACCCTTGATTCTTCTACACTGTTGTAGGAATACTGCATTGTATATACTACGGAATGTAGAAAAATCCAACCACCATGTCTGATAAACTGTCATCTCAATAACCAATGCCTACCCTTTAAGGGAGAAATGTACATCTGCACACTTGTCTCTGCTTAAGTTACTATGCACTATTATCTCTTCTGGCGTATTCTAATTGCCTTAATTCGTTCATTCCTATGAGTAACCATATCACCAATCATGGGCGTTGTCAGGGGGGGCAGCTGCCCCCCTAGAGATTTGAATAGGTACCTATATATTTTTTCATACCAAATGATAAAAAATCACATTATTACCGCACGTTTTTTCATCATATCATAAATTTTCTTAAAATGAGTTTGAAAATCCACAAAATACAATTATTTCTTTAAAAAATTGCCTGCGGCGCTATATTTTTGTGAAAAACATGTTCATACGTATTATTGTGAAAAATATCATACACATTTTCAAATAAACCAAACCACATCACGACGTTCTTCACAATGTGTCACAGAAAAATTCGCCTGCGGCGCTATTTATATGTTTTTTATGTTATGCCAAACTTTTAAATTCTTGTTCAACCCCCACTAGCTCCGAGACTGGCGACGCCCATGTCACTAATCTATGTCTACCACTTAAGGTCTGGGGAGGGTATCTGTACCTATATTACTAAGGCCTACCCTTTAAGGAACTTATGTACACCCGCATACCTGTCGTTAGTGAGGTTGTGTTAGTGCAAAACTATCTCGCACTGTTTTTTTATCACGAATGCCTTCCCTATAAGGGAGGATCATAAATCGTCTCCACTGGGTTTATGTCACTCTTCGTAACCATGCCCATGTCTCATTTCCATACATATGTGCCATTATATAAATAAATTAATGAGTGTGTGGTAAAATGAATGGGTGGTGAGTGAGTGAGTGAGTGAATGAATGAATGAATAAATATGTATGTTTATATGCGCTCGTGTTTACACCCTAAAAATATATCGCCTGGATCGGTACCTATATTTTGATCTCAGTATAACCTGCATTATTGATTATTTTGGTTGACTAGTAGAAATACGGAAAGTAGAAAAAAATCACAAAATAAATCCACTAGAAGCTATATTGATATTTCGTTGAATATGGATTTTTGACATACCTTGCAGTTACGAGGTATCTCATTATTATCTTCCATACATTTTATATAGGGAATAGGTGTACTATTTAGTAATTATGGCAAATTTTGGGTGAGGTTTCTTACATTAGCAAAGGTGTCAAATTATTTTTTGTATATTCTGCACATAATTTGGAGTCTAAACTATAACCCCCAAGTAAAATTACTGGGCTAAGTCCAATATTACCAGAGATACAGCCAATCTACGAAAACGAGATATCTCGTTTTTGGCACTACGGGAAGTTCAGGAAAACGAGATATCTCGTTTTTGGCACTAGAAGAGTTAATATACGTGAAAAATTTATTATTTAAAGTTTATTTTCGTCTTAGTTCGTTCTTCTGTAATTATTCTGAAGAAAATTACTCCAATTGTTAAGCAGGACACATTCTGGTATTTAATTTCTTGATAATGGTATACCTATGTCCAATATATGAATTTTATTCTTTTGTTGAGCTGGGTTCGTAGACAAGACACTTTTCTTGAGGTCACCAAATATGTCTTTATTTAACCCCGTTGGTACCAAATTTTGTATGCATTCTAATGTTTCGTAGCCTACAGTGAGAATTGACGAAATTGTATTGAAATCTGAAATGATTTAACATGGTCTATACGCATATTTTTTCATGTCACAATGGCATCGTTTCAACTCCAACGAAGTTAGAGTCATAATAGTTACCATGAAAGTCTAGTACCAAATTACGAATCGTGTGGCGTATGTTGGATTTGGATCTAAATATAATTTCCATCAATCAAGCAGCGTGTTATTTTTAACGTTCGTGTCACATATCACATACAGATAATCAAATACGCCCCATGCTAGTTTAATCAGGCAAGCAGGTCCTAAGTCTGGTGCAGGTTGGGCATCTGTTTAATGTTTCTGTGAACAGCATCACAGAAATATCTGGCGGGACTTAAGCCATCACAATCTTAACAGGTAATCTAGTGGAATAATATAAACTTTGATAGGCAACCTGCGGTGAAAGGACGAATGAATGAATTTTAATTATTTATGAGTGAGATCCGCCCACCTCCTTGCCAGTCAACTATTCTCGGAACCCCCCATTGATTGTCATTGTTTTTAAGTTTTATTTCCAGTTCTCGTTTTTCATTTATGAATTTTTAAACAAATGTCTCGAAAATGTGAGTAATTTTTTTCCTCTCGATCAAGATTATATTATATTGTTTTGATGCATTCCAGTCGAGACCGAAAGTTTATAAAGTTAACTACTGAAAAAGGAAGATATTCGGAAACTATCTACAGGAAAACGGAGATACAACGAAGTCTACAACTTGTAAAATGTATCAAAGTAGAAAGACTGAGATGGGCTGGGCATGTGGAGAGAATGAATGAAGAGAGATAGTGCCAAGAAAAATCCTTCAGACAAGGTGTAGCGTTAATAAACTCAAATTCAAAGTAAGATGATCAGATGATCATTCAAGAGATCAGTAAATCAAGATGTGAACGCTGCTGTTGGCATCAAGGACTGGAGAGTTAGGTGCACGTCGAGAGAGAGGCAGATGGCAACGAATGTTGGAAAAGGCCAAGGCCCATAAAGGTCTGTGGGACCACTGTTGATGAAGACTGAATGTTACCCAAATTCTGCCGTTCATTCTTACGCCTTGTCCTTTAATTAAAGTCAAAGAAAAATGAACAGACTATTAAGATTAGGGTTACATTACGGTATTTTGGCACTACAGTTTTACCAAATCTCATTTTGTCTCCATCGTTTACAAATTGTCGTTTGGTTCTCTCACCAACATTCCTAACATCTGTCATCCCATCCCATCACCATCCATTACAAGTTCTCCATTAGGCGCTCTTAATTATCATTTGGTGCGGAGATCGTTTAAAGTGATACTTAACTAAAAGACTGATCATAATCATCAACTGCGGTTATAATAATCATTACCATTATGAACATTGCTTTATAAAGAGCCAACTCCTATTTGTCTTGCGAGCTCTTAAATGTTTTTGATGTGAAATTAAGAAAAACTATTCGAACTGTAATTTTCTTTTACAGTAGAACATTGTTGTCTGTTTTGTTAATCGCTTATTGTTGTCTTAGTTATTTGGTGATAACATCTAATCCACAGACAGACTTATCAGACTTAGGTCTCACTCAGAGGCAACTGCGAAGTTTCCCAAATTCTTTCCATATATGTTTTTCCTATACCTTTTCTTTGTGAAATGATAAATTTATGTGGGAAACAAAAATGCCCTATTTGGGGTATTACTGCTGCAGGTCGTCCAGCCTCTAACGAACTTCGTATGAACATAATATTAGTCAAACACGGACTCTTAACTCAGTTAAAAAGTGCAGCCATTTCAGAAATCCTTCCCGAATTCATCAGTTGTTTTAGTATAAATATATACAGAGCGCCTTTGTGGTGGCTATACAGCAAACATCCACAAAACGGCGCAATACAAATTATCCTATTTATGATTGAAACTAGAATATGAATATATCTTCTAGAAGAGCTTCCAGGTTCATTTTCTACCTTACAAGTCATTATTTATGTTACTGCGGGGCAGTTGCGCACTTTTACGTTCTGCGAGACCAATTTCTAACATTGTATCGAGTCTAAAAGACGTAATCGATTGAAGGTAACCTACATGTGAGGTTATTCACCACATTTTGTCAATAAATCATGAACTATTTTTGTACGTATAAAAAAATCTACAAAAGCCGTCAAACCGTGAAATGTTTAACAGATTCTCTCCTCTCCGACATGCGGTTTGAGTCACATAAGAAGTACGGGAGGGATCGTTTGGTAGTCTAGTTTTTTATTGTCACAATTTTTTACACTATTTATATCTATTATTTACTGAATACGGAAGCACTCAGCTGTGTCAAGGTAAAAAACAATTTGTTTTATTTTTCGTCACTTATGTTGTGTGTTACCTAAATATTAACACGTCTACTAGATACTGCGTGTAGTTTTTGTTTTTATTGGACAGCGTGTTTCCTATATTCTATAATATCACCCCAATTACATCAGTATCAAGTTTATTTCATGGTAATTTCGGTTCCTAACATTTTTTTGCCTTACGATGTTCATGATCATCTAAGAAATGTGTTGTCAATGTATTTTCATTCAATTTTCCTTTGGGTCATAATTGGGCTAACCCTGGGCCCACCTCTTAATAAGATTTGCATAGAAGTGCGGGTAGAGAGGTCGCTATTAATGCGCCTGAGCTACCCGGGGATCTGGAGAGCCTCAAGCCCGCGGGATTTTACTTCAGTGGTCATAATTGTGTAACTCCACCGGCCGGCGAAAAGGCAATGAGCACAGTCAAGCTTTGAGTGAAACCAGCATTTGGACCCCATCCCTTGATGAAATATCCACAGTTTTAATTTAATTTTAACCATTAATTGGGTTAGGTGTGTCATAACGAAGTGAATGCTGGCTAGAAACATTTACAATCTGCCCAGTATTCGATTGCATCAGTTTATCATGCGTGTTATATATTTTATCTGGATTTGTATTGACATAATTCTCGTCGACATCTTTTACGCTTTGATCTAGTATTATATTTTCCATTGTAACTTTTCTCTACTCCCTAATTGTTAAACTATATTGTCTAGTAATTATAGGTATTTCTCCATTCTTCTCGGGTATACCATGTGTAGATTGTCGATGTTGTCGAGCTTTCGGCCTACTTGCTGAGGCCATCCTCAGGACTAATGTAGCTCGACAACATCGACAACCTACACACGGTGAGAAGAATGGAGAAGAGATTTATATTGACCGTGAAAATCTACTAAGTTAATTATAGGTATGTTGAACTTTTATATGTTCAAATAACGATTATAAGTGTCCAGATAGACCTAGGTATGATAGACCGCAATCAACAATAAAAAAATCAATGGATCACTATTATAATATGATTAAGAGTTAGGATTACTCATACAAATTACCCACTATTTCTATTATCGCTAAAACATTTCGTAGAAGTGATCTTGTACCAAACCTACTGACTGATAATATGACGTCTTAAAGCTTACCATATGGCATATTGTGTATGACAATCTGTATGACAATTTGAATTATGTTTATCGTCTCTTTGGTTTATTTTCATTATTCATCAGTTAAAACATAATAATGATTATTAATATTAATACTACTTTGTAGTAGAACACTCTGGGTCTTGTTTTATGACTTGTCTAATTTATTTGGCCATTAAAATAACAATAATAGAAACACATTAATCCTAGACAATGTAAGTTAAGTAGTAACGCTTTGATTAGTACTCATTTAAACCGACGGCGGTCTCACAGAACAGTCACACTACTAAAGGGTTAAAATTAAAAAATATATTACGTATATGAAAAATTTATTTATTACTTATTTAAATATTAGTTTTACAAAGATATCGTCGTCCGAGAATAACAACGTTGTAACCGATTAGTCCAAAATGTTGAGAAAAAGGATCGAACACTCGGGTCTTTTACTCACAAATAGAACTGTATTAGTCTAGTTATTATCAAAAGTCCCCTCTTTAGAATGTTTTTAGAAGAAAGGTCAATATTTAACTTTGTTGTTCCGAGACGAAAAAATATGTTTGTGATTTTTCATTCATGTGAATAATTTCTAATATGTGTTTGTTTTATTGTTCCAGGTAAGTTACCGATTATTTATTTTATGCGCTCCTTCCTGTCGCAATTTAATCTGAATTCCTGTTCATTACAAAGGAAAAATGTGAGTCTTTATTTTATTTATTTGTTTTATTAAATGACTTTTCTTGGCTCAATAATAGTGGCAAAAATACTCATTAGCGACTAATCTTGTGAGTCGTAGTACACGTTTTCCGTGTCCAAACGCTTACCAAACGTCAACAAGCCATCACAAATTCAAACGCGTGGATAGAGCGTTTGGCTTGGCTTGTATAGGCTAGCAATAATTTATTGTAACCGATCCGATCTAGTGTCGGTTTTGTCAGAAACCGAGGAAAGAAGAAAGTTTGTGACAAGCATTTGCGAAGTGTCTACACGTTTGTGGATTTGTTAGGGCTTCAAGTTTGCGGCGAGTGCCAAGCATGTAGACCCTGCATTACATCTCACGTAAATAATTATCAACCTGCACTAAGTGATATTTTCTTCTCCTTCACGAGCCCTGTAGCTTCCATCTCTGGATATAGGCCTCCCTCATTCGTCTCCACCTCACTGGATTTTGCCTCGGATGTCCGTTTATCCATGTCAATGATATTTTGTAATAAATTGATTGAAATAAATGTGAAATTGAAATAAAATAAAAAGCTAAATTATGAACACATTAACATCAGTAAAGTACCAAAAAGTAAAAGCCACAACTAATTCGATTCGACATCCGTAAATTTACCGTTCATTTGCCATATTTTCAGGTTTTCATTTAAATACGGGGTGTCGTATTGTGGTATCGGTAATGAATTTAACAAGCGAGGCATGTTATGGTTAATTAAAAATTACGTCATCTCTCGAAAATGTGGAGAAATAATCAAAACAAGCAATAAAAATGATAAATATTTTGTCACAACACGATTCGGTAAAAATGTTTTCGTGTCAGTATACGAAGACATTATTTATTTATTTATTTACATTATTAACGGCATAAAGCCTTTAAAACAGTTATACATATGAAAAGAAAAAATACACATAAAAAACACAATGCACATTACATGGTAGGTATATAACAAAAAGAAAATGAGAAATAAAAAAAAGAACAGTGCACAATTACTATCCCCCAAACAAAACAACAAAATGACAAATGAAAAATCAAAATCAAAACCTGACAACTCAGGAGCAGCTACAGCAAAAGATACATACATAGGTATATATACATATAAATATACAAGGTAACTACCAGGGGTGAATAGAGAGTGCTGCAATGGTATAGTTGTAGTGAAGTTTTTGAGAATGGCCCAATAAGCCGAAGCGTGTTAAACCAAAACATAAATATGTAAGTAGAACCTACGTTCTATGTTGGGGGGCCACTGGGGAGCGAATCATAATACTGTTTCGTGTAAAATGCAAACAATTTACTCTTTATGAATGACTCGGAATCATGAAAGAGATATGACACTGTCACGGAGTAGAGCAGTGATTATTTATTATTATTTGATTTTGTAACAGTGATTTTTCATTTGTGAATCGAGACGAGACTCAATTCATTGCTCACATGATCAACAGCAGACACGATTTGATTAAGCTCGAAATGATAATATATTTGGAGATCGTCTGCATATAGATGGAACTTAACAAAGAGGTTTTCAGCTACCGTATTAATTGAGAACAGAAGTGGCGAAAGAATTCCACCTTGGGGAACTCCTGCCCTCAGCGACAGAGAATTGATTATTTTGAGTTTTAATCCACTGCTCTCTGTAAGGTAGGATCTTAACCAAGAGAGAACATTGTGGGATAGGTTATAATTCATACTATCACGTATGTATTTACTATCGCATACTCGTATCTTGACACAAAATATTTCATGCTTCTTATTATTTCATGGTGCACCTCTTGTAGGTAGGAGGGCAGTGGGTAGAGGTAGGTTCGTAAACTCTGTATAAGTATATCCATTTTTGTCAGCAAAACTCGAAGAATTACAAACGATTTAAAAATTGGATATAGAAAACCTTTGATGCGGAAGGAATCGTTCACAATTTCGCATGAAGTCAATGAAAATCGACGGAGCGACTGTGACTAATAAATATCTTATCAAAAATCACTGCTACTGTTATTTTAAGACAGGCCTCCAATGTGTTACATATTTCTATTAATATTTATACGATGAAAAAACACGGCATGTGCCATTTCAATTTTCAGGAGCAGATGTCATTCCGTGTGTAGACTGTAGGTATTGTACCAAACACGTCTCACCGTGTCAAATATGTGTCACACGATGGAGTATATACCTATTATATTAGATATATTATACTAGTGTGAGAACGCGACTTTTTTGAGAGAGAATCAACATAATTCTCGCGGAAATCGGGTATGAATTTAACGCATGACCGTGGCAACTTATACGGAATTTAAGACACTTCTCGATCTCTGGGCCTTCAGTTGAACTCGAAAAGTATTCGGTTAACACCACTTTTCTTTGACACAATATCGCGTTTTATTGACACATTTGTCCACACCTTTGGTATTCTTTGACATTACGAGTCTGCAAAATGTGTTGAGCAGTTATCGATAGATGTCTACATTTAACAATTCACGTCACCTTGATTTATAAAGTGAATTGGTAAATATTGTAGTACAAATATTATTAAGTAGAACAGAAAATACTTTAATTTACCATAAAAATGTACGTACAATAATTATATTGTGTGTGTGTCCCCAATAAATAAATAAAAAATATATATGTATATTATACGTGTAAGGATAGGGAAATCTGGATATATGTCCTTTCTACTTACCCCGCAAATCGTGTCATTTTTGACGGGTTACAGCTTGTTAGACCATATTATTAGTATGAGAACGCGACTTTCCAGAGAGAATTTTTGACATAAACAACGAAAAAAATCGTATCCAATGTGAGTTTTTGCCAAACATAACATACCTCTACTAGTCCGAGAGCCCGCTGCTTAATTTATGACGTATCTGTTTTTTGATCGAAATGTGGTATAAATGATAGCTTACCAATAGGGTATTACATCGCACTAGGGTTGCCTATCAAAATCTTGCCGCAACCCCCCCTGCCCCCCCCGAAAAGGTCCCTCTTCGCGGTTTTTCGCATTTTATAGGAATATGGTAAGAGATAGGAGAAAGTAGTCAATGACAAAAATAATCCTTGCTAAATTCTCTACAAAAAATGTTTAGTTAATTTTTTCATATGACTAGTAGTTTACCCGTAATGGCCGGTCAAAAAACAGGATATTTTTTGAAAAAATAAAAAAAAAGTTTGATTTTTTTTCTTTCACATTCTTCCACCCATTATTACTAACATTTTATGGAAAAAAATTTTGGACTGCGGCGCTATATCACTGGTTATTTTATGAAAAACTAAATTTTAAGAATTTTCGTCGCTGAGTTTTATTGCAATAGCTCCGAAATTATTAGATGTATGAACATAAGTTATAGCTCGTTTTGAAGCTAAGACTATGGTAATTAATTCGTTCTCTGACTATTTTCCTGTAGCTCTTATCAATTTTCAACCAATTTAGTTTGAATACATTTTTTTAGTATTTTAAATGAATTTTGTTTTTGGACCGGCCATTGCGGGTAAACTGCTAGTTCTACGAAAAAATTGACTTAACATTTTTTGTAGAGAATTTAGCAAGGATTATTTTTGTTATTGACTACTTTCTCCTATCTCTTACCATATTCCTATTAAATGCGAAAAACCGCAAAGTGGGACCTTTTCGGGGGGGGGGCAGGGGGGGTTGCGGCAAGATTTTGATAGGCAACCCTAGTGTGATGTAATACCCTATTGGTAAGCTATCATTTATACCACATTTCGATCAAAAAACAGATACGTCATAAATTAAGCAGCGGGCTCTTGGACTATACGTACATCTGTGGGAACGCTGTCAAAACAACAAATTTTTGTGTCATTTCGGTAACATCATTATTGGTTTTGTTTTTGGCTTTGATATTATACTATGTCAGTGTCTCTCAAACTTTATGAATAGTATCATATTGAGATTTTCGACCTATCGACGGCACACGGTGGAAGTCCATTTTATGAAAACACACACAACATTCTCTTAGCGCCTACATTTATATGGCATTTAGGGAATCTGGTCTACATGGTCAAACCACGTGATTCTTGTACACCTCTTCTTTATTTTCTTCGTTATCATTTCATCATTCATCCTCTCTACATTTCCCAGCCATCTCAACTTGTTCACTTTCTAGTCACATCATTCGTTTCACTCAACTCTCTGATCACTTCATTTCTTATCCTCTCTTTCAACATTTTTCCACACATTCTTCTCAAGGATCTCATCTCAACAGCATTTATCTCTTACTTTTAACATCATAGGTAAAAAATAAACACACTAATTTTAAAATGCAACGAAACGCGAAATTGTTTTGAGAGCGATCCGCATCATGTTCATGCAATTCGCGTGCAATTTGTTCAACAATATTATATGCACGCGTCATACACAGCTTTCAGTTAAAAGCTAGCGAAGCTCAGTATTGCAGTGAATAATAACAACACTAGTGTATCATAGCTTAATGGCACTCGAAGTGCAAAGCTGGCTATACAAATAATGTGCTCTTGAATCTTTGATCATATTGTATGTATGGTAGGTAATACTTATTAGTACTAAGTGGCTATACTTTACGAGTGAGGCAATGTTATCCTAATTCATAATTGCCTGGTCATAATAAATTTGTAGTGTTTTTATAGAGATTATAATATTTTTATTATCATAATATCGACAGATTGCAACCAATTAAACAGTCTGCTCAACTAAAGAAGGTTGAATTCATACACAGATGCGAGTACTTTCATGCACACGTCGCTACCCAGCTATGACGTCACGGTCATTTCTCGCGGCATTAAGAGTCAAAACTGCATGGTAAAATGGTAAAAATAGCGTTTTCTTTTCCATTTTTTTGGGGTTAATTTCGCTTTAGTCAAAAAATACGGTCATTATCTAGATTTTGATACATTTTGATTTTATCAACACAACAAAAAAAAATCCGCGACTATCAGGAAATGACTTGCTACCTTTCGGAAAAAGGTCAGAGGTTTTTTGCACAATTTTTTTTTTTGAGAAATCTAAACAAGATTTATAAAATCTTGTACGCTCATTCCCTAGCCCTAGATAAAGGTTCAATATATCTACTCTACGTTTTTCCAATGCATATTCAGTAACGATTGTCTTGATCTAAGGTCTCCCGTTTATAGAAGTTTCTGAAATGTCTTCAAATTTACTTATGTTGCTACGTCGTTGACGAATTAGAAAAATATGTGTTTCTGGGTGTTGCGTAAACAAACCTAAAAAGAACTACACCATCTGTTTACAGTCATACATAATCAAATCCTAAAAAATATATTTCCATGATTAATGATTAATTTACCGGAAATAGTTTTTTTAAAAGTTAGGGACAACCAAACGAAATTATAATAAATCACAATGCAGTTTGTTGTTTAAAATGGGGTGGGCGTCAAATTGATTTTACATGTTACCTAACCAAACCTAACCTATAAAAAATGATTCACAGTGTTCATATAGTGACAGAGAGCACGTGGGTAGGCCTGCTAGTCAACCATGCATGTAGCGATATGATATCGACATTTGATTAATCACTCTATTATTTTTCATTTGTATATTAAATTATTTATAGGATGGTGTTGTGACTTGTGAGATAATTGTTACTTTGGTTTTCATAATAGCTGGTATACTCTTAGGTACGTTTTTATTCGTGTCAAGAGCGTATATAAGGAGGGTGGGGGGGGCGAGGTACCTGGGCCTCCCCCTGAAATGTAAAACAATTGTATTAAAACCTTATTTTAAAACATTTAGAAAGACACACGTGTTCATCGCTTCGCCCATATTTCAAAAAAAAGTTGCTTGCGGCGCCATTCTTCCTTTTTTGTAGGTTTTGTTCACCACAATTACAATATTTACCTTTACTTCGCAATTTCAACTCCAAAATTTCACATGCGGCGTTATTACTAAGATTGATTGGTCAGGTTTAGTTTTCGCCCCCCCCTCCCTCTCCCGCGAAAATAAACCTATATACGCCACTTAATTTCGTGTTATCGGGTAGTTTGCGTATCTTGTAGTCCAGCTTTCGACTTTCCTGCAGACATCTTCAATATGTTGGTCATGGGGTGCGATGTGAATACATTCGATATTTACGATTACGTCTGTGCTCTTGTAGTCTTTCTCCCTTGGAGGAATGGTATGTTTTTGATGTCCATGTCTGGGAGGAAACTTCCACCATGTCCCTGTGGTTGCGGCGCCTGACCTGCCGCCCTGTGTACATCTTGTTTCCTGGACCCTGAACTTAGCCTTCTGGACCACCATTTATGTAAATTGTATATACCTATGATTTTATTTCTACTGTTTTCTTTTCTTTTTTGTACTCGTGTATGTATCTGTAACTAATTATAAATATGTTTCCATCCTTGAACAAGGAAACTGTAGGAATGTAAGTTAGGGGTGGGGTTTGTCGGGGGCTCCCTTCTGGCTAACCCTGAGCCCACCTCTTAATATAGATTTGCCTAGAAGTGCGGGTAAAGAGGTTGCTATTAATGCGCCTGAGCTACCCGGGGATGCGGAAAGCCTTAAGCCCGTGGGAGTCCTTCAATTTACGATTAAGGTCCATATAATTAAGAGATTGATTGGTAAAGAAGAAATTTATGGATCAAAATAACAAATTGTACAACCATATTGTATTTTATAAAATCCTTTCCACCCCCTAAGTTTATACTACCATATCCTGTGTATTAATAGTACCTCCCTACCTAACAATGTGGTGTTAATAGTTGAATGAAGGGTCGTGTATAGTGGAGTATCGTTAGGCAGATGATTTTTTTAATACCCTAATGTATATTATATTGTGCAGTACTGTGCACTGAATTAATAAAAGTGGCGCACGGTGTGCTGCGGTGATCTATCAGTTTTTTAGGTCATACACTATAGGTGGCGGTGACAGCGTCTCACAAACATTCGATTTCAGAATTTTTTTCATCTGGATTATATAAGTTTTTAATGTTCAGTTGAAAAACAGCGTTACAGGGTCTTAAAACCTATATTGGTCAGCGATATTTAGCGTGTCTAAATTCCGAGCCTTTCCGAAATAAAAAGCGTGACTCTCGAACAACTTTAGCGCAAATAATGATTATTTTGAGATACCGACACCTAAATTATTTTTATATTACAACTGTATTTGGTTTGCATTGCTCAGTTTGCAATCACATAACAGCTTATCCTTCAGGACTGAAGGTATATAATATGCATTCACACAATGTAGCAATGTGTGAACTCCCTTGGTAGGATGCAGGATGCACCTTCGTGACGTTCTATGACCTACTATTCCTCGTGACCTACTGAACACGTTTTGGTCTCTTTTAATCAAACACTAGAATCTGTTATTTCTCGTAGTGTTTTTATACGTATAAGATATTCTGCAAAGACATTGACTTTATGTAAGTATTGTGTTATTTATGACAGACAGAAGGAGCGTCAGAAGGCCACTAAAGAGACGGACCGACGACATTGTCCAAATTGCTGGAGGAACCTGGATGCTGAAGGGTCAGAACAGAGACGAATGAAAACAGTTGGAAGAGGCCTATATCCCGCAGTGGAGGGAAGAAGGCTAATGAAGAAGAAGATGTTGTTATTTTATATTAATTCATATATTATATTTTGATGGGGGCGCAAACAAGCAATTGACACAAATTCATAAACAATGTACAAAAAACAACTACTACTGGCCAGTCCCTCAATTGAATGAGTCCTCAGCATGCTTCAGAATCATAAAAATTAATGATCTGGTGACATCTTATGATAATCGTGACGTGACCTCAAACAATTTAAAGTTTGTACATCACTTGCATTGGTTGAAATATCGTACCAATTCAATGGACCATCGCAACTGTTACATATTCATTGAAGCATTTTACAAGCGATAGGGATGGTTATAATACCAACCATTTCCACCCCATATGTTCGCTATTAAACTCACTACATACCATCTCTTTATACATACGTAGTATCTCTAATTCTATTTTATAAAATTCCTATCATAACGCAAATATACTTAGTAGGAATTAATTCTGTTATTTATTTACAACCCCCTAGTATAAAAAATACCGCAATATTTTTATCTATCTGTCTATCTATCTAATCATGCCGCGTTCCGTGCGTGGTAGCTAGAGAAAACAGAACGCCAGACCGCTCTATCCCTGCACACACTTCTTGCCTCCGTCACATTCGTGCAATTAGTCATACTCGCTCTTCGACTTGGTGGGACTTAAGACGATTGTCATTATCTTTATCGCTGTAATATTTAAGATACACATTCTCGCCCATATTTGGAACCTTTTAAAAACAGACCTATTTGTCAAGTCTTTTGCATAATTTAATGTGTACTTATTCCACTTTTTTTATTGATTATAACAGTTAGTTAGCGGTGCCCTTAAAGTGAATATATTCACAAAACGGCGCTTAATAAGTTACAAGCTGAAAGTTTGAAAGAACGTCACTTAATTAAAATTTGACTAATACTCGTAGATGGCATTACGAATTGCTTTTTCATCTCTCGAATTGAATAAATCTTTTTAAATATGCAAGTTCATCTTGTATTCTGTTTATTAACAGAAGCGAGACTTATCTGAATATCACGACACGGACTGAGTTAATCAAATTACTGAGAACCAAATTCTTTTTCAATCCATCTTTAGTTCGGATCCTTAATCCCGTCATTGACCCTTGAAATTAAACGAAATGGCTTTTTTTAGGGTTCGTCTAACTAGAGTGACTATGGGACTTCTTAAACCGTCAATTTATATGTACGTATTATAGTAACCCTTAGGGATTTATCTGATAAGGTTTTTGATCTTTGTTGCCTTTTGTGTGTTCGTTCATGGTCGCATCTAATTTTGATGTCATATCAAATAATGACTTATGCGACCCTGGTAAATACTTACTTTTTTTGTAAGAGATATGTCATTTTGTGATAATACTTATATTTGGTAGATTCTAGTAGTTAGATATACGGCCAACGATGGATTTTTCATCAGGCTTATGACTGATCGTCGGCTGGCTTTATTTTATCAGTTTACACTTAAGTAACATTTACCAATTTCAGTCCGCGGTCGGGAATCGAACCCAGCCCTCTATCTTGACAAGCCGGGTATTCTACCTGCTGTGCCATGAAGACTAGTGATTAAGGCGAGATTGAGCATGTATGTTGTGCAATTTTTTAAAACTCCAAAAGTCTATTCTTCAATCTATATGTGTTTTCGATTCTTCGTGCATATTGTGTCTCTCTTGATACCTTGGTAGCTTTGTTAAGATTTTATCTTATCAAACTTTGATCACGTTCGTTCAAGCTAAAAGCTTTTTTTGAAATATAGTAATAGTGGTTTGATTTTAAAAGCTTCGTTGGTCTACGATATTAAAGTTATCGAATTAACGAGAAATTGACCATCATAAAATGTTTTTTAGCGCTCAGAGGCACCATAATAATATATTATGATACGATAAATAAAAATTGGTACTTGTACCTATCCCCACATAATATCGAAAGCTTATATTATTAAAAGCTCGAGTTTAGATCATGGGCAATAATATTTTACAATCAAGATCGTTCAAGTGTAAAAAGAAACTTTTCATAATATACCTATAACGTTATTACATATTTTATCGTAGAGATGTGACTTGTTGAAATCGAAGAATTAGATATGGCTTGTAATAAAATGTTCATAGTTAAAACACCGCTCCATCTTTTTCAGATGATATTGTTATAATTAGTGAAATTATTGTCTATGTATGTATACCCTACCCTCACGCCACGTCCCTTGCAGAGTAGGCAGAGAGGACAGAGCGCCAGACTGTCCTATCCGTACACACACTCTTGGCTTCCGTCACATTCATGCAATCTGTCATATACGCTCTCCGATTCCTTTCACTCAAAACGCGTCCATCCTTGAGGATCTGGTCGACATAATCGGACCAGGCCAGTCTCGAGCGGCCGTGTTTCCTCACACCTCTTCGTTCGCTCAGTTTCCTTCATTCTCTCAACATGCCCAAACCATCTTAGTTTATTCACAATTTGCTGCGCTCCATCA
Organism: Ceraclea dissimilis; assembly: GCA_963576895.1. Classification (NCBI taxonomy): domain Eukaryota; kingdom Metazoa; phylum Arthropoda; class Insecta; order Trichoptera; family Leptoceridae; genus Ceraclea; species Ceraclea dissimilis. Next base: position 13,557,215 of record OY756370.1, read on the forward strand.
AGCAAGTATAACATTTAAGAAAGCAATTTTGAACTTATACGAAGCTTATTAATCGCTTTTAGTTTTAGGTAGTCGATAAATTAGTTATCTAACAGTAATTAAACTAAAAATGTTACCTAAGAACTTCGGGCTTGGTATAAAACCTTTACACAATTTCATTTCGATTTTAATGATTATTCTTAATTTAATTAATTCTGTTAAAGTTATTTTAAGTAGAGCTTCTACAAAATTGAAATATAAAATTCATTTTTTCAGTTTGATATTAATCATCAACACGAAAATTGGGGAATTAAAAGTTTTTTTTTACGCGAATGATTAAGTATTTGGAAAACATAATTACTCACTTGCCTGCATGTTTTTTTTTTTCAATTACTGAAATCGACTTTTTCCAGGAATCGTGACATAATATTACGTGTCAATTCCGAAATTTTTACAAATTCTAATACTTACAGTTTGAAAAATTCGTGTCTATCTCCTGTCAATTTTTATTTATCCACCTCCCTGTCAATTATAATTAATTTTATCCATCGCCCTTTTCGTTCCAGTTGATTAGCCATAAAATATATTGCTTTTTAATTTTTAATACTTAATTAAAATCAGAAAGTTTTGCCAACTGTTGTGAGATGGCTTATACGAGTATTCGGATATAGGGGTCTGATAATAATTATGTAATTTGCCTGTCATTCATTGATTCCATGCAAATCGAAAAAATTACATGAGACATTGATACTTTACATATCTAAGAAACAGTATATTTTAGAGCTAATTTGTATTTACCGTTTTGTACAGAATTGTTTAGAAATTTGTAATGTTGTACATTCACACCTTGCCACTAGGTGAATCTCTGTGTGCATAAAATAAAATGAATGTATCTGGGTTTATCGTAATAAACCTAGCCTAAGCATAATTCTCTGAGTGGAGAAACCTTAGGACTTCCCTAGGTTGCTGTGAGATTCGATTCTTTACGAACTTTTGAACTGTTTCTCGAAAACATTACCACAGCAAGTCCGCCAGTTGTAATGTGCTTTTATTATTATATGTACACATCATCTTCATCAGTGGCTCTACAGCCTCTACACAACGGTGAGCCATGGCCTCCTCCAGCGTTCGCCTCCATCTCCCCCTTTCCTGGCGTGCATTCCTCCAGTCCCTAATGCCAACAGCATCCACATCCTTCTGCACTTTATCCATCCAACGGAGTTTGGATCTTCCGACACTACGCCTAACTTGTGGCCTTGTGTGGAGTATTTTCTTTGGCACTCTCTCCTCATTCATTCTCTCCACGTGCCCAGCCCATCTCAGTGTTCCTATTATGATACATTTTATAATGTTGGGCTCATCATACAATTTGTAGACTTATTCCTTGTATCTTACACTTACCATATTGTTAATTATCTGTAAAATTAAAAGTAGGGATTACCACTCGTAAAATTTTACCTATAGGTACATGTTTTATTAAGCACTGATTTCATGGTATATTTTTCCAATCAACACGGTACAAAATCTCAATAATCATTAATTATAATAAGGTACGAGTATATTGCGTAAAGTACTGCAGGTACTACACCTATACAAGTTGGTGATGTGGTGAATATAAGTTTAATTAGTTGTTATTATTGGATTAATACATGTACAGAGTATATAAGTCTTTCTTTATATATTGTACCACGCGGCAGAACAGTTAGATGGAGAGTTATTCTCTGGTATTTCAGTGTGAAAGACCATGGATTGTAAACTGTTTTGCACTTTGCTAAGCATATCCTCAATACTCAAACCTCAATATATAGACCTCAATATGACCCCAGTTTCCTTCTAAAGATGATACTGAGAAACTTGCTGGAACAGCATAGATCCAAATAGCCCAAGACATTTTAGCGTGGACGGAGGCCTATGTCCAGGAGGAGATGGAAACAGGCTGAAGAAGAAGACCTACAGTGAAAGATGAACATCCATCAAGCGTACCACTGACTGGTGTGTCCCATGGATTAGTGTGATCACTTCACACTTAACATTCATGCGAAGAAAATGAAATATGTAGTTATTACACAAAATGACTTTCTGTGTACTGTCTATACCCTCGTGCGCGTCTCTTGCGGGGTGGACAGAGAGTTCAGAACTTCAGGCTGCCCCACACACACTTTTTGCTTCCTTCACACTCAAGATCTGGTTTAAAATACATGTAGATCCTGACCGCTTTCTTTCTTTTATAATATGCACTGTGTATAACTGTTTTTGCTTGTAGGTAAGATTAAAAAAATAAAGATACGAACAAATACTATTAGGTACTTTCCAAGAACTCTACTAAAATGTTGTTTATGGCTGGTACGACAAACTCACTTGCGCGTATAGATGAAAATTAATAAATTCCATTATAGTAATCACGACTCTTGTAATACCTTGTGTATTACTAAAGGCACCGCTCCAGTCCCTTGACTCGGCTCTGTAGTTTCTTCTCCACTCCATCACCAGGTATCTTGGAGGCTGCGCCGCTAGGGGAGCAGCTTCATTACCCAAATATTAATAATCATATTTTTCTAACTTATCGGCCATAAAAATATCGAATCATTTAAATAAATTAAGTTTTGATGCAAGGGCATGAAATTCACATATTTTCTAAACGTACATGATTTCTACATCGACTTATATGAATATCTTTAAAGAGGTAATAGTTGTTTAAATGGATCATGCGTGTAACTAAACTGGAATCAAAGTGAATAGGTTAGATGGTTTGAGTTGGTTTGGGCATGTTAAGAGAATGAAAGATGACAAGGTTACCAAAATAATATAAAGAAGATGTGCAAGGAAGCGTGGCCGTCCAAGAGTCATCTGGACCGATCATATTGACCAGATCCTCAGGGACGAACGCGTTTTGAGTAAAAGAATCGGAAAGTTACATGAATATTACGGAGACAATGAGTGTATCTAAGGAAAAGGGGTTAGCTGGCAGAGATTACAGCACTGCAGTATGCTCGCCCTAGTGAGCAAATGTTATGCTTTATATCCATAATATTAACATAATATGTATATTTGTATTTTGTTCACCAAAAGTGTAAAAAATATAAAAATAAATAATAAGAATAGAACTATTTTTAACTGAACTTTCTAAATATAACATCTTTACGAGTATCGTTATCGTCCTCGTGTATAAGTTCCCTGGATTGCAGAAACCTATGGCAATATGCATCTAATAGTAAGTTATACCTATAGGTAAACTTACTTCTAACATAGGTGTATAATAGACCTCGCTTCAGACTGGTAAAGTTCACAGTATATAATGGCATAAAGCGCGTCTCGAGTGTGAGAAAATTATAATTGACTATTACCTGTAGAATCTATCTTATCTCCTATCTATCTATCTATCTATTTAATATCCTATTCCTTTACTACAGCATCACGAATATAATATAACAAATGCCTTATTCGTAGGATCAGTGGACGTTAAAGCTAGGAGCCCAACTATGACGTCACGGTCATTTCTCGCGGCATTAAATCACATGATAAATTATAAAAAAACGTTTTTTACTTTTTGTGGTTAATTTCACTTCATTCAATTTTTTTTAGTCATTAACTATTTCATGCATACTATCAAGATACGAAAAAGAATTTTACCTTTTACGTCTTTCGAAAAAAAGGTAGGTACTGTCTTTCAAAAAAAAAAGTGATTTGCACATTTTTTTCGAGAAATCTATACAAGATAAAAAAAAAACTTTTACGGTAATTCACTAGATAAAGGTTCAATGCATTTACCCTATTTTTTACAAAGCATATTTAGTAAGGCTGTGAGATCTAAGGTCTCCCGTTTTTAGAAATTTTATCATAATATTTATATTATAAAACAACTTTTATCATTTAGGACTACGATTTCGAACTGACATCGCGCTCCAGACACAATACTAGATAGGCATGTCATATTTATTTTTATTTTGAAAGGAGTAATTAATCAAACTCACACATGGCGGCGCTCGCGTCACATAATATCATTTTATTATTATTATTATTGTGTTACGTCACACAGGCCCTTTGTTCCTAACGTCATATTAATGATCGGGGCCATTAAAACAATCCCCCCTTTTGTAAAAATATTTATATTCTTAAAATAATGCATAATATGTTTTGTGTTATTCAAATTTAAGCAGAATCTATTCTATTCTATCCCCTCACGCCACCTCCCTTGCGAGGTAGGCAGAGAGAACAGATCGACAGATATTCCTATCCTTACACACACACACTACGGTCTTCCGTCACATTCATGCAATTCACTCTTTTTTGTCATGCTAACATCACTCATTCGTTCAATATGTCTAAACCACCTCTGTTGGTGTTGTGCTGATCTAATAAATATGGCTTTTTCCAAGTTCCCAATTTTTACCAAATTTCTCAAGTCAGGATAACCATTTGATTTATAACAATCTTCGAATGCGAGTTAAAATTCGATCTTAAGATTCGGAGACAACAACAAGTGAAGTTAAATAAAAGTGAGTAAAAAAACAGCTTTTTGTTTATTAATTAGTAAAATTTCTTTATTTTCCCATCCGCATGTTACCCGTACCCATTCGCCCGAGTGAATAATTTCAATTTCTATAATGAATTTCACCCACAAAACAAACCACCACAACAAGCCACATTCTTCTGTAGCTTAACCAGTACAACATATTTTAATTAACAACGAGAATAATTTATTGTCTGAACTGAATAGACCAGTAAATAAGCTTTTTTGTGAAAGTATAGTGTAGGATGGAAAACACTTTTATTAAGTTGTACTGTTATTTGTATTGTTTTGTATTTTTACGTACCAAATATAGTAATCTCATCTCTCCATACCGCTGTTTTCTTTCCGTCAACTTCGGGATTTATGCTCAGTTTTGAATGTTATTCATGTTCAGTCAATTTGTATCAATATAGCTTTCATGTATCTCAGTAGGATGAATATAGTGACAAAATATAAACCAAGTCTGGGACAAAAATGCCCATGGCGAGACTCTCCCGGGACAGAATTTACTAATATATTGCCACTTGCCAGAATGGTATGGTATGTATGTACTTTAATTTCCCCCTGGTCTTAAGTCAGTAGACCAAGGTCCATATATTCTTGCAAATTGTCCTTTATTGTCACAAGAAATAGGTAGATATACGAAAGATAATGAAAAGTATTTTGCCCATAATTTCACAAAAATCTGTGTTATTCTCAAATGATGTCATAATTGTATCTGTTATATCACAATTAAGGTAAAGGCACCAAAGGTTGACAGGGACCCAATGGTTGACACTTTAGACTTTTTTCTACTAAAATTAGAAAAGTATTGGATATATTTTGTCTGAATTAGCTTTATTATACTTGTGAAACTGTCTTTTGTGAGGTGTGAAGCAACCAGCTTTTAATAATAACTGATTTCCAAATGGCGGCATTTTTTGTGTCGCATGTCGTGATTATTGCTCATTTTTTGTGATTCCTTAACAAGTTGCTTAAGGATACGTAAACAAATAAGTAAATATTACATTGCAATATCTTTTGCGTACACTATAATATATGGTGATTTTTAAAACAATACATCTTAAATAATGTTTTTTTGCTCATTTATGTTATAAAACACGATTAGTTTCGTTGTAATGGGGGGTGTCAACTATTGGATCCAAAAAATGAGTGAAGACCCAAAGGTTGACAGGGGGTGTCAAATATTGGGGTTTATAGAATAATTTTGAAATAAGGTTAATTTTCAAGTTTTTTCTATGTAAAATCTAAAACATTGCCAATGGTCTAATTCGCAGTAATTTGCTATAAGTTTTGCTAATTATATACTAGCTGGCCCTGCGCGCCTTGCTACGCCACAGACATCTGTAAATCTGTGAAATTATACTTACTTGTTTAATATGTCAGAAGTATTGCTATTCATCTTATCGACGCGAAAAACTATGAATTGGTCACTAATATCGCTTTATGCATACCACCCGTCCTACCCCTCTACCCCCTGAACCTCCGCGGGTGCCGGGAGTATTACTATTCAACTTTGCGACACCCAAAACTATGAATTCGACACTAACATTATTTTTTTATTTCCTTCCCCCACCCTCCTGAACCCCTACGGGTGCCGGGAGTATTACTATTTATTTTATTAACACGGAAAACTATGGATTCGACAGTTATATTACTTTTTTTTCATTCCACCTCCCAAGCCCCCCGACCCACCGTCCTCATTCCTGAAGATAACGAGAGGATTTCCTTTCGACACTTAAAAGTATGAATTCGACACTAATATAGATTTTTACATTCCACCCCCCCCCCCCTTATTACTGCGGATGTCGGGAGGGTTACTATTCATCTTATTGACAGAGAAAACTATGGATTTGACACGAATATCGTTTTTTGCATTGCACCCCTGCTACCCCTCCCCCCCTCAGCGCCCCCGCCCCCTTATTCCTGCGGATGTCGGCAGGGTATTTATTCATCTTATTGATAAGGAAAACTATGGATTCGACACTAATTTCACCTTTTTCATTCCAGCCCCCCCCCCATTTCCAGCCCCACAACCCTCCCGCTCCCCTTATTCCTGCGGATGTCGGCAGGGTCACTATTCATCTTATTGATACAGAAAACTATGGATTCGACACAAATATCGTTTTTTGCATTGCACTCCTGCTACCCCCCCCCCCCCCTTCAGCGCCCCCGCCCCCCTTATTCCTGCGGATGTCGGCAGGGTATTTATTCATCTTATTGATAAGGAAAACTATGGATTCGACACTAATTTCACCTTTTTCATTCCAGCCCCCCCCCCCCCCCCATTTCCAGCCCCTCAACCCTCCCGCTCCCCTTATTCCTGCGGATGTTGGGAAGGTTACTATTTATCTTTTCGACACCAAAAGCTATATGGATTCGACAAAAATTGCCTTTTTCATGCCCCCCTCCTTCGTGCCCCTCCCCCATCTACTGTACCACCTTCATTTTAACCCCACCCCCCTACAAACCATCCTTGGGGTAAGCACAATCATTTGCCAAAGTTTCATCTCAATCGGATGATCGGTATAGAAGGTACATTATTTTATAGTATAGATTTCAGGGTGTCAACCATTGGGTCACTTGGGTGTCAACCATTGGGTACTCCTCTTTTTTCAGGTGTCAACCTTAGGTGCCTTTTTAGAGGTTTATAAATGTTCAATTTACAAAACATCTAATGAATATATTTTATTTCTCTTTTCGTCATCTACTAAAGGAAGGATCTGTTCTAACATTCAGATATCATTTGTAACGTTCTATAATAAAATGTATTTTTTATTAAAAAAAACCGAATATTTTTTCTTAAAGTGTCAATCATTGGGTACCTTCCCTTATATCTGTTATATCACAATTATACCTGTTATATCACAATTATATCTGTTATATCACAAGTATTTCATATTATTAGCGTAAAGTAACAAGGTGATTGCCATAACACGCTCACGTATAAATTATTACCATACCACAAAAGCTATAATTTCGCCACTCCTCTCGGCGAAATAACATAATGGTCTGTTGTTTTTATTTAACAATACGTATTTGAAGAAGTCACGAAAATTATTTAATGTAATTTGATATCTTCAGAGCAAATAATAACAAAAAATTATGTGTTTAACTTTTTTGCGTGCAGAAGATTATATAGCACACATGTACCTAATGAATACTATTATTATTTATATGTATTATATATTTATTTATTTATTTACACTATACAGTTTGATTAGCTTAAATTAGAAGTGATCTCCTTGAGTTTTTCTATCCTAGCCTTATGAAACTAAAGTTTTTTTTTAATAAACTAATTTTGAGAAAATTTTTCTTAGATTTATTAATTTTTAAATGTTATTTTTTTATGAAAATAACCGTTATTTAATAAATGTTGCCTTATATCCAATATTTTTTGTCGTTTTTTTTTCTTTAGATCGAAAAGTAACAAAATGATAGAACTAAGTAGTTAGGTACTTTTCCTTACAATGATTTGGATTGGAGTAAAACTAGTAATTCGGGTTTTCGCGATAAGAAGTGAAAATCTCGAATATCTCGAAAACCGTGAGACTTTGAACTAAGCTACGTTTGGCTCAAAAGATTCCAAAACGACCTTGACTATTATCATCTGTTTAGCCCGAGATCCGACCGCTAAAAGTATGGCTTATCTGTTTTTTTTTTATCGAAATGTGGTTTAAATGATAGCTTACACATATTAGGGTCATACATCGCACGTTGCCTATCAAAAAAAGGTACTCATTCGCGGTATTACGCATTTCTTAGGAATATGGTAAGAGATAGGAGAAAGTGGTCAATGACAAAAATAATCCTTACTAAATTGTCTACAAAAAGTGTTGATTTAGTAAATTAAACCGTACTGCGTGTATAACAAATTTACGCGAATTGATAGCTAATATACAAATTAGTTCATGCTAATACTGAAGATTGAAGACCTTCAAAATCTACTAGAAGCAATAAATGCTACTGGGAAGGAATTTGGTCTAAATATGAATATATCAAAGACTAAGCTTATGATATTCAGCCGCGAGCCTCATAATGATCTCACACTGCAACTTGAGGGTCAAGCCATAGAAAGAGTGAAAACATTTAAATATCTTGGAAGTCTCCTCACACACGACTTAGACCATGATAAGGAATTAAAATGTCGCATAGAGACAGCTCGTGCAATGTTTTTCAAAATGAAAACATTGTTTTGCAATGATAACTTAAACCTCAAAGTTAGACAGCGTCTGGTGAAGTGCTACATTTGGTCCATACTGTTGTATGGAGTTGAAACATGGACTGTAAAGGTCAATATGCTTAATCGACTAGAAGCATTTGAAATGTGGCTGCACCGACGTATGCTGAGGATTTCCTGGGTAGATAAAATATCAAATGCAGAGGTACTCAGGAGAGCAAACGTGGAACGCGAGCTGGTGAACTCAATAAAACGACGAAAAATTGCATACTTGGGTCACGTTCTCCGGGGCGATAAATACAGACTGCTCCAACTAATTATGAAGGGCAAAATAGAGGGACGCCGCGGAATAGGAAGACGCCAGATGTCGTGGCTCCGGAATGTTCGTGAGTGGACTGGCATCAGCAACGTCGGCGAGCTGTTCCGGACTGCGGCAGACAGGGATGCTTTCGCCATAGTGATCGCCAACGTCGGGGGGACCCGATAGGGCACGGAGAGAAGAAGAATACTAAATTATATCTTAGTAATAAAATAATTCAGACGTTACTCTGTAATAGTCGATTACATTAAACTGATTTGAATTGGTGATGAACTGTTGGATGACGCATCGACTTTGCCGACAGATTGTAATAACAAAATCAGACTTTGATGATGGCACGATACCTAATATCATTATTAATTCATTCAACTTCTGGTACATTGTATTTGTATGTGTAATCTTTTAGTATCATATCATTAGTCAATTTGAATGTACGTACATATTTCCTTTATTGTACATATTAAGATTTAAATCATATGGATTCAGTTATTCTCTGGAAATCTGACAACTCTCTTACATTGCTTGAGGTTGGCGTAGAGTTCTGGCTTTGACCTTACCTCGGCCACACACGTCCGGAAGTTCAGTTAACTAAATCGACCGTTTGCAAAAAAGCTCCGATCAAAACCTCTCTCCGAATTCAGTGTTACCCTGATTGTGAATTCGGTTTTGGTCGGAGCTTTTTCGCAAACGTTCGATTCAGTCAACTGAACTTCCGTAAGTATGTGACATTTGTGTTGTATGTGTACTTAAATAAAATACGTATGAATATAAGGTGTTACGTAAAATGAATCGGTAGCATTGTTGGTAACGCGTTCGGCTGTGAATCCGGTGTCTGCGGGTTCGATCCCCGCCCCGACGCAGAAATACTCCACATTACGACACAAGCTTTTAATGCTCACTGTGAAGTGTACAAAGATGTATTTGGGTTTATTTTCAATTATTATGGTTTATTTAAAACCAGATTCATTTAATAAAAACTTTTGAGTATTACCAAGTTAAATAAAAGCCTGTAGGATCCTAGAGTTGCAAAATTGCCCCCCACTCTTTTTCAGATGTTCTTAAAACTTTCATGATACTTTCCAATTTTCATTGGTAAAGTAGTTTTAGTAGCAATCTAACAAAAGGAACGTTCAGATCGTTATTACGTTACCAATGCGTAACACCTATCCACTCGGAAAAAAATCCCTTTTTCGTCATTTGTCTACGTCCATAAAAAGTTCCATATCTCTTTCACGATAGGTTAGCCGCGACACATCATGAATACTTGGACCAGAATGAAATATGGGGCAGATTTAAACTAATATTTCACATTTTTTTCAGACGTACTCAGATCGTGCATGAAAGCAAAGAATAAATGGAATGAAATTGCTCTTGTCAGAATAGCTCTTTATTTGTAGTTCCGTAATTATGTGGGTGGAATTTGTAAAAATAAGTGAATTAAACTCCTCGAAACTACCTGGCTTGTCATTTCTAATGTTGCGAAGTCAAGAACTTTTTAGAGGTCAGCAATTCAAAAAAGATTTGTTGCTCACTGTATTAAAAATACGAAAATTTTGATAACAATGTTTACTGCCATCTAGCGGCTAAATATCCATCTATCTACACCCTCACGGCGCGTCCCTTGCAGGGTAGGCAAACAGGACAGGACGCCCGACTTCTACTCAGAACACACACTTCTAGCATCCCTCACATTCATGCAATTTGTTATACACGCTTTTTGATATCTTGTACTTAAAACGCGTCCATCCTTGAGGATCTGGTCGACATGATCGGTCCAGGTCAGTCTCGGAAGGATATAGTAAGTGCCGACCGACACGATAATAAGCAGATTCAAAATTTTATTTAAAACCCATTTATCTAATTAATCGCATAATATAATTACAATTTAAATTTACTGCTTTAGAATGCGCCCTTGAGGCGGACTGGCTCCACAAAACGAGGCAATAAAAATGACCATAGTATACTCGTAGCTATAGAATATATTAAATTACCTACGAGTGTATATAAATATGTTAAGTATACATTCTGATACAGTACTTCAATATCGAATTATCTCATAGTAGGACGAGGGTCACGCCGTAGTGTCAGGAATCAGGATTGATGTATCAGTCTGGGCGTCATGCCTCATTACTCAGGTCCTATCACTCGTCTTCACTCTCCTTGTCCCTTCCCTGCCCATTCACTTTATCTATTCCATTTTTCTTTCACGCCTACGTGTAATCTCCTTTGTCGGAATAAAAAACGTTTTATTAGTGTTTGATATCTTCACAAAACTCTGGGTCCTTGTTAATGGACCTGTCGCAGTCATAAACAATAATTAGGTAATATTCTTAATTATTATAATTTGCTTTAGATTAAAATTTTCGCCCCTTTGTGGATTAATTTCTCAGATACTATTTGTCTCACGTCGAATCCCTTCGGGCTATGTAGAGAGAAGAGATCGCCAGACTTTCCTATCGATACACTTATTGCTTCTGTCACATACACACCCTACGATCCCTTTCACTCAAAACACGTCTGTCTTTGAGTTTCTGGTTGGCATGGTCAAGCCTGCGCTTCTTTACACTTCTTCTTTCTCCCAGATATATTTTCTTGGTTATCCTTTCGTCATTCACCCTCTCTTCACGTCCCAACCGTCTCAACTTTCACTTTCATCGTAGTCAGAACATTCGTTTTACATTCATATAACTCTGATTCTCCTTTCTTTTCTCTCAGAGCTTTAATCGTGCAATATGTTCAAAACGTGGTTTAATGAACACATTGTATGACTTAACACTAGATTTCATCAACTTTCTAGGTGAGGAACAGCGAAGATAGGAGCCACCTAGCACAAATTTTGTATGAAAAAATGTAGCTCCTATCTCCGCTATTCCTCTCCTAAGAAGTTACTGAAATCCAGCGGTACTCTATTTTTCATAACGGCTTAACTAACTTTAGTAGACAATTCCTGTAATGTCAGATTATAATGAATGACCGTGACAGATGTAGGATTGTATGAAGACATTAATATACATTTCATGTAACCGGTTTAGACAGTGTAATTAGATATTCTTTACTAAACCATTTCTTTAATTATCATTTTGTTAATTAGAAGTCATCACTCTGCATTAGTTCTATCGAGATTTCATATTACATATTATATCAAACTTACTAGTTAGATTCCAGTGGATGAATTATTTATAAAATTTTGACTATTTTACTGTCTATGCCATTTTAGATCCGCTTATTTATTTGTATATTATCTAATCTATGCTATAGTTTCTAAACATGCGTCTCGCCCCAGTGTTATCTTGACGCTCCTTCGATCCTATTGGTTAACAACTGACCAATCACAACGCCTCAGATTTCAAGTGAAGTTTAGACGTACGCAACCTAGAAGACTTACTTTCAAGCCCTGATTTGTTCTGGTGTCCTTTAGGTCCCGCTTAAATTAGACAGATCTGTTTAAAGTGCTTTCTCTAAAAAAAAACATCCTCGTTGTAATAGCAACAGTGAAAACGCAAAACATGCAGTTCACAAACAGTGGATTTCCAAAAAATTTTATCCCTTGAAATCTGAGGCGTTGTGATTGGTCAGATGTTAACCATTATGATCAAAGGAGCGTCGAGATAAAACTGTTGTGAGACACTTGTGTTTCTAACACTGAAAGAAATAGTATACTAATAGATACAATTAATTTTATTTTCAAAATCTAATTAGATTTGAACTTTTGCCCCTTGAGCAAATTTCTGGGATTTATTCTTGTGGGTTTTTGTACGGTCACGGTTTAATGCTAAACTTTGAAACTGTTTCACAATTTAAAAAAAAATCGATCCTACCGCCATCTGTCGAGGAGTGCAGCCAGCATTATTTGATAGTTAATTATTACAGAAGATAACATTACACAGAAGTGATTGAGTGACATTCACATTAAGTGGGTCGCGTGTTTGTAGGTTATGTTACATCCAAGGGGTTGTTTGGTTATGATATTAATTCTGTCTCACGTCCCATCCCATCTCATAATAACTTTATTTATTTCCTTGTTCCTTTATGTCACTGACAGAGAGACATGATGACATATCCTTGGTAATTAGGTACCAGACTTTTTCATTTCTGTTAGTAAATTTCAGTGACGAAGAGTGGATTTCTGTAGAAGGGAAGCCAGAACCACATTTTTCATTTCATTACATTTTTTTTTCATATAAAAAAGGATCTGGGCTTGCATACACAAACCCAAATACTTTTCTTCACACCTTGCACTAGGCTAAAAGCCTGTATCCCAAAGTGTAGAATACATCGCCAGCGCCGGGGTTTGAACCTGGCACCTCACGCTTGAGAGACTGCCGCCACAACCAACTGCGCCAACCATGCACTCACTTCAGATTAGACATATTATATTATCATTCTAAATTAATAAGATAACTCGGTAGGAATCTTATTCTTTTAAACCCTTAGTCACTGGTAAATTCATTTATTTCCTAACAGAAAAGAAACGATTCTAATTTAGGTTGTTATTCTAATGGCATATTTCTGACTGGAATGAAAGTGAACAAATTGAGATGGTTGGGACATGTAGAGAGAATGAATCTTGAAAGGATAACAAATAAAATATATATATAAGTGAAAGAAGTGGTGTAAAAGAAACGCTGCCGTCCAAAAACTATTTGGCTCGACCATGTAGACCAGATTCTCAGGACGGACGTGTTTTGAGTAAGGGGAGTCGTAGAGTCTTTCTTCTTCTTCTTCCTCCTTCACATTGATCCTAGGATCTGTTTACGCCGCTGTGTTGGCCTCCTATGATATGGACTCCCAGCTGTCACGCCATCGTTTCGGGGGTCTTCCCAGTGGTCTTCTTCCGTTTGGGTTACCATGAAGCAAGATACATGGAAGTCTGTTATCGTGTGTGTATTGTGTAAGAATAGGAAAGTCTAAGGATCTGTTCTCTCTGCCTATCCCTAAAGGGAGGTCGCATGAAGGGAAAGATAGATCTATATTCCTACTCGTAAGGACACTAGTCGATAATATATAAAACAGTTATCATCTAAATTTATCGACCAGAATTTATTATGTCATTCGGTTTTTATTACGGATAATGATTTGTTTGTTTTCTAATGTTACCATTACAATAATATATATTCGTCAACGTAGTCCTTTTCTTTTTATTATCCTGTATAAATTACTAGGATAATCTGTCATTTTTTTAAGTTACATCTTTATGATGGACAAAGTCATTTCTTGACTCAGCTTTTTTATGTAGGGTAGGGTTGGTTCGGAGAAATCCCCAATAGGCAATAAATCCGCTCTTTACATATTTTGTATTTTACAAGCCTTTATTTAACTTCACTGTGGTGTTTTTGCTAGATTATTTTTTTTGTTTTTTGTCTGTGCGCAAATCTTGTAACCGGTTTTTCAACCAATTCCTGACTACTTAGATAGCTGAAACTCTGCAAACGTTCGAAAACTCGGTGACAATACGATTTTGTGAAAAAACGATTCAGCTTTCTCCAGAGACAAAATATGTGTAAAGCGTTTCAGGAAGATCCAAGGCTCGTGTGTGGTATCATATGGAATAGAAATCCAGAACGTACGTCAAATTTTGTCCAGCTCAAGCATTGGAGACACAGAGCGTCGAGAGGATCCAGTCACCGCACACCGCCGTGTTTGGTATCTCACGAAAGTGCTTCACGAGCAGAACTCATATCTTTGTACAAATTTTGATTCTGTCAATTATTGGTGGGAGGCGCCATTGGAATGAGGCAATCCAAGTGCCTCAGAAGATCGTTTGGAAGACCGCTAAAAGCAGTTCTAGGATGTGAAGCCATTCTAGTCACTTCACCCGTCTTACAAACTCTCATTTCTCTAATTACCTCATTCCTATAAAATACACACATCAAGTAAAGTTTTGGACATTTGGTGACGACAGTTCTATATGTAACATGCTTTCTCCAATTACCTACCTGCGGTTTCTGAATATGAACGAAAAAGTTTCTCAAATTACTTTATAAAGTTTGTATGGGTACTTTCAAATTTAATTTCAAGAGTACACCGGTGTATGTAGCGGCAGAAAGCACACGTGTTCAAAAAGTAGGTGTATTGTGGAACTTTAGTGTACATAAAATGTAAAGTGTCTCCATGTAGGACTTTCTTCCGGTTGTATAATGTAATCCAACCCGCATTCTTTGTGTTTATATGCGGTAAACTTATGTGGGAGCTTTTAACTAAAACTATTTTAACTTGAAATTAGTAATTATCATTGATATCGTATTTTTTACGACAATTGTGTAACTGGCACGGTTGACCAAAGCACGGACTCCAAGACGAGAGATACCGGGTTCAAGTCACCATGCTATCGCACTAGTTTCTTACAAAAGTTTACTGTGAAGTGTGCAAGAAAATTCCTACGATACCTTTTTTTATTTTTACAAGCTTTTACCCAGACCGTTGCAAGCGTAAAAAGGTACAATAGTTGTTACCTTTTCTTTCTGGGTTTTGTCCCGCGAGTTTACATTGTGTAAATCTAAAGTTTCAGGCAACTGTAGACGTTTCAGTACCTATTAATAATTAATATTCATGAAAAAAGCGATATTTGTGTCGAATACATAGTTTTCAATGTCTATGAGATGAATAGTAACATTCCCGGCAGCCGCAGAAGTTCAGGGACAGTGTTAGGGGGGTAGGGGGGCGGCATGAAAAAAGTGATATTAGTATCGAATCCATAGTTTTCAGTGTCGATAGGATTAATAGTAACACCCCCGGCACTCGCAGGTGTCTCTGTGGCGTAGCAAGGTGTGCACGGTACACCTAGTATAATATAACTTATCAATAATATACTTGTAAATCAGCGAACCCTAGTTCCGATTATCTCACTATGTTTTTAATAGGAATATTACAGCACAAAGTAAGTCTCAGTGGTGAATATCTTTTCATTAAATCCTTCAGAATACTGTAGTTATATTACAAGGAGGGTACTTTTTCTACGAAGTCCTTTTTATTCTGAAAATTTCCATAATGCAACCCTCTGTCGGTAGGTACTATATCAATTCCATTTTCTGCAATTCATGAAAGTGTGAATAACTGGGTCAGGAAGCGCTCAAGATCCCATTTTTCTTATTCGTTTTTCAGAGTTAAATTCAAGACAAGTTCCTAGTTCTTACCTGAGAAGATCCTGTTTTTTTTTCAGTGGTACCCAACTTTTCTGCATTCGTACGATCTTATTTTTTAAATAAAATAATTCTTAGCATGCATAATTTGCAATTCATTATTTCTCCTCTACGTGGAGATATTACCCACACTAAAAATCGATCCTCTTGCTGGTTCATAATATCATTTTTAAATAAGACAGGAATGAATGTGTTTTGACTGAGGATTCCTGGTGGAAAATCGCATTATTAATTATTATGGAAAATAAAACGGTATTTTTGAAATTTAACGCAGTGTTTATTTAGTATTTCTCACGGACTTTGAATTTATTAAATAGGCGAGAGGCGACTAGTTAACGGACACTTCTGTGTCTTTTGTAAAGTCAAAAATACAGGTTTACCATATAGGCAATGTGAAGGTACTGAATACAAAAAAAAGTCTTATTAACTGACTGTTAATCCAGTGGGCACGGGTTCGATCCCCGATGCCGACCTACTCCACTTAACGACATATGCTTTTCAAGCTTACTGTGAAGTGTACAAAGGTGTATTTATCATAGTACAAGTTCATTTATAAAAAAATTATCTTGAACCATGGTTTAACGACTTCTGCTTGATTTGACCGCAGTGTTAAATGGTGGGTGAGACATTCCTGAACAAATTCCTCTCATAATATTTCCCCAGGAATTCTCCATTTCCATAGAATGAACCCCACTGAACCTCTGAACATCTTTCAGGCGCGTGATGCACTTGGTCCATTAATAAAATTATTCCAAGTCCTGTGTAATACAGTACATTCTGTATTATCCGGATGTTTAATAACCGGTTTACAACTGAAAGTAATTACAATTTTCTATATCTGACAATTCACATGACATCGTCTCTTCCAGGTAGGTACAATGTACATACACTATTTAATTTAATTTA
Source organism: Ceraclea dissimilis (assembly GCA_963576895.1). Classification (NCBI taxonomy): domain Eukaryota; kingdom Metazoa; phylum Arthropoda; class Insecta; order Trichoptera; family Leptoceridae; genus Ceraclea; species Ceraclea dissimilis. The sequence goes on from OY756370.1 coordinate 13,574,248, forward strand.
TTTTATGGTACAGATACAGTCATATACAACAACACAAATATAAAAGTAAAATTATTATCGAATCAGACCAATTAAATCTGTACACAAACAACAGTACAAAAAACACAATAAACACCAACTTAAACTAATACATAAATAGTGAAAACATAGTAGGTAACATATATGTGTAGTATAATATATAATTTACATGGAAGGAAGGGAAAGGAGAAGGAATTGGATAGGGGAAAAATATCCGATGGGGGTATAATATTTCATTAGTCATCGTATTGTCACTCATTCCTTCAATATGTCCAAACCGTCTTACTTTATTTTATTTCATTCTTGCCATAACACCAGTCGTACATACAATCGCTCTTTTCTCTAATTACCTCCTCCTTTTGGCTGTAAATTGTCCAGAACTAAATTTCAAGATAATTTGTTCGGTGATGGTCGATGAATGATATCTACGACAGTCTTTTTCTACTAATTCTGTTAACGGAAAATCCGAGTTGACTTTGAATCTTTATCGAGAATCTCTACTCGTTGTTTTGATTCAGACGATCTTTTATTTACGAGTATGTTCACGTTATAAACATTAGCGTTCATCCCTTCATTTGCCTTTATTTATTAAAAGCAAGCATATTCATTGTACGTCGCAGAACATTGAAATGTTTTAAGCGAACTTTTGGCATTGAATTATCATGTCACCATGAGAAAGCGCCTCAAAACACACATCAACATTTTTTCATTTATTTTGTTTGTGATAGAATAAATCATTTGGGAGTATTGTACGGCTGAAAAAACACGAAAAGTCACTTCTGAAATTTTAAATAACGTAAAAAAAAGCCAATGATTATGTTGTTATTGACGTATGTATGAGAGCGAATGGAAGTAATGTGTTATTCATGAGTTTTTTTTTTTCTCTTTTACGAATATTTCAAGAGAAAAGATTACATTTTTTTCGCTGTATTTTGTGAACAAAGCCATACCATTATTTTATTGTTGTAGTTTTTTATCCTGTAATTTACATTCCGCACAGAATGTTCGGTATTTTCTGTGGAGTCTTAGCTTAGTTGACTTTTATTTGAAGCAGAATTCATGCGCAAATAGAACACCCACGCCATTGCCAAAGAAAAAAAGAAAGCACTCAACAACTGGTGTCAAAGCTACAAAATGGGGGCTGACAGCCAAAACAAGTAGGTACTACTACAAAAAAATGTACACCGATATTCTAAATATAAATAGATACCAAAAATACAAACATTTGAGTACATATTATAAAACAGTTATGAAACCATGTTTCTCGTTTGTAAGAAGACAGATTTTTTATACATAGAAGTTCTAGGTTTGTGGAAGAAGGAATCGGAGAGCGTGTATGACAAATTGCATGAATGTGCCGGAGGCTAGGAGTGTGTGTAAGGATAGGGCTGTCTGGCGCTCTCTCCTCTCTGCCTACCCTGCAAGGGACGTGGCGTGAGGGTATAGTCGTGACGTGTAAAACCTCTGCCGTAAGCTCCAAGATTCCACTGATTTCTGTCTTGGGCAAGCTGCATCCACCTGCTTCCAGCGATTCGCCTTAAATCGTCATACCGTCTTGCCTAGAACCTTTCGCTCCTTCTGCCTATTCCAGATTGCTATTCGAGAATCTTTCTAGAATCGGAGTATCTGGCAACGTGTCCTGCCCAAGTCTATTTAAAGCAGCTACTCTTTTTTACTACAAATAAAAACATTTTAAATTGAAGTAAGTCCTCTGACTCCACAAAAACCAATGTATAATATTGCTTCAATGGTATGGGAGATTACTGTTATAAATTATATTGAAGGATATTTAAGTTTTCGTTTATTATTCATTTGCTTGGCAGAATTTTCCCACAGCTGGGAGTTTATTCCCATTATTTGAAGCCATCTTATTTGCATGTAATAATCCGCTGAAATCTCTCGGGAGCTTACTTTGATCCGAACGGTATTTCACACAAAACGTTCGCCTTTGTCCTTTTATTCTCAAGGAATATTGTGGGAATAATACAACTAGGGCTTGGAACATCGCAAGGTTTTCAATTCTGCAAGTAAGTTTGATACTGGAATTTCGGATGTCCACCGTCGCCAGTGGCTGTTTATTTTTGTAAATACCGTTTTAACGAGGCTACACTAGCAAATAAAGCAGGTTTCGTAACATCCGTTTTTTTTTTGTTAGCTGGTAGAATTTGACATTAGAGAATAAGCAGATACCACAGTGACGAAGAGCGCGCTGAGCTGAGAGTCTCTGAGATTGGGACTCTCACGAACATTGCAAGGAAGACTCTCAGAGACAGAATTAGAAACATAAGAATTAGAGAGATGTACGAGGTCGAGGATGTCGTCAGATGGGGAAGGCAACGGAGGAGATATTGGTACGCACATGTAAGGAGAATGGAACCATCCGGCCTCCTTCACATGTCCATGGTCAACCCCAAAGTAGGCGACCCCCAGGCAGACCACCAAAGAGATGGATTAATAGCTGGGAGTCGACCTCGCAGGAGGCTAACCCCTCTTAAATAACAGGTCATCAGGCCTACATTACGATTAAGAAGAAGAATAAGCCCGCTTTTTTCATATTATGTGTTCAATAAAGAGTGTTTTATTTTTATTTATTTATTTATACATCAAGGGCTAAAGCCTTTAACAATTTCTTGTTGGTTATCAACTGGAATTAAGGGCCTCCTAATTCCAAATTGGGACACAGCTTTTTTTCCGAGATTCCAGAGTAGAACTCCGTAATGCATGCCCTAAATACAACCGCCTCAAACAATGAATATAAAATTATCATAATATATTAATTTAGGTTTACTCTCACTTTACGGCACGTAAATATTATAATTAGAAGATTATTGTGGATATTTGCGTAAAGAAATTTAAATTTATCGACTGACAATAAGCCGGGGACGCCGGGGTTTCTAACAGTTAATGAAATTATTGTAGCTGTGAAAAATGGTATGGGAAAGTACAGGTACTAAAAAATACAAAAAAAAACAATTTTTCTCCGCGACTTTGCTGTCGGAAACAAGTTGCTGTCTTTCGGATAAAAAACAGAGGTGTTTTACACATTTTTTTTGAGAAATCTGTACAAGATATAAAAAATCTTTTACGGTCATTTACTATAGATAAAGATTCAATGTATCTACTCTATTTTTTTTCCAAGGAATATTTAGTAAGGTTGTCGAAATCTAATGTCTACCGTTTTTAGGGTTTTTTGAAATGACAATATGCCTACTGTTAAGAGTCGCATATTGACATTTCTAAAATTTCTAAAACGGAAGACCTTAAATCTCAACAACCGTATACTAAATATGCTTTGGAAAAAATAGAGTAGATACACTGAACCTTTATCTAGGGAATGATCGTAAAAAAAATTTGATTGAAGCGAAATTAACCCCATGGAAAATGGAAATGGATAAAAACGCTATTTTTACCGTTTTATTCATGCGTTCATGCGATTTTGAACTTTAATGCCGTGGAAAATGACCGTGACGTCATAGTTGGGTCGCGAGCTTTAAACCGTTGAGCCACAAGTGAACAAACCCAGAATAGATCAGATGACGAGATAACCATCCTAATATACCATTGTGTCATTCAATAACAGTAGTTTTATGAGTTCATTTTCACTTTCATTCAATCCATTTCCCGCCCGTTTGCTGTTCTAATGCTCGTCTGCATTCACATACAAATAGTTTTTCCCAGACTACTATACCTATTGTTAGTTATACACTTTGCAATGCAGATTACACTGACCAACAGTGTTTTTCTTTCATTATTTATTTTCAATATAGCTTACAAAACAGTTTACGACGAATTGCCCAACTAGGTACAACCTTTGGGTCAATCCCTCAAATGTAGCAATAATAAAACAGAAATAAAGTAGCACAAAATAAGATAAAAACAGATCAAAACAGATCAAAACAAAATGCTTCGGACACAAAAATAGGCGATTCTTATGTAGTTCCACTTGCTGAATTCCACTTTGCTGATTAGCTCTTGTTTTGGAGATACAGTGACATTTTGTATTCTCTGTTTATATGCTGAACACAAGTGCAAATCTGTGGCTATCTAAAAGTCATTTCTGTACTCTTAGAAATGCAATTAGAGTACACTAAATACTTTAATTGCTTTTTATATGTGTAGGACATCTTTGAATTTTTCCTTTTTTTAATGAATCTGGGTTTATTGATATAAACCCGAATACATCTTCGTACACTCTAAGGATAGTAAACCACATTACATCCCAACAGTTTGGTCTGCCGTTTTCTCTTAATTAATGCTTTATTTTATTCTATTCTATTCACACGGAGATTCACTTACAGGCCACGTGTGTATGGACAACATTATAAATTTAAAATAAACAATTCTGCATAGTTCACATCTTGCCCTTTTAACGATACATACAAATTAGTTATAATATATTAAAATGAAGAACTTTCAAGCTTCCATGGCAGAAACTAGAGCTAGTAAAATTTAATTTATTTATTTATCAACATAAACGGCTTAAGCCTTTAATAATGTTATTAGTTATTACAATAAAATAATAGATCACACACGTACATATGACATCAACAAAAATATGCGAAAACAATAAGTCAAATCAACGATCATATTCGATCTTCTTAAAAACCCCACCTATTGTTTATCACACAAACTAGAGCTAATATTTTTTCTTTGTCATATTCGTCTTTCTCAACCCAAAATTAGTGAGAATTGACTCATGAAGTGAACGAAGCGAAAAAATATATTATTTGTTGGACAGTGTAATATTACATTTTCTCAATGACATTACGATATTATGTACCAGAGTCTAGACAGAAGTTTACTGTTAGTGCCTTTGTGCCAGACGACTATCTGTGTCTTCCAAATCGATTAAAAACAAACTGCATTTGGTTCAGAAAATTCCATAATATGTTCGTTGCTCGTGTTGGTATACTGTGAATAAAATATGCAGAAGCTGTAGCTGCAATCAGCGTTGTCATTCGTTCGGCTAAAGACGGACAGTGTTTGGATTTTTGACCTATTGTCCGGAGAAATTTGACTGCATCTGGCCCGTCCGGATTTTTTAGGCTTTTTATTTTCTCTTATTAACTCACGTCTCACGTTTCGTTCAAATCTAAGAAGGTTTCTGTCAAAGGAAAACATGTAAATTATGCGGATTAAAACATTGTTACAAAATGTGTTTTATTCCATTTTTTAGTAAAAAAACTTTTCTTTTGCGTCCGGCCCTGGGACCCATAAGTCCGGTTTTTTTTAGCAGCTATGTCTTCTTTCTTATTATGTCGGCTTTCTAATTTTTAGTGATGGCAAGCTAGCTACAAGGATAACTAAATAATAAATATGTTTCAATACTCGGTCCTCTTAACAAAATTTGAGCGCTACAGCAACCTTCTATAAATAAGTATTAAACTAAGCGCAATTTATGCATACTGAGTCCTTGTGTCTGCAATCTGCATAACTAGTAGTTTGGTTTATGAAGTTGGTTTAAAGCAAGTCATTTTCAGGAGGAGAATCAGTCATTGGATGTCGGCCAAGAATCAGATGTTAAATATTTCAAATTTACAGCGTCATAAAGTGAATGACAAATTGCTTGATTGTGACGGAAATGAGAAGAGTGACAAAGGATAGGGTAGTTTGGGTTATCTGCCTGCAAAATTTGAACAGGAAAATGTAGATTCAGGTAACAGACAGACGAAGTTAAGTAAAAGTGCTGTGCAGCAATGCTGATCGTTAATAACATGCAGTCTGTCAAGAGAGAGATGGTCTTGGATTATTTGGGAAGTACATTTTTGTTTGCTGGCAACAATGACATTTCTATTTCAATTTTACAAGTGTTGCCACTTTGGTTACTAAAATGCTACAATTTGCACCTTCATCGAAAACCACCTACTTCTTGACAGATTGTAGTAACACATAATAAGTGGGTACCTACCTACTACCTAGAAATTTGGCAATGTCTAATTTTGGATGTAGGGCCCTTAATTAAAATATTTGAGCAATTTACGGTACCTCATGAAGTCAAAAGTCAGTATCACTTTCACCTCATAACTTCATATTGCTAACTCCTAATGATTTAATACACCTTATCCCAAATAATAAATCGGAAAACTTCACAAATTAAAAGTTTTTCGTTTTAATTATTTCTGGGCGATTAATCAGAGGACTCTGTTAACTTATTTTATTATTGCTAAAAATTGTATGGAAATTTTAATTGCAAGCTACAAGATCGTTAAAAACTTTTTTATATCACTTTTACTGTAATTTTGTTGGTTTCGAATAATAAGGATATTAAATATCAGAAGTTTGCGCTGAAATTTTTGATCTTTTATGTTTTCTGAAAATCCTCTGAGATTTATTATTTATGTTAAAGAAATTTTACATTTATTGCTGACCGACTGTTAAGAATTTGAAATTAGATGTTCATTTCTATTCTCGGTACCAAAGATGTATGTACTTACTATTTTTGTTTTCAGCAATACTGGAATTTAATCTGTATGTAAAATTGGATATCTTTTTAATTGCTTCTTTCTATTTGTTTCAGGTAAGTACCTTGCAAATACTTTCAACTGATCTGAGCCCAAAGTGAACAAGACTAAATTTAATAATGTGAGTACTAAATATACATATTTTCTTACTACCTTTCTGCGTCTCTGAAGAGTTTAACACAATGCTGCTAGTTATAAATTAAAGATAGGACAAGGAATGAGGTTATTAGAGAGATAAGTGACATTAGTGACTAGAATGAAAGTTAAAACCTTAGATGGTTTGGTAATGTTCTATCTATACCCTCACGACACGTCTATTGCAGGGTAGGCAGAGAGAACAGAGCTCCAGACTTCCCAATCCTTACACATACTCCTAGCCACCGTCTATCTCTATTTATCTCAACTTCTCGACAGATATACAGCGTAGAATCGATCGAGCTTATGACTGATCGTCGTAACTAGGTACTCGGTATTCAACTACGTATTTAGAAAATCCGGCCTCTCTGTCAAGTCTGACAAAAAAAAAACAGTGAGATTCAGAAAAATGTATTGAATTGTAGTCTTTTTTCCCGTATTTTACAAGTTTCTAGCTTAAAAAACATGTTTTTACGAACATTTGTTCCTATTTGATTACAAGGTTTATTTGTTAGAGTTATCCTTCTAATTCACAGCTCAGGTGTGTAAGGAGCGAATGAGAGTTTTCACAGGTGTATGAAATCGTCCTTCTCAATAGGATTCCTTGAGGCAATGGCTTCCCATTATTCTACATTGCCTGTAGTTTATTTTGGATACAATGTTGTCTTTCTATTCTATGGATTCCAATTTGTTTTTGCTACTATTCGTCTACAGTAAGACATTTAGGTACTATAAATATGAGAAAATTTCAGGACTTTGTTGCATAAAGATGGACTAGTTTTGAGTGACAAGAATCGTAGAGTGTGTATGACGAATCGGATGTATGTGACGGAAGCAAGAAGTTTGTGTAAAGATAGATAAGTCTGTCCATCTGTTTTCTCTGCCTACCCCGCAAGTGAGGGCATGGAATAGTGAGATATAGTGTTATATCTGGATTAATATATTAATGAAATACTGAAGTTACACATGTAAATGAGCTACCTTAGTACGGGCTTTGCCTAGTTAGGTGACCAATTTTTTTTAATGTAATTTGGAAAAAATGAGAATGTCAGCGGATCCCAAAGTGGACTAGGCTCCGACTCATCTAACAAAAAATTTTAGTGTTGGGATTCACTTTTTAGCTGTCTTAGAGAAAAGATTTTTTATTCATGTCTTATACAATGGCGAATCGCCCATTAGGGCCCACTCAATTTTCGCTCGCGCCTCACGGGTCGCGACCTATAGTTTGGGAAGTACTGGTCTATGTTATTACGAGTGTACGAGTATGTGTCATTTTTTTATATGTTTAAATGAAGATTCCAAGTGTCCAGAATTTAGATGGACCTAGGTATGATAAACCACAATAAACTATGTGTAAGTACTGTGAAAGATGGTATTCTCTGGTGATTTACTGCGAATCTCAATTCTTGAAAAATTACACTCGAGTTGAAGAATCATGCGATAACGTTACAGGGGTATCAAAGGAACAGCAGCAGACGTACTCGAGAAGATAAATGTCATTGCGGTCCTATTAAGGCTTGCGATGCTTATCCTTATCAAGATTACACACATTATTACCATCATTGTATGTAATGTAGGTAGGTACCATGAGAACTGAGATGCGAAGGTAGCAACCTTATGTCTTAACTGTACCGCCTTACCTCTTTTCTTATCTCTCTTAATTCTTTGTTTATTGCGACTCCACATCAACGCAAATGCGCCGAACAACACATCATCAAACATAATGCTGTATGGTAAAGTTTAGTATTAAGTAGGATAAAGTATTCATTTCTTACATATTTTTAAAATTGGAACGTCTTGCGCTATTGTGTACATTCGTGGTATTCTTGTACTACAAAAATGAATGTAGTCTGTTTTTGTACCCTCTGCATTCCTATATCATTCACACGATTGATATAAAACTGTAATAAATTGTAGCGAAAACGCCCCCGAAGTTTTCTGATTTATTATAACCTTTTTGCAAAAGGTGGCACTCGAGTTATTAGCGATTAAATACACGAATACATTTCACATACTTTTCACGGATTTTTGTTTTAGGACAAGACGGGTAGGGAGGTACAGCTGGCAGGGGGTGACATGAAAAAAACGATATTGTTTAAAAAAAAATAGAATTTTACCGACAGTTTTATGACAAGACCTCAACAGCCATCGTAGTCTCTCAGTAATTATCAGTTCTAAAAATTTTAAAAATTATATATTTGTTAGTGTAAAAAAAGGGCGTAAGAAAAGTCTATTGAGGTGAAGAAATTGACACTGCTAACCTAATGTTATATTCGATTGACGCAAAATATTGCACTTTAAAAGTCGATGATGAATTTGACATTTTTTGTTTGTTCGGCGCAAATCATTTGAGCGTAATAAAACTTCCGGCGTATTCCGTACATGTAATCGCTTAATATTTTTTACAGGCGTAAAACGCATACAAATGACCCATTACATTTTACAGTACATGGTAATGCATGATGAGTTATCATGTTTTTATGTGCGTATGCTATCTTAGTACTTAATGAATCATTTTAACAGCCGCATCATTAGGAGTCTTCTGTTAACCATAAGGTGCTTTTTACCGAGCGCGTATACGCACTTTAAACTTAATGCTAATGTAATGGTAATGGTTCATGCACAGCGTACCGTCAAATTGTAATATTTATATGGCCTTAAATATATTCCACCAAATACTTTACCTGGTTTTATGGTCTTATGTGTTTTTACCATTCCCTTGTAATTTCGTGGATACATCAACATAAACCACCCCATCAATTCACTTCACATATATATTCATAGGTATTTTTCATTATGTAGGTTGTTTTACGATTATGTAGGTACCTCAACTGATGTACAGTGTAAGATGAAAAATGAACATCTGCAGGAGTGAATTCTGTGCTACTATTACTTGTTTCTATATCTCATTTTCGCCATATATTAATGATACGCTGTGACTAGAATGAATGTGATCAAGTTGAAATGGTTGGGACATGTACAGAGGATTATTGATGAAAGGATAATAGAGAAAATATGCCTGGGAGAAAAAAGAGGTGTAAGGAAGCGCGGCCGCCCAAGAACCGCGGGACTTGACCATGTCGATCAGATTCTCAAGGACGAACGTGTTTTGAGTGAAAGGAAACGTGGAGTGTGAATGGCAAATTGCATGAATGTGACGAAAGCAAGAAGTGTGAGTGTAAGGATAGCTCAGTCTGGAAATCTGTTCTCTCTGCCTACCCCGTAAGGGCCAATACTTTACCATCCGCAAATAAAAATTCATTACTTCTTTTTGTACCTACGCATAGTATCTTCCCCTATTTTACATACAATCGTCTTAAAGATAATTTTAGTAATGAATTTTTACTCTCCCTTCTCTGGTTTCACTGTCGTTGAGTTTATTTTAACGTGTATGGTTTCTTTGCATAATAAAATAGTGCATTGATAATAATACTTATGACTCCCTTGAGGGCAATATTGTAGTAGACAGTATATAAGGAAGTAGTATATTCTTAAGGAACTTCTTCCTCCCTCTGCTTTCAATTTGTCCTGTCGCCATGTCGTTGATCTTCTTACACAAGAGGGGTTTTCTGTCTCCACATTTCAAATACATACTCGTATTTTGCAGTCTGAGCTTTCGGATACAATTATTGTCTTTGGCGGCAAAGTGGTTTAAACAATGTTCAACTACTCTCTAAATACGAGTTAATCTCATATAATGTTTGAGAGTATCGTAAGAGGCAGCAGTGTGACATCCTGAAATCAGTTTCACACCATAGCAATACAAGAACTCATGCTCTAAATAGGCTTAAAGCAGAATCTAAAAAAATACGCTGGCAAAAGTAGTTGAGTACATGGTTGGTGCAGTTTGTTGAAGCGGCAATCTCTCAAGCGGGACGTGCCAGGTTCAAACCCCGGCGCTAGTGATGTATACCACACTTTGCGATACGGGCTTTTAGCCTAGTGCAAAGTGTGCAGAAAAGTATTTGGGTTTGTGTTTGCAAGCCCAGATCCTTTTTTTATAAAAAAAAAAAAAAACAATCCAATACATCGAGAAGCAAGTTTGAACTGCAATCCTAGGTAAAGACGACATGTGATAAGTCTATATTAGCTTACAGGAGTCGAAACTGATCAGTAATATCAGTAAAAGTCAGTATTTTTTTAAATGGTCGATCAGTATTTTTGGGGTTTGGCAATGAAAATTTTCACATGGAAACAATTTTGACACTTCGCTTGAATGAATGGGGAAGAGGGGATAGCAAAGGTGACGTTTGTGTGTGCTGACAAAAAAAATCCATGGTTTGGAGCTTCGAGGCAAGTGAGCAGCACGCATCATGTCAAAATCATAAAGAATTATTAAGAATAAGTTGTTATTGGGTAACAAACCTCTTTGCAGAATTTCATAAAGTCTTATTTCATCCTTTGTATTTTCTATTAACTACAAAAATAATATGAGAAACATTCGTAGTATTTTGAAGTATGAACGTTTTCTCATAATGAAATAAAAATTCCAGGTTGATTTCAGCAATTTCCTTTGCATTCAAGTCTTCTCACAATAATAACCTTTATTCTTCTTCTTTATTTCCTACCATTCCTTTCATTCGTTACGAATATTCGCAACTTTTCTTTTTCACAATTTCGTTATTTTTTTTCATCTTAAACAATTGTCCTTTATAATATGAAAAACAAACGTGTTTCGATCTAGGTACTAGGAAAATATTTTTAGCTACTTTTTCGTTTTTTATCGACTTTTTGTGTAGTGAAATCTTGGTATAGCGAAGTTCGCAGGACGAATGTAAACGTATCGTTCATACTGAAAAGACTTTTTACTTCTTTTAGTATTTTCAGCCTGAAGAGTAAAAATATTATCATTCATTGATGTACGTATAAACTCACCAGCCTAATACTGGGAAAAATTCACCTATCCAGATATCATGGATATCAAAGGATGAGGTTAAAATGATCGGGGCCTAAAATATAAGCATTGGGCCCATATTATAATAAAGAAATTCTTTCATATTAAAATTAATTTAAAGATCGATAAATGTCAACCAATTTAGATATTTAATTTTTATTTTGACGCTCATAACTACTGAGGTAATCGCATCAGTCATTTAAGGCCTTGGCACCAAGAATGACGTGACAGTAATTTCCCACGGCATTATGGTTCAAAGTCGCGTGAACAATCGTATGATAAAATGGTAAAAATAGCGTTTTTTTCCATTTTTTGGGGTTAATTTTGCGTCTATCAAAAAACTTTTAGGGTTATTCCCTAGATTTTAATGCAATTTATCAGTACAAAAAAAATTACTCCGCGACTTTCGGGAAACGAGTTTCCGTCTTTCGGAAAAAAGATCAGAGGTGTTTTCACAATTTTTTTGAGAAATCTATATAAGATATAAAAAATCTTTTACGGTTATTCCCTAGATAAATGTTCAATGCATCTACCCTATTTTGTTCCAAAGCGTATTTTTTAGTAACGGTTGTCGAGATATAAGGTCTCCCGTTTTTAGAAATTTTTAAAATGTGGGTATGCATAGTCTTAAAATTCTGGTTTGATTTACTTTTCATTGATTTTAATTAATTTATTTTGAATAACAAACCGGCTGGGTGTAAAGCAAAGTATTAAGTAATCCTCCACACTTTAATGTCACATTTTATTGTCAATACGTATTATTATACAATCTTAATTTATGACAACGTTATCAATGTGTCAAATCGTACCATGCACAACTTACCAATGTATGAAATAATGAATTAATTTGACATAATTTATTTCTGCATGATAGTTAAAAATGAGTAATTAAATTCTGCATAGAGGGCATCATGGAATGAATTGAGGTGGTCGGTAGCCTGTTTGTAACGCACCCGAGTGTTAATCCGGTGGGCGTGGGGTGGGTTCAATCCCCGACTTACTCCACTTCACAACACAAGCTTTTCAGCTTTCTTTGATGACAAAGATGTATTTGGGTTTATTTCGATAAACCCAGATTCATTGTATAAAATAAAAAATCAATGGCTTAATCTGTGAAATACTTATTCAAAGTTTTATAGGGAACACATGGAACGGAACATTAAACAGTTACAATTGCGGTTTAAAAGCGTATAATATAGAGTAGAGGTATAAGGTAGCTCGTTTTCTTCTTCTTCATCATCAGCCTTGATCTGAGCCTGGTTTTTTTTCCATACTAAACGAGCATTCTCCTTTGACATTTCTATACCATGGAAGTAGAGAGGGCCAAAGGGTGCACTTATTGGCGTTCGTCAGGCCATTTGTTTAAAAGGGCACAAAATAATAATCCCTAGATGTAACTAATTATTAATGAAAAAATGTGTTAAACATTTGTTCTTTGTACACTAAGCGAAGAAACTGATGGTTGATAGCCATAAAAATTCCTTTCCTGATCTTGTCAACTTCCATTGAGAGCGGCTTCTAATCTTTATATTGATTTTAATGGCTTTGGAATGAGCTTCTTAAACCATGTTATGCTAATATTGTTAAACATAATTATGACAACAATAAAATTCACTATATTACAGAGGCAAGCACGTATCCAGACTTTTGGTTCGGGGGGGGGACATTTATTCAATATGCAAGGAGGGGATAGATCCCAACTATCCCCTCCTTGAATACGTGCTTGTACACAGACATGTATATAAGTCTTAATCTTCATAAAACAAACAGGAATGTCAAATATGAAATTAAAAGTAAGTAAATATCTATAAATATATATTTTACAAAAATTTATATTTTTTATATATTTTAAAATATATATTTTTTCGAAAGACAGCAACTCCTTTCCCGAAACTCAAAAAAAAAAGAAAAAACGCTTTTTTACCATTTTAACATGCGTTTGTTCATGCGATTTTGACCCTTAATGCCGCGGGAAATGACCGCGACGTCATAGTTGGGTCGCGAGCTTTAAGTAGTGGCGACACAGTCGGTAAAGTACGATAAAATTATGATATAATCAAAAGTGTTCATACACCTTTATGTTATGGCATAACGCACAGCATGTAACTTTCTTAGTAACACGATTTCGACTTCAAATATTATGTCATTTTTATATTTTGTTTGTAACTTGATATTATTTCTCCCGTAAGATACATGGAGTATCTTGTTACGAAAAGGAAGTTGTACGAAGGAAAGAGTTAGTACTCCAGAATACTCCAGAGATATATCTTTCTTTATAACTACAAGACGACCGCATATAGTTGACATTATGTCACTCTGTCAAGCATAAGAAGGTTTTTTTCTCTTAAGTATTCAGGAATCTTTGTGACATAAAGTAAACAGTTTGACACTATTTGCCCTATTTCAGATATATTTTTGTATATAACATTATTGAATAGAGAAAAAATGTATTTATGGATATGGATATTGGATAGATTATATAATATCTATCTATCTATCACTTCACACCGCGTCCCTTGCGGAGAAGGCAGAGAGCCGAACACTTCAATCATTACACACATATCTCGCTCAATATGTATCAGTATTTTTTCACGTATTTTTAAAAAAAAATCAATGAACTACTTTGGCAAAAAATTTAGAAATTAGTTGAATACGTGAGTGGCGCAGTTGGTCGGATCTCGAACTTACAGACGGAATTATCGAGTTCGAATTTCGATGCTGGCGATAAATCCCGCACTTAGAACAAAATCTTGTAGTTTATGAAAGTATTTGGGTCAGTGTGTATACAAACCAAGATACTTACAAAAAATAAAATAGTTTTACGTACCTACTTACGACTAGAGTCATATAATGTGTTTTTTTGTTGACCCTTTATTCCCTGTACAATTCCCTTAGAGTATATAACATCATAGAGGTATTTTTATATAGTTAACAGTAGATACATCAAGAGTCGTGATTGTTAGAACCTTTTTTGTATTTTATTGCTTCTCCTGATATACGGAGAAGGATCATGACACGGAGATACGAGTATATAATAGAAAAGGTATTGGTTGATATAGGTACAACAATAAATATCGATATTGGAACGTTTTATCGATTGTGTTGGTTATAATATAATATAGATTACTAGTACTATAGGAATACCTGACTAGGAATATATATATAATTTTATACTTACTCTCACCGATCCCAAAACAATTCACACCAATTCCAGTACATAAGATGGGAATCAGATGAGTTCAACTTAGAAGGAAAAAACTAAATTTCAACTACGTTGGGCAGTGCGTTTTATCTTCCAACATCATGCCTATTATAGCATTAAGGTATATCTCAAAAATAGGGTAACCAGTGGATGCTGTATGGGTGTGAAATTACACAACATTCTCTTTACGTAAACATTCATTGACATTCAAATGGGTAGAGAACGCCATTGCTGAACAAGATGAACAGTCTTGTAAGTTTCACGAATACTCGATATTTACAGGACCCTCGAAGATATATCAAAAAGGGTGGCGACGTATTCTACAATCCGGAGATCCCACGGGAGAGCATTATGCCCAACGCTCTAATTTCCAGAGTCAGTTTTTTTTAATGAATCTGGACTTGTATACACAAACCCAAATACTTTCAAATGATGTTGTAGGTTTTCGCAGCATGGTATATATATTCTTCCTTTCAGGTTATTCGGGTGTTGGCCGCGTGTCTTTTGTTCTTCTCTAGCTTTCGGCAGCGATACTTCTGCCATCTTCAGGATGAAATGCCAAATACTTTCCTGTACACTTCACAGAAAGCTAAAAGCTTGTGTCATAAAGTGCAGAACACATCGTCAGCACCAAGATTCGAACCCGACACCTCCTGATTAAAAGTCCGCGCTCCATCCAATTGAGCCAACAATTTGTGTTATGAATTATGTAACCCGTGAATTTAAACATCTATTACTGGCTATCTACCTAAATCTGGTTCGTTAGTCGAGATCCTTAGAATGACTCTTATAAAAATCCCTGATGTATTTTTTTCTCTTGTGGAAGTACAGACTAGAGAGTACAGGTTGTCCGATGCCCGCCCATCATGTCCGCTTCCCTCCGGTCCAAACTTTTTATTTGTGTTAGACATTCCAGCAGGAACATTTACACCCAGCATCGTGTGAATGTAAACACTACATACTACATACTAGATACCTACTATAAAATATATTAGTACGTGTATGGGGGTATAAAATCATAAGATTTATACTAGGTACTTTATATTGCTGTTATTAGCAACCTTATCAGAAAAACTATCTGCAAAAGTTGAAAATTTATCCGTTACCGCCGCAAATGCAAAACCAAGAAGTATTTCTTTTCGTGTGTTCAGCTCCTCCCGATGTTAACTAACACACTCTCTTCAGTTTCAATGTCCTGTAATATTCTTTTACTGATTTTCAATAACCCTTCATATTTTTCTTCCTTTTCCTGTCGTGTGTTTTTACGTTCCGTATTTTCCAAGCTCCGAAACGAACTCACTAATAACTTACCATCATGTTTACGAGGGCGCTAGCTCCTAAGTGGGAGGTGCTGGGTTTTCATCCCGGTACTGACGAGCTTTTAGCTTAATGTGAAGTGTGCAGGAAAGTATACACAAGCCCAGATCCTTTGTTTAAAAATATGTATGTCAAAACTGCATGTAAGCAATAAAGATGTATAAAACCGGGAGCAAAGGGCACAAAATCTAGACGCAGTCCTAAAAAAAGCAGAAGAAGAATATCTACGGAAGACAATCTGCCAGATTTTTTATATCACTTTTTCATCAATCTCTCCAAAAAATATGACTATGGGTCTCCCTGCACGTTTGTACGTATGCTTGTTTAAGAACTTAAGGTAATTTTTATATAGGTTTTATGTGTGTCAACATAATATAAGGTAGAACATAAATTGTGTCAACTGAGACCACGGGACGACACACTTGAGGTAATAACGCCCACCTGGAGACCACCGCGGTTGTTGACAATCTGGAGACAACATTACTGTCAAAATATAAGGTTTAGATTAGATAAATCTAGGTACAATTATTTATACATCTTGATTTCATAATTTTATTACACTGCCCCACCCTCACCATAGAACAGTTTTCCGCTGGTTCGTGAGACAAAAAACTTAGGTAATGTTTGTAAAATAACAAGTAGTCATCTCAACAGAGGTACAGCAAAGGATGGACATACCATCAGGCTTATGACTACTAATTATATAGTGTTTTCTCCTCACTCCGTTTATCAGCCTTCATGACACAGCGGGTAGAGTACCGGCGTGTTAGGCCGGAGGTCTGGGTTCAAATACCTTAGTTTAGTTCGACCTTTGTCTTGTTTGCATTAGGCCAGTAGTTTAGTTGAGTAGGTAGTGAATTAATGGAGACCATGAGCATGTAAAAAAGATGTCGAAAAACTACAGAAAAGATTGGTAGACGACGTGACTTCGGTAGCGAGTTGATACTGGGTGAGAAAGGCCAGTCATAGAATGGAATGGAAACGTTTGGGTAGAGGCCTATACGAACCAGTGAAGAGAGCAGGGCTGAAGAAGAAAAAAGTGGTGATGCTAGATCAGATAATTTTGATTACCTAGTTAAAATCAGACTCTGAGGTTTGCAAGAACGCATCATTATAGCCCAAAACCTTGATTCGAAGTTGATTTGTATTTGACACTGTGGAATCGAATTAACCCTGTAAATCATAAGGGATTGGGGTCCATTGCATAGTAATTTAATAATTTGGACTTCTTTTACAAATATTTGTTCATATTCTCGTAATGTTGTATCTCCCCATTTGTTAACCTCGTTTTCGGAGACCTAATTCCATTAAGTAAATTTGTAAAATAACTGTACGTATATTTACATACTAAACATGTTAAATTTTATATACGCAATGTACTCGTATACGAGACTCATTCGTAGAATTCGTATTGTTAATTCCCCTCCCTGAAACAGCTGAAAGACCCTTTAAACGATTCGTATTAGGCTTGACGTTCACTGCCGACTTTTTTCAATAAATTTCAAAATGTCTCAATATAAATAAATAAATAAATCTTTATTGACCAGTAAATATACACAACAACAAAAACAAGACAATGCAGGGTGACTTATTGCAAAAGGCGGATTTATTGCAAAAGCAATATTTTACAGTCAACCCGTTTTATTATTCGTCAACATATAATTATTAAACAGCGTATGCTTCAGGCAGAGAGAATAGAACGTCACACTTCCCTATCCTTACACACACTCCTTGCTTTCGTCACGTTCATGCAATTCGTCATACACACTCTAAGATTACTTTTACTCAGTACACGCTCATCCCTGTCTATGTGATCTATCAAGGTTATCTTAGGACGACCACGTTTCCTAACGCGTCGTCTTCAGCCACTACGTTCTTTTTGTCATCCTGTCACCACCCATTGTCTCAATGTTCCCAAACCATCTTAGTTCATTCACTCTCGTCGCTCATTTCTCTAATTACATAATTCCTTATACGGTCCACCCATATCCGGATTGAGGTGGTCGGTAGCCTGGTTGATAACGCGCTCGACTGTTAATCCGGTGGGCGCGGATTCAATCCCCGATGCCGACAAACCCAACTTCACGACACAAGCTTTTCAAGGTGAAGTGTATAAAGTGAAGTGTATAAAGCGAAGTGTATAAAGATGTAATTGGGTTTATTTAAAATAACCCAGATTCTTTTGGAAAAATATGTATTGATGTATGAAAACTTCCCAGTTATCACGTGTACGACTGGCTTTAACTGCATCAAAACAATATGGCCCATTTTAATAAAATTTCGGCCTTGTTCCATTTATTCGCTCTGTGAATTTCCCTTAAAACGAACACTCACTTCTATTTGTGGTAATGAAAACTTTTTTCAGCAACTGGAGCAATTTATTTGAATGGCCGCCACCTGATGTTTCTGGAATGAAAGTGAACTGGTTAAATATTCAACGCGTATTATTCCAAGTGATCGTGAAGTTTTATTGTTGTATGAATTTTGAAGTGTTTAAATTTACATAATTTTCACAATATTAAAGCTCCCGACCCAACCATGACGTCACGGTAATTTCACGCGGCATTACCTAATGTTCAAAATCGCATGATAAAATGATAAGTATAGCGTTTTTTTTTTCAATTTTTTGGGGTTAATTTCGCTTCAATCAAAAAACTTTTACGGTTATTCCCAGATTTTAATGCATATTACAAATACGAAAAAATGTGACTTTCGGGAAACGCATATTTAGTAAGACTGTCGTTTATTAAGGCAAAGCATATTTAGTAAGTTTTTCGAAATCTAAGGTCTCTCGTTTTTGGAAATTTTTGAAATGTATACTCATAATTTCAGCTTCAATGGTTAGCACCATATAAAAGTACTTACACGGGCAATTTTTCGAGCAACAATTGCTCGGCAACTCGTATTGCCTCAACTGGAGCAATTGTTGGGCAATTAATTGCCTCAACTGGGACAATTAATTGTGAAATTAATTGCGTCAATTAATTGCGCAATTATTTCGACAAAATTTGCTTGTGTAAGCGAACCTTTAGGAAGTAAAGCAGAGTACATGTTTGGCTCAGTTGGTTGGAACGCGGACTTCCACTCTGGATATGCCAGTCTCAAATCTCAGTGCCGACGATATATTCGACAACTCACGACACAAGCTTTTAGCTTGCTGGGAAGTGTGGAGGAAAGTATTTGGGCTTGTTTTTACAAGCCTACTTCCTTTTAAAAAAAATGTTGCTAAATTCGAAAATAAGACCTAAGGGAGAAACAGCTGACCAGTGAGATGACACAAGACAGAAAGACTTGCAGACTGCGTACCAGATTGGCCCCTTGGGGACCCCAAGTGAACTGGGAAGAGGCAAGGAAGAAAGTAAAATATAGACAAATACATAAAAATCATGCAGAGTTACAAAACAAGACAATAGTATTGTGTGCTAAAGGGCGGACTTTTGCACAAGCAATATCTTACAGTCAACACGAAAAGATATTGGCCGGGACCCAAACAGATAGACTCACATTAGAAAGAAACTCACATTTGTAGTGGGATTAAAAAAGTTTTTACTAAGATGTGCGTACCAAAAAAATTGAGATCTTGATGACATATTGCTACATTATGGGAAACAAACAATGTGTGGTGTTGAAAGAAAAAAATGTGTATTAAAAAAATATATTGCTATTAAAAGTGACAGATTTATAAGGGGGATTAATGAGTGTTTGATACGCACATGTTGTATATCCATCCACCCATATCATAAAATGGTTATTTGTCTATAATAAAATTTTATTTTTTATTTATTTCATCATGCCGCGTCCTTACTTCTATGTAAAGAAAACAGCATTGCCTTACCCATCTGATGTTCGACCTCGCATATCTCTGTACTTCTTGTGTCTATATAACTGTCTCTTGGAGTCTTCCCTGCAATATTTCTGGAGGTCATCCTCTCAGAAAATCCCTGTAAGAATCTAGACTTCTATACTGCATAAACCTTGGGTTGTGTAGAACAAAATACCTATTTAAACGTAAGTGTTGATTTTCGAACCTGGCACCTCCCGTTTGGAAGACTGGCTTTCTAAACAACTGCGCCAATCCTAAAGACTATTAAATATAAAGCTCCATTAAAGTTTTATTTCTTGGAAGGATCACATAACGAACGACGAAGTTCTCAACAAAATCAAAGGAGTAAGACATCTGCTCAGTGCAGTAGCAGAAAGACGTGCCAGATGGATCGGCCACATAGTGCGTCAAGAGGGTCTCCTCTTTGAATTAATTGTATGAATGAACGAGGGGACAAACTACAGAGGACGACCAAGGAAAGAATACCTGGACGACCTGTGCCAGGATGTGGGCTTCGACTTATATAAAGAGTTAAAAGAACCGCACAGGACAGGGATGAGTGGAGAAGGTGACATGGGGCTTTACTGCAAACCAATCGTAACGATTGAAACTGGAGAAGAGTTTGAAAGTGTTGTAGTTTGTTTGTGTGATTGAACGCTTGTTGCTGTGACTGTCGTGGTTTTTTCTGTTTTAATAAATAAATCTTTATTGAAAAGAAAACATATCTTCCAAATGGTGGGTTTATTGCCATAGGCAATGTCTGCCAACCAACCACTTGTAACATTCATTTGATATACACATTACATACAAGTGTATGAAAAATAAGAAAAATATAAATAAATATGAAAATAATAATAATAATGTATAGAATACTTATACATACATTAAAATGCATACATAAATCGATATGTGGATGGGAAGAAGGATGTTTTCCTTTTTTCTATCCAATTAAATATTCATTTTTTGTATGGCATATCCTAGACCTTTTTATACACAATGATCGCCTCAACACATGCCCTGCCTAGCAAAGAGATCAGAGACGTTTTTGTTGTGTTACATATTAGATTATTATTTTATAAATGTAAAATTGTGCATTTTTTCAAATATTTCTGGAAATAAATTATCGTTATTATTAACCTTGTACCAGGCTCGTTCATTGTGAATTCATTCTGCCTATTGTGTATGTATTATTTCCCTACATTATATCCTTTAGTATTCCATAACATTCCTCTTTATCGTCCAAGGAACATTGAATATTGAATAAATTTATGGTAATTTTATGAGCCGCTTTGCAAGGAATAATATTTACATTGGTAAGTTCGCATCTATATACATTGGCAATACCATAGAATATCTTTGTAATAGATTCTGTGTTCCAATAGTATTCTACCAAATTCGGTGATGGCTCTGCGACTCCTCTTTGTTTGTCCATGATCTCCATTTAATAACCCTAGGTGTCCACCTACCATCATCTTGTCTTTTTTTATGTGCTTAGCCCATTGCCATTTCAGTCCAGCTGTACGATCCATGACGTCCACAACTCAGGTTCTGCGTCTAACTGCCCCATTTACACCGAGACTTACACCGAGCGTCTGTTTTTATATTGATCGCTGTGTAAGTGTGTACGCTTCAGTCTTAGCTACTGTTTTGGGCATTCATATCTTTTTCTTATTTATCGTGTATTGTATTTGAATAATATTCAGGATATTATTCAGTTCTACACTGATGATGTATGCTTTTGGTAAACTGTAACTGAGCTTTTTACAATCTACTGAGCATTGGTATTGTGTGTATTATACCATATTATAATGATATGTGTATTTTTCTGCATCTTGTTTTTGGTTTCCAAACTTTCATAAGTATGTGTTCAATTTATCTCATTTTATTGTCACAGACATTGCCTACGGCAATAAACCCGCCATTCGGTATGATGTTTTATATCCGACAAATATTTATTTATTTATTTTATTTATACCATATGATTTCAGAGATCACTCGTTCTTTATGGGTGGAATGCCGATTAATGAAAAAAAAGATTATTCCGTATGTTATAGGTGTCAGCTAGTTATTGTAATATAAAATTATGTAAAATTGAAGAGTTTGAGTGCCCGAGCTAAGCTCCAAGGAAGATAAATAAAAGCAATATCATCATCATCAGCCCTCACTCGTCCAGTGTTGAACATAGGCCTCCCTTTCCGACTTCCACACATCGCCATTCTGTGCCACTGCTGTCCTGCTACCTTCTTGATGTCATCAGACCATCTCGCCTGTGGTGTGCCTGGATTTCTGTAGTCGGTTCTCGGTCGCCATTATAGGGTCCGTAAGCAATATGGACTAATCTATAGTTTAACACATCCATGTGCGATATCCATTCTTCTTTATCGATGAATGGACGGCGACGCAAGGAACAAAACAATCAATAATAATACCAAGGATATAATATTATAATGAAACCGGTGACGATAACCGGTTACGGTTATTATTCCTATTATTTTTACTATATTACTGTGAATGTAGGTGTAGACTGGAGATATTCACATAAGTATTGTGTTTGCGCAAAATAGGGTGGGCGAAAAAATACGAAAAGTGCAATGTTTGTACTGTGCGACCACTGTTTCAAGACTGTTGAGAAATCTGAACTATTCTGTGCTGGAATTATGTAGATTCAGACAATTTATAAAATATCTGAATTTCTTGCTGATAAAATTGAACTTGAAGCAGTGATGACGTGCCTAAATGAAAGTTTGATTTATTTTTATAATGTCTGTAATCATGACACACATTTTTTTAACGTGTCAAGCATGTGTTTTTGTCATTTTCCGACGTGTGGGCTAACCCGTGCCAAGTGTGGGGCTAAGAATTCGCAACACTCATACGCATGGTCCGTACATTGTAATCCTAATCCTCGTTGCTGAAGAACTTGTGTGAAAACGAGAGACCAGATAAGGAATAACGTTTAGGAGATGGATGTGACTAGAATGACAAAGAAAAGGCTTAGAGGGTTTGGATAATGTTTAGAGAATGAAAAATGTTTGGAGTATTAGAATCTGGGTCGGTCTTCTTGAACAAGTACTCAAGAACAGCGCAAATATATAGAATTTGACAATACTGCACATAGTTATAATAACAAATGTTCACTAGGGCGAACATATCGCTATATAGCGATATCTTTCATCTAAACCAATTATTGTCAACCCACATAGTCATACAATTTCTTTGTATCTATACTCCCAATATATGACACACATGCATATAATCATGCACATTGCACAATGCACACACCCTGAACAAATCCAGTTCTCGAAGCGGTATATGTAATTAAATTATAATAATCATGATTGTCTCGTGAGACCGAATACTTTATGTGAAACTCCCGAAGCGAGGTGACATTATGTCTCCCAGAATTTCTTTTATTACCAGTTTAACGATCGTTATTTAATTTAATTAACGTATTGTAAATAACGTTAATTTCTTGTTTTTAAACTTCGGCTGCTTCTTGTTTACCCATTTACGACCTCATTAAGTTAATTTACAAAAAAGTGCAGACTGCTTTTGTATAAGTAGATACTTTTCTCTTTACTGTTACTCATGGGAACATTAGAATGCCATCAGGCTTGGACGCCCCAGTCATTTTGCCACCCTTTTATTTAACTTCATCTGTCGTTGGTATTTGAGTCTGAGTCGGCATTTACCTCTTCAAATTTTTAAAATTTCCAGTATTCTACCACCTTAGAATTTTGCATGGATATTTGCCACAATTGTTTTTGTGTCAGGAATGTTTTTTGCAACCCATTTTGAAAAAAAAAACAAGCGTGTAACTTTAATTCGTGTTTCTGTAACCAATAACGTCGTGCAAGTCAGTTTTGACAAAAAAAAAAAACATAATTAGAAAACCACACAAAATCGCATACCTAACGTAAATTGGGGTATTTGTGTACTTCCACAGGTGCTCTATCTGTACTTTTTAAAACTGTAGGTACGTGGAAATTCATCAGACCTTAATTCTATTGAGAATTTGTGGTCGAATAGCAAGCCTAGATTGCTTAAAATGGATTTCACAGCAAAAACAAAGAGGATTGAAGCAGTAATTTCGGTGTGGTTTTGAGATGACCAAATAAATGAAAATTGTAAAAAATTAATTGACCCTATGCCAAAACGAGTAAAAGCCGTAATCCAAGCCAAAGGAGGACACATCTATTGAATACCTCTTAAATGTTAAGTAAATTAGTTATACTCTATGTATATTTTATAACATTATTTGATATGTATCATAAATCTGCCTGTGTTCACATTAATTCGCACACTACTGTATATTAGAACAACTTCCAAACATTTTTCATGGTCCTGGGTTGCATTAATACCTAGTCGCAACGAGAAATATCTTTCGAAATTGATATTCCTATACCTCGTATAGTATGTAGATGTATAAGGTAAGGATTGTTTATGTAAGGGTTTTGTTCTGGGAATTGTATCATAAAATGTACACATATTATGACTGCTTTACAATGAGGTTAACTTTTCATTTTGAAATATTTCACGAGTTTGAAGGTAATACCACATACGCAGTAAATCTACTCACAAAGGCAGTTGTAGTTCGGGAACAGTCATTATTTAGGTCTGAATTGAATGGTAGAGTTTATTACTGCAGTTGGAATATTAATTCAATTTATTTATATAGGTCCAGATTAAATGCATAAATGAATTACTATGTCACATACGAGTAGTTTTTAATACTGCCTGAAACTTATCGAAGTTTAATTAACTATAAAGCTAAAATATCATATTTGATGCAAAGATATTACAGACTACAGTAGGTACAAATAAATACAAATACTAACATGACCTTCCGAGGCGCTTGGATTCCTTCATTCCAATGGCGCCTCCCACCAAGAATATTAGACAGAATCAAAATTTTGTAAAAAGATATGAGTTCTGCTCGTGAAGCACTTATACCTAACACGATGGTATGCGGTGACTGGATCCTACCAATCGCACGGTGTTTTCCAAGGCTCGAACTAGACAAGATCTAGATATCTTTTCCAACGCCCTTTCATACGATACCACATATGGCTCCACACGACCCTTGGATAATTTTGAAACCCTTTACATATTTTTTGTCCCTGGAGTAGACTCTGATCCAAAGTGGTACAGAATTGTATTGTCATCGACTTTACGTATGCTTGCAAAGTTTTAGGTCTCAGAAGAAACGTTTGACTTTGAAAAAATAGACTATGTTCAGTACGTTGTAGGCATTTTTTTTGTGAAGCTTTCTATTACCAGGGGGGGTACTTTGTAAGCTTTCTCACCCGAAACACGCAGATAAAATGTTTATGGAAAATGACCCTTATGGCGATATACATAAGGGCGTTTTTCGTGTGCATTTTATCTGCGTGTTTCGGGTGAGAAACCTTTAGAAAGTTTCAGTACAGGTGTATTATTAGAGCGATTTGTTGTGTTGGTAGGACGTTTACAAAACCTTTTAGTATTATTAAAGAAGTGTTACCAACATTACAATTTACCTAACATTACCCAGCTTCTTCTTCCTATTATTTCTCCTGCCATCTGATATTAATCTATGTCACTTTACCGTTTATATTAAACTTACACTCGCAAGCTTTCGCCTTATAAAGCTACCATTACAATATCATGCTTGGAAATGTCTTATCTCTATACATTTCTAATACCGTTTAGTTGCCTTATTAGGATAGGAAGCTTTTTGTGACATTGCGTTCTCTTATAGTATGAAATACAATTAGAAAAGGCGATGTTGTTTACTTTACATCGAATTTCTTTTCAATGATGTGTTAGAAAACAATGTATCCCATCGAAATCGTCGACTTTTGAGAGCAAACACTAACAACTTCGTCTTCCCATCCCAGTCTGGGTCTACCCACCTTTCTCCTTCCACCTGGGTGTCCAGTCATAATTCTTTCAGGAATGCGTGTATCCGGCATTCTCTGTACGTGCCCAGCCCATCTCAACCTGAGCAGTGTCATATGGGTTGAGATGCTAGGGTGGCCAAATACGATCTTGCGCAATTCTCAGTAAACAAATATATCTATTGTGTCATAGATCATTAAAATGGTTTTATAATCGATTAGGTATAATCATTGACTGATGAAATACTGTCAGTGAACTTCACAATGCTGAATTCAGTTCGAAGCTGAAATCTACGAGAACATCTTCTCAATATCAATATTTAATCGATGTTTTTCATCGACACAATATGTAACACGAATTATTGTAGCACTCTACTTCCCTAGGTTGCTCAGTTTATCCATTCGTACTTACAAATGTGCTTACTTGAAGAAGGCAACGCGTTTCGTATACTACCTATACCTGTTCCTATGCCTGCTTGTAGGCGCTGTTAAATGTTTGTGTTTGTTTCGGGAATTGTTTACAACTTAAATTAAATACAACTTGCAAGCTATCAAAGTTTAATTAACCAATGTAATTTATCACTTTAATTCCTTCCTGATGTTTACGACCAGTTAGTTTCTTGAGTACTTTCGATTTATTTTTATTAAAGCTTTTCAAAAAGGAGGATATCAAATTAACGAATCTGCAGAAATTTTGATTACCTTGTACTTAAGTTGTTCGAATCTTGCATACTTAAAGTCAAATTTAATTGCAGATGTGGTCATATAACGGATTTAGCCAACTATAATCTACCTATTAGATATCAGAATAATCTCAACAGAGGTTGGCGCACAACATACGAGTATAAAAGCTTTATCTCGACTCAGTTACCAGCCATCACAGCACAGCGATAGAATACCGGCTTGTCTGGTTTTGGAGGTCTGGGTTCGATTACCGTCCTCGGCAGATGGATGGTTTGGAATTGTTTAATGTTAAGTGATCACATTAAACCAGCCGACGATCAGTCATAAGCCTGATGGAAAGTCCATCCTTTGCTGTATATCTGTTGAGATAAGTACTTGTTATGATGTATTTACCCTGTTTAGGTATTTAAATTTTTCTGATGTTTTCATAAGCACGTTTTAAAATAAATAGATCAATACTATTTATTCATATACTTACATAAAATATCAGACTAATTCTGTTTCAGCATCTTTATTCTCTACAGGCATTTTCTTAAAAAAGTAAAACCTAGCGTTATAGATAGATAGTATAAAAATATTTCCAATTTCTTTATGAAATATTAAAGTAATTTGTTATAGTATTTGGAGAGTTTCTGGCGAATTTCCAGTAAATGCATTTCATCCTTGGATATCAGCAGACCACGCGGAAGAAGATGAAATACTAATATCCTTTTTGATCCTCAATTCGTTTATTTTGAAAATATAATATTTTTTTATATAAACCTAATAGGTATAATATTGTTGGTTATATGTGCAATAATACTGTATGATTTACGACTTAGTACATACGACATTTTTTATTTCAATATCATTACGATGTTGAATTCTAGATATGTGATGACAACTTTTTAAAAATAACAGTAGCATTATGTTTTAATATACACAATAACACTAGAATATTACACTTTTATTCGTGTAGAGAAATAATATCGCGACAAAAAATAATGAAAATTAACTATTTACCTGAATATGAAGAACGATCTTTGACTTGGGTCAGGTTTACCACAGCTGTACGTGAACAGGAAAGTTCATCTTTTGCTGTATATCTGTTGAGATGACTAATTGTTATTCAACCACGGCATGTAGAAATCCGATTTTTTCGAAAAAAGTAAATTATAACATTAAAAAAATAATTTAAATTACCCCGCGATTGACGAGTATTGGAAATAGTATCCTCTTATGCCAGTTGGTTCTAAATGCTTGGTTAATTACTCTAAATTGGCATAATATTTTGTTTTTTTAATCATGTGCTTCAAATCACTTTAATTTCACTTACTTGTTTAATAAAAGTTGTAAAGCGACTTCAAAACTCCTCTTTTGGTACAGTTTTCACTTATTTTCTGCTTTTAAGTTTTTTTTTTTTTTACAAAGTGAAAAGTAGCAGTGATTTGTTACATTGTTATTTTAGTAACAGAGTTACTATATCAATATTTCACAGTTGTGCGATGCATTTGGCTCAAGGAAGGGCTGATAGCAATTTGAAAATACTGCAAGAAGGGGT
The DNA here is from genome assembly GCA_963576895.1 of Ceraclea dissimilis. NCBI lineage: Eukaryota > Metazoa > Arthropoda > Insecta > Trichoptera > Leptoceridae > Ceraclea > Ceraclea dissimilis. The sequence goes on from OY756370.1 coordinate 13,602,201, forward strand.
GAAACTGCAAGGGATATAAGCGTCGTATAGTTCGATATTAGCAATGTGATATGAAAAATAATATATTTTACGTAAAGTCGAGGACAGTAGTGTTGCCAGTCGCGAATATAAATTGCAGACTTTAGGGGAATATTGTATTATATTGCATAGCATGTTGTGATAATATTTTATTTTTACTGTATCGATTGAAAATTCGGGGATTTGTAGAATGCGTTACTTATCAGCGCATACTGAAGACAGAATACAATAAAATATTGAAATTTGTATGTGTAGGACTTTTGTCCACTGATCTACGTGACTTGCAGATAGAGTGCAGTTGCTTCAGATTGAGAGTCCTAGCTTCGAATCAAAGTGGAAATAGATGAATAAAAATGATTAATTGAATGTTCTGTCTTTGTATTTTGTGAAGAAGGCCTGTTTTTTATGGTGAAAATTTACTGTAAAAACTTACTTTAATATGAATGCAATTTTGTATTTTTTTGTGAACGAAGGCTAATGTGTTGGGAACCTATGTTTATACAACAGTACTTGATACATTAATCAGGATAGCCAATTTCTGTGTTGACATTTTCATCTCGAAAACTAATTATTATATTCATTGTAATAAAATAATTTGAGATAATGCTGATCGGTTAATTCACGTGGCAGTTAAAATGCCGGAAACAGTTTACTGAAATTTAAGAGTATGCATATTGATATTTCAAAAATTTCTAAAAACGGGAGACCTTAGATCTCGAAAACCTTTACTAAATATGCTTTGGAACAAAATAGAATAGATTCATTGAACCTTTATCTAGGGAATATCCGTATAAGATTTTTTACTCTTGTATAGATTTCTCAAAAAAAATGTGAAAAACACCTCTGATCTTTTTTCCGAAAGATCGTTTCCCGAAAGTGGCGTTGATTTTTTTTTGAATTGATAATGTGCATTAAAATCTAGGGAATAACCATAAAAGTTTTTTGATTGAAGCGACATCAACTCCAAAAATTTAAAAAATAATGCTATTTCTACCATTTTATCGTGCGATTGTTGATGCGATTTTGAACCTTAATGCCATAAGAAACGTGACGTCATACTTGGGTCGGGAGATTTAACTGTAAATAATGCGTTCTAAATATTGTTATTGTCCTGTCAAATACACCCAGTGGGTGCTTGAAACAATTACTCAAATGATAATGATGGGTTGTATTTGTTATTTACGTATGTTTTTGTATGCGACATTTTCCCGATAATAATCCGCCTTTGTCTGAAGGAAACGTGACTTCAGTTTGAAGTATCAGCTCACGTGCTATGGTAGAACCACTGGAAACAAATATTTCCTGAAATATTATGCATTACTGAAATTTCCTGAAATATTATGATTTGGTTTACAATACTATGTCTTGAGTTTCGCAGGTCTGAAAAAAGTTATGAAAATCTATCTCTCTATCCCGTACTCAATCCGCGTCCCTTGAGGTGTAAGCAATTATGCATAGAGAAGGCACCGCAATAAAAAAAAAAACGCATTTTCCGGATTTACCCTCTCACTACCAGAATGTAATAGAAGGGTTACAGAATTTTTATGACTATGGATTTAATATCTGTATATTTTCATATGAATTTAGAAAAAAAAATTTTTTTTTCCTCCTCCCATGTCCTTCACGGAGGACACTGGTAGTTTTTTACTGGCAAAACATATTTAGTCATATACAATGAACATTTTATAATAAGTTTACCGTGGATTAAGGATGAATATTTGCTTCAGATGGATTTTATTTATATTATCTTCGTGTCCTCCAGGGACAGTGGTAGTGAGATGGTTCTGGCACAATAAATAGCCGACTCACTCACTGACGGCTATCTTAATCAAATCGCTATAATCAGTGATATTTTTTCACAGACGGAATTTAATTAAATCACAAATGATTACAGATATTATCAAGCCCCTCCCTCACTATATACCATAATGTCAACCTCACATTGCCTGTTGTAGGAGACGTGTTAATTAGCAGAAGTAATTAGTGATATGATGAGTTAAGTCCTTGTCACTTTCAGGCTTATTCTGTCTACTGGAGTTATTAAATTATTGATTCGACGCCCACGTTGAAAATGTTTAATTGAAAATTTATACAATAAGCTGTAATTACGTAGAAATTTTCCATCCCTGTACGTTTTTATAGTTTGTATGTATTGCCAGGGGCCCGAGTCAAAACACTTAACGTGACGGAAACGTTTGCGTTTTACGTTTCGTGGTTTGACTCAGGCCCCGGGAGAGGTGGCCGTCGATTACCCACAAGTTGACAACTTGGTTACCGAACTCCACCCCACCACAGGGGCATTTGGAGTTGTCCAGCTAGCCCGACTTTTGGAGGAGAAGACCGCACCTTTCATGCCCAGTTCTGATTCGGTTCAAGTGACACCAGAGGTGACGTGGTAAATGGTTACCCGGTGGCATTGTTGCAGGAGAGTTTATCATCATCATCACTGGCGCTACAGCCCAATGTGAGCCTTGGCCTCCTCCAGAATTCTTCGCCATTATATTCGGTCCATCATCGCCCGCACCTTCCAGTTCGTCACTCTTATTGCCCTGAGGTCCCTCTCCACGCCATCCATCCATCTCAGCGTAGGTCTCCCCACATTTCGTCTCCCATTTGGTCGCGTGCTGAGGATCTTCTTCGGTATTCGGTTGTCCTCCATTAGCTGGACATGTCTCTACTATCTTATGCGATATGATTTTTATGTTAGGTTCGTTTTATAGACTATCCTCCAAATTCTGTTTTCGTAGAGAGGCCCAAAGATTTTTCTCACCATTTTCCTTTAAGATCAGAAGTGTGTTTTCGTCTCTTTTACTCAGAGTCCAGCATTCGGCACCATACACAAGCACAGGTCGCAGCAATGTTTTATATAGTAGTAACTTTGTGTTCCTTGTCAACAAACGAGGTTTAAGGTGTTTGTGGAGTCCAAAATAGCATTTTTTCGTTCGAGAGTTCATAGGTTCGTGAAATTACCAGACAGGATTATGTGAATCGTGACATTAAATCAAAAGCTCGACCAACAACCGCCTGAAACTTCTATTAAAAAATCACAACTTTTACATTAATGGAACTAATGAACATGCATGCACAGCATGCGAATAAAAGCTAATTAATTCTGCAAAACCTTAAGCAATTTGCATCGTGAAGTAGCTTACAATTTCCCCACTTCGCTTCATGATTAAAATATCTGAGTGAATCCCTCTGTAATATTTTATTCAGAAGGTTGAAATCTATTTGTTTCATTCAACGGAGATTATTTAATTAGCCGAAGCTGTGAATTATAAATTTACTTACTTTTCGACTTAATCAAATTATAAACACTGCCTGTAGGAGTGGGAATTTGTTCTTCTGAGAAAAGCCCTTGTTTACGTGTACCTCATACTTTGTTCTTTGTCTCTCACATGCTTATCCTTTGGAAAAAAAATAGAGTAGATAGATACATTTAACTTTTATCTTAGGAATGACCCTAAAAGATTTTTTATACCTTGTATAGATTTCTCAAAAAAAGTGTGAAAAACACCTATGATCTTTTTTCCAAAAGACAGAAACTCGTTCCCCGAAAGTCACGGATTTTTTTTTGTACTGATAATATGCATTAAAATCTAGGGAATAACCGTAAAAGTTTTTTGATTGAAGTGAAATTAACCTCAAAATATGGACATAACGCTATTTTTACCATTCTATTATGCGATTGTTCATGCGATTTTGAACCTTAATGCCGTGGGAAATTACCGTGACGTCATAGCTGGGTCGGGAGTTTTAAGGAGTACTTTTTCAAATGATTTATTTCACAAATTTTGTAACATTTTATCCTGAATGATGAATGCTCATTTCATCATACAAATGGAAGCAGGAAAACTTCACCTATTCACTCGCGAGCATTTATGCAGGCATTAAAACGAGAACCTCTTGACGTAACACTATAAGGCACATTACATGTTATCTTCCTTATATTCAACCACACGACATTCTTCACAACTCCCAGCGATAGATGGCTCTTTTGTACTACCATTGTGCCGATACTCTTTACTTCAATAGCACTTGACACCAATAGCTATTCAGAACCTTTCTGTTCCTGCACTTTGCTATACAAGTGATGGATTCATAGTACGTATTATGCCGGTTGAGATTTAAAGCGATTTCCTTCATTTATTCTTACAGTGGAAAATGCTTTTGTCTAGTGTGTAAATACAAATCAAAATATCGTATATTGACTCCTGACTCAAGTAAAAAAAAAAGCAAGTACTTATAGTAATCTCAACAGATATACAGCGAATGATGGACTCTCCATCAGGCTTATTTAATGTGATCACTTTACACTAGTAACATTCACCAATTCCAGTCCATCCATCTGCTGCGGCCGGGAATCGAACCCAGACCTCCAGCCTCACAAGCCGGTATCCTACCGCTGTGTTATGAAGGTTGGTTGCCAAAGCAAGAAGGAACGTGTATATATGTAAGGATGGACTGGAATTGGTGTTACTTCGTGTAAAGTGATCACATTAAACCAGCCGATGATCAGTTATTATAGCCTGATGGAAAGACCATCCTTCGCTGTATATCTGTCGAGATAACTACTTGTTACATCCAACTGATCCAACTAAGACATGTAGAAAATCTTATGCTTCATCCACATGCTCGTTAACCGTCGATTACGTATACAATCCAAGACAATCACCCCGTCCGCACGTCTTTTTACTCATTCACACAAAGGGTCGGCGGGCATGTGGCAGAGGCATTATGTTTCCCACAAAAATTAAAATTACGTGCTAATTCTTTAATTTCTTTGAAACACCTTCGAACAGATACATTGCTCAGTAAAATGTTTTATATTTCTAGTATTGATGCTTACGACTTACTCTCAACGGCTACTGTATTCTTGTTCTTATTGCCAATCGGTATAATAATATGGTGCAAAGTACAATAAGACAGTGAAGTTTGTCAGGCTACTAAAGTCCAGTTTTTATGGCAACAGTGAAGTTCACTGCTCCGCAATATCCAGTTACATTCAGTCCATATATGGTAGCTCAGTCCTTTTGCAGCACGAAGTCGGCAAAATTAATAACAGATGGGACTCTATGCAGTATGATACCTTAGGGTGGGATGTTTCAGAATATCAGGCGTCCCCCCCGCCACACCTGACGCGTCACCCCCCTGGCCCCCCGAATAGGTCCCCCTACGTGGTTTTCATCTATTTATCAAAAAATTGTAACAGATAGAAGGAAAATGTTAAGGACAAAAATAGTCCTTAATAAATTCTCTACAAAATAGGTAAAGCACATTTTTTGATAGGACTAGTAATTTACCCGCAATAGCCGGTGAAAATATCGTAATTTTTTAATAAGAACCAAACATTTTTTATTTTACTCAAATTGCTGAAAATTCATAAGAGCTACAAGAAAATGGTCAAAGAATGAATTAATTGCTATAGTTTTAGCTATAAAATGAGCTATTATTTATTTTTGCACGGCTCATAGTTTTTGAGTTATAACATAAAATTCCAATGACAGAAGTCTTAAAAATGGAACTTTTCATACAATTTGTATTGAAATGCTGTGATATTAAAATTTAGGTTACGCCTGTTTTTCACAAGTATGTGAAAGATAAAAAATGTATTGGAGTATGACTGGATTTTGTAAGTATTTTAAGGTATAATTCTTTAGAAGTTCAATACACTTTTGCCAGCCATATTTCAAAGCCGTATCCCAGTTTTGCAGAAGGATTCGTCAAGATCATTAAAGAAGAAAATTTAGTGTATGTCTGTGTAAGATACGAGGTTCGGCTGAACACTTCGTAGCCCTGAGAAAAAAATGTACAGACCAGTTTAAGTTCATTATTGATATAGATAATTTAAACTTCATTAGGGCTATTTACAAAATTTGAGATCGATAGGACGACGCTGGCACTCTTGGCACCATTTTTATTTCAACGTGTTTGACATTTTTGTGAAAATGTGAAATTGTCAGCTGCGATCCGTGATAAAATATTATTTTATCTAAGGTCATAGACCGACACGAACCATAAAAGAAATATCGGGTTCATTAATGGAGTCTGTTCCATCATATGCCATGATTAGAAAGTAAGTGCCAGATTTTGAATGGGCACAGCAAGGTGTCAAACACAACCCTTGAAGCGGAAAGCAATAAAATGCAGTAGTTCTGGAGAACGTCGATAAAGACATGGATTAATTTTTCAAAGATCGCGGAATTATTAGTTAGGTGATAGCAGAGATTCCAGTGATCTGATTTTAATCAGTAGTGTTCATCTTAACTTCAGAACAGGACTTGTACAAACCCTCGAATCGCCGGGTGCCAATGCTTTTGACCCATATCCTAACCTTGAGGAATCCTTCTGGAAAACTGGGATAATGGCTTTGAAACATGACTGGCAAAAGTGCATTCAACTTCGAAAGGATTATATCTTGAAATACTAAAAAGACCCAATCATACTCCAATACATTTTTTATCTTTCACATGCTTGTGAAAAACAGGCTTAACCTAAATTTTAATATCACAGCATTTCAATACAAATTGTATGAAAAGTTCCATTTTTAAGACTTCTGTCATTGGAATTTTATGTTATAACTCAAAAACTATGAGCCGTGCAAAAATAAATAATAGCTCATTTTATAGCTAAAACTATAGCAATTAATTCATTCTTTGACCATTTTCTTGTAGCTCTTATGAATTTTCAGCAATTTGAGTAAAATAAAAAAAATTTGGTTCTTATTAAAAAATTACGATACTTTCACCGGCTATTGCGGGTAAATTACTAGTCCTATCAAAAAATGTGCTTTACCTATTTTGTAGAGAATTTATTAAGGACTATTTTTGTCCTTAACATTTTCCTTCTATCTGTTACAGTTTTTTGATAAATAGAGGAAAACCACGTAGGGGGACCTATTCGGGGGGCCAGGGGGGTGACGCGTCAGGTGTGGCGGGGGGGACGCCTGATATTCTGAAACACCTCACCCTAAGGTATCATACTGCATAGAGTCCCATCTGTTATTAATTTTGCCAACTTCCCCATACATTGATTTCCTAAAGTGACTGAACTATGGTGAGACTTCTACAGTAACAACTAAAGTAAGTGGTTTGGTTCAAAAGATTGGTTTTGTCTTTCAATTGGCAATACAAACCAAGAGATACGTTGACGTGAATGGTGACGTGAACCAATCAGTTCAGCATTTGATTTAACTGTATTAATTAGTGATGGGCCAACTATGGATTTGGCCGACTAGACGAATAGTCGGCACTCAAATGACCGATTAGTCGGCCGACTATAATAGTCGGCATCTCTGCCGGATAGTCAGCCTCTATAGTAGGTGTAGAACAGGTAACACTACTAAAAATGAAATTTAATTACGAGTAGGTATAATAATTTTAAGCTTTTGTCGTTCCCATAATATAGTTAGTTAGCGATTTCCTTTCGTTCCTGTAGCTATTAGGTACCGACTGTAATTGGCATCTTTTTCCGACTTACTTAATTTACTTTACTTTTCGTATGGCATATGGGCAGGATTCTTCACCGATTGTGGTTGCGTCGTTTTCCTCTCTACAATCTCAGGTCTAGCCGCTGCAGCCAGTCCGAAATATCTTGTCCCGCTCCGTGGAGGCTGGATGTCACTAGTAGTCGGCAACTTTTGCTGGATAGTCGGCTTTCCCGACTAGTCGGACCTTATAACTACAGGAAATAAAAGAAATCGTCAGTATTTACAATACTTTCATTTTAGTCTTGACTAAAAATGTATAGAGTTCTCTTCAATATAAGTTGTGATGTGTATAATCCCAAAGTCCTGGACTCTGTAAATATTACACATGGGATATTTATTTACAGTACGAGTTGCAGAGAACTGAGTTACAGCGCGTGGTGGATATTATATTATTTATTACTGTTTGTGTTTAGTCTTGGAGAAAGTGTGAATATCCACTGTGAAGAACCGAAAAATGGAGTGCAATACGTTATTCGATCATCGAGATTATTTTTAAGCCCGCCTTTTGTCCCATTTGTCGTTATTTTTGGTGTCTAATAATTATTTTATTTATTCAAGTAAACTGTGTGCAATAAAACAGATTTAATTACCTGAGATTACTTCGAAATTCCTGATGAACTATTATTAAATGTGCAGCATTTTGACTGAAAGACATCATTTTGAGTGCATTGTTTTTATTCTAAACTTTCTGAATCCCGCAGAAGGGATGATATTACTGATTAAAGTTTATCATAAAGATGTTCTAATATCAACATAGAATTCGAACGTGTAGCTCTTGATTTATGGGCAGAATCTCAGTTACTATCTACCTATCCCCTCACGCCGCGTCCCTTACGAGGTAGGCAGAGAGGACATAACGCCAGGCCGCCCTATCCTTACACACTTGCCTTTCCTCCGACAGTTCATGCAAATTTCCACTTTTTCTCACTTATATTATTCCGATATAATTTTATGTTATCATTGTGCATCCTTTATTTAACTTACAACAAAACACTCATAATGTACCTACTTATTTTCTGTTATCTCATACACAGTCTTGGAACACTAACTCACATAGATTTACCGTCCAAAAAAAATTCACCGAACGATTTATCTCCTCGTTAATATCGATCTCGTACCTAATCTTGTAGTCTTTCGCAGTGTGACGAATGCATCGCTTGGGCATTTTGTCGGGTTTTCTCGCTGCGTGTATTTCTTCGATTGACTGATCTAGCTAATATATTTGTGTGCAAAGAACTTACTAGCAACGGTTACGAAAGCTCGATCATTGCATCCCCAATTTGCACTCCCTAGCCGTTCCACTTTTGTACGTATATCCATATTCCATATATATCCACATTATTGAACATCTTTTGAAGAAGAACCGAAAGGTAAATATACAATCAGAATGTGATGACGTTATTATCTTTGAGTTAGTTCTGTATATTGTATATGTTGTATATTGTATGTGTTGTATATTGTATGTGCTATAAAGATAAAAGTCAGATGTGTATTTATTTGGAAAATGTAAAAAATATATCACTTTCGAATTAATTTATGAAATAATAATTACTAACCGGGATGATTCATGAACATGATTGAAGCGCGACAGATTTATGTAAGGATGGAAGTGTGTAGCGCACTTTTCTCCATGCCTACACCGCAAAGGATACGTCCTTGATGCGATAGAGAAAGAGATAATGTTGAGTTAAAAAAACATTCTTTAAATGAATCTAGGATTATAGAAAATAGATATTTAAATACACTTCACGGTAAGCTTGAAAAACTTGAGTCGTGAAGCGGAGTAAGTGAGCATCGGGGATCGAACCCACAACAATGTCTTAAAAAGTAGCAGAGTGTTTGTTATGTAATTAAGTATGACTTTTAAGATTACAGCAGTTCTTGGATTGTATTTCGATTTCTCAGTAAACATTATTCATTGATATCGTGCAGTACACATCTTGTATATACGTTACATATCCGACTGAATTGTACTACCAATGTGCAATTGTGCATACATGACATTACTTGTAGGTCGTGGCTGGACAATCGCCCATAAGAATATTGCTCGACATGAGTAAATCCCAAAAAAGACAAAGGCCCTTTAGAAATACATATACTCAAGGAACAAAAGCTCAAATCTAACTGGATTTTGAAAATACATTTAATTTTGTGTCTATCAGTATACGATTGCTTTCAGTGTGTTTGAAACATAGATTAGAAAATAAAAAAATAAATAAGCTGATCTAAAATGGGATAGACAATAAAATAGTCAACATTCGTTCCGTCCGAAGTCCGTTGAGGATATTTCTGAAGAGCTTTTGTCTTTTTTGGGATTTTGAGCAATATTCTTATTGTTTTTCGCCGGGAATCCTTCTAGGTATATTACCTTATTTCCTCGGCGACGTCTTGAGACACGGACCGCAGAACGCACTGGACCGCACACCCATTAGGAATCGCAAATGAATGAACAGCAAATATCGTTAATGTGTCGTGCGTACGTTGACCTCTCAGGAATGTGCATTCGTCCAATCCATACGAAATACAGATGTTCGGTGAAATGGAAACGGTAGACGATCACATTCTCGACAATATGATAAAAATGCCATTCAAACCTAAACAGATATTGTGTGGATTATGTACAACATTTATTTTATTTTTGGGCCTTATGTACAACATTTATTTTATTACAGCTATGGGCCTTTCCGCCACCCACTGCAACATCTCGACGTTATGAGAAATAATGTTAGTGCAAAGTCATCACAGTGAGAATTTTCTCTACTGGACTAATATCCTACTCATATGAGTCATTGTAGGAACACGAACACATACTGATAATACGAAAAAAAAAACAGGACAAAAACTATTGAGAAATTGTGTGGATTATGTACAACGTCTTGACATTACGAGGAATAATGTTGATCCAACGGTGATAATGAGAATTTTATGTTGTTACTATTCTACTGATGGCAATCGAACATGTAAATTTTGCCAAAAAATCTCTCGTTGTACGAACACATACTGATTTTAAGTTTTTTTTAACTGAAAATGTATTTAGGATAGCACATATTTCTTGCACCATGTCCACAAAAAAAATCGTAGCTTTTTACCCTATTTTTTACTCTACACTTTGCTCCATATCCAACTAACAACCCTTATATATACTAACATTTTTTTTCGGAGATAGTACACATCAATCCTCAACGAGCGATTTATCGAGCTGACTGGACAAATCGACAACTCGAGAAATTGTCAATGCCGCCGTAACCAGCGGGATGCACGATCCAAAAAACGATATATTGAATGTCTCCATACCTTTTCCTCTTGCGCAATACCTTCAACTGGACCAGTTTTTTGGAACATGCCCATTAATTATTCATTACGTGATGAAGAGACAAGAGCGAAGGTTTCCGTTGGACCATTGTTCCTCTTGTCCATACAATTAAGTACAGTTACTGTATCTTTGGTTTCCCGAAACCATTATCCATTTTTGGGCATTCGTTTTTCTGCCCATTACGACTTAAAAACATACTCGTAGCAGGAATTTCGGTTCTTTAATAAGTGTTCTATATTTTGACTTTTTCTGTAATTTCGACAAAATGTTCATTTTTTGACATTAATGGTAATTAGGCTTAAGTAAATTAAGACCAGAGTTAGCCAAAACTGATTTAATTTATTTTCATTATTTTATTGTTTGTGGCGATCCTATATGGTGATGGGTGGTATAGAAAAATGCAAGGTGCCCTTGGGCGATTTTATCGCTAAACGGCGCCCAAAATAGATTATTATTATTTAAGGAAGCTTGACGAAAAAAACAATTGAGTCAAAAGACCGGCGAATAAAATCAGTACACATTGTTGTACGGCGCGGTTGGTTAGAGCGCAGAATTCTATTCTGAAAGTGCCGGGTTCAAATATCAGTGCTGACGCCCAAACACAAGCTCAGGTTACTGTGAAGTGTCCAGGAAAGTATTTTCGTCTTATTAACCAGTTATGGGAATCGTTCTTAGTTTCCTGTCAGAGTACTTGCCATACGCAGCTTTTTCTGTTTTCTTGCTTTATTCTTGGATTTTCAGCACTAAGAGTCGTTTTTCTGAAGTATTATTACTTATTACCTTTCTGAAAGGCTAACTGCTCTTACTACATCGCCAACGATGAAAGTCGAATCGGCAATGTATTTATTTACATATCCATGGATTGCATTCTGAAATGCAAAGATTACAATTGTCAGAGTTTTGTATAGTAATGGTAATGATGATAAATATCCCAGTACTCCCTGCTGCGGCAGTGCCAGGAATCAAACGTCGCACATTGTTGTTAAATCGTTGTGATTTATTTGACGCTGATTATGCAATGATTGATATCAGGAAGTGAGGTGATTTATGGTGTAATGTGATCATTCACACCTGATACGAGTATATAATTATTTATTATAAACTTGTTATATAAATGTTTTATTCATTGATTTTTACCGCCGCTATTTCATAATTCACATAGCAATTAATTTATTGAATCTTCTTCATTGACCGACCATCAGATTTATGTCGTTTTGTCACATTGATTAGAACACCACCTTTGGAATTGACAGTCGACTTTGTACTTTATAAATATTCTATTCCATTATTTTCTCATGCCGCATCCCTTGCAGGGTAGGCAAAGAGAACAAACAGATCGCAAGACTTTTCCATCCTTACACACACTTCTTGCCTCCATCACATTCGTGCAGTTATCCATAGACACTCTACGATTCTTTTTACTCAAAACACGTCCGTCTTTGATAATCTGGTCGACACGGTCAAGCCACGTGCTTCTTGGACCGCCGCGCTTCCTTACACCTCCTCTTTCTCCCAGGTACATTTCCTTTGTAATCCTTTCATAATTCATCCTCTCCACATTTCTCTCAACTTGTTCACTGTCATTCTACTTACGACATCTTTACATTTATACCTAATCTATTTACTTACTATGAAGTTCACAGGAAAATATTTTTTGATTGTATTTTGTGTTACATTCAGATTTCTGAAACATGATTTTTTAACGTAGCATACGAAAAAAGAAAGTTTACTCTTGAGGGTCGTAAAATATTTCACATTGTCCCTTAATATTTCTACACCAACGACATCTATCGAAATTTCTTGCAAACGATTCATTGTACCTACAAATACTTGTGAAAGAATTTTGTTTATGATTTGGGATGTACCTAAACTATTTTAGGTATGGAACCGAAATTCTGCATTGCACAGACGGAAACTTCCCAAGGGAGTTCACATAACGCTACATTATGTGAATGAAGATTCCTCTCGTCTCTGTTGAGGAAAATTTTTGTTTATATTATTATCTTCAATGATCAATACTAATATTCTCCGATGACGTATCATTGATACTTTGTATAACTGACCTAACCTCACTTCTTATGACTGTATTTTCTCTTTTATTTCCTCCACAATCGCGTAGGCCCCTCGTGGTTTATTACCATCGCCTTATTCATACCCACACCTTTCATTGCGAGTGGGTGTACCGGTTAATTTGCAGCAAACGGTACCGGTGTTGCTAGCAACATGCGAAACTTAAAGAGCTTTTTGATTTGTTTCTAGTGTGGGAACATAATGCCATGGTCATTAATAATTTTAAGTCAAAGAAGACAACTCATACCTAGAGACTGGAAGATTTCGCGATCGCGATAAAACGAATTTATTCGCGAATTTCGTGGTTTTTACGCGAATAACGCGAATTTCGTGTATTTTACACAAATAACACGAATTTTAGCATTATTTTATAGGAATAACGCGAATTTCGTGTATTTTACACAAATAACACGAATTTTAGCATTATTTTATAGGAATAACGCGAATTTTTGCATATTTGACGGGAATTTCGACCATTATTTTGGAAGACATTCTAATTTAAACATTATCAAAAGCAATGCGTCTATGAAAGTAAGAAGAACCACACTGAAAAAAAATCTTGCAAAGAGGATTTTTTTTGTGTTTCTCAAATATTTTTGTTTTATTTTATTGTTTTAGGAATTTTTGTATAAAATATTGTTAAAAATTATATTTACATACTCTTGTATTAAAAAATGCAAAATTGACCTCTTTAATGATATAAATGTATGAAAAATAACACCACATTTTGCCAAAATTGTGAAAAATAACACCCCTTTTTGCAAAAAATAACACCACATTTCCCGAAAAATAACACCGATTTTTTCCAGTCCCTACTCATACCTCTATCCTCTGTACCAGTGCTCTGCAACTTTTTCTTACCAAAAATTTTCCGAAAGCTTCGCGGCACACACAAAAGCTGGAATATATTAGGTATTAAATTAAGGTACGTTAAATGCGTGACGCAGTTAACAAGGCTGAAGCTATGAATTCAACGGGATGTGGCCCACTGAACTAAGATTTGTATTGTTTTTTTTGTGAATTAGAGCAAAAACAAGAAATAGTGCCCCAGGCGAATATTTCTACCAGTAATGGGTGAATTGTATACTACACAATATTATGAAAAATAATATGTCATTGTGTATTTACTTAATACACAATGAAAAATTAAAATGTCAAATACATTGTATTCACGGCACACCAGTGTGCCACGGCACACCGGTTGCGGAGCACTGCTCTATTCCTTGAGAATTTTGCTGGTTTTAATTCACAGAGTGATGATATCTCATACTCATTTTACAATTTTCTATGTTTTTGATATTTAAGAGTGTCCTAACAAGGAATGAGGTTATTAGAGAGATGAGTGACTGTAAGATTGGTGTAGTGACTAAATGAAAGTGAATAAGCTTAGATGGTTTGGACGAGTTGAGAGAGTGAATGACGATAGGAAGACTAAGAAGATATATTATTTGGGTAAATTATAATGCGAAAATTTTCCCTGAATCACTTAAACACAAACGAAAAATTGTTTAAAGTTTGATGTGACCAAAGTAACATAAATATTTATCATCATTTTACTAATTTATTTTTCTCTTTTTTCAGGTAAGTACCAGTGACCCTCATACACCTGTTTAGAATAATCTTCAAAATACCTACATACGTAAGTCTCAGCGCTTTTTTTACGTTAATACATCAAAGGGGGTCATATTTTCAACAGCGATGAAAAAGCTCACTGTATGCATATAGGTTTAAAGTTGCTCTAGAAATCAAAAGCTACACGCGGTTATTCATTTCCAGTCAAACCATTTAGTTATTATGTAACATTTCTCAGAAGCAACTAATCGAATACTACATTTCTCAACAGGCTACATTTAAAAACCCATTGAGAACATCTTCCACTTTGAAAAATGCATCTTGGTCAAACAGACTAATTCATTTTCCACACGCACTGTAATGAAATAGCAGTTATCTTTAATCCAAAGATATTGCTCAATAAAATGTGTATACAACTCTAATCATTTGTAAACTGTGTTTCTCTGATGCCAATCAAATTGTTGTTGCATTCAACTTGTTCCAATTGAAGATTTCGAGTCAGGAACATCTGGTGTTTGCGCACGTGGCTGTTTCAATCGTTTGGTATCTTTATTAGCTGCTGTTGTTATTAACATTACCATCAATTTGATTATCAAACATTGCAGCGTTTATTTCTATTCTTGGACATGTCTGTTTGTGGTTTAATGATGAACATTAAACATGAAGAAACCGTACATAATATACTACTATACTATACCCTCACGCCACCTCCCTTGCGGGGTAGGCAGAGAAAACGGATCGACAGACTTTCCTATCCTTACACACACTTCGGGCTTCCATCACATTCATGCAATTCCTCATACACATTCTACGATTACTTTTACTCAAAACACGTCCGTCTTAGAGGATCTGGTCAACATGGTCCAGCCATGTGGTTCTTGGACTGCCGCGTTTCCTTACACCACTTCTTTCACCCAGGTAAATTTTCCTTGTTATCCTTTCATTGTTCATTCTCTCCACATGTCCCAACCATCGCAACTTGTTCACTTTCATTTTAGTCACAACATCCGTTTTACATTCACTCAACTCTCTGATCACTTCGTTATCCTATCTCTCAATGTTTTTCCACACATTCTTCTCAACAATCTCTATATACATTTTTTGTTAATCTGATAAACGAAACATTATCTGAACAACATCCCCTTTTCTTTGTCGCTTGAAGACGTTGCATTTTTATGACAAAGAATGAGCTGAGCCTTATTATTACTTTTTGGTTTTGGATAGCTTTCGCTGTTTTGACCCTAAATTAAAGCCCCACCCAAATTTAATTTTTATATTTATATGCAATTATCCAGTCTATTCTTAAAGAAGGTGATGAGATTTGAGCTTGTAATCCCTTAAACTTGAGACCTTATTCTTTTCAGCCTTGGTTTCAGCTCAATTACTGTCATTCGATTTTCTTTTGAGACCTAAATTAACTTATTTTTAACCTTAAGCAAACTTTATAATATAATAGAGTTAAATCAATAATATCAAATAATATGTACATAATTAAAATAAAAAATTCTCACTGGGGCGAGGTTATTGCTGAAAACAATCTCTTTCAGCTAACCTCAATTCAGACGACTGAAAATTTACAGGACTTTGAGCTTTGTATTTTGTATAACTTTAAAAGCATTTTCACACATTAATCGCGATATACAGATTCCTTCGAATAAACAACCCTTATTTTAATTTATCATTCGTTCGTTCAAGATGTGCGATTAAATATTGGATAATACTGTCAGATATGTCTAAAAGCTATTGTTATGGAAACACGTAGAATGTGTATATTTGCACACAAAAAAATATTCGTATTAACAATGCGAACGTATTATCTACATTTTTTATTCGAATGCAACCCGTAGGAAAAAGAAATGCGACAGCTTTGAGATTGTAGATGTGAGAGGAGATTGTGCAAGAGTGGAGATGGGAAAATAATGGAAAAAGAATCAGAACGTGACCGATTTTTCCATGTTTCCCCTCAACTGTTACATAAAAATGTTCCTACTTTACGTAAACATTTCATTATACATACAATCTCTAGGAAACGATGTTTAGACGTATAGCTCCCGTTGTCAGGATTACAAATTAAAATGCTTTTTTCAGGATTTCGTTAGATGACGGTACTAATGATTATAATCTACATTCGATGGAACGAACTTCCTCATCTGTCAATAGGTCTGCCGTGTGGTTACAGATTCTTACTCAACAGAACCAATACGTTCACACAATGCAGCATTATGTGAACTCCCCTGGGGAGGACGCAGTATTATGGGCGTTTGACTTGGCTTTTCTGAAGTTTATAGAGAGGATGGAAAAATACTGCATTTCAGACGGGTTAAAACTTTTTAAAAGATGAATTTTGCACCCTTTATACATAAAGACTGGTTAACGTGTTTCATATGTGAGTTCAAATTGCTGCTATCGACATCTGTTGGTCATAAAACGTAAACCTTTCTAATTTTATTACTACAATCAATCAGGAAGGACGTTTTACAAATTCAGTTTCGGCACATCGGCTTTAACGTAAGGTGACATTTGTAGTAAAAACGAGTCCGTTTTATATGGTAATCACACGACGAGTTTATCCGCCATAAACATTCTTCCAGTTCCAGATTTATGGTTCTCGATTTACGGCCCCACCTTGCCTCGAAATTCAATCAGAACCTGCGTTCGTGACTCCTAAAGCTTTCAGGTTTACAGGAAGCGCGATTACACTCAATGCAGTGATGCACAAGAACAGCTCCTTTCATTGTGAAAAGTAGCAGGGAGATTGATCCATAAAAATTGTGTTTTTTTTATTGAAAGGTAAATAATGTAAATTTTAATCAACTCACCAACCTATTTCTAGGTTTTGAATGTTCGTACTTCGTATTGTATTGTCTATTTTCTATTACAACTTGCTTTTGTAGTGTAGTGTGAAAAAAAATAACTCAAATAAAATGAAAATATATTGTGACATTACGATTTTTCGGTATAATTATTGAATGCAGTGATTTTGAATACGTACTTGAAAACGTTTTTCCCATGATCATTTCAACAAAATGATCTGATCGTATCTTTTACTCTCAGAAAAGAGTAAAAGCCTGGGATGGGCTGGTAGAGATCGAAGCACTGCTATAAGCTCGCCCTAGTGAACAAATGTTTTAACATCTTTTACTTGTCATGTTAATTTGCTGCTGTTGTTCACTTGAATTATAAGTATAGAAAGGCCATAGCTATGAATAAATAAATAAATCTTTATTGGCCAGAGAAAATATGCATAGTTACAAAAACAAGACAATTGTAGTGTGCCAAAAGGCGGAATACTACATAATATAAAAATTCCTGCCACTGATAGTATTTATTGTATTACGTATCAAGTATTGTAGTAAGTACTCGTTTTTAGTCACTGTTATTTTTCACAGTTGCATTCGCTTCACGAATTACTGCTATTTATGAAAGTAGCAGTTACCCTAATTTCCAATCACCTCTATTGGATGTTTTTTGTTCTGCAGAACTTGGCGGGACACCTGGGACATACATTATGCAATCATAACAAGATTTATAGGAATTCAAATTCTGTGGAAGCAAAACTGGTAGTCACTACTTGCCACCGGTTCTCTTATTAAATATTTTTATAGCATCATTAAAGGCAGAATTTTTTATACAACATCAGCTGAAATTTGTTACATTTTTATGAGAATTTATTGTGTTTTTTTTTTGTTTGTGTGTGACCAAATTTTGCAATCGTTTTTTCAACCACTTCCTGACTACTTAGAGACCTGAAACTTTGCATGCGTACGTAAACTCGGTGACAGTACATGTCTGTACCGCTTTTGGATTAACTTTCCAAGGTATCCAAGGGTTGTGTGGGTTCATGTGTGGTATCGTATGAAATGGCGTTGGAAATGAAATCCAGCTCAAGCCGTGGAGAGACACCGAGCGAGCTAGAGGATCCAGTCACCGTATACAGCCGTGTTTGATATCTCACGAAAGTGCTTCAAGAGTAGAACTCGTATCTTTTTATAAATTTTGATTCTGTCTATTCTTGGTGGGAGGTTCCATTCAAATGAAGGAATGCAAGCGCCCCCAAATAGCGTTTTTGGTATCATTTAGAAGACGAGGAAAAACAGTTCAAGGATGTGAAGTCATAAAATCTTTTTTATTTTTTTTAAATTTCGGAATTCAAACTGCAACTCGAAAAAAAGTATTGAAAAGATATGTTAACAAAGGGATTCATTCTGCCTGCTTGCTAACTGTTGGTATCGAAACGTCGGTCCAGGATTTATGGCTATTTTGAATTAACATTCTAGCCTACATAACACCGAACAAAGCTAACCATGTTCCCTTGTCCATGTACAATGAATGTTCGTACAATACGTGAATGATGTAACGATGTACTACTTACATACGAAGCTCATGTCGGATGTATAAAGTGCATAATATTATTATTCTGTTGCCTAGTGTAGTTGTTCCATGTTGTTTGCAATAAATTATCACTTTGACATTGGCTTAATGTTTGGATTACACTGCGCAACAAAATATTTTAAACAAGATTTAAGAAATTTGAATTTTGTTTAAAAAAATAAATGGTTATCTGTCCTATAATATATATTTCTCTGAACAATGAAAAACGAAACTCTTAAAATTTAAGTCATCCATTTTACTGCACTTTGTGCAAAAAATAAAAAAAATTGAATTAAGCATATATGTACTTACCGTTATTATGGCTCGAATGATGATTTTGACACATTTTAATAACTTGTGGATTGTGTCCAAAAATTATGAAGGCTTTTATGTAGCCTTTCAGGTACTTTCAAGCCAAAGTAACGTACGTATTTAGGCATTTCTTAAAAAGGCATATATTATTTTGTATGCCACGATGAGTAAGCTACGTCAATAAATTTGACAAATTCTGTATACTTATAGCCATTTTCTTCGTGTTTGCGTCATGGTCTAGTAATATTCATTACATCAAATCGAACCCTCGATATTTTAAAATTCCGGACTTGGATCGCGTGTCACCTGTTTTCCGCTTAAGTCCCCATCATTAGTGTCCATTCTATAGACTTCTGCGGGTATGTATCCTGCCGAGTAGTGTTCGTATATTATAATCTTTCGGAGCCACTTTAGTAATGACGATGTTGGTCGTGTTTACCAGTAAACCCTGTACAACGTATTATAACGGTGTCATGTTCCGTAAATGCGTGATGACCAGAATACCAGAAACTGTTGGACGAGGCTGTCATATTGCATTAATATTGTCATGTGTTTGGCAGTATACTACATTCATGTAATACCCAATGTACACCAGAAATCAGATACCAATCATTATGTCAATATTACTGTCATTACTGAAGCATCATTACCTTTCCATGAATAAACCATCCTACTCTCAACTCCCTTAATTCCTTCCTTGTTCTTCATTCCATCCTCTACAACCTATTTTATTTTTTGTTTTTTTGTATGTATTTAAGCATATTTTTTTGTATCTTCTTTTGGTTTCCTATTCCTAAGTGTGTGTACAATTATTTATCTCATTTTATTGTCACAAGTGGTTGGTTGGCAGACATTGCCTACGGCAATAAACCCGCCGTTTGGTATAATGTTTCATATTCAATAAAGATTTTATTCATTTATTTTATAAATTATTTACCTGTAGCATTTGCACCAGGAATTGTTTGTAACTTGAAATGGCAATGGGCAGGGCATACAGCAGGACAGGACGATAGTAGATGGACACCCAGATTAGTAAAATGGAAACCATGGGCCAACAAAAGAGGAGTCGGAGGGCCACAGAATAGATGATCTATCTGTTAAGAGAGTGGTGGTCTTGGATTGAATTGGGACAAATTTTTGTATGCTGGCATCGATGACATTACTATTCAAATTCGACATTACCACTATGTTGCCATGCCCAGGATAGGGATTTGTAAAAAGTCAAAGGGGAGACCTATATCCAGCATTGGAATTATAACAGCTGAGAAATAAGAAGAAGACTATGGTTGGCAAAAAGCTAATACATGTGGCGCCATCATCAAAAACAATATCTTTCTCGACAGACTGTCAACGGTCAATTAACATTACTCCAATCAAATCATAATAATTAGTTTATGCCCCAGTTTTTTTGTCATATCTGGCTTAACCAAATTGGTCATCTAGAATGAATGACAGACCAATAAGGAAGAAGTGAAAGTTTATGTCATACTATTTCAATGGCATCAAAGTGGAATGCCGACCCTTCCATATTTGATTTCGAAGTCAAACACAAAATCGACCTTAGTGGAATCTCTGTACTTCAACGCAGTAGCCTAGGTAGTTTATCCTTAACTTTTTCTTCTTTCGTATGCCTGCGACCACTGTAAAAGTTATCTAGGAGTCATAGCTCCGCGTCAATGTTCCGTAAGTAATCTATTGCCCTTGGCGTCACCTTGTGGATTTCATCAAGAACCCCTGCAAACAAAAACATATGTAGCATCAACCCAAAATTTATCATGTCGTGTAGGTACCACACCCTTATTAAATTCTAATTTAATTATTAATTTGTTTCTTTTCCGATATTTCTCCAATATTTTCCCTTATTTCACAGACCTTTTAAACACTAGAGGCAACATTCCATTAGATATGAAAATCAATTACTTATTGATTAGCTGACTACCTAACAAGATCAGCCCTTCCAGTATTAGAAAATTAACTTGCTAAAATATATTTTGATCCATACTACCAAAGCATTAATAATTTATTCATTAAGTCATTTAATATTCATAACCGATTCTTGATTCATATTTTGTATCCACGAAATATTCACGCGTAAAATTATGTTTTGTATTATACGTGCTGCCTTCAAATTATATTAAGTTTAGCCATTTTGGAATTCTAATACAATTTAGTCTCGAATAATTCTCCCTTTTCCCTTACATTATCTGGTCCAACTACTTACCACTACTTTATGTCTTTGTTGGAGTTATTAATTGTTCACATGTTCCTCCCTTTTGTATCCTTTATTATTCCCAGATCTACGTTTACGACTTACTGCTCTACGTTATTCGTATCGTGATTTAGTTCCGCAACATCCTCTTTAATATCTGTTTTATTAACTTCTTTTATTATTGTTGTGTTTTTCTTGTTCTTAATATATCTCTTGTTTTTTTCGTTTTATTTTTTGTCCACTGTAATAACCGAATATATTTCCGTTTTATTCAACTAATTCATGAAAATATTGTACAAATACATATTACGGAATGCCATTTTACTGCAAACTGTGATTAAAATGGTTAGTGAAACAAGAGTTTGAATGAAATTGAATGACAGCTGAAATTCGATTGCCGATTCGCCTTTTTGTGGGGAGGTGAAAATTCATCTCGTTAATTTTACTGAATTGACAAAATGTTGATCAGGGCCCTAAATAGGCCTTGCACTGCCCAATGGCTCTTGGGCGGTGCACATGGGAGAGTCTCGCAGATCGCTCCCCTTGGACGATGACGCAGGAGAGGTTGTGGCTTTCTGGAAGCGGAGGGGGATCTAATGAGTGCTGAGCGACAGGATAAGAAGAAGACTGATCAGTGATGAAGACCATTGTTTTGGCCATTTGTTTGGCTGCTTGTCTTGATTTGGACTGTGTTCTGCTACGTACTTGTACTTGGTGTATGATTTTGCTGCGCTGCTTTTTTGCACTTTTATGAAGATTCTTTAGGTCTTTCGCCGTGCACCCTTTCTGTTAGAGATTCATCAAAACGATAGAAATTAGGTGGAAAAAGTATTACAAAAACAAAATTTTATGTCCCTGGTTTACGGTGTAAAGCAAAAGAAGATACGTTTGATATATTTTTGAGGTCCGTTTTTTGTCCGAGCTAGACTTAATGATGTCAGTACACCCGGGACTTCTTTTAACTCGTCGTAAACAAATTGTCATGCGAATTGGGGTTTCCCATTCTCCTTTTGATTTATAAGTTGGCTTTATATGTAAAGGCTCTTTGTAGCAGATAATAATATGCTCTTCAAATTTATGAATAGCTTATCATAACTTGACCGAACAAACCCTCGACTTCTTAAAAACTTTGTACAAAAGTAGTAAAGTTATTTTTTCTCCCTTATTTTCTTTTCTTATACTTCAGCTATCTTATACACTTCAGTGGTTTTCTTTTACGTGTACGTTTTTCACAACGTGGTTTTAAAACATTTTTTCAAGCATGAGTTTATTATAAAAAGAAAGTTCATATCAGACGAGAGACAGAATTTTTTACACTCCAACGACTCGTGAATTTGTCCTGAATTCCTTACACATGCTTCAGTTTAAGAATCTCAAGTATCTCAAAATGACCTCAACAATGTTCTTTTGAGTCTCAAATAACCCGGTGACAGCCCGAACATTTTTTTTCATTTGTGACATCCTGTCTGAGACAGTGAAGACACGTTTTTTTGTGTTCACAAGTAAAAAAGTTGTCAACGGTCGATTACGTACACGAGCCAAGATAAACGTTCCATCCACACACCTTTTTACTCATACGCAAAAAAAAAAAAAAAAAAAAAAAAAAAAAAAAAAAAAAACTTGTCGGCCCTCGCTAACGTGTGGCGGCGACATTAAATCTTACAAACAACCCAACAAACATACTATTTTTAATCTTGTAGGCTTTCGCAGCGTGATAAATCCATATCTTCGTTGTTGGTTTTTCGGGTTTTCTGACTGCGTTTCCTTTCACCGTGAAGATGGCAGTAATATCGCTGCCGAAATCTCGGTTATTCAACTACTCTACACGCAGTAAGGAAACCCGAAGAACCAACAACGAAGATATGGATACTATTTTTTTTTTCACTTTTTTACACATCACGAATCATAGTTTTTGAAGCTATGTATAGTAGGTATTTGTTTAGTTGGGGTTTGGATGCACCGTTGTTATTTGCCCTATATCACTGAAGGGAAAATATGGAAATGTATATGAAAACGGGGACAAGAAAAGTTGTATATTATGAATATATAAAAATACCCGTATGTTGCTTCGTTAAAACCAAGTACCTTCCTACTCAGAGTTTCTTCGGTATTTTTAGTTCATATGTGAAAATCTATGGATATTCTTTTAATATTTTTTGTTATTAAGGGCATGGCACCAGGAATGACGTCACAGTCATTTCCCACGGCATTAAAGTTCAAAATTGCGTGACAATCGCATGATAAAATGGTAAAAATAGCGTTTTTTTCCATTTTTGGGGTTAATTTTGCGTCAATCAAAAAACTTTTACGGTTATTCCTTAGATTTTAATGCATATTATCAGTACAAGAAAAAAAAATTACTCCGCGACTTTCGGGAAACGAGTTTCCGTCTTTCGGAAAAAAGGTCAGAGGTGTTTTAAAAATTTTATTTTGAGAAATCTATACAAGATATAAAAAATCTATTACGGTTATTCCCTAGATAAAGGTTCAATGCATCTACCCTATTTTGTTCCAAAGCATATTTAGTAACGGTTGTCGAGATAGAAGGTCTCCCGTTTTTAATTTTTTTTGACATGTCAGTATGCACACTCTTAACTGTATAGCGTATAATCTATCAATAAAGAAATAGTCTCGGTGTAAGTAGAATAAATAACTTCTAATACGTAAATAACTACTTGACATGGACATGTAGAGATAATGAATGTATACATGGGAGAAAGAAAAGGTGTAAGGAAACGCGGCCGTCTAAAAAACACTTTCCTCTCACCAAGATGGAGATCAAAGGGCTTCACCATTCAGCGCGATTAAAATATAATCTGATGAATAAATATGAAAATGAGAAAGTTTACTGTTTCAGAACGAATCCGAAGTTTATCTTGACATTATCAGTTCCTCGCTGAACTTTTATCCTTTAGGTTTAGATTGATACTCCACTTAAGCGCAGCGAATCCAGCGAAACTTTCATAAATTATCACTCAAGAAAATACACGAGTATTTTACACAAATCTTACCTACTAGAACTGATTCTAATAAAATCTTTCAAAGAAAAATTGCTTGGTTTGTTTGATATAGTGCTTGCCGACTAATGTATGGATAAAATGATCTATTCTGTTAAGAAATGCGATCTCCAGGATACAGTCTGACAACGCTGATCAATAGATACATTCTAATCGTAGATCTATAAGCAGTAATTTGAAATCAATCTATTAATAAATCCGGCAGTAATCTTTCTGACATCCAGTAGGTTAAGAAAACTATACTTCCTGGAACACCTATGGTTCCAAGAATCTGTATTTAGGTATGACCGGAAAGAGATCATTGAAATTCAAGTGAAACTGTTTTATTCATCACTGGAGTTAGCCTGAGAAATTACCTGCATTCTCCTTCTTCTTTCTCAGCTGTTTTAATTCGAATGCTAGACATATGCCTCCCTTTTGATCACAGATCTCTATCCTAGCCATGCTGCATCCACTTGCTTCCTGCGACTCGCCTCACATCATCAGACCATCTTGCCTAAGGTCTTCCTATGCTCCTTTAGCTTGTTCTAGGTTGCCACTCGAGAATCTTAAATAAGGAATCAGTGCATAGGGAACTGAATTAAACAGGTTTATATCCATTTGTTTCTCGTCTTCCCAAATTTCTCAGACCTTATCTACCAGTTGATTTAAAACAAAGTAATTTCCTTTAGTATGTATGTGTACATGTATTTCCTAAGAACTTCATATGAAACATCCCAACTTGAGGAAAAGATTTCGCTCACTTGAGCTCATCAGGAGAATGTGTCTAACAAGTTGTTATCTAGAACATGAAAAGTTGTTGCTGAGATTGAGATAGGCACTAGATGTTCATTAGGTGGGATTCGGTGAGATAGAACATTTATATACTTGGGGAAATTGCTAAGTAATTTGGCGAAGTGATTATATCGCGCGATTCGGGTATTTGTATCACGAGTTTCTTCAAGAAATTTACATGCGATCAAACATATGTTACGTATTCCTAAGTTTCCGGTTTAACTTTAGGGTTATGTCCTCATATTGTGATACGTAATATTTTATGCTACATCCCTGCCAGAATATTGCTTACCTACTTCTTCTTTCTTCTTCTTCTTCTTCTCAGTCGGTCCCTCGGTTACGAGGATCGTGACCCCCATGCTCACGGATGAGTCTCGCCCATCCTTCACGGTCCTGCGCCATCCTTGTGGATTCGTACAAATTGCCCCCCGTGATCCTTTTGACCACATCTGTCCACCTCATCTGTAGTCGTCCCCTTCCCCTCCTACCGTCAACCGTCCCAAGCATGATTTGGCGCTCCAGGCTGTCTGGACCCGATCTCACAATATGGCCAAAGAAACGGAGCGTACGCTGCTCACACACTGTGGACAGGCGAGTGGAGACACCGAGCTCTCTCAGGATTGATTCGTTGGTTCTGTGCTCGGATCAATGCACACGGAGCAAACGTCTCCAGCACCACATCTCGAATGCGTCAATCCTGTCACGTTCTCGAGCTCTTAGAGTCCATGTCTCTGAGGCGTAGAGGAAGACGCTGAACACCCGCGAACGGACCAGCCTCATCTTGGTAACCCTAGTAATGTCGTGGCTTTTCCAGATCTTGTCGAGACGACTCATTGCGCTCTTTGCCAGTAGGATTCGGCGGTTCACCTCTTGGTCGCTCGTGCCTCCGACATTGATAAGGGAGCCCAAATAAACAAAGTCATTGACAAGGTCAATGCTTGCAGGCCGCTGAACAGCATCCTCCAGCACTCCCCCTCGATCGATAATCATGATCTTCGTTTTGGTCCTGTTTATTGCTGTCCCGACTTTTTTGCTCTCCACTTCTACACGACAAAGCAATTCGTTGAGTTCCTCCATACTTGAACCAATCAGTGTGGTATCGTCGGCAAATCTTAAGTTATTAATCTTTTCTCCTCCGATGGGGATTCCACCATTCCACCCATCAAGAGCCCTACGCATAATGCACTCACCATATATATTAAAAAGTTTGGGAGATAAGATGCAACCCTGCCGGACACCTCTTTCTGGGTGGAAGGGTTCGGACACGGCATCATCAATTCGGACGCGTGACTTGCCTTCGATATATAGGTTCTGAATCAGGAATAGTAGTTGGTCGGGAACACCCATTTTGCTCAGTGCTTGGAAGAGTTTTTCCCATCCCACGCAGTCAAAAGCTTTTGAATAGTCAATGAAGCACAATGCTGCCGGTGTGTTAAATTCACGGCATTTTTCGATGATTTGACGTATATTCAAAATTTGTTCTCTTGTGCCTCTGCCTGAAACGAATCCCGCCTGCTCTTTGGCAATTTGCCAGTCAACGTAGGCTGCCAGTCGCTTGTTTATGATGTCCAATAGGACCTTGCTGGCATGAGATAGCAGGGATATTGTGCGAAAGTTGTCGCATTTGCGTGTTGAGCCCTTTTTGTGCAATGGGAGGACTAAGGACTCCGCCCAGTCATCTGGCCATTGTCCCGTCCTCCATACTTTCTGGCATATTGAATGCAATGCTTTAATACCTACATCCCCTGGGTGTTTAATCATCTCAGCGGAGATACCATCGCCTCCGACTGCCTTATTTTTTAAACGATCTACAGCGTGTCTCACTTCGGCAAGCAGGATGTCAGGTTCTCTGACTGCGGGTTCATCCATTCTGTGCACTGTGTCGTCGTCGGTATTGCTAGGAGTGTCCTTGTACAGATTTTCGCAGTATTGCCGCCATCTATTAACTACTTCTGTCTGGTCTGAGATTAGAGACCCATTCTCGTCCTCAACAAGTCATGTTTTAAGTTTAAAGTCTCTTGTTAGTATTTTAACATACTTAAATAGGTCTTTGGTCATGGCTTTGTCTGCGAAGCTCTCTATTTCGCGGCATAGTGATTCGATGTAGGCATTCTTGTCATTTCTGCAGGCTTTCTTTACCTCTTTGTGCAGCGCTCTGTATTCTGTGCGACTCTCTGGGTTGTTGAGACCAGACTGCTTTACGTTTCTGCGTCTTGCTATTAAGGACCCGGTGTCGTTGGTGATCCATTCCTTCCGGTGATTCGACGTTCTTTGTCCTCCCTGTTGCGCTTCTTCGGCTGCGTTCAAGGCAACCCTTTTCAACTTTTCCCAAGAAGCATTGGAGGTCTCAAATGGATCGTCCGTCATGTTTGTGATTTTTGGAGCCAGAAGGTCCTCAAAACGCTTGAGCGCATTAGTATCCAAATCTTCTTTCTTAGCCGTTTTAATTCCAATGGTGGACATAGGCCTCCCCTTTGACTTTCCACAAATCTCTATCCTAGGCATGCTGCATCCACTTGCTTCCTAAAATCACGGAATATTCGGCAGTGCGTTAATAATTACGGGACATGGGCTTTACATATTTAACAAAACCGCTCTGAATGACGAGGTTTTCTAACTTCCCTGTTTCCCCTTGAGGAACATTACAAAGTTAGCGAATGGTGTCTAGGTGCCAGTGGAAATAGACATATTTTATGAATTTTATTACAGCCCCGACAAAGTTTGAACATTTTCCTCCATTCCACAATTAAAACGTACACAACTAAACAACGCTTACAAATTGTTATCTGTTAAAATTAGTTGAGTGATGTGTTTTGCAGGAGATACATTGTCTAATAATGTCTCTCCTACGATTCTAAGAAGAAATTGTATTCCGTGGATTGTTTTTCACTCACATTACAATTCTTAGAAATTATTATATGTATTACTTGTTCCTATTACAATTTTCTCTGGATTTAGACACATGCATGTATTTTATGTCGTTTCTTTATAATTTTAACGTATCACTAGCGAATACAAAAACTAAAATGCACACAAAGGCTCGTGAAACGGCAGATGCTTGGTGTTAGTCTCCGGGATAGGTTAAAAAATGAAGAAATTCGACGTAGAACCAATGTTGTCGATGTCATGAGCCGTGTGTCAAAACTCAAGTGGAAATGGGCAGGACATATGGCCAGGCAGGGTGACACCAGATGGGCGCCACGAATACTGAAGTGGAGGCCTTGGACAGATAGAAGGAGTGTCGAAAGGCCACCAAGCATATGGACCGACGACATTGTCCAAATCACTGGGGCAACCTGGGTGCGGAAGGGTCAGAGTAGAGACGAGTGGAAACAGTTGGAAGAGGCATATATCCAGCAGTGGAGGGAAGAAGGCTGATGAAGAAGAAGACTAGCGAATACAAAATGCAGCAATTATGTAGGCATCACATGACACCATTGTATAAACTCTGTAATTGTAAAAACTGTAAAAAGAAAATGCTCATGAATTAAGGAAAAAACCCAGGCCCGACGCAAACGAAATGTAACTCAAATGATAGATAAAAGCGAGTAATCAAATATACTGCATAGGGGGCATCATCGAAATCAATAGCTAAATGTGTGAAATAGCTATTTGAAGTTTTCCAGGGGTCACATTAATGTATTAGTAAAAGTAGCATTAAACAGTTACAATTGCGATTTAAAAGCGTATAAGGTAGCCTGCCTTTTTCTTCTTCTTCATCAGCTCTTGTCTTGACACATTTACCCATTGATTTCGATGATGCCACCTATGGAGTATTCAATTACCCATTAGTACTTATCATTTGATTTACATTTTGTTTGCGTCGGCCTGGGTTTTTTTAGCATTCTCCTTTGTATAGATGTTGTCCACAAACAATTCTCCAATGGTATGTATAAAATAAAATTCAAACTTGATACTTACATGAGATACTTAATTCTGATGGCCATCTCCAGGCCTTCCTGTCTGCAGCAACGAACTCCCGGTCATCGCCAATATTTAGTACCGTAGTAGTATCTCTGTCTTGGTCTGCCCAGAGGTCTCCTGCCCACAGGTTTATTTTGCAGGAGATGTTTGTGACTCTTTCTTCTCCCGAGATGTATAAGATTTATCGATCTAAAAAAATCAAAGTACCAATTTCTATTTGCAATTTCACGACCTCTTGCGTCAGAATAGCGAACCTTCTTTATATTGCTTACATTATTATGTTTGCGAGAAGTTCTCCTTTAAGAGGAAACTAATAAAATTTTACGAGAATACTTATTGAGTGTGCTTGAGAAATACTAATATCAGTTGTTAAACTTTGTTTGACATCTCAATAACAAAGTACTTTGAAATATTGTGTAACTCCAAATGGAGAAAGGACTATTTAATTACTAGCTGTAACCCCTAAAAATTACGTGGTTTGCGGGGTAAGCAGAGAGAACAGACCGCCAGACTCTCCCGTCCTTACACAGCATTGTACGTGTACGTACATCCTTATGGTAAATTATCGTTTTAGTTGGCATAGTATTTTCCATTCTTTATTTTAATGTTATAATGGTGTTAAATAGAGGTGGTCGGTAGCGTGGTTGGTAAAACGCACGCCTGTTAATTAGGTGACCGCGTATTCGATCCCCGTTGGCCACTTACTCCAATTCACGACGCAAGCTTTTCAAGATTACTGTGAAGTGTACAAATATGTATTTTTGATGGATGTTTATTTGGATAAGCCCAGATTCACTATAATAAAAAAAAAACGCCTTTTACAACCATTAAAGACAATATTATTGTGTGTCAATATTTTAATACCATATACTCGTACCTATACACAAATTATACATGACACTACTTTCCTTTTACTGTTCCACTCCTGTAGGTAGGAGGGCGGTAGGTTCATTATATCTATGTCTATAACCTCTAATTAATGGATTATTTTCTCTGCCAGCATTCATAACTTTAAGAACCAAGAACCGATTTGAATAGACCAATTGTCATAATTAGGAAAATATAAATACCTTTTTTCCTTTCAACTCACCGCTCGTTCTTGAGAGATATTGTGAGAATTAATGAGAGAAAGATAAGGGTTAGAAATGAAAAAAAAGTGTTGGGCATAAATACTCGTAAATAACGATTCCATTTTCTTTTGTTTGAATTCAAAAGTGACAACAAAGCGCCATCTGTCACAAGCAGTTTCTATTTCAGATTCAATTTTAAACAGCCGTCAACCGAAGCTGAATGCGTGTCTCAAATTTCACTTTCGGACGAAAGTGTAATAATAGTATACCTATGAATTTTTCACAGAACTGTTTTATATGGATTACCTTATCCTAGTCAACTTGAATCGACATATTAGAACTTCTTTTTCTGCTTTATCTAGTGCTACGTATTGTCATTGCTCGGAGCCTGCTCCTGGGAAACAGATGTCCAACTATCTCGCCATCTTTTATGTGGGGTCTGGTACCTGACGGTAGCTCGTTCGCTGCTACGCTCACCACTCTCTCAGAACTCTTCACGTGATCTCTCCCGTAGCATCTTCTGGATCTTCCCTATCGGACAATATATCAGCTCAGTACTCAGGGTGTTCATCTCCCGTCCTTTTACCTCGCCACATGACTCGCACACTGCCATTTCAGTGTCCCTACTCTTTCCGCAATGTCTCAGACCCTTGACCGTTGCTTATATCGTATGATATGATTAGCATCGAGTTTGGACATCGAATTTTAAGAATAATATTACTCGAAAAATTACGACCATAGAGAAAAAGAAGACACGATCAGTGACACTCATTAAAGTGACAGAAAAGGAAGTAATTTTAAAAGGGGATTAAAACAAAAAAAAAGGATTAAAAACACAAAGACAACAAAGCTGTAAGGTAGATTGAGTTGGAAGGTAATTCACAGGAAAACATGAAGAAGATTAATCACCCTTTTTGTACTTCTGACATTTTGAACAAAACAAAATAATACTTGGATAATGATTTAAAAAAAACGTTTTAAGTCTTACTTGTAAGTTGTAATATAGGGTGTTTTTTTAGAGGTTTGAATTTCAATTTGGCACCACCGTTTCTAGCGTCAACAACGCTGCCACGCTGTTCCTGGATGTATCTTCTCTGGATGTTTCTATGGAGGACACTAGATTCACAGACTAACTTCTACATGTACCTGACCATAATGGCAGGTGAATCTACTATGTCTTATGTCTTCTTCTTCACGAGCCCTGCAGCTTCCATTTCTGGATATAGGTCTCATTCATTCGTCTCCATCTCTTTTTGGATTTTGTCTCGAATGTCCATTTGAGGTCAGCTGTCAACTTCAGGTCGTCTGTCCAACGCGTCTGTGGGGGCCTCTATGTCTTATGTATCTTCTTGTTTTATATATGCTTGTTTTGTACTTAATGCTATTTTTGTGTTCAACTGTTATCTCGTATGTGTTTTTGTGAAAAATAAATCTTCTTCATTCACTCATATTCGGCCTCAGCTGCTTGAAAAAGTTCTTACCTCTGAAATCAATACCTCTGAAAAAACATCCTATACTTTAAAACAGCTTATTCGTACTAGTCTAGTCACTAATTATTCCGTCTTTCATTAGTTAGTCCCGAATAGAGTTCATTTCTCGCTCGCTCATCTCGTCTCTGTGGTAAAAAAATGCCCTTGATTATTTTAATTAAAATCAGTCGTCTGCCATAGACAACTTTTCAGTAGAATAGTTGAATCTGGGCCAAATTTTGTAATTACTATTGTTTTAGTAAAAAATAATTGCTATATTAATGTGAGTTTAATGTGGCCTTGACAGTTTAGCCAAAATTAAACAGTTAAACTCACTCAACTTTGAGAGCGTCCTTAGCCTTAATTACTTTGAGAAACTGGGCTTGTGTAGTGCAGAACAGTTTATTGAGTCCTTTAGTATCATTGTTCGCATTAGGCCAGCAGTTTAGTCTTGGTAGTGAATTTGTCAGAATACCTGATAAATACTAGGATAGTAGCTGAGTATAAATCCAGCTGTGTTTCTAATTCACTATCTACCCGACTAAACAACTGGACTAATGAGAACAGGGCATTAGTTTTCTCATTAATGAAGATTGTTTTATTTCTTGGACTCAAACACCTAAAAACTTTGCAATTTCAAACACTCGACTAAACTACTGGCCGAATGCGAGGAAAGCTTTAGTTCTCTCATTAATGAAGATTTGTTTTATTTCTTGAACTCGAACACCTGAAAAATTTGCAATTTCAGAGTTGGAACACCTCACATATTAATTCATGAAATTATCGGACCATCTCCTTTGAGAGTATTCAAATAAATTTCATTGTGAGAAACCCAGTCTTGGGTTGAAGGGACAAAACAAGTCGTAAATCGGTGAGAACTATCACTGACAGATAGACGGGAGCTAAAGAAAGGATTGTTGAGATCGATGAGCCACTTAAATCGCCACGTATACGGGTATATGAAAAGCAAAGTAAAAAGGTTTTTTAGATTTATGTACGAGTTTTTCCGCATCTTTTGAATTCTATTCACCTTTAACAAATGTTCCCCTGTAACTGTTTCTAATCTAATTTATATTTCAACTGAGTTTTCCATTGTTACAAATCTTGACTTGAATTACGTTCGCGCGTTTTGAGTTAATGCGAATAATGCTTTTTGCGAACTTTGTCCATTCGACAAATTTTTGAAAATTATCATTGTTCGATTTGATTAAGTTGCTTCAATATTCAACAGTAGAAATTCTTCTTCTTCTTCTTGTGGACTTTGGCAGTGACCCTAATGAAGAGTTTTCCTGCCAGTGTCAAGTCAGTACAAATTCAACGCGAGCCCAATTTACTGTGAAGTGTGCAGGAAAGTCCTTATTTTATAAAAAATATATCATATACTCGTACCTATTGTACTATGCTTTCTTGGTTCCACTCCTGGGGCCTGAGTCAAAACACGAAACGTGACGGAAACGTTGGCGTTTTACGCGTTATCGTACAACGCGTAAAACGCCTACGATTCCATCACGTTTCGTGGTTTGACTCAGGCCCCAGTAGATAGGAGGGTGGTAGACACCATAATATCTCCTTAGTTTTTTTTTTTTATTATTGATTATTGTTTTATTGAAAAGAAAATATAACATACATAAACAATAACACAGCAACAGCATCAGAAACAACATAAAACATAAAAAAGGTCCCCAGACAGCATAAGCTGGTATTAGGGAAACCACCAAACCACAACATATGAATTTTTCATATACGTTGTGTATCCAAAACGTATTATTGAAGACTTGTAGATATCTACAACATCTCCTAAGCACTGAGCACGTATCTGCTGCATCCTTCTACTCTACAAGAGTCTACTTCTAATGCTCCCTGCTGCCTGCAGATATTTTACTGCAGTTTAATAATACAACTTCCAACTCCCTTAACTAATAACGGATTCCAGTCATCCTTCTGTTTCCACTTTAAACGGAACAGAATTAATCATTTCCAAATTACAATTTTCAGATATAGATAAGAACCTACCTACATTTACCGCTTTTTAAAGGAGTTGAACAGTGAAAAGAAAGTAGAATCATGTATAATTTGTGTATAGGTACAAGTGTGTGATATTAAATAAATATTTAAAAAAAAAAGGATCTGGGCTTGCATACACAAACCCAAATACTTTCCTGCACACCTTGCACTAGGCTAAAAGCCTGTATCGCAAAGTGTGAAATACATCGCCAGTACCGGGGTTTGAACCTGGCACCTCCCGCTTGAGAGACTGCCGCCTCAACCAACTGCGCCAACAATGTACACAATAATGCGCATTAGGTAATAAGAACACGTTGCCAGACGCTCAGATTCTAGATGGACCAAAAAGATTCTCGAGTTGCAACCTAGAACAAGCAAAAGGAGCGTAGGAAAACCTCAGGCAAGATGGTCTGACGATGTGAGGCGAATCGCATGAAGCAAGTGGATGCTGCATGCCCATCAGGATAAGGAACTGTGGAAAGTCAAAGGGGAGGCCTATGTCCAGCATTGGAATTAAAACGGCTGAGAAAGAGGAAGAAGATGGTGATATTGTATTTAATTGGTATAAAAGGTGTTATTTAACACTGTTAATAGCAATTAAGATCAATTGTCGATTTTTTTCGTATTTAAGTATCTTATTTGTAAGAATGAATTGTAACGTCCTTAGATAAGGACACTGAAGGAACGTAATTTAGGGGTGTGGTTTGTCGGGGGGCTCCCTTAAGGCTAACCCTGGACCCACCTCTTATTAAGATTTGCCTAGAAGTGCGGGTAACGAGGTCGCTATTGATGCGATGTGGAGGGTCTTAAGCCCGCGGGATTTTCCTTCAATGTTGACAGTTGGTGAAATGACCGATGTAAAAATCTGTCATTTTTGAGCTTGTAAATTGGCGTCATGTTGAATTTGTATTGAAACTATAGAATTTCTTCGTCAAATGGAATAAAAATAATTTTCAAAATCTATGAAGCGTTCCCTGATTTCTATTCAAATAAAGAATATAAATGCGACCAAATCACTCTTTCACAATTTAAATTTTCTGTCCCGTTCTCGCTTATTGCATTTAATGGGATTAAAGAAAGCAAAAGAAACATTGAATTTCGAATGAATTTCTTTTAAAAACAAAATAATTATTTTAAGTGTAATTTAATGTAATGTTTCCAATGCGAAAGAGATGGATTTATTGCTGAATTAATGAAATGGAAAGAGAGGACATAAACAAAACTTTGTTTAAAGGGATGGTATTTTTTATTTTATTCATTTCTATTAAAATGTCTCTTCGAAAATAACTTTTGGCTTTCGTCATATTTTTATTACTTAAGATATTTTTTTATCATCTTTTACAACTAATACAAATTTAATCATTAAACTTTGAATAACGCAGTAGGTTTATTGTTGATTGTTTAATGTAAATAAAAAAAAAACTTTTAGAAAGCCATGCTTATATTTTCCATTAAAAATAAATTTAATTATTATAAACATCATCAATTGAAAATCGAAACGTTTTTATGATAAAAGGTGTAAGGAACCGCCCAAGAACAAAGTAGATCATGTCGACTTGATTCTCAAGGACGGACGTGTTTTGAGTAAAATAAATCGGAGAGTACGTGTGACAAATTGCATGAATGTGACGAAGCAAGATGTGTGTAAGGCAGCTCTGTCGTCTCTGTCTGCCCCGCAAGTGACGCGTTGTGAGGGGGATAGATAGATAGATAACTTTTTTCCCCTATACTTTCCAGAAAAGGAATAGAATTAATATATGCCAATTGAAACGTGCTGTCTTCTAAAGCCAATATGTGTACGAAATTTCAAGATGCTGAAGAGAAGATATTTATAACAATTATAACAATCGTCTCATGTGAGTATAGTCGAAAATTATGTTGGTTGCCATCTATCGGATGGATTACGAAACTACAAATAATTAAGACCATTACGCAACATGACACACGCACCTATGATAATTGATCCCTACTTCACTGATATATAGATCACATAACATTTTTCTCTTTGAGATGAGTCGTCCAGTCATTGCACTGCGCAAGGTAATTGAACTATTCATCCTAGAACCATAAATTGAAGTACCTTGAGTACCTGTTGACCAGAAGCTCTCGTCCGACAGTACTTGCTGGATGTAATTACATAGTTCAGTGTAATTATTTCTGTATCCTGTATATTGTATCTTAGGACGAGACGAGGAGTGTATCTATACATACTAGTTGGTCTATAACTTCTACTACAAATTCTGTACTACGAGTAGCTATTGAAACTTGTACTATGAAGCATGAGCGATGACTCACGTATAGGGACCACAGACGATGTTTGATTTTGGAAATGTAAAACCACGTAACTACAATTTTATTTATCAGTTTCATAGGATCCGCACGGGACACAGCCGGTGTGTCCAGATGCTCCATAGATGGCAGATGCGGGAATCCTCTGCCTGCGACTGTGGAGAACCAATACAGACTATCCAGCACATCGTGGAGACGTGCCCTCTGAGAGCGTTCTCTGGCACATATACCGACATACATAGCGCCACTCCAAACGCCTAGATGATTTGCATGTTGCTCTCTAGTGTCTCCTGGATGTAACAGCAAAAAATCTTTGACACTCTATCTTCTGACGACGCCACCTTTCAATGGCTGCCGCCAAACGATAATAATAACTAGTACTATGTATCCTTGCTCAGCTTCTCAGCTCTTTCACATCTCTTTCCATATCTTGCTTCGTTGTATGTCTTTTGAAATGACTACTAAATTTGTCGGCCGATAGACCAGGAAGAATTTTCTCTAAGTAAAAATGATATTCACTACTAAACGAGTTGATTTTTATTATATTTAACAAAACGCCTTAACACACGTACAGTTTTCTAGTCCCCATCTAAACGCATCAAATGGGTGATTCCTTATTAAAGTCCTACTAACCTAACACTTGCAATAATCGTTAACAATAATTCTACTATTATTAAGATTAACTGGGAAGTTAATTGATGTAATTTATTAATTAGGGCGTTGTAGTAATTATTATCTGGACACTCTAGTTATTGTGAAAGAAACATTACTCATTTCATTGTAGGAGGTAATGGGATAATACTTAGCTTTGTTTTAAGGGAAAGAGTGTCCCAAAATGTTTTCCCCGTCTGTAGGGTTCATAATCGCATGCACGGAATTACGCTTTGAGGTAAAAAATAGATTTTTTTGCGGTTTTGGGGGGTAATTACGCTTTATTAAAAAAATGGCAAAACTCACTTTAATTCATATTCTCACAAAGAGAATGATTTTCTTCTCAGAGACTTTCGCAAAGAGAGTTATTTTCTTTGTGAAAATCATTCAGAGGTATCTTTCAATTTCTTTTCGATTGGCAATATCTTTTATCCCGAAAGTCGCAAAGAAAAATTCTGTTTCGTATTGATAATGTGCATTAAAAACTTTTCGTAAAAAAATGATGAAGCGTAATTAACCCCGAAAAGTTGAACACTTCATTATGCGATTGTTATTGCTATTTTGAACTTCAGCGCCGTAAGAAATGACAGTCACGTCATAGTTGGGCTCCTAGTTTTAAGTTACGCATGTCGGTAAAACAGTTACCTACGCGAGATATAAAGAAAATCTTTGAACAGTACTACAATTCATATAAGATCAGAAGGATATAATTTTTTACTTACATAATACTATTTATTATGTCTGTACGTGCTGTACTGATATAGTGATATTCTCTCAAACAATAGATGCATTGTCTTAATACGTTATTGAAGGCGCTATACAAGAGAAAGAAGTGAAGAGGGTACAGGCGAACCTTCATTATAACTTCTTCTTTTTCCTCTTTGAATAAATCTTGACTCTGTTTAGCCAGGGCTCAAGTCTCGTTCATGTGATAAAGATGTCCAACTATGTCTCCATCTTTTCGGTGGACGTCCCGGTGGTCGGCGTCCTTCAGGGATCTCTTGCATGACGAGCTTAGGAATTCTTGTGGGGTCCATCATTTCAACATGATCCCTTCAGAACCGCCTTCTTTTCCTGCTCCATCTTACGATGTCCTTAACACTGCAGGTTCTGCGGATTTCTTCGTTTGGTGTCGAGTGTTCTGCCTAAGATGGGTCGCAGTGTTTTCATTTCGGACGTTCTGAGGAGTTGTGTCGTCCTTACTGTGTCTGCTCTTGGTTCGATTCCATGTTCATAAATTTAAATATTTCTTCACTTCACGCAGTTTTTATACTTAGGGAGTTCAACTAGTCATAACAGATTGATTCTGTGTTTTATTCATATCTGGTAAAATCGACGAGCCTTCTCTGGTTTACTTGCTGTTGTTAAATTGTAGATATGCGTTCCACTGCTGGACATGGGTCTGTTCTAAACTCTTCCACTATCTTCTGTCTTAGGCTATCTGCTGCCCTCTACAACCCTTTAGCTGGACAATGTCATCTGTCCGTCTTTTCTGTGGTCTTCCTACGCCTCTTTTGTTCTCCCAGGGCCTCTACTTCAGGATTCACAATAAGTCATATTATGATGCAAATTATTAGATTTATGCAAATTATAATTCAATTTATACAAATTATAAAATTACTTTTTGATGAAGAGCAGTATCCGGTTAACGGATATTTCCGTTGATTGAAGCTGCGATGTTTGAGGATGTCTTTATCCAAGATCGTGTCACGGAGCTTTGCGGTCTGGTGTAGGCAGATTGGAGGCGTTCTGGTCTGGATTATATTATAGTATAAAGTATAAAGCACTGTAAGCTCAGCATGATTAAACATTACTTGAGATTGACTACATACTCGTATTATAACAATATGCATTATGAGGACGGGACGGTAATGTAAGATGATAGCTTAACATTATAATCTTCATACTTATTATAAGTAATAACTTATATTTTTGTACTTGAATGCAAGGGCGTATAAGGGACGACCCCCCCCCCCCCCTCGGAAATGACAAATTATGATTTGCCATAAATAAATTTTCTTGTTGAATTAGTTATTAGTGTAAAATAATATAATACTGTAAATTGACTATAATACTGTTACTAATTGTGTGTCACCTTAAATAGGACAGTAATGATAAAAACAATTGTACTGTGTTTGCTATCTTGTCTATATATGTTGATTGTTGGTGTCTGTGTGTGTGCCATGTCTGAATAAATAAATACTATAAAAAGATCGCAGGTTCATCCCTTCACCTATCTTTCAAAAAAATGTCGCCACTTATAATGCTAACCTAAAACACGACCTTTTTCACTCACCTTCATGAAAAAGCTTTGCTCGCGGCGCTATATTGTTGATTTTTTAACTGCGTCTATGTTTAAATTTTAATTGGCTCCCCCAGGAGTTTGATCAGCTTTAGAGAAAACTTTAAAGAAAATCCACCACAAATTGTATTTGGAGATGACACTTCATAATCTGTTTTTGTGAATTGTATTAGCAGTGATTATTTATACTTTAAAGAAATCAGATTGAATAGTCAGGCTTATTCTCCCACCCAAAGTCAAAATACTAGATCCCCCCCCCCCCGTTCTCCGAAATGAAAAGCTATATACGCCACTGCTTGTATCTATTATGAAGCTGTAAGCTTTCCCCAATGACATATAGATACTAATATACGAGTACATCGACACCTTTCACATCAATGACAAAACATCAAATTTCTTAGTAGTCAACGTCTGTTTAATTTTATATCATTCTTGTCTATATTCATTGTTACAATGTACCCAGAAATTTCGTTTTATCTGGGAAAATTTTCAAATCATGGTAACATTGAAATGGAACGTCAAAATATTATTCTTGTTTCAGTTTCAATATCGAATTGTTCCTTTGGGTTATTTATTCAAATTTCGAAACATTTTCAAACAATGCAGACACTTTCTATTGACAACTGAATGCTTTTTTGTAATTCAAATTCTGTTCTAAAATTGAATTTGATAGCTCGACTGCGATTGGCTGATAAAGACTAATAACAACAATAGAAATCATTCTTCTTTTAAAATTGACAGCCATTATAATTTTTTGTCATTTTTAATGTTAAAAAAAGAAAAAAATTATGCCTTAATCGTATTTGAAAATAAGCACCAAACATTTTCATAAAAAATGAATAAATAGTTCAATGGGTATTAAAATATTCAATCCGAAATTTGAATTATCTACTGCCATTAGTTGCCAATAGTAAGAGTTACTGATGTAACCTCGAGTGGATGAATATGGATACGGTTCGATATTTAAAAAAATAAAAAAGGAAAAATTGAAAAAAGGCATTCTTCTGTTTTTAAGTACGCGTCGAGACCATCGAGAATGGATATAGAGGCCTGGTCCAAGTGTCATTTGAACATATATTTTTTATCTATTAAATATTATATAATACTTTACCTACTTTTTGCACTAGAAATGCCATTTTTTTTAATTTATTTCACACTTTTGGTACGATAAGTACATATTTTGCTAGTTTGCTGCGTGTATATGTGAAGCAACTTTATTACGTACCTAAGTATTTCACGAGAAATACATAAATTAATGTAGGTACACCAACATTACCGAAACACATATATTTATCGTTTGTTTAATAATTACTTCTAATATTATTCGCAAAAACAGATTATTATAGTGTAATTTCTAAATACGATTTATTGTGGATTTCCGCCACATTCTTTTAGTGTCAGGGCTTGACATCCATGATGGCTTCTTACGCGTCTATACAACTAGTTTGTCCAATATGTTCGAACATAGATTATCGACCAGTTATGTTTTTTATTGTAACTAACCATTATATTAGTTCATTGTACCTTACACAAAAAATCGCTGTGTATCGCTGTATTTTAACAAACGTCCGATCCCGCCATTTTAACAATTGTTTGCGGGGAAACAATGGTTTTCGACATTTTTTATTTTATTTATGGAACAAAAGGTATTATTGTTTGAGAAATGACGCAATGTGCGGAAACTGGTCTAGAGTAAAAACCGAGAAAAGAATCCCGCAGTGAAATCATTATTATAGGAGTATATACCCTAATATTAAGGTTGATAGGTATATTTAGAGAGGTTAGGTCAATACACAGTCGGCAGTTATAAAAAGGTCTCTCAAAATGCCCATAGTATGATTGGTGAAATTAATAGGTATGTCGCCATAGATTCTTGAAACCATGGCAAAACCACTTGTGTTGATTCTTTATATGAACGATCTTAGAATATTGAAGTACCTAATCAAATTATTTGTGAACAATTGACAACAAACTCATGAAAAAAATTACTCATTAGTAGGCATTATTATTATGATTAACTTATCAATTGCCCATTACTAAGGTCTCTCAAACTAAGTAAGGCCTCTCAAACGAATTTAATTTCATTGTAGTGTATAAATGTACTGTATATCTTATGGCATTGGAGAGACCACAGTAAGAGATTAAGATCGTGAGAGCTTAGGTATTGAAGTGATTCAGGAGACAAGTTGTGAATGTCTTCCATTGTGCTGCTGAACTTAGAGACTCCACCCCATTATTTACTGTTCCTAACTTACTGAATGCACCTATCTTGTCCTTTTTTTTCCCTCCAAAATCTTATTGTATCTCATAGTAATCTTCTAAAACATGTTTAAATAAGATATTAGTATTATTAGGGGCTAAGATTACTAAATGATACAACAAGTATAATACTATAATTAGGTTTGCTTCTCATCAACTGTGTGATGTATCTAATATAAAATGATCCGAATCACTCATTCGGAAATGAAATACTTGGGGTGTATTTTGCCAATCGGTTCCATCAAATGTGATTCGCTAATTCCATTACATTACAAACCCTCCCCGTGTACAGATTGGCTTACATTTTATTTAGCACGCACTGAACGATTAACAAACAACGTATTTTCACCAAGAAAACTCAAATCTAAATATTAATTTTCAATATCACCAATCATCGTACAGTAGCAAGAAAATGTTCGTCAGGAATCGTTCTTTCGTCTCTACATTCTCTTGTTCAAAAATCGTATCCAACTTTGACAATTTTGAACTGAAGACAACCTTATATCTACATGTATAATGCCTTAAATTCTTCTAAAATACCCCTATTCTTTCTTCAGTAAGTAATAAAGTAAAAAGTTACAAAAACGATGAAGCTTGTTACCACTCCTGTATCAAACTGTTTTCAGGATTATCGTCGATCCTTACTTAAGTTTTTCCCGACATTTTTCTTTTGCTACTAATGTCCCAGTTCAAAGAAAATTAGATTCTGTATCGTTTTCTCCCCCTCTGAACCAACCCTTCTGTGCTAAATTACCCCAATTTCTTTCAACGATCTCCCAATTTATAAGTATATCTTGTTTCTTATACACATTTCTCTTTTTTGCCAGCCGTCCTGGTTAAGCGTTCTTAATATGTCAGAAGGATGTTTATTGTTTTAGCAATTCGCAAATAAAATATTATGATAGTTAGCTGAATTATTTTTTTACAACTAAAACAACTTGGCAAGCTAGTAAGAATCATATTTTAAGTGTCCTTCAATTTTCATTTACAAATGGTAACTACATTTCGCCAAAATTTACGTAAGTTAGTTAAACTTGGGCACGACTAAAATAGAATATGATGTGGAAATTAGATTGTCCAGGACAATGTGCTCGAAAACTTGAGAGAGACAGGATTAAGTTAAAGAGTTAATTATAGAAACGAGTGATGTGTACGACGAATGTTGTGATGAGACCGAAAGTGAATAAGTTGAGATAATTTAGAAATGTCAGAAGGCACTTAATAAAGTTTGTAAAGAATCGTCTCCGTCCGAAATAGTCTGTATTGATATTTTAGATCGATTATTATCACTGTTAGATATAGTGGCCCGTGATGCCAATTTAAAATGGCAGTGGATTGGACATATGGTCAGATAAGAAGATAATAGATGGACGCTATTCTGGTCATCAACATAAGTGTTCGAAAACCTCCCAAAAAGTTATCTGACTACATTGTCTAACTAGCTAGCAGAACCTGGAAGCGAAGAGAGAAAAACAGAGACGAATGGAAGTAGATGGAAGTTGCCTACATCCAGCAGTGGAAAGAGTAGGGCTAACAGAAGGTGATTATGAGTATCATTGAATTGCATGACTGTATTAACGGAAAAATATGTTGAAGAGTGCCTGTTGTTCTCTCTTTCCTCTCCGTAGGATATGAGATTTGACCTCGTTGCTATATGAAAACATATTGAAAAATCGTCGTGGTGTAGATTTAGTAATGGCCTAATGGCCCAATTACGTTTAGCACGATAGATGTATGTATAAGTGCTGCCCTGAGGCAATCTGTTCCAATTTTCCACTTTTTGCGTTTATTTCCCTTGTTATTTATTGTACACCCCGCAGCTATCAAATAATATATTTTCTAAATTTCATTTCAACAAGGATAATTTCGGTGTCCAAATTTCTACGATATAATTTTCTGATTCTAAAAAAGACAGTATTTAAATCGCTTTCCTCGTCAAATGATCTTCCTCGAAAGGTTTATTATAAGTATTAAATGACCGCTGAAAAGAATTTACAAATCGAAATTCTTAAGTAAAATAAAATATTAAACAAGTAAATATTTCAAAAAGCGGGCTTATTGCCTAATAGCAATGTCTACCAGCCAACCCAAAACAATATACCTTCTATATCAATACATATTGTACATATCTAGTCAACCTTCTACAAAAAAATAAAAAAACAAATTTCATGTCGACTTTTATCGTGTTGTCAAAAATACAGTGGTGCGTGTATGCTTACGTGCTTATGGCATTTTATAGGTTAACTTTTCTAGGTATCTAACCAAATTATGTC
Source organism: Ceraclea dissimilis (assembly GCA_963576895.1). Classification (NCBI taxonomy): domain Eukaryota; kingdom Metazoa; phylum Arthropoda; class Insecta; order Trichoptera; family Leptoceridae; genus Ceraclea; species Ceraclea dissimilis. The sequence goes on from OY756370.1 coordinate 13,645,587, forward strand.
TCTGGTTTCGTGTCGTACACCTACGAGCTTTCCGAAATAGTTTTAATTACGTAGAGAAAGTTCATCAAAGCTTCAACTAATCAACGAAGGCTCGAGTGCAGATATTTTGTACTGAGCTTTATACTTAGAGTTTAGACGATATGTGTGGAGGTGAATTATTTATATCACGTTTTCTGGAACTAATTTGTATTTCCATAATTACATAATTTCAGATTTATGGGTGAATATCTGAAACTGGAAACTTACTCAATGGCTGCCTTGGCGCCGACCATAATGTGGATGTGGATGAAGAAGGACGAATCAGTGTTGAATGCAGTAGAAAAGAGGTCCTCAATAATCGGGAAATCGCTGAAAGATAAGGAACGAGGTTGTTAGGGAAATGAGTGACTGCAAGACTGGTGTTGTGACGAGAATGAAAGTGAATAAACTAAGATGGTTTGGGCATGTTGAGAGAATGAAGGATGACATGATGACAAAAAAATATATTTCTATTATCTTTACTGTATATCCTAATACCTGGAATTGGTGAATGTTATTTAATGTAAAGTGATCACATTAAGCCAGCCGACGATCAGTTATAAACTGATGGGAAGTCCATCCTTTGCTGTATATCTGTTGATATAACTACTTGTAAAATAAGTCCTCTAATTTTAGTTAGTACGCACTTAATTAGTTCCAGAATTGGACCTTATTTTACGTACTGTACAAAATGTTTTCATTGAAATTATCTATTCATGTCCCAGAATGGTTGAAATATGGACGATATTTCGAGCTTCTAGTGCGTCGTAAATATTTTATTTTTTGTTGAATATTTTGTACAATCTCATGGGGCCTGAAATTTTTTAGTTAAATTACTACCATAAAACATCGCGTAACGATAAAATCAGCTAAAAAGTTTGACCTTTTTTATATTCCTCGTATGTAAATTATGTCTATGTATTTATTTTGTACTTTTTTAATGTATTGTAATGCAATATTTTTTATACACCAAAGTTTGTAATAAAGCTGTAAATATTGAAGCAACATATTTTCATGATAATGAGCTTTTTTCATATGGAGCTTAATTTGTAAACACTAGAACTGTTAACAAACCAAGTAAATTCATAAATATTTTGGATTACATGCTTTCATAAAAAAAAATGTGAGTTCTACTCTTGAAACACTTTCATAAGACACCAAACACGGCGGGGTGCAGTGACTGGATCTTCTCGATCGCCCGGTGTCTTCCACGGTTTGAGCTGGACAAATTCTGAATGATCTGGATTTTTTTTCCAACGTCCTTTCATTTGACACTACACACGACCCCACACAATGCTTGGATCCCCTCAAACGCTTTATATATTTTTTTATCTGCGTAGAAGATATTGTCATCTAGTATGTACAATTGATGAAAGTTTCAGAGCTCTAGCTAGTCTGGGAATGAGTTAAATCGAGAAAAAATGGTCGCAAGATTTGGAGAGAGCTATTGTTTTTTTTATATACTTCTTTTGTCCATACGATAAATAAATAAAATTTATGAAATTATTGTATACCTACCAGCTAACATCTTTTCTGTAATTATTTTTTATGCCTTATAATCATTAACGTATGTAGGGGATTTTCCTCTCAAGTTAATAGAGGTGTGTTCTTTTTTGCAACACCTCTTAGCTACAGGGTGAGAAAATGTATTTTTAATGATCGGAAGTTTTAAATCTCATCGTTTTTTTTTCATATTTCATGATATAGTAGTGTAAAAATACGAGATTTTTTGTATATAGGTGAATATAAATTGGCGTTTTGATTTATGTTCGAGGCTTCATAAAGGAATTATACAATCAACTTTTCGTGGATTTTTTAATTCAGGCTAGAATAGGATATTATGACGTAGCATTTTTAGTTAATTCATACGTTTTCCATTGTTGAATATTCATAATACAATAACTTAACAAGGGAGATATGATTACAAATTCAACTAATTGAATACAGCCTCCTGCGTTTTTAAGATGGAATAATCACTAAACGACGCACTATTTTATTGCATCATTTATCATAGATGGTTCCAATATTACACCTTCTTAAAATGAGGTCACTCTTTTTCGATGACCCTTTACACGTAATTAAACAAAATCAGAAACCCACAAACAAAATTTAAAGAAAAGCAAAAAGATCTTAAAGGATAGAGGCGTTTGAGTAAGAGAAATCTGAGAGCGTGTATGTATGACAAATTGCATTAAAGTGACGGAAACAAGTAGAGTGTATAGGGATAAGACAGTCTGGCGGTTTGCCCTCTCTGAATACTCCGAGGAAAACATAAAAATCTTATTATATGCTAGTCACAACATCCGTTTTACATTCACTCAACTCTCTGAACACGTCATTTCTTATCGTATCTCTCAATGTTTTTCCACACATTCTTCTCAGCGATCTCATCTCGACACCATTTATACTTGATTCGTCCTTCTTCAGCCATGTCCTGTCCATACCTCACTGGCATGTACATCAGTGTTGGCACAAAATCTTTATATTCTCTTTTCATAATATTACTTATAATATTACCATTATTCAAAGGATCATCTCCATACGCGCTTCTGTAAACCACAATGCATCCCTTCCTCTGCCCTTCCTTTCCTTTTCCCTTCATCCCAGTAATCAATCATTGTTCATCTTCTATGTTCACGCCTATCCAGGACGTGATGCGAATTATTTTATATCAGGAAGGATAGCCGCAGATTATACATCGACGTGTTTGTCGAAGAATTTATATTAGCGTGTATGTGCCAGAAAAACTTTGCAATCCATTTACCTGATATCCTATTAAAATTAACCCTATATAATGTATCGTTTGTGAATCAATGAGAAATTTCAATTAAGTATCCGTTAAAAACCTGTGTTTTCTATTTAAAATAATTGTTATGGGACAACCTTTACAACTTTTTGAATTGAAATAAGTGTGTTGTAAAGTTATTTTACTATGAAATAATTAAAAAAAAGAACGTCTTATTTTAGTTAGTACGCTTTTAATTACTTACCGAATTGACCCCATCGTGTGCATAAAATGGAGACTGAAGATTTTAGAGTATTCCGGAAGCATTTAGCAATATCAGTGTATACCGAATAACAATATAATTGTTGGCGAAGTACATGGTTGGCGCAGTTGGTTTGAGCGCAGAATTCCAATATGGAGGTGCCGGCTTCGAATCCCGAAACTCAAAATCTATTCTGCACTCGCGACACAAGCTTTTAGCTTTTTGTGAAGTGTTCGGGAAAGCATTTGGTTCTGTGTATTGGTGCAAACTCAGATCCTTTTTTTAAAGACGTAATTTTAGGCGATTCATTTCTACAGTATGAAATTTCGGCGGAGAACCGTCCAAGTATAATTACATTGTATTCTCGAATAGGTTCTCTTATTAAATCCTACGTAACGCAAAAATAATAATCTCTTGCAATCTTCTTCTTGCCGCGGGAACCTACTCGTATTTGAACTTTTTACTGGGCACAGTTTACTTCCCCTGTAAATTCAATTTAAACTTTGTTTTACAACTTTGGGATGTATCTATATTACCTATGTGCAAAACAACTGGATTTTATCTCAATTGCTTACTTGGATTCACATTAATGTCAGCATGATATGATGGATTGGGTGAAAGTTGCTTTAGGTATGAAGTGATCACTTATGCCAGCCTATGCCGACTCGCAAGCATTGGTACGCCCATCCTGCGTCCTCCCCAAGGGAGTTTACATTATGTGAATGTAGATGTCCTTGAGGAAAAAACTTCATGTTTTCTCATATAATGCCTCATCCACATGCTGGCCGAGCTACGAGTGCTACGACATTTTTTGTGCTCATGAGTAAAAGGGCGTTAACCGTCGGTTACGTATACAATCCAAGACAATCACTCCGTCCGCACGTCTTTTTACTCATTCACACAAAACTTTGTTGGAAAACTCGGGGTTTGGCTAACATCTGGCGTTAGCATTTCACTACTCTACAGATAATAAAATATACGGTGTGTTTATACATACAAGTATAAACTTAAACATGTCTACATTTATTTTCTTTCTTTCATCATAATGTAATATCATTTATTTGATTGACATTGTGTAAATTAAATTGGAAACGGTGGTGTTTACGCATGGGCGACTAGCTAAATGGTTCTTGGACGTCGACTAACTTACGCACAACGCACACGTATGTTATTATTTACAAAAGAATAACAGGAACAGCTAATTCGCCGGCGGTGCTGTGACGGACACGTCAGGAAGTCACTGTTGTGTGACTTGTGAAATATTTGACATGTGAATAAGAACAGTTTACAGGATTGGCACTTCACTGAAATTTATTAAAAAAAATATATTTTTAATGCATATGGCAAAAGACCTGACAAGTACAAATTTAGAGGTAAATCTCTTAGCCAATAGGCATCGTCAGAAGTGACCCCGTGAATTTCAGTTAGACCACGCTCGAAACCAAAAATTGGGAACTCAACTAAATGGCCCATCGTCTAAAAAATTACAATTATCGTTAATCGGCAGAAATTGCTTAGATTCTATGAGAATGATAGTCTGAGCCATTTAGACAGAAACCAGCCCCTCGAGGTAAAGTTGTGGGATAGTCTGGACTTGTTTCATTCTATATGTTGATTTGTAAGTTATTGGTTTTTGCGATAAGTCCGTCCTTTAGCATACTTGTTTTGTAGCTCCACATGAAGATTTACTGATTTATCTATGTTTTCGGGGAGCCGAATCCGAGGCTTAGCAACAAAATTTGCAATGTAAAACAATGTAAAAAATTACGGATATTTTCATTTTTGGATGATTTTTTGCTTATAACTTTTTGTAAACTGTGTGCCTTTGCAAAATGAAAGTGCATAGAATTTCCTATTTACTATAATTGTATTGCTATAATTCGGCATATATATTTTCCTCTATAATAAATAGCAGTAGAGCTAAAACTACTGCTATAAACGCCGCAGGCAAAAAATTACTGATAGAGTCTCAACTATTTTACTAAGAACTGGTGAAATTTTGGATACAAGCTGATTGTCTATTGTTTTTCTAAAGTAGCAAGAACCGAGTAGCTTTACAAATAGTATAGGGATGGAGTTCTTTACACTTTGATATTTATAGTTAAAAAATATCAAGTGACAGCCCTAATTATTAAGTGCGTAATAATAAGCTTGAATAGGAAATAGCATTATATGGCTTGATCAAAGTATTACTGAGGATATGGGCGAGGAAGGGCGGCGATATAAAAATAAAAAACTCATACATAGTGAGATAATAAAATAAATATAAAAACATCAAAGATTATTATACTCTGAAACAAAAGCAGGTTCATATAATAAAATACAATCGTCTTTTGTTTTACGATCTTATTATCAATACTTAAAATATTACATGGAGGAATAAATTTTATACGATTCGCTTTTATGTTTTCTTCGTTTTATAGTTGCTTCTTCTTTTTTATAGTTTTTGCCGTGAAGAATTTGTGTAAACTACCGCTTTTTTAAAGGCATCGTTTAATGGATTTTCCAGTGTGTATCTGTTGGGATGTTGTTTTTAAAAGGCAACGTCTTCAGGTTGCTCCTGAATGTGGAATATCGTGAATACAGTGTTCTGCCGTTCAAAATAAGAAGCCCTTGTAAGCAAAAAAGTTAAAACCGTGATAATCGCAAAAAAAGTCTAGTATCCCCCATATAATTTGCAAGTACGTTGGGGGGTTAAAAAATAGGGGTAGTTTTACGGAAATTCTGACTTTTTATGATTGAGATCGATGTATTTAACTATAAATCTCTCGCATTTTTGTGGATTGCCTTTAAGGGGAATGTACCTATTTTTGTTTTAAAGTGCACATTGGGGAAAAAAAAAACTTAAATTCCGAAAGTTGACAGTTCTTATTTTAGACGGCAGTGTTGTAATATGTAGGTCAGCTGGGTACATATTATAAACGAAAACGCATTTTATAGATGCGTTACGCGTGAATTTACTGTAGTTATAATACAGACCTAGGTTGGGGTATGGATGCATGCACTAGAAATGAAACGGACGTCTGGAGTCGTGAAGTAATTAGAGCGAATCATTGCAGTGAAGTTCTTACGGCTACCCACCGCACCGGTGAACTTCAAATCCTCATATCCGTCCTTGTCCGTTATTTAAATGCGGACACTTTGTTAAAGATATCAAGATTTTCGATCAACAGTACTTGGTGGAACTCCATATAGTATACAGACTAGTAGATACCTGGAATTTCCTTGGGTAGGTAGATAGGATAGAGCGCCAGACTGCCAGCTATTCTTACACACAATCCTAGCCTCCGTCACATTCATGTAATTTATCATACTCGTTCTCCGATTTTTTAATTTTATAAAAGGATCCGGGGTTGCATGCACAAACCCAAATACTTTCTTGCACACTTTTGCACTAGGCTAAAAGCCTGTATCGCAAAGTGTGGAATACATCGCCAGCGCCGGGGTTCAAACCTGGCACCTCCCGTTTGAGAGACTGCCGCCTCAGCCAACTACGCCAACCATGTACTCAATCATTTATTCTACTCGGAAAGCGTCCATCCTTCAGGATCTAGTCGACATGATCGGTTCAGGTCTTTCGTATATTTACGTATTAACTGTTGTAGAGTTGGGGATCATGTTGAAGCTGGCGAAGAAAGAATTTAAGTTTTTTTTTTGTAGCGTAGGGAAATGTTGCTTGGCTTGGCTTGACTCACTGGAAAATGATGTGACAAACCGGGATCGCGGTCCCTGACTGGATAGGAAATGAGTTACCCAATCAATAAAATTTTATTACCTTTCTCGTTTTATGAATTCCGAATTGTTTCGACTCATTTTAAGAATTAATGATCCGGAAAAAATGAATCATAAATGAGGATTTATTTATTGTAATAGACCCCAATAAAACACACCTTTTTCAATTTCAAGGTCGGTTTCTCTCTATCTATTTATATCATCATCAGGTATAACGAGCACGCGCGGCCGCTGATAAAGGCAAAGGCGCACTGCGCTGCCACATTAAACATAAGAATATGCCTATAAATAAATCAATATTAAATTGAAAACGTTAAAAAAAATTAATTGTACCTCATAGATTCATCTTTATAATATTGCACGTACGCGTACTCATACTACTGTGAAACTACTCTAGTGTGATAGTGTATGTGTGCGGTGTAGGTGGAGTAAATCTCACGCATGTGTATTGAAGGCCGCGTGCAGAATTTCAAATGCACAAAAAAATATCGATATTTGTACTAAAATCTCGAATCCTTCGCGAACGGTGAAATGAGGGAGAGAGTGTATGTTTGATAGAGAAATTAACGCGCTAGAAAGAGACGGAGGCGGCAGTGCCCGAGTCAGCGATATAATTTAAAACATGCGTGATTCGCGACGCACCGGTCAAAAAATGATTTATTTGTAGGTAAGTTTTTAACGTTAATTAACGCAGCTACAATGTTAGAACTGATTAATATTGTGTTGCGTCGAACACAACACAACACATTTTCATAGCATAATATTTATACTCGTATAGCAAATGAGCAATCGATTTATTAGATCGTACCGTAATTCGACAACTATTATTTATAATATGGTTTTCGTACAGTGTGAGTCGAAACTTGGTTACTCTTAGAGTACTGCGGCCCCACTCGCAGCTGAGTAAGAAGTGTTGGAAAATCCTTATCTTGTCTATGAATGTATCTACATACCTAGTAGGTTTTATTCATATTTTGTCAACGGTTGATTATAGGTTTACTATCTATCTATCTATCTATACCCTCACGCCACATCCCTTGCAGGGTAGGCAGAGAGGACAGAGCGCCAGACAGCCCTATCCTTACACACACTCCTAGCTTCCGTCACATTCATGCAATTAGTCATACACGCTCTCCGATTCCTTTTACTCAAAACGCGTCCATCCTTGAGGATCTGGTCGACATGATCGGACCAGGTCAGTCTCGGACGGCCGCGCTTTCTCACCCCTCTTCGCTCATTCAGATATATCTTTTTTGTCATCCTGTCATCATTCATTCTCTCAACATGCCCAAACCATCTTAGTTTGTTTACTTTCATTCTTGTCACTACACCAGTCTTGCAGTCACTCATTTCCCCAGGTTTACTACATTCTTTTTAATAAACACGACTACTATATGACTTTTTCTGCCACCTCCGTGGTCGGGTGGGGCCGCGATAGTGGAATAGTGCCGAATATTTTTGTGGAATTTATTACTGTTAGTCTGCAGTCGACGTGGGACGAGGGTACGATACAGTCAGATCAATTTCTATTTATCCCTTTACGTCGCATCCCTTGCGGGGTAGATAGAGAGGACAAAAATCTCTATACCTAAACACACTCTTGCACATATAGCTTACTATATATACCTACCTACACACATTAATATCTTTTTGAGATGGTCGGTAGCCTGGTTGGTAACGCGTTCGACTGTTAATCCAGTAAGCGCGGGTTCGATTCCTGATGCCGACCTACTCCACTACACGACACAAGCTTTTCAAGCTTACGCTTAAGCGTGTAATTGGGTTTATTTCGATAAACCCAGATTCATTAAAAATAATATATAAGGCTTTCTACTCGGCTGCGAGTAGTATGCGCTCCCTAAAATAATTTCACGAGCCGCCACTGATAACGAGGAATCTCAATTATCAAAGCCAAAACATTTATATTGTAATTTGTTGACCGAGGTTTGCTCTAAATCCCATATTAACTATGTATGTCAATATATTTGGTATTGTCTACCAATAATCTGTCTATCTACCCTTTACGCCGCATCCCTTGCGGCGTAGGCAGAGAGGACAGAACGTCAGATTGTCCTCTCCTTACACACAGCCTTTATTTCCGTTACATTCAAGCAATTTGTCATACACTCACTGCGGTTTCTTTTGCTCAAAACGCGTCTGTCCTTGAGGATAACATCAGTATCGTGAAGATTGTCATACTATATCTGTATCCAGTGAAATCGTTGCCACTGTGGAATACTTCTTTTAGCCTAAAAATGTTTTTTTTTTTAACTTGTTTGCTATAGAATTTATTTTTATTATTTTTTTCTGTTTGTTTCAGGTAAGTTGATTCTACTTAATTCTTGTAATCTACGTCTCTGTCTGGAATGAGTAGGTAATTTGTACGTAGTAGGTAAGTCTGAAAAAAAAAAAGTATTTACTTTACAAAATTTTTAATGCATATAGCAAAAGACCTGGCATCTACAAATCTAGAGATAAATCTCTTAGCCAATTGGCAGCGTCAGCAGTGACCCCGTGAATTTCAGTAAGACCGCGCTCGAAACCAAAAATTGGACACTCAACTATATGGCCCATCGTCTGGCGGCGACCACATTCACTATTATTGTAAAAGTTATTCTTCGATTCCCAAGTTCGACGCCCGCTCGCAACTTCACACAAGTATTGATACAGCATCGTAATCTTATTTATGTAGCTATAATCTTAAACTGGATCTAAAGGGTCCTAGAATATACCATTTAGTTGTGTTATGAAATCACTCGCACAGCTATTTTTTTAGGATGAATAACAGTAACATTTAAGTAGAGACCAAAGTAGCAGTTTTAACTCCACGCGACTGTGAAATGTGTTAATAACGCTCACTGTTTAACCTGATTTTAGCGCGTTATTTGCTATGCTTTCGCAGACGAGTGGATAGCCGTAAAGAATAATAGAATAGAATAACAGTTATTGGAGTAAAGCAGAATATACTCGTAATTGATTGATTGAGAACTCTTGAGCCACAAGACATCGTCAAATATAGGGCACTTATTGGAATAGAGAAAATATCGCGTCTTTTCACAGTCATAAAAGTGAACTATTCAAGGTTAAGTTCGCTCTAGTGATCAGTCACTTCTCTCCTTATTTGTTTTTGATTCCGATTGTTAATTTGAAGAATAAATAAATAAAAACAATTACGACTATCTGTCTTGCATATAACTTCTTCTTAGCACAACGAATATGGATTCAACCCATATTCTTAAGTGCAGAAAGAATCGTTTTCTTGACACCTACATTTATGTATGTAGAAATAACTGCCAACTGTAAGCGACTGCTTGCCAATTCACAAGGATCAGCGATTCAGAGAAAGACATTCATATCTTCTCATCTTATCTCTGATTCTAGCCTCTCCAGTGCGATAATAACATATGCTTGGTTCTTTTTTCAGAAACACCTGTGAATTTTCAAAGTTGTTACAATTCACAATCTAAATGTTACTGTTACATACTGTATTACTTCAATCCAGATTCTAGTTAAGTAGGGACTGCCTTCCATATCAGGGAACTTGGTTCGTGTTTTGCCGTCGATCATGATCGATATAAGGAATTTAATATTGTATTCACTTCTGTTGTGATTTCTATAAGATCCATTTGTTATCGTAACTTCAATTATTATACGAGTACCATAAATAATGATGGCATTAATGATCTAGCGATCAATAAAATTGATCAATAACTTAAATATATCATCGATCTTCGTTGAACTGTCTACCCATACAATCGCATTTTATCTAACGAATATGTTAACATACCTACGTCCGTCTATGAGGATCTGGTGGACTAAGTCGAGCCATCAAGTGGTTCTTGTATAATTGAATATTTTCCCATGCATATTTTCTTTGTTATCCTTTCATATTTCATCCTCTCTACAGGTCCCAACAATCTCAACTTATTCACTTTCATTCTGGCTACAACATTCGTCTTAGTGTCACTCATCTCTCTAATCACTTCACTTCTTACCCTACCTCTCAACGTTTTTATAATCGTCATCATCACTGGCGCTACACTACACTGTGAGCCTTAGCCTCTTACAGAATTCTTCGCCGTTCTATTCGGTCCTTACGATGGTAAACTTATGCCCAATCCCACCAACTTTTACCTAGGAAGGAGAACCCTAAGAAATTTCCATACAAAAGCAGGGATAATATTCTATTTATTGAATAAATTGCAGTAGCTTCCAGCTAAACCACAGCCTAAATCCATATGAAATGCAACATGCAACTCTCCTACGTTAGGTGCCCAAATATCTCCGCCCAGAGCAGGTGAGCTGCATGTTGCATTTCGTATGGAATTAGGCTGTGGTCTAGCTGGAAGCTGATGTTTTTTATTCAATAAATAGAATATTATCCCTGTTTTTGTATGGAAGTTTCTTAGGGCTCTCCTTCCTAGGTGGAAGTTGGTGGGATTGGGCATTACACTATTAAAGGTATAAGATAAAAGGTGTTTTAAATCATACAAGTATAATGTATTTTCATTCAGGCATGTGTAATATGAATGTAAGTAAGTAAGTACTATTATTTCACACAACACAATCCATTCTTGACCTTTGTGATACGAACTCACGAAGTGTTAACTTTTCATACTATATTATAAAGGTGTACACTGTACAATCATCAATATACATAATTCTCTAAGATGTTCGGAAGCCATGTTTATTTTCAACTAGGAATGCTTTCGAACAGTTTTCCTTAGGTGGCAGTTGTATAAGTTTTTATTTTAACGATTTTCCGTCGAGTTCCATTGGTCCCTAGTTATATTGATAGTGTGTCATATCGATCTTCATCTTCTTCACCCCTCTTCTCTCCACTGCTGGATGTAGGCCCTGTTCCACGCCCTTCCACTCGTCTCTATTCTTCCCCCTTCGCATCCAGGTTCTGCCGGTTGGTAGGACTAATGTCGTCAGACCACCTATTGGGAGGTTTCCACCACTTCTATTTCTCGTCCAGGGCCTCCATTATAGAATTCTGGGTACCCATCTTGTATATTTCTATCTAGCCATATTATGTTCAGCCTACTGCCATTTTAGTTTAGTGACACGGTCCATTAAGTCAGCATATTTCGTCCGACGTCTTATTTCTTCGTTTCTTATTTTATCTCGAAGGTTCACACCGAACATCTGCCTTTCGATTTGTCTATGCTTTTTGATGTGATCAAGCATTGATCAGTGATCACTCACGATGTAAGATTTTTGTTGATAATGAAGAATTTTGTAATTTTCACAGGTTATAGCTAGTTAGTTTAATAATACAAGTACTATTGACACAATAAACACTGATCTATGAATGCATTGAACTGGTATACTGTCTTATAGTTACTTCATAGTTCATATTATCTCTTTGTGTTATCTCTCCACGGTAACAAAACAAACCTTTTGTGTTTCTGTCTTCCTGATATATCTTGTCTTTCAACACTCGATATTAGATCAATGATCGTTGGCCTGAGATAGCGCCATCTTTAAACCCAAAGGATTATCCCTATTTCACTGTACACTGTTTTTGCGACAGTGAAATCAGAGCGGTAGGAATTAAACCTAATGCCTCAAGCACTCGCTTGCCAGACAGCGAGCCGAGCGGGTGTTCATAAGTAAAAAGGCGTAAACGGTCGGTTACCTACACGAACCAAGTCAAACGCCCATCCACACGCCTTTTTACTCATGAACAACCGCTCGGTCCGACGCTTGCCGAGCGTGTGATGGTGTCCACATAAGAAAGGCTTACATGGGAGACACTTCTCATACTTATAAAATACTTAACTAATGCGATGCAAAACATGGTCCAGCCTAGGTAGTAGGTATATTATTTATCCAATCACTCCGTATCCCTTGCGTGGTAGACAGAAAGGACAGAACGCCACACGCTCCGATCCTTACATACATTTCTAGCTTCCTAAACGTTCATAACATTCGTCATCACACTCTGCGATTTCTCCTATTCAACATGCTTCCATCCTTGAGTGTCTGATCAATATGCTCACTCCAGTTCACTTCTTGGACGGTAACTTTTATTCACACCCTATCTTTCAGACTTATATATTCTTTTTGGCATTCTGTCATCAAACATTCTATCCACATGTCCAAACCATCTCAGCTTGTTCACTGTCATCCTAGTTACAATACTATTCCTACATAAACTCATCTCTCTGATTGCCTCATTTCTTAACCAATTTCTCAGCATTTATCCACAAATTCTTTTCAACGACCACCGCATTCATTCCACTCACTCTAATACTTTTTAATCACTTTTTTAATAAACATTTAATAATAAAATACAAAGCGAATCGGTTAATCAAAATTCAGATGAAATAATAGGAAATAAACGGAAATCAAACGGTGAAATGCAGAAAGTACTATTCAACAAAAAGGGAAATAAAAACAAAGAGAAAGAGTGAGTCAAAGGAATTAATAATTGATTCCTTTTGTAGAATGCTTCAGTTTTATATTTTTTGCAACGTTCTTTGAGCAATCGCAAAATACCAATTATCGACTATAAAGGAATAATTACCATACCTGATTCGTAAACTGTTAAAATATGTTTTCTCATTTATTTTTGCAGTTTTGACTAGAGATGGGAATAGAGATTTTGCATTTGCAGGTCCAAAATCGGCAACTTAAAAAAATCGTTTTCTCATCAGAAATCGTATGCCTCATCCACATGCTGGCCGAGCTGTGACTTTTTTGTGCGAATGAGTAAAAAGGCGTTAACCGTCGGTTACGTATACAATCCAAGACAATCACCCCGTCCGCACGTCTTTTTACTCATTCACACAAAAAACGTGACAGCTCGGCTAGCATGTGGATGAGGCATTAAGACTAGGCAAGGCATATCGACATTTATAACGTTTCAAAAAACGGGAGACCTTGTAGATCTCGACAACCTCACTAAGTATGCTTTGGAAAAAATAGAGTAGAAACATTGAACCTCTATCTAGGGAATAACTGTGAAAGATTTTTTATATCTTGTATAGATTTCTGAAAAAAAATGTATAAAACACCTCCTACCTTTTTTTCCGAAAGACAGAAACTTGTTTCCTGAAAGGCGTGGATAATTCTTTTTTGTAATGCATTAAAATCTAGTAAATGACCGTAAAAGTTTTATAAATGGAGCGAAATTAACCCCCAAAAATTAAAAAACTATACTTTTATCATTTTTTCATGCCATTTTGAACCTTAATGCCACGGGAAATGACCGTGACGTTATAGTTATTTAAAAAGTGCCATGTCTAAATGCATCAGTCGTAGGTAACCCAGGATCTCTTCAATTCTCGTCATACACAGGGTTTGGAGCCATTGACCGGTTAGGCTAGATCCAGCGATGGAAAAGGTGGTATTGCAAGTTGTCTAGTATTTCCATGAATACGATTCCGTGAAATAATTGCGAATTATGCAACATCAGAAGATGCACTTACGAAAGCATTTCGTATCAAGTCTTTGCAATCACGAATGTCATCCACGCATCATGAGAAATGTCTCTTTAACTTTGAGTCTCTACAAGTTGTATTGCCTTGTATGGCAGACTCGTTTCCTGCTTTCAAGAAGTCATAGGATGACAATTCTTCTTGTATTTATTGAGTTTAACTGATGATGTTGCCAAGATTGAGAAAAGTGCTTTTTTTTCTTCTTATTCTTTGTTGTCTGTCCTGTCTTATTCATTCCGTTTGACAAAAGGATTGAATCATGGGCGGCGCCAGCCTCGGAGCTAGGGGAGGGGGGGCAAAAAAATATATATATAGCATGAAAATGCGTAATTAGCGCCGCAGGCAATTTTGTGCAAGGACGGACGTGTTTTGAGTAAAAGTAATCGGAGAATATATATGAGGAATTGCATGAATGTGACGGAAGCCCGAAGTGTGTGTCAGGATGTATAGGAAAGTCTGGCGATCCGTTCTCTCTGCCTAACCCGCAAGGGAGGCGGCGTGAGGGTATAGAATAGAATAGACATAGCGAAGAAGGTCGTGATGTGGTTTGGCTTATTTGAAAATGTACATAATAATTTGCACAATAATATATATGAAAAATGTATTGTGTAAAAAGTAATAAAAAATAGCGCCGCAGGCAATTTTTTTTATGAAACAATTTTGATGGATAGTCATACATTTAAAAAAAATATGACATGATGAGAAAATGTGTAGTATTTATGTGCTTTTTTGTGAGGTTTTATTATTTTCTATGAAAACCTATTCCATTCTCTAGGGGGGGAGGAGCGGCTGCCCCCCCCTGACGACGCCCATGTATTGAATGTCTCCTGTCTTTCTTTGATAAGAATTAAATTTAACACAATGAGGAAGTCGACCATTACAAAATAAACAAACTTGTATTGTGCGTTTGAAATCTCTTGATGGAACTGCTTTGAGAACGATCGCTTTAAAAGACATTTTATTTATGTTAGTACTGATTGAATGCTGTGTGATTTGTAGAATTGAATCGAAATTCAGCCCTATTCTGATTTGACATTGCTTTGAACCGACGACGCTCAATACTCTTGTGAAAGAATTGCAAATTTAATCACATTATATCCTATTCTAAACCCTCATGCAGCATTCCTTTCGGGGTATAGGCAGAGAGGATAGATCACCAGACATTACTATCATTCATGAAATTCGCCTTACGCACTGTACGATTCCTATTACTCTAAACTCGTCCATTCTTGAGAATCTAGTCTGCAAGCTACGTGGTTCTTTAACGGCATCGCTTCCTAACAATTCATCCTCTCTACACGTCTCAACCATCTCAACTTGTTCACTTTTATTGTTTATTGTACTTAATCATACGTAGGCCCGAGTCGGGCAATTTTTAGATATCATTATACAATCAAACTATCAATACAAATATAATACAGTCAAAGTTAAACAAGGCAGAGCAAACACTTGAACAGACTATAGAGTTCATCAAATCTATCGACGCCGATTGGAGTGTAAAGAGTTCCAATTGGCGTTTCGTCAGAGGCATACATGGTGATAACAGGATCGAATGCTGAACTGAGTGTATAAGGATCAGATCAGCACTGTCATTTTAGTCACAATATCCGTTTTTCATTCTCTCAACTCTCTGATCACTGCGTTGAGTCACATGCTTTGAAACAACTTCAGTATATTTTGATTAATTATGAAATTACCGTAGACTTACGTTGCTTTTGCCGAGCAAACTTTGCTTAACTCATTATTTCCTCGTTTCTAACTATATTATTATCAAAGTAACATTGAACAACATCGTGAAGTGGAAAGTCACGCTTGGTATTATAAAGGAACTTATTGAAGCATATCGATCAAGCATGATGCACTAGGTAAATACAACCGAACGTGAAGGAGTTGATGCAAAAAGGAAGAGAGATGCATGGAAGAGTTTAAAACTACCATATACCTAGTAGTATACCAAGGTTGTCAATAATGTAATCTTTATGGAGACGTATGTATGCGGACGCGGATGATCACTTCGTAATGTTCGCGGATACTGAACAAATGCGGAAACGTTGTGAAATTGATCGTAGCAAAATGTTTATTTAGATTTTTTTGTTACTGCATTCTAACAACAAAAAGAGTCAAGCACAGAGGATGATAGTTCTATACTATATACTAAACCCTCACATAGCGTCTCTTGCGGGGTAGGTCAGAGAGAACCGAACGCCACACTACCTTATTGTGACATACACTCCTTACTTCCGTCACGTTCATGCAGTTTGTCGTACACACAGACCAACCGACATCAACAGAACCAAATCAATAAGTACTTCTACCTACTATTACTTAGTTGTATTTTTACTTATTTACTTTTATTAGTTGTATACATATTGGGCATGCTGTGGAGTGTGGACACTTTGATTGAAGGTTTAGGCAATATAGTTTGTGTCTAAAGCTTGCAATTATGTATGTTTCATGAGTGTCTCCGAAAATAAATAAATAAATATGATTTCCTTTGTGTTTTACAACCACAATAAAATATGCTCACGCTAATACGGAAGCATCGTTGAATTTCATTGGAGCAAAAGTTCCATAAATGCGAAAACGAATGCGGACTCCGTTGCAACCCTAATGTTCGTTGTACAACATTATTATCTGCATATACTACAATTTATTATAGACTTCTCCTCCACGACCTCCCAAGGATGCCGTATCTGTGCCAGAGAAACGTGTGCCTGCAGGCGAATTCTTGAAGATCCTCGCTTATTTATATTACCCGACCTCTGATGGTAAATTGAAATGGCTTTAGCCAAGATAATAATTTTTACGAATATTCCTTTAATGATATTGTCTTTTTTTCACATTATCTTTGAATGACCATTTTAACCAATTGGTTAGATGGGCAAAAAATGCTCTATCCCTTGCGGAGTAATGTCAGAGGACAGAGCTCCACACCCTTACACGCAATTCTCGCTTCCACCACGTTCAAAACGTTCATCATACGCGCTCAGGAATGGACGATTCGGCCAAAATATTGTAAAAGTCAGAAATTTGGGTTAAATTTGACTGTTTCTAACTAATAAAAAAGTGAGGTTACTCAGAACTCAACATAAACACCATTCATAAATCTTGACCATTTTGAGAACAACGTTTTTCAATCAATTTCTTTACTAATAGAAATTTAAGTTATAAAAAAAAACTGTTGTATCGTTTTCTCGTGAACACTTTCCGCTAGCGATTCAGGATTTCAAATCCAAATACATGTTGTAGAACCGCAGAAGTAATTGAAAGTTTCAAAGAAATGTTCTTCTATCCCAAAATTCCATCCCTATATTTTTACATCGACTTAGAAATGTATTGTAAATCAAAGTCCAATATCTTTCCTCATAATCGTCTCACAATTAGTAAGTAGTATTTTTTTTAGTAGCGATTCAGGATTTCAAATCCAAATACTATAAAACCAAATAGGATTAATTTATCTTGAAACGCATTCGCGAACATTGCGAGAATACTCCTTGTGGAGATGTATGCACATGTCATTTGCAAATTCTGTTAGTTAATTTGTTATATTATATGATGCACTTATATGTCCTTATCTGTCTGCATGGGGACTTGGACATGATCCAAAATAACACTGGGTGTAATGTTAACTCCCAGATATTATTCAGTATAGTCTGGGGTGGACTTGCCCTAAAAATTCACGTTGCCATGCGATGTAGAACCTGGGGCGCACAATATATCTCGTGAGGTTCGTATATATAATTAGTGCTGCATGTATTTTTTTACGAAACGATTGTAATTTATTGATTTTGTCGTCAGTTTTTGAAAGTTTGTGATATGATGAGAAAACGTGCGGTAAGAGTGTGCTTTTTTGTGAGGTTTTATCATTTAGTATGGAAAATATATACCAATTCCAATCTCTAGGGGAGGGGGGCAGCTTCCCCCTGACCCCCCAGACGACGCCCATGGATACAGCAAAGTTGTAAATATTGTTTATTTTGGTTACTCTCAAGTAATGATGCAAGTATTTTATTACGAGTAGATATATTACTTATGTAGATATGTAATGTTAAAAGGTGGGTCCTAAGGGGGCCTCTTGCTGCTGGGGCCCACTTACCATCAAGCAAGCTTTTAACCTGGCAAGTCCGCCACTGAGTATAGTTTTATGTTTTGTCTGACTGTTTGATTTGGTCCATTAAATCTGGACTACTGCTGCAGACTATACTGCTGTTTTATTCCTCTACGCCTCTGGTATACTTTTCTTTACTCTTTGTTGCATTTTCCGTTAACTATTCCAGTTATTTTATTCTGTACACATTAAAGTTATTTATTAAGTATTTCTGTTGCAGACTAGCCTGGGTTTATTGACTAAGATACTAATTCATCAAGATCTTATTCAATTTAACTATTAGATGAGACACTATTATTTTATTTAGAGGGAGACCTTAGATCTCGACAACCGTTACTAAATATGCTTTGGAAAAAATAGGGTAGATACATTGAACATTTATCTAGGGAATAACCGCAAAAGATTTTTTATATCTTGTATAGATTTCTCAAAAAAAATGTGAATAACTCCTCTGATCTTTTTTCAGAAAGACAGCAACTCGTTTCCTGAAAGACGCAGTTTTTTTTTGTATTGATACCTAATATGCTTCAAAATCCAGCGAATAACCGTAAAAGTTTTTTAGAATGGAGCGAAATTAACCCTAAAAAGTAAAAAAAAAAAAACATTTTATCGTGCCATTGTTCATGCGATTTTGAACTTTATTAACGCCGCAGGAAATTACCGTGACTTCACAGTTGGGTCCCTAGGTTTAATGCTAAATAGACGGGAGATATTTGTACACTTCTGCGGTCAAACTAACAAATTATATTATTAGTATTACGCGAAATTTATTACAGAGTAAAGGTTAATATGAACATTAATATTCCTTAGGGTTGCTGCAGTTGACGGCATACTTGCAATATTTACTACCAGAAATGCAGTAAGAGCTGCGCATGCAATGTCCCGTAGCAGAGTCATAACATAATATAAGTACAGTTAAGAGGAGGAGTATCGTGAAAACGTTTCCCACGTCTTAACCAATACTACCATGAATATCAAGGCTGTGAAACTCATTTTAAAATGGCGTCCATGGGGCCTGGTTTCTTACAAAACCAATGGAATTGTACATAATTTAAAAAAATCGTGTAATTCCAATAGATTTTTATGTCGAGTAGATGGTTGGCGCAGTTGATTGAGGCGGCGGTCTCTCGAGTGGGAGGCACCAGGTTCGAACCTCGACGCTGACTATGTATTCCACACTTTGCGATACAGGATTTTAGCCTACTAAAAGGTGTGCAGTAAAGTATTTGGGTTTGTGTACGCAAGCCCAAATACCAATATGATAAAGATTTTTTTCTTTGTGACTTTCGTGAAGGGTCTTTGAAAAAAAAATCAGAAGCATTTTTCACATTTTTTTCGACGAACATATATGTACAAGATATGAAAGATCTGTTACGGTCATTCACTAGAGGAAGGTTAAATGTATCCACCTTATTTTTCTACAAAGCATATTTAGTAGGTAAGGTTGTCGAGATATCTGTTCTGAAAAATATCATTTTGGCGAAACTCACTACCTTAATAACTTTATGGATAGCTAGTTAAGATTTATTACGGAATAATCACCAGATAACTTGCAAGTAGTCTGCGCTATGCTGGTCAGCTAGGGACCACCAAAGACGAAGTGAATTAACATTAAAATGATAATACAGAGTACAGACATTATTGAATGGAAAAGTAATAATACATAGTATTTTCTATAGAATCGATTTGTTTCTCATTAAGTACTTAGAATGATCTCAATGTTTCGTTTGACCGAAATTCACTTCTTCTTCTTCACTCATTTTGGCTTACCCCACCAGTGATATACGAATAAAATTGTCTCATATCTTCTTCTTCGTCAGCCTACTCCCGTCCACTCCTGGACGAAGGCCTCCTCCATCTGCTTCCTCGCCATATATTACAGGAATAATCTCGAGTTTCAGTAAATTTCAGAGGCTGTGGCGGATGGAGATGTCACATTTGACATATTGTCATCTCCATCTTGGAATTATTTTTCAAACTAAAACTTATTCTCATTTATCCACGTTTTGAATCTTAGGATGATATCTTTAGTATTCACTGAGTAATCTTACTTTTCCCAACATATATTGTAGCCCCAACAGTGGTGAAGACTGAAATTATGTAGCAGGGAAGCCGATACTAACATTTTCATTAAATCATATCAGATGAGACCAATTATTTTTTCATCGTAATCCAAAGAGGTAACTTCGGGGGAGACCTTTCGCCACTGAGCCCTAAGTAATAGTTAAGTCCACTATTGATAAAGCTATGGTTATAGTGGGTAAGTAATATATAAGATCCTGCGGATGAATAATATCATCGATATAAAAATGGAAATTTAATAACATTTTCAGATAAACGAAATCCGTCATTTATCATGTCTGATCCCCGCTTATCCATCTTTGACCTGTCCTGCTTATCGATGCACCCTTGGATCCATTTTTGATCCCCTGAATCCAAACCATATTTTCTGTAACACATTTTTCATCTCGATTTTATCTGATATACTTACCTAATGTTTTTTTTTTCAGTAAAGAAAAGCACCAAAGCAAAATAAATACTTAGTTCTTAAATTTCCAGCAGATGGCGTTTACCATATTTAGTTCCAAATAGTTCTGTTCTGTTCTATTCGCTCCCCTCACTAAGATACCTTTTTTTAGAAATTTCGAATATTTGAAAAAGGAACCGGCGTTATATACTCTCTATTCTTTCCATCATAAAGCGCAATGCACATGTACAATATTTGCAAATTAACCAATACTAAAGGATTGTTTATACGTGGCACACACGAATGGTTGACAGTTTTATTTTTGTATAATAAAAAGTAAACATACGTGATGTATGCAAAGTAAATAATATATTGGAATAAATAAATACAGCATCGACATTTCATTTAAAAAGTTCTCCACTCAGAGAAATAACCAGTTGAATTAACCGAAAAAACAGTGAAAACAACTGTTTCAGTAGGTTAAATAGGAACCTACCGATCAAACAGTCGAAATAGCTGAGGTCAGTCAGTAAAATACGGGAGCGTTGATTTAACTGAGTGAGTTAAAAACAAGATGGCCGCCGTTGTCCAGCTGATTTCTAGAGACGTGGATTCTACTTAATAAAACATGGCCGCCCCAGTCCAGCTGATTTCTGGTAAGGTGAATTTAACTGTGACACAGTCAATCCTACTCGGTGATATAGTTAATCCTACTTGAATGATCGGTAGATTCCACAGTTCCATAGTTTGTTCTACTTACCTACTAGGTTCTTTCTACAAACTGTCTTAGTTAAAATACCTGTAGGTAGAAAAATAAAAAAGGGTTTTTAATTAGACAAATTGATTATGTATAAAGTATTTATTTGCACCGCAATTTTTTAAATGAATGTATGACATAGTAAACATGTACAATATTTATACACATAGTTATATACAGTGAAATACATAATACAAAGTTAATGTTACATCATTTTTTAATTGATTAAAATAGCTTTTTGCATAACCATTGTATTTTACAAGTACTTAAAAGTAAAGATAAAATAATATCCAAAAACTTAGAGGTACTTAAAAACCACTATTTACAAAAATATTGTTTTAATTAGAACTCAAAATGTCTGCAGACCGCCTTGAAGCAGGTATCAACTTGATGAATAGGTATATCAAAGAATGGTCGGGCAAGCAGCGCTCAGGTTTGCACCGTCTTCGTCATCTGCAATAAATAAAAAGATATACTTATTATTAAACAATAAATATACTGATTTTACAACCTTTATGTACTGCTTTTATTTATTGTTTTACAGGGTAGAAACATTTGTTAAGGTACCTTAAAAGATATTATGTCAAGTGTGGTAGTTGTCTTGTTCTTCTCAGCCTTCTCGCGTCCTGTGTTGGACATAAGCCTCCCCCTTAGACTTCTACTGCTGTGTACTCTTGTGCCGACCGCATCCATCCGCCCCCGGCAATCTTCCTTATGTCATCCGACCACTTGCCTGGGGCCTACCAACGCTTCTTCGGCCTGTTCTTGGTCGCCATTCGAGAACTTTCTTAGTCCATCTAGCATCTGATGTTCGTGCTATGTGGCCAGCCGCACTCCACTATTGTCTAATAATAACTATGTATGTAGTTATATTTATGAACTAATTACCACTCTATTTATAATAAACTGCACATTGTTTCACAATTTGGTTTTAAAGATCGATAAAATAAGAATATACTAGATTAATCTTTTTAAAATACGTAGACACTTCATTATATTACTTTGAGGAGAGATCTCAGAACACTTATACTCTGACGAGAAGATACCGCGAACTAATTTCGCATGCTTTGACTGTCACGCCCCTACCGACATTTAAATCAAGCATGATTATTTCTACTGATTAAAATCAGTAGAATTTACTTTTTAATTGAAATTAACTTGTTTAAAGGGTAAATTCAACTTACAAAGTCAGTAGAATTTACTTTTTAATTGAAATTAACTTGTTTTAGAGTAGATTCAACTTACTAAACAGTAGAATTTACTTTTTAATTGAAATTAACTTATTTAAGGGTAAATTCAACATACTCAACAGTAGAATTTACTTTTTAATTGAAATTAACTTGTTTAAACGGTAAATTCAACTGATTCTATTTTGACCTTTTGCAATCAGTCAATTCAACTACTCTCATTTGTAAATCCAACTGTAATGCTGAGTTAATTCAACTGTTTCATACGTAGAATTAACTTTTTCATCAGTAAAATTTACTGATTTGTCATTAACTTAGCATTTTTCTTAATCAGTTAAATATTTTTTGGCTCAGTGTCCGTTTACTTACTCGTAAACAGCTCTCAAAAGGTCCATTAGGACAACAATGTTTAGGTTGAAATGTACACCGCCATATTTTTTGTTTACATTACGTGACACGTTTAAACTTTTAAGAACGTGTTCTAAAGTTAAAAGATTTGTTACATGTAGTGAGTCAAGTGAGTGGTGTCATTTATTTTGTAAACAAATGAAATTTGAAATGGCGACGACGACGCGGGAAATTGAATGACCCGAACAAAATTCGAATGCTGTGTTTTTGTATTGATATTGAATGAAAGAAGCATTCAAAAATGGAATCATTTTTCATTCTATTTAGTTTAAAAGTACGCATACTGACATTTCAAAAAATTCTAAAAACGGGAGACCCTAGATCTCGACAACCGTTACTAAATATGCTTTGGAAAAAATACAGTAGATACAGTAGTAAACCTTTATCTAGGGAATAACCGTAAAAGATTTTTTATGTCTTGTATAGATTTCTCAAAATAAATTTTGAAAAACACCTCTGTTGCTTTTTGCCGAAAGACAGAAATTCTTTTCCCGAAAGTCGCGTAGAATTTTTTTCGTACTGATAATATGCATTAGGATCTAGGGAATAACCGTAAAATGTTTTTGATTGAAGCGAAATTAACCCCAAAAAATGGAAAAAACGCTATTTTTACCATTTTATCATACGATTGATCACGCGGTTTTGAACCTTAATGCCGTGGGCAATGACCGTGACGTCATAGTTGGGTCGCGAGGCTTAAGAAGAAACCACTCAACGAATTTTTGAAAATGTAGGTAGGTGCTAGCTAATAATAATAAATTTTCCTGTAAACGTCACTTGAGAAAGAAATTATTTTATTCATTGATAGGGTCTGCATTAAAGGTAGGTAAGTACTCATATCTTCATAATAAGATTATGCTGGTAGGGTCTCATTAATATTTATCATGACATGGCACTGGCCAGAGCCCAGTAATAATGTATGAATGACCTGTCATAATTCTATTGACCGTGGCTCCATCTATCTTATTAATCTTAATTTCAATTAACGGAAAACCACTCGAGATTGATTTGATCTTAAACAGTATGTGACATGCAACCATGGATCTATAATACTATTCTAGTAAACTGGATGGAGAACATAGGTGTTTGTCTATACATTCTGTATGATTCTGGGGAAAATGGCCAGTTAGGCAAAAGAAGCAAAATGGAGGATTTTCCATACTAAACGGGCTATAGGAAACTGCGGTTTTCACATGGATTTTTGATTTTCACTGTTTATATTTTAACTGAAAATGAATTATAGACATCATATTGTCATAATTTTTTTTTTTTTTTTTTTTTTAAATAAAATGAATCTGGGTTTATCGAAATAAACCCAAATACATCTTTGTACACTTCACAGAAAGCTTAAAAGCTTGTGTTGTGAAGTGGAGTAAGCCGGGGATTGAACCCGCGCCCACTGGATTAACAGTCGAGTGCGTTACCAACCAGGCTACCGGCCACCTCAATTAAAGGACCAAGGGATGTAAAAAGTCCATTAATCAGAATTTATGAGCAATTTTATAACACAGGAAACGGCACATGATGGAAGTAAGTTAAATTACTTTTATTTATTTTTCTTATTCTTTTTTCAGATTTCCCTTTAAGAATTAAACCTTTTGCATAATTTAAGAAAAAAAAAATTGAGAAAAAATGTGTTTTCAGTAGTTGCCTATCACTAATTATGATATTGAATATCAGGGATGTGAATATATCATTTATTATGTAGGAATTTATTTTTTCATATTTTTTGTTATTTAAAGCTAATGTGTATGTATTTATGAATTTTTGTGCAATGTTTGATTTATGTTGTAATTAATGACAATAAAATAAAAGTTATTTAATTTACTTCCATCGTACGCTGTTTCCTCTGTTAAAAAAATTGCTTATAAATCCTGATTAACGGACTATTTACATCCCTTGGTCCTATAATTATGTCAATATGATGTCTATAATTCATTTTCAGTTAAAATATAAACAGTGAAAACCAAAAATCCATGTGAAAACCGCAGTTTCCTATAGCCCGTTTAGTATGGAAAATCCTCCATTTTGCTTCTTTTGCCTAACTGGCCATTTCCCCTAGAACCGCCAATAGTCGGCCAAGAGATGAATCCAGTTTACTAGAAGTATTATACATCCATGCATGCAACTGAACGAACGAAGCTAAACCATAAACATTTTACGAATTTTCAAAATAAGAATCATTCAAGTTAATGGGGCGTATTTTTAACCACTCACTAGATGGCGCTGCAGTAAATGGAGGTCTTAACGAACTGTCACTACTGTCATAACAAAACAAATCATTTGTTTGTTATCCATAAAATAATAATATATAGTACCTGCCGTATCTATGCGGACCTCCATTTACTGCAGCGCACTCTAGTGGCGAATAAAATTGAAGAAGCCACCATTCGAACTAATTGACATGGATATGTCATAATTTAATTCTTTCAATACAGAGCAATACAAATTGTACATGACATCAATTTATAAGGACAAAATGTTAGATTTTTATGTATCTGTTTTCACCAACTGCCAACAATTGTTATAATAGTGTTAAATAAAACCCTAAAATTGTGTATTAATCTTTTTATACTCGTACCTATACACAAATTATAGGTGCATGATTCTACTTTTCTTTTCACTGTTGTTAGTCTCTTATAGGTATAGGTTTAATAGGTAGCTACTCAAAGATTTGAACATTTAAATATAATTCGATTTCCTATCTTTGTCTTTATTCTCGATTCAAGCAAAAGTGACCTCAACTTCAAATTTGAATAACTTGTTCTACGATAGAACAAAATGGCGTGCACTCCATAAATCAATAATACCAACCAAACAAAATTATATGTCGTAGATTTGCTCGTGATGCATTTATATTATGTCGAGTGCATTCGATATTCAAATTATTTTCCAATTGCACACGATTGTAGTAATGCTTCATCTTGTTCTCAATTCAAATTCAAGTCTCGTCTCGGGTGTTGCCAGATGCAGAAAACTGTATTCTGCTTTGGTACTTACCTACTCACTTCTATAAGATTTCATATTCAGTCTAAGTTTCGAGGCGTTCATGCTTTCAAATCTTTACTCCATAAGAATCTAAATACATAGACAACTTTCAAAGTTGCAAAGTTTATATTTCACTTCAGACTATCTCAATTTGTGTAATCTGTTATGTAATGGAAATTGCCAAATTTTATTACAGCTAGAAACACTGATTTCAGTAACTACCTAATATATGGAATATAATTTCGATTACATGATCAAATCACACCGGAAAAAAATATCACGGGAAAAATCTCACATGGAAAGAATATTTTGAGGGAGAAACATCAAATACAAAAATCTCTTCTTCTTCTCCCTCTTATGATCTCTCCCTGGTAGTGTGACCTGTTTGTGACGGCGGACTGTCCTGGGATGAGGAGGTCCAGCTGTCCTTCCATCTCTTGGGTTAATCTTCTTCCAGTGGTGTTTTCCGTCTTGACTATCTTTGCAAGTCTGGTATGACTATCTTTGCAGTACGAAAATCTCACAAGAAGGAATAACATTTTTATGTTTATTGAAAAAATATGAACGATTCGGGAGACACTATAATTGAGCGATTTTGAATTAAAATAAAAGTGTTTTATTTCTTCTTAAAATATTTTTGCGTGTGATATTTCTTCCCCGTGTTATTCTTTCCTGTGTTATTATTTCCTGACACCATAAATTCACATTGTCACGTTTAAGATGGAGAATAATCTCAATTATTTTAATTACACTTTAACATAAATTAATGGGAAACGCGATTAATGTTTCGTTGGCAATTAAGACTTTATTATGGTTTCTGCTTTTACCTCACAGCTACAATAGCTTTCCTGAAATTATCTTAATTAAAAGTTTGCATAACATTTCACATTTTTACATCTATCGAGCTCATTTTTTAATCTATCGAGACTTTTTACGTACATGTTCATATATGAGTGCTTTCTCCTTGCCTTTCTTTCCTATTATCAACCTAAACAGTATATCCACGATCGCCAGTAAGAAACTTATTATCTGTACCGTCTTGTCCACCGTTCTGACGTTACCTGCAAGTGGAGTTTAGATTGTATTGTTGGTAGCCCTGATTGTCGAACCTTGTCGTAAGAACTGTCAAAGGTTCCCAATATTCTCACATTGTATCTTTTACAAGTAACCTACAATGCCGAAAATATTACAGAGTAGCGCTAGAGAAATCATTTTAAAGAAAAGATAGATTTGCGAGTTGGAAAAAGAAAAAATACTCCAATAATCCCTTCAAGCCGCCACCACAAGTTAGACAAACAATGCTGCCAGTTTATTCTAACAATTCAAAAATTGGCCAAATGTTTTAAACAACAGTTCTGAAATATAATTTGAAAGTAGCGAAAAAATTTAACCATATCTTATTATCACATCAAGCAACACTAAACCAAGTTTGCACCAGAGGACTTCTAAAGCGAAATGCACTGTAGCAATAAGGGAAGATAGCAATGAAAACAGTTTTCGAAATTCAAAAGTAAGAACATTATTCATTCGATTTTTAAACTTAAAAAAAAATCTGTAATTCTATTCTGTCCCACAGCTCAAAAACGTTACCTACGTATTTGTGTGAGTATTATACATACCTAATGTTTATCATAAACAACTTATTCAGTAATATTATCAGCATTTGCAACAGCAATTAATTTATTATCGATTGCCTGATTGCTTTTCTCGGAATATTCAAGACAATTGATAATACAAGTGGTGTCATTTTTACCTATATGTAGGTAAGTAGATACTTGGAAAGCTAAGCTTGCTCAAAAATATAACATCTCTTGTTTGCAGTTTGACTTCGAGTACCAATAAACGATATCCTTAGACAAAAAACATAATATTGAATCCAATATTACCCCATATAAAATTTCAACCCTCACTGCTTGACATATACAGGGTGATTGGTTCCGCTGTTCAGATATTTGGAGAGGTGATAGAGGATGAAAAAATATGAAAAAAAGTTAAGTGGATGCATATCCAAAAATCAACCATTTTGGAGATATGGCCTTTTGAAAATTGAGGAGTTTGAAAATTTCTCATTTAGGTTTTTTGCCAATAACTCTTAAACCACTAACTCGATTTTGACAAAACCAACGACAAATCATAGTAAATAATTTGGGCTTTTGATTAAAATCCGAATTTTTGGGTTTTGATTTAAAATGTAGTGAAAATTTTGTTATTAAACATAATTTTTTCGGAAAAATTTGGAAATTTTTCTAATAAATAGCAAATTTCTTTAAAAAATGCCCCATTATGTGTCCATTTTTACATTCTAGAATAAGGCCTTAATGTGTTTTCAATAATTTGGGTTAGAAAAAAACCGATAAATTTCGACGATGGGACTACAGCATCCGATCTAATAATGTCCAAGTGTATTCGCGAGAAGGTTAAAATAATACTATCGGCCTAAGAGGCCACTGCTAACTAACTGTTATTTATTCGAATTTTTTGTAGAGAATTTATTAAGGATTATTTTTTCCCTTGACGAATTTCTCCTATCTCCTACCATATTTCTAAAAAAATGCGAAAAAACCATCGGGTGACCTATTTGAGGGGCCAGGAGGGGGGACGCGGCAAGATTTTTCTAGGCTACTCTGTGATAAACTATGACCCTGTGCGCAAATCTTCATTTAAATCCCAATTCGAATAAATAACAGTTAGTTAGCAGTGGCCTCTTAGGCCGATAGTAGTATTTTAACCTTCTCGCGAATACACTTCTACACTATTAGATCGGATGCTGTGGTCCCATCGTCGGAATTTATCGAGTTTTTTCTAACCCAAATTATTAAAAACATCTAAAGCCCTTATTCTAGATTATAAAAATGGGCACATAATAGGGCATTTTTTAAATAAATTTGCTATTTATTAGAAAAATTTCCAATTTTTTCCGCAAAAATTATGTTTAATATCAAAATTTTCACTACATTTTATATCAAAACCCAAAAATTGGGATTTTTATCAAAAGCCCAAATTATTTACTATGATTTGTCGTTGGTTTTGTCAAAAGCGAGTCAGTGGTTTAAGAGTTATTGGCAAAAAACCTAAATGAGAAATTTTCATACTCCTCAATTTTCAAAAGGCCATATCTCAAAAATGGTTGATTTTTGGACATGCATCCATTTGACATTTTTTCATATTTTTTTATCCTCTATCACCTCTCCAAATATCTGAACAGCGGAACCAATCACCCTGTATAGGTATGTATTATCAGTAAATATACTGTGCGAAATCATCCTCAATCTTGAACAACGCTACCAATTTATGCAAACAGATACGTACCTACTTTATTTTAAAAACAATAATACCTGTGTGTATTAAGGGCTTGGCACCAAGAATGACCTCACAGTCTTTTCCCACGGCATTAAGGTTCAAAATCGCGTGAACAATCGCACGATAAAATGGTAAAAATAGCTTTTTTCCATTTTTTGGGGTTAATTTTGCGTCTATCAAAGAACTTTTACAGTTATTCCCTAGATTTTAATGCATATTATCAGTACAAAAAAAATTACTCCGCGACTTTCGGGAAACAAGCGTCTTTCGGAAAAAAGATCAGAGGTGTTTTTAAAATATTTTTTTGAGAAATCTATACAAGATATAAAAAATCTTTTACGGTTATTCCCTAGATAAAGGTTCAATGCATCTACCCTATTTTGTTCCAAAGCATATTTAGTAACGGTTGTCGAGATATAAGGTCTCCCTTTTTAAGAAATTTTTGAAATGTCGGTATGCATACTTTTAAACAACGCTACCAATTTATGCAAACAGATACGTACCTACTTTATTTTAAAAACAATGATACCTGTGTGTATCAAATCGCATTCTTAAAGGGCGTATAACTGTTTTTTATCGATTAATAAATGTAGGTAGTAAGTCAGTAGATTACTGGAGTACTGTTGCCACATTTTCTAGATACCATTTTGATAAAAGTTAAAGATATGAAATAAACTGATACGCCTTTTATTGGTAAGTAGGTAACTAGCAAAACTTACCCGGGATCCTTTGCTCAATAAACAGGATAATAAATAAAAATTTATCTTTGAAAAACCAATCGACTCGTACATAATTCTCGTCGTAGCCGGGTACGAATGTAACGCAGGACCCTGCCAACTTTCACAAGTTCAAATAAATATGGAATTTAAAGCATTTCGCGACAGTAGCACCTTCAACTATCGTTGAAAAATATTCTTGAAATAGAAATAAAATTTCCTTGAATGATGCCAAATTGTACCAAAATACTAAAATTTTATCATGCGATTGCGCATGCGATTTTGAACTTTGAAAACAAGACATATGTTTTCGGGACTTGAGTCCCTTTAAAAATAATTTAAAAAAAGGAAGATACCATTTTGGACATCTATTAATTTTTTTTAGAACATGATATACTTACAGACAAAATGCGATATAATTTATATTAGATTTTACTTGATATGTGAGCAATTGATGTCAATAATTCTAATCTATGTCATACACTTATCAATCAATAAAAATTATAACTGTTTATACAACTGGGTAATCCATAGTCAGTCTAAAAATGTCTAACCGTAAACATACCTGCATTTTTCGCGTTTAAAGCAGCCACTACCAACTTTTTAAGTGTACCTATTATATCTGCGTCATTTTCATAACAAATGTTTTTAATACGTGCATAATTTGTCTTAGAATTATCGTTTATCGATCATACTGCTTACGTGCTTTGAAATCTGATGACATTGAATACAATTGAAAAAACATTTCTTGTAGTTACTTTAGTTTTTCCTTGTCGTCGACTTCAAAAAAACGTACTACGGTTCACTTTTACAGAACAATTCCCCGATCAAAAGTGAAATCATCCAATGGTGAAGTGATCACCATACTACATTTCGTTTCATCCGTCTTGTCACACTTTGTGTATAGAATTACTATGTAGCCAGTGGCCAAGTTATATGAAACAAGGAGTAATTGTTGTACATGTATTTAGGGATGGGAGAATTCTCTGATTTATATAATACCGGTGATCCATGATGCAAAAGTGAGGCGTTATACCTATTATTGCGTATAAAACACTAAAAATTCTTTGATGTACATTGATTTTATTCGTTTTTACGTAAAAGAAAAAATAATTGCCCTAATTTTGATAATAATTTAATGAAAACAAATTGATTGTGAGTGAAATACAGTTATTTTAAAGTTGGCCTGGGCACAGAAGTGATTTTCTTAAGCCAGCCAACCCAAGAACTTTTTTTCTCTGAACGATTGTGATAAAAGCATGTGTGATAAAAGTGAAGTGTGTTAATGTGTACAAAATGTTGCTGCCAATGTTTTGAATTTCGAATGTGATTTAGTGTTGCAAATATAAAAAAAATTACAGCAAAAATGCCGCTGTCGTACTTAATTTACAATAATTTTGAAAAAGATTCCAAAAGCAGTCGCAAAGGTGAGGGCTTTGATTATTGAAGTACCTAATCAAACACATACTGGTGAGGGCTTATAGATTTTTATTTTTCTATCCCTCACACCGCGTCCCTTGCGGGCTAGGTAAAGAGGACAGAACGCTAGACCGCCCTATTCCAATTTTTTATTATTAAAAAAAGTTCTTGACCCGTCATTGCGGGCAAACAGCTAGTCCTATGGAAAATAAGTATAGAGCATTTTGTGTACACAATTTAGTAAGGATTATTTTTGTTATTGACTACTTTCTCCTATGTCTTCCATATTACTAAAACTGAGAAAAACCCCGTAGGAGACTTTTGTTGGGGGGCCAGGGTTGTGACGTAGCAAGATTTTGCTATTCAACCCTGTGGCGACCTATGACCGTATGTCTAAACTTTTGTTAAAACTACATTTCAATTAAAAAACAGATGGGTCATATTTTTAGCGGTGGGCTCTTAGGATATTTGTTATCTTTAAAGAAGAAATGAAATGTTTTGAAATATACTTCAATCTACTTAGAAATATTAAATAATATTTTTAATTAGGGCTCCAAAATGATTGATTATGTATAAGTCCTCGATCCACGCTTATAAAATGTATTTTTTCTCACCGTTTCCTAATTGGCTTTATCTTTTTCTTTCTAGCCGAAGGTGACCTGACAACATTCGCTTTGAGGAAGATCCACTTCAATTCAAAACCCACCGTATCCACAACTATATTCACTGAAGATACCAGGTAATAAAAACAAAATATATACAGGTCATCGAAAAAGGTGGTCCCTATTTTAAAAGGTATAACTTTGGAACCATGAAAAATTCTTTCACTGTATGGTAACTGATGAATGTAAGTTTTGTTTGATGCACAATACAATGCAATAGCGCATGCGCAGACTAACTGCGCGGTCGACAAAGCCAAGCGGTGATCCTTTCAATATAATCATTTAACATGAAAGGTACCAAAGTTATGCGTTTTTAAAATAGGGTCCATCTTTTTCGATGACTCTGTCTGTACTATTATTCTAAGCAATATCAGGGTTACCCCAATTTTCTCTACACTCTACAGACTACAAGTAAAACTAAGAAGAAATATGAGAAATAGAAGGGAAATGAACTAAGGAAGGACAATTGACTAGAATTCTACTATTAAAGTTGGCGAAACCTACGGTAAAAGTTATGTAAATTTCCCGTTACGAACTACCCTATTGTAACGTCTTCATACCAGGAAATTTGCGTAACTTAAAATCTCAAATGCGCTGTTGGAAAATGTGAAAAACTGTGTAGCAAAAAATTAGGCGTGAGGGGGAAATTCAAGTGAAACGTCGAGCATGAATACCGTAAAAAGGGGTGTTTCGATGCCAATTTTTTAAGTTTATTCGATGTTCAAAAATAATAATGATTGAAATGAATAGATTGATTGGTTGCCTATACGTAATGATTATTATTTGGAGCTAATAAAACATCACATAAGTGAGAAAACGACGTTTGTATGTGGCACAATCTCACCCATCCATGATGGCAAAAAGACACCCCGTTTTACCGGTATTGAATGGCCATGAATGACAAACGGATATTTTTATAGCTTAAAAATATACCTAACCAATTCCTTATTATTTTTAGACCAAGATGTCTTCGAGAGCTGTATACAAAAGCAGGAGTGCTGGATGGACAAGGCGGGAGGACTTCCCGAGGTGGCAGACGGTCTCCAATGGTTCAGTGTACTCCTGTTCTTGGAGGAAGGCGAAGGAAGCTCAGAGAAAAGGTTGACGTGGAGATCGAAACCAGACTGGTAACTTTTTGATTACTGCTTTTAAAATGTTGAGCATTATCAAACAGGACAAAATTTTACAATATCCCGGGCCTTTTAGACTCAAAACGTCCCGGGAAAGTTGCAGGGTATTATGGATATATGAGTTTCGAAAATGTATGGAGAAGAGTTCACCAAATTAGATTTATCTTATTCTTCAGATTTAGGAGATGTATTTTGCCTTGTCGAAATCAACAAACGTGACGAAAAATATAGTGAATTGTTTAGGCTAGGAATATTTTCTTTTGATTCGGATTCAGCACCCCAAAAAACGTATAGAATGAAAGAAATCCATACTACCCCACAACTTTCCTAGTAAAAACGGAATTGGCTCGAACTACTCGTATATAACTCGTTTAAGACTGACTATTTCAATTTTATTGGTTGTAAAGTACTTAACATTAATTTCAGTGCGCTATTGACATAAATTTATTCGGGCATTTTATGACAGTATTTTTTACAGCTAGTTTTTTTACAGCTACTTACGTAGGTAATTCTTAATGTTGCCTATAAGAAATCGAATGGAGTTTGTTGTATCATAATTGTTTTTATTGGATTAACTGCTTCACAGCTCCATCTAGTTAATCGTTTGGTAATAACTTCGCAATAATTTCACTGCATTCCAATTTAATTCAACTATCCGAAATGATAGTAAGAAAATATGCACGAAATACGTATTCAACAATTACGATTACGGAAGTATTCGTTCTGTATATAGTGAAGAATATTTCGGCAACCTTTGTTCGTAACCTGTTCCGCCAAGTTCACAATGGAAGTACTCCGAACCAATTCTTCAACATTCTTTCATTTCAACTTATGAGCACTTGAGTGTTTTAAGATTTTTTTTAAAGGACTGTTATCTTGAAATGGCTTTCGAATTCAGAACCGACGCAGAGCATTCGAATCTCAGGTAGAGTTGATCTTGAAACGAACCTACAATTTTTTATTATGTTGGGAATTGCTTGATTAAAAATTAATGAAATAATCTATTACAGATTTTGCTAGACGTAAGTACGTCTTTTACGGATTTTTTCAGAATACTTCGTGTTTACTCGTTTGTTTTCCGTAGTCGAATTTTGAATAGATGTCTGCCATTATTAATACAAATTCAAAATAATATCCGAAGCGATAGATGGTGCTTTTTTTGTATTTTATTTTTCAAATAATTAAGTGTCTATTTTGACTTCAGGACCCTTTAAGAGTGCAAGTCATTTTACCCATATTGACATTAGTGTATGAACTGTGAATATTCGAGCAGTTCTGAGTTCACCAATAAAGAAATTTGAATGAAGAACTCTCGCTGCCCTAAAAACTGTTGTTTTTCCATTACAATGTCTTAAGTTGTGCCTTTTTTATTCCAGCCCGCCGCCATCGAAGAACTTCGCAAATGGACATCGTCAGAAGCACTGGGAGACCAGACAGTCGCACCAGATGGTCTGCCCAGGGTTACAGGCAATCTGACAGTGGCCGCAGATGGAGAAATATCCGCTGTAGTCAGTTCAGATGATGAGGAGCCTTTAGACCACAAGTTGCCCAGTCCAGAAGAACAATTCACTGCCATAGCATCTAAGTATGAAAACATTTGCAATTTTTTGGAGTGTCGGAGTAACTGGCAACATTATTTTTCAAAGCCTGTAATTGCGGCAGTTGGAGATACTGCTTTGTTCAAAAGAATTATTGGAGTATTATATTTTTTTTCTCTGACAAAACTTTCTTACCTTTAAAATGATTTCTCTAGAACTGCTCTGTAATATTTTCGGCATTGTAACTCACTTGTAAAAAGTACGATATAACAAAATTACAGACCTTTGACAAGATGGACTGGTTGACAAGTGTACGTGGCGTCCCATACATTTTGGTAGAGACTGAAGTTAGCTCCAAATGCTGCAGCACCTGTTCGGAGTACAATACATTCTTACCGTTAGGTTGGCAACCTTGGGCAACGCATGCCGGCAACATAATAATGGCATTCTATCTCCACTCCCCTGCTCTCCCTCAGATTTGCTGGGACAAGGAATGATCTGAAACAGCTAGTGCAACTTATGTTTGTCTCTTCCTATAATGTATTTCAGTAGCAGTTAAAAGGATGGGTTACGAGAGTACTCATTCAGGACTTAACTCTGCTCTCTCTATTTTCTTTATCTTGTTGCTTATGACAAGATTTGACAGTTAGGGCTACCAACAATACAATTGAATAATATAATTTTACATGCTCAATCCTTTATTTATGTTCCAGGTTCCCCCCAGAAGTTGTAACAATCGACACATCGGGCAGAAGATTCGACAGAATGTGCAATTCTAGACGATCGATACTCCATGTTGATACGAGCTGTGATAGAACTCATAATGGGGACTCGCAGACTGTCAAGAGACGGACGAGATCGAGGAAACCTCGCGGTAAAAGACGAAACACCATCACAGGCACTGATCAAAAAGAAATTAGAGATGCAATCGCGGGGTAAGCTTCTAGGTGCTTCTGTGTACTCACTCCACAACTGTTTAATCTTGTGTTCTATAAATAATTTGAATTTGAATTTGGAACTAATTGTTTGTGCTTGTTCTGTTATTGTTTGTATATAACGAACTGTCAATATTTTTGTTTATATTTTGTGTACATCGGTTCGAGATATCTTCAATCACAAGATAAAAGTAAACATTCTCAATTTCCCAAGGTAAATTACACAATTAGGTATATTTTGAAAATCACAATTTTCTTGTGAGAAACATCAGATTTTCTACATGTCGTAGTTGAAATAACAAGTACTTATCTCAATGGATATAGTATAGCAAAGACGATGGACTGGAATTGGTGAATGTTACTTAAGTGTAAAGTGATCACATTAAACCAACCGACGATCAGTCGTAAGCCATGTGATTCTTGTACGGTCGCATTTACACCTCTTTTTTCTCCCATATATTTTCTTTCTTATTTTTTCGGTATCCTTTCATCATTCATCCTCTCTATATGTCTCAACCATCTCAACTTGTTCACTTTCATTCTAGTCACAACATTTGTTTGACATTTACATTCACTCAACTTTTTACCCTTATTTAACAATTTCTTATCCTATTCCCTCTCTTGTCTGCACCATATCCCATTTATTTGGGGTCGGCGACTCGGATCCTCTCTCTCCATCTGCCCCGATCGAGACAGTCTTCTAAAGTAAGCTCCAGGTGTTCCATGTCCCCTCTGATGGTCTCCTCAAGGGACTTCTTTGGCCCTCCTCTCTTGCTTGGTCCTTATTTTTAATTTCTTATCCTATTCCATAAATAATTATTACAGATATGTAGCAGAAAAAGCACAAACACAATAGTATTTACTGAACTCTGAATTAAAAGTAGCGTTAAATTTTTTCTCGGTATTATTCACAAGATTACAGTTTAACCACAATGCATTATGTTGCTAAATGATCACAATTTTTACATTAATTTAATATAATTACAATTTACCCATATTGCTTTGCACTCAATGTGTGGTACATTTCGCTTTTCAAAGTTTGGTTCACAAAATACATGAGTTAATGTCGTCACATCACCGGCAAGCGGTAATCTGTCAAAGATATACAGACTAGTAATAAGAAAAGCATCAGGTCCCACACTTCGTAGCATACCCACGAAGTTGCTGCAAGCCATCCGTAAACGCTAGTACACCTGAAGTTAGCTCTGAATGTTGTAGCAACTGCTACTTAAATAATACAATATTTTCTAGTTGTTAAGTTGGCAAACTGTGGCAACACGTACTGGCAATATAATAATGTTATTTTTCCTCCCACCGTTCCCCCTTCTGCTCTTCTGTTTGAATTTCATTTTCTGTTTTTTGTTCAAATTTGAATTTCAGTGGGACACGTCCACGTTCAAGCAGTAATATAGACACTTATGCTATCTTCCTTTAACTGCTACTAAAAATACTTTACAAGAAAGAGGCAAACAAAAGTTTCGCAGGTTGTCTGCAGGTGTCACTTTAAAAGAGCGGAAGGGAAGACAGTGGGAGGAAAAACATTATCATTTTATCGCCAGTATGTATTGGTGCAGTTTGGCAAGTTAAAGATTAGAAAGAACTGTATTTCTAGCAGTTGCTGCGAAATTCGCAGCTAACTTCAGGTGTACTAGAGTTTGCGGGTACTAAAACGTTTGGGACTTGATGCAATTCTTACCGTGAATCTATTCTACTTATATCGATGGTTCAAAATGCATATAAAATTTTGATTGTCTTGCCCGATGGCGACATTGAGAAAGTGTGAATCGAACTTAATAATGCGACGTGTTTTTTATAACAATTTTTCAACAAACTACAGCACGTTTTGACTCCATTTTTTTTAATTACAATTAATACTCACAAGAAAAAAAGTCATAACTGACATTGAAATAGCACGGCAAAATAGGCTTAATGCATACAAAGCATTAAGTCTTATTTTGCCTTTCAAATTTGTGACGGTTATGTCGTAATTTCTTGTAACGTCAGTTTTTTTGACATTTATCGTTCCCTGTACTATACAACAATGAATTGATCATGAAACAATTTGACAATGTATTATACAATGTTTTGCAATTTATTTTGTAATCCCTCCCCTTACCCCCATAAATAAGTCAGTTTGGGAATGTACGAGTATACTTTAATTCCCACATTGACAATGTAAGGTCAACATTTTTCCAATACTATACGTAAAGAAACTAAAATTATTCAAAACAAAGTCGCATAGCTCTAATAGTATTTCTCGAGAATGCAGTATTAAGGGTTGTACCTGATATGTTTCCGTGAAACTATGACGTCTTCTGAGAATAACATGGTTCTAACTGACAAGACCAAAATTATGAGACAAAAAAATTAGATGAAAGTTTCGTACACACAAATGGAACCTTATTAATTTCATTATTTATTTATTTATTTACACTTTTGGAGAATAAAATACACAGTTATGGCAACACTACAAATATATATTATAACATTTGTTCACTAGGGCGAGCTTATCGCAATGCTGCTATCTGTCAGTTAAGCTCCCCTTTCATACTCATTAATTATGTCAGTAAGACAAAAAAGAAATATTCTAATTTTGTTAGTAGAACGTTGTTATTCTCGGATGACGATGAGTTGTACCCATGTGGAAACATCTCTTAGAGAAAGATTGCAGCATTGCGATAAGCTCACCCTAGTGAACAAATGTTATGATTAATATTCATAATGATAACATATCTCTGTATTTTGTGCACCAAAAGTGTAAATAAAATGTATTGGAAATGTGTTGTCGAATAGTCGAATCCTAAAGATACGCTTTTAGTGTTCCTTACTAATCATATTAATATGTTTACCCCTTTAGAGACACAACTAGTCCAGTGGAGGGAAGCCCGGACG
Source organism: Ceraclea dissimilis (assembly GCA_963576895.1). Classification (NCBI taxonomy): domain Eukaryota; kingdom Metazoa; phylum Arthropoda; class Insecta; order Trichoptera; family Leptoceridae; genus Ceraclea; species Ceraclea dissimilis. The sequence continues at coordinate 13,684,279 of OY756370.1, forward strand.
CAGGGGCTGTCATTAGATCCCATTCCAGTGATCTGCTCAAGAAAAGTCCCTACGATATACAGTCCAAGAAGTCCCATTTCAATACCCTCAAAGAATGGGGACGCAGTCGTTTACGTCTCATCAGCAGATCACCCAGCGATAGCGGCAGAGATTCTTCGAGAACGGAGAAAACAAAGACGAGCAAATCGCCGACAGTTCAAGATATCGACGACGTCAATATCTACGAAACTGTCACCATGCGTCGTAAAAGAAATTCCGCTAAACAACAAGATAGGAAGATTTCTCACGAAAGAAATAATTCGTATTCTTCGTCGGAAAGAAGTGTTAGCTTACCCGTTAGTGCCCCTATGTCGGGTGCTATGTCTTTGGCTGTGAAGTTGAGGGAAGCAAACATTGCCGGGAGAAGAAGACGTACAGCACTCACTACCGGGCGTGAAGAACCACATTCGTCTAGCGGTAATTGGTCGGCAAGTTCCGAATCAGGGAGAACGAGCATCGGTTCTGAAATCACCTCTACAACGGCAGCACCTAGGAGTTCAACGTCAGCTGCTACGTCCATCAATTCATTGAATGTCCTCCACGGTCCACCTAGTTCGATTGTCAGTAGACGAAGATTCTTAAACACTTCCGGTTCGGGTAGTGTCACCAGTGAAGGAACGCTAACACCAGATATAATCCACGATCTGCACGATGATATGGAAACTAGTTCTGAATTCTCTTGCGATACAGAAGGATACTACACGTCATTCCATATGGACTCTGGTCTAAAAACTCTTAAGGAAGAAGATATTAGTCTTCCAATTACACCACTACACACCACAAACACTTTTTCGAATTCATCGGGCAATCAGACGGCTGAAAATGAATACGAACTCTTCGGCAAAGGATCCACAAGCACCACGACGAGTTCAGCTGGAACCGTATGCACAACGATGTTAGCTGCAATAAGTGATAGGTCTCTAGTCACCGGACCAACCGTTCCCGAGAGAAAGAGCTCATTATCAAAACTCAACAAGAGTAGAAGCAGCTCGAACAGTTCCAATGTAAACTTGGATAAAAGTATCAACAGCAATAGTTCAAATGAAAATACTAACACAATCAAACGAAGCTCATTACCCAAAAAGAATAAAATGGATGAACATAATGATTCTCCTAAAGAAACAACTGTTATTGCTGATGTTCATCAGATTAAAGTGGCTAATACTGGAGCAGAATCTCCCGATTCTGGCCACAATACATCCAGCTCTCCTGTGGATGATTCCTTGTCAAGCGCTCATGGTGGAAAGATTTCTTGCGGAGGTTCAGAGCTGGATTATTCCGAATCCTCAGACCTTGAAGGAATTGACAGAATCGAGAGAATAAGAGTGAAAACTACGATAAATAGCTCTCGTATACCTTCAATGTGTGTCATTACACCGAATAATTCAGATGATGAAAGCAGTAACAGTTCCAAACAAGAAGCTTCGGATAAAGCTAATGTTTCTGGAGAGATGAATGAAGAAGAAAAGCTTAAGAAAAGAATATCCAGTAGACCTAAATTGGATCTTCCACCGCAAGAAACAGATTTAGACACTCTGGTATTCAATGATAGTGCCGGTGACGAACCCATAGCTGCACCTTCTCCACTGCATATTTCCGATGAAGAAGTCGAGAACGTCGAACCGAAACAATCCATTATTTCGAACATATTGTCCAAGAAAAATAAGAACAAAAAGGTGACCCAAACGAAGACAACAGATCCTCAAAAGACCACAAACAGAAGCAGCTTTACGCCGCTGAATAACTTTATGTGCAAACTTAAAGATGCCTTGCCACAAAAGTTGTCTTTGAAGAAATCAGTAACCAAAGACTTGCCGCCAGCTGAACCGATATACGGAGACAACGGAGAATATGTAACAATCGCTGACGTGAAGAACAATAATCAGAAGATTAATGTGAATAGTGGGGTGTATTATACGAATGATGTCGTCAAAAGGAACTTACAAACTGTTCTGTCTGGAAAACTACAAGAAACTGAATATGTTTCTCTTAACGAACTCCCTTCAAACATTTCAACTGAAGGGACAGAAATATCTGCGTCGTCTCCCAACAATTCAAACAATAAAGAGCGTTCTTCAGAATCAGTTATGCGTCACGGTGCCAGAGTAACATTAGATTCCAATGGTAAAGTTATTTATTCGTCAGACAGTCTCAAGAGACGTAAAGGAGCTCATACGACGTTCGAACCTGGTCCGTTTGTCAAAGATGTGACCGACGGTCCAATGATAAAAGAAGTTGAAATTGTTCCGTCTCCAACAGCTAATGTTGACGTGCTCAAGAACACAACTAATATCAGAAGTTCTCCCGTCACTATCGTGGGAGTTCAAGAGAAACCTGGATATTCATCGAGACCATTATCTCCACAATTAGGTAAAGTTGTCATTCGAGCACCAAACCTAGCTAATAACAACGTTGGAACAACATCCGAAGTAGTGAGAATGCCTCCATCGAACATAGTCACTCCTAATACGGTGATCAGACCAATGTCTCCGAGAATGCTGTCACGAGGAGCTTACGTAAATATTCAGGATGCCGAGGGGATCAGCCTTTCTCCGACAAAAGATAATGACCCAGGTAAGGTTCCAAATGGGAAATCGAGATTACCGAGGTGTATGTGTACGAATGTTCAGAAATCATCGTTTCATGTTTGTGTTTCTAATAATAATATGACCAATCCTTTACCGACAATATCCTCTGTTGAAGGTTCACAATCCAAAAAGCAAATGTCAAAAAGCGCCGATATATTAAAAATGTTTAGCACTAAACCGAATCAGTTGAACGATTCAAAGAAATGCGCAAATAACGGTGATGCTGCTACAAAAACATTACCCGGTCTAAATAAAGTAATCAATTTGTTGAACGATAAAGATATTAATACGGTAATTAGAAGGGTTAAGAGAAGTGATAGTTATAAAATGGCCAACTCACCATTAATGCCGATCAAAAGATTATTAAACGTCGAATCGTTTGCCCTTTCAAAAAACAATACAAAATCAATCGAACAAATTGAATCAGAAATTGCCGCCGATTTGCTTAGAAATAAAATCAACTATCCGTCAACCGTGTCACCTAAAGTCAGCGAAAGAATGTTTTATCCAAACGAACTGGGAAATATTAAATTTAAATTTACAGACGAAATTGAAAATGACATTGACAAAAGTTTTGACGTTTTACGTAACGATTTCGAAAACAAATTAACCGAATTGTCGTTGAGTCCTTTGAATAGTCCGTTGTACAGTAGACCGAGACGTATGTTGATTAAAGTGCAGAATTTACCGGAAGAAGTCAGCGCTGACGACGAGCTTTTGGATTCTGATTCCGAAGACACCAATTTAAAACCTCCCCCTATTCCTTACGTCACGTCTCCAAATAAAGTCACAATGCCTAATGACGGTTTCCACCATCGAGCGAGAGTTTTATCAGTAAGCGGTCATTACGATACAGAAATATGGTAAATAACAAATCATTTTAATTCTTTTACTCAAAGATCAATTTGTTCTACGTTCAAATTCAAATGTTGAGTATTTACATTCTTATTATCAGTTGTCATCTTCAACAAGAACAAAATTATTCAAATGCAATTCTTTTTTTAAGTCACTGACATTGGCAATAGCCTCTCCACACACGTCCCGAAGTTCAGTTCCGGAATCGACCGTTTTGCAAAAAAGTTCCGATCAAAACCTCTCTCTGAATTCAGCGTCACCCCGATTTTATATTCAGAAAGAGGTTTTGGTCGGAACTTTTTTGCAAAACGGTTGATTCCGTTAACTGAACTTCGGGACGTTTGTGGTGAGCCATATTGTCTTTATGTTTCAAAATTGTCGATGTGTCGCCAGTTGGAAAAAACTGTCAAGAATGTTTGAAAGTTTATACTCAGCATTGAACATGCTATTAATTTTGAACAGTGTTTCCTGTACAATAACTCTTCGAGAGTTCATGATATTAAACCAAGGTTTCTGATAAGAATAAATGGATCTTTGAGTAATGTATCGGTGAGGATAATATGTAAATACAATTTCCCTAACTTTTTACCCACCATTGGTTATGGCAACACAATATTTTACTATTTTGGGTTGTGGATCCCTCACCTACACTTTATTTTTTTATTTCATCACCTCGCTTCGGGTTTCTTTAGCCTTGTGACTTGTAAATTTGGACCCCTGCCCCCCGCTTTACTAAACCTGGGTAAGCATTTTCCACTATCTTACACAATTTATATTTTTCTCCTTAAAAATGACTAATTATCTTTTAACTGGCAATAATAAATTCAATCCAAATTCAAAATAATATGAAATATGACATGAAATAACTTATTCATTTGTTTTAAAATTGTAATTTATTTTGTAAAGTTTGTAATGTAAGTTATTTTGTAAATATACTTTTTATTCTAATGTATGTATATATATTGAAAATAATTTATTTCCATTCATATTTCATTGAAATGTAACCCCGGGTTCTAGTACAGGATTTAATATCCCATAATTTACTTATTGTGTGTGTTTTTTTGTATTATCTTAATATATAATTGACAGCCTTGGTTTTTTTGTGTTGATATTTCAACATTATTTACAATTTATAAATAAAAATAATATAATATATTAAATAAAATATATACCTACTTAATTGATTAATTTAAAAGAGAGTATTAAATAATTTGCCATATTGTAGGTTCCTATAAAGTATTTTAAATATATTTATCATGAATTTAGAGGTTAGGATTCAATTTAAATTTGAATGCATTGTTCTTTTTGACATTTACATTCCTTACAATAGTTTGCGTAATTTATATTAAGTTACGCAAACTTGTAAATTTTATAACTTACGCAATAATTAATGAAGAAATTTTAAGATTATATATTTTATGATTTTGTTGTTTGTTTGTTTTTTTAATTTGCATGGCACATATTTAGTTTCTACACCATATCGACACCTAATTGCTTTGATATGTAAGTGCATGGTGTTTTTTTTATTTTACATTTATTTTACGTTCTGTATTGTTTTTTTATTTGTGTGTGTTGTGTTTATGTTGTAATATATAATTTTGTGTGTAAATAGATTACATAAAACTGTGAATGTTTATTTTTTTGTTTCACTGCACCCCGAGCATGTACCAAAGCTTTTTTTTTTATTCTTGCACACTTGAAAATATTCCCTTCACCATTCCTGCACAGTGTAAAAGTTGCCAGTTATAAAAAAGTATTGCCGTATCGGTATTATCGTGTTTCTTCCATATAGATAGTGGATTGCTAAAGTAATATTCAAATAGATTTTTGTCTCGCTATAGTTATTCCTTGGATTGCAATATCTTGTAGTTTTGTTTTGGGCTTTTATTTTGTTTAGTAATAGTAGTCCTAAGACATTAGTTTTTTTCTGAATACCTTACAATATTTACGACAAAATATACAGTAGAATAAGCAAACTTGAACGCACAACTGTTTTTTTACTCATTTATTAAATCTTTAGTTACCATAATGAAAGTTATTGGGGTTATTTGAAAAAAATTGCAATGAGTTCGCCCTAGTAAACAATTTCGTATGATTTATTGCTGGGGTTAGCTGGCAGAGATCGCAGCACTGAAACAAACTCGCCCTAGTGACTGAACGTTATAACTTTTATTTCTGTGTTTTTTTTTGTTGTCCGAAAAATATATAAATAAGTAAAAAAAATAAGTATTTTAACAAAAAAAAAACTTTTTCACTATCAAAAAAATAACACCTGGATACATGCAAATTAGCATAACCAAACAATTAACATAAATGGCTACCTAATAATAATTCATATTCATACATCATTAACTCGTCTGGCAAGGTTTTGATTTAATTTAATGTATGATAATTAATTGTTAACATTCCAATATAAAGATTAACTAATAATTTATGCCAAATTGGTGACTCATTCAATATTCCCGTTCTCAGAATTACCATAGTGACTCACACAATATTGTGGTCAATTGAATTAAGTCATTCATTCAGAGGATAACACTTTGACAGCACGTATTCATAAAACTAGTTTGAGGTTATCTTTACTTTTTTTTTCTGGCAACTTTTAACTATCCCTTTTTTACATAATTTACCTATTTGGGATATTATTCACACACCACAGAGCTAGCGCCAGTAATCACATTACGATCACATAAAAATACGCTTGTCGTATTTTTATACACTTGCACCAATCCTGCACCAAAAACAAGGTAGTATGTCTTTTTTTAAATATATTCTTTTGTTTGTTTTGTTATTCTTTTTTTTTTACTGTCTGTTTTGTTTTTGTTTTCATTATTAACATGTTGTAAATAAAATATTTCATTTTAATCCAGATTTATCTAATTTCATTAATGATTATTGATCTCACCATAATACATTAACAATACCCCGAAATAATTACCATTTTAGTCATCGTTGTGGCGAGTAATCAGCTAGTTTGTTTTGTTTTTTAGTTGTTAGTTTATTAAGTCACTGCAGAAGAAATGTTGCCAGTTAAATGAATATAGATAAAAAGATAAATAAATAAATCTTTATTAGACACAGTTGCAAAAACAAGACAATGGTAGTGTGCCAAATGGCCAGTGACATAATATATTAAGTACTACTAAATGGCGGACAAAATGAAGATATTGCTATGTAATACTATAAACTTTTGTCTATGCTAGATCGATAATAATAATTTATCTGTGGAATTTTTTAATTCTGAACATTGCCACCTTACAAAGGCACATTTTGTCGGTGGAACTTATACTTTGCATTTCTTACAACTTGTCTGTTGGTACTTGATTACATTAGTAGTAGTTCTATTGAAAACTTTCGTATCCACGGTGACCCATGAATTATGGCGATTGCATTACAATTTTTGTTTGAGTCTTTCACATTTCTTTAAAATAGCTACCATCTTTATACCACCGCAAATTTATTGTGAGCATCTTTGTAATTGTTTATTGATTTTATTTCCAGACTATCGACATTCCTCAGCTGATAGAGCTTCACCAGGTCATCCTGTGTATTTACCTCCTCCAGTCAACATGCATTCCAAGAATTACATCGACGCTGCAAGACCGGTCAGCTACGGTCCAACCCACAAACTCTACAGTCAAGACGACATGACCGCGTACAAAGCGACGACAGGATTATATTCGCAACTCCCAGTCAGAAAACAAGGAAATACTTACTGGACGTTGCAACCTAAAAGACCACAGACACAACTCGATACGAATACATTCCATCGATCCGTCACCCCCGATATCACACGAGGACTCTACTCCTATCCAACTATAAACAACAGTCTTCAGACACAGTTCCATCAAGCTGCCGTCAGTACTGCACCACAGAATCCAATGAACATTCCTTCAGAACCGTCGTACGAAGATGTCGAACATTACAGACAACCAAATCCTGTACTTTATTCGACAATTCCAGCACGACAAAAGTTTGCTCAAAATCAAAGTGTCCCGTCGAATAACAGTGCTCAGTCGATTAACGTTTATAATAATTTGTCTTCTGGGAGATTTAGTTCCGTTGGACGAGATGCAGATTCATTTACAATGTCTCCTATTGATCCACGTAATGCAGGTAAATTCCATTCGTCAACACCGACACGTAATCCAACGGAAACAGATAATACACTTCTTGCCGATAAGATTGTTTCTCCTGTTAAGTCTACTATGTCCAACGAGGAATTGTATGCTGTTATTCACAAAAGCAAGAAGAGGATGAACATCAAGAGTCCACCTTTAGACAGAGCAGGTTCTCCTGCTTTATCGGTTAATAGCTTATCTCCTGGAAGTTCAGAGAGTTCGATAACAGGACGTATAACTCCAGTTAAACTCCCCGAAACGGGATATTTGAATGACGCACGAATGAGACACAGCTGGTCTCCTAACTTGCAAGATAACGTCATGCCTTCGGAATTGAATAGACCTCCTGCGTCTGGATCTCCGAGACCCGATATGGGTCCTAAGCAATCGTGGTCTTGTGCTGATCGTCTCGGTCCCGTGCCCCAAACGTCCAGATTGGATTTTAAGAAGTTATTGTTGCAGCACGGAGTTAGATTGAATTTACAACACACGAGTAAGCCACCTGCTAAAGTATCCGCCGTTGAAAGACTGAAATTATCCAAAGAATCTAACACTGCCACGACGAGTAATCAAGCGGACCAGTCCAATATTAACATTCTAGATTTAAGTGGATCACCAAAAACGTACGCAAACCGAAGAATCATGAGGATTACGAACAATCCAGCTCCTTGCTCACCGTCACGAACAAATGTCTTAATAAAGGAACACAAAGCTACTCCAAAGATTTTACTTTCACCCAAAACTCAATGGCGATTTTCGAGTCCGAGATCAGACGTTCTATCATCACCAATTCCTGAAGCCTTCAACGAAGACGAAAGCCCTAATAGCTCGATCGAAAAAGACCACAAACAAATTGTATCGGACTTTTCACGCAAAGCAACCGACAATCAAAAAATGTTGTATAAGAACCATGACATAATAAAGCCGGCATTTAGACGAAGTCTCATTCCAACCATCAAAGAAAACATCGCTACTGATTCAATCGAACCGGACAATAGCGTAGTTCCTCTGTCTTCAATATCGCCATTGAAAAATAACATATTTTTAGCGACGCAAGAGAATAATTTCACGAAGCAAGAACAGCAAGCTTTGAACACATTCGGACAGCCGCAAATTAGATTAAGTTTACAAGAAAAAATGACGAGAGCGGAAATGTTGCAAGCTCAAAAGGCTCAATTTTTATCTCAAGACTTCTCAAACGCTCATATGAAATCGTCATCGGTTCCCACACAATTTAAGATTCCAAGCAAAATTGTCGAAAACCCAACAGCGAGACGAGATAAAGAGAAATCCCCATCTCCCCCGGCATTGGAAACGGCTTTATGATGAAATTTACTGAAATTTTTTGATACGAAACGATTCTTTTTGTGGAAAAAATTATATCCTCACACAGAATAAAACCGAGACATCGCTGCAGTGCCTAAATGATCGATCGTGTGAGCTTATCAATCAATTACTAATACATTCGATATGTATTTATAAGTAGGTACTTTTGTAAATAAACTGTTTTACACCTTAAAATATTTCTCCTATTATTATAATATGTAATTTTTTTAACTGGCGATTTACTTAGGTTATGCGTCAGATTGCCAGCATTAAAAAATATGGATAATTGTAGCAATAATGTACAGCCTACAATAATTTTATTGTAAAAATATACTATTTTAGGCCTAGAGTTCTAGTCTACTCCCCAGTTTTCTTACTATACTATTTATACACCCTTTTTTACTATCTAGTTTTATTTATTTTTATGTGGTTATAAACTGTCAATCTATTCTGTCGAATATTGCCCTTAAGCGAGTGTACCCAGAGTCATCGAAAAATAATGCCCTCATTTCAAAAATGTATAACTTTGGAGCCGTTCGCGTTAAATGAGTGATTCTTTCACTGTGTGCTAACGATTAATGCAAGATTTATTTGATGCATGATACATTGCGATAGTGTATGCGCAGAATACAAAACCAGCCATTCAGGCATCCTTTTTCGATGACCGTGTATAAAGATGATTGTTTACAAGTTATCAAATTATTCCTTTTGACTCAACTACCAACCATCATAGCACGGTGGTAGAATATCGGCTCGTCAGGTTGGAGGTCTGGGTTCGATTCCCGGCCGCGACAGATGTATGAACTGAAATAGGTGAATGTTACATATTTATAAAGTGATCACATTAAACTGGTCGACGATCAGTCACAAGCATGATGCAAAGCCCATCCTTTGCTGTGTAACTGTTGAGATAACTACCCATTTTTTGAAATAATTATGTATTATGAAATGGTACACTCGCTTATAATGCCATCTACAATTATCTGTGCGTTTATAACTTCGCTTTTATTTATTTTATATATTCTCTGGGATTCGTAATAAGCAAATTACTATAGCTAGTAGCATGTATTGCCTAATAATGAAATTGTTTTTATTATGATTATAATTCCCAGACTGATTTGTTTTTAATTTTATTATTGTTTTTAATTTGTATTTTGTTTAAAAATACATCCATTTTTAAACATGCAGCTCTTATTTATTACAATAAATTAATATATGAAATTAAAAATTTATTTTTATTTACCTTTATTGATTCAGATTGTGAAAAAACCAACTATCTGAGAAATATTTGAAATGGCTCCGGAGATTCTGCCTGAAACTGGACCCGTTAGGCTTCAAAGACTGACTTCATAAATTAGTATTTGGCTTGAGCAACATCAGCTTCAGTTCAAGGCAGTCGATTTGATTTGGCAGTTGATTTAATATTTTATAAGTTTCTTCGAGATCCCCTCTATCTCTTAGTGATGGAGGACACATTCAGTCAATCTTCCTAAGTGAGCTGTCTGAGGCCATTTTCCATTTTGGTGAACCTTCTCTGCAACCATTCCAGCATGTAAATATCTTTTTCAATCTACAGATTCTGAACCTTGAAACCATGTTCTAATAAATTCAGGAGTGAGTATGATTCGCTGTTAGCATAAATTCAGGAGTGAGTACGATACGCTGTTAGCATAAATTCAGGAGTGAGTAGGATACGCTGTTAGCATAAATTCAGGAGTGAGTAGGATACGCTGTTAGCATAAATTCAGGAGTGAGTACGATATGCTGTTAGCATAAATTCAGGAGTGAGTAGGATACGCTGTTAGCATAAATTCAGGAGTGAGTAGGATACGCTGTTAGCATAAATTCAGGAGTGAGTAGGATACACTGTTAGCATAAATTCAGGAGTGAGTAGGATACACTGTTAGCATAAATTCAGGAGTGAGTAGGATACGCTGTTAGCATAAATTCAGGAGTGAGTAGGATACGCTGTTAGCATAAATTCAGGAGTGAGTAGGATACACTGTTAGCATAAATTCAGGAGTGAGTAGGATACGCTGTTAGCATAAATTCAGGAGTGAGTAGGATACACTGTTAGCATAAATTCAGGAGTGAGTAGGATACGCTGTTAGCATAAATTCAGGAGTGAGTAGAATATGCTGATCACATAAATTCAGGAGTGAGTGGGATACCCTGATAACATAAATTTAAGAGTTCCATCTTTATCCCTCACTGTATGTCGTATTATTTTGTGAGTAAATCATAGAGCGTGTATGTTAAATAGGATGAATGTGATGGAAGCGATAAGGAGTGTGCGTGCGAGCATAGGAAAGTCTGGTGTTCTGTTCTCTCTGCCTCCTCCGCAAAGGATGCTGTGTGAGGAAACGACAGATAAATAGAGAATGTTGTACTTATGATTTCTACACACAAAGCATTTATTGGTTATCTATTATTGTGATATTCAACGATAGTGTGGTAAAAGTGGAAAACAGAAATAAAAACAATAATTATTTATTATTCTGATATTTATTATCAATAATTTACAAATCTATAATATAAAATATCTTATAATAAGTTCATACAATACTTGTAACCTTAAAAAATAACACCACATCAGGGGTGGTACTTTATAAGCTTTCTCACCCAAAACACGCAGATAAGATGTTCATGGAAAATGACCCTTACAGCGATATACATAAAGGCGTTTTTAGTTTGCATTTTATCTGTTCGGGTGAGAAAGCTTTAGAAAGTTCCACCCCAGATTAATTCCACTGTTTGTAAATGTGTTTACAGAAATGATTTTTAGGTCTCTAAGAATGGCAGTAGGACAATAGCAAATGAATGTTTGAAGTAATCGCTACTTTTAGAGTTACTTGAATGAACTAATATTGAAACACAGATATTGTGTTTTGGATTCTGGCATTTCTTTTCTGTTATTATGAAGAGTCCACCAAGAAACTGATGGTTTTTGATGAGGGCGCTACTGGTAGCTTTTTGTAGCACTTTCAGAGTTTTAGAATTTCAATAGCAAACAAAATTAAAGATCTCAATCTGAGACCATATCTTTCTTGACCCACTGCAGAATTGTAGTAGAATATTTCAGAGATGAATGTAATAGATTTATGAAAAGTTTTATTACATATCACTTGACCATGACAGCTAAACTATATTTTGACATAAGCTCAATCATTTATATGCGCTCAGCTTTAGAAATAAAACGCATGAAAACGCTTCAAAATTTTGTAAAACTGTCATACTAATTACAACATATAATAGTTACAAGTATCTCATTACCTTGAAAGTGACACTCGATGGTAAACTGACCACAAATTTTATGAAAAAACACATAAACTTTAATATTACACTATGGAATACATCTTCGAAGAGGTCAAGTGTCATGACACATTTAAGGTTATGATGCCCATACAAACAAGAATATGAACATTTCACTATCACACAGATGAAGTCTATTTGCCGTCTTTGGATCACGTACTTTTCATTGGTGGCCCATTCATCATTGGAGGTCGCATGGGTCCCATTGGAGGCATGGGGCCCATCATCGGTCCCATAGGACCCATCATAGGCGGCGGGCGCATACCCATCATGGTTGGCATAGGGCCATGGGGACCCATCATCATTGGGGGCATGGGGCCAGGTCCCATACCGGGTGGGGGCATCATCGGAGGAGCTCCCGCAGGTGCTCCGGACCTTGGAGGAGGTACAGCGCCTAAACTCGCTGGTGGAGGTATCGCCGCACCTTTATTCGCCGCGAACGGATTCTGTGCTATCTTCCCAGCCTTAAATGCCGCTGTAGTAGCGTCAATAAGATGCTGTGCCTGTTCTTCCATCCACTTTTGATAGTAGAATTTGACATTGTCTTTATGCTTCCTACCAGTGCAATGTGTCTTCCGCACACTGGGTGAATCGTGTGTGAGATATGTGTCACAATAATCGCAATAATATTTAGGCATTTTAATGCGATATTCAAAAGCACAGTTCGTGAAATAACACTTTATTGTTCGATAAACTGTCTCAGGAAATAACACACAAACTTTCCACCTTGACACAGTGTTGCCACACTTTTAAAATACAAATCTGTATTTCAAAGTCTAGAAATCTGTATAAATCTGAATGAGGTTATAATAAGCCAAAATCTGTATAAACATGCATAAAAAGGCAAAAAATCTGTATAAATGAAATTTTAAAACAAACAAAATATGGTAGTTTATTGAAAAACTAACCTTTTTGAGAAAATAAAAGTACTCGTGCTTACATAAAATGTACTAATTTATTTTTGTACATATTTTTATTTATTGTACAAATGAGATTTTCATCTATTTACTTATTATCAAATGACAAAAGTGATCGAATCTCTTTCTTTTTTACTTGATTCTTCTGATTTATCATAGAAAATTTCCAAAATCCCAAAAATCTGTATAAAATAGAGTAAAAATTTTCATCTGTATTTCTCTGTTCCCGTTGCCTAAAATCTGTATAAATACAGATAAATCTGTATATATGGCAACACTGCCTTGACACACGGAAATGCGAACGAAGTTAGCAACAAATGTTTCGGGAATTTTATTGCCAGATGAAATTATTTAGTGGAGGCGTCATACAAAAAGCAACTTTTTAAATATTTGAACGACAAGATTGAAGTTTTTTAAAAGCCATCGCAGGCTACAATAAGCTCGCCCTAGTGAATCATATTATTATGATCGTGTTGTTAATTATAACTTTTTTGTAGTACGGGTTTTGTAACAATATACCTAGGTACGTTTTTGCAATAATAATAAATTACCTATCGTTGAAAGTATTCTCAATGACCGTAATGGTTTAGGTATTAAAGGTTTGCTCGTGTTGTTGAAGTTTTAGTGCTCACAATTATTCTTTTAAATCCATGTCCAAGGTAGCAGTAGGTTTATGCCCCTATATTTTCACATTTAGATCTTGATTAGGTAATATTATTTTTTTATTTAATTAGTTTCAATTTTTAGTTTCAATTTCAGTCCAATTTAATTAGTTTCACTGTATTTTTCATTATAGCAACATTTTTCGTGGCGGGAAAATGAGTTCATTAATAAATTCACAAATCGCGTTTCAGGAAAGAGAGAAGAGATGCAAGATTCTTTCGCACATAAGTTGAAAGAGTACAGATATACAACGCAGTCGCATTTTTACTAATTTTACAACGCAGTTTTCTGACAGTCTGTGTGGTGGGTTGTCGTCTTATATCTCGGTTTTTTGCAAAGCCTTCAAGATGACTGCAGTATCTAGCAATATGAAGTATATTTTGGTTACTGGAGGTGTAATAAGTGGCATAGGGAAGGGTGTTGTGGCCAGTTCTTTCGGTACAATATTAAAAAACTGCGGTATAAGCGTGACATCCATCAAGATAGATCCATACATTAATATCGACGCTGGCACATTTTCTCCATATGAGCATGGTAATTAAACATTTATTATAAAATTCTTGACACATAATATATTAATGAGCACTTTGTTAAATGTAACATAATTCAATTGTCGCTATTATTGGCTCGCGTTATCATATTTTGTTCATATTACAATGTGTTGCATTTCAGTCTGTCTGACCATGTGTTATATACAGCTGTATAGGTTATTAATAGACAAACAATCTTGTCAATGTCAAGTTTTATGATAAAAGCAACATTTTCTGATGCTTGATCAAACAAACTGCATTATTTTATGGAGTCTCACATCCAAAACCCCACCAATAGCTTCATTTATCCAGAGTTTGCTTCAATATCCCTAATAGTATCTAGGACCACAAGGCACACGCCTCCACAATAGTTTACTAAAAACACTACATTTTTATGATAAGACATGGCTGTGGTATTGTGTGTATGAAACATTGTAATTGCATAGTACTTAGCATAGTTTTAATTCGACCGCATGTTCGACCTAGATGGACTTAAACGGGTTAGGTGTTATATTTTATTTCTCCCCACATATACATTCCCAGATGTCTTCTAAAGGAAGTTCACACGATGCCACATTTTCATTGTCAGTTCTGTTCAGGAAAACTGTAATTTGGTTTTAAATGTATGTTAACTTAATTTGCAATCGACGCACATAATTGTCGTCGTAATCAGGTTTAATGTAACCCGGGACCTTCAATCAAGTCGTTCAAATATGTATGAAATTTATTTATACTACATAAACAGCATGTACAATGTCTTTATTTACATTATGTATTTATGTATACTATTTAAAGACAATAGAAAAATCTTTTTTGAAAAATGAGTATTCCAGTTAACTAATTATGTCTGGGAACATTTTGTCTGGAGACGTTCTGTCGTGGTAACATTTATTCGGGAGACATTTTGTCTGGAGACGCTCTGTCGGGAGACGTTTTGTCTGTAGTCATTATGTCGTGGAACCGAGTAATACGTAGTAAAAAATATTTAACAAAAATGTCTTTAACCAACCCTCTGTGAATTTTCGCGGGTAGGTACCAGTACCTATAATAATTTCTGGTGTACGATATGTCAAAAATACATTTGGTATTGTGTTTTTATATTAAATATCTTTGCCAATTCTGTTTTGTTGTGAAGATTGAAGGTCACACAATTTGGCAAATGGCTTTCTTTTACAATGTTTAATTTGTATTACTAGAATACTATTATCTATATACATATAAAAATAAGTCGGTTTTTTTGTAAGTGTTCGCATAACTCCCGTATTTTACGATCGATTGCTGTGAAAATTCACAAAAACTTTCTTACCGATCTGCTTTAGGTTTTGACGTCGACATTTTAAAAAAAAAAACACTTGCTTGGAAGTGACATGATGATGAGAGGATTCAAGATTTGTTTGGGGTCATGCTTGCGGTATCATACGAAAGGGTGTTGAAAAAGCAATTCAGATCTTGAGTCACATTTTGTCTTGATCAAACCAATGGGAGACACCGGGCCGTTGCGAAGCACGGTTAACTCAGCTAGTTAGGTACTAATTGGTTCTGTAATAATAATAATAATGTTTATTAACACATAATTCTATATTTTGAGTTCGTGACAACACTGTGTTATTTCGCTCTCCATAATTTTAATTTTTTTTCCGTGGAAATACTTGCTTAAATAACTTAAACCCAGTGAAATATTACACATATTCTAGCGGCGAATCTTTCTGCACTGTCAGCCGACAGGTACGTGTTTGACTTACTGTTATTCAACTAAAATCAACATATGATTACACACCTGAAAAAAAATTACCAGCCTATACTTGCATCGTGCGGACTATCCTGCGCGCTGGTTGGTTGCTGACCGCCTGGAATCGCCCGCTCAAGACGAAGCGAGGAGACGTCCAAGTACCTTCCTACCCACCAGCGTTCACTGCTTCATCGCGTTGCAGGCAATAACACAAATTGGAACTTTTTTCAACCATCCTTTGAATCATGAATTGCCAACACTGTACTAATACTATTTTGATGGATGAGGCCATTATTTGCAGCAAGTGCTCTAAGAAATTCCATTACACTTGTGCAGGTTTGTCAGAGTCAACGTTTAAATCTATGCTCAAAATGAACAAGAACAAATGGAAGTGTACTACGTGTCGCGCTACCCCACCCAGAGAGCCGGAGGAGGAGTTGCTCGATAAGCTAAAAGCATACTTTGATAAGAAGCTCGACAAGTTGGGCGATGATATCAGACAGGTCAAAGACCACCTGGTGTCAAGAGTGGAAGAGCTTGGTAAATCGGTTGAGTTTCTTTCTGCAGAATACGACAGATTGGATAAAGTGAATACTGAAAACACTGAACTGATTAGAAAACTTATTGGCGACAACTTAACTTTGACCGAAACCACTGAGTCTATGAAAGTCAAAATTGCCGACTCTGAGCAGTTGGATAGGTCCAGAAACGTGGAAATACAGATGGTTCCGGAAAGCAAGACCGAAAAGATTGTGGATGTCGTTCAGAAAATCTGCTCCACGATATCTTATGATCTTCGAAACGACCAAATTCTCAGATGCCACAGAGTGAGACGTCAGGATACCACTACGGAGCGCCCCCGCAATATAATAGTGGAACTACCAAGCAATCGAGTTCGTGATGAAGTCCTCGCTGCAGTGCGAATGTATAATAGAAAGAATCCTAGAAATAAGTTATGTGCCAGTCATATCGATCTCCCGTCCAGCGAACCAATCTACGTATGCGAACACCTGTCTCCGGCGAACAAAGATCTACACGCAGCCACCAGACGCGAGGCCAAAGACAAAGGTTACAGATTTATCTGGATTAGACATGGGAGAATTCTGATACGTAAGGATGAGAGCTCCCCGGCAATCTCCATTCACAACAAGGACTGCCTTCGTAAATTGTAATGTCAATATCACACCCAGATGAAAATATAGATCGACACATGGAAAACGAAAATACAGGCGATAACTCACCTACAATTTTTTACCAAAATGTTCGAGGACTGCGAACTAAGACAAATGATTTTTCTTTGGAACTGCTGAACTGCAACTATGACATCATTTGCCTCACAGAAACGTGGCTGAATGAGTCCATTCTCAGTGGAGAACTGTTTGACTCTAGATATTCAATTTATAGAAGAGATCGCGTATCAGTAAGGAGGAGGGATGGCGGCGGGATCATCTTGGCAATTAAAAAGTCTTTAACTGTTTACCCTAAACCGAAATGGCAGACTCAGTGTGAAGACCTGTGGGTTAGCATAGGAACTGGTGGTTCTAATTCATTTCTGAACTTATGCCTTGTATATCTTCCTGGCGATACCCCCATGGACGATTTCTCTGCTTTTGTAAATAATTGCACTTCTTTATACTCAGGCGCTCAAGATAATAGCACTAATATTATTATTGGAGACTTCAATCTCCCTTTAATCAATTGGAATGAGATCAGAACGGAGAGATCTGGGCGTGGGGGTGTTGACAGTACTAAGGCCACGTTGCTCTTGGAACTCATGTCATTTTGTGGCTTTGTTCAATATAATAATGTTGTTAATAGTAAGTCCAGAATACTTGATCTGGTTTTGTCCGACTCCCCATTGGGAGTGTCCACAGCATCACCGATTGTTAACCTTGACGAATTCCATCCAGCTATATTGATTTCTTTTGTATCACAAAAAGAAGTCTTACTAAAACCGAACCGTGAACGAATTAGATTAAATTTTAGAAAAATCAATTATACTCAGTGTAGGGAACGGCTCTCACAGTTAGACTGGGAACAGGGAATGCGGAACATGGACTGTAATGATTCATTGCAATATTTCTATAATGTGGTGGGTGAGGTGATTGATGAGTTGGCACCAAAAAAAAGAAACGCGAGCAAACATCATCCCATATGGTTTTCTAAGGCTTTGATCAATCTCTTAAAAGAAAAGAATAAGGTCCATAAAAGATGGAAAAAGTATGGTAATCCTATGGACTATGAAATATTTGCCTGTTTACGAACTAGAACGAAAAATTCCATAAAGTACTGCTTCTCTGCATACATGAATTCCGTCGAGGAGTCCCTCCTGACATCGGTGAAACCCTTGTGGGGGTTCGTAAAGTCCAAGGGGAACTGTAATGAAATTCCGAATTCGATGCATCTTGGGGAGACCTGGGCGGATACTGGACCGGAAATTTGCGAATTGTTCTCCGGTTACTTTGCGTCTGTTTATAGTTCAACAACGGCTAATTTTCCTGATAATATCGCACTGTCAGCGTACGCTAACAACATGGGAAACATACACATAACCGGAGAAAGTGTTTTGAAATTGCTGTCTACTTTGGATACGAACAAGGGGGCTGGTCCCGATGAAATTCCACCTCTTTTTATTAGGAATTGCGCACCAGAACTTGTAACACCACTATGTATCATTTTTAATAAATCATTAGTGGAGGGAACATACCCAAATCTGTGGAAGATAGCTCAAATCACCCCTATCTTTAAGTCTGGGGATATTAGTGACGTTACTAACTATCGGCCAATCAGTATCCTGTCCTGTGTGTCGAAGGTTTTTGAGAAGCTAATCTACGAGCAACTCTTTAATTACCTTCGTAATTCTTTGAGCGTATCTCAACACGGCTTCGTTCCTAAAAAATCAACTAACACAAATATTTTGGAATTTACGGATTATCTTTTGAAATCCCTGGATAATAAACTCCAGGTGGACGTGATTTACACTGACTTTACAAAGGCCTTCGATAAGGTCAACCATCAAATACTCTTACAAAAGTTATTGAATCTGGGTGTTCATGGGCTGGCACTGGGGTTGATTAAATCCTACCTCACTGATAGATCGCAGTACGTCGTCGTCGATGGTTATGACTCTCCCCCTGTTGTGGTTCCATCTGGTGTACCTCAGGGCTCTCATTTGGGTCCTTTGCTTTTCCTTGTATTTATTAACGACCTGCCCAGTATCCTGAAATGTCAGACGCTCATGTATGCTGATGATCTGAAGGTGTTTCTTCCCATTCGTACGGCTGACGACTGTCAGAGGCTACAGGACGATCTTCGCACGTTGTCTAATTGGTGTGAGAACAATGAAATGTACCTTAACGTTAAAAAATGCTACTGTATTACTTTCACTTCCAAAATAAATGTTATTAACTTCGAATACTCGATTGGGAGTGAATCGCTGCAGAGAACGAGTGAAATTCGTGACCTCGGTATAATAATGGACTCAAAACTAAGCTTTCGTGGTCACTTTGATCATATTATTAAGCGTGCCAACAAAATGCTGGGCTTCGTAAGTCGAATATCTAAAAACTTTAAAAAACCAGACAGTTTTAAACTTCTTTACTTTTCTCTGGTTCGCAGCACGTTGGAATACAACTCAGTCATCTGGTCCCCACTTTACGCTCTTCACATTAATAATATTGAACGCGTCCAGAAGCGTTTTGCGAGAATCTTGTCGTACAGGACTGGACAGGGTCGCCTCTTGCGTGATTATGAAGATCGTTTAAATTTTTTTGGAATGGATAAATTGCAGGACAGAAGAATGGTAGCGGACCTCTCCACATTGCATAAGCTGGTAAATAGTGGTATTGAATCGGAGTCACTCAGTTCTCTTAATTTCTACGCCGCAAACCCACGTCTTCGCAACGTTAACACCTTCAGAGTCAACCGACATAATACCAACATCACTTATAATAACCCAGTAAGTAGAATGTGCCGACTTTACAATGCCCTTTGTTCTCAAAACGTGACTGGTGTTGATGTTTTTGTTGAGTCACTAAGTGTCTTTAAGAAAAATGTTCATAAAAACATAAATATTTTGCCGCACTAGTCATTTCGCATTGTCTCACACCTCGGATATTATCAGCAACCTATAACTTACAATATCACTATAATGTGCCTCGGTGCACGGAAGATTTTGTTATTGTCACCTTTCATGTTTTAATATTATTTTGTTTTTGATATTATTTGTGGGTGCCATCAATTTATTATTTTCATGAGTGCATTGAATTATTATTTTATTGGTGTGTTGGTACCTACTTGTTGCTAATAGAATACTTACCTGCACACACATATATTATATGTGGGTGCCTAAGTGTTAGTATATTTAATTGTTTCATATTCACTTGATTGATGTACCTACTATGCGTGCATGCTGTGGACACTCTTAATTGGGAGGTTAACGTGAATTATATATTTTGTGTATGCCATTATGTATGTTTGTTAACTTTCTGTGTGTGTCCCCAATAAATAAATAAATAAACACGTTAAACGCCGATGGAACAAATATGAAAATTTACATAAAAACTTTTTTTTGGTATTTGATGTATTTAATGTGAAACGTATCCAAAATAAGTTATACATGAATCGGGTGTAGGATTCCATAAATATAACACAAAAAACTGTTTTGAAAATATTTTTCAGATCTTTCTGAAATTAGGAACCTATTTTCTAAAATTTACTGAGCAGTTGTGTCCCACTGCACAGGATAACTCTCGAGCGCCACGTTGGTAACTTACATACGCGAAATAAATGAGAAGCGTGACCGTTGGTGCCAAAACGCAAATTAAGTAGTAGTATATTTTTTGCGTGAGGTCACCGGTGACCCCCATGGCGTTTAATGTGTTAATGTATTCGGAATTCGACAATACAGCCGTTGCTCCTCGTGGTGTGGTGGATAAGATCCCTACTATGCGAGACGAAGGTCTGGATTCGAATCCCAGCCGGGGTGGACTGAAATGGCGAATGTTTCTCGAGTGTAAAGTGGTCGGTCGTAAGCCCGACAATGTTCATCCTTGATTCTTCTACACTGTTGTAGGAATACTGCAAAAAAAAAAACCATTAAAAATGATTGTGGTATTTAACAAATATGTTTTCTATGTTTCAGGTGAGGTGTATGTGTTGGATGATGGTGGTGAGGTGGATCTGGATTTAGGAAACTACGAGAGGTTCTTAGACGTGACATTACACCATGATAACAACATCACCACAGGGAAGATATACCAAAACGTCATCAGTAGGGAGAGGAAAGGGGATTACTTAGGGAAGACTGTTCAAGGTAACATTTCAGCTTATATGACCCAACTTTGTACACACATGACAATGTAAATCAGGGAGATTTGATAATCTCGATGTTTTTGACCGTTGGTGTATGGTGGAAGTCCATTTTTAAGGTAAAATGAAAGACTAAATATTTAGATTCAAATCCACAAAAAGACTTTAGATTACGTGACTAGTATTGAGGATTTGCACCCTCATCACAAATATTTAATCTTTTATTTTACTTTAAATCAGGGAGGATGATAGCTGAATCGGGAAACTGTTAACTGTCAAACAAATGGACGCAGTTCATGTATTCCTTTTTACCCGCTTGTATTTAACTTCACTTGGCATTGTTGTCTTCATTCTGCTCTCTCTGCCTACCAATCTTCAAGAGAAACGGTGTGAGGGGATAGAATAAAACAGTCCAGAAATGACACGTTTGACAGCATGATTTGGGGGAATGGGTGAACCTGCTCTGGGCATAAAGTGATCATAAAGCCAGCCAGTGCTGACACGTAAGCGTTGGAACCCCACCTTCCACAAGGGATTCTGCTGATGAAAAAACTGTAATTTTGTGGTTTTCCTGTATTACAGAAGAGATCGTTGAAAGGGGATAGGTAGACTAAAGTATCGGAGTGATATTTAACCCTTAAATGTCTATTTTTTAGTTGTGCCACATATCACAGACGCCATCCAAGAATGGGTGAGCCGAGTTGCCCACGTGCCAGTGTGTGGGGACGAGGAGCCCCAGGTGTGCATAGTGGAGCTAGGAGGGACCATTGGAGACATTGAGGGGATGCCCTTCGTGGAGGCATTCAGGCAGTTTCAATTCAGAGTCAAAAGGGAGAACTTCTGCTGTGCACATGTCTCGTTAGTCCCTACTGTAAGTTTTGCATTTTAAATAAGTTCATACTTTATGTTTGTTAGTATTAAAAAGAATTTAGGAAAGTGACAGATGTTTGAAGGTAATATTACACACTTGACTTTTGCGTGGATCCAAGGTATTACAAATCAGGGAATTCATCCATCACTAAATAGTACATGTACAACAATGCGTATGATTATCGCATCACTTCTGTGTTCAGACGGTTCACCTTTGGATGATTTCACTACTACTTTTGATTGGAGAATTATTCCGTAAAAGTGAATCTTGTATTATCGGCTTTATGTTCGGCTTGCTGGTACATATAATATATTTTTTATAATTTTTAAAAGAAAGCATTAGACTCTGAAAATGTGTTAGACACACACAGCTGATGATGAGCTAAGCACTAAACGTTTATTGACTATAAAATGATCGCTTAAACCAACCGACAACCTGTTGAGATACCTTCATAATTTTCAATATTCTTGTTTCTATATTTCAGCCTCGGTCCACTGGTGACGCCAAGACAAAGCCGACCCAAGCGTCTGTCAGGGAACTGCGAGGTCTGGGACTCACTCCGGACCTGATAGTTTGTCGCTCGGAAAATCCAATCTCACAGTCCGTCAAGGAAAAGATATCAAACTTCTCTCTAGTGGCTCTCGAGCAGGTAAGATGTTTTTTTCTTTGAGGAAACCAATACAAAAGCAGGTTGATAATTTATCAAGATAATTATACTCATTGATAATTATCAAGATATTTACATTAATTGATAATTATCATGATATTTATATTCATCTATAACTATCAAGATATTTATGTTCATTGATAATTATCAAGATAATTATATTCATTGGTAATTAACAAGTTATTTATATTCATTGGTAATTAACAGGATATTTACATTCATTGGCAATTAACAAGGTTTATCCAATAATGTAGCCAAAAGTAATTGTCATCAGGTGTCAAGTGTTTTTATCATGATAATTATCAAGATATATTTATCAAGATCCCGTTTAATCTTTGTTTCTAGGTTAATTTTCTCTTTGCTAAAAAATTATTTCATTTGTATCTCAGGTTTACACAAATGATGCGTCATTTTAGAATGTTTACACAATGACTGAAGTAAATACAATCGTGTTTATTTAAGGTTTATTACTTGTAGATATCTAATTTTTAAGTAAACAGTAGATATTTTACGTATCGTCACCTGGATATAACAAAGTAAACAGAATACCTTAAATAATGTCAACACAGAATTAATATTGGCGCCAAGATAATGTAAAGTGATCAGAGAGTTGAGTGAATGTAAAACGGATGTTGTGACTAGAATGAAAGTGAACAAGTTGAGATCTCCCTCCCCACATACGAGACTTGTCTCTATCGGGGAGGTATCTCAAAACATGTACCTATAGTTTTAAGGAACTATATTTGTATGTGTAAAATATTGAAGAAAAATAAAAAGAATTTTGAAATTGAAATTGAGATGGTTAGGACATATAGAGAGAATGAATGATGAATGGATAGCAAAGAAAATATAACTGGGAGAAAGAAGTGGTGTACGGAAGCATAGCTGTCCAAGAACCACGTGGCTTGACCGTGTAGGCCAGTTTCTCAATGACGGATGTTTCTGAGTAAAAGGAATCGTAGAGTGTGTGTGACGAATTTTATGAATGTGACGGAAGTAAGAAGTGTGTGTGAGGATAGGAAAGTCTGCTGATCTGTTACTGCCTACCCCGCAAGGGACGCCTTGCAAGGGAATTAGAATAGAAAAACATAATGTTGTGTCTTTTTAATCACGCAGCATTCATCAGTGTTAGCCATTGATGTTATAGTAATATTTATGTATGGTTCCAGGTGATTGGTATCCACGATCTATCATCTCTTTACCACGTCCCACTGTTGATGGAGTCACAGGGAGTGGTTCAGTTCTTGTGCGAGAGACTTCACCTCGGGGTCACTATTCCCAGACCTGGAAAGTAAGTATACAATAGTCACTTGAATTTACAACCCTCAATTTTACGTTTTACGTAAATTTGCGTCGAAAATCTTGAGTCCTGGTCTGCTTTGTACAAAAAACACCCAGTTTTTCACCAAGGAACGGTTCCTCACCAGTAGCTCACCAAGGAACGGTTTAACAGAGTTGCAATAGAGTGGTGGATATGTGGAACCGTTTACCCCAAAATGTGATACAAGTGCCATCAGCGAACATTTTTCAAAACAGATTGGATGACTTTCTCAGAACGACGGATAGCACAGATTCGGGCCCATCAGCCTAGGCTGCTCACCCAAAAAATTAATAATAATAATAATTTGTTCCTTTCAGGTTCATGGCTAAATGGAAGGAATTAGCAAGGAGAGTGGATGCCCTCCGTAAGGAAGTGAACATTGCCATCGTTGGCAAGTATGCTAAGTTTGAAGACTCGTACGCTAGCATTGCTAAGGCTCTCCAACACGCCAGCATTGCTGCTGGTTACAAAGTCATTATCAAGTATATTGAAGCTGATAATCTGGAGAAGGAAATGAAAGTCGAGAATCCGGTTCTGTACCACGAAGCTTGGCAGAATTTGTGCAAAAGCGAGTAAGTATTAAGCATTTTCTGTTGTCCTGAGTCTTATCCCAGTGGTATGTTAAAGTGGGTGTGGTTTGGTCCATCTAATCACCGTTTCGGACAATATGAAGTAACCACCGAAGGTACACACATGCGACCTAAGCCTGTATCCGCCGGCTCACTTTTACCGAGTGATTCCCCAAGAAAACGCAAAATCATTCAATTGTGAAATGTGTTCTCCAATCGTCTCAACTTGTTCACTTTCGTTCTAGTCACAACGTCGGTTTTACATACACTCAACTCTGATCACGTCATTTCTTATCCTGTCTCTCAACGTTTTTCCACACATTCTTCTCAGTGATACCATCTCGACAGCATTTGTACCTGATTCTTCCTTCTTCAGTCATGTCCTTGCCTCACTTGCATACATCAGTGGTTTCACACCGTCCCCTGTAAACAAACTTCCATATACACATATTTATCTAAGTACTTACTTGTTTTTTTCTAGTTACACCACTCATTATATTAATGATATTATTGTTCTACTTAAAGCGGAGTGCTCGTACCTGGTGGATTCGGACAGCGCGGAATGGAAGGCAAGATCGACGCCTGTCAATGGTGCAGAGAAACCCAGAAACCTATGCTGGGAATCTGTCTGGGACTCCAGGCCGCCGTGATAGAGTTTGCACGCAACAAGCTCGGACTCAAGGATGCCAATTCCACGGAATCAGATCCCAACTGCGAGCATCCCTTAGTTATAGACATGCCGGAACATCATCCTGGAATTATGGGCGGGACTATGAGGCTTGGAAAGAGGAAGACATACTTAAGGCCCAGCGTTATGTGTGAGTTTTCTTTACATCACTTCCATTTTTTATTAGGATCTCACATCATAGTAAGCTATAAGCTTGTGCTGTGGCACCTCCTGATTAGACGTCCACACTCCTCTGGAGTAGGCAGAGAGGACAGAACGCCATACTGCCCTATTCTTACACACTCTTTGCTTCCGTCAATTTCAGTTTTATGTAATTATAAATATTTAATTTTTCAGCTCGATTGTACGGCAATCCGGAATTTATAGAAGAGAGACACAGGCATAGATATGAAGTGAATCCGGAGTATGTGGAGAGATTGGAAGAGGCCGGACTTAAGTTTGTTGGTATGTTATAAGTGTTGATGTAACCTCACTTTTCTCTATGTGTGGCAAGGTTGAAACTTGCCAAGATACTAATTATGTATGGTCATTGATAAATATCCAATACTAGCTGAGTTACCTGTGCTTCGTAACGGTACGGTGTCTCCCAATGGCGTGAGTTGGACAAAGCTCTGAACTCAGTTTTTGTGAATTTTCACAGCAATCCATCGTAAAATGCGGGAGTTATGCGAACACGTACAAAAAACAGTTTATATATATATAGATTTATGTGTAATAAAAGCTCTTTTATGATACAATGATTAGAAAAATCATGTAAAAATTAAAATATGTACATCGAAAAAATTGAATTTTATTCTCGGAAAGTTATTTTTTATTTTATTTATTATATTACAAGTGTTTTTATCGTGATAATTATCAATGTGTATATATCCGCTGCCCTGATGTTTGGAAACCATACTCGATATGATTTATTATACTATTTGTATTTTTTTAGGACGAGACACAACGAACAAACGTATGGAGGTGGCCTGCCTGGAAGACCATCCTTACTACTACTCGGTACAGTTCCATCCGGAATATCTGTCCAGACCTTTGAATCCAAGCCCTCCATTCTTGGGTCTTATTCTGGCCTCTGTAGGAAAACTCAAATCATATTTATCCAAAGGATGCAGACTTAGCCCCAAAGTTTTATCCGATGCATCAGGTTTGTGAAGATTTTTATGTCTATTGAATTTACATAAGTTTTGTTTATTGACTCAGAGATGTATAATTTCGTTTCAACGTTTATTTCAGATGACGAAGACCACAAAACAGATCGGCTCACGGTAAACGGTGTCGCCAATTCAGATAGCGATAAGGAATCAGTGGACAGTCTTAACTCCGACGTCGCCGCAATGAAATTATCAAACGGTCTGCCGGTAAATCCGTCCGGATCCAAGATGACAAACGGTCTTCCACCTCCGGAAGTCACGATAAACGGACACTGCGACGATGAGGAATGTATACCCGTCGATAAACAAAATGGGCACCATTAGAGAAATTTTAAAAGCTTACAATTATTTAAGTATATATTTTTTTAATTTCACAATATTTTTTGTGAGAAACATCGGATTTATACGTTCTGTTGAAATAACAAGTAGCTATCTCCACAGGTATACGGCAAAGGATGGACTTTCCATCAGGCTTATGACCAAACCAGACCGCATCTCAGCAGTTTCCCGTAGTACGAAATATATAGCGTTCCCTTCTCGCTTCAATCATCAGTCTTCATGACACAGCGGACAAAATAACGGCGTGTTAGGCTGTAGGTCTGTGTTCGATTCCCGGCCGTGGCAGATGGATGAACTAGAATTGGTGAATGTTACTTAAGTGTAAAATGATCACATTAAACCAGCCGACGATCAGTCAAAAGCCTGATGGAAAGTCCATCCTTTGCTGTATATCTGTTGAGATAACTACTAAATATTTATATATTTTTTGACAATGCAATTATCATTTAGTAAATAATTACATACATAGGTGTATTATGTATATCATATTTATATAAGTGTGTCAAATTTTAGGCCACAAAATTTCCTACATATTACTTAACAAAAGGCGATCGCAAGATGGGTATATTTAGAGAGGTATGTAATCGACGAGAATAAAAAAAAAGGTCTCCCAAATTGGTAGTGATTGGTGGCCTCCCAAAGTGATTGGTCATTGAAAGGTGATTGGTTTTAAATTAATAGGTGCCCTTGATTCTTGAAGTATTCATGGCAACGCCATTATAGTATTCATTCTGAAAATGGACGATTGTCGAAATCCCGTGTAAAAATATTAGACACTCTGTTAGAAGGGTATTTTAATTTGAGAGTCTTATTAAAATATCGTCGCTCGGCGTTCAATAGCGCGAATGTAACAATACCAAGATTTTACAGGAGGCCGAATAAACTGAATAAAAGTTACGGACTCGCTTCTAACTAGGAAATAAAAATGTAATCCATTTTTTATCTTAATAAATATCATTACAAATGTTCAATTATTCTAAAATAATTAGCCTTGTCTCGCCGGTGTCACTTTCGCGAAATTTACCAAGTTTATTTGGTCACATGTTGTTACATTCGCTGTTTTGAACTTGGTGATATATAATATAAAACGATTGATTTAGTAGAATATAATCTTTATTAAGAATTCAATAAACAACAAAAACGAAAATATTATTCTCTCATACTCTATCTCACCACATACCTTGTAGTGTATGCAAAGAGAATACAATATTGAAATGGGAAAATATGAATAACAATCATAAAAATATTTTTAAAAAGTATAAACAATATTGACTGCGACAATAAAATAAAAGTTAGTTATAGGTTAAATTTTCATAAAATCCTTGACAATCTTGAGGTAAAAATGTTTTTAGATCTTGTAGATGTTTAAATTTCTGTTTTTTTATGCGCAAAGGTCGAGAGTGCAGGTTAGGAAATTCAATGTTGAATGGCAGTGTGCGAGGTCTTCTAGGCAAATCTTCATAATCTTTATTTTCGTCGTGAGTTAATTTAAATTGAATTTTACCTGCTGGGCTGTACAACAAAGCTTTGTGTCTGTAACAACGGGTCCTTGCACACATGATGGTCTTATTGAATCATAACGCATGTTTTCTGCTTTTGAATAATCTTTAAAAAAATCGAAAGATACACATTTGATTTGATATGGGAAAGGTTTGGTTCTTGCTTCCAGTGTTACTTGTCCATATTGACTGGGCAGGTAAATTTCCCTATTTTTGAGTTTTCGCTCTATGCAACTATGGACGGAGTCGCACTCCATCTGAGTGTGACCTTTGACCAAATACTTTTGCTCAATTGTGGTGTTGGTTTTTATCGCTAAATCCAGCAGAGCATTTGATATAACTGCGTTCCTATTTTGGTAGGTGCAGCCGTCGGAGTAGATAACTATGGGAAGTGGTTTTTCTGCAATATATTCAGACAGTATATCCACGAGGAAGCTGGCAAATGTTGATGCAGTTAAATCCGAATCTATTTCCGAAAACCAATAACACCTGACTTGGTGGTTGGCTAAATTATATACGGTGTAGTTATGAACACACAATTTGTAGTACATCCCGCTAGCCCTGAGATGTGGAGCCAGTTTTACAGCTTGCAAGTCGACTGTAAATGTATGACATTTACCGTCCAATGCCTGCTGTTTGTCCTTTTCTTTCAAACTCCTTGCTATATCCTTCTCTTTTATATGCGTATCATAGAGATGTTGTTCTAAATTTCCAACATTGTATTGACTACAGGTGTCACAAAGGTATTTTTTGGTTTTAGATTCTTTTTTGGCTTAGGTGGTGAAGGATCTGAGATATTTATATTTTTTTCATCCAGCCAATACCGTACGGTCCATTCTTTTATTCCTAAAGTATTTAAAAAAAATATACGACAGACCCGTACTCGATCATCATTTACTTTCAAATTATATGTTTTAGTTAACTTTTTTCTAGAATTTGATGTCGAATTTTCTTTTCTTCTCCGTTTTGGTGGCTTAATGTCAATAAGTGATTTCATATAAACTTTCTTCGCATTCCAATCCATGCCATCCCAGAAGTATTTGAATATTTTTTGCCTTTCTTCATCTGATACATCCTTGCATCAGAGTCCTGCTTTGAAACAACCTGTCAATGAGCATCGAGGTCCAATTTTTCGTTCACTTCTTTCTATATCTTGGACCCATTTATTTCCATTCTTTTGGAATCCGCAGTACGGTTTTCCCGACATTCTTTTTTTCTGTTCTGCATCACGTTTGCGGGTATATTGTGATTTATTTGTAACATCTGAAAAAGTACTTTGTTCAGTCGGTTCCATGTTAAGTTCATTTATATCCAGTGACGATGTTAGAATTGATGAAAAATTTTGTTCTTGTTCAACGACTTGTTCTTCCAGTGATGATATTGGGTTGGGAGATGATGCTAAAAGTGGTGGTGTATTTGATTCAGTTGCTTCTGCTGTCGGTTCCATGTTAATAGCTGGTTCATTTATATCCAGTGACGATGTTGGAATTGATGAAAAAATTTGTTCTTGTTCAACGACTTGTTCTTCCAGTGATGATATTGGGTTGGGAGATGATGCTAAAAGTGGTGGTGTATTTGATTCAGTTGCTTCTGCTGTCGGTTCCATGTTAATAGCTGGTTCATTTATATCCAGTGACGATGTTGGAATTGATGAAAAAATTTGTTCTTGTTCAACGACTTGTTCTTCCAGTGACGATATTGAGTTGGGATATGATGCTAAAAGTGGTGGTGTATTTGATTCAGTTGCTTCTGCTGTAGGGGACCATACTGTGACATTATGATTTTGTTGGTTAATAATTGGTGATTTATTTGTTACTTTTTTTAAAAATTTATCACCAAATCCCATCTGCCTAATGATCTCATTCACGCTCGGTATATCTTCATCCGAAGAACTTTCAAAAAAATCCATGGTAAAATATCCTACGACAATAATAAAAACATATCATCAAAACCGCGAACGTAACGTGTAAAAAGTTTTTATGTTCATATCAAAACCGCGAATGTGTAAATAAGTTTTAAACTAATTTTATCTAAATTTCTAAACAAGTATTTATTACAAAAACAAGATTATATTGCAATATAGTTAATATAATACAGTATCTACATATTTTTAAGTTAAATAAACGATTATAATATAAAAAATACTCACCCGAAACAACAAACAAGTACTCACTCACACGCCACTATGGCTGAACTGACACATTCGCGCTTCTGCATGAAGTTATCGCCGAATGCACATTCGCGGTTTTGTTCCATACGGCATTTGAGCAGTTTGGACGATATTTGTGGAACGTTTTGTTTACACAATCGCGTATTTTAACATTCTGTACCAATATCTTCAAAAAAAACTTTTTCGCCAAAATGTCGAATTCGCGGTATTGAACGCCGAGCGACGATATGATGAAAATAAAGTAACACCTTTTATAAAAATTCCCGAAATGATGGCATTGGATTAAACTGTTGTGGAATTCTTGTCTAAAAGGTAATTTAGTAAAACTCTTGTTTTAGTAAACATGATTCGGATCCCTTTAATGAACTAGTGTTTTAGATGAGTGGTTAATTTATATTCACTGTGATCACCGCCACCTTGACATTTCTCTCTTTCTCTAGCCATGATGTAGGATTAATACATAAAACGTTATAGGCGAGGTTGCCATCACCCCCGCTAAGGAAATGTATGGAATAACAGTCCCTTAACAACGAGTATGATGGACCACGTATTATATTCTGTTACGAGATTTGGCAGGAGTGGTGGTCGTGTTTGATCATTATGCTATGTTGCCAACTGTTACAGTACGGCTAGAGTACCTACTCTAGAGGGCGGTGCTGTGATGGAATACTTAGGCCTCCTAAACTAACATAATTTTATTAGTATGTAGTGAGCATACCCCTCTAAATACTATACCTACAATGAGGTGATTTCTTCGTAATGGATATGTGATTGTAATATGTATTTGATATGTTCCATTTGTGGTACGAATACTTAGTTAAACATATAAAACTACTTACTTACTAAGTATAATGTCAAGTACTTACTTATTTCTCTAAGGTTTATTGTCGTGGTGCCGACACTGTTGTATGTCAGCGAGACATGGCTGAAGAAGGACAAATCGGGTTTGAATGCTGTTGAGGTTAGATCGTTGAGAAGAATGTGCGGAAAAACGTTGCGAAATTCAAATATGTAGCATTAATGAATTGATTACTTAAACCATCCATACCAGACTCGTAAGCATCGGAACACCCATCCTGCTTCCTCTCCAAGCGAGTTCACATAATGCTACGAATAGGGAAAAACCGTCGTTTTATGTTCTGACACTGTTTACATTATTGAGTAAATGTAAACGGATATTGTAACTAGAATGAAAATGAACAAGTTGAGATGGTTGAGACATGTAAAGAGGATATACGAGGAAAGGACAGCAAAGAGGATATACATGGGTGTAAGAAGAGGTGTAAGGAAAGGTAACCATTCAAACTTGGCTCGACCATGTTGGAAAATGAATTCAACCATGTTGTAAAATTAATTCAACTATGTTGTAAAATTAATTCAACCTTGTAAAATTAATTCAACCATGTTGTAAAATTAATTGAACCATGTTGTAAAATTAATTCAACCATGTTGTAAAATTAATTCAACCATGTTGTAAAATTAATTCAACCATGTTGTAAAATTAATTCAACCATGTTGTAAAATGAATTCAACCATGTTGTAAAATTAATTCAACCTTGTTGTAAAATTAATTCAACCATGTTGTAAAATGAATTCAACCATGTTGTAAAATTAATTTAACCATGTTGTAAAATTAATTTAACCATGTTGTAAAATGAATCATAGAGTGTGTATGATGAATTGCGTGAATATGATTGATGAGAAGTGTGTAAGGGTAGGACGGTCTGGCGTTTTGTTCTCTGCCAACCCCGTAGGTGATGTGGCGTGAGGGGGTAGAATAACATAGATTAATCAGTGTTGCCGTTATGTTTTTTTAAGTTTCTAACAATTTATTTTATTTTCAACCCTAAATAATTTTTGAATTTCAGTTACTGCGTATTCTACATAATCTCTAAGGGTTTTTTTTGCACATTTTACATACATATGTATATATTTTTTTACACAATGTTTTTTTTTTTATATCTGTTGTAACTGTGATGTATCGTGACTTACAATTTTGGTGGAATTAAGTAGGTACTTACCTATCGTAGGCTTCTACGCTAGAAATCCTATTTTCTGGGCCCCTGGTCAACTTTGGGTTTTCTGCAACCTTATAAAATGCTAATTTTTCGAATAAGAATTAAAATTGTTATCCATTTATGTATTTTGGTTCCATTTTCAGAATTATCCAATAATAACCAGAGAACCAACACTCATCAATGCTATTGGATAATTCAAATGTGGAATATGAAATTAGAATTTTTAGAAAATATCCCATGATTTGTAACATACCTTAATTATTTTAGGTATTGAACTGGATTTTTCTGCATTGCGCAGATGAAAAAAAAATACAGATTTTTCTCAACAGAAGCGAGAGTATCTACATTCACATAATGCAGCATTATGTAAACTCCCTTGGGGATGAAGCAGCATGGGTGTTCCGACGCTTAAGAGTTGGCTGTGACTGGCTGAAGAAGTGAGCACTTTATTACCAGGGCAACGTCCACCCATTCCACCACATCAAACGCGTAAGCGTCGGAACACCCATCCTGCTTCCTTCCCAAGGGAATTCACATAATTCTGTGAATGTAGATATAATTTTCGCTTCTGTTGCGGAAAAACTGTAATGAAAACATTCAATGTGACTGTTTTAAAAAATTAAATATTTAACTAATTAAGGATATAAACAATTAGTAGGTAATTAATTGTGTGTAATTTTAATGTCCAAAAAAAAATATCTTGATTAAGTTGCTGGTGTGTGAGAATATTATCGTAAGTCAGATTTTTACAAAACGATTCATTATCATTTCTACAGCAGGGGTGAAACTTTCTAAAGGTTTCTCACCCGAAACACGCAGATAAAATGCACACGAAAAACACCCTTATGTATATCGCCGTAAGGGTCATTTTCCATTAACATTTTATCTGCGTGTTTTGGGTGAGAAAGCTTACAAAGTACCCCCCCAGGTATCAAAACTTTAATGAAAATTAATCTAAACATACTATTTATGTATATTGTACACTTCACAGTAAACTAGAAA
The DNA here is from genome assembly GCA_963576895.1 of Ceraclea dissimilis. Taxonomy (NCBI): domain Eukaryota; kingdom Metazoa; phylum Arthropoda; class Insecta; order Trichoptera; family Leptoceridae; genus Ceraclea; species Ceraclea dissimilis. Next base: position 13,717,964 of record OY756370.1, read on the forward strand.
AGTCTGTGTTGTGAAGTAGAGTACTTGGGCACTGTGAATTCAATTAGCTTCCGCCTGTTTGGCAGGTAAGTGTTTCTAGTCCACAGACCCCATTATTTTTGGGTTGACTAGGAGATATTAGGATAATTTCTGCAACTTTTTGAATTAAAATAAGTGTTTTAATGATATGAAATAATTGAAAAAAATGCAAAATTCATGCTGGATTTTCAAACTCCATAGGTGAGGAATAGTGGAGATAGGAGCCACCTAGCGCTAAATTTTGTATGAAAAATAATGCCAAGTAGCTCCTATCTCCGCTATTCTTCACCTAAGAAGTTGGTGAAATTCAGCATTAGTATTTTAGTTAGTGCACACTTACTAATTACTAGATACAGGATTGACCCCATAACTTCTGCAATAAGACCCAAACTTTTTTGTTAATAAAGTTTTTTATTTATTTTGACTTACCTGTTTATTCTTATGCACCATTGACTTATCCTTTATTTTCAAATGTTTTTTTTTTGGAATTTTTATTTCAATATTTTTATCAAATAATGTTATTTTGTGTTTCATTTTTTTTACAAAATAAGACAAAAATTTCGTGATACTTGATACTAGTATTTTTTCATTTACTAACTGTGGATTAAAAATACTAACAATGTTCACCTTTCTGAAAGCAGTTATGTATTGTTCGCATTAGGCCAGTAGTTTAGTCGAGTAGGTAGTGATTAGTAACAATACATTACCATTAATTCACTACCTACTCGACTTAACTACTGGCCTAGTGTGAACAAGGCGTAATACTTGTGGCAAAACACTTCACTTTTAACTGCATCTATGTTTTCCGAGTGTATTTGTTTACTTTTGATGGCTTCCATAGATTTTTAGCATCCAAAACAACGAATCTCCGAGCCTTTTTGTCTCGAGCAATATTGGGTTAGCTGGCAGAGATCGCAGCACTGCGATAAGCTCACCCTAGTGAACAATTGTTGAAATATCTACTACTTGTCATGGTAACTTACTGTCGTTCATGTTTCAGCAAAATGACATCAATTTTGTTATTACTTTGGCATTCCACTTGAAAGTGAGTGATGTGTAGCAAAAAAAATACATCTTTGTACCGAAAATTGAAACAATGCGAACAAGAAATGTATTGGATCTTAGATTGATCAAAATCCATTCTATACATTGTTCCTACTGTGTGTGTGTGTGTGTGTGAGTGTTGTGGAAAGTAGGTATCATACTCTGCCACTTATGTGGAAAGTGGGTATCATACTCTGCCACTTATGTGGAAAGTAGGTATCATACTCTGCCACTTATGTGGAAAGTGGGTATCATACTGCCACTTATGTGGAAAGTAGGTATCATACTCTGCCACTTATGTGGAAAGTAGGTATCATACTCTGCCACTTATGTGGAAAGTGGGTATCATACTGCCTCTTATGTGGAAAGTAGGTATCATACTCTGCCACTTATGTGGAAAGTAGGTATCATACTCTGCCACTTATGTGGAAAGTATCAAACTTTGGCAATTATGTGAATAGCAGGTTTGCCAGCTTTGGGGAGTCATATTTTGCATTTTATATGGAAAGTTTCTTTGCCAAATACTATGTAGAAAGTAGATCATACTTTATTGGGAAGGTAGGTGTCATACTTTGCAATTTATACGGAAAGTAGGTATGCATTGTCACTTATGTGGAAAGTATCATAAATTGCCACTTATGTTGAGAGTAGATATCATTCTTTGGCAATTATGTTGTAAGTAGGTATCATTCTTTGCCGTTTATAAGAAAAGTATCATAGATTGTATAACAATTAGGATAACTGTGATATACATACAATATGGACAGAATAAGGTTGTGCTTAGAAATGAAATTTCAATATAAAATAAAGACCATTTATTAAAACAACAATTTCTAAGTTTTTAATAATAATATTAAATTACTTTGCTAAATTCACTACATTTTAAAAAATATATATCAATATTATTATACCACAATATATATGGAGCCTCGTAATAGTTAATAAGAGTTGCTAAGTAAATGTTAAATATGTAGTAGTAATAGTAATATGATCCATTTATTATATTGTAATGGAGGTCTGAATGCCAATTGTTGATACTTGAAGTTGTCTTAAGAGATTTTGCTCTATCGTACTGAGAATGACCAAACTTTATGCACACAAAACACGAGAAATTTGAGGTCTGTTAAGGGCTTATATGCACTGAGTAAAAATCGTTCTATTTTCGTTTCAATTTTTACAAAATTTGTATGAGAATGTTAGCGCGAAATTAGAATAACGTAAGTGACAATGTGGATTTTACATTTTTAAAAAGAGGCTGGGGAGAAATTTAAGAATCTAAAAGAGTCAATTTGTTATGATTATAATTACCAGTATTTTGGCTAAATTATACTTTTATACCTGAAAAACTGAATGGAAAATCCTCAATCCCGTAAATTTCAGGGGTACTTGGGAGAGCGTGTATGACAAATTGCATTAATGTGACGGAGGCAAGGAGTGTATGTAAGGATGAGGCTGTCTGGCGCAGTCCTCTCTGCCTACCCTGCAACGGATGTGGCGTGAGGGTATAGATAGATAGATAATATTTCATTATTAAACAAAGCAATATCTCTTACGACAGCATTTAATCGGCTTAATATATGTAATATAAAAAGTTTAATACGTAATAGGTACCATTATCATATTATATATACTTACTAAGATTCTATATTGTGTATTAGGTAGTGATATATATTATTATGTATTATAAATAAAAAAAATGATTATATTTTTGATTCATTGCGTGTGAAATTATCAGAGAAATGTTATGTATGGAAATAAGTTAAGCGTTACCCAATGTAATAAAAATAAAGTGTAAAAGAAACACAAATGTAAAAAAGTATTTTTTATTTAATACGTCATACCTTTTTTAATGGAAGTGTTAATGTTGAAGAAGAATAGGTAATTGAAACTAAAATGATTGAACTCCTTTTGAAAAAGTGCCTACGCAAGATGAAAAACGACCAGAAGTAGGGATATCGACGGTGATATGAAAAATGCGTATTCCATTTGCATAAAATTCAGTGTTTTGCTTAAATTTTGGTATGTCACGATTTCTCAGTGTATGCGAACCGCTATTTCAATCATATTTAGAAGGGAAATCAAAATTGTTTTTGATAGTTTTTGAGTTGTAAAGTCCAAAACATTTGCATTAGTAGAAAAAATTTCTAATGCTTTATGACACGTCATGTGACAAATGTCACCAAATCTTTTTGACATGAGAAAGTGTTGCCAGTGTAATAAAGCATAGAAGAATTCCGCTCATAACCTCACACGCAAATTGTCAAGAAGTGGTAACAATATTTTGATTATTGTAGTAAGTTAAACATTATTCATAACAACGAGAGTATCATTCATCTTATTATACAATGAATTATGTTTATAAATACATAAGTAAGTACATATTATGAATTAAATAACTTTGTTTTGTGTTATGTATATGAGGTATACATATTCGTAATATAATAATCATAACAATCAGAAGAATTGTATTGCTAAGGGAATCCAGTGCTTCTTTTTCCGAAATTTTGAGGGTAAAATGGAAAATTTCCCTAGCTCACTAACCGTGCTATAACAGTTGGCAACATAGCATTATGATCGCATAGGACCACTACTGCTGTCAAATCTCCTAACAGAATAAAATACGTGGTCAGTCATACTCGTTGTTAAGGGACTGTTATTCCATACATTTCCTTAGGAAATTCGTTTTATGTATTAATCCTGGCTAGAGAAAGAGAAATGTCAATGAGGAAAAAACACTCAATGTTGCCAGTAATTAATAAAGGTATGTATGTCATTTTTAAATTAAGAATACGTAAAATGGAGTAACACATTTGTTTTGTATTCTCAATTATTTTTTCAGTAAAAGTGTGCCATGAAATTAGCATGCTTCATTTTGATTTTCAAGTTATGTTGGGCATGCTGAGAGAATGAATGATGACACGATAACCAAAAAACTTTAGGTATATATGGGTGAAAGCAAAGGTGTAAGAAAACGCGGCCATTCTAGAACCACATGGCTCGACCATGTCGACTAGATCCTCAACGATAGACTTGCGGTCTGGCATTCTGTTCTCTTGCATTAAATACGACGAGAGACCGTTTTCACATAGAATTGAATAACTCGAGAGGTTTTTTCACATGTAATGTAAAAAAAAGCACTGGATTTTGACAAACTAGAATGAACCAATGATAGTAAAGAATGTATTGAATATCTAATACTGAATATTTTATATTTAAGGCAAGTTTCTGTATTAAAATCACAGGAATACAAACTAGGGGTTGCACTGGGATATTTTTTTTCCATTAAGTCTTCACAGAATGATACTTTTTTGGATTTGGAATACTTTTTAAAAACATTCCGTTTAATGTTGCCACTAAAAAAACATTTTAAAATGCATACTGAAAAAAGGCGGCATTAGAACAAAAAAAATATTTGAAAGCAGTGTTTCCAGATCTGCAAAACATTATTTGAAATTTAGTCAATTTTAAGATCTTTTATTTGTGTGTATGAAAACGAAGGTTGCTTAAAAGTAGCGAAGAAATGCAACAGAAAAGCAATACATATTTTTTTAAGCAACAAATATTTGTAAATATTGAATTTATCACATATAACATTAAAATATTAATTAAGTTTCTTAACATTAAGTGAATTTGGCAAAAAGTTGTCATCTTACAGACGAATTATATTAAAATCGTTTACTAAAATACGACACTGAAATGTAAGAGAAAACATTTTTAGGTACGTTTAAACAAAAAAACAATTTATCATACCAACGCAATGAGAGGAGTACACAGTGTAGATCTCCCAATTTTTTATCTACGGCAATACTGCACTTGAGGCCAACGTAATATTAACATACAGGCCGGGTCCAAGTGACATTAGAAGCTGATGATGTGACATAAGGTGGGGAAAATATTCCATAGACTAAGTGTGTGACGTCATCAATAGTGGGTGGTTGCCATGGTGACGTTATTTGAGTGTCACAGCTTACAATAGATTAACAATGGCTTCGGTGCTATAGTCAAATTATTTCAAACTGTCGAACGCAGTCATAAAATTCGACCGAGAAGGGGCGACTACCTGCTTTATTCGCACCTTATGGCTATTGCTCTTCCTGCGAATAAAGTAGGTAGTCATCCCTTCTCTGTCACACTTTAATGACTGCGTTTGACAGTTTTAAATAATTTGACTATAGAAATACTGTGCTACATCATTTTGACATAACTGGCTAGAAGAGTTCGTTAATTCGATGAAAAACATGTACAAAACAATGTCGTACTTTAGTAAACAATATTTTTCTTTATGCTAATCGAACATAATACTGCAACCAATGTAATTACATTAAACTAGTTAACTCACTAAATAAATAGTGACAATAATATTTAAACTATATTCTTAAAACATATTTAAATTCATTCAAAATGGGACATTTTCAAAAGCAAGGAACTTTCACACTAAATCTAAAAAATGCACATAAATTTATCATCGTACGAATTCATCAAAAGAAAAATTTCACGTCTGCCGTTTGGCGTACAATAAATCGACCGCCATTTTGATTGCAATCACTTGTCAAATTTTCATCGATACGAGCAGTTTAGATTTGCAATAAGAGATGCGTCATGTCACACACTTTTTAGCACAAGCATGAAGTTGTCACAAATGCTAGCACAACTGAAGTTAGGTACGAGTATCGCGGCAACCACTAAAATTTGCCAAATGTCACACAAAATGCTGGCAATATAATAACGATATTTTTCCTCCCACTGTTCTTCCTTCCGCTCTTTTACCCAAACTTTTGTTTGTCTCTTTCTCGTACAGCATTTTCAGTAGCACGTAAAGAAAGACAGCATGAGCATACTTTTTGGCAAATCTATTCTACTCACATCTCTGGTATGAATTGAATTTAAAAGGCGTCGATCGCAAGTTCTTTTTTTAAAATAAAAAAAAACAATCATTACGTAAATGCCGTAAGCGCTAGCTTTAAACAATAATAAATAAATAAATTGGCTAATAAATGACAGGTTCATAAAATTATATTTCTTTTTCACTTATGTCAACATTTGTTAGTTTGTGCTAGTTTGGAAGATGATAGTCTGAAATCTACGTTCACTGACCGCCTCGGAATTCCACTACCATTGACGATCGTCTTATTATGTCCATTGATTATGTTAATCGAAGGAGGTAGCGATTTATGTCCACTATCTGAATTGCTATTATCATCCGTATCTGTCAAATTACCGTTATTATTACTAAACAATTCGCTATCCTTTACTTTACCATTCGTACAGCAATCGCTTTCATTACAATCGAAATTGCTTTCGTTATGTAGATTACTAAACGAATTATGATGCGTTTTATTTTGTACTAAATTCGTATCACTAACATCTCGACTACCGCATTTATCCTTGTAGATTTTTAATCCGTTGACGTGCGGGCTTGTTGCAACTGTACCATTTTTTTTACTATTATCGTGAAAATTTTCGATAGATTTCGACCGGGATGCGTGCAACGATCTACTCCTGACAGTTCTTTGACAGAAACTACTATCACCTTTATTGTCTACACTACTTTTATTATTATTAATAGCCTGTAAATACCTGGAACCGACTCTGCAGTTCACTTTCAACTGTACACCATTGTCTGTCGTAATGTCCTGTTTATTACTACTAATACTATTATTGGAACGGCTGTTCGTGATGGAATTATTGTTACATTGCCTCCCGATGTTGTTACTGTCACTGTGTGGCGCTGGACTGACCATCGGACTACTCGTCACCATATTGTTGGGCTTCTTAAGTCTGGATGTTGGAGTCGTATTTAGTGATGGGGTATTGTTTGCGTAGTCGATCGGGGAAGCTGTCGTCATCTTGCGAGGTGTTTTTTTCTCATTCCAACTGAAATAAATCAAAATACGATAGATTTTAATACAAATCGTTAGCAGAAAATGTGAATACATGAAATCTGAAACCAATAATAGACGGTTAACGGTGAAAAATTTTAAAATCATCTAATGGTGAACCCTTTAAACACAGAAGTGATGCAATCGATATACATCGGGAGATTCGGTGCCTTAAGTACCTGGGACTAAGAGATGTGCAGGGACATAGAGTGAACAAAAATATTATACAGTTTATTTGCTTTGCAAATTTTGTTAATACTACCTGCATAATGCACGCAGATACAAGTTATGTGGAATTTATTATTTACACTTCACTCCTTTGTAGATATTGATGGTTGTACAGAATTCAGGGAAAGATCGAAATTCCCTTAATTTTAAATACGAAGAAATATAATAATTTTGCTCACGAGCTGTCTATGGGATTAGAGGATTAGTAAGGTTTTATTGCACCTCAGCAGTAATTTCCGTTTTCCCGATGTATAGCGATTACCATATGTATTTAGGGGACAACACATTAAAAGAAAATTAGGATCTGAAAGAGGTGAGACACCTTTGGTATCAATTTGAATGCAGAACTTACCATTACAGCCTGGTGAGGCAGCATGCAACACACAGAAATAATTCCATAACTAAAGGTCAGTCTATACTAACTAATTCAACTTATCGTTAATAAAAAAAATATCAAAAGAAAATGACGATGCACAAAAATATATTCTCTATAGTGTGATGAATGCATAGACGAAAATATATTCAAATTTGGAAGCATTTTGGTGTTACAATATTACGGAAAACATTGACATAATAATGGGTAGAAAAGCTGGCGATTATTTGAGCGATAAATGAAGAAGTTTTATAAATACAGTGATATGATATTTGTTTATATTTTAAAACATCTTTGTCGGAATCTGACTTTTTACGTTTAAGTTTATTTCTCCTGTTCAGTTTGTGTTTCTGAGTTCATTTTGGTATATTGTGAAAATATGCTATTAAAATATTTTGTTGAAATTTGGTTTTAAAAATCATTTTGACTAGGGTTGGTCGAAAAAAATCCGCCCCTTACATATTTTTTTTTTTATTCATTTGATTAGGAACAAGTGATTTTTTGTTCCCATTTTACAGCTATAAAAAAGATATAGCTATTTTACATAAAGTCTAATTTGGGGTAAAAAGTTAAAAAAACGCCCGCTTTTCGATGCAATTTGGCAGGAAAATTACCCGACAAAGATGTGTTTTTCTATAAGTTAAAATATCTTACATCCAAAACAGAGATTAAATACATTTTTCAGTTGATAAATTCAACAATCATCATAAATATTTAACAAACTATTCAGTTAATATAAAATACGATCATTCTAGTTGTCAAAATTTAATAATTGTATCTATCTAAACATTTCTCTACGACCCTGTCCTATTTCATTCATAATAATTAAAAATTGGTTCTAGTTACAGTTTACTCTGCATTTCCAATATACAAAGTCTTTCAAAATATTGTATTATCCATTCTATATTCTTTTTTTAAATTCAAAATTATGGAATGAATTATTCATAGACAAAAAGACAACGAGCAAAGATATTTGGAACTTATTCCAAGAGCTCTCTGTCTCCACTAACGAGACTAGGGAGAAATTAATGTAGTACATACTTGTTTTATCATTCTGGCAAAATATTATTCAATTCTGTCTCGGGAGAGTCTCATTACAGTCGTTTTTGTCCCAAGTTTATGTAGAACAAGTCACATATAGATAAAGCATCTAAAACTATCGCTTAATTTTTTAAATACCGTTAAAACGAATACAGTTTTTAACTATGAGAACAAAATTTCGTAAATGTTGCCCACAAAACGTCAAAATTCTCCATACGATTTGATAAAAATGGAGGAATCATATACCTAGGTCATCTAATGAATCGTATTCATGCCATAATTTCATAAGAAATAGTGTTGCTATCTATATAATAAATTATTCATCATATTGTCTTCATGTATAATACTTTTCATCATATTGTCAAACAGTTTGATATATAAGTTTTAAAATGGACACAGAGATGATTTAAAATAATGAATTTTAAATAAAAGATTTGCATCTACCAATATACCAATAAACAGGAAATAATTTATGGTTAAAGAATTTTAAATTAAGCCAAGGAGGAATTTTAAAATGTCTAATGAAAAAGGCACATTCAAAAACATAACACACTATAAATAATTTACAACAAGGTTAGTTTTACTGATCGCCAATTTAGACTACACTATTTTCACTTGCTTTTAGCTTATAAAATATTTCAATAGATGTGTTAATCTAAGGGTCATTATGGATGAAATGTAAATACAATTCAAAACAGTCACATAATTCATAGACATAATCACAAGGAAAAACTATTGGAAGTTAGAAATTTGTATGAAAATGAAATATTCATCGAGACTTTGATTGCTGTAATATTTTTTTTGTACATTTTTCTCATCTCACATTTTTTTTTATTACTATGTGCTTGAGCAAAAACTAGCGTACTGACAATACTGTTTTACTGTTCTTTCCAGCAACTACGAAAGTTGCCAGTAGCTCTAACATGTTGAACGAAGTGCATATTTTTAGGTTAGTTTATAAAAGTTTTCACTGAATTTCAACAGATGTCTCGATATAAGAGTCATTGTGGATTATTAAAAAATGTCCAACCATTTTCATAGAATTTTCTTTAAATTATTATATCAAATATGGTACACTTGATGTTGGTGCTCTTAGACGGCAATTTTTCGAGCAATAATTGTGGCAATTCTCTTTCTCGTTTGCACTCAATATCATTGTCTTGCTTTAAATATTGGCAAAATAATTGGACTACACGGCTGGCGCAGCTGGTTGAGGTGGCAGTCTCTCAAGCGGGAGGTGCCAGGTTCCAACCCCGGCGCTGGTGATGTATTCCACACTTTGCGATACGGGCTTTTAGCTTAGTGCAAGGTGTGCAGGAAAGTATTTGGGTTTGTGTATGCAAGCCCAGATCCTTTAAAAAAAATGCTATATATTGCGGAATAATGTTAATCAATATGAGTTGTACGAGTCGCCACAATTATTGTTCGAAAAATTTCCCGTGTATGAACACCTTAACTTCCAAAAGTTCATTGGTATAATATTTGATGGGAAAGGCACATAAAATCATGGAAAAATATATTTCAATTCATATCACATCTCCTGTGGCAGGCGTCTTTGTCTGTGTACGTGTTAGTGGAGTGGTACAAGAGATTGAGTAAGCATAATACGTTGAGTGAACACAACAAACAAACTGCCAGGAAGCAATCTAGCAACTGTACCTGGCTAATGGACGTGTGGCGTCGATGTCTGCCCGATGACGACGTATCTCCGAGATGGAAACTGTTTTACCATCAATCCATCCAATATCCAGAGACAATATTTGTTGTTTTTTTTTTTTATTATTTTTGTTTTATTATAATCCATCGTTTTTGTAATTTTTTATTTCATTTTTAAATCGAGCAGCATGCACAATAAGGTAACACAAAAACTGTATTAATTTTTTGTGCAATATTTTTAGTAATGAATGTGCCACGAATATTCGTATAGATTGATGTTAGTAAATTGTTAATATACAACAAACATATATTTCTTTTCAAATCAGATAACCATTTAAATTAATAAATACATAGGTACAAATAACACATTGAAACCTTTTCACCATTTACAGCCTATTCTGCCATCTTAAGTAAGAAACGTACATAAACCAAAAGGCTGAAACTTAGATAATTGCGTCAAAACATTTAGCACCGTCCATATAATTCCATATGGAGCTTGAAAAATAGGGGTTGTGCATGGAAACTGAGTCTTTTTATGACTGAAATTGGTGAATTCGAGGTTGAAATACCTTTTTCGACAATAAACTCAGAATAAGGTAGTGTATGCGTGGTTTTTGTTTAGGACGGCAGTATTTCTATTGAAAAGAATTTCTATGACTTACGTACAGTCACGATTACGCTACGTCCAACAAATAATTATTTTAGTTGTGTAAATTCGGCGGATATTAAATGGATTTTGCAAGCACGGAAATATGTAAGTATTTCTGGTATCACATCAATGAAACTTAGCTTGTTGTTTGGTACTTGAGCCAAACAAAAAACCCCTTTAAACAAGCCAACTGTCGTTGACGCAATGGTAAAAACTCTCATTGCACCAACATACTTCCGAACTGAATATCCGCTGGAGTGATTAGGATTTGGGCGCTATTCACAGTTGTAAATCGATCAGCGTAAGTAGCAGACGCTCATGGTGAAAAAATTGCAATAGTCAATGTTATTAAAAATATTGGATGAAATAGGAACTGGCATTCCTGAATCATCCAAGGATTAGTGGGTTTAATATGAAATAGTTAAAGTTAAAAGGGCATCCCGGATAGAAAATTATGGAATCTATAAAGTAGTGAATTGACTAGTGAAAAAGATGTTAAATGTTCGAACACTATGTTACTAAATCTATTAACTAGTTCTGAAGTTTTATTAACAAAATGACTATTGTTTAGACTGACAACATTAGGAATATTAATGTTAATTCTCGATGCGGTTATGTTCAAACTGGCAACACTGGTGAAACATGGCAAGAAATAGTTAAAAGAGAATTGAGTGCTTTCGTTATTGACTTCATAGAAACTGTTACTGATTATATATCGAGGCAAGAATGATATATTGTTTGTGATGTGATTATAAAGAGATGTTCGTACAATAGATGAATGAATGAATTTAATTGTTCGAATGATGAACCTAAAATGACACAAATGAATTTATAGGTTATGTATTGAATGCCGATATTTATCACCAAAGCAAGGTTGTCACAATCGTTATGATTTAATTTATTTTAATACACACCTTACTAATCCTCCTGTCTGTGATTCTGAATTGAGACCCTGAAGAATGTTTGGTCCTTGCGATAATGGCCGCAACTAAAAACAAAAGATTATTTTATTTTATGATTATACTAGAATGAAAATGAACAAATTGAGATGGTTGGAACATGTAGAGAGGATGAATGACGAAAGGATAACAAAGTAAATATACCTAGGAGAAAGAAGAGGTGTAAGGAAGCGCGGCCGTCCAAGAACCACTTGGCTCGACCACAAAAGGAATCGTAGAGTGTGTACATATGACAAATTGTATGAATGTGAGGGAACCATGAAGTGTGGTTAAGGATAGGAAAGTACATGGTTGGTGCAGTTGGTTGAGGCGGGAGTCGCTCGAGCGGGAGGTGCCAGGTTCAAACCCCGGCGGTGGCGATGTATTCCACACTTTGCGATACAGGCTTTTAGCCTAGTGCAAAGTGTTCAGGAAAGTATTTGGGTTTGTTTATGCAAGCAGATCCTTTTTAAAAAAAAAAAGTCTGGCGATCTGGTCTCTCTGCCTACCCCGCAATGGACATGGCGTGAGGGGATAGAATAGAATAGACAAAAGATATATTACCCGTTCAGTTTGTGTAGCAACATTGCACATTTCTTCAACGCTGACTCCATTACACTTGTGATCTCCATTAGGTGAGTTCCCCTCGGAGTATTTATTCATCTGCTGCTGTAATAACTTCACCATTCTTTCACGTTCTTCTAGTTGACTCTGGAATTAATAACATTATATTACAAACATTATTATGGCAGCACCTAAAATCCTGAAGTGGAGGCGCTGGGAGAACAAAAGAGGCGTAGGAAGACCACAGAAAAGGTGGACAGATGACATTGTCCAGCTTACGAGTCGTAGATGGCAGCAGATAGCCCAAGATAGAAGACAGTGGAAGAGTTTAGATGAGGCCTATGTCCAGCAGTGGAACGCAAGTGGCTAGCAGTATGTAAGTATTACGGCAGTTCACAGATTTACATTGGTCGGTGCGATGTATTACCCTATGAGTAAACATTAATTTAAATCACACTTTGATCAAAAAACAGATATAAGTCATATTTTGTGCAGCCATCTCTTAGGGTTCTCTTACACGAGCAACTTCTGGAGCAATAATTGTGGCAACTCGTACAAAATTGTATTGGTAAATTATTTTATTATATTCTCATTCTCGACCAAAATTGCCTGGAGTGGAGTAATTTAATTGTTGGAACCTGTAAGCGAACCTTCAGGATATTATTTCACAGTTATGATAAATTAATGAATAGTAATCACCTGCAGGAAGACTAGTTGCCTCTTGAGATCAGCCACCTCCTCGTGGGGGGCGGGGGGCGGTGGTGGGGGGGAGGCCTCCCCCTCTTCTCCCAGGTGGAGGGACGGCCCGTACTTCAGGGGGGAGCCCTGAATGTCCAACGGGTTGAGAGTTTCAGTCTGGAAATAAAACAACAAAAATTTGCATCACTCAAAAACTTTTACCGATGTTCGATATTCTACCGAACCGTTTAGTATTTCAATCTTGTTGGTATCGCATTCGACCGTAAATCTGGTGGGCGCAGGTTCGAATCCCCATGCCGATTTAATCCACTTTAGAACATATGCTTTTCAAGCATTCTGTGAAGTGTACAGAGATGTATTTCAAAAAAATAAAAACATCAGGAATTGTTACTAATTACTAACTACCTACTTGACTAAACTAATGGCCTAATGTGATCAAGGCGTAAGTCAGTAAGGTTAGTATTCGATAAATGAATGAAAATGTGTGCAAATAAAATAAAACAAAATGAAAAAAAAATAAATAAAATCTCACCCTCTTCAAATTAAGTCCCTCTTCTGGCTGTTGTTAATATCACCACACAGAACACAAACACATGAAATAAATCAAAATAAAAATAATTATGAAAAATAAACATATAAAATAATAAAATAACATAAAAAGCGTCACATGGTTATGTTGCGAATAATGATAAATAAATAATGATAAAATTAAATAATAGTGATTGTAAATAATAATTAAAATAATGATAAAGCAATAAATTTGACAACATAAAATGATAATAATTTTAAAAGCAAATGGTTTTGACATTTTGCCATGTGGCAACCCTAATTTTTATGAAGTATTTTAATTTATGAGTAAATAAATATGTATCTCAACTAAGGTACAGCGAAAGATGGGTATCCATCGCTACTTACAACCATCAATGGTTGGCTTTTAAAGTGATCACTTTATACTCGAGAAACATTTGACATTTGAGTAGCCTGGTTGGTAACGCACTCTGTTAATCCAGTGGGCGTGGGTCCGATCCCCGATGCCAACCTACTCCACTTCCCGACACAAGCTTTTCAAGCTGACTGTGAAGTGTACAAAGGTGTACTTGGGTTTATTTCGATAAACCCAGATTCATATTTTAAAAAAAATGAGGATTTCACTCATCAGAGTATGATGGAAAGTCCATCATTCGCTGTATATCTGTTGAGATTACTACTTGTTAATGCCATTTTTTTTTCTTGGTTAACGACATTTCAATGAGTAAAATGATTTATTGAACGTTAAATATCTTACTTCTTGTAACACCCTCTTGAGTTTCAGCAGCATTGCTTTGATGGAGACAATATCTTGTTGCATGGAGCCATGTGTCGCTCTCTCCAGGCGCAGGGAGACATTGTCATCAGGTGGGGGCTGCCCGGGCGGTGTGGATTGAATCCCTCGAGGCTTCACGAGGGCCTCTGGAGTGGACGCCCTGGATCGCCCCAGTAATCTGGCTGTACGTGCTGGAAGGGCCGCCCTGAAACAAATAAGAAACGCACATTGTTATTTCCCGAGTAATTCAATTCTAATTTATTTAAGGACATATTTATTTACTCTTTTAGTGAACAAAATACAGAGATATGTTAGCATTACAAATATGAATTATAACATTTGTTCACTAGGGCGAGCTTATCGCAATGCTGCGGTCTCTGCCAGCTAACCCACTATTGCTGGAGACAAAAACGCTCAAATCCTTTCGTCATTCATCCTCTCCACATATCCCAACCACCTCTTTCCATGAATGTGAATATGGTGATGTTTTTGTTTTTTTTTTTCCATTTTTTTCCAAATACTTTCCTGCACACTTTGCACTAAGCTAAAAGCTTGTATTGCAAAGTGTGGTATACATCGCCTGCGCCGGGGTTTGAACCTGGCACCTCCCGCTTGAGAGACTGCCGCGTCAACCAACAGCGCCAACCATGTTAAACTGGTTCCGGTCGATGTTGTTTTGTTAATCAGTTGTTTCATTTACCTAAATTGTTGATTTCTCTGACTTCGTTGTGACAGTCCCGGGGCTGGACTCATAGACCTGGTAAATATTGGTTCTCCAATATGAAGATCAGTCTTTTGTCTCCTAGCATCGTAAGTGTTGGAAGTGGGCGCCACACTTTCCATAATAATTGTTTGCCTACCTAACAACACTATTTCACTACACATAATCATAAACACGAGGCACTTCTTAACAATATGGGCACAACTCAGTTTTTATTTCATTTTTTGTAATGTTTAACATTGTAATGCTAGAGTAATAATATAAATTATTTATTTTATTTATTTACACTTTTGATGAACAAGATACAGACATATGTAAACATTGAAACAAAATTATAACATTTGTTCACTAGGGCGAGCTTATCGCAGTACTGCGATCTCTGCCAGCTAACTTAAACAGCTGAACGTTAAAATGGAGTGAAGTGGCGGTTTTATTGCCGTCTACAATGTCTACCAATCAACTATAATTCTACAGAGCAATAGATCTCGGGCAGAAGAGCGAATAATAATAACTTCGTGTATGTATACTAAATTAAAGTATTTGTTATATTCGTCATTTTTCAACGGGCGCCATAGGCGTCTCACAACCAACTAGTTATTAAGATTTGTTAACAAAAGTATTTAAAATTCTTTGATTATTGAAGTACTTAATCAAATATTTTTTTGTCATACTTTAAAATTCAAGTCAGGGGGGTCGCTATTTTCGAAGCTAGCGGTGGCAAATAAAATTTTGCACAAAAATGAATAAGTGTTAGTACCCGAGGGAGGTCACATAATTATTCTACATTATGTGAATGTAGATAATATTATATCTCTCTTATGTTCAGAAAAAAAACTGTAAACATCATAACATTTCTTAATGAAGAATTTGTGACGTGATATTTTTTACCTCTAACAATTTGAAATATGTCTGCGGTTTTGTAATCTACTTTCACAATCACAACACTGGTACAAGTCAGTATAAAAATACCGTCTTATTATTTTACATTTACATTAACATCTTATTATTTTACATTAACATCTCAATTACCATCATCTGTCATGCGTGGAAAACGTTACCCACTAACATCACCACACCATGTTATTATATTATCAGCTGTCACAGTTTTCTATTCCTCGTGCGGCGTTCACATCTCACTAATACCAGGTATTTTTCATTGAACAGAGAAATTTAATCTAATATTTTACGAAAGCCGACCGTTAAAAATATGACCTATCTGTTTTTTAAAGCTTCTGACCCAACTATGACGTCACGGCAATTTCCCGCAGCATTGAGGTTCAAAATCGGATGAAAATAATATAAAGAATAGCGTTTTTATTACTTTTTGGGGTATGATTCGCCACATTTAAAAATCTATTACGGTCATTCCTTGGATAAAGGTTCAATGTATTTACCCTATTTTTTTCAAAGCGTATTCAGTAGGTAAGGTTGTCGAGATCTAAGGTATCATTTTTTTGTATTTTCAATTCGGGTTGACTATAAGATATTGCTTTTGCAATAAGTCCGCCTTTTGGCACACTGCATTGTCTTGTTTTTGTTGTTATATATATTTACTGGCCAATAAAGATTCATTTTTGCCTTCTTTTAATTGATGCAATCTTATTCTTGATTTCTTCCCAGAAAACTATATGATTATATGAACTACAAATTAATTTACAAGGAAGTAAGTAGATACATTAACAAGTAGGTACCATAGGATAAGTGTTGTGTTAATGAACCAAGGTTAATAAACAATCGACCAAAATACATAAATTAGAAATCACAAGATTGTGTAACAACGAAAAATTAACAAAATCATTTGTTCAACTATGTACATCTTTCATTAAATATTATACATAGTTATATTATAACTTGTCATTTGGTTGCAAATTTAAGAGTATGCATACCGACATTTCAAAAATTTCTAAAAACGGGAGACCTTATATCTCGACAACAGTTACTAAATATGCTTTGAAACAAAATACGGTAGATGCATTGAACCTTTATCTAGGATATAACCGTAAAAGATTTTTGATAGCAGCAATATTAACCCCAAAAAATTGAAAAAACGCTATTTTTACTATTTTATCATGCGATTGTCACGCGATTTTGAACCTTATTGCCGTGGGAAAAGACTGTGACGTCATTCCTGGTGCCAAGCCCTTAATTGGGTATGTACGTACAATGTATGCAATGCAAGCATGGGCGTCACCAGTCTCGAAACTAGGAGGGGGGCACAAAAGTTTAAGTTTTTACAGAGTACGTAGTAAAACGCATAAATAGCGCCGCAGGCTCAATTTGATATGAAACAATTGTATTTTAATGTATTTTCATTGTAATTATAGAATATTTTTGAAAGGATGGGGAAACGTGTGGTAATAATGTGACTACGTATAAAAAGATAAAAATGTATGCGCTAAACAAAGTCATTTCTTCTTAAGAATTCCAATATGGGCAACTGTGCTAATATTGGCATTGTTATACCTTTCAAATGTATTGTGTACAATGCAATAAATAAATAGATACCATAATGGGGTAGTCAGTAAATGCTGTGTGTGTGCATAACATACACACGACTTTTGAAGGACACTCAACACTTTAAAGCAAAATGAGAAAAAAACCTCATTATAATAATTAATAGCAATTAGATTTAGATAATAATAAATATTTATTGATCAGAGAAAATTAAACTATACAGACGTGTGTATTACATATGTACAACTAATGCAGTGTCACAAAATGGAGATAAAAATCCAATTATTTTTATCAGTATGTAAATAGAAAAAACATTGCATCACTATTTTATTTTCTTATTAAAAAACGAATAGGAAAACGTATATAAAACTCCTAGGTTAGGTAATTTTCTTCACACATAAAAGCAATTTTCACAGAATTGAGTATGCATATTGACATTTCAAAAATTTCAAAAAAACGGGAGAACTTATATCTGGACAACCGTTACTAAATATGTTTTGGAACAAAATAGAGTAGATGCATTGAACTATCTATGATATCTAGGGAATAACCGTAAAAGATTTTTTATATCTTGTAAAGATTTCTCAAAAAAAAATTTAAAAACTCCTCTCATCTTTTTTCCGAAAGACGGAAACTCGTTTCCCGAAAGTCGCGGAGTAAAATTTTATTTTTGTACTGATAATATGCATTAAAATCTAGGGATAACCGTAAAAGTTTTTTGATAGACGTAAAATGAACCCCAAAAAATGGAAAAAACGCTATTTTTACCATTGTATCATGCGATTGTTCACGCGACTTTGAACCTTAATGCCGTGGGAAATGACTGTGACGTCATTCTTGGTACCAAGCCCTCAACACAAAGAAAACCACAAATAATATGATTTCATCCGATAAGCGAATGTTTTAAACACACCTTAAAAAAATATAGACATAAATTATTTTAAAAATTGATTATGATATTGATCGGGTTGACTGTAAGACATATTACTTTTGCAATAAGTCCGCCCTTTAGTGCACTAGAATACCTATCTCTTTGTTTTGTAACTTGTGAAAAAGAACTGGCTAATAAGAATTTATTTATTTTATTTATTTTTCATAAACAAGGTCAATTTACTGATAACAATTGCAAATTTATTGTCAAAACTCATACACCGCGATATGCGATATCTATGTAAGAATACCGCCACGACCAAGACACTATTTATCACTGACAGCACTTTCAGTCTCGACTCGCGATCTACCATCGATACTGTCGACAGTTGATTTTGCTGTCAGTGTTATGAAAATTTTATTGTTATGTGAACAACATATGGTTCGATAACGTCATAAATACGTCTTTAACAGAGCTGCAACGAGGTATCGAAATGCCTCGTATTGAAAATTTTGTTGTTCACTTTTATTTGTCTCCATCTGTTGTTGTCATTGTCTGAGTCTATATTTTTCTCTTCAAATTTCAATAAACTCCCAGTGTCTTAACGTTCTGACATTTTTTTTGATACGTATTTGCTTTAGGTGACAGTTTTAAGTTGTAGCAAGTACCTATACTGTTTTACCATTAAGATGTTTCAATTGGTAAATTTTGTTTATTTCTAACACTCCAAGTTAACAAAGTACAGCAGTAAGTTAACATAACAAGTTATAGATGATAAAACATTTGTTTAAAACAGTGCTAGCTTATCACAGTGCTGCGATCTCTGCCTGATCGGCTCAAAAGACAAAAAAATATGGAGATAATTTTATATAATAAGGTAGAAAAAGTGTGCAGAGAATATCTACGAGAGCAAGATTATCGGCTCATAAAGGGACACAAAGAGGTATTTTCGAAGTAAAATATTTTTAAAATAATTCGCTATTAGTCTTAGGCGATTGCGTTTTCTGGTCAAACCTTGGATTCGGCTCTGAATTTTACCATATCTTTAGATACACGACATTATCTGGTAAATGAAATAAATTAAATAAAAATACATATCAATAAATATTGATAATCGCGTACATTATGTATGATATTATATCATTAAGTACGTATCTATCTACCTTGCGATGACAAAAAACGGGCACGTTTGGAGAACGAGGAATCGCAGGACATAAATATGTGTGTAATAATAAGGTGACCATATAAAAAGGAGGACAAAAAATAAAAAACCTAAAGTACAGCGTATCATGGACATCGCATTTTTTTTGGGACAGTGAAGAAGGTTACTATGTATGTAGGTTGTAGGTAGAATGATTTATTTTCTTGGAAAATGTTTACTACGAAAAATATGGGTAAACCTACATATAAAGAATAGGTTACACAAAAATAGTTAAAGGTAATGAGCGCCGCAAGCAAAAATTTTCCGGAAAAATTCCATTTCAATAGAATTTTTATACTATAGTACTAGTAAATTCATGGTATGATGAAAAAGTGTGTGGTTTTGAGATTAACAGATTAGTTAAAAAAATGTTAAAAAGCAAAAAAAAGGAGGACAAAAAGGAGGACGCTTTGGAGGGAGGACCGAACCTAGAAAAGGAGGACTGTCCTTCCAAAAGAAAGACGGTTGGTCACCTTAGTAATAAATGTCTATCGAAAATCGTATATGAATAAACTTAGGTAAATAAGCAAGTAATAAAATCACCCTATAAAATATTTGATACGTAGGAAAGACAACACTCTGTATAAACATTATGACAATCATAAACTAATAAAATGGGTTAATTACAAAATACATTATAGGCATTGTTTGCTATTGCTATATGTTGGCATATGGCATATAATTATAGGTACATAACGTACCTATTTGACATTTTATTTTTGTAGGTTACTTAATCGAAAGGTTAATTCAGATACATACTTTCGGCATACCTATATTATATAGCAGATATTTCTGCTGAGAATACGTTAAGAATAGCTTATTATTCAGGGACTTCCCATTTCGGTAGAGCTTAATGATGAACGTCCAAATCCGTGATGCCCATGTCTTATACTTGCAGCCATTTCGGCCACAGTGGCCATAGATATATAATTCAAAGACTCGCAAAGAGAGAGAGATGCACTACGTGCTCATCCAAGCTGTGTCCTTCTACCAGTATTAGAAATCCTCATATGACAAGAAAATGTACGTCCTACCGGTAGGACGCGAAGTACTGCTGGCAGGACTCTGGATGTTCTATCATTAAATCAGGTACGTCCAACCTTTGACATATGGGGGCTAAACTTTAGGATATTAATGAGGTAGTTGTGAAAAAGATAAATAAATAAATAAAATTTTACTAGCCAAATATCCAAAACAAATAAATCTTATTAGAGACATTAGTATGCTAAAGGGCGGACTTATTGCATAAGCAATGTCTTACAGTCAACCCGATACGATAAGATACTTATGATAGGGTTTATTTCATTTTATATTTAATAAGTATACTTCTAAAGTTACATGAATCAAAATACTAATAATTGATTTATATAGAAATACCAAGTTCCAAGTTCCAACTAATAAAACTCTCTTTGCAAACATGATAAATTATTACTGATAAGAAAACTGGTGCAAGGACTTATTTCAAAACGATATCTCTAGTGAGGAAAGGTGGCGTTTCACCCTACTGAGTATAATATCAATCATGATGATAGATAGATAGAAGACCATAATAATAATATTCACTTTGTTATATTACCCCATGTACCTACAAGTACAAGAAACATTCACGCAGATCGATATATAGAACAGCTGATTTAGAAATCAAAACAAATTCTTAAATCATCAAAATTATGTCGACAAATCACACAAAACTATATAACACAGTCACATTTTACGTACACAGTATAAAAATTATTCAAAAATAAACGTTTTTGATATAAAATTACACATTTAAAGGCGGTGTTTTTAGTCGGATTAATCGCGCTATGGTGAAAATTCAACACTCCGAACGTTATCGGCGTTATCGCTACATTTCCACACCCACGTAGCGCGCGCCCCGACGCCATCTAACGACTGAATGTGGCACTTTAGTAGTTTAGTTAGGCTGTGTCTAACTGTGTGGGGGTGAAGAGTAGGGATTGAAAAGTCATTCGATGTATGAAAAAGTAACAATTCGTCAAGTCAAGGCGAAAAAAAAACAAAGAATACTCTAACTGCCTAGGAACTTCTTATTTCAAATTTTCAAATAGTGTTCTATGCTTGGATACTATAAATATTTGAAAATTGAAAAACAAAGAAATGCAAATTCTACTTGGCGCCAATTTCTATGCAAAAAGTGATAGATTTTTATAGGTGTCATTACACCAACTGTCAACAATTATTGTTCTTAATTGTTGTAAAAGTGTTAAATAACCATTCTTCTACACCCAAAGATAATACTATTGTGTATCATTTTTTAATAAGTATCACATACTCGTACCTATACACAAATTATCAGATGATTCTACTTTCATTTCCTATCTCAATGGCATTAATATTCGATGACAGCAGATCTGTAAAGATCGTATAAACAAAAAAGTGTTCGAAATTTGAAAATGACAGGAGAACGCGACGTCAACATTAATTTAAATCGAATATAGAAGGGGAAGTGTTCCATATTTCAAAATAATGCGGGAAGCGATGTTCTTATGTGTTGACTAGCGTCCTTATCTACAGAAAGCAGGGTGTACTAATGTATCTGTATACATACACATACCTACAGCACAGGGTGTATGTATAATTCGTATACAGGAACGGGACTGGCATCGATTTTATATCCCCCTGTATACAATCACAATGTCACCTACTTTGTATGGAAGACAGTATATTATGACGTATTATAGATAGGTTCCTACTTGCGGAAGTGCACCAATGCCAAGGTGAATCCAACATACTTTGTGAATGTTGTGTGTGTCTATAGTACGGTTGTGCATCTATGGTTTTTGGCCTAAGGGTGGCATAATGCATTACATTGCGAATGTTGTGTCTCATCTATAGTACGGTTGTGCATCTATGGTTTTTGGCCTAAGGGTGACATGCATTGCAATTTGTAATACATTGTATATTCAGTACAAAATGTATGTGAATTTGAGATGTGCCTTTTTTTAAATTCCGCAGTAATATCGACTTGTTCGCATTGGGCCTGTAGTTTAGTCGAATAGAAAGCGTTTTTTTAAACGAATCTGGGTTTATCGAAATAAACCCAAATACATCTTAGTACACTTCACAGTAAGCTTGAAAAGTTTGTGTCGTGAAGTGGAGTAGGTCGGCATTGGGGATCGAACCCGCGTCCACTGGATTAATAGTCTAGCGCGTTACCAACCAGGCTACCGACCACCTCAAATTAGTAACAATGCTGGATTTACAATCAGTTCTTATCCTAGTAGTTAGGTATAGTTACTAATTCACTAGTCGACTAAACTACTAGCCTAATGAGAACAAGGCATAAAAGTATCTTTAAATCCCTTAGTTGTGGAGCAAGCCACCACTATTTTCCGATATGTTTTCGAATTTCCTGCAAAAGTTAAGCGTTTGTGAAACTTGGATGAGACATTTCACGTCCTTTTCAGCAAAGAGGTTCGCCACCTATTCTGAATGTCGTAACGCAATATAATGTTTGAAACGGTGTTAATAAACTTGTAATGATTGTTTTATTTATTTTTCGTCATACGTTGAATGTTTTCAAAATGTCGTCACAATGTTTTCAAAACATGTTTGATTTTTTAATTGAAAACAAATTATACTATACTACACGTACCTCACGCAACTTCCCTTGCGGGGTAGGCAGAGAGAACGAATCGCCAGACTTAAACAAATTAAGTACCTACATTAAAAAAATACAACTATTTTGCTGGAAGAAATTGCCACAAGGCAATAAGCACGCCCTTTGTACATTTTTTTGTGACAATAAAGAGTTGAATTATTCATATTTTGTAAAATAAAAACACAGTATTTTACTTCCACTATTTTATTTGAGTACACACTCCAAAGATCTTTCGAAGCAAGTGCTACATCTCCAGTGGCTTTTTATGAACTCGTTTTACGAACTCGAACTTACGTTACTCGAACTCGAACTCGAACTATTATTATTTATTTATTCATTTAAAAATTGAAACTTACCAATTGAAACGTGTATATGGTAAAACAGTATAAGTACTAAAATGTAAAATATTGGATTTTACGTACTTTCAAACTTCATTCACTTGATAGTTATACACACTTCTGTCTATATGGTTAGGTATAGTATGTTATATGACAAAAATAAGCATCAAATATTATCTAACCGATATCCTACGAACATATTCTCACCCCCAAGTGGGGACTATAAGCGGGGACCACCCATCTTTTGTTTACAAACACTTATCCCCACGTTCCCCAAAAGTCACCCCCATAATTTAAAGATGATTCATATTGATTATATTTTAATTATATTGTACATAGATATTTACGGTAAATAAAATTTATTATTATTATTATCATTAAAAAGACATATTTTCTGGAATCCATTTGAAATGTATGAGATAAAATTTCTTATGATCTTTTATTGTCATGAATAATAAAATAAGGAATTTTTCATCCATTATTATACCAACAGGGCTATCACACACGTCCGGAAGTTCAGTTAACTGAATCGACCGTTTGCAAAAAAGCTTCGACCAAAACCTCTCTCTGAATTCATTGTTACTCTGATTTTGAATTCAGAAAGAGGTTTTGGTCAAAGCTTTTTTGCAAACGGTCGATTCAGTCAACTGAACGTACGTGTGTGATAGCCCTTAAGGTGCTCTTAGGCTCTCCACACATGTCCGGAAATTTAGTTGACTGAAATGACCGTTTGCAAAAAAGCTCCGACCAAAACCTCTTTCTGAATTTAAAATCAGGGTAACACTGAATTCAGTTAGTTAACTGAACTTCCGAACGTGTGTGGAGACTGGAGAGCCATATACAGGCAATTTTTGGAGCAATAATTGCGGCAACTCCTACAAATAGCATTTATCAACATAACTTATAGCAATTATTTCGGCAGTATTTCAACCGAGACAACGATACTGAGTGCAAACGAGTAAAAGAATTGACTAATATTTCAGAACCGACTGGATATTCAGCTGATTCAGCAATTCGTGTGGCCGACATCATGAGAAATGTAAGCGTGGCTCTTAAAGTTTTTTTAAGATTGCTTATTTATGACGTAGATTAGATTTCGTCACCTTCCTTTTATAAATGAATCTGCACTACATAGGTGGGCGTAGATATGATCATATTGCATGCACTCAGCACTGGTCCTACAAATAATATAATTTGATTGTATATTTGTAAGAGAAGTAATATAGTAATCATATTGCTAAATAAAGATTACATATTTGGTAAGTGACCATGTCCATATTGGATAAAGGCCATGGATATAATATAGTACGTAGATTTAACGCCTACACGACATCCAAATACTTAATCATTTTGTAGTTGATAATAATACATTTTGTAGTAAATTTTAACCATGGATACTGGTATAGCTACGAAATATTAATAATTTAAACAATTCAATTCTATTCTATATCCCCACACTTCGCATCCCTTGCGGGGTAGGCAGAGAGAACAGATCGCCAGACTTTCCTATCATTACACACATTTCTTACATCCGTCACATTTAAGCAATTCCTCGTACACACTCTAAGATTCCCTTTGCTCAAAACACACCCGTCTTTGAGCAACGGCTCGATATGGTCATGCCAAGCGGTTCTTGGACGGTTGCGCTTGCTTACCCTGTTCTTTCCCCAAGTACCTATATATTGTTTGTTATTTTTCATTCTTCCAACATGCCCAAACCATCTTAAGTTTGATCACTTTTATTCTATAGTCACTAAACAGTCGCTCACCCCTCTAATAATCTCATTCCTTATCTTATCTCTCAGTGTTTTCTCACACATTCTTCTCAACGATCTCATTTCCAAATATTTCCTAATTTTTATATAAGTACTTAGAGTTATTAAAACAGAATTCTGGCTTTGATATACGTACGCGTGCCAGAAGAAATCAATCACATAAATACCTGGTTATATGCAACCTCAATAACTTCTGGCTAAATTACGTGACAGAAGCAAGGGGTATCCGTAAGGCCGAGTTTCCGCCTGCAAGAAAACTTCTGCAAGAAGTGTCCAACGATCGGTCAGACAGTATCTCCGTAGTTTACACCTGCAAGATACTGTATGACAGCTGTCTGAAAGACTGTCGGACACTTCTTGCAGAAGTTTTCTTGCAGGTGGAAACCCGCATAAGGAATAGGGTAGTCTGGGGTTTTGTCAAAAACATTTTCTGGCCAAGTTACCCGGCAATAATTACCTCCAGTCTTGGTTATCATAATATCACGTTCCTCCGTCTATTAGCTTACTCGGGCTTTGCCAGATACAAAAGTTAGAATAAAATTGAAATGAACTTTTGTCATTTCCGTTTACCTTATTCATATGAACGGTAGAAAATTATTACTGCATAATACAATAATGTAGATATGAAATATATTTGGCATTGTTATCATATACAACGCACACGCTTATTCGATACATTCATAGTTATATATTAAATTTATATTATGTACATAGGTACATATTGTCAGTGGGGTATACAGATTATCATTTCGGGGGGGGGGGGGCGGGGGGCGAAAAAACTCCCGGGGAAGGCAATTAAAATTTTGACATGGACGTAGTAAAAATATCAGTAACAGCGCGAAAAATTTTCGTGAAGGTGAGTGAGAAAGGTTGTTTATAAGTATTGTGTTAAAAATGCAACAAAAAAGAAGCGATTTTTTTTTTAAATGGGTGATTTGTTGAACCTGGGATCTTTCTATAGCAGATGGCACATCATTGTTTGACATTTCCCCCCTATATACGCCACTGCATATAGTATACTTAGGTAAATAAATATATGACCGTCCGTGACACAAAACATAATAATCAAATAATACCTACATAATCTATATGCTTTGAGTGCAATATGTGTAGGCTTTTTAGTCTAAAAAATATACAGGCTGTTTGATAGATGCATACAGATATCATAAGGGGTCATAGTAGATTGAGGTGGTCGGTAGCCTGGTTGGTAACGCGCTCGACTGTTAATCCAGTGGGCGCGGGTTCAATTTCCGACCTACTCCACTTCACAACACAATCTTTTAAGCTTTCTGTGAAGTGTACAAAGATGTATTTGTTTTTTTTTCGATAAGTCCAGGTTCATTTAAAAAAAAATGTCATTTGGGATCTTTTTAGCCAGACATAGATACTTGTAGCTTAGTCCAAAGTCTCACGGTTTTCGACATATTCGAGATTTTCACATTCTATAGAAAACATCCGGGGAGGGCATCTCTTCGGGCGGGGCAGTGGAGGTTACCGAACGATTTTGATAGGAAACCTTAGTGCGATGTATTACCCTATTGGTAAGCTAACATTTAAACTACCAAAAAACAGATGGCTCATATTTTTAACGGCTGGATCTCGGGCTATAATATAGTCACGAGTAGGTAGAGTCTGGTCAATTGCTTATTATTATTATTATTTATTCTATTTAAGGCCCTCCACTCGTTTGCGAGTGATCTTAGGCCGATTCAATTGCTTTTAGTTTTCGGCTTTTTTGCCAATAAATTCACAGGCTCTAGAAGGCCTTTGTACACTGGTATAGGATAAAATATTAACCCGCCTAATTATTCCTATAAAATTTCATAATAATATTACAATACATTTATATGATTTTATTCTATGGGGACGCAATGGTGCGCGAAAATATAGCGGTTCAACCCAAATATGCCATCAATTGAATGCATTTGGCACAGAGTACTGCAGAGTCTAGCTAATATTACAATATGTCCAATATGTTTGCATTTATAGCAACAGTGGTTATAGTAAGTTAGTATACTTTTATCGCAAACATTATACTACGGCGGACTTATTGATATGACCTTTTAGTTCAAAATAATCAGCCACATATAGACTAATACGTGATCAAATCAAAGGAACTGTAGATATACGAGTATGTTAGAAGCCCACAGTGCGAATCAAAATAAACTGCAAATGCTCAAGAAAACGTTTGAATATTTTCTTAAAAAACAGTGACTTTATGAAAATTGGATTTATATATTTTTTTTATCTTTCTTCTTCATCCCTCTGTCCTTCACTGCTGGATATAGGCCTCTTCTATATTCCTCCATTCCTTTCTGTTGTTTGCTGCTTGCAGCCAGTTTTTTCCCCCACAGCGGCCATGTCTATTTTTTATAATTTTTATACATATTCAAAACTTGCATATAAACAAAAATAAAAATCTTGTACTGAGGCTCTGTAAAACATATATCATGTGTGTATGAAGATTGCAGATAAATAAAAATGCGTTCGTCCTTAAAGATTTGGTCGACATGATCTGTCCATCAGGTCAGTCTCATATAGCCGCGCTTCCTCACACATCCTTTTTCACTCACGTACATATCTCTTTGGTCATCCTGTCCTTAATTCATTCTCTTCACATGTCCAAATCATATCATATATGATATAGGATATTTAGATTATTAAATTCGACAATGTTAGGTTAGGCATACGTAAAAGCATAGGCTTTATACCTACATTACAATCTGCATATATACAAAAGTTTTATCATACCTAATCTAATCTATTGATAAAACTACCATAATACGGGAAACATTGGTTGCCAAGCAACACAATACGATAAAGCCTATTTTGTAAATATATTATGTTTTTCCGCTAGAAAAGCTGAACACAAAACAAATAAATTCATATAAAACAAATGTAGTAAAATGCTAGCTTCCTCATACAGCATTTAAACAGTGTTTTGATAGTCCTATATATGCTTGTAGTATACAGGATGTTCAGAATACCAAATATTTTAAAAGGTTATTTCTTCTACTGGATAAGTCTCTTGCAAACGTTTTATTTACATAGGTTGGACAAATATGAAAAACGGTAGGCAATCGATTTGGACGTTGAATATAAGAAATAAGTGCCTGTAAGGCAAATGTTTTGACCAACGTGAAGAAGTCGAGATGGTTTGGACGTATGTAGAAGATGAATGATCACTTATAGAACAGATTCTTTAAGGAACGGACGCTTTTGGCTAAACGGAATTGTAGAGAATATGTACGACAATGAATGTGACGGAAGCAAATAAGTATGGAAAGGAGAGTCATGCGATTTCTACTCATGCCTATCACAAAGATAATATAAAAAATAATATAGTATAATTTTTTTTTTTGGTTTATCGCGGATCCATATCTCGAAAAACTACGGCCCCAAAAACTAATAGTTAGGTTATAAGGTTAATATCTATACATTTACAAAATAGAACTATATACATATACTATACTATCCCGGTATAGCCCAATAATGGAGTAACCGGTGAATGCTACAATCCTACACATACACAAATACAAAATTCTCTTTGAGCTAATATTTATAATATGTGACATTCAGAAAAGGTGGGGAACTTATTTGGGGAAAAAGTTGTTGGGAAAAGTGTCTTATTTATGGAAGTTTTACGAATCAACGAAACTTGCACTTGAAAAAAAAATCAAAAATATCAAAAAGTGTGCGACTCAATTTGACAATGTGTTAGTCTCCAATGGAACTAACATTTTCTATCTATTTTTTCACGTTTTCCATCCCCTATCGCATTTTGAACACCATGTAGACAATATTCTATAGGTGTCGCATGTTTGGCACCAGTCCAAAATTGTTTATGTACGGAAAAACTTTAAACTGCTGAAAATCTGCAGTGATTTCGGCAAAGTTTTCGTACAGATTTCATAAAATTTATTATTCATACTATGTTTTAAAAGACAGCATAATCCGCCTTATTTATAGTTAGTTTAACCGCATGGTGAGTTAGGGAGTTTTCTATGCACGAAGCTCAAGATTTAAGCACGCACGTGGATTTGAATTATACCATTAGATTTTAGGTATATACCTACCAAAATGGGAAACACCTACTATACTGCACTGCCTATACTTTATAACTTTAAAATAACGTAGATATTACAGTAAGTATGTCAAGAAATGATCGCAGCACCGCGATAAGCTCGCCCTAGTGAACAAATGCTGTGATTTATGTTAGCCGAAAATGTAAATAAATAAATAAAGAGATAGTCTTGGCAGGCCCCCGGAAGGCCCCTTGATATTGCAAAAGGGAATAAAAAGTTTTAAATAGCGTCGCAGGTGATTTTTTTTTTCAAACATGGGTGAATTCATGAACCTGGTTGATTTCTTTTATGTTGTC
Organism: Ceraclea dissimilis; assembly: GCA_963576895.1. Classification (NCBI taxonomy): domain Eukaryota; kingdom Metazoa; phylum Arthropoda; class Insecta; order Trichoptera; family Leptoceridae; genus Ceraclea; species Ceraclea dissimilis. The sequence continues at coordinate 13,747,719 of OY756370.1, forward strand.
ATAAAACATAAGAATCGTTTATAAATCCGTTAGATTAGCGCCGCAGTCAAGATTTTTTGACGAAACAACTGAGATTTAATGGATTTTCCCAATAATTATTGAAGAATTTTGAAATGATGAAGAAAACAATGTGGTAAAATGCGATTAATTTCCCCTATGCATAAAATTTCGGGGGGGAGGACCCTCCCCCAGCCTACGCCCATATGCATACGCACCAGGCGCGAAGCTATCTAAGGACACGATTCCCATCAAGTTACCTTTTGGATGAAATGATAGGTATAATAGTGTCTAATCTGACGTAATCCAATAAGAAATGTTAGCCCCGGCTTCCCTTCTGCAGAAATCCACCCTTCTCCACTGATACACACATTATTCAATGAGTGTATTGCAAGCATATAATATAGGTCATCAGATGATTATAAATAGAAATAAATATATGCAGTTAGTAGGTACATACATGTTTAAATGTACTTGCATAGGCGAAGAAAATATTGATTTCTAGGCTGCAATCTTTATACGGATTACTAGAAAAAGTAAAACAGATAAAACATGGAAGCCATACGCTAACTGAAATGAAATCCAACAGTTTACAATCACTAGTAATAAGTTGTCATAAAAATACTTTTTAAAAGAAAGATTTCATGATTTCACATCCTCGTTACATTTTTCGTGGCCTACCCAACGATACTAAAAAGGCCCTTTAGGGGTGCATGGATTCCCTCATTGCGATGACGCCTCACACCAAGACTTGATGGATTCAAAACTTAATAAAAAGATACGGGTTCCACTTGTGAATCACTTTCGTGTACCTACCTACTTACTTTGAAAAAAAAAAACTAAAAAATCGATAGATGTAATATCTTTGTTTATTATTAAATTTTCCATGACAAATAATTCTCCCTTTAGACCCTCGTTTTGTTACGTCACTAAATAAAGACTAAATTTTCGAAAAGAATCTGGCACGAACTGACAATATTCTCACATATTTAGCAAGCCCATAAATACTAGTCATGAATTATTAGTCTATTTCAGAAACAGAACCAATATAGTTAAGTACATGTGCCTACGTTAAACTAAATTATGTACTATAATTATTATACCTTTGGCTATTATCTAAAGAGGGCATCCATTTTCAGGCCACTTAGGACTAAGCGGCGTCTGGTTTGTTTCAATAATAAAATATTCAGTTACCTGGGCCTAATACACATTAAAAGAATTGGTTCTGTGAATTTTGATGTGGGGTTTTAAGGTAGTGGGCGGCACAAAATCTGGTGACCTCCCTGTGTTCTCTAAAGGAAGGTTAGGGGGCGAAATAGCGTAGTATTTATTCATTTATATACAACGAATTCCACAAAATTAGCGATTTTTAACACAAAATAATGATAGAACTAAGGAGGTATATTTCCTTACGATGATATTATTAGAGGAAAACTTGAGTAATTCAGGTATGTTCGATAAAAAGTGAAAATTTCGAATATCTCGAAAACCGTGAGACTTTGGACTAAGCTGAGTTTGGCTCAAAAGATACTAAATGACCTCTACTATCACCGATCCAGATATATGTATCCATCATCTATCAAACGCCATGTATTAATGTACATCTACACAAATATACCTACATTAGTGGCGTAGGGTGGGTTCTGCCGCCTGGGGCGAAATCGATTCCGCCGCCCCCCCTTATTTAGGCATAAAAATCCAAAATTCTCGAAAATTTATAGTAATTATAAAGAACTTCTACACTGGAGTAGGACAACTGAAATTTGATATCGATATGGCATAAAAAGATACAAAATAGCTTTAGGGTTTTTAATGAAACAAATGTAATTTAATGGATTTTTGAAATGTTTCCCAAAAATGCCGCCCCCTAAAAGGAACCGCCTCACGCTACGCTACTGACATACATACGCTGAAATCTTTTTATATGACAGTACACAACTGCATATATGTCGCTAGTTACACAACATTGATGTGAGAAATGATATTAAGTTTTGAATGTAGCAAGTATAGTGGTTTCGTTCTGTGGTAAAGTGAGTAGAAAAAAGTGGTTAACTGTACGTAAGTAACTTCGCAATCTGATTGGTTAGATGAAATAGATCATCTTACATAGATCTTGGCAATGCGCATCATATTATTATTTTACATCATCTGTAGATCTATATATATAAAGTAAAGTCTGATTTTTGCAAATGTTCGCATAACTCCCGCATTTTACGATGGATTGCTGCGAAAATTTAGAATAGCATTTACGATAGTATACGCTGTGTCCTAACGTCGCCGGTTTTTGGAGAAAAAGTTGTTCCTAGGAGATGCCGCGACGATGAGGGGATCCAAGGGTTGTATGGGGTCGAGTGTGGTATCGTATGAAAGGGCGTTGGAAAATAAATTCATTTTGTCCAGCTCAAGCCTATAAAGTATGTCGGGTTGGTTTGTTAAATGTGCCGTTGCGGAGCACGGGTAAATTAGCTAGTATTATATAAATAGGCGAACTCGTCTAATGTATGTGTATATTATGTTTTTAGTATACGCACTGATAAGCTCCAGAGATGAGTCAGAGAGTACTTACAGTATGTAGGTATCTACTTATATCAGAAGCTAGTTACAATTAGATGAGTAACTATTACGAGTACAAATAGAGTAGGTATAATAAGTGTGTACTGATCATTATAATTTAAATATACTCGTATATATACGATGGACATGTGGTTTTCATTTGGAGTACTACGTATACATAGGTGGGTGCTTATAGTAATCATCTGAGATCACTCTCAGACGAGTGGATAGCAGAAAAGTATAGTAGAATACAGAGGTGGGCACCGTTAATCAAAAAGTTAACTTCGTTAATCGATAATCCGTTAACTAAATGGTTAACTTCGTTAATCGTTAAAGCGTTACATTTTGAAAAATGTAACGGAAGTTAACGTTAATCCGTTAAAGCGTTAATGGAAAAATCGCGGTTAAATGGTATGATATAGAACTACATAAGTACTACTACTGTACAATGTGCCTATAACAAATAAAACATACAGAATGGGTGGCGAGTCTCATTCTTGAATAAGAAGTAAAATGTCTTGTTTTACTAACACCTAGGTACATTTTTTATTACACTTGCCCATGGACGTCGCTAGCTTCAGAGTTTAAAAGGCTCCGCAGCTGATTTTTTTTTTTGTGGGAGTATAGAAGGTCATAATTTAGTTTATTTTGTTGAAATAAAAATGCAGGCTTGAGAAGGATAAAATTTGACTTTTGATCTGAATTTCTTTTTCAACGCCCGAACCACACATAACCCCATACAAACCTTGGAGTACCTAATGCCAACGCCGGCCGCCAGTGGATGATTTCTATGCAAACAATCAAATATTAACGGACTTAATTAACGGAAGTAAAATGTAACGGAAGTTAAATAATCCGTTAAAATTTTTTGGGGGTGAGAAAAGCGTTAAATCTTTAACCAAAATGCTAACTTCGTTAATTAACGATTGACGGATTAACGCTTTTCTGCCCAGCTCTGGTAGAATATAGTAATCATGTTTACAGTGGCAGACTGGCCAGGTTACCAGCCAGGCAAGTGGGCCCCAGTCACAGGGGTCTCCTAAGCCTGCCCTTTAAAATCACATAGGTACCTAATTAAATAAAATCGTTGGTAGTATATTACAAATTTTCAAAAATTGTGCAAAATCCATTAAAATCGCAATTCTTTCTTGAAAAAATTTGGCCTGCGGCGCTAATTTTGCCAGTTCTTGAATACCACATTTATTATTAAAAAACAATCAATCAGATCTATATTTCAAACTCTGCCATCAATTTTATAAATAAATTCGCCTGCGGTGGTATCAACTGTTTTGTATGCCATATCTTCTCTTTTTTTTCAAAAAGTCCTTTGTGGGTTGTCTTAAATCAATGTCACGTCACTACAAGAACTACCATGATGGCAATACATATTTTTAATGTCGAATATTTTCTTTAAAAAGTTGTAGGTATTCAGGGTATTCTGATATTTATTGTCCATTATCAGATCCTATAAGCACTCAATGCTTAGGTACCTACTTAAACAATCTTACTACAAACACAAAGGAAAATTCCTCATTTTCACCCCAACTGTACATAACATAGATTTCTAATCAGGTTACAGACATAGAACATGTTTACAAAATTGTTTTCATTTCCATAGCGACGGTTGCTAGGCGACTGAAAAACTTCAAACTTGCACTCTTTATTGGAGGGACGGTGAAAGTTCGTTAAACTTGCAACCTAAATTTACGCTGCAGCTTTTCCTTTCGAGGAAAAGCTCGATTATATGAATTTACTCCTATACACAAATACATACGTATATTCTGATTTTTTCCTACTGTTTGTTTACATTCTGAGTTGTGACTATAATTATGTTTCTATTATTATTAGGATGTTAACATCTTATTTATGAATATTTTCAATTCTTTGGATATGAGCCAAATTTTCAAGGATGAAAGTGAAATCATTTCTTCAAAGTTATGCGCGAAATGTACTAATATTTATTAACTAGCTGAGTTACCCGTACTTCGTAACGGCAAATTTGATTTGTGAAGTAAATCGACAGTATGACACACACATACATCCAGCAATGTTCGATTAATCCACAACTTTATTCAAAGTCCTAAAAAGTTCGTTTCACCTTCCAGAAGGTTCGAATTCTATTCATTCTCAGAAGTTTCTAGAAGGTTCTACAATGTTCGATAAATTTCTGGAAATTTCCAGATGGTTCTACAAAGTTCATTTCATTTCTACAACCTTCCAGAAGGTTCGAATTCTATTCATTGTAACAACTTTCTAGAAGGTTCCGTAATGTTCGAGTAATTTACACGGCTTTCTAGAAGGTTCTACAATGTTCGATAAATTTCCGGATGGCTCTACAAAGTTCGTTTCATTTCCACAATCTTCCAGAAGGTCCGAATTCTATTCATTCTCACAACTTTCTAGAAAGGACTACAATGTTCGACTAATCTTGTTTCCACAGCCTTCTAGAAGATTCTACGTGATTCTCTGAGCGCTTGGATTCCTTCGTTCTGATAGAGCCTCCCACTATCTCTTGCCCGATTCAAAATTTGACAAAAGGTCTGTGTTCTCCTCGTGAAGATCTTTCATGAGACACCAAACACGGTGGTATGCGGTGACCGGATCCTCTCAATCACTGGGTGTCTCCCGATGGCGTGAGCTGGACAGAGTATAACTTGCGATCTGAATTTCTTTTCTAATGCCCTTTCATACCATACCACACACGGCCCCATACAACCCTTGGATCCCCTCATCAGCAAAATTTCTCAGAAGGTTCTGGATTTCCAGAAGTTTCTACCACACAGTATTCGTTTCCAGATAGCAAGGTATGTGTATACCAAGTTTGGTCGAAATCTGTCCAGGCGTTCCAGAGTTATGGTGGAACAAACATACATACATACATACAGCCATTTTTATTATATGTAAGATAACGCTAGCCAACAATGAAAATGTTTCGGGCTCAAAAATATCAGTTTTTTTTTTAAAATTCCATCTACTGAACTCGAATTTCACAAAAAAATACCGATTAGCTCTTGTTTTGGAGATTGTCTACAGTCTACTAACATTTTAAATTTGGGAGATTGTTTTTGGATGTTGCGATCTAAAAGTCACTGCTGTACTCTAAGATAGGATAGGATAAGTAGGTATACTAAATTCTGTTGCTTTTTACGTCACACTATCAATATTGTTAGTATACGTAATTAATATTTACCGTTTTCTCTCAATGTTTAAAAAATATGAAAAAAAACATCAATAATTGTACAAGTATATCGAAACTAGAGCTTAGTAACTTTATTTACAATCGCCTGATGATGAGGGTGCAAATCCTCGAATACTAGTCGCGAAAGCAAAAGTAATTTTTTGTGGATTTTAATCTAAATATTTCATTTTTTTTCCCTTAAAAATGGGCTTCCACCAAGTATGTACCAACGGTCGAAAACATCGAAATTAAAACTAATATTTTTTTTCGTCTTTTAACCCAAAATTAGTAAGAACTGACTCATAAAGTGAAGGAAACGTTTTATTTTTTAACTTTTGTTGGGCAGCGTACCTGGTTAGAACATACTTTTATTACGTAAATTAAGAAAAAATGTTGAGTACATAGTTGTAATGCATTTTTTGTCATTCAGTCACTGTAAAAAAACTCTTTGACCACGCATATAAATTTCTGAATACAAAAATTAATAATTCAATTAAAGTTTAGCAATTGAAACGCGCTTATCATAAAACAGTACCACATTTCTTAACTGTAGCATAAAGCAAATATGTCTGGAATATTTCTAGGTGCTGGGACATAGGAAGTTACAAAAATTTGTAGAGGTAAATGAAGACGCAGAGAACAACGACAATTCGTTCATTTGTATAACAGTAATGTGGTGGGTATACAAAAGATTGTTGCTAATAATTTAGGCACAAATAGATAGCAAAAAAAAAACTGAAAAACAGGAAAAACAAGCAAATAAAATAGAATAAAAAAATTACCCATAACTACTGTTATTGTTCATGTGTGTGATCAACTGGGCGACAATTCCTGGCGCGGGCAATTCTTCCTTTTCAATTGAACTCTGTCGAAACATTCTGACGTTCGAATTTCAAATAGAAAACAAAACACAATCACAACAAAAAACAAAACAACTTATTCTAATATTCCATAAAACAATAGAACGCGTCTCTTCTGTCAAACGATGAACACTGTCACAATAAATAATAACAAAATAGTCTCAAACCACATTTTTTTCTCCAATCAACATAATTGGCTAACTGTACACAGAACATAATTCGTTCGAATTTTAAACTGATGCATCATTATTGTTACATTTAAATTTATTCACGTTTGCCAGTGTTCTAATTTTGAATTTTATTCGAGACATTTTGGTTTTTTTTACACTTGTAACACTGTTAGATCCATAATAATGATAGAAAATTAATTACAGACATTATTCAATGATAATTTACATTAATTAATTATTTTTATGTATGCATAGCCTAAATTAAGCAGACACTAAATGACTAAATAAATCACTTTGATTAGTTATCGTGTAAATTAGTCGAAAGTGGGTAACTACCTAACTAAGATTTCGATTTGTTTCACGACTACATTAATTAGACATTATTAGATAAATTAATTAGACATAACGATTGTTTCGGACTGTCCGATCAGTAGGGCGACGCTTATTTACGAGTACAATAATCCGTCAATTTTGACGAGCCTTTATGTATGACACAAATACGTATTAATAAATCTATTTATTTTATTTGAATACAATATTACACGAGAGGGTACAACAGCTCATCTGTTTTTCGGCGGCCAGTGGTAATTGATAAAATAAAAAAAAAACTATATTTATAAAATCAGTACCTATTTTTTACGAAAATCAACTAATAAATAGCTACTCGATAATCAAGTTCAGTGCAATAATAGATGTGGTTACCTAGGTATTCTTTAATAAAGCGAAACCCTCATTTACTGTACACCGTTCGAGTGAAAAGATCGTTAGTACACAATGAGTCAGGAAGAGGTATGTAAAATGCATTGCAAAAAACTGAAACCCTTCTGTTTTCCTTTGGGGAACATTAGAGGGCGAAGTATTTCAGTAAGCAAAATAGCTGTTCGTCGAATCAACGAAACTCACTTTCGTAAACTGTTACAAATTGTAATAAAAACTAAATGATATTACATAAGTAGCAAAACAGCTATCCAATTCCAAATAAGGTATCTATCTACCTACATCTTTCTCTGTAATGCATTCACTTGTTTAACCTTTAATTAGGCGCACCAAAAAATTGACACTATTAGCCGCGCGGGGTTCACTTGGACCCCAAAATGTTAAGACATTAAATAAAAAATATTTAGATTAATATTAACTTTAAGTGGGTATACTATTTATTTACTTACTATCTATTAAAATTTTAGAAAATAGCAAAAAAAGGTTTAGATACTAGCACTATTTCGTGGGCAAATGTGGCATAATCCTCGTTTTTTTTTTTGTTTGTAAGCTAATTCTGAATCCCGGTACTTCGCAATCGTATAAATTGATGATAAATTTGAACTATACTGTGCGTCTACGTCTGACCACTCACGCTAGGCAATGAGACAATAAATTGCTCCACTACCAGCAATTTCGCGTCACAATGACCTCACGACAACATCAAGTATATTGCGTATTGCGTCATTGTGACGTGAAATTGCCGTGAGTGGAGCGATTTATTGCCTCGTGTAAGCGAACCTTGAGGCTGTAGGGGGCAACGAGTTAGGAAGATAGCGGAAAGTTCAACTTGCTAGCGCACTGAGAAAAAAAACTAAAATTTTTACACTCCAATGTCATGGATTCTGTTTCATTGTTTCATACTGTCCTGATAGTATAGCTGTGTAATATCTATTGTGCAGGACATATGCCTAGACAAGGTGACACCAGATGGGCACGAATATTTAAGTGGAGGCCTTGGATAGACAGAAGAAGGGTCGGAAGGCCACCAAAGAGATGAACCGACGACATTGTCCAAATCGCTGGAGGAACCTGGATGTGGAAGGGTCAGAACAGAGACGAGTGGAAACAGATGGAAGAGGCCTATTTCCAGCAGTGGAGGGAAAAAGGCTGATGAAAAAGAAGAATATCTATTGTAACCTTGAAGTGCCCGAATCAGGGCCTGGGGATGAAGCACAACAATAAAAAATAACCAATAAGAAAAAAATCGAAATAAAGATCGCTTGGGGTCCAAATGGACCCCGCACGTCTAATTAAAGGTTAAAAAGAGCTATGAGTCATTTTGACGGCTGAACTACAACCTGCGGGCATTTCGTTGTAAATAAAAATAATCAAGTAAAGAAAAAACAACCTTGCAGTTAGGTAGTGGTACTACCATTCTCATTAGAGTCCCATTTAGGTATCATTTAGGTAACATTATTATAAAAACACGGTTCGTGATGCAAATTCAATTGAATACACGAAAAAAACATTAAGAATAAAGTACCTAACTGCGAACTGACAACGTTATATTGAAATCAAAATGTTAAGTGTTGAATACCTGAGCAAGCTTTGAACCCAAATGCTACTGTTATACCAAAACAGAAGTTGTAAACCTTTGTATGCAGTGTGCAAAAATCGTTCTATTATCGTTATTTTTTTTTCAAATTTTGTTTGGACATGTAAGCGCAAAAGGGAATAAGTTAAGCAAGAGAATCGAACTAGCTGTATCAGCCTCAAAAATCCGCAACCGCAACCGCCCCCCCCCCCTCGCCTTTCCCTAGTCACTATCTATCTCACCGATACCAAAAACTATGGATTCGACACTAATATCGATTTTTGCATGTCGCTCCCAGCCATCTGCCCCCCCTCCCCCTGTCTCTTCATAGTGCCGGGAGCGTCACTACTAATCTCATCCATACAAAAAACTATGTATTCGACACTAATATCGATTTTTGCATGTCATCCCCTGCCACCTGCAAACTTACTACCATTATTTTTTGGGTGTAGATCAAATTTGCTACTAATGACGTATTTAAAATGCCTGTAAAACATTGAAAACGCAGAATTATATTAATTCGCTGTCAAAAAACGTAGAAAGGAATAGTATGATATCATTTGATTTCCGATGATTTAGAATCTATGAACCTAATTATCTACTTGGGAGACTATGAAGACAGAACTATACTTAGTTACCTAATCATTCAAGCAAGTAGGTAATATAGCTTCTTGTATTAAGAGTAGGCATACTGACATTTCAAAAATTTCTAAAAAAGGGAGACCTTAGATCGCGAGAACCGTTACTAAATATGCTTTGGAACAAAATAGGGTAGATGCATTGAACTTTTATCTAGGGAATAACCGTAAAAGATTTTATATATCTTGTATAGATTTCTCAAAAAAAAAAAGTGAATAACACCTCTGATCTTTTGTCCGAAAGACGGAAACTCAGTTTCCCGAAAGTATATTTTTTTTTGTACTGATAATATGCATTAAAATCTAGGGAATAACCGTAAATTTTTTTTGATAGACGCAAAATTAACCCCAAAAATGAAAAAAAAAACGCTATTTTTACCATTTTACCATGCGATTGTTCACGCGATTTTGAACCTTAATGCCTTGGGTAATGACCGTGACGTCATAGTTGGGTCGAGAGCCTTAAAGACATAGTTTATGTTACTATAATTTTATATCGGTTACAGTTGTATAGTAGATTTGTACCCGGCGTCAAGCACGGCCGATCAGAGACAATGGTTGGAATAGTTTGAAACAAAGCCAGCAGTAGCTAGCGGTATTTTTATTCATTAACTCTTTTTTATTTTAATAGTAGCATTTTGCGAACTCGATAGCAATCATTATAACATAATAAGTATTCTCTAAACCTATCTTGTTAATTACATTATGTAATAACAGTTATACTTTGAGACAGAAAATTACTACTAATTTAGGTAGTATCAGCCGTTAAAAACAAAAATATTTGATTTAACGAGTACTTATCTCAACAGATATACAGCGATGTATGGACTTTAGATCGTCGGCTGGTTTAATGTGATCACTTTGCACTTAAGTAACATTCACCAATTCCAGTCCAATCTGTCGGGGTCGGGAATCGAATCAAGACCTCCAAGGACTGGAATTATTGGTGAATGTTACTTATGTGTAAAGTGATCACATTAACCATCCTTCGCTGTATATCTTTTGAGATAACTACTTGTCATTTCAACTGTGACATGTTGAAATGACAAATCCGTCGATGTTCTCCCAAAATTTAAATTGTGATATCAAAATTGATATGTTCTAAGATATGTAGAATATTACTAGTAACTACCCGTGAAAATTCACGAAAACTTGGAAGAAGTTTTTTGTTATACTTGCTACTCCGTCCTTTTAAGTTCAACAGTAATAGTCGTGTCTACCATTACTATAATCTTGGAATCGATTAAAGTATGCAAAATAATGAATACATATGTAAAATGATCGTGCAAAGCGAAATGCAAAGATGACATGAGAATTCCATCATTATAATAAAGTTTTACTTCATATAATTATTCATAAGATACTAACAGTACTATACAATATAGACTAAAATGTAAATTAATATAACCATATGTTTTAACATGCAACAGAAAGTTTGGTGAGATTATATGTAAAAGAAAGTCATTATTTGAAATGATCGATTAATCTAATGAAGAGCACCGGGTGTTCAAGTTCGTTAATAATCGATTAATATATTTATGAGCAGAATACTGGATGTTCATAGTTCGTTAATAATGGATTTATTCCTCTGAGCTATCTAGTAATGTGTTATGTGGCGGGGTGTTCACCGTTCAAGTTCGTTAATAATCGATTTGTCCAAAATATTGGCAAAAGACTCAGAGGTTCGTTAATAATAAAATTATCCCTCTGATTTATCCAGTAATGCGTTATGGGGCCGGGTGTTCAAGTTCGTTAATAATCGATTACTCTATCTAGTTGCGAGCACAACAAGTCTATAAAGGTTTTCAAGCTGGACAATGATCGATTAACGTAATGACTAACGCAAGGCTGGGTGTCTTTAAGTTCGTTAATAATCGGTTAATCTAGTTACGAGCACAAGCCTACATAGGTGTTCAAGTTGATCGATTAACGTAATGACTAACATAGGACCGAGTGTTCAAGTTCGTTAATATTCGATTAATCCAGAACAAAAGTGCTACACACAAACCCAAATGCAATCCTGCATGTTCTTCTCTTCTTATTTAAATATGGCACGCACCCGTCTGCGGGTGATTTTGCCATTGTCAAGTGTTTTGGTTATTTACTTATTTATTTACACCGAGAGTGACGAATCATAGTATTTTATATCTAGGTAACAAATACTAAATGCAGTGTTATAAAATGTTTCAATATCTTCAACATGTACGACAAACATATTATTTATATAACATCAATGAACAAAACTATTGTATGACAAACATCCTGCATGTTTCACAGTAAGCAAAAATGCTTTTGTCTTGCTTAGAAGTCTGAACTGTGTGCCAAGACGAATTTAAAACATTACTTGTCTAAGTTTAATGAAATAAATACCTATTTAAAATATTAAAACAAATTTAAATAGCTCTTTTATTAATCGCTACGTAACTGCACTTGCACGGCTGAGAATTCGCATCAGAGTTCGCACACCTTATAAAGAAATGATTAATTATTGTTTTTTAATAACCTTTGAACTGTTCATTTTGCGATTAATAAACTGTGAACTGGTACAATTAATATTAAACTTTCATGTCAATTTGATTGATTGCGTTAATACGAGTACTTATTTAATTATATCACAACAAAGTTCGTAGAATGTGTATGAGGAATTGCATGAATGTGACGGAAGCCCGAAGTGCGTGTCAGGATAGGAAAGTCTGGCGATCCGTTCTCTCTGCCTACCCCGCAAGGGAGGTGGCGGGAGGGTATAGTATATAGTAGTATAGTACAACAAAGTTCAGACAGAGTGCACGGTTGGTACAGTTGATTGAAACGTGGGCTTCTAATTAGGAGGTGCCGGGTTTGAATCTTGGTGCTGACGATGTATTCTCTACTTCGGGACACAAGCTTTTAGCTAACTGTGAAGTGTGCAGAAGAAAAGTATTTGGGTTTATGTACTCATTGTAGCGGTAATATGAGATTCTATCGAAATATCGTGACCATGAAAACAGATGGGTTTGCCGAAACGTCGGACCCAAAATAAATTCTCTACGATCAAGTTGTGAAAAATAAAACAACTGAAATGGACCGTTCTGAAAATTCCAGTATCTTTTAGATTCGTAATAAACGATGAAACAATAAATCAAAGTGGATCTATATGTTTTGCAATAACAGACAAACGTCTCTCTGTTTATCCCGCAAGGAAGGCGGCATGAGAGGATAGAATAGAAATAACTGTAAGTATTTAATATCACAAAACTGGCATAAATAATTCATCACTCAAAACACTGCTACACATATTTACAAAATTTCACACTTTCGACATAAAACAGAACAATATAGAAAAACTAAATCAACAATGCGACAAAAGGCTTGTCTGGTTACACATTATTTGCACGTCAAAAACATATGAAGCGACGACGCCGCCATTGTTTGATAACCGGAAAGTTCTTTTTTTGAATCGTGGCGCGAGGTAATTCACCCGTATAATTTAAACGAGATCGCAATGTTATTATTTAATTTATGACAATACTTTTATCGTTATTACGAAACGGCAACACCGACCGTAACTCAATAGACAACTGTTACAAAGCACAGCTGATTTCAACTAACATATTGTGTTATTTTTAGTACAGACAACACTGTATAGTTGTATATTAGTATTGCTCAGTATGCAATGCGCATGTTCTTAATTCAAATTAGACATATTATTAAAAATGGCGGCTATAAAACATAATTACATCATAAATGGCTTGAGAGAAAATGGCGGGAAATAATAAAAATAATTGCTATATCTCTGCGATTTTAAGCGGATTATAATGAGACTGGGAGAGTTCTCATTTTTTCGAGAAGGAAATATGTTAAATGTTGAAAAAGGTTTATTTTGTTGGGTTTTCTTTTCCTTTCTCTCTGTGTTTAATTGACGAAAAACTGAACGGCAAGTATGAAAAACTGTTTTCTTTTCGACAGTTTGTCCATATTACTCATGGTTCTTTCAAATTACGGTTGGGGCGAGACGGTTCGACGTCGGCGTCGTGTCGAGTTTCGAAACGACGCATTTTCCAGTTCGATATCTTGCCATGCGTCACGCGAGATTTGAAATGGCAAAATACCCTTAGTTCAAAAATTTACCACGCGCGGCGCTAGTAATTCTTTCATGTCTCTTACCTACTCCTATATCATGACATTGTCAGTAAATTGTTCTATCTATCTATTCTATATCCTCACGCCACCTCCCTTGCGGGGTAGGCAGAGAGAACGGATCGCCAGACTTTCCTATCCTGACACACACTTCGGACTTCCATCACATTCATGCAATTCCTCATACATATTCTCCGATTACTTTTACTCAAAACAGGTCCGTCCTTGAGTATCTGGTCAACATGGTCCAGCCATGTGGTTCTTGGACGGTCGCGTTTCCTTACACCTCTTCTTTCACCCTGATAAATTTTCTTCGTTATTCTTTCATCATTCATTCTCTCCACATGACCCAACCATCTCGACTTGTTCACTTTCATTTTAGTCACAACATCCTTTTTACATTCACTCAACTCTCTAATCATTTCTTTCATCGTTCATTCTCTCCACATGACCCAACCATCTCAACTTGTTCACTTTCATTTTAGTCACAACATCCTTTTTACATTCACTCAACTCTCTAATCATTTCTTTCATCGTTCATTCTCTCCACATGACCCAACCATCTCAACTTGTTCGCTTTCATTTTAGTCACAACATCCTTTTTACATTCACTCAACTCTCTAATCATTTCCTTCCTTATTCTATCTCTCAATGTTTTTCCACACATTCTTCTCAATGATCTCATCTCGACAGCATTTATACTTGATTCATCCTTCTTCAGCCATGTCTCACTTGCATACATCAGTGTTGGTACCAGGATGGCGTTGTGCACCAACAACTTTGCCTTTGTCGATACGTTGCGACTTTTGAAGTGTGTGTCAGGATAGGAAAGTCTGGCGATCCGTTCCCTCTGCCTACCCCGCAAGGGAGGTGGCGTGAGGATATAGAATAGAACAATTTACTCTCTGCCTACCCTGCAAGGGACGTGGCGTGAGGGTATAGAATATAGATAGATAGAACAATTTACTGACAATGTCATGATATAGGAGTAGGTAAGAGACATGAAAGAATTACTAGCGCCGCGCGTGGTAAATTTTTGAACTAAGGGTATTTTGCCATTTCAAATCTCGCATGCGTCACTGGCGTCGGGACGAGTTTTTTCTCCTTTATCAAAACATTCTTCTTTAGAACATTTGAATAAGGATTCTTTTTTTAAATAATCAAAAGTAGATTTCAAATCATTAAAGTAGCATTCTTCTTCAGATGTTTTAAATACGGATTTTTTTAAATAATCCGAAGTAGCACGAAAGGAAACACGAAAGCAGTATTCTTCCGCAAAACATTTAAATAATGATTCTTTTTTTGAAATATCAAAAGCAGTTTCCTAATCATTAAAGTAGTTCTTCTTAAAACATTTGAATTATTAAGATTCCTTTTTCAAATTACGGTTTAGAACGAAAAGTTTGAAGTTTTTGGGTAATCACAGACAAAAAAGAAAAAGTATAATGTAATCGCATAATGCATCTGTGACAAAATAAATTACCTACTACCTACCTGTGTAAATTAGTTTCTAGTTTCTACAATCACTAAAGACTTTTAAATTGTCGTTTAGGTAAACGATTTTCACACCGTTTATAAAAACAATGCTTTAAAACAGTCATTATAATTAAATAATACCTATGTATAAAAACGCTAAATATAACTTGTTGAGAATGCAACGTCAAATTGTTACGAAAGGTTTTTTTTATATTACAGTTTTTTACTCAACAGAGACGAGAGGCATCTTCATTCACATAATGTAGCGTTGTGTGAACTCCCTTATGGAGGAAGCAGGATGGGTGTTCCGACGCTTACGAGTCGGCTTGGTTGAACGATCCATGCTTGGTATAAGCCTAAGAGACAGAATAAGAAATGAGGAAATTAGGAACAGAACCAAAGTAGCAGACGTCATGGATCGCGTAGCAAGTCTAAAGTGGCAATGGGCAGGACACGTCGCAAGACAAGACCCAACAAGATGGACCCCAAAAATCAAAAATGGTGACCTTGGGAGAATAAAAGAGGCGTCGGAAGACCCCAAAAAAGGTGGTCCGACGACATAGCCGCTGTAGGGGGAAAGAACTGGCTGCAAGCAGCAAACAGCAGAAAGGAATGGAGGAATATGGAAAAGGCCTATATCCAGCAGTGGAGGACAGAGGGCTGAAGAAGAAGAAGAAGAAGAATGGAAATAGTTTTTTCTTAACTTAACGTTGTGCTGATATTACACGTTTCACTTTTGGGTGGAAATAGGGTAATTCCCCCATCCCTAAATATATGGTGATCGCATCACTTTGGTGTTTAGACGATTAACCATTGGATAATTTCACTTTTGATTGAGAAATTATTATTCCGTAAAAGTGAACCGTCTAATATTGGCTTTACTTGTCCAAAGTTGAGGATGTTCAAGGCTGTATTCCATTCAACGAAAGACAATGAAAAGTCCGTTAAACTAGTCGCCTAAATAATACATCAAAGTCTACGGTAAATAATAAATACCTTTGCATTGTTTACTTGTAGCTAGATACTACTTTTAGGTATTGTTGCGAAACAGTAGTTTTGTTCTTTATGGGTCAGTAAACTGGCTGCCGCGCATCGATAAATTTCGGCGTAAGAAAATTGACGAAAATGTTAAAGTCGTCTTAAGGCGGTTTCCCACGGTCCGCGATATCGCAGACGAAAGTGATATTTCGTATACGAAGTGTATACAAAACTCCTCGTGAGAATCCACCTTTACTAGCTTTAACTAGCTTTTGAACCCGTCAAAGCCTGCTGAGTCAAATATTCAAGCGTGTATTTCTAAACACACGAGCAGCTCCAACCACCTTGTTTTTATAACCTATGTCAAAGCTAAGACTTACATAAATCACTCGGTATCGGGTGGATTGACTTTGAGGAAAAAAAGCTAAGATTTTGATTAATTTGCACGTATTCGACCCTATCCTGAACAATATAGTAATTTGGTCAAATAATAAGCTGGCCGTTTTTCAAAAATTAATTATCGTCCAATATGTTTATTTTTTCATAAAAATGAATCTGGGTTTATGGAAATAAACCCAAACTTCGCACACTTTACAGTAAGCTTGAAAAGCTTGTGTCGTGAAGTGGAGTAAGTTGGCATCGGGGATTGAAACCGCGCCCGCTGAATTAACAGTCGAGCGCGTTATCAACCAGGCTACTCTACCCACTCACATCCCGTCCTTTGAAGGAAAATCAGAGTGATTAGAACATCCAGATTTCAGAAGGTTTTAATAATTTCACTTCTCTAAGACCAGCCGTTTAGGTATTGCGTTGATGTGTGAGTATGTCATTCATTCAGGCACTTTGTTTTATATATAGAGATTATACGCACTCGTAAGCCTTGTACAGTTAAGTTCGCAATAATGTATCTTTAAATAAGAAATCCATACAGATCTCTAGTAGATACGAATTCATATATAATTCAGAGAAATGCTGTACCTAATCATTTTGGTAATCAATCACTTATTCAGTCAGATACATTGGCAATCTTTCAGACAAATCCCTAGCCATAATAGCAAGATATCTTTCATTTTCATGAAAATGTGATCGAATTCTATATAAGTCTAATAAGTACAAACTAAATTAATTTTTACGATTTCTTCATCAATTAGTACGTAAGAGTGACGTCAAGGGCACAATTATCTGATTAAAATTTCGTCAATTTTCAGATTTAATATCATATAACTAGATGACGTTAAGATTCTGTCCCACATACAATCAGTTTTTTCCGAAGACAAAAAAGATGTGCACAACAAATATGTACATAATACATAAGTAAGTAATATAATATGGAAGTCGAAATATCTACCTAGCAGTGGGAAAGAGTGGATTTCTGCAGAAGTGAAGCCGGGGCTAACATTTCTTATTGGATTATGTCAGATTAGACACTATTATACCTATCATTTTATCCAAAAGGTAACTCAATGAGAATCGTGTTCTTAGGTAGCTTCGCACCTGCTACCTAGGTACAAAATTACTATATTCGAGAAAAGTTGGGGGCATTCGGTTCTAGTCACGAGAAAAATGTGAATAGGGTTACCACAATTTTATTAATTGCGTTTGTTTTTAAGTAACCATTCATTATTATCCCTATTTATGTATGTAGGAACTGTTTCTACATATTTTGGGGTAGACTGTAGAAATACCCAAAAACTCATAGAACCAAGATCTTCAAGGACGACAATTGAATTAAATATAAGGGTCTCAATAATTACGCAGGAACTCGAGATCAAATAATAAACAAAACGATTTGTTAAACTCGGTAGTATATTTACTGCTTACCCCATAATTGGGAATCGGAAAATCAGAAGCAGAACCTAATATGACCCTATTTTTCAACAGTAAACATTTCGTTTTTTAGATAGACTGTCTAATTGTTCAAATGTTCACGCCTGCAGGTCACGTGTCAAAAAAACTGTTAATACTCGTAGGTGCCCCGTTTTGAGAAAAAAATAAATTGTAACGTAATGCTCCCGCCACACGCCCGTCCGAGTTCCGAGCAAACGGTGTTCATGAGTAAAAAGTCGTCAACCGTCGGCTACGTACACGTCAAGACAAACATTCAATGCACACGCCTTTTTACTCACGAACACCACTCGGACGCGACCCATGACGAGCATGTAGCGGGAGCATAGATATCGGTACTGAAATCGCGAAATTTAAAAAAAGCGCGAAATGCATTTTCTAATTTTAATTTATAAATTGTTATTTTTTGGTAACCTTGATTATGCGCAAGGGGCCACACTAGGAGATATTCTTTGGTTCGTTCAAATGTAGAAATACATTAGAAATATTATAAAATAATGTTGTTTCAGGGAAAAGTTTGTACAATGCAAAATATTCAAACAAAAAGCTAATCTGTACAATCACGAAATCCGCAATGCGACACCTGGTGAATAAAATTACAAACAAAAATACCAAATATTGTATAATATGGGTATACTTTCTTCAAGGGACATTAGTGATGGATTTCACCATCTTTTAGCGGAGATAGGAGCCACCTAACACAAAATGATAAGTGGCTCCTAGCTCCGCTATTCCTCATCTAAGAAGTTGGTGAAATCAGGCATAAGGGTGTTTAGAGTAGTTTGGGAGCCCTTCTGGTAAAACTTTACCAGTAAAAAAACAATATTTTTTGCGAGAAAGACTGGATGACATAGGTGCTGACTGCTGAAGCTTCCGGAACATCCAGGGGTGGAGGTGAATTTACCCTTAATGTTACCCATCACGGCAGCGGCGTAGCGTGGATCACAACCCCCCCCCCCCCCGAGGGGGGGCCAAATTTGTCGCCCCCTAATTTATTAAAATCCAAAAGACGTAAAAAGGACAATTGGAAAAAATGTATGCAACTTGATTCCAGTAGTAAATAAGTAAAAAGCAAGTAAAAACAGAGTGCCCCCTCCCGTCCCCCACACTGCGATTTATTCGATTACCAGCTGATGTGCAAAACCAGCCTGCACATATATTTTAGGTTTGATGCAACCACTATTGCATATGTTGTTTGACATACCTAAATCCAGGCTGCAGTCAGTGGCGTAACTAGGGGGGAGGCGCCCCGGGCGGCGCATTTCAGGGGGCGGCAAAATGGAACAACATACAAAAAACACCTTGATGAAACACACAAATAAAAAAATATCAAATTTTCTAAAACTATTATGAAAATCTATCAAGTTACAATAAAAAAAATTCCTGCCACTCTAATCAAATGTGCTTGTGTGTAAGGTACCTATGTATTCTTTATAGGTGATCAAGTTTTTTTTTTATTTCACGATAAATAAACTAAATTTTGGATATCTTTTGACTAAAATTTCCTTACTTCTTGGATGGTCGCTTCCCATATACAATACCTGTCGAGATAGCGATATTACAGCACTATTCTTTGGTAGAAAGGGATAAGCATATTGCGTGTTAATAAAAGTGAGTGAACAGCACGTGCACTGTGCAGACAGCACTCTATTATCACTGGCGAGCAAATGTCACCTAACCAAATAGTTGGGTTTTATTCGCAACAACTGAGCGTGTCAACTGTGCACATAGAACAGGTTGAATCGGACAACTAATTGATTCGCACCAATGATAGAACGGAGAACAAAAGAACCATAAACAATCCAGCGAATCACTGAGTCAAATTTAAGGAACCCAGAATGCCCCTTCTTGCAGATAACAAGTTAGCTGAAACGGGTAATAGTTTTAATGTAAGCAGACTCACCCGATATTTGTTATGCTGCTCATACTTGTTGAAGGTGTCTGATGTTTGATTGGCGTGGAGTGATGTGATTGTCCCAGGTCCCCATTGGTCTGCGTGTGGTTCTGTTGTCTCTTGATGCTAAACCTCATGAGCTCTTCTCGGAGTTGCGCGTCTTCCAAAGCATTCAGACCACTACGAATCGAACCATCCAGCCTGTGGATAAAATGTTAAATGAGATATTTTTACATTTTATACATTAGGGTTCAGCGATTTAATTCTTTTGGGATATTCGTTGGACAATAAAAATTTGTATTCTATTTTCAATTTTTTAGTTTGAAAAATATATTTTTAGACTTGCCAACACACTTCTCAGTATCATCAGCCAGAAGAGTCTACATATTATCATTCATGATTGACTTATAAACCGTCAGCCTAATACTTGGAAAAATTCACCTATCCAGGTATCAAGGATATCACAGGATTAGGCTCAATGCGGGGCCTAAAATACAAACATTAAAATACTGAATATTACGTAGTTAAATACTAACAAACAAAAACTAAAAAAACAGTGATTTTAAAAACTCAATTGCCAGTCGTGGCAGATGATCAGTCATAAGTCTGATGGCAATCACTCATAAGTCTGATGGCCTGTATCCAGCAGTGGAGGGATCAGGGATACAGGAAAGAACTACTAGCTAATTGCAATTACCTGTCGATATATTCATCCTGGCTGTTGAGGCTTGTCAGGGAGTTGTTGAGGTCCATATCACAGATGAGGTCATCGGAAGCAATGCTGTCACACGGTGAGAGAGTGTCTAGGGATGGAGAGCGAGCTGGTGGCACGGTGACACGACGAACACACGATGGAGAAGACTGGACCTTCTGGGAATTCTGTAGACCTGTTACAAAAACATAAGTATTACAGTATCTTTTTGAATTTCAGAAATTTATTTTTGTGAAAGACATCATACTTCTACATGTCGTAATGTATAACAGATATGCAGCAAAGGATGGGCTTTCCACCAGGCTTATGACTGATGGTCGGCTGGTTTAATGCGATCACTTTGCAATTTAGTATCATTCACCTATGTCCATCCTTTGGTGTACATCTGTTGAGATAACTACTTGTATATATTACAGATTTTTCAGAAGAAAAATTGTAAAAGATATTTCTGATATATCTCACGGTGTAAAAAGATTTGTAGTGAAATTATTTTAAACTGTCGAATGCAGTCATAAAACCTGCGACCGAGAAGGGACGACTACCTGCTTTATTCGCACTCAGGGCTCTGGCATAAGTGCATAGAAAGCAGGTAGTCGTCCCTTCTCGGTCACATGTTTTATGACTATACATCGGCGTCTTCGATTCTCTACTACCTGCTACTTGGAGATGTGTGTAGGGACGTAGAGTGAACAAAAATATTATGCAGTTTATTTACTTCGCAAATTTTGTTAATACCTACTACCTGCATAATGCATACAAGTTATGTGGAATTTGTTGTCTACAAATCACTATTGTTGTATTCCCCTATAGATATTGATGGTTGTTTAGAATTCAGGTAACGATGGAAACCCCTGTAATTTAAATTCAAAGAGAAATAATAGTTTTGGTCACGAGCCATCTATGGATTTTGAAGATTAATAATGATTTATGGCACTACCTCCAATAAAAGGCATCGAAGACGCGGATGTATATTTATGACTGCGTTTGACAGCTTAAAATAATTTCACTCTTTGTGGTTTTTAAATCAAAACAAATTTTCATCCAAAATAAAAAAAAATACCAACACCCACTACCTTGACATGGCAACGCATACTTTTAGTGCATAAAAACAGAAGCGGATTGTGAAATCTTACCTTTATTTTTCTTATTAACCATTGGAGAACCAGTTTGTTCCTGTAGTGTTGCCGTATTGTCAGTAGCGTTATTTAAATTAAGCAATTGTAGCGAGGAAGTCATTTGTTCTGCTGTGCTATTTGCTGAAAATTTATATTACGTATGTAACTAATATATTCAATGTTATGAAAACTAAATTATCAACTACTGACAAGAACATTAATGCCCAATCCCACCAACTTTTACTTAGGAAGGAGAGCTCTAAGAAATTTCCATACAAAAACAGAGATAATATTCTATTTATTGAATAAAGAACATCAGCTTCCAGTTAGAACACAGCCAAAATCCATATGAAATGCAACATGCAGCTCACCTACTTAGGTGCCTAAATATCTCCGCCCAGAACAGGTGTATGTACATTTCGTATGGATTTTGGCTGTGTTCTAACTGGAAGCTGATGTTCTT
The DNA here is from genome assembly GCA_963576895.1 of Ceraclea dissimilis. Classification (NCBI taxonomy): domain Eukaryota; kingdom Metazoa; phylum Arthropoda; class Insecta; order Trichoptera; family Leptoceridae; genus Ceraclea; species Ceraclea dissimilis. The sequence goes on from OY756370.1 coordinate 13,770,007, forward strand.
TATTCAATAAATAGAATATTATCCCTGTTTCTGTATGGAAATTTCTTAGGGCTCTCCTTCCTAGGTAAAAGTTGGTGGGATTGGGCATATGTATTTTAGAACTAATATTCTCATCTATTTTAGAACTTTCAGAACTCTACCAATCAATGAAATAAAGTGTAAAAAGAACAGTAACGTACGAATAAACTCGTAAGGGCAAAATAGTTTGCAACAGTTTATATGGAATATCAGTTATGCGAAGTGAGAGAATACTGAACTACCAATACGAAAAAGTACTATTCTAAAAAACCTTGAAATGTGATTGAAAATTTTAATAATACCTATCTATTTCAAATGTATTTTTTTGTGAAATAATGAGTTTTACTAAATTTGTAGGTAACTAACAATTCTGTACGTATATCAACAGATGCAGAGCAGAAGATGGGCAAAAATTGGCATTACAACCAATCATTTCTCGAGTGTAAAGTGGTCACGTGGGGCAACCAATGATTCCATATCTTTGTTGTTGGTCCTTCGGGTTTCGGGAATGGTTGAATAACCGAGCTTTCGGCAGTGATACTACTGCCATCTTCAGGGTGAAGTAGTGTTTGTAGAGATATCAGTAATTTACTGTCGAAGCGTGAACAGTGGTATGCTAAAAGTTCGATTATTCAACCGCTCTACACGCAGTAAGGAAACCCGAAGAACCAACAATGAAGATATGGATTCATCATTCAACCAATGATTGGTCGTAAGTCAAACAGATGCCCATCTTATGCTGTACATCAGTTTGATATACCCACAGAATTATCTATATCAATTCTATTCAACAAAAAACTTTAAAAACAGACCTGCCGTTAACGAAAACAGAAAAATGAACGTCTCCTAAGACCTAACCGATAATTAAGATATTCTTTTTTAGATTAAGTGTATTTTTTGTACCTAATTAACTGTTAAAGAATAAAATTAGTCAAAAGTTAAGTTAGTAAAAACACAGAACGTTTTATACAAAGCTAAACAAGCAAAGTAGTAATGAAGTTAGAACACTGAAGCGAACACAATTTAGTCGTATTAAAGGCTTACATTCGAAGATAAGCGCCGGCTGGTCCGCTATCTCATCATCTATGAGAAAGTCCCTTCCTTCAGAGAGAGACAAGGAGTTTGATGGAGTTCCTGGTGTACGAGGACTCTGTTTGTCTGATGGAGTCCTGTGGAAAGTTGAAAAAGTGAAAAATATGTTTCGGACATTGTCAAATTTTCTGCACCTCTGACTAAAAAGGCTGTGCACTGATTTTGAATTAATTGTTTATGATTAAGTAAACATTTTTCCATAGAAATAATCACACATTTCCTAAATACATTTTATTTCGTACACATAAAAAGTACAATTTCCTAATCTATGTTTAAAAAATTAAATAGAATTTTTACAAAGATGTAATTTTTATTTCGTAGTAAAATAACTGTTCCACACATTTTAAAGAAATCTGTATACAAGATTTTGCTACAAAACGAAAATTTGTATGGGAATGAAATGGAACAGCCATTTTAGTATGAAATAAAAATGACAGCTTTATAAGAATTCTTTTAAAAGTGTGATTTTTTAAGGTTAAATTATGAAATTGTACTTTTTATGTGTAAGAAATAGAACATATTTAAAAAATGTGTGATTTTTTCCATAAAAAAAGGTTTATTTAATCATAAACAAATAATTCGAAACCAGTGCACAGCCTTTTTAGTCATGAATTGTCTGGGATAAAAATCTTGGAGTCGAATAACCCCAATCAGGGTTGGCGGCATTCAACAAGTCAATTGAAATCACGTGAAATTTACTAATATACTTATGTATGTTGTTAAATATTGTTATGATTGGAAGTGTTGTATTATCAGTTGTAATTATTGGAATTATTATTAGGAATATGTTTCATGCTCCCCTCCCTTTACACAAGTGTCACTTTTTAAGGGAGGGTATAATGTTATTATATTTATTTAAGATAATCACTGTAGAACCAAAAAAAAATGTATTGTTATTAATGTCAAAATTTCAATAAATAAAAAAAAATAAAAAATATTTTGGGTCCTTACTTTTCATTTGGTCCATTCTCCTTATTGGCAGCCTCTTCACAGACTTCCTTCTCCTCCTGAAGATTCTCAATGGTCTTATTGTCTGCTGTATGATATGCTGAGGATGATATCGTGGTGTCCTTCTCCAATAACGGCATTTCATTGTTGGATTCACTGCTCGAGGATATGAGACTGTCTGCCGGGGAAGTTTCATCATCTATCATGCTCTGATTGGAGCCAGCCAGGGCTGCCAGGGCGGCTTGTGGGTCCTGGGCCAACAGGTTAAACTGTTGAGAGTCGCTGTTGGCGCTGAAGGCGGATGACGACATTGAGGCTGCAAGAAAAAATATCCTAGATCAGTTATATCGTAGTATTAAGATTTTCGACCGACGGTACATGGTGAGAGTCAATTTTTTAAGGTTACGTAAAGGACACGTAATGACTTTTATTAAACGCGACTAGTGTTTGAGAATTCTCATGTTCATCATCAGGCATTTGGTGTTGTAAGCATAGGAAAGTCTGGAATCTTTTCTCTGCCTAACACGAAATGGACGCAATGTGAGTGGATAGAATGAAATAAGTTTATCAAAAAACATAATTTTTCTATATTTCGTTGTAAAAATATGGCGAGTTTAAGATGTTGAGCTAATGCCTTGTTCGGAGTAGGCCAGTAGTTTAGCAGAGTAAGTAGCAGGCGTGAGCTACCTAAGAATACGATTCCCATCGAGTTACATTTTGAAAAAAACAATAGGTATAATAGTGTAATCTGACGTAATCCAATAAGATATGTTAGCCCCAGCTTCCCTTCTCCAGAAACCAACCCTTCGCCACTGGTAGGTAGTAAATTAATAACAATGCCAGATATCTATAATTATTTGGTATCCCAGTGTATATCCGATATTGTCACTAATTCACGACCTACTCGACTAAACTACTGGCTTAGTGTGAACGAGAAAAAAATTACTTAATTTTTGGTTTAACTTACTAGACATGAACATACTCTGCAATGGTGAGGCCTGACTGAGTGTAAAGGAGTTGACCATCAGTGGATGCTGCGATAGTTTAGCATAGTCTCTGATGGCTGAGGATGATTCAGGTTTGTTCACCACCTCTATCCTGGTTTGCGGGAAGAAATTGTTTGTTTTGGGTTGAGGTTTGTCTGCGGGTGGCGTGTTGCTACTTTTGTCTTCGTCACAGCTTAGAGACAGACTCAACGCAGCGGAGATGTCATCATTTGATCTGAAAAAAAAAATCATATTTTGAGCACATCTCTACATAACTACACAAATAAGTACAAAAGTTTTGCATATGTTCTTCTTCTTCTTTTCAATCCCTTTTTCTCCACTGCTGGATATAGGCCTCTTCCTCTCTCTTCCATTTCCCGACAGTCCATCTTCCGACAGTTCGTCCTCCAACAGTTTGTCTCCCGACAGTTTGTCCCCCAACAGTTCGTCCCCTGGTTAATATTAGTGTTAGTGTAAAAATCATTAAAATGACTTCAAATAATTTACCCCATTGACTACCTTTGAGCGGGTGTAAAAAAATATTAGACCGGAAAATGGAGTGGTAAGAAACGGATCCTTGTTCCTGGACCTATTCTCAACAATAATCAATTGATGGAATTGGGTGCTCATATTAAGTACACGAAAGTCATCACAGCGCGTGCTCTACATACCCTTATATTATAGTATAACTCTCCAAAAGTTAGGGCTGTTTCCTCTCTCAAAAGTTAGGGCTGTTTCCAATCAAACTACAAGGAATTAATATCATGCTTTACCTTAATGCCATGGATTCTCCTGCATTCTGATTGACCCACACTTCCATCGGTTCGCTCCCAGCACTCGGATGACTCTCCTCACTCTTAGTGGATGGACTGGACTCTTTACTGGAGTTTCTTGTCAGTGACGCGGCAAACTGAGAACTGGTTGACATCTTGGAGAAGTCCTACAAACAAAAAATCAATTGTACATTTATACTGATAAAAAAATATTACTTAAAAGAGAATTATTAGATACAAAATTTATCGAGGTTGTCGGTTGCCGGGTTGATAACACACTTAACTCTTAATCTGGTAGACGCGGGCTCAATCCCCGATGCTGACTTACTCCACTTCACAACACAAGCTTTTCAAAAAATGAAAAAAAAAAAGTAAGTATTTGGTTTATTTCGATAAACCCAGATACATTTTTAAAAACAGTAAAAAAAATGAGTCTGTCCAAATTTTTTTGTACGAATCCTGGTTTTTCAATACTTTTTACGACACTATTCTGTCAGCTGTTTTTTGATTACCCAACTCCTATTGACATTAAAAATTGTAAAAAAAAAGTAGAGGCACCAGTGGTAAAGGGTCCCAAAAATATGATTCCCATCGAGTTACCATTCTGAATTGGGATGGCAAAATAATACGTCTAAACTGACATATCCTACAGAAATCAACTCTTCATCACTGAAATTCTCTATCTTAAGCTGGTATCTCACAGTATTTATTTATTTATTTACACTTTGCTGCGATCTCTGCCAGCTAACCCCACACAATGTGTTTACTCTGACTGTCTTACATGTTTGAATAATTGTTGTGGTAGTATATTGAAATATTTTCTGTTACAAACACAAGGCTAAATATAATGAACATAGAATAAATTAGAAATCACTATAAAATCAACAAAAGATTTACCAAATTCTTGGAAATACTACATATAATAATGTACTTATAGTAGTATTTATAAAATAATCTGCACAAATATATTTGAACAAGATCAGTTCTAAAAGAAGCCTTGGATACAACAATTGTGCTGTCTAAATAATGTTTGTATGACACTCAATAGTGAAGTAATTCATATAAATACACAACACCTTGACTAGATATTTCATACGAAAAGTGACCCTCAAAATTCACAACAGTGAACATTAAAATGAATGTAATTATGTACTTAAGTAACATCAAACACTGTTGAACAGGTAAATATATCGTATGGCATTGCATAGAGTCAGAGATTAAGTTTGTGAGAGCTCAGGTATTGAAGTGCCTCAGGAGACAAGTGCTGAATGTCTTTTGAACTTAGTGAACTGACATTCTTTGACAATGTGGTTAATGGACTTCACCCCACCACAAGGGCAGTTGGGGTTGTCCCGCTTGCCCACCTGTGGGGTAGGGGGTCGCACCTTCCGTGTCCGGTTCCGATTCGGTTAAGTGTGCACCAAAGGTGGCATGGTAAATGGCTACCAGGTGGCACTGTTGAAGGGTCGTTTATAAGTCCACGAGTGTCAATGTTGAAACAAGTAATTATCACAACAGATATTGGTACAGTAAAGGATGGACTTTCCATGAAAAGTCCATCTTTTACTGTACCTATATGACCGATTGTCTAAAAAATCTTTGTAAAGTTTTAAGAATTCACTTATATCTCAGAAACTATACGACTGACGGGGCTGAAAATTGGTACACAGATTTCTGATAAATGCAGAAAAGTCATGGTAAGTAACTGTAAAAGTTGGGTAAATGTGTAAAAGTTGTGGTAAATGTGTAAAAGTAGGGTAAGTGTGTAAAAGTTGTGGTGTGTCAAAATTGGAACGAAAAACCAAAAGGATGTTTTTAAAAATAATGTTACTGCAAAATTTGTGAGCAATTCCAAAAAAATATACCTTCTACAACATAATAACAGTCTACAATAACTGCATTGAAAACACAAACACACTAAAAAGGTAAATATTTATTAAGGTCAACATTCCATTAAAACACAAACAATACATTGAGAGAACACAAAATTCAACAAAATGTGTTGTGTTCAACTAACGCAACACTTTACTCTTTAAACTGTCATCCAAAGTAGTAATTAAGAATTAAAAAACTAATTACTGGACTAGACATTAATTGATACAATTATAATTGACGATAAAACAACATTAAACTGACGTTATTTTAAAATATTATTGTTAATTTAACAATGAAGTTATTACAATACGTCTTCATTACACGATTACTTAATGTCGAATGAACAATAATTATTTATAATAATTGTAGGAAATAACGTTTGCGTAAAACAACAGTGCAATTCTAACAATTACTCAGTTAATTTATTTTACCTAATTATTGTAATTTTTTAATAATTTTAATATTATTTCGCTCCAGTTAACAGTGTTTTCAACATTTTTATTAAAAAATGTTTAAAATTTTATGTTTAGATAAAAATAACAAAGTGTAAGACAAGAGTAGGTATATGGTTGGTACAGTTGGTTGGATTGTCTGTCTCCTAAGCGGCAGGTGCTGGGTTCAAATCCCAGCATTGACAATGTAACCTGCACTTCACGATACAAGCTTTTGGCTTAATGTAGAGTGTGCAGGAAAGTATTTGGGATTATAAAAAGATCTGATAAAAAAAGCCATTAGCTGAAATTTAGAAATCAAGGGATACAATTCTGAATATAGACATTTGAGTTCAGCTCCAGATTAATGGTACACGAGATATTTTTAGCAAAGAAGGATGAAAAATATGTTTTCACAATTCTAAACTAGCTGTGTGTACCTATAACTTTTTTTTACGATCGCACACAGTACCTAAATTGATATCAGATTGCTGCTTTCGATACTATACAACTCAAATATTGTGTGAACATAGTTAGTATTACCATCGGTTGGTAGCTAAGTGGTAATGCGCTCAACTGCCAATTGGATGAGCGTGGGTTTGAACTCCACTACACAACACAAGCTTTTCTAACTTACTGAGAAGAATATAATGATGTATTTGGGTTTATTTTGATACAAAAAGATTTAAAATATTTTTAAAAAATGATTCTGCTTTCTCAGACATTTCAAGGACCACAGTTCTCAGTTGAACAGATCTGTTTTATAGGAAGATCTTTGCTATATAGGCGGTAGGTATATGAATGAATATTAATTTACCTAACACATAATGTGTATAACACTTTCACTAAGTATATAAAGAATTACTATAATAGTATTATATATAGTTGTGGTTGTAGTATAAAGTCAGAGATAGTCAGCTTATGGTTTAATGCTATAATTATTGTGAAATGTTAAGTAGAACCATTGGTTCAGAAATTTAATCAGAGGCAGGTCAAGACTTGAGAAATAAAATGGAGATGATTGGTCACACCGTGAGACGAAACGAGGGAAATATCAAAATATTCATAAAATCCTATCAAAATGCTTAGAAACTACAAGAAGTTACGTACAAACCAGTTAGTAAATTAAAATAAGCGTGTAAAAGTTGTGTAAATGTGTAAAACTTGTGGTTAATGTTGTGGTAAATGTATAAATGTTGTGGTAAATGTGTAAAAGTAGGGTAAGTGTGTAAAAGTTGTGGTAATTGTGTAAAAGTTATGGTAACTGTAAAAGTTGTGTAAATGCGTAAAAGTTGTGGTAAATGTGTAAAAGTTGTGGTTACTGTGTAAAAGAAAAAAAAACTTACGGTAACTGTAAATGTGTGGTAACTGTGAAAAAGTAGGGTAAGTGTGTAAAAGTTGTGGTAAACGTGGGTAACTGTAGAAGTTGGGTGAATGTGTAAAAGCTGTGATAGATGTGTAAGTTGGGTAAATGTGTGAAAGCTGTGGTAGCTGGGTAAGTTGGGTAAATGTGTAAAAGTTGTGGTAAACGTGTAAACGTTTTGCCATCATAGATGGATGGATTGGTATGGATGGTATAATGGTTGCCTATTACTGATCTAAATGCTAACACTGTAGTTTGTAGTGTCATTAAAATATTACAAAGCAAGAATGCACCCATGTGTGAATTTTTTATGTAATATTATTCTTATAAGAGCCACAATCACATCTAAACATTTCATATACTGTTTATGTTTTTACACCTTGGATATTTTTTTACTTTTTAATGAATGTTTTCCCATAAAATACAACTGTTGTGAGATTTAAGAGTAGGTAACAGGGGTCATCAACCATTTTAATCATTTATTTAAAGGTATTTTAATTTGTACAAAAATTTATCGGTTTGTAGGGGCGACTGGGATTTGCACTTAATTCTCAAAATTCTTGAGACAAACCAAATATCAATGTTCAAAGAGTAGTAGGACTGATACTAAGATATGTTTACCAAAATGGAACAATTTGTGAATAAAGTAAAAGAAAGAGATACATATAAATGAATTTACCTTTTCACACTGAAGTCTATCCTTGCTCGCCTTTTCCTCGTCCCGATCACTCTCATTATCAACAGACAGCAACCTATCACGATCTCTATTACTTCTATATCTCTCCAGGGTAGACAGATGGGTTCTGCTTTGAGGATTTGCTGCAGGCGATGGTTCCGTGGTGCTTCCTATAATGCTGGAGAACCTGTTGAACGGTGGGTAGCCGGGATCCATGTGTTTGTCCTTCTCAAAGTTGCTGGGAAGTTTTGGTAGCGGAATGACGTCTACGTCAGTCACGATGGCCTCATCTACAAAATCATCCACTAAGTGAATGAAAAGAAACGATAATATTATGTACGAAGCAGAGCAAAAGCATCCATAATGTCTAGCAAATTACGTTCTAATTCAAAGCACGATACTTCTTATAGCATTATTTAGAAATAGCAATATCTTTTATATTCAGGGTGTCCTGTAAATCAACGTCATCCCGTGGAGAGGTGATAGACCAGCTCATAACTGACCAGAAAATCGAAATATGACCTTAGTAAAAAATCAATCATTCTCAAGATATCGGCACTTTTTTGTTTTTCTTCTTTTTATTAAGCCGCCATCACAAGTTTGAAAAATATTGTTGCCAGTTTACTTAACAATCCAAAATTTAGCAGATTTTTTTAAACAGCATTCTAAAAATATAATTTGAAAGTAGCAAAAAAATTTTGCCATATCCATTTATCCCATCAAGCAACACTAAATCCAGTAAAACATATGAGTAAAACCAATTATGTTCCCATGTGACTTCTACGGTGAAAAAGACAGTAACCCACATGTACCATTTGATGGTTGACAGTTTTAACGAACAAGTCCAAAACAAAAACAGAGCTTTGCAGTTACAAATATAATATCATAACAGGCAAATTTTTCGTTCTACAATAAACTAAAGCAGTCATACAAATCTGTACTAAAATATTTAAAATAGCATTTTCCCATAGTATAATATACCTACAGCTGCAGCATATGCTTAGAAATACATAATATTTAAACTCAATGTGTACTTTACCCATAATATCCAAATCTGAGACTTGTAGTTCTCTGAGATGGAAGGTGTGTTCCCCCCGCATGACCATCTCTAGGGTGCGAGGTCTGCGGAGGCGTCTCGAGGACCGTGGTGACCATCCCGCTCTGTCGGCAGACTCTCCTCCGACACCAGAGTCTCCCGTTGTAGAACCTAAAAAAAATATTAAGGTTTATTTATATACTTAGATAACGGAGTTATCGACACAAACCCAAAGTTGGAAAAGCTTGCGTTATGAAGTGGTGCGGGATTTCCTCTATTCAATTTAAATGATATTTTTTTGAGTTTTTACACTAAACCGGAAATAAACTTATATGTTTCTTTCTATAGTTTTTTAGTTTTTTTGTGTTCTTTAAGTCGAAAAAATAATTATTTGATTTCGACATACGCATCACTTGGAATATTTAAAAAATTGAGAAAATCGATGTGAAAATTTTTGTTTTATAAATGACTAGCTGTATTACCCGTGCTTCGCTACGGAAAAATTGTGTGGATCCCCCCCCCTTCGTGCCCCCTTAGTGTCCCCCTCCTCGTACCCCCTACCACAATAAGAACATTCCCTGGGGCAAGCACAATAATTTTCCAAAGTTTCATCTCAATCGGATGAACGGTTTAGGTGTCTATAAAGGAGAAGGTGAAAAATGTTAGGTATATACCATAGGTACGAACTAAAATATTTATTATTGGGAATCATCACAATCTGTCATCTAAATTGTCTGAATTAATTAATACGTATCATCAAAATTTATATACCTACATTTTTTTCTGAAATTAACAAATTTACGAATATTATTTTACTTAAAAGTTTATATTTTGCAATTTAAATTTCGCGCCGTTGGTGTTCCAACGGGCGGGGTTAATAATATGTATTTCACAATCGATAAAACACACTATGCAATATATTATGTATGTAAAAACAGACTGATGACTGTGTGCCCACCTGTGTACATAAGTATAGACGTGTGTAGTACGGTAAAATATAGTACAGTCAGTCCAGCAAAATAACAACTACTACTTAATATTTGCGTTAAATATTCGCAAATGCCTTGCTATATGGAAACCAATACTGTGTGGTAGAAACTTCTGGAAATTGAGAACCTTCTGTGAATTTTTTTTGATGAGGGGATTCAAGGGTTGTGTGGAGCATGTGTGGTATGGTATGAAAGGGCGTTAGAAAAGAAATTCAAATCTTCAGAAAGTCATTTTTATGCGTCCTCAGACCATCGGGAGACACAGAGTGATCGAGAGAATCCAGTCACCACATACCACATTGTTTGGTGTCTCATAAAAGAGCTTCACAAGTAGAACTTGGCTAGACGGGCAATGCTGGGCAATACAGTTAGTACGGCTTATGAAAAAAATACAATTAACGAAATTGCAAATATTTTTTTACTCAGAGTCCATGCTTCACTGAGCGCATAACAATACACTTATTTCACCACCTATAAAAACGTGTATATATTCACGTATACAGGAGAGTACTTATATCAACTAACAACTATAAAAGTACCCTTTTCATGCCCTTATCCTCAATTTTTGATTAAACAATGTAAGACGAATTTTTTTCATTTTAAAAGAAGTATGCAACTGTTTAACTACAGCTTTGTAGCTTCAGTGTTTACCGAGATACGTTACTATCAAAGCAAATTTAATCCCACGCCCTAACCCTTAAGGATTGACTCTTTTTCTGGACAGAATATCATATTTTGACCCTTTCTTAGGAATCCATTTTTTGGAAATTCCTATAAAATTATTTTTTACCGTATTAAGAGGCATTTAAAAATCACCCCTTTTCTTTATGTCCTTTTTCATCCCTTTAAATAAAAATTAAAAAAAAACGGCGAAACAGCCTATTACTAATTTTAATAGTAGAATCTATGTGCCAAATTTCAACTTCGTACAATGTCTGGTTTCCGGGATATTCGCATACTCTGAAAAACTTTCAACCCTATTTTTCACCCCCTTAGGGGCGGAATTTCCAAAAATCGCTTCTTAGTGGAAGCTTTTGTATTAAAACCTATCTGCCTTCAAAATTTCACTTCTCTAGGATTAGCCAATTCGGCTCTGCGTTGATGAGTGAGTATGTCAGTCAGTCATTCAGTCATTCATTCAGTCAGGCACTTTCGTTTATTATTAGAGATTATTCCATATATTCTTCTCAAGAAACTACAATCTATTGGTATGTGCACTACTGCCTTGAACTGGTTTGGATCCTACCTATGCGGTAGGAGCCAGCAAGTTTTGATCAATAATCATCTGAGTTCTCATGAACAGATTTCATATGGCGTTCCTCAGGGCAGTGTGCTCGGTCCTATATTGTTTTTAATCTATATAAATGATTTATGCAATATTAAAATACCGGGAAATGTAATCACCTTCGCAGATGATACAGTTCTAGTTTTTTCAGCTGAAACTTGGGATATTGCTTTTGCCAGATGTGAAGAAGGTTCAATGATCGTAAAGGAATGGCTTGACAATAATATTTTAACTCTTAATGCAAAAAAATCTAAATATATTACATTTAGCATAAATTCCACGGGCCAACCTTTAAATAAATATAATTTGAAAATTCATAATTGTAACCACGATTGTAATTGTGATTCTCTGGAAAGTGTAAATAATATTAGTTACCTTGGTGTATTGATTGATAAATTTTTGAAATGGAATGATCACGTAAATATGTTGTCAAGTAAAATTCGAAGGTTATCTTATATTTTTAAGGATCTTCGCAATATGCTTGACATTGGAACTGTCAAGTCTGTTTACTATGCTATTGCTCAATCTTTGCTTTCTTATAATGTTATAAGTTGGGGTGCTTGTCTTAGAACAAATCTTGAACCATTAAATGTCGCACAGAAATTGATTTTGAAAATTATGTTTAAGAAAAAATACCGATATCCTTCCGACTTGTTGTTCATGGAATCTGGAGTAATGACGGTAAAACAGTTGTATATAATGCAGGCTTTGTGTAGATTTCATAAAAAAGTTTCTGAGGGTTCTGCTAAAAGAACTCAGCAGGGTCGTGTAACTAGAATGGCAAAAACCTACAATTACCAAACAATAAGGGCTAGAACATCCTTTGGTCAGAGTAATTATTTCTATCAGGGTCCTTTGCTGTATAATTCTATTCCCGAAGAACTCAAGTCAATTACCTCTGTAATTTCGTTCAGAAAATGTGTAAAGAATTTCATACTGGTGGATGACAAAAATAAAATCCTTTTGAGTTTTGTATAGTGATGAAGTGTGGTCACCACATTGGTTTGTTTTTTTTTAGATTTAATTTAAGTTTTGAATATTGATTTGGGTTGCATTGAAGCAGGTGTTTGGTACTGTTAACAATAATAAGTAGTAATAATCTGCAACAATAATGCACCTGATGTACCATTCGGTGTGTTGTTGCAGAAATTTGCCAAGTACCCGACTCTGCCGATATGCAACCTAGTATATCTTGTTATGTTTTGTATTAATAATTTGTCATAATAAGTAATATGATATTTTGATATGTACTTTTAGGATAAAGATGTCTTCACTCTGATTAATTGTCAACCCCGATACAGGCCATAACCTAGTGGGGTTGATAATTTATATACTATACTGTGTACGTTTATGTATTGTTGTATGTATTGTTTGTGTACTTACAATGTTGAGAAATATAAATAAATAAAAATAAATAAATAAATATCAAAAATGGTTCTGAGGTTGCATTCAAAAATGTCTAATGCTAATTTATATAAATATATTTTTTTCAATGTGATACAATAAATAATAATGCCGAAAGTTTTATTGAAAAATTGGTAAAATTGTGAGGTCAATACTGTAGCCTTCTTAATAATTGCATCTGTTGTTTTGTTGTTGTGTAAACATATTGCCTTATGTCTTCAGTGTCACATATGTTTTAGAGTTAGTATGGTACAATATTGTAGGTATGATTGAATTGATAGATATAAAGTAATACTCCGTACCTTCCTTGGATGAAGCATCAGATGACGCACAGCTTCCTTTCTTTGTGTTGTTTGCCACCTGTTGACAAGTAAAGGAAACGTTTTAATATACACAGAAAGGCTTTGCATATGGAATACCATGGAGAGATCTGTGCTGTTGATGATGTGATCAGATGGGGGCGACAGAGGCGGCATTGGTACCAACATGTCCAAAGAATGAACGGCTCAAGGATACCACACGTGGCACTGCATGGTATCCCAGATGGACAACGCCAGCCAGGAAGGCCCCCAAAGGGGCTATTTATTCTCTCATTCCGCATCACTTGCGGGATAGGCGGAGAAGACGGATCAGGTTGCAGCCAGAATGATTACATGGGGCAGTCTTGTCCACTTTTTCATCATTCTCTCATCCTTCATTCTCTCAACGTTTCTAAAAAGTATGATCAAGTACTTATTCAAAATATTTAAAACATGATTGACACCGTTGGTTGGAGTGCAGACTTCAAATCAGGAGATGCCAGGTTCAAATTCCAGCACTGACGAGTGCAGACACTTTACGACACAAGCTTTTAGCTTACTATGAAGTGTAGAGGAAAGTATTTGGGGTTAGCTGGCAGAAATCACAACAATGGCTCGCCCTAGTAAACAAATGTTATGGTATCCTAATCGTAACATATTAATTCTGTATTCTATTTACCAAAAGTGTAAATAAATAAATAATTATTTGGATTTACGCACACAAGCCCAGATCGTTTTTAAAAATCAAACAAAAATAAATAAAAAAAATAGGTTAGAGGTCTGGGTTCGATTCCCGGCCGTGGCAGATGAATGGACTGGAAATGGTTAAATGATCACATTAAACCAGCCAATGATCAGATGATGGAAATGTCCATCCTTTGCTGTGTACCTGTTAAAACAACAAAGTTCTCACAAAAAATAAATTGTGGTTTTCAGAATATAATAAAAAAAAATTTACCACCATAATGACTCCATAAATTCACAATCTTAAATTAAAAAAAATTCCTTTGGCACACCACAGGCATAGGTAGATTTCAAGTGAATTATTTATCTTATTAATTTTAAGAGTACATCTGTACATATAATAAAAACAATTACAATATCATCACCAAATAAACCAGCGAAGTGATGAAGTATTATGGATGTAGTTTATTCTTTGATTTTCGAAGTACCTAATCCAATAATCAAATTATTTTCATTCCACTCTTTGATTTTTGAAGTACTTAATCAAATATTGTTTCGTGATTCCACTCATAATATGGATTGGTACCGGTACCTAAGCACTAGAAATTTGAAAAAAGATGTGAGTTCTACTCGTATCGTGAAGCACTTTTCTAAGACAACAAACACGCTGGTACCTATGCGGTAACTACTTAACTAGATCTTTCGATCGATCAGTGTAGTCCGAGGAATTGAGCTAGACAAAATCTAACTTTTGATCTGTATTCCTTATTTAATGCCCTTTCATGCGATACCAGACACGGACCCTCACAATCATTGGATCCCCTCAGAATGATTGTTTTTGTATTTAAAGCCTTAAAAAGTGAACCTTCCTCTTAATGGATTTAACCGAATCTCCTATCAGTTCATCTACCCCTTACCAAAAATCTACCACCCAAGTTTCACGTTTCTGCGACGCATAGGTTGGCCGCAAACGTGCGCACAAGAAAAGGGACATATATATATATGGCTTATATATATAAACTTTTAAACCAAGGTCGGATTCGGGTTCTCCTGGTCCTAATTAGTGATACTGAGTAGAAATTTTTCAATTCTGCGACATCACGGGAGAAACGAATAGGTAGAGTTCCTTATGGAAATCTACCTAAAAACACACCATTGAAAATCAAATAAACAAAATAAAAAAAAAAAAACAAAACACAACACTATTTTATTCCATTTTCAAATACAAATGACTCAATTGAGAACTAATTACTATAAATGTATGTAGGTCTTGAAGAGTTATTTATGGAACCTGTAGACCTACAGGTGTTTGACTATTTTAGGAGAGTTGTTTACACGTGAGTAGTAAAACGTACAAGTATGTGAGACAGCAGATATGCAAGTTTAGTAGAAAACTATAAATATCTCACGACACTACACGACGCATTATGTCTAAAGTGTTTATGCAACTGAAATGACGAAGTGTGTTCACAAATGTGACGACCGATATGAACCCAATTCATAAAAGACTGACTTACAAGATACCAATTCAATTCAATTTATTTTCAAAGAATATGGCTTACAAAGTATGTGTATCATTAGAACATTATTTATATTATATTATTTCAAATTAAATTTAAAGCCCCCAGACAGTATAAGTTTACTGGTATAAGGGGGTCAATCATAAAACACATTAAATATCAATTGTAAAATAAGTCCATCAATAACATAAACACATATACAACAACTTGATCACTATTTATTGTCTTTTATTCAGGATTAGCTTTCTTAGACTCCTGGCGAAAGGTTTTGGTTGTGTTATCCTCTTCAGCTCCTCCGGCAAGGAATTATACACCAAAGAGGCAGTGTAAAGAAATCCATACCTGATCCTATTTGTCCATAGTTTATTAACTTTTTTTATTAAATAATTAGGGTCAAAAATCTGGTAAACAGACGTTAATATTTGCATAAAAAAATGTTTTTTTTTTAACGGGGAATAAAAGCAAAATATTCTATATGCCGCGTCCCTTGCAGGGTAGGCAGAGAGGACAGAGCGCCAGACAGCCCTATCCCTACACACACTCCTAGCTTCCGTCACATTCATGCAATTTGTCATACATGCTTTCCGATTCCTTTTACTCAAAACATGTCATCTTTAAATAAAATAAAATATGAATAAAGCACCATCTAAAACTATTACGAATAAAAAAATAGGTTTGAAACTTGTACATTATAAATTCAATATGGGACGACATCTATTCAATTTTTTTACGACACACGGACCGCAACCGCATGTGAAAGAAGTGTTTGGAATTTTTCAGTAGGTATAGACCATTTAACATAACCAGGCAGTTGGGTATTTCATTATATCCCTAGCAACTCTATTGTCAAATCTCGTATCCATGGTGATCCATAATCTTTGAACACGGATCAGACGTAGGTATGTAAGTCTAGGTAATTATGTAATAGAGATTACACATACCCGTTATTTAAAATCTCGATAAAACAAAAATGCATTAACATTTCACAAAATAAAATTCATTAGGCCGAATGGAATGTTTTCGCCATGTTCCCTCAGTAAATTGTTTTATTCCTGTAGCTAAAATCAATACTGCATTCTATAAATAGTCCCTCGTGAGATGAACTTAAATGTCAAAGGTGAGGGTTTCACAAATTTAAGATGAAAAGGTCACGCATTTCAAATAATTAATGGATGTTATAATGCTGCCTGGAAAAAACATGGAATTTAATTGTAGTACTTATATATCGAACAGATACATACAGATAAAATTAGAAATGAGGAGATCAGACGTCGTCGAACAAAAGTCGCCGACATCCCAGAAAGAACAGCAAAGCTGAAATGGCAGTAAGCGGGACATGTGGCAAGACAGGACAGTGTCAGATGGCACCTAACATCATGAAGAGGAGTCCCTGGGAAAACAAAGAGGCGTAGGAAGACCACAGAGAAGGTGGACACATGACATTGTCCAGCTTACGGGTCGTGGATAGCAGCAGATAGCCCAAACGTTCGGAAAGGCGTGTTTGGTATCGTTTGGAAAAACAGTTCTAGGATGTGAAGTCATAAAATCTTTTTTATTTTTTTTTATTTTTACGATTCCTTGTTTATACAATTTTTCCTGTGCTCTATAGCGAGAAATCTTACCCACATGTTAGTAAAAATTAATATGTTTAAATTAGTTGAGAGCATGTAAGCCAGTCTTCTAAACTGCATAGTAATATTGTATTGTGTAGTATGGAGTAGTGACCTGAAGTGTGTAAGACATGACAGAAATAGACTTCATTTAATATCACAATACTACACTTAGCACTATGCACTTCCTCATAGTAACATACCAAGCACTAGCGCCGTCTTATATGATAATAATATGTCACATCACTCCAACACCCCTTATGGAGTATGCAGAGAGAGAATCATAGACTTCTCTATCTTTCCCGTGCTTCCGTCATATTCATACAATTATAATTTTTTTTTATTCTTTAAATGAATCTGGGTTTATCGAAATAAACCCAAATACATCACAGAAAGCTTCAAAGCTTGTGTTGTGAAGTGGAGTTAGTCGGGGATCAAACCCGCGCCCACTGGATCAACAGTCGAGCGCGTTACCAACCAGGCTACCGACCACCTCAATATATATTATGCACTCTACGATTGATTTTATTAAAAATGCATCCATCCTTGAGGATATAATTTCATCGAAAATGCTATTTTCTTTCTATTCTTTTCCATCCCCTCACGCCGCATCCCTTGCAGAGTGGGCAGAGAGAACATATCACCAAATTTTCCTATCTTTATATAAACTTTTTTCTTCCACCACATTTATGCAATTCTACGATTCTTTTTACTCAAAATGCATTCATCTGTGAGCATCTTGTCTACATGGTCGAGCCAAGTTGTTTTTGGACAGTCACATTTTCTTACACCTCTTCGCTCGACCAAACATATCTTTTCTGTCGTCATTCATTCTCTCAACATGCCCAAACCATCATAGTTTATTTACTTTCATTCTAGTTACAATACCCGTCTTACAGTCACTCACCTCTCTAATAACCTCTTTCCTCTTCTAACGATATAAAATAAAATCTAAAATGCGTTATTTCTTCTTGTGATCTTTTTGCATGTGAGATTTCTTCCATGTGCAATTTTTCCCGTGAGGTTTTTTCCCCACGATATTTTTTCCTGTACGATTTTATCATGTAAACCATAAAAATGATATCAGAATATGCAAGTATCTGTTAGTATAATGAAAGACACTAAACTATATTTAAATATCTGAATGCATGGTGTTGTGTTATGTTAATTACGGCAATAAAACCAGTTGAACTAATCTCATTAGTGGAGAAATGTGTCTCCTGCTATAAATAACTTGCCCTAAAGACACAGGAAAACTCATTATTAATTTATATTAACTGGAACAATATAAAACTGAATGTATGGTCATTTATGTTTCCTCTAGACATTAAATTATTTTAAGCGAGAGATTTATCTTATGATAGATAATATGTGTGACGCTCTGTCTTCTCTGGGTACCCTGCAAGGGTAGCCAGAAGAATTTAATTTGGTACTGTAATTAAATAAATGTAGATGATGTTTTTTTTCTATTCATGTGTATGTATTGTAATCGGGGTTAGCTGGCAGAGATCCCAGCATTGCGATACGCTCGCCCTAGTGAACAAATGTTATGATTTATATTTTTGATACTGACAATTTCTAATGCGACGTTTTGTGGAGCAAGTCCACCTCAAGGGCGCCTATTCGTAATGTTAACATATGTATTTTGTTCATCAACAGGGTAAGTATTAAACGATACGGAAAAAATTGTGATAGGCCGACTATGGATTTGGCAGACTAGCCGACTAGTAGGCACTCAAATGGCTGATCTATCGGCCGACTAAAATAGTCGCTTTCCCTAAAACATGTTGTAAATACTGGCATTTATTTCTTTAATTTTCTGTAGCTATTATGTACAGACTATATTCAGCATCTTTGGCCGTATAGTCGGCTTTCCTGACCGGTCGGTACATCTCTAATATAAATTTATATAAAACATCTCACCTGTTTATCAAATTTGCTTTCGAGCAACCTGACAGATGGATATTGAACTCTCGGAAGTTGGTTAGTCTGTAGTGTGTATTTATTGTTGTAATTCCCTCCTCGATAGTTTCCCCCGTCATATGAGCTGCCGGAGTACACCCTGCTAGCTGACACGCTCCTAGGACTGGCCGCCGTGTGGTAAGTCCTGGGGACTGCAGGACTCTTGCTTCTCATGCCCACACCCTGGTTGCCCGTCGTGTACTGCTTACTCGAGTATGTGAGGATTATAGTCTGCTTCGTCGTGGCAGTTTTGGTAGGTTGCTGTGTGTTTATATTTGCAATTCCGTTGGGACCTATCTGTGTTGGTATTAAGCCCGATGTTAGATTTGATGATTCTGCAAAAAAAAAAAAAAAGGAAATAGGCATTAAATTAAAATTACAATAATGTTTATGTAATAAAAATGCCTGATATTTAATTTCTTTGATTTGTACAAGATTCATCTATCGATCCCCTCACGCCGAATCCTTTGTGGGGTAGGCCACAGGGTCGAGAACAGGGCGCAAGAGTGCCATATCCTTACACGCACTCCTTACTTGTCTGGTCAACACAATCAGTCCAGTCAGATGCCCACGCTTCCTTAAATGTCTTCCTTCACCCATTACATCTATTTGGCCATCCTGTGATCATTCATTCTCTCAACATGTCTGGACAAATCTTTAGGTGAGACTGCATCCCTTAAGCTACGTGTCTAGTATTTTCAATTTTGTTCGTGTTAAATTAATTTTAAAATGTTTTTTGTATTTGATTATGTATTTGACACTGTACCAACAAGAAATTGTTAAAGGCTTTAGCCGTTGATGTGTAAATAAATAAATAAATAAATAAAATTTGCCTGTGATATGTGGACTGCACCAAGTGTCTCACAATACGTACTCTAGCACAGACTAAACCATCTTCCATGAAGACATTTTCCATACGGAAAGCATATAATAATAACTTTCATTTAAAAGGACAATACAACAATAGATTCAAAATATGGTCCTTTGACTGCTGATCAGTTTGAATTACCAAAATCTTAAGAGATGAATTACCTTTGACTGTGTTATTGTTTTTATATTCATGCTCCTGCAGACAGGCATTGAAGGCCTGCTCAGCTGACATGTTGACATCTGCTACTTTAGCTATCTTTGGTATTGTAGTCTGACGGAAACCAAATCTGGAATCAAATCACCATATTAAGTATATTAGACACATTACATACTAACATTTAATTAATACCCTTCATTAGCATTACTAATGAATTCACAGTTAAATGCAGTTAATTTTAAATGTCCCCATTTGAACATTCTTTGCATAATGCCATAATTTACCCATCCATATATATTCACATCACATGTAGATGTATAGTCATAAAAAAAGTATTACCAGCCAGTAGCGCAGCGTAGGGGGGGGGGGGGGGGGGGGCGCTCCCCGGGCGACATATTTTAGGGGGTGGGATTTTTTTAGGAATATTTCTAAAATTCATTAAATCACATTTGTTTCATTAAAAACTCGAAAAAAATCACGCCTGCCTGCGGCGCTATTTCTCTCTTTTTGTACAATATCAATATCTAAATTTTAGTTATTCCACTCGAAGAAATTCGCATGCGGCACTATATTTTATGTTTTTATGCCATATCAAAATTTTAATCATCCCACTCCAGCCTAGGAGTTCTATATGATTCCTGTAAATTTTCGAGAATTTTGGATTTATATGCCTAAAGAATGGGGGGCGGCGGATTCGACTTCCGTCCTGGGTGGCAGAAACCCACGCTACGCCACTTGATACCAGTGAAAATCTCTGTCCTAGATCGCTAATCAACTAACTTCATTCTTTGTTGCTTATTAAAAGAAGTTACCTGTTGGTACGCAAGGGTTGTCCTGAAGTTTCTTTCCTCGGCCTTGCAAGTGGAGTAGATCTGCCAGACAATACAGGACTGCCTGTGAAGAGTTCCTCTTTGGATCCTGAAACAATCAGATGATCGCAATTACAACAACCAATTTAAATGGGCCAGAAATTGTGTTACATGCTGCACTTTAGGAACTACGCAAATTGTTTACTGTGAAAAGTGAAGGAAAGTATTTCTAATATCGCTTTAACTTCTTCAATAAATAATTTTGTATGAGAGTGTAAGCGCAAAACGTAACATATGCGACAAAATCGATTTTGACTTATTATATAGAAAGCAGACCGTAGGTATATAAAAAAAAAAATCCGCTAGAGTCACTGAGTCTTACCTTAAACATTTTATCAACCAAATTACAATATTGGGTATATACAATATACATCCAATAAATTACGGGAATAATCTCAAATTTCGATACCAGATCACCTTCTTCACGAAATTACTAAATTTACTGCCAACTTAAGTAAATATAAGTGGAAAATTTCAAGGTGCTGAGACATTGAGAAATTTCAAAATTTGAAGAGGAAAATGCCGACGAAGACGACAACAACAGATGAAGAGTTAAATAAAATCATGATTAATCTAGTGCATTGTCTCTAGTAAAAATTGCATACCTCCATTTCCATTTCTATCAGACGCTGCGAGTCTAACTGCAGGATTGGCTATCTCCCTGGATATGGACGACCCACTGCTATCCTTGTGTCCTTTCTTCTTGAAGCCAAATGACATTGAACTCCCTTTGGCAGATGGCGTAGTGGATCGCTTTCGTGCGCCCTTCGAATCTGATTGGCCCTGGGGACAAAAAGAAAACATTTCATTTCATTTATTTAATATCAAAAAATTTAACAAAATAAAATACAAGAAAAAACAAGTACTGGACTGTATTGCCCCACTAGGCGATAGCCTGTTCCGGGGCAATACTAACCACAATATAACAGTTCAAGGTTCAAGAATATTGTAGACTGATTATGGTGTAACAGTTAAGGACAGCAAAGGTAGTCTGGGTGGTTGGTGGTCGCAGCAGGTGTCTGTTTCTAGTGTTTACTGTCAATATATAATTTGGAAGGTATTTTGTGGGATACTTATGGATCTGTTTGATCTTGTGGACCTTACAGTATAATCCTCGTAATATATATTTAACAGGTAATCCTAAAGATGGTTGGTGCGCTTTAAATATTGCCGCAATAATTGCTCGAAAGTGTAAGAGGACCTTTAGTCGCGCATCCTTTGACAAGGTAATGCACGCGCATACACCTGTCGCTGCTGTGTGGCAAGTACAGCCAGATATTATTATAATGTTGTTAGACATGATACATCAGTTATTATGTACCCAGTTAAGGTAGTTATACTTGGAAAACTACTAAGGAATCTTGACCCATTTTTAATAATCGGCTGTTGTCAGGTAAGTATTGGTAATGAGGTATAATTTTAAACCGTATTATATTCAACTATATGCAGGTAATGTTTATCTAAGTAGCAACGTCCCTGTAATAAGCAGACGACTAGGCCATCAAGGTCGATAAGGTGTTGGAAGCATCTTAATTCATTTGTATTATCATAATATATTTGTTGCCAGTGATGGCAAGTAGACCAGAGGTTATTTATGTCTATCCAGTCTATCACATAAAAAAGTATTCAAATGATGAAGTATACCTACACAACGATCCATGGAAAAACAGATGATCGGTGTAGGTCTTACAGATAGAATAAGAAATGAGGAAATCAGACACATGTATGTAGAACCCGAGTTATCGACGTCATGTATCGTACAGCTAGACTGAAATGACAAAGGGCAAGCAATGGGATAGCAAGACTAAGATAATAGTAGGAGGACACCCAGACTTATTAAATTGAGACCATGGGCTAACGAAAGAGGTGTCAGAACGCCACAGAAGAGATGGGAAGACGACGTAGTCTCAGTAACGGGTGGACAAGAATGGAGAGTAACAAAAAATTATGGAAATGTTTGAAGGAGGCTTTATCATGGCAGTGAGAGAAGTAGGCTGATAATAAGGAGATATTTGATCAAAAAGGGCGTCGGAAGTTTAACAATTTAGTACCTAGTTAGTTAGTTCTAAACAAGGGATGCGGCGTGAAAGGGGTGGAAAAGAATATTCTCAGATGACAAAATCACATAGTTTCCCAGTGATAACAGATTTACTATTATGCATAGCTTACGCTTTTAGAGAGACGTCCCAAAAAGAGGTGGTCCGACGACATAGCCGCTGTAGGGGAAAAAACTGGCTGCAAGCAGCAAACAGCAGAAAGGAATGGAGGAATATGGAAGAGGCGTATATCCAGCAGTGGAGGACAGGGGGCTTAGGAAGAAGAAGAAGATAGCTTACGCTGAAAAATCCTGTAGGAAAAAAGCTAAAATACAATGTCGTTTGAAACTGCACTGTCAATAAGAACAATGTACTTGACATATTCTAAGTACTATTTATTAGTCATTGTTGAGGTCTTTACACTTGCCCAACCCAACCCTCAATAGTAATTATATTGAAGTAGTTTAGTTAAGTACTGTCCAGTGTACAATCAAATGCTCAATGTAGTTGACCACCATACCAATACTACGTTATACGTAGTAGCCTCGTAGTCCGCCCTATGGAATTATATATGACCGTAGCTCACGCCACCAGGTGGTTTTCCATATACACACACAGGTAATCTAATATTACTCATACTGAAGTGAATGATACTTGCTTTGTTTACCTCTGAACCGTAGGTAAGTACTCAATTACTGATATCGAGTTTATAAGGTATAGTAGAATGAATTGTCTTTATTATATGGGGTCACTGTATGACGCCCGTTGCCCATGCCTATCATTCATTATTTTTAGTAAAACTTTGACTGCAAGACTAGCGTTGTGACAAGAATGAATGTGAATAAACTAAGATGGTTTGGACATGTTGATATAATGAAGATGACAGGATGACAAAAATATATACATATATTTGAGTGAGCGAGGGGTGAGGAAACGCGACCGCCCGAGACTGACCTGGTCCGATCACGTCGACCAGATCCTCAAGGATGGACGCGTTTTGAGTGAAAGGAATCGGAGAGCGTGTATGACAAATTGCATGAATGTGACGGAGGCTACGAGTGCGTATAAGGATAGGGCTGTCTGACGCTCTGTCCTCTCTGCCAACCCTGCAAGGGACGTGGCGAGAGGGTGTAGATGGATAGATAGATATTCATATCACGTCCCTTCCGGGATAAGCAGAGAGAACACAACGCCAGACTTTCCAATCTTTACATACATTTCTTGTTCCAAAACATTCTCACAATTTGTTATAAGTACACTCTACGATTCATTTTATTCAAAACACGTCCGTCACTCAGCATCTGATCGATATAGTCAAGCCAAATGGTTATTGGACTGCCACATTTTCTAACACCTCTTCTTTTACTCACGTACATGCATTTTCTTTGTCATCCTTTCATCATTCATCCTCCCTACACGTCCTTACCATCTCAACTTCTCAACATTCATTCAAATTCTCCACATGTCAAAATTTATATGATGAAGTTTTGATTTGTGATTGAGAGGCATGGTCCACAGACAAAACAGACCAAAAGAGATTGGAAGTCTTTAAGATATTGTCTCAGAGACAAATCATGGGCCCTGTAGAGACCACATTACTAGAAAATGACAAGAGGTTCTTGGCAGAAGCGCGAAATACGGCAACGTTATATCGGAAAAGCGTGCAAAATTTCGTACCTTCTCATTCGAAGTATGTACCTTACGTCTCTCTCTCAAAAACATAGAAACCA
Source organism: Ceraclea dissimilis (assembly GCA_963576895.1). Taxonomy (NCBI): domain Eukaryota; kingdom Metazoa; phylum Arthropoda; class Insecta; order Trichoptera; family Leptoceridae; genus Ceraclea; species Ceraclea dissimilis. Next base: position 13,794,620 of record OY756370.1, read on the forward strand.
TAAAAGGTTTATATCCAAGTTAGAAGGTCACTAAAGCAAATTTGCGTTGAAAAATATTATGACTTTTCAAAGTTTACCTATGACATTTATATATTAATATTTTTAAATGGCAACTGAATATAATTGTGTAGATACGAATAGGTAAACCTCTACATATAATTGCGGAAAATAATAGATACATACAGTCACTGCACGAAATTGCACTTAAACATAATTAAAGTTTGATTCAGATATTGGCAGCGGAAAGAATTTAGCAATATAGCTGTGTCATACTCAATAAAGACCAGGAAATAGATAAGATAAATCTATCATGATATTATAAAAAGTCATTCTGGGCATCAATACCATTAATCCGGTGAAATTAAACACAAAGCAGTCCCTCGATGGAAAGTTGTGGGGTAGTAGGGATTTCTTTCATTCTATACGTTTTTTGGGATGCTGAATCCGAATCCGAGGTTTGCCAACAAAATTTCGATACGGAACATGGCGAAAATACAAAAAATGGCGAAAATATTCGTTTTCTGGCGATTTCTTTATAAGAACTCGAAAACTGACAACTTTCGTAAGTTATTTTTCTACGCAAAATGAAAGTACGTAAAATTTACTACAAAATTTGCATATAAAATATTTCTCTAAAATAAATAGGAACGGAGCTGTCAAGGTCCAAAAAATGGCCAAATTTTCTTATTGTTTTACATTACGAGAATCGAAAATGTATTGAAAAAGTTCACCTTGTTGCCTTCATAAACAAATTTCAACAATTATTCTTCAAATTCATGAGTCATATTTTACCTCGTTGGAATCAGAAAACACAAAGAAAGTTATTAACCAAATTTTTATTTAAAAACACCGTGAAATATTTGAGCTAGACATGTTTAAATAATTTTATTTAAAAATATAGTAATTTGTTTAGGCTTTAAATGTTTAAACGTTTTTAGCTTAAACATTTCACTATATTTTTAAATAAAATCTATCCTGAAACCTTTCTCCATGTTTACTGATTCCGACGAGGTAAAATATGTATCATAAATCTGAGGAATAATTGTCAAAATTTGGTGATAATTCGAACAAGGTGACCTATTCTCCATACATTTTCCATTCTCACAATTTAAAATAACAAGAAAATTTGGCCAATTTTTGGAGCTTGACAGCTCCGCTGCTAGTTATTTTAGAAAAAAATATATATATATCAAATTTGTAGGAAATTTTATGTGCTTTCATTCTGCCAAAAAGATGACCCACAAAAAGTTGATGGTTTTTAAGTTCAAATCCAGAATTCGCCAGGAAATGAAAATATTCGCCATTTTACCAATTTTTCGCCATGTTCCGTCACGAAATTTTGTTGGCAAACCTCGGATTCGGATTCAGCACCCCAAAATACGTATAGAATGAAAGAAATCCCTACTACCCCACAACTTTCCATCGAGAAATCTAAAAGCACCGTATTACATTTGGTAAAAGTAAAATATCACATAAGTTTTTTTTAAACTAAGATCAAGACAAGCAAAAATGATAGACTAGTAATTAATATTTGTTAGGATAACGAATTTTAATGCATTTTCTAGTGCATTCAGAGGTACACATACAAAAACAGGGGTAATCGGAGGTTTTCTATGAAGTATTCCCACAACAGTATGAAGAATTAAGGATGAACATTGTCGGGCTTACGACCGACCTCGGCTGGCTTAAGTGATCACTTCACACTCGAGAAACATTCGCCATTTCAGTTCACCCCGGCTGGGATTCGAACCCAGACCTGGTCTGGGTTCTGGGTCTGGGTTCGAATCCCAGCCGGGGTGAACTGAAATGGCGAATGTTTCTCGAGTGTAAAGTGATCACTTAAGCCAGCCGAGGTCGGTCGTAAGCCAGACAATGTTCATCCTTAATTCTTCATACTGTTGTGGGAATTAGTCTAAGTTATTATGTAATGTAGCTCATTATTTGTTATCATCCTTGTAGCAGGGATATTGAAGGTGTCATTCCGGACGGTGTTGCTGGGGGGTGCCCTTCTGGCTAACCCTGGGGCCGTCTGAGTAACTTTGGGCTGTAAGTGCGAATAAAAAGGCGCCTAACTGGCGCCTGTGTTATTCGGGTGTGAGGAGGGACCTTCAATGTTGTGGGAATACTTCAATGTATATACTACGGCTGTAGAAAAAATCCAACGCTTTACAAGAATAAAAATTTGTAAATCAAAAATAATTCAAGGTTTTCTATGAGTTTGGGGACCTGTCACTTGAAACTGGAAAACATCATAAAAAATGTTATCAAAAAACGAAAGCTTGATTCTCTTTTTCGGAAACCCGTGGATTTTGGATATTTGGAAAACATCACGGATAATGCCACCGTTCCCGTGGCGAAGGGTAGATTTCTGCAGAAGAGAAGCCGGGGCCAACATTTCTTATGGGATTGCGTCAGATTAGACACTATAATAAATTAATATAATAATATTTTTTCCAAAAGGTAACTCGATGGGAATCGTGTTCTTAGGTAGTCGCGCCTGCACCGTACGAATCTTTATTTATTTATTTCACTAGGGCGAGCTTATCGCAGTGCCACGATCAGTGGCAGCTAACCATCTTGCCGACTATAAATTTACACACTATTTTTATAAATTGAGGTAGGAACTCGTAACATTATTATGAAAAAGCTACCCCACTAAACATTGAGTTCAACTCTGACACGCAATAACAGGTAAACTAATTGGAAAATACGGCTTTACTGTAATGGAAGAAGTAATAGAACTTACAATCTACGTGGAGGTACAGTGAGTTTCGCGTTAGAAGTCCCCTGGTGCAAACTTGTTTTAGTGTTGCTTGATGTGATAATAAGATATAGTTACATTTTTTCGCTACTTTCAAATTATATTTCAGAACTGTTGTTTAAAAAATTGACAATTTTCGAATTGTTAGAATACACTGGCAACATTGTTTTTCTAACTTGTGACAGTGGCTCGAAGGGATTATCGGAGTATTTTTTTCTTTTTCCAACTCGCAAAACTATCTTTTCTTTAAAATGATTTATCTAGTGCTACTCCGTAATATTTTCGGCATTGTGGGTTACTTGTAAAAGATACAATGTGAGAATATTGGGAACCTTTGACAGCTCTTATGACAAGATGCGACAATCAGGGCTACCAACAATGCAATCTTGAACTCCACTTGCAGCTAACGTCCGCACGGTGGCCATGGCTAAGATAGAGGAAACCATTTGTAGCAATTACAGCAACGGTTGGTATATTAGAAAAGTAATTTTTAAACATTTGCAGAAAGATGGCGTGCTTAGCACTCGTAAATACTTAGGTTACTAAAGTTTTTCTTCATACATTCTTCCTCGACATTGAACTTAATTGAACTATGTATGCAAATATAGTACCTATTAAATGCTTTGACCTTTGTAAATGACAGGATACAAGTTAATACGGATGGGATGTAAATTCAGGAAGTATCTGTATATTTGTGGGACTTGTAGTGTATTAGAAGCCAAGTGTAGTACATATAGAATATAGGCTCTAGAGAGGCATTGCACTACATCATGTAAGTACCTACTCTGGGCTACAGTATAGTCCACATCCATAGTACTGGAGGCGGTGGCATAGGACTAGCTCCTCCTACTATTGCACCATGTAATGTAGTAGTGAGGCCAGGACGCTCCAGGCATACCAGAGCAGAGCCACTACTCTGCACACCACCAGACTAGCAACACTTACCAGAGCCCAGGACAGCTTGCTGATACTTGGGAGGTAAGCGAACACTACAGGACTAAGGTATTGTTTTGAAGTCAGGCAAGCCGATCTAAAGGAGTAACACGATCATTGCTTAATCATATTCTTACTATGTACGTAATAATTGTAAATTGTGAAGTGCATTTTATGTAGAATAAAAAAAAAAAATCTACATATAAATACTAATAACACTTTGTAAACGTGCTGTGCGGAGCCTTTATAATGCTTGTTTGACTTTGAATGGACACTACCATTTTTGAGCAAGCCCAGCTTTTGAGGTTACACGGAAAACATGCCACTGGTTAATAAAACATTTTTATTTTATTTCAGTTATTTAACTGTCGGGCAGCTTTTGAGATGTGGTCCTACAGGAGAATTAAAGGAATTTATTGGAGGGATCACATAACGAATGAAGAAGTTCTCAACAAAATCAAAGCAAAAGGCACCTGCTCAATGCAATAGCAGAATGACGTGCCAAATGCATCGGCCACATATTGCGTCAAGAAGGTTTGTTATATGAATTAATTGAAGGAATGAACGAGGGGACAAACGACAGAGGGCGACCAAGGAAAGAATACCTGGACGACCTGTGACAGGATATGGGCTTCGACTCATATAAAGAGTTAATAAGAATTTCACGGGACAGGAATGAGTGGAGAAGGAGACATTGGGCTTTGCTGCAAACCAATCGTAACGATTGAAACTGGAGAATAAGAAATGGACTTTACCTTAGGAATGTTAGCTTCAGCGGTAGAATTTAAAATTATGCACTCAATAATCAATGCGGAAGAACGACCTTCTCGATATTGCATATCTGTGGTAAGATATATTGTGGTTATAATAAATTGATTACTATAAGTTATATTACTTACTAGATGAGTTACCCGTGCTCCGCAACGGCAAATTTAACAAACCAACCCGGCATACTTTATAGGCTTGAGCTGGACAAAATATGACTTAAGATCTGAATTTCTTTTCCAACACCCTTTTACACGATACCACATTCGACCCACACAACCCTTGGATCCCCTCATAATCATGGCATCTCCTAGGAAAAGAACAGTTTTTTTTTTTCAAAAAATGGCGACGTTAGAACACAGAGTATATTATTACAAACGTTATTCTAAATTTTCGCAGCAATCCGTCGGTAACTGCAGGAGTCGGTCGGTAGCCTGGTTGGTAACGCACTCGACTGTTAATTCAATCCCCGACCTACTCTACTTCACAACATAAGCTTTTAAGCTTTCTGTGAAGTGTACAAAGATGTATTCATACAGACTCATTAAAAAGAAGATTCATTAAAAAAAAGTTATGAGAACACTTACAAAAAACCGACTTTATTTTATATATATAGATAACATAATGAATGATATGGAATCATCATGCCTCATGCATGACTTGTGCTTGTGGTTATAACGCATGTGACTAGCACCTTCCAATGCCTATTTGACGGCTAATTTACATATCTGATATATACCCACAATCCACATGCCATTATTTTATACACACGGTTCGATTATGTTAACCAGATACTTAGAGACTGTCGCACACTATAAAATTTGTTCACTAGGGCGAGCTTATGGAAATGCTGCAATCTCTGCCATCTAACCCCACTTTTTAAACGCATTTACTAGGTATCTCAATTATACCTGCATGTGGCTATAACCTCAGTTTTGCTTTCTCTGACTCATTTACTATACTTGTGTGGCTATATGCTCCAACATTTTTTCATCCTTTGCCTAGAGGAAAACGAAATGGAGAAAGAAAACCTCTGGTTCCAATAAGACCGTGCCACTGCACACAAAGTGAGACGAGAATCTCAATGGATGTCGTCCGTTTAACTTTTCCCGGATATTTTGTCTCTCGAAATGATGACGTTCCATGGTCAGCCCGCTCGCCCGTACTCGCCCCCTTCGACTTCTTCCTTCGGGGGTATCTGAAGTCAAAGATTTACGTCGACAGGCCACAAACCCTTCCCGATTTAAAACACGCAATTAGAAGTGAAATTGCATCAATACCAGTGGAAATGTTTGAGAAAGTGATGAAAAACTGTGGCGAGCGTCCCCAAGAAATGCATCTGGTATTTTATGTTGTTTTTTTTTATTTCTCAAAATTGTAACTTGTTCTGTGTAAGTGTGTAACTGTGTACACTGTACCGGCGCAAAGTCTGAACGCCGTAATGCCGAAGAGTGTAATAATAGTGCGCCATCTACCGGACATTGTGTTTCACACGTATTTTTTTTATATCCAATAAAAGCTCCCTTAATTTGCAACAACTTGTTATTTATTTCATCCCTCTACCTTAAAAATTAACATTGTGGCTTCAATTTTAAATGTGGTCTTTCAATCTCCGCCATCCTGTATGTCTATGTATATTGTATAATGAACACAACCGACAATGATACGAGAATGAGATATGAAGAGAATGGTAATTTAAGTGATGGAAGTGATTGCAATGTACTTAATTGAATTATTGCGTGGAATGCTGAATATAAATACACTAATCACTATTAAAGTGCAATAATAATATAATGTTTGTACCTACTATAAGACGACAAATATCTTTGTAAAATGATAGGCTAGCTGGTAGAAATCGTAATGTTATCGCGATAAACTCACCAGTTTCTCATACCATAGATACTTCACATTTATTATTTCTTCGTGCTGAAATGTGGTGAGAAAATAAATAAATAAAAAGTTACATAGCCGTCGCTCCTCGCGGTGTAGTGGATATGATCCCTACTATGCGAGACGAAGGTCTTGGTTCGAATCCCAGCCGGGGTGAACTGAAATGGCGAATGTTTCTCGAGTGTAAAGTGATCACTTAAGCAAGCCGATGTCGGTCGTAAGCCCGACAATGTTCATCCTGAATCCTTCTACACTGTTGTAGGAATACTACATTTTACATAGGAAAATTGCGGTTGGAGTTTGGATTCATTTCCATTGATAATTTCGGGAAAGTAGTTTAAGCTACATTGTCCAACAAGTCAGAAGAACCTGGATGTGAAAGGCGGAAAACAGGAACGTGTGGAAGATAATGGATGACGCCTACATCCAGCAGTGGAGAGAAAAGGGATAAAAGAAGTATAAGGAGCCTATCTCAGTAGCCCCAAATAAGATTATAAAGACTTTGGAAAATCGTGCCCACTTCACATTATGCTAAAAGCTGTGCCGTGAAGCACAGAATACGTCGTCAACGCCGAGATTTGAACCCTTCACCTTCCACTTGGAAGAGTCGCACTCCAACCAACTGTACCAACCATGTACTTGTACATACCAACTTGTGTTCAATCAATTGTACTGCCGAATCCATACGCTTGCCAAACTTAGGCAAGCCATCATAAATTCAAATGTGTGGATAAGGCGTTTGGATTGACTTTTGTAGCCTTGCTAACACTTGAGGCCGATTCGATCGAGTGTCAGTTTATTCACAAATAAAAAGAAACTTGGGGCAAGACGAAGTGTCTGCACGTTGAGGCTTGGAGTTTGCGGCAAATTCCAAGCGTGTAGATGCAGAATATGAGTAAGAATGAAGAACCAGTGTTATTTCCTGTCAATAACAGTCATTTCAGTAGTGGAAAATGGATAAGGATGTCGCTAGCAAAAGAATGAAAGACCATGTGCTTCTGAATATTGGGTCTTAATATTCTGATGCAATAAATGATACTGTCTTAGTCGCTGAAGATGAGAACACTAACTCTGAAGATGGCTTCAGCAAGGGAGCCAGAGACAGAGAAATACGAAGAAGTCTTACCATGTCACCATCAGTATCGTCAAAAATCAAATTACTGCATTCATCCATCCCTCAGTGAAGTAATCCTGATGTAAAAGTCCCCTCGAAGGGACCTGAGAATCTTGTGGGTCCTTGATCAATCCAATTCAATAACAATCCACCACTCAAAATGTGTTGGATCAAAAGTATTGCCCTAATTCATAATTCACTCGTGAAAACCTTCACGTTTGGTTCACGTTACACAACACTACTAGTTTAAAAATACAGTCCCCGAAGCAACACAATAGTTTCAACTACAAAATTAAACAAGAATTTTGAAACTGTTTCACACACTGAATTTTCCCCTGAAACAGGTCCGGTCTATGGTAAATATTTCACATTCTATTCGCGACGTATAATGATGTTACAAAAAAAAACTGCAGTGCGTAGGCATACACTGAAAAAAAACAACCCAAATACGACAAAACACTACGTATTTTTCAAGATTTTATCAAAACATCACAATTAATACCACAAAACACTGAAATTTTGTCAACTTTGCTGAATTTCTATTGCAAATGTGTTTTATTTGTGTATTTTCTTGATTATGTATTATTTTTTGTGTTCGTCGCATTTGTTATGGCTGAAAGATCTTGACTGAGTAATATTTTTGCAAAGGGGCGCGTTGCGGGGCGGGGGTTGCAGGCAGATCGATTTACCCCCGAGCGCCTGCGTTTTCCCACCGCCGCTATTGTGGCACGAAAATTTGAAAAGCGGCGCGGCGGCGACATAACCTAAAGGAACAGACAAAACATCGTGGGGAGAAGGATGTTCTTACTTCCGTTTCAGTGCATTCTGTGGAAATTTTGGTGAAGTTAAGAGATAAATATACTTACAATGTATGTGAGATTATAGGTCATCATACCTTCCTACGTTTAAAAATTAAAAAAGTTCTTGTTTGTTGTTGGATTTGAGTATTTCTTTATTTGATTTATTTGGGGTTAGCTGGAAGAAATCGCAGTTCTGCGATAAGTTCACCCTAGTGAACGATTTATAATTTGTACTATGTCCATTTTTTTTATTTTTAAGTATATGTATTTCTTCTTCACTTAAAGATGAAATAAATAAATAAATAAAAACATCCTGGATTCATGTAGCTAAGCGCTGCAATTTAAAAGTACCACAGCTCTCATATTTAATTAAATTTAGAAATACCTATTACCTTTAAATGCATTTTTATAATGAATCCGGGTTTGTAGAAATAAACCCATATAAATCTCTTTACATACACTTGGTAGTTTGCTAGAAAAGTTTTTGTCGTGAAAGGAAAAAGTCGGCATCGGGGATCTAATCAGTGCCCATCCGATTAACAGTCGAGAGCGTCAACAACTCACCTACCGACCACCTCTGTATGTACAAGGTGGATAATTGAAAAAACACGACAAAAAATAATATCTTAAACACGCATGCAAGAGTCATAATTGCATCTTTAAAGAGGTAACATAATACGTCACTGGTTTGCCCCTCTGGCATTGAGAAAAATGCTGTAATAGTATGTTTAGAACTATAGATGGATGCTTGAATACTAATCCGTGAAACGATTTAGATATCACGTATTTTAAAAAACATATGGATGCATGTATAGTCTTCGTTTTACAATTAGATATACTTACAACATTAATCTTGCAGGCTTTCGCAGCCATATCTTCGTTGTTGGTTCTTCGGGTTTCTTTACTAAACCAACAACCAAGATATACAACATTCATTAGATACTATCTAACCTATCGACACTAATATCGATGGATTAGTAGTACCTGATGCAAAAACAAGAGTTGTATTATGATCAGTACACATCTCATAACAGATGAACAAAAAGGTATGACTGAATGAACGTGTTTACAATCTACGTTCTCTACGAGTTAGTTAGATCCATTTAACACCTTCACATCTAAATACATAATACCTGCATGGTAATGACAGATAAATAAGTGCATAAATTAGCCATAAGTGTTGATACATTATGCTGTCATAATATTTTTATTATCACCAACGAACGTAATAAGACTAAAATTTGTATGAATAACAAATCACTAAGTGGTGTGCCACAAGGCCGTCTACTGGGGCCGCTGCTGATACGAGTATGTATGTAAATTGTAAATATGCATAAGAAATAAGAACACAACGTATGATAACTAAGTAGAAATAAAAAAAAATGATTTGTAGAGTTCACTATTAACTAAACTAAAACTATGACATATTTAGCAAACATTGTACAAATGAGAGCAGAGTGGAATTAAAAAAAAACGCAAACGACAAGAGAATCAGGCTGCGGGCACTGATGAGTTTTGGCTGTACCCAGATACCAACCAAAAGATGGGCTGACGAAATTGTCCATATCGCTGGTGGAACTTGTATGCAGAGGAGTCAAATAGAGACGAGTGGAAGAAGTTGGAAGAGGCCTAAACCTGACAGTGGACAGAGGAAGGCTAAAGAAGAAGAAAGACGATGGCTACACTGACTTATTGTGAAGATTATTTATCAAAATCACAATTTATGTCTTGTGAGACCATCGGAATTTTTCTACATGTCGTAGTTGAATTTAACAAGTAGTTATATCTCAACAGATATACAGCAAAGGATGGACATACACTAAATACCAAAATATAATCTCAATAGAGGGCCGTGTACAATATATACCTCGACTCAGCTACCAGCTTTCATAGCATAGCGGTAAAATACTGGCTTGTCAGGTTGGAGGTCTGGGTTCGATTCCCGGCCGCGGCAAATGGATGGACTGGTATTGGTGAATGTTACTTAAGTGTCAAGTGATCACATTAAGCCCGCCGACGATGAGTCATAAGCCTGGTGGAAGGTCCATCCTTTCCTGTATATCTGTTGAGATATAACTACTTGACTTATTGTGACTTCTAGAATCTAAACCACATGCATTTTAACTTGATACTCAAAGTCAACAGATGCCGTTCATAGTTAGTTGTAAGGTTGTATTGAATACGTAAGCAATATTGTAATTATCATTGTACAAACGACTGATTGTTATGACTGTTGTGAGATATAAATTAGATGCAAGGCAGGATGTTTGTAACACATAAGTAACAGGAGGTAAAAGGAAACGCGAATTGATAGAATCATTGTCTCCGAACGAATTTGCATTGTTGAATGTTTAGAATGAGTCATTGTTAACAAAATTTGACAGTACCTAATGTGTTTAAGTTATTTGGATAACAATGGTCTTCAGTCCCCACATTTGCGAGATACTTCCATAGGTCATATCTCTATTCTATTCTATCCCCTCATGCCGCATCTCTTGCAGGGTAGGCAGGGAGAACAGATCGCCTGCTTCTCCTATCCTTACACCTTGAGAATCTGGTCTACATGGGCAAGCCACGTGATTCTTGGGTGGTCGCGCTTCCTTACACCTCTCTTCTTTTTACCAAGTATATTTTCTTTAATATCCTTTCGTCATTCATCCTCTCTACATGTCCCAACCCAACCATCTCAATTTGTTCACTTTCATTCTAGTACATCCGTTGTATATTTACTCAACTCTCTGATCACTTCATTTCTTATCCTATCTCTCAACGTTTTTCAGACTTTTTAAAGCTGTGACAATACTTCGACGTTGCCAAATGATAAATTTAATAACAAGGATAAGAATCGTAAGTACCTACAATAAGTATATGAGTCATTTCATATCCTAGTATGAGTCATCTTGTAGAAAGTATTCGCAATATCGATTTGAAAAAACCTGATTCCCTTGATTGTGAAAGCTTAAGAGTACCTCTTCCATACAATAATTCTTTGGTACACGCAGTTTCGCCAAATTCATCGAGTCAACTTTTTTAAGATGATCGGGTTATCAATGTTATTATTAATTTCAAGTATGGTAGTTCAAAATGTTGTCACCAGGTGGCGACAGTTTTACTTTCATGTCCAGAATGCATTAAGAATAGGGTTTCCAGGTTTCTTGGAAGTCAAACCGGAACAACCCGAAAAAAAATTGTTTAACGGCGTAGGGAAAGGGGGAAAGTAGAAAAAAATTCCACGAACTCTAAAAGTGATGTTTGAAACTAACTTGATATTAAAAACTAAAATTGCTGACCTTGACCACGAAAAAACAATCATTGGAAAGGGGGGGGGGTGGTAATGCGTCATTTGTTTTTTCGATAGTTTTGTATTTTTTATATCAACCGCCAAAATATCCACAAAATGACAAAAATCCTTCAAAATTTACCAATTTTTTGGGAAACCGGGACACTCCCTCCGAGAGGTTTGTTCGGGACGCCGGAACATGAAGCGTAAAACCGGTGACAATTCCGGTTAACCGAGACGTCTGGCAACCTTAATTAAGAAAAATAAAATGTAATTATGGTTCTCGTGTTTACTTATAGTAAGTATAATATTGACAATGAAAGTTGTCAGGAAATGAGAATTTATACCTACGATTTTATTATATCTACAAACCAACCAGTTACGATATGTGAATTGTACATCGCTGACAATATTATCAAAACACAAAAATTGTTGTTCTCTAAAATTACTGAAATGGACAAGCAATAATATCCATGGGCATCGCCAGCTTCGGAGCTAGGGGGGGGGGGGGGGGGCAAAAAAATCAATATATCATGGAAAAAGCGTAAATAGCGCGGCAGGCGAATTTTTTGTGAGGAATAGTGAAGAAGGTCGTGATGTGCATTGGTTTACTTGAAAATGTTCATAATACATTGAACAATAATATGCATGAAAAATGTCTTTTATAAAAAAGTAATAAAAAATAGCGCCGCAGGCCAATGTTTTTAAAGAAATAATTGTATTTTGATAGATTTAAATTCAAATTTACGATATAATGAGAAAACTTGTGGTAATAATGTGATCTTTTGTGAGGTTTTCTCATTTATTGTGAAAAAATATATACCTATTCCAATCTGCCCCCCCCCCCCTGCCGACGTCCGTGATAATATCTATGCACTAACTCATTGACAAGACAAGATATGTTTTAACAATGTTTGTGGTGTATTATTTTATTATATCTAACATCAACTTGTCGGTATGATCTTTATTATACAAATTTATCTGTAAGTACGAGTATCTACATATTATTCATGCTGTACTCATTGTAGTTATCAAAGTACTTTTACTATAATATGCAGCGTACTGTGGATATTATATAAATAATGCATTCAAACATAATCATAGCATCTCTATTACAATATTGTTCTTCAAACTAGGATTAGGGAGTGCAGAGAAATGCATCGATACTATGAGAAAACATCGACGCGTCGACATTCAAAAAGACGTATGAAAAAAGTAGTCAGCTAAATTGCAACATGTAACCGTGCTGTCTATCATGAGCCAGCGCCTTTCCTAGGTATTTGATACATTTGAGTGTTTATATATTTTGTGTACATGTCCGCACATTCTTCGGCGCAAAGGCCTTAAAGCTGTCATGCCGGAGAGTGGATTATTTTAATTAATAATTATAAATTGGGACTGACTTTAAAAAAAGTAAAAGGTATGTAATTTCTTATCCTATTAAAAAAAAGGACCAATAGTTCGCGTAGCAGTTGATTTTTTTGATGGATGATGTGCTTAACCTGCCTGTTTCTTAACAGTAGGTAGTGCACTTGGTAATATTGGACGAGGCAGGCAACCGTATAAATAGCGCCGCAAGCGAAATGCATTGACATAAGCACAAACGTATGTATACATTTGAGAGGGCTTGAGTTGCAGAATTCCAAAATCTGCCACCCTAGGTAGCAGCCTATTAATAAATCCAGGACTGGATACGAATGATAGATAGATTTCTTTATTGGTCATAATATAGTGTACATATAAAACTACAGTTAGGCATTTCAATTCATTTGTGTTTACATTCAACAATACGTGAACAGCTCATCTACGTTTAATAGCATAACCGTGGGTGAAATAGAGCTGATTGATTGAGTACTGGAAACGCGATGCGATGATAAAAAAGCGTTATCATATTTTTTATTTTGCCATCGAAAAGGCATAGTTATTGCGATGTTTACAATGTGATGCATGACATCTCTAATACACTTATAACAATATGAGTGAATAGAATGGCTACGTAACCATGTAATTGGATTGGATGATAGTTGAAATAAAACACAGACATGGAATTTATACAAGTGTAGTCTGTAGTGAATAAAACAATCTAAATACCAAAGCTAATGCAATACCTTCTATTATATGACGTTCTAACTACTATTATTATGTACTAGAGGTAGAAATGTTTGAATAAAACAATCTTGGGTATGGGAAAAATGAAAACACTCAATATTTAGTTTAAAATCCACAAAATTAGACTTTTTAGTTCGCGACTAATGTTCGAGGGTTCGCACCCTCATCTTCAATTTATTCAAAATCGCCTGAAGATGAGGGTGAAAATCCTCGAATACTAGTCGCGAACTAAAAAGTCAAATTTTGTGGATTTTTTAACTAAATATTTAGTGTTTTCATTTTTCCTTTAAAATGGACTTCCACCATGTAACATCGAGATTAATCTTGGGTATTATGCGGTAACCTTAGAAAAGTAACATGAACTTCATCAGGCTTACAACTGATCACTTTTCACCAAAAGTCCTCTTTAACTAGGTATATTATAAGTAGGTAACGTTGAGACATAGGACAAGAAATGAAGTGATCAGAGAGTGAATGTAAAACGGATGTTGTGACAAGAATGAAATATGAACAAGTTGGGATGGTTGGGATATGTAGAGAGAATGAATGACGAAAAGATATCAAAGATAATATACCTGAGAGAAAGAGAGGTGTAAGGAAGCGCGGTGGTCCACGAACCACGTGGCTTGACTATGTCGATCAGTAACTTACGGACCGAGGTGTTTTGAGTAAAAAGTTGAGTTGAAATAAAGATCATGATGTCGGCGACACGAGTTGCCGAATATCCAATCGGTTCGGTCATTTTGGTCAATTATCCGTTTGCATGCAATATCGTTGTCTCGCTTTAAATACCTATTGCGAAATAATTGCCATTGCGAAATATGTTAATCAATAAGTCTATGATGTTAATCAATACGATTTGTACAAGTTGCCGCAAATATTGCTCGTGTAAGAGCACCTTTAGGAATATCCAAATGCGAAGCCATGGTTAATATTACAGCTACGTATAATTTACAATACATAAGTAATCTAGCTTTAAGTTGTTAAAAAGCCCATTGTGAAACTGATATCCAACTACAGCAGAGCCTCTATAATCCAAACACCGAAATTTTTGACCCTGTTCGGATGTACGAAGCGTTCGGATTATAGTATGTAAACATTTAGAAAGGCATTTTTCGAGATAAAACAAAAATGTTTTACATTATAATGTATTCACTTAAGTATTTATGTTAGATACAAGGCTATTAATCACACTTCTTTAAGGAATCCCAATACATAGAAAATGCTTTATCCCTTAATTTACGTGACAGAGACTGTGAAAACCGTCGGTTGCGGAGTCGTTCAGATTATAGAGGCGTTCGGATTAGTTGGGGTTCGGATTATCGAGGTTCTGCTGTAGTAGGTATTAAGTAAGTATAGAATAATATCTCAGATCCATTATTCACCTCTTTAGAACAAAAGGTACGACCTACTCTAGTACTCATAGAATTATTATCTAGTACTATACCTATAGTAGTGTAGTACTAACTGCTTGAGGCAGATTAATAATGTGAGAACACAGCAAGAAAATAAATATATTCTTATCTCAGAGGAGTGCCCAGGCTACATAGCGCCTACAGAACTTGTAAAACAAACACTGTTGGTGGGTTTGCGCTAAATTTACGTGAAAACAAAAACCGCAGAAATGTTCGTTTTGTATGTGTTCACAAAATTAAAGCCAGTGTTAAACGGTTCCCTTTTACTGAATGATTTTTATTTTATTTGAATACAATATTACACCATCCGGCATTGGAGCTCATCGCCTTTTCGCCAATATTGAAATCATCCAACGATGAACCGTCTTGTGTAAGGAACCTGTATAAAGGTGGGAAGAACTATTGATCATTGAGGCCCTTCTATATCTATGACGAATCTAGGGTTGACGCCATTTTCATTGCAAACATATGATTGCGTGTCATGTTGGTTGTCCACAATTGCATGAATCCTGGTGATATTTCAGTGATTTTTGCGACTCATTATGTATAACCAGTGTGTAAATTACCTTTGGAATATAACCTATGTAATCAAATGCTAAATTACCGTACTTTACATAGAGAAAAAAATGCGTATACCTAGCGGAAATGCTGGCGGCGGTCAATTTTTGTCTATGGCTTTATCCGTTAGGACTTCCTACATTTATATATAGGTTCCCTAGTCTTGTGATGTGATCAGTGATCACCATAAGAATTACTATAAAATACATACTCGTACTTACGAGTATTTAGAAGTGGCTGGATTCTCTGATTTATAACAAAGATTAATTATCTATGTAAAAGTGAACCGTTTGTTATTATTGTTTTTGTAATCATATTTGTGTGTTTTTTTCTTATTTTTTCCTCAGTAATCAAACATACTGATTTTTGATGTTTCGAATGTCTGTAAAATTTATATTTGTCAAAGTTAGTTGGAGGGGATCGCGATAAGATCGCCTTGGTGACCATGTTTTGAAAGAATAGTTTCCCTAATGCATTATAACAAAATAGGGCAAATTTGTAAAACTCACATAAAAAGACTTATAAATAATTGTCATAGAATCGGTTAGACAAATACAATACGATGTTGTGAATGATTTTAACTGCTAGTTTAAAGTATAATAATATGTCATTCTGGCACCCCGCGAGTACAGCGTTCAGTGTTAGCGTAGAGATTGCCAAATTCTCGACGCGTCTCTGTATTTTTTCTCCGGTACTTTGCTTTAGATACAGATACAGATCATTGCATTGTCATGGAAAAATAAGATAGTTAGATTGAGCACATGAGATTATACTGAAGGTAACATAAATAAAATGCTTTACTGAGCCAAAACAGGTTTAACGCTCTCAGAATGCGAGTTACGAATTTGTAGTTGTCTTTTGTAGGGTTCTTCTTCTTCTTCTTCATCATCAGCTTATTTCCGTCCACTCCTGAACAAAGGCCTCCTCCATCTGCCTCCATGTTGTCCTGTCCTGTGCAGACTGCATCCAGGTTGCACCGACATGTCGGACCACGTCGTCTCTCCATCTCAGCTGTGGCCGTCCCACACTTCTATTCCCATCTCGAGGTCTCCAATTTAGGAGGTTCTTAGTTCACTTGCCCTCTGCGCTTCTAGCCACGTGTCCTGCCCATTTCCACTTTAGGGATGCTATGCGGTGTATTATGTCAGTCACTTCAGTTCTACGTCTTATTACCTCATTTCTGACTCTGTCTCTTAAGCTTATCCCTAACATAGCTCTCTCCATGGTTCTTTGTAGGGATAACTGGAAAATATCTCTTATACAGCACGTCCAAAATATTACATTTTTTTAACGAAATTGATGGATTATCATACTAATTTTAGGAAATTTATGATACGATGAGAAAATGTGTTGTAGTAATGTGATTTTTAGGAACGTTTAACTATTTAGTATGAAAAAATAAATACCTATGTATTATGTTTTGGCTAATAAAGTTCTACTATTATTATTTTTGTTATCCTTTCATCATTCATCCTTTCTACATGCCACATTAACATCTCAACATTCTCAACGTCCCACTTTCATTTTATGATCTCTGTAATTTACTTAGCACCTTTATAAATTAGCACATTACATCACCATTTATGGAGAGAACCATAGATCTTCAAGATTGCTACGAGTATAGTCCATAACATTTGAAAGTGTATTCGCAAAAAACTTACAGAAACACATTGAACTAAGTCAACTTTGCCATCAGCCATAAGTACCAGACTGCCTACAACAAAAATAATCTATATTAGGTACGAGTATCTATTAGGTATTGCAAATTTCCAATTTACCGTTAATTTTATTGTTACTAGAAATTTCTAGCCATCATCAATAATATTTCTATACAATAAAGGTATAGAAAATCGTGAGTTTAACTCTTCCATTTCAAACATTAGGCTGAGTCCAATGTGAAATAAAAAGTAGAACGCAAAAATCTATTAGATTAGGTAGGAGAATGTCTTCATAATGGTATGACATGAACTCATAGACATGCCATACCAAAAAATCGGAATTTAAAGTCTAGAAATCTGTATGAGATTAATAAGCCAAAATCAGTATAAAAAGGCAAAAAATCTTTAGGTATAACTAAAATTTTAAAGCCAACAAAATATGGTACTTTTTGAAAAACTAACCTTTTTGAGAAAATACAACAGTACTCGTGCTTACACAAAATATATTAGGTACCTAATTTCTTTTTGCGCATATTTTTACTCATATTAAAAATGAGATTTTCATCTAGGTAAGTATTTACATATTATTAAAAAATATTATTTTATATCTATAAAAAATGTTAAAAAACACCTCTGATCCTTTTTACCGAAAGACAAAAATTAATTTCCCGAAAGTCGCGGAGAATTTTTTTTTTGAAATTAATGATGTGCATTAAAATCTAGGGAATATTCGTAAAAGGGTTTTGATTGAAGCGAAATTAACCCCAAAAAACGGAAATAACGCTATTTTTACAATTTTATCATGAGATTTTGAACCATACCAATTAACATGACCGTGACGTCATAGTTGGGTCGGGAGCTTTAATATCTCAAATTTATAAATTGTGTAGGTACAAAAAAATCTGAACTAGTGGTCAAAATCATTTCAAAGTTTGCGAAGTTTATTACCCAACTTAAAAAAAAAGTACGTAGTTACCAAAGTACTTTAAATTACCTCTAAGAAAAAAATCATAGTTTATAATTAATCAAAAGAAACAAAATTAATTAATGCTACCATTAAAACAATAGTGTGGCTAAAAAAACTCGTATAACGAAGTATTAATTCATATACATTCTTGCATAATTACTATGGGAAGGGAAATGAATGGAAAGAATTCTTACTACAATCATTCTTATCACATGTGGTAGTTGTCTCATTGTTTCA
The DNA here is from genome assembly GCA_963576895.1 of Ceraclea dissimilis. Taxonomy (NCBI): domain Eukaryota; kingdom Metazoa; phylum Arthropoda; class Insecta; order Trichoptera; family Leptoceridae; genus Ceraclea; species Ceraclea dissimilis. The sequence continues at coordinate 13,813,107 of OY756370.1, forward strand.
AATATCTCAGTATAAGTAAGTACTTACACACATAGTTGAGATTTTAATTGTATGATTGTGAAAATACACTGAGAATAATTATCTAGAACGTTACTACTCTATTAGATAAAAGAAAAGAAAAAATATATTTACCTAGATAGGTATATTATCTAGTTTTTTATTTACCTACTTCAGTCTTGTATAGAACTTTATTATCATTTTAAATAAACTATACATAGTTAAATCAAATAGTTTGGTGTAACAAATAGAAGCGTAGGTACCTATTTCTTAAAAAAGTTTTTTTTTTACAATTAGGTAGGGTAAATGGCGGAGAGACGCCATACCTTTGAGTATTGAATCTACCTACACCTACTGCGCTCCTACCTACAAGTGCACCGTGAAAAAAATAAGAAGCATGAAATAATTTGTGTCAATGTTATTTTATTTATTTTATTTTACATATAAGGGACACTGACAGAGAGTTAACAACACATACACAATAACAAACATAAAATATGAAACGCGTCAACCCTCCAATTAAAAGTGTCCACAACTTACATAAATTATTATCATTCTATATCTATATAACTATATATATACGTAGGTATATACAACTATTATTCTATATCCACATCTTTTACTCTCAAATAAAAATATCAAACAAAAAGACAACAATAATAATCATTGATGGTGGGGCAACAGCCAATGTTACTAGCAATATACAAAATGTGAACCGAATTTTTTTTTTTTTTTTAGAACTAGGCGAGTGTGAATTTGTCTAGGTTAGTGCGGATTATTGCCTTAAAGGATGACAGACCACTATTAAAGATGTCGACACCCTCCACGCGCCCGGCACATAGTACATTGTAGAATCTGCACATTCGGCAGATGGGATTGTACTGACCTATATTATTTTTATGCTTATTAGTCAAAAACGTATTTACATTACGGAGGCGCGGATTTGGGGCGTAAAAGTTTAATAATTCTAGTGATGTTGTATCAATGTTATAGTTAACAATTTTGTGAAGTAAGGAAAGATCAGCAACAATTCGTCTGTCCTGCAGCTTTTCCATCCCAAAGAAAGCGAGACGATCCTCGTAGCATCTGAGATTCCTGCTCTGCCCTGCCCGGTATGATAATACTCTAAGGAATCGTTCCTGTACACGTTCGATATTACGGCTATGAATCGCGTAATAGGGTGACCACACTTGAGAGTTATACTCCAAAATACTACGGACTAAAGAAAAATAAAGTGTTTTAAGACTCTCTGGTCTCTTAAAGTCTTGAGTGATTCTACAGATAAAGCCAAGCATTCTGTTTGCTCTATTTACTATACTCCCATAGTGACTCTGGAAACTTAGTTTTGAGTCCATCATGACGCCTAGATCCCGAATCTCGCTAACCCTTTCCAGAGACTCGTTTTTTATAAAGTAATCGTACTTTGCGATATTTTTCTTGTTGCTGAAAGTAATAACAAAACATTTCTTAGTATTTAGAGACATATCATTTGCATCGCACCATTCTGATAGTGAATTTAAATCGTTTTGAATCACTTGACGGTCATTTTCTGTTGTAATAGGATGAAAAACTTTTAGGTCGTCAGCATACAGCATACAAGGTCATTGATAAATACCAAAAAGAGAAGGGGGCCCAAGTGAGACCCCTGCGGCACCCCGGATGTGATAAGGGAAGGGGGGGAATCGTAACCACCAACCACCACGTACTGCAGTCTGTCATGGAGATATGACTCGACCCATCTCAGTAGGGTACCATGTATGCCCATTGAACATAATTTCTGTATAAGAATGCTGTGATTTACTCGGTCAAAGGCCTTACTGAAGTCAGTATAGACGGCATCGACCTGACCCCTACGATCCAGTGAGGTTAGGGAATTCATATATTCCAATAAATTTGTACTGGTTGATTTTTTATGAATAAAGCCGTGTTGTGAAATGCAGAGAAGGCTTCGAATATGATGATACAATTGTGTATAGACAAGCTTTTCAAATACCTTTGCTACGCATGACAAGATACTTATTGGCCTGTAGTTAGATACGATACTATGGTCGCCAGATTTAAATATCGGTGTAATCTGCGCTATTTTCCACAAGTCAGGAAAGTTACCCTCCTGCAATGATTTATTAAATATAGTACAGAGTGGGGACGCGAGTTCGGATGCACAGCTTTTAACAAACAAGGGAGGGATCTCATCCGGGCCGGCGCCCTTATTAGGATCAAGAGAGGAGAGCAATTTAAGTGTTTCAGACTCTGAGACACTAATTGAACACTTCGTGCCAGGAGCATTAGGTAAAGAAACCGGTGTGGGTTGATTCGAAGGAGAAGAAGCGCCGAAAACAGAGGAGAAATATTCGGAGAAAATGTTGCATATATCTTGGCCGGTCTCAGCGCATACGTCCCCCAAGCGAATGCAGTTAGGAATACAATTGGTCCCTTTTTTGGCTTTTACAAACTTCCATAGGTTTTTCGGGGAAGAACGCAAGGATTCCTCGATTGTGTTAACGAATTTTGTATAATTTTCATGTAAGCATTTTTTTGATCTTGCTCTTAGACAAGAAAAGGTTTGGTAATCTAGAGGGTTCCCATGCCTCTTCCATCTTTTACGAGCTCTCTCTTTCTCCCTGAGTAGGCAAATAAAAGAGCTAGTGAACCAGGTTGGGTACTTATTGCCGTTAGTGTTTTTAATTTTGGGTGTATGTTCCGCGATTAACTCACCTATCACGTTATAAAAATAGTGTACTGAGTCGTTGCAGTTCATATGTGACATTGGTGACCAATCGAAAGTGGACAGTTTCTGCTTGCATTGGGCGAAATTCGTCCTTCTAAAGTTCAGTCGTGTTTGTTCGTTGTTAGGGTGAAGAAAGTTGAAATTTGGGAGTTTCGCGTTAATTAGCAACGGTGGGTGATGATTGTCTGGTTTCACAAGTGGCATAGTCGCGGACACATCCAATTGAAGGTCAGACGCAACCAAATCCAGGATAGAGTATGTGTGTGTCAAGATACGAGTATGTGTGTAAAATTTTAATACATAATACATGGGACGAAATTCCTCAGCCAACCCACCGTTTTATACATACGTGAAATGAATCACATAATTACCACATCGTTTTTTTCATCATGCCATGAATTTTTAATATGTATAATTATGGTGAAAATCGATTAAATCACAATTGTTTCATTAAAAAAATAATCTAATTAGACTGAGGGTTTGTTCACGACAAATGAACTCGACTTTTAAAGGATGCTTTTTTATCTAACTTCTTATGTTTTATGACAATTTTTTTTCGCTAGTCGTTTGTCGTGTTGTAACTCAGAAATATCAAGATGCCATTACTGTTGAGAGACAATCAGGTTCATTAATTCGTTTTAAAAAAAAACACCAGAATTAATCAAGTTAATTATATTACTAACAACTTACAATTTACTATGTATTTACTTGTTATTATACTCGTAGATAGCATTTCATTGACGTATTGTAGGTCTTTAGTATGACTTGTTCTGTACCTATGTTCATTAGGAACATTGTAATGCGGTACTATGGTGCACTCCAATGATGTTTGGGTTAAGGTTAAAATCGTGATCATGCCTCGCGCCACTCCCCTGCCTCTCCCGTGACTCAACATAACAGTGACGGAGTAACAACCTTTTCAAACCGTTATGAGGGCCCTAAGGGATAAAAATAATTGAGCCCTGCTTTTAAAAATGAGGACTTTTAAAAAAGTGTTGTCTTACTGTAGTACCTAGTACTTTGAAGACACGAAAACCTATGAAAAAACACGATATTGAGAACTTATAAATAAACTTATAGTTATAAAAAATAATAGAATGGGCACATTATTGACTTATTTTTGTAGAAATTAAATGATTATTTTAGAAAAATGTTTTTTTTTCTACACAAAAAGAAGTTTGACAACAAAAATTTCACTATATTATGAGACAAAAGCAACAAATTAACGTCTTTATCGAAAGCCTAAAGTGTGAATTTACTATGAATTTTGTTTTGTTGTGTCAAAACCGAGTTCATGTTAGTGAGTTATTGTCAAAAATCCCAAAAGAGAAATTTTTATATAATCTTCTATTTTCAAAAGGCTATATCTACAAAACGGTTGATTTTTAGCCATGCATTCTTAAAACTTTTTTTTCATATTTTTTATCCTCTATCACCCCTCAAGAGATTTCAGGAAGAAACAATAATCTCTAATAATAAACGAAAGTGCCTGACTGAATGAATGACTGAATGACTGACTGAATGACTGACTGACATACTCACTCATCAACGCAGAGCCGAATTGGCTAATCCTAGAGAAGTGAAATTTTGAAGGCAGATAGGTTTTAATACAAAAGCTTCCACTAAGAAGCGATTTTTGGAAATTCCGCCCCTAAGGGGGTGAAAAATAGGGTTGAAAGTTTTTCGGAGTATGCGAATATCTCGGAAACCAGACATTGTACGAAGTTGAAATTTGGCACATAGATTCTACTATTAAAATTAGTAATAGGCTGTTTCGCCGTTTTTTTTTTAATTTTTATTTAAAGGGATGAAAAAGGACATAAAGAAAAGGGGTGATTTTTAAATGCCTCTTAATACGGTAAAAAATAATTTTATAGGAATTTCCAAAAAATGGATTCCTAAGAAAGGGTCAAAATATGATATTCTGTCCAGAAAAAGAGTCAATCCTTAAGGGTTAGGGCGTGGGATTAAATTTGCTTTGATAGTAACGTATCTCGGTAAACACTGAAGCTACAAAGCTGTAGTTAAACAGTTGCATACTTCTTTTAAAATGAAAAAAATTCGTCTTACATTGTTTAATCAAAAATTGAGGATAAGGGCATGAAAAGGGTACTTTTATAGTTGTTAGTTGATATAAGTACTCTCCTGTATACGTGAATATATACACGTTTTTATAGGTGGTGAAATAAGTGTATTGTTATGCGCTCAGTGAAGCATGGACTCTGAGTAAAAAAATATTTGCAATTTCGTTAATTGTATTTTTTTCATAAGCCGTACTAACTGTATTGCCCAGCATTGCCCGTCTAGCCAAGTTCTACTTGTGAAGCTCTTTTATGAGACACCAAACAATGTGGTATGTGGTGACTGGATTCTCTCGATCACTCTGTGTCTCCCGATGGTCTGAGGACGCATAAAAATGACTTTCTGAAGATTTGAATTTCTTTTCTAACGCCCTTTCATACCATACCACACATGCTCCACACAACCCTTGAATCCCCTCATCAAAAAAATTTCACAGAAGGTTCTCAATTTCCAGAAGTTTCTACCACACAGTATTGGTTTCCATATAGCAAGGCATTTGCGAATATTTAACGCAAATATTAAGTAGTAGTTGTTATTTTGCTGGACTGACTATACTATATTTTACCGTACTACACACGTCTATACTTATGTACACAGGTGGGCACACAGTCATCAGTCTGTTTTTACATACATAATATATTGCATAGTGTGTTTTATCGATTGTGAAATACATATTATTAACCCCGCCCGTTGGAACACCAACGGCGCGAAATTTAAATTGCAAAATATAAACTTTTAAGTAAAATAATATTCGTAATTTTGTTAATTTGTTAATTTCAGAAAAAAATGTAGGTATATAAATTTTGATGATACGTATTAATTAATTCAGACAATTTAGATGACAGATTGTGATGATTCCCAATAATAAATATTTTAGTTCGTACCTATGGTATATACCTAACATTTTTCACCTTCTCCTTTATAGACACCTAAACCGTTCATCCGATTGAGATGAAACTTTGGAAAATTATTGTGCTTGCCCCAGGGAATGTTCTTATTGTGGTAGGGGGTACGAGGAGGGGGACACTAAGGGGGCACGAAGGGGGGGGGATCCACACAATTTTTCCGTAGCGAAGCACGGGTAATACAGCTAGTACTCGTATAAGACGCACTCAACACTATTTGATTATGACTGTACCTCATGCAAATGTGACCGTCAATACTAATTAATAAATAGACTATTGGTAGTAGTAATGATTTTATCGAGAGTGCAAATAGGGGCCCTTATCCTTATCACTCTAGGCCCCTACAGAGCACCCATTAGAGTACCGTTAGTTACGTCACTGGTGATATCCATCCCATATCACACATCAGTACCGTTATAGCAAAGTTATTTCAAAACTATAAGGAGTAGAATTTGTGTGATTAAAATCTCAAATTGCGTTCAACTTATAATAAATATTCCTGGTACTTAATAATTCAACTTCTAATCGATGCCAATAATAAATAAATAAATATCAAAGTTGAGATGGTTAGGAAATGTAGAGAGAATGAATGATGAAATGATAACAAAGACAATATAAGTACATGGGTGAACGAAGAGGTGTAAGGAAACGCGATCGTTCAAGAACCACATGGCTTGACCATGTCGACCAGATACTCAAGAATGGACGACGGACGTACCCCGAGTAAAAGGAATCTTAGTCAACATTTCTTCCTTGTCAGTTATTAATCCCGGGTGACGACCAATACAGCCTTTTAGCCTAGTGTTTATGGTATACAAGCCCAGATCCTTTTTAAAAAGACAGGTCGTCTTCTTATTCCTAGCACTCTCCCAACTTATTGCCCCTAAAGGCTATTGGAGTCAGCTCTTCTAGTCCAAAGGTTGTATATACGTCTTCTATTCCTTATATCATCTTCAGCATCTAGGCCATTTCTCCGCAGGATCCTGTCGCATTGCGTCATCCAGGTATTCTTTGGTCTCCCTCTTGATGGATGTCGATGCGACAGACAGAAAAAAGACAGTATATGAACGTGTTTCTGTATTTAATATGCTAGTCACATAAGTGTCTGTAGATATATACATATATTGTACAATAAATCTGGTGATAGACAATCAATCAATTAAATACAACGACTGAATGGGTGTCCGGTAAGTTCGTCTAAAATCAATTAGTCTAAAATCAATAAGTCTACAATCAATTCGTCTAAAAATTAAAATCAATCAGTCTAATTATCAATTCGTGTAATAATTAATTTGTCTCAAATCAATTCGTGTAAAATCGACCAATTGATCGTTAGGCAAATTGATTTTAGACGAATTGATAATTAGATGAATTGATTTAGACGAATTGATTTTAGACCAAATGATTTTAGACGAACTTACCGTAAACCGACTGAAGACAATATACAGTGTATGTGATCATCAACATTGCATACACATACACTAGGTGAGATACATAATTATATGTTCATAGTTCATACATCGCGACATTGTCTCAGTTTGCAAGATTCATCAATGACGTAAGTCAAGACACGAGTGTTACTAAAAGGATGCGGATGGTAAAAGGATTACAAAGAAAATATACATAAGTGAAAGAAGAGGTGTAAGGAAACTCGGCCATACAAGAACCACACGGTTTGACCATGTCGACCAGATGTTGAAGGATGGACGTGTTTTGAGTAAAACGAATGACGAACTGCATGAATGTTACAGGACAGGACACTTGAAAGATGATCTAAAATGAGTTGAACCCTATCCTACAACCCAGGGATTCTTTCGTACAATTAGATGCATGTAGAATACATACGGTGTACAATGTACATAGCAAAATTTGCCGCGTATATAAACAAAAATGTTTAAACTGAAATAATCGCGATAAACGTCTTGTATCGCCCATATAACTCCATACATTTGCTCCACAAATAGATACCTACTTTGAAAAATAGGGGTTGCGTATGGAAACTCAGACTTTTAATGGTTGAAATAGGTGGATCTAAGGTTGAAATTAGGGAATCCAATCCCGCAAACGCGGGATCCCGCAAATGCTGGATCCGCGCCTTTTTTTGCGGGATTCAAAACGAGGGATTAGTCATGCGGGATCCCGCATGTTTGCGGGATTCAAAAAGTTTATTCTTTTCCATCGTTTGTAGGTCCATCCGGGCACCTGGACTCGTCAGTTTTTACAATTATCATCATATACATTATTACAATTCATATCGTTAACAAAATCGCATAATCTAGTGATAAAGTTAGGAAGCTAAGAGGTACCATTCCTAATTCTTCAGATCAATGTCAATCAAAGTGTAAAAATCAATCATTTTAGCATTTCGTCAATTGAGTAAGGTAGGTACTTCTTAACCCCTCCGCGGAAGGCCGAATCATCCGGCGATTTTGACTTTCCGGGAAGCACATTTAGCATCCGCACACTGAGACAAATCAAGCCTTTAGACATCTTCGCTAGTCTGTGCCTTATAGATAGGTCCTATGTTGTCTTTTGACTTGATATTGTAGTTGTGGCACTCTGAGTTCAGATGAGTATTATGTATTTAAACACTCTAATATGAAGATGCTGGGCATAGTGAGGACTGGTGAGCAGTTCCCTAAAGCACTCTTGACAGGAATCTCTGGGATTCATACCCAGCATTGTTTTCACTGCTCGTTTCTGCAATATAAAAACTCTACTGGCGTCAGTCCCCCTCCTCCAGAGATAGTGCTGTGGAAGTATAAGTAATATACAGACTTTACAGCATCAAGTCCACAGGTGGTCATATTTTTTTGATAGCGAATATAGCCGAATTTAACTTCCTTCAAAGTATCTCAATGTGCGGAGACCACTGAAGCGTTCGGTCTATTGTTAATTTAAAGAACTTATTTTGGTCAACTGTTCCTGAAGATTGACCAGAAAATGTGTCCATCACTGGATCCACCCCCGACGGTCGCTTAACAGAGAAGTGAATATGATCCGTCTTCGTGGTATTTAATGCGAGATCATTGTCACTAAACCACCCCCTCGTCCCGTTATTTTTTTCACCCCTCTTAATTTCAAGGCCCTCATCGATGCATCTTTTTTATTTGGAATATTATCTTTTAGTAATAGGGATGTATCATCCGCAAACATTACAATAAAATCATCCTCATCAACACTGTTAGGCAGATCATTGATATAAAATAAATAAGAAATAATAATGGGCCCAGTATTGGCCCCTCTAGTACTCCAAATCCAAATGCAGTAAGAGCTGTTGTGGAACTGACATTGTTAATTTCTGTTAGATGGCATCTTTTATCAAGGTATGACTGAAAGAACAATTTTATTTTTTATCTATGGAGAGTTCATAATGCGAAGAGCGCTGGACGGCTGGCAAGGTGGAATATCGATCGGTGGAAGGAAAATCTCAAATCTGAGATACGCAGATGACACGAACTTGTTCGCAGCCAGCGAATCTGAAATGGCAGAACTACTTCAAAGAGTCGAAACTGAAAGTCGGAAGTTGGAGTTGGAAATCAACAGAAATAAAACCAAGCTTATGATTGTAGATAGAGCTAACCAACTTCAGCTGACAGATGCACTTGCTGACCTGGAGGTAGTCGAGAGCTTCACATACCTCGGATCAATGTTGAATAATGGGGGTGGATGTGAAGCAGAAATCAGAAAAAGGATAGAAATGGCGAAGAGTGCAATGACACGACTGAATAAAATATGGAAGGACGGAAATGTATCCAGAAGACTGAAAATTAAATTGGTAAAGGCTCTAGTGTTCTCAGTTTTCCTATATGGGGTGGAATCTTGGATCTTTAGAGCGAGGGAGAGGAGCAGAATAGACGCTTTCGAGATGTGGTGCTGGAGACCGATGCTGCGAATTCCGTGGACTGCAAGAAGAACTAATGTCTCCATCCTGCAAGAACTGGGTATCAAATCAAGATTGTCGTCGATCTGCCTAGAACGATTTCTCCAGCTTTTTGGTCATATAGCCCGAAGTGGGGAAGAAAGTCTCGAGAAATTAATCGTAATAGGAAAAACACCGGGACGAAGACCATGAGGACGCTCACCTATGAGATGGGCCGATCAGGTGGTGCAAACTGTGGCCCCTTCCATCTACAGGGCCATGCACCTTGCGGGGTACAGAACCGCGTGGCAACAAATTGTCCAGCAACGGGTGTTTGGGGATCGCGACCCTCAGCAATGAGGAATACGACCCAAAAGAGAGAGAGAGAGACTGAAAGAATAGTTTTTCCTTATCTCGTACCACGTAAATATCTAGTTTTGTATTAAAATCGAGCGATCCCGCAATCCCGCAAATCCCGCGGGATCCGCGGGATTGATGACCTCAATCCCGCAGGCTTGCGGGATCGCGATTTTGATGCGGGATTGGATTCCCTAGTTGAAATACTAATTTCGATGAAAAACTCAAAATACCTTAAGGTGGCGTATACGCGGTTCTAGTTTAGGACTGCAGCACTTTAAGATAATTATTGATTGGTAATTACTCTTAAAATATTATCTTATTGTTCTTGATATCAGTTCTTTACTCTTCTTTTCTTGCTTCCTTCATTTTCCCCTCCTTTCTTCCTCTTCCCATGCTTCCTCCTTCCCTACCATAAATGTTTTATAGATATAAGATATATATTTTTAACTATATAATGTGATCTATTTGTTTTGCGTGTGTGCTAATTGTGAACGGATGTTATTGGTCTTGTGTATTGATATTCTCGTACTAATGTACCTGTCAATGTTTGTTTTTGTGTAATAATTAATAAATAAATACCTAATATTATATAACGCATGTATATACAATTATACATAATTACAATGCTGTACACATTACACATTAACTACATCACACATAGGTGAATTACGCACTTCACAGTGCATAACAAAGCAACTCTTAAAGGTAAGTAATTTGTAGTACCTATAGTAATATCATATTAATATGTAATGTATAGGTACTACAAGTCTTATCACCGTACATACAATTTATTCACCCAACAGGTTTTCAATCACCGGCCAACGCACTTCACAATCTTAACTTCACATCTTAAACTATACGCATCATACTCGTACATCGTACTAGGGTTTTACATATTATCGTCATCTGATAAAACTAAGGTCCTAACAGAGTACATGGTTGGCGCAGTTGGTTGAGGCGGCAGTCTCTCAAGCGGGAGGTGCCAGGTTCAAACCCCAGTGGTGGCGATGTATTCCACAATTTGAGATACTTACAGGCTTTTAGCCTAGAAAAGTATTTGGGTTTTTGTATATTTTTTTTTAAACCCTGATCCTTTATTAAAAAATAGGAAATTTTGAGACTTTTCACAGACAGATGAATACTACCCACTCTTAATACCAGACTGGTATAAGATCGAAAGGATATTCAAAGGATAGGCTGGTAGCTAAACTTTGGGATAGCTGGAAGAGATCGCTGTACAGCTATAAGTTTACCCTAGTGAACAAGCTTACTGTGAACTGGGGATGCACTTTTATGTAAGAGTTAGCAAAAACCAATTATTTTATTTACTACGTAAATATGTCAGTTTTTAACGGTCAAATATTGGCAAGTTTTAGGCAATTTATTTCAGCGGGACAATCAAAGAGGAGAATCAGCCATACTTGGAACAGTGAGGTATGGGCACCAAAATTCGTACGTGATTTAACCAGGCCGAATGGCTTGAAACCGAATATAGGTACTATTCGTTGCAGCACTAATACCAACTTATAGAAGTATGTGTAACTTACCACATTCTGCTGGCAAAGTTGGCACACTGGAGGAGTAGATATGGAGTATACGGTATGTACAGAATCATAGTAGGGATGTACGGCGGCGTATGGCGCCATTCCATTCCTGGAGACACATTGCCCCATAAGATACTGCTACGGCTCTGTAACAAATAAAATAATTACAACATCATCCATCATCATCATTACCTACAATATATACCAATCCTCGAGAATGCCTTCCAGATTTGGAACCCTCATTTCCTTAAATATATTTTTTATCAGGAAACCGATCAGTTTTCATACTAATTTTAGAAAATTTATGTGCGATTTATGTGAACTTAAAATTACTTCAAGAACTTTAAATAACGGTACGACTATCTGTAGTATTCTGTCGGCGAGTACTGGGTTTCTTTGGTCACATCACCAGAAGAGAGTCGGGAATCCTGGAAAGAAATGTAATCACGGGAAGTGTTCCAGGCAAAAGAAGTAGAGGTAGATCTCCTGCAAGGTGGTGCGACCATATTAAAGAAATGACTGGGAGAGACTTGTGCTCGGCGGTGCGGATAGCGGAGAACAGAGAGGACTGGAGGCGTCTTTTGGCGTGTTTTGTCCGTGGGTAGCTCCACAAATCACGACCCTCAGCAATGAGGAAACGATGGAAGAAAGAAAATGTGAAACGTGATTTTCTGTGAGGTTTTATCATTTATGTAAGTACTATGAAAAAATATTTACCTATTCCAGGGGCAGCTCCCGCCCCCCCCCCCCCCGACAAAGCGCATGTATACCAACAATAAAAGAAAAGTACAATGAACTATAGTTCTCACGAATATTCACGATTCTCTATTCATATCATACCTATATTTATATTATAATTATAAACAAACCTAAAAGTACATGAGTAAATATACCTACATAAGTAGGTATACAATAATAATTATAAATTATTGTTAATTGTTTATATTAAAACAATAAAACAATAGAAAGTTTCATCTTGTTTGACCTCAAAAAAAAACACTAACGCAGGTATTCTTTCATTCATACATTGGGAATTAGGATGCTTACATATTTTTATTCAGATATTTTATTCTTTATGGTCAACAAAAGTAAATGATTACTTTACATAGTGTAGTATTCTATCTACATAATGTTGTGTCCCTTGCGGGGTGGGCAGAGACGACAGAACGCCTATATTAGTCCTTGCTTTAGTACCTTCATGCAATGGGCGTCGCCAGCCTCGGAGAAATGAAAATTTGATGCAGAAGAAAAACAAGTAAGTAGAGCCGCGGGCGATTTTTTTTTTGAGACAGTGAAGTAGGTCGTGATTTTGTATATAAATGCAAGAAGAAAAAGCGCCTCATGCGAATTTTTTTAAATAAAAATGGGTGGAGTCAATAGTAGGTGATTTATACGGTTATGTCACTAATCTTTACGATTCCTTCTACGCAAATTCGAATTAAAATTGAAGTTTGGTTCGTAAGTATTTATTTAAAAAATGTGACAATAAAAAAACTAGGCATTAGAAACCATGAGATTAATTTTGCAATATTTGCCGAAACATTAATTTCAACTGTGAATAAAAATGATTTAATTAATACTTAAGTGCATGGTATGTTACTACACTTTATTGAATTTGCTGCACACCAGACCATTAAAGTGTGTACTTAACGTGTGTAATTGTTAGGCAGACAACAATTAAAAATCAAGGCACATTCAGACGAGTGAAATTGAGATTGAAACACAAAGATAACGTGACATTATAATAGGAAATAATTGTATGGTTGTTTCAAATATAATGTAAACAATAAAATATTAATTTGTGTTTTAAAACACACTATGAATAAGTTCCGAAAACAGTGGTAAGTATATGGTGAATCGTGATAATACAGTAACGTATCAAAAACATAAAGATTTGATTGATCTTGAAATCACAATTTATCAAATTTTGTAAATCAAAAACACTGTGTTTTACTACAGCACACCAGAGATCTTTCAAAGCTTATAGCTTCATCTTCAGTTCATAAAAAGCCACTGAAGATGAAGCTATAAGCTTTGAAAGATCTTTGGAGTGTGTACTCAAATAAAATAGTGGAAGTAAAACACAGTGTTTTTATTTTACTATTTCTTAAAATGTACATAACGTTAATCTTCCAACAACTTTGATAAACGCAGAGAGAAGGAAACGCAATTTTTTTCTACTAATAGCATTCGGCGAGATGTGGTTTGGTATTGGCGTATACTCCAACTATCTTTTTTATTTCCTGACTCGACTTGTTAAGTCATTGAAAGTATAGATGGCGGTAGGCGTCACGGCAACATCATTTTACACTGTAAACCGTTCCTATGACAATTGTCCATTACATCAGGTCATCAAGAGAGAGAAGAATGGAGAAGACCACTGAATACTCCACTGGCATCATCTGAGAAAAACCCACTACAGCTATCTCTATTTACATGCAAGAGATAAATCTATACTAGATATTCATAATATGTAGTGTACTCTAATTTCATTGTGTAAAACATGAATTTAGTACAGTTTAGTATAAATGCTTACTTTCTGATAAAGAGAGATAACAAGACAAGATTACGTACTTAGCTTCAATTATTATTGTTATAATGCTCTTATTCATATTCAGTATCTCACCAAATAAAGATTTTAAAAATTAACATAATGTATCTTTACACTACTAGGCGTCACTAGGGCAAAGCTATTGGTGCACAACGCCGTCCTGGTGCCAACACTGATGTATGCGAGTGAGGCATGGACATGACTGAAGAATCAGAAATGCTGTCGAGATGAGATCACTGAGAAGAATTTGTGGGAAAACGTTGAGAGATTGGATTAGAAATGAAGTGATCACAGGGATCTGGGCTTGAATACACAAACCCAAATACTTTCCTGGACACTTTGCACTAAGTTAAAAGCCTGTATCGCAAAGTGTGGAATGCAACGCCAGAGTCTGAACCTGGCACCTCCAGCTTGAGAGACTGCCGCCTCAACCAACTGCGCCAACCATGTACTCGAACATAAAAGAAAGGAATCCTAGAGTGTACGAGATGACGAATTGCATGAATGTGACGAAAACAAGTGGGTGTAAGGATGGAAACGTCTGGCGATCCGTCTTCTCTGCTTAACCGGCAAGGGATGCGGCGTGGATAGACTGTAGAGTACAATCTGTCTAAATACAAAACACCTGAACTGGAGAATGGAGATACAATGTATTGAAAGTTTACAGATTATCTGATTACCTCTAACTCACGTACAGCGTACAGTACATGAAGGTTATCCTATTGAACCTTTAATGATCACAACATAACATAATAATGTCGGACAATATAAGACTCTAATAACACAACCCGTTACAAGAACGAATCATTTCCGTAGATTCCTGTTATATTATAGCTGAACATTATCAATGTAATTGTATGAGATTCTTCAAGTTCCGCAGAACACCTGCTTCCTAGATAGATCTAGTGATGGGCATAATAATCAAGACCAAAAATCAGAATGACTGTGGTCTTGCGTTTGACGAGACCATCGATAAATAATGTATACAGACGCCAAAGTGACATCTGAACACATTTTATGTTGAAGTTTATAGTAGGTATGCGTTATTAGCGATTGACGTATTAGAGTGGATGTTTAATTTATTTTTTTACTTTTCACTACAAATAACGTTTTTTGTATGGTTTTGATGGATATTTTGATAGCTCGATACGTAAATGGGAAATACGTTTATTACGTCGCTAAGATAAGTGAGTTACACACGCTGTGTCTTTACAGGACATGTGTGCAAACTGAGTATTCTCCCGTAGTGAAGTATAAATTGCAAAAAATAAACACAGATTGCCGCGGGCTTTCTTCGTGATAAAATCTAGGTAATAGTAAGGACTGCCTATGAACACGGTCTGAGACTTAGCGGGGTTGAAGATCAGCCCAACACATGTGGCCCAATCTGAGATCAGACGCAAACATGGGGATGTATGTGTACTCAACAGCAGTGGAAATGTTTTCCAGCCTGAAGTGTGAGTATATCTTCAGATAACAATAATTTATCCGGTACGTAATGGACAATTTGAGAAGAATATTGTTTTGGTCTCTCATTTCTTGCAAGACCAGATTAGATATCTGTCCATCACTATTTTGTAGATAGGTTCGTATATATGTATTATTAGCCTACAAGGTTCAGGTTTACGGGATTGAACAAGAAAATAAACATATATCTATCTAATAATATAAATTATCAATTTACCCACAACTTGATGTTGCTGTGGATTGTCTATAAACCAGAGTGACTATAAATTATAGACAAGCACAAGACATTTGAGCAATCCAAAATCGCCATCAAGTCTCGAATCCTTTTTTCGAAAAAAAAAAACTAGCGAATTTTGGATTACGACTTTGGCGTGAATTTTTCTCTTACCGACGTAATTTTATTTAATTTTTTTTATTTTATTTTAAAGAACACACGGCGCAAGGCCATTAATACGAAAAAAAGCATGGTGAAAAAACAAACATTCAACAACTCGTTCATACATATCACACACATACAGACATAATAGCAAAATAAAGATAGATATATGAAAGCATAAATCTATGTAATTTATGTTTATGTACACTGAACAAAAACACCTAAAGTGGTGTAAACAAGGTTCCATCTGTGTGAAAGATACGAGTGTGTGAAACAATGATCTCCTAATTCTCAACATTTTGGTCTTGTCAGTTAGAACCTTTTTATTCTAGAATGTCGACAATATATCGATTGATTATTTGTTGGTTAATCTGGACTACCCTAACCACAAAAGCTGAACAATTGATAATGGATAGATAGATAGTTCTTTATTGTCATTATAGTGCATAATAGATAGAATCATAGTTAGGTATTTCAAAAGAAACAATCTAATTTATGGTAATGGTACGAGTACATTATAACAAGAAAACTTATAATTTTGGCATTTAGCAATATGCGAAATTGCACGACCTTGTTGCTTATACACGTATCAATAAGAAAAATAAACCATATTGCTACGTGCCTAAATTTCACTTTTATAAGTATTGCTTGCAACATAATACTATGTTATCAGTCTGATATAATATAGAAACTGCACAACATAGAGATATAAAAGCAATCATTATACCGGGACCGCTCGCTTGCCAAACCTCGACAAACCGTCACAAACTCAAAGGTGTGGCGCTTGGCTTGTGTGTCGGTCTTTCACAAATCAAATGAAGTTTCCAGCAAGCGCTTGCAATGTGTCTACACGCTTGTGCGTCTGGGCTTGGAGTTTTGCGGTAAGTGCCAAGCGTGTGCACTCTGTAGTACAATTGATAGAACAGGTCGAGTTTGTAGATACTCGGTTGGTGCAACTGGTTGGAGGGCGACTCTTCCAAATGGAAGGTGCGGGTTCAAATCTTAGTTCCGACGATGTATTCTGCACTTAACGACACAATCTTTTAACTTATTGTGAAGTATACAGGAAAGTATTTGGGTTTTTGTATACCATGTTCGCGGGTAGGTCGAGGGTTTGAAAGACGAGTGACAGAAAAATGGAAACATTCGGAAGAGGGCTATATCCTGCAGTGCAGAGACCAGGTATGAAGACGAAGAAAAAGGCGACCCCTTCGTTACCTATTTCAACATTTTAACAAAGATTACAATCCATGCAAGTAAAAATAAATATCTACCTAATAAAATTTCCATTAGCAAACCTAAGATTGGCATTGTGTGCGTAGAATTCACGATTTAGTACCTGCACGTTTTGCTAATAGATAAAAAAATGAACAAATAAAACATATCTATTGTTGAAAGGTTGAATACCTTCAGGTCTTAATTAAAAATACGTGTTATGTGCAGGGTGGTTTAATCGATACTGAATTAACATCAATAATATCAATGATTTTATACAATATTCTATACAATACATAGGTGTAACAATTCATGTCTTTAACATACTCCCAAGAAGAAAAGATCAAAAGATGGGATCGTCATTTTATTTAATTTAGATACTATTCGAGGCAAAACAAGGCAATCCTTCGATTTATTTAGTGGACTGTATTAAATAGTTTTAGAAAATATGAATTGACTTCGTGTTACCTCGGAGTCATATTTTATGTTCACAATATACCAATGTAATATATATTATATTTTGTCAGTGACAAATAATGTGAAACATTTATAAATTTCAATTAACAGCTTAGAGTATGTTTATTCATTCACTATTAAATGTGTATATAATTCTTTAACTTACTGTGTGTTATTTTTCTATAATAATCCATTTGAACATACTCATTTATCTATACTATATACTATACCTAAAGCATTTTAGGTATTTATTAAATAACATAACAATGATGCTTCAATGCACATTGGCTTACAATAACTGCATTCTACACAATGCAACACTTTTTAATATAAGATTTTAGTATCAATTTACATAAATATGATTAGGTAGACACCTACCAAACTAGTATATACCTTTCCTCAGATTTCATCGAAACAATATTTAACTTGGTATATAATATAATTTCTTATATGTATTTTGATTTATCAATTTTTATTTTTATTACATTTTTTTGAACAGTACTTATGTATGATTTGTTTTAAACCACTACTAGGCTAAATTACAAATTATGGATGACTCCATTTTTAATACATAATAATACAAAACACACTATGTAGCAAAACATGTAGTATAAAATTTTACATCTTTTATTAACTAGGTATAACGTATAAACTTTTGCTCGTAGAGCGCTCGGCCCAACAAAAAAATATTTTTATGCAATTCTATGGCATCAAAACATATACGTAGGTATTAGGCATTATATGATGTACCTATACACAAAACATATTGAAAGAATCATTATTCTCCCTGAATGAACACATACATAACTGCAATCAGTGTAGCTATATAATAATAACATTAAACATAGGTATAGAAAATACTCACACCTGTAAATTTAAAAATCAGACGAGTTCGTTGCTTTTGATATAAAGTAAACAAAAAACTTTTTTATATACTTAACAATCTATTGAGATTGTTTAATTTTAAATCAAATAATAATTCATTTTCTTAATATTTGAGAAAGCAATGAACTCATTTTATTAGCAATGAACTCATTTTATTGATTACATTATAAACATAATCCTTTTTAAACTTAAACCATTTCAAATGTTTTTAAACATATTTTTAAATATTTTTTAATATTACATACACCCATATGATAAACTCTTTTCTACTATACATACATTTGGTGTACTATCATGTACCTACACAAAAAATAATAGGAGTTTCTTAACTCTCTCTGAAAGTATACATACATAACTACAATTGTAGTAGCAATAAATTCAAACAAATAGACATATTATAATTGAAGGCATAGCAATACACCTTCATACATGATTTCATTATTGTCTTGCTTTCATTATAAAGCAGACATAATATATAAATACATAGAGCAAACAAAATCTTTTTTGTATACTAATCTATTGAATTTGTTTATTTTTTAATCAAACAGTAAATTACATGCTTTACATTTGAGAAAGCAAGCATTTCTCAATTTTAATATTTTTTTTTTTGTTTTACATGCATTTCAAACATTATCGTTTTCAAACTTGAACCATTTCAAATGAATTCTTTTTACTGAAGTTTCATAATACCTACAATTTGTACAATAGGTATCTCTAAACATTTCTTATGTTTTCATAAACATTATAATTTCCATAACTAGTAGGTATATAAAGGTATAAAAAATATACCCATAAACATAACAATTTTAGTTTCTCACTTTTGTACACAATACATACATATATTAAGTAAACAATAGTTTTTTTTATTTTTTTATTTTTTTATATTACAATATGTGCACATTTTTTTTTTTTAACATAATAGTATATATGCGCACACATAAAACATACAAGTATAATATGATGAAGTGTACATATACACGAAAGTATAAAGTGACAGCGACATTGGTCCTTCGAACCGGATTTCGCATGTCTGTACATATTCCACCTCGTCTAGACGTTTGGACACAAGACCCCTTAATCTACAAATACTGCCCACTATGCGGTCTCGTTTGACAACCAAAACCTTTAATTTTGCCGCCTCCATGGCTACTATACTATATGTACTGAAATTATATAAATACTTAGTTAACCAAAAAACACTCAAAGAAAAACGTAACTTATCTCTGTCCAGTGATTGACGGATTGTTGATAACCAATGAGATCTCGATTAGTGTGGATAAAGTAGATTCCTGCAGGGCGTCACATTGTCATCATCTGATCGATGCATATACGTCACCAGGCGTTGTTGTTTATATCTTCATTCTACCCCCACAGGCAAAATAAATGTATGTAGAGTCTTCCTTCGGCTGGTATCTCCCGGCTTCAGCCTAACATCTCGATGCAATTATTATAACAAGCATTGTGTTATAATTTCTTGATGAACTTTTCTTCAATTTCATTTTAATTATGTTTATCAATTTACCATAAATTGACATGAATTATTATTAGCAATTTAACGAATTGCAAGTTATTAGATTATAATAATCTTACATATTTGGTATTGTTACCTTATTATTTTAATCTTCACAGCGTGAATTTTATTTCTTGAATATCAATTTAATCTTCACTTCGTGAATTTAATTTTAACTTATTATTATAGTCTTCACAACACGTGAATTTTATTTCTTGAACATCAATTTAATCTTCACTTCGTGAAAAAGTTGCGATTTTATTTATATTCTGTCTAATGGATTAAACAATAATAAAACTTCAATAATAAAGACTTTCATCAATAAATCACATACTAAAGAATTAATCCAATATTAGGCATGTTATTTGGTTTTGAGAGAGTTGCGGTCGATTCAATCGATCGATACTGAAACATAAACCATATTCAATTGACTGTTGCAAAACACTTCCTAGTCAAGAATGAATGCTTAACTGTATCAACAGTTTATTAGCAGTCAATAAAATAAAATAGATAGTGAAACACATTAAAAAGTAATAAACTATAGAAATATGAAACATGCATTTTACTTTTTCTTTCACCATTCATTGAAATTTAATCAAAGGTGGACAATTCTTTGCAGTTTTATATCTGAGATTGTCGACGAGTCTGTCACAAACACTGGTTTGAATTGAAGAAATATGAAACAGGAAACGATGCTGTTCCTCTGGCGTCCCACAAGGATCGATGTTGGGTCCCGTGTTAGTAAAAATTACGTAACTACATAATACATATATACGAAGATACTGCACACACTCTAAATTTCTTAGGGACGGATTCCAGATTTAAGTAGACGAAGATAAAAGACCTCTGGATAGACTAAGACAGAGATTGATGGACAATGTTACCCGAGATCTGAGCGTACTAAATGCTGGCGATGACTGAGAGTCCGTTGCTGCAGACAGGAAGGTTTGGAGATCCATTATTCTGGAGGCCAAAACTCTACCGGAGTTGTACGGCCATCGGAAGTAAGTAAGTAAGATAAAAGAAGAACATCCGATATCAAATGCAGTATAAAAAGATTGCATAAATGTAATATGCACAATAAACGCATGTCTATCGTACGGTATTGGAGTCAGAGATTAAGACCGTGACAGCTCAGGTATTAAAGTGCCTCAGGAGACAAGTTGTGAATGTCTTCCATTGTGCCGCTAAACTTAGTGAACTGACATTCTTTGGCAATGTGGTTATCGGACTCCACCCCACCGCATGAGCAGTAGGGGTTGTCTCGCTTGCCCCAATAAAAACAACAAATCATATGTCTTAATGCCTCTATGCATATTTTGAATCCATAATCGTCCTTCGTGGTAACACAGCGAAACTGCAAGGCTTTCTCAAGCATAACAGTCAGGTGAGAGAGATACGAAACTCAACAAATCATTCGTAAATTAGGTTTGTGTGACATACTGTTGTTTATGAACAGAGCAATGGGTATAATGATTTGGTAAAGCGGATTATGGCATTATAATGACTAACCTTACTGTCAATTATGATTAGCCGAATTAATGGAGGTTTCAACGAATGAAAAACCGTGAAATAGTGTGCCAAAGTTGAAACATGAAAACATACGTAGATTACATGTTATTTGCAGCACAAATAACTAATACTGTCTTGCTTTTTGATGTAATGTACTGTTGTTACTCAAGATCCGGTTCGTATCATATTTCAGTCAAATTAAATAGTTTGTATCTATGTAAGTAACTTAATACTTTAAAAAAGCATTTTTCGCTGGTAGCTACACCCTAAGACTTTAAAAGACGAACCCTAACATAATCTGTTTAGGTTCTGTTGCAATGTTTGAAGCAAAACCAAATATTATAACAAATTAAGACCGTAGCCGGGCGGTACTTTCTCCATACAAATGTAGTCCCCTTGTAGTCCCCTGTTTCCTCCCTGGATAATGCCTCTAGAGCAATAATTTTTTTTACATAAAATTAAGGACTACTGTAGCCATGTCCCTATGTTTCGTTTTTATTCAAATAGTAATTAAGAAAAAAAATATGACCTTCCTAAAACCTTGAAAAATCACCGTTTCTACCGCCGTGTTCAGGCGACTGCCAGACAAATTTGAAAAAGTTTTAAGATAAAATAAAAACATAGGGACATAGACCTACTCTTGCTTTAAATTTTGATACCAAAAAATAATTGATACGTTAAATTTTGGAGGAGGAAACGGGGGACTACGAAACGTCGATTTGGCAAGGTATTTGTAGGTCTGATCGGTCTGAGCTGCAGTTGTCCCTGTCGCACCATAGCTCGGCTGATTGGGGCCAGCGCGATGGCGATATTTATTTCAAATACCTATTTCTCAATTTTCGCTCAGCCCGGCTATCCTCTTAAACCCGCAGTAAAAGGATAAAAAGGCATAGTCCGGAATATAAGATACAGCAAACTGATTAGACTGGCCCAGGATCTAGATGAGTTCCAAATAATGATAACCAGCCTCCCATAGTAACGACACAAGAAAGAAAGGAGAGTGAAATTATTATATCTTTTGATGCAGTTGGTAAAAACAATAATTAGCATTTCTGTTTGGTTGGTAAACATCAACCTTTCTAAGTGTGTATGTTTTGCCTTTCTCCTTTATGAGGTCTGTGTCTTATAGTTAATCTATTCGAGCATCTGTTTTTTATTTTTACTATTCACAAAGGTAATTATTTAAAAAATAGCAGCGATTGCTATAAATAACGTCGGCAGAATTATTGTCGGCAAATATTATTAAAATACTAGGTATTTTACATCCGCTTAAAAAAAACAGCTTACTGTTGATGAAACTGATATCATTTTTTGTTGTTAATAAAACACAGCTGTGAAAAAATATAATATTATGCTATCATATTTATGAGAATTACCTATTTAGGTATTTTATTTTATGGCTTCGTGAGCAAACACAACATGCGTAGTATACGGGTGGTTAGTAAAACTAATCTATCGAGCAATCGTGGGAAGACTGTTACGAAATTAATCCCAAAGTATTAAAACATTGAAGGAATATGATAGATGTGGAAAAATCGTAGGTTTATTTCTGACCTTTTGACCCATAAACTTAATCCGTGCCTAATATCGCTAGCCGAATATAAGACGTTTCATTTTTATACAATAATTTCTCAATCAAAAGTGAAATCATCCAATGGTGAGCCATCTAAACACAGAAGTGATCCGATCTTCTTCTTCCTTCAGCCATCTCTCCACCGCTGGATATATGCCTCTTCCATTTTTCTCTATCCTGAGCTTTGCCAATCCGTCTTCTACCCGCGACTGGGATAATATCGGCGACCCATCTTTTCTGTGACCGACCTACTCCTCTCTTTTTATCCCACGGTCTCCATCTAAGAACTCTGGGAGTCCGTCGTTCTGTCCCCTGTCTGGCAATATGACCCGCCCACTGCCATTTTTTGTATAGCAACCCGGGCCATGATGTCTAAGACATTTGTTCTGCGCCTTATTTCATCATTCCTTATTTTATCTTTCAGGCTCACGCCTAACATTATGTCTTTCCATGGACCTTTGTGCACATTTTGGTTTTTGTACTGAATACAGTAATAGTACCAATAGGCCACGATTGTCGACGAAATGCTGGAATGAACCATTTACATTCACTCCAGCATTGAACTGTCTATATCATAAATTGTTTATTGTGCTTTCACTATCTGTTGTCTTGCTTCATACTATGTCACTGACGAAATGCTAACTAGCATTGATATTGTGCATTATTACTATTGCTTTAATTGTTATAAATTCGATTATGTAAAACTGACGAGTCCAAGTGCCCGATATAGGGTCTAAGGATGATAAACAACAATAAACAATTGCCACAACGACACTAATTGTTATGGTGCAGAAGCCCTTGACTTAGCCAGGGTCTAACTAGGATTGTCGTGCTCATGAAGACGACCTAGGAATGATTGTGTTTTAGATAGCAACATTTTACAAGTACTTTATAAGTATGGGATGTATCTAATAGTTATCTAACGATTATGTCTGTGAATAGTTTGCTGGAACTAATCGGACAAATTCTCCCGGTGAAAACGTAAAGTAACATTATTTAATAGACAAGCTGTAAACCGTCAAAAATGACGCGGTTTGCGGGGTGGAGAACAGATCACCATACTTCCTTATTCGTACACGTATACCTACATTCTTATGGTAAATTAAATTTTCATTTAGTAGTATTGTATTTTCTGTTTTGCTTAATAATATTAAATTTTGTAATACATGCTTCAATATTTACCGATTCACAAAGGAGCTCAATGTTTACCTAGGAAACTTAAGAAATAATTAAAGCCGCGAATTTTTAAAAATGTCGTCATATTTTGATAACTACTCAAAACATTTTGTGGTTTTGTAATGCCAATGAAAAAATGAGGTTCTATTTCTACCTAGTCGAATAATTTTCGATGATAGAGACTGACAAAGGCGCTGTGATCGTTAAATGTTTTAAATTTAATCAATTTAAATAAAATACACAGTAGTTTACCACAACTCAATAAATTATATTTCGCCAGGCGTTTTCGGAAAGTTACCTTACCATTGTCATTGTTTTAAATTCTGTATATATTCGAATTTCGAACACCTTGCAAAACCTTGCAAAAGTTGCCACGGTCCTGATGCGTTACATTTATACGCGGTTTCGACGGGAATTATATGACGATACTTACGTTTATATCTAAAATCTAGATAATAAATAGCGAAGTGAAGATGGATTTTATTACTGGTCGATTCGATTCAGACGATAATCAAATGGATTTCAATCACTCTGACAGAGTTCTTTGTACTCCGTCAATAGATTGTTAGATGTCTAATGCAGTATTTTGTGTGAAAGAGTTATTTGACCTCCACTAACTTAACATCTCATGGCCAACATGAATTCCATGACCGTCTTCAATTTGGCTTGAGAAAAGAAGTTACAAGGTGTCAGCCGTGAAGATACTTAATATAACAAGATTACCGTCGAGCTACCCTTGGATAAGATCAAAAAGTACTCCTGGTTTCAAATAACTTGGCCACTGGCTACATAGTAGTTCTATAGAAAAAGTGTGACAAGTAAGGTGAAACGAAATGTAGTATTTATTAATATTTTGTCCATCAGATAAGTACCTATTTTAGTTCATACCCATGTACCTAACATTTTTCACTTTTATACTTTATTTATAGGCTCCTAAACCGTTCATCCGATTGAGATGAAACTTTGGCAAATTGTTGTGCTTGCCCCAGGGATGGTTCGAAGGGGGGTAGAGGGTACGAGGAGAGGAGCACGAAGGGGGGCATGATAAAAACTTTTTTTTTTCGAATCTATATACTTAGCTTTTAGGCTCACCACAAACGTCCCGAAGTTCAGTTCCGGAATCGACTGTTTTGCAAAAAAGTTCCGATCAAAACCTCTCTCTGAATTCAGCGTCACCCCGATTTTAAATTCAGAAAGAGGCTTTGGTCGGAACTTTTTTGCAAAACGGTCGATTCCGGAACTGAACTTCGGGACGTATGTGGAAAGGCTTAGTGTCGAAAAGATGAATAGTATAACTCTAGCGACATCCGCACGAATATGGGGGGAATTGGAATGAAAAAAGTGATATTAGTGTCGAATCCTTAGTTTTCTGCGTCTATTTGCCAAACTTTGCCCTTGCGAAGCACGATTTATACAGCTAGTAGATAATAATATTTAATAGATTATAATAAACATTTTTACATAAAAAGTCTAAATCTAAAAATTTGTTAGTTAACTCAAATCTTGTTATTCTCAGACGACAATTTAGGTACCTAGGCATTAGTTACTTATTTTGATTAATCTAGTGGGATTCCAACGAGAATCTGTCGAGAATAAAATTACAAATAACAGGAAGGAAAACTAGTTGCAAAGTAGGAACCCCTTTATATCTATAAACTTCTATATATAAAACACATATATCCTTCGTACATTGAGATGATTCATGGACTACAGCTGACCTTGACAGGACAAGATGCTTCTGTCAAAAAAACTTCAAAGTGGTACAAGAAATTGCACTGAATTGCATTAAAAATAGCGAAAACATAACACATCTACGAAAGAATTGCACAAAAAGCGGGTTGTAAACTTACAAAACATGACTAACCTCGACATTTACAATTTACAAATATAAAATTTAGTTTAAACAGATGACAAAACACATGGACGCATGTTATTTAAGAATTACGATAGGAGATACAAATATTACAAGAAGTTAGAAGATACTCACTCTGGTGTATTGAATTATTACAAAATAAACAAACAATAAAACTATTACACCAAACACTTAAAACAACACACCACATTTTTACATTTCACATACCTAAGTCTCTGCAAACACTTGTTTAACATTAACACTATTTACACTTTGTTTTATCTGCATTTTCAAAACATTTTAACGCTAAATTATAAGCTATTTATTAAATAAACCTAACGCACATCCGCGCCGCGATATAAACATAATATAACTAATTTAATTTAACAAAACATGAAATGAAATGAAGAAAAAACCACCTGTCTTGATCCTAGGGATGCACATCGATAGGACAAACATCGATGTTGAAAAACATCGGTAATAAAAACGATATATCGATGTTTTAATTATCTCATCATTATACATCGGGAGATTCAATGCCCTTGCTATCTGGGACTAAGCGATGTGCAGGGACGAAGGCTGAAGAAAAATATTATACAGTTTATTTAGTTAACAAATTTTGTTAATACTACCTGCATAATGCACGCAGATACAAGTTACGTGTAATTTATTGTTTACACTTCACTTATTGTTTTATTCCCCTATATTGATGGTTGTAGAGAATTTAGGTAAAAAAATGAAAACCCACGAAACTTAAATTCGAAGAGAAATAATACTTTTGGTCACGAGCCGTCTATGAAATTAGATGATTAGTAATAATTTATTGCACCTCGGCAGTAAAACGTCATTCGTTTTCCCGATGTATACTCATCTATCACACAAATTGTTATACTAATAAAAACAAATATACTAGCTTACCAAAACCTTAGATTTTTTCCCAGTAGGTAATAATTATGTCAATCATGATTGACAATACTCGTATGTATAGACTCTTCTAGCTGATAATACTGAGAAGTGTGTTGGCAAGTCTGGCCTCTGCGTTAAAAAAAGATTACTTCCAAGTTCCAAAAAGCAAAAAAAAGTTAGTGATCTCAAAATAAAAGGCTTTTTCTTAATTGAACAGATTTATTTATTTGAACGCAACAATTTTGAAATGAAGTAAGTATGCAGGTAGTTATACTAATTACGAAAACCTTATGAAACGTACGATGTATCATTGTCATAAAATGTCGATTTATCGTTCATCAAAACATCGATGTTTATGTTTGCGCAAACATCGATGCATCGTTTTTCATCCCTACTTGTTCCTCGCAATGAATGATTTCATTACTAAAGTTGGAAGTAAACTTTTTACTTTACTGTACAACTCCGTACATGTAATTTAAAGTCACTTCGTCAAAAAGTATCAAAGCATTTGTTAGAAATTATTTACAATTTCATTTATTAAAGTTGTTGCTTTTTTTAAGTGGTTGCACAATATGTTGAACATCTTGTGAAGTTTGTTTACCTTTTTTTTTCTTTTCCTTTCAAGTGCAAAGTGAAGTGCTGTGGTGAAGTGTGTGCTTTTAATTCCATCTTTCTACCAGAGTCCTTCAAAGACAAACCGCATGCATCCCTTGCGGGGTAGGACAGAGTGTCAGACTGCCTTATCCTTATTCCGACATACCTAAACCTACACCTAGGGTTGCCAGATGTCTGGTTTTTCTTACATCTGTCTGTTCTAAAAAATCTTGGAAAACACGACAAAAGACTGTCAGGTTTTTTCAATCCAACTTCAACCCTATAGGCTTATCAATTACTTACCTTTTTCCTTAAAGTCCCTCAAGGGAATACAATCCTTGACTATTTCCGTCAGATTCTCATTTTTCATGCATACCTAATACCGAAAACCCGAGTATTTAAGTAGGTAGCATCTTTTCTTTCCTCTACTTAGCAAATGGGCTGGGGACTATGGGTGGCAGAGAGTTCAAAGGACAGCACCCTCCCACTTAGTTTTTTCTCAGAATTCTCTTCGAAAATTTTTCCCCCTCCCTTCCCTCTGCTCTATGATTTTTTCATGGCCAAGGTTTAATTGGATTAAAACATGAAGAGCCCTAAATGCTCAATTAAAATGCATTCAAAAAAATTCCGTGGACGGGCAGAGGGGCAATAATTATAAATTATCTGGGTTTTTCTGTCCACCACAGCTACCAACAATATAATTTTGCAACAAGTCACTTGCGGATAACATTCAGATTGCCAAGAAAGCAGTCCATTGAAGATAAAAAGCGATGAAAAGGTGATAAATAACACAGAAATATTGTGGAAAAAAGTATTTATTGCAGGAAAATACAATACCCACATATAATGGTTAAGAATAACATAATCATGTACAAAAATATAATAGTTTTCATAGTTTATGGCTTCCTCTAACAGAGTAATAGCTTTTTTTTATAATAAAAGGATCTGGGCTTCCATACACAAACCCAAAATACTTTCCTGCACACCTTGCACCAGGCTAAAAGCCTGTATCGCAAAGTGTATAATACATCGCCAGCTCCGGGGTTTGAGCATGACACCTCCCGCTCGAGAGACTGCCGCCTCAACCAACTGCGCCAACCATGTACTACTCAATTATAACATCAAGGTTGAGTAAGTACGAGGTCTTGCATTGAAAATAAATACCTCATTACTAAACGTACAAACATTAATGTATGTACTATTCTTAGAAAATAAAATGCCTCACCCACATGCTTACCGAGCGTCGATCAGTTTTGTGTTCGCGAGTAAAAAGGCGTTAACGGTCGGTCACCTACACGCCCCATCCACACGCCATTTTACTCGTGAACACAAAACCGATCGACACTCGGAAGCGTGTGATGTCGGCATAAAAATTATGAATAGGCTAATGCATTCAACATGGCAGACAATAGAGATGGGCCAAAGGTTAGATCTGTAGTCAGCAAGCAAAGTTCTTATTTTATTTAAAAAATAATAATAATCTGGGTTTATCGAAATAAACTCAAATACACCTTTGTACACTTCACAGTAAGCTTGAAAAGCTTGTGTCCTGAAGTGGAGCAGGTCGGCATCGAGAATTGAACCCGCGCCCACTGGATTAACAGTTGAGTGTGTTACCAACCAGGCTACGACCACCTCTTTCGTTCTTACATTTTATAGTTCAGTATTTAAAATCTCGCTATTTCTATTTACACAATGTGCTGCACATCTCGTAGCGAGTAAAACTTGTGATGTGAAGCACTCTTGTCAGATAAAAAGGGACTCGAACCCTAGACATCAGAAATGTATGACCAAGTTCCAACCGACAGAGCCTGCAGTTTACACATTATACTACAGAGAAGTATAGTATAGTCCTTATTATACCTATAGGATTATATTTTAACTTAATCTTACGAGTCTAGATTCGGACAGAATCAAATTGTTAAAATATCAGACATAGTATTTTTTTCCATACCTCTGACAATAAGCGTTGTCGATTGATTTTCAATTACTTTCTTAATTTCAAAATAAGCATATTTTCATCAAAATAGTCGCACATTTCTGAAATACTACATTTAATTTCTTAAACATATAAAAAATTTTTAAAAAGCCGTCATTTGAATTAAATGATACTCGTGAAATCAAATGCTCTTAATTATTGTAGTGCATATAAATATGCGTCAACTATTATAATTGAATACACAGTTAGCCGGTAATATAATAAAAAAATATTGTGTCCTGCAAAAAGTTCAAACTTTTGTTCCATTTTATAACGCAGACCACAAGGGATTCTGTGTTACAAAACGGACAAGTTAGAGGTACAGAAAAAACAGCAATGTCCGACATAGCGTATTGAATATGGACTAAGAGATTCATTCCTTGGAATCAGAATTTGCAGTCTTGGAATCGGCCCCATCATCAGACACCAAGTCCATCTTGTCTCCGTCAATCACAATAATGCTGTTACTCTTATTGTTGTCGTCATTCTCGTTATTGGAAGACCTGTGGGACGATGATCTCTCGCCGCCGTCTATAATAATCACATCCTTCTTACTTGTATCTTGATCATTCCATCTGTAATGAGATAAACAAAAGATTGAATATTTTACAAATAGGTATGTGAATATCGAATAAGGGTCGATCTTAAAGACCGTTTATACCATATTTTAGTTCATTTAATCTGAAATGTAACAAACGGACATTTATAAAACTGTCCCTTAGTATGTGATCACATTAAGCTAGAGATTTTACATGACAAAGAATACTAGTACTATTATACATACCTGGATGAGGAACTTTCAACCTTGCTTTCATCATAGAGATTTGTGTGAATTACAGACTGGACTTTCACGTCAATATCTTTTAAAGCAGACAGGAATATCTTGGTGCACATCTGAAACCAACAATAATAATACATAAATACAATTTGTATAGCAATTGTTTCAAACTTTTGGGGCTATTCTATTCTTTCACCTCACGCCGCATCCCTTGTGGGGGTTAGCAGAGAGAAAACAATGCTGGATTCCCTATCTGCAACAACACATTCACATTCCGTCACATTCATCATACATATGTCACAGATTGAGTAAAGTGAATTGTATACTACAATAATATCTATCGCATCATACCATATTCCTTGTAGGGTAGGCAGAGGACGGAGCATCATCACATTTGTCACACATGCTCTGCGATTTCTCCCCCTCAAAATGTGTCCGTCCTTGTGAGTATCTGGCCAATACATTAACTCCAGATGGCTCTTGGATGCCCACGTTTCGTCACACACTCTATATGTATGTCATTCTATCGTCAGACATTCTCTCCACATGCTCAAACCGTCTCAACTTGTTCACTTTCATTCTAGTCATAAGATTCATATCATAACTTGAATAATAGTTACTACGAAAATCGCCTATCTCTCCATTCACTTCATTTCTTGACCTATCTCTCAATGTCTTTCCATTAATTGGGGTTATCTGGCTAATTACGAGAAGCTCGCCTTAGTGAACAAGTGTTATAATAAATAAATAATAATAAATAAAACTTTATTGG
The DNA here is from genome assembly GCA_963576895.1 of Ceraclea dissimilis. NCBI lineage: Eukaryota > Metazoa > Arthropoda > Insecta > Trichoptera > Leptoceridae > Ceraclea > Ceraclea dissimilis. The sequence goes on from OY756370.1 coordinate 13,844,186, forward strand.
CCAGAAAATATATGTAACAACAAAAACAAAACAAGATAATACAGTGTGCCAAAAGGCGGACTTATTGCAAAAGCAATATCTTACAGTCAACCCGAGAAAATAAAGAAAAACTTAAATATGTACTATAATAATAAAGTACGTAAATATAAAGATACAAATACATAATATATACATATAAATATACACACATAATACATACAAATAGATAATATGATAAATAAATAATAAAAAATAAGAACATTTAATAAAAATAAATAAATACATATGCACACAGGAGAAGGAAGAGGAAGAGGCGGGATGGGAACAAGGGACTGCTCGTTGCAAACAGTTAGACCTGAGGTCGACGACACAGAGAAGAAGAAGCCGGTAAGACTAGCGACCAATGATCATCCTACGAAATGAATACAGGGAAGAACAAGTACGAATATTAGCTGGGAGCTGATTCCACAGTCTTGCGCTGTGAACCGTAAAGGAGTCTGTGTAAAAACTGGAGTGATGAGGTGGAATCAACAGGAGATTGTTATCAGCTGAACGGAGCGGGCGACCATGAGAATTTAGAAATTCAAAGCGCTCCCTTAGATAAGAAGGTGAAGAAGGATCAAAAAGAACTTTAAATAATAGGCTTAATACATGGATATCTCTTCTATTTGGAATGGTTTTCCAGCCAAGTCTGAGACGGTAATCAGAGACATGATCATATTTTTTAAGACCAAAGACATAACGGATGCACGCGTTCTGCAGGCGTTCAAGTTTATTTAAGCCTTCAACTGTAATATCAAGATAACATACATCGGCATAATCCAGAATGGGATGGATGAGTGATTGAATTAACATTTTCTTGGTGTCGAGATTGAGGAAATTCTGTAGTCTCCTGAGCGAATGCAAAGAACCAAAAACCTTTCTACTAACTTCACCAACCTGCTTCTCCCAAGACATCCCGCTGTCGAAATAGACACCAAGATTCTTAACATTATCCGAATAGGGAATGGTGGAGCCATTCAACACCAGAGAAGGTAGAGGAGCCAAATCAAGTGAGGACAAAAGCCTGGAACTGCCCATCAAGATCGCCTGAGACTTGGACGGATTAACCAGCAGCCCATGTTGTGAACACCATGAACTTATATGTTCTAGATTGAGGTTCATGTCGTGAAAAGAAGAATCAATAGAGTCCAGATCGAAGTGTATGTATAGCTGAAGATCGTCAGCATATAGATGGTAAGATCCACGAAGACAGCGAGCTATCGGATTAATAAATAAGGAGAAAAGAAGAGGTGACAATATGCCACCTTGGGGAACCCCAGCCCGAAGGTCTGTCCAATCAGAAGCACCCTCCGCAGTGAATACTCTCTGTCGCCGACCCCTAAGGTAGGAATCCATCCAGCGAAGAGCAACTCCAGTTATATTGTGGGCCCCCAACCGCGCCAGCAGAAGATCATAGTCAACGCAGTTGAATGCACTGCTAAAATCGAGGAGAGTCAACAGCGTGAGCTGCCTCTTCTCCATGGCAAACCTAATGTCTTCCGTTATCTTTAACAATGCTGTGGTAGTGCTATGTCCCTTTCTGAATCCAGACTGACAGGAATCCAGAGCATTATGTGAATGAAGATAATCATTAAGCTGTTGCAGCACTAGCCTCTCCAGCACCTTGGAGAGGAAAGGCAAAATCGAAATTGGTCGATAGTCCCCCGGGGAAACCGGTGTAGCAGTTTTAGCAAGAGGGATTACATTGGCAATCTTCCACTCCGCCGGGAATACGCCCGATGTGAGCGAGGAGTTAATAATGAAAGTGATAACAGGGACAATGAACTGTAAAATAAGGGACAACATCCTCAGACTCAGTCCATCATAGCCCACAGCAGTGGACTTAATAGACAGGAAAGACTTCCGTACCTCATCCACAGTTACAAGTCTAAACACAAAAGGTTCAAAATCGAATACAGGGCCGTCCCTGATATTATGTAGAGACTGCTGCTTAGTGCTAGATTCAATCACCACGGGCAATGAGGAGAAATGGGAATTTAGACCATTTAGATCTACCGAAGACAAATCAGACGGACCCTGTCTACCCAGACCCTGTTTTCTTAGGAACTTCCAGGTGAGACTTGAAGAAGATGAAGATATACCACTCTGGAAATAGTCCTTCCTAGCTCGACGGCAAAGTTGAGAGCAACGATTTCTTAAGCTTACGTAGTTCTCCCACCCATATTGATCTCTTGTTTGTTTAAACTTAGTTTTGGCTCTGTCTCTCTTCGCCATCAGCCTCAGCAATTCTTCAGTTAACCAGGGAGTGGGAGGATGTTTTAAGGGAATAGTTATGACTGGAGCGTGATTGTCGAAGAGTCCAATGACATGATCATTGAATTGCTTCACCATGGAGTCGACATTTTGAGCGCTGTAAACGCTTTGCCAGTTGATACTCGCGGCGTCGTCGTGCAGTTGTTCCCCATTTATACGTCGAAAACTACGAAAAGAGTGCATCCTGGGTTTAGGTTTGGGAATCTTAATTTTGTGTGATAGGTATATCAAATCGTGATGGGAAAACCCAGATGCCGTGAATTGACCATGATTTTTAGCTTGGTTGGGAGAGGAGGTTATTATCAAGTCTAGAAGACTTTCACTTGTCGGTGTATGGTAAGTTGCAAGCAGAGGGAGAAGGTGTAAGTTCAAACTATTTAACAGATCAGTCAGCTTAGTGGCTCTGCGATCACTCCTAACAATGCAGGTGTTAAAATCGCCCATCAAAACTGTGTGCTCAAAGTTATGAGCCAGAGTCTCCAGTATTGTCTCCAACTCCAAGAAATAATTAGAACCAGGAGGACAATAAACAACCCCTAACAGGACTTTCGAGTGATAAGAAGAGATTTCAATAAATAGATACTCCATCCCAACAGTTAGGCGGGAACCGGAGCTAGCTAGGACCTTATATTTTATGTCATCACGAAGATAAATCGCCACACCACCACCAACTCGACCGCCCCTATCTATACTTATAGTGTCTATTACTTGCAACTTAATATATTTCTGTAATTTTTCTTCTCTTATAATAAATAAATAGTATACTATTTACACTTGCAATAACAAATTTCACAAAATACAATCAAAATTAAATGGTGCTACAATTTACTTACGGCATTTTTAGACAGCTGTCCCTGAATGTCAGCCAGTTTTTTCCTGTTTGAGCTGAGCTCGTGACTGAGTGATGAGGATGTACTCTGCACCTTGGTGAGTTTATCCTGTAGTTTATTATTCTCCGACTTGACTTCAGTGAGACGACTCTCAGTCTCCAACCTCGCTTGTTCGCTTCGTTTCAGTTGGGAGAGGAGTTTCTCTATGTCGAATAGGCGACCCTTGTACGATATCATGTCTGCAAATAAAAAAAACACAAAATAATGCTTACAGTTTAGTAAAGAAATGAAGTCATCGAGAAGAACGTGCGGGAAAACACTAAGAGATAAGGAATGCGATTGTTAGAGAAGTACGACGGGTGTTATGACTACGGTGAAAGTGAATAAACTAAGATGGTGTGGGCATGTTGAGAGATTGAATAATGACAGGATGACTAATTATAACTATAAGATATATCTGGGTGAGCGAAGATGCGTAAGGAAGCACGGCTGCTCAAGACTGGAAGAAATTGGAAAATGTGTATGACAAATTGCATGAAGACGACAGAAGCAAAGTGTATAAGGATGGGGTAGTGTGGTTTACTGTTCTCTCTGCCCACCCCGCAAGGGACACGACATAACATGTATATCTGATGGTATTGGAATGACCAGAGTCAGATTAAGATCATGAGAGCTAAGGTATCGAAGTGCCTCAGGAGACAAGTTATGAATGTCACAAGAATTAAAAGTCTGAAACTTACGATTATCATCATCAGTCCTGGCCCTTTTGCGAGGCGGTTCAGTTCCATCTCCTTCCCCTGCGGGAGCTCTGTCATCCTCGTCGTATTTGAATACGGGAAGGAGCATCTTGTTGCCAGCAGCCAACTCCGATAGATCAATATTCACAGGGTCACCCTCAGGTTTCTTGGCGGATTCATCTTCATCCTTTAGCTTATCAGTCAACTGTCTGCAAGGACAAACAAATATTTGAGTGAAATACAAGTTTTCAATTCGAGGTAACAATCAGTTGTCTCAACAGATATGCAGCAAAGGATGAACAATCCATCAGGCTTATAGGTGGCTTAATGTGATCGTTTTTACACTTCCGTAATGTCACCAATTCCAGTCCATCCATCTGCCGTGGTCAGTTTTTGAATAAATAATTGGACCGTACCCAATCCAACCTAATCTAAATTGTCACAGTAGTACGATAATTTATCCGTTTCATCATGGGATCGTAAGTGTAAAGTGATCACATTAAACCAGCCGACAAACAGTCATGAGAGAAACCATGGCTCGACCGGTTGCTCAAGGACCGGCTTTTTTCAATAAAACTACATAATCGTATCACGAATCGCACGAATGTGACAGAAGCCAGAAGTGTGTGTAAGGATTGGGAATTCTGGCATTCTGTTCTCTATGCTTACCCTGTAAGAGACAAAGTAGAATACAACACAAGTCCTACCTGTAGTGGAAAGAATCCCTGCTAACAACTTTAGTCACCAGCCTTTTCACTTGAGACCTGGAGAGATTGAGTCCAAGTGTGAAGAGTAACTCTTCAATATCCTTCTCAAAGATGTAACCGCAGTGTGTGGTGTCAAAGTAGACAAATGATAGCAGTAGCTGTGGGTCCTTGGTGACCATCTTGGGTTTGTCCTTTTTATCACGGCGACTCTCTCCGTACTTTTTGTCATTACTGTTGTCTTCGTCGGCTGACCCATCATCCTACAAAACACAGAAAAAAAATATTTCATAATAAATATTCTATGTATCTATTATTACATAGTTAGCGAGGCATGCGTACGTCTAACCCCCGTTGTAGTAAGGATCACATTAAATACGAGATTTGACGATGGAGTTACTAGGGATATAACACAGATTTATGGTCTGTAATAATTTTACAACAAACTTCTACCAAGAACCTTCGGTTCAAACACTCAACATTCTTAAAACTTTGTGATCTCCTTCGCTTTCCAATAAGGAATGTTAAGTTTATATTTATGGGGTTATCTGGCAGAGATCGCAGCACTACAATAAGCTCACCCTAGTGAACAAATGTTATGACTTATATTCATAATGTTAAATTTATTTTTTATTTTTTAATGAATAAATGTGTAAATAAATAATATACTCACATCTTTAGCCGCCTTATCCCTCCTTCCTCTCTCGTCTCGTTTATCCTTATCACTCTCCTTCTTCTCATCCTTATCCTTACTGCCTTCCTTATCCTTGGTGCTACTGCTCTCCTTACCCTCCTGCTTGCCATCTTTCTTCTCGTCCTTCGGCTTGTCGGGAAGAACGTACAGAGCCTTGTAAATGTTGAATCCAAAGTCACGCATTAGCATCTCGTTGAAGAGTTCAGCAAATAATGATACCTGAAAAAAAAAAAATTGGCAGCCATTAACAAGAATGTTCCATGAGAGATCCCTAATTCAAATGGAATGGAATAAAAAACATATGCAAGAGGTCTTCCAATATATGTGTAATCCCTTATTTTCTGTGTAAAAAAATACACCAAATTTTACAAAACTACTAAAACGATTTTGAAGATCGGGAGAAAAAAATTAATTCAGAAAAATGCACAGCTCAAACACTCCATAGTACGGTATTTTTTTTTCATACCAAACAAAAGGCTAAAATACTGAATGGTTTTGTAAAATACAAAACACCTGGCAATCCTGGATATAACCCTGATTCAACAAAACTATTTAGTCTTACCTCAAATGAATGTTCCTTGGAATCCTCCTGCCTGTAGTCCAACAGCAGAGAGAGGGTCATGACCGTACAGTCAAACTTGCCAGACTTGGCTGTCCTGGAGGGATGCACCAGAATGTGGGGGTTCTCTGGTAAGCTATTCTTCACCTTCAACAGGGCCTTGTCCTTATCTTGCTTCGCTTTTTCGTCTTCCTGGAAATTGGAGTACGAATTTTGGTAAGCTTTGTGCAACATTTTGTTTACATTGCTTGTTGTTAACATTGGTTGTGTTGGCTAGTGGCTAGTGTTATTTTACCCAGTCGTTATAGATATTATAATTACAGATGTAACGAATATTCAGTATTCGGCCTCTTTTTGCATTATTCGGTATTCGGCCCAATAGTAAACAGTATTTGGCCGAAAACTGAATACTCAAAAACAGGAGAAAGATATAATAAAAACATACAAAATTGGCTGCGTACCATGTCTAGGTAAATTCGTATTCGTGATATATATTGAAGGTCCCTCCTCACACCCGAATAACACAGGTACATCGTATTCGTGATGTAATAGATTTTGTAAATGTATCTTTGAATAACTATTATCAAAGACCTAAATTATTTATTCATCATCATCATCACTGGCGCTACAGCCCACTGTGAGCCTTGGCCTCCTCTAGAATTCTTCGCCATTCTATTCGGTCCATCTCCTGCACCTTCCAGTTGGTCACACCAAATTATTTATTACCCATATAAATATCAGTTATTAACGCGGCAAGTTTTAGGCGGGCCAGAGAGCCGGATGTGCGATACTTAGAATAATATGATTTGCGTAACGATATTCGTACGAATATTCGGCTATTTCGGCCATGTTCCAGGCCGAATATACTATTCATTGCAACACTAATTATAATACATACCTCTTCCTGTGTTTCATCATCAATGGCTATGACTTCCTGAGTTTCCACAACCTCCGCCTCCTCATCCACATCTATCTTAATACCATCACCATTCTTCTCAGCCGATTCTTCCTTCTTCAGCTCTTTACTCAGTTTGGCTATCAACTGTGATTTCAAACCTTTGAAAATAAATTCACAATTTGATACTCAATTGTGTTAGCGACACAAGCTGGGAAAAAAAAATCCTTGTAATGAATATACATCGGGAAAACGAATGGCGTTTTACTGCTGAGGTGCAATAAAACCTTACTAATCCCTTACTTCCACAGACGGCTAATGAGCAAAGTATTATTTTTCTTCATATTTTAATTAAGGCGGTTTCCATCTTTACCTGAATTCTGTACAACTATCAATATTTATACGGCAATAAAACAATAAGTGAAGTGTAAACAACAAATTCCACGTAACCTGTATCAGTGTGCATTATGCAGGTAGTATTAACAAAATTTGCAAAGTAAATAAACCGTATACTAATATTTTTGTTCACTCTACGTCCCTGCACATCTATTAGTCCCAGGTACCTAGGACATTGAATCTCCCGATGTATAGTGATGAAATATTTGTCCATACCTTTGTTAGGAATATTCCTAGCTTCCAATTCCTTTCGCAGGTTCACTACACTCATAGACTTAGGATCCAGTTCGCTATAAGGCGTCGGTTCTTTCTTTGCAGATGAATTCTGAACGTTTTTGTCAGCCTGCAAGATAAACGACACAACATTACTATGCGTCACCAAATTACGCAGGAATATTCTCAACAAAGCTAGTAGTAGTAGTATACGACATTATGTACGTTGAAAAACATACATAACATCAGTAATGCGATAATGCAGTCACGTACATAGAGTTCAAACCAATCACCATCCATATGTATATATAGCACACTATATACTGGCAGTACATATATATATTATAGAAAATAGTTTAGTAACAATAAAATTAATAATAAAATTGAAAGCCTGGATATCCGAGTGGTTGTCGGTGGCAAGTCGTAGCGACGGTAGCAGCAGCCGAGTGTGAAGCCGATGGCTTCGAGTCTGGACACTATAAAAGGGCAATAATACACAGAATCATCGCCGCCGTCCTCCTAACCGAATGGAGCCATCAGAATAATATAATGTGATGAGTGACAGAGAGAGGAGACAGGAGGGAGAGAGAAAGATGAAGTTAGTGCAGTGCCTGGTCCTGTTGTGAAGAGGAAGCGGCCTGAGGTTCGAGGAGCAGCTTGAAAGCGTTGTGTTGCTCCTCCCACTCGGATCTGGTTGGCAGGCAGCTCCATATGTCGGGCACGTATATCACCACAGTCTCCACACGGGCTGGAATTACTTTGCCTCGGTGTACGCTCTCGGCACGGCGATAGTACAGCTCCATGAATCGGTACCTGCGAGTGCGGTATACAAACAACACTGTAGTCAACACCAACACCTATACATACATCACTATCACTATACAATATACATGTAACCTAATCTATTGTAAATAACATCAGTACTCTCGTCTACAACATCATTACATCAACTTATACTAGAATCTCGTAACGACACATACATGGGCGTTGGTGGTGAAATACAATTAAAATTTTAATACCACAGGTGTGGCATAAAAATTTGTACCTTTTTTTTTTTTTGTGAGAATGAATAAAGGACACGGAAATTGATTTCTTATGGAAAATGGACCAAAAAAAGAAGCACCGCTTAATTTTTTTTTTAAATTATATAATATCTAGATTTTTAACCAATGGTACATGGCGCAAGTCCATTTTAAAGTAAAAATGAAACACTATCTATATATGTAGTTTGAAATCCACTAATGACTTTAATTACGTGGGACTAGTATTCGCGGATTCTCATCCCTCATAGTCAGTCATTTGACAATAAAGTTAATACATAGCAATCATTTTATAAAATTTATTATACGACGCGAAAACGACACAGTACTATTGAGATTTTTTAGTGAGGTTTTATCACTCAGTAGGTAAAAGTATATACCTATTCATTTCTGTAAGCGAGGGTAGCTGTCCCCTTTTATGACACCCATGAATATCAATCTACCATTTGTATCAAGTACCATTTGTAAATAGACAATAAGGCATACTTAACTTAAGCCAATTAGCAAACGACTTATAGATGGAATATAATATGTACGCAGTATAAGATGATGTAATATGTATATATTCTCAAATAACAAAATAACCTATAGTACAACATAATCTGTAAGACGGTAAATAAAAAAAAAACCTCTCTGCAATCGCTAAAAATATTGAAAAATCAATCATAATTAGGAGTACATAATAAATCATAATTATATGTGAAATTGTCACGATTGCGGTCACGATGCCGCGGCAAAATGAATCTAATGCGAGTAGTGCATTGAGACTATTCTGCTGCGCCACCTGCTGTATCGGTTACGATCATTTATCTTACACAACTTACCTGTTCTGATTGTAATGTTGCCTACATAGATACATACATAAAAAAATCTATTAAAACTATTTCATTAATATGTATATGAAACTACGAGAAGTGCCTCGTTCACATTAGGCTAGTTACAGTTTAATCAAATAAGAAGTGAATTTGTAACAATTCTGGATTATCCTAGTATACGTTGTCAGGTATTGTTACTAGGAATTCACTACCTACTCAACTAAACTACTGGCCTAATGCGAACAGGGAAAAACTGATTTCAATTGAGTAGTATTTTATAAATCGTAATGTGAAATTCTTTAAATAGGAACGTTCTGTCAATTAAGTGAATATTAACTGTCAAAAAAAATTAACTGATGATTTTCAAAAAATTAGACTAGATATTTAATACGCTTATAGAATAAAATGTGACTAAGTCTATTTCTGCACTCAATACTTAAAACACATCAATGATCTCAAAAAAGAAAAAAAAGACTTAAATCGATAAATGACTTTGACGAAATGACTTTTTCTTACCATTGGGTACAGCCTGATAGATCGATTCCAGTCAAAGCCTTGCAAGTCCTTATGGCAGTTTTAATCAGAGTGTTTGGATCCACTCCGGGATCGGGTCCGTCTAAGGACGGACTCCAAGGTCCCCCGATCGCCATAGTTTCGTTTTTATTTCTCAATCCGACCAGAAAGCTTATCAATCGTGTTGGATGGACATAGTCTCTGTCGTCTGAATCTCGATCGGAGTTTAGATTGCAACATTTGCGGTATACTTCCTCTATTTGTGGCATACTTAGAAGCATAACCTAAAATTAAATTTTACCATAATGTAAATCACAATTACGAAATTACACATTTCTTATTAGGGTTCTATATGCTGTCATCCGGCTAGGGCGCCCTGAATTGTTCTCAGCCAATACTGAGAGAATGGTCTTTAAACTGAAGACAGTGATAGATGAAAGTATGGACTACAGATTGACTGTTTTGAATTTACAATATTTGGAAATTCCTTGAATAAAAAAAATATTCCAATAGTACCCCTGAAATATACGGGATCTGAAGATTTTCCGTTCTGTTTTTCAGATACAAAAGTATAATTTAGCCAAAATACTGGTAAATATAATCTTAACAAATTGAATGTTTTAGATCTGAAGATTTTCCGTTCTGTTTTTCAGATACAAAAGTATAATTTAGCCAAAATACTGGTAAATATAATCTTAACAAATTGAATGTTTTAGATTTTTAAATTTCTTCCCAGGTTTCTTTTAAAAATTCACTTTGTCACTTACATTACTCTTATTTTGCGCTAACATTCTTGAAGCGAAAATAGAACAATTTTTGCTCAGTGCATATGGGCCCTTAAGACATAGCAGAATGGACGAATAATATCAAAGATGCTACAAGAGTCTTCATGAAGCATTTTAATCCAAATTGACAAGTTTGGTACAAAGAAAAAAAACATAGACGAATTTGAGTGTAATACGTTTGACTTACTTTAGCACTGAAGGCGTAATCAATATCGCTGGGTTCCAGTACAGCATCCTTATCCACAATGGGGCAGTCCACGTCTTTGGGGATGGTGTGGAAGTAGCAGGGGTTGCTGAGGGGGAAGGGGGAGTCGGGAGGGAAGGCGTCGATCCATCTGAATTGAGTGTTGAAGAAGTCGGACGGGATGTAGAGATTCACATAACGACGCCGCACCTCTAACACGTTTGCTTCAGGGCTGAAAATAACAATAATAATAAAATCTTTATTAATGTAAAAAAAATACAAAGTGGCAACTAATCTCGTGTGCTGGGGAGGATACATAATAAGTAGTTACCACAACAGATATACAGCGAATGACGGACTTTCCATTAAGACCTATCGTCAGCTGGCTTAATGTGATCACTCCACACTTAAGTAACATATTCACCAATACCAGCACATCCATCCAAAATTCCGGGATGTAGAATCGACTGTCCACTTTTGTTTAAAATATGTTATCGAGTGTCTTGTAATTCAGGTGTTTGCAAAACTTTTGCTACTACTAATTTTTTTTAATGACGTGTTTTTATACCCACAGCATATGATGGTTAGTTAGCTAAGAGCTTGCGTTGTGAAGTACAGAGTGCATCATCACTGCCAGGATTCGAACCCGGAATCTTCTGCTCCAGAAAGTTCTGGTGACTATATAACAGGCGCGAAGCTACCTAAGAACACGATTCCCATCGAGTTACCTTTTGGAAAAAATGATAGGTATAATAGTGTCTAATCTGACGTAATCCCATAAGAAATGTTAACCTCGGCTTCCCTCCCGCAGAAATCCACCCTTCGCCACTGCTATATAATGCAAGGTCCTGAGTCCCATTGCATGAAATGACTCCATGCTGATTTTCACAATGACAAAATTTTGCAATTATTTAATCGAAATTTTAATACGTAAAACTAGTTTTTTCAACTTACATATCGAGAGCAATTTTAGGCACTCGGACAGAATATCTGGGGACGGGTCTCGTTCTCTTTCTCTTCTCCGATCTCACACTGGGACTTCTCGCCCGTCTCTCCCTCTCTCTATCCTTCTCCTTCACCCTGTCCTCTGTGTCACGCTCACGATCCTTAGTATCCCTGCGAATTCTATCACTGTCATCCTGCAAAAATACAACAAATGTTGATGAATTAAGATAGATGTGAGTTTTAAATCAGGGAGAATTACAGAAAATTCTAATTTGATAAAAGATGTTGCATAAAACAAAAAGTACTACCAAAAGTTTATAAGAAGGCTGTTAATAATTTTAGATTAGTTTGTGAACTACCTATTTCACTAAAGAATTTAACTCTGTTGATTCCGAATGTCAGAGCAATGGTGTTTCCTGAGAAAATTGGATGTTTCAAGTACGGCCAGTAAAATCATAAGTATCCAACATACTGGATCATCATACACATGATATAGATTTTCAATACAAAAATACTGATATGTTTGGCTGGCGGAGTTCGCAGCTCCGTGATATGTTCGCCCTAGTGAGCAAATGTTTTAGCATCTATTACTTGTTTTGCTACTTGGCGACGCTCTATGCTTGCAGAATTGAGGGGAGCCAATCTACATGGCCGGATGTCAAGACCATGGCCCAGGACAGATGCTCCCCCAGGAGTTAGAAGAACAAATGATGACGATCTGTATTTTGTACACTTAAAGTAATAATAAATGGTGGAGTGAGACGACTGGTAGGAAAGGCGGGAGATGTGGTTTATTAATGGTGTCTGTACAATATACATGGTCACAATGTTTCCTGACGTTTCCTATTATCATTGTAATTTACTAAACAACAACCAACTTGTAAGAAGTAATTTTTCATAAGAGGAAATATTATAAAGAAACACACTTACCCGTCTAGGTTCCTCACTTCTCCTGTTTCTTCTCCCCTCTCTCCCACCACTCTGGGGTTTCCTGTTGCGATTTTTCACAGAATCAAAGCTCCCGTTCTGACTGTCCCCAGGGGACGGCACGGAATTATATATCGACTTATTCGGAGTAATATTACTCCTAGATGAATCTCTGGGAGACGAATTCTTATTCCCGGCGCTCCATTTGAAAGGCATATTGCTGTTATACGAAGACGATTGATTGTCATTTGGTGGAGGAACCGAATTATAAGGACTTTTATTCGCAGACATGTTGCTGTTACCGGAATCTCTCTGAGGCCCTGAAGAACTTTTACTAGTCGGTAAGACTTGTATCCTTGTTGCGTTCCACTTAAAGGGCATATTACTATTGTGTGTAGCTTCTACGAGTACTCTATCACCCACCATAGGGTTTTCACCTTTCACGCATACAGCGCGTGGGAAAAATATCTCATCGTCTACAAAGCCGAAATTGTGGTGTGATGCTGTAACTGTACCGGTAAATACTCGCTGTTTAGGAGAATTGGAAGGAGCCTGATTAGTCTGTGGGGCGTTTGTGAAGGCATTGGGGTTGAGAGCGCGGGGTGCTGGATATGATACGACCCCAGATTGGGAATACATCTGGCCTTGACCAATTTGCCCCATTGGGGTCATTCCAACGTTGTTTTGTTTCATTTGCGGCATTCCCATGGTCATATTAGCTTGCTGCTGTATCATGTTAGTTTGAAATACACTCTGTGTTTGTGGATATTGAATCATTCCTTGTCCCAAACTTGCCATGGAGCCCTGGTTCATCATTTGTTGTTGCATACCTGGTAAAGTCTGACCCGTCGGATTCCTCGCCCATGGAGGGTTCTTAGCTGCCCCGTACTGTTGCATTGTACTTATATATTACAGTCCGCACATTTAGTGTTAAATCAAACTGCCGATAAATCAAAACAACAGACGAATTATCAATACTAATTATTGTAAATGTCAACTTGAGAAAAATACACACACCGGCACAAGGACAACTCGAAACGGAAATACACTCACGCCATCTAGCAGCTGGCGGTGAAAAATCAATATTTTGGGTCAAAATGTAGGCTATATTAATAGAAAGAATTGTTTGTGGTACTTTTCGAAATCGAAAATATCCAAAATAAGGACATAAATTACTGGTTTGTTGCATAGCGTTTTTTAAACACTACATTTTATCAAATTATAGACCCACCTGGGAATTATTATTTTTCTATTATTTGTGAAATATTTGTTTTTAAAAGTGACTTCTAGTTACAGTCAACATGTATTATGAATAAAGAGACTTCGTTGACTTCGCGAGTTTGGTACTATTTCCTGTGAAATGGCTCTGTGTTGTGCAGTGCGCCAAGCACGTTCCTTGTTCTCTTTCCAGAGCGCGGCCGCCATTGTTACCGGTGAGCGGTATTCTTTGTGTGTGAACAGTTTTAGGGAATTTAGCAAAATGTCGCTTCCCCGTGTGTTCTTCGATATGACGGCTGATGGAGAGCCTGTTGGAAGAATCGTCATGGAGGTAAATGTGCATTATTATTATATAAGGTGTTTGAATTCGCGACTGATAAAAAGTCACGCTATCGCAAAAAATTCTAGCCGGCCGGCTTGTAACGAGTTTGATGATTGTGCAGTTTTCCGTATCTCTACTTTTTTCCACATACCTACTGCAATTTATTTCTAATTATGACCTAACCGTTGACTCCACGTGCTTGTAGTTACAATCGGTTATCGGGATACGCCTTATCTTGCGATCAAATACTCCAGAACAGAATATTTGCCGTAATCCAGCGATTTCGTGGGCATAACGATGGAATATATACCTACCACTTGTTTGCTATTTGTTGACTTTTGTCCGTTTCTAATTAGTAATCTTAATCTCCATAAATAGCGTAGGTTTTACTGAACTATATGTGTCCTTAATTGGAGAGACCAATACGTTCCTTCGTTTTGCGATGTCCGGTATTCGTTCATAAATGTTGATCTCTAGGTATAACTAGTATAATACCTATAGATTATAATGAGAAAACTACATACTTAAAAGACCACTTTTTGCACCTTCCAAACGTGTCTCGAGTAGCGAAGACGTTTTAGTTCTTATTAGGTAGATGATTATTGATATTGAGTTAAAATTTGTAGGTGTGAGGAAAATATAAACCCTTTTATGGTAATTTCCTACAGTCTACAGCTACCCGCCGTTTTCCTTTCGTTCGTTACGTGTTGATTCTGGCTAATTGGTTTTATTATCTCATCTGTGAAGCATAAAATACAGAATTGTATACATACCTACGTGTATTTTACCTTCGTTGGTATTCTAGAACTCAAGAAGAAAAGTAATCGATTTCAATGTTGCAGTTTTAATTTGAATGATTTGATTGTGGAATTGTGTTGGTTGTGGTTTGGCGCGTCTCTGTTGATAATGTTTTATACTGTGTGGTTTTACTAAAATGTCGTTTTGTCGCATTGTTCACAGTTGAGGTCTGATGCAGTTCCCAAGACTGCCGAGAACTTCCGCGCTCTCTGCACGGGAGAGAAAGGTTTCGGATACAAAGGATCCACCTTCCACAGAGTCATCCCCAACTTCATGTGCCAAGGTGGCGACTTCACAAACCACAACGGCACTGGCGGAAAGTCCATCTACGGCGAGAAGTTCGAGGATGAGAACTTCAAGCTGAAGCACACCGGCCCTGGAGTCATGTCAATGGCCAACGCCGGACCCAACACCAACGGATCCCAATTCTTCATTACCACAGCCAAGACATCCTGGTTGGATAAGAAACACGTCGTGTTCGGCGAAGTCGTCGAGGGTATGGATGTTGTCAAAGCCATCGAATCTTACGGAACACCCCCAGGCAGAACGACAAAGAAAATTGTCGTAGCCAACAGTGGCCAACTGTAAAATTAAGAACTACCAAATAATAACTTCATAATAACCTCCATACACACACTATATATATTACAGTCGCATCCTATATATCTAATTATTATAAATAAGCATTACGTTTTTTATTAAAAGATCAAGTTTTCTATTTTCTTTTTTTTATGATGATTTTCGTGTTAACACCTGTCACCTGTTCTTGTATAGAGGGATATCGAATAATAAGTAAGATTGTTTCCATTCCATTAATATTATTAATAATACGCAATAATAATTCAAGTAGAGTGCTTGTTTCGCTAATACATAATGCTGTAATGGTAATGTCATAATATGATGAACATTTCTTATGTTAATAAGTTTTAAAACTTCCTTTGAAATAAAATGAATGAGAAATTAGATACGTTGTTTTGTATTTTGTACCTCCTTTGTCGTACTTTACATTGTCCTAGGTCGTGAGTCGTTCGCTGAAAAGTGAAAGACCTTACGCATTTCAGTGGTTCTGAACCTTGCATGTTTTATATGGGAGTTGAAAATGGCTGTAAACTGAACTACATTACGGCAGACAGGACCTTCGAAGTTACAATATCAGTCATGAGATGTGAATTGCGTGATTTTTCTTACTATGTGTTCGATTTCTTGCAATCGCCAGCGACCATAGGGTTATTCGTAGGAAGATACTAAATTACTTAGCTATCATATCAGAGGAAAAATAGTTGCGTAGTAGGAGATCCAATTATAATAGAGAAGCGGTTTGACAAGGATTCCCGCCTTTATCTTTGAAAAAATTTCAAATAAAGAGCTACTTCAAAGAATGTCATTATTTGAAATCACCGTGAAGTAAGAATGGCACCTGTATTGTTCTCTGAAATTCTAGCCCTGGGTCACGTTCTGTATCCGTTAATTTTCACTCAGCGAGTGAACGAGCGATTATCGCGCGAAGCAGAACGCATCTGGGTGATTGTTCCAATTGGAATTGTCAAACAGAGATAGAGATACGAGAATACTAATAAGAGTGAGTTGATAGATATACATCGAGATAGTGATATCGCTATACTCTTCTTTGGTAGAAAGGGATAGACATATCGCGTGTTAATAAGAGTGAGTGAACTGCACGTGCGGACCATTCTATTATCTATGGCGAGCGAATGTCACCCAACAATTTTGTTGGGTGTTATTCGCAACAACCGAGCGTGTCAACTGTGCACATAGAACACGTTGACTCGCACAACCGAGTGAAACGCACTGATGATAGAACGGCGAACAATAGAACCATAAACAATCGAGCGAATCGCCTAGTGAATTTTAACTGATACAGAACGTGACCCTGAGTGTATTGTCATTGTCTGAAGTTGGCAAGTCATACAATACAAAATGAATAACGAAGTGGTTAGTATAAAATAAACCCGCTATGCCGGTTTTATTGGAACAACTCCTACAGAAATAGTGTATGGAATTAGCATACGTATTATTCTTCCAACTATTTTAGGATCTTAATCCTCTCCCTACTTAAACACATTATTCTATTGTTCTTACGGCACAAGTCTCATTTAGTTTTAGACGTAGAAAATAATGTTGTTTTAGATTTAGACAGCGATAATTGATGTTGATTTTGTACCCAGTACCACGTTTTATCATTGTGATCTCCTGCCAATAGAACACATACAGTCGAATCTCTCAACGATATAATTCGTTCAAGAATCTTACTCGTAATGCGAAACAATTTTGTCATGTAAAATACGATAATAATGCGTTCCATGCCTGAAAAATTCTCAATTTCATTATTTGAAAGGGTGCTCTTAGCCTCTCCACACACGTCCAGAAGTTCAGTTCCGGAATCGACCGTTTTGCAAAAAAGTTCCGATCAAAACCTCTCTCTGAATTCAGCGTCACCCCGATTTTGAATTCAGAAAGAGGTTTTGGTCGGAACTTTTTTGCAAAACGGTCGATTCCGGAACTGAACTTCGGGACGTTTGTGGTGAGCCTTACGCCGGCAATTTGTATTTAATATGTTCTTTTTTTCAAACATGAGACAATGACAGATTACATAGGCGTAGGTACCTAGGTTTGATTTGATGATTTTCGTTCTTCTGGAAAACCAAACCATTAAGAGATAGTCGTATGCTAATGGAAATAATGGTGAATTTGTAATAGGACTAAAAGGTAGAAGAAACTATGAAGTCTACTTATCCAAAAATAAACTTTTTGTCCTTCACCCAAAAAGTTTGCCCAGACCTGCTATAGAAAGACAAGCAGGATCGCCTGCGGCGATAGGTATAATGACCGTCTTCATTCAGTCTCAAAAATGTCGCCTGCGGTGCTATTCAGATTTTTAATACCACAAGGTCATATTAGCATGTGACGAACTTCAGCCCCCCCCCCCCAAATTGAATCCTAGATCCTCCACTGGTTTCACCCAAGCGTCCTTGAACACATTAAATCCACCTATGTTTAAGGACGCTTCAATAAAATTGCATGAATCACGATCCATCAATGACATAATATCGGTATTTACTATTTATTAATGCACTTTATAATACAAATACCTACTACTTATAACTTTTATACCACATAATATTACTCACGGTATGTATAAAAATCTAGTTTATCGTTTATGTTATACTTAATATAGTCGATAAAAATACCTATTCAAATTCCAGTAAATACTTAGGAGAATGCTGGGTATTTCGTAGAGAGATAGGTGACCGGAAGTTCAGTTAACTGAATCGACTGTTTGCTCGACCAAAACCTCTTTCTGAATTCAAAATCAGGGAAACTGAATTCAGAGAGAGGTTTTGGTCGGAGCTTTTTTGCAAACGGTCGATTCATTTAGGTAACTGAACTTCCGGACGGCTGTGGACAACCATTAAGTGCAGGTTTTTCTGCTAATATTAGGTATCATAATATCATTATTGGAACCTTCATGTAGCGTGTTCAAGTATGTATCGGAACAATAAATTTTCATTAATAATTAGGTGCTACATTATAGCTTGGTTTTCATGTTCGTGATATTTAAGTTACATACATTTTTTTTAAATACCTACAAGCACTTACAATATTAACATCATTTTATTTACTATTAGAGATATCAATACCTAGCATAGTATACCTACTTACATAGAAAAAAAAGTTTTCAGTGATTGGAAAAGTTTGGGAAATTTTGAAGTTTAAATTCGGTTGATACATTTTGTTCATATGCGCCGACGCCCATGTATGCGTATGCAACATTTGGTACGCACTGACATATATGCTATCTTATATATAAAGATAATAAGGAAGGAATCTAACCAACACAATAATAGGTACAGAAAATTATTATTACACAACAATACATATGCAAGAGTTCATGACATTCAGTGGAATTTTCCATTAGTCTCAAGCCAGACAATAATTTTGCATTCGTACCAGTAGCGACACCTTACGGCGGAAATTAAAACTACATTACAACGTTGCCAAAAAAATTTGCACAGATTTGCTAAATGGTTCGCATCTCAGATGGTTACGGAGTTGTACGTAAGATGGCGCTGAATCCTACATTCAATATCCCATGAAAATTCAATGGAAATTTTGGTAATTATCTCGGAAATTTTCTCTCAGGTCACACCTGTAGCTTAAGTTAAGCTATTACAAATTTACAAGCAACAGTTTTCTGTGATGTAGGTTTATTGTGGTTTAGTTGTTATGGAGTAATTAATACTAAGAGTAGGCAAATCGACATTAAAAAAAATCAGACCTTGAATCTCTACGACCTTACTAAATATGCTTTGGTAATAAAAATAGGGTAGATACATTGAACCTCGATCTAGGGAATGACCGTAAAAGATCTTTTATATCTTGAATAGAGTTCTCAAAATAAAAAAAAGTGAAAAATACCTCTATTTTTTTTTGAAAGCAGCAACTCGTTTTCCGAAAGTCGTAAAAAAATATTTTTCGTATTGATAATAATATGCATTAAAATCTGGTGATGACCGTAATTTTTTTATAATGAAGCGAAATTGACCTCAAAAAGTTGAAAAAAAAACGGTATTTTTTACATTAAATTTGAGCATGCCATTTTTCATGCAATTTTGAGCCTTAACGCTGCGGGAAATGAAACATCAGACCCTGCCCTTAAACAGAATTGCGATGTAAATGAAATATTGTATAAGATATTTTGTTCATTAAATTATTTTATCTCGTCTCTGGTTTTAAACAAACAAGGTTTCTCCTTTGTGTTCATAAAAGTGTATGTAAATTGTAAACAGTGAGAGAATTTAATGTGGTCGCTTGGAAATACCCAGGTGGAATAGAAAGACAGGTAAAATAACATGAAAATTAAATTATTCGTTCTCGCAGTCCCAAATGAAAACATATTTTACCTATAGGTTTAGTTTTTTCTCTCTGAGTACCTACTTTCTTTGTCCTAAATTATATATAGTCTCTCAATAAAGAGATGGTCGCAGATTAATTGAGAGCTACAATTTTGTTTCCTGGCAATATTGACATTTCTTTTTAAATTCTACAATAATGTTGCCACTAAGATCGCCGAAAAGCTACAAGTGGCGCCCTCATCGAAAACTGTCACCTGCTTGGCAAACTATATTCGAATTTGTTAGGTTGTTTTGGGCCGATTAATTAAGACTGACCTCTACCTAGTCTTTTTTGTTATTTTTCTTAAATCTCCTCTATGGCTGGCCACAAACGTCCCGAAGTTCAGTTCCGGAATCGACCGTTTTGCAAAAAGGTTCCGACCAAAACCTCTTTCTGAATTTAAAATCGGGGTGACGCTGAATCCAGAGAGAGGTTTTGATCGGAACTTTTTTGCAAAACGGTCGATTCCGGAACTGAACTTCGGGACGTGTGTGGCCAGCCTAAGAGTTGAGTGTTCGTAATTTTCCATAAGATAATCTCACGTCTGTTTCAGCAATGATGTTCGCCAGCGCCACCCATTATAAATGTCATATTATATGTGTTTGGGCAAATGCAGCAGGGAGATAGGATGGGACACACAACATAAGGCAAGATGCAGGTGACAGGGGGTGACACGCAAAAATCGATATTAGTGTCGAATTCATACTTTTCGAAATGGATGAGATGAATGGTGTCACTTTTACACTCGTATGAGTGTAAGGAGTGAAGTTAATGTGTAAGGTGTAGCAAAACAAACAGTGAAAAGATATTTGTTTCATAAAAAAAACTGTCTCTGGTATCATTATTATGTGTTATAGATGACATGAATGATAATGACATTATGATCTGTGTACCTACATTGACATTGATTTTGTTTTGCATGTGAAATTAATGTGACCCATTTCACCGCACGTAAAACACAAAACACAAATAATCCATATTGAAATGAACATGTAGGTTAATTAAGTGTGGTAATACGTATAATATAGATATATTATAATGCCTACATAACAAGCATATCATATAATCTAATACATATTATATTAGGTACTTACCTAGCGTTTTATAAATAATTGCTTACGACACGGCTTTCACAGCTTAATGGATCAAAGGGTTAAAATATTTATAGATATTTATAAATATTGGTTTAACCTTTAGAACCCTATTATATTTATACAACGTTTGCTTTCGAATATCTATCTAATAAAACATAGGTAGACACAATAAAACCTCATTAGTTTCGTTATTTACAAAACTACCCCACTTTGTTAGAGTGTCATATCTTTTTTTACACAGATGGAACCTTATTAGACCCGTTATTTACAAAACCATCTCACTTTAGAGTGACAATAATAATAAATAAACATCTTTTACGCCCAGATGAAACCTTAAGAGCCTCGTTATTTACTAAACTATCCCACTTTAGAGTGTCATATATTTTACACACAGATGGAACCTTATTCATAACATAACACGCAGAGGGAACCTTATTCATAACATAACACGTAGAGGGAACCTTATTAGTCTAGTTATTTGCAAAACTATCCCACTTTAGAGTGTTATAACACACATATGGAACCTTATTAGTCTCGTTATTTACAAAACTGTCCCACTTTCTCATACACACAGTCTCATATATTTTACACGCTGATGGAACCACATTATAGTCTCGTTATTTAAAACTATACCACTTTAGGGTGTTTTTGTTCATTGTAGTACTCATTTCCATTGATTACCTAATTCGTACCTATTTCGGTTGGAAAAATTTTTGTGGAAAAAGTAAAAATTTGACAGTTAGAACCTTCTTATTCTTGGGTGGTGATTGGTAGGTACTAGGTACAAAACTTTTGAGGTAGGTAAATAATAGAAAGAACTTCAACATCAAAATTTATATTTATTAAAATTTCATCTAAAATGATTAAAATATTACAATGTCCTGCATTCATAAATTTAATAGATATATTGTGGCTTTACTAAAAATCAATATTTTTAATATTTATAAGTATAGGTATTTCTATAATAACAGGGTCACATTATGTCATAATAATATATTAAGTATTTGTAATAATAACATCGACAATATATTATTAGGTTTTAACATTTAAATAATTATAAATATACATGTATTTATAAATATTTTATATTATTAATAATAATAATATGTTTATATTTAAACATACTCCAAAGAAAGTAATACAATTTAGTATAAATGTAAATAAATAAAATGGTTCTTTTATCATCGATTCAACTTTTTAAGTGCCAAATAAGAATAACGTACACTCACGTATAACTCAAAATTGATATTGTCTAGTTTTCAAAAAGTGGAGCGAATAACAAAAAAATATCCGCTAAATCAATCGGATGTAACATTAAACATTTTATCAACCAAATTGCAGTATTGTAAATCTTGTAAACCACTGGAAATTTGATGTCAAGTTTCAATAATTTTCAGAGGGTTCGAATCCTTGCGCTGACGATGTGTTCTAGACTTCACATAGCTGTGTGCAAGCCCAGAATTGTGAATACTTTCTCTGTCAAATTGCGTAGGTTTAAGCAGATCGTGAAAAATTTTCAATATTTTTTTATCATTTTTATTAACTGTGCCACTTGTGTTGAATATTACCTTGTTATCGAAAATAAGAAGGTGTAAAAAAATTCAGTTTCTTTCAGAAAATTTTTCTTACAAATTGGGAACGTATTGATACAATTTGTAGCAAAAAAAGTGTAGCAAAAGAAATTATAAATCTCTGTGTTTTTTAGTAAATTAAGCATTCATATTAGATTCTTTGGAATGCGTTTTGGTAACATTTTTAAGCGTATAGGCTCCCACTTAAATTCCTACGTTACGATAATTAAATTTATTAATAAAATAGTAATAAAATTAAAAATAATATAAAATAGATACATAAGTAAAATATAACATATACAGAATAGTAACAATAGTAGATAATACAAAATATATTTATTTTATACAATAAGAAATGGGGAGTCTTTTCTTTGAGATATATTATATTAATTAAATAATACATATTATGCAAATTCATCTGTTTAATTTAAATTAAATTTAAAGGGTTTACATTTTTTTTTAAATTTCGCTTTGCCTCTATCATGCTATCAGTTTCTAATGTTGACAAAATGGACATACTAAATATTGCTCTGTCTCTATAGCATTTCACTGTTTCTAATGTTGACAAAATGGACATACTAAACATTTCTCTGTCTATTCATTGTTTTAAATGTTGAGAAAATGGACATACTAAACATTTCTCTGTCTATTCATTGTTTTAAATGTTGAGAAAATGGACATACTAAATATTACAAAGTGTTGTTTATACAAAAACAATGCTGGAAACTTGAAGATATAATACTGGAATAGTAATACTAACAAACATGAAAACTTGTAGAGTTCTTTGTATAAGTTTAAGCGACAACTTTTGCAAGTTATGGAGAAAATGCTTTTAAAAAGCTCGGAACTCGAGCCAGTTGGAGGATATTTAGTAAAGTGAAATGTAATGTAATAACAAATGCTAAGCAAAAAGGATGGAGTCGTTGGAGGTCAAAAAAGTTTGCAGATCTATCCAAAGTATAAAGTTATGTTATGATACGACACTACAGTTTTTTTTCTTTTTCCCGTAGCCGCGTAGAATGTTGTTTTTTTTTGTTAACTTTTGAATTTTTTTTTGTAGTTTTTTCTCCCAATCAAAATGACATGAATCGAATAAACAAGTAGCTATCTCAACAGATGTACAGAGAAAGATGGACTTTCCGTCACTGATTGTAGACACTTGAGAAAATCCAATGTTCTCACAAAAAAATAAATTATGATTTTCAAAATAATCAAATAAACCTTAAGGGGATGAATATCTCTTAAACATTACCCAATACACATTCAACACAATCGCATGATCAAATTTCAGAAATAGGGGTTTTCACGTTTTCTAGGGAGAATTTCGTTTTATTAAAATAAAATACGGTAGATAATGCGGTAGATTTTAATAAATAATATTACTACGAAAAATATTTTTTCTCCGCGACTTTCGCGACGGGAGTTATTTTCTTTGAGAAAAAAATTCAGAGATATTTTTCACGATTTTTCAAGACTATAAATTTTATAGGTATTAAAATTACACAAAAATCGGATTAAATTCAAGTGATAATTTTGCTTCAGTTCGTATAATAAATATTTAAAAAAAAACTGTAATATTTGGGATATGTGTATGTGATTCTGTATTATTTTTATTTTAAAGTATTGCTTTTCAGTAAATGGTTTTAAATATATTTAATTTTTGTGGTTGGTATGTACTTGTACTAATATAATAAAATATAAAAAATATTAAAATAAGTATCCAAAATATACGGTAAGTACAAAATATAGTAAGTAATTGGTATTTAAAAAATTGGTATAAAAAATATTTCGTCAAATGCATACAGAACACGCAATATTGGATTGTTCTTAAAATATAAGTATATTACATACATATCTATGTATTTATATTTTTATATTTTATACATAATATCTATATTTTTTATGTGGCATTGATTTTTTTCTACACGTTAAGAGATAGAGGGGGGGGGGGGGGCTACGTGTCTATGGGTACACATTGTCATGCAAATTTTTTATTTTTTTTATATATAATTATAAACATTTTATAGGGATAACATTTGATGTACCAGCAAAAGAATCTATTATATACATTTTTTATACTTATTTAATATTTTTTTAATATTTAAATATTATATGTAATATTGCGACACAAAAATACAAAACAATAGCAATCATTAACAATTTATTTCTTTTGAGTTATTTTTAATTAAAATAAAATAAAATCAAATTCGTAACGGTACCTACCTTATACTTTTTTCTTAAATTATTATTGAAAAATACATAGGTAATTATTATTTATTTACAATATATATCGAAACATTTTCATAAAATATATTATTAGAATGTGTCTAAAAATGACGAAATGAAAAGATTGTCGAAGGAATCGAGTCAATCATAGCAAAAAACGGATTGAGAAAATCGAACAGGTAAGTTCAGTGGAATGATAATGTAGAATTATATTCGCAATCGTGGCGACTAAGCGAATGCCAAAACGTCGGATTATATCCGCAATTGAACACGATATGAATGAGCATTTAGGGCAATAAACGAAATAGTATTGAATTATATCCGCAATCGACCACGGAATACGATTACTGTGATCATATTATTCGATTAAATCCACAATCGAATAGCTTACGCATACCTATACAGTAAGGGCAAAAGGATTTGGTAGATACTGTAATTATGAATTATATCCGTAATCGGACACGGAATATGATTACTATGAAAACTTACTATTCAAAATATTGAATCAAATTCGCAATCGAAAAACTTGTATATACTCTATAATTGTGAGAGCGAGGGCAAAAGGATTGCGGAAACGTTGGATTAAATCCGCAATCGAATAGCTTACACATAGGCGTCATGTGACAGCATTGTGAGAGCGAAGACAAAAAGATTGCGGAAATGCTGGATTAAATCCGCAATCGAATAGCTTACACATAGGCGTCGTGTGACAGCATTGTGAGAGCGAGGACAAAAAGATTGCGGAAATGCTGTATTAAATCCGCAATCGAACACGTTATGCCAGAGAAACATTATTTAGTTCAGAACAAAACCATTTCGGCGTTTTTATAGATGAATGCTTTTGTGGTAATTTATAAACAAATAACTAACAACAACAACACACTTCTCAGTATTATCAGCCAGAAGAGTCTACATATTATCATTCATGATTCACATATAAACTCATCAGCCTAATACTGGGAAAAATTCACCTATCCAGATATCACGGATATCACAGGATTAGGCTCAGATGCGCGGGGCCTAAAATACAAGCATTGTGCCTGAAATATCAGTATTTAGGAATCGTCTTACAATATTGCAAGTATTAATAATGACCGATTTTTGCATTTTTTTCTATAAACATTTATTATAAATATTAGGTATATATAATTATTATCAACAAGGGACCAGTCTCAGTAGGATTCACACTTATAATCCATCATGATTAAAAATTATCCATTCTCTTTCAAATACAATTATTAAGGACATGTTAGTTAATAAATATGGCGTTAACATAAGTCGGGCCCGTTTTTTTTCACCATTCGAAAATGAGTGCCGAAAATGAAACAAAATAGTAAAGATTAGATGTCATTCGAAAGAAAATTTCTGTTCTTCAAGATGCTGTATTTGCATGACTTTTAGGTCGAAACTGACAGTTTTATATTCCCAATTGATGCGAACGGAAAGAGGTTTCGGAAATGCTCACTTTTGTCTACTTGGTATTACAATTTGAACTACTTGAACTTTGATTACAAATTATTTCGTGATTCTCTTTTTATTCATGGTAGGTTCAATACTCTTCAAAGCATCATTTTCGAATTTAGAAAAAAAAAACGGACACGACTTACGTTACACCCTTAATTATCGTAACAACACTAACTACACAAAAATATTCTATGAAAATTAATTATAAGACAGACAATTTTATCAATATATTCGTAATTTACACAATTATTTGCTATATTTACAAAGGATTATGTGCGCACAACAGGAGAACAGCTATAAAGGACAATGAGCAATGATGACCATAGCGATTAGACTCTCCAGGGACAGGATTTGATAATATTTTGACAGAATGATAAAACAAGTATGTTCTTTCATTTCACTCTAGTCTCGTCAGTGGAGGCACTTGGTCCAAGTTCCATACATTTTTGCCCATTGTCCTTACAATCTTATATTCCTTATACAAATCATTGACGGGAAATAAAATACATTTGAAGGACTGAAAATCAACTAAGATAGGACTGGAATAAATCGGTGCTATGGTGCTATTTTTCGGGAAAAACAGTGCTATATTTTAAATTTTTGTTAAAAATGATGTTAATATCGGCACACTTGGCGTTATTTTTATGCCCCCGCCACACTCTCTTGACGAACCACGACCAAATGGTGTTCATGAGTAAAAAGGCGTCAACGGTCGGTTACGTACACGTCAAGACAAACGTTCCATCCAAATACATTCTTACTCATGAACACCATTTGCTCGTGGATGGTCACGAGCGTGTGGCGGGGTCATTGCATGTGCGAAAAGTGTTTTTTTTTATTTTGAATCAAAACGAAGAGTTTTCAAAAAATTCGCAAAAATTTTCAGTCCCTAATGATATCGTTGGCATGACAGATAACAGCAAATAATTACATTATTTTACAAATTGGCAATGATAAATGATTTTGGAAAAGGAAAGTTTAAGTGCGCATCACTTGAATTTAAAAAAATCGATAATTCAGTGGCTGCTAGCAAAAAAAGCAATGCCAATAAAATGTCCATACTAAATTATTTTTATGTAACTTGGAGAAACTATGTATAATGTTTATTTAACAAACAGATCTTTGAGGGTAGAACAAAGCGAAGTGTCGCACGTTTCCGTCGAGTCTTCCTCCTCCGACTTCCCACCGCCGTACCATCCGCTCTGGGAGCCTCTGGCTTCTTGTTTTGTCTTGGGAATGGCTCCCTGGGAGGCGTTTAATGCTGATGATGAGGGAGCAGCTGGTTGGAGAGTAGTAGGAGGCGCTTCCGGACCTCCGGATTGTCGAAGAAATACTTCTATAGCACTACCAAGTACTTGAGCGTCAACTACAGATCCACTAGGTTTGTCCCAGACGACTTTAGGTAGAGGACTTTTAAATTCAGATTTTTTAAGCGACGTTACTCGTAGCACTTCCATAGAAAATGGTAAATTAACTTTATTGTCAACAGCATTTTCTTCTGCTTTTTTATGTGCCAGAGTTTGATGGCGCTTTTGAAACCAGCTGGAAGGACTAACGGCAGCTTTATCACCAGCGCTATTTTTAGATTGATTTACTTTGTTGAGAATGGATGAGTCGAAACTATTGGATCGACTGTTTTTCAATTGCTTTCGTCGCGTTTCTAATGTTGTCGTCTTTTTTGTAAAATCGACTTTTGGTGGTTTGTCGTCGCATCGGTTTATTTCGGTTGCCGAAGATGTTAGGGAAGATAATATAGAAATGAGATCCGTGTTGGAACAAACGATTCCTTCCACGGGTTGTTTGGTACCCTCCATGGATCTTGGCGGTATAGGAGGGCGTGGAGGAAGTTCAGAAGCGCGACGGCGTACACCCACTCCAGATGGAATAGTCGGTAAAGTACACCCTACAAAGTCTGAGAATCGTCTACCAGTATGTGTGTATCGTTGTGGTGTACGCGGCTCTCCTTCATCAAGGGGATGCACTTCACAGACACGTTCATCAGACGTATTCCAGAGCTTCATTCTCACTTTCCTAGCTGTGACAATATCATCCATGATGTCTAACTGCAAATTATGTGAACTTCCTCTACGGTCTGTTGTAGGAGGTCCTCTGCCTCCCCGACATGGAAGAGCCGCCACGGATTCTCGCCTTCCCCTTCCGAATAATGCTTGAGGTACGCGGGATATGGTAACTACTGAATGCCTT
This sequence comes from Ceraclea dissimilis, assembly GCA_963576895.1. Taxonomy (NCBI): domain Eukaryota; kingdom Metazoa; phylum Arthropoda; class Insecta; order Trichoptera; family Leptoceridae; genus Ceraclea; species Ceraclea dissimilis. The sequence goes on from OY756370.1 coordinate 13,872,530, forward strand.
CTCCCCCCAGGTTGAGGAGCTGGGGCTGAACTGAGTGTCGCGAGGAACGCAGCTTCCCTCGCTGACGGCCCACTGCCTTCGCCTCCTTGTTCGGATAAGCGACGGACTTGACTCGCCGTAATTCCAGATGTGCAAGACGGCGTTGGCAACGAGTGTTTGCGGGTTTCTCTGGGATCTCTCCATGGTGATAGGAGATACGGATTTTGTGGAGAGTCTATATCTAGTGATCTTCTAGGAGAGTCATTTCCTATCCATGATTCATGCTCTTCTAGACATCCACTTTCTTCTACCACGATCAAGGGTTCTTGTCCCAGGCTGGACATCGGTGTCAGGGAGGCGCGACGCATCTTGCCTGAAACAACGAGAGAACATCTTATTAGAATCTTATAAGCAGAATGAATAATCTTAATATTGTTGTGTATTTAGGTTTATAGTTTGATTAATTCGCAGATAGGTTTGAGGTTAGGTAATAACTTTCAAAGTTTCAATGTAAATGTGGGTAACATTTGCGGGCTTGAAATAAAGACATGAAATTTGTAAACGTTTGTGGAAAGTTAACAGAAATTTAATGGCACAAAATGAAACATTGTTCGGCGTTAATTTGCAGAATTTAATTGCAGAGATGGCCATTACTTTTCTAAAGATGTTAAAAAGAAAGTTAAAAATTAAATGGAATGGACTTTTGTAAGTTTGAAAGCGAAGAGAAAAGAATTTTGTCTTTGAAAGGAATTTATTTGATTCTTTTTTTCTTATTCTTAATACCTAAGTCTGTCTTTTGTCAAAGTTTTATCAGAAACTCTCTCACATTCAATGCAGAAAATAAAATATTTTTTATCTTTAGGGTCTTCTTTGGGGGATTTCAGAAATTAAATAAAAAAATATTTAACATTTTATTATACAGGTTTCCGCTCGTGATACGACAAAATGTCCACGGGCAAAATGTCCAACGACAAAATCTCCAAGACAAAACATTCGCGCGACATAATGTTCAGACGACAAAACGTCCAACGACATAAGGTCCAAACCACAAAATGTCCAAACGATAAAACGTCCAACGACATAAGGTCCAAACGACAAAATGTCCAAACGATAAAACGTCCAACGACATAAGGTCCAAACGACAAATTAACCAGGCGACAAAACGTCCAACGACATAAGGTCCAAACGACAAAACGTCCAAACAATATAAAATGGTTATTTTTCTGTTGGATTGGTCTTTGGGGACATTTTGTCCTTTAGACATTTTATCGTTTGGAGATTTTGTCGTTTAGACCTTATGTCGTTGGACGTTTTGTCGTATGGACATTTTGTCGTTTGGACCTTATGTCGTTTGGACCTTATGTCGTTGGACGTTTTGTCGTCAGGACATAATGTCGCGCGGATTTTCCGCTTTGTTCAATTATAGGTATTTCATTGGTAGAAATTGATAGGTATTGAAGTTTGTGTAGGAAGGTATTATATTACTGAAGGTATTATTGAAATTGATACTAGTAAAGGAAATGATCAATAATGAATATTGGTATTGAGTTGATCCAGAAAATGAAACGGAACCACATAAAATAAACCATAAAACTACACAACAGTAACAATTTTATACAAAAATATGTTGTCTTCCGAGGTGTAGTTGTTGTCTTTTAAGGGGTGATTAAGGACGAGAAAATAAAAAGAAAATTAGTTACTTACTGCATATCCAAACAGAAAACGAAATAGTCCAAGAGCTCGCTGCTTAATTTATGACGTATCTGTTTTTTGATCGAAATGTGGTATAAACGATAGCTTACCAATAGGGTATTACATTGCACTAGGGTTGCCTATCAAAATCTTGCCGCAACCCCCCCTGCCCCCCCCGAAAAGGTCCCTCTTCGCGGTTTTTCGCATTTTATAGGAATATGGTAAGAGATAGGAGAAAGCAGTCAATGACAAAAATAATCCTTGCTAAATTCTCTACAAAAAATGTTTAGTCTATTTTTTCGTAGAACTAGCAGTTTACCCGCAATGGCCGGTCCAAAACCGAAATTCATTTAAAATACAAAAAAAAATGTATTTTAACTAAATTGGTTGAAAATTGATAAGAGCTACAGGAAAATAGTCAGAGAACGAATTAATTAACATAGTCTTAGCTACAAAACGAGCTATAACTTATGTTCATACATCAAATAATTTCGGAGTTATAACAATAAAACTCAGTGACGAAAATTCTTAAAATTTAGTTTTTCATAAAATAACCAGTGATATAGCGCCGCAGGCCAAAATTTTTTTTCCATAAAATGTTAGTAATAATGGGTGGAAGAATGTGAAAGAAAAAAATCAAACTTTTTTTTTTATTTTTTCAAAAAATATCCTGTTTTTTGACCGGCCATTACGGGTAAACTACTAGCGTTTTTTGTATAGAATTTAGCAAGGATTATTTTTGTCATTGACTACTTTCTCCTATCTCTTACCATATTCCTACAAAATGCGAAAAACCGCGAAGAGGGACCTTTTCGGGGGGGGCAGGGGAAGTTGCGGCAAGATTTTGATAGGCAACCCTAGTGCGATGTAATACCCTATTGGTAAGCTATCGTTTATACCACATTTCGATCAAAAAACAGATACGTCTTAAATTAAGCAGCGGGCTCTCGGACTAAAATGAGTGGATCAGAGACAAGACAAAGGTCACGGACGTAGCACATAGAATGGCATCAGTGAAATAGAATTGAGATGGTTACATCATAAGAACTACGGATGATAGATGGACCAAGCGAACCCTAGAATAGCGACCGAGAACCGGCTACAGAAATCAGGTGAGATGGTTTGATGACATCAAGAAGGTAGCAGTGGCACAGACTAGCGATGAATAGGGTAGTGTGGAAGTCGGCAAGGGAGGCCTATGTTCAACACTGGACGAGTTAGCGTTGATGATTACGTCCAAATTTCGAAAGAAAGTAATTCGTTTCCCGAAAGTCGCGGAGAAAAATATGTTTTTTGTGCTGGTAATATGCATTAAAATCTAGAGAATGACAATAAAAGTTTTTTGATTGAAGCGATATTAACCCGCTATTTTACCATTTCATCATGCGATTTTGAACCTTTTAATGCCGTGGGAAATGAGCGTGACGTCATAGTTGGGTCGCGAGGTTTAATTTAATTTTGTAATTTTTTCCTGGATAGCATAAAATTATCAGATTTTTGTTTGTTTTAATACGTAAGCAACACCAAACTAAGCAATATCAATTTTATTTTGTATCCATACGACTCTTTATCTTGGACAGCTAATATTGGGCATTCCTAAGTTATCTCATTTAGAAATTACCTAAATGTTTTGTTTTTGTTTTGATATCTCTCTAACTTTGTTTGTTTTGGAATTCATCCAACTTTTGTTTCAGTTTCTTGATTTATAAGACGGCGACATGCTTCCTACTTGTTAAAAGGATAAATTATTAAGTCCCTAACATGGGTGTCGTCAAAAAGGGGGGGGGGCAATTGCCCTCCCCTAGAGATTTCTCTTATTATAGGATCTAACAAAACCCGCATTACGACTACATCGTTTTATGACATTACAGACCTAATGAAGGTATTTCATATTTTTTTATGAAATCTGTTAAAAAATTACTATTGTTTTTTAAAAAGAAATAGTCTGCGGTGCTATTTTTTTTACAAGAAAACTATTTAAATTCCAAACTGCATCATTACTTTCTACACTAGTCTCACAAAGATAAAATCTAACCGCGCCAACGCAACGGTTACATCGCTGGCGATGTATTCCACAATTCCGAAGGTGTGCAGAAAAAGTATTTGGGTTTGTGTGTGCAAGCCTAGATCCTTTTTAAAAAAATAATGATACTAAGTCGCACCCTGTCACTTTTTGTTGCTGGTTGCCTAACCTTGTACCTTGATGACACGGATGGTTGGTACCTTAACGGTAGCTGTTAGTTAGCATTCATTATTAAAATGAACAATCACTATAGGTACGTGTTTACAAATTTCTTTTTTAATTAAAATAACAAAGTCACAAATCTGGAAATACATTTTTTTTAATTGGGTGATTCTCATTATCACATTTTAATTGGTAAAATATCCATCTTGACTTGTGACAATAAATAAGTGAAAAAGATGGAGGACAATATTTTATGAAGATTTTATTTCAATTTTACAAGACACACTCATTAAATAAATAATCAATATATTTCTCAATCTATACAGAGAGACAGGAAAACCAGAGTATGGATCAGAGAGAAGACCAAGATCGTTGATGTCGTTCGCAAAGTTTCCAGTCAGAAATGGAGTTGGGCTGGTCATGTGGTCAGAACCACAGACTCTAGGTGGACAAAGAAAGTTCTGAAGTGGCGACCTAGAAAGCCAGAAGAAGTGTTTGTTGGCTTCAAGCACGGTGGTCGGATGATGTAAGATGAGTTGTGGGAGGCGGTTGGATGGAGTCTACCCAGGATAGGGAGTTGTGGAGATCAATGGAGCAGGCCTATGTTCAACAATGGTCTCAGGGAGTCTGACATGATGATGATGATACTAGATAATGAGGTGTCATGAGGTGGAATGAATGATACCTAATGAAAATTCTTTATTAGAAAATGAGGTGTTATGGAGTAAAATGTATGAGAATGAAGTGTTCACTAGAGAATGGAGTGTTCTCTACTAGACAATGGGACGTTAAGAGATGTAAATTGAAAATGAGGCTACTAGAGAATGAGGTGTTAAGAGATGGAAATTGGGTTTGAAACTCTGCAAGTATTTTCTATGGCAGCAGCTGTTAATGTAACCAGGCATTCAATGTTCATTTATAGTCAGTGAATAAAAAAAATCAGGTCCATTCTTGACAAGGGTCGACTGGAATATACGCAGCATTTGTATTTTATATATGAGTTTACGTGGTGTTGAAAATTGTTTGTTTTGAGGGGCACTCAAATAATAATACAATCGTTTTATTCGGAAATTTATTACAATACTTCGTACATTTTACGAAACTTTTGAGTACTTGCTTGGTAACTTCACGTGCCGAAAGCAGTAATTCAATGGTTTATGTACTTTATTTTATTCACATAATGAGGTCTTTCAATCCCTCATTTTTCCCTCTCACTACTACTAATAATAGAAGGGTTATAGATTCTTTTTGATTTATAAATGTTTATAAAAATTAGTTTTTTTTTACATTTTTCCGTTTAGGACTTCCCATGTCCTCCACGGAGGACACTGGCAGTTATTTACTGGTAAAACATATACATATACATAAACATAGACAATAAACATTCTATAGGTAATAAGCTTACCATGGATTAAGGATGAAAATTTGCTTCAGATGGATTTTATTTATTTTATCTTCGTGTCCTCCAGCAGGGACAGTGGTAGTGAGAGGGTTAAAGAGTCGTTTATTTTTGAGCTTTAAAAATTCACTTCCACAATGTACAGTCGGTCAAAAATCTTAATATTTTTATCACGTATTTTCACTGTACAAACTTTAAAATCACTAGTGTTGTAAGGAATAGTACGTTCGGCCTCAAGCCCAATACCGAATATTCGGCCAAAATATTCGACACGTACGAATTTTGACGTTCATACCACATTATTATTGACTCGCTGAATTAAATCGCCTAAAATTTTCCAATATTTGAACGTCAAAAACTGACATTTATATAGGTAATAAAATAATTGGTTTATTTATTTTTATTTATTTATTCAATGGTACACACACAGATATACCTACGTAACATAAAAATCAATTATAGTGGAAATTATATACTACATGAAGAGTTAAAGTAACGCTAAGCTAAGTTACTAGTGCACACAATTGGTTGATCGGTCAATATTAACAAATACCTACATAAAAATAAAATTAGGTATAAAAGCGAAAATATTAAGAGTAAAGTATAAAAGTCAGATAAATAAAATATTGATACAGGAAATACTATTCTATATCAGAAAATTAAAGTTTTTGCTAATACTAACTCGAAGATACATTCCCATACATTTACAAAATATATTACGTCTGTAAACACAGCCTTCATTTACTGTGTGTTTTAATTACTTATGTTTTTAGATATTCGGTATTCGGCCGAATACTGGTTACTATGCGTTACATCTCTACTAATAATACACTTTACGATCAAACATTAGAATTGTCTTAAAGTTTTGATGCCTCTTCGAAGGGCAACCGCTTTCAGAAAGTGTCTGAGGTAATTTAATTAGAATTACCAAAGCATTACGAGTATAATAACATTGTTATTACTAAACTTGAACAATTACCTTTGTATCTGCCTACCTAATACTGATGCTATTGAATTACCTTTGAAACTTTCAATAACATTCAACCTAATAACTAATGTAAACTCAACATTATCTGTGTAACAATACATTTCGAATTTTGGTATTCTGCTTAAATCCTTGTCCATAATATACACTATACAGGATCATCGAAAAAGATGGACCCTATTTTAAAAAGGTATAATTTTGGAACCGTTCATGACTGTGTGATTCTTTAACTGGATGGCAATTGTTTTTTTTTTGGGTTCCTAATTTTTGGATTTCCTAAACTAAGGTTTCACCATAAATCGTGGCAATAGTTTTTAAAATAAATGTAAGAATCATATTATTTTTTTCGCTAACGACAAAAAATAATATAGCGTGAACAATTTCTGAATTTGGACCATGGTTGGACCACTTGGTCCATCTTGTATATTTTACCCTTGAAAATGGATATCATAATTTTCAGCTATTTCAGTAATAAATTATTTCATACCTTTATCATCCCAACAAAGGGAAAGAGGGTAACAATTCAACTTTACCTTCGGTTTTGGGAGATAAAGAACCCTTTTTCCCAACAGACACTTAACGTTTTGAGGACCCTGATACAACATAGTTCTGTAGTCGACTGCAGATGATGACGACTTTAGTATTACTCCGGGCAGTAGAGAGTTTTACCATGCAAAATCTATAGTAGTTCTGATTTTTGGATATGCTATATAAGTCCCCACTCTTAACATTTATCAATTTATCATGTAAGAATATTTAGTCCTCATCTAACCATCAACACGTTCAGTTCAGATCATAAGAACACGCATTTCATTACACGCAACCTTCGAACCTCTAAATTGGTGACCTCTTAAATTCCAACAGATAGGTAGCAAAGGATGGACGTTTAAGGTCCACTACTTGCTAATCTTGTTATACATTCATTTACGACATTTAGAAAATTTCGATGTCCTCGCAAAACAGAAACTGTGATTTTCAAAAATAATGGTATTACCTATCTAAAAATAAACAACAAATATGTATAATTCAATAGATTTGACATTAAATTAGCATGTGACATTTACCGTAGCACAAATTGATGATATTAAATCATGGTTTATGGTCTGGGAGGATTAACGTTATTGGTGCGGTGACTATGGCAGGGCAGAGCACGTACAGCAAACTATATTACGGCCACGTATTAAATAATGTAATAATGTCAGCTACTGTGGGACAGGTGCTATAAACTGCAAGTCTCTTTCAGAGACAATAGATAAATAAAAAATATATTGGACATAATATACATATACGCTCTGTCGAGGATATAGTAAGGCGGGGGAGAAGTAGAAGGCGCTCCTGGAGGGACCATGTCGACCGAATGAATGCCAGACTTGCGAAGATAGTCGAAACGGAAAACCCCATTGGAAGAAGATTAGCCGGAAAGCCACCCAAGTGATAGAAGGACAGCTGGATCTCCCCATCTCAGGACAGCCCGCCGTCACAAACAGGTCACACGACCTAATACAAGAGGAAGAAGAATATACATAATTACAACTGGCGGGTTTATCGCCGTAGGCAATGACTGCCAACCAACCACTTGTGACATTGAAACGTGAAAAATTGTACACAAACTAAGGAAATAATGAAAAAAAAGCTATACAAAATAACAAGTGATCAAAGGAAATGAATCTAATGTAGACGCTTTAATTTTAACATTCTACTACAGACACCATTGAACGGTAATAATTTAAGAGAACAACACAAAATTTACATCAATTAAAAAATCTGAGTTAAGTGAATCTAAAACCGATATTGTAACTAGAATGAAGGTGAAAATTTGAGGTGGTTGGGACGTGTAGAGAGGATAAATGATGAAAGGATAACAAAGAAAATAAATAAGGGTGTAAGAAAGCGCGACTATCCAAGAACTATCTGGCTTGAACTTGTCAGCCAGTTGCTAAAAAATGGGTGTGTTTTGAATACTCAAAGCATTTCCTTGACCGCGAACTCAAATTGAAAACTACTGATGCAGGACATCACATCCCTTTAGATTTAATAATAATAGAATAAAATAATTAACAGTGGCGGTATGTAGGAACATAAAATAATACAGAGATAATCCCGGATCCCGTCTAATTAACAACATAAATACGGGATGACACAAATAATGTTGTACGCCTAACCTTAGATTACCTATCGTAGGTGGGATCGTGCTGCATGATAAAATCACACAGGAAAAAACTCACGTGGGAGAAATCTCACATAGAAGAAATAACACATTTTTATTTTGACTTAAAATTTATTATAAAATTTGGTAGTCATATTGATAAAATCTTATTCCTGAAGAGTTTTGACTTAAAACATTAACAGATTTGAACTCTTGAATAAGATGAAAATCTTATTCTAAGTTCTCTTAGATGTTTACTAGCACAAATAATCCAGTTGGGGTAGACTGCCTAATTATATAAAATATGTTTTTTTTTATGAAATGTATAACTTTTATAACGGTATATTAGATAGATTGTTAAAAAATATAATGTACAAATTATAAAGTCTTATAAATCATTATTAATTTTGTATATAAATGTGTTCTTTTTTCTTGTGATATTTATTCCGTGTGAGATTTTTCCCGTGTTATTTTTTCCTGTGTGATTCTCTCCAGAGACCGTGTAATCGTATATTTTTTATTTATTTTTATTTTATTTTTATTTTATTTCACTAAATATTTTATTTTATTTCACTATAGTAAAGATAGAAATCTTAATGAATACATTATACATCGGCCCACCAGAACTTTGTTATTTCTGAACTCTAAAAACCAGTTTCCATCTTCTAAACGGCTATAATCCCTCTGAGGTTTACATAAAAAACCCACTCCTTCATGGTGACCGATAAAGTTGAAGAAACTCTGAATGGGCCTCCTGGCCTCTTTACTCAAGATAATTAAGAGTAAGTATACGTAGTTGACATTTAAAAAAATTCAAAAAACGGGAGACCTTAGATCTTGACAACCTTACTAAACATGTTTGGAAAAAAATAGTTGATAGATACATTAAAATAGAATATAGTAGATACATTGAACCTTTATCTAGGAAGATACCGTAAAAAATTACATCTTGTATAGATTTCTCAAAAAAATGTGATAAACACTTCTGATCTTTTTTTAGTATTGTGTATAAGTTAAACTTTATTCACAATCGCCTGATGATGAGGGTGCAAATCCTGGAATACTAGTCGCAAAAGCTAAAGTAATTTTTTGTGGATTTTAATCTGAATATTTAGTTTTTCAATTATTCATGAAAATATCAGACGAAAAATATGTTTCAGAGTAACGGATGTTTGAAAACATGAAAATCATGCTCATGGGACTTACATACTGTCAGACTAAAATTAGTATTACGTTAGGTAGCAATTACCAACGTTTTCACGTTTCATGTCTGTTATTTTGCGTCGTATTTTTATACAATTTTTTGAAACGTAATTTGGTGTTACATCATGTTTTGTTTTTATGCTCCTAAATAATAATGTTAAGGGTCTATATGACAGAGCAAAAATCGTTCTATTTTTGCTCAACTTTCGTTTCATTTCGTTCAACTTTTTCAAATTTTGTATGAGAGTGTCAGCGCGAAATAAGAATAACGTAAGCGACAATGAGATGACCTTTTTGACCTTTTTAAATGACCTTTTTAAAAGAGACCTGGGAAGAAATTAAAAAATCTCAAACAATAAATTTGTTAAGATTATAACTACCAGTATTTTGGCTAAATTATACTTTTATATCTGAAAAACTGAATGGAAAATCTTCATCAGATCCCGTAAATTTTAGGGGTACTTTAGGAATATTTTTTTATTCAAGGAATTTCTAAATACTGTAATTCTAAATCAGTCAATCTGTAGTTCATACTTACCACTGCCTTCAGTTTCAAGACGATTCTCTCAGTATTGGCTGAGAACAATTCAGGGCCCCGAAGCCGGATGACAGCATATAGGACCTTAAGCTTTTAGCGGATTATTTTCGAAGGTTTTTTCAGTGATCATAAAAAAACCCACTTCTTTTAGCATTATAGGCTTTCGCCTACATTCATTCGGGAAATTTCATTTAGGTACCTACTTGTTAACAAATTTCACACCTTTCATCTTTGGAAGTATCAAATTCTCTTCGTATATGAATCATGTTGTTCTGTCCTATCATTTGAGTTACATTTCTTTTGCGTCGCGCCGGGCCGATTTTTTTCCATACTCCATAAGCATTTTCTTTTAGGCTTATTCCAACAGTAGAGATACCAAGGCTGATAGAGTAGAAGACGGGCTACTTTATACTCATCATATTATTATATATTAATTAAGTGGATGCAGTGTGCCCAAGACAGGGAGCTGTGGGAGAGCAAAGGGGAGGCCTATGTCCAATAATGGACCTGGGTGGCTGCAGAAGAAGAAGATTGCAAATCAATGCCAAAGTACTAAGTTAGTCTCAGGTCGACGTATTAATGGCCCGTGTATGTTATGCGACTTATGAACTTTGACTATTAGTTACGTATTGAAAATCACTGCCAAAGTACTAAACTTACTTTACGTGTCCGGGTGGTTCATACCTTGGCACTCCAGTATGCAGCGACATACATCGCTTGGTCATTTCCTAAAATCAGGTCCCCAGGGGTGCAGCTCTCTCCCATCAGGGAACATATTAGTAGGTGACTGTCGTCCTGGGTCGCTCCGCAGTCACGGAGGATGTTGTCATAAGGCAGGTACCCCCAATGTTGGAGATTGTTTTTACAGCGCGTAACACCCACCCAGTACTAAACTAGTCTCAGGTCTTACATTCGGACGTATAAATGGCCCTTGTATGTTTCACGACTTATGAATTTTGACAATTGGTTAGAATGGTTAGTAGGCCTATAATCATATACCAAAATTCTAGTACATTTTGTATTGGGATTCGTTTCACAAAATACGTAGATAGCATTGAATTAATTGGTGTTAGTAAAACAGAGAACTACTTACCGATACAATTAATTCAGACATTATTTACATATTATGTGTTAAGTTAAACAATAATACTACGGCTTATTCAGGCTGATGGTATCATGAGCTGATTTATCTGCGAAGGGTGTGTTCTGTACGTTCCTATTGTTCTGTAGGTTGAACAGATTAATTATTAAATACACATATTATTATTACGAGTGCCTACCCACTTACGTTAAAATAAACACATTGAATAAATTACTCAACTGTACCTAAAATATAGTTTATCCGTCCCAAGAAGACGCATGGAAACGAAATTGCTATTACTGAATTTCGTGTAGCTTGATGTATTAATAAGATATGGCTTTGTTTTTTGCTACTTTGAAATTACATTTTAAGAATGCCGTTTGAAAAAATAGCGAATTTTTGGATTGTTAGACTAAACTGGCAACATTATTTTTTAATTTTGTAAAAAACTGAGTTTATTAGACTATGTAACAAGTCACTTGACTTTGTAAAACACGCTACCACGATTTCAACGCTTGCGCGTCATTTACGAGCCTAAATATAAAACTGTTTTATTTTTACGCTCGTAAATGATGCGTAAGCATTGAAACCGTGGTAGCGTGTTTTTCAAACTCAAGTGACTTGTTACATAGTCTAATAAACTCAGTTTTATCAAAATGTCAAAAAAACAGTCACATAGTTAATGCCGAAAACATCAGTGAAATTATTTTTCAAACCTGTTATAGCGGCAGTTCAAGATACTACTTTGTCCTAAGGAATTATTGGAGCAATATGTTCTTTCTATCTTTGGAAAAACTCTCATGCCATGACAATAATTTCTCTAGCACTGCTCTGAAATATTTTCTGCACTAGAACTCACTTGACAAAAATTACGGACCTTTGACAGCTCTTATGATAAGATTAGACAGTTAAGGCTACCAACAATACAATTTTGCGACATGTTACTTGCAGATAACGTCGCCGGGATCGCCAAGTAAGGGTAAATGATCTGTAATCACTGAAGTGTGTTTAAGCTATTTACTATTTATTTAGGCTGTTTGATATGAAACGATTGACGAATTATAATGTTTATTTGTGATGAAGATTCATGCGATATCAATTGTGAGAAATTCGTAAGCAAAGATTTTGTACACATGAGTGATATAGGATTATAATTACATTATTTTTATTATTTTTTGCTCAAGAAAGGCAAAGGATCAATGCCTTTGAGGTGTGGTGCTGGAGACCGAAGTTCGAATCCCCTGGACAGTGAGAAGGACAAACATCTAAAGGAGCCAGGTACAGATGGTAGACTGTTTTCCATCTGTTTCCATCAGGACCAACGCCAGAAGAGACCATAACAGTCTTGAGAAATTAATGGCCATGGGAGGAGTGGAAGGCAGTAGAGGACGAGAAAGACTCCCCACTAGGTGGACTGGTGGGGAGTCTTCCTCGTCTTTCTCGACCGGATCAAGGCTGCCAAGGGCGAATCAGCGATGCGCACGGCGGTGTGTTGGGAGAGTTGGAGGACAACAATACAAAATGTATTGAGGATCCTTATCCTTGAGAGAGGATGGTCACGACCCTCAAAAATGAGGATAACCACGCAGAAGAAGAAGAAGACCATTATTCTTTTTTATAATCTGAATGAAGTGACACTAGCCATGGTCTAACTATTGGCAACATCGCATTTCTATACTCCTGTCAAATCTCGTAACAGAATATAACACGTTTTCTGATTTTTTAAATGGCTATTAAGACGTTGTTTTTCCATAGTATCATTATGACATACCCTTAGCAACGGTGATGGCAACGTCGCTTATAACGCATCCTACATCATGGCTAGAGAAAGAAGATGAAGGTGGCATTGGGTGAGTGTATTTATTACACTTTCGCTACTCTCTCATCAAATACGGTTTACTATTCAAAACATTGCTCATATTTCACTCTTTGAACATTAGCAGCTCTACTAAACAATTAATTGACTCTTACCACATCAGTTTGTTAGACAAGGCTTCTTGATTTATAGAATTACGTACTTTGTCTTAAACATCCTTTCTCATTATGATACTTTGTGTTATTGATAGTTTTATAGAAGAAACCAATCATATTAAGTGAAAGTTACTAAGGTAAACATGGGTAAATATAGTCCAAGAGCCCGCTGATTAATTTATGACGTATCGTTTTTTTGATCGAAATGTGGTATAAATGATAGCTTACCAATAGGGTATTACATCGCACTAGGGTTGCCTATCAAAATCCTGCCGCAACCCCCCCTGCCCCCCCCCCGAAAAGGTCCCTTTTCGCGGTTTTTCGCATTTTATAAGAATATGGTAAGAGATAGGAGAAAGTAGTCAATGGCAAAAATAATCCTTTCTAAATTCTCTACAAAAAATGGTAAGTCGATTTTTTCGTAGGACTAGTAGTTTACCCGTAATGGCCGGTCAAAATACAGGATATTTTATGAAAAAAAAAAAAAAAAAATTTGGATTTTTTTTCTCTCACATCCTTCCACCCATTATCACTTACATTTTATGGAAAAAAAATTTGGCCTGCGGCGCTATATCGCTGGTTATTTTATGAAATACTAAATTTTAAGAATTTTCGTCACTGAGTTTTATTGCTATAACTCCAAAATTATTAGATGTATGAAAATAAGTTATAGCTCGTTTTGTAGCTAAGACTATGGTAATTAATTCGTTCTGTGACTATTTTCCTGTAGCTCTTATCAATTTTCAACCAATTTAGTTTAAATTCAATTTTTTAGTATTTTAAATGAATTTCGGTTTTGAACCGGCCATTGCGGGTAAACTGCTAGTTCTAAGATAAAGTTGATTTAACATTTTTTGTAGAGAATTTAGCAAGGATTATTTTTGTCATTGACTACTTTCTCCTATCTCTTACCATATTCTTATAAAATGCGAAAAACCGCGAAGAGGGACCTTTTCGGGGGGGGCAGGGGGGGTTGCGGCAGGATTTTGATAGGCAACCCTAGTGCGATGTAATACCCTATTGGTAAGCTATCATTTATACCACATTTCAATCAAAAAAACGATACGTCATAAATTAAGCAGCGGGCTCTTGGACTAATACATTAACATGATCAATTCGGAATGTTTTCTATAGAAAAGAATACAGGTAGGTACTATGAGTATTATGTTAGTTTTTCAGGGAATATTTTGTTGTTTTTCTCTACATATTATTTTACCTTTCTATTCCATCCCCCTCACGCCGCGTCCCTTGCGGGGTAGGCAGAGAGAACAGATCACCAGAATTTCCTATCCTTACACACAGTACGGGCTTCCGTCACATAAACGCAATACGTCATACACACTCTACGATTCCTTTTACTCAGAACATGTCCGTCCTTTAAATGGTCAAGTCATGTGGTTCTTGGACGGCCGCGCTTCCTTGCACCTCTTTTTTCACTTTCTTTTCTCAGCGATCTCATCTCAACAGCTCTTCCATCTTCAGCTTAATACATATTGTTTTTAAAATTTACCTAATGATTTTTAGTCAGTTTTCATAGTTTACTTTTGAGATTGTGAGGACTTCTGAAATATTTTAACGAACTGAAATTGTTCCCGTTCCTTAGCAAAATATTTGTTGGACTATTAGAGATTATTAGGATAATTACAAAGCGTTTTATTCAACAGCGTTTTTCATTTGGAACATTCCTGTAATTTTTGTTAGCGTCAGGAACAATTAAATTAGAAAACTTCATTTCACAATGACAGTAATCGCCTTATTCTGAATGTTAATTGGAGATTACGGGCGTACCTCGGGAAATACGATAATCGGATATCTGTGACAATTTGTTTTTACAGAGAAAGGAAAAACTTCTACTTAGTATGACAAAACATTAAGAAACGAAGAAATTAGACGAAGAACCAAAGTTCCCGATATCATGAGCCGTGTGTCAAAACTCAATGGGCATGAGATATGGTCAAGCAGGGTGACACCAGATGGACGCCACGAATATTGAAGTGGAGGCCTTGGACAGAGAGAGGAAGCGTCGGAAGGCCACCAAAGAGATGGACCGACGACATTGTCCAAATCGCAGGAGGAATCTGGTTGTGGAAAGGTCAGAACAGAGACGAGTGGAAACGGTTGGATGAGGCCTATATCCAGCAGTGGAGGGAAGAAGGCTAATGAGTTAGTATGACAAAGTACTAAGATGCTTGGTATAATACTTTCTCATCTCTTCAACAGATGGCAGTAGATAAAAACGGTTGGCCTTTATAATTCGGTTTCTTCGCAGTCAGCCTGCTGACGGGTTGTGCTTAATTGGTAGAATCCTTGCTTCACAGCCGTGGGGTGTAGGTTCGAATCCCACCCAAGGTACGAATTTTTTAGAGTAAAATATACTCTGAAAAAGGTGTAAGACACAGGTGTTAAGGGCTGAATGCTGTACGTTTCTTGAGAGTAAAGTGATTACCTGAGCCAACTGATGCTGGTCGTAATTGCCCATCTTAAACTGTTCGCTAGTTTGTTGTCTTTAATATGTATCAAAAAACAATACATATTATAAAAAAGTCTTGCATAACAAACCATCAAAATCTAAAATAACGGTCAGCCATATACATGATACAAAGTTCATCATTCGTTCTATAGCTGTTGAGAAGTTGAGATACATACTCAAATAATTAATACCACTCCAAACAAATAAGTTCGTATCTACACGGCTCAGCTCATGGGATGAGTAAAGAGCGGTGGAAAATAAAAATATTAGAAAGAAGAGATGAAAATAGGAAAATCAATAACGAAAGTCGTGTAATCAAAAACCACAATTTGTAAAGCAGTAGGTACCCACGACTCAAGCGAAGAGCTGAAATATTAAGAGTGTGCATACCGACATTTCAAAAATTTCTAAAAACGGGAGAGCTTCTATCTCAACAACCGTTACTAGATTATGCTTTGGAACAAAATAGGGTAGATGCATTGAACCTTTATCTAGGGAATAACCGTAATGGATTTTTTATATCTTTTATAGATTTTGCAAAAAAAAAATATTTAAAAACACCTCTGACCTTTTTTCCGAAAGACGGAAACTCGTTTCCCAAAAGTCGCGGAGTAATTTTTTTTCTTGTACTGATAATATGCATGAAAATCTAGGGAATAACGCTATTTTTACCATTTTGTCATGCGATTGTCACGCAATTTTGAACCTTAATGCCGTGGGAAAAGACTGTGACGTCATTCCTGGTGCCATGCCCTTAAGTCTGAATAAATTTCAAAGTCATTATAAAGATAGATGAAACTTTCAAAAGAGTGATTTCATTCCTATAAACCAATTAATTATGTTAGTACCGAGGGTGATAAACTTTCGTCTCTCAACTTTGATATTCATTAATTCATTGTTTATTTTGTAAGGGACAATTTTGAGAAAGTCTAATATAAACAAATGGAGCTGGAAGATTTTGTGAAGTTTGTCATAATTTCGTTTAGGGAGCACATTAAGTATTGTGTTTACTAAATATTTCGTTGTTGATTGTTAATTTGATTAAATGTTAATAAATCATCATCATCATTAGCCTTCCTTCATCCAGTGTTGAACATAGGCCTCCCTTTCCAACTTTCACACTTCCCTATCCATTGCCATTCTGTGCCACTGCTGTCCTGCCACCTTCTTGATGTCATCAGACCATCTCGCCTGTAGTCTGCCTGTGTTTAACCGCAGAAATAACTGAAAGAAGAAGGTGGCAAAAGGTCTTGGAGATTGCAAGAGACAGGGGCCTCTGTCAGATTCTCAGTCATTTAATCCCCGACCCAGCCATCGATAAGTGGAAGAAGATGTAAATATGTATGTCAGGAGAGGACCCAGAACCAAGCCTTGCGGAACACCATGCACATATTATAATTTGATTGTCACACTTTTGTGTTTGAGGTGTATATTAAATCGTTTTTTTTTTATTTTGGCAGCTCATATATCGGAAAGTAACTTTAAAGGGCAAACTGTCTTGCAGTCTTCAACAAAATTTTGTTGGTACTTGAAACGTGGCCGAACATTGCAATTTATTTAGGTTGTTGGCCGTCTAAGTATTTTATAGCAGAAATTACTAAGCAAAACAAATTTCAAGAAACTCATTATCATTAATAATTTGTAGTTTTTCCTTAACTCAAATAGAATACTCGTATCTTATCTCATTTCAGGGAAAGTTTGCCTATAATCCATGTACCTTTTACTATTAGCCAACGTAAAAAGCTTTGTTTCAATTTTTTACCTCCCTACGATAAAATGTACCTAGGTTGGTAATATTGTTTGGATAAAAACTTTTTATAAACTTTCGCTCATAAAAGAAAAAAAAAAGAATAAATTGTTTTGTCATCCAAGGGAGACGTGTTTTAATTAAGCTCACTTAAAAAACTCGAAGCAATTTATTTTCAAGAGGGACGAAAAACACATTTCCATGATTAAATCATTCTCAAGAAACGCCATCTTCAGAATAATGTAATAATTAATAATGTCGAAAAGATTATTACTGTTGTGTTTTGCAATAAAAATGTCATTTATGCTAAACAAGAAGAAATGTCTACTTCTTCTGCGTCGATGTCCTCACTGCTGAGGGTCGTGACCATCTTCTCTCCTTGTCCGTATCACGTTTTGTATTGTCGTCCTCCACTTCTCCCGACACACCGCCGTGCGCATTGCTCCAACCACTGATGTACCTGTGGCAGCCTTGATCTGGTCAGTCCATCTAATGGGGGATCTTCCTCTAGCTCTTCTGCCTTCTACTCCGATTGTATAAATTCAGGAATGCGTATATTGCAACGATCTTTTAAAAAATATTATTTCTTAGTTGCATCCAGTGGAGGGACCAAAGCTGATGAAAAAGAAGAAGACGTGCTATCTTATACTTATCATATTATACGCTTTTAAACCGCAATTGTAACTGTTTAAAATGCTCCTTTTACTAATAATAATACATTAATGTGACCCCTGTAAAACTTCGAATACGTATTTCACACATTACGCCAATGATTTCGATGATGCCCCCTACGCAGTATTTAATTAATAATGTTTACATATCATTTGAGTTACATTTCGTTGGTGCCAGGCCTGGTTTTTTTAGCATTGTCCTCCAAATAACATAATTATGCCCAATCCCACCAACTACTAGGAAGGAGAGCCCTAAGAAATTTCCATACAAAAACAGAGATAATGTTATATTTATTTAGTAATAAAGGGCCCTAGCAGCAATAAATTCATATGAAATGCAACATGAAACTCACCTAACGTTAGGTGCCCAAATATCTCCGCCCAGAGTAGGTGAGTTTCATGTTGCATTTCATATGATCTGTTGGCGGTGATGCCCTTCTTTACTAAATAAATATAATATTATCTCTTAGTATGGAAATTTCTTAGGGCTCTCCTTCCTAGGTTAAAGTTGGTGGGATTGGGCATTACTTTACCAACAATGTATTATTGGAAACCTAAACGTAACAAGTTATAGATAGACAAATATCGATCATCGGAGCTATCGAGCCACCCTCTTCAAAGAGAAATTCTTTTTTGAACCCTTTAAGCGCTTAAGGAATTTCAATCAACTTTTAATTTAATGTTTAAACAGAATGGTTGCTAAGGATCTTAGCGGTTACTAAACCAACATGGGATGAACATTCAACACACCCCAAAACCCTTTTTTAGTCTCTAATCTTTTGGACGTGTATGTGTGACGTGAAAGTGTAATTGAAATTTCAGAAGGAATTAAACGACTAAACCTAACACCGTTTTACAGCACGTCCAGGGGTAACGTTTTGTACATAATCTAAGGTTTTGTACACTAGAAACCATAAAAGACATTTAATATACTGTATCAGTAGTTACTACTAGGGTTTCCAGATGTCCGGTTTTGGACCATAAAGTCCGATTTTTCTTACTTATGTCCGGTCGAAAATATCTTGGAAAACCGGACAATAGGTTGTCTGGTTTTTTCAATCGGACCTCAAGAATTTCAACACGATCAAGCCTATAGACTTATCAATTACCTATTTTTTATAAAGTAACTTAAGGGAATACAATCCTTGATTATTATTGCCATCATGTTCTCATTTTTCATACGCAGTGGGCATCTACATTCCTTGTGAAAACCCGAGCATTAAAATAGCTAGTATATATTTTTTTGTAAAATATAATTCGTCTTCTAAGTAAACACTGTTTGAACTATTTACATGAGTATATTTTTTATATTTCGTTACGAGAAAATTTCACTCTTCAGAACTCATTGCGGCCTGCGGCGTAAATTCTGTATACATTTTTGGGATTAAAAAATTGGGGGGTGAAGGAGGCAAAATTAAAAAATGTCCGGTTTTTTTATCCAACCCTAGTAGTTACACGTACACATGCAATACTTTACTCGGTGTTAATATTGTAGAATGTAGAATATGAGTCCATTACATGTGACATTAAAGAACCCTTTGAGTATTTTATAATAGTGTGGTTGTTATGTTATGTTGCTCACGCTGCAACGGTTAATTTTGTAATATTATCACGTTGATAGTAAGATAATACATATTACAAAGCGAATAATGTACGAGTTATTAGTGAAGTTATTATCAAAAGTAAAATTCTGGGTATTTCTTTAAGAGATAGTACTCTGTGTAATAGAGACTGAAAATGATACCCTGCCTTGCATTAAGAGTAGTAGTTCTGATTTTTGGATATGTTATAAAGGTCAGTCTCGTGGTTCAGAATCCAAGTTTGCGACCTCCCCACCCTTGTGCGTTCACTAGGGCGAGCCTAAAACCGTCGAAATTCCGGCCGTTTTTCAGTTTAATGATTATAACTTTTTACAGGTGCACTCAAGGAAAGAATTTTCAGGGTATAAAATGCTCTGAAAAAGGTGTAAGAATACACACAGGTGTTAAAGGCTGAATGGCGAACGTTTATCGATAGTAAAGTGATCGCCTAAACCATCGAATGACTGGTCATTAGTCCAGCATGCCCATCTTACACTGTACATTAGTTGAGAGACTACATAATTATTGTCAAAATGATAACTACCTTGTAGATACTAAGTAAAATTTCTCTTTCTCTGTAATAATGCATGTAACTGTTTGGTATATCCCCCACATCAGAGCTGCGCCAGGCTGGAATAACATGGGAACAGGCAAAGGAGTTGGCCCAGGACAAAAAAGCCTGGAAAAACTGGGTGACGACCACATGCTCCACATAGGGAGCAGACGTCGATATGTATAATGTATATATTATTGTATGTATATTATTGTAAATCCCCCTTTTTGAAAGAATAGTCCACATCTCCAGTGGCAATTGGCCAGTTTGGATCCTATTTTAGGAATATCCAACTCTTGACCCCCAACTGAGACGATGTTATAATTCTTACAAATAAATACATTGGTATATAAGTAGTAAAAGTCAAAATCAAAGTTTATTGATACTGAGTATTTGTTTTCAAAACACGTACGTTAGTCGTTTCAAATATTTGTATCGGGATCAAGATTAGATTTAAAGTAAAGATATTTTTCTATCGATGTGTGTTATTTTTTCTTAAAAGGGTTTACAGAATAAGGTAAACGAAGACGAATGGTCAAAAGGCAAAAAATGTTAAGGGTTATTTTGTGTTATTTTAAGGTAAGTTGACAATAAAATGGCACTGCGAACTGCTGTTTTTGAAAACCGAATTGTGACAATAATAAATTTGATTGTAGTCCACACACACGACTACATTATCTTTGCTAAAGTTCAGTTTCTGACATTGACCAGACAGGGAATCTGTAGGTGTAACGTATTTGACGCTTGGCAGCGGTGAGGCTCGCCACCCATCATATCGCGCGCTCACCATAGATAATAGAGTGGTCCGCACGTGCTGTTCGTTCACTCACTCTTACTAACACGCAATATGTCTATCTCTTTCAACCAAAGAAGAGTGTTGTTATATCGTTATCTTGATGTATATACGAGATATATATCAACTCACTCTTATTAATGACCGTATGATCTTTATGTTGTGTTGTCTTTATCTGTAAATTGCTGTGTGACAGTGTTGTTTGTAGTGTTATTTTTTTTTATTGTAATTATATGTGAGTTTGCTTCTCCCGACACAGGATATTCCTAGTGGAGGAGGCAAACATATATACACAATGTACATCAAATGTTAAGATCCAACAAATAAATAAATAAATATTCTCATGGCTCTATCTCTTTTTGACACAATTTGGAACAATCACCCAAATGCGTTCTGTCTTCGTGCGATGATCTCCCGTTGACTCGCTCAGTGAAAATTAACGGGAAAAAACGAAGCCCATATTACATTATATGCAATTCAACAGCTAGACTTTTCTTTTTCATTATCTCTTTCCTGGTTTTGAAATGCTTCATTGTTCTCCTAGGCGACTTCATTATGGAAATACCACAAAGCACAGAGAAGAATAATTACTTCTAGATTCTTCTAGAAGTACTACATACATAATGTTACATCCGTAGCAACAGCTACTTCATTTGCTAAAGGTCCTCTTACACGAGCAATTTTCAATTTTATCCAAATCGTATTGATTAACATTATTTCGCAATATGTAGCAATTATTTAGTTTTTTTTTTTGTTATAGGACCTTGGGTTGCACACACAAACCCAAATACTTTTCTGCACACCTCGCACTAGGCTAAAAGCCTGTATCGCAAAGTGTGGAATACATCGCCAGCGCTGGGGTTTGGACCTGGCACCTCCCGCTTGAGAGACTGCCGCCTCAACCAAATGCGCCAGCCTCAACTCAGTATATCCAACTCAGTACCCATTTAAAGCGGAATAACGATATTTTGTGTAAACGTGGAAGTCCTTAACAGCTTAATAAACCTTTCATGTCTTGTATAAATTCGTGAAAAAAAAGTGTAAAATACCTCTGAATTTTTATTTTCTACGAAAATATCTCGCTTTCCGAAATATGCAAAATATTTCTTCAATGCTTAAAAAATATGGTTGAGGAATGTAGATGAGTTCATAATGACTCTACACCAAAAATTATGTAAAAAAGGGAAATCTGTCATCAGTAACGGACGTTGGAAGAACGGAAGGGTAAAGAGGAAACAGTTGGAGCTTTCCTTAATGTCTGATGTTGAAAAGTTGGAATACGTAATCCCGTATAATAATTCTGAAGTAACTTTTGACGCTAAAGCTCCCTGAAAGCCACGAAATTTGCATGTCCCACGAGATAAAATTGAAGAAGAAATTATGTAGCTTTTGAATACTAGACTGTTAGAGCAAAAGCGATGCAACTCACAAAAATATTTAAATAGATATACAGCGAAGGATGGACTTTTCATCAGGCTTATGACTAATCGTCGGGTGGCTTCGATTCCCGGCCGCGGCAGATGGATGGATTGGAATTGGTGAATGTTACTTAAGTGTATAGTGATCACATTAAGCCAGCCGACGATCAGTCATAAGCCTAATGGAAAGTTCATCCTTTGCTGTAGGTATATCTGTTGAGATAGCTACTTGTTTTATGACGTGTAAAAAAATCCGATGTTCTTTCAAAAAATAATCACCAAAATATGTACGAGTATTTTAGAAAGGCAGATAGAGTTTTTTCAGAATTTTTTAGGGATATTGTAAGAGATAAATATTTAGTAAATTATACATATTCATTTATGCATAAATCGCTAATCCTGTATGCTAGATTTACTTCACCATAAATTGTGTTCAAATGTAACTTGGACGAAGCCTCTATGAATTTCCGATGGCCTCGTAACAACGTATCTGGCTAGAGACATGGTTAACTAAAATGAAACAGATATAAAAAAAAAAATAACATATTCTAAATATAAATAAACGCTTCACCTGTTTTATAAAACAAAAAATCAAATCGAATCATTCCACATCAGCAGTGACTACAAAAACACTAATTTGAATTTCGAAGCGATATTCGTTTGTTTATTAAATAAAAAAAAATGAGACATATTTGCTGAGTAAATATTAATGAATGCCATGACATTTAAATAAAGAATATGAATTCAAATATTCTGCGTCAGGGGTCACCAAATGGCAGGCCGCGGTCCGGCATATTTTGTACGGACCTTAAGGAAACAGTAAAATTAATGCAAAGCATAAATGTAATTTTTTGCAATAATATTAGATATTTAATTTGTTAATTTTGTATAGTAGGTAGTAAATAAGAAAATTATGGAGATTTATTTTCGTTTTATTTGTTAATTGACATTAGAAATCTTGCTTCCTAGCCATCCACTACCAAACGGACCGTGGCAGTCTTGTGATTTTCAGAAAACGGACCCGCAATGAAATTAGTTGGTGGTCCCTGTTCTACGTTCTAAATTTCGCAACGTAATTTAAAAATGTAGGTACATATTTAATTTTGGAACGCTGTTGTTTAAATACTAAATTAAACTTGAACAAGATTATTATTACAATATAATGTACCTAACGCCGCATGCGCCCTCTATGCGGATAAAGTTTTAATAAGTAATAATATAACGTAGGTAAAGTAGGAAACTGTTTCAAAGCAGTAGTAATCATGACAACATTTTATAATTACTCTTACAAAATTTTCTTGCCAGTGTCGTTCAAAACCTGAAAATAATAATTACCTAAAGAAGACAACGCTTGATTCTGCAACGTAAAAATGGATAATTGGCATCTATAGTGGCAACACTTAGATAATTTTAATAGAAATTTCATTGTTGCTAGCAAAAAAATGTAGTTCTTAATTTTATCTGAGACCACATCTTTCTTGATAGACTGTATTTTCCATTACATTCCTGTTGTATTTCAAAAATAGAATCAGCAGTATTCAAAATATCACCAAAAGAAAAAGAAACTCAAAATGTCATATTTTCCAAACGGTTGACTTTTGGCCATAAGTTTACCATTTTTATCTTGTTTTACTATCATCCATCAGAAAAAATGTAGGTCAAATATATATTAAGAAAAATATCAAAGTGACACCCAATATGTGCCAAATATTTAGGACCTACTTACAAACGGAATTACGATAGCGCCATAGCGGTAGTTCTTCGTACTAACTACCTGCGACAGAAATACATAGCGCCATAGCGGTAGTTCTTCGTACTAACTACCTCCGACAGACAGGGTCATGTACACGAAGTTAACTTTTCTATGAACCTAATTACGTGGATGACATACGGGACAGTGAGAAGGGATCACTGAAAGGAAATACTAATAATAATGTTCCTAATATTCTCTTTGCTCTGTGATACTGTTGTGTTCTTTGTAAATATAATAGTAGCAAAATATTACGCACTAGTTGAGTTACCCGTGCTTCGCGACAACAAATTTGTTAGGTGAAGTAGGACAATTCTAATGTTCGATTAACTTTAACATCTACGGAGGTGCATTTAAGAACTTTTAGCCAAGACTGTATATTTCAGATTCTTGCATAATTTATTGATACAGAAGGATTAAGTTTAATAGTGAAACATAATAAAATAATATGTCTGTTTGTTTGACCACATTTTTTTACAAATAGCAGCAGTAAACACTTATGATTGACACTATGGCAGATATTTTTGCTTCAGTAAATGTCAGGTTTGAAATTAGAACATTACTCTGTTTCAAATAACTTTTAGGTACTCTCTGTTTCAAATAATTTGTCCACTGGATACTTGATTCATAGTAGTAATTCTATGGAAAAATTTCGTATCCACGGAAAAACACGAGACAAATAATGTAAAACGGAGAGTGATACGAATAAATAAATTTACGGACTAAAATATTCATGTGGGATTATGTGGCAAAATGTAATTGTGTTCTGAACCGCAGCGAAGCAAAATGTCACTGGTAATTACACAATAGATAATTTGTGACCAAAGTTAATAGAGTACCTACGTAAAGCTGTGTATGACTTGTGTCACGTGACTGTAGTTGAAAGACAACCTTGTATTTTCAATTACCCACCAGTAAAATAGGTACCGTGAACGAAAATGATGATAGAGCAGAATCCTGGCTAAGACTTATTGTTTTATTGTTTTCTATCGTCCGTAGGCCCATTCGGGCACCTCGACTCGTCAATTTTTACAGATAATATGCAATTTTACAATTAACAATACCAAAAAAAAAACATTATCAGATCAATGCCAATCAGAGTGTAAAGGGCTTTGTTGACATTTCGTCATATATAAAAAATAATTATTCAACATATCGTCAATGGAGTAAACTTACGCTATTAAAAAAAGAAATATCTATTCTATTCTATTCTCCCACGCCGCATCCCTTGCGGGGTAAGCAGAGAGAACAGATGATTTACAGGATCGAAAAAACCCTGTCTTTACATACACTTCCTGCTTCCGTCACATTAATGCGATTCATCATACACACTCTACGATTCCTTTCAGTCAAAATACGTTCATCCTCGAGAATCTGGTCGACATGGTCAAGCCATGTAGTTTTTGGACGGCTGCGCTTCCTTGCACCTCTTCTTTCTACCATGTACATCTTTTTTGTTATCCTTTCATCGTTCGTTCTCTTTACATGTCCCAACTATATCAACATGTTCACTTTCATTCTAGACAGAACATTCGTTTTGCATTTACTCAACTCTCTGATCACTTTATTTCTCATCCTATCTGTCAAAGTTTTTTCACATATTCTTAGCGATCTCATCTCGACAGCATAAGGCCGGGTTTCCACCTGCAAGAAAACTTCTGCAGGAAGTGTCCGACAGTCTGTCAGTCAGGATACTTCTTGCAGAAGTTTTCTTGCAGGTGGAAACCCGGCCTTACAACTTCCGTGCCGAAAACTCTCAAGGAATATTAAGATATGTAAATATAGTAATTATGTATAAAATATTTGTAAACTTACTTCCGTTGTAGACACCAGTCCTCAGGAAATTGTATCTTTAATTAATCCTGAAACAAAAAGAGAGAAAAACAAATAAGTAAATACTAATTATGATTCAAAAATAGCTGCCATGAATCTTAAACATTACCCTGAAAAAGAAAATCTAAATAAATTGACAGTGGTGTTCTTTTGGGTTCAGTAGATTTTTGTCCGGCGAAAGATGCCAGATTTCACAGAATATTTCGATATGCCTTGATATGATCTTGACAGATGTAGAGAAATGAAATTCTGACAGATTTATATGACTGATCGTTGTGTCAGCTAGATTAATGTTTGTCATGATGCCTGAAGACATTCTTCTCTGATTGAAATAGTTCTATGCTGCACAATTAAACTATATAGAAAATTTATTCATGCCCAACACCAATATCACGACAATATTTCTTAATGTAAGTATATAAAACTGACCAAAAATCAAGACTATTTCTTTATGCATATAAAATTGTGATAAAAATCATCACTGTTTCTTTATAAATTTGTGACCAAAATCATGACTATTTCTTTATGCATATAAATTTGTGACCATAATCACAACTATTTCTTTATGCACATAAAATTGAGGCCAAAATTTATATTTCTTTATGGATATAAAATTGTGATAAAAAATATGACTTTATTTCTTTAAGCGTATAAAATTGTACCCAAAATCATGACTACTTCAGCTATATGCATATAGAATTGTAGAAAAATTACGATTATTTCTTTATGCATATCAAACTGTGATCAAAAATATGACTGTTTCTTTATGCATATAAAATTGTGACCATAATTTATATTTCTTTATGCATAAAACATTATATCCATTGTTGCTACAATGCTTCAAAAATGAACTATGACTTTCAAATTATAAAAAAAATGTAGGTAACTACGTCAATGTCAAGCGGCAACTTCTGATGAAAAGCTTAATTAAAATTACGTTAATTAAGTCCTAAAAATACGTTTACAATAAAAGAAAAAATAAATAAATTGGATACAAAAAATATGTCGACGACAAAGTTAAAACATGAAGGGGTTACAGAGAATAATGGGAATAAGCTTTTTTTACGAAAGAAGAATTTCGATTTCTGGAAAACTTATTGTTCCATTATGATGCTGGAAATATCGAGTGGTGTGGTGAGATTGCCATGCCATTGCAATTGGGCGTTTTTTGGGAAGTATAGACTTTTAAAATGAAACCAAACCTTTTGTTTATGTTTCAATATGATTTCGGGAATATGTGCGCCACACTGGCACAAATATCGAAGTCTAATTTTAATAATTTTCAACCACTTCTTCTTTCGCAGCCCTTTTAATTGCAATGCTGGACTTAGACTTTCCACAGATCCCTATCCTGGGCAAGCTGTATCCACTTGTTATCTGCGATTCGCCTCACATTGTCAGACCATCTTGCCTAAGGTCTTTTTACGCTCCTTTTGCTCGTTCTAGGTTGCCACTCGAGAATCTTGTTGCACGTATTTTCGAATTAACACAATTTGCTGCTTCTAGTCCAAACATTTTGAAAAGTGGCAGCCAATTTATACCCAGTACTTTTTGTCATTTCAGTATGGATATAGACTTATATATTTATTTATCGTTTGGTCAAAAGAACTATATCACATCCCTCAAAGGAAAAAGTTTAAAGGTTGGACATTGGGCAATGATAAATTTCGCAAGCAAGCTTGGTCGTCAGAAATTAAATTAAACGTTCTTTATACTATATTCAGTCGCTGGATCATTCAGGTAGGTAAAGTAAGTCATTGAAGTTCCCTTCGTATGCTCGGAGGCCGCACTCAGTGACCCACAGTCTGCCTCTCCGCCCCACAGTCGCACATAAGTGCTATATATATATATAGCTCTATAAAGACTTAAACCAGAACAACATTAGCAAATTGTGTAAATTTGAAAAATTTTAACAAAGAAAAACGCATTCAGATTAATGCGGAAAATTTAATGATCCTCCACGATCGTCTGATCTCATCCCTCTGGATTATTTTCTATAGGGATACGTGAAGTATACTGGTCTCCTCAGAGACTTTTATTGAATATTTTTTTTTATCTTTCCTGGGAGACATGATAAAGTTGAGATAATTTTGATCATATTATGTCAGTGTCATGTTATACGGGAAAGTACTTTATCACTTTTAAATTTGAGTTATTTTTGTAATGGCTTCTTAATAACATCATCGTAAAAATGACAGAACCTTGTGATGTTGTACCTACTCGTAATTTCGTCTATAAGTACAAAAGTTCTTATCAAAGTTTTTGAAGTTTCTACTTGAAAAAGTTTTTAAATTATCGTAGTCTGGAATATGATATCAGAAGGTTCATAAATTCTTCACGCCTCTCTCTAATAATAAGTCTTGAGAACAAATAATGGGCTCTCTATAACAAATAATAAAAGTATTTTTTATTCATAGGTAAAATATGAGAAACTTAATAAAAATTTAGGTATCTAAATACAGAAAATTGCCTGGTTGGTGACTTTACAAATTTTAGAATATCAATTTAAATTTCAATAATAAACAGATCAGACAAAGGTTACCGATCTCCAGGATCGGTCAGTTCAAGAAGTTCATTGTAAAGTTGTAACTTTTATAACCAAGTGTCATCTTTGCTATCACCTTCACTAGCAAACACCTTTAAAAATAACCAAGATGGCTTATTTGACTTCAATTAGCTTGTCCTTGACCATGTCTTTTAACCATGTCATCTGTAATTCTTGAGATCCTATATGCTGTCATTCGGCGTCGGCGCCCTGGATTGTTCTCAGCCAATACTGGGAGAATCGTCTTGAAACTAAAGACAATGATAGATGAAAGTATGGACTACAGATTGGCTGTTTTAGAATTGCAATATTTGGAAATTCATTGAACAAAAAAATATTCCGAAAGTACCCTAAAATTTACGGGATCTGAGGATTTTCCGTTCAGTTTTTCAGATATAAAAGTATAATTTAGCCAAAATATTGGTAATAATAATCTTAACAAATTGGCTGTTTGAGATTTTTTAATTTGTTCCCAGGTTCTTTTTAAAAAGGTATAATTCACAATGTCGCTTACGTTATTTTTATTTCACGCAAAATTTGAAAAAAGTTGAAGCAAAAATAGAACGATTTTTGCTCAGTGCATATTATGCCCCCCTAACCAAGAGTAATAAGATAAAATAAACGAAAAAAAAGTTAATAACAGAAATTCAAAGATGTTCTGTTTCTGATTTCTTTGATAATATTCTCAACGCCATCAGAACGTTATCTTCATAAAGAAGTAGAACAACTCCAACTTATAGTAGTTATTTTCAGTTGGAAATCAGGGGAAAAGAAAATAATACGAACGAGTTGGAAATGAAAGAAATACTTTGTGGAAAAGTATGAGATCTCTTATAGATTGTTTGAGATGTTTGAATGTTCTGTCTATGGCAGCCATATTGACAAAGCTTCGATAACTTCTGATTTCAACTTGTTCATAACATAAAATTTAAGTTCTTATATTGTCAACTGAAGAGACGGCATACCTAGGGTTGCCGGATTTCTTGGAACTCTTGGAACTCTTGGAAGTCAAACGGAACATTTTTACAAGTTAACAGGTTTCATAGGAGAAGAGTGGAATTCGTAAAAGAATGCGCTGAGAATTTAAATAATCGTCATTATTTCTTGAATTTTTATAAAAATCATTATTTTATTTCGATCCTTAGTATAAAAAATGACTGTTAATAAAAATACCTTTTAACTAAGTGCCCCACATTATTTGAATTCTCATTGACCTTGGCTAAGAAAAAAATGTTTTGGTGGAGGTGGGAGAATATGCTTCAACTCGACCCGCTAATGCACTTTATTTGTTTTTTTTTACATTATTTTGTATATAAACTGTCAAAAATGCTGCCCATAATAATGATCCTAAAAATATACCAACTATTCCGAATACCGGGACATTAAGGCGTCTCGAAAGGTTTGTTCGGGACGCCGAGACACGAGGAATAAGACCGTTGACAGTCCCGGTAAACCGGGACGTCTGGCAACCCTAGGAATACCTACTCTAATTCCCCTTAAAGATCATTTCATTTTATTAATTTATTGCCCTATTATTTTTTCAACTATAATTTTTCCACGTCACCCCCTCCTACTCGACCGCTACACTCCTGCAGGTACCGGGACACATTCCGTCAACATTCATCTTATACACACCAAAAACTATGGATTCGACACTAATATCGTTTTTTTTCATTCCATTCCCAATAATACCCTGCCGTTATTCTTCTGCAAGAAACGGGAGTGGCATTATTCATTTCATCCACACCAAAAACTATGGATTCGACACTAATATCGATATTTCATTCAATCCATTTCTACCCCACCCCTACTCTTCTGCGTGTGCCGAGAGCGTCACTATTTATCTCATCCTTACGAAAACTATGAATTTGACACTAATATCGATTTTCGCATGTCACCCCCGGCACCCTTTTCAGGCACCCCCAGAATATTGAGACGGAGAATCTCTACCGGAGCACGATCAGTAATACTGATTCTGTATAGACTATAGTCGTCAGCATAAAAAGGTGATTTAAAAAGAAAGTTATCACGATTTCCAAAAATACCTCCACTTAGGTATAATCTAAAAAAATCTTCATATATTTCTAGAGGATCCATATAAATATTTATAGAATCATAGCGGCGCGTCTTGCCGTCGACATAATGTCTACTTTTCTAAGCGTGGGTCATAAATATTAAAGTGCTCGCGTTTATCTGATAGAAATACTTAGTCTATCACTCAGGAATAATACTAGTTTGACCTTGAATATTCTTTGCAAAGTCGAAAAACAAACATTCAACACACAACCGTGTATCAATACGACAAAAAAAAACATGAAGCTTTCTCTATATTTACCTGAACAATGAACAAGTGAAAAATTGCGTCAGGAAATGTATGATTACTCAGCTAATACTAAAGATACTCGTATCATCCTGAGACTTCAAACATGGATAAATAAGAATGTATTCTAGTGACTTTTAACCGGTTAGAAATTTTATTTACCTATGTAAATTTTCAATATTAAATTTACATCAGAAATTTACTGAAACTTGAGACTATTTTCGTAGTTTCTTAGATAGTATGTTGTAATTTGGTTGATAAAATGTTCAATTAATTTATTTACTTATGATACAAATACAGTCACAAGCACAACGGTACAATAAAAACAGTAAAAGTATTGACAAACTTGACCAATTACATTATTGTACACAAATAACAACAAAAACAATACATAACACACAATAACACAAACTTCGACCTATACATACATAGCGATATACACACAAATAACTAATATATATTATGTTTATGTATAATATATGAAAGGATGGGATGGAAATGGAACGAGGAGGAGAAGAGGAAGGGAAAGAAGAAGGAATTGAATTGAGAGGAAAATGTCTGATGTGGCAAAATACAATTCTATTCATGTTTCAACTTGATGTATGAACCAGTGAATGTAGTGGATATTTTTGGATTCAAACATTACCCCTTAAAAATCAGTTAAAAAATAGTGATTCAGACAACCTTCCCTTCTTTCTTCATTTCTATTAGTAGTCTGCGAGTGATTTAGTCAGACAACTTCTTCTCCTTGTCAGCCTGTTTCTCTACACTGCTGGATATAGGCCTCTTCCATATTCTTCAATATCTTTCTCTCCTTGGCGCTTTGCTGTCATCCATGGCCCATGAGTTTTTGGATGTGTTTTTTGTGGTTTCCTCACAATCCTTTTACATTCGTAGAGTCTCCAGTTAATAATCTTGAGGGTCTACCATTATTGACTCCTTACATGACCCGACCACTGCTTAGAGACAACCTCCTTCTTCTCAGCCTCTTTCCCTCCACTGCTGGATATAGGCCTCTTCCTGTCTCTTCCATAATTCTCTGTTTTGGATGCTCTGCCTCCACCCATGTCCACCGCTTCGATGATATCATCGGCCCATCTCCTTTGTGGTCTCCCTACACTTCGTTTATTTTCGTAGGGTCTCCAGCTCAGTACTTTGAGGGTCCATCTGCCGTCCTATTGCCTTGGCACATGATCCGCCCACTGCCATTTCAATGTCCCTACTGTCTCCGCAATGTCTGAGACCTCACATTGCTAAAATTTTCCAACTGAAATAACGTCATAAATTCATATGGAGTTGAATTTTGAAAAATATTACCGCCTCAAGGTCTCATATTTCGCAGGAAACTGTTATATAAGTTATTATAATAAATTATTAAATGTTGGTAATGAGAATTCATGGCCTCGAGGAGAACCAGACCGCCGGAAATATTTTCGTTTCCCGTAAAATTAAAATATGTATATTTACTTAAATAAATTCATAATTATTTTTCAGGAACTGAACTTTCATATACGTACTTGGTACATCAGTTCTTTTAAAAATACTCGCACATTTGGGTGAATGCAAAAATATTCTGTCATTGTCAAGAGGGAGGAGAGAAAGACAGCATAGATCTTGTTAATTAAAAATGTGTCATTCATTGTTTAATTTGGTGTATAAAATTTCGCCTCTCCTGGTTCAAATATCAGGAACTCATCCTCTGACTTTCGTCGGGTTGTTCTGGCCCCGCTTTTTGACAATTTTTGAAGACTATCC
Source organism: Ceraclea dissimilis (assembly GCA_963576895.1). NCBI lineage: Eukaryota > Metazoa > Arthropoda > Insecta > Trichoptera > Leptoceridae > Ceraclea > Ceraclea dissimilis. The sequence continues at coordinate 13,905,144 of OY756370.1, forward strand.
TCAACAGTGGACACACAGCGCTGTTGACATTGGTGTCGCCAGCTTTGTAGCTAGGGGGGAGGTCTGGAATAGACTAAAGTACGAATGGTTGAAGGGCCAAATAATTGGGAGGTAGCAGTGCTGGCAATTTCACAAAATCAATTACATAATGTGTTGGTAAGTCACTGATGCCAAATCGGGAAATATTAATTCGGACTTCAGAGTATGATGGACCCGAAACTAGGGCATCACGAAAATTTAATGAAAATTAATTCAGAATTCAATTTTACGGTTCAAAGCATAAAATTCACAACTTTTAGAAAGCTTTTAACATCAAGGAAGGAAAGGAAAGAAAAAGTTTCAGCTGATGTCTGTGCATATAAGTTCCTGATGGCTTAACAACTTTCTTGTTCCTACATCAACAGTTCGGAAACTTTTTGTAAACATTCTCCAGATCCTTGAATATGTAAACCGTTGTGGTAATAATTTGCATACTCCTAACATAAACCCTATTAAGTAGTTTGTGGGAACTTTCATAACCTTGGAAATTTAAAAGTTTTTTGAGATGTGCGCAAATGTGATAAATGTTAATAATTGGATAATTGAACAAAATATGCTGTAATATCTCAAATTTTCAGCCATATTTTCAGCATTTCGTAGGTTTCTTCCCATTATTCAACCCACTTTTCTTTGGGCTTTCTAAATCTATTTTATACCCGTATTTTTGTAGACTTATTTCTCTTTCCCCATAAGCTCAGCAGAACATTACTCAAAATCTATATACCCAAGAAGGACAGAAGCCCACACTGGATAATGCTCAACGGACAAAAGCTCAAAACTAATTGGATTCTGAAGAATTATAAGTAAACTGTGTTAGATTTATTACATTATATTAACAATTATATTAATTATATAAAATATTTGAAAATAAATAAGTATCAGATATCACTCGTTCTCAATGGGTGGAATGCCGATCTATTAAAAAAATAATCGGATCTACAACGCTCGACGATCAACAACGATCTACATCTATTGATGATAAAATGAGTCCATATTTTAAAATAATTTGTCAACTGAAATCCAACCAGAAGGTTTGCGTTTTTATCCGATGAGAATATTTCAGAAGGGATTTTGCATTTTTTTAGTGTTTATTCCCATGAGCAATATTTTCATGAGTTTTACTCCGGGAACCCTTGATAGTAAATGTATTAGGACTATAAATAGGATTCGAATTATGTATACTTTCCTATTGTATGTTATTTTATTTCTAGAATACTTCCTTTTGTAAGAGTATCAAGAACAAAGGGTATAATATACTATAATGTTATGTCTGCAAACTTATTGATGTTAATCTCCCCAGTGAAATGAAGTGTAGAAGATTTATATCTCTATCTCTGTATTATTATTATCACTACAGTGCTGTAGACTCGAGTCAAATGACACGGTCTCAGAGTCTTGACTCGACCTGTGACTCGCCTCTCCCAAATTGCTAAAAGACTTACCTAAAAATAAGACGTGTATGTTGTAAAACGGTTTTGCTTGAGATACAACATTGCATTTTGGACTGAAAAACGCTCCTGCAAGTTTTCAAGGAAGTTTAGCGAAAACATTCTCACTTGTTGATGTGCCCGTTAAGCCCTGTCACAAAAACATGATATTTGACCCCATATCTTTATATTCTGCGCTTCGCACAGTGCTGGAGGTCAGTTTGATTGATTTCTGGTCTTGACATGCTAAATAAATGAATTATCTCTTCCTTACGAGACTTTGTAGTTATACTATATTCACTATATTCCACTTTATATACATATTATCTTCCCTCGCACAAGGAATAGCTTTAGAGTGAAGGTATATCGTATTAAATTAGGTAATTTGTTGTTTTTTTTTTATTTATCGTTACTAAATAAATCTCGCTTAGTAGAAAACAATGTTGCTAATTTATATTTCAGAGCCTGACTCATATAAAAAAAAAACAGTAAAAAGATTTTAGCATGTAAAAAATAAAGCACATAAATCAGAAATCTTTCCAATATATTAGAGAGTGCAATACGTCCGTATTATTGTTCAGTCACTGGTAATAAAATATGTAAAAGATTTGAGACTTATCTCGAGTCGCGGCCTCGTAGACTCGAGAGATGACTTGTAGTTGTAGATAACATTGATCTACTCGTATAAAGGCAACAATATCAATCAGTCAATAGTCGTCAAAAAATATTTAATGCCCTTGAGACTTATCTTGAGTCATGGCCTCGCAGACTTGAGTCTTGACTCGAGACTAGTGACTTATAGACAACATTGACCTATTCTACATAGAGGCAACATTATTAATCATTCAGTGTTGCTAGTAGTCGAAGTTTCATGAGTCAGTAGATAATATTATCAAGTTGAAAGGAGATCTCCGTTCAATAGAATTCCATACAATTATACTGGAACAATAGACGGACTCTGAAATAGAAACCTTTTGGTAAAATACTCCAAAGGTATTATTATAAAATGGACTAAAAGAATCAAATATTATTAAATTGACTGATTTTAACTTTGTAATGTTTTGAAGAGAGACTTTGTGGAACCAAATTATAACACTGTAAAAATATATAAATGAAAAAAAAATCCTTCCATACATATATACCGGTTGTAAGCCGTAAATGGGGCAAGAGGGAACATCCCCAATGCCAGTGCGGGCAGATAGAGACGGTGAATCACATTGTGGGGCACTGTCCCATCAAGAAGTTTGAGGGGAATATTTGGGAAATCCATGAGGTGACGCCAAGGGCAATTGAATATCTGAGAAATACCGACGCGGAGCTCTGACTCAGACTCCCAGATCATTTGCACAATGGTTGTATTCGCATACGAAATAAGAAGAAGAAGTTTAAGTTGTTAAAAATGATGCTGGTTGCGGTGTCGAAAGACCTTCCAAATACTGGTATGATAACATAGTCCAAAAAGCTAGATGCGAAAGGAAGAAACAGAGATGAGTGGAGCGAAATGGAAGAGGCCTACATCCAGCAGTGGGGGGCTGACGAAGAAGAACGGCACTAAGGAAGAAAAGGGAAGTCTCGCGTTCTGTTTTTTTTTTAAATCATTTTAAATAGAACATTCCATAGTTCTTCAGTTGAAGCATTTTATATCGTACTGAGTTTGTTTGTACCTACGGCTAGAGAGTAATTTAGAAATAACTAAATGTAGCTTAGTAAATGGGGTATGTAACGTAAATGTTAAATGTAACATAAATGGATAAATCCGCAACATAAAATGTGACATATCACTTAACGAGATGAGTCTGAAATCTACATAAGGGTCGCTTTCCATACCTGCAACAAAAATGTCCGTCCGTAGAGAATTACGTCAGTACACTGCAGTTAGAAAAAGTAACGTAATTTTTTCTGGAAGGTATTTATAAATGGGGTCCTATTCTATTCTTTTCCATCACTTACAGGGTAAAGAGCGCCAAACTACTCTATCCTTACCGACCTCTCCACATTCATTAACATCCGTTGAGACGGGAGTTTTTACGAACCAACCATCTTCACGCTTGTCTAACGTCGTCATTTTAGGTTATTTGCAAGCTAGATGGCGGAGGCTTCACAGAATTTTTTCATACCTAATTACGTACTAGTTATTACCCAATAAAGGTAGCTGTTACGTCATGTTCTAGAAAAAAAAAAATAAGGTGGTGGGACGTTAAAAAGATTAAAAATTGAAGAGTAAAATGTAGACGCAGATGACGTAATCAACAACGACAGATGAAGTTAAATAAAAGCGTGGGTAAAAAAACGATTTTGTCATGAATCCTCTTAAATAATCACTAAAAGCATAACACATCACTATAAGGTTTGCAATATTAAGAATGAATGAATTATCGTAAAAATGAGTAACACTCGTTTCGTGTTCGTTGCGGAATGGAAACGGATGAAAACTGTAACAGTGACGATGTAATGACGATCCGTAATAATGTGAATCGACCTTTATTCGCTACACTTTTTTGTAACATTTCATCCAAGGTGAGCTACAGAGATTTTGTTACATTTTTATTTTCGTGTCAGATAATGCGTCAACAAAATAACTATACAACTGTACCTATTGTGAATTTATACATTTATAAATGTTAATATATTTTAATTACAACAGCAAAACTTTGTAAAGAAATATTATTCAAATCGTGTTAAATTATATTCTATCCACACACGCCGCATCCCTTGCGGGGTAGACAGAGAGAATAGATCGCATGACTTTCCTTCCATGACACACACAACATGCTTCCGTCACATTTTTACAATTCGTCATACACGCTCTACGGTTTTTTTACTTAAATAATATATCCAAATACATCTTCGTACACTTCACAGTAAGCTAGAAAAGCTTGTGTCGTGAAGTGGAGTAGGTCGGCATCAGGGATCGAACCCGCGCCCACTGGATCAACAGTCGAGCGCGTTACCAACCAGGCTACCGACCACCTCATAATATCAATATGCCTACTCTTAAGACGAAAAAAGGTTTCAAAAGCTTTAAAAATAGAGTTGTGAAACATAATATGTTTACATAATGCTAATATGATCTTTAAAAATATTATGTAAAGAAATTATTGCGTACTTTCTTACTCGAGCTTTCGGAAAAAACTTAAACGAAAAACTTACTACGAGGAAAAAAGTTCTCTGACGAGAGAATAAACATCAAATAAAGAGAAACCCATTTAAACAAAAAAATCGCATAAGAAATACGAATAGGTACTCAAGTACCTACAGTATTTTTTTATATGTTAAAGATGAGGAAAATTTTAAGGAAATATAGGTAAGTACTAGTGTCCGACCGAAACTGGATTTTTAGCCGAAACCGAAACCGTAACCGAATATTCGGCTCCCCTTCTAGTTTCGGCCGAAACCGAAACCGAAACCGAAACTTAGGAATTTCAGTTATAATTTAAAAAAAAAATCATTATAGGTAGGTACCCTGATATCAAGTGTTCACATCATTTTTGGAACTCAATCTAAGCACAGAAGAAAGGAACCAACCCATTCAACTACAACTTATGAACGAGTTCATCAGCCCATGGGCGTCGTCGCCAGCCTCGCAGCTAGGGGGGGGGGGGGTGGCAACAAAAATTGAAAAATTCGATTTAGCATGAAAGAAGCGTACCTAAACAGCGCCGCAGGCGAATTTTTTTTTGTGATACATAGTGAAGAAGGTCGTGATGTGGCTTGTGGTTTATTTAGAAATGTGTATAATACTTTGCACAACAATACATGTATGAGAAATATCTTTTATAAAAAAGTAACAAAGAATAGCGCCGCAGGCAATTTTTTTTATAAAATAATTGTATTTTGATGGATATTCATGAAAATTTATGATATGATGAGAAAACGTGTGGTAATAATGTGTTTTTTTGTGAGGTTTTATCATTTAGTATGAAAAAATATATACCTATTCCAATCTATAGGAGGGGAAGCTGCCCCGTCTGATGACGCCCATGCATCAGCCTTCTCAGTTATGCATTCATGGGCTGCATGGGCATCGGTAAAACTAGGAAGGGGCATAAAAATGCATTTTTTTTCGGGAGGTTTAGTAACGGAATATATAGAATACAATAATAATTATCAGTATTTTCCCTAGAAATTTACCAAGAAGCAGCGCCGCAGGCATTTTTTTTTTTTTTTTGAACATGCAAGTATGTAGTGATATAAATCTAGTTCACTTTTGTGAAATAAAAAAGGACTGTAGTGTACAGAATACATAACACACCGTGTGAATCTGTTCCGAAGATTCCCGACAATGCCCGACATAATACGGATGCTAGTTTTGGTTTGGCCGAAGGTTCGGCCGTTTTTTGGCCGAAACCGAAACTAGGGCCGAAACCGTCAATTTTGGCCGAAACTGGCCGAAACCGAAACCGAACCTTCGGTCGGTCTCTAGTAAGTACATAGAATTACTTTAAATAGCGGTTCTCAATAAAATTTTATTAATACTTGCAATATTGTAAGACGATTTCTAAATACTGATATTTCAGGCACAATGCTTGTATTTTGGGCCCCGCGTTGAGTCTAATCCTGTGATATCCGTGATATCTGGATATGTGAATGTTTCCCAGTGTTAGGCTGATGAGTTTATATGTCAATCATGAATTATAATATGTAGACTGGTTTGGCTGGTAATACTGAGAAGTGTGTTGGCAAGTCTTGCCTCCGCGTAAAAATAAGTATTCTGACTGTTAAATATGTATCGGGCTTTCCTGATCAATAGGCCGTGGTTTGGGGGGCATATATCACAGTAAAAAAAATAATTTAAGAGCCTCGCTTATATGTAGGTTTTCCATATTGGTTTTTTGTATTGTATATTGTTGTATTGTTGTCAATATTTGTTTTTGTGACTATGTCTGTTCCATGTGCATAAATAAATATAAAAAATACTAATTGAAACATGTTTACTATAAAACAGAACTACAAAAAATTTAAAAGGTCAACTGGGACATTGGGGATTTATTAAAATTTGAATATGATAACGACAAAAACCACGACAGATGAAGTTAAATTAAAGCGAGGCACGATAGCACATCACTAAGCTTTGTAATTTAAAAAAGAAAGCTTTCAATTTTTTTTATATACAGAATCATAAAAAAACTCAATTTACATATTATTGCGGACCTCAATTCGTTTTACGAGTATATTAAAAATACCTTTTTTTTCAAACAATTTTATATAAGTGAGTGTTGAGATTCAGAGAAAAAAACACATATTCAACAGCTTTAAGCAAAAACCACGTATATGCCAACTGAAAGAACTATCACTCAGTTGGCTAGTTAGCTAGTTGAGAGATTTACTCTAGTAAGAAACGAAAACATACGGCAAAGAACAAGAGTAACAGATATTGCCCAGCGTATCGCATCTCTCAAATGACGGTGGGTAGTCACATGACTAGAGACTTTGATGATAAGTGGCCGAAGAGGGTCTTCCCCTGGAAACCTATATTCACTACCAGGAGCTACTAGGAAGACCACCACTACGATGGAGAGACGACCTAGTCAAGTACGTTGGTGTCAACTGGATTCAGAGTGCCCAAGATAGAGCAGTGTGGAAGCAGATGAAGGAGAACTTCGTCCAGGGGTGGACGGGAGTGGGCTGATAAGAAGAAGCCAACTGAAGATATTTTGAGTTTTTCCTAATTTCTATACCCAACCCCGGTTTTCCAACACACAGGCATACAAATGAATCTGTGTTTATCGAAATAAACTCAAATACGAGTAACGGAAGTCGCCTTCGGGGATCGAAACAGTTCCCACTGGATAAACAATGGAGTGCGTTACCAACTCGGCTACCGACGACCTCTAGAAGAAAATGATTTATAAAAATGCTTTTTGGATTATAAAGAGAACCTGCATGCTTCCAACGACTTATGAAGTAATCTAATTACTAGTTAATTTTTTTTGTTATTTTTCTGCGAAGTATTTTTCGCGATTATCCGACTTTCAACTTTTTGGCTTATACGCCGTTCTTTATTAGGACGGCAGTATCATTAACTTACATAATTCTGGGGGAAAATGGGTTACAACGTAACGCAGGCCTTCTGGCAATTTTTGCATATTGTTCGAATACATTATACGGAATTTAAAACAGTTCGTGATACCAGCTCTCTCACCTGCAGTCCCATTTTTTCGGTTGATAATACTTCTATCTATCTATCTATACCCTCACGCCACATCCCTTGCAGGGTAGGCAGAGAGGACAGAGCGCCAGACAGCCCTATCCTTACACACACTCCTAGCTTCCGTCACATTCATGCAATTAGTCATACACGCTCTCCGATTCCTTTTACTCAAAACGCGTCCATCCTTGAGGATCTGGTCGACATGATCGGACCAGGTCAGTCTCGGACGGCCGCGCTTTCTCACCCCTCTTCGCTCATTCAGATATATCTTTTTTGTCATCCTGTCATCATTCATTCTCTCAACATGCCCAAACCATCTTAGTTTGTTTACTTTCATTCTTGTCACTACACCAGTCTTGCAGTCACTCATTTCCCTAATAACCTCATTCCTTATCTTATCTCTCAGCGTTTTCCCGCACATTCTTCTTAATGACCTCATTTCTACTGCATTCAACCCTGATTCATCCTTCTTCATCCACGTCCACGTCTCACTAGCATACATCAGGGTCGGCACCAAGACAGCATTGTGCACTAGCACTTTTGCTTTCATAGACACATTGCTACTACTAACAATCGGACCGAGCGCACCATTCGTCCTAGTACCGGCCAGCTTCCTTCTTTCAATGTCTCCATCACAGCGTCCATCTCTAGTAAACAAACTTCCCAGATATACATACTCATCCACTTGCTCCAGACAGTCATTACCAACCTTTATCACACAATTTGTCCTTATTTCCTCTCTTTCGAACACTAATACTTTCGTTTTATTTACATTCATTTTCATACCATTCATATCGCAGCTTTCGTACACACAGGATACTATCCGTTGTAACTCACATTCATCATCAGCCATCAACACTAAATCATCTGCAAACATTAACGCACATACTTTCACTCCATTTAGGTCCACACCAACATTCAGCTCATTCAGAGGACGCATGCAGTAGTCGAAGAACAGGTTGAACAACCAAGGCGACATGACGCAACCCTGTTTAACCCCTTTTGTGAGAGCGAACCACTGCGACAACGCAGCATTCACCCTGACACAAGCAGAGCTCTCCGTATATAGAGACGCGATTGCGCCAATCAGTCGGTCGCTCACCCCATATTCCGACAGTACACGCCACAGTCTTTCTCGGTCCACACGATCGTATGCCTTCTCCAGATCCACGAACGCGCAGAAGAGCCTCTGGTGTTTAGCCAGAAGCTTCTCCACGACCATCCGTAGGGAGAAGATCTGATCGGTGCACCCCCTGCCACTCATGAAAGCACCCTGCACATCCCATACTTTACTTTCAGTCACTTTTCTTACTCTTTCAATCAATACCTTTCCATACAGTTTTCCCACAGAGCTCAGCAAACTGATAGCCCGATAACTGCCGCATTCCAACCTTGAGCCTTTACCCTTGTACAAAGGGCAGATGACTGCCCTCCTCCAATCCTCAGGAGTGCAGCCACTCTCCCAGCACAAGTTGAAGAGTCTCAGGCACCACTCGAGAATCTTCGGGCCACCTTGCTTGATGAACTCTATGGCCACACAGTCATGTCCCGCAGCTTTACCATTCTTTGCTTTTTTCAATGCAAGCACAACTTCATTCATACGTATTTCCTCGTCCTCAGCAATATTTACATTCATACTATCTGCTACATTCGTCTGGTTTGTACTAGTACCACTTTCATACAATTCTTCGAAGTATTCTCTCCATCTTTCAACAACTTCTTCTCCATTCATCACTAAATCACCATTCTTATCTTTGATGCAATTCATACTGTTTTTCTCACTTCCAGATCTCTTTCTTTTTACTTCCTTCCAGAATATTTTCAAATTCTCCTCGGCGTTCCTCGATAATTTCATACATTCCTCTTCCTCAAGTTTTCTCTTTTTCTGGCAAACCATTTCTTTCACTTCTTTCCTACACGCTTTATATATATTCTTCTTTCTTTCTTTCTCACCTCCATCATCTGGTTTCGCACCAAGCACATCATTCCACGCTTTCTTTTTCCTCACTACAGCATCCTTCACCTCATCATCCCACCACGCATCACCTTTTTTCCTTCCTACCAACGCTTCTCCACATACTTCTCTTGCACTCTTTACTAGCACCTCCTTCATAACATTCCATAGTTCACTCGTCGAGCGTTCCTCATCATCATGTACTTCTAGCCTTTCGTTAGTTAGTCTTTCATATTCATCCCTAACATTCGTCTCTTTCAGTTTTTCGACCCTGATTCTCCGGACAGGCTCCAACTTCCGAGCCCTCGAGCGCCAACCGGAGAAAAGATCAATTCTTGTTATCACAAGGAAGTGATCCGTCCACAGTCCGGCGCCCCGAAATGCCCGGGTGTCCTTTGTCGCCTTCCGGAGCTCAGAGTCCACACATACAAAGTCAATCATCGACCTTTCAATACGATCAACTCTCTCTCTTTGCCAAGTGTACTGGTGGATCTCCTTGTGTGCGAAGAATGTGTTCGCCACAAGGAGATCCAACTCCAAACATACTTCTAACACTCTTTTCCCGTTATCATTCACCCTATCATCGCCATGCAATCCCAACACTCTCTCAAAATTCTTCCTTCTGACACCGACCCAACCATTCAGATCACCTGCCAATATTACTTTTTCATTCGCTCTTCTTTTATCCGCTGTCTCCCGCACTAAGTTCCAAAACTCATCCTTCTCATCATCCAAGGCATCATTCCCTGGACCGTAACCTATAATAAGGAACAGCCTGGTCATGCCTACCTTGAAACGAATCCAGATGAGTCTCGGTCCTACCAGTCCATACCCATTACGCTTCACCATACATTCAGTCATTCTTTTTGATAATATAGCACCCACTCCCTGACGTCCATGTTCATTTTCAGGCACTCCAGACCACATCTCTGCCATTCCATTCACCACATCACAATCTCTATCCTTTCTTTTCGTCTCACATAAACACAATATATCTAAGTTCCTCTCATGCAAAACATCACGCAATTCATTCATCTTACCTTCCATATCTCCTCTTATATTCCACACACCAATCCGGCATTCTGCCCTCCTCTTTGCGCCCTCCCTGGTCCTTGACGCGGCGTGATGGGTGGCGAGCCTCATCGACTCCATGCGTCAAGACCACGGGGGATAATACTTTTGATTGACAAAATGTTGCTTAACATAATTACAAACATGCAAAATGTTTTGAAAATATTACAACGGTTATTATAACAGTTATCGATAGATGGCGATGTTTTTAGAACTCGCGGGTTTAGAAGCGCGGGAATGTTAAATTTGTACATTTTTATTTATAACGTGAGTTGGTAAATATTCTAGTACAAATGTATTTAAGTAGAATACTACGTTGAAAAAATACTATAAAAATACATGCAATATGAATATACGTGTGACAATAATAAATAAATAAATCTTTATTGGCCAAAGAAAAATATGCTTATTTATCTACAAAAAAACAAGACAATGGTAGTGTGCCAAAAGGCGGACTTATTGCAAAAGCAATATCTTACAGACCCGAGATGGAGTCTGTTATAAGTCTGGTGATCTGTTCTCTCTACCAACCCCGAAAACCGCGTCATTTTTAACGAGTTACAGCTAGTACGTATCATGAAATGTTGTTGTTAACAAAGTGCTAAGGGTCCATTTACCCAAGGCTGGGGAAATTAAATATGTTATTTATGAAAAATCGATAGAAATGGGGTGGTTAATGGGGTTATGTGCTATGGTAATATCATCATTGGTTCGACCTTTCGGAACGTATTCATTACTGGGCGACATAATCTATACATAATAAATACGAGTAATGTGAATCACGGGTAATCTGTTGGAAATGTATCTACAATATGTAGATATTGTTTATGGTTCATTTACCAATTAATTATGAGGATATGGGCAGCAAGTGAGTGAAAGAGTAGGGAAGATGTTTTGTCTCATCGTGTACTTACACAACCATAGATATTTGAAAATTATTGTCATTCCATTTAACATAATTCAATGGTTTCGATATACAATAGTACAAATTGAATATGACGCCAATATTTAAGCGCAAGACGATTGTCATTTTATAATTTTGGACATTTGAAGACTAGGTAAGTTCTTCTTCTTCTTTCGTATGCGAATACAACCATTGTACAAATGATCTGGGAGTCTGAGTCAGAGCTCCGCGTCAATATTTCACAGATATTCAATTGCCCTTGGCGTCACCTCATGGATCTCCCAAATATCCCCCTCGAACTTCTTGATGGGACAGTGCCCCACAATGTGTTCCACTGTCTCTATCTGCCCGCACTGGCATTGGGGATGTTCCCTCTTGCCCCATTTATGGAGGAGGTGTCCACATCTCCCGTGGCCAGTTCGGATCCTATTTAGCGATGCCCATAGTTTGCGAGGCAGGTCGAAACCAGGCTGTCTCACTGTGGGGTTCTGGACGAGGTTTCTGTGATCGGGATTCTGGGAAATCCACTCATCTTGCCATGCTTGCGCGGCACTAAAGCCCTCCCCGACTAGTCGACCGCCCAATATCCAAGATGGTTTTCTGGATTTCAGTCGTAGATTGGGGTCTGACTGTATGTCTTGGTGGAGGGGCAGCTCCGCACTTGCATGGCATTTGGACCATTCCCTCATGGTGGCTTCCCTCCTTCTCAATTCGGGTGGTGTGATATTGCTGAGGACGGGGAGCCACTCCACAGGCGTAGACTTTATAGTCCCACTCACCATGCGCATGGTTCTGTTAAGTTGTGCGTCAAGGGGTCCAGTGTGGGAGCTGTTGGTCCAGACAGGGGCACAATACTCTGCGGCCGAGTAGACCAGGGCTAGGGAGGAGGTTCTGAGGGTATCAGCCCCCGCTCCCCAGCTAGTGCCAGTGGGTTTTTGTATTATGTTATTCCTGGTCCGGGCCTTGGCAGCCACACCGGTAAGGTGGTTTTTATAGGTGAGTGACCTGTCGAGTGTCACCCCGAGGTATTTGGGATGAGGGTTGTGTTTGAGGGTTTGGCCGTTGAGTGAAACTGTGAGTTTGTGATCTGCCAGACGGTTGCTGAGATGAAAGACGGTTACTTCCGTCTTGGACAAATTTAGTTTTAGCCTCCAATTAGCAAAGTAATTTGCTAGGGAGGCAATGTCTGTTTGCAAGTCCATCTGGCATCTCTCAAACTCGTTACTTCGGGACGCAAGGACAACATCGTCAGCGTAGATAAATTTTCTACAGTTTGTCTGGGGCAGGTCGCTCGTATACAGATTGAAAAGAAGTGGCGCCAGGACGGAACCCTGGGGTAGGCCGTTATTTAGTTGTCTTCCTCGGCTAATGTCATCTCCGGCGTGCACCTGGAACTGGCGGTTGGAAAGCATGTTGTTTAGTAGGTTTCCCAGCATTTTACAGGGTATGACCTTTAGGAACTTCAGTACAAGCCCCTGTCGCCAGACTGTGTCATAGGCTGCAGTTAAGTCCAGAAATGCTGCTCCAGTTTTTTGTTTCTTCTGGAATCCATCTTCCACATTAGTGGTGAGGGCCAGGACCTGGTCACAGCAACTCCTTCCCGCCCTGAAGCCAGCCTGTTCAATCGGTACTGTGGCATTTATGGCAGGCTCTATTCGGTTGTAGATCAGTCTTTCCAGGAGCTTGTAACTAATGCTTAGTAGGGAGATTGGGCGATAGCTTGCTGGATCACTCGGTGGCTTTCCCGACTTCAGTAGGGCTATAATCTTAGCTCTTTTAAAGAGAGGTGGTATATTTCCTGAAGTTAAGATGTTGGTAAAGAAGGCAGCCAGCCATGAGATTACACCCTCGCCGCAGTTTCTGAAGAACTCCGGGAAAACACCATCTGTCCCTGCTGCCTTCCCTAATTTTAGTGAGCGTATTGCAGTCTCTACCTCATGGGTATCAAAGGGGCTTGCGTACTGTGATTGTTGCTCTGCCGTATCCTTAGCGATCTTGAGCTTTTGCATGACCTCTCTTTGGAAAGGTTTATGTCGACTAGATCGGCTGTTCTCGACGATGCGGTTCGCGATAAGGTTTGCAGATGCGCACGTAGCTTTGTTTTGGGGGGGGCTCTGGCCCAATTTTCTGAGGAGTGACCACGCTTTTCGGCTCGAGTGTTTGAAATCCAGGCTTTCCATCAGTGTTGACCATCGGTCCCTTCGGGCCGTGTCAAGTGACTCCAGCAGTTGGTCCGCCACACTCTGGTTTTCGGTGTTAAGGTATTCGTTATACAGTCTGTCGCATTTATTTATTTTTATTTTATTTATTTATTGATTTTGTTACAATTTACAACATTACATAATACAGCACAGAAATAATACAAGTAACACAATGTGAGAATAAAATATCCCCAGTCAGCAAAAGAGATTGCTGGTATGAGGGGGTATCATTTTTCAACAATTAAAACATATTTTATAACATTCTTAAAATTATAACACTAAAGAGTATAACAAAACAAACAGCCAACTACACTACATCGCTACGTCTTTCAAAAATTATTTTTTTCACTTTCTTGGCAAAGTTTTTTGGACACTTGACTTCTTTTATTTCAGTCGGCAGGCCATTATACAGTTCGGCCGCCGTGTATAGAAAACCCTGCCTTACACTATTGGTCCGAGGTGTGTATCCTCGAATAAAATTTCTGGTACGTGTGTACCTCGAGTGTACATCTGAATTGTAAACCAGCTTGATATTTGATTTAATTAATTTATTTTTTATTTTGTGAATCATCTTTGCTTTTTCTATGAAAATAAGGTCATTTAAATTTAACATTTTGGTCAGATTATAAAGTTCAACAGTTCTAGTAAATCGACCCAATCTGTAGATTATTTTCAAAGCCTTATTCATCAATCTTTGGATCGTTCCACGAGCCTCTAGACTGCATTGTGACCATATAATCAAGCCATAGATCACGTGAGAAACAACAAAAGCATCGTATATATACTTTTTAGTCCTGTTATCGAACAAGTCTGCTCTTCTCAATACCCCCACGATAGGACCAAGCTTTTTTAGGAGCGCTTCAACATGACTCATCCAAAGCAATTTGTCATCAAATTGAAGGCCCAAATACTTTACACGAGTACTTTGTTTAATTACTTCACCCTTCAAAACGAGTCTGAAATTCAGAGGGGACTTGTTTTTTTGTTTCAGGATCATATAGTTAGTTTTATTCACATTGACTGTGAGCAACTTATTATCAAGCCAGAAACAAAGGCTGTTCAGATCATTATTAATCATAATTTGCAAACAATTTTCATCATAACCGCTATAAACAAGTAAAGTGTCATCAGCGTATACAAAATGTTTACCCTGTATATCAGTAAAGCGAAGATCGTCTTTGTATAACAAATATAGCAATGGGCCAAGGATTGAACCCTGTGGGACTCCAATATCAACAGACAACCGATCACTCAATTGACCATAGTTTTTTGTCATAGTATACCGTCCTTCCAAATAGCTTTTCACCAGTTTTAAGACAGCACCTCTGAATCCAAGTTTATTCAGCGAGCATAGCAGAGTGTCGTGATCGACAGTATCGAAGGCTTTAGATAGATCAATAAACACAGGTACGACATATTTTCCTTTATCTAATTCCCTGTTAATGTAATTCATAGCGTCCATCAACGCACTAGAAGTATTACTACCCCTTTGAAAGCCATACTGATAAGGATCAAAACAAGAATTTTTTTCCAAGAAATCCACAAATCTAGAATGCAAGGCTTTTTCAAATATTTTGCTAAAAGTATTCAAAAGGCTAATTGGTCGATAATTACCTGCGTCTTTTTTACTACCCGATTTATGGATTGGTACTATATTAGCGATCTTTAGGCAGTTGGGGAATACACACTTCTCAACACATTCGTTGATTATTATCGATAACGGTTCCGCAATTATTTCTTGTAAAGTTTTGACGTCATTTACTGTAATTCCATCATGTCCACAAGTTACGTTATTTTTAAGATTTTTAATGATATTTAAAATTTCAGACTTATCCGTTGGAGACAA
Source organism: Ceraclea dissimilis (assembly GCA_963576895.1). Taxonomy (NCBI): domain Eukaryota; kingdom Metazoa; phylum Arthropoda; class Insecta; order Trichoptera; family Leptoceridae; genus Ceraclea; species Ceraclea dissimilis. Next base: position 13,920,737 of record OY756370.1, read on the forward strand.
GAACACACTATTAATTGGAGAGTCTGTTCTATTGGTTTTGATCCTATTTCTATTGTTCTGAGCCTGTGTAATTTTTAAAGCAAGGTTTTTTCCGATGGAAGAGAAATACTCATTTATGGTATTTGCTATTGTACGACTATCCGTGACTGTGACACCAGAGACCTGCAACTCCTGAATTCCGCTGAGTTTACCCGTTTTGATTTTACCAAAAGACTCATTTATTATTTTCCAGAGTTTTTTACTATTCCCATTGGTTTGTTCAACCTTAGTTTGCATGTAGGCTTTCTTTGCTTTGTTTATTTCATTTGTTATTTTGTTCTTATAAAATTTATATTTATGTTTAGCATTTTCAGATGCATTTGGACTTTTTTGCAAAGTAAATAATTTGTTTCTAGTGTTAATCATTTCTAATATTTTTGGCGTTAGCCACACATTGTCAACCCTAGCACGAAAACGCTTCACAGTAGTAGCCTTTAATTTAGAATCTGTTATAATATCGATGAGATTTTCAAAATTCAATACATTACACGACGATATACGATCCTTAACCAGGTTCTGAAACATCATAAAGTTAATTATTTTCTTTTCTACAATTTGTAGTTTTTGCTTCGGTTTCGGTATATTTGTAACACATATCTTTAATATTCTATGATCCAAGCGCGGCCAATTACTCAATTCCATCGAAAAAGTATTCCTAGTCGAATTATCCAAAACATGATCAATCAATGTACTGGAATTATCTGTCACTCGCGTTGCATGACTATGATCTATTCGATTTATTATTCGGTAATTGTTAGATTCAACCATACATTTATAAGCACTTTTAGTTGTGGATTTTTCGTCCAACAAATTAATATTTACATCTCCTATAACTATCATACCATTATATTTCTGCAATAGGTCATCAAAGTCCTCAATAAATTCGTTCACTGGATTAAAGGTATCTGACCTATAGAAAGTACATACTTTTTGGCTGTGGCTATTTATACGAATATCAACTATAATTACGTTATATTTATCAGATTCATGCAAGATATTAAAACACAAAGTGTCTCTGACATATATCGCAGTACCTCCACCTCTACTACCACCATCTCTGCAGTTGAAAATACCATTAAACCCCTTTATGGTAAAGAATTTACACTCATCTGAAAAGAGCCAGGTCTCATTGAACACCAATATATCTGCATCAGGGTGGATCCCCAGCATACATTCAACTTCATTTCGTTTATTCCTAATGCTACACATATTTGCGTATAGTATATTCAGTTTATTAGACTTTTCGATTTTTTTGGTATTCACTTTTGTTGCAACTGTTCTGTTTTTCTCTACAAAAAATACGTTGTTCTTTCTTTAGTCATATTAACCATTCTCTTGTAAATTGGACAGGTCGAACTGTATGCCTGGTGATCACTCCTCTCACTCTTGTTCGTTACGCAATTTATGCATTTGAGCACTGTGGACTGGCAATCCCTTGTATCATGGTTTTCTGAGCATTTACCACAAGCCGTGGCAGCTTCGCATTCACTATATTTGTGGTTATAGCCCTGGCACTTAAAACATCTAAGGATGCCATAATCTTCCCTTACGAAGTGCTCTCCCCAGTGTACATTAACGTAGTTACCTACCAGTTTCTGGTATGTGAGTGGTGATACTTCAATCACAACACTGTATGTATTTCGATGTTTATTTAGTCTGGAATTTCGATGTTTATTTAGTCATTCCTCGTTCCAACCCGGTATATATGATTTTCTATATCCTCTGGGGATTGTTTCCTTGGCTGTGGACAGGAGGATGCGTACGAATTCTGAGTAGTTGGCAGGTGATGGATCCAGGGACTGTATTTTGTTGTCAAAAGTAGACTTGAAAGCCGACCAGTCAGCCTTTAGGAAGTTCCACCGGGGCTTTGGTATGGAGTTTACCACAGTTATGGTGTGTCCAATAGTTGCTATAGTAGGTCTATGCTGGCTGTGGGGGAAATCTCCACTCACGGCACGAGAGACTGGCTGGGGTCTCCCCGAGCTGTCCCTGGTGACCATGCAGAGGTCTGGATTGTAATCGCGGTTCCACCTGGCAGAACGGAAGGTGCCCCTCTCCTTGGCGTCGAATATTAGCTGCACGTTGGCAACATCCATCCACTCCGCAAGCTTTTCCCCATCGGGATTTTCTGTCAGGTATCCCCAGTCTGTGTGATGAGAATTGAAGTCCCCCATAAGCACTGTAGGATGGGCTGTGATGTTAGGAAATATGTTTTCGGGCCAGGTGCGGCTTGGAGGTTTGTACACATTTATGACTGTGAGTTCGTTGACCTTAATGGCTATAATAGAGATGTCGTCAGTGTCAGAGGTGTGTACGACCATCCAGTTGCGGATATTGTCTCGGATATAAGTTGCACATCCATACTGGCGGTGAAATAGTGCAGCTGCCACCGTGAAGCCCTGCAGCGCACCTCTGGATAGTAATTGTTCTTCATTTGCTGTGTGCGTCTCCTGCAGTAATACTATGTCAATGTTGTTGTCCGTTACTAGTCTGTGAAGACACTCCGTCTTTGCCTTACTGATACCCTCAATGTTTAACTGCATAATCCGGACATTGTTTCCAATATCCTTCGTCGAGAAGCCCTGAGAAGGGCTGTTTTGGAAATATTTATCGCTTTTCAGTTTCATTTGTACTTCGGTCTTTCGCTACTTTGGCAGAACTTTAGCCGCATTCAGGGATGCGTTGCCCGGGGTGAACCAACATGTAGGCGTTCTACCGTCTCACCCCTCACTAGGTAAGTATATCGACATTTAAAAAATAAAAAAAACACGAGATATCAGATCTCGACAACCTTAGTAAATATGCTTTGGAAAAAAAAATAGGGTAGGTATTCCTTAGAGTATTATCATACCGGGCAGGGCAGAGCAGGAATCTCAGATGCTACGAGGATCGTGTCGCTTTCTTTGGGATGGAAAAGCTGCAGGACAGACGAATTGTTGCTGATCTTTCCTTACTTCACAAAATTGTTAACTATAACATTGACACAACATCACAAGAATTATTAAACTTTTACGCCCCAAATCCGCGCCTCCGTAATGTAAATACGTTTTTGACTAATAAGCATAAAAATAATATAGGTCAGTACAATCCCATCTGCCGAATGTGCAGATTCTACAATGTACTATGAGCCGGGCGCGTGGAGGGTGTCGACATCTTTAATAGTGGTCTGTCATCCTTTAAGGCAATAATCCGCACTAACCTAGACAAATTCTAACTCGCCAGTTCTAAAAAAAAAAAATTCGGTTCACATTTTGTATATTGCTAGTAACATTGGCTGTTGCCCCACCATCAATGATTATTATTGTTGTCTTTTTGTTTGATATTTTTATTTGAGAGTAAAAGATGTGGATATAGAATAATAGTTGTATATACCTACGTATATATGTAGTTATAGATATAGAATGTTTATGTAAGTTGTGGACACTTTTAATTGGAGGGTTGACGCGTTTCATATTTTATGTTTGTTATTGTGTATGTGTTGTTAACTCTCTGTCAGTGTCCCTTATATGTAAAATAAAATAAATAATACATTGAACCTTTATCTAGTAAATGACAGTAAAAGTTTTTTTGTATCTTGAAAAGATTTAAAAAAAATGTGAAAAACACCTCTGGTCTTTTTTTCCGAAAGACGGAAACTCGTTTCCCGAAAGTCGCGGAGCATTAAAATCTAGTATATGACTGTAAAAGTGTTTTGAATGGGGCGAAATTAACCCCAAAAAGTAAAAAAAAAACTATTTTTACCATTTTTTCATGCGATTGTTCATGAGATGTTGAACCTTAATGCCGTGGGAAATGACTGTGACATCATTCTTGGTACGAAGGCCTTAACCAATCGTCTGTGAATTTATACTATATACTAAAGTTTGTCAAGATTATAGGTACATTTAAAAACATTTGACTTTTCTGGGACATGACCGATTATTTCTGTTCCGTCTGTTACTTAAACATTGTTTGTTAAGTCGTCTTGTACAAATAAGTAGTAATAATCCTTTCTAAGCCTTCTTTCTTCGTCTACGCAAATTGACAGATCCTTAAGGATAGTTACCTAATGAATTCCCTTACAAGAGGAAAATCTCACATGAAAAATCTAAATAAATAGTGCTACAAAATAATAGGTGTATTAATATCGTGTGAACAATTACGGGTAAAGCTACAATGATAAATCTTGGATAAATCTAGTTTTATCCGACATTGATCCCGGCGCTAATGAAACTCTTTGAGGTTTGAGGAATGATTAGGTGAGGCTTACGTGGTCACTTTGTACCCAGGGCAACGTCCACTCATTAATTCAGTCAAAGCCAACTCCTAAGCGTCAGAACATCCATCCTGCTTCCTATCCAAGGGAGTTTATATAATGCCACATTATGTTGATGTAGATACCTCTTGCTTCAGTTGTGCATGCGTGTTAATTGACTATTCACTTATTTGTCTATCTGCTTTTTGTTCACTCATCACACTTTATGTTTTTTTTTGTTTCCGTTCATAATAATAATAATAATCGGACAACTTTGGGCGCCGTTTAGCGATAAAATCGCCCCAAGGGCACCTTAAATTTTTCTTTTCACCATATAGGATCGTCACAAACAGTAAAAATGATAATTAAATTACCACTAGCGGATCCAGGGGAGGTGCTAGGGGGCTGAAGCCCCCCCCAAAACCATGAGTGACAGTACCTTATATACAACAAATCTAGGGGTTTCAGCCCCTTAGCCCCCCCCAAAACGTTGAGTGACAGTACTTTTTACCATGTGACGACATTCAGCCCCCCCAAAATTAAATCCTGGATCCGCCACTGTAAATCACCACATAGGATCGTCACAAAACAAAATAATAAAAATGAATTAATCTAATCAGTTTCGGCTAACTTGACCTATCATTGGCTAACCAGTGACTGACCCGTAGGTACGCACAAAAAGGCGAGTCTTCAGCAACCTTACATGGTATTATAATTGAGTGAAATGTAGAATCTTTACTGGTTCATTTGCTGGTGACGTGTTTGTTGTATTTTAAAATTCATTATCATAACTGTTTGATTCTGTTAAAAAAAATTAATCTCTGCAATGCAGAAAAATCCAGTTCTATATCTAAAATAATATATGTATTTGTATCTCAAAACAAATAATAATAATAATGTGTATTTCTCAGATGAAAACAGGATCACAAATAGTGAGATATGACTGAATTAATCCCGGATATAACTAGTTTTATCCGAGTGTTTTCGTCCTTTAGTAGAGATACAACATTGCTTAGTACAAACTTTTAATCCTTAAGTAATCCCTATCCGACAGTATAATAAAATTATATTGTATCTAGGTAATAGGTATCCTCCATTGGGGACTCAGGGACTAAAATACATAGTATCTATGAAAATATTATCTACTTAAGGGCACAGATCCAATGTTTCATTTCCCGCGGCGTTAAGGTTCAAAATTGCATAAACAAATGTTAAAAAAATCTATTTATTCTATCCCCTTGCGAGGTAGGCAGAGAGAACAGATCGGCAGACCTTTCTATCCTTACACACACTTCGGGCTTCCTTCACATTCATGCAATTCGACATACACACTCTACGATTCCTTTTACTCTTTTGCTTTTATGTTAAAAATTGCGTTTTTTTAACTCCGGGTAGGTTTATTCTCTCGGGGTTAATTTTGCTTCATTAAAAAAACTTTTACTGACATTCTCTAGATTTTGATGCATATTATCAATACGAAAAATATTTTTTCTCTACGACTTTCGAGAAAAAATTGCTGTCTTTAGAAAAATAATTGAGAGGTGTTTTTCACTTTTTTTTTGAGAAATCTATACAAGATATAAAAGATCTTTTAAGGTTATTCACTAGACATGTATTTACTCTATTTCTTCTAAAGCACATTTAGTAAGGTTATTGAGATTCAAGGTCTGGAAAATTTCTGTTTTTGTTCAAAGACGATATTCCTACTCTTAATGTTAGATTACAAAAATCTAAATATTTTCGCTCTCCAGAGTAATGAAGGCATGGTGGAGAAATATAATACGAAACTCTGGAATGATTTAATCAAATGTTTTTTTAAATTCATTAGCATAACAGAAATGTTAAAAATATAACGGAAAAAAGTCCTTTTACAAGTAAGAGAATCTGCTCTACATTTTGTAGAAAATTGCTACAATATTTTCGTAAGGCGCAAAAGTACCAATGCTGGATTCCACCAACTTTTTAGGTGAGGAATAGCTGAGATATGAGCCACCTATCATTATTTTTTAAACAAAATTTGTGCTAGGTGGCTCCTATCTTCGCTATTCCTCACCTAAGAAGTTAGTGAAATCCAGCAAATTATAATGTCCAGGAATCAGTTTAATACGGGAGAACTCTCAGACTTTATATTTTGACTAATGATAGAGCAGAATCAAGGCCAGGATATAAAGTATTGGAAAATCCAATACCTCGCAGTTTTGTACCTTACAGTTCAGATGTGGTGAAATGGCTGAACGTTGCCTTGGGTATAAAGTGATTACTTAAGCCAGTCAAAGCCGACTCGTAAGCGTCGGAACATCCATCCTGCTTCCTTCCCAAGGGAGTTCACATAGCGCTGCATTATGTGAATGAAGATGCCTTTCGTCTCTGTCGAGGGAAAAAACTGTGATGTATTTCCGTCTGTGCAATGCAGATAAATCCAGTTCAATACCTAAAATGATTTAGGAATTTATTTCTCAAATTAATCTAATAGCTGTTCTAATAGAAAAATGGTATAAAATCAAAAATAAGGGGGGTTAGAGTGAAATTGACTGAAAGAATTACAAAAAAAGCACTTACCTATGAAAAACAGATTCTTTGTAAATCACTGTACAACATTATTTACGTAAGTTGATTACGTAAACATTTTACAGTTATTTACGTCGACATTGTAAAGGCAACCTTATAAAAACTTAACAAAAACGAAACAAATAAAATAATAAGAAAACATTTTTCGTTTTACAGAATATTTCTGTCGCTGGGCAAAAGTCGAAGCGTTTTTCATGCTAACTGTATTTAGCAAAGTGAATTTGCTGTACTCAGTTGTATACAGTGTGTTATTTTCTCGTAAGGGTAACAGAGATGGAAAAAAACTAATAGAGGATTTGTGCGAAAAACATTTTTTTTACTAAAACTCTGGTTTACACCGTAAAGCATATTTTTTTTCATTTTCTATTGCCTATCATTATCTTGCTTTTAAAGCTTTTGTTTTGTTTTGTTTGGAAAGTATCTGGGCTTGCATACACAAATCCAAATACATTCCTGCACACCTTGCACTAGGCTAAAAGCCTGCATCGCAAAGTGTGGAATACATCGCTAGCGCCGGGGTTTGAACCTGGCACCTCCCGCTCGAGAGACTACCGCCTCAACCGACTGCGCCAACATATCTTTTCTCTACAATATCGCGTCTGTGTTTTATAAAAATATATTTATTTGGGTTGCCTTGATCGACCACTCGACAACGGATGCCATGCAGAAAAAAGAAGATGATTTGCCAAGTCCAAAACTCTAGAATTTGTGCATCACAGCTTTATTTTACTCAAATAATTTAGAATTCATTACTGAAATGGTCAAACTATACAAAAATAATTAAAGGATTCGATAATTTAGAAAATAATCAAAATTTTTCTGAATACTTTCAGCGTATCCAAACACAGAACCCTTTCATTATTTGACACTGGTACTGGTCAGTGAAAATATTGTTTTCAATTCTCTGTTACTCATTAAAATGTTTTACACCGGATGGAACACTCTCTAGATATTTCTGTGAAGGGTTCATAAATACATATTAATGTTAATGATGAACCGAGCTTCATAAATATTTATGACTATAGGTAGCTCTATTGATAAAACCTTGTAACGTATTACGGCAATGGAAAACAGATTGCTAAAATCTCTATTATTTGTTCTTATTTTAGATAAAACATTTTTCATATAAAAAGTAACGGAGTAGAAATTGATAAAAATGATGAGAAGGGATTTAAAATTTGTATTATGATTATGGTAACGGAAAGGAGATTATTGGATAATTAATAGTTGTTGTAACTAGAATGAAAGTGAACAAACTACGATGGTTTGGGCATGTTGAAGAATGAAGGATGACAGGATGACAAAAAAGATTTATCTGAGTGAACGAAGAGGTGTGAGGAAGCGCGGCCGCCCGAGACTGGACTGGTCCGATCATGTCGACCAGATCCTCAAGGATGGGCGCGTTTTGAGTAAAAGGAATCGGAGAGCGTGTATGACAAACTGTATGAGTGTGACGGAAGCTAAGAGTGTGTGTAAGGATAGGGATGTCTGGCGCTCTGTCCTCTCTGCCTACCCTGCAAGGGACGTGGCGTGAGGATATAGTATATATAGTAGAATAGTTGTTTTGGCTTAGTAATATCGGGGAATGGAATGGAGTCTAGAAGGTGGAGGGGCCGTTCCGGCAACCAAAGGACAGTTTATGCCAGTGGTGATGACCGTCATCGGGGGACCTGAAATGACACTTTAAGAATATGATAATAAATGATACCTAATGCTGGTGCCACAATCTTTCCGAGCGTCCACAATGAGTTAAAAAAGCGTGTGGATGGGGAGTTTGTCTTAGCTCGTGTACGTAACTGATCGTTAACGCCTTTTTACTCGTGAGCACAAAAATTGATGCTCGGCATGCGTGTGAATCAGGCATAAGCTTGTTAGTAACAAAATGATACGATTACCATATTCGAAATGATTAAATGAGGGCTGCTCCAAAAGTGACGATAAAAATTAAGACACCGAATGTATTGCTAAGGGTGACTGAAAATAATTTATTTATTTAAACTTAAAGTAAACAACAAACACATATAAATATACAAAATGGACATAGTACAGATTAATTAATAATCGTGTGACCGATTGGCTAAGAAGCCAACTAGAATGATTCGTTTCATGACGATTGGTGCAGCGAGTGGACTTGTGTCTTAATTCGCGTATCGAGTTATTTGCCTACCACCGATCGAACGTTTTAACCCGAAATTTTTCGTGAAAGTCGGGAAGAACCGAAACTGAGGTGTGTATTGAAGATTTTATGAACCAGGTGATCTTCTACAAGTAGTAATGAACTCAAATTTCGTCTCAGCGGATGGAAACTGAATTCCAATCACGAGGTCATTACAGTCGTGCAAAATAGTCTAACGTTTTTGTTTAAGAAAGTGACGGGAATGGTGGCAAAAGTGTATTAGAACTGAGAGCGGGGTTACTTCGAAAAAGAGCATAAAAATTCGGAAGACTGAACAAATATTTTTTTCTGTGGAGCCATTGTGTCACTACTTTTCGAACAGCCCTCGTAACATAACGTTAAATTATTTTGCCATCAGGGATGAAAAAAAAAAAAAAAGTTATTTTTATAGGTACGAAGCTACGAAGTAAGCATAAAATTCAACTTTGTAAAATGTCAGAAATAATGAGGGATTATTATAAAAGAGTCCCAACTCAACATATTTCACTATTAACTAGGGAGACGAGACAAACTTTCCTCTGTCATTACTTCTCATTGTTACCTCTTTTTTATAAACGTATATTTATCTACCCTGGTATATTTTTATTGACATTTTAGAGAGTTCTTTATTTTAGCATTTTATCTTTTTTGTGTTTATTTAAAAATTCAGTATTTTTTGCTTGGAATTCTATTGTCTGGATTTCAAAATAAACTAAATTAAGCTCGCATTTTTAAATTCAATTTGGAAACACAGGGATGTTTTTATTTAATTTTGTTAGCGGTAAAAATAGCGTTTCTTCCATTTTTTGGGGTTAATTTCGCTACAATCAAATAATTTTTACGGTTATTCTCTAGATTTTAATGCACATTATCAATACAAAAAAAAAATTCTCCGCGACTTTTGGGAATAGATCAGAGGTGTTTTTCACATTTTTTTTGATAAATCTACACAAGATATAAAAAATCTTTTACGGTTATTCCCTAGATAAAGGTTCAATGTATTTACTCTATTTTTTCCAAAGCATATTTAGTAACGGTTATCGAGGTCTACCGTTTTTAGAAATTTTTCAAATGTCAATATGCATAATTTTATTCAGTCTACCAGAATTACCAGTATGACACAATTTCCAAACACTGACACGGTTTGATCTTGTAGTAATCTATTGTATGCATAAATAGAATAGATTCTATAACTAAACATAGAATAACGAAGATAATAGAAGCACTCCTGCTTCAGGCATCAGGCAATGTCTATCTTGGGAAGTAAAGTGCACTTATGTTCAAATATTCACCATCAAAGTTAAATGACAAGATAAGTGATCACTTATCTTTTTACTTTCATAGCACCAACCTCAATGCTTCTGTTTAAATATAGGTACCTACAGGTATTGCGCCATTCAAATCTATTTTTACAAGATTTAAATTAACTTCTTCAAGGATGGACGCGTTTTCACTAAAAGGAATCGGAGAACGTGTTTGACAGATTGCATGAATGTGACGGAAGCTAGGAGTGTGTGTAAGGATAGGGCTGTCTGCCGCTCTATCCTCCCTGCCTACCCTGCAAGGGACGTGGCGTGAGGGTATAGACAGAGAGATTATTTAGCTTCACTGTGTTTTTTTTTTATTTGTGTGCATTCTTGCTATAGATTTTTCAACCACTTCTTGACTACTTAGAGAGCTGCTTTGCAAACATACGTAAAGTCGATGACATTTTGGATCAGCCTACTCTAGCGGCAAAAAAATATGTAAAGGGTTTTAAAGAGATCCAAGAGTTGGGTGGGGTCATGTGTGGTATCGTACGAAAGGGCCATAGAAAAAAATCCATATCTTAAGTTAGATCTTGTATTGGAAGACAGCATCAAGAGGATCCAGTCAATGCATACCGCCGTGTTTGGTATCTAACGAAAGTGCTTCACGAGTAGAACTCGTATCTTCTTACAAATTTTGATTCTGGCTACCGGAAGGGCGTGTTTGGAAGACCGCGAAAAATAGTTCTAGGATGTGAAATCATAAAATATTGTTTTAAAAAAAATAGATGACTTATTTACCACTATTTATTATCTACATTTTCTTTTTCAAATTTAAATAACTTCCCAATGTCCCAGCACTTTGAAATTTTGCACACATCTTTGCCATAGATGACAGTTTAAAATTGTAATAGAATTTGAAATCTCTGTGTTTTTACAGAAAGTAGAATCCTAACTTTATTAAGACAGTTATATGTTAGCCAATTTGACAGTTCATTAATTTTTATTTCACAATAACATTACCTATCTAGTTTATTCAATCAATATATTGCCTTATTATTATAAAAAAGAACCCATCGATATTTGTACAGACTACAGAATGAATATATTATTTGTTTTAGCTTGTTTCTATACAATATGTTCCCCATACTTGTTGAGCAAACAGAAAACTTTCATTGTTTTCCGATAGAGACATAAATTGAAGAGAATTGATGCTACATTCTGATGTGTTTGCGTAATGTTATTCTTTTCTCGCAATATATCACAAACTAACACAACAAATCACATGGTGGTGTGCCTACAACAACTACTACACTTTTACATCAATTTACGACATCAGTATTGAATTACCCACTCTGGATGATAAAATTGATTGATTTGTATTTTATGTACAAAAAATATTGACTCTATGAATAATTTTTTAACACCGGCCGGAAACAAGGCAGTAAGCTGTTAGGCCGACTGGTGCTATATTATTTAGATAGTACTGATAGTAGGTACCTGAACATGCGAAAAATTGGGTCAGGAAAAGTAAGACTACTCGGCTTTACTGCTAAAGACAAATGAGAATATTTTAGTGACTCTAGTGGTAAGAAAATTGATATTTTGTAAATTTTCTCAATAAAAATCTACTACAAGAGTTAACTACGTCTGAAATTTACTGAAACGTGAGATTTTTACCGTAGTTTGTTATTTATTATAATGCTGTGATTTAATAGATAAAAATGTTTAAGGTAAGACGCAGTAACTCTAGTGGATATTTTTTGATATTCGGTCCCCTTTTTATACAATAAGCCAAAATCAAATTTGTCGTTTACACTCTCATACAAGCTTTCGAAAAGTTCAAGCGATGATAGAAAGATTTTCTGATCAAAGCAAATCTCCCCTCAAATGTTTAGCTCCAAAATGATGCAATTTACTCATTCTCAAAATAAAGACAGTTTCAGCGAATATTCAAACATCTTGTTTAAAGACGAAATCAATAGAATATTTGGGTCAAGTGTTTAAGGTGAAATACAACACGTGTTCTGAACAGAAACAAACCAAGATGTGTCAGGATAGCGCAAGGGTTTCGCTACTCGCTGTGACAATCGCCGTCATGTCAGTAGAGTAGATATGGGTTAGATCCATGGGCGTCGTCGGAGGGGGGCAGCTGCCTAGAGATTGGAATAGGTATATGTTTTCTCACACTAAATGATAAAACTTCACAAAAATTCACATTCTTACCACATTTTTTTTCTTCATATCGTAAATTTTCTAATATTTGTATGAAAATCAAACTGTTTCTTCAAAAAAATCGCCTGCGGCGCTATTTTCCTTTACTTTTTTATAGAAAAACATTATTCATGAATACAAATTTATTGTAAAAAGTATTAGATACATTTGCAAATAAACAAACCACATCCTGACATTCTTCACATTGTCTCACAACAAAATTGCCTGCGGCGCTATTTATGCGCTTTTAATACTGCATATTTTTTTTATATTTTGTTGCCCCTCCCCCATACCTTCGAGGCTGGCGACGCCCATGGTTAGATGTTGCATTTATGAAAAAGGAGTGGTTTTTCCTTTGTTATTTTATTATTTTCTACCCTAAAAGGCTGTTTTTTATATTCTCGCGGAAGAATGAAATTCGGTTTCACTTTTATAAGAGGCATTAAGGCGAATACAATGAGGTATACTGTAGCAATATTTTATCTTGTTTCTTTTTTACCTACGGCTTGTACAGCAAATAAATTTGAAAACATTCGGCTGTATCGGATAAAAAAAAGCAAACTTTGAAAGACGTGAAAAACGTGATGTATAGAAAACAGCGGGCAATAATTCTTATGTTGTTATTCTGCGTAGTCGTATTGAGACAGCTACACCATTTTATTTATTCATTTAAGTAGGTATAACAAAAAACCTCATAGATGGAAGACAACTTATAGTCAAATTCAATAATGGATGGCGAATTGCGGGTCTATTCCATTCTATTATTCTTTACGGCTATCCACTCATCTGCGAATGATCTCAGCCATCTTACAAGTTGGAGTGGTATTATGTTCAACAAAACAAATAGGAAGCAAAAGGTGCACATATAATATGCAGAAAGTCAAACTGTAGTATAAAATTTTCTAAAGGGTAAATTTGAAGCCGGCGAAAACACATTATCATCTTTACCCGAAACAACTTCGCAGGAATGAGTGTTTCAATAGTACAAATACAGAAGTGGGTTCATACAAGGAAATGCGGGTCTTACAAGCTGGATAAAACATAATAATTTAGAGGAACGCAAAAAGCGTTGAAATCAGAAATAGGAGAAAGGACAGCGATGTTATTAGAGCGATCTGAGAACTTGCGGAGCTGGGCAGGTCGCGTAGCCTGACAGTCGCACGAAAGATGGACAAAACGCGTGTTAAAGTGGAGACCGCAGACATCAACCAGACCAGTGGCAGTGCGGGACTCCCGCGCAAGAGATGGGTGGATGACACCCAGAAGATGGCAAATTGAAGTTGTGTGCAGAAGGCTCAGGATTGGGGCGCGTCGTGACCATCAAGGGAGGATTTCGTCCGGAGGTGGACCACGAAAATGCTGGTTCATTGAGTGAGTAGTGAGTGAGTTGGTAAAATTGAGATCAATAGATAATAAGAGTGTGGATAATAGGTATTATAAGTCTGTAGATACTCGTATTCGTACGGGTCGAAGATAGCAGCAAAGAGCCCAAGATAGAAGAGTTTAGAAGAGGACTATGTACAGCAGTGGAACGCAAGTGTCTAGCAGTAAGTAAGTAAGTAAGATATTCGTACTAAAGAAAGCAATGTTGCCAACAAATTGTTATGGTTTTTGACAAAAAAATGGTTTTCAACACGATAAAATAATATAATAATGATTACAAATTCAGGCCGCATTTTTACTCGGATTATTTCTTTCTTTTCTTTCTTTATTACGTGAAGAATGTAATGATTAATTCGCAGGAAATAAAATTAATGCGGCATTTTATTATTCGCCAACTAATTTACATATTTCTTTCTTCTACTTTCAGACTAAAAAAGTTCGCAGAGATATTCCTATAAATAACCAGGAATTCATTCATTCAAGAATTTTTATAAGTAACTGACATTTCTGAGCGTTGAATACTAATATAGGGCAATCTTTTGGAATATAACGATATAGGCAACTGGTTATCAAATTTCGGAAATTTCTGTGTTTTACAAAATTAATCCACACTTATACTGCTGTGGCGGAAAGGGTCGCTAGCCTTAAATGGAGCTGGGCTGGTCATATTGCCAGGTGCCAAGACTCCCGGTGGACCAAGAAGATAATAGAATGGCGGCCAAGAACAAGCCGAAGAAGCGTCGGGAGACCCCAGGCAAGGTGGTCTGATGATATTAGGAAGTGTGCCGGTGGTGGATGGATGCAGTGTGCCCAAGACAGGAAGCTGTGGAGGACCAAAGGGGAGGCCTATGTCCAACAATGGACCTGAGGGGCTGCAGAAGAAGAAGAAGAAGAATACTGCTTTCCCCTCATCCACTTTCAAGTGCAATATTTTAAAGTACCATAATTATCCATACCTACCTCTAAAAGTTTGATATAGATAATCTTGGATAATCAAAAGATTTATCGGTTATAAAACCGATTAAACAAACCCATTTGGTCATTACTAATTAGGCAATTTGAAAGACATTTAAAATTGATTTAGAGAATCAGATCCTTCCTTAATTGACATAATCTCTTTAAAGGTATATGGATTACAAAAAATGGTAGGCACCTATTTAATATGAAAAAGAGAAAATTCGACGATTAAAAAAAGTTTTGAGAGCTTGTTCAAATAGTTCACAATTTTAAAAAGTTTATGTTCTAATTTATTTTGAAATTGCAATTGATTCCTGAAGGGTGTCAAAGAGATTTATGTCCAATCCCACCAACTTTTACCTAGGAAGGAGAGCCCTAAGAAATTTCCATACAAAAACAGAGATAAATTCTATTTATTGAATAAAGAACATCAGCCAGCCCCACCACCGTAGCCTTACTTACTTTACTTTTCGTTTGGCTCCGGTTTGATGTTTTGCATCCGCGAGGATTGCGTCCAGAGAATAAGCTGTAGAGTCACAATCTGGGCTCCAGTCTCGCCAACCAGTCCACCGCCTCCGGGGTCGCCTCATGGATGTCCTGGAGGTCTCCGTCAAATTTATTCAGCTGGCATTCCTGCACTAGGTGTCTTATGGTCTGCTCAGCTCCGCACTCACAATCAGGGCTGTCCCTTTTTCCCCACCTCCAGAGTGAGTGGTTGCAGCAGCCCTGCTCCGTTCTCACTCGATTTAGTTGTACCCAAACCCTGCGAGGTAGGTCAAATCCTGGTACTCGAGCTGTTGGGTCCACTATCAGATGCTTGTTTGTTATGTTTCCATCAGTGGTCCATCTCTCTTTCCACATTTCCTCTATGTTGGCTTCCTCTGTCTGTACTGTCCAAACAGGTTTTCGGGATTTGAGTCTTTTTGGGGGTGGAAGCCTAATTCCATATGAAATGTAACATGCAACTCACCCACGTTAGGTGCCCAAATATCTCCGCCCAGAGTAGGTGAGTTGCATGTTGCATTTCGTATGGAATTAGGCTGTGTTCTAAATGGAAGCAGATGTTGTTTATTCAATAAATAGAATATTATCCCTGTTTTTGTATGGAAATTTCTTGGAGCTCTCCTTCCTAGGTAAAAGTTGGTGGGATTGGGCATTAAAGGTCTACAACATGGCGTGTATTTTATTGTCACGACATACTGCGATTTAGTACTTACTTATTTCACTTCTGAGAATTTCATCGATTGTCACATTAAAATAATATGCTGCGCAGTATGCAAGGTCAGGAATTGGAAAAGTGACAACTGTAGCTTTCTGAATAAAAATTCTCTAAAAATTAACTGAATTTTTCGTTACGATTGCTTCTTTTACACGATTTTATTAAGCTTCACTTGGCGTTGTTGCTGGTTTTGTTTTTGTCACCAAATCTTACAATCTAATTTCGGCTCATTTGTAAATCAGCTGTTGCTCTGAAAATATCACAAATTATATGATCAAAACCTTTGTCCGAACCATATAAAATACTCGTATAATTTTTTTGAGGTAGTCGCGTTCGTAACGCGCTCGACTGTCAATCTGGAGAGTGCGGATTCGATCCCCAATGCCGACTTACTCCATTTCAGGATACAAGTTTTTAAGCTCACTAAGAAGTGTAGAATAATGTCATCAACATCAACATCAGCCTCCTATAGTCCAGTATTGAACGGAGGCCTCCCCTCCCGACTACCGCAGCTCCCTGCCAACAGCCAGCCTGTGCCACTGATGTCCGGCCACTTTCTTTATGTCATCGGACCATCTTGACTGTGGTCTCCCTGGGTTTCTGCTTTCGGTTCTCGGTCGCCACTCCCAAGGTTTTTTTCGTCCACCGGTCATCTGTTGTTGTAACTACATGTCTAGCCCAGTTCCATTTTAGTGAGGGTGTTTTATGGGCTACATGTTTCTAAAAGTGTCTCTAAATGAGAAAGATGTATTTGGGTTTATTCGATATTGATACCCAAACTCATTTAACAAAATACTTACCCTTGTTACTAAATTTCATAGACTATATCAGAGTTTACACAATGTGTACGCTTTTAGTTTCAAATGAATGGAGAATGTTGAGTTTACTCATAAAACATGTATAAAAAATCGACTTGTTATGTGTTTTGAAAATCCAGATTGCTTGCCTTTGTAAAAAAACACCCTATTGTAGAAATATATCAACAATGGGGCGTTTTTTTTGGAAAGGATTGAGAATTTTATAACAAAATAGAATTTGAATTTTTATTTGGTAAAGTTCAGGGACTGCTACATAATAAATTCTTTCTACACGTGTGAACTTTAATTATAGATTATCGACAAGTCTGGAGTAATAATTTTTTTATTTCATGGTTCACCGCCATTAGGAAACTCCTTAAGAGTATGCATACCAACATTTCAAAAAAATTCTAAAAACGGGAGACCTTACATCTCGACAAACTTACTAAATATGATTTGGAAAAAAATAGGGTAGATACATTGAACATTTATCTAAGGAATAATTGTAAAAGATTTTTTATATCTTGTATAGATTTCTCAAAAAAAATATATTAAAAACACCTCTGGTCTTTTTTCCGAAAGACGGAAACTCGTTTTCCGAAAGTCGCGTAATTTTTTTTTATTGTACTGATAATATGCATTAAAATCTAGGGAATAACCGTAAAAGTTTTTGATAGATGCGAAATTAACCCCAAAAAATGTAAAAAACGCTATTTTTACCATTTTATACATACCTTAATGATGAAATGACTGTGACGTCATTCTTGGTACCAAGCCCTTAATCCCTAAAAGGGAAGGCAAAGAGGGAGACGAGAGGAAACCAATTAAACGTGAAAATGTGAATAAAAAGAGGAGTCTACATCCTAATCCATTTTTGCTCAATTCAGTCTCTATTAGCTCCAAAATAAACAATAATTATTCTACCGAAAGTTTTAACTTTACGATTAAGTGCCTCCTTTAATTTCGCTGTCTTACTTTTATTAGGAAATGAAATAATTTTGAGGAGAGCACGGAGAAAAATAAATTGTTTATTTTCGCTCCAATTTTTACAAATTTTAGAAGAGTTTTAGCGCAAAATAAGTATGTATAAGCCTTGGTCACACTAGGCTAGTATGTTAGTCGAGTAGGTAGTGCATTAGTAGCAATGCCAGATAAAAAATCTAAACTTCTAGCTTAGGCCATAACTAGAGCCCTTTATGTGACAAAATCAATTGTAATGTGTTTTGAAAAACAACGTATTGTATAAAATAAGGACCAAATATCAAAAAATAACCACAAGAATCATCGCTTCTTACCTTAAACGTTTTAACCAAATCACAGCATTGTATCTAACAAACTACGGTAATGTAGTCTCAAATTTCCGTACATTTCAGTGGCAAATTTGAAATTATTTTTTATTAGGAAAATTGGCTAAAACTAAATTTTTAACCACTAGAGTCACTAAAACATACTCTCATTTATTCATGTCTTGTGATGGAATCCGTAGTACTAGATGAGAAATTTCTCTTTTTCGATTCATTTTTCGCATGGAATTATTTTTTATTAAAAAAAATTGCTAAAATCAAATTTTTAACCGCTGGAGTCACTAAAACATATTCTCATTTATCCATGCTTTAAGTATTGGGATGAAATCTAGTATTAGCTGAGAAATCTTCCCTATTCGATTCATTTTTGCCGGTTCAATTACTATGCCTCCCCCCCCCCCAACAAAATTATTCTGATTTTCTTTTTTTATTATCTGTCTTTATATAGAAGCGTAAACTCTATGCGTCAATATTTAAATATCTGATAAAAACTTCGAAAAGATTTTCCACAACGAAACTTTTGGAATCTCCAGGAAATAAATGGGGCGAAACTAGGTCAGTGGTTTGCTGAGTACAAGTGTCATATTAATAGATAATCTATACATGAATCCTGTGTGTCTTCTTTACAAAGGTCTTTATCATATTACCTACATATATTCACCAAACCTTGACCAGTATATCGAAATGTTCACAACTTGCACTCCGAATCTTTAACTTCTAATTCTTTCATCACTTGTGATTGTGGCGTAACCCAGGATGACAGCCACCTCCTGATGTGTCCACTGATGGAGGAGAGCTGTACACCTGGGGACCTGATTGTGGCCAACGACAAAGCGATGAAAGTCGCGGCTTATTGGAGTGGTAGACTTTAGACCGGACACGTAAAGTAAGTAAGTAATTCTTTCGTATTTTTTTCATGCGACGACTATTGTTCAAGCTATAGTCATAGCTCCTCGTCAGTTTTCCCTTGTGGATTTACTCAAAAACCCCTTAAAACTTTTCGCTAGGACACCTCTTCACTTTTAAGTTCAACAGTCTTAAACATTCATGCAGTCCGTAATTCCGTGTAAGTGATATTGAACCTTAAAAGGAGGCATATTGACATTAAAAAAAAGGGATTTTTGAGACTTTAGATCTCAATAACCTAACTAAATGTGCTTTAGAAAAAATAGGATATATACATTGAACCTTTATCTAGTGAATGACCGTAAAAGTCTTTTGTTTGAAGCGAAATTAACCCCAAAAAGTTAAAAAAGAATACTTTAATGAACATTTTATCATGCTATTGTCGATGCGATTTTAAATCTATACACCGCGGGAAATTACCGTGACGTCATAGTTGAGTTCCTAGCTTTAAATACAAGGGAAATGTTTTCGGGATATGTATTCCTCCCCTTAACAAAGAAATTGCAAGTCGTTATTTACCAGTATTGAAAACGAATTTCCTCATTTCTGTAATACTATAGTATGTGACACTTTGGTCTTTGCATAAACACTTGATGGAGATGTTCGTTGTCCTCTAAATACATCAAGCTTTAGACGGAGAACTTAATTCTATTATACACAACCTTAATGAATTAATGGTTGAAATTAAGGGGCTTTGATGCGAACAGTTGATGAATTCATTGGTAAATGTGTACCTACCTTTATAGAGTAAACATTCATGTAAAGCCCGATATACACTAAATTGTCTTTGACGATTATTCTTCTGTACACAAAATGATTCGGCGTCTACTGTCTTAGAACAGACTTCGGTCTAGTGAGGCAGTATATTTTATTTTATTTTCTTATCGGAATCAAACAGTCACAACAACAAATAACATAAATTAACAAATCGCTTATAAACAGACCAATAAAGATTCCATATTTTACCTAAAATATAATAAACACAAAAAAATTAAAAAAAAGAAAAACAAAGTACAAAACCTGCAAGTATGCATGAACTAAATATGAATTTGAACACTAATAGATACAACAGAGTAAAATGCAAGTGTGAATAAATAGAGAAAGTGAATCTGAATTAATTTCAGTAGATATGTAAATAAATAATATTGGGATTGAAATACTTATGGATATAATTAGATACTAGACGTATGAATGGACATAAAATCAAACACAAAAAAATTAATAATATTAATACTCAAAGATAGATAATAAATAGTGAATACGAATACAAATAGAATAATTATTTAGTACCTATAATTTTACCAGATAGTTGAGCGACTGGTGCCTCATGGCATGTTATGATTTATTTATAGTATGTGTGTATATAAAAATTCATTGTTTTTGCATGTTGTTGCATATCTGGGAAAATAAATTTCATTGATTCATTCGATTGTACATATGGTTTTCTCGGCCAATACTGAGAACGTCGCTTTTATACTGAAGACAGGTAAAGATGATAGTATTGACTACAACTTGACAGATCCAGAATTACAATATTAGAAAATTCCCTGAATAAAAAATAAGTTTGAAAGTACCTTTCAAATTTTCGCGATACATTGGTTATCCCTCAATTTGCAAGATGTTAAAGTGTAATTTAGCAAAAATGTTGGTAAATATGAGATTAACAATTTGACAGTCTTGAATTTTTTGATTTTTGCCCTAATTCTTTTTAACTTACTCACTTACTTATTTATCCAGTCACCTCTGTCCATTGTTGAACGTAGGCCTCCCCCGTAGGTACTCCTCCATATATCTCTATCTTGCGCCCTCTGCACCATAACAATCACAAGCAACTCGTTTTATGTCATCTGACTATCGCGTGGAGGGTCTCCCTCTACTTCTTTTATCTTCGCGAGGTCTCCATTCCACTACCTTCTTTGTCCATCTTTGGTCCTGGAGTCTCGCAACATGTACCGCCAAAGACCACTTGAGCTTAGCCACTCTTTCGATCTTTCGTTTTTTTAACAGGTACAATAAATTCATATTGTCGCTTACGTTTTTCATTTTTCGCGCAAACATTCTAGTACGAAGTTTTAAAAAAAATGAATTGCTTATGGAACGATTTTCACTCAGTGCATATCGGGCCTTATTTGATTTGCGAAACCAGTGTAAATTCAAAACCAATGGTTATTTTGGAAATATTGGAATATTCGCCTTATAAATTATTAACATTCCATTACAAATATTATCAATAAATTTATATTAAACCTTCAAAGTAAAGTTAAGCTAACTTTTGTACTTATAAGTCTGAGTATTTTGAAAAGAAATACAATGAGAATTGAGAGAATTGAGAATGTTCCGAGAGTAAAAATAGAAAAGTACAAAGGGGCTTAACATCTTTGTGAGTAACAAACCTCACCTTGAAAGTTCTCTTGTAGTAGTTATCTCAACAGATATACAGCGAAGGATGGACTTTCCATCAGGCTTATGACTGACTTATTGCTGAACATTTGTTAACTACTTGTTATTCAATTACAGAATCTTTTTTAAAAAAAAAAAAAAAACGATATATTCAAAAAAAAGTTTTATTGAAATTCGAAGCGTAGGAAATATGCAACAATACTTTATTCTCAAATCATTCCTCTTTTGTAACAATACCAGCATCAGATACTGGGTCCGAAATTCCAAACGCGTGGCACTTGCTGCAAACTCCAAGCCTCAACAAACACACAAACGTGAAGACGAGCGCTTGCCGCAAACTTCCCTTGATTTGTGAAAATACCGACGCTCGATCGGATCGGGAACAAGTGCTAGCAAGCCTACACAAGCCAACCAAACGCCCTATCCACACGTTTGAATTTTATTTGTGATTGCTTGTCGTGCTTTGGCAAGCGTCTGCACCCGGCATAATATCGTCACACCACAAACTCAACTTGCAGCCATTATTCTTCTTCTTATTCTTTCTCAGCAGCTTTAATTCCAAAGCTGGACATAGGCCTTCTCTTGACTTTCCACAGATCCCTATCCTGGGCATGGTGCATCCGCTTGCTTCCTGCGATTCGCCTCACATCGTCAGACAATCTTGCCTGAGGTCTACCTTGCTATTATTCCGTTTTAATTATCTCATATTCACTGTATTGTTTTATCTATTTTGTCTTTGTATGTAGATGCCAGCTACAGATGAGAGATACAATACAAATATGTAATTGAATCTATTCGTATTTTAGAAATTATTCCGTGGATTTTTAATTTGACCGAACACTAAATTCATATAATTCGTAATATTATTGTTACCCAGAGCGTATTACTTATTTCTGCTGTTTAAGTCAACCAAAACAGAGTAAATAAGATTGTGATTATTTAAACAATCAGAATATTATACTGCTTGTATTGTCCTTAATATTACTTTCCAACGAAGAGTTAACAAGGGCGTGGTTTTACTAAGAAAATGAAGAGATTCAACAAGCAGGTGTTACTATATGTATTCTTGTGGTTTTGAGTTGTAATAATTTTCCCAGAATTACTACGTTACATAGTTTCATATTCCATGTCGACCCGGAGTTGATGAAGTTACCATAAATTTGTTACATACAATTTCTGTAGAAGCAGTCCAGTCTATATTTAGTTCCAGAATCTACGAGGGATGGGAGAATCAGAGGCGGCGGGCAAGACAAAAATGTTATGTGGCGCGAGAAAATGGATATTATAAAATAAAAACACTTCTTCTTCAGTTTACTCCCGTCCACTCCTAGACGAAGGCCTGCATCTGCTTCCACACCGCTCTATCTTGGGCTCTCTGGGTCCAGTTGGCACCAACGTACTTGACTAGGTTGTCTCTCCATCGTAGTATTGGTCTTCCTACACCCCTGTTAGTCGTTCTGGGTTTCCAGGTTAAGACCCTCTTCGACCACTTGTCATCTGGATCTCTAGTCATGTGACCTGCCTACCGCCATTTGAGAGATCCCATACGCTGTGCAATATCTGTTACTCCTGTTCTTTAATCTAAACAAACAAACGGACTATCCCCAGCTGACTCATCGCGGACAACCCAATGACAGCGATTTGAATGTTGCTAGACTAAAATATAAAAAAAATGGCACCTCAATGCATTTTATCGTTTTATGACGAGTATTTTTTTCCGTCGCGTTCACTTTAATCACAAATTTTCTGTAATGAATAAACCTCCGAGGCCCGCGAGGCCCTGGGCGGTGGCCTACGTCGCCCACGCCTTACGCTGCCTCTGTGCGGGATAGATAGAGATACATATTTAGTATGCAAATGATTCCCCTCCAGTCACAAACGAACCGTAATCCTAATTTGATTCGATTACGCTTAAATGACTTTATAGGAAAATCAAATCTCTAGTAAAAATGTGGTTATCATTGATTTTTATTTTGTCTCATGATGCGCCAGAGAGAGGTCTCTGCGCTGTCTAACCGCAGCGCCGCTACCTCTCGCCTACCGCCCCTGCCGATGGCTTGTCTAACCGAGCCGAAACGTCGGGCTACCAACGGCCTTTTTTAAGGCCATATAAGCATAACAGCGATATACATAAGGGCGTTTTGAGTTTACATTTTATCTGCGTGTTTCGGGTAAGAAAAGCTTAGAAAGTTCCACCCCAGGTGAACAATCGCAGTGCAGTCACCCCATCCCACGCGTCACATGGCAATAATCATAAAAAAGAGTGGGCGATTCTACAACCCAGTGATCTCCACGGGGAAAATAGTAACGGAGAACGTGAAAACCCACGTGATCATGAAGTAGAAATGGAGAATGTTCTTAGTATGGAAAAAACCCAGGCCCAGCTCAAATACAGGACCTTTTTACATATTTCACACATTTTGACATTTTTGATGATGCCCTTTATGCGGTATTTAATAACTCATTTTTACCTATCATTTGAGTTACATTTCGTTTGTGCCGGGCCTATATTTAATTTTCCATACTTAATGAGCATTGTCCTTTAGGCCTATATTCAGCAGTGGAGGGTCCAAGGCTGATGAAAAAGAGGACGAGTTACCTTATTACTCCTTTTAAACCGTAATTGTAACTGTTTAATGCTACTTACTAATACGCATTAATGTGACCCCTGTAAAAAATCGAATAGGTATTTCGCACATTTGAACATTGATTTCGACGATGCTACCTATGCAGTATTTAATTACTCATTTTTACCAATCATTTCAGTTACATTTCGTTTGCGCCGGGCTTTGCTCTTTTAGCATTCTCCTTTGCGTTCAAAGTTTTTATTTATTCCAACATTTTTAAAAAAAAGCAAATCACTGTCTAATGAGACCAGAGTTTACACTAAATGGAGGTAGGTATGAAAAAGTACTCCAGTTTTATATTTAAAACATTTTTATGAAGCAACTCACCCCAACACCCTCACCTTTACACTCGCCCCAATTAGCGGCCACCTCATGACCTTCAGGGCAAAATCGTTTATTTTATTATTTACCTAATATTCCCCCGTTATTTATATCTGGGGAGCGATCATATTTTTTTAAATTCAGAAAAAATAAGCAATTCGCCGCTTAATTAGTCTACTTGGTTTTCTCCGTAAAAACATTGTCTGTAAGCTGAGTGGAATTTTTCAGGCTAAGCTCGAATATTTTGAATTATTCATAATTTTCAAGAAGCATCGGTAGACCCCAGGCGCTGGAGGGAGATGGATGCAGTGTGCCCAGAACAGGGAGTTGTGGAGGACCAAAGGGGAGGCCTGTATCCAACAATGGATCTGAGAGGTTGCGGGTGATGATGATGGGTTGATTGGCAGAAATCGCCAACAGGCGATAAATCCGCCCTTTGTGTGTAAAGTTATGTGCAATAAAAATTTTATTTATTTATTTATGATGAAGGATTGCGTGGAATCATGTGTGGTATCGTATGAAAGGGCGTTGGAAACGAATGTTCTGTCAAGTTCAACCCATCGGGAGTCAACGGGCGATTGAGAGGTTCCAGTCATAGCGTGCCGCCGAATTTGGTGGAAAGAGCTTCACGGGTAGAACTCAGATCTTTTTTAAGCGGGTCATTTTTTTTTATTTCTTAAGGTTGTAAGTATAAAAGTCGCCAGTCTACTGACTGTTTTACTAGACAGTCAGTAGAGCTGCTGCTCTACCTCTCGAGACTCCTAACAATACGGAGCTAGTCTGTTTGGAGTTGTAGCGTCTGCTATTCCAAACCTATGTCTGAGATTTTTAAGCGGCGACGCTCAAATTGATGGTAAGTAAATTAAAATTCAAGGGAAATTGTTGAAAAATGAGTGAGTGTTATATATACGAGTATTCTTATAACACAGAATTATGAATATTCATAGTTATGATAAAACATCCAAAACATACAAAACTAAGAAAGTGACCTTATCCTTTCGTTTCATAAATAGCTACAGGAGAGCAAAAGTGATTATGTGATTGTTTACCATCGTTGTAGGATTTCTTCAAAGGCGGACTAAAATATCCACAACATAAAAGAGATTGTGCAATCAGTTATGTTCAATTATCACCAAAGAGTCGGGGTAAAGACCTAAGGCTCGCTTACACGAGCAACTAAATTGCTCCACTCCGGGTAATTCTGGTCGAGAAAATGGAAACATCAAGCAATTCCAGGCAACATGCAGCAACTTACAGCAATATGCAGCAATTAAGTGGAGCAGCTATTTCGAAATATTAATTGAATATTTCTTTATGGTTTGGAAATTTTAGTCAGTTTTCTTTTTCATTTGCACTCAATATCGTTGTCCCGCGTTAAATATTGCCGAAATATACAGGTGGTCGGTAGCCTGGTTGGTAACGCGCTTGACTATTTATCCAGTGGGCACCGGTTTAATACCGATGCGGAACTACTCCACTTCACGACACAAGCTTTTCAAGCTTACTGTGAAGTGTACAAAGGTGTATATGGGTTTATTTTGATAAATCCAGATTCATAAGTAAAATAAATTGTTCGACATGGCTCCATCAATTATCCCACATATCAATGTCGAACTGTTTGCTCGGAAACTCGTATCGATCACAATACGAGTTTCCGAGCAATTATTATCCGAAAAATTGCCCGCGTAAGAGCACCTCTAGAAAGTTTGTGAAGCAATTATAACAAATTTCTCGACAATTGGAAACCCCTCGTATTATTTGTGTTGCGAAATTGTTTAGGTTTAATTGAATTATTATTAAATTTATAAACTACGTCTTCTCCTTCTCCCCCTGTTGAAAATGTGACGCAATAATACGAAATATCAACAATCAGATAAAGGTTTACCTTTGAAATGATTTAAATAATAGTGTTTACATAATTTGTACTTCTAAATTACTTCTAATGGCCATAATATAACTCTCTCTGAGTTTTATACTCTCAAAGAATTTGATAGTCTATTCCCTCACTAGCGACAGACTTTATTTTTACTCTGAGGCAGGATTTACAATACATCAGCTACTTTTTCAGGATGTGAGTACTCTAACTCCAGTAACGCTGCCAATAATTAAGGTTAGTCGTAATCCTGAAGTAGATGTTTTGGGACAATAAAATAGGCGTAGGTAAGAAGACCGGGAAAAAAGGTGAACAGATGACATTGTCAAGCTTACGGGTCGTAGATGGCAGCAGATAACCCAAATCATAAAATATTAGAAAAAAATAGAAGAGGTCTGTGTCCAGCAGTGGAACGCAAGTGGCATGCAGTAAGTAAATAGATAACCATACGTTTTAACGACTTGATTTCAAATGGGCGAGATACATACAAAAAGGGTTCATACGTGAAAGAGATGAATTTCGTCAAGCGGAGATATTCACTCTTTAGCTAATCAGTCCATATAGGTCTCTATATGGACTGATTAGCTTTTTTTAAATACAGTAAGCTTGAAAACCTTGTGTCGTGAAGTGAAGTAAGTGATATAGAGGATTAAACCCCGCCCACCCCATTAACAGTAGAGTGCGTTACCACCCATCTACCGATCACCTCTAGAAGAAAATGATTTATAAATAGTGCCTTTTGGCTTATTAAGAGAACCTACGTGCTTACAGCGACTTATGAAGAAATCTAGTCAATAATATTTAATGAAAATGATGATTACATTGCAAGTAACGAACTAACATTATCTAAAATGATTTATTGTTACAAAGTCAGCATTGATGGTACTAGGACCCGGATTGTCGTTGTGGAATGTTTGCGTATTGAATCGGAATTTATACCACAAATAATTTTAATCGCTATCGGTTTCCTGGTAACGATAATAAATTTGCAACATTCATGGAAATACGTACAAAGTTCCTGTTATTCTATGCTAGGAATTATTGTAATCCGATATTCAACTCAGCATGGAAATAATATGGCATTTGATTTTACTTCGTTTCTCCTTACTCGTTACTACAGAAGGTTCTTATTTTTACAATAATATTACAATATTTAAAATTTCCAAACTACTCTCCAATGTTGTGATACCTCGTGTATTGGAGGGGATTTTCGGGGTTATCAATAATTAAAATATACAACATTAACAACACAAAAATAACACAAACGAAACATGTTAACGAAAAAGCATTTTTTTAAAGATTTCGCTATATTTTGTAAAATTGTGTGATTTCGGTCAGAAAATTATTCATCTACCCCGTGGGTTTAAAAAAAATGTGTCATTGTTTTCTTATTTTTTTTATTATCTATCATATAGATAACAAAAGCATTTGATGTATATTGCATACAACGCGATTTTGACCAATCTTCCCTTCTTCCGTAGCCCTGCTTCTCCACTGCTCGACACAGGCCTTTTCCAAACTTTTCCATTCTTCTCTTTCACTCGCTCTTCAAATCCATTTTTTACCCGCTGCCGAGGTGGTTATGACATCCTCCCATCTTTTTTGCGAATTTCACCTCTACATGGCACCTCTACACGGCAAATGCCCGTGGTTTCCATTTTAATACTCTGGGTGTCCCTCTATCGCTGTCCTGTTTCGCTATGTAATCTGGCTATGCGATCCATGATTTCAATTCATTGATTTAATTTTTTTTTGCTGTTTGTGCTTTCACTGCATCAATAAACAGTTACTTTGTAATATTTGTTCAATATTAACACCTGACGATTCCAAGTGCCTTAAATAGGGCCTACGGATGATTAAAAACCAATAAACCAATGATATATAAGTCTCCAGTTCGACGCCTAATTTCTTCATTTCGTATTCTTTAGACTAATATAAATTTTGTGGGCTTTCCTACTGGATTTATTATAACATATTCCCTACTTTACAGTTTTGGCACGGCACTGTTGCCACGGCGTGTGAACTTCAAATAATTAATTAGATGTTCAATATGTTTGAATAGGTCGTGTTTGAATAATTCAATTAAGCAATCACTACGTGCAACTACATGACTAGAATGCTGAGGGTTATATCGGCCTACAAACAGCGGATATAAATAGCAAGAGTGACATTACCTATTGAAACATCATTTTATTACACGTATCAACAACCTTCCTCGTAGTCTGTGGAACAGAGTCAACAGGCACTGTTGGTTCAGCGATATACTCATTCTTCTCCTGCGTCGTTGTCCTCACTGCTGAAGATCGTAACCATCATCTTTTCTTGTCCTTATCAAATTTTGAATTGCTCCAACCACTGATGTCCCTGTTAACCTCCAATGCCGCGATACCATTGGTTGTCAGCCAGCAAGTTCTATGCTTGTTAGTTTGTTTGTCTAACTTCATTGCGAAAAAAAATAAGTTTATTATTGAAATGGCATGGACCTACTTGGACAAATAAGTGTGGTTCATTTTTTTATACTACAGTACTTATTTAATAATACGAAGAAGCGTTGGTTGACCTCAGGTAAGGTAGTCTAATGATGTTAGGCAATATGCCAAAGGGGAGGCCTATATCCAACAATGGATCTGAGAGGCTGAAGAAGAAGAAAAATGATGCTTATTGACATTAATTTCCCAAAAATCAAATAAAGGTTCTGACACACAATCAAATAAGTCAAACAAAGGTTTTGTCAGACAAAATTCCTCTAGAAAATAATATAATACCTCAAATAATGAAATTGTATCAGGAGATAGAATCACGGTACAACACTTCTCTCGTGGTATTATTTCAGATAATATTTGTTCTTGGTAATCTACCCGAACAAAGATGTGTTGAAATGAGATAGCGTGTTATAATAACTGAAATAATATCACAATATAATACCAATTGTAAAGGGCTTGGCACCAGGAATGACGTCACAGTCTTTTCCCACGTCATTAAGGTTCAAAATCGCGTGAAAAATCGCATGATAAAATTATAAAAATAGCGTTTTTTGCACTTTTTGTGGTTAATTTTGCGTCTATCAAAAAACTTTTATGGTTATTCCCTAGATTTTTATGCATAATATCAACACAAAAAAAAAATTCTCCGCGACTTCCGGGAAACGAGTTTCCGTTTTTCGGAAAAAAGATCAGAGGTGTCTTTTAATTTTTTTTTGAGAAATCTGTAAAAGTTCAAAAAAATCTTTTACGGTTGTTCCCTAGATAAAGGTTTAATTCATCTACCCTATTTTGTTCCAAAGCATATTTAGTAACGGTTGTCGAGATAAATTATAAGGTCTCCTGTTTTTAGAAATTTTTGAAATGTCGGTATGCATACTTTTAAGGCGGTAGAAATTTAAGAGATCAACGATTTTTTTTACTTTTTATATTATTGGTAGAGATTTATTTTTTTTATGGTAGTTGGTAGAGATTTATTTTTACTTTTTACTTTTTATTTTTATTTTTACTTTTTTATGATATTATTGGTAGAGATTTATTTTTACTTTTTATATTATTGGTAGAGACGCAGGTCCTACGTATTGTATTGTAAATTGTTATTAAGTGGCTAAAATGATTTATGATCAAATAATCACAGATTATGACCTAATGACTGTGTTATATTACAATTTATCTTCTTTTAGGTCGACATATGACATTTTTTGTCTAATTGAAATATCATTTCTGAAGTGAAAATATTGTAGATTATTATTTAAGCCGAATTGAAAAAATATCCCAAACCTAATCTTAGGGCACGAACTATGACGTCAAGGTCAATTTCCGTGGCAGTTAGGTTTAAAATCGCGTGATTTGAAAAAAAATAGCGTTTTTCTACTTTTTGGATTCGCTCCATTCAAAAAACTTTAAAATCTTTTACGGTAATTTATTAGATAAATGTTCAATGTATCTACCTTATTTTATTTCAAAAGGTTATTTGTAAGGTTGGTTTAAGGTCTCCTGTTTTTTTTTAATTTTTTTTAACGTCATTCGATTTTTTCATAAGCCGCTGGAAACACGTAAGTTCATTCTACAAGCCAAAAGGCATTTTTCATAAAACATTTTCTCCTGGAGGCGGTCGGTAACGGGTTCGACCGTTAATCCGGTCGATGCGGGTTCGATCCGCGATGCCGACTTATTTCACTTCAAGATACAAGCTTTGCTAGTTTGTCATTATACAGTGTATGTATGTGGGTATTTGGTTAGATTAATTTTAAAATAATGTTATCACAGATAATAATATCTTGCTTTTCAACTTCCGTGCTACGGACCTACGTAATTCCACAAAACTGCGATTCTCATAAATATTTTTCTTAACAGTTATTTTTGTTCATTATCACAGTAAAGATAGAGTTAGTATAGGTCCAGTTAATTACCTTTAAAAGCATTGTTTTATGATAACTTGAGCACCTTTTCTGTACAAAAAATATCTGATGACACAATACCGCGCTCATTAATTTCAAAGTGCTTTTAATGTAGACTTCACAGACACTCGAGTTGCTTGTGCCCAGGACGTTTTTGACCCTTTTTGATCATTCGTTTGTGCCAAGAGGTACATAAAAAAAAACAGGGGGATAATAGCATAATAGGAAATGAAGTGCTCGTTGTAATAAAATATTAAACACAATTTTCACGGAAATTACGTCCTTACATAAAAAAAACTCAAACGTAAAAATACTTTGCGTAGAAATAATGACCCGTAATTATCTGCCTTTTTTTTTTCTTTGATAAATGAGCGTCATTAGTTTCATGTTATACGGTCAAAACTTGATGTTTATTTTTTTTAATCTGGAAATATTTAGATACATTTTCAGGCTGCTTTCCTTGCGGGGTAGGCAGAGGAAATAGTTTAATGGATATAGTTATATCTCAACAGATACACAGCAAGGGTTGGACCTTCCATCAGGCTTATGATTGATCGTCGGCTGGCTTAATGTGATCACTTTACACTCAAGTAACATTCACCAATTCCATAATTGATTTACCTATCCTTTTTGCTTCCGTCATATTCATGTTATTCGTCACACATGCTACACGATTGTTTTTATTCAAAACACGTCCATCCTTGAGAATCTGGTCAACATGATCGAATCAAGTGATTTTTTGAGGTCCACATTTTTTTAAATCTCTTCATGTTAATTATTTTTTTCATAATTCTTTCATGTCTCACCCTTTCTATACCTCCACTGCAAGCTGCCTCTAATTATCTTTTTTAATCCCTCATTTTCTTTGGAAAAAATTACGTAGGTCAGCAAAGTGATTACTGAGGTCACCATGGCTGTTTAAATTGGCATTGATTTTGCCATAACTTCAATTTCGTTATAGTAATAGCCGCACCAAATGTTCGGCGATGGTTATTTCCAGTAATCCCTATTAATAAAATTAAGTTTAATAATAATAATAATAAAAATCGAGAGAAGCTCTGCAGCAGTGGATACAAGAAGGAAAACCGACACAAGGAAGAGCAGCAGACGAAAGAAAATACTAAACTTTATTCCAGACCTGGAAGTGGGTTGTGCAAGCCTCTCAGGTCCATAGCATAATACATATTTTATACATATAAGATGAAAATAAGAAAGTAAATGATGATTAAAAACAAAATTAAAAATTACAAAGACATGACACTCCGGCAACAGTTCTTTCTTTCCGCCTAACCATCAAGGGTCATGGCGTGATGGTGTAGTAATTGTAGTGCATGTCTGTGTGTGTGCGTTAAGATAGGTATTCCATCTGTAAGTCAGTTGTGATGTCTGTCGGTCGAAGGCGGCTCGCACGAGAGCATTACCATGTGCCGTCAATTTAGTCCTTGTGCCATAAATTTTTTGTCTTATTGTAGCTCCGAAGTCCTTTGTCCTACCCTCTGTAAACATTTGTGATGCACTACAGTATCGTCGGTATCCAAAAAGTATACGATATGCGTCATTGTATTGTACCCTTAATTTGTTTATTGTGGCGAGTCTGTAGTTCGTCCATAGTTGACATGTATATAAGTTCGTGCAAAAAGCGTTAAAAAGAATTCGTTTGACATGTGCGCTACACTTGAAAAATTTCCTAGCTAGCATGTTAGATATGATACTTATGCTTCGTCTTTGTCTTTCTATGTCGTCATCGTCCGTCAGGTCACTTCTTATTACGTGTCCCAAGTATTTAACTTTGTGTGTCTCTGTTAGTGTGGTACCGTTAATTTGTACAGGTAGAATTTTATCCTCGGCTCCACTCCACCTGAATATCATTAATTCCGTCTTCTTGGCGTTGTACGTCATATTGTGGTCTCTAGCGTATGATTCGCAAAGTTTTATCAGCTTTCGCAGCCCCTTGATCGATGGCGAGAGCAGAACCATGTCGTCTGCGTAACATACATGATTTGCTGGTATATCTCCAAGATGGCACCCAGTCCTTGAAGCGGAGAGCTGCTGGCTGAGTCCATCCATGTAGACGTTGAACAATACTGGGGACATGCATCCTCCTTGCCTCAGGCCCGTTCTTAGATACATTGGCTTCGACACCTCGTCGTTCCATTTTACATAGTTCCTCTGCTCTGTGTGCCATAAGTTAAGGAGATTTATTACACTACTAGGAACCTCTCTTGATTGAAGTTTGTCCCAGAGGATTCTATGTGACACCTTATCAAATGCCTTGCTTAGGTCTAGAAAGCATGCATATACTGTTGTTTTCTTATCGCGGTATCTTTCTATCACTTGCTTAGCTGTATATATAGCACTGTCCGTTGATAAATCTGCTTTGAATCCCATTTGACTCTCGTTTGTAGATAGTTTTTGTTCGATCTTTTGAAGAATAGTTTTCTCTAGTATACGCGCGATGATTGTGGAAAGAGATATTGGTCTGTAATTATTAGATGATGTCATGTCGAGTTGCCCTGATTTTGGTATCGGTATAATGATCGTTTTTATCATATTTTCAGGAAGATGGTTGTGTTCTATTATCAAGTTGAAGAGTGTCGACAGCAATTTCTTAGGATATACTCCAGCATGTTTAATGTGTTCAATACTCAACATATCGTGTCCCGGCGATTTACCAGATTTGATATGTCGTATCGCAGCTTCCACATCACTTTCGTGTATGTCGACCTTTCGGTTGTCACTTGGAGATGGTAGGTATTGATTTGGTGTATCGTTTCCCGAGATCTCGCAGAATATGTCTCGGAAAGTATTTACAATATCTTCTGCGTTATTGTGTCCATCTATTCGGCCTGCATTTGTTTTTCGTGGCTTCAGCATTTCATTACTTTTGCTCCAGAATTTTTTTGAATTGCTTATTGTTGGCGTGCATTACAATATTATCAATACTATTTTGCTCAATATTTTGTTGTGATTTTTTCAAAGCCTTCTTAAACTGTCGCCTGTAGTATTTTCTTTCGTCTGCTGCTCTTCCTTGTGTCGGTTTTCCTTCTTGTATCCACTGCTGCAGAGCTTCTCTCGATTTTTGATAATGTGCTGCTACCGTGGTACTCCATCCAGTCTTTTGAAATTTGCATACCCGCGCCCTTTCTCCTTCCCTCTTGAATGCGGTGGTCGCTGCGGTTCTCATGGCTTGGACAATGTCTTCATATAAGTTTCCAATTGTATCAATATGTCTATCATCGTTGCATGTTCCTGAGTTTGTATTGCACGGGCTCGGTTCTACAATCCTTTCCAGTAGTCCCTCAACTATTGTCTTATACTGATTGCACTGGTTTATATTTCCTCCGCACCATTTTGCAAAATCTGCAGGCTTAGGAATAGTAACTATTGGACACAATTTGTTTATATCCACTGTGCATGAGATTGCACGATGATCTGTCCATGTAGTGTCGTAGTGGATGCGCATCTCGGTGATTTTATCTTTGAGGCTATCCGTTATTACGCAGTGGTCTAGCCATGATGTGGTATTATGTGCATCACTGACGTACGTATAAGAATCTGATGGGAGTGATTCCAAGTCCGCAACCTGATAATGGTTACTGTTACAGAAGGCTGTCAGCTCAGTTCCAAAAATAGAAGTTGGGTGGACGTTGAAATCTCCCATGATGAATGCTTCTGAGTTTCCGTTATCCTTAATAATTGAATGCAGCATTGATAGACAATTAGTGAACTCTATTAGATTGTCAGGGTGACAGGTGGGCATGTATATGGTTAGTAAATATAGCTCTCTGTTCTCTTCAGTTATCTTGATTCCCGAAATACGATTATCATTGCATATTATAGGCACACCTATAATTGTATTTCGCCAAAGTATAGCTGTGCCACCATATGGTCTGCCAATTAGTGGCCCTCCCGATAAATCTACGGCTGATGTACCGATTCCTTGGAAATTTTTATGTTTTCTCGTTATTAAGGGGATCTCATTTTCTAGCAGCCAAGTTTCTTGCAGAAGTACTACATCATACGTATTGCACAGCTCAGCTATGAAATGAACATTTCTTTTCATAGCCTTACAGTTAATTGATATTATTTTGAGTTTGTTTTCCTCCATGATTGCTATTTATAAATTTTCGGTAGACCACACCTTCGGGCCAGAAACCTTTGTTCATAAATAAGTTTGTGTCCTTGCGTAATACATCTATTTTGAATGACACAAAATTTGTCTCCCTATTCTGTTTTATTTTCTCTACCACTATTTTAAACGTGCCTTTCGTTTTAATATAATTCTCTATATCCTCAACACCTACACTGGTATCTAATCTGGAGATATATAGGCTTGTTTTCATCTCGGCAAGTTTTAGTGGTTGTATATTATCTTCCTGCTTCCCTGTTGCTATTATATTTCTCTTATTCTTTCTCCTTCTGATTTGTATAAATCCGTCTCTGTCTGTTTCAGTGTATTTATTTTCATGCCATTGCCTTACACGTGTTTGATTGTTACCAACTTGTGTGGTTTTTTCGGGTACTAGAGAGCGTGGGATAACACGTGCACTTACCGAACTTTCTTCAATAGAGCTAGTTGGGACCACATTTTTCTTTGTAAGAATGTCGCTGTACGTATTCTTCTTCTCATCTCTCCTTTCAAGCGTCTCTTCCACACACCTTGTATGATCCTGTGTCGCTTCGATATTCTCCACATTATTTTCTTCGTATACATTGTCAACCTTTTTAGCGTGGCCGCTCATAAAAAGGGACATTTCGTCTCTAAGTTCTTGTATGTCTTTCTTATCAATCATCTGACTCCTCAACATACTCATTTCCTGTTTTAAGGAAACGATATCTTTGAGCAGACAGGTAACATCTACATGATCAAAGTTTACTGGCGGCAATTTGTGCAAATCCTTAGCCACAAATGTCGGGAGAGCCTCGTCTTCGGTTTCTTTCAGGGCTTTAATAATATCGAAGAGATTTTTGTTTTTCTTCATATCACCTTTGCGTTGCACTTTCCTCTCAGGCACGTAATTAAACAGCATTTCCTTAGCCGACTCTACCTCCCCTTCAGAGTACTGTGTGGAGCATATTTGGACGATGGCTACTTCGTCCATTAAATCTATTTTGTTTTGGATAAACGTAAGTAACTCGTTAATTATAACTTTTTCACTATTCGCCATTTTTCGTTTGGGAATTTCACTATTCTACACACACTTTATGGCACTATTATAACAACACCAGTACCCAACACACACAATGAATAAACGTACTTTAGGATCACGGATTAAGCTCAAAAGCCCGCATTAAGCTTAGTAGTGGTTACATTATTGTTGGTTTATACCTCAAAGCGCTAGCATTAGAAATTTTCCTTTAATTTACACCGACGGATTGAGAGTAATGTTCAAATATTGGATAATCGAAAATTTCGATAGAAAATTTGGTTTTTAATTGCATTTTTTACTAAGCCTTTCAAAGGTGAGCTTTTATATGGAAATAGGATTTATGTGCTCTGTAGGGAATATTAAAAATCCAATCATAAACTTACCTTGACTACATCGTTCTATTTAGAAACATAGAGAGATCACAAGGCACCTTATAAAATTCTTGTGACCTCATTCCTCGTCATTTGGAAACGGTATTCGGGAATATGAATGCTCAGAAGAACGGGTGGTATTACAAGGTTGCAAGGTTCCAAGGTTGGATAGGGTGGTTCACATCTTTGCTACAGTTTCAATGATGAACCCATTGGAGAAAAGGTATCCGAAAATAGATTAAGATGGTTCAGACTACAACAGAACAATATGACGATGGATACAATGGAACAATGGAAAGTGGGAGCCAGAAGACCAGACAGACGAAGGTTAGATAGGGTGAAAAACGTCAATACTTTGGTACAAGTTTCAAAGAAGCGCCCATTGGCGAAAAGGTATTCGAAAATAGATAAGGATGGTTCAGAGTATAAGAGGGCAATATGACAAAAGGATAATGGATATAGACGTAGGAGCCCGAAGACCAGCTGGACCGTTGACAGCTTGGACATCCAAAATTACGAGGGATCTAAAGGAGACAAAGCTTCATTCAGAGTATGTGGAGGACAGAAGGATTTGCAGGATGAAGACTAGGAGAGCCGACTCCGAGTAAATGGGACAAAAAAAAAAACAGGATAAGGCAATGAAGAAGTTGAGTAAAAAGGGGAAAGGTCGTAGTCGGAAACCTTGTTGCTTGGTAAGGATAGCAATTGATTTCAAGAGCAAGTTATGTATACATTGCTTTCATCTCAATCATAATAGTTCAATCAGAAATACACTTCTAATTATATTTCTATTGTTTCCATAAATAAACCAAAATGATTATATTATCAGGTATTTTGCAATTACGAGTATTACTAAAGGCAAATGTAACAATAATTGAACTTGAAGTGAGAATAACGTTGAAAATATTTCAAGGTCAAATCCTTGAGATGTTTCATATTTCCAAAACCATTCAACTCTCCGTCCTTGGATTGGATTGGTTGAAAATACATAACTTTTGAATAAAATCTATCGTTCGGTATTTTTTTCTGATTTATAATATTTAATCTTTCAATTAATTGATTAGTTATACAGGGTGTCCCGTTAATCAACGTCATCCCGTGGAGGGGTGATAGACCAGCTCATAACCTACCAGAAAATCGAAATATGACCTTACTAAAAATCGCTCATTCTCGAGATATCGGCACTTTTTTGTTTTTCGTGAAATTCGACACCTTCGATCAGTTTTTCGATCGCCACGGTCACAAAATTCAATATTATGGGATTAAAATTTTTGATTCGTAATCCTGAATAATTCAGATATTTGATTATAGTCCAAAATAAAACCTATTAATTCACAATTTTGAAAAAAAGAACATCGTTTCCGCCTCTCGAGTTTTTTGTTTTTTATTAGCAAATTTCGACTCCTTTACAATGTAAAAAAATTGGATGACATTAAACTGGCAAATTATATTTAGAAACTTCCTCATTTAGTGCTGTTTTTAAAAAGGTACAAAACTGGATATAGTTCCCTTTACAAAAAAAGATATTCCTGTTTTACTTCAAAAGGACATCATTATAAAAAAAACAAATGCAGGATTATAGCTTCCTTATGTCCAATATTTGGATAAGTGATAGAGGATGAAAAAGTATGAAAAAAAGTCTAACAAATGAATGTCGAAAAATCAACTGTTTTGGAGTTATGGTCTTTTGAAAATTGAGGAGCATGAAAATTTCTCATTTGGGTTTTTTGACTATAACTCACAAACTACTAACTCGATTTTGACAAAACAAACTAAAAATCGTAGGTAATAAAATAAGCTTTCAATGAAAATCTTAATTTGTGGCCTTTTCCTTAGAATCTAGTGAGAATTCTGTAAAAAAATATCATTATTTCACAAAATACATGTTTCTTAACAGAATTTTCACAAAAATTTGAAGAAAAGGCCGCACATTAGAAACTTTATCGCAAGCCTACATTATTTACAATTATTTTTAATTTATTTTGTTAAAATCGAGTTCGTGGTTTATGAGTTATAGTCATAAAACCCAAACGAGAAATTTTCATGCCCCTCAATTTTCAAAAGACCATAACTCCAAAACAGTTGATTTTTCGACATTCATTTGTTAGACTTTTTTTCATACTTTTTTATCCTCTATTACTTGTTCAAATATTGGAAATAAGGAAGCTATAACCTTGCATTGGATTTTTTTTTATAATGAGGTCCTTTTGAAGTAAAACAGGAATATTTTTTTTTGTAAAAGGAACTATATTCAGTTTTGTACCTTTTTAAAAACTCCACTAAATGAGGAATTTTTTAATATAATTTGCCAGTTTAATGTCATACTAAATTTTTACAGTGTAAAGGAGTCGAAATTTGCTAATAAAAAACAAAAAAACTCGAGAGGCGGAAACGATGTCATTCTTTTTTTCAAAATTGTGAATTAATAGGTTTTATTTTGGACTATAATCAAATAACTGAATTATTCAGGATTACGAATCAAAAATTTTATTCCCATAATATTGAATTTTGTGACCGTGGCGATCGAAAAACTGATCGAAGGTGTCGAATTTCACGAAAAACAAAAAAGTGCCGATATCTCGAGAATGAGCGATTTTTAGTAAGGTCATATTTCGATTTTCTGGTAGGTTATGAGCTGGTCTATCACCCCTCCACGGGATGACGTTGATTTACGGGACACCCTGTATATGTACTTTATATTGTAAGGTGGTAGATGAATAGCGCCGATTGACCTTGCCGCCCGCGCGGTTGGTCTGCGCATGCGCATCCAATAGGATTTTATTCTTAACCATCAAATAAAACTTACAGTGAAAAAGAATCACTCATTTACTATCAAGCCTGGTCGGTAGCCTTGTCTGTTGCGCTCGACTGTTAATCTATAGGGCGTAGGTTCGATCCCTGATGCCGACCTACTCCAGTCCACAACACAAGCTTTTCAAGCTTACTGTAAAGTGTACAAAGGTGTATTTGGGTTTATTTCGATAACCAAAGATTCATTTAAAAAATATATATGGTTTTTAAAATAGGGTCCAGCTATTTCGATGACCCTGTATTTTGCATTAAGGAACTTGTTAAATAGAAGCTCAAATTTTCGAATTGAACTGTGGATGAAATCGCAGTCCAATCATTAGACCTTATCGCTTTTACACCATGCTACGTATAATAATCGTTATCTTACGGAATGAAGTAAGTATTTTCCACAGGTTCTCCAAAATCCTTTCTCCTCCTCCTAAACCTAAATAATTCCCCCTCATTTCTAATCATTGCATTACTGTGAAATCAGACGATTTAACGTGGCGTTTTTATTGAAAAAAAAATAGTAATAAAACGAAAACATTTAATTAAATTGATGTTTGATTAAATATTTTTCACACATCACTAAATTGTGTCAACATTAATACGTTTACGAGTATATCGTTCACGATAGGTGTTTGTCAATGGGAAAAAAAAACATACTGTTAATAAAATAGTTTTGCCAAACAAGCAATATAAACATGACACTACGAACGGAAATAGATATTAAGTTGTTTTTGCTAGGAAAAAAATATTTATCTAACGTAATACAAACAAACAATATTTTCATAATTTCTCCAACAATTGGTTCATCAATTATCGGAATGAATTTGTTGAACAGTGAACCAATATTTTTTTTTGGAACGAAACATAATCCTTTTATAGATTGTATTTTATATTGGAGCAGTTAATTTATACATTTATCTTTAGTTCCTGGTTCACACACTGTACAAAAATTACTTTCATAAAAGACAATATAGACATATAAATAATAAACAAATGGTTCACTGTGAAACACCGTTCACTGTGCAACAAGGGTGTTTCACATTACCCTTATTGCACAGTGAACGGTGTTTCACAGTGAACCATATTTTACCATAAAAAATAGTTACCACATTCAAAGTTAATAACAGAAAATGAAATTAGTATTGCATTTTATTGCTAGTGCAATGGAGAAAAAAGAGAGAAAATATTCATTCTTGTTAAAGACGTTGGTTCACTGTTCACCAACGGTAAGATATTTTTAATAAAATTAGGTATAAACATGTTTGGGGGATTGTTATAATATTAAAATCATAACAAGCTTACAGGATTGCACAATGCACAGCACATGTTCATTGTTCAAGGATGTTTCTTATCATTTTACAGTTTTGAGTATCAGCCACTGTTCACTGTTCACTGTTCATGATTGATGATTATTATGTTGGCATCATTTCATAGTTTTGAGTATCAGCCACTGTTCACCGTGTTTTACTGGTTCACTGTTCATGATTGACGACTACATATTATGTCAGCATAATTTTAAAGTTTTGAGTATCAGCTGTGGTTCACTGTGCACTACTGGTTCACTGTTCAACATGCCACCCTACTAGTAATTGTTGTACACGCTAACTTCAACGAAAGGACACAGTGAAAAATTCGCGTGTAAATTATTTTATCTTGAAACTTTTCTTACAAGTTGAAAGTAGGAAGGGTGTTTTTGAAACAAAAGAAAGCTGTAATGAAAATAATTATTGAGAACAAAAAACAAAGAGAATCACAATAGAGAAACAAACAGAGAAACAAAAGTAGTCGTAAAAGTAACTGTAATTATATGTGTACCTAATATTTGTCCTGTTAAGAGTATGCATACCGACATTTCAAAAATTTCCACAAACGGGAGACCTTATATCTCGACAACCGTTACTAAATATGCTTTGGAACAAAATAGGGTAGATGCATTGAATATTTATCTAGGGAATAACTGTAAAAATATATATATATATATATAGATTTCACAAAAAAAATAATTGAAAAACACCTCTGATCTTTATTCCGAAAGACGGAAACTCGTGTCCCGAAAGTCGCAGAGTAAAATTGTACTGATATTATGCATTAAAATCTAGGGAATAACCGTAAAAGTATTTTTTTAAAGACGCAAAATAAACCCCGGAAAATGAAAAAACGCTATTTTTACCATTTTATCATGCGATTATTCACGCGATTTTGAACCTTAATGCTGTGGGAAATGACTGTGACTTCATTCTTGGTACCAAGCCCTTGAAAACTTGTAAATGATTCATACCATTACGTAACTAGCTTTGTGAAAAGAGATTGTGAAAAAAAAACCCGTATTTTCACAAAGTAATTGTTCCTCTCGGTCTATTGTATCTTGCGTGGGTATTTGTCAGAATACAATAGAAGGCTGTCGAGTTGTCAGTAAATAGAAAAACAAGGAAAAACTTGGAAAATAATAGTTACCCTACAATGGACTATTCCAACGCTTAAAAAATCGAGCCAAATTGTCATCAAAACAATATTTCTTTTTTTAATAATTAGCTTTGTCAGTCATCGATCTATTAGATCTGTCCTCGTGAAAAAGAATGTCGATTGAATCTACAACATATCGACAGAAGAATTTGAATTTTTTACATCGATTGGACTCTCTGTATCTATCAGTCGACAGGATTCCAAAATCAGTTGGTTTAGAATTAAAGTTTAACATAATATTGTAGTCTCTCAACTAATGCACAGTGCAAGATGGGCTAGCTGGACTTACTCTCAAGAAACGTTCACCATTCAGTCCTTAACACCTGTGTGTGTTTTCATACACCTTTTCTATTAGTATATTATACTCTCATCCATACCTTGGATGGGATTCGAACATACGCCCCACGGCTATAAAGTAATGAGTCTACTCACAATTTTTTTTAAAGAAAAATGGGCGCGGTGAAATTTTTTTATGAAACAAATTATATTTAGATTGTTTTTCTTACTGAAAATTTATGGGGAAATGTGTGTTAATAATGTGATATTTATAATTTAGTATGAAGAAGTGCTTATATGTATACCTATTCCAATCTCTAGGGGAAGAGCCGCCCCCCCTGCCCCCATGCTCATGGTGTGGTCCCGGCATAACGGAACAGTCGATTATTACGAATTATTCGTATTTTTTATTTCACCAGAAAGTAGGTGTGACATAATCCTATATGTCCGTGGTGTCATGTACTGTTTACCAAGCTTTTAGCGGGATTAATTTGGTCACATCGGACATTGGTGATATTATTGTTGTAGGTAGGGACATAATTGTCTATTAGTATGGAACAAGCAATACGATATTCATTAGGGTAGCTAACCTACCTTTGCGCTGACCGAAATATGGAAATAATCAATTCGGAAAATAGTGGATTCGAGCAGAATTTGAGTGGGATGAGAATTACAATTATTTTGTTATCGTTTTATTGAATTTTTAAGGCGTGATTTGCGTGCAAAATTACGCAATATCTCGACAAATAAATATTATTGAAATTAAACACAAA
Source organism: Ceraclea dissimilis (assembly GCA_963576895.1). Lineage (NCBI taxonomy): Eukaryota > Metazoa > Arthropoda > Insecta > Trichoptera > Leptoceridae > Ceraclea > Ceraclea dissimilis. The sequence continues at coordinate 13,963,194 of OY756370.1, forward strand.
GTACGAATTTAGAATTGATAATTAATAATTACTAGAGGCAACAACCCTTACAGTAAAAAGTATACAGAAACTACAATGCATACAAAGGTTCATGGAACGGCAGATGCTTGGTGTAAGTCTCCGGGATAGGTTAAGAAACGAAGAAATTGGACAGAGAACCAAAGTTGCCCATATCATGAGCCGTGTGTCAAAACTCAAGTGGCAATGGACAGGACATATGGTCAGGCAGGGTGACACCAGATGGGCGCCACGAATATTGAAGTGGAGGCCTTGGATAGATAGAAGGAGTATCGGAAGGCTACCAAAGAGATGGACGGACGACATTGGCCAAATCGCTGGGGGAACCTGGATGCGAAAGGGTCAGAGCAAAGGTTGGAGCGAAGAGATAGAGAGAGAGAGAGAGCTGCTGTCGAATATCAAAGTGATCATGTAGACCTCAAGGATGGACCTGTTTTGAATAAAATAAATCAAAGAAAGTGTACGACAAATTGCATGAATGTGACGAAAGCATGGACTGTGTGTATGAATAGGGCGGTCTGGCGTCCTGTTCTGTAGAGAACAGGTATAGACCTGCCCCAAGAGACGTAGCGTGAGGGGATAGATAGATAGCTATGAAAAATAATAACATACTCGTTTTTATGAGGTTTTATCAATGCTTGCCGTCGACATCCAACTCGATAAATAGTTATCACTTATCGATTCGTCAAGTTCAAACGATCGATTCAATGGGGTGTGAAGTGAATTACATGTAAATATTAACAAGTAATGAACTATAAATTATATGTTATATCGAGTAATTTACCCACATAAAGTGTTATTCGTTATGTTTTATAAAAACAGGTAAACTGATATCAGGGAAATGAATGTATGAATATTATATGGGCCTATTAGGCGGATAGATTAGGCGGCCGGACTGGTCGACAGATGGTAATGATTCTCGATATAATGATAACTTTCGAGAATGGATGATTCTCGACATAATGATAACTTTGGAGAACGGATGATTTTAGCTTTGAAATGGGCTTCCACCTTGTAGGCAAGGTCGTTTAGAAATCTTAATATTCAACAATACAGGTATGCCGATATTAAAATACCTACATCAAGACGTCATATGATGAACTTTTTAACATTGTTTTGTAGTGACCCGTATGGACCAGGAAATTAAAAATTAAATTCAAAATATCACATCCATCCTTTACTATCACGGCGAAAGGGCCTAATCAACCATTTTATGTGAATCTAACATTACGAACGACATAATAGTTCATCGTTTTTTTCCCTGAATCGTTTATTAATTTTTTAAATGTATCTGGGTTTATTTCGATACATTTTTGTTAACTTTACAGTACCTAAGCTTGAAAAGCTTTATTTTTATACGACTCGATAAGTTTTTCTCATTTTATCGATTATTTGATAAGTTGTTAACATTTTATCGACATCTCGATAAGTTATCATTTTCTCATTCCTTTAACATTCCCACCTTTGGCTAATGATTTGATGAATATTTTAGCAACATCAACCACAGTTAACCCTCCGTGTCAGGAAAAACAAATTACCCCCAACATTGATAATAATAATTATTATCATTAATAATTTAATGTGTTTTATCGAATTTTAATGGGGCTTGTTAAGTTTCACTGATTTTCCTACAATGTTTCTTATAACTTATAATAAAAAAATCATTACGTCAATCAACTACCGACACGGTATATCCCAATAATGAGGTAACCAGTGAATGCTATACAGGGTGTTTGGCAGGACGTCAGACAAACTGATATGGTACTATATAGAGGGGATTATTTGGAACATATTTTCGGTACTCAGAAATTGTATAGGGTGTTCCCCATTTTTTTAAGAATTTTTGATTTTTTTTATCGAATTCCCAAAATTTTACATGTTAGCCTCTATAACTTTTTTATTAATCAACCAATCAGATCCAATTCAATTTTAATTTTATCTCAGATGCATGCCTATTCAGATAAAAATAATATTTGTTGAAAATTTGCCAGAAAGTGGCGGTTAAAAAAAATATGGCCCGACAAAGTCCCAAGAACGGATAGAGAAAAAAATTACCTTATGGCGCGCCATCAGAAGTTTGAAAAACAAAGTTGGCAGTTTATTCTAACAATTCAGAAATTGGCTATTTTTTTTGAACAGCACTTCTGAAATATTATTTGAAAGTAGCGAAAAAATGTAACCATATCTTATTATCACATCAAGCAACACTAAACCAAGTTTGCTGCGTGAGACTTCTGCGCAAAAAAAATTTACTATAAATATAATTATTATCACTTAACTAACGACATCTTGTGTTAAAGTATCGCGACGCAATTACGAAACATTTTTATCCTTGTCGTCCTTTGGGAGACTACGTTGTCAAACGGCACTTAGCAAGTTTTGTAATAATCTAAAGTGCGAAAAGTTATTCTTAGGTTAGAAGTAAGTATTTAGTAGCTGATGTGAAAGTTACGCTTAAAACTTACTATCGCAAACATGTCTCATACAAGTTACGCCAATGTCCCTAGAATATAATTTACTGAGAATTTATTGTATTATCATTATTACTTCGCCTCACAGGATAAGCTTATCGCGTCAGCGGTTATATAGTACTCGTATTTACCAGTGCTGTAACGTAGATTTTTTTTTCACAAAAATGGTCTTAAATACTTTCATGCACACTTTACGGTAAGTTAAAAGCTTGTGTCGTGAAGTGCACTATACGTCGTCAGCAGGAAAGCAGTAAAAGGAACAGGCCTGCACATTGCATGAATGTGACCTAAGCATGGAGTGCGTGTAAGGATAGGGCGTACAGCCTTCTCTTCCTAGCCCACAAGGGATGCGATAAATAAAATAATATATATACCTAGATATATTATTTTGATTATATTAAGGATCATTTTAGCAGCTTATTTCTGGAAAATTTATAATGCGATCAATCGGCATCAATAAAAAAAAATCAATTAAACTGTCATTAGCGCCATTTTGCCTGCGGTGTCAGAGTGACAAACTAGAAAAAGAAATAGAATAAAAAGATTGAAAAGGTATTCAGGTGTGAAATTCATCGCAACTAATAAGTATGTCACCTGGCTAGATAAGGGGAGTCCATATAATGTGACGATAATCCTATTAGATGAATTGGATGACATTTTTTCGTAAAGGGTACTCTTTATGATAAATTATTGGGATAATGAAGATATATTTACTCCTAAGTAAGAAATCATGAGTAGATCTGAACTGGTTCAAGCATTTAGATCCAGCTCCAGCTCATTGATCGTTTACAGCTCGTATGGTTCGTACGGTTCACAGCTCACTCATGATTCGATGCATAGATTTTGAAAATTATTATATTTGACATAGATATGTCATAATGCTGTGTTTAAGAGTTTGTTGAAAACTCACTTGTTTGGTAGGTCATATACTATGTAACTAGGTATGTATTAATGTTAATATTTAGGAGGCGCCCTTGGAGTGGAGTAAATCCAAAAAAAACGGCGCATTGTAAACAGTCTTTATTACTAATTTAATTGTTTCAATACAATTGCAAGTTTTTATTTATTTATTTTTTTAAATGAATCTGGGTTTATCATGATGCGATTCAACATGATGCGAATTTATAAGCACAACACTGTCAAAATCGTCAGATCTTTATATATCATTTAACCGACTCTCAAAATTGATCTTAATTGTTTTAACAGTGTCTAATAACACCTTTTACATTCATTAAATACAATATTATTGTGAATCAATCTTAAAATTTCGTATACAGGAACCTGTACACAAATTATCTCATGCGTCTACTCTTCTTCATGGTTCATTTGCAATTAAAAGGGCGGTGAGTGTAAGTGAGTTCTTTATGAGTCAAATACTAGATACATGTTTGATAGAACTGAGAAAAGAGCCGCGAACTGTTGTGAGATACATATATTTTTGTCTACGAATAGAAAGAGCTGTGAGCCGGTTAGGAATCTCTCTTTTTATAATGATCTCAAGATCTCTACAAAGCGACTCGTTGCTCATGCCTCCAAGTAAGTATTATTTATATGAGATAATCCACTTTCTTTTAGAAAATATCATCACAAGTGTGGAGAAGGGACGGTGGACTAAAAAGAAATGCTTTTGATATATTTAACTCCCTCTATTCACTACGACTTACCCTCATTAATTTAAGGTATACTGTCCTCTCCGCATACCCCGAGAAGGAGACGTGAAGTGAAGGGATAGATGTCGTCATAATTTATTTTTTCTTTTAAGATAAGTACATCCTTAAGTGACATTTTTCAAGATAAATTTAAGTTGGTCGTAGTACGCAATGGAAAAAAGTTACCAGCCATCGGCTGGTTTAGGTGATCACTGTACTCTCAAGAAACGTTCACCATTCAGCCCTTCAACACCTGTGTGTGTGTATTCTTACACCTTTATTATAGGTTCTCTGAAAAATTTGCACCTTGGCCTTGGGTGAAATTCGAACCTACACCCCACGGCTGTGAAGCAAGGATTCTACCCACCAATTCACAAGACGTCTCAGGCTGTCTGCGAAGAAACCCAATTATAAAGGCCAACCTTTTTATCCACTGCCATCTGTTGAAGAGATGAGAAAGATAAAAACAAGTTAAAAAATTCCTTAATTAAGTACTCTGACTCCATGTATTTTCAACAGAAAGGAAGTGACGCAATTTCACGCTCGGTACTTTGTGGTATTTTAGAGTCGCAAAACTATTAACACGATATCAATAATAAAAACTAAAACACATTTAAAACTATCGCTTAATTCCTAGATAACGTTAAAACTAATACAGTTTTTAACCATGAGAACAAAATTTCGAAAACGTTATACCCACGAAATGTCAATATTTTCCGGTAACCAGACAGAAACTCACAATGACAAAATCTCAACTGTCAAAAGGGTAACCTACTATTGACAGAATTGCAACTCAACACCGGAAAACCTGTTGCCGACAATTTCAATATTGTTGGGTTAGGTTCGTTAGGTTTTTTTTTTTTTTGCACACAAAAACAAAATAAAAATAAACAACGGCATCAGATTTCCCGGTGTTGAGTTGCGATTCTGTCAATAGTCGGTTACCCTTTTGACACGTGAGATTTTGACATGGAACCATATTTTCCATACGATTTGACAGTTTGTGGGCACCAGTTTACTTCACTAGTAGCATTGAGTACGACATCTATAGGTACTTAATATAAAAGTCAATGGTTACGCCCCTGCCATTACTTCCTTGACAAGGATCTAGATCATGAAACTAATTGTATTATTACTACTAAAGTTTTTCACCAAGGGAAGGATACAAGGATATAACAGGAAGCGAAATTAAAAGACCTACTTATTTTTTCTCTATCTATTACTTACTATACGATTAGGGCTGCCACCTTTGTAAGAGCGTAGACCTGGAGATTCGGAAAAAACGAATTTGTGACCATAGTTGACCTTTTTTTTTTTTTCTTTTTTTTTTTTGGTCCACACCATTATTCCAAACCCGGAGATTTACTATGCTGACCCGGAGACCCAGTTTTTCTATGGGGGGGATCGGGACCCCGAGTATTTTCCTTTTTTTTTTTTTTTGGTCCACACCATTATTCCAAACCCGGAGATACACTATGCTAACCCGGAGCCCGGAGAACACCACTCAAACCCGTAGACTCCGGGTCAAACCCTGAGAGGTGGCAGCCCTATATACGATAGAGATATCTAGCATTCCTCGAGGGAACACTGAGAGATCACACATGTACTGATAATATGCATTAAAATCTAGGGAATAACCGTAAAAGTTTTTTGATTGCGGCAAAATTAAGCCCAAAAAATGGAAAAAAACGCTATTTTTACCATTTTATCATGCGATTATCACGCAATTTTGAACCTTAATGCCGTGGGAAATGACTGTGACGTCATTCTTGGTGCCAAGCCTTTAATGCTGCGATTTTATTGTCATAGTAGTCCGAGAGCCCGCTGCTTAATTTATGACGTATCTGTTTTTTGATCGAAATGTGGTACAAATGATAGCTTACCAATAGGGTTTTACATCGCACCAGGGTTGCCTATCAAAATCTTGCCGCAACCCCCCTGCCCCCCCCCGAAAAGGTCCCTCTTCGCGGTTTTTCGCATTTTGTAGGAATATGGTAAGAGATAGAAGAAAGTAGTCAATGACAAAAATAATCCTTGCTAAATTCTCTACAAAAAATGTTAAGTAAATTTTTCATAGGACTAGTAGTTTTGTAGAGACATATTTTGTAGAGAATTTAGCAAGGATTATTTTTGTCATTGACTACTTTCTCCTATCTCTTACCATATTCCTATAAAATGCGAAAAACCGCGAAGAGGGACCTTTTCGGGGGGGGGGGGGGGGGGTTGCGGCAAGATTTTGATAGGCAACCCTAGTGCGATGTAATACCCTATTGGTAAGCTATCATTTATACCACATTTCAATCAAAAAACAGATACGTCATAAATTAAGCAGCGGGCTCTTGGACTATAGGAACGTGTACGTGCATTTTGGTTTGGTTGGCATTAATTTCTAATCTAATAGCAGATATGGTGGAATAGTAGAATAGTACCCAGTATTATTTGAAATTTGATCGTACCATCTCATCCTAAGTATTCTCTTCAGAATGTTATTTACGAGTAGATTTATACCTCCAAACTCCGAAAAACATTCTCAATACTTCGTAACTGGTTTTATTTTCTCCAAATAAAATTATGATATCCAATATTAGACACCTTTCAATGTATCAAATATCGATAATTTGATACCAAATCTATAGAGGGCGGTAAAAAATAATAAGTGAAAGAAATAACCCTTATTAGATTCTGCTAGATGGATGATTTTTTTTATTGAAAAACTGAATGCCGGTAAATATATATATATATATATATATATATATTTTAAAAATGAATCTGGGTTTATCGAAATAAACCCAAATACATCTTTGTACACTTCACAGAAAGCTTAAAAGCTTGTGTTGTGAAGTGGAGTAGGTCGGGGATTGAACCCGCGCCCACTGGATTAACAGTCGAGCGCGTTACCAACCAGGCTACCGACCACCTCAATTTAGAAGTAGTATTAAAAAAAAGCAAAATGTGAAAAATTTCAAGATGGGTTTGAGTTAGATATTGGAACGTACGAAAACAACCTTTTCAAGTGGAAACGATCGGAAAATATGGTGAGTATTGGTAAAGTCCAATGTCCAAAAGACCCAAAAAGTCCAATCCATTACTATGAAATGTTCATATTTGCATTGAGAGTAGGCATACTGATATTTTAAAAATTTCTAAAAACGAGAGACCTTAGATCTCAACAACCGTTACTAAAAATGCTTGGAAAAAATAAAGTATATACCTACATTGAACCTTTATCTACGGAATGACCTCAAAAGATTTTTTATATCTTGTATAGATTTTTCAAAAAAAAAAAAAAAGTGAAAAACACCTCTGATCTTTTTTCCGAAAAACAGTAACTCGTTTCACGAAAGTCTAAGTTTTTTTTGTACTGCTAATATGCATTCAAATCTAGGGGATGACCGTAAAACTTTTCTGACTGAAGCGAAATGAACACCAAAAATAAAAAAAATCTGTTTTTACAATTTAATCATGCGATTGTTCATGCGATTTTGAACCTTATGCCGTGGGAAATGACTGTGTCATAGTTGGGTCGGGAGCCTAAAGTGTTAAAGGTCTACTAAACAGGCGACAATTGTGACGTAATAGAGCCTAATGATGTCTCCTTCAATAATTTAGGCTTAAACTACTTGATACCAAAAAATATCTAATTAGTCGACAGATCCAGCATGACTGGCAAAAAATTCAATGCGACAACTTTTGCTACACTACGGTCGCCTTTCCTTACACCTCTTTCTTTCAGTCATAATTTTCTTCGTCATCCTGTCATCAGTCTCCGGGTTCTAGGTATATTGTGTCTCTGAATTCTAATCGGATATAGTACTTAATTATTCAGTTCTATAAGAACATATCTAATATTCACAAGACATAAAAACAGTAGGAGGTCCATATTATTCACACATTTAGTATAGGCGCCGAATTTAATTATATCAAATTAGTTTTATTAATCTTATTGAAGAGTGAAGACCCCCTCCCTACTCGCATTAATCCATCAAGCTATTGCCGTTAGCAACAAGTTAGCATCGAGCTAATCTTAACATCCCTTACTAGGAATTTCTCAACATCTATACCAGGAATTTAGCTACATTCTACAGGTTTATAGTAAAACCGCGTTTTAGTCTTTGGGATTCGAAAACAATAGTAATGTTTTGTCAAGTGACACGGAACCGAGACCGACTCGTTTACCAGAAGTGACTCGATGGTCGACTCGCCTATTCAAAAAGGCTACATGACTCTAAATTACCTGAGACCTTGATCTGATTTAAAAAAGGTACAATGTTTTGAAAAATAGCGTCAATTTCACTTTACTTTCAACATTAAAAAAATACAGGCTTAACGGCAGGATGTGGCGGAATATGTAAACGTTCCCCAGGGCATGAAGAGATCACTTAAGCCAGCCAATTCCGAGTCACATAGTGCTGCATTTTTTTTTTACAAAATAACATAATATTTACAACATACACTTAAATTATAATCACATACTCTGTATCATTTTGGATACTGCCCTCCTTAAGCAACCGAATGCTTGTGTGGAGGGCAGGACTCAATCAAATACAACAAATGAATAATCAAAACAGTTTGTAGATAATTCTTGGTTCTGTTAAGGAAGAAACTGTAATGAAAGAACTCTTTATAATTTGTATTCCAGTCCAGTCTTAATATTCCAGAAAATGAAGCATACCTGCGACGGTTTCGTATTAAAGTTGAAGAAAAAGAAGCCGATGAAATGCAAAGCTGTTGATAATAAGGGGAAGGATGTTCATAGGAAAGGGACAATTAAAAACTTTGTCTGAAGCTAGCTTTAAAATGAAGAAGTCGCGGCGCTTTGCTCGCTCAATTATTTTATACTATGAAGTCGAGTGGCAGGCAGGGTTTCCATCAGGTGTTCGGTATTTTACCGAACGGATCGGTATTTCAGCTCTGTGTTCGGTGTGGCAAAAATACCGAAATATGGGTCATTCCGTATTTTTTTAGTATAAAAATTATTTCGAACGAAATTGGACCCCAACTATGACGTCACAGTCATTTCCCGCGCCATTAGGGTTCAAAATCGCATGAAAAAATACTGAAAAGAATATTTTTATACTTTTTGGTGTTAATTTCGCCTCATTCAAAAAACCTTTGCGGTCATTTACTAGATTTTGTTGCATTTTATCGATACAAAAGAAAAATCTGCAAATTTCGGGAAACGCGTTTCTGAAAAAGATGAGAGATATTTTTCACATTTTATTTTTGAGAAAACTATACAAGATAAAAAAAAATACGGTTATTTACTATTAGATAAAAGTTCAATGCATCAACCCTATTTTGTTTCAAAGCATATTTAGTAACGGTTGTCGAGATATAAGGTCTCCCGTTTTTTTGAATTTTTTAAATGTCGATAAATGCTTAGCTTTAACTCCTTTTGTCTCCAATTAATTGATTGATTCACAAACTCAAGTTAATAAGCAATTCAGTTTCATGCTTTGTTTGCCAATTCACACGTATTTTACAAGAATGTTTACATACCTACTCGTATTTATGTTCAGTATTTTTTTTCCGATTTCATCTGGCAACCCTGAGACAGACACGTGTAGAGAAAACGCCACAATAATAGGTACTTACCTAAGTTTATTAGAGGAATTAAGATCGAAAGGTATTTCGCTATGTAATTTCACTAAATGAAATTATTCTCCGATAAAGAGTGATTAATTATTTAGAACTATTACGAGTAGGTATTAGCACTCGGCGCGTGTACAGAAGGTGAATTTAACCCAAATTGTAATAAGGTTCATGGGCGTCGTCAGCGTCGGAGCTAGGAGGAGGGGGGCAACAAAAGATGAAAAAAAACTGAAAAGCGTGTAAATAGCGCCGCAGGGAATTTTTTTTGAGTCATATTGAAGAAGGTCGTGCGGTGTAGTTTAGTTTATTTGAAAATGTACTTCCATAAAAATTTGCTGTTTTGCATAAAAAGCAAGTAAAAAATAGCGCCGCAGGCAATTTTTGTGAAACCAAGGTTTTTTTGATTGATTTTCTGATTTTAGATTTTTTTTAATATAATGGGAAAACGTGCAGTAAAAATAGGTTTTTTTGTGAGGTTTTAACATTTAGTATATAGGGGTGGCGGCGGCCCCCCCCTGACGACACCCATGCCTGGATGTATAGTTTTCAAAGAAGTCCTACAAAATAATAGGTATTTATGTAGTTAGTTATTTTAAGATGCTGGATATTTTTGGAATACTTTTTAAACTTCCTAACATTTAAAACCAAAGTGTTAATATATAGAAGCCATATTTGAGATTTCATTATTAAGAGTGTGAATACCGACATTTCAAAAATTTCTAAAAACGGGAGACCTTCTATCTCGACAACCGTTACTAAATTTGCTTTGTAACAAAATAGGGTAGATGCATTGAACCTTTATCTAGGGAATAACCGTAAAAGATTTTTTATATCTTGTATAGATTTCTCAAAACAAATTTTTAAAAACACCTCTGACCTTTTTTCCGAAAGACGGAAACTCGTTTCCCGAAAGTCGCGGAGTATTTTTTTTTCTTGTACAGATAATGTGCATTAAAATCTAGGGAATAACCGTAAAAGTTTTTTGAAAGACGCAAAATTAACCCCAAAAAATGGAAAAAAACGCTATTTTTACCATTTTATCATGCGATTGTCACGCGATTTTGAACCGTAATGCCGTGGGAAAAGACTGTGACGTCATTCCTGGTGCCATGCCCTTAATTTGTCAAGTTTTTTACTAAATCTTTTCAAAAAGTTTTAGGATCTTTTAAGAGCAGGCATATTGTCATTTAAAATTAAAAAAAACGGGAGACCTTAAATCTCGACAACATTAGATACTAAATATACTTTGGAAAAAATAGAGTAGATTCATTTAACCTTTATCTAGAGAATGACGGTTAAAGATTTTTTATATACTAATTGAATAAATTTCTCAAAAAAATATTGTGAAAATTACCTCTGATATTTTTTTCGAAAGATGGCAACACGTTTCCTGAAAGTCGCGCAGAATGTTTTTTCTTGTAAGTATTGATAATTTGCATCAAAAATCTAGGAAATGACCTTAATAGATTTTGATTGAAGCGAAATTAACCCCAATAAAAAAAACTATTTCTATCATTTATCATGCGGTTGTTCATGCGATTTGGACCCATAATGCCGCAGGAAATGACCGTGACGTCATAGTCGAGTCCCGAGTCTTAAAAAACTTTGGATGTTACGTATTCTTGGTTAGAAACCATTGTGAAATTAATTAGAAACCTCTAAAATATTCAACAATCTTAAAGAAATTATTAAAAGGTTCCCAAACAGTTTCTATTTTGAGAACAATAAGAAGTTCTACTTACCTACTTCTACTTACCCCAACTATGACGTCATGGTCATTTCCCGCGGCACTAAGGTGAAAAATCTCATAGAAAAAAGTTAAAAATAGCGTTTTGTAACTTTTTGGGGTTGATTTCGCTCCGTTCAGTAAATTTTTACGGTTATTTACTCGATTTCAATGCACTTTAACAATAAAAAATAATACTCGCAATTTTCGGGAAAAGGTCAGAGGTGTTTTTCACATTCTTTTTGTTGCTTCACATTTACTAGACAAAGGTTCAATGTAGGTATCTACCCTATTTTTTTCCAAAGCATATTTAGTAAGGTTGTCGAGATATATGGTCTCCCGTTTTTTGAAACTTTTTAAAGTGTCGATATGCTTTGACTTAAGTCAATTGACTATTGTTTGTGCAACAACAATTATTAACTCAGAACATAAAATTTGATAGGTATGATTTTTTCTGTAAAACCAACCGTTTAGGAGTTATTTTGAAAATAGAAATGGATGGCAGAAAATAAATGGGTTTTTGTGCTACCAATTGGAGCGCGGTAGCCCCAGAAGGTCACATTTTTGAACTTAGCATTGCAGGACAGGTACTAATAACATACCAAAAATTCAGGATAACCTGACCTTTTGCATGGCTCCCATAGAACGGTATTACCCGTGGTTCCATGTTAAAATCTCAGGTGACAAAATCTCAACTGTCAAAAGGGTAACCTACTATTGACAGAATCGCAACTCAACACCGGAAATCTGATGCCGTTGTTTTTTTTTCTTTTGTTTTTGTGTGTAAAAAAAAACAACCTAACGAACCTAACCCAACAATACTGAAATTGGCGGCAACAGGTTTTCCGGCGATGAGTTGCGATTCTAGAGATTCTAGAAATAGTAGGTTACCATTTTGACAGTTGAGATTTTGTCATTTGAGTTTCTGTCTGGTTACCTATTCCCCGTTTACTGTACTAATATGTCTGTACGTGAAACTATTGCTGAAGTTAAATGCTCGTACTTTCTCAACCTTCTCATCCTATTCAAAGATCCTGCACAAAGTCAACAAAGACTTAGTAACTGTTACGTAGGGGTATTCAGGAAACACAAAAGGAAGCGGTTAATCTCCGCTTTAATTTAAAATGCTTTTATATCCTACCTACCTGAGGATACAATATACTCGTAAGAAAGAAGCAGCTTCTTTCGAGCGATTATGTCTGAAATGTGCTTCTGAAAATGGTTTTAACTCAATTTAAATGTTGAGAAAAAAGCGCTTCTTTTTTAAATCAATTATCTGTGAAATGTGTTTCTGAAACCGTTTGACTATCATCTTGGGCAACATTGAAGGAACATCCCGCGAGCTTAAGGCCCTCCACATCCCCAGGTAGCTCAGGCACATTAGTAGCGACCTCTTTACCCGCACTTCTAGGCTAATCTTATTAAAAGGTGGGCCCAAGGTTAGCCTGTTAGGGCAAGAATCAAGGTAGAAACAACGGTAGTAAAAACTACGCTACAAGACAAGAAGAAAAGAATAAGCAGTCGTATAAAATGTTTTAAGAACCATGCTTATACGAGTATATATTATTTTCTTCTAATTTTCAGTTCCAGCGTTCCAACGTTCCAGCTGAAACGTGTTTGATATAAAGAAGATACTTCAATATTAAATGTCACTTTAGTCCTGATGATGGCCTCAGCAAGTAGGCCGAAAGCTCGGCAACATCGACAATCTACACACGGTACACCCGAGAACAATAGAGAAGAGATTAACAAGGACCGTGAAAATCTACAAAGCCATCTAAACGATAACATATTTGTACAAAATTTCAAGGTGCTGAGACAAATATTGAAGATGAAAATGAAGACACAGACAATAAAAACGGCATTAAATTTAATAAAAGTGTGATAATAAAGGACTTACAAATACTTGGAACTACCAAAACTTAAACTTGGCACCGTAATCAGACTCTCCAGGGAATAAACGTCTCCAGCAATGGATATGGCCAGCTCGATATAATTCATTAATTGCGTCAATGGTATGGTTTGTTTCATTTATAATATATTCAATACTTACTATGATAAGTTGGGAATGAAAGCTTACAAACTTAATTAACTAATTAATTTCCAAATATAATTAACGTGGTTCTTACGAGGTAACTTCGTAATCTTATTTTCCAGTTTCATCATTCAGAATTCACTTATCAGATCAGCATTACTCCCACATAGGATCCTTCAGAAAACTCTCATCATCTTTTCTTATCTTTAAACAACACAGAAAGAAGAAAAAACTTTAATGAGATGAAAAAGAAAGAAAGATTTTTACTCTGATATTTAAGCAAGATGAATTTTGTGTAATGATACTGATGAGATTGTCTCTAGATGTAAATAAATTAACTTTTTATAGACTAGAATACTTTCCCTCAATGTAGTATACTGCCCCGAACAAATTATTGTGTATCTCTTGACAAAGGAGAATGCTAAAAAAACCCAGGCCCGGAGCAAACGAAATGTAACTCAAATGATAGGTAAAAATGAGTAATTAAATAATGAATAGATGGCACCATCGAAATCAGTGGTTGGAAATATAAAACTGAAGATTTGTGTATCTCTTAATAAAGGAGAATGTTAAAAAAAATCAGGCTCGGCGCAAACGAAATGTAACTTATATGATAGGTAAAAATGAGTGATTGAATACTGCATAGGTGGCACCATCGATATCAGTGGTTGGAAATATAAAACTGAAGACATTTGTGTATCTTTTAACAAAGGAGAATGCTAAAAAATATCAGGCCCGGCGCAAACGAAATGTAACTTATATGATAGGTAAAAATGAGTGATTAAATACTGCGTAGGTGGCATCATCGAAATCAATGGCTGGAAATATAAAACTGAAAACGTGCGGTATTAATACTTTTAAGCAAAATGTCTACTGGATGGATTATGGTAGATTTTATTATAATTTTCCAGACTTATCCACCTAAAATTTACCTGCGGCAAATAAGAAGAAATAATAACTTAGGTTTTTTTATATTATATATCTAGGTATACCTGTCTATTATCAATTATCATCGCACCAATCTCTCTCGCGATTTAACAGCGACTACAGCAGGTATTGTGAACATTTTTGTAGGCGAAGGATAGAGCAAACTAAAACTTTGAAGTTACATGACTTGAATACAACGTTTTGGAAATATCCATCAGAAATGGTACTTAGTATCTTTTTTCGTCACGATTTCACCCCGTTTCTGCAACGAAATGTCATTTACGTACCGCGTAAGAATAAATTCTCTATCAAAAGTCACCGTCTGCCATTGGTTATTGACGTCGAGCATGTTTGTCACGCAGTTTTCCACTTCAAGTATATAATCATTGCAGTAATGCAAGTATATAATCATTGCAGTATAAACATTGCAGTAATTTTCTGATAATTTATCGTATTCGACATAATATTACCAGCACCATCTTCATCTTCTTTCTCAAGCCATGATGTAGGATGCGTTATAAGCGACATTGCCGTCAACGTTGCTAAGGATATGTGATAATGACACTATGGAATAACAACGTCTTCACGACCGTGTTAAAAGTCAGAACACGTATTATATTCTGTTGAGAGATTTGACAGGACTGGTGGTCCTATGCGAGGTTGCCAAAGGTTACAACATGGCTATGCAGTTTGTAAAGGAGGCAGCGATAGTTCGCATACATGTAACGCCATCTTGCGGCCGTTTGTCTTGCATACTCAACTCTTAAAAGCATAGAAGTACCCACTCATTTTCTTATCTGTTCTTTAATTAATATAATACTTTACAAATCTGTGGTCTAAAGTCAATATTCTGAAACTCATCATAGAACGCTGGGGTGGCGTTTTCATACGATTTGAAGAACGTAATTTAATCTTAATTTCCAAGAGTTCTAATTGAATTAATGGTTTAATCTTTATGCAGTTGAGTTCAAAAGTTTAAGTTTTCAAAAGATGTGTCCTTTGTGCACAAAAGTTTGATCTTTCAACAACTTGAACGTCCCCGTATATAAAATGCTTTACGACACCACAATTTTATGAAAGATGATGTACTTTGGAGGTGATTGAACTGAAAACTTACAAATCCGAGACGACTAATAATAATTTTAATATAAAATTTGACGTTAACGTCTAGAAGGCATCGTTTGGGAGAGATTTGAAAATATTATTACTAAGTATGTTTAGGTACATATCGCCATATTATATTTTATAATAATCCGCAAGAAACCAATTTTGAGATAAATGGAGATGGTTAGTAGGGTTCTCGGAGAAAAACCCATAAGAATATTGCTAAAGATGAATAAATCCCAAAAAAGACAAAAGCCTTTCAGAAATCCGCCATTTTAGAATATTATTTTTTCAATAAAGTTTTATTTATTTAGTTATTTATTAATTATCTTCAACGGATAACAGCCCATATCTTCTAGTTGGATTCCAGTAGATGAATGTTGACTATTTTATTGTCTATCCGTGCGGACAGCACTGGGCCGGTGTGGACGGACCTCTCATTGGTTCACTAGAAGTGTCGTCGGTGTTGACAGATGACGGATACACTGACAGGTCTCACTACTCAGATATAAATGTTTGGAAGCTAAAAGTTACTACGGCAACGTTTATGACAAGTTTTTGCACAGGATTACATTGCTTACTTGCCCTAACTGCTTTCCAATTGACCTTACAACAGTGATTGATACTTGTCAAATTGTATCTAAGCGCTACTCATGAAGACGCTTCGCCGCAACACTGTACTTAATCTCTCCCAATACACACACATAACTCTCTTTTAAGGACACCAATGACACAAAAATCTGATGCCTATATCAACTGAATCACTTGCACTGTATTACCTAAGAGGATATACTAACATTGAACTTTCTGCAAGCTATAAACATACCTACTACATACTGCACCGAACTACGCACACATAACCTCAAACTAAAGACGCGATCTACACGGGTACCTAACACTACACACATCTCAATTGGATCACAGCCGGAACTCTAGACGCTTGGACACATAACTTCTGCTACTGCGATTGATAGTCAGAGTGAGGAGTAATCGCGAGCCATTGTTTTCGGAATGCCACGAGCCACCGTTTGACGATTGCAAAATCAACTGTCGGCTGATATCACATACATCATAGATAATCATACCTGTGCATACATACCTCACTTCATGTTAATCATTCTGTCTACTACTCTAACATAGCATAATAACATTTTTACTACTGACTTGAATACTCATTTATATGATCTAATCTATTTGGGATCTCTTATTACTGTACCTATTGCTTATTCATATTATTGTGGATTGTATGTGTATTATACCACTATAGAACTTACATATGCATACGTGTGAATGCTGTTGTGTTTTGATTCCATCCATTTGTTGGAGAGAATACTACTATACTTGTATCATACAGAATTTCATATTTTTTTATTATTTATATTTTGTATTTGTAATTGACTTGTATAATATTTATCATTTATTCAGATTGCATTATTGATTGTTGTTGCTTTTGTGTAATTTTAGTGTTATTATCATTATCATAGTATTATCTCCATATATATATCACATTAACATTCCTCTGGTACAACATCTTGTACCTTACTCTGTTTGGGTTATCTTGGCACTATTACCTGGGTACCTTGCCTGTTCATTCTGTTCTATTCCACACATACAGGCATATAACATTCATATATTTATTAAACTTAGTATCTACCCCATACAGGTTACATTGGTGCTCTTACATTAACATTTATTTTATTGATTGAATCTTCCTCTGTACATATTGTGTTAACATTCCTCATATTTATAAATTTATACATTATTGAACACTTATTTGTCAATCATTTTGGTTATTCAACTTACTATATATTTTTGCTTCATGTATGGTGTTGGTGTTTGCATATATATGTTAGTGTATACATATTTGTATTATTCATTATATAATCACAATATTCATTGTATTAGCATTGTTCTTGCGCATAATTTTATTTATTTGTATATTGATCTATCTCACTCATACTAACTCAGTATTTGCAAGGTATCTTGTTTATTTAATCTTATTGACTCTCTCCTATCGTTCTATACTCCATTTTACCTTAATACTTGACATTTATTAATTTTCGTTTGATCGTATTATTTTTATTATTTGTATCGTCCTTATATTCATTATTTATTCATCCTTCTTGGATAACTATCAATTTACATTTTGTTCGCTCATAAGACCTGCCTAATTGAGCAGAAGCATGAATTGCAAGCATTGTACCAACCCCTTAAGTCCCACTAAGACATTGAAATGTTGTAGATGCATGGATGCGTACCATTGCTCATGTCTTGGTACGAAAATTGCTGATCTCAAGAAAATGTCACACATAGCTAGGACTCAGTGGAGATGTCCCACATGTCAGGTGGAGGATCCAAGATCCCTTAGGTCCAAGACATTGAGGGCGACAGCGGGTTCTGTTGATCGTGACACTGTTAGCGAACCAGTAGGCTCTCCGTTGTCGGCCTCCGGTAGCCCCTGTGGTCTTCAGTCCGACTCTGGATCCGTATCCCAGATTCAAAGAATCTTCGAAGAGATAACGTCTTTGCGTGATGATTTCAAGCGAATCCGCGAAGATATGCGGGAATTCAAGACATTCTCTGCCTTCATCAGCGGATAGCAGGAACAGGTCACCAAGAAGTTATCGGAGATAGATTTGCGGCTGAATCGCATCGATGCCCTTGAATCCGAGATGGCTGATATGAAAAAGGAGGTGTCTCGACTGTCCGCTCTCAGCGCCGAAAGAGAACAGTACGCAAGGATCAACAATGTGGAGATATCGGGTATTCCTGAGACAAGGAGTGAAAATCTTGGTGATCTTATAAACCGATTGGCATCTACGATCGATTCGAGCATACCTCCTGCCAGCATTGTCTCCATACATCGTGTGGCATCGTGGGGCAGGAGCCCGAAAGAAAAGGTGCCTTCTAAAATTCTCATTAAATTTGCCAATCAAATGTCAAAGAATTCTTTTATGGATGCCGCTCGGAAGAGGCGTGGAATCACATCCTTTGACCTTGGATTTTCTTCTGGGGGTAAAATTTATATCAATCATCACCTGACGACCGAGAACAAAATACTGCTCAGGGAAGCTAGGGAACTGGCTAAACTTAAAGACTACAAATACGTCTGGATTAAGGATTGTAGAATTTACGTTAGAAAAATGGATAAGGCCCCTCCAATTCTGATTAAAACGACTGGGGACTTGAAAAGAATGATCTGACTATATGCTTGCGATATGTTTCCTGTTTGCGGCTCTTGTGCTTTGTTGTTGACCACTACTGTGAATGTTATTGATTTGTTCTGCCTGCTGTGTTTGTGTTTGCGTGTGTTGGACTTGTATTACATACTCTTAATTAAGAAATATAGGATGTCTAACTGTTTGCTTGTGTGTTTGTGTCTGCTTGTTTGTTTGCTTGTGAGTCTGGATGTGTTGTTTGTTGTGACTTGCCATATTCTGTTTGCTCATTTTGTTTATTTACCCATTGGGAGCTTGGGCTTGAGCGTTGATTGTGGATTGATGGAACTGTGTCTGTTGACTGCCTGGAATGTTATAGTGGTTATTGGTAATGTTACACTGTGCTGTTATTCTGTCAGATAATGAATATGACACTTTACTATCAAAACGTCAGAGGCCTTCGAACCAAAACGAATGACTTCCTCTATAATGTCCTGCTTAACGATTATGACGTGATTTGCATCACGGAAACGTGGCTTCTGGGCTCTATTTCCGATGCTGAACTGTTTGATGCGAGGTACTGCGTATATAGAAGGGACCGAAACTATGCTGAGACTGGCCAGAGATTTGGTGGGGGAGTGCTTATTGCAGTTCGTAGGGATTTCTCCGTCACACATCGTGTGTTGTGGAGTTCCCTCGCTGAGGATGTGTGGGTTTCCGTGGCGCTTCCGGGCTCGAGTGGATGCTTAAACATATGCTGTACTTATCTTCCCCATGATGCTGATTTTAACGCAAAGCTGAACTCGAATCTGGACATGTGCTCCCATATTCTTGAGGAGAAGCCCGATGATCTGTTTCTTTTTGTTGGTGATTATAATCTGCCTAGCATAGTATGGCAGGGTAACGAATGCAACGGTGCCGTGCCGACGGGTTACAGTGACGTCTCGGCTTGTGCCCTCGTGGACTTCCTGTCTCTGGGTGGGTTGAGGCAATTTAACACAATCCAAAACGAAAGTGGTAATGTTTTGGACTTGATTATTTCTAACGTTGAACACTGCTTGGTGTCCCCATGTTCGGAGCCACTAGTACAGGTGGACGATTCCCACGGATCCCTCTCAATATCGATCCGAGCTGATGTTGATCCGGTGGTGAAGGTGCGGCCAATGGCTTCTCTTCAATTCAGTAAGGCAAATTATCCCGAAATTATAACCTGCCTAAGTGCGTATGACTGGGAGGCTGAGTTCGGGGGCAGGAGCGCCGAGGATGCAGTTTCACATTTTTATACAATACTGAATATGATTATTGAGGAACATGTGCCTCGTAGACAGTCCCGCTCGTCTGGATTTCCGGTGTGGTACAGCGAGCCTTTGAGGAGGATTGTACGTGAGAAGTTGAGGAGTCACCGACGATGGAAGCGAACAGGTAGCCACTCGGACTATCTGTCGTTCTCTCTTCTGAGAGCCAGGCAAAAAAGGGTTGCTCGAGAGTGCTACGACCGATTCATCATGGGAACCGAAAAACTAATCAAGGAGGATCCGAAAAAGTTCTGGACTTATGTGAAGTCGAGAAGGCCGACCTCCACAATCCCGGGTTCTATAAACTATAATGGTATTTCCTGCGATGACCCGCATTCTGCTTCTAATCTCTTTAACGAGTATTTCCACTCCGTCTACGTAGAGGATACGGCTGAGCTTCCAGCTGTGCAGTGCAATGACGGCTCATTGGATATAGGTAATGTGGAATTTACACCCTCATTAGTCTCGAGGACTATCGGAAAGCTTGATCCCCATGGTGGCCCTGGCCCGGATGGTGTTCCGCCATTGTTTGTGAAACAGTGTGGTGCCGAATTGTCTGCTCCGCTGAGCATCTTGTTTAAAAGATCGTTCGAGGAGGGAGTATTTCCGTCGCTCTGGAAGAAAGCATTTATCACTCCAATACACAAGTCTGGGGATAAGCACTGTGCCTCTAACTACAGGCCAATATCAAAGATTTCGACGATTCCTAAACTGATGGAGCGGATTGTGGTGGAGCAGCTTACGTGTGCTTGTTCATCCTTCATAGCCCCCAACCAGCACGGCTTTGTGGTGGGAAAATCTGTGGAGTCAAACCTGACCGAATTCACTGACTATGTTATAGGCTCAATGGGCCCAAAATCACAGGTTGACGTCGTGTATACAGACTACGCAAAAGCCTTCGATAAGATCAGTCATAGGATCCTGATGCATAAATTGAAGGCATATGGTATACACGGTAGTCTTCTCAGATGGGTTGCATCGTACGTCGAGGGTCGATCGCAGGCTGTGGTGGTGGACGGGGAAGTTTCCCAATTTGTAAGGTGTACTTCCGGAATCCCACAGGGCTCACACCTGGGACCATTATTATTCATCCTGTATGTGAACGACATTGGATCCTGCTTTAAGAATTCCGAATACTTGCTGTTTGCGGATGATACTAAGATATTTAAAAAAATTGTATCCGAGCAAGATTGTCTTCATCTTCAACAGGACTTGGAGCGTCTTGCTGACTATTGCAGGAGGAATCAGCTGTTTCTGAACACTTCGAAATGCTGCTCTATCACATTCTCGAGAAGAGACCAGCCGATATCCTTTGATTACAGAATCGAGGGAAAGGTGTTGAACAAGTGTGATAAGGTTCGGGACTTGGGTGTGATAATGGATAAGAAGCTACTCTTTAGGGATCACGTGGACCATATTCTGGATAAGGCGTATAAGATGATGGGATTTATCTTGAGAGTGGGCAAACCATTTAAATCTCCTTTGACCTACAAGATACTGTATTATGCGTTTGTAAGGAGCCATCTTGAGTTTTGTTCTGTTGTATGGAACCCTCAATACATCACATATATAGACAGAATTGGGGGCGTACAGAAAAAAATTGTAAAGCGGCTAAATTATCTAACTGGTATGCATTTTACCGACTACAGACCCGCTGCTGGATACCATAAATTGGCGACCTTGGAGAATAGAAGGACTCTAATAGACATGACCTACTTGTACAAGATCGTGAGTGGACAGGTGAACTCATCTAAACTTCTGGGGCGCATTACCTACAATTGTCCCACCCGCCGCACTCGCTCCAATTTCTTGTTCAGATTGCCCACCTGCTCTACTAATTATGCTCAAAATTCCTTCATCTACCGTGCCTGCTCCGTCTATAATTCCTTCTTCAGGGTTCTTGATCCCTTTGCAATGAGCAAGGAACAGTTTAAGAGGGGCGTGTCACAGTTGCTGAGTTCCTCGGCAGCGAGTTGATCCGCCCACTCTAATTCTTTTGGTTACCAATATATATTTATTTACTATTGACTTTTTTCTTTTATACTTTTTACGCTGACTGTATGTGTTATCATTGTTGACTATTCTTCACTGACTTCCATCTAATGATTATTATATTAATTCATGTTCTGATTACTTACCGTGTGTGTGTGTGTGTGTGTGTGTGTGTGTGTGTGTGTGTGTGTGTGTGTGTGTGTGTGTGTGTGTGTGTTTCACTTTATTTTCTCCTTATTAATTATCTCTTATTATTGTTATATCGTCGAATTTGTATGTGATTGTCTATTGAATTTTTTAATATTGACTATTCCAAATTATTATTGTTAACTGACTAGTTCGGTTTATTGTGTGTTTGTCTATAATGTGATTTTTATCTTAATTTTCCTTTAAAAATGAACTGCTTTTGTGACACAGATAATTTGGTAATCCTTGAGTCTTCGCTGGTGTATTTGTTGCTGATGTTAATTGTTTATGCTTGTTGAAAAACTGTTTGTACTCGTAAAAAAAAAAAAAAAAAAAAAAAATCCCATTTTAGATCAGCTCATTTATTTGTTTATTTTCTAATCTATGCTAGTTTTTTTATTTATTTTTCGGCATTCCACCCATAAAGAACGAGTGATCTCTACATCTATTCCAGTTTCTAAAACACTAAAAGAAATCGTATACAAATAATGGTATTTTCAAAATCCAGTTAGATTTGAGCTTTTGTCCCTTGAGCATATTTCAAGGGCACTCTTTTGTCTTTTTTGGGATTTATTAATGTTGATCAATATTCTTATGGGTTTTTGTCCGGTCACGGGTTGGTAGCAGGGGTGTACCCAGGGAGGAAGGGGGGCACTAATATTTTATTATTATTATTCTGGCATGAAAAAGAGTAAATAGCGCCAGAAGGCATTTTTTTGTGAGACCGAGTCAAGAAGGTCATAATATAGAATTGCTGATTTTTTATCATTTTTTAAATTTAATTAAAAGGATCTGAGAAAGAAGAAGATTCTGGCGCGACCATGTGGAGAGAATGGACAATAACAGACTTCCACACGTGGTGGCTAATAACATCCCAGAAGGCAACCGCCAACCAGGAAGACCAGCAAAGAGGTGGCGAGATAGTTGGAGTTCGCTGCCCCAGGAGACCCCTGTGCAAGAAACAGATTCCCGGATCCAATGCAAGAGAAAGAAGAACATTTGGACTTACGTGCACAGACCCAAATACTTTCCAGAACACCTCACAGTAAGCTATTAAAATCTTGTGTCGTGAAGTGATGAATCACCGCCACCTTGACATTTCTCCCTTTCTCTAGCCATGATATAGGATTAATACATAAAACATTATAGGCGGGGTTGCCGTCACCGTCGCCAAGGAAATGTATGGATTTAATAACAGTTCCTTAACGACGAGTATGACGGACCACGTATTATAATATGTATTCTGTTACGAGATTTGACAGGAGTGGTGGTCCTATTCCAACAGGTGGCCAACTGTTACAGCACGGGTAGAGTACCTACTCTAGGAGGCGGTGGATGAATACATCGTCGACACTGGGGTTCGAATCCAGCGCTTCCCTCTTGGGAGACGGGCGCTCAACCATATGAAAGTGATGTTGTGAAAATGGAAAAAAATGTTAACGAAAATCCATTGTTCTCACAAGAAATAAATTGCGACTTTCAAAACATATAAAATATATTGGTTTCTTACCTCAAGTTTCAGTTGTATCAGTTTACAGGCGCTGGGTGTAGAGGGGATCTGGAAATATATGAAAAAGAAACATTGTTAAAGACAATATTAAATTTCTCTGATATTGCTTATTGATTTTATGCTACACGCTTAGCAAATGGCGGACCGCGGTCCAAATCCGGACCGCTAGCATATTTTATGCGGACTTCCAGAAATTAGTTGACACAATTCATATTTCTTTTAAATATGGTAGAAGGTATTTAAGAATATAAAATTAAAACAAAATAGCATAGTTTTTTCCTCGTGTTAGTATTTTCAATAATTATTGTGAAAATCCATTAAATACCAAGTGTTTCATTAAAAAAAAATGTCTGCGGCGCTAATTACGGTGCGGGTATGTTATGTATTACATTATTCATTTAAGTATTTTTGCACCACAAAAAATAAACTGGACCTTTTCTTTTTATCTACCTTCTTATGTTTTCTGGCAAACAACCTCGAAATATAATATCCAGATGAGATACTATTGATGGACAACCAGATTCAACCTTTTGTTAAAAAAAAAATTCGCCTATGGCTCTATTTACTACTGCTTTTTATTGCATTTGGCATGATCTTAATTCTAGAACCAAGTGATCTTCCACGTGACGCACATTGTTGTTACTTATTGTCTCTGGTTCTTCTCACTCTTGGCTACGACTTTATTTGCTTGTCAACAACTACCATCAAACGGACCGCGACGGTCTTATAATTAAAAAAAAAAACGAGCCCCCAATGGGACTTCTTGGCAATCCCTGCTACAGGATATTGATGTACAGATAATATTATATGCGCGCAAGATATTCAAACTCCTGCCTAAAGATAATAATATCTTATACGTATTACAATGTTTTCTCAGGCATAAAAACAGGATATGAAATTTTTCCACTACACATTTTTTGAAGCGTATTTAAGTGTTATTGTTGAATATGCTGTGTTCCATACATGGGCGTCGTCAGTCTTGGAGCTAGGGGCGGTCGGGGACCAAAAACTGAAAAAAAAATGTAAGTGGCACAAAAAAACGTGCAAATAGCACCGCGGGCGAATTTTTTGGTGAGACATAGTGAAGAAGATCGTGATATGTTTTTTTTTTGATAATGCATTTACATAATACTTTGCACAACAATATGTATGCAAAATATTTTTTTGGAAATAAGTAATGAAAAATAGCACCGCAGGCAATTATTTTTAGGAAACTGATGGTTTTTCATACTAATTTTAGAAAATTTATGATATGATGAAATAATGTGTGGTAGTAATGTGATTTTTGTGAGGTTTTATCATTTAGTGTGAAAAAATAAATACCTATTCCAATCTCTAGGCCCCCCCCCTTGGCGACGCCCATGATTACAAACCAAACTCTCTCAATTTCAAGAATATGAGAGACCATCTTTATAATAAAACGGATGCTGTCCGTATGCTCTGTTGCAAAACATTTCCATAGATGACGTTTTTGTCGATGCAGACAACAACAGAGGTGGTCGGTAGCCTGGATGGTAACGCGCTTGACTGTTAATCCAGTGGGCGCTAATTCGATCCCCTATGCCGACCTACTCCACTTCACGATACAAGCTTTCGATGAAGTGAACAGGTTTGGGTTTATTTCGATAAACTATTTCTTATGTACTTTTGATTTGATATTTCATATTTGTTAATGTTTCAGTTGTACCTACCTCAATTTGTTTATTTTGTTGTTGCTTGTATTGTACTTGTATAAAACTACTATTAAGATTGCGCCGTAAATAAATAAATAAATAAACCTAGATTTATTAAAAAAATATTAAAAGCGTGGTAAAAGCGATATTTCTAAAAATAGTTTGACATTAAAACAACTGAATTTTAAAAATATCCGAACTATAGTTTCAGTAGTGGGCGTATCGATGAAGCAAAAAGTCAGATGAAATAATAAGCCGTTTTTAATAACGAATTCGTTGTAAGTTTTAAGCTGTTCCATCATCATTATCGAAATAATATTATGAAAGATTAATAATGTAAGCTTGTGGGGAGGAATTTAATATTTAATATAATCCCCGTTCTTTGGGGATATACTCCGTATACAGGGACATCGAAAAAATAATGCCGGAATTATCAATAAAAAAATGCTAATAGAGGTATTTAGAAAAATGCGCTATTATGAGATTCGAAAAGATAGACGGAAAAATGACTGGATACGAGAGAAATCCAAGGTCACCGGCGTGGTAACACGAGCAGCTGCCTTAAAATGGGCAGGACACGTTGCCAGACGCTCAGATTCTAGATAAATATGATAAAAAGATTCTGGAGTGGCAACCTAGAACAACTCAGGGAGGGACGTGTTTCGAGCATAAGGAATCGTAGAGTGCGTATTACTAATTCCATGATTGCGACGGAGGCAATAGGAGGGTCTGGCGACCTGTGTCAAAATGGTCAGATTTTTATATCTCTCTCTTCACCAACCTGTCAACAATAGATTTCATTGTTATAATAGTCAATAGTGTTGTATAACACTTTTTACAACCACACCATAGCCGTGCTGTAACAGCTGGCAACATAGCATAAAGATCGCATAGGACCACCACTCCTGTCAAATCTCCTAACAGGATATAATACGTGGTCTGTCATACTCGTTGTTAAGGAACTTTTATTGCATACACATCCTTAGCGACGGTGACGGCAACCTCGCCTATAATGTTTTATGTACCTGTTGTCAAGGTGACGGTGGTTACACACATTAAGATTAATATTAATGTTCATTAATCTTTTGTTATTACACACTCGTATCTTGACACGAATTTTTTCATACTTCTTTTTTCGTCATGGTGCACTTTCTGCAGGTAAGAGGGCAAAAGGTGCCCATATTCAAAGGCGCATACACTAACGCATTATGTCGTGCACCAAACGAAATTTGCGTTAACCAGTTACCACACAGCTATATTCTTTTAAATTGTTTTTCATGACCCTGTTCCTACCTCCTATAATAATGATATAATGATTAAAATAATATCATTTCCTGATAAAACGGAATAACCTTATTGAATTAAATTCACATGAGAAAGCTCGGGTTATTTACATATATACTTCTATTTTCATATTAATACCAGTACATATGCGTGAATACGGTTTCCGGAGAAAAATCCATAAGAATATTGCTCAACATGAATAAATCCCAAAAAAGACAATAGCCCTTCATAAATATCCTCAACGGATTAAAGCTTAAATCTAATTGGATTTCGAAAATAAAATTAATTGTATCTATTAGTAAGTGTATCACTTAGCCGACGATCAGTCATAAGCCTGATGGATAAAACATCATTTGCTGTATATCTGTTGATATGACTGCTTGTTATATTCAACTACGACATGTAGAAAATTCCGATGTTCTCACAAAACATGATTTTCAAAAATAATCGAATAAATAAATCTTTATTGGCCAAAGAAAAATATGCATAGCTACAAAAACAAGACAATGGTAGTGTGCCAAAAGGCGGACTTATTGCAAAAGCAATATCGTACAGTCAACTCGATGTACACCTATTCTATTCATTTTTCTGGCAAAGCACCCGTTTGTCCGAGACATTGATTAGAGAAAAGCACATTGACATTGAGTGAAAAAATATGTATTAGGACGCGTAGCCTAATGGAGATCTGTCCTATCTGCCTACCCCGCAAGTGATGCGGCATGAGAGAGTACAATAAAATATTTTTAAAATATTTTTAAAATATTTTTAAAATATTTTATTGTACTCTCTCATGCCGCATCACTTGCCGGGTAGGCAGATAGGACAGATCTCCATTAGGCTACGCGTCCTAATACATATTTTTTCACTCAACCTACATTGATACAATAGAACCTACATTGGTAGTTCTGGTTAAAATATTAATACGTTATTTTGCGAAGCCGATTTCCACGATTTTGATATACTATTGTTTTCATTAAAAACATTGTTTCTGTAAATTCAGAATCTGCTTTATCCGTTAATAATCTCAGAAGTCTGAAATTTTGTGGGTAGGTAATTATTTATCGATTAGACTCGATAATATGGATGACTAATTAATCAAATTGTCGGCTGAATTAATTTTATCAATATTTCGCCAGCTGGTTCATAATTACGGAATTTACATTAGAGGCCAAAATTCAAGAATAATAAAATAACCGATAACCAAAGTAAAATATTTACAGTTTTTTTTTTCAGAAGTCTCACGGAGCAAACTTGTTTTTGTGTTGCTTGATGTATATAATAAGATATGGTTACATTTTTTCGCTACAATCAAATTATAATTCAGATGTGTTTTTAAGAAACTGGTCAATATTTGTATTGTTAGAATAAACTGGCAACTTTGTTTTTTAAACTTGTGATGGCGGTTTAACGGGAGTATCGAAGTATTTTTTACTTTATCCAACTCGTAAAACTATCTTCCCTTTAAAATGATTTCTCTAGCGCCGCTCTGTAATATTTTCGGCATTGTAGGTTACTTAGGTACCTAGATAGATAATAGCTGATTTTTTCTTGTGCTGAAATAAACATATAAACATTACGACAAAAGAACGCGGAGAAAAAAATCCCCGTCAATCCGATTCTTCAGAAAATTTGTCGCTGCGACCAATTGTCGGGCATAAACTTGTACTCGCATCTTTTTATCGAAGGTCTTAATGTCTGCGTTTTTTTGTTGCACATTCCATCGATAAACATTTAGCATACTTGAACTTCGACAGTTTCATTAACCTTTCTGAATGTATTCTTTTTACGAGTCATGAACACCACCGGTGGTCGATCCGAAATGCGTAAAGTGCCTTTTGGCCGAATAAACGGTTCCTAGAGTTTATATTAAAGAAAGCAACTACTCGGAAGTAATAATAAATCAAAATGTTGATAATATTTACAGAAGAAGATTGCTTTCCTTTCATGATCGATGGGAAAACATGTGATTGTCATGGTTGAATGACTGGAAATTCCATTTCATCTCTAGATTCCAGCTTATATTAAATTTCGTTGCTATTCATATTTGCCTGGATTGCCGCTTCGTGCGAGAAATATTTTCCGTCAGTAATGGATGGCGTACAATTTATAAAAATTTCACGCCAATATTTTTAGCGTGTATTCGACTGTTTTGTAAAATAATATAGTAATATGTTTACACGGATATGTTAATATCCCTACATCAAATTTTAAATACGATGTAAAATTATCAATTTTTACATACTGCCAACTTCATACCAATATTATAAATACCATGCGTGACGTACCAATACCTATTTTGAACGGACGTTGTAAATAGATTGAGTGCCAGCTTCGGAGCTAGGGTACTTAGCGCCGCAGGTAAAATTTTCTATGAAACAATTTATTTTTAGGCTTCCGACCCAATTACGACGTCACTGTAATTTCACACGGCATGAAGGTTCAACATCGCATGATAAAATGGTAAAAATAGCGTTTTTTTAAATATTTTTGGGGGTTAATTTCACTTCAATCAAAAAACTTTTACTGTTATTCCCTAGATTTTAATGTACTCGTATATTATCAATACAAAAAAAAATCTCCGCAACTTTCGGAAAACGAGTTTTCGTCTTTCTGAAAAAATATTAGAGGTGTTATTCACATTTTTTTTTAGAAATCTATACTTTGCTTTAAAGGTTCAATGCATCTACTCTAATTATTTCCAAAGCATATTTAGTAACGGTTGTCGAGATATAAGGTCTCCCGTTTTTAGAAATTTTCGAAATGGAAATAATGCGTACTCACAAATTTTCATCCAAATTGATAAACCTTTCATGATATACACTGTTGATATACGATTTCGACATTTTACTATTCTCAATATGCGGATATAGTATTGCGGTTTACCCTAGAGATACTGTTTTGAAAAGGCTACATTAGACCAAAGAATTCTCGGAAGTTTGTTCAAAAGAACTTCTCCGAATTTAGGAAACAGTTCATCCATAGTTAATTTCGGTAAAATATTAATACATTATCCCATTACACACGTTAAGCATCTCAAACCTTCAGAAGAGGGGTCTAAAAATAGGCTAACTCAAGAGTACGCATATAGAAATTTCAAAAATTTTTAAAAACGGGAGACCTAGATCTCGACAACCGTTAGTAAATATGCTTTGGAAAAAATATAATAGATACTTAAACCTTTATCTAGGGAATAATTGTTATAGATTTTTTATAGCTTGTATGGATTTCTCAGAAAAAATGTGAAAAACACCTCTGATTTTTTTGTCCTTAAGACAGAACTGGTTTCCTGAAAGTCGCGGAGATTTTTTTTTGTATTGGTAATATACTTAGATAGGCCGATGATATCATCGAGTCGGTGGGGCATGGGTGGAGACAAAGCGCCCAAAATAGAGAATTGTGGAAGACACAGGAAGAGGCCTATATCCAGCAGTGGAAGGAAAGAAGCTGATAAGAAGAAGAAGAATATACTTAGACGTAGCGTGAGGATATAGATAGATAGACTGAAACTTGATCTTCTCAACATTTTGGTCTTTCAGGTAGAATCTTGTTTTCGTTGTAGGGTGACGAAATGTATTTTAACATTCGCTTACTCAAAAACAACATATAAATTCACGTGGATTGCTTCAAGATTAAAACTTTTTAAAGCCGATAAATGAGACATGAAATTGAACAAAAGCTTTTCGTTAAAGAGTTTATTCGTAAGCTCACTAGAGCTACTTAAAAGTTACGTGTACGGCAGCTTTTTGCATATTTTACTACGTTGTACGGTAATTAGTGAAAATTCAAATTGAATTAATTCACTGAATCTCAGTTTGTGTAATGTCGTTGATTCCGAAAACTCGTATAAATTATTCCGTTTCTGTAATTAAATTAATTAAAGTACGGAACTAGAGGGATTGTTCTGGAAATAAATTCGTTAGTCCATTTCACACAATTCAAACCAGTTTTGGTTGCACTTTTCCTTTGAGACTTTGAAGCTGTTCAAAATTATTTATGACTATAGGGTCAATGACCATTCAGAAACTGTAAACATCAAAGCTGCGCCAGGCTGGAATGAAATTGGTACAGGCTACGGAGTCGGCCCAGGACAGATAAGCCTGGAAAAACTGGGTGACGACCACATGCTCCACATAGGGAGCGGATGTGGATATGTGTGCATGTATGTTTAGGGTCAAAAGGCTGCAAAACAGGCAAAGCAATGTTGAAGATGAGAATTTTGTTTAACAAGTAGTATAAATCATCAACGGATGTACAGCAAATGACGGACTTTCCATCAGGCATGGAAGTGTGGATGTTTCTTAACTGTAAAGTGATCACATTAAACCAGCCAAAGATGGAAAGTCCATCCTTTGCTCTGTATCCATTGAGATAACTACTTACTATTTCAACAAAAACATGTATTTATAGAAAATCCGATGTTTCTCTAAAATTTAAGATTCTAAATATTACAATTTTAAGATATACATAAATTATTTTATGTACTGAACTAGATTTATCTGCATTGCACAGACGGAAATGCATTACAGTTTTTTCCTCAATAGAGACGAGAGGCATCTTCATTCACACAATGTAGCATTTCGCATACGCAAGAGTGGGCGCCACTTATCTCACCTGTGAAGTCTGTCATAAAAATATATTTGGGGCAAAATCTTTTAAAAAATTTACAATTTTCTTTTCCTAAGTATATTACATTGTCATAATTTATTTCGAATCCTCTTGCCCTTGTGTGGTTAGGCGCTCCATCAATGTCAATTTTATATACCCTTCTACAAGTCCTTAAGGTAATTTAAAGACGTGGTGATACATTATCAATATCGCTTGTTGAAGGGTATGTGTTAAACAGATAAATCACCAAAAAAGGTAATCTTTTACTTTTCTATCTATTTAGCCTATCTATCCCCTTACACACACATGGCTAGAGATCCAGACGATAAGCGGTCGAAGAGGGTATTAACCTGGAAATCCAGAAGGACTACCAAGAGTGTAGGAAGACCACTACTACGATGGGCAGACGATCTAGTCAAATACGTGGTTGCCAACTGGATCCTGAGAGCCTAGGATAGAGCGGCGTGGAAGCAGTTGAGGACGGGAGTGGACAAGAGTAGGCTGACGAAGAAGATCCCCTTAAGAAGATTCCCTTGCGGGGTTGACAGAGAGGACAACACGCTAGACCGTCACACACTACTTGCACACATATCTTCTTTGTGGTTTTCGGATATACTGTGTGTTGATTTTTGCTATCTAGCTTTCGACTCACGTACTGCAGCCATCTTCAGAATTACAGTAATAGGTACTGGAAGATACTGACTCTCGGCTCTCATGGTGAACCCATCTTCACATTTATCCAATTTGTCATACACGCTCTCCGGTTCCTTTTACTCAAAACGCGTCTTTCCTTTAGGATCGGTCCAGGTTTGTCTTGGAGGGCCACGCTTTCTCACACCTCTTCGTTAACCCATATATTTAGTCATCTTGTCTTCATTCAGTCTCTCAACATACCCAAACCATCTAAGTTTATTAACTTTCATTCTAGTCACCACACCCGTCTCACATTTACGCTTCGCTTCTACGAAATTTGTAATAGGCTAATGTCTGCTCAGTCTGCTAGCTTAAACTTATTTGAAACAATGATGTTATAGATCTACACGGTTAAATCCGACCTTCCCTAGAGCTTTTTGAGGTAGAGAGCGGGGTGCGGTGTAAACCTTATGCCGGCAGCTACAGTACAAAATACACAACTGCAACATACTTAGACAGAGAGCAGCTATATGTTCACGCCGCGTTACTTGTGGGGTAGAAGACAGAACCTAATATGTAATAATTCTAGTCTTATTGCAGTTTCGCAAAAAATAATAAAAACAATAATCAGACAACTTCATATAACATAAGCGGTTTAGTGATCCAAAAACAAGATACTGTGTATTAACTATTAATGTATTAATAAACTTAAAAAAACGATTGATATAAGTACCTAATTCAAATACATTTCTAAGTCAAAAGGATCATGTTATTTATTTAACTCAACAAAGATTTTTCTTATTTAAGTATTATTTGAAAAGTAAAAGCTTAAATAAATAATACAAAAAATATAAATATATGAAAACTTTAAATAATTAAGTAAATTACCTTTCGATATTGCTTCAGCTATTTTCATATCTTTGATATATGTCGACACATGTAGAAGCATAATCTTTGCTTGGCTTTTTAATTGTTTATTTTTCAAGGTTGGAAGAACCATTTTTCAAAACCGTTCGCGTGAATGTAAAAAAAATAATGACTGTTCTGTGTACAACCGGCTTACTGTATTGTTTACCGTGTGCAACGTGTTGACTAGGCGGCAGTGGGCGGGGCAACGGACGATACAATCACTGATTGGAAGATAGTACCCGCTTCCTCATACCGCACTACCTCAGAAAATGCTAGCAAAGGTCGGATTTATCCTTGTAGATCTATAGGAAGGTTTTACAATGTACATATTATTACATGTACAAATAGTTGTATCTGATAATTTACTTAAGACATGGTTTAAGTAAAATTCTATTTGTTTTACGTTAAAACAGTTTTCGTGTATTGGCACAATTTCATATTTGACCTCTATACCTTAAAGCTAAAGCGTATAATGTATGTAACTATCAACTTACATAATTCTGGTGGTAATTAAGAGTCAGAGCTGGGCAGAAAAGCGTTAATCCGTTAATCGTTAATTAACGAAGTTAACATTTTGGTTAACGATTTAACGCTTTTCTCACCTCCAAAATTGGTTAACGGATTATTTAACTTCCGTTACATTTTACTTCCGTTAATTAAGTCCGTTAAATTTGATTGTTTGCATAGACATCATCAGCTGGCTGCGCTGGCATTAGATAATCCAAGAGTTGTATGGAGTTATGTGTGGTGTCGTATATGAGTTGGGCGTTGGAAAAGAAATTCAGATCGAAATTCAAATTATGTAGAAAAAAAATAGGCTGAGCGCCTTTCAAACTCTGAAGCTAGCGACGTCAATGGGCGAGTGTAATAAAAAATGTACCTACGTGTTTGTAAAATTTCTATAAGACATTTTACTTCTTATTGAAGAATGAGACTCGCCACCCATTCTGTATGTTTTATTTGTTGTAGGCACATTGTATGTATTTGTGTACCCACTTTGATTGGGATACATTGCGATAGTGTGATA
This sequence comes from Ceraclea dissimilis, assembly GCA_963576895.1. Classification (NCBI taxonomy): domain Eukaryota; kingdom Metazoa; phylum Arthropoda; class Insecta; order Trichoptera; family Leptoceridae; genus Ceraclea; species Ceraclea dissimilis. The sequence goes on from OY756370.1 coordinate 13,996,988, forward strand.
GTAGTAGTACTTATATAGTTCTACTTCATGCCATTGAACCGCGATTTTTTAGATTAACGCTTTAACGGATTAACGTTAACTTCCGTTACATTTTGAAAAATGTAACGCTTTAACGATTAACGAAGTTAACTTTTTAGTTAACGGATTATCGATTAACGAAGTTAACTTTTTGACTAACGGTGCCCACATGGATAAGAGTACATGGTTGGCGCAGTTGGTTGAGGCGGCAGTCTCTCGAGCGGAAGGTGCCAGGTTCAATCCCCGGCGCTGGCGATGTATTCCACACTTTGCGATACAGGCTTTTAGCCTAGTGCAAGGTGTGCAGGGAAGTATTTGGGGTTGTGTATACAAGCCTAGATCCTTTTATTAAAAAAAAAAAAATTGAGGTGTCCGCATCTCCCACGGCCAGTTCGGATACCATTCAGGGACAGGGCGTCTTAAATCTGTTGGGGGCCCTGGGAAATTTAGGGTAATGGAGCCGTGGTCGACTGGTTCTAAAAATTCAAATTGGCACGTAATAAAGCTACCACCCCCCCCTCCCGAGTACCCAGTGCAGGGAGAGCAATTACAATTTTGGTATTGATATGGCATATATAAAAAACAGTAAAAAGCGCCTTAGGCGAATTTTTTAGTGAAATTGAATGAAGGTGTTCGTGACTCAGATCAACTGGTGATTTAGAGACTAGCAGGAATTAACCAGGGGGCCCTTGGATCGCGGGGCCTTGGGAAAGTGCCCACTGTGGCTAATGGGAAAGAGGGGCCTATTGCTTATAAATTGAGTGGCAGGTCAAAGCCAGGTTGCGTCATTTTTAAGTCTTGCACGAGTTTTCTTTGGCCGAGATTTGGGAACTTAAAATTATGAAGTATGTACAAATTTTAAATGTACCTATTTCACAAAATGAATTTTGACTCCCAGATTATAAAACATTTATACCAATTTTCAGGACAAACTTTCCAGAAGAAGTTTTCATGGATTATGGTAATTTTCTTCCCCTTTCTCTCAACTTTAATACTGAATTAATCGAGAAATTGAAATATTCTCAATTTATATATATTACGAGTATTATATTCCAATAATCTTAAATGTTTTCAATAATAATTTTAATTAGAGATGAATCCATGAAAAAACTGAAACAGTTTAATAATTGTTACTGGTACGTGGGCAAAATAAGTTTAAATCGCAGAATTATTAACATCGCCTCAAGAACTTGTAATTAAATCGATAGTAGAGAGTAAAACAATACAGTGAAACCACTGTACACGATTTTTGAACTTCTAACCGTAACAAAATATTTCACATAATTTAAAGTGGCGACGCGACAAAATGTCTCTGGAAAAAATGTCTCCGGATAAAATATGTCTCGGGACAAGATATGTCTCGGGACAAAATGTCTCCGGACAAAATATGTCTCTTGACAAAATGTCTCCGGACAAATATGTCTCGGGACAAAATGTCTCCAGATAAAATGTCCCGGACCAAATATCTCTGGACATAATGTCTCCGTACAAAATGTATTGGGATGTAGCTTCCCGGACAAAATGTCTCCGGATAAAATGTCTCCAGACAAAATGTTCCGGACAAAATGTCCCCAAACATAATGTTTACTGGGTAAAGATTTTTGATGCTGACTAAAATGTGCCGGGAAATATATTTTGCTTGAAAACAGGGAACTACTTCCAAAGCAAATCAGTTTTATTCAGAGGTATTATAGGTAGTACTATGTAGGTAGATGAACATGAATAGAATTAAATGATGTAGAATTTAATTTAATTATCAAATTTCAATGGAAGATACTTAAGTACTTTTAGTTAGTTAGTTTATTGTTTGGAATTTGTGTAATAAATTATTTTGATCTAGAATGGAGACCACAGCACAGCGCCATCTAGTCATACCAGTTGTGAGTAGGGTTGTCAGATGTTCTGGACAAAAAGACCGGACAAGTTTTGAAACCCCACCCTATAAAAACAAATTGTAAATTTTCTCCGACGATAAGCTCTGAAAAGTGACATTTTCCCATCAGGATACATAAAAAAATTAGTAACAACGTAAATAGTTTTAAACAGTTAGTTTTGTAGATTTTCACGGTCCTTGTTAATTTCTTCTCCATTCTTCTCGGGTGTACCGTATATCTGTATAGGTTGTCGATGTTGTCGAGCTTTCGGCAACGTCGAAGACTGGAGACAACGAGAAGAATGGAGAAGAGTTCTAAACAGTGTTGTGGACCACCGTAAACGAATTTCATTTTACGAATAAATGTAAGTACTCAAGTTTTCAAAAGGGAAGGGAGATGCCTACTATGAATGAAAAATGAGAGCATGATGGAAATAATCAAGATTGTATTCCCTTGAAGGTCGTATATGAAAAATAGGTATTTGATAAGTTTGAGCGTGTTGAACTTCTAGACAGCCTTTTGTAAATTTGTTTTTTTTCGGGTTTAATCGTGTGAAGATCTGATGATCCGACGTTTCGGCGAACCTACTGGATTCGTGACCAAGGCGGCAGTAGGTTCGCCGAAACGTCGGATCATCAGATCTTCACACGATTTAGCCAGAAAAAACTAATCTACATATGGATTATTGTGAAAACCTGCAACTACTATTTTTTTGCCTTTTGTCCGGTTTCCCAAATTTTTTCTACCGGGCAGATGTAATAAAAACCGGACTGTCCGGTCCAAAACCGGACATCTAGCAACCCTAGTTATAAGGTAGAAGGAAGTAATGAAGGAGGGAGGGAGTGTTTCTCTGAAGATAAAATAATGAATAGTATTGTTTACTTAAAATCCCTTTAAATATACAATTGTTGCAGAGAAGCATGAATTTAACCCTCCGACAGAACCCCTATAAATTGTGACGAGAACTGAACACCGGGGTGCTGTGGACCCCACGACTTTGAAAATTTACAATTAATTTCTAAAAATATATATTACTAATTTATATGCACAGATTGCATCTTTTGGGTGTTCCACAAGATATGTACAAACATTTCTTATTGTATAATTATTTTTTATATCTAATAAGTTAAAAATAAAAATAAATCAACAAAAAACGCTTCATTTTGGGAAAATAAAAATAAAATAATGAAAAAAATACAAATTCATTAATGTTTTTTATGAAAACAATACAAAATAAATCATAGTATTACGTAAATAAAACTAAATGGATATATTGTGATTCTCAAGCATTCAGTGCATACGCGAACATGGTGCATATTTTATTACAATAGGTACAAACATTTATTTAAAAAATATGTATATATTATACACAATGAAATATGAAAACATATTCACAATGTAGCCAAAATAATATCCCAACGATCATAACTCTCATCAGAATCTGATGGAGCCTGTATCTCAACAAAATCTTCATCATCATCAGAATCGTCTCCACTAAAGCATCATCAAAATCTAATATTTCATTTTCTCTCTCATCATTTTTTGGCAGCCCTTGAAAAATCATTTTTATTTATAGTAGGTATATATTTACATACCATATACTAAAATAATATAAATTTGTTAAAAAAAAAAATTTTTTAGTAAGAATATTTGATATTAATTAATTGGTATCATTGAATAAAATACTAACGTAAACCGAACTGTGGGGTCCAATTAACCCAAAGTGAGAAATAGGGCCTCCTTGTGCAACTACCAGTGGTCAAATGTGCTATTTATGCTCGCCCATCGATAATTCAAACATTTGTCATAAAATACAAGGGGTCGCGGACCTTCTAGGTAGATCGAGCTCAGAATGGCAAGCAAAATAAAAAGGTCTGGGGTCCAAAGGACCCCGCAGTTCGGTTGGAGGGTTAAATTCGATTAAATTAACAATCAATTGAATAATTTCATTATTAGTCTTCAGCATTCAACAGTTTTCCTTGAATTTAAATTTTTAAATCACCTTTTTACAAGATTTTACTTAACTTCAACTTTTTTTTTGACTGTGACAAAATCTTGGAATCAATTTTTCAACCACTTCCTGACTCATTGGAGATCTGAAACATTGCAAAAACACATAAAACTGCCAACTGGCTAACAATACATTTCTGTATAAAATTGGGTTATTTTCCTCCAGAGACAAAAAAGTTGTAGGGCATTTCGGGGGATCCTAGAGTCGCGTGGGATCTTGTGTGCTGTTGTATGAAAGAGCGTTAGAAAAGAAATCCAGATAGTAAGTCAGATTTTTTTCAGCTCAAACCTCTGAAGACACCGAGCGATCGAGAGGATCTAGTCACCGCCGTATTTGGTATATCACGAATGTGCTTCACGAGTAGAACCCATATTATCTTTTTACAAATTTTGATTCTGCCATCTGCCTGATTCTGATTGGAGAAGCGCCATTGGAATGAAGGAATCCAAGCGCCTCGGAAAGGCGTTATAACCGCGAAAACAGTTCTAGGATGTAAAGTCATAAAATCTTTTTTTAAATTATTTTTTACGATTACTCGTTTACTCTTTTCACTCGTTTTTTACGATTACTAGTCTGACAAGAAATTTACAGAAATTTTCAAAAAAATATTACTTGGAAATTTTCTCTAGGAAATTCTCTCTATTTATACTAAAAGGTAGAATCACAGTTTCTAGAACTAGCAAAAACTTTCGGCACGATAAATTACATTTTCTGAAAAACTATTGCGTGTTTTTGTAACTCTGTTAATTAAAAACGAATTTCCACTCCGTTAAAACAAAAACTTTAGAATTATTTAGTCGAAGATAGTGTTCACAATTAACGTTAAAACTAAAACATCCAGTTAAGAGTGTGCATACCGACATTTCAAAAATTTCTAAAAACGGGAGACCTTCTATATCGACAACCGTTACTAAATGTGCTTTGGAACAAAATAGGGTAGAGGCATTGAACCTTTATCTAGGGAATAACCGTAATAGATTTTTTATATCGTGTATAGATTTTGCAAAAAATATATTTAAAAACACCTCTGACCTTTTTTCCGAAAGACGGAAACTCGTTTCCCGAAAGTCGCGGAGTATTTTTTTTTCTTGTACTGATAATATGCATTAAAATCTAGGGAATAACCGTAAAAGTTTTTTGATAGACGCAAAATCAACTCCAAAAAATGGAAAAAAACACTATTTTTACCATTTTATCATGCGATTGTCACGCAATTTTTAACCTTAATGCCGTGGGAAAAGTCTGTGACGTCATTCCTGGTGCCATGCTCTTAATACGACTACTTTGTGATGAAGCCATTAAAATTCCCAGGATTGTGAATAAAAGATGAGCAAGTAGCCATATGAGGTAGAGCTTTATTCCCCAGAACTTTTGTGAGCTTATCATTTAGGAACTTTAGTGGTTTCTACAGAGTCATTATGGTCCCTTAAATGAGTATTTATTTAAGTGATTTAGATGTGTACTCTAGTGACCGGACAAAAACCCATAACATTATTACTCAACATGAATAAATCCTAAAAAAGACAAAAGCCCTTAAGAAATTTGCTAATGCATATTATCAATACGAAAAATATTGTTTTTCTTGCAACTTTCAGGAAAAAGGTTTCTGTCTTTCGAAAATAAAATGAGATCTGCTTCACATTTTTTTTTGAGAAATCTGTACGAGATATATTAAATCTTTTAGGGTCATTCCTTAGGTAAAGGTTCAATGTATCTACCATATTTTTTTCCAAAGCATATTTAGTAAGGTTGCCGAGATCTGTCGAGAATATGCCCACTCTTAATAGCAGAGTACACATTATATCGTCTTCATAATAGATGAATTAAGGGAAGGATTTAAAATTGCACTGAAGAAGTTACTTAACGGAAGACGAGAAGAAATTAGCGCATTCTGGAAGTTGAGAGATAATTCATACTGCTTTATAATTTCTGTTAATTATTTCTTACGACTAAAGTTTCAAACTACAAATTATAGAGAAGTTTTTTACAAGACAAAATATATATTTTGTTGTGAACAAAACTTGAAAATAACATGTCTTTTCTCCTTTTAGCAATCCAAAATATCTACATGTATTTTAACTTGTCCGTACGCAAATCTTGCAACCGATTTTTCAACCACTTCTTGACTACTTAGAGACATGAAACTTTAAAAAAGGACATTAAGAGTGTGCATACCGACATTTCAAAAATTTCCAAAAACGGGAGACCTTCTATCTCGACAACCGTTACTAAATATGCTTTGGAACAAAATAGGGTAGATGCATTGAACCTTTATCTAGGGAATAACCGTAAAAGATTTTTTATATCTTGTATAGATTTCTCAAAAAATATTTTTAAAAACACCTCTGATCTTTTTTCCGAAAGACGGAAACTGGTTTCCCGAAAGTCGCGGAGTAAAATTTTATTTTTGTACTGATAATATGCATTAAAATCTAGGGAATAACCGTAAAAGTTTTTTGATAGACGCAAAATTAACCCCAAAAAATGGAAAAAACGCTATTTTTACCATTTTATCATGCGATTGTCACGCAATTTTGAACCTTAATGCCGTGGGAAAAGACTGTGACGTCATTCCTGGTGCCATGCCCTTAACTCGGTGACAATATATTTCTATATAAAATTGGACTGTCCATCTCCAGAAACAAAAAAAAAATGTAAGGCGTTTCAGCAGATCCAAGGTGGTGTGGGGTCATGTGTGGTCTTAATCATAAAAACGGAGAATAAGTATCACTAATATGAAGAAACCTTTTATGATCTACCAGTGGCGAAGGGTCCTAAGGATACAATTCCCATCGAGTTAACTTTTTGGTTTAGGATATAAGATAGGTCGAACTGACATTGTGCAGTAATAAATATTACTCCCGGCTTCCCTCCTACAGAAATAATTGGTTCATTCCATCACAAGAAAAAGACTTCATTATTTCTTACCAATCAACGGTACATAATACAACTTTAAACTGTCGCCTATAGTAAATAAATATGTGTGCAAAATATCGCACAGCTGGGACATTTGGAAGCTATTAATAAGACGGAAAACGACAGATGAAGTTAAATAAAAGCATATACTCTGCCTCACTAAAATAGAACTGGGCTGGATTCAGAACAACATATGACCGGTGGACCAAAAAAACTTTGATGTGACGACCGAGAACCGGAAGCAAAAAACCAGGGAGACCACAATCAAGATGGTCCGATGATATAAAGAAAGCAGCCGGACACCAGTGGCACAGGGTGGCTGCTGACAGGGAAGTCGTGAAGGGAGGCCTCCGTCCAATACTGAACTAAAGAAGGCCGATGATGATGTACTTAATAAAATCAGAAGAATGAGAAAAATTCAGTAATAAAAAATAGGGGCCTATTCCGTATTCCATTATATGGTGTCATCATGTAAATGAAAGAATACATTTAACAACAATAACGAAAATCCTAACATTGTGAAGTTTTAAAGAGGACAGGAAATTATATATAAACGTAAGTACACAAAGATCTATTTATACTTATGTGAAAAGATTTTTACAAAAAGAAGGAACATTAAAAGAAGTATAAGGTACCTACATAATGTGTGTATGAAATCTGAATGTATGTAAATATTATAATGTAAGAAAAAATATAAGTACCTACGTATATTGAATAAGCTTACATATCTATATATATAAAGTGAAGTCTGATTTTTTGTAAGTGTTCGCATAACTCCCGTATTTTACGATGGATAGCTGCGAAAATTTTGGATAAAATTTAAGATAATACAGGCTGTGTCCTAACGTCGCCGGTTTTCGGAGAAAAAGTTTTTCCTAGGAGATGCCATGACGATGAGGGTATCCAAAGATTGTGTGGGGTCGAGTGTGGTATCGTATGAAAGGGCGTTGGAAAAGAAATTCAGATCTTAAGTCAGATTTTGTCCAGCTCAAGCCTATAAAGTATGCCGGGTTGGTTTGTTAAATGTGCCGTTGCGAAGCACGGGTAACTCAGCTAGTAATAAATATGTATGAATGTGTGTGTATGTTTATTCCACCATAATTTCTGGAACGCCTGGAGCAATTACAACCAAACTTGATACACGAATGCCTTGCTATCTGGAAACGAATACTGTGTGGTAGAAACTTCTGGGAATGCGGTACCTTCTGAGAAATTTTGCTGGGAGCCTAGGGTTGTGCGGGGTCGTGTGTTGTATCGTATGCAAGGGCATTGGAAAATAAATTCAGATCGTAAGCCATATTTTGTCCAGCTCAAGCCATCAGGAGACACCGAGTGATCGAAAGGATCCAGTCACCGCATACCGCTGTGTTTGGTTACTCGTGAAAAAAACTTTACGTGTAGAACACGAATATTTTTTCAAATTTTGAATCGGCAACGTCATGGTGGGATGTGCTATTGAAACGAAGGAATACGAGCACTCGGAGAATTACGTAGGACCTTCTAGAAGGTTGTGAAAACAAGACGAACTTTGCGGAACCATCTAGAAAACTGTAGGGTTAATAGAACATTGTAGAACCTTCTAGAAAGTTGTCAGAATGAATGAACGAACAGAACGCAAATCAGGTCATACTGTCGATCTACTTCACCATCTAAATTTGCCGTAGTGAAGCACGGGTAGCTCAGCTAGTCAAATATAAAGGTACAATACAAAGGAAAATAATATTACGAAATCTGAGGAAAATGTGCTACATAATAAAATGTGCTAGTACACACATTATGAAATTATGTATAAGTATTTTCATAAAAGATTTTTTCTCGTCTTTAAATATCTACGTCACAGTTTGTATGGTTTATATAATATTTAAGAAATAAAACACAAAATATGTTCGTATTAGTAAAAAAACATTTTAAGAAACACACTTATATTTATCTAATGAAAAATTATCAATTGAAACGCGTTTATGAAAAAACAGTACAACAATTTCAAACCGCCACCCAAAGAAAATATGTAGCTGAATTTCAAGGTGATGGACATGGGGAAGTTATTGAAATTTTAGAGGAAAATGTAGACGCAGATAACGTAGACATACAATGACAGATGATCTTAATAAAATCGAGTAAAAGTAATGTAAAACGGATGCTGTGACTAAAGTGAAAGTGAACAAGTTGAGATGGTTGGGACATGTAGAGAGAATGAATCATGAAAGGATAGCGAAGAAAACATACCTGGAAGAACGAAGAGGTGTAAGGAAACGCGGCCGTCCAAGAACCACATGGTTTGAGCATGGAGACCAGCTTCTCAAGGACGAACGTGTTCTGAGTAAAATAAATGGTGGAGTGTGTATGACGAAATGCATTAATGTGACGGAAGCTAGGAGTGTGTGTTATAGTTAGGAAAGCCCGATCTGTTCTCACTGCCTACCCCGCAAGGGATGCGACGTGAGGGGATAGAATAGAAGAGAATGAAAATAATCCAACCATCGCAAAGAGTTGTAGAATCTAGAATCAAAAATTTCGTTCAACGAATTCAAAACTCAATTTTTGATAAGCAGAAAAGGGAAAATTCAGTTTTAGAAATTTTCCATATTTCATTCTCATGCAGTAGTCAGCAACAGCCAGCATGACTGAGCTTTGTTTTTCACACGACTATGTAATATGTAAATTTAATACATCGCTTTAAGAGTAGGCATATCGACATATCAATAATTTCTAAAAAACAGAAGACGTTAGATCTCAACAACCTTACTAAATATGCTTTGGAAAAAATACAGTAGATACATTGAACCTTTGTCTAGGGAATGACGGTAAAAGATTTTTTATATCTTGTATATATTTCTCAAAAAGAATGTGAAAAAAACCTCTGATCTTTTTCCGAAAGGCAGAAATTCGTTTCCTGAAAGTCGCAGAGATTTTTTGTATTTATAATGTGCATTAAAATCTAGGGAATTACCGTAAAAGTATTTTGATTGAAGCGAATTTAACTCCAAAAAAATGGGGAAAAAAACGCTATTTTTACCATGCGATTGTTCAAACGATTTTGAACCTTGATGCCGTGGGAAATGACCGTGACGTCATAGTTGGGTCGCGAGCCTTAAGCTTACAAACATAATTTTATACAACGATGTAAAAATCCCTGCTAATGGATTTTTTGAATCGAAAAATTAAATTCATATTTCTGCCCGGGTTCAGACTGAAGTGTTTTTAGAAAGCAAAGGTTGTTAATATAATTATTTCAGAAAGTTTGAAGAATCCATTATTTTCTAATTTGAATTGGAGAATAGTTCGTTCTACGAAATAAAATATTTTAACGTTTTTTTTATTCATGAAATTCTAGTCTAGGTGCCCACCGCTAAAAAAATTACGCTACATATCTCCTGACCCCCCGAAAAAGTCCTTCTACTTAGTTTTTAATTTTTTTAGGAATATGGTAAGAAATAGAAGAGAATGGTCTACGACAAAAATATTTCTTAAATTAAATTATCTACAAAAATTGCTTTGCACATTTTTTCGTAGGCCTAGCAGTTTACCCGCAATGACCAGTTTTTTTGTAAAATTACACGTTATTTTCGGCAGTCGGATGATTTCTTCCTGACATAGATTTGCGGTGATACTTATTTCAGCGATCAAATACACCATTATGGTCAGACTAGCCAAAGATTATGTGAGAAATCGACAATCTCCTAGTCCAAAAACTCTGCATTCAGCTGATAAAACTTATCTTTAACACTTTAAACTCTCAAAATAATTTAACGGATTTAGAGTTCGTAAAAGAAGATCCTCGAATTTCGATTTCTTAATTCCTCAATTTCTAAACACTTCTTTTAGAGATAATTCTCAATCAATGGGTTAACTAATAAATCTTCGTTTAGCGTTGGATTATTTTGGTTTAAAATCCTTCAACCGAAGTTAACACTTTCAGCACGTCTGTAAATCTAAAGAATCTAACTTCATTAAACATCGGGGTTTCGTGACTGGGAGACATGGGCGTCATCAGGGGTAGGGCAGCTGCCTCCCCTAAGGATTGAAATAGGTATATATTTTTTCATACTAAATGATAAAACCTCACAAAAAATCACAACACTACCACACATTTTCTCATCATATCAAAAATTTACTAAAATTAGTATAAAAAACCACAGTTTAAAAAAAATTGCTTGCGGCGCTATTTTTTATTACTTTTTTATAAAAAAAAATCTCATACACATTATTTTGCAAAGTATTATACACATTTTCAAATAAACAAACCACATTATGGACCTTCTTCACCATACGTCTCACAAAAAAATCGCTCTTTAGGCTTTTCTTATGCTAGATCATTTTTAAAAAAAATTGTTGACTCCCCCCCCCCCGCCCTAGTTCCGAGGCTGACGACGCCCGTGCTGGAAGATATTTCCAAAACATTGCTTCTAATAAATCTTAATTTGTGGAATTATTCAATTTATTACTCTAGGCTCTAGAGTTTTTAAACATTTTTTTTATACCGGCTCCAAACACTTTAAGAATACTAAATTCTTGAGAAAAGGTACGTTAATTAAAACAAGGTGTCTTCTTTTGTAGATAATTAAGTCTGTACTCGTGTAGTTTCAAGGGGAAAAAATAATGTATCGTAGAATTAAGAAAGAAAAGATAGGACTTAGGTAAGGTGTTGGTAATTGTAAAATCTATAGTATTGTCGGTTGACCCTGTAAGAAATAAAATAAAATATTAGATGACACGATTTTGTAATCTTTGAAACATAAGTTGCTCCTGAAAATAAAGGTCTGCTCAGGAGATCAGAATAGAGAACTTTTAGGACAAACACAGGCAGAACTCTTAGAGATCGAATCTTCGACGAAGAAATAAGACGGACCTGTGGCACAGGAGATAACGTGTGATGGAGCAGAGCAAGAAGAAGATTCTGGAGGAAGTATGTGGTTGGCGCAGTTGAGGCGGCAGTATCTTAAGCGGGAGGTGCCAGGTTCAAACCCCGACAGTGGCGATGTATTCCACACTTTGCGATACAGGCTTTTAGCCTAGTCCAAGGTGTGCAAGAAAGTATTTCGGGTTGTGTATCCAAGCAAAAAAAAATACATGTAAATAGAATGGCCGACTCCAGAATCCCCTACATTGCAGCAGACGAAAAATCATCTGGTCATCGTCTTTCTGGATGATTGTCTAAAATATCGAGGCACAGTTGGTTCTCAACGTCCCAAGAGTAGAGGAGTTTTTTTGACAGGTGGTATACGTTGATTGGATCGCTCGTGTTGTCTCGTTGTCTCCCGATGGGAAATGCTGCACAAAATGTGCCATTGATCTGATTTCTTTTCCAACAACCTTTCATACGACACGTTAAAAATATAGTTCAACTTAAACTGTTTTTGAACGTCTGTGAAAAGTTGGTAAATTTCTTCAATTTCAGATAATAGAGAAAACATTGGCGTACGTGCTAAATGTGGTGTAATACACTAATACTTCCTAAGCCTTGTAATCCAAAATAATTAAGGAGAGATAATATAATCGAGGAAGTTGGCTACACAGAAGGGTCTATTGTTCCTTTTTTTATTTATAAAAACACTTTGTACTTTCTTTTGTCATATCCAAACACTACAAACAATTCAAGGTTAGTTTTAATCAGCATGGACTTACCTATATTTAATAGGTAGAAATTAGTTATGCGTTAAATTAGCGATTCTGTTCAGTACAGTTTTACGAGTATGTTTAGAAATCATTAAGAGTATGCATACCGACATTTCAAAAATTACAAAAAACGGGAGACCTTATATCTCGACAACCGTTACTAAATATGCTTTGTTGGAACAAAATAGGGTAGATGCATTGAACATTTATCTAGGGAATAACCGTAAAAGATTTTTTATATCCTATATAGATTACTCAAAAGTAATTTTGAAAAACACCTCTGATCTTTTTTCCGAAAGACGGAAACTCGTCTCCCGAAAGTCGCGGAGTATTTTTTTTGTACTGATAATAAGAATTAAAATGCAGGGAATAATCGTAAAAGTTTTTTGATAGATGCAAAATTAACCCAAAAAAATGGAAAAAAAACCCTATTTTTACTATTTTATCATGCGATTGTTGCCGTGGGAAACGTGGGAAATGTGGGCATTAAAAACCTTAATGCCGTGGGAAATGACTGTGACGTAATTCTTGGTACCAAAGGCCTCAACCATTTAAACAATGTTTGGAGTAAGTGAAGATATTAAATTATACTGGGGTTAACTGGAAGAAATCGCAGTTCTGCGATAAGTTCGCCCTAGTGAACAACGTTTTATAATCTGTACTATGTCCATTTTGTATATTTATATGTGTTTGTTGTTTACTTTAAGTTTAAATAAATAAAATAAATAAATAAGATATAAGCTAAGTGACTTCGTAAATGTAATGCGTTCTTAGATAACTGAGAAGAACTATGAAAAAAAAGCTCTTTTTATACATTTTCGCTCGTAACTCGAAAGGTATACATTTTCGAGAAAAGAATCTTAAGACGAGAATAAACCACTTACCTATTTATAGTAAAGTTCCCAACAGTTTTTTGTCAGATAAACTGTTTAGGCGGTAGAACTCCTAAAGCTAAAAGTAAATACGTATAAATTTCTTTCGTCGAAAAATTCTAATCCACGTATTTCTTCCTATAACTCGGAACTTACGAACTGAAAAAAAATTCCTTTGGCAGGCCGCAGGCATAGGTAGATTTCATGTGATTTATTTATTTTATTAATTTTAAGAGTACATCTGTACATCCACATAATAAAAGCAATCACAATATCATCAGCTTCGATAATCAAAGAATAAACTACATCCATACTACTTCATCACTTCGCTGGTTTATTTGCTGATAATATTGTGATTGTTTTTATTGTACAGATGTACTCTTAAAATTAATAAAATTAATAAATCACTTGAAATCTACCTATGCCTGTGGCGTGCCAAAGTAATTTTTTTTATTATTTTACAGGAATTAAAATTAACGTTTAATTTTAAAGTATTCAGCGAAATTGTTGAGATAGGTATATTTTTTTATGGGAACATAACGACGTTTAAGAAATATGTCAAAAATTCATTAATTAGGTACCTATTTATAACGAAAAAAGAACAGGAGATTGCTGACTTTTTTTGCTGAGTTTCGGACATGGTTGTTTATGATTCTTATGCCGCGGGAGATTGTTGTTTATGATACGGGCAACCGGCCAAAATGTACTGAAGTACTTCTAGAACGGGAGCCCCCTATTGGTCAATTTGGAGATTGTTGATTTTTGATACCAACTGTAGTTTTGTTTTTGATTTTTTTATGCCAAAACTGAGCTCTATGATGTGACTCAACCAAAATCACAATTACTATTTTATTTTATTTTATTTTATTTTACATATAAGGGACACTGGCAGGGAGTTAACAACACATACACAATAACAAACATAAAATATGAAACGCGTCAACCCTCCAATTAAAAGTGTCCACAACTTACATAAATTATTATCATATCTACAACTACATATTACATTACGATTTATATACATTACGATTTTGTATGGAGATTGTTGTGTTTGTTACTTACTTACTTACTTACTTACTGCTAGCCACTTGCGTTCCACTGCTGGACATAGGCCTCTTCTAAACTCTTCCACTGTCTTCTATCTTGGGCTATCTGCTGCCATCTACGACCCGTAAGTTGGACAATGTCATCTGTCCACCTTTTCTGTGGTCTTCCTACGCCTCTTTTGTTCTCCCAGGGCCTCCACTTCAGGATTTTAGGTGTCCATCTGACACTGTCCTGTCTCGCCACGTGTCCCGCCCACTGCCATTTTTGCTTTGCTGTTCTTTCTGCGATGTCGGTGTTTGTTACTATACGACTGAAATATCCGTTTTTGAAACAAACAGACGATCGATGTAAAACGATAGTAGGCAAGAATAATATATGTTTATACGCAAACAAAATGATTCCTGGATAAACTCTTTTATAAAAAGTACAAATAAGAAATAGAGAAGGAACTCCCTGCGGTTGTTTTTAAGGACTTGGTACCAAGAATAACGTCACAGTCATTTCCCACGGCATTAAGGTTCAAAATCGCGTGACAATCGCATGATAAAATGGTAAAAATAGCGTTTTTTTTAGTTTTTTTGAGTTAATTTTGCGTCTATAAAAAAACTTTTACGGTTGTTTCCTAGATATTAATGCATATTATCAGTGCAAAAAAAATATTACTACGCGATTTCCGGGAAACAAGTTTCCGTGTTGCGGAAAAAAAGATCAGAGGTATTTTTCAATATATTTTTTTAGACATCTATACAAAATATGTAATCTTTTACGGTTATTCCCTAGATAAATGTTCAATGCATCTACCCTATTTTGTTCCAAAGCATATTTAGTAACGGTTGTCGAGATTAAGGTCTCCCATTTATAGAAATTTTTGAAATTATTTATTTATTTATTTATTATGACATAAACGGCCATACGGCCTTTGAAAAATACAAAATATAATCAATGCCGGTATGCAAACTCTTAAGGAGAAAATAATAATCTCTACCCACGCCTTCCATAGTGTGTTCATAAATTTTGTAACTTCTTGTACAGAACAAAAAGATAATCAAAGTTTGCCATAAAATTTGTGAAATACGATGTCAAGATGTTCTGTGTTTCCTTTACACGAAATAGATTTGTTTTGCCGAATTTTCTCACTATTTTTCTGTTTTAATAATTCTCAGTAATCGTCTTTTCACAGTAAACAGTTCTCTCTCTACAAATTTCAAAATACTGATATTTCAGGATTATTTTAGAACAAACAACTTATGTTTTTTTTCTACATGTCGTAGTTGAATATAACATTGGTAACTGTAATTGTAGGTATATACACAAAGTTGGCTTAATATGTCTACCGCCATCTACCCTGCTATTCGAAGAATCTGAGATACATAAAAATGGTTGGAGCGTACGCTTAATACAAAAAACTCTCAATAGAAGGCCGGTGTACAATATAAACATAAATATATACAACTACCAGTCATCATAGCACAGCGGTAGAATACCGGCTAGTCAGGTTGGAGGCCTAGGTTCTCGATTCCCGGCCGTGGCAGATAGATGTAAAGGAATTGGTGAATGTTACTTAAGTGCAAAGTGATCACATTAAACCAGCTGACGATCAGTCATAAGCCTGACGGAAAGTCCATGCTTTGCTGTATTTCAGGTACAATGTTCGTATGTTAGTTCCTGCCTAATACTTTGATATCCGTGATAGGTATCTGGATACGTGAATGTTTTCCAGTATTAGGCTGATTAGTTTATGTGTGAATCATTAATTATGATATGTAGACTCTTCTGGCCGACAATACTAAGAAGCATGTTGGCAACTCCTGCCTCCGTGTACCTAATAATAAAAACACCTGGAACTTGGTGAATCAACGTAGCAAAATGCTGGAAATCAATAGTCCTGAATAAAATATCATTCTAAGCTGATGTAATGAAGATAAGTAATTTCTGGAATAAGCCAGCTTCGAGTGACAGGAATCCTAATACCTAATTAGAACTTAGACAGCAAAGTGTGGTTCTAAGCATCAATTATTCAACTCTTTTGGAATCACATCGTAGAGATAAAACCGCGAATTTTGATTCTAGTCTGGTAAATATACAATGTCAATGTATGTACATATTGTGTAGAATAATTATTATAATAACTAGCTGTAACGTGTCAATAATTACGCTGTTTCCGAGGTAGGCAGAGAGATCGCCAGACCCAGGCCTATCCTTCCACGTATAATAAAATCATTGTTGAAATAAGATGAACTATTTACACATTGATGAATGCCGCTATACTCGTACCTTGAATTGAAACCCATATAATATGTTAGTATGTACACTGAAATGACTGAATCTATCTATATCTATCTATCTAACTTTATTCTTATGGTAATTATTTTTAGCGTAGTGTTTTCTAATTCTAGTAATACCTACTTAGTAACATTTTTGTACCACGATATTTACCAAATCAATTTGTAAAACAAAATGTGCAAATTTAATATAAAGGATCTCGATATCAACCGATGTCTGCTCAAAATATTTTGTAGATAATGTCAATGAATACAAACCGATATGTCTTATATTGCGTAATATTATGTCAAAAATGTGGTAGAATAGTAAAATTATTTTTAATTGTCGAACGCAGTCATAAAAGTGTGACCAAGAAGGGTCGACTACCTGCTTTATTTGCACTTATGGCTCTCGCATAAGTGTCCTTCTCGGTCACACTTTTATGTCTGCGTTCGACATTTTAAAATAATTTAACTATAGGCGAAAAATTAACCATAATTGGGAGCGCTATGATCGCGAGGTATTTTTGCAAAAGTTGCCACGGCCGGTAAGGAACCTATATAAAGGTGGGAAGAACTATTGAACATTGAGCCCCTTCTATATCTATGACAAATCTATGGTAGTCGCCATTAAGTCTCTAAATATATGATCGCGTGTCATATTGGTTGTCCACAATTTCATTAATCCTGGTGATATTTCAGTGATTTTTGCGACTCATTATGTATAATCAGTGTGGAAATTACCTTTGGAATATAACCTATGTAATCAAATGGTTAATTAGCGTACTTTACATCGAGAAAAAATTGCGTATACCTAGCGGAAATGCTGGCGGCGGTCAATTTTTGTCTATGGCTTTATCCGTTAGGACTTCCTACATTTATACAGGTTCCCTAACGGCCGGCGCTACGTCACACTGTTACCCGATTTCCACCAGGATTATGTAAGTATCTAATTATAAAATGAGAAGCACAAGGTTGTGTAGCAAAAAGGAAAGAGAAGCTTAGAATGTCTTGAAGCGATACTCGTGTATTCTAAGAAACAGAATAATTTAGAGCACATATTTGCGCCTAACATACCATTAACATATTCAAATAAAATATACATAAGATCGCCGAAAAGGCGGGATTAGGAAAGGTTAAGATAATATTATGCGGAGAAAAATTATAAATTAACAAAGTACTCATTTCAAAAAGGCACGGGTTTATGGTAAGTTCGTCTAAAATCAATTCGTCTAAAAACAGTTCGTCTAAAATCGATTAGTCTAAAATCAATTCGTCTAAAAACAGTTCGTCTAATTATCAATTCGTCTAATTATCAATTCGGCCAAAATCAATTTGCCTAACGATCAATTCGTCGATTTAAGACAAATTTATTTTAGACGAATTGATAATTAGACGAATTGATTTTAGACTAATTGATTTTAGACGAATTGATAATTAGACGAATTGATTTTAGACTAATTGATTTTAGACGAATTGATTTTAGACCAATTGATTTTAGACCAATTGATTTTAGACGAATTGATAATTAGACAAATTGATTTTAGACGAACTGTTTTTAGACGAATTGATTTTAGACCAATTGATTTTAGGCGAGTTTATTTTAGACGAAATTACCGGACACCAAAGGCACGTGCCCTTGGGATTAGTAAAGATGTACTGGTGTACCGAAAAGAAATGAAAAATGGGTAAGTTCTTAAAATGGACTGAAATGAATTATAATTTCCATTCAACATTCATTTGGTAATACTTGATTTGGTTAATACCTTTTTTTTTCAAGTGGTAGTCCTTTTTGTGGGACGAATTTTATCGAGTATTATCGAAATTATTTTACATGACATTTGAAAATTCTAAATTGATTTCGAAAAACCGTTTCCTTCTATTGTATCTTCGTCACAACTTTGATTGTAAATCCATATCGAATGATTCTACAACCCAAATCTCTTTGTGCAGCCCATTAGTGATATCGGTTAGTTGAAATCTTTTGACGTGGAGTGCATAGTTAGTGCAGTTGGTTGGAGTGCGAATTTCCAATCTGAAGGTACCAGGCTCGAATCCCGGTGCTGATGAAGTATTCTACATTTCACGATACAAACTCTGACGTTACTGTACAGTTTATAGGAAAGTATTCGGGTTAACGTACACAAGACCAGTTTTTATGAAAAAAAATATATGCCTATGCATATTTAAGACGACGCTGGCTTCAATCAAAGTCGCTCCCATTGGAGAAAAGA
The DNA here is from genome assembly GCA_963576895.1 of Ceraclea dissimilis. Classification (NCBI taxonomy): domain Eukaryota; kingdom Metazoa; phylum Arthropoda; class Insecta; order Trichoptera; family Leptoceridae; genus Ceraclea; species Ceraclea dissimilis. Next base: position 14,015,837 of record OY756370.1, read on the forward strand.
TAAAAGTACGGACAAATTGTGAGACTGACACAGGAAAATATGATAAAACGGACAATGCATATACAAGTAGGACACAGAAGACCAGGTAGACCCCTGACTACTTGGATGTCCACAATCGGAAGAGACCAAAAGCAGGCAAGGCTTCGTGAAGGCTTTTTGGATGAGAAAATACTAACAAGCCATCAGACACAAAACACGGAAAAAAATAGGATGGAAAGAAAAAAATCAACATCAAATTAGTAAAAGAATGACTCAATGAATTATTTTTTACCGAGAAAACAACACTTCACCGCTTACGCCCTTCAGTGCTTTTGGAAGGTACATTATCATAAAATACAAACTTTGATACATTTAGAGCTTAATTGGTGTCAGATTTCCAGGAAAATTAAGCAGTAAGCCTTGAGTTGGTTGGATTTGAGAAAGACAAAACAGGATCATTAGCAGGAACGCCAGTTTGATATCATCAAAATCCCTATGAAAAATATTAAAAAAGGTCAAAGGTTCTTGAGATTTCGTTGTATTTTTTATTGTTATTATCACCTCGCCTTGCTGTAAAATTCTGTCTATTCGAAATCCGAAAATTCTGCAGCCACATAGTTCCATTGTTGGACATAGGCCTTCCCTTTGGTCCTCCACAGCTTCCTGTCTTGGGCATACTGCATCCATCCACCATAGGCTCATTTCCTGATATCGTCAGACCACCTTGCAAAGGGTCTATCAACGCTTCTTCGGCTTGTTCTTGGTCGCCATTTCATTATCTTTTTGGTCTATCGGGAGTCTTGGCAACACGCCAAGCCCAGCTCCATTTGAGGCTAGAGACTCTTGAGTACGCATACTGACATTTCAAAATTTTCTAAAAACGGGAGACCTTGGATCTCGACAACTGTTACTAAATTTGCTTTGGAAAAAACAGAGTCGATACATTGAACTTTTATCTTGGGAATAACCGAAAAAGATTTTTATATCTTGCATAGATTTCTAAAAGAAAGTTATGACAAACACTTCTGATCTTTGTTCTGAAAGATAGAAACTCGTTTCCCAAAAGCCGCGGAGATTTTTTTTGTAATGATAATATGCATTTTAAAATCTAGGGAATGACCTTAAAAGTTTTTTGATTGATGCAAAATTAACCCCAAACAATGGATCAAAAACGTTATTTTTACCAGTTTATCATGCGATTGTTCACGCGATTTTGATCCTTAATGCCGTGGGAAATGACAGTGACGTCATAGTCCGGTCGGGAGCCTTAAACATAGAGTTAAGCTGCATGAAATAATTCAAATACTCTCTCTCTCTCCCTGGGCAATTATTAATCCCACATGATGGTGGGGTCTGCCATTTTTGTCTTTCGCCACCATTCGGCTCTATCCTGTGCGTCCTCCGGGGATGCTCCACAGTCTCTAATGTCTTGCCTCACAACCTCGCGCCACCTCCGCTTGGGTCTTCCTCGGGATCTACTACCAGGGACAACCAATGACTGTGCCCTGTTACCTATGTATTCGGGGGGTCTTCTACTCACATGCCCGTACCACCGTAAATAATTAAAATACTATAAAACATCATTGAATTAGCAAGAACTTACAGTACCAACAAGTATTTATACAACAATTTGAATATAAGATTTGAGTTTATATTATTAATAGAAATGTTTGGTTAAGACCACAATGTTCAACAAGCTGGAATAACCTGAGCCCTAAATTCCCTGGGCATATTGAACCACCGTAGGTCCCTCTCACTGTAAAATATATGTTGTTGATATTAATAATATGATTTAGCCATGCCTATTCAAATAAGTAAATATTGACTGAGATGAGGTTTCTGGGCAATTAATTCAAGTGATTTTAGATAAATAAACCATAAATTTGGAATATCCTTCGAATTTCTCGGGTGTGTTTCTTTTTGACGTAGAGCTTTTGCGTTGGATCCAATTTAAGTAGGTAAATTAGTCTTGAAACTGGCTACAGGTTGCGAGCCGAAAGCTCGACGTCAGAAAGAGACACACTCTACCTACACCCAAGGAATTTTGAGTACATGTTTGGCGCAGTTGGTTGAGGCGGCAGTCTCTCGAGCGGGAGGTGCCAGTTTCAAACCCTGGCGGTGGAGATGTATTCCACGATTTTAGCCTAGTGAAAAGTGTGCAGGAAAGTATTTGGGTTTGTCCGCAACTATAAATTTGGAAATTTTCTCAAATCCTGTTGTCGAGTTTAAATTCATTTCCAGAATAGCTGTAACTTTAAAACTTTCACCAATTGTGTAACGTAGATGACATTAAGACTCTGTAACAGTAAAAAATTGGATCAGCCTTTTCCAGAGGCGAAAAAGATGTAAAGCATTTGAGGGGATCCAAGGGTTGTGTGGGATCACATGTGTGGTATTGAACAAAAGGACGTTGGAGAAGAAATACAAATTCATTTTAAAAGAGTCTGATTTTGTCCAGCTCAAGGTAACAAAAATGATTAAAGCGAGCTATTGTAGAGACAACCGGACTATCAAATTAGAGGATTTGTTATTGATTGAAGAGCCTCTTTCCCATTTTGCAAGTAGACCTAAACTATTCAAATTTTGGATTAAATCACGAAGGTATCGAAAGCGTTACTTGGAAAACCCATAAATTTATCATCTGTCCGCCTACAGCAAGGGTTTAAGGCTCGGGATCCAACTATAACGTCACGGTCATTTTTCGCGATGTTAAAATTCAAAATCGCATGAACCATCGCATGATAAGGTTTTTTTAAACTTTTTTGGGTTATTTTCGCTTCAATCATATAATTTTACGGTCATTCCCTAGATTTTCATGCATATTGTCAATAAAAAAAAAAATATTTCTCTGGGACTTTCCGAAAAAGAGTTGCTGTCTTGCGGAAAAAAAAGATCAGAGGTGTTTTACATATTTTTTTTTGGAGAAATCTATACAAGATATAAAATAACCTTTTATCGCGGTCATTCCCTAGATACGTGTTATGAGTAAAAATAATCGGAGAACGTGTACGACAAATTGCATGAATGTGACGGAGGCAAGGAGTGTGTGTAAGGAAAGGGCTGTCTGACGTTCTGTCCTCTCTGACTACCCTACAAGGGACGTGGCGTAAGGGTATAGATATATAGATAGATAGAGGTTCAATATATCTACCCATGTTTTTTCCAAAGCATATTTAGTAAGGTTGTCGAGATCTATCATCTCCCGTTTTCATATATATATTTTTTAATATCAGTATCAATATTACTCTCAATCGGTTTCTTTGAACGATTCGAATATCCAACCCTAAGGTCTTTATTCTATCTTGAAATAAGAAGATGGAAAAAACCCACAGGTGTTCAATAACTCAGGCGGGTTTGAATCAATATGGATGTTCTGGAATGGGCTGACAGGTAATTAAAATTAATTGATTGGGCTTGATAGACACATCTATGTCAAGACCTTGATAAACTAAAGGGATATTGATGTATGATGTAACGTCAGCAACGTAATACGTAGAACCTATGTTTATCGGTTCTACGTATTATGTTGCTAATGTTGTTATGCCTAGCATTTGCTAGGCATATCGATATTTTGTAGAAATCAACAAATGAGAGATCTTAGATCTCAACAACCTTAATAAATATGCTTTGGAAAAGATAGGGCAGATACACTGAACCTTATCTAGTAAACGACAGTAAAATATTTTTTACATCTTGTATAGATTTCTAAAAAAAACGTCTTTTTACCGAAAGAGAGAAACTCGTTTCCCGAAAGTCGCGGAGATTTTCTTTGTATTGATAATATGCATTAAAATCTAGAAATGACTGTAAAAGTATTTTAATTGAAGCGAATTTCACCCAAAAAAAAAACATTATAATCAATATTTTTTCATGTGATTGTTCATGCAAATATGAACCTCAATTCCGCGGGATTTGACCGTGACGTCGTAGTTGGGGTCCGAGCTTTAAGAAATCTTTATCGTTGTCTCGCTTTAATATTGCCGAAATAATTGCTATACATACATATGTATATTGCGAAATAATGGTAATCAATGCGATTTGTACGAGTTGCCGCAATTATTGCCCCAAAAATTGCTCATATAAGCGCACCTTTGTACTCGTATCCCACATAAATATTTTAGTTCGTACAACGTATATTTATTTGTATTTTTCTCACTCCCCGTTTCACATCATTTCTCTCATGGGTTTCCATGGTTACAATTTTTTCCATAGAATTACTACTGATCCAACGTACAACATACTTGAAACAGAGAATACTTTCTGTCCAATTTTCACAATTTCCAGTTAATTCATTCCGGGGTAATCTTTTATATGAAATAGTTTTGTGCATTCATTAATTGAGTGGACTTAGTAAACATTCCCAGGATCAACATAGGATATAAAAAAAATAATAATTTGTAGTCTTGAATGAGATATTTCATTGCACAAAACATCAAAATTCAAGGTTTTTCAAGAAAATCTCCACCATTAGTTGTGTTAGTCCAAATGTCACTTTTTAAAATGATAAGTTGTTTTTAAACTAATGAGAGGTGGTATTATCATTATTTGCAATGTAAAAGGTAAAATAGGCTTTTATTTACGTTTTGTAAATGAAATTTTGCCATTTGCCAAATTAAAATTTACGACAAGAGCAAAATATTCATATTGTCTTTTTGTCATACCAATATTTCATATATTTTCTCTGTTGCACAGATGTCATATTCTCTAGATGGGTGCAGTATTTTTTCTCTATCTGACATAGATTACATTGCTTCCGAATATTTGTTAATCGATGTTCTACAATTATTAAAATCTTATGCAAAGTTGCTACACCACAAAAAATTGCCATACCACAAAAAATAAATATATTGTAAGTAAGTAGGTACCTGCTTTGAAGTGAAATAATCCTACATTTAAATATTTTAGTTCGTACCAATGTTTCTAACATTTTCACCATATCCTTTATAGACTCTAAACCGTTCATCCGATTGAGATGAAACTTTGGGAAATTGTTTTGCTTACCCCAAGGAGTGTTCTAATGGGGGTAGGGGATACAAGGAGGGGGGCAATAGGGGGGGGGGGGCAAGAACAAAATTTTTTTTTTTCAAATATATAAAACTTTTAGTGTCGAAAAGATGAATGGTAACCCTCCCGACATCCGGAGGAATAAGGAGGGGGGGATTGGGGGGCTGGGGGGCTGGGGGGGGGGTCGGAATGAAAAAAGTGATATAAGTGTCGAATCCATAGTTTTCCTCCTCAATAAGATGAATAGTAACCCTCCCGACATCCGCAGGAATAAGGGGGGGCTAGGGGGGGGTCTGAATGAAAAAAGTGATATTAGTGTCGAATCCATAGTTTTTCACCTCAATAAGATGAATAGTCACCCTCCCGACATCCGCAGGAATAAGGGGAGGGAGTTAGGGGGGCAAGGGGGGGTCGGAATGAAAAAAGTGATATTGGTGTCGAATCCATAGTTTTCCACCTCAATAAGATGAATAGTCACCCTCCCGACATCCGCAGGAATAAGGGGAGGGAGTTAGGGGGGGGGGGGGCTAGGGGGGGTCGGAATGAAAAAAGTGATATTAGTATCGAATCCATAGTTTTCCACCTCAATAAGATGGATAGTCACCCTCCCGACATCCGCAGGAATAAGGGGAGGGAGTTAGGGGGGCTAGGGGGGGGGGTCGGAATAAATAAGTGATATTGGTGTCGAATCCATAGTTTTCCACCTCAATAAGATGAATAGTCACCCTCCCGACATCCGCAGGAATAAGGGGAGGGAGTTAGGGGGGCTAGGGGGGGTCGGAATGAAAAAAGTGATATTGGTGTCGAATCCATAGTTTTCCACCTCAATAAGATGAATAATCACCCTCCTGACATCCGCAGGAATAAGGGGAGGGAGTTAGGGGGGGCTAGGGGGGGTCGGAATGAAAAAAGTGATAATAGTGTCGAATCCATAGTTTTCCGCCTCAATAAGATGAATAGTCACCCTCCCGACATCCGCAGGAATAAGGGGAGGGAGTTAGGGGGCTGGGGGGAGGGTCAAATTGAAAAAAAAAAATTATGCAGATCCCCCAAAACTGTTGTAAGTTTTAGTGGCTCTGCAGTACTTTAACTAAACATGATGGTACCACTGATTTTGGGTTCCACTGCCGACCTACTTCACCATCCATACACAAATTTTGCCGTTGCGAAGCACGGGTAATACAGCTAGTAGCTAATATAACGTAAACACATGTGGAAATAGGAATATGAATAAATTACCAACAAAAATAAAATAAAGGATCAAAGAAAGAAAAAATGTATGGGAAAATACAATTTCATTGTTTTATCCACTTCTGTTTCCTCCGTGTTTCCTAACAAAAATAACAGGAAAAAGTATATTTTTGTTTTCCGCTCGAAATAGACTTCTTCAATCGGAAATTTGGATCGTACGTGTAATTTTATTCGGTAGTAGGTTATTCTAGTACTACGTTAAATTACATTCCGGCGATGAAAATCGATTACTGTACTCGTAAATATAAGACAAGAAGACTTGGGAAAATAAGGGAGGCGTCGGAAGACCCCAAAAGAGATGGTCCGACGACATAAATAAATAAATAAATCTTTATTGGCCAGTAAATATGTATAGCAACAAAAACAAGACAATGCAGTGTGCCAAAAGGTGGACTTATTGCAAATCTTACAGTCAACCCGACATAGACGCTGTGGGGGTTAAAAATTGGCTGCAAGCAGTAAACAAAATAAATAAATGAAAGGGCATTGAAGAGGCCTATATCTAGCAGCGGAGGACAGAGAGCTAAAGAAGAAGAAGAAGATATATAAGACAAACTATTGATTTTTTGGACAAATCGGTTCTGTAAATTATTGATACGCCATGGTTCTTGCGAATTGTACGTCCTTTTATCGAGATTTTGATTTTTTTCGTGAAAGTGTGTCTAAACTTCAAATTTTAAGAACCCAAAATGGGGTAGTTTTGTAAAAAACGAGTCTATAGATATGAATTTTAGAAATTTGATCTCAATTTTCTTACATTTTAGTCCTTCAGTTAGAAATTAAAAAAAAACATTTTGTTTCGTTGTGCAATCGCTTGACTATGGATCAAAAATGACAATCTCGATCGATTCAAATTTACCCTGATGCCATTTTATCGGTTGCACAGAATGAATTTAAACGAAAAATCCGTTCATTTTATTATTTCCGTTAAAACTACGTGCATGTTCGCAATTTTCACAATTTATAAAATTAGTTGAAGGGAACTTCGGAACTTATTAAATACACTAGCGCAGAGCTTTTGTGAAACTACATACGTATCTATTGGGATTTAGCTGATTAAATTGAATGAAATACAATAAATGGTTCTCTTGATAATCCTATTTACGAGATTCCTATATTATTATACGTATAGCTAATAAGTTTGTATATTGCATCATGTGAACATTTTATTGCTTCATATTAAAATCCCACTTCGCAATATCTCCTAGTTTTATAGCTATGAGAATCCTTAGCCATAGGTATACGTATAATAATACTCAACAGATAACAGCGTCTGCTCTTTTTATGGGTTATATCTTTTATCATTCAAACAGCTTGCGATTTGGGCTTTTTGTGTAAAAGGGGTATTGAATATATAAAAAGCTACTAGAGTCATTGCGTCCTACAGTAATTATTTATCAACCAAATTACAGTATTATAAATGACAAACTACGGAAAAAATCTATATTTCCGTTGATATTTGGTAATATTTTCTGTCGCGAAATTTACACCAATGTTATTCTAATTTATCCATGTTTTAAATCTTAGGATGATATCTTTAGTATTATCTGAGTAATCGTACTACTCCCGGTGCAGTTTTTCGAATATTTATGTAGTTGCTACTGCAACATGTCTGTGTAGAAGTTTAAAAAAAAAAGAATATAGAAAAAAAAAATCTATGACACAAGTGAATTTTAGTAATAAATAAAGGTGTCCACGAATACGAATGGTTTTTCATCATAACGGGCGTATACCTATATTTCGTATAAGGTACAACGTCTCTAAGTCCAATTATCGGAACAGTACTAAATGTAATATTATCTTGTTTGATTGTCTGAACATGTGCGATGTGAACGGTGGATGTAACCACGTCTGTTATTAGCAGAAATGTCATAAATCCCTGGCATAACACGAAATTGGTTTCATTTTATGGCAGAGATCAGTAGTAAACGATCTGGGCTTTAAACGTTCTGGGTCGTCCTATTATATTGCTACTAGATACCCCTGGATTTCGCAGATACTTGATCGTATCTATTTTATTCAACGTGATCTTCTTTAAGGTTATGTTTAAATGCTCAATTACTCTAAAGGTGCTCTTAAACGAGCAATTTTTCGAGCAATAATTGCAGCAACCCTACCAAATAGTAGCATTATTTCATAATGTATATCAATGAATTAGGCAGTATTAAATCGAGAAAACGATATTGCGTGAAAACGCGTAAGGAATTGACTAAAATGACCGAACCGATCGGATATTTAGTAATTCGTGTCGTCTACCTCATGATTATTCTCGTTCTCGTTTGGACGCAATATCGATGTCTCGCTTTAGATATTATCGCAATAATTGCTATTGATTGCGAAAATCAATACGATTTGTACAAGTTGCCGTAATTATTGCTAGTAAAATTGCTCGTGTAAGCTCACCTCAATATATGTATCTGTATCACCTCGAAGTCGTTAACTAGTACGTAATCCTAAACATATGAAAATCGTAGCAGTTAAAACCCTGATTGAGCATTAAGAAAACCAAAAGCACACGATTATATTCGTAAAATCCACAATGATGAGTTAACTTTGAAGTTGATGGTTTAGTTGCCACAAGACAGACATCTTGAAGAGATCTTGCGGTAATCACATCTTAATCACTATACGAATATAGTAGAGATTTACGTTAATTAGGATTTCTGAATTTACGAAAAGCGCAGCAGGTGAAACTTTGATGGGGAATTTAAAAGACCAAAAGCCATACAATTATGTTCGTACAATCCACAAGGCGGGCATGGCATTGGAGTCAATTGTTCAGTTGACACAAGACGACCTACGCAAATTCTTTTTAGAAATCATTTAAAAAAAAGGATCTGGACTGAATACACAAACCCAAATATTTTTCTGCACACTTTACAGTAAGCTAAAAGCTTGTGTCGTGAAATGCAGAATACTCGTACATCGTCAGCACCACGATTCGAAACAGGCGCTTCCTTTTCAAAAGTTCGCGCTCCTACCAACTGTGCCAACAATGTACTGTTGAAGCTGAAACTATTTAATTACACATTAAACATGTCTGATGGAAAAAAATCAAGTCTCGAAATTGGCAGAGTTCTGCCACGCTTTGACAAAACGATGACCTGGAAATTATTTGGCAACGATCCGTTATGAAAATGTATTATTCCGAACAAACTCATACCCCATTTTCTTCCATACTACTTGTTGAATGATTCCATCCCCTATCGTTGTTTATCATGAGGGTTGGATGTGAAACAGCCTGCCACCCCCAAGCCTTAATAAATAGCTGTTTACTCATTTCTGTTGTATTTTAGTACTACATAGCACAATAAATATTTTTTCAAAGCAGTCTTTTCCATCCTATTGTATTTCTTTACACAAACGTTTATTTATTTAATTTAATACACATACTTTGTTTATATTATCTACTGAAACAACAAAATTCTCTGTTTTCGCTTTTAGTAACAGACTTATTGTATATTTTATCAGTTTACCTGTCAATATTACTGTCGCAAAACAAACTAAACTACTTTCGAGTTGATTGAAAGATATTGCTTTTGAAATAGGTCCGCCCCTTATTTTCCTACTATTGTCTGGTTTTGTGACACACTTGATTTTTGTCTAATAAAGATATATTTATCAACTTTCGTTAAAATGTATTTCATGGTACTTAACCTACTTACTTACTTAAGTATTTTGCTCTCTGGTGTTTGTAGGCTAGCGACTGAGGCGAGATGGAACGTGTATATATTGTTCTACCGTTATCCAATGAGCTTAGGTTAGCACTTACTCGTAGTGTATCAGAACTTACTAAATATCTTTTTGAACTCCCTAAGCATTTTATCCCTTCAACATCTCGATAGATGGTTTCTTTACTTAGTTATTATAGTGTACATAAAAACAAAGGTATGTATGTCAATTCTAATTAAGTATAGACATTTATCAATATGTAAATAGTTCATCTACGTTTAAAGCATAACCGTGGGTGAACTAGAGCTGATTGCACTATATCTCACCACACGGTGTAAAATCATTACAATGATACAATCATGGCAAGAATAAGCAAACTACAATTCAATAATGTTACGACCAGATCCTCAAGGATGGACGCGTTTTCAGTAAAAGGAATCAGAGAGATTGTATGACAAATTGCATGAATGTGACGGAGGCTAGGAGTGTGTGTAAGGATGGGGCTGTCTGGCGCTCTGTCCTCTCTGCCAACCATGCAAGGGACGTGGCATGAGGGTATAAATAGATAGAGGGAGAAGTTATCTAACAAGTATTCTCGAGTATTCCCAGTGACCCAATGATATTTAGATAAAATTAAATGGTACGAGATATTTTTTCTCGAACAGCAGATGCCGTAGGAATATTGGAAGACAAAAATAATACTACTGAGTTGCGGTGTATACAGAGTAGGTTCAATATTGGTAATTTGGAATTCTCCAATAATTGCCCATTCACGATTAATTGCTTCCAAATCATTTAGGAGTGACGTAAAGGGTGATAGAGTGGAGAGATGTTTGTTGGGAGATACGGAGGAAAATAAAGTAACCAATATGGTGGATTTGTAGGGCTGAATGGACGGCCTCAGTAAAATAATAATATGTGCTAATCGATAATGTCTATCTACTTATTCCCTCACGTCGCTTCCCTTGTGAGGTAGGCAGAGAGGACTGATGATTGGACACCCCTATCCTTTGACACACTTTTTGACTCCGTCATGTTCTTTAAATTTGAGGGTCTAGTGGACGGTCAAGTTTCGGTCGACTTCGCTTTCTCACTCTTCTTTTTAGTCATCCTGTCATCATTCATTCTCTCAATGTGCCCAAACCATTTAAAATTATTTACTTTTATCCAGTCACTAAACTTCTTGCAGTCACTCATCTCTCTTATAACCGCATTTCTTATCCGATTTCTCAATAAATTATCAAATCGGTTATAAGTCATATTGCTATTAGCCGAATTTACCGAAAACTTTGTAATGCAGCTACAAAATGTCTATCGAGGATTAAACTTCAGTTATTCAATAACGAGCAATATTGCAACGGAGCGAAACACAATTAAATTTCAACTGGTGTATTTACAGAACCAATACGAATCACATTCAATAATAATACTGTCATATTCTGAAATGACGAACCATAAAGCGACGCGATTTCGCAAATTATAATTGGAAATTCTAGCAGCAGGTTATTGAAATCTATGTACCTGTCCTCTCACAACGCATCCCTTGGGAGGTTAGGCAGAAAGGATGGAACGCCAAACCCCCCTATCCTTTAACACGCTCCTGGCTTCAGTAACATTCATGTAATTTGTCACAAATCGCGTCCCTCCTTGAGGATGGGCCACGATCGGTCCAAGTAACTAAAGGTGGGCCACGTTTTTCCAGTCATATGATAAGGTATTGCATTGTATCGTGCATTAAACTAAATTTACCTTCATCAGTTACCACGCAGTCAAAGAATAAGTCATTTAACTTAAATGGTTCCAAAGCTACAGCCCTTTTTAAAATAAGGGTTTATTTTTTTACGATGACCCATAATATCTTTTTGGGTATCCTGTCATCATTCATTCTCAGGCATGATAACATGCCCAAACCACATAAGCTTATTCACTATTATTCTAGTCACTACACCCGTCATACAGTCACTCATTTCTTTAAAAACTTCATTTGAAATCTACGACTGAGAAAACTGCGGAAAAATACATCCTTAAAAATAGTACCGTTTTTTTTTTCGCCAATTTTGTAATAGAACATTTTAGTTACCAGGAACTGGTCGGGTTTTAAAGAAATATGTAAGTCGAAGAGAATTTCTTTTATTCTCATATAGATAGCGCTTACTGAAGTTATTTTGTAAAAATAAGTTCCATTATATTTCTCTAGATGAAATTTAAAGGCGACAGAAATGTGAAGCATTGTTTCATATTTTCTATCCATTAAAATGTTCAGCGTAAGTATATTACATTTTTATTGTTGCATGGAAGAGAAATTCTTTCAAATGCGCATTCTACTTTGTAGCGATTACACCATAAAATTTCACAATGTTACATTGAGAACGAACATTTTTCTCTTGAAATCTCTTATTAAAAAGACACTAGCGCCACACATACAAGAAAGTTTCAGTTCTACGAACTTAAGATTCCGTAATATAGAAAGTTCAATATGTTTTGTTGTAAAAACATTGTCGCTTTCTTGTCATAAAATAAAATTGATTACATTGTAGGTACTTTTTGTTCGCGAGTTTTGTACGCTGTTACTTTTATAAAGAAGAATTTGACAAATATGCTAGCGCTAAATGTAAATTGAAATGTCTGTACTTTGTAAAATACGAAATTCTTTGTATTTTATTATTACTTACTTACTCATAGAGAATGCTAACAATGTACGAGTACCTAATACAATTGCATTTTGTAAAGTGTTTTGTATGAAAGTTTTCAATACACTAGCGCCTCAATTAGTTGGATGTGTTAGTTCTATGAACTACAAGACTACTACAGCATTTAATATACTTAGTAAACGGTAGATAATTTAGTATTGTTACATTTACACCATCTTTTCATACGGAATTGCATTTACTTTACATTTAAATGCAACACGTATCATATTGAATGTAATGATGTAATACAGTTGCATATTGAAATATACCTTTTTATGTACATGTATGTGATAATATTTTCTTATGAACTCGTTCAAAACATTAAAAATATATCATAGGTAGTTAGTTACAATTCTTTCTTGAATCAGCAAGATTTGAAATTTGAAATAAAAAGACAGTCAAAATAGTAAATAAATTGTGAAGCAGAATGTTTCTACTTTCTACTTATTCACTACAAAGATGTTTGGTATAATACTTTCTCATCTCTCCAAAAGATGGCGGTAAAATGTTGGCCTTTATTATTGAGTTTCTTCGCGGTTAGCCTATGGAGTAGTGGGTAGAATCTTTGCTTCACAGGCGTGTGATGTAGGTTCGAATCCCAACCATGCCCAAAGTACGTTTTTTCGGAGTAAAATATACTCTGAAAAGGTGTAAGAATACAAGCACAGGTGTTTAAGGGCTGAATGGTAAACGTTTTTCAAAATTAAAGTCACCTAAACCAACTGACGGCTAGTTGTAAATCCAACTGATGCCAATCCAAAATGATAATTACGAATGTAGAAAACCCAGCCATTGCAAAATAGATTTATACCCTTTGCTGATTAATTATGTATATTTTATTGTATGATAAAATACGTATATTACAAACTCAATTGTTGCGCTGGTAAAATAATTAATCACACACCTTCTGACAAAGCTACGCCATCATGACAGTGTGTCGGGTGTCCATTGTTGCAACACTCCGAACACATTGTTATATAGCATCAAAAACAATGCAATCGTCGGGAAAAATATGAAACACTGACAGCTCTTCAATCAATATAATCTCTATAAAACATATTGTATTGAAAATCGTTATTTTACACACACAGATGCAACTTTATGTCTTATATTATCTCACATACACGTGTATGAATTCGACTGCAGCGCCACTGTGACTGTTCATCAAAACAAACATTCTAAACTTGATTTTTAGACAAATAATAATTATTTAAATCATCGTTGCCAGCAGACAAGAACCACTGGGTCGTGTGTAAAGTGTATGGCGAATTGCATGAATATGACGGGACCTCACATGTCCGGAAGTTCAGCTGACTGAATCCACCGTTTGCAAAAAGGCTCCGACCCAAACCTCTGTCTGAATTCAAAATCAGGGTAACACTTCATGAATTCAGAGAGAGATTTTTGTCGGAGCTTTTCTGCAAACGGTCGATTCATTTAACTGAACTTCCGGACGTGTGTGGCAGTGCTCTCTGTCTACTCTGCGAGGAACGCGGTGTGAGGGGATATAATTATAGAATAGAGATATTTGTAAAATAGCTAGATTAATCTTCTTTAGAGCAGAAAGTAGAAAGACAACCAACCACTTGAAGATGACTAATGACATTGTAATATTGTATTATTTTCTGGGTTAGCTGTTGCTGCTTGAGACACTGAAATTCTCTGGATAAATAATGATACAAAATGTCGGATGTTACCGAGTAACCAATTGTATAAACCTTGACGTACAGTTTAATTGGGAAAGATATCAAATTTCGCACTGAAAATAATATTACGATATACATATTTGATATCTTCATATTTACATATTTGACATTACAATTTACAATAATAACAATGTATTATTTTTTCTTGTATTGCGAAACTAAAATTGCAGTAACCCGCAACATGGCAGGAGGATACTAGATGGGCACCCAGACTCCTACAGTGGAGGCCATGGACGAAAAGGAGAGGTGTCGGAAGACCTCCCTAAAGGTGGTCTGATGACACAGTCCAACAAGCTGGTAGGACCTGGATGCGAAGGGGGAGAAACAGAGATGAGTGGAAGAAAATTGGAAGAGGCCTATATCCAGCAGTGGAGGGAGGTGGGCTGACGAAGATGAAGAAGTGATATTTTTGCATGTGAGATTTTCTCCATCAGATTATTTCCCTTGATGTTTTTTCTCTGTGATTCTTTCCTGACACCATAAATTGTAACAAGTTGCTGTTTATTGTCACAAGAAAGTTGAAATTTATTTCACTTTAATCCAATTATGCAACAAAATATGCGGGCGAATATCTGGAACTGATTTATGGAGAGGGTGACAAGTTATCCAGAGTGTCGCCCGGCAATTTGCTTAATATGTAAATTAGGTGACACAACAGTGTTGTTGGCTGAAAAAAATATACAATTTATGAGTAATTGTAGGACAAGTACTGCGAAAAAAAATGAAAGTGTTTCGACATTTTAGGCGATATTCAGTATCACAGACACTTATGCGTCGACCAAAACGAACATTACTTCGTCTGATGAACATATTGAATGTGGGTGTCCGGTAAGTTCGTCTAAAATCAATTGGTCTAAAATCAATTCGTCTAAAATCAATTCGTCTAATTATCAATTCGTCTAAAATTAATTCGTCTAATATCGACGAATTGATCATTAGGCAATGTGATTTTGCCCGAATTGATTTTAGACGAATTGATAATTAGACCAATTGATTTTAGACCAATTTATTTTAGACGAACTTACCGTAAACCCTGAATATCTGCACACTAAAATCACCAGAAAGTTCACTGAATAAACAAATCGCCCTACTGATTGGAGAGTTTGGAATGATGTTTCTAATTAAGTACGACATTGAAATGATGAGTGCAGCGATACTACTATGAGCATTGCGCAGTCAACTGAAGATTAATGCATAGGGGCGAAACTAGCGCCACCTAAACGATGGAAACACCACACACACCCGAGTTGCAAGTTAAAGTTTTCATCATTACATCTATACTAACCAACAAAATATTCACATTAATTTACTCGAGGGTTGCTAGTCTTAAATGGAACTGAGCTGGGCATGTTTCCAGATGCCAAGACTCCCGACGGACAAAAAAGATATTGGAATGGCGACCAAGATCAAGCAAAGAAGCGTTGGTAGACCCCAGGCGAGGTGGTCTGATGATGATAGGAAATGTGTCGGAGGGAGATGGATGCAGTGTACCCAGGACATGGAGCTGTGGAGGACCAAAGGGGAGGCTTATATCCGGTAATAATAATATTGGATTATTTATGTAGCGCCGTTTTGTGGGTATTTCCACGTTAAGGGCGCTCTGTGCTTCTCCCTATGTTGTTGGGAAGGATTTCTTAAACAAAAATGTTTTTTATAGACCTTTGACCCCGGTTAACGTTTTTGCCTTTCAGATGTCTACAGGAAGTCCATTCCAGGCTGAAGAGCCTGCTATAATAAATGCGCAGCTCAAATAATTGGGTTTCGCGTTTAGGCTTAGACAATGGATCTGAGAGGCTGATAAAAAGAAGAATTGAAGGAAAAGGAAGAGGTGCATGAAAATAATATCAGCCTTGAAATATCTTGGAATTATATTGGAAAATTTATTAATCATCGGAGAGTACAGAGATACTAAGAAGGAACGCGACAGGGGTATTTTATTTCACTGAAGAAAAAATATAAGAGGATTACAAGTACTTACTTTTAAAAGATCAAATGACTACTAATGGTCCATTATTACGAATACTGTATTATGAGATGCTTATTAAAATGTAGGTCAATTATGTTTTGATGAAAACATTATTATTTGAAAGGATAATAAGTGAGAGAACACAGAGAGAAAAGAGAAATGCCAAGTCATCTGAATAGATTGGATATAAGAAATAATCAAATTGCCCCTACTCTAGGAAAGTCAGTCACCTGTCAAAAGCCATAATATGTATTGGAAATTCGAGAAAAAATTATCGAATATAATGCGATGTGATAATGTTATTTCAATGGAATTACATGATCACAATGGCAACAACTCGTAAAATGCCAACTTTTTCGTCATTTTTCGTGTTTTGACTCAAACCTCAGGTCTGGTGATAATTTTGAATGCAAAAAAACTTATGAACATTGTGCACAAAATTCAATGAATGGCCAACAGGTAATTGTAGGTATAATACAAAAACATGGTACTTGGTTGCCTCTCCTGCCATTAGCCAAGTTGATTGTGAACAACGTTCTTCGGCTTAGCAATATTAGATGGAGGTGTGTAAAAAATACCACCTTCTCTCTTCAACAATTAGAAATGCAAAAAAATATAAGTACTTAATGTACATGAAATTCGACAACACAGCCGTCGCTCTTCGTGGTGTAGTGGATATGATCCCTACTAAGCGAGACGAAGGTATGGGTTCTCGAATCCCAGTCGGGGTGAACTGAAATGGCGAATGTTTCTGGAGTGTATCACTTAAGCCAGTCGAGGTCGATCGTAAGCCCGACAATGTTCATCCTTAATTCTTCTACACTGTTATAGGAATACTTTAATGAATGATTTTAACTAGGTATTATATCAACATCTAAAAAGTATACAGGTTTCCACCCACACAGCAGTGAAAAAGCTATATTTAAAATAACTCAACGAGACTGCGATTTGACGGGTGCATCACCTTTGATTAAAAAGGCGAGAAGGTGATATTTGCATTCGCTGAACCAGAATGCAAGAGCATTAAGAGATTGAAGGTGTATGTAGGTGGAATCAACCTACTTGCAGAGCCACTACGGCAGTTCCACGTACTACCGAGACTCTCGAGAATTCCAACTTCAAACACGTTTTCAGTGTATGTAAAACGTAAACATGTAATTTAACGGTTGAGGTAATTGTGTTTGAATAACAACTCGTATTTTTAACGAGATGCAGAAAATAACAACGTTAACGTTAATACATTTATTAGAAGTAATCCCACTTAAATATTTTACTGCTTAAATTTATTTATTCGTATCACGTATTCTCCGTTTCACATTATTTGTCTCATCGAAACCCGTAGATACGAAATTTTTCCATAGAGTTACTACTAAGAATCAAGTATCCAGTGGACAAGATATTTGTAACAGAGAGTAAAAATTATTTAAAACAGAGTAATGTTCTTATTTCAAACTTGACATTTACTGAAACAAAAATGTCTGCCTTAGTGTCAATCATAATGCCTACCAAACGTATTTAGGAGTGTTTACTGCTGCTATTTGTAAAAAAATGTGATCAAAAAAACAGATATTGCTTTATTATGTTTCAGTATTAAACATAATCCTTCTGTATGAATAAATTATGCAAGAATCTGAAATTTACAGTCTTGATGTTGGATACAGTCAGATGTTGAAGTTAATCGAACATTGCGATTGTTCTACTTCACCAACTAAATTTGCGTCGCGAAGCACGGGTAACTCAGCTAGTGGTAAATAATAATGACTAAACGATTTCTTTCATCTCATATCATTATTGGTTCAGTATTGGATTGTGTTTGTTGAAAGTCCAATCTTCAAGTAATTTGATGTAAATAATGTAACAAAGAGTACATGGTTGGCGCAGTTGGTGGAGGCGGCAGTCTCTCGAGCAGGAGGTGTCAGGTTCAAACCCCAGCGCTGGCGATGTATTCCACACTTTGCGATACAGGCTTTTAGAAGGTGTGCAGGGAAGTATTTGGGTTTGTGTATGCAAGCCCAGATCATTTAAAAAAAAAAATTAAAAAAAAACTGAGAATTTACATTCAAGATTCTAGCAATATTTACAAAGTCTCTTCGCATGAATCAAAAACAATGAAACAAAGTATGTATGTACTATGTACCTATATCGTATGGCATTGAAGAGACCACAGTCAGAGATTAATCTCTGACTAACTTAAGTTTGTGAGAACTCAGGTATTGAAGTGCCTCAGGAGACAAGTTGTGAATGTCTTCCATTGTGCCGCTTAACCTAGTGAACCGACATTGTTTGATAATGTGGTCTACGAAACCAACCCACCACAGGGGCAGTTGGGGAGGTCAACTTTTTCAAATTTTGTATGAGAATGTTAGCGCGAAATAAGAATAAAGTAAGCGACAATGTGAATTTTACCTTTTTAAGAAGAGTCTGGGAACAAATAAAAAAAACTAAGTGCCAATTTGTTAAGATTATAATTACCAGTATTTTGGCTAAATTAAACTTTTATACCTGAAAAACTGAACGGAAAATCCTCAGATTCCGTGAATTTCAGGGGTACTTTCGAAATATTTTTTTTATTCAAGAAATTTCCAAACATTGTAATTCTAAAACAGCCAATCTGTAGTCCATACTTTCATCTATCACTGTCTTCAGTTTCAAGACGATTCTCTCAGTATTGGCTGAGAACAATTCAGGGCGCCGAAGACGGATGACAGCATATAGGAGCTTTACGTTTCAATAAAGAAAATAATACATATATATATTCACGGAAAAGTTATTAAATGTGTTATTTTACAGTACGCGAGGTACATACTGCTTGTTGTTGTTGTGTTACCCGCTTAATTTAAATCATGGTCATCGTTTTCATTTGGGAAATATGATTTCAAGGTGAGTTTTATTGAAACGACGTACGAGAGTGCGTGTGTTCTGATAAGTATACAGAAAATGTTTGGATTTGTACACGGTTTTTTCATATTTTTTTGTCTGACTTCTCCTTCTTCTTCTTCTTTCGTATGCACACGACCATTGTACAAGTTTTCTTGGGGTCAAAGCTCCGCGTCAATATTCTGCAAGTAATCTATTGACCTTGGCGTCACTTTATGGATTTCCTCAAGAACCCCTGCAAACTTCTTGTCAGGACACCTCTCTACTATATGGTCAACAGTCTCGATCTGGCCGCACATTCACAAAAGGGATGGTCTCTCTTGCCCTATTTATGGAGCAAGTATACGCATCTACCGTGGCCAATTCGGATCCTGTTTAAGGTCGACCATTGTTTGCGGGGTAGGTTGAACCCAGTCTGCTTCACTGTAGGGTCTGACTTTCATGTATGGATGTATAAATTATGATGATGGTTAGTAAGTGGTATGGCTTTTACAGTTCATTTGTCTGATTAACTTTATGGATGTATATTATGATGATTGGTAAGTAAATTAATATAAACATTAAACTGAAAATAAACTACGTAAATATTAAATAGTATTCTGAACAATGATGTATTGAGATAAGTGGGATGGGGTCCGCTGGGATGAAACACTAAAAAAATATACTTTTGTAGAATGACGAGGGTATAAATCCCAGAGGAAAACTAATAATATTTAGGAGAAAGAAATAATATTGTGGAAATATCCCTAAATAATAATATTAGGTTCATGATAATACTCATTTCTCTCAAGATCAGAAGGTGAGACAGAACATAATTATTAATATACCAGACTCTGGTCAACTGGAAGAAATTGCAATATTCCAAAAATCTATTCCCATTTCTCAGTGAACTTGTAGTTAAGGGGACGAGTTTTCCAAAAACATTTCCCGTGACTTTAAGGCGCCACATGCTGTAAATTGGCTTTGGTGATACATGCGGTTTTCTCAGCCAATACTGAGAATGTCGTCTTGATACTGACGACAGGTAAAGATGATAGTATTGACTACAACTTGACAGATCCAGAATTACAATATTTGAAAATTACCTGAATAAAAAATAACTTAGAAAGTACCCCTGAAACATGCGCGATACATGGGTTATCCACTCAATTTCCAAGACGTAAAAGTGTAATTTAGCTAAAATGTTGGTAAATCAACAACCTCCTTGAATTTCAAAATTTGGCCTTGATTTTTTGAAGGGTTACATTGTCGCATATGTTATTCATATTTCGCGCTAACGCGATAGAGAGCAGTGGAAGTCTAAGGCGGATACCTATTGCCTATGTCCAACACTGGGCACGAGAAGGCTGAGAAGAAGAAGAATATTTAGTAAGATTTTCGAAATTTATTTATTTATTTATTCAATAAACGGCTTTAAAGCCTTTTAAAAGATATACAAAACAATGTACTTATTGTGCTACAAAAGTCTATATAATACTACTTATAATAATATCATATCATATCATATTCTTTATTAATTGATTTCGTCGTCAAGTGCAGAAATCCTAACTCACAATTGCCCCAAGTAGACGAAAAAAAAATAGGTAAGTACCTAGATATACAAAGTGTGCATAGATAACTTCGTAAATCTTGCTTCTTTTGAACAGGATCAATATTATTTTTTCGAGTATCGGCAGAGGGAGGTTTTTTCAATAAGAAGTCTTTAGAAGACGATTTCAAAAGCGTTTGGGTCGCATTTTAATGTAAATTTTTGAAAGGCCATAAAAATCCCTTTTGTCCGGTAAAGTTATGGAGGTTGTTAGCAGTAGATTGCCCATTCAAAATTTGATTTGTTATTCATACATACATTCCCCATTCCCTAAAGGTAATATTGTCACCATATTTTACCTAGTAGCCATTTTCTTTTTCTTTTGCCCTTTATGAGCCCTCTAGGGATTGTACTATACGAAAGAGTAAACTTATTGCCAATACTTATTTAATGAGGATCAACCATGGTCGTCTTCTCATAGTGATGTGAATCAATGAAAAATACAAATGCATATATAACTGTGAAGCATCTGCTTCGATCTCCATTCTATTATTTGCAAATTGCATTAAATTTAATTTACTGTTTTTTATCTTGTTTAGTTTTACTTGTAATTCTTTCGTCTGTTGTTGCTGATGTGTACTGTTTGTACCATAATTGTATTGATATATTTGATTATTTGTATTGTAAACTTTTCAAGAGCCTTGAGGCCTTTAAAACAAAAAATAAATAGTGTCATTAGCAATAGGGCCCATGCCCAGGGCTCTCGACCTCACGGGGTCCCCGAAATGCTTACTTAGACAATAAAATTTATTTTTAACTGTTTTTATGTAGATGCATACTAAAATTACCATCAGATTTTCATTTTTTTCCAAGCAGTGAATCATAACTGACAGTGAATCATAACTTTGGATGTTTATGGCATGTTTAGAGAATGAATAATGTCAGGTTCACCAAAAAGATAAATGAGTGAAAGAAGAGGCGTTCGAGACTGACCAAGACCGATCAAGTCGACCAGATCCTCAAGGAAAGACACGCATTGAGTATTTATTTATTTATATATTGACTGAAGCACAAGAGTAAAATTGAAAAAAAGAGTAAAATTGGAAAAAAGAGTAACATTGGAAAAAAGAGTAACATTGGAAAAAAGAGAAAAATTGCACGAACGTGAAAGAAGCAGTTCTTAAGGATAGGGCGGACTGAGGAGATAAATACATACATAGATATTATATTTTTATTAAATATAGATTTAAAATTCACTTACCCAAAATAATATATCAGCTTCTCCTTATCCCTTATTGACGATATCTTCCAATTTCACTCGGCGTACTTTAAGCGAAGATGGATATATCTTGATTTTTAATGAACCTCAATCATCTGAAATGTCGACGGATTGATGTGGATTTAGAGGGATATTGAATTGGAATGCTCCGATAACGGTATTGCAATTTATCGGAGATTATATAATCCCAACGACGCAATTACTGGGGAGATTAGGAATTTGGGAGATATTACAATCATCCATCCATAAATAGTGATGTCAATATTAATATTATCCTAAAATAGAGCAACCAGCGAATTATATCTACTGAACACAAAAATACTTGAACAATTATGTAGTCTCTCATTTACGAATAGTATAAGATTTTTCTCCCTTTGTAACAACCAACCCAGAATAAAAAAATCCTTAATATTAAGAGTAATAATATTAACATTTCAACAATTGTTCAACAATCGCGCAAACTGAATATACATATAGACATAATCATGTGGCAAAAATAATCCACCAAAATTTAGCTATAAAATATAAATTAATAAATTCGAGAAATATAATTCCATATTATAAATACAACCCGGAATCGGTTTTAGAAGATCAAAATTATAGGCTCTATTATGATAAAACAATTAAGTATAACAGATAGAACAATACATCATAATAGACCCGATGTAGTTTTACATAACAAATAAACTAAAATTACTTATTTAATTGACATCGCTGTACCAAATACATTTAATATTCAAACAACCGCCGCAGAAAAAATTCGTAAATATACAGAATTAGCAGGTGAAATAAAAAATATTTGAAGTATGTTGGCAAAGTCATGCCTCCGCGTAAAAACTAAAAACGGGAGACCTTATATCTCGACAACCGTTACTAAATATGCTTTGGAAAAAATAGGATAGATACATAGTACTTTTATCTAGGGAATAACTGTAAAAGATTTTTTATATCTTGATAGATTTCTTAAAAAAATGTGAACAACTCCTCTGATCTTTTTTCAGAAAGACAGAAACTTGTTTCCCGAAAGTCCCGGAGATTTTTTTAATAAATTGCCAAAATAATGCGCCCTGAATTGGAGTAAGCGCAACTATTTCAAAATTAACCACAAAAAATGGAATAAACGCTATTTTTGCGATTGTTCACCCGATTTTGAACCTTAATGGCGTGGGAAATGACCGTGACGTCATATTTGGGTTTGGAGTAGGTACATGGTCGACGCAGTTGGTCGGAGCTTCGGTCTCCCTTTCTTACATCAAACACAAAATATAAAATCAATAATATAAAGATATAATTCATACACATAATGTTAAGGCTCCCGATCCAACTATGACGTCACGATCATTTCCACGACATTAAGGTTCAAAATACCATAAACAATCGCATGACAAAATGGTAAAAATAGCATTTTTCCATTTTTCGGAGGTTAATTCCGCTTCAATCAAAAAACGTTTACGGTCATTCCCTAGATTTTAATACATATTATAATTACAAAAAAAAATTCTCTCCGCGACTAGGGAAAGAGTTTCTATCTTTCGGAAAAAAGATCACCGGTATTATTCACATTTCATTTTGAGAAATCTATACAAAATATAAAAAATCTTTTACAGTTATTCCCTACATAAAGGTTCAGTTTGTTCCGTCACCCGTTTTTAGAATTTTTTGAAATATCAATATGCTTTCTCTTAAACAACTTATAGAGACAGACGACATAACGGCCTCATAATGGATGTAATAAATAGTAGATTTCTAAAACTTAATTAACTAATTAATTAAATGTTAATGAATACCTTATCGCTGAAAGAGCTTTTCATAATATAAGGTATTCTGAAAATTATTAATTAAAGGCACGATATTGTGAGTAATATTATTAGCAAGAGAATGTTATTTTCCGAATCATTTGAGTCTCCGAAATATTACGTGGTTTACAACTTGATTGGTGGTTGCTGGTTGCCATGGGCGTCGCCACTTTGGAATAGGTATACATTTTTTCATACTAAATTATAAAACCTCACAAAAAATCACATTACTATTACCACTCGTTTTCGCATCATTTTGTGAAGTTTCTAAAATTACTATGAAAATTCACCAAAATGCAACTGTTTCATAAAAAAAATTGCCTGCGGCGCCATTTTTTATTACTTTTTTAATGATTTTTCATACAAAATATTGTGCAAAATATTATATTTAAACATTTTTAAATAAACCAAACCACATCACACAAATAAAATTTGTACTAGGTTAAGATCTATTGCTGGTAGAATTTATAGAATTAAATATTTCGTGCCTAAATCAGCACTTCTAATTATATACAGGTCCTTGGCGGAGTCGTTAATTAGATATGGTATTGGTTCATGGGGTAATTGCGCGAATACGAATATTAAACGGGTTATGATGGCTCAGAAGAGCATCCTTCGGTTATTCACTGAAAAGGTTAAACGTGATAAGCGTTCTTTGCCAAGTAGAAATGACGTGTCGGTTGCTTTCAGGAAGCTTAAGGTACTCCCCGCCAAGGGCTTGTTCTGGCAGAAGATAATCCTTGATCACTTTCTGAAAAATGTTTATAAGAAAATCCCGCGTCATAGTCATCAAACAAGATTTAAAGTAAATTCCGGTTATTGCATTCCAAAATTCAATAATAAATATGGTAAGCGCACTCTAGAATATAATGTCCCCAAGCTGTTTAATATGATGCCGTCATCTATTAAAAAATGCACAGGAAAGTTGAAGAGAAAGGGACTTATCAAGGATTGGTTGTTGAAGTGTAGCTTTGTATATAGTTGATACCTTTTGTATTTGTATTTATATAGGATTGTATTATACATAAGTTGTCTTGTTATTGTGTTGTGTATGATAGTAGGTATTATACATGTATATAAGATAATGTATATAGTAGAATTAGGATAGTATTGTTACATATTTATTAAGACTATTTGTTTAAGAGCACACGCCGACAAACTTGTTAGGTTTGGCGTGACTTGATTGTTGTAATTTGTATATATTTTATGACTAATAAAAAAGATTAAAAAAAAAAAAAAAAAAAAAATCACGACATTCTTCAGTATGTCTCACCAAAAAATTTCGCCTGCGGCCCTATTACACGTTTTTCATGCTGTCAATTTTTAAACTTTAGTTGCCCCCTCCCTAGCCCCGAGTTTGGTGACGCTCATGCTGGTTGCTATGTAGCTTTTCTATTGCTAAAGTCTCCAAATGTTAATTGAAAAGCTGTTGCTTTTCGTGGTATACTCATAGTCATTCTTTTGACATACCTATTTGGTTATTGACCATTCAACTTTATAGTATGTATTGAATAGTCATATTCAGTGGCGGATCCAGGATTCAATTTTGGGGGGGGCTGAATGTCGTCACATGGTAAAATGTACTGTCACTCAATGTTTTGGGGGGGGGGGGGGGGCTAAAGGGCTGAAACCCCTAGATTTGTCGTATATAAAGTACTGTCACTCATGGTTATGGAGGGGGCTTCAACCCCCTAGCCCCCCCCCTGGATCCGCTAGTGCTCATATTCAAAGGAGAATGCTCATTTAGTATGAACAATAAAATAGCCTCGGGGCAAGCGAAATGTAACTCAAACGATAGGTAAAAATGAGTAATTAAATATTGAATGGGCTAATCAATGGCTAAATGTGCGTTAATAAATCGATGAATCGTTCAAGATTTGCGCACAGACAAAACACAAAAAATCTCGTAAAAACACCACAGTGAAAGTGAATATAAACAAAATCTTGTAAAAAAAAGGGGGGCACCCAGAAAAACACATGTGTGGGGGACAATAATTCTACAACCAGAAAAACACATTTTTTCAAATCATAACTGCAATGTATCTACGGAACCTAGAATTTTCACAATAATAGAATTTCTGCATCGCAACGAGATTTTTTTTTAAAAACATTACAGTTTTTCCAATGGAGATAAATCCGATTCAATACTTAAAATAATTTAGGTATATATATCACAAATAAAAAAAATGTTTGAAGATTTTTTCTCAAAACAGAAATAGCGTAAAATATTAATATATTCCTTTTTGAATTGTATTACATTATTCATATGAATACTAATAAAATATGCATAAACGAAAATGTGAGCAAATATCTTAAGCGAAATGTAGATTCAATGATATTGTTATAAATATATTATCAAATATATTGATGGTTGAAAGGGAAATCGCTCAATACGGCCCTGTAAAAATTTAAAAGGGACGCATTTGAATTTGAAGAATTTCGTAAAAAAAAATATTTACAGATTTTTTTATTATTGCTTTTCTATTTATACATGGACATGGCTGAAGAAGGAAGAATCAGGTAATAATGCTGTCGAGATGAGATCGCTGAGCAGAATGTGTGGAAAAACGTTGAGAGATAGGATGAGCTGAAAACCACCAATGCGTACCAAGCACGATGGTATGCGGTGAGAGACTCTTCATCGCTTGGTGTCTTCCAAGGTTTGAGCTGGACAAAATCTGACATACGATCTGGATTTAATTTCCAATATCCTTTCATACGATACCACACATGACCCCACATGGCTCTTGGATCCCCTGAAATGCTAAACATATTTTTTGTCTCTGGGGAAGACTGATCCAATGTGGTACAAATTCGTATTGTCATCGAGTTTAATTAAAAACGCCATTGCAAAGTGAAATAAAATCTTGTGTGTAAGTGTATATCAAATATATGTCATATATATGCAAATTATGGACTGCACTAAACAGAATCCGTACAGGCCATGGAAGATGTGCCGACTTTTTCACCAAGTGTGGGTGGCTGGACTCCCCTGCTTGCGACTGTGGGGCGGAGAGGCAGACTGTGGGTCACATTGTGACTGAGTGCGACCTCCGAGCATACGAAGGGAGCTATGAAGGCTTCCTATACCTGAATGAGCCAGCGACTGATTATATAAATAACGTTCAGTTTAGTTTCTGACGACCAAGCTTGCTTGCGAAATTTATCATTGCCCAATGCCCAACCTTCAAACTTTTTCCTTTGAGGGATGTGATATACTTATTTTGACCATACGATAAATAAATAAATAAATGTCACAAGTGGTTGGTTGGCAGACATTGCCTACGCCATTTGGAGAATACATTTTTTTCGATAAATATTTTATTTATTTATTTAACAAAATTGCTATTCAGATGTTGCCTGTGCAAAAAGTTTAATAAAAATTATGTAACAGTCTAATATGTACTATGTTCATTTCCATTCTGACTTGTTGCACGAGCCAGTAAACTCAAACAGATAATATTGTAGAATGTCGAAATGAAAAGAGATAAGTACAAAGGGATGTTCACAAAGATATTTCTCTATAGAGAGAAAAGAAATAGAGGGACTTTTTCTATGAGCGCCCATCAGTCAAGCGTGTTTAATTTTAATGGAATTGGGTCCGTGTGATAAGAATGTGACACTAATGATCGAAGTAATCTTGAAACTGAGATCTTATTAGGCCCAATTTGTAACTTTTGTAACTGATATAAAAGTGTTTTGAATTTATTTTACTATTAAAGGCCACTGGAAAAGAAATTCACATAAAAAGTCAGATTTTGTGCACATCGAGTGATTGAGAGGATCCAGTCACCGCACACCACCACGTTTGGTGTCTCTAGAAGATGCTTCACGAGTAGAACTCAGATTTTTTTTTTAATAATCTTTTTTAATTAACTTGTTATATACTTCGTGAAAAGCGGGTCAGTATAAAACAGTTTTCCAATAATGATTTAGAGATGCATATATTTTGTATACTTTCCTTTGAAAACCTAGGGACTAGTTCCACAAAGTCTGTACAGTATATGTATGTGTACATGGAACTAGAACTATCAAACGAACGAAAACAACCTAATCCCCAGTAAAAGTTCTTTAGTCCAGTACTGTACAAAGCGCTTAGCGCCGCGGCGCGCCGAGCAGATGGAGATGCTAAAATAATACGATAGTATTGAGAATATTTAGATGGCGCAAAAAGTAAAAAAAAAATTAACGCTTTTTATGTATAAAACGAGTTCTACTCGTGAAGCACTTTCATGGATACCAAATACGGCGGTGAACGGTAAATGGATTCTCTCGATCGCTCGGTGTCCTCAAGGCTTGAGCTGGACAAAATATGATGTCTTTTGAATTTTTGATATGAATTTATTTTCCAACGCTCTTTCGAATACGATATCGCATATAACTCCACAGAACCCTTGGATCACCTCAAACGCTTTATATCTTTTTTGTTTCTGGAAAAGGCTGATTCAGTGTAATAAAGAGACAGAACTAAATATTTAGATTAAAATCCACAAAAAAAATAACTAGATTTCGCGACAAGTATTCGAGGATTTGCACCCTCCTCATCAGGCGATTGTGAATAAAGTAAACAGGAATATAGAGACTCGTTATTGTTTCAATTCTCATAATTAATCACGGTCTCTGTATTCCTGCATACTTTATTCACAATCGCCTGATGATGAGGGTGCAATTCCTCGAATACTAGTCGCGAAATCTGAAGTCATTTTTTTGTGGATTTTAATCTAAATATTTAGTTTTTCAGTTTTTCAATATAATAAATCTGATTTGATCTAAACTTGGGAAAGTAATCAATTTATTATAAACTTAATTTTCTGCCACGTAGCTAAATATTTAATTTGTTTTTTCGGATGAGTTCAATTTTCTGTTGAAATACTATAAAATAATGAAGACAGAAACTCAGTTCCTCTGTCTGTAAAGTTCTTGGGTTTCCTTTATTGACACTGAGTCAATAAAATATTCGTTTCTGGTACCTAATTATTATTAGCAAACTCTCTCCGACTAAAAAAACTGGACCACAAGTTAATCAAATTACAGAACTCCCGGAAGGCAACGTAATTAATATGGATAACGTTTGAATAATTTCTAAAACGAAAGAGATATATTTGGGTAACAAAAAAACTGCTGTTACTTTTTTCTGGTCCCCTGGTATTTAATCTGTCAATATTTTGGAATTCTTAAAAATACGTTTAAATTTGAAAATCGAGCTGATTATAGTCGCATTTTAATGACTTTCCTAGGGTCAAAAAGCTTGCATAATAGTCACAGACAGGTGTCAATATTGGCATAACAGTTTGCGTTTTTAATAGGGTCCTAAAGGCAAAAAAAATGCAAAATAAAATCTATCGCTCCAAAAATAGGTAAGTATGTAGGTTTGTAATTTACATAATTATATAAAAATCAAAAAAAGAAGACACCTGCTCATTGAAATATCACAAAGACATGCCAGATGGTTCGGCCACATAGTGCGTCAAGAGGGTCTCCTATTTGAATTAATTGAAGGAATGAACGAGGGGAGAAACTACAGAGGACGACCAAGGAAAGAATACCTGGACACTAGTGCCATAATATGGGATACGACTCATGTAAAGAGTTAAAGAGAATCACACAGGACAGGGATGAGTGGAGGAGGAGACATGGGGCTTTGCTGCAAACCAATCGTAACGATTGGAACTGGAGAAAAACAAGACGACGTATCTTCTAAAAATTTAAGACAACCCAGTGGGCACAAAGTCTTTCGGAAAATTTTGGTAAAGACATTTTTTTCTTATAAGCATCTGGGTATCATGTTAAAAGTATCTATGGATGCACAAACCAAAATAGTTTCCTATACGCCTTATAGGTACTAGGCTGAAAGCCTGTATCGTAAAGTCAAAGCGTCAGCACCAGGATTCGAAATCTTTTACTTGAGAGACCAACTATGCCAACCGTGTCAACTGCCAATCATGCCAACTCAGTGACAGAAATAGTTTGTGTATTTATAAATAGTCACATTTTCCAAATTCCAAAACCCTTTTCGTCGAATTGTTCATCCTCTTATATAAAAACTTGGAAGTTTAGGAATTTCATACAATTTTGATTATACAAATTTCTCATCATCCAAATATACGTAATAAAATAAAGAGAGCTTGAGAAATAATCCTTTTTATTATAATTTCATTATTGAAGTTTGTAATACAAATTAATTAATTTAATTTTAAATTTAAGAAGATTAAAGCGTAAAGGTCAAATTTCTCGTAATTATTTTTCATGTTTTTTTCCCATTATTTTTATTTTACTTTATTTATTTTTTAAACAAATGTTGGGCGTCAGTATTCGAGATAAAATTAGAAATGATGAGATCAGACGTCGAATAAAAGTTGCCGACATCGTAGAAAGAACAGCACAGCTAAAATGGCAGTGGGCGGGACATGTGGCAAGACAGGACAGTGTCAGATGGGCACCTAAAATCCTGAAGCGGATGCCCTGGGAGAACAAAAGAGGCATAGGAAGACCACAGAAAAGGTGGACAGATGACATTGTCCAGCTTACGAGTTGTAGATGGCAGCAGATAATCCAAGATAGAAGACATTGGAAGAGTTTAGAAGAGGCCTATGTCCAGCAGTGGATCGCAAGTGGCTAGCAGTAAGTGAGTAAGTACTACTTTATCATTAGAAAAAAAGCTTGTGCCTCTTGATTTTTCAGGATACCCAAATGACTAATTTAGCTCATAGATTTGGTAAATTTAGGTACTACCAGATTTATTAGCCACGAAATGTTGATACAGAACCTTTTGTGGTCAAAAGGGCTCCGGCTACAGACGCTCCATCAGAACCATTCGTGAACTTTCTAAGAGTGACTTTAAAATCTGAGAATGGCACTAGCAAATGTTTCAGAATTCAGCAAAGGATTCTAGAATTCTACAACTACAAATTCTAGAATTCATTGCTTCTTCAATACTGTTACCTTATTAGCCTCAGAATAATGTGGTTTGCTGGAAGAAATTGCCGCAAGGCAATAAGCAGGATCATTGTAATTTTTTTTTGTGACAATAAAAAGTTTTATTATTGTAGGTCTGGGAATGGTGTCTTGCAGCTATTTCAAGTCAATATTTAAAATAATTTCTGCCCAAAACCTTTTTTATCTGCCCAAAAAATGAAAATTAACAACATGAACCATAGGATGAACTTAATCGCAAGAGCATTTTGTTTTTAAAAATTTAATGATTTAATTTGTGAAAAATGGTACCTATAAAATTTGTGAACGTATTATGTGAAAAAAAGTGTTATTTTAAAAATGATCGCTGGTTACTCAGTAAAAACTTAAAAGTTTTTAATTTAAAATATTTTTTATATTATGGATGGATAATTTCTATTTTATGTAAGTAAAAAAGATCTAGATAATCTAAAAAAACAATTTTTCATATTATTTGTAGCAGTAAAATCAAATTGATGTGTCAATTGCACAAAGAAGGGACATTCTTATATAATTGAAAATTTTCGTCGTTAGAGATTTTCTCGAAAGTTGCGCAGAAAAATGCGCAAACGCACATAAACAAACACTGGGAATATTTTCAAAACTAATGAAAATAAAACGTTCTCCGTACAAAAAAACCAACACTTTGTAACGGAGAAGAAAACAAAACACAAAAACGGAAACACAGGTGTTCTAAAAAAAATAATTAATTTAATTTAAACCATTTAATGAACTTTCAAATAACAAACCATAAAGTTTAAACACTTTTGAAAAAAATTCGAACTGCGTATTCACACGCTGCGACGGTGTCTCCCGATAAAAGGCTGGACCGCTACTGGATGTTGTCTACCTCCAATGCCCTTAACCAACCCAAAGACCACCCAATTTTCCACCCTTCCCTCAGTATTCCAGATCCCTCCACGGCGTCTCCCTATTTCATCCCCTTACTTCCCCTGCCACCCCTATAGTACTCCGTTTACTCGTAGTATCTACCATCTCCCGCCGCACCACATTTTGTACAAATTCCCGGAGTAAGGTTTTAGCGGGTTCAGACTTTGTTAATACTACAACATCATATTCCAATATTTACGCAATTATTCTTATTATGCCACATCTCTCACGGGTAATAAAGAGAGTTCTGAAATTCAAAACATCATCCTCATTTTAAATACGCAACATTTTGATCTTTGCGAAGGGACACATGTTATTACTATCCACCCTTTGATGTTTCTTGAATACATAGTGCACCTGTTGCTGGCAACATTCTGGAAATGCTCATGATAGTATGGAAAGATTAGCACGAGTATGCATACCGACATTTAAAAAAAATCTAAAAACGGGAGATCTTATATCTCGACAACCGTTACTAAATATGCTTTGGAACAAAATAGAGTAGATGCTTTGAACATTTACCTAGGGAACGACCGTAAAAGATTTTTGATAGACGCAAAATTAAACCAGAAAAAATGAAAAAAAAAAACGCTATCTGTACCATTTTATCATGCGATTGTTCACGCGATTTTGAACCTTATTGGCATGGGAAATGACTGTGTCGTCATTCTTGGTAACAAGGCCTTAAAACTATATTGTATGAAGCACGCAAAATCTTTTTCTGTTGGGTTTGCTGCGTGCTTTCTGCATCCTTTCTTATCCCTCATTTCGCGTCCTCTAAAAAGTAAGATTACTCAGTTAATACTAAAGATCCTAACACTTAAAACATGGATTACCGAGAATTTGCTCTAGTGACTCTTTGGGTAGAAATTTGATTTTTGTAAATTTTCTTGATAACAAAAGAATTCCATCCTTACATTCCTTACCTCTGAAATTTACTGAAACTAAAGATTTTCTCGAGATTATTTTTGATATGTGGTCCTACAGGAGAATTTTGGAAATTTCTTGGAGGATCAAATAACGAAAGAAGCAGTTATCAACTAAATCAGAGGAGGAAGACACCTGCTCAATGCAATAGCAGATAGACGTACCAGATGGATCGGCCACATAGTGCGGCAAGAGGGTCTCCTATTTGAATTAATTGAAGGAACGAACAAGGGGATAAACTACAGCGGACAAATAAGGAAATAATACTTGGACGACCTGTGCCAGAATATGGGCTTCGACTCATATAAAGAGTTCAAAAGAACCGCACAGGACAGGAACTAGTGGAGAAGGAGACATGGGGCTTTGGTGCAAACCAATCATAACGATTGAAACTGGAAATAAAGGTATTATATGAGTGAAAGGTTTAAATGTATTAACTTTGAGTGTTGGGAATAACTCCGTCACCACAGGACTTAACCCTTTTCTGCGTATAAATGATTTGTGACAACCAAATTCCGGACCATTTGTGGGCGATTACAACGGACCATTTTCTTTGTGTCCTTTTGTTTTGCGAATTACAGAAAAAAAGGAACGAAGTACCTAACAAAAACACACATTCGACTTCTTTATTTATTTAAAAGCGAACCTATTATTCCTGTGAAGTAACGGATGTCGTAAAAGCAGAGTTTTTTTACCACTTTTTTTAAACCTTTGTGAATATTTAAGTGAAGAGTGTGAGTAATGTGAAATGTATTCGCAAAAAACCATCGATTTTCAATTACAAGTAAATAAGACAAGCTATATAATAACCTGGCGCGTGTCCGGTAAGTTCGTCTAAAATCAATTCGAATTGATCAATTGATTTTAGACGAACTTACCGTAAACCGTCCTGGCGCCTTATTTTATTTCATTTATTACAATTTCCACAGCAAATTTTATCAGAAAATCTCCTTAACATACAGTCTTTGGTGTTTTTTGATGGAAAAATTTCTGGGATCCCAGCCGGGGTGAATTGAAATGGCGAATTTTTCTGGAGTGTAAAGTGATCACTTAAGGCAGCCGAGGTTGGTCGTATGCCCGACAATGTTCATCTTTGATTCTTCTACACCGTTGTAGGAATACGTCATTTTTTTATAAAAATGAATCTGGTTTAGTCGAAATAAACCCAAAGACATCATTGTACACTTCATAGGAAGCTTAAAAGCTAGTGTTGTGAAGTGGAGTAAGTCTGGGATTGAACCCGCGTCAACTGGATTAACAGTCGAGCGCGTTACCAAACAGGCTACCGACCACCTCTTCATGTTTCGTTATAAAACTTGGTTGGAAAATCCCAGCACCCCAAAAAACATGTAGAATGATATAGGAATCCAGATTATCCCACAACTTTTCCTTAAGGGGGTATTTTGTGTCTATCTGGCTCGAGGTATAAGTGTCCAATAACAATGTGGTTTACGAAGAATGTTACTTTAATAAATAAACAAATGTATTTTAATATGCTATTAGCAGACCGACCAATACTTTGGAAATGAATATTGTTGTTAAAAGTAGTGTAACTTGAGAAGAGTTGGTGAAAACATTACGGTAAGTGCTGAAGTAAAGTACCTACGGTAATTTCTGGACTTTATGTTGTAATTGTTATTGTTAGCCGTTGTTGTTTAGAAAACTAGTGAAAACACAACAGATGTACTCGCTTTACGATTTTTCACTTAACGCGGAAGACAAGCTTATCGACAAGTTGAATTATGAGGATTTATCTCAACAGATATGCAGCGAAGGATAAACATTGCATCAAGTTTATGATTATGACTGATCGTCCGCAGGTTTAATGTGATCACTTTACACCTAAGTAATATTGATATCTATGCTAAATACTGTAACACGTACAATTTTTTGTTACAGGGGTAAGTGGTAGGACGAAAATACGGGTGATGGCGGAGATTGAAAGACCATATTTGGAATTGACGCCACAATGTCAATTTTTGAGGTAGAAGGATGAATTAAAATGACAAGTTGTTGCAAATTTAGAGAATTTTTATTGGATCTAAAAAAAATACGTGTAAAACAGAATGTCCGATAGATGGCATCTGCGCACGGAGATGAATTCTTGGAGGCGTGCCGTAAAACGGATGTTGTGACTAGAAAGTGAACAAACTGAGATGGTTGGGACGTGTAGAGAGAATGAACGATGAAAGATTAACAAAGATAATATACCTCGGTGAAAGAAGAGGTGTAAGGAAGCGCGGCCGTTCAAGAACCACATGGCTTGACCGTGTAGACCTGATTCTCAGGGACAGATGTGTTCTGAGTAAAAGGAATCGTAGAGTGTGTATGACGAATTGCATGAATGAAAGGTGAACATGAAATGTTTGTAATGATAGGAAATCTGGCGATCTGTTCTTTCTGCTTACCCCGCAAGGGATGCGGCGTCAGGAGATAGTACCTATTTCACGTTAAACTAGAGGTAGGTTGTAGGTACACGAATTCTAAACAAAGTTATACAACCCGTAAGCAATATTTTCAAATTAAATTAATATTTATTATTGAATTTAAAACTTAGTTTAAACATGTGTGTAGACTTTTGCACAAAAAACATATGATTTAATTTAAATAGCCTTTTGGGAATAACCGGGCCTATTTGTTCAAAATTACTTCAATTCAACTAACAAAATTTTGTCCCAACTAAACAGCTTAGTTTATTTGTTTATAAAGTTACTAGTTGGTATTAAGACGCCTAAGGCGCCCGTCGAGAGATGTGAATATAAGAATTTTTCCATGAAATTATGGTTGGTTGACAGAAATTGTAGACGGCAATAAACCCGCCATTTAAGAGTAGGCATATTAACATTTCAAAAATTTCTAGATCTCTACAACCTTACGCTTTAGAAAAAAATAGAGCAGAAACATTGAATCTAGGGAATAACTGTAAAATATTTATTATGTCTTGTAGGTATAGATGGCAGTGGGCGGGACACGTGGCGAGACAGGACAGTGTCAGATGGACACCTAAAATCCTGAAGTAGAGGCCCTGGGAGAACAAAAGAGGCGTAGGAAGACCACAGAAAAGGTGGACAGATGACATTGTCCAGCTTACGGGTCGTAGATGGCAGCAGATAGCCCAAGATAGAAGACAGTGGAAGAGTTTAGAAGAGGCCTATGTCCAGCAGTGGAACGCAAGTGGCTAGCAGTAAGTAAGTAAGTAAGGTATAGATTACTAAAAAAAAATGCGAAAAACATCTGTGATCTTTCTCCGAAATTATATTCGTTTCCTGAAAGTCAAGGATTATTTTTGTATTGATAATATGCATTAAAATCTAGGGAATGACCTTGAAAGTTTTCTGATTGAAGCAAAACAATTAAGAGTATGAATACCGACATTTCAAAAATTTCTAAAAACGGGAGACCTTCTATCTCGACAACCGTTACTAAATTTGCTTTGGTACAAAATAGGGTAGATGCATTGAACCTTTATCTAGGGAATAACCGTAAAACATTTTTTATATCTTGTATAGATTTCTCAAAAAAAAATAATTTAAAAACACCTCTGACATTTTTTCCGAAAGACGGAAACTCGTTTCCCGAAAGTCGCGGAGTAATTATTTTTTCTTGTACTGATAATATGCATTAAAATCTAGGGAATAACCATGGAAAAAAACGCTATTTTTACCATTTTATCATGCGATTGTCACGCGATTTTAAACCTTAATGCCGTGGGAAAGGACTGTGACGTCATTCCTGGTGCTATGCCCTTAACCCCAAAAATTGGAATAAACGTTTTTTTTTTCATTTTATCGTGCGATTGTTCATGCGATTTTGAACCTTGATGTCGCGGGAAATGACCGAGACGTCATAGTTGAGTCGCGAGCTCAAAAATATGAAGGTAAAATGAATTTAGATTAAAATCGAGAAAAATGTTTTTGTGGATTTTAATCTAAATATTTTAGTCTTTCATTTTACCTTAAAAATGGACTTCCACCATGTACCGACGGTCAAAAACATCGAAATTACTAAAAATATGAGTTGGTTCCTTACTTTATGCATCAAAACTTCACGCTTGAACGATTTTGAATAGTTTAAAATTCAATTCGAATTTCAGTGGCAAAGAGTGAATTTCTGTAGCAGGAAAAACGGGAATAAAATTGTTTTTTACTCTGTCTTCTGAATCTGAAAAACAAAGATCTTTATTCACTGATACGCAGAAATGTTGAGAAAAATTATCTTTACTTCACTAACTTTAATACACCCGTAGGCACTTAAAACATAATTGTCTGTTCAGTTTCAAAATCTCTTGGAAACTTTTAAGTTCATGTGTACGTGAGTAAGCGAACAGAATATGATCGGTAATAGACGCTCACGGGTGTCATGAAAAAACATTGAAAAAGTTTGAGATAAGCTTGAAGAATAATATTCTTTGGAGTTTTTTTAAACCACAATAACTTTTTTATTTATCGTATGACATGACGACAGACTGGCCTCCATCTGTCTAAAGCGAGTCCTTCAGTTTTTCGGACACATTGCCAGAAGAGACGTCAATAGCCTTGAAAAACTGATGGTCGTGGGAGGAGTAGAAGGCAGAAGAGGTAGAGGAAGATCCCCCACTAGATGGACTGACCAGATCAAGGCTGCCACAGGTACATCAGTGGTTGGAGCAATCCGTACGGCGGTGTGTCGGGAGAGGTGGAGGACAACAATCCAGAACGTAGTACGGAC
Organism: Ceraclea dissimilis; assembly: GCA_963576895.1. Classification (NCBI taxonomy): domain Eukaryota; kingdom Metazoa; phylum Arthropoda; class Insecta; order Trichoptera; family Leptoceridae; genus Ceraclea; species Ceraclea dissimilis. The sequence continues at coordinate 14,053,061 of OY756370.1, forward strand.
AAGGAGAGAGGATGGTCACGACCCTCAGCAGTGAGGACATCGACGCAGAAGAAGAAGGCATTTAACATCACATCTTAAAATAAGGACATAGAACAGAAACAATAGCACATGTAGATCTGATTGTCAAAGGTTTAGGTCAACGTTTAAAATATATTCAGTCGCTGTATCCGTCAGTATGAAGAAGTCCCTGATACTCCCCGTATACGCTCTAAGGCTGCATTCGGATACAATGTGGTGTGTGGTCTGTTTCTACGACCCGCAGTCACATCCAGGGGAGTCCAGCCAGCCACACTTGTGGAAGAAAGCGGCACATCTGCCATGCCCTGATCGGATCCTGTTCAATGCGGATCGCAATAATAATAAATAAATAATAATAAATAAATTTATTTTATTTCATTAAGTGTGCACATTTGATATAAGTATTTCACCAGCTAAATATAATTAAGTTCATTTTGGATATGAGTGGTGCCTCACTAGACATTCGTCTGTATTGAGGCTACCTATTACACTGTTAAAATTGTGATACTGTTATTGTCTTTGTCTATGAACTCATATCTCATTTGGGTGGTGTGGAGCAACTGCTCTTCTTTGCGTTTCGGGACAAATAATAATATTACACCATCGCTGTGCAATGTGCATTGAATATTGATTCCAGCAGCATAACCATAATATGTATGTATTGTATGTAGGGTAGAGTACGTTATATTGTACCGCCTATTAAATCGTACCACCTTAATATTTCTGAAACTATGAATCTTTTTATAAAATAGCAACTCATGTTTAATTGCGAATTGCGACTAACAATAAACTCTTATTGACACATTCATTTGCTTTGCTGGTGTAAAAATAAACATGTCATTAGCGAATCATTATGTGAGCATAAGGTTTGGGGTTAGGTTGACATTTGTTGTTTTTCCGCATTTGAGTGAGTTTGTTATATTGTACCTTTAGAAGTCCTCTATATCGTACCATTACGATACATATGAAATTTATACTTACTTAATTAATTATAAATTGCGTTGAACTAGATCAGGGATATTTTAGTAACTTATTTACTGATTATAAATATAACTGATTTTGCATCCAATTTTCTTGTATTGTACAAAAATATATTTTACATAATTTTGTTTGAAATTTGTATGGAGGTACGATTTAAATACCAGTGGTACGATATAGTGACCCGTTCGTTAAATCGTACCGTTTTCTACTTTTTTTTCAGACGCATTTTTAATTATGTTAATGTTATTGCTGACATGCTTGAAATATAAAAAGAGATAGCCAACTAATTATATTTTCATTTGGTATATTCATATGTTTACGATGATCTTTAGTTTTTATGAAAAGTGACTTTTTGCAAAACCGGTACAATTTAGCCAACTTCCCCCTACATAGTGTAGGTATTATTATTATAGTTTCACCACTGTTGCAACAAGATGAAGATATTATTATTTCTTGTTGTCACTGTATCAAGTTGTTTGTTTCTGCATCTGCATCTTAAACTATCTACCACAATATTATTACTACTGCTGTTGGGAGTTCTAATATCCAACATCTCTTTGTATAAATTACCATGCAAATTACTAACTTATCCACTATAAGAGTACCTATACCCGCAGTACGAAGAGACAAGCGTGCAGTCTGGAAATTAACCACTTGTGAAATTTATTAGAAGGTTCATAACTTCATTGGTAACTTGTTTAGAATTATATTATTGTTGATATTTCTCCAGATGTTTTGACAAACGCAAAAACATGGTAAATCGACTTTTAACCCGAAATCCAGTGGCTAAAAATTACATAATATCTATTTTTTTTTATTGAAATGTGGTTTAAATGATAGCTTACTCAGAGGGTAATACGTCGCACTAGGGTTGCCCAGGGTTGCCTTAGCATTTGTCTTTATTTTTTCGTAATTTTATATCTTCTTCTTCTTCTTGATGTGCCCTGTCAGGTCTCCCCGACGCTGGCAATCAGTCTGGCGAAGGCTTATCTGTCTTGTGGGGCCCGGAACAGCTCCTCCACACGTCTCATTCCGGTCCCGTCCAATTTTATATCTATGTAATAAAAATAAATAAGAATTTGTTGAAAATCCAAGAGTTACGAAAAAATCGCATAAATGCATTTACAGTTAGGCTACAAAATTAGCTCTTATTTATTGTCATACAACTAATATTTTTAGAGTTATGATAAGAAATTCTATCAATGACAGGTGTAATCTCGATGTTTTCTACCGTTGGTACTTAGTGAAAGTCCATTTTTAAGGGAAAAAAAATGAAAAATAAAATATTTAGATTAAAGTTCACGAAAAAAATACTTTAGCTTTCGCGACTAGTATTCGAGGATTTGCACCCTCAAATTATTATTTTTTGTAGATTTTAATCTAAATATTTAGTTTTTCATTTTTTTCCCTTAATGACAGCGTGTCCTTAAAATATATTACACAATAGGTTTCAGCGTTCTATAACTAGTATAGAAATGAGTATGAGTATTCGATTGCAACATTTGAAGACAACAACAACACCAAGTGAAGTGAAACAAAACCGTTTAAAAATTGTGTGTACGTATTAAGAGTGTGCATACCGACATTTCAAAAATTTCTAAAAACGGGAGACCTTCTATCTCGACAACCGTTATCAAATATACTTTGGAACAAAATAGGGTAGATGCATTAACCTTTATCTAGGGAATAACCGTAAAAGATTTTTTATATCTTGTATAGATTTCTCAAAAAAAATAAATTAAAACACCTCTGATGTTTTTTCCGAAAGACGGAAACTCGTTTCCCGAAAGTCGCGAAGTAATTTATTTTTTTTTGTATAGAAAATATGCATTAAAATCTAGGGAATAACCGTAAAAGTTTCTTGATGGACGCAAAATTAACCCCAAAAAATGGAAAAAACGCTATTTTTACCATTTTATCGTGCGATTGTCACGCGATTTTGAACCTTAATGCCGTGGGAAAAGACTGTGACGTCATTCCTGGTGCCATGCCCTTAAAGTAGAAGCGGTTAGATATTAGGCAACAAAGGCCAAAAAAATAACATTCCTATTGATTATATTGCCTTCAAAAATAATAATTCTGACTTTGGGGTGAGTAGAAAATTTCAGAGAAAGAATTTTCAATTAAAATCCTCGATGTTGGCTTGGGGTTTGTTTATGTTTTATTAAATGAATAAAATGACAATGGTGTACGAATAATGAGATTATTGAAGGGAATAGATGATGAGACTATAATACTGAAAGAAGGAAAAAGATGTTGGGATAATAATGTACAGGATCATCGAAAAAGTATGCCCGCATTTTAAACAAGAATATCTTTAGAACCATTTACAGTACAGTAGCTGAGAGGAGTTTCGTTTGCATAATATGAGGACTGAATTCTTTCAATTGATTATTGTTGAGGATAGATCAAGGAACAAGGATCCGGTTCTTGCCCCTCCATTTTCCGGTGTAATGTTTTTTTACGCCCCCTGAAAGGTAGCCGATGGGGTTAAATGATTAAATCGAGTTAAATGAGCGATTTTTTCACCGTGGGTAACTATTTCATTTTTTTTTTTCATTTAATTTACTATATCCAATAAAAGTTCATAGAGTATAATAGATATTAAAAGGAAGTGATGGATTTCATTGCCCCACCAGGCGGTAGCATGTACTAGGGCAATACAAAGTACTAGTCCAAGATCGATTGGACACAAAAATATAAAACATATAAAACGTCGGTTGGCTTTGTCGACTGCGCAGCCATTCAGCGCATGTGCTTTTTATATCATGAAACTCAACTCAAAACTTCCATTAATTTTTTACCATATTGCGAAAAAATCACTCATTTAACGTAAACGGTTCCAGAGTTATTCCCATTTAAAATGGGTAGAAGGCAGAAGAGGTAGAGGAAGATCCCCCACTAGATGGACTGACCAAATCAAGGCTGCCACAGGTATATCAGTGGTTGGAGCAATGCGTACGGTGGTGTGTCGGAAGAGGTGGAGGATAACAATCCAGAACGTAATACGGACAAGGAGAGAGGATGGTCACGACCCTCAGCAGTGAGGACATCGACGCAGAAGAAGAAGAAAATGGGGCATTCTTTTTAGATGACCCTGTACATTTTTACAATGTACATTCTACTACTATAAGATGGGGCAGGAGAAATAATTCATTTCTTACGCTAATCTGGCAATAAAGAAAACCAAATTCGCAATAAAAACCTTCTTTAATAACTTCCATCAAAAGGTCGGGATCACTAATAATATTATTGGTAATATCTAATGATAATACTATTTTTATTTTATAATTATTATCCAAGTGGGTATTTTTATTGAAATTCGATATACCTTCTTCTCCAGTTTAAATCGTTACGATTGGTTTGCAGCAAAGCCCCGGCCATACCTCCTTCTCCACTCATCTGTAGTGTTCCCTTACCTCCCAAGTATCAGAAAGCTGTCCTTGGCTCTGAAGTGTTTCTAGTCTGGTGGTGTGCATTGAAGTGGCTCTGCTCTGGTATGCCTGGAGCCTTCTGGCCTCGCTACTAGATTACATGGTGGATAGTAGGAGGAGCCAGTCCTATGCCACCGCCTCCTGTACTATGGATGTAGCCTAGAGTAGGTACTTACCTGGTGTGTTGGAATGCCTCTCTAGAGCCTATATTCTTTATGTACTACACTTGGCCTCTAATACACTACATCATCCCTGTCATGTGCGATTCTTTTTAAATCTTTATATGAGTCGAAGCCCATATCCTGGCACAGATCGCTCAGGTATTCTTTCCTTGGTCGTCCTCTGTAGTTTGTCCCTTCGTTCATTCCTTCAATTAATTCAAATAGGTGACCCTCTTGTCGCACTATGTCACTGATCCATCTGGCACGTCTTTCTGCTATTGAACTGAGCAGGTGTCTTCCTCCTTTGATTTTGTTGAGAACTTCTTCTTTTGTTGTATTATCACTCCAAGAAATTCTTAAATACACCTATGAAATGCTAAAATACAAGGTTCACTTTTACTGAATAATTCCCTAAATGATCAAAAGTCAAATCATTCAATGGAACGAACCGTCTAAACACAGAAGTGAAGCGATCACCATACGAATAATAAAACCGGTGATCCACGCAAAAGCTAAGATTAAGATATTACCATTAGCGTAGATGTGTGCGTCCTTAATTTTTTGGAAGACTCCGTCGGCACTCAGCTGTTTTCCGTATGTTTTATTTTTTTTGATCTCGCCCACTTCGTCGTAAAACGATACTGAAAAAAATATTCTCGTAAATGGTATGATTTTTTTCAACGTAAAATTTCTTAGAAGGGCTGCCTTCTCATAAATCCGATTTACTCTGAGAATGTAAAATTCTTGTACATTTTACCGGATTCTTGGCATTTCTTCTGCTTTCTGAGAAATAGTAAGTATGGAAAATATGTGGGGTGTTTACTGTTTAGTCTACTTTCTCTATTTCTTTTACTACTATTACAAATAGTAATCTATGTAGGTATTTAGAATTATGTATACCTTCATCAGAATTTCGTATTTTTTGTCATAAGTAGTTATATTCATAAATTTTAATTACTTAGAAAAAAACTATAAAATTAAAATTAAAGAAAAAAAGCAGAAATTCATATTTTTTTATGTAGTATCTTATTCCTTGGCATGGGCAGGCCACGTTGCGAGACAGGGAAATGAGAGATGGGCACCCAGAATCCTTTCATAGCGACCATGGGAGAACAGAAGACCTGTAGGACAACCCCAAAAAAGATGGGTAGATGATATAGTCCCAGTTGCAGGCAGAAACTGGTTGAGCAAAGCTCAAAGTAGAAAAATTTGGAAAACGTTAGAAGAGGTCTATATCCAGCAGTGGAGGGACGGCTGCACAAGAAGAAATATTAAGATTTCCAGGTAATAGAATAGCAAATTAATAATTGGTTGCCAGCATCTAGGCAAGTTATGCTTCGTATGGAATATGGATCATGTGGTGAACATATTGGAAATTCCACATACTTAATAGAAGTTATGTCGATGTAATGGCAAAATTAAATACCTATAGATATAGATCGATACTTTCTTGAGTATATATATTCATGTCTCCCTTTTTTTTTAATTTTAATCTTGATATGCTTAGCCTTAAGGGCTTGGTACCAAGAATGACGTTACAGTCATTTTCCACGGCATTAAGGTTCAAAATCGCGTGACAATTTCATGATAAAATGGAAAAAATAGCGTTTTCTCCATTTTTTGGGGTTAATTTCGATTCAATTAAAAAACTTTTACGGTCTTTCTCTAGATTTTAACGCATATTATGAACACAAAAAATCGCTCCGCGACTTTCGGGAAACGAGTTTCTGTCTATCGGAAGAAAGATCAGAGGTGTTTTTCACATTTTTTTTGAGAAATCTATACAACATATAGAAAATCTTTTACGGTCATTCCCTAGATAAAGGTTCAATGCATCTACCCTATTTTGTTCCAAAGCATATTTGGTAACGGTTGTCGAGATCTAATGTCTCCCGTTTTTAGACATTTTTGAAATGTCGGTATGCACACTCTTAAGTAAAATCTTGCAAAAAGTCAACAGATTGCTGTTTTTGATAACCTACTATTTAATACGACTCGATCGTTTGAGGGAAACATATTGTTATTAAGTAGGCAGATATTAAAAAGGGTAATTGGTCGAGAGACCGAATCAGACAAAATAAAATGAAATAAAAGGAAGATCATACAATAGTTACTCAGCAGTAAATAATGTTATTTGTATTTGATGAGATAGCCTGAGTTCCGAGTGCTGAAAATATGACCAATCTGTTGTTTAATCGAAATTTGATTTTAATGAAAGTTTACAAAAATAGGGTATCGCTAATTGGGTTGCCTATCAAAATCTTGCCGCGTCCCCCTTCGCGGTTTTTAAATTTTTTTAGGAAAACAATAAGAGATACGGAAAAGTTGTCCATATCAAAAAAATTCTTAATAAATTCTGTACAAAAAACGATTTTAAACATTGTTCGTAGGGCTAGCGGTGTAACCGCAATGTTCGGTCAAATTACCGAATATTTTGTGCAAAACTTAAAAATGCGAGAAACGGCGTTGGGATCTATTCCGGGGACGCAACAAGATTTTGTTAGGCAACCCAATGGTGATGTATGAATTTTCTTTTAAATCACATTTCGATTCTAAAATAGATAGGTCATATTTTGAGCGGTCGGAATTTAGGTTTAGAGAAATGTATTCCGTCTGTCGAAATTAAATCAATGTCTCAGATTCGTCGGTATATATTGTTTTTTACAAGATACCTATGTAAATAATTCTAAATTCTCTTGTATAATATACCTAGTAGACGAAATGTGAAATAAATACTGGAAAAGCTGAAATAGTTCATACAGTTCCTATTATGAAAATAGAGATGGCAAGTCGTGGAACAAAATGATCGATTAAATTTAAAATTAATCCATAATTTTTAGCACAAGGCGGTCTAGAATAAAAAAGTAAACATAATTTTTTTTCAAGAACAAGTTTTTATAACTTCACATCCTAGAACTGTTATTCGAGGTCTTCCAAACGCCTTCGGAGGCGCTTGGATTCCTTCATTCCAATGGCACCTCCCACCAAGAATAGACAGAAATAAAATTTTTGAAAGTGAAGCACTTTCGTGAGATACCAAACACGGAGGTATGCGGTCACTGGGTCCTCTCGATCGCTCGGTGTCTTCCGAAGCTTGAGCTGGATAAAATTTGACTAACGATCTGGATTTTTTTTTCAACGCCATGTAATGTAGCTCGTTATTAGTTATCCTCTTTGTAGGTGTCATTCCGGACGGTGTTGCTGGGGGGTGCCCTTCGGCTAACCCTGGGGCCGTCTGAGTAACTTTGGGCTGAAAGAGTTATTCGGGTGTGCGGAGGGACCTTCAAAGTTCCAACGCCTTTTGCATGGACCTTGGATATCCATCGATCATTGTGGCAAACCAATAGTTTTTCGATGTTTTTCAATAGTTTCAACAACTTGTCAGATTGGCATCCTTTATTTACGGAGAATAAATCAATTTGAATATATTTTACGGGAACAATGGGGTTGAAATGAACGCTGAAGGGTGGGAAGAAAAGACGTGGATGTTTTTTTTTGTATAATGTTTTATAATTCAAATGCTGCCAGACTTATTTGGTATTCATGCGAACCCGCCAGAAGCTTTTTTTAATCATATGTTACTACTCCATATTAGTGGTGGGGGTTAGCATTAACAAATGCTAATATTAACCTCGATTAGAGTTATCGTTAACTGCTAACGTTAAGGCTATAATATACCACAGCTAGGAGTTCTAAATGAACGTCGCTTCCCCTCTCTTACCGCTCCAAATTTTCAAATATTTCGTCCACAAGTTTTACTTACACATACATACATCAAAATTTATACAATATACAGCTATATACTTACATATTATAACATTTTAGTTTTGAATTTCATTCAAGTTCTATGTACCAACTATTGTATTTGGTAGGTGTATCTACCTACCTACCTATTATATCCGATTGGAAAATAATATGCGTTGTTATATTTTTTAGTATATTTTATATTGATACTAGTTAGTAGCCCCCAGTGTGATCGGCGCTAACTGGGATTTGTTAAAAAAATAATGAAATCAAAAAGAGTGCACATAGATTTGGTTGGTAACGCGCTCGACTGTTAATCCAGTGGGCGCGGGTTCAATCCCCGACCTACTCCACTTCACAACACAAGCTTTTAAGCTTTCTGTGAAGTGTGCGAATATGTATTTGTATGTATTTATAAAAAAAATAATAAAAAAAAACATACATACTATGTGAATAAAATTATTGTCCCGTATAATTTCAATTAAATTAAATTTCAAAATTCTTTATTTTTATAAGTTTATTTCATCAGTAACTATACGGCTAATGAAGCCTTTTACATTTATATAATAGAAAATAAACAGTATAAGAACATGTCTAACAAATATAATACAATATTTATTTACTTATTATAACCGTATACAATCATACTAATTTCTATCAAGTTATTATATGTATAGATATTCCTACCGACAATGTGCCTTCACGAAGTGCGATTTGTAAATTATAATGATAGATAATTTCTAGTACTGTATTGGTTTGGCGAAGTGTGAATATTCTAATTTTCAAACATATAAGAAATTTCAAAACGTGTCGGTTCAAAGTCGGTAGGTATACATAGATGTGTGTTCACAACATACTGATAAAATTTAATTCGTTTTTGAGAGACCTTACCAAGGAGCAAAAGTTGTGATGAACAATATTATTATTAACACAAGGGCAGGGCCGTCTATAATCTATTGGGGGCCCTGGGCACTTTAAAATAATGGGGCCCCTATGACAATTATGATCCGTGGTGGACTGGCTCTAAAAATTGAAATTGGCATGTAATAAAGCCAGCCCCCCCCCCCCCCAGTGCAGAGAAAGCAAATTACAATTTTGATATTGATATGATATACAAAATTAAAAAGCGCCGATGGCGAATTTTTTTGGTGAAGTTGAATGAAAAGGTTCGTTACTCAGGTCAATTGGAAATCTAGCAGGAACTAGGGGGCCCCTTGGATCAATGAGAAATTCACATAACTACACAAATACGTAATATGTATAAATTAAAAATAAAACGTTTTTCAGCACCAGTCTCGCTACATAATTGCTACACCTCGTATTTTGAATTTAAAATTTCGTCGATATTGGTAGTATGGTACGAGAGCCCGCTGCTTAATTTATGACGTATCTGTTTTTTGATCGAAATGTGGTATAAATGATAGCTTACCTATAGGGTATTACATCGCACTAGGGTTGCCTATCAAAATTCTGCCGCAACCCCCCCTGCCCCCCCGAAAAGGTCCCTCTTCGCGGTTTTTCGCATTTTATAGGAATATGGTAAGAGATAGGAGAAAGTAGTCAATGACAAAAATAATCCTTGCTAAATTCTGTACAAAAAATGTTAAGTCAATTTTTTCGTAGAACTAGCAGTTTACCCGCAATGGCCGGTCCATGAAAAAATTGACTACACATTTTTTGTAGAGAATTTAGCAAGGATTATTTTTGTCATTGACTACTTTCTCCTATCTCTTACCATATTCCTATAAAATGCGAAAAACCGCGAAGAGGGACCTTTTCGGGGGGGGGGGGCAGGGGGGGTTGCGGCAGGATTTTGATAGGCAACCCTAGTGCGATGTAATACCCTATTGGTAAGCTATCATTTATACCACATTTCGATCAAAAAACAGATACGTCATAAATTAAGCAGCGGGCTCTTGGATTAGTAATTATTAGAATATAATATTTCTTTGATGGTGTTGGTAATAAATAAATTCAAATGAATAAACAGGAGTTCCTAAACAGTGTTAATAGTTCCTATCCATACACGATTTTCATTTAGTAGTGTTGGTAATTATTTCGTAAAATATAAATAATTAATTCAAAATTGTGCAGTACGTCCATCCCGTGCAAAAGCAAAGCTCAGACTGAATTTGAAAGGAAGGGTATACTAATTCTAGGAATGCCTTTTTAAAAGAAACCTGGAAAGAAATTTAAAATCTAAAACAGCAGATTTGTCAAGATTATAATAACCAATATTTTGGCTAAATTATACTTTTATATCTGAAAAATTGAACGGAAATTCTTGGAATTCCGTAAATTTTAGGGGTGCTTTCGGAATACTTTTTTATTCAAGGAATTTCCAAATCCTGTAATTCTAAAACAGAAGTCCTGTAGTCCATACTTTCATCTATCACTGTCTTCAGTTTCAAGACGATTCCTTCAGTATTGGCTGAGTAAGAGTCGCCGCGCCGAAGCCGTATAGAGTACCGTAGCCCCTTAATATGGTCGTCTCGTAACTGATCAATTTCGTAGGATTCCCCGTTAATGTCCCGAGCGTAATGCTAATGAATCTCAATGGGTTATTGGTCACTGGTCAACAGCCGCTACTGTTGAGCGCTGTTGAAGCTGTTGACCAATGACATCGCGAGATTAATAATAGTACCTAGTCGTTCATTTTTCTGTTGATATTAATATTATTGTTGACGGGCTAATACGCGCGGGAATGTTGATTAGTTTTCTTTTCGTGCGTTTGGTTGGAATATTTACATACTCACTTTGTAATCCAGTAACTTTAAACACAAATCAGTTCCTCGATCGATGGAAAGTTGTGGGATAGTCGGGATTCCTTTCATTCTATACGTTTTTTGGGATGCTGAATCCGAGGTTTGCCAATAAAATTTCGCGACGGAACATGGCGAAATATACGAAAAATGGTTAAAATATTCATTTTCTGGCAATTTCTTTCCTAGATCTCGCAAACTGACAACTTTCGTAAGTTATCTTTTAAAGCAAAATGAAAGTACGTAAAAATTACTACAAAATTACCATGTAATTTTTTTTCTCTAAAATGAATAGCAACGGAGCTGTCAAGGTCCAAAAAATGGCCAAATTTTCGTATTGTTTTACATTACGAGAATCGAAAATGTATTGGGAAATTTCACCTTGTTACTTCATAAGCAAATTTTAACAATTATTCTTTAAAATTATGAGTCATGTTTTACCTCGTTGGAATCAGAAAACACAAGGCAAGCTATTAACGAAATTTTTATATAAAAACATCCTGAAATATTTGAGCAAAAAATGTTTAAATAATTTTATTTTAAAATATAGTAAATTGTTTAGGGTGAAAATGTTTAAATCTTTTTAGCTTCAACATTTCACTATATTTTTAAATATAATTTATCCTGAAAACTTTCCTCATGTTTACTGATTCCAACGAGGTGAAATATGTCTCATAAATCTGATGAAAAATTCTCAAAATTTGGTTATAAAGGTAACAAGATGAACTTTATCCATACATTTTCTATTCTCACACTTTAAAATAACAAGAAAATTTCGCCAGTTTTTGGAGTTTGATAGCTCCGCTGCTATTTATTTTTGAGAAAAAAATTGTACGCCAAATTTTTAGGAATTTTAATGTTCTTTCATTCTGCGTAGAAAATAACCTACAAATAGTTGTTAATTTTCATATCCAGAATTCACCAGAAAATGGACATTTTCGCCATGTTCCGTCACGAAATTTTGTTGGCAAACCTCGGATTCGGATTCAGCACCCCAAAAAACGTATAGAATGAATGAAATCCAGACTACCCCACAACTTTCCATCGAGAAATCTAACGGCACCGTATTATTGGTATTGGCGTGGATTAACGTTAGCAGACAGTTTATGCCAACAGTGTTTTCGTGTTAAATAAGAACAACTGTTGAAGGTTAACTGTTGGCCATTATTGACGCAGCTCTACTCCATATTATAAAACCTAGGCCATATATCAACCTAACCTACATACGTTATTATTATGGTGATAAATGTACTGTAATGGTGTTCTCCAAGGATAATTTATAGCCCCCTTAACCTAACTTTATTCTAATATTAAGATTTTCTGATGATACAATATGGTGGAAATCTATTTTTAAATTGTAATAATAAGTCGTAGATTACAGATATACAGCAAAGGATGAACTTCCCATCAGGCTTATGACTGATCGTTGACTGGCTCAATGGGATCACTTTATATTTTAAGTAACATTCACCAATTCCAGTCCATCCACCTTATTTCAACTACGACATGTAAATAATCCGATCTTTCTCACAAAATAAAAAAAAGTGATATTCAAAATATTGTAAAAAAAATACCTTTATTCAGTCATTTCAGTGCACATACAAACATATATGGGTATTTCAATTCAAAATATAAAGCGACATTTATCAATATGTAAATAGTTTGTCTACGTTTAAGAGCATAACCGTGGGTGAACTAGAGCTGGTTGCCCTGTATCTCACCACACGGTATACGATCTTCACAAAAATGTAACAATCACCGGGATAAGCAAACCACAATTCGGATATGATTGCTTGGTTTTCGGCGAACCACGTATGTATAGGTTGACTTTTGATCGATATCTTCTTCTTTTGCAGACGTTTCGTCACTCCGTTTAAAGAAGAAGACGCCGTGAGGAGTGTCGAAACGTCAAACGAAAGTCAATCTTTACACGGGTCTCCCTTGAAAACCAAGCAATCGTCTCAAGTGGGGTTGGAAAGTTGACTGTAAGATATTCATGCTTTAGCAATAAGTCCGCCCTTTAGCAATTTACCATTTTCTGGTTTTGTAACACTCTTGCTTTTTGGGTAATAAAGATTTATTTATTTAGGTAGTCTGGTTGATAACGCGCTCGACTCTTAAGTCTGGCGGGCTGGATACCCGATGCCGACTTACTACACATCACGACATAAGCTTTTCAAGCTCACTCTGATGTGTACAGAGATGTATTTGGCTTTATATATTTCGATTAGTCTAAGTTATTATGTAATGTAGCTCATTTACTGTTATCATCCTTGTAGCAGGGATATTGAAGTGTCATTCCGGACGGTGTTGCTGGGGGTGCCCTTCCGGCTAACCCTGGGGCCGTCTGAGTAACTTTGGGCTGTAAGTGCGAATAAAAAGGCGCCTAACTGGCGCCTGTGTTATTCGGGTGTGAGGAGGGACCTTCAATATTTATATATTTCGATAATCCCAGATTATTTTAAATTTTAAAAAGTGATCACCTTGAAAATATTAAATATAAAAGTAACTGCCTACTTTGAGTACATGAGTACTAATAATAATGATTTGCTAATGATGACTAAAATAAGGGATGGTTCTAGTTCTAAATTTAGTTTTCCCTCTCAATAGGAATGTGGTTTAATTAAAACGGTTGAATTAAGAGTCGCTCCTTTCACAAAGAGATTGGATTTCTCTATACACATTGTGAATAACATCAAATCTACTTATGCACTTCGTTTAACGATGTTTCAATTTACGCAATTTCATTAAATGTCGAAATTTAAAATCTTTTTCTAAAGGTGCCCTTACAACAGCAATTTTTCGAGCAATAATTGCGGCGTGCAACTCGCATCACTCAACATTATTGCGCAAAACATACCTAACAATTTTTTCGGCAATATTTAAAGCGAGACAACGATATTGCGTGCAAACGCGAAAGACAGTTGACTAAAATGTCCAAAGCGATTCGATAGGTAGGTATTTAGCGATTAGTGTCGCACACATCATGATAATTCTCTTTTTCATTTGCACGCTATATCGATGTCTTCCTTTAAATATTGCCGTAATAATTGCTGTATATTGCGAAATGATGTTGATCAAAACGAGTTGTACGAGTTGCCGCAATTATTGCTCAAAAAATTGACGTAACGACGCACATTGACGTAACGACGCACCTTGACGTAAATTTTAGATTCCTCCACAGAATCTCAGGTTCTATCTGATTTTGTAAAAATGGGAAGTGTCCACTTTAAGGGATAGCATACAATGAGGATAACACGGGTCAAATGAAGAGAACACACATAGACTAATTAATTGGAACAGGCATAGTCGAGTTCCAAAAATCCGGTGTTCCAAAATGTTCGTGAATTGAAACGTACATCGAAGACTTACTATTCGTGTTCCTAAATTCGATCCTATTCGGGTTCCAAGATTAGAACACATCTGATTTAAGACTAATGCCCAATCCCACCAACTACCACCTACGAAGGGAATTCCTAAATAATTTCCATACAAAAACAGAGATAATGTAATATTTATATGGGTTGTAAAGAAGAATCACGAGTAATCTCATATGAAATTCTACATAAAACTCACCTAGCTGGGGAGATTCTGGTCGGAGGATTTTGGGCATCTAACTTAGGAGAGTTTTATGTAGAATTTCATACGAGATTACTCGTGATTCTTCTTTACATCCACGGTTTTTGTATGGAAATTATTTAGGAATTCCCTTCCTAGGTGGTAGTTGGTGGGATTGAGCATTAAAGTTTTATGCTGGTTATAAGACGTCTGAAATAAGAATTGAATTCCTATAATGGTTCAAGACGTCTAATAAAAGTATACGTAATTACAAGAAGATCAGTATACGCTTGTTATAAGAGTTGTATGCCTGATCTCACCAACTTCAAGAAGGAATTTCCATAAGAAAACAGAGATAATTTCAGTGATTTTATAATGATGTTAAAGTAGGGAGCAATAAATTCCTACAAAATACAACATGCACTGTCCTACGTTAGGTGCCCAAATATCTCCGCCCAGAATCTCCGTCACTTACGTAGCTGCATGTTGTATTTTGTATGGATTTATTGCTTCCTCTGTTGTACATCATCATAAAATCACTGAAATTATCTGTGTTTTTGTATGGAAATTCCTTAGGGGTCTGCTTCCTAGGTGGTAGTTGGTGGGATCGGGCAATAGTCTTATGGAAATTCCTTAGGGGTCTGCTTCCTAGGTGGTAGTTGGTGGGATTGGGCATAAGACTATTGCCCGATCCCACCAACTACCACCTAGGAAGCAGACCCCTAAGGAATTTCCATACAAAAACACAGATAATTTCAGTGAATAAATAATAATGTACAGCTAGAGAGAAATAAATCCATACAAAATACAACATGCAGCTACTTAAGTGAGGGAGATTCTGGGCGGAGATATTTGGGCACCTAACTAAGTAGAGCTGCATGTTGTATTTTGTATGGATTTGTTGCTCTCTAGCTGTACATTATTATTTATTCACTGAAATTATCTGTGTTTTTGTATGGAAATTCCTTAGGGGTCTGCTTCTTAGGTGGTAGTTGGTGGGATCGGGCACTATACGAATAATATTACGGTGAATTTTATGAGATAATTTTTACTTGTTGGGAGGTGTCTTTCTGTCATTATCTTAGCATCCTTTCTATCTTCTAAAATAACTTTTCCTCTACATTAACAGAAGGTACGATTGTACTCACATCCACATCTAATATTGGAATAGTTTAATGCAATCTGTTTACTTAAACTAGTGAGAAACACATTTCATATGCAAATGGTTCACCGTAGCAGTAGATGAGTTTACTATTAGCTGAAGATACTTTCTCAATTATTTGCTGTTTATACTAAGGATAACATACCTACACTAGAATAGGTTAAAGTTCGTAATGTAGAATTTTAATTGGTACACCTGTCAGCAGATGGCGTTAGTTGGTGTCTGAGTTCAATAATAATTATAATAATATTCAATTCTGTTTTACCCATTCGTGTCGTATTCCTTGCGGGGTAGTCAGAGAGAACAGATCGCCAGACTTTCCTATTACTTATTTTTTCCGTCGCATTCATGCAATTCGTCAAACACACTCTGCGGGGAACGATCTGTTGGAGGATGAGCTGTCGGAGGGACGAAGGGGACGATTTGTCGGGGGACGAGTTGTCGGGGGACGAATTGTCGGATGGACGAAATGTTGGGGTACGAATTGTCGGAGGACGAATTGTCGTATGGACGATTTGTCGGGGAACAAATCGTCTGATGGACGAACTGTCGGGGGACGAAATATCGGATGGATGCACTGTAAGGAGACGAATTGTCGGAGGGATGAATTGTCGGTGCACCATTGGAACAAGAGAAGGGACATGATGTGTAAATTGAATCTACCATAAATATTAGAGAGATACAATATTGAAACAAAGAAGCGTGAATTTATTGTAAATCTTCCAGCTTTATAGAATGCAGTCAGCTGTAAAGAGTCAGTAAAGCATTCAACATGTATCGCAGTATATAGCAACAGGGCCGTGTGGTGCCTTGAGACAAACAGGCAGTCGCCTCGGGCGGCACCTCCAATGGGGCGGCACAATCGGCAGTATTGATATAAAAGAGTTATTATATTTAAGGCTCTCCATATAAAATTATTATTCATCTTGACGAAACGTTTTTCTATACCAGATGCACCAAATTATCCACTAACCTAAAATAAAAGCAATTTTTTTTTTTTTCATAAGAAACAATTTAACGACAATATTGACAACAGATATGTATACATATTATATTATTGTGGAAGCTATTCGTTACATTTTTACTTAAATCACCTAGACCTAGATACATCACAACCTTTTTCTCTATCTCTCAAAAAATCTCTCAAAATGCGCTATTTGCTTTTTTTTGAATAGGTACCGTTAATCGGTATTTAAAAAAAGTCGGTATCACAAATCACCCAGTTCGGGTGGACTGCCTAATTATAAAAAAAAATCCGTACTTATTTCTGAGTTTTGCCTCACACTGAGAAAATCTACCGCACGGCCCTGTATAACAAAACCTAATACCTATACTGGAGGTACTGATATATCGTATTATAGTGTACTTTATTTGGATAATAAGGACTACATACGTACATTATAAAATACATAGATTTCGTCCTTTTTTCTATTCTTATAATATCCAGTGAACCCTTAAAATCACTCCAATACTCATATTAATAAACTACTAACCTTGAAACCTTATTCAACCCTGTTCTATACCTTATGATATTATGTATCCATAATCCCCGACATATGACGTAAATACATAATTATTAGTGGTGCAACGAATAGTATATTAGGCCTCAAGCCGACTACCGAATATTCGGGCAGGAGCATGGCCAAAGAGTCGAATATCCGGCCAAACTATTCGGCCTGATTAACGCACGAACGAATTTAGATGCGCAAATCTGACTGTCCCGCTGAAATAAATCGCCTAAAACTTGCCAATATTTGACCATTAAAAACTAAAATTTATATCGGTAATAAATACTTGGTCATTGATAATAAATAAAATTAAAATAAAATAATCTTTATTGTACAGAAACATACCTTTGATTATTGAAGTACTTAGTCAAATATTTTTTTTTTAAACATACAAAGGGCGGGCTTATTGCCAAATGGCAATTTCTGCTAGCCAACCCATCATAATATCTATACAAAGATACATTCCCATACATTTACATTACATTTACAAAATCTATTAATACATCACGAATATGAATTTATCTAGACATGGCACACAGCCTTAATTTTGTGTATTTTCATTATTTCTTTCTCCTGTTTTTAGAAATTCGGCCCCTTAATTCATTATTTCAGAAAAAACTATTTTTTTATCTATTTAATATTTTCAGACTAGGACATACGAATATCAAGCGTTTTAATGTATAAATAGTTTTCACGGTAGATAAATTCAATTTAAAATTGAATTGAATTAACACGCAATGAAAACTCACAAACGTTATAATAAAAATAAAACTAAAGTGTCCATCATATTCGTATTGGATTTACCCACCAGGGTTGCCAGGTTGGAATTAGGTATTTTACCGAACTATTCGGTAATGTAGCCCTGTATGCGATACAGGCCTATAGCAAGCTGTGCAGGAAAGTATTTGAGTTTGTGTAGGTATGCAAGCCCAGATCTTTTTATTTAATAAAATGAGTTCGTGAGATTTAAATGAAATGAAAAATGTTTGCAAAATCGTTTTTTTTTTAATTACGATATGCCTGCTTTTAATTGATCGACTCACAAATTCAAGTCAATAAGCAATTGGTTGATGCATTGTTCGGCACGATTCAGGCTGAATTTAGCATTAGTTTCAATTTCAAAGTAATATTATATTGTGGTGAATTGCACCTCTGAAGAGAACCACAATTTGCTAAGACCACATTTTCAATTATAACTACGATTTTAATATATCTATCGATTCTACCAATGCACATATATGTTGTATTTGCATGTTCTAATTCCGAAATAAAACATTTCATTATAGGTTTTTTTTTTTATTTTCATCCATGTTCGGTAATTTTTTCCGTTCTTCTCTGGCAACCCTGATACCCTCCTACCTACATGATCCAATAAAAATATCCCAGCACCTTGTTTCAGGAGCGTGCGATGAATTTAGTGGAGCGAAGAGTGGGGAAAAATATTGACGAACATGTCTATCCCATTAGCACGGTGTCCCGATGGGAATAAAAAATAATATAGACCCAGGAATGTGTGGGAGAAGCTGAGATACCAATTTATCAATTCGTACAATCCAATCGGTATGCAATAAAGCATATTATAAAAAAAAATTGATGACACGCTCTTGTAGCATAAAAAGAGGTGGTCGGTAGCCTGGTTAGTAACGCGCTCGACTGTTAATCCGGTGGGCGCGTGTTCAATCCCCGATTTACTCCACTTCACAACACAAGCTTTTCAGCTTTCTGTGAAGCGTACGAAGATGTATTTGGGTTTATTTCAGTAAACCCAGATTCATTAAAAAAATTGATGACACGCTCTTGTAGCATGAATACTTAATATTTGTAGCATAAATAATTAGTCCGTAAACGGAAATCCCACATGAATATTTTAGCTCGTACCTATGTTCGTAACATTTTTCACCTTATCTTTTATAGACTCCTAAACCGTTCATCCGATTGAGATGAAACTTGAGCAAATTGTTTGACTTTTCAATCTGGTTTTATTTGTGTGTTTGTAGTTTGTGTTTCTTTGAAGTTCTTAAGCCAACAAGATTACTAGCTAGGAGGCAACTGAAATTTTAACATATACGTAAATATTAAATTTTTTCGTGAAGTTGAGTGAAAAAGGTCGTGTTTCAGGTTGGTATTATAATTTTTGTGTTAAAAAAAAGCAATAAAAAAATGCAGCGTGCGATTTTTTTTAAATGTGGGTGTAGTAATGAACTTGGAATTTTTATATAGTAGATTTCAAAACATTGTTTAACATTTCAGGGGGGGAGGCTCGGCCCCCCTTATATACGCCCTTGGGGCCTAAATAAACCCTGACTGAGCCTAGCAACAATTATTGGAGTTTGTGAGATGATATCAGCGAGACAGACTATTTAGATAAAATTATATTAGTTGTTATCAAAGGCTCTAGATTGGAAATCGATACCCAATCAATCTAGTCTTAATTATGTTATTTGACGTACTCAGAATAACTAATACATTATATTATTGTTTTTATTCTTTTCTACTGTACAGAATGATTGACTTATTCTTTGCAACCTTTTATAATTGTGTTTTACTGTCACTTTATTTTTATCTATTATGCAGAGACTGATTGTTTTTAACCCCTTATAATTGTATTTTATTGTTGTTTTATTCTTTTCTATTATACAGATTGACAGATTGATCGTTTTTAACCTTTTTACAAAATGTGTTTTAATGTTATTTAATCCTTTTCATTATATACAGACAGACTGATTGTATTTAACCTTTTTTTATAATTGCACTTTATGATTATTTTATTATTTTCCATTATACACATTGATTGTTTTTTAGCCTTATATGACTGTATTTTATTATTATTATTACTTTATTCCTTTTTAGTACACAGATTGATTGTATTTAACCTTATATAGCTATATTTTATTATTATTTTATTCGTTTCTATTATACATCAGACAGATTAATTTTATTTATTTGACCTTTTTATAATTGTACTTTATTATATTGTCTTTTTTTACTATACAGGCTGAATAGTTGTTTTTAGCCATTTACAGTTGTATTTTATTATTTTAATCTTTTCTATTGTATCTGTGCTGAATATAACTGTTCGTATTAATGATTATTTTGCCTTGCAATTCTATATCATTTATGTTTTTCTCATTTGTATTATGCCTTGTTTTATATTGCTTAATTGATTATGATCAAATATTTTATATTATATATTGTCAAAGGCCGTAGGCCGTGAATTATATTAAATAAAATAAATAAATAAATTAGTATTCCCTTCATATAGTTAAAGAGTGAACTGGTGGACAGTGGGTGGAAAATGCGAGTGACAGAAAGGAATGGTAGCGCTTGAAAGAGGTCTATATCCAGCAGTGGAGCGACTAGGGGTGAAGAAGAATACTTGCCAACGAGTGATGATTAGGTGAAGAAAAATGTCTCTCAAATGAAAGTAGGGGTTAGCTGGAAAGATCGCTGCTTCGCGATAAGCTCGCCCTAGTGAACATTACTTAATTACTTATACTATTACGGATGTATATTTCCTTCAAGATTTTTTTTTGAAAGTTCATCGGAATTTCCTACATATCGTAGTTGTTTCATCTCGACTCAGGTACCAACCATCATAGCTCAGCGGTAGAATACCGGCTTGTCAGGTTGGAGGTCTGGATTCGATTCCCGTCCGCAGCAGATAGATGGACTGGAATTGGTGAATGTTACTTAAGTGTAAAGTGATCACATTAATAGAGCCGACGATCAGTCATAAGCCCAATGGAAAGTTCATCATTTGCTGTATTGGCGTATTTTCCTGCTTATTTTATTTTTCATGAATGTTCACTTAAAGAAAAATAAAATATAAGTAAATAATTAATAACAATTCTGAGAAGTCTACATGTTCGTAAAAATGTAACAAGATACATAAATATTTATCTACATTTCAGGATAATTAAATATTTGGTTTGTTTACTACCAGGAACATATCGCGTCGGTTTCAATTTCAATTTTCGATTTCCGTTTTCACCCAGTTTATTTTCAGTCATGTTGGCAATATCCCCTGAATGTCAGCAGCTTTCATCAAGCTACCCCGAAAGCCATCACGGGAATAATAATAATTGAAAACCTCCCCTTAGGAAAAGCTTCGCGCTCCTGTGAAATACTCCACGTAAATATACACAAATATTTTACAAATACAGTAAACTACGGTTAACTCGTATTTTAGGCGCCCAAAAACCGGATTGCTTACCGTATTTTAAAGCAAAATAATTCCTTGCACACTTAAGCCAATATTAGAGGGTTCACTTTTACTGTACAATTCCATCTGGCACGTCTTTCTGCTATTGCACTGAGCAGGTGTCTTCCTCCTTCGATTTTGATGAGAATTTCTTCGTTCGCTATGTGATCCCTCCAAGAAATTCCTAAATACTATAAAATGCTAAAATACAAGGTTCATTTTTATGGAATAATTCCCTAGCTAATTAAAAGTGAAATCATCCAGTGGTTAATTGTCTAAACACAGAATTTATGCAATCGCCACACAGATTGTCGTAAATGTATTTAGGGATGGAGGAATTCCCCGATTTATAATACCGGTGATCCATACAAAAATAAAGCACAAAATATTACCATAAATCGTCGACTACGGTCACTCCCGATCTAGATAATTCGGCTTATCAAACGAAACGTTACGAACCCCATTTTTTTTTAATTTTCACAAATGTTCACAAAAGTGGGCAGTCCTGTGGGGTCTGAGATAATCTATTGTCGAATATCTATTTTATGTGTTACAAGCGTTGTGAGGGGATAACTGAGGTTCATATTTAATACTTTTTTTTTATTTTTTACATTAAATTACACTCGAAAAACGTCTTGCCATGTCAGCGGTTCAAATGTCTGTCTGGACGCCTGTTCGTTGTGGATTCTCTTCGTGAATTCTTACGACGATTGTTTCAAGTGCGAAAAATTTAGTCTCCACTGTGTTTAGAGTCGATTTATTTTAAATCACTTCATGTTTGCCGAAATCTTTGAAACCTGTGGATAAAATAAACAGGTCTGGTACCGTCTAGCACACTTCTTGCTATACCTAATATTAATGGACATTCTAATGATGTATTTCGGTTGACAATATACGAATATCTGTATAACAAAACGAAAGCATTTTAAATGGACTTTAAAACTGTAATTGCTTAATATTAAATTCCTGGTGAAAAAAAATCTTAATAATTTCATTACATTATTTTCATGATAATTTGTATGGATAAGTTACAAAGAACCTTATGGAGAATAATCCTGTGGGCAGCGGGCCGCTAGAAAGATTAAGACAGCGTTTGACTAATGCTGGCGCCAGACGCTCGCCGACCCTCGACGACCTCGCCGTGAATGAGTAAAAAGGCGTGTGGTTGAAAATGTTTGTATTGACGTGTACGTAACCGACCGTTGACGCCTTTGTACTCATGAACACCGAGCCTTCACGACCCTACACGAGCATGTGGATAAAGCATAACATTGTCGTTCTAGATCTGAGCGTGCTAAATTTAGATTGGCTCTGTGTCCACTAAATCGTGTCTTCGCATGCAGACTTGGAAATTCATGGAACAAAATGACGTAAGCCTCTGCGAAGGTTGTTAGAAAGTTCAGAAGTGTGACTTGCTGTCAGAACGACGTTATCCATGTTCTCAAAACTGAAGCATGATGGAGCAGAATTGATAATGGATTGGGCACCCTTGACTTCTTTCTTCTTCAGCCCTCCTCCCTCCACTGCTGTATGTAGGCTTCTTCTATCCCCTTCTATTCGTCTCTGTTCTTCCCCCTTCGCATTCAGGTTCTGCTGCCTTATTCGACTATGTCGTCGGACCACCTTTTAAGAGATTTTCGAACAATTCTGTTTCTCGTTCAGGGCCTTCGCTGTATAATTCTGGGTGCCCATCTCGTATATTCTTGTCCATCATATGTTCAGCAGCATTTTAGTTTTACAACACGGTTCAAGACATCGTCGACTTTTACCATCCTTGACTTTTTCTCTCTCCCTGGGCATTTATTATTCCCACATCATGGTGGGGTCTCCCATTTTTGTCTTCCGCCGCCACACGGCTGTATTCTGTGCATCTTCCGGGGATGCTCCACAGTCTCTCATATCTTGACTCACAACCTCACGCCACCTACGCTTGAGTCTTCCTCTGGATCTCCTACCAGGGATAACTCAGTGCTGTGCCCTGTTACCAATGTGTTCGGGGGGTCTTCTACCCACTTAAAAATAAGTTATTAAAAAACAGCAAAATTTCGTTATTGAAATAATGAAGAGATGGGTTTTATATCGTCCATAAATAAGTTTATCTCGGCGCATCGTCTAAAAATAATATATCAGAGAAAATTGGGTTTAAAAGTAAATAAGATTTCGCCCGCAATCCTATCTGCGTATAGCAATGTGAATATTATGAGAGAATATATATCATGGGTTATACTATACTTGTTGCTGAGCTAGGTTTATGAAGCTGCTAGGGTAAGATTGAATATAAGAGAACGGAATATAAAAGCGATTTTCATTGAAACAAAATCACAGTATAAAACAACAATTCTACTGTGAAGTGTGGAAAGTATCATCGTCTGAAGGACGGACGATGCATTCAAAATTACATCGCTAAAAATCGCACGTGAGCCTATAAGGTGAAGTGTCTCTGAATCCACTAAGAAAATAATGTGATTGGAGTTTGTGAGCACCATTATCAGTTTAGTGTGCACTAGCTCCAATTTAATCTACATAGTACTGGAGCTGATGTAATATAGGTCTGGCTCATCCTACCATTGCACCATTTGGTGTAGTTGTAAGGCCTGGAGATTTACCAAAGCAGAGTCATTTGGTAACTGACCAACAGACGACTACATAGGATCTCTACAGAGACCCTCTCCATACCAGGATAGCTCGATGCTACACAAATAAACGTGTGAATAGGGCGTTTGTCTTGTATAGCTGATCCGATCTAGTGTTGGCTTTTTCGCAAGTCAAAGTGAGATTGGACGTTTGTTGAGGCTAGCAGTTTACGGAAAATGCCAACGTGTGGACCTGGCATTTATAGAAACTGTGATTATTTTATTTTACTATTTATTCATTTATCCGAGAATTCGCAGACTGTGATTTTTTAAATATCAGTGATTGTTCTATCTTATCACTCTGGCGTGCAAGGGATTACACCTATCTATATTATTCAGGTTGTAACATCGTTGAAAAGATTAGTTAGTGGGAGCTGATAATATTTTTAGTCAGTAAAATAGCGATGGCTGAGGTTTATCAATGACCTGGTTGTAAAACACTGTTAGGAGAAAATCTGACGTACCTACCTCTGAAATTATTACATTTTAATGTGACGCAGCCAGGTAAATAGTTTTTTTTTGTGGCATTATAGACACGACATAGTTTTATTTTATTTATATGATAGTTTTCGTGTAGAAATCCCTGTAATAAATCCTAATTATTATTTCGTATGGCTTTTGCCACCGTTGGGCGGCAACGTCAGAAGATAAGAGAATTATGATGTCTGTTACATACAGGAGACATGTACCCTACAGAGCAACATCCAGGCTTCCAAGCCATTCAAGGGCATTGGGTGTGGCATTGTGGATATCTGCATATGGTCCAGTTTATTCTAATGACAAACCAGTTAAAGTTTATTGAAACGCATTTAAGATTCAAACCCGAATTATCAAGAGATCACGTGGAATACATCGCCAGCGCTGGAGTTCGACCCCGGCATCTCCCGCTTGGGAGACCTCCCCGCCAACCGTGTACTCCTGTGTCGAAAAAACTTGGAAAAACGACTAAGTTGCGATGTTGCCACCAAAAAATCTATCCATCCCGCTGGACTGGCTGCGTTCAAATAAAATGATAGTTTCAGGACTGCGTTTGATTTTCACGTAACGTACGTAGTATGATATTATGTCATTTTGTTGTGTTATTTTCTTTTGAAAGGTGTTGAGAAGGAATGCACTCAGAAAATATTATCTTTCCATTAAAATGTATATGCTTATACAAACAACCTTACGCCATTCATAACTTTACAGAAGGTAGACAAAAAACTAACATGATTGCTGGTAACATGAGCTTAGAATGTAATAGCGTGTCAGGTAGATAATATGTGTTGTATGAATCGCTTGATATAATGTTATTAGTTTTTTCTATTCTATTTTAATATATCTCATCTCCTCAGGCCGCATCCCATGAGGTGAAGGCAGAGAAAACAAATCGTCAGACTTTCCTATCCTAACACACACTTCTTACTTCCGTCACATTCATCCAATTCGACATACCCAGCCTTTTCAATTTTCAATTCCTTTCACTCAAAACACGTCCATCCATGAGAATCTGGTATACATGGTCAATCTACTTGAGCACATCTCTTCTTTCTCTCAGGTATATTTTATTTGTTATACTTTTATCCTGTAGAGACATATCCCAACCATCTCATGTTGTTTTCTATCATTCAAAACATGCACGCTTTTTGTCTCCAAATCTTGTATTCGAATTTTAAAGAAAAGCTATAGCGCCCAAATTTTAACCATTTGTGTGTAAAATGACATTAAGATTCTGTACCACGTTGGATGCATCGCTTGAAAGGACGTCAGAAAAGCAGTTTAGATCGAAATTCAGATTTTTACCAGCTCAAGCTATCGGGAGACACCAAGCGATTGAAAGGATCCAGTCAGTGAATGAATATCTCATGAAAGTAGAGTTCAGATTGTGAAGCATTATTTATGTTACTTCTTCTTTAGCCCTCGTCCCCTTCCATTCGTCTCTTTTCTTCCTCCTTCGCATGCATGTCCTTACTGCTTGCTGGACCATGTCGTCAGATCACCTTTTGGGAGGTGTTCTGACACTTCTGCTTTTTGTCCAGGGCCTCCATTGCAGAATTCTGGGTGCCCATCTAGAATCCTCCTGTCAAAATAATATATCAGCCATGAATTTATGTTACAAAGATTATTAAAGTTACTTGCTCAAGTTAAATATACATAACCATTAAAAAAGTATTTGCGCGTGATTTTTTATTGTATTTATATTTTCTGCTTGATAAATTATTAGAGAGATGTCGTCTTGCGTAGGGAAATTTGGGATAAAAAGATTTCCACGTACTCGTGTTATTCGGGTATCTGAACGTCACTCAACCGTACCATCCCCAACCCCCAAAACCTCCCCCTATTTTAATACCACCATGTATGACGACAATAATATATTATTATCCCAACATTTATAATGGTTAGGTATTAATATTGTCGTGGTTATTAATAAAACGAAGAACACACGAATGAAATTGCCAATTAGGAGTTTAATATGCAATAAATATGTTGCTTTTAATAATAAAACGATCGACGGTTTGTTAAATGGGGAAAAAAGATCTTATTTCATAAGTCGCTGAAAGGTGAGCTGTGAAGAATTGCGACCATAAGGAACAGAGTCAAACCTAATCAATCCAGTGGGCGTCGCAAATTGCACGAGTGAACCTCATTTTTGAAAAATATTTCTATCTAATCCCTCACGCCACGTCTCTTGCTAGGTAGGCAGAGAGGACAGAGCGCCGCACTGTACTATCCTTACACTTTTACTTGCCTCCGTCCCATTCATGCATTTGTCATACACGCTCCGCTTTTACTCAAAACGCGTACATCCTTGAGGATCTGGTTGACATGATCGGTGCCGGTCAGTCTCGAAGGGCCGCGTTTCCTCACGCCTCTTCACTCACCCAAGTATATCTTTTTTGTCATCCTGTCATCTTTCATTCTCTCAACATGCCCAAACCATCTTAGTTTATTCGCTTTCATTCTAGTCACAACACCCGTCTTATAGTCACCCATTGCTCTAATCACCTCATTCCTTATCTTATCTCTCAGCGTTTTCCCACACATTCTTACTAACGATCTTATTTCCACTGCATTCAACTCTGATTCGTCTTTTTTCAGCCATGAAGACGTTAAGGATGAGTTCATGGCTTGTTCCCAATACCTAAATACATCTTTGTACATTTTAAAGAAAACTTAGTAAGTAGGCTGTCTGGCGCTCTGTCCTTTCTGCCTGGTATAGATAGATAGGTAGATTTTTTATCATTTACGTATTTTATTTAATGTCGCCATTTCATTAAAAAAAATATTACATATAAGCTTCATATAAAATTATACTACGAGTACCTTGAAATATGTAGTATGCATATAATAATACAAAGTTTTAATCATATTTAGAGTACGTACCTAGATATATCTATCCCTTCACCATATTATAATATTCAGCATCCCTTCAGGCAGTGTAGACTAGCGCCACGCCGCGGATGTTCGTGGAAGTTATAGTCATCTTTTCATTACTCTTCCCCTAGAACACACCTGTTTGAAAATACTCTGTTTCTCTCTCGCTCTAGCATTCTGAAAATCAATACAGTTCGCTTGTGATTTAGACGATTTGTGTAAATCGGTCTTGAATCAATGCGATGAAAAAAAATTCGTGCGAGTTTTTTAAACAAATGACAGAATTTCATGTACTTTTTCCATGAATTCACGTATTTTTGTTTGGGAAGAAGAACGGATGTCATCAGGGATGAAACAGAAAAGCGAGGTAGGCGGTCGGGGTGTCAAATCTATAGATTTTGATATTAATGACATGAAAAGTGCCACTTTTGCAACCATACGAGTGCAAGGGGAGGTTAAAGGCGCAGCAAGTAATTTTTTTCTCCGAATACTATGGTAATAGGGGAGGATTGTCAATGGTACCGGGGTAAGCGCGAATGGTATCCACAATCACATTGTGAATTATCACTCATTTCCCACTTGTGGACCATGTCACCGCAGCAGTCGTGACCCGTCATGAACCTATTAAGTGACATTCTTATTCTCAGCCTTCTCGCGTCCAGTGTTGGACATAGGCCTCCCCCTTAGACTTTCACTGCTCCCTATCTTGGTGCCGACCACATCCATCCGCCTCCGGCAACCTTCCTTATGTCATCCGATCACCTTGCCTGGGGCCTAAACGCTTCTTCGGCCTGTTATTGGTCGCCATTCGAGAAGTTTTTTAGTCCATCTAGCATCAGATGTTAGTGCTATATGGCCAGCCCAACTCCACATTTGTTTGGCGATCTTAAGAACTACGTCGGTGACTCCCATTTTCTGTCGTATCCATGTATTGGTTATTCTGTATTGAGTGAGGTTTATTATTATTATTTTTTAATTAAAATGAATCTGGATTTATCGTAATTAACCTAAATACACTTTTGTACACTTCACAGTAAGCTTGAAAAGCTTGTGTCGTGAAGTGGAGTAGGTAGGCATCGGGGATCGAACCCGCGCCCACTGGATTAACAGTCGAGCGCGTTACCAACCAGGCTACCGACCACCTCAACATTTATTAGAATATTTTTAATCTGGAGATTTACATATACGCGAACGTATAAAATGAGGTTCAAAATGATCCCATCAGGTAGGTCCGGTATACAAAGGGAAGGTGATTAATATTACTTTACCGAGGGCTTAAAATGCACTGTACTTTGATACTAATTCCATAGCGAAAATTGCGAAAACAGCACGGGGTAACAAATTGACTGTAGGGAGAGAAATGACCCTTTTTATGAGGAGCATTTATTTTAATTACCGACTTTCCGTTACTTTCTTTTACGCGTGACATTTTTGAAAATGTGAAATGATAATAATTTTAGTAACTTTTGCTCTTTGAAGAAAGACAAACTGAACTTTTTCATGGAGATAAATATTTACTTTATCCAAAAAGCTTTATTTTATATGCGGCTCCATTTTGGATGACATTTTGTAATAATTTCAAACTTTATACATTTCTCACTCTCACAGATCCATTCGTGAATATAAGGAAACTATCAAACTTATCCATTTGTATGGTAGATTCAGTCATATCCTGACAGTCCAAACGTTGACGCAACTCTGATTTATGCAATATGATTCCTGAGATAGTTGGGACATGTAGTGAGGATGACTGACGAAAGGATTACAAATCAAATATATCTACATTGATGGAAGAAGATGTGGCCATCCAAGTATTACCAGCTAAGCCATGTCGACCAGAGTCCACCATACCATGGAATAGAAGGATGCGTTTTGCGTAAAATGAATTGTAGACTATAAATATGTACTCTATGTTATAGATAATATGTACTCGTAGAATTGCGTGAATGTGGCGGAAGCAAGAGATGTGTATAAGGATTGGCAAGTCCTGCATGGGCGTCGTCAGCCTCGGAGATAGGTGGGGGCAAAAAAAATCCGATAGAGCAAGAAAAAAACATAAATAGCGCCGCAGGCGAATTTTTTTGCGAGACATAATGAAGAACGTCATGATGTGGTTCGGTTTATTTGAAAATGTGGAAGTATAATACTAAGATATGAAAAATGTCTTTTATAAAAAAGCAATGAAAATAGCGCCGCAGGGAATTTTTCTTATGAATCAATTGTATTTTGATGGATTTGCATGAAAATTTATGATATGATGAGAAAACGTGTGGTAATAATGTGGTTTTTTGTGAGGTTTTATCATTTAGTATGAAAATATGTATACCTATTCCAATCTCTACGGGGGGAAGGGGGGGCAGCTGACCCCCCTGATGACGCCCATGAAGTCCGGCATTCTGGCCTTTCTTTCTAACCCATAGGGATGTGAAGTGAGATAATAGAATAGAACAGAATAGAATACATATTTACAAGTTTGTAGCTAATAAAAAAATCTGAGTGATAAAAGTGTGTCAAAAGTCAACATCTTTTTGAGATTTAGGTTGCTACCCATTCTAAATGGCACATTAAACTAGTTTTAGGACACTGTTATTTGAAAGTAATGATTGTTATGTATCTATTGACGTCACACATTATCAGTGATTCTCAAACTGTTGCACGGGAGAAATTAGGCACTCAATAGGTCCAATTCCCAAATATGAGTGAAAAATTTTATTTGGCACCCTTAACAACCAGAGCCTTTGAGGGTGGATAAATAAAAAAAACGAAACTTTCCAAATTTAACAATTTTTCCGATACCTGCCTGTGTAACGGTGTACCTGTGTAGTGTTTATGTTTGAGTTGTGTGAGTGTGAATGTCAAAAAGCAGGGTAAATAGCCATCGTCGCGCTCTATGCATGTGTGTGTGTGTGTGTGTGTGTGTGTGTGTGTGTGTGTGTTTTGCGTGAAAGACATAGGTTAAGGAAAGTGAATAACCATCGCTGCGTAAAGAAATGTTTTCGGTCTGACTTTGGTACAGCGTCACACCTTGATGATTTTTTTTGTTTAAAGATTTATTATTGTTATTTTTAAATCTGAAAATAATTTGAGAGCCACTGCTTCATGTATTCACCATTGTTTATGAGTTTCTCATAGGATGTTTTATTATTTTAAAATAATGTTGGGATATTAAGATTATTATGAAGGATAATGGACATAAAATTATATAAAATTGCTCTTAATGGCGTGGCTTCTGACCTTTTTATAAAGGGCTGTTTATTATAATATTATACCCGGACTTAACCCGCGGGAGGGCGCCATATTAGTTTTTTCGTCCAGGCAAATAATATTAATAGGTTTAACCTAAAATATATTAAATTTTTCATCATAAATAAGTATTAGGTACAAAGGTCTGACCCCAACAATGACGTCACAGTCATTTACCGCGGCATTATGGTTCAAAATCGCATGAACAATCGCACGAAAAAATGATAAAAATCGCGTTTTTTATCACTTTTTTATTTACAGGTTAATTTTGCTCCATTCAAAAATCTTTTACGGTCATTTACTAGATTTTAATGCATTTTATCAATACAGAAAAAATAAAATCTCCTCGACTTTCGGGAAAAAGATCAGAGGTGTTTTCCATATTTTTTTAGAATTCTACAAGATAAAAAAAATACTTTTACGGTCATTCCTAGATAAACGTTCTATATCTACCCTATTTTTTCCAGAGCATATTTAATAAGGTTGTCGAGATCTAAGGTCTCCCGTTTTTTGTTTTTTTTTTTTAATGTTAATATTCCTAGCACTATTTTTCAACCGGTTCATCAGTTCACCCATTTTTATAAAAAAACGGTTCATCAGTTTACCCATTTTTATAAAAGAATCGGTTCATCAGTTCACCCATTTTTATAAGAAAATCGGTTTATAAGCTCACCCACTTTTATAAAAAAATTCGCCTGTGGCGCTATCTTACTCGGCATCTTATCAATATTGAAATTGTTACTTACTACTCCATCCTAGATTCTAAGCTGGAAAAGCACCTGAATTTTAATTCAGGTGAATACCACACTTTGGGTTAGCCTGCTCTCTGAATTTATGAAAACATTACGAGTATTTGGGGGGTATAAGCAGTGGCGGATCTAGGGGACGGCCATTGCCCCCCCCCATATCTCTAAAAAAAATGTTTAGTCAAAATTCCGTTTTTTTTATTTAGTGAAATAACTGGGAGAAACTGACCCTCAACCTCTTTCAAGAATGATTCCTAGGTCGCCACTGAAAATAGATACATACAGACAGAATGAGAGAAAATAGTTTTATTCCCGTCATCAAAACGGGTACCTCTCATACATCCTTCGTGTATTTTCCGACGCGCCCTACTTTTCCAACTCACCCACTATTAAATAGACGTGAACGTGAATGCGCATGCCCAGGAAATCTGCATTGTCGCCATATTGGAAGATGGCCGCCATACATGCGGATCTCTGATGTCACGTCACGTTGACATCAGAATAGTCTTAGATAAAATTACACGATAAAACCATTAAAATTTAATATTTAATCAATTAAAAACAGTTTTAAATATGTGATAAGTTCAAATTAATCGATATTTCCGTTCGGTGTCGTAGTGTAAACGGGAATTATGACAACCGGAAGAGAATTTTAAATGTTTTTTCCATCAATATCAAATGTAGATTTGTTTTCTCCCCTTTTACCATCGCCCTTAGAATATTCTCTTTGGCTGCTTTGAAATGCGAAAAACATCAGTGTGTGTACTACTTTTCATCTATAATGTTACAAACGGTGAGTTCTTTCACACTTTTCTTAATATCTAAATAAATTAAATAAATTAATTATTCAGTTACATGCAGTACTAATATTAAAACATCGATTTTCCTGCAATTGAGGAAATAGTCTAAATTTAGACAAAGTAAACTCAAAACCTTTTTATCATTCCATAAATATATATTTTTGACAAAAAAACTGTCTATAAATTTACTCACTCAAATTAAACTACTGTGGAAATTTGTTCCAGTGGGTGGTTTAATTTTCCTGCAATTGAGGGAATAGTCTAAATTTAGACAAAGTAAACTTAAAACCTTCAAATACATATTTTGTAAATAAATTGTCCATGTACCTATTTACTTACTTAAATTAAACCACCTCGGAAATTTCCATTTCCATGGTGTTTTAATTTGTTCCAGTGGGTTATTTTATTTTCCTACAATTGAGGAAATAGTCTAAATTTGGACAAAGTAAACTTAAAACTTTATTATCATTCAACCAATTTATCCTCAAATACATTTCTTTATTAATAAATATGTTCAGAAATTTACCCTTTTGAATGAAACAACTTTTAAAATTTGTGTTTGCGGAAGAAGTGATTAACCTAGTGTCGTAATAAGACAAGAAATCAATGAACTTACGTAGTTACATGCCAATAATTACACATGTATGTGTCCAATTTTGCGACATTTAAAACATGTATATATAGGGTTAACCTAACTTAACGAGAAATTTGTTTTGGAAACCGTTTCGAACGGTGATTTTATTTGCGTCTACTAAAGTAATAAGACAAGAAATCAATGAACTCATGCAGTTACGTGTCCAATAATTGAACATGAATGTGTCCAAATTTGCAACATTACAAACACTTATATCTTTGGTTAACCTTACATAAAAAGTAAAACTAGTTTTAGAAACAGTTTCCAAAGGTAATCCTATTTGTGTCTATAGAAGAAATTATTAATCTAGTGAAGGAATATGACAAGAAATCAATGAACTTATGTAGTTACGTGTCCAATAATTAGACATGTGTGTGTCCAATTTTGCAACATTTCAAACAGTGTTTACTGCATAGGTGCATAATACCTATCTAGGGTTAACCTAACTTAACTTGAAATTTGTTGTGGATGGATTCTTATTACGATTTTGAGGGATAACACCACAAATTTGATTTTTGTCAGGATTTTCAAGTTACAAAGATTCTAAAAGCGTCTCATCTATGCTTATTTTATAAATTTCTATTTTTAAGCTTTGGGTTTTGTTTTGCGAAGCGTCAATAAATATTTAAAACTCCAGAGTTTGCTATACTTATCTTTACGACATTTTCTGTCAAAGTCAGTCGATTCTCTGGAGATAGGTTCCATTAAGAGTACGCATATTGACATTTCAATAATTTCTAAAAATGGAAGACTTAGATCTTGACAACCTTTACTAAATATGCTTTGGAAAAAATAGAGTAGATACATTGAACCTTTATCAAGGTATAACCGTAAAAGATTTTTTTATCTTGTATAGATTTTTCAAAAAAGTAATGTGAAAAACATCTCTGATATTTTTTTCCGAAAGACAGAAACTCGTTTTCCGAAAGTCACGGAGAATTTTTATTTTAAATTTTTGTATTGATAATATGCATTTAAATCTAGGGAATGACCGTAAGAGTTTTTTGTTTAAAGCGAAATTAACCCCAATAAATGAAAAAAAAAACACTATTTTTACCATTTTATCACGCGATTGTGCATAAGATTTTGAACCTTAATGCGGTGGGAAATTACCGTGACGTCATAGCTGGGTCAAGAGCTTTAATATAGAAAAAAAAATCTAATACGATATGTATGTTTGATGTTTTGTTCTAACATTTTTATTCTGTTTTGCTATCAATAGTGTCTACTTTGAAAGCACTTATAGATCATAGATACGCATGCTATTCTGAATTTCTGATATGTTTTTCCTTCACGCTACACGTGTTCTGTAAGAATTGGACAGTCTCCCTTCAAACGAAGAAAATAGACAGGATGAAATTGAAAACCAAATGACAGCCGTCAATATTTTATTTTCGTTTTTCTCAGTAATTTTGATACTATTTGTAGTAAGGGCTTGGCACCAAGAATGACGTCACATACATTTCCCACGGCATTAAGGTTCAAAATTGCGTGACAATCGCATGATAAAATGGTAAAAATAGCGTTTTTTTCCATTTTTTGCAGTTAATTTTGCGTCTATCAAAAAACTTTTACGGTTATTCCCTAGATTTTAATGCATATTATCAGTACAAGAAAAAAATTTACTCCGCGACTTTCGGGAAACGAGTTTCCGTCTTTCGGAAAAAAGGTCAGAGGTGTTTTTAAATATTTTTTTTGAGAAATCTATACAAGATATAAAAAATCTATTACGGTTATTCCCTAGATAAAAGTTCAAAGCATCTACCCTATTTTGTTCCAAAGCATATTTAGTAACGGTTGTCGAGATAGAAAGTCACTCGTTTTTAGAAATTTTTGAAATGTCACTATGCACACTCTTAATATGGAAAAAAACAGGCCTGGCGCAAACGAAATGTAACTCAAATGATAAGGCAGAAATGAGTACTTAAATACTGCATAGGGGGCATCATCAGAATCAATGGCTAAATGTGGGAAATACCTATTCGAAATTCAGGAGACACAGAGATTCTATAAATTCAGGGGAGGGTATGTTGCAACGATCTTTTAATAAATTATTATTTCTTAGTTCCATCCAGCAGTGGAGGGGTCAAGGCTGGTGATGATGAAGAAGAAGAGGACGGGCTACCTTAAATACTCATCATATTATATGCTTTTAAAGGGCAAATGTAACTGTTTAATATTCTTTTTACTAATACATTCATGTGACCCCTGTAAAACTTGGAATAGGTATTTCACACATTTAGCCATTGATTTCGATGATGCCACCTATGCAGAGTTTGATCACTCATTTTCACCAATCATTTGAGATACCTTTCCTTTGCACCGGGCCTGAGACTTTTTTTGGCATTCTTCTTTATATTAAACCAAGGTCGAAAAGCCTGCTAATTCTTTTGTTAATTATTGTTGCGGAAATTTCTTTTTAATAAATTCTAAGTAAATTTATTACGACCCCCTCCCTGCTCAATTGCGTACCGGAAGCCATACAGACGTTGTGTTGGAGTTTGGACTTTATTGGGATATTGGGAGAGGGGGGGTCAGTTTCTCCAAATGACGAAAGAAATAGGTCAAGGAAGGGTGGAGACAAGTGAGAAAACAACATCTTACAAAACAATAAATTCTTGTTTTTTCTTTATTTCGCAGGAAACATTATCTAAAGCTTCTTAAAGACAACTTCCGTAAACAATTTCTTTTAACGTCTCAACAATGTACGGAGAATAATTGGACTTATTCCATTCTCCTTTACAGGTTCATTGGTTTGTAATAAAAGCTTAATAAATAAATAAATAAATAAATAAAAACTTTATTGTACATAAATATACACACAAAGGGCGGATTTATCGCCTATTGGCGATTTCTGCCAATCAACCCATAGCTTATAATAAAGCCCCAGCTAAGCCCAGCTTATAATAAAGCTACTATAGAGACTTATTTACTCTTTACGTAATCCTTACTTTCAAAATGAAAGAAGTCGTACGAATTTCATAATAATTATTAGGTTCTTATATTATTGTCCTCGTTTACAATTGAAGACACATTTTTTCATCATTAGATATAGCCTAAGAGCCGGCTGCTAAAATTATGACGTATCTGTTATTTGATCGAAATGTGGTTTGAATGATAGCTTACCAATAGAATAGGGTAATACATCGCACTAGGATTGCATATCAAAATCTCGCCGCAACCCCCCCTGCCCCACCCGAAAAGGTCCTTTTTCGCAGTTTTCCGCATTTTTTAGGAATATGGTAAGCGATAGGAAAAAGTAGTCAATGACAAAAATAATCCTTGCTGAATTTTCTACAAAAAATGTTCAATACATTTTTTCGTAGGACTAGTAGTTTACCCGTAACGTCTATATGATTTCAACTGCGCAGTACCATTGAGATATATCCCAAAAATATATCCCTTTTTAATTTCAGTATTCTGCCAACTTCTCCAACCAAACAGCGTCCACAAGACTCCGGCGGCCGAGCGTCCAGCCAACGACCTATGGTGCTACAGATGTCAGACCATGGAACCAGGAGACAAGTGTGACGACATAAAACCAAACTACACAATGTTCTCACACAAATGCAAAGACGACAAAGAACGACAGTGCATGGTGAGAATTAAACACGCATTACTCTCAAATAAAACACGCATTACTCTCAAATATAATACGCAATTACCATTAATTTTTGTCTGGCTGAAATGAATGTATGAGAACTAACAATAGTATGAAGGTATTGCACAGCGTGCGAATAAGGAGTGAGGATTTGGGGAACGCACTTATATGAGTGAAGTGTGAGCGAGTGTGCGAATGAGTAGTGAGCGTAGAGTGGGGATTTGAGGAACGCACTTATATGAATGAAATGTGAGGCGAGAATGAGTAGTGAGCGTGGAGTAGGGAATTGGGAACGCACTAAGACAACTGAGGTGCGAATGCATAATGAGCATGGAGCGGAAATCTGAGGAACGTAGTAGGTACCTCAAGTACTCTCAAGTAATAATTAAGTAATTTATTCTTGACGGCTTAAATAAATGTATGTGTACGATTAGGTTATGTTACAATATGACAATATTGACCAGTATGCGAGACACGAATGAGTGAAGTGTGAGCGAGTGTGCGAATGAGTAGTGAGCGTGGAGTGGGGATTTGGGGAGCAAACTTATACGATTGAGACACGAATGAGTGAAGTGTGAGCGAGTGTGCGAATGAGTAGTGAGCGTGGAGTGGGGATTTGGGGAGCAAACTTATACGATTGAGACACGAATGAGTGAAGTATGAGCGAGTGTGCGAATGAGTAGTGAGCGTGGAGTGGGGATTTGGGGAGCAAACTTATACGATTGAGACACGAATGAGTGAAGTATGAGTGAGTGTGCGAATGAGTAGTGAGCATGGAGTGGGGATTTGGGGAGCAAACTTATACGATTGAGGCGCGAAAGTGTAGTGAGAATCTGAGCCCTTTGAGAATAAAAATACTTATTTGTTAGCAATGTGATTATTTTTGTCTTTTCAGATAAAGCGTCTCTCATATACAATGTCTACAGAGAATTTGACATCTACGGAGAAGATGTGGTCTCTGGAACGAAACTGCACAAAGCATTGCGAGCCTGGATGCATAGTCATAGGAGAAAGAACCAAAATATATGCCTGTACCACGTGTTGTGATAAAAGTTTATGTAACGACGGAACGGGAGGGACGATACATGCATTTCACAGATCGAACTTGTCCGCCATATTGCCGGCCATTTTGATTCAAACGTATTTATTCCATCAAAATGGCGTCGTTTCGATATTTCGCTATTTAATATCCTTCTATATACCATTTTCAATATACGTCTTAACGAATTTCTGTCTTTCCGATTCCAATAAATTTGTAGATATTTTATGATATTTTTCAATTTAACGTATTTTTTAGTATTATTACTTACTCAAAGTATCGTTATAATTAAAAAAATTAAATAAAATTCATAATATTCAGGGTTGAAGAGGCGAAGATACGTCGATTTTTCAATGGGGGCGTATTTTTTACCACTCACTAGATGGCGCTGCAGTAAATGGAGGTCTTCGCAACTGTCAATAACAGAATAGACCCACCGTATCTGTGACCTCCAATAACTGCTGCGCACTCTAGTGGCGAAAAATTCGAAGACGCCCCCATTCAGTTATTAGAAATTACCTATTCTCTTTACTGTTTTTTTTATTGAATATTTCATAGTTTTTTCATACATAAAACATTGCAGCTTTTTTTTCATTAAGTAGGTACTTATATTAATATAATAAATTATTTGAAAAGACCGATACGGACCTAAATATACTTAGAAAAAAACATTGTATGTACAAAAATATTTGTAAGAGTGGGGGGTGTCTTGAAATTTTGAAGACATCGGTTATGCCAATTAAAAGTAATTTGAAATTATAGGTAGTTAGAAAGAAATACTACTCTTCCATTTTTTAAATAATTCGACGCGGTTGTGAATTGGTCTTTTCAAAAATAGAATTTAAGAGAAATTGTTCCATAATAAATTTAAATATTTCAAAACGTTTCTTTTCTACTGAAATTCTTACAAACACGTGATTATTTTAGGCAGTTGCCAACATTGGACCAATAAGAGACCAAGAAAATAATGAAAAAAACAATTTGTATTTAAGTTAATTTAAAAATATTCCTTTTTTAAATTAATATTTATTATAATTATTCATCGATCATGCGCGGTGGTGCCAGTTCAGTTCTATGTACTAAATATAAAAAAATAATAAATCTAAAATATTCTCAAGTGTGTAAAACATGCCGAAATAGGTTTACATCGCTGTGGTGCGAATGTTTTGCATATTATGTTGCCTTCTCAATATCTATTGTAATTCATTCATCATGCGCGCTGGCGTCAGTTCTATGTACTAAAAAAATATGACATTCAAAATAATATGCCAAAGTGTGTAAAACATGCCGAAATAGGTTTACATCGCTGTGGTGCGAATGTTTTGCATATTATGTTGCCTTCTCAATATCTATTGTAACTCATTCATCATGCGCGCTGGCGTCAGTTCTATGTACTAAAAAAATATGACATTCAAAATAATATGCCAAAGTGTGTAAAACATGCCGAAATAAGTTTAAATCGCTGTGGTGCGAATGTATTACGTATGTTGCCTTCTTATTGGTTGGTTTGTGATGAAGCTTGCTCCTGATTGGTTGTTAATTTAAATCACGTCACATTCTTCTCGATCAAACCTTATTCGGCATGTTTTTACACAAAAAAAATGTAATTTAAACCTCATTCAGCATGTTTTTACACAAAAAAAATGTAAATAGGTGGGTAACGGGACGTAAAAAATGCATAATAATTTGCGTAAATAGGTATGAATTCTCGAGTTAAATCCTTATTTAATCTTAAATAACTCCTCGAAGGTTAAATCGACACAATTTTCTTTAGGCTGAACCATCTTTTTAAATTTTAATTTTTCATTTTAGGCACCTAGGTGAAATATTCAATCAATTTTTTTATATAAGAAATCCTGAAATATGAGACTCAATCCATTATTTATTAATTACTTACTTTGATGTAAGTAATTCAAAGTTACAGTGTTGATTTTTTTTTTTTTGAAAAAAATAGAATTTGAGAAAAGATTATTGAATTTTTTAATTGCTTCTCATTTCACCACTTTCAGATTAATAATAGGGTTCAATAGGGTTTCGATCTCTCTGCCTATACTGCTAGTGACGTGGTAGATAAATAGAAAGGTAGTATTGAAGTGGTCGGTAGCGCTCGACTGTTAATCCAGTGGGCGGGGGTTCGATCCCCGATGCCGACCTACTCCACTTCACGACACAAGCTTTTCGTGCCTATTGTAAAATGTACAAAGGTGTATTTGGGTTTATTTTAATAAACCCAGATTCCTCCAGAAAAAAAATACATTGGACATGTTTTGAATGAGTGCTGAGAGGAGAAACGGCATGACCGTCATTTTTTCAATTATTCAAATTTGATGTAGACGCTCTGTTTGTGCATCTATCCGTTCACCTAGCTTCCATCTCATATATGCTAGGTGGAAAATATCTATGTACAGACTGCCTTATTTTTAGACACACTACACAGTTCTTTTTGCATCTGTCACATTCATGAAATTCATCATACATGCTTCAAAGTCATATCATACCCATCCGTGCTCTTTTATGGGATGGTCGGAAGACATTAAATTTCGTATACAACGAGAAAAAATGTTATTGTGTTTTTTTTGCCGATAGAAAACAAAAAATAGTCATTTGTTAATAAGATCATTCTTAGATATATCATATTTTATTGGTATTTATTATGCATTTTTTAACACCAGTTGTAAGGGGGTTAATAATAGCATTTTTTTTAACAAAACCCTGATTGATAGTATAATTTTGCTGATATACATATAGATACAATTGTATGTGAAATATTTATATCACCATGGTTTTGCGGAACAGAACATACCCCGAAACGAAAATTGTAAAAAATGTGAAAAAATTGTGGTGCAATTTTATGTATAATTTGCAAAATATTACACAATAGTCGCCTCTGTATAAAAATAAATACTCATGTAATGATAATTATGTTTAATTTTGTCTCCGATTTGAGGAGAACCAACAGAATTTTGTAAATAAATTAAAATATATACCAATTTTTTGCCAAAATCAATGGAATTTACATGATAATGTATGTAGATAGATAGGTGCCAAATCGAAAAGCATAAACTAGATTAACTTTTTTTTACAAAACTTACAAAATCTCGTAATAATTTTATTCATATGTTTTATTCTTATGTCAATATATATTATTAACTATTATTATATGCATAAATAATATTCGTACACAATGTGGATTCCATATTAATTTAAGAACAATTTATTGATGATTTTACTAAATATAATTTTCATTCGAAGAATTTGGCGCTTTATTATTCTCCTTCCCAAAACTTCAATATGTTTCACAAAATTATACCTAATATATTGAATGTTTTGATGTAGGATTCTTGCTGGAAGTTCATTGCTACAAGATTAAAATGAGATGTATCGATGCAACAAGGATCCCACTTTTTTTGTACTTTTTCATGTATCCTGTAAAATGGAGTTAAAAGAACGGGGAATGAAATTAGCTGGAGAATAATACCTACCCACTAATGTACCTACCGTCACGGTATGTTCCAATAATGGGGTAACCAGTGAATGCTGTGTGTGTATACACCTACACAACATATTGTTTTCGCCAACTATTTATTTATTTATTTATGCACATGGAACAGATACAGTCACAGAAACAAATATTAAGGTACATTAGTACAAAAATATACAATACAGAAGACCAATAACATCCGTTCACAATTAACACACACGTAAAACAAATAGATCACAATACATAGTAAATATATTTTTTATCTATAAAATATTGATTGTAGGGAAGGAGGAAGCATGGGAAGAGGAAGAAGAATGGAAGGGAAAATGAAGGAAGCAACGAAATAAGAGTTGGAGGAATGACTTGGATGAATCCTGAGAGGCCAGAGATATCTAGTAGTGGAGAAGATGGTTGGCACTGTTGGTTAGATCACGGACTTCGAATATGGAGGTTCTGGTTTGAATCTTGGTGGTGACGATGTATTCCGAACTTCACGACACAAGCTTTTAGTTTAGTGTGAGATAGGCAGGAAAGTATTTGGGTTTGACCGACACGACCCCATATAGTTTTTTTTTTAAAAAAAAGAAGAAGAGTAAATGTCGAGTCTTTGCGGTCAATTGAGTAATTGGCCGCGGTCAACGTCATAACCATAAGTACGTCATAGGTACCTAGTGCATTATTAAGAATGAAGTAAGCAACTACATTCTTACATTACAATCTGGAAAGTGTGTAGCTATAATGTAATGGTCCCCGGAGAAAAACCCATAACAATATTGTTCTTTGTGAATAAACTCCAAAAAGAAAAAACCCTGCCGAAATAATAATACGAGTAGATAGCTATGCCCAACGGATTACGTTCAAACTGTCTATTTGGATTCCAACACATTATAATGTTGAGTGTTTCGTCCAAAGATGGAAGTTTATTATAGTAAAAAAAATGCATTTTCTGATAAATCTGTGGAAGATATTAAACACTGTTTTTTGTTATAATTTTATTCAGAACAGATAAATGTTGGCTATTATTCGGTTTTGTTATTTTCTAATATTAACAAATTTATCTCGTAATTCTCAAAAAAAAAATAGATTAGAAGTTTGTCTGTTGAGTATTTTGTGTGATTTTTATTCTTCTTCGGGTTTATCCATCTTGAGCAATATTCTTATGGGTTTTTGTCTATATGAAGGAGCGGGTAAGCAATATAAACTTTGTATGAGTGTGTGCGTGTGTGTATACATATGTACACATGATGCACAAACTAAGCATTTTAATTGCTCTCCAAGTACAAATGTATGAAAACAGACATCGCCTTGTAATTCTACGGGAACGGGACGGACTGCCTAGTGAAATGTTATAAACATAAAAAAAGTATTAT
The DNA here is from genome assembly GCA_963576895.1 of Ceraclea dissimilis. Taxonomy (NCBI): domain Eukaryota; kingdom Metazoa; phylum Arthropoda; class Insecta; order Trichoptera; family Leptoceridae; genus Ceraclea; species Ceraclea dissimilis. The sequence goes on from OY756370.1 coordinate 14,095,491, forward strand.
TCCCAAAATTTAATTATTACAGATGGAATGGCGACAAAGAACAAGCCGAATATGTGTCGGTAGACCCCAGGGTAAGTGGTCTGATTATGTAAGGAAATGTGCCGGAGGGATGCAGTGTGCCCAGGACAGGAAGTTGTGGAGGACCAAAGGGGAGGCCTATATCGACATCATCAAAAAAGGTACCTAATAGTTGTTGGAATCAATGCCAATTGTGTCTAACAAGATTTTACATAAAGACCTGTATAGGTTCAAAATTAGTGATAATCATCCAACACTGGACTTAAAATAATGGTAACTAAGCAAATATGTACAAGGAAAAATAAGTATAGAATACAACAGAGTCATACCTTGAGACAAAACCAAAGATTTTATTTTGCTTTGAAGTTGCCCTGTAAAGTCCACTTGACTGACGAAATGCTAATTCGAACCATTTTACACTCCGATCAACATTGATATTGAACCATACGAAATGCTGTTAAATCTTTCACCTTATTGCTCTCCGCATTTGTTTTCAGCACGATTCTGAAATCTCAACTGACGATTTCAAGTGTCAAGGGTGGTAGGAATAAATAAAAAAACGATTGTAATAGAAAAATGTGTGTTAGAATCAACATTATTTCCCCAACATAAGCAGTGCCCTTTGTGGCAGAAATCCCCAATTAAAGACCATTGAATTGAATCATAAATAATTGAAATAGATTAATCCGCCCCAGTCTTCATCCAATGTTTATATTTATCATTACTCATTAACTTCATGCGTTATATACAAACTTATTAATATATTTAGTTAGTTTAATATATTGTGGTGTGGTCTCTGCTGTCTAGTGCCTATCCTATATTTCCTGATGTCAGTTTAGTCCATTCTTCATTGGGAGAGACTAAACAATTTACTCTCTGCAACGAGAACAATTTAATGTACAACTCTAATAAAAATAACAAAGGGAGATTTAAGACTACAGTTATATATGAATTTAGATAGAATTGGGAAATTAGTTGTTAATTCTACTCCCGATTAGTATAGCTTTTGAGTGAACTACGTAGCCGTGTATTTTAGGTAAACAAAGTTAACGACAATGGTGTTGTGTTTTGCTAATTAATTAAAAGTTGTGCTAAAAGGTTTAATTAATTAATAAATTTGTACTAATTGCACTGCTCTTTGAATGACAATGTCACATTTAGTTTCAAATGTTGTGTTTGTTTTGTGTTTGTTTATAGTTTTGTTTACCAGTACGTCGAGTTCGTCGTTTCAATTTGACGAGTTTTATTCAATTAATAATGTAGACGACTTTTTTGATAACGCAGTAGTCAATCCTATAAAATTAAATAAAAAAATTCATGTCAAGACTGAGAGATTCAAAAGATCTGCCGAAAATAATGAAAAACTGAATGTTTTTGGTAAAGTTTACGATGCCGCAATTAGTGCTTCAAATACAGTTACAATCCAAGTAGAAAATTGGATATTTGTTTTAGAGGAAAATAAATATATCTCTTTTGGAAAGGATTTCGAGAAAACGTGGATGGGAAGTGATAGAAAAGAAAACGATATTGGTAGTGGAAGTGGCGATAATATAAAAGATACAACATGCAAATTTTATACGGGAACAATTTTGTACGAAAGCGATTCGCAAGTTGTACTTACAATATGCGATAAGAAATATTATTACGGTTATTTCGCTTCACAGGGGAAATCGTTTATGATTGAACCGATCGATGAACCAAGGGAAAGTCATATTGTGTATAAAGCCAAATTGTTACATGAAATATCTGAAAGGAAAGATGATACTTCCGTTAATAAAAAATGGGAGACGGATGGAAATAATTTGAGAGAAGGAAATAATAAAATCAATAAGACGGATAAAGAAACGCACGATCAAATTACGAAAGAAGGTAGCAATGAAAATGTATCTCTTGATAATGATGTCTTGAAAGGACACACAAAAGTGTATGATATTAAAATAAAAAATAACAATAATAGAAAACAAAAAAGAGATGTTGAAAATACTGGTGGCGTATTTAATCTAACTGGCGATGTGTTTCTGGACGATGTCAATTTTAATTTCTCTGATGAGGATGTAGTCGTAATTGACAAGAAAGGTTCAGTCAAAGTTCACGAGGATAAAGAAGAAAAATCTAATAACAGTTACGATGATTATGACGATTATGATCTGCCAGTAAGGACGTCAATCAAGTGGAACAAATTGAAGTGGAAACAAGAAGAAGAAGATGTTGGATATTTTGTTGATACGCAGTGGCAAACCCGACCCTACATTAGTAAGTAGTTGAAGGAATTTTATTTTCAAATAGTACCCAGTTTAACTACTGTTACTGATTTCCAGAATCTCATGATGCTTTTTGGCATTCTTCTTAAGACTACTCAAGACATTTAGAAAAACAGATCCCCATGATTATCCCTTCCCACTCCACATCGACCAGTGATGTCCTCAATACATATTTTTAAATACTGCGGAGTGGCAAAAAGACCCTCCCACATACCAATCCACTAACTGAGTACATGGTTGTCGCAGTTAGTTGAGGCGGCAGTCTTTCAAGCGGGAGGTGCCAGGTTTGAACCCCGGCACTGGTGATGTATTCCACACTTTTCGATACAGGCGTAGAACCTAGTGGGTTCGTGAATGCAAGCCCAGATCCTTTTTATATAATAAAAATAAAAAGAATTTGAGAAATAATGATAAACCGCTCCCACTAAAATTGGTCAGGATTAGTGTTTTTCTCATCTAATTATGTATTATGGTTGAACCAATTGTTTACGGTGAAATTTGGTAGCCCGTTACCAAATCTCGATGTTGATTGATTTTACCTCTAATGACAAATAATTTGTTTTCTTTGAAAGGTACAGATAAATATTACAGTTTGGTTGAGATTTGAAGTTCCAAGTGAATCTTTTTATGTTTTTCAGAAACAAAGAGTAAATCAGGAGGATCTTCAACAAAGACCAAGACAGAAAGATGGCTTGAGATTGCATTGGCCGTAGACTACACTGTTATAGAGTTTCATGGCAAGGCGAAAATAAAGCAGTACATTATGGCATTGATGAATATTGTAAGAAAATTGGCTTTTAGAAATGTTTCTTCTTCAAACGTCTAGAACTTTCTCGTCTCCCTCTTACAATATTTATTTGGGGTCGGCTCTCTTTGTTTGTTCTCTCCAGGCTCCTCTGTCCCGAGTCGTCACATCATCTAACTGAGGATCCCTCATCTCCTTCCTCAAATTACCCCACCACGTTACGCTAGGTCGACCTCTGCCTAGTTTCTTACCTTCCGACAACTTTAGTGCCGTATGTACTTCTTGACTTTTTTGCCTCATTATGTGGCCGTACCATCGACTCATTAGAGATATATATATTTTCAAGAATTTCAATTAGACACATGTATTTATTTTTTAAAGGTATTTTTAGAACACATCTTCAAAAATATTATGCGTCATAAATTTTTTATTTTCCTGTATTTTTAACCCCGATATGAGCATTATTTTCTGATGCCAAAGTATCCGATCAAAGGTGGGTTGAAGTAATAGACAATAAATTTGATACACGTAAATATTTTATGACATACGAGGCAAGCGAAGAATATAAAATAAAGGTTGTAGTTAAATTATAAATAAGTTTAGGAATAGGATACTAAAAATTATAACCTTCTTTAAAAAAAGTCAATTTCCCTGAAAGGAGAATATAAGGTCAAACTATATTGGTTTTTATCCAAACGTATTTGGAAGAATTATATGAAAGTTAAACGAATCGTAGCTGGTTGCATAGCATTTTTTGCTCTCTCCCACTTACCCTGGACGATGAAGGAAAGACAGCTCCTATGTCGTCCAAAAAACAGTTCTAGAGAGGGTTCAGGATTCGCCAGAAGGGCTCCCCCCACAAAGCCTTCCCTGATTTTATACAACCCTCAAAGTTCACAAAATGTCCTTATATCCCAAGTTTGCATAACATGTTACGTAATTGGTAGATAGATAGATTCTTTTATTGGTCATAATAGTGCACATATAGAAACATAGTTAGGTGCGCATTTCAATTCATCAATATGTGATCAACTCATCTATGTTTATTTATTGTGCAGGTAATGTATGAAACAGAAACGATGCCCTATGTACTTTCAGAACAAATATTTCGTTAACCAGTTGAAGACCATTCATAAACGACATCTACTACATTCTGACAGTTTTCTATTTTAGGTAAGTGCCATTTACAAAGACGCATCATTAGACGCCAATCTTCATCTGGTGATGGCCAGACTGATTTTTTACGACGACAAAAGAGACTCTGTCATCAGACAAGGAAATGCCAAGAAATCACTTGAAGACGTCAATAGATGGAACTATAAACTGATTGGAAGACTTCCACCTCGTAAGTATCTAAGGGAATAAAAAAAGGATGAAAATTCGAAGTGACTAGAATGAAGGTGAACAAGTTGAGATTGTTGAGACATATAGAGAGGATGAATGATGAAACTATGACAAAGAAAACTTGAGAGAAAGAAGAGGTGTAAGGAAGCGCGGCCGTCCAAGAACCTCATGGCTTGGCCATGTAAATCAGATTCTCAATGATGGACGTGTTTTGAGTAAAAGGAATCGTAGAGTGTGCATGACGAATTGCATGAATGTGACGGAGGCAAGAAGTGTATGTAAGAATAGGAAAATCTATCCTGTCTGTCTAACCCGAGATGAAAATCGAAGAAGTTAGTTTTTCTAATAATGAATCGTTTTTATTCGATCTTTTCAGATGAAAAACCACACGACGTTGCCGTTTGGCTCACCAGGGAATATCTCGGGGGTCCCTCAGGGTACGCTCCTGTGGCCGGTGTTTGTGACAGATCTAGAAGTACAGCCTTGAACAAAGATGAAGGATTAGCAAGTGCATTTATTATTGCACATGAAATGGCTCATGTGTAAATTTTTCTTTCAATTTCATTAAATACTCCAAATATCCAAATTTCTTTTAATTCTCAGCTCTCTTAATTTGGAAAACATGTCATAAATATGGATGTTTCATATTTTCCAGTTTGGGTTTGACTCACGACGGAGATTTGAAGGCTGGAAACAAATGTGACAATGAAGTTATCAAAGGCACAATCATGGCACCAACAGTATCAGCCAACTTCCATAGGTTCACATGGTCTTCCTGCTCTAAAGAAGAATTTCATCGTCTCATCAAGTAATGGAGACAGATTTTAATTCCTTTTCTGAGAAATTTTGAGTTGATCTTTTTAATTCATGGGATTTATCATTTTGCAGACAATGGCATTGCTTGCTGAATCCACCGGAAGGTAAAAACCATACCATCATAACTCCAGGGACAACTGAATCATTCACAATGGACGAGCAGTGTAGGATGGAATATGGAGAAGGGTTAGTCAAAATCTTGAACATTTACGAATATACCACAAAATAGAAACATGACGCCGGGTCCACGTGCTTGGAACTCAAAATCCCAGCAAACACACAACAGTTCGCAAGTGCTTGCCGCAAATTTACTTTGAATTGTGCAAAAACCGACACTTGATCAGATTGGACACAAGTGCTGGAAAGCCTCCACAAACAAAGCCAAACGCCCTATTCGCAAGTTTAAATTTGTAATGGCTTGTCGAGCATGTGAACTCGATTCGGCATGACGTTTCTTCAAAGACAACCCAAAGTCTTAAACGTGCGAATTCTGTATTTCAGATATGGCCTGTGTAGAAATTTTGAGCTGATCGAACCTTGTACATACCTCTGGTGTGGACAAAAAGATTCGGTCCAATGTATCACAAAGAAAGGAGCACCGGCCGAAGGAACTCAGTGCGGATATGACAAAGTAAGTGATTTTTTAGTAAATGACTGTAAAAGTTTTTTAATGGAGCGAAATTAACCCAAAAAGAGTAAAAAAATATTACTTACTATTAATTTATTACTATTAAAATATACTATTTTCAACATTTTTTCATGCGATTGTTCATGCGGTTTTGAATCTTAATGCCGCGGGAAACGACCTTGACGTCATAGCTTTTTTTTGTTTTGAATCTATACAGTTTTTTTTACAAAAGGATCTGGGCTTGCATACACAAACCCAAATACTTTCCTGCACACCTTGCACTAGGCTAAAAGCCTGTATATAGCAAAGTGTGGAATACATCGCCTGCGCCGGGGTTTGAACCTGGCACCTTTCGCTTGAGAGACTGCCGCCTCAACCAACTGCGCCAACCATGTACTCGTTGGCTCTAAACAGATAATTTTTAACTTAGTGTTTATTAAAACTACTAACTGTTCAACTAAGTAAAAATAAAATCACCAATTACCATAATTTTCAAAGAAGTCCCTCTCAATTAAAGAAGTCAGTAATTTGATATAGAGTGAAGTAGATAACAAAATTTCTAAAATACTTTGGAGGGCCTCTTGAATTTAATTGGTGTCTTTAATAAACACTTGGAATAAGGGCAGAATAATAATGATTTTAAAACACTTTCCTTGTACCTTAATTTTTTCTCAAGTTTTTTAAAAAATAATTCCGTAAACGTTGTTCTAAAGACGGAGTTTCTTTTAGCTTATTTTTCAAGTTATAAACAGCTACTCGATATTTTTTTTTAACAAAGGTCATTTTTTTATCAAAAGAAGCAGCAACGCATTGTTTTTTCAACGAAAGGTCAAAGGGCCAAGCATGATCCCTTGTGCTTCAACCAGGATATATCTATTGACGTTCCTCGGTATGAGATCTCGCCCTCAAGACCCACGTGTGTCTATTGTGACACCCTCTGCGTCTCACGATGTACTCGTAAGCAATGATTTATCTTGGTCTGACAAGTCATGGCTTCTCGGAATTCAGCAGTGACCCTCTAAGGATGTGACTTCTCTATGTGAAAGTGTGCCAAATTTCAGAGGACTACACTCCCGTCACGGTCCTAGTCAAAATCCTCATTTTGTTTCTTGAAATGCTTTAGAGTTTCGATAGTGAATTTCTCTGGGCAAGCTATGTATTATATTATACTGTTATAGGAATCTTTGTACATGTATTATACTTTGGTTTGGGCTTATGTTGTTTTGAAGCGAGCAGAATTATTACATGTATTTTGTGTTGAGATTATTACTCCCTGAAACTTTGACTATTATTATTTTGCGTTCATACTCGTATGTATAGTTTTCCCATTTTAGGCAGCGTATTATATTATTATACACAAGCGGCTTGAATTTCAACTCCCCCTTTATCGACATTGTTAATTTACAAATAGCTCGTCAAAGACACTCGGAAATTAATCACAAAAGCGGATGAAATTCCTAAACTTTATATTGTGACAAAATCAATATTTTTGGAACGAAAATAACTATTTCGCGAAACAGAAATCTAGAATACTCATCAAGACTTTAATTACAAGAATATTTCTTCTTCTTCTTCTTCCTCAGCCTTCCTCCCTCCACTGCTGGACGTAGGCCTCTTCCATTTCCTTCCACTCATCTCTGCTTCTCCCCCTCCGCATCCAGGTTCTTCCGGCTTGCTGGACTAGGTCATCAGACAATATTTATTATCACTATAATTTGGAGCGATTCACTCAAGGAGCTCATTGAAGCATCTTTTTCTGTCTCAGCCATCTCCACTGCTGGATGTAGGCCTCTTCTAACCTTTCTAACCTTTTCCAATCTTCTCTTCTTTGGCCTTTTCTAATCCATCCACTATCTGCGATGGTGTTAATGCCATCGGTCCATCTTTCCTGAGGCCGACCTATTTCCCTTTTCATGTCCCACTGTCTCTACCGCAGAACTCTTGCTGCCAATGATTAGTCTGGCAACATGACCTGTCCATTGACATTTCAATTCGGCAATGCGACCTAACAAATTGGACTATAGTTAATCTTAATTTTCAGTGGTGCGTCGATGGATACTGTCAAGATGTGGATGGAAGATTTTACGGCACAGGGATACCGAGAGCCGGCGGCTGGGGTCAATGGTCTGAATGGTCAAAGTGCTCAAGATCGTGTGGTTATGGAGTCAAAGTACGGAGGAGGACTTGTGATAATCCATCGTAAGAATACCTTCATTTTATTGGAATGTCCAAATGCCATGTCAACTTCATTATTGAAAATCTTGTCCACTATAGTCCCAATACTTTCAAATCTTGGTCAGATCTGGAATAACTGTACTACCTACTTTGATAATGTCTGTGTAACAGAGATTTGGCTAGCCTCCAAATATAATATATTTTAGAGGCTCTTAGAGTTGTGTTTTAAGCGCTTATTGGCATTACAGACCAGCTTGGGGAGGCGCTGAATGCGAAGGACCATCTGAGGAAAAGAAAATTTGTCACCAAATCCGGCAATGTTGGGAATCACCTACGTCAGATCCAAGAGCTGAACGATGTAACATCCTTCCAAAAGAAGGGAGACGAAATGGAACATGGCTTCCTTATGAGTCTGATGATGAAGGTAGAAATATTTTAAAACTGGTAATTGATCGGCTTCTCATTTATCTAGCATTATCACTCATTGAAAAAATTGATAGTATCAAACCACAGATTACGTATTAAACAAATGGATACCCAAAGGACAATGACCAAAAGTGGTTTAGTTTAGTGAATCATGTTATTTTTTACTGGAACCTGTGACAAAAATGACCATGGCGAGACTCTCCCGGGACAGAATTTGATGATATTTTGCCAGAATGATGAAATGAGTATGTGCTTTCGTTTCCCCCTAGTATCTTCAGTGGAGGCTCTTGGTCCAAGTTCCATATATTTTTGCTCATTGTCCAACTTTTGACTGGTTTCAGAGGATCTCGCCTGTAGAGTAAGCTGTATGCTTTGGGAAACTGGAGAAGTTGTCAGAAGTAAGGAGTATCTACCAGATGGGACGCCTTGCACTTATGACAATCCTCATCATATCTGTATTGAGGTATCTTACTGGGTTATTTTTACATATTTCGTTAGAAACCCATGACAAATTTGATATTAAAGGAAGGTCTTTTTTGGCCTATGCTAAGGGATTCAAAACATGACCAAAGACCCGTCAATGCTACTGGTTTGAAATTATGTTTCTTTTTTACCGCTTAATTTATGTTCCTTTCAGGGTCGTTGCAGAAAATTTGGTTGTGATGCAATAGAGAATTCATCAGCTTCTGAAGATAAATGTGGCGTTTGTGAAGGAAATGGTGACACTTGTTTCGAGAATCACCTCCTATTCAATAAAACTCAGAAGAAAAGTATGTAGAAATTGACAACTTTGCTATTATGAAAGACTTGTGGTGAATTGTCTCATTTCAATTTCGTCTCCCATTACAGACATGACAAGACTCCTAGTACTTCCAAGACATTCCAGAGATATCCAGCTCAGAGTGACTCTCCACTTATCTTTGGAAAGTAACAGAATTGTACCTTATTCGCTCTTTCACCTGACTTTGAGAAACAAACATAAGAAAATCTTCAAAATTGACGCGAAAAATGCCAACGACATACTGGATATATCGAAATCAAGGTTTGTCCAGACTTATGTATAAGCCTTATCCAATTTGGCTTAAAATTTAATACTTACATCATGAATTGATTTTGGGTTTTTTCCAGCTCTGATTTCCTGAGTCCAGTTTGGTCCGGTTATCAAGTGGGGCCAACAATAGTGCTCGCTGGCAGTGCTTTTGTTGCTGAGCGCCCTCCGGAAATGCTGACTCTGTCTGCAAAGGGACCTTTACATTCTGATGTCATCGTGATGGTATGAAGTAAAGAGAATGGTTCGATTAGAATGACTGCTTAAGATTATTCAAATTCTAATTTGCTTGCATTTTCCAGCTAAACTCTCCGCCAGAATATCTTTATTCTGTAGAAATCACAGTCGAGGCAAATTATACTTTAGGAAAGCAAGATGTTGGACGGTACAGATGGGTTCTGGAAGAACACATGCCATGTCAATGTGGAGTAGTACCTAGACCTCCACCTGTCTACTGCGTGGATACTAAGAGAGGAAACAGAACCGTTCATGGAAGCCATTGTTCAAGGGCCATTAGACCACATGGAAGACCACAGAACTGTAATTTAAGGTAAGCTCACATACACTCCAATTGTTGGCTGCATTATTTTGATGGAGCACATTAAAAATTTTGTAATCTTCTCACTTGATTGTCCAATCTTGCAGCTGCGACTTCCACTGGATTCCAGGACCTTGGGAGCCATGCACCGCTGCGTGCGGAAAGAATGGCACATCTCACAGGCAGATTTATTGCGTACCTGTGTCTCTTGGAGCTGACACGTAAGGCTAAATTATTCTTCTTCCTCAGCCCTCCTCCCTCCACTGCTGGATATAGGCCTTTTCCATTTTCTTCCACTCATCTCTGTTTCTCCCCCTTCGCATTCAGGTTTTTCCTGCTTGCTGAACTATGTCATCAGACCACCTTTTGGGAAGTCTTCAATAATTTAAAAATTATTATTGAAATCAAAATTTCCCCAGATTTACAGAAGTACGAGTATTAATAATTTTAAGCAGTCCTTTCTCCGCCGAACCACTTTTAATTGAATATTCCTATATATTATCTACTTTGTAGCTAATATCGTATTACTCCATGGGGAAGCAATCGATCAACACTTGAATAAGGCGTATGGAAATCAGGGTACTTATTGACAAAGCAGTATATTTTTAACCATCTTCCATATTTTGCTTAACGTACTGATGGACCTGACGTCATTTTTAATTTAAAGGGAAAATAATATCAGTATGCTCTTTTAATAATATCAGATCTTATGAGATTTTTTTAACATTCTTAATTATATTCTATCCCCTCACGTTGCATCCCTTTGCGGGGTTGCAGAGTGGAAAGAACGCCAGATCGCTCTATCCTTATATACACTTCTTGCTTCCAACACATTCATGCAATTCGTCAAAATATGTCCGTCCTCTAGAATCTGGTGTACATTGTCAAGCCACGTGATTCTTGGACAGCTGCGCTTCCTTACACCTCTTCTTTCTCCCATGTATATTTCCTTCGTTACATCCTTCAATCATTACTACTCTCAACATGTCCCAACCGTCTCAACTTGTTCACTCTTATTCTAGTCACAACATCCGCTTTTCATTCACATAACTCTCTGATCACTGTATCTTCTTCTTCTCCTGTGCTGTTATTAATCCCACATGGTGGTGGGGTCTGCTTTTCTGGTCTTTCACCGCCACTTTGCTCTATCTTGCGCATTCTCCGGTACAACGTCACACTCACTCTCTCTCATGTCCTGCCTCACATTTTTCCTCCTCCTCCATCTTATTACTTTATAATTTGCCTTTGATTTCAGACCTGTGATGAGACTGATCAAATTCATGGTGGAGCCCAAGTATTGCAAGGACAGGCCAGTTGAGAATCAGCCCTGCAATATATTTCCTTGCCCAGCTTATTGGGAAGAAGGACCTTGGTCCGAGGTATGTGGCCTAAATTTTATATTTTGAGATATTCTACCAAGCCAAAGGTCACTTGACCCAAGAAATGGATTCTTAAAGCATTTACTATTTAATCATACGTGGCCCATTTGAGAATTTATTAAGATCACATTTTGATCATTTTTTATCACTTTAAGACGAACTTTGGATCATTTTTGACAACCTTTTGTACAATTTTTGGCCACCTTGAATAATTTTTGGTTATTTTTGATCGCATTGTGTTAATTTTATGACTAATTTCAATCCGTATTGTTCATTTTAAGGTCATTTTATTATAGTTATCCTAAATTTAGACCAGAATTTCACTCATATCTTTTAGACACACATGGAACCTTTAATTAATATTAGTCTTGTTATTTACAAAACTACTCAACTTTAGGGCGTTTTTGTTAATTGTACTCATAGATTATGTCACGTAAAAAGTTACAATCTCAAAATTAGCTAATGTCAATTTTCTATTTTTTTCATGTTTTTTAGTGCTCTGCTGTATGTGGCCCTGGTATATCCACACGTCCCTTAATCTGCGACTCTTCCGACGCCAAAGAATGTGGAGATATGCCAACGATGAGATGGAGATCTTGCAGAACCCGTTGCACCACAAAACAGAGACCAGACATGGCTTATTGTCACGAAGACAAGAGTCCATATTGCGCTCTTCCATCCTTGTCCAGATATTGCATCATTCCTTCTTACAGAAAGCTCTGCTGTTTTACTTGTAAAGATATTCTGAGTGACTACCGGCAGAATATGATCTGAGTGAGGTAGAAACAAATTATTTAGAATCTTAAGGGGCCATAAAGCTCCGAGTAAAAATCGTAGAACACTGAATAAAATTGAAGATATAGATTTCCACTTTTATTGCGATTATTAAAATAAATCGTACCTAGGCCATTCGCATACACTTGGACTCGCCAAGGTCAGATGTTAACAATAAAAAATATATAAAAAGATAAAATATTCATTCCTATTAGAGGGAAATTCAATACCAAATATAGTGTAAGAGGCTCTATTGGCACTTCGTCATATGAGAATGTAAGTCCAAAATAAGAATTACTTACATATTAAGCAACAAAATCTATTCTGACTTATTGGACTAATCTAATAGGTAAATGATGTTCCAAAAGCAAGAGTATTAAAGAAGGTTCTGGAATGATTAGTTGGGTGCTTTGTGCTCAAGTAGGTAATTTTATTCTATGTTAATCAAAACGAAGTGTCATATTTATTTGCAATGTACTCGTATTTGCGGGCAGTGATTATTTAGGTATTAATTTTTTATTGAATTATATAATTTTCATACTCTTATGAATTAAAAATATTTTAAATAATTTTCTGTTTTTTGTTTAGTTTATCTGTCCATTTTCCTTTTCAAATAAACCTTTTTTTACCAGTAAACATTTTTTTTTTCAGGTGACATTATGTAAAAAATAAAAATAATAAAAAAACACATTTTTACACATATTTTTATTTGAGTGACAAGTCATGACGAAAAGATGGTTGCAAATAAAATGTTAAAAATAATAAAAACTATAAAACAAACAATATAAAGATAACAATGCAACAATAAAAATAAGTAGTAGGTAATGAAACGATAATAATAATAAAAAAATTAAATTAAAATAATAATAAGCATATGTGAAACTAATAATAATAATAATAAATTCAAATGATATGTTGACAATATTTTTGGTTTTCTCTTTCTTAAATTAATAATATTAAACATATAACTTTAATGTTAATAAAAATAATAATAAATACTACGTAATTTTATTGTGAATATGTGAAGTTATTTTTTTTTAAATAAATAAGTTTCAAATGAAATAAAATAAATGATGTATAATAATTAGGTATACATCGGGAATTTCAATCCCACTTGCCTGATGAGGTGCAATAAAACTGTACTAATCTTCTAATTCCATAGACGGCTCGTGAGCAAAAGTATTATTTTTCTTCGTATTTAAATTACGGGGGTTTCCATCTTTTTCCTGAATTCTGTACAACCATCAATATCTATAGGGCAATAAAACAATAAGTGAAGTGTAAACAATAAAATTCCACGTAACTTGTATCTGCGTGCATTATGCAGGTAGAATTAACAAAATTTGACAAGTAAATAAACTGTATAATATTTTTGTTCACTTTATGTCACCGCATATCCGTTAGTCCCAGGTACCTGGGGCATTGAATCTCCCGATGTAAAAGAATAATTTATAAAAAATGTAGATACATATTTATACATATTACATTTAATTATTAAATATTAATACTGCAACAATATGAATAAATTTAAAAATAAGATATGATGATAAATAAATAGTTATCGTTTATGAATATGTCAAAATGATTATGTTTTTTTAATTCACATATTATATGAATTAAAAGCCAGTAAACAGAGTTGGATAATAACATATTAATTGTATATTATATATTTTTATGTAAGTTGGTGTATATATTTGTCAGTTTTATATATTTAAATATACATAATATAATATTTTATAGCAAATATAAAAATTTGCATTGACTAGGTCTACTTACATTAAATGTAACAAGAATTTTAATTTTATAATAATTACATAAAATAAAATAAAAAGTGAAATAATATGTGCTGGTTTTGTATAGAAATTAACATAATATTAATTATTGAAAAAATTATAAGTGGTTAATCCAATAATAATGTTTATTTTGCTATTTATTTTTGGTTAAAAAATAGCAAATAAACGTGCTAGTTAAAAAAAAGTTGATTTAAAAATTTATTTTACTGAAATTCAGCCAATTTAATTAATAACAATTTCCTTAAAAGAAATTGTTACAATTTAATAAAAAAATGGAAAATTTATAAATAAGCTTTTTGTAGTTTATGTCAGAAAATAAATTTTGTAACAATCAACTCGAAAACGAGTAAAAAAATCCATAAGTAGTAGAATTATGTACTAGATATCATATTTTTATATAAAATCTACGGTATATGTACATAAAAAAGATTTTATACTTATAATTGTGTAAAATTTTGGTATATAAGTTGTTATAAATAATAAAAAATGTGTTGTCATAAGATTACACATAATAAATTTCATTTATAATATGATTTTTAAAAAGTATTTTACGTTATATAAATTTATATATTATTTATAAACCTATAAATTATTTCTAAATCTAAGTATTGTCAACAATAATTTAGTAAACGTGTGGATGGGATGATTTAATTTTTTTTATTTATTATTAAATAACAATAAAATAAAAATAATAATAAATAATTAAATGTCATTGATGCATAAAGTGTCAAAAATTAAAAACAAAATGGCATGTAATTGTAAAAATATGGAGATATTATTATGGCAAGCAATTTTACAATTTTACGAATCAACAATTTAATTTTACGTTTTGTTAACTTGTTGTTAAAATTATTTGTTTTGTTAATATGGCAGTGTAAATTGATAAACACATAGCAAATGTCAGCATTTTTTTTATACTGGCAAAATGAATTTATGCTGTTTTAAATCAGTTTTTTTTTTAAATCAAAGATACTTATTCTGATATAAATGAAAAGTAAAATCTTATATAAAATGAGTAAAGATAGTTGACATAAGCATTTAAAAAAATGTTTACGTAAACATGTAAACACTCAATATTTGACATCAGAATAAATATGTTTAATTTTCAAAAACCGTAAAACGTAAAACATTAACAATAATGAGTGAACTTATAAAATATATAAATAAATTAACAAAAATGAATGAAGATTCCTTAAAAAACTAATTACACAACGTGAATACTACATTACATCATAAATAATTCATTTTCTTAAGAACGTTTTATTCCACGAAGTCATCCACGAATTCCTCAGACCCGTTATCATCTTTCTCGGAGACCACAGATGCTTAGCCGCGCCCGTCGAACATCCGACGGAACAACCTAATGCGTCACTCGTACCGCAACCCGCCGAAGAAATATTATTGTTACTGTTTGCACCTGCGACCGCAATATCGGTTGAACTGTTGTTATTGTTACTATTCGTGGCACTGTTATTCCTAATTGAAACGATTTCGTGTTTTATAACGTTATCGTGAATCGCAGTTGTCGCATTGTTGTTGGGAATAAAACGTTGCGTGGGGTATTCTCCCATATTGAACCCACAAATACTACTCGGTATATGACCGTTTGCAACCATGTATATACTAGAATTTTCCGATACGTATCGATCGTGATTGTCCATATAATATCCCATAGTAGAATTACCCGTCACGTATCCACTGGAGTTATCCGTCAGATAACCACTCGAGTTGTTATTATTCAAAACTTCTCTTGAACATTGTGGATAACCGATGTATTTGTTGACAGGCATGTATTCTAAATCCTAACTGTGTCAGATCTTCTCGACGTAATTGCCGGGGAAGGTACCGAAGCGTCCAGTCCTCTGACTAGAACCGACGTACCATCCGTCGTCGCATTTTTCCAGGACGTAAACGGTGTCTCCTTCTTGTAGTTCAAGTTCATCGGGATTTTGAGGTCTATATTTGTACATGGCACGATATCTGGAAAACAAATTTACCAATAAAACATTGTAATTTACGGACTGTGAATTGGAAATGATGATTTAGTTGACGGTTAGTAAAGCATAATGATTAAGTGAATTTCATTAGGTATTACTTTAAATTTTAATGAGTCATGAACCAATGAATATTTTTCAAAGTGAGTAAAGCCGTTTTTTGAATAGTGATTTGATTTAAAAAAAACGATATTTGGTATTATTGTCTCTGTTTGAACAAAAGCGGACTGTATTGCGAACAACAGTAAAAAAAGATCAGAATCACAACACAATGATGTAAGTACACACAATATATAAAAGTGAATAAACCAACTACATACAGTCTGTCAAGAAAGAACTGGTCTCTACAATTTCGCTTGCTATTGGAACTACAAGTTTATTTCCTACAATAATGACATTTCTATTGAAATACGATAAATGTGCTAACGGTAGTTAGCCAAAAAATTACAAGCAACACCCCTATCAATAAACTAACTCAACCATTTTTAGCTCTGTTTACTTTATGATCAACAAGCGAATGTTGTGAACAATTCATTCAATTTTGAGTCTCATTTGATTCAAATCACCAAAATGATTCGCTCAATTCGATCGAACGAATCGTTCATGAACGACTCAACTCTACAAAGCAAAGTGAACTGAATTAGGATGATGGAATGGTGGTGTATTATAATGTTAAATTAGCCATTACATACATATAATCTGATGTAGAATTCTTTAATACTAACGGTACAGCTTCTGCGTTTGTGTCTACAAACAATGGTTGATGGTTGTTGAGGTTAACCGGAGTAGGGTCTGATGCTCTGGGGAGAGTGGCGCTGGCGGGTCTAGCGTGGTGACTTGTCAAACCTTGACCTGTGGACAAAAATCAGATCTATGTTTCAAACACTCATATTATGTACAGGGCCATAGATAATGATTGACAACCATGGGCGCAAATAGCGCCGCAGACGATTTTTTTTTCAAAAATGGGTAATTTGATGAAGCTGGCTGATTTCAATAGTACGGCATCTGGATATATTTCTGGGTCACAATATGATAAATGACTAGTGCCGCAAGGTAGATAAAGCAGAATTCTTTGAAAGTCCAGTTTTTTTTTTGTGAACAAACCATCACTTTCATTAGATTAGCGCCGCAGTCACGCATTTTTAATGAAACAACAGTGATTTAAAGGATTTTCACAATATTCTTTTTAAATTCATGACACGATGATAGAACATAGTGGTAATAATGTGATTCATTTCTCTTATGCATAAAACGGTGGGTTGGCTGAGGAATTTCGGGGAAGGTTTGAACCTCCAAAACCCATTCCCTGCCTACGGCCATAAGCAACACTCTACTCAGTAAAACCAATTTTGTTTTTTTGAGTCTTCTTAGAGTGGATAAACGCCCTTTATTAGTTTCTGGCATGGTGGTTTAGCAACTAGATAGTACCAGGAATAATCCTCAGCTAATAAATGTTCGAGAAATAATTTAAAAAAATGATACTAACTTGGTAAGGTGAGTGGCACGGAGCTGCTAGGACTATTGGAGAGATTGGGGTTGTTGATCTGCGGAGTATAGTGATGTGCTCCGAGCGAGGCGGCACCCGCTGCTCCAACTATGGAGTGAGCTGCGGGAGAGGCCATGGGCTTGCCAGTCGCAATGGTTGGGGGGAGTTCTGGAAAAAAATATACAGATAAAAAAAATTGTACAGTATAAAAAAATGTTTAAATTAAGTGTTGAATAACTCTTCACCACTTGACTGATGTCCATCAAAACTTTGTGATATGGATTAAAAATGTACCCAATTTAAATTAATTTAAAAATAGAGATTCATTGAAGATCATAAATTGGATTTATAGGTTTGCAAATGTGATTATAGGATTTTATTTATTTATCGTTTGGCAACGTCGAAGTATTGTCACATCGTTAAAGTCTGACATCCAGCGCCTCCAGCCACTGGAGGAATTCAGGGGACAGGCTGGCAGCACTGTCAATGGTACCGGGGTAAGCACGTATGGGGCAATCACGCAAGATGTGCTGCATGGTTTGCTTCGGGTGTCCACAGTCGCACTGTGGATCATCCCTCATTCCCCACTTATGGAGCATGTCACCGCAGCAGCCATGACCCGTCCTTAGCCTATTGAGTGCGGTCCACTGCCTGCGAGGCAGGTGGAAACCAGGCTGTTGAGATGTATGGTTTGTAACGGGTATGACGGAGTGCTCGGGCCTATAATTGTTGCTCCATTCATCTTGTAAATCGTACCCCAGTACCTGGTACTGCGCTGCCTGTCTCCATGGGGCTTTACGGGATCGCAATCGAGCCGGGGCTGGGTCCCTCACATGCTCCATTATTGGGAGCTCGTTGTTGTTGGCAACAGTCAGCCATATCTTCTGTAAGGCCCTGCGTCTTCGGCATTCAGGGGGAGCTATGTTTGAGAGTGTTGGCAGCCAGTTTACGGGTGTTGATTGGACTGTGCCGCTTATGATACGCATGGTGTTATTTAGCTCCTTGTCCACTTTGTCAACATGGGCACTATTAAGCCAGACCGGGCAGCAGTACTCAGCAGTAGAGTACACCAAGGCCATGGAGGACGTCTTTAGCGTCTGGGCATCTGCTCCCCAGGATGTTCCCGCTAGTTTCTGTATGATGTTATTGCGTGTCCTCACCTTGGCAGCTGTCCCAGTTAGATGTTCTTTGTATGTAAGAGACCTATCAAGGGTGATACCCAGGTATTTGGGGTTGAAATTGTGCTTCAGCTGTTTTCCCATGAAGGTGACATTAAGCTTGGTTTCGGCACATTTGTTGCCAAGATGAAAGCAGGTAACCTCGGTCTTGTCAGCATTTGGCTTCAGTCTCCACCTGTAGAAATAGCTTTCCATGATCTTAAGATCACTTGTAAGTTGTGTTTCGCATGCTGTGAAAGTTTTGCTTTGGAATGTAAGTGCTATGTCATCTGCGAACATAAACTTGTTGGATGTTGTTTGTGGTAAGTCCGATATATATAGGTTAAATAGTAGTGGAGCCAGTACTGACCCCTGTGGTAGGCCATCATTCAAAATACAGGTCCTACTGTTGCTCTCCCCAAGGTGGACAATGAATTGGCGGTTAGTGAGCAAGTTATTTATAAGGCTAAAAAGACCTTTGCAGGGGATTACGTTAACTAGTTTGTACAGTAGTCCGTGTCTCCATACTGTGTCGTACGCCGCAGACAGGTCGATAAAGGCTGTGCCTGTTTTTAGATTGCGCTGGAAACCCTCCTCGATTTCGGTGGTGAGTGCAAGCACCTGATCGCAGCAGCTTCTTTTGGGTCTGAAGCCTGCCTGTTCTATAGGTAGGATGCTTTCAATCAAGGGGTGTATTCGGTTGTGGAGAAGGCGCTCAAAAGTTTTTAGGCAAACGCTTAGTAGTGCAATTGGGCGGTAGCTGCTGGCGTTGTCTGTTGTCTTTCCCGGTTTTAAAATGGCAATAACCTTTGAAACTTTAAAGAGTTTTGGAAGTTTTCCAGTTTGGAGGATGTTTGTATAAAAGGCTATGAGCCATTTCTTGGTGTTAGGGCCTGTATGCTTCAGAAATTCGGGGAAGATTTCATCCTGTCCAGCAGCCTTGCCGAACTTTACGTCCCCCAGTGCCTTGTTGAGTTCAGCCATGGAGAAAGGCTGCATCAACTGTGAGTTAGTTTGTAGGTTTTTAGCTTTGTTGCGTAGATCTCTCCTAATTGCGCGTTGGTGTGCTTTATCGCCGCCACATTTGGACATTGTTTTGATGCGATCAGCTATGTGGTTTGGGTGTAATGATGGAGGGTGTGGTGGTGGTGTGGAGGCTGAGCCTAGCCTACGGAGTGTAGACCAGGCCTTCCTACTAGATCTCTTGAAATCCATTGATTCCACTGTCTTAACCCACTTGTCTCTTCGCTGATCGTCCAGTGACTTCAGGAGGTCTCGCGCGGTTTCAGGGTTTGGTTGTGTGTTATACGTTTTGTATAGTTCTTCTGTGCGTTCGTTCCAGCATGGTATATATGTCTTACGGCAGCCTCTAGGTATGCATTTCTTAGCTGTATTGATGATCATTTTAACAAATCTGTCATAATTTCCTACGTTGGGTTGGATCCATCGTATGTTCATGTCCAGTAGTTTGGAGTATTGATCCCAGTTTGCTTTTTGGAAGTTCCAACGAGGTTTAGGTATTGAATGTATAATGGGTATATTAATTCCTATGGCTATTTTAATGGGTCTATGTTGGCTATTGGGAAATGTGTTGAGGACAACTCTTTGAGTTGGTAGCGGATCATTTGTGGAGTCTCTGGACACAAAGCAGAGATCCGGGTTGTAGTCAGCTTTCCATCGAGCAGAATGGAAACTGCCCCGTCCCTTCGCATCGTATACCAGAGCCGCGTTCTGGCTGTCAGCCCAGGTGACAAGGCTTTCTCCATTTCCATCGTTTTCTTTATAGCCCCAGTTGCTATGATGGCTATTCAGGTCTCCCAAAACCACTGTTGGGTGGGAGATCGTCGGCAGAGCCCGATCGGGCCACTGTGTGTTTGGAGGTTTGTAAATGTTAATGATTGTTATATCTTGTATGGTGATGGTTACGCTGAATATATCATCCAGGTCAGAGACTGAAACCGTGCTCCATTCGTGTACTGTTTGTCGCACATATGTTGCAACCCCGTATTTATTGTGATGGGCCGCCCCAGCCAGATCGTATCCCGGGATGTTTCCACGGCGCTGGATGTCATCGTCATCTTTGGTGTGGGTTTCCTGCAGTGCTATCACGTCAATGTTAAGGTCAATTGCAAGTCTCGATAGCACTTCGGATTTTCCTTTGCTCAGCCCCTCTACATTCAGCTGTAGCACGTTGGCTCCAGGCCCAACATTCAGTGTTCTGGAGTTTTGGTTCGTCATTATAGGATGATTATAGGTTTAAAAATGTATGTGCCTCAAACAAAATTTACATTTATCAGTTACCTATTGTGCAGTGAAAGAATCACCCATTCAAGGTTCTAAAGTTATACCTTTTTCAAATGAGGGCATTCTTTTTCAATGACCCTGTATTATCAACTATTTGTCAATAAGCAAGTTTGGATTCTAGATAGATAGATAAAAATCTTTACCTGCTCTGTTGACCTGTGGCTCCGCTAGGACTTCCACGTATGTGACAGGGAAGATACCCTTCCTTCCTCCCAATCTTCCTTCATACCAATTCTCGTCTACCCGTCTTGTCAGCACTACGAGCTCTCCTTTCTTTAGGCCGAGTTCCAAGTGAGTCTGAGCTACGAAGTTGAACTTGGCCCGAGCTCGTCCCTCCGTGATACGAGGTTGGATTGTAGTGGTTGTAGTGTCATACTCCAGCATCTAAAATACAAGAACAAACTAATTATGTAGTATTTCTAAACCAATGCAGAGTGGAAGATGAACAACGAGCTTACGACTGGCATCAGCTGCTTTAAACATTCAGCATTTCATAATCTCGATGTTCTTGACCGTCGGTACTTGGTGGAAGTCCATTTTGAAGGAAAATGAAAAACTAAATATTTAGATTAAAATCCACAAAAAAATGACTTCAGGTTCCATGACTAGTATTCGAGGATTTGCACCCTCATCATCAGGAGATTGTGAATAACAATCGTATGGAGAGAGGGGTCACAATTGAGTATGAAAAAAATATGGGGACATAATAATTATATACTTCGTTCTATGGATGGTACGATGGTATGGATGGAATACTTCCATCTGGATGGTACGTCCAAACGTATCTACGTTAAAATACAAACGTATGGATGGCAGTGAAACGAGTGAATTCAATATCTATTTATAATTTACAGGTTCCTAATTGTAAAAAAAATAACTTACTTCAACATAATTATACGGGAACAATCCGACTTGTCCATCAATCTCTCCTTCATACCAATTAGTGTCTATCCTCCTTCTAACCAGGATCAGGTCGCCCCTCCTGAAGGTCAGCTCCCTGGCCCCCTGTCCCGTGAAGTTGTGGAGGGCCCTGGCCAACTGGGGGCCCCGAGACAGCGACCCAGTGGATCCAAAGTTGTCGTAACGGTTCAGCGAGATGGGACTCTTCTGCGAAGGAGTGAAGTTGTCGGTGTGTCGACGACTGTTCATATCTTGTAACTCCTGGAAAAGAAAAAAACATAAATATGTAACTACTATGCAGTCTCTCAACTAATGTAGATTGAAAGATGGGCGTGCTGGATTTACGACTAGACATCGGTTGGTTTAGGAGATCACTTTACTCTCGATAAACTTTTACATTATACTCTGGAAAAGTATAAGTAACATTGTGTAAATCTGGCTATGACATTCTCGAGGTTATGTTATGAACGACCTCGGCTGGCTTAAATGATCACTTTAATTCGTAAAAGAAATAAAACATGTACCGCCTAGCAACGTCGATAGTTCAATTCCCAATTTTTTAAAGGATGTGGTGGAATGGGTGAACGTTGCCCTGGGCATAAAGTCAATCACTTAAGCCAGCCAAAGCCGACTCGTAAGCGTCGGAACATCCATCCTGCTCCCCTCCCCAAGGGAGTTCGCATAAGTTATTATGTGAATGTTGATATCTGCCGCCTTTCGTTGAGAAAATTCTCAACATATGCCATCTGCGAGATGCAGACATGAAAAGCCAGTAATACCTAAATGATTTAGGTATCTTCCTCTCCTTCAATGACAAATATTGAATTGTGTTAATTTCTACCAGTCAATCATCGAGTATTTTGATATTATTTTATTAATGAAGTAACTATACCTAGTGATATATTTTGCGAGATAATAACATGGAAATGTTCTTATTTTAAAACTACACATTTTAAGATATGGCAACAAAGGCAACCATAATCCATAATATATTTTTTTAATATAAAAATGTGACTTTGTTTTAAATGCATACGATAGAGTCAAAAACTGCAATTTAAATTAAACATTTTTCAATTTAATCCGAATCAGTCCGTAATCAGATTGCTGTTTTTAATACTACATGACTCATACATAAAATGGTTTAGGAAGTGCATGATTACAGTACATTTCAATATTACAAATACATTACCGGCATTATTGTTGTTTGAGTTTGAACTATGAAAAGCACATCTCACATTAAACATCCGTGCACACGACTCCACAGCTAATAATGAACTATATTATAAAATGAACTAAATGAGTTCACAATATACTGATCTGATTATCTGGAAGATATGTGTATATTATGTACAAACTCGTGTCCGGACAAAAACCCATAAGAATATTGCTAAATACGAATTAATCCCAAATAAGACAAAAACCCTTGAAGTATTCCCACAACAGTATAGAAGAATTAAGGATGAACATTGTCGGGCTTACGACCGACCTCGGCTGGCTTAAGTGATCACTTTACACTCGAGAAACATTCGCCATTTCAGTTCACCCCGGCTGGGATTCGAACCCATACCTTCGTCTCGCTTAGTAGGGATCATATCCACTACACCACGAAGAGCGACGGCTGTGTTGTCGAATTTCATGTACATTAAGTACCTGTGTATTGTTGCATTTCTTACTGTTGAAGGGAGAGGGTGGTATTGAGGGTGAGGGAGTTGTGGGAATACTTCAATGTATTTACTACGGCTGTAGAAAAAATCCAACGCTTTACAAGAATAAAAATTTGTACAATCAAAAATAATTCAAGACAAAAACCCTTTAGAATTATGCTCAAGTGACAAAAGCTGAAATTTAATTGGATTTTGAAAATTAAATTAATTAACTATTTCTTTCAGTGTGTTAGAAACTATCATAGATTATAAAATAAGTGGATATAAAATGGGATAGACAATAAAATAGTCAACATTTTTATGAATAATTCATCTACTGGAATCCAACTAGAAAGTCTGGGCGTTTATCCGTTGAGGATATTTCTGAAGGGCTTTTAACTTTTTTGGGATTTATTCGTGTCGAGCAATATTCTTATGGGTTTGTTTTCGGGAACTGTACAAACTATGTAATCAATTATTTGTATAGTGATCATATGATGCCTCTGAAATGTTACCATTATTAGGTATATACATACTCGTACAATGTATTGCAATGTTGTGACCATAATTTGGTTGGCTGCAAGTGGGGTTGCCACAGATGTCCAGTTTCAGATCGAACAGTATGGTTTTTCTTACATCTGTCAGGTCGAAAAAATCTAGGAATACGGGACAAAGGGCTGTCCAAATTTTTCAAATGGACCTCAAAAAGTTCAACACTATCAACTCTATAGACTTATCAATTACCTATTTTTCATAAAGTTTCACAAGGGAATACAATCCTTAATAATATTTCCATCATGTTCTCATTTTTCACAAGTACCTAATAGGCACCATACTTGTGAAAACCCGAGTATTTAAATAGGCAACATTTTATGATTCAAATGAAATCGTCTACTTAGTAAACACTGTTTTGAACAACTTGCATAAGTAAGTGGTTCTTCGATGACTGTGTTTACTGGCACCCTCTCTTTTAGCCCCCATGCACTTTTTTGTTATCCCGTCGTCAATCATTCTTGCAACATGTTCAAACCATCATATTTTCATATTCTCCTCAACGACTTCATTTCTAGAGCATTTATACCAAATTCTTGCTTCTTCAGCCACGTCCACACGAGTAATTCTATTCTCAGGCATTCTCTCCACATGTCCAAACCATCTCAACGTGTTTGACCCACGTTTCATCCTAAATACATAAATAACTCAGTGAATTAGTGTCACCCTGTATGAAACAAGAAGATGATTAAAGAATGTATAAAATAATTTATATCAGCTGTCAAATAAAACAAGATGGCGCCATATTTGTTTATTAATTTATTACTTACTGTATTATTTACATACCTACATTACAAATATATAAAATAAGAGTAATTTCTGTATGAGGTAATTGAGTCAAGCCAGGGCTAACCTGCCAAAACCATATTTTTCGAACACCAAAATTACAACCATTGAGAAACGAAAGAAAAATGTTGAGATATGATAAGAAATGAAGTGATCAGAGGATTGAAGATGTTGTGCCTAGAGAGAAAGTGAACAAGTTGAGGTGGTTGGGACATGTAGAGAGGATGAAGGATGAAAGGATAGCAAGGAAAATATACCCGGGAGAAAGAAGAGGTGTTAGTAAGCGCGGGCGTCCAAGAACCGCATGGCTTGACCATGTCGACCAGATTCGATCTCAAAGACGGACGTGTTTTGATTATAAGGAATCGCAGAATGTGACGGAGGCAAGAAGTGTGTATAAGGATAGGAAAGTATGGAGATTTGTTCGCTCTGTCAAGGGATGCGACGTGAAGGGATAGGATAGAATAGAAAATGACAGTCGATGGAAAAAATGGATTTTGAGGTTAC
Organism: Ceraclea dissimilis; assembly: GCA_963576895.1. Classification (NCBI taxonomy): domain Eukaryota; kingdom Metazoa; phylum Arthropoda; class Insecta; order Trichoptera; family Leptoceridae; genus Ceraclea; species Ceraclea dissimilis. The sequence continues at coordinate 14,120,768 of OY756370.1, forward strand.
AAACTTACATAAAAAAATGTCTACCTATTACAAACAAATCGAAATGACAATAATAAAAATTAATTCATGCATGAATGAATAACTATGTACCTAGTTATCTACTAAAAATTAAAATTCGCTCAGTTCTTCCATGCGTGGTTCCTTTCTGACCCATTCTCCCCGCGCAGAACAATGACATCGCATTGTCTCATTCACACATTATAATCTCTACGGGATAATTTGTATTTCCGTCCCTGTCACACAATACTATTGTAATTTTTATGAATGAACCCAGAATAAAAGTGCACAGAATGGAATACTGATAGTTTCATTTTTTTATTTTTTTTATTTCAATACGAAACGAGAAAGAGAATCATCATGATGTCGGCGACACGAATTCCTGAATATCCAATCGGTTTGGTCATTTTAGTCAATTCCCTTTCCCGTTTGCACGCAATATCGTTGTCTCGCTTTAGATATTGCCGAAATTATTGCTATAGTAGGTATCTATCTATCTATCTGTACCCTCACGCAACGTCCCTTGCAGGGAAGGCAGAGAGGACAGAGCGCCGGACACCCCTATCCTTACACACACTCCTAGCGTCCGTCACATTCATGCAATTTGTCATACACGCTCTCCGATTCCTTTTACTCAAAACGCGTCCAGCCTTGAGGATCTGGTCGACATGATAGGTATATTGCGAAATAATGTTAATCAATGCGATTTGTACGAGTTGCCGCAATTATAACTCGAAAAATTGCTCTGATGTAAGACCAACTTAAGGTTGAAAATTCAATTTCGGTAAAAAAAACTCAAAATATGTTTCGTAATTACTACGAAGTTATATTGTACCTAACATAAAAATTACTTACATTAAATAGGTATTTGCTTACGTAAACGCTTTATAAAAATAAAGTAAATAATTATTTTAATTTAAATTAAGACAGGAAGACATTAGTTAAAGTAAATAAATAAATAAATTAACAACGGAAGTCGAGAAAGTTTTATTATCAGATTAAATCGCCAATATTAATAAACGTTATGTAGTTACAGATAATAATTTATCTGAATTATTAATTAAATCACCTTTTTAAAAGTGATAGTGATGAAATCAAAGATTGCTTAAGAGTATGCATAGCAGTGGCGTATATAAGGGGGGGGCCGAGGGCCCCCCCCCCCCCCCCCCGAAATGTTGGACAATTCTTTAAAAAACGTTATTTTAAAACATGAAAGTTACTCAAGTTTACATGATTCAAAAAAATTTCGCCTGCGGCTATTTTTCTTTGTATTTTCTGCACACAATATTAAAACCAACCTTAAACACGACCTTTTTCACTTACATTCACGAAAAAATTGGCCTGCGGCGCTATTATACTTTTTATACTGTACGAAAATTAGATCGGGCCCTCCCCCCGAAATGAAATCCTATATACGCCACTGATGCATAGGTACCGACATTTCAAAAATTTTTCAAAAATTTGTAAAAACGGGAGACCTTATATCTCGACAACCGTTACTTAATATGTTTTGGAACAAAATACGGTAGATGTATTGAACATTTATCTAGGGAATAGCAGTAAAAGATTTTTTATATCTTGTATAGATTTTTCAAAAAAAAAAAAATGATAAAAAACACCTCTGATCTTTTTTCCGAAAGACAGAAACTCGTTTCCCAAAAGTCGCGGAGTAAAATTTGTTTTGTGTATTGATAAAATGCATTAAAATCTAGGGAATAACCGTAAAAGTTTTTTTATAGACGCAAAATTAACCCCAAAAAATGGAAAAAACCCTATTTTTACCATTTTATCATGCAATTGTTCACGCGATTTTGAACCTTAATGCCGTGGGAAATGACTGTGACGTCATTCTCGCTGCCAAGCCCTTAAATGTAGTGATGTTTCAACTACATATTTAGTACCTGTAAGTAATATATTAATTTATGATTTTATGACGTACCTACTAGTCGGAGAAAAAACTACAGTAGCATGCACAATTACATGATCAAATGATTTTTTTTTTTTGATTTTTTTATTGGTGATATCTTCGCTTTATTAAAAAAAATACTGTCATTCACTAGATTTTAAGGCATCAATACGGAAAATATTGTTTTCTTTTCGACTTTAGGGAAAAATATTTAGAGATATTTTTCATAAATATTTTTTTTTATAAATCTATACAAGTTATAAAAAATATTTTACGGTCATTCCTTAGATAAGGGTTCAATGTATCTATCTATCCTATTTTTTCAAATAATATTTAGTAAAGTTGCCGAGATCTAAGGTTTGAAAAATGTATTTTTTTAAATGTCAATATGTCTACTTTTAAGTCTCAAAGAATATACACAAAAGATGGACTTCCCATCTGTTTTTTGTAATATTTCTTGTAGATAACTACTTGTCATTTCAATTATGACATGTAGAAAAACCAATGGTTCTCTCAAAAATTAAAAAATGTGATTTAAAAAAAATGATAGTGTTTACCTGAAGATATTTCCTGCGTCTCTCCTCCTGGTAGACTCTCCTCATGTGATCCGCCTGCCTGCGAGCCAACTCATCCTCGGGCACCATGGGCCTGGGCTCCTGACGCACTGGGACCCTGTAGTGGATGTTGACATCGCTCTCCACATAGCGACGGGGGGACTCTGGAAGACAATAAAGTCAAAGATAAAACAATGTTGAATTTAATATTGAGCAGCTGAGGCCTATATACCTAATAATTCTGCGAATGTTGGCTACCAATTGATCCAATGTCTCAGGTTTATCTGTGTAGACCAGGGACTTCACATATTCCCACAGAAAATAATCCATAGGGGAACATAAATGGTTAACTTTCAGATGAAAGTTAACCATTTAGATATGCTTCAATATTTTATGGACATTACTACTGAAAGGGTTTAATTTCATTTTAAAAGTGTATCCCACGATAAAAAAAAAACTCTTAAGCGCTTGGTACCAAAAATGACGTCACAGTCATTTCCCACGGCACTAAGGTTCAAAATCGCGGGAATAAACGCATGATAAAATGGTAAAAATAGCATTTTGTACAAGATATAAAAAATCTTTTACGGTAACTCCCTAGATAAAGGTTTAATGTATCTACCCTATTTTTTTCCATAGCATATCTAGTAACGGTTGTCGAGATCTAAGGTCTCCGTTTTTAGAAATTTTTGAAAAGTCAATATGCTAAGGCTTAAAGAATAAATAAATATATCTTGTTAAGTCAGGAACAAACTCTTAAGGTCAACCTTGGCTTGGCAGCTCTCGTTGGCAGTGATCTGTGACTCTTGGACCTAAGTTATGTTATCAAGGTCCTCCTTAAAATTCCAACATTAAGACCGGTTTGTTTGGCATGCCATTGTCAATATCACAAGACAATTAATCGATAATTTGGCTAGTTTCATATAATAACTACATCATGGGCGTCGTCAGCGGGGGCAGGGGGGGCCGGCTGCTCCCCCCCATAGAGATTGGAATAGGTACATATTGTTTCATACTAAATAATATGATAAAATCTCACAAAAATCACATTATTACCACACGTTTTCTTATCGTGTCAGATTTTATGAAATTTGTAAGAAAATTCATCAAAATACAATTGTTTTATCAAAAAAATTGCCTGCAGCGCTATTTTTTATTACTTTCTATACAAAACATTTTTTATAATTACATATTATTGTGCAAAACGATCTTATTAAAAATGACTTACAAAAAAAAGCTATTTACCTACGCGTTTTTCATGCTGCATTTTTTTTTAAATTTTGTTGCCCCCGCCCCCCCCCATGGCTCCCCCCCGAGGCTGGCGACGCCCATGAACTGCACAATGATAAATTATTTTATCATAAAATATATTTCGCGTTCATGATCTTTAACCCTAAGGTAATTTATTATCAAAGGTGAACGTTGCCCTAAGTAAATTCACTAAGTAAGTAGAAAGGCTATGTCTATAGTAGTATTCTGTTTGACCATTGCATTGGTTATAGAACGCAGCCCAACAATAATAACCGACATCTAAAAATATGACTTATTTTTATAAGAAAATGAATCTGATGGGTTCATCGAATTAAAGCCAAATAAATCCTTGTACACACTTCACAGTAAGCTTGTAAAGCTTGTGTCATGAAGTGGAGTAAGTCGACATCGGGGATTGGAAAGTTTACGATACAAACATTTCAAAGATCAATACAATCATGGTACATAGCCAAACAATACAGAGCAACAACATTGTGTAAGCTATCATTTAAACAACATTAAATTTCGATCAAAAAACAGATAGGTCATATTTTTAGCGGTTGGAACTCGGGCTATTAACGAAGAAAATCGCAGTTAAAATAAATAGGTGAGTACGAAGTACCTGTTAAAAGTACTCGCTACTTAATAAAAAAAAACTAACGATTACCAAGTACCTAGTATTTGTAGTTTTCCTATACCGGTTAGAAATTTCTTTACCGCAGTATTGATATAGCAAATAATGAATTCTACAATAGTAATAATTATAACAGGTACTTAGTATGAAAATACCTGTTATTGGAAGTACTCGACACCTATTATTTATACTAAATAATCACAGTACCTAGTATCAGAGCGGGAGACAATTCTGTCGAAACAATATAATGAGACTAGCTATGAACCGTCAAAAATGACACGGTTCGCGGGGTAGGCAGGGAGAACAGATAGCCAGTTCCTACAATTAAGCCTACAATTAAGTATTTTTTTATCGTTATATATCAGTTTAAATAATAGTCAAAACTGCTTCTAATGTACTATACTAAACTTCAATGCGCTCTAGCGCCTAGACTGTTTGTCCGTCAACGAAACACTGGTAGCATAAATTAAAGAAAAAAATATGCACTTTATTTTTCTCTTAAATATTTTTGCTCAAAAGATTGTAGATTCTGAGTTATGAGCGAAAAATTACAAACATATATAATTTTTGGCTGTAGGGTGAAAATAACGCTCTATTTTAGCTCGCTCTGATTCCTTAACGGTTTACGCAACAAAAAAGATTTATATGTCATTTTGTAGGAAATTTGGTGAAGTTTATTCTTGTCCTGAGCTTCTTTTCTCTAAAATGAATACTTTTTGAATTATGAGTCAAAGTATGTAAAAAAAGCATTTTTTTCTCTTTCTTTCTGAGATATCTCAGAACGCATCACATTTACGAGGTGGCAAAGTTGAAATTCGGATTCAGCGCACCCAAACACGTAAAGTATGATGGAGAAAAAAATGTCTATAGTTTTTTCTCCGCGAAAATACGATATTATTGTACTATATCGTAAATTAATTTTTTATTTAGCATTGTATTTTTTATTTTACTTATTAATATTTTTACTACAATATTTACCGATTCCCTTCATAAAACAAAATGTACAGATTGAATATAAAGGAGATCAATATTTATTTTAAAGCCTCGAATTCTGAAATTGACGACATCTATCAATGACTATTCAAAACATTTTTGTAGGCTCGTAATGTCAATGAAAAAATGTGGCATCAGCCGAAAAATATTCGATGATAGCTGAAGGCGCAGAGATCGCGAAATATTTGAATTTCCGTATAAGTATATCATGTTCATTGTTCATGTTCTGCTCAACATTTTCGAAAAAAAATACGGTGACAATCGACCCATGAAAAAGCCCCATTAGTTTTTGCTATGTAAGTAGTCGGTGAAAATATCACCATTTGAAAGTACCTACTTAGAGTACTTAGGTACTCGATACAGTAATGTCGAATCATATAAAAAGAAAGTAGGTTTATCGTCTAGCCCGTAAGTCTATTAGATCTAATAGATCATTATAATATAAATATAATAATGATCAATGATCGATATTAGATAATTAGCTACTTATAATAATTATCATTGATTTGTTTCTTTATTTAAGAGTAGACATATTAAAAAAAAAAACAAAAAAGGGGAGACCTTAGATCTTGACAACCGTTACTAAATATATGCATAAGAGAAAATAGAGTTGATACATTGAACCTTTATCTAGGGAATGACCGTAAAAGATTTTTTATATCTTGTATACATTTCTCATAAAAAATGTGAAAAACAACTCTGATCTTTTTTCCGAAAGATAGCAACTCGTTTTCCGAAAGTCGCAAAGTTATTGTTTTTTGTATTGATAATGCGTATTAAAATCTAGATAATGGCCGTAAAAGTTTTTTTGAATGAAGCGGAATTAATCCCAAAAAGTAAAAAAAGACGCTTTTTTTTAAAACATTGCGTGCGATAGTTCATGCGATTTTGAACGTTAACGCCGCGGGAAATGACAGCGACGTCATAGTTGGGTCTCTAGGCTTAAGTAATGAACTAAGAGATAATTGGTTTAAAGTTAAATGTTAATTAAGTATCATTATTTTCAAATTTAGAATCTCGAAACAAAAGCTATTCTATTTCCAAACATCTTTTTAGTTTTAAACTGTTGACCTTCTTGGAGTAGTTAGTAAATTACCTGTCCGTACGTAACTAATTTACGAATTACGAAACAATAGGTTCAATCCTATAACTTTTTGAACTTAAATAAGTAAGTGTTTTTACAAGATTTTATTTAACTTCACTGTGGAGTTTTTTGTTTGTTTTTATTTTTGTCTGCGCGCAAATATTGGAATCAGTTTCTAAACCACTTCCTGACTACTTAGAAGTTAGAGACCTAAACTTTGCAGTACGGGCTTTGCTTAGTTAGGCGGTAAAATTGTAATAGTATTTTTATGAAGTTTTGAGGAGTGAAGTTTATTATTATTAAACTCGTTGACCATAAGATTCTGTGCAAAAATGGATCAGCTTTCTCCAGGGACAAAAAAGATGTAAGGGGTTTCAGGAGATCCAAGGGCCGTGTGGGGTCATGTGTGGTATCGTTTGAAAGACAGCGAAAAACAGTTCTAGGATGTGAAGTCATAAAACGTTGTATTCAACAAAAAATGTTTAAGTACTTATTTTTAAATTGATTTTACTATGATATAGTAATTGGAAAAAGGACGTCTTATTTTAGTTAGTACGCACTTATTTAGTTGATTTTCGATCTGAATTTCTTTTCCTATGTTCTTTCATACGATACCACACATGACCCCACACAACCCTTGGATCCTCTCAAACGCTTTACATATTTTTTTGTCTTTGGAGAAGGCTGATCCAATAATGTGGTACAGAATCGTAATGTCATCTAGTTTACACAATTGGTGAAAATTTCAGATCTAATAAGTTAAAATTCGACTGCAAGATTTGGAGACAACAACAACGTCAAGTGAAGTTAAATGAAAGCGTGTAAAAACTATTAGGTATTATATTGGTATTTTCCTTGTGCCTCATCTACATGCTGGCCGACCTGTCACGTTTTTTGTGTGAACGAGTAAAAAGGCGTTAACCGTCGGTTACGTATACAATCCAAGACAATCACCCAGTCCGCACGTCTTTTTACTCATTTACACATAAAAAACGTGACAACTCGGCCAGCATGTGGATGAGGCATTACGTTATGAATATTAATTTCGACAAAAAAGTTACGCAAAAAAGAGGACACTGCGCCGACACTAATATTACAAAAACACTCGGAACAAATTTCGAAAACAAACAATAGACAGAAAAGCGTCTAAGTATTATATTATTGCGAAGTATCGCGAGTAGGTAAAGGTGTAGTAATGTAAATGTAATTAAAAGAATAAATAAATAAATAAACAGTACGGTACCTACCTGGTAAGAGAAACCTCTTACAAACATTACTGATGGTACATGAGATAAATAAAATATTATTAAAATATATAAATAAAATTGTGCTATGTATTCAAAAAGTGAAATGATGGTAAAATGTGAATATTTTTTTGCCTGTAATACACATATTTATGATAAATTTTCTATAGCTCAGTAAAATAAGACATTTTGCTGTGCAAAAGGTCGGACAGTTCTCATTTTTGGTAGGTACGAGTATGTTGTTACACTTGTTGGTATTGGTTATGCAATATACCTACTAAGATCCAAATTTGTGACCATCTCCGCCGACCGCCGGGGTCAGATGGACATAAAAAAATGGTATCACTTTGGGTGGGACTCGAACCTACACCCCACGGCTGTAAAGCAATGAAGAATCTCTCCCAAAGTGCGAGTTTTTCACAGTATAAGAAAACACAGGTTTTAAGGCCTGAATGGTGAACGTTTCTCCAGAGTTCAGTGATCACATAAACCAACCGATGGCTAATCGTAAGTCCAGCATGCCCATCTTACACTGTTCCTCAGTTGAGAGACTACATAATTGTTAAAATAATAACTACGTTGTAGATAAACTCAGTCATACTTGGTAACAATTTATCCTTTCTCTGAAAGAATCATGTTTTTTTTAGTTCAAAGGAGTAGCATAAAAATTTATTTAATATTAAAATTTATGATTGGTAGAAAGGTTGACTATCCCTGACTATGACAGTACATAGGTCTGTATGACAATACGACACAGACATAATAATAATAGATGTCACGTATTCGCGAATATAGACATTCTTTACTTACTAAACTAAGTAGGTGATTTACCTACTGTTGCGTTGTGACAGTTAAACCTTTCAAATCGACTGTCACTCAGAATAGCAAAAAAATGCGGGTTTACAAATTACCCGTTGCTATTTTCTAATATTTTTGACTCTGTGTCTGATGACTCCCTGATGACAATGACTCCCTCCTCACTATTTTTTGATATTTTTTCGAGTGTTCTGCACGAGTCAGGTGTTCCTAAAACTCCTATGAGATATTTGAGAAGGTCGGTGGCTGGGTTAGTAACGTACGCACTCGACTGTTAATTCAGTGGGTGCGGGTTTGATTCTCAATGCCGACTGAGTCCACTTCATGACACAAGCTTTTCAAGCTTACTGTGAAGTGTATACAAAGATGTATTTGGGTGTTTATAAAAAAAAACCTATTGCGCATATTTTCAGCAATTAAGTTTGCCATCCATTATGAAGATATCTAATTTTGGCGCAACGATAATGATCTTGTGTGTTTTTATAAAATTGCTGGTTACCCCATTACTGGATATACCGTGAAGCTATGGATGTATAAAAAATACACTTCTACCACGAATCTGCTGTCGATAGTTTGAAAAATCAAACATTAGTTGTAGATTAGAGTAAGAGTATAGTGGGTTTAGCAAAGATTTGCCTCTATGAATATTTTGTACGTAGTAATATAATAATGTTAATAATTAGTATTACATACAACGAATTATGGTATTTTTCGTACAAGGTACATGATAATAAATTAACTGTACAACAATAATATGACACATGCATTGTATCTAAATTAGCCATAAAAAATGTACCTCTACCTAGATACGCGTGCATAATAACAATTCTATACACGGAGCATTGTTTTAACTCTAGAAATCTAGAAAACGATTCGATTTGAGGTCAGATGGAAAGGTGATAAGTAGACAAATGTGGCCAATATTTTTTTATTTATTTATTTATTTATTCTTTAAGTGAACATAAAAAATGGGCATAGTACAGATTATAAATCGTTGTTTGAAATCGAACTTATCGCAAAACTGCGATATCTTCCAGTTACCTTTTTACACAGTGTGTGTGTGTGTGCGTGTGTTTGTGTGCGCGTACGTTTGTGGGTGTGTGTGTTGTGTGTGAGGGTGTGTCTGCATGTGTGTTTGTGCGTGCGTGTGTGTGTATAAGGACTAGTTACACTTACAAGGTTTAGGACAAGACTAGGGATGAACTGATCACTTAGCCAGCCAAAACCAACTCGTAAGGGTCGGAACACCCATCCTGCTTTCTCCCCAAGGTAGTTCAGAATGAGATACCTCTCGCTTCGTTAAAAATCCCAGACCCGATAATAATAGGCATCAGTCACTATCATCCTGAATCATATACGAGTACATACATAACTCGCATAGTTTGTACTAAGATAACAATTGACATAGGTACCGTTTATGGTATAAGAAAAATGTGGGTTGAACAATGTTATTTAAATAGGTATGTCATAAAAAAAATTAATACACGTTGGAATCTTCATATTATAGTGATGTGATGATAATTTTTAGGGCGTGGCTACGAAACAATAGGGCCATAATAGTACGCATGTGATTTTGTCATAATGTCAAAATGCGTGTACAAGATGAAAAACATGAGTACAAAAAACAATGAGATGTTTGTTCATAGTCGTCGTCAGGGGGGGGGCAGGGGGAGGCAGCTGCTTTGGAATAGGTATATATTTTTTCATACAGAATGATAAAACCTCACAAAAAATCACATTATTACCACACATTTTCTTATCATGTCTTAAATTAGAATGAAAATCCATCAAAATACAATTGTTTTATAAAAAGATTGCCTGCGGCGCTACTTTTCTATTACTTTTTATACAAAACATTTTTCATATACACATTATTGTGCAAATTATTATGCACATTTTCAAATAAACAAACCACATCACGACCTTCTTCACTATGGCTATTTACGCGCTTTTCATGCTATATCAATTTCTTTAATTTTTGTTGACCCCCCCCCTAGCTCTGAGGTTGGCGACGACCATGATGATATGTTTGTTATATAATCATAGTATTCTTGGTAAGACGGCCGGGACAAAGGCATTATAATGTGTATTAATAAATAATACTTATCTATTTCGTAAGAGGAAAATACCTAGACATATAAAACAATGGTAGAAAATAATAGTATAGAGGTATTGTTTTGCTATGCAAATGTTAACACATTGAAATTACATATTGGTTAGGTGTGGTCAAAATAAGTAAATAACACAAGAGACAAAATACCGAATAGCACATGAAAAGGTTCAGAAATATGGTTCACCACTTCTAAATTTATTTATTTAGGAAGCGACAAGTTAAATAAAATAAAATATTACCGAAGGGCATACCCTTAACTTAACATTATGAGGTACTTAGTTTTTTTTTTCATAAAACTTTACACATTTCGATCGATCAGTGCGGGTTAACAGCTAGTATATGAAAAAAAGTTGAACGCATTTTTTGTAGATAATTTAGTAAGAATTATTTTTGTCATTGACCACGTTCTCCTATCACTTACCATATTCCTAAAAAATGCGAAAAACCGCGTAGGGGGATTTATTTGGGGGGCCTGGAGGGTGGCGTGGCAAGATTTTGATAGGCAACCCTATGGCAATGTATGACCCTATCTTTAAACTTAAATATAAATCATATTTCAATTAAAAAAAACAGATAGGTCATATTTTTAGCCGTAGGAACTTAGGCTGTTAAAACGATAATATTGTCAAAAAAAGAATGGAAACAATATTTAATTCCAGTATTTCACAGCAAAGGCGTCAAGGTTTTTTTTGGCAATAAAAATTAGCTAAGCTTAACGAATGCAAATAAAATCGAGAATAATGACTCAATCAGAATAACGACATTTTTTACCTAATCTTAGTTAATCTACTACTGCCGTCTAAACTTAGAACCACGTATAAGCCAACTTTAGGTACTATTCGCGTTTTTCATCAAAATGGGTATTTCAATTCAACCTAAGATTACATTTATTTCAATCACAAAAAGTACGATTTTCCACAGAAAACCCCGTTTTCCAACACCCTATTCCAAGTATACAAACAAGTGTATGTCTGAAATTCTGTTTCTATAGGCTGTCAAGAAAAACATGGTCTCAGATTAATTTAGAACAACGATTATGTTTGCTAGCAACAATTTATTTTGTTTGATGTCAACATGACGTTCCTATCACAATTCAACAAATGTTGCTACTACTATTTTGCTACTACTAATATTTTTATTGACAGGCTATATTATTTGATTTTCTCGCTTTCAGCCTCAGAGTAATACAGTATAGAGATGACACGGCTTAGCCCTGCATGAGTAGACTCGTGCTATCTCCCTTTAACTAGTACTATAACAACACACTATGAGAAAGAGACAAATATAAGTTTGAATAGTTAGTTTTAGTTTCCGATCATTCCTTTGTCCCAGAAAATGTGAGGGAGAGCAGGAAAATAGGAGGGGAATGTAATACTTCAGTCTCTACCACTTTCTGTGTAGGACACTTTCCATCCCTGTTGTCCAGTCTACCTTATGTTTGTCTTAGGTTTCAACATTTTGGCTTATACGCGGTTCTTTCTTTGGACTGCTGTAGTAAATATTATAACATTTTTGTTGTTATACGTTAATAACCGTTCATTTTTAACACGATGTCTCCAAGTTCGATGACCGGTTGATTGGTAGGTACCACTTTCTCTGATTTCTTGGCTGGACCTACGATAACCGATAGATATATAATATACATAATAATCTAACATATTAGGTATATACAATATACAGCCTTTTATATACCTACCTTCATTATTTATAATGGATAATATTTATTATACTAGTTTTTACTTGGCGTATCCCAGGAAAAAAACTATTATCGCATTTATTTATTCACTCTTATGCTGGCCGAGCTACCACGTTTTTTGTGTGAGTGAGTAAAAAGACGTGCGGACGGGGTGATTGTCTTGGATTGTATACGTAATCGACGGTTAACGTCTTTTTAGTCATTCACACAAAAAACGTGGTAGCTCGGCCAGCATTTGGATGAGGCATAAGTGAACATTCCTATACAGTAATAATATAACTAGTTGTACCCCGCGTGCCTTGCTACGCCACGGACATTGTGAGTTGCGTAAAAGAGAATGAAATACACTTTGTTTCATAGGCTTGCGCCCCCTATACCAACCACCCTTTCCCTCCAAACTCCTGCGTGTGCCGGGGAGTTAATATTCATCTTTTCGACATTGAAAATTGTGGATTCGACACTAATATAGCTTTTATCATTTTACTCAACACCTCTGTGGGTGATTATTTTTACTTACGTTTATATGCTAAATTAGTTCGTATTATTACAAATTTAACTCGTAAAAACAACATCCTTAAGGTATCACCCGGCGTATTAAGGACAGTATAAGGGACATTAGCCTTCGCTAAGGAATTCATTTGTCTAAATTTAAATTTGAAGTAATATAACATAAATAATGTTCTAATGATACAGATACTTTGTGAACCATATTTTTGGATAATAAATTGAATTGAATTGAAATCGTGAATCACAAAATCCTAACTTAGAGATTGTACCTATCCTTAAATAGGGCCTTACGTTAAGGAAGAAAGAAGTGAATCCTATACGACCTTACTAAAATATTATGGCGATTCTAATACTTACTAGTTACTTCAACACGTTATAATAAAGTTGGTAAGTATTTTACTACAAGACAACTTGTTCTTACAACTTATACAGTTAGATTGGATATTTATTATTATTATTATTACTATCATTTTTACAACTCCATGTTGTCTGTACTCTGTGGGCGTGTTCGTGGTCGGACAATCTGTGGTCCATGCCATACCATGACGAATCAATAATACAGTTTATTCACTCTTTGGTTCTTTTACACGGGCGATTTTTTGATCATCACTCATGATGACCAAATTGTAGCTCGTATGCAAGTCATCAAGGGATGCAAGTGTGGTGTAATGTGGAACCACTAAAACTCTGCTTTGACTGACAGATGGATGAACGTGTTTTGGATCCCACAATCCGCTGTCTGAACAAAAGATCTTGCCGTAGCGAAGCACGGGAACTTACGCTAGGAGGCCATGGGAAAATAGAAGAGGTGTCGGAAGGCCCCAAAAAAGATGGGCGGACGACGTGACCTCGGTAGCGGGTAGACAGTGGGTCAGAAAGGCGAGGGATCGAAAGGACTGGAAACGAATGGAAGAGGCCTACAACCAGCAGGGGAGGGACCAAGGCTGACGAAGAAGAAGAAGAAGTTATAATAGTATCAAGTATAGCTGGATTTACATTGAATATCGAGACCACCAGTTGGGTAACATATCACTAGTTAATCAAACCACAGAGTATAGAATATAATATAGAGATAATATATCTAACTAGAAATAGTATAATATGTATTATTGATAATGCATATTGGATGTTGTGGTATACACCTAAATACTTGTAGTAACTTTCATTTACTCATCTGAACTTGACTAACCAATCAATCAACGAATAGGTAACCACGTACAATAAAAGGTATTAATATCTGTCCATAGAAATATCAACCTTTATAGTATCATACTATATGCCTGTACTTACCAGACATCTCATAGATTCAGTATTAGTTATTACTAGCTGTAAAACCGTCAAAAATGACGCTGTTGGCGGGGTGCGCAGAGAGAACAGATCACCAGACTTCACTATCTTTACACGTACCTATATAATTATTGTAAGTACGTTTATTCTTATGATAATTTTTTAACGTAGTATTTTACACTCATCTTAATAAAATTTTGTACTACAATATTCAGGTTAGAGAATCATGCTAGAATCAGGAAGAGGCCTATATCCAGCAGTGGAGAGAAAGGGGCTAAGAAGAAGTAGATGATGCTCTGGCAAAATGTTCTTATTTATTTAGGTACACTTTTGATGAACAGAATACAGAGATATGTTAACATTACAAATACATGAAACTACAATAAGTAAGTAAAAACAATAATTGCAATTAAAAATATATATATAACGCTTGTTCACTGGGGTGAGTTTGTCGCAACGCTACGATCTCTGACAGCTAACCCCAAGGTAGGTACCTACCTAACTTATTTTGTCCAGGTTCACAATCGAACATTCCATTAAAAAAATGTGTTCATAATTTCAAAGTGTTGGGTCGGGTTGGGAGATTGATAAGGTATGAAAATTTGAAGAGAAAAATACACCCTTCGCTCACCCAAATACTATATCTTTTTACTGATCCTGTCGTCATTCATTCTCTCAACTTGTCCAAACCATCTCAGTTTATTCACTTTCATCTAGTCACAACACCCGTCTTGCAGTCACTAATTTCTTTAATAATTACCTCAAGGTTTATAAAAATGAAGTACTTAGGTACATAAAAAAGTAATTGACATAAAAATAAATAAATCCAGTAGCGATATCGAGTTAGAATATAAGTATTTCCTGAGTGAAAATCTTTTAGAAATCATAGGCTACAAAAACAATAATGACAGTATTAGCTGCCAGCTATAGATAATCCAATATAAAAGTTAGTACTGTACTTACTATAGATCAGCCTTTCTCAAACTGGGTGATAATGCCCTGCCCCTGCCCTGTGTGTATGTGTAGCACAGACATTTTATCTATGGACTGCCAGCCTGAACATTTGAAGGGTGGAAACATCGCATCAGCTGATCGTTGGCAGAACCATTTTGGCGTTGTTTAAATCAAGTTTAACTCAGCAATATTATAATTTGATGTGAAATAAGGGTTATTTTTGGTAAAGGGAAGTTATAGGTATGGGAAGACAGTTATCGGTTATAGTGATAAAATTCAAATTTGCCAACTTTCTTGCCAACGGTCACGTGATGCATCCAGTACAAACGATGTTTCCACCCTAATTTGTTCCCGTAACAGCTCAGGCTGACAGTCCATAAAGATAATATGTCTATGATGTGTAGTTCTTTTTACTTTCTTAAGATTTTTATCAATCTAAACATTCCTAGATTGGTTCTACATAGATCAGTTCTAGAACCAATTTAGGAGCTGAATTGTTACTTGGGATATTTGCAACAACTTTTTTTCAGATAAGCAGCACATCGTGATGTAAATAGTTTAGTTAAAAAATATGGGGGGGGGGCTATTTTTTAAACCTTGAAGTGGGCGGTGGTCGAAATAAGTTTGAGAACTTGTGCTATAGAGCATAGGTAAAGGCGTGTTTAGAGAAACTAGTGGTACACTAATAATAAAACAAATAATATGTAGTAGCAATAAAATAATATAGAGCATTTAGCTAATGCTGTAGTACTTCACTGTGCAAGTAAAAAGAAATTTACTTTTAAACTAAATGTAGGTACAGTCAACTACGGTAATGCTATAATTGCCTTAGGTGAAAACGATATGTCATTTCATTACAGTATCAGCTATTTATTCAGAGCCGGATTTACACTTTTCACGGGAGTAGGGCCTGACATTCTTGCGGCCCTGCCCCCATTTTTTTTGTTCCATAAATTTTACGTACACTGGGGAGTGGAAGGGGGTGTTGTCCGTAGGAAATGTTACAAAGACTTATACTGTTGACACCTTGCATGGGCAAGAAAAAATGACATCGGGGGGAGTTAAAAAATCCAAGTGATTTCCGTGAAAACCAAAAAAGGTAGGAAACTCACAAACTGCTTTTTTTTTGTTGTTTTGAGCGAGCGAATGCCCCCCCATAGTCCCCGGCCAATTCGGCCTTTTATTTGGCAAATCCGATCCTGCAGCTATTATGTTTTTTTACTATCGCGTGGCCCAAGTCATACATAAGATAAGTAGATTTGTCATGGATAATAGAATTGTCTTATATAGGATTTCTCATAGACGTCCGGGGTCCTTACAGAATTCCAAAGATATCATTCTATGGCAGGAAATATGAGAAAATTACAAAATATAAGTCAATTAAAAAACGGAAACAATCAATAACTTCAGATAATGTTATCAACACGAATGACAATAGCAAAAATAGACATTCTAAAACAAAGAAGTTTAAAAATAGTTCCACAATATTCAAAATAAGGAACGAAGAATTTGAATGGACCAATCGTAATAACAATAGAAATTATTATCTATGGAATGCACCATAAACTAGAATAATATTATTGTAATAAACGTAGCCGTAGATCCATAGAGAACAAAATAATAGTAAGAGGAAGACAGGAGTTACCTTTGTAATTTATTATTAGAACCATGGGCGTCGTCAGGGGGGCAGGGGGGAGCTGTCTCCCCCCTGCCTACAGATTAAATAGGTATATATTTTCATATTAAATTATAAAACTTCACAAAAAATCACATTATTATCACACATTTTCTCATCATGACATATTTTCTAAAATTAGTAAGTATAAAAAATCCATCAGCGGCGCTGTTTTTTTGTTACTTTTTATAGAAAACATTTTTCATACATAATATTGTGGAAATTATTATGTACATTTTCAAATAAAACAAACACGACCTTATTCACTATGTCTCAAAAAAAAATCGCCTGTGGCGCTATTTACGCGTTTTTCATCCTATAGTAATTTTGTAAACTTTTGTTGCCACTCCCTAGCACCGAGGCTGGCGACGCCCATGATCAGAACCATTGACAAAAATTTTCATTCTATTTTTGAAATATTATGACAGTAATTTTATCATGGCGTCCGTCCGTCCGTCTGCGACATTCAAATATCAGAATTATTCACTTTTTTTAATGAAAAAGGGACATTTATTTTTTAGTCTTTTTCATCTACATAATAGAATTTTGATATAACAATGATAAAATTAGTTATTGTTGAAGAATATGTGGGCGGGTGAATAAAAATAATAAAGGTTTTTACTTTTGTCAAAAAAACCATAATCCTTGGGATATCCGGAGTTATTAGAATAATTCCAGGTTTTATTACAATTTGGGATAGGATTATTCACATTATGAAAAAATCCTATATAAAAATATCCCGATTTTTTTTTGTATAATAAAAAATCACTGGGTGGGTACCCACTACCCACTAATTTACAAGACATAGTTGTCGCACTTCGTTGGAGGTTAGAGCGTAGACTTCTAATCAGGAGGTGCCATTTTCCAATCTCAGTGCTGACGATAAATTTCTCTCTTTCTTTTATAAAATTAATCTGGATTTTTCCAAATAAACTTAAATACATCTTTGTATACACTTCACAGTAAGCTTGAAAAGTTTGTGTCGTGAAGTGAAGTAAGTCGGCATCGGGGATCGAACCCGCACTCACTGCGCATCAGTCGAGCGCGTTACTAACCAGGCTACTAACCACCATAAATAAAACAAATTTTTATATCTGTCATTTCACCGACTGTCAACAATTGATCTTAATTTTTAAAATAGTGCTAAATAACACCTTTTACGCCCATCAAAGACAATATATTATTGTACTAATCTTTTAATCCTTTAATACTACTATTTTTACTACTACTACCTTTAGTACCAATCTTTTAATATCACATACTCGTACCTATACACAAATTATCAGATGATTCTACTTTCCTTTTAATGTTCTACTCCTGTTGGTTGGAGGGCAGTATATGTAGTAGTAGTAGGTCTATAAAGAGGATTACTAAAGATTTAAAAAAAGAATGGTCACGATTTTCGAAACTCAAATATGTGAGTAGATAATTATAATAATAGGAACATTTTTAAATTTAGAATTCTGGAACAAAATTCAGATAACATAATCTAAGGAATGCGTACCATAGACAATGTAAAGCATAGACAATATTATTATGATGTCTGGAGGTAAATACTCCTAGTGGTGGGCGTTAAGAGTAGGCATATTGACATTTCAAAAATTTCTAAAAACGGGTGACCTTAGATCTCGACAACCTCACTAAATATGCGTTGTAAAAAATAGAGTAAATACATTGAACCTTTATCTAGGGAATAACAGTAAAAGATTTTTATATCTTGTATAGATTTCTCAAAAAAAAAATGTGAAAAAGTACTCTGATCTTTTTTACGAAAGACTGAAACTCGTTTCCCGAAAGTCGCTGAGAATTTTTTTTGTATTGATAATATGCATTAAAATCTAAGGTTTAACCGTAAAAGTTTTTTGATTGGAGCGAAATTAACCCAAAAAATAGGGTAAAAACGCTATTTGTACCATTTTGTCATGCGATTTTGATCCTTAATGCCGTGGGAAATGACCGTGACGTCATAGTTGGGTCGGTAGCCTTAATACCCCATTGGCTATAAACGTGAGTGTTTTACGTGGGTACGTACTTAAAATAACTTCAAAAAATAATATATAGGGCATAGACAATAATACACCAATTGATAAGAATTTATGATACCTGGTTCAATGGTAAAATAATGCAAGTCCGATTTATGTACTTATATTAGAAAATTAAAATTTGTCGTTGAGGAGATTAGTGGAAAAATTCTAGTGGACCGTATAAGGAATAAGGTAATTAGAGAGATGCGCGAACAAATTAAGATGGTGTAGACATATGGAGAGAATGGGTGACGACAAGATGATACAAGAAAAAATCGTAGAGCGTGGGGAGGGGGGGGGGGGAGGGGGGAAGAGAATTCTATGAAAACCAAAAAGTGAAACGTGGGGAAAAAAGGCGGGCGCCGCCCTCTGAAGTCTCTACCGCCCATAGTCCCCGGCCTACTCAGCCTTTTGGCAAATCCGGCCCTGGTAACCTGGATAGATAGTGTCGACCAAATACTCATGGATGGGCGTGAGTAAAAGGAATCGTAGAACCTGTATGACGAATTGCATCGCAGCATATGACAGTGACGAAAGCATGAACTGTGTGTATAAATATAAACTATGAAGCTAGAGAAGCCTGATATTCTCTTTACTTACTCCGAAAGGGACGTGATGTGCGAGTACCTATTTGAATGTCCTTTATTTTCAACGGGTTTATCTAACAAAAAAAAAACGGTCTAACCCTCCGTCAATTTGAACGGGTAAGTAAAGTATATGAACTTATTTTCATTATTTATGTCTAGAAATCATAATATCTTTTAGTCTACTTAAGTGCTTTAAGCTCTTATTCAGATTAAGTATTAAAATGTAAAGAATTCTATGAGATAAAATATACATTACTTGTGATAGGATAGGATAGAAGTGAGTGTTGATAGACGAAATGGAGATTGGAGAGTGCAGGGTTAACAAGAAATAATTGAATAGGTTAAGAACAGTGATATTCAAACAGTAAGGTTAACTTTATGTATTTGAGATTTTAAGAGCCTAATTCTGGCGCGAAGCAATCTAAGAACATGATTCCCATCGAGTTACATTTCGTAAAAAACGATAGGTATAATAGTGTCTATTCTGACGTAATCCTATAAGAAATGTTAGCCCCGGCTTTCCTTCTGCAGAAATCCACCCTTCGCCACTGCATCTATATGCACTGAGCAAAAATCGTTCTATTATTGCTTCAACTTTTTCAAATTTTCTATGAGAATATTAGCGCGAAATATGAATAACGTAAGTGACAATATGAACCTTTAAAAAAAAATCAGGGCCCAAATTTATAAATTTAAGACTGTCAA
Source organism: Ceraclea dissimilis (assembly GCA_963576895.1). Lineage (NCBI taxonomy): Eukaryota > Metazoa > Arthropoda > Insecta > Trichoptera > Leptoceridae > Ceraclea > Ceraclea dissimilis. The sequence continues at coordinate 14,140,795 of OY756370.1, forward strand.
ATTGTTGATCTCATATTTACCAACATTTTTGCTTAATTACACTTTAACAACTTGCAAACTGAACGGAAAATCCTCAGATCCCGTAAATTTCAGGGGTACTTTCAAACTTATTTTTTATTCAGGGAATTTTCAAATATTGTAATTCTGGATCTGTCAAGTTGTAGTCAATACTATCATGTTTACCTGTCTTCAGTATCAAGGAGACGTTCTCAGTATTGGCTGAGAAAACCGCATGTATCACCAAAGCCAATTTATAGCATAAATGGCGCCTTAAAATGACTCATATGTTGAATATTTTTTATGCGTAAACGATAGAAAGAATAAAATTTATGAATAAGTACATAAAATTCTACAAAAAAAAAAACAGATTTTGCGGTTTGAATTACTCACATTAATATTACGGTAAGTAATCAAATATAATATTTTATGAGTAATAGAAACCGGAGACATTGTATGACAAATTGTATAAATGAAAAGATAGGGCAGTCTGGCATTATGTTCTTTTTACCTACCCCACAAGGGACGCGCCCGATAGATTACATAAGTAGGGTTTCACATGATAAAATAACACTGGAAGAACATAACAACGACAGACGAAATTAAATTAAAATCAAGGATGGACGCGTTTTGAGTAAAAGGAATCGGAGAGCGTGTATGACAAATTGAATGAATGCGACGGAGGCTAGGAGTGTGTGTAAGGATAGGGCTGTCTGGCGCTCTGTCCTCTCTGCCTACCCTGTGAGGGTATAGATAGATAGATAAAAATTTTAAAAATAGTAGAATAAAATTATTCTGCAGGTGTTAAATATTTTGATATGTTCCTAATTATGTATGTAAAAAATAATTACCTAAGGCCGCCAGCTTTTTGATTTGCTTGATCACAATCATTAAAAACACAAAAAACAAGTTCCAAATTCAAAACAAGAGAACGCAGAAAAAACAGACGATAAAGATTCTAAATTTAAAACGTAGCACTAAACAAACAACAGTACAGAATCTTTAGTGTTTAATATTGACAATAATTCACTAAACAAATATTTGCTTCAAAATAATAGCAAACAAAATCACTCCACAATTCAAATTTCGAATTAGTATTAGAATACTGATGAAAAATCGCGCGAAAGTCTTAGCGTTTTGACAGCGATTTGAATACTAAGTTCTCATTTCAAATCACTGTCAAAGTTACCGCGCTACTTCTCCCGCCAAAACAAATCTTACGATAATAATAGGTGCGCGCGCAGTCGAGAGGAACGACGTAAGAAAGTACAAAGCGATTACCTAGTTGTGGTGACAGGGCATACAATAAAAAATGACAAACTAACATTATAATAGCGGAATTAATTGTTATTTGATTTCTTCACGTCTATGAAATTACAAATTACGGTGTTTAACGATGTTGTTTTTCTGCGCCATTAATTATCTACCTAGCCGCGAAAATGATATTTTCATAGTTTGCTGTGAAAATGTTTGTGTGACTACGAAATACATAGAAAAACTGAATGCTTGTTTAACAGTTTTTTCCTCAACAGAGACGAGAGGCATCTTCATTACTCCCTTGGGGAGGACGCAAGATGGGTGTTCCGACGCTCGGACGAGTCGGCTATGGGTGAACGTTGCCCTGGGCATAAAGTGATCACTTAAGCCAGCCAAAGACGACTCGTAAGCGTCGGAACACCCATTCTGCTTCCTCTCCAAGGGAGTTCACATACGCTACATTATGTGAATGAAGATGCCTTTCGTCTCTGTTATGGAAAAAAAAACTGTAATGTATAATAATAAAATCCAATACTTGTTTCTTACTTATATTTTTTACTTTGTTATATATTTTGTGGATATTAAATAAATGAAATGAAATGAAATTTCCGTCTGTGCAATGCAGATAAATCCGGTTCAATACCTAAAATAATTCAGTTATATTAAAAATATAGAATGCTTATTTATTTATTATCACTTCAAATGAACAAAATACAGCAATAAGTTAACATAATAATACTGAACATTTGTCCACTAGGGCGAGTTTATAGCAGGGATGCGATCTCTACCAGCTAACCCCAATGAAGTTCTCTGTCATTTAACTAAATTATTTTTCTATGACTTTTTCCTCTCGGCTGCGGGTGTGCACCGTTTTTTTTAATTAAATTTAAATGCAGGCATACTAACTGTAAGGTTTCGGTCCATAAAGAAAGGGGAGAGCGGAAAGTCTTCCATTGACAGACGAAGAAACTGGCATTGATCTCCTGGAAATCCCATATTCTCCATCCTTTTTAGACGTAATGACGTTCTGGTTCACGTCCAAACTGAGGTAATCCAAACCATTTTGCACTTTCTTAACAGGATGAAGGTTGCCGTAGTAACCATGCGAGATAATGTCTTTATATGTGTAAGAGTCTTTCACGTCACTGGATGACATTTTGAAAATGACGTAACATTATTTGTAATTGAAAATAGAACGATATTCATTTGTCACGTAGAACATGCTTAGAAAACAATTGTACTTTTAAATTTTGAATAGAGAACACTTTTTTAAGCACTGGTTTATTGCTTCGTTTTTAAAATACAGAAAGAAATCGTCAAAATTTTGAAAATAGAACAATATTCATTTGTCAACACATAGAACATATTTTTAAAACAACAGCATATTTTATATTTTTAAACACTGATTCGCTATTTTGTTTTTAAAATATGGAAATAATATAAAAACTTAGACAATAGAACGATATTCATTTGTCACATAGAACACGTTTAAAAAACGGCAGCACTATTTAATATTAAAAAATGACACCATTTTAAAATACTGGCTCATTGATTTGTTTTTAAAAAATGGAATATAATTCAAAATCACTCTTGTTTCCGCACATTCGAACTGTTGATAAATCAAGGCAACACACACAATAAAAACATACGAAACGAATCTAATTTAATCCGTAACTAACATATTAAATTTGCTGTTTTTTTTTTATTTAAATTTAACAGTCACCGTATTAAATCCTCATTAGCATTACTAATTTTTGTATTGATTTTTATGAGACTACGCAGATTTTCAGTACGTTTACCTTCTAATTGTTTCATACTAGAGATAAAAACAATAGCTAATTAGATTAGAAGTGAATGTCAATGATAAAAAATCAATAGTAATTTTAAGAAACAATGAACGATGACTGTATAAAGTAAAACTCTCGGTGATACCTTATACACTCAAGGCAAAGTAAATAATCAAGTATTCGTTAAAAACTTTTTGAGAATTACGCTTATATTTTTCTATATTAAAAAAATAATAATTAAAAACTACCAATTGAAACGTTTTTAGGATAAAACATTTGGTTTGGTACTATACAATTTTAAACTATCACCTAAAGTATGTGTGCAAATTTGCAACACGCTGGGACACTATATATTAGGACACTAGGAATATTTAGACGCAGACAACGTGCTGGCTAAATTAATTAATTCTGAACTGGAGCAGTATATAATGTGAACCATTGAGTTCGTCATGGTGGCACAGTTTTTCCAGAATTTGCATTCAGTTTACAGTTTTATTTATTCAAAGTGGTCACGTCTGAATTACCTATCTAAACCCCATTAACATTCAACGTTGTAATTTAACTAAATCTTGAATCTAATTTTAACTATATTTAAATTAAGTAAGTTTTTACCATAATACACAACATCTAAAAGTATTATTGGTACCTAGACCTAGCATACTATATATAGCATTATGCTGCGATTCAATAGCAGTATAACGTAATTGCGCATATAGTAATCACAGCATCTCGATAGGTTCGCCCTAGTGAACAAATTTATAAGATTTATCTGAATGTACCTATGCCACTTTCGTTGAAATGTTTTGAACGAATAAATAAATAAATTAACGATATGTAAATCATTTTTTATTCAATTACCCGTTTGATAAGAATTCTGAAATTTTTCACTCATCATTCAAGATAGAGAAATTGCATTGACAAATTGCAAACACAAGCCCAAACATTTTCCTGCATACTTAATAGCAAGCTAAAAGCTTGTATCGTGAAGTGTAAAGTGTCATCATATAATTCTAAAAAAAATGATATCGCTATTTTTAATTTATTTTACTTAATAATTGATTAACATAACAATGGTACCGAAACATAATATAGGCATGTTGTCTATTTTGGTGACTGTTCACAATCAAAATCCGTAACAGAAAACTAGGTATAACTTATGATTCATAAAGAAAAAATGCTATTTTGGGCGGGTGCGCGGATACAAAAAATGAAATAAATTTGTACGTAAATTTGGCGTACCAATAAGCCTTCCCTTTTCAAACTAAGTAAAACATTTACTTTACAAATATTTTTAAAATCATAAGCAAACACTGTTGATCGTTAAAAACAAAAACAATAAATTAACGAAATAAGATTATCTGCGCACTAATTTCAAATCAAAACTCAGCGTCAAATTCAAAAACCGAACGCGTTCCACAACAATTTTATTATTAGATAATACTGTTTACATGCGACGATTAAGAATTAATTTAATTTGTTTTATCGTAAAGAGCCATCTATCTCAAGGTGTAAAAAGTAACGAGACAGTTTGTTGTCAAGGTTTTACCCTTCACAATCACGATGTTGTCAAGAAGGTGCTAAATATTTTTCTTTGCGTGAAATTTATGTACAGATTGTGTAAATATAAGTAAATATACACCTAAGTACATTTTGTAGATATTGTTGTACAGGTGTTTTAGTTAAAATTCCAATGTTATATAAACAATAAATTTAAATATAAAACAACAAATAGACTTTAAAATTTTAACTAGATTTAGTGCCTGGCACAGTCCGGATAAACAAATAAGTAAACTAAAACTTATCGCTTAATGAAATTATCCAATATTTTCATTATATTTTTATTTTAATATCTCGATTAAGGTTTCGCTTGTATATTGAAATTTACACATTTTTTTTAATACGCGAAAGAATGACTTTGCCAACAAACTTCTCACTGTTATCAGCCAGAAGAGTCTACATATTATCATTCATGATTCACATATAAACTCATCAGCAACTGGGAAAAATTCACCTATCCAGATATCACGGATATCACAGGATTAGACTCAACGCGGGGCCTAAAATACAAGCATTGTGCCTGAAATATCGGTATTTAGAAATCGTCTTACAATATTGCAAGTATTAATTAGTAGGTACTTAAAAGTATTTATTTGTTTTAAAAATTTAATTCATAACGAATAGCAAATTAAGTTGTCTTCTGCAGACTATTAACGTTGAGTAATAAAAACACTTCGCAAAACAAAATCTCAACACTCGCTAAAACATTTCTTAAAACTCACTATAACACATCCTCAACACTCACTAAAGAAATGACATCGAAACTCACTCAGTACGAAACATGACAATCGAACAAAATTTTAAAACTAAAGAACGACAACCAAAAGAACAAAAAATTAATTCAAATAGACGCGGGTAAATAGATTTGAATTTGAAATCGTTCTAGTCGAATACGTCGCGTGTGTGAATTCAGAACACATTCTGAGAACTGAATTTAAAAATTACCTATTATACAATTCGCTATGTTTGTGTTTGTATGCGCGCATATAAAGAAAATTAAATAATGTTTAAATGCATTCAAACCTAGATGAACGTTAGTTAAGTGAAGCTTTAAAAACGTTAATCGGGTAATACCAACATAAAAAATAAGGTAAGATAGTTTACTGTCCGAAGGTGAATTCTTTACGCACTTACGAAATATAATGAAAACAGTAAGAACCATCATGATCATTAGGCGTCACCAGATTCGAAGCTAGCGGGAGGGCAACTAAAATTTTAATATAGACTTGGCATAAAAAGTGAGTAAATAGCGCCGCAAGCGGTTTTTTCTGAGACTGAGCGAAGAAGGTCGTTACTTAGGTCGATTTTTGTGGTATACAGATGGCTCAAAAACAGAAGAGGGAACTGGAGCAGGAGTCTATGGACCACGCACCGAATACTCGGAGCCGATGGGCAGATTCCCGAGCGTCTTTCAGGCAGAAATATATGCCCTAGAAAGATGCATCCAGTTCAACCTCGACAGACGATACAGTAAGCAGAATATAGCTATACTATCCGATAGTCAAGCAGCCATTAAAGCGTTGAGCTCAAATATCATCAACTCTAAAATGGTTTGGACGTGCCTGAAAAAATTAAATGAGTTAGGCAAGAATAACAAGGTTAGTCTCCTCTGGGTACCCGGACATATCGGGGTGGAGGGCAATGAGCGTGCAGATGAACTGGCCAGGAAGGGCGCGGCAACGCGACTTTGCGGACCGGAACCATTTTGCGGCCTGGGAGACACTTTCTTTCAGGAAGAAATCAAAAAGAAAGGAAGACAAAAGAGACAAGAACTCTGGCTAGATCTTCCTGGTCTTAGACAGGCAAAAGAACTTCTTGGGGGTTATGACCTTAGAAGAACTAAAGCCTGTATTAGCCTGAACAAAACAAGTCTTAAGACACTCACGGGCTTCCTAACGGGTCATTGTCGGCTCAGGGAGCATCTCCGTAAACTGGGACTTGAAGAGGACGGCACATGCAGATTCTGTGAGGGGGAGGAGGAAACTCCCCACCATCTTCTGGTAGACTGCGATGCTGTAAGATACATGAGGTTGAGAATTTTGGGCAAGCACCAGATAGAGGTGGAATCACTTCCCACCCTAGACCCCCTCCGAGTGCTAAACTTCGTAAGACGCCTAGGACTAGAGGGGCTGCTCTAACTGGGTAGTTACCAGATGGGCAAAGTAGGGGGAGTACAATAGATCTCATAGGTCGCAGTACATAATATACCCCATCTAATAAAATAAAATAAAATAGGTCGATTTTTTCCGGTTTATTTACTTTAATTATACATACATGTAAAGAATATGTCTGTATGTATGATCGGTTATAGGTTATGAAAATACCACAATAGGTATGAAAATTTTCTTCATGTAAAAAATGTACCAAAAAGCGCCTCAGGAGTATTTTTTTATATAAAAAATGGGTGACGTAATAAAAACTTATGTGTACGACATTAAGTAAGACGCATAAAAACATCAGAGATCTAGATCTAGTATGCAGCCAGAAATGGAGAACTGATGACGAAGAAGATATTTCAATCAATTTTTATGACTAACTTAAATTTTTCAATAACGTAATTCGAGTAGACGTAAAACCCGGAAGGACTGCGAGCGAACTTGAGTGAGAAATGATTATCTTCTTGAATAATGATGTGCGCTAATTAGAAAACAATAGCCGTTACTCAGGGTCGAAGTTTACTTAAGTAGCTACTCATCTATACTTACTTAAGTATTGTGTATGAATTCGGTACCTGACTTAAAATTTAGCAGCGTCATAATAACTGTAATTTAAAATTATGTTAATAATTGATTTGTTGTGATTGCGTAGATTGATTGTGTTCACTGATTGCAATGATTTATTAGCGCCGTTACGTGCTTGTGTAATTCAACACTTAATAACTGAGCAGTTTTGTGTAGGTCACCAATTAGTACATTATTAGAGTATTACTTACGAATTACATAGTTAATTAATGCGTATGAGTCAAAATATAAAGAATATAATATGGCTAGTAAAAACGTCACTGTTTCTTTAAATAAAACAGTATAAATTTAAGTAAGGGCTATTTAAGGGGGGGGGGAGGGGACCCGTCTCCACAAGATTTAAAAATAATTAAGTACCTATACAAAAAATGCTATTTCAAAACATTTGCATTAACTCTAGTAAAAATAAGATTTACTTTCAACAGTTTAAAGAAAATCATCTATATAATGTGCTGCCACATGGGCATCGTCAGGGGGGGGGGGGGGGAGCTGCACTCCCTTATATATTGGGGTAGGTATATACTTTTTCATACTAAATGATAAAACTTCACTATTAGCACGTGTTTTCTCTGCTTGAATGTTTTATGACAAAAAAATGCATGAGGCGTTATTTTTGGGTACTTTTTATCTGCGACGTGCACCCCCGAAGAAAAAGCTATAGACGCCGCTGAATTCAAGTACACTGCATTGAAGATATTGCTCTTATATATAGGTATGTTACGTTCCTTAGAAATCGACGACCTTTAGGTATTAGGTACGTACCTACAAGGTATATATTATTTATTATATTAAGTAAGTACCTAAACGTTGACATAACTGAAGGGCGAGTAATATGTACCCAAGTATTAGAAAAGTACAATGGCATGTATGACTTATTATTAAAGAAGTTAATCGCATTATAGGAAATCCATATAACTGCTTGGTAGGTATATTTACCAATGTCTCTGTACCTATAACGATTGCACAGAACAAAGTTTGAATAGGTGGATTTTCAGGAAATTCGACTAACATAAGTCGACTAATAGGTAACAATTAGGTAGTATACCTACTATATTACCATCACGGTATATCCCAAAATTGGAGTAACCAGAAACTGCTCTACATGTAAGAAAAAACATAGGTAAGTAGAACATTCTCTTTCCACAAACACTAATTTATTTGCCTACTCGTTTGGTGAACAAGATAGGTACAGAGATATATTAACATAACAAATATAAATCATATCATTTGTTCACTAGGGCGAGCTTATCGCAGTGCTGCGATCTCTGCCAGTTAACCCCATTCAGACGTTCAGAATGGGTGGCGAACGTATAACTAACCAATCTTTTAACATAAAAGTTACCTCTTTTATAATATGCACTTCACCAGTAAGCTAGAAACGCCTTTGTCGTGAAGTGGAGTAGGTCTGCATCTGAGATCGAATCCACGTACATCTTAGGTACAAACTATAATACTTAACGAATTCGACAAATTTCTTACACTACATATGCTGTGGTATAAGGTGGCAGTCATTGATCAATGATGAGCAAGACTTGTAATCGGGTGCTTTGCCATAAGAGAGAGAGAGAGAGAGAGACATATCATAAATTATTGTTCTCATAACAAAAAAAAAATGATATCAGAGTCTTGATCAGATAAAAATGAAATGACAGAATTTTAATACAATAGAATCACTGAAGATAGAATTCACAAAAAAAAAACACATTAATGATAACAGTACATAATATACTTAATAACATGTGATATAACAATCAAAATAAAGAGATTCTCGTTAATTCACAGCGTGAGTAATAAAAATAACATTTCGCCGTGTGAAAACTCAATGCTATTCAATAAAATGACGATAATTACAATATAATACATAGGTATAATAAAAATCATAACTGATTAGTAAGTAATCTTAGTTAAAATACTTACACGTACTTATATAAAATACCTGTGATACAATGAGATTTGCGATTTAACGAACACCTGTAAAAGCGGATTTCGTTTATAACGAATATATTTGACACTACGTACGTCAAATAACTATGGTAACATAACAATGTCTACATCTCGTAAATAACAGATTTTGTAGTTACTCATTCGTTATGTTCGAAGATAGTTTAATTCGAAACGATAATGATAAGTTTTCCCTATTAAATAGATTATATAGGTATTATTATGATATGGTAAGTATCCGATTTTGTGCATTTTTAATATTGCCTTGAATTTAGTGAAAAAAAAACTGTTTATTTATCTAAAAATATGGGGAAACCATGGAGTGATGTGTGTGTTGGTGTTACCCTATTAAGGTATGGACGATACATTCATGTGTGTACCCAAACACGACACAACTATGCCTCGTTAAATAAAGACATCCAGAATGAGAGGTGAACAACACTGCTGATATATTACGCTGATAAATATGTTTCTTTATTAACACCAGCATTCTTAGACATTACCCAAATGAACATAAATGATACCTAAAACCGTTATATCCTTTACCCAAATGAACAATGTCTTGGTAAAAAAAAAAACGGCGAAAACAAAATGTCGGTAATTTTATTTCAAGTATGAAAAACAGACTAAAAATAAATAAAACGAAGTATCCCTCGAATGGGACAAAAAAAATACGAATAAATAAATAAAAAAATAAAAGCTTACCTGAGAGGTAGTCCCGGGTTCCATTGTATCCTTTGGGTGGTGGGATTGGCGCCAAGTCAGGGTCTACGAGCAATGCATGATCATGGAGAATAATGTCAAACAGTCGTTATGAAGACTTGTGCAAAAATGAATGAACCGAAATTGACTTTTACCTCCGGGAAGGACCTCAACAACAATGTAAAAATAAAAATTTCTTAGGTACAATTAAATGTCGCTTACTCCAGTAACCGAAATTGACTTTAAATCCGGGGAGGATCTCAACAACAATAGAAAAATAAAAATTTCTTAGGTACAACTAACTGTCGCTAACTTCAGTAACCAAAATTGATTTTAACTAAGGTAAGGATCTCAACAATATTGAAATAATAAAAATATCTTACAATTAAATTTATCTGCGTTGGATTTAAATTCATTGGTCAAAACTAAAACAGTCGATCAAATAGTAAATTCCTTCGATAAGACAGCCATCTGGGCATAGAATTTACTAAAATTGCCCCGAAATTAAGAAAATACGTGTTTTCAATTTCAGTTCATTCAATAATAGTGGTTCATATTTACAAAAGATGAAAGGAATTGAGAAAAATGATTTCATGTTTCAAAAACTCAATAAATTTATGTACTATTTCGAAAGAAATATGTGGTAACTAAAATGATTGAAAGGGTATAAAACAATAATTTAAACATGAAAAGTGGGGGAAAGAACGTAGTGATGTAAAACAAAACAAACTGAGCACACTCGCAATAAATAAACATGTCTTTGGTGAAGAAATAAATAAATAAACAAACTGGTGCCATAATAAACAAATCAACAATAACCTTGAAATGTCACTGTGGGTCTTGCAGTGAAGGTTGGAAGAACCTTTGGCCACGATGGTCTAACAGGTCTAGGAGGTACAGGGGCGTATTCCCTCGGAGGCTCGTAGCGAAATCTCGGCCTGTGCTTTGCAGGATCGAATTCTTGATTCGCAAACACATCACTCGTTTTCGACCCTTTCAATATTGATCCGGAACCTTTATGAATTTTTGTTCTCATGGGTGAAACTGATTTGGGTCTGGGACGATCTTTTCGTACGGGTGAAAATTTATCTTCAGAAATGTAATCGGAAGACGATAATGATCTGTTGTTATCCTGCCTTCTGGGATATTTGTGGGCTGTCCACGATCCAGACAGATAAGGTGCGATATCGCGTAATTCATTGAAATCTGGAGCCGAGGTAAACATTTGTCCGAGTAAAGAAGTATCTTTCTTTTCGAAAGCTCTTCTTATTCTTTCAACTTCCCCAACTGGACACTCATCAGGGTACTCCTTAGTTGGGATTGGCGGAGCAGTTAATGAACGTGGTTTGAGAGAAGCCAGTTTTGAAATGATGTCAATATGGGGCATATCTCTATTGTCAGGTCGGAGTGGAGTTTTAGGAATAGGAGAAGTGGATTTTTTACTGCGGCTTCTTCCTCTGCTAGAAGATAGTTCGTATTTGTGTGTAAGTCTGTCGACGTCACCTCTTTCGTGTCGTTTGACGTTAGCAGATGTATTCAACTTTTTCCAGTTGTGTTGAAGGAACGTTCTAACAATCTCTGGGTCGCTTTGGTGACGTCTTAATGTAGGAATGGATAAATCAGCGTCGTTGATAAAATCTATGAATTCGAATTTCTTTTTCAGCTTCCCAACATCTCCAGCTTTTACGAGACTCAAGTACGCTCTCCAGTATCTTTCTGGATCGGGAGACAAACTTCTGCTTCGACAAATATTTTCTGTACTCGAAAAATTGGACGCAAGTGATGGATTTCCACTATCGCCTTTAGAGTCAGATATTTGAGGTGCTTCTGAGGGTTTTATGGACAAAGATGAATAATTATTTTTTTGTGTTTCTCCAAATATGTCTTTCAAACTTGTGTACGAAGTAGAATGAGTAATACGTTTTGGAGAAATTCGTATTTCTTCCATTTTGCATGGAGGTGGCGATGGTATTTTAACTTGCTTCTCCTGCTTTTCTTCATGATGATCCTCCTTTTCTTCTGGCGAGTCTTCCCTTGGACGATAAATAACAGTACAAACACTATCCTCCAAGGGAGCTTTTTCAAAAAAATCAATCTTCTTTTTTATATCTTCGCAGGTTCCTCGAAAAATCACTGTCTTATTTGAAGTGTCGGAGCTTCCAGTTTCGTTTTCGCTTGCAGACGAAGGTCTTAACGGGGAGTGATTCTTCTGACTTTCTTCAGCTTCGACAATACTCCAATTATCGATCAGACTCGTACGATCCTGACTATTTGGTGGAATATTTTCATCTTTGGCTATTGAAGAACCCGGACTCTCAGAACCGCCTTTGGATATACCACGAATTTTCGCTGAAGCGATGGCACCTCGAGTCTCTTTTGCCAAAATAACAGGCGAATATTTTTCTTTACTTTGCTTTATCTTTTCTAAAACTGCTTGACTCAACGTCATTGAAATGCGTTTCTTGTCCTTTTCAGTTAAGTTTTGCAAAGCGTTGATAGAATTCTTAATATCCTTCTCATGTGGTAGGTGATTGATGGAACTAATCGAATCTGATTTATGGGGTCTTATAGATTCCATTTCGTTCACTTGATCTCCAACGGTAAAAGAGTTACACCTGACCTGCAAAGCATTACTTGGTTTGTCTGCAAGTGGTGGAACAGTAATAACGTAATCCTCTTGTGCGTCTTTTTCAGGTCCTCTTTGTTTAGTTTCATATTCTTTACTGTAAATGGAATTCAGTTGACTTTTAAGCGCGCTGACTTGCTCCATAGATAAACTACTCCAAAGACGACTCCCAATACCGAGTCTTTCGCGAATATTTGCGACCGTTGGTTCGGTTAAAACTTTAGATGGAACCCTTTCTGCTTTGAACGAAGAATCCGACTGCCTTCTGGTAGAAAGGCTAGACGCAAGATTGATGACAGAATTCCCTCTCCAAAGTGGTTTGTACGAGTCTCTTTGTAATATATCGCGATATTTTTTATACTCGTACCTACTTTCGCTTTCAGCCATTCTGTTAAAATGATCCTTCAAGTCTTCAACGGATTTTTCTTTGGCCCTCAAATTCCAATCTCTATCACCGGACCATTTCAAAGATTCTGCGTCATGTGGCAAGAAAAGCAAATCTTTCTCTTGTTGCTCCAACTTCATCCTTTTATATAATCTATTTAATTCATCTTCAGCGCGTTCTTGAGCTCTGATTCTTTTCCAACGTTCAAAATCAATAATCTCCTCGTCCCTTTTACGAGGTCTGAGATCACTGGATGAAGTAGCTCTTTCTAATTGCCCGATACGTTCAAGATACGTATAGAATTTATTCAGCTCTTTGAATCGCTCGGACTTTGCTCGCCTGTGTTTTAGTTCAGTGATATATTCTTGGTAATCGAGATGATTTCTAATGTGCTCTAGATCTGCAATGGATGTACTGCGATCTAAATAAGATCCGTCGTATCTATCGACTCTTGATTTCTGCGAGTCTGCATCGCCAGCGCTTTGAGTTCTGAGAACTTTGTTTTTTAAACTTTGAAGACAGTCAGCTGTCCTGCATTGAGATATTCTCGCACTGTGTATTCTTCGACACGAAGGCGATCTCAATGGTGAAGGAGATGGTGATTGAACACGTATTTTTGAAACTATTCGTGGACTTATGAACTCCTTGCTAGGCGACAATGATGATTTTCTTTTATAAGATGGAGGAGGGATTAGACTTCTTCCATATTTACTAGTCGTAGACACGGGAGATTCTGATCTGGATCTTGCTTTCTGAGAAACTAGTCCGATATTCCTTTTGATTATATTTTCACAAACGGGCCTTGACGTTTGACTAAAAACAATTTTCGAGGGAGAGGCATGCCTTTCAGGCTCTGGTGTTTTCTTTCGTTTGTGGTGAACAATAATAGGCGACAGGGGTCGGGAGGTCTGCGAAAATATAATTTTTGCTGGAGGTGAAGGAACTCTTTTATAAACGAGTTTTTTAGGCGAATCAACAGCTCTTGTAAATCTCGGCAGGACTGGCGACTTCGGACGAACTGTCTGAGAAAATATGAGCTTTTGAACTGGTGGTTCACTTTTACTCCTATTTTCCATTTTGGGAGTATATCTCGAAGCGTAGAACGATTTGGAAGCCTCGATTCTTGTGGCCAGTCTACCAGGCCATGATAGTGCTCTGGGACTCACTCTGATCAACTCGTTTCTGTCCCATGATCTGAATTTAGACTCACTCACTGGTTTCCTATTAGATAAATAAGAATTTGAGTAGCGAGACAAATGTGAAGTATTCGAACTAGTATTTTGGAATAGTTTCGCTTTTTCCAGAACAGTTGTGCTGTAATAATTCGTATCATTAGGGAAATGGAATCTGTTGGGAACATCTCTCAAAAATAAATGCTGGAAAAATGAGTCCGTTATTACGGCATCTCTTCTATCCAATATTTCATTGTAGCTTATAGTCGGATTATTTTCATATTGTTCAACATAAGAATCAATATGTTTATTTAACAGTTTCATGTACGGTAATGATTTAGGATCCACAGGATTAGATCTATCACTTTTATCATCCAAGATTTGGTTCAGATTAACGAAACTTTTTGATTTCACTTCTTCACTCTTAGTCTTTTTAATATTTTTCTTTCCGTTTGTCTTGGGAGTCTTCACTTTGGAACTTTCATCTCGAGAAGTTTTTCTGGTTACACTTAAATCGTCGCTGCTTTTGTGTTTTAACGATGTTTTAGAAGATCTAATTTTATTTAGAGACGTGTTAGAAGTTTTAATTTTACTTTTGACGTCACTCAATTTTTTGCCGTTACTTTTAGAAGAATTGCGTTTTGTGATGTCGTTTAAGGACCTACTGGGAGAATCAGCATTGTAAGTATGCGATGAAATTTCCGAAGGAGTAGGTGACTTTCGTTTTTCCATGCCGAGAAATCTATCAGACGTTCTAAGAAAATCTCTACCTCTTGGAGACATGGCCACTGATATGTGTAACGTCTTATTGCCTCTATCCTTAGAGGGAAGAAGAACGGTGGAATGTTTGACAGTCGTTCCTGGAGGTAACTTTTGAATCTTAAATCTATCAGACGACATCTTAGAGGATCCGCCCGAAGACAATGTTTCTGTAGATTTTGAAATACTTTTTACTGGAGACTCTCTTATACTCTTCAAGGGTAAAATTTTCTTTTCGCTGGCGAAAGTTCTGTCTAAAGAAGTCCCCCTATCGAGTATTCCAGTTATAGGAGTTTTACGTCCAGCACCACCTTCAATCACAACTTTGTTACTTGAGTCATTGAAATATCTGTTCATCGTGGGACTGGCATATTCTATGGGAGACATTGTTCGTCTTGGAGAAGAAAAACTACTGGTTCCTTTGGACGTCTCGCTGGCACGTTTTCTGCCGTTCGATACTTTGGAACTCTTTACTTTCCCTGTTTGTGAAACGCTCACTGTAGGCACTGTTGTCTTTGTGGTTTTGATTCTTTTTCCATCAGCTGATTTCATCTTAGTCTCCAAAACCTCTTTTCGTCTACTTTCTATGGAAACAGACCTCTGAGCTATTTTATTGTTAAGTCTGTTCTGAAGATACTTCACGTTTGAACTCGTCAGATTCTTTTCTCTTTGAATAGCTTTCCCTGTTGAAATTGATGAAACTAATCTAAGCGTTGAGTTGGACTTCGACGATAGTCTCTTTGGCGGGGCTGGCGGGCCAACGCGGTTAACTTTGGGATATTCGAAACTAATAAACGAAGGCACACTTTGTTTTTCTTCCAACAGGCTTCTCGGAGCTGTCAATGTCGTGTGAACAGGATAACAAACAATGTCGTTACTTAAATTCTTGGACACGTTTTTGTGGATCCTTATTCTTGTCAGCGTTGGAGAAAGTGGGAAATATTCAATCTCCGTGTCATCTGGGAAGGATCAGATAAAAGAAAAAGAAAACTAGCCATTAGATCGGTGAATCAAATAATGATACGGATATCAAATTATAACCGTAACCAAAAAATAATCAACACACTGATCTGTGATCAAATCAAAACATAATATTCTGTGCCAATATTGTGTGCGATTCAAAAACGTGATTGTCAACTAATTACGGTGGATTATTAGGCCATGTTTTGTTGCTCATAAACGGTAGAAACGTTTGGTGGGATTAATGTTTCCGATGTTGTGTTTCTATGATGCTCTACTGCATAATCTGTTGCTGTGTGCAAAGTGAAGTGTTTTACAACAATATGTTCCTAAAAACAATACGATAGATTTGTTTGTTGCATGCTCAAGTATTGAAAATGTTAAAATTGTGATTATTTATTAATAAATTGTTAAATAAAAATATTACCTTCATGTTGAAAAGCTCAGCCAACCGACACCAGCGACAGATGTGAGAGAAATTGTTGTTAATTGAAATATTAATAAAAAAATACACTCACCTTTTCAAATGTGCAGAAATCCAACAAGCGTTAGAATTCAATGCGACAAAACCATGAACAACTCATGCAGAAACTTTGCGATAAGTATTGTATTATAATTTATTATATCTATGAAAACAAATCGGCGCAACGATATCTAAATATGTATAATTGCATTTTAATCTATGGCAACATTTATTGCGAGACCGACGTAAAGAAAGTTAGCTGTGACATTAAATGTCAAATTTTGAAAAAAACTTGCGGTGAAATAAATAGTAGGCAGGTTTAGTGAAGTATTGATAAAAATTATAAAATATTCGATAGGTTTACTTTTTCACTAGAAATAACATAATTTGTATGATTTGAATGAATATTTTTGCTGATTTATTGAGTAAATGTGAGGCATGTTTATTATACTGCTAATTTTAAGTCTATTACGGAAATACCTACATAAACTAATGTAAACAAACTTTACAAAAACTCGTATTTATCGTTCTTTAATAATCACAACTAATAATTAGCGCAAAAAACAGATTATATAGTGTTATTTATAAAACGCATCTCCGGCCGCAATATCGTTATTTTTTTCAGTGCTTTGGCCTGTCTTTATTTGCGTAGGTCTTGTATATTGTCACATTTATTTAGGTAGGTAGGTATTTCAAAAAAAGAACACTTTTAATTTTCGTATTAGATTCAAAGTAGAATCTAGGAAGCCAGGAAAAACACCTCGCAAATTTGTTAACCGAACACAGAAAACACTGTTTGTTTATAATTAAAACCAATTTACCTGTCAAAACTAGTTAATCACTACATTGTTCGTTTCAATTTTACATGTTGCGAAATACGACTAGCTTTAAAAAGACCGCAAGATGAATAATTGCGATATGAGTTTTATGACATTAGTTGGATACAATATGGCTGACCTTGTCAACGATTTTCCCGCCATCTGCACACATCATCGCTCATTTGATTATTAGGTAAAGGGACAATGGAATGACCACGAATACTACAATAGGTAACAATAATATTACAGCCACTGTAACAAATGCGATTATGCTTTCGTTGCGTTTTTCTGTGTTTCCGCGAATTTGAAACAGGGTTGTCACTTTTCAATTATGATATTATGATAATCGAGCCGTCGTAAATCTACTAAGCCCTGACACTCAAATAACATCACCATGGCAACCACTTACACCTTGTCTTAAGGATAAACACATATGCCCGATCCCACCAACTACCACCTAGGAAGCAGACCCCTAAGGAATTTCCATACAAAACCACAGATAATTTGAGTGATTATTATAACTGTCATAACCTTTAAGATATAAATCCATACAAAATACAGCATGCAGCTCTACTTAGTTAGGTGGCCAAATATCTCAGCCCAGAATCTCCCTCACTTAAGTAGCTGCATGCTGTATTTTGTATGGATTTATATCTTAAAGGTTATGACAGTTATAATAATCACTCAAATTATCTGTGGTTTTGTATGGAAATTCCTTAGGGGTCTGCTTCCTAGGTGGTAGTTGGTGGGATCGGGCATTAGTCTATGGCATATTCCCCCCACACATCTTCTTACCACGAGTTGTGACATCATCAGCTTAGACCTGTTACGTCACTTAGACCTGGTCTGTATTGTATGTTAATAAGCCTCGTGATAATTAAAACCTTTTTTGATATTTGTGACTTAATAATTGTTAGAAATAAAGACTTCGCGCGCATATACCTAACTTTATTTTTGAGTGAAACACTACATAAAAAAATAACAAGATACGCATCCATAATAATAAGAAATGTTTACTAGGGCGAGCTTATCACTGTACAGCAATCTCGTCCAGCTAACCCTATTTTATTGTGAGATTATCTCAATTTTTGCCTAAAAACTAACGAATGGTCTATAAAAGTTCACCTAAAAACAAAAACTGATGTGAAAAAGTGCGATAATGTTTTTTAATAGCGCTGTAAAGTGAATATGTAATTCTATGACTAGATGTAGATTTCAACAGTTAAGTTTAGTTCCAAATCATATAGTTTCAAGGAATTAAGAATAGGGCAACCTGACAATGTCTTCTCTGTCCACCCCGCAAAGGACGCGGCGTTAGGGGACAGATAGGTAGACATAATTTTTATTTAAGTACATAGATAACTATGCTTACTTTTAAGTTTAAAATTCATTGCCTTAAATCACAAATATAATATAGTAACAAAATTTCAACAAATCTGGCATCCTTATCATAAATTTCATTTTACAAAATACAAAAATATGTAAAAAAAGCATTGTTTAATTTTGCATAACCCTAAACGAAATGTCAAAACAATTGAACCACTGTCAAAATAGGTCACCTTGATAGATAAGTAGATACTGGATATATTAAAATCATATACTATGTATAAATGATGCATCACATCGCTCTATCTATGTTGTACAATGTACATCAATGGAAATACCACTATTTTAGAGCAGTGGTGTCCAACCGAAATTGCAACAAGGGCTACTTTTAAACCATTGCCATGCTTTGCGGGCACCGTACCTAGTTTAACTTCAATAGTAACTAAAAAAGCCTCGTTTTACTCTTCTTACATTCTATATTTTACTTATTCTATCGTCGGCCACAGAAAAGATGGGCCGACGATATAATCCCAGTAGCGGGTAGAAGATGGGCTCGCAAAGCTCAGGATACAGGACAATGGAAGTAAATGGAGGAGGCCTATATCCAGCAGTGGAGAGATGGCTGAAGGAAGAAGAAGAAGACTTGAGCACCGCGTGCTATTTTTTTACGACACAACTGTAATTCAATGGATGTTCATGTCAATTTTTAAAAATTTTTGATACTCTTGTGACCAGCAACGATACGCAGTAATAATTTGATTTAAAAAGTGTAAGATTTTAAGGTTTTGCAGGAAAATTTATCAGCGTATTCCAGTTTTCCCTGTCGACCACCATCGCTGTACTTAAGTATATAAAGTTTTTTAATTTATTTAATTGATTTTTGTATGCCATCAACATCGCCATGTTGTGTCGGAGTGCTGTCTCACAGCGTATGGAGGAAACCCGGAGGATTTCTTGACACTCAACGAATCGGCGACCGAATATTTGAGAAACAATACTTTTAATTTTTAATTTCTGACAATCAAACATGAGCTCTATTATTGTAAATTGATGTGATGTACCATTATTGACCATACAATAAATAAATAAATCGCTGCAGGCGAATTTTTTTATCCCAATCTAATGTTTTTCATATTTTTACATATGGGGACAGCAAAGTTGCAAAGACAGCAAATATTATTTTAACGTAATACATACAGTAAAGATAAACTTTTGTAAGTAATAGTAATTCTTTATTTGTCCATATTTTTGTTAGCGGGCGCCTAAAATAAAGGTCGCGAGCTACAAGGCGCCCGCGAACACCGGTTGGGCCCCACTGTTTTAGAGCATTACTATGTGACTAGCTGTAATCATTTCGTTATGTCATTGTTACAAACTCATATGTGACAATATTGCTATTTTGTTACGATGTTTTCTCATAGAAAAATGTAATGGAGCGAAACCATTCTATTGTACTATTGTATTATTTACTATGAAGGATCAATCTAATTCATTTTCTACGGACCATTTCAAGCCAATAGAACAAATATATGTCAAAAACGCTGGGAATAACAGCGTTCTAACTAGCAGTCAAAATTCATACAATGAATACAGTTTGTTGTCAGAAAAATTGGCGTCACACTCATTTTCATAGCGTTGTATTGACACAAATGAAATGGAGCGAATCTTGTCAAAATGTATGAAAATAATTTGATTAGGTACATCGATAAATAAAGGTTAGACGGGTTGAAAATTTCTCCTTAATTATCAATAGATGGCGTTTTATTTAGTTCCAAATTTAAATCAGTGTCTATCATGAACAAAACTGCAGCCAAATAAAAAAACAGACTCTCTTACGCCAGTATTGTCGCATGTTTGCACGGTTTTCTAAAGCCTAGTATAAAATGAAGAAAAGAAAATGTCTTTTTGCCTCATCCACACTCTTGGCAAGTGGCGGCCCAAGGAGGTGTTCATGAGTAAAAAGGCGTGAATGGTCAGTTACCTAAACGAGCTAGGACAAACGCCCCTTCCGCACGCCTTTTTACTCATGAACACCCGCTCCGCCCGGCGCACAATAGACCCTCCCATACAAATTAGCACGCGGAAAATACAAAATTCACACTTTATTTTTGGAAAAATAAATGTATTTCCAAATAGCTAGATAAATGTGGAATCCAAAACTACCAAAGAAAACACTGGTGCATCCTTTAGGTTACTTTGACAACATCGCGAAATACAAGTTCACGCGCTAGATCAAATTTGAGAACAATTCAATTCGTTTATTGCTGTGCGTTAGAGAGCATTTTTCTCAGTAAATTTGTATTAAACAGTTTTATTTTTTTATGTCATTTCGAATTTCAATAAACATAATGTACATTTGAAAAAAAAATATCTTGGAAATATTTTCATATTATGTACTTAATTAATTATAAAAAAAACTCATATAATTTGTCAATTGAGAATATATAAATATTTTTTTAAAGGCTTGTAACTATTTTGCTACACCGAGCTACATTTTAGTTTTTTAATATTTTAAAGCCCCAATATCTCTACTAATAGTGGTAAAAAAATTGGCTGCCGATAGGTGCCTAAACGAGGGTTTTTGTAATTTGTGCTGAGCGAAGTCGCGCTATAAATCGCCTAGAAATGGTTACGTTTCTTAGTCAATGCGGCGATCTTCAATCGTTGTTCTATCATTCTCAATTTTTAAGAGCATACATTCATAATAAATTAGGTTTATCTGATTGAGGACTGTATAACACATTAAATAAGAGAACAATATTTTCATTTTGTACACATTTACGGAGGAAATTGTATAAATCAAATCGCACCTCGAAATTATTTGTAGAGTAATTTTGTACTTTGCATGCATTTGGGTATTCATTATATATTTTTGTTAATTAATAAATAAAAAGTATTGGGTATAGCTTATTAACTTTTTTATTAGTAAAATAAATAGTTTTAGGGAGTATTCTGGGTAGTTTTTTATTATAATAATAATAATTTTGGCACACTTAAGTATTATTTTATAAGGATAGACATACTCGTACGTGTTTACATCATATGGGCATTATATAATAGGTAGTATTATGTGGAAAATGAATCGGGAATAAAAAAAATGTGCAATGACAATGCTAAATGGTTATGTTTCAAGATTTGCTGCACAATGTTATTGCATTTTTTGTATGGTGAATATCCGTGATTATTGCGAGAGATTTTTGACCCTAGGCCTTACCTAAAAGTGATGTTATGTTCATGTACAGGTGTTAAACAAATAAAGGATGATAATATTGATTAATAAATCGAAAATTGGATCATTTTCCAGTTCCGGAACCAGGTTTTATGAAAGCTGCCATTCACCGTATTTTTTCCATTACATAAGCCTACGGTTATATGTGCATAGCATGTACCGCAAGCATGCTTGTTGAGTGTAATTACGTAATATCTATAAAATAATGTCTATTTAATCATCGTACATCAAAAAATATATAAATTTATTGATAGTTCGACTGTTATGATTTTCTGATTTCTAAATCCTCGAAAGAATCTACTGTGCGGCGCTTTCCAAGTGTGTGGTGTGGGTTTTAAATATTTTGTTAGTAGGTTTGTTAGTAATAATTTATATGAATTAAAAGCGCTAATAGTTTGCTTAGCAACAGAAATGTGATAAAACAATACGAATTCAATATAGTAGACAAGAAAAAACCGTATCCTTCAATAAAATAACATGTTTATGAATAAAAATAAGATTCAGAAGCATCATATTATAATTATAGTCGAAACCTGGCCACAAACGCAAAAAAGTTGCTGTAAAATGTACATTTTTATACTTCAGTGTCGAGGTAGGTATATTTAGATAAGTCAAATCACTAGGTATATGGTTGACAAGGATAGAAAACGGGCTCTCAATTTGCCCCACAATCATTGGTCTAATTGATAATAGGTTGCTATGGATTTTGGCAACACTACGTCCTTGTATTCCAGAGATAGTAAATAAAAATATCAATATTGTAATATTTTTTAAACGTGTTTGTCAATTGCCCGTCTCTAGAAAAAAACAAATGGTTATTTTGAAAATCACAATTTATGTTTAGTGAGAACATCAGAATTTTCTACGTGTCATAATTGAATATAACAAGTAGTTATCTCAACAGATACACAGCAAAGGATGGACCTTCCATCAGGCTTATGACTGATCGTCGGCTGGCTTAATGTCATCACTTTACACCAGCCGACGATCGGTCATAAGCTTGATGAAAGGTCCATCCTTTGCTGTGTATCTGTGAGATTACTGCTTGTTATAAAACAAATGGTACTGTCATGGATACTCGAAGAATCTATGGCAACATATTAATTTAACCAATCATCATGGGAAAAATTGACAGACCATTTTTAATATTTGTCAACTATTTAGTAAACATACCTCTCAAATATACCTCTTTGATCACTGTATTTATTTTTATACAAACAAATGACAGGAGTTTGATTTTTAAAAAAGGAATAAAATTGTCTATGAGTGCCATAGACAATAAAAAAAAAGTTGCCGTTCGATTATAATTTCTGAATCTTGTTCACACTTTAAAACATCACGATTTTAATAAAAGCAATAAGCTTGTATTAGTAAATAGTGTTTGGAGTCCACATACCTTTAGGTCTATCTGGCGCTGGCTTTCTGAAACCTTGTAGAGGTGGTTCTCCCCCAGCTTGCAGTTCTCTGTAGGCCTGGCGTTGTTCACGAGGTGACAGTAGATTCTCGTTTCCTTCACGACGTCTGAAGATTAATGTTGAGTCACTTTCGTAGCCTGATTCTTTGAGAGCTCTGTGGAGAACAAAATTGAGTCGTTGAAAAAATAACTGTCTAATGTTTATAAGTGAGTAAGAACTGTTTATCAGTCCGGATGTTATCTGCAAGTTTCATGGTGAAAAATGGTATTGTTGGTACCCCTAACTGTCAAATCTTGTCATAAGAGCTGTCAAAGGTCCGTAATTTTCTCATATTGTGCTTTTTACAATTGGGTTATAATGCCGATAATATTGCAGAGCAGCGCTAGAGAAATTATCTTGAAGCTAAGAGAGTTTCGGCAGTGGGAAAAATAACATAATGCTGCAATAATTGTATTCCTTTGAACAAAGTACTATCTCCAACTGCTGCCATTACGGATTTAAAAAATAATGTTGCCAGTTCACTCTAGCAATCCAAAAAATTAAAGATTCATTTAAAAGAGCATAGGTATCTTATTATTACATTGATCAACACCAAAATCAGTATTTTTTCATTTTTTCAATCAATTTTTTTCGGTGAATCTTCTTACAGGGTATAAAAAATTATGGAACTTTGACAGATTTTTTGACAATAATGGCTACCAACATTAGAATTATGCATTATGCCACTTGCAGACAACTTTCGAAACACCAAATTATATTCAAATATCAGTAACTTTAATTATCTATGACATCAAAAAAATGACTAATTTTGTCTACGCATTGTGAAAAAAAATATGTCACTGATTTACCTGGCCATATACGACTTGGAGAGAGCTGACGATGAGATACTCTGCTTATTATTTAGTATGTGAGGTTGGTTGGTAGACGCATTGGCTAATTGCTGTAAAAAGAAAACAACACACATGAATACTTATGGAAAAACACGCAGAAAAATGAAATGTGAAGAAAGTGCAAAAAAGAAAAAATCAAATTATCCGTGAGCTCAGATGATAACAATTAATAACCACTGTGTATTTTTTGGGGTTTTTCTACTGCGTCTACTTTCACAATGTATTACGCTTTCGACGTCTGTGCTAACCTCATCTTCAAGATTATGTAGGTAATTTGTATGTGAACAAGTTCGTTTTGAGACAAACATAGAAAAAAAATCCAAAAAATACACAGTGGATATGAAAAAAAGCCGTCAAGAATAGGAAAAATTTATGATGAATTTTTAAGATTGAAAATAAATTCTTTAGATCAGTGGTTCCCAAACTATATTCCCAGATATGCTATGATTAAACTTTTCATTAATAGGTATGAAATAAACCCTAATATCTTTGTACACTTTACAGTACAAGCTAGAAAAGCTTATGTTGTGAAGTGGAGTAAGTTGGTGTCGGGGATCGAACCCATATCTTTACCCGCTTTACAGTTGGGAGCGTTAACAAACTGGATACCGACCACCTCATTGAAATTGATTAATGAAATTGAAACAATGAATTAAAATTGGATAGTTGAAACATGCAAAATAAAATATATTTACAGTAGGTATTTCATTATTATAAATTAGTTTATAAAACCCTTGTTCGCATTAGACCGGTAGTTTAGTCTAGCAGGTTCGGAATTTGTAACAATGCTGGATATACCCTAACTTATTATCCTAGTATATAATATCAGGTATTGTTACTAATTCACTTACTAATCGGATAAACTACTAGCCTAATGCGAACAACGTATAATATACTTCATTTTAGTGAATGTAATTTTTTATTTAAGTTGGTTAATTCATCATGCTGCATCATGCACTGTACAAAAATTTACAACAAAAAAATTAACATTTGCCTAGAAATCATGCATAATTAACATTCAAAATAACTTGAGACGTCACTATATACGTATTTTTGAAAATAAGAACAAAAAGAAACAAAAAACAAAGTGAATTTTGGACAAAAAATAAAGCTGTGTTATTTTGGAAATAGAAATTTTTAATTTTTTCTTAAAACTTTTAAGACAAAATTTCGTTGGAATGAATTATTTGAGTTTAAGCTAAAAATTTCTGAATAAATTATGCCATTAAATGAATCTGGGTTCATTTAAAAAAAAAATACCCAAATACACCTTTGTACATTTCACAGTAAGTTTGAAAAGCTTGTGTCGTGAAGTGGAGTAGGTCGGCATCAGGGATCGAACCTGCGCCTACTGGATTAACAGTCGAGCGCATTACCAACCAGGCTACCGACCACCTCAAATAAAATACAAAAAAAAAAGATTGATACTTTTACATAATTATGAAAAAAAAGCTTAGCCCATTGACCACCGACTTTTAAAGACATTTTAAAGTTGTACAAATGTACAAAGATTTGAGCTCAAACTCAAATAATCATTTTGTAGTTTAAAGTAAAAATGATGCAATAACATTGAAAAGAAAAACAAAACCAATAAGAGTGACATGTCATTCCATAGACAAAGTTTGCATTCAAGGCAACATGTAACATGTATGGTTATATCTTACACTCCGCTCTATGGCTCGAGCCAATAGAATGTTGTAAGGCGGCAATGGAGAGTTTTCATCCAACCACTAAACAGTAGCGCATCCGGCAACCAATCCAGGGTGAGATAATGAAGAAGCAAAACCAATCGCGTTAAAGGAAAACAATTTTGAATTAAGAACACATTCTCACATTTCTTTGCTTTTTTTTAAATGTGTCAGTATTATACACTAATGATCAATTCTTATATTTTTCAACAATATTTATTATAATTTGTCTGTTGGGTACTTGTTTTTAAATAGCTAGTAGCTCTATTGTCAAATTTTGTATCCATGGTGACTCATTTTCGAAAGTTTTTATTTTAATTCTATTTATTTACACTTTTGGTGAACAAAATACAGAGATATGTTAACAATACGACTATAAATCACAACATTTGTTCACTAGGGCGAGCTTATCGCAACGCTGCGATGTCTGCCAGCAAACACCTTAATATATTTTATAGAATCTTGGATATTCAGATTTGTCTGTTGGGTACTGTTTTATATTACTAGTAGATCTATTGTAAAATCTCGCAGTCACGGTGACCCGTATAACTCTGACCAGAAAGTACCTCATTTTTCTTTTTTGTAGCAACAATATAGGGCCAATTCTATAAACACTATTTAAGTGAGTGCTAATTAAAATAAAGACTTCTTTTTTCAATTAAGTATTAAGAGTTACAGAATTAGACCCACATGTTGCCGCATTTAAAAACAATTCAGAATACAACATCTTTTAACACATTCTAAAATTATTGTTGAAAAATATAAGAATTGTACACCAAAAATAAAAAAAAACCAAACCACCACAACAAATAAATTAATAATTACAAATTAATTTTAAAATGTACAATAAACCCTTTTTATTAAAGATGTAAATGTTGAAGGTTTAACAGTGTGCGATTTGACATTGTTTCTTGGTTTTTCGGGGGGGTTGTTGAGAGAATGAATGATGACAAAAGAGATATATTTGAGTAAGCGAAGAGGGGTGAGGAAGCGTGGCCGCCCGAGACTGACCTGGTCCGATCATGTCGACCAGATCCTCGAGGATGGACGCGTTTTGAGTAAAAGGAATCGGAGAGCGTGTATGACAAATTGCATGAATGTGACGGAAGTTAGGAGTATGTGTAAGGATAGGGCTGTCTGGCGCTCTGTCCTCTCTGCCTACCCTGCAAGGGACGTGGCGTGAAGGTATAGATAGATAGAACCATGTGTAGATAAACTTGATCGACGTTTCGACGCTCCTACTGAGGAAGACAACAAAAGGAGTGTCGAAACGTCCATCAAGTTTATCTATACACATATTTCACCCGAAAACCAAGAAACAATATTAAAGATGTGTTTGTTAATTGTCAATTATTAAATATAATTAGGTGTTTTACAAATAATGTACAGTTTGATAAATACAATTAATTATATTAAACCACCAATAAATAAATAAATAAAAATCACAATAAATTAAAAGTTAAATTCGTGTGAACCAAAATAAAATGCACAACTTATGAGGTGTAAATTGTGTTTTATGAATTTGTTACCTATCATCTTACTCTGTGAATTAAATTTTTTATTTATTTATTTTAGTTTTTAGTGTCGTCACCCGAAAAAAACAAGGTTATAACTAGCAAGCAGTTATCTCAAAGGAGAGACTTCCCATCAGGCTTATGACTGATCGTCGGCTGGATTAATGTGATCACTTTACACTTAAGTATAACATTCACCGATTCCAGTCCATAAAAAATCTGTACAAAAGCTTATTTTCACGGTTTGATAGCAAAAAATAGAACTTTTACTACATGTGATAAATATTTTAAAAACCCTACAACTAGCGCCACCTAGGGACAGTTTCTATAAACATCAAATAGAAAACGTATTTACACCGATACCTTTAGCTATGAAAATTTATAACCAATAAGCTATCAAACTACGCTATTTTCAAGTAAAATTCTAATGTGTATGTATACTGTATAGTGGGGTGTCCCGTCAACATATGGAGATGTTTTATTTTACGAATATCGAAACATAAGAGGTCTCAAAATTTAGGTAGGTATGTATTAACGAATAGTTTCAGACTGCATATTTAATTTTAAAGGAGAATGCTAAAAAAACCAGGCCTGGCACAAACGAAATGTAACTCAAATGATAGGTAAAAATGAGTTCTTAAATACAGCATTGGTGGCATCATCGAAATCAATGGCTTAATGTGTGAAATACCTATTCGAAGTTATACAGGGTTTATGAATATGTTAGTAACAGTTACAATTGCGGTTTAAAACCGTATAATATGATGAGTATAAGGTAGCCCGTCTTCTTCTTCTTCAACAGCCTTGGTCCCTAGTTGTATCATAATTAAAAACAAAATATGCAGTCTGAAACTTTTCATTAATACACAAATTTTGACACAATCAAAAATTCGTAAAAAAATATATCCATACATTGACGGGACACCCTTATGTATAGATTATATTATGAAGTGCTAGTGAAAAGAATAAAAGAAAATAAAATTTTCTAAGTAAAAAAGTATTTTGAAAAACAACAAAATATCCGTACCCCATCAAATATGTCCATGACCTCGTCCCACCACTAGAAAGAAAGAGATGAATATATGTGATAAAGCATTACTCTTCTAAAAACACTACTTTTTTTCAAGTGCATTACAAATTTAAATATTCCGAAATTCTTTTTTCAAATTTTCTTGATTAAATCTCGTAGACTACAATCTACAGTTTGTCAATATAAATGGCCTCGGATTAATCTGAATCTTCAATTTTTTTTCTGGCAACATTGACGTTTCTATTGAAATTTTCTGGTTTATGTGTTGTCACATGGTCGCCAAAAAGCTACAAGTGGCGCCCTCATTGACAACCATCCCTTTCTTGAAAGACTGCATAATCAAATGAATAGTTAATTGATGCCAATTTCCTAATAAGAGGATATATTACAAAATTATGAAGAATTCATAAGAAAATATATATGGCACAATTACTAAAAATAACATGAAATGTATGAAAGTCAATATGTATTCTGAATTAATTACATGTTTTTAATTTTGATTTTGACATTTCTTTATTTAAATACCTATTTGAATTTAGAATACAGAACATTTGACACTAAACAAAGCAACATTATTTTCTTCTTTATTATAAACTTTGCTTGGCTAACTGAATACTTATCTTCAGCCAGGTATTTTTTACAACAAAGAATTGCCATATTAAAAAAATTATGGCACGTTGTCACGCCGAACTATTATATCAGCTCCGATTCTTAAATTTACAAAATTGAATGTACAATTTAAGTTTGTAATACACTTGAAATAAATTTACACCATTCGATTATGATTGTCGTTAATATTTCGTGTGGATTAACATTTTAACCTCAAATAATGCAGCCAATTGAATTTTTATGTTGTGTTAAGCCAATTATATTATCGCTCATCGTTAATATTGCAAGTTAAATACATACTTGAGTTTCAATTAGATTTGAGCATATTTTTTAAATGGCGATTGTGAAATTGTGTTTTATACATTTGAATGATGTGTTTTTGCTGTATTAATTGAGGTCTTTCTGTACTATTTTTGTTCGTGTAGAGATTTTGTGCAAACACTGAAATTAATTGTGTCTGTCATTTAGTTTGCATAAATAAAATGTTTGAAAGACCTCAATGTATGTGTGCTCGATCGTGTCAAATCTAAAAATCTTGTAATCAAATATGCCTTGTACAAATGAATAAATTTGATTAAATGATATCGAAAAGTATTGCATAGACTTGACAAGTCTCAACTCAATATAGAGTTTGGCTACATCACAATCGTTGATTATTTACCAATTTTTTTTTCTACGGATATTGGCAAGTTTGATTAGAATAATAATACATATACAAGAGACTCTGTAAAACTCCATTGTCATTTTCAACCTTAGTTGATAAAGAGGTTTTTTCGTATCAGTGACCCTATCCAAGCCGAACCCCATCAAGCTGAGTGAAAAAAAAACCTTGTTGCTTAAAAAATACAATCATTTTCCATAGTTATTGTCTGTGGTTGAAATGACAAGTGGATTGGACGGACAAACGTCACCCAGCAGACATCGGACATCAATAGATGCACATACAAAATCAATGTTGGTCAGTTTTTTAAAACGCTAAAAAGGTTTTTTTAAGCGCAAACCTCAGCCAAACCAAACGGAAAAACCCTTTTTAGTACTTAAAAAAAGCAATCTATTTGGCTGGGAAGTTCGAAAAGTGACTTCCCATGTCTGCTTGGTGACGTTTTTATTGCACAGTCTCTCGTAAGCATATGTTGTTAGTAAATATAACGAGGATAATAATTAATATACCTGATGCTTTACATACACGATGGGAACAAAATAAAATGTACATACGTAACGTTACATAGAATAAGGTTGATATAAAATACACAAATACATGTAATGACGTTGAATCCATATGCGGGAAGCAGCTACATAATGGAAAAATACCAAATAGTTGATTAATTTTTGTATTATTACCTGTTTTGCTTCCTTATCGACCACAGACGACTTTCCCGGGACGTAATCTTCTATCCTTCCCGGTTGATTTCTGTATATTTCTTGACTAGCTTTGGCTGAAGCAAGGGTACTGTATCTGTGTAAAAAAAAACATGTTATTAATATCGAAATTTGATTAAATTTAATTACCGTACAAGAGTCCGGATCTTTTTTCTGTACAATTACGAAACATTAGCTTATATTTAAAATGATTTCGCACAAATTGTATGAGTATTTATGGAACACCGACAATTCGTCCCCGACAGTTCGTCTTAATTAACTTAACTTTAACTTTATTTTTTATTTTATTTTAAAATATTTATATTATAGTTGATATTATTTTTCAGCACAAACTGTCGTAGGGACAAAATGTCCCCCAATAGGGTCCTTGCATGTTTTTTTTTTATTTTGGTTTTCGGTACATCAACTATAAATTAAGGTTTTCCGAAAATTTGAGATTTTAATTCTCTGTCTTTGTGGATATATTTATAAAATAAAGTCTCATATTCGATTCTAGCGCAAAAACAGGTTTTTGACTAGCCGCCATATTGTGACGTCACTTTCCCCAATTCCTCCATACATTCCCACAAACAATCAAATTTCTCTCTATGAATTTCATCGCGTCGTGACGTCACAATCATGTTAAACAATGGCCGCTCGTTTCAGAGCACCATAGAAAAACTCGTCAAATTAACATTTTCAATTAATTATTATAAATTAACGGTAAATTAAAATTACATAATTTAATTTTATTTGTAATTCTAGTAAGTAGAACTATCGATTTAATATATTTTTTGAATGATTAAAAAAAATGCAAGTACCCTATTGTATACGCTTAAAAAAACTACAGCATAATATACACAAGAAAAGCAGTCTTCAACCATCGGTCCATGTGAGCGGAGAAGAATAAAAAAAGCAGAAAAATACCTAAATAATATTTCTGTATGACAGTATTTCAAAGTAAGAATATAACGGTGTTTTATACAACAAATACACACAAAAAATTGGACAATGTTAAACACAAATGGATGACAACTTAAACACTAGTGAAACAACACTATTGCCATAAAAAAATACAAAGAAGAACCTCTTTCTTGATTGGGTTAAAATTTTCTCAAGAATTATTGCCGTTGTTTTAAATTAGAAGCAAAGTTGGTTGATGCTTATTTACATTTTTAACCCAAATACAGCGAAAACATTGAAACGTAACTTAATCATTTTACTAACGAAAAGTACAGTTTACATTAGATATTAGTTATTGCAAAAGAAGAAGGAAAAATCCACAGCGTTTTTCACTTTACACAAAATACGTAACTCACTCTTCAAATTTTTGTTGATTAATTAGAAATTTCATTGCGTTGTCCAATTCTTCGTGGACCCTGAAGTTAAAATAAGAAACAGACAAACTTTTAAGTCACGGACGACGAGTCTTGCGATACACAAAATTTCAAATATCTTATCTTGTATTGCTAGGTTAGGATTGAAATATTTTTAGGTTATGTTCTCGTACAGTAATGTCAGGTTGGGTATATAAGATTTTATTCTAATAAACACGAATTTCGAATATCTTATCATGTCTTGTTAGGTTAGGTTTGAAACATTTTGAGGTTATGTCTCGCACAGTAATGTCAAGTTAGGTTTATGTGATTTTATTCTAATAAACCTATTGAAACACACTTAATTTACTAATTATCACAACGGTAACACAAAATACAATTGAAAACTAATTAGTTTATAACCAATAATGTTTGTAAAATGGAAACAAACCTATAATCCATATTTTTATGACAGTAGAGATAATTTAAAAGACGAACACATCAATAATACATAGAAAAGATATTAAGTAATTTTTATCAATACATTGAATGTGATCGACCTTATCTTATCCGTATTTCACAACAAGTGTTTATTGATAACATTTTTATTAATAATTTGGAGTAATTACGTAGACAGAGATATCATTTTTTTTTGACATTTTTATGTACTTACATATTATGCCACTGTTTTTCATGCCACTTGATAAAACTATGATGTAATAATGATAAGAAATTATCTATAAGTAATACTTATTTTAATACTAAATACAGTAATTTCATAATGTCTTTAAGCTAATTAATTATATTTTGTAATCGTAAAAATTGCATGAATGTGGCAGAAGTAAGAAATGTGTGTAACGATTGGGATGTGTTGCGTTCTGTTCGTGACGTGACGACGCGACGTGAGGGAATAGAACAGAATTAAGTGCAAACACCTGCAAGAAGTGTCCGATAGTCTACTGAGTTCACACCTGCAAGATATTTGCTGGATTTCACCAGGTGAGGAATAGCAGAGATAAGAACCACCTAGCACAAATTTTGTACGCATAATAATGATAAGTGGCTCCTATCTCCGCTATTCCTCACCTAAAAAGTTTGTGAAA
The DNA here is from genome assembly GCA_963576895.1 of Ceraclea dissimilis. Taxonomy (NCBI): domain Eukaryota; kingdom Metazoa; phylum Arthropoda; class Insecta; order Trichoptera; family Leptoceridae; genus Ceraclea; species Ceraclea dissimilis. Next base: position 14,173,439 of record OY756370.1, read on the forward strand.
TCCAGAAATTGTCTGACAGCTATCTGACATATTGTCGGACACTTCTTGCAGGTGGAAACCCGGCCTAAGAATAAAGTAATACTCGTGATATGATAACTTACTTGGTAGTATCAGGTAAATATTCACTTCTAGCGTTTTCCTTATCGCTAATCCTTCCTTTGTCTAATGCTGAATGTCTCCTAGCTCCTACAGATCGACAAGCTGATGCATCGCTGTCATAAGCATCGCTCAACCAACCACCTCTAGCGCCGCCTTCAGGTTCACTCAGGTATCCGGATTTAGGATCAAAGTACGCGTATTGGGATGTGTTTCTTGGTCCGGTATGCAATCCGGAAGGATGTGCTGAAAAAGTTCAATCAATCATCAAACAATTATAATGGATGGCATAATTTGATCAAAAGCATAAAAAATTGGGATTAATTTTTTTTTTCACGACAGTAATGAGTACCAATTATTTTTTGGTGTGGCAATAAAATCAAACCATTAATACATAGGTATTTGGCATTACGTCAAGTGATGGCACAAACGTGGCAAAATTTGATCGGAAAGTGCCAAAACTAGAATATTTTCTTTTTATGATTGCAATACCGTTATTTTTTAAGTGTGGCAATAAAATCAAACCACACGATTAGAATCATTCCATATTTGAATTTGAATTTTGGAATTTGTCATCCTGATATTACTGTGTTTTAAAAATAGAATACAAATTGGACAATACATTTATTGCACAAAGCAAAATTTTGAATTAGCTTGTCTCTAATTTCTTCTTTAATTTTTAAGGGTGTCTGGTAAATAACGGTAAGTACTATTAAATTAATAGCATTAATTGTTATTTTAATGTAACTTTGCTAGCTGGTTTAGTGTTTTATACAGTGTTTAAAATACCCAAAAAAGCAAAAAAAAAAACAACAGCTCCAAACCACAAACACTCACAACTATGTTTTCCAATAATTTCCCAAAACAAATTCTCTACTTAAAACCCTCCAAAATAAAAATCTTACCAATCACCTTAAAACTAATTCATATAATTAAGGTTATGTCAACAAATCTGTGATTTACTTGTATTTCTAGTTATCTAGAGAAAATTAGTTCCAAAAGCAGATATTTACAAAACCTTCATGGGGCTGATTCCGTGCCCACTTTTCAAAAGTTTTTGAATCCCTTCGTCTACAGAAGACAGACACAATATTGTGACTACAGTCCATTTTTTTTTCAGAAGTCTCACAGAGAAAACTTGGCTTAGTGTTGCTTGATGTGATAATAAGACATGGTTACATTTTTTTGCTATTTTCAAAAAATATTTCAAACTGCTTTTTTTTTAAATGCCAATTTTAGGATTGTTACAATAAACTGGCAACATTGTTTTTCAAACTTGTGATGGCGGTTTAAAGGGATTATCGGAGTATTTTTTTCTTTTTCCAACTCGCAAAACTATCTTGCCTTTAAAACGGTTTCTTTAGCGCCGCTCTGTAATATTTTCTGTATCGTATGTTACTTGTTTAATATACAATGCGAGAATATTGCAGACCTTTGACAGCTCTGGTGACAAGGTTTGACAATCAGGGCTACCAACAATACAATCTTGCAACCCTACTTGCAGCTAACGTCCGCCAGCTGCCAAGATATATGTAGAAAATGCACTGTACCTTTAGCCAGTGTGTTCTCTAAGGTGCCAGTGTTGCAAGTGTAAAAAAATCTTATCTAATAAAGATAGTGGAATGGATGAAATATTGTTGTGCATGTCTTTTGACAAGAGTGAAATAAAATAAGACAAAATGTGACAGTGTTTCTAAACTATATGTACAAAACAAAATCACAAAACTAAACTAAAACAAAAAACGATGTGAGGTGAAAATTTTATGAAATTGTATCTTTTATAAAAATATTTACAAATCTTTTTTGTATTTCACGACAACAAAAAAAGCATTGTTAATTTTATGCAAATTGCATAGCAAAGCTGTCATCATTTCGAAGAACTGTATTTAAAATTAAAACATCCCTATTATCTATGACGAACAGTAAAATTTAAAGTCAAAACAGATATTATTATAATCTCGGAAAATTCTAAATGTTTTCTGTTCTTTTTTTAAATCTACACCTGCTTTTTATTCTACGAAAAAAAGTGAAGTAGAATAATAAAGATGTAAAATTTAAAGTCAAAATTTAAATCTTATAAATTTCAAATTGTATACTGTTTTCTTTTTCTAAATTTGTGGCCGTTTAATATTCTGGGACGAAAAGTAAAGTAGAATAAATTTAAAGACAAAAATGGATATTTTAAACATAAAAATTACAAATTGTGTTCTATTCTCTTTTTAAGTATGAAAATTTGTTCTATTTTGTATTGACTATATCAGCTATTATTGTTTGTGGTATGTTCTTAATTTGGCATTATTAGTAGAATGAAAAAAGCTACAATTCATTATTCCAAGATTAGTAATTTCTACCATGATTGTTATTAGATTCTACTTGGATAATTATGGGTTAATTAAAAAAATATATATATTTTCATATATCGTATTCCTCTATCTACACGAGTTACTAATAATGAAATTAATCAATTCTAAATACACAGCTTTCAAATGATGACCCATACAACAATATTTTGATTGCAAAACATAACCTCAAAAGAAAAAAAGGCAATATTATTAACTGACAGAAAATATGTTTCATGGAGGATTGCAGGTAAAAGATATATAACAACATTATTTTCCCAAATACACTATATTTTGGTTTAAATAAGATATAAAATATTAGTAAGTTGTTTAAAATAAATGGATAGGAAAACTTCTGACAGTGATTTAAATTTGGAATTAAACAAATATGACAAACGCCATCTATGGAAGTCTTTTGATAAATCCAGCGACATAGTATATTAAGTACTACGATATCTCTTTGAATAAATCCCAATAGTCAATTGTCAACATTTCTTATTTACAATGAACATATTTTGAGGTTATGTTTTGCATTCAATTAAACGTCAGTTAATCCTTGTATAATACAATTGTTCTACCACCGAGTAGCGTGAATTATTGTTAAGTATTAAATGATATCTAGACAACATTAAGATTTACTTCAATGTCTGTTTATTGTATTGTATATTCACCTCTACGTGACTTGTATCGCACTGTTACATAATCGTCTGGAAATAAATAAAATCAAAAACACACAAATTTAAACACTAAATTATCAATCAACCTATAGGACAAATAATGGTTAGGTTAGGGAAACAATGGATAGGTTAGGTCAACAAAGGATAGGCTGGGTAAACCATGGTTAGGTTAGGTAAACAATGGATAGGTTAGGTCAACAAAAAACAGGATAGGTAAAAAAAGGATAAAGATATGCATAGATAAATAAAGTAGAATAAGAAAACATATAGAAAATAAATGGAATAGATAAGATGATTCTTAGATGGTTAGATGGAGAATTTTTTTATGAATATCGGAACAGTGGAGATGTCAAAATTTGTGTATTAACGAGTAGTTTCAGACTGCATATATAGTTTTTTTAATTATGACAGTACTTTTAAAGGCCCCAAAGATGTGAAAAATGATGTTTCAGGTAAAAAATTTTATCTTTAGGGCCTGATAGAGGTCTAAAAGTAGGTTCATAATTAAAAACTAAATGTGCACTCTGAAATTATTTGTTCATTTCCAAATTTTGACAACTCTGCCCTTCCGATATTGGCAAATTAAAAATCTCCATATATTGATGGGACACCCTAATGAACAACAAATAACAACATAAAATTTGAAGGTAAATTAGAGTGAAATTCTATTAAAAAGAATGTTCGAAAGATGAAATATAACAGTTAGATTACAAGGGATGCAAAAAATGATACGAATTTGTATTCGATATGATGAAATACGAGTATGCTAACATGTATAAGGTATAGGAGAAACAAAAGAAAACATAACAGATGACATAAAAATAAGAGTGTGTAATGAAAAAAATACATACCATCATATTTGTTTTTATGTATCGTGTCATACATCTTCTTGTACCATTTTGATTGGTTGGCTTCTTTCACTTCCTGAAAATATAAACAATATTTTAATACGTACTTGCCTATAAAGATATCTCAATTATTTTAGTTTGTATTATTAGTCAAGTTGTTGCTTATTTCACAATTACCCTAATTAGCGCCATCTATTGAAAAAAAAATAAACTTATTTTAAACAGGATTGGTAACTTACTGATCTTAAAATAATTGGCATTCCGTCTTTGGTTGTGGGTCCTATTCCTTCGTATTTTCTGGGAGTTATTTCCATTCTCCTCCTGAGCCCGCCAGAATCAGTGTCGCTCGAGTAATCTCGCTTTATGGTATAAACTGAAACACAAAAACAGCGTTTAAGGCCCTCGTATTTAAAAAAGTCAATTTTCGAAAGACCCCTGTGTCATGAAGGCTGATAATCAAAGCGAGAAGGAAACGCTTCATATTTTGTACTACCGGCAACAACTGTTGAGATGTGATATGGTATTTAGCGTATACTCTGGACTGGACTGGAATTGGTGAATCTTACTCAAATGAAAAGTGAATCACATTAAACCAGCCAGCGATCAGTCATAAGCATGATGAAAAGTCCATTCTTTGCTGTATATCCATTGAGATAATTAACTACTTCCAATGTTTCTTACAAAAAAATATTGTAAAATTTAAAAAATGTACCTAGGTACCTAGTAATTGTTCTCTTTCCACAAATCCTAAGAAAGATCCAATGTAAGTTTATGATTTTATGAATGATTTTGATGGATGATTGTTAACACAAAATTATTACCAATTTCGTCAGAATCTAGTCTTGGAGGAGAGCGCCTATCCCTGGGTGGATCCCTGTCCTTGTCAGAAGGTAAATAAGCAGCACCTCTAGGTAGCTGGCCTTCTGGAAATACAATAAAGATTATTATTTTCCAATCATCTCTCAAAGATGTGAAATATCATACGAGTTTTTCAAACAAATTAATATAGTTCATACACATTTTTAACGGATTTTTGTTCAAAAAGTACAGGCGTAGTCAATGTCGATGTAGTGTAGAGGGGCAGAGGAGAGGGTGGAGGGGTGTGCAGGCAGCAGCGGGTGTCATACAAAAGCGATATTAGTGTCGAATCCATAGTTTTCGGTATATATGAGATGATTAGTGACACTCCCGGAACCTGCAGGTGTGTCGGGGTGGAGTAGGAGGAAGTAGAATACAAAAATCGATATTAGTGTCGAATCCATAGTTTTCGGTATAGATGAGATGAATAGCGACACTCCCGGCACCTGCAGGAGTGTAGGAGTGTTATGAAAGAAAAAATATTAGAAGATTAAAAAAGGATGTTTGTATATCTGTCACCTGCGGAATTTTTTGACTCATTTTTACTTTTATTTTAATGTTTCATATGTTTTTTAGTGATTTTAGGATTTTTGAGGCGTAGCAAGGCGCGCAAGACACAGCTAGTTTTATATACATTACTTAAATAAATAAATGAAAATGAAATTTACCTCTAGCTTTTTGTAATAATGTAATAGTGGGGTTCTGCGCCCTGGGCAGAGGCGCTGGGGCCGGGGGTGGGGGTGGCGGCGGTGGCCCCCCTGCTAGACCGCTGAGGCCAGGAGCAGCGGGGGCTGATTGTGACCCAGCTAGCCGTGACTCCCAAAGCAGATCACCCTGAAATAAAAAAAAAACATTTAAACATTTGCCTTTCCATTATATTGGACGACGTAGATGACTTTGTCGACTGCGCAGCTTTTTTGCGCATCCGATAAAGTATTTTGTCGTACACGAAACAAAACTCACACTAATCAGTTACCGTACAGTGAAAGAATCACTAATTTTACATAGACGGTTCCAAAGTTATACTTTTTTAAAATAGGGGATTCTTTTTTGATGACCTGTATTTTAATATGGTTCAATTTCACGGATTAATTTCCCAATCAAAAGTGAAATCATCTAATGGTGAACCATCTAAACACAGAAGTGATGCGATCACCATACCTACGGACAGTCTTACATGTATTTAGGGATGGAGAATTCCTTGATTTATAATACCTTGGATCCATGCAAAAGTGAAGCGTGCAACATTATTAACCTTAAGGTTACGTAGGTATTAAATTGCCTATGTTCAGGAATCAGTTTTACATCAGAGAACTCTCACATTTTTTGAGTAGGTAACGATAGAGCGGAATCCTGGCTAAAATATAGGCTATTTAAAAATCAAATACCTATTACGATAAAAAAGACTTTAATTACAAAACAACATGCATGCAATAGTGGTTGCATGAAATATAAAATCAAGGCGCAGGTCGCCGGGACAAAAGCTAGTTATTATTAAGGTTGTTCTGGCTCTTAATGCGACACAAATAAGATGTCATAGGAACATGTAGACATACCATACAATCATGACACAATATTTAAAATGATTATAGTAATCCATATGAAACAATAAGTACTCATACAATGTATGTGAGACGGTGCTCATCAACCATTGTATCGAGACCAAAAACTTAAATCTTAAGTTGCACGCGACCAAGTATGGTTATTGGTCAACGAAATGTCCTTCGAAAAAAAATTAAACGTGTTATTACATTTTTTTATAGAAATCCATACAAGATATAAAGAATCTTTTACGGTTATTCCCTAGATATAGCTTCAACGTATCTACCCTATTTTTTCCAAAGCATATTTAATAAGTTTGTCGAGATCTAGTCTCTTTTTTTTCACATCAAAATGCCTAATTGTGATGTTGGTACCATACAGATACTTAAAACTTTAAGGTATGGATGGTGGATGACAGAGTTCGATTTGCATTCTCTATCAAGTTATAATAATAGGCACGTATATAAGTTCGTATTTTTATGGGCTGCACTAAGGAGAAAATATGTATACCTTGTTTTTTATTTTTTCTTGTATTTTACTTGTAACTAGTTTTTAAATTTAAATTTATTTTTCAGTGTTCTCTTAGCAATATTTTTCTGGTAAAATTGACGGGCCTTCACTGGTTTGCTTTCTGTTTTTGTTTAATTGTTTGATATGTGCTGTAATAACTGTTTGTGCCCATGTGACTAAATAAATTTTCATTTCATTTCATTTATTTACTATCCAAAGCTTTACAAAGTAAAAACATAAACAAAAAGTACTGGATTTTATTGCCCCACTATTAATAAATGTCTACTGTGATTAAAAGTTGGTTGTGAACCCCTGCTAGATCAATAACATTATTATCGATGTATAATAATGTAATGATCCATAGATCACAGATGATGATCGAAGATAAATGATCCATGGAATTATTATAAGATTATTATACATTCATTGAATACACTCAACCTTGAGGTCTCAATATTGTATTGAACAAAATAATAAATTAATAATTCTTATTGTAATAAAATACTTATATGAAATAAATATTCAATCTGTATAGATCTATATCAGGAACATTGGACAATAAAGACGTCTAAATGCTTATAATAATGGAAGCTATGATTTAAGAGGGCTGGAAAAAATCTACAAAGTCGAAAATTGATCTCTTCTCCATTCTTCTCGGGTGAACCGTGTGTAGATTGTTGATGTTTTCGAGCTTTTGGCCTACTTGCTAAGGCCATCTTCAGGACTAATGTAGTCTACACGACTAGTGTAGTCCTGAAAATGACCTCAGCAAGTAGGCCGAAAGTTCGAAAACATCGACAATCTACACACGGTACACCAAGAGATTAACAAGGACCGTGAAAATCTTCAAAGCTATCGAAAATTGATGTCTGAAACCTGTCGAAATTAGGATAGCTTCATTTTATTTTGCATAATTACTTTCCATGTAAACTTTAAAAAAATACCAGCAAATGGTAAGAATAGTAAAAATGAACTAACGCTCTTCCAAAAATACTAAAACCGTTTTGAAAATCAGGAGAAAAAATACCTGTTAAGAAAAAAATACCGAACCGTACATAACTCGGTATTTTTGAAATACCGAACACAGGGCTGAAATTCCGAACGGATCAGTAAAATAACGAACACCTGGCAACCCTGGTTTTGCGACTGGTCGCAAAGTGCAGAATACATCGTCAGCGCCTGGATTCGAATCCGGTACCTCCCACTAGGAATACCAAAGTTCCAAGTAACTGCGCTAAACATGTTGCAAAATTCTCACAAATTACAAAATAATGGAATACAATTACCTTCGATTTCGGTGTCTCACTATCTTGAGTCTTCCTTTGCAAAATGGGCGATTCGTAAGAAACTGGCTTGAACTGCTTTTTGCTGCCAATAGGTGAGGAAGGTTGACTCTTTGGCGTCCAGATTGGAAGGGGTGGGGGAGGGGGAGGGACAGGAACTGTTGAAGTTGGAACACTGGAAGGTTTATCGTCTTTAGAAGATTCTTTGGCTGAAGAATCAGGAGCAATGGAATTACTGTGAGCTTTTTCAGCAATAGAATTACTACTGACAACTTTAGATGATTCGGTGCTATCAGTTTTGTTGAAAATATTCGATTTTATCTCCGATACAACAGACTTGGAGACAGAAGATGAAGAATATGAGCTTCCAGGACCGAAACCGTTTGCCAATGCTGGTGTCGACGTTTGATGGTTGGTTTCCGGGGGTTTGGTGGAAGCGAATGCTGATGTCGGCGCCTGGATGCCGAATGTAGGTTGAGGATCGTCCCTACGGTTCTGGAACGAACCGGTTGGCGACCATACGCCTGAAACAATAAGAAAAGTCATAATTAGTTATTTTACAACAAAATATCAGTTATTTACTGTGGGAGTTCATTTGGAGGCTCTGTGAAAATCTTCGGTCAGACTCGGAACAGGCAAATCAATGACAAATCTGGCCCTCCTGAAAATCTACCAGGATACTCATATAAGCCAAAAGGTTGATATTCAGATAACGAAAAACATCTAGTTTCGCCCATATACCTACCTTCGTGAAAAAAAAGGATCTGGGTTTTTACACAAAAACCCAAATACTTTTTATTTATTTAGTCACAGGGGCACAAACAATTATTAAAACACACATCAAAAATTTAACAACAACAGAAAAAAACCAGCGAAGCCCCGCCGACTTCACCAAAATACACACTTCACAGTAAGCTAAAAGCTTGTCGAACCCGGCACACCCCGCTTGGGAGACCGGTACTCCAACCAACTGGGCGAACCATGTACTTGTATGTAGGCTGAAATACACATTTCGATAGATAAGAAAAAAAAACTCAAAACACCGAAAGTTGGTTTATCCGCGGTTTTTACCTACTTGGGAAGGCAGCATATTGGGGACTTAAAATGAATATTTTGGATTGTAGCATGTATATAGATAGGTATGTTTATTGTTTATGTGGATACGAACCCAGCAGCCAATACAAAATAACAACATATTGAGACATTATCCAATCACTAAATTCGTATAAATTAACATATTTTACCAATTTCATTGTGTATTCACAATCCATCTAAATAATATCATTAAAGAACAGTACCCATATTAGATTGTATAAATTTACGATCTCGATATCTCATTGTCGACCAAGCGAAATATATGACGCAAGTGAACCTCTAAGAAGCTTTGAATCGCAAGAAAGCTTTTCCTATACAGCAGAGCATGCAGCAGAACTGTAGAATTATTAAAGATAGGTACTTAATGTCATCCTAATGAATGACTAAGAGAGGGTGTTGAGAAATATTAACGGACCGACGATATTGTCCAAATCGCTGGTGGAATCTGGATGTGGAGGTGTCAAAGCAGAGACGAGTGGAAGAAGTTGGAAGAGGCCTGAATCCAGCAGTGCAGAGAGGAAGGCTAGCGAAGAAGAAGAAATTTTTAAAATAAGGATTGCATAATTTTTTCTATGACTTTTATCTTTGGTTTTCATTTCACTGTAACCCTTATTTAGATATTTACAATTTAAGTGAACAAAATACTGAATTTTCTTAGTATTACACTAATAGAAACTATAGCATTTGTTCACTAGGATGAGCTTATAGCAGTGCTGCGATTTCTGCCAGCTAACCTCAAAATAACTTTGAATAAAGTGCAGTTCTGTCTCGTTGACTGCCCTCTAAATAATCTGGGCTCGATCACATACACAGTACCTACATAAGTTACTGCCCTGAAAATTGCAAATTACTAGTATTCACTTAAAGACGATTTTAAGAAATATGGGTTTTGTGTACAACGACATAGATAGGGTATACAAACTAGTTATTCACAAATATAATCGATAAAATACAAATAGATACATACGTACTTTAATGGCCGTATCATATTTACAGACATTATGGTAATAAATCCGCCTGAAGGGAGTTGTAACACCGCATGAACAATCATCAGATAATAATAGGTACCTATTAAAGTTACGTAATTCAAATAATATGCCTATTCATAATTCATGCAATTTAATAATTCATATTTTGTATTGTAATTGGGGTTGAAGAATGAGTACATCGTTGGCGCAGTTGGTTGAGGCGGCAGTCTCACAAGCGGGAGGTGCCAAACCCCGGTGCTGGCGATGTATTCCACACTTTGATATACAGGCTTTTAGCCTAGTGCAAGGTGTGCAGTAAAGTATTTGGGTTTGTGTAAGCCCAGATCCTTTAAAAAAAAAAATTGATGCCAGAAAATACATCGTCAATATCCGAGATGTGTACTCGCAACCGCCTGGCTCACAGAGGTTAAGGAGGATATGCTCCGAGCAAAAGTCGTTTTAATATCCCTTCAACTTCTACAAATTTTGTATGAGAGTGTAAGCGCAATATAAGAATAACGCAAGCGACAAGATGGATTTTGGCTCACTCTAGAAAAAAAGGACATAATACCAGAAAATATCTGCTGGAGTCCCTGCGATTTATCTTAACCATTTTACCATTCAAATTGCGGCATTATATCTACCAAACTACGGGAATAATCTCAAGTTCCAGTATAATAATATATTTCAGAGGCAGCTTGGAATTATTTTTTACCTGAAAAGAGGACATGTAAACAAAAGTGTGGAAAATGAACGGTCTGAAAAGCGAAAACAAAATCTCCCATTCAACCCGGATTCTTCTGCCGTAATTAAGTACCGAAAAGTTAAAATAAATAAATAAGTACCCACGTAGACAAATAACAAAGGTAGTTTGTAACGGCGAAGTACCTACCGTGATGTAGGTTAATTCGTTCGTAGTAATAAAGTCTCTGAGCATGATGAGAATAAATTGGGTAGGAACCTACTTCAGGGTTGCTAGGGTTAACACAATGATAATTATCATGATAAAAACCAGTGGCGTATATACATAGAGTCAAATGTCCGAAATGTCAAACAATGATGTGCCATCTGCTATAGAAAGATCCCAGGCTCATCACTTCACCCATTTTTCAAAAACAAATCGCCTGCGTCGCTTCTTTTTTGATGCATTCTTAACACAACGCTTATAATGCGAACCTAAAACACAACCTTTCTCACCCACCTTCATGAAAAAAATTCACCTGCGGCGCTATAACTGATTTTTTTACTATAAGTACGTCTATGTTAAAATATTAATTGCCTTCTCCGCCGCCCCCTCCGAAATGAAATCCTATATACGCAACTGATAAAAACACTAAATACGCGGCGTCACAAGGCTTGACATAACCCGAAACTCCTACATCCGTGGGAGTCTACAGGTGTACGCGACATCTCTGATAAAATTCAGGAGAGCAGACTGCGATGGTACGGGCGTGTCAGCAGAAGACCGCTAGAGTATGTAATGAGTATAGTTATCATCAGGGTTCATGGAGTTGAATTGATATGGAGTTGATGGGCAGGACACGTTGCCAGACGCTCATATTCTAGATGGACCTAAAAGATTCTCGAGTGGCAACCTAGAACAATCAAAAGGAGCGTAGGAAGACCTCAGGCAAACGGTCTGACGATGTGAAGCGAATCGCAGGAAGCAAGTGGATGTAGCATTCCAGGATATAGGGATGTGTGGAAAGTCAAAGGGGAGGCCAAAATGTCCAGCATTGGAATTAAAACGGCCGAGAAAGAAGAAAATAGTTATCATGATACTGTTCAACCCTGCCTACCTTCCTATTTCTAGGTAACGTTAGATTAGGGCTCGGCCTTATTATCTAGACTTAGTACGGCTAGATAGACGACATCCAGGCGGGTCACATCCAATTACAAGATTACCTACTGATTATAGAGCTCTCTGTACTATTGTATAGTCTTACTCTAGCCTATCTATTAGATATAGATATTACTATGCTGCTATGTTCTATTCTCTTTGGCGATTGGCGAGAATAAAATTATACGTAAAAATACCTAGTAGATAATACAAAAATAGGGATTTTAATTATCACATCGCGAAGATCAAAACGATGTAATTTGAGCTAAATAAAGTCACAGAAAAACATCGATTACCTGGGATCCTGCCGACGATGAAATCAGTTAATATGAAATATAAATAAGTTGAATTGACAGGGGAAACTATTAAAATAAAACTGACCTTTCGGGTACATATTTAAAGGCAATGCACCAAAAAAATTAAACAGAATAGGTACCTACTAAACATATCTACATTTTAATTCAAGTAAGTACTTACATAAAAATGGTCCTGTACAATAATTTATTCCTGTACCCAAGGTACAGTAGGTATCTTAATTCTCGGAATTCCTAAAATTTCTAGCAAACTTCCGTTCTCGTATTTTTTTTTGTTTTTTTTTATAAAATGAATCTGGGTTTATCTTCACAGAAAGTTTAAAAGCTTGTGTTGTGTTGTGGAGTGGAGTAAGTCGTGGATTGAACCCGCGCCCACTGGATTAACAGTCGAGCGCGTTACCAACCAGGCTACCGACCACCTCGATTTTAGCGCAAGGGTCATAGAAACATACCTTCTTTTCCATCATACCTACTATTTTATATTTTGATTTTATCGATGCTTTAAGAAGAACACTACGGTTACAGAGACATCCCTATAATTCCGCCGTCCCTGAGTTAATTACGCAGTACTACCAACCTAACTAATTCTCTGATAACATTTTAATATCAAAAGAGAACCCAGGACAAAACTGAATTACATACTACTTCTATCTCCATAATATTATACCTAACAGAAAGTAGGGTGATCCAGGCCCCTCTTTTCCACTGTTGCCACTTTGAGCAAGTGCCCAAGGCTCCGCAATCCACGGGGCTCCCTAGTTCTTGCTGAATCACCAACGGATAACCGATAAACATACATATTTTCCCAATATCAAAAGATAATTATTACTGACTATTTATCAGCTTTTTCGGTATTCTAATAAAAAGGGGCCTAAAAAACACTGGCAGCTCTGACTTTGAAGACGTGATTGACGACTTTGCTCGTCTAAAATCTAGAAGGGTGGCTCTTTAATCAACATAGCGATAGCCACAAGTTGAGCCGCAACTGTCATTTTTACCAATATTGAGCCATATACGTACCTACACCAAAACCATCGAATTTTCTCGCTGAGTCTTACAATTTACATCTCGGAATAAACCAAAATGTGTCAGAGAGAGCAATATGTACAATTCAGTATTTTTTTTCCTTCTGTAAATTTTGTTTTTGCCAGTAAGTCACTGTCTGTATATAACTTTTACGAATTACATTACATTTACCTATTCATGCAATAGTCTAAAAAACAATACCTCTGTCATATCATTTGTCAAAGGAGCCCTGTTGTCCCAAGGTGCCCAGGGCTTACGTAGGTTAGAGACGGCCCTGACAGATCCCTAACTATCAAGGGGCTTTTATATCTCAACAATACAATAATACAAAATGAAGGATTTTTGGAATTTGATGAGAAATTCAAATAGTACAATGTTCTGCCTTACTAAGGTTGGCATAGACAGCATCAAAGCTATTGTCCCTCGCCCTATTGTTCTGCTGTTGTACTGTATTGTATTGTAGTAGGTATTTCGATGTGGGTTCATATTGATAAACTAATTAATGAAGGAATTATTAGAAAATCATTCGCTAGAGAAGACCTTACATTTTTTTTTTTTTTTTTTATTTATTTAAACTTAAAGTAAACAACAAACACATATAAATATACAAAATGGACATAGTACAGATTATAAAACGTTGTTTACTAGGGCGAACTTATCGCAGAACTGCGATTTCTTCCAGTTAACCCCAGGACAAAACAGAAAAAAAAGGAGTTGAACAAAAATATAGGAAAAAACAGAAAAAAGAAATTGAATAAAAAAATATATACGAAGTAGAAAATATATACATACATACATATGTGAGATAAAAAACAAATAAAAACGGAATAAAAAAAATAATAAACAAGATACAGAATGCATATATACATAAAAACATATACAGTTGAAACTACAATTAGTCTTACGATTCGGATTCAGATGCCGCATTCGACGCCAACATGCGATTTCTCACCGCTCTCTTAAAGGAGAGAACTGAGTCCGCAGTACATGAGAAAATGAATTAGATTAGTCCTACCAACCCACAAATTAATTGTAGATATAAATTACACCGAAATGCGAAAAAAAATAGTTCGGCGCTTTTCATTCTGATGGGTGATTATCAAAACATTCAAAACAGTAAGTATGTGTATCCTTAAGAGTACGCATAAATAAATATTTATTGGCCAGAGAAAATATACATAGTTACAAAGACAAGACAATTATAGTGAGCCAAAAGGCGGACTTATTGCAAAACCAATATCTTACAGTCAACCCGACAACGCATACTGACATTTCAAAAATTTCTAAAAACATGAGACCCTAGATCTCGACAGCTGTTAATTAATATCCTTTGGAAAAAACAGAGTAGATACATTGAACCTTTATCTATGGAATAACCGTAAAAGATTTTTTTATATCTTGCATACATTTCGCAAAAAAAAAGTGAAAAACACCTCTGATCTTTTTTCCGAAAGACAGAAACTCGTTTCCCGAAAGTCGCGGTTTTTTTGTATTGATAATATGCATTAAAATTTAGGGAATGACCGTAAATGTTTTTTGATTGAAGCGAAATTAACCCCAAAAAATGAAAAAAAAAACACTATTTTTACTATTTTATCGTGCGATTGTTCACGCGATTTTGAACCTTAAAACCGCGACGTCATAGTTGGGTCGGGAGAAATTTTTTTTTTTTCGAATACCTAATTTTTTAAATATATTTTCAATTTATTTTCATTTTGTTCACACTAAGAATAAATAAATAAACTAATTTCCCTTCCAACTAACCTGTCAAACTTTGATATGTTTACTAATTCAAAAGGCAATGGGAACACTCTCCAAAAAGGGGGAACGGGGAATGAATACATTTTCCATGATGGGAAAAAATACTCCAAGTTTTTGATACCACCATGCTGATGTTATATTATCAGAATATTATTATTATACTAGCTGCAACTCGTGAAAAAAGGTTTGCGGGGTAGGCAGAGAGAACAGATCACCAAACTTATGACAGACTTACGCGTATAATTAAATTTTTATGGTATTTTAGATTACTAAAAGAATTCCAATTGCATTCTCTATCAATAATATAATAGGTAGGTATGTATATTGTACTTGATTATTTCAAAATTATTTTCATTTATAATTTCACACTTCTAAATTTCAAACTTTCATTCATAAAAGTTTACGTCTAGACGTATTGTTCAACCAATATTTTTTGACCGATTTAGAGCGCTAGTGGTATAGTGAATTAAAAAAAAAAACCATACACGCAAACAAAAAACTGACATTAATTCCATTATTTACAACGTCCCTATTCGATTTCATCAAGCTCTGCAAACATGCGACACAAAAAGTGAGACTTCGACGAAAATTTTTAGGCACCCATGAACGCGTCGCTGCTTTAAATTTATACACATATTCATAGAATTTCCAAAAATTGACAACGGCCCAGCGTTACATACATACAGCACTTGGATTTTACTAGTATTATGTAATGGAATGAAAGTGGAGTTCTGAATTTTTTTTATTTGATTGACAGAAACCGGAATTGGGTCGTACACAATTCATACCCATTACCTTAATGGATTCTGAAATGTCCGACAACATCGGATGTAGGTATATCTACTTACTTAAAATACCTACGAGAGTATAGCTGCCTCCTTATAATACTGATGGTGTTACCTACTTATATAGTATTGTAAAAAATGGGGATTAGGTATATACTAGGGCACATAGTTTATTGTTCATTATCATCCCTAGGCCCTAATTTCGGACACTTGTGCCCAATTCCACCAACTTTTACCTAGGTAGGAGAGCCCTAAGAAATTTCCATACAAAAACAGAGATAATACTTATTCTGTTTATTGAATAAACAACATCAGCCACCAGTGCCTACGGATTCTAATTCCATATGAAAGGCTCTCCTTCCTAGGTAAAAGTTTGTGGAATTGCCCACACAAGTGTCCGAAATTAGGGACTGGTGGCTGATGTTCTTTATTCAATAAATAGAATATTATTTCTGTTTTTGTATGGAAATTTCTTAGGGCTCTCCTTCCTAGGTAAAATTTGGTGGGATTGGGTATTGGACTCGTCAAATTTACATAGTTATAGTATACAAAATCCTTGACGAATCCTAGACGAATTGATTTTAGACGAACTTACCGGACACCCTATGGGTTAACCCTAGTATATACATTATTCTTTAAAACATCAGTACCGGAATACATATACATGTAACACACATAAAAATACTGACATTTGAATGTCACCAGTGCAGATAGCCAAGACATTCATCCATGACTTTTTCTATGATGACGATAAAAAATATCTATAACTACTTGTTATTCAAAAGTTATATATCTATACAGGGTGTTTGATAGATGGATACAGATATCTTCAGGAGTGATAGTAGAGGTCATTTAGCATCTTTTGAGCCAAACTTAGCTTAGTCAAAAGTCGCACGGTTCTCGAGATATTCGACATTTTCACTTTTTTTCGAAATACCCCAAATTACTCAAGTTTTAGCCCGATAGCATCGTAAGTTAAGGTACCTACTTAGTTCTATCATTCCTTTTTGTTACCTGAATATGTGTTTAGTCTATTTAAATCATAAGTTTCAATCTGAAAAACAGTCATGTTAAAAAAATATCGGATTTAAGTTTCGAGAAAGAGATATTTCAAAAACGAGTTACGACTTTGGAGAGGATTTTAGATAAGAAAAAAAATGTTCAAAGATTCAGAAATCTGGAAAAAACTTCTCCGGTTTATGCTCTTTCAAATGATATACAAAACATTACAAAAAACATTAGTTTCGTAAATCTATGATACAAAAACTTAAATAGATCACCTCTAATTTAAACAAATTTCCATACATATTTACTATAAGTACAGTTGCATATAGTGAAACACACATTTCCTTTCAATTTACTGTTTCCGAATTTGTATGGAAATTTGCTTAAATTAGAGGTGATCTATTTAAGTTTTTGTATCATAGATTTACGAAACTAATGTTTTTTATAATGTTTTGTATATCATTTGAAAGAGCATAAACCGGAGAAGTTTTTTCCAGATTTCTGAATCTTTGAACATTTTTTTTCTTATCTAAAATCCTCTCCAAAGTCGTAACTCGTTTTTGAAATATCTCTTTCTCGAAACTTAAATCCGATATTTTTTTAACATGACTGTTTTTCAGATTGAAACTTATGATTTAAATAGACTAAACACATATTCAGGTAACAAAAAGGAATGATAGAACTAAGTAGGTACCTTAACTTACGATGCTATCGGGCTAAAACTTGAGTAATTTGGGGTATTTCGAAAAAAAGTGAAAATGTCGAACACTCTAGAACCGTGCGACTTTTGACTAAGCTAAGTTTGGCTCAAAAGATGCTAAATGACCTCTACTATCACTCCTCTCACCTCTAATTTAAACAAATTTCCATACATATTTACTATAAGTACAGTTGCATATAGTGAAACACACATTTCCTTTCAATTTACTGTTTCCGAATTTGTATGGAAATTTGCTTAAATTAGAGGTGATCTATTTAAGTTTTTGTATCATAGATTTACGAAACTAATGTTTTTTATAATGTTTTGTATATCATTTGAAAGAGCATAAACCGGTGAAGTTTTTTCCAGATTTCTGAATCTTTGAACATTTTTTTTTCTTATCTAAAATCCTCTCCAAAGTCGTAACTCGTTTTTGAAATATCTCTTTCTCGAAACTTAAATCCGATATTTTTTTAACATGACTGTTTTTCAGATTGAAACTTATGATTTAAATAGACTAAACACATATTCAGGTAACAAAAAAGAATGATAGAACTAAGTAGGTACCTTAACTTACGATGCTATCGGGCTAAAACTTGAGTAATTTGGGGTATTTCGAAAAAAAGTTAAAATCTCGAATATCTCGAGAACCGTGCGACTTTTGACTAAGCTAAGTTTGGCTCAAAAGATGCTAAATGACCTCTACTATCACTCCTGAAGATATCTGTATCCATCTATCAAACACCCTGTATAACTAAAAGAAAGTCGGTTTTTTTGTAAGTTTAGTGTTCGCATAACTTCCGATGGATTGCTGTGAAAATTCACATAAACACTTCTACCGATCCGCTTCAGGTTTTGACGGCTCCATTTTTGGAAAAATAAACTTATTTTAAGAGATATTTAACTTTGAAATCGAAATACGGAGGCAGTACCAAAACAAGGCGGCCATGTTGGTCATGACAAGCGTCACGCCACAATAGACAGATCGGGCTATACGCATGTGCAGATAATTGCCTGACTCATGCGCAAAGCCGGCAATCAGTACCAACCTTAGATTAACATGGGTAAGTTTTCTTAATTCCACAATATGACAACATTTTACATATAGTGGTTGCGGACCAGGGTATTTTATACAAATTTACAGAAGTAGCCGAGTCGCAAATCTATAAATTTAATTCTGCGGAATAGGTAGTTTTTTTCCCGGGCATCGCCGGGTAGCTCAGCTAGTTTATATCTATACTAGAGTTATCTATAAAACTTAATAGGTAGGGTAGGTGCGCGTATAATGACCTTTGTAAAATTAATAGTCTACTGCAGTGTCCTTCAGGAGTAACTACAAAGTATTTTCAGGCGCGCCCCGACCCCCATTTCCTAACCGCGGGGCGTTTAAGACTGCGAAGTTACATTAAAGACCTTTTAATACTGAAACGTAGCCCGAAGCACGAAACTCGAATGTCTGGCATAATATTTAATATTACCTTAACCTATTATGCCCCGAAACATTTTTTTCTATATCTAAAGTTATATTTTTGTCGTGTATTTTACCCATTTTTAATTAACTCGAAATTAGTAGGTAATTAGTTGGTTACAGGGCACAGCACAAACACTTAATGTTCCAAGACACAAGCGCAGTGACACAAGCGCAAGACACAAGTGGTGAGGCAGGACATGAGAGAGTGACGTTGTACCGGAGGATGCGCAAGATAGAGCAAAGTGGCGGCGAAACACAAGAAAAGCAGGCCTCACCACCATGTGGGATTAATAATTGCTAAGGAGAAGAAGAAGAAGTAGGTATAATATTGCATGACACTTAACATATTTTTTCTGGATTTGGCATCTACTGAATACTGAGTGTGTGGAAAAAGTGCTCTTCAACACTATTACGAGTATGCATTTGGTTACACGAGTTTGAATAAAATACTGAATTTCGAATTGATGTACCTAATTTTCGTATGTTGGTATTTAATGGGTTAGTTCCTTACAAGGTTTTATTATGATAAGGGTTGGCAGTTGGCACACTTAGAGAAGCGAGGAATATGGAAGCTGTTTCGTAAAATTGGTAAAATGTGATATTATTGTAGCCCCCCTCCCCCCCTCCATGGGGCTATAAACACTAATTGAACGATTAAAAAAAACTGTTATAAAGTACTAGAGGTCTAATTCATTTTTATTTTTACCATATTGCCCGTGCCTTTTACGGGGTAGCGTTCTAAATCTGAGAATAACAAGATTCTAACTAACAAATTTTGACTTTTTTCATGAAAGAGTGATAAGGGTGCATTACCCACTTATTTTTACTATAAATGTGTACTGTCTTTTTAAATTGCATTTTAGATATGTAGGTAATGGGAACCAACTTAAATAATAATAAATACGAAAATGACAAATGCCTCTCTCGACAAAATTTGGAATCGTTTTTTGAACCACTTCCTGACTACGTATAGACTTAGAAAACTATGCAAATATACGTAAATTCGGTGACAATACACTTGTGTACGAAACTGGATCATCTTTCTCCAGAGACAAAAAAGATGTAAAGTGTTTGTGGGGGGTCCAAGGGTCGTGTGGAGTCATGTGTGGTATCGTATGAAAGGGCGTTGGAAAAAAAATTCGGATCGTAAGTCAGATTTTGTCAAGCTCTACCCTCGAGAAACCCCGTACGAACGAGAGGATCCAGACACCGCATACCGCCGTGTTTGGTGTCTCACAAGAGTGTTTCACGAGTATGTAGTGTTTTATCAAAATTTTAATCTCTTGGCCTTGGCTTTAATCGCTTAAAGCCTTGGTGGCAGGAAATGAGGGAATCTAAGCGCCTCGCAGGGGCCCGTTTGGTATCGTTTGGAAGACCGCGAAAAACGAATATTAAGTCATATAATCTTTATTTATTTATTTAAACTTAAAGTAAACAACAAACACATATAAATATACAAAATGGACATAGTACAGATTATAAAACGTTGTTCACTGGGGCGAACTTATCGCAGAACTGCGATTTCTTCCAGTTAACCCCAATCTTGGTTTTAAAAATAATAATTCAAGATTACCTATTTTTAACCTACAGAATTCAGACAACAAACGTCAGAAAATTAAAGAAATAAAAAAAAATACTATAAGTACATCATTCAGACTAAAAGAAATAAGATTCACAGGTAGAAATCATTAGGAATTACGTAATATTTAGATAGTCAAAATAAAAAGCGCGAAACACTCGTAATAATCATTAAGAAAATACGAAATAATAATAAGAAAACCTGAGATAATAATAAGAAAACATGAGATAAATCATCAGAAAATACAGCGAAATAATAATAATATTCTAAATGTCTCATCTACACTCAGTAGCAGTGAATTTGATTGTAGCAAAATAGCAGTGATTTAATATTTTAACAAAAAAACTCGAGAGGCGGAAACAATGTTCTTTTTTTCCAAAATCATAGCACAATTAGCTATACCTTGGACTATTATCAAATAGCAGGATCATTCAGTATTACGAAATGAAAACTATATATTCCTGGAATATGGATTTTCTCCCAAGAAGCGAAGGAGGAAGACATCTGCTCAATACAATAGCAGAAAGATGTGTCAGATGGATCGGCCACATAGCGCGTCAAGAGGGTCTCCTATTTGAATTGATTGAAGGAATGAACGAGGGGACAAACTACAGAGGACGACCAAGGAAAGAATACCTGGACGACCTGTGCCAGGATATGGGCATCGATTCATAGAAAGAGTTAATAAGAACCGCACAGGACAGGGATTAATAAAGGAAGAGACATGGGGCTTTGCTGCAAACCAATCGTAACGACTGAAACTGGAGAAGAAGATATCATGGTTACTAGTGGCATAGATTAGGTACTCGGTTTCGAGTGGATTGCCTGAAAATTTTAATGAAACAAATTACTATTAAAATATTATAAGTATTAAAAATCGCAATTATGTTTAGTGAGTACGTACTCCCGCTAAAATATGTGCTAACAGGTACACATAATGCGATATGCAGTAACATCAATGCTACTTTCATGCGTTAAATTAATAACGTTGTGATGCACTCAAAATATAACAGCGACAGCAACTTCCAGACAACTCTAAACGTATAAGTCTCATGTTATTATGACTCGTGGAAGTTACCTTGAAACGAAAAAGAAGAATTATAAGAGAAAAATAAATTAAGGGGAAGATTAAGTAACACTTGGAGCAAGTCTAGAGGCCATCGTGATGTTGTGATGTCACTTGACTGAATAATACTTAACTTTGAAAAGATCAACTTAATGATTAACAAAAATAACATGAAATAATTAATATGTAGGTTAGTGTTAATATTGAGTAGGCCAAGTCTAAAAGAAACTTTATTTCTAACGTTTTTTCAATCGGTTATCATTGGTTTTGTTATACCTAGAGACATAATAAATACGCCCAGAGACATAAAAAATAAAAATGTAACCAGTGAATGCTGTGTGTGTATAAAAACATATACAATATTCCCTTCAAATACTTTTTTCTTTTCTATCTCTCAATCAATTTTAAAATTTATCAAAATTTTTAATAACCTCGTACCTAATGCCCCAGCACCTTGAAATTTTTGTCCCAGACTTTAAATTTGCAGTCCTGTTTTATAAAGGTAAATACGTTTCGATACCTAGATTTAAATAATTAAATTATGTTTCAGATTTGTATAATTAACTAAAGCTACTACTAGAGCCTCAAATGCCGCACTCCGGTTGATTGACAGCTACCTGGATATTATTATTATGTTATTCACTTGTTCGTTTTTCAGTAACGTAAATTGAGTGGTAGCAGATATACGAGTAAATGTAATTAAATCATTTTATTGTTAAGGAATGGACCAATTATTATTTTCGTATGACTTTGGGACTACACCGTTGGGCGGCAACGTCAGAAGATAAGTGCCCAATCCCACCAACTTTTACCTAGGAAGAAGAGCCCTAAGAAAATACCATACAAAAACAGGGATAATATTCTATTTATTGAATAAATAACATCAAAGTCCCCTACTACCACAGCCTAAATCCATATGAAATGCAACATGCAACTCACCTACTCTGGGCGGAGATATTTGGGCACCTAACGTAGGTGAGCTGCATGTTGCATTTCATATGGATTTACTCTGGGCGGAGATATTTGGGCACCTAACGTAGGTGAGTTGCATGTTGCATTTCATATGGATTTAGACTGTGGTGGTGGTGCTGGCTGTCTGTTTTCATTCAATAAATATAATATTATCCCTGTTTTTGTATGGAAATTTCTTACGGCTCTCCTTCCTAGGTAAAAGTTGGTGGGATTGGGCAAAAGGATATTTGGCTCAGAACAACTCAGGGCGCCGAAGCCCAATGACAGCATGTAAAAGGATCGCATTAAATCAACCGTTGCGTTGGTCCGTCGGATGTTCAAACTGTCAAAAAATTACTATAAGTATGTACCTATATACAAAGGTGTTGTTGCTATTTACAAAGAAAAAAACCAAGCACAGGTAAGTGTGTAGAGTGTAATGATTCATCCAGTTATAAGTTTTGAGAGCCGTCCAATATAATCTTGGCACGGAAATGACAAAAATAATATTATTCCTATAGGACATGTTTCCACAAATAATATTTCATACACACCGACCTCTTTAAGCTTTTCCGGCCTCCATACACATGTATTATAACATGCATAGATCTAGACCTAATATTGTAGTTGATAAAATGTATTTGAATAAGTAGGTAAAAAGTTAAAATAATATAATAAAAGCCGTCACTTAAAAAAGTTTAGGTTTAAAATCGCATGAACAATCCCATGATGAAATGGTAAAAATAGCGTTTTTTCCATTTTTTGGGGTTAATTTTGCGTCTATCAAAAAACTTTTACGGTTATTCCCTAGATTTTAATGCATATTTTCAATACAAAACAAATCTCTGCGACTTTCAGGAAAAGATTGGATGACTTTCCAAAAAAATTCAGAGGTGTTTTTCAGATTTTTTTTGAGAAATCTATACAAGATATAAAAAATCTGTTAGGGTCATTCCCTAGATAAAGGTACAATCTATCTACTCTATTTTTTCCAAAGCGTATTTAGTAAGGTTGTCAAGATCTAGGGTCTCCCGTTCTTAGAAATTTTAGAAATGTCAGTGTGCCTACTTTTAAAATGTACTTATATATTTAAATCTTTATTACATAAGGAAATAGGCATACTACTGATGCTCTCAAAAGTCAAGAGCCAGAGTACTTAAGTAATTTCATTCATTAAAAAAAAGCGCTTGTCAAATTGTGCTAGTTAAACATTATAAAAATGTTACAATATTGCAATATTGGCACACTGCCAAAACGAATGACTTATAATGTGTCATTTTTACAAACATTATAAAAATTTTAATTGCATCAAATGGGCCCAGATTTTTAAAATACAATCAGTAATATGAATAAGATATGAAATAAAAACATGTTACATTAACCTAATAAAATATCAATAAAAATAAATCACGGATGCATAATAAAAATACAAGATTATATTAAAGTTTTAGGAGTAGGGCTATCGTCTTAAAAAAAGAGATTTTTAGACATATAATCTCGACAACCTTACTAAATATGCTGTAGAAAAAAATAGGATAGATACATTGAACCTTTATCTATTGCCTTATTGTTCGTTCTTCGGGTTTCCTTACTGCGAGTCAAGTGGTTGAATAACCGAACTTTCGGCAGCGATACTACTGCTATCTTCAGGGTGAAGTTCATAGGCAGCGATACTTCTGCCAACTTCACCCTAAAGATGGCAATAATATCGCTGCCGAAAGCTCGGTTATTCAACCACTTGACTCGCAGTAAGAAAACCCGAAGAACGAACAACCTTTATCTAGTGAATGACTTTAAAAGATCTTTTATATCTTGCATACGTATCTCAAAAAAAATATTGAAGAATATTTGATTTTTTTTTTTTTAAATTTCTTCGAACTGTCAACTGTGGACACGTGGTTTATTTTTTGTACAGCTTGGGGTGGATATGCTAATGTTTACTGACGAAATTTCGGGACAAAATTATATAGGCCATGATATTTGCACTTATACATTTTTCGTAATATTTGCTTTAATTAATAGCAGTTATTAATTAAAATAATGATAGCTTGATAAAAATAATTAATACCTAATACTTGAACTAATTATTCAAAACATGAAATACTTTATAATGTCATAAATAAATAATGAACAGTTCGCACGCAAACACCCTGTAGGTGTAATCAACATGCATAATTCTCCTCAAAACCGGGTATGCATGTGACGCAAGAGCGTAGCTACTTTTGCAAGCTGTTCGAATATTATATTATTCTATTCTGGTTGAGATTGTTGCCTGTTGGGACGTGTAGAGATGATGAAAGGATAACAAATGAAATATATTTGGGAGAAACAAGAGGTATAAAGAAGCGCTGTCGTCCGAGAACTGCACCGATTGACCATGTAGACCAGATTCTCAAGGACGGACGTGTTCTGAGTAAAAGATATCGTAGGGTGTGTATGACAAATTGCATGAATGTGACTGAAGCAAGAAGCGTGTGTAAGGATAGGAATGTCTGCCGATCTGACCCGGCAAGGGGTGCGGTATGAGAGCAATAGGATCGAATATATACGGAATTTAAAACATTTCGCGATCGCAGCGCCTTCAGCTCTAATCGAAAATTATTCAGCAAATACCACATTTTTTCATTGATATTACGAGCCAATAAACATGTTTTGAGTAGTCAACGATAAGTGTCAACATTTTTAGAATTCGCTGTTTAAATTAATTATTATATATACCAGGGTGAATTGGTAAATACTGTAGTAAAAATATTATAAAGTTGAATAGAAAATACTATGCTGAATAAAAAATATAATTTATCTTTAGAATATACGTATACAATTACGTGTAAGAGCAGGGAAGTCTTTCGATCTGTTCTCTCTGCTTACCCTGTAAACCACGTCTATTTTGACGGGTTGCAGCTAGTACGCACCTACTGTAATTATTTGTGTTCTTAACCCAAAATGTCCCAAATAACCTCGTTTCAAAATCAAATTCAGCCTCGTGTATACCTTTACCGCAACCTTTTGATCTTGTGTCAAAGTAATTCAGGTGTCGGCAAGGGTTAATAATGAATGTTGTCAACTCCTGAAGGTTTGTTCTATTTATGAAATCACAGAACCATAGAGCTTCAGAATAAATAGTAATAGTACATTTTGAAAATTATCATAGTTCCATTTGACGTAGATTTCATTTGAGTACATGGTTGGCGCAATTGGTTGAGGCGGCAGTCTTTCAAGCGGGAGGTGCCAGGTTCAAACCCGGCGCTGGCGATGTATTCCACACTTTGCAATACAGGCTTTAAGCCTAGTGCAAGGTGTGACGGAAAGTATTTGGGTTTGTGTATGCAAATCCCAGATACTTTGATTTAAAAAAGTTATAATTCAATTCTTGATACAAGTTCGAAATGAAGCCAATTTATTGACACAATAGTGTCAAAATCGTCAGATTTTTATATCTATCACTTCACCAACTGTCAACTATAATTGATCTTAATTGTTTTAATAGTGTTAAATAACACCTTCTACACACATTAAATACAATATTACTGTGTACTAATATTTTAATTTCACAAACTCGTACCTAGACACAAATTATTTCATGCTTCTTATTTTTTTCACGGTGCACCTCCAGGTATAGGTATAACACCTTCTAGGTCCATTAAAGACAATATTATTGTGTTTTAAATTTTTAAGTTTCACATAATACTTACTCGTACCTAGACACAAATTATTATTTTTTATGATGCATCTCCAGTTAGTTAGGAGGGCGGTAAGTGTATGCAGGTCCTCTAACTAAGAAATAAATAAATAAATAACAATCCACAACATACTTTAATTTAAATCTATAAACATCTAACCGTGAAAAGCTCGCCCCAGTAGATACTTATGTTAAATTCAGTTGATAGATTTTGTTTACAAGCGACGCACGGTGACCTTTACCAATTCTGTAAATATTTTCTATGTCGCTAGCGCAATACAGCATTTTAAATTGCATTTTTTTTCACACGTAAAAGTTTTGGCACAGTAATTTTTAAACAGTTAAAAAAATTTATTCTAAAGAGATGAAGCTATTAGCAAATAATAAAGTAAAATTTATTAAGATCGACAGCCAAAACATAGTTCCCAAAAATTAATGGCACAGATAAATAAAGCAATTAACACGAATTCAATTACTAAACAGCGCAATAAAAATCGCAATACATTGTAAGGAGAATGAGTTAACTCTGCCCAAAATACTTCTGACATTTCAGTGGCGGATCCAGGATTCATATTTGGGGAAGGGCTGAAGGTCGGTTTCGTCGAGGTATGTCAGTAAATTAAAACTGATTACAAATTTTGCGTACGAGTGTATGTGATTCATCGCCCCCCCCTTTGTATCCTCACATTCATACATGACCTTGTGATATAAAAAAAATGAGGATGGCGCCGCAGGCGGTTTTTTGACGAAGTTTGTAAAATGATGAACCTGCTTGCCTTTCATTAGCACCGCATGCAATTTTTTTTACAAAACAAATTGGTAATTTTAGAAAATTCATGGCGTGATGAGAAAATGATGTGGTAATAATGTGATTTTTCGGAAACTAGTAGTATTTAAAGTACTGTCACTCATGGTTTTGGGGGGGCTTCAGCCCCCTAGCCCTCCCTATAAATCCGCAAGTGATTGTCGGTGTACTCCAAAAACTCTCCAACTACATTATTTTCTGTAAACTTTTCAGGGTTCTCGCGGTTACAAGGTAAACCAACGTGATAACTCTAAACCTAATAGCAATATTTCACAGACTTCAAGATAACCAACCAAACTAACTAAGTTTATAAAGGAAACTAAAAGATATATACTTATTGCACTACATTACCTAGAAGGCTTGAACGGAATGAATTAAAAAGATAAATAGCTTCATATTTGGAATTTCACAATACAGGTTAGTCGTGCGAGTATAACAATAATTGTTTAATGTTTTGAAAATGAGTTAAATTGTAAAACTTTGTGTAGTTATAATATGATAAATCTACTTGTAATAATGTAAAAGCGCAATCCCACGGTGTACGAATCCGGATTCGTACGTAGATTCACACACCGTGGGAAGGCGCGCGTCCGTAAATCTACAGACGCTTTCGTAGCGATTTGTATGGCGGTACGTACAAATCTAAAATCACGTACGAATCCGGATTCGGACCGGACCGTACGATCCGTAGGTTTTCTATAATGCTATACAAATAAGGCTACTAAACTACTACTACTTCTATACAAAAGACTGCTGCGCTTTTAATTTTGACAGTTGGGTAGAAAACAAGATTGATTCAACAACGGTAGTTTTCATTTTTTTTTAAATAAATGAATCTGGGTTTATCGAAATAAACCCAAATTCACCCTCGTTCACTTCACAGTAAGCTTGAAAAGCTTGTGTCGTGAAGTGGAGTAGATCAGCATCGGGGATCAATGATATATCATGTACAATGGTATGATGAGGACAGTATGACGTCACAGTTTTTTTACCAATCACTGTGGATCATCGGGAGTACGCAACCGAATTTGACAAGTCTGTTAACAAAACTGATCGGCTCCAACAGCGCCACCTTGGCATACTCGTATCTCTCTTTCTCTAGCAATAGATTAATACATAAAATGTTATAGGCGAGGTTGCCATCATCGTCGCTAAGGAATTGTATGGAACAACAACGACAGACCACGTATTATATTCTGTTAGGAGATTTGACAGGAGTGGTGGTCCTGTTTGATCATTATGCTATGTTGCCAACTGTTACAGCACGATCGATCTGTAGGTACGCTTCAATTTTTGACGAATCGTTACTGCAGACCAGAGAGGTTACAGTTTTAGGTAAAATATACAAAAATTTGGTTACTAGTTTTGTTGGATAGGCCAACAATCCATACCCACTATAACAATAGTTATCGGAAAATCACAAAACAACGAAAATAATGCAAACTTGTATATTATGTACGAATGCTATTGAATGTATGAAACTTGTTTATGAATCACCTTTAGGAACATTGCCAATGAAAAAGAGACGAGATCTGTTTTGTTGTGAAATTATATTTCAAACAATATAGACTCCTAGATTAACTACTAGTCTCAAGAAAACTATACAAAGTTTTCAACACTGCTAATATCAAATTTCAAAATAATACACTTAACTATGAACTAAAGACAATACCTATCCGCATTCTCTGTAAATTGTGACACACTCGGTCACAAAATAAGAAACTTTCTAGGAGGGCCACTATTGAACTCCGAGAAGGTAATGCCGAAACCACAAGGTTGTCAAACCTTGACAAACAATCACAAATTCAAACGTGTGGTTAGGGAGTTTGCCTTGGTTTGTGCAGGCTTGCAAGCACTTGTGGTCGATTCGATCGAGTGTCGGTTATTTTCACAAATCAAAGGAAGTTTGCGGCAAGCGCTTGCAAAGTGTCAACACGTTTGTGAGTTTGTTGAAGCTTGCAGTTTGCGGTAAGTCCCGGCTCAAGAATTTTTGCACCAAAACAATTAGTTATATCATCCAAACTGAATAAAATGAAGTTTAAATCATTTTTAGACTAGTGTTAATACTACCTTCGATAGATGGCGGTAGCATAGAAACAAACAAACATGTGAAATATTTTCAATGTCAACCGTGACAAATGCTCACAGTTACGATGTCGTTTTCAACAAAGGGCGTAAAATTGATTTTAATGCCTTTAAATAATAGACTTGCTTTATAAATTCTACGAAATAACTTACATAATTCTCGTGGTAATCTGGTATGAATGTAACGAAAAACCGCGGCAACTTATGCAAGTTTAAATTCAAATAAATTTATTAATACCTAATATCTTACATTTCTGGTACATACATATAAAACTTATTACTATATATTATTAATATAATATACGAAAATTAAAACAATTTTGATTCTTTGACTTAGTTTTGTCTACAATTTGTCTATAAAAGTTAATTGGCAAATATTGTAGTACCATTACTATTAAGTAGAATAAAAAATACTATGCTAAACAAAAATGTAGGATAGGTAGATGGCGAACTGTTCTCTCTGCTTACCCCGTCATTTTTGACGAGTTACAGCTAGTTTACTAAGAATAAACTGATATAGGTCAAACTTGACAAAACATAAATTTTAATCATCTTGTTATATTCAACAGTAAAATTTTCTACACTCGACAATGAATCTGCTTTTCATACGTCCTACAAACTATAAAGATTAATATTGCATACAATGTTCTAAGATCATGGATAATTAAATTATATCTAACGACTATTCACCGGTTATAAAATGATTAGTTACAGTATTGATGTGATGTACGTAAATAAAATACAGCCACTCCTATTACTAACGTCAATTAAGTTAGCGAAATGTAAATTTATGTAAGCCAGTAAAAAGATCATTATAATATCTTTTTGAAGTAGGTATTACAATTAACAATAGAAAACAGTAGTGTAATTTTCTTTCATTTTATGAAGTGTCCCATGTTTTAAATAATTTCGGAATCGATAAACAGTTGTTTTTTTTTTTCATTTTTATTTAAACCTTTCAATTATTTAAGTACCTACGTAGTTTTTTGCCTGGACCCTGCTGAAAATTATGTAAATATTGACGCCTTCTCAGCGAGGCTTTGGCCTTAGTGTAATATACAATTTGTTGTCTAACTATATAATCTATCCTCTCATGCCGCGTTCCTTGCGGGGACGAGAGCTCAAACAATGACCTAATTAAGGTGTACACATTGAGTCAATTTCATAGTCACAACAAACAAAAATTAAGAAACCAATCTACGAGTAAATATAAAATGTTAGGTAAATAAAAAGAGAACAAAAAAAAAATCCAACCTAATTCAATTAAATTCGTCAAATTCAATTAAAATTACTTACACAAATACACAATGAAAACCATTTATTTGATTTGATTTATTCATTTTTTAGATTGTTAAATTCAGTTTTTTCAAAATATCTTAAAACAGTCACATAATGCTAAAAACATCAGTGAAACTGAAAACTAACATCAGTAAACTATGGGTACGACTGTAGTGTTACTGTCACTTGATGATTCACGTCAGTTTCTATAATAATAGGATCTTTTCAATATGTCACACGTACTCCTAATATTTTATTGAGTGTTAATCTTGACATTGGCATAAAGATCCGTGTCAACCCCGTCCTGGTTAACGGGTTTGACATTTGACATGGGATAAGTCGTCTAATAATAGCTTAAACAAGATCCAACTGGTCAAAATATGACCTAAATGTTTTTTTTTAAATCGAAATGTGATTTAAACGAAAGTATTTGCATAGGGTCGCATTGTCACATACATCGCCATAGGTCCCCCTACGCGATTTTTCGCATTTTTTGGAAATATGGTAAGAGAGTATATTAGGGTTGACTGTAAGACATTGCTTTTGCAATAATTTCTAATAAGTTTTGTACCACTGATAATTTTTATGCTAATGAAGATTTATTTATTTACATGATTGGCGCAGTTGGTTGAGGCGGCAGTCTCTCAAGCGGGTGGTGCCAGGTTCGAACCCCGGCGCTAGCAATATACCTATTCCATACTTTGCGATACAGGCATTAAGGCTAGTGCAAGGTGTGCAGGAAGGTACCCAGATCCCTTTTTTTATTAAAAAAAAAATAGGAGAAAATGGTCAATGCCAAAATTAATCACTACTAAGTTCTCTACAAAAAGTGTTTCATACTTTATAATTGAAATTTACTATAATTTAAAATTTAAATCGTGCTACAATTAAAAAACAGATATGTCATATTTTGAACGGCCGGACCTTAGCCCATTATACTTATTACCTATTCAGATTAGTGCTCACTCAATTAAGAAATTTTGACAAGTAAGATAATAGTACTTCAAAAACATTAAGCGGAATAATTAAGTAGGGACCTTTCAGTGGAGAAGAATTAATTTCTGTAGAGGGGAAGCCGGGAAAACATGTTTTATTTCATTACTATATCTTTAAATCTATTCCTTGAATAAAAATATGTTCCGAAAGTATCCCTGAAATTTACGGGATCTGAGGTTTTTCCGTTCAGTTTTTCAGATATAAAGTATAATTTAGCCAAAATACCGGTAATTATAATCTTAACAAATTGGCTGTTTAAAAGATTTTTTAATTTGTTTAGGCTCTTCTTAAAAAGGTAAAATTCACATTGTCGCTTACGTTATTCTTATTTCGCGCTAACATTCTCATAAAAACTTTGAAAAAGTTGAAGCAAAAGTAGAACGTTTTTTGCTCAGTGCATATAAGCTCTTAACGCCCCGGGAAATGACGACGCGTGACGTCATAGATCGTATCCCTCTCTTTGAGCCTTCTACGAAACTGCTAAGGAGTTTGAAATGAAATTCGAGGCTTAATTCTTCCAATTAAGAATTTGCGCTAATTGTCTACTTTAGATAATGAATTATCAAGTGGGTCTTATAGAATCCTACGATTTGTTTGCCCTTAAACGTTCCTCACAGGAATACGTGGAACAATATGGGATAGTTAATATATATATTTTTTAATGAATCTGGGTTTATCGAAATAAACCCAAATACATCTTTGTACACTTCACAGAAAGCTTAAAAGCTTGTGCTGTGAAGTGGAGTAAGTCGGGGATTGAACCCGCGCCCACTGGATTAACAGTCGAGCGCGTTACCAACCAGGCTACCGACAACCTTTTACAGTTTTGTAATTCAGAGTCCAGTAGCTAAATGTTTTTTTCGGCTGGGCAGTCAGCACTACCCGACGTCTTTGAAGGTCTGGGTTCAAAACCATACCTACTTCACCTTCACTACACAAGGTATAGAATGTAGATAATGTAAAGTGATCACTTAATCCAACTAATGACGGGTTGTAGATTCGACAGAGGCACATCTTAAGCTGAACATCGCTTGAAATACCTACTGGACAGTGTTAGAATGAACTTTTTAGCATAAAAATACAGAACCTAAAATATTTGGCCAGGATATCACCAACTTTTTAGGTGCAGAATAGCGGAGATAGGAGCCACCTAGCACAAATTTTGTGTGAAAAATTATGATAAGTGGCTCCTATATCTCAGCTATTCCTCATCAAAGAAGTTGGTGAAATCCAGCATTAAAATGCTAAAATCTGAAATTGACTTGATTCACCCACATCGAAAAACGTGTAAAGAACATGTGCGTTTTGAGTACAAGAAACTGTGGAAGTTGGGTATACAAAACAATGTATTTAAAAAAAACATATTTAAGTTTTTCTTTATTTTCTCGGGTTGACTGTAAGATATTGCTTTTGCAATAAGTCCGCCTTTTGGCACACTGTATTATCTTGTTTTGTTTTTGTTGTTAGGTACATATATTTACTGGCCAATAAAGTTTTATTTATTTATTTATTATTATTATTTTTACTTACTATTTTTGGCCCTCCACTCGTCTGCGAGTGATCTTAATATCGTATTACATCAATCACTATTTTTGACGAAGGTATGAATTAATTGTTGAACCCTTTGTATTATACCAGAAGCTCCCGAAGAATGTTGCATTGAAATAAACATACAACTTCACATTTAAATAAATCTTACCTATGTTTAATATCAATATCACGAAATACAGGGAGTAACGTGGCTAAACAACACGCCATTTATAAAATAAAAACACTGAAGTTACTCAGAAACCGTTTAATCATTGAAAACGATAACGTTAAATGAAAAAAAACACAGGAAAAGTAATATTATCTCGCTTTGTGAGCAAAGCGTAATCAAATTTTTGATGTTATGTTGACCTTTTTAGATTAGCAATAGGAGTCAAATCCTCGAGACAACAGTATTGTTTTAGCATGTTTTTCTTTAAAAAAATATAAGTACTCATTGTACGGGTATGTAGTATATTTTGAGATGTTCTTATTTCAGAAACTGTAGTTAAACTGTATATTAACCTTATTTATAATTAATTGTTTTTGGTCAATTTTCATTACATTTCTCTCAAAGAGCTCGATCAAAGAACGATAACACACAATCAAATAAAAAATCAAAATCATGTACGTGATTGGAGCAGTTGGTTGGGATGCGGGAGGTGCCAGGTTCTAACCTCGCCACTGGCGATGTATTCCACACACGCCATACAGGCGTTAAGCCTAGTGCAAGGTGTGCAGGAAAGTATTTGGGTTTGTGTATATGCAAGCCCAGATAATTTTTATATAAAAAAAATCACACATGGTGTGCAGGAAAGTGTTTGGGTCTGTGTAAGCAAAACCCAGATACAAAAAAAATGCTAGAGAAACTGAATATCTATCTACCTACCTAGTATCTATTGACATATTATTGAGGTTATGCATTCGATTCCAGAAATGTATAGACAGGTACATATTAGGTACGTAATTGAATCTTCATAGACTGAAGATTTCACCGGAGTAATTTTACACTCTGTATAACAATTTTAAAATATGTTTACTATTAAATGATTTGCTTACAATAATAACATTATTAGTTTGGTATTTAGATGCCAGACGTGAAATATATAAATATTATAAATAATATACTATACTTATATTGAATACATAAATAGCTACCTATGTATATTATAAATATACATGCATACATTAGGTGAATTAAAATATTGGTACAAGTATTATGTACCTATGAATATAGGTATTATGATTTAAGAGTATGCCTACTGACATTTCAAAAATTTCTAAAAACGGGAGACCTTAGATCTCGACAACCGTTACTAAATATACTTTGGAAAAAATAAAGCAGATGATACATTGAACCTTTATATAGGGAATAACCGTAAAAGATTTTTTATATTTTGAGTAGATTTCCCAAAAAAAAATGTCAAAAACACCTCTTGTCTTTTTTTCCGAAAGACAGAAACTCGTTTAATATGCATTAAAAATCTAGGGAATAATCGTTAAAGTTTTTTGATTGAAGCGAAATTAACCCCAAAAAAAGTAAAAAACGCTATTTTTACCATTTTATCATGCGATTGTTTATGCGATTTTGAACCTTAATGCCATAGGAAATTACCGTGATGTCATAGTTGGGTCGCGAGCCCTAACAAACTTAATTTTTAAATTATTAACTCATGTACCCGACGTAAGCCATGAAGTATGTATGTATATTTTCTATTTTACATGATTGATATAAGGCAATCACGCACATCTAGAAATGCCAAAATGTTTATTATACCGCTGTCCTCTGATCATTAACATTTACCTTGAATTAATAATTTCAGCTATAATTTAATTCATAAATCTAAAAACAATTTTTAAGTTTTAACACATACCTAACTGATCCGCAAGTCTATCGTTTTTGTCAATTTTAAGTCAAGAAAGAGTAATTTTTAATTGCGAGGTAGGCCTGGAGAGAATAGAACATACAGACTTCGCTATCCGTCTTTTTGCTTCCATCACAATCCTGAAATTCGTGGAATATCTCTTTACAAATTTTCACATAGCACGTATGGTTTCCGAGATATTCGTAGGTATAGTCTAAAAACTTTCAATCTTATTTTCACCCCCTTAATGGCCAAATTTCATAAAATACATCCTTAGTGGAAGGTTTTCTACTGCAAACTATCTCTTCCAAATTTCACTTCTCTACGATTAACCATTTGGGCTGTGTGTCGATGAGTGAGTATGTCAGTCAGTCAGGTAAGTGATGAACTTTCTTATGTATTTGTTCATATCTCACAGGTAGGTTATTAAGGTTGTTTAAAGCCTTTGCCGTTGTTGAGATTTGTATTAGCCGCCACAGAATTTGTGGTAACGATAGTACACACGAGATGGCGTAGTTATCGCCAAGCATTTTTGACAGCTGATAATTGGTAGGGCCGTTAGCCGCTCTCTCTCGGCTAGGCCAGCATAGCTATAGGATGTACTCTTAATTTGTGAAGATGTAAAGTGTTACAATAAAAAGAATGAAGATTAAATAAAAGGAATTTCAATCAAACCCAGAAGATCCAACAGCCGTAAATGTAAAAACAAACAAATAAATAAAATAGGTGTAGGTTTCGTTAATAAGTACTAACAATGTATAATTTCGATGTAATTTTTACGCAATCGAACCACCAATTATTCACTTAGGATAATTTATTGGCATGATCGGATAAATGTCAATAGCAATAAATTGACAATGAACGAATGTTAAATTATTAACATTGACCCCCATTCCGAATGAATCACAGAGAAATCTGTTACAATACAAAGCTCCCTAGACGATGAATCATAACCTGATGACTGTATTAACATAAGTTCTATCATGGTTGGAATTAAAAAAAAATGTTTTAAGTATTTGATTTTGTTGCCAATTAACATGTTCCTGAATTCCCACATTCCGTGCTCAAAAGTTGATAACAACTTTTTTACAGGCTTTTATTTACCTTCAATCGGCATTGTTTCATGTCCCCATAATATGATTTCTCTGTAATAGGGCTTTGAATGAACTATTTTTAATGTTTTATTTTGTTTAATTTCTACTCAATGTCCGTAAATGTGCCTTGTTAATAATAAAAAATAATAAATAAATAAGCGTTTTGTAAGGCCACAGCACCAGGTTTTCGTATATACCAATTAATTCGTACCGCAGTTAGTGCGAATCGCAGTGAAGAATTCTACATAATACACGATTAGAGCAGGCGCTGGATGTATTTTCGTATGAACAATATGCGAGGACCGAGTTCCATCAATTGATTATTGTTGGGGATAGGTCAAAGATAAAGGAATCGGATGTTGCCGGCCCATATTTTGGTCCAATTTTTTTTACAGCCCCTCAAAGGTGGCCGATGGGGTGCATTTTATGAAGTCATTGTAATGACAATTATTATTATTTTTTTTTTTTTAATTGTAAAATAGAAATAATAAAATTAAAATAAAAAAAAAGGCATAGTTGTTAATAAAATAGTACAAAGATAAAATGATGGATTTCGTGCTTCCATCACTCATATACATCCAGCGCCTCGACTGGATAACAATAATTTTGCGTTCAATCACATCTTTATCCTAAAAATAACAGGCATTTTATTTGTGGGTTTTTATATAAGTATTTAATTTTTAATAAATTCTTAACACGTCCGTGTGTCCGTATGTCATCGTAAATCAATTATTAATTATTTTGTAATTATAATTGTTGTTTCATTTATGTAATCACCACTTTATAAATCAAATCAAATTGCTGACCATTTGAATAAATTGTTAAATGTTATAAATGGGTAACAGAATTGATCATTGGTAGGCGGGGACTTTAAAATAGCTAATTCCTTGATCTTTTGACGTTTTATAATGTTGGCGCCACATGCTCGTCATGCGTCGCGTCCGAGTGGTGTTCGTGAGTAAAAAGGTGTGTGGATTGAATGTTTGTCTTGACGTGTACGTAGCCGACGGTTGACGCCTTTTTACTCATGAACACCGTTTGCTCGGAACTCGGACGGGCGTGTGGCGGAAGCATAATATTTTTTGTTAAAAAAAATATTCTTATTGTGAATTTTTATTTATTTTAAAGAACATAGGCATATAAGGCCATTAATAGTTATAATTGACAGATTCTGATAAATTTCATCATTAGTTACCACACTTTTATTTAACTTCACTCGTTGTCTGTTGTCTGCTTCTACATTTTCCTCCTCAAACTTCCCAATGTCCTTTGATTTTAGGTGCGTAGTATAAGTATCATTTTATCATAAACACGTTTCAATTGACAAATTTTAATAATTTTAATGTCTTTGTGTGACTCTTAAAAAAATATTTTATCATTACTTATTTTTTAATAGTTATGCCGACTTAGGTTAATTGTCAGAAATTAACAATAGACTATTGCCCGATCCCACCAACTACCACCTAGGAAGCAGACCCCTAAGGAATTTCCATACAAAACCACAGATAATTTGAGTGATTATTATAACTGTCATAACCTTTAAGATATAAATCCATACAAAATACAGCATGCAGCTACTTAAGTGAGGGAGATTCTGGGCCGAGATATTTGGCCACCTAACTAAGTAGAGCTGCATGCTGTATTTTGTATGGATTTATATCTTAAAGGTTATGACAGTTATAATAATCACTCAAATTATCTGTGGTTTTGTATGGAAATTCCTTAGGGGTCTGCTTCCTAGGTGGTAGTTGGTGGGATCGGGCATATGAATGCCATAATGTTCCTAATACTAAAATTTTTAATTTATTTATTTACGTTCAAACGGAGCGCTATCTTACGATGAATACATTAGGTAAAAACAATATTAATTTAATCTAAGGTATTTATTAAAAATAAAAATAAATAACTTGAGTTAATTAGAAGATGAACTTGACCTGACGCCACAAACACACAAAAGCTCTACCAAAAGTAATTAAAGCTCGCAGTACATTTATATATTGTAAGCATTGGCATCGTCTGGGGGGCAGGGAGCAGCTGCCGCCTCTAGAGATTGGAATAGGTATATTGTTTTTCATACTAAATGATAAAACCCCACAAAAAATTACATTAGGTACTACCTACCACACGTTTTCTCATCATACGAGTATCATAAATGTTCATGAAAATTCATCAAAACACAATTATGTTTCATACAAAAAATTGCCTGCGGCGCTATTTTTATTGCTTTTTTGTAAAGGACATTTTTTATACACATAATTGTGCAAAATATTATACACATTTTCAAATAAACCAAACCACATCACGAACTTCTTCACTATGTCTCACAAATAAAATTCGCCTGCGGCGCTGTGTACGCTTTTTCATTCTGTATCAATTTCACAAATTTCTGTTGCCCCCCTCTCCTAGCTCCGAGGCTAGCGACGCCCATGATTGTAAGTATATGAATGCTTTAAAAGATTGTGTCTGTTACATAACTGATGAGTTTAATATTATTTTTTGTGTTTTACAAGTGGGAGGAATGGCCACACTGACTAACATCTGGCAACAATATTAAAATATGAAACTTTTGTTATGACAGTAAAAGAATACTAATATTAAATATTATATTATTGTTGCGCAGACATTTTTATTAACATGTAAGACATTACAGTCCATCTGTAGGAATTTGATGTTTTATATTTTTTATAATGCACGAGAATATTAAGAAATAAATTGTCTTGCAAAGACTTTTTTTACTACACTTTTGTACATACTGCAGCTCTAAGGAAGAACTACGTACCTATAAACCAAAATGTTGAACCTGCGATAATCGCGAAAAACGTCTTGCGTCGCCCATATATAACTCCATACATTACTTGCATGACATAGATTGTTTATTGTTCATTATCGTCCCTAGGCCCTAATTTCGGGCACTTGGACTCGTCAAATTTACAACAATTATAGTTTTTTAACAATCAATAGGAGCAACAGTGACAATGTGCTAGAGAAGTAGAATCAATGCAAACAGAGTGTGAAGGGCTCAATTTGCATTTCGTCATGAAGATGATAACATAGGTGCTTATAAGAATATTAACGTTGGCATGAAAAATGGGGGCTGCGTATGGAAACTAACCCCCGTTTTCACCAACTTTTACCTAAGAAGGAGACCCCTAAGAAATTTCCATACAAAAACAGAGATAATATTCTATTTTTAGACACGCAGGCCTACCAACCACACCCTAATTCCATACAAAATGCAACACGCAACTCACCTAGCCTGGGCAGAGATATTTGGGCACCTAACGTAGGTGAGTTGCGTGTTGCATTTTGTATGGAATTAGGGTGTGGTTGGTAGGCCTGCGTGTCAAAAAATAGAATATTATCTCTGTTTTTGTATGGAAATTTCTTAGGGGTCTCCTTCTTAGGTAAAAGTTGGTGAAAATGGGGGTAAGACTTTTTATGGTTGAAATATGTGGATCTAAGGTTGAAATACTCATTTCGATGAAAAACTTATAATACATAAAGGTGGCGTATAGGTGGTTCTTGCTTAGAACTGCAGCAAAGAAAGTATGTAAGAGTTTCGGAAGCGGCTTGTTGAGCAGGGCCTTCCGGTAAACCTTGAACTATCCCATTTATTGCTTGGAAGACTGAAACAGTCATTTTTCTATGTCTTAGCCAGGATTTTAGTCTATCGTTAATTCAAAATATCTAGTCTGGAAGTTTCCATGTAAAACTGATTTCCGGATACATGTGATCTGATAGCCATGGGACCAACCTACTTTAAAAAAAAGGATCCTGAATCGCAAACACAAACCCAAATACTTCCCTGCACACCTTGCATTAGGCTAAAAGCCTGCATCGCTAAGTGTGGAATACATCGCCACCACCAGGGTTTGAACCTGGCACCTCCCGCTCAACAGTTACTAAACTATTATGGTGATTATACTACGTTTAGTCTATTCACCAGTTTTTGTATTTAAATATGCAATAAATACATAAATAAATAGCGTATATTAATTAAAATGATGAGGAAATAGTCATAATAACTTTGTAGAAGGTTCAGTGAATGAATCGTGATGTCATTATCAATTCCGTGTACTTAATAATCAACCGATCAAAAATCAATTACTGTTTAATTAAGATTACCTACCTGCAAAATATTACCATAACGAAAACATGCACGAGAGATTCAATGATACCCTATCATTAACATACGAGTACATACATGAAAAACACAAAAAAATAATAAAATTATTGTAACTACTCGGTAAAATTAAACTAGTCACCAGTTAAATAAATTCAAAGTCTGTTGAAATCATTGGCGTATATAGGGGGGGGGGGGCGAGGGGGCCCGGACCCCCCCCCCCACGAAATGTTGGACAATTCTTTAAAAAACGTTATTTTAAAACATGAAAGTTACTCAAGTTCATCATTTCACCCATTATTCAAAAAAATTTCGCCTGCGGCGCTATTCTTCTTTATATTTTCTGCACACAATATTAATACCAACCTAAGACACGACCTTTTTCACTTACATTCACGAAAAATTTTTGCCTGCGGCGCTATTATTATTTTAATACTGTACGTCTATCTTCAAATTTTTGTTGTCTCCACCCCCCCAAAATCAAATATTAGATCGGCCACCCCCGAAAAGAAATCCTATATACGCCACTGGTTGAAATACTAAATACAGCAGTGGAGGGACCATCAGTCATCATATTATATGCTTTTAAACCGCAATTGTAACTGTTTAATGCTCCTTTTACTAATACATTCATGTGACCCCTGTAAACTTCAAACGGGTATTTCACACATTTAGCCATTGATTTCGATGATGCCCCCTATGCAGTATTTAATGACTCATTTTTACCTATCATTTGAGTTACATTTCGTTTGCGCCGGGCCTCTTTTTTTCTATACTAAATGAGCATTCTCCTTTCTAGTTTCGAATAGGATTATCCTTAAAAAATAAATAAAATTGTACAGTAAAAGTGGCAATATAAGCATGAAGAAATAATACGAAAATTACCTACGATAACAGTCAAATACATTAGTTCAAATTTTTCTCACTTGAAAGTATCTAATTTTTGTAGCGCTGTAGGCATTGAAAATGTCACATTAGTTCGAAATTTACTCACGTATTACGTTTAGTGGCGCTGTAGGTAGGAAGGAGCGTAATTGGGTATCATTTGGAAGGTATTCGGAATTATTTACGATAATCGCCGTGTAATTTAGTCGAATCAAAGGTGAATAGGTGATTTACAGGTGCGCTTAGAGTCAATATATTTTATTTAGCCATAGAAATAAGCACATACCGATTTATTATAGTACCTACTTAAACATAGGTATATTGGTATTAAAATTTACAAAGACTATTATAATGTTAGATATTTTGGATAGAAACTTATTCGTGTAATCAAGAATCTAAATTTGTTAATTTCTTAAGGTCAAGTTTATGTAGTTTATCCAGTAAGTATTTTAAATCTGAAGGTGACGAAATGTTAATACTTCATCAACAAAGATTATGTCGTAAATAATGTACTTACTTAATTAATTAACTTAGAAGGACCAAAAAAGAGAGGACGGCCAAAGAAGTCCCTTGAGAAGACCATCAGAGGAAACATGGAGCTTACTCCAGAAGACTGCCTTGTTCGGAGTAGATGGAGAGAGAGGATCCGAGCAGCCGACCCCAAGTAAATGGGATATGGTGCAGAGAACAGAGAGAATGTACTTACTTAATTAAAAAAAATCTATACATGGCAGAATGCAGTTATTATGGAAATGAGTGACTGCAAGACTGGTGTAACTAGAATGAAAGTGAATAAGCTAAGATGGTTTGGGCATGTCGAGAGAATGAATGATGACAAAAAAGATACTCGTATATTTGAGCGAACGAAGAGGTGTGAGGAAACGCGGCCGTCCTAGACTGGCCTGGTCCGATCATTTCGACTAGATCCTCAAGGATGGACGCGTTTTGAGTAAAAGGAATCGGAGAGCGAGTATGACAGATTGCATGAATGTGACGAAGGTAGGAGTGTGTGTAAGAATAGGGCTGGCTGGACGTGGCGTGTTGGTATAGATAGATACATAGATTGATCCATAGATGGCGTTAGCTAAGGGTCAATGTGAAATATAACACAAATATCCATGCTACAATTTTATTACTAAACACACATCTTACGACGTGAAGAATTGTGCCATGAGGTGAGATGCCAAAGATGGCAAATAATGCCATAATAATGGTATACTGGAACCTTTATTGACAATGTTATTATAATGAAGATGGTAAAAGGTATTGTGATAATAACGTAATAGCGAAATATCAAGACTCTGACAACCTTTCATAGCATAGCACAATGGTTCCCAAAGTGCTTGACAAATTTATTGGAATTTCCAATTCTCTAAATTTCGAAAATACTAAAAAAATACAAACGCAGATAATATTCACAAATTTACATGGATTCAAGACCCATTTAGAGCCAAGTTTCCATCTGAATTTACCTCTTTAGAAGAAGAATCTCAGATTCTCAAGTAAGTAAAAAAAAAACGAAAAAAAACTGATGTATTAGGGGAGCCGTGGAAAAAATCCGATTTACCAAGTGAGCCGCAAACCGAAAAAGATTGAGAGCCTCTAGGATAGCACATAGTGTTATTATCGTACTTGTAATAGACAAGGTAATGGTTTGAAACTAGGGCGGTGTGATATTTAGATACGACTATAGGGTGTTTTTCTACGCTTTTTTTATCTAACGTCACATGGCATTGTTGTATCCAAATCTATCAATCGAATTTGAACTCATTTTCAGACTAGCTAGAGCTCTGAAACTTTCACCAATGGTGTGAAATAGATGACATTACGATTCTGTATCATATTGGATCAGCCTTCTCCAGAGACAAAAAAGGTGTAAGGCGTTTGAAAGGATCCGAGGGTTGTGTGGAGTCATGTATGAAAGGGGGTTAGAAAAGAAATTCAGATCGAAAGTCAGATTTTTTCTGCTCAAAGGCTATAAAGATTATTTCAAAGTGTGTTATTAAATTATTATTTTTTACAGTTTTTCCCCACAAACGAGAGTAATCTACATTCACACAATGTAGCATTACGTGAACTCCCATGGGTAGGACGCAGGGTGGGCATTTCGACGCTTA
The DNA here is from genome assembly GCA_963576895.1 of Ceraclea dissimilis. Classification (NCBI taxonomy): domain Eukaryota; kingdom Metazoa; phylum Arthropoda; class Insecta; order Trichoptera; family Leptoceridae; genus Ceraclea; species Ceraclea dissimilis. Next base: position 14,216,607 of record OY756370.1, read on the forward strand.
CGAGTCGGCATTGGCTGGATTAAGTGATCACTTTATGTCCAAGGAAAAATTCACCCATTCTGTCACATCCTGCTGTCAAACGCGTAGTTTTTGGAAGTTGAATTACAGGTATGCTACAGAAATCATTCCACAATGAACCAATTTTTCGATCCTATCGCCATCTGCTGAGGAGTGGACGCAGCTACCTTTATTTTGATAAAAAGTATAGAATATGGACAAGTCAATCCTTCAATTAGATGTGTCAAACTCAAACTCGCCTATATAATCAGCTATTTACTTCTATGTGTTTACTTCGTGTGTGTATCTTGATAATACGACTTATTTGTTTATTTAGGTTGGTGTGTCATCAAAACACGAGTGATAAAGGGGTTGATAACAACACTATACATACCAGACCTTATACATCCCAATGCACACAACAGTCAACAACAGTATAGGTATTATACGAATAATGATGCCTTTATTGTATGTGGCATACGCCCATTCCCATGGGACCTTGGTATGACAGTATCAACAACGAGAATAAACGTAATAGTACTAGCTGTGTAACCTGCAAATAATAAGCTTATGTGAGAAGAATTCTCTAATCAAAAAATGTAGTAGAACATTGTTTTTTGGATTTTCGGGTAGATAAACTTGATCGTCATTTATCTACACACGGTTCACCCGAAAAACCAAGAAACATTGTCAATCGCACACCGTGAAAATTAGGGAACCTAGGAAGACTTAACAAAGACAAAAATTTACCACCGTCATTTTCGCTTCTAGCATTTCGTTTTTTAAAGTACGTTAATTTGTTAAGTCCCTCGACCTTATATAAAATTGTATCTATCTTTTAACGGTACAGATAAGAAGCAAGCTAATTAAAAAGTCTACGCGACAATACAAAGACAGCAACAAACATACTATTCCAGAGGCGATAAAAGACACAATTTCCGTAACTTCGACCAAAATCATATAAATTAAGTTAAATAGGCAATTGGTATATAACTTAACGGGTGTCGTTAAAAATCGCATTACTTTATTGTAATTAGGACAATAATTTTAAATGCCTTTTTAAGGTTATAATGATAAGAGACGTAATAAAGCCTTTGTTGTATTATTGTCGCCGTAGAAGGTATAGTCGCTACATTATACACTCTACAGCGTAGCATATATAAAGTGATACCTCTACGGCGTAGCCTACATAGTGCTACCTCTACGTCGTAGAAACGCGTAAGAGAGGCTTTTAGTATTTCCTCATTTCGTTATCTTACATCCCCTATATCTTCTGTGTCTTTGTCGTTTTACTTCTCTCTAAATAATAATATAATTCTCTCGGTGTATTTTGTCTGAAGGGTTGGGAATAGGCGCAAAGGTGTATCAGATTACATCGTAAATTTGTAGAAAATCGATAGGTACCTACTTCTAGGCTTGAACATTAGGATTTTCCTTTTAACGTAAGCCCTTATTCTCTACAATAGATAATCATTATTATATTTCTAAGTACCAATCTTGAAGTAGGTACTAGAAAATGGAAATAAGAAGGAATTTATAAAGAAACTATAATACAACAAGATTTCTCGATGGAGCCGTACTGAATTTAAATAGCGTTTACTTGCATCGAAGACAGTAATTATTATTATTTGTGTATTTTTAATTATTTCAAGATTTATGATGTTAATTGGTAAATGTAACTATTGGGACTTATCTTCAAATACTTATTATAAAAATAACAAGAAATGCATTTATGTGTAAACTGTGTAAAATATAACATTAAAATAAAAAAACAAATGAATTTTATCATGTATTGTTTCGATGTATTTCATAATTGTTTTGAAAATAAAATAATGTTTTTGGTTTACGTTTCAAAAAAATACATCGAATTTATGCGGTCCCAGTCAATTAAGTACTGCTATTCCAGTTTACACATCCCAGAGAAAAATTTAGTAGACAATATTGACAACATCGTTACGATTTAGGTAGTACTTATTATTATCGATGTTTTGAAGATGGAATTTACATCACTAATAGCAGTTCCATTGTAAAAACCCCGAAGCAACACAAAATGTAATAACGATCAAAGATATTATTTTAAGTAAGTAGTTCTATATGAGGGTTTTATTATGTGACCTCAATTTTTACAAAAGAGGATTTACAGAGAAAATATATTCTTGCATAGTATTATTACAATATCACAAAAGACCGAAATGTTAATGTAATTTCAGGTTCCCATTGGAAACACAAGAGATATACCTATGTAGATTATTTCCAAAGTCGAAAGACTTCATAAAAATATGTATCATGGGCGTCCCCAGCCTCAGAGCTAGGGGGAGAGGAAACAAAATTTTAGAAAAGAGATGCAGCATAAAAAACGTGTAAATAGCGCCGCACCCCAATTTTTTTTGTGAGGCATAGTGAAGAAGTTTGTGATGCGCATTGGTTTACTTGACGATGTATATAATACTTTGCACAATAATATGCATGAAACATGTCTTTTATAAAAAAAGCGATTAAAAAAAGCGCCGCAGGCAATTTTCTTTAATGAAATAATTGTATTTTGATAGATTTTCATGAAAATTTATGTTATGATGAGTAAACTTGTGGTAATAATGTGATTTTTTGTGAAATATATAGCTATTCCAATCTCTAGGGGAGGGGGAGAGGCAGCTACGCAGCTACAGCAGAGCAAAGGAGAAAGAAAATTGACTAAAATTTCCAAACCGATGGAATATTCAGCAATTTGTGAAGCCGACATGAAAAATATGGTATAAATATTGCGTAATAATGCTGCATGCTGCTGGGAATTGCTTAATGTTTTCGTGGCGTATTTTCGACGAGAATTGCCCAAGTAAGCGAACCTTTACTACCGAGGGGTTGTTATGTACCTGGACCTAGAAAACGCAGAGCTCTGTAAGTTTTCTGGTATTGCACTGATGCTTAGATATACCTTCGTAATATAAAAATTTTATGTAAGAGAAAAACAATTTTCTCAATGTTGCGCATCAGTATTAATTCAAAAAAATATCTGAAAAGGGTTGGAAACTTAAAAAAAGGAAACCTCATTTCAGACTATGTTGTAATAATAAGTTGACATGTGGTGTGTGACAAATAATATTATGTTTGAAGCACAATCACCTCATGGGGACATGTTGGGAATATATAAGACCTCATTAGGAGACTTCAAAGGACAAAATCTTATGTCCATGGAGACTTAAAAAGGATCGCAAGATCTCAAAATGACAACTGATAGAATTGATTTGCATGCCAATAGTATCAAAATTTCGTTGCTTTCAGTGATTCGTGATTTGGAGATGAGTTACGACTTGAATATAAGAAATTTAAATTAATTTACGGACTATTTCAGGATCTGTAAAGGACTCTGTCTGCAGAAACATGTTGAAGGTCCCCCGACGTCGGCTATCCTTCTAGCGTAGGCTTCCTTGTCCTGTTCTAGCCAGAACAACTCCCCACCCTCTGGATTCCGGTCAATTGTCTGATGTTTCTCAGCCAGGACAATTGCCTCTCCTCTTCAATATAAGAAATATAAATTAATTCAGGACCTATTTCAGGATCCTTAAAGGACTTTGTCTGCAGAAAGCTGATAATGAAGGAAATTTAATTCCTATGTCATCTAATATTTATACAAAAACAGTGTTAGGGAGGGCTCATCAGGATTCCCCAGAAGGCCTCCTTTTCCGACAAACCACCCCTTTCTGTCCACTCGCTACTAAGGTCACACCTACCGATATCTGCTGTGGCCTTCCGATACTTCTTTTGTTTGCCCATGGTCTCAATTTAATAAGCCTTGGTGTCCATCTTCTATCGTCTTGTCTTGCTATCTGCCCCTGAGGTCTCCAACCCGTGTTCTACGTCATTACCACTCAGTTCAGCATTTGATCCTGATATCACCATGTATGCCTCTGACGAAACGCCAATTGGAACTCTTTACACTCCAATCGGCGTCGATAGATTTGATTTTTTTCTCTATCTGTTCAGGTGTATTGCATAATAGTTTGTTTATGATATGTAAATATTGATGAGTACAAGTGCCCGACTCGGGCCTACGTATGATTCAATACAATAAACAATATTATCCCTACCCCTATAGTAGGTGTAATGTTTCGTAAAACCAATTTCAGAGGATAACTGTTAAAATTAAACATCGGCACTCCCTTGAGTCACCATTCACCGCTTTCCCTTAAATCTGCGCTTTAATAAGTTCTGAAAGAACCTGTTCAAAAGTCAACATATTATTTATCTTTGTGGGACTTACAAGCCCCGGTCTCTGAGGCAGAATTGTAAGATTTTTCATTCTATACAACCTTGCACATATACACATCTATTATGTGAGTACAGTATAAGGACTGTAATTCAACGTTCTATAATCCGGCATGTCAGGTGAGTCGACAAGGAGCAAAAACGTCAAGATTGCGATCGTTGGATAACACAGGTAAAGCTTTGCAATTTTAAATGTGAAAGGAATTGACAGGAAATCGATTTTCTTTTATCCTCCTCGTTTTACATCTTTTTAAAAAAACGATTAATAATAAAGAATCTTTTCTATTCACGTGACACTTGATCAATATTCTTATTTTTCCCACATTTTTTATTTTTATTTTACGTTTTTTTTGTTGGTATTATTTAAATATTGTATGTTTTTATCATGAACATTGGGAATGCTTTTTTAATTAAGAATATAAATGAAAACACTCTTCTTTTATCCTCAGAAATTTTAAACTTACATTGTTAATTTCATCAGGAGTAACTAGAAAATTTTATATTTGAGTTTTTGTGTGAGAATACCTATTTCTAACTAACATAATTCATGAATGTGATTAAAAAACACATCCTTAAATTGGGGTAATTTGGGGGATTTAGTGATTAGATACAAGAAATGATTAAGTGATCACTTTACACCCAAGGAACATTAGCCATTTCCTGGCTGTGGATCGAACCCCGACCTCCGTTAAATTCAATAAGAAATATATATGATTCCTTTTCTTACTAACGGATACAGCGACTGAATATATTTTCAAAATTGACCTAAACCTTTGACAATCAGACCTACCTGCGCTGTTATTACTGTTTTATGTCCTTATTCTAAGATTTAAAGATGTGATACGATAAATAAATAAATGTGAAGGTGCCTTTTAACATCCTCTGTAACTGTGATGCACTCGCTCACAAAAGAAGTCGCTCTCTTGGAGGGCCTCTACTGGACTCCGAGAAGGCAAGACTACTCGCACCAAGACAGATCGTGAGCTACATGAGACACGTCGGTCTTGAAGACGATTTGTAACACTGAAGGGTGTCTAGATCTACTTTGGTCTCAGTGATGCAGAGGATAAACGGTCCCCTGATCAACAAGAAAAAAAAGGTGCCGGATAATAGAGTTTTTATTGTAGTTAACTACGTTTTAGGGATGTGCTATTACGACGATACGTGACAGTGAAAAAGGCGAGAAGGGAAAACGTAAAAGACGATTCCCCGAAGACTTTTACACGAGGAGGAAAAATTACAACAGTTTGTTTGTGTTTCTTGCAACTTTCTTTATAATATAGCCCGACCAAGGAATCTTGGCAAGAAACAGAGGGCGTGATTATAAACATAATACATCTAATCCATCCAACCCCAAATCCTAATCCCTTTTCCGTTCCACGTTTTGCGTGCGCGTGTATATTTTTTATTCATACTAGTGTTGCAACGAATACCGAATATTCGGCCAGGAGCATAGCCGAATATTCAGACAAATTATTCGGCCTGATTAACCGACATGAATTTTTTACCACAATATTGCAAGTATCGCGTATCCTGCTCTCGGATATACCTGCTGAAATGGATCGCCTAAAACTTGCCAATATTTGACTGTTAAAAACTGACTTTTATATGGGTTTAAAATAACTGTTTTTTGCCAATACTTTCTTAAAGATACATCCCCAAACATTTACAAAATCTATTACGTCACGAATATGAGCATTCATATTCGTGGTGAATTACTGGATATGGTACTCAGCTTTAATTTTGTGTTTTTTTATTTCGTGCTCCTATTTTAGGTATTCGGTATTCGGCCGAATACTGGCTAATACCGAATACTCCAAAAAGAGGCCGAATAGGCCGAATACCGAATAGTAACCGAATAATGTTACATCTCTAATTCATACATATTCGCTTCAGATATATTTTCTTCAAAAAACACCGGCTATATGCCTATTTTTATTACGCTCACAAAAACCCTCGGTTATTTGGGAAATAACAGCTTGAAAAATAAATTTAGTTTACTCAGAATCTCTCGATTTCGAGTGAGTTTCCGATGAATTATTAGAATAGAGAATGAAAGTTAACAGGCTTAGACAGTTTGGGTATGTGGAGAGAATGAATGAAGTCAGGAAAAAATATAAATATACACGAGTGAAAGAAGAGATGTGACAGAGCGCGGCCGTTCGAGACTGACCTGGACCGATTTTTAGGAAAATAAATAGGAAGACATGCATGACAAATTGAATGAATGTGTCGAAAGCAAGAAGTGTATGTTAGGATGGGGTTGCCTGGCATTCTGTCCTCTCTGCCTACCATATATTATATCTACACAAGAGCAGAATGATTTTATATCAAATTTGATTATTTACCAGATTTACTATGAGTAAAATTATAACTTCGCAATTTGTTGTCTACATACATCGGCGCACTTCAAATATATAACTATACACTGCCACCTAGACACTCTTTCTCTAGCCATGCTGTAGAAATTTGAGACCACTTCGTTTTAAGCGGCGTTGCCATCACCGTCGCTAAGGAATAGTATGGAATAACAGTCCCTTAACAACGAGTATGATGGACCACGTATTATATTGTGTTACGAAATTTGACAGGAGTAGTGGTCCTGTTTGATCATTATGCTATGTTGCCAACTGTTACAGTACGGCTAGAGTACCTACTCTAGGAGGCGGTGAACTATATGTTTACGTTCAGAATGGGTGACGAACTTCACTGTTTACTTCGAGAAATGGTATGTTACCTATATGGTTAGGAATTCATGGAAAAAACAAACAAAAGTAAACTTGAATCTTTAGGGATTGTATTCTGCGGTACCTGAGAAACTTTTTTCTTACCTCGCGAAGGTAAACAGTAGGTACTAAATACAAATACCTAACCTGATTCTAAATTCCACAGAAGAATAGAAAATAACTTCATTAGGAATACCTAAGTGCCTTTTACGCGAAAAGTTTTCGTTATAGTTACTAGCAGTTCATTCTATACTCAGTGGTGAATTGCGTAGGGGCTCCGAGATTTGGGGGTCCCCAAATTATGTCAAATTTCATACCTACTATGTACTAATGTACTATATACCTACAAAAAAAAATAATCTCGTAACAATAAAAAATATGTATGTAATTTTTTTCGCGTGTTATTAAAATAAAAGCAACCAGGTTCATCACTTCAACCGTTTTTGGTAAAAAAATTCGCCTGCGGCGCTATTCATTTGCTCCGTTTTTTAATTAAATTATATTTTCGCACTTATTGTGATGTGACGTATTGCTAATTATTTTATTCTTTAGATAATATCACAAACATTTTTTATCTGCGGCGCTAATTGTCTCTTTTTTGTCGTATGGAAGGGGATCCCCAAAATCTGTTCTGCGTAGGGCACCCAGATGTCTTAATCTGCCCCTGGTAAATTTCATGCGAATAAACAGAGAAAAAAGACAAATGTATTGTCTAATAATAGAACACAATTTGAATTGAATTAAGGAATATTAAAACGATTCTGCCGATAAAACAGTTTTCATTTTCATCACTCTGAAAAAAAAAACACAAATATTTGCACGAGTTTCGTATAAAAAATATCACTAAATGGGAATTAAAAATGGTAAGTCTACAATAGGTAAAAATGAATTATTAATTAGCAGGGTATTACGTATTCAAAAATATAAAACAAATAACGGATACTTGCGTATTACTCCGTCAAATAAAACAGGTGTTAATATTGACACAGAATTTGGTAAAAATATACAAAGAATGGATAAAAAAAAATAATAAAAATGTAAATTACTCGGGACACGTAATGAATATAATTATAATATTCATGAATATTAATTAAACTAACAAATAAATATATAAAAATATATAAATCTGTTGGCAGAGCAAATATCACAATGTTTTTTTTTATGATTTTACCTTAAATGGGACAGTTGTTTTACCACATATGGGACGTTTTTCAATGATGATGTATTAATATCATGTATTGTCCTAATATACCGCATTTGTTTGTTTGTTTTTACTTATTTTAACCTTTTTCATAGATCATATTGGCTGTAGAAAAAATATAAAAAAATACTTAAATGAATAAATTATACTTAAAAATGTAAGAAAGAAAGTAATTATCATAACAAAATATATGTCCCATTTTCATCAATAAATTAATATGTATTCCATTGTTTTTTCCTACAGACTTTGCCATTTCGATAAAATAATAATACCTACATATAATCCCGGAAAGTCCCGAGTGAAAGGTTAAATTATGTTTTTAATGTTGTTCTATCTGCGTTGTATGGTGATAATATGTCTATAAAAAAAATTACAATGTCCCACAAGTAGAAAAAATGGGTAATTATTGTCCCACTTGACAGAGATTTTCTTTACGTAATATAAAATAAAATTTACTAAGATGTCCCATCTACAATAAATATATTTAAAAGTGTCCCATTACGCGTAAATTTTCCAATTAAAACTTACATGAAATAATTCTCAAGGTGGAACAAATTTCTTCATGAATAACAACATCATAAAATGTAAAAAAAAACATCAATAAAACAAAAGCACAACTATGAACAAAAAACAATAACGAAAAAGATACAAAAACAAAAAAAAAACATTATTTCTTGTAGAATTATTATTAGTAAGGCGATCGTTAGAGGTTTATTGTTTTTTAAGGTCATGACAGACATGCTGTTTTTATATTTAGAAACATTAAAAACGATATAAATACAAAAACGATACAACGGATAGCACGCTCATATAACAAATTATACCTGTGGGCGATGCCTTTGCTTTGAAAGTCGGTGCAATCATGACGACTTCTGTAAAGGTCATAAAATAAAAAATAATATAAATAAATAAAATATAAAAATAATAAATAAATACAATAAGAATAAAAAATTATAGAAATGATACATTTAGGTGTTGAAAATTACGCACTGTTGTGAGATTTTACGCTCTAGTATTTTCGTAAGTTTGGAATAACCTTCGTAATAATCAAAAGAACTTTTTTTAGATTTCCTAGCACAAAACATCTATAATTACAGTTTTTTCCTCAATCTTCATCTTTATTCATATAGCATTATGTGAACTCTCTCGGGGAAGAAGTATGATGGGTGTTCCGACGCTTACGTGTCGTCTTTGACTTTGCTTTTTGTCGGTTGGGAACAAGATCCCAACTTTTATTTATTACCCAACATTATTATATTATTATATTATTATGTTCATTATTCTATTCCCACACGCCGCTTTCCTTGCTTGGTAAGCAGAGAGAACGGATCATCAGACTTCTTTGTCCTAACACACACTTCTTGCTTCCATCACGATCATCATTTCTTCATACAAAATCTACGATTCCATTTAATCAGAACACATCCGTCCTCGTGAGCATCTGGTAAATGAAGCTTCGCGAGCGTAAAAACTAGAGCAAAAAATAAAACAGTGCGAAACTTTTCAACTAAAAATTCTATTCTATTCTATACCCTCACGCCACCTCCCTTGCGGGGTAGGCAGAGAGAACGGATCGCCAGACTTTCCTATCCAGACACACCCTTCGGGCTTCCGTCACATTCATGCAGTTCCTCATACATACTCTCCGGTTACTTTTACTCTCAAAACACGTCCGTCCTTGAGTATCTGGTCGACATACCTATAATAAATAACTAAAAATATACCTGGCATATAAAAAAAGGAATTGTTAGTGTATATTTATATAGAAAAATACTTATGTTTTATAGGTATTTATTAAACAGCTATTAAAGTAAAATAGGTAGTAGATTTTTATTGAAAACCATCAGAACTTGAATGGTAAATGAGAAAATGATTGAATTTTATTGATATCGTTGACGTTGACGTTGGCATTGGCAACTGGTTAATGGTAATAGTGTAGGAGTGATGTTGATTATAAAATCGTAATAATAATTCAAATACGTGTTTTTTTTTATTACAACATTTTTATTCTCTTCTATTGTAAAGGTGTCTATGGAATGATTTTTAATTAAATTATTGACATTGACGAAAAAAAAAACGTAAAATTTTTTTTTTCATAAATTTTGTAAATGCTAATGAAGAGATTAAAGCCGTTTCCAGCTTTCCAAGATTGAGTTATGCAACTCGTTTATTGGTCTATATTTTTTTCTTTTTTTACAAGTTTAAATAAATAAAATAAAATAATCTTTATTGTACAGAAAACATACAACGGGCGGGCTACAAGTTTAAATAAAAGTATTATTTTCAGAATAACAATTTATATTGTGAGAATATAGGTTTTTGTAAATTTCGTAGTTGAATTATAAAAAGTAGTTATCTCAACAGATATATAGCAAAGGATGAACTTTCCTACCTGATCGTCGGCTGGTTTAAAGTGATCATTTTACACTTAAGTCACTAATTCCAATCCATCCATCTATTCGATTTCCGGCCGCAACAGATGGACTGGAATTAATTGAGTGTAAAGTGATCACATTAAACCAGCCGACTATAAATCATAAGCATTGTGGAGAGTCTATCCTTCGCTGTGTATCTGTTGAGATGACTACTTCTTTAAAATAAAAGTTTTATATTATTTTTGTACACCGTTATTTTTCAGGAAAATTGTGTAATTTGTAAACTAGATAAAACGGAAATAACTAATAAGCCGCCAAGAATTTGAAATCAAACAAGAATGTTTGTTCTTCACAATAATTAAACAATTTCGTGGATTCAATCATCATTGTTATTTATAAACATCGAAAATATAAAATTTTATAGTAACTTGTAGATCTTGTTGAGATGAAGATTAACAATATACCAACGCCAAAGAAAAAAAAAGGTGGTATGCAGTGACTGGATCTTCTCCATCTCTCGGCGTCTTACGACTTACGCGTCTTTCGCAACGCCCTTTCATACGATACAACACATGACCAGACACGACCCTTGGACCCCCCTCAAACGCCTTACATTTTTTTTCTCTGGAGAAGGATGATTCAATTTATATAGAAATATACTGCCACCGAGTTTACATACGTTTGCAAAGTTTCAGATCTCTAAGTAGTCGGGAAGTGGTTGAAAAATGAATTGCAAGATTTGCGGACAGACAAAAATAAACGAAAAATAAACAACGGAGTCGACATAAAATGTTTGAGGTGGTCGGTAGTCTGGTTGGTAACGCGATCAACTGTTAATCCAGTGGGTGCGGGTTCGACCCCCGATGCCGACTTACACATCACGAAACAAGCTTTTCAAGCTTTCTATGAAGTTTACAGAGATGTATTTGGGTTTATTTCGATAAACCCAGATTAATCAATAAATAAATCTTTGTTGGCCAAAACAAAAATGCATAATACATAATTACAAAAATAAGACAATCGTGTGCCAAAAGGCGGACTTATTGCTAACGCAAAATCTTACAGTCATCCCGATTCCAGATTCATTCTTATATAAAAAAAATATTCTAAAAAGAGTGATGACATTTATTCAGGGTCATGTTACTATCTGAATAAATGAGTTTATGTACAAATATTATGAATCCGATATCCATTACATAATAATAGGTAAGTATATAAACATTGATAGCTCGATGTGTACTCGAGATAATCCTCTTATCATAGGCCGTGGGACAGAATATCAAATCTACATTTAGGTAAACAGATTAGAAACGTAGAAAGGATTATTTGACACTTGGGAACACAGAATTAGGAATATGCTATTATAGGTCGATATTATTACAATTTATGAGAACGTGAATACCATTCAAAATGAAGGTAAAGTCCAGTGGCCATACATACGTAGAAGTTTATTCGGTAAATAAGACAGACGCATGGAGACGGTGGACCACATTTAGCATATAATTAGGATTTTGACAATAGATAGAACGTGAATAGCATTCAAAACCTAGGTCCTGTGGCCGCTAGGTTCCAATAAAAAGACAGCGGTATAGATAGAGGGATCACTATTTAGTATGAAAAAATATGGAAACTTAATTACACACTCCATACTGACGTACTCTCTACGTACGTATCTATGTAACTACCAGGCGCAAAGTTACCTAAGAACACGATTCCAGTCGAGTTACCTTTTGGAAAAAATATAGATATAATGGTGTCTTCTTCATCAGCCTTCTTCCCTCCACTGCTGGATATAGGCCTCTTCCATCTGTCAATCCAAATTTATTCACATTCATTCTAGTCACTACACAGACGCGTCTTACAGTAACTCATCTCTCATAGTAACATAATTTCTAATCCGATCTCTTCTGCCTATTCCTACACGTTCTTCGCTTATATTTCCACGATTATACCGATTATAACGATTATATTTCCACTGCATTCAACTCTGTTTCGTCTTTCTTCAGCCATGTCCACGTGGCACTAGCGTTTCATAACAAAAAGTGATTTTGTGCATCTCGAATAAGCGATACCTACATTACATGTCAATGTGAAACGACAGTAGGTCTGATTCTCTATCTTTTAAACACGAGCTAAACTAAAATTAGAACGCACTAACTTAGATAACTTCATTTGCTATTCTGTAACTTTGATTTAAGTTTTTTACGTCTTAAAGTGTTCTCTTATTTGAAATAGTACGGCCACTAGTTCAACCTAAGCTCATATCGTATTCTGTAACTTAATTTTGGAATAGTTTTCTGTCAAAATGTGCTTATTTAAGTTAATTTTTAACTTATTTTAGCCGCACCTATGTTGCATGCGGCTTATTAATTCTACCTTCTGATACGTGTGTTTTAATACCGAATTTTATACGTTTCACATAAAATTATGCTAAGTACTTATGTGTTACGTTATGTTGAAGTTGAAAACCAAAAAATTGTAGCAAAATAAATATTCTACAGCTGCCTACGCCAAGACCTTCGTGGAAGAAGTTCATTTCATCCTCGTAACGTAAAAAGTAGCTATTCCAACTGTATATCTAAGCCGCGTCCCCTGCGGGGTTGTTAGAGAGGACAGAGCGCCAAACTGCCCTTTCCTTACACACACTTCTTGCTTCCGTCACATCCACGCAATTAGTCATACACGCTCTACGATCTCTTTTATTTTAAACGTGTCCGTCTTTGAGGATGTGGTCGACATGATCGGTCCAGGTCAGTCTCGGACGGCACCTTTTCCTCACCCCTCTTCTATCATCCATACCTATAGGTACCTAATATATATTTTAAGTCCTCCTGTTATCATTCATTTTTTCAACATACGCAATCATTGGTCCATCATAGTCCAATCATTGTAGTCACTACACCCGTCTTCCAATCACATTTTTTAATAGCCTCATGGCATTGAAAATGCGCTCAGACTAATTGTTAGTGTCTACAAAAGCAAAAGTTCCAACCCTAATTATGCTAGTGAGACGTGGACATGGCTGAAGAAGGACGAAACAGGGTTGAACGCAGTGGAATTGAGGTCGTTGAGATGAATGTGTGCTTAGAGAAATGAGTGAATGTACTCGTAAAACTGGGGTAGTGAAAGTTAAGAAATTAGGGAATGTGGATAGAATGAATGAAGACAAGATGGCCAAAAAGTCAATAAAAGAAGAGACCCGAGGAAGTGAGGCCACTCAAGACCGATCATGTTCTCAAGGAAGGATGCATTTTGAGTAAAAGCAGAAGTTGAAGGGTGTGCATGACAAATTGTATGAATGTTTCGTGAGTAAGAAGTGTGTGTGTAAGAACAAGGCGGTCTGGCATTCTGTTCTTTCTGCCTACCCCGCAAAAGATGCGGCGTGAGTGTATTGGTAGATGGATAGATACATAGATAGGTTTCAATTGTAAGTAAAATAAAGTGATTTAAAGAAAAACCTACAAAGGTATTCATTTATTCATAAGAAAATAAAGCAAAAACACAGTAAAATATAATAAGTATTATTATGTAAATATTACCCACAATACAATTAATACAACAAACGTGTTATGTTCTAAATAGAAAATTCAACATGTAAATGATTCTGATAAGACTTCTTCTTCTTTCGTCTGCGAATACGACTATTGTGCAAGTGGTCTGACCCAAAGCATTAATAAAACTTTTTAACACGTGAAGAAGATGAAACTGATTGACCATCAGCTGTTTATATAATTTTATTTAGTCCAAGTCGCAATATTCTTCTCATCACCCTCTTTCTACCAACTGCCTAGCTACGGGTATAGCCGTTTTCCACATCACTCCACGACTCCGCATCTTCTCGTAAAATCTCAGGTTCACGTACAGTCGAGTAAAGCGTTTTTTTACCCGTGATTATCTAATATCTATCCCTCTGCGGAAATTTTACAATGATCCTATTTGAATTCCTCGAAATTGCTGGGAATTTTTTGAAGAGTTGCTTCCGATTAAATGTTTTATTTTGTAATATTGACAATACCATCTGTCAAGTCAAAATAACAATAATATTGTAACTAGTAGATACATAACAAAGCGCATGCCCGCGGATGTACAGTAGACAATAATATTCAACTAAAATTGTTTCTGGTTAACTTATTTTAAAAATTGTTAAGAATTAAGTTGGGCCAACGATAGAGAATAGGGTATCAAACTAAAAATGACTTAAATTTAAAATTTTGGAACGACCTTATCTAAGTTAAAATACTTACAGAATCAGACCTAGTATTTGTTACTATGTAGAACTCTGCTCGCCTATAGTCACTAGACTAATAGACGTCATTCTCATATCATATAGACCAGAATGACTCATTACTATGTATTTGAATAAATTAGTGTTTTTTATTAAGAGCATATGTTGTTATTTGATTAAATTAACGAGGGGGGAGGATGTTAGTCTAAATGGTTTCAAATATCACTAGCATTGATAATATGATGAGGGAACAATAAAAAGCAGATGGATGTTTTGTCCATAAAATTTGACGCAAAATAAAAGTTACATAATATGTGATAGCTTCACCGTTTAATTGATAGATGTCTGATGCATCTGTATTTTTTTTCCATAGTTATTAAGGGTTAACTGTATGATATTGCTTTTGCAATAAGTCCGCCTTTTGGAACACTACATTGTCTTGTTTTTGTAACTGTGCACATTTTCTAAGACCAATAAAGATTTATTTATTTAGGTATTTATTTTATTTAAATGTCTACATTGTCTGTCTTTTTTAATCAATTTTATTGTAAAAGCAAGGTAGTCCGATTAACAGGTGGATATTGCCAACTAGATCCGGTAGTTATATAATTTTGGTGTGTTGTGTAGATAGATGGGGTAGTGAAGAATCCAAATTTGCATAGTTTTCCTCCCACCTTTCAAAAAATAAGATGGACTAAAAAAATGTGTAAATTTGGATTCTTCATTACCCCATCGACGATAACAAAAATTCACGAATATCTCATCTAATACTAAGTCTCCATAGTCCATACTAAAGATTTCTCTGTTAATCGGGATTTTAATAACGTTGATTGAAATAATAAATAAATCGATAATTTAATTTCGAGTACATGGTTGGCGCAGTTGGTTGAGGAGGCAGTCTCTCAAGCGGGAGGTGCCAGGTTGCAACCCCGGCGCTGACGATGTATTCCACACTTTGCGATACAGGCTTTAAGCCTAGTGCAAGGTGTGCAGGAAAGTATTTGGGTTTATGTATGCAAGCCCAGATCCTTTTGTAAAAAAAAATAACATTGTTCTATCAATTTTATTTGATGAGAACTCTACATGCTGCACCCTGAACTGAACTAAAGGATATTATTATAAAACTAATACACCTAGGATCTTACGACCGAGAGTCTGGATGTAAGTACGTATATTATAATGTGTAAAGTACTTACATGAAGTAAGTATAAGTAAAGTGTGTAGGTATGTTTATATATATGTATGAGGTCATACAGTAAACAATATTGTGTACTCTCAACTCTCAAACACACCGGCGATATTATCATACTTGAAAATCTCCAGATAATGTGGCTGGGCGATACCATACCATAACATTATGCATTGCTAGGGTTGGCACGATGTTCTAATATCTAAGAAAGGTATGAATTAGTGGGTCAGAATAAACATAATATATACGTTGAGAACCTATATAAATGTAGGAAGACTTAACGGATAAAGCCATAGCCAAAACTTGTCCGCTGCCATTTTCAAACCAAACATTTCCGCTAGGTATACGCCATTTTTTCTCGATGTAAAGTACGCTAATTTACCATTTAATTACATAGGTTATATTCCAAAGGTAATTTCCACACTGATTATACATAATGAGTCGCAAAAATCACTGAAATATCGCCAGGTTTCATGCAATTGTGGACAACCAATATGACACGCAATCATGTGTTTGCATCGTAAATGGCGTCCACCATAGATTTGTCATAAATATACAAGGGGCTCAATGTTCAATAGTTCTTCCCACATTTATATAGGTTCCTTATTATTTCCTAGTGTGACTAAGGTATGGCTGAAGAAGGACGAATCAGATAACATAAATGTCGAGATGAGATCGCCGAGAAAAATGTGTGGAAAAACGTTCAGATAGGATAAGAAATAAAGTGACCAGAGAGTTGAGTGACCGATGTAAGATGGGTGTTTTTTGACTAGAATTAATGTAAATAAGGTTAGGTGGTTTGGTCATGTCGAGTGAATGAATGATTAGTAAAAGAAGAGGAGTAAGGAAGCGTGGTCGTCCGAGATTGAGCTGGAACGATTATGTCAGCCAGATCCTCAAGATCGGACGCGTTTTGACTAAGATAAACTGTGAAGCCTGTGTGACAAATTTTATTATTGTAACGAAACTCGAACGTTCTGTGTAAAGATGGGCGGTCTGTCCTTTCTGCCTACCCCGCAAGATAGAAATAAATAAAATGAATAGATAGAAAGACAATTCAATTATTTTTTTCTGGTAGCCCTACGCTGGCAGGAATTGGAGTATGGAGCGGTCTCCCAGTACTCAGTACTATATCTACTAAATTATAAGCAGTGGGTATATTCGTTCAGTAACTGCCGGATTAAACAATAAGTAATTGAATTATATTACTACCAATTACAAGGAGGATATTATTAATATACAAATAAGATGAAGTTACAGCAGCCACAAACACTGAAGGAAGTCGGTTGTTCACAATCTACAAGGTCCGTAAGGTCAGGAGTTCAGGAATGATTCATGTGTTCAATGTTGGTAGAGGTTAATAAAACGAGTTAGGAAGGTCAAAAAGTCTGTCGGTTTCGGAAGCTTAAGCTTCCTACTTCAGAACTGAGAGTATACTTTATAAGAGTTTTTGTCTATAAATGATGAAGTGGTCAAAAACAAAGTTACTGCATGCGTGTATTTTCTTAAGCACCGGGTTGACTGTATGATATTGCCTTTGCAATAAGTCCTTCTTTTATAGCAATTTAGTAAGGATTATTTTTGTCATTTAACACTTTCTCCTATCTCTTACTATTTTCCCAAAAATGCGAAAAACCGCGTAGGGGGACTTTTTCGGGAGGGGCAGTGGGGTAGCGGCAAGATTTTGATAGGCAACCCTTTAAACATTTTATCAACCAAATTGCAGCATTATATATCTAACAGACGAGGTGGTCGGTAGCCTGGATGGTAACACGCTCGACTGTTAATCCAGTGGGCGCGTGGTCGATCCCCGATACCGACCTACTCCACTTCACGACACAAGCTTTTCAAGCTTACTGTGAAGTATACAAAGGTGTATTTGGGTTTATTTCATTTCAGATTCATTTAAAAACAAACTACGGGAATAATCTGAAGTTTCAGTAAATTTCAGCTCGATAACTTTGGAATAATTTTTCATCGATAAATTTACAAAATCTTATTTCTAATCACTTATAGAATTACTAAAACATGTTATCATTTATCCATGTTTCAAGTCTAAGGATGATATCTTTAGTATTAGCTGAGTAATCTTACCTTTCCCTACACAATTTTCCGCGTTTTCAGTTAGATACTATGGCCTAACCATATTTTATATCAATTAATATTGAAAGAATCTTATAAATTCCTGGCGAAATACATAATATTTAATCGGCAATACGTTACGCATATTATAAATAAATCTATTTTAGAACATTCACATGTGGTTGGCATGGCTAGATAAGAAATTTGTATAATAGTCATCAAGTCATCAGTTAAAAATGAAAACAGATGTTACAGACTTATAGAAGACAGCGTTTAACATTTATTAGGTCAGTTTTAAGACTAGGGATATTGACTTTCAAAAAAATTAAAAAAAACGGGAAACATTAGATCTCCATAACCCTACTATACATATGCTTTGGAAAAGCATAGAGAACCTTTTATTTAGGGAATGACCGCAAAATATTTTTTATATGTTGTACTAAAGATTTGTCAAAAAAAAATGTGAAAAGCACCTCTCATTTTTTTCCCGAAGAATAGAAACTCGTTTCTGGAATGTCGCAATTTTTTTTTATTGATAATATGCATAAAGAATAGTGAATGATCGTAAAAGTTTTTGGATTGAAGCGAAATTAACCCCAAAAAATGGAAAAAATGCTATTTTTATCATGCGATTTTGAATCTTAATGTCGTGGAAATGACCCTGACGTCATACTTGGGTCGCGAGCCTTAATACTTACTGTATGTTTTAGTTATTTTAAATCGGATTGACTGTGAGATATTGCTTTTGTAACAAGTCCGCCCTTTAGAACGAAAGTATCTAATATTATGTTTGAAAATTTAAATAATAAACTATCTAATATTGTGTTTGAAAATTTCTGTAATATTGGAATTGGAAATTTCTGTAATATTCCGTACATTATTGATTACATTTCGAAGGTTGTTCTAAGCAGAAGACATGATACGTATCGGGCAAAAAGTCTGAAACGACGTAATCAGATTTTAAATTTCAAGTTCCGAACGTGTATAGAATACCTGAGCTTTTTAGGGTAAGAATGAGGGAGAGAGAAAAAAAGCTTCTCGGAATTCGGGTTTAACATTTTCGGAAAATGTGATTTACGCTTTAACGTGAAAAAAAAACTAAGTTTTCTCTCCTGAAAATACGTAGAATAATTTATTATTTTATCAAGAAAACTTTTAGACATAAGAAAAAGCTTGGCGGAAACTTACGGTAAAGGATTATTTTTTAAAGATCCCGGGCGACATTTAAATTAAATTAATTACCAGCGATTAACGAATTCGTATTTAAAACACAGATAATTCGCGAATATGTTTGTTTTAAGAATTGCGACCTGAAAAATACGCGAAAAACAGTATTACAGCTGATAATTCGCGAATACCTTGGAAAAAAAACACGTAGGTACATATATTATGTACGTTTATTTTACGAATACCTGAAAAACACGCGAAAAACATTATTAGTGCCTATGTACATAAATATAAAATGTTGAAATAGTTTGTTTTTATTACCTTTTTGTCAAACTAAATATCCATCACAAGGTGAAAACAATTGAAACGACGACAAAAAACAAAACACACTCGATTTCGAACACTATTTGAATGATTTGTTAAAATTCACTAATTTTCGATATATTTGTATAACAGATTATTTCGAATTTATCCTAATAAATTTAACACACTTGTTTAAACCACAAACAGCTCCCGCGACGCGACTAACTGGTAACGGATTTCGCGCCACACTGACAAGCTAAACTAAAAACGAAAATGAGATATTCATATTGTACACGATTGCGACGAAACGCCGAAATGTTGGAAAACGCCGCGTAAAGGGCCAAATCGCACAGTTGCCAGGTCCTAGAGCTTTTCTTTTGAATTTAATTTCATTTGATTCTGACTGAAAAAAAGTTAACATTAACAGCTTTTATTCAATTTTAATTTCGTTTTAAAATCTGTTTCAGTAATCTTTTATTGTATTTTTTTTATGCAATGGAATTGACCCAAGCAATGACCTAAATGGACAGCCTCACAGATACTGGTTCTAGATTTCACCAACTTCTTAGGTGAAGAGTAGTGGAGATAGGAGCCACTTATTATTTTTCTTAGAAAATTTGTGATAGGTGGCTTCTATTTCCGCTATTCCTCACCTTAAAATGTGGTGAAATCCAGCATATTAAGTCGCTTCGAAATTTTTGCGTATAACTCGAAAAGTATGAATTTTAGGGAAAATAATTTCAGAACAAGAGTAAACTAAATGAATTTCGCATAAACAGTGATGTAATTGATTTGAGATATACCTAAATTATTTAGGTATGGAACCGGATTTATCTGTACGTATTGCACAGATGGAATTACATTAAGTTTTTTCCTCAACAGAGACGAGAGGCATCTTCATTCACATAATGTAGCGTTATGTGAACTCCCTTTGGGGAGGAAGATGCCTCTCGTCTCTGTTGAGGAAAAAACTTAAAGTGATGTAATTATCCCTATACCATAGCTTATGCTGTCTGGGGACGTTTTATCTATCTATCATACCCTCACGCCACGTCCCTTGTAGGGTAGGCCAGAGAGGACAGAGCGCCAGACAGCCCTATCCTTACACACACTCCTAGCTTCCGTCACATTCATGCAATTAGTCATACACGCTCTCCGATTCCTTTTACTCAAAACGCGTCCATCCTTGAGGATCTGGTCGACATGATCGGACCAGGTCAGTCTCGGGCGGACGCGCTTCCTCACCCCTCTTCGCTTATTCAATTTTTTTCAATTCAAACCTTTTTTATGTTTTATGTTGTTTCTGATGCTATTGCTGTGTTATTGTTTATGTATGTATTATTTTTCTTTACAATAAACTCATTTTTTCTTTTCTTTTCAAAATTATTTTAGTTTGGTGCAGTGTGCAGAAAAAAAAATTGAGTTTGTGTATATGTCGTGGTCCCATCGTAGAATTGGTCACATCATGATGTGGCCAGTCATTTCATGAAATGGTGGTATTTCATGAAATGTAACATTGTTGGTTGGCCACATCGTGATGTGCCCAGATGTCCCCTGGGCAGATCGATGAATAGTTATCGTTTGTCGATATTCCTAACTAAACGCTTGGTCACTTCATGATATGACCAAAATTCGACTAGCCATATCGTATAAGCATAGTTGCAGTAATTACCGCTGTGGCGCTGACAGCGCGTCCCTTTGTTTTTGTTCACATCTCGTTGCAATGGCGGTCGAAAACAATATCAATGTTTCGGTTTTACAAATGAATAATCAGTCAGTTGAGGAGGAAAATACAGTGAAATTTAATTACATGTTTTATTTTTTGAATAAAAAAAAACCTGAGTATTTCAAATGACATTTTTATTATACCTATTATGGAGACCCTACACAACGATATGGCCAAACGTGAGCTGTCAAATCGTCAAACGTTGTGTGTTGGACGATATGCCCGATATCGGTTGGTCATTTCATGAAATGCCACTATTTCATGAAATGACTGGGCACATCATGATGTGACCAATTCTACGATGGGACTACGACATATACAAGCTCAGATCCTTTTTTGTAATTAATAACAATTAATACTAGGAAATATCGACCTGGCAACGTAACACAGGTCCAACCAAATGAGAGTGTGTTGTGATATTATAATGATTGTAGTGTATTGTATGTGTGTATATGTATAGTAGAGTAGAATTAAGTAAGTATTATTGTAAAACGGCGCGAACCCAGATTTAGATTTTGCCATGGGAAACATAAATGGCGCGGTTAGGTGTGTTGATGTTTTACATAATTATGTATATTTAGGTATAGGAACCTATACACAATACACATATGTATACACATCATGCATTGTGTAGTTGGTACTTTTACTTGTAATATAAACAATCACACCTTTTGAAAAAAACATTCAATCTCAAAGGAGAGTATGCATACCGACATTTCAAAAATTTTAAAACCTTATATCTCGACAACCGTTAGTAAATATGCTTTGGAACAAAATAGGGTAGATGCATTGAACATTAATCTAGGGAATAACCGTAAAAGATTTTTTATATCTTGTATAGATTTCTTAAAAAAAATATTGAAAAACACCTCTGATCTTTTTTCCGAAAGACGGAAACTCGTTTCCCGAAAGTCGCGTAGCAAATTTTTTTTTGCCGATAATATGCATTAAAATCTAGGAAATAACCGTAAAGGTTTTTTGATAGACGCAAAATTAACCCCAAAAAATGGCTACAACGCTGTTTTTACCATTTTATTATGCGATTGTTCACGCAATTTTGAACCTAAATGCCATGCGAAATGACTGTGACGTCATTCTTGGTACCAAGCCCTTATGGTATAATATGAACCTATACACAATACACATATGTATACACATCGTGCATTGTAAAGTTGGTACTTTTACTTATAATATAAGCAATCACACCTTTTGAAAAAACATTCAATCTCAAAGGTCATAATTTTATTAGCTACTAGATTTAATAGATTTAATTTGTGTAGCAATTACGAATGATGTAACAGATATACAGCAAAGGATGGACTTTCCATCAGGCTTACAATTATTATCGTCGGGTGGTTTAAACCTCGCGACCCAACTATGACGACACGGTCATTTCCCACGGCATTAAGGTTCAAAATCGCATGAAAAATCGCATGATAAAATGGTAAAAATTGCGTTTTATCCATTTTTTGGATTAATTTTGCGCCTATCAAAAAACTTTTACGGTTATTCCCTAGATTTTAATGTCTATTATCAGTACAAAAAAAAATTACTCCGCGACTTTCGGGAAACGAGTTTCCGTCTTTCGGAAAAAAGATCAGAGGTGTTTAACACATTTTTTTCGAGAAATCTATACAAGTTATAAAAAATCTTTTACGGTTATTCCCTAGATAAAGGTTCAATGTATCTACTCTATTTTTTTCTGAAGCATATTATTTAGTAACGGTTGTCGAGATCTAAGGTCTCCCGTTTTTAGGAATCTTTGAAATGTCAATATGCATACTCTACGACATGTAATATGTAGGTAATCCAAATGTTCTCACAAAATAAAAAAAATGTGATTTCCAAAATATTAACGAATGATGTACCTAACCTAGAGTTAAAGATTTTGAGGACATTGTATTTCCATTGGCGCCTCGTGGGGATCAGCAGTGGAAATACCAACAATGGATTATTGTATAATCCCCATAGTATTATGGCTTGGCATAACACAGTGCGGGGGTCAGTCTATTGAACTGACCTTCCAAATAGACACTTCGCTATGGCTATGGGGGTGTGGAACAATATTATCAAAACGCATTATATTGAACTCAGTATATACAGCGTGTTTTGAAAACTAGGGATGAAACAATACATATAAGTACCTAATAATAAGTAGTTATATCTCAACAGATATACAGCAAAGAATGGACCTTCCATCAGGCTTATGACTGATCGTCGGCTGGTTTAATGTGATCACTTTAGTAACATTCACCATTGTTAATATGACTACTTGTTAAATTCAACTACGACATGTAGAAAAATTCCGATGGTCTCACAAAACATAAATTGTGATTTTCATGAATAACATATAATAATAATTGAATTTTGGGCGCCGTTTAGCAATAAAATCGCCCCAAGGGCACCTTACATTTTTCTTTATCACCATATAATTCTGCCGATACGATTCCGATACCGACATCGGTGACTTTGCGACTAAATTGCTAGTCTAACGAAAAACTGTATAGAACATTTTTTGTATTAAAATTAGTGAGGATAAAAAAACTAAACGCCTTGCAATGGCTTGATGATTTGGGTGTTGCTCTCTAGTGTCTCCTGGATGTAACAGCAAAAAATCTTTGACTCTCTTATCTCCTGACGACGCCACCTTTCGGTGGCTGATGCCAAACTATTCTGGGTTTATCGAAATAAACCCAAATACCATATCTCTGTACACTGCACAGTAAGCTTGAAAAGCTGGTGTCGAGAAGTGGAGTAAGTCGGAATTGGGGATCGATCCCGCTCTCACCGGATTAACAGTCGAGCGCTTTACCAACACGGCTACTAACAATTTTCTCCTATCTCTTACCGTATTCCTAAAAATGCAAAAAACCGCGTAGGAGGAGTTATTCGGAGAACGCGGCAAGATTCTGATAGTCAACTCTATAGCAATGTATGTCTAAATTTTCATTTAAATTACATTTAGATAAAAAAAAACAGGTAGTTTATATTTTGAGCGGCCAGATCATATAGGCTAGCAATAGAGGAGTTAAAACTCCAACTGAACAAACTTCAGTCCAATCGCTTATAAGACTTATAAATACAGGTCACTCTGTATGAAGAGGGTGATATTTATACATAGGGGTTGATATAGTGCCCTTATGTAAACTCAATCTAATTTATTAAGAGGAAGGGTAGATCGACAATATAGAGGGGATGATAACAATGTAATACATAGGTGTTATATTATATAACCAATATTGTACATAGTGGATTAATATTAGGTAATAACCAATCTATATAATTTACCTATTGTATAAACTATATTGACTTAAGAGAATGCATACTGCCATTTCAAAAAAATTAAAAAACGGGAGACCTTAGATCTTGACAACCGTAACTAAATATGGTTTGACAAAATAGAGTAGATATATTGAACCTTTATCTAGGGAATAACCGTAAAAGATTTTTCATCTCTTGTATAGGTTTCTCAAAAAAAAAAAATGGGAAAAACACCTCTGATCTTTTTTCCGAAAGGCAGAAACTCGTTTCCCGAAAGTCGCAGAGTTTTTTTTTTGTACTGGTAATGCATGGAAATCCAGGGAAAAACCGTAATTTTTTTTTGATTGAAGCGTTATAAGTCCCAAAAAATGGAAAAAAACGCTATTTTTACCATTTTATCATGCGATAGTTCTCGCAATTGACCGTGACGTCATAGTTGGGGGTCGCGAGCCTTAAATTGTACCTATTGATATTTGATAGTAAATATTGGTATACTATGTTGTACCAAATACCAACGTATGTTGGATAATTTATTTGTGTTGGCTATAGAGTACTTACAGGTATCTTGGAAATCTTGGAATAAATCTAGGGTAAAAAGGTAATACGAAAAATAATAACTAATTCATAGGAATATTATCAACTTACCTACATAGTTTACGTCGCAATCGTTTTTAAGAGTGTGCATACCGACATTTCAAAAATTTGTAAAAACGGGAGACCTTCTATCTCGACAACCGTTACTAAATATGCTTTGGAACAAAATAGGGTAGATGCATTGAACCTTTATCTAGGGAACAACCGTAAAAGATTTTTTATATCTTGTATAGATTTATCAAAAAAAAATAAATTAAAAACACCTCTGACCTTTTTTCCGAAAGACGGAAACTCGTTTCCCGAAAGTCGCGGAGTAAAAATTTTTGTGTGTACTGATAATATGCGTTAAAATCTAGGGAATAACCGTAAAAATTTTTTGATAGACGCAAAAATTAACCCCAAAAAATGGAAAAAACGCTATTTTTACCATTTTATCATGCGATTGTCACGCGATTTTGAACCTTAATGCCGTGGGAAAAGACTGTGACGTCATTCTTGGTACCATGCCCTTAAGTCGTTCAAATATGTATGCAATATATTAAACATTTCGCGATAGCAGCGCCTTCAAATATCATCGAGATATATTCGAGAGAAGTTTAGGTAAGTACATTTTTTTTTATAGAATTTTAAAAACTTAAAACTTAATAAACCTACTGAAGTAATAAAGTTAGAAACTCATTATAATTTGATAAATAATCCAAAACGAACATAGCTTTGTGATCTCTCGGTGTTCCCTTGAAGAACTTTGAAGGGCGGATGAGCAGTAATACCTATTTAACAACGAGAGGTACTTAATAAGCAAGAACTCGAAACAGTAGGGAATCGATAAAAACTTGAAATAAAGTTAAAAGTTCTTTGTATGCGGATATCATAAAACATCCACGGTCTAATTACTTAATTAGCGTTAATGGTTTCATAACATTTATCATAGTAAAAGTAGTAGAGAGTGCCTACGTACATTAAAACAAGCAGAGGGAACGAAACAGTAATGGGATCCTCCAACTCAACTAACAACGCGCCCTTGACATTCTGCTACCCTAGTACAAAATACAATGTCGGAACACCGCACTTTTCTTGTAACGTGGGAGATTATTGCACCCCCTACTCTGTATACTTTCTACTGGGTTATGTACTCCTGTTACTTGTGAAAATTTTAATACACTCGGGTCGCCACTCTTCCACATTTTACACAATGTCGCACTTTCTCCATACTTTCTACTTTATGCATTCCTGTTACTGATGAAATTTGTGACACACTCGATTGTCACTTTTACTCTCACGCTGTGTCGTTTGCGGGATAGGCAGAGAGACCATAACGCCACACTGCTTTATCCTTACACACACCTCTTGCCTCTGTCACGTTCATGCAATTCGTCATACACGCATGTCTACTTCTTTTCGTCCGTTCCTTTATCCGGGTTGCCCTAAAACACCCCCTCTTTCAACCACACACTTAAACTCTTTTTGTTATCCTATATCGTCACTCATTCCTTAAATATGTCCAAGCCATCTTAATTGGTTCACTATCATACTCGCCACTACACCAGTGAAGGTTTTCACGGTGTGCGATTGACATAGTTTCTTGATTTTTCGGGTGAACCGTGTGTAGATAAACTTGATCGACGTTTCGACACTCCTACTGGTGTCTTCCTCTGCGGACGCAATCGCAAATTCCAATCGATCGTTTCCCTAATTACCTCATTCCTGATACGATCCACTCTTGTTTTCCCACACACTCTCCTCAGCGACCTGATTTCTACAGCATTCAAACCAGACTCATCCTTCTTAAGCCATCTCCAATGTTTCACTATTATACCCTCTGTAAATAAATTATGACTTTCTACTGGATTATGTACTCCTGTTACCGATGAAATTTGTAATACGCTCGAGTTACCATATCTTTTACTTTACCTATTTTCTGGGCTCCTAATAAAAATGTTGAACGACACCCAAGTGTTTTCAGTTTCAGGTTTCTTTATCTTTTCATGTTATGAATGTTTTTCGCTCAACTTTCTCGGCAAACTATTTAAATTCACACAAGTCATTTATTTACTTAACAAGAAAGTAAAAAATCTTTGAAGTTATGAGAATAATAAATTATAAAAAAATTCTGAAAGGAAAACTTTTACCGCATACCTATCGCCCGGAAGTAAGCACGCTAAAAAGTGCGCTGTCTAAAATAACAGTGAATAAATAACAGTTTAATGTGATCAGATTGGAAAATGTGAAAAATAGCAGAGGATTTCAAAACCCAAGCGACGAAATAATACTATATCTTCAAAAATACAGCATCTACTACTGCTACTATGACGTCACGGTATATGGGGTATAAACATTAAATGTCATATTTGTATAAACACATAAATAAATCTTTGTCCAAACATTGATACGACATTCAGAATGGGTGGCGAATTTCACAACTGAATAAGATGTGAATGTCTTATTAACATGTGTACGAACATCTGACCCTAAAGGTGCGCTTACACGAGCAATTTTTCGAGCAATAATTGCGGCAACCGTACAAACTGTATTGATTAACAAATTTCGCAATATACAGAAATTATTTCGGCAATATTTAAAGTGAGACAACGTTATTGGGGCTAACTGGAAGAAATCGCAGTTCTGCGATAAGTTCGCCCTAGTGAACAACGATTTATAATCTGTACTATGTCAATTTTTTATGTTTATAATGTATTTCTTGTTCACTTAAAGATAAATATCGGATATCGGAATCAATAGATATTGCGAGCAAACGAGAAAGATATTTATCATGATGTTGGCGACACGAATTGCTGAATATTCAATCGGTTTGGTAATCTTAGTTAATTCTCTGCTGTCTCGCTTTAATAAATATTGCCGAAATAAGGGCTGACTTTTTTAGACCTATGAATGGCAAAAAAATAAAAAAAACAACTGCCCTAGAGAAGAAAAAGAAGAAGAAATAATTCAATTAACGTAATTGAAACCGTAGGAGATCTGGAAAAATCGTCCAACCAATCCATTAATTATTTTCATACCTGTTATCTGTAAGTTTTCGTTAATAATTATCTTTCGAGGAAAAAAACGGCGATTTTTCTAACGTAGTAGTAAGCTCAATGTTAATGAGTAAACTTCTACAAAAGTATTCGGTGATTATAAAACTTTTTATTGTGGCAGGCAACCCTAAGATGCCTGCCCGTTTCATTTATCTGCAAAGTGAGGGAAGTTACGAAATTTTCAAAATAGTTTTGACTCAAAACTTTCTGTACCAGCAGAGGTAAACCTTTTTTTAAATGCTTTTGAAATAGTATTTCTACAACAATGTTAAGTTGAAGATGAACATGGTTGGGCTTACGACCAATCTCGGTTGGCTTTAATGATCACTTTACACCACGAAAAATTTCTCCCTTTCTGGTCAACTCGGCCGGAAGTCGAACCCAGACCTCCTCCCCGCACGGTAGCAATCTTAACCACTACACCGCCAGAAACGAACGTCGTAGTGTCGAAATCCGAACGTATTCCGTCTGCGATAAGCTCTCCCTATTGAACAAATGTTTTAGTAGCTATTAGGTATTTGTTATCATATTAATATTGCTGTATTTATATATTTTATAAATGAAAACATGGGAGAGTTCGTAAACTAGTCGCCTATTTAATCAATCAAGTCTATGGGAGATACTAACTATTGTGTTTCATTTTAATATTATTAAAATTAACTTCCACCGAGAATCTTCTGGCAAACCACACAAAACATTCGCGTAACTACTTCATAACAATTACAAAATTATATTAGGTAATTCTTCCTGTGGACATAAGCGATCGCGATCTATATGCATTGATTACACCTGACTGTAGAGGCAATGTTTAACTTTTTCAACAGGAGTTATTTCATTTGCAAAGTTTCCTCCAATCAACCGCAACGAGTTTATCCTTAACATTTCAAAAGGAAATAAAGACATTATTATCAATATCACTCCTTATAAAACTATTTCGTATCAGAAAGTAACTCACTCGATCTACTAGACTAAAATTATTTATAACTGTCGAACGCAGTCATAAAATTAGATCGAGACGGGACGACTACCTGCTTTATTCCCACCTTATGGTTCTGTCGCGAGTGCGAATAAAGCAGGTAGTCGTTCCTTCTCGGTCATATTTTTATTACTGCGTTCGACAGTTATAATCAATTCCATAATAAGAACTGTTATAAAGAAGGTACCTAGTCATTATAGTTTTTTTCTCAACAGAGATCGCTTAAGCCAGCCAAAGCCGACTCGTAAGCGTCGGAACACCCATCTTGCTTCCGCCCCAAGGGAGTTCACATAACGCTACATTATGTGAATGAAGATGCCTCTCGTCTCTGTTGTGGAAAAAACTGTAAGGTAGTCATTGGTTTTTTTTCCAACGAAGGATCTCAACAGGGAAAATTCGGATTTGATAATTTAATAATAATAATATTTGGACCACTTATTTGGCGCCGTTTAGCGATAAATATCGCCTCAAGGGCACCTTACACTTGGTTTAATTTTAAAAAAGGTAAAAATATTATAAGACGCGCGAAATAATTTAAAAAATCAATTAAAATAAGATATAGAAAAAGAAATGTTTCACTGATTATTGTCACAAAAATGTATTTGGAATTTAGAGAATTAAGTTTATATTTATTTTCAGATTAAATGTTAAAAATATTCACAGATTTATTATTAAAATAGCTAAAGTAACATCACAGAAAGTTAACTGACTCAAAAGACACACAAAATAATTAAGAAAACAATTAAAATAAAAATAAAATCTACACAGCACAAAACTGCTGTAGTGGCAGCTAGAACAGCGCCATCTTATCTCATTAGAAACATTAGAAATTACTAGATGACATATCCTGGATCTAACCAACTTCTTAGGTGAAGAATAGCGGAGACAGGAGCCAACTAGCACAAATTTTGTATGAAAAATGTAATGATGAATGGCTCCTATCTCCACTATTCCTCACCTAAAAAGTTGGCGGAATCAATCCAGAAATCCAGAAACTACGATTTTCGATATAATATTAATCCTGAACTTAACAATACGCCTTTGAAGGTTATGAAATTTGAACTGAATTCTACGAAAATCGACCCGCCGCACAATAGACCCTCCCATACAAATTAGCACGCGGAAAATACAAAATTCACACTTTATTTTTGGAAAAATAAATGTATTTCCAAATAGCTAGATAAATGTGGAATCCAAAACTACCAAAGAAAACACTGGTGCATCCTTTAGGTTACTTTGACAACATCGCGAAATACAAGTTCACGCGCTAGATCAAATTTGAGAACAATTCAATTCGTTTATTGCTGTGCGTTAGAGAGCATTTTTCTCAGTAAATTTGTATTAAACAGTTTTACTTTTTTATGTCATTTCGAATTTCAATAAACATAATGTACATTTGAAAAAAAAATATCTTGGAAATATTTTCATATTATGTACTTAATTAATTATAAAAAAAACTCATATAATTTGTCAATTGAGAATATATAAATATTTTTTTAAAGGCTTGTAACTATTTTGCTACACCGAGCTACATTTTAGTTTTTTAATATTTTAAAGCCCCAATATCTCTACTAATAGTGGTAAAAAAATTGGCTGCCGATACGTGCCTAAACAAGGGTTTTTGTAATTTGTGCTGAGCGAAGTCGCGCTATAAATCGCCTAGAAATGGTTACGTTTCTTAGTCAATGCGGCGATCTTCAATCGTTGTTCTATCATTCTCAATTTTTAAGAGCATACATTCATAATAAATTAGGTTTATCTGATTGAGGACTGTATAACACATTAAATAAGAGAACAATATATTCATTTTGTACACATTTACGGAGGAAATTGTATAAATCAAATCGCACTTCGAAATTATTTGTAGAGTAATTTTGTACTTTGCATGCATTTGGGTATTCATTATATATTTTTGTTAATTAATAAATAAAAAGTATTGGGTATAGCTTATTAACTTTTTTATTAGTAAAATAAATAGTTTTAGGGAGTATTCTGGGTAGTTTTTTATTATAATAATAATAATTTTGGCACACTTAAGTATTATTTTATAAGGATAGACATACTCGTACGTGTTTACATCATATGGGCATTATATAATTGGTAGTATTATGTGGAAAATGAATCGGGTATAAAAAAAATGTGCAATGACAATGCTAAATGGTTATGTTTCAAGATTTGCTGCACAATGTTATTGCATTTTTTGTATGGTGGATATCCGTGATTATTGCGAGAGATTTTTGACTCTAGGCCTTACCTAAAAGTGATGTTATGTTCATAAACAAGTGTTAAACAAATAAAGGATGATAATATTGATTAATAAATCGAAAATTGGATCATTTTCCAGTTCCGGAACCAGGTTTTATGAAAGCTGCCATTCACCGTATTTTTTCCATTACATAAGCCTACGGTTATATGTGCATAGCATGTACCGGAAGCATGCATGTTGAGTGTAATTACGTAATATCTATAAAATAATGTCTATTTAATCATCGTACATCAAAAAATATATAAATTTATTGATAGTTCGACTGTTATGATTTTCTGATTTCTAAATCCTCGAAAGAATCTACTGTGCGCCGTCTCGCTTTTTTATTTTCTCAACTCTTCGCTCTTATGGTTTAAAATGAACAAAATATCCTTTACAATTCAGTTCAGTGACAGTTTTCAGAAGTTATTTTTATATGAAGTACGAGAAAATGCTACAAAGGTAAAAGTTTCTACAATTACCTACACGTGTAAGGTAAGTGATATGAAATCAATAAAATTATTTCGATAAAATTCTCATATATTCGCTTTGTTCAATCAAAATAATATACCTATTCGTACATCGCAATGTGAAGCTATAACAAGAGATTGCTGCAATCAAACAATTGACGTAAGAAAATACAAAATGAGAAGAAAACAAAAGGGAACGCGTATCCCGACAAGTTGAGAAATATCGAGAAATATGTTTATGCTATTTTACAAAATGTGGTGTAATGTGTATGAAGACATTATAAGGTCTTTATATCTACTACCGACTACCCAGTTAGAGCAGTCCCTCTAGTCCCAGACGTCTAAAGGTTCGCTTACACGAGACAATAAATATCTCTTCTTCTTCTTCTTCTTCGTCAGCCTTGGTCCCTCCACTGCTGGATGTAGGCCTCTTCCATTCGTTTCCAGTTCTTTCGATCCCTCGCCTTTCTGACCCACTGTCTACCCGCTACCGAGGTCATGTCGTCCGCCCATCTTTTCTGGGGCCTTCCGACAAATATCCGATAAATATCTCTACTCACGGTAATTTCACATCAGAATGACGCAATACGCTACATATTTGTTATTGTCGTGACGCAAAATTGCCGGTAGTGGAGCGATTCATTGCCTCCTGTAAGCGGACCTTAATGTCAAGTCGAGAAATATAAGTCAAGTACCTACTAAAATATTCGTTTTTTTTTTTTTTTCAAAATTTCGTTTGTCCGTTAGAACCTTTTTATCGTCAAGTGACGATTCGGTGGCGTAGAGTCGAGACATTTTTATTTCTCGATTAGTAGAGATGAAAAATAAAGGTGGGGCATTTTTATTACGTTATTCTGTAAAAGGAAAAATAATATATTTCATGGTTTGTCGATTCGCGTTCTATTTTTATATCGTAGATATCTAGGAGGATACAAACCATTGATTCGAGAGTGAATCGCTGTTGGTATCTATGGTAAGTACCTGGGAATCATGTTTCTAAGCCTAACAACTTATGAGTAGTATGGAATAATATGGGAAGATTGGAAAGGTGGTCTGATGATGTTAGGAAATGTACCGGTGGTGGATGGATGCAGTGTGCCCAGGGTCACGTTCTGTATCCGTTAATTTTCACTCAGCGAGTCAACGGACGATTATCGCGCGAAGCACAACGCATTTGAGTGATTGTTCCAATTGGAATTGTCAAACAGAGATAGAGATATGAGAATACTATTAAGAGTGAGTTGATAGATATACATCGAGATAGCGATATTAGAATACTCTTCTTTGGTAGAAAGGGATAGACATATCGCGTGTTAATAAGAGTGAGTGAACTACACTTGCGGACCATTTTATTATCTATGGCGAGCGAATGTCACCCAACAAAATTGTTGGGTGTTATTCGCAACAACTGAGCGTGTCAACTGTGCACATAGAACAGGTTGAATTGCACAACCAGTTAACTCGCACCGATGATAGAAAGGAGAATAATGGAACCATAAACAATCGAGCGAATCACTGAGTGAACTTTAACTGATACAGAACGTGGCCCTGGACAGGGAGCTGTGGAGGACCAAAGGGAAGATCTATGTCCAGCAATAGACCTAGGTGGCTGCAGAAGAAGAAGAAGAAGTAAATAATGTATTCAAAGGAGAGAAAAAAATATAAGGTAGGAGAAGGTAGAATATTGATTATGAGAACGACCTTTTTCTTATTGTTGATGACATTCAAATTTTTCAAATTCCTTATTTGCCTTTCCTCGACGGAAAATCCTTTTTTTTGTGTCAGACCGTAAAGCTTACACAAGAATTACGTGATGAAATTCTGTAACAAACTTTCGACACGACGGAGCTTGAATTTATAATAAGCTCGCATGAAATATTTTCACAAGTTTTTTCAGGTTATATATTTCAGGTTGTACTTACATGCTGCTTACCTGTAGAACAAACTTTGACTTTTTTTCTTTTAAGGTGCTCTTACACGAGCTGTTTTTCGAGCAACAATTGCCGCAACTCGTAAAAATAGTATTAGATTAACTCTTAGTGAAGTTGAAGTCAAATATTTTTCAAGTTTTTTCTAGTGGGACAACTAAAATGTAGATATTGATATGGTACAAAAAGAAAAAAAACGGCACCCCAGGCGATTTTTTTTTCAGTATTTGCTGGAACAAATGAAATTTAATGGATTTTTGAAATTCTCCTTAAAAAATCCTGCCCCCACACGCATAGCTACTGGATTAACTTTATTTCGTAATATATAGCAATTATTTCGGCAATATTCAAAACGATATTGAGTGCAAACGACAAAGAGAATTGTTGCAATGTCGGCGACACGAATTTCTGAATATCCAACCGATTTGGAAATTTTAGTCAATTTTATTTATCGTTTGCACTCAAAATCGTTGTCTTTCTTTAAATATTGCCGAAATAATTGTTAGGTATTGAGTAATAATGTTACACATTTTGCCCTATACTAGATGACATAATAATATGGTTACAATATTATAAACAAGATCAATTAGTTTATTTTCATTTAATTTATTTTTTACAGAGAAGAGCAAATTTACTTAATATGACTGGGTTTATCTACAACGTAGTTATCATTTAACAATTATGTAGTCTCTCAACTAATGTACAATGTAAAATGGGCATGCTGGACTTCTGATTCAGTTTTCATATGTGAAGAAATGATTTAAAAAAAAAATCTACATCTGAGAATGATTATTACACGTACTTACGTACATATTATGTTCGAAATGACACTATCACCATCCACTGAATATTTTCACATAGCAACATACGAGCAGCATGCATTTTACGTTTTAGATGTAAAATAGGTATTATTTATATTACGTTTTAGATGTAAAATAGGTATCATTTTACCTGATTTGTTCTTTTTGTCTATACATACATATAATATTTCTTTACTTATAACTAGTTTCTTAAATTTAATTTGTTTTAACTTAGAAATGTTTTTCTGGTAAAAATTGACGGGCCTTCACTGGTTTGCTTTCTGTTTTTGTTTAATTGTTGATATGTGCTGTTATAACTGTTTGTGCCCATGTGATTAAATAAATAAATATACATACATTTTAGTGCATATACATTTTAACGGAAATGCACTGATTGGTTCAATGCACAACATTTTAAACGTGACTATGATAACGCAAAAACCGGATGTCCCATAGCGAGGTATGACGTTTGTAAGTAAAAACCAACATTTAAAAGCACTATCAGAAAATAATCGAAGTTTTTTATACACATGCCTAATCTAAAGTATCAATAAAGGGTCGAAGCCTTATATTAAGTACCTATTTTTTCTGTTGCCGTGATAATTTGAACAAAATTACTTAAATAATGACCGATCTGATCCTCAAAGACAGATGAATTTTGAGTATAAGAAATCGGAGAGTGGGTATGACAGATTACATGAATGTGACTGATGGAGCGTGTGTAAGGGATGTAGTGAAAGGCCAGTCTAGCGTTCTCTCCTCTCGGCCTACCCCACAAGAGACGATAGATATATAGACTAATACGGTGTTTTTTTTTTAACTTTCAAGCTAGTCTACTGAGTCTACCAGTGGCGCTATTTTTCTTTGTATTTTCTGCACACAATATTAATAATTAATATCAACCTAAAAGTCGACCTTCTTCACTTACATTCACGAAAAAAAATTGTCTGTGGCGCTATTATAATTTTTATGCTGTGCGTCTACCTTCAAATTTTTGTTGCCTCCACCCCCCCCCCCCCAAAGTCAAATATTAGATCGGGCTCCCCCCGAAATGAAATCCTATATATCTACGTCACTGGAGTCTACGAATATATTTTTGACACCCATTCATTTTTCAACGGTAGGTACCTAAATAGTACCCGATAATTTATTCACACCAGTAGCAATTCATTAAAAATAAAAACAATAATATGCATACAATAATGCTATTGAGCTAATTATGCGAGATTCGTTCAAGTCAGATAACATAATAAACTCAAACTGTTCTGTTATATTATGTACGAACTTCATGTTATTGGTGACGAATGGCGTTGAGTCTGAGACAATTTTAAAAACAGAACAAAAATAATGATAAGAAAATAATACCACGTATCTCACTTCTATATGTGGCTTATTGTGATGGGAATAAAGGCTAATATAATATTGAAAGAGATAAAGAACAGAATCAATTTTAAGCACTATATAAAATGAAAAGACAGTATTTAGTAGGTGTCTTCCACAGATTTTGAATTTATTGAATAAACGACTAGTTTTCTGACACTATCGTGTCCTTCGGCAGGCCAATAAAAAGTATAATGTAAAAATTACGAAAGTGTCTGTACTACTCGCCTATTCAATAAAAATTTAAAGACTGTGGACGATACTGCATACCTACTGTGTTTTCATTTTAATAATATTATATTGAACTTCCACCCAGAACCTTCTGTCAAAACTCTCAATATACTTTATTTTGCTTTCGTATTGCATAATATGCCAGGTTGGTTGATTTAATTATGTATAAGTTTTCTTTCCTTTTCTCGGGTTGACCGTAAGACATTGCTTTTGCAATAAGTCCGCCCTTTGGCATACTTCTGTGTCTTTATTCGGTATGTGGCTAATAAAGTTTTATTTATTTATGTCGAGTTGAAGAGAGCTGCAGAAGATAGAGAAGAATGGAGATCGAGATGCTAAAAATAATATTATTCCTCCGGATTGGTTTGCAGTTAGAAGAAAATATACGGGGCATTTTATATGACAATAATGTGTGATGCGAGGTATTTCATTGCCACAGGCGGACAACATTTAAAAAAAGAATACATTTTGGCGTCAAAATACTATTCTTCAGACATACTAACATCATTAAATACGAATAAACTACACACTTTTTCGTTATTTTAATTACTTACCGAATATTTATAATGTTTGGCAACGACCTGAAAATCTACCTACCTATAATTATACAGCACGTTAATGAGTTTAAAGTGATCACTTAAGCCAACGGAAAGTAGGTTGGAGGGCGGACTTTCAAACTGGAGGTGCTGCTATGCGAAAAAATATGTCCATATAAAAATCAATACTTATATGAAAATTTACCAACCGAAATGTATTTTTTTAAAGGATCTGGGCTTTCATACACAGACCCAAATACTTTCCTGCACACCTTGCACTAGGCTTAAAGTTTGTATTGCAAAGTGTGGAATACATCGCCAGCGCTGGGGTTTGAACCTGGCACCTCCCGCTTGAGAGACTGCCGCCTCAACCAACTGCGCCAACCATGTACCCGATTTATCACCTAAATTATAAATAATAATTCACCTAAAGCAAAAATGTGTGCAATGTGACATTGGGAAGTTATTAAAATTTGAAGAGGAACATATAAACACAGACAACGACGACATATGATGCTAAAAAAACGAAGTAAATATAATATATTTTTGGACCAGAGTCCAGAAAGAAGATCTTGAGAGATTAAAGAGAGATCTTTAGAAGAAATATATATGGATGGAACAGATCGCAGCATTGAGATAAGCTCGCCCTAGTGAACAAATAACATGGTTCTTTGCATTTATTTTGAGGTGGTCGGTAGCCTGGTTGGAAACGCGCTTGACTGTTAATCCGGCGGGAGCGGGTTCAATTCCCGATGCCGACTTACTCCACTTCACAACACAAGCTTTTCAAGCTTTCTGTGAAGTGTACAAAGATGTATTAGGGTTTATTACGATAAACCCAGATTAATTTTTTTTTACTAAAAAAAAGAAAAATTAATTGCTTGAAATGTCAGCATATTTATGTATTTTGTTTACAAAAAAGAGTGATTTTTATTATATCCGAATACTTTTGGCGTCTATTAGAACATAATTTATGTAAATGGTGCGGTAGCCTAGTAATGTATGTACAAAAATAGAAATAACAAATTTCATGAATGAAAAAAAGATGTGTCGCCCGTGCGACTAGCCACCGACCGAGTCAATTCAACTATTATTCAGTCTAGTTTGTTGGTATAATTTTCTATATTTATGATCATAATATTACAGAGCCGATATAATCAGACATGTAAATATACACTGCTTGGCATAATGGGCTCGCTACACGCTCGCGAGTCAGCACGACCTTTGGGTGTTCATGAGTAAAAAGGCGTCAACAGTCGGTTACGTACACGTCAGGACAAACGTTCCATCCTTACCCCTTTTTACTTATGAACGATTTACCAAAAGGTCGTGGTGACTCGCGAGCGTGTAGCGGCCCCATTATAATATGGATATTTAAGTGCAACGTTAAGAACGTGATGTAAAGGTACGGGCAATCATCCCTTAACTTTGAGCCCATTTTCATCCCTTTTAATAAAATTTTGGAAAAAAACGGCCAAACACCCTTATTACTAATTTTGATAGGAGAATATATGTGCCAAATCTCAAGTTAGTACCACGTCTGGTTTCCGAGATATTATTCGTATAATATACTCTTAAAAACTTTCAACCTTATTTTCCACCCCCTTAGGGGCGGAATTTCCAAAAATCCCTTCTTAGTGGGAGGTGTTGTATTGAAACCTATCTGTCTTCACTGGACAGACCACATCACAGTGAGCTGTTGAGTAAGGCCGGAGAGACAGGACAAATCTTGAAAAAGATTGCTCAACAGAGAGCGCGATGGATAGGCCATAACATCAGGCACCCCGGCCTGCTTATCACCATAGCAGAAGGAATGGTAGAGGGCAATAATGTGAGAGGTCTCCCAAGAAGCAGTTATGGATCAGATTATTGAGAGCGTGCCCTGTAGCACCTACACGGAAGTGAAGAGATTGGCGAGTGACAGGACGGCGTGAAAAGAAAGAACGAAAATGCTTGGTACAAATCAATCTACAAAATAGTAACCACATCATCACTGTGAAACCTTGTGGTTTTCCCTATGTTTCTAGGATGGAATTTAAAGGGCAAAGTTAATTAAAACCATCTAAAATAAATTAAGCAACTTCTTTTTGAAGATTTAAATTTATTTATATACAGCTCTTTGTTCTTTTTTTAAAATCATAAATTAGATAAAGCCTTTTAATTCTTTCTTGAATTATTTCTGAAATAAGAAGCCTC
The DNA here is from genome assembly GCA_963576895.1 of Ceraclea dissimilis. Lineage (NCBI taxonomy): Eukaryota > Metazoa > Arthropoda > Insecta > Trichoptera > Leptoceridae > Ceraclea > Ceraclea dissimilis. The sequence continues at coordinate 14,255,513 of OY756370.1, forward strand.
TTTATAAAATTGGTTTGAATTCAAAGACAGCTTTTAAAGAAATATTGTTTCTCGACTGAAATTTGTGTTTTTTAATCTTATAAAGAAACCTTTTTAAAGACTTTTTGTTCAGTTTAGGTAGGTATATATTTAGCCAAGTTCAGATTATATTAGTCCTTGGAAGTTAAGTGGGCTTATAGACCTAGAGAAGTAACCTATAGCCAAATAAAAATACATTCGATTGGTAATTTTTCAGTCTTTCATTACATAATATCAGTTTTTTTATATTAGCACTAGAAATGTATCAATGAAGACTGAAGTCTGAATGACGTCACATCCTCACAACTTCAAAATACAACTTCAAGATCTTCACCTAACTGGTCTATAGTTAAACTATTTTACATTATAATATCGTTTTGATATTCTTCGCAAGAGAGCAGAGGCGGGTCGAGGTACTCGTTAGACTAATGAGACGAGAACAGGGCTGATGCGAGAGTCTAAAGTCTGAATTAAATCGTACAACTTTGAATAGACTCGCAAGTGGTGCTGAAAACTTTGTTTCCCAAGAATGCAGTCGAATTAATGACATTATCTAGAGAGGCATCCAAGTCTAAACTTTAACCATTATTAGATAATTTAACTTCATGAGTATATACATAATGTATGGTTTATTCGGGAACGTATTAATCAGATTCAGGGTACTGTTATGTTGTGCAGAAATATATGCATAGGAATCGTTAATTTTACATTAGTCGAGCCGTCATAGATTTTAAATATTCCCACGTTATTGAAACTTTTGGATGTTGTTTATGGATGCCCAATAAAGCTACAATCAATGTATCTAACATGTGCTAACTTGGGTAGGGGTGAAATACTGCAAAATTTTAACAGTCTTTTTAGTTTTTCGCGTATATCTTCTGAACTAAACATTTTTTTATGGAGTGCATGTCATTATAAAGTCATAGAGCATTCAATTCCTTCAATTTGAGTGGTCTAACTTCCTTTTTGACCCCATAGGTTTCGAGATACAGAAGGACTAAAACGGGACATGAAAACGGATTGGTTCCGAATTCACAATAAATGACTAAAACATACTGTACCTTCAAAATATGTATATTTTTACAAACCCAAATACTTTCTTGCACAAAAAGTCTGCATCGCAAATTGTGAAATAGATCGCCAGCTCCGGGGTTCGAACCAGACACCTCCAGCTTGGGAGACCGCCGCTCCATCCAACTGCGCCAACCATGTACTAATTACATTAAATAGAACTTAATGACAAAAACTAGACACGACATGAGCAGAATCACTGAATAGCAATACAATATAATAGTTACCGATCCCAAAAATACCAGACAAATTCATAGTACTATCAACCAATGTACTACAACGATGTTCTTTCAATGGATTGTTCTGCATTTAATTTAACGCATGGATTGTTTGATTTCCTGTTATTTATAATACCTAATAGTATTTATAATAATTAAATAATAATATGCAATGGATCGGATGTCATGTGTATGTTGAATTGGAAGAAGACATTATGGCAATCGAATACTTACATCAGATGTTTAATGACAAATATTGATCAGGGATTTGTAAAAATGTTCTTCCAAAAAGCCATGCATTATTGGCTGTTGAGAATGTTTCAATTATACACTTTAAAACATATTGTGTAGCATACTGTGTATGTATAGTGTAACCATTTAAAAGGCAACTAAGCGTGGTTCATACGTTTTTCTTTTTGCTTATGTCAGCTTTCGCTGACTGCAGGATAGGTTTCATTAACTTAGTTGCCTTTTTGTGTTTCGGCCTTTAATGTGTGTTGTAAAATGTAAAAAATCCTATAAGAGATTATCTTCAACCATTTCGTACTACTTAAATTTGGTGAAAATACAAAATGTTCAATAAATAGAGGACCCAACTTTGATCCCTGTGGAACTCCCCATTTGAAATATAATTTAGGTACTCAATACTTTAGTAGGTAATTCATAATGATTTTATTTTATTTGTAATCTCGGTAATTTTTACTTAAAACTGACCTCATATTAAACCGTGACACTGCTTTAAGAAAATTTTATGAAATAAACAATGGTCCCAACTACATTCCCTGAGGAACTCCACATGTATGACTTATTCTTATCAGCAATCCACATTGATTCACTCTATTTAAAATTTTGTCATTTATGCACAAAACTAAACTCAACCTAAACTGATATGACTGATTGTTTAAAGAAAATTATATTCCACTAGGCCACAAATTTTTGTAACCCTTAACTTAACATCTAAAAAAATGTCAGCATCATTTCATACACTAACAATTATAATAGTAGCGTGATTTCGAATATTTTTGGATGTATTATGGTAACAGCTTGTATTGAAATAATGCCTACCAATGGTATTATTAATAGTTTGATTTGCCTACAGAAGTATATCATTTTATTGTCAGATAGAAAATAGGTAAATTGATTCCCACCGGTTGATAAGTCTATTGATGTGTAAATAAAATTTCATTGTGATGAAATTGTAAAACTCATGACTAGTGGATATTTTATCAACAATGAATGTTTACTGGATATCCAAGATGCGTGTAGCAACTGATTTGGCATTTCCCATACAAGAGCATTCAGAAATTTTTATGACTGCTCTAGATACCACTGAACTAATTCATATAGTAAAATGCCTAACAAATGAACCAAATATACCCGCAAATTAAATGTAGACATTCACGAAATAACCCCATGTTAGTGAAAACAATTTTTTTTTAATGAATTAGGGTCCCAAGTACATTCCCTGGGGAACTCCCGATACCAGCTAAAACAGTTGGTTCACCTCATGAATTTTGGGGTTGTACGTTTAAATCCCAGTCACCCCAAAATCTTTTTTTATGAACCATGAGACAATCCCTGTTAGTTGGTAAAAATTAATTTAAAATGTTTCATACGTAAGAAATGTTTTCTTTCAAGGATGGACGCGTTTTGAGAAATACAAATCGGAAAGCGTTTGACAAACTACACGAATGTGATGGAAGCAAAAAATGTGGGTAAGAATATGGCGGTCTGGCATTCTGGTAATAGATCGATAGAGAGAAAAATAAAATAAAAATTGACCATCAGCCCTATTCGTAGTGTGGAGTTCATTATGGTACCATGATATTAATAAACTCAGATAATAATTCGGAAATACAACTACTATGTATGTGATTCTTAAGTTTGTACGCGTTCGAACGTATAAATACGTGTATATTTTATGTATTTATATATTTCTGGCTTCAGTTTCTGACTCTAACAGGTCCAGTGGCCTATTTTCTTGTCTCATTTATAATTAGAATAACTCCCAGATGTCGTACTATGTGTAGGTCTACAGACTACTAACTGACACCTACCTATCTACCTTCAAAATATTAACGAAACGACTGTAAAACTGGCAATACTGAAAAAGAACGCGTGGAAATTTTGAAAATGGAACGATTTTTAAATATTATTCTGTTTCAATAGCTCCATATCCATTATTATCTGTCCACTATATTAGTTGCATCGACACTACATTAGTTCTACCAAGTTTGGTGTTGCTAACTTTTAAAAAGCTTATAATTGTTTGATTTAGAATAATAAACAAAATTAAATTGATGAAGTTGGATAAAATAGAGTTAAATTTTTAAACTTTGCTTCTTTTTAGGATTGCAAGTGAAAGCTGTCAACACTTTTTTCCTAATTCACTACATGGTTCATGGAATTATTGTAGCATTTCTTTCATCTTTGATCACACAAAACCCTCGTATTTAAATACTATTTTACTGGAAATAGTATAATTTTGACAGCTCATTTAACAAGATTTAAAATAAGAACAAGCAACAATACAATCTTCATACAATATCTCACCTGCGATAACATGCGAACTGCCAAATTAGATACAGTAAATAACCGATAGGTATATGTTTTTTGGGTTTTTGGCTGCGACTATTTTTAGAAGCTTGGAACATTTAGAAAATAGACGCCGGCCGTGGAAAAAGCCGAAAAACACATAGATATGAATTATACGCATAGATACATGTAAGTAAGTAGGTATAGAAACACACACCCTATACCTTTAATTAATTTATCAAAGGAATTCTTTAGTTGGGCTCTGATCTCATTTCTGCGATCTCTTTCATCAAATTATCTAAGTATGTTATTTTAGTTAGGATGTTTACTAATTGAGGCAACCACACATCACGGCGAGACTAATACGTGACTCAGTTGGTAAAACAAACAACTGCCTGTTGCTTATAATAAAAAAGAAGAATGCTCATTTAGTATGGAAAAAACCCAGGCCCGGCGCAAACGAAATGTAACTCAAACGATAGGTGTAAATGAGTAATTAAATACTGCATAGGGAGCATCATTGAAATCAATGACCTAATGTGTGAAATACCTATTCGAAGTTTACAGGGGTCACATGAATGTATTAGTAAAAGGAGCATTAAACAGTTACAATTGCGGTTTAAAAGCGTATAATATGATGAGTACAAGGTAGCCCGTCTTCTTCTTCATCAGCCTTGGTCCCTCCACTACTGGATGGAACCAAGAAATAATAATTTTTAAAAGATCGTTGCAACATTCGCATTCCTGAATTTATACAGTCGCTGTGTCTCCCGAATGTCGAATAGGTATTTCACACATTAAGCCATTGATTTCAATTATGCCCCCTATGCAGTATTAAATAACTCATTTTTACCTATCGTTTGAGTTACATTTAGTTTGCGCCGGGCTTGGGATTTTTTTAGCATTTCCCTTTGTATAGATATTTTTAACACGGATTTAACTTTTTAGATCTTTTAAGAATGTCGCAGCTTATCACCGCAACGGTAGTTCTGGAATTCCAGAGTATTATTTATATCTTGTAAAAGATATTTATGAATTCCTCGATATAATCTCATTTAAGTTACTATTAGTTTTACACTTAATAAATTTAACAGTTTGTTAATTAAGTAGGATTAAACGTGAGCTATTTTAGAGATAAACCGTTTAGATTTTAACGTGAAGTTAAAACCTATTATTATCTATTACATAATTAGCCAGACGTATACTTACGTATAAGTGCGTCTAGTCCCCGTTCAGAGTTATTTTTCGCATGGGTCCGCTAAGAGATTTGACGATAGAGTTTAGTACTTTTTTGTAATGTACCTACTTTTATTAAAATAAAGCTTTTTTATTGATGGAATTACAAGGGATATAATCAAGTACGCAACTGCCAAAGTGTAATGAATAAACTACAACTGAAGAAAAAATTCCGAAAGACATCGTGCACCCTCCGTTCCCATGTTAAAAAATTAACTCAGATAATCACTTTAAACCGCCATCGCAAGATTGAAAAACAATGTTGCCAGTTTATTCTAAAAATCCAAAAATTGTCTAGATTTTTTTTAAACAACAGTTCTGAAATATATTTTGAAAGTAGCGAAAAAATGTAACCATACCTTATTAATTATCAAGCAATACTAAACCAAGTTTGTTCCGTGAGACTTCTGAAAGTATAGGATGACATTGGTCATTTTACCATCCAAATTTACCTATTGACACTGACAACACGACACTCCGAATACGGATATTATACTACCGCCACCTATATTTCAGCACTGGAAGTACTAAAACTGTAACGCTGGGCTAGTGTGGCTGAAAGAAAATAGTTCAGCGATGAAAATGTAGCTTACATTCAAACCATTTTGCGATTATGGAAAATCTCAATAGGAGGCGCTATTTCATACACAATGAAAAATTGACAGTGTATTATAAATGGTTGAGGACACGTGCACCTACATAATCGTTGACATGTTTTTTTTAAACATTTTTGACGCTTTTACGAGAGTCCGATTTTTGTAACTGTAGGTACGGATAACTCCCCCATTTTACGGTGGATTGCTGTGAAAATTCATAGTGATATTTGCAGTAATATAAGCTGTGTCCTAACGTTTCCCGTCTTTGGAAAATAAGTTTTTCCTAAGATATGGCATGATGATGAGAGGATCCAAGGGTTGTGTGGGGTCATATGTGTAGTATCGTATGAAAGGGTGTTAGAAAAGAAGTTCAGATCTTAAGTCATATTTTGTTCAGCTCAAGCCAAGTCCAGTCATGGATGTAGACAACATTGGAACGGGGGAATCCAAGTGCTCAGATTATGTAGCAAAGTTCTAAAAAGTAAAAAATCATAAATCTAAACATCGAAAAATTAATATACGAAGCACGGGTAACTCATATATTTTGTCAATAAAACCTTGAAGAAATTAATTTGAACCTGTGTATTAGGCATGTTAATGGGGCAACCATAAAACGACTATGGTGTTAGCCATTTTTGGTCTGCGCATCCTTCATTAAAACTGTCAACAGTCAATGTTCTCTACAATACAATATTCATATCTTAAGGACGGCTAGAACTATAAACATAAACAGATAGGTTCCTTGCCTATTTGTTGTGTCAATGCCAATATTACACGTTTCAATTTAACGGATGAATTCTCGAAAGTGAAATCATCCCATGGCGAACTATCTAAAGCTAAAGTCAAATGTACATCACCCAATGAATTGTACATGTCAGAATTATACAGGCATATAGAAATTGGTGATTCATGCAAAAGTGAAGCGTGTTGTATAAAACATTATGGTAGTATAGAAGTCGCGCGAGTTTAAGACCCTTTTTTGTAATGTTCGTGAAAGGACAGATATTCCTGCCTTGAACAACAAACGCATCTGTGTGCATTCTTGTTCATTGTGCGCTCACTAATACTACTGTCACTGCGTGTACAGACTTGTGTGTAGTTACGCTGTCTCACACTACAAAAAAGGCACTCAACCTCCCGCCACTAGTATATTACACGCTTGACTTTTGCATGGATCACCGGTAATAAAAGGAAGGAATTCATCTAGAGGTGAGAACTCGTTGGGTGATTGTTTCATGTAGGTCTGTGTTTAGACGGTTCTCAATCGGATGATTCCACTTTTGCATCATGCACAATTATTTGGCAAAAGTGAATTGTGTAATAATATGACGTGCTTTAGGATCACGTTAATGCTACCAGCTAATCAGAATGGATTACGTAAATACTAAACAGCTTTATCAATATAAGTGACAATGCGATCACAGTCATTGATTTATGATACGTTTTTAAAATCAATAATATGTTATAGGTATACGTGAGTATCTGTGAAAAGATAACGATAATAATATGGATAGCAAAAATATTTAACAATCGATATCTAACTATTAATTTATGAGATATCATTGTAAAGGTCATGGTGTGCATCTTAGCAGATTAATACTAATATTTATCCAATCACATGTGTTTGAAAAGGTATTCTAAATATACAGATCTACTGTTGAAAAAAAGCCAGTACTATACAATCCACTTTTACGGAATAATTCCCCAGTAAAAGTGAAATCATCCAATGGTGAACAGTCTAAACACAGAAATTATGCGATCGCCATGCGAATTGTCATATATGTATTTAGGGATGGACGAATATCCTGACTTATCAGATCAGTGATCCATGCAAAAGTGAAGCGTGTAATATTACCGTAAGAAATGAAAACGTAGATTGAAACACAGATGTGGGGGCACTATTTTGATCATTGGATTATGGCAAACCTACCTTACAATATTTTGATCAATTTCTATGGCAAGGCCGCTCATGACGTCACAGAATTTTCAATCATTTTCACGCAAATAATCAAAATTTTCTAGTTAGAACTTTATTATTCTCAGATTACCGTGAAATCAGCTGTTTCAAAACAAAATAATAAAAATATATAAAAAATAATAAATGCACGAATACTCATTCAATATATTTTTTATTAAATTATTTATTAGTAGAAATTCATAAATAAATAAATAATAAAGTATGTACAACAATACATATGATATATACAAGCATCATTAAACACAGTTATTTTTTAGGTAGATTAAGGATCAAAAAGCTTCCGGAATGTTACTATTATGATTTTAATTTTTAAATTTCCGGAAGCTTTTTCAACGTCCAACGTGTGATAACAATGTAATGCTCCCGCCACACGCCCATCCGAGTTCCGAGCAAACGGTGTTTTGAGTAAAAAGGCATCAACCGTCGGCTACGTACACGTCAAGACAAACATTTAATCCACATGCCTTTTTACCCACGAACGCCACTCGGACCCGACCCATGACGAGCATGTAGCGGGAGCATGATGAAATAAATTGTGTCATTCTTTGGGATGTTAAAAAACTTGTTGGAATAAATTAATCCTATATTTTATTTTTTTAAAGTGTATCGATCAAAATTGGGTACACTAAACAATTTCACTATAACACAAAAGTGGTTAAATTCACAAAAAATACTATAAATCTGGTAAAGCTTGGTACTTACTAGATTGGAATAATTTCAAATCTAATATCGAATCGAATAGAAAATGCATTTCTGAGAATTTAAAAAAGATAGTTGATACGTCAGAAATCTTCTATATTCTTTGAAAATTTTTGAAATTACTAGGTTTGAATTTTTTTTGAAAGAAAATATATTTTTGAAATCGTCAGTATCTAAAACATTTTTATTTATATATCCAAAACAACAAAATATTACATTTGACAAAAAAGAATACTGAATTTTATTGCCCCATTAGACGATAATTGTATCTGGGGCAATACTAATTACATGACGAAACATTCAATGGCATCGACATCAAAAAGTTAAAAGAATTACCACTAAAATTAAAATATCTATTTTTGTGTAACCATGTAAGTATGTAACTCTTTTATGCGGTTAGTTTGAAGATAACTTCAGAGAATTGACCGTCAGTACTGTTTTTGTATCTCTGTAACTTGTTTATTCTGTCAGTAGTAAATAGGTATTATGGAATGTTTTTGAATTCAAATGTGGAATGTTTTTGAACGAACCAATAGAAATTGAAGACTCAAATGGGAAAACGACTAAGCTGCGTTTTTTAATAAAATGATTATTTATTGAAATAAGTATGAAACTGTGATGTTAGATCGATAGGTGCTATGGCACACATACAATAAAAAAATACGTAAAGCTTAATTTTATTTTTCAATTATCAAAAAATGCAGAATGGCCATATCCCATGATTGATTTTATTCTATTTTAGAATGAAATCACCTTCAAAGCTATTGATTCACAAAATAAAAATACTATAAAAATGTACTCATTTTGTTATTTATGTATCAAATCAATTAAGACGTCTAGTCAATTAAGATGGTTTCCCATTGTCCGTGATATTACGGACCGAAGCAGAATTTTATATGTGCTTTCTATAGAAAATACTACGTTCGTCTGCAATATCTCAGACCATGAGAAGCCACATTTATAGATACAAAATAATGTAAGAAAATCATGCATTATATTCTCATAAGATGGTACTTAATAGAAATAATATTATATAATATACATACACACAATTAATTTCAGACGTATCAACTTCTGTGCAATGTGAAATTACTACCAGCTATGAAAAAGAGTCATTTAAATTTGCTCATCAGGTTTTCAAAAATTTTGGTTATAACGTTTTTCCTTTAGACGCCTGAATTCAAAATGAATCATTCAGATAAGACTACCCGCATGGTGAGGTTTGGAATTGTTTGATTAAATAATGGCACGAAACCGACCTAAATTAATAACAATTAAAAGGAAAAGGATTCGAGTTAACTAATTATTGTATTTTAAACACATTTTTTTATTAATAATTACTTACTACAGTCTATCAAGTAAGATATGGTTTTTGACGAGTGGCAACACTTGTAGAATTTTCAAAATAAATGTCACTGTTGCCAGCAAAGAAAATTGTAGTTCTCAATTAATTCGAGACCACACCTTTCTTGACAGACTGTATAATACACATTTTCTCTGTTTAAGGCTCTCCACTCGTCTGCGAGTGATCTGGGCACGATACACATAAAAACATAAAAAAATATGAAAATGAATAAATATACTGTAACATTTTATGTCATTGGGTTAGCTGGTAGATATCTGTGTGGCGACAAGCTCGCCCAAGTGAACAAATGTTTTGGCTTGTATTACTTGTTATGTTTACCTGTATTTTGTTCACTTGGAAGTGTAAATAAATAAATGTCTCATAATCACTTTTAAACAATAATAAATAAATAAAATGAATAAATATTTAAATATATTTTGGAATGTAGAAGTTCAAAATTAATAAATTAAATTAAATAATATTGGTTCTACAATTAAGGGGTTCTATAAACATGCTAAAAATCCAAGCAAATTAAAATTATTCACAATAAATAATGAAAACTTTTTCCTAAAATAAAATATATTTATTTTAAGTATTGAGTTTCTGAAAAAAAAAGACTTTTGACACAATATGACTAGTTTGTTGATGGCGGACTTTAGTAAATAACTGATGTAAAAAATCGATGAGTTAGACCACAGATATTACATGTCCACTTTTTGGCGAATTTGAATTAGGATAGGTAGATAGGTACACAAAATGTTCATCTTAGGTTCTTTTGTTTTTAATTGATCGTTTTAATGGTGTTTTGTTGTTTGTGTTAATGGCTTACGCCGTGTATGAAATAAATAAATAAATAAATCTGTATCATATCTTTATGCCCTAAAAACATTAATAAGATTATTTTGAAAATCAAAATGTATGTTTTGTGAGAACATCGGAATTTTCTACATGTCGTAGTTGAATATATCAACCAGTTATCTCAACAGATACACAGCAAAGGATGGACCTTCCATCAGGCTTATGACTGATCGTCGGCTGGCTTAATATGATTAACATTCACTAATTACAAGTGATCACATTAAGCCAGTCGACGATCAGTCATAAACCTGATGGAAGGTCCATCCTTTCCTGTGTATCTGTTGAGATAACTGCTTGTTATTGTTCAAATAAGTCCATTCAAATACACTGTATGTCCTCTGCACTTACTTTTTCGTGTCAAATTCAATAATTTAACATGAACCAAAAAAAAACATGATCCCCGAACGTGCAACATTTTTGCATTTTGCATTTTTGCAAAACCTAAAAATTGTTTTTCCCAAAACTGGAGATGAAATATCTGTGCACTAACTCATAGTTATGATAGTGTTTTTGAATTGTTATTTTCAAGAATAAATTGTCCCATTTTTTATAAATGTTAATGTCCCATAAAAGGTAAATGTCCCATATTAAATATTAAATTCTATAAAATAAGTAAATACATACAAATTAATAATACACTAACATCAAACAAAGGCACATTCAATAATCACTATAAAATGTTAGTTGGGTAATGTTAGTTTTATTAAGTTCTTGTGAGTTTTTTAGTACCAAAAAACAGGCAACGTCCAATTGAGACCACAATAACAGCCATTGCAATAAACACAACAAACAATGATGCATCACTCGGTATCCCATGATTGTTTGACTCACCAGCCTCGTCCCCGCTGCTCGTGAACTTGACGAACTCTTGAAGATGGTTGGGAAGTTTCTGAACATCTTTCTCTTCATCACCTTCAATTACTTTAATCTTATGTTCGATGACCACAGGTTGTTTTTCAGTCGCAATTGAAGGATCTTTTTCATTCTTATCTTTAGTTGAAGTCTCACTTTCGTCCTCAGTTTCAGGATCTTTAATTCCAAGTTTATCCCATCGCATTTTTGCTTTATTTATAAATTCTTCTTCGATCAAATTGCAATTCTTTTTCATGTCGTTCAATATAATACTATCAACTACCAAAGATTCTTTAGAATTAAGCTCACTATTAGAATTTGATATTTTAATAACCTTATGTTGTTTTCTCTCTTCCCTTTCAGCCACTTTATCCATGTACTCGTAATACATTTGATCACGAAAACGTTCAGCATTACTCGGAAGCGACACCATCGAATGTGATCTCTCAGATTTCAAATTTGAATTCAAATCTTTTTTTATTTCCGACTGAAGTGTTGCAATATCCCTCTGTCTCGATATGTGATATTTTGGAACAGGGAGATTTACGAATCCATTTTCTTCATTGTCTGGTAACATTGGGGCTTTAGGGCCAGACCTTTTTAAATTCTGCCTTCGTCTTTCTTCGAGTTGTCGTATGTGCTCTTCAATTTCTCTCTCCTTTTGAACAATGTATTCGATTTGTCGTTCGTGTAAATCTTTAGGAAGAGAGGACCTTCTTGGTTCGTTGTTATAAGACGGTGAGAGGTTGGGGGATTTATTTTTGCCTAGTCCAGAATTAAATACTGGATCATCCAACATGAAGGGTTTCTTCAATAATTTAACAAAATGAGATCTTTCATTTTCCATTGAATTCAAGTTACCTGTAGAATGGTAGGATTTATTTATCGTAACCGAATGAAATCCCCCATTTCTTACATCATTATTAATTTCTTTAGAGAATGAATATTCTTTTTGGGATGAGTCTAATGGAATATCAATTGGAATAAATGAATTTGAATCGAACGAAGGTATCTTCTCACTTTTCTCAGGTTGAGTGGGTCTCTTAACATTAGTTTTAAAACTTTTATCAGACGAATATGATTCCTTAACTTCTAAACTTTCTTTCGAATTCAATTTTTTAATATGAATTGACTTTGAATTACTTTCCTCTTCCAGTTTTTTATTGAGAGATTCAAAGGAGCGTAATGTTTCCATAAAATCAAATGTACATTTTGATGGACTTTGGTTATCAGCATTACATTGTATCGTGGCGTCTGGATTGAGTTGAGGATCTCGGATGATTGCCAGCAATCTATTAGTGGAGTTGGGAGAAGGGACTGAAGTAGCATCTCCTCCACTCGTCTGCACCGATGTTTTATCATCTTTATTATTAGATACCGGTGATGATTTTATACTGTTTGCGTGCGTCTCATCGTAACCTCGCCTTTCGAAATATTTGCGATGCATGTCAATCAATTCGCCGGCTTCGTCATTATTAGCCGTGTTCTTGGTACGATCTAAATAGTTCTTTTGTGACGGTGACAAGCAGGCCAGCAATGTAGGATCATTCTGAGACGGCAGGCCGACCCAATGAGATTCGTCTTTTAACACTTTGAAAGATGACTGTCGTGGAGCGACAGGTGGCGGTGTTTTGCTTTGATTCACTGTCACAGGAACGTTATTATGTTTTTGCATCATAACTATTTTTTTAACGGCACTTAAGTCAGGTTGAGGATACATGGGCATAGTTGATGGATTGCTACACTTTTTCACTTCACTGAAAACATCGCGGGTTAACGCTTTTAAACTTTTCGACACAGCTGCGAGCTCTTCGAGTATAGTTCTGCCGTATGGTAATGAGGCCACTTTCAGAACACAAATTTCTCTTAGAGTCTGCGGGTTGATCTTTGCAGTTAATAGTTTGCTGGCTTCGCGCGAAATGTCTCGGTGTTCACCTGTAACATTGTTCAATATTTTATTATCAGCCGTCAAAATACAGTCATTAGGTTCACTATCACACATGTGTTGTTTATTTATGTCAGGTGAACTTGTTATGTCATCATGCACTATGGCTGCAATGTCAGTGAGGGATGAACTCAGAGGATTGTATTTGGCTGTACTCTGAGATGTACTACGGGATGAACACACACTGCTAGAGGAATCTTGTCGAGAATAACTACTATCACTCATTTCTTCACTAGAAGACGTAATAGAAGAATCTCTGTTCGCACTAAGGTCACTACATTTCATACTCCGTTCCAAATTTAACATTTTATCACTTTCAACTTTCTCTAAAGACAATTTTGATTCTTTTAAAATTTCCGTCACTATAGGTAATTCGTCAACGAATTCATTAGCCATAATTATAACTTCGTTACACGATGCAGGTACAGTCTCAGGCACTAGTAAACTTTCTAAACTTTCATTGAGATCCTCGTTTGAAGTCATTTTGTGATGAATTTTCGATGCAACTGAATCAATTGAGCTGCTAATATTAGAATTTTGATGAACACTATTTACGTCACCGTCAGTTTTAACTTTACTTTCGTCAGCAAGTAGCATACTGAATGGCGGTATAGAATCATCACTTCCATTTCTATTATGAAAATCGATAGTAGGCGTTTTGATTGTTACCCTTTCATCACTTTCGGGTAAGTCTGCATCCTCATTATCAATCTCACTAGCGCTACTTGATGAATCATCCAAATATACAATATCAGCTCCACGTTGAACTTCGATATTTTCAATTTTCCAATCGCCACACCCCTCGCTAATATCAGTTTCTAAAATTTTTGCATCGACTAACAAACATTCTTGCTGTCTTTTCTTTTCATTTTTAGCCACAAAATAATCCCTTGGTTTGGTGAATACGCACTTTGGCTCTTTTACTTTCTTATTATCGGTTACAAAGACGTCATCATCAAGGTCGTCAAATCTATGTTGTAATTCGTCATTTTGTCGTATAGTTGATTGAGCTTTAGTTTCACTTGAATCGCTACTTCCTTCTTCATCGATGACGTCAAGTACACGGGGGTTGATATATTGGGGTAGAAAATGTTCTTCTAAAGCAGCTCTTTTTCTAGCTCTCTTCAATTTCAAATCATTTTCACTTTCCTCTCGACTTGTAGAAGCACTAGGTTCTGACATTACAGGCGACGATCGTTGAATGTTTAAATTGCACTTTAAATTACTGAGAGATTGTAAATAATTCTTTAAATCTAATTCATTTTGTGCACTAGACTCCTCTTCACTATCTGGTACGACTTGGGGAATAGCTTCTATACTAATTTGACCTTTAATTTTTTGTATTCTCCTACATTCTTGCGGTAAATCATCCACTACCTCCCACTCGACGTCAGATTCCGCTTCGGAAATAATTGCACTCGATTCAGCCAACTTTTCGTCGTCGGATTTCAAATCGCCTTCACAAATTTCTACGATATTCAAATCTGCATCGTCGTTGTCGAGACTTTTGCTTTTTCGATTATTCGTCAGCAAGTTTTTTGCCGTATTTTTATCTTTCGTGAGAACGGGAGAGTCGACTCTATAATTCGAGTTTTTGATTTTGATATCGGCGACATTTTCGAAGCTTGATATATTTTCTAACAGAATATTTGATAAAATTTCATTATGGTTATCAACTTGCACTTCCTTCTCTTGCTTTGAACTCACACCCACTTCGATATTACTATTGTTGTTTATATTATTATCGCGCGTTGTATTTTCAACAACCACGCTATTTTGTTTATCAACCGCAGCTGATGATGATGAGAGTTCGTCATGTTTAATTTCAAAACATGATTCTTTATCTTCACTAGCAACATTATTATCATTTTCTTGTTCACTCACATTATTACCACTTGTCGATGTATCTTTCGATTTGTTCTTTCTCCTATGACCCCTGTGTCTTCTGTTCCTCTTGCCCTTGCCACCTTCTGACATGTCAGTTTGTTGTTATAATGAACAGTCACGTTTTGGTAACAGATCACAATATATTATAAAAAAAGCACGCGCACTGTATTCCAACTGTCAAAACACATTCAGATACAAACAAAACACCAGACACAATCATTGGGTGATCAATGTTAGTCATTTAGAGGGGGGAACACACAAGTATCACTGTTCAATGTTAGGTACATGACTGTTAGGATCACTGCGCTGTAAAAGTTTACTGAGTTTTTGACAGTAATCAGCTGACGTTTGTGTTAAAATGAGAAGCCACGTGGTACGTAATGTGGAAAATCAAAACATCGCGTTGTGGTGACCGAGTTATTTCTTAGAGACAAAATTCCATACTGCCAGATCAACAATAAACACAACTGAAACGAACGTATTAATGACTCAAGCGATAATTATTATCAAATGATTGATTTATTATTGTATAAGAATATTTATTATTATTGTAATGATAATTTAGCGTTTATTTTCCGGCGTCGTCGGCACTCTTTAGACGTCGCGTCCTCCATTCGACTGAACGCCGGCTATTTTTACAGACGGTAGTACTACTGCGAACTATTCACTATGTAACCATATCTACATAAGTAGTAGTTATTATAATATTATGTACTACACAAACAAACTAACGACGTATGCTCTTGTACGTACGTACGTAATAATAGTAATTTACTTATACATATATGTATATCTACAGTATGATATTAAATAATTGATATCTAAACAGTTGTGTAAGTACTGTAACAATAATTTCTATTTGTGTATAATCAGGAACGTGCAATTCTTGCACGACCTCTCGATACTACATACATAAGCATAATAGGAAATTAGTAAGTATTCGTACTTTAAAAAAAAAACACAATTTTATGACTTCACATCCTTAGAGAGATGTGCGAGGTCGAGGAAGTCGTCAGATGGGGAAGGCAACGGAGGAGACACTGGTACGCGCACGTGAGGAGAATGGAACCGTCCAGGCTCCCTCACATTGTGCTTCATGGCCAACCCCAAAGTAGGAGACTTCCAGGGAGACCACCAAAGAGATTAACAGTTGTGAGTCGACGTCGCAGGAAGCTAACCTCTCTTAAATAAGAGGCCATCAGGCCAACATTACGATTAAGAAGAGGAGGAAGACATCCTAGAACTGTTTTTCGAGGTTTTCTAAACGATCCCAAACACGTCCTTCAAAGGCGCTTGGATTCCTTCATTCCAATGGCGTCTCCCACCAAGAATTGACAGATCCAAAACTTGTAAAAAGATATGAGTTCTACTCGCGAAGCACTTTCGTGAGATACCAAACACGGCGGGATGGGCTGACTGGATCCTCTCGATCGCTCGGTGTCTTCCGAGGCTTGAGCTGGACAAAATCTAACATACGATCCAGATTTGTTTTTCAACGCCCTTTTGTACATTTGTTTTGGGCGATTTTTTATGGAATCATACCAAAAATGTCGTATAAATGTGTATTCAATTTTATATATTGGAACTGACCTTGCGAAGTCAAGAGTCTTATGAAAAGTAATTCAATTCACTATACAAATAAATTTGGACTACATGTACACCAACGTTAAAATAAAAAATACAGGAAGTTAACAAAAAACTAAATGAGCCGATTGTTTATCAGTTTTGTGTGATGACGTGCATGCTGTTCACGCTGCAACAGTTAAGATAAACAGCTAATCTAAACCACATATCGGCGGAAACCTATAATAATAAACAAGTTATTTTTTGTTACATACTGTTTAAAATTCTATCATTTAAGGGCTTGGTACCAAGAATTACGACACAGTCATTTTCCAAGGCATTAAGATTCAAAATCGCATGAACAGACGTATGGTAAAATGGTAAAAAAAGCGTTTTTTTTCAATTTTTTGGGATTAATTTCGCTTCAATCAAAAAACCTTGACTGTCATGCCCTAGATTTTATAGAGTATTATCAATACTAAAAATCTCCGCTACTTTCGGGAAACGAGTTTCTGTCTTTCGGAAAAAAGATCTGAGGTGTTCTTCACATTTTTTTTTGAGAATTCTATACAAGATACAAAAAATATTTTATGGTCATTCCCTAGATAAAGGTTCAACGCATCTACCTTATTTTTTTCCAAACCATATTTAGTAAGAATGCGTTGAGATCTAAAGTCTCGCATTTTTATAAATTATTGAAATGTCGGTATGCATACCCTTAATACAGCGTCATGTGATTTTCTATAAATTAAATATATTACTATTAAATAACAAGAAAAATAATTCCCAAGACATGTAAATGGATTGAATAATCGGATTCCTAACTTCTCAAACAATAATATTTACATTTATCACTGTATAGTTTCTTTATTGTATGTATAGATACAAACAAGTGTTTGAAGACCTGCTAAAACAGGCGAAATAGTCGAAAAGTAAGATGTTCGTTATGGCTAGCTGACAAAGATCGCAACACTGCGAAAAGCTCACCCTAGTGAACAATAGTATCGTCGGCTGGCAATGGTAAGGAGATTGAAATGGTAAAGGAGAAAGTCTACGAAGAAGATGTGTTGCTTCAAAACAAAAGTAATATGCTATCGTAAGATTTCTTACTATCCGTTTGCTACTGCCCCCGGGTCCGGTAAACGCATAGTAACGACGTGTACTGGCGCGCTACATTAGCAGATGCGTTCGTTCTCTCTTACCTAATATTTCCATCTCGCTTGCGCGCGTAACTAAAAGCGAAACGGCAAACAAAACGTCAGTTCGTGTTGATATAGTTTGCTATTTTTTACCTGGTGTCATCGGTGTTTTGAATATCAGTAACGGCAATGGTATTTTACTGTTCCTATCGTGTTTTAAGCAACTGAGCCTAGAGCGACAGAAGTGGATTTATGTGCGGTATTCAGAATGGGTGGCTAACTTCATTGTTAAAAAAGACGCGAAATGTCTTATGATAAAAAAAGAGTGGCTACCTATTGTGTGACTCTGAGATCGTAACATAATTTATTTCCTCATCATAATTTGAGCATACAACAGTAGGTGCAATTAATTTTATTAAATTTGATATCAATTAAATTATCAATGATTTCGCTAATGCCGTTTTATCATTCAGTAGACCAATCGTGAAAAAATAATAAACGATAATAATATTTTTGTTTTGTATCAATCTGAATTAAATTTACCATCATTCGTATCTATCATAATAATTTTAATATTATTACGAAGCATCAATGTCAATAATTATTGCCTACTAAAATATATTACATACCTACAGGGACGATAAAAATGTTTTATCATATGGATATAATAATATGATTTGTGTAGGTTTTCACGATCGCTATAAAACAGTAAAAACTTGGTAATTTTTGAAAAATCTATAAAACGAATGTATAACTGCTTTTTGAAAGGAGGTGAGGACAAACTGCGTGATATCAGGTAATGAGTATTGAGATAGAGATAAGTATGTTAGTGAAACCTGGACATGGCTGAAGAAGGACGAATGAGGGCTGAATGCAGTAGAATTGAGATCGTTGAGAAAAATGTGGGGGAAAACATTGAGAGATGGGAAAAAACTGGGTTATTAGATTGGTGGTAAATATTGAAGGTTTTCACGGCGTGCGATTGACATTGTTTCTTGTTTTTTCGGGTGAACCGTGTGTAGATAAACTTGATCGACGCTTCGACACCCCTACTGGTGTCTTCCTCTCCGAAGAGGAAGAATAACCCGAAAAACCAAGAAACAATATTATATTGGTGACTGTAAAAATGGTGTATATGATCAAAGTGAAAAAACATAGATGGTTTGGCCATGTTGAGAGTATGAATGGTGATAGGACGACCATGTTGAGCAGATCCTCAAAGATGTACACAGCTTTAATAGTAGATTTCTTCAGAAACAAATCACCCTATTTATGAATGCACGTATTTTTCTAGCATTTTAAGAGTTAGCATGTCATTGTAGGTAAATGTAACCCTGGAACATATATGGCTTCAAGCTAACCTGTACTGTCTTGCAGTAGGCATTCGGGTAATTACCTATGTACTACAACAGGTTAGCCTAATTTCCATGTAATAGGACACTCTCTAATAAATGGTACATGTCCAATAAATGGTACAAACTCAGGAGGTACCGGGAAAAAATAATCAATAGACGTGGAATTATAAACTCTACCTTTACAGTGGCGGATCCAGGATTCAATTTTGGGGAGGGGGCTGAAGGTCGTCACATGCAAATATAACCTTGCGGTATTAAAAATGTGAATAGCGCCGCAGGCGACTTTTTTGAGACTGAGTGAAGAGGGTCATGATACCAATACCTATCGTTTGATTTATTATCTTAAATAAAAAAAAAAGCGCCACATGCGAATTTTAGAAGTAATGAACCTGCTTGTCTTTTTATAGCAGGCCTGGGGGCAAAGTTTTTAGATGAAGGGCCATTTGAAATTATAATGAACGACGGGCCGCAAGTAAAATACAATATTAGATTATTTATCAGGGTTGGAAGCCGCAGGCGAAATTTGTACTTTCTGGAGCTTAATTGCAGCTTTCTGAGAAAATATCAATAGTTAAATAGGTAAATCTTCGATTAGTTTGATGAACTATGAATCACTGGGTTCCAGAAAGAGAGGCACACCTTACCAAGACCATTCATCATCGAAAACAAAGAGCAGCTATCTACATGCAAGCTACCCTACCTCAAACTAAACACTGTCTAGAAGCAAAACCATTAATATAAATCATCCAATACATATGCCACGAATAGAGATGCACGTCTTTAAAAAAAATGATCGATATAATTTTTCATCGAGTCGCTTTTCGATCGCGCTTTAGGCAAAGTTAAATACACTATGATAGTGTCTCTCTCAATATTCCTTCAATACAATTAGGCAACCCTCCTAGAAAAATGACGTTTTCTATAACAAATATTTTAGGTGTTAAGTCGTATTTCCAATATGCAATATCGTTCCATTAAGTGAGTCAACTTAATCGTCAGAAACTCACTCTTAATTATTGTTTTTGCATCCTATTTCTAATGCACTTTATTCTGAACTACATCAAAATAAGATTATAATCACAAATTTTCAACAAAATTTTTAGTTGAATAAAATCGGTCAAAATTGATGCTGGCGAAATGAATATGTATGAGTATATTATGAATAATAATTACTGAATAGTATTTGTTATTATCATATTGAAACTGTGTTTTAAAACCAATTTTATCGTGGATTCCACATTTTGGGGATAGGAATCTGCGAGGAGTCAAAAGGGAGGCCTATGTTCAGCATTTGAATTAATTAACGGCTGAGAAAGAAGAAGAAGAAAGACCTATGATATTTTCATGTGATAAACTGCTCACAAATACTTGTGAAATATGGAATTGTGGAATGCGCGATTGTGGAATGACCTTCCATTATCCATCAGACTCGCACCAACTATTTCCGCTTTCAAGAGTAGACTGAAGCAGCATTAACTTTCTATTTCAAATCCCACTACCAGTCCCTCCTGAACCCAGCATCCCTCCCTTACCCTATCCCATCCCATATACCATTTATGTATATATTATGTATAATATGTTTATCCATGGATGTATTTATGTATTCAATTATTGTTAAGTTAAGGTACCCTTTTGGTACCAAATTTAAAATTAGGTTTATCTCATTTTAGTCTCTGTTATGGGTTGGCTGGCAGAAATTGCCATTTGGCAATAAGTCCGCCCGTTGTATGATCATTTTCAGTACAATAAAGATTATTTTATTTTATTTATTTTTATTTAAATATTTCGATGTTTTCTACATACTTATATTGCTTTCATCATCGAATGATTTAAAACCCTATCCACTCGTCTATCCCCTGTTTGTGAAAGAAATAATAGTCATCGTTGTCTGCTATCAGCTGTCAAAATATATATTAACTATCAATATTAGACTTATCGTGTTTGCAGCTTCTGAACGCAAGTCAATATGACGAAATACTCTCACACATTCCTGTGAAATCAGCCATTCCCAAATAGGTCCATATAGACCCCCAAAGGTCGATAACGAACTCAAGGGATCTACGGAGGCAAAAAAAAATTGGGGGTGTACGAGATTAAATCACATTTAAGCAGGTCGTGGCTGAAATCTTAATCATACTTTCTTATACTATACTATACAATACCCTCACGTCACCTCCCTTGCGGAGTAGGCAGAGAGAACGGATCGTCAGACTTTCCTATCCTTACACACACTCATACATATTCTACGATTACTGTTACTCAAAACACGTCCGTCCTTGAAGATCTGGTCAACATGGCCCAGCCATGTGGTTCTTGGACGGCCGCGTTTCCTTACACCTTTTCTTTCACTCAGGTAAATTTTCTTTGTTATCCTGTCACCGTGCATTCCATAAATTAAAAATGACATAAATTATCTATGAAGTAAATAAATAAAACACGAATGTTTATGAAACATGCTGAAAATTTGTAGTCAATTCTATAATCTTAATGCGGCCGCTTCACGCTCGCCGACCCTCCACGTTTTTTGTGTGAATGAGTAAAAAGACGTTAACCGTCAATTGCGTATACAATCCAACACAATCACCCCGTCCGCACGTCTTTACTCATTCACACAAAAAACGTGGAGGGTCGGCTATCATGTGGATGAGGCATAACACTTGTAACTTGTAAAAACTTGGACAATTACATAATACTAAAGTATGCTTTTTCTTAGTTTTTCACCCTATAAGAGAGATTTCTGGTGAAACCCCTAGACGATATGGTGTCCAAGGACAAAAAAAGAGGGGGTCTACCGAAAGTAGAAAACCTGTCAGGGGGTCTACGAGATAAAAAAAGTTTGGAAACCTCTGTTTTAAATAAATCCACCAAGTGTCACTATTGGTATTATAGAAAATTTCACAAAAAATAATATTTTATCGCCATCGTTACGCCAATGCGTTGACAGTTTTATAGTCGCATTCGGATAGTTCATTCACAAATGAAATATACCAATTATTTTTATTTATTTAGTAATGATTTACAAAGGACTTTTAGCAAAGTTTTTATTTTTTTGGAATTTACGAGTATAATAACGCAGTATGACCATGACCACCTCCATTTATATGTTGGGAGGGACGTAATAGATTTCAATAACAACCTGACCTTTTAACTTTCCTAATGGGAAACACAGAGAGGACACGAGGCTTTGCAATTGCCAACCAGTACTACAATTTTTAACTTCCATCTAAAGCAAATGTGTGTGCAACATTTAAGGTACTTGGGACATAAGGAAGTTACATACTAAAGTTTGAAGTGGAAAACGTAGACGCAGGCAACAACAACAACGGCAGATGAAGTTAAATAAAATCAAGGTAGGTAATCATTTTGAATAAACAATTATTATCAGTTATTTATTTACACTTTTGGTGCACGTGACCAACATACAGAGATATGATGATAAAATTTTAAAATTTGTTCACTAGGGCGAGCTGACTCAATACTGTGATCTCTCCCAGCTAATCCTACGATAATAACATTAATAACTCCACTTAAGGGCCTGGCACCAAGAATGACGTCACAGTCTTTTCCCACGGCGTAAGGTTCAAAATTGCGTGACAATCGTGTGATTAAATTGTAGAAATAGCGTTTTTTTTCATTTTTTGGGGTTAATTTTGCGTCTATCAAAAAACTTTTACGGTTATTCCCTAGATTTTAATGCATATTATCAGTACAAAAAAAATTTTTACTCCGCGACTTTCGGGAAACGAGTTTTCGTCTTTCGGAAAAAAGTACAGAGGTGTTTTTAAAATTTGTTTTTGAGAAATCTATACAAGATATAAAAAATCTTTTACGGTTATTCCCTAGATAAAGGTTCAATGCAACTACCCTATTTTGTTCCAAAGCATATTTAGTAACGGTTGTCGAGATAGAAGGGCTCCCGTTTTTAGAAATTTTTGAAATGTCGGTATGCACACTCTTAATGACGAAGCTTTCTCAAGCTTACTGTGAAGTGTACCTATGTATGTACAAATATGTATTTTTTTCGATTCCCGATTCGATTTAAGAGTAGGCATACTGACATTTCAAAATTTCTAAAAAAGAGAGACTTTAGATCTCGACAACCTTACTAAATATGCTTTGGAAAAAAATAGAGTAGATACATTGAACCTTTATCTAGGGAATGACCGTAAAAGATTTTTTATTGAAGCGAAATTAACCCCAAAAAATTGAGAAAACACTTTTTTTACCATTTTATCATGCGATTGTTCATGCGATTTTGAACCTTAATGCCGCGAAAAATAACCGTGACGTCACAATTGGGTCGCGAGCTTTAAGAAAAAAAGAAAAATCTGCGATTACTTCCAGCTAACCTAACGCACAATGATCCCAACGTGCAATAACCTTTAATTATTTGGCTGGACTATAACTCAAACTCAAGTCACGGCGCCCTCCATGTTATATTGTAGGCGCAACTTGGAGGTGACTCACGATAGGGCGTCCTGACAACGGCGCGTCGAGGGGAAAACTAAACTCTAAACTCTAACTAATTTTTACTACACATGCTGTCTATAGAATAAATGAGAAATATTTACATATGTAGTAGGTGTTTATAATATTGTGTACTTAGGAGTCCTTAATGAGACTTAAGGGAATACTTATGTAAATACAGGATCGAATTAAGTATTCATTAACAACAGTTAGTAAATAGATAGCTTTGTAGATTTTCACGGTCCTTGTTAATCTCTTCTCCATTCTTCTCGGGTGTACCGTGTGTAGATTGTCGATGTTGTCGAGCTTTCGGCCTACTTGCTGAGGCCTTCTTCAGGACTAATACACTACATTAGTAACACTACATTAGTCCTGAAGATGCCCTCAGCAAGTGGGCCGAATTTTACAACGGTACACCCGAGAAGAATGGAGAAGAGTCAGTAAATAAAGTTGTTTTATTATTATAACGAATGACCTCTAAAAGTGGACAATATGTGTTTGAGTGTGAATGTCAGAAAGTTGGGTAAGTAGCCATCGTCGCGCTGTATATATGAGAGAAAGAGAGACTGTTTTCTAAATGGCATCTTCTTCTTCGCCCTAGCCTTTGTCCCATTTACTTGGGGTCGGCTCTCCTAGTCCTCATCCTCCAAGTCTTTCGGTCCCCTGTATCTTCCGCCCGAAGCCCTGCCCCCTTTAGATCCCTGGCGATTGTGGACATCCATGTGGTCTGGGGTCTGCCCGGTCTTCTGGGCCCTACCTCAATGTCCATTGTCCTTCTTATCATATTATCCTGTGGCAGTCTCATGATGTGTCCGTACCAACGCAGTCTATTTTCGGTCACTTTTTCTCCGATTGGAGCTACTTTGAAACTGCCACGGACATGGACATTTCTCACCTTGTCCAGCCTCGTAACACCACCCGCCCACCTGAGCATTTTCATCTCGTTGGTGTGTAGAGTCTGGACGTGGTTGTTCTTTAGGGCCCAGCACTCAGATGAGTAGGTCATGGTTGGTCTGACCACCGTTTTGTATACTTGACCCTTTATCTTGATTGGCATTTTCTTGTCGCACAATACGCCAGAGACAGATCTCCACTTCATCCAACCAAGCCTCGAGCGGTGTGCGATGTCATCATCAATTCCTCCCTTTGCAGACAGTATTGTACCAAGGTACTTGAAGGACTCGACTGTGGGCACTGGTTCGTTTTGAACATGAATAATGTGCGGCTCACTTGGCCTCCGTCCAGAGAAGTAGCATGGCATGTATTCGGTCTTCGTTCTACTAATTCTGAGACCATTCGCTTCTAGAACCTCTTGCCATTTATTTAGAGTGCGCTGTAATCCGTCATGTGTCTCATCCATCAGCACTACATCATCAGCGTAGAGCATGCTCCATGGGGCTAGTTCCTGGATATCCGATGTTATGTAGTCCATTACTAGATTAAATAGCAATGGACTAAGCGCCGATCCCTGATGGACGCCAACACTGATTTCGAATGGGTCACTCACTCCAGCTGGGCTTCTAACACATGTGTGAATATTGGTGTACATATCCTTCAGAAGTTCTATATAGTACTCTGGAACGTTCTGCTTTCTGAGTGCTTCCCATATCAGTCTACGCGGGACCCTATCGAACGCTCTAAATGGCATCGATTAAGGAAAATAAATAACCAACGCTGCGAATGTTTTGAACAGGGCGTAAATTTTTGGCCCATTCTTCTTTTTCAAAAAGTAGGGTAATATTCTATCGTCGCGCTGTGCGTATGAGAGTGTGTATGTGTGTGCTGTGCGAATGAGATAGAAAAAGGAAAGTAAATAACTATTGCTGCGTGCGTAAAGAGGGCGTATAAAATTGTTTTGTAAAAAAATGCAATGTTGTTCCAATCTTGTTGTAAGGCCGGGATTCCACCTGCAAGAAATGACTGACAGTCTGTCAGACAGCTGTCAGTCACTTCTTGCAGAAGTTTTCTTGCAGGTGGAAACCCGGCCTTACATTGTGTAAATAAATGAAATCAATTTCGACTCTGTTATAAAAACACAGTAAGATTCTCAGTAAACTATAAAGTACTATAAAACTAAAGTATCTTAGTTTAAATACTCAGTTAAATTAACAGACTCTGCCAAGGTATAACCATTAAGTACCAGGATAATACATGTTCATCTTCCACATTAGTTTATTTTGTTATTAACCAGGGTGGTACGTTATATACAGTCGTGTTACTTTATAAGCTGCAGACGCATCAACAGACACAGAAAAATTCCTACTAATTGCTTTCTTGCGAGTTGCTCTTATTATTAAATAGGTAGGTATAGTTAATTAAGATAATTAGTACCAATAATTCATTACTTATACCAAGAATAGTTGAAATGAAATGTTTGGTTAGTACCTACCAAGCGCAAAGCTACCTAAGAACGCGATTCCCATCGAGTTACATTTTGGAAAAAATGATAGGTAGGTATAATAGTGTCTAATCTGACGTAATCCCATAACAAATATTAGCCCCGGCTTCCCTTCTGCAGAAATCCACCCTTCGCCACTAGTACCTTACCCTTCAAAAGGCTAGGAGCCCAACTATGACGTCACGCGTCATTTCCCGCAGCGTTAGGTTTAAAATCGCATGACCAATCTTATTATCAAATGTAAAAAAATAAACTTTTTTTTTATACTTTATGGGGTTAATTTCGCTTAATTAAAAAAAATCATTGACTAGATTTTAACGCACATTATCAATACGAAAAATATTTTGTTCTTTGCGGCTTAAGGAAAACGAGCTGCTGATCTTCGAAATAAAATACAGAGGTGTTTTTCATTTTTTTTTTTTTTGAGAAATGTGTACAAGATATAATATTTATTTCTATGCTATTTTTTTTCTAAAGCATATTTATTAAAGTTGTCGAGATCTAATGTCTCAAAAATTCATTTTTTTTATTATAAATATCAATATGCCTTTTAACGACACAAGCTTTCACCTAACCGTGTGAAATGTGCACAAAATTATTTGGTTTTGTAAATAATGTACAAACCCAGATCTTTTCGAAAATAAGTAAATAAATGGGTTCTGAATCAGTCTAGCTGAGGTCAGTAGAAAACCACTTTAAAACTATTGGACTAGCAAAGGCAAACACTTAGACACATGCGATATACTTTACTGATGACATCCCTAATACGATGATATCCTAAGCTAATTAAAAAAGTCGATAATAAAACAATTAATCACGCATGTTGCGTCTATAGTTTTATTATTCTGTGCTTCCTCATAGACTCTCCATAGAAGGTTCCATTCTATTATTCCATCCTATTATTATTTCGCCCATTGTTTGATTATTAATTAAGCACATTGATACATGATACCTATAGATATAGCATGATACTAATTATTGACTTTTATATAGGCCTGTGTCAATGCCCAATGGAGAATACGTCGAATTATTGATTCAAATATTTGAAATACACTAAATAACATTTCATTTTCAGGATTTACTGGTAAATGAGAATGCTAAAAAAAACACAGGCCCGGCGCAAGCGAAATGTAACTCAAATGATAGGTAAAAATGAGTAATTAAATACTGCATAGGGGGCATCATCGAAATCAATGGCTTAATGTGTGAAATACCGTGAAATCGGTAATTAATAATACTTGCAATATTGTAAGACGATTTCTAAATACTGATATTTCAGGCACAATGCTTGTATTTTAGGCCCCGCACATCTGAGCCTAATCCTGTGATATCCGTAATATCTGGATATATGAATGTTTCCCAGTATTAGGCTGATGAGTTTATATGTGAATCATGAATGATAATAATGTAGACTCTTCTGGCTTTTAATACTGAGAAGTGTGTTGGCAAATCTTGCCTCTGTGTTATTAATAACGTTTCAGTACTTATTAGCAAAATAAAATAAAAGCGTCCTCTGTGGGGTAGACAGAGAGAACAGAAAGCCAAACTTTCATATTATTACATACACTTCTTGCCTTCGTCACATGTCCCTATTTGAGCATCGGGTCGATCCAAGCGGTTCTTGGACGGCCGCGTTTTCTAATAACCTTATTGTTTCTAGAATATTTTCTTTGTTATCCTTTCATCATGCATCCTCTCTACATGTCCCTACCGTCTCAACTTGTTTTAAATTTCATTCTAGTTACAACATCCGTAATACAGTCGCTCGTCGACATAACTATACGTTTTTATTTTCTCTTGTGCCATTTAATTGTGTAATATTTGTAAATAAGATTAAAAAAAACGAAATTTTTAAACATCCTGTAGAGTTATTATGTAATTCATAAAAAGAACAAACATTTGCGGTTACACAATAGGCGCACCCAATTTTATTCAATTTCGCGGTCAAATTAATAAGGGGTGTGTCGCATCGTGTCATCTCCTTCTAACCTATACGATACCATAGGTCTTAATAGAGGAGAGAAAGTGACAGAGATACGAGTACCTTAACATTTTATTATTTAAATAATTTAGAACACTTTACGAGGCATGTCATTTTGTCACGCAACAATGTAGAATAACATTCGAAACTAAGGAAAAGTCCTGATCCTGTCGATTCGGGGTATGAAGACAGCGGTATGGAGAGGGAGAGAGGGGTTACTGTTTAGTATGCAAAAATATAATACATCAATAGAACTTTAAAAACATTCAAAACTAAGGAATACCTTACTCCGTCGTCGAGAAAGGAGGTACTGTTTAGAATGCGAAAATGTGGGACCTATCCAACTAAGTACATATAACTACGTATCAAAAGAACTACTTACTGAAAAAAAGACCAGCAAGAGTGTGAAATGTCGATCAAAATAAAACTGTAAGTACATGCTTTGCTCAAAAATCAAGAAATCATGAAATCATGAAAATCTTCAACAATTTATTTAAGACCTGGGTGCAAAAACTTGTGGGTAATAACCCCATCGGGGGTAAAACAGCTATTTGTGGGGGTAATTGGTACGTTTTGGTACTGAAATAAGGAACCATATTTGGGTACATGGTTGGCGCAGTTGGTTGAGGCGGCTGTCTCTCAAGCGGGAGGTGCCACGTTCAAACCCCGGTGCTGGCGATGTATTCCACACTTTGCGATACAGGCTTTTAGCCTAGTGCAAGGTGTGCAGGAAAGTATGTGGGTTTGTGCATGCAAGCCCTGATCTTTTAAAACGAAGTTACGTACTCGTATCTTATTAGTTCGATATTAACCTTAAAATGGACATTAACCAAGAATCGTCGGTCGAAAATCTTGTTATTACACGGCCTACAGTTTGAGTCTTTCGCTTTTCCCTTTCTGAATGCTATTTAGTGTGCCTACCATGATGATAGTCCCCAATAGCCACACTAAAGTACCATTCAGTCTAGCAGTTATGAGATTAGGTCATAGAATTATTATGTATGTACGTAGATAATATCTATATTGAATACATTGTTATGTTATGAACATGATACCATTGCAATTGATCTAATCATATTAGTTTCATTATCACTCTATCGACATTGACATCAACCAAACAATACAATACACATCGCATACAATACTACCTATAGACATTAGACAATACTATGCAAGTACAGGTAATTTACATAATAATATTATTACACCCGTATTGTACAGACACTCATCTCTCCAATAACCTCATTCCTTACTATACAATCTATCAATGTTTTTTATTTATTTAATGAATCTCGGTGTATCGAAATAAACCCAAATACACCTTTGTACACTTGTACACTAACATTAAAGTGAACATCAAGTTGAGATGGTTGGTACATGTGGAGAGAATGAACGATGAAAGGATAACAAAGAAAATTTACCTGGGTGAAAGAAGTAGTGTAAGGAAACGCGGCCGTCCAAGAACCACATGGCTGGACCATGTTGACCAGATCCTCAAGGACGGACGTGTTTTGAGTAAAAGTTATCGTACAATGTGTATAAGAAATTGCATGAATGTGACGGAAGCCCGAAGTGTGTGTAACGATAAGAAAGTCTGGGGATCCGTTCTCTCTGCCTACCCCGCAAGGGAGGTGGCGTAAGGGTATAGTATAGTATACACTTCACTTTAAGCTTGTGTCGTGAAGTGGAGTAGGTCGGCATCGGGGATCGAGCCTGCGCCCACTGGATAAAAATAGTCGAGCGCGTTGCCAACCAGGCTACCGACTACATCGCTTTTCCCACGCATTCTTTCCAACGATCTCATTTCCACTGCATTCAACCTGATTCGTCAATCTTCAACCATGTTCAAGTCTTACTAGCGTGCAAGATACGGCACCAAGACAGTATTGTGCGCCAGAACTTTTGCTTTCATAGACACATTTCTATTGACCTAAGATTCTACAGCTAAAAATGTGCTCTATCTGTTTTTTAATCGATGCTATTTAAATTAAAGTTGTCACGTAGAGTTCTTGAGCGTCACTTCCCTGAATGGAACTCTGAATAGAGATCCTCTACGCGATTTATCGCACTTTTTAAGGAAATGGTAAGATATATGAGAAATAAATAAATCTTTATTGGCCAAAGAAAAATATGCATTCTTACAAAAACAAGACAATGGTAGTGTGCCAAAAGGCGGACTTATTGCCATAATCAACAAGAGTTATCAATCATAAAAATAATTCTTACTAAAATCTCTAGAAAAATATTCGACACATATTTTTCATAGGACTAGCAATTTACCCGCAATGGACGGTCAAAATACCGAGCGGTTGAATCTTAGGTTACTATATTATTTACAAGGTTATTGAAAGTAGGCAGGTACTTGGGTATCAAAATGTAATGAAACCAAAAGTGAAATGAAACGAAATGGATTTTTGTGCTCTACTTCCAGTCGTCTTGGCAATCTCTCAAATCTTTTCCAGATCTCAGTAGTCCATACCTCAACCTATTAACCATATTATTGTAATGTTTATTTTAATGCTAAGATAAATCACAGATGGGTTATGTATTTATTTATTCTTTATAATGTTATTCATAAGAGACACTAAATAGAATAAGAAAAATCTCCATTGCTCGCATCACTCGACATTTTTATTAATTTGTTCAGCAAATTGCAATCTGTCAAAAATTTTACAGCAAAATGTTTTCCGCAATTTTCCAGTGAATGAATAACTTATAAAACGTAATAACACTTTTCTTCTTTTCTTTGTAAGAGAGGTTTTGAAGATAGGCAAGCCCGTGCAATATGTGCATGCCCATAAAAACATTATATTGGTCTTTGTAAATTAGAGCAATATATATTGTTGATGGGTTGGTAACTACGCGATTTAAACCCTGAAAAACTCTCTTGAGAGTCAAATGACGGAGACAGATATGATATGAATCTTATTTTACAAATCTGATCAATCACCCCTTTCTTATGTTCAGTCTTAGCACATTGCATTTCTCCTGGGTGTAAGAAGTAAATGGATCCTAATTTTAATGAAATCCGAGTCCTAATCATGTCTAGATAATCATAGCCTATTAAACTCCTACACAAATAATTAAAACAGGTAGGTATACCCTTATCAATGGACACTATTTCAGTATCTCTCTGATTAAGACAGAGAGGATAAGATAAATGAAACAGATGGACAATAAAACCATTCATCGTCTTTAATTCAAACAACCTTGACGAATAAAGATTGAGTACCAACGATATGGACCAACGCAACGTCCGGTTGTAGGCAGGAAGCTGTGCATTTACTAAGGAGTTCAAAGCTTACATCAATACATCGAAATTAAGTCATTAGAATTGTATAACAGAATAAACTAATAAGGCTTCGATGTTTTTCCTGACAAACTTACATCATAAATGCGAAATAATGCTGTCAATTTCATGAAAGAAATAAGAAAAATCTAGCAAACATAACAGACAAAAATTCTATATTTGTTTCTAAGAATTGTTAACGATCGACAATCTTTTAATTTATTTATTCTTTAAGTGAACATCACATAACATAAAATTGTTCAAGATAAAACACATTTATAATATGTAATGTTCACTAGGGCGAGCTTATCACCATACAGGGATCTCTTCCAGCCAACCCAAGTAAATTTTTGCAAAAGATCAGGGTTTGTGATCCTAGTCACAGGCTGGAAATTACTTCTTCACTCACTAAGATGTACTTTTCGAATTCGAGATTCGAATCCTTGATATAAAAATTGAAAAATCTTCACTCTAGGTAAACAATTATGGTATGATATACAATACTGCTTGGTAAAGAAATATAAATATTCAATAAATATATTTTACTTCAATTGTTTTTTGTTCATTATCGTCCCTAGGCCCTAATTTCGGGCGCTTGGACTCGTCAAATTTACATAGTTATGGTATAAAATCAAGAGGAGCAACACTGATAATGTGCCCAGAGAAGTAGAATCATTTCATTTCGTCATGAAGATGATAACATATGTGTTTATAAGAATATTAACGTTACGATAGTGATCCATGATAAACTGGACTTATTGTCCTGGACGGCATTTCGTCAATTGTATATATTATAATTCTGTAGCCACAAGATACTTTTTCACCTAATCCGGCCGATCGATGATATGAGAAAATTTGATTCGATGCTTTCGTCGATGTCTGCGTACAGCACACGTGTAATAATCACTTATGTAATATTATCTAAGATGTGTAATCATCCTAACTTAATGCACTCATTGCTATATCTGTCATTTAAGCAGCCAGCTAACCAATTCATACTCCGTAATATGCACTACAATAGCCGTTAGACAATCGACCTACATAATACTGGTAGTATCTAAGTCCCGTATGTATGTAACGCGGCCCTTTGGCAAAGTTCTATAAATATGTATGTAAATTTAAAACAGCGACCCGTTTATAGGTGGCTGAAAATTTTCGTAGAAGTCTCACTTTTTGTCTCGCATGTTTGCAGAGCTTGATCAAATCAAATAGGCGCGATGTAAATAGGTAATGGAATTAATCAGTTTTTTGTTTGAATGTATGGATTTTTTAAATTCACTGTACCATCAGCGCTTTCAATCGGTTAAAATATTGGTTTACCAATACGTCTAGACGTAAAGTTTTATGAATGAAAATTTGAAATTTCGAATCGTATCTACTAATAAAATCATGAATGAAAATAATTTTCCGCATAAAAGTACTACAGTATACATACATACATAGGTACCTACGAGAAAATAATTTGATTAGGTACTTCTATAATCAAATATACCTATCTATTTTATTATTGATAGAGAATGCAATTCGAATTCTTTTAGTACCTAATCATACGTACTGTAGGTACATATTTATGTATAGTAGGTAGGTATGTAGAATTAGTGTGGAAAGTAGGTAAGACCAAGACCCTCTCTGATATGTTCCTTCGAAGAACTTTGAAGGGCGTGGTAGAGTGGCAGTATGAGTAGTTAGTTAATAAAAAAAATGGCAAATTCCTTGAATAAACTATTCACGGGACCCACTAGTGTTACAATAATAGCTAGTAGAATAATAACAGACCTACAAATACATCGTGTAAACAAGTGACCGGGCGATTGCATAATATCATCGAGAGATCAACGGAAAGGTCAGTGGGTAATATTGACATCACTATTAATTACATTATTTGTAGTTAACAGTATGCATAATGCATATTGACATTTCAAAATTTTCTAAAAACGGGAGACATTATCAGATCTCGACAACCGTTACTAAATAATAAATATGCTTTGGAAAAAATAGAGTTTTGATATTTTGATGTTTAATAGAGTTTTTTTAGACATTGAACATTTATCTAGGTTAAACAGAATATATCAAGTATAGATTTCTCAAAAAAAAAAAAAGAAAAAAACACCTCTAATCTTTTTTCCGAAAGACAATAACTCGTTTCCCAAAAGTCGCGGAGATTTTTTTTTGTATTGATAATATGCATTAAAATCTAGGGAATAACCGTAAACGTTTTTTGATTGAAGCGAAATTAACCCCAAAAATTGATAAAACGCTATTTTTACCATTTTATCATGGGATTTTGATATATCACCACATATCCCGTATTTCTTCAGTCAAATTGGTGTATTTACTAATTTTGTCTTGGTGTCTTAAAGTTTGTGTAAATAAATAAATAAATAAATCTTTATTGGCCAGAGAAAATATGCATAGTTACAAAAACAAGATAGTGTGCCAAAAGGCGGACTTATTGCAAAACCAATATCTTACAGTCAGTCAGTACTTATTTGATTTTGTCTTGGTGTTTTTGTCATAAATTTTATTACCTATTATTATTACTATAATGCAGACGAAATCCAGTTCTAATCTTTTGGAATTTGAGATATACCTAAAATACTTTAGGTATATCTCAAATTCCAAAAGATCTTAATAAAATATATAATTTCCGCATTGTGAGGTTAAAAAACTTTGTCTCCAAGTCGCTTAAGAAAAGAAAATACACTACAAAAAAATATTATAAAATCATTTCTATACATACACAAGAAATACAAGTATTATCCACTACTCAATTACTTCTGAGAAATGATTGGCTGGAAGCCAAATGGAACATCATTGATATCTCTAGTCTATTTGAATATTTTTTTTACCAAACGCATCTATCATATTTATAATCAAATTTGAATTATTAATTGAAATTGAATGCGTATTAATAATTCCTAATTATGTAATTGGAATTCGGGGAAGAAGATCACAAAAAGACAGCGAAGAGAAAAGTTGCCCAGGCTAGGGCAGAATCAAATGATAAATTTTATTAAAAACTGGAGTCGGCTAAAAACGAGACTGAAATATTTAAAATAGCCAGGCACAAACACAGAGCGACTATGGATATCAAAGTGAATAAGTATATCAAGGATAAAAGCCAGAGATTGCTGACATCGAACGTCGATATTAATAAGATATGGCACGAGTATTACAAGGAGCTACTAAATGAGGAATACCCAAGTGAAGCACTACACACAGTAAAACCAACAGCCGGACCTATAAATGAGATTATGCAGAGTGAAGTGAAACTGGCTATATCAAAGATGAAGAATCATAGGGCTGCTGGACCGGATGAATTACCGACAGAGTTATGGAGGGAATTGGCACAGATGAGAGTAGCATGGCTCACTAAATTGTTCAATATGATAGTGCAGAAGGGCGGAGTCCCAAAGTCTTGGAGGCACAGTTATCTGGTGCCGTTTTATAAAAATAAGGGAGAAGTAACACAATGTGGAAATTATAGAGCAATAAAGCTGACATCGCACACTCTGAAGATAT
The DNA here is from genome assembly GCA_963576895.1 of Ceraclea dissimilis. NCBI lineage: Eukaryota > Metazoa > Arthropoda > Insecta > Trichoptera > Leptoceridae > Ceraclea > Ceraclea dissimilis. The sequence continues at coordinate 14,290,465 of OY756370.1, forward strand.
GGGAAAGAGTGGTAAACGGACGACTAATCGAATTGACTCAAATAACACCAAATCAGTTTGGATTTACCCCAGCAAAATCAACCACAGATGCAATACACACAATCAGAGTATTAATGGAAAAACACCGTATAAATCGAGAGGATCTACACCTGGTATTCGTGGACCTAGAAAAGGCCTTTGATAGGGTGCCGCGAGAATTAGTGTGGCAATCCCTCAGAGCGCAACAAATTCCTGAACAGTACATATCAATCATTCAGGACCTATACTATAACATTAGTACCCAGGTCAAAAGTCTAGCTGGATTGAGCGAGGCATTTGAAGTGGAAGTAGGAGTCCATCAAGGTTCAGTGCTTAGCCCGTTCCTTTTCAACCTGGTCATGGACTATCTAACTAAGGATATTCAATGTGAATTACCCTGGAGCCTACTGTATGCGGATGACATAGCAATCGCAGCGAAGACTCAACAAGAACTACAGTGCACACTATCGCAGTGGGTTGCGGCACTGGAAAGAAATGGACTGCGCATCAGTCGAAGCAAGACGGAATATATGAAATGCAGGTACAGTAACAAAGTAGAACCAGAACAACTGATATACATTGACGGAACAAAGCTACCTGAAGTAAAGCAGTTTAAATACCTGGGTTCAATGCTCGCTGCAGATGCAAATGTCGATGCAGATGTCACTCACAGAACCGGCGTGGCCTGGCAGAAATGGAGATCTCTCACTGGAGTTTTGTGTGACAAGCGTATGCCAATAAAGGTTAAGGGAAAGGTATACAAGACAGCGGTAAGACCAGCAATGATTTACAGCTCTGAGTGCTGGACGATGAAGAAGACACACGAACAAAAATTACATGCAAATGAGATGAAGATGCTCAGGTGGGCTGGGGGTGTAACAAGGATGGATAAAGTGAGGAATGAACATGTCAGGGGTAGTTTCAAGGTGGCCCCAATAACTGAAAAACTAAAGGAGACCAGATTGCGCTGGTACGGCCACGTAATGAGGCATGAAAACCATGCAGTACACACAGCACTAAAGCTGCCGGAGGGAAGGCGAGGCAGAGGTCGACCTAGCGCTACGTGGTGGAATAATTTGAGGAAGGAGATGGAGGATACCCGTCTGCAGGATGTGACGACTCAGGATAGAGGAGCCTGGAGAAGGATAACAAGGAGAGCCGACCCCAAATAAATATGGGAATAGGAAGAAGAGAAAGAAGAATGTAATTGGAATTCGGCGCCATTTGTGAACTTGATCAGGGATAGTTTATTAACTTATTTACACTTCAAGTGTATAAAATAAAAAAATATAGGTTCTCGTACGTTTGAGCACAAAGTTGGCGCTATTGGTTGTATCGCGGAATTCCAAATTTGAGGCCCCGGGTTCGAATCTAAGCGCTGACTTCTCCGTATCCTCTCGTATCTAAGTAGGTATATCTTATTACGTACTTTCAATAAATAAAAATACTGTAAAAAGATATAGGTACCAGTGGCGAAAGGTCCCACGAATACTATTCCTATCGAGTTACCTTTGTGATTGCAGGTAATAAAACAATAGGTCCTAATCTGACATAATAAAAAAAATATAGTTCTGGCTTCCCTTCTACAGACATCCACCGGTAAGTAAGTGCCTTACTTAACCCATACTTTGGGCAAGGGCATCTCAAATTAGGCACTAACTTCAAATAAGTTCAGTAGATACTTGTAGTTACATCAGAATAATTTGGGTAGGTATTTAATATATAAGGTATCTTAGATTGAAGAAACAATAGACCATATTACATAATGTATAACAAAAAAGACAAATTATTGCGTACTACAACGCCCATTGAATTGTTTTACTTGCCAAAACATTAAAAAAAAGAGTTAGCATGAATTAATGTACACGTCAACGATGTAAGTCAGTTCATTCGGTCATTTCCCCAGGAGAAACGAAAATACTTTAAAAAATGGCAACTTGCAATGAGAGACTGAAGAATCTATATAATATTTTAAAAAGCATAATATACTTGTATATTTGTATGGAGCAGTATTTTGAAAGTCATCCAAATAAAGAGTAAAGAAACTCTCGTAAACAGAATGGTCGGAAAATAACGGCTGATTTCGTGGTTTTCGCAGAATTTTATTTCTGAGTGGGGCGGGAATAAAATATTTAAGGGCTTGGTACCAAGAAGGACGTCACAGCCATTTCCCACGGTATTAAGGTTCAAAATCTCGTGAACAATCGCATGATAAAATGGTAAAAATAGCGTTTTTTTCCATTTTTTGGGGTTAATTTTGCGTATATCAAAAAACTATTACGGTTATTCTCTAGATTTTAATGCATATTATCAGTAAAAAAAACATTTTTTTCCCCGCGTAATTCGGGAAATATACCTATCATTTTTCAGGAAAAAGATCAGATGTGTTTTTTATCATTTTTTTCGAGATATCTATAAAATATATAAAAAATCTTTTAGGGTTATTCCCTACATAAAGGTTCAACGTATAATTTTTTCCAAAGCATATTTAGTAACGGGTGTCGAGATCTAAGGTCTCCCGTTTTTAGAAGTTTTTGAAATGTCAGTATGCGTACTTTTAAGTAAATTGGTAGACATTTGGCATTATCGATTCCGGTATTTATTGGTTCATTTATTAACCAGGATTTTAATCCTCTATTTTAATCCCGCTTTAGCGGGTACGCAAGCTAGTATTTAACACGTTCTTGTTGCCAAAAAGCTGTACAAATAAAGAATAAGGTGAAGGATTTATGTCAGTCTAAACTGAATAATTAGAATGATGTCACACCCAGTGTTTTGTTGGTAGACACTTAATTTCCGGTTTATCCGCGGTGAATTATGTATGTGTATAGAAAAATATGAAAAAATAGTGCGATTAATATGTCAATAGCTAATATCTTTTCATTCGGAGAAAACAAGTTTTCAGATAGGTATTTGAGATATTTCCCTTTACACAAGTGTCACTTTTTAAGGGAGGGTACAATGTTATTATGTTTTTTAAGATAATCGCATTAGAACCAAAAAAATGTAATGTTATAAATTTTAAAATTTTAATAAATAAAAAAATGTACTTTTGAGTTGCTGTCAAGATTAGATGGCTGAGAAGAATGTGTGGGAGAACGTCGAGAGATTATAGGATAAGAAATGAAGTGATCAGAATGTTGAGTGAATGTGATTTTGGGACTAGGATGAAAGTGAACAAGTTGTGGTAGTTGGGACATGTACAAAGGATGAATGATGAAAGGATAACGAAGAAAATATACCTGGAGGAAGGTGATTGACAATGTAGACCAGATTCTCAAGGATGGACGTGTTTTGAGTAAAATGAATGACGCATTGCATTAATGTGACGGATACAAGAAGTGTAAATAGGGTGGGAAAGTTTGGCGATGGGCCCTATTTTTGAATCAGTAGAGATTTGTCATATGCAATAATTACGTCATTTTCTACTATTTTATAAACAAGTGTATTTTTGAATATCGCATACGATAATTATTTTCCTAGATATAACCGAGAGATTCGAATGTTTTAAGTGGCCAAATGTCAGAATTGACAGATTCATTCGTACTGTGTAATAAATATCGTATGCGACAATTCTCTACTGATTAAAAGGGCCCCTGTTCTCTCTGCATACCCCGCAAAGGATGTTCCGTGAGGGGATAGAATAGAAAAGATCTTTTGAGTTTGAAAGTGTACGTGAAAAATGAATACATTACGATTGTCGTTTTTACTTGAAGAGATAATGATGAGATAACACACCAAATTAAATGCAAATTGACTTTTCCTTTTTACAAACATATCGTCATTGTATTTTGTATCATTTGGCACGGTGCATTATGCAAAATGTGAAAAACTTGGACGGGGTCCATCTAAACTTAAAACGTTATGAAATTACTGAATTCAATTTCAATTCGGTAATCTCTCAAAAAACACTCGCCGAATACAATTTGATGAAATAGTAGTGGAATAACTGAATAGATCGGATATCGGGTAACATAAATACTCGTAGTTATCTAGAATCATAGGTTGTAGTTCACAATGTTGAATATTCAGTCAGTCTATCAAATTTCTTATTTCTTTTTTTATCATTTCAGCATTCATTTCCCTATGTGTACCTAACCTACAAGCCCAAACAATCTACAAAGTTTATTCACTTACACTTTCTAGGAGTATGTGTAAGAATAGAGAATAGAACGGTATGTTATTACATTTTCTCTGCCTACCCCGCAACGGACGTGAATAAGGGGGTAAGTATGTACGAGTAGATAAATATGTATATACAACGATGGTGCAATCGCCGAAGGAAAAAATACCCGAATTTTTTATTACATTCAAATATATCCGTAGATACTTCAGGTACCTACAACGCATAAAGCAGGTAAGTACATTTTAACATAATCTTTCAAAAAATAAGTTTTTTATACGTGGTACAACACTTCAAATGTCATAGAAAATCAAAGTGGAAATCGGTATGGATATGAGAAATAACATATTTGGAATGTTTGCAATCAAACGTTAGTAACAATTGGATTCAATACATGAAAATAATAATTGAAATAAAATTATAATAAGTACATCTAGTGGCCGAAAAACCAATAACAGTGATAAAAGGGGCAATGGGCAAAAATATATGGAGCTTGGTCCAAACGCCTCTACTGGCGAGACTCCCAGGAAATGAAAGTACATAATTGTTCTATCATTCTGGCAACAAAATACTATCAAATTCTGTCCCAGGAAAGTTTCGCCATAGTAATTTTTGTCCAACGTTTGGTAGCATTTTACAAGAATACTAATGCCGGATTTCACCAACTTCTTAGGTCAGGAACAGCGGAGATAGGAGCCACTTATCATCATTTGTCATACAAAATTTATGCTAGGTGGCTCCTATCTCCACTATTCCTCTCCTAAAAAGTAGGTGAAATTTAGCATAAGACAACTGTGTACTTTTTCCTTCTAGTCTCGTCGGTGCGAGGGCCTGAGACCACTTACATGGAATAAAGATTTGAAAAAAAAAGTTGTTCATTGTTGTAAATTTAGATCCTGAATTAACGTAGGTACCTATTTCTGTTATTGGTAATTCAGCATCTAGATGTTGAAGACAAGATGAAGTGACTTACTTTTAGGTGTAAAGTCTTGAGGTGACTTTGGGGGCTTGACTCCTAGAGGGGAAAGTCCCGAAGATGCGGTGACTCCATCGAAGCGAGGAGAGAGCGACCTTTCTGGGATTTCAGCTGAAAATATTAAAAAAAAAACATATAAATTTATTTGCTTAGTTATTCTGAAATTACGTTGAAATTAGGTTTAATTATTGCGGCAAGATTTTGCTAGGCAACTGTGTGGCAAAACATGACCCTATTTGTAAATTTTCATTTGAATTGCATTTCGATTAAAAAACTGATAAGTCATATTTTTAGCGGTCTGATCTTAAGCTATAAGTATACCTATATTTTAGCTGAATTTTGTGAGATTATTCCCATTAAATAAGCAGCAAGTTAAAAACATGTTGTGATAATTTTATGAAATAAACATGAATCTAGACTATGATTAAATATTAATTTGGTATTCAGGTTGGAAACACGTAAAAAAACTAAAAAGTCCACTTTATCAATTGAAAGAAATTTCATTAAAAGTGAATTAAGAAAAACTGAATAATATTTATATAAGAGAAATGGTATAAGGACATTATAAATCAAAGAGCTTGAGTCAAAAGAGAGAGAGAGAGATGGAGAGAGAGAGAGAAAGAGGGAGAAAGAGAGAGAGATGGAGAAAATGAGAGAGAGGAGGAGGGGGGAAAGGGGAGGGGGGTTAAGCAGAAGGTAATTCATTAGGTGAGTCGTAAATTTTCTGGTCCGAGTAAACAATTCAGTACCTTTAGTACCTTTAGCCCAGTGGTCGTAGGTTAAAATGTATGGAGAATGGAAAAAAAATGATACTTTCGAAAGTATTATAACTTTGGGATATTGTTTATGGATGCTCAGTAAATACACAGCCAATTTATTGAAAAAAAAATCCTTGTGCTAACTTGGGGAGGGGTGAGAACTGGAAATTTTAAAAATTAAGCATTTTTTTTAGCCCTGTACTCGGTATCTACAATTCTACAGGGTACAAAAGAAGTCTGACAAGGGAAAATCGAACGAAATTTAGTGCTCTACCTATATACACAAAAAAACCCAGTTTTAGAAGATATAAGCGAAAAACTTTTTTCTCTCATTTCTATGACAATTATGTAGGTGCATTTATCGAAAGTCAAAATGTTACGAATGATTTAGAAATAGCGCTGCGATACTAAAAACCTAAAACCCCAAAGGAATAGAGAAGACTTTTTACCCCTCTGTGTTTCCAAGAGGAACATTAAAGAATGATTTAGTAGGCACTATAAGTATTAGGTACTGAACAGCGTACACTGAGGTAAAAATACATACATACTACGTTTATCGTACCTAGACATATCTATACCTACTATAAAATAGGTAAGTATGGTGCCTAACTATGGATGATACTAGACACCTATCCAAACTAGTTAATGTGTACTTAGGTCGTGAATTTCACATTCCGGTAGCCTTGGGTACATATTTCACTTACTTATACTCACCTATTTGTTTGATAATATTAATAAATAATGTATGTAGTAATGTACCTAGCAGGCGCGAAGCTACCTAAGAACACGATTCCCATCGAGTTACCTTTTGGATAAAATTATAGGTTCAATAATGTCTAATCTGACGTAATCCAATAAGAAATGTTATAGCCCCGGCTTCCCTTCTGCAGAAATCCACTCTTCGCCACTGGTACCTAGACTATACACATACGCACGTCATATCTAAAACACACACGAATACGACGATTCACGAAACCGCGCTATTCAATAAATAGTTACTCTTTTAAGCGAACGCATCATATTCTTGGTTTAGGGTTATTCGATTAACGTTCATTCAAAATAACAATCGTATAGAAGCGGGAATAGCAAAATTGTTTGTGTTTTTGAGAACTCATTAAGTTTTTATTGTAAAATGTTAATAATAACACATCAAGACAGTTTATTGTTGAAATTTGATGTTTGTTAGAAAAAATACTTTTGTTTGTGTTTTTAAACAAAATTTTCAGTACATTCTAACGCAAAAGCTAAAAATTAAGAACTTTATCGAAAGCTTAAATTATTTGCAATGATATTTTGACTGTTTTTAAATAATTAGAAATTTCTCACTCTTAAATTTTCATCCATCTCCAAAACGGATATTTTTTTTTGACACGCATTATTTTTTTTATACTCCATCTCCAATCCAAACATTTAATATACGGAAGTAATCATTCTGTATAATCGATGTGTGTTTATTCGTTTATCGTTATCGTTATCCCTAGAGACGTAAAGCAAAGTGGTAATGTATAGCTAATGATTAACTAGGTATAGATACGTGTCTACAGCCAGGTGTATATATCTAATTCTGTATTGTGTTGACATTAAAATATACTTAATTAATATGTATGTAAATATACCTGCATCTTATCTACATACTAAGCATATAAATACCTATTAGGTATAATAAGTATATAATATATTAGGAATAGATATATCTATCACAGGTAGCGAATGTATTAGACAGCGAAAATAAATAATTACTTACCTTAAAGTCGCGACCCAACTATGACGTCACGGTCATTACCCACGGAATTAAAGTTCAAAATCGCCTAAATAATCGCATGGTAAAATGGTAAAAATAGCGTTTTTTTCCATCTTTTGGGGTTAATTTCGCTTCAGTCAAAAAACTTTTACGGTCATTCACAAGATCTTAATGGATATTATCAATACGAAAAATATTTATTCGTTTGCGACCTTCGAGAAAAAAATTGTCTTTCGAAAAAGATATTCAGAGGTGTTTTACACATTTTTTTTCTTCTTCTTTCATGTAACGCCGCCGGTCGATAATCTTAATACTACTGCCTATTAGCTAAATAGTAGGTAAGTACCTATCAGCAAATTTTTGTAAACAAATAAAAACAGGTAACGACAATTTAATATAACACTTTTACTAACCCACATCCATACTAATGAACATGTAAGTACGTCGTTTCTATTGTGTGCACAATAAACACAAAAACAAATAACACGCGAAACAATAAACAAAGTTCATTTGCACGATAAATTTGTTTTAAGTGACTTATGTTATGACTTTTCGCGTACAAGGCAAACTCTTATTTCGTTCGTCTGTCGACTGAAATACACAAACTACAACAAATAAAATCATAATCATTAAAATAGATAATGTTTTTTTACGACATCAATAATAAAAAAAACGAATGATAATGCCGTAGTAAACATTTGTTATCAAATCGCCGTCTCCGTTTCATGATTGTGAAAAAGAAAAACAAACGCGAAGAAAACTCTTCCGTACTATGTTTCGCTGATGTCAAAATAATTCGCGCAGTGACAGACAGATGTCTCTAAATACGTTTCGTTCGTTTGTCAAGACTTGACCTAAGACAATAAGTGAGGAAATTCCCGCGAAAATTTACAACCATTTCCACTATAGGTTGCTTTGATACGAATTCAAAAAAAGAATCATCCTAGAATGTATTCAAATTAGGATACGGTTATGTTCTATTTGTTTTATTTATAAGTCAAATTTTAATTATAAGTTTCGGGTACCTACCTTAGGTTTATTTTAAAACACAAACACACTTCAAAGGATTTATTTTTAATTGAAATTGTTTTTAGTTTCTGTTTTTCTTTCACTTTTGAATCACTGTGTCCGGTAAGTGGCAGATATTAGCTACAAAATGAGTGCGAAGTGATAGAATACAGTATATAGTTTAATTATAAGTGCGAATTAATTGAAGAAAATAGTATAAGAACCCGCGTAAATGTCAAGCGGATATTTTAGTAAACGTGACCCGCGTGAAGTTGTCGCTTTTCGCAGCGGCGACTGCAGCGCTCGACTGACGAATTAAACTGACCGAGTGGACAACATTGTGCTCTTATGAGAATTATTAGAGGTACATATAATAAAATCTAAATATCTAGGTATCTATAAATTTCTACTCTATGGTGTGGGATGAATAGACTAACCATAGGTCGTGAAAACAAGCCCTGACACTGCAACAATATAGCGGAAATCCACCATAAATCGTATTTTTTTTTTCAAAAATTGTCGAATTGATGAACTTGTATTTCAATAGTACCTAACGCATCTATCTGTCCTTATATATTTCTGGGTTAAAAACATGGCCAACGACTAGCGAAAATTTTGACACAAGACATGTAAGAAGGTAGATAACACAGGTTTATTTTTTGGAAACAGAGCGTCATATCAATTAAAATAGCGCCTATATATATTTTTTTAAAAACAACTGTTACTTAAGAGATTTTCACAATAGCTGAGAATTTCGGGGGAGGGTGGGGAGGGGAGGTTGAACCCCCAAAACCCACTCCTGGCTACGGCAATGTGAACAAATAATAATATTTACTTTAGGGGCATGGCACCAGGAATGACGTCACACACATTTCCCACGGCATTAAGGTTCAAAATCGCGTGACAATCGCATGAAAAAATGGTAAAAATAGCGGTTAATTTTGCATCTGTCAAAAAACTTTTACGGCTATTCCCTAGATTTTGATGCATATTATCAGTACAAAAAAAAAAAATTACTGCGCGACTTTCGGGAAACGAGTTTTCGTCTTTCGGAAAAAAGTATAGAGGTGTTTTTAAATATTTTTTTGAGAAATCTACACAAGATATAAAAAAATCTTTTACGGTTATTCCCTAGATAAAGGTTCAATGCATCTACCCTATTTTGTTTCAAAGCATATTCAGTAACGGTTGTCGAGATAAAAGGTCTCGCGTTTTTAGAAATTTTTGAAATGTCGGTATGCACACTCTTAAGTTCAAATATCACTAGGACCAGGCCTGTGTATAAAATTCTCGGAGGCCTCGCATTATGCCTAACCATTGACCAATGGAGTCGAGTAGATAATGTTGCATTGTTTATTCCTGTTTATAAAGTAGGTACTATACTGTTGTTACATACTCTGGGTACGTACTTAATATACTCACTCACGGATGCTTGCGTTTATTTTGTTGCAATGACCGTAGCGACCTATGCAAGTACCAGAGAAAAGTACCTACTCATCCGAATGCAGTAATAATTCAAATACTGTTCCATAATAACAAATGCGTTCCTTGTTTGAATTATGTTATAGAATTCATATGGATACAAAGTATTTAGATGACTACTAATGAAGTGATCAGAGAATTGAGTGAATGTTTTTTTTTAAATACCTACCAATGGCGAAGAGTGGATTTCTGCAAAAGGAAAGCCGGGACTAACATTTCTTATTGGAATACGTCAGATTAGACACTATTATACCTATCATTTTATCCAAAAGGTAATTTGATGGGAATCGTGTTCTTAGGTAGCTTCGCGCCTGATACCTACCTAAAAAGATAAATTGCAAGAATGTAGGACAACAGATGGACGAGGAGACTGCTGGGGTGGAGACCAAGACAACAAGAGCGACCACCTACCAGATGGATGGACGACATCAAGAGGTTTGCCGGACTCCAGTAGATGGGAATGGCACAGGAGCGGGAGAAGTGGAGGAGGAGAGGGGAAGTCTATGTCCTACAGTGGGCAAGTGCGGGCTGATGTTGATGATGATACCTAAAAAAGATCTGGGCTTGCATACACAAACCCATATACTTTTCTGTACACCTTGCACTAGGCTAAAAGCCTGATGTATCGCACTGGCACCTCCCGCTTTAGAGACTGCCGCCTCGACCAACTGCGCCAACCATGTACTCTATGTAACGTAAAACGGATGTTGTGACTAGAATGAAAGTGAACAAACTGAGATGATTGGGACATGTAGAGAGAATGATTATGAAAGGATAACAAATAAATAATATACCTGGGAGAAAGAAGAGGTGTTTGGGAGCGCGGCCGTCCAAGAACCGCATGGCTTTACCATGTAGACCAGATTATCAAGGACGGACGTGTTTTGAGTAAAAGGAATCGTAGAGTGTGTATAACGAATTGCATGAATGTGACGGAAGCAATAAGTGTGTGAGGATTGAAAAGTCTGGCGATCTGGTCTCTCTGCCTACCCCGAAAGAGATGCGGTGTGAGGTAATAGAACAGAATAGAAAATGGTAATGGTAGCACTACTGTTAACTGTAAGTAGCAGTTCTACTAATCCATCAAAAAGACCGCCTCTAAGTTTGTTCACATCACTATGGTATGTATGTGTGTGAATAAATATTGAGTAAGGTGCCCATCACTGATGACAATCATAATTAACACTATTATATTAAAAATGACAACCTTCATGATGTCATAGTCGTGTTACCGGAAATGTATGTAATCCGTCATTACATAGAATTCCTAAGAAATGTACACAATGCTTAAAACGGACAGGAAATGTGTGAAATAATTTTATTTTTTCTGTTACCTATAACCTAAGTTATGTAACATATTATGTAAAAGTGTAATATATTATATACATTTTACTAGGAATTTAACACATTTCCTAAATATAAATCAGAAATATTTATATTAAATTATGCTATTCTAAGTGTGATCCCAGCATCCCCTGCAAAAATAATTAGGTTCTTCAGTTTGAATACGATTTTATTCTCAGTTTAATCTGTGTGCCAGTTTGACCGAAAAAAATAATAAGTTATTGAGTTATATACCGAACACATATTATATTTACTGGCCAATAAAGTTTTATTAATTTTATTAAATAATATATGTACTATGTACTAAAGAATTATCGACAAATTATTTCACACATATTCTAAATTTCCTACATGTTCTAGTTAATGTATACAATTCCTAGGTTTCACACATTTCTGCTATCATACACACAAAGCTACTTAAATTGCATAAAGTCCGAATTGATAGGTCGACAGGCATTCATTGGTCGACAGACAGAATTTCCGGATTGAATTTATTACACCAAACAAAATTAGGAAAACAAAACACAAAAAATAAACAAATGAGTATCATTCTAACAAAAAAAAAACTTCAAAATATAGCAAATACCTAAATAAATAAATCTTTATTAGCCAAAACAAAATATGCATACCTAATTACAAAAATAAGACAATCGTAGTGTGCCAAAATGCGGACTTATTGCAAACACAATATCTTACAGTCAACCCGAAATAATATGGTATCTAATAGGTAGTAAATATTTTATTAAACACTTTATTTTAATTATTATCATTTATGGTTATTAGAACATAAATGTTATACCCACACAAACGTGTTAACAACTCAATTAAATGTAAAAAATATAACAAAATAAATATGCATCAGAAAGCATAGCTTATTGTCTCTGGGTAGATATGTATGAATGTAACGCCTTGTCATAAAGGTACACAAAAACCATACACTTTTGAGGTGGCGTACTCAATGCTTGTAGTGAAGCAAACTGGTGCCTACAAACTGTCAAATCGTATGGAGCATTTTGACATTTCGTAGACAACGTTTTCGAAATTTTGCTCTCATAGTTAAAAACTGTATTAGCTACAACGTTATTTAAGAATTAAGCAATAGTTTTAAAGACGTTTTAGGTTTAATAATCGATATCTTGTTAATAGTCTGAGTTTTGCGACACTAAAATACCAAAAAGTGCCGAACGTCAAATTGCGTCACTTCCTTTCTATTGAAAATACATGGAGTCAGACGTCTAGGGTACTTAATATAAAAGTCTATGATAAAAACACTATGAAATTTTGCTGGTAATTGAGAGATGACAATTATTAAAATTACTTTTGGGTCACTTAATCGAAAATTCCAGACGATTTGTTAAGATTATAATAAGTCGGTTCGAATCCCGGTGGTGACGATATAATTCTGCACTTCACGATACAAGCTTTTACCTTACAGTGAAGTGTGCAGAGAAAGATTTTCTTTTTCTGTATGCCTTTGCCTACAAGCCCAACTCTTTTTTATTTAAAACAAGGGTTAACTTGAAGAATTCGCCGCTTTTCGATCAGTTCGTCCCAAACAATTCTAATTTCTATTTGAATTTGCTCATACTTGAAAAAACAACAAATAAATGAGACCGTCACCGTCAACAGGTCACAGCTAGTATTGTTTTATTTCTTAAATATGTTCCCCATAAAAGTAAAATGTATTAAGATTCTATTAAGATAGTAAACCTTGTTAACATAACACCTAATCTAACTAATAATTTAGACTAATTAATGGATAAAAATGTATTTATTAATTAAGTGACACCTACGTAAGTAATGCTTTGCATATCGACCTAAGTTGTTGGTGAAATCGAAAGACGTAAAATTGATAAGACGCGTATAAAATAAGTTATCCTTTTAGCCAGTCAGAGCTCTCCGTGTGAGAAAGAGGAAAAAGTGTGGGAAAGTGCGGCCGTCTGAGACTGACCTGGACCGATCATGTCGACCCTCAAGAACTGATGCGTTTACAGTAAAAGGAATATCGGTGAACGTTTATGACAAATTGCATGAACATGACGGAAGTAAGGATGGTGTTTTGTCCCTTCTGCCTACCCCGTAAGGGACGCGACATGAAGGTATAGAAAAATGAACAAAAAAAAATTCCCAGAACATCAAGTTATTAGCTCGCTCAACTTAAAAACCCTAGGCATGCTTCTAGGTACAATATGACTGGATAATTGATTCATTGCTGACCTCAATTAGAACTGGGTCCCAATCATTTTATGAGCCATGCACTCCCGTCAATTAATAAAATGTAATATAATTTACAACATCAGTAATTTACTAGACCAGTTTAGTAATTTCTCACGGTAATTCAAACAGTAATTTATCTATCGAGTCTATTCTATAAAGTAGATCTGATTTATCTATTCAGTCACTGTTATAAATAGTATGTAACAATAACACAGAAAAATAGCAGTATGTAATGTTATGTGTACTAGTAATTGTTGAAGATTTCGTTTTTAGAATGTCAGCGTGATTCAAGATGGTTTTCAAATTAAAAGTAGTTATTTTTTTCAAAAAGGCAATCCACTAGACAGCGAGTGATTTATGTCCAAAAATTGCTTAAAACGCGTTAAAAACGTACGAGAATTACATAGATGCTAAAAAATAACAATGACTATAGTTCTATATAATAGTAGTTATAGGTTTTCGTGAAGGGTTTGCATTGCATAAAAATCCATCTTCTGCATTGTTACTAAAATCAAACAAAAAACCGGAAAAAATAGTGGAAACCAGCTCAACTGTTTGTTAGTTTGTTAAGTTGATTTTTACTTTTAGTCATGGAAAATGGTATTTTCTAGTAGGCAGGTCAGACGTCAGATGGAATATAGATCTACTTTTATTTCACTCTGAATTCTAAAGCAGTGAAATTCATTTAAAGTTAAAATAAAAATGAAATTAATAAACGTGAAACGCTTTTTCTCGAAGCTATTTTATAATTTTATGTTATAGCGTTTTGTCAATAGATAGCAGATAAAAGAGAAATTAATTGTGGTGATTCGCGAAAAGTAGCAGTGATTTGTATTTCAATATCTAGTCTAGTCACTGCACAGTAATAGTTTTATCTACACAAACACAATACGGGAATCCGATATAAATATCTATAAAATAAACGTATAAAGTTGTTGGCGAGCTATTGATTAAATCATATCGTTTTATTTTCAGGAAATTGAATGGAAACGCGGCTTTTCACAAGCGAGAATTGAATAGTTTCAGATATTAGCTTCATCCATTGAATTCCATCGCACACAAATTGGAGAATTTTTAGGAGTAAAAAATTGATAAGTATGAATAATAACACTAAAATTAAAATAATTTTGCGAGGTAGGTAGAGAGGACAGAACGTCAGGCCGCGCACTCTATCCTTACACACATTTTTTGCTTCCGTCACTTTTATGGAAATTGTCATACACACTCCCCAGTTTCTTTTACTCAAAACGCATCCATCCTTGAGAATCTGGTCAACATGATCGATTAATATCAGTCAGTCCATAAGACGATATATGCTATTCGTTTTAAAAAATACATCGCTCAAATTAAAAACAAAATATATGCTTAATTGGGTTCATTATTTTTGTCAGTGATGTCACTAAAATGGTCATCATATAGTTAATTTGGTACACACAGGAAAAAATCTCAGGGGAATAATCTCACGGAAAAAATCTCACATGAAAGAAATTTCACAGGGAAAAATCACACTTTTTTTTATTCATTATTTACTACCTATACAATTTAGGGTAACCAGACAGAAACTCACAATGACAAAATCTCAACTGTCAAAAGGGTAACCTACTATTGATTGATCGCAACTCAACACCGGAAAACCTGTTGCCGACAATTTCAATATTGTTGGGTTAGGTTCGTTAGGTTGTTTTTTTTTTGCACACAAAAACAAATCAAAAAAAAACAACGGCATCAGATTTCCCGGTGTTGAGTTGCGATTCTGTCAATAGTAGGTTACCCTTTTGACATGTGAGATTTTGTCACTTGAGATTTTGACATGGAACCACAATTTAGATGTCATATTATATTTTTTTACAATTTAGTTTATTATACAACTTGTATATTTTTTTTGTATAATTGTAGACAAATTGTGTACAAATACAAATGTACAATAATTGTATAAATAAATATTTTAACCAAATTTAAATTAACTGACAAGGCAAGTAATAAAGTTTGAATAAAAATAAAAATGTGTGCTTTCGTCTTGTGAGATTTTTTCAGCGAGATTTTCTCCGGTGTGATTCTTTCACGACACCAGTTTATTTGATATAATTATAGTAATTACCTATATTTGTCTATTATATTTACCTGTATACACAATTATATACTTACCTGTTACATATTGCTATGATGCGCGGCGGATATAAAAGCCGGTATAATTTATCAATGTTGTTTAGTGAATCGGAAATACAATATACTTATAAATACATACAGCATCGATGACAACACTACAACAATGTGTGTAGTTTTGAAGCACGCATTGCCCATCCCTAAAATTCCGACGCAACAATTATTATTAGATAAATCACAATTATTTCTATAACGCACAAGCCCAACTTTGTGGTGCAACATTTTGATGAAGATTTAGTGTTGTCGAAAACTGAATCATTCACATGTTTGTAATTTCAATAAAATCATAATGTTACGTGCATTTATTATCATGAGAGAGTAAGATCTAGATCTAGTACGTAGTTATATTTAAGATTTTTGGTACAGAATGTGAAAATCTCGAATACCTCGAAAACCGTTAGACTTCGGTTGAGCAAAGTTTGTCTCAAAAGATCCCAAATGACCTCTAATATCACCCTTTAAAAGATATCTGTATCCATCTTCCAAACACATTGAATTAATTTTATAATCTTGTTTTTTTTTTTTGTATTATTTCGTAAGTGAATTTGTTGTACTTACCATATGAAGTACGAATGGAGAGATCCAAATAAACATATATTACGACTTTTCTTAAAAAAAATGTATAGGTAATTAGTTTGGGTTTAATACAATATTTTTTGGAGGCATAACTATTGAATGATAGTTGGGTTCTTCAATTTACCCATTTCTACCTTAATCACTGCTATTAGAAAACGAGTAAGTACTTTTTTAAAAACTATCAACCACATTCAAATATTTTTTTTTGTAGGATGGGGGGGCGGCATTTATGGATTTTGCACGCAGGCATCAGCACCCCTCGTGGCGGCCCTGACTCGACTCTATTGCTCTCGGCTACTATTACTAGAAAATCGACTTTATTAGTATACCTAATAAATATATTTTCTAATATCAGTATCAATAAGTTAATTAAGGCAATATGCATTATGTAAAATTATCTAAGTAGTAATTTATTCATAATATGCAGCAATAAGTGTTGTTGATTGAGGGCGTGTCACATCGGTCTCTCTGTCAATACTACAAGTAGGTAATAACTAATAAGTGCTTATCTACCGTCGTCAACTTTCTTCATTGTTGAGTACCTGTATCATAATTATTAGGTAGGTACCAGTGGCGAAGGGTGGATTTCTGCAGAAGGGAAGCCGGGGCTAACATTTCTCATGGGATTAAGTCAGATTTGACACTATTATACCAATCATTTTTTCCAAAAGGTAACTCGATGGGAATCGTGTTCTTAGGTAGCTTCGCGCCTGGTAGGTACCTTTTTTAAGATTACGTCAGATTATATAAAATAAACTTATTTTACTAGGAAGGCAACGAAGGAGACACTGGTACGCGCATGTGAGGAGAATGAAGTCATCCAGGCTCCCTCACATTGTGCTGCACGGCCAACCCCAAAGTAGGCGACACCCATCAGGCAGACCACCAAAGAGATGGATTAACAGCTGGGAGTCGACCTCGCAAGAGACTTACAATTCCCAAACAACAGGCTACTAGGCCTAACATGAGAACAAGAAGAAGAAACTTATTTTATGCTTACTGACTAGAAAAGAGCTGATAATTTTCATACATTTACCTATTCCACCAAAATTTACAGTTCTACATCACTCACGAGTAGACATATTGACATCTCAAAAAAAAAAAAAACGGGAGACCTTAAATCTCGACAGCCTTACTTAATATGCTTTGGAAAAAAATAGGCTAGACACATTGAACCTTTATCTAGGGAATGACCGTAAAAGATTTTTTATATCTTGTATATATTTCTCAAAAAAAAAAGGTGAAAAAGCCTCTGATTTTTTTCCGAAAGACAGAAACTCGTTTCCCGAAAGTCGCAGATATTTTTTTATTATATGTTTTTATTAATACTATTATTCTGCTATATACCTATGAGTTAGCTTACTGACTTATATAAACTAACAGGTCTAAGATAATAATAGTTAAAAATAATGATTGGCATTATGGTAAATAGCTAGAGTGGACATTTAAGTAGGTAGTAATTGCCGCTAGACCCTCCCATCTTATTATAATATTAAGGCTCCCGACCCAACTATGACGTCACGGTCATTCCCCACGGATTTGAGGTTCAAAATCGCGTGAACAATCGCATGGTAAAAATAGCGTTTTTTCCATTTTTTGGGGTTAATTTCGCTTCAATCAAAAAACTTTTACGGTCATTCCCTAGATTATAATGCATATTATCAGTACAAAAATAAAATTCTCCTCGACTTTCGGGAGAAAGATCAGAGGTGTTTTTCACGTTTTTTTTTTAAATCTATACAAGTTTTAAAAAATGTTTTACGGTTATTCCTTTGATAAAGTTTCAATGTATCTACTCTATTTTTTTCCAAAGCATATTTAGTAACGGTTGTCAAAACCTAAGGTCTCCCGTTTTTATGAATTTTTGAAATGTCGGTACGCATACTCTTAATAATAATATTGATTAGTCAATTGACACGTGTATCTACCTAGAAATTAACAGTCAATAATTGTGAAAGTTGACATCGCTTCTGTCACCTAGAAAGATGACATTGATACCTGTCAGAAATAACGAGAAGATGAAGAAGTGATCCCAAGTTGGCATGCCATGGTCCGTGATATTGCAGACAGGAGTAGTATTTTACTATTTTATATCAAAAGTGTACAAAACATTTAGCGATTGTCCGTAATATCACGGACTGTGAAAATCCACCTTCAGACTTGAGATAATCTCACCCCATGGGCATCGCCAAGGGGGATGGGGAGGGGCAGCTGTTCCCCCTAGAGATTGTAATATATATTTTTTCATACTAAATAATAAAACCTCACGAAAAATCACGTTACTGCCGCACATTTTTTCAACACATCATAATTTTTCTATAATTAGTATGAAAATTCATCAGTTTCATAAAATTACCTGCGACGCTATATAATTATGCGTTTTATGCTGCATCAATTTTTCAATTTTTGTTGCTCCCCCTAGCCCCGAGGCTGGCGACGCCCATGTCTCACCCCATTGTACAATAAATTATAGTTAAACTGGAATAGCTTTTCGTTTTTGAACGGCGGTGGTAGTGAATTTCGCAAAAGTACCTACGTAATAAAATTATTATCTCTGTTCATACTATAAGCAGAGGCATATTGCGTTAGCTAGAAGAGATCGCAGTATAGCTATAAGCTCGCCCTAGTAAAAATTACGTATTATTATATTAAATGTACAGATATGTTTTTTATGTAATGTTCACTTGAAGAATAAATAAAATACGATAAATGTTCGTCGCTGCAAGATTTTTCGAAAATGCCAGATAACAGTTATTGCCTAAACTTAACACAGGTCTAATTTTGTACCCCACAGAGTTTGTGAATGCTGAAAAAACCCTTTTTCATCGTACATCTTTGCTGTGATAAAAATTACGGAACTTTATTTACCTGAAATAACGATAATTATTGACAGCTCATTTATAACATAATATTAATTTATCATGTAAGTAGTAAGAATAAATTTGATTGATGTATCAGTAAGTATGTAAGAATCGATGTAATTCGATACTCTTAGTTACCTGAGGAAATATTTCATTGTAACATGATTTATTAATTTTGTTTCGATTAATAATTCAGTACCTCCATATCACGAATAGTGTAATCGAGAAATATTACAGTCATCCTACGATGTCCGACGAATCGCTATCCGTTGTTTCGTTTATACGCAATTTACATATTCGAATCTAACGTCATAAATTGTTAATTCTCATTCGTAGGCTCAAATCGAGTAGGTACTTACGCTTGTCAGGTACCTACTTACTCACATGAAAAAACACATGGAAACAAAAATGAATCTTATTTTAAATGGAATTTCCTAGAGTAAACTAGCTCTGGTTAAATTCTCCTGCTTATAAAATGGTTTCGCAAGCACTGCTCTGTTATATTTTCAGCATTATAACTCGCTTGTAAAAATTGAATGAATATGAGAAAATACGGGTCTTTGACAATATTTGACAGTTAGGGCTGCCATCAATACAGTTTTGCAATATGACACTTGCAGATAACATCAAAATCGTCAAATAAGGGTGAAAGATCTATATTCTATGTTGGAAAAGATTTGTAAAACAGTTAGAAGAATGCGACTTTAATAAGTGTAGCATGCAACAAATTCCACATTCATAGCTTTGTAGATTTTCACGGTCCTTGTTAATATATTCTCCATTCTTCTAGGGTGTACCGTGTGTAGGTTGTCGATGTTTTCGAGCTTTCGGCCCATTTGCTGAGGCCATCTTCAGGACTAATTTAGTTAGTTCTGAAGACACACGGTACACCCGAGAAGAATGGAGAAGATATCCACATTGATAATTTCGTTAGCACGATTTAATTTCACAGCTAATTTATGATATTCTCTAGTTTGCTTGTAATTGAGTGGTGAACATGATTGAATGCCACATGCATTGACAATGTACATAATACATGTCGGATCAAACAACAACAGCATATTATATCACTCCTGTACTACGTGAAGGTATGAATTAATAATAAATAATATTGCTATACAATATGACTGCTAATGAATCAGGTATGCGGAGTCTTATAACACCTGTTAGTAATATTCAATGAGTATGAGTACCTAATAGATACATCTTATCTTGCTAAGGTGAAATTTGTTCGACAAGCTACTAATACCTATATGGGGAAAAGCTTTGAAAAACGAAAATCGCAACTATGCAATAAGTTCGCCTTAGTGAAGACTTTTTTTTTTATATACCTACTTTATTGCTTTAATAATAAGTGTGATGTGAACTGCCACAAATCACCCAATTGGGGTGGACCGCCTAATTAAAAAAGAAAGAATAATGCCTAATCCCACCAACTTTAACCTAAGAAGGAGACCTCTAAGAAATTTCCATACAAAAACAGAGATAATATTCTATTTATTGACACGCAGGCCTACCAACCACACCCTGATTCCATACGAAATGCAACACGCAACTCACCTACGTTTGGTGCCCAAATATCTCTGCCCAGGCTAGGTGAGTTGCATGTTGCATTTCGTATAGAATTAGGGTGTGGTTGGTAGGCCTGCGTGTCAATAAATAGAATATTATCTCTGTTTCTGTATGGAAATTTCTTAGGGGCCTCCTTCTTAGGTTAAAGTTGGTGGGATTGGGCACAAGTGTAACCATATGGGTACTTTTTTAAAAAATGGATGGTCTTTGGTCAAGGATGTATGCTAGTGCCGTGGAAACTGCTGAAGATGGACGGATGGGTTTAATGCAGTTAAGTTAATTGAGGTCGTTGAGAAGAATATGTGCGAAAAATACTGAGAGACAGGATAAGGTATGAGGTTATTAGAGAGATGAGTGAATGGATGGGGGTTGTGACTAGAATGAAAGTTAATAAGCTTAGATGGTTTGGATATGTGGAGAGAACGAATGAGTTCAGGATACACAAAAGAAGAAATGTGAGAAAGCGCGTCCTTCCGAGCCTAACCTGTACCAATCATGTCGACCAGGCCAAATACGAGGGGATGCATGACAAATTGCACGAATGTGTCGGAAGCAAAAGTGCGTCCAAGAATAAGGCGATCTATCCTCTATGTGTACCCCGTAAGGAATGCTGCGTGAGAGGATAAATAGACAGCATTGGTCAGTTAATGTCTAACATACAAAATTATTAAAAAGTATGTTAACTACCTGACATTTTAGGTGCGTATGGTTTAATTTTATTTAAATACGATAACTTGTTGACAATACTAATTCGATGACAATAACAACAATAATATTATGGCGCCGTTAAGTACTACATCGCTCCAATTAATAAGTAATTAGTTCAACTGTCAATCTTCCAAGTCCGTGACATCCGTCTCGTTGTCAATATAAAATATCAGCTTACAGAAAATTCTCATCGTAACCGTGTATGTTTATAACGCAAAACTGTGGAAACTTAAAAAAAGTAGGTTGCAAATGTTGCATCCACTTCTCAGCAGATTGGGTTAGCATCTGAAACATTGTGAAATGTCATTGTGAAATGTCAATGTGAAATAATTTCCAGCTGTAGCATATAATACAACTTTTACATTACATAATTTAAAAAATACACAATTGACAGCAGGATGTGGTGGAATGGGTGAACGTTGCCCTGGGCATAAAGTGATCACTTAAGCCAGCCAAAACCGACTCGTAAGCGTCGGAAAAGCTATCCTGCTTCCTCCCCAAGGGAGTTCACATAACGCTTCATTATGTGAATCAAGATGCCTCTCGTCTCTGTTGAGGAAAAAACTGTAACAATTTTGACTCGGTGTGTTTTACAAAGAAGGTGACGATAATATATGTACGAAATTTAAAACATTTTGGCTATCGCAGTGCCTTCAGCGATCATCAAACATTATTCGGATACTACCACATTTTTTCATTGATATTACGAGCTTGCAAAGTGTTTTTAGTAGTCATCGATAGATGTCGATATTTTTAGAATTTGCGGCTTTCATTGATTATTAATTTTACCAGGTAAACATTGAACTCCTTTACGATTTGTACATTTTATTTTATAAAGTGAATTGGTAAATATTGTCGTGCAAATATTATAAAGTAGAATAGAAAATACTATGCTAAATAAAAATTTGACTTACGGTAAGAATGTATAGGTACAATAACTTTTGTAAGTAAGGGGAAGTCTATCAATCTGTTTTCTCTGCCTACCCCGCAAACCGTGTCATTTTTGACGGGTGACAGTTATATAATAATGATACTAGAAACAAGTATTCGCTCGCCCAGTGAATACACAATCGAAATAATTGTAACAATCGTAATAAACTGAATTCTAACAATAAACATGTGCAACATAATAAGGATGATCATGACAATAAAAATTTAACGATTTTGTCAAGGGTAAATTAAGATTTCAGTCATTCTACACAATGTCGGAAAAGAACAAATTGCTGTCATAATAGTGTTAGATATAGAACCGTCATTCCGGTAACCCCTAGCTACTCGTAATTAAAAAAAATAACCGGAAATGTATTTTTTGTATACTCGTATTATAGAGTTATATTAAATACGGAAACCTTTTCGTCTCGACCATGCCGACCAGTTGCTTAAAGACTGCGGTTTTTTGGGTAAAAGGAATCGTAGAGTGTGTATGACTAATCGCATGAATGTGACGGATGCAAGAAGCGTGTAGGAAGTCTGGCGGTCTGATAATTCATCATAATATATTTAGATATCACAGATGCCCTTGAAGTCTGCCGATTGTATCCAGTTTTTCGCCGTTTGTCTCCATTTTTGACGTTTTTTCACCATTGTGTCTCCGTATACTCGTAAGTCTTACAGTGTCAATATTTTTTTGCAATTATTGTGTTTATAATGAACAAAAATATTCCGGAGCCGAAAAGAAATAGAAGTTTCAAAACCCTGGTTCAATTAAGTCACAGTACGAGGTTTATTTTGTAGTTTTCTGGATGTTCTATAGTCGACTTTTTGTATTTTGACTGTAACAAATTAAGAGAGTAACGTGAAAATCAAGTGGATGTACTGTACGAACGGAAGGAAGCATGGGTTAGGCTCGATGTGGATGTGGAATGAGGCATAACGAATAATAAATCACTCAATACAATTATTTTAAACAATACGTAAAACGGGTACGGTCTGTTAAAGACATAAAAATATTCTTGTCTATGACTAAATACATTAATTCAGGTTGTACGATTCTCTATGCTTGGCGGAAGTATTAATTTTATTTCCGCCTGAATATTATTAATAAGTTGTGAACTTGATATGTCTGTAGATATAAGCAAATGCATTGTTATATGTATTTTAGTATCCAATAAACAGTTCCACGCATAAGATGTGTTTTTAATTACTGGCACCTGGAAGCAGCGACCTCGCCATGAAAGTGAGAATAAAATAAGATTTTAACATTGGTCCTTACGACCCTTTTATTAACATAATAAAAATGTAATCAGTGCCGTGGTTTTTTCTGGGATTTATGAGCGCGGGTCGCTCAAAATCAATGTTGTGCCGATTGTCATAAGATAAAATGTGGTTTGTGAAACACGTGTGGGGTTGAAATTGTTATAGGTTAAAAATACCGTTAACAAGATTAGTTGGTGCTCCATGTAGTATTAAATCAAGATTAATATAAAAATTAAAAATTGTTATCCGTTATAAATACCGTTAACAAGATTATAAGATTTGAAATTCACGCACCGTGAAGATTAATATAATAAGGTAACAATACCAAAAATGTAAGAACATGGGACAATCTAATTATAATAAATATAAGTTTCTCCTATGGTTTAATATAAATTATCGTTAAATTAATATATAAAAATTAAAAATTGTTATCCGTTATAAATACCGTTAACAAGATTATAAGATTTGAAATTCACGCACCGTGAAGATTAATATAATAAGGTAACAATACCAAAAATGTAAGAACATGGGACAATCTAATTATAATAAATATAAGTTTCTCCTATGGTTTAATATAAATTATCGTTAAATTAATATATAAAAATTAAAAATTGTTATCCGTTATAAATACCGTTAACAAGATTATAAGATTTGAAATTCACGCACCGTGAAGATTAATATAATAAGGTAACAATACCAAAAATGTAAGAACATGGGACAATCTAATTATGATAAATATAAGTTTCTCCTATGGTTTAATATAAATTATCGTTAAATTAATATATAAAAATTAAAAATTGTTATCCGTTATAAATACCGTTAACAAGATTAGAAGATATAAAAGTCACGTGAGGTAACAATACCTCATGAGTATTTATTTCTTTAATAAACATTACTAATAGTAATTGATGATTCCGTTTATGATCAATTGATAAGAAATGTCTGGTGTCCTTTCGTTGTAATCTCCATTAAAAACAAAAGTTTGATTGGCAATCACTATGAACGGTAATTGTGTTGCCTAGTGTGGGGTGCATTCATGTGAGTTCGAACTCTTTAAAAATAATACTACCAACCAAGCTGAATACATGGTGTTGCAGTGAGGAACTTTTCGTTGCATAAATATTCTATGAGATTACATTGTGTTAACGAAACGGCTTCGGCGAGCTTCGAATTCCAGCGGTGTTGTCTACTTCGTCCGCAAGGGCGCTGCATTTCGGGCGGAGAAATCAAGAGAACGACTGGAGTGAAGTTGGCGCTTAATAACTGTCACCTGAGGCATCAACAAACGTCAGTGAGGCATTAAGATACGTATATTTATTGTTTTTTGCATTTTGAATTGTTATTTAATTGTTCAGTAGTGTGTCATTTGGTTTGAAATGGATAACGACAATCAAAATATTACCATGGATGAAGATAAGGTTAGTTTATTGGTGATTAAACGGGAAAGAATTCGTAGTATTATCATAAAGTTACAGACGTTACTGGAAACTCACAATTATGAATTCGAGTTAGAATTTTTATTGACTAGGAAGGAACGATTAATGTCATTATTCAGTGAATTTGAGCATATTGATGCACAAATTAATGATGGAGTTCTAAATTCGGATCTCGAGGATATTTATTTGGATTTGTTAACACATTTAAACGTGACAATCAAACGCTTAAAACAGTCAGATGACAGTTCACATTGTGTGCCTCAGGGGCACGTTCAGAATAGGACAAAGTTACCCGATATAAAGATTCCATATTTTACTGGTACATACACTGATTATAAACCATTTTTTGAAATTTTTAACGCAATTATCCATGAGGATAATAGCTTGCAAGATGTGCAAAAGTTATTTTATTTACGACATTTTGTGAAGGATGAAGCATTCAATTTAATAAAAAATTTACCCGTAGTGGGACAATCTTATCGGGAAGCATTGGAGATTTTGGAGGAGAGGTTTAATAACCCGCATAAAATAGTGTCTGACCATATAAATGTTCTCTTGGATTTGAATCCGTTGACAAAATCAACGGCTCCTAACTTAAGGGCCTTCACAGGACTGATTAAACAGAATTTGGCAGCTTTAAAAAATTTAAATCAACCAGTTGAATACTGGGATTCTTTATTAGTATGTATAATTGCCCGAAAGGTTGATAGTGCGACCAATCGAGCCTTTTATTTTGAACAAAAGAATAATACACCTACTGTTTCAGGTTTCTTACGATTTTTGGAAGACAAGGCCTCTGCTTTAGAGAATACGGATGGCCATCTTCATCCTTCACCACGGCTGACGGGACATGGACAAAGACATGGATACCTGGAAGGATCTTACAATTCAGGTAGACGCCAGCCAGTTTTATATTCTAATAGCGGACCAAAAATTGATAATGACAGACCTAAAGTAGTAAACTGTGGTTTTTGTAAGTCTGATGGACATAAGGTTTTTAGATGTCCACAGTTCATTCGTGAAGAGCCACAAGAAAGAATTAAATTTATAGAAAAGGAAGAAATTTGCTATATTTGTTTAAATAAACATCGGGGAACTTGCAATTTTACCCGTAGATGTAATAAATGTAAAGGCAATCATAATACTTTGTTGCATATTGAAGGAAATCAAGAGGTAGTATCATTAACTTCTTCTTATATCAGTAATACACAATCAGTGCTATTACCCACTTGTATAGTAAAAATATTAACCCCCAAGGGAGTCGAATTGAAGGTGAGGGCCTTATTGGACACAGGCAGCCAAAATTCTTTTATTACAAGCAGGCTTGCCAAAAAGATTGGCAAGAGGCAAAATATTAAACCAACAAGTATTTTTGGTATTTCGCAATCTGAATTGCGTACAAGTAACTCAATAGAGGTAGACATATACTCTCTGGTTGAGCCATTCACAATCTCAACGGAGTGTTTAGTGGTAAATAATATAATGTCACTATTGCCACAAAGTCAGGTTGACATTTCGAGCTTGGTGTTGCCGTCGAATATTAAATTGGCTGATAAAAATTTCCATGTTCCGTCGGCTGTGAATATGTTACTCGGTGCTGATGTTTGTTTCCAGGTGCTGAGGGCGGCGAGTGACGTAACAGGATGGAGGATGCTGGACACCCCATTCGGCACGGTCGTTGCTGGAAGAGTCCCGAGTCTGGAGCCTGAGGACCCACATCGGCACGCTGTAGCTCTCCATTCAATAGAAAATATTCAACATTTAGAGATACCAACAGCAGTTGATGGTAATTATTACCTAATATATAATCAGCAGGAGTGCGAGATTGATGGGTCACAAACAGGAGCGGACTCGGCACAATTCCGGCAAACGTGTGCCACGTCACTCGTCGACTCAAATTCTTATGATTATGTGTATGATTCTGTTAATTTGAAACATGATATTCCTTCCCACGTGGAAGAAAAGGTAGCCTTAAATGCTGTCATCACGGATGAACAAAGTAGGTATTATCCGAGGGAAATAAACTTATCAAAGAATGAGAAACAAATTGTAAATTCTACATTGAGTGGATTGGATCCACTTTTGAATGCTCAAGGTATTGTGAGAGTTGAGGATAGAAATCAAAATTTATGTTTATTGGAACATAACCATCAAAAAATATTTCCTAAAGATTCTTTTATTGAAAAAAGTATAATTGAAGATGAGCATTTAGGGCTATCAGCTAGTCGCAATAAAAAATATTGTATTGTAAATGAGTTGAAACATGTTAAAAAAGTATTATATAAATTTATTCCATGTTTTAAGTTAAAGGCAAAGGCGTTGAAACAATCAATGGTTTCATTGCCAACTGATCAGATTAACGTTAATAAAGGTTTTGAAGATATTGAGTATTATCCTGATTCTGTAATGAGAAAGGACAGTTTCCTTTTTTATCAGGATTCTTATCAGAAAAAATTGAGCCTTTACAGCTGGGCAACTACTAACAATAGTATTGACTAGATTCTTTCAGTTTATAAGATGCATTTTGTAAAAATTACAAAACGAACAAAAATTATAAGAAATTTTGGTACTTATTATAATTTATAAATGAAACATGCATTCTGGGCATGCAAAATAATTTAAATTACCTAATAGGTATTAGGTATAGCATAGTTATAAGTGAGTATGGTAAAATAGGTTTATATAGAGATAAATACAGTACTTAAAAAATATATATACACATTTAAGAAAGAAACTTTTAAAAGAGAGAGAAAAAGAGGGAATTTTACTTTTTACCTTTCTAGATAATACTCTTAGAGTATCATTGATCTGCGTTAACAACTTCAGATACAAACCCTCTGTCTCATACATATTCTCTGAATCATTTATTTCAGCATTAATACTGTCATACTTGGCAATCAATTCGATTAATCTGTCTTGCATGTTTGCATATATTCATATAAATGTTCTTTTGGATTTGAATCCTTTGACAAAATCAACAGTAAATTCTTATTATAGCCTGTTAATATAAATATTCCTTTGGATTTGAATCCTTTGACAAAATCAACAGTAAATTCTTATTATAATCTGTTAATATAAATATTCTTTTGGATTTGAATCCTTTGACAAGGTCAACAGTAAATTCTTATTATAGCCTGTTAATATAAATATTCTTTTGGATTTGAATCCTTTGACAAAGTCAACAGTAAATTCTTATTATAGCCTGTTAATATAAATATTCCTTTGGATTTGAATCCTTTGACAGGGTCAAACAGTAAATTCTTATTATAATCTGTTAAATTCTTGTTATAGAATGTATTAATGACGAAGTCAAACAGTAAATTCTTATTATAATCTGTTAAATTCTTGTTATAGAATATATGAATAAATTCTTATTATATGTAGTCAGTTAAATTCGTATCATGATCTGTTAGATTCTTATTATAAGTTCTTAAAAATGGTCTAGAATAAGAAGCACTACAAAATACGTAACTTATCTGTTGTCCAGTGATTGACAATTGTTGATTTTCATAATGATGCCATAATATTCATACAGTGAAATTATGTGCATTGTTCTGTGATAGCGAACTGTTTCTCACTTTTTTCAAGAAATATGATAGTCGGAGATAAATTCGAGCATGAATTAAAGTTTATTAAATTCTATATTGTATGCAAGGAGGTAACTTGCATTTTACAAAACATTCACAATGTAACGTCATAAAATTTAATATTGTATGCATATAAGTACATTGCATTGCACATAAAGATTTATGAAATAAATTAAAGTCTATTAAAGTCTTATTATAAATTCTTATAAATAATATATTATATTATTAATTATAGATTCTTATCATAAAGTAAGCTAAGTTTAAAATAGTTGTAAAATGGTGATGATTCGCATATACTTCAGTATATACTTCAATGAGTATTGTACTCATAAGTTTAAAATAGTTGTAAAATTAAGAGAAAAAATATGTAAGGAATGTCGATAATAAGTGTATACTTCTATGAGTATAGTACGTTAATTAAGGGTATAAGAAAAATGCATATTTTTTAGTTGACAAAAGAGTTGAAATTGTATAACTTCTTTCATCAATTGTTACTTGTAACTCACACGTAATTACATAATATGTTAAAATAACTTCATGTTTTAATCAAGGTATATTTTAAGTCAATATACTTTGTATTAACAGTTATCATATTATTGTGGGTAATTATGCATTAGAATATTATTGTTATGTACTTAGTAAAGTATAAAGGAAAAAATGAAGAAATTAATTTTTGTTAAGAAATTGAGTTGAAAATATTCAGCATTGTTATAATACATTGTCATAGTTTTGGGGGTAAATTAAAAATTGCAGTTATAATTACAGACATATGTACTTTATTGTCAATAAGGATACAACTGGGTTCAATGGTCTTATAAGTTTGTTATGCTAATTTGCATTGACATTGATTATAAAAGGTACAATTGTAATTATGTCTCATTGGAGAGGAGGATGTTGTCGCTAAGAGTTCAATCAGTACTATTTATCTAATGAGCTATTAAAATAAAAAAAATACAGTCCACTGCCTATAGCTGATTGGTCGACTGGTGGCAGCACCATCTTTTTCTTGTTGGGAGAATGTTAAAGACATAAAAATATTCTTGTCTATGACTAAATACATTAATTCAGGTTGTACGATTCTCTATGCTTGGCGGAAGTATTAATTTTATTTCCGCCTGAATATTATTAATAAGTTGTGAACTTGATATGTCTGTAGATATAAGCAAATGCATTGTTATATGTATTTTAGTATCCAATAAACAGTTCCTCGCATAAGATGTGTTTTTAATTACTGGCACCTGGAAGCAGCGACCTCGCCATGAAAGTGAGAATAAAATAAGATTTTAACACGGTCTATTGTATTAATGCGATAATCTAGGTCGCACTGTAATAAAATTCTGTTAACTAAACTGACCGGTGGTTGTTGGTTTAGAATCGTACTGGATATAAAGAGTAGGCATATTGACATTTTAAAAATTTCTACAAACGGGAGACCTTATAGATCTCGAGAACCTCACTAAATATGCTTCGGAAAAAAATAGTGAAGATGCATTGACCCTTTACCTAGGGAATGACCGTAAAAGATTTTATATATCTTGTATATTTTCTCAAAAATAAAATGTGAAAAACACCTCTACTCTTTTTTCTGAAAGATAGCAACTCATTTCCCGAAAGTCGCAGAGATTTTTTTTATAACATTCAGAATGGGTGGCGAACTTCTTTGCTGAAAAATATAACAAATGTCTTATGGAAGTTTTAACCAACATTTGACTTATACAGGACACTAGAAAAATATCTGAAAAGAGTGGGGTTCAGTCATAAAATTGAGGGATACTCACGGGGGTCTACACGATCAAGACATTTTCACAATATGAGATAATCAGCGACCGTTGTGCAGGTGTGCATTCATAAAAATTCGCATACGAGTAAGTTTTTTGAATAACGTTAGAATTTTTAACAGTAGGTAACTTTATAATTAGTTTCTTTTGCAACACAAAAGAGGAATTTAAAAAATATTTCATTTCATATACATACAACAATTATTTCTAATTTCATTGTGTGAAACTTCAGTCATTCTCCGTGGTGTTGCCAGGAGCTTTAATGCATTTTTAAAAGCTTTTTAAATTAACAATTAACCTAGTTGTGTTATGCGCTTGTATAAATGTGGCTTTTTTTGTTATAGGTACCTACCTATCTTCCTGATCTAGGTCAACCAATGTCAACATCTGACGAAAAATTACATAATATAAAAATGTATCTCTCTAAAAAATATTGTGAATAGCACCGCAGGCGATTTTTGTGAGACTGGGTGAAGAAGGTTTTGTAAATAGGTAAGTACTTGATTGATGATGGAAAATGATGTGGCAATAATAGTAATTGAGTACATGGTTGGCGTAGTTGGTTGAGGCGGCAGTCTCTCAAGCGGGAGGTGCCAGGTTCAAAATGGGATTTTTATAAGGTTTTGTGAATTTACAGGGAAAACCTTTTCATTTCTCTGGGGGTGTGGGGGGAGGGGAGTAGCTGCCCCCTTCTGACGCCCATGGTGCCTACTTATTAGAAATCGAATCATAAGAATCAGAGAAAATTATCTACAAATTTGAAACCATAGATGAACATTCTTTAAACATAGTCTAGCCGTGATTTCATGGTTATAAATTTTCTGTAGTCGACGCCTCTCAAAAAAACTAATTTAGGGGCCTTGAGATATTTAAAGAAACTGAAAATAGCAAACATAAAAAAATCGTAGACAAGATACGAACATGATAGTCGTATATTACAAAAAAAAAGTGGATACATATCGTTTTACATCCAGTTTTTTCTTGCGCCTATAGTGGTATCATTTTCAACAAGTTCTATATTTGAATTAGTATCAAACAGGTGTTTCTATGGACCGCTTCAGTTTACAAAGATTTTCAAAAGATGGCAGTAAGTGAGTTCCATATGATTTTCATAGATTTCTGAATTACGAAAAAAAAACGTAATATTATAAACTTTTTTCATGAGACATAGTAGAAGACATTGTATAGATTGTAAATTTAATGTAAAAATGCATGAAATTGCTACAAAAATCGTCAGAAAAAATGCAAACATACCAAGAAAATTAATCCACCAACTGGTATCACTCATTTTCAGCAGCTCACATTCGAAACAGTTTTCATAGTACGAATTTCTACGGTTCGTAACTATGGGATTTTCCGGCTTGATCAACGTATTACTGGTGATAGGGATATTCAGCTTCGGTACGCGTCGCACAGATGGCGGTGGTGTAGCGAATTTTCTGAAAGCCTGGGCAAACCTTTTTCCCAAGGAAGGAGTATATTTTTTCTTTTTCACAGCAATCGGCACAGTGGTCGTTTTGTATTCCACAGTAGGATAAGGATATTTTTTCAAAAACTTATCTTTTCTGTTGCTATCGGATTCGCTCGTTTCGGAATTCGTAGAGTTCACATAAAAATCGGGTGAAACTTTTCTTATGCACAATTTACAAGGATTAAACTTCATTTTGGTTTGGAATTAGAAAACATTTTCAGAAAAAAACAACTGAATATTTTTTTTAAAAACTGTCACATACGACGATACACTTTAACAACGTCGTCATCAATAACCAATCAGAACTGATTCTATTTTCAAAATTTTTATATTTTGTTCGAAGATGTCACTTGTTTTTCTTCACTAAAATGTATGACGCTTCAAAACTGAAATGAGGTATGCAACATTTTTTATTTAAAAAAATAATTTTTTTTCGTCGATTTTTTAAATAGGTGCAGCAATAAATAAACACGATCACATGGATTTATGTATGAATTTGAACTGAATGGCAAAGAACAATAGTACAATTTAGGGGACCTATAAGATGGTTTCAAGTACCGAATAGTTGAAAGAATATGGGTTTGCCTGACAGCTTTTCCAGTCGATTGAACACAAAATCATCAAGCATGTCGACACCCATTGTCTTTACTAAGTATATTTACTACTAAATTTGAACTCTGAAAACAATTGTGTCTTCAGATATTTTCCCATCGATTTGATAGTCGACAGTTGTCACGAAAATAATAAATAAATAAAAAATGTAAATGGCGCTTTATTGCCATACTGACGAAAAGTAAATAATTTTGTTTATTTATTTTTATATTTTAAACATATTTGTACACTTCACAGTAAGCTTGAAAATGTTGTGTCGTGAAGTGGAGTAGGTCGGCATCGGGGATCGAACCCGCGCCCTCTGGATTTAGAGTTGAGCCCGTTACCAACCAGGCTGCGACCACTCCAAATAAGAACGACTATAGTAAATAATAAAAATAAATATACCTTGGCAAGTACGTGGGTACGTATAAAAAAATATCTAACTATAACCGAAGGTTTTGAAGGATGGGGAGGACAAGGAAGGAATCAAGGAATTTGAGAGTTGGATGGATTATTCATGAAAAAGTAATGTACTTACTTGAAAAAAAAATTTTTTTCGAGCTAGTCTATGTTATGAAGTGGAAGATTATTCCACAATCGAATTGCTTGTGTAGTGAAAGAAGAAGGAAATAATACCTCAGGTCGAAAAAATATTTTAGAAAAAAATATTAAACAACCAACTAAGAAGGTAGGTACATAATAACTGTTTTTGTTAAGCACTTAAAATCGCTGGCACGTTCTCGTTTGCATTTATAGGGGAATCAAAACATTGTTGGTAAAGACTAAAGAGAAACATAAAACTTTGAAAAACAAAGACAAAAACTTTACCATATCGTGATAGTCAATTTACTTGTGAGTACTTATAATATTGTCAAAGTTTGGCGTGTTGGTTACATTAATACTACAGGCAAAAGCACAACATATCGTAGAGTCAACTTACTTAGTAAACTATACCTACTGAAACTTTTGTTCAACTAACTTAAGTCAACTCCATTTTCGATATACCTACATACTCGTATCTACAATACTACGACTCTATCTATCTATCTATGCCCTCACGCCACGTCACTTGCAGGGAGGAAAGAGCGCCAGACAGCCCTATCCTTACGCACACTCCTAGCCTCCATCACATTTACGCAATTTGTCATATACGCTCTCCGATTCCTTTTACTCAAAACGCGTCCATCCTAGGGGATCTGGTCGACACGATCGGATCAGGTCAGTCTCGAGCGGCCGCGCTTCTTCACCCCTCAATTCGCTCACTCAAATATATATTTTTTGTCATCCTGCTATCTTTCATTCTCTCAACATGCCCTGTACATCTTAGTTTATTCACTTTCATTCTTGTCACAACAACAGTCTTGCAGTCACTCATTTCCCTAATAACCTCGTTCTACTACGTACACAACATCTCAACCTATGTACATCTCAAAAGAGCGAAGGATGGACTTTCCATCAGGCTTGTGTAGATTTATACATTGTAAAAATATGACAGTCACAAAATTATTTCAAATTAGTTTTATTCACTTACCACTATTTGTCCCACCGATCCTCAAAGAGCTTAAAGCTTTATCAAAAGCACTCGCCGAAGGCTCTTCATATCCGTTCAAAGAAAATTTCTTTGTTGTAGTCACTTCTTGCGTCTCCATAACAGATTCCTCAGAAATCTCAGTCTTTGTCATGAGGTATTCTTTGGTGATAAAAGGATTTGTGGACTTGGTTGTCGTTGGAGTGGAATAAAGGAGGTAATGGGGTAGTTGTATCGAGGACAGAGAGGTCTTAGAAGTTGTCGAGGGAGGAGGATGGGACACAACAGGTGGTAAACTGTTCGGAGCACTTGACGTGTGAGTACTGAAAGGGGACGATTGTCTTTGTAATCCCAAGTGTGAGGGAGAATGGGTCGTGTTTGATGTGACAGGTTTAGACGCAGACAAATACGAAGAACACGTTGAAATATTCAACATACTATTACCTATTGACGAAGGGTTGTTGAATGGAAAATGCGGAGAATGGCTTAAAACAGAACTTTGTTCGCTAAGAGAAGGATACCCCTGGTATTGAATTTGAATGTGGTGAACGTGTGGGGTAGTATTAGTTTGAATTTGTGAAGAATTGTTTTGAACTAAGTTAGCCTGCGAATGAAGAGGCGATGTTGCGGGTTGTGACGGAGATCTCGGTGATAATCTGGAAGACTCTATATGATACGTTGGAGAATATCTTGGGGAATTGTTTGCATTCAATGGCAGATAGTTTTTATTATTAGAATATTGAGTTGTCGGAGCTGGATGAAGTTTGTTACTAGACCCATCGTGCACAGAACTGTACACAGCGTTGTGCTGCTTAGAATGGGACAAATTTGGAGAACTGTCGCAAGGGTATGAAAATGTTGGAGGAGTTATAGTTGGCATTGTGATGCTAGGCTGAATTGAAGATCTAACTAATGTAGTTGATTCTAAGGGAATAAATGGTGCACTGTTGCTAGATTGAGAGGAGGTTCTCTGTCTAGAAGGTGAGGTTAGGAGTGAAGGAGATTTTAAAGGATCAGTCAATGTTTTTGGATTTCGCACTGGAGACTTCAAAGCACTCGCGTAAATTGAACTATTGTCACTTATTTGTCCAGTTTTTGACGGAGACGGGAGTCTTTGAAAGTGGTTTTCTATTGACACTGATAACGTTGATAAATGTGATGGTTGGGATGTCGTGGCACAAAAATCTACTGTGGGTGGTTGGATGATAAATGGTGCACTGTTTTCTTCTATTTTAGGCGTCGATCGCGTTTGCACTTCCGCTATTAGTTGGGATGGTCCTGTAAAAAAGAAAACATATTCAGTCAAGATTAATTGCCTTTGTGGGAACATTGTTTATATCAGATTTTGAACTAATAAATGGTCTATAGATAAAAGGTCGGAAAATTGTATTAAAAACAATAGGCGAAAGTGGTCCAAGAGTCTCCACTGACGAGACTTGCGGGAAATGTAAGTAAATTATTGCCTTATCATTCTGGTAAAATACTATCATATTCTGTTACTTGGGAGTCGTGCTATAATCGTTTTTGTCCCAGGTCAAATTTAATGAAAAATCATATTATTTGTTCCTGGGACCTGGGACAAATACGATCATAGCGAGAATCTTCTGGGACAGAATTTAACAGTATTTTGCCAGAATAATAAGGCAAGTATGTACTTTCATTTCCCGCAAACTTCGTCAGTGGAGACTCATGGACAAAGCTCCATACATTTTTGCCCATTGTCATTTGTAATGGGTTTGAAGTCATGATTAAAAATATTATTATAAGGATAACAGATTACTTACTTTTTAATTCTGTGGCATTCATTTTCACAGATCCTTTTCTTCTAGGCGACCCAAGATCCCTGAAACAAAAAGTAGATACATTGGAGAAGTAGGTAAGTATTTTGGCAGATTGTTATTGATGCGGGTAAACTGTTAAGCCTATGAAAAAAAGTGCGAAACATCTTTTGTGGAGAATTTACTAATAATTTTTATTTGTCATTGACCAATTTCTCCTATATGTCTTACATTATAAAAAAAAATAAAAACAAATTTTCGAATGTAAGTATCTTTCTTCCAGAAAGTCGCAAAGAAAAAATATTTTTCGTATTGATAATATAAATTAAAATGTAGTGAATGACAGTAATTTTGACGAAATTGACCCCAAAAAATAAAAAAATAAAAACATTTTATGATGCGTTTTAGAACCTTTAACGCCGTGTGATATGACGGCGACGTCCTAGTTGGGCTCCAAGAAAAACATATCGGTCATATTTTTAGCGGTCGTAACTTGGGCTAAGGGTGTATTATAATTCTTAGATTGTGTCGGTTGGCAAACATTTCCACACATATCTAAATTTTTGAATTGACTAGTTAGAACCGTGTTATTCTCACCTTACAATGTTCAGTGTGCATGTTCGCTCCATCACGCCTTACAGAAGAATCTAGGTTGCCTGCACGTCGCGCGTTTCGTTGTAAGGTACCTTTACTATATTCGTGTACATAGTTCAAACTAAGTATTATTAAATTTAACAGCATAATAATATTAGCATGTACGTTGCACGCTACTAGCAAGCACGTGACTTATCTTTGATCAAAAACCTCTACATTTATTATTTAATACATTATAAGAAGGTACTGAGAAGTGATATACCTACCTCTTTCTCTTTTCTTTCCTCAGCAAAGAAATTGATTTTGCGTACCTTATAAGATGTGCCATTTTTCATACTGCTACAATGACATAATAATAATAATAACTTTATAAATGCCTTCTTGTACATAGGTACCTACAGAGATTGGCCTGCCTATGTCTGTGAGCCGAAAGCTCAAATAATTTTCTTGAGAGAAATTTGATTTTACATGTTATTTAAGAGTTAAGAGAAATTTCAATATACATATGATTTTTTGTATCTTGTATAGATTGCTAAAAAAAAAATGGAAAAACACCGAAAGACAGGAACTGTTTTCTTGAAAGTCGCGGATATTTTTTTTTTGTACTGATAATATGCATTAAAATCTAGGGAACAACCGTAAAAGTTTTTGATTGAAGCGAAATTAACCCCAAAAATGGAAAAAAACGCTATTTTTACCATTTTATCATGCGATTCTTCACGCGATTTTGAAGTTTAATGCCGTGGAAAATGACCGTGACGTCATACATGGGTCGGGAGCCTTAAAGTGGATAAAGTGGTTAAAGTGGACCTTAAATTATTTCCTCGACGAGATGAACACAGTAAATTTAATGCATTAAAGAGTACCTATATTATAATCATAACAATTAATTTGTTGTAGTAAATGTATTAAATTAGTATGCACCATGACACAATAACATTACCGACTTTATTATTATGCAATGTGCGCAACCACACAATATCCGCTTGTGTTGTGGAGTGTAGTATGTATAGTAGGGCTGCCAATGTACGTCCCGGTACACTGGGACAAGTCTCGGTTTTGAGGTCCGTGTCCCGGACCTAGATACTTTTGTCCCGGTCAAGCATTTCTTGATATTAATTGCTCAATAAAACGATTTATGCAAAATTTTTACGAAAAGCCATTATTTTACAATTATTTCCTTAAAAAATTGCTTGCGGTGCAAATTACACTTCTTCTTATTTTTTATCTCGGTAAAACTAATCAAGATTGATACCACTCCTTTTTAGTTTTTATGTAGACAGCAGTGGCGAAGGGTGGATTTCTGCAGAAGGGAAGCCGGGTCTAACATTTCTTATGGGATTACGTCAGATTAGACACTATTATAAGTACCTATCATTTTTTCCAAAAGGTAACTCGATAGGAATCGTGTTCCTAGGTAGTTCCGCGCCTGGTAGACAGGTACACGTTCATGTCTTATGACAAAAGTTTCGCCTGCGGCGCTACTTACATAGTCACTTCCGGTCGGTGTCCCGGTCGGCAGACCAACAATTATGACAGCCCTGAATTGTATAGGGACATAATGATGATGGTATAATATGATGAGGGTTGGTTCTTAGAACAGGTTCGTAAGATAATATTAATTTCACATACTTACACCATTGTTTTACAATAAATAAGTATCATTGTTCTTGGAAAATATTCTTTGTAGGAGACGCCATAGAATTTTATGAATATTCCCGCATATTAATGTCAAATCTACCTACATGTTGAAAATTATTGTCTTCAATATTGTGTACTATTTAGTGATTTAAGGCGTCTTAATCTGGCTTCCCAGGATCCGTGATATTGCGGACGGATATTTTAATTAATTAATTTATTTTATTTATTTAACATAAAATACATTTTCAATTTACAATTATTAAATACATAGTAAGAATATGATTAAGCAATGATCTTGTTACTCATATAGTAGGTATGCTCTATACAAAGTGTATACAAAATGCTGTGTCGGTCCGTAATGTCTCCGCCATGGAAGTCATCTTAAGGCCCGTTTGAAAAATGATAAATACCTACGAATACGACATTAAAAAAACACTTAAAATGCTCTAAGTCTCAGTATTCTTTCTTGTTTAATTGTATGCAAAAAAATGTACGTAAAGGTAGGAAAGTTTGGTGATATGTTCCCTCTGCCTATAACCCGCAAGAGATGGAGCGTGAGGTGATAGGATAGAACAGAACTATTTCAGACATATTTGGGTTTAATTTTCTTACCTATGAACATATTTACTGTTTTCTTTATTGTGATTAACAACTTAATACAAGTCTACTATAAAATGTTTACTTACTCATTTAGTCCAAGCTTGAGGGCGTCTCCAGCATTCTTAAGCATTTGATGTGCCTGGGCGTTGGTCATATTCTTGGTGGAGACATTGTTGATTGATGAGATTACGTCTCCTTCTCTGATTCCTGACAGGGCCGCCTTCCTTCCAGGATTCACCTTCAGGACAAAAAATAATAGGTATATTAGATTTTTTGTTTTATTCTATCCCCTCACGCCGCATCCCTCGCAGGGTAGGCAGAGAGAACAGATCGCCAAACTTTCCTAACCTTACACACGCTTCCTGGTTCCATCACATTCATACAATTTGTCATACTCACTCTACGATTCCTTTTACTCAAAACACGACGGTCCTTAAGAATCTGATCTACATGGTCAAGCCATGTGGTTCTTGGACGGCCGCACTTCCTTATACGTCTCTTCTTCCTCCCAGGTATATACTATCTTTGTAATCCTTTAGTCATTCATTCTCTCTACATGTCCTAATTATATCAACATGTTCACTTTCATTTTAGTCACAACATCCGTTTTACATTCACTCAACTCTCTGATATTTTGTGGTCATGTTGGGGGATTAACAATACAGACCACAGAAAAGGTGGACAGATGACATTGTCTAGCTTACGGGTCGTAGATGGTAGCAGACAGCCCAAGATAGAAGACAGTGGAAGAGTTTAGAAGAGGCCTATGTCCAGCATTGGAACGCAAGTGGCTAGCAGTAAGTAAGTAAAATTATAGTTTTCTTTGACAGAAAAGACCTAAAAATGCGTAATTCTTACCAAAAACTCCTTCCTTCTTCCAGCGGGCGAACAAAACTTCAACATTGTGAGTTATTTCTAGCTGATGGGTGATAGTTATTTAGACCTAATCACATACACAACAAATCACAACTAAAATAGCACACAAAAAAGCACAACATATCACACGTTAGTTTTATTAATTCACAACAATAAACAGTATTTTTATAAACAGGGGAAAATATTCTTAGTACACAGTTCCTTTCGAAAATTGGTAGCTAGGAGCAAAATAAATTGTTACTTAATTGAAAAGTTTAGTTTTTTTTTAATTTCCATCTATTTATACTTTCTTTATACATTTTTTTCCAAAATAGATCTATTAGTCCGGTCGGTAGACTAATTTTGCAAATATCGGATCAGGCAGTCGTGAATTTTTGGCATGCTATGTAGAGGTAGATTGTAGAAAAAAAAATATTAATTAAAAAATAATAAATAAAAACAATGGATAAGAATACAAATTTGCACAATTTTTCTCCTTCCGCCCCCTTTGCTATCTTGAAAAAACTTGCTACTTTTTTATGTTATGCAAAATAACTTGTTGCACATTTTAGGTCTAAAAAGTTATTATGCTTAATCTATATATGATATAAATATTGATTTTCTCTTACGAATATTTTATTTAACTTCCAGACACGTAACGACGATTTATCGTTTCGTAATTACGTACGTAAAATCTACGTTATTTTTGTTTAACGTGACTTAACGTTTGCCTTAGTCATGCAACATGAATAATAAAAGGCAATAAAATATAAAAATAATATTAATCTCAACACTAAGGTACAAGCCTAATGTTTACACAAAAATATTATTCACCATTAGTTTCGCAATAAAATATAGGGTTGATTGTTTTTTTAGTACACCGACGATTTTTATTATAGGTTTAAGTACATTAAGGACTAAAAATATGGAAATAGTGAAAGAGTTCGCTAACACCATTCATGTTGTTCCCAATTAATGTGTGGTATTATATTTATCAGTAAAATCTGTAACCTATTTGCTGGTCTACTTAGTATGGTAAGGTGTCAACCATTATTCCGTTTTTATTTTTATGTAAGCAGGGCAGTGTGGCTATTTTACGAAAATAACAAGCAAAATAAAAAATTGGAGCGTCGGTCTCCCTGGCGGGAGGTATCGGGTTTGAATCCTGGCGCTGGCGATGTATTCCAAACTTTGCGATAAGTACTTACAAGATTTAAGCCTAATGTAAAGTATGCAGAAAAGTATTAATTGGGTTTGTGTATGCAAGTCATCCTTAAAAAAACTTGAGCTGGACAAAATCTGACTTTCGATTTGAATTCCTTTTCCAACGCCCTTTAATACGATACCACACATGACTCCGCTGTTAATTTTTCAATGTAGGTAAACAAATAGTAACCTATCAAACAATTCAAGTAACTAAGTACATTTACACAGTTTAAAGAATCAATTTAATTAAGCACAGTTAAATTTAACTTTCTATAAGTATGTTGGTATCACTGCTTGCTTATCAAAACACTGGCACTATTCTATATTCAAACAAACGTCAAAACAGGTTCGGCATTCTATACGGTGATAACATTCAAAACATTAAAAAACGCGCGCGCATTTTTAGTACAACGGTGTGTGCATTCCGTATAAGGTGACATCTCGCGTGTCAACACAGAACTAACCTCTGACCATGGATTTCTTGTCTTGAGCCTAAGTAAATCTCATACATGGCGGTGGGTAGGTACCTATACATTCCTACGAACTGTTTGAAAGCGTATTTTTCAAATATGGAACGTGTGTGTTTTTTTAAACAGCCCCGAAGTGCACTCACGCATTATCTTCGGTCAATTACACAACACGGCAGTGAGCGGGTTAAAGCGGTGGTCGACAACCATTTGGAATAGAAATAATAAATCTTTTACTAAAAAGATGGCGGTAGTAAATAAATATTAGTTCATTGTGAAACATTCTCGAATTGAATCATAACTTTAAATTACGGAATAGGTACACTTCACTTCACTTCACTTAAGGCTGCCAAAGTCGACTCATAAGCGTCGGAACCATCATCCTGCGTCCTTACCAAGGGAGTCCACATAATGCTCTATTATGTGAACATAGATACCTACCTCTCTATAGATCTAATGCTGCGGCACCATCGTCGGGTATATGCATCGTGATTTTTCTAAATTATTTCCTAGATTATTAAGAACTCATCATGGCTTTTTTGAATTGTTGAAAAGGACACAGTATGGGTCTGTTTCTTTTAGAAATTTGATGTTTATTGATAAAAATTGTCTCCAAAAATGTTTATTAATTAAAGAGTCTCTCAGAAGAGCCACATATTAAGATCTTTACGAAAGCCTAAAATGGTTACTAGTACCTACATGATTTTATTGTGAGCACAGACGAAAGTATACTTTTTAATTTTTTTTTCAGATTACTTATATTATGAAATGTCAGTGGGCGTGGCAAGACAGGACAGTGTCAGATGGGCACCTAAAATCCTGAAGTGGAGGCCCTGGGAGAATAAAAGAGTCGTAGGAAGACCACAGAAAAGGTGGACAGATGACATTGTCCAGCTTACAGGTAGTTGATGGTAGCAAATAGCCCAAGATAGAAGACAGTGTAAGAGTTTAGAAGAGGCCTATGTCCAGCAGTGGAGCGCAAGTCGCTAGCAGTAAAGGTAAAAAAAATATTATAAAATGGTTGTGTACGAATGTTAAATGAAGAGTAATGTGTTCAAAGAAATCGATTGTCTCTCCCGGCACGACTCAATGCTTTACATGTAGGCACTATGTCGTGAACTGCACGTGTATAGATTATAGAATAGTCTAATCGCCTCATTTCATACCAACTATACATTGTGCCATTGTGGCACTTGTGATGCCAATGTGACACAACACGACCTTTTGTTTTATACTTCTACAACCTATGAGAATCTGCCACTGTAAAAATAAAGTCTAAAAATATTTTTAAAAAATGGGCTTATATTTTTTGCCGATAAGGTGACACAATACGGATTTGACTTCAACCATTAGTTCAATAATCTGTAAATATCGTAAAAATAAAGTCTAAAAATATTTTAGAAAAATGGGGTTAGGTTTTTTGCCGATAAGGTGACACAATACGGTTTTGTCTTCTATACTATAACCTAGGTATAATAATCTGGTACTATGAATATCGTAAAATTAAAGTCTAAAAATATTTTAAAAAATAGGGATACATTTTTTGCCGGTAAGGTGACACAATAAGGATTTGACTTCGGCCTCTACAACCTATAATAATCTGGTACTGA
This sequence comes from Ceraclea dissimilis, assembly GCA_963576895.1. Classification (NCBI taxonomy): domain Eukaryota; kingdom Metazoa; phylum Arthropoda; class Insecta; order Trichoptera; family Leptoceridae; genus Ceraclea; species Ceraclea dissimilis. The sequence goes on from OY756370.1 coordinate 14,333,353, forward strand.
AAATGTCGTAAAAATAAAGTCTAAAAATATTATAGAAAAATTGGGATTACATTTTTTGCCGATAAGGCGACACAATACGAGGTGGTGGATTTGACTTCATCTGACGTTGTTGTTGTCAGCGTTTACATTTTCTTCTTCAAAATTTTATAACTTCCCAATGTCCCCAACACTCCCAACACCTTGAAATCTCGCACAAATAGGTATATGATGTAGGTGACAGTTTGAAATTGTAGTAAGTAGACTTCGACCTCTACAACCTATACTAATCTGGTACTGAAAATATCGGGAAAACAAGTCTAAAAATATTTTAGAAAAATTGGGATTACGTTTTTTGCCGATAAGGCGACACAATACGAGGTGGTGGATTTGACTTCACCTGACGTTGTTGTTGTCAGCGTTTACATTTTCTTCTTCAAAATTTAATAACTTCCCAATGCCCCAAAACACCTTGAAATTTCGCAGAAATATTTGCTTTAGGTGACAGTTTGAAATTGTAGTACTGTCTTATCAAAAAAAAAAATATAATTGGTAAATTTTAATTAAGTACAAGTAATTGAATTTTTTGGTACCTATGAACAAATATAAGCGTGGTTCTTCAAAAGTTTATTTTTTTAATTTATACTTACTTATTTTATCTACGATTAGCGCAATAGATTAAATTTTTGGAGACTGGCGCATATAGATTAATAAAAGTAATTTGGTAATAGGTATTTTTATGAAGGTATTATTCTCATCAGTTCTCACATAAAATAATTAGGTACTCATGTAGGTAAATGAATTTAATCGTTTCTAGGTATATTATTGTATTATATATCTAGGTCTAAGTACATGGGCGTGGCCAGCCTCGGAGCTAGGGGGGGCACAAGATTTTAAAAAATATGTTCATATATGTAAAACGCGTAAATAGCGCCGCAGGCGAATTTTCTTTTGTTAGACAAAGTGAAGAAGGTCGTGATGTGTTTTGTTTATTTGAAAACATATACCTAATTATAATACTTTTGCACACTAATATGTATGAAAATCATGATTTTTATATAAAAGTAATAAAAAATAGCGACGCATGCAAATTTTTTTAAACTGGTGGATTTTCGTACTAATTTTAGAAAATTTTTGATATGATGAGAAAAATAGTGGTAGTAATGTGATTTTTTGTGTGGTTTTAAGGTTTTATATGAAAAAATATATACCTATTCCAATCTCTAGGGGAGGGGGGGGGGGTAGCTGGCGACTCCCATGTCTAAGTATATGACCTGTATTAGAATAATTATAATTGTCAAAATAGTTAATTTAATTGTGAGAATGTTACGCAACGATAGTTATATCCAAATATATATCTTTATTATCTCAGTGGTTATTATAATCTACGATTTCGTAGGACGGTCACGTTTCATGTTTCATTTGGATTTAATAATTAAGGTAAATAAACAATTTGCATCAATAAATAACTAGGGACTTGGACTTGGGTTTGTACACTTCACAGTTACATTAAAAAGCTTGTGTCGTGAAGTGGAGTAGGTCGGCATCGGCATCATATTCAGGTATGTAAGTAATTTGGGGGTAAATGAATGGCGAATGCCAGAAACAGTCTTCCAGTGCAGATCAGCATTTACAAGATGGAAAAAAATAACTTTATACCGCTTGAAATGGACTCCACTTCACGACACAAGCTTTTCAAGCTTACTGCGAAGTGTACAAAGGCGTATTTGGGTATATTTCGATAAATCCAGATTCAATTTAAAAAAAATGGGTATTAATTCGTCCATCAGATCAACAATTAGTTATGGATAGAAAAGTGCAGGTACATTAGAGCTTGACTACAAGGATTACACACTCACATAATATTACATAGAATGGCATGGATATACAAGCTTTGTAACACGCAAGGACAAGTTCTTTATCATTGTAATGTGATTATAACATTGTAATGCGATTATATAATATGTATCATTGCCTTGCCACACGGAAGTGCAAGGAAAATTAACACGAGAAGTAGCTGTGCAATAAATGACAATGTCATGTTTTCTGAATAAAAGTTTTCACAATTAAAACTCGCTGTACTTCCTAGATTTATACTATTATACTGTCATGCATGTAATAATGATTGCATAATATCAGGAGTCATAATATTATTATCGCTCCCATATACAGACCGTGAACGACCCATAAGAATATTGTTCAACACGAATAAATCCCAAAAAAGAGAAAAACCCTTTAGAAATATGCTCAAGGGACAGAAGCTCAAATGTAATTGGCTTTTGATATTTATATGAATTTTATCACTAGCGTGCAATTTCTTTCAGTGTGTTAGAAACTACCATAGATTAGAAAATAAGTACATAAACAAGCGGATTTAAAATGTGATAGTCAACATTTTATAAATAATTACCTAATCTACTGGAATCCAACAAGAAAGTTCGGGCTTTCATCCGATGAAGATATTTCTGAAGGGTTTTTCCTTTTTTTAGGATTTATTCATGTTGAGCAATATTCTTACAGGTTTTTATCCGAGAACCATTACAGACGATCATTCATCTGTCTTTCAAGTGTGGCACTAAATGGCTCGTCAACATACACGTCTATATCGGAACGCCTTACGTTCATCCCCATTCCGTGCGCCACGAATACGAACTAGCTTCCTCCTACATGTCATCTATGCTCGAGACATACACATTATAGACAATATTACTATTATTAATTTCATCTATACATTCACATACACTACTTTCATTTTTTAAGGATCAGTAATTAGAATATAAAACGTCTTAGTTAATAAATTAGAGCAGAAAAATAATAAGTGACATAGGAATTGAACCGAAATAATTTCTATCTAATTGATTAACTCTTCTGATAGCCGTAGACGATTATCAACGGTTATTTTATTATTAGATTCGTATTATTTAGTACTAGAAGATAGGTAAGGTTGACTGAAAGGTCAAATATTATCAGCTACAGTTAATTAAAAATGGTTTCTACACACGTTTCCGGTTTGATGAACTTTTGAGATGAGATGAGTCAATACAAATGTGTTTTTTAAGAGTAAATAATATTTTTATGGACAATTTCTGACGTGTGATATTTTTAGTTACGGCAACACTAAACTAATTTTATCTATTAAGGGCATGGTGCCAACTATATAATTTCTCTGCTCCTTGATGATTTCCAAAATCAAGAATCTTCCTGATATTATCCGTCTGACAACGAGTAATAATGTATAAATATACCTATACGGAATGCACAGAAGTTCTTAATTTTGACCACGAAATTGGGGACTATCTATTAATAATTAGCGCCGCAGGCAAAATTTCTCAATAAGCAATTATGATATAAATGATTCTTAGAACAATTTTTGATAATGTGTATACTACCTACTTGAAATCTGTAATGAATTGCTCGCTAGGTACGATAATAAAATAATACATGCATTTTCTATCAGCATCGCTTTCATTAATTAATTTATTCATTATGGACAACAATGAAATATTAAACTAATACGCCCACTGCAAATCAATAATAAATAAAAAAATATGTTAAGTACATGAAGCAGATAAGATAATGCATTACATAAGGTTGCGTACTCCTGTACAACAGGCTGCTCCACATTTTATTTTGACAGTTAGTCATAAAGCAAGAAAAAGGCAACTCATGACGTCACCAATGGTCGTTTTCATATTCTAGTGAAATGTTGTGCAATGGTATGGTGACGACAATATGCCGTCACAATATTTTGGCCAACTACCGTGGATCATTGGAAGTACGCAACCCAATGTAGTTTATAAGTCTTGGGTATGAAACAATAAAATTAGTCAGACAAAAATATATGTAAGTTAGATATTATACAGTCTCTCAAGAAAGATGTGGTTTATGATGAGGGCATCACAAGCAGCTTTTTGGCAACCAGAGTATAGTGGCAACATTTGTAGAATTTCAATAGAAATGTCATCGGTGCCAGCAAACAAAAATCTAGTTCCAGTTTAATCGTAGACCATATTTTTCTTGACGGGCTGTACCTATATCTGGGCGAGCACAATCAGTTAGTTAATTATGCACACACACTCTTCTACATGTTTACTTACATCTAATATTTTTTCTAGAGATGTACTATAGCGCTGAAAGAAAAATAAAAGCAATTAATAAAATAGGTAAAGCAAAAAAAAAGTATTTCACTGACAGCAAATATACAAAATAAAATAAAATATATAAGTAAAGCTACATTGGCAAAAATGTCATGAAAGCACTGAAAGTAAGTAAAATAAAAGGGCCATAGGATAATCTTATAAGGATAATCTTCTTTACTTCCGATGGACTAAAAAGATAATGGAATGGCGATCGCCCTATAATGCTAGCACACATTCCTTGCTTCGACTCATTCATGCAATTTTGCATGCATGATGCTCTCTGATTTCTTTTGTTCAGAGTGCGTTCGTTCTTGAGTATCTGGTCGACACGATTCCAGATTAGTCTCAGACAGCCGCGCTTCCTCTCATCTTTTCTTTCACTCATGTATATATTTTTGGTCATCCTGTTCTCATTCATTCTCTCCACATGCTCATACCATCTTAAAGCTTGTGTTATATATTACATATTATATACAATTCAATTTAATTTCCAAGATCCGATGTTTTCTAAATATCAAAGAAAAAGTTAGTAAAGTTTTATTTCCTAGACGTTTTCACGTCATCTTTCATTGTAAGAAACTTTTCAGCTATTTTTCAGGTTTACAGATTTAAGATTTCAGCCCACAAGCTTAGAATCACATACATAATATTATTACACATGCGAGAAAAGGCTTTTTAAGAATATAATGGAAAAATACAAATACGTAGGCATGTTGCTTTTATAGTATGAATTATTTAGTTTCTAGCATTGTGGAAAAACGTCTATGTCCAATTCCATTATTTTAGTTATAAAATTTATATTGCATAACTGCAGTATTATAAGCGTAGATAATATGTGGGTACTGATTTTTGATTAGGTATTATTTTAAGTCAACTCAGATAGAAGTGATGTTGCTAAAAAAAATTGGTTCAGGAAAGACAGTATTTGACATAGTTTTCTCAACAGATATACAGCAAAGGATGAACTTCCCGCTTGGCTTATGTCTGGTCGTCAGGTTGCTTAATGTGATTCCATGATGATGATCAGTCGTAAACCTGATGGAAAGTCCATCCTTTGCTGGATATCTCTTGAGATAACTTTTTATCTAACTACGATATGTAGAAATTCGGATACTTCATACAAATGAAATAATTGCAGTTCCTGAGAAGTTCGTACCCTATTCATATACATACATGTTTGTTTGTAGTATTGGTAATTACTTACACCAACAACGAAATTTTAAAGTCATAAGACATGACTAACTATCTACTACTTACTGTTGCAACAGACGTATTGCAAAATTTGTATGTATTCCTTTTCCTAAACAGTAAACTTTTTATTTCAGATCAGATACCTAACTATAGGTAACTCGTTTATCTGAAAAATTGACATGATGTGTTATACTAAGATGCTACTTCCTGAAAAAACCTCGCCTTTGAAATATTAACGAGCCTGTCACCCTCGGTAAGATAAGGTAAGAGGATCATATGAGTGCTGTCATAAGATTTAAACGGATTTTTTTTTTACTATACCATACTATGTTTTTTTAATACTTTTTAGACATACGTCACTTGGATTAGGGTACAAAAAATCACCCTCTAGAAAATTTGCCAGGATTGAGCCACAGATTAAAAGAGATGACAAACAAAAACTACTATGAATTATCAAGGATGAGTGGAAGAAATCAAAGGTGTATAGCATGGCGAAGGTTATTCTCAAGTCTAAAACTTTCAAATTAAGCGCATAGTCATGATGATTTTTTGGGGAGATTTTCATCCCCATCAAGCCTCATCCCTTGCAAGGTAGGCAGAGAGGACAGATCGCCAGACTTTCCTATCCTTACAAACACTTCTTCCCCCCATCACATTCATGCCACAATCTACGATTCCTTTAACTAATAACACGTCTGTCCTTGAGAATATGATCTACACGGTCAAGCAACTTGATTCTTGGACGGCCTCACTTTCTCACACCTCTTCTTTCTCTCAGGTATATTTTATTTGTTATCCTTTCATCATTCATCCAGTCTACATATCTCAACCATCTCAGCTCGTTCACTTTCATTGATGTTGCAACATCCGTTTGATATTCACTCAAAAGATTTTTTACCTTTAAAAATGGACTTCCACAAAGTACCTTCGTATCATAATAATATGTTTACTAAATACCTAATTATGCTTACCCTTGAAATCCTTAATGGTTGATTGGTATCAGAACCTCCATGCATTCGAAAACCCCACGGGGAACCCCCCGTTAGTTCCACTGCCCTGGCTGTCATTTTTTCCTTTATTGATCAATTATTTACACTAGCAACACTGAACACGTAACAATTATTTTATAAAATGACAACACTTTGAACAACACACCGGAAACGACAGCAACTTACGAATTAAGAACATTATTATTCTAAATTTAAAAATAATTTGACTTACTTAATTGAGAAGATATTTCGTTTTATTTATTTATTTCACAGTTTTGTAAATGAGTAATAGGTTTTAAGAATCTGAGTATAAAAAGCTAATTTTGATTAAGTTTTAGTGCAGATGAAACAAGTGAGTTACTTATATTTTAATAATTGAATAAATAATTAATTGATTTAATTAATAATTAACTTTTTTCAGCTTATATCGATACATAAGGAAGCACAATTTATGAATTAGTAGTACACTATTAACTATTTTTAATTAACACATTTTTTCACACATCGATGACGGTTCGTAAAAGTTCGTATAGTTTCGGTTTTCTTCGGTTTTTTTTCTCTTGTTCTATTCTTAATTTGAATTTTAAATTATTACGATTAATTCTAATTAATATTTTAAGTTTTAGGCTTCAGTTTTATTGTCATATCATAAGCATCAATAATTAATTTTAATTTTTTATTTATTTATATATTCTTTGAATTAATTGACCCGATTTCTGATTCAGTTGTAGAAGTTTGCGGTGATTGACTGTGAGCTCTCCTTGGTGACTGTAATTCTGAAACAAATTAATAAAAGCATAAGCAATTAGTATGAACATATACAAAAAAAATGAAATACGATTATTTGTCCATTCCATTACAAGAAAAGAACTTTATTAATTCTGACCAATCACATTGAACGACATCCGATCTGGCGAAAGAAAAAGCTTGCTGTCAACCAATCGGAGCGCGGTATTGGGGTGATAAAAATTATAAGAATCTTACAATTTCACGAGAATGGCTGAAAGTCGAGCGGAACACAAGCCTGGCAGCTATGAAGCATTAAGGGGAAAGCCCCCTCCATCCCTGCATCTTTCAAGAAATACAGCTCCTACATCATCCAGTTTCAAGTAAAAGAAAATCCTAATGAGAGACGTCAAGGTTAACCTAAGGTTCGAGTGTTTAGATTTAAACAGTAATTTGAAGAACTTGGAACAATATTCACTGATTTCCGCCTGATTTTCTCAATTAAAATAATTTGCTGTTGTTTATCTTACCAGCGATTTCAACTAGTTTTATTTCGGGCCTTGAAATATTTCCAGTACTGTACAGAAATATATTCTATCTATTATCGAATGATTCACCGAGCAATGTGGCGGGTAAATTAGATCATTTTAATAATTTTATGAGCATTAGTAGGTACCTATTCATAATAGATGATTTCATGGTATGTAGGAAACCTACCCACCTATAAGATTTCATTTAAATTTCTATTCTGCACATCAAGGAGTATTCACAACACAAGCTCTGAGAAGCATTTGGATTTGTGTCTATAATCCCATGTAATAAATAATAAAAAAAAAAACTATAAATTTTAATGTCTTTTGACACAAGATTGGAGAAATAGTTTCTACATAATGCAACCCTACTCATTCCTTGCTTTTATCACGTTCGAATAGTTTGTCGATTCCTTTTGTTCAATACGCTACTGTCTTTCAGAATCCGATCGACATGACATTCTTAAGAGTACCTAAATACCTATGTGTTTTTACAATTATTTTATTTAAATTCATAATCATTGCCTGTCTACGTTTTCTGTGTCTACATCTTTCCCTTCAAATTTTAATAACTTCCCAATGTCCCAGCACCTCGAAATTTAGTACTTACAACATATACTTATTACCTATTGGCTTTGGGCCAATTTGTTTTATTTTTATTCTTTTTTTCTAATGGACTCTTTTTAGGATATAGGATAGGATAGGATTCTGATAAGGATCTGTGATTGCATATATGGACCCAAATACTTTCTTGCACACTTTGCACTAGGCTAAAAGCCTGTATCGCAAAGCTGGAATACATAGTCAGCGACGGGGTTTGAACCTGGCACCTCTCGCTCGAGAGACTACCGCCTCAACCAACTGCAAAATTGTTTAAAACTGAACCATACAGAATATACCCGTAATATGTAATTCTGAGCAATTTTTCCTGAATATTTTACGGCAAGAAAGAGCTGCATTTTGAAGCATTCCAATATCGTATCGGTTACAAAAACAAGATAATTAAATATTGTGCAATTTATAGACAAGACCATTGATTGATGTTTACATATCTGAAGTATTGCACCATCATACGTAATCCCACATAAATATTTTAGTTCGTTTGTTTATATCACCACTTCCCATTTAATATCATTTCTCTCATGGGTTTCCATGGATACAATTTTTTTCCATAGAATTACTACTAATCCAGCGTACAACATATTTGAAACAGAGAGTACTTTGTGTCCAATTTCCACAATTTCCAGTTAATTCATTCCGGGGTAATCTTTTATATGAAATGGTTTTGTGCATTCATTTATTGAGTGCATTTAGTAAACATTCTCAAAATACACTTAGGATATAAAAAGTTTAATAATTTGTAGTCTTGAATGAGATATTTCTTTAGACAAAACATCAAAATTCAAGGTTTTTCAAGAAAATCTCCACCATTAGTTGTGTTAGTCCAAATGTCACTTTTTAAAATGATAAGTTGTTTTTAAACTAATGAGAGGTGGTATTATCATTATTTGCAATGTAAAAGGTAAAATAGGCTTTTATTTACGTTTTGTAAATGAAATTTTGCCATTTGCCAAATTAAAATTTACGACAAGAGCAAAATATTCATATTGTCTTTTTGTCATACCAATATTTCATATATTTTCTCTGTTGCACAGATGTCATATTCTCTAGATGGGTGCAGTATTTTTTCTCTATCTGACATAGATTATATTGCTTCCGAATATTTGTTAATCGATGTTCTACAATTATTAAAATCTTATGCAAAGTTGCTACACCACAAAAAATTGCCATACCACAAAAAATAAATATATTGTAAGTAGGTAGGTACCTGCTGTAAATATTTTAGTTCGTCCCAATGTTTCTAACATTTTCACCATATCCTTTATAGACTCTAAACCGTTCATCCGATTGAGATGAAACTTTGGGAAATTGTTGTGCTTGCCCCAAGGAGTGTTCTAATGGGGATAGGGGATACAAGGAGGGGGGCACAAAGGGGGGGGCAAGAAAAAAAACTTTTTTTTTCAAATATATATAACTTTTAGTGTCGAAAAGATGAATGGTAACTCTACCGACATCCGGAGGAATAAGGAGGGGGGGGGGGGGATTGGGGGGCTGGGGGGGTCGGGATGAAAAAAGTGATATTAGTGTCGAATCCATAGTTTTCCACCTCAATGAGATGAATAGTCACCCTCCCGACATCCGCAGGAATAAGGGGAGGGAGTTAGGGGGGGCTAGGGGGGGTCGGAATGAAAAAAGTGATATTAGTGTCGAATCCATAGTTTTTCACCTCAATAAGATGAATAGTCACCCTCCCGACATCCGCAGGAATAAGGGAAGGGAGTTAGGGGGAATGGGGGGGGGGGGCGGAATGAAAAAGTGATATTGGTGTCGAATCCTTAGTTTTCCAACTCAATAAGATGAATAGTCACCCTCCCGACATCCGCAGGAATAAGGGGAGGGAGTTAGGGGGGGCTAGGGGGGGTTGGAATGAAAAAAGTGATATTAGTGTCGAATCCATAGTTTTCCGCCTCAATAAGATGAATAGTCACCCTCCCGACATCCGCAGGAATAAGGGGAGGGAGTTAGGGGCTGGGGGGGGGGGGTCAAATTGAAAAAAAATAAATTATGCAGACCCCCCAAAACTGTTGTGAGTTTTAGTGGCTCTGCAGTACTTTAACTAAACATGATGGTACCACTGATTTTGGGTTCCACTGCCGACCTACTTCACCATCCATACACAAATTTTGCCGTTGCGAAGCACGGGTAATACAGCTAGTATAATAATATTGTTGTTGACGTAATATTAAACAGGAACCGTTATTTTTGTTCGTCAATGTGGAAACCATTAATTTCCAGACAACCAACATGATACGAGTAATAACTAGAGACCGTATTATATGCAACTTAAAATGGTTGAAATATGCATGCAAATATGCATCATACATGCTAAAAATATACAACAAAATCACCAAGAAGTACCGAAATATGCAATGCAAATTTAAATAAGTAAATACAACAAATTAACGTTATCACAAGATTTTATTTAACATATTTTTTTATTTAATTTGTGTTTGGCATCGTTTGTAAGACCGCGAAAAGCGTTTCTTCATAAAATATGTTTTTTTTTATAAATAGGCAATTATTATTTTATTAAATTACTTTATTTACCTACAAAATTTTCAACTGGACCCCAAATTTTTTGTTTTAGAAACCTTTAAATTTTACAAATACCTACAGCTAAAATTGAAGAAAATATACCCAAATATGCATGATCAGTACATTTTGGTCGAAATATGCAAAATCCTGAATAAATTGCAAAATATGCAAATATGCAAATGCAAATGCATATAATCCGGTCTTTAATAATAACAAATAGTAGGAAGAAGAAGAACATAACAATATTATCATACATAGGTACTGTATAGTTGGTACGCCGTAATAATGTTATCTCCTCAAACATACCATTTGACTTGGAATTTCCATCTTGTTTCAGCAGGAGAGGCGAACCTTTCCTCTGACAGTTAAATTCCTCTAAATTTAAAGAAGTTTTTTATTAACATTAAGGGTAAACCCACCTCCACCCCTGGATGTTTCAGGAGGTTCAGCTCCTATATCATCCAGTCTTTTACGCAAAAACATTTTATTTTCAAAGGAGGGCTTAAGGTTCGCCGGAAGGGCTTCCCTCATTTATCTTAACAGATATACAGCGAAGGATGGACTGTCCACCAGGCTCATGAATGGCCGTCGGCTAGTTTAATGTGATCACTTTTAACACTTAAGGCTCGTGACCCAACTATGACGTCACGGTCATTTCCCGTGGCATTAAGGTTCAAAATCGCATGAACAAGCGCATGATAAAATGGTGAAAATGGCGTTTTTCATATTTTTTGGGATTAATTTCGCTTAATCAAAAAACTTTTACGGTTATTCCCCAGATTTTAAGGGCTTGGTACCAAGAATGACGTCACGATCGTTTCCCACGGCATTAAAGTTCAGAATCCCATGAAAAATCGCATGATAAATGGTAAAAATAGGGTTTTTTCATTTTTTTGGGGTTAATTTCGCTTCAAAAAAAAACTTTTACGCTCATTCCCTAGATTTTAATGCATATTATAATTACAAAAAAATAACTCCGCGGCTTTCGGGAAACGAGTTGCCATCAAAAGATCAGAGGTGTTTTTCACCTATTTCTTTGAGATATCTATATACATAAGACATAAAAAATCATTTACGGTAATTTCCAAGATTTTGAAAATGCATTTATTTTATTGGTAGACATACTACAATGATATAACCCGCATTATGAATAATTTCGTTGATTCTGGCACCTAAGGTTCGGATCCCCTTCCATCTGGAAATGCTAAATGGACTACAAAGGATAGCATTCTGTAAAGTTTTATGCACATGTTCATCTAGAATAAATACATTACCTATCTATAAGTATGTGTGCCTACAAATATTATGTTTAGCTTCTATGCAACATGCATCTAATAATATTATATTTTATTGAAAATCAGCAGGAAATTCTATAATAACCATAGACTTTTATATTAAGAGTATGCATACCGACATTTTAAAAATTTCTAAAAAACGGTAGACCTTATATCTTGACAGCCGTTACTAAATACGCTTTGGAACAAAATAGGGTAGATGCATTGAACATAAAAGATATAAAAAAGATTTTTTATATCTTTTATAGATATGTCAAAAAAAATTGAAAAACACCCCTGATCTTTTTTCCGAAAGACAGCAACTCGTTTCCTGAAAGTCGCAGAGGTTTTTTTCTTGTATTGATAATATGCATTAAAATCTAGGGAATAACCGTAAAAGTTTTTTGATAGACGCAAAATTAACCCCAAAAAATTGAAAAAATGCTATTTTTACCATTTTTACATGCGATTGTTCACGCGATTTTGAACCTTAATGCCGTGGAAAATGATCGTGACGTCATTCTTGGTACCAAGCCCTTAAGTACCCTGGATGGTGTACTCAATCAATGCTAGTAGTGAACTAAATTGGTGCCATACAAACTGTCCAATCGTATGGACAATTTTGACATTTCGTAGGCTACGTTTTCGACGATAGTTTTCTGTTTTAAAGACGTTTTAGTTTTTATTATTAATATCTTGTTAATAGGAGTTTTGCGACTCTAAAATACCAAAAAGTGTCCAATTCTGTATCTGCAGTATAGATGCATCAGCGCTGACAGAGTCTATCCACCGCATTTTTGACCGGTACTCTGGACTATCCATTTAATTTCTGAATTACAACAATTGCCTGCGGCGCGTGTACCTATATAAATAGCGGAGCAGTTAATAATACCTATGATAAATTATTATAATAACACCGTATGCAACAATCACATGTGTGCAGTATTATTTTAAGAAAATTATGTAGGCCAAATAATATTAATGCACTTTGGTGCTTACTGTAGTTTTATTCACCCACCGACTGTGTGGGTGAATTTTGATTGTGAGTAAAAATAATGAATTATAGAATAGTACAAGGTGGTTGATATATTTAAGGTGAAATTATTTGTCGAACGCAGTCATAAAAGTGTGACCAAGAAGGGACTACCTGCTTTATTCTACTTTTATGACTGCGTTCGAAAGTTCAAAATAATTTCACTGTAACAATATTTAGGGAGACCTCAGTCAAGATGGTCTGACGATGTGAGGAAACAAGTGGATCCAGCATGCCCAGGATAGGGTTCTGTGGAAAGTCAAAGAGGAGGGCTATATGTCCAGCATTGAAATTAAAACGACTGAGAAAGAAGAAGAAGGAGATGGTCAATCAATGAAAATTAGCAAGTCTCTTGCGGGGTAGGCAGAGAGGACAGAGCACCATCAGACTGCTCCATCCTTTCATACACTCCTTGCTTCAGTCACATTCGTGCAATTTGCCAGTGGTGTTTCATTTTGTAAGGGAAAAAAAATGCGAGTATCTTTTACAGTATTTGCTATACAGTATAATAAAGAACTTGTGTCAAATAATAAGTTTTCTTTATTCTAATATCACAAGCAACATTTGAATTATAATGTTTTCCAAGAAATGGGTAGAATAATCAAGCTAATGCTTAATTTAATAAAATTTCTTGGCAAGGCTTAAGCTAGCATTAAGGATGATAGTACCTATAATCCGAATAAATAAATAAATAAATAAGATAAGAGGCCAGTATTGGGCAGACAGTTATAGAACTGAGTTTCGAGATTTAAAGATCCTAAAAACGGTGTGTTTTTCCAATACATTTAAAAAAACTACATAAAAATTGGAACGGCTAAAAGCAAAACAATTTTTTAATTCTCAAATATGATGTTACGGTCATTTCCCTCGGCATTAAGGTTCAAAATCGCATGAACAATCGCATGATAAAATGTAAAGAATAGCGTTTTTTTTCATTTTTTGGGGTTATTTTCGCTTAATAAATCAAAAAACATTTACGGTCATTCCCTAGATTTTAATGCATATTATCTATATGTACTTACAAAAAAATACTCCTCTACTTTCGGGAAACGAGTTTCTGTCTTTCGCAAAAAAGAGCAGAGGTATTTTTCACACTTTACTTAGAAATCCATACAAGCGATATAAAAAAAAACTTTTACGCTCATTATAAAGGTTCAATGTATCTACCCTATTTTTTCCAAAGCATATTTAGTAAGGTTGTCTAGATCTAAGGTTTCCCGTTTTTTGAAATTTTTGTAATGTCACTATGCCTCAGTGGCGAAGGGTGGATTTCTGCAGAAGGGAAGACGAGGTTAACCTTTTTTATTGTATTACCTATGTCAGATTAGGCCCTTTATAAGATCCTAAACAAAAAGGTAACTCGATGTGAATCGTGTTCTTAGGTAGCTTCGCGCCTGCTATGCCTACTCTTAAAAAGTCAGTTACAATATTTTTTCTGTATGTTTTTCCGCAGTAATTTTCAACAAATTCAATAACATCTCCCGCATTGTACTAATGTAATAAATTATTATGAACATATTCAACTAATTTATTTGGATGTTGCGTCATATTTTTGATTATGAAATTATGATCCTTTTGTGCCAAATTATATTCCATTTGAATGATGGTAATTCTGTTTACGAGGGTTGGGGGTTGTGGCGGCCATTCCCTTTGGAGGGATGGGGTTGAGCAGGGCCGGATTTAGAGGTGTGGAGGATTCGGGGCAACAAAGGAGTGGAGGCCCCCTGGCCCCAAATTATTTTCCAAATAAAATGGTAATTTTTTTTCAATCGAGTTTTCCAATAATTAATTATTGTGAAACCAAGTATAAAGGTAAAACGCGAAAAAAATATCAAAGGAAAAGTTGTATAGGTACTATCCTTTATTTGTTTTTTTCGGAAGTCTCTATTGTGTGGGCCCCTCTTTTGTGGAGGCCCAGGGCAGTAGCCCCGGTTGCCCTCCCCTAAAACTGGCCCTGGTTTCTAGGTATGAAATTAGGCTTTCAACCTTTTCTGAGAAGGTTTTGTTAATTAATTTGGTACATGTGGAAACACAGAAAAACTCTGAAGTATATAAAATCATTTTCATCTTTTGGGTACGAAAATTATTTTGTATTATATACGTACAAATTTTATTTATTGAAGGAATTGTGAATAGAAACATGAGTTTCCATAATTAATAACTTAAATAAACCACAATAAGAGTACGCATATTGACATTTCAAAAATTTCTAAAAACGGGAGACCTTAGATCTCGACAACCGTTGCTAAATATGCTTTGGAACAACATAGGGCAGATGCTTGAACATTTATCTAGGGAATAACCGTAATTTTTTATATACATATATCTTTGATCTATTGATTTCTCAAAAAAAAATGTGAAAAACTTCTCTGATCTTTTTTCCGAAAGACAGAAACTTGTTTCCCGAAAGTCGCAGAGTATTTTTTTTTGTATTGTTAAAATACATTAAAATCTAGGGAATGACCGTAAAAGTTTCACGATTGAAGCGAAATTAACCCAAAAAAATTTAATTTTTTTTCCATTTTATCATGCGACTTGTAATCGATTTAGAACCTTAATGCCGTGGGAAATGACCGTGACGTCATAGTTGGCTCTTAAGACTTAATAAGTTTAGATGGTTTGGGCAAGAAAGAGGACCAAAAGATAAAAGTATAATGGGGAAGATCCTGTTCGCAAGATCCTCAAGGATGGACGCAACGTAAAAGAAATCTGAGTGTTTACTGTTTACGAGGACTGCTTGCATCAAAGAGGACGCCTCTGATTAGATGTCATGTTAATAGATTAGTTAAATTGAGTCTGACAGTAAATTAACTTTACCTACATTACTACGTATATACCTCATAGTTCTAACTAACTAACTAACAACTAATTAATTTAATCTGATGTAGGTATAGAATCATGGGCGTTGCCAGGGGGGGCAGGGGGGCAGCTGCCCCTTAGTGGTTGGAATAGGTATATAACTTTATTTTATTTATTCAATCACATGGGCACAAACAGTTATAACAGCACATATCAACAATTAAACAAAAACAGAAAGGAAACCAGTGAAGGCCCGTCAATTTTACCAGAAAAACATTTCTATGTTAAAACAAATTAAACCCAAAAAACTGTGACAAAAATGCAAAATGATAAAATCTCACAAAAAATCAAATAATTACCACACATTTTCTCATCATGTAATAAGTTTTCTAAAATCGGTATGAAAATCTATCAAAATACAATTATTTCTTAAAAAATAATTACCTGCGGCGCATTTTTTTATTACTTTTTAATTTTTATATACAAAAAAATTATCTTACATATTACTGTGTGAATTATTATGTACATTTTCATATAAATCAAACCACATCATGACTTCCTTCACTATGTCTCAATTAAAAGCTATTTACGCTTTTTGTGTGCTAAATCAATAAAAAAAAATGTTGCCCCCCCCCTAGCTCCGAGGCTGGTGACGTCCATGTATAGAATTAAATATACCGCTGTGTTGTACTGTAGGTGCTGTACTGTCTAATATATTATTATAGAGATGTGTGTAAGTTAGGTACAAATAAATTTAGGTCGATGAATAATCAATCAGGAATAGACTACTGAAACTGAATGATGTACTGTTGTTAGGTTTATTAGAGCTTGTGTTACATAGTTATCAGTTGTTTAAGACAATGTCTGATCTGATGGTATTATCCGCAATATCTAGACACCGTGCTAACTGAAACACTGAACTAAATTATTGGTAGTGGGCTGGACAATGTCTGGACAGGAGGATACTACATGGGCACCCAGAATCCTGCAATGGAGGCCCTGGACAAGAAATCAAATCGAAGCGTTAGTATACCTCCAAAGTGCTGGGGGCCCTCTGCTTTGCCTCTCTTGTGCCGGCGGACCTTCCGCCGAACAGAGTATGGATCAATCCCAATGGTTGGGTGTTGCCTGCATATGTCCATTGTGTTGATTCATGTATAGATTCTAAGAACCCTAGTACGTAGCAAATACGTAACTGTAAGATAGCATATAAGATATTGTATTAGTTCATAAGGACCATTTGTAAACGTTGACGGTTGCTTTAAATCGGGGAGGGGTTTGTTGGGGTGAGCCCTTCAGGCGATCCCTGAGCCCTCCTCAGTATGTATTACTTTGTACAAATATCGGATGAAATAGGAACTGGCGTTCCTGTACCATCCAAGGGTAAGTGAGAGGGAGCAACCCTTAACGGGTAGTATACCTCCGGTGGTAAAGGTGGTTTGACGACATAGTCCAACAAGCAGGCCTGACCTGGATGAGAAGGGGGAGAACAGAGACGAGTGAAAGGGAATGGTAAGGTACTAAGTTTTTTCGGTGAAGGGAGGATTTCTGTAGGGAATAGAGATCCTTCATACGGTTGTCCATGACTGGAACTCTTTGCCTCATTAGCACACTAGGTGCAATAGTAGGAAGAGCCAGACCTATGACATCAGCTCCAGTAGGTAGGTACTACGGATTGTAGATTATTGGCCAGGTTTCCCTATTCATCTTCTAAAACCCATAGATATGTACCAACCTTCTCGAAGACATTTTTAAGAAACTGAGTGCTTCTTTAACTTATAAAATTTTATCTACTTATGAGTGTTCCTTTGTTTTTAAAAAATGCCTACATTGATAGCATTGCCTGTAACATCTAATCGCAGAATACATCGCTAAATTTACTACACCACAATATATTAATACAACAATTCGTATTTATATACCATATGCCTGCTCTTAAATAACAATTATTTGTTTGATCTTAAAAATAATGATTATACGTACCTATAGTTGTTCTATCTTTCTAATAAATTAAGTGTAGGCATATTGACATTTCAAAGAATTGAAAAAAATATAGGGTACAGATACCTACCTGCATTATAAACCTTTATGTAGGGAATGAGCGTAATGATTTTTTATATCTTGTATGGATTTATCAAAAAATAAAAATTGAAAAACACCTCTGACCTGTTTGTTTTTTGTATTGATAATATGCATTAAAATCTATAGTATTTACTATCATTTTACGGTCATTTGACCGTAAAAGTTTTTTGAGTGGTGCGAAATTAACACAAAAAAGGAAATAAAAACGTTTGATTCCAAACACTTTGCATATTTCTGTGTTTAGCAATGTGTGTGCCTTGCGTAAATGATTGTCGAATGTCGTCCATAGTGTTTACTAGTTCGAGTGTGTTGAATACTTGACCGGAGTGTTTATAAAGTATAGCGATTGTTTATAAGGTGAGTATACAAAAAAATAACACTCTTATAAACACGCACCAGACGGAAAACCATCAAGAATTTAATATTGTGCAATGTTGTACCATGAGAGATATTAAACACATGTAGCAAAATTAATATTCGGTATAAACTATTTCCGGGCGAAACTATTTCAATTCAGGTATCTATAGGTATAGCAGGCGCAAAGGTATTTATAATAACACAATAATCCCCATCTAGTTACCTTTTGGATCAAATGATAGGTAAGTATAATAGTGTCTAATCTGACGTAATCCCATAAAAATGTTAGCCCCGGCATCCCTTCTGCAGAAATCCACCCTTCGCCACTGGTGGGTATGTATGTTTGTTCCACCATAACTCTGAAACTCCTGTAGAAAATTAAACCAAACTTGGTGCACGAATGTCTGACTATCTGGAAACGAATACTGTGTGGTAGAAACTTCTGGAAATCCAGAATCTCCTGAAAAATTTTGCTGCTAAGGGGATTCAAGGGTTGTGTGGCGTCGTGTGTGACATCGTTTGAAAGGGTGTTGGGAAAGAAATTCAAATCGTAAGTCATATATTGTCCAGCTCAGGCCATCGGGAGACACCGTAGAAAACTGTAGAGTTTAGGCGTACATTGTAGAACCTTCTAGAAAGTTTTGTAGAACCTTCTAGAAAGTTGTACAAGAAAGATGAACACGGTTCGGGTCATACTGTCGATCTACTTCACTACCCCAAATTTGCCGTTGCGAAGCAGGGTAACATAGCTAGTGCAATAATAAATGCTTGCACCTGCTACAGATATGCATTCATCAACAATCGACATTGGTACGCGGCGGTCTGGCGTTGTGTACTCCCTTCCTAACTTGAAAAGGACGCGGCGTGAGGGAATTTAGGTAGCCTTCCTAACGCTCTGATATCGTTGTTATAGGGACGGTATACAAAGAAAGATGGTCTAACAGGTTGTCGGAATTAATTTTTATTCTGGACTGTAAAACAGCAAGAAAAAAATTACTTCCGACTTTGAGCACCATAACACACCCGTCTCTAATGCTGGATTTCACCAACTTTAGTAATAGCGGAGATAGGAGCCACCATATCATATAAAATTTGTGCTAGGTGGCTCCTAACTCCACTATTCCTCACCTAAAAAGTTGGTGAACTCAAATCCAGTATAAGATTGTGGGCGATAGGTTGATTGGAGAAATTATGAGTGTCGGGTTCACTAACGTTCATTTTAATAATTTGATAATTCTTATTGCGATGAGAGTAGGAATCAAAAACGTATACATATATCCACGTATTATTTGTAATTGGATGTGGGCAGGTCTGACTCTAACTGCCAACAGTCAATCCAATTCTGACAGCACTGATTTGGTGGGTGATTTATTAATCACTCTGACTGACAAACGGACATTGACGGACTTGACTGACAAAATATATCAAAGGAAATTTCATTCACAATCTGGATATCGACAAATACTATGTAAATACGTCTACCCATATGGGCGTCGTTAGATCGTCATATGAGATTGGAATTGGTTTAGGTATATTTTTTCATGCTAAACGATAAAACCTCACAAAAAATCACGTTATTACCAAATATTTTCTCACCATGTCATAAATTTTCTAAAATTAGTATGAAAATCCATCAAAATATACTTAATATGATGGATTTTGGAAAAAAAATTGCCTGCTGGATACTTTTGATAAAAAACATTTTTCATACATATTATTGTGCAAATTATTATGTACATTTTCATATAAACCAAGCCACATCATGACCTTCTTCAGTTTGTGTCACACAAAAAAAAATCTGAATGTCCCAAAGAGAATGCCTTTTCTGGAGTCGATTTAAAAATATTTCTCTTGGAGATTTGACAACAATTATCGACACAGGTAGATCCTTAGGTATACAAAATAATTGAAATACTTAAGTAAAGTCTTATAAAAAACAAAAATTCTAGTATCTTATGAAATTGTACCTTATTACCAAGCATCTTTTTTTATGAGAGTACGTCAGTCGAAAATGTTTACACAAATCGCCCTAAATTCTAAAAAAAAGTGGAACCTAATGACTTCTTTATACTCTGAAATGGATATTTCAGGGTTGAAAAATTAACATACTCGTAATTAGGTAGTAGACCATTTGACACAAACACATGAAAAAACTATTATTTTATACCTAACGGCTATCCACTCGTCAGCGAGTGATCTCAGATGAAAAAACAAATAACAATAAAAAAATAGTTTATTAGGGATTTTAGCCACACCTGGAAGAAAAGTTGATCAACAAAATAGCAATTTCACAGCAATAGTTAATTAGGTAAATACTTGTATTAGGATAGGGATAGTGTATTTTGATTTGCATGTCGTATTGTTTTGTCCCTATCTATGAATTGTTTGAATCGCTAATGGGGTAAATAGTGACACGCGCTTACACACAAACAGTGGCGGATTATCCATAAGGCAAAGTAGGCACGTGCCTAGGGGCGCGAGGTTACAAAGGGGCGCGCGAGCCGCGCGATGAAGCTTTTAAACAAAAACAAAAAAATAGAAAAAATAGTTGTGTAAGTAAGTATGCACCTACTTACACAATATAAAAGATTATGTAATTCTATAGAGATGTAGAGTTTCCGAAGCATGCTCCGCCTTCTTGATTATTTCTACATCGCATGATTTTACAATAGAAGTTGGTAAGATACAACTGCAATGGTTGCGAGTTCGTCGCGTCGATCCGTTCGCAAGCATTTCTAGATTGTGGGGTAAAAGGTGCAGCGCGGGGATAGGAGCCAAGCAGCCGCCCCGGCCGCCACACGCTGGTCAGCTCGAGCAGATGCTTGCAAAAGTTTGAAAGAGTCATTTCCAGAAATTCACGATGCTTTAATTGCTGTCGAGAAGAATCCTGAGCAAAAACGTTCTGTTGTATGTGAAGCTGAAGGCATAAGATTGAAATTAGAACGACTAGAAACTGCTTTCATGATCTATTTTGGGGTTTTATTTTGGTTCACATGAACAAAACCAATAAAAAATTACAGTCCGTTGATATTGACATTTGTACAGTTATTCAAATGTATGACAGTATAATTCACATACTTTCTGCAGAAAGGTAAAATTTTAATAAATATGAACAGCGAGCCTTGGAATTCTCATTAGTCAAATAATATGAAAAAGACACAAAGAGGATACGGAAGAGAAAGCTCACAGCAGATGAATCTGCCGAAGATATTACTTCTTCATTATCTGGTCGGGAAACATTCAGAGTGACAGTGTATCTAGTAATTATAGACAGGTTGAACTTCAAAAGAGACGAGAGGCGTACAGCAATTTTTACACTAAATTTTCGTTTTTAAGCAATTTGGTCAATTTGAACACTGAAGAAGTTCAAAATAGAGCTAGTATGTTAGTAACGATGTACTCTGGTGATTTAGAAAAGTGATGAATGTGTCCATCTACGTTCTTATTTCACAAAACGATAGCTCGAGGTGGAGAACTGCCCCGAACAACCAAAGTGATTTTACAGGTTCTAAGAAATAAAGAACTTGAAACAATTTACCCAAACATTGACATAGCCTTAAGAATGTGCGAATCGACGGCAGTCAGCAATTGCAGTGGTGAGCGGAGTTTTTCCTGTCTAAAGAGAGTGAAAAATTATCTTCGCTCAACCATATCAGATAAGAGATTAAATTCGTTAGCAATACTTAACATTGAATCAAACTTATTATAATCTTTAAACTATGACGATGTTATTGACAACTTCGCAAGACAAAAATGTAGACGCAGATTCTTTTTTAACAGTTGTCATTCAATGTGATTAGTATATACCAATATTTAAATAAATAATTCATAACTGTAATTTTTTATTCATCAATCAATTAGGTAATCAATTATTTTATTAATTATTCCTACTAATATTATAACTGCGAAAGTGTGAATTTGTGTGTATAGGTTACTTCTTCATGAGCAAAAAAACTACTAAACTGATTTTGATGAAACTTGGTATGTAGATTGCTGGAGACACAGATTTACACATTTTATCCCAAAATTTCCACGGGATGGGGCATCACGATGGGTTAAGCCGTGTGGCGCAGCATTAATTATTATAGCATGTATAAGTACTAGTTAAAAATTAGGTATACCTAATATAATATGGACGCTAGAGGGGCGCCGATGAGGTGCTTGCCTAGGGGCGCTCTCAACACTTGATACGCCTCTGCACACAAAGGCTTGGAGGTAAAAATCTAACCTTAAAATTGAAGTGTGCAGGGGAGAAAATATGAACAAACAAATGCTGAAATAAAATAGATTTAATAACAAAAAAATAACAAAACTCACCTTTAATTTGGTTGGACAAGAGCACAAAAACACTGTTTTTATTTATTGGTTATAATAGTGAAGAATTAAAAACACAGTTTAATTTAAGTATAAAATTTCACAATATGTATTTTGACAGTCACGCGTGGCGTACAAAAAACTACCCTTATAATAAAATAATCACAAAAATGTTTAAATCGAATTCATTTTGACTTATTTTTACGTTTATTGTTAATTTATTAATTTAATTTGACTATTGTTTAATTGTATTTCGTTTGGAAGACAATGTTACGTTAGAATCGTGTGTAAAATAAACAAAATATGCGGTAATATGTTGATGTGTTGTAGTAGAAACGTAATCAGCTGCGAACGTGTACTGGGCGCCATTATAGTGTTTTCTATTTCCGCGATTGCGCCGTGACGTCCTGCGTCGGGACGCTGTGGCTGTTTGCCGTGGCTGGGGGTGAACATACGAAGATGTGTGTAGGAAAATAGGGGTGTTTGAAAATATGGGGGATGTTTTTTCCACGCTTTTATTGAAATTCATCTGCCAATAGTGTTCATTTTCTTGATCTTACCCATATCATAAATTTTCAGTACTTACGAAAATCTATTAAAATGCCATTTTTTCATAAAAAAATTACTTCGCCCATTTTTCTTTAAAATATTTGCATGCAGCGCTATTTACTATGGTTTCTGTATTTGAAACCAAACCAAATCTTGACCTACTTCATTTAGTCACCCAAAAAATTTCTATCGCTATTGGCTATTCTTAGTACTATTAAAATACTTAAATTTTGGTTGACCCCCTAGCTCCGAAGCTGGCAACGACACCTGTTATGGGGTTAAATATCTGCGAGATCGACTCCCAGCTGTTAATCCATCTTTTTAGTGGTCTCCTACTTTGAGGTTTTCCATGCAGCACAATGTGAGGGACCCTGGATGGTTCCATTCTTTAGACATGCGCATACCAGTATCGCCTTCGTTGCCTTCCCCGTTGACATCTTCGACTTCGCATATTTCTCTGATTTCAATGTTCGTTATTCTGTCTCTGACAGTCTTCCCTGTAATATTTCTTCTTCATCTTAGAGATGCTCTGCCAATAATATGTTCGAAGATCTCTCATTAGTGCTGTTATTTTGCTCTTCAAATTTTAGTAACATCCCAATACCTTTAAATTATGCCCACATACTATTTGATTTGCTTTCGGTGACAGTTTAAAATTAAATCATATAAAAACACGTTTCAATTGGTAAACTGAAATTTTTATTTGGCAAAATATGAGCGTGGCTCTTAAAAAGCGTTTTTTTTAAGCTAAAACCAATATGTTAAGAAAAATGAAATCAACGTTTCAAACACTCATATTTTTTGAACACAGGTGGAACCTTATAAATTAATATCGTTATTTATAAACCTAGGTACCTAACTTTAAGGGTGTTTTTGATCATTGAAGGAAAATCCCGCGGGCTAAGGCCCTCCACGTCCCCGGGTAGCTCAGGCGCATTAATAGCGACCTCTTTACCCGCACTTCTAGGTAAATCTTATTAAGAGGTGGGCCCAGGGTTAGCCTTAAGAGAGCCTCCTGAAAACCCCGCCCCTAAATGCTCTGATTTTGCTCAATGTAAGACTTTAAAAATAAATTGAATTAAATACGGCGGCACGCTGCTTTACGAGTCCCCGAGCCGGGATAATTGAACACGATATAACGCGCTAATCAATAATACAACACTGGGTCACTGGGATTATAGTCCTTATGCACTACACACATAAGGACTAAATAAATCAAATACAGTTTATATTTCAAATATAAATAATTCAAAAATAGAAAAAGGAATAGAACACTATTGTCTTTGTAGAATATGTTCTTTTGTTTTCTTTATCCCTTTCAAAGGAAAGTGTTCTTTATTGCATTACGGCATAAGGGATAGTTTTTTGTGGTTGGTTTTTCATATCGTGTTTTAAATGGCCTTATTGACGAAGTGACCTATCTCAATTTATATTATTAGACCAATGTCAGGGTTGCAGACCCTTTTATATCGCAAACACCCCTAAATTAGGTCTATTTTAGTCCCAGTAGTTATAGTTGCCTACTGTTATTAAAGATAGGGACTCAACTATGACGTCGCGGTCATTTCCCGCGGCATTTAGATTAAAAATTGCATGAACAATCGGATAATGAAATGCTAAAAATAGCGTTTTTTTTATTTATTGGGGTTATTTTGCTTCATTAAAAAAAACTTTTACAGTCATTCATTAGATTTTAATCTTTATTATCAATGGTAAAAAATATATCTTTCTTTGTGACTTTCGGGAAAAAAGTTGCTGTCCTTCGAAATAAAATTCACAGGTGTTTTTCACATTTTTTTTTTGAGAAATCTGCACAAGATATAAAAAAATCTTTTACAGTAAGTTCCTAGATATAAGTTCAATTTATACCCTATTTTTTCCAAAGCCTATATGGCAACGTTGTCGAGATTTATGGTCTCAAAATTTTCTTTTTTGGTTTAAATATCGGTATACCCACTCTTAAGAACGCCGCTTAAATATTTCTGTATAAAAATTGAATTAAGTAATACTTAATCAAAATTTACCAATACAACCTCGTTCCATACTCAAACAATTCATGTCGCAACCAATCAAAATTTAGAAGACGCCATATACCTACCTAATTAAATTATTGGTCCATTCCACTACAAGAAAAGAACTTCATCAATTCCGACCAATAAACCTAGAAATTTATTGATATTAAAGAGTTATACAGGTTGCCTAAATTTAGGAGTAGGTTTGTCCATCTTCTTCTTTTTCAGCCGTTTCAATTCCAATATTGGACACAGGCCTCCCCTTTGACTTTCCACAGAATACCCATCTATCTATAGAAAAAAAAAAACAATATTTTTTACTAATATTTTTATATAATTTCTTTGTTTTAAAATACACAAGGTTATCAAACATTATAAACAAATTCACAAAATAAAAAACAATTTACAAATAGTCCACACAAAAAATTGAATTTTTCAAAAAGGGTTGTGTACAAAAAACTTAATGCAATAGGTTTTCAAGAATGTAAGGATAGGTAAGTATACAAAAGGTATGCAAGAATTTAAGGATAAGTATACAATAGGGTCAATAGGTATTATAAAAATATTTTTGTAAAAGTTCATTTGTATGATTGTTCTTGCTTGAATTTAGATGAAAACACTTTTTCCCATGATTTTCAGGATATTCGATTTTTAATAGAAAAGGATTTTCAATATATTACAGTTTTTTTCCTCAACAGAGACGAGAGGCATCTTCATTTACATAATGTAGCGTTATGTGAACTCCCTTTAGTTTTTAATAGAAACTAACAAATGGGTACATGCTTAGTGTTAACATTTGGCACCAAAATATTTAGCGTGATTATTCGAGAAAGCTCGCTTAATTCTTAAAAATAGATTCACACAGCAACCCTTGAAGGGGTCGCCTTGATACACACCCCTGAAAAACCCCACCACAAGCGATGGGCTTGATCACAGCAACATACAGCCCAGAAAATCTATTGATTACAATCTTAAAAATAGGTTTAACACAGTAGGAATAAATCTTAACATGTAGAAATATGTAGCGATAGGTAAATTCGAAAATGAAGCTGAGTACAAGAAAATAAGTACATAAATATGACAATACGACACAGGCACAACACAATACTATGCAAATTAATTCAACGAAATAGAAATGTAGGAACTTATGCTACTTTGAGCGAACAAATTTGAGTGAGAGTTGACCGGGTCTCAAAAGAACGCATAACGGATTAACATTACAATATAACAACAAACATATATAAATATGGGAACTATTGTCGAAGCGCGGCCTTACTTTTTGTGAAAAACATATTTCTTTTATTCAAAAAAGCGCTAAAAACGATATTATTTCGCTTGGCTCGACTGCGGGTGGGGCCGGACTAGGGCTCAGAAAGTCGGGATGTGTTTTTTTAAACGAATTTAGTAAATTTACAATGTTTTGGACTTGAAATGTCACTCCTGTCAAAAGTTTATCATGTTTTAAAAAGGCACTAATTTTCCCCATATTTCTGTATGGAGGAGAATCATGGACGATAAAAGCCCGAGAAAGGCAAAGGATCAATGCCTTCGAGATGTGGTGCTGGAGACGAATGCTGAGAATCCCCTGGACAGCGAGAAGGACCAATATCTCCATTATAAAGGAGCTAAAAGTACACGACAGACTGTCCTCCATCTGTCTAAAGCGAGTCCTTCAGTTTTTCAGACACATTGCCAGAAGAGACGACAATAGCCTTGAAAAACTGATGGTCGTGGGAGGAGTAGAAGGCAGAAGAGGTAGAGGAAGATCCCCCGCTAGATGGACTGACCAGATCAAGGCTGCCACAGGTACATCAGTGGTTGGAGCAATGCGTACGGCGGTGTGTCGGGAGAGGTGGAGGACAACAATCCAGAACGTAGTACGGACAAGGAGAGGATGGTCACGACCCTCAGCAGTGAGGACATCGACGCAGAAGAAGAAGAAGAAAAACTATATTTTTTCGCGCTTTTTTAAAACAAAATAAGCTTGTAAATGAATGGGGCCGCGCTTCGGCAATAGTTTCAAAATATGTATACTTATTAATAACTAGTGGGTACCTACCCGTGAATTCACGGAGGGAGGTTTAATATGTTTTTGTGTAAGCACTATTACTACTCCACCCTTCAAAATTCTTCGAGAGAACACAGGAAGATCACAAGGCTCCGTCTTTTCCCCGTCTTTCCAATATCGTCAAGAAAGTCGTAAAACCAGATTCACATCGTCGACTTTTTTAGTTGATACCCACTCGTGAAAGCCACAAGACTCCTCTTTACCTCTGTCATTCCCATACTCATACTGCCACTCTACCACGGTCTTTAAAGTTTATCGAAGGAACACATCAGGGAAACCACAAGGCTCAGTCTTTTCCCATGCCCCTGTTATTGCTGTTGATACTGCTGCCCAGATAATGTTCTGATATCATTGTAATAGGAACAATGTACCGTAAAGAGCAAGGGGGTTTCTGTGCATGGGAAACCCTGTGTGTCTTGCATTATTGAAACATGCCAAATATAGGACCATGCGAATCCTTTCGTAGCCAACATGTTCTTACATGTGGCGAACTGGACAGTATAGAAAAAATATAGGGTCTTACCTACTTTTCATACTAATTCTCAGTACCTATGACAAAAAAATATTTGATTAAGTACTTCAATAATCAAAGCTAATTCTACATACGTATCTACTATACCTACAGTAAGTATGATTTCTAAAAGAATTCTTATTGCATTTTGTATCAAAAATATTGATATAATAGGTAGGTAGGTATAGTACCTTTTCAAAACTGTTTTCATTCCATTTGGCTATACGTACCTACTATATATATAGTATGTAGGTATGATTCGAAAAACTCGATGCATTCTGTATCAAGTAGGTACGTACCTACCTATAAGTTACTGTATTCACCAAGTACCAATAATTCGAAATTTCAAAAAGTTTGAATTCACATTACGTCAAACGTATTGTTGAACCAACACTTTTCGTCCGATGTAAAGCGCTAGTGTAGAGAACATTTTCAAAATTTCATAGATTCGATCCGTTAGTTTGCATAATAATCACGGTACTATTTATTTTCGTCGCGCGCTGCGCACAGATGGACCGACAGACAGACATAGTACAATTATTTAAATTGATCATACAATATAATTAATAACAATGATATGAAAACATACACTTTGATATGGTTGGATAATTTCTTTATATAATATTTAATTTAACTTCTATTGACTAGGTACAATAATATAATAATTTGTATTGTTTTTATAATACATATGAACACACACACAATTTATAAAATAATAATATGCAGGTATGAAATAAAAATTGCGTGATTTGTATTTTAAGGAATGCAATTTTGATTCAAGTATTTCTTCCTGGATTAATACTGTGTACTTATTGCAATAGGTATGCAATAATTTAAGGATAAGTATACAATAGGTATCACAAAAATATTACGGTAAAAGTTAATTTATAATGATTGTTCTTGCTTGAATTGAAATCAAAACACTTTTCCCATAACATTCAGGAGTTTCGATTTTCAGTAGTTTTAAATAGAAAGTAATAAACGGGTATGCTTATGGCGTTAGCATAAAACAGTGGGTTGGATCATGAGCTTCCGACTGGGAGGTGCCGGGTTCAAATCTCAATACATATTCTTCACTTCACAACATAAGTTTTTAGCTTACGGTGCAGTGTGCAGAGGCCTGAGCCAAACACGAAAATTGCTGAAATCGTTTGCGTTTTACGCATTGTTTCCACGGTGATTGAGTTACCACTATAAAATTTCCAGCATTTCCTGTGTTTTGGCTCAGGCCCCAGGAAAGTATTTGAGTTTATGTATGGAAATTTTTAAATAGTATTAAATAATTTTACAAAGTGATTACATTAAAAAAATATTACAGGATCTCTTTAAATTAGGTATCACAGATATAATTTTGTAATACATAACATTAATTAAATAAATAAATACTTATTTAAACAATCGATTACATATTTGTGGTTAATAATAAAACAATTTATAACATAGGTAATAATACTTTTTAATAATACCACATTAACAACATCCAAATTTAATCTCAAAAATATTAAATTTTAAAAATAAGTACTTAAATGTAAAAAATGTTTTAAGAATCAGCTTATATTTCTCCATATAAAAATTAAATAATAAAAATTTACCATTTGAAATGTTTTTACGATACAGCAATACTGAAATTTTAAAAGTAAATGTCAGTGCAAAATTTCAAGGTGTTTTTTAGGGTACTGAATCCGAATTCGAGGTTTACCAACGAAATTTTGTGAAGAAACATGTGCAAAATATGCAAAAAAAGGCTTTTTTTAACTAAGTAAAACGAAAATACATACATAAAATATCCTACAAATTTGGCCCATGTAACTTTTGTCTAAAATAAATAGCAACGGAGTTGTCAAGCTCTAAAAACTGGCAAATTTTCGTATTAATTGAAAATGTATGAAGAATGTTCACCTAGTTAGATTTATAACCAAATTTTAACAACTATTCTTCCAATTTATGAGACATATTTTACCTCGTTGGACAAAAATTAACTCATGGGTGGTATACATTCGGATTTATATTATTTATGTATTTATCTTAATATATATTATAGGTATGATTTCAACAACTTTTTAGGTTAGGAATAGAGGAGATAGGAGCCACCTAGCACACATTCCTCACCTAAGGAGTTGGTGAAATCCAGCATAAGTAATCTGATATTTTTATATTAATTTATTTATGTTAAGTGGAAGCGTTTCTTCGTATCAGGATTTGGTTCGTTACATGACAACATTAAATAGTATTAATAAAACGACAAAAATATTAATTAATTAATGATTATATCATAAATATACATTTGGTCAACAGTTAATAATGAAAATGTGCTCAATACTGTGCGGTAAAGTTTTACCAGTCACAAATTTTATTAAAAAATCTCTAATGACGTCTGGGCAGGCCTGCAATGAGCATCCAGAGACTGTACACATCAAAGCTGCGTGACGCTGGAATGATATGGGAATAGGCAACGGAGTTGGCCCAGTACAGAAAAACCTGGAAAAACTGGGTGACGACCACATGCTCCACATAGGGAGCGGACGTGGAAGGTCTTATATGCTGTCATTTGGCTTCAGCACCCTGAATTGTTCTCAGCCAACACAGAGAGAATCGTCTTGAAACTGAATACAGTGATAGGTGAAAGTATTGACTACAGGTTGGCTGTCCTAGAATTACAATATATGCAAATTCCTTGAACAAAAAAATATTCCGAAAGTACCCCTGTAATTTACGGGAGTTAAGGATTATCTGTTCAGTTTTTGAGATGTAAAAGTGTAATTTAGCCAAAATACTGGTACTAATTATAATCTTAACAAGTTGGCTGTTGTGGATTTTTTAATTTGTTCCCAGGTTTTTTTTAAAAAGCTGAAATTCACATTGTCGCTTACGTTATTTTTATTTCATGCTAACATTTTTACACAAAATAGGAAAAAGTTGAAGCCAAAATGGAATGATTTTATCTCAGTTCATAATTAAGCCCATAAATTGACAATTTCATGAAATTAATAAAATTTGTGACTAATATTTCACAAAAATGCTAAAATACTACCACAAAATTACAGCCAAAAAATGAATACTTACATAAAAAATACCACAATACTCAATAAATACTTAAGTTACTAAAAAAATATATTGCAATATGTTTAACATTAATACAAATATGACTTTACTTCGGTTCACTACGGACAACATAATAAAGGAACATTATCGGTTGACTAGCGGATAATTCATAACCGATAAGTCCACACTTTGGATATGTTTAAAAATATTATCTGTATAATATATACAGGGGAACCTTAAGTCACGAACTTATTTTGTGCTTTGAGTCTGTTTGTAATTTGAAATATTTAGTCAAAATTGGGATATCATTTACGATGTTGAACTGGCTGAGAACATCATAAAAAAATGTTGAATGCATTTGTCAATTTCGTATTAAGAGCCCAAACAAATCAATTTCTCGAACAAATTCCAAAAAGTCATTTCAAAATTGCAAAAAAATCAACGCCCTGTGCTTTCTGCTGCATAATCAGCCTTATCGACCGCTTAACAAGTTTGTGCGTGCATTCTTTGTGCATCAAATGAAATATGCGCTTACCAGTTACCACACAGTGAAGGAATCACTTACTTAGCGTAAACGATTCCGATGTTATACCTTTTTTAAATTATGGCATTCTTTTTCAATGAGCCTGTACTATGCCAATAGATATTTTATCGTGGCGAGTAAAAAAAATTGTGGTTTTTCTAAGACAGGTTCGTTGAGACTTTAACGAACTATAAAATATAATGTAATACTAAAAATAATACTTCAGCAATTGCAGGACACAGCCGGTTTCGTGTGTTGACTGGCCTTAATCTTTTGTACTGTATTTTGTTTATTTTGTGTGAATAACATCGCAAACTCTGTCGAATTCTCCATCCTGAAAAATAAAACGTGTATGAAAATTAACATAAAATAAAATTGCATAACATTCACCTTCAATTGTATCTTATTACAGAAACATGGATTATCGTCATCTGAGAATAACTGAGATTTATGCCCAGTCCCACCAACTTCCACCTAGGCAGGGACCTCTAAGTAATTTCCATACAAAAACAGAGATAATATTATTGAATGTATCACCAGAGTAACAGTAGAATTGTAAAATCCATATGAAATTCTACATAAAACTCTCCTAGTAGGGGAGATTCTGGGCGGAGATATTTGGGTTCCTAACGTAGGAGAGTTTTATGTTGAATTTGATATGAATTTATTGGGCTACTGGTGTGCCAATTTATTAAATAAATAATATATTATCTCTGTTTGTGTATGGAAATTATTTAGGGGTCCCCTGCCTAGGTGAAAGTTGGTGGGATTGGCATTAGTCTCTTTTGAGAAAATACTTTTAATCGACATTACATAACCTATGAGTAGAATCCATAGACTTTTATAATGAGTTCCCTAGATGGCATACTCAACGCTAGTAGTGAAGTAAACTGGTGCCTACAAACTGTCAAATCGTATGGAGAATTTTTTCATTTTGTAGGCAACGTTTTCGAAATTTTGATTTGATAGCCTCACCTATGGTAACCAGACAGAATCTCACAATGACAAAATCTCAACTGTCAAAAGGGTAACCTACTATTGACAGAATCGCAACTCAACACCGGAAAACCTGTTGGTGACAATTTCAATATTGTTGGGTTAGGTTCATTAGGTTATTTTTTTTGCACACAAAAACAAACAAAAAGAACCAACGGCATCAGATTTTCCGGTGTTGAGTTGCGATTCTGTCAATAGTAGGTTACCCTTTTGACAAATGAGATTTTGACATGGAACCCTCACCTATACATGACCTTGTCCAACAATACTTCTATTGCCCTGGCGATGTTGTGTCCATTAGCCGCACTGGTCTCCAGATATGTGAGATCATTCTCCTCAGCAAACTGCCTGGCTCTCTCTTCACTGATCATCCTGAACTCCTGCAGATCACACTTGTGCCCGCACAGGACAATGTCAGGTGTGGATGTCATGGCGTGAGTCTGAAATACAAATTTACGTAATTCTGGTGGAAATCGGGCATACTGTCCGTTTTCTTTCAGAAGTCTTATGAAAGCATGCCCGAGCAAACTTGGTTTAGTGTTGCTTGATGTGATAATAAGACATGGTAACATTTTTCATTATTTTCAAATTATATTTCAGAACTGTTGTTTAAAAAAACTAGCCAATTTTTGGATTGTTAGAATAAAGTGGCAACATTGTTTTTCAAACTTGCGATGGAGGTTTAAAGGAGTAATTTTTGATTTTCCAACTCGCAAAACCATCTTGCTTTTAAAATGATTTCTCTAGCGCTGCTCTGTAATATTTTCGAGATCGTAAGTTACTTGTGAAATATACAATGTGAGAATATTGCGGACCTTTGACAGCTCTTACGACAAGGTTCGACAATCAGGGCTACCAACAATACAATCTTGAAATCCACAAAATTTGGGATCAGGATCTGTTGAAGTCAATAAGGGACAACTACTGGACCACACAAAATCTGGATGGTAGAGAAAAATGGTACATACCTTTAGTTGTTCAATCCAATTACGAACTTCTAAAAAAGATTGCTCGTTTGTCAAATCAAAAAGTAAAAGGAAGCCCATTGCATCACGATAGAATGTTGTAGTTAAACTGCGAAACCTGGAAAAAGAAATAAAAAATACATGTTATGTTTTTGAGTGTACGTCATTTTGCATATTTGTATGTGATGAAATCGTACAATATTTTTTACGGATTTTCGTTAGATGTTGTTTATTTTCAACGAGTTTATCTAACAATGAAAACAAGTAAGTGAAAAAAAAAGAGACCTGATAAGAAAGATATAAGACGACGGTCAAGGGTCTCAGACATTGCGGAGAGAGTAGGGACACCGAAACGGCAGTGGGTGGGGGATGATATTATTGAATCGGTGGGACATGGGTGGAGGCAGAGCGCCCAAAATAGAGAATTAAGGAAGAGACAGGCCTATATCCTGCAGTGGAGTGAAAGGGGCTGAAAAGAGGAATGAAGAAGAATAGGTGAATATTCACAGGTACCAACTAGCAATTACATATTTTTTAAATTGAATTAAACAAAGTATTGATTAAATCCTATATCAATTAATCAATAACATTAATAAGAAACCAAAAACATTCATCGTGGTTTCGCAGATGATAAAAAATACATAAACCACAATTTTCGGCGTGTATTACATAATTTATTTCAGAGAACCCAATTGAAAAATGTAGTATATAAAAGGAGTAAAAAAAATATTGAATCAATGTGACTCATTCTTTTGGATAAAATGTAAGTATGCAATTTTGATATTTTTTTTGTAATTATGTACGTATTCAAATTTCTAACCAACCAACCATAATTTCACAGAGCAATAGAACTTAGACAAACGACCGAAAATTTTTTGTATGTTAAATTAATGTTCTAACAATTACGTAGTCTCTCAACTAATAAACAGTGTAAGATGGGCATGCTGGACTTACGACCAGCCATCGGTTCGTTTAGCTGATCACTTTACTCTCGAGAAACGTTCACCATTCAGCCCTTAACACCTGTGTGTCTATTCTTACACCTTTTCAAAATATTGTATATACTCTGAAAATTCGTACCTTGGGTGGGATTCCAACCTACACCTGTTGTTGTCTGTTTTTCGCGTCTATAGTTTCTAATTTAAATTTTAATAACTTCCCAATGTTCCAGCACCTTCGAATTTTGCACACATAGTTGTTTTCGATGACAGTTTAACATTGTAACATTGTTTTTTATTATATTTACAGTTGAACTCGAAATCGGGAGAGCAAGATGGAGGCACAGATCATTGAAAGTTTAAATCAAATGCAAGCGTTGATTTACAACAACGATGCAAAGAATCTTGTCAACACCGTGCAAAATAAAGACATCGCAATATTCTTGGGGAACACGAGAAGTGGAAAAAGTACGGTGGTTAATCACATCATCGGAACGCCGCTGAAATCTAACAAAGTCCGGGAGAATATATTCAACGTCGCTAAACAAAATCCGGCTAGTTTAGGACCCGCGATTGGTGATACGTCTCTTTCAGAAACCTCAGTGCCGACTGTATGGACGTCTTCGAAATTCTCGAGCCTAATTGTAGACGCACCTGGCTTCTACGACAACAGAGGAGAAGCCCAAGACGTCGCAAACTCGTTTTATGTGAAAGAAATTCTATCCAATGTCAACTCGGGCAAATTCGTAATCATATGTGATATCAACGATATTCTAAATGACAATATTAGTCCGTTTATTAGTCTGATAGACAACGTTCATAAAATGCTACCCATGGAAGACAAAATGAACCCGTCCGTCATTATGGTTTTCACCAAAGACAGAGAAAACTTGACAAACGCAGATATTGTTCAGATTTTGAAGGAAAAGATTGTCAGTCAACCGGCGATCCAAATAGCAAACAGATCACTAATTAGCCATCTCGTCAATAATCCGAATCAGATTGCGATAGTTAACATGCCGAAACAAGAAGGAAACGTGAACGAAGCAGAAGTCTTCAAAAATCTCATTGGGGTTATTGAAAATAATGCGACGAAATTGAATAAACAAACACTGGTGGCCGTAGCACCAGGATTATCGGACAAATCGAGAAATTTCTTATTGGAAGCGAGAAAATATTTCGCAGAAATTAGGGAGTTCGATCAAGTAATGAATAACATATTAAGTAATTTCGGTGTTACGATGGCAGAGTACGAAAATGTAAACCGCTTTACAACCAGCGCCGAAATTCCACCGACGAGAGATAGACTCGTTGGGGTTGAAAACAATGTGAAATCAATACAAAATCCATCGTGGAATACAAAACAATTACTTCAAAGGATGAGTGCCGTATTTCCCGCAGTAAACGAATTGAAAGACGGAGCTAGTATTTACATTAAAATGGAATTCATCGCATTCGTCGACGGCATATTGAATCTATCAGAAAGCAGCGTATTCAAAGTGAAAGCAAACGAAACAGTGAATCAAATGTTAAACAGGATAAATCAATGTCGTAGCAAATTAAACGACAGACAAACGATACTTCAAGACGAAGAAAACAGAATCCGACTTCAGAAAATAAAAGAGGAGCAAGACAGACAAGCGGAACTGCTGAGACTCGAGATAGAAAGACAGAAACAAATACAAGCGAGTATAATCAGAGATCCACCGAGACCGAATCCGGTGGATAGGGTTGTAGAAAACGTTATTATTCGACCAGTCAACACGGTTTACAAACCAATCGAGAGGGTTGTCAAGAAATGTTCGATTATGTAAGACATTATTCATTTTTCAAGACAAGTTTTCCAA
Source organism: Ceraclea dissimilis (assembly GCA_963576895.1). NCBI lineage: Eukaryota > Metazoa > Arthropoda > Insecta > Trichoptera > Leptoceridae > Ceraclea > Ceraclea dissimilis. The sequence continues at coordinate 14,369,370 of OY756370.1, forward strand.
CTTCTATTCTACATATAAGTCTTCTTGTTATTTTTGAAAATCACAATTTATGTTTTGTGAGAACATTGAAATTTTCTACATGTCTTAGCTGAATATTACAAAAGTAGTTATCTCACCAGATATATGGCAAAGGATGGACTTTCCATCAGGCTTGTGACTGATCGTCGGCTGTCTTAATGTGATCACTACACAAATACAATCTGCATGGAGGTCGGCGCACAATATATATACATGTTTCTTCTCGATTCAGCTGCCAGCCATCATAGCACAGCGGTAAAATATCCGCTTGTCAGGTTGGAGGTCTCTGTTCGATTCCCGGCCGAGGCAGATGGATGGAAGGATAAAGTGATCACATCAAGACAGCCGATGGTCAGTCATAAGCCTGATGGAAAGCCTTATTGTAGTTCCATAATCGTAATGAACGAATCTGTAAATTATGACAATACGAAATAAAGTATATTTAAACAAAAAAAGCATTGTTTTTTTACCTTTCTTGTCCTGCAGTATCCCAAAGTTGAAGGTGAATTTTATGGTTTCTCCCGTTCAGCTGATAAATCTAAAATCAGAGATTAAAAAAATTACATTAAAACAGCTTGTTGCTCGTAAAATATTCATTGTTTGTTGTAATGTATAGTGTATCAAGAAAGATGTGGTTTTTGATGAGGGCATTACATGTAGCTTTTTGGCAAGCGTAGTCTGGCGACCCTTGTAGAATTTCAATGGAAATTGTTGAAACACCAGTTAACAAAATTGTTGTTCCAATCAAATCCGAGACCATCTCCTTCTAGACAGACTGTAAATGGCTCATTTTATAGGGATTTGACAGGGAGGTTATTAGGGAAATGAGTGACTGCAAAACTGGTGTTGTGACAAGAATAAAAGTGAATAAACTAAAATGGTTTGGAAATGTTGAGAGAATGAATGAAAGATGATAGGATGACAAAAAAGATATACAGTCGAACTTGGTTAAAGCGAACACGAAGGGACCGCGTATATTTGTTCACTATACCCGTGAAACGCTATACCCGTGAATAGGTATAGTATGTAGGTACATCGTTTAGGTACTTACCCTGATTATATGCCTACGCATTATGTGCTAATATAAAAGATTGTGATAATTTCTAAATTGTTAAAGCCAATCATTATTACCTACGCCTGAAACGGTTTTGTCTGCGAGGTCGTCCTAGGCTAACCTGGCTCGACCATGTCGACCAGATCTTCAAGAATTTACGTTTGTGAGTAAGATAAATCGGAGAACGTGAATTATACGGCATTAATGTGACGAAAGCAAGGAGTGTGTGAGAGTATAGGGCGGTCTGGCGCACGGTTATCTTTGCCTACCCCACAAGAAACGCAACGTGAGGGGATAAATTAGATAGTGGAGGGTAGTAAACTGTTGCACGCATCAACATTTTTCGCTCAATATTCAATGTTACGTAGACGCCTTTTTCGGGTTTCAAAGGTACGAATCGATAATTGAACTGACATGATTGAGTGTCTAAAATCGACTCCATTAGTAAAAACAAAATGAGGAAGTGGGGTGTTGTAGAAAGATTACAATAACCCAAAACATAAATTCCGCTACTGGCTGTTGCACTGTAGGTAGGTAGGTAACTGTAGGTAGGTACAATGCAACAGCCAATAAATAGTCCAGGTATTGTATTCAACCGGTGTTTTGAAAACATTGAGAACAAACGTCCTTGAACTTTTGAATACCTAATGTCCATTATTGGACGGAAGAGTTGAAAAAAGGTGGAGATTATCAAAACAATGGGCGGAGTTTAGAGAAAGGATTAGACTTAAAGAAAACTTTCATTTTTATTGCCACCTCATAAACATCGTAAAGTAAACAATAATGACTATAAGGTAGCATTGTCTTCTAATATAGGATAATTCCCGCATTATAAAAACAATGGTCCCTAACAGTTTACGATGTTTAAGCTTACGAAACATAATCCCACAATAGAGTTAGGATGCGTTGTTCTTTTCCATGCAATAATTTAGTGCCGCATTTGAAGACAATGGTAGGTACCTATCTTATGATTTCGACACTTGAAATAAATATTAGGATAATGTAGTTTTCTGCACTTCCAAGAATCCCAATAATCGTTTTAACGTACATAGTATCATACTGAGACAAAAATAACCGAACGTAGGAATTTTTGGGTTTTTTGAATGATAATAATGTTCGAGTATTCAAGATTTGTTCACTATACCCGTGAAGCGTCTTCACTATAACCGTGACGATTTACGTACAAAATTCAAAAAACCAAACGAATGTCGAGCATTTGTTCGCTATTGCCGAGAATTCACTATACCCGTGATCGCTATATCCATGTTCGACTGTACTATCGAATAGGGGTGAGGAAACGCGGCCGCCCAAGACTGACCTGGTCCGATCATGTCGACTAGATCCTGAAGGATGGAAGCGTTTTGAGTTAAAGGAATCGGAGAGCGTGTATGACAAATTGCATGAATGTGATGGAGGGTAGGAGTGTGTGTCAGGATAGGGCTGTCTGGCGCTTTGTTCTCTCTGCCTACCCTGCAAGGGACACGGCGTGACTGAGATACAGAGGTCTCTTTATAGCGAGAGACAGATGCATGTACCGGTTCGATATGTTCGGGGAAAAAGACAAGAGTATTATTACTTCAATACTTACCACAGTTTTTTCTCTAAAATCAATTCCAACGGTTGATATGAACCTGGAATGGAAGACCCCATCTGTGTATTGATAAAGGAAGCTTGTCTTGCCAACGCCAGAGTCACCCACAGCCAGAAACTTTATCAAATAATCATACTCCATTCTCCCAAACTGGAAAAAAGTAATAAAAAAAATAATTCATAATCGAAATTTTATGACTTCACATCCTAGAACTGTTTTTTTTGCAGTCTTCTTCCAAATGATACCAAACACGCCCTTCCGAGGCGCTTGGATTCCCTCATTCCAATGGCGCCTCCCAACAAGAATAGACGGAAGCAAAATTTGTAAAAAGATGTAACTTCTAGTGGTGAAGCACTTTCGTGAGATACCAAACACGGCGGTGACTGGATCCTCTCAATTGCTCGCTGTCTCCCGAGGCTCGATCTGGACAAAATCTGACTTACGATCCGGATTTTTTTTCCAAGGCCCTTGAATCCCCTGAAATGCTATACATATTTTTATGTCTCCCGGGAATCATATTCTTATGGTATCTTAAATTGGCACTGCTAGGTCTAGCCAAATTGTAGCTCAGACTAAAAGGCTAGATTCACATGTAATTAGCTTCGAACATCTGGAAAATATTCACTTAGGGCTCAGTCTATTTCAATTTCATTAGGGTGGTGCTGTTTAACAATGTAGCCAAAAATCTGGTGGCAGAAAATGTAAAGGTACTCTATCATTACCAAAACATAAAAAGTAGTTATATTCTTACAAAAAATACTTACATTGTCATTCATTTTGATAATTTCTGAGCATTTTTCAACAAACAGATGTCTCACTTGTTGCACAAAGCAGACATGAATGAATTTATTTGCCACTTGTTAAAAGTATTGATTTATTGCTTGTCACCTCTTCATTTGAGTAGCTTATTTTGTGTAATAATAAAACATAAACACTTGTTTCATGCCTTATTTTAGAGAATATGATATAAATTGGCGTAATTTATAAATGCACAGCCAACTGTATGTTATTTTTTACTTTAAATATTGTAATTAAATAAAATACACCCCAAGTTTGAATCGATCAACCTTTTCCCACTTCGCTCCACTTCACAGAACATATATACTCTCTAGCTCCACTTTTAAGTTTTGACACCTATTTCTTGCCACTTTCAAAAACATCAAATATTTTAGCGAATATTGCTTCGTTGTTTCTGACAATCGTAAAAAAACAAATCATCCTTAAAAATACTATTGATTTTTCTTTATAATATCGTCGCTATAAGCACAAAACATCAACTTTTTTTACAACATTGATTTATGAAAAAAGCAAACTTTATAGTAGCGTAAAAACATGGATTGAGTAACATTCTACGTCGGCGTCGGCACAGCATTTTTTTTTGCTGTAAACATTGATACTTAACTGTCAAATGATTTGTTTACAAGTGGAAATTTACATAACCTAAGCTTTAAATTGCTTCGAATTAGTAAAGTAATATATTATGTAGATTTAATTAAATAAATATGTCAGGAGAAAGTGACGAAAACCCCAATACAGAATCGACTAAGAAAAATCCAGTGAAAGTCAAAGTGGAATATTGGTTAAATCGATTTAGGTTATGTCATATCGTCGCTATAACAATACTACCTAGAACAAAAGGCTATGACACACAACCCAAAATGGCGGCCGACAGGCCTCTGCGAAATGTCAAATCTGGGCTTGTGTAGAGTATAAGTCAGTGTTCTTCTGCGATTTCTGTCCTGAAAATGTCATCCAAGCGCCAGAATTCTCCATTATTAATGAAATAATTACATATGATAGTGGAAGATGGGGGTTATTTTAAACAAAACAACATTTGACTTTCGACCAGTAGACCTTTAATAAGAAAGTATTCATCAATACCACACAATTTGCAAAAGATGTCACCAATAAAACATATAATAACTACAATATCTCCTTAGATCAACTCTAGGCTTTGAAATAAAGAATAATTATACACCTCATTACATAAAATAATGTAAAGGAAGGATATATATACTTATACGATACAAAATACGCACGACTATACCGGTACACAAATCGACCTAACCTCACATCAAAATTAACAAATAAATGTCAACGATTACACGCGTACACATTATAAGACACAGGGATAACGTTTTATTATCATAAATAATCGAGAAATATCATTAGATACCCTCGAATATTGGTTTGGAATATATTTTTTTTCCGGTGAATAGCGCGAAGCCATCTTGATCGCAGCACAGAGTCTTTTGGGAAGATAAAAACACGAACTTTTGGTCCTGAGGCGTAATTTCCTTTACAATTTGTAACACAACACTTGTTCACCATCGTAAGCAATATTTTTAAACCGTATTTAGTCTATTTAATCACTGTTATACAACAAATATAGCGTATCAACGAAGGGCAACCGCACGTCCGCCATACAAAATCAAAGGAAATACGTTATGGCAACGGCCTATGATAGGCCCCTTGACGAAGAATTTACCGCTAGGGGCGCTGCTAGTACCACGGCTTTATACTATAGGTGGTATTGCGCTATAAGCACAAAACATCTACTTTTTTTTACAACAAAAAGCAAACTTTATAGTAGCGTAAAAACATGGATTGAGTAACATTCTACGTCGGCGTCGGCACTGCATTTTTTTTTGCTGTAAACATTGATACTTAACTGTCAAATGATTTGTTTACAAGTGGAAATTTACATAACCTAAGCTTTAAATTGCTTCGAATTAGTTAAGTAATATATTATGTAGATTTAATTAAATAAATATGTCAGGAGAAAGTGACGAAAACCCCAATACAGAATCGACTAAGAAAAATCCAGTGAAAGTCAAAGTGGAATATTGGTAAAATCGATTTTAGGTTATGTCATAAGTGTATCAATTTTCTCTAATAATTCCAAGTATGTAAGCTAAAAATTGCCTTATATTTCATTCCAGTCCAGTTTGTGGCTACGCTAATAAATGCTTGAGTCTTTGGAAACGAGTGCTCAATGAAAATCCTGATGTGGAATTTGTCTGCGAGAAAGGAAGACAAGGTAATAAGTTAAAAATGACTGTTTTGATATTTTATTTAGACAGAAGTGTGCCTGAAGATACAACTACTCTCTCATCACACAGAATTAGGGTTGCCAGACGTCCAGGTTTACCGGGACTGTCACCGGTTTCACGCCTCGTGTCCCGAACAAACCTTTCGGAACGCCTATATGTCCCGGTTTTCGTAAATGTTGGTATATTCTTACGATTTTTATCATTTTGTGGTATTGTATTTTTGACAGTTTGTGTCTAAAGTAGGTAAGCAACAGACGTAGAAAACAAAGTTACACATTAGCGGTTCTTATGAACAATTACCAATTGTGAACAGTTTCATAGGAGTAGACCCTGACATTTTCTGACCCCTCCGTCGTCGAAAAATTATTATTGCGCTAAAATAAAAAATGCATCAAAAAGCTTTTAAGTCGATGAGAGGGGGTTGTACCGGTTTCACTTGCGAGAAATCTGGCAACCCTACACAGAATGTGTCTGAGTTATGAAGTCTTGCAAGAGATGACAGATAAAGTTTATACGTATTTTACCACGCTGTTACCGAATTTCTTTTCAGGTTCTTTTGAAATAACCATCAACGACGAACAAGTGTATTCTAAACTACAAACTATGGCTTTGCCGGATTACAACGAAGTCGCAGCTGTAGTCAAATCTGCTTCAGAAGGTGGCCCCGTCAGTAAAATCAGATCAGAACAACCGATTACATGCACATTGTCGTAATAATTATTAAACAGAATAGAAATTATTGTAGCTGTATGTTTCTGTTATTGCTGAAATCCAAACGTCAACAACGAGAATGAGTATACAGATACCGATGTCTGTAAAAATTTCTGTAATTGTTTAATTAAGGTAGTTCTATTGTTTATTTATTTATAATTATTGTTTAATAATTAATAAAAAAATAAAATACACAAAATATTGATTTGTTTGATATTTATTTTGTTGAATGTAGAACTCCATTATTAATTTATTAAAATACTTTAAGAGTAAGCATATTGATATTAAAAAAAAAGTAATGAGGCCTCAGATCTCGACAACCTTACTAAATATGCTTTGGAAAAAAATACATTAGATACATTGAACCATCTAGGGAATAACCGTAAAAGATTTTTTTATCTTGTATAGATTTCTCAAAACAAATTGTGAAAAACACCTCCGAGCCTCACAACACACAAATACATTTTGGTAGACCTCGCAACAAGCTAGAAATGCTTGTGTTATTATTTGGAGTAAGTCAGCATTCGTTACTTCAAATGACAAGAAAAATAAAGAGATTTAATGAAAATAAATACATTTATTTATAAACATTGTAAAAAACTAAAAACAATTGTATAATATTGATTTTTAAAATATCTTTGCATGATTATCCTTATATGAATTAATTTTTGGTCCACTGATCAAGTACAATATATAGCCCAGTAAATCTAGGAATCGGTAGTATGGAGACCCAACATTAAATCATGTAGTCATGAGTTTTTGGTATGTTATGTACGACAATGAGGTAGTGAAGAATCCAAATTTGTACTGTTTTCCACCCTCCGCCCCTTTGCCATCTTGAAAAAACCTTACAAAAATGCCCATTTTGTATATTACATAATATAATTTCGTTACGATTGATTTGCAGCAAAGCCTCATGTCTCCTCCTCCACTCATCCTGTCCTGTGCGGTTCTTTTTAACACTTTATATGAGTCGAAGTCCATACCCTGGCACAGGTCGTCCAGGTATGCTAGTGTTGGTTGTTGTATAAAACATCTCCGCAAAGTAACATCCTATTACTTTTCTTCGAATCATCTGTCAATAATTTGTCTTGATGTGAAAGGTAAACGCCGAAATGAAGTTTTCCTTCAAAGTTTTTTGAAATAGTTCGAAGTGGCTCCACAGTTTTGTCGCCAGTCTCTTGATCAATGCAGACCATCTGACATCGTTTGCACGGACCATCGACCTGCAATACATATGAAATAAATTATTAGGCAGTATTTTGAGTAGAATCAAATCCTATTAAGAGGCTATATGCTGTTATTCGGCTTGGCGTTTATTTATTTATTTATTCATTTATTCATGGCACACAAACAGACATCACCCACATGTAAACACAAATCAAACAAAAAACAACACAGATTAAGTTCAAGCGATGCCCTATTACATGTGTACACAACTAGTCAATGCAGATAAAACAATATTATAATGAGAGTACAACAGTCAGTGCAAAAAAAGAGAAACAAAAACAGAAAAACAAAATAAAGTCAAGGCAATCAGTAGCAATATGCAGTCAAAACAATGTTTAGTCAAATTACGGAAGTCAGACAGAAAATTGAAGCAAATCATTGACTACAATAAATAAGGTCAAAAATTGATGCAAGTCATTCTTGGCAACTCGGACAACTCGGCTAATACTGAGAGCATCGTCTTGAAACTGAAGACAGTGATAGATGGAAGTATTGACTACAAGTTGACTGTCCTAGAATTACAGTATTTGAAAATTCGCTGAACAAAAAATAATTTCAAAAGTACCCTTGAAATTTCCGCAAAGAATCCATTATCTGTACAGTTTTTCTGATGTAAAAGTAGAATTTAGCCAAAATACTGGTAATTATAGGGTGAACAAGTTGACTGTCGTAGAATTTTTATTTTATACAATATATTCAGCATTATTCATTGCATATGAGTAACGCAATGTCAGAAAATTTCAGAATTTCGACAGTTCTTTGGTAGATTTGACAATAAGTGTTACCAACAATACAACCATGCAATACATCACTAGCAGATAACTTCTGGACTGTCAAATTATAATAAAACATTCGTAATACTTACTTGAAAGTTAATTTTGCCGATACGAACATTACTCCACGAGAATTCTTCGAATGGCCTTTTAGTTTCAATAATAAGATTGCCTCTGAATCTATCACACAAGTTATCGATTTTGTCGTTAAATTCATGACTTTCTACTTTATCGGACAACCATTTTACGCTCGCCAAATTAATGACTAAATACTGCGCTTGATTTGTAAGAGATATCGGTGTAATTTCATCGCTATTTTTATTATTTTTCTTTTTAAATATTCGTACATCTTCGTCGGTTTGTTTTATCAAACGCAGACCAGGTATTCCTAATGCTTCTAAAAGCCAATTGGCAACATTGTCTCCGCAGTCGTAACCCATGATTTTGTCTCCGCATACTTTGGAATGACAAAGCGAATTTTCCGTCAACGATTTGTCTTCTAATTCCAACGGTAGACTTATGTCCTTTATACCTGCAATTATAACACAGATAGTAAAAATAAGAAATGATTTTTAAGTAAACTATTTTGGAACACAACTTAATTTTTTTTTTTTCGTGTTGTGTCATATTTTTTCATCTCATATTATGACATGTTTTTTCGACACACGTACGGAAATTCAGATAACTGAATCGACCGTTTGCTAGAAGCTCCGACTAAAACCTCTTTCTGAATTCAAAATCAGGGTAACACTGAATTCCGAGAGAACTTTTGGTCTGAGCTCTTTTGCAAATGGTCGATTAAGTTAACTGAACTTCCGGACGTGTGTGGAGAGACTGAGTCATGTTTTTCATGTCATATTATGTGATAATCTCGATGTTTTCGACCGTTGGTACTAGGTGAAAGTCCTTTTTATAAGGAAAAAATGAAAAACTAAATATTTGGATTAAAATCAACGAAAAAATAAGTAGCTTTTGGGACCAGTATTCGAGGATTTCCACCCACATCATCAGGCGATTGATGTCATGTTTTTTCATGTCATGTCATGTTTGTGACGAACTTTCACCAATAAAATGACATTTGGCAATGGCAGATGGACATATGGACTGGAATTGGCGAATGTTGCTTCGGGGTAAAGAGATCACATTAAACCAGCCAACGATCAGTCATAAGCGTGATATGGAGGGTCCTTCTTTCGCTGTATATCTGCTGTTATCAAATAAAAGTAATAGGTATTTGAATAATTTATTACCTGGGAACGATAAAATTAATTTTTGTTGGACCAAATCAATGGACGGAGAAATAAGACACAATGTCGTATCTTGTTTTTGTGATAACGCAACACCAGTTTCGGTTACAATCATCCATTCTCTGTCATATTTGAATCCTCGAGGACCGATTTCCCAACTGTCGCGTACTTTGAAAGCTCTACACGACTTTATGGGGTAAATATGAATCTCAGAAAGCAATCCAATTGGAATTTGACTGCCACAGCAATCTGTGTTTGTCGTAGAAACAGATTTTAAAATATCGGAATCATCGAAAGAGTTCAGAGCTCTAGGTCCATTTTCAATAAAACATTTCATAATCATTTGTATCATATTTTCTACGTCGTTCTTTGTCGACATGTATCCGAAAGAAACTCGTAAAGATCCAGTCGGCTGTCCATCTACCAGGTCATTGTTGTCTCCACAAACGTGTCCAGCACTGTGATGTTTTTTAACGTCTTCGTCAGATAATTTCAAAAATCTTTGGCACGCCCCAGGATTGCAGAAACAACCCGACCGTATGTGGATGTTGAATAATTGGGACATGAATTTTACCTGGAGAATAATTTAAAAATCAATTAGTATGTGAATACTGTGTTAAGTATAAGTCGTATAGTATCCAAAACAGCAATACGATCACGGACTGAATCGGAGTAAAACGTTTTATCTGAATTCTAATTAGTTGCAACGTTATTTAGGAATTAAGCGATAGTTTTAAAGATGTTTTAGTTTTTATTATTGATATCTTGTTAATAGTGTGAGTTTTGCAACCCTAAAATACCAATAAGTGCCGGGAGTTTAACTACGTCGCTTCCTTTCTATTGAAAATACATGGAGTCATATGTCTAGGGTACCTACTTAATATAAAAGACTATGGACTACCATAAATAAATAAATACCAACCTCAGAGTATCCAATGTAATCTCCATTAGATCGTAACAAATTGAAGTTTACGATCCCGCCTTGCTTCGTAATGTCTCTATATTCTGTATCGGAATAAATGCACGCTACTGGTTTATCATTATAATGTTTCAAAGATTTCAATCTCTGATAAAATAGCTGAGCAAGTTGAAATGTATGGTGTGAAATTGTATCCATTATGTTATTTGAAACAATGTGTTTTGGTATAAGATTGTTCAAAGCATCGAATCCATGTTTCAACGCTAGTATTGATAAGAAAGGTATTGTTCCATCTTCGAATCTGAAAAAATAATCATACAATAAAACAGTGGCGAATTACGGATTTTTTTAGGGAAGGGCACATCGTTTGCATGTCAATTTTGAAATTCTTGTATCGTAATTCCAGAATTAAAATCGTATCAAAGATATATTTGAGTGAGCAAAGAGGGGTGAGGAAGTGCGGCGGCCTGAGACTGACCTGGTCCGATCATGTCGACCAGATCCTCAAGAATGGACACGTTTTGAGTAAAAGGAATCAGAGAGGGTGTATGACAATTTGTATGAATGTGACGGAGGCTAGGAGTGTGTGTAAGGATAGGGCTAGCTGGCGCTCTGTCCTCTCTGCCTACATGGAGTGAGGGTATAGATGGATAGATAATAAGTATTTGCTTACCTTTCATATAAATTTTTCTTCTTGACGTGGTAGTTGAGACCACTCATTGCAATCTCAACAGTCCCTCCTCCATAATACAACTTATCATCCAACAAACATCCGCTATCATTCCTAACAATCAATGCACCAATGCCAGTTGGGAAGCCGAACAATTTATAAAACGAAACACACAAGAAATCCGGCTTGTATTTCGACAAGTCCAACTTATTCGTCGAAACGAACGCAGCTGTGTCCAATAAAACACTCCAAGACGAAAAATGTTTATTAGTCAATGAATTCAGCTGTCCGTTTTTTATTTCATGAATCCACTCCAAAGGATATTTAAAACCGCTGAAATTGCACATTGCCGGATAAACGAACAAAGCTTTTTCCGTACTGTCGACGACTCCATTTGCTACATTCTCTGTCGTCTTTTCTGATAACGTTTGAATGAAATCGTCGTGCCGGATGCAAATTACTTCTGCCGATTTAGATGCGACGATTTCTCGCATACCGAGAACAGATGTATGATTATCTTGAAGATATGCGAATGCTCCATGATTCGTCGATACATTTTCACGTCGATTTCCGAATGCAAATGATTCAGCGACTAATTTCAATGCAGCTGTCGATCCTGACGTGAAAATAACCGTGTATTCTTTACTGTCGGTATTGAAGTGTCGTAGTATTTGGAATCTTATTTGATCGATGCTGTCTAAAGTGTGTTTACTGGTGTGCGGATTAAGATATACATTGTTTATTAGATCTTTCGTTGCGTTGTTAATCTGTGATTCTCCGTACAAAGTTGCACCAGCGTGATCCAAATATGTTTGATCTGAAAATAACAAAAATAAATTGAATTTTTATATAAAGATGTTTATATAGTTGTCAGGTTTTCTGGTGGACTTATTACCTCAAGGTATTTTCTAAGACCTTGAGGTAAAAATGATTTGCGAATTGGCTGGAATTTGAAAGTTCATTCTCTCAAAATGCTCCAACCATCTTAACTTTTTCACATTAAGATGAAGAAGAATAAAAACTAATGTGTAAATTGAATACTTTAAAATAAGCAATTTGATATGTTTAGAGCGACTTTAAATGCTGGGTCCACACGCTTGGCAAACCTTGACAAGCAAACCTTCATAAAATGAAACTTTTTAAAAAAAAAGAGCATTTCCCTCGGCTTGTGTAGGCTTGCTAGCACTTCGAGTGCCAGTTTTTTCACAAATCAAAGGAAGTATGCAACAAGTACAGAATTTAAAGTGTTGAATAAGATCAACTGTTAAAGATTAACTGTTAATTTAAAAACAACACAGCTCTAATTCTTACCTTTTAGTCTGCTGAATTCTCTTTCCAACAGTTCACAATTATCCATGTTATTCGTGGCAGTTTCGACAGCACACAAAAACAATATTCAATATTCCATCGTCTCTCTCTAATGACTGAATGCACAATGAATGGCTGACGAAGGTTACTGCAAACAATAAGTAATACTTATAAGATTATTATTCTCATTAAGTACCTACTCTAGTATATACATAATATTACATACTCTATGAAATGTGATTATGTAATTATATCTCACGACACAAGAGCCATGATAATGTTGATGTTGCACGTAAAAGATAAAGATACTGTAGGTATATTGTTTTTAGTTTGTTACTTAAGAGTAGGGATATTGATATTTAAAACAAAAACAAACTTTCTGTGCCCTCGTCCGGCCCCATCTGCAGTCGAGCCGAGTGAAATAAAATAATATTAGTGTTAGCGCTTTTATGTATAAAAGAAGTTTTTCACAAAAAGTGGGGCCGCGCCACTACAATAGTTCCGTGGGTTATTTGTTTTGAAAAAAAATATATCAGAGGTGTTCATCACCTTTTTTCAGGAATCTATACAAGATATGAAAGATCTGTTGCACTAATTCACTAGAAGAAGATTAAAACCTTACCTTAATTTTTGTTTAGTAAGTTGTCCAGATATTTAACGAAAAATGAATAATACCACTATGGAGATAGGTAATTAAAAAATGATCTTAAAAAGTAAGCCCCTCTTTAGATCAAAGACACATCGAAAACTTCATAAACTAATACGCATTATTATGAATTACGTATAAGGTAAAACGTGGGAAACTTACCAGTTTTCTTACGATAACAATTTAGTGAATTGTTGAATTATCTCGAGTTCTTTTGGTGAGGTACTCGACGAACTGCATACACAACTTATTCGCTGTGTTTATTTTAAAACACTACAATCGCACTACGAAAATACATCGGAAAGTAAACTTTAATAGAGATTAATACTTAATTAATCGTAAAAAAACAGAACTATACCTCGAGCAAACTTGTGGTTTTGTTTTGACAGTAAAAATGGATTGCAAAGTTTTGACAGTCAGCTGATAAAATTGTGCACAACACCGCCATCTAGGGAACCTGTATCCGCCATCTATCGGAAACAGTCTTAAACATAATGAAATATTACCGCCAACCTGTTGAAAATCAAGTACCATCAGCTGCTTTCAAATATTAACCTGGAATTTTCTATTTTCTAAAACTTTCCACGTTGTGACATGGAGGCGTATTAGCCAGTGTCCGGCAAATTCGTCTAAAATCAATTCGTCTAATAATCAATTATGTCTAAAATCAATTCGTCAAAATGTATACCTATACATAATACTATCTCCATCAGCCCCTCTAATAGGTAGGTAAACAAATAGATTTCTGAAAGGTTTCCGTACAATACCTATACCCGTCATAATCTTTTTTTATATTGATGGCAGGCATAGGCATACTACCACTATACCAGGTTTTGACCCATCACCTTGAAACAGAAAATATTTTACGGGTAATGGTAAGTAGATGAACAAACAAAACTAGGTTTACATGGGTTTACCCAGTCAGTACCATATGGGCGTCGTCAGGAATGGGGAATTATACATTTTTTCATACTAAATAATAAAACCTTACAAAAAATCACAGTTTTGCCACACGTTTTCTTATCATTCCATAAAATTTCTAAAATTAATATGAAATCCATCAAAATACAATTTTCCATAAAAAAAATTGCCTGCGGCGCCGCACTGCCCTCCCCCCTCGCCTAATAGCTCCGAAACTGGCGACAGAACCGCTTAATGGCTCCGAAAATGGTTAGTATTCTCGGATAAACCTAGTAAACTCGGATAAACCTATTTTTCAGCTCTTCTGCCAATACTTTCATTAGTTTTGTCAGGCGTTTGAAACCCTATTATTCTTGTTTCTTGGTTTTTCGGGTTTTCGTGCAATTCTATCAAACTGATTGTTGCCACTTGACATAGATGACATTAGGTATCCATTTTACTTTTTAGTATAGGAAAGCATACTAACCCCCATTTTCACCAACTTTTACCTAAGAAGGAGACCCCTAAGAAATTTCCATACAAAAACAAAGATAATATTCTATTTATTGACATGCAGGCCTACCAACCACACCCTAATTCCATACAAAATGCAACACGCAACTCACCTAGCCTGGGCAGAGATATTTGGGCACCTAACGTAGGTGAGTTGCGTGTTGCATTTTGTATGGAATTAGGGTGTGGTTGGTAGGCCTGCGTGTCAAAAAATAGAATATTATCTCTGTTTTTGTATGGAAATTTCTTAGGGGTCTCCTTCTTAGGTAAAAGTTGGTGGAAACGGGGGTTAGGCACCTACTTACCAATCTCTATAGTACGTAATGATGTATTCGTATTCGATCCACTCAGGTGACTCAGGCATCCAACCACCTACCTGTTTATTACATTATTTCACAGGGACAGGCCCAGGAACACAATTATTTATTTATTTATTTACCAGCAAGGCACACTTACATACATTGAACACAAATTAGCCTAAAGAAAAACATTACATTATTATAAAATAGACCATTATCCTAAACTTTCTTTTTTTTGTTCTCTACAGTTTTTTTAATCATTCGAAAGAACTTAGCTTCCTAAATTGGGAAGCGTTCGGTCAATACACAATTTTCATTTTCCTTATATGGGATCGTGTATTTTTCCTAGCTGAAAACGTCCGTTTTCATACATTTTATTTATTGTTTTTTTTGCCTCACTGTATCGTTAAATGGTTTTAATCAGACATTCCTCTTCAACTACACTTATTTTTATGAACTACCTTCTTGAATTATTGAGTAAGGTATATTTTGTGTAAAAACCCTAAAAATCACATTATTATGTAAGTACCACTTAATTTTCTGACAAAATTAATTTAACAAAAGAAAAGAACATCGTCTACGGCGCTATTTAACTACTCGTTTTTATGCCATTCCCCCCTTAGCATAGAAGCCGGCGACGCTCCTGTAAGTATGTAAAATAAAAAACATCTTTGCATACACGAACTCGAATTCTTTCCCTATTAAACAAATTGCTTTTGTCTTAAAGTGCATCAGAATGTGTAGGTACATTAATCGCCATTATCAAGAAATATAATGTTACCTACGTCTCCCAGAATCCCTAGATTCGCCTCTGTAGACAATATAAAGGTACTTCTATATTACGTTGCACGGTACACTTTGCTTTGTGTAACATTATAAACTAGCTATCGTTTCCGACGTTGGTTGGCTAGATAACAAAACGGGTGTCTTCTTCCTTCATCTAGGAATGCGTCCTGTACTCCTGTCATTGCTCGGAGGCTGCTACTGGGACACAGATGTCCAACTATCGATGTCAAAACAGGTGTGCGAACAATATATTTAAAACTAAGGTGGTTTGGGTGCGTTGAGAGAATGAATGATGACAGGATTACAAAAAAAGATATACTTGGGTGGGCGAAAAGGTGTGAGAACGAGCGCCCTCCCGAGACTGACATGAACCGATCATGTCGACGGTTCCTAAAGGATGGACGCGTTTTGAGTAAAAGGAATCGGAGAGCGTGTATGACAAATTGCATGAATGTGACGGAGGCTAGGAGTGTGTGTAAGGATTGGGCTTTATTGTGGGATACCTACTGTTGAACGCGATGATTGTGCACACGCACGTACATCTATCGCTGGTTGCACCACATTGTGGAAAATAACACGATGGCGTGAAAGTGAAATGTCTTATGGGATTTTTAAGAACACCATAAGTTTCGAAGAGGCCTATGCCCAGCACTAGAGAGAGAGAGAGAGAGCTGAGCTAAGGAAGAAGAAGAAGTGATTTTACAGGACACTCGAAAATGTATCAAGAAAAGTGGGGGACAATCCGGGGTTACCTCGGCGAACTTACATACACACGCTCTATAACAATATTTGGTTGATAATATTGGTATCTTGTCAAATGTAAAGCGCCGTCAAATGAAGTTAGTAAAATATAATTATTAGGTAATTGCTTTTATGGAAAGCTTTTAGAGGCTTTTGCCATTAGGTACCTACCTACACTAACATAATAATACATACTTTACTATACATGTGTACTCTAGCAGGGTAGGACCTAATATCTATCTCTAGTGGTAGGTATATAGGATCTCTAGGTACTACTACTAGGCAGGGCCGTAGCTACGCATTTAGGGGCCCTGGGGCAAAAATTATATTCGGGGCCCCTACATTTTTTAATGTCCGAACAGTTCGAACAAGTACGAGTATATACTCGTATGGTTACATGTTAATCGGCAGCTTTGAAGCTATCACCAAAAAATTTAATTTAGATGTCGCATAAAAATACGCCACAGGCGAAATTTTTTTGTGACACTGAATGAACAAGAGGTCGTGATGCAGGTTCAATTATTTAGTAACACAGGTATAATTAGCGCCGCGGGCAAATTTTTCATGAAACCGTCGCAATTTAATGGATTTTGATAATAATGAAAAAGAAATGAAATGTTGAGAAAACGATGTATGTTAAAGTGTCATTTGTCTGCCCCCCCCCCCAACCTGATTGATGCGTGATTTAATTTCTTCTTCTTCTTCCGCTTATGTTAGATCTGGGATCTGTTTGTTTCGGCGTTTGTTGCTCCTTCTAGGGATGTGAAAGACGAGCTATCTCTCCATCTTTTGGGTGGTCTTCCTGGCAGCCTTTGACCTATGGAGATTTCATTCGCAGCAACGTGGGCGAGTCTTGTTCCATCCATAATTTAATTTCAAAGGTTTATTATACGTCACAAAAGCATCTGTATATTTTCTTTTTTTTTTTGCATTCTCTTTGGGGCCCCCTTTGGCGGTGCCCCAGCTGCCCCAGCCTAGCTACGGGCCTGCTACTAGGTCACAAAACGAATTACCTGCACCTGCTGATAAAGTAGAGGTAATGTGAAGAGAAAGCCTTTTTGTCCTTTGTGACCATTTTTCATAAATGAATGACCAATTTTCACGTATCAATCACTCCACTAACACAGTTTTCAAATATTTTATCACTTTGTAACATTTTTTGTCATTTTTTTCATGCTTGGATCAGAATTTTTAAATACCTATTTTACAGAGTAGGATCTGGGGTAATTAATACTCGCGTACGCCAATCAAAAATTTTATTTTGATACTTTTCAGTACTTGAATCCTTGTGTGATAAATACATTTTTTTTAATGAATTTGGGTTTATCGGAATGAACCCAAATACATCCTTGTGCACTTCACAGACAGCTTGAAAAGCTTGTGTTGTGAAGTGAAATAAGTCGGGGATTGAACCCGCGCCGGCCGAATTAACAGTCGAGCGCGCTACCGACCACTTCTGTTATAATATTATATAGTGTGCAAAACGAAATATTTTGTCCACCACTCGTAGTTTAGTATTTTAACGTAGCTAACTAGATATGCAAATTATGTACGTAGAATCGGTATAGAATGAAATTAGGTCCTCATATCTAGGGCCTCCATTTAAGAATCTGGTAACTTTTCGTACCTGGCCATATGTCTAACTCACTGCCATTTAACTTTTGCAACGCGGTCCATAACTTTTGTTCGTGGTTTTATGATTTAATATTTTTTTATTTGTAGTACAAACAACCTTAAGTCTTAAAAAATAATCTTAAATCTTAAAAATAGTTACTTGTTAAGTATTCCAATGGATTTGTACCAACCTGTTTGTTTCTCATGTAATTCCGAAAGCTTATGCTTAATATCTATCTGCATTATCCCATGGTCCGTTGCGTAACCTGTAATTACAAAACGCGCGTGCAATAGTGGTTGCATCAAACCTGAAATTCAGGCGCAACCCCGCCAGGTACAAAAGCTGGTACCTACTAGTTTATAAAGTGCATTGGTAATGTCAGGTTTTGATGTGAATTTTCATTGCCGTGTCACGCCTCGCTATTGTGATGACAGAATAATAAAGCTTGAGGAGATTACCACCAGGAGGCGCTGGTGGTGTTATGTGTTTGAACAAGTGTCTAAGCATTTAAAATTGATCGTTAAATCCAAGCAACTGGAATATTTTATAGGAAAATCCTGGATTACAGGTTTATGACTTGTTCTATGTACTAAGTTTATGACGTCACAATACTCGTGCATTGAATTTCTGCATATAATATGCAGGTATAGCTGATAGCAGTAAATATTTAAATGTCAAAGGCAGAAACGTTGATTTTCTATAATATGAATTATCGTGAATGCCAAGACGGGTGTCGCCACCTTCGGAGCTAGGAGGGGGAGAGATAAAAATGTGTAAATAGCGCCGCAGACAACTTTTTTGGTGAGACTCAATTTTATTGTAAGATGTATGTCGTGATGTAAATCTACTTTCTTTTTTGTCAAATAAAAAATGAACTAGTAAAGAAATACGCAACATGGGAAGAGGATCAATTATTAGCGCCGCAGGCAATTTTTTTCGAAATTGTTGAAAATATTTTAACGTATTTCGTATATAGTATGATGAGAAAACGTGTAGTAATCGTGTATTTTTTGTGAGGTATGATCATTTAATATGTAAAAGTTATACCTTAACTCCCCACGTCCATTGCCAGATCCTCAAGGATTTACGTTTTTTTAAATAAGAGAATTGGAGAGGGTGTATTACACGTGGCATTAATTTGACAGAAGCAAGAAGTGTGTTAGAGGATAGATCAGTCTTGCGGGTTCTGCCCTTTCTATTACCATCTTTTCTCGGAGCGAAAAATTGGCATAATGTATTAAATGGGTATGATTAAAATTTGACGTGTTATTAAGTGGTATGGCCACAAGGCACGTGGATATCAAAGTAGGCCCCGTCATAATATTATTACTTATATGCCCCTTGGGATAGATGGCGTGCGTGCATATTGTAGTCTTTAATACGCATGATGGCATTGCCTGTTCTATAACAATATGGACATTGTTACGAGGTTTTCAGGTGTACGCTAATATCATTATTTTTATTCATTGTCATTACTTTGAATGGCATATTAAACCACCGAATCCCAAAGTGGGTTAGTAATGACATTATTATCTCTTAACGAGACAGCGATTCTCAAAGTGCCAAATGCAAAAACAAATGCCTTATTGTTTTCGTACCGATCGACAATTTGAATGAATTGTCTTCGTTCTCTGTTTGAATCTTTGCCCTAGTATGAATGCAGCCTTAAAATCCGTTTATCTATCTACCTATCTATTATTTTAAATGTTTTTGACGATCCTATACACGGTGGTATAGAAAAATGTAAGGTGGCCTTGGGGCGATTTCGTCGCTAAATGGCGCTCAATATAGTGCAATTATAATTATTTATCATAATGAGATCGACGAGAATATAGATACATACCTATAATGGCGAATCGCAGCAAGCAATTGGATGCAGTATGTCCAAGATAGGGATCTTTGGAAAGTCAAAGGGGATGCGTATTGCGCATGTCCAGCATTGGAATTAAATTTAAAACGGCTGAGAAAGAAGAAGAGGCCATAAAATAAAATAAAAAATTAAACCAATTGCAACTACCGGAACAACATCACGTCACTGAGACAGTCGTGGAACAACGAGTTGACGGGGGAATTAATTTGAAATTCCCGCCTAGTTTTCCTCCCAAGTTGTGACGTCGTCAATTTCTTTTGTCACTTAGTTGACAGTGTTGACATCTCTATAATATTCACAAACATGCATAATTTAAAGACGTTAAGTGTTGCTGTTATCAGTAAATTGATAAACATCATACAAATATTTTTATGTAGGGTACCACGGCGAATCTATTTGATTTCTTTATTTTTTTACTAGCTGAGTAACCCGTGCTTCGCAACGGCAAATTTGAAATAAATCGACAGTACGACCCGACACGCGTTCTGTTAGCCAAAATAGTGAGTTTTAATGGCTCCATAAAGTATATAACCATCAACCCGGAATTTCTCAGTGTTTAAATTTCAGATTTGTCACTTTTTATAACGTTGCTATATACTCTAAGCACTTGGATTCCCCCGTTCCGAAGTTGTCTCCCGCCATGGCTGGACCTATCCAAAATATGAAAAAAGATCTAAGTATGTTCTACTAATGAAGTTCTTTCATGAGACGCCAGACACGGCGGTGTGCGGTGACTGGATCCACTCGATCACCTGACGTCTCCCGATTACTGGAGCTGGACAAAATATGACCTAAGATCTGGATTTCTTTTCCAATGCCCTTTAATTCGATACCAATCACGGCGGTGTGCAGTGACTGGATCCTCTCGATCACTTGACGACTCCCTATGGTTGGAGCCGAACAAAATATGACATAAGATCTGAATTAATTATTTTACTCCACACAGCCCTTGGATCATATTAAGGAACCTATGAACCTGATTCTATCAGAAATATTGTATCTCTTAAGAAAAGCTTTTTCTCCAAAAAATGGTGACGTTTAGGTACAACTTATTGGCATTGTTATGAATTTTCAAGCAATTCATCACTCCATGCATCCGAACACTTACAAAAATTTGAGTTTTGGTTTAAGTATATTATAATATGTTATATAATTTATATAATAATAATCAAAGTTACTACTAACTCCAGCGGCTGATTTCGGAACTAAAATGAGCATTTCAATGATTTTGTGTTATAAAATTCTGAATAGGAACTAATTCATTATTATTTACGGGTCTATGGTCACCGTCTCAGACAAAATTCGAAGAGCCAAAATACTAAGTATGTAAGTAAAAAATACTAAAAAAATACCAGATTACGTTCCGTTGACGGGGAGGGGGAGGAGATGGTCCCTAGATCAAAGTCAAAATGCTATAGAAAAAAATTGAGGGGGAGGGGCTCTTCTGCGACACATCAAATTGTTTCAAGATTTAAAAAAAAAATAGAACCTGATGACGGTCACGTACATTTTTAGGTAGATTTTTTACATCATTTCTTGTTTTAAATATAAAACATACTAAATAATCGTGAAAATACTACAAAGTACGAATTCTTCCGAAAATACTAAAAAAAAATACCAAATGCATTCCATCAAGCCACAAAACTACTAACGTTGTTGTAACATACTCAAAGGTATGAAGGCGACGCAATAGAATTGCCATACGTTGAAATCAAATGGACAAAATCATAGAAAATGGACAATTCGGAATTAATATACATTAGCGTTTTTTATCACTGTTATTTTTTTATTGTAGTACTAAATTATTATTTAATAAATAAATCCTTATTTGAATATAATAAATCACTGGATTACACGTAGGTATAAGTGATATTGAATATATTGCGTTTTGATATTTTACTTAATAACTGACCAAAATTATCTTACTGGTAACTATTGGATGACACTGACAGTTGAATTGTCAAAACTTTGTTTTGTTATGCTTATAAGTTTGAAAACTGTTAAATGTATTAAAAAATCATTATTTTAGTGATGTTGGAAATTAATACTGTTCATTTTCATTTTTTTCTTTACGAAAACCGTGTTAGGTACTTGTGAGTTGTGACATGTTTTATACTTGTGTACTTGTGAAATCAGATCAGTGCACATCATGTGCATACATTCACTCAAGTTCTATTTTTAAAAATATTTATTATTATGGCATGTGTATGCAGTTTCCTGTAGGCAATTAACCTTGATTGACAATCAAATTAATGGGTAGGTACCTGCAATATTTATTGTGATAAGGTATTATTGTTTATGGAAGATGAAAAACTTTTATTGAAATCATAGAGTAAGTATGTCCTATTAGATTAGAAATGACAAAATATTATGATTTTTATGAAAACATGAATAAATTAATGTAGGCATCATTTATTCACAAACTATTTACTTACTGTTATTTCTCTGCATTCGTCTTTGAGATACCTAATATGTGCCCAGTATTGTTGAATATTGTAGTTTAATTAGGTGTTCTACATTTTATTAATTCTTCGATAGTACACCATATCAGGGCATAATTTTATCTCTATAGCAAAAGCTGACTTCTGCGGTGTTGTACATTCATAACCGTTTGTCAAAACGTTAATTTCAGATTTTTGCCTAATTTATTTATAACGAAGAATTAATTTTAATACTGAAACATAATAAATCATTATGCTCTATTGTTGACCACTTTTTTTTAGAAATAGGAGCAGTAAATACTTTAAATAAGTATGTTTAGTATTGAGATTGACATGACGGGCAGACATACTTGATATACTCTGTGAAGAAGGATTTTCCCATGTTTTGTGTAATGAAATATCTCATTCAAGACTACAAATTATTAAATTATTTATATCCTATGTTGATCCTGGGAATGTTTACTAAATCCACTCAATTAATGAATGCACAAAACCATTTCATATAAAAGATTACCCCGGAATGAATTAACTGGAATTTTGACACGAAGTACTCTCTGTTTCAAATATGTTGTACGCTGGATTAGTAGTAATTCTATGGAAAAAAATTGTATCCGTGGAAACCCATGAGACAAATGATATTAAATGAGAAGTGGTGATATAAACGAACGAACTAAAATATTTATGTGGGATTATCTGCCCTTAAAATTAACTCTTTGTGATGGGGTTCGAATCAATAACAATATCATAAGTAGTAAGTAGATGTATATTATGGGACAAAGGTTAGGTATATTTGTTCCTTTACAGGAAGATGACTCCCACTTAACATTTCTTTCAGAATCTACTGAAGAGAGAGAGAGATATAGGATGTTGGATGCATGAAAGGTGTGTGTGTGTGTGAATGGGTGATGTATGATTTTTTGTTGATATTTTTTATCAGGATTCAGGTATCCAGAATCGAGATATGATGGCTTGGAAGAGATTTCTCGGGACAGAGAGTCAATATCTTAACAACGATGCGAGCGGTTATTTCGTTGATAAGATGTGGCATTAATTATTTTTGAAAGGGGTTTTGCTTTAATACTACCGAGTGTTTTATTTAATTAATTAATAATTTCTTTCACCTTTCAAATAGTCTTATTTAGCTTTGGAGTGAAATGTTCTTATTTAGAATATTGAGAAAACTGCATTCGACCTAAATATATTAATATTAGTTTTAAATTCAGTACAACGAGGACAGGGCCGTATTAAGGATGAGCAAACTTTATTTTATTTTATTATTTTAACTTTAATAATTTGTATTAACCTTCAATATTAGAATAAGGTGGATCGAGAATTGTTCTACTTGATTTTAGGTATTTTCATATTGTTATAAAGATTTCACCTAGTGTGGAGTTTTTACTTTTAATTCATAAATGGATTGTGTCAAATTCTTACAACTAATTATTGACTAAATCAATTTAGTATCTTGTAATATTTAACTAACATACTGAAATTACTCCTTGACCTTATAAAGCATGCTATTATGTATTTTATTGTCCTCCCAATAGAAATTTATATACCCAAATCCAATCCTGATCCGAAGGCGTCTGTACTGAGTCTTTTGGATGGAACTAACAAAATATAAATTACTAATAGTCCAGTCCTTTACCTATGACACCTGGAAAGGTGTACTTGCGCAAGCCGGCAAGTCCATTCCACGAAAAAACCTCAAATGTCTTGAGTTAAAAATCCTTGTGGTGAGGGTTCTTATAAGGCGAGGTCACCCCTGTATTTTATTATACAGTATTTGCTTGCCATTTTGGAATGTTATTTAATTTGCACCTTCGCGATAACCCAAAGACTTGGCATTCGTAATAGGTTGGCCGAGATTTCAAGGGCGGGATGGGGCTCTTGTAGCATGCCCAAATCTAATTTTGAACTAACCGCATGACAAACAATTTTGACAATGTCCATTTGTTTAAATTCTATTTTCGAATGTAAAAAGTATCTAATTATTTACGATTATAAACTCAATCCACCTTAATTTTGTCTTTTATTAACATTGTAGTACAAAAGACAAATAACATCTTAATTAATTTTTCCACAGCTCATAATCTTTCATTCGTGGTAATTTGAATTGTATATTTATTGAATTCTCTTTGTGTTAGTGTGTGTGTTTTCTATGTAACATTTCAGAAGGACAAAGGTAGGTGATACTATCGATATTTTATTAACAACTACGAATGAAAGAATATCTTATCTGTTTGTAAAATTATAATGTAACTTTTATGTACTGAATACGCCTCTGAATGTTATGTGTAGGAGATTAGTGTAACACGTACCCCGTATTGAGCTACAAGTACCTACAGCTCAGTGACACGCTGGGGGTACTTATTGAGTCAATGTTTCGTATTATATAATAAGTAGATACACCAAATTGAGGTAGGACTTTTATTTCAGCTGAAAAACACAATGTGGGTCCGAATTAAAGAAAATCTAACCATTAGACTGATCACGTAAAGGCCAATTTACAACGAATATTGTAGAACAAAGAAAGACTTCGCTACAAATTACGAAAACAGGATAACGGCGGACAAGCGTCGATTCGTTTTACGCAAATTCAGTGTCTGAATGTAAGTTTGGAATGAAAGGTGAGATTAGAATGTGTGATAGAGTGAAAGCAGAAATGAACTTAGGGAAAGTAGCTTTTAGAACTAGAAAATAGGGTTTAGTTTTTGAATTTAGGTAGCAGTTAGTTAGGAGGTAATGTTGAACACCAAAGTTAGTTTAGTATTCTCTTTTTATTTTTAGCTAGTAGGGTGTTCCCATCACAAAAATGGTGCAGTGACAGAGGATAAGTATTTTTTTAAATACTGACTGGGTTACTACGGATAGCTTCAGAAAATAGACTTAGAATTAGTTAGAAAAAAAAATATAGTATGAAGAAAATTTAAATCTGCTTGTCTACACTAATGGGAAGATATGACACGTCTTAAAACTGAGGGGAGGTGGTGATTGATGCGTCATCGTCTCTAGAAGGTTGCGAAAATAGAAAAAATCTCTTTCTTAGCGAGGGGAGGGGATGATTGCGAGACATCAAGAAATCAAGTATCGTTGAGTCGCTTTGCTTATCACCGAAGGGGTGTTATGTTTAAGTATGGATACGAAAATATTGGTGCGTTATTCGAAACACATTCCAATACACGTAGCGCGGAATACGACTGTAAGTTCATCATCTGAAGTCAGGATAATCTAAACACGTATAGTAGAGGTAGGTATAGATAGTATAGTATTTGTGATTCTGGTGGGTGAATGGTGAAACACTTAATATGGGTAGTGTACGTAATGGTATAAAAAAAAAGGGAAGAGGCTGGGATAGTTAACACAAACATCTAGCTTAGGTAGATGGGAAGAATAACTGTAATATCAAGATACATTTTTTTTTAGATTGGGTTCGTCATTAGAGGTCTAAGATTGATCTGAAGTAGGTACCTAGTTGATTTAGTCGAATGTATGCGTTGAATATCTACATTATGAAAGAATACAACTTTGGGACAAGATATGTTTATATCTTAGGTCGTTGACATTAGACTCGTCTTGAATTCAGTAGGTTCACGGAGGATCATACCTGAACGTTAGGTATCATGTAGGTAGGAATATATACCCACCATTCGTCGACTATGTATAGTAATACGAAAATGTTGTATTCAATTTATTAGGTACTACATAAACAACGGCTAGGTATAAGCATATTGCGTTCAGATAATACAATAAGCACAGTGGACTTTTCAAGACAAAGGGAAAGGATGAACTTATTATACTTACTACTATATGGGTAGGTGAGATGAGACTAGATCATACCTACTTGAATATAAATATTGATCTGCGATTCGTTCAAGACGTCAGAAATTTCGTACGATATTTATAATGCGATGGACAGACACATTCCGTATGCGGATATGTTGAGATATTTCAGATAGAGTGCGAGGTGAAATGACTAACTAGCGGACGTCATCCTGCGCAATTCAACAATTGTACAGTGTCGACAATACGGCACTGAAGGCAGTACTTAATTTAAACAGATTCACGAGAACTCTGGAATTGTATAAGATAACCGAATCTTTGAACTTAGACGAGACAATTAACATTGGGAAAGTAAAGATGCTACATCGAATAAAAACATAAAAACGGGGCAAATAAAAACGCACATACGTTTAGTGCCAAATAGTAGTGTACATTCCCGTTACACACGGCAGAGAGATCACATTAGGCCTGAGAGCTCCAGAACTGACAAGCCCAGACTTGGATTCCTATATTCGTCTTCCTTGGTGTACAAACCTTACCAAGTGAAATTAAAGACATAGTGCGAATAAAGCCTTTTGCCAGAGCATTGAAGAAACTAACATTGGACAGGCGAAAGTGAATTGTATTTATTTATGGTGTGTGTATTGTATAGTGAAATTAAATTATAAGGTGCAGTGTGTAATATAGGAATGAATGTTGTGTGTGTTAAATATCTTATAATACTGTGAATTACTCTAGAACGAGTAAGGAATCGTAAATTACTGTGGAATAGGCTATCGAAATATCTTATTGTATTTGGATGTCACGTGAAATTAAATTTAGCGTATCTATGATTGATCAAACAGGAAGTCAGAAGGATGTGAAATAGAAAGAGGTTTATGTCTCATTGTAGGTGATTGAGAATTGGATTATCTCGTTAAAGGACATTACGTTGGATTGTGTAACAGGAATACTTACGATACTCAACTATTTTATAACCAATTGCTTCGTCTTTGAAAGTCGTCGGTTTGGAATACAAACAACTGAGGTCATTCGTATACGAGTGAATAGTCGTAAAACTATAATAGAATAGAATTATAACCTAGAACGCCGAATGAAAATAAATAAATGAAAGTATGCAGTTTACCATAAGTCTTGAAGAGAATACAGGCGAATTCGACTGAGGAGATTATATTTGAGGATGGAACGACCCATTTAGATGGATAGTGAAAATTCTTCAAGGATTACAAGAAGACAGTTTTACTGATGGTTGAAAAAAAAAAATGGTATTGAAGTAATAGCGACGTAATTCCTATGCCCTGAATATCTTCACCGATAATCGAATGATTGACAAGACGATAAAATTTGGAACAACTTATCGATGTGGAATTTATCATACAACAGGAAATCTACCTACTCCGGAATATAAATGTGTACTATATTTACAACATGTTAGGTATATACTTCATGTTGTATGTAGTACATGAGTCGAAATGTTAGTAGAATGAAATAATACTGGATTAGGTACAAGTATTAGTTTGGGACGGTCTTAAAAATAATATTGACGGATTCATTAGCTTATAGGTTCGAGAATATTAAGAAATCTTAAGAGGGTAATTAATCATAAAATACTTTTAGGAGATAAAATAATAAACTTTTAGGGTTCATTTATTTATATGTGTTTATTTTTTTGTAAAACCATTTTCAAGTGGGCAGGTATGATGTACTCATGAAGACTGGAGACAGGGCCGTACTTCGGAGGAATATAAGTTTAATTTAATTTTAAGGTTTATGATTTTTTTTCTTTCAGCAATTTTTTTCTGAGCTGATGTATGGTGGTTTAAAAATCCGAATCTTTGTTTTGGTTTTTAAAACCCCCATCCAAGGGGAGGTGTGATGGGGTTCGAATCAATAACAATATCATAAGTAGTAAGTAGATGTATATTATGGGACAAAGGTTAGGTATATTTGTTCCTTTACAGGAAGATGACTCCCACTTAACATTTCTTTCAGAATCTACTGAAGAGAGAGAGAGATATAGGATGTTGGATGCATGAAAGGTGTGTGTGTGTGTGAATGGGTGATGTATGATTTTTTGTTGATATTTTTTATCAGGATTCAGGTATCCAGAATCGAGATATGATGGCTTGGAAGAGATTTCTCGGGACAGAGAGTCAATATCTTAACAACGATGCGAGCGGTTATTTCGTTGATAAGATGTGGCATTAATTATTTTTGAAAGGGGTTTTGCTTTAATACTACCGAGTGTTTTATTTAATTAATTAATAATTTCTTTCACCTTTCAAATAGTCTTATTTAGCTTTGGAGTGAAATGTTCTTATTTAGAATATTGAGAAAACTGCATTCGACCTAAATATATTAATATTAGTTTTAAATTCAGTACAACGAGGACAGGGCCGTATTAAGGATGAGCAAACTTTATTTTATTTTATTATTTTAACTTTAATAATTTGTATTAACCTTCAATATTAGAATAAGGTGGATCGAGAATTGTTCTACTTGATTTTAGGTATTTTCATATTGTTATAAAGATTTCACCTAGTGTGGAGTTTTTACTTTTAATTCATAAATGGATTGTGTCAAATTCTTACAACTAATTATTGACTAAATCAATTTAGTATCTTGTAATATTTAACTAACATACTGAAATTACTCCTTGACCTTATAAAGCATGCTATTATGTATTTTATTGTCCTCCCAATAGAAATTTATATACCCAAATCCAATCCTGATCCGAAGGCGTCTGTACTGAGTCTTTTGGATGGAACTAACAAAATATAAATTACTAATAGTCCAGTCCTTTACCTATGACACCTGGAAAGGTGTACTTGCGCAAGCCGGCAAGTCCATTCCACGAAAAAACCTCAAATGTCTTGAGTTAAAAATCCTTGTGGTGAGGGTTCTTATAAGGCGAGGTCACCCCTGTATTTTATTATACAGTATTTGCTTGCCATTTTGGAATGTTATTTAATTTGCACCTTCGCGATAACCCAAAGACTTGGCATTCGTAATAGGTTGGCCGAGATTTCAAGGGCGGGATGGGGCTCTTGTAGCATGCCCAAATCTAATTTTGAACTAACCGCATGACAAACAATTTTGACAATGTCCATTTGTTTAAATTCTATTTTCGAATGTAAAAAGTATCTAATTATTTACGATTATAAACTCAATCCACCTTAATTTTGTCTTTTATTAACATTGTAGTACAAAAGACAAATAACATCTTAATTAATTTTTCCACAGCTCATAATCTTTCATTCGTGGTAATTTGAATTGTATATTTATTGAATTCTCTTTGTGTTAGTGTGTGTGTTTTCTATGTAACATTTCAGAAGGACAAAGGTAGGTGATACTATCGATATTTTATTAACAACTACGAATGAAAGAATATCTTATCTGTTTGTAAAATTATAATGTAACTTTTATGTACTGAATACGCCTCTGAATGTTATGTGTAGGAGATTAGTGTAACACGTACCCCGTATTGAGCTACAAGTACCTACAGCTCAGTGACACGCTGGGGGTACTTATTGAGTCAATGTTTCGTATTATATAATAAGTAGATACACCAAATTGAGGTAGGACTTTTATTTCAGCTGAAAAACACAATGTGGGTCCGAATTAAAGAAAATCTAACCATTAGACTGATCACGTAAAGGCCAATTTACAACGAATATTGTAGAACAAAGAAAGACTTCGCTACAAATTACGAAAACAGGATAACGGCGGACAAGCGTCGATTCGTTTTACGCAAATTCAGTGTCTGAATGTAAGTTTGGAATGAAAGGTGAGATTAGAATGTGTGATAGAGTGAAAGCAGAAATGAACTTAGGGAAAGTAGCTTTTAGAACTAGAAAATAGGGTTTAGTTTTTGAATTTAGGTAGCAGTTAGTTAGGAGGTAATGTTGAACACCAAAGTTAGTTTAGTATTCTCTTTTATTTTTAGCGTAGTAGGGTGTTCCCATCACATCTTGTACTCGATTTCTGTCAATAGTAAACCACATAGAAAAAATAATTGTAAGAAAAATATTACATTAAAAAAAATCATACTGGACTGAAAGTTTGAGAAACATTTACGAAATATTAATGGAATATGTAATATCTGCAATAAAAAACCTTAACCTGCCTCCGAAAATCAACCGAAAGTTAAAAATAAAAAAAACGAATAATATGAGAAACGAATACGGCGAACAACGTTGGTAAAAACCGTAAAGTTAGGATACTAGCCCCCGTTTTCACCGACTATAGCTATTCCTGCTCCTAACTGGGTGGCTATCCTACCTACCAAAAAATTCTACCTAATTTACGTTTCACCAACAAATTTCCACTTAATTGGGACAAATCCAGCTAGGAAGATTTTTATTTGTAGGGTTGCTACATGTAAAACAAATTGATCAAAAGTAGTTATTTTTTTTAAACAATGCTTACTTTATAGAGTAAATAATACAACTTAAACACAGGGATTGTATTTGAAAAATATTTAAATATTAAATATCATTACAAAAATAATTTACAGTCGTTAAATAACCGCGTATTTTTATTTTTCATATTTCACACAAATATTATTACCTAATGGCAACACTAGACTTTGAGATTGCCGCATGCGCGTTTAGGGTACGTGGTAAAATGAAAATGGCGCCTAACAGTAGACATTGTTTGTATGCAAAGTGTCATGTTATGATATTGTGTTCCGTTGTGTTCTAGGACTGTTTTGAAGTTATAAAATAACCCCAGGTCGAAAAAAACACTACCTGATTGATAAAATTCAATGTGGCGGCCGATTACGTAGTTGGGTGAAGTTTAATATGACAGATCTTACCGTTAGGTGCCCAATGCCCGATCCCACCAACTACCACCTAGGAAGCAGACCCCTAAGGAATTTTCATACAAAACCACAGATAATTTGAGTGATTATTGTAACTGTCATAACCTTTAAGATATAAATCCATACAAAATACAGCATGCAGCTCTACTTAGTTAGGTGCCCAAATATCTCCGCCCAGAATCTCCCTCACTTAAGTAGCTGCATGCTGTATTTTGTATGGATTTATATCTTAAAGGTTATGACAGTTACAATAATCACTCAAATTATCTGTGGTTTTGTATGAAAATTCCTTAGGGGTCTGCTTCCTAGGTGAAAGTTGGTGGGAATGGGCACAAATCTTGTTGCCTAAGATAAGTGGGATTCCTAGCCGTTAGGTAGGTATTTTCGCGTGGTGAAACGCAAATGTGGGCTAGGTGACTTTTATCTCTGCTATTCCTCACCTAACCAGTTGGTGAAAACGGGGGTAGGTATAGGTAAAATTAATTGATTGAGAATGAAAATTTAACCATTTTCATGACCATTTCTAAACGTTAGTATTTTAATGCATCAGGGTAGCACCTACGTATTTAGAATAAATATGGAGTACAGTTTTTTTCTTTTTTCAAGGATCTGGACTTGCATGCACAAACCCAAATACTTTCCTGCACACCGTGTACTAGGCTAAAAGCCTGTATCGCAAAGAGTGGAATACATTGCCAGCGCCGGGGTTTGAACCTGGCACCTCCCGCATGAGATAATGCCACCTCAACCGCAACTGCGCCAACCATGTACTCAATCCTTCATACTAAATAGTGACCCATCTGTCCATACTTCTGTTTTCTTACCGAAACTCCTACGTTTGTATGTATGGCTCTAGGACTTTTCCTTAGGTTTTGCATATTTTTCACGTTCAATCGAATTGTAATAATATATGTACTTATAGCATTCCTAATTCTATGGAAACACTTACCCCCGTTTTCACCAACTTTTACCTAAGAAGGAGACCCCTAAGAAATTTCCATACAAAAACAGAGATAATATTCTATTTATTGACACGCAGGCCTACCAACCACACCCTAATTCCATACAAAATGCAACACGCAACTCACCTACGTTAGGTGCCCAAATATCTCTGCCCAGGCTAGGTGAGTTGCGTGTTGCATTTTGTATGGAATTAGGGTGTGGTTGGTAGGCCTGCGTGTCAAAAAATAGAATATTATCTCTGTTTTTGTATGGAAATTTCTTAGGGGTCTCCTTCTTTGGTAAAAGTTGGTGAAAACGGGGGTTAGTACTGCAAAGTTTAATCCCCGATGCCGACTTACTCCACTTCACAACACAAGCTTTTCAAGCTTTCTGGATTGACCCAGATTCATTTAAATTTTAAAAAAGTTTTTCTAGGTGTGAACTGAATCCGACGTTTCGGCAAAGACTAATGTTCCCATGCTCACGATCAGACACCAGTAATAGTAAATCCGTCTTCATCCACCATCGGTCATATTATAGTAAGTATCATTGTTCGACTACATTGATAGTTGAAAATTTTCATGAAAACGTTCAAAATAATTTCAGAATAAATTTGGTCATGCGGTATTTGGAATGACAATAATAAGTGTGACATGATAGTATACAGGGTGTTTCAAAGCGAACCAGACATTTTTCTGGAAAAATCTCGGACAGAAATAAAATTATAGTTTCTTTGGAATTACTTGACAGGCATTGATACGAACGGTTTAAGGCTTTTGAAATAAAATTGGGCATCTTCAAATTTGCATTCAAGAAAATACATTAGACTAAAAATGTTCCACCTTGCAAGAGAGACAGATTTAGAAGCATTTTTCTTACAAACCATGCAGTTGTCGAATTTGAGAAAAAATCATTACCTGAAGTCCATGTACAGAATCATAAATGAAAAATAAATAAATAAATAAAAAATCGTGAATAATGACAAAACAAGACAATAGAAGTGTGCCAAAAGGCGGACTTATTGCAAAATCAGTATCTGACAGTTAATCCGAGATCAAATCATATTAGGCTGATATTTTCGAGTCTCTAAACCAACTGGGTAACCGCATCCGGGGTCAGTTTTCGATTTTCAAATGGTAAAGAGTGTCATATTGCATATTTGATTTACGATTTTTTTTTCGAAAACCTAATGTCGCCGCCTCACACTGGCGAGCGTTCACAAGTTTTTTGTGTACATGAGTAAAAAGACGTGTGGATGGAACGTTTGTCTTGGCTCGTGTATGTAACCCATCGTTGAAGCCTCTTTTTACTAATGAACACTAAAAAACTTGTAGACGCTCGTTTGCGAAAAAAATAGCTATGGGTGCTTGCAATGACCCTGTATATCATCAGGGTAGTAGTGGTGGCAAATGTTCATCCCCAAGTATTTAGATTATTATGTTGGTAGCACTGTTACCCTACTTACATACTAGGTAACCACCCTTATCATCGCACCCATTGTCCTACAACCCTCGACAACAACAGCTCTACAACAATAACACCCAACCAGCAGCCAACCCGAGATGTGAAGAGGGTCGTCGTGTTGGTAAGCATCATCACCCTCCATCACAGTCCATCATCCCATTCAACAATAATTCAACTCAACCACTGGTCACTGAATTGGGATAATAGGGATTGCAATACACTGCTAATTAGTACATCGACATCCTCCGAAAATTTAATCAATTTGATTTTTTCTTCGACTTATAGGTGCTCTTACACGAACAATTTTTCTAGCAATTATTGCGGCAACTCATACAAATCGTATTTATTAACATTGTTTCGCAATATATACCTAGCAGTTCTTTTCCCAACGATATGCGGTAGCCTGGCAGAAATCGCAGCACTACGATAAGCTCGCCCTAGTGAACAAATGTTGTGATTTATATTTGAAACGCTTACATATCTCTGTATCTTCACCAAAAGTGTGAACAGATAAAAAAAGATACCTATTGTGTGCAAACGACAAAAACGAGAAATAGAATGGTCAGGATGTTGGCGACACGAATTGCTAAATATACAAGCGGTTTGGACATTTTAGTGAATTATCTTTCTCGTTTACACGGAATATTGTTGTCTCGCTTTAAATATATTGCTTGTTAATTGATTTTAGACGAACTGATTTTAGAAAAAAAATAAATTATACGAGTTTACCGTTAACCATTTGTTTTATACATATATCCGAAAAAGAAGAAGAAAACTAGCAGGAGTGTTGAAACGTCAGTCAAAGATCAATTTTGAATTTGCATGGTTCGCCCGAAAACCAAGGCATCAAATCAATATTTTGATAACCATAATTTACGAGTAGCAAAAGTTGTTAGATGCAGGATCTTCGTGTATGCTAAAAATTCGATGATTTGACAAAAGCATCGACAGATGATAAAAACCTCTAAATGACATTCGTGAGAGAACAATGCATACAAAATTTTGTATTTTACACGTCATGTTAACATTTAGTACTGAAATGAATATTATTTTTACTAAAATAAATAAATAAATCTATTTCTGTACATCGTTTGTGAAATTAATTTAATATTTCAGAGTGTGCGTACTTGCTTGTGTAAATATTTTCTTCTTCTTCATCTCTTCTTAGATCTTGTGATCTGTTTGTTCAAGAAAGCCCTCATTCTTGGTAGGCTGAAGTACAGCTGTCCTTTCATCATTTTGGCGGTCTTGTGACCAGCTGGGATTTCATTAATCACGACATATGGGATTCTGGAGTCATCCATCCTATTTACGTGGTCCCTCCAGAATCTTCTCCTAGCTCTGCCCCATCGTACGAGGTCTTCGGTTTCAGAGGTCTGCCTTATATCTTCATTGCGTACTCGGTCCTCGAGGGTCTATTGTCATATATAGCCTACTTATGTATCTCACTTTTCATTACTGGTCAGGAAAGGAGGACTACAGTGACTTTGAACATTACAAAATAGGTACCTTGTGCAAATGATTGTCGTCTGTTGTCTAAACGTACGAGCAAAAATATACCTACGTGCTTGAATATGCAAGATTCCGTGCAAAGAAATTTTCACAAACTTAAATTGGATCGGCCACATAGTGCATCAGGAGGGTCTCCTATTTGAATTAAATGAAGGAATGAACAAGGGGACAAACTACAGAGAACGACCAAGGAAAGAATATCTGGACGACCTGTGCCAGGATATGGGCTTTGACTCATATAATGAGTTAAAAAGAACCGCACAGGAGAGGGATGAGTGGAGAAGGAGACATGGGGCTTTGCTGCAAACCAATCGTAACAACTGAAACTGGAGAAGAAAGTTATGACTCAGT
Source organism: Ceraclea dissimilis (assembly GCA_963576895.1). NCBI lineage: Eukaryota > Metazoa > Arthropoda > Insecta > Trichoptera > Leptoceridae > Ceraclea > Ceraclea dissimilis. The sequence continues at coordinate 14,404,632 of OY756370.1, forward strand.
ACGTATAATGCCTCATCCACATGCTGGCCGAGCTGTCACGTTTTTTGTGTGAATGAGTAAAAAGATATGCGGACGGGATGATTGTCTTGGATTGTATACGTACCGACGGTTAACGTCTTTTTACTCATTCACACAAAAAACGTGACAGCTCGGCCAGCATGTGGATGAGACATAATGTACTTTTTTTTTTATTTAGATACACTTCTGCATTAGGTATAATGTTGAGTTTACATTCGACTAAAAATGTTCAAACGCAAATATTGAAAAGTTTCATACAATTACAACTTGCAGTTTGATTCATTAATATTTTTACATGTTGTTTATTTTGTATTTTTGTAGCCGCGGCTTTTTAAAATAACTCCTGAATGATGTAAAGTAAATTCAGCCCATGTTTACCGTCAATATATGGTCAGGAGATTCAATCGAATTATATGGATCGATATATCAACACTACACGAATGGAAAACTTTAGTATTTGGATAAAATTGTCTTCAGATAAAACTGCAATTTTGATGGAGGTTCAACGATACCTATCATTCCTTTATACCTAAATGAATTGAAAATGAATAACAAAATTATGAAAAAGTTGTCGGGCATACTGAGCATTTGAGACAAAATTTTTCAAAATTGTTTCTAGCAGACTGGAGTCAATTCTCTAACAAATTAAGTGCATACCAACAATACCACCTAAAATACGACGTTATTTTTCAGTAAAAATAAATTTAATTTTTTTTTGTTGAATACTAAACAATTCACCCGATTGGCGAGTCATTTGTATTTATTTAAGTTCAAAAAGTAAAAAAAATATTCTAAAAGATCTATCCACGCATGCAAAAAACCTTTTTAGCGCGTATTAAATTAACTAACTAACCGAGCAACATCGATTTGTATACGCACATTTTTCAAGTCCCGTGTCTGTTGGGTGACGTGTTTGACATTAGACCCTGACGTGAGTGCTGCCGCCTGGTGTGCGTTCTTGGAAGCTGCTCAGAAAACAACCGATTGTGTGAAAAACTGTGGCTTTATTTAAGAACCAAAAATCCCGTTTCATTTTATCAAAGTGCTTGTTTACTCAATGTAACTCATATTATATTAAAACCTACTGCTGTATTTACGTCAAAGTGACGTTTGGCATTCTGTGGTTTGTGGGCTTTAGCTGAAAATTCCCGATATAATGAAAATACCCCCATATTGTCTATCCACGTACCTACCTATAATCAATTCTCATTTGATTATTATTAACAAAATTAAATTTATTATATGTGTGAAATGATAATATGCATGAACATTCAATTACTAATAATAAAAAGAAAAACACTAAACAAACAAGAGGTCGCTGTTAATGCGCCTGAGCTACCCGGGGATGTGGAGGGCCTTAAGCCCGCGGGATTTTCCTTTACTGTTGAGAAAAATCTGTAATCTATTTCTATCTGCGCAATGCAGAAAAATCCAGTGCCGATACATAAAATAATTTAGGTATATTATCTCTAATCATAACTATTGTTGACTTGTTTTTTTCGAGTTTAATCGTGTGAAGAACTGATGATCTTCTGAATGATTAGATCTTCACACGATTAAACCCGAAAAAAAAAACAAGTCTACATATGGATCATCGTGAAAACCTGCAACTACCATAAATATTGTTATTTAACTACGACACATAGAGTGTCTCTGAGATGAAGACCCTCACGAACATTGCAGGGAAGACTCTCAGAGACAGAATAAAAAACACGAGAATTAGAGAGGTGTATGAGGTCAAGGATGTCGTCAGATGGGGAAGGCAACAAAGGTTTCATTTCGTAACTTGTTAAATACCATTGAACACGTATTGTTTTAGTGTCCACAAACAAAAATAATTTTATTCGTTTTCCTCAATCGAAAGATGCTGTGATATATACTATCGTGATCACGAAAAAGTGCTGAGTGTGTTTATATAATTTGTTTATTCTGATGTGAACTATTTATTTCCCAAATTGTAAATTTATAATTATTATCATCTGATATCTCGCGGTAATAATAAATTTGTATGAAGATTTAACAAACACATAAACAACACCTGCATAGTGCATACTTTACTCAACGCGATACAGCGCTTCATACACACACAGACAATAGTTTATTAAACTTGTGACCATCTGATTGGTTGATTTGTTATTCTGCCTTCCGATACTAAATAATACAGGGCCGTCTTCGGATTAGCGCATAATTTACAATAATATATATTATTCAAAAATCAGTTATGCTGGCTGTCGAGAGTGCCACGGACCTAATGATGGAATTATCAGTTGCTCTTCGTAAATTTCAAGACATATTAGTGGATCCGAAAATCAAATTCAGCCAAGCCCAAAAAGACTTATTGCTGCCGCTTACTTTTGAGATGTCCGTCACCGTTAACAAAGTTTCGATATTCTCAACGTCAAACGAAACACAGCTAAAAATATATAAAAGTTTTTTCGAAAAAAATATCACCGATAGTCCTTCAAACGATATTTTCACCAACATAAATGAGACTCTGGATGAAATGACAGATAGAAACGCACGTAGGAAAAATGTCATTGTGGTCAATGTTCCAGAGTCTGATGACAGTGACCCAAAATCAAATACAGATGCAGATCTACAGAAAATCAAGAAATTGGTCAGTGATATTGATGATACGGGAGAATTACGTGTTGTGACAACATATAGACTTGGAGCAAGGACTAATGATAAAACAGATAGACCTATCAAGATTGTATTCAGCGATGAAAATCATGCCAATAAATTTGTCTCAAACCGTTCAAAATTGCCAAAAGATATCAAACTTAAGCAGGACCTAACATATATGCAGAGGAAGCAGCTGAAGGAAATGTGGGAAGAGGTTGACAGAAGAAGGGAAGATGGCGAGGAAGACCTGGAGGTGAAATTCATAAATTCTGTGCCCAAAATTGTGAAGTTGTCAACATCATTTCCGAGAAGAAAAAAACCTGAAAACGGGCGCCATCGAGGATGAAAATATACATACATATATCACTACAATTTAATGTTTCTTGCTGTTTAATATAGTTTTTATAATATTACTTTTGAATTACTTATATGTTGTGGATGTCTGTGTATTATGTATTTGTGGTGTTGCGTTACCTGTGTAAACTTTCTTTCTTGTGTGTAATAATTGATAATTTAATAGTGATCTAATTGCATTGTGTTTCGTTGTTGCGGCCCTGATGCCCCGCTCACTATTCAATATTTTGTTGCATTTTTTATTATACGTACCTACTTATTTTATATTTATTATATTTGAATGCACTATAATGTGCGACTGGTTTTTTGTTTAAATTTGTCTATGCTTACTTACTTAGTTTGTATTAGGTACTTATTTTTATTATTGACGGCGGAATTTACTGTCTTTAATTTTTGTAAATATTTCTTGTTTTTATAACTGTGACTCTTATCTTACTTATCTGTCAGTATTATTATTTATTGCAAGTTACGGATTTGTGTATTTTTGCGATATTGTCAAATTTTTAGCTATTATTTGTAGGTATTCAGTTGAACTGCTGATATTGCCTAGTTGGGTGGCAAAATTGTGAATGTATTTATTATGTCTATTTATGAAATAAAGTATTTATTATTATTATTATTATTATTATTAATTGTTGCGTATAAATATTTACTTAGTATATTATTATATCATTTTATATATTTGAGCGCTTTTAATATTTTATTATTATTATTTTTTTACTGTCATGCTATGAGGAAATATTATTTCATTTGTAAGATGTGTTTTTTGTTTGTGGTACATATTTAAGTTTGCATTTTTATATTGAAAATTGTATTGGTGAATTTCTTAGATACTATTTTGTTTGAAACCGAATGTTTTTAATTGTGTTGTTATTATAATATTATCTGTTTTTTTTTGTAAATGGCTTTTCGCCGTATATGGATAAATAAATAAATAAATAAATAAAAAGGAGATGTTGGTATTCGCATGTGAGAAGAATGGAATTATCTAGGTTCCCTCACATTGTGCTCCATGGCCAACCCCAAAGTAGGTGACCCCCGGGCAGACCACCAAAGAGATGGATTAACAGCTGGAAGTCGACGTCGGAGGAGGGTAACTTCTCTTAAATATCAGACTATCAGACCTTCATAAAGATTAAGAAGAAGACATAGAAAATATTACGCTCTCGCAAAAAGTAAATTGCTACATTCAGAAAATACAGCACCAGCAAAATATCTCATAAACTATCAGTTTCTTATTTCATACCTACCTACGAATACATTTTTGTATTGTAAGTTAGCAACTGAAAGTTAGTTTTTCATGTACTGAATCACTGCAGAGAATAAATGCATCAAGTTACAAATGATAATAATAATAACAAATGCATTCACATTTCCATGAAAGTTTTATATTTCACTTAGCATCAATAATAATATACATTCACATGTGAAAAGTAACATGTAGGGTTGGATAAGTATAAACAATCACTGCTACTTTCATTCACAGCATGCTACAATGACATTTTTCATCATTTTGAGAATGTATAGAAGGTTTTTTTTTAATTCCTGATTAAATTCTTGAATAACTTTGTACTGGTGGAAAAGTCCGGTAGTGCTGATCTTTTGGTAAGTATGTTATTAGTGCAGGGACTGTAATATTAAGTTAAAAATATGACCTTCTAGGGCTGCCGCGGTCCGATTGGTGGCGAAAAACGGCCTTCCATTTCCATTTTCAAAAAATCTCCCAAAGGTTGGTTCTAGAGAAAAAAATCATTCGTCCCAAATATAACAGTGTAGTCAAGGTGTAATATGTTTGAAGACGGTTTAACAAGCCGAAACATGTCAAGTAAATAATTAAAAAATACTGTGTATGTAGACCTCCAACAAATTTAAAATGTTTCATTAAATTATAAATGGAGAACTAAAAAAAAAACATATAAACTAGTAAAAATAAATATTGCTGATGCACAAAAAAAATGCGCTAGTTCTGATTTTTTGTTATTTGATTAGTGCAGGGCCTGAAATGTTGAATCAAAAAATGTTACCATCATTAATTAATAACAGGTATTAAATTTGATATTTTCACAGGTAAAAAAGAACATGTAACATTTAACAAGTGTGTATGCAAAACGTTGCTACTCTTTTCGAGAATTTTCCAGAACTTTCTGTGTGTATGTTTATTAAATTTTATATTATTAGATCCAGCGAAAAATTGCTCTGGTTGTATGTAGAGGTGGGCGAGTGTTGTAATCATAGATTACAGAATGGGCGATAGATGGATCTATTTTTTTTTTCTTAAGAGTATTCATACTGACATTTCAAAAATTTCTAAAAACGGGAGACCTTAGATCTCTACAATTGTTACTAAATATGCTTTGGAAAAAATAGGGTAGATGCATTCAACCTTTATCTAGGGAATTACCGTAAACGATTTTTTGTATCTTGTACAGATTTCTCAAAAAAAAAATGTGAAAAATACCTTTGATCTTTTTTCCAAAAGACAGCAACTCGTTTCCTGAATGACGCGCAGTGTTTTTTTTGTTTAGAGGATGAATGATGAAAGGATAGCAAAGAAAATATATCCGGGAGAAAGAAGAGGTGTCCGTCCAAGAATCACGTAGCTTGATCATGTAAACCAGATTCTCGAGGCCGGACGTAAAAGCAATCTTAGATTGTCTTTATGACGAATCGCACGAATGTGATGGAGGCTAGAAGTTTGTGTGAGGATAGGAAAGTCTGGCGTTCTGTTCTCTTTACCTACCCCGCAATGGATTCGACATGAAAGGGAATAGATAGAATTAACATCAAAAATACGAACTCTAATGATATCCAATATATCCATGACATTCAGTAGAGGTACGTCTATTATTACGTGGATGGGTTTGGTGTTGCAATGTGTAGGTACGAGTAGATGTACGTTGTTGAAAGTTCATACATTCATAATCAAATACCCCGCGGGATTCATGGCAATATTGCCCGATGTTTGTTATTTGTAAAGTCAATGATACCCGTGGTTATTCCACCAACTTGCAGGTACTACATATAGTACCTAATAAGCTACTCGTAGCTCTACTGCAATATCCACAATATCAAATTGCATCAAACGCTAGATCCTGTTATTAGGTTTACGCGGTGAAGAATTTAATTTAATAGGGTACTATCAGGTATTAAGTAATAATAATATAAATAATTGCCATAATAAGATACATTATGCAAAATGGTGGGTTTATTGCCATTGGCTATTGCCAAGATATCTTTCAACAAACCAATTGTGAGATCACATTGAAGTGTGTACAAACTACAAACGTATAATGTAAAAAACGATAGTCAAAAAGCTTAAAAATATAACATAAAAAATCAATTATATATTTTTTAAAAGAATCTGGGCTTGCACACACAAACCCAAATACTTTCCTGCACACCTTGCACTAGGCTAAAAGCCTGTATCGCAAAGTGTGAATACATCGCCAGAGCCAGGGTTTGAACCTGGCACCTCAGTGGCAACTCTTGCCTCCGCGCATAAAAAAAATACTTATATCATAAAAAAATTACGAACTTTACCCTTTTCGGGTTGACTGCAAGACATTGCTTTTGCTATAAGTTTGCCTTTTGGTACATTACTATTATCTTGTTTTGTAACTCTTCATGGTTTTTGGCTCATAAAGATTATTAATTTCTTATTGTTATTCTTCAGTCCTTATTAATTATGAATTCCTAAACCATTCATCCGATTGAGATGAAACTTTGGAAAGTTGGTTTGCAAACGCCCGGAAAGGTCTCTGACTTAGTCCAGCCTTTTTCACTAGGTAGCGCGCAATAATTTTTAAAACAAATGATTGTAGGTATTTCATAAATATTTTCACAGAGGTTTGTTTGAGAAGAAGCACACGCGTCTATGAAGGAGTCGGAGGGGGTGAAGGTGGTAAGGGGTGACATGGAATAATCGATATTAATGTCGAATCCATAAAGTGACGTATCAAGGAGCGCAGGGTACAGCTAGTTTTTAATAAATAATTCGTTCACATTAGAGACATTAAAGGCTTTTTAATAAAAAACAGCTTTCAGATTTTTACAAAATTAACTACTTACACTACAATATTTCAACCATTTTTTTGCTACAGTACCCACATCCTTTTTCTTTTTTTACGTACATAATTCGGACATTTATTTAATGAATTTACTTGTAAAACAGAAATTCTGCTACAATATAAAGTTTTATTCTTTTTCTTCATTAATTTAACATTATTATTTCCCGACAGTTTTATCTGTATGATTTCATTTGTGTCAGTTGTATGTAATGCCAAGTAAAAGTGAGATTCTAAATGAAATTTTATTTTCCATATGTTATAATCTAATAGATACATACATATGGATATACCTACCTACTACACGACTGATTCCATTAAAATCTATAGATGTTATATTTTTGTTTCCATACGCCATCTGTGGGGAAAATATTGTACCTACTTTCATTTGTGACAGAGACGGGAGAAGTCTCACGGAGACAAACTTAGTCTAGTGGTGCTTGATGTGATAATAAGATATGGTTTCATTCTTTCGTTACTTTCAAATTATATTTCAGAACAGTTGTTTATTAAAAAACTAGCCAATTTTTAGATAATATGATTAGAATGAACTTGGAATTATGTTTTTCAAAGTTGTGATGGCGATTTAAAGGGATTATCTTGGTATTTTTTCTTTTTACAACTCGCAAAACTATCTTGCCATTAAAATGAGTTCTCTAGCGCCGCTCTGTAATATTTTCGACTTAGGTTATTTGTAAAAGATTGAATGTGAGAATATTGTGGACCTTTGACAGTTCTTATGACAAGCTTCGACAATCAGGGCTACCAACAATACAATCTTGAACTCCACTTGCAGCTAACGTCTGCCGGCTGCCAAGACATAGTAAATAGATAATAGGCACCTTAATTCATTTTGAAATAAATTTAAAACATTTTTTTTTATTTCATAAAGTTTTGACCTATTTTCACCTAGTCTCGGCTCTGGTCAACGGTTGATATTACCTATACTTAAAAATACCCATGGCTCCTAGATAAGTAGGTATTATATACCTAATATAAGAATGGTCTATACATTGGACAACTTAATAACATTATAATCATTATACAATTCTTATGTAGGTATGGCCGCTCTCTGTTTTATCAACTCCACTATTCTACATACATAATATTTATTGTAACAGACATTTTCATACTCTATGGTCCTTGGAAGTTGAACCGATCCAGAAAATTGCCATTTTTATTCTCTTTTCTCAGCCGTTTTGATTCAAATGCTGGACATAGGCGTCCCCTTTGACTTTCCACAGATCCCTGTCCTGGGCATGCTGCATCCACTTGGTTCCTGCGATTCGCTTCACATCGTCAGACCATCTTGCCTGAGGTCTTCCTACGCTCCTTTTGCTCATTGTAGATTGCACTAGAGAATCTTTTTGGTCCATCTAGAACATTTGGTCCAACGTCCAACATTAGTATTTAAGACTTGTACATAATATGTTGATGTAATTGGCATTTAAATCTGTTATTTCTAGGTAACGAATTATAACCTCCTTGGATGAGGACACTTCTTCTTCTTCTTCTTCAGCCCTCTGTCCTCCACTGCTGGATATAGGCCTCTTCCATATTCCTCCATTCCTTTCTGCTGTTTGCTGCTTGCAGACAGTTCTTTCCCCCTACAGCGGCTATGTCGTCGGACCACCTTTTTTGGGGTCTTCCGACGCCTCTTTTATTCTCCCAAGGTCTCCATTTTAGTATTTTTGGGGTCCGTCTTGTTGGGTCTTGTCTTGCGACATGTCCCGCCCATTGCCACTTTAGACTTGCTACGCGATCCATGACGTCTGCTACTTTGAGGACACTGAAGGAACTTAATTTATTTAGGGGTGGCTCCCTTAAGCTAACCCTGGGCCCGCCTCTTAATAAGATTTGTCTAGAAGTGCTGAATTATTATTCATTACTGCAATGTTCGTGATTTTTTTACTATTTTCCATTGTTTAAGCAGGCCTTTTTCAACAGTTATAAGACAATATTGACTGGTTGACTGTAAGACATTGCTTTTGCAATAAGTCCGCCCTTTGGCATACTTCTGTGTCTAACAAGATTTGTTACTTATATTTGGTCTGTGGCTAATAAAGACTTATTTATTTAATAAACTTAAAAATAATTTTGTTTATTTTCTGGTTCGAGTCTCTCACTTCAACACAAATAATACAGGGAGAAACTGAACACGCCGGGCGTGTAATACATTCAAGTGAATTTTAATCAAATGATTCTAAATGACATGTGATATTTTCTGAACAAGTGCACAAGACTATTTTCTACCACTAGGTACTTATACTTATTCCTACTAGGGATGTGTTCAGTGCAACATACACACTTCATAAAGTACAATGTAACGTTATACACTGTATAATAATATTCTGAATGGCACAATTTTATTTATTTGTGAGAACGTCGGATTTTCGACATATCATTGTTGAATAATAAGTAGTTATCTCAACAGATGAACAGTCAACTATTTTATTTATTTTTTTATTTACACTTTTGGTGAACAAAATACAGACATATGTAAACATTATAATAAAATAATTACATTTTTACACTAGGGAGAGCTCATCGCAGTACTGAGATCTTTGCCAACCTTGTCTAAAAACCATAATTTTACAAAGCAGTAGAACGACTCTAACAAAAGATCAAATAATAATAACTTCTATCTATACCCTCACGCCACGTCCCTTGCAGGGTAGCCAGAGAGGACAGAGCGCCAGACAGCCCTATCCTTTTTTTTTCCTTGTTAGGTCAGAGGACCGTATATCCCCTACGTCACTGCGACCCGAGTAGGTCTAGTGTGACATTGTGTGATTTTAATGCATATAAACAGTACAAAAAAAAAACTCCGCAACTTTCGGGAGTTTCCGTCTTTCGGAAAAAAGATCAGAGGTGTTTTTTAGAAAGTTTACAAGATATAAAGAATCTTTTACGGTTATTCCCTAGATAAAGGTTCAATGCATCTACCCTATTTTGTTCCAAAGCATATTTAGTAGCGATTGTCGAGATATAAGGTCTCCCGTTTTTAGAAATTTTTGAAATGTCGGTGTGCATACTTTTAAGATAATAACATCGCTGTTGTATATTCTAGCAGCTTGCATTGTTTTCCGTAGTATAATAAAATGTAGGATAATGGAATTACATTATTTTATGATTGAATCGTTTCTCAGACACGATGAATGTTTTATGATTCAATATGCAATATGCTTTATGACATTATAATAAGTAATGTCTACTACTACGCAGATGTAATAAAATCATCGTTTTAATCATGGAAATGCATGCATGCCTGAGTACTTATAAAAAATACTGGATTAAATTTATTATTACTTAAGGCCCTATATGCTGTCAGAGGGCTTCGGTGCCCTGACTCTTACTCGGCCAATACTCAAGGAATCGTCTTGAAACTGAAGAAAGTGATAGATGAAAGTATGGACTACAGGTCTGCTGTTTTAGAATTACAGGATTTGGAAAAGTTGAATCAAAAATAGAACGATTTTTGCTCAGTGCATATAAGCCCTTAAGGAAGGCCCTGAGAAAGCTAAAAGGGAATTTTTCAGAACAATATTATCTCGACTTCTTTTTATTTTTACCCCCTTTCCCTTCACAGCTCGATAGAGGCCTCTTCCCGATTTTTCCACATTTCTCTGTCTTGGGCGTTCTGCCCGCACACATGTCTCACCATATTGATAACATCGTCAGCTAATAACCTTCTATGTTGTATCCTTACCTTACATTAAGGTATACATTGAACCTTTTACCATAGTGAATAACTGTCACAGAACTTACTTAATTATGTACAGTACTTTTAAAGAATCATTAACCTACAAGTGTCAGAGCTGTCCATTCCATCGAACTGTCACTTGATGCAGACTTACTCCGCTTCGCGCCGAAAGCTTTTGTAATTAACTGCGAATTTGGGTGTCTTTCAGAGTGGGTGAGAGTTCGTCCCCAACAGTTCGTCCAGCAAAATAAAAACGACTAGTTTTAATTGAATATATAAAAACCAAATAAAAAATAATGTTATACTACAATAATGTAAGCATGCATGTTGAAGAAATGGCCAGAAAAGGATAGATAAATTGATCAGGGGAAGAACTGTCGGAAGGATGAACTGTCAGGGGATGAATTGTCGGTACATATTATTCCAGGAAACCCAGATTCTTTAGCTGTCTACTATAAAAAACACACACGAATAAAAAAGGAATGCTTTATTCAAAGCAGTCAATACTTTTGCTTGTATAGAAGGCCTTATAATATATTAAACACTACAGTTATCTCATAATAATATTCTTAAGGATAAAATAATGTGAGTGCCTACCGACTTACTTATCAAAGGAATATAAATCTGCTTTCATTTAACATTAAGAATGTGAATTTAACATTTCAAAGGTTTCTCTGTGTGTATATAATATGTATATCTGGTGTCAGGAAAGAAGCACACAGGAAAAAATATCACGTTAAAAATCTCGCACGGAAGAAATCTCCCATGAAAAATGTCACGAGAAGAATACCTTTAACACTTATTCTTCTTCTTCATCATCAGCCTATCCTCGTCCACTCCTGAACAAAGGCCTCCTCCATTTGCCTCCATGTTGTCCTGTCATATGCAGACTGCATCCAGGTTGCACCGACACACTTGTATTCAAAATTTAATAATTGTTTGTATGGCACTAAAATTGATATTTAAAAATTAAATTTAATGATTTAGGTATCTTATCTACCGCAAGAAAAGTTGAAAATTTTATCAATGTTAATAATATTACAACCGAATTGCATAATATATTTTTAATAAAAGATAGGTTTTTCTACTTGTGATATTTTTCATGAGATATTTCTACCACTCGATATTTTTTCCATGGGAGATTTTCCTGAGTGATTTTATCATATAACCGTATATATCTATGTACTGTACATATATTACATTCTTCTCGTATACCTACTGTGAACTTTCTACTTGAAGTAATTAATTATAATACTTTTGATGATGTATTGTTATGTAGGGTGGAAGATAGAAACCATTTTCACCAACTACGAGTTATTTTCTCAGAAGCTTCTGAGAATTCACACTAGGTGGCAGCACTCACGTCAGGGTCTAATGTCAAATATACATGTTAGTATGTTACCCAGCAGACATGAGACTTGAAACGGCAGATACACAAATTTTTGTTAGTTAGGTTAGGTTTTTAGTTTAGGTATAAAAAAATTCCTTGCACCTGCGGCCCCAGAATCATTCAAGTCAAGCGTTATCCTTTTTATTTATTTATTTAAACTTAAAGTAAACAACAAACACATATAAATATAAAAAATGGACAAAGTACAGATTATAAAACGTTGTTCACTAGGACGAACTTATCGCAGAACTGCGATTTCTTCCAGTTAACCCCAAGTTTTAGTGCATTAAAAAAGACAACCTATAGATGTCCCATATTGTCTGCTAGGCAAGATTCTTCAGACACATTTTTTGGCAGTTGCGTACGGAATTTCGCATCCATGGTGATACATGCATGCGACTGTAAAATAATCATAATAGACCCTATTCGTCAGCGCGCCCCTAGCAGCAAAAAAAGGAATCAAACAACTCATAACCTACCATTAAAAATGATATAATAAGTAGTACTAGAGACAGATAATTAAGATAGGAAGTTCCTAGATAATCTCCACTTAAAATCGGTGAAAACGACCGTTAAACAAACCCCCATACCTTAATATACTTGTAGTTATATTTTCAGTACATATAATTATATGTTAAGTTCATAATCAAATGATTAATTCCGACGTAGTAGGCACATATAATATATTACGTACGTAACTTACGTATGTAAATGAAAAATAATGTTTCATGTAGGAACCAGATGGTAGAATTATAATATAGTGCGCCTTGTGCATCTATTTATTATATTATGTAAGAGTGTTGTATATTTACTTAAATCTTTATGTGAGTTGCCTGAAATTCTGAATTTTACACATGGCCTGTTTCATTTAAATTATCATTTTCAGGGGTCTATCTATATCAGTGGCGCATATGGGCTTTCATTTCATCAGGGGGCAATCTAGTATTTGACTTTGGGGGGGGAGGAAACAAAGCCTGACCATTCTTAAACCGAAAAAACTCCTGTCAACGGTTGTGACAGCAGAAATGGGCAGAACCACGGGCGAAGCCTGCTTCGAAGCTGGGGGTGGAAGCAACAAATTTTTTTACATACTCGCAGACGTATAGCAAAAAAATGATAATAGTGCCGCGGCTGAATTTTTTCGTGAAAGTGAGTGAAAAAGGTCGTGTTTTAGGTTGGTAATAATATTGTGCGCAGTAAATACGAAGGAGAATTAATAGCGCCGCAGTCGAAATATTTTTGGATAATGGGACGAGTGATGAACTTTAAGTAAGCTTCTTGTTTTAAAATAACGGTATTTAAATAATTGTTTTACATTTCGTTTAGGGGGGTGGTCTAATATTAATTTTGGTATAATATTATGTATCTACCTTCTTGTTTATTACCTAAATTAAATTACTGCAGGTACCTACTTATCTAAAGGGAATTAATTAGGAACCAATTATTATTAAATCAATCCCAAACGATATTATTAATTATAATCTAAGTACAGAAATTATTTCACTAAAATCTCAAATCCTTCCTAGATATTGATATCCGCTTGAATTCATCCCTTTGAAGTTTTAACTCTTACAATCCCAATGTCATTACCAATATAATATTCCTAGGTAATATTTGTTAACCTATTAAGTGTTATAAAATAACACAATCGTGCTAGATTTAATGTATTGTTTATTGTACATATGTTTCATTCTATTGCACCGACAAATTCGTCCCCGACAGTTCGTCCCACCGACAGTTCGTTATCTGGTTAATATAGTCCCTTTCAGCTCATGTCGTCAACACGCATACTTACATAGATACATAAAACTATTTTTTATTTTGTTTTAAATACTTATATTTTAGTCCTTATTATTTTTTGTGGATGAACTGTCCGAAAGACGAACTGTCGGGGGACCAAATCTCTAGTAATGTACTGTCGAAGGACATACTGTCGGGGGACGAACTCTCTATTAACGTACTGTCGGGGGACGAACTCTCTATGGACTAACTGTCTGAGAGACGAACTATCGGGGAACGAACTGTGCGGGAACGAACTGTCATCCAATCCTTTTGACGTATCTCTTGAGAGGAATGTAGATAGAACAGAGTACCAGATTTCCGTTATAAAATAACGTCGATAACAACAATTGTGAAAACCTACGTCGTAAATCCGTGATATTGTTCACTCAACGTTATTCTCTATCAACGCCCTTTGAAACGTTAAACGATCAAGACGCTGTTTCACCATCCGCCCTCTACCTACAAATATTATAATTACTATAGTAGTATACTTACCTAATATGTATGTACATCGGCTTTGTTTTGTTCGCGACAAGGTGCGGGTGGAGAAATATAAAGTTATCCTGTAAACATAAACAGGAATTTGTTGAAAGTCAAACATAAGTTAGACGTTTCCTCTTTAAAGGGAATGGGAAGGGAAAGGGCGGGGAATTATCACGACAGTTTTGTACCTCATATTTATTTCTTTTCCATAGTTGTTTCTACAATAGGGCCTTACTCTTTTTTGCAGTCATGAAAGTCAGGTATTTATGGAACTTACGTGTAAAATATTTCACGTGTTTTTCCGAATGTCACATTTTTTTAAATTTAAACATAAAGTAAACAACAAACACATATAAATATACAAAATAGACATAGTACAGATTATAAAACGTTGTTCACTAGGGCGAACTTATCGCAGAACTGCGATAGAATTTTGTGATAGAATCGACGTTTGTAGTTGAATAAAAAGTAGTTGTCTCAACAGATATACAGCAAAGGATTAACGCTTCCATCAGGCGGCGGAGGGATGGGCTGAAATTGGTGTAAAGTGATCATAATTAACCAGCCGACGATCAGTTATAAACCTGATGGCAAATCCATCCTTCGATGTATATCTGTTGAGATAACTGCCTGTACAGAAAGCGTTTGGGTCCAAGCACAATAAGCCCAGTCCCTTTATGTAAAAAAATATTGATATAAAATACAATATACCCGGCTACATAAACGATTGGATAAGTTGTAGCTTGGTATCTACAAATTTTCAATCAGGTACACGTAGATAGATATTTCAGGTTTATTTCATAACCCATTCTTCAGGAATCCTGAAGACTTCTCGTATCAATAGGTAGTTTGAGTGTCGGATGTCTATCTTTCAGTCTAGTAGTGTTTATCACTATAATAAGACGCTTGATGTTTATATATCCTGTTGCGGAAAGTTTCGATAGATTGGGATATATATTTTAAAGTTCTTCTTCTTGTTGTCAGCCCCCCTCCCTTTGCGCCCTGCGTCCATCGTTGAATATAGGCCTCCCTCATTGATCTCCGCAGCTCCCTATCCTGGGCAGATCGCATCCAACAGCCTCCTTCTTACATCGCCCGACCACCTTGTTAAGGTTACTAAAATTGTTATCGATTGATTAACTTTCTACACATACAAATTTTTCTAGGATATTTTCTTCATCTTCCTCAGCCTTCTTCTCTCGACTTCTAAATATAGGCCTCTTGTATTCCTCTCCACTCATGTTTCTCCCCTTCGTATCCAGGTGCTTCCTGCTTGTTGTACTATGCCATAAGACCAACTTGTGGGAGGTCTTCCAACTCATCTACATATTCTTCCAGGGCCTCCAGTGTAGGATTCTGGGTGTCCATCTAGTATCATCGTGTTGAACCATATAATGTCCAGACCACTGCCACTTTCGTTGTGCAATACAGTCCATAATATCGGCAACTTTCTCCGATATTTTCACTTATTTCAGCAGGCCTGTAAACACCAGTCTTAGAATAATAATATTCACCTTGGGAATTCAAAGCAATATGGATTATCTTACATTGAGAAGGTGTAGGTATTAATATAATGTAGGTGTTGTTTGTTTAAACCCGGAGATATTTCGAATACCTGAACGCTGAATTTCAGAAGGAAATACCTCTCTACATTTAATATACCAATATTCTCACATTCCCTACAGATATTGATATACTCAGACACTGGATCTTGATTATACAATAAAATATACTTACTTATTGTTCTTTTCTTAGATACTCGTAGTGTTTTTGCCAATACGTAGTTTTTTTTTCCTTGATGATAGCTGAGATAGATTGAGTACATGCTTGTTGCAGTTGGTTCGAGATTCGAGCCTCAGATTCGAGCCCTGGCGCTGGCTATGTTGTAAGACCGCGAAAATCGGATCTAGGACTTGAAGTTATAAAATCTAGGTTTAATAAAATATTTTTTTTTATGATCAGATACTTTATTTATTTAACCGTAATAATCCTTTATCCTAGCCAGGATTCTGCTCTATCATTACTTTAAACATTGTGAGAATTTTTCTATGTAAACTAATTCCTGGACACGGACGGTTTAGTACTTATATGGAAACTCACTAAACTGTCATGGTAATTAAGCCATCCAGAAGCTGTACACATCAGAGCTGCACCAGGTTGAAATGACATGGGAACAGGCAGCGAAGTTGGCCCAGGACAGAAAAGCTTGGAAAAACTGGGTGAGGATCACATGCGGATAGGGAGCGGACGTGGATATGTGTATGCTGTATTAATGTATGAATGTATGTATGTAATTACAAATTATGTAAAACATTGAATTAAGAGCGTTAATTTGTACGTAAGTCCGTATTATTTTGATACAAGAATACAAGGTATTTAGAACAGAACATTTTACTGGCAACATTCGCAGTACAAGAGAATATAATACCTGGTTTATTTGCTGTATAGTGTTATCATATCATTCTGTTCTGTTACATTGGTGAGGCTTAATACTTATACAGGTTGAGACGTTCTCTATGACAAATATTAGAGAGGTGGTGAAGGATGAAAAAATGTGTAAAAAAGTCAAATGAATGCGTGTTAAAAAATCACCCGTTTAGGAGATAGGGCCTTTAAAATTGAAGAGTTGAAATTTTCTCATTCAGCTTTTTTTATAATACCTCCCATATCAGATTCGATTTTGTCAAACTTAACCAAAAATCACATTACTTATTCAATTAAGGCTTTCGATAAAGTGGTTACCTTAGAATTTAGTGAAATTTTTCCCATAAAACATGTTTTTGTGAATAAAATGAATAATTTCTCTAATAAACATCCAATTTTTAAAAACTTTCCTCATAATGTCTCTATTTTAACATTGAACAATGAAGCCTTAAGGTTTTCTTAAGGGGGAATTTTAGAGCAATGATTGCTCCAACTGGAGCAATTAATTGCGCAATTATTTCGGAAATAGTAGCTCGTGTAAGCAAACTTTAAATGAGTTCTTCATAATTTGAGTCAGAAAAAAACACGGTATTTCTCTACGATATGGCTAATGCATCTACTCTTAAATTTTTAAAAGGCTATATCTCCAAGACGGTTGATTTTTGGACTGACTTTTATGATATTTCTTCATCCTCTATCGCCTGTCTAAATATTTGACATACGAAATCTATCAACCTGTATAAGTATTAAGTATCACCAATGTTACAGCAAATAAACCAGGTATTATTCTCTTGTAGTGTGAATATTTTTAGTAAAATGTTCTAATATAAATATCTTGTACCTTTTTTTCATATTTTTTCACCCCCTATCACCTCAAATATTCGACATAGGAAACAAAACACCCTGTACAGCAACAACAACACTACACAACATGATGATGCAGTTTGAATAGTTTAGTAGTCAGTAGTTGGTTTTCTATGGAAACATGTTTCATTGCGTCTATTGAAAAGCAGCAGTGTGTTGCATAGATAGCAGCATGCGCGCTTATACTTGCTTATACATACTAAATGTGTACCACTCTAATACCATCATCATGCTTATAGCATGCTACAACAGTGGGCTACTGATATTATACTGCCATATTTATTAGGTACTCAACACTATGTATTCTGTAATGTACCTACTAATAATATTAAAGCTAGGAGCCCAACTATGACGTCACGCGTCGTTTCCCTCGGCGTTAAGGTTTTTTTTTTTAGAAAAAATGATGAAGTGATATGTCACACAGTACTCACAGTAGGCTTGATTAGTTCCGCAGGCGAATGTTTTTTAGATAAATCGGTGATAAGACAGCGAAAGTGATAAGACAAACGCAACAGATCTAATTAGCGCCGCAGGCGAATTTATTATACCAAACAATATACCTAGTCGTTTTAGAAAATTCATGACATGATGAGAAAACGATGTGGTAATTCTTCGGAAACTAGTTGTATATAAGTACACTGTCACTCATGGTTTGGGGCGGGGGGGGGGGGCTTCAGCCCTCTAGCCTCTTATGGATCCGCTAATGACCGAATTTAAAACATTTCGTGATAGCACCAACGTTAGCCTCTTCGCTACCAAGCCACATTTCTTTTTCTGTCTGCCCCTTTCCAAATGATTCTGGCTATTCTATATCTGGTCGAGTAGATACCTCCGTACTTATATAAAAAATATTAAAAAATGTTTTTATTGTTATATTTGATACGCTAAACTCTACGGGGAGCCATAGCGAAAAGAGCGAAAATCCATTTTTTTACAATAATGTCCCAAAAATCCTAATTTTTTGTTTAACCTTTCAACTCCTATTTTAATGATGAGTTATTGTATTTTTTATGATTTAATTTTTTTATGCATGACAAAAACCTTTTGTTTTATGTAAATTAATATCCACACTTTGACACAATATATCTACCCAGATAGGTACCTTTTTTCCAGTTATCTTCAACCAATGTACTGCGAAACATCGCTGATAAATCAATGAATAAATGTAGAAATGAACTAATTAATTGATTGGTATTGATTGGCCACAAAATGTTCACAAGTTACAATACTTAAAAAAACAGTATATTTGGTTAAAGTCATATATTTGCAAGCTTATTTTATTTCTGTGAATTGTAAGCGTCGACAGGTGTTCACGAGTAGGGAAGCGTGTGGATGGGGCGTTTGTCTTGGTTCATGAACACTCGCGAACGATCGGTTTGTACACAAATTGACGGATGTTTGCGGCAGGCGCTTGCAAAGCATCCACACGTCTGTCAATCGTACGAATATGTGAACGATTTTTGTGAACACTCGTCGAAGTTCGGCGAGCGTGTGGCGCCAGCATTATATAAAAAATATGACCATCTCAGGCAGGGTTATTAGCGGCACACATTACTATGTTAAAGGCTGCATGTTTGCGACATGATTTTTTACTAACTGCTTCATTTAGAAAAAGTTAAAAACAGTATTTCTACAACGAAGAATTTTTCTACACTGTTGTAGGAATACTGCATTGTACTCGTATATTATACTACGGTATGTAGAAAAATCCAACGCTTTACAATTTGTAAACACAAAAATAATTCAAGTTAAAATGTTCAAAACCCCTCTGAAATATCCAGAGTTGAGGAATTTACTCGGCATTATATCATTTGCCACATGGAGTGCTTTTCCAGGTTAACGTAATTAAAATAATTACATTAGCTACCTGGATTTATCAACATTATTATTATATCGTATACCTACAATGCTAATTAGAGACAAAAGTATGGTGAATCCTGGAACTAAACTTTAGGGATGATAAGTGGTCTGAGTTTAACATCCATCTTGTGATGATACGTACTCATACAAAATGAGAATAGTATTATTATTTTTAGTGAGCATTTGGTTAGAACGATGACTTTTTAAGTCCGAGCTCTAATCAGCTGTCTTCTTTTAGTTCAGCCCTCTGTCCTCCACTGCTGGATATAGGCCTCTTCCATACTCTTCCATTTCTTTCTGTCGGTTGCTGCTAATTGGTACTTATATTAGTACTTAAGACTTGTACATATGTAGATGTGATGATCAGCCTCTTATTTGTAAGTAATGAATTGTAACCTCCATGGATAAGGACACTGAAGGAGTGTAATTTAGGTGTTTGGTGGGGGGCTCCCTTAAGGCTAACCCTGGGCCCACCTCTTAATAAGGTTTGCCTAGAAGTGCGGGTAAAGAGGTCGCTATTAATGCACCTGAGCTACCCGAGGATGTGAAGTATTGTGGAGGTCCTTAAGCCCGCGGGATTTTCCTTCAATGTCGGTTGCTGCTTGCAGACAATTTTTACCCCCCACAGTGTCTATGACGTCGCGCCATCTCTTTTGGGGTCTTCCGACGCCTCACTCATTTTCACTATCTAACCATCTTTACCAATCATAATATACTATTTTTTCTTATGAAGCCATACTAGTAACTAATTACACAATAAAATGTGTCAAAAAAGAAGATTACTCAGTTATCAACCCACTAAAAATCATCAATTTTTCGAGCAATAATTGCGATAACTCGTACAAATCGCATTGATTAACATTATTTCGCAATATATTTTTTATTTATTTATTTATTTATTTAATCTTAAAGTAAACAACAAACACATATAAATATACAAAATGGACATAGTACAGATTATAAAACGTTGTTCACTAGGGCGAACTTATATATAGCAATTGATTCGGCAATATTTAAAGCGAGACAACGATATTACGTGCAAACGAGAAAGAGAATAATCATAATGTCGGCGACACGAATTGCTGAATATCCAATCGGATTAGTCATTATAGTAAAAAGAAATCCTACTAACTTGACTAAACTACTGGTCCAATGCGAACAAGGCATAATTATTTTTAAAATTGAGACAGAATTAATCAATTATGTTATTGCACAATATACCTGTTTTAAATGCCACCACAATACAACAAAAGACCATTCATCACAAATCTACTTAAAAAGATTATCTAAATAGAAAATACTCGTAATTTCAGCAAGTATAGAGGTTTTCATTCAAATTATTCCCCGTATTGTCTGGAAACCACGAGGATCGTATAAATAATTAAGATAATGGGCGAATGAAACGAAAACTCTACAATAAAAGAAGGAGCCACAGCCCTTATTTTTATTCTTTATTACCTTTTTCTTTCAACATTTCTTGACCATCAAGCAACAGCAGACGCAAAAACAACAATAATTATTGTTTGCGTTTCTTTTCTGCTTTTGTGTTCCTTTAATCAACCAAAGTAGGAGAATATAGAAAGCATAGAAAAAAAGAGTTGTAAAGATAGATATGGCGGGTGTACAAGGGTAGAGTAAACGGCATAGTAGGACCGGTAGAGACGAAAGACTCAGTGCAACCCAACTGTCATTTTTTTTAAGGTTTGGTTGCAAGTTTTCATTTCAAACGATTAAAAGCCTTTAATTTCGCCCGGTTCGACAGCAGGTGAGGTTGGGCGGGCGATAAATAACCGGACTGAAACAAACTATCACGTTCAGGCTCTACATACCATCATGAGATGAAAATGCTCAGATGGGCTAGTGGTGTTATGGGCTGGACAGGGTGAAAAATATCCATGTCCGTGGCAGTTTCAAAGTCACTCCCATTGGAGAAAAGGTGACCGAAAATATGACATTGTAACAATTATCTTTCTCATTTGCACGCAATATCGTTGTCTCGCTTGAAATATTGCCGAAATAATTGCTATATATTGCGAAATAATGTTAAAAACAATGCGATTTGTATGCGATGCCGCAATTATTGCTCGAAAAAATGCTTGTGCAAGCGCACCTTAATATCTTGACGAGCGACGTTCGTGGCGTAACTTATAGGAAACACTTATTTCTTGTCCTTGCCTTAAATAATAACTTAAATTAAGTTAAACGTATCTTAACTCTACTAAAACTGGTCGAGTGCTCCGAACTGGTAGAGTAATATGCTAGTCGATTCTACTGTTTACTCGACCCGTGTACTCCTGCCTCCTGGGTATAGACCCAAAGCTGGTGGTTGAATTAATGATACAAGGATGAAAGTTGTTTTCTAAGTTTTATCAATGATACTCCAACTTATTCTACGCAGAAACTTAACTTGAATCCACCAGAGTAGATATGATGATTGATTAGGATCGGTTCAGATTACAATAATTCAATAACTTTGCTTAATTATTCATCAAGTTTTATTATATTGTGTAAATTACTTTAAAGTTTGTTTTGTTAATACAGTTATGCCCGATCCCACCAACTACCACCTAGGAAGCAGACCCTAAGAAATTTCCATACAAAAATAGAGATAATATTCTATTTATTGACACGCAGGCCTACCAACCACACCCTAATTCTATACAAAATGCAACACGCAACTCACCTACGTTAGGTGCCCAAATATCTCTGCCCAGGCTAGGTGAGTTGCGTGTTGCATTTTGTATGGAATTAGGGTGTGGTTGGTAGGCCTGCGTGTCAATAAATAGAATATTATCTCTGTTTTTGTATGGAAATTCCTTAGGGGTCTCCTTCTTAGGTAAAAGTTGGTGAAAACGGGGGTTAAACTTTTTTTGTGTTGTTATTTTGTGTGATTGCTTTGACCCAGATAAACATTTTGTTTGAAGTACACATATACAAATGAATCACTCGACAACGGGTGGTTTGCCTTAAACAGAAGAAGAGTACAAATATGCGAATGAAACATTGGTGATTGTTGAAATGGTATCGCTGAGAGGAATGTGAGGAAAATTTTGAGAGATAGGATAAGAAACGAAGTGATCAGAGAGTTGAGTGAATGTTATAAAACGTGTGTTGTGACTAGAATGAAATTGAACAAGTTGAGATGGATGGGACATGTAAAGAGTAATGATGAAAGGGAAACAATGAAACTATACCTGGGTGATAAGTGGCTGCTGTGTTCGACTCCTGACTTCATCGTTAGTGACATCGTCAAACTATCTGGCTCCCAGGATTCGCCGCAAGTATCTGTTCTCAGCGCTGACTAATTTTCTTTTATGATGATGATGATTATCGGCGCCGTTTAATGTTACCTACTCCATCTAAAAGGCGCGGGAAGCTGGTCTTGAAACTCTTAGTTTTCAGCTTGCTCCTGAAGCTGGTGATGGGCTGGTGTTTTCGGAGTTCGTCCGACAGTCTATTCCAGGTAATTGGTCCCGCGACAGAGGAAACTCTCTCGAAGAAACAGTTTCTGTTTGCTGTGTTCTGCTCTCGGAGTTTGTTGATGGCTGTGGCTGTTGAGTGCGATGGCCTTCTCAAGAAATTGTCCTGCAAGTTGCAGAGCTCCGAGATGGGTGAGGGCGCCGTGTTTTTGAGGTCGTTGTACGTATGTATAAGTACGGTGAGGCACAGCTGATGCCAGAATTCACATCCATACAAAAGTATTGGCATTATGAACTATTTATGCTTACTGAATAAATGGTGTAAGTTTTGTGCCTATTTACCAAAAAACGATGATTATTTCTACTGGATTTTATTATATCTCTTATCCACTGAATTACATACCTACATAAACTTTCGTTTGATTTTTCGTTCAATGGGCCTCTACACATTTTATGTACCGATACATCAATCAACATATTTATTTTTTCGAGTGTTTCTACCAATACAGTCAGATCAATGGAATAGTAGTAAAGTAAAGTAGGTACTAAACCTTCGCAGATCCATTTGATTTCAAAAGCGAATCGGGTCGAAACTCATTTCCTCGTTTTTTTAAGAGGGTTTTGAAGGATAAAAGAAAGAACTTGTGAGAGTTTGAAAAGGGTAAAATGAATCATTTTGAATTTTGTAAAGTGTATTTTTTGAGCGAGGCAAGTACGTACTTCTCATAGATTAGGAGTAGGCACATTGATATTTGAAAAAAAAAAAAAAAAAAAACAAAAAACGGGAGACATTAGATCTTGACAACCTTATAAGTAAGCTTTGGAAAAAAATAGGATAGATAGGTACATTTGAACCTTTATCTAGGGAGTGACCGTAAAATATTGTTTTATATCTTGTTTAGATTTCTATAAAACATGTGAAAAACGTCTCTTACCTTTTTTCCAAAAGACTCCAGAAAGTCGCGGAGAATTTTTTTCTTGTATTGATAATACGCATTGAAATCTTGAGAATTACCGTAAAACTTTTTTTGAATGAAACGAAATTAACCCCAAAAAGTTTAAAAGAAAACGCTATTTTTAACATTTTATCATGCGATTGTTCATGATGCGATTATGAACCTCCTCAACGCCACGGGAAATGACCGTGACGTCACAGTTGGATCCCTAGCTTTAATCTGAAAATGTAAAAGTAAAAACACTATGATGATATACGAGTGTTTTCAAAAGCTTGCGAAGTTCAATTCAAATTCATACAAATCTACTTGTTTTTCAGTAAAAACATTCACGTGAAAACACGGTGTTTTCTCATAATGCTTGGAGAGTAGTAGAGATTTTGATGGGCACATCTAAACATTTAATTACTTAATATCTGATGTACCTTTTTTAAATGCAAATGAAGATTTTTGACTGAAGTTACATGGTGGAAGCCCATTTTTAAAGGGAAAAATAATTCTTCTTCCGGTGTCGTGTCAGGTCCCCCCAAAGTTGACTATCACTCGAGAGAAAGTGCTCCTGTCCTGGGCAGCTATAACAGCTCTTCAGCACTCCTTATTCCACTACTTCAGCCTCGTATATTGCGGAGCCATGAAATTTGCCTTCTTCCAACCCCTCTACGACCCTCTATTTTGCCCATAATGATCAGGTGGAGTAATTTATATTTTTCTCCCCTGAGCACATGACCCAAATATGACACCTTTCGGACTTTGATACTCGACAGCAACTCTCTATTGGCTCCATTTTAATGACCATTATTATTATTTCGTATGGCTTCTGCCACCGAAGGGGCGGCAACGTCAGAAGATGACCATTATTATAGTGACATAGTATGAGTCTATATGTGATAATTTTCATTTAAATTACAATTCGATTAGAAAACAGATAGGTCATATTTTTTGTGGTCGTTGCTGCACATTTCACAGCACACTCTCTGACGAGCATCACAGAAAGCTAAAAACTTATGTCGTGAAGTGCGGAATACAAGATTCGAAGCTGGCACCTATACTGATGAGAAATCTGCGCTCTGACCAACTGTATTCTATTCTATTCTATACCCTCACGCCACCTCCCTTGCGGGGTAGGCAGAGAGAACGGATCGCCAGACTTTCCTATCCTGACACACACTTCGGGCTTCCGTCACATTCATGCAATTCCTCATAATACTCTCCGGTTACTTTTACTCAAAACACGTCCGTCCTTGAGTATCTGGTCGACATGGTCCAGCCAGGTGGTTCTTGGACGGCCGCGTTTCCTTACACCTCCTCTTTCACCCAGGTAAATTTTCTTCGTCATTCTTTCATCGTTCATTCTCTCCACATGACCCAACCATCTCAACTTGTTCACTTTCATTTTATTCACAACTGTACATACAACCAACTGTATACCAATCATAAACCTATAATAGAGCAGGAATATGAGTTTTAACTACCTGTCTGTGATTCTGTGAATTTCATATTTGCATATTAACACTAAGTTGGTTTGATATTATACCTAATAGTTATAGTTATATCGCAGCAGAGTAGCGTCAATAATAATAACATATTCATTGTTTTGCTATTTCCCCCGACGATAACGTTATAAATATTCGCCGTAGTTGTACAATATAATTAGCACTTCAAACCTACAGCAGGGATCAAAATAGCTGTCACTGATATTTTATGGAAATTACAATAGTTGTGATTTATCAAAAACATCAGTGACAGCATAGTAAACGTAATTTTCAATTCTATATAGGTATTTATTTTTTAATTAAATAATGTGTGGCGATATTCATTGATGAAAAAGTGTGAAATGTCTCAAGACAATTTAAAAAAAATGACGACGAATACATAATCTGTCGCAGTGTGCAAACGGCGACCGGATTGTAACTGAAATGATTCATGGATTATGAAAGATTCACAAATAGGTACCTACTTAGCAGGCGCGAAGCTACCAAAGAACACGATTCCCATCGAGTTACCTTTTGGAAAAAAATGATAGGTACAATAGTGTCTAATCTGACGTAATCCAGTAAGAAATGTTAGCCCCAGCTTCCCTTCTGCAGAAATCCACCCTTCGCCACTGCTACTTAGTTTTACAGGATATATACAATAATATTTTAACTCTTAATGCAAAAAAATCTAAATATATTACATTTAGCATAAATTCCACGGGCCAACCTTTAAATAAATATAATTTGAAAATTCATAATTGTAACCACGATTGTAATTGTGATTCTTTGGAAAGTGTAAATAATATTAGATACCTTGGTGTATTGATTGATAAATTTTTGAAATGGAATGATCACGTAAATATGTTGTCAAGTAAAATTCGAAGGTTATCTTATATTTTTAAGGATCTTCGCAATATGCTTGACATTGGAACTGTCAAGTCTGTTTACTATGCTATTGCTCAATCTTTGCTTTCTTATAATGCTATAAGTTGGGGTGCTTGTCTTAGAACAAATCTTGAACCATTAAATGTCGCACAGAAATTGATTTTGAAAATTATGTTTAAGAAAAAATACCGATATCCTTCCGACTTGTTGTTAATGGAATCTGGAGTAATGACGGTAAAACAGTTGTATATAATGCAGGCTTTGTGTAGATTTCATAAAAAAGTTTCTGAGGGTTCTGCTAAAAGAACTCAGCAGGGTCGTGTAACTAGAATGGCAAAAACCTACAATTACCAAACAATAAGGGCTAGAACATCCTTTGGTCAGAGTAATTATTTCTATCAGGGTCCTTTGCTGTATAATTCTATTCCCGAAGAACTCAAGTCAATTACCTCTGTAATTTCGTTCAGAAAATGTGTAAAGAATTTCATAGTGGTGGATGACAAAAATAAAATCCTTTTGAGTTTTGTATAGTGATGAAGTGTGGTCACCACATTGGTTTGTTTTTTTTTAGATTTAATTTAAGTTTTGAATATTGATTTGGGTTGCATTGAAGCAGGTGTTTGGTACTGTTAACAATAATAAGTAGTAATAATCTGCAACAATAATGCACCTGATGTACCATTCGGTGTGTTGTTGCAGAAATTTGCCAAGTACCCGACTCTGCCGATATGCAACCTAGTATATCTTGTTATGTTTTGTATTAATAATTTGTCATAATAAGTAATATGATATTTTGATGTGTACTTTTAGGATAAAGATGTCTTCACTCTGATTAATTGTCAACCCCGATACAGGCCATAACCTAGTGGGGTTGATAATTTATATACTATACTGTGTACGTTTATGTATTGTTGTATGTATTGTTTGTGTACTTACAATGTTGAGAAATATAAAATAAAAAAAAAAAAAAATATATACAACATAAAAACAACAGTATTTTTTAAATACATCCATAAAAAAAGGGAAGCGAAGAACATAAAGGAAGGGAGACGCTATACAAGTTAGATTGTAGGATGGACTGTTTTACAGAAACAACACACCACCAGCTATTTTTTACCATACGCCCTTACGGCCCTTATTCAGTTTTATATATCGTTGTTGTTGTCTGAACCGACATTTTCCTCTCCGATTTCCTCTCCAACACGAAGCGGAACATTTTTTTTTAAATTTTATTTTATTACAAATACAAACACAAACACAAAACAGATAACAACTATCGATATAAGTAAGAACATGAAGAAAGACGATTAGTCCATTCATAATTCAGCTGTCACCCACAAGCATGCGCCACAGTTAAAGTTATAGCGAGTCTACTGGTAACACCAAAAATGTAATTCTTACAAAGCCGAAATGACATCATAGTGACCAAGGCGAGCGATACCTTTTTTTCTTGCAATTTCATTCCGCTTTCGATCGCCGCTCTTGTAAGGTCGTCTCATCTCAGCTATTGTGATTCGCGAATTTGTAAATTATTGTAACATTGTATTAATGTGATTTTCTTTATCAATATAGTATCAACTGAATAATTCGTGTTTGATTTAATGTGGTAAGCCTTTACATATCTCTAGAAATCCCTCATTCTATTATTTCATACTCTGGTACTTGGGAAAATCAAGGAAACCTGTTAAACAACCGTTCCAGGCTTTGGAGAGCTCAATCGCCTTCATCCGTTGGCAGCTAATTGGTTTGGGTACCAAAACCTTCTGATATCAAGTATTCCATTTTCTCTCTAAGCAAGTAAATCAGGTCCGCCCCAACACACAGCAGGCCTGATTGCTTCAAAGTAAAACATATAAGTTCATTCCGGTCGTCTCACACACTCACACACTTAATCTCGCTCTCACACTCACCCATCGCACACGCACACACCTAATACTGTATAATAGTTGAGATAACAACCTGCTACAAAGTTCATAATTGTTACTGCTACTTTTAAATCACTGCTCCCAGCAGACTAATAAACATTGACATTATAACATATTCCATGAATGATAAGTGCATAGTACTTTTGCAGTAGTATTCTCGTGATAGTAGTTTGATAGTAGTATAGTAACAGTAGACTGTAGTGATAGTTGTACAGTTAATTGTTATTGTTATTTCGTTGTTGACATAAGCTAGAAGTGCGTTCAGAAAGCCAATTATAAGTTTATACCATTTTATTATTTCAAGGGTTCCAACATTGCATAAATAAATAAAATGTTTGAGGATCACTGACAATCTGTTTGTTTGATGTGTTTGAGTATTGATATTTTTTTGTACATGTCTGCACATTCTCCGGCGCAAAGGCCTAAAAGCTGTCATGTCGGAGAGTGGAGTTTTTTAGTTTATTTAGTAATAATAATCCACTTGCTTGTTTATCAATTAATTTTGTATTGTAGCGTTTAACTTGAATTTTAACTTCGCCTATTTCACTTTGCTGTGATGATGATGTGGTTAGAATCTTGCAGATTGGTTTGTACTAAGCATTTTCGTTCTTTCTTTCAACGCAGTCCTGTCACTGGCCAATCTCCTCACTTTCGTTTAGGTGCTACAGAGCACGCTCTCAATAATCTGGTCCACATAACTGCCTCTTGGCCGACCTCTCACATTATTGCCCTCTACAATTCCTTCTGCTATGGTGATAAGCAGGTCGGGGTGCCTGATGTTATGTAAAGGTTGTTGGATGGCCACATTTCTTTTTAAACTTTTGTTTTCATCCATGTATAATTTCTCTGTTATCCTTTCATCAAAATCATTCGTCCTCTCTACATATCCTAACAATTTCAACTTGTTAACTTTTTCTCTCTAATCACTTCATTTCTCTCAATATTCTTCCAACCATTCTTTTCAACGATCTCACATCAACAGCATTAACACCTCGATTCATCTTCGTTCAGTCACGTTGCAAAGAGTAAGGATATAGGGCGGTTGGCGTTGTGTCGTTTCTGCTTACCCCGCAAGGGACGCCGTGTAAAAGGATATAGGAAGAAGTAAAAATATTTATTTATTTATACACGGTTATACCATTACAAAAACACATTAACAACAAAATAAACAAGCAAGCACATTTGACAGCAGAAGCATGAATTTCAATACAGACAGAATGTAGTTGCAGTGCTACCACCGCGAGAACGTGAGTACAAGCGCCCAAAGGCGGCCCCACACGGCCCGCGATCCACGAACCGACACAGAAACTACCCACAACATTGCGCATATAATACCCGCACGTCCGCAGGACGGCGGACCGCGAGGAACCACCCCAAGGCGAGACCAGCGCCACACACAGTGGCAACACTACACATACCTGAGTTACTAATAAACAAATAAACTAAAAATAAGAAAATAAACGATGTCCTAAAAATTGATCGCTCAAACCAGCTGTATTTATTTTATTTTTATTTTATTTTTTGTATTGTTCAAAGTATTTGTGGTTTGATTAAGTAGGGATTTCTACCAACAACAGTAATTGAAATTGACACGGCACTTTCAGTCTCTGATCTCTGGTGGAGTCGTTACAACACAAAATCCAAAACTGCATATTAGTTGGTTGTATCAGAATAGTGAATATCTAATTAGACTCGCTCGGTTGCATTTCACGCCGTGTCCCGCCAATATGGGAATACGAATAACACGGGAGACAGGGGTTATCTCATGAAATTTCGTTTATATTCATATCGACCGTCGATTATATTATTTTTTTTTGTATGGGTTACTATACAAAAGAATTACTAATTTATACAGAATTACTTTATGCAAAAGAAGAGCAGGGTGACACCAAATTGACGACACGAATGTGGAAGCCTTGGGCATAGAAGTGTTGGAAGGCCACCAAAGAGATGGACTGACGACATCCTTATCGCTGGTGGAACCTGGATGCAGAGGGGTCAAAAGAGGTGGAAGGAGTTGGAAGAGGCCTATATATAGCAGTGGAGAGATAAATACTAAACTAAAATTTGTCTTTCCGTTGCCGCTCGTAAAATGTTAAGAATATCTTTTTTTTTTTAATTTTTTTTATTCAAAAAAGTAGTACATATTACATTTCATACATACATATAAATCAAATCAACGGACCAATATGGTAACAAACACTGAAGTACTACGTTGAGAAAAAAATATAAAATTTGTTTAACACAATTTAACACAATCGAGCTCCGTATAACATCATATTTTGGCCATGTAATTAGAGGCAAAAAATATGACATACTTCAGCTCGTCATGAAGAGGAAAGTAGAAGGCCGTAGAAAGATCGGCAGGTTTCAGCTTTCCTGGCATCAAAACATTCAAGAGTGAACTGGAGTCAGGGGTCCGTTCTGTATCCGTTAATTTTCACTCGGCGAGTGAACGAGTGATTATCGCGCGAAGCAGAACGCATTTGGGTGATTGTTCCAATTGGAATTGTCAAACAGAGATAGAGATACGAGAATACTAATAAGAGTGAGTTGATAGATATACATCGAGATAGCGATATCGCTATACTCTTCTTTGGTAGAAAGGGATAGACATATCGCGTGTTAATAAGAGTGAGTGAACTGCACGTGCGGACCATTCTATTATCTATGGCGAGCGAATGTCACCCAACAATTTTGTTGGGTGTTATTCGCAACAACCGAGCGTGTCAACTGTGCACATAGAACACGTTGACTCGCACAACCGAGTGAAACGCACCGATGATAGAACGGCGAACAATAGAACCATAAACAATCGAGCGAATCGCCGAGCGAATTTTAACGGATACAGAACGTGACCCAGAACTGTGGCGGAGCTGTCAGAGAGGTTTTCTCCCAAGTGATCGTCAACGTTGGTACCACGTGAAGAAGATAAAGTAGCTCCCTGAACGCAATTTAACTTTTCCAAACTTCTGATAGTGACTAGTGAGGGACATCGTGGTCTCTAAGCCTCGGCTTATTAATTGCAGATAAAAAAATAGTTACTTTGTGATAGCACTTCAGGATGGTAGTAATAAAGGATATTAAATTTCTAACAGCGTCATACAGATTGTACAATAGTGTTTTATTTGCAGTATGTTCGACATATTCAGCACTTTACCATTACAAAGTTTTCCAAATAATATTTTACAGCCATGTAAGCAATGCAGCGCTTTATCATTGTTTTTTTTTCAAACAGCCATTTTGAAATATGACCAAAACATGCGCAATTAAAACATTCTTTTATTTTATTTATTATGAAACTTTGTAACTTTGTTTCCAACTTAAGGCTCGTTACCCAACTATGACGTTACGGTCATTTCCCACGGCATTAAGGTTCAAAATCGCGTAAATAATCGCATGATGAAATGGTACAAATAGCGTTTTTACCTTTTTTTGGGGTTAATTTCGCTTCAATTAAAAACTTTTACTTTTAATTGTGAAAACCACCCCTGAATTATTTTTCGAAGGACAGCAATTTTTTTCCCGGAAGTCGCAAAGTAAAAAATCCTTTTCGTATTGATAAAATGCACTAAAATCTAGGGAACAATCTTCAAAGCTTTTTTTTTCAATGAAGCGAAATCAACCGCAAAAAGTAAAAAAACGATATTTTTTACATTTTATCATGCGATTTTGAACCTTAATGACGAGGGAAATGACCGTGACATCATGTTTGGGTCCCCAGCATTAATTTTTGCCGATCCCAGGTGACTCTTTGTCTTTCAATTTTAATTCGAGTAAAAATATACCACGTGCCAAAATTCGGAAACAGTGTTAAACTTTTTTTCGTCATCTTTTCATTCGGTTTACGTCCAATATAACCAAAAATAAGTACATATTATTGGAAACTTTTTTATTTGAAAGAATTGCGAGTAAATAACGAGTTTGTAATGAAGTGAGTAATACTAATAAATGGAATTTTCATGAAAAAAATAATGGCAGAGATACGAAAGAGTAAAAGCTCCTAATGGATGTGGTGGAGTTTCATGACATTCTGTAATGACTTTGTGATTAATGGGCAGATGCGATGCCTACACCAACTGTAGTACCTATACTCTATGACACCTACTTACCTACTCTATATAATACTTCTATGTACCCGCTGTGTGGTATTGATAGAACCACATAATTTTTCACATAGATAAAAAACTGCTATAATTACTTTGGTATTGCTTGTTAAAAGACTTGTGTCTCACACCAGCGATATCTTGGCGCTCCATCAATCCTATTGGTTAACATCTGACCAATCACAACGCCTCAGATTTCAAGGGATAAAAAATTATGGAAATCCACTGTTTGTGAACTGCATGTTTGCGTTTTCACTGTTGCTATGACAACGAGGATGTTTTTTTTTTTAGAGAAAGCACTTTAAACAGATCTGTCCAATTTAAGCGGGCACCAAAAGAACACCAGAACCAATCAGGGCTTGAAAGTAAGTCTTCTAGGTTGCGTATGTCTAAACTTCACTTGAAATCTGAGGCGTTGTGATTGGTCAGATGTTAATCAATAGTATATCACTGGTGTGAGACGCATGTGTTAAAAGCTTGCAAAATAGACATCAATATTAGTGTACCTAATAAAGCGCCACCTATCGCTTGCGAATTTATTGAAAAAATATTTAGGCTGGAACCTTGATGATGTGGTCATGTAGATTCTTAGATTATCGAAGTTCCTAATTAAATTATTTTTCGTCTGTGTAGATTGGTTTGTACCAGCCATGTCGATCTCAAAGTCACTAGTGGGCCAAAATAATGAAGACCATAGACTAGGTGGGCCGGAAAACCTAATCTTTAAGAAGACAATTATTCTATTTTATCTGTATACATTTTGTATGATATTGAGAGACTTGTACTTTCCTGATACGCCTCACATGTCGGATTTTTTGTCGTGATTTTTAACACGCGCGGGCCGCATTATCTATGCCCGTTTTCAAAATTTATTGGGCGCAGGAAAATACTCAGTGAATTGAAATGAGAATTTTGAAGTATAAAATGTTCGTAGTAGATCGGTACCTCTATTATAAATTTAGTTTGGTTTTGTAAATTCAACTCGTAAAACAATTTTGTATTCTATTATTCTGAACAATGAAATTGAAAAGTGCCTACTATAAGGCGGTACTAAAATAAAAATTATTGTTATGGGTGTTTTAAAGATTCAAACAAGATTTATGTAAAACTTTTGGTCATGCAATATAATATTCACATGGGTGATACTGAAACAGAACCATCGGATAACATATTGCAGACAAATACTAAATTCTATATAAGACAAATGGCAGAGTAGTTTACAATTTTAAAGAAGGTTCAAAACATTTTAAAGAATAAAAAATGTTAGATTATAATAATCCTGCAGTATTCCTACAACAGTGTAGAAGAATTAAGGATGAACATTGTCACCATTGTCAACATGATCACTTTACACTCGAGAAACATTCGCCATTTCAGTTCACCCCGGCTGGGATTCGAACCCAGACCTTCGTCTCGCATAGTAGGGATCATATCCACTACACCACGAGGAGCGATGGCGGTGTTGTCGAATTTCGTATACATCGTCGGTCGTAAGCCCGACAATAATTCTTCTTAATTCTTCTACACTGTTGTAGGAATACTGCATTGTATACATAACGGAATGTAGAAAAATCCAACGCCTTACAAGAATAAAAATTTGTAAATCAAAAATAATTCAAGTATAATAGTCCTATCTGTTTTATAATCGAAATGTGGTTTCCTAGCAAAATCTTGACGCGTCCTTCGCCTGCCCCCTCTGAATAGGTCCCGCTACGCGGATTATCGTGTTTTTTAGTAATATGGTAATAGACAAGAGAAAGTGGTCAATGACAAAATAATCCTCACTAAATTCTCTACAAAAGATATTTCACACAGTTTTTTTCATGGGGCTATTACTCCTGAAGATGAATTCAAAACGAGAGCCGAAAGTTAGACGTCAAAAAAAGAAACACGCGGTATACCTGTATCCGGTAAGTCCGTCTAAAATTAATTGGTCGAAAATCAATTCGTCTAAAATCAACTCGTCTAAAATCAATTCGGCCAAAATCAATTTGCCTATCGATCAATTTGTCGATTTCAGACGAATTGATTTTAGACCAATTGATTTTAGACGAACATACCGTAAACCCGGTATATCCGAGGTATATGAAGAGGAGAACGACCGTGAAAACCTCCGGAACATCTTTATGCTGGCGCTACATGCTTGCCAAGTTTCCACGACTGTTCACAACCTCCGAGCGTGTGGATGGGCGTTTGCCTTGTCTCGTGAAGGAACGTGAACACTTCGACTGAGTGTTCACGGTACTTCAAAGATCAAAGGAAGCTTGCGGCAAAAAACTTGCGAAGCGTCCACACGTTCGTGCGAACTTAGTAGCGTTTGTGCATTAGCAGGGGAAAGACGGACGTCTCGTATTATTGTTGTAATAGAAATAGCTGCATTTTACCTCGCTGTTATCAGTAAATATGAAGAGAGTTTTCAGGGTAAATTTTATTTAAAAATATAGGTAGTGAAATGTTTAAACAAAAAAGGTGTAACCATTTTCAGCCTAAACAATTCACTACATTTTAAATAAAGTTATTTAAACATTTCTAGCTTAAATACTTCACGGTGTTTTTAAATGTTTTTTTTTTTTGTTGAAAACATTCGTTATGTTTACTGATTCCAGCAAGGTAGAGTGTGACTCATAAATTTAAAGAATAATTGTTTAAATTTGGTTGTGAATGAAACAAGGTGTACTTTCTCAATGCATTTTCGATTCTCGTAATGTACGAGTAAAACAACACAAAAATATGTTTTTTGGACTTTGACAGCTCCGTTCCCATTTATTTTAGAGAAAAATTTAATATGCCTTTGTAGGAAATTTTATGTACTTTCATTCTGCTAAAAAGATAACCTACAAAAAGTTGATAGTTGTCAAGTTCATATGCAGAATTCGCCAGAATATGGAAATTTTTGCCATTTTTCCTATTATTTGCCACGTTCCGTCAAGGAATTTTGTTGGCATTCAGCACCCCAAAAAACGTATACCATGAAAGAAATCCAGACTACCCCACAACTCTCCATCGAGAAACTGCATTGAGTTTAATTTGACTGGATTAAAAGTATACAATTAGCGTCATAGTAAAAGAATAAGAAAACTAAAAGAAGTATATATGTAAGTATAAGTACCCACATAAAGCATTTACACAATGCATATCACACACGCAGAGAGAAAATAACAGAACAAAAGTAAAAATATATAGGTATATAAAGGTAAGAAGGTATTTTATGATTATTATCGAATTTTAATTATAAAACGAAAAAATAATAAAAATATTAAATACACACATGAAACTACATAAAAATCATATTACATGAATGAAGTTATAATAATATAATAATTAAATATTAAACTGGTACGGTTTCTATGAATTTTTAACATCCACCATCTCTTTCGCCGTATTTTTCGTTTTCTTTTCATTTTATTTTTACAATAAAGATACGCTATGCTGAAAGTTATAGCCGACACAATCCAGACGTCCGTCATGCTCGCTTATCCATAATATACAAGCGCGGTCGGGAGCGTGTGGATGGTTTTCCAAATTTACCGAGCATCCGTGAATGATTGGTGCTCGTGAACAGACGCTGAGACTCGTCGAACATGTGGCGCCAGCATAAAACAGTGTTATTATTCGTATTAGTATTAAAGAGATCCCTGCATAGCGATAAGCGATAAGCTCGCCCTAGTGAGCTTATTTATTATCGTGGATGTGTATTATCTTGTTTGCACTTTATGTTTTCACGTAATTGTAATGTAATTAAAGAGTAAATAAGTATTATTATCATTCGAAATGATAAAGAATTCTGTAGTGAAATAAATTTCTGCATGCACCTAGATATGTTTTTTTTTTTCAAATAAAAACTATGAGATAGAGTAAACATAAAAACTTTCCTAATTAGTCTGTTAATTAATTCTGCCCTGAAGCTCAATGGGTTATGTTATCATGACTTCATTCATATGTTATTCACAGTTTTACCTAACTATAGGTTACATGGGCGTCGTCAGAGGGGGGCAGCTTTCCCTCTAGTGGGCAGCCGCCCCCCCTAAAGATTGGAATAGGTATATATTTTTTCATACCAAATGATAAAACCTCACAAAAAATCACATTATTTCCACACATTTTCTCATGTCATAAATTTTCTAAAATTGGTAGGCATGAAAAATTAATCAAAATAGAACTGTTTCACAAAAAATTGCTTGCGGCGCTATTTTTTCATTAATTTTTATAGAAAACATTTTTTATACATAACATTGTGCAAATTATTATGTACATTTTCAAACAAACCAAACCACATCACGATCATATCACGATGTCTCACAAAAAATTTTCGCTTGCGGCGCTATTTACGCGTTTTTTGTCTTATATCGATTTTAAAAAAAAAATTGCCCCTCCCTAGCTCCGAGGCCGGTGTCGTCCATGATAGGTTATGAATCCTGAATCATAATTAATTTAATAGTATGAAGTTTGTAAAACTTGCCTCTTGAAAAATATTTTATTCGTTAGCTATTCATTTATTTATTTTATTCAGCAAAGCACTTGAATTAGGTATACTTAATATAAAATATGAGCTTGTTATAAAAAAATTAAGCTTGTGTAACTAGACGTACCTCATC
Organism: Ceraclea dissimilis; assembly: GCA_963576895.1. NCBI lineage: Eukaryota > Metazoa > Arthropoda > Insecta > Trichoptera > Leptoceridae > Ceraclea > Ceraclea dissimilis. The sequence goes on from OY756370.1 coordinate 14,441,557, forward strand.
ATCATCATCACCATGTCAGCCTCCCTGGGTCCATTGTCGAATATAGGCCTCCCCCATCGATCTCCATAGCTCCCTATCCTGGGAAGACCGCATCCAACCGCCTCCCGCAACTCGCCTTACATCGTCCGACCACCGTGCTTGAGGCCTACCAACACTTCTTCAGCCTGTTCTAGGTCGTCACCCAGGACTTTATTTGTCAACCTAGAGTCTGTGGTTCTGGCCACATGACCAGCCCAACTCCATTTCTGACTGGAAACTCTGTGAACGACATCGACGACCTTGATGGTCCTCTCTCTGATCCAAACATTAGTTTTCCTGTCTCTCAGTGAAATACCCACTCGACGTACCTACTCTGAATTTATCCTACTGCAAAATAAAACAAATATTCTTTATTGCATATTATATAAAACGTATCTGTAAAGGACGGGCTTATTGCCTAATGGCAATTTCTGCCATCCAACTCAATCGAGATGTGTAACTAGTGAAATAAGTTATTGTAAGACTGGGTGTGGTGGAGATGAATGAAAGTAAATAATCTAAGATGGTTTGGACATATTGAAAGAATGAGTGACAATAGTATGACAAAAAGAGTGTACTTATATTCAAAAAGATGTTTTTTTTAAAAAAAAAGGATCTGAGCTTGCATACACAAACCCAAATTCTTTCCTGCACACCTTGCACTAGGCTAAAAGCCTGTATCGCAAAGTGTGGAATACATTGCCAGCGCCAGGGTTCGAACCTGGCACCTCCCGCTCGAGAGACTGCCGCATCAACCAACTACAACTGCGCCAACCATGTATTCGAAGTTTGTGTTTGATACGATTTCTGTGATATGTGGACAGTGTGGCGTTCTGTCCTCTCTGCCTACTCAGTAAGAATGGTAATTTATTTAAGTACTTTATTACTGTTTTGCAAATATTTTCCTCTATTTGGCCGGACTTTAAACTCTAGTGCACCGAATATATAATTATAAAACGGAAGAAAAATGGCAGGGCTTATCTGAAAAAAATATTTTCATATTCGTAGAAAGTCTGAAATAAATTTTATGACGGAAAATATCGTTTGCGATCTTAAAAGGTCCATAATAAAATAATATAAAATAATTCAAAAAATGACAAACTTTCATACAAAAAAAAAATGATATACCCAACTGAGTGGGCAGCCGACGTCCTGCATTTTAAACAGGTAAATATTCAATAATATCACCATCTCTCTCATTTGTAATGAAAATTACTCCCGACATTACATCATCCATCCCTTTTCAGCACTGAAATCAACAAAATGATAATATCACTTCTCAATACTTTTATTTTGGTTAGCAATATCACCCTTAAACATACTGTAATAAACGTATAAATTTCCCTGAATGCGTTCAGGTGAAATGATACGCGAAAGTATTCAATTTTGACACAATTGTAAGATACACTTAAGTGTTAGATTTGTCTGAACGTCCGTTATGTTAGACGTTCTTCTATCGTTTTCCCTCGCTAAAATGTATGTATTTTGAATGATTCCAGTTTAGTTGTGAAAGGGACGTTGCCGAGTTGAGATTCTCTCCGGGTGCTATTAACCTTTCATAAATAAATCAAATATTTTAACGAAAATTATTTTGTCAACCTATTCCAAGTCAAGGAACACACATCCCATTAACCAAACCCTTCAATAAAATCACATCATTATCCCAAAAAAATAATCTCGAGACTTTTGAGTCTCTCCCATCAATTTCCTTTTAAAACTTTTTTCTAATTTGTTACCCGAAAAATTGCGTGCCAAAAGTTTCTCAAATTAATTTACAAAATTAATAATAATTATAATTAACGAAAATCTCCAAACAAAAAAAAAGCAATTAATTCAAATTCATCCCCCGTTTCGTAAAAACAACCCCTTTTTCGCAAAACGCCGGGGGCGTTGTTAAAAATATTTTTGATTGATATTATTTTAATACAATCAATCCCTTTTTCGCAAAAATAAATTAAAAGTTTGTCAAAAATAATATTTTGATATAATTTAAAATTTCCGAGATTCAAAACGATATAATACGTAAAAAGTATTATAACGATAGGTCTATTAAAAAGTTTTTTGTGACTCAAAAATTTTCATAATACTCATCCGACAAAGTTGTTAACTTTGCCCTTTTATAAACTTTTTCTCGTCGTTTAAACTGTGCCAAAAGAGACATAAAATCTTGCTCGAAGTAAAAAAAAAGTGTCAAAGTTTTTTTAAAGATATCTTGGTGTTGTTAATGTTGTGTAGTATATAATATTGTGAGTCTTTATTCGAGTATTTAAAAGTTACTTTTCTCGATTTAAATAAGTTAAACATATTATATCTATACTGTTATATAAAACATATTAAATATATTAAATAAAATATCATATCTCTATTAACATACGTAAAAATATAAGTCGGTGTGCATCTATCAAAATCTATTTATCTAAATCAGTAGAATATTAAACTTTAAAGTTTCTAGTAATATTATTATAATCAAGTAGTTAATATCTAGTAGAATTATTCCGTATTGTTTTAAGCTGCGTGATTGAGCTTTCAAGTCGTAATTGATTTTACGTCAATCAAGTCTCCATTGATAAGAACCCATTGAAAAACTTAAAGCTACCCAATTGTGTCCCGAGGAGCTTTTAATTGATTATCTCTATCCCTGAAGGATTCTACAGCTTCGCCGCTCATCTTTTGAAAGGTAGGATATTTTTTATTTATTGTATGAATAGTTTTTTAAAATTCTATATTTAAGGTAAAAAATAACTTTAATACCTGCTTAGTAATTCTATTATCGGCTTTTCGGAGATTATCTACTGAGAATCTGACGTTTCGATAAAATGCTACAATGGTATGATTACGATATTGTGATTAAAATTCATCAACAAAATGTAACTACCAATTGTTATATGTAACTTCTTCTTCTTCTTCACGAGCCCTGTAGCTTCCATTTCTGGATATAAGCCTCCCTCATTCGTCTGCGTCTCTCTCTGGATTTTGCCTCGGATGTCCATTCGAAAACAAAATTTACGTAGCTCTAAATAATTTCAGCCCTCTAAAGTGTAGTAAGAAGTGTAAGTAATTTCTGTTTCAGCCTATCTAGGTTTTTGCTTCTTTAGCGAAATATTTAAGAACGATTTTTTAAGGACGCTAAGAACACTTGCTTAAATAAATATTGGGATAATATTTAGAGTAATTTTGGGCTAATAGTTCTGGAAATCAGTAGAAAGGGAGCTCTATATTATCTGATTGAACGTGGTCTACAATACGATCGTAAAAAATTAATTAAACTTCCCTTTTTTTTTGTTTCTGGAGAAGGATGATCTAATTTTAAACAGAAACGTATTGTCACCGAGTTTACTTACATACGTCTGTAAAGTTTCGGGTCTCTAAGTAGTCAGGAAGTGGTTGAAAAATCGTTTGAAAGATTTTGTCAGAGACAAAAAAAAAATAAAAAAAACAACAGAGTAATGTTAAGTAAAATTTTGTAATAATAAAAAAAAGTAAGTATAGGTATGAATCGCAAACTGATTAATGCGTTATGATTTTTCCTAAGGTGAACTCAACATAAATCATTCGTTATCGAGTGGATTGGCTCTACAAGAACAAAAAATATGCCCTACTGTTTTATCTAAGTTTTTCATTTTCTCGTTATTTTAGAAAATTCCACTGAGAAGTAAAAAGAAATCAATTCTATATTAAGGGCTTTGTACCAAGAATACGTCACAGGTCACAGTTCATTCCCACGGCATTAAGGTTCAAAATCGCGTGAACAATCCCATGATAAAATGGTGAAAATAGCATTTTTTTTTGGGTTCATTTTGCGTCTATCAAAAAACTTTTACGGTTATTCTCTAGATTTTAATGCATATTATCAGTACAAAAAAATATTTTTACTCCGCGACTTTCGGGAAACGAGTTTCCGTCTTTCGGAAAAAAGATCACAGATGTTTTTCACATTTTTTTTTTGAGAATTCTATACAAGATATAAAAAATCTTTTACGGTTATTCTCTAGATAAATGTTCAATGCATCTACCCTATTTTGTTCCAAAGCATATTTAGTAACGGTTCTCGAGATATAAGGTCTCCCGTTTTTAGAAATTTTTGAAATGTCGGTATGTCTACTCTTAATTCATCACGTACGTACGTTTTTTCCTATTGTTAACGAACCATGTTATAAACGGAAAATCGTTGTTAAAAATTGGACAATAGCCATATTTTATTCCAGATTTATAGCCAAATTTTCATCGAGCAAGCCCTAGAGAATAATCAGGAAGTTGCTGCATGATTCGAACTGATAACCTTTTAAAATTCACCCAATTAGCCATTGGCCATTACGAAAGCTCAGTGTGGACTTAACAATTGCATGCATTTATGCAATATTGCTATAGAATAATCAATTACTGGTTTGCAGACTAGTAAGTGAGAAATGTATCCAAAAACTATATTATTTTTAAACATATTTCGACTATTGCTAATATTTCAGAATATAATAAATAGCAAATTCAAGTCCCTAGCTGGTTTGAAATTATTTAGAAAACCACAATTTATGCTATGTGAGAACTTAGGATTTTCTACACGTCGTAGTTGAATACAACAAGTAGTTATCTCAACAGGTATACAGCAAAGGATTGACTTTCCATTAGGCTTATTATGACTTATCGTCGTAGACACCAGAATATTTGCAAGGGAGGTTGACGCACAATAAGCATATTATATACACGTTTCATCTCGACTCAGCTACAAACCATCATAGCACAGCGGTAGAAACCAGTAACATTCACCAATTCCGATCTATCCATCTGCTGCGGCTGGGAATCGAATCCAGTCCTCCAACCAGAACAAGCCGGTACAGCTACCAGCCTTCATAGCACAGCGGCAGAATACCGGCTTGTCAGGTTGGAGATCTGGATTCTATTCCCGGCCGCGGTAAATGGATGGACTGGAATTAGTGAATGTTACTCGAGTGTAAAGTGACCACATTAACCAGCCGACGATCAGTCATAAGCCTGATGGTAAGTCCATCCTTTGCTGTATATCTGTTGAGATAACTTCTTGTTAATTAATGAAATCTTTAAAATGTAAGACAAATTATGTATTCATTCATTTATTACAATTTTCATATAAAAACTCCTCAAGTCTCCTATAACTTACTGAAGGGTTTCTAACCTAATACATAGTTTCTTCACATCTTTGCTCCTCAATTTGAAAGATTCCAACTATTGTTCCAGTTATTGGTTTAGATTGAAAGATATTATTCTTAGAGGATGTATATTTTTATCCCCCGAGTAGAATTCTATTACTCGCCCCACTTCGAGCAGCGGGGCACGCACGTAATAAATCCGCCCCGTTGGTTCTGCTCCCCATAATTTTATTTTTGACTCGCAATTTGTTTACTTGTTGACTGCCACAGACAAAATATGTCGTCAACTATACAAAAATACCTATTACAGATGAATCCACTAAAATTGTCACTTTTCATTTTTTCTATTCCTTCCTCCCTGTCCTGACATGTGTACTGGCTTTTTATTACTTACATATTTTTTGTATTATTATTGTATTGTATTGTTAGGTAACTGGAGTTGGCTGGCATAGATCGTAGCACTGCGATAAGCTCGCCCTAGTGAATAAATGTTTTAGCTTCTATTGCTTGTTTTAACATATATGTTTTGCTGTATGCCAGAGATCGTTCACTTAAAGTGTAAATAAATAAGAAATAACTTTTTTAACTAATTTCAGAGGCGGAATAATGGTGCTTTATTTGTAATTATTTAAGCAGTCATTTTACCTGACCCCGTTTAATGCAGTGGTGTAGCGTGGGTTTCTGTCACCCGGGGTGGAAGCCGCCTATTGAAACATTTATATCTAAAATTCACAGGAATTCTAAAGAACTTCGAAGCTTCATATAGTGGGACAACAAAAAATTTCATTTAGATTTGATGTAAAAAGAGAGAAAATAGCGAATTTTTTTCAAAATTTTACTAAAACAATCGTGACTATAATAATATAAAAAGGGACTAAGTAGCCCCGAAGGCGAATTTTTATTGATTTTTGAATGAAACAAGCTTAATTAATCGATTTTTAAAAATTTTGCTCAATAAATGCCGCCCCTAAAAAATGTCGCCCGGGGTGGATCCCCCCCACGCTACGCTACTGCTACAATGCCAGTATTTTGCCCACTGTTTAACAAGCTTTTTAAATACTGGTGGTTACGTAATAAAATAAAAATAAAATATTGTTTAGGTTAAGGGTTTTTACACGCAAAAATATTACTTTTCCAAGTCCATCTGATAATAGATATAAATGTTACACGTCACGGGACGAGTGAAATCTTGTGTTTTTTGTGGCATCCAAAAGGTAAAAACACAGAACGTTACATAAATTTCTTCTTTTCATCCGTATCCCTTCACGGCACCTCTCATAAATCTGTTCTGTGCTTTATAAAAAAACTAAACCTTATTTATACTCCCGCATTCTACGACTACACGGAAAATAAAACCTGAAATCTCTGAAACAAACATGTGAAATAATTTCTTTTCAGGTATTTCAAAAGATACATATGCTGGGTTCCATCAACTTCTTAGGTGAGGAATAGCGGAGATAGGAGACATCTAGCAAAAAATTGATTTGAAAAATAATGATAAGTGGCTCCTATCTCCGCTGTTCCTCACCTAAGTAGTTGGTGAAATTCAGCAGTAAACTAATAAAAGTTAAACTTCAATCAAAGGGACGAACTTCTGGAAAAAAACATTCCTGTGACGTTAGGGTTCAAAATCTCATGCACGATCGCATGCTCAAAAAGTTAAAAATATCCTTTTTTTGTCGTTAATTTCGCTTTCTTCAAAAAATCTTTTACTGTCGTTCCCTAGATTTTCATGCATAATATCGATGCAAAACATCATTTTTTCTTTTCGTCTTTCGGTAAACAGGTTGCTGTCCTTGGAAAAAAATTCAGAGGTATTTTTCCTAATTTATTTTGAGGAATCTATGCAAGATATGAAGGATCTGTTACTGTCATTCACTAGAGGAAGGTTCAATGTATCTTCCCTACTTTTTTACTAAGCATATTTACCATTGATAATTTTTATGCCAATGAAGATTTATTTATTTATTTATCTATGGTACAAATACAGTCACAACAGTACAATGAAACAGGAATATGTATTGACAAACCTGACCAATTACATTTGTACACAAATAACAACACACAAACACAGTAACACAAAAAATGAATGTCTGTAATGTTATGTCTGCTCTTCAACTTCTATTTAACATTGAGTTAAACGAGTTCGCCCTAGTGATCATTACTTGTTATTTTTAAAATTGTGTATTAAGACGTGATAATGAATTTGTTCTAGAAATAATAATGTGGATATTATGTTCTTCTCTTAATTATTAATTAACTGTAGAAGACGAAATCATATTAATTATTTTGAACAAATATTTAAATTATAAGTTTTCATAATATTATATATATATATATATATATATATATATATATATATATATATATATATATATATAATATATATATATATATATATACTCGTATATATACCATCGACCCTTTCTTCCTACCCTTCTAATTCAATCCCAGCGTCTTAGCAAATAATCCTCTCGGTTAAGAGTATGCATACCGACATTTCAAAACTTTCTCAAAACGGGAGACCTTATATATCTCGACAACCGTTACTAAATATGCTTTGGAACAAAATAGGGTAGATTCATTGAACATATATCTAGGGAATAACTGTAAAAGATTTTTTTTTATCTTGAATAGATTTCTCAGAAAAAAATATCAAAAACACCTCTGATGTTTTTTCCGAAAGACGGAAACTCGTTTCCCGAAAGTCGCGGAGTAAAAATTTTTTTTTGTACTGATAATATGCATTAAAATCTAAGGAATAACCGTAAAAGTTTTTTGATAGACGCAAAAATAACCCCAAAAAATGAAAAAAACGTTATTTTTACCATTTTATCATGCGATTGTCACACGATTTTAAACCTTAATGCCGTGGGAAATGACTGTGACGTCCTTCTTGGTGCCAAGCCCTTGATTTTCTACTAATTTCACTTCCGATATACCCTTGTACAATAATAATCATGATAATAACAATATCAATAACTAAAACTAAACGAGAATGAGAACATTCTAGAACCCTTTTAAGCCAATGTCATATATTGTTAACCTCCAATTACTGATGCTGCCCTAATACCTCTAGACAAAAGAAATTGTTTTAATTGTACCTGTTTGAATAAAATATTATCCAATTATGTAGTCTCCAGGCGCGAAGCTACCTAGGAACACGATTCCCATCGAGTTACTTTTTGGAAAAAAAATAAGGTTTAATTTTTTTTACATATGTTTATTTTTAGAATAAAATACATGTTTCATAATATAATATAACAACAAATACATATAAAACAAAATTATTATTGTATCGCGCCCGGCGAAGCTGCGTAGTGCATGCTTGTGTCCGGGTAGTGTCTAGTGTGGTCTGTGGTCAATATAGTGTCTAATCTGATGCAATCCCATAAGAAATGTTAGACCTGCGGCTTTCCTTCTGCAGAAATCCACCATTCGCCACTGATAGTCTCTCAACTGATGTACAGTGTAAGATGGGCGTGCTGGGCTATATTATGTCTGGTAATAATACTATTTCATCTCTGATTTTGTATGAAGAATCGCATGAATGTGACGAAGGAAAGAAGTCGTGTATGTAGGGATAGGAAAGTCAGGCCATCTGTTCTCTCTGCTTATCTTGCAAGGGATGTGGCCTAGAATAGAAGACTTATTAAGAGTATGTATGTTGACATTTCAAAAATTTCTATAAATGGGAGACCTTAGATGTCAACAACCGTTACTATATGCTTTGGAAAAAAATAGAGTAGATACATTGAACATTTATCTAGGGAATGACCGTAAAAGATTTTTATATCGTATAGATTTTTCAGAAAAAGAAGTGAAAAATACATCTGATCTTTTTTCCGAAAGACGGTAACTCGTTTCCCGAAAGTCACGGATATTTTTTTATATTGATAATAGGTAGGTATGGATTAAAATCTAGAGAATGACCGTAAAAGTATTTTGATTGAAGCGAAATTTACCCCAAAAAATGAAAAAAAAAAAACACTATTTTTACCATTTTATCATGCAATTGTTCAAGCGATTTTGAACCTCGATGCCGTGATGTCATAGTTGGGTCGCGAACCTTAATTAGGTACAATAAAATCTGTAAAAAAACGCGTAGGTTTATAGCAATTATAGCACAAGTTCTGTCTCCAACTAAAGTCTCAAGTATACTGAATATAAAGTGGGTAGTAGAAATATGCGTTGGATCGCAAAGTTAATTACATGGGTCAGTGAAATGTGTCTAATGATTTGATTACAGTAATTAATCCCGGGATAGCTTAGGTAATCTCGGAATCCCAGGAGCAAGAGTATCACGCCCCGCCGAGCCTGTCATCAGATTGACAGCAGGGACCACGGAAAATAATGCCTAGCATTATACTCCGTCCATGAGCGTCGCCAGTCTTTGAGCTAGGGAGGGCAACAATAAATTGAAAAAGTTGATGCAGCATAAAAAAAAACGCTTAAATAGCGCCGCAGTCGATTTTTTTTTGTGAGGCACATAGTGAAGAAGGTCGTTATGTAGTTTGTTTATTTAAAAATGTGTAATGTAATCCTTTTCACAACCATATGTAAGTATGAAAAATGTTTTTCTACAAAACAGTAATAAAAAATGGCGCCGCAGGCAATTTTTTTAATGAAATATATTATAATTTTAGAAAATCTAAGATATGATGAAAAAATGTGTGGCAGAAATGTGATATTTTATGATGTATGTATTATGAGTATGAAAAAATATATAGGTACCTATTCCAATCTCCAGGGGGGGGGAGCAACTGCCTTTCCCTGCCCCCCCTTGGCGACGACCATGACTCCATCCATACAATATAGTCCTAGATTAATATTACACTAGGCTCCCGGGATTAGATAACTAGTACAATAGACTACGGGGACAATGTTTCAATTTAGTTTAGATTTCTAGGTGGATAATTTAGTGGTACGATTTTAATGTATGCTAGTGAGACTTGGACGTGGATGAAGAAGGACGAATCAGAGTTGAATGCAGTAGAAATGAGGTCCTTAAGTAGAATGTGTGGGAAAACGCTGAGAGATAATAAGATACGGAATGAGGTTATTAAGGAAATTAGTGACTGCAAGACTGGTGTTGTGACAAGTTGCATGAATGTGACGGAGGCTAGGAGTGTGTGTAAGGATAGGGCTGTCTGGCGATCTGTCCTCTCTGTATACCCTGCATGGGACCTGGCGTGAGGATATAGATATATAGGTTTACGGTTTTTATATTTCAATTACAAAAATCAAGTATTTCGTATTGTATCTCTCAAATGTATTACGAAGTTATTTTTTTAGGGTTAGCTGACAGAGATCGCACTCAATCGCAGCACTGCGATAAGCTCGCCCTAGTGAACAAATGTTGTGATTTATATTTGAAATGTTTACATGTCTGTATCTTGTTCACCAAGTGTGTAAATAAACAAAAATAAATAAAGCGATATGTACTCAAATAATATGTTAGTTTACAAAATAAATTAACAACGGAGAGAAGTTTTTTTTTTAAAGTGGCTCTCCTGTAGTTAGAACCCGACACATTGGAGAAATAGAAATAAGTGCTTTTATGATGTGATCAAGATTAACTCCATAGATTGATTTACTAATACTAGATGTGTAGGTAGAAACTTATAGAGTAGTAATTTGTTAGAAGATATTTCTAGACAAGTAGTAGATTGATAGCTAGATAATATTATTATTAGATATTAATATAATAAGTACCGAAGTATATAATACATCGAATTGATCTTGTTAGAGAGTTTTCCCATTACGTCTAAGTAGTAAGTGCCTATTATTCACTTTGTAACAGTGTTAGTCCATAACGCATTTTCATGTTTTGTTTCCTAATTTTATTTAGGTGGCTGCAGTGCCGAACAAACCCAAGGCAATAATTATAGTTTGTTTGTTAAAACACCGCGACCACTTTTTCATTTATTAGGAATTGCAATGGCAAGTACATACCAATATTGCAACCGATGACTGGTTGTTGCTCTTTAGGGTACATGTCTCCTGTATGTAGCAGATAGCATAATTCTCTTATCTTCTAATGTTCCCACGAGCTATACGAAATAATAACAACGTAAGCACAAGTATTAGAAATAAAACTTAGTCTTCTTCTTCTTCTTCTTCATCGTTATCTTTTTTTAGATCTGATGATCTGTTCGTTCTCAAAACTCCTCAAACTTTGGAAGCTGAAGTCCAGCTGTCCCTCCATCGTTTTGGCGGTCTTCCGAGGAGACGGTGAACAGTGCTGGAATTTCGTTGGCCACAACGTATGGGAATCTGGAGTAATCTATCCTATTTACCTATTTAGGTGATCCCTCCCATTATCTTCCCCTAGCTCTACCCCATAGTACGATGTCATCAGTTTCACAGGCCACCTGATATCATGGTCGCGTGTGATTGCCCTTAATATTTTCGTCTCTTCATTATTTCATATTTGTCTGGGAGTTTATTCTTCTAAAAAAAATACGAAAATAATCAGATAAAAATAAGAAGCCGTCATTTTTGGCGGATTATTCCTTGTCTATAGTATAATATTAGTTAAGTATTTCACGAAAGTATATTTGACACATGATTCGATATGATCTGACAGTATTGCCTGTTATATTAAATTAGGATCTTTTGTGAATTAATTACCGTCTACGTCTGGAAATATCCGATGGGAGATCGTATTATATTGGCAATTATTGCCACCACTAGGGAGATCGTGGGTTAAGTAGAAAAAATGTACCTAGTACACTAATCTGTATATATAAAGGGAAGTGTTTTGACTGACTGACTCATCAGCACACAGCCCAAACGGCTAATCATAGGGAAAAGAAAATTTGAAGACAGATAAGTTTTAATTCAAAACCTTCCACTGTGAAGGGGTTTTTGGAAACTCTGTCCCTAAAGGGGGTGAAAACTAAGGTTGAAAGTTTTTAAGAATATAAGAATATCTCTGAAATCAGCCGTGGTGCGAACTTGAGATTAACTAGATAGATTCTTTTATCGAAATTAGTAATAAGTACGGTGTTTGGCAGTTTTTCCAACCACTTATTAAAAGGAATGAAAAAGGACTTACTTAAGGAGAAAGGATGATTTTTAAGTGTTAAAACTTTTAAAATTAATATTACAGGAATTATCGAAAAAGCTTTCCTAAGAAAGGGTAAAAATATGTCACTCCATTCCCAAAATAAAACAATTGTTAGGGGAAGGGGGTGGGGGAAGTTTTTTTTTAAATCATATCTCAGAAACAAATAAAGCTGGAAAGCTATACTAAATTAAATCTTCTTTTTATCTTCTTTCTGCTGAAATAAAAAAAAAATCTACTATACTCGTAAATAAAATTAAAATACACTTCCACGTGTCTTCATTGAAACTAAATTTGAAGACACAATGTATAGGGTGTTTTTTAGAAATAATAGATTTGTGAAATGAAATTAAACACTCTAAAATCATGCTAATGTCCATAAAAATTGCTTCATTGGAAAGATGAAAGTTTGCCATTTATGTTTCAATATGATTTCGGGCATATGTACGCCACACTGCCTCAAATATCGAAATATAATTTTCAACCACTTTTTTTCACAAATTTTGGAATTCACACACAATTCGCTGCTTTTAGTGCTACTACTGTTTCTAAGGACAAACGTTTTGTAAATTGACAGCTTTTGTCATTTCAGTATATGTAAATAGATTTACACCAGAACAACATTAGAGAATTGTGTATTTGAAAATTTGTGCAAAGAAACACAATCAAATTATTGCAGGATGCAGCGATAAGCGCATAATTTCACTTAATGGTCTTACCGATCGAACTCCACAATCATCTGATCTCATCCCTCTGGATTACTGTCTATAGGGATATGTAAAGCGAGCGGTCTACTCAGAGACGAGAGACGTTGGACCACTTGGAAGCCAATATTCACAATATTATTGCCAATACACGAAAAAGAGGTTGAAAATGAGGCTTCGATATTTGACCCAATGTGGCGAACATAATATGCCTAAAGTCATTTTGAAACATAAATGGCAAACATTCATCTTTCCAATTAAGCCATTTTTACGGACATTAGCATGACTTTAAAGGGTTTAATTTCATTTTGAAAAATATCACCCTATAGCTGATTGTACATAAAATGTTCTAAAACAGAACAACTTTGATCTTATTTCTTTATTTGGATTTTTTTTTATCTCAACATCAAGATTTTGGTAATAATTATTTACGAAGACAAAAATAAACAATTTTCAATAGAAACGATTCTTTTTCGTCGTCGATTTGTCTGTAACAATACCTTTCTTATTAAATGAAGATATTACCAATTTCTGAGTAACTTTTCGAGTATTATTAGGACAGAATTAAGTTACGCAGTTGTAAGAGATATTTTATTCCCAGGAGATGAACAAGATCTCTTAATTCCAACAAATTAAAGTAGCTTTTTCTCATAGTTAAGTAATTACCTATATTAAGTACTGGATCGTATTACAGCCTTACAAAATTGTACAATTCCGCTAAGTATATTATAAATACTTAATTAGAGAAACCGCCATACATTAATTGTAAAATAACAAGAATACTAATTTACTCAAGCACGATAGAGGAACTATATTGTTTTATGGGTTTTGCAAGATTTTATTTAAGTTAAATAATTTGTAGGCTTTCGCATAATAATCTTGTAGGCTTTCACAGCGTGATGAATCCATATCTTCGTTGTTGATTCTTCGGGTTTCCTTACTGCGTGTAGAGTGGTTGAATGACCGAGCTTTCGGCAGCGATACTACTGCCATCTTTAGGTGGTGTTTTTGCTAGATTTTTTGTCAGTACGCAAACTTTGTAATCGATTTTTCAACCACTTCCTGACTACTTAGAGACCTGAAACTTTGTGCAAACATACCTAAGCTCAGTGACAATACAATTCTGTATAAAATTTGATCAGCCTACTCAGTCGGCTTCCAATGAATTGTATTCAAATATTATTACTGGATTTCACCAACTTCTTAGGTGAGGAATAGCAGAGATAGGAGACATCATTAGACACAGACTCATCATTATTTTCATACAAAATTTGTGCTAGGTGGCTCCTATCTCCGCTATTCCTCACCTAAAAGTTGGTGAAATCCAGTAGTTCGATCTAATCACTAAAGTCCGTCACATAATATAAAGGAAATAGATTTTTATAACCAACATCTGAGAGACTTGAATGACCTGAAATAGGAATTTAGATAAGAAAATATTTTTCCAGAAATGCAGGTAAATACTAGAAGATATTATGGAGATATAAACGATAGGAAATAAGGAGGTAAGTAGGAAATTAAAGTGCATATAATAATATTATTCAGGACTGGAATCGCCCATGAATCTTTCTGGAATTAAGGCTGAAGTTATTTATTTTGTAATACTAATATACTGAAGAGACTTTCAGACTCTGGAGTTGTGCCAAATACCACTGTATACTATACTTCGCTTTTACATTATCTCGTGACGATATTGTATGGACATTCTAAGGTGGACCGTACAATTTAAGAGTATGCATACCGACATTTCAAAAATTTCTAAAAACGGGAGACCTTCTATCTCTACAACCGTTACTAAATTTGCTTTGGAACAAAATAGGGTAGATGCATTGAACCTTTATCTAGGGAATTACCGTAAAAGATTTTTTATATCTTGTACAGATTTCTCAAAAAAAAATATTTAAAAACACCTCTGACCTTTTTTCCGAAAGACGGAATCTCGTTTCCCGAAAGTCGCGGAGTAAAATTTTTTTCTTGTACTGATAATATGCATTAAAGTCTAGGGAATAACCGTAAAAGTTTTTTGATAGACGCAAAATTAACCCCAAAAAATGGAAAAAACGCTATTTTTACCATTTTATCATGCGATTGTCACCCGATTTTGAACCTTAATGCCGTGGGAAAAGACTGTGACGTCATTCCTGGTGCCAAGCCTTTAAATATGCTTACTATTTAAATGTTTTGCTTTTTGTTATTTATTCACAATTACGTTTTGTTCTTACCTTGAATTTTTGTCAACATTGGTTTGTTATTGTGATATTATAATGATTGCCTGTTTCTTTTTTTTATATTGTAAAGGTGTAAACCGTATAAACTTTAATAAATAAATAAATCCTTTTATCGGATTCACGCAAAAAAAGTAAGTATCTTAAAGGTAACGTAGGTATTACAATGTTGTACATTTTTTTTACTGTGCTTTATCATCCCTTAGTCCAACTGGACACTTGGAATTGTCATTTGAACGCATATAAAATAAGATAATATTAGGAATATCTACTAAGTATAATATGCATGTGCTACTTTGAGACTTCTTTTGCCAAGATGAGAGGCTTTTGCAACGTGATTTAATTTATTTTTATATTTTTTATTTATTACAAATACCTACAAGCACAAAACAGATAACAACTATAGATATATGTAAGTTATAATATAAAGAAAAACAATTAGTCCATTCATGATTAAGCTGTCACCCGCAAACATGCGCCATAGTTAAATTAAAACATATAAGTTCATTCCGGTCGTCTCACACACCCACACTCAATCTCTCTCACACACTCACCCATCGCACACGCATACCTCAGATTTTACAACTTTGTTAAACAAAAGAAAAAGAGAAAGCAAACAAGAATAAAAAAAAAATAAGGAAGATGATGAGTACATGGTTGGCGGCTGAGGCGACAGTCTCTCAAGCGGGAGGTGCCAGGTTCAAACCCCGGCGGTGGCGATGTATTCCACACTTTTTGCGATACAGACTTTTAGCCTAGTGCAAGGTGTGCAGGAAAGTATTTGGGTTCGTGTATGCAAGCCCAGATCCTTTATTAAAAAAAAATGTATCTTTTATGTTTATTTGTTTTTTCATACATCCACGGCCCACTCTAATGGACAAAGTCAGTACTGAAAGCGAACATTACTAGGTAAGTATACTTACTTATGAGAAAACTTCCACCGTTCGGGATGATACTGAATACCCTGAATAACAAACTGCTAGGAGTAAAATTGTATTGAATAGGACGTCTATTATAAGATAATATGCCTATCTTGTAAGTAGTTTGGTTACGTACTTTAAACTTTAGTTTTGGAAAGCCAATTTCAATGGTAAAACAACGTACCAAGTTTATTTCTAAAGTTTCACGCTCTGTGATTCGGTCGGATGATATTAAACGTAATAAAAATATGTTATTGGATATAGAAATGTCTGTTTGGTATATAAGAAAGAACAAGAAAGTCTGAAGAATAAGTAAATGAAAGAACTGTTACGAGCAACAATCTGTTGATATGCATTTCGTATATCTCAGGAAATACTTCTTCTTCATCTTGTTCTAGATCATTGATCTGTTTGTGAACGGATGCCTTCCTCTTGGGATGTGGGACATCAACTATCTACAGGAAATACGATCTGGATAAATGATTTCAAAAAGGTGACAGACGACCTTAACAAAGTCATCAGTCATATCATCGTCATCAGCCCTTTCCAGTCCATTATTGGACATAGTCCTCCTTTCCCGACTCCCACAATTCCCTATCCGCAACCAATTTTTGCCACTGGTGTCACGGATTGTGATGTGACCAAGGCGGCAGTACATTTGCCGAAACGTCGGATCATCAGATCTTCACACGATTAAACCCGAAAAAAAAAACAAATCTACATATGGATCATCGTGAAAACCTGTAAATAGGTACTAATGTCAGAAAATGATTTTTCAATATTGTCCAGGAATTCAGGGTACCTGCTGTGTGGCGAACCATCAGTACCTAGGGAGCCTAGGGAGAAATATTACAATACAGAAGGTAAATAATAAGAATAATGTTATGACAATGGAGGGACCCCCAAACAATGGCAAAAAAAAACGTATCAACATAAAATTGTGGATTCACATTCCGTGGTATGGTGTTAATAATACAGTACAGGTGGTGTCATAAAATTCATATTCTTTTATCATACATGGTGGTAAAAAAAGAAAAGAAGTACTATTTTCATAAAATACTCCGTAAAAAAAAGCTCCCGAGAAAATGTAAGGGTTGATAAATTTTTAATCTTCAGAATCTATGACATCATTTGGAGATTGCTCGTTGTTGAGAGAAATTTGGAGTTTTCGAAAAAAAAAAATTTACACTTTACTTTACAGAAGTAATAGGTGCTAAAACATATCTCCATGTAAATCTATCCAGCTAAAACATATTATGTTAAAATGTCTCAATTTTTTCATATAAGGAATCAAAGATGGTCTGACAATGTGAGGCGAATTGCTGGAAGCAGATGGATAGAGTATGCTAAAGACAGAAGTTCGTGAAAAGTCAAAGAGGAGGCCTATGTCCAGTATTGGAAAGAAAAGGGCCGATGATAAAAAGAAGAATAACTAATAGATGTCAAGATATTTGTTCACTAGGGCGAGGATATCGCAGTGCTGCGATCTCTGCCAGCGAACCCCTATTTTATTGAGTGTGTTTTTTTTCGTCGAAGAATGTCAGTTCACTAGGTTTAGCGGCACAATGGAAGACATGCACAACTTTTCTCCCGAGACACTTCAAAACCATATATGTATATATAACGCGGAGGCAAGACTTGCCAACACACTTCTCAGTATTACCAACTAGAAGAGTTTTCATATCATCATTCATGATTGACATATAAGCTCATCAGCCTAACACCGGGAAAAAAGTATTTAGATATCTCCTTAAATATTGAAAGTATTAAATACTACCGATTTTTGCACTTTTATGTGTGAATTTTAGTGTGTCTTGCCTTTGAAAAATATTATCAGTATTTTACAATCTGCCTAGAGGATAGAAACCTAGAATCCACTTTTGTAAGCAATTACCTACAGAATAGAGAAAAGAAAATGTGGATACATAATAATTCACAGCATATTACGATGCTCAGCTGGGACGTATTTTTTTAATCTAAAACTTTTTCGGGACACGCTTTATAATACAATTTTATTATTATTACTCTCACTAATATACAGGGTGGTACATTTTCAAGCTTAGTACCTCTATTCTCTCTTTCTTTTCTTTTTTTTTCTTATAGTACATTATTATTTAGAGATTCCCTTACATTATAAGGTGTATAAGGTTCTGGCTGAATGTAATACTAAGAATAATAATGGCATGTCTCGACTGGATCATACCTTGGACCTTTGGGAATACGGTTAAGCCTTTTGGATCATTCTCTTCGATCTCTTGTACATGGTCTCATGAAGAGATTGTCAACATTTTTTACCACGCTTATGTATATTTAAAAGGGATTTTTCAGACCTTGGATCTCGGCAATTTTACTTTATGTCCTTTGTAAAAAAATAAGGTATACACATTGAACCTTCATCTAGTAAATGATCACAACGTATCGTAGATATTGCTTTTGCAATAAATCCTCCTTTTGGCACACTGCATTGTCTTGTTTTTGTTGTTATTTATGTTTACTGGCCAATAAAGATTTATTTATTTATCTGTTATATCTTGTTTAGGTTTCTAAAAAAATAATTGTGAAAAATATCTACCTTGAATTATTTTTTTCAAAGACAGCAACTCATTTCCAAATAGTCGCAAATAAAAAAAGGACTTTTCGTAGTTATAGTTTTGTAGTTAAAACTAGGCATATTGACTTAAAAAAACGGGAGACCACAACCTTACTATACATGGTTTGGACAAAATAGGGTAACTGGGGTACGAAAGTAGCAGATAAGAAAGAATGGCCCCTAGGATTTTTATTTTTGGAAAAATGAATGAAGTGTTTTATGATAAAGTTTTTTTTATATAATTCTTTTACATTTTGAGGGGGGGGGGGGTCAGCCCACCCCCTATATATGCCACTGATATCTTTACACGTGTGTCAAAAATACATTGTCATAATGTGCGTATAGCCGTGCGATTCGAACTCAGTAGATATATATTTTGATTATATGTACCCCCGCCCCCACACATTTGCCAAAGCAAAAAGAAAAAATATACTTACAAATAAAACACGCAATAATTCCTTCGATATTTCCTATTCGTAAACAATAATAATATATCAATACAAATAACAAACATCTTTCCTTCTGTATACACATCCCCTTCAGAATTAGCTACACATTGTATCTAGAACGGCGGAAAGAGTTGATAGATCAAATAAGTAGATAATTGTGAAAATATTTTTAAACCATATTATATGACTTCACCAAGAACTGACAGAATCAAAATTCGTAAAAAGATGTGAGTTCTACTCGTGAAGCACTTTCGTGAGATACCAAACACGGCGATATGCGCTGACTAGATCCTCTCGATTGCTCGGTGTCTCCTGATGATTGAGCTAGACAAAATCTAGCTTGGATCCCGTTAAACATTTCACTTTTTTTTGTCTTTGGAGAAGACTGACCCAATGTGATAAAAATCAGCTCATTAAACTAGTTAGGAGAAGGATATTTCATAAGGTTGTCTCTAGTCTAGTGTAAGGTCTCAAAAATCTTTTTTTTTAGTGTCAATTTACCTACTCTTAATGGTTTTGTGGCTCATTGAATGGTTTATTACCTAATTATAAAACACTATCATTTAAAACACTTGACAATGGCAAAATCACCCTTGGACGGGTGCGTGCCAGATCTACGTAAGAAGAAGAAGTACCTACTCTTAAGTTTGAATAGCAAATAGAGTGAACGACTCCGAGTGACATATCGACGTGAACATTTTGAAATAACCTTTATCCTCTAGCAGCGCTCTCTGTTTGTACTAAAGCATATTGGTCGAACTATACATTTCTGGTAACACAATTTATTTATGAAATTCGAAGCAAATGAACAGGAAAATTGCTCAAAAACAAACGATAAAATGTAGAAATTCGCAATTTTCCTCCTGATGACTCGAATATATTTTGATATTGTGAAGTCGTGTAAGAAATACCCTCAATCACTTTGTAAGGCACCTACATTATCAACTGACTAGGATGCTAGTTTGCCCGATGGTTAGTGCTTCCCCCCTTCCCAAGCCCGTCCTTTGATATTGCATTGTAAACAAAATAAAATATTTTGCATTAACCTTTAAGTATGGACGTGGAGTCTCACAGGCTCCGCGATGGTTTGGGTTTCATCGTTTCGTATACTTCCCCACTTTTTTTGGGACCCAGCTTCTCAGTAGCTTCAGTTTTAGTGGTAAGATGACCGCCAAGCAAGGAGGACGTATCGGGCGATGCATAGTAGGTAAGTAATATAGATCGAAAAATTGACCGGAGCCTGTGTGACTCCATGTCCATAGCTGTCATACAAAATATTTATAGTCAGATTTATTTTTATTTTAGTTTTTTATACAAAATGGCAGAACATGCTAAGGAAAATTGTTCTAATAGAGATTTCCTCAAGATGTTAGCTCGTTCGCTCGTGCTGCCTCATATGCAAAGACGTGTAATCGACACAAATTTGCTGCGAGAGCTCAGGTCGACGATTACTCGAGTTTTGGGCAATGACATGGTCGCAAATGATGTTCAGGCACAACCAGTACTCTTCTTCTTCTTCTTCCTCAGCCTTCCTCCCTCCACTGCTGGACGTAGGCCTCTTCCATTTCCTTCCACTCATCTCTGTTTCTCCCCCTCCGCATGCAGGTTCTTCCGGCTTGCTGGACTAGGCCATCAGACCACCTTTTGGGAGGTCTCCCGACGCTTCTACTTTTGCTCCAGGGCCTCCACTATAGGTTTCTGGGTGCCCACCTAGTATCCTCCTGTCGAGCCATATGCCCAGCCCACTGCCATTTTAATTTTGCAATGGGGTCCATAATATAGGTCATAAGTTCGGCGTCTTAACTCAAGGAACCAGAAGAGCATGTAGAATTTGTCCTGCTAAAAAACATAGAATGACTCTCCATGCTTGTATTGGATACAGCAAGCCCGTGTGCCTGCAATGTTCTCATCCGCTATGCAGTGACTGCCAATAAAATTAACGTGTTTAACGTGTTGTCAAAATTTTTTTGTTTGTTACTAGATATGACAATTATGTGTTTTTTTGTTTCTCATATATTAGAATTTAACATACAAATGTTAATTTTTCTCTACAAGTAGTTTATGATACATTAGATTGTTAAAAACACAACCTATGTCCAAATAGCCTAAAAAGTGCCATAGTTGTTATTTTTTTATATTTTCTTATATTTTTTTATAAATGTTTATTAAATATACACATTTATTTATTGTTAGAAACTCATATTTTGACATAGATACAATTTTAATGCAATTCAGAATAATTTTCTGAAGAAAAGATGCTTGTGAATATAGGAGCCTGTGTGACTCCGTGTCCAAGCTAGTGTAAAAAAAGTTTCACGTCCATACTTAAAGGTTAACACTTGTAATTAGCAAAAATAAAAAATATACTTTAAACATTGTGTGGTCTAAAAAAAATCGCCTTCGGCGCTGTTATAACACTATTATACCTTCACACAGCGATGGCCTTAGTTAGGAGAAGCCAATAAATCATTGGCGATAATAAACGTATATATTTTAGGTATTAGAACTGGACTTTTTCTGCATCGCGCAGGTGGAAATACATTTAATAATATATCACATTGCTGTTGTTCATAATATATCACAAGTTTTCAAAAATTGGTCCAAGAATCCTTAAAATATTTTTTGTCTGCGTCTCTAATTATACCTCCGAATTGACTAAAATGTGAGATGTAGATATACGAGTACCTATGTACTATATACTATACTGTGTACAAATGTATTGATGTATGTATTATTTATGTTATGTATATTATGTTGAGATGAATAAATAAATAAAAACTGTCCCCCCCAACTTCTGACATGGCAACCAGAATTTTTAGAGCCAGTCCTCCACTGCTGAAACGAAGCCAGCAATAGTATACAAGCCTAAACCCACGAGTTCCATTACCACCATGATTGGTGACGTCACCTTGTATCGGTGACAAACACTTGAACTACGGAATATTTTTTGCCATAAATTTTCTCCCACTCTTGGTGACGTCATCATCGTCAAATGTAAGTTGGGCCCGGCCTGTATGACAATATGGCGCGGGCCTCGGCTGAAAAGTTACCATAAAATGAAATTTTAAACACGAGATTGTAACATTTTGGGTACATTTAGGAAATTGTGAATATTCATTAGGAAGAAAGATTCCCGGTGGTGGACTTTCAATTTACATTTTCCTAACATTTATATTTACACTGAAAATTTTCGTTGATAAAATCTGCGAAATTTTATGTATTATTTTAGAATTATGTAAGCAGGTACCCAAGATAAAATAAATCTACCCTTCCGTGACATTTTTCAATATGTTGGCTAACCTGTAACAGATATATTTTGAAAATTAGAGCTTTTTGTGGTGTTAGTGAACTGTAATCCGAGAAATAAAGATCCTTCGCCTAAAATATTTCAAGTAGGTAATAAGTAAACAAGCCATAACGACTTGAATTATTTTTGGTTTACACATTATTCTTGTAAAGCATTGGATATTTTCTACAATCCGTACCTAGTAATTTTATACAATGCAGGATTCCTACAACAGTGTAGAAGAATAATAGGTATAGTACTTACGGTACTTAGTGACCTCTCCTGCCATCTAGCGAAGCTGTTTGTGAACAGTGTTCTTCGGTTTAGAAGTAATAGATGGCGGGTGTGTATAAAAAATACTACACTCTTCCTTCAAAAGTATGAATGGCAACAATACATAGGTATTTGTAATTAATGTGTACGGAATTCGACAATACAGCCGTAGCTCCTCGTGCTGTAGTGGATAAGACACTTACTATGCGAGACGAAGGTCTAGAATGGTTCGAATCCCAGCTGGGGTGAACTGAAATGGCAAATGTTTCTCGAGTGCAAAGTGATCACTTAAGCTAGCCGAGGTCGGTCGTAAGCCCGACAATGTTCATCCTTAATCCTTCAATACTGTTGTAGAAATACTGCAAGTCGTGACGAATTTATTTCATTCAAAATTACACTGCACTTACACCACGCATTAAAAATGTACATTTCTTTTATGTACTTTTACAAAAAGCAATAATCTAAGAAGATGTTTAACATTGTGTGTTTGGGGAATTAAGTTTTATAAGAATAACCCCACGTGTGATCCCACAGCAAATTACAGTTGGGGAAACTGATCAGTTACAAGACGTTGAGTTAAGTACATAAAACGTGAAGATCCCACACCTACATACATATTATGTATGTACCTAAGGTGTCAGTAAAGAATCACACAGGTCCTAATCTCACAGGTTAAAACCTCACGTGGAAGAAATCTCAAATGGAAAGAATAACTCATGTACGAAATCTGACATGCAAAAATATCACAAGAAGATATTACACATTTTTATTCAAAATTTATTAATAAATAAATGATAATAATTTGACAAATTCGGGCGCCGTTTAGCGATATAACCGCCCCAAGGGCACAACACATTTTTCTTTATCACCATATAGGATCGTCATAAGCAGTAAAAATGGTAGATTAAATCACCACACAGGATCGTCACAAACAAAATAATAAAAATAAATGTAATTAGTTTTGATTATCTTGATTTATAATACACCATAATTGATATTTTGTAGTTAAATTTAATAATCTAAACATAAATTACTCGCCGTCGGGTGGATTGCCTTTAAAAAAATAATGATCTATCTAATGTACCATTATAAAAATTGTAAATTTTATCAATATTTATATGACAACCACAATGTAATAAATTCATTAAAAAGTGCTATTTCTTCTTGTGATATTTTTGCATGTGACATTTCTTATATGTGATGTTTTTTTCATACGAGACTTAAATAAACCAATCTATAGATTTTTCCATGTGAGATTTTTATCCGTTAGATTTATCCCGTGATATTATTTCCTGTATGATTTTATCATGTAACCCAGACATACACGTAGGTCGTAGGTACCTTTGTGTAATATTCTCTTTTGCAATATTATTTTCTCGCGTAAAAAAAAGCTTCTTTTCCAACTCTTGTGGGACATATTTTTCTATAAGTTTATCACTTTGTCGGATGTAGATATTCCCTAATACACTTTCTTCTTTAGAAATTGTTCGCACATGTCACGTAGAGGTGAAGCAGGTCCTTTTTATAAAGACCCACTCTTTTTACTCAGACACTTTAGTTCTATAGGTATTCTACGTGTTTTACAAGTAGATTGAAACTTAGAAACAGTTTTGTCAACTTTCTTCGGCGAATCCTGTTGCTTCAAAACTTAAACGCTTTACTAAACTTAATTAATGAGCTTTACGATTTACTAGAGCTTTGTAACCTTCTTTGAGGTTTATTTATGCATTAAGCAGAAGGTAATAGTGATGAGCTATAGCGCTACAGTTTACGGTGAAAATAGTATTAGATTTTAAAACGCGGGACCTAAATTCACGCACATTTCCAGCGGCGTTAAGTTCAAAATCGTATGATTGCATTTTTTGGGGTTGATTTTGGTTCACTCAAAAAAACTTTTACGTTCATTTCCTAAATTTTAATGTATATTATCAATACACAAAAAATCTGCGCTTTCGGGAAACGAGTTGCTGTCGGTGTTTTACAGTTTTTTTTTGAGACATCTATACAAGATATAAATAATGTTTTACGGATATCACTAGGTAGAATTTCAATGTATTTATCCTATTTTTTTCCAGTGCATATTTAGTTACATTGTCGAGATCTAAGATCTCCTGTTTTTTTGAAATGATAATATATCTACTCTTAACACTGGTTTTCTCATAGTATCTTACCTACATATTGAAAACTAGAATAGAAGGGAAACGAATATTTTGTGGACTGTAAAGGATATTTAAAATATAGGTAGGTATTAGTGGCGAAGGGTGGATTTCTGCAGAAGGGAAGCCGGGGCTAACATATCTAATGGGATTATGTCAGATTAGACACTATTATACCTATCATTTTTTCCAAAAGGTAACTCGATGGGAATCGTGTTCTTTGGTAGCTTCGAGCCTGGTAGGTATCCTACATATAATTACGTGCAATATCTTCAGTCTGTCTGTATCTGTCGTTTGAATCAAGAGTGCATCAGTAGATAGTTCAGTATTTCCAGCATTTCTCCTTAATTAGTATCGGATGCATTCATCTTCTTCATTAGTACGACTGTCTGAATGAATGATCTCCACTCATTTCGCAAATTAATAATTAATCATAAACATACAAAGTCGTCTTTAGACTGGATGGTTCTGTAAATGGGAGGCGATGGTATCAAAATAATTCTTCAGGTTGCATAGGCGTTGTTGTCAGGGGGGCTTATGTCCCCCCCTAGAGAAATTAATAGGTATTTATAATATAATACCTATATAGGTGAATGACATTTTGAATTTATTTATCGTTTGGCCAAGCAAGTACAATCATATCTGTTAGCCGAAAAAGTTTTCAAAGTTAAATTATCTTATTTCGTATGTATGTCTTCGCCACCGTTTGACGGCAACCTCAGAAGATAACAGAATTATACTATCTGTCACATTCAGGAGACATGTACCCAACAGAGCAAGATCCAGGCTTCCAAGACATTCAAGTAAATATTGGGCAAAGATAAATTATCCCAAGCAAGCTTGGTCGTCAAAATTAAAATTAACTGTTATCTTTATGTATATCTGTTCGTTGGCTCCTTCAGATACCTACACAAAGTTATAAAAAACCACATTATAAACATATTATACTTTTCCTCACATATCACTAATTTAAAAAAAATGGTAAGAATCCATTAAAGCCCACAAAAAATTCTCATGTGGCGCCATTTACAATATTTTTCATGCCCTATCAACATCAAAATTTTAATTACCCCCCTAGCTTTAATAATCCTTGCGACGTCCTTGGTTCGTAATCACTCGGGAATCATCGGAAGACACGGTAATTTTGCGACATCTAAATGACAGCTAAAAATATAAACTAAATGTATCTTATAACTACTGACGAAATGTGGAGTAGCTATATACAAAATAAATGCCCAGAAATGCCCACAAAGCTGTGGATGGATGAATGAATCTTCAGCTTTTTTATAAAAGCTGCATTATCAATCAAGACCAATCAAAATCATGATCAAACTGCAGTTCTGAAACAGAGATCATGAACGGAGTTTTTTTAACAAAGGATATTTTTAAAATATCGTACCTAGATTGACTTTAAGATATTGCTTTTGCAATAAGTCCACCTTTTGGCACACTATAATTTTCTTTTTTTTGTTACAATGCATATTTTTCTTTTCGTACAGTCGAGATAATAATACGTATACGCTATACGTATGCCCGCTGATAGCAATAACAACAGCTGTCTCCAATATCGCCCTGTAGGCAACAGATGTATGGGTAGGCTTGGAATGACCATCCATAGGCTGTACACATCAGAGCTGCGCCAGGCTGGAATGACATGGGAATATGCAACGCATTTGAGGGGATAGGACAGAAAAGCCTCGAAAAACTGGGTAACGACCACGTGTTCCACATAGGGAGCGGACGTGGATATGTAAATGTATGTACTATGTAGTATATGATCTCGTATAACCTTTTTTTATATACATAGGTATATTTTAAGAAAAAGATCTGGGCTTGCATACACAAACCCAAATAGGTACTTTCCTGCACACCTTGCTGTAGGTAAAAGCCTGTATCCAAAAGTATGGAATACATCTACAGCGCGGGAGTTTGAACCTGCATGCATATTATCAGACATGACTATATTTTTTTTATACTATTATTTTGAAAGCAAATATTTTGTCATGCAAAAATGTCTCTAGACTAGATTGTATGTGGTTACTTTACTCTGAATTGTGTAAATGGAAGGTAGGAGAAAATAGCCAAGAGCTGGAGACAAGCGTAATCAGCAGATCTCGTGAATACACCTCATTATTTGAAGGGTCCTTGAGTCTTGTGTCCCTGTGCAAGCTGAGTGCCTCACCTCATAACATACTTCATTCTATATTCATACTTTACTTCTATCTAGACTGGAGGTTTTATGTGGGTGTAGCGTGTGGTATATGTACCTTTAAGGCTCCTGTAACGCTTAGTAGATGAGGGTTTGTGTATTGCAACTTTTAGAAAATCTGCCGTGGAAAGAGCGCTGGATCGCTAATCAAATCATCTAAAATTTGATGACTTAGTTCTGCAATTTTTTTTTGTGAAAAAGTGGAAAATATGTGTTTTTTTGCGCACCTTTTATTTGTTTTCTTTTTAAAAGGGCACCCGTATGAAAAAATTGACAAAGTGATGAACTTCACTTCACGTTTACTATTATTTTAGCTATGTAATTATGTCTACAAATTGTCTAAAAAAGGCATCATTTTTGGGATTTATACAATGGTGTCTTTGTAGTATTTTTTTTTATCATGAAAATAAAAACAAAAAAAGTTTTTTAGCAATGTCGAATTTATAAACATTCATAGGTTTAAGATTTTAGGTGATACCACCAATATTAATAAAGAAAATACACATCTCCTGATGTGTAAAAATGGGGAGGAGCGTACATATTGAAACACTCTCCCGTTAAATGTCCATTAAGTTTTGCTTCATGGTGAATCCTTAACGAGATGTGGGTACTTATGAAAAAGTTTTGGTGTGATAAAATATATAGTTATTTCACTGACACCCATAATAGAATTGTCGAATCTTTGAGATAGTCGATAGTCTGGTGGAGAAAGCGCTCAACTATTAATCCTTTGGGCGCGGATTCAATCCCCGATGCCGACTTACAACACTTCAGGACGCAAACTTTTCAAGTTTATTCTGAAATGTACACAAATATGTATTTAGGTTTATTTCGATAAACTAGATAAGGTGCGTTAGGGTAAGATCGGAAATGGGGAAAGACCGAAAAATTGAATTTGTGATGAACTCTGGCAACATTGTTTATACTGACCATTTGCATTTGAAACTTTATTCTGTTACGCTCCGCCTCAGCTCAGTCCGATTTGTCTCTTAAGCCAATAGGATGTGTAGTGAGTGATTTTGTAAACGTCAAATTTTTCCGCGAAAATTAGAGACTTCCGGTCTTTCCCGGTCGGCTATATTATCGTTCCCAGGTAAGTTATGTGTTTATATTATTGATATTCATGCATTTTATAGCTGTAAGGTCAATGTATGTAGAATGACAACCCGTTATCTGTCGTAGTTTAAGCTGTACGTGTTTTTTCGATCTTTCCCCGTCAGAAATGTAAGGGGAAAGATCGGAATTCAAATTATCCAAAGACACCTATATGTCGTAGCTAATGTTGTTACAATAGTAAATATTAAAATACCTAAAGCTTCGATAGTTTTACTTTTTTTTTTACTCATGTGAATAAAATGTTATTGCAAACAGTTTGGGAATGTCAAGGTAGTTCAAGGCCGTTTGGGGTAATACCGGAATTCATAAATCATATATTTCTTAAATTCGGGAGTAAATAGTTTCCTATAAAGAAATAATTAATGTATTTAGTCATGAGGACAACATACCATTATTGTCCCAAAATATCAGTGGTCTAAAGTGTCTAATAGTGATTTTAGCATGAACTCCGGTCTTACCCCAGTATTTTCCGTTCTTACCCCATGTGAGGTTTTATTTAAATCATAAATATAACTGGGTTTTATTAATTAACGATTATGATTCTGATGATAAAAAATATACTGTAACGAAGAATGAAGCCTTATGTTTACCAATATTTAAAAAAATATGTGCTAAACCTGGTGGACTGCATGTGATGAATGATACAAATTACCATGTGCCATCTCACCAAAAAACCATTCGGACTTACCCCAACGCACCTTACATAAAAAAATATTTGTTCACTATGGTGAGCTTATCGCAGTGCTGCGATCTCTGTCAGCTAACCCTATTCTTCTTCTTGTGGCTTGTTATGAAGATGGATTAGCCTCCTGCGATGTCGACTTCCAACTGTCAATCCATCTCTTAGGTGGTCTGCCCGGGAGTCGTCTGCCCTGGGGTTGGCCGTGCAATGCAATGTGAGGGAGTCTGGATGGCTCCATTCTCCTCACATGTGCATACCATTGTCTTTTCTGTTGCCTCCGCCACCTAACGACATCTTCGATCTCGCACATTTCTCTTATCTTGGTATCCTTAACTAACTGGCGTCATCCATTGACATCTTTGGGATAACTTATGCCACTTTTGTCAGCCATGTCGAGGATCACTAATACTATTGACAGTGTTAGCGTGGGAATATTCCTACCGGGTTATGCCAATACCGATACCCTTTTAAATTTCAGTTGCCCATCACTAAACTATGACAGTCTACTCAGCTGTCATCGTGCGTGTTATGGCCATACTAATTAATTTTATTAATTATTATATTGTTTTGATTGTTTTTAAGAACAATTGTTTTTTTTTTTGTTATGTTTTTAATTGTGTATTACTTATTGTGTTTTTGGTGTTTATGTACGTCAGTTATTCGTGTATTAGCATGTAGGTACCTGCCACTTTGTTAACATAACCTGTAACTGGACTGGCGCTAAGGCGACAATAGTCGCTGTTAAGCTGGTCCAGTTCATTTTTATACATTAATAAACAAATAAGTAAATAAATTTCAAATTATGCTCCTGAGAGTCTTCATTTCCGACACTCTTAGCGCATTTTTCGTTACGTTCCCCATTATGTAAATGATTTTTTGTAGAATCTACTTGAAAAACTATATTACAATGAAATATGTCTATTGTGGTTTTAACTTTAAACATAAATACAGAAGACAGAGTCTAAATTATTATACGTTATTCCATGGGCGTCGCCAGCCTCGAAGCCAGGGGGGGGGGGGGGGGGGCAAAAAATTAAACTGAAATGGCGAATGTTTCTCGAGTGTAAAGTGATCACTTAAGTCAGCCGAGGTCGGTCGTAAGCCCGACAATGTTCATCCTTAATTCTTCTACACTGTTGTGAGAATACTACATTAAAAAATTCGATATAGCATGAAAAAAGCATAAATAGCGCCGCAAGCGAAATTTTATTGTGAGGCATAGTGAAGAAGGTCGGGATGTGCATTGGTTTACTTGAAAATGTATATAATAATTTGCACAATAATACGCATGAGAAATGTATTTTATAAAAAAAGTGACAAAAATAGCGCCGCAGGCGATTTTCATGAAAATTTATGTTATGATGAGAAAACTAATTGTTGCAATAATGTGATTTTTCGTGTGGTTTTATCATTTAGTATGAAAAAGTATATACCTATTCCAATCTCTAGGGGGGTAGGGGGGAACTGCCCCCCTGACGACGCCCATGCGTTATTCTCTATCCCACAATATTATTATCTTTGTTATACCAAATTTTCCAAAAGAATAAGAAATGGCACACGAAATGTTTAATGTCTAGTGTTTCGCCATTATGGTGAATTTATATTCAGGACATAATTTAACAGAGTAATATGTTAAGTTAGAGCTTTTTTTCTTTAAAGTTTACCCACAAGCTGCATTAACTCTTTAATAGTCACATTAAAATGAAAACCAACTGACCGTAATGGGGTGTAATAAAAGCCTTGCCTTCGAATTAGTTTATTTTCTATTAAATTATTCACTATTCCATTCAACCCTTAAATTATTGTTGTTTCATTGTGTTACGTAAGTACATTTAATTCCCTTATAAATATTTCAAGTTAACGCTGTTTCACTCATTGTTAATTTCATTTAGTAGATATTATCAAGACGTGTGGGAAGTATAGTATCAGAAATAGTAATCTGTTGATTTTGCGTGAATTGAGTTAGGAACGTGGACATGTTTATTTATTATTTCTTAATTATGCCATTAATACATAAAGTTAACAGATATTACAGCATGAAAAATGAAATGAATACATGGAAAAATATATTAAAAGAAAGGATTATATATTTTATGTGTCTATTCGCATGCATTTATTTTTATTTGTAGGTCTGTATGCATTTCAAAATTAGTTTTTTTTTATTATTGGGTTAGCTGGCAGAGATCGCAGTACTGCGATAAGCTCGTCCTAGTGAACAAATGTTAAAATTTTATTTAAATGTTTACATACCTATGTCTGTATCTTGTTCACCAACAGTGTAAATAAATAAATAAAATAAAGTATTGTAAAAACAAACATTCAATAGGTACTATTTAAAAGCTACATATTTTGAGTTGTATTAAGAAGAAGAAGAAAAAAGGCCGATAGGTCGACCCCGAAAAAGAAGAGTAGATTATTATTTGGTCCCAGTCGCAAGGAAAAAACAGTTCGAAAAAAGCTCAGAATATAAAAGAATGGAAAACACTAGAAGAGGCAGCAGAGGAGAGATGGCTGAGGTAGAACAAGACATTCTATCATATTAAAATGCTTTAGAAAGCAGCCGTTATCCATTCATTTATTAATTTTTAATACAACGAAAAACAGCAATTTTGGTGACACGTTTTTTCAGTTTACACCGAATGTATCAGAGACCTGATTGCTGTTTTCAGTAATATCATTCTATTCATTTGTTGTACAAGATAACTAGTTTTTTTTGTGTGACTGTGGTGTCTAAAAAGCTCCTAACCGTATGTCCTAAATTGTCTATAAATCATAGAAATTCGAGTTGACTTTTGAAACGAGAGGAGTTAGTTAGCAGCGTAACGAGAAACTTCAAAGTTTTTTTTTTTTATAAATAAAGACGGCCATTGTACATTCATATAAGATATATACTCGTATTTTCATACCTATACCATCCATACCTGTTTTTGTTGAATTGTTGAATATTATTTGGTGTAATAACTGTCTGTGCCCATGTGACTAAATAAATAAATAATATGAATACAATACTTTCCTTGTACGTTTTCTTGATGAAAACCAAAAAAAGAAGTAAAATTTGCTTTGAAATCAACGTAACGATTGTGATCTATCGATAAACTTCAGTTCAATTAAAACAATAATATCATACAATTTACAATTAGTTAGATCTGTTTCAGTTTGCAAACTATCAAATTTATTAATTAAAAA
This sequence comes from Ceraclea dissimilis, assembly GCA_963576895.1. NCBI lineage: Eukaryota > Metazoa > Arthropoda > Insecta > Trichoptera > Leptoceridae > Ceraclea > Ceraclea dissimilis. The sequence continues at coordinate 14,473,560 of OY756370.1, forward strand.
ATTGTCAAAGGAATGCAGCATACAAAAGCTCGTCCGCTTATTAAAGCTTAAGTTCCGACCGCTAAAAATACGACCAATCTGTTTCATCGAAATGTAATTTGAATGAAAATGTACATGTAGGTTCACACATATCACAGGCTTGTCTAATGAATAGGTCTCCTACGTAGTTTTTCGCTTTATTTAGGAATATGGTAATAGATAGGCGAAAGTAGCTAATGACGAAAATAATCCTTACTAAATTATCTACAAAAGTATTTCGAACATTTTTGCCGTAGGGTAATAGTCCGAGAGCCCGCTGCTTAATTTATGACGTATCTGTTTTTTGATTGAAATAAGGTATAAACGATAGCTTACCAATAGGGTATTACATCGCACTAGGGTTGCCTATCAAAATCTTGCCGCAACCCCCCCCTGCCCCCCCCCGAAAAGGTCCCTCTTCGAGGTTTTTCGCATTTTATAGGAATATGGTAAGAGATAGGAGAAAGTAGTCAATGACAAAAATAATCCTTGCTAAATTCTCTACAAAAAAAGTAAAGTCAATTTTTTCGTAAGACTAGTAGTTTACCCGTAATGGCCGGTCAAAAAATAGGATATTTTTTGAAAAAATAAAAAAAAAAGTTTGATTTTTTTCCTTTCACATTCTTCCACCCATTATTACTAACATTTTATGGAAAAATAATTTTGGCCTGCGGCGCTATATCACTGGTTATTTTATGAAAAACTAAATTTTAAGAATTTTCGTCACTGAGTTTTATTATAATAACTCCGAAATTATTAGATGTATGAACATAAGTTATAGCTCGTTTTGTAGCTAAGACTATGGTAATTAATTCGTTCTCTGACTATTTTCCTGTAGCTCTTATCAATTTTCAACCAATTTAGTTTAAATACATTTTTTTTGTATTTTAAATAAATTTCGGTTTTGGACCGGCCATTGCGGGTAAACTGCTAGTTCTACGAAAAAATTGACTTAACACTTTTTGTAGAGAATTTAGCAAGGATTATTTTTGTCATTGACTACTTTCTTCTATCTCTTATCATATTCCTATGAAATGCGAAAAACCGCGAAGAGGGACCTTTTCAGGGGGGGCAGGGGGGGTTGCGGCAGGATTTTGATAGGCAACCCTAGTGCAATGTAAAACCCTATTGGTAAGCTATCTTTTATACCACATTTCGATCAAAAAACAGATACGTCATAAATTAAGCAGCGGGCTCTTGGACTATAAGTAGTTTAGCCGCAATCGAAAATATTAAACTGGTTTTGTTGAATCTCTTTCCGTATTTCAATAAAATTCGAAAGCCTGCGCGTAGCATGACCTATTGCAGGGCAGTGGGTGACGCAGTGAGATTTTGCTAGCAACCATGTGGCGATTTATGACCATTGACCCTACGTGAAAACTTTCATTTAAATCGCATTTCAATTTAAAAACTGATACGTCAGATTTTTAGCTATCGGATCCTATAAGCTATAAAAGCATCGGAATGGAATTGTCGTGAATAGCATTTATTCAGTTATTTAAAGTTAATTTAAACGTTGTGTTCTTTTTTTAAAGATTTCTCCTCTCTCTCTCTCTCTATTATTCTGTTTCACTCTCCGTTCGCTCGCTCTCTTTAATTACTTATTTCCACCTCCCAAGCCAAGCGTGACTTTTGCTGACAATTTAAATTAACCTTCATACTATTAAGATGAATCCTACTCGTGTTGTTAATAATTTTATTGCGGTTATGTAACTAGAACATATTTGTTATAAACTATCCCATTTGCCTATATCGCAAGGGACGCGTCGTGAGGGTCTCTCCTCTTCTTTACACCATATTCCATTTATTTGGATTCAGCGCACAATGGCCGATTTCGAGGATATAGAAAACGAAAAATCATAACAGCCGAAATATCGATAAATTTATATATTTTTTGATGTAGAATGATCAAATAGATATTATGTAATTTAAGTCAACAATTGAATTGTTCTCAAATTTGATCAAGCGCGCGAACTCTTATTTCGCGATGTTCAATTGTCAAAATATTACAAAAGATGCACCAGTGTCTTTACAAAAAAAAAAATCTCAGCGACTTTCGGGAAACAGAGTTGCAGTCTATCGAAAAAAAAGTTTAGAGATGTTTTATACATTTTTTTTGAGAAATCTATACAAGATATAAAAATTATTTTACGGTCATTCCCTAGACAAAGGTTCAATGTATCTGCGCTATTTTTTCCAAAGCATATTTTGTAAGGTTGTCGAGATCTGAGGTCTCCCGCTTTTAGATTTTTTTAAAATAACAATATGCATAAAAATATATAATTATAGTATTTATGTTTTTCTTTCTTTTCTCGGGTTGACTGTACTGTATGACATTGCTTTTGCAATAAGTTCGCCTTTTGGCACACTACCTTTGTCTTGTTTTTGTTGTTATATATATTTACTGGCCAACAAAGATTTATTTATTTATTTATTTATGCATATTCAGCAAAAAGTCTGATATATCTATTGTTTCATACTTAATATCTAGTATTTTTACAGTACCTATCTACCTAATAGTCATATGCCCGATCCCACCAACTACCACCTAGGAAGCAGACCCCTAAGGAATTTCCATACAATGAACACAGACAATTTGAGTGATTTTACAATGATGTACAACAGTTGGAGCAGTAAATCCATACAAAATACAACATGCAGCTCTAGTTAGTTAGGTGCCCAAATATCTCCGCCCAGAATCTCCCTCACTTAAGTAGCTGCATGTTGTATTTTGTATGGATTTACTGCTCCAACTGTTGTACATCATTGTAAAATCACTCAAATTATCTGTGTGCATTGTATGGAAATTCCTTAGGGGTCTGCTTCCTAGGTGGAAGTTGGTGGGATTGGGCATTAATCCATCTACCTATATTTGTTTGTTGTTGATTGTCTTATTGATTTTGAAGTATTAGGTATTACGTTTTGATTGAAAATGATAGAAATTGTAGTCCTTTTATCGTTATTATCTCCATAAGAGGCAATTGAACAGAAATTTCCGAAATATAATACTACAATAATAATAAAAAATAATATAATAAACAAAAAGGGGTTTCATTAATAAGAATTACTTCCGTTATAAAATAAATATTAATATCCCTTACTACCCCTCGTCTTAAGAGTAGGCATATTTAAAATAAAATAAAATAATTAGAGACTTTTAGATCTCTACAAATTCACTAAATAAGTAATTCTTCTTCTTCTTCATAAGCCCTGCAGCTTCCATTTCTGGATATAGGCCTCCCTCATTCGTCTCCATCTCTCTCTGGATTTTGCCTCGGATGTCCATTTGAGGCCAGCTGTTAACTTCAGGTCATCTGTCCAACGCATCTGTGGCCGGCCTCTAGGGCGTTTACCGAGCCGAACCGATAAGTAATATTGTCAAATAATCTTATAGGCTTTCACAGCGTGATGAATCCATATCATCGTTGGTTCTTCGGCTTTCCTTACTGCGTGTAGAGTGGTTGAATAACCGAGCTTTCGGCAGCGATACTACTGCCATGATTGCTTATTAAGCTTTGGAAAAAATAGGGTAGATTGGGAATGACCGGAAAAGATTTTTAATGTCGTTTATAGATTTATAAAAAAAAATGCGATAAACACCTCTGAATTTTTTTATGAAAGACAGCAACTGTTTCCCCAAAATTTGCAAGGGAAATTGTAATAATATGCTTTGTAATCTAGGGAATATACGAAAAAAAAATGAGTGAAGCGAAATTAACCTCAAAAAGTTCAAAAAATTCTATTTTTATTACTTGATCGTGCGATTGATCATGCGATTTTGAACTTAACGCCGCGGGTAAGGACGCGTGACGTCATAGTTGGGCTCCTACCTTTAAGGGAGGCTCTACAGGGACTCAGATTCTGAACGAATGGGTTTTGTAAAATAATCCTTTGCGAAAACATGGTTTTATTAAATCGTAAATTGATTTAATTGGTAGGCGAATGAAAATTTAATTTCAGAAGGGAAATTCAAAGGGGAATTATTTTACATTTAACGTGTTTTAATATTTTCTTTTATATTTTTTTGTTACAAGATTTATTTATTAGAAGCTAAAATTAATATACCTGACGTTTTGGTTTCACGTGGTTTAGTAAGCAGATTTTTTAAGAATTTTTTATGAAGAAACTAAAATAGGGACAAATACGTACAACCTGATCAATGATACTCGTAATATATCTGTAAATTCTCTTTTGAAAATTCAAAGCGGACCGGGGATATGATTACTTCCTGTTGGTTTAGAAAACCGGAACCACCTCTCGCACAAATTTTTGGTGACACATTCTCGACTTTAGGGGGCGTGTATCCTAAAATAATAATCCCGTGTCATCAATTGTCAACGTTGTTTTTCTTCAACGTTCAAAATCGTGTACACAGTCGCATGATGAAATACAAATATGTATGGTTTTTTCACGATTTAAAAAAAATGACTTTTGCGAAGACAGTAAATAAAGTACCTAGAGGTATTTTATTTTTTTCTCAGAAATCTAAACAAGATATGTCGGTATCTACATTTTTTTACAATAGTATGTAATAAATGTATTATTTAGTAAGGTAAAAAATATATTTATCCTGAAAAACACATCCGCCCAATCTTAAAAATTTTCTACACCTTCCGCGAAAAATGTCTGGTATGAGTGCTTGACATCAGCCTGTAGGTATATAAAAACATCTGTAACTGTGTTTGAAATCACTCTTTTTTACGCGGAGGCATGACTTTGCCAATACACTTCTCAGTATTATCAGCCAGAAGAGTCTACATATTATCATTCATGATTCACATATAAACTCATCAGCCTAATACTGGGAAAAATTCACCTATCCAGATATCACGGATATCACAGGATTAGGCTCAGATGCGCGGGGCCTAAAATACAAGCATTGTGCCTGAAATATCAGTATTTAGGAATCGTCTTACAATATTGCAAGTATTAATAATGACCGATTTTTGCATTTTTATGTATAAATTTTCCGGTAAATCTAATTTTTTTAAATTGTTTATTAGCGATTTTAGTATTATACCTGTAGCTGATAATACTAATGGGATTATATATACCGACCTAGAATGCCAAATATTTTTTATTTCACCTGCTTATTCTGTATATTTACGAATTTTTTCTGCGACGGTTGTTTGAATATTAAATGTATTTGGTACAGCGATGTCAATTAAATAAGTAATTTTAGTTTGTTTGTTATGTAAAACTACATCGGGTCTATTATGATGTATTGTTCTATCTGTTATAATTGTTTTATCATAATAGAGCCTATAATTTTGATCTTCTAAAACCTATATTATTTTTATTAAGAAAATATTGTTCGCTTTGCCAATATCTAATTATCAATGTTCTTCCTTCTCGTCCTACTTTGATCCTTTGATGTTTGGCAATCAGCCTTGATTTGAGGTGTACATTATTTTTTATTGTCAAAAATCAAATAATAATGAGCTTTAAATTTTCTTTTTATTTCCAAATAAACAATAATTGGAATTTATATTTCTCTTCTTAATTATTTATTTTTAAATACCTACATCAAATACCGTTATAAGAACCTTTGATTATGATTTGAAATGGTTTTACGATAGACCCAATTATTTATTAAACAAAAATACATTTAAGCAAATTTAATTTTAGCAGGGAAAATTCTAAGTACCCACTGATATTTCAGGCACATAGGTAAGTACTTACTGCTAGCCACTTGCGTTGCTCCACTGCTGGACATAGGCCTCTTGTAAACTCTTCCACTGTCTTCTATCTTGGGTTCTCTGCTGCCATAAGCTGGACAAAGTCATTAATAGCTGTCCACCTTTTTTCTGTACTTTTCCTACGCATTTTTTTTATCCAAAGGTCTGCACGGTTGTCCCACAGATTGTCATAGACCGATCATATCGACTAAATCCTCTAGGACGAACGTGCCATATCGATGTTTTGAGTCAAAGAAATCGCAGAGCGTGAATGACAAATTGCATGAATGTCACAGAAGCAAATAAATTCTGGGATTCTGTCGTCTTTGACTACTCTAAAAGAAGAGCATAATAATGTATTCATAGATTAATAAATCAAAGAATAAAAAGGTTCTTTAAACCTCAACCTGTTACTATTTATGTAGATACTAGTAACTTGATCTGATAGGATCATTGTTATGTGACTTAGCTGTCTATGTGATTTGTTTTGTTATGTGATAAAGTTATTTTGTGTCATTGTTTTTTAATTGTGGAAACCTGCACCCTGCTCAAGCATTCAGCTCCTCATGGGGTGCAGTAGATATGTAAATAATGTTGTAAGTACTTAGTTTTATGTGTTCATTATTTATTTTATTTATGTATTTATTAACGTAAGGTGCAAGCCTTTAAAATTAACAATAAAATAAGTACATTACAAGCAACAAAAAAAAAGTAAGTTAAGGTACTCGTAGGTACATACATCTGAACATTAACAAATACGTAATATGATATATACCAAATCAAAAGTACACGAGAAATGGAACTACGAGTAATTAGTAGGTACAGACAGACTGACAATAATCAAACATTTACACTATACAGATATATGTTTCACAATTTGGACTTCAGCAATGATTTGTATTGAAATAAAATAAAATAAATAATACAATAAAATAAAAAAAATTGAATATTTCAGATTTTTTTAAACTTCTGCCCACCACTCATTCTTTGTTAAGGAAAACTCAATTCAATTAAAGCTTCTTTATTTCGAGGTTCCTGAAGAGTTTTGAAAAGAGTTTAGGATTATTAAATTCAATTAAACTTTTGAAACAGAAAAGAAAAATATTCAAATTTATTTCATTTAAATACAAATAGACGTTGGATTCTGGCGCCTTATAAAAATATAAGTAAAATTAATAAACTTAAATAATTATGTATGTATGCATATGTATGTATCTAGGTAGGGTGAATTGTAATCATCTTTTTTCATTCTATTCTATCCCCTTACGCCACGTCCTTTGCGAGGTAGGCAGAGAGAACAGATTGCCAGACATTTATATCCTTACACACACTTCGTGCTTTCGTCACATTCATACAAATCGTCATACACTCTACGACTCCTTTTACTCAGAATACGTCCGTCCTTAAGAATCTGGTCTACATGGTCGAGACATCCGGTTCTTAACGCTATCTTAATAATAATATTTTGACTGTTTTGGGCGCCGTTTTGCTATAAAATCGCTCCAAGGGCACCTTACATTTTTCTATTCACCATATAGGATCGTCACTAACAGTAAAAATTATAGATTAAATCAGCACATAGGACCTTACACCTCTTCTTTCTCCCAGGTATATTTTTGTTATCCTTTCATTAATTATTCTCTCTACATGTCCCAACCATCTCAACCTGTTCACTTTCATTTTAGTTTATTTGATGCCTCATCCACATGCTGGCCGAGCTGTCACGTTTTTTGTATTCATGAGTAAAAAGGCGTTAACCGTCGGTTACGTATACAATCCAAGAAAATCACCCCGTCCGCACGTCTTTTACTCATTTACACAAAAAACGTGACAGCTCGACCAGCATGTGGATGAGGCATTAGATTAGTTTTCTGACAGGCTGTCACGCTACTAACCTATGGTAATTACTATTATTTTAAATACACACGACACTATGCACGAAAGATCGCAAACGTAGCCGCGCCCCTAGGTCGGCTTTAGTTCAATAAAAAATTATCTGGGCAATGCCGAGTTATTACAGCTAGTATTTAAAATAATTACATTATGAATTAAGGCGCCTTTGATCATCGGAATTACGAACAAAATTGTTTAACTTAAATTGGATTTTTACTTTTTTTTTTGAATAAGCACTCATATTTATTGTAGACAGCATTTTATTTTGAAGGTTAAGCATTTTGATTTCAGTATTTTGTACATTGCTGAACTTAAATCATTATTTCGACTTTCAAAATATATATTAACCTAACAAGAAGTTATATATCTTAACAGATACACAACAAAGGATGGGCCTTCCATCAGGCTGGTCATCGGCTTAAGTGTAAAGTGGTCTCATTTAGCCAGCCGACGATCAGTCATAAGCCTGATTGAAAGTCCATCCTTTGCTGTGTATCTGTTGAGATATAACTACTTGTTATATTTACATAACTACGATATGTAGAAAATTCCGATGGTCTCACAAAAACATAAATTGTGATTACAAAATAATCATATATTTACCAAACTTTTGTGGCGGGCAGAGATCACAGAAGTGCGATAAGCTCGCCCCAGTGAATAAATGTTATGATTTATATTTTTAATGCAAGGTAACTAATTGTCTCTATATTTTGTTCATCAAAAGTGTAAATAAATAAAATAAAGAAGTTGACTGTGTTTGTTAGTTAATTTATTTACCAGGGCAACTCAAGGTACACAGCGCTTATTAGATGCAGCGCATAGTTTCACAAAGTTACCTTATTCCAATATCATATCTTCCCCGACACTAAGTGATGCATGTTGCAATAAATTTCATATTACGCCAAGCATATTGATTAAATACCCATATATATTCTTACATGGTACAGTACAACCTTAGTTTAGCGGAACTTGTTATTGCAAAATCTCCTTTGTGACGATAATGTTTGTAAACTTAAAGCTGAGATAAAGAATGGTCAAGTGTTACGTGTGGTCGGTTTTACTTTACGGTGTTGAGGCGTGGACACTAAAAGTCAACATAATGAACCGCCTTGAGGCGTTTAAAATGTGGATCCACCGTAGAATGCTAAGAATATCTTGGACCGACATGGTAATCAACACTGAAGTTTTACGTAGAGCAAATACTAATAGACAAGTGTCCAACACAATAAAGCTACGTAAAACATCATACTTTGGACATGTCCTTGAAGGAGAAAAATACTCCATTCTCCAGCTCGTTATGAAGGGGAAGATAGAAGGCCGTAGAGGGGTCGGAAGGAAGCAGCTATCCTGGCTTCGAAACATTCAGCAGTGGACCGGAATCAGAATATTGTGGAGGAGCTATTTCGCACTGTCCAGGACAGAGAGGCATTCTCTCAAGTGGTCGTCAACGTCAGGGCGACCCAACAGGACACATAGAGAAGAAGAAAACTTGAAAAAAGGACGCAAACAGACCGGTTTGCGCCCTTTAGTAAGCATCTTCCTTTATATTCGTACATAAGGTAAATGTAACGGCGAAATAAATCTCAAAAATTCCATCACGCCTTTAGTAAAATGGAAATTATGCAAATGAGATAAATGGGTCACCGTTATATAATATGCCTGTAAGTCCCCCGTAATGACAGACGCGAGACCTCTTCTCATTTAACTTTTTGTCTGTCGTAACGTCGCAGAGCTTTTGTGTTCAACCCCAGGTCGAAGCTTTTTTCGGTCTTTTGTTCAGACTACAAAAGCGTGCATAAATTACTACAATACCTATTACACCTGTAGATTTTTTATTATATAAGAATATTGCGAGAGAGAATAATATCAGAACATCAACTGAGATTACGTAATTACGTATTATTGAAAAAGAAAAATATAAGCATGGAATAAATTTAATGTGGGTACCTATACCTTTATAACGTTTTATGTTATTTTTCTATGTAACATTAGGAAAACTTGAAATTATAATGGTTCCCTAAACGATACTATGCCCTTCCGGGGCACTTGTATTCCCTCATTCCAATGGCGTCTCCCACCAAGACTTGACAGATTCAGAATTTTAAAAAATATGAGATTTACTCGAGAAACAAACACAAACAAAAATGGATCCTCTCGATCGTCTCGATGTCTCTCGAGACTGGGAGCACGAAGAAATCTAACTTACGATCTGGATTTGTTTTTTAACGCCCTTTCATACGATACCACACATGACCTTACACGACCCTTGCATCTCCCTGAAACGTTTTACATTTTTTTGTCTCTATATTAGACTGGCCCAATATTTTGATACAGAATTGTATTGTCACCGAGTTTACATGTCTCTTATGGGGCCGCTTCACGCTTGGCGACCTTCCACGAGTTTTGTGAGAATGAGTAAAAGGACGTACGGACGAGGTGATTGTCTTGAACTGTATACGTAACCGACGGTTTACGCCTTTTTACTCATTCGCGCGGGACTCGTGGAAGGACGGACAGCATGTGGATGAGGCATTAGTAGTCAGAAAGTGGTTGAACGATCGATTGCAAGATTTTCGCACATATGTACAACGGAGTGAAGTCAAATAAATTCTTGTAAAAACACACTCCGAGGCCTGTATGTGTACAATAATAAAACTTCTACTATAGATAGTTATTCCAGGCAGAGAAATTAGTTATTGATAACTGGATTTATCAAATTGGATCTTTATTCTTTTTCGAAATGTTGGACAAAGACGGAAAACGGCCTAACCTGACGATATTATAAAAAAAAATCTTCGATTTTAACAATATAAATGTAAATCGGGCAGAGAAAAATATTAATATTGTAAAATTGGGGGGTGGGACGCTGAACTTTGGGTGGGGAGGGAGGGGTTTTTATTTAAAAAAAACCTGAATCAATTAAAACTTTTAATATTTTTTCGGGAAACCACCAGGTATGTAGCTAAGTGAAATTTCATCCGGACTTTATTGGTATACCTTCGTTAATTATTTTCAGCATTTTTTTCGTAAATTATTTAAGCCTGCCTTATTAAATTTCAACAAATAATAATAGATAATTTATACCCGTAAGGTGCCTACCTGAAATTTGATATGAGAATATTATGAAAAAAACGTTGAATTACTATACCACCTTTTGGGAGTTCGTTCGCTGGGTATTATGAATCCAGGGGTAAAAATAATTGCTTTACTGAAATTTAAGAGTAGGCATATTGATATTTCAAAAATTTCTAAAGACGGGAGACCTTAGATCTACAACCTTGCTTAATATGCTATGGAAAAAAATATATATTAGGTAGATACATTAAACCTTTATCTAGGGATTAAGCGTATTTTTTTTTCTATTTTGCATAGATTTCTCTAAAAAAGCGAAACGGAAAACACCTCTCATCTTTTTTCCGAAACACAGAAACTCTTCTTCTTAAACTGCAACTAGACTCAGCGAGTCTGTATTGACAGGATTGTTCTCCTGTGATGTGGAACTCCAGCTGTCTCTCCATCGCTTCGGTGGTCTTCCTGGTGGGCGTTGACATTGAAGCGAAATTTACCCCAAAAAATGGATCAAACGCTATTTTAACCATTTTATCGTGCGATTGTTCATGCCATTTTGAACCGGGTCGCAAGCCTTCGAGTAAGCACAGATAAAAGATTCTAAAAATTGGGCAGGGAAAATAAGTATTACTCAGTTAATATTAAATATGTTAAAGTGTAAATAAACAAATAAATACATCCCATGTTACCATGTCAAAATATTGCAATGAATAAAAATACAGGATACATGCTATACTGAAAAGTACGTACAATAGATTTTATGTAAAAGATAAGAATAATTTGGTGAAAAATATTCCGTTTTGGATAAAAAGTAATGTTCCATTTAAAGCAAATAGGTGTAATGAAGATTCCTGAAGAAAATGGGATGGGTAGCAAGTGTAAAAACCTCCCCCTGGTAACCTTCCAAAGCTTATTAAAAGACGTTTATGGCTGAAAAAATCTACGTGGAATTTAATTACGCTGTCATGATTGCTGAAAGTAATGTAGATGTTCGTAATAAGGGTGTACGTACAGGTAGACTAGGGGATGAAATAATAATACCTACCCTACTACCCTAACCGTACAAGTGTATCCTACAGGTTCTACGAAAATATTTTTTACTAGTTGTAATATGTCAAAAATTACGGGGTTTGCGAGGTGGGGATCAGAGAAAACAGATCCCCAGAGTTATCACTATCCTTACAAGTAGTTTAGTTTTCTACGGAAATTCTTATGGTAATTTTTATTTTATTTATCATAGTATTTTCTATTCCAAATTAATTATTATGCTTGTACATACTGGAATATTCACTAATATATTCACTATATTTTAAAACAAAGTATTTAACATAAAGGAGCTCAATATATTTTGAGATAAACTTAATAATCGAGTCTTCTCAGCCTACTCCCGTCTACTCCTGGACGAAGGCCTCCTCCATCTGCTACCACATCGCTCTATCTTGGGCTCTCTGGAAGCAGTTGACACCAACGTACTTGACTAGGTCGTCTCTCCATCGTAGTAATAGTCCAGAGGTTAAGTTCCTCTTTGACCACGTATCATCTGGATCTCTAGCCATGTGCCACCTGCCTGAAAAAAAGCCGCGAATTTTAAAAAATGTCGACATAGGTCGTAGACTACTCAAAATATTTGTAGACTCGTAAGATCAATGATTAATAATTAACATATTGTGGTATTGGCCGAATATTTTTTATGGCAGTTAATTGAAGGCTCGGAGATTGTGAAATGTCTTAAATAACACACATAGGTCGTGCCATACATTCATGCGCGGTTACGACGATAATTATGTAAGTTGAGCATACTTGTAATGTTACGCTAGCACATGCTACATATTATTTTAATTAAGTGAATAGGTAGAATAACATGATATATAATATGGATAAATTCGTAGGCTTTCATACTCGTAGCATGCTACGGCTCGCGTAGGTAGCGAAATTCATGTTCAGTTTAACACGTAATGAAAAATGATTTTAATAGTATTAAGACTATGCATACCGACATTTCAAAAATTTCTAAAAACGGGGGACTTTACATCTCGACAACCATTACTAAATATGCTTTGGAACAAAATAGAGTAGATAGTTGAACTTTTATCTAGCTCGGGAATAACCCTTAAAGATTTTACAAATCTTGTATGGATTTCTCAAAAAAAAAGTGAAAAACACCTTTGGTCCTATTTCCGAAAGACAGAAACTCGTTTCCCGAAAGTCGCGTATTTTATTTTTTATTGATAGGTAATATGCATTAAAATCTAGGGAATAACAGTAAAAGTTTTTTGATAGACGCAAAATTAACCCCAAAAATGGAATAAACGCAATTTTTATCATTTTATCATGCGATTGTTCACGTGATTTTGAATCTTAGTGGAAAATTACCGTGACATCATAGCTGGGTCAGGAGCCTTAGTACCATTAACAGTAATATGTAGGTAGGTGTCTTATAATTAGGTACATTCTGTCCGTTTTTTTTTTTCAAAGATCAATCTCATTAAGTTTTTCAAAGGTGTTTTAAATTACCCAATTAGGAACGTTCTACATATTTTTAGAACACCTGATTATTTAATATTCGACACTGTGCGTAGGCATCAGAGCCCAATTATTTTCTTTCGTTTTTCTTACAAGGTTTTACTTAACTTCACTGTGGGGTTTTTTGTCTGTGAGAGAATCTTGCAATCAATTTTTCAATCACTTCCTGATTACTTAAGAGACCTGAAACTTTGCAAACGTACGTAAACCAACTCGTTTGGTATAAGCCACTTAGGCCCGGTTGCTCGACGGTAAGGAATATTGATATCTCGTTTTTTTTTTGTTTTTTTACTTTAGAATCTGAGTTAATCGAAATAAACCCAAATACACCTTTGTACACTTCACAGTAAGCTTGAAAAGCTTGTGTCATGAAGTGGAGTAGATCGAGGATCGAACTCGCGCCCACTGGATTAACAGTCGAGGGCGTTACCAACCAGGCTACCGACCACCTCATTTTGCCCTTTAGCTTTTCGTTACGCGCGCAAACTAAATAGCGATATTCCTTACCTTTACTAGCTGACGAAACTGTTCATCGAGCAACCGAGCCTTACTCAAAAATTCATAAAAAAATGCGTGTCTTTGTATGTACAAAGGCTCATAGGGTGATGAAAATAATAGTACAGTGTTGCCATATTACATTGTATGTACAAGGTAGGTGACCCGATAACGTACCTACCCACCCACACATCTGCACGTTGCATACTGTACTGACTGAGTAAATATTATAGAACATTGTTTGTATTCACCCAGTAGATATTTAAATATAGAATACTGTAGCATTTGTTCAAACGAGCGGGGACGGTGTTGCCCTTGTGAAATAAAAGCATTTCCACATAAAGTGAGATGTAGGATGCATTTAAACAGTAGTCGTGTAGACGGTGCATAATGTACGTACCAATAGCGACACCTTTTTTAAATGACACGTGAAGGAAATGTGAACTAAACAATCTAGGTAATTGACATTTGAAAATACGAACGTAGATGTTCTATTATAATTTTAAAATTTGCAATTAACTTAGTTTATCCCGTTTTTAATTTTGACGTTTAAGATTTTGAATTTTTAGTACACAATCAGTTAAATACTTACCAAATTGCACCAGGTTTGTTTCCAATGGCGAACTTTTTCAGTATTTCAGGATTTACATATAGCATATTTTAAATGTGTAAGTACTGGTTTTTATGGCCATTTTTAACCTCCTGAAAAGGGATACTCGAAAGATCAAAACCAGCGGTTGACAGACGGAGCTCAAAATCTTAGATCAAGCCGGCAATTTACATTAGTTTCGTCTAATATAAAATTTCAAGGTCGAACGAACACAAAACTGTATTTGGATTTATTTCGATAAACCGGCACAAATATATATATTTTTTTATTCATCTAAAATAAACTTTTTAACCAAGTTCAGATTCGTGCTCTAGAAGTCATAATTACCCAAAGTGGGTCGAAATTTTTCCATTCTGCAATGTCAAGGGAGAAACGAATAGGTAGATTTCTTCGTGAAAATCTTCCTAAAATATTGTACTTACCTGCTCACTACCCACTAGTGGCTCCTTATAAAAGTCAAGAAATAGTTGTCGACGTATGTTTTTGTATGAGATTTTGAAACAAGTAGGTATGTATGTGGAGCCAGCCACAAAGGACTGACTGCCGGGAAATATCACTTTCTTGTATGGCAACTCATGCAGCAGCTATAACTACAACTCTATACACTTGTACCTGGAAACAGTAAAGCGATGTTTTCATAGAAGATGACGTGGGGGTGGGGGAGAGGGGTGCGGTGACAGAACGAGATAAGGACACGCTATTTTGACGTGAGATAAAACACAATACCAATATAAAGGTTCTCGTACACGGGCAATTTTTGGAGCAATGATTGCTCGGCGCCAACTGGAGCAAAAAATGCGCAATTATTTCGGAAATATTTCATACTTGCTGTTTATTTTTCTCTAATTATCTGTAGGCCTTATTTAAGGCAATTGGAATAGTCAGGTTTACACATTATTAAACAAATACCTGATACAAAATCAAATGCGATGAATCAGGAAAGAGTCAAAAAAACAATGAAATCAATAAATGCAATACTTTCAATAGTTGCTCGGCAGCTCGGAGCAATCAATTGCGCAATTATTTAGACAATAGTTACTCATGTGAGTGAACTTTAATATTTAACATTCTCAACTACTAGTAGGTACAGATATTTCGTGAAATTATGACAGCTTTTTTTGTGGTGTTTTAATATTGTATAAAATGGTTAAGTATTTAAAAAAAATGGTTCATTTTTTTCTGTAAATTAATCGTCTTATAAAATTGAGAAATGTAATTCATTTTCAAATTCAACATTTTTTAATGGCACGATGGTATCAGATTGGCTGATTGATGTCAATTCTTGGTGGTAGGCGCCATCGGAATGAAGGAACCCAAGCACCCCGGAAGGGCTTAATGATATTGTTTGGAAGACCGCGAAAAACAGTTCGAGGATGTGAAGTCATAAAATATTGGAAAATGATGAAGGTTTTCACGGTGTGCAATTGACACTGTTTCTTGGATAAACTTGATCGACGTTTCAACACTCCTAGTGGTGTCTTCCTACTGTCGAAACGTCGATCATGTTTATCTACCCACGGTTTACCCGAAAAACTAAGAAACATGTCATAAAATCTTGGTTTAAAAAAATACGTCTACTTATTTTATGCTTAGTCTACTTTTCCCCTGCACCTCAGGAACTCCCCAATATGTTGGCATTTCCATGTGATTGAAGGACTGTGCATACCTGTACTATGATATTGCATAATACATCGAAAACATGGAATCTTGTCATACCAGACAGTAGCCTAACATAGTAGGTAGACAGGTATCTCTATCGATGTAGTAGACATACCCTCCTCTATGAGAATACGGAGGACCTACGTACCTTCAACATTTCCATCCAGTACATTCGTATCCAGTACATCAAAAATATAGAGATGAAAATGTTTCATTAAGGGAATTATTATTAACATCGATTTTTTCATCGATTATTTTTTCTTGTGTAAATCTTGATAGGTATAATGCGAATTGCGAATTTAGTTTGTCGATCAAGAAGTGGTCTCGGATTAATTTTGACCTTTAATTTTGTTTGCTGGAATCAATGGGTGCGACTTCGAAACGAATCGTTTGTTTGAGCTCTTCAGTACTCATTATATGTGCCTCTGTCACACATGGTCTTCCAAAAATCTCGACAGAAAAAAATCTGGTCTGAGCAAAGGTCCGGAGACTGAGTTGGTAAAGCAATTCCGCCTGCTTTCTGTTGCTCCATCCTGCGGCGCATGTTATAAAATAATATATTCCCTTCTACCATTTTCACAATTTCTGCCAACCACACCAAGCTATCGCGGCGACGCGCGGCTCACAGAAGTCACAGATGACATTTCATATTGTCGGTCGGCTCTGCTCTACCCTGTACAAAAGAGCAGGAAATTTATTATGTCAAATTAGTAATTTTTTTTTTTTTTAATTAGGCAGTCGACCCTAACTGGGGGATTTGTGCCAGTACATATCTAAGAAAACTTAAGATATAATGAGATTCAGAAGTGACTGGGTAAGGTGATTGTGTAGTGACCATATAATTTTATATGGAGCTAGGGTTCTTAATAATATAAAAGTCTATGGTAGTGACACAAATAAAATAAATAATATAAAAAATAAATGATCTACGCTTTTTTTCTAACGAATCGAAAATAACATATTTTTTCGATGACAACCAATTTCCATCTCTCATTTCTACACGAGAGCTATACGTATGCACATGAAGATATTGCATCAACGGAGGGATGGATTCCTATGAAAATATTGTTATGTCATCTCTAGTGAATACACTCGTAGGTAAAGTACTAGCGCTGAATATATTCATAAAATTTCGCTATATTATGATTGTTATTGCTCCCCCATTTGTGTTATTAACTTCATGTTTTATATAATAATGTTATTTTATTCACGGAGTATGTATTATTATTTCTACATATTATTTTTATACGGCCTACTTATCTTGTAGTGCCCGGGGTAGAACGGTAAAATAAATATTGATATTAATTATAAAATGTTGTGCATATGTCGATTGATTAGTGCACATGTATTGTATGCCCAGTTTAGTATAAGTAGGTAAATTTTAAATTTTAAGACGTTGTGTTTAATTTTTTGAATACTTATCACAATTTTATGTCTTGTGAGAAATATTTGATTTACTACATATCGTAGTTGGAATAGCAAGTAGTTATCTCAACGGATATACGGCAAAGAAAGAAGTTTCCATCAGGCCTATGACTGATCATGGGCTGGATTAATGTGATCACTTTACGCTTTCAAATATTCACAATTCACTCAATGCCGCGGTCGCGAATTGAACAGTTGGTTAATGTTACTTAAGCGTTAAGTGATCACATTAAACCAGCGGACGATTAGTCATAAGCCTGATGGAAAGTTCATCATCCTTTGCAATTTATTTTTAATCCATCCAAATGTTATTTTTAATCCTCGGTGACAACACGGTTCTGTGCAAAAATACATTAGTTTTCTCCAGGGACAAAAAAGATGTAATGGGTTTCAGGGGGATCCAAAGGTCATATTGTGTAGTATCAATTGAAAGGGCGTTGGAAAATAAATCCAGATCGTAAGTCAGATTTTGTCCAGCTCAAGTCTTGGCATACCGCCGTGTTTGGTATATCACGAAAGTGCTTCACGAGTAAAACTCATGTATCTTTTTACAAATTTTGATTCTGTCTATTCTTGGTGGGAGGCGCATCGGAATAAAGGATCCAAGCGCCTCGGAAAGGCGTATTTGAAATTGTTTGGAAGACCGCGAAAAACAGTTTTTAAGGATGTACGAGTATGTAGAGTCATTAATCTTGTTTTTAAATAAATATTTTGATACCCGGCCAATAGAGATTCTGAAGTCAATATATTGTCATATTGACTTCAGAGAGTAACGCATTTTTTGCGATCATCTCATCAGACGCCATATATATCCAAAGCACATATTATTATAGAATGAATTATGATGATGAATATTCCTAAAAGTGAATTTACTTCGCAGCTGCCGTGAGTTTTAAGACACATTTTTAATATTGTAAGAAGTTTTCTCTTAAAAACCTCAACCCAAAGTTCAATGGAGCAGATTTATGGTCGTTTATTTCAATAACCCATCCTTTAGGGGAATAACACACACCTTTATTACCGCCGGTAACCTCACTCCATTGAAGTGAAACGTCTGGTAAAATACGAGCGTGACTTTCGCGGAATATAAAGTGAAATTATAAAATTTTCATTGAAATGTTTCCCTACGTGAAACATCGATTAAAACCAGCGACAAGAGGTGGAAACTACGAGTATCATTCATTTCAGCCATAACTTATATTGTTCATGTAAAACTTCATAATATTAGATACCTTTCACAATCTTTCTATTTTTATACACGGAGGCAGAACTTGCCAACAAAATTCACAGTATTATCAACCAGAAAACTGCACAAAAGATTTCATATTAATGCTAGAACCCAACTGTGACGTCACCGTCATTTCCCGCGGAAAAAGAGTTCAAAATATAATGTTAACAATAGTCTCTTCTCCATTCTTCTCGGGTATACCGTGTGTAGGTTGTCGATGTTGTCGAGCTTTCGGCCTACTTGCTGAGGCCATCTTCAGGACTAATATAGTAGCAGACATATGTAGCCTACATTAGTCCTGAAGATGGCCTCAGCAAGTACACACGGTACACCCGAGAAGAATGGAGAAGGGATTTACAAGTACCGTTAAAATCTACAAAGCTATTTGTTAACAATAGTGTTTTTTTTTTAACTTTTGAGAATTAATTTCGCTTAAAAAAAACCTTTACGATAACCTCAGTCATCAGATCAGTCTCTCCTCTTGCCACCTATTTCCACCAGCTATTTCTGGGGTAGCCCACTTGTATTCTGCCTGCATCCTTGGCTTTCAGGGCTTTTATCTTCTGGCATTTGGATAACCTGTCCGAACCATCTCAGCTGGGACCTCTTTATGACGAGGAGTGTGGGTTCTACCCCGAGAACCTCTCGGACATCAAATCAAATGATCAAACTAATTTATCTAGCTTGTCTCTTATGAACTACTAAAACAATAGTAAGAAATACTTGGAGAAATGTTCTAAGTTTCTTAGCAGATATGATATTAATTTCGTACCTACATAATAAAACCTCAGTATCCTGTGATTACGTCTCACATTGTTATGTTACAGAGTTTAAGTAGACCCGCAGTCGAGTTTCCCAAGTTATGTAATTAGTGGGAGTAGGTACTCAATATAATATTAGACACAAGTTGTAATGTACGAAAGCCAATTATTTTGTACAGGATATTATGACGAAACTACAACAAACTTGTCTCTATAATAAACACTTAGTCCTCGTTGTACGAAATGCCAACAGTTTGTTGACAGTACAGTTTTTTTCCTCAACAGATGTAGCTATCTGTATTAACATTTAAATGTAGCACTATGTAAACTCCCTTGAAGAGGAAAGATGATAGGTGTTCTGATACATACGAGTCGGCTTTGACTAGCTCAAGTGATCACTTTATGCCCAGGGAAACATTAACTCATTCCGCCACATCCTGAAGTATGCTGTCAAACGTGTAATTCTTGTAATCTCTGTAGGTCCTCATCAACGGCTTAAGTATAGGAAAGACTGGCGATCTATTCTCTCTGCCTACCCCGCAAATGAACGCAGAGTGAGTGGATAGAATACAATGGAATATTAGTAGTAGATACTTATGCCGTCAGAAAAGCTTTTTTATAGTTTAACTTTTATTTATTTCTTTATTTATCTATGGTACAACTACAGTCACAACAGTACAATAAAACAGAAAAGGTATTAACAAACCTGACCAATTACATTTGTACACAAATAACAACAAAAACAATACACAAACTTAGACCTATTAATAGCGGAAACACAGTTATATTATGTATACTTAACTAATATATATTATGCTTATGCAACATATGAAAAGATCTGATGGAAAGGGAAGGCGGAGGAGGAGAGGGAAGGAAAGGAGAAGGAATTGGATTGGGAAGAACATATCTGGCGAAGTTAACTAACGTCTCCCGTTTTTATATTTTTTTGAAATGTCAATATGTCTTCTTCTTTAAGTTGTTAGGGGATCCACTGTAGTCTGAAGTAAATCATTGGAAGTATTTAGACAACTCTTTGTTTTAATAAAACATTCTTCAATCTTCGTTGTAAAGTTTTCGTCATTAATAATATTATTACAGCAACATTACTCCTCATGGGCGTCGTCAGGGGGGGGATGGGGGGGTCTGGGGGGGATGGGGGGTCAGGGGGAGCAGCTGCCCCCTGAGATTGGAATAGGTATATATAATATATACTTTTTCATACGAAATGATAAAGCCTCACAAAGAATCACATTATTACCACACATTTTCTCATCAAATCATAAATTTTAATGAAAATCCATCGAAATATAATTGTTTCATAAAAAAAAATTCCAACCAAGTCTGAGACGGTAATCAGAGACATGATCGTACTTTTTAAGACCAAAGACATAACGGATGCACGCGTTTTGAAGGCGTTCAAGTTAATTTAAGCCTTCAACTGAAATATCAAGATAACAAACATCAGCATAATCCAGAATGGGATGAATGAGGGATTGAATTAACATTTTCTTGGTGTCAAGATTGAGGAAATTTTGTAGTCTCCTGAGCTAATGCAAAAAACCAAAAACCATACATACCTACCAATTATCGTGCGAAGTATTATATACATTTTCAAATAGACCAAACCGCATCATGACTTCGCTTTTTTATATATTCGCTTTTTTCGTGCTATGACTTTTTTTTAAATTTTTCTTGTCCCCCCCTGGCTCCGAGGCTGGCAACGCCCATGTTCCTCCTACTGTAGCCTCTAAGAAGATATTACAGCCATTGTGTAACTTTCATACTTACTTCACTTTGAATTACTCTACTCTTTGAGTAAGTAGATCACCCTCCTAGACAAACCAGACGAATAAAAAATGTTTTCATATTAATTTATGAAGAAGGCAGACATTAAAACGTAATGAATTGTGGACCGTTTATTGTTTAATATTAACGTACTTTTTGCCAAGTACTTTTCAAGTAAATAAAACAGTTTGGGCTTTGTAACTTTATTAATAAGCTTGGTTTTCGAGTATGCATATTGACATTTAAAAAAAAAAGCAAAAACGGTAGACCTTAAATTTCAACAATTTTAATATAATATATGCTTTGAAAAAAATAGGGTAGATACATTGAACCTTTATCTAAGGAATGATCGCAAAATATTTTTTTATATTTATTATAGATTTCTCAAAAAAAAAATGTGACAAACACTTCCCGAAAGTCGCAGATTTTTTTTTGTATTGATAATATGCATTAATATCTAGGGCATGACCGTAAAAGTTTTATGATGGAAGCGAATTATTAACCCTAATTATTTTTTACCATATTTTCATTCGATTTTTCATGCGATTTTGAACCTTAATGCCGTGGGAAAATTACTGTGATGTCATAGCTGGGTCGTGAGCTTTAACAACTATTAAAGTATAAGAACATTCATTCATCATTAAAATGTTAAATATAGGTATTTTTTGTAATAGGAAATAAAATATAATTTCATGGAAGAATTTGTCAGACAACAACATAAGGAGAAATTGTTTGAATTTATATTAATTTATCTTAAATTTGTTTTCAGGTAAGGGAATGCATTATACAGATACGAAGGACAAACAGCATATCATTAAATTCATCAAAGAGGTAAGTTGCAAAATCACATTTTTATTTATTTAGGTACTTATTTTTAATCTTCTTCTTCTCTATGTGACCTGTCGGATCCCCCCGACGTTGACGAACACTTGAAAGAACGCCTCTCTGTCCTGGGCAGTGCGAAACAGCTCCTCCACAGTCCTGATTCCGGTCCACACCCGAATGTTTCGAAGCCAGGATAGCTGCTACCTTCCTACCACTTTACGGCCGTCTATCTTCCCCTTTATAACGAGCTGGAGAATGGAGTATTTTTCTCCTCTAAGGACATGGCCAAAATATGATGTTAATAAAGTTATAAATATACATACCTAATCATAACTTGAAAATAGCATTTTTATTATTCTACAATTAATAAACAAAATTTTTGACGTCACATTGCACTCATCCAGTCTTCACATATGTAGGGTGTCACACGTTTTAAGAGTCAGAACCAAGAGAATTTTGCTTTACACTTTTCACTTTTGCATGGATAACCGCTATTATTTTATTGTTATGAATCGGGTAATTTCACCATCCCTAAACGGATCACATCTGTGTTTAGTTTAGACCATTTTAAAACGGTTCTCAGTTAGTCTTTCGACAGTGCGCTGTGTGGACGTGTTGATACGAATAGCTCCGTAAGAATTTAAAAATTCTCATTTATTGTTTTCATTTTTGTTTCTTTAAATATTTCAACTACAGGGTGAGTTTTTTTTAATTTAATTTTTGTTTTCCTACCTTTTTATTTTATTTTTGTATTTCGTTTATTTTTTCCTTAATTTTTTATAAAGAAAGATTTATGGATCTCCGCCCTCCCCCATTGCCCCCCATCCCCCCTGACCCCCCGGACCTTAAAAGAAGACGGGTGAACGATGGGGTAATGCAAGTGGATCAATTGGACATTCAAACATCTTTAGTCGTTTCTAATGATAACAAAGTGGAATCTTCTTTTTCCTCTCAGAGCCATTTCTCTACCCCCGCTTCTATCCACACCCCTCCTACTCCTTCCTCCTATAACAACCCTATTAACCCTCCTCTTCGTACAAATTTCTACTCAACAAACTCTTCTGGGCCGTTTATTGTACACGTTCAACATTCCGAAACGAGCAAGCCAATCCATTCTATGGATTTTGGGAAGTTCCTTTTCACAAAAAATAATAAAAATGTAGTTAATGGGTCGCTCAAATCGGAGGGCAGATATAAGTTGTCCTTAGAATTTACAAGCGCTATCAGTGCCAACTCTTTTATAAAGAATATTTTTGTAGAATCAAACGCAGCGTACAAAGCGTTTATCCCGACTTTTAACATCAGTAGGATGGGCCTCATCAGAGGCGTATCCACAAGTATTACTGACGACGAATTATTGTCTTCGCTGCGTCAGTCTAACCCGAACGCTGGGGAACCTGTCAAAGTTCGACGACTTAACTATAAGGACAAATCTAGTACAACACCTACATGGAAACCCTCCCAGACTGTAGTGGTTACTTTTGAGGGACAGGTACTTCCGAAAAATGTATATTTATTTTACAGCTCTTTCCCTGTTGAGACGTATTTTTACCCAACAATTCAATGCTTTAATTGTTGTAAATTCGGCCATACCAAAGCAGCCTGCCGATCTCAACCACAATGCTTTAAATGTGGTGATAATCATACGTCTGAAAACTGTACTTCATCTGAAATTAAGTGTTTAAATTGCAACGGTGCCCATAAAGCGATTAGCTTAACATGTCCCGAGTTAGCTCGCCAGAAGGCGATCAAACACACAATGGCTTCGGAAAATATTTCCTTCTTCCAGGCTACCAAGCGCCACCCTGATACCAAATCTTCATATGCAGAAATTGCTTCCAAAACAGTATTCGCAGACCCTTCCTCAACTTCCGTTCGTCACGAGCCGTCCTCTCGAGGCAAATTCAGGTACAGAACCCCAAAAGGGGCTTCGACCCCAGGTTATAACCAATCCGAACATAATTCACTTCTTCTATATCCAAACGGAACTGAATGGTCATCAGCTCCCGATGGATGTGCTCTCTCAAATCAATCGTCAGTCTTCAAACACTATGATTCCCGTCCTCAAAATGAAAATCTAGCTAAAACTCTATCCTCCGATAATACCAATTTCCTTGAAGTAATGATTACAATGTTAATTGAATTGTTATCTTCACAACACTCGATACCGTCCAACGCTGCTTTTCTTATTGATAACCTCAAATCTTTTCTCTCTCGCCATGGCTCTACATCACCTCAGAAGTAATGGTATGTCAATTCTTCAATGGAACAGCCAAAGCGCTGTCGCCAAAAAGTTCGAAATAATTCAGTTGCTTAAATCACATGACATTCAAATTGCCGCTATATCCGAAACGTGGTTTCCTCCACTGTCAGACTTTGAAATCCGAGGATATACATGTCTTCGGGACGATAGATGGGACGGCTGTGCTGGAGCTGCCTTATTTATTCAAAGGGGTATTCCATTTTCCCAAATAACCTTACCTCCAAACCCATCGTGTCAAGTAGTGGCGGCAGTAATCCATGGAGTGACCTTTGTTTCGACATATATCCCCTCGGGAACTCCCGTTGATTTGACATATTGGAATGGAATAATTCCGATGCTTTCCACATCATTTGTCCTTCTGGGAGACTTCAATGCGCATTCTAAGACATGGGGTTGTTCTAAGACGGATTCTTCCGTAAAAAAGGTGTTAGATCTTATTGACAATCATAATCTATGTATTCTCAATAATGGGCAACCGACTAGAATATGCCGTCCTAACCAGAAACCTAGCGCGGTGGATATTACCATGTGTACAACCGACTTGGCTCCCCTTTGTGATTGGAAGGTTTCCGATGACTTATATTCCAGTGACCACTTCCCAATTTTTTTATCTTTGGGTAATAAACAAAATATTAATAATCGCTCACACTCCCGTAGAAGTCGGGGTTACAATATAAAGAAAGCCAAATGGGAAGAGTTCAAATCGTCACTTTCTTCAAATCTTGATTCTCTGAAGGAATTTATTGAAAATCCATCAATTCCACAAGCGGCAGATGAATTACGTCGAATCACTACTGCGGCAGCCGATGTCTCTATTCCTAAAAACAGGCCTAATTACAAAAATATTCCAAACCCTCCCTGGTGGGATAACGATTGCACGATTGTAGTTCAGGAAAGGCGGGAGGCTCTGAGCAAATACGAGAGGGAGATGAATTTCCAAAACTATATTTCCGTAAAGAATGCACAGGCTGCGGCAAAACGCACACTCAAAAGGAAAAAAAGACAAGGCTGGCGAAATTTTTGCTCTAGTTTATCCCCTGATACCCATAATTCAGAAGTCTGGAAGTCTATCAAACGATTCCGTGGAACATTTTCCAATAAAAATAGTTCTCAAAATTCAGGTGGTTGGATCAGCGAATTCGTTGACAAACTGGCCCCCTCATACGTTCCTCATTCCACTGAATTACCTTCTATCATTACTTCTAAAAACTCTTCATCAATACCTGAGTTATCTGCACCATTCTCTCTGGAGGAATTACTGTCTGCTATTGAGGCAACCGGAGATTCTTCTCCAGGCGAGGACCTCATCCCATATGTTTTTATTCGTAAATTCCCCGAACCCCTCCTCCTCCACCTGCTGAACTTTTTTAACCTTGTTCTATCAAAGGGAATCGTCCCAGAAGATTGGAAAAAGCAAGTCATTGTTCCTATTCCAAAACCCGGAAAAGAACCTGGAAAGAGCTCCTCTTATCGTCCAATTGCCTTGTCTTGCTGCTTTCTTAAGATTCTAGAAAGAATGATAAAATTCCGCCTCGAATGGTACACTGAAAATAAAAACCTTCTGCCACAGTGGCAGTTTGGGTTTAGAAAGGGCAGATCCTGTCTGGACAGCCTCAGCGTCATCACAACTGACATTAATATCGCATTCGCAACCAAAGCCAGCGTTGCTGCAGCATTTCTTGACATTAGCAGTGCGTATGATAACGTTATTTTGCCTTTACTGAGGACCAGACTTCTTGACATAGGTGTGCCACCAAACGTCTCACAGCTTATCTTCAATATTCTGTCGGAAAGATGTATAGTGTTGGAGGGTCCAGAGGGACAAATCCGAAGAACGTTATATAGGGGCTTACCGCAGGGCTCGGTTCTTAGCCCACTCCTTTTCAATATATATACCTCGAACCTACAGCATGTTATTCCCACTACTTGTAACATTCTCCAATATGCGGATGACTTTGTTGTGTACTCCCGAGATAAAAAGGTGCCCGTTGCAGCTGGAAGGCTACAGGATGGAGTAAGTGCCATGCATGCATGGCTAAGTGTAAGTGGACTGAGTCTGTCGCCAACAAAAAGTAAAATTGTTATTTTTTTCCCGAAAACATGAAATCCCGGATGTAGTTGTCAAGCTGGATGGATCCATAATCCCGCAAGATGAGTCGATAAAATTTTTGGGTGTTATACTGCACAGAAAAATGTCATGGAAGCTGCACGTAGATAGTATAGTCACGAAATGCGAAAAAGGCACTAACATTTTAAGAGCCATTTCTAGAGTTTGGTGGGGTTCCCACCCGGAAACTATGAAACTACTTTACGTTGCCCTTGTACGTAGTCATCTGGACTTTGGCTGTCAACTTATGGACCCGCTACCAAAGTATCTCATATTCAAACTACAGAAAGTCCAGTCCAAATGTCTGCGAATGATTGTGGGAGCCATGAGGTCGTCCCCCATAAACTCGTTACAAGTTGAATGCGCGGAAATGCCTCTCCACCTCCGTCGGGAACTCTTGATTAGTAAATTTATACTTAAAAAGAAAAATGGCGGTTCGCACTTGTTTTTCTCCAAACTTGACAGCCTCTCGAAAATCCAATCTCGGCGAGGCAGCTGGTGGTCTCGGCTCTCCCCCAATTTGTGTTCTTACTATCAGGACATCTCACCGCCTATTGTTTCATCTGCGCATGTTTCTGTCCCAATGTTTGCAATCCCATTCAAAGCAATAATCCGACGATGCAATATACTAGAATCTATGGGTATTGATCGTACGGTGGCCCAGTTGAATCATTCAATGGTAAATCAATATTTTGCATCCGAGGTGTCTAGCAGATGGCCTGATTATACGAGAATATATACGGATGGATCTCGGTCCCCCGATGGTGCATGTGGGGCCGCGTTTTGCATTCCAGAACGGCGCATAGATCGAAAATTTATACTCTCAAAGGGAGCATCAATATTTACGGCGGAATGTGTGGCTCTGAGAGAGGCGCTTTCCAATATAAAAGATCTTTGCATCCCGAAATCGGTCATATTTACAGATTCTCTCAGCCTAGTTCAAAAACTTCGATGTAACTCTAAACATGATCCCCACGACGATTTGTTTTGGAAAATAAAGAGCCTGCTCTACGAGATAACACTTATGCATTGTACTGTGGATATCGTTTGGATCCCATCTCACGTGGGTATTACGGGTAACGAATATGTTGATCAATTGGCCAAAGATGCGTGCGGTGCAGGACTTTCCCCTCAGGATTTTCTTCCTCCCGTTAACGAACCATTTACAAAATTCGAGGACAAAATTAAAATGAAATGGTTTGATGAATGGCACTCCTCTCCCAAGGGTGCATACTACAAGAGCATCCAATGTGACCTTCCAGGTGGAATGTGGTTCCGGGGCAAGAAAATGTCCAAACAGGACGTTTCTATACTTTGTAGACTTCGTATTGGCCACTGCTGTGTGGCTTCCCACCTCCACAGAATTAAAGTAATCGACTCTCCCTCTTGTGCTTGTGGTGCAGAGGAAGAAACAATTAACCATGTCTTCTTCGAATGTCCACTGATGAATCGTGTTGATTTCGAGCGTGAAATAAGAAGAAAGTGTACAACATTCCCGGTGAGTATACAATTCCTTTTGTCAACTAGAGATATCGGTATTTACCTTTGTATTCTGAAATTTCTTAACTCGAATCAAAAACTGGTTTGAGGGGCCGGCCCTTTTTATATATATGCTTCGATTCCCGACAGCTTTTAAATAGTTAAATAGTTCACGGCAGAGATCACTCGTTCTTTATGGGTGAAATGCCTAAAAAAAAAAAAAAAAACGGTTCACCGTTTGATGATTTTCCTTTTTATTGATTTTATATTATTCTGTAAATAAGTCAGCTCTAGATTTCAATTCTTCTCATTATTATAAAGATGTCTTCAATATTCATACAACTCTGTATACAAAGAGTCATTAATATAAGATTTAATCTTACTGTGTACAGCGCTAAATGTTTCTTTGAATTTGAAATACTTAATACTTAACTACGTATACCTAAACGTTTCCAATTAATATTATTTCGACTGTTTCGACATCACAAACAAAACATGGGACAAAGCAAGAGTTTCTATGTAAATACCGTATCCTCTTGAACATCTACCTGATGCCTATCATACCGAAGAGACAGGCGTCGCCAGCCTCGGAGCTAAAGAGGGCGGCAACAAAAAATAAAGATTTGAGCGAAAAACGCATTGGAACGAAATTTTTTAAAGAATAATGTATGAAGTGATGAACTGGTGTCTTTTTATATGTATTAGGTGATCCATATGGCTATATTATTATGTAAGAAGCAAAAACCGCGATAGAAGCGCCGCAAGATAATTTTTTTATGAGACAATGGCATTTTAATTTAAGGATTTTCATACAAACTTTAGAAAATTTATGATATGATGAGAAAACGTGTGGTGAATATGTAATAAGTTTTATCATTTAGTATAAAAAAGTATTACCTTTATTCGGGCATTTCAGTGTACATTAAAACATAGATGGGCATTTCAGTTTAAGTTATAGTGACATTTTATCAATATGTAAATAGTTCATCTACGTTTACCTATTCTGATCTCTAGGAGGGGCAGCCCCCCTGCTCCCCGTGACGACGCCCATGACTAGAGAGATAAATACCTACATTCCGACATAGTTCAAAAACAACTTTATGTCTCTACTAAGACTAATTAAGAATATCTTCCTTTGTGACTAAGTACGAGTATAACTGAGCAGTTCAAATATTCAATGCAAATAAACCAAGTGGCTTATGTTTCAAAGCTTTCGTTATTAACTTCATTCTCTCTGTGCGACAAATTGTCGATTATATTATGATGATCTACAATCTATACAACAGTCTTTCTCAAAGTGGACGATGTTGACACTTTGTGGGCGCTGGAGGCTTTAGACGGGGCCGTAGAGAAGAGAAGAGTAATTATTTAGATGTGGGGGTAAAATAAATATGAAAATATGTGATTTATAAAAATGAAAGCGTAATTTGAATTGAATGACGGTTGATTGCGCGTGATCAGATATTTTTATTTCAATTTTCGTTTCTATTATTCGTGCTTATTGTTGTTTCTGTTTTTATACGCGGAGACAAGATTTGCCAATACACTTCTCAGTATTACAGGCCAGAAGAGTCTACATAATATTATCATTCATGAATGACATATTATAAACTCATCAGCCTAATACTGGGGAAATTTCACCTATCCAGATATCACAGGATTAGGTTCAATGCGGGGTCTAAAATACAAGGATTGATTGTTTCTTGATTTTTTTTTTGTAAAATTATTGATGATCTCGAGACTCCTTTCCAATACACGAGGTATCCTCGCATTGTAGAGTAGTTCAGAGGATAATTATATTTGTAAACTTTAGCAAAGTGGGATCAAAAATGTGAGAGATTTTTTGAAAGTTAAAGTGTGCGGTGCTCGAAATAGGTTTGAGAATTTGTGGGCTACAACGTTATCCTTTATAGTCATCCATAATTATTCATGTTATCTGCTATCATTGAACGATGCGGCGATCCAATATTCGTTAAATAATTGAGTCTATCGTTTAAGCTTAGTGTGTGTATCGTTAATTGTGTTAAACGTGAACTAACGAACCAGAAAACTCTATTAACCTGTTGATGGATCAGAATTTTTAAAATTATCCGACTTATGATAAAAAGTGTTGGCAAGTTTCCGCATAAAAAAATACAACTTACATTATTCTGTTGGAAATTGGCTATGTTTTGATCGCAGGACCGTGGCAACTTTTGCAAGTTATTCGAATATATACGGAATTTAAAACATTATTTTATTGATCGCAATGCTTTCTGATACGGCCTAAATGTGTTTGGCTAATACTACTTTTCATTGACATAATATTGCGAAATATAATACCTTTGGTAGTGATCCATGATGATGCTACCATTTTTATTTTACTACGCTAAGACACGTCCAGAGAAGGAACGAGGATTCCGCTCCTTCCGATTCCTCAGTGGAAGGACCAAGAAAGAGAGGACGCCCAAATAAGTCCCTTGAGCAGACCATCAGAGGGGACATGGAACATCTGGAGCTTACTCTAGAAGACTGACTCGATCGGGGAAAATGGAGAGAAAGGATCCGAGCCGCCGACCCCAAATAAATGGAATATGGTGTGGAGAAAAGACTTCGCTGAATATTTTTTTGTTGACCATAAGAACAAACGCACAATAATTATACGTGTAAGGATAGGGTCTGGCGTTCTCTGCCTACCCCGAAAACGGCGTCATTTTTTATGGGTTACATATACTCTTGATAAATTTGGTTTACCTGCTCGCTGCCAGCCAAAAGTAATAAGAATATTCGCGAAATTATTTGATCTAAAAAATCGAAAACGAATTCAACAATTGAAAGAATACGAGTAGGTATATAATATTTCTTCACGAATTTATGATACTTACTAGAGGGTACCTACTCGTGAAAATCACGGAGGCTTGCTTAAATATGTTTTTGTGTAACCACCTATTACTATTCAACCCTTCAAAGTTCCTCGAGTAAACACAGGAAGATCACAAGGCTCCGTCTTTTCTCCGTCTCTCCAATATCATCATGAAAGTCGTAAGACCAGATTCATATTGTCGACTTTTTTATGTAGTTGGCACCCACCCCTGAAAGCCACAAAACTCCTCTTACATGTCTATTTACATACATACTTGGTGGGTACATTAAATAGTTCGATTTGCTATCTTTACGTGTATTGTATAGGTACGTACCATATAGTATGTATGAGAATTCTATTTTCATGTTCTGTCACGTTGTATAAAATGGTACTTACTTGATTATTTCCACGAAAGAAATATTTCAAAACTATTTTCATTCATAATTTCATTAGTAGGTACGGTACCATTCGGTATTTTAAATTTTTCATTCATAAAAGTTTAAAATAGTGAGACTTCCACGAAAATTTCTAGCCACCAACGAAGGCGTCGCTGCTTTAAATTTACATGCATATTCATCGAACTTGCAAAATTTTCCAATGGGCAAGCGTTACATACCTACATGACTTGGATAATACGAGTATTATGTAATGGAATCCTCTAATTGAGACTCCTATTATAATCCAAATCTTTTGCCTTTATGAAAATCTTTCAGAATTCTTTTAGGATAATCTTTTCATTGAAAATTTTCTTCTATTTAACTTATGACTTTTCCTTTTTGTGTTTTTCTTTACTGCCGTAATTTTATTGAGATTATCAAATACTTATCATAATCTTTTTTTTTTCGTTTTTGCGTATCACGTTATTACTTAATGATATTATATTTTTATTATTGTAATTTTAATTTAAAAATGCTTTTGACAATTGTGTAGTGATTAGTCATGTTGACATTTGAAAAAAGATATTTTTGAGACCTTTTTGACAACCTTACAAAATATGTTTTGGAAAAAATAGGGTAGATACATCATACTCTTGTTCCCATCTAGTGAATGAACGCAAAAGATTTTATATATTACCTATCTTGTATAGATTTCTCAAAAAGAAATGTAGAAAACACCTATTTAAATTTAAACCTCACTTAAATAAACTAAACACAATAACATACTTAAATAAATAAATCTTCATTGACCAGGAAATATATATAACAACAAAAACAAGACAATGCAGTGTGCCAAAAGGCGGACTTATTGCAAAAGCAATAACTTACAGTTAACTGAAGTAACAAAACATTATGATAAAGGCAAGTAGGTACCTTTCTTTATAATGATATTGGAGTAAAACTTGAGTAATTCGGGCATTTTCTATAGAATGTGAAAATCTAGAATATTTCGAAAACCATATGGGGCTTTGGAATTAACTAAGTACGGCTCAAGAGATTCCAAATGACCTCTATTATCACCTCTTAAGAGGTCTGTATCCACTATCCATATATCAATCACCATGTATTTTTTAATTGTTCCGAATATTATGGCGAATTTTGTAACCCCCTTGGACAAGGATATTGAAGGAACGTAATTCAGGGGTGTGGTTTGCCGGGGGGCTCCCTTAAGGCTAACCCTAGGACCACCTCTTAATAATATGTTGCTAGAAGTGCGGATAATGAGGTCGCTATCAATGCGCCTGAGATACCCGAGGATGTGGAAGGTATTTAGCCCGCGGGATTTTTCTTCAATATTAAGGTGATCTGTTTGTGAGCCTTATGAATAAATAAATAAATAAACACCAAAAATGGCTTGTATACCTCCGTTGTGTTGTATAGAACTAGACGTAAACATTTCCTTTGTCTGCCTTCTGTTAGAAGTCAAGTATTCAATGTATACATTTTGTATACAAGAACACATTGTAAGTGTACATTGTGTATACATACTACAGCAGTTAGTAAGCTAAATGACAAAGACTTTCTATGAAAGTAAGTAGGTTGAGCTCTGTTTGGTTACTCACATAATGAGAAGTAAATAATAATTATTATAAGGGCTGTGCAAATATAATTACAAGCTTTTACATAATGAGAGCTTTGAATAATGTTTATGGAAAGCTTAGTTATATTAAATAATATATTTAGTACTAGTCCGAGAGCCCGCTGCTTAAATTATGACGTATCTGTTTTTTTATCGAAATGTGCCATTACGGGTAAACTACTAGTCCTACAAAAAAATTAACTTAACATTTTTTGTTGAGAATTTAAGTTAATTTGTTAAGGATTATTTTTGTCATTGACTACTTTCTCCTATCTCTTACCATATTCCTATAAAATACGAAAAACCGCGAAGAGGGACCTTTTCGGGAGGGGGGGGGGGGGGTTGCGGCAAGATTTTGATAGGCAACTCTAGTGCGATGTAATACCCTATTTGTAAGCTATCATTTATACCACATTTCGATCAAAAAACAGATACGTCATAATTTGAGCAGCGGGCTCTTGGACTATACATACAAAAGTGTGTATTTTATAATAGAGTATAACAGGGTCGAAAAGTCTGCTTAAATGCGACAATATTTTGGCATAATAGCCCGCGTTTGTCTGCAGCAACTACTAAGTAAATTATCTGCAAATAAATCACAATAGATGGGAAATAGCTGAGGATTCGACGTACGACTGCGGGCTGCTACAGGACACTGAGCACCTCCTGGACTGTCCAATGGCTCCTGGGCGGTGCACATGGGAGAGTCTCGCAGATCGCTCCCCCTTGGAAGATGACGCAGGAGAGATTGTGGCTTTCTAATAATTGTGGCTTTGGAATAACCGTAACAGTTTTTTGATTGAAGCGTAATTAACCCAAAAAAATGAAAAAAAAAAACACGCTTTTTACAATTTTAACATGCGATTGTTCACGCGATTTTGAACCTTAATGCCGTGGGAATTGGCCGAGACGTCGTAGTTAGGTCGCGAGCCTTAAATGTGAAATTAAACAGCCACTGACGACTGTAGTAATTGCGAAACCAGTTCCGGAATTGCGAAATTGAGTCTAGAGTATCGAACTTAGTTCTGGAATCCGGAATCCCGCGATATTGCACGCCCTAGTATGAATAAACACATGTACATTGTACATACATTACATAAGTCATGTACCTTCTAAATGCTTCTGGAAATTTATTATAAATGTGTTTATGTCATGACAATATTAGGCTGTGTCTTATTCTAAATAAACAAGATGTTGTAATATTAGCTCCTATAACAGAAATGAGCTTAATTAAGCATGTTTTAAGCAGGCATGTTTGTTTTTCTCGTATAATATGTAGGTAAAATAAACTGCATGTCAACATTATATTTTATTTGTTTGCGAATTATTAACAATAATAAAATTTACACATCATTATTTGCTTTTCTCACCAGCGAAATCTTAAAAAAACTAAAAAAATAATTCGCGACTCGGGAAACGAGTTTCTGTCTTTCGTTGAAAATATCAGAAGTGTTTTTCACATTTTGTTGAGAAATCTATACAAGATATAAAAAATCTTTCACGGCTATTCCCTAGATAAAGGTTCAATTGTTTATTTATTTTTTGTTGTTTATTGTTGTGAACCGTCCCTAGGCCATTTGCAGGCACTTGGACACGTCAAAGTTACATGTTGACAGCAATATAGGTATACAAACAGAGATAAAACAAAAAATATAGAGGGAAATTCAGTGTCAAATAGAGTGTAAAAGGCTCCATTGGCACTTCGTCATGGTCATGGTCGTAAAACTAGGTACACTGTATCTACTCTATTTTTTCCAAATTATATTTAGTAACGGTTGTCGAGATCAAAGGTCTCTTTTTCGAAACTTTTTTAAGTATCAATATGCCTACTCTAAAATTTAGCGGTTAAAATATTATTCTTGACAATATTTCATAGTTCTGCTGATAACATTTAGGTAATAGGCCCAATATTGTATGTGACATGTTATTCAAAGAAACTGTAATAGTTTTAGGTTGGGTTGCTTATCTTCAAACACAAGTACATATCAGCTACAATCTACATTACATGCTTAAAACTACTCGAGGCTGTATTTGGTAAGAACAGAGTCAAAATATTTTATAAGATTTTGTATATCGCGTATATAGAGCCATATATTGGTCATTTTGACTTCCACTACTAAATATCATCACGGTATATCTAGGAGGGGGGGGGGGGGGGGGAAGCGCGACCGCCCGAGACTGGCATGTACCTACAGTGTACTCATCAGGTCGACCAGTTTTTCAATACAAGAATTGCACGAATGTCATAGAAGAAAGGAGTGCATTTAAGGATTGTGTGGAGTCCAATTCTCTGTGTCTACCCCGCAAGGGACGCGGCGTGAGGAGATTTATGTACTTATGTATTTATATGTATTCCATTATGTTAAGTTAAGGGTACCCTTTCGGTACCTATATATAATATTATTTTCAAGCTATGATTACTGTTTTGATTTGGCTGGCAGAAATTTCCATTAGGCAATAATCTCGCCCTTGGTATGATTTATATATGCAATAACAAATATTTAATTTTATAGATACATAGATAGAAGTTTTCCTAAAACCAAAAATTAATCTAGTATCACATGCGATATACTTAGTAGTACCTACAAAAAAATGCTACGAAAAAATCTACCTAAATCTATAATGTGATGAAAAATCTAAATTTATAAATCCTTTATACGGTTTCAAAAGATGACACAACTTCTCAAATACGAAATCCGGACTTAACTTATTACAGCTCTGGAATTATCCTGTCAACTTTATATTATAACTTAACTGATATACCTACGTACGATGTACTACATCTATAACTTACTAAATCCCATTTGGTCCAATCTAATCACACAGGGACATCTAAATCCAAAGTAATCCGACCATTAAAATATTAGATAAAATTATTACGTACTGTCAAAAACATAGTTTTCGATTACCTATCTCTGACCTTGTTACTGATTTTTTTTACAATGATAACTATGTCCTTCTTTATCGGTTATAATAATTTGTATCCCTCTATTAAGTACTTATTTCTGCTGTATTTTATTTTAGGGCTGATAGGGGTATGTATTTTCTACGAAATTTTATAGTTTTCGGTAGTAGAAACACTTACATAATATGTCATAGTTTTAAGTCTAGATAAGATAATTTAATTAAGAAATTAGTTATGTATTTTTTCAGTACATATTTGTCCCCATATTATGATTTATTTGTGTACACTATAATAGGATAAGTAAATCTTTATTAGCCATAAATTAAAGTGTTACAAAACCTATGCTAAAGGGCGGACTTATTGCAAAGGCAATATCTTACAGTCAACCCGAATTAACTTAACTATAAGTATCTAATGTTATATTTTTCTTTTGTCTAATTTGTATTCAAAATCTGAAAGTGTGCCTATGTAAATAAATAAATAAACGGACCGAAAATTGATATCATATCAAATTCCAAATAATCCCAAGTTATAGAAATTTTGGGATCTTGTTTGTGAGTGCTCAATAGAGCTGCACTCAATTTATCGAAAAAAAATTCCTTGTGCTAACGTGAGGAGAAGCAAAAAATACAAGTTTATAAGACTTTTTAAAGTTTTTCGCTTATATCTTCTAAATTATACATTTTTTGCATACTATATGTACAACGAAATTGTAGTCCATTAAATTTCCTTTATTTTTCACTAGTCAAACTATTTTTTAACTTCATAGTTACCGACATACAGGGCTTTGAAAAAGGGAAAATTTATTAATGAAACAGAAAAAAATACCAGAACAGTTAGCGAATCTCATGCATTGTTAAAATTTATGATACGTTTTTGTCTCCTGAATTTTACCTTCATTACATTATCATAAATTATTTGTTTTTTTCTCCTTTGTTGTTTTGCCCAAAGTTTCAAGTTTCAGGTGTAGGTATTTTTTTTACTAAACTTTTATTTTTACAATAAAAAGGTGTACTTTTCTACATTAAAAATGTAACTGAATTTATTCTTCACGTTTAAAATATTTCTTATCATATTTTAAAGTTCAAAAAAGAACTCAACTTTTCTCCACCTGGTTCAAGTGGGAAAACAACCCTCCAGAGAGCGTGGAATATCTTTGGTTATAATTTTATTCTCTGAATCGGGATGCGAAACTTTTCATCGAATTTCTCAATATACAATTTCAGTGAAACAATTTCGACATCAACCAATTAAAAACAACCAATGAAAACATCCAATTTAACCAATTAAACATCGTAAACCAATTAAAACATCAACCAATTAAAAACAAGTTCAGCATCAACTAAAGAAGGATTAAAATCAAGTTCAACGTCAACTAATGAAAGATTTAAAATAATTTCAACGTGAACTAATGAAAGACTTACAACAGTTTAAAGATCAACATATTGTGAGAGATTAAAAACAATTTCAACATCAACTTATCAAATATTAAAAACAAGTTCAACATTAACTTATGAAAGAGTAAAACCAAGTTTAACAATAACTTGTGAAAGAGTAAAAGCAAGTTCAACATTAACTTATGAAAGAGTAAAAGCAAGTTCAACAATGACTTGTGAAAGAGTAAAATCAAGTTCAACAATAACATGTGAAAGAGTAAAAGCAAGTTCAACATTATCTTATGAAAGAGTAAAAGCAAGTTCAACATTAACTTATGAAAGATTAAAAACAATAAATTACTTGTTATAATAAATTTTAATAATGTTCGGGATGTGCCAACTTGAGAGTGTCACAAAAAAATCTTATCTTATCGATGTTTCAAATTTCACATCACTACTTTAAAACTGCTCTTACAAAATAATTTACCTCGTCCTTCCCTCTCGTTTCCCGTCCCCACCCCTTACATCCCATCGATTTCAACCCCCGTGATATTAATATATTATTATTACACTTGCATAATAATAATAAATTTATTTTCTCATATAACATAGGACCAATGTCTTAAATGGGTATTGATAATATTTTAGAACATTAATATTCACATATTTCACTAAAATCCGATAGTTATTTATATACTTTAGTGAACGATATCTTTCGATTCCAGGAAGCTTTTTTGTTAAAGCTAGGTATGTTTTAAAGGATGCCTTTTTTTTCTAGTGTTAGCCTGATGAGTTTATACAAATTATTTGAATAACTAAAGACACAAATGATGATTTATGTAGGAAATGTCTGGCTGAACCAGAAACGACACAACATATTAAAATTTCGGTTTGTTCAACACCCACGCAAACTGAATATAGACATAATCATGTGGCAAAAATAATCAACCAAAATTTAGCTATAAATTAATAAATTCGAGAAATTTAATTCCATATTATAAATAATACAACCCGGCCTGTATTTATACCACGCTTTCTGGCGACTCTAAATTTTATAAATTAATATTTATCACTAGATTATCAGATCGATCACTAAGGATGGATGCGTTTTGAGTAAAGGGAATTAGATAGCGTGTGTGACGAATTGCACTAAGGTGACGGGAGAAACGAATATGCGAATGATAGGATAATCTCGCGTTCTATCCTGTCTGCCTACATTTCAAGGGGTGCGGCATGAGGGGATAAATAGTTGAATCTATAAATATACATTCCGTTAAGGTTTCAAACTTGCGAATATACCTAATACATTTCCACAATCTGTGAAATACTTGAGCTTTTTCATAAAAAGTATTCAAGATTCTTTATAATAAAATAAAATGTAGCTTAGGAGTATTTACTCAAAACGGAATAATAGACATTATTTTTTTCATTTTCTGTATTATTTGTCTCAAAATATTTTATCGATTCGTGACTGAGAATTAATGAGTTCGTGAATGAGGAGATGAGAATGCGAGGTAGGGAATAATATATTTGATGTGGTTGGCCTTCCTGATAAAATAAAGAAACGTTTGATGAGCAGATTTCTTTTTATAAACTTTGACTATCACAATTCCCTAAAAAGAGCGAATAATTTCATTTCATTTCAATTATGTCTTGTTCGCATTAGGCCAGTAGTTTAGTCGAGCAGGTAGTGAATAACTTACAATACTTGATGTATACTATTAGGCTATTTTTCGACTTGAGCATTTTTCTGTTCAATTATTATTAAAACATTATTAAGTTGACATAAAACAGACTATAAAGCATTGTTCAATAGGGTGAATAAATCACAAAGTGGAGATTTGTTCTTAACTAACTCGAGTCTTAGAGAAAAAACAAAGTAATTTCTTGTTATATCAGAAATCTTTTTGTTATAAATTGTGGATGTACCCGGTACGATTCCTATACAGAATTCAATATCATAATTACATTTTGTAGTGATTTGTATCCTAGATGCTTGACCCTAAGAGGGATGTATTGTAATATATGTCTGTTGGATAAGGATAAGGATAATACGACCAAGTCTCTTTATATCCAATCGAATTGATTTTACATAGGCACTCGTCCTTTTAAAAAAATCCACTTGATTTTTCCTTACTAGAAAGAAAAGGGACTGGCTTTTGGAATGTTTTTCCTATCATAGAAACATCGAAATAATCTACTCGTGACTAAAAACTTAGGTAGGTACTTACAATATAATATTATTGCTCTGGCCTCAACCGTCATTATTGGCACTAGCGGATCCAGGGGGGGGGACTAGAGGTCTAAAGCCCCCCCAAAACCAAGAGTGACAGTACTTTATACATACAAATAGTTTCCGTAAAACACATTATTACCACATCGTTTTCTCATCATGTCACGTAGTTTTTTTAAGTTACTGGTTCATTTTGTAAACAAAAATTGCCTGCGGCGCTAATGAAAGGCGACCAGGTTCATTATTTTACCAATTTCCTAAAAAAGAATTCACCCACGACGCAATAATTTATGCATTTTTATTCAAAGAACGTAAATCAAACGTAAATTTTCCTGTTTTTTTAAGCTTGACAGTTACGTTACGGAATCAACACCCCAAGAAACGTATCTGATTTAAAGATATCCAGACTACACCACAACTTTCCATCAAGGGGCTGTTGTGTATTTACGAGTACCGGTACCGGTATTTACGAGTACCAGTACCGGATTACTACGACATGTAGAAATTCCGATGTTCTCAAAAAATATAAAAAATTGAGATTTTCAAAATAATATTTTTATATTCCGCAGGATTGTAATCCCTAAAATCAGACAACAATAGACATTAGGTATAATCTCATTGAATAAGGTTCTATCTCCGTAACGTCCATATATCAAAAAAGGTCTTAGGTACATTATTAAGCATATATAATATTATATTCTTCTACCCCATATAATAAATAGATCTCAATTCTCAATACAATTGTATGTACGTGCCAGTAAACCAATAATGACTTTACTGAGTATAAGGGACTTTTAAAGATAGTTCCGTGAACAAATCTTGCGATCGGTTTTTCAACCACTTCCTGACTCTTAGAGACCTGAAACTTTGCAAACATACGTAAACCCGATGTCAATACAATCGGGACATTTCTATAGTTTTGAATGTTTTGCAACTAGATATTAATTGTAACAATATACAGGATCCTTGTTGTTGGTTCTTCAGGTTTCCTAACTGCACACCCAAAGAACCAAGAACGAAGATATGGTATCATCACGCTGCGAATGCCTACAAGATTATTAATATACAGGATGTTTGATAGATGGATGCACATAATGTCTTCAGAGGTGATAGTAGAGGTCATTTGGGATCTTTTAGCTTAGTTCATAGTCGCAGGGTTTTCGAGTTATTTGAGATTTTTACTTTTTATTGAAATACCCCGAATTACTTAAGTGCGCGTAAAAAAATGGGTAGGTAAGAGTGGCGAAGGGTGGATATCTGCAAAAGGGAAGCCGGGGCCAACATTTCTTAAGGGATTACGTCAGATAAGACACTATTAAACCTATATTTTTTTTCCAAAAGGTACCTTTGCGCCTGGTAGGTAATAAAAAAACTACAGAAAAATGTGAAGGAAAATAGAATCACGATAAAAATCCGTAAACTGAACACTTTCACATCAAAAAAACCGCCCGAAGTGAGGATAAAATTGTGAAAAGTGATGTAAATAGCGCTGATGAGTTTAAATTGAAACAAATTGACAAATCGGATTGAATCCGTTTCAATTGAGTTGTGAGAGTGAGAGTATTAGTAGTTCCGCTTCCCCTCTCCCCCTCTTCCCCTCCAGAATACCTCCACTGGATTTTTTGCTTGTTAGTTCTGTGCATTGGCACGGGAATCCAATAAATATCTGATTATATTATTCATTTTATTCAGTACCATAATAAAAGAAATTGAGAATGCCGTTATTTCATTTTAAATCCTGCTTTTTTCAGCAGTATTTAGTATGAATTCTGTTCTGTTCTATCCTGTTCTATTTTGTTCTGTTCTTTTCTACTCTATTTAATTCTACTCTATTCTATTCTACTCTATTCTATTTTATCCTACTCTACTCTCTTCTATCCAATCCCATTCCATTCTATTTCATCACCACCATAGTTAGGAATGTGTTTTCCCCACTTACGCTTCTGGATAATTTAGCTCTCATTTTCAAAATCAGTTTTTTTAAAAAAGAAGATTTTTTAAAAACTGACTTCACATTCTAGAACTGTTTTTCGTGGTCTTCCACACAATACCAAGCATGCCTTTCCAAAGCCCTTGAATTCCCTCATTCCGATGGCGTCACCAACTTGACAGATTTTAAATTTGAAAAAAAAGATGAGTTCTACTCGTGAAGCCATTCGTGAGATACCAAACGCAGCAATTTGCGATGTTAATTGCAGTAGTATTCTGCGGCTGATGATTTACGTCAGCCGCTTGCAATTGCACCTTTAGATAAATTTGTAACTTTGTCGTGCCGTAAGTCAAAGTGCCGCTTTGAACATTGAATTCCCGCAGAGCCCCGATACATTAATACTCGTACATACTATAAAAGCCATGAATTTACTATTACTCCTATTTGTCATGGAAATAGTTACGGAGAATACGGAATCATAGAATATCATTTTAAAATAGAATATTTTATTTAAATCATATAGCTACATACTTATACATAGAATAAAAACATAGGTACGTACCTAATATTACGTCTTTTGCCCATCCAATACAAAACTGCCACAAGGCAAATTTTGCTACTCCAGAAAAAACAACATAAAATTACCGACATTTTTTGTAAGCAAGAATTAATTTGTTTTTCTCTTTTCCTGGAATGTACGTTTTAAAAAATGTCCAATGAATACCGCCGGCGATTTTTTTTTTAAACAATCAACAGAGATCCAAAATGGTAAGAGAAATTTTGCTCGCTTATTTGTATTTTGTTTTTAAGATTTGTAAAAATAAATCCTCTGCACCCCTCGCTCTTTTTAAAAAAGTCTAATTTTCATTGTCGCTTACGTTGTTCTTATTTTGGGCTAATACTCTCATAGGTAAAAATCTTTTAAAAGGTTGAAGCAATAATAGAACGTTGTTTCCTCAGTATAGTCCATTTTTTTCGGAACTTCACGGAGCAAACTTGGTTTAGTGTTACTTGATGTGATAATAAGATATGGTTAAATTTTTTCGCAACTCTCAAATTATATTTCAGAACTGTTTAAAAAAACTAACTAGTATTTGAATTGTTAGAATACACTGGCAACTGTTTTTTAAACTTGTGATGGTGGTTTAAAGTGATAATCGGAGTATTTTTTTTATTTTCTCAACTCGCAAAACTATCTTGCCTTTAAAATGATTTCTCTATCGCCGCTCTTGTAGCTTACTTGTAAAAGATGCAACGTGAGAATATTGCGGACCATTGACAGCTCTTACGACAAGGTTCGACAATCAGAGCTACCAACAATACAATCTTGAACTTTACTTGCAGCTAACCTCCGTCGGCTTCCAAGATAGAGGAAACGATCTGTATGTACATATAAATAAATAAATAAATCTTTATTGGCCAAAACAAAAATGCATATTGATTACAAAAAATAAAACAATCGTAGTGTGCCAAAAGGCGGACTTATTGCCAATGCAATATCTTACAGTCAACCCAACATATCTTTGTAATGAACTTACAATTTACATACATCCATCATTTAGTAGTTCCACGATACAAACAACGTATTCAAGTAACTTGTGTATCTATACAAAGATACATAGTATAATGTAGCTTGCTCGTTAGTGTAGTAACTAGGTAGTAACCTGAATAATATATACCTGCCTGAATCTCTGAAGACTGAAGAGGTCTGTGTGAAGATCGAGAGGTCGTCGCTAAGAGGTTTGTACATGATAGGAGTTGCTCACTCGAGAGGACGCTATGAAAATAAACAAGATAATATAATAGTGAATATTACAATGGATGTTAAGCACCATACTATTATTTTGTATTGAAGTATGTGGCTATTGTATTTTGTATTGATATTCTATTTTGTTTCAAAAGTATGGATCATTAGGCATAGTACAGCTCAGTACTATTAGATAAATCCTCCTCGGAACCCGAGTAATATACTCATATCCGGGGAGTAAAAAGATCATTGCTTAATCATATTCTTACTATGTATTCAATAATTGTAAATTGTAAATGTATTTTATGTTAAATAAATAATAAAAAAAAAAAATCTTTATTGGCCAAAACAAAAATGCATAATGATTACAAAAAATAAGACAATCGTTGTGTGCCAAAAGGCGGACTTATTGCTAACGCAATATCTTACAGTCAACCTGAGAAAATAAAAGATACATCAGTTGTAAGATACTTCAGAGAACGCCTGTATTTCTTTTACAGTAACTATACATTCGGTAAAAGCTCGCGGCCCATCTATGACATCACGGTCATTTCCCACGGCATCAAGGCTCAAAATCGCGTGAACAATCGCATGATAAATGGAAAAAATAGCATTTTTTCTATGTTTTGGGGTTAATTTCGCTTCAATCAAAAAAATTTCATGGTTATTCCCTAGATTTAAATCCGTATTATCAGTACAAAAAAAATCCGTGACTTTCAAGAAAGGAGTTTCTGTCTTTCGGAAAAAAGACCAGAGGTGTTTTCACATTTCACAATCTATACAAGACATAAAAAATCTTTTACGGTTATTCCTTAGATAAAGGTTCAATGTATATTTACTATATTTTTTCCAAAGCATAGTTATGGTTGTCATAGTTATTGATCTCGAAAAGTAAAAACAAAACTATTTTTAATATTTTATCATTCGATTCCGAACATTATTACCGCCGTAAAAAATCACCGTGACATCATAGTTGGGCTCCTAGCCTCTGGGTGCTGAAACATTGAGAAGTAATTAAAATTTGAATGTGAAAATAAAGACTCAGACAACAATGGTAAAAAGTAATAAATTCTTCGCTTTGTTTAGGTAGTTTCCTTCTTTACCATCCATCCATAATACATAATACCATATTGTATCACCACCCAG
Source organism: Ceraclea dissimilis (assembly GCA_963576895.1). Taxonomy (NCBI): domain Eukaryota; kingdom Metazoa; phylum Arthropoda; class Insecta; order Trichoptera; family Leptoceridae; genus Ceraclea; species Ceraclea dissimilis. The sequence goes on from OY756370.1 coordinate 14,517,573, forward strand.
CACTAAGCTTACATAGGTTAGTATGGTAATATTTTCTCTTCATGCAGTGTTAGCTATAATAGTCTAAGTTCCGGCCGCTCGAAATATGACGTATCGGGTTTATAATCGAAATGTGATTTGAATGAATGAATCAATAAAATTACTTTTCCAGAATATATACACATATAAAAAAAACAATGAATTCAAAAATATGTAAGTAGATAAACAAATTATTATATGTGGCACAAAGTTACCTCAACTATCGGGGGAAAAAAATTACTGCCTTACTAGACCGAGGTCTGTTCCGAGGCAGTAGACACCGAAACAGTTTGTGTACAGAGTGCAGTATTGCAACAGCAATAATTCATTATTAAAACGATAAGTTTACACACCTTCTTCTTTATCAGCCGTTTCAATTCCAATGCTGGACATAGGCCTCCCCTTCACAGATCCCTATCCTGGGCATTCTGCATCCACTTGTTGTCGATATATGACCTTTTATTTATTTATGTATTATCAAAACACGGCGTAAAGCCAATTTACAAATATTATATATATTTTTTTTAATGAATCTGCGTGAATCGATAAACCCAAATACATCTTTGTACACTTCACAGAAAGCTTGAAAAGTTTGTATTGTGAAGTGGAGTAAGTCGGGGATTGAACCCGCGCCCAACGAATTAACAGTCGAGCGCGTTACCAACCAAGCTACTGAACACCTCAAAATTTAAATGACAAGTTTACACATCTTCTTTATCAGCCGTTTCAATTCGAATGCTGGACATACGTCCCCTCTTTGACTTTCCACAGATCCCTATCCTAAGCATTCTGCATCCATTTGTTTCCTGGGATTCGCCTCGCGTTGTCAAACCATCTTGCCTGAGGAATTGCTAAGCTCCTTTTTCTCGTTCTAGGTCGCCATTCGAGAATCTTTTTGGTCCATCTAGAATCGGAGCGTCAGGAAACTCGTGTCCTGCCCAACTCCATTTTAAGGCAGTTTACACATACGCCTTTCAAAATATTGCCTCCCCCCTCCCTTCTTTCCTCCAGAACAGGTCACCCTACGCGGTTTTTCATATTATTCATTGTGGGTAAACTGCTAGTCCTAAGAAAAAAAATCTGTCGAACATTTTTTGTAGAGAATTTAGTAGAAATTATTTTTGTCCTTGACTGCTTTCTCCTATCTCTCATCATTACTATTCCTAAGAAATATGGAAAATTGAGTAGAATAGAAGGACCTATTCAGGAGGCAGGAAGGGGACACGTCAGGATTTTGATGGCAGGTTTTTTTTTAAATTAATACATCTTTGTACACTTCACAGTAAGCTTGCAAAGCTTGTGTCGTGAAGTGGAGTAAGTCGGCATCGGGGATTGAACCCGCGCCCGCCGGATTAACAGTCGAGCACGTTACCAACCGGGCTACCGACCACCTACTATCATGGATTATAAAACATATGGGTCATATTTTTAGCGGTCGGATCTCGGGCTTTGAGCGGAAATGTGGCGAAGCGTTGAATATACCCTGTTTAATAGTACCTAATTATTTCCCGCGTTTAAACGCCGCGTAATTCCGTAATAATTAAACCACATCTATTTAGCTCTTACCAAATAATATTCATTACGGTTGCACTCTGTTATCGTAAACATCCGACTATTATAATAATTACTCAACCTACTAGTTATTCTGGGAATTTTTGAGGTTAAGTTTGTATTTTGGTTTATGAAGTTTATAGCCTTATTTGTTTTAAATCAAGAATTTATGACGTCACATCCTAGATCTATTCGTTTTTTGCGGTCTTCCAAACGATACCAAACACGCCCTTTCGGGGTACTTGGGTTCCTTTATTCCGATAAAATATATGAGAGGATCCTCTCGATCGTTCGATGTCTACCGAAGCTCGAGCTGGACAACATCCGGGTTTATTTACCAACGCCCTTTCATACGATGCCACACATGACCCCACACGACTCTCGGATCTCCCCAAACGCCCTAAATCTTTTTTGTCTCTGGAGAAGTGTGATCTAATATTGTGCGGAAACGAATTGTCACCGAGTTTACGTACGTTTGCAAAGTTTGAGGTCTCTTATTAGTCAGGAAGTGGTTGAAAAATCGATTGCAAGATTTGGTCACAAAAAAAAATCAGTGCAGTGAAGTCAAATAAAATGTTGCTAAATCAGCAACTATGTTTTAAAATTGATTTCTAAACTTACATCTCCTCTGTATCTAAAAAAAATATCCACCCATTGTTCATTTCAAAATGGAAAAATATCTGTAACACTGTCATGAGAGAAAGCTAGACTCACCCACACAAAATACAGAAAACATTACTTTCAAAAATGAAAAAGTTAAATAAATTTTCCATCTGGAAAATAATGACAACATTACTGGAAATACCATTGCCCCCGAGGACATTAATTTCCCTCAAATGCTCCACTAAATAAGACGGATTGATATCTCAATGTTAGAATCCAATTACTCTTCCAGAGTATTTCCAGAAAGCACAATAATAATATCCATCCATATAATAGTCGACTTGTTGCTCCCGTGGTCCACCCATCCATCAATGTACCCACTAAAAGCTTTTCTTAATAGATATGGCAATCTGTAAACTACAGACTGACTGCACTGTAAAATAGGAAGTAATAATACTTTCGAGTATAAGCCATGAAATATGGACAACATGAATTGATACAATATACAGATTAGGTATTTCACAAAGCATACATACATCTTCTTCCCCTCCATTCCGAGGGCACAAAGCATCTGTATATCTTCGCCAGTAGAGGCCCCTATCTCACGCAGTTTCCAGGACGTCTGGCCACTCCAACCACAGTCTCTCCTTACACACCTTTGTCACCTGCTTCTGCCGGCTCTTTCTAAGGTCTTCTGCCTACTCCCTCGACTTCCAGAGCTTTTTTGGAAGCCGTTCCTCTGGCATCTGGATGACGTGTCCGAGCCATCTCAGCTGGGACCTATTTACAAAGAGGAGTCTGGGTTCTATCCCTAGAGCCTCTTGGACTTAATTGATTTTTGATTAAGGAATTGACAAAGTTATGACACATTTCGGACAGATATTTAATTTTGTTTTATTTTATTTTCTACTATATATTTGTCAATGATATTGGTGATTCAATCGTCCATTCGGAGTATTTAATATACGCCGATGACTTAAAAATATTTCGCAGGATAACCTCGGAAGAAGACGCTGAGCTGTTACAGCGAGATAATAATTCTGTTGTTCAGTGGTCAAAGTTGAACAATTTAGCACTGAGTGTACCAAAGTGTAACATAATGACGTACACAAGATCATACAATCCAATAACCTATCCATACAATATGGAAGGGGTTGTATTACAGCGTGTCTCCGAAGTAAAAGACTTGGGAATAAAATTTGAAAGTGATCTGACATTTAAGGCACACATAGAGGAAATCGCAGGCAGGGCGTTCCGAGTCTTAGGATTTGTCTTTAGAAATGCGACCTATTTTAAAAGGGGAAATACCCTACGACTCCTTTATGAGACACTGGTGAGAACAATTCTGGAATCTGGATCTATTTTTTGGGGCCCACATGAGGTGACATATATCACAACATTGGAAAAAGTCCAGAAACGTTTTTTGAGACACCTCTATCGACTCGAATACGGATACTATCCGTATATGTTTCCATCTTTGTTCGTAATGGGATGCGTCGGTTTTTCCACATTGGAAAAAAGACGGAAGGATTACCTATGTCGTCATTTTTTTAAGCTGATACATGGTATTATTAATCTTCTTCTTCTTCTTCCACTTATGTTAGATCTGGGATCTGTTTGTTTCGGCGTTTGATGCTCCTTCTTGGGATGTGGAAGACCAGCTATCTTTCCATCTCTTTGGTGGTCTTCCTGGCAGCCTTTGACCTATAGGGGTTTCGTTTGCAGCAACGTGGGCGAGTCTTGTTCCATCCATCCTGTCAACATGGTCCCGCCAGAACCGCCTCCTCTTCCGGCTCCACCGCACGATATCCTCAGTTTCACACGTTTCTCTTATGACAGAGTTTCTAATTCTGTCTCTGAGGGTTCTACCGGCTATGGATCTGAGAGTTTTCATCTCTGCTACCCGAAGAAGATTCTTCGTTCTCGTTGTGTCTGCTCTTGTTTCAACACTGTATGTCATTATAGGTCTAACACATGTTTTATATATGCGAACCTTACTGTCTATGCGCATATGTTTATTTTTCCACACGACATTTCTTAGGCATCCAGCTGTTACAGACGCTTTATTGGATTGCTCTCTTACTTCTGAATATAAATCACTATGGCTAGATATTTCTACACCCAAATACTTAAAGTGGGACACTTGCTCTATTGGTTTATCCTCGACAACTAATTTGCATCGGAGAGGGTGCTTTGATATTGTTAAGCACTTGGTCTTTTCGACAGATATCACCATATTAAGCCTCCTGGATGCGAGATGGAATTTGTACAATAATCGTTGGAGGTTGTCTTCGGAGTCTGCCACTAGAGCTGCATCGTCGGCGTAACATATGATGCTGATGTTCTTGTTTCCCATTTTATAGCCAATTCCTAGGGATGCCACTTCTTCGATGATTTTGTCCATTATCAGGTTGAACAGGAAAGGACTTAAGCTATCCCCCTGTCTTTTTCTTATTAAGGTTTTGTATAGCCCTTACGATTGGTATTGGAATTTCTTTTTCCCTCAGAATACGGATGACGTCATTAAGCAATACCCTGTCGAACGCTTTAGTGAGATCTACGAAGCAGATGTACGCAGGCTTATTATATTCAATTGATTTTTCCTTAATCTGTCTGAGAATGAAAATAGCATCAGTGGTTGAACGATTCTTCCTAAATCCCTGTTGTTCCTCGCTGATACAGATCCTCTGTTCCAGTTTGGTCTTTAAGATACTGGTGAATAGTTTGAGTACAGAACTCAACAGGGAGATTCCTCTGTAGTTGCTAGGAATGTTTTTCTGTCCCTTTTTAAAGATAGGTATAGTAATGCTCATCTGCCACTCCCTGGGAATTATACACTCATTCAGGATTTTATTGAATAATTTTCTAAGCTCCTCACTTAGGGCCGGTCCACCGTATTTGATCAGCTCATTCGGTATGGAGTCTATTCCTGGAGACTTTCGGTTCTTTAATTTCTTTACTGCGGTATTTACTTCTGTTTCTGAGAGAGTGACTGTGTTGTCTGTGGTGAGTTCACCCACCTCTATATTTTCAGACTGTGTGTCATCTCTATACAGCTCCTCAAAGTAGTTTTCCCATTCTGTGACTGATATTTTGCTGCTTTGTGAATATTCATTAACCGGTTTCCTTTGTTTGCTTAGCATCCTCCATACTCTTCTTTGTGCTCCGTAGAGGTCGTGTTCCATATCCTTGGTGAACTTTATCCAGTAATCTTTCTTTATTTGGTTTATTTCGGCGTTTACTCTGTTTCTCACAACCTTATACTTGTTGTACTCGTCTGGTGTTGGGTTACTGCGGTATGCAAGATAACTTTCCCTTTTTTCTTTTGCCAGTTGTTTTACTTCGTCTGTGAACCATGGCTTTGTGTTTTTGTTCCCATTAATATTGACTTTTCTTTTTCCTAGGGCTTCGTCAGCAGCGTTACTTATATTTGTTTTTGTTTTTTCCCATGACTGTTCGACATCATCCTGATCCGTTATATGGTTTTGTAAAATTTTATCCGATATTCTATTTAGATATAGGTTCCGTGTGCTATCATCCTCTATAGATTCAATGTTAAGTTTATCTACGAGTTTTGGGATCTTTCGCGCTTTCTTAGGCTGATCCATTAATATTTTACACAGTACTAGTTGGTGGTCCGATCCAATGTTCGCTGAAGTTAAGGCTCGTACGTCAATTATTTTAGTTGGGTGAATTTTCCTATTTGTGATAATATAATCAATCATGGATTTTTCCCCTCTGGTGTTGTTGAATGTGTACTTATGTTGCAATTTGTGTGGGAAATACGTATTAGAGATTCTCAGTTCGTTTCTTGCACAAAAATCTATCAACATTTCTCCATTTTGATTAATCACTGATTCATTAAACCGCTGTTTCACTCCGTCTAAAACTACATCCCCAATTCTGGCATTAAAGTCCCCAAGCAATATTGTCATGTCCGAGTCAGGTATCTTGTCCAATGTATTTTGCAATTTGTCATAGAATTCCTCCGTTTCCTTTAGGGGTTTGGTGATGTCTGGGGCATATACACTGATAATGTGGAATTTTGTGTTATTCAGTTTGATCAATACTCTAAGTAATCTGTCGTTAATATATTCTATTTTCTCTATGTGTTTTTCATACTTCTCATGTAATAGAATACCGACCCCAGAGTGTGCCCTGGTATGTTTTTCTTTTCCGCTGTATATTAGTATGTAGTTTGAGTATTTTGATGTTCCCTGCCCCTTTTTCTTCGTTTCAGACAATCCGCATATGTCTATCTTATGGGTATTCAATTCTATTATTATTTCCTGGTCCCGTTTTTTCCAGGATCTGATGTTCCAGCATGCCAATCGTGTCGTGTTTTGTTTCCTAAATCGTTTAAACCTTTTTCGTGCATTAGTCGTCTTGTAGATCTGTCCAGTTTCCGAGGCTGCTGTTTCCGATCTGTGAGCTTGAGGATTTTTTACCCCAGACAGGTAGCTGACCTAATCCAGGAACCCTCCTCCTTTCGCATCCGGGCTTGGGACCGGCAATGGCGGAGTTCTTAGGTATTATTCGGAGGTATTATTAATAATCCAACAATACTGCAAGAAATCTCATTCTACGTACCAAATTCGTACAACAGATCCCGTGCTCACATGCTTTTTTATCCTCCACAAGGCAGAACAAACATAGTACAGTATTATCCTATTGCAAGAGCAGTCCGCTACCTCAATGAACTTACAGCGCATATTGACATGTTTGAGGTGACATACTCAGTATTCATCACATATCTCGACTTATACCTCAAATGAGTTTTTGTTTTATTGATTGTTTTTGTTGCTATGTGAAAAAAATAATATTTTTTTTATTTTTTAAAGATGTTGCGCAGTGTGGTTGCCCGCTGATGTTGCTGTGTGCATTGTTTGTCTGTTTAAGTATTTGTCAACTAGTATGGTTAATAGTGGTGGGTACCTACGCGGGTGCAATGTCTTTATGTCATGATTTGTCCTTTTCTTATTGATTTGTTATGTTGTTTTTTTTCCTTTCTTTTTTCGTGTATCTTATTTTGTAACTTGTTCTGCGTACACTCTTCGGTGCAAAGGCTGAACGCTGTAATGCCGAAGAGTGAAATATTTTAGTGAAATAAAATAAAATAAACTATATTTGACCAACCGGAAGTAAGCACATCCGATCATGTCAACTGTTGACAGTTGGAGGAAATAAGGGTCATGTGTCGTTTCCATCATTGGATAGGTCTCTTAAAAGGAAACATCTTTTGAAAGAGACAATGTTTACGGTTTTAAAAATAAACCATACAATTTGTTTCATGTGCGTAATTTTTGCTTGATCATTATTGCGAAAATAGCAATCATAGAAGCCATCATAGAAATCATAAAAAATATGTTTTTTTTTAAAGATCTATTCAATAACAACCCTTCTTTTGAAAATCAAAAGCTGACCACGGATATGACTATTTCCGATTAGTTTAGAGAACCGGAAATAGCACCAAACAAGGGCGCTGGACATGTTTTCCCCCCAGTTTCTACAACCTTATGGTTTCCGAGAAAATTGCCTATTTCCGGTGCTTGCCTATTGCGTACTGAAACGATGGGTATTAGGTTAAAAAAGGTATTTGACAAAAATCCCAATAGTAATTCACGCGGAAGATGTTAAATCAATCCCGTATTGCCAATTAGCGATTTGATCAAATCCCCATTTTTTTCATATAGTTATTAATTTATTCTTCAAGTGAACAAAGCATACAAATAAATGGACACGGTACAGATTATAAATCATTGTTTACTAGGGCGAACTGATCGCCGAACTACGATTTCTTCTCTTCGATATAGACACATCATCACTGTAATTCCAAAAAGCAGTAGGTAAACACAATACCTACATTCTCCCTATTGGCAAACGAATAGTAAAAATTATTATATTCTATTATAGTTTAAGGCCATCCACTCCTCTGCGAGTGAGTTTCTGAGATATGAGCATTGTGTATATAACTTTGAACTTCATTTTTAACCTCCTAAAAAGTAGAGTTCCAAAAATTATCCTCTTTTACATGACAAAATATTTATATGTCAAATTCGCAACAACCTTTAAGTTTACTATTTAATCAGAAGAGGTTGGCTTTGTTATAGTTAAAAATTATTCTCTTTTACATGACAAAATATTTATGTCAAATTCGGAAAAGCCTTTACGTTTACTATTTAATCAGAAGACGTGGCTTGGTTATAGTTTCTGATATCAAAGCAAACACAAACGAGTATATTCCAATTTCGATGCATCATATTATTTGCATCCCTTACATCAAAGGTATGGATGGGGTGGTTAGTTCATTGACAGACTATTGATAACAACATTACAACAAAGCTTACATTGACTTCCAATAGATGGCTTTGAAACGACTCAAATCAATCTATTGATAACTGAAGAACCGCATCTGAACAGTTACAAATTGATAGGTATCATCCAGTATTCGATTACTTGGAATTGACAGTAGAGTATATTGACGGTATTGGAAGCACAGTTAATAGATATGTACACAATAGTGTTCTATTGAGATTATTGTCGTAACAATCAGGAATGTTTAGAGATGTATTAGTACACCGGAATTGTTAGCGTAAGTAGATTGCAGACTTATGCTGGATTTCATCAACTTCTTCTTATCTTAGCGGAGGTATGAGCCACTTATGTATCATCATTATTCATACAAAATTTTGTGCTAGGTGGCTCCTATATCTCCGCTATTCCTCAACCTAAAGAGCTGGTGAAATCTAGCATTAATCGATTACGTTTAAGTTATAATATAATTATAAAAATAAAACCTGCTGCCTTTATTTAGGCGTTTAAATCCAAAATGCTCGGAAATTTACAGGAATCTAAAGAACTTCGAAGCTGGAGATAAACAACAAAAAAATTGACAAAAAAAGAAGAAAACCCTTACCCTTACCCTTACTGTACCCTTTCGGTACTAAGTTTATTATAAGTTTTGTCTCATTGTGGTTTCTGTTATGGGTTAGCTGGTAGAAATTGCCATTTGGCAATAAGACCGCCCTCTGTATGTTTCTATGCACAATAAAGATTATTTTATTTTTATTTTAAAAGTGCCTTAACATTTAGAAATTTGGAAAAAAAACTCTGATTTATGCTCTTTCAAATGATTTAAGTACAAAACACAGTAATTCACCAGAATTATTTAAGTATATATATTACAAAATTATATACCTATATAAATTTGAATGGCAAGGGTTACATCGACTATAATACAACTTAGCAAACATTATTATTATACGAGTACCCACTAATAGAATTCAAGGGGAAACAATGGAAGTTGTAAATTATGAATCGGGAAACTTAATAATTAAAATGTCCTTCAATCTGAATTAATATTTAATAATCTATTTCACGGCTCGTGAAAGATTTCGATTGATTATTCAAAAGTAATATTAATTTTTAAACATAATTTAAGTGAGTAATAAAATCGTTTTAATTTTTCATTCCGACCAACTAAGTCAAAAAACAAAGACAAAGTCCCAAAAATATATTTTGATCTGATATATATATATTTTTTTTGGTCAATGTTTCAGATGTATCTACCTAAATTACTTATTTTTGTTGTTGCTTGTATTGTACTTGTACAAAACAATTGTTAATGTTATAGGCTTGCGCCGTAAATAAATAAATAAATAAATATGGCCCCGTCATACATATCTGAACTCTGTACATAAAAGGTCAGGCTGCGATACTGGTGTCAGGTTGACGGAAATCAAAGTTAGATGCAGACCGAAGTACTCCTTCCGAGCCTTCAGCTCTGCTGGACCATCTATGTGGAATGATCTTCCTGAACAAGTGCGTAACACAGAGTCCATATGCTATACTATGCAACTAGGTTAAGCTATGTGTGTATTAATGTTAATATTTGGGAGGGGCCCTTGAAGCGGGGCAAATGCAAAAAACGGCGCATTATAATTTGTTTATTATTGATGCAGTGTGCCCAGGACAGGAAGTTGTGGAGGACCAAAGGGGAGGCATATAACTAGCAAAGCAAGAAGGCGACTGGGGGCTGTCAAAGAAGATGAAGTGTAAGAGCAGAATCATAACTATCACATTACTATCGGCTTCTTTTTCTATCGAGACAATGAGTGACAATTGGAAGAGATTTTTCTATTTTTTCTATGTCTAAGTAAAGTAAAAAACCAGGAACCTGTAAATACGTATTTCCGTTCTTATTTCCTTTCATAGGTCCAATAATTTCACAAAATCTCCGCAAAATTATTTTGAAATACAAATAACCTGTTTTCTGTAATAAAATGTTTTTAAGATATTTCACCATTCATCCATAGAATTTTCTAAGTACCAACCTACTTAAAGTACTTGTCAAGTTTGATGACTTTCAAGTTCACAATTCCCGAAATATTAAAGTCTTGGGGTATTCCGTTGTGTACTTAGTGGGGACAGGGACGTAACCCCAAATTCATTTCAAGGGGTGGTTTGAGCTCTGTACCAGAGACAATAAGAAACAAGCAAGAGCGTCCCGTCGCCAGCTTCGAAGTTAGAGGGGCACAACAAAAAATTTGATATTGCCATTGGGAATAAAAACTAGCGAATGGTGCCGCGCCGCAGTCGATTTTTTTTTTTAATGGGTTTATTGATGAACCTTATTGATTTTTGAAGTTATCTGGATATATTTCTGGGCTATAAAGGTTAGCGCCTCAAGCGTAATTTTGTCATAAAACGTAAGAAAGTAGTTATAACAGGATCATTTAATAGGTAGTTAACAAACCCTCACTTGAATCGTATTAGCGCCGCAGTCAAATTTTTGTGTAAAGCAACTGTGGTTTAATGGAATTTTACAGTAATTATTGAAAATTCATGACATGATGAAAAAACGATGTAGTAATAATGTGATTCATTTCTCTGGGCTGGACATGTAGTCAGAACAACACATGACCGGTGGACAAAAAAAACATGGAGTGGCAACCAAGAACCGGAAGCAGAAACCCAGAGAGACTACAATCAAGATGGTCCGATGATATAAAGAAAGTGTCCGGACATCAGTGACACAGGATGGCTGCTGACAGGGAGCTGTGGAAGTCGGTAAAGGCGGCGTCCAATACTGGACTACAGAAGGCTGATGATGATGAAGATGATAAAAGGGTGGGTTGGCTGAATAATTTCGGGGGGAGGGGTTGAAGCCTAAAAAGTGCCCCCTGCCTACGGCCATGAGTGGGGAGGCTCCATCCTACTTGGTCTTGATGAGGCATTTCATTAAAGGAATAGGATTAAATCATTACAATGGTCCACAAAGCGATCATGTTGACAAGAAATTATTTCCTAAGTTTGCTTTTGACAGACTTAAAATGGACGTCCCTTTACATTCTCATCCCAAAGCTCCTTTTCTTTTAAATAAACGAAAGCTCTACCTAGTAAAACGGACGAAAGACATTGACTCCCAACAAATTGAAAGTTTTTAAAACCGCATTAAATCACATTTGTTTCATTGAAAACACTGAGAACCTCCTGGCCTGTCCAATGGCTCCTGGGCCGTGCACATGGGAGAGTCTCGCAGATCGCTCCTCCTTGAACGATGACGAAGGAGAGGTTGTGGCTTTCTGGGAGCGGAGGAGGATCCAATGAGTGCTGACCGACACGATAAGAAGAAGAAGATTGAAAACTCGAAAATATTTGTTGCATAATGATATCAACCAAGAAACGTAATGCTTACCGGTGGAAAGATAAATTACAATTTGAGAGTAGTCTTTAATCACAATCCGAGAAACCACGTTCGGAGATTTTGTTTACTATTCAAATGCAGGCAGCCATGGTTGAAGGAAATGATTGGATTTCAACGTTAAAATATCTAATTATATTCACATTTTGACATTTTCAAAATTGTAAACGTCAAAATTCACCAAATGAATATCGTTTTTGGTCTACAATAAAGGAGTCATAATTATTTCGATAGTGTTGTATTGAAACAAATGAAATATACCGAATCTAGTTAAGTGGAATGAAAATAATTTTGATTAGGTACTTCGATAATCAAAGCCATCCATCAATTTGAAAATAAATATTAGGAGGCTTTCAGCTCCCCTGATAAAATTACTTTTCCCGACAGAAGACCTATGGCAGAATGGTAACGACGGTATCTAAAAGTAGCTTCCCACGGTCTTTGATGTTACGGACAGTGCCGTGGGAAGCCACCTTTAGTTTACCTAGATAATATAATATCTCCATTAGGTTTGCGGTAAAGAAAAAACATTTTATCGTTAATGACAATCGATTACGGAAACCGTATAAGTCCTTTCAGTACAGGGGTAGCTCTATATTTTTTGGTACAGTTAAGGGTAGCTTTATATTTTTGGTACATTTAAGGTTATAATCACATTTACCTTCGAGTGCTTTATGGGATTCCATAATAACTCCATTACATACCTAATACAGGAAGAATCCAAGTCCGGTATGTTTGTAACGCTGGGCCTTTGGCAAATTTTGCAAGTCCTATGAATATGTGTGTAAATTTAAAGCAGCGACGCGTTCATAAGTGGCTAAAAATTTTCGTTGAAGTCGCATGTTTGTAGAGCTTGGTGAAATATAATAAGCACGTTGTAAATAATGGAATTAATATCAGTTTTCTGTTTGAATGTAGGTATGTTTTTTCTTATTTCACTATACCATCATCGCTTTAAATCGGTCAAAAAATATTTGTTTAAAAATTTTACGTCTCGACGTAAAATTTAAGAATGAAAATTTGAAATTTCGAATTGTACCTACTAATGAAATTATTTATGAAAATAATTTTCCGCGTAAAAGTTATACATACTACATACATACCTACCACTTTGTATTATTGATAGAGAATGCAATTCGAATTCTTTTAGTAATCATACTTACTGTAGGTTCATTTAGTAGGTACTATGTAGAATTATCATGGAAAGTAGGTAAGACCCTCTCTGATATTTGTTTATTTATAAATGTATAAAAATGAACTGGACCAGCTTAACAGCGACTATTACCTTAGCGCCAGTCCAGTTACAGGTTATGTTAACAAAGTGGCAGGTACTTACATGCTAATACACGGATAACTGACGTACATAGACACCAAAAACACAATAATACACAATTTAAAACTTAACGAAAAAATACAATTGTTCTAAAAAACAATCAAAACAATACAATAATTAATAAAATTAATTAGTATCGCCATAACACTCACAATGAACCATATATGTTACTTTGAAGGGCGTGGTAGAGTGGCAATAAAAAAAGACAAATTTCGTGAATATAATTTTCACGGGTACCCACTAGTAATAATATAATAATTTTTCTATTACCTACTCCATGAGTAACAAATTTTATACCTTTGCGGTCCGTCGATTTTATTATACTTTAATATAAAATGTTCCCGAATTTGATTTATCGGCCACCGATATCAAGTTTTTTATTGAATTTTCTTTACCACATCCAAAAAAATATCCTCGCCGAAATATATTCTGCAGTCAATTGGCAAAATACTGTAACTCAAAAATTTCTGCACCTAGATATTTAATTTTTTTTTTTGTCTAAACTCGTTTTTTCTTTGTTTGTTTGTTTTATTTTTATATATAGAAAAGGATTTGGGCTTGCGTACACAAAACCCAAATTTTTTGCACACTTCGCACTAGTCTAAAAGCCTGTATCGCAAAGTGTGGAATACATCGCCAACACCGGGGTTTGAACCTGGCACCTCCCGCTCGAGAGACTGTCGCCTCAACCAACTGTGCCAACAATGTACTGCACATTATATTTGAATTGTTTTTAACCAAATACCAGTAAGTTATTGAAGGAAGTAAATACAGAGTTTTGCGTTTTACCAGCGATGCCTTTCTTCACTGGAAGGGGAAATGTGGTTTTATTTCTAAGAGTTTCAATAACTTGTACTAATTCTATTGGTTCGACTTGTGAAGGATTTTTTGGAGACTTATCCTTGAAATGAATAAAGGGCAAGAGTAGGTCATTATTTTCAATAAATAATATTTATCAATACCTATATTTCAAGTAGAGGTATTAGAAAATACAGTGAAACCTTTCAAAATGAGCATATTTCGTTCCAGAATCAGACTTGTAAAGCGAAACACTTGTTATGCGAAACAATTTACCTCCTATAAATCAACGTAAAATACAGATAAAGGTATGAATATAGTACAACACAGTACATAATACGAGTAGATATGGATAGATAGATACGTAGTAGTATGATAGAGAAGGCATATATTGAAAAGAAAATGAGATTTTGAGAGACCTTAGATCTCGACAACCTTACTAAATATGCTTTGGAAAAAAATAGGGTAGATACATTGAACCCTTATCTAGCGAATGACCCTAAAAGATTTTTTACATCTCGTATAGATTTCTCAAAAAAATATGTTAAAAACACTTCTGAAGAAATATTTTTCGTTTTGGTAATATGCATTGATGTAGAAGGTATATTTTGTAAGGTTGTCGAGATCTAATGTCTCAATTTATTTTAATGCCAATATGCCTACTTTTAAAATAGCTACGTACGTTTCGATTTGATTTTAAACGAGGGAATAAGCTTCACTAACATAGCTTTTTCAGTGCACCTTCGTCATACATAATTAAATATTGTATGTTTCTACATAAATCATAATGATAAAGCAATTAATTTCCTGTCGTTTGCCATTGAACAAACCTATCTACACGCGAAGATAAGGGTTGAAAATGTTATTTCTGTTCTCTTTAATAAATTATCTTTTAATTGAAATATTTTACCGGAAGAAGAACTTCCCCAAGTATTATCACATCCCTACCTTACCCATTATCTTACCCTACTCCCTACCCGATTTACAGTAAATTCGGCTCATGTTAGTAATTCGACTAATGGCTAATTCGACTGATAAATAAATAAATAAAACTTTATTGGCCAGAGAAAATATGCATAGTTACAAAAACAAGACAATTATAGTGAGCCAAAAGGCGGACTTATTGCAAAACCAATATCTTTCAGTCAACTCGACTGATACTAATTAGACTACTTAATACTAATTCGACTTATAGCTAATTCGAATAATGCTAATTCAGCTAAGACTAATTCGACTTATTGCTAATTCGACTAACGATAAATTTGACTAATAACCAATTCGACTCTTTTCGTACATTTTGACATTAATTTATAATTCTGAACAATAATATTGTAATTATTATGATGCGATTATGTCGTAGATTGTTCTTCTCTACATCATAATAATTACAATTATTGGTGTGAATTTTAAAATAATGTAAAATGTATAAAATTAGTCGAATAGGTTAGTCTATAATATAAATAAAAATAAATAAATATAAATATAAAATAAATAATATAAAATTAGTCGAATAGGAATTACTTTTAGTCGAATTAGCTATTAGTAGAATTAATATTTGTCGAATTAGCTATTAGTCGAATAAGCTATAAGTCGAATAAGTATTAGTCAAATTACTGGATACCCTCCTATCCTACCCTCTCTGATGCCAGGCATTCTTATTGCAACATAATAAAATTACATTCCCATTAAAATTATAATAACGTTATGTTATTAAGAAAATACTTTCAAGTGTTATGAAAATTAATAGAATTCATACAATGTCTAAAAATGACGCAAACTTTTAGTACAGGAAAATATTTTTACGACAATACCTACATGGTGGGTGCCTACCAGTGGCGAAGGGTGGATTTCTGCAGAAGGAAAGCCGGGGCTCACATTTCTTACTGGATCACATCAGAATAGAAACTTGATATATACCTAGTAGTAATAGATGCCAAAAAAAATATTATTCCTTAAATTTAAAATTATTATCGCTTCAAAATCAATGTTTGTAGCAGTCCCAGCTATGTTTGCACATTCCACATCTATTGTTAGTAGGCAGACGGGTAGAGGTATTGTTTTAGGGGTCCTAATTGTCTGACAACTTTCTAAGAATTTTCCATTAGGCTAACAACACGATCAGGTACATATAACGGTATAGGGGTCTATTGTAATATTTGGGGTTCATTGTTTAAATAATTGGTTTCAGGGTAGATATGTAAGTGCATACAGATAAGAATAGTCTTCAGGTAAGATCCTTGCATGGTTGTTTTTCAGTTAGTCTACCTTAAGCTTTTGTCACAGTCGGTCGAATTTAATTTGTAATCGCGAAGTCAAAAAGAATGGACATTTAATATAATTCTGTTACCAAGCCTCGGCGAGCGTGTACTTATTCTGTGTGCATATTGTTTATTGTATAATTCGCCATATCATTTTATCATAGACCCTGTATTGAACTTTGAGTGAACGAACTTATTTGTGATCTAATTCATCGAGTGAGAACGAATCATTAATTACCTCATTAATTGTGTGCACGAACTGTTATTATTATTATCATCGATTACAAGTGACTATTTGTATTTGTACGCTGTGTTTAAGGTACACGAACTGTAATTACTGTTGTCTGCCACTAGTTGAACGAACTGTTATTTTATCTTCACACGTGACTGTCTCAAGTTACGTAATTTGACGTTATCCTCCTGGCCCCATTGCATAACGCCAGGACGCCGCTCTTTTACACCATCAAAGGGAGGGCTGGACAGCCTCTCTTATATCATCATCACCGAGATCTTGGCAGGCCTGTGCCCTGTCATCACCGTTGGAGTACCCGTAGGGCTGTGTGCCCCTACCACCATCGACGGACAGAAGATTTCGTTGTGGTAATAAAGTGATTGCGTGTTTAGTGTTACGTACGTACGTGGACAATTTGGACTCTTTAGTTTTATGTGTAGTGATTATATAGCATCCGTAGCGTAAGTACCTAGCCGTAAGTTTTTTTTATGATTTGTAAATAAATGTATAAAATTGCTATTCATTGTTTTCACTCCTCCAAAACAAACCACCCTCAGGTAGCACAGAAATGGTAGTTGTTTATTGACACTGGGAGCTGAACCGAGAACCAGCTTTCACTCCCAAGCCTTAAGCTCCGTGTCAAACTATTATATCTGTAATTTTAACCAAAAGGTAACATGATGGGAATCGTGTTCTTAGGTAGTTTGGCGCCTGATAGATACCTGCACAATTTATGTTTGTGTAAGAATATCGGAATTTTCTACATGTCGTAGTTGAATACAACAGATATAAGTACAGCGAAGCATGGACCTTCCATCAGGCTTTTTTTTAAGTAAAATATTACACACTTCGGCATTACAGCATTCAGCCTTTGCGCCTAAGAGTGCACACGGAACAAGTTTCAATTCAAAACAATAAAAAATACGAAAATAAAACAACGTAACGTACCAATAAAAGTGATGATGATAAAAGATTATGACTGATCGTCTCGTTGGCTGTTGGTTGGTCGTTGGCTGGTTTAATGTGATCACTTTATTGATACTAACTTAACTAAAATTTACCAAATCCGTCTGCGACGATCAATCATATTAAGCTTGATGGGAAAGATTGCTCCGTCCTTCGCTGTATATCTGTTGGGATAACTACTTGTTATTTAACTAGGACTAACGACATGTAGAAATTCTTTCATACAAAAAATAAATTGTATATTCAAAATATATTTATGTATAAAGATGCTGCCCATTGGAGAAAAGGCGACCGAAAATAGACTACGATGGTACGGACACGTTGTGAGACTGCCACAGGACAACATGATCAAAAGGACAATTGACGAAGTAGGGCCAGAAGAATCGGGCAGACCCCTGACTAGGTACATGGATGTCCACAATCACAAGAGATCTAAAGGAGGCGAGGCTTTGTACGGAGGATGTGGGGGACAGAAGGACTCGGAGGATGAGGACTAGGAGAGCCAACCCCAAGTTAATGGGACAAAGGCGAGGGCAAAGAAGAAGATGTATAAAGATGCTCTATCCTTATCGAATAAAAACACCCCCCAAAGAATACACAGCTGATGGTTATATCCTGCTATGACAGCTTTCAAGAATTCTTTAGTGTATGGGCATGAGTAATTAAGACAATTTGGAGTGCAGTCCTTGGGTACTTGTGCCAGAGTAAGGTATCTGTCCCAGAAATTTGCGTGCAAATTACGGGACACACATTGTAAACTCATAAATTTACATAGATTGTGAAACATAATTAATCTACTATACATATTGTGATGAATGCTCTATAGAAGAAAATGAACGCGAGTAATCCAAAGTTGAATCTGAACTTGGATCCAATCATTGGGACAATATCCCTAATATATTATTCTACATTAATAGGACCAAAACTTGAAGCGTTTGTCTTAAAATTATCCATACAAAATGTCGACAGTCATAACCCAAACGGAATCGAACTAAATTCCTGAAACTTGATGTTGATAAAATTCAAGAGATCTTTTCTAGGCAACTGTGTAAACATACGAAAATCCTCAGATCCCGTAAATTTAATAAAAACAGTAAATTTTTTATTCAAGGAATTTCCAAATATTGTAATTCTAAAACAGCTAATCGGTTGTCCATACTTTCATCTGTCACTGACTTCAGTTTCAAAACGATTCTCTCAGTATTGGCTGATAACAATTCAGGGCGCTGAAGCCCAATGACTGGATATAAGACCTTAACAATCAAGAGAAGCAATAAGAAAAGATAAGCACATCAATGCTAACATAGTATGATGTTGTGATTACTTTACCGATTTCAGTCCATCCACCATCCATCACGGCCTGGAATCGAACCCATTAGACCTCTAAATTATTTCTCAAAATGATCTATTTTGAAGCATTCGACATAATCGTAAATCTCGTGTCGGGATTAGAACGATCATTTACAAACAAATAATAATATTATTCGAGCGGAGACATTATTCATCTCATTCTCAGAATACAAAACAACCCTTGATTTAAATTATCCCTTCGTTTAATAGAACCTTATCTCCAGATTTTGATTGAGGGACTTTGCTACCAAACACTTCCAGGACGAGTACTACCTATCAATTTACATAATTGTCGTCATTATCGGGTATGAACGTATCGCAGGACCATGGCAACTTTTGCAAGTTGTTCGAATATAGTATATACGCATTTTAAAACATTTAGCGATCACCGCTCAGCCATCGTCAAAATATATTCGGCTAATGAAAATTTTTAATTTTAATTACGATCCTAAAAAAATATTTTGAGTAGTTATCGATAGATGTCGACAGGCCGCAAATCGCGTCATTATCAATATTAAGATTTACGACCTACGGTACATGGTGGATGTCCATTTTTAACTTATAAATGAAATGGTTGAAATTCTTAATACTATAAATGACACGCTAAAATGGAAAACTTTAGACTAAAATTGCAGAGTAGGCAGGGAAAGTCAGAACGCCAGACCCTATCCTCACACGTTCAATAATTGTTGTACGTTCATTCCTATGGTAAATTATTTTATTATTTCGTACTCTCTATTCTCCTAAATGATATTTGTTCTAAAATATTCAGTACTTCACTTTATAAACGGGGTGGTCGGTATCCTGGTCGGTAACACGCTCGACTGTTAATGCTCTGAGCGCTGGTTCGATCTCCGATGCCGACCTACTCCGCTTCACGACACGAGCTTTTCAAGATTACTGTGAAGTGTACAAAGATGTATCTGGGTATATTACGATATACCCAGATTCATTTTTTTAATAAAAAAAAATAAATTTGAAAATTTGATACCGCGTTATTTTTTACGGCTTACAGCTAGTAACATAGTAGATATCTCCTTCAGACAAAACTGCCTTTCGTAATAATTACGAATAGGTATTAGGAACTCTATAGAAATGTGATATTCTTGTAATAAGTGAAAATGATTAACGTAATTGAAGGAGGTTATGTATAGAGCAAATAGGTTATGAAGTTTGTAGGACCTTACTTCACTAATGAATTCCTTTTGTATACAGCCTACGCTATCGTGGGCGTCGCCAGCCTCGGAGCTATGGGGGGCAACAACAATAATAATAATAATAATTCCTATAGTGATGTCCACAAATGGTGTCATTCCTAAGAGTCTCAAAGTAAATCTTAAGAAGCTTGGATTGCATGGTGGGCTTCGATACGCCATGCAGAAGGCTGTCCTGCTATCATCTTGCAGGATTGTTAGAAGGTTTCTCTCTCTATAGCTCTTAAAAACTCTCTCATGATAAGTGCATTTTTGTGCACATCATGGGAGAGAGGGACACCCAATAGTATATAGGTAGTTTTTAGTTCTATGTAATATGTTTATGTATGTTTAAAATTTTATATTATTATTTTTATTTTAAAGCTAGTTTTAATGTTTTTGTATTTTTTTTTTATATGAATGTATTATATAGATCTGAGAATTTTTTGTATACTTTTGTGATAATAAAATGGATTTGAAATAATAATAATAAAATTTTATTTACCGTAAATATCTATGTACAATATAATTAAAATATAATCAATATGACATTTTGCACAAGATGTTCTAATCCCCAGACAGCAACTGTCGTGCTGGTATAAGGGGACACACAAATATAATTATATAACATTAACACTTTACACTACATATTTTCACTATAACATTTTACTTTTCATGTGATGTCTCTTTTTGTAAAAACATACTGCTTAATACATTTCTCGAACACATGTATTATATAACATATAATGTTATATAATGTTATATAATAACATGTATTATATAACACAACAAAAATTAAAAAAAGAAAAAGCATAAAAAACACGAGCGCCGCGAATATTATTTGTGAGACAGGAAGAAGGTCGTGATGTGGTTTGTTTATTGGAAAATGTGTATAATACTTTGCAAAATAATACGTACGAAAAATGATTATTTATAAAAAGGTGATAAAAATAGCGCCGCAAGCATTTTTTTTATTACACTGATGGATTTTCATACTAATTTTAGAAAATTTATGATATGATGAGAAAATGTGTTGTAGTAATGTGATTTTTTGTGAGGTTTTACCATTTAGTATGAAAAATAAATACCTATTCCAATATCTAATCAATCGTCGGCAGGGGGGGGGGAAGCTGCCCCCCCTGACGACGCCCATGTATACAGTCTACACTATATTACAATATTTGAACCAATCTTCGGGCTATTATAATGAAGGTCAGGCGGGTTAGTAGGCTCTCTAACGTTCTTAGAAATATCGTGTTAGAATTTCCGTTACATAATATTCAAACTTCAATTTAGATAAGAATTCCACGAAAATTTACGTCAAATTTACATCTAGGGAATAACCGTAATAGTTTTATTGATTGAAGCGAAATTAATAGAAAAAACTAAATTTTTACCATTTAATCTTGCGATCATTCACGCGATTTTGAACCCAAATGCCGTGGTAAATGACCGTGACGTCATGGTTGGGTTGCGAGTTTTGACTCTCTGTCAGTGTCCCTTATAAAAATAAAAATAAATAAGACATTACTAAAATATGGTGATTTTGGAACCATGATTTTCTAAAACGGAACATGATCTATCGAACGATTTAAGCTTTTTGACTTCTCTTTGTCCCTTAAGATAACACAGAGCCGTCAATATTTCAGTATGAATAAAATAATACACCCAATAAATCGTTTAAAAACGCTTGAAAAATTGATTTCGTTTCGCATAGGCTATAGATTGTTTCTGAATTATTGATCGGGTAATATTTTCGACATTTTGCTGAGCCTGATAGCATCCAAATCTAAAAATAATAAACTGCCGTCTCAAATAAGAATCGCGTACAAGCCAACTTTAGTTATTTTTAGTTTTTCTTTTATCAAAATGGGTATTTCAAACTCAGACACATCTTTGTATATATCTTTGTAAATAAAAGTTGGTTAAATCGTTCGCTAAAAAATATCTCAATAGAGGGCCGTGGACAGTATATAATATGTACATGTTTAATGGCGCCTCTGATACCAACCTTCATAGCACAGCGGTAGAATGCCGGCTTGTTGGGCTGGAGGTCTGGGTTCGATTCCCGACCGCGGCAGATGGATGGACTGGAATTGGTGAATGTTACTTAAGTGTAAAGTGATCACATTAAGCCAGCAGATGATCGGTCATAAGCCTGATGGAAGGTCCATCCTCTGCTGTATATCAGTTGAGATATAATTACTTGTTCAGACACATCTATTTCAATCATAAAAAGTCTGTATTTCTATACGTAACCCTTTATTATTTACAACTCCTTAATTCCACGTGTACGCATGGGATTATATGGGCTATACTGATCATTTGTTTCTATCATTTCAGTTTCAACTTTTTGACTTACATAATATATAAATAAATAAATCTTTATTAGCCAGAGAAAATATTCATACTTACAAAAACAAGACAATTATAGTGTGCAATATATACCTACACGGTTTTTACTCAGTAGGTACCATACCTTATTAGAGTGTTTCATTTTGTAAGGTTCAATATGTAAACTTTTAGCCGACTTTGCTAACGCCCCGAGTCTCGGTTCACGAATATTGGAAACTGAAAAAAAACAGTAAATCGGAAAGAAGAGATGGGGAAGGGAAAGGAGGGGAAAGGAAAGAAGGGAAGTCAAGAATCAAATGCTACGTTTGACGATAAAACTTGGTTATTTTCATATCGTTTAAATCTTAATGAAATTCGGCATATAGTCATAAGCTCGCCCTAGTAAATAAATATTGAATTTTATATTGGTAATGTTACATAATATCTCTGTATCTTGTTCACCATATATGCATATTTTACATCACTGAGATTCTGGGCCTAAGCAAAGTCGCATGAAAATAAATAAAATAAACTTAAATAGGTATTCTTTATTGATCAAATAATGGCGGGTTCATTGCCCAAGTGCCAATCATCACATTTTTGGAAAGTCGAAGTTTTGGAAAAATCACATTTTTGGAAAAACATCTTTTTAAACTTTTGGAAAAATCTCCTTTTTGGAGTTTTAGATTTTTTTTTTTAAAAACTCATTTTTGGAGTTTTTGAAAAAAACTATTTTTTTGGTTTTTTAGATTTGGAAAAATCTTATGTCTGGAATTTTAGATAAATCACATTTTTGGATAAATGAAACATCCTAAAGATGTACCCACTGAATAATATAGTTGTAGATACCATGAGGAGATATTGTGACGGTCTGTTCCTTCTTTATCCAAGATAAACAATGAAATGAAAACAAATAAATATTTAGACTTCTTGCAAACTTTGGAGATTTATTTGTGTAAGCTCCACAAAAAAGAACAAAGATTGCCTATTATTATTATTACTAGCTGTAACCTGTCAAAAATCACGCGGTTTGCGGAGTTAGCAGACAGAACAGATTTCCAGACTTTTAAAAATCCATATCCTTACACGTATAATTATGTGCGTGTATTCTAATAGTAAATTATTTTTTAATTGAGCAGAGTATTTTTTATTCTACTCAATAATATTTACATGTACTACAATATTCACAAATTCATTTTATAAAACACAATGTACAAATTAAATATTCGCGAGCTTTTAAAGCCGCGACTTCTAAAAGTGACAACAACTATCTGTTACCATTCAAAACATTTTTAGGCTTTTAATTATGATAAGCAATATTATGTCAATATACTCGTAAGTAATAGTTGAGTCTTCACTGGTTTATTTGCGGGTGATATTGTGATTGTTTATATTGTATGTAATAACTGTATGCACTCTATAAGATTAATAAAATATATATTAAAAAAATGGTATTAACCGTAAAACAATCATCTGCATCACTGCGAGCACTGCGATCACTAAGTGTTTTAAATTCCGTAAATATTCAAACAACTTGCATAAGTTGCCACGGCCCTGCGTTACATTCTTGCCCAATTTCCACGAGAATTATGTTAGTTGATTATTATTGGGTGGGTACTGTTCTGTTATTTGTCAGAATAAAAAGAAAAAGTTTATTTCTGTAGTAATATTGTCTATCTACTCAATCATTTACAGTCAATAAAATCTTCTTTTTTGAGATTTTTTTTATAAAAATACCTACAGTGTGTTTTCTTCTGTGTGAAATATTTTGAAGGGCTGATGGAAAATTATGTATAAAAAAATATTTAATGCATGACCAAAATGAAGCAATTTGGAGATATGGCCTTTTGAAAATACAAGAGTATCGAAATCTTTTTTAGATTTTTTGATAATATCTCTGGACAAAACAATGCAAGTAAATATTTAAAACTTTTCACCAAAATCCCAATTTGTGGTTTTTGCATTAAGTACATGGAAGTTTTTGTTAACTTACTAAGTTGGATATATAATACCAGCCAAACCCGATTTCCACTATAGTTTTAAAAGAAAATGTTTTTAGCGCATAAAAAAACAACAAATTGAACATAACTAACATAAGGCACTGACGACGATTATTGGTCTACAAACAATTTGCAGTCCATGCTAAACTAGTATATCTTGACACGCGTAGGATAAACCAGTTTGGCCTACGTTCAACTAATTTGGACTGAAATCGGGTTTGGCCGATAACATTGCATACATTTCTAATAACACGTTTTTTTTTAATTTTTCACAGGTTTAACCGAACGAGTCTAAAATAGCTGAATCGATCAACTGAAAGGTAAGTGGCTCCGATATTTTCCTAATAATAATACATTAAGAAGATAAGAAGAATCTAAGAATATAAAATCACTAATTTCCTTAAGCAAACGATTCTCTCTTTGATATGAAATGAGAATATCCGTTTAGTAATGATATTCTTACTATAACTGTTAGTTATAATAATTTTCAGTAAAGCTAATACCTAATATTATTTGTGACTTTATCTAGAAATTCCAATTATTATATTTCTTCAATTTATTGCCTATTCAAAGCGGTATTCTCTAAAAACAACGGTTTTGTAAAACGTCCTAGAAATAAAATGTACCTACCTATAACGAAAAGTTAAAGGGTATTTTTTTAATGCAGTGGTAGAATGCAGGTGAAATGAGGTCGTTAAAAATAATGTGTGCGAAAATGCTGAGAGATAAGATGAAGAATGAGGTTATTAGGGAAATGAGTGACTGCAAGGCTGGTGTTGTAACTAGAATGAAAGTGAATAAACTAAGATGGTTTGGGCACGTTGAGCGTATGAAAGATGACAAAAAAAAATATATTTGAGCGAATGAAGTGGTGTGAGGAAACGCGGCCGCCCGAGACTGGCCTGATCCGATCATGTCGACCAGATCCTCAAGGATGGACGCGTTTTAAGTAAATTGAATCGGAGAGCGTGTATGACAGATTGCATGAACGTGACGGAGGCTAGGAGTGTGTGCATTGTGCAAGGATAGGGCTGTCTGGCGCTCTGTCCTTTCTGCCTACCCTGCATGGTACGTGGCGTGAGGGCATAGATAGATAGATAAGTATATTGATCATGAAAGTAGAAATGCGCCTCTCTGTAATATTTTATGGTTTAGGAAATAACACCGGATATGATATTTCGAAAATTCGTTTGTTCTGATACAAAATAATAATTATTTTAAAGGAAGCAAAATACACGTTAAATAGAAAATTGTTTTATCAAAAGTGGCTACTTTGCTCCAAGCTTTGTAAATTAGTTCCTTTTGAGGGGTTTTCAATTTATTGTTTTTCAGGGGGATCGTTTGAAATAGAGCGGATCCTACTACTGCGTCGCATAAAATAGCAGCAAATTTTATAGTTTCCATTATGGAAGTCTTTTTTGTGTTCAAAAGTTCATAATTTTAAGTGCAACATGGTCAAGTGGTTGGAACACGTCTGCCTTATGAGTTCAGAATTTTATTAATTAATCAATAATTTTATTTTATAAGCACAAAACAGACAACGAAATACAGATATAAGTAAAAACATGAAAGTAAAACAATAATACATTCATAGGGCAGTTGTCATCTAAAAGCTTGTGCCACAGTTGAGAGCAAATACGGTCACTCCGGTCGCCTCACACAACCATATCCAATCTCGCCCACACAATCATTCATTGCACATATATACAGTTATACAACTCAACCAATTTTAAATATTAGTATAATTTTATTAATACAAAAGAAAGGCAAAGAAAGAAATGACAATAATCTTCTTCTTCTTATTTCTCAGCCCTTTTGATTCCAATGCTGGACATAGGCCTCCCCTTTGACTTTCCACTGATATATAACATAAAACATAAAAAATGAAGCATCAGGAATGAGGGGGTGAGGAGAGGGAGGAAAGAGGAGTAGTGGACTTCGTAAGACTTCTAGGACTAGAGGGGCTGCTCTAACTGGGTAGTTACCAGATGGGCAGAGTAGGGGAAGTACAATAGATCTTATAGATCGCAGTAAATATTAGACCCAATTTAATAAAATAAGATTAATACCTAAACAACTAGTGGAAATTGATTAAGTATATGGATATAAATCTTTATTGTTCTGGTTCAACTGGACTAGAAAATCCGTTCAATGTTATTGAATAAATATTATGATACGTTGAAAATGATGTTGTCTGAAATTAATTATACACACATTATTTGAAATTCTAATTACTGATTTGCCTATCAGGTGGAATGTACTGGTCTATTGGAAATAGCAGTAATAGATTATATTGGCACACACACTCACACACACACACGCACCCACTCACCTATTCACCACTGATTAGATTTTAGTTTTCTATTATTAAACGTGGGAATTTTCATAGCATTCATTTAATTCCTCTTCTGGGGTTGATCAAAGAAAGATAAATAAATAAATTAAACGTCAAGAGATGGCAGTGGATAATCAAATGGTTGGTGTTTATGACTCGGTTTCTTCGCAGTCAGCTTGTGGATTAGTGGGTAGAATCCTTGTTTCACAGCCGCGGGGCGTAGGTTCTTATCCCACCCAATGTACGAATTTTTCAGAGCATTTTGGGGAAATCCATGAGGTAACGTCAGGAATACCTATTTGAGAAATATTGACGCGGAGCTTTGACTTTCAGATATAGTACTGAACAATGGTCGTTCACATACGAAAGAAGAAAAAGACTCCCGATGTAACCATTTTGGTCGCAGACCGGTCGCAATACGTTACCACAAAAAGTATGGCGACGGAGCGGGCGACCAGATTTCGACTAAAATGGTTACATGGGTCTGGTTATAAAAAAAATATAAATAGTTTTTCTACATGTTCCTAAGTGATAAAACCTGTAAATTAATATTACATAATAATATAATTAGTTAATATTATTACTAAACTATGTGGTCGTCATGTGGTCGAATAAACTCTGAATAAACATTTTCATGTTGGATACTCCACAGGAGATTATTACTGAACCGAATGTTTTGTTGGAATTATAATATCCATCTAATTATTATAATCCTATGAAGCATGCCTTAAATTATATGCAATTAATTAATAATAAATGAGGCCTTGTTCTAAGAAAAAAAAAATATTTACTTCATGGCAAACAAAAACAAACCAAACAAAAAGAACAATACAGATCAAGTTCAAGTAATGCCCCATTACCTACATGTGTACACAACTAGCCCATACAGATAAAACAATATTCATAGTGAGAGTTCAGGTAATTCCAGAAATTGTATGTTAACAGTCAGTAAATGAATGCACAAGTAACAACAAATGAATCGAAAGGGGTAAAATAACGGACACGGTCACATGAGCGATGGTCACTTGGGCGCCGGACACCTGGGCGATGCGACACCTGGGCGACGGGACACTCGGGCGACCGGACATCTGGACGACCGCAAATATTTTTACTTTTTTGTGAAGTGCCTGCGATCTTCACATAAAATAAAATGTATTTTTATTGACAAACTACAGAGGACGAACAAGGCAAGAATACCCGGGCGACCTGTGGCAGGATATGGGCTTCGACTCATATAAAAAGTTAAAAAGAACCGCATAGGACAGGGATGAGTGGAGAAGGAGATATGGGGCTTTGCTGCAAACCCATAATAACGATTGAAGGAATGTGATTCTGATGATCAGAATTTGATTTTCGTTTTGTTCTGGAGACAGTCCAAACAGGCAAATAATATAACTTTAGAATGTTTTCTGGTATATTTTTGCCAAAGTACGTCAAAATTATACCAATTCAGGTAGGTGCCTACCAGTGGCGAAGGGTGGACTTCTGCAGAAGGGAAGCTGGGGCTAACATTTCTTATTGGATTACGAAAATTTAAGCACTATTATACCTACCGTTTTTCCCAAAAGATAACTCGATGGGAATCGTGTTCTTAAGTAGCTTCTCACCTGGTGCCTACATATCCTTGAGGTACCTACTCTGTGTTATGATAAGGCTCAAGTGTTAATTGTTTTTGAGTCCTTAGGCAGTTTGCGAATGTTTACACCTAGTAAGTGACTATAATTACCTTCATTCATGCCCTTGGGCTAAACCGGGGCGTAGGCGGAGTAAACAGGTCACCTTAGGCATGAGATTAAGGGTGACAAAATTTACTGTGACAGCCTTATTACACTTCATCATTTAACGTCCCTCGTGGAAACATAAGGGACTCGCAAATCTTTCCATTTGGAACGGTTTTGTACTGATGCTACTTAGCTTTTTCGTTTCTCAAAAGAAATCAAGAATAGCATAAGATTTTTCTATGAGGTTTCGTGCATTTGTTAATGGTCTTTTGTTATAAAAATAGTACAAACTAACATTATTGGTGGCACTTGCGTGCATTACATAATAAGGCGAATACTAGCAACAAGGTACACAATTACACATCCTTTAATTAATTTAACTCTGTTTATAAACGTGTACCTAATGTATATTTAATTAGTCTTACAGTTTATCCTCAACAAAGACGAGAGGCATCTTCATTCACATAATGTAGCGTTAAGTTATCTCCCTTGGGGAGGAAGCAGGATGGGTGTTCCGACGCTTACGATTCGGCTTTGGCTGGCTTAAGTGATCACTTTATGCCCAGGGTAACGTTCACCCATTCCACCACATCCTGCTGTCAATTGTGTAATTTTTTAAAGTTGTGAACAACAATTATGTGAATGAAGATGCCTCTCGTCACTTCTATTGAGGAAAAAACTGTAATATGTTTCCGTCTGTGCAATG
Organism: Ceraclea dissimilis; assembly: GCA_963576895.1. Classification (NCBI taxonomy): domain Eukaryota; kingdom Metazoa; phylum Arthropoda; class Insecta; order Trichoptera; family Leptoceridae; genus Ceraclea; species Ceraclea dissimilis. The sequence continues at coordinate 14,546,674 of OY756370.1, forward strand.
CAGATAAATCCGGTTCAAAACCAAAAATAATTTAGGTATATCTCAAATCATTTAATTAGTCTGTCCATTAAGGGCTTGGCACCAAGAATGACGTCACAGACATTTCCCACGGCATTAAGGTTCAAAATTGCGTGAGCAATTGTATGATAAAATGGTCAGTTCCATTTTTTGAGGTTAATTTTGGGTCTTTTAAAAAACTTTTACGGTTATTCCCTAGATTTTAATGCATATTATCAGTACAACAAAAAATTTTTACTCCGCGACTTTCGGGAAACGAGTTTCCGTCTTTCGGAAAAAAGATCAGAGGTGTTTTTAATTAATTTATTTTTTGTGAAATCTATACAAGATATAAAAAATCTTTTACAGTTTTTCCCTAGATAAATGTTCAAAGCATCTACCCTATTTTGTTCCAAAGCATATTTAGTAACGGTTGTCGAGATTTAAGATCTCCCGTTTTTAGAAATTTTTAAAATGTCGGTATGCATATACTCTTAAATTGAAAGTAAAATGATCAATGCAGCCATGTTCTGTCCATTAAATTGGAAGTAAAGCATGTTCAATTTTCAGAACACGATTTTTTAACGAGAAACAATCCGTCGTGAATTGCTTAACAAAGAGGGTAAGCCTAAAAACTCAGATTGATATAGAAAAAACATCAGACGTTCGAATTTCAAATTCAAATCCACTTATGTTCGACGAAGTGGGTACCAACATAACAATAATATTATGTAAAACAATTTGTTTGCGACAATTCGATTGTTTCCGTTCAAACAAATCATCGCGTGTAAGGGGAGCTGTATGACAGATGCCTGACACCTAATATTGTGTTAAGAGTATGCATACCGACATTTCATCAATTTCTAAAAACGGGAGACCTTATATCTCGACAACCGTTACTAAATATGCTTTGGAACAAAATTGGGTAGATGCTTTGAACATTTATCTAGGGAATAACCGTAAAAGATTTTTTATATCTTGTATAGATTTCTCAAAAAAAATAAAATGATAAACACCTCTGATCTTTTGCCGAAAGACGGAAACTCGTTTCCCGAAAGTCGCGGAGTAAACATTTTTTTGTACTGTTGATATGCATTAAAATCTAGGGAATAACCGCAAAAGTTTTTTGATAGACGCAAAAATAACCTCAATAAATGGAAAAAACGCTATTTTTACCATTTTATCATGCGATTGTCTCGCAATTTTGAACTTTAATGCCGTGGGAAAAGGACTGTGACGTCATTCCTGGTGCCAAGCCCTTAATATAAACACGATTCGTGCGATAGATTGTACGATTTGTGTATTGTACGAATGTGTAACGTGTCATACAATATTGACAACGTGTCAAAACACCTTTATTTGACAGGTTGTAAATCTTTCGTGACACAGTGAATGTATGGTAATCTGTAATTTGTTTTCATATTAGTTCCTGAAGTGAACAAATACATATACAAAAAAATGGACATATGTATTATGCTGGCGCCACAAGTTTTGTGTTAATTATCAAAAACACGTGTGGATGGGACCTTTCTCTTGGCTCGTGTACGTAACCGGTACCGTTAACGCCTTTTTACTCAGAATCCACCTTGTTCAGTTTTTGGTACTTCTAACTATGTATTTCATTGTCTGTATTTTTAACACAGGTAGATAACATCTCTTTGATCCAGATAAACGTGGTTCAGATAATTGACATTCCTCTGTATAAACGTATACAAAAGTTAAAAACGTAAATATGTAGGTACGCGAAATAGTTAATAATTTTCTTGTTTTATTATAGGGCAGAGCTTATCACATTATTTTATTTTTATTTTATATTATATGTGACACCCACAGAGACATCAACCAAACATGAATACATTATCATTACAAAAAAACATCTCATGTCGACTCTCCAATTAAGGGCGCCCGCAACATACACCAACAACAAAGCTGTAAAAAAAAACAGTAAAATCAATCAGCGCTCTCAAAAATACCACCAATCAAACGACTCCCAAGCTCGAACAGCTCATCATTTATGTAATGAAATAGGTATGTGCAAAATTTCTGTTCATTGTTTTTACTGTTTTTAAATTTTAAATAAGGGATTAAGGGCATGGCACCAGGAATGACGTCACAGTTTTTTCCCACGGCATTAAGGTTAAAAATCGCGTGACAATCGCATGATAAAATGGTAAAAATAGCGTTTTTTCCATTTTTTGGACTTAATTTTGCGTCTATCAAAAAACTTTTACGGTTATTCCCTAGATTTTAATGCATATTATCAGTACAAGAACAAAAAATTACTCCGCGACTATCGGGAAACGAGTTTCCGTCTTTCGGAAAAAAGGTCAGAGGTGTTTTTAAATATTTTTTTTGCGAAATCTATACAAGATATAAAAAATCTATTACGGTTATTCCCTAGATAAAGGTTCAACGCATCTACCCTATTTTGTTCCAAAGCATATTTAGTAACGGTTGTCGAGATAGAAGGTCTCCCATTTTTAGAAATTTTTGAAATGTCGGTATGCACACTCTTAATGTCAATTGACATAGGTTATGTAAATACAACTTGACGGATTAATCACAGTACTTTATGCAATGTGACATAACTCAGTTAATTCAGATTAAAAAATATATATCTTCTTTGTGGGCGATACCGATACTCCTGTCAGACAGAATGATTTTTAAAATGTTCATTGAAGCAAAATTTCTATGTGGCGTGTCTAGATTTAACCAAGACTTTTTTACAATACAATTATACACCCTAGATGCGTTTTTCGCCGTCTTCCAAATGAAACCAATCACGCCCTTCCGAAGTGCTTGGATTCCTTTATTCCGATGGCGCCTCCCACAGATTTAAATTGCTGATTGACAGATAATAATAATAATGATAAAAAAATATGAGTTCTACTCGTGAAGCACTTTCGTGAGATACTGCAAACACGGCGGTACGCAGTGACTGGATTCTCTCGATCGCTCGGTGTCTTCCGAGGCTTAAGCTGTTCAAAATCTGATCTGGATTTATTTTCCAACGCCCTTTCAAACAGTACCACACATGACCCCACACGACTCTGGGATCCCCTGAAACGCTTTATATCTTTTTGGTCTCTGGAGAACGCTGATGCATTTTTACACAGAATCGTATTGTCACCGAGTGATCGTACATTTGCGAAGTTTCAGGTCTCTAAGTAAAAGTGTTTGAAAATTCGATTGCAAGATTTGCGCACAGAAAAAAAACAATGCAGTGAAGTTAAATAAAATCTTAAAAAAAAACTAAACTGCATAAGTTCGCAGGATACAATTGAATGGATATACTTACCTAATGAAGTAGAAAACTTGGTACTAATATACCAAATAAGTTTTATTTCACGTACTAATTCTGTATACTCAAATATGTATTTACGTTTTTTCTTCGACAAATATTTTATTGGTCGACTGGAAACAGCAGTGCCATGTGGTAATAAGCCCGCCACTTATAAAATTTGTGTAGAATAATACCACGTAGGGTAATGTTTGAATGCACGTAGAATAGTTATATTTGTTGGATTGTATGTACATATGTACAGAGGCGAAGTGCAACTTAATGTTTGCAGTGAATTATTAAGGAGACTGGTGGCATTATCCAACTGCAACAGTCAGACAGGTTGACAAGCCCTAGCAAGGTAGACGTAGACAACACAACAGTTGAATAGTCATAGTAGAACCCCATAATGGAATATATCTAAACACACACACAATATTGCTAGGTACACAATATTGTGATGTATTGTGTGGTGTTCCAAAATAGATTTACAAATATTCAAATTCAAATACAAAAAAAAAACAGAAAACAGGATACCATTAATAGGTCTCGACAACATTTCTAAATGTACTTTGGAAAAAATAGGGTAGATACATGGAACCTTTATCTAGGGAATAACCGTAAAAGTTTTTTTTTTATATATTGTATAACAGATTTCGCAAAAATAAATGCGTAAAAGAGCTCTGATCTTTTTTCCTAAAGACAGAAATTCGCTTCCCGGAAGCCGCGGATTTTTTTTTGTAGCGCGAAATTATCGCCAGAAAGTAAAAAAAAACGCTATTTTTGTCATTTTTTCATTTCATAATTGGGGTCCGAGCTTTACCCCTTTAAGTTTATTTAGACAAATTTCCTTTAGTGCCATCTGATTATTATTCTTATAAATTCATTCATACAATTTTACTTTATTCATTTATTTATTCCATATACGGCCGAAGCCTTTAACAAAAAAAAAAACAATGGTCAATAATGAAATTGCCATTGTCCTGCGTTACAAACAAACAGAACCGATTTTCACCAGAATTATGTAAGTTGATGATAACATCTACCTATCGAATTCTATGATAAACCTTACCTACCCTCTGTAGGTACTCGTGTGTATAATATACAAATTAGGAACATTTTAATAAATCCTTTGAGGGTTGAAGTTGGAGGATATGTTGCGAGGGTTGCTACCGTGTAATAATAATAATAATATGAAATGTGATATTCAAAAATTGCAAATTATTAATATCTGTAGAATCTGACGGGTTTCCATGTATCCATATATCCATATAATATCATATCCCCACACAATTAGATAAAATATGTTGGCGTGTGTGCGGGTTTTTTCGCAGTAGTTTGTTTCAAAAACACAATTTTTTTGTGAGAAACATCGGATTTTCTACATGTCGGGCTAGAACAAATTCCTAAACATTTCTTCTTCTTTCTTAGGCTCTCTCTATTACTGGATTTCGGCCTCTTCTAACTTTTTCCAGATCCTACTTCTTTACGTTTAATTTTTTATCCACCCACAACCTACTTTTGCAATAAATCTGCCTTAGACTGGGTTTTCACCTGCAAGAAATGACCGTAAAAGATTTTTTATATCTTGTACAGATTTCTTTTAAACAAAATGTGAAGAACACCTCTGTTATTTTTTTTTCGAAAGACAGTAATTTTTTTCCACTTTCTCCCGAAAGTGGAAAAGAAAATATGCATTAAATTGTAGTGTGTAATCGTATTTTTTTGCTGAAAAGCGATTGTTCATGCGATGTTTAACCTTAACGCCGCCACCGCCGTGGGAAATGACCGTGATTTCATAATTGGGTCCTTAGCTTCAAAAAATAGTATTTCAAATTACAGAATTTCTTCATGTACGAGTACGTTAATCCCTTTTCAACTGTAGGTATGGGTAATAATAGCTTTTAGTTGATTGTCTGAATTTGCGTAGAATTTGTTGCTATCAGATTCAATTTCACAAAGATTTACTACCCAAAGATATTATTATTTATTAATATTCGTATGTATGCCATATTAATATCATGAAGAGACCTTTTAATGTAATGAAAGAAGACACATATTACGCAGTTTGTAATATTTACACAATATAAACGTATATTGGGTCCAATATAATCTTGTAGGCTTTCGCAGCGTGATGAATCCATATCTTCGTTGTTGGATCTTCGGGTTTCCTTTCTGCGTGTAGAAGGTTGAATATTTTTTTTTAAAGGATCTGGGCTTGCATCAAACAAACCCAAATACTTTTCTGCACACTTTGCACTAGGCTAAAAGCCTGTATCGCAAATTGTGGAACACATCGCCACTGCCGGGGTTTGAACCTGGCATTATTAAACATTGAAGGACTCCCACGGGCTCAAGGCCCTTCACATCTCCGGGTATGCGCATTATTAGCGACCTCTTTACCTGCACTTCTAGGCAAATCTTATTAAGAGGTGAGCCCAGGGTAAGCCTTAAGAGAACACCCCGCCAAACCCCATCCCTAAATTACGTTCCTTCAGTGTTCTTGTCCAAGGATGGAAACATCCTGGATCTGTCAAGTTGTAGTCAATACAATCTTGTGTACCAGTCTTCAGTATTACGACGACGTTCTCAGTATTGGCTGAAAAAACCATGTAAGTATCGCCAAAGCCAATTTACAGCGGAGTGCGCCTAATGTGCGTATTAACTAAAAGTCCTTTTTTGTCAATTATTTCATCATCACTTCTGCACTACGACAGAAAATAACGGATACGGATGTCAAGGTGGAATAGTATGGTTCTGTCTGTCAGTTAAATGTTTCCTGGGTATAATAGGAAATATAACAGAGACACGTTATGCAGGAAATATATCGAAGGTTGGAAACGGAATCAACAACAAATAACAAACGTTATTTTGAGATAAACCACTGAAAAGTAAATTTCGTTACACGTAATGGAGTTACGGTGAAGGGTGAAAATTAAATGTAATCGAACAAAACAAACCTATAAAAGATAGAGGGAGCGGAGTACCTAACAAATAAAACGTTTCTCGTTCTCAACTGTTTTATTCTGTTCTATTCTAAAAAGTGCTCGAAGACTCGAGAAATTTCGATAAGCCGACAAAATGTTTTTTCACTAATGTTACGCGATTTTCGCAGTGGTTTTTACAACGTGGGGAAATAAGCGACAATATAAAAAGAATCTGGGCTTGCATACACAAACCCAAATACTATCCTGCATACCTTGCACTGGGTTAAAAGCCTGTATCGGAATGTGTGGTATACATAGCCAGCGCAAGGGTTTGAACCTGGCACTTCCCGCTTGAGGGACTGCCACCCCAACCAACTGCGCCAACCATGGACTCATTAGATGTAGGTAGTTTCAATACTCGAAGAAATTGATTTAATCTAGAAGAGTAGGTTAGCTGGCAGAAAGTCTTAGAAATGGGTTGGCTGACAGAAATTGCCATTTGGCAATAAGCCCGCCTTTTGTGTGTTTCTTTATGAAATAAAGATTATTTTATTTTTATTTTATTTAGGTACTTATTGTAATTTCTGCATCGTACTTTTCGGGAAATCTCGAAATCGCGAATCGATAAAATCTGACAAACGACTCTTTTCAATATACACGTTTTTGTTCCCGTAAGAAAGTTTTATGGGAAGAAAAACGGTTGAGTTTACTCTTTAAATATTTAATTTGCGAAATATCCAGCTGTAGGCTTGTCAGGTACATTTCTAGAAAGGTGTGGGTTTTATAGAGCGCCTTAAGTTGAATGTTGTTTTGCCTTGGAAGACGTGGAACAACTCGATAAAATCTTGAAAAACAAACAATATATCTGTACCTGTTTGTAAGTTACAAAAATTCCGGATGGTTTTGGCTTGAAAATAGCGACAAAAATAACCGTCTTCGTCGGGGCTCTAGTCTCGTTCATGTGAATAAAAAGTCCAGCATTCTTTCTTTGACGTCCTGAAGGTCAGCGTCCTTTAAGAACTTGCATGACGAGCTTAGGTATTGTTGTGGGGTTCATTCTTTTGATATGGTCCCTTCAGAACCCTCTTCTTTGCCTCCCGACGTTTTTATTTTATTTTATTACAAATATAAGCACAAAACAGACAACAACCAACCATAATAGTACATTCATTATTCATCCGTCACCCACAAGCATGCAACGCAGTTAAGAGTGTGCATACCGACATTTCAAAAATTTCTAAAAACGGGAGACCTTCTATCTCGACAACCGTTACTCAATATCTTTGGAAAAAAAATAGGATAGATGCATTGAACCTTTATCTAGGGAATAACCGTAATAGATTTTTTATATCTTGTACAGATTTCGCAAAAAAAATATTTAAAAACACCTCTGACCTTTCTTCCGAAAGACGGAAACTCGTTTCCCGAAAGTCGCGGAGTATTTTTTTTTCTTGTACTGATAATGTGCATTAAAATCTAGGGAATAACCGTAAAAGTTTTTTGATAGACGCAAAATTAACCCCAAAAAAATGGAAAAAAACGCTATTTTTACCATTTTATCATGCGATTGTCACGCAATTTTGAACCTTAATGCCGCGGGAAAAGACTGTGACGTCATTCCTGGTGCCATGCCCTTAAATTAAAACATGTAAGTTAATTCCGATCGCATCATAATCCCACACCCAATCTCGGTCACACACTCACTCATTGCACACGCACACCTCAGATATTATACAGCAATTAAGAATACGACCAAAGAGAGAGACAGAGAGCAGATTAAAAAAACTAAAAGCAAGCAAGGTATGCAATGCAAATTTGAAATTTTTCTATAAGAAAATATCAGATCTAGAATGCTCATCCACTTTTACGGATTAATCTTCTCCATTTCCTCTACAAGGAAGACGGCGAGGAGATGGACATACATCACATAGCTTATTAATTATTTACGAAATTTCTTTTCCCGTATCTATTAAGGGTATCTTTTATTTTTCATGATATCGAGTCAGGCGGGCAACATCAGAGTTTGATGAAAGGTTGGATGAACGTATACATACATGGGCGTCGTTAGGGGGATTGGAATAGGTATATATTTTTTCATACTAAATGATAAAACATCACAAAAATCACATTACTACCACACATTTTCGTATCATATCACACATTTTCTAAAATGAGCATGAAAATCCATCTGTTTCATAAAAAAAATTGCCTGCGACGCTATTTTTCATTTAGTACTTTTTTATAATAAAACATATAAGATATAAGATAATTTTTCATAGGTACATATATTGTTGTGCAAAGTGTTATAAGTATACATTTTCAAATAAACAAACCATACATCACGACCTTCTTCACTATGTCTCCCAAAAAAAATTCGGTTGCGGCGCTGTTTACTCGTTTTTTGTGCTAAGTACATCATTTTTTTTAAATTTTGTAGCCCTTTCCCTAGATCTGAGGCTGGCGGCGCGCCCATGAACGTATACATTGTATAGAGTAAAGATAAATCTAAATAACTGTATAAATGTTACGAGTAGTAAAGTTTAATTGATTTAGTATCCCCTGGAGAGACGAGGGTCTGATCTGATCAGCAATAATTGGAAGTGAGAGAGTCACGAAACTTAGACGTTAAACTACGAAACAGTTTGCTGGTCTAACTCCACTAAGTGTTATTAGGAATTATTATATTGAGTTTCTCTATAAGAGCATTGTCGTTACGTCTTGGGTCGATATTAGTGTGAATAACCAATGACTTCGAAGGTCGTCACCCTTAATGATAATTTTGAGACAATGAGGGTATAACAATTCGCAACATACGTAAATTTCTTCACTGATTGTAGAGTTTGTTTAATGGAATTAATTGGTAATAAATTAAGGTTAGAGTAGTAATGGCGGTTACACAAAAACATATTTAACCAAATTTTCACGGTTAGGTATACTGAATGAAGAAATAGTGAAATCTATCATTTTCATATTTGTATTAACAAACCCTTTTTTATTTTTATTTTTATTTTTATAAACATCCCAATTTCGCTTTAGCATTATAAAAAACTAAAAATTAAAACTGAAATAGTCATTCAAATGACTTCATGACTATCGACAACCAAATAATGGACCGGCAACAACCGATTCCTTAATCTTTGATGGAATTCGGTCCTCATATTGTTCATACAAAACTGCATCCAGCGCCTGCACTTATAGTCAAAATACTTGATAAAATATGTTCAGAACAAACACACATTCTAAACAAACGCAGTTATAATTTTCACACTACAAGATTACTAAGTCTACATTTAGCCATACTCTTTACCATAGCAGAAGGAACGGTAGAGGGCAGTAATGTGAGAGGTCAGCCAAGTAGCAGTTATATGTACCAGATTATTGAGAGAGTGCGCTGTAACACTTACACGGATGTGAAGAGATTGGCGAGTGACAAGATGGCGTGGAGAGAAAGAACGGAAATGATTGGTACAAATCAATCGACAAGATTGTAACCACACTATCATTTAGCCACTAATCGTCCATAATGACATACGATCGTCAGGGCGTTGGTAATAACATTAAAACAAAAAATACCGCTAAGTGGCGAAGGATGATGATTTCTTTCAGTTTGAAGAGCACTGAAGGGTGGAGTAGTAGAAAATGATATATCTCTGAATTGAAACTTAGGGCATCGCGACGCAGACAGAAAACGCAAGTTTTAACTGTCGTTACGACGCTGTTGTTTCACTTTTTTCACTTCAGAAGTTCGTTCATTAAATAATCATCAGGAAAAAGTTCGTCATTCCTGTAACAAAATATGCACGAGACTATTAAATATTCCATTTGGTAAATTGCTTGAGACTTTTGTATTAAAAAAGGACGAAAAATACACCTAATTGTTCTTATTCATTTTGTGACTAAACTTTTTACTTTTTGTTTTATGAAACAAGGAATGGTATTATCTATCTCCTAACTCACGTGTCATCTCACCTCACACTCACGCAAAATCGGCACAACCGATGTTTTTTGACTCACGGTGTGAATCGTGTGTCCCCCTCGGGTGAGTTTTTCGAGTGAGTTATCAAACATGACCTCAGCCAAGTAATTCACCCAAGCATTGAGCAGTAATGTAACAGTCCGCCTTCTCAAATAGTACTTTAAGCGTGGCGTATATCAGTTTAATAATTGCGTCGAATTGCGGTTTGACCATTCCTAAAGGTTAGGATTTAAATCTGCTGGATTAGAAGCTAGATTTATGCCGAATTCTGTCGTTTCCCAACATAAGCACTTTGCTTATTTGACAAGAAAATTTAGTATGGTGTAGATCCGTGTGCTGTGAATTTTTCTTCAAGGGACATTAAGGGCAATAAGAGTAGTTTTGGGGAAGATTTTGTCAAGGGGAGCCCTCCTGGGAAATCTTACAAAAATATATTTAAAAAAATGAGTGAAAACTGAGTGACTGAATGGAAAACTGGATGATGTTTTAGGAGCTTCAGTGGTGAAGGTAGTTTTACCCTTAATGTGAACTTCAAGTTCGAAAAAACATTTAAGTTTGAAGTACGGGATACTTAAGTGCCTTATTAATTATTTTGCAATCTCCCTTAAGGAATGAGTATGTACAGAGGTCTGCAAGTAACGAATTCTAGGTACATGATAATCAAAAGTTTTCCGACCACTAAACGCTCGTTACGAAGTTAATATCCTTGTTTATAATGAGTATAATTAATTACAATAAAAAGACAAACATAGAGAAATATAGATAATCTTATAAAATGAACTCAGAACGCCACTTCCGCCGATGAGACAAGAGGAATGGAGAGAGTGGAGAGAGAAATGGAAGGGTAAAGTGATAAGACGGTATCTTGTAAGAGAAGGGCCCCAAAATAGGGATGTTTAGTCACACATTTCATATCATCGATTATCACTGGGGAACAAATTGTAACAGAGTTTCTATTGAGATATTTTAGAGCTAAATACTATAGGTATATTAATTTCAAAACTGTAGTTAAAAGTTTTCTCTTTATGTGAATTTGACTATCCGAGGGATCGAGCGTGCTTCAAAAGAAGCACTATAGCTCTCTTACTGACTGACAGAAACCTCTGAGTCGCCCCAGTTGAATGACGCCGTAGGAGACCGTCGTCAGGCGAAAATAATTGCCTAGAATAGTGCCTCATTCAGCTGATATCCCACTTTGCAAAAAATTCCTCTTTTCTTCTATTATTTTAAATGACGTTCAGATAAGTAGGAGTACTGATTGATTAAGAAGTTGTCAAATGTCTTTCAAAAATTTAACTAACGTCCTGAGTTTAACGAAAGTTTGTGAGTGATTTCATGAAGTAAATTGATTTGTAATATAAATAAACAAATTCGGGTTAGCTGTAAGATGCCTATGCAATAAGTTCGCATTCTGGCACACTGATATTGTCTTGTTTTTGTAACTGTGCATATTTTTCTTTGGCTAATAAAAAAATATTTATTTATTTAATTTCGTCGACAATAAATTAAATTTCATCGATGTTACATTGCCAACCCTAAGGGTTAGTAGTTGTAGAAAGAAGAAAGTTTGATAAGAAGGGATGAGAAAGAATCGCAAACTTTGCTCTCACAAAAGTTTTTTGGACATGGAAAAGACAATATGAAACAGTTAATAATTAAGTCCCCTGAGACGGAGAAATTAACGGTTTGTTATTAAAAAGTTCTTAGCCAACAATTAATTATAAAAGTTTTATTTTTACTTGTTTAAATAATCATTATTTTATTCGCCCAAAGAAGAAATTAATTATCGAACGTTTTGTTACTGTTACAATTTATTATCGAGTTTTTTCTACATATTCGTTGGATAATAAAAGAAAAATAATTATTGGGTATTTTGTTAATATTACAATTAATTTTTCGGGAAATACCTGATTTTTTCTTCATATCGTAGTTAAATAACAAAAGTAAAGAAGAAATTATTTATTAAATAGGTATTTGATATTAAATTGCTAGGTATAGATAATTATGGAGATTAAGACAATAATAGTGACATACTTATAACTATGTAAAAGGTAGCCTCAATACAGACGCAAGTCCAGTGAGGCACCACGCATATTACAATAATGAACTTAACTATATTTGACAAGTGAAATATTTATACCTTTAAAGTGTACACTTAATGAAATAAAAATTATTATTATTATTATTATAGTTGGACAGCAAAAGTAAAGAAGAAATAAGTTATTGAGTATTTTGTTACAATTAATTTTGTCTACATATAACGTTGGATAACAAAATCAATGAAAAAAATAACTGTTGGACATTTTGTTAATGTTACAATTTATTTGTTATTTCGGGAAGCGCCGGATTTTTCCTCCATGTCGTGGTTGGAACGCGGAGCTTTGACTCTCGGATACACTGCAGAATTGTATATACAATGGTCATTCGCATATGAAAATTAGAGTGGTCAATAAGTGGGCGATGTTTCAGGTTGTTTAAAAAATTATATAGGAACCTAATTCCAAAATCAGAAATCAGATAAAGATTATCGATGCCCTTTGAATTTCAAATGATTTTAAAACTTAAAAGGGGCCATGGTGTGAAAGAGACGTCTGGGAAAAATTGTTTGAATATACTAAACAAACCTGATTTAGAAGTTGGTCTGTTCGATGGTACGGTCATCCGCGAGCCCATCCATGTACACCTTGGTCACGTTTCACAGCCAGAGCGTGTGCGTGCAAAAAGGGGATCTGGGTGTGCTAATTTTATTTATTTATTTTAAAATATTAGGTGTGGTAATACAACACTCGGTACGTTGACTGACAGATGGATGAACACGTTTCGGGTCCCACTGCCAATCCTTGACAATCGAAGCACAAGCTTTTGCCGTTGCGAAGCGCGGCGGGTACTTGCTAGTAAATAAATAAATAAACAGATAACTGTCACATTGTGTTATGATATTCTTTACTAACTTATATTTTATTTAAAGACGTCAGAAAACCAAAGGTGATTTTCTCACGTAGGCGGGTAGTATTACTACATATTCCTACATTATCTACGTCAGTACTTCCCAAACAATGAGTCGCGACCCACCAGTGGGCCGCGAGCGAATATTGAGTGGGCCCTAAAGAATAATTAATAAAATACAGAAATAGATTGGATGTATAAAACTCACTGCGATTAAAAGTAACTAAAGTTGAAGTTGATGCTGAAACTGTAATGAAGAAAAATCGGAAACAAATACATCCCTCCCATTGAAATAACTTTGTAAAAAAAAACTTGCAGGTGTAGTTATGTATGTAATAAAAAAAAAATAAGTCGTGTTTCTTATTTCAACAGTCTTCCATTCAAATTGGTAACACTTGTAAATTTTTTTTTTTTCATTTCAATTAGAATGAATAAGTTCCACTATTCGCCACTACGGAATCTGAGCATTACCAATATTAATGCCCTCTTTAAACTATAATAAATTTCGCCTGCGGCGCCAACTTCTTGGTGCGTTTTTTTAAAAGGCAAAATTTTCGTGGTGGGGGGAGGGCGGCGAAAACTCAGTGAGTGCCTTCACCGAGAAAAATTGTAAATCTGGCGCTAGTACACCCCCCTTTCGTCTTTTCTTAAGAGGTGGGTCGCAAGATTGGATTTTTTTTTTCGATTTGTCGGCACCCAGTCAACTTTGGGAACCACTGCTCTACGTGATTCTTTACAGCCTAAGTTAATATTAAATTCTAGCGAAACCTACGTGTCTTGATATTGTTTTTTTGCGAAATATAAAGGATTTTTGACATTGTATGTTTTTTTTTTTATGAAAGATACACGGATAAAGAGTGACATGAAAAATTCACGTCTTAATAAAACTTAGATCGCGAGATTTATTATCCAAATACAGAATGTCAAAACTGGATATTTAGAGTAGGCATAGAGTAGGCATTTTCATATTTCAAAAATTCTAAAAACGGGAGACCTTAGATCTCGACAACCGTAACTAAATATGCTTTGGAAAATATACGAGTATAATAGATACATGAAACCTTTATCTAGGGAATGACAGTAGGTAACAGATTTTTTATATCTTCTACAGATTTCTTTAATAAAAAAAATGTGTAAAATACCTCTGATCTTTTTTACCGAATGCCTATGGCGGTGAAAAATATGTTTTTTTTTATTGATGAAATGCATTAAAATCAAGGGAATGACCGTAAAAGTTTTTAGATTGAAACGAAATAAACCCCAAAAAAACGGAAAAAAATATTTTTACCATTTTGTCATGCGATAGTGTATACGATTTTGAACCTTCCGTGAGAAATGACCGTGACGTCATAGTTTGGTCGTGAGCTTTAAAACACACATATTTTATTTCGAAAAGTTACGGAATTGAGCCTAACATAACTACAGTTTACGGTAGTTAATATGTTATCCACTTACCTTTGAATTTATTGAAAGCAGTAACCTGGAATTAAAACGATTTTACTAAATAGATTATTGTAATTTGTTAGTAATTCGCTGAACAATATTTCCAGAAGACTAAACAATGTTCAGTTCATCAACAAAATTTTATAATTTTTTCCTAGTATGAAAAAAGCGTAAATAGCGCCGCAGGTGAAATTTTTTTGTGAGACGTAGTAAAAGAGAAGGTCGTGGTGTGGTTTATTTGAAAATATATATAAGCACTTATATTTTGCACGATGATATGCATGAAAAACGTTTTTTACAAAAAAGTAAGAAAAGGGAGCGCTAAAATTATTTTGATGAAACAATTGTATTTTGATAGATTTTCATAAAATAATACGATGAGAAAACGTGTGGTAATAAGGTGATTTTTTGTGAGGTTTTATAATTTAGTACCTATGAAAAAATAAATACCTATTCCAATCCCTTAGGGGCAGCTGCCCCCCGCACCTGCCCCCCCCCTGACGACGCCCATGAACAGATGTCTGACGAATTCACGAAAACACATCAAAGTGGTTTATTACTCCATACCTAGAATTAGTGTTTTATTCCCACATACTTACATATTCTACTGATCAAAACATGGGAATAACAAATATGATGAGAAATATTATCTCACGAGCTGTAACTCGTCAGAATGACGTGGTTTGCGGGGTAGGCAGAGAGAACAGATCGCCAGACTTCCTTATCTTTACACATTCCTATATTAACGTAAAGGATGAGAACAGTGTTGCCACATTTTTAAAATCAAAATCTGTATTTCAAAGTCTAGAAATCTGTATAAATCTGTATGAGATTATAACAAGCCAAAATCTGTATAAAAAGGCATAAAAAGCCAAAAAATCTGTATAAATGAAATTATAAAACAAACAAAATATTGTAGTTTATTGAAAAACTAACCTTTGTGATGCCTTTTTGAGAAAATAACAGTAGGTACTCGTGCTTACATAAAATATACAATTTTTTTTGTACATATTTTTACTCATTCTACAAATGAGATTTTCATCTATTTACTAATTATAAAATGACAATTGTGATCGAATCTATTCTTTTTTACTTTATTCTTCTGATTTATCATAGAAAATTTCCAAAATCCCAAAAATCTGTATAAAACAGAGTAAAATTTGTTATCTGTATTTGTCTGTTCCCGTTGCCAAAAATCTGTATAAATACAGATAAATCTGTATATATGGCAACACTGGATGAGAATTTATGCGTTTGAAATGTGGTGTTGGAGGAAGCTCCTCCGAATACCATAGATAGAAAGAAGGACGAATGCGTCAATTAAATCTGAGCTACACATTACAACTCGTTAGTCTGCAGTGTGATTGTTTGCTTGGTTTCTTTAGCCATATTGGAAGACGGAAGCTAAGCAATTTATAAAAAAATGATAATGACTGGCCGAGTTGGAGGCAGGAGAAGTCGTGGACGTATACCAATGAGATGGTTCGACCAGGTGACGGATGCCATTGGAACGATGTTTGCTGAATCATTGTGGCGGGTTGAAGACAGACCAGGGTGGGCCAGACTGCTGCGAAAAGTACAGCGAGAATTACACAGTACTTACATTAAATAAATAAATAATTTCTAATTGGCCAAATAAAAATATACATAGATACAAAAAACAAAACAAAGGTAGTGTGCCAAAAGGCCTAGGTACGTATTGCAAAAGCAATATCTTACAGTCAACCTGGACATTATTATGGTAAATAAATTTTTAATTCAGCGTAATAATTTCTATTCTACAGAATAATATTTATAGTACAATGTTTACCAATTCACTTTATAAAACAAAACGTACAAAATCTAACATAAAGGAGCTCAATGATAATAACATGGTAAACCTAATAATTAATTAAAACCGCGAATTACAAAATTCCCGAAATCTATCCATGACTACTCAAAACATTTTTGTTGGCTCGAAATGTAAATGAATAAATATGGTTCCAGAGTACATTTGACAATAAGGCCAATTAAAATAAGAAATCCACCTAATTTAGATTCAGTTTCACGGCTTCAACAGTTTGCAAAACTCAGGAACATATAGACGATTAAACAATGCTTTCAAATGAACATAATTTCTGATCGCCACCACAAACTAGCTATACCAATACCTATATAAATCTGTTGTAGGACCTGACAACAGTACGACCTTCCAGTCTAAACATTAAACGATAATAATTTATATAAATTGAGGAAGTTTGGTTTGGGAGTCCTTTTGGCAAAACTAAATCAATTTTGTGTTGTATCCACGGACGTCGGCAGGGGGGAGCAGCCCCTCACCCTCTTGGGTTTGAAATGCGTATACATTTTTTCATACTGAATCATAAAACCTCACAAAAAATCACACTATTACGGCACATTTTCTCACCATGTCATAAATTTTGTAAAATTAGTGTAAAAAATCCATCAAAATACAATGAAAAAAGCATTGCCTGCGGCGCCATTTTATTGTTGCATTTCAATAAAAAAACATTTTTCACAAATAATATTGTGCCAATCATTATGTACAGTTTCAAATAAATCAAACACATCACGGCCTTCTTCACCATGTCTCTCAATTTTTTTTCGCCTGCGGCGCTATTTATGCGTTTTTCATCATATATCCATTTTGGAAATTTTTGTGGCCCTCTCCTAGCTTCAAGGCAGGCGACGCCTATGGTTGTATCTGCCATAATGATTTAGATTCCTAGAACTCACCTACTAAATTAGAAATTGTTATCTAACGGTTGTTAAAATGACTTTTAAATGATGCCAATTAGCAACCCCTATGTTGTGTTTGACCTATGCGAAGAAATATCAACTTTTGGTTCAGTTTGGCTGTGGTGTGCCACAAGGTTATACCTTTGGCCCCTCATGGAAAAACACCGCATCCTGAGTTCCCGTTATGTTTTCATGAGTTCCAAAGAGAAACAGTAGTATATTGGTGGTGATGAATTGATGATATTATAACCTGGACTGGACAAGTCGCTAACAGGGAAAATATCCACTTTACAGGTTACATCAACTTACCAAAAGTAATACCTAACCATCAGTTCAACATTTTAAATAAAATAAATAAATAAAATAAAATAATCTTTATTGTACAGAAGCATACACAGGGCGGGCTTATTGCCAAATGGCAATTTCTGCCAGCCAACCCATGACAGAAACCAAAGTGAGACATAACTAATTATAAATTTAGTACCAAAAGGGTACCTTTACCTAACAATAATTGAAAACATAAATACATACATAGAAAAACATATTATACATATATTAATATATACATAAATGGTATATGGGATGGTATAGGGGAGGGATGCTGGGTTCAGGAGGGACGAGTTGTGGGATTTGAAATAGAAAGGTAATGCTGCTTCAATCTACTCTTGAAAGTGGAAATAGTTGGTTTCTTTATGCTTGTGTTTTTTTGTAGTTCAGCTTTCGATACCATTGCTGGTATCATCTTCAGGATGAAATGTGTAATATAGTCCTTTGAGTCATTAGTCGGTAACTGCCGCAGTCTTCATTGGTCATCTGTATAAGAAAGTTCAACTTTTGCAGCGTGAGCAAAAAGCATATCTGTATATCTTCATAGATCGTCTGTCTACGAGAGTAACCAATGCTTACCCCATAGGTATTATACTGATGGTACTCATAGATGAAACAATGGTACATGTCCCTTTTTGTGAAACCAAAAATAATGTCCTCGAATTCCTGTGATGTCTAATAATAACAAGAGATAAAAATATCATCCTTTGTTGTTCTCTAGTCCCCAACCTGTTGGATCTCACTGAGTGGAAGTAAATTGTACCGATTGGTAAACGTGTAATTGAATTAGACACATGTATTCCAGAAGACTTAACTCTGGGGGAAAAACAAACAGAGAGATTCATACATTGTACAATAATAGAACGCCCAGTTACTGACGTCATAAGATAAAATCACGCACGAGGTAACTTTACGCCGGCTCCACACGCTTCCCGAACCTCGACGTGTGTTCACAAGTGTTCACGAGTTCGCTAGCGTGTGTATTGCGCTTTGTCTTGGCTCGTCCAGGTTCGTGAACGAAGGATCACATATGAGCTAACTTTACGCCGACTCCACACGCCTTCTGAATCTCGATAGGTGTTCGTAAGCGTTTACGAGTTCACAAATGTGTGGATGGAGGGGTTTTTCTTGGTTAGTGTAGGTTCGTGAATACTCGTGAACGGACGGTTTCTATACAAATCAATGAACGTTTGCGGCGAGCGCCTACGAATCATCCACACGTTTTTCCGTTGTTTGTGAACGCAGTTTATGAACGCCGGCCATGCAGGTGGAAGCGGCATTAGTTTTTTAGAGTTTTTTTTTTTAATGAAAATGGATATTTCAACCTAGATACATCAAATGCTACCTAATTCTAGAAGTGGGGAAATCGGGACCCATTATTTTATCCAAAAGGTAACTCGATGGGAATGGTTTTCTTAGTAGGTGTCTTCGCGTCTGGAAACGTTTTATTTAAAAATTTATCTAGGTATACTTAGAGTGTCTACACAATGAATCAGTGATCTGCGTAACTACATTATTTTAGTATTTAAAATATGAAACAAATTACAAATCGTTTCGGAAAATGAATGCTGAAAGATGATTAAAAAAGAAAATAGTAAGTAGAATCACAAACAGATGTTCATTATTCAAGAACATAATCAATTCGTTCTCTTAACCCTTGAATGCCAATAAAGCGTTGAATCGGCTAAACGAAAATAGGATAGCCGTCACCAAACATCAGGATAGCCGATTTAATCTGATAAGTGTGCTCGTGTCGGCTCTTAAGGCTCACAACCAAACTATAACGTCACGGTCGTTTCCCGTGATATTAAGGGTGAAAATGGCATGAACAGTCGCATGATAAAATATTAAAAATATCGTCATTTCCATTTTTTGGGGTTATTTTCCCTTCTCTCAAAAATTTTTTACGTTAATTCCGTATTTAAATGCAAATGCAAAAAAAATCTCACGACTTTCGGTAAACGAATTGGCATGTTTCGGAAAAAAAGCTGAGAGATGTGAGGTGTATTCTTGTAAGGAAGTGTTTAATTTTCAACAGTTAAACTCAAAATCCCGCCGATATATCGGCCGATCTTTTAGGAGCACCTACAGGGTATGAAGCTATAAAGTGTTTCAAGGGTTAAACAATAATCATATTGCAATTGAATATTCTATCCACAGCCTTCTCCGCGAAAACAAATGAAGATGATAGAAGCAATAATGCGATTCCAAGTAAACCAGCTCACGTCTGCACTCAACAGATCACAATATCGACAAAGAGGAATAAAAAATGGAATTTGAATAATATTATATCTGCTCAGTAATACGATCATCATTGAAGTATGAAACGTTTAATAGAGAACCAAACCATTGGTTTCTTCTTATTATTATTAACTAAAATAATCCACTCTTCGGCATGACAGCTTTCAGGCCTTTGCGCCGAAGAATGTGCTAACATGTACAAAAAATATATAAACACTCAAATATATCAAATAACTAATAAATAACGGATGAACATACATAAACCAACCTCATAATATCTCTCCAATGAGCTGCCCCTGCACTGTTAAAAGTGTCTATTCAACAATGAGGGACAGTAGTTTGGCTTCAATACTACAAATGGTAATCTATTGATTTCACAAATCTGCTGTAGTTAACGGCGAAAATGTCGATATGCTGTAACAGCTCGTTGAGACGATTTTATTTAACAAGTGAACAAAAAAATGTGATGATATGCTTTTGTAATAAAGATCCAAGTTCTACTCGTGAACCACTTTCATGGGACACCAAACACGGCAGTATCTTTTCTGTCTCTCCTTGCTGTGCGTGGATGATTCTCCTCGACCATCCTCTCAAGCAAGAGACCTTATTGTGCCTAGTGGGCTCCATTGCGCTCTTATTTTCAGCCCATTTTTCTCCGCTGTTGTATATAGGCCTTTTCCTGATTCTCCCATGATTCTTTGTCCTGGGCGCTCTGTTTCCTGCCATGTCTACCAGTTCAACAATGTCGTCACCCCATCTTCTCTGCGGTCTCCCTACGTTTATATTATTTTCATTCAGGAATTTGGGGGTATAACTGTTGTCGTTTTGTCTTGCCACATGACCTGCCTACTGCCATTTTAGTCTTCCTATTATTTCGGAAAAGTCTGTGGTCATTAGGCTCGCATCTCTGAAAACTGTGACTATCTGTACGAACAGCATTTTAAATAATTATACAGCAAAGGTTGTCGATGGCTACTTTTCTATAATGAAGAAGTAAACATTGTGGAAAAATAATATTTGGTTATCTATCATTCTTAGGAGAGTCTCCTGTGAATAAATTATTAATGTGGATGCAGAATAAATAGATAAATATAATAAGTAGTATATTCTATAGAAAAGTTGTAGGCTAGGTGTAAATTCGTAGGTAAACATATTTAGATAATAAGATATATTTGAAAATTAAGGTTATAAGATTGTAGGCCCGGCACTAATAACATACCAAAAATTCAGGACTATTGGACCATATGCATAGCTCTCATAGAATGGTATTCCGCTTTTACTGAGCTATAGATACGAAGCAACTAAATTGTTTCAAATACAAATTTTACATGACGCCAATTCGCAAGCATAAAAATGACAGAGTTTTTATCTCTTATTTAACCAACATCAGTCAACAATTGGTCTTAAATGTTATAATAGTGTTAAACTTTTACACCCAGTGCATGGTTGGCGCAGTTGGTTGGGGCGGCAGTCTCTCAAACGGGAGGAACTCCGTCGGTGGCGATGTATTCCACACTTTGCGACACAGGCTTTTAGCCTAGTGCAAGGTGTGCAGAAAAGTATTTCGGCTTGTGTATGCAAGCCCAGATCATTAAAAAATGGCATTGTGTATTTGTCTTTTAATATTTTATACTCGAACCTAATCACAAATTAACAAATGATTTCACAGTTCTCCTTTCACTCCTGTACGTAAGAGGGCGGTGGATGTATAACAGTAAGGTTTCTATGTCTGTGATACATATAACTAAATAATATCTAGAAGGTTAGGAGGTATTAGGTATTTACTAAAGGCATGGTCCATTACAGAATGTACAGGTCACGTAACTGAGCAGAGGGAAGACATAATAAAGAATGCATCACAGTGACTAGAAACATTCAAGTATTCAGTCATTCAGGAAACTTAGTTTATTTATTAGTAAGTATTATTTATTGTTGACGAAGTGCAGTATTGGACCATTTACATCTAGACCTCTGTTTTATAATAATTTCTCTCTCAAATTCTGTTGTCATTGACGTAATGTAGTTCTGGACATATTTTTTTAAAAGGATCTGGGATTGCATACACAAACCCAAATACTTTTTTGCACACTTTGCACTAGGTTAGAAGCCTTATCGCAAAGTGTGGGATACATCGCCAGCGCCGGGGTTTGAACCTGGCACCTCCCGCTTGGGAGACCGTCTCCTCAACCAACTGCGCCAACCATGTACTCAGATTTGTTATGTGGTTTAAATGAAAACTGCTAGTCCTACGAAAAAATGTATGGCCTATTTTTTGTACAAAATTTACAAGGATTTTTTTGTCATTGACTACTTTTTCCTATCCTATCTCATAAAAAATGCGGAAAACGCGAAGGAGGACCTTCGCGGGGGGGGGGGGGGGGGGGCAGGGGGGTTGCGGCAAGATTTTGATTAGCAACCCTAGTGCGATGTATTAACCTATTGGTAAGCTATCATTTAAACCACATTTCGATCAAATAACAGATACGTCATAATTTTAGCAATAGGCTTTTAGTCCAATTATAGGTACGTCACATTTTTTTTTCATAAAAAAATCATAAAAGTATCCCGGAGAATTTGTTACTTCTTATTTTCGGTTTATTGTTTCGGAGTTGAAAATAACTATTCAGAGAAAAAATTCATCGCCTGAAAATAAATATAGGAATAATAATAATAGTGATGGGGATTGTGGCTGAAGTACCTACTGGGGTGAGTATTAGGTAATACGAGTATTATTATCTGATGGGGTGATACGTGCCCGCGTAAATAGTGGCGGGCAATACCAGGGCGAGACCTTCATGACCATAAGTAATAAAAATTTCTGTAAGACCAAAATATAGTGTAGGTACAGAATACATCAAGAACATGACGCGGAAAAAATAGTGACAGGTGTGTGGAGTTTTTCGAATTGTTGATTTATTATTTGTATACTTACAAGAATTTCGGCTTATCGCAGTTATGCAATCTCTTCCATTTAACCAACTTTTAACTTGAATTTCTCGAAATTGGGTCAATTCAATTTTTAGTTTTCGATAACCGTTTAGTTGAAAGAGGTCCTAAGAAAGTTTCATTAAAAACTGCATCGTCTGCAACTTGGTCTTTATATCATCGTCGCATATTAACCCATCCGAGATGTAGGTAAGAATTTAAATCTTGCAAAAATTCCAAAGTTATTGAAACTTTGGAATGTTTTTATATGGTTTTCCACTCCAGCTATACTCAATTTACTGTACTTTTTTTTTGTAAAATTAAATTTTGATCAAGAAATTGATTGCAGCCGGTCGCCCATAAACGATTCCCAATGTTTCAATAAATTGGGAGTTTTAAAGGTTCCCACACATTTTAAATTTATGACTACTGGGCTATGTATAATTTTAAAAAAATAATAATATTTTTGCCCGTCACTACACGTAGTGGTGGAGATTTTCAATTTCATTGGTATTAAAATAAGAAGATATAAAAGACTTTCATTTGATCGCAGATAAAATGAATATTTTTCAAATCTATACATAGCCACCCACCGCATATCCCTTGCCTACTACATTTCAGATTATTTTTCACGCTGCGTGACTGTTTTTTGTAAAACGTAGTTTTATCTATTGCCAGAAAATGCTGTTGGTCAGTAGCGTAGCGTCAGGAGGGGGCGCATAATAAACGGTCCCATACAAAGTAGCACGCGGAAAATACAAAATTCACACTTTATTTTTGGAAAAAGAAATGTGTTTTCAAATAGCCAGATAAATGTGGAAGCCAAAACTACCAAAGAAAACACTTACTAGTAATAAAAATGAGTGTCCAACTTCCAAGTTATAATAAATTCTGAAGTAAAAAGTCTGTAGTCTAAATAAAGTTATAATAAATTCTGAAGTAAAAAGTCTGTAGTCTAAATACATAAGCTTTTAGTGACACAGAGAATTTGATTATGTAAAACTGACGAGTCCAAGTGCCCGATATAGGGTCTAAGGACGATAAACAACAATAAACAATAAAGAGAGCTACGGAGAGGAAGTTGCTGGGCATATCTTTAAAGGACAGGGTACCAAATGTTCGTATCAGAGAGAAAACCAAGGTAACCGATATGGCGGAAAGAGTCGCTTGCCTTAAAAATGGAGCTGGGCTGGGCATGTTGCCAGGTGCCAAGACTCCCGATGGACCAAGAAGATAATACAATGGCGGCCAAGAACAAGCCCAAGAAGCGTCGGTATAGACCCCAGGAAAGGTGGTCTGACGAAATCAGGAAATGTGAGGCCTATGTCCAATAATGAACAAACGCGGCAGCCACCTATCACCCAAGTCATACAGACTCGTTGGCTAAACTGGTTCGGGCACGTTCTACGCATGCCCGACAGCAATAACAACAGCTGTCTTCAGTATCGCCCTGAAGGCAACAGACGTCAGGGCAGGCCTGCAATGACCATCTAGAGGCTGTCACATCGGTGCTGCGCCAGGCTGGAATGACATGGGAACAGGCAACGGAGTTGGCCCAGGACAGAAAAGCCTGGAAAAACTGGGTGACGACCACATGCTCCACATAGGGAGCGGACGTGGATATGTATGTATGTATGTCCAACAATGGATCAGGACCTGAGTGGCTGCTGAAGAAGAAGAAGAAGTCTAACTGTATATATACGTAGGTATAAAATGTGATACAAAAATCTAAATATTATAAGATTTATAACGTTCCTTAATATATTCCGTCTCACGTTTGAAACATCATGCTGTGCGTATCTTCATACAATAACGTAATATAAGGAAATATTAAGGAAATACGCGTTTATAACAAGTTTATAAAAATACGTGTCGCTTGCTCTAATAATAATGTACTCAGTGGGGTGGCCCGTCAATGTACGGATATTTCATTTTATTTTATTTGCAAAGAGCACAGACAGTCTTACAAAAGTATATATAGTACAGAATCAACAAAAAGCTGACCAGTAAAGGCTCAAGAATTACCAGATTACAGAGACTTGAAAATGAAAAATATCGGAACACAAGAGATGTCATGATTTGGGTGTTAACTATAAAAGTTCCCGACCCAACTACGACGTCACGGTAATGTTCCATGGCATTTCCAAGGTTTAAAATCGCACGAACAATCGCATGATAAAATGGTGAAAAAAGCGTTTTTTTTTCATTTTTAGCGATTATTTTCGCTTTAATCAAAACACTTTTACGGTTATTCCCTAAATTTTACGAGTTATGCATATTACCAGTACAAAATAAATCTCCGCGACTTTCGGGAAACGAGAAAGGAAGGGAAAAGGATCGGAATGTTTTTTTTTTGTTAAATCTATACAAGATTTTATAAAAAAAAACTTTTGCAGTCATTTCCTAGATAAAGGTTCAATGTATATACCCTACTTTTTGCCAAGGCATGTTTATTTAGGAAGGTTGTCAAGATCTAATGTCTCAAAAATATTATTTTTTGAAATATCAAACTGCCTACTCCAATATTCGTAAAAAAAAATCTTCATACAGATTGACGGGACACCCTAATGTAGGTACAGATATGTACTCCCTGGAAAGCCTAGGAACAATAATCTCATAACCACCTTTTATTGAATAATCTATTTTTATAATGCCAAGTTTATGTTTGTGTGTAACTATATCCGAGCACCCACGTGAATGCAACATCAATTTTCGTATACGCCATTTCTTGATGTAAAGTGCGCCAATTTACCACTTAATTACATAGGTTATATTCCAAAGGTAATTTCCACTCTGATTTTACATAATGAGTCGCAAAAATCACTGAAATATCACCAGGCTTCATGCAATTGTGGACAACCAGTATGACAGTCAATAATATATTTCTAGCGAAAATGGCCTCCACCATAGATTTATCATAGATAATAATAGAAGGGGCTCAATGTTCAATAGTTCTTCCCACCTTTATATAGGTTCCTTTAGGGCGTTAGCTGCTGTGCAGTCACCAAGGACAGCTGACGTGCCTGCAATCGTTGGCCGCGCAACAGAAAACAGTTCACCCTAACTCAAGATTAGTAACATTTTTTTTATGATGGCAGCTTGTCGATTGCTTTTTTTTTCTCTACACTCCCTGTTTCTCTTAACTGAATAAACATTCGGATCAAGACGGTCGATCGCATGGTGGGACATTGTCCTTTCAATTAGTTCAAGGGCGATATTTGGGATAGAACCATGAGGTGGAACCAAGGGCAACTTGGGGAAAAGTTTACGCGATACTTTGACTCCCAGATCATTTGTACAGTGGTCGTTTTAGAATGTCGATAACATCGTGATGTCCATCGGGCGTAAATGGGTAGGAAAAACTAGTACACGATACCTACACATGATAAAAATTTAAGACGAATAATATGTTTTTTCTGTCACAAAAAAATATTCATCTTGAAACAAAAATTTCTCTTGAATAACAAAAGCACTTTAACGATTGAATTATTTAGGTACTTTTTTTTAATAATGCGTAAAAAAGAGTACCAAGAATATTATATCCCTCGGCAACCGCTCGTGTTGGAACAAATCAGCCCTGAGGCAGAAATTATATTTTCCGAAAATTCCTAATACCGACGCACGCCATACATTACCTCATACGCGACGTATGAATTTATTTTTTATTTTCTAGATGAAGGAAATGTTATGTACGCAGGCATAATAATTTTGCAGAACAAAGTCTTAGGCTTATATGAGCGAAATAGAGATGTAAATGTTTCCCATCAATGCACATCGGTCATCGTAAAATTGGCATCGAATGTCGGTTTTAATACCTAAATGAGGACAGTTTATCTCCCCGATAATTCTTCCCCTCGTCAAATTATCCTTTTCAGTCCATTTCTCCAAGTTTTTTCTCAATTTTAATCATCAGTTCGCCCTAGTGAGATGAATTGTCGGGGGACGAACTGTCGGAAGACATACGTTCGGGGGATAAACTGTCACCCAGTCATAAATGAGAGGTATAAGTATGAGAAGGTCGAGACTAGATTGTCTGACGACATCAACTGGGTTGCGAGTTAAAAGTTTCTTAAAGGTTTTGTGGAATAAGGGATTGTAATCAATATAGGTCTTAAACAGAAGGCAGAGAGTATATCTCCAAGTTATTCCTCTTTCTAGCAACAGGTTGTTATTCACACTTGCCCCAATTTATGCCCAAATCGAGTTATACTGTCATTTCAATAAAGGGTTGCCTGTAAGATATTGCTTTTACAATAGGTCTGCCCTTAAGCACACTACTGTTGTCTTGTTTTGTGAATTTATTTATTTTAGAGAGTTAACAACACATTCACAATAACAAACATAAAATGAAGACCAGTCCAATTAGAAGTGTCCACAACATCCACCAATTAATTCACCTATTAATTAAAATTGAAATTTGAAACGCTTCATAATTATTTGGCTTATAAAGATTTATTTATAAAAGTTTTCTACATTATTTTTCCAATTTTGGTCAGCAGTTTTATTTACCGAATGATTTTTTTAGCTCATTTTTCTGGCTCTAGATAATGTTCAATTAATAAATCTTTCACTATTTATTAATTAAAATTGAAATTTGAAACCCTTAATAATAATTTGGCTTATAAAAAATATTAAAAAAAATCTACATTATTATTCCAATTTTAGACAGCAGTTGCCGAAGGATTTTTTGTAGCTCATTTTTCTGGCTCTAGGTATATCCAAAGAAGGAGATTAATTTCACATTTATTTCGCGTAAGTCACAGATCCCTGTCGCGTCTTTCGATTTCGATTTGTCGATGAGGAAATGTGAGTCCCTTTTCATTGTCTCACACAATATTAGACGCGATTCAAGGTGAAAGCATGGTTATGACGTCATGTCTTTAAAAATGTAATACCTCGTAAGCAACAAAATAATGTTCGTTTTTATGAAAACATGTTTTAATATTAAATTTCTGAATCATAACAGTTTTTGACAGATTTAGAACTTATTTATTTTTTTTATTTAGAAGTAGACATGTTTAAGTACAATAATTTGACAGATTATACATGATTTACAATTGAAATAGATCTTAAATTATAAAGTTTTACCCCCCCCCCCTTATAAAGTACAACTTGTGTTAATGGGGAGGGGGATTATCCTGTAAGATTATCAGGACTCAATATGAGTTGCCGTGTAAGAGAACCTTAAGAAAAGTTGCTCGTGTAAGAGAACCTTAAGAAAAGACAACAAATTTATTTAGAATATATGGGCTTGTGTATATAGACTCCAATACTATCGTGCACACTTCACAGTAAGCTAAAAGCTTGTGTCGTGAAATGCAGAGAATACATCGTCAGCACTAAGATTGTAATCCGGTACCTCCTGATTAGAAGTACGCGCTCGAACCAACTGTACCAACAATGTACACGTAACCTTTGGTTTCATGTAGATACTTTGAAATAAGACATTTATTGTTTTTTCTTATTCCTTACGTATTTTTTTATTGATAAAATAAACGATTAAATGGGGTTTATATTATGGTAGCGTTATACACTTGGTTTAAGTCATCAATAATTCATAAAGTCTTTGTTATTTCGCGAAATTCACGCGAATTTTATTATTGCCGAAAAGCAACGTAGATCTTACTCCAGTGACTGGCCTCTTTTATGCGTGGATAAGCCACGTTTGACAAAAAGACGTAAGCGATAAGATATTTAAAAAAATAATTAAAATACAGTGTATTCGAAAAATTATTAAGAAAGTTTGCTCATTTGAATTACTGAGCTGAATTAGCGCAAGTTTTTTTTGGTGGACGACACCAGGACGTAAGCTGCTGTCCAGTCACCAAGGACAGCCGACGTGCCTGCAATCGTTGGCCGCGCAACAGAAAACAGTTCACCCTAACTCAAGATTAGTAACATTTTTTTTATGATGGCAGCTTGTCGATTGCTTTTTTTTTCTCTACACTCCCTGTTTCTCTTAACTGAATAAACATTCGGATCAAGACGGTCGATCGCATGGTGGGACATTGTCCTTTCAATTAGTTCAAGGGCGATATTTGGGATAGAACCATGAGGTGGAACCAAGGGCAACTTGGGGAAAAGTTTACGCGATACTTTGACTCCCAGATCATTTGTACAGTGGTCGTTTTAGAATGTCGATAACATCGTGATGTCCATCGGGCGTAAATGGGTAGGAAAAACTAGTACACGATACCTACACATGATAAAAATTTAAGACGAATAATATGTTTTTTCTGTCACAAAAAAATATTCATCTTGAAACAAAAATTTCTCTTGAATAACAAAAGCACTTTAACGATTGAATTATTTAGGTACTTTTTTTTAATAATGCGTAAAAAAGAGTACCAAGAATATTATATCCCTCGGCAACCGCTCGTGTTGGAACAAATCAGCCCTGAGGCAGAAATTATATTTTCCGAAAATTCCTAATACCGACGCACGCCATACATTACCTCATACGCGACGTATGAATTTATTTTTTATTTTCTAGATGAAGGAAATGTTATGTACGCAGGCATAATAATTTTGCAGAACAAAGTCTTAGGCTTATATGAGCGAAATAGAGATGTAAATGTTTCCCATCAATGCACATCGGTCATCGTAAAATTGGCATCGAATGTCGGTTTTAATACCTAAATGAGGACAGTTTATCTCCCCGATAATTCTTCCCCTCGTCAAATTATCCTTTTCAGTCCATTTCTCCAAGTTTTTTCTCAATTTTAATCATCAGTTCGCCCTAGTGAGATGAATTGTCGGGGGACGAACTGTCGGAAGACATACGTTCGGGGGATAAACTGTCACCCAGTCATAAATGAGAGGTATAAGTATGAGAAGGTCGAGACTAGATTGTCTGACGACATCAACTGGGTTGCGAGTTAAAAGTTTCTTAAAGGTTTTGTGGAATAAGGGATTGTAATCAATATAGGTCTTAAACAGAAGGCAGAGAGTATATCTCCAAGTTATTCCTCTTTCTAGCAACAGGTTGTTATTCACACTTGCCCCAATTTATGCCCAAATCGAGTTATACTGTCATTTCAATAAAGGGTTGCCTGTAAGATATTGCTTTTACAATAGGTCTGCCCTTAAGCACACTACTGTTGTCTTGTTTTGTGAATTTATTTATTTTAGAGAGTTAACAACACATTCACAATAACAAACATAAAATGAAGACCAGTCCAATTAGAAGTGTCCACAACATCCACCAATTAATTCACCTATTAATTAAAATTGAAATTTGAAACGCTTCATAATTATTTGGCTTATAAAAAATATTTAAAATTCTACATTAAAATTCCAATTTTAGTCAGCAGTTGCCGAAGGATTTTTTGTAGCTCATTTTTCTGGCTCTAGGTATATCCAAAGAAGGAGATTAATTTCACATTTATTTCGCGTAAGTCATAGATCCCTGTCGCGTCTTTCGATTTCGATTTGTCGATGAGGAAATGTGAGTCCCTTTTCATTGTCTCACACAATATTAGACGCGATTCAAGGTGAAAGCATGGTTATGACGTCATGTCTTTAAAAATGTAATACCTCGTAAGCAACAAAATAATGTTTGTTTTTATGAAAACATGTTTTAATATTAAATTTCTGAATCATAACAGTTTTTGACAGATTTAGAACTTATTTATTTTTTTTATTTAGAAGTAGACATGTTTAAGTACAATAATTTGACAGATTATACATGATTTACAATTGAAATAGATCTTAAATTATAAAGTTTTACCCCCCCCCCCTTATAAAGTACAACTTGTGTTAATGGGGAGGGGGATTATCCTGTAAGATTATCAGGACTCAATATGAGTTGCCGTGTAAGAGAACCTTAAGAAAAGTTGCTCGTGTAAGAGAACCTTAAGAAAAGACAACAAATTTATTTAGAATATATGGGCTTGTGTATATAGACTCCAATACTATCGTGCACACTTCACAGTAAGCTAAAAGCTTGTGTCGTGAAATGCAGAGAATACATCGTCAGCACTAAGATTGTAATCCGGTACCTCCTGATTAGAAGTACGCGCTCGAACCAACTGTACCAACAATGTACACGTAATCTTTGGTTTCATGTAGATACTTTGGAATAAGACATTTATTGTTTTTTCTTATTCCTTACGTGTTTTTTTATTGATAAAATAAACGATTAAATGGGGTTCATATTATGGTAGCGTTATACACTTGGTTTAAGTTATCAATAATTCATAAAGTCTTTGTTATTTCGCGAAATTCACGCGAATATTATTATTACAGAAAAGCAACGTAGATCTTACTCCAGTGACTGGCCTCTTTTATGCGTGGATAAGCCACGTTTGACAGAAAGATGTAAGCCTTAAGGTATAAAAAAAATAAGACAATATCCAGTCCATTAGCAAAATAAAATTATTTAGATCGGTCTCCATACGAATTACTGAATTTACACAATTTACATTATGTTTCTATAATGCGAAATAAATGCAGATGTGAATAAATTTCGATATACCTAATAGATGGCAGTAATGGATAAACAAGCCTTAAACTTCCAATTGGACTGTGTGGACTGTGGTGTCGTTCACGGTTTATTTCGACATTTTGGGCTTCTTATCTTTGAACTTAACTATCCAAAGGGATTATCACCATTATGACAGCCTCCCTGCGTCCATTGTTGAACATAGGACTCCCCTATTGATCTCCACAGCTCTCTATCCTGGGCAAACCGCATCCAACCGCCTCCCGCAACTCGCCTTACAACCTCCGAACACCGCGTCCTTGAGGCCTACCAACACTTCTTCTGCCATGTTCTAGGTCGGTACTCCAGAACTTTCTTTTTCACCTAGAGTCTGTGGTTCTGGCCACATGACCAGCTCAATTCCATTTCTGATTGGAAACTCTGTGAACGACATCAACGACACGCTCCATCCATCGAAAATTTTCACAACAGGACATGCATGAGTATTTTATACATTAGATATGTTATTTGTAAGTTTAAGTTAGGGGCTTGCATGATACTTATAAATAGCAGCACGCCACTAATTTTGGATGTACATATAGGTTGATAGAGCCTTGTCATGAAAATATTGTTAGTATTATATTAATACAGAAACATTACACACGTCTCAGTACTTTTTCTCTCATGCGGAAAATGAATAAACAGTAAAGAGATCGTACGAGTACTAAAATGGGTAGAAAATTTATATTTGAATTACCTGGCATAGTAACACAAGTTCGTACATATTATATTATACATACCTTCTTCCCCTTCTATCCTTGGTTGGGTCGGGGGCTCAAAGCATCTGCATATCTTCACCAGAGACTCCTGTCACTCGCAGTTTCCAAGACCTCTGCCACTCCAACTACAATCTCTCCTCGCACGCCTTTGTCACCTGTTTCTGCCAGCTATTCCTGGGGCGGTCCACCGGTCTTCTGCCTGCACCCTCGGCTATCAGAGCTTTTAATGGAATCCGTTCCTCTGGCATCCGGATGAGGTGTCCGAGCCATCTTAGCTGGGACCTCTCAATAAAGACGAGTGAGGGTTCCACCCCGAGAGCCTCCCGGACATATTCGTTCCGTATTCGGTTCATTTTTTTTAATGAATCTGGGGTTATCGAAATAAATACAAATACATATTTGTACACTTCACAGAAATCTTAAAAGCTTGTATTGTGATGTGGAGTAAGTCGGGGATTGAACCCGCGCCTACTGGATGAACAGTCGAGCTCGTTACCAACCAGTCTACCGACCACCTCAGATATCGATTAATCAAATTTCCTGCCTACCTAATTTTTAATTTTTAATTTAACGAAGAACCTATTTATTTTTACAGGTATATCTGGAGTCTCACTTAAAAGAACATAATTAGATTAGATCAGATTTCTTTTTAAAAAATGCACATAATAGCTAGTAAAATTATTATTATAATATTAGATTAATACATAAATAAAAATGACAAAAAAATACATTTATTTCACATAATTCCTGCCGATTTTAGGCATTGTTTAACCTACAGAGCGATGTCTCAACACAGGACCATTTAGGTTTATGTATTATTGTTATATTTTTCTGAAATAAATAAATTTCCCAGAAATTGTATACAATGACGCATTTCATACATTTCCGATACAATCCATACAAATCGCCTATCGAAATTCTCAACCAAGTGTTAGATATGATATTTTTATATAAAAATGTCAATAATATTCTCTGTAATCTTATTACTAATCTCAGTATCAGAAATGGATTTGATAACATCGACTCGCGTTTCCAGCAAATTAGATTTCATTCACCATTACTTCTGTAAATTTAATAAACGAAGAAAAAAATAATATATGCTTTTTTTCTGCTGAAATAATCCACTTTACGTTTTTTCGGAATTTATTTTTCATACGTTTTTTGAAATATGTTGGTTTTTTTTTTAAATAAATATGAATATCAAAGCCGCATATGTGTGATGAATTGGACTTGTACAAATATACAAGTACAAATTGGTTGTAGGACGCCTAAGGCGCCCATTGTCGAATATAACAAATACTTTATTTTAGATTTTAATGCATATCATCAATTTTAATGCATAAAAAAAATTCTCCACTTTCGGGAAACGAGTTGCTGTCTTTCTTAAAAAAGATCAGAGGTATTTTTCACGTTTTTTTTAATCTATACAAGATATTAAAAAAAATACGGTAATTCCCTATAGATAAATGTTCAATATGTCTACCCTATTTTTTTCCCAAAGCATACTTAGTAAGGTTGTCGAAATCTAAGGTCTCCCGTTTTTAGAAATTTTTGAAATGTCAGTACGCCTACTCTTAAAATAAATTCAGTTCATCTCAGTGTCCAGTATAATAATGAAATTGAACATTAATAATTTTACACCATACGCAATATCTCCGTATAATGTACATTAAACTAATATTTGATAGCAGAGCAGTACTGAGAGACAGGGCCGTATTTAACATCCTTCTCGCAACCTAACAGCGCCCGGAGCGTCAATATTTACAGAACGCGAGATCCTTCATCATCGCACGAGTACTTACATTAAAAAACCGTTTGTTTAGTTATTACTAGTGACAACTACCCGTGAAAATTCACTGAGAGTTGATTAAATGTTTTTGTGTAACCATACTCCTTCACGTTCCTCGAGTAAACACAGGAAGATCGCAAGGCTCCGTCTTATCCCGTGTTCAGAGTTGTGCAATCTGACATCATTGTAATAGGAAGTGTACCGTGAAATAGGGTTTTCTCATACATACCTACATATTATGTACATAGGCACTTTTTTCAAATTGTAAACATATGGAAGGTGCGTACATGAAAGAGTTTGATTTGCAATCTCTACGTATATTTTATAGGTACGTCCCGTATAGAATATTATTTCCACGAAATAAATATTTTTAAACTACTTTCATCATGTCATCAGTAGGAACCATTCTAAATTTCAAATTAATTTATAAAACTTTTCTTTGAGACGTACTGGTTAACCAAAACTCTTTGTCCGATGTAAAGCGCTAGTGTAAAGAACATTTTCAAAATCCCATACATTTGATTCATTAGTTTGCAATATAACAGTAAATACTCATTATTTTCGTCGTGCATT
The DNA here is from genome assembly GCA_963576895.1 of Ceraclea dissimilis. Lineage (NCBI taxonomy): Eukaryota > Metazoa > Arthropoda > Insecta > Trichoptera > Leptoceridae > Ceraclea > Ceraclea dissimilis. Next base: position 14,581,038 of record OY756370.1, read on the forward strand.
GCAAACATACAGACATTAGACAATTATTAGTATGATTTCATTTTTAATGGAAAATTTTATTTTGAACAGGTATAATGTCTAAGTACTTGTTAAAATTAGCTGCGATCCTAAAAAATCTTTCGGATATTATAATTAATAATGAATACGAAAAGCTGGATGGATAAAAAAATGTACGGTAAAAATCGTAAGTAATTGAAAAGGTTATTGAAATTAATTTCTTGTACATATTTGGGTAACTTTACCCTTGATATAGTTTTTATCCACGGGAGAATATTTCTTAGGTATATACTCTTGGTTCATGTTATTCTTTTATACTTAAAACATTTAAGAAATTCGAGAAAAGATTCGCATACTTACTTACTTAGTGCTAGCCACTTGCGTTCCACTGCTGGACATAGGCCTCTTCCACTGTCTTCTATCTTGGGCTTTCTGTTGCCATCTACGACCCGTAAGCTGAACAATGTCATCTGTCCACCTTTTCTGTGGTGCCCATCTGACACTGTCATGTCTTCCCACATGCCCGCCCACTGCCATTTTAGCTTTGCTATTTTATTGCGACGTCGCCAACTTTTGTTCGACGTCTGATCTCCTCATTTCTGATTTTATCTCGAAGACTGATGCTCAACATTTGTCTTTCCATTGTTCGCTGAACACATTTTAATTTCACACGTTTGCATATCCATAGTAAATTAACACGAAAAAAAATCTGTCAGGAAAAAGGTAATACCAAAGATACTCCTAGCATCCTAAGGTCAAATAAATGATAGTATTTTAGTGACTTTTACTGATGATGAATACAGTATAATTTCAAACGATGTTTTTTTTATAAGGGTCGAATTAATAAAATGTTGTTTTAGTCCGAGAGCCCGCTGCTTAATTTATGACGTATCTGTTTTTTGATCGAAATGTGGTACAAATGATAGCTTACCAATAGGGTTTTACATCGCACTAGGGTTGCCTATCAAAATCTTGCCGCAACCCCCCTGCCCCCCCCGAAAAGGTGCCTCTTCGCGGTTTTTCGCATTTTGTAGGAATACGGTAAGAGATAGAAGAAAGTAGTCAATGACAAAAATAATCCTTACTAAATTCTCTACAAAAAATGTTTAATCAATTTTTTCATAGGACTAGTAGTTTACCCGTAATGGCCGGTCAAAAAACAGGATATTTTTTGAAAAAAAAAAAAAAAATTTTGATTTTTTTTCTTTAACTTTCTTCCACCATCACTAACATTTAATGGAAAAAAATATTTGGCCTGCGGCGCTATATCGCTGGTTATTTCATGAAAAACTAAATTTTAAGAATTTTCGTCACTGAGTTTTATTCCAATAACTCCTAAATTAATTGATGTATGAAAATAAGTTATAGCTCGTTTTGTAGCTAAGACTATGGTTATTAATTCGTTCTTTGACTATTTTCCTGTAGCTCTTATCAATTTTCAACCAATTTAGTTTAAATTCATTTTTTTTATTTTTTAAATGAATTTCGGTTTTGGACCGGCTATTGCGGGTAAACTGCTAGTTCTACGAAAAAATTGAAAAAACATTTTTTGTAGAGAATTTAGCAAGGATTATTTTTGTCATTGACTACTTTCTCCTATCTCTTACCATATTCCTATAAAATGCGAAAAACCGCGAAGAGGGACCTTTTCGGGGGGGGCAGGGGGGGTTGCGGCAAGATTTTGATAGGCAACCCTAGTGCGATGTAATACCCTATTGGTAAGCTATCATTTATACCACATTTCGATCAAAAAACAGATACGTCATAAATTAAGCAGCGGGCTCTTGGACTATTTGGTTGTTTCCTTTTTGACAATAATCTAAGTATATCTTTTCTTTTTTTTTTGCAAAATTAAAAACCAAAACAGACTGTCAAGCACAGCCATGTTGAAAAATAATTATTTTGTAATTGGATAATGGATACATATAATTTTATTTTAATACGTTCTGTATATAAAATAATAATACATACAAACTCGTACATATCCACATCCGCTCCCTATGTGGTCGTCACCTAGTTTTTTCAGACTCTTCTGTCCTGGGTCAACTCCGTTGCTTGTTCTCATGTCAAATAAGTTAAGTTCAAAATCGCACGAACAATCGCATGATCAAATAAAAAAAAGTTTTTTTTTTACTTTCTGGGTTAAATTTAGCTTCATTCGGAAAACTCTTACAGTCATTCCCTAGTTTTTAATGCACAGGTACTATAAATACAAAAAAAACACTGGGACTTTCGTAAACGAGTTTCTGTCTTTCAGAAAAAAAAAAAGATCAGAGGTGTTTTTCTTTTGCGGTCAGAAATCTTTTGCGGTCATTCCCGGTTCCATGTATCAACCCTATTTTTTCTAAATTATATTTAATAATATTGCCAAGATCCAAGGTCTCCTGTTTTATAAAAAAATTTGAAATGTCAATATGGTAATAATATCCGATTCTAATTTTAAACGTTAGACATAAATAAATAGGGGAGGGGGGAGGGGTCCTCCTGTGAGCGTTTATTGTGGTAAACTGTGATTTGTCGTGGTAAAGACATTCTATTCTCAGACACAGAAGCACGGTCTTACATCATAGAAATGCCGAACGTAAAGTTTCGACACATAATTGAATTAATAACAATAACGTTATTAGGAGTAAGCATACTGACATTTCAAAAATTTGAGAAAAAAGTGTAGACCTTGCATAGATCTCGACAACCTTTACCTTATATGCTTTGGAAAAAAAAGAGTTGATACATTGATCCAGGGAATAACTCTAAACGATTTTATATATCTTGTATAGTCTCTCAAAAAAAATTTTGAAAAACACCTCTGATCTATTTTCCGAATGATAGAAACTCGTTTCCCGAAATTGGAGACTTTTATTTTGTATCGATAATATGCATTCTATCTAGGGAAAATCTAGGGAATAACCGTAAAAGTTTTTTATTTGAAGCGAAATGAACTCCAAAAAATGAAAAAAAAAACGCTATTTTTACCATTTTATTATGCGATTTTGAACCCTAATTCCGTCGGAAATTACCGTCTCGTCATAGTTGGGTCGGAAGCCTTAATGTTTCAACACATAATTGAATTCACAACAATAATGTTATTAATGTTTGTAAGTAAGTAGGTACCTAATACAATTATGTATGAGGGCGCTCAGGTATACCAAAGACGGCTCTGTTAATTGCTTATTGTAAGTGCCTCTAGGCCTGTGCCTGTAACATCATTGTAATGGGATTGCTAAAATGCTCTTACTTCCAATCAGTAATTATATTATTACTAGCTGAAACCCGTACAAAATGACGCAGCTTGCGGTGTAGACAGAAAACAAATCGCCAGACGTATACGTAATTATTATTGTACCTAAATTATTTTTTTAAGTATTTTCTAAATGGAATAATAAGGAGCTCAATTTTTACCCGCAAACGTAATAATTAATTAATGATGCGAATTTTAAAGGTGTCGACATCTGTCGTTGACTACTCAAAACATTTTTGTGGGCTGATTTCAATGAGGCCTTTTCGCCTTCATCTCCTTTATGTTGTCGACCTCCAGGTCCAACTGTTCACAGCGAGCGTTCCCTTGTTCTCTATCCAGCCCTTTTCTCTTCCCTCTCCTATGCGGAAGAATGTAAGTTTTTTCTTTCTTTTCTCCGGTTGACTGTAAGATATTGCTTTTGTCACAAGTCCCCCTTTTGGCACAATACCATTGTCTTGTTTTTGTAACTATCCATATTTTTTCTTTGGCCATTAAATATTTATTTATTTATCAAACATATGGTATTAGCGAAATACACCTAGTTGAGTCTCTGCGATGGTGAAATGTCTTAAATTCCATACATATTCGAACAACTTAGGAAAATCCATTCACTTATATGCATACCCGGTTACTACGAGAATTATATAAGTTGATACCAAGCTGTGAGCACAAATCAGTGCGCTGGAATACAATGGTTCATAATCCACTTACCATAATAATGTACAGGACATATCACAGCTAGTGTACATATTGTATTACACAGTATATTGCTCTAATACCTTGTCTGAATAGAGTTCAGGATTTTGGAATTACGTGTCCTCTTGTATTCGCAATTTAATTTTATGTCACAGCAATATCTCTCCGCACACTATTGACATTATTAAGGGTACCTAAGCCGCCCTCTACCCTTAAATATTTCAACAGAATCAGTTTCTAGGTATATCTTGTAGGTTTTCGCAGTGTGATGAATCCATATCTTCGTTGTTGGTTCAGGTTTCCTTACTGCGTATAGAGTGGTTGAATAACCGAGCTTTCGGCAGCGATACTACTGCCATCTTCAGGGTGAAATAGTTTGTGTATGTAAAATTCCGTCGAGATACCAGTAATTTACTGCCGCAGCGGGACTTTTACATGCAAAAACTACTTCAACCTGAAGATGGCACTAATATCGCTGCCGAATGCTCAGTTATTCAACCACTCTACACGCAGTAAGGAAACCCGGAAAACCAACAACGAAGATATGGATTCATCATGCTGCGAAAGCCAATAATATGTTAGAACAGATTCTCTCCATCCGAATTCACATGTAAAAACATAGTCTTACGATTTGATGACTGTTTTGTGAAAAAAAAACGTGGATGCACAGGGCCCAATATCAGGAATCTACATAATAGTTAACATATTTTCAATAATACCATGATTCATTAAAAAAATTCACCCGCGGCGGTAGTCACTTGCACTTTTTGATAGGATGGGGGCCCCAAAATCTGTTTTTGCGTAGGGTCTCCGGATGTCTTAATTCTCCACTGTGTGGAAGTGGGGGGGCTCCCTTAAGGCTAACCCTGGGCCCACCTCTTAATAATATTTTGCTAGAAGTGCGGGTAAAGAGGTCGCTATTAATGCGCCTGAGCTACCCGGGGATGTGGAGGGCCTTAAGCCCGCGTGATTTTCCTTCAATGTGTGGAAGTTATCAAAGAGAGACCTACGTTTAAAAGTAGACTTCGAGGGGCTGAACGAGTGAGTGAGCTGTCATTCCTACATTATTATATAAATTTAATACTCAATTAAAAATCGTGAAAATAATTTGTTCAAGGAAATTAGAGTGTCTGATTTCAGAGTTATAATTTACAAAGACCTTCTTTGAAATGGTCCTGTATTTGAACCTAATTATTTAAGTCCGTATAGTTGAGAACTTCGTTAAGTTAATTAATGATTGTACTTAAATATTAAGGTAGAACATCGGAATTGATCATTAATCCAATTAAGGAGCAGGAACTCAAATATCATAAATAATTAGATAATTATATTATTTAGAATATTGATTAAGGGCGAACGTCTACCTTTCAAAGAAAATAATTTACGTTAAGCTTTTACTGTTTTTGATGCCTTGAGGAATCTGAAATTAACTGTGTTTTTCGGGACAAATATCTCAACAACCTTACTAATTATTGGGGTTAGCTGGCAGAAATCAGTAGCCTGGTTAGTAACGCACTCGACTGTTAATCCGGTGGGCGCGGGATCAATCTCCGATACCGACTTACTCCACTTCACGGTACAAGCTTTTCAAACTCACTGTGAAGTGTTCAAATATGTATTCAGATTCCTTTTTTACAAAAATAAAAAAGTAATAGAATTCTCAAAAAAAAAATGGGAGAAACACCTTTGATTTTTTTTTTCAGAGAGACATGTGTATACCTTTTTTGAAACTTGTGTAGGTATTTTTGTGGTTTATTATTTCACATTTGCACTTATTTTTCAACATCTGTTGATTTTTGTTCATACTTTCAGAAGGAGAAACGTGCTATTATTACTTTTTATAAATTTCACGGAAAAATATTGTTTGATACAGTCGGTCTAATATCCTGAATAAAAAAAACAAAGAAATTCTGAAAAATGGATGCTCCTTCCACTGGTCATATATTTTTTCGAAAATTTCCTATTTAATTATTCCTGAAATATCAAGGAAACGAAAAAGGGAGCGCTCTACTTAAGTGTAATATAAAATAAAGAAAATTTGTTTGAATAGAAATGACAGTAGTTGTAGACAGATTAAATAAAATAAGTGATCGTACTTTTTTTTCAAAAACAAGATTTTATTACTCCACTTGCTATTAGAACTGTTTTCGCGGTCTGCAAAACGATATAACAAACGCGCCCTTCCGAGGCGCATTGATTCCATCATTCCAATGGCGCCTCCGACCAAGAATAAACAGAATCAAAATTTGTAAAAAGAGTTCTACTCGTGAAGCACTTTCGTGAACCGAACACGGCGGGATGCGCTGACTGGATCCTCTCGATCGTTTGGTGTCTTCCAAGGCTTGAGCTGGACAAAATATAACTAACGATCTGGATTTCTTTTCCAACGCCCTTTCATATGGTACCACACATGACCCTTGAATCCCCCTGAAACCCCTTACATATTTTTTTGTCTCTGGAGAAAACTAATCCAATTCGGCACAGAATCGTATTGCCACCAAGTTTACGTACGTTTGGTAAGTTAAACCTCTCTAAGTAGTCAGGAAGTGGTTGAAAAACTAGTTACAAGATTTGCGCACAGGCAACAAATCTAGCAAAAACACCACATTGAAGTTAAATAAAATCTTGTATAAAAATATATACTCGTAAAAGTATCTCTTGATGAATCTGTAGATAAATTTTATTACAACCAAACTAAAATCCTGCCAAGCGTTCGACTTCACACAGAAAATTTTTGAATTAACAATAATACATATAGCTTTCAAAATTTTATTTCTAGATGTTAATTCTATTCGAAACAATTGCTACTTATTTACATGCATCGTAAGAATATATTTCAGTGTCAGGTTATGTATAAATCAAGAACAATGAACTTCTATCTCTTTTTAGAGTGAGAGGGAGTGAAATGAGGGGGAGGGGGAGGGGGATATCATTCTTTCCCTTTTATTCTTATTTTAAATTATTATCATTATATTGTGACAAAAGAAATAAAGAAGCAACAATTTGGAGTAGTACCTAAGCGTTTGCTCGATATGTCGTGCAATTTGAGAATCAGTTATTCTCGAGATAATCGAAAATTTGCTCGATATATCGTGCAATTTGAAATTAGGTAGGTAGTTATTAGTCCAGTAAAAGCGGAATTCCTTTCTTTAGGAGTTATCCAAAAGGTCAGGTAGTCCTGAAATTTTGGTATAGTGCCGGCCTACAATGTGACCTTCTAGGACTGCTGGGCTCCAATTGGTAACGAAAAAACTAATTTATTTTCTGCCATCCATTTCTATTTTCAAAATAACTCCAAAACGGTTGGTTTTACAGAAAAAATCATACCTATCAAATTTAATTTACATTAAATTTTCCATTGAATGGGCTCTTAACTGATTAATTAATTGTAATGTATTTACGAGATTATCGAAACTTTGTACAACAGGCACTGTTTTCTAAAGTGGACACTGATTTTTTTGCATTTTTTCTAACTTTTATTCTCACTAGCTTCAGACTAGCTAATGTTAGTACATCTGGATAACATTCAGTATCACACTGAATCAGCCTTCTCCAGAGACAAAAAAAGGTGCATGAGAAAATTCAAGGGTTGTGCGGGCTCATGTGCAGTATCATATGAAAAGGCGGCGTTGAAAAATAAATTCACATCGAAACTACTATTGTGCACAGCAGTTTACGATGATTTTTAAGCTTGTCTTAATTTTTTTTTACAAACTTGTTTCTCGAATCTCGAAATATCGGTAATTGTAAATAAGCATCATGAGAATACAATTACATACCTATTATGAATAAAAATAAATAGCATTATTAACATTTTTACATTCATTTTTCCCTTAAATTTATACAATGAAAAATATGATATGAATGGGAAAAATATTTTTTGAAGTGTGAATTACACGAACTTCACTTTAGACAAAGAATTTCTATTATGTTTATGGTGGTAGAACTGGTAGCTATAAATAATTGCAAAATATTGTTTTTTACCCGCAAAAATTCACGAAGGGTTGTTTAAAGATGTTTTATTTGAAATTACTATTCTACTACTCCGCCCTACAGTTCTTCAAAGTAACACTAGAAGCTCGCAAGGCTCCTCTTTTCTTATGTCTACATGCCTGTTGTCCCACAAACAAGGGTTGCACTCATACAACCCTATTTATTTAATGGTATCTTCTCAAGACCATTCATGTGTCTGTCAACTCATTTTCAGATATAAGAAACTAATCGTTAAGCTGCGAGATCTGTCGCGAGTCCATGTGAACGTGCTTAGACTCGCAACCTATTGCACTCGCAACTACTCGCAGGAAGCGCTCGACAAACTGTCGCGAGTGTACTTGCTACGGTGTTAACACCTGCAAGATACTGTTTGACAGACTGTCGGACACTTCTTGCAGAAGTTTTCTTGCAGGTGGAAACCCAGCCTGATGAGAAATATGTAAGTTGATTATGGTGGAAACACTGGAAGCTGTGTCGTTATCATTGAAAAAAAAATACTGTTTTATATTATTTTATTATGAAAAGGTGCCGTTGTGTTTTGTGATGTGTAAAAATAATTAACATTTTATTCAACACCTCTAACTTGGCAGGCAGTAGATCACCTTTAGAATTTTTAACAATACGACATTATTACGAAAGTACATTACAACTCATTAAATTGGACGTTTCTTCTTGAATAATGTAAGTAAAAATATATATTTTTCAAGCACGCTTAAACTTAAGTCTGAAACCTGATGCAGGATTCTAACCTAACGCATTTTCTACATAAATATTATTCCCATGTCTCCCTTGCGGGGTAAATAGAGACAACATTCTTACCTATTGTGGCCGCTACACGTTGGACAAGTGCCCGACATAGCGGGTGTTCATAAGTAAAAAGGCGTGTGGATGGTGTGTTTGTCTTGCAGCGTGTGGATGACGCATACATAATTATTTTTACAAAAAATGAAACATGTTACAGTGGCGTAGTGTGGGTTTCACCTGTGGGAAGTCAAATCCGCCGCCCCTTTTATTTAGGCATATAAATTCAATATCCTCGAAAATTTACAGGAATTATTAAGAAATTCTAGGCTGGAGTGGGACAACTAATATTTTGATATTGACATTGCATAAAAATAGAAAAAATAGCGCCGCAGGCGAAATTTTTAGAGCATTTTCGAGTGGGACAACTAGGTTTTAGATATTGATCTTCTTCCCAGGTTTCAATCCAATGGATTTGTTTGCAGCAAAGAACACCTCGCTTTCCACTCCACCCGGTCCTCCGCACAACGCTTTAGCTCCAATTATGAGGAGCAGCTCATATCCTGGAGAACCTGCTCCATATATTCCTGTCGGGGTCGCCCTCTGTGAGTTGTCCCCTCGGTATTATATTGATAAACTTAATATAAAAAGCGAATTATTTTCGGGTTTTTAATTAAACAAATGTGATTTTATGTATTTTTGAAATATTTACCAAAAAATGCCGCCCCCTAAAAACTACAAATGTAAATAATGAAATGGAAAAAAATTGTTCCGCGAATTTTACAATATCATCGATCCTTCCCCTGTGGTATAGTGTATTGGTAATACAATTAAATTATAATATTTATATCTCATAAAATATATTTTATATAATTTTATTTGCAATGAAATGAAATAGAAAATTACTTTATAATGAAATATTAGGTATAGCTGCGGGATATTCCACTCAAAATTAGGTTCTTAATTTAATTACGAAATAAAAATATGTCCCTGTGGGAATCCCCGTGTTGCAAAATGTACCCCACTTTTTTATATTTTATTCGAGTGTCCTGTATTCGCAAAAAATTCATAAATAAAAAAAATCTTTATTGGATATAAAGAAACATTATTCCAAATGGCGGGTTTATTGCCGTAGGCAATATCTTCCAACCAACCATTTGTGACATAGAAATAAGAAAATTTGTATACTTACTTGGGAAGCATGGAAAAGCAAAAAGAAACACAAACAGTTATAAAGAAACAATTAGAAGATTTTTTGTAAGAGAGTATCATTTATGGTACCCAAACAGTGACAGGTGTGCGCGTATGACGAAATAACACGTGCCTCGTGGAGGTCTTCGATGATAATTAACTTTTTTGTATCCTCAATAATTTTAAGCTTGTAAGCAAACTTTGATGTAATTATTTTCAGAAAATTAAGGTCGTAAGTTCATTAATATTTCAATGAAAAAGAAGCTTTTTTAGACCGAGCTTTTAATGTTATGACAGCTGGTGTAATTAACAAGATGATTAATTTGTTAATTAGGAATATATATTTAAATAATTATATTAAAATAATTTTATTAAAATAATTCTATTTTATTTACTCTGTGGTAATGTTATAATAATTATGGTAACAAAATATTACAGTATTAATGTTAAGTGGAAAATTTAAAATTGTACTATGAAAAATGGATCAGCTTTCTTCAGAGACAAAAAATATGTAAAGCGTTTCATGTATATCCAAGGATCGTGTGGAGTCATGTGTGGTATCGTTTGAAAGGGCGTTAGACAAGAAATTCAGACCGTAGCGTAAGTCAGATTTTGTCCAGCTCAAGCCTTGGAAGACACCGAGCGATCGAGCTAGAGGATCCAGTCACCGCAAACCGCTGTGTTTGGTGTCTAACGAAAGTGCTTCACGAATAGAACTCATTTATTTTTACGAATTTTGATTCAGTCTATTCTTGTTGGGAGGCGCTATTGGAATGAGGGAATCAAAGCACCTTGGAATGGTGTGTTTTGTCTCGTTTGGAAGACCGGGAAAAACAGTTCTGGGATGTGATGTCATAAAATCTTGTTTTAAAAAAAAATATTTACGAATACTTATTTATACCGGACATACACATATTTTACGTAGCAATATTGAAATATAACGATCATTTAATTCTAAAGGATTTTATTTTACTTGCTTTTAAAGCAATTACCACCTAAACACCATTTTAGTATTATTTCTATTCAAAAAATAAAATTATTACATGAATAATATTGTATTATATTGAAATGAAAGGTTCTATTTAAATTTATTATTCACGTGCTTTCACATTCTGTTATATATAGCTTAATATAATAAACATAGGTACTAATGATGAGAACTTTTGACATTATGAATTATTAATGAAAGCACTAATGTTAAACATGTTACATCATTATGATGAAAATTGTAAACGTTATGTTTCGCTACTATATATTACGCATCATTCTTCTGTGCTTCTATTTGGTTCTTTCTTATGATTGCGGTAGGTATACCAAAATTAAGTAGACTAAATTTATCAATTACCTATGTAGTCTCTCAACTAACGAACATTGAAAGTAAATCTCGAGGGCTTAAGGTCCTCCACATCCCCGGGTAGCTCAGCCGCATCAATAGCGACCTGTTTACCCGCACTTCTAGGCTAGGCAAATTCTAATTAAGAGGTGGGCTCAGCGTTAGCCTTAAGGGAGCTCCCCGGCAAACGAACCACTTAACGAACAGTGTAAGATGGGGATGCTGTACTTACGACCAGCCATCGATTCGTTTTATGTGATCACTTTACTCTCGAAGAACGTTCACCATTCAGCCCTTAACACCCGTGTGTGTATTGTTACAACTTTTTCAAGGTAGTATACTTTTCATACTTAGTGATAAAACTTCACAAAAAATTACATTATTGCCACACAGCGACATAATATATATATATATATATATATATATATATATATATATATATATATATATATATCATATCAAAAAAAAAAGAATTTTGGTTACCCCCCTAGCTCCGAAGCAGGCGACGCCCATGGCTATACCTAAACACTAAATTTAATAACTGGGATACTTATATAAAAATACAAAGATATAAATAAGTATTGGCTTTTTTTGAGTTCATTCACCAAAGTCAATATATTGTCACATAATCTTGTAGGCTTTCGCAGCGTGTTGAATCCATTTCCATGCATGTTGTTCCTTCTTCGGGTTTCACTCCGAGTAACTTCACCCTAAAGATGACAGTAGTATTTTGCCGAAAGCTCGGTTACTTAACCACTCGACCCGCAGTAAAATCCGAAGAACGAACAACATGGAAATGAAATCAATATAAAGTTTTTATATATACCTATTTAGATGTAGTATTCCCCATACTCGTCAACAATTTTCGTTCTAAATTAATGAAAATAAAAAGTTTTTCCCACCACATTAAATTTGTCTCTCTCTGGGCCATTAATCCATCACGTCTCCTCATCTGACTATTTGCCGTTTGTCACATTTTATGGGTAGGAACTGAAAACACAAACATCAACCAACTGTTAAAAAGTGCTTAGCGGGTTCAAATTTAATTCCCCGTTATTTCCCTTTGTACTCGAAGCTAAGTATAGGTCATTTATATTCATTAACAAAGATATTTTAAGCTCTAAATGTTGGTACTATTGTTTCACTGTATTTATAAAAGACTTTATCAAGGTTGTGTCATTTTTTTAAATGAATCTGAGTTTATCGAAATGAGGGGCGGTAGTTTCACAAATAATAAGGGGTGGTAATTAAACAAATAATAATTGAGGTTGTCGGTAGCCTGGTTTATAACGCGCTCGACTGTTAATATGGCGGGTGCGGGTTCAGTCCCCGATTCCGACTTACTCCACTTCACGAAAGAAGCTTTTCAAGCTTACTTGTAAGCTTAGGTGTACAAAGATGATTTATACTCAGAAAAATGAAAGGTGCCCTTGGGGCGATTTTAACGCTCAACGGCGCCAATAAGTAGTCCAATGAATATAATTAATAAGCTCACCTTTTGGAACTATTATTTCAAAGTTTTGCTGGTATTGTTTTCTCATTTATAATAAAGTTTTGCTTACGTAGTTATAAGGGTTAAATTTCAATAAAGCCGATGGAAGCTCCAACTCTAAATAACACAGCATAAAATATCAGAGTTTTCAAGTCAGCCAATAACTTATTTTGCATAAAAAATATTGCACAAATTTCCTTAGAGACTTGTGTCACTTGCATAGTTTCCGAGATATAAGTGATTTCTAAAAAAAAATCGACCCTATTCGTTACCCCCTTGAGGACGAAATTTTCAAAAAATTCTTCTTACCTATCCATAATTTAAATTCCAAAATCCTCGGATTACCAGTTTTGGCCATGCGTTGTTAAGTCAATCAGTCACTAATCATGACACTCTCATTTATATAATAAAGATTTATTTCTGAAAGCTCATCATCGTGTAAAGAGTTGTTTATGATAATCTCTGCCTTCATATAAAGTGAAGCTCTAATGGCAGTAGTCATGGGCGGCGTCGGCAGTAGTCGGGCGGCAGCAGCTGCCCCCCTAGAGATTGGAATAGGTAAAAAAATCACACAAAATGATAAAACCTCATAAAATTTCACATCACTACTACACATTTTCTCATTATATCATAAATTTTCTAAAAATAGTATGGAAATCCATCAGTTTCACCAAAAAAAATTGCCTGCAGCGCTTTTTTTAATTACTTTTTTTTTATAAAAAACACTTTCATAGATATTATTCTGCAAAGTATTGTATACATTTTCAAATAAACAAACCACATCACGACCTTCTTCACTATGTCTCACAAAAAAATTTTCGCCTGCGAGTTTATTTCTGCGTTTTTTTAATGCTAATATATCAATTTTTCAAATTTCTGTTGCCCCCCCTAGCTCCGAGGCTTGCGACACCCATGGCAGTAGTACTAAACCACTACCACAGATCAATTGATATGCTAATCCAAGTCAAACACAATATAGGCTACGGGCTACGAGGGGATGAAATAAAATATGCGCCCTTTGTCATGCCGTGTCACTTTGTCAGCTTAATACGATGGGATTGACACATTAAGATCTACCTGTCTAACTATAATATGATTATACGATGTCTATACCTTAAAAGGCTCCCGACCCAACTATGACGTCACGGTCATTTCCCACGGCATTAAGGTTCGACGAACAATCGCATGATAAAATGGTAAAAATAGCGTTTTTTTCCATTTTTTGGGGTTAATTTCGCTTTAATCAAAAAAGTTTTACGGTTTTTCCCTAGATTTTAATGCGTGTTATCAATACAAAAGAAAATCTAATCGACTTTCGGAAAATGAGTTTTTGTTTTTAGGAAAAATGATCAGAGGTGTTTTTCACTTTTTTTTTTTGAGAAATCTATGCAATATATATATTTTTTTACGGTTATTCCCTAGATAAAGGTTTAATGTATCTACCCTATTTTTATCCAAAATATATTTAACGATAACGGTTGTTGAGATCTAAGGTCTCATTTTTTTAGATTTTTTTGAAATGTCAATATGAATACTCTTAAACTATAACTATTTCTATCTATCTATACTCCACGCCGCGTCCTTTGCAGGGTAGGCAGAGAGAACAGTGCGCCAGACTGCTCTATCACCTACACACCCTCCTAGCCTCAGTAACTTTCGTACAACACATAATCCGAAACTATTTGCTATAAAATTATACCTAATTTAATTATAATCTGTAGATATGTTAAGTTAATTATAATTAATGACATAAATTATAAACACTAGCGGATAAGTTTGTAATAGGTAGAGATCCATATTTATATATGAATATTTAATTTTAATTAACATACATTTTATGAATCATGAATCTATTCAGGCTTGTAGATTTATCAGAGTAGATATTTATTTTACTAGCAGATACCTTCGTTTAATGGTACTACTACACACTTTATTTTTACATGGATCACCGGTGTCAGGGAATTCCTCCATCCCTAAATACATATACCTATGACAATTCGTATGGTGATCACATCACTTATGTGTTTAGACGGTTCACCATTGGATGATTTCACTATTGGTTGGGGAATTATTCCGTAAGAGTGAACCGTGTATTTTTGGCTTAATATAGGTACTAACGTACGTTTTTCAATTTTTTACTGTTTGTCCGCAATATTAAGGACCGTGGAAAGTCACCTTTAGGAACACATCACGTGTTATTGGTTACTCTATTATTGGGTTATTGAATTGTTGAAATTGTCAATTGTATGTAATGGTCTATAATGTTGCCAATTGTATGTAATGTTGTTAAATTATGCCAATTGCCAATTGTATGTAATGTTGTTAAATTATGCCAATTGTATGTAATGTTGTAATTGCCAATTGTATGTAATGTTGTAATTGCCAATTGTATGTAATGTTGTTAAATTATGCCAATTGTATGTAATGTTGTAATTGCCAATTTATGTAATGTTGTTAAATTATGCCAATTGGATGTAATATTCTATAATGTTGCCAATTGTGTGTAATGTTATGATGCCCAATTATATGTAATGCAATTGCCAATTGTATGTAATGTTGTAAAATGTTGCTGTAACTGTCGTAACGTAATTCCAAATATCTTATTACCAATTGTGTGTAATGTGGTTGTTTGGTTCACTGGTAACGGTGGTAACAATACTTGTAGGTTGTTTGGTACCTACAAGTATTGTTTCCATTTCTTTTTTCATATAATGTTGCAATGACAGTAGAGTCAGTCGAAAATTAGCTTTCATTCGACCAGCATTATTTGGATATTCGTCACTTATAATTGCGTTTGTTAAATCAAAATTCGTGTATTCTTTGCTGTATAATTGTATGTGCATGTATAACTGTGACTATAATAATTGTGGTGTATACTGCGGATAGTGCGTGCAAGCCTTTTCCTTCTTCTCCACATCCATTCCCCAATTCCTTATTCCAAGGCTTGGGAGAAAGTGGAGTACACCACAGGGACAGGCAAGTACCTACACCATTGTCTTGTTATTCTGATCTGTTCGTGCTGTCATCGCAATACAGTCCGCTTTTTTTCATACAGTGGTAATTGCCGATTTTATGTAATGTTAGTAAATGCTGAATGTTTCACGGTGTGCGACTGACATTGTTTCTAAGTTTTTCAGGTGAGCCGTGTGTAAATTAACTTGATCGACGTTTCGACACTTCTACTGGTGTCTTTCTCCGGAAAATATATGAAAAAATGTTTATGTAATGTTGTAAATTATGCATATGAACGAGTAAAGTGCCAATGTAAAAATATTAATTTCGTTACATTGAAAATTAATTCAGTGGCGTACAACGCCATAAAATCAAACAAATATATTTCATCATGTTGTCAAAATATTAATTAAATCTATTTATAATTAAATGCTATCAATATAGAACAATGTTTAAACCTTGGACGAGATAGTTAAATTGTTAAATTATGTTAAAATATAAACGTTATTCCAAATTATCAATATTTTAAATCAATTTGATTTTGTAATAAATACTCGGGAATTAGTTGTTTTAACTTAATAATGAATAACAAAATAATTTGCACTGGAATATTTTAGTTATTAATTTTTAATCGCTTTTATAATATTTGTAATTCCTTATCCACATGCTGGCCGAGCTGTCACGTTTTTTGTGAGTAAAAAGACGTGCGGACGGGGTGATTGTCTTGGATTTTATACGTAACTGACGGTTAACGCTTTTTTACTCATTCACACAAAAAACGTGACAGCTCGGCTAGCATGTGGATGAGGCATAACATAAACATGAGTTCTACTCGTGAACAACTTTCATGAGACACCAAAGACGGCCCTATGCAGTGACTGGATTGAGTGGATAGTCTTGATCGTTCTGTGTCTCCCAATGACTTCTTCTTCTTCGTAGTAGATCTTCGAGCTCTTTGGTCAGTTCTCCAGTCTTTTTTCCTATTGCTGTGATGAAAAGATCAAGCTTTCTATCCATCTCTTCGGTGAGCATCCTGGTGGCCAGCGTCACTCAGAAACTTCGGATTCGGATTCAGAACCCCAAAAAACGTATAGAATGGAAGAAATCCAGACTACCCCACAACTTTCCACCTAGAAATTCAACTGAACCTAATATACTTTGATTATCGAAGTACCTAATCAAATTATTTTCATCCTTCTAATATACCTACAAAGAAGTTAATTTTCACACGCATGTGTAAGGTACTGTTAAGCTCCATGTTTATTTATTAATTATTAGATTCAACTTTCTGACAGTCTCTTTGTACCTTTTATATTTTGAAAGGATCAGGTATAATTTTGTTAATTCCTCTCTCTAATTATCAAAGCTTTGTATCTGATTGTGTTATTACAATATGGAAGCTTTTGCCATATCAAAACGAAACCCTCAAATTAATTGTTACAAGTATCAAATATTACCTTACTCATATCAAATTACATAATATTAGCAATCCGACACCTGTATTAATAATTAGCATGTTGTATGGTAGTATGTACTTAATTGACTTAACTGACGGACTAGAGACAACAACCGTTACAGTAAAAAGTATACAAAAACTAAATTGCCCACAAAGGTTTATGGAACGGCAGATGCTTGATGTTAGTCTCCGAGATAGATTAAGAAACGAAGAAATTAGACGGAGAACTAAAGTTGTCGATATCATGAGCTGTGTGTCAAAACTCAAGTGGCGATGGGCACTGGGCAGGACATATGGTCAGACAGGGTGACACCAGATGGGCGCCACGAATATTGAAGTGGAGGCCTTGAACAGAAAGAAGGAGCGCCGGATGGCCACCAAAGAGATGGACAACATTTTCCAAATCGCTGGAGAAACCTGGATGCGGAAGGGTCAGAACAGAGACGAATGGAAACAGTTGGAAGAGGCCTATTTCCAGCAGAGGAGGGAAGACGGCTAATGAAGAAGAAGAAGTATGCACTATCCTCTACCTTTCCACTTGGAAACTTAATGTTTTAAGGCTGTATGCCACCAGAAGTGTAGCGGGAGGCGGTTATTGAATACATAAATATATAGGTACATAAATAGGATGTGGGATGGGATGGGGTACAGGAGGGATGCTGGGTTCAGGGGGGACAGGTAGTTGGATTTGAAATTGAAAGGTAGCGCCGCTTCAGTCTACTCTTGAAAGTGGAAATAGTTGGTGCGAGTCTGATGGGTAATGGAAGCTCATTCCACAATCTTTGCCTAGCAAACTTACACCCACCATTTGTCCTTCTGAGAGAGTTGGGTAGCGAAAACTCTTGCTGCTGTGAAATATCGTGCCTGACTTTTACGGGTCACTCGAAAAATATCAGAAAAAAAATTAAATTTATATTGCTTAGGTACCAGCTACCTACCGAATTATTTGTGATCGTTGCTGTATCAATGTTTTCGTAAATCGTAAGTCGAAATCATACTAGCTTTATTTACCACACGAGCCTTGACTTTTCATCCCTCAAACGTAAATAATACCCTCTCCAATATTACGTTTATTTCAGATTTTCAGTGAAGTTTTCAGACATGTATTTTATTTTCAGTCTGAAGAAGGATTTCCCTGAAAGACTTCTGAAACATCTCACATGAAAGTTTAGTGCGTATATTTTAAGTTGTGTTCAAGTAGGTTATACTGAAACGTAATACTTTCGTGTTAAGAGTACGCATACCGACATTTCAAAAATTTCTAAAAACGGGAGACGTTAGATCTCGACAACCGTTACTAAATACGCTTTGGAAAAAATAGGATAGATGCATTGAACATTTATCTAGGTTATAACCGTAAAAGATTTTTTATATCTTGTATAGATTTCTAAAAAAAAAACATGAAAAACACCTCTAATCTTTTTTTCCGAAAGACGGAAACTCGTTTCCCGAAAGTCGCTTAGTATTTTCTTTTGTGCTGATTATTATATGCATTAAAATCTAGGGAATAACCGTAAAAGTTTTTTGATAGACGCAAAACTAACCCCAAAAAATGGAACAAACGCTAATTTTACAATTTTATCATACGATTATTCACGTGATTTTGAACCTTAATGCCGTGGGAAATGACTGTGACGTAATTCTTGGTAGCAAGGCCTTAAGAATGAGATCCTTCACAACTCACAAACTCACAAGTGGTACGTATGGAAGAGGAGATAAGTATGCTGTAATGTAATTACAAAACCACACCAGAATTAGTGAAATTTTGATTAATTATTTAGCATGTAGGTATGAAATGTTCGCATTTTAGAGGAAAAGTTTAAGATCATCATCATCATCATGTTAGCCCTCCTGCGTCCATTGTCGAACATAGGCCTCCCCTATTGATCTCCACAGCTCCCTATCCTGGGCAGATCGCATCCAACCGCCTCCCGCAACTCGCCTTACATCGTCCGACCACCGTGCTTGAGGCCTACCAATAACACTTCTTCTGCCTGTTCTATGTCGCCACTCCAGAACTTTCTTTGCCCACCTAGAGTCTGTGGTTCTGGCCACGTGACCAGGCCAACTCCATTTCTGACTGGAAACTCTGTGAACGACATCGACGACCTTGGTCCTCTCTGATCCAAACATTAGTTTTCCTCTCTCTCAGTGAAATACCTAGCATTCTCCTTTGTGTCACTGATAATTTGTGTAAGATTCTTTTAGTGAACACAAATGTTTCACAACCATAGATGAGTACTGGGAGAACACAGCCGTCAAATATCTTCTTTTTCAGATAATTTGGGTACGTAAGATAAGATATGACAGTTAAAATAAGTTAAAAGCTTGTATGTTGTGAAGACCAGAATACATTGGCGGAACAGTGATACGAGTTATAATTTTGCTTTGAATATCCATGCTGCAACAAACTGCGTCGAATCTTGGATCCACACAGACCGACACGGACCGTAGAACGGCGGCGCATGATCGTTGGCCGTAAGATCACGGACTGACACTGACACGACCCACATTTGATCTTATTAAACTTTATCATGACGAGAATCTTAATGTATTAATTAACATGACTCTAATATTTTACCTTTTCTTATTGTTACAGATCATCACAGGCAGAAATCATCTCAAATTTGAAGGTAATTACAATTAAACATATCTTTTAATTTAAATTCATTATAAATTTTCTTGTGAAAACAGTTTTCTTTTGTATGACAAACCATATCATAGGACTATGGCATTTAAATACGTCTGATATTTGTGAGATTTTTTAACGATTATGAGAAAACTGCGCTAAGTATTTATTTAAATATTTAGCATATATACAAAAAAAAGTATTAAGAGTGAATAGTGGAGTATAATAGTGGAGTCCGATACTTTATTTATTCACGTACATGATCAAGACCATTAGAAAGTAAAAACACTACATCAACATTAACAATAAAAATAATACAAATCATAGAATCAAGAAACATACACATGACAGTTGAAGCAATCACAGAAGAATATTGAAGTGGCAAAATGCAGTTCTGCTACCGTGAGCACGCGCCCACAACTATACAAGGCGATACTAGCGCCACACACGTTAGCAACACTACACATACCCGAGTTGCAAGGTAAAGTCGTCAAGGTGTGTTTATTGCAATTTTTGCCAACTCTTCTTCTTCGTCAGCCTGCTCCCATCCACTCCTGGACGAAGACCTCCCCCATCTGCTTCCTCGCCTCTTATCCTGTGCTCTCTGGATCTAGTTGACACCAACGTGCTTGACTAAGTCGTCTCTCCATCGTAGTGGTGGTCTTCCTAAGTTCCTGGTAGTCGTTCTAGGTTTCCAGGTTAAAACCCTCTTCGAGAGGGTCCTAACCTTCTGAATGTACTCCAAGAAAAGTAGTATTGAAAAATGCTTAAATAAATTAAATCAAATTAAGTACTTGGTATTTGAGTTGTTCTACAAAGTATAAAGTAAAACAACATTACCAAAACAATAATTTAATTATTACAAATTATTAATTTAGAAATAAACAAACAACTTTGCGGAGAAAACAAAGTTGTGCTTGGTAAATGAAAGGAAGTAAGATTATTTTATCTGCTATGAAATTATTTTTGGTATATAATCTTAAAACTGTAAGAAGAAAGATGTTTAAGGATGAAATACATCATACTCTGTGTTGTATCCATTATAACAATGACAACACATATGTAACTATGACAACGGATCAACAATGTTAGATTTTCTATTGTCATTCTATTTTAGCCATCTTATTACAATGGTTGTTCAATACTGTATTCTATATTATTAATTACATTTTATTTGTCTAAATATAATAATGGTATTTCCTTCAATCCATCCTAATTAGGATATAACAATTGGCGACGAGGATTAAAAAAGAAGTGATAGAAAAAAAGTGTACAAATAATAGTGAAAATGTCAAAAGACGAGAAAAACAAAAGTGAACAAATAATGGTGAAAATGTCAAAAGACGAGGTTATCGCTAAATTAACGGAAAATATTAATTCGCTAATTTCGGTTGTCAATGCACAAAATTTGCAAAATTTGGACTTTGAATCTTTTAACGAACAGCAGGAGTCATTTTCAACTTATAAACTACGGATTGAAAATTTTTTTCAATTACGAGGAATAGCGAACAATCAAGAAACATGTGGAAGAGTATTATTGAACTCGATAGGAAGTAAGAATTTTCAGCTTTTGGCTTCATTGACGGCTCCTGATTCACCTAACTCGAAAAATTACAAAGAGATAATCGAATTACTGGAAGATCACCTGTGTCCTAGACCTAACATCTTAGTAGAACAACATAGATTTTTATCGACTTTTCAACAAGAGAATGAAAATGTGTCTCAGTACGTGGCAAAATTACGTACGTTTACAAACACGTGCGAGTTTAAATGTACAAACAGCAAGTGCGGTTCATCAAACGCAGATGTATTTCTAAGAGCACAATTCATTAGAGGTATGAGAGATAGTTCTATAAGAGAAAAATTATTACAGATTTCATTCAAAGAACTCACTTTCCGTCAAGTGTTAGAAAAGGCGGTCATCCTGGAGACATCAAAAATAGATAACAGAGAGCTGACAGGCAGTTTCCACAGTTCGTCAATCGAAAGTATCAATTTAATCAACAAGAAGGAAAAATCACGTCAATATTCAAACCCTTTAAGCACAGTACGGGGAAAAACACAACGTAAAAGAGTGGATTTTGTACAACTAGGCATTGCACACCTGTGTATCCGCTGCGGTACAAATAATCATAAAACTGCAGACTGTTTCATTGACCCAAACAATCTTAAATGCAAAGAATGTAAAAAAACTGGGCATGTAAGCAAGGTATGCATATTTACTCTAAAACACAAAAAAAAATATATTTATAATACAGAAATTGATTCAACAGAGACAGAAAATATCAACAAAATAATTGATATTTATGATTTAAACAAGTTGTCAAAAGGCACAGACAAATTCTACGCAACAGTGAAGATTGGTAACATACCTCAAACCTTTGAAGTTGACTCAGGAGCAGGAATTACAATCCTCCCTAAATCGTGTTTTGACAAATTACACATGCAAAACCAAGTGGAACCAACCGATATTAAACTACGGTCATATACACAAGAAATATTCAAACCAATTGGTAAGGCAAAAGTTCCGATAAAATATAAAGATATTGAAATAACAGAAGAATTGTATATTATAGAGGAAGATCTGTCTCCACTAATGGGACGTACATGGATCAGACGCCTCAAAATAAATCTAGAAGAATTGGACCAAGAGGTAAACAAAGAAACAATACATCCTGTATATGGTGTCGATACAAAACAAAAGGACTTGCAAGAAATTTTTTCTAAGTATGCTAACATATTGAAAGATGAAGTGGGATGTGTCCCAAACAATACTTGCAGCTTAAAACTAAAAGAAGGAGCGCGTCCAGTGTACCTCAAACCAAGAGAAATGTTCGATTACAAAATCGAACACCGGAAAGCAGAAATGCACAATAATGTAGATTTTTTGTCGCGAGCTCCTTTACAAGCAAACACAGAAAATGATTCGATAGATTCTTACTACATTCAGACTATTAACAATATTTCAGATGAAATCGTCACCAGCGAAAGAATAGCAGAAGAAACAAAGAACGATGAAATATTGTCAATCCTTCAGAGAGATTTACAAGAAGGAAGGAAAAACGATCCTGAGTTTACTGTTCAACAAGGAGTCATATTTAAAGGACATAGAGTATTAATACCAAAAACATTACAAAAACATTGGAGGATGATACCCGACCAATTCCAATAAAGCTCCAAGAAATACTCATGAGGTTCAGAGCCACTCCATTAAGTTGCGGAAAATCGCCGGCAGAACTATACTTGGGGAGAAAGCTCAGAATAGAATTGGATTTTATACGTCCATATAACCCAAATACAAATGTTAATCTTCATCCACCAAAAAGACAATTAAGTGTGGGAGATAGGGTTCAAGCTAGAGTGTATGCTCAAAAACAAAAATGGAAAATGGGCACCATTAAAACGGTCCTAGGAAGACTTCATTATGTGGTAGAGTTGGATGAAGGATATTGCTTGAAGCGACATAAAGACCAACTGCGTCTTTTTGAAGTAACAAAACATCAAGACGAAAATATTAATTAAGAGGTTGACAACAAATCGATATCTCGTCATTAGTAAAAATTAAGTGTGGGAGATTGTTGTATCCATTATAACAATGACAACACATATGTAACTATGACAACGGATCAACAATGTTAGATTTTCTATTGTCATTCTATTTTAGCCATCTTATTACAATGGTTGTTCAATACTGTATTCTATATTATTAATTACATTCTATTTGTCTAAATATAATAATGGTATTTCCTTCAATCCATCCTAATTAGGATATAACACTCTGAAAGTAAATAAGTACGTAAATCTTGTAGCTGATTTTAATATGAAACTAACTAATTGTAAAGATAACTTTTAAAAAAATGGTGACACGCTATTGTTATAAATGTGACTTTCAGACATTTCTGTATTTTGACAACACAAACATTCGTGCTATCATTAAAAATTAGGAACTTTTTTAGGAACCATAACGAGTGATAGAGTAATTCCAATAATAAAGCTTTTTTTGATAAATATAGTATGTATGTACTTATTCCAAAATAAATTCCATAGTCGATAAATCTGAACAATATTTTCATCTACTTGTCCCTTTAAATTATAAAGTAGTAATATACTAATACAATATTATGAATTATTAATATCGCCCTTTGATATTCTTTTCGGAAACACAAGGAGATCATAAGCAGTAAAGCTTTATCATCTTATATCATGTTAATATTATATTATGACGTAAAGCTTCTTTATAAGCTACAGATGCAAAACTGATATCAAAAGAATTTCTCGGTAAGACTTTTTCGTACATATTTCACTCGTAATATTTTGGATTTGAATCTAAGCTTATTGAAGTCAGCATTATTTTAATCAGCTTATTATTTTTCTTTTTGTAAAAATGATATCTACTTAGTTGATAATAAAATAATTTTACCGTTGCAGGTATGAGATGTTGTCTGACTTTACGGCTGAATTTATCGTACCTAAATGTACTAGTATTATTGATTGTTGACGAAATGCAGTTTTGGACCATTTACATTCAGACCTGCATCTATACCGATTTCTTTAAGTATAAAATTATGTTCTCATTGACGTAATGTAGTTCTGGACTATTTACATCTAGACCTAGATTGAAACTTATCGACGCCTTTTTTATTTTACTATTTTATTTTATTTTCTTAACAGAATCATAAAGTTATTAAATTTTACAACAGAACAAACACATCACCAACAAACCAACCAGTAAAGATTCTACATTTCACTTAATTATAATACCATGAACGGAAAACACATAAAAATATATAATATATATAAATATAATTTCGGGTTGTTCAACAATCGCGCAAACTGAATATACATATAGATATAATCATGTGGCAAAAATAATCCACCAAAATTTAGCTATAAAATATAAATTAATAAATTCGATAAATATAATTCCATATTATAAATACAACCCGGAATCGGTTTTAGAAGATCAAAATTATAGGCTCTATTATGATAAAACAATTATAACAGATAGAACAATTCATCATAATAGACCCGATGTAGTTTTACATAACAAACAAACTAAAATTACTTATTTAATTGACATCGCTGTACCAAATACATTTAATATTCAAACAACCGTCGCAGAAAAAATTCGTAAATATACAGAATTAGCAGGTGAAATAAAAAATATTTGGCATTCTAGGTCGGTATATATAATCCCATTAGTATTATCAGCTACAGGTATAATACCAAAATTGCTAATAAACAATTTAAAAAAATTAGATTTACCGGAAAATTTATACATAAATATGCAAAAATCGGTCATTATTAATACTTGCAATATTGTAAGACGATTCCTAAATACTGATAATTCAGGCACAATGCTTGTATTTTAGGCCCCGCCGCCCCGCGCATCTGAGCCTAATCCTGTGATATCCGTGATATCTGGATAGGTGAATTTTTCCCAGTATTAGGCTGATGAGTTTATATGTGAATCATGAATGATAATATGTAGACTCTTCTGGCTGATAATACTGAGAAGTGTGTTGGCAAAGTCATGCCTCCGAGTTAAAAAAATATACAAAAACAAAATTTAAAACACAGACTGTGATCAGTGAACAAAAAGAAGATAGACAAGTAGTTTTATTTTGTCGCCATGTGTTTATTGATTCAATTCTTTTTTTGCTGTAACTGTTTATTAATTTTCTTCATTTGACTTTGTAATGTTTGTTTAATATGTAAACCTGACGATTCCTACGGATGATTAAAAACCAACAAACCAATATGGTAAGGAGAGATTGTTAGGTTATTAGAGAGACGAATTACTGTAGATGGGTGTAGTGACCGAATAAAAGTGAATAAATATAAAATGAACAAGACATGTTAGGGGAATGAAGGATGACTCGGTGATTCAAAAGATTAGCAGGGTTAACTGTAAGAAATTGCAACTATGCGATAAGTTCGCCCTAGTAATCAATTTTGTATGAGCTTTTGAGCGTAAATTTTGTTATATGTATAATATGCGTGGGCGTCCGAGACCGATGGATCGATCATGTTGTCCAGATCGTTGAAGAGAAACGCGTTTTGAGTGAAAGGAACCGGAGAGCGTGTACGACAAATTGCATGAATGTTATGGAAGATCATGATTTAAAAAAAAACAATAAAATTTATACAATAACCACAACGATAAACGCACGGCTGTGTTGCTTGTTGGCCTTATGTGTAACGGGGTGCCAAAAATCTAAAAGCCGAGCAATATCAAACAACTACTATAGAACCTCCTGGTATCCTCCGATCCACAATGGCTGGTATAGTCCAAAATATGAGTAGACGTTGACTGAACTGGACGATGGTGTTGCAGGAGATTGGAATAAGTCAGTTTGTAAGATTCAATACCTAGACATAGGTAAGTAGCCAAAAATCCATAGGACTAGAAGAATTGTAATGTGAATCATACTTTTGTGAAGCTTGAATAATAAATAAATAAAATGCATTAATTACTAAAGAATTGCATTACTATAGGAAAGGAAATCTCCCATATGTTTTGTATGCCTAACGCAAAGTTTATGATCTTTTTATTCATTGTCTTATAGAATTTATTTATTTATTTATTTATTAATTCATAAACGGCCGTATGGCCTTTAACATATTACAAAGAATATAATTTTCACCATTAAGTAAAGAAAACAATACATAGAAATAGGTAGGCATATGTATAACAATATCAAATATCAAATAAATATCTAAATAACACAGTTGCATGAAGTATACAATATATCAATAATGGATCAATGCTAATATTAAATTAAATTATACATATTATATTAAATTATAGGTAGGTTTAGCTAGCATGCACGCACACTGCACAGGGAATATTTCACTTATTGCATAATATATATTGCTTTGAAGATCTTTGTTATAATCTTTCTGTTGAGCGTACTCATATTATTTACATTATCTGTACTCGACTCGTAAGTTCACGTACTTTAAAACCAAGTAAACTTTTAACTTTAAAACCGAGTAACTAACTACTTATAGAAACAGTAGGTAAAGTAAGGGGAAGGAATATTGTTTAAATAACTAAGAACTTACCTGTGTATTGTTCTGACATGTTTCACTTAAAGACGATATCCTGGAATAATAAATTTAACTCTCAGATATTACTGATGTATAACCACGTAAGTGAACATTGAACAATATGTTATAGGTACTTTTTTTTCAAAAGAGCCCTATGTAACAGGGTTGATTTTTCTTGTGCAATTCTTGTAAATATAGGAGAGAAATTGGACTTACAGAATATGTAATTTCTAGCACATTTTGCAGCAAGTACTTTTCTAATTAGGAACACAGGTTACACATGTAGGGATTATAAAATCATGACATACCTATTCAGATTGGGATTAAAAACATGCATTTGACCAAATATGACATATGACAGCTTATGATGACGGGGTGGAGAAGAATTCCTGCAAAAATAAAAAGTGAAATTGTTGCTGGCCGGCAGAGAACAATACTCAAAAACACCAAAAATGGTAACACTACTTATGAGCCGCCCACAAACAGGCCAAACGGGCCCCGAAGGGCACCGGCCCACCGGGAATTCTCCCAAACTCCCGTATGGACAGTACGACATTGGACCCATCACAGTCAGAACACTGCGAGACAGAATACCATACGGAGAAATCCGAAAACCTGCAAAGTTGATGGTATGTATAACAGTAACACCTAATATTATTAATTTTAAATTCAAATTGTAGTTACGTGGTTTTGCTGAATGGAAAGCGATAAGTTTTAAGTAATGTTGTGTCATCTTGGATTATTTCCACATGATAATATTGTTGTTTATTATAACATACTTGTGTTGTTTGTGATATAATATTTTGTAAAGTTTTACTAAGTTTGATGTTATGTAGTTACGTCACTGAATATTCATGTGTGGTATCGTTTGAAAGGGCGTTGGAAAAAATCCAGATCGTGAGTTAGATTTTGTCCAACTCCAGCCTTGGAAGACACCGAGCGATCGAGAGGATCCAGTCACCGCATCGCGCTGTGTTTGGTATCTCACGAAAGAGCTTCACGAGCAGAAATTTTTACAAATTTCGAATCTGCCAAATCTTGGTGAGAGGCGCCATCGAAATGATGGAACCCAAGCCCTCCGGTAGGGCGCAGGAATTTTTCTACCTAGTTTTTTAACCTTATACCACGGACCATTTCACAAAAAAAAGTTTACATGATGCGGTATTCCTACAACAGTGTACATAGAAGAATTAAGGGTGAACATTCTCGGGCTTACAACCGACCTCGGCTGGTTAAAGTCACTTTACACTTGAGAAACACTCGACATTTCAGTTTACTCGATTCGAACCCAGACCTTCGTCTCGCATAGTAGGGATCTTATCCACTACACCACGAGGAGCGCTGGCTGTGTTGTCGAATTTCATGTATGTTAAGTACTTATGTATTGTTGCATTTCTAACTGTGGGGAGAGGATGGTATTTTTGACGAGGTCGGTCGTAAGCCCAACAATGTTCATCCTTAATTCTTCTACACTGTTGTAGGAATACTACATTGTATGTACTACGGAATGTAGAAAAAATCCAACGCTTTACAAGAGTAAAATTTGTAAATCAAAAATAATTGAAACACAGTACTCACGTGTTTTTGACTGACCCTGTGTGTCCAGTGACATGAATAATTAATGGATGTTGTTGCAATACTGCACTCTGTACACAAACTGTTTCAGTGTCTACTGCCTCGGAACAGACCTCGGTCTAGTGAGGCAGTAAAATTTTTTCCCGAATAGTTGAGGTAACTTTGTGCCACATTGATGATTTGTTTATGTGCATATGTATTTTTGTGTTGATTGTTTCTTTGTTATGTGTATATATTCTGGAAAATAAATTACTTCATTCATTCATTCATTCATTCAGGTATGAACCCAAGCACTCCGGGAGGGGATAGTTTTTTAACCCTGGACCAAGGGGCTTTTCACAAAAGAAAGAAGTTTGCATGACTTTAAACTAAAAAATTAAAGTCCAAAAAAATTATACCTGGAATGTAAAAAAGTGAATAAAATACAAGTTTAACCGAGTGGGAGTTTAATTATTATTTAACTTCAAAAAGCATTACCAAGGTTGTGATTCTGCTTTCATTAAAATTTAAATTAGGTATTTAAAACACCCTGGAGGTTTTTATTCGGGTAGTTTAAAGTATCCCCCGTTGTATATTATTTCTCGTAGTTAAGGGCTGCAAAAAGTTTTCACAGGAACAAGCCTAACCTCCGCTCCTTATTACTTATTCTGACATAATTAATAAAATTATTTATTATTCGGTCGAGTAGAAACCCCAATATACAACAATAGAGATTTCTTGTATTTGAAATAACAGATACTGAACATCAAGGTTTCTTCACATTGTCTATACAATCATTCGGTACCAATTTTGAAATAAATTTATTTATTTACACTTTAAGTGAGCAAAATAAGAGTACATGGTTGGCGTAGTTGGTTGAAGCGGCAGTCTCTCAAGCGGGAGGTGCCAGGTTCAAACCCCGACACTGGCGATGTATTCCACACTTTGCGATACAGGCTTTTAGCCTAGTGCAAGGTGTGCAGGAAAGTATTTGGGGTTGTGTATGCAAGCCTAAATCCTTTTATATAACAAAAAAATACGGGAATATGTTAACAAACGAAATAATAGATGCCAAAAATATCTGTTCACTAGGGAGAGCTTATCGCAGCGCTGCGATATTTGCCAGCTAACTCCAATTAGGTAACTGAGATACCAAACACTGCGGTATGCCCAGTGACTGGATCCTTTCAATAGCTAGATGCGTCCTCCAAGGCTTGAGCTATACAACATCTGACTTACGATCTGGATTTCTTTTCCAACGCCCTTTCATACGATACCACACATGATCCCATACAACTCTTGGATCCCCCTGAAACGCCACACATATTTTTTTTCTCTGGAGAAGGATGATCCAGTTTTGTACAGAAACGTATTGTCATCCAGTTTACGTACGTTAAACGTTTGCAAAGTGTCAGGAGCCTGAGTCATAAATTTAAATAATACCAACAACGATCCGTGCACCAACGAAAAAGTGAGAACGGGACAGTCGGTGACGGTCACATATTTCGTAGTCAAAGTTGTTTAATAAGCTACACGTTGGGTCGTCAAACGCTCTTGTTATCGGCACATTACGACGCCTTCGATAGGCGCTTGTCTATGGTTTTTTTCTGGAAAATGGCAACATTATTCTCATTTTATGTTGGTGTGCCTGCGCGCGCATGCGCCCGTGTATCAAATAATGTAAACAAACTAGCCGTACCTCGGTAGGTACTACGTACTGTCACAACAAACATCATTCATCGACTATGTCAACATGGCGTCAGAAACAGATGAGTAGCGGAGAGAATATATCTAACTCGAGTGTGTCGCGGACTTAGAGAAAGATTTCGCGCTATGTAGTATTTTCTGTTCAAACTATGAAATCCACATACAAATATATCTTTGTCTTATTGTGTCGTTCACATATTTCATAAGTGCAAATACAAATTCCTAACTAGTAACAATTACAATTATTCTCTTGTTAGAAATCAGTCGTCTACTATGTGCATCCTGTGTGTTGTGGAATAGGTACTATCGACAATTTTAGATTATATAAAAGCCAACTACGTAAAATAATAGTAAGTGACTGGTTTTTAATGTATTATTAGATGAATATATTCTAATTTTGTCGAGAGATTATATTTAACCTCAAATACGCGCTGTTTTATCTATTGTATATTTTTAATGATATTTTTGTATTTTTATAAACTACTCGAATATTCATCTAATAATAAACACAAGCCCTAATAACACATTAAAAAACCAATCACTTACTATT
This sequence comes from Ceraclea dissimilis, assembly GCA_963576895.1. Taxonomy (NCBI): domain Eukaryota; kingdom Metazoa; phylum Arthropoda; class Insecta; order Trichoptera; family Leptoceridae; genus Ceraclea; species Ceraclea dissimilis. Next base: position 14,611,620 of record OY756370.1, read on the forward strand.
ATTTACCTTATTTGGCTTTGATATAATGGAGAATTGCAAGCAGCGATGGCAACGTGACGTGTAACAGCACCTATTTTGGTGATGGTTAAGAACGTCACGAAAAACAACGATAACGGCACGTTTTATAGAGCAACGTGAGTTTTAAATTGCTTATGACTCGGAAGTTAACGTTGCGACGCCGCATTTCCATACAAAGGAAAACGGGACGACCGTGACGTGTCCGGATACGGTTATGCGGTCAACGATTGTCATTTTTTTAAATTTATGACTACGAATTTTCACACCGTTCCTCGACAATACGTTGCTGCCATGGAAACAACGTCCAAATTGTCACGTTGCCTTCATTTTATCATTTATGACTCAGGTCCAGGTCTCAAAGTAGTCAGCAAGTGGTTGAAATATCAATTGCGAAATTTGCGCACAAAAAGAAAATAAAACGACGGAGTGAATATACAAGGTTAAATCTTGTAAAAATCTTCGCTAGGGACTTCTGATATACAGATTCCTACTTTTTTTAAATTACCTTTTCTGAATATTGAAATAAATTCACAGTTTGTTATTTTAGTCCCAAATATTAACAGAAGCTCCTTTCTTACTTTAAAAGAAAAAAACGTAGAAACCGGAATTATTAATACCACATTTGAATAAGTGGCCTGAAATGGTAATGAGGGCTGGAAAATGTTATTAAGTGGCCAAATTAAGACCTCCTGAAATGTGACGAAGTCGCTGTTTCTAGAAAGTATATTGTTTTGGCATTAATTAATGTATTTATTATGCATATTATTATTATTACCCCTACTTTTCAATTTACCCTGGAGGTATTTGTAGAGGAAAGTTCTAATACTTCTAAATTCTAGGACCTCTTGTAAATAAAATATATTGTATATATTAAATCTGTAAATAGAAACGAGCCACAAAAAAACGGCAAAAAAACGGACCTTGGATCTCAACAACCTTACTAGAGGTGGTCGATAGTCCGGTTGTCGCGGTCAGTGGGCGCGGGTTCGATCCCCGATGCCGACCTACTCCACTTCACAACACAAACTTTTCAAGCTTACTGTGAAGTGTAAAAAAGTGTATTTTGGTTTATTTCGATAAATCCAGATTCCTTTTTATTAAAAAAAAATAAGCTTTGTTAAAAAAAAATACAGCAAATACATTGAACGTTTATCGAGTGAATGACCGTAACAGATCTTTGGCGTTTTTAATACTTAGACTTTTTTAACTACCGTGCATGCGCAGTGCATTTGACCGCTGAAGCCTTTTGGGATTTAAAAGCTATTTTGGTTAACACCTTCAGGTAAGGGCACTTTAGGATATTAGGCTTTATAAAGCCAAAAAATCTTTTCCCTTCCTTTCGGATTACTCTATAAATCATAATATTATTTGCGTTCCCACTACTGTAGGTAGTAGGTACAAACAACAGGGAAGGAAGTCTTGTATTTGGTGTTGTAAATTGCGCCCATAAATCACATAATTATTCCCACGCGAGCCGACCCTGAGTTTATTTATTTTGCTCTCATGGCGATAGAGCAAAAAAAATCGCGAATCTGTAGGGATGAAAAATGTCTACAGGAAAGACCATCGAAAGTAAACAGCCGTAAGTAGCTTCGTTTAAGAGTTATTGAACAACTATTCAAGAACAAGCAACAGTAAAAGATAAAAAAGATCGGGTTGACTGTCAGATATTGCTTTTGCAATAAGTCCGCCTTTTGGCACAATGCATTGTCTGGTTTTTGTTGTTATATGTATTTACTGGCCAATAAAGATTTTTTTTTAAACAGGATGTTATAACTTCACATCCTAGAACTGTTTCTCGCGGTCTTCCAAACTATACCAATCACGCGCATCCGGGATTCCTTCGTTCCTATGGCGACTCCTATCAAGAATAAGTGACAGATTCCATATTTGTAAAAATATGAGTTCTGCTCGTGAAGCACTTTCGTGATATACCTATCAAACACGTCGGTATGCAGTGACTAGATCATCTCGATCTAACTGTGTCTTCCAAGGTTTGAGTTGCAAAACATATTACTTACGATCTGGATGTCTTTTCCAACGCCCTTTCATATGATACCACACATGACCCCACACGACCCTTGAATCCCCCTTAAACTCCTTACATATTGTTTGTCTATGGAGATGGCTGATCCAAAGTGATACAGAAACGTATTGTTGCCGAGTTTACGTACGTTTGCAATGTTTCAAGTCTCTAAGTTATCAGAAAGTCGTTGAAAAATCGATTGAAAGATATAATAATAATAAAAACTTCATTGCAATAATGATGAGTACATTACACAAATGGCGGGTTTATTGCCATTGGCAATATCTGCCAACCAACCAATTGAGAGATTACATAATATAAAGATTTGATGTGTGTACAAGTGTACAGTATAGAGAAAAAAAAATTAAACAAGCTTAAAAAAAATTAAAGACTAATCGCGCACAACAAAAAATAAGCACCACATTTAAGTGAAATAAAATCTTTTTATAAATAAAGACATAGGACATCCCTAACCCGTGTATGTTTAAGTGAAAACAAAAACGCCAGCATATGCATGAGTGGGTATTAGATGGGTTCATGGGCGTCGCCAGGCAGCTTCCTCCCCTGCCCCCCCTAGAGATTGGAAAAGGTATATTTTTTTCATACTAAATAATAAAAATTCACATTACTACCACACATTTTCTCATCATATCATAAATTTTCTAAAATTTGTATGATAAAATCAGTTTCTAAAAAAAATTGCCTGCGGCCCTATTGACGAGTATTACTACTTCTTTTTATAAAAAAAAACATCTTTCATACATATTATTGTGCAAAGAATTATACCTATACCTTTTCAAATAAACAAACCACATAACGACCTTTTCACTATGTCTCACAAAAAAATTCGTCTGCGGCGATATTTACGCGTTTTTTTTATTTTATTTTATTACAAACAAAAGCACAAAACAGACAACAACTTTAGATATAAGTAATAACATGTAGATAAAGACAATTAGTCCACTCATAATTCAGCTGTCACCCACAATCATGCGCCACAGTTAAATTAAAACATATAAGTTTATTCCGGTCGTCTCACACACCCATACTCAATCTCGCTTGCTATATCATTTCCCAAAAAATTTGTCGCCCCTCCCCTAGCTCTGATGAGGCTGGCGACGCCCATGGATGGTTTCAACGAAAAAAATATAATTACACAGGCACTAGAGCGTGTTGTGTTAATCTTTACACGAAACCCTTGCAAATGTGTCGGGAGTAACCTTGGTAAATATTTATGAAAAAATATTATTATTTTCCACATTGAAATATGCTCCATTCAAATTAAAATATGTTTCCTTTATTCCTATAGGTGCGCTTACATGAGCAGTTTTTCGAGCAATAATTGCTACAACTCGTACCTACAAATCGTATTGATTAACAATATGTCTTTTTTTATAAACTGAATCTGAGTTTATCTTAATAAACCCAAATACCTTTGTACACTTCACAGTAAGCTTGAAAAGCTCGCGATATACTCGTATAGCAAATAACTATTACGGCAATATTTAAAGCGAGGGAAGGATATTGCGTGCAAACGCGAAAGAAAGTTGACTAAATTGACCAAACTCATTGGATATTCAGCAATTCGTGTCGCTGAAATCAGTATGATTATGTTTCTCGTTTTGCACGCAATCTCGTTGTCTCGCTTTAAATATTTCCGAAATAATTGATACATATATACACACACGTTTTCCGTACATTGTTTTCTTTTTCTACCACACATTGTTTCTGTGTCCTTTCATGGACAACTAGATGATCTCTCACGGCTGTACACCTCCTAATAAACATATTGCATTATAATAAACAGACCTAACTAACTAATCCTCAACCATTGTACCGTAATCAGTCTACAACATTCTTGAATCATTTATATTGCTTGTTCTCCAGTATTTTTGTTATTTTTTCCATACATGTAGCCTTGAACTATATTGTAGTTAGTATTGCCCCAGAACAGGCTTTCGCCTAGTGGGGCAATAAAATCCAATACTTGTTTCTTACTTATATTTTTTACTTTGTTATATATTTTGTGGATATTAAATAAATGAAAAAAAAAATGAAAATATTGCGAAATGATGATTGCCCGTACACTCACTGGATGATCTCAAAATGCATTCGATTTTCTTGTCAACTGCATATGCCCCTACCACACGCTCGTGAGCCACCACGAGCCAATGGTGTTCATGAGTAAAAAAACGTCAACGGTCGGCTACGTACACGTCAAGGCAAATGTTTCATCCACATGCCTTTTTACTCATGAACACCAAAAGCTCACGAGCGTGTGGCGGATGCAATAGGTTTTCCCCAGTTCGTCCCCCAGACAGTCTGTCCACCGTCAATTTATCCCCACGACTAGTGAATTCAAGCGTTTACTAGGACGAGCTGTTAATCGTAATTAAGTGTACTACTTAAAACGAAATATTTTTGGTAACTCTTCACTACGGCGACAAGATGATGAAAAACAAGGTTAACTTAAATGTTCACTAGGGCGAGTTCATGAGTCAAAGCGAGTCGGACTAGAGTCCGAGTCATTTGACTCGAGAGGAATAACACTGAAAATTGTAGTATAAATAAAAGAAATTTCATGTGAAAAGAAAGAGAACAGAAGGATTTAATAAAATAGAAACGCTCATAATATTTTCCGTTCTTTGTTTGAATTTAATTGAAAAAAGAAGAAAACAAATCGCAATGGCGTCATAAAAAAATGAATAAAATAGATTTTTTATTGTTGAATGTTATAGCCACGATCCGCCCCTGTACTGTGTAGAATAAGAGCGTTAATGCAAATTTAAGCAAATTAATCAATTTATATGCTAAAAGCTTGTTTACAAACAGCTCTAAGTGAAAATTTAAATCTTCATTTTCATAGACTTCATTCACACTTGATCTGAACTTATGCCGCGTACACACACAACGAACTCAACTAACTAACCAACATCGTCACTATTTTCTATTCTATTCTCTAGTATGATCTTGCCGGGTTCCTTGCGGTGTCTTCTTCTCTTCTTGTTCAGCCATCCCTCCACTGCTGGATATAGGCCTCTTCTAACACTTTCCACGTTTTTCTACTTTGGGCTTTGCTCACCCAGTTCCTTCCTGCGACTGGGACTATATCGTCTACCCATCTCTTTTGGGGTCGTCCCACAGGTCTTCTGTTCTCCCATGGTCGCCATCTTAGGATTCTGGGTGCCCATCTCTCGTTCCCCTGTCTTGCAACGTGGCCCGCCCATTGCCATTTTAGCCCAGCGATACGGTCTGCTATGTCTGCGACCTTTGTTCGGCGTCTGATTTCTTCTTTCCTTGCGGTGTAGGCAGAGAAAACAGAATGCCAAATTTCTCCACCTTAACACAATTCTTGCCTCCGTCACATTAATGAAATTCGTCATACACACTCTATTACGTCTATTCTTGAGGATGTAGTCGACACAGTAGAGCCAATTGGTTCATGAACAGCCAACGCGTTTCCTTACACTTCTTCTTTCACTAGTGTATATTGTGTGTTATCCTTGCCTCTCCGCATATCCCAACATTCCCAACCATATCAACTTGATCACTTTCGTTCAAGTTATAATATCTGTCTTACAGTTTTTTTCAACATTTTCCCAAACACATTCTTCTAAGATACTACATATATCTCAATATCTCAACAGCATTCACACCTGATTTGTCCTTTCACATCCACGTCCATGCCACGCTAGCATACATTAGTGTCGGCACCAGTACGGCGTTGTGCACCAGTAGCTTAACCCTAGTAGATACATACATTGTGAAGATATCTACATAGCTTCAAATACTACATTTTTTAATGTTAGTGAACATGTTCGTCGTGCTCCCTTTGTTGCACGTTAGAGCTCTTTCGAGTTCGTACTATGTATACGCAACTTAACTTCGTTAGGTCTTGTAGGTATAATGAAGGTTGGGAAACACATACCTACTTTTATTATACAAATACTAAGACGTTATTTAGGACTATTTCAGATTGCTTTGAGAAACACAGGAATAGTTTTCTGTGCCTACACCCTTATTTCAGAATATATTGAAGGGTGGTCGGAAGAAACATGCGGGTCATGATTTTTACAAATTTCAGTTCATTTTCTCAGGCCTCTTCTTGAACTTTCCACAGACTTTCATCTTAGGCATGCTGCATGTATCTGCTACCAGCGATTCACCTCACATCGTCAGACCATCTTTCCTGAGGCCTTTCTACGCTCCCTCTGCTCATGTTAGGTTGTCATTCAAGGATCTTTCAGAGCGTCTAGCAACGTGTCCTTCCCGGCTCCATTTCAAGGCAGCTGCTCTTTTTACTATGTCGTTGACCTTGGATTTCTCTTGTATCCATTCATTTTAGATTTGAGTTAAATAAGCTGATTAGAAGGTATTTACAAAATACATCTGCGTGCCTCTGTAAATGTAGGAATACCCTCCCGGTCCTTAAAAAATGTATTTGAAATTTTGGACCATACAGAAAAAAACAAGAGCAGTCACTATGTTATGGGGAAGAAATATTGAAATTTTATCCGTAATTTGGAAGGAACTCAAAGATAAACATTTATTTCATAGATCATGCTGGCCGGGTCTAAGTGACATAAGAAGCTGATGACGTGATGACGTCACATTTCGTGGTGAGAAAATGTATGAGGAAAATTAATATTCCGAGTAATGTTTATCACCAGGTCAAAAGTGACGTCACGAAAATTGGTGGTTGCCATGTTGATGTTATTCGACTGTCAGACCATAGTTCTACGACGGCTTCTGATCATGATTAAAACGGTTCAGAAATTAAAAGTGGTTTTTCTCAAAATGTTATACTTTCATGACCTACACTGTTTTTTCCGCCCACCCTTAAGTTAGGGTTTATGCCTAATACGCATTTATACGCTATTTGAATGTAGCTATAGGTAGTACAGGATTTTGAATTATATTAACTACTGAATTGTACGGAGCGCACAGTTCATTATGGCGTGTCATTGTTGGTGAATTAATTCTCCTTTTATGTTTGATGAATATGTGTCAATTAGTTTGTCGCCAACTTCATGCATAATTTAAATATTATGAACCGTAAATGAAGTTGCTGGGTTGGTACGTTGCAAGGTGGTCTTGCACGCGAAAAATTGTGAGTTTGAATGTCAGTATTGACGAAGTATTCCGTACGTGAATTAAATTCGGTGGTTTGGGCATGTTGAGAGAATGAATGACGACATGATGACTAAAAATATACATATGGATGAATGTAGAGGTGTGAGGGAGCGTAGCCGTCAGAGGCTAACCTGGATCGACCATGTCGGCGAGATCGTCAAGGATAGATGCGTTTTGAGTAAAATTAATTGGCGAGCGTGTATGATCAACAGCGTGAATGTGATGGAACCAAGGAGTGTGTATAATGATAGGGTGGACTGTCATCTCTACCTACCCTGCAAGTACCTATTTTTTTTAATGAATCTGGGTTTATCAAAATAAACCAAATACATCTTTGTACACTTAACAGTATGCTTGAAAAGCTTACGTCGTTCTTACGTAAGCTTTTCAAGCATACTGTTAAGTGGAGTAAGTCGGCATTGGGGATCGAACCCGCGCCCGTTGAATTAACGGTCGAGCTCGTTACCAACCAGGCTAACGACCACTATCTACGTGGGTAACTATTTTTGAAACCCATAACGGATCAAATGACGAACACATCAAATCAAGTCAAGTGTTAAGTACTGTCAAAATTTTCTAAGCGTATTTATATTAAAACTCAACATTAATAACAAATATCATACAACAAAAGTGTGTTGACTTTGTCGCCTGTGGTTACATGTATTACTGAGAATAAAGGCAGCAAATTATATGTGGTGAGTGACGAGAATAATCTTATGAAATATATCAACTCACAAAATCCAAACTTGCAATAAGGGTGAAAATCCCACAACATAAGAAATTGTTAGTGAAGTCAACCAATAAGATAATACAAAATTCCACCAATAGCAGGCGTTGCACTGCACTGAACATATTGTCGGAACAGGGTTGGCACCAATCCGTTTATTTATTTAAATAATTAAATTATCTTAAGATGAATGAGGCACAAGAAATCATTACAATGATGAAGAATGCTGCAGATGCCTTGTCTAAACTCGTAACGAATGACGAGGATTTCACTAAGGATCATATAACGAAGCTCATGCCCATATCCAACGAATTTTTATCCATTGTAAGTCTGGCGACAGCAAAGATTGCCAGTCAGGATGGAGAAATCAGCCGTCTCAAAGATCGCCTAAATAATTATGGAAGAGAACAGCCAGTGGATAGGACGCTCGATGTATGTGACACGCTGGCCGAGTTAGCTGAAAGAAATGCCCGCTCAAATAACGTTATCCTGTTTAATGTTCCTGAGATTGATAAAGAAACGCTAGGATCCGACCAACGGTCTGAGGACATGAATCAAATCACAAAGATGCTGAACGATACCGAGAACCTCAGCAACTTGCCAATAGTGAAGATTCATCGCCTGGGAATCAGACGAGGCGATAAAACCAGACCAGTAAAAGTGGTGTTCAACGATAGTGAAGACGCAAGAAAGCTGCTTTCCAATAAATTCAAATTGCCTCGCCAGATTAGAGCTAAGCAGGATTTAACAGATATGCAGAGGTCCCACCTTAAATCGCTTTGGAGTGAGTTGGAAGAAAGAAAAAATAATGGAGAGGATAATATTACAATTAGGTTCGTAAATGGATCGCCCAAGATAGTAAATATGATGAAAAAAAACTAGCAAGCAATTTAAATATTTATTACCAAAATACCCGAGGCCTAAATACTAAACTTAGCGACTTGCGTCAAAATGTTCCAGTTCTCGGGTATGATATGTATGTCTTAACAGAAACATGGTTTGACAGTTCCATTGGAAACTCTGAACTCGGTTTTTCATCTTATAATGTCTACAGAATGGACAGAAACCGTAACACAAGTAAAAAGCTAACGGGCGGAGGAGCTCTGATAGCAATCAAAAATAACATTCCCTCTACACTGCTGAAGGTGAAGAACAAGAAGGTTGAGCACCTCTATGTAATGATTCAAATAGGACTGCAAAAGATATTGATTGGAAATGTTTATATCCCATCTCCCTCTCCTGTCGAAACATATAGGCATTATTGCGAGGAACTGGAGGCACAGCAAGCAAAACACCCTAATGCAAAACTCTTGTTGTTCGGCGATTTCAACCTACCAGGGGTATCCTGGTCTCCTGATGCCGATGGAGTGCATCATATTGAGGGCAACAACGAGTGTGCGCGCGAACTACTGGATACAATTAACTATCTCTGCTTGTCACAACACAACTTCATTCGGAATGATCGTGGTCGCATGTTGGATCTGGTTTTGTCGGACCTTGACCTGTTAAACGTCGATCGCTCAAGTGAGAATTTGTCTCGAGTCGACGTCCCTCATCCTCCACTATGTGTCAGTGTAAGATTGGAACACACAAGGCCCCGTACTGAGCAAGCGTCTTCATACAACTACAGTAAGGGTGACTACAATGGTATAGTTGATTTCCTGTATAATTGTGATTGGACTTTTTTACAGGGTGATAATGTAGAACTGATAGCCTCGATGTTTTATGGAATAGTTTACGATGCAATCAGACAATTCATACCCTACGAGGTATTTAAAACCGGCTCATTTCCTAAGTGGTTTTCGGGTGAGTTGAGAGATTGCATACTCGAGAAGAAAACAGCCCATAAAAAATATAAGGAAACTAGAGAGTTGGATGATTATAACAAGTTCTCCAGACTGAGAACCAAATGTAATAACCTGAAAACAACATGCTATTCCAATTATATACGAGAGGCAGAGGATACAACCACGGACTCACAGAGTCTTTGGAGATTCAAAAACTCGTTGGGTAGTGATAATGATGGCTATCCGGTTCAGATGATCTTCAACCGAGTTCGAGCAAACAACCAGCAGGACATTGTAAATCTCTTTGCAGGTTTCTTTGGCGGTGTCTACGAGGAAGATGTATCCATTGACAGGGAACTGCCTAACCACTATGAAAGATCGGTAAATATATCGCATTGTCATATTACCTACGAAAGTGTAAAACTAAAACTGTCCCAACTAAATGTTAAAAAAGCAGCAGGCCCAGACAATATCCCACCAGTATTCTTAAGAAGATGTGCTGAGGCCCTAATTGTACCTTTAACCACTATCCTTAATAAGTCTCTAATGAACGGGCAATATCCATCCGCATTGAAGATGGGTAATATCACCCCCATATTTAAGAAAGGGGACAAAAGTGACGTTTCCAATTACAGACCAATATGCCTCCAATCAACAATCGCCAAAATCTTCGAATCTCTCGTGTTGAAACAAATTGAGCCTTTCATATATCCCCTTATTGAGCCCCAGCAGCATGGATTCGTACCGGGCAGGTCTACTCTAACGAATCTTACTATATATGAAAATTATATCGCCGAAAATCTATCTAAAGGTAATCAAGTCGACAGTATATACACGGACTTTAGTAAAGCGTTCGATAAGGTGTCTCATAGTATTTTGTTGGACAAGCTTTCTGCGATGGGGATCAATGGCACGTTGTTGAAGTGGTTTGCCAGTTATCTGACTAACCGTACTCTGCGCGTAAAAATAAGACAGGTTTGTTCCCCAAGCTTTAATGCAACAAGTGGGTTACCCCAGGGTAGCCACTTTGGACCAATCTTATTTCTTATATTTATTAATGATTTGGTTCATCAATTTTCAAATGTCAACTGCCTACTCTTTGCGGACGATCTGAAAATGTTTAAGAGCATAGAAAGCATTCGAGATTGCGAGATCATTCAAAGTAACTTAGATAGGTTGTGTTTGTGGTGCCAGAATAATCTTCTTTATTTAAATGTGCAGAAATGCGAATTCATTAGATTTGGAAGATTTAAGAAGGTAATAGCATATGAGTATCATCTCAATGGGGAAAAGTTAGTATCAGTGAACGAAATCCGTGATCTGGGTGTTATATTCGACGAGAAGTTGTCTTTCAACAATCATATAACGGAAATAGTCGGGCGCGCCATGAGGACCTTGGGCTTTGTTCTTCGAACAGTATCGGAATTTAGGAACATCCATGCAATATCACTACTATACACATCGCTCGTGCGAAGCATACTAGAGTACAATTCTTCTATTTGGTCCCCAAATTATGATATCCATGTCCATAACATTGAACGTGTGCAACGGAAATTCCTTAGGTTTATCAATTTTAAATTGGGAATACCGAGGGAGGAGCTCAACTATGCACGGTTGCAATCTCAACTGCATCTAGAAAATCTAGCCGATAGAAGGATTGTGAACGACTTAATGTTTCTGTATAAAATAATTAATTATTGTTTCGACAGCCCTGAACTGTTGGAACTGATTTGCTTCCGAGTACCAGGTAGACAGACTAGGAGCCAACATTTATTTTATTGCAACAATTACTGCACGAATTACATTAAAAACACAGTGGCGCCCCGCTTACATGGCTTGGGTAATGAATACTTGTCAGACATAGATGTGTTCAATATCAATATTTTAGCTTTCAAAGCGCTTCTAAAAAATAAATTTCGCACAGGAGATCATGTGCCTTAAGATTTTTGTATCAGAACTATAATGGGGATACTGCAGTACAATTTGTTTGGTTTGGTTTATTGATTTTATTTTCTTTATTAATTGTGATGTTTACTGTCTTTGAACGTGTTTTTTAATATTATTTTTTATTCTATAATTTTTATTTTTATTATGGAAAGAAAGTTCAAATGTAAAAATTTTACTGGTGTACCATAAAAGAAAAAAAAAATGTCTAAAGTTTCAGTCTATATTATATTATATTAGGCCAAATTCATTTTAATTTTTGGTGTTTTTCTTTACTGAATCTATTGTGTGGTAACCTAGATTAAACTATATACCTACATATGTATGGCTTTTTATGTTAAAAGATTTTACTTTCAAGTGTATTTTACTAAGTCTACAATATATTGTAGGGTGATCTGAATTTATTTATAGTTTTATGATTTTTACTGAATTTATTGCATGGTAGTATAAGTTTATTTGTGTTTTATAATTTTACTTCGATGATCAATGTTGTACAATTTAAGGATTATGCTCCATGAGGGCATTATATTGTCATGCAAATCTGTGTCCAGTTAATTGTGCGCATCTACTGTACGTAGCTACTGCGACACTACCTGCTACTTACTATACACAATGTATTGTATATACCTATGTACATAATATTATATATTGCTGAACTATTAATGTATTTATTGTTGTAAGGTTTGCTGGGCACAGATGGATTGGAGTTGATGTTTTGTTTATGCATGCCGATTGATTTATTATTATTATTTTTTTGAGATTTCTATGAAATATGAATTGTTTATTATTATTAACTAAATATTTTGTTGATTTGTTGTGTTGAAATAGTAATGTTTTTTTTTTTGTATTTGATTATGTATTTGACACTGTACCAACAAGAAATTGTTAAAGGCTTTAGCCGTTGATGTGTAAATAAATAAATAAATAAATAAATAAATAAGCATTGTAAGCGCATATTTGATTTACCACTGATACAATAGCTAGTAATAAAAATAATGAAAGCGCATGCCGTGTAAGAAAAATATTATATTCTTGTCTACCTATATCACAATATCTCGTGCCTTTGGGCAATTTTCTGCATTCATTGTAGTTACCTACAAGTAACGCCACACAAAAGACGCAGTACTTCTAATTCTTGCAGCAGTTCGCATGCACACAAAGGTAAAACTATTTTCTCAAAATGTATCGCAAACATTGCTCGACAAGTGGTGAAAGTTGGAACTAAAATGTGACGACTGTAATTTCTTCAATTAATGTCAATAGATTTGTCAAACAGAACGAATATTTGAAAGCAGTGAGGCGATACTATGATAGCTTTTTAATTAACAATCAGATAATAGCCAAAGAGCCCGCTGCTAAAATTATGACGTATCTGTTATTTGATCGAAATGTGGTATAAATGATAGCTTAAGGGTAATACATCGCACAAGGGTTGCCTATCAAAATCTTGCTGAAACTACCCCTACCCCCTCCCCGAAAAGCTCCCCTTCGCGATTTTTCTCATTTTTAAGGAATGACGTAAGAGGTAGGAGAAAGAATGGTCAATGATGAAAATAATTCTTACTAATTTCTTTACCAAAAATGCTTAGATTCCAACTTGTGACTGTGAAAACGCGTTAATACACAAGAAAATTCATCCCTATACCGTAAAGGAAATAAAATATTTATCATTGGGGTTAGGTTTTTAAAACTAAAATATAAAATTATAGAAATTATTTTTCCTACAAAGACGCCACCAATATAGTGGTCAATCTGAGATGGTCAGAGTATACTTTACAACTGACATACCTTGGGGTAATAATACTCGGAGAAGAACTACAGGTAGAGTCTGAACAAAAGTTTTGGACTGTGGCAAAGTACTGAATGATGTCGGTTTTCAAGACAAATGGAACGCAGACAAGTATAAAGTTTCCATTACATTTTTATTTGCAAGGGTTTTTAATTAAAAATTCTCCGTTTAAAAGATGTACGTTCTTGCATAAAGTGGTTTTGAATTTTCTATTCCGTAACAAGTTTTCTGAATTTTTGTCTAAATGAAACAAATTAATTAAATGGGGTAACCAGCAAATAATAAATAAATAAATAAAACTTTATTGGCCAGTAAATATATGTAACAACAAAAACAAAACAAGATAATACAGTGTGCCAAAAGGCGGACTTATTGCAAAAGCAATATCTTACAGTCAACCCGATACCCGGATAATACCCGGAGTATAAAACAAAACCTATATAAAACTTTCTCTTTTCGTGACAAAAATCTAAAGCTTTTTTTAATATACCGAATGGGAATCCATATTCAATCAATCGAAGTTACAAAAATCAACGACCAGAGGCTCAAGGACGGACGCATCTTGAGTTAAGAGACTCGGATGACGTGTGTGACAAAAATCTGTGATCTTTTTTCCGAAAGACAGCAACTGGGCTCCCGAAATTATCAAAGATTTTTATTTGTATTGATAATATGCATTAAAATCTAGGGAACGACAGTATTTTTTTTTTTATTGAAGCCAAAGTAAGTAACCAAAGGTAACCGAAAGTAGTTGGATGGAAGATATTGCCATTGGCAATAAACCCGCCATTTGCATAATGTATCTTATTATGGCAACAAAGTTTTTTAATTTGTAATTTTTTGAGAAAAATGCAACTTTTAACATTTTATCATGGGATTGCTCATGTGATTTTGAGCCTTAACGCCGTGGGAAATTACCGTGACATCATCGTTTGTTTTCTAGCCTTAACTCTCCTAAGTTTTATGTCCTATATTCTCTCCATTTTAAGACTATTTGTATACCCTTTCCAATGCACAGTTCGTCCTTTTTATCCTTTTAATTAAGTCTCCTCACTTAAGCAGTAATTAAGTGGTATTCCTGAAGAATGTTCACTGGAATAAGAAGCAGGGGTATACGTACCATTGGGATTTTTGTATCATTTTTTTGTACGTCATCGAAATAGAGGGATTTTTAAAAAAATCAGGCATTAAAAAACCGTGTCATTTTTCCACTAGTGCGAACTTATCTCAAAATTGAGATCTCTTCCAGTTTCCAACTGACCCCAGTAAAATTACATATCTGCTTAGTGCTTATTAATAGAAATAAATGTAAAAAATCAATTTAAACAAAAAAAAGGGCCGAACAGTTTTGAAGCACTTAAACATTTTAAAGAACCAAATGTGTCTACCATACATTCAAAACAAATGTAATCAGAAAAAAAATACAGTTATATACAAAAAATGACATTCAGAATGACTGGCTAACTTAATTAATTAAAAAAGGTCTTATGAATGATTTATGACGCTTAAAGGGCACTCGAAAAAAATATTAAAAAAATAATTTAGGACTATTTTTAAACCCGAAGATTCAAGGGGGACCTGAGCTTTTTTTCTTGAATATCACAAAATTGTGAAAACATCGTGTTTTCTGCATGCCACAGTTTAATGACAGGTAGTCTCGATGATAGATGGAAAGTCCATCCTTCGCTGTATATCTGCTGAGATATCTAACTTTTTTTCAGTTATTCTATGATCAGTAGATTATAAGTATAGAATTAGAATAGTCACTTCCAAGTTATCACGGAATAAGATCTCATTTCAAAGATTGCCTATTCAGGTATGAAAGAGAGTTAAATAGAATGTAAATGCACTCACCTGGTAGCATAATGGAAAAAGTGGTAGCTTAACTGCTAATGGAAAATGAGATTCAATTTCCTTTCTTCCGTTGCACTTGGTATTATAATTTTATTATATCAACCGTGTACAGGTGAGCAATTATTGCAGCGGGAAGGTTTCGTGATATTTCTATTAGCATAGGTCCAACTTATGGACGACTTAATAATAGATAAATACCAAGTAGTTACATCTCAACTGATATACAGCAGAGGATGGACTTTCCATCAGGCTTATGACTGATCGTCGGCTGGCTCAATGTGATCACTCTACACTCAAGTAACATTCACCAATTCCAGTCCATCCATCTGCCGCGGTCGGGAATCGAACCCAGACCTCCAACCCAACAAGCCGGCATAGTGATCATGATTTGTCGTAAAAAAATAATCCGAAAAAAAATGGAACACTTTTCCTATAATTATACCCAACTAGAACAAAAGTAAGGTATCTGTTCTTGAATACCATTTGGAAGTTAGAATTCTTCTCATTTCTTCCAGTTAACATTCAAAACATGCTATTACAACTGTCTAAGTGGCTGCTTTTGGTAAAGTTCATAACAATATTACTAACATAACCGACTGACATTACAAAAATATTTTAACGTTATTGGGTTCTAGTTTTTACGAGTATGGTTGGCAAAACACAGAAAATATACAAAATTTCGGTTGACTCTATACCATTAGTATACCAAGGCGATATAGTTTATATATGTTTATCGTACTATGCCATGCCTTACATTCGAATATACCTCTTCTTCTTCTTCTTCTTCGTCAGCCTATTCCCGTCCACTCCTGGACGAAGGCCTCCTCCATTTGCTTCCACGTCGCTCTATCCTGGGCTCTTTGGATCCAGTTGGTACGATCGAATATACCTACGTGGGTAAAATTACTAAAAATTACACATTTTCATCGTCTGAGAATTACACAGTTCTGAGAACAACTAACAAATTTTAAGATTATGACTTTTTGCGTTCTAGCCGATATAATCTACGAGTTCGTTTAACAAAAAACACCCTGAAGTGGGGTAGATTTGTTAATAACGAGACTATTGAGGTTCTATCGGTCTCCAACATTATACCTACTTTTCATACATTCCATTCATTTACTTTTAGTAGGCGATTATTTTTATACATTTTTTTCTACCGTTAAAAAAATGCGTTATTGAGGTTGCATATATATCAGGCGAAATTTAGATTAAGTAGGTATCTAGGTATTGTAAGTTTGTTGTATCATACTAAATTTTAGTGGCAATGGGCTGAACAGTGAACACATAGCCAGCCAGGACGATGCCATATGGGCTCACAGTCTGGTCCAGTGGAAGACTTGGACAAGGAAAGTGTCTGGAGGCCACCTAAAAGCAACCTGGCACGGAAGGAACAAGTGAAGGAAAATGGAAGAGCCCTATTAAGTCACTTCTAATTAATAATATTAGGTACATTAAACAGTGGCCACCTACTTAAACTTTAAGGTAGTCGACGTCAAACATGGCTGTCTCGATTCAATAGATACTAATTAAATAAAGGACTATGTCTATAGAGGCATCCATTAATTATTAGTCCTTTAACGTTAGATATGATACTTATACTTGGTTAATATTTGCGTATCAATACTAACTCATTATCAATTATTCAGAAATCCATCCACAGTCCATTCTATCTTCGATGCATATTTGTTTTACAGTGTTCAAACAATATACGAGTACACTATATCCTTGATCTGTGGTTGTGTAGATTTGTGTTATTAAATTGGTTAACTGGCAGGATGTACCCAGTCAGATCGAAATCATTTTTTTACGCCGCGTATGTACGCGGCCATGGATATTTACTTAAATTATTTAATCCACACAAAGTGACAAAGTTTTGCGAGGATAGACTGTGGTTGGAGTAGCCAGAGGTCCTGGAAGCTGCGAGTGACAGGGGCCTCTGGCGAAGATATACAGATGCTTTGGGCCCCCGACCCAATCAAGGATAGACGGAGAAGAAGATATGAATGTATGTCGTCACGTCATTCACGCACACACACGCGCGCACACACACACACACACACACACACACACACACACGCACACAATGCAATAAGCGCGCACACGCACACCTACAATGCGACGACGTCTATTTATCCCACTTTTTGTCATTTACCTTCACAAAATTTATTAATATATTTTGAAGAGATGAGTCAAAATTCACTCGAGAGCTGCAGGTATACTGGTGTATTGACTTAAGAAGAAGAAAGCGATGTGTAGGTATTACTGTATTATCCAATGAAAACATAACAATTACCTGGCTGTTTGTTATAGGACACTCGAAAATAACAATGGAACAACTCTAGGATCGAATGGGAAAATATTTTATTTTTACAAAAAAATGACCAGCGTAAAGCGAATATACGTTAAACGAGTATTGCATGTCATTATTAAGTTATCAGGGCACTTGATGGAAAGGTCAACTAAATGTGTATACAATTTGTAAGTTATTCATATTACAAAGTTGCACTTATTTATGAAGAGGGGGACAGATACAAACTCCATACTAACAATATTAGATGCCATTTAATATTTAGTAGCAACTTTGAATGGTTTATAAATTCTCCATAAGGCTGTGGTCCCTTGAAACCACTTGAAGATAATTTAATATCTTAGTTTCCTCATTGGGTTCAGAATCCATTCATTCCTTCCTCCATCACCCTGTCTCAAAGACGATGTGATTCAGTGGCGTACCTTTGATATACGCCGAAAAGTCCAGTAACATTTTTTGTGTGCAACTAACAGCGACGTTCTTATTATACAAACCTAAGAGTTCAATAACTTTGCTGTAGGTATATCAGTTGAGATAACTACTCCTTAATTCAATTACGACATGTAGAAAATCCGATGTTTCTCACAAAATAAAATTTTTGTATAAAAAAAAAAGAATCTATGGGTATCGGTGAATTGCCTTAAATTCAAGTATAAAAGTCCAATAACGATTTTTATGCGCATCAGTGACATGCCTTTTATACAAGTCAAAAAACCGGGCTTGCTCATTGAAATAAAATGATCCAATCATCGAACTTCGTAAGAAACATTAAATACATTTCTAAATGCGGACGGTTCCGCCCACAGTCGAGCCGAATTTTAGCGCTTAAAAAAAAACTATCAAACCTAACCGACTAATTAAATATCCACGCACCTCTGTAACAATACAGGATTTAGATGCTATTCTAATGTCGACGTGGAACCATAACTCGTTGCTGTTTCTATGTTTCCATGCGGTGAAGTTTACGTACGGTGAAAATTCATACGGCAAAGTTTCTTCGGTGAAGTATCCACGGTGAAATTGCCAGATCCTGTTTCTGCTAGTCTAAACTTGACCGAAAATATAATTCTTTCTGAAAAAAAATCTCTCCAGGAAACCGTGAGAAAATTAGGCTCCATCATTTTCAGAAAAAAAAATAAACCCATAATACAAAATATTAGTTTCAGTCAGAGGTTAAGGCCTTTGCTATTAGATTAGTCTGCCTCGTGTCGATTATATGGCACGAGTCTCAATTACTTCAGGGCGCCCCCGGTCTCCCATAAAAGCTCCAAATTATTTATTACATAACACAATGAACTCATCAAAGAGTACGTGGATATGACATGATACAATTAGTATATTATGTAAGGGAAAATCTACAGGGTTGTCAATAAGGTAAAAAATCATACCCTTATCTTTCATCAGCGATTTTACCAATGCTCGACCTTTTAAATCTTCTTGTGCTCTTTGGGATTACCTTACGCTTTTCACAATTGATTTTGGAGGCAGCCAAGATCCATCAACGGAGGTTCAGGTTCCGAGGTTCCACGGTAATATATCTGTAGTACCTAACAAAAATTTACGCGCAACTTGACTCGCGGAACATATTTTTCATAATTTGAAGTATTGTCTTGGCACCATTAGAACCATGGACAAAATAATTAATCCAATATTAACTTTCAGATATTTTAGTTAGAATCACTCACTATGAAAGAATCGGAATGGATTTTGGAGACAGCCAAGATCCACCAAGAGAAATTCAGATTCCGACGTTACTTTGCAGAAAATTTTTACGCGAATTTAGGTCATGATTTTTTTATTATTTTATCTTATTTACCTACTATCAACGTTAACAAGATATATGCAATAAAAGCAAATATCAGACTATAAATCATTGTTCGCTAGGGGGAAATTATCGAAAAACTTGCAATTTCTTCTAGTTAACCCCAATGGTCCGAATAACTCCTAAATTTATCGTCAAATATTTTAGAATCATTCGCATTACTTTTTACCATCCCCTGTATCACACCACACATATATATATATATATATATATATATATATATATATATATATATATATATATATATATATATATATATATATATAAATGTTTTTACGTTAACTGCTTTAGTAGACATAATACCTACGTAAGTTGGTAACAATACGTTATTACAACACATTCCCAAAGCGAAACGGGAGGCATAGTTCCAGGTTCTATAACATGCATAATTCTAAAACACGCCAGACGAACGTGTTTATGTAATAATACAACAACCCATATAAATAGGGGTTTCGTGATGAAATAACACACGAAAAAATAACACGGTAAAATAATATAGCGCTGGAAATAATTTCAAGGGAAGAAATTTCACAAGGAGAAAATATAATAATACAATTTGGTTGTCATAATCATATTGATAAAATTTATAATTTTTATGACAGTAACGTAATTTGGAAATTGATAGATAGATCATTAAATTTAACAATTAAATATATATGTCTTCTAGGCGCGAAGCTACCTAAGAACACTATTCCCATTGAGTTACCTTTTGAATAAATTGATTGGTACAATAATGTCTTGTCTAATCTGACGTAATCCAATAAGAAATGTTAGCCCCGGCTTCCCTTCTGCAGAAATCCACTCTTCGCCACTGCTACCTTTATAGAAGTGTAGTAGATTAGGTACGTTAGTAGATAACAATAGGTATATTTTAGTGATTTCTAAATCATTAATTTTATAATAAAAATAATAATGTGTTTTTTCTTCATCTGATATTTTTTGCATGTATTCCTTCGTGTATTTTTTTCCATGTGATATTATTCCAAGCGATATTATTCCCGTGTTATTTTTTCCCGTGTAATTGTTTTCTGGCACCATAAATAGGCACGGAATTATACTTGTATTATTGTAGGTTTACTACATATTTTACAGCGCTGTTGTATCTTTTACAGTTGTAGGTACTGATACATAGGTCTGGAACATTCTCCTGGGATCAGCCGTGGTGATACAGTTGAGTAACGGAATAAGTATCAAAATATTTTATGTAATTGTTTACGAGCTTTGTATACCAGATCACATACGTTTGTTTATGAGTCTTTTAGAAACTTCTAGAAATATATATTTTACCGCCAGTTATTTTATTATCTGTATCATTTGGTAATTTTATGGAAGAGGTGTTGAATATACTTAGATTGGTTTAAGTCATCCCACTTTATCTAAAAATTCTCACCACTATTCCCTAAGCCTAATTCTCAATAAGGTGCGGTTTCACCTGAATAAGTTCACACAAAGAGCTTCTTTCAGAAACGCTAATTTAAAAAAAATGGCTCCAAGCCTTTTTAAAATGAGAGCATTATTTTCGACGACCCTCTGCCTGTATCTTAGACAAACATAAGGTAGACTGGACAACATGTATGCAGAGTGTTCTATACTTTTTTGTAAGAAAAGTGGTAGAGGCGGGAGAGGAGAACACATAGCAAGTGGTAGAGACTGAAGTATGACATTCCCCTCCCACTCCCCCGCTCTCCCTCACATTTTATGGGCAAGGGATGATCTTAAACCAACTAGTGAAACGTATGTCTGTCTCTTTCTCATAGAGTATTTTTAGTAACAGTTATTAAAGGTAGATAGAACATTGATGCCCAATCCCACCAACTTTAACCTATAGTGCAGGCGCTGGAGGTATTTTCGTATGAACAATACGAGGACCGAGTTCTATCAACTGATTATTGTTGGGAATAGGTCAAAGATAAAGGAATCGGATGTTGCCGCCGCCTATTTTGGTCCAATTTTTTTTTACACCCCCTCAAAGTTAGCAGATGGGGTGCATTCTATGAAGTCATTTTAATGACTATTTCAGTTTTTATTTTATTTTTTTTTATTATGGAAAAGTAAAGATTCTTCAGTGAAATAAAAAAATAAAAATAAGAAAAATAAAAAAAGGCTTTGTTATTAATAAAATAATAGAGAGAAAAAATGATGGATTTCGCTCTTCCATCATTCAGATCTCCTAATTGAGGATGCAAAAGGTGAGGACCGGCAATTAAGCACGGATTCTTATTCCTGAGACTCTAAACAATGAAAAAAGCCATGTTGCCGGCAACTGCAGTGGTCCCTTCTAGTCCCTTCCCTTCCCTTCTTCATCCCCTAGGATAATTCTAAACAAATAAGTCGTTATTATGAAGACGCAATATTCAGGTGGTCGTGAAATTTTGGTATGTTGTATAGGTCAATATGGTAGTGAATAATCCAGTTTTTCACGATTTTCCTCCCACCGCCCTCTCCGCCACCCTTAAAAAACCTTAAAAATCGCACTGTTTTATATTATGCTATGTATCTTCGTCATTTCGCATTTTTGGCCAAAATAATCCTTTGCTCATTTGTTAAGCATAAAATATTCTAAAAATTGTTCCTAAGTAATTTTGCTCTAAAGTAAATAGCAGCGGTACTGTCAAGCTCAAAATCTGAAAAAAATTGTATATTTTCAATTTAGAATTTATTACCTTTTTACGCTATGATAACTTCGTTATGGTTGGTTTTAGCTCAAAAGTCCTCATAATTATTCTTATAGGGAATTTAATTTACTTCAAAATTCATGTACTAAGGTCCATATTCCGCTAAAAATGACGGAGTAGGAACAGATTTAAGAAAAAACGATATAATGATTTCATACATTTTCTAATTTCATCAACTAATTCCATACATTTTCGAACGTTCTTTGAAAATGTATGAAGAATGTTCGAACATGTATGGAGTAATGACAAAATCACTATTTTATTTTTTCTTAAATCTACCCCTACTCCGTCGTTTTCAGCGCAATATGGACCTTAGTACATGAATTTTGAAGAAAACTAAATTGTCTATAAAATTAATTATGAAGACTTTCGAGCTAAAACCAACCATAACGAAGTTATCATAGCGTAAAAAGGTAAGAAATTCTAAATTGAAAATATACAAATTTTTTCAGCTTTTGAGCTTGACAGTACCGCTGCTATTTACTTTAGAGCAAAATTATTTAGGAACAATTTTTAGAATATTTTATGCTTAACAAATGAGCAAAGGATTATTTTGGCCAAAAATGCGAAATGACGAAGATACATAGCATAATATAAAACAGTGCGATTTTTAAGGTTTTTTAAGGGTGGCGGAGGGGGCGGTGGGAGGAAAATCGCGAAAAACTGGATTATTCACTACCGTATTTACCTATACAACATACCAAAATTTCACGACCACCTGAATATTGCGTCTCTATAATAACGACTTATTTGTTTAGAATTACCCTAGGGGATGAAGAAGGGAGGGGAAGGGACTAGAAGCTACCACTGCAGTTGCCGGCAACATGGCTTTTTTCATTGTTTAGAGTCTCAGGAATAAGAATCCGTGCTTAATTGCCGGTCCTCACCTTTTGCATCCTCAATTAGGAGATCTGAATGATGGAAGAACGAAATCCATCATTTTTTCTCTCTATTATTTTATTAACAACAAAGCCTTTTTTTATTTTTCTTATTTTTATTTTTTTATTTCACTAAAGGACCTAGCTTTAGTTTCCCATTATAAAAAAAATAAAATAAAAACTGAAATAGTCATTAAAATGACTTCATAGAATGCACCCCATCTGCTAACTTTGAGGGGGTGTAAAAAAAAATTGGACCAAAATAGGCGGCGGCAACATCCGATTCCTTTATCTTTGACCTATTCCCAACAATAATCAGTTGATAGAACTCGGTCCTCGTATTGTTCATACGAAAATACCTCCAGCGCCTGCACTATAGGTTAAAGTTGGTGGGATTGGGCATCAATGTTCTATCTACCTTTAATAACTGTTACTAAAAATACTCTATGAGAAAGAGACAGACATACGTTTCACTAGTTGGTTTAAGATCATCCCTTGCCCATAAAATGTGAGGGAGAGCGGGGGAGTGGGAGGGGAATGCACCCCGTCGGCTAACTTTGAGGGGGTGTAAAAAAAAATTGGACCAAAATAGGCGGCGGCAACATCCGATTCCTTTATCTTTGACCTATCCCCAACAATAATCAATTGATGGAACTCGGTCCTCATATTGTTCATACAAAAATGCACCCAGCGCCTGGTCTACTAGGAAGGAGAGCCCTAAGAAATTTCCATACAAAAACAGAGACAATATTCTATTTATTGAATAAAGAACACCAGCTTGCAGCACCACTTCACCCTAAATCCATATGAAATGCAACATGCAGCTCACCTACGTTAGGTGCCCAAATATATCCGCCCAAGCTAGGTGAGTTGAATGTTGTATTTCATATGGAATTAGGGTGAAGTGGTGCTGCAAGCTGATATAGTTTATTCAATAAAGTAGAATATTATCTCTGTTTTTGTATGGAAATTTTATAGGACTCTCCTTCCTAGGTAAAAGTTGGTGGGATTGGACATAAGTCTACTCGTGCAGGGCTTAACCATGTCAAGTCTATATTATGTTACTCTGAGGCCTGTATTAAAGATTAAATAAATGTATGAAATGTCATTTCTCCAGCATAATATTATTATGTAGATTGATTCAGTTCCAATGATACCGCAATGGTTGCTGCTCACTGTACTACTCGTAGTAGCAGAGTGGAGCAGAGTATAATATTATAATATCCACTGGGAATAGCAATACCATTAGTTTTGATTAGTCATTTCCACACTGTGTTTTGCGTTTTGGATGGAGGATGTTGCATGGGAACTACATTTAGCCCGCGCTACGTGGAATTTCTACAAAAATGGTTTTAATTTCTAGGCAATGCTTTTTTTTGTCTATTTAATGTATATTTATGAGGTTCTGTTCCACTGCCATAAATCACGTAACACGTGTGAGTTTCTTAATTACGAATAAATAAAATGAAATGTCAAAAAAATACAGTAATTTTTGTACCTAACCTACAATTTTGTGAATCGTACATTTGTTGATAATTATAGAGTTATGTAATTGCGTATAAAAAAAAATTGTAAATCTAAATATTTTATAGGGTTGTGTAATGATTTAGGTACCACCCGTGTAGAAAAAAAAATGACCGAAATATTTTTACAGAATTACGAAACTATATTTCCCTTTAGAAGTTAAGTATATTTTTTGTGGTAAATAAATAAAGCGCTAAGTACCTATATAGATTTGTTCAATGCATGTTATTGTCCATGGTCTTATCCATTTTTTTCTATCCATGTTCTTATGCACGATTTACGAGGATACTGAAACAAATCAGCTAGCTCGGGTGGAGTGGCGATATACAAAATAAAAGTGATATAAAAAAAATACCTTATATTAAAATTTACAGAAATCAGCACAGCAAACCTGACAATCCTAAAATTTCACATAGGGTATTCATAGGCATGTATTGTGTAGGCACATTTCTATTAAGGTGCGTTAGGGTAAGATCGGAAATGGGGAAAGACCGAAAAATTGAATTTGTGATGAACTCTGGCAACATTGTTTAAACTGACCATTTGCATTTGAAACTTTATTCTGTTACGCCCCGCCACACCTCAGTTCGATTTGTCTCTTGAGCCGAGAGGATGTGTAGTGAGTGATTTTGTAAACGTCAAATTTTTCCGCGAAAATCCGAGATTTCCGGTCTTTCCCGGTCGGCTATATTATCGTTCCCAGGTAAGTTATGTGTTTTTATTATTGATATTCATGCATTTTATAGCTGTAAGGTCAATGTATGTAGAATGACAACCCGTCATCTGTCGTAGTTTAAGCTGTACGTGTTTTTTCGATCTTTCCCCGTCAGAAATGTAAGGGGAAAGATCGGAATTCAAATTATCCGTTCTTTCCCCATTTTGGAACTCCATACTAAATTCCATAGCTTTCCAAACTATTGCTATATTTTCTACATCAAAAAATAAAACCGCTATTTTTGTTAAAATGTGACCATCTGTTGAGATAACTTCCTACTTTTGAAATACTATTTTTAAACTAATATTAACAAACGTTTATTTCTTCGAAAAGTGTTATGCTCTGCTCTGTACCAAATATATGCATATATAGTCCGAGAGCCCGCTGCTTAAATTATGAAGTATCTGTTTTTTTGATCGAAATGTGGTATAAATGATAGCTTACCAATAGAGTAATACATCGCACTAGGTTGCCTATCAAAATCTTGCTGCGACCCCCTCACCCCCGCCCCCCGAAAAGGTCCCGATTCGCGGTTTTCCGCATTTTTTAGGAATATGGTAAGAGATAGGAAAAATGGTCAATTACGAAAATATTTATATAAGTACACCTATTAAAGTACACCTATCTGTCGTAGCTAATGTTGTTACAATAGTAAATATTAAAATACCTAAAGCTTCGATTTCAATGACATAGTTTTACTTTTTTTTTTACTCATGTGAATAAAATATTATTGCAAACAGTTTGGGAATGTCAAGGTAGTTCAAGGCCGTTTGGGGTAAGACCGGAATTCATAAATCATATATTTCTTAAATTCGGGAGTAAATAGTTTCCTATAAAGAAATAATTAATGTATTTAGTCATTAGGACAATATACCATTATTGTCCCAAAATCTCAGTGGTCTAAAGTGTCTAATAGTGATTTTAGCATGAACTCCGGTCTTACCCCAGTATTTTCCGTTCTTACCCCATGTGAAGTTTTATTTAAATCATAAATATAACTGGTTTTTATTAATTAACGGTTACGATTCTGATGATAAAAAATATACTGTAACGAAGAATGAAGCCTTATGTTTACCAATATTAAAAAAAATATGTGCTAAACCTGGTGGACTGCATGTGATGACTGATACAAATTACCATGTGCCATCTCACCAAAAAACCATTCGGACTTACCCCAACGCACCTTAAATCATTACAATTTGTATTATACGTACCTACTTACTAGGTAAGTATACATTCCGATTTCAAGGAGGTACCATTAATAAACATACCTGTATACTATGAATTTACCTATAAATAATTATAATTGTTTACAGTACGCTGCGCAGGCTTATCGACTTATTGAATCATTATTATATTAATTAATTACCAATGTACCTACCAATTATAATTAATTAATAATCATCATCCCAATGAATCAAATCAAATCAATGTTGTTATTACGTTAACTTATTGATCTGGAAAATATGTAGGTATATTAGGTACCTAATTGTAATTTCAATAAATATATTTATAGCTATTCGAAATTAGATTCCAACTGTTGTTTGCGTCATCCGAGAAAAACAAGTTATGAGAACAACAATTTTTGAGATTTTGACTGTTTGCTTTAAAATATTTCTATCCAGCATAATCTATGAGAACAAAATACCACACATTGTTTTTGTGTCCTTTCATGGTCAACTTGATGATCTCTCACGGTTGTACACCTGTGTCCTAGGAAACATGTTGTGTCAAAATAGCGGCAGGCAAAATCTTTTTGTGAAAAAATTGTATGCACCTACTAGGAATTTTAGAAAGTTTTTGATATGATCCAGGAAAGCTGTCGCAGGCCCCTCCTAGGGGTGAGGTGACCTGGACACTAGATCCTTGATGTCATTGACTCCATGCAGTGATCCTCTGGTTGGATCGGGAAAAGTGGTGGTAGGATGTATTAAAACGCGACTACCGGATACACTATTTGTATTTTGGCAGAACAGAACATGCAAAACAATGGTGTAATTATTAATCAGTGATATTACGGATATCACTCACAAAGCCATTCCTTTGAGCCCGATCTTATGACTAGCGATAACTTCCACTGCTACTAAGTATTAAAAATAGTAATAACTAATAGTATTACTTTATATAAAATTTGATCGTTAATAAATGTCAAGTCAAATGGTTTATCAAGTAAACCAACATTGTACAGAGTATATTATTACAGTTAACAGTTTATCTTTACACCATAGAGGTGTTATAAAGATTAATCATCATTGTGTTTTAAACTGGAATAGCCAGGAGATAATAACGTTCCCAGTAACTAGTGTTCTGGTGTTGCAGCAGATTAGCTCTGCTACTGAAGACAGCTCTGGGAAACTCGCCATTACAAAGAATAATGAGTTTACAATTCTGTGCAGGGTCGCAACAAGACGTTAGTTTAAAAAATCACACATACCTATTCAATTTTATCTTTTCACTATATCTTGGCAGCCGACGGACATTAGCTGCAAATGGAGTTCAATATTATATTGTTGGTAGCCCAGATTGTCGAATCTTGTCATAAGAGCTGTCAAAGGTACGCAATATTCTCACATTGTATATTTTACAAGTAACCTACAATGTCGAAAATATTTTAGAGCGGCAGCGCTGGAGAAATCATTTTAAAGGCATGATAGTTTCGCGAGTTGGAAAAAGAAAAAAATAGTTAAAAAAAAATTGACAGTTTATTCTAACAATCCAAAAATTACTAGTATTTTGTTACTAACAGTTCTAAAATATAATTTGAAAGTAGCGAAAAAATGTAACTATATCTTATTATCACATCAAGCAATACTAACCAAAGTTTACTCCGTGAGACTTCTGGAAAAAAATAGACTGTAATCGAAAATTTCTTTAAAATAATTAAAAAAAGTATTTGATGTCCGACAGCTTTGAAATACTAGTGTCGTGCATACTTCACAGTAAACTAAAAGCTTTTGTCCTGAAGTGCAGAATATCATTTTTTTTCCTACGATTTTATTTAACTTCGTCTGTTGATATCGTTGTTCGTGTCTGAGTGTATATTTTCTTCTTCGAATTCTTAGAACCCCCAGTGTCCCAGCACGTGGATATTTTTCATGACATTTTGCTGCTCCGCAACTTTTTTATGATATAGGTAAAGTGCACCGTGTCTTCGAAAAGGTTAAGAACCACTGGCTTAGTAGATTATTTGTGGCATTTAACATTAATCCAAACAGATTTATGCGCGCTGCACAATTTGTAGTAACCATTGTTGTGTCCTGATGTCAACGTCAATGCTCAGATTAGAACCCGCTCCTGTCGCTTGAAGGTTCATATCCCAACAATATATTCATTATATCAAATATTATATGAAATAGAATTAAGAATATCACTTTAACCCCTTGCACGACAGATAGAATATACATACATTAACAGCATTATTATTAATAACAGTTTTAATCGTTTAACCCGTTCACGACCACGATCAAAATAATAATGAAGTTTGAGGAAAGTCTTTGTAATAAAAAAAACGACAAGCTTAATCACAGCAAGTAAGTACTAAACGTTTATCATTACTACTAATAAAACCTACTAATAAAACCATTTAATTAAAATCTAGGTAAGCACACCAAATTTCCAACATTTCAAAATGATTTTAAAAGTTACGGCTTATGCAATAAGACCGCCGTTTGGCAACGTGTTTTGCCTCTCCATTTTTTTCTGAATGGTTCTCTTTTTGCGCCGATAATTTTTTTTTAGTTATTATTTCACTATGACATAATATTGATTACTTATAGTCAAAATTCAAATTTTTGTAATTCAGTTTCTATCCTTTCACTCTGAAGTCTGACCTTAATATATGTTTTTTTTTTATTAATTTCTAGTTTAATATAACTTTGTTTATCACTGAAAGAGATCGCTACTGTATATCCATAAGCTCCCCCTGGTGAACATTTGTTATCATAACTGTGTAACTATCAAAAAATTCTGTTGTATTTTTTTAGGATCTGGGCTCTCAAACACAAATGACCCAAATACTTTCCTGCACACCTTGCACTAAGCTAAAAGCCTGTAACGCAAAGTTGTATTGCAATGTTCAGTTGAATAATAAACAAATGAATAACTAAATATTGTGGATTTTAGAACTCTCATTTCATTCTACGCAATACCAGACAATCTATCTCAAATAGTAGGATCATTTGACGTTATTCGCGTGGTTTTTCGATTATTATTATCTTTATATCCAAGAGATTGATTCAAGATAAACACGACGTATGACGTAACTTTCCATCATGACAGCACGCTACATACGTCACGTCATGTCTTGGCTGGCGCGCGTGATACCAATTTCTTATTGCGACTATATCTCAGAGATACGCGAAAACGGGGTTAATAATATTGAAGCTAAATAATTATATCAATTTTTCCTATTATTAGCAGCAGTATCGTGGACATTAATAAATAACTTTAAACCATAAAGCTGGGATCCATATTTATGACATTATAGAGTTTGCAAATCTTACTCTTTTATCACATTAGTAGATACCTTAACGTTTTTATATGGTACGTAATTCCCAATATTATTTCATAGTAAATAATAGCTCCCAAGGGACGAATTGTCCGAGGGACTACACGTCGGGGGACGAACTGTCGAGGGGCGAACTGTCGAGGGGTGAACTGTCGGGGAACGAACTGTCGGAGAACGAACTGTTGGGGGGACGAACTGTCGGTGCGCCAAGATTCTTGATGACTTCTTTCTCAAGCTCAAGCAGTTACTGAACTTTTTTTTTTATTACAGCATGAACACCAGGCAGGGTGCACCGACCGTTAATCTTATTCGTTCGACGAGCTAGGGATATCCCTGTATCTAAAAACGCACGATGTATGAACGCGCGAAAACGTTCAGTTTTAAGATGTTAAAAAAAAGTTTTTCATATGCTTGAAAATATGCATTGAATTCTTTGTCTAAGGTGCAACGTTGAAGACGTTTTCTAACGATATGTTTAGCACCCACAATTTAAACACGTTTCAGGAAAGTATTTTGGTTCCGTTTAATAAACATGAGCTTCTTTGAAAAATATTGAAAAACATACCACGAAATTTTCTCTCCCTCCATTGGCGTTGTTTGTGTTTAGAAATCCAGCGTATTTGCGTTTCTAATAGTAAAACATGTTGAATGTTGTTATTTTGATGTTTTTCTAGATAAAAACCACTTATGTTTTTCCTGGAAAACACCTATCAGTATTGCAAACATGCGTAGGAATTCTCGCTAAATAAGGGTATCATAATATGATTATTCCGTAACATATAGTCTATAACATCTATTTATACCCTCACGTCGCGTCCTTTGTGGGGCAGGCAGAGAGGAAAGCACGTCAGATGATCCTATTATTATATACACTCGTTGCTTCCGTCGCACTGATGCTATTTGTCGTACATGCTATCCTATTGTACCTACACAAAACGCTCCGTCTTAGATGACCTCTTATATATTTTTTTGTCATCGTGCATACGGGGTGTCCCGTAAATCAATGTCATCCCGTGGAAGGGTGATAGACCAGCTCATAACTGGCCAGAATATCGAAATATGATCTTAGTAAAATATATCGCTCGTTCTCGAGATATCGGCACTTTTATGTTTTTTTATCGACTATAATTGTCTCAATTCTCATAAATTCCTGTTTATACTTTATTCATATTCGCCTGATGATGAAGATGCAAATTCCACCATGTACCGACGGTCAAAAACCTTGAGATTTCATTATAAATACCAATACTGGGGCAATGGTTGTGAAGTTATACTATCGATATAATAAACTAGTGTTTGCGCAAACCACGTTGCTTAAACATTATTAGAAATAGGTAAATTAATGTTCTCGTGTCGGTTTCCATACAGCAGTAATATTGTCTCATATGCACATTACTATAGGATCAGTATATGTAATATATGCACGCATACATGGGCGTCGTCAGAGATTGGAATAGGTATATAAATTTTCATAGTAAATGATAAAACCTTACAAAAAATCACATTATTATCACACGTTGTCTCATTATATCATAATTTTTCTAAAAATGAATTTGAAAATCCATCAAAATACAACTATTTCTTAGAAAAATTGCCCACGGCGCGCGGCGCTCATTTCTTTATTTTTTCAAAAAATCATTTTTCATACATATTATTGTGCAAAATATCATATATACTATCTATATATCAATACCCTCACGCCACGTCCCTTGCAAGGTATAGGCAGAGAGGACAGAGCGCCAGACAGCCCTATCCTTGCACACACTCCTAGCCTCCGTCACATATGCAATTTGTCATACACGCTACAAAATATCATATGCATTTTCAAATTAACCAAACCATATCACGACCTTCTTTACTATGTCTCACAAACTATGTCTTCGCCTGCGGCGCTATTTATGCATTTTATTTCCCATACCAAATTTTTAATTTTTTCTTGCCCCCCACCCTAGCTCTGACGCTGGCGACGTCCATGCATGCATATGCATAATATTACGAGTATGATATCTACATTCTACATACAATAATGTTAGACCGCCTGTTTCTACGATTTGTATCACGGTCCACTGCCCGCTTTTCCGCACAACTCACCATGAAACCGGCGAAAATTTGTTGACTCCCGATGTAAGGCGCTTTTTTTGTAGAAAATGACAAAAACCAAAATACACATTTATTTACTTCCAACTTCTGCTTATCAGCATCTTTCCCTCCACTGCCGGAAATAGGCCTCTTCCTGTCCCTTCCATAATTATCTGTTTTGGGTGCTTTGCCTCCACCCATGTCCCACCGACTCGATGATATCATCGGTCCTTGTTGACTCCCGATGTAAGGCGCTTTTTTTGTAGAAAATGACAAACACCAAAATACACATTTGTTTACTTCCAATTTCTTCTTATCAGCCCCTTTCCCTCCACTGCCGGATATAGGCCTCTTCCTGTCCCTTCTATAATTCTCTGTTTTGGGCGCTCTGCCTCCACCCATGTCCCACCGACTCGATGGTATCATCGGTCCATCTCCTTTGTGGTCTCCCCAGACTTCTTTTACTTTCGTAGGGTCTCCAGCTCAGTATTCTGGGGGTATAACATAATTAAAAAAATATTAGAACATTTTCGGGTTTTCACTCATTTTCAGAAATAGCAGTAATGGTCTACACTCTTTATTATTATGTACCTATGCCTAGCTTTAAATGAGGATTGTGAAGACCCGAAAACTTTCTAAGAGGTACCGTCAAATGGGGTTAGTTTGAGTCGCAGTAAAAAAACAATATTTGCAACCGATTTGCCGTTGACATTTCTACAAAAAGGTATGTATAATATGATTTAAATCGACAAGTTAGTGAAAGAATATGTAAAGGTAAGTATGTAAAATATAATTTATCAAAAAGTTAGTCGAAGAATTTAATTATTTTGAAGTTGAAGTAAGTATATTTTTTACGAAATATTTTACTGTAAATTATGCATATGAGAAAAAAAAAATGTTTTTATACCTACCTATATCTTATAAAAATATTAGTAAACGCCTCGAAAAACATGACTTCTCTAGTTACTTCGCAGCCTTTTTATAAACTAATCAAACGTCAAAAGTGCTATTAATTTAAATGACAACACTGAAATGATTAGTTCCAAATTCTGCCACGCAGTATTTTGCGATACATTTTTGGCGGTAGTAGTATATAGAACTAGTAATAATAATACTAGTGGTACAGTAACGAGAATAATAATGGGAAATGGTGTTGCCATTTTATTCCCGTTTTCTCCACTTTATTCTTTTATTGCGATTAATGAATTTTCCTTTCGGACTATTTATTACACCGTATCCCATAATAGGATAGAAAAATCTTCACACACATTCGAGTATATACTCCTCCCCTCATTCGACTTCCACCTTTTTTCTCTTTCTCAAATAGTTAGATGGATTACAGGGATTTTCAAGGATTTGTTTATTTTTTGTGATTTCGGCGAAAATCTACTCAAAAAAATGTTTTTTTTTTTCACAGCTATTCAAAAACGTTAAGTGTTTTTTTACGAGCAACATTTACTAACACAATATTTTATACGCTCTGCATCGGTTATTTTAGGAACATAGGGATGATACATAGTATACAAAGACACTCTGGTGAATTGGAGAATCCACAGCAAGCACTTTTATTTAAGTATGTGGTTTTGAACTAAGAAATAAATAAAAGACCTGAAGAATCGATTGGTGATTTATCCGGGTTTTATGTATAAAAGGCATCGTTGTTTATCACCCGAGACTAGCCTGGTCCGATCATGTCGACATCCCCAAGGATGGACGCGTTTTGAGTAAAAGGAATCGGAGAGTGTGTATGAGAAATTGCATGAATGTGACGGTAGCTAGGAGTCTGTCCTCTCTGCCTGCCCTGCAAGGGAAGTGGAGTGGGGTTATAGATAGATAATCGTAAATATAAAAATAAATATTTATTAGCCATCAGTGCCATAAATCATCAGTGGTTACAAAACACGTCAGTAATAGTGTGCTTAAGGGAGGACTTAACGCGAAAGCAATATCTTACAGCCAACCCAGGTCAAATATTAATGGGAAAACATTGGGTAGGTGTTATACAGCAGGTTGACAACACACGCATTCTAACCAAGTGGTTGTTAGAAGCTTTATTGCAGCTTTTATTTTAGGTTGTAGGCGGTAATCTTGACGGCTATCGGTAATTATTTCAGGTTGTAGGCGATAATCCTGACGGCTATTGGTAATTATTGGAAATATTGATGTTCCTCTCAATCCCAAACAGTTGTTTCCAAATAAAACTATATTGCACACAGCGACAATAACATTACATGGGAGGTGGAGAGAGATTGAACCATTTTATTTTTTATTCAATAAGTGAACATAGTATACATTATGTGTACAGAAAAATCGGATAAAACAGATTATATAAAGCACTGTTCACTAGGGCGAACTTATTGCAGAGCTGCGATTTCTTCCAGCTATCCCCTTTTCGAATCGTAAAATGTTACACATGGACTGCATTAAAATAATATTTTTGCATTCTTAAAGTTGGTAATGGTGCGGACCAGTTATAATTTAAGGCAAAAACTGATCGTCTAATTAACAGCGATTTACCGGCAAGTAGGTACCTACCTTTTTAACAAATACTTTTTTTATAAGCACAATACAAGTATGCAGAAGTTTTGAGAATAGTATTATTTAATTTGAGCAATTTGTACTTGGGCCCAAATTTTGCAATGAGACTTTGGGGTATAAAAAATGCACTGCTTTCATTAAATTTCACAATTAAATAAATGTTTATTGTCTGAATGTTCAAACTAATTTACATATTTATTTATTCTTTAAGTGAACATCACTTGAAAAATATAGGTGAGCAAGAATACACATCAACTATATTAAGTTGTGCTCACTAGGGCGAGCTTATCATTATACAAAGATCTCTTTCAGCTACTAATCTTATTTCTTCTTACCTTCGTCGAATAATTACTTAACGAATCCGTTTACACTAGGCCAACCTACCCCAATACACTGCAGCATAAATCGCCTTGTCATTGTCTATGCTAGGGTTTTCGCGTCAGGTAAGCCCACGTATATATAAAAAAAAGAAAATTTAAAAAATACATGTGTAATGAAAAAAAATTGTATGACTAAAATTTTTCGGAATTTCCTCCGGTAACTGCGGGTGAACGGCTAGTCTTATGAAAAAATGTAGCGAACCTTTTTTGTAGAGAATTTATAAACGATTATTTTTGTCATTGACAGTTTTCTTCTATCTCTTACCGTTTTTCTAAAAATTGAGAAAAACCGCACAGAGGGGGGGGTGGGGACGGTTGGGGGGACGCGTCTTATGGGGGTTCTGGCACTCGATATTCTGAAACACCCTATCCCAAGGTATCATTCTGCGCAGGTTTCAAAAAATTATAAATACTTCTGACTTAGAACTGCATAATGACTGAACTATTCGAAATGGCCGAACTATTAGTAACTTAAAAGGTATTGATAAGTTTGATATTGGTTTTGGCGAAGTAATAATATTTATTTATTTATTCCTTAACCAAGGCTCAAGAGCGTAAGATACTCAGCTTTGAGAATAAGTGTCTTAGGAGGATACTGGGTATCACATGGCAAGAACGTAAAACCAACGAATACGTTCGACGGCGTTCCCAGCAACGATCAATCCTGTCAGTAATACAGGAAAGACGTTGGTCGTGGCTGGGCCATGTTTTGCGAATGCCCAACGACAGCTGGCCAAAGAGAGCGCTGTTTTTCCACCCACAGGGGTCCCGACGCCCCGGAAGACCCTCTTTCACAGTGCACCGTTCCTATGACAACGAGATCAGAGCGTTAGGAATGACGTGGAGAGAGGTAATATCACTCGCACAAAATCGCTCTGAATGGAGACGCCTGGTAGCCTCCCTGTGCTCCCGAATGGAGACATAAAGGGCGTAGTAGTAGTAGTAGTATTTATTCTTTAAGAAAACAATGAAATGAACATAGTACAGATTACGAAGAATTGTTCACTGGGGCGAACTTATCGCAGAACTGCGATCTCTTCCAGTTAACCCCAATATCATTATTTTTAGTAAATGTTAGTATTTTCCTCTTACCTCTAATCGCTAAAACACCAATACACTTTATTTCTTCGCACCTGATAATAAAACACTCACCCATTTTATTAAAACAACATCTAATAATATTTTTAACCTCAAAAAGTTAAACAATCGAAAATCGAAGGACCATTTGAACATTTACCGCATAAAGTTTGTTTTGACATTCAAATGCAAAGATAAAGCATATTAGAATAGCATGATTAATATGTGAAAATATTTTTATGTTGGTACGTCTACAATTTGCATCTATACTCACAGAAAAAGCCCGGCTTATGAATTCATACAAAATTTTGACAGGAGCCTATACATACTTATGTTAATGGTATGTATGTTACTATTATCATAATAATGAGAGTGAAAAGGTAAGGGAGACAAGCCCAAATGATAATAGTGGGATAGAGTAAGATGGCTGTATTATTGTGTGACTGTACTTTACGTGTTTTTCGCGGGTTCTCGGCAATAGGATGAGTGAACTAGCGCCATCTAACGATAATTAATACATCTTCGGTATTGAACCGCGCGATATTTAAATGAACGAGTACCATCGGAAAACGCTTTTTATAATATTTCGGAGATTTATTTCTTATTTCCACTGGGTAAGCCCGGCTTTTGAGCATGTATGGTAGCTCCGCCACTGCACTAGGTCAACCTACCCCAATTCACTGCAGCAGCAATCGCTTTGTCGTTAGCCCTATATAGGTCCGCTTTATCACACCGCTCCGCCATATCTTGGCAGACGAGGAGGTGTTCGCCATCTAGGATCTCTCCACAGCTACAGGAGATGTTCTCATCCACACTTATCCCTACGTATGTAGATTATATGTTGCAATCTCATAACGAACATACTTTTAAGCGATATTAGCGCCATTTATCGTCAGAAGATATAATCGTCAGAGTATTATTTTTGTTCGCATCAAGGATGAAATTGTTCTAGCGAAAGGAAAGGATGAGAAGATAATTGCCGTAGAGCGTGAGTTAGGTAAAAAAAAAACTAATATTGTATCTGTTTTTAGTTCACGAAGTATCCACTATACTTGATATTTTCTAGTGCCAATCAAGTTTAGTAGAATGATTTGATGAAGGGTTGTTTAATTTAGGATTTTCTCTGTGGGATCTTGGGGTTGTAGAATTAACCCCCCCATTTGCTCTCTTGCGCCTCTTATTTTACTCCCTTGTAAGCTTAGTGCCCAATCCCACCAACTTCCACCGAGGAAGGAGAGCCCTAAGTACAAAAACATACCTACAAAAACAGAGATTATGAATAAAGAACATCAGCCACCGGCACAACCACGGCCTAATTCCATATGAAATGCAACATACAGCTCACCTACGTTAGGTGCCCAAATATCTCCGCCCAGAATATCCCCAACTAGGTGAGCTGCATGTTGCATTTCATATGGATTTAGGCCATGGTGGTGCTGGTGGCTGATGTTCTTTATTCAATAAATAGAATATTATCTCTGTTTTTGTATGGAAATTACTTAGGGGTCCCCTGTCTAGTTGAAAGTTGTTGGGATTGGGAATAGGTCTCCCAACATTTCGTCTCCTATCTGGTCGCGTGCTGAGAATCTTCTCTTTTATGCTCAACTTAAAATGCCCGGAATTTTCTATTACTTTGTACTGTACTATATTCATGCTATATAATATTCAATGTAATACCTATACGCGTAATGTATTTGATACATTTTTAATACAACCTGAAAGGTTCTGTATTCGTTCCCATGTACCTATCCTCAGGGGATGAATTAAAAAGGATGTTATTCTTCTGTAGGAGTCGAGTATATATCAGTTAATAGCAATCAAAATAATATTGTACACGCGCCATATCTCTTGTGAGTTCATATCAGTTCAAAAGTAGAGAACTCTCCGGTACTAGTATATATAGGTAAAAAAAAGTTGAATCGCCAATTGTTTTTAAGGCCTTGGTACCAAGAATGACGTCACAGTCATTTCCCACGTCATTAAGGTTCAAAATCGCGTAAACAATCGCATAATAAAATTGTAAAATTGCGTTTTTCCATTTTTTGGGCTTAATTTTGCGTCTATCAAAAAACTGTTACGGTTTTCCCTAGATTTTAATGCATATTATCAGTACGAAAAAAAATACTCCGCGACTTTCGGGAAACGAGTTTCCGTCTTTCGGTAAAAAGATCAGAGGTGTTTTCAATATTTTTTTTGAGAAATCTATACAAGATATAAAAAATCTTTTCCGATTATTCCCTAGATTAAAGGTTCAAGGCATCTACCCTATTTTGTTCCAAAGCATATTTAAAACGGTTGTCGAGATATAAGGTCTCCCGTTTTTAGAAATTTTTGAAATGTCGGTATGCATACTCTTAATAATATAGGTTCCTAATAACACTGATCACTGCCTGACTCTGTAACGCCGTAAGATCGCATAAATTTTTCATGCACACATCTTTAATTGCATGCACTTTTGCGTTCCAACAAAAGGATAGTTGGTAATCATTTTTATGGTATCCGGTCCACTTTTGGACTTTATTTAGCAAATAAACTATTTTTTTATGAGATATATTGCCACATCATAGATGATTTGTACCTATTTTTAATTATGACCAAATCGACCGTTTTGTGGATACGGCCTTTTGAAAATTAAAGAGTTAGAAAATTACTCATTTTTGTTTTTCGACTATATTTCACAAACTGCTAATTCGATTTTCGAAAAGCAAACCAAAAATCATAGTAAAAAAATATACGCTTTCTCTAAATAACTTAATTTGTAGCTTTAGTGTTAGAATATAGTCAAAATTTTAATTAATATTTTTTTTCATTAAGTACTTAATTAATAATTGAAATAATATCTCCCATAACATTTTATAATGAAGCTTTAAAAGTTTTCAATAATTAGAACTACCAAAAACACGATATTATCAAACGATGGAGCCACCAGCATCATACATAATTACGGTGTCCGGTAAGTTCGTCTAAAATAAATTCGTCTTAAATCAATTGTTCTAAAATCAATAAGTCTAAAATTAATTGGTCTAAAATCAATTCGTCTACAATTGACGAATTCATCGTTAGGCTTGTTTGGCCGAAATGATTTTAGACGAATTGAGTTTTAGACGAATTGATTTTAGACTTGTTGATTTTAGACTAATTGATTTTAGACTAATTGATTTTAGATTTGTTGATTTTAGACTAATTGATTTTAGACTAAGTAATTGATTTTAGACGAATTGATTTTAAACAAATTGATTTTAGACTGATTGATTTTAGACTTATTGATTTTAGACGAATTGATTTTAGACCAATTGATTTTAAACCAATTGATTTTAGACGAACTTACCGTAAACCAATAACTATTTTAGTAATCATGTTTTTATTAAAATCTCCGTACATTTAATATGTCACATGACATCACATGACATGACATCGCACATGACAATAATGATAACCAAGTGAGAAGTTAATGAAAATATGGAATTAATTTTCACTCCTCTTTGTTGTCTCTGGATTGCCTAGTTGATTGGATAACAGTACGTAATACGTATACCTAATAGTCCGAGTGCCCGCTGCTTAATTTATGACGTATCTGTTTTTTGATCGAAATGTGGTATAAACGATAGCTTACCAATAGGGTATTACATCGCACTAGGGTTGCCTATCAAAATCTTGCCGCAACCCCCCCTGCCCCCCCCGAAAAGGTCACTCTTCGCGGTTTTTCGCATTTTATAGGAATATGGTAAGAGATAGGAGAAAGTAGTCAATGACAAAAATAATCCTTGCTAAATTCTCTACAATAAATGTTAAGTCAATTTTTTTCATAGGACTAGTAGTTTACCCGTAATGGCCGGTCAAAAAACAGGATATTTTTTGAAAAAATAAAAAAAAAAGTTTGATTTTTTTTCTTTCACATTCTTCTACCCATTATTACCAACATTTTATGGAAAAAAAATTTGGCCTGCGGCGCTATATCACTGGTTATTTTATGAAAAACTAAATTTTAAGAATTTTGGTCACTGAGTTTTATTGTAATAACTCCGACATTATTAGATGTATGAACATAAGTTATAGCTCGTTTTGTAGCTAAGACTATGGTAATTAATTCGTTTTCTGACTATTTTCCTGTAGTTCTTATCAATTTTCAACCAATTAAGTTTAAATACATTTTTTTAGTATTTTAAATGAATTTCGGTTTTGGACCGGCCATTGCGGGTAAACTGCTAGTTCTACGAAAAAATTTAAAAAACATTTTTTGTAGAGAATTTATCAAGGATTATTTTTGTCATTGACTACTTTCTTCTATCTCTTACCATATTCCTACAAAATGCGAAAAACCGCGAAGAGGGACCTTTTCGGGGGGGGGCAGGGGGGGTTGCGGCAAGATTTTGATAGGCAACCCTAGTGCGATGTAATACCCTATTGGTAAGCTATCATTTATACCACATTTCGATCAAAAAACAGATACGTCATAAATTAAGCAGCGGGCTCTTGGACTATAATGGCGCTGGATTTATAGAGAAAATTGTATTGGGGCCTAAGGGCGTAACATGAAATAAAAACCCATTTCAATCTTTTCCTCAAGAGAAGCTAGAGGTCGAGGTCGTCCACAAGCTACCTGGTGGAACAGTATTGAGAAAGACCTAAAGGAGAAGCAGCTGACCAGTGAGATGATATAAGACAGAAAGACTTGGAGGCTGCGTACCTAGGTGAACACTGGGAACATACAAAGAAGAAAGAAAGAAGCGAGAGATATTTACATTCACTTAATGTAGCTTTACGTGAACTCCATTGGGGAGGAAGCAGTATGGATGTTCCGATGCCTACGAGTCGGCTTTGTCTGGCCACTTTATGCTTGCAGTGATCACTTTATGCCTAGGGCAACTTTCACCTATTCCACCACATCCTGCTGTCAATTATTGTATCCTATACTACAGATCGAAATTAATTTCACAATGAACCAATTTTCTGATACTACTGCCATCTGCTGAGGAGTGGATGCAAAATTTTGCAACCTACTTTATTGTGAGGTTTGAGAAAGAGCGCACTGTGGTTTACATCTACTTAACTCTGGAGGCACCTGGGGCGCTGTAAGCCCACTTCTTTTGTCTTGCATACACAAACCCAAATACTTTTTTCTGCACACCTTGCACTAGGCTAAAATCTTGTATCACAAAGTGTGGAATACATCGCCACCGACGGGGTTTGAACCTGGCATTTCCCGCTTGAGAGACTGCCGCCTCAACCGTCTGCGCCAACCATGTACCTTTATCTTATAATATTTCTTCTTATCCTCATTCAGGTACCATACCAATACACCAAATCATTTCATAAATCTTGAAATAATTAAAAATACATAGATAATTAGGGATAGACAGTATAGACACAGACAGGCAAGTTTAT
The DNA here is from genome assembly GCA_963576895.1 of Ceraclea dissimilis. Taxonomy (NCBI): domain Eukaryota; kingdom Metazoa; phylum Arthropoda; class Insecta; order Trichoptera; family Leptoceridae; genus Ceraclea; species Ceraclea dissimilis. Next base: position 14,652,789 of record OY756370.1, read on the forward strand.
TTTTTAAATGTATGTCAGCCTTTTATCCTTAATTAATTTTACAGAGAGTAGGGTAAAAAGTTTTAGAATTGTGCTGATTACGCCATTGATTCGTTTCAACATCGGCTTGAATGAATTGTTTCAGCCAGTAGAGAGATCGGTCAAAAATCAAAATAATTGGAAAAGTTTCCGTATGATGCAGCGGTGGTGGCCGCGGAAGCCCGATGCCTGTGCAGCCGAGAGACAAAACCTTCAGAACAATGGAATCAAATTGAATATTCTCAAATCATAATTAAATTTTATTCATTGTCAGGAAAAGCTATTATGTGTAGAATTTTTATAACCTATTCGGTGCCAGTGTAAAAAATAAACGGAAAGTAGGAAAATATGTCTGTCACATTTTTTAATCGTATTTTAGTAGTACGTTCTATTTAATTGTTAAGGACTTAATATCTATAATTTTTTAACCTTCATTATCTCTTTGCCACTATAGCTTTTCCAAATTTGGGGCATCAGCGACAGATTTGCGTGTTTGTGCCTTTTCTTAGTTTTTTCTTGCTTGTAAAAAATGTTATTAACATTATGAATACGAGTAGATACATGTATTGAGTAGTAGAGCGCGGTTAGCTGAGGCAGTAGTCTCTCAAACGGGAGGTGCCAGGTTCAAACCCCGGCGCTGGCGATGTATTCCACACTTTCCGATACAGGCTTTCAGACTAGTGTTCAGGAAAGTATTTGGTATGAAAGTATGCAAGCCCAGACCCTTTAAAAAATATCATCTATCTATTATTCCATCTTTACCATCGTTAGTTTATTATTTATGATTAACGAATCTTAACGAATCCAAGCTAAGATAATAATATAGGCTTTTAAACAAATGAGAACACCATAGAGAGAAAAACGACTCGAATTACAAAAAAACATATAAAAAGTAAATGAGGATGTACAAAAAACCAGGCGCCAGAATCAAAAGGTAGTAAATAAGTATTACGAAAATATATGTTATCTTGTTTCAGCTAGCAGTAGACACTAATACAGTACATAATTATGAATTTTAATATCCATACTAATAATAATTCTCATAATGATATGTTTGTATGGGCTTTCCCTTCATACAAATATAACGTTCTAATTATGATTTTCTTGTACGTGTATAGTCGCATGCGAATTGCCATCAAAACTTTAGATTACCCATTAAACTATTATTGCTGTGTTAAGTATCAAGAATTACCAAGAAAATTACTAAGTTACAATAAGTTACAATAAGTTACACCAAGTTACAATGATATTAGGCACTACGCGATGTGAATGTGTAAATATGAAAGGGAAATTATAATATGACAACAATAGATGAAGAAACGTGAGTGTTACTGCCTATTATTGTGTATATTTGTTAACTAAGCTAAATATAATCATATTCTTATTATTTCTAACAAATAAGAGAATCTGAAACTTTGGCGCTTAGCATCTTTATCGGCTCAGCATTTAAATTGATAATATTCGAAAATATTAAAGTTTTCAGAATTCATTTGTGTAACGTCATTTTTCTCAATCAGAGGCAAATAGTAAGAGGTGTGCGAGTGTGCTTAAGAGCATAGGCATATTGACATTACAAAAAAATAGAGTTTTTTGAGACCTTAGATCTCGACAACCTTACTTAATATGCTATAGAAAAAAATAGGGTAGATACATTAAACCTTTATCTAGGGAATGATTGAATGTATCTAAATAATAATTGGTGTCTGTGACTATAATAACGTCTTGCAAATCGGGGCTTAGCGAAAAAATACGAAAAATATTCATAACTCTAAAATTACAAAAAATCTCTGAACATACATGGGGGTTAAACCCACAGGTATTGAGGACCTCTATCATCCTGCTTCGGTTGATCCACGGGTTGTGTTACACCGTGTGTATGTTTATATTTTTCCTTATAAGCAGGTAAGTTTATTTTTTCTCTGTTCAGATAGGTTAGTGTTTTTTTTAGTTAATAAGTTTCCCCAATTATCTCGTGTTCTTCCGAATTATTTTCCTCTTCGTTCAGATTAAATGTTATGTTATTCAGTGCCAAATAACTATAATTATCTTTCTTTTTTACTGCCCTAATCATAACAAGGAATTTTACGTTTAACTAGAGATAGCGAAATACCAAACCATTTTTCTACCACATCGTCGGTGGTAGTCTTTCTTTTTTTATTTTTTTATATTTTATTATTTTAAAAAACAGTTTTTTTTCATATCACCGACGAGATGCTCCGTTACATTTTCTTCTACTTGTTCTCCTGCTTCTAGTGTTTTAATTTTTTCAGCCATCCCTTTTACCACTTCTTCTCTGTAACTGACTCTTGTTGTGATACAATTTCTTCAGGTATAGATATTTAGGTTGTCAATTAAAAATTTCAGAAGATCATCCATTCTTTCAGTCGGTCCCCAGTGTGTGCATATTATACTAGCAGTATCAAATATATTCTAAATTTATCTTCAGAACAATCAGTTTAGTTCCCAAATAGATAAATAATAAATTAATAAAAATCTACAAATTGAAACGTGTCTTAGATATAACTGAGGTAAACTACAATTTCAAACTGTCAAAAAAAGATAATAGGTATGTGTGCAAAATTTCTTAGAATTTGAAATAGTAAATGTACTTTAATGAAGACTGAAATGACAACAATAACAGCAACGACAGATGAAGTGACATAAAAGCATAATAACAAAAAGATGCTGCTTCTATTGATAACGATACGTTTTCCAGTTCCATATTCCATGCTCGCTATGAAGATGATTATGTAATATTTTCTTTAGCACGCTTCGTAATTAAACCTTCCCTCATTATATCAGTCCTTCATCCCACCATCCCCCACCCCTTCACACTCCCACCCTTAATCAACCCTGAGTGGAAGTAGGCTCCAGCAGACCCCACGTCAAATAAATCCGTTGCACCTGTAATAGGAGTAAAAGTAATAATTGCGAAATTGTTATGTAATGTTAATAGTAGCAACTAGCAACTAATATGAAAATAATTGTCATAAAAAGTGTTCTTCTTCTTAATTGTTATGAAGATGGATTAGCTTACTGCGATCTCGACTCCCAACTGTCAATCCATCTCTTAGGTGGTCTGCCCGGGAGTCGTCTGCCCTGGGGTTGGCCGTGCAATGCAATGTGAGGGAGTCTGGATATAAAAATAAAAGGTCATAAAAAGTCTAAAATAGTAAAACTCAGAGAATCCTAATATTCTGGAAAAATAGTCATCTAAGGCCCGGTTGCTCGACGAATAGTATCATCGGCTGGTAACGGTAAGGAGACAGAAATCGTTGCTCCAAAACAAAAGTAAAATGATATCGTATGATTTCTTACTATCCGTTTACCTCTACCCCCAGGTCCAGTAAACGTATAGAAACGACGTGTACTGGCGCGTTATACTACATTACCTGAGCTTTCACGATCTTAATATCTGTCTCTGGTCTCTCCAATGGTATCTCCAAATACAATCTGATACTAGCTAGATCATATACTCGTATATAAACCGGGATGAATTGCCGTAGTTTTATTTTAAGGCCCTTGACCCAACTATGATATCACGGTCATTTCCCACGGCATTAATACGTTCGGTGAACGCTCCAATGATAAAATGGTCAAAATAGCGTTTTTTTTTCCATTTTTAGGGTTAATTTCGCTTCAATTAAAAAACTCGTACGGTTATTCGGGTTATTCCCTAGTTTTTAATGCATATTATCAGACGAAAAAAAATCTCTCGACTTTCGGGAAACGAGTTTCTGTCTTGCGGAAAAAAGATCAGAGGTGTTTTACACATATTTTTTTTGAGAAATATATTACTACTACTACTACTACGCCCTTTATGTCTCCATTCGGGAGCACAGGGAGGCTACCAGGCGTCTCCATTCAGAGCGATTTTGTGCGAGTGATATTACCTCTCTCCACGTCATTCCTAACGCTCTGATCTCGTTGTCATAGGAACGGTGCACTGTGAAAGAGGGTCTTCCGGGGCGTCGGGACCCCTGTGGGTGGAAAAACAGCGCTCTCTTTGGCCAGCTGTCGTTGGGCATTCGCAAAACATGGCCCAGCCACGACCAACGTCTTTCCTGTATTACTGACAGGATTGATCGTTGCTACAATATATACAAGATATAGTTGCTACAATATACACAATATATACAAGACAAGATTGAGAAATATATACAAGATATAAAAAAACTTTTATAATTATTCCCTAGATAAATTTTCAATGTATCTACGCTATTTAGTTCCAAGTCATATTTAGTAACGATTGTCGAGATAAAAGGTCTCCCGTTTTTAGAAATTTGTGAAATATCAGTAGGTATGTATGCGTACTTCTAATACTGTGTTGGCAACTTTGTTGTATGTTTTATACACAGGACACACAGGAGATGGATATATCCATTATGCAGAAACTATATGAGTCTAGCATAGTATAGTATAGTAGCATAGTCATAGAAAAGTCAAGTACTTGAGTGGCGTATCGTATGTGACTGTGACCATGGGCGTCGTCGTCAGGGGGAAAGAGATTGAAATAGGTATATATTTTTTCATACTCTATGGTAAAACCTCACAAATAATCACATTACTACCACACATTTTATCATCATTTCATAATTTTTCTAAAATTAGTATGAAAATCCATCAGTTTCATAAAAAAATTGCCTGCGGCGCTATTTTTCATACTTTTTATGTAAAAAAACATTTTTAATATATATTATTGTGCAAAGTATCATATACGTTTTGAAATAAACAAACCACATCAAGACCTTCTTCACTATGTTCGGGTTGACTGTAAGATATTGCTTTTGCAATAAGTCCGCCTTTTGGCACACTATATTGTCTTGTTTTTGTTGTTTCATATATTTACTGGCCAATAAAGTTTTATTTATTTATTTATGTCCACAAAAAATTTCACCTGCGGCGCTATTTACGCGTTTTTCATCCTATATCAATTTTGTAAATTTTGGTTGCCCTCCCCCCCTAGGTTCGAGGCTGGCGACGCCCACGTATGTGACTGTGACATATCTGCTTTCACATTTAGTAAGTCGTTATTATTAAAGGAGGGTGTTGCACGGTACGCATAATCCACGTTCATTACCCCTGTCCCCTAATAACGTCTCGTCTCAATGGGTTTCATGGGAGCATGTGCGAGCAGGCGTTACAAACTAAATTATTTTCAACGTAGTAGGGCTGCTTTACAATTCCTATCGCTGTTATTTGAAAATTAATTAATCGCTGTTGCAACATTAAAAATTAATTTATTTATTTGTTGAGTGTAGTTGTTGTTCAATGATTAACCTGATACTGTTGGATTATGAAATAAAAACACAGAGCGTACTTGGCAAAACTTGGTATTTTATTGTAATGTAAAACACTTCTTCAACACAACAATAATCTTCACACAATGGCACGCCAACGGAAAGAGGAAGAGAACACGAATGACAGCTCTCTGACAGAACGTGGCCATAGACAAAAAGTCGTTCTACCCGTTCTGCCAGAGACAACTATGTAAATTCAACAGTTGTTTTAGACTCGGGGCAGAATCGTTCCAATTCGGATTTTCCTTTCTTCATGATTGATAATTTAATTTTTTTGGATGTAGGTTTTCTGCGTGCCTCGCCATTTCAGGTTTTGGGGTCATAATGCCTACGTCCATTTAAGAGTCCAAAATAATAAAACATGCGAAAGATTGAGCTAGAATAATAATCGTTCAGTTACCTCTGTAAATTACTGATACTGGAGATTATTTCCGTAGTGTCCTAAATACAGGATCATCGAAAAAGAATGCCCCTATTTTTAAATTGAATTACTTTGGAACTATTTTAGTTGAATGAGTGATTCTTTCACTGTACGGTAACTAATTGATGAAAATTTTGTTTGATGCATGATTAAATGTGTAGTCGACAAAGCCAACCGCCGCTTTTCATCTACCGCCTTTCATTTTTCCGCTTACTTTCAATTCATACAAAATTTGAAAAAAATTAAGCGATAATAGAACTTTTTTTTTCCAATATTTTTGTTCAATTTCTTTTTTTTCCGTTTTTTCCTGGGGTTAACCGGAAGAAATCGCAGTTCTGCGATAAGTTCGCCCTAGTGAACAACGTTTTATAATCTGTACTATGTCCATTTTTTTTATATTTATATGTGTTTGTTGTTTACTTTAAGTTTAAATAAATAAATAAAAAAAAAACATTTTGCGCTCAGTGCATATCCCCATCAAGACTCCACGCATTTCTTATACTTGATATTTCTATTCTGGAAATCAAATACAAAAATACTTAATTTGTGTTGTAAGAATACAAGGTAGACCCTGTTCTTTATAACAGGTGTTAAAAATCACGCTTTAAAGGTCACGGTAAAAATAGATTAATTTATTTTCATTATGGAAGGTCTAAAGAGTTTGAGTGTGAAATTACGAGCATAATCTGGCTAAGTGGTGGACGCGGACTTTAAGCTGAAAAATAATTGCAAACAAAAACATGTTTGCTTTCAAATGTATTTTGAAAGCCCGTACCCACCAACCACAGGGTAAGTGGAAAATTTCAATTAGTCATGATAAAATATTACGTTTTATGGGGAATTTTGTTAAGGCTAATGACCCAACTATAGGTCAAACAATGAGCTGAAAAATCTATACAACGAACCCAACATAGTAAAGTACATACGATCATATCGCCTAAGATGGTTGGGACATGTCCAGCTAATAGAGGACAACCGAATACCGAAGAAGATTCTCAGCACCCGACCAATGATGCGACAGTGTTGATGATGAATGACCCAACTATGACGTCACGGTAATTTTCCAGGGCGTTTAGATTCAAAATCGCATGAACTATGAAAAATAGATTATTTTTGAAAATCGCAATTAATGTTTTGTGAGAACATCGGAATGTTCTAAATGTCGTAGTTGAATAAAACTTAATTATTTATCTCAACAGATATACGACAAAGGATGGACTTTCCATCAGGCTTATGACTGATCTTCGGCTGGCTTAATGTGATCATTTTACACTAAAGTAACATTCACCAATTTCAGTTCATCCATCTGCCGCGGCCGGGGATCGAATCCAGACCTCAGACAGAAGGAAGGTCCATCCTTTGCTGTGTATCTGTTGAATAACTACTTGTTATATTGTTGAGTACATGGTTGGCGCAGTTGGTTGAGGCGGCAGTCTCTCAAGTGGGAGGTGTCAGGTTGAAACCACGGCACTGGCGATGTATTCCACACTTTGCGATACAGGATTTTAGCCTAGTGCAAGGTGTGCAGGGAAGTATTTGGGTTTGTGTATGCAGGTCCAGATTGTCTTTCATACAAAAAAGAAAAAAAAATCAACTACGCCATGTAGAAAATTCCGATCTTCTCACAAAGCATAAATTTATTGTGATTTTCAAAATAAACTCGTAAAAAGATTTTTTTGTGTAATTCAATCATTCATTATTTATAATGATTATCACAATCCCAATTATTTCAATCAAGCGATATTCTGTCTTCATTTCTTTCATAAAAAAGCTTTACCGTAATAATAACGTTCTATCACAAAAGTGAATAACTACGGTATCATGATAAAATTACACCGGGAAAATTAACATTAGAAAAAATAACACAGAAAAAATATCACATGGCAAGAGTTTCACAGGAAATAAATAACACGGGAAAAATTACTGACAAAATTTATCAAAGTTTTTACAATTTGGTTGTCATTATTAATTACAATTTAATTCGAAAAACCGCGAAGGGTGGCCTTTTCGGGGGGGCAGGGGGGTTGCGGCAAGATTTTGATAAGAAACCCTAGTGCGATGTATTACCCTATTGGTAAGCTCTAATTTAAACCACATTTCGATCAAATAACAGATACGTCATAATTTAAGCAGCGGGCTCTTGGACTATTATGTCTTCCCCGAGAAATACTTTCCATGTGATATTTTTGCCTGCGCTATTTTTTCCGTGTTATTTTTTCCCGTGTAATTCTTTCCTGAGAGTACATACTCTGAAAAAAAATAGGTTTTTTATACTACCTACGTCCTTATATAATCCCTCATACAACACTTTTTGCTTCTAATAACATCGCAACGTATAGAACATATCCATCTTCCTTACTACATATTCTTTTTGTACAACATTTTGAGGGTTAATAAGATACGCCCTTAATCACAACCATTATGTTACTTCAGTAATGATGTGTAGGTACCATACAGGGTTATCGGAAAATTATGCCCTAATTTTGAAACTGTATAAAATTGAAATCTTTTACGTAGAAAACTAGAGTCGAAAAGTCTAACAAGCAGACGTCAATATTGGCATGTTTTTTTTGTCTATTTTTCTCTTTTCCCTTAAATGTTTTTTTTTTGTTTCTTTTTTCACGCAATCATATACGTGTGTATGCATTCTGTTTCTTATTTTTTATTCTTCTTTTTTCTCGCATGTGTATGTATGTACTTACATATTTTCTTTCTTCAGTATGTTTTTTTTCTATTTTTTTTTTGAGACATATTAAGAAGGTCGTGATATGGTTTGTTTATTTGAAAATATGTATAATACTTTGCACAACAATATGTATGAAAAAGAAAATATGTACCTAAAAAAGAAATGGTGATGTTTTTTTTGTATGTATTTGTTATGTTGACTGTATGGTTTTTAGGATAAAAAAAAAAGTACTAAAAAATAACGCTGCAGGAGAATTTTTTTTATGAAGCTGATGGTTTTTCATACTCATTTTAGGAAATTTATGATATGACTAAAAAATATGTGGTAGTAATGTGATTTTAGTGAGGTTCTATCATTTAGTATGAGAAAATTCCTGCCCCCCCTGGCGACGCCCATGTATTGTATTATATAATTATTGTGAAAGCAATTGATTTATAATAGCGCTTGAATTGTTTTGTAAAATGGTAGGTAATATGTATATTGATTATTCCAATGGGAAATTAAACTTTGGCAACAGAAGCTGAAATTGTTTGTTTATGGTTTGTGAAGGTAATGAGTTTATCACTACATTGTTGTATACTACCCACCTACATAACCCTGAAGGGATGCACATAATAACATCGCATCCTCGGAACATCGATTACATTGAAAATACATAAAATTATGCAATGTTTTTTTAAACCACTGATAATTGAGTATTTAGTTGTATTTCAAAAACAGCTAGAGAGATCACTCGTTATTTATGGGTGGAATGCCGAAAAAAAATCGACAACGACAGAACAAAATGAAAACAAGAGCAACAAAAACAATAGAACAAAACAACAACAATCCAGACATTCTAGATTTAAAATGGCCCCTAGCGGGATTTTTTTTTCTAATAAAAAGATCTGGGCTTGCATACACAAACCCAAATACTTTCCTGCACTAGGCTAAAAGCCTGTATCGTAAAGCGTGGAATATATTGCCAGCGCCGGGGTTTGAAACTGGCACTTCCCTCTTGAGAGACTGCCGCCTCAACTGACCGCGCCAACCATGTACTATTTTGGGTAAGTTTTGATTTATACCATTCTGTACGTTTTTTTGGGGTGCTGAATCGTGGGAAACATGGGGAAAAAAAGAAAAAAAAAGTAATTAGGAAACCTATTTTTAGCGGTTTTTTCTTTTAAATTTTTGACTGAATCATCGACGCATAAAAGTACAAAACACATCACTGAAATCGATGACGTGTGAGAAACTATTGCAATGAAATTTCCATCTCTATGGAATATACTGCAATTTGTATGGCTCAAGTGTATATTATTTTAGAGTTAAACTATTATTAGGAAGACACCTTGTATATCTAAAGCACAACCAAAGAGAGCTATCTCCTCTTTGGGAGACAAAGGTAGCACGTACAGGATGTTTATGTTTCAACACTCCTACTGGTGTTCTTTCCTCTCTTGAAAGTTTTCTGATGTCGATTTTAAGACAATCTGCACACGGTTCCAAAATGTTTATTGGTTTATTAAATGGTTATCACAAGTTTTTGGTAATGAACAAAACTGTATGATTTGCCACGAAATTACCGTTTTTGCCCCAGGCATAATTTATCTATAAAAAAATTGTCTGCAGCGCTATTCGTTGATGAATTTTTCATGAGAAAACCTTTTTCATAACAGACTACATCACGATCTTCTTCATCCAGCGTAAGGCCAGGTTTCCACCTGCAAGAAAACTTCTGTAAGAAGTGTCCGACAGCCTGTCAGACAGTATTTTGCAGGTGTAAACTTCAAGTTTCTGTCTGTCCTAGTAGACCCTGAATGTATCTGTCTGACAGCTTTCTGACAGACTGTCGGACACTTCTTGCAGAAGTTTTCTTGCAGATGGAAACCCGGACTTACAAAAAATCTGCATTTATTCAAAAATTTTGAAATGTACTCGGTAAATACATGGTTGGTGCAGTCGGTTGAGGCGGCAGTTTCTCAAGCGGAAGGTGCCAGGTTCAAACCCCGGCGCTGGCGATGTATTCCACACTTTGCGATACAGGCTTTTAGCCTAGTACAAGGTGTGCAGGAAAGTATTTGGGTTTGTGTATGAAAGCCCAGATTCTTAAAAAAAATAATTCCGTCAGCTTCGTGTAGGAAAAGTTCCTTCAACTGAACACGAGAGTTACGTTTTATCGCAATACATGTAAAAACAGAACATGCTGTTTGAAGAATTTTATTGGAGACACAATGATAATATGGGTGACAAGACTTAAGTCTCAGAGACTCACAGAACATTCAGGAACTGAGACACCATCAAAGGAAATTGTGAAACAATACATACATTCCCACTACAGTATGCTGCTTGTGTTTAGCTTAGAATACACACTCGTAATCGGGTGTATTGCCTCGAGAAAGAGGAAACTGCTAACATTACATAGAAGTACCAATTGTGAATTATTTCAATTGATGTATACCTAACATTATATTCTACTCCATCCCCTAACGCCGCATCCCTTGCGGGATAGGTTGACAGTACACATCGCCAACTTTCCTATCCTTACACACTCTTCTTACTTCCGTCAAATTCATGCAATTCATTTTCTTCAAAACTCTCCGTCCTTAAAAATTCTTCTTCTTCTCAGGTTTCAATCCAATGGATTTGTTTGCAGCAAAGAACACCTCGCTTTCCACTCCCCCCGGTCCTCCGCACAACGCTTCAGCTCCAAGTATGAGGAGCAGCTCATATCCTGGAGAACCTGCTCCATATATTCCTGTCGGGGTCGCCCTCTGTGAAAATTAAGTCGACATAATTAATCTTCTTTAAAAAAAAACTCATCTTCCACCCAGTAATATTTTCTTTATTATCTTTTCACCATTCATCCTCTCTACATATCACAACTATCCCGACATGAATAATACCTATAAAAACAATTTCTTTTCATTCAAAATTTCTTAAACAATTTGATTGTCATATAAATTTTAATAAAATTTTCGATTTTTTTAACGGTTACATACTCGTAGAGTATCACAAACAGCAATCTGGCGGTTTCGCATAAACTGAGTTAAAAACGTAGAAATAAATGATTTCATTCTTCTTTTTTTTTCTTGGCAGATAGGAGGGCAGTAAGTGTGGGTTGGTTCATTACTTAAAGGGTAGAACTGTTTAGAATGGATGCTGATGTGACCGAAAATGTTGTTCAAAGGAGAATGCTAAAATAACCGAGGCCCGGCGCAATCGAAATGTAACTCAAATAATAGGAAAAAACGAGTAAGTAATTAAATACTGCATAGGGGGCATCATCGAAATCAATGGTTTAATGTGTGAAAGTTTACAGGGGTCACACGAATGTATTAGTGAAAGGAGCATTAAACAGTTACATTGCGGTTTAAAAGCATATAATATGAGTATAAGATAGCCCGTCTTCTTCTTCAATAGCCTTGGTCCCTCTACTGCTATTTCCACTGGTATTTCATGCATTAAGCCATGTTTCGATAATTCATGATTTCGATGATGCCCCTATGCAGTATTTAATCACTCATTTTTACCTATCATGTGAGTTCTATTGGTTTGCGCCGGGCCTGTTTTTACCATACTAAATAAGCATTCTCTTTTCTTTCTGAATAGTTTATCTATAAGTATAATACCTATGGCATCCGCGAGTACATGCAGTAACAAACTAATTAATTAGACGTTTCAGGATAAGCTAAGCTCGATATAACTCGCTAATCCCATACATGGAATACGCTGAATAGTGGATTACTGAATCTTGTAACAATGTAAGTTTAGTATTAGTAGCTAATCGTACTTCCGTAACATGAACTTTGTAATAGATACTAGTATATTATGTAACTTATCACTTATAATATCTACCTTTATATGTATATAGATATTATTATAAACGGCTGTATCTGCTCACTTTGATGGTATCTGCATATTTCCCAAAGTCTCACATAAGTTCACCGTTAAAGCTAGGGACCCAACTGCGACGTGTTAAATGACGTCACGGTCACAAAATGTTAAAAATAGTGTTTTTTTAAACTGTTTGGTGTAAATTTGGCTTCAATCAAAAAACTTGTACGGTTATTCCCTAGATTTTAATGCATACTCGTATTATCAACACAAAAAAAACGCAACTTTCGGGAAACGAGTTTCTGTCTTTCGGAAAAAAAATCATAGGTGTTTTTAAAAATTATTTTGAGAAATCTATACAAGATATAAAAAATATTTTATGGTTATTCCCTAGATAAAGGTTCAACGTATCTACTCTATTTTTTTCCAAAGCATATTTAGTAACGGTTGTCAAGATCTAATGTCTCCAGTTTTTAGAAATATTTGAAATGTCGATATACATACTCCTAATTCTACTTTTACTAATACGTTCATGTGACCCCTTAGAACTTCGAATAGGTATTTCACACATTAAGCCATTGATTATGATGATCCCTATGCAGTATTTAATTACTCATTATTACCTATCATTTGAGTTACATTTCGTTTGCGCCGAGCCTGTTTTTTTTAATCATTCTCCTTTAGTAAGAAGATCTAAAAAAATATATTTATACCAACACCACGCTAAGGCGTCTCTACATATAAGTCGTTTTATCATAAAGTGTTCACATGATCACTCATGACTCATGATGAAGGAGTGAACGTGGAATATTAATTTTATTTAACCTATAAGGATTCACTAATTGGCGCCGGCGGCAAAATGCCTTTCTGTTTGTTACAAAAGTTTAGGCCCCGTCTTGTTTATTTTACGTAATTTTATTTGTTTATTAAACACAACTTTCAAATACCCAAATTACAAACAAACTTGGCAGTGAAAATGTTTTAGCTTTACTCGACTTGTGAGACGAGGTCTAAATACTTATTTAATTTGTTAATGTCATAAAATAATCATAATCACGTTTTGAAATTCTCCGCAGACAAGTCGTAATCAATATGATTTGTACGTACGCAGTTACGAAACTTACCAAATCTACGTAATTTATATGTAGTATAAATATTTAGTTTATTTTATCTTTATGTCATAATAATAGAAATTATGGTATTGTAACTTATGCTGCAGCATCACCCGTAAATTGGGTGCAGAGTCGTAATAGGTAAAGAAGAATTTAGTTAAAAGTTCTATAATAATATTATAGATATAGATATTTCTATATAATAATATTATAGAACTTATTACTAAATAACAATACCATACATAAATCTAATACATATTATGTATTAAATTTACAAAATAGACTAAGAGAATATACTGCCAACAAACTGAAATGCTATTTAGGTAATTTTTATATGTTAAAAAATCATACACTTCATATCAAACTAGCTCTAACTATTTTCTCTTTCAAAAATAAACTGAGGCATCATTACCTTTCTTTAAATAATAATTTATCTAACTGACAATCTCATGTTTCCTTCCTTGCCTTTCATTCCATCATCTCATGAGACATTGCCTACGGCAATAAACCAGCCATTTGAAATTATTTTTCAATAAAAATTTTATTTATTTATTTTACCTACTATGACTTTTGTTAAAACTATGTTTTACTTGGTCACTAATGAACTGTTTTCTTTTTTATTTCAGAAAACGCGATTCCCAGATACGGTAAGTGCCTGGATTTATTCTAAAATCTATACGAAATCTCAAATTCCAGAAACTCTATTGCTCTTAAATGGAAACCCGCAGTTAATTTGGAGGGGTTTGTTGAGGGGAGCCCTTCCGGAAAACCTTAACTCCTGACGTTCTTGTTTCTGCAGCATATGTCATGATGGGTCTCACACATGTTTTGTTTGCCGTCAATTCGCATGTTTTTATTTTGCCAAATAATATATTTAAAAGAAACAGTATGGTTATAATAATAATATGTAATTCCAAAAAAAATTAGATTTACCGGAAAATTTATACATAAAAATGCAAAAATCGGTCATTATTAATACTTGCAATATTGTAAGACGATTCCTAAATACTGATATTTCAGGCACACTGCTTGTATTTTAGGCCCCGCGCATCTGAGCCTAATCCTGTGATATCCGTGATATCTGGATAGGTGAATTTTTCCCAGTATTAGGCTGATGAGTTTATATGTGAATCATGAATGATAATATGTAGACTCTTCTGGCTGATAATACTGAGAAGTGTGTTGGCAAAGTCATGCCTCCACGTAAAAAAAAAAATGCTACCTGTACCTAATTTTAACGCGGAGGCATGACTTTGCCAACACACTTCTCAGTATTACCAGTCAGAAGAGTCTAAGTATTATCATTCATGATTCACATATAAACTCATCAGCCCAATACTGGGAAAAATTCACCCCTCCAGATATCACGGATATCACAGGATTAGTCTCAACGCGGGGCCTAAAATACAAGCATTGTGCCTGAAATATCAGTATTTAGAAATCGTCGTACAGTCCCGATCGTAGAGCGCATCTAAGCGGTTGTGTTAGTTGCGAGTATTTGCGATATTATTGTGAGAATACAGTATTTAATTTATTAAGTCCGAAGCAGCAAAACATCTAGAGTGGTTCAAAAATTTTTTTCTTTTAATTTTTTTTTTTTCCTTTTTCTTTTTTTTATTTAATTATTTAATTTTTTCAACCTTTTTGTAGATTCCATAGTGGAACAGGTTCCTCCAATATGGAGGTACCCCTGGTCCCTCCAGATCCTCCCGACCCGAGAAAGAGACCTCTTTCTCCGGATGTAGATATATCCATTTCTTCCCCTCCGTCTAAAGTTCCTGCCATATCTCCCAATCCTCCTCCTTCTCTCCAACTCCCTTACTCCCAACCTTTAACTTACAAATCCACGTCATTAGGGCCATTCTTGGTCTATGTCCAAAATGAAGATTCATCCAAACCAATACGTGCGCTGGATTTTGGTAAGTTGTTGTATTCTTTAAAAATTCAAGGTATCATCACCGGCTCAGTGAAGGCTGAGGGTAAATATAAAATATCTTTGACATTTTTGAACCCTAAATATGCAAACAACTTTTTGGATAGCCCGATAATAACTGAAAACAAATTAAAAGCGTATATCCCCACATTCAAGCTAACCAAACAAGGAGTAATTAGAGGAATTAGTGAGGATATCGATATGGAGGAATTAATAAAGTATTCTGAGCCCTCCCAATGGAAATTAATCAAGGCAAGGAGATTAAATAGGAAGATTCAGTCTAGTGAGGGAGCCACATGGAAGCCCTCACAAACCGTAGTTGTTACCTTCGAAGGGCAATCCCTTCCGGAGTTCGTATTTTTGTTCCACAATGCATTTAGGGTTGAGCAATATGTCTTTCCCACCATCCTGTGCTACAACTGTAGTAGGTACGGGCATACCAGAGCACAATGCCGATCATCGGCCCGTTGTTATAAATGTGGCGATGCTCATAATGGCGAAAATTGTCTGTCCCAAATTTTAAAGTGCATTAATTGTGGAGGGCAACACTCTGCTGCAAATCTTTCTTGTCCTGAACTCAAAAGACAACAGGACGTAAAAAAAACTATGGCTACGAACAATGTATCTTACAAAGAGGCCCTCGCCGCCCATCCTCAAAAATTCTCTCTATATTCAGAAGCAATGTCCCAGGCCCTTCCTTCTTCATCAGTAAACTCAGCCTTGACAGATAATAATGTCCACCCCCCGACACCATCCAGTCATCGTAAGACTATTTTCAAATTCAAAACCCCTTCGCACCCCTCAGTACTACCTGGTTACAACCAACCTGATCACAATTCCCTTCTTTTTTGCCCAAATGGCAGTTCTTGGTCATCTGCTCCAAATGGATGTGCTCTCCCCAACAATCTTCCAGCCCCCGATCAATCTGAAAACTCCTCATCTTCTGGTTACCTCCAAAATAAATTTTCCTCTGGCAACAACAACTTTTTAAAAACAATGATTTCCATGTTAATAGAAATTCTCTCATCTCAAAATTCTTTACCGTCCAACGCAGCTCAACTGATTTCCATTCTTCAGACCTTTTTAACCGAAAATGGCTCCACAAACTTTTAGTTATAAAAACGTGTCATTTCTACAATGGAACAGCCGCAGCGCTGTATCAAATAGAGATGATATTTCATTCCTTTTAAGGAAATACAAAATAGATGTCGCTGCAATTTCGGAAACTTGGTTTTCCTCAGATTCCTTTGTATCATTCCCAGGATATGACTGCCTTAGAGATGATCGCCCCGATGGTTACGGAGGGTCAGCTCTATTGATAAAAAAATCTTTCTCTTATGATCGTCTAATTCTTCCGACCTCCTCAAGAATGCAAATAGTCGCCGCAAAAATCATGGACATCACTGTGGTGTCGATGTACTCCCCGAGATCCCAGTTTGATACATTGTATTGGAACAGCATCGTCCCAATTTTCTCTTCTACATATATGATTATGGGTGATTTTAATGCACATTCCTCATCATGGGGCCCTCAAAAAACAGATTCAGCTGGCAAAGCGGTGCTGGATTGGGTCGACAACTTAAATTTATGTATCTTAAACGACGGCAGCCCCACTATAGTTCCTCCTCCACATCAGAATCCGACCGCGGTAGATTTAACGATTTGTACTGGTGAATTAGCTTCGCTGATCGCATGGGAAGTTCTCAAGGACCCTTTATCCAGCAATCACCTTCCTATAATAATAAGAATAAGATCAAACAATTCACAATCCAATTCGTCTCGTCATAAATCCGGATATAACACAAAGAGGGCTAACTGGAGTAAGTTTGGGGAGTCTATAGAGGGGGGTTTTATAGATCTCCCTTCTGATGATTCTATGAGTGATGTAAATATGGTTTCCGACAAGATTTCCCACCTCGTTCTTAGCGCAGCCGATGCTTCCATGCCTAGGAAGAGCTCTGTTGGACATCGTAGAGTATCTCCCCCCTGGTGGGACGAGGAATGTACGGCTATGGTTAGGCAACGTTCTGTGGCAATGAAAACCTACAGAAGGAACATGTCTCTTGAAAATTATCTCTCCCTTCGAAAGGTTCAGGCTCAAACCAAAAGAGTTCTTAGGAGTAAGAAAAGGCAGGGATGGTTCAGATTTTGTAGCTCTCTCTCTCCGGATACACCACCATCAGACGTCTGGAATTCCGTAAATGCTTTTAGAGGTGCCTATTCCCCAAGACCTAACACTTCAAAATGTACATCCTGGATTGATGGTTTTGTGCGGATTCTGGCTCCTGCGTATGCTCCCGGGGAGTTTGAGCTGCGGAAGGACTCTGTCTTCGCGCCCCAGCAATCATGTATTCTCTCTTCCCCTTTTTCCTTTAACGAACTGGATGTAGCAATTCAATCCGCAGGTGATTCTGCCCCTGGTCCAGACCAGATCCCATACTCCTTTATTCGACACTTTCCTAGACCCCTTCTTCTCAAACTTTTATCATTATTCAATGTGATTCTCACTACAGGTTCGGTCCCTTCATCATGGAAGCAACAATTTGTCGTACCAATTCCCAAGCCAGGTAAAGACTCGACGTTGGGATCCTCATACAGACCCATAGCTCTATCATGCTGCTTCCTAAAAATCCTCGAGCGGATGATAAAGGCTAGACTGGAGTGGTTCGTGGAGAGAGAAGCACTTCTGCCAGAGTGGCAATTTGGTTTCCGGAAGAGCCGATCGTGCCTAGACAACTTGAGCATTTTGGTGACTGATATTCATATTGCTAGAGCCCATAAGACGGATCTTATTGCGTGTTTTCTAGACATTCGTAGCGCTTACGATAATGTGTTGCTCCCAATATTGTTTGAGAAATTGTTATCTTTAGGTATTCCGGACATTATTTGCCGTCTGATTTTCAACATAATGTGCGAGAGGGAGCTCCTGATTAAGACTCCAGAGGGCGTGGTTGTGAGAAGAGTATATAAAGGACTACCGCAGGGGTCAGTCTTAAGCCCCCTACTCTTTAACGTCTACACTCAGGACATCCAGTCTCTGATTCCTACTTCTTGTAGTGTCTTGCAATATGCCGATGACTTTGTTGTTTACAGCGCTGAAAAATCCATTGCTCGATCGAGTGAGGTCATGGAGAGTACTCTCGAATCCCTTAGCTGCTGGTTTAAGAAAAATGGTCTTACTCTTTCGCCTAACAAAAGTAAAATTGTGTGTTTTTCAAACAAGCATAGAATTCCTAACATTGGTATCAAATTTGATAATATTCCGGTTCCTTCGGAAGATTCTGTTAAATTTCTTGGCATGACCCTGCACCGGAAGCTCTCATGGAACATTCATATCGAGAAGGTCATTGCAAAATGTGAAAAAAACATAAACATTCTCCGTGCGGTGGCAAGAGTGTGGTGGGGTTCTCACCCAACTACAATGCGAACCCTGTACGATGCTCTGATAAGAAGTGTTCTAGATTACGGTGCATTCTTGTTTGAGCCTCTGCCGAATTACCTTGCAGATAAACTGGAAAGAATGCAGAACAAGTCAATTAGAGTCATCTTAGGAGCTATGCGGTCTTCACCTATCGTGGCCTTACAGGCCGAATGTGTCGAAATGCCACTTTTTCTTAGAAGAAAATCCCTTGCATTAAAGTTTCTTGCGGCAAGGCTGGCTCAGGAGAATCATTTGATCTTTCCCAAATTACAGGTACTCATTCAGAGATGTCAGACCGTTCCTTACTGGCGTTCTAGAATATACCCATTGCTGTGCTCGTCCTATCATTATGTCTTAAACAGTTTCCCGGATTCATTTCATTCTCTTTTACCAATGTTCTCTCTTCCGTTTGAGGCTACAACATTTCGTCCAGATGTGCTCCGGCACATGGATATTGACAAGTCAGCTTCGACTATGGATCCTAGTTCAGTCAACAAACTTTTCTTGGAGAAAGTAGAGGAAAGGTGGCCCTCACATGCCAGGTTTTTCACTGACGGCTCGAAATCTCTGGAGGGCGACTGTGGGGCAGCCTTTTGTGCCCCATCTCTCGGTATAGAGAGACAATTCCAACTTCCACGGTCCGCATCCATCTTCACAGCGGAATGTGTTGCCCTTCGGGAGGCGCTAACGGAGATCCTTTTGACTACCACCCCATACTCAATCATATTCACAGACTCTTTCAGCCTTGTAGATAACTTGTGTTCTGTTAAGAAATCATCAATAAATAATCACCTCATATATGATATTCTGAAATTTCTTTACGTGGCCTCTTCTCGTAAACTAGACATTACAGTCTGTTGGATTCCTTCCCATGTTGGTATAGCTGGAAACGAGCGTGCTGACGCTCTTGCTAAGCAGGCATGCAGCTGTAGTATTATCCCTCCTAGGTTTGCTCTTCCTATTGCGGATTGCCAGAGAGTGACGAAACTTTCTATCATGAGCGAGTGGAATGAGTGTTACTCCAATTCTACTACTGGTTCCCATTATAGGAGTATTCAACCGTCTGTTCCATCGCACCCATGGTTTAACAAAAGCAAACTTCCAAAGTTAAATGTGTCATTACTGTGCAGACTCAGAATTGGTCACGTCATCTTAGCCGCACACCTTTTCAAAATTAATGTCGTGAGCTCCCCACTATGTGAATGTGGAGAAGATGCTGAAACTGTTGACCACATATTCTTCGGTTGTCCCCTTTTGCCGAACGAGGAATTCCTGAGGGACATCAGCGGGGTGTGCAAGACCTTGCCTATTAACATTCAATCGCTGTTAGCTCTGAATTCTCCGAAAGTGAATAACTTCATTGTAAAACACTTGAAGAAATATGATAAAAAGGTGTAACCGAGTTTTGGAATCATAAGTGTAATTTGTATTAAAATCTACCAAACGTGTTTTAAAAACGGGTTACTTGAAATCGGGAAATAAAAAATCCTTTTCATAACATTGATTAAAAAAAAAAAAAAAAAAAAAAAAAAAAACATTTTGCCCGACTCTATATTCCATTTACTTTAATTTTGCCTGTAGTTCCTGGAATTGAATTGTATTTTTGAGTGTACCTACGGCCTGTATATAACTGTGCTGTGCGGTCAGAGAGATATTGTTGTATATATTCTGTGTTTGTCATACAATAGTTTTTTCATTGATGTTATATAAATAATATGTTTGTCGTACATGTTGAAGATATTGAAACATTTTATAACACTGCATTTAGTATTTGTTACCTAAATATAAAATACTATGATTCGTCACTCTCAGTGTAAGTAAATAAGTAAATAACCAAAACACTTGACAATGGCAAAATCACCCGCAGACGGGTGCGTGCCATATTTAAATAAGAAGAAGAAGAAGAAATCGTCGTACAATATTAAATTAATTAATTATTAAATTAATTGATCGTTATTCACCTAATAATATTAAGAGTATGCATACCGACATTTCAAAAATTTCTGAAAACGGGAGACCTTATATCTCGACAACAGTTATTAAATATGCTTTGGAACCAAATAGGGTAGATGCATTGAACCTTTATCTGGGGAATAACGGTAAAAGATTTTATATATCTTGTATAGATTTCTCAAAAAAAAAAAACATTTAAAAACACCTCTGTTATTTTTTCCGAAAGACGGAAACTCGTTTCCTGAAAGTCGCGGAGTAAAATTTTTTATGGTACTGATAATATTTATTGAGTCCCGATCGTAGAGCGCATCTAAGCGGTTGTGTTGATTGTGATTATTTGCGATATTATTGTGAGAATACAAAATTTAATTTATTAAGTCCGAAGCAGCAAAACATCTAGAGTGGTTCAAAATTTTTTTTCCTTTAAAATTTTTTTTTTTTTCTTTTTTTTTTTTTTTTTTTATTTAATTATTTAATTTTTTCAACCTTTTTGTAGATTCCATAGTGGAACAGGTTCCTCCAATATGGAGGTACCCCTGGTCCCTCCAGATCCTCCCGACCCGAGAAAGAGACCTCTTTCTCCGGATGTAGATATTTCCATTTCTTCCCCTCCGTCTAAAGTTCCTGCCATATCTCCCAATCCTCCTCCTTCTCCCCAACTCCCTTACTCCCAACCTTTAACTTACAAATCCACGTCATTAGGGCCATTCTTGGTCTATGTCCAAAATGAAGATTCATCCAAACCAATACGTGCGCTGGATTTTGGTAAGTTGTTGTATTCTTTAAAAATTCAAGGTATCATCACCGGCTCAGTGAAGGCTGAGGGTAAATATAAAATATCTTTGACATTTTTGAACCCTAAATATGCAAACAACTTTTTGGATAACCCGATAATAACTGAAAACAAATTAAAAGCGTATATCCCCACGTTCAAGCTAACCAAACAAGGAGTAATTAGAGGAATTAGTGAGGATATCGAAATGGAGGAATTAATAAAGTATTCTGAGCCCTCCCAATTGAAATTAATCAAGGCAAGGAGATTAAATAGGAAGATTCAGTCTAGTGAGGGAGCCACATGGAAGCCCTCACAAACCGTAGTTGTTACCTTCGAAGGGCAATCCCTTCCGGAGTTCGTATTTTTGTTCCACAATGCATTTAGGGTTGAGCAATATGTCTTTCCCACCATCCTGTGCTACAACTGTAGTAGATACGGGCATACCAGAGCACAATGCCGATCATCGGCCCGTTGTTATAAATGTGGCGATGCTCATAACGGCGAAAATTGTCTGTCCCAAATTTTAAAGTGTATTAATTGTGGAGGGCAACACTCTGCTGCAAACCTTTCTTGTCCTGAACTCAAAAGACAACAGGACGTAAAAAAAACTATGGCTACGAACAATGTATCTTATAAAGAGGCCCTCGCCGCCCATCCTCAAAAATTCTCTCTATATTCAGAAGCAATGTCCCAGGCCCTTCCTTCTTCATCAGTAAACTCAGCCTTGACAGATAATAATGTCCACCCCCCGCTACCATCCAGTCATCGTAAGACTATTTTCAAATTCAAAACCCCTTCTCACCCCTCAGTACTACCTGGTTACAACCAACCTGAGCACAATTCCCTTCTATTTTGCCCAAATGGCAGTTCTTGGTCATCTGCTCCAAATGGATGTGCTCTCCCCAACAATCTTCCAGCCCCCGATCAATCTGAAAACTCCACATCTTCTGGTTACCTCCAAAATAAATTTTCCTCTGGCAACAACAACTTTTTAAAAACAATGATTTCCATGTTAATAGAAATTCTCTCATCTCAAAATTCTTTACCGTCCAACGCAGCTCAACTGATTTCCATTCTTCAGACCTTTTTAACCGAAAATGGCTCCACAAACTTTTAGTTATAAAAACGTGTCATTTCTACAATGGAACAGCCGCAGCGCTGTATCAAATAGAGATGATATTTCATTCATTTTAAGGAAATACAAAATAGATGTCGCTGCAATTTCGGAAACTTGGTTTTCCTCAGATTCTTTTGTATCATTCCCAGGATATGACTGCCTTAGAGATGATCGCCCCGATGGTTACGGAGGGGCAGCACTATTGATAAAAAAATCTTTCTCTTATGATCGTCTAATTCTTCCGATCTCCTCAAGAATGCAAATAGTCGCCGCAAAAATCATGGACATCACTGTGGTGTCGATGTATTCCCCGAGATCCCAGTTTGATACATTGTATTGGAACAGCATCGTCCCAATTTTCTCTTCTACATATATGATTATGGGTGATTTTAATGCACATTCCTCATCATGGGGCCCTCAAAAAACAGATTCAGCTGGCAAAGCGGTGTTGGATTGGGTCGACAACTTAAATTTATGTATCTTAAACGACGGCAGCCCCACTATAGTTCCTCCTCCACATCAGAATCCGACCGCGGTAGATTTAACGATTTGTACTGGTGAATTAGCTTCGCTGATCGCATGGGAAGTTCTCAAGGACCCTTTATCCAGCAATCACCTTCCTATAATAATAAGAATAAGATCAAACAATTCACAATCCAATTCGTCTCGTCATAAATCCGGATATAACACAAAGAGGGCTAACTGGAGTAAGTTTGGGGAGTCTATAGAGGGGGGTGTTATAGATCTCCCTTCTGATGATTCTATGAGTGATGTAAATATGGTTTCCGACAAGATTTCCCACCTCGTTCTTAGCGCAGCCGACGCTTCCATGCCTAGGAAGAGCTCTGTTGGACATCGTAGAGCATCTCCCCCCTGGTGGGACGAGGAATGTACGGCTATGGTTAGGCAACGTTCTGTGGCAATGAAAACCTACAGAAGGAACATGTCTCTTGAAAATTATCTCTCCCTTCGAAAGGTTCAGGCTCAAACCAAAAGAGTTCTTAGGAGTAAGAAAAGGCAGGGATGGTTCAGATTTTGTAGCTCTCTCTCTCCGGATACACCACCATCAGACGTCTGGAATTCCGTAAATGCTTTTAGAGGTGCATATTCCCCAAGACCTAACACTTCAAAATGTACATCCTGGATTGATGGTTTTGTGCGGATTCTGGCTCCTGCGTATGCTCCCGGGGAGTTTGAGCTGCGGAAGGACTCTGTCTTCGCGCCCCAGCAATCATGTATTCTCTCTTCCCCTTTTTCCTTTAACGAACTGGATGTAGCAATTCAATCCGCAGGTGATTCTGCTCCTGGTCCAGACCAGATCTCATACTCCTTTATTCGACACTTTCCTAGACCCCTTCTTCTCAAACTTTTATCATTATTCAATGTGATTCTCACTACAGGTTCGGTTCCTTCATCATGGAAGCAACAATTTGTCGTACCAATTCCCAAGCCAGGTAAAGACTCGACGTTGGGATCCTCATACAGACCCATAGCTCTATCATGCTGCTTCCTAAAAATCCTCGAGCGGATGATAAAGGCTAGACTGGAGTGGTTCGTGGAGAGAGAAGCACTTCTGCCAGAGTGGCAATTTGGTTTCCGGAAGAGCCGATCGTGCCTAGACAACTTGAGCATTTTGGTGACTGATATTCATCTTGCTAGAGCCCATAAGACGGATCTTATTGCGTGTTTTCTAGACATTCGTAGCGCTTACGATAATGTGTTGCTCCCAATATTGTTTGAGAAATTGTTATCTTTAGGTATTCCGGACATTATTTGCCGTCTGATTTTCAACATAATGTGCGAGAGGGAGCTCCTGATTAAGACTCCAGAGGGCGTGGTTGTGAGAAGAGTATATAAAGGACTACCGCAGGGGTCAGTCTTAAGTCCCCTACTCTTTAACGTCTACACTCAGGACATCCAGTCTCTGATTCCTACTTCTTGTAGTGTCTTGCAATATGCCGATGACTTTGTTGTTTACAGCGCTGAAAAATCCATTGCTCGATCGAGTGAGGTCATGGAGAGTACTCTCGAATCCCTTAGCTGCTGGTTTAAGAAAAATGGTCTTACTCTTTCGCCTAACAAAAGTAAAATTGTGTGTTTTTCAAACAAGCATAGAATTCCTAACATTAGTATCAAATTTGATAATATTCCGGTTCCTTCGGAAGATTCTGTTAAATTTCTTGGCATGACCCTGCACCGGAAGCTCTCATGGAACATTCATATCGAGAAGGTCATTGCAAAATGTGAAAAAAACATAAACATTCTCCGTGCGGTGGCAAGAGTGTGGTGGGGTTCTCACCCAACTACAATGCGAACCCTGTACGATGCTCTGATAAGAAGTGTTCTAGATTACGGTGCATTCTTGTTTGAGCCTCTGCCGAATTACCTTGCAGATAAACTGGAAAGAATGCAGAACAAGTCAATTAGAGTCATCTTAGGAGCTATGCGGTCTTCACCTATCGTGGCCTTACAGGCCGAATGTGTCGAAATGCCACTTTTTCTTAGAAGAAAATCCCTTGCATTAAAGTTTCTTGCGGCAAGGCTGGCTCATGAGAATCATTTGATCTTTCCCAAATTACAGGTACTCATTCAGAGATGTCAGACCGTTCCTTACTGGCGTTCTAGAATATACCCATTGCTGTGCTCGTCCTATCATTATGTCTTAAACAGTTTCCCGGATTCATTTCATTCTCTTTTACCAATGTTCTCTCTTCCGTTTGAGGCTACAACATTTCGTCCAGATGTGCTCCGGCACATGGATATTGACAAGTCAGCTTCGACTATGGATCCTAGTTCAGTCAACAAACTTTTCTTGGAGAAAGTAGAGGAAAGGTGGCCCTCACATGCCAGGTTTTTCACTGACGGCTCGAAATCTCTGGAGGGCGACTGTGGGGCAGCCTTTTGTGCCCCATCTCTCGGTATAGAGAGACAATTCCAACTTCCACGGTCCGCATCCATCTTCACAGCGGAATGTGTTGCCCTTCGGGAGGCGCTAACGGAGATCCTTTTGACTACCACCCCATACTCAATCATATTCACAGACTCTTTTAGCCTTGTAGATAACTTGTGTTCTGTTAAGAAATCATCAATAAATAATCACCTCATATATGATATTCTGAAATCTCTTTACGTGGCCTCTTCTCGTAAACTAGACATTACAGTCTGTTGGATTCCTTCCCATGTTGGTATAGCTGGAAACGAGCGTGCTGACGCTCTTGCTAAGCAGGCATGCAGCTGTAGTATTATCCCTCCTATGTTTGCTCTTCCTATTGCGGATTGCCAGAGAGTGACGAAACTTTCTGTCATGAGCGAGTGGAATGAGTGTTACTCCAATTCTACTACTGGTTCCCATTATAGGAGTATTCAACCGTCTGTTCCATCGCACCCGTGGTTTAACAAATGCAAACTTCCAAAGTTAAATGTTTCATTACTGTGCAGACTCAGAATTGGTCACGTCATCTTAGCCGCACACCTTTTCAAAATTAATGTCGTGGGCTCCCCACTATGTGAATGTGGAGAAGATGCTGAAACTGTTGACCACATATTCTTCGGTTGTCCCCTTTTGCCGAACGAGGAATTCCTGAGGGACATCAGCGGGGTGTGCAAGACCTTGCCTATTAACATTCAATCGCTGTTAGCTCTGAATTCTCCGAAAGTGAATAACTTCATTGTAAAACACTTGAAGAAATATGATAAAAAGGTGTAACCGAGTTTTGGAATCATAAGTGTAATTTGTATTAAAATCTCCCAAACGTGTTTTAAAAACGGGTTACTTGAAATCGGGAAATAAAAAATCCTTTTCATAACATTGATTAAAAAAAAAAATAAAAAAAAATAATAAAACATTTTGCCCGACTCTATGTTCCATTTACTTTAATTTTGCCTGTAGTTCCTGGAATTGAATTGTATTTTTGAGTGTACCTACGGCCTGTATATAACTGTGCTGTGCGGTCAGAGAGATATTGTTGTATATATTCTGTGTTTGTCATACAATAGTTTTTTCATTGATGTTATATAAATAATATGTTTGTCGTACATGTTGAAGATATTGAAACATTTTATAACACTGCATTTAGTATTTATTACCTAAATATAAAATACTATGATTCGTCACTCTCAGTGTAGAGAAATAAGTAAATAACCAAAATACTTGACAATGGCAAAATCACCCGCAGACGGGTGCGTGCCATATTTAAATAAGAAGAAGAAGAAGATAATATTTATTAAAATCTAGGGAATAACCGTAAAAGTTTTTTGATAGACGCAAAATTAACCCCAAAAAATTGAAAAAACGCAATTTTTACCATTTTATCATGCGATTGTCACCCGATTTGAAACCTGAATGCCGTGGGAAAAGACTGTGACGTCATTCTTGGTGCCAAGCCCTTAATAGACATTTCCTATCAGGTGGAATCTGTCATGTAGACATGTTTAATCGCATGATAACTAATTTGATTTTATCAAACTGAGTGATTTCTTTGAAAACAAAAATAATCCTCGTCCCGGCAGACCTTACAACCAACCACCCGGTTCAGTGGCACCGTAACGACGTTAGGCATCATTTAAGGGACGCTAAT
The DNA here is from genome assembly GCA_963576895.1 of Ceraclea dissimilis. Lineage (NCBI taxonomy): Eukaryota > Metazoa > Arthropoda > Insecta > Trichoptera > Leptoceridae > Ceraclea > Ceraclea dissimilis. The sequence continues at coordinate 14,679,918 of OY756370.1, forward strand.
TTTGAAATTTCTGTTCAACTGAGAGTAAATAATTCAATATTCACAATATAATGAACTTGGTTTACAGGTAGATGGGTACGTGTACGTGTTTTAATCTGATGGGTTCATTTTTAATACTATCAAGGTAAGTATTTTTTAGCGACAAAAGGAACTATTTAAAAAAAAATGTTATCAAGTACCTAAAGTTGACGTGATGCGTACCGCCATCTACCCTGCGAGACTTATGCCCGATCCCACCAACTACCACCTAGGAAGCAGACCCCTAAGGAATTTCCATACAAAACCACAGACAATTTGAGTGATTATTATAACTGTCATAACCTTTAAGATATAAATCCATACAAAATACAACATGCAGCTCTACTTAGTTAGGTGCCCAAATATCTCGGCCCAGAATCTCCCTTACTTAAGTAGCTGCATGTTGTATTTTGTATGGATTTATATCTTAAAGGTTATGACAGTTATAATAATCACTCAAATTATCTGTGGTTTTGTATGGAAATTCCTTCGGGGTCTGCTTCCTAGGTGGTAGTTGGTGGGATCGGGCATTAATCATTTGAGTTAGGGATTCATAAAGATGGTTGGAACGTACGATAAATATAAAACACAATCTCAACGGGTACCTCTGTACAATGACAATTACTATTATTGTGTCGATATTTTAATGAAAAGACAGATTTATTTGTTCATATCTATGTGATAGAAACCATTAAAAAAATAAGGACATTACTTCACAATTCACAATAAAAACTATAGAAAAAACCGACTGTCGAATTTATTGATCAATCTAATCATTTGATACTGGCTCAAGCACTGATTGTTGTTGCCTGACAAAATTACACCAAAAAATTCACACTTGACAGAATTGCACACTGCATGAATTACACAGGGAAGAGTTCCACTGTTTCAATTTTAAATTGAGAATAGGAAAAATTCAAAGTTCTTTAAGAGAATGAATACAGTTTGGTAACAAAAAAACAAAGTTTATTTTCATGCTCATTGCTCAATGCATAACGCCATTAAATAAATGACAACTTATAAACTCGCAAAATATAGTAGCTTATGAAATTGCAAGGTAGTAACGGTCCAATAATTAAATCCACGCATGTGTAATTTTTGTGTGTAATTTCGGGCAGCTTATTTTTTTGTATTTAAATTTTTAAAACCAATCCAACGATTTGGGATACAAAAAAGCTTCAGGAGAGTCACAAAATATGCAAAATTGAGTTGTGCAATTTTTTCGTGCACAATTCCATTCCAATAAAAATAGACTACACTTAATATATATTGAACGCTGTCGTTCATTACTGGAATAGAACCTGCATATTATTTTAATATATAGGTATATTGTTTCATGAGGAGAGCTTTTGATGTGTTCGTGAATTACCATAACGGTTAACCATAAAGAAGCTTCCTTTGACATAATCGGATGGATCGCTTTCCAAATCGCTGAGCTGGAGATGAAACCACTAACATTTTTCACTAGAGGACGTACCACACATTTAAGCATGTTTTTTTCAACTTTTTGATGTTAGATAAGCGAACCTATATTGTATTTCAAGTGTACGACAAAAAGCTTTTGATACATAGTGGCATAACCCTTTCAGACAATATTTTTTGAAACATTTTTACATTATTTCTTTGGTAAAAGCAAGGCCGTAGCCAGGAATTCATTTCGAGGGGGGGTCCAAGCTCTAGAAAATTAGATATTTACTAATGGAATAAAAGCGAGTAAATAGCGGATTTTTTTTTAAGAATTATAAAATTAGTGAACTTGGTTATGCATCTGGATATATTTTTGGGTTACAACAAGATAACAATGGGTACAAGTACGTCTGTCTGAAATGTTACCTGCCTCTACATAAAGGTGATCTCACACGAGCAATTTTTCGAACAATAATTGCGGCAACTCGTACAAATCGTATTGATTAACATTATTTCTGCAAAAGCGAGACGACGATGTTGCGTGCACCTCGAAAGAGAATTGACTAAAATGACCAAACCGATTGGATATTCAGCAATTCGTGTGGCCGACCTCTCGTTCTCGTTTGCACTCAATGTCGTCGTTGTCTCGCTTTAAATATTGACGAAATAATTGCTATAGGTACATTGCGAAACAATGTTAATCAATACGATTTGTACGAGTTTCCGCAATAACAGCTCGAAAAACTGCTCTTGTAAGCGTGACATTCATACCCTGTTGCGACGAGAATTATGGATGTTAATAATAAAGTGAGTTTGTTGAGTGCATTATCTTTTGACAGTATTATTAAGGTTACTGGTTTCAACATATCTTCATAATTCCATTACTTAATGTTACATACGTCCGCCCGTAGGTGAAATATGCTCCGTTTGCGTCCGTCCGTGAAATTTCAATGTGCAACATTACTCCCTAGATACCTTCGTAAACGTTTCTCAAAGTGTAGAATAGACATCAAAGTTTTAAAATATCAAGTTTCAATGGTTGCTTGATTGCGTTTGACTGTCAAACAGAAAATACCGTACTTCAGAATGACAAAAATTTCTAGCTTACTCTGTATAGTACCTACTTCAAGATAGGAACCTATATATATTTGTATCGTACCGTACCGTATCTTCTTCTTCAGTTTTATTCCAGCGAATTCTCACATCTTGATCTCCACTTTTCTCTGTCTCCTGCAGCTCTCTTCAGCTCGATATATGTGGCGCAGTTCATGTCCTCGTACACCTGGTCCAGGTACTGCCGTCGGGGGCGCCCCCTGTGGTTTTTCCCCTCGACCATTCCTCTATTAACTCATGTCGGAGAACCTCGTGGCGCATGATGTGGCCAATCCAGCGGGCACGTCTCTTGGAGATGTTTTTGAGAAGGTGCCTCCCAAAATTGAAACCTGCATACCACTGAAACCAGCCCCACTTTTGGCGTATACATTAAGTAAACTGATAGATTATAGAAACATTTTGACGCGAAAAGTTAAAATCTCAGAGTCTCTTGTTCTCTGACATCTAAATTTGAGAAACTCTGTATAATTATTTATAGAAACTTACCTCTTATTGTTATTAGAATGTTACTTTACAACAAAACAAAGTGTTGTACAACTTTGTTGCGAGATACAAAACCAAAGTTTTGGTAATAGGAATGCATATAAACTATGGTACTTTTAGCAGTACTGCAATTTGAGAGTAAATTTATATGTGTCTGTATAAATTTACTTAGCGCGGGTGTAGTTATAATTTATTATATCTAGGGTTGCCATGTACGTCCGCATTTTCTATTGCGGAAATTATCACTTTGTGAGGTTATTAGAGGGATAAGTGATTGTGTGACGAGTGTCGTGACTAGAATGAATGTGAATAAGTTTAGGTAGATATTTTTTCTGAATAAACTTATTATTATTATAGTTTAGCCATGTTGTGAGATTGAATGATAAAAGGATGACAAAAAGATATATGGGAGTTACAGACGAGAAGTAAGGAAGTGAAGCCGTCATAGACTGACATGGACCGATCATACACTTCAAAGAATCCGGAGTGTGTATGACCAATTATTATTACATCAGCGTGTCGGAAGCAAATATCTACATCGCAACCCTGCGTGAGAGGGTAGACATACCTGGCTTTTCTCATCAGTCATTACAATAAGGTCATTACTGAATATTTTTTAATAATAATAATAATAACAAATTTTTATTTCATTAAATGTGCACATTGGATATAAGTATTTCACCAGCTAAATATAATTAAGTTCATTTTGGATGAGTGGTGCCTCACTAGACATTCGTCTGCATTGAGGCTACCTATTACATTGTTAAAATTGTGATACTATTATTGACTTTGTCTATAATTATCTATACTTAGCAATTTATTTGCACACATTATATACCACACATACACACTTACACTAATATACACTACACCAATATTTCCAGCAACAAGGTCTCCGAACTAACGAGTTTCATTTGCGTCCGCATTAGATAGTGTCGTATCTATTGTAGACGTAAAGAAATGAACATCCGCTTCCACTTCCGCAAAGACTACCTTGTTGGCAACCCTAATAATTACATCTACGAGATAATTAATAACTTTCTAGATGCTACAAGATGTACAGGTGAAATTCATTAGTTGGTTTGGTATGCATCTAATTGCATGAGTTTTAATACTATTAGGATGGGATGCATCTATAAAGCTTGTATACTTAGAAAAGTAACATGAGAATTAACGACCAATGTCGGGTAATCGAATTACAAAGTTCGTAAACTTTCTTAAAATGCAATTAGGTACTAGATACCTAATTTATTAGTAGATACCCCGTAAGATCCCCGCTAATAGAATAGTCGCCACCCTTTTTTTGTATTTTTTTGTGTCCTGACCAATTGTATTTTGATGTTTTTTCATTCTAATTTTAGAACCTTTATGACATGATGAGAAAATGTGTGATTATTGTAATATGATTTTTTGAGAGGTTTTATCATTTAGTAGGGAAAAATATATGCCTATTCCAATATCCTGGGGGTGCCCCCCCTGAAGACGCCCATGGAATATAGTTAGTAGTAGTAATTAATGCAATATTTGTCAGAAGATTGTAATCTTCAACTAAACTATAAACACTTCATTTGACGAAGAAAGTCTTATACAAAGATTCTTATCCATTACTAACTTACTTGCATAGTAATTTCCCATATTATTCTCACATAACGCAAGTGTTCCTTCATCATTAGAGACCGGATTATATGCATTTGCATATATTGACAATTTGTTCACGATTTTGCATATTTCGACCAAAATGTACTGATCATGCATATTTGGGTATATTTTCATAAATTTTAACTGTGTTTCTAGAATTTAAACGTCTCAAAAACAAAATGCTGGTGTCTAGTTGAAAATAATGTAATAGGTAAATAAAGTATATAGTTTAATAAAAAAGTAATTGCCTAATCGTGCTTAAAAAAAACAAGATTTTATGACTGCATCGTAGAACTGTTTTTTTGCGATCTTCCAAACGATACCAAACACAAATTAAATAAAAATTAAGTTGAATAAAATCTTGTAGTAGGTAACGTTTAAATTTGTTGTATTTATTTAAATTTATGCTGCATATTTTGGTACTTTTTGGTGGTTTTCCTGCATACTTCAAGCATTTGTGATGCATATTTGCATGCTAATTTCCCCATATTGTTCTCACATAATGCAAGTATTTCTTCATCATGAACTTATAATGCAAAGCTAATGCACTAAAGATTGGAGCAATCTCTAAACAAACAAACAACTTATTACAAACTGCAAGTTTATAAGTTGAAAACTTCAACACCTAATCCCGAAGGATAATTTTATATAACACAGTGCGATTATCTCTTTCATGAGAATCTTGACTCCTTACCCGTTAACAAAATGTCTTTGTACTTAAAATCTGCCATCAAAAAGCACGGTGTTTTTATTATGAACAAATAAATAAGCTTTTATTTAATGTATATTTTGTTTTGCCTTTTTAAACGAACAATTTTGGCCATTTTATTTCACATTTTTAATTTGACCATTTTTATCTGTACGCTCTGATATGTTGAATCTAGGAGCCCAACTATGACGTCAACTTCACTCAAAAAAAAATTACAGTCATTTACTAGATTTCAATGCATATTATCAATACGAAAAAGGATTTGTTCTATGCAACTTTCAGGAAAAAATTAACTGTCTTTCGAATAAAAATTACAAGTGTTTTTTTTGGAGAAAACTGTACAAGATTTTAAAAGTATTTTAAGTTCATTCACTAGATAAAGGTTTTATCTAACCACCTGATTTTTTTCTAAAGGATATTTGGTAAGGTTGTCGAGATCTTAAGTCTTAAAAATATCTCTCTTTTTTTTTCATCTAAAAGAACCATACAGTCAACACAATGAATACATACAAAAAAAAACATCACCACTTCACAGACCAGCAATGTCATTTAATGTCAATATGCCTATTTTTATTATGCCATTCTTTAGTAATGTATGCAGCGTTACGAGTATTTTGATCTACAAAATTATACCGTTATATTAATTTAAAATAATTTGATCCTCGTATCACCAGAACTCCTTGAGAGTAAAGAGGATCTTAATTTCAAACACTTGAATAATGTTATATGAAAGTTTGATGAATCTTTCTCTATACACATTACATGTCTCCCCCTATATGTAGAACATATTCTGAAATAGAGAATTAGCAGGTGGTGTCAGGAAATAATCACGCAGGGAAAATGTCAAGGGAAAAATCTCACAGTAAAAATCGCACATGAAAGAAATAAAAAAAATCTTCATTGAGTATAAAGAACATTATTCCAAATGGTGGGTTCATTGTCGTAGGCAATATCTGGCAACCAACCACTTGTGACTATAAAATAAGAAAAATGTATATACATACTTACTTAGTAGAGTATGGAAACCAAAAAGAAATGCAAACCATTATATATGGAAACAATAAGAATAAAGCAAATAATAATAGTACCTAATACTTCACTTGACCCCTCTAAACTTCGAATAGGTATTTCACACATTTAGCCATTGATTTCGATGATGTTCCTATCCAGTATTTAATTACCATTTTTTTCCTATCCTTTGAGTCAGGTACATCCACTGCCACCTAGATAGTCTTTCTCTAGCCATGCTGTAGAAATTTAGGACCACCTCATTGCGGCGTTGCCATTTTCGTTGCTAAGGATATATCATAATGACAGAAAATAACAACTGCTTAACAACGTATAAAAAAGTCGTAATGTCGTGCAATTTGAATCTGCCGTGTTATTTTACAATAATTAAAATAAATGTATATTGTATATTAAAATAAATATATTTTACAATGTATAAAATAAATGTAATTTCTACATTTCCCAATCGAGTTAAGATAAAGGTAAGATCTCTAAGGTATTTATTCGTATACTATATGTAATGATGTGTAGCTGAAGTCTTAACTGGTTTGACTGAATTATTAACTATTATAATTATAAAAAATATACATAAATAGGGATATAACTGAAGAAAGGCAGGGTTTTTAACCATCTTATCTTTTTCTCTACCTTACCAAAACCTACCAAATGACATTTTGTTCGAGTTGATTGAACATTGTGGATCAGTGAATTCAACCTACGGTCCGCGGCCGGATATTTTCATTTTATTTACTGTGGTGTACTTCTCTCTGGTTTGTGCGACTTTCCAGAGCATGGTTATTATGTACATTGCGAAATTAAAGATTTTTTCAATAAATATCAGAATATTCAAGGTCAATCGAAATCATCTATACCTACTTATCATATCCACTCCACAATTAATAAGCAATATGTATATATTTTTCCAGATGTCAGATGATGGTGGCAATCAAATCATGACGATAAAATGTAACTTTCAATCCCAATGACAATTGATATTGTGAAGCCAGTGTCACATGGTTTTACAGCTTACACAACTGAAAGAAAAGGAATATATCCTGAAGCTACATTCCTTCACCAATAGCAAATTAATAGGCTGGTTAAAAAGTATATCCCTTCTTCTTGCGTATATGAAATACCTACATAGCATAATTTGTGCATTTATCTATTTTAGTAATTCCTTTTGTTAAACATTATGAGTTCAATAAACAAATATGATTCTTTTACTTGGAAAAACCTTTGTTTTTAATTATACCTTTGTTGGAGTTCAATTTGATGAGAATTTCTTTATATTCTGTGACTATATTTGCACCGGCGCAGATCATATATGTACCTACCTATTACCTACTCTGTTGCGTTACGAGGTTTGACAGAACTGCTTACAGTTGCAGTTCACTTGCGACTTCATTACTTATTATCACAGGACCACGCAGTACATATATTCTATTACGAAATTTGACAGGAGTGGTGGTCCGATTTGATCATTTTGCTATGTTGCCAACTGTTACAGCATGGCTAGAGTACCTATTCTAGGAGGCGTTGGTACATCACATTTGCGCTGGGCCTAGTGTTTTTTTCCATACTAAATAAGCATTCCCTTTTGAATAAAAATAAAAATGTGTTATTTCTCCCTTTGATATTTTGGCAAGTGAGATTTTTCCTTCTGATATTTTTCCACGTGATATCTTTCCCGGGAGATTTTTCCTGTGTGATTTTATCATGTAACCCCTACTTACATAATTCTGAATCCTTCCGAATAAGTAATTTCTATGTTACAGTAATTAATAATTAGCAGCGAAGCCTACTATAATATTCATACATACACTTGTCTTGTTACTTCTAGTAGGTTATGTAAAAGATTCTCAATTCCCTCAGTACTAGGGTACAAAAGTACTCGTAGTTCGTCATTTATTCACATGGGCACATGCAACGCTAGGCTCTATGGTAGAGCAGCTTCCCACCCAACTATGACGTCACGGTAATTTCCCACGGCATTAAGGTTCAAAATTAAGGTTTTTTCAATTTTTTGGGATTAATTTTGCGTCTATCAAAAAACTTTTACGGTTATTCCGTAAATTATAATGCACATTATCAATCCACAATAAATATCCGCGTCTTTCGGGAAACGAGTTTCTGTTTTTCGGAAAAAAGATTACCCAATTTTTTTGGAAAATCTATACAACATATAAAAAATGTTTTACGGTTATTCCCTAGATAAAGGTTCAATGATTCTACTCTATTTTCTCGAGAGCATTTTTAGCAACGATTGTCGAGTTGATCTGAGGTCTCCCGTTTTTAGAAATTCTTGATGCTATACTTACCCAACAATGATGCAATCATCTCGTAGTGCTAACACTCTACGTATCACTGAAGGATCGTTAAAATGTCTGATACATTTTTATTTAGATCCTAAAAAATACATTGTGCTTAAGGCATTCCACAAAACATCCAACAATCACAAGGTAGAATGTCAAACATCATTATTAACAAAGAATCCTCTATGTATATATATCTATTCGCTTTTTTACCCTTTACGTATATATATTCGCCTCTTTGCGTTGGTAGAATTGTGTTGGTTTAGGATTTGTCAACAAATTATATTATTCCGGAGGGTCTTCGTACAAAAAGATACAATATCACAACATGTGGGATGTTAAGGATACAGACATACGTGTATGTATTCGCTTCCGAAAGTTTCGCAATAATGATTTGACATTCGCAAAGTTTTAAGCGGATATTTTCTCTGGAAATTCGACAACAAATCTTAAAGATGTTCTCTTTTATCAAATAAATAAATAAATCTTTGTTGAAAAATAAAAAAAAAACAAAATGTACCACTTGCGACATTACGTTTCGAAATATTTGATACATACATGTAAGAGTATGAGAAAACAAAAATATCACAAGGAAAGGAAAAACAACAAAAATTACAAAACAACTAAACAGTAATAATAAGCAGAGATTATTACAATTTTGCAATATTTTACTGTCTTTAAAAAAGAGTCATCGAAACATACATATGTAGTATCTAAATAAAATTGTACATATTTGCATCCTTCTTCTTTCTTAGCCATCTCTATACTGCTGTATGTAGGCCTCTTCCAATTTTTTCCACTCTTCTCTTCTTTGGGCTTTCGGGACCCACCCACTACCAGCGACGGGGACAATATCATCGGCCCATCTTTTCTGAGCATTAGATATTTGCATTAGCATTCGCTTTTGTCTTCGCACTCGCATTAGCAATAATATGTTTTACTATAGTTTCGCTTTGGTATTCGTTTCGTTAACCTTACAATATTACTTTGCAATTACACGTCTACCAGATCGTTAATAAAACACAATATAAATTGTTCAAACATAAAGTTTTATTAAGATATTTTGTAACATACTATTACTTATCTACGAAATGATTGGTATGGATTATATTCTTTTTTTATGAGTAAATGGTTTTTTTTTTCGATAACCACAAACACACAATTTCGGCCAAAAAATACGATTTTTTAGAAAACCCTACTTCGAGTTGATGGAAATTAAATTTAAAAAATTCGAGAGATTCTCAGTATTTACAGAAAAAAAAACTAGAGTCACTCCTGTAAAAGTTGGTGGTGGTATAGTAGCCGAAGAACCGGACGCTCAAAATATGACCTATCTGTTTTTTGATCGAAATGTAATTTAAATGAAATAGGGATGCCTATCAAAATCTTCGATCGGAACCCTCTACGCGGTTTTTTGCATTTTTAGGAATATGATAAGAGATATGAGAGAGGCGAGGTTTTTATAGGCAACCCAATGCGATGTATGACTATATGTGTAAACTTTTATTTAAATGCACTTCAAAAAGCAGATGGGTCATATTTTTAACGCCCGGATCTTATGATATATGGAACAAACAAGTACTTAAATGATGATATCATGGTGGTGGGGGTAGATAGTTAGTAGAAGGCCGAATGTGCCGACGAAATGTTTCTGCTTCAAGAATTCGTGTTAACATAATATACGAATATAATCAACTTACATAATTCTGGTGAAAATCGGGTAACAAAGTAACGCAGGGCCATGGCAACTTTTGCAAGTTCTATTTATCTATCTATACCCTCACGCCGCGTCCCTTAATCTTGGCCGGCCGTGTTTCCTCACCTCTCTTCGCTCACTCAAATATATAATTTTTTGTCATCCTGTCATCTTTCATTCTCTCAACATGCCCAAACCATCTTAGTTTATTCACTTTCATTATTGTCATAACACCAGTCTTGCAGTCACTCATTTCCCTACAAGTAACTACCTTAGTACAAGTAAGTTCCCTACAAGTAAGTCCAAAATTTTGTTACGCAGAACAGAAAAATACTCAAAATACTAAAAACAAAAATTACCATCTTCCTCTTCTTTCTCAGCCATTTTAATTCCAATGTTAGACATAGGCCTCCCCTTTGACTTTCCACAGATCCCTATCCTGGGCATGCTGCATCCACTTGCTTCCTGCCAATTGACTCACATCGTAAGACCATTTTGCCTGAGGTCTTCCTACGCTACTTTTGCTTGTTTTAGGTTTCCCCTCGAGAATATTTTTGGTCCATCTAGAATCTGAGCCATAAGAACGTAAAATAAGTAATTATACCTACGCGTGACGATTGGGTCTAGCGATATGCTCTCTCTGCATACCTCGCAAACAGTGTCATATATTTTTTTATTGTTCCAAATTGTAACTTATTCTGTGTACACTCTTCGACGCAAAGACTGAGTGATGCCTAGTAAATAATATTTTAATAAAATAAACAAAATAAAATTAAAAATATGACGGGTTACAGCTAGTAATAATAACATTCCGTGTAATTATTAAAACAGACATGAAAATTTATAGAAGCATAAATTTTATATTTTAATTTGTTTGAAGAGAGAGAGAGAGAGAGAGAAAGAGAAAGAGAGGGAGCCAACCTTATAAATTATTTGATCTCAAGGGAACAGAAATTTTACCGAGTATAAGTAATCAATCTACCCTTGATATCATGGGCGTCGACAGGGGGGGGGGCAGTTTCCCCCTCCCCTATAGATTGGAATAGGTATATATTTTTTCATACTAAATGATAAAAACTCACAAAAAACCACATAATTACCACACATTTTTTCATCATATCACAAATTTTCTAAAATCAGTTAAGTACATTAAAAAAATTGCCTGCGGCGCTATTTCTTATTAAAGTACTTTTTTATATCGTTCATATTATCGTGCAAAGTATTAGCACAAGCAATAGCTTTAGAAGGAAGGTATTTCGTATTAAATTGTGATTTGACCTGTAATGTTTATATTGAATTGTAATGTTTCTCAAACTGAAATAAAGCAATTTTTATTATTATTATTATATTATCGTGCAAAGTAGTACATACATTTACAAATTAACAAATCACATCAAGACCACTTTCACTATGTTTCACAAAAAAAAATCCCCTACAGCGCTATTTACGCGTTTTTTGTTGCTTATCAATTTTTGTTGCCCCCCCCCCCCCCCTAGCTTCGAGGCTGGAGAAGCCCATGCTTGATATACTATTAAATCTATTTAGGTAGGCAATATTATTATTATTTCACCACTTATTACCCAAATCAAGTGAAGTGGAAATTGAGCTATGTATTTAGAAATAATATACCAAATCAAAATTGTTTCAAGAATTACAACCATAGATTTTGAAAGTTATTGACATGGATAAGTTGTAATTCAATTGTACCTAATAAAAGACCTTATAAATTCCAGCATGAAGCCAATTTGTTGCCAAATGGTCAGATTTTTATAATTACGAGTATATCTCACTTTATTTGTTATAATAGTATATTTAGTCTCACTAGATACATTCGTCTCTACGCAAGAGTTCAGTTTTTTCAGAAGAAGAAGAAGAGAACTCAGTTTTTTACAGTATTCAGTTTTAAAGTAAAAAGATCTGGGCTTGTGTATAAAAACACAAATACTTTCTTGCACACTTCATAGTAAACGTAAAGCTTGATTAGAATCTGGCACCTCCGTATTGGATATCTGGACTCCAACCAACTGCGCCAACCACTCAAATATTAAGTCATTTTTATTATATAATTTTTCATCTCTTGTCATGGAGTATTAAAATAATTGTTAAAAAGCTCTCGAATTCTCTCCATACATTAAAATATTTGTAAGAGCTTTCAAATCATTGATATTCATTAGGTATAACATATTATTATTTATAAATACATTTCATATGAAAAACATTTACATTCAATGATCAATCAATTAATGAAACATATTTCGTAGTAGAGCTTTTATCAATTGAAGTATTGTAATGTAAATAAAATTATAATTTCTCCGAAACGAATATCTGCTGGTATTTTTATTATGATAAAAAAATATTATGATTCCATATAAATTACACACACACATTTTTATGTATTCAGGCATTGTGATTATTACAACTATGTATTTATTTCATTCATCATAATATGTATATTATGTTTTTAGTAGGTACATCACAAAAAAAAATCATTGTCAAAGTGTAAAATCAAAGGGTCTTAATTAAGACATCGCCCTTCGTTCAGGAACATAAAATCAGATAGTTCGCCGCCATATGCCCTGGGAGCACACTCGGCACGATATGGTTCAGAGAGTCTAAGCTTCGGTAGAATCTAACCATCAGCGATAAAGGCTCTCGACCCAAATGTAGCGTCACGGTCATTTTAGACCGGTGAAGTTACATTAAAAAAGGGGGTATAGCGTAGATAATTGTCGGAAAGCTGGAAACTATTTTAATCCCTTCATTAATATGCAAAGAAGGTTTCTTGAAGTTTGCACCAATTTTCCGCTTGTCCTAAGTACAGGGTGACCCATAAACCGAAAAAATAATGTACTTTTTTCAGTTTTTCACTAATATCTTCTAAACGATGCTTTCTAGGAAAATGGTGTCTTTTTATAAATTAAAGTACATAATATTCTGCGTCGTTTGAGCATAAATACTCATTTGTACCTAAAAAATTATTGTGATATAGACACTGCCAAGTACATATTAATTTTCGGAACAAATTGAAATATTCGTATTTTTCACTTTTGTTGTTGAATAACTCCCCAACTCAGGCATTTATGGTAATATTTCACTGATCACATTTAATTATGAATCAATTTTCTCAAACTTGTGATTAAAAGTTTAGACCTACGGCACACAGTTCAGGATACACAGGTGTTTAAAGAGAGACGAGTAAAATAAAGAAATTTATTAAATGATAGATTTATATACGTTAAAGGTAAGCTAATTTAAATTTAACAATTTCATTTTATTAAAGTATAGTTTTTTTACGTAAAATCTGATTTTTAATACTGTTACGCCACTGCCTAATATTTTATATCGAAAAGAGTATTTTTTCTGCATTCATTGGTTTTATTAAAATATCTCCTAAACGGTTAGTGTTAGGAAAAATATTTATCTCACAATTTATCTAGAATAATTTCTCTATATAATACTTGAAAAATAATTTATCTCATTTAAATACTAAGTGAGGAAGAATTGATTTAAAATGGTATATAAAAAATATGTTCATACATGCCGTCACTTTTTGTTAAATTACTTCTAAAACAAGCAGAGTAGCGTAAATCCATTAAATTGCATTTAAAGCGAAATGAATTTCCTATAAAATAAGTGTAATAAAATTAATTTGGGAGTTATAATAAAAAAAACACTAGATGATCAATATCAATATTTTGTAAAATAATTCCACGCTTCCCATACAAAATGTTCCTGCATAGCAACGTGCCTCTACACAAAATCAACTTTGATCATCTAGTACTTTTTTATTATAAATCACAAATTAATTTTATTATACTCATTTTATAGAAAATTTATTTAGTTTTAAATTAAATTTAATGAATATACTGCACCGCTTGGTTTAGGAGTAATTTAACAAAAAGTGACGACATGTATGAATTTATTTTTTATATACAATTTTTAATCAATTCTACCTCACTTAGTATTTAAGTAAAATAAATTATTTTGCAATTATAATATAGATAAATTATTTACGATAAATTCCGATATAAATATTTTTTTCCTAACATTAACCGTTTAGGAGATATTTTAATAAAATTAATGAATGTAAAAAAAATACTCTTTTCGATATAAAATATTAGACAGTGGCGTAACAGTATTGAAAATTTGGATTTTACTTAACAAAACTATATATAAATAAAATGGAATAGTAAAATTTAAATTAGCTTACCTTTTACATATCTAAATTTATCATTTAATAAATTTCTTTATTTCACTCGTCTCTCTTTAAACACCTGTGCATCATAAACTATGTGTTGAAGGTCTAAACTTTTAATCACAAGTTAGAGACAATTGACCCACAATTAATTTTTTTTACCGAAATATTACCGTAAATACCTGAGTTGGGGAGTTATTCAACAACAAAAGTGAAAAATACGAATATTTCAATTTGTTCCGAAAATTAATATGTACTTGGCAAGGTTTATATCACAATAATTTTTGAGGTACAAATGAGTATTTATGCTCAAACGACGCAGAATATTATGTAATTTAATTTTTAAAAAGACACCATTTTCCTAGAAAGCATCGTTTAGAAGATATTACTGAAAAACTGAAAAAAGTACATAATTTTTTCAGTTTAAGGGTCACCCTGTACTTAGCACAAGCGGAAAATTGGTGCAAACTTCAAGAAAACTTCTTTGCATGTTAATGAAGGGATTTAAACAGTCTCCAGCTTTCCGACAATTATCTACGCTACAAAGCTAAATTTCCTGGGCTATTTCCCACGGCATTAAAGTTCAAAATCACATGAACAATCGTATGATAAAATGGTAAAAATAGCGTTTTTTTTTTTTCATTTTGTGGGGTTAATTTTGTTTAAATCAAAAATCTTTTAAGGTCATTCCCTAGATAAAGGTTCAATGCATCTACCCTATGTTGTTCCAAAGCATATTTAGTAAGGTTGTCGAGATCCAAGGTCTCCCGTTTTTAGAAATTTTTGAGATGTCAATAGCCTAAGTACTCTTGACGGGGGGTAGTACCCTTGAGAGTTAGTTCAATGCAGTTTATCTTTTAGTAATAATATTAAATCTTTCAACAGATATAAAATGTAGACATCTATATCATATTTTTTGAAATACCTATTGCAAAGAGCATTCTTCAACCGCTCTAGGGGACACACTGTTTGACTTTACAAAGTTGCTAGTATATTATTACTTATATATAGCTATATGGACAGAACAATATCTGATATGATTTATACTCCTAGAAGCTAACAGGACGATGGAGATTTGCCTGAGGAAATCGCCGTAAACTTTTTATTTACAGCCATAATATGTTCAACAACTACAGATATTCAGTGAATCTTTTAACAAAATAACAAGACTCTGATTTATATTTTGTAAATTCTTTATTGTTATGTATTTACTTACTTACTTGTTTAGATCTATTCTATCCCCTCACCCCGCGATAGAGAAGGCGAAAGACCTTCTCTATCCTTACGCAGACTCCTTGCTTCCATAACAGTCTTCCAAAGACATATTTAAGGGCTTGGCAGCAAGAATGACGTCACAGTCATTTCTCACGGCATTAAGGTTCAAAATCCCGTGACAATCGCATGATAAAATGGTAAAAATAATGTTTTTTCCCTTTTTTGGGGTTAATTTTGCGTCTTTCAAAAAAAAATTACGGTTATTCCCTAGATTTTAATGCATATTATCAGTACAATAAAAAAAAAAGACTCCGCGACTTTCGGGAAATGAGTTTCCGTCTTTCGGAAAAAAAGATCGGAGGTGTTTTTAAATATTTTTTTTGAGAAATCTGTACAAGATATAAAAAATCTTTTAAGGTTATTCCCTAGATAAATGTTCAATGCATCTACCCTATTTTGTTCAAAAGCATATTTAGTAATGGTTGTCGAGATATAAGGTCTCCCGTTTTTAGAAATTTTTGAAATGTCGGTATGCATAATCTTAATGTGAATGTCGATTTTTTTGTGATTGTATTATTGTTTATTGTACTGTGATTGTTGTTGTAATATAATATAATTTTTTTAATGTATTGTTTCATTGTAATTGCAGTGAGTGTTGAAAAGGACTACAGCTGTAATGCCACTCACTGTTTTGTCTCATTGAAAAAATAAGTACCTATATTATTTCCCATTCATGAATGATATAAAAACTCATCAGCTAATGCTGCAAACATCCAGATATCAAAGGAATAGGCTCAGATGCGTGCGAGTCTGAAATACAAGCGTTGTGCCTACTGAAATATCACTATTAGGCATTTTTATATCAGTTCATTGAAATCCAACAGATGTGGCTGAAGAAATTACATAGAGAAAATGTTACGGTAAAAAATCACTTCACTGTAATTGAGTGTAGAAAATTTGAGAATCTTAAAAGTAAATTTTGTTGCTCAAGGGTTAGAAGGTGTACTAAAATCTTAAAATAGGATCCACAAAAAGGAAGATTTCAAACAGTGACGGACTGGCATCCAAAAATTCAGCTCGCCTTGTAATAGAGCCGGGAATCCTAGTATAAATCTATCTCTTGAGATTTACATATTATAACAGGAATAATTAGCGCCGCAGGCAAAAAACGAAACGATTGTTTAGACTGTTTAGAGGGACCCATAGATTTTGAAAATAACTATAATTATTTTTGACATAGTAGACAAGTCATAATTCAATTGTTTCAATACAAGTCCATACAAATTCAAAATGACACCAATTTATTGACAGATCACTGTCAAAATCGTCATATTTTTATTATATCTTTCTCTTCATCAACTGCCAACAATCGATCTTAATTGTTGAAATAGAGTTATATAGCACCTTTTACAGCCATTAAAGACAAAATTACTTTGTGACAATCTTTTGATATCATATACTCGTACCTTGACACGAATTATTTAATGCTTTTTATTTTTTTCATAGCGCACTTCCAGGTAGGTAGAAGGAAGTTAAGTGTATTGAAGGAAAATCCCGGGCTTTTAAGGCCCTCCACATCCCCGGGTAGCTCAGGCGCATTAAGAGCGACCTCTTTACCCGCACTTCTAGGCAAATCTTATTAAGAGGTGGGCCCAGAGTTAGTCTTAATGGAGCCCCCCGGCATCAAACCCCACCCCTAAATTACATTCCTTCAGTGTCCTTTCCAAGGAGGTTACAATTCATAAG
The DNA here is from genome assembly GCA_963576895.1 of Ceraclea dissimilis. NCBI lineage: Eukaryota > Metazoa > Arthropoda > Insecta > Trichoptera > Leptoceridae > Ceraclea > Ceraclea dissimilis. Next base: position 14,697,458 of record OY756370.1, read on the forward strand.
TTATTAAATTCATTAGAAGTCAAGTGTACATAGGTAGAGGTCCTCTATGAGGGGGGGGGCTCCTAGTGTTTGGGACCCACTTGCTAGCAGACAAGCCGAAAACTTGGAAAGTCCACCACTGATTCCAAGTATAGGTAGACGGAATCGACGATTTATTTGGGTGTAGGACGTAGGCTCCTACTGATACACAAACTCGAGTGTCGTAACTTTAATGTCCACATTTCACACCCTCACCACACAGGAGAAATACAACGGAGCTTAAATCTTGGGAAATATATTTTAAATTTTAAAGCAACATCTTGTTCCCTATATTATTCTGTACTCACGGCCAAAGCTTTGGATGTAAACGTAGCTATGTCTAAAATATCCCTGTGCAATAATTACTGTAATATTTTAGTAAGGTTGCATAGGTACTAAATCGCCCGTCCATGAATCAGTTCAGAATCAGCACCTTCCAGGAAAAAAAAAGTCGTACGTCATCTGCATCAATGGGTTTCATATATAGTTTAAAAAAGTTAAATAATAATAACTAAATAAATCTTCATGTGATGGTAAGAGTAGAGACTTTGATATCGAACGTTTTACACAGTTTTTTTAATCTCAAGCTTGTTATTAATAATGATAATTGAACTATTTTGGGCGCCGTTTAGCGATTAAATCGCCCCAAAGGCACCTTACATTTTTCTATGTATATATGATCGCCACAAACGGTAAAAATGATAGAAAGATTAAATCACCACATAGGATCGTCATAAACAATAAAATATTTTTTATTTTCTTAATAGAATCAAACAGGTAAGTATGATAATAAATTTTACAACAGAAAAAACACATCACCAACAAAAAAACCAGTAAAGATTCTACATCTCACTAAATTATAGTACCATAAACCGTACAGTACCGTAAACGAACAAAAAAATTGAAAATACTCAGTTCTTTTAGTTATCACGTTTGAGCACTGAGCCTTCTTTATTATGTAAGTACCTATTCTTACAACGGGGTCTTCTATTACATCGCCGTATTTAACCCTGTTTTACAAGAACTTTACAACTCTCAGAAGGTTATTAAATTCTTTACATTATTCTATTCCTAGCGATACAGAAACACAGAAAGAAGAAGGGCTTGTGTATTCTTTCTTCCGTGGGGAAAATTAACAACATGTTTAAATGTCGCTGTCTTTGTAAGAAGTCCCTTTTCTAAAATTTATTTTATTAACATACATAATTCTCGTCGAAACCTTGTATGAATATAACGCAGAGGAGCGTAGCACGTTTTGTAAGTTGTTCAAATATTCCTATACGGGATTTAAAAATATATCTTGATCGAAGGCCCTTTAGCTGGGCAAATACCATATTTTTTTGACATAATATTGCGTAATATAATACATATCATATATCCACAACCTTCGGTTTACTAGGAAATAAGTAAAATAAAAACTTAACTTTTTTTATTAGAAAAAATATACACAAATTTAATTTTACAGATACGATTCTGAATAGGAAATTACGAGTATGTGTATTTATTCTATACCTACTCATAGTCAGAGCGCCTTCAGCTATCATCGAAAATTATTTGGGTAAAACCACATTGTTTTCATTGATATCACGAGCCTACATAAATGTTTTGAGTAGTCATCGATAGATGTTGACATCTTAAGAATTCGCGGCTTTAACTAATTCTTAAGTTTAATTGAGTTCCTTTATGATAAATTTGTACATTTTGTTTTCTTAAGAAAATTTGTCAATATTGTAGAAAGTATAAATATTATTTTTTAATGGAATAGAAAATACCTATTATGTTAAATACAAACTTAATTTACCATAAGAATGTACGTAGGTACTATGTGAATGGGTACGTAGGTACTATGAAAATAGGGTCTGGCTCTCTCTTGTCTTTACTTAACTTGCAAATTACTTCATTTTTGATGGGCTATAGCTAGTAAAGTAAGAAATTGAGGGCATCCATTCTTCGCAGTGAGATATATTGTTCTTTTTCAATAATATGATATCAAATATTAGACAGCTCCCTTAGTACCTAATGCTTTTGAGAATTCTCTAATATTTTCCAATCTATGATTTTCTACAATAGAAATAACTAATCGTTCTAGACTTAGACCTTTTATCTACTCTTCTATCTCGTCTTTGATTTTGGACTCTTTAGCTTTTGTGAAGATGCCTATTCTGGACTTCGTAAGAATGAAGCAATTTTGACTTTCAAACGATAGTACCCTGACTGACAAACAATTTAACTATTAAATTTGATCTTATTTGATGATATTTATACTCATGTAAATAGATAATATTAATCTTATTTGTGAGAAACATCGGATTTTCTATATCTCGTAGTTGAAATAACTAGAAGTTATCTCAACAGATATACAGCGAATGATGGACCTTACAACCTTTACATCTCAGCAGATGCCTTTATGACACAGTGGACAGAATACCGGTTTGTTATGGTGGATGGGTGGTTCGATTCCTGGCTGCGGCTAATGGATGGACTGGAATTAATTAATTTTACTTAAGTGTACAGTGATCACATTAAACAAGCCGACGATCAGTCATAAGCCTGATGGAAGGTCCATCCTTCAATGTATATCTGTTGAGATAACTGCTTGTTAACTGACCTCTTAATTTACTTGTAAGTATGACAAAATTCTTATACAATAACAAAAAAAGGGTTGTAGGAAATTCTCATATCTCATTCCCTTTGCGATTATTATGCGAATTGTTTTTTTTTTCGTATTTCGTCGAGTGTACATGTATTGTATTTGAAACAAGTACATAAATACATACGTGCATGTACGTTGGTAGTATTTTTATTATTTATTCACGTTTTTATAGAGGGTGCTTCGGAAAGACGCGAATAATGACGAATTTTCGCTTATTTGTGAAAGTTCGTCAATTGTTATGATTCGGAAAAACATGAGTGTGAAAAATTGTATCGATTCAAATCTTGTGGTGTTGATTAACAAGGGCAGTAATTAAATTATGTCACATTACAGTCTTTTCTGAAGAGAATATAGAGCTTGAACTCCCTTGGAGAGGACGCAGAATGGGCGTTCTGGCACTTATACGAGTAGGTATTGGCTGGCTTAAACGATCACTCATTCCACTACATTCTGCTGACAAACGTGTGGGAGTTGAATGAATGTAAAACAAATGTTGTAACTAGAATGAAGTGAATGAAAGTTGAAATGGTTTGGACATGTAGAGAGGATGAATGATGAAAGGAAAACAAATAAAATATACCTGGGAGAAATTTTTTAATTTAATTTTTTTAATTTTTTATTTATTAATAAAGTTACAAATACAAAATTTACAACTTAAAATTAACAATTGCAGAATACAATATATACATATTTTTTTAATAACTATAAAAATACACTTTCAGACGTCGTTACCTTTCATTCATTCATTCACACAGGTTGTCACGCGACCAAAGCCATTAATCTTTTTTCAAATAAGTAATTGTAACATCTCACCCGAAAAGTCGAGAGAGTGGCGGCCCCCCTGACGTCCAATGGCAGATTATTGAACAGCCTAAACCCCTTATAGAATAGACTGTTCTCAGTGGCCGATAGTCTTGCCACCTTGCCACCAAATAAGAGGTGCAAGGAAACGCGTCCGTCCAAGAATCACGTGGATTTACCGTATAGACCAGATTCTCAATGACGGACGTGTTTTGAGTAAAATGAATCGTAGAGTGTGTATGACGAATCGCACGGATGTGACGGAGACAAGAAGTGTGTGTAAAGATAGGAACAGGGCCGGATTTAGAGGTGTGGGGGCCCAGGGGTAACAAAGGAGCGGAGGCCCCCTGGGCCCAAATTATTTTCCAAATAAAATAATCAATTTTTTCAGTCGAGTTTTCCAATAAATAATATACGTATTGTGAAACCAAGTATAAATTATTTTATTATTTAACAAACATATAAATATAATGGGAAACAATAATTATTTGTGACTGTGATCACAAACGCGAAAAAATATCAAAGGAAAAGTTGTTTACTAGTCTGAAACTGTTTTTTTTTCGAAATATCTATTGTGGGGGCCCCTCTTTTGTGGGGGCCCTGGGCAGTAGCCCCGGTTGCCCTCCCCTAAATCCGGCCCTGGATAGGAATGTCTATTTGGTGATATGCTGTCTCTGCCTACCCCTCAAGGGATGCGTCGTGAGGGGTTTGAATACAATAATGCATATATAACAATAGTATCCAGACATAGGATAAAAGATCTCAATAAAGGTACTGGAAAAAATAAAGCATGGCGAAATATAAAACAAAATATTAGAAGAACAAAGGCATATTGCTGAAGTACCGGTATGAAGGTACATGCGGGGTTTAGGTACATTTCGTCTATTGTTTTTTTATTCACATTGCCTGTACAGTATTTTTATGAACAATTCCGAATTCCAGCCTCTGTCGCAGAAATTATAGTCGTATAAAGGTTCGCTTACACAACTAAATTGCTCCACTCCCGGAAATTTCACGTCACAATGAAGCAATATACTTGATGCTGTCGTGACGTCATTGTGACGTGAAATTGCCGGGAGTTGAGCAAGTTTGTTGTGTAAGCTAACCTTAACGGGCGATTTCGGGGCGGAAACTCAATCGGATATTTCAGCAACTCTTTCGGCAATATTTAAAGTCTTTTCAAAATTTCCAAACCGATTGGATATTCAGTAATTCGTGACGCCGGCATGAAGAAATTTAATAAGTATTGCCGAAATAATTGCTCCACTAAATTGCCCAAACTGGAGTAAATAGTTGCAATTCGGAGAAATTATGATTTGAGATATATGGAACCCGATTTATCTGCAACTATTGCACAGACGGAATTACATTAAGTTTTTTCCTCAAGAGAGACAAAAGGCATCTTCATTCACATAATGTAGCGTTATGTGAACTCCCTTGGTAAGGAAGCAGGATGGGTGTTCCGACGCTTACGAGTCAGCTTTGCCTGGCTTAAGTGATCACTTTATGCCCAGGGCAAAGTTCACCTATTCCACCACATCCTGCTGTCAATCGCGCAATAATTTCGGCAAAAGTTGCTCGTGTAAGGGAACCTTAATAAAACCATGGAGTAGGCAATATACTCGTAAAGTAGAGATCCTTCCTTTATTATTATTGTCTCTGATGGTATATGAGCATCAAAGGAATGAACATGATAATATTAATGTTAGACAGGATGTCATAGGAATATTATTTTTCTAAGAAAAATGTACCTAAATCGGTATAAAGTTCGTAAGTTTCATATAAGGCTCGCTCCAACTATTCACTCCTTCAAAAATAAACTGAAGCACCTCTATCTTTCTCAAAACAATTCCCATCAATAACTCCTTCTTTTCCTATTATCCCATCCCTTCCGCTATCCCCATACCTTTTTATATGTATATATTGTATGTATTTTTATATGTTTACTGTATTTCTTTATTTATTTTTAGTTTTTGCATATATATTTCTTTGATATGTTGTAAATATTATTATAACTATTTAATTTTAGACATTTCAGGTACATTTTTGTACGCACATTATGTTTTTCATTATTTTGTCAAGTGGTTGGTTGGCAGATATTGCCCATGGCAATAAACCCGCCATTTGTTTAATGCATGTCATTACTTCAATAAAGTTTTTATTTATTTATTTTAAAGTTTCAGCTAGCTTATGTACGTACTCGTATATTTTTCAGTAGATATATTTTTTATTTATTTATTTAATATACGGCTACAAAGCCTTTTAAGATACACAAAACAGTATGTGTCAGCTCCCAGCTAATATTCGTACTTGTTCTTCCCTGTATTCATTTCGTAGGATGATCATTGGTCGCTAGTCTTACCGGCTTCTTCTTCTCTGTGTCGTCGACCTCAGGTCTAACTGTTTGCAACGAGCACTCCCTTGTTCCCCATCCCGCCTCTTCCTCTTCCCTCTCCTGTGTGCATACGTATTTATTTATTTTTATTAAATGTTCTTATTTTTTTATTATTTATTTATCATATCGCCGCTCGTTTTTTACTTTGACTAAAGCGCCACTTAGGTATAAAATGAGTTATATATATATCGTTGGAATCGTCTCGGCGAGCTTTATCGAATGGTCCAAGTTCAAGGTCAATTAGACAACTTTTTTGGTCGTTTAGTCAAATAAAAAACCAACTTTTATCTTTCAAAAAATAGGTAAAGCGACGAAAATAACAACTTATAAATCGCGAATGGCGCTTTGTTTTGCCAAATTTTCACAATTCATGAATGTTTGGTTTATAAGAAAAACAAACTTAACACATAAAACAATGCGAGTGGCGCTTTAGCTTTTTTGACTTATCAAAATTATTTAGACAGATGCACTTTAGTCAAATCGTATAATATTAAATCTAAACATGTCCTTCGTTTAGTCACATTTACATGATACTAAATAATGTTAAGTTGTCGTTTAGACTTTTTGAATTTTGGATATTACTCTTTACATGTCTTTTAAGTCATTTCTACTTAATACTGAATTTAATTGAAATGGCCATTAGTCACATTGGATTGTTACTTTTTAATTGTATGTTATCCGTTAATCGTTCTAACTAATTGTTTATAATTGAATTTGTACTTTAGTATTTTTGCGGTTATAACGATAGCTGATATTTGGTACATCTGTCGTCGTTTAAGACAAAATGTTTAAGACAGAATTATAAGGTTTGAAAATATTATTATCGGTCGTTCAACTAACAACTTCATTGTCAATACACGTGTTGGTTTTGTGTGCGATGGGCGCGAACGTATATACCTATTTAGAATATATTTAAGAAATATTTATAAATAATATATTTAGAAAACTTTTTCTTTCCTTCTTTTTTGAAACAGATATGAAGATGAATACTTAGAGTTCCAATACATTGAGCTTCAGCTTTTATTACTCACAAAATTGTATATATAATACAAGAGTTTGTGTGTTAGCCATTTTAACTTGGAAGTGTTTGGAAAACATGGTTGCATTAATCACTTTGAATTATAACGATTTTATTTTCAGTGCTAATTTAGACGTTCTGCTTGATACAGTTTGTCACAAAAAGTTCTATTAGCCATTTTGAATTATTAGAAAAAATATATAAATGACGTGTTAGTCATTTTGATATTTTTGAGGAAGAGTACAAATGGCGTGTTAGTCATTTTGAATTATTAGAAAATATATATAAATGACGTGTTAGTCATTTTGTTTTTTTGGAGGAAGAGTACAAATGGCATGTTAGTCATTTTGAATTTTCATGATTTTAAGGAAAGTGGTAATTTACTTGTTTTGAATTAATAAATTTCGAATTATACTAAATATCAGGTTTGGCATTAAGGGGTTAAGCGCCATCTAACTCACACAAAAGAGACTATATTTATTAACATTATATACTAAAAAATAGAAAAAAAATCCATGAACAAAACCCCCATACAATTTATTTAAATCGGTTCATAAATAAAAAAGTTATCAGGGTTTTTCTGTTTTTTTTAACTTTAAATCGCTCTCCTGAAAAGTTGACCCTGTGTCGCTTTAGTCAAAGTAAAAAGCGAGCGGCGATATTATCTATTTGTATGTATTATATGTGTATATTTATATGTATATATTTTTTTTTACGCGGAGGCATGACTTTGCCAACACACTTCTCAGTATTATCAGCCAGAAGAGTCTACATATTATCATTCATGATTCACATATAAACTCATCAGCCTAATACTGGGAAAAATTCACCTATCCAGATATCACGGATATCACAGGATTAGGCTCAGATGCGCGGGGCCTAATACAAGCATTGTGCCTGAAATATCAGTATTTAGGAATCGTCTTACAATATTGCAAGTATTAATAATGACCGATTTTTGCATTTGTATCTTTATATTTACGTACTTTATTATTATAGTACATATTTAAGTTTTTCTTTATTTTCTCGGGTTGACTGTAAGATATTGCTTTTGCAATAAGTCCGCCTTTTGGCACACTGTATTATCTTTTTTTGTTTTTGTTGTTACATATATAATTTACTGGCCAATAAAGTTTTTTTATTTTTTTATTTTTATTTTATTCATTAAACAAACAGACAGTAATACAAAAAATCTTAAATCTTAAAAATAGTAACTAGTTAAGTATACCAATAGATGTTTGTTATCAATCTTACTACAATGGCAATTATCCTCTATGTGTTAATACCAATGATGGAAAGCGAATCTACACACGAAAGAAAAAGAAAAAGAAAGATAAAGAAAGATAATACAACAATATAGTATCAGTTACATTACATATGCTCAGGAATATGAAAAGGAAAAGGAAAGAGGAAAAGGAAAGTTTGTAAGAATATTTGCACTTTTCAACCGACCACTTGCCCACACATACTTCTCAGAACCAGACCTTTGAACTTACCTTGTGTGTGTTGATGTTTTATTTATTTATTTATTTATTTATTTATGTAACAACATGTCAGTATTATTTTATAATCGAAATAAAACGAAATACATAATGAAGTGATTAGTGAATGTAAAACAAATGTTGTGACTAAGATGAAAGTGAACAAGTTGAGATGGTTCGTACAAAAACTACATGACTTGACCACGTGGAACAAACGAGCGTGTTCCGAGTAAACGAAATCGTAGAGCGTGTAAAAAAAAAAAAGAAAAGATAAGATACAGAAAAGATACAAAAGTACATCACATTAGCGGAACAAATTAAGAACCAATGGTCACAGAATAATGTAACAATAGTCCCCATAATACTTTCAAGCACAGGAGTCATACCCACTAACATCAACAACAGCCTACAAATACTGGACCTGAGACGACAAATAGTTACAGACATACAGAAGACAGTCATCATCAACACATGTTCAATAGTGAGACAGTTCCTCCAAACTCCACAATAATAAAACACCACAATCATCATCACAATACTACAGGGTAACTTGAGTGCGCTCCGTTACCCTGTACTCGTAGTACCAGGTCCTACACCTGAGGGCAACAACCGAGATGGAAAATAATAATAAATTTTATTTCATTAAGTGTTCACATTTGATATAAGTATTTCACCAGCTAAATATAATTAAGTTCATTTTGGATATGAGTGGTGCCTCACTAGACATTCGTCTGTATTGAGGCTACCTATTACATTGTTAAAATTGTGATACTGTTATTGTCTTTGTCTATAATTATCTATACTTAGCAATTTATTTGCACACATTATATACCACACATACACACTTACACCAATATACACTACACCAATATTTCCAGCAACAAGGTCTCTGAATGAACCACCCCCACTTCGACCAGGTATTTGGCCAGATTCACTTTGTTTATTTTTTTGCCCCTCTCACCAAAAATTTTCTTTACAGTGTTAAACAGTCTGGGTCCCAGGAAGGTGTGGAACCTCTGGCAGAAGGCAGTCGTTGTCACTGGAACTAATAGGTTGCTTACCTGCCTTGTAAAGCGTGTGTGATCTACCTATTCCATCAATTGAAATTCTTTAGCTATTCTCAAGATGAGCCTTGACATATATAGCTGTCGTGTACTTAGCAAATTTGCATCCTTAAATAGTTGTATTGATGGGAATCTCCACTGCACAATACCGAGAGGTGTGTTGGCGTCTTCTGAGGCCTCCGCTTTTAAACGCTTTTTCATATATTTTCGCCTGTTTCAGCAGACGTTTATACACTGGTATTATATTTATCAGATTTTTTTGTAAATTTGTATGCATATTTCAATATCTTGTTAGCTTCTTAAATAATATTCAGAAATTCTGAATACAATACAGTCGGTATGAATTACATACAATTATTACAACAATAACGACTTCTCTATATACAATAAGTCTTTGATATAGAAAAGCTTTGACGAAGAGAAGCTTCTTTGTTTTTTGAATAATTCATTGAAAAGCTGCCACTTATGTATAATAATACAATAGCTACATTTTTCTAACCTTTCGAGGCCTAAAGAACAATAATAGTATTATACGTATCGTATAAGGGTGTTAGTAGCACCCCACGCAAAATCATACTATTTTTTCCACGAGAATAATATTAAGAAACCATAAGTATGACGATGAGCTTGGTTTGTATCTACAGCGCACGCTCTCATTAATAATAATAATAAAAAAAGCTTTATTGTAATAAAAAGTACATTACAAATGGCGGGTTTATTGCCAGTGGCAATATCTACCAACCAACCAATTTGGAGATTACAAAGTATGATATAATGTGTATACAAAGCGTACAGAAAAAAGAAACATAAAAAAATAAACAAGCGTAAGAATAATAATACTTAGCATGCATAAATAAAGAATATATAAATAAAATATACCATACATAAATAAAATAAAATAATAGGGATATAGGAAGGGAATGGATATTAGGAAAAGGATTTATTGGGTAATATTGGTGGGAGAATTGTTTTGGGAGAGATAGAGATGCTTCAGTTTATTTTTAAAAGAGTAAATCGTAGGAGCGAGTCTGATGTGAAGAGGAAGATCATTCCATAATCTGGCTGCATGTGTAGTGAAAGAAGATAATCTGGTCCATATAACTGCATCGCGCTCTTTGTTGTGCAATCTTATTCAAGATTTGTCTTGTCTCTCCGACCTTACTCAACACCTCGCTGTTTGTGATGTGATCTGTCCAGTAAATCTTGAGTTTAAATACTTAAAGTTTACACAATTGGTGAAAGTTTTAGAGCTGTGTTAGTCCAGAAATCTGGTAAAATTCGATTGCAAGATTAAGATACAACGCCAAGTGACTCAAAAACCGTATAAAAATATGGGGTCTAAGGCACCCCTTAGGCTTGCGAAGGTTAATGTCAGACAGCCTCTTGCTTTGCTGAAGAAAGAAAGGAAAATTATAATATTGTTTAATTAAAAACGCCTTTGAAAAAACATTCTGTTTGAATAAAATATCAGAAAATTCAATTAGATACAAATTTTAAAATTCGATTGTATTCCAATCAAATCTCGCATTTGATCAAATTCTTGCAATTCTTATTTTCTTTTTAAGAAAAATCTGGCGTTTTGTTATTTTTTTTTTATCTAAAATAAGATAAGTAGTAAAAAAAACAAGGACGTTTACTAGAATTTTTTGACCCACATTTGAAATGTTGTCTGGAAAAAAAAGTTCGCATTTACAAAACACGTGTCATACCTATTATTTATGAAAAACAGTGTGGAGTCGAGAGCAGGCATAATTAGAACGAAGAATCTTTTCTGGTAGCTGTGATGAAAACTCTCAGATCCATGGCCAGCAGAACCTTCAGATACGGAATCATAATCAAGTCCTGGGTTTGCAGTAGGGCGAAATTAACACATAAATCCCATCCTTATCCATTCCACATTTTCCCTATCCAATTAATTTCCTTCACTCCTGTACTTGTTTGTCACACTGTTTTTTTGTATGCATAATGTGTGTGAATATATGGTCTTTATGTACGACTTATCTTTTTACACAAAGTTGAAATCCGGATTCAGCGCCCCCAGAACGATTGAGAAAAAGTTTTCTATATTTTTTCCTGAATGTGTTTTTCCTGAAAATTATTGTCCTCAACATTTTTCTTCTATCTGTTACAGATTTTTGATAAATAGAGGTAAAGCACGTAGGGGGACCTATTCGGGGGGCCAGGGGGGTGACGCGTCAGGTGTAGTGGGGGGGACGCCTGATATTCTGAAACACCCCACCCTAAGGTATCATAGTGCATAGAGTCCCATCTGTTATTAATTTTGCCGACTTTCCCATACATTGATTTCCTAAAGTGACTGAGCTATAAGGAGATAGAATACACCAAGGCAGTTACACACACACACACATGCACAACCATTTAGATCATTTAATAAAAAACAATTTAAGAAACAAATTATAAAAACATAAAATGTTGTTAAAACAAAATTTCGCACAAGTTCATCTGTACACGTTTAACAGGGTGAATAATGCTGTCCATCCTGTTCTCTTGAGCCAGTTGACCACAAATTTTGTGAAGTTTTTTCAGTCTTTTGAAATGTAGCGCTCTGTAGCTTACCTATATGCTGCAATATTTCCTCTCGCTAGTGTTTCAATACTTTTAATTCTTCAGGACACATCTACGACACTCGTAGTTTAAGTAAATGATAATATTATACAGAGTGTACATGAATAATAATGATATTTATCTTCCATTTCCTGTATTGTTCCTTCTTTAAATGGATGGGAGTATACTCGTAAAGTAACTAGAAGTCCTTTATATATTTGTGTAGGTTCCATAATGTCTACAGTTGATGCATTTTCATTGTCGAGCAGTAAGTCAAGGAAAGTAAAATAAACACATTAATATAATAAGACGTTTCACTAGAAAATTGCAAGCTTGTTTATTGTGTGAGGAGTATATCTGGCAGTGGCACTATCAGTGGCGTATATAGGATTTCATTTCGGGGGGGGGGGCGATCTAATATTTGACTTTACGAGGGGTGGAGGCCAGAAAAATTTGAAGATAGACATACAGTATAATAATAATAGCGCCGCAGGCAAATTTTTTTCGTGAATGTAAGTGAAAAGGGTCGTGTTTTAGGTGTATTAATATTGTGTGCAGAAAATACAAAGAAAAGTAGCGCCGCAGGCGAAATGTTTTTGAATAATGTAAACTTGAGTAACTTTCATGTTTTAAATTAACGTTTTTTAAAGAATTGTCCAACATTTCGGGGAGGGCCCGGGCCCCCTCGGCTCCCCCCCCCACGCCACTGGGCACTATATACTATTAGGCACTTCAATAAATAGAGTAGTTCTAACGAAGAAAATGAGGTTGAAACTTCTAAGTGTTACTGTGAAATTATACTGTGATCACCTCATAGTTCTTTGGTCTATTCTATTCTATCCCTCACGCTTCATTATTCATCCTCTCTACATGTCCCAACCGTCTCAACTTGCTCACCTTTATTTTAGTAACAACGTATGTTTTACACTCACTCAACTCTCATAATTTCTCGTCCTATCTCTCAACGGTTTTCAACACATTATTCTCAGCGAACTCGACGGCATTACTTTATTTTTTTTATATAGTATCTGGGCTTGCATACACAAACCCAAATACTTTCCTGCACACTTTTCACTAGGCTAAAAGCCTGTATCACAAAGTGTGGAATACATCGCCAGCGTCGGGGTCTGAACCTGGCATCTCCCGCTCGAGAGACTGCCGCCTCAAGCATGTACGCGATTATTATTCTACTTCTTTTTCTTGTCAGCCCCTTTCCCTCCACTGCTGGATATAGGCTTCTTCCTGTGTCTTCCACAATTCTCTATTTTGGGCGCTTTGTCTCCACCCATGCCCCAACGACTCGATGATATCATCGGCCTATCTCCTTTGTGGTCTCCCTACACTACGTTTCGTAGGGTCTCCAGCTCAGTACTCTGGGGTCCATCTTTCCTCGATTATTATCATGCAGTAATTACACAATAATGATGAATTCCGTCATTTCTGGCAGGTTGATGCAGCTAGTTTCTATAACATAATAAAATAATGGAACTTCCCTTCACCTAACACAATATGGGAAAATAAAAGTTTTATTCATATACTCGTAGGAGCATGGAAGAGATGCTTTTACTAAATCATAAAAGTTGAGAATGAAGATTGACATAACGTATCCCAACACTCCACTCAGAGAACTCATCCTCTATATTCACTAGCGGGTCCAGGGGGGGCCTAGGGGACTGAGCCCCCCCCCCCCCAAAACCATGAGTGACAGTACTTTATTTCATTTTTCATTTCATTTCATTTTATTTCATTTATTTAATATCCACAAAATATATAACAAAGTAAAAAATATAAGTAAGAAACAAGTATTGGATTTTATTGCCCCACTAGGCGAAAGCCTGTTCTGGGGCAATACTTATATACAACTAGTTTCCGAATAATCACTTTCAATCATTGTTTGGTAAAAAAATTCGTCTGCGGCGCTAATTTAATATGTTGCGTTTATCGTATTCTTTAACTGATTTTTCTAAAAAAAAATCGCCTGTGTTGGATTATTCGAACCGTGATAAATAATCTAAAATTGTATTTTTCTTGTCACCCAGCGTTCATATATAATTTCAAATGGCGCTTCATCCAAAAAGTTTACCCAGAGGCCTGGTATAGAAAGACAAGAAGTTGAATATTCCACACATTTTCTAAAAAATAATCGCCTGCGGCGCTATTATTAGCTACATTTTTATTAAAGATGATAAATCAAGCGATAGGTTATTGGTATCATTACTCTCTTCACTCCGTCTCATAAAAAGTCGCTTGCGGCACTTTTCATATTTTTAATACCACGACCTTCAGCCCCCCCCTTCCCCCCAAATTGAATCCTGGATCCGCCACTGTCTATATTCTATCCTATCTACTCCATATTGTTCACTGTTCACTGCCACTGCGAGCAACTAAATTTTTCACTTATACTTCACTGTACATGGGAAGTGATTTTAAAAGCGAATTTAAACAGCGTCAATATCGCGGTTTTATGACGCGCTGCTCAATAAAAGAAAAAAATATATTTCTTAATAAACTTTTTAGGTGTTTTTTCAGTGTTTTTACGGTTTTATTACTTATTTACTTAGGCTCGTATTATTTTATTTTCACTTTTATAAAAAAAGTTATTAACCTCAGTAACGTGACACCCTCTCTGTACGAATGATAATGACGCCTGAATGTGCCCACATGCTTGCCGCAAACTCCAAGCCTAAACAAATACACAAACGTGTAGTGTTGACACTTCTCAAGCAGCGCTTGCGGCAAACTTCATTTTGATTTGTAAAAAAAAACGACAATGAAACCGGATCAACCATAAGTAATAAACCTAAATATTGTATACATGGCACACATTTTTTCAGTTACCCCAAATGCTGTGATGGTATTTAAACTTGATTAATATCGATATGAACGGATGTGGAAAAAACGCAAAAAATATTACTTTCTTGACGGCTGCAATTTGAAGCTCTTCGCATCTCGCTACAAAGCAGCCCCGTCCATATACTTTACTATACGTTTGTTGAGATTCCGTTTGAGAGTAATTCTCTGTAACATTTTGACTTTGAGAAATATTGCTTTCCTATAATTTGAGAACAAACAACTACGCGACTATCTAGACAGATATCTATTATAATAAAGGCATACGTCTGTTCGCTCTGGTACTTGTTTCCTATATAGAATTACGATGGCTATGGGATAACAATATAGCTAGGTACAAGCAGGGAGTTTATAACTGCTTTGATTGACCTTGGTACGTCATGCTCAGTTAAGTAGAATACATTATATACGTAGATCTCTTTCTCCAGTTTTAATCGTTACGATCGGTTTGCAGCAAAGTCCCATATTGTCTCCTCCTCCACTCATCCCTGTCCTGTGTGGTATTTTTTAACTCTTTATATGAGGCGAAGCCCATATCCTGGCACAGGTCGTCCAGGTATTCTTTCGTGGGTCGTTCTCTGTAGTTTGTCCCCTCGTTCATTCCTTCAATTGATTCAAATAGGAGACCCTCTTGATGCACTGTCTGGCCGATCTATCTTGTATATCTCTCTGATATTGTATTGAGTAGGTGTCTTCCTCCTTTGATAATATTTTATTTCTAACACCGTTGTTCATTATATAGGTATTTTTAAATAAATATATAGATATACCTATTTATCGTACGCATAAAACGTAACAAATACACTTATCTGAGATTCACGAAAAAATGAAAATAAATACACGTTTTTTTGTGTTGTAATCACTGCTTCCCATTCACAATAGAATGCAATGAAAAACTTATTTCCACTTCTGACTGCCCCATTCTCAGAAGGAAGAATGTACGAAACAGAAGCCAAAAGAAATTCTTTTGTAATGTAAAAATATAAATAATAGTAGAAGGCCATTAATTAATAAAAAAAAATAGCGTAAAATTAAGTGTGGCGGAGGGGAAAATGATTGTTGAAAATAACACAACATCCAGGCGCTAGATCAGCGGTCTTCACACTTTTCTGGTCAAGGTCCCCGTTGGACAATGTGAGGTATCGCTGCGACCCCGAGCCCCGACTGTGATTGTGGTCGCCTCCAGACGATGGGCCAATATAGTTTGGTGTCCAATTTTTTATTTCCAGCGCGGTCTAACTGAAATTCATAGGGTCATTGCTGACGCTGCCAATTGGCTACTATTTACCTATACATTTTTAGTTGCCGGCTTTTGTGTCTTTGCCTTATGCATTAAAAAAACTGATGTAAGAATATTATGTAATCAATAGGCTACCTCTATGTGAATGGGTTTGGAATGTGGGTTTATATGGGGGTCACCAGCTTCAAATTTAGGGTTAGGTAAAACAATAGCGCCTCAGGAGAATTTTTTAAGAATAATGTTCTCAAAACCTATATTATAGGTTTTGAGATATACCTAATTTTTTTAGGTATTGAACTGGATTTATCTGCATTGCACAGACGGAGATATATTAAAAAACTGTAAGATCACGTGAAGCAGGATTATTCAGAACATTTAGGTACAAACTTATATTTATCAAAATCAGTTTTGAAAGTCATTGTCTACTAAAATTGTTTGCTATGTTGCGGACCGCAGTTTGACGAGCATGACGCTAGACGTTATAATATGCGGGGTAGGCATTCTGCCAACCAACCATCCGAACCTCGAGGAGTTGGGGGGGGGGGGGAGGAGACATATGGGGAAAATAATATGCCTAGAAGTGGTCGGGGAAATTATTTCAGATTTCATGTTTCGCCGAAGGGAGGAACACGACTGAAAATATTTTTTCAGGAGTGCGTAAATAATTAACTTTTTTGTTTTTATAACAAGTGAATTTAAAAAAAATAAATGTGTTATGATTGAAACAATACAACAGTATTAAGCTGTGTATCGTATTGGTTCAATTCCCGGCCGCGGCAGATGGATGGACTGGAATTGATGAATGTTATAGGTAGTAAATGTTAAAGGTTTATACGGTGTTCGATTGACATTGTTTCTTGATTTTTCGGGTGAACCATGTGCAGATAAACTTGATCGACGTTTCGACACTCCTACTGGTGTCTTCCTCTGTGGATCTATGGTGTCTCCCACAGAGGAAGACACCAGCAGGAGTGTCGAAACGTCAATCAAGTTTATCTAGACACGGTTCACCCGAAAAATCAAGAAACACTGTCAATGTTATAGGTACTTAATTGTTAAGTGGTCACATCAAATCAGCCGATGATCAGTCATTAGACTGATGGAAAGTCCGGCCTTTGCTGTATATCCCTTGAGATAACTTTTTTTTTATTTTATTTTTTTATTTATTTAAATCACTTTATTACAAAATAACAACATCTACAATATCACCCGGATCACAACTCGTATACTACAATTTTGGATACTGCCCTCCTTAAGCAACCGAATGCTTGTGTGGAGGGCAGGACTCAGTCAACAGCAACAAATGAATACTCAACAACCAACAAAATAATGCACAATACAAACACACACACGTAGGCATACCTACTTAAAAATGCTAGTGCTTAGAAAAGCCATTGACTAGTTTTTCTGCTTATTTTATTTTGTAAATTGTTCCCTAGATACTTGGATAGGACAAAAAATTGTAAGCAATTTTTATTACTTCATAAGCAATACCCGACTTTGCAATACCAATTTTGTGTAAAAAAAAGTTATAGAGACTATAAACATATATATTATGGTATCCTATCCTAGAATTTTACCAGTAGTAACTGAAATAAAGACAAAAATATCTATCGTTAAAAAACTGAAAAACTTTGAAAAATAAAAAGTAGAATAACGCAAAGACCGGAATGGGTATTAGGATGTACCAGTTCTAGAAGAGTATTTTCAGATGTCGTATATTTTTCTATTGGGATTTCCCACATTAATACGAATGAAGGAGGGAATGTATAAAGCACGTTCCCATGGGTTTCCGTAGAGAAGTTCAGGAATAATTTCCTATAAATATTTGAGAAAGCTCATAATATCTCGTCCTGGTCTCTTCTTCCTCCAGCTCAGAATTGAACAAATAATAATGCGTCCCATTTGGATTGCTTCACTCACTATTTTTCGAATTTGTTCAGTTTATAAAATGTTAAATAATGATATTACAAAATTCTTGAGATCAATTTTCTCACAAAACTTTTCTCATACGTATTCTCTCGTCTCCACACTCATATTCATATCATGGGGTCGGCGGCTCGGATCCTCTCTCTCCATATTTTGCCCCGATCGATTCAGTCTTCTGGAGTGAGCTCCAGATGTTCCATGTCCCCTCTGATGGTCTCCTCAAACGATTTCTTTGGACATCCTCTATTTCTTGGTCCTTCCACTGAACAGTCCGTTGCCCTCCTCAGAGCGAAATTTTCGTTCCTTTTTCATGTATTATTTTGTAAATTTTATTACAAAAAAAAATTGTAGCGGAATTTACCCTAAAAAATGTAGAAAATGCTATTTATAACATTTTATTATGCGATTGTTACTGCGATTTTGAACCTTAATGGCGTACAAAATGACCGTGACGTCATAGTTGGGTCCCGAGTTTTAATTATTATTATTATATTCCTATCTCATGTATTGCCTGTTGTCTACTTTTTATACGAGAAAAAGTTGTTAAAATGATGGATAATTTGTTGTACATAATGAAGAAAAAAGGGACAGAGAGATGATTGAAAATATACCTTATATTGTGAACAATTTGTTAACACGACAGCATCTCATACGGAGGAGAAAATTTGTGTGTATAAAAAAATCTTTGGACAGAGACAGATGAAGGTCTGAGTAAACAATATTAGGACGAAAAATATTCAAAATATATTATGTTAGTCGATTCGGTGGGTGTACGGCGGGTGTATTTATGTAGGATCGACCTGAAAGGGTTGAAAAAAAAACGTAAATATTGATATTCTACAAAAAAAAGGGTTCACTGAGAATGTAAATATGAAAAAGTGTTATACTTTACCCACGTGTTTGATAAGTAAACAGATTGAAACATGAATAATTCGTTTGTCAAATGTAGTAATGTTACATCTAATAGACACATCAATGTCGACGAAATGCCGGCGAAATGCTGGAATGAACCGTTTACATTCACTCCAGCATTGAACTGACTATATCATAAATTGTTTATTGTGCTTTTACTTACTTATCTCGTACTTTCCGTATCCGGTCATAAGTCTACCACTCCATTCAGCCGCGACTTTCATCGCTTCGTCATTGGCCACAATCAGGTCCCCAGGTGTACAGCCCTCGTTCATCAGTGGACACATCAGTAGGTGGCTTTCTTCCTGGATTTCGCTTTCATCATATAGTCTTTATCTTGCTTCATACTATGTTACTTTCTCTGACGAAATGCAAACAGAGCCCTTTACACTCTTTAGCATTGATATTGTGCATAATACCTGCTGTATATTCCATTTAATTATTATTTGTCTAATTATATGTAAAACTGACGAGTCCAAGTGCCCGATATTGGGTCTAAGGACGATAAACAATAATAAATAAAAATGCCTAGCGTACGTACGTCCGGGATTATTTGTAAGACATCGTGAGATTCGAATCTCGTTCATCAGTTTTAAGTAAGAGACAGCACTCCGTCCAAATGAACTTTTAAAAGTTTATATTATAGCAGATGTAAGTTCGCATGTAAGTTCCGGAAGTTCAAACTGAATAAAAAAGTTTAATTATTCATCATACTTTTTTCCACGTTGTAATATGAGAAGCTTCCGTAAAAATATTGCAGTCGCCTTAAATAGAAAACCTTTCCAACTTCTGAATATTTTTAAATGCACTTTTAATTATTCCATAAAATGTTGCTTTGAGTTATAAAGAATGAGATTGTTCTGGCTAGAGCCTAGGTTTCCAGAGAAAATACGAAGTTCGTATCTTGTTGGTTCATAAAATTTTCGATAGGTGTATTACGGGCAACACTGTGGGGAATTCTCCCCTCATCCATCCTGTCCACGTGGTCTCGCCAATATCGTCGCCTTTCCGTACCCCATCAAACGATATCTTCCGTCCAACATCAGGTCTCTCTAATTTCAATATTCCTCACCCTCTCTCGGAGTGTTCTCCCTGTTATTGCTCTTAGAATTCTCATTTCAGACGTTCGAAGCAGGTTCTTTGTCCTAACCGATGTTCTCACAAAACATAAATTGTGATTTTCAAAGGTGTTTTAGTGGATAGGATGTTTTCAAATTATGTAATGACATGGTCTGTGTATGAAACTCATACCGCAGTATTTATAATGGTGGTGATATAATATAAAGCGAATGCATCATACAAGCGTTCATTATGTGTGAGAAAAATCCAATCTAGAAACCTCTTCCAGCATTAATTGCTATGTGGCGCCGAGACGGAGTTACCTCTACAGTCTACGCCAGTGCTACGCCACTCGAGTACCTACTCCATCATAATATACCACAGTGTGTGCAACATCTCTGTAATAATATACTCGTATGTTCGTAGTAACGTAGTAGGATCTCGTATTTGTATATCACGAGACACGCATGAAAATCTGTTCCGTCTACGAAATCTATTATTTCGTACAACGTTGTCCTCAAAAATTTATGCATGTCATTATTCGTTAGTCTTTCGGAAAAAAGATCAGCGGTTCCTTTCTTTTTTTTTGAGAAATCTATACAAGATGTAGAAAATCTTTTACGTGGATGGACAAATAATCCACAGAAATAGTCCATATTTTTCATTTAAATCGGTTCAAAATGATAGATTTATTGAGGCTTTTCTTTCATTTTAACTGTGGCATTTAGTTTGAAAGAGGCGCTTTAGTTATTTTGTAAAAAAGGGAAGATATCGTCATAATGTCACAAATTCTTGCCACATATACTCAAACCATATGACAAACTAACATTGTTGCAAGCTCTCCGATCAGTACAAGCAGTTCGTTTATTAGATGAACTGTCTAGCGATTTTGGCCTGGATATATTTAATATGACATATATAACGAATTTCTTGCCCGCTTCGATCTGATTGAATGCAAATATTGCGATGTTTTCTGGTTGGCGAATGCATTCAGCAGAATATAAGTATGTTTTGGTATTTAGCATAAGTAAAATTGTAACCTCACATTATGTGGCGCAAAGGTGTTTTACACTGTAATGCCACACAATGTTATTAATATCAAAATAAATAAAAATAAATATAGCCAAAAACATACATAGTCAATAACTGATGTAGGTATCATATGTACGTTCTCAGCCTACAGATTTTTCTTCCTCGTGTACCTAGGTTTAAATAATTTAGAAAGTATTTTTTTTATTATTGCAAAAGTGCCAAGATATCTATAGGAATTCTACGTTAAAGAGTACATTTTAATTGAACCGGTTAAATTATCACACCCCTATATTATTTATATACCCCTTCAGGTTTACCATCAGAGGCGGTGGCAGGGACGTCTCCTCCTCCCTTCATTTGTCACGGCGTCGCGACGCTAAAGGGGAGACGGGGACGCTTTAGGCGGATGACGGAAGGTTTGTGATGGCGGAAAATCAATCTGATTTAATTCTATAAACACTCAGACGGTTTGTTAAATTCCGTAAAAAAATAATCACATTCTTTCAATCTTCTTCCTGTTTTGTGTTTTCTTTCGGTTTTTCTGGAATAAATAGGTATTGAATATTAAGTGACAATGTAGCATCTTATTTAGTTCAGACATGAATTTTCTTAAGGTTAGCTTACACGATGAACAAAATTTCTCCAATCCGAGCAATTCTGGTCTAGAATTCTTAAGGTTCTCTTACACGAGCAGTTTTTAAAAATTTGTAAAAATTGTGAAAAACACCTCTTTGTTCCGAAAGACGGCAAATCGTTTCCCGAAAGGCGCGGAGATAAGTTTTTTTTTGCATTGATAATATGCATCAAAATCTAGGGAACGACCGTAAACGATTTAAATTGAAGCGAAATTAACCTCAAAAAGTGGATAAAACGCTATTTCATATATTTTTACGTGCTTTTTTGAACCTTATACCGCGGGAAATGACCGTGACGTCATAGTTGGGTCCCCAGCTTTGATAAATAATAAAAACATATATTTACATAGATATATTTTTTTTTCTTTTAACAAGTGTTATTATAAGGAAAATATGATACAAAATTATTACAATAAATTGAAATCGTAACGAAGGTGTGCAAAAAATAACAAAAAACGAAAAAAAAAGTAACGTAAAAGTAAGTGAAAGATATAAATGACATTTTGTAGATACTTTACTTTTCCGAATTGTCAATTTTATAACAATTTTCTCTCGCCCTATTAAACAAATACAGGGGCATCGAAAAAGAATGCCTGATTTTAAAAAGGAGTAACATTTGGAGCCGTTTTATCTTAAATTAGTGATGATGATGCATCTATCTGCTTCCAGCGATTTGCCTCACATCCTCAGAGCATCTTGCCTGAGGCCTTCCTACTCTCCATCTGCACATTCTGGGTTACCATTATTTTGATAATCTTTTTGGTCCATCTACAATCGGAGCGTCTGGCAAAGTGGCTCAGCTTCATTTTAAGATTTCACTTCGTCTTTAAATTGAACATAAATGGTTCAATGTAACCAAATACTTCTTAAAATCAGGTGATACTTTCTCGATGATCCTGTATTATACTACACTTCCCTTTTTTGTAAAATGTTCCCTGCCTGAAAATAAACCTTTGTCGAAACATTATTTTTATTATTTCTTACGATGGCAACATCATCTCGCGATGAATTTTTTTTTAAATATGAAGGGGACAAAAGAAAAATAATCATTGTCATGTTTTTGAAGAATTACTTTATTATGTCTACGTGTTTGATTTATTGACTTGTATTATTACCTACAGCATGCCCGCGTAGCGTGAATATATTCATATCAATATAATATTAAATTTTCTGTATAAATTTTACAAGAAAAAGCGTGTTTTTGTTTACTTTTTCAACGTTTGGTTTTTCAACGAGGTGGTCGGTAGCCTGGTTAGTAACGCGCTCGACTGTTAATCCAGCGGGTGCGGGTTCTATCCCCGACTTACTCCACTTCACAACACAAGCTTTTAAGCTTTCTGTGAAGTGTACAAAGATGTATTTGGATTTATTTCGATAAACCCAGATTCATTTATAAAACAAAAAAAAAAGGTTTTATTTACTTCATTCGCTCAACTGATATTAACTGCGTCAACTTCTTCAAATTTTAATAAATTTACAATGTCTCAGCCCTTTGAATTTTTCCTTCAGGAGACAGTTTAAACAGCTGTTGTAGGTACTGTCATAAACATGTTTCATTGGCTGACTTTAAAGGATCACTTTATGCCCGGGGTAACGTTCACACATTCCTTTACATCCTGCTGTCAAATGTGTAATTTTTTTATGCTACAATTCAGGGAGGTTTCTGATGCACTAGTTTTTTAATACCTTTATTTGCTGTACATTGACGGAAAATCCCGCGGACTTAAGCCCTTCCATATCCCCAGGTAGCTCAGGCGCATTATTAGCGACCTGTTTACCCGCACTTTTAGGCAAATCTTATTAAGGGGTGGACCCAGGGTTAGCAATAAGGCAGCCTCCCGGCAAACCCTAACCCTGAATTACGTTCCTTCAGTGTCCTTATCCAATGAGGTTACACGTTTTTTTGTTTGCATACACCTTATTTGATGTATAGTGGAAACTTATCTACTATATTTTTGTAAAATTAGTTTATTTGTTACTTTTTCACTCGTAATTTTTATGGACTGCGATCGTTCTTCCCTTGTACCCTTCACATTATTTTTATAGGATGTCGTGTCCTTGTTTTTCGAGTTTCTGAAAAAATATGTTAAAGTCGGGTGAATATAGATTATGCAAAAAGAGATGATGTAAATAAATTGTTAATTTAAATATTCTTTCTGGAATGGTATAAACGTGCTTAATTTTTTATGGAAATGATTTTATATCACTATTTTAAAATTTTATGAAAAATATAGATTTCAATGTCATGCCTTTTGGAAATTTTTGAGTTTTAAAAGGCTCGCGGCCCAACTATGATCATTTCTCGCGGCATTAAGGGTCAAAATCGCGTGGACAATCGCATGATCAAATAGTAAAAATAGCATTTTTTTCATTTATTGAGGAAATTTTGCTTCAATCAACAAGCTTTTACGGTCATTCCTTAGATTTTAATGCATATTATCAATACAAAAAAAATCTGCCACTTTAGGGAAACGAGTTTCTATCCTCCGGATAAAAAGATCAGATGATGTGTTTTTCACAATTTTTTTTTGGTAAATCCGTAAAACGCATAAAAAATCTTTTACGGTCATTCCCTAGACAAATGTTTAATGTTTCAATCCTATTTTTTCCAATGGATATTTAGTAAAGTTGTTGAGATCTAAGGTCTTCCGTTTTTAGAAATTCTTGAAATGTCAATATGCCTACTCCTAATTGCGGCTATTACGACCAACTGTTTCTTAGTATAAATCTGGCATAATGTCCTCTGCACCTACCAACATCTTTTTAAGCTGCCTATTTATCCAGGGCAGGGTTCAATCTTTGCCTTTACAAACACTGTAAATGAAATTAATGGTAAACACGTTTTACGCTTTGGTATATAAAAATTAAATTAAAATAAATGTTGCCAATTGAGACGTGTTTGTGACAAAAAAAAAAACAATTTTAAACTGTCACCTAAAAGAAAATGTGTGCCCAAAATTTCAAAGTGCTGGAATATTGGGAAGATATTAAAATTCGAAATGAACATGAATAGGAATTAGTTTTACACAGGAGAACTGTCAGACTGCACATTTTAATGTAACGATAGAGCAGAATCCTGGTTACTAAAAATTAAATACTTCTTTTCTTTAGAATACTTTGAGGCTAGGCATTTTAGACATATAGAAAATAGAAAAGAAGACCTTAGATCTCGACAACCTTACTAAATATACTTTGGAAAAAAATTGGGAGGATACACCGAACGTTTATCTAGGGAATGATCGTAAAAGACTTTTGATACCTTGTATAGATTTAAAAAAAATGAAAAACTCTTCTGATGTTCTTTTCCGAAAGACAAAACTCGTTTCCGGAAAGTCGCCAAGAATTGTTCTTTTTTATTGATAATATAAGTACACATTAAAATCTAGTATAGTAGAATGGAGTGGAATTAGGCCCAAGAAATAAAAAAAAACGCCATTAATGCGAATTTTCATGCGATTTTGAACCGTTGGGTCCGTAACATGTAAACAAGAGTGGTTGCTATTAGATCTAAAAGCTTGTAATAAATAATTGAAAATATTACGGCAATGCTAGCTATTGATTTTTGAAAATATTCAATGAGTACACATCAAAGGATTTTCCAATCTAATTCAAAGTTTTTTCTTAATAATAATTTTCCACGCTGTTTAATTTTTCTCGAGGGGAGTTTTCTTTTGAGCATTGCTCAAATTCGCAATTACCTTGTAATTACAGTTACATTACGAACAACGTGTCCTCGCAATGCGTTTATTTGAGAAATCAGTATACAATTGTCAATTTCATTGCGTCTCATTGTGTGTAATTTTAACATGTTTCATGTACCTATTTGTATGATTTCTCAAGTGGTTGGTTGGCAGATATTGCCCATGGCAATAAACCCGCCATTTGTGTAATGCAATATCTCAAAAAAGTTTATTTATTTATTATTATTTGTTGTATTTTAAAACAATATTACATTTTTCAAAAACCTATATCCACCCAACGATTCACCACTCTCATTCCGCTGACATTTGCCACTTCCAATTTCTCTATTCTACGCTGTATTCGCTTCAGTCACTAGCCCTGGTCGCCGCGAATGTATGGACCGGAAGTGGTGAAGTGTAAAGAAATCAGTCGATAATCAGTCATAACACTGATGGAATGTCCATCCTTCGTTGCATATTTGTTAAGATTCAGTTTCATTTCTTTATTCAGTTTATGCGGTTTCATTCAGTTTGTAAAGGAGAATGCTAAAAAAAAACTTGTCCTGCACAAGTGAAATATAACTCAAATGATAGGTAACAATGAGTAATAAAATACTGCATAGGTGGAATCATCGAAATCAATGGCCAAATGTGTGAAGTACCTTTAAATTACTTACTGTTTAAATCCAACACATCGTTTTTATATCCAAACGTGTCAGTTTATTAAACGGCGTCAAATGCAATACAACTGTAGTTTATAAAGCACATAAATATTTTCACAGGTAATCGGGGCATTCGTGTTTAAAATCAATTTCGTCTAAGGATTAAAAGCTGGAGGCTGTTTTTATATTTATTTTATAAACAAATTCTTATATTCAGTTACAGCGATTTAAAAATAAAGGTCAAAGTTCAGGAAATGAGAATTTCATTCAAACTTCTGGTAATTCGCTGTATTTTTTCTTACATTTTTAGGACACTACGAATAATGATAACGTTTTTGTTTGTTTTTATAAACAAAAGAACCTGGGCTTGCAAGCACAAATCCATATCTTTCCTGCACACCTTGCACTAGGCTAAAAGCCTGTATCGCAAAGTGTGGAATACATCGCCAGCGCCGAGTTTTGAACCTGGCACCTCCCGCTCTAGAGACTGCCGTCTCAACCGACTGCGCCAACCATGTACTCAAGACAACAGGAACTTTTAAAAAAAAATATGACAAAATGTAATTCAATAGCGTTTTTTTAACTGTTTGGGGTTAATTTCGCTCCATTTAAAAAACTTTTGCGGTTCCTTACTAGATTTTAATGCATTTTATGAATAAATAAAAAAAATAATACCTGGACGACCTGAGCCAGGATATGGGATAAGTCTCATATGAAGAGTAAAACACCGTACAGGACAGGGATAAATGAAGAAGAAGATATGGGGCATTGCTGTAAAGCAACGAAACCGGAGAAGAAGAAGTCAATAGTCCTTATACGAGTACATACGAGTATATTAATGGTTGTCAAGTGTTAAAGTTAAAGTCAAGTGGTTGGTTGGCAGATATTGCCCATGGCAATAAACCCGCCATTTGTTTAATGCATGTCATTACTTCAATTAAGTTTTTATTTATTTATTTATTAATCGGAAATAAGATATAGGTTTTGGTATTTTTAGAAAAGCTCTTTTAAAGTGTGTTTTCCTGAGCTGAGGAATTTGAAAGCTTTTTTTTACAAAGGCGCAATGTTGGCATTTGATAATAGGTAAAATTCCAAAAACCAAAGTATATTCAATAATATAACTTAGAATTTTTATTAAAAATATCTTTATGCTAGCAACTCACTTCAAAAGAGTTGAAATATTTGTAATATTTTTAGTCTTACAATAATTTTGGTTATTTTGATATTTGTTTCTTCTACTTATCTATCTATACCCTCACGCCACGTCCCTTTCAGGGTAGGCAGAGATGACAGAGCGCCAGATAGCCCTATCCTTACACATACTCCTAGCTTCCGTCACATTCGTGCAATTTGTCATACTCGCTCTCCGATTCCTTTTACTCAAAACGCGTCCATCCTTGAGGATCTGGACGACATGATCTGACCAGCCAGACCTGTCTTTCCGAAAAAAGAGGAGGTATTTTACACATTTTTTCTAGAGAAATCTGTACAAGATATAAAAAATCAAAGGTTCAATATACTTACCTGCTATTTTTTTTAAATCATATTTAGTATAAGTTTGTCGAGATCTAAGGTCTCCCGTTTTTAGAATTTTTTTAAATGTCAGTATGCATGATTTTGAACCACGGAAAGAAACACGATTATCGTCCCTATTATTAATTCCATCCGTCTTGGCCACCGTGCGGACGTTACCTGCAAATGGAGTTTAAGATTGTATTGTTGGTAGCCCTGATTGTCGAATCTTGTCATAAGAGCTGTCCAAGGTTCGCAATATTCTCACATTGTGTCTTTTACAAGTAACCTACAATGCCGAAAATATTACAGAGTATCCCTAGAGAAATCATTTTAAAGAAAAGATAGTTTTGCGAGCTGGAAAAAGGAAAAAATACTCCAACAATCCCTTCAAGCCGCCATCACAAGTTAAAAAAACAATGTTTCCAGTTTATTCTAACAATTCTAAAATTGGCAAATTGTTTTAAACAACAGTTCTGAAATATAATTTGAAAGTAGCGAAAATTTTTAACCATACCGCATTATCACATTAAGCAACACTAAACTAAGTTTGCACCAGGGGACTTCTAACAGGGAATTGTCTGTAGTAGATAATATTACATGTGACGTACTACGAGAGAATACAGTTCTACAGTTAGTAGCGCCCTTGAAACACAATAATTTATTATTTTTTTCAAAGCCTATAACATTTTTCAGGAATGACAAATAATGAACAAACATTTCACTCAATACACGTATTCGCTTATTCCCTTTCAGGCGATATTGTGACACTCAATAACATATTACATGAAAATGGAGTGGAGAAAATACATGCGAGTACTGGCTTTTATGCCTCATCCACATGCTGTCCGACCTTCCACGAGTCCCGCGCGAATGAGTAAAAAGGCGTTAACCGTCGGTTACGTTTACAGTTCAAGACAATCACCTCGTCCGTACGTCCTTTTACTCATTCACACAAAACTCGTGGAGGGATGCCGAGCGTGAAGCGGCCGCATTACATATTAATAAAACCTGCTAATGTCGTGTCATTGGGTGTCAGGAAATATTCACGCTGGAAAGAATATCACGGGAAAAAATCTCACGGAGAAAATTTCACAAGAAGTAATAACGGAATTGTTAGTTAATTAACGAATTGTTTTTATTTAATTATTTAATCTTTAAGTGAACAACAAATACATATAAATATAAAAAATGGATATAGTACAGATTATACGTCGCTGTTCACTAGGGTGAACTTATCGCAGAACTGCGATTTCTTCCAGTTAACTTCATAGTTTTTTTTTTCAGTCATAGTTTGGGTCCGAGACTTCTTCTATTACTTTCTACGTGCAAATGAAAAATTAATGGAAAAAGAAAGTTACCTGGTCAAAGTTTACGAACTATATTAGTTTTTTTATAGAAACATGGTGTACCTACATATTTATACAATGTTTTATTATACCTGAAGGAAGGAATCGAAGAGTAATTGGTTAGTAAGTAGTACCAGGAAGCAGGAACTAGCTTTCAATGTAGAATGGAGGAGTTAGTTCCATTTTAATCTCAGTTTAATCCCGGCATCTTTTGATTACTTTTCTAACTCGAATCCATACGAACATGGCATATTACCCTTTTCTTAGATACCTATACGGATTACATCACTACCGCGGTGCAATAATAATGTAACTCATTTCTTCTTTAATTTTAAGGCACTACAACTTAACTGTGTGGAAACATTTTTTTTAAATGTATCTGGGTTTCTCTAAATAAACCCAAATCACCTTTTTACACTTCACAGTAAGCTTGAAAATCTTGTGTCGTGAAGTGGAGTAGGTCAGCATCGGGGATCGAACCCGCACCCACTGGATTAGCAGTCGAGCGCGTCACGAACCAGGCTACCGACCACCTACTTAATTGAAATTAAAAACAACAATCACTGCGTTTACCTTCTTCTTACCTAGTTTCAATCCTGCGGATTGGTTTGCAGCAAATTTCTGCATCTTGATCTCCACTCGTCTCTGTCTCCCGCAGCTCTCTTCAGCTCTAAATATGTGGCGCAGTTCATGACCTCGTACACCTGGTCCAAGTACAGCCGTCGAGGGAGCCCCCTATAGACAACTTTATTTTAAACAATATCTGATGAAAAAAGCATTTGCCAACCGGTTGCCATAGGATCTAAAACAATGTGGCGCATAATCGGAGTCATAGTAGTTATTATTTTTTTAATTGATTTATTTATTGAATGAAAAGGATCTGTGCTTTCATGCACATACCCAAATACTTTTCTGCACACTTTGCACTA
Source organism: Ceraclea dissimilis (assembly GCA_963576895.1). Lineage (NCBI taxonomy): Eukaryota > Metazoa > Arthropoda > Insecta > Trichoptera > Leptoceridae > Ceraclea > Ceraclea dissimilis. The sequence continues at coordinate 14,727,242 of OY756370.1, forward strand.
CGCATATTTCTAGTTTATTTCTAACTAGTTTTTCATTTTATTGGATATCTACCTGTGAAATTAGCATATGATAATTACTTTTATCTGGGTAGGCTAAATACTTATACCTATTTTTGTGGGCGCACTTATTTCAAACAAGTGTTCAATTTCATTTAAGATTTTATCAAAGCCAAAATTCCACTCTAATGTAAGATGCGCTGATACTCAAAATTTTCTAATTTTATTAGCATAATTTACATAGGTGTTGGAAGGTAGGTTTTCAGCTGAATTAAAAAAAACGTTATCAATTATTTTCTACGAATACTGTAGCTCAACCTCTTTATATCTTTTTCAGTAACTCCAATTTCAATCTCCGATTCTGAATGTTGTTATACAGCATTTTTATAAATATAAAAAACTCAATTTAGAGTTATAGCCACTTAGAACTGAAGTATCGATAAAATTCTTCAAGTTGTACAGTTTCTGAACTAGTCCAATGGACCACTGGGATTAAAAAGAGTGTAAAAAGTTCAAACTATGTAAACTTATACAAGTTGTATTGTAGTTATGAACATAAAGGTACAAAGTATTGATAACTTTGCTCAAATAATAACTATGTGCTATATAGCACCTATTATAAGTTGGCAGAAAATTGTCCAGCGAAATGACAATATACGATCGTATAATTTGAAACAATACAAGGTAATAGCGATAATAAAATGTAGGTATGTACATTTTTTAAATGAATCTGGGTTTTTCGAAGTGAAACCAACTACATATAAGGAGGGATGAATAAAAACTAAATATTTAGTTTTTCATTTTTTCCTTAAAAATGGACTTCTACCATGTTCCGACGGTGAAAAACAATCAAGAAACCACGTAAAAGATCCTTTTGATTTTTTTTTTGTATTGATAATATGCATTAAAATCTAGGAAATGACCGTAAAAGTTTTTTGATTGAATCGATTTTAACCCAAAAAATGGAAAAGTCCTTATATTTGCCATTTTATCATGCGACTTTGAAACTTGTTGCCGTGGGAAATGACCGTGACGTCATAGTTGGGTTCAAATGTCATCAGTGTGTTACAAGTTAGTACAACTTCATGTTGTGCATGTGTATGTCCCATACCTACACATCCAACCCTTACAAATAATATATTATAATGTAAGAATAAGGACCTCAGAAAGGGGGCAATAGGTTAAAATAAATTACACCACCTTTCACCGAAAAGAAAACCGATTGGAAACCACTTTATATGCAACTAGCAACTGCCCCAAATTCATTTGGTAACCTTAGAGAATGCACTTCTTACAGGGTAACCAAACAGAAACTCAAATGAAAAAATCTCAACTGTCAAAAGGGTAACCTTCTATTGACAGAATCGCAACTCATCACCGCCTGTTGCCGCCAATTTCAATATTGTTGGGTTAGGTTCGTTAGGTTGTTTTTTTTACACCAAAAACAAAACAAAAAAAAAACAACGGCATCAGATTTCCCGGTGTTGAGTTGCGATTCTGTCAATAGTAGGTTACCCTTTAGACAGTTGAGATTTTGTCACTTGAGATTTTGACATGGAACCTTCTTACAGAATATTTATTTTTATTTTTAAATTTTATAAAAATCATTGTTACTCTATCCCATCCATCACGAATTTGTTTTTTATTTATAAATATTTTTAAATATCGCGAAGTGGTGGAGTGAAAAATATGTTTTTGCTTGTAAGTACTTTCGAATTACCTGTTTTGGAAAAGGAGGTTCAAATATGAATAATTTCACCTATTGAAGCATTTAAGTAATTCACGTCAAACACAATTAATTTACCAAGTTGTAGCGTTGCATTTAACAATTTATATATAAACACTTGTTTCAGGACTCCTGAATCAGGAGTGTCTTTGGAATATTTATTGTCAAAAAAATGGCCGTTTGAGACTGACCTGGACCGGTCATGTCTACTAAATACGTTTTACATAATTTAAACAAATTATCATGGTTTTTAATTTTACAGATGACACCTATAATATCGTAATTTCTTATGTAATCCCTGAAAATGGGGTAGAGCATACAAAGACATGAAAGGGGCCAAAAAGAGTGAATTGATAGTCCGTTTAGTTTTCAAACAAACAAACTTACAAACAGCACGAAAGTATTTTAAGAAAAAAATATAATAGAGATGGGTATTTTGTTAGATGGATTTCTCATGTTTGCTTCATCGCATTGTAATGAAAATTTTATCGTTTCAGGATTACACCACTTCCCCTCTCTACTCTGCGATCTTCTACTCCGCTGCTGAATAATAGCTGCTGTGCTCAATTCACTGGAAGTGACTTATTTGACACCCTTCGCTCAATCTGCTCTCCTACTACTTAATATAAACATATCCAGGTAAGCGCCTCAATTCTTATATTATTATACAGTAAAAATAGTGCATTTCGTGACAGAAGTCCCCTGGTGCAAACTTTGTTTTGTGTTGCTTGATGTGATAATTATTTATCGTATAGTCTTACAAAGTACATCACATCAACATAATAACAATACATAATAATTAGACAGACACTACATGTATATTGCACAATGAAAGCTGTTTGTCAGAGTTCGAAATCGAGTGTCCTTAGGTATGTCGTCGCCGCTTCATTTAGACACATGAAATCAGATGTTTCACCCCCATATGCCCTGAGAGCACATTCGGACACGATATGGCTCACAGTCTACCTCTCCGCTCCACAGTCGTACTCGGGAGAATCCAGTCATCCGCATTTAAAAAAGAAATCGGCACGTCTGCCATGGCCAGTGCGGATTCTGTTTAGTGCTGCCCATAATCTTGTGGTAATAAGATATGTTTTTTCGCGATAATGATACATTTTTTCGTTTTCTGCGTTTTAAGATATCCAAAGTCGTAACTCGTTATCGAAATAACTATTTCTCGTCGTTTGAACTTGATTTTTTTTATTGTCTTGGTGTTTTTTTCAGATTGAAACTACTTAATGAATTAATTAGACCAAACACTCAAATAATAATAAATAATGATAGTATTAAGTAGATACCTTTCCTTACGGTGATATCGGGGTAAAACTTGAGTAGGTAATTCTGTTTTATTCGATAAAAAGTGAAAATCTTGAACAAGTATCCCAAAAACCGCGAGACTTTGGACAAAGCCAAGTTTGGCTCACAATATTCCAAATGATCTCTTCTATCACCCCTTAAGAGTGTGCATACCGACATTTCAAAAATTTCTAAAAACGGGAGACCTTCTATCTCGACAACCGTTACTAAATTTGATTTGGAACAAAATAGGGTAGATGCATTGAACCTTTATCTAGGGAATAACCGTAAAAGATTTTTTATATCTTGTATAGATTTCTCAAAATAAATTTTTAAAAACACCTCTGACCTTTTTTCCGAAAGACGGAAACTCGTTTCCCGAAAGTCGCGGAGTATTTTTTTTTCTTGTACTGATAATATGCATTAAAATCTAGGGAATAACCGTAAAAGTTTTTTGATAGACGCAAAATTAACCCCAAAAAATGGAAAAAAACGCTATTTTTACCATTTTATCATGCGATTGTCACGCGATTTTGAACCTTAATGCCGTGGGAAAAGTCTGTGACGTCATTCTTGGTGCCATGCCCTTAATCTATCAAACACACTGTATACGTTTTTCATGTTTACCTCTGTTATAACCATTGTTTTTACATTATGGATTCTACATACGCAGTAAAAATTATTCATGTTTCTAAACTCAATACTTACAATAATATCGATTACATGGCTTTACGTTTTATTTAGCGTAACGTGTACGTGGGTACACTACGTATGTAGCGTAGATATATTACGTTCAACGTTTAGTAGGTACTTCTTAGAAGGTTCTGTAAATACCTAGAAGTCATTGAAATGTAATACCACCAAGCTGGAGAGATTTACAAAGACATTGAGTGTCAATAACATGTAACTTAATATGCTTCAACACTTTGTAATACTTGGAAAATTATTACAGTGAACACTTATAATAACATACTTTTATATAGACTACCTATTTATTTTATTTTTTATTTTCTTACAATTATGAGCATTAAGGGTAAACCCACCTCCACCCCTGGAGCAACATCAAGGGCTCAAGGTGAGCAGCAACAATTATGTAAGACAACTATAGATATACTCGTAAGTAAGAACATAAATGTGAAAAGATTAACTTGAATTATTTTTGATTGTACAAATTTTTATTCTTGTAAAGCGTTGGATTTTATCTACAGCCGTAGTAAATACATTGAAGTATTCCCACAACAGTATAGAAGAATTAAGGATGAACATTGTCGGGCTTACGACAGACCTCGGCAGGCTTAAGTGATCACTTTACACTCGAAAAACATTCGCCATTTCAGTTCATCCCAGCCGGGGTGAACTGAAATGGCGAATGTTTCTCGAGTGTAAAGTGATCACTTAAGCCAGCTGAGGTAGGTCGTAAGCCCGACAATGTTCATCCTTAATTCTTCTATACTGTTGTGGGAATACTTCAGTGAAAAGATTAGTCTATTCGTAATTCAGCTGTCACCCACAATTTTGCGCTACAATTACAAAAAACATATAGGTACGTTCATTCCGGTCGCCTCACACATACACACTCAATCTCGCTCACACACTCACCCGTCGCACACACCACCTCGATTTTAAACGTCTGAAAAGATTTTAATAAAAGAATCTTTACATTTTCACCTAAAAAATGGACTTCCACTATGCACCGACGGTAAAAACTTTGAGATTATCAAAAACGTCATTTTTTCATTTGAAGCACTTTCTTAGAAAAATTGATAGATAACGTTGTAATTGAATTAGGTAGATGCATATCTACTCTATGCTATGTATCAGCCATTACACGTCTCCCATTCCCACCACACTATTACGGGCATGATTCTTAGGGTCGTCGAAAAAGAATGTCAAGATTCTAAATAATTGCTATTAAAAACTATTTACATAAGGCAATGTAGTGGTTTTAGTCTTAAAATGCGTACTAAATATCCGAGTTTATTTCATACCTTAGAAAGTTTGCGTTTGTGCTCCGTCAGTTGCACTGGGGATGTTAAATTTTTAGTGAGCATCTTGTCATGTGTGTTGAATCATAGCTGAAATAACAATCAAATGGCGGAAGATGCACCAAATAGCGAATGTCACAATGAAACCAATGGGTTTCAATTAGGACCTAATAAGGTCCAATGAATGATTCTTTCACTCATTCAACATGCCTACTTTGAAAATAACAGCTAGAATTCGCGATTTGGTCAATCTTCTGCCATCAAAACTGTTTACTCCAGCTACGAATCAACGCAAGTGGCACAGTGTTGACTACAGATTAAGAGCAACTAACGGAGCTCAAATTGCAACTTTCTAACGTAAAAGAATACCTGGATAATTTACACGCATTTTAAGATTAAATTAAAACCAGTACATTTCCTGGTATTTAGGATGGACACTCCAGCCGGGAAGACCCCAAAGAGATGGAGGGAAATCTGGAGCTCGGCATCCCAAGAGGAGACTCCTCCTACTAGAACAGACTCCTGAGTCTAACATAAGTAAAGAAGAAGAAAAAGATTTCTTTTAACGGTTTTTTAGCAATAATTTCGAGATGTGGTCATACAGAAGAATCCTAGGAATATCCTGGAGGGACCACATCACGAATGACGAAGTTCTCAACAGAATCGAAGAAGGAAGGCACCTTCTCAAAACAATCTCAGAGAGACGGGCCAAGTGGATAGGCCACACAATACGACACGAAAACCTCCTCCACACCGTAATGGAGGGAATGACCGAGGGGACAACTCACAGAGGGCGACCCGACAGGAATATATGGAGCAGGTTCTCCAGGATATAAGCTGCTCCTCATACTTGGAGCTGAAGCGTTGTGCGGAGGACCGGGGGGAGTGGAAATCGAGGTGTTCTTTGCTGCAAACAAATCCATTGGATTGAAACCTGAGAAGAAGAAGCAATAATTTGAAATCTCGGCATTGTTTCGATGACCCTACTTTATCTGCACTAATGTCTTATAAATAGTGATCCATAAGTTGGAAGCTCAGTAAAAACTCGTATTTCTTGTTCTCACGTTCTTCTAAGATGCATCATGCATCTCCCACACAAACAATTCTATGCACGTCCACATACTGGCATTATTTACTTACCTCAAATACTATAGAAAGTACTATACTTACATTTCACCATAGCTTTTTCCTAATAACACACACTAAGCGAAGCTTTATCACAACGTACCTATAACAATATTATGATCCCGTGGAATCCTAGGATTGTAGAATTGTTTCCTGTAACTTATTACAGAACAGGAAAAAATGAACAACTAAATAAGTATTTAGATTAAAATTCACAAAAAAATACTTTAGCTTTCGGGACTAGTTTTTGAGGATTTGCACCCTCTTCTTTGCACCAACTTTATTCACAATCGCCTAATGATGAGGGTGTAAATCCTCAAATACTAAAAGCTAAAGTCATTTTGTTGTGGATTTTAATCTAAATATTTAGTTTTTATTTCTTTTCCTTAAAAATGGACTTCCACCAAGTGCCAACGGTCGAAATCGTCTAGATTATTACAAAACATTTTACGTCTTGCAAGTGCCAAAGTAACTTTGATAGAAAACACAGTTTTTGGGCAACAAGCGTATGATCACACACACTTGGAAGGAGGTAATCCAAATCCGTATCTAAAAATTCCCAGCGAGGTTTCAGCTGAGATGGTTTGGACACGTCGTCCGAATGCTGGAGGAATGGCTTCCGTTAAAAGCCCTGGAAGCCGAGGGAGCAGGCAGAAGACTGATGGGCCACCTTAGAAATAGCTGCCAGAAGCAGGTGGAGAGGCGTGTGAGGAGAGACTGTAGAGTGGCCAGAGGTCCTGGAAACTGCGAGTGGTAGGGGCCTCTGGCGAATATAATAAAATAATGTACATGCTTTGAGCCCCGACCCAACCGAGGATATAAGAGGAAGAAGATATATGTATGACATTGCCTCGAAGTCCCGAACAGTGCCAAATTTAACCCATTTTGTGGTAATTTACCCCTGTTTGGCGACCACTGACTTACTATATTAAAATACCAATAATATTATTAGGTATTGGTTCGATGTATTACCTACATACCTACTGGTACTCTTCAACCACATATTATCAGAAATTAATTAATATTTTAACGATGGGGTTTTCATTTAGCGTGCCTGTATTTTATATAAATTAGTAGATTACCAGACAACGTATCGAAACGATTCAGTATTAATTCAATCATTGGATAATTTTTTACAAGATTTTGTTTAACTTCCCTCTGCTCTTTTTCTGATTTATTTTTTGTCTGTAACAAAATCTTTGATACGATTTTTCAACCACTTTCTGACTACTTTGAGACCCGAAACTTTGCAAGCGTACGTAAACTCGGTGACAGTGCGTTTTTATACAAAACTGGTACACCCTTCTCCAGAGGAAAAAAATATGTGAGGTGTATAGGAGGATCCAAGGGTTGTGTGGGGTCATGTGTGGTACCGTATGTAAGGGCGTTGGAAAAGAAATTTAGATCGTAAGTCGTAAATCGTCGGAAGACACCGAGTGATCGAAAGGATCCAGTCACCGCATACTGCCGTGTTTGGTATCTCACAAAAGTACTTCACGAGTAGAACTCATATCTTTTTACAAATTTTTATTCTGTCTTTTCTTGGTGGGAGGCGCATTGGAATTAAAGGAATCCATGCGCCTCCGAATGACGTGTGCACTGTGCATGTAATCGTTTGTAGGACCGTGAGAAACAGTTCCAGGATGTAAAGTCATAAAAAAATTGGTTTAATTTTTTTTATGATTACTTATTTTTAGTAAAGTTTATGTATAGGCAAGTTAGTGGATCCGTATTTAATAACATGAAATTGCTTTATAAGAGGTTTGTTTGAAGGGATTTCAGATTCAGGTACAATCCTTTGATGTTACTCTGGGTATAAAAAACCAATTTTCTTTGTTTATTATTATTTGATATTTCTGCGTATCCACTGTGTCTTTCCAAAAGAATACTACGACAGTTTCAATCACAGGTGTACCAACATTGAAATTGTGTTTTTTTTTCTCCTAGCAGAAATTTGAACGAAATTCCAAAACAAACTTCAATGATACTTCTTCGTAGTTTTGTCAGATTGAAATAGATAAAAAATACAGGATGTACAATATGGTAGACCTATGAACGGATATACAGTCGGCCATCTTTGATCTAACTGTGCATAATGCATAGAATTTTTTCATTTTAAAAGTAGTTTGAATATTTTATGTACGAACTACGATATTGACAATAATTAGATTCCCCTGATTATTCTTACTATCTATCTATACCCTCAAGCCACGTCCCTTGCAGGGTGGGCAGAGAGAACAGAGAGCAGAGCGCAGAGAACGAAAACAGAGCCCATTGTAATTAGATTAGAATCAGATCTTTTCATTCCATTCATTTCTAATCACGTGTTTTTCAATTCAAATTAAATTCTTTGTTAACTTGTTTAATCATAAAAAAAATTACCATTATCATGTTTAGCTGAAGAGAAATCGTTTTCACAATGTGTTTCATCTGTTCTGTACTTTTATAAATTCATAATAATATTGATATTAACTTCTAAAATCCAGGATTCCATGCAAAAAAAAAATGGACAAACTCTAATATTTTGTATAATTTGTTTATTTTTCCGATAGAGGTTCAGATAAATAAAGGGTAACACCGATATTCTCTCGGTACAAAATTGTCCTCAGGATGCGGTAGCAAACTGACAGCGGAACCGAAAATGGCGACGACCGGAAGCAGCTTGATCCACAGTTCTAACCGTGTATGTTATATAGTGATATACTTATAGAGAAACATGCTTCAAGGATAAAAGTCCTTGACAACAAACAGTTATTAAAATCCCAGGAATAAAGATTACGTTTTTTTTTGCTGATTTGACAAACTGTTCAAAAAGGATTGCGAGTAGAAAGGATTTTGACTGGATATAAATTAAATAAACATGTTTTTCTCAGAAGAACGGAAATTTTGTTGACAGGAATTTTAAGAAATATCTCTTCCTTTTTGATTTACGAAGAACCTATTAATGTTGTTTTCTATGAATTAGATGAAGCTACAAAATGAACTTCACTAATTTCTTAACTAGAAGACCTAGGATAATAAGCAAAGTTATTACATAGTGAAGTGTCTGAAAGACGGATGTGTGAGTAGAATAAAAGTGAACATAGATCATTTGGGCATATTCTAAAAAGATATAGGTAAAAAAGGCGCGGAGACGGACCTGGATCAATCATGTCAATAATAAGATCCTCAATGACGGACGCGATTTGTATAAATGGAATCGTACAGTCTGACAAATTCCAGAGTGTGGCGAAAGCAAGGGCTATTGTCGGGATAGTATGCAGTCTGGCGTTTTGTCCTCTCTGCATACTCCGGAAGAAATGCGGCTTGATAGATAGATTTACAGAAAGAAATTCAGAAGAATACCGATAGTAATGGAGATTTTTTATAAGGTACCTATGTAGTATGTATGTCTTTAGCTATATTTCAATGTAGTCCACTTTTTCGCAAGCAACCGTAAAATGTCAATACTTTTGCCTTTTTAGCGGGTCGTTTTAATCACAAGCAAAGAATAAATGGATGGGTACCTAATTAAATACAAATTCGGCCCTCCTTGTCAAAAGACCTTCCGGATCTGAAGGGCAAACCTACCGACATAGTAGGTAGATGAATTAGTACCAGCTACTGGAGAATTTATTTGGCTACTGGACGGATTGAAGTTTAGGTCATTACTTGAGCCTGTAATTTTACATATTAATATTTTCAGAAAGGGATGTTATGCAAAATAGGATAAACGGAAAACCCCAAAGGATATTTTAAAATTAAATAAATTAATTTCGTATCCCAGGATCCTAGCTTATTTTGTAAAATAGGACGATTCTATTTTTGAATAAAATTGTTGAAAAACAATGTAAATTAGCGTTGCATAAAAATTAATGAAAAATAAGTCATAAAAATTTCATTTTTACATTCCATACTCTCGATTTCTCGATTTTTACAGATCAAGCCCTTCTATTACCCCCTTCACTAAACCCCTGCGGGTACCGCATGTACAACTATTCATCTCACACATAACAAAAGCTATGGATTCGATACTAATGTCGATTTTTCGTATGCTCCGGCGGTGGCGATGTATTCAACACTTTACGCGATACAGGCTTTTAGACTATAGTGAAATTATTTTAAACTGTCGAACGCAGTCATCAACCGTGTGACCGAGAAGAGACGGCTACTTTCTTTATTCGCACTCATAGCTCTGGCATAAGAGCGAATAAAGCAGGTAGTCGTCCATTCTCGGTCACACGTTTTATGACTGCGTTCGATAGTTTAAAATTTAATTTCACTACAGTGCCACATGTGGAGAAAATTATTTGGGTTTGTGTATGCAATATGCATGCCCAGATAATTTTACAAAAAAATGACGTTTTTCCAAAAATTGAGTGTGTCTTACGTTTCAATATGAAATTTAATCTAGATAATATTTTATTTGTAGAATAATAATAATATTCTCATCCCCTTTGTACTAATGATGTCTGTAACAGCCTGCTGACAACTTTTCAGTTAACCAAACATCAAACGAACTTTATTTTCCAAATGTAAAATCCCGTGCCTCCAACCCCTTCCCGAATAATAATATTTAGAAAGTGTAAATATCACTTCTGATTCGCGGTGGAAAGTGAACATGTCTCATATATATGTACTTACATATGTGTTATACTTTCGCTTGAATAGGTCCCCTTACGCAGTTTTTTTTTTACAAGATTTTATTTAAGAGTGTGCAATGTGCATACCGACATTTCAAAAATTTCTAAAAACGGGAGACCTTCTATCTCGACAACCGTTACTAATTATGCTTTGGAACAAAATAAGGTAAATGCATTGAACATTTATCTAGGGAATAACCGTAAAAGATTTTTTTTATCTTGTATAGATTTCTCAAAAAAAATATTAAAAACACCTCTGTTCTTTTTTCCGAAAGACGGAAACTCGTTTCCCGAAAGTCACGGAGTAAATTTTTTTTTTGTACTGATAATATGCATAAAAATCTAGGGAATAACCGTAAAAGTTTTTTGATAGACGCAAAATTAACCCCAAAAAATGGAAAAAACGCTATTTTTACCATTTTATCATGCGATTGTCACGTGATTTTGAATCTTAATGCCGTGGGAAAAGACTGTGACGTCATTCCTGGTGCCAAGCCCTTAACTGCGATGATTTTTTTACTAGGTTCATAACTTCAACCGTTCTTGAAAATAATTTCGTCTGCGGCGCAATTGACTACTTTTAATTCCATTTTGCAATATCAAAATATTTGTTGCCCTCCCCTAGCTTCGAAGCTGGCTATACATGTGGTTGTTACATATTGTCTCTGGTCCAGTGCTCGACTCCCCCCCCCCTGAAATGAATTCCTGGCTACGCCCCTGCACTGATTGTGACCCAAATGACAACTTTCAGAACTCTAGTGCCCGATCCCACCAACTACCACCTAGGAAGCAGACCCCTAAGGAATTTCCATACAAAACCACAGATAATTTGAGTGATTATTATAACTGTCATAACCTTTAAGATATAAATCCATACAAAATACAACATGCAGCTACTTAAGTAAGGGAGATTCTGGGCCGAGATATTTGGGCACCTAACTAAGTAGAGCTGCATGCTGTATTTTGTATGGATTTATATCTTAAAGGTTATGACAGTTATAATAATCACTCAAATTATCTGTGGTTTTGTATGGAAATTCCTTAGGGGTCTGCTTCCTAGGTGGTAGTTGGTGGGATCGGGCATTAGTAACTTATAGACCGATAAATTAAAACATTTTTTTTTTAAAAAGTGTGTCAAAACTGGCAGTTTAGAAAAAAATATTTACATTGAATCTTTAAAATCCCGAACCCAAAGTGTATGATGAAATGATGCTTAAATATTTTCTATCGATAATTGTGGCCTAACCCTCTCATAATGAAACCACAAAGTTCACAAAATACTTCAACCACCAACATAACCACCTAATTTTGCGGTAGATTTGTACTCAATAGGTTAAGTATCTACCCTATATTGTATTAGAAATATAAAATAGTAAAAGTATACACTAACTGGGAAAAATTTCAGCATAAATATGATTAGGATATTGAATGTACAAATAATTCGTTTTCTGAGTATTCATTCTCAACAGTATGGCCTTAATTATCAATAATTTTGCGGATGAATATGTATAATAATTGTTCTAATGTAAGAGAGTGAGCATTCACTTGAGTATACATTCATTCGACTGTTCACATAGTAGAAGATAAAAATCCATACATTTACTAGTGGTAAGGTAATGTGAATTTAATGTTTTAGCCAATACTCTTGTTATTAGGTACTTATACATTGTTGACGGTCAATTAACAAGTGCTCGCGCACAATATCTACACATTTTTTTAGTAGCGTGTGCACTTTACATTCACTACTGTGTGAATACTTTTCCTAACTTTCACTATATTACAACGTATAGGTACCTCACGACTCTATTAAATCGATCTTTATAATCACAGAGAGAAAATACAATATCTACAAAAAAGTGATAAATATTAATTTAATAGGAGGAAGATGGTATATCTTTTATATAAGATGTATACATTCACTAGGTGAACACTTTCATAAAAAAATGTATGCACAGTGAATCTATTAAATTGTTTAATAAGGAGGTAGATGGGTATTTTTTTTTATAAAATGTATACATTCACTAAGTGAACACTTCTATTTTTAAAATGTATACCTACAGCGCGAGTCTATTAAATCGTTATACAACCACGGGGATAAAATTCATTAGAATAATAATATATTGAAAAGGTTCTAGATAGGCATTATTAAATAACCATCTTGTCGCAGCCATCGTCTCGCTAAACCCTCATTAGTGGAGAACCGTTGGTGGGGAAGTTAAATAATTTCTCGGAGAACTTACCCACATCAGGTATTATAGCTGTAGATTGATGATACCTACGTACCATATACCTAAGGGTGGTCGGTGGATTCTTGAAACGTACTATAATTATATGATAAATATAAAATTTTACAGAAAACGCAAAAAAAAATGTAAATATACATAATGACATCATAATATGACAAAAAAATGTTCACTTTTTTTATTACAATTACGATTTCAGACCATTTTTGATTTTATACCCTTATTGGGCTTCATATGATATTGATTACAATATTTTATATTTTGTGTTATTTAATTAAATAGTAGGTTTCATGAATCCACAAATCATATCGGATTCTCAGAGATACTCGTTCTTTATGGCTGGAGTGCCGATTAATAAAAAAACATATGGGTTGCACATAATAATTTTAAATTCTCTAGGTAAATATTTTTTTTGTACAATACCTAATTGGTAGATTTCATATTTAGATGCGCCTTGACCAGTTGTACATTTTGATACCAAAAACCAAATTTTGGCATCTTGATCACAAAGTAGGTTCCAAGAATCCACCAACGCAATGATGCGGCTTTATGTACTTTCACCGAATTATTATAATTTGGATTATAATGCATAGTAATGAACATCTTATTAAACGAGCGACATGTCGTCTGTGACGTTGACGCGACATGACGTATACATGACGTCATAAGACGTAAAAGTGACGTAACATGACGGAATGTGTTTTAGTGTGACATGCAAAATTTGATTTTATTGGATAGATTGATTTAAGTAAAATAATATCTAGTAGGTACAATTTTTCATTATTGAAATTCCTACGAAAATTTGTACTTACATTAAATTGAATCATTCATTCGTCTATCTAATATGGAATAGTGAGCAACAAGTGTGCATTAACTAATTCATCAGAAGATGTACAGTGTACACTACATTCATGCGTTCGGCCACATACTCGTACGCACCCAGATTGACTATAAGATATTGATTTTGCAATAAGTCCGCCCCTCGTGATTTTGGACCAATATAGATTTTTTTTATACTTAACTGAATAGAGACAGTAAAAATAAACGTCTAACCTTTTAACTGAGTTAAATGACTTGAAATTTTATTTCTTGATTGTATGCATTAACTTATTTTTTCTTCTCTTTCGTTTTCAAGCTGAAGGTATAACATTTTTTAGGCCACTTTTTCTATGACAGAAATATTCCTCAAGGACTTAACATTTAAAAAATCCAATGAAGATAATTCTAAATGAACTTTTAAAAATACGAAAATTCCTTTTCGTGCATTCACCGTGAAACAGTTTTTGAAAAACTGAAGTGTACATTAATTTGATTTGCAACCATTTTAGACGAGTTATGAAGAATAAATAATGATAATTATGAAAATCCTTTAACTGAAAAAACTTTTTGAAAATAAAAAACAAACTCGCTAACAAGATCCCTTAAAAAATAATAACTCGAAACTTTATCTCTTTAGAACAGCCCAATAATTTTATTTAAATATTTTTCAACACGATACCAGGAAACGTTTTTTTTCTTAATCAGCTTTTATAAAATACTTTTCATTTTTCTTATCTCGAGTCTTTTCATCCGCCCACAAAACTTCAAGTACCCTGTTATTTAATACTTAGGTACTAAATAATTGGAGTTGAAAATTTTTCAATTAACTTTTAGCATTGGATATGATATTACATTAAAACATGGCTGTTTACATAAAATAATATTTCTCTTGGTGGTGAATTAGGATGCTGGCATTTATTTATTTTATTACAAGTAGAAACACAAAACAGATAACAACTGCAAATATATAATTAATGTAAAACAATAGTTCATTCATAGTTCAGCTGTCACCCACAAGCATGCGCCACAGTTTATTTAATGGGCCCGCTACACGCTCGGGAGTCAGCACGACCTTTTGGTGTTCATGAGTAAAAAGGCGTCAACGGTCGGTTACGTACACGTCAGGACAAACGTTCCATCCGCACCCCTTTTTACTTATGAACACCAAAAGGTCGTGGTGACTCGCGAGCGTGTAGTGGCCCCATAAAACATATACGTTCACTCCGGTCGCCTCACACAACTACATCATATCTCGCCCGTACACTCATTATCGCACATGCACATTGCACACCTCAGTTATCACAATGAGTGTTTTTTTTACGAAATTCTTTCTTACCAAACTTTTCAGCTATTTTCGCTTAAAACGTACTAAAACAGAGGGCCTTCATAAAGACTCTAGTAGAACATTATAGACACTAAATTATGCTTGCTTAGTGAATAAGATAGAAAAATAATTTATTGTCTATTTGGGGCCCATTATTTAAGACTATATTATGACACTACTGAGTAATTTTACCTATAATGTAATAGTCTACGGCAGCAATGTCAAACATGAGGCCCGCGGGTCGCATGTGGCCCACTGAGCGTTTTCCTGCGGCCCTAATGAATTTTGAAAACAGCCAGAAAATAGAGGACTGTTACGATTGGTATAAAACGGAAAAATACGAAAAAGAAGACGTGTATAAACTATTTTTAAAATGTACCATTTTATGTTCACGTGTGTTAACAACACGTGAACATAAACCTAAAGACAAAGATGTCAAATATCTGACAAAAGAAGTTAATATTTGTAGTACTTTTTTGTATTGTCCTTTTTATTGGAAATTTAATGAATAGTATTTTACTTGTCCTATAATTAATTAGTCCTTTTTTTCCTTAAGATTTTCAGTAGTTTCAGTAGTATATCTATTGTTCAGTTTTCAGTAGTATATCTATTGTTATTATTATTGTTGTATTTATTTGTTTATTATTATTATTTTACACTCAAACATAAGTTTGTCTTCTACAGTTTTTTTTTTCCTCACGTGTTTTTGACTGACCCCGTGTGTCCTAGTGACATGAGTAATTAATGGATGTTGTTGCAATACTGCACTCTGTACACAAACTGTTTCGGTGTCTACTGCCTCGGAGCAGACCTCGGTCTAGTGAGGCAGTAAAATTTTTTCCCGAATAGTTGAGGTAACTTTGTGCCACATTGATGATTTGTTTATGTGCAAGTTAAAATCTGTGGCCGAGATTTTAACAAAATAAAAAGTTTATTTTATTCAAGAAAAAGAATATAGGTTTATAATATATTTGAGATTACACAGTATGAATATAATAATTAACTTAACTATCTCCAAGAGTTTAACACTAGTACAATATGTATGAATCACACTAAGGGCGCGACGAGTGTGAGGTGTGTTACGGAGAACTTACTTGGATTATCTGACACAGAATCACGGATAGGGTTGAATATATAGGATACAGGAGTGGTGGGGATGAGGAATCCTATCTACTATAATTCATTACAGTACCTATATATAACTCGCCCATCCTTATGAGAAAAACTTTGGAACATCTTTATTTCTAAAGTTTTTCTACATTCTCACAGTCAACATCATTTTCATCTTCGGTTTTTGGTTTTCTCTCTTTGAGTCTTTTATGAACTACCTTAAGCATAAAACATGTCACAATTATAATAAGTATTACATATAAGAATATTGTCCATGTGCTAATCTTCTTTACTACGATGTTGGTGTTGATGTCGTTGTTGAGTTCTCTTTGTAGTTGTTTTACTTGTAGATCCAAAGTGTTTAATTCATCTAATTGAATGTCTTCCAAAATAAGTGGTTCTCTAGGTGTGGTTGCTGGGACACTATGCAATATGGCTGCCATCGTGGGTAATTTAGTGAAGCGTATGTTTTGAAGGTTGCTTTGGTAGTTATGAAGTTTGTGTCCTTGAATTTCTGCTATGCAGTCGCCTTCTATGTTGATAATGTAACTGCCTGCTAATATTTCCGTTTCTTGGGTTTCTCCACAACGTGAGGTTATTGATGATTCTTTTGAAGCTATTACTATCCATTGGTTCTTTTCTAGGTGTTGCACCTTTGGTGTTTCGATGTTTACGGGAGTAAGTCTACATTTTACATAGTTATTGGTATGGTGAATCAATTGTACTTCGCATGGTGCTTCCTCGTTCATTGTGAATGCTTGCTTGTTGTAGCACAGGTAGTTGTTGGTTGTAATTTCCTCGCAGGGGTGTTGGTCAAATATGTATTTATGCCCATTGCTCATTAGGTATTTTTGTTCCGGGATAATCATTTGGAAGGAATTTTGGGGGCTTTGGACTGGAAGGGCATAGAGGTGATAATATGAATATGGAGTGGATTCGACTATTGGTATTTCGATAATGAAATAAATTGACGTTCCCTTTTGGTAACCCTTGACTTTTGTGCATTTTTCGAAAAATGGTACCTGGTCTAGTGTGGTGTCTGCGGGGAAATTTGAATCGTCTTTTAGTAAGTTAAATGTGGTGATTCTTTGTAACTCTATTATAAGGTCCTCAGGCTTAATTATTGATGGGTGTAAAGTATTTAATTTAGAAAAGGTAATTGCGTTCTGTACGTCTGATAGTATCTGAGACAAAGTATCTGCAGCGGTAATTAATTGATTGTACACTAATACGGCTATTACAAATTCATTAAATTGGGTTTCCGCCAAATGGGTAGTGTTCATGCTTTGTTCTAGTTGTAAGATTCGTGAGTATAGTACTAGTTGATTTGATTTTAATTTACTAGTAATGCCATCAAATGTCTTTATCGCGCTCTCCATTATTGATAGTTTGTTGGATATCATATGGGTAATTTTGTTCTGTGTTTCTTGTAGTTGATTGATTTTTGCGTCATATACTTCAGCGTCTTTAGCGTCTAAATTTCCTGTGATAGCTTTGATTATGGATCCTAGTCCATCGACTAGTCCCCTTTTGGTACGTATATACGGTATGATTTGATGGTATTTCTGTAGGGCGTTATTCAGTGAGTAACGTAATAAGTAATTGAAATTGTAGAGTTCCCGTTCGTACATCTTTCCATAATGGGTGTTGTTCATGCTGTCCTGTATTTTATTGTAGTTATTTTGCAATTTATCCAGTTCTATCTTGATTTCATTTAGATCAAATTTTTGTATGAGAGTCCAGTGGTCAATTTGGTTTTGTGACTTACCAAGGTATCTTGGTAGTAGTCCTGGGTTGTTGTCTTGCCTTTCCATCACTACGGTGGCCTCGATGATCCACCTGCAACAATAGGCGGTCGTCTTAAGTTTCTTGTATGTATTTTACGAGATCTATCTCCGGTGTCTATAATGCCTGTCTGGTCCCTATTCAATACTTCGACTCTACTTGGTCCTTTAAATTTGTCCGCTGCCTTGTTTCGTGCATTCGTCCGCTCATATACGATCTGTCCCTCCTCGAATACATTTTCCGCTCTTTCATTTCTCTTCTCTGCAATTCTCGCTTTCTGTTCGGCTACACTTCCTCTGAGCTGTTCGTATACTCTCTGCATTCTCTCCTTATGCGTTCTCGAGTAGTCTTGATAATACATCCGGTCGTAGTACATGTCAAATGGGTCTCGAGATTTTGTGTGTCCCAAAAGAAGTTCCAGTGGCGTCATATTGGTGGTGGAATGTATGGAGTTGTTGTATGCTATTAAAGCATATTTCATTATGTTCGCAGGGTTGTCCTGGTATTTCTCTCTCAGCAATCGGTAGTGTTCGATTATTGAGGAGTGGAATCTCTCTATTAGCCCGTTGGAAGGGGGGTTGTTTGGGGTTGTCAAATGTATATTTATCTTGTGAGATATTAATATCTCTCGTACTGTATCGTTATTAAATTCTGTACCACCATCTGATGTGATCCGTTCTGGGGTGCCGTAAAATGTGAAATATTGTATTAGTGCGTCGCTTATGCAAACTGCCGTTTTGCTGATGATAGGTATTGCTTGCGCTAGCTTTGAAAAAGCGTCTATTATTGTCAGGAAGTTTTGTCCTTCAATTATAAATGTGTCAATGTACAGTTCTTGAAAAGGTTTGGAAGTTGTATCTGTTAGCATCATTGGTGGTCTTGGTGGGTGTCTTTCATATTTTGCGCGTTTACATCTCTCGCAATTATTGATGTGGGTCGCTATGTCGTCCTTCATTTTATGCCAGTAATATTTTCTTCGTAGGTGTTTAAACGTTTCAATTATTCCTCTGTGGTTTGTCTTTCCGTCATGATAGTCCGCTACTAGTTTGAGCTGTTCATTTCTATCTGTTACATTTATCACTCTTAGAGTGCATCGCACTAATTTGGGTCCGTTGTTGTTGAACGATTCTATATATACTCGGCAAAATTGTTTGTATAGTTCTTCTGTTTCGAAGTATAAGTATGATCTGGTTGTATTACTTGTGTATTCGATCAAAAATTCCATTATCAAGTCTCTGTTATCTCGTTTGGGGAGTGATACGGTGTATATCTTTTGAAATTCATTGTGGTTCGTTGTTACTACTTTGTTATCAGTAAAATGAGTTCTTATGAAAAATTGAGGAGTTTTTGAGTCGATTGCTTCTTCTAAGATAGGTATACCTTCCGTCACTTCATTGTTTTCAGCCGATACAACTGTTTCAGTCCGTTCCATCTCACTTTCATCCGCTGTCTCCGTTCTTTCGCTGGATCTTGGTACAATTATGGGTTCGGCTTCGTCTGCTGTAAGGGTATCCTCACTAAGCGGTTCGCTTTGTGTAGGTAGTATGTTTGTAGGCGTTGTAGGGTTGGTAGTATCGAAGAGCACCAGTCTGTCTAAGTCCGTTATAGTTATAGGGGAATTTTGATTCGAAAATGGCTGTTGGTTAGTAACCTCGAAGGTCACCATTTCGTCTAGGTCAGTAATAGTTATAGGAGAATTTTGATTCGATATTGGTTGCCGGTCCGGTTGGTATGTGGTAAATGGTTCGAAGTTTACACTCGTGTTAGGTACTGTGTTGTCAATTTCCATTGGTACCAGGGTCGTGTCGGGGGGTGTTATTAATTCGATGGCTCTACGCTCGTCCATCTCTAACATGTCGTCAAAGTCTATGTTAACGATCATAGATCGCGTGTCTAGTGGGTTTATTTGTACTCTGGATAGCGCATCTGCGTTGGCGTTGCATTTTCCCCTTTTGTGGATTATGTTAAAATTGTATTCTAGTAATCTTAGTCTCCATCTTACTAATTTCGAATTTGGTTCCTTTAATGAGTTTAGCCATACTAATGGACGATGATCAGTTATTATCGTGAACTTATTTCCTAGTAGGTATTGTCTCCAGTGTTTTGTCGCCCAAACGACGCTGAGTAGCTCCTTTTCGATTGTTGAGTATCTTTGTTCTGTCTCGTTGAGGGTCCGTGATGCATACGCTACGGGTTTGTCTTGTCCTATTTCTCCTTGTGAAAGTACTGCGCCGACTGCTATGTTTGATGCGTCAGTAGTTAGAATGAATGGTTTTGAGAAGTCAGGGTATTGCAATATGGGGTCATTGGTCAGTATACGTTTTCCTAATTCAAAAGCCTGTACGAAATTTTCGTCATGCTTGATTGTCTTCCCTTTCTTTAGACATTGTGTCAATGGTTTCGTTATTTTGGCAAAGTCCGGTATGAATCGTCGGTAATGTCCTAAAAGTCCTAAAAATCCTTTAATTTCCTTTGTCGTTTTCGGTATGGGGTAGTTTTGAATGGCTTTAATCTTGTCAGGGTTTGGTTTTACTCCGTCTTTCGTGATGACATGTCCCAAATATGCTACTTCCTTCCTTAAAAACTCACTTTTATCAATTTGCAACTTGAAATTACTCTCTCTTAGTCTATTAAATACCTCTTTTAATTTCGAAATGTGTTCCTGAAGGGATGATGAATAAACAATGATGTCGTCTAGGTATACAAGACATCTTTCGTCCTGCAGGCCTCGTAACACATTGTCCATTACGCGTTGGAAAGTGGCTGGGGCGTTCTTTAATCCAAAGGGCATCCTCTTGAACTCATAGTGGCCACCTTCGGTACTGAAGGCTGTTCTCTCGCAGTCCTGGGGTTCCATCTCCACCTGGTGATATCCTGATGCCAAATCTAATGTGGTAAAATATTTGCTCCTTCCCAGTTTGTCTAATATGTCCGTGATGTTCGGCAACGGGTACTTATCGTCCACGGTCTTCTCATTCAGCTTCCTATAATCGATGACCATCCTATACTTTCTTTCTCCGGAAGCGTCGATTTTCTTTGGGACAATATGTACAGGAAAATTCCATGGGGAATATGAGGGTTGTATAATATCCTGTTTTAATAGTGCTTTTACTTGCTTTTTAATTTCCTCTCTCTGTGGTGGTGCATGTCGGTATGATCTTACATGACTTGGAGTATTATCCGAAAGTCGAAGGCTGTGTTTAACTTGGCTGGTAAAAGTTAAGGGTAATTCGTCACAATAAAATATGTCCCTATATTCGTAACACAATCCTTTAATGGTCTTCCCTTCTTCTTCATTCAGATGCTCAAGGCGTAATTTTCTCAAATTGTCCTTTCGGATGTGGTCCTCACTTTTGTTGGTTACGTTAGAGTGATCTCTATAATAGTTTACTTCGGCTACGGCAGGTAAACTTTCTACTGTCAACGGTTCCTTGATTTTTATTGTTACTGGGTAAACATTGCTGTTCGCAATTGTGGTGGTCGTGGATGACGCGTTGACCTTGACTATTGCGTTCGGCATCGCCACACCATTTACAAACTCCTGGTGTTGTAAGATACCCTCTCCTTTCTCCATATCTACAGGTATCTTAACTTTCTGGTTAGTCCTTGGTTCGATTGTCAATTGGTAAATGTGTGTGGGGTTTTTCATAGCTCCATGTAATGGTATTCGTGTTCTGTCTGTTTCTAAATAACTTTCTCTGATGTTTACGTTAGCTCCTAGCTGCTGTAATAGGTCCAAGCCTATTAATCCGTCATACTTGTCATTGAAGTTAAAAACGTAGAATTTGTGTATTTCTTTGCTCTTAAATGTCTTTGGTAATGGAATTTCTATTACTTGGTCATGATGTGTTGTTTGATGAGCCGATTGTATTTGAAAGGGTTCTTCTAAAACGTAATCTAGGAAAAACTGCTCAACCTTCCGGGGGTGAATTAGGGATTTGGTTGATCCGGTATCAACCATAAATTTTGCATCCATTTCCGGGAGCTCTATGTACGGTAGGTTGGTTTTTGCTGTATTCATCACAATTATGTCTGGTTCGGGTTCTGGCCAGGGTCGTGAAAATCCTCCTGGTCAACATCTCCGTTCTGTTGCTCATCGTAGTAATCCTCCTCTTCGCCATTGTAATTATGGTATTCCTCGTAATTGCCCTCTTGTGTCTGGCCGTCATCGTGATAAAACAGCTCCTCGGCTGTCCACTTTGGGGCGAGGGGTTTCGCTGTCCTCATTGTTTGATCCGAGTTATTTTCTTTTTTTATATATGGTTGGGCTTGTGGCCGTTGAAATTGCCCTTGTGGTCTTTGGAAGTTTGGGAGTTGCCTGGGCGCAAACTGCCCATAATTTGGTCTGAATTGTCGTTGGTTAGAGTTCGCCTTTAGTGGCGGTCTGTTATTATTCTGGGCCATGGGCCTGTATGGTTGGTTTGGCCTCCCGAATGAATTATTCGGCGGCACGTGCACATCCTTTGGCTTAATACCTTGTGAGCCTGATTGGTCTCGTCTCTGTGAGTAACTAAAGTTTTCCTCTTCCATCACATAGGCCATAGCTTGTTCTACTGATGTCGGGTTACGCAGTCTTACGGCTAATCCCAACATACCTGGTAACCCTTTAAGGTAAGTTTGAAGAGCCATGCCATCATAAATTCCTGCTTTAGTTTGGCGGGACCTCACATCTGGGTCGCTCAATTGGACCTTGGCCATCAAAAGGCCACGGGTGTCTTGAATTCTCGCGCCGAAGTTGTAAGCAGCTTCGTTGCTACGTGGTCTCATCTGTAGGAGATCTTGGACGAGGCAATTCTCGTTACGCTGGTCTCCGAAATAGTTGATTAATAATATCTTTAATTCCTCCCACGAGTTTATTCCGTCTCTGTTCCCTACCAATGTCAGCGCTCTGCCATCTAATTTTCCGATAATTACTCTAAGAGCATGTGTTATATAATTTTGATGAATTTGTACGACTATTTGTAAGAAATACTCGCATGCAGAGATGAAATTATTCAGGCGGGCCGCGTTTCCGTCAAATGTCGGAATGATATTTATGATATTTTGTGGAATATCGGTGTATGTAATGGGTATTGCAACATTGTTTTGTGGTACGCTACTGCTCATTTGTGGGGCTTCCATTGCGATAGTTTTTTCAAACTTTTTCTTCTTTTTAAATTTTAGCAATGCTCCAAATATGCGTCTCTTCGGAATGTTGAATCTCGTAAATAATAAATTGAACCTAAAGACCTTTACAATAGGTTGTAAAAATACTAAATGTCTGGAATGTGTAGACTTAAAATAAACAATGTCAGAATTTGAATGTCTTAAATAATAAGTTCTTATGAACTTCGTGTTAATATAATAAACTGTTATTTATTAGTTTAAAATATGTGTGCATTTATTTCGCCCAATGTTAGGACTAGGTATATTTGTGAGTCATTAAGTTAATGTTCTCGGGACTCGGTGTCGCGAGTCGTGACTTATGTACTCGTATGTATGTAGTTATACGTATGTATAGTACACGGTGTAAGGTAATCTGTAATAATATAATGTAGGTGATGTGTGTGCCTACTTCAAAATTATTTTAATACTAGGTTACTATTATAATAATAGAATAATGACTACAATAGTCAGGGGTTGATTCCAATAATCAGGGGTTTGATTCCAATAATCAGGTTTTCGACTTCAATAGTCAGGATACAACAATAGGGTTGATGAGTTTGAAAGTGGTAAGGGATGCAAAGGAAGAACAATGTTTGGGACTTACATTTGCACTATTATCCACCAAATCAGCATCTCTCTTCTTGTCGGGTCAGGTTCCAATAATTCCAATAGCACAATCACGTCACTTAGTGAGTTCAAAGTTTATATTGAGCACTAGATTCTATTTCTGGTGAAAAGTTTAAGAACTTAAGCACTTTAATTAAACACTTTGGTTAATAAGTACTCCAAAAATCCTACAGCGCTGCGCCAGTTAAAATCTGTGGCCGAGATTTTAACAAAATAAAAAGTTTATTTTATTCAAGAAAAAGAATATAGGTTTATAATATATTTGAGATTACACAGTATGAATATAATAATTAACTTAACTATCTCCAAGAGTTTAACACTAGTACAATATGTATGAATCACACTAAGGGCGCGACGAGTGTGAGGTGTGTTACGGAGAACTTACTTGGATTATCTGACACAGAATCACGGATAGGGTTGAATATATAGGATACAGGAGTGGTGGGGATGAGGAATCCTATCTACTATAATTCATTACAGTACCTATATATAACTTGCATATGTATTTTTGTGTTGATTGTTTCTTTGTTATGTGTATATATTCTGGAAAAAATAAATTACTTCATTCATTCATTCATTCATTCATTCATTCATTCAGTTTGTCTTCTTTAAGATTAAGTTTTGCGGCTCACCTAGTCTATGGTATTCATGATTTTGGTCCACCAGTGACTTTGAGTTTGACATGGCTGGTATACGGGTACCTACCCACTTATAATAATAAATTGAATAGGGGGGGACCGAAACCATTAGCGAATGTAATTAATTACATTGAGCAGGTGGCGGCTATAGGTACTACAATCACATTACAAGGAAAATGTATAAGAGAGGTTTACCACTTGCGCCACTAACAACCATCCAACACTTGAAAGTAATATCTTCATGGGGCCGCTTCACGCTCGGCGACCCTCGACGAGTTTTGTGTGAATGAGTAAAAGGACGTACGGACGAGGTGATTGTCTTGAACTGTATACGTAACCGACGGTTAACGCCTTTTTACTCATTCGCGCGGGACTCGTGGAAGGTCGGACAGCATGTGGATGAGGCATTAGGATTTCGCATACTGTTTTAACTTATTGCCACAGTCGTCATGTGTGTTAACGATTGATTTTAAGAAAAAGTATAATATACTCGTAAGGTATATAAGTACCCTAGTACTACTAAAGCTACTGTTGCACAATGCTGTCCTGGTGTCAATACTGATCTATGCGAGCAAGAAGAAAGAATCAGGTATAAAATGCTGTCGAGATGAGATCGCTGGGAATAATGTGTGGAAAAACATTGAGTGATACGAAAAGAAATGAAGTGATTATAGAGTTCAGTGAATGTTAAACGGATGTTGTGACTAGAATGAAAGTGAACATGTTGAGATGGTTGGGACTAGGGAATCCAATCCCGCATCGAAATCGCGATCCCGCAAGCCTGCAGGATTGAGGCGATCAATCCCGCGGATCCGCGGGATTTGCGGGATTACGGGATCACTCGATTCTAATAGAAAAATAAATATTTACGGGGTACGAGATAAGGAAAAAAGCCTTATTTTAGTCATGCCTTGATAAGTCGTCCCCTTCCCCTCCTACCGTCAACCGTCCCAAGCATGATTTGGCACTCCAGGCTAAAAACTATCGACAGCTGTCCGGATGGGCCTAAGAACGATGGAAAATAATAAACTTTTTGGATCCCGCAAACATGCGGGATCCCGCAGGACTAATCCCTCGTTTTGAATCCCGCAAAAAAAGGCGCGGATCCAGCATTTGCGGGATCCCGCGTTTGCGGGATTGGATTCCCTAGTTGGGACATGTAGAGAGGATGCATGATGAAAGCATAACAAAGAAAATATACCTGGGAGAAAGAAGAGGTGTATAAGGAAGTGCGGCCGCCCTAGAACCAGGTGACTTGAACACATAGATTGTCAAAGACGGACGAGTTTTAAATAAAAGAAACCGTAGAGTGTCTATGACGAACTGATGCATGAAAGTGAGGAAAGCAAGAATTGTGTAAATTCAAATCTGGAATACATAAATAAATAGGTTCATGTTGTTTAAATATTTTTGGCTAATAAAATGTAAAAATTTTCATAGTAGGTACCTATGTCGATCTTCCTTAACACGCTACAAATTTGAAATTCGAATTATCTCCAATAGGGATTCACCAAAATTACGTTTTGACTATGTACTCGCTTTACGTCATTAATATTTTACGGAAGCCAATCAGTGGCGATAAACGAGGGGTTATGGTACTTCCACTTCCACCTAATGTTGCGGGTCTCCGTTTGTCAACCAAATTGCAAAAGAGATTTTGTTTTATTTGCGAATGGTAAATGAGGAGAGAGTGTACTTTGAGAGGTAAATTTATTTACATATTTTATTTATCTATTTGTACACAGGTCTAATTTACACAAAAAATCAAATGATTAAAAGGAGAATGTGTCAAAGGAACCCCTAACTGTCATATTTGATTTTGTGATAAGTACCTATGTATGTACCTATTTACCTACGTAGCTGGAGTGGAGGAGACCAAGGGGCGACCACCCACCAGAAAGATGGACGACATCAAGACGTTTGCTGGACCCCAGTGGATGGGAATCGCACAGGAGCGGGAGAAGTGGAGGAGGAGATGGGAGGCCTATATCCTGCCCTGGGCAAACGCGGGCTGATGATGACAATGACCTACCCATTTTATACTTTTTACGTGCTGTAAATGGAACCCACTGTTTTTAATTTTTTGAAGAAACCCGCAAGAGTCAAGTGTTCAAAAATTCCTATCAGAATTTTCAGATTTAATTTTGTAGCTCGTTCAGATTGTCATATATTTTTTTTCGTAAAGGAAACGCCGCCATCTGGGTTTTGATACGCACATGGTATTTTACTGATTAACTCATTAAATTAGGTGGTCAGTAGCCTGGTTGGTAACGCGCTCGACTGTTAATCCGGCGGGCGCGGGTTCAATCCTCGATACCGACTTACTCCACTTCACAACACAAGCTTTCTGTGAAGTATAAAAAAGTGTATCTGGGTTTAGTTCGATAAACCCAGATTCATTAAATAAAAAAAAAACAAAAAAAAAACTGATCCCATTACTGGAAATTAGAATACATAAATTAAAAAATGTAAAACTTGATATATTATTATGAGGTGTGAGAAAGCGCAGCCGCCCGAAACTGGCATGGTTCGATCATGTCGACCAGATTCTCAAAGATAGACGCGTTTTGAGTGAAAGGAATCGGAGAGCGTGTATGACAATAAATTGCATGAATGTGAGGGAAGCTGGGACTTTTCGTAAGGATAGGGCTGTTTGGCGATCTGTCCTCTCTGCTTTCCCGGCAAGGGATGGTGCGTGAGGGCATAGATAGATGGATAGAAAATTTGATACTTATTCCAGGTATTTTTTTATAAATTTGCTTTCTTTTCATGTTAAATATCTGTACGAGATTAGGTACTCTGGAAATTGTATAAAATAAATTTGGTTTTCAAAACGCCACATTTCCAGCATTTTAACCAAATAAGTCTTCCGTGTAATTCCTTCCTCATTAAAACCAAAATGATACCATCATTTTCCAGAATCTTCTTCTTCTTTCAGAAATTTCCAGAAGCATCATAGCACAATATACGAGTATATTATATTCATGTAATATTTATTACCTCCCAACTAACGGGGAAAGGCAAAGGTAAATGAGTATTGAGATTTGTAGAAAGATGAAAGATGGATGAGGAAGAAGGATGAAAGATAGAGACTTGAGAATATCTTCTGAATTTAAATTATAAATTCCGTTTCTAAAATATGCATGACCATTGACCATGCAAATATGTAGTATGTAGGATGTAGGTAAGCACCTAAGTACATTCTGTTACTAAAATATGCATGCTCATGCAAATATAATATAGTGCATTCGGATTTCGGTTACTAACATATGTATGCATGACCATACATTCCGTTACCAAAATATGCAATTCCATGCTGATTACGATTTTACATACCTACTTTGTAGACAGTAGGTACTGTGTCTCCTCTGATTGTCACGATCACTTCATTCTGTATCATGTGATAATTAACGTGAATACTGGTCGAAACCATTGGCACTCCGATCAGCAGGGATATGGTCCTCTAGTCCTTCATTGTTAAACTCTATTTTCTATGTATATTTGCTCTTTTTTTATAATGTATGTTCAAAATGTGAATTCCAAGTGTCCAGATGGACCTAGAGATGATAAAACACAATATACAATATATATTGTAGGTACATTCCGTTGCTAAAATATGCAAGCTCACGCTAATAATAATAGACATTCTGTTACTATATATATATTCGTATGGTGTCAGGCGCTATAAGATCACATTTAGATCCCGAAGCCACATTCTGGCCTCGGTCGTCAAGTTGTTCAGATCCTCCATCATTCCCCCAAATTTGTGGGTTGGGCATTCACGCACAATGTGGTGTAGAGTCTGTTACTAAAATATGCATTACATTACATACGCTATATTGCTATTTCCCCGTGCGATCTCCGAGTTATAAATTCTTACCCCTTACTCTCACAATAATAATATACTTAAAACTGTACGTAAATAATATGCAAAATGTATATTATAGATGTATCATATGTACCATTTTTCTTGTGTAAAGCTGTCACTGTGTGAGTACAATAAAAAATGTTTAAATGTAGGTAGGTATAGCAGCTAAACCCAGAACCAACAGAGCAAGATATGGCTTTGTTTATTCGTCCATCAAGTTGTTCAATGATATTCCGGATGAGGTGAAAAGTGTACAAAGTATACATGCGTTCAAGAAACGTATTAAGCATTATGTTTTTACAAAAAGAGACATCACATGAGAAGTAAAATGTTATAGTGAAAATAAAGTAAAGTGTTGGTGCTACTTATATGTACTCGTATATATTTGTGTGTCCCCTTATACCAGCACGATAGTTGCTGTCTGGGGACTAGATCATATTGTGCAAAATATCATATTGATTATATTTTAATTATATTGTACATAGATATTTACGGTAAATAAAATTTATTTATATATTTATATATATGAAAATATGCAACAAATTAATAGAATATGCAAAAGTGTGTGTAGTTCGGTCTTTTATAAACGTATTTTATAAATGACTAAATGTGGTTTGATTGATAAATTCAGAGTGATTTTATAAATTACAATCCTTTTATCATTACAAAATTAACTTCTGACCTTAATTGCATTTTGTTAATGAAACAAAACCAATTATTGATAATATCTACTTCCATTAATAAAGCTGAAGTTATTAATTATTTTAATATTCGTGGCTCGGAAAACGTTCGGTGAAAGATTGTATTATAGCCATCCATCCGGGCATATCATGAAATGATATTATGGATTTCATGGACGCCAGACGATGAGCCAAATAGTTGAGTGTCCAATTTTTGGTTTCAGACAGACTTGTAGAAAAATGATATTTGAAATGATTTTTTTATAAGTGTAGAATTTGCTCCCACTATATTTTTTTTATTTTTTCGAGTATTTCAATAATGTTCGTAGAACTCGTGTCAATCGCATTTTAGATCCGCTCATTTATTTTCTAATCTATGGTAATTTCTAACACACTGAAAGAAATCGTTTGCTAATATGTATCCGTAAGATTTGAGCTTTTGTCCCTTGAGAAAATTTCTAATGGACTTTTGTCTTTTTTGGGATTTATTTATGTTGCGCAATTTTCTTATAGTTTTTTGTCCGGTCACACTTTTTGAGATACCCTGCAGGTATAATCATAATACGATTATAGTATTTTTCTAGGATTTTCATAAACGTGTGCAAAAAATAGGAAGTATTCGATACACAGGAGTTTCCTTTCTGTTACCGGCGATATATTTTTATACTCGTAACAGATTGGAACATAGGAATAGAAGGTGTGGTATTTCTATTTCTGAATCTTCCTCCAGAGAAATTCATCTCCGCATTTGGTCCTCGGAGCCGGATTCAGGAAAGTTTAGCCACTGTGGGGATTTAAAACTATATTCCACAGGATGAAATGTAGGTCAGGCGCGTATCCACAAGGGGGGGGGGGGTTAGGGGAAGTGGAACGAAGAGTAATGGAAACGGAATATATCGACAAATCACTCAACTTTTCCAAAATCGCTTGCCGCCTTAATGCAAAATATTTGATTATTTTTTTACAAAAGTTGCTAGACTCTTTCGCTATGTTATAATTAATTTCTAGTGTCCGACCGAAACTGGTTTTGATGACCGAAACCGAAACCGAAACCGAATTTCGGCAACGGTCTCAGTTTCGGCCGAAACCGAAACCGAAACCGAAACTTTCTTACAAGAACATGTTTTGAGGGAAAAATAAAGAAAACGTTATTATAATCAGTCAGACTTTACTTTTTTACTTTTAAATCACATAACTATGCAGTCTTCGATATTTTCACTTATTGTCTATTGATAATCAACATAACAACTCCTTTTTTAAGAAAATATTATTGATTGCGCCTTAAAAATACTTAAAATAGGTGAGGTGTTTATTTGAGTAGGTAGATTCATCCTTTGAATATTATTCTTTTTTTTTTTAATATTAAACATAAAATTACTAATTTAAGTTGTTACCTAACATCACAATTAAAACTTAGTTGAAAAAATCATCACAAGTCAACTTCGGAATTTTTTTCTGAAGAATTGATACATTTTTTTAAAAATCTGTAAAAGGGATCCACTAGACAAAGGTACAAACTAAATATTCTGCTAACATCTTACTAGCCTTTTGTGTACCGGTGAGCAGATATTTATCTTGTAAAAACCCCCTATTTCGTGAAAACCCCTCTTAAACTTGATTCTACTATAATCTATGTACAAAGGTACAAACTAAATATTCTGCTAACATCTTACTAGCCTTTTGTGTACCGGTGAGCAGATATTTATCTTGTAAAAACCCCCTATTTCGTGAAAACCCCTCTTAAACTTGATTCTACTATAATCTATGTATTGTTGTTATATTGAATTATTTTTTATGTTTGCTACCTATTCTTATGAATGTATATGGTATAGCCTATATCACGTAATAAAACTTACCAAATTCAAAATAAATCACACGACACAAACAAAACGTCACAAACACAAACAAAACAAAACGACCTGCAAACGCTTGCCAGTCGCGACATGAATACACTTCATCGCGTCACAACGCGCCGAACATGACCGATCACAGCGCGAAAACTCCCGAATGCAGTTTCGGTTTCGGTCGTAGTTTCGGCAGGTTTGCCACCGAAACCGAAACTAAACCGAAACCCGTTTTTTTGCCGAAACTCGACCGAAACCGAAACCGAAACCGAACATTCGGTCGGACACTATTAATTTCTTCATCATCCGAAATATGAAGCAATATTTTTTTTTAACATTTTTTACGAAAACTTATAGGTAATAATTAAAAGCGTAACAAAATGAATTCGCCAATTAAATAATAACATCTTACTTCAAAAGGGGTTGAAATTTTTGCAACCTGTAGACTCCATGCAACAATTGCAACAGAATGTCTACAAAAATAAGTTAGGCGTAAACATTATAATGTGTTCCTTGATTTGGTGAACCTCCCCCCTTCAGAAATGAATCCTGATACGCCACTGATATAGATACATCATAATATAATATGATATTGCACAGAACATCTCTCAAATAATATATTTTATGTATTCAGTCAGATATGAATATGTTTTGAAAATTCACTTCATTTCAAATGTCCAAAGGATTTGTGAATAATCTCACTTGATAGTATCAACTCGTATCTAATATTACCTGCATTCTACATAATATTATTCACAATGCAGAATAAAATATTCTTAGGTGAGATAGGTGTCTGTATTATGACATCTGTATTTATAAAAAGCTGGGCCTTTCATTTCGTATTAAATAAATAAATCTTTATTGGCCAAAGCAAAATATGCAGAGTTACAAAAACAAGACAATGGTAATGTGTCAAAAGGCGGACTTATGGCAAAATCAATATCTTACAGTCTACAATATATTTTCAATATCAATATATTGTGTTAAGAATTAAGTTATTATTATAAAACAAAGAATAAATAATGCACTTTATTTCTGTACTAGATATTTTTGCTTAAAAGTGTGCAAGTTCTGAGTTATGGGAGCAAAATTACAAACAAATATAGTTTGTGCTGTAGGGTGAAAATTACGCCCCTATTTTAGCTCGCTCTGACGCCTGAACGGTTTATGTCACAAAAAGATTTGTATGTCATTTTATAGTAAATTTGGTGAAGTTTATTCTTATCCTGAGATTATTTTCTCTAAAGTGAATACTTTTTGAATTATCAGTCAAAGTCTGTAAAAAAGACATTTTTTTCTCTTTCTTTCGTAAGTATATAATATACGTAAAGTGTGATGGAGAAAAAAATGTCTATAGTTTTTTCTCCGCGAAAACACCATATTATTGCACAGAAGTTGCGTAGAATTAGATACTGGGCCCAAATGCATTATTTTACTGAATGCCACCGCACACCAGATAACGGGCGCCGCGCCGTCAGGCGCCAAAAGCTTCAGTAATGATAGATAGTAATCTTGTAGGCTTTCGCAGCGTGATGGATCCATCTTCGTTGTTGGTTCTTTGGGTTTCCTTACTGCGTGTAGAATGGTTGGATAATCGAGCTTTCGGCAGCGATCTTCGATCATCCTGAATATTCGGATACCCGTATTAATAATGTACTATTTCTAGTAAATAAAAAAGCTGTTTTTAATTTACTGCGATGTATGCCGTCTCGATGGTTTCATGTATGCAAACCCAACATTTTTTTTCTGTAGAAAATTGTTGGTTTGACAATATGACACAGCCATCGAAACTTTTCTGTTCTATTTTTCTTTGTTCTAGCGTGGAAGTGTTTTCCATTTATTTATTCTAAAAACTGTTCTTACCTTACAGAGAGTTTGACGGCTCCGAGAGTTTCGTTGTAACTGTCAAAATGTCTGTTTTCCTACATCCTTTCACTCCTACTTCCTTATCACTTTTCTCTGCAGTCCTACACCCGAGACATACGTCATATTACTGTACTATAACTCTGGATATTTATCTTAGAATTTCCAATGAGGATAACTCATATCCGCAGGAAACGATAAAGACATCGATAAGTAAGAATATCTCATATTAATATCCGCCTTTCTAATATATGTACATTCTGTTAGAAGCTGGAAGCTAAATATACCGGGTTGACTGTAAGATATTGCTTTTGTAATAAGTCCCCCCTTTAGTACACTGTAACTTTTGATGATTTTTGTACTCAATTTACTTGTATTTTAACAAGATTTTATTTGGCTTTACTGTGTTTTTTTTTCCTTATTTTTATGTGTTTATTTTTTGTCTGTGCGCAAATTTTGTAATCGATTTTTCAACCATTTCCTGACCACTTAGAGATCTGAAACTTCGTACACTTACGTAAAGTCGATTACAGTGCAATTCCTACCACTTTGGATCTGATTACTACAGAGTTAAAAAGATGTAAAGGGATCCAAGGGTCGTTTGGGGTCATATGTGGTATCGTACGAAAGGGCGTTGGAAAAGATTTAAGTCAGATCTTATCTAGCTCGAGAAGACACCGAACAAATGAGAGGATCCACTCACCGTATACTGCTGTGTTTGGTATCTTACGAAAGTGCTTCACGAGTAGAACTCATATCTTTTTACAAATTTTGATTCTGTCTATTCTTGGTGGGAGGCGCCATTGGAATGAAGGAATCCAAGCGCCCCGGAAGTGCGTGTTTGGTATCGTTTGAAAGACCGCGAAAAACAGTTCTAGGATGTCAAGTAATAAAATCTTGTTATTAAAATCATTTACGATTACTTAATAAATCAAGGCATTTAAA
The DNA here is from genome assembly GCA_963576895.1 of Ceraclea dissimilis. Lineage (NCBI taxonomy): Eukaryota > Metazoa > Arthropoda > Insecta > Trichoptera > Leptoceridae > Ceraclea > Ceraclea dissimilis. The sequence goes on from OY756370.1 coordinate 14,760,884, forward strand.
TCGATGACCTTTGTATTAAACAGCTGGTTCGGATTGGCTTAGGACTAAATGTACCCTATTTTCTATTTAACTCTTTAAGTTTAGAAAATATGAAAAGTACTTAGGGAATCTACTAGTTAGTACTAGAAATGCGTAAGTAGAATCCACTCTAATACCTAACCATTACAAGCCATCATTAGAATACGGTCGAACAACCTCTAAAACCAAACCCTTAACAAATTTGTAATGGTGTGTCTTGAACACTTGTTAACTTTAGAACTACTCTTAACAAGAAATAGTACTGTTAATTCTATACATATAAGTACTACTAGACACTGCTAATACTCGTTTAACTCGTTTATAATATAGCAGTCTATGAAATAGACCACTGCTACTTAAATGTAACAATTTGAGATACTCAATAGTCATTTTACTAAACGTCCTGGTTTTTGTTATAGCTATTGGCTATTAGGGTCAGTGAAAAAGATGAACCCTACTTTAAAAAGGTATAACTTTAGAACCATAGAACATTCGATAGTAGCATCTATGTGCCAAATCTCAAGTTCATACCACGTCTGGTTTCCGAGATATTCGTATACTCTAAAAAAACTTACAACCCCATTTTTCATCCCTTAAGGGGCGGAAATTCTAAAAATCCTTTCTTAGTGCTAGGCTTTGTATTAAAACCTATCTGTCTACAAAATTTCAGATCTCTAGGATCAGCCGTTTGGGCTCTGCGTTGATGAGTGAGAATGTCAGTCAGTCAGGCGCTTACGTTTATTATAAGAGATTTTGTGATTACGAGACTACTATTGGTGACCAGTAGGTATCATTGTTACCAGACCTATTAAAAGTTGAGTAACTCATAGTAATTATACGTATAATAGATATTTTCCTATAAACCCTTTCAAGTAAAGTAAATACTTAGTGCCCATTACTAGGAAACAATTTGTATCGAGAGTTTTCTCTGAAATATTATTAGGGATCCTTCTAGCATTCTGTGGTTTGGCCAAAATTCTCCTACATTTTCTTTAAAGTGGGTACTGTTGTTTGCATACCAGCCCTTCAAACTTGAAGTGATTAATATTATTTTCAAAACTAAACAATCCATGATTATTATTGTGCCTCTTCCTGGAAATGGGGTAGGAGTATGGCGTCACAGATACTGTATGATCTCTATTCATTGGAGTTTTTGATTTTATTGTTTCATTTATTCGAATAGCATTGTTGAATGGAGGACTGCTTATTCTTGTGGTGAAATTACTGTAATGATTGTATACCGTGTGCGGTGTGGTGAGATACAGAGCAATCAGCTCTAGTTCACCCACGGTAATGCTATTAAACATAGATGAGCTGTTCGCGTATTAATGTATGTAAACACAAAATGAATTGAAATGCCTATGTTTTTATCTGTACTTACACTATATAATGACCAATAAATCTATCTGTCTATCTATCTAGCGAGACTCTTGAGGTCAAACAGATAATCAAAATACCTAGCTAGATTACCTTGGGTTAGACACATATCCGAATAAATGAAGAGGCCCAGTCCAGACGCTTAACCCTCACACATTCCGAAGGTCCTAAAGACCTAAGCTGTGGTGGATGGACGGTTTCAACCCAGATGCAGGTGCCATATTGGTCTAAGGATCTGGGGGTCGGTGGCCCTCAGAAGTACATACGTAGTGGATAAGATCTCTTGACTCGGCCAGGGTCCACCCAGGACTGTCGTGCTGATCAGAAATTTTTCCTACTCTGTAGATTTGGCAGTGAAGTTTTATAGTCGATTGGGAAATTGTGGTCGGCACTATAGGGGCGTATTTGCATCCGAACAGCTGTCGCTATTTACCTTATAGAGAAAGCCGAGATATAGTTGGAAAAGATAATAAAGGAAAGATTATTAGGTATATTATGGTTTTAAATCCACGTAAAAATATAGGTATATAACTATAAAATAGTCCTTCCTCTATCTACCGTTAGTCGAAAATCTTAATATTAGGAAAGATTATAATATTTTTCATGAAAAAATATAAGTATTGAAATCTCTGACATCATCAACAAAAAATATCAAACGGCGTAATAAGTATTTTTCACTTTTAATAACTTTTCGAATTTTCTCAATAATATTTTTAATTCAGTTTATGATTGACTTTTAAGAAATATTTGTATTGGTAGGTACCTACCTACGTATTTTATTGATCTCCTTATTGGAAAAACATATTATACTTATTTTATTTTTTTGTATGAATAAATACGTATCGTTTTATTTTTGTTGGATTTAGGCGTTATCCCAAGTTTTGATCGAAAAACTTTATCGAAGATAAAAAACGGAAAAGTTGGAAACATTGGTACATCGTCGCACGTTGTCAACATGCAGAATAAAAAAAAGACAATGTCTCTGGCAATTCAATGTTTTTTAAAGTAGATTCGTACGTAGAAAAAATATATTATTAATATAAAAGTAGGTATGCATACTGACATTTCAAAAATTTCTAAAAACAGGAGACCTTCTATCTCGACAACCGTTACTAAATTTGCAAAAAATAGAGTAGATACATTGAGCCTTTATCTAGGGAATAACCGTAAAAGTTTTTTGATTGAAGCGAAACCCCAAAAAATGGAAAAAACACAATTTTCACCATTTTATCATGCGATTGTTCATGCAATTTTGAACCTTAATGCCGTGGGAAATGATCATGACGTAGTTGGATCCGTAGCCTTAAAACCTTACTATAAAAAACGCCTGGGGCGCTATTTTTAATATGGAATAGAACAAAATCTTACATTAATCACATTATTATCATAAATTATTAAACATTATTGTTTAAAAAAATCATTAACTTGCAATTGTTTCACTAAAAGAAACTACCTGCGGCTCTAATTATTTTTGTTATTGTATAAGAGTCTTTCGAGGTAATTGTAGACAGAGGGCCCCCGGCTCTACCACATGGCAACCTGACTTTTTAGAGCCAGTCCGCGACTGTTTATCAACACTAAGTTTAAGGTCCGACCACAATCAAGATGGTCCGATGATATATAAAAAAAGTGACCGGACACCAATGGCACAGGGTAGCTGCTGACAGGGATCGGTGGAAGTCGGGAAGGGAGGCCTACGTCCAATACTGGACTGCAGAAAACCGATGATGATGATGATGATGAAGTTTGAGGTTACGAGTGTACAAAAAGAAATTGAAAAACAGAAGTCGTAATGTTAAAGAGCTTACCGCGTCTAGTAATTTCATATGTTGCTTTTGCTTGTCATATCAAACATATCTTCATTATTTCTGCCAGTGATACGGAGAAGGAAAAAATGAAATAATAACCGAAGATCCTGTCGCTAAGAATATGACCTGTCTGTTTTTTTTTTTAATTTTGAATTAATTATTTTTCGGGTTGACCGTAAGATATTGCGTTTGCAATAAGTCGACCGTTTGGCACACTACGATTGTCTTGTTTTGTAATTAGGTATGCACTAGCGGATCCAGGGGGGGGGCTAGGGGGCTGAAGCCCCCTCCAAAACCATGAGTGACAGTACTTTATATACAACAAATCTAGGGATTTCAGCCCCTTAGCCCCCCCCCCCAAAAAACGTTGAGTGACAGTACATTTTACTATGTGACTACATTCAGCCCCCCCCAAAATTGAATCCTGGATCCGCCACTGTAGGTATGCATATTTTTCTTCAGCCAATAAAGATTTATTCATTTATTTATTTTTGTTTTCTAAAAAATACAATAATTTTTGACCGACCATTGTAGGTAATTTGCTAGTCCTATGGAATAATATGTTTGGAATATCTTTGTAGAGAATTTAGTAAGGATTATTTTTATCGCTGACCACTTTCTACTATCTCTTACCATATTCTTAAGAAAATATGAAAAAGCGCGAAGAAGGACTGACGCGACAAGAATTTGCTAGGCAACCCTGTAAATATTAATTTAAATCACGTTAATTCGATTAAAAAACAGATAGGTCAAAACACGTATACAGATATAAAGCAATGGATAGACTTTCCATCAAAAGCTTATGACTCGTCGGCTGATCTACTGTGATCACTTTACACTTGAATGAGAAAACAACATGAAAAATGAAATGAACGACAAAAAAATGTTAGGTCATATTCTCAGCAGTCGGAACTTAGGTCGTTATGTTTTTATATTAAACTCAAATCCACATTCTCAATTTCGCGTCAGAAATGATAATGCCTGTTGGGTATATATGAAGGTATTTTTTCCAGAGATTTCACGCACGTAAGGAAATAAATCTAAATTATTTCATGTAATATGCGTGATCCTGAAATATCCTGAATATTCGGTTGACGTCAATACCGAAACGTAATATTTATTTGTAGGTATTTGATATAAACATACAGGTTCCCGGTGAAAAACCCATAAGAATATTGCTCGATATGAATAAATCCCAAAAAAGACAAAAGCCTTAAAAAGCCATAAAAGCCCAAACTTTCTAGTTGGATTCCAGAAGATGAATTATTTATAAAATTTTGACCATTTTATTGTCTATCCCATTTTAGATCCGCTTATTTATTTGTTTATTTTTTAATCTACCTACATATGTTATTTTCTTACACATTGAAAGAAATCGTATACTAATAGATACAATTAATTTTATTTTCAAAATCTAATTATATTTGAGCTCTTGTCCCTTGAGCATATTTCTGAAGGGTTTTCGTCTTTTTTGGGATTTTAATCATGTTGAGCAATATTCTTATGCGTTTTTGTCCAGTGACGAAACATACCGGTGCATTTTTTAAATGAATCTGTACAATGAATGAATACATCTTTGTACACTTCACGGCAAGCTATAAAAGTGAACTATGTCGGCTTCGGGGATCGAACCTGGATTGACAATCGAACCCTTCTCAACCCAGCTGCCGATTGATATTAGAAAAAACAGAGGGGGTGCCTGATGTTATGCTCTATCCATCGCGCCCGCTGTTGTACAATCTTATTCAAGATTTGTCTTATCTCTCCGGTCTAACTCAAAACTTCGCTGTTTGTGGTGCGATCTGTCCACTATCCAGTGAATCTTGAGCATGCATCTGTAGCACAAAGTCTACCTGTACGAAATCCTGCTTCACGGACCGTCGGAAGCCACCTTAAGATTCGTAATATGATACTTATTTAATTATTCTATGGTACCTACCTAGTATCTTGTTCTAGTATCAATTAATTACCTTACCCACGCGCGACGCTCGAATCTCAGCAAAGGAAATTCTGTCTCTATGATTTCTATCCTTACATATTTCAAGAAGGAAACCTATCCTTCTCCTTGTTAATTATTTCGGTTGAGTACCTACACATTTATTACTCACATGTTTGAGAGACACAGACTACATCGCACCTTGAACAATATAGTGCCCTAATTTAAAAACAAATCTCAAATAAATTAAATAAAAATAATTTTCAGATGTCGATATGAAGGAAGTGTGTTTTTGAAAAAACGTCATATAATTATGAAAAGTGAAATATTATAGTGACCATAATAATGTAGTGTTAATATTATGACTTTGTCCATTGTGTATAACATTGTGTGTGTAACATTGTCCCCGTATACCAGCATGATAATTGCTTTCTGGGGATATGATCATACAAATGCTTGTTTAATTTATTAATCTAAAAATATACCTACATCTGACATTCTGGACCCTTGTTATATCTTTAACAGATACTATTTAATAAAAATAATTTCAGGCGTGCACCAATAGTCGTTTTTTGCTCAATGAAATTTGTTCCATATAATCATATAAATAGAACTAATTTCAATCCTTTTATTCACAAACAAGCGTACACTTTTTATGTTTTGCTAATTCCTACCCACACTTAACTAAACCCAACATTAAATAATTAGGAATTGACGTATTGCGATTTCTTAAAATAATTTTCATTAAAATTTAACTATCCATATCCATAATCTGGAGCAAAGACATTTTTAAATGGTAATTCCGGTCGATTTTTGCACACGTACATACGTACCTAATTGAAATTGAAATTGAGTTTTTTATTGGAAAGAAAATATAACATACATAAACAATAACACGGCGACAGCATCAAAAACAACATAAAAAAGGTCCCCAGACAGCATAAGCTGGTATTAGGGAAACCAACTCCACACACCTTCAAATCACTATATCAACACACCAACATAAACGTACAAAAAAAAAACAATATAAAATAACAATATATTAAAATGAATAAACGATAATAATTATAATAGAATAAATAATTGATAATAAACAAATAAATAGCAAATAATAAGATAATAATCAAAAAATAACAATTATAAATCAACCACACACATGCATTAAAAACATTTCCTCTTTCAGTACCCACTAGAATAAATTAATAATAAATAAACTATAAATAATCGATAACAATAATAATAAGCAAAACAACATAAAGAAATCAACCACTAAGCACGATCTCGACTCTCCAATAGCCATTTATTTAGATTTACTTTAAAATGCAACTAAACTATTTCTATTTTTTAGATCAAGGGGCAAATTATTGAAAAGGTCAGATGCAGTATAAAGAAAACCATATCTATTTCTATTCGTTCTTGGCAATTCTGCCCTAATATTATTTCTACTTCTGGTGTAACGCGAGTGGACATCTCTGTTATAAATTAACTGCAAATTGGTTTTAATCAGGCTATGCCTCACCTTGAACATCAACTTGGCTTTTTCAGAAATAATTAAGTCATGTTCAGGAATCAGTTATACACGCAAAAACTCTCAAACTACCTACATATTTAGAGTAAGAATAGAACAGATTCTTTGCTAGGACATAAAATAATAGAAAAATTAATTGAATTATTACAAAACAACATTGTGTAATAGTGGTTGCATACCATCTTTACTCCAGGCGCAGGCCCGTCGAACAGCGTATTATTTACGTTTCGGTAAGCAATTCCGTGTGCAACGTGCGTAATAGAATTGGAGGACACGTGAGAGTGTTTCAACAAACCCGTGTGTATTTCAAGGCTATAGTACCTCACATTGCACACGGAAACGTAAATACACTGCTGGGGCACAAAAGCCATTAAATGAATAAGTGAGTTGTGTCATTATATTTCCAGAGGTGCGTCTTGTATGAAATATATACCTAATAATGTATGTAGGTACCTACTTAATACTTGTATGTAATATGGAATACATAAGCCAAGTGAAATATCACGTATTATGTTTCATGTAGGTTTGTAACGATACTGTTACGAAATAATATCAAGTACTGTTACGTTACGAGTACCTCCTACATACATAGGTCTTTTTCACATACAAAATTCTCATTGAACTGGCAATGAGTGTAACGCAGAACTTACGCAATTTTTGCAAGTTCAGAATAGTCCGAGAGCCCGCTGCTTAATTTATGACGTATCTGTTTTTTGATCGAAATGTGGTACAAATGATAGCTTACCAATAGGGTTTTACATCGCACTAGGGTTGCCTATCAAAATCTTGCCGCAACCCCCCCTGCCCCCCCCGAAAAGGTCCCTCTTCGCGGTTTTTCGCATTTTGTAGGAATATGGTCAGAGATAGAAGAAAATAGTCAATGACAAAAATAATCCTTGCTAAATTCTCTACAAAAAATGTTTAGTCAATTTTTTCATAGGACTAGTGTTTAGCCGTAATGGCCGGTTGAAAAACAGGATATTTTTTGAAAAAAAAATATATTTTTTTAGATTTTTTTTCTTTAACTTTCTTCCACCCATTACCACTAACATTTTATAGAAAAAATATTTGGCCTGCGGCGCTATATCGCTGGTTATTTTATGAAAAACTAAATTTTAAGAATTTTCGTCACTGAGTTTTATTCCAATAACTCCTAAATTAATTGATGTATGAAAATAAGTTATAGCTCGTTTTGTAGCTAAGACTACGGTAATTAATTCTTTCTTTGACTATTTTCCTGTAGCTCTTATCAATTTTCAACCAATTTAGTTTAAATTCATTTTTTTAGTTTTTTAAATGAATTTCGGTTTTGGACCGGCTATTGCGGGTAAACTGCTAGTTCTACGAAAAAATTGGCTTAACATTTTTTTGTAGAGAATTTAGCAAGGATTATTTTTGTCATTGACTACTTTCTCCTATCTCTTACCATATTCCTATAAAATGCGAAAAACCGCGAAGAGGGACCTTTTCGGGGGGGGCAGGGGGGGTTGCGGCAAGATTTTGATAGGCAACCCTAGTGCGATGTAATACCCTATTGGTAAGCTATCATTTATACCACATTTCGATCATAAAACAGATACGTCATAAATTAAGCAGCGGGCTCTTGGACTAGAATATGCATACCGACATTTCAAAAAAAATTAAAAACGGGAAACTTGAAATCTCGACAGCCTTACTAAATATGCTTTGTAACAAAATAGGGTAGATATATATTGAACCTTTATCTAGGGAATAATTGAAGATTTTTTTATAGCTATTTTTTATAGGTTTCTCAAAAAAAAAAGTGAAAAACACCTCTGATATTTTTTACTCGTTTCCCGAAAGTTGTGTTGATAATTTTTTGTACCGTTAATATGTATTAAAATCTAGGGAATTACCGACAAAGCTTTAAAATTGAAGCAAAATTAACCTGAAAAAATTCCGTGGGAAGTGACTGTGACGTCATTCTTGGTACCAAGGCCTTAATCAAAACATAGGTACGCGGACGACTCCGGGTTACAGCTAGTAATATTATAATATCAATCCGTCCCTTATGTCAGAAGAAGTAAGTTGAGTGAAAAAGTATGTCATGTGTCTCTTTTATACAATCATTTTATTTACTTTTAAACATAAATCTGAGAGCGAATAATCCGAGTGTATGAAATAGTAATAAAACTTCTCTGAAAAATTTATTGGTGCTTAAAAAGTGTAAAGAAAGGTGAAGAGGTACGCCTTCTGAGATAATACACAACCTTACACGTGTACCTGGTTACCTAGCAGAAGTAGGTATCTATCTCTATACCCTTGTAGTGTAGGCAGAGAGGACAAAACGCCAGACCGCCTTATCCTCACATATCCTCGCTCCAACTATTCACTCCTTCAAAAATAAACTGAAGCACCTCTATCTTTCTCAAAACAATTCCCATCAATAACTCCTTCTTTTCCTATTATCCCATCCCTTCCACTATCCCCATACCTTTTTATATTATGTATATATTATATATATTTTTATATGTTTACTGTATTTATTTATTTATTTTTAGTTTTTGCATGTATATTTCTTTGATATGTTGTAAATATTATTATAACTATTTAATAATAGACATTTCAGGTACATTTTTGTACGCACATTATGTTTTTCATTATTTTGTCAAGTGGTTGGTTGGCAGATATTGCCCATGGCAATAAACCCGCCATTTGTTTAATGCATGTCATTACTTCAATAAAGTTTTTATTTATTTATTTATTTATATAAGCGACAATATGAATTTTACCTTTTTAAGGAGAGCCTGGGAACAAACCAAAAAACCTAAAACAGCCAATTTCTTAAGATTATAATTACCGGTATTTTAGCTAAATTATACTTTTATATCTGAAAAACTGAGCGGAAAATCCTCAGATCCCGTAAATTTCAGGGGTACTTTCAGAATATTTTTTTATTCAAGGAATTTCCAAATATTCTAATTCTAAAACACCCGTTAAGGGTTGCTCCCTCCCACTTACCCTGGATGATGAAGGAACGCTAGTTCCTATGTCATCCAATATTTGTGCAAAAACAGTTCTAGGGAGGGCTCAGGGTTCGCCAGAAGGGCTCCCCCCGACAAACCCCTCCCTGATTTAAAACAACCCTCAACGTTCACAAAAAGTCCTTATATACTAATACAATTTCCTATATACTATCTTACAGTTACGTATTTACTACGTACTAGAATTCTTACAGACTAAACATAAAAAACAGCATAATTGACATGCAATGCCTAGGATTGACCCTGACTTTAGGAAAAGGGCCAACCGGCGCAGAAGTAGGGAAACAAAGAAACCGCACCCAACCCGCGTAACGGACAGGGTAACGGCTCCCCGTGGTACCCTACAGTACCAGCGACCCCCAACGTCCGCTGTGGAGAAAAGTACCTGGAATCAAAAAAAAAGCAGAAACGTAAAATATGAAGATGAAAAACCAGGACATGCCAGCAATTAAAGGCGCCCAAAATAAAGAAAAAAAAATAGATATCACAGTGAAAAAAAAAAAAAAATCTAAAACAGTCAATCTGAAGTCCATACTTTCATGTATCACTGTCTTCAGTTTTAAGACGAATCTCTCAATATTGGGTGAGAACAATTCAGGGCGCCGAAGCCGAATGACAGCATATAGGACTTTAACTGAATATTTTCAATTTCAATTTATTAATCAATTTATTAATCTTTAATATAATTTACAAGTACGTGTAACATTTAAACATTATATGCATATATTAAACAACAAGAATGACAACATCCCCAGTCAGCAAATATTTTGCTGGTATAAGGGGACGCAAAATATTCCGGAGCAATTATTTTTTACAAGTTAAGTAAATAATTATAACACACAAAATCACACACCACTCTTAACAACGCGTGCTTCAAAAACACTCCTTTTAACTTTTTTCTTAAATAGTTCGATATTAGGCACTACTTTTATTTCTCGTGGAAGCGAATTAAATATTGATATTGAGGTATTTTAGAAACTATACCTTTCTCTGTTGGTCCTTGGAGTTTTGCACCTTATGTTATTTGCTGTTCTCGTATTTCTCGAGTGTATGTCACTGTTTAACTGGATACTTATGTTAGTCTTCATTAGTTTATTCTTTATTTTGTATAACATTTTAGCTTTTTCCACATAAATTATTTCTTCCAGATTAAGCATATTGGTGATTTTATAGACCTCTATAGTTCTGGTGTACTTATTTAAATTAAAAGTTATCTTCAATGCTTTATTCATTATTCTTTGAATCATCCCTCTTAAGTGCTGGCTGCAATGCGACCACACGATTAACCCATATGTAATGTGGGGTAGAATGAAAGAGTTATAAATCATCGCTTTAGTTTTATTGTCGAACACTTCACTTCTTCTCATCACGCCCACCATTGGCCCAAGCTTCTTTAATATCAACTGTATATGGTTTGTCCAGGACAATTTTTCGTCTAATTCAAGTCCCAAATATTTTACAGTCTTTGTTTTTTCAATCTGTTCATCCTTTATTTTGACTATCAGATCAATGGGAGTTTTATTTTTCTGTCGAAGAATCATATATTTTGTTTTATTAATGTTAATCGTTAGATAGTTTTTATTGAGCCAGGAAACAAACTTTGTAAGGTCGCTATTGATAATACCTTGTAACACACCTTTACTATATCCACTGTATATAAGAAGCGTGTCATCTGCATAAATAAAATACTTCGCTGACAAATTATAATATCTCAAATTATCTATATACAGCAAATACATCAGAGGACCCAAAATTGAACCTTGCGGCACTCCTATGTTTATTGCTATTTTTTCACTCATGTTATTAAAATTTTTTGTCATGGCTTCTCTTCCCCTGATATAACTTTCAATCAACTTCAATGCATTGCCTCTGAAGCCCATTTTATACAAAGAACACAAAAGTCTATCGTGATTCACAGTGTCAAAAGCCTTTGACAAGTCGATGAATATGGGAATAACATATTTGCCTTTATCCATCTCTTCATTTACAAAATTCATGGCATCCATCAATGCTGACGAAGTGTTGCTCCCTTTCTGGAAGCCGTATTGGTGGGGATCAAAGCCATCATTTTTCTGTATAAAGTCCATAAATCTTGAATGTAATACCTTCTCAAAAACTTTACCCAAAGTCGGAAGCAAACTTATAGGTCTGTAATTACCAGATTCACTTTTATTTCCTGCTTTATGTATCGGTATTATTTTAGCAATTTTTAAACATTTAGGAAATTCACATTTTTCTATACAGCCATTTATTAATATAGACAATGGTTCTGAAATTATACCCTGGAGGGTTTTTACGTCTTTTGCCGAGATTTCATCGTAACCACAGGCTGAACTATTTTTAAGCTTCTTGATGATGTTCAATATCTCTGTCCCGTCAGTTGGAGCAATAAATATGCTATCACGCATCGTAGGCACTTGATTGGTCCCTGATGTATTTCCTGTGTCATTTTGTTTAAATTTTTCACTCAGCTTCATCCCGATTGAACAAAAGTATTCATTCATACTATCAGCTATTTTCTGGCTATCTCTCATAGTACCCTCAGGGGTAACCAATTCATCAATTCCAATCATTCCGTCTCGTTTGCGATTACCGATAGTTTCATTAATTATTTTCCAAAATTTTTTGCTGTCACCATTGGCCTGTTCTACTTTTAAACCTATGAAATTTCTTTTAGCCTTTCTTATTTCGTTAGATACCATATTCTTACATTGCTTGTATGCCTTTTTTATATCCTCGGAAGTATTTCTCGTTTTTTGCATTGCATACAGTTTATTTCTTTTTTTGATCAATTCCATAATATCTGGAGTTAGCCAGTCATTATTAATTCTCATACGAACTTTTTTTATTGTGGTTGCCGATGCCTTTGATTCGGAAATTATCTTCACTAGGTCTTCAAAACTGTAGTTGTTCATTTGTGTTTCGTTTAATCGACTCTGCACAAGCTCCACGAAGGATACAGGATTCACCACAGTTTTCTCAATTAATTGAAATTTACATTTTCTTTTTGACATATTGTTTATACAGGTATTTATTATTTTGTGATCAAGACCCGTCCAATCATGTAATTCTAGAGAAAATGATTTTCCCGTACTATCTAACACATGATCAATTATAGTTCTTGATTCGTCAGTAACTCTTGTTGCACATTCGTAATCAATCTTATTAATTATCTTAAAGTCATTTGATTCCACCGCAAATTTATAAGTGCACACTTGTACAGATTCGTTATTCAACAAATCAATATTCGTATCACTGAAAACTATCATCTTTTTGTATTTCTGCAGAATTTCATCAATATCTTCCAAAAATTCATTAACTGGATCCTTTGTAGACGATCTATACAATGTACAAATTTTTAGTCGTTCGCCACCTACAATTATCTCAATTAAAATGAAATTATACTTAATGGATTCATATAGCACTTTGAACTTTAATGTGTCTTTGATGTAAATTGCAGTTCCTCCACCTCGGTGATCGGAATTCCTACAATTAAATACACTTTTGTACCCTTTGAGATTATAATAACTACATTCATCAGAGAACAGCCACGTTTCATTGAGGACTAGAACATCAGGAGCTGAGAATTCTTTCAACATTATTTCTACTTCGTGCATTTTATTTCGAGTGCTTCGCATATTAGCATACAGGATATTAAATTTTTCATTATATTTTGGAACATCTGGTGCTACTTAACAGTTCAGTCCATAGTCTGTGAGCTCTCTAATTCGAGCATCCATCGCCTGCCACATCGGGCACTCGCGACTCGTGGCCACATGATCAGTAAGATCCTTTTTCCCCTGACAATTGGCACATTTTGGTTTCTCCTCAGATTTTTTCTTTGGACATTCGACAATAGTATGATCCTCTGAACAATATATGCATCTTCTTGGTGCCACACAGTGCCTCTGGGTATGACCATAGGACAGGCATCTGAAACACTGCATCACAGGGCTGTAGTCCTCTACAACCACGCGCTGGAATCCTATGTTCACCTTTCCAGCCCTTGTCAGTTTTTTCCAGGTGTCGGATGTGACCTGGCAAACCAAATTTGCCAGCAGATTGTTCCTATTATTTTTTTTATATTTTATTTTAATTGTCTCCTCTACCTTTAGGTTTTTGTTCTGTTTTTCCATTGACTCATTCATGTCTTTCTCCGAAACTCCCTTAATTAAACCCTTAAAGATCACATACGGGTTTTTCCTTTTCGGTTCTTCTATAGTGAGCTTCATTTGTTTACCAATTTCCTCTTTAAGGGCCACTTTATCATCAATGGTGGGGCAGTTGACTACAATTTTATTTTTCTTTAGTTTTCTGACATTAGCTATTCCTATGCCTTTACTCCTGACATTGACACTTCTTTTTAAAAGTCCTTCAATATCTTCACTCGAGTATTCCTCGTCATTGGAACTCAAAACCAGTGCGTGTTGCCTACTTTCTGGTTTTTTACCAGCCGTTACATTGGCGTATGAGGTTTTCTTTTCCGTGAATTCAGTTGAAAACTTTTCATTTTGTTCCTTGATTGCACAAATGTTAGTTTCAATTCTTTTCAGGGTTTTAATTATTCCATTTTGTGATTGTTTTTCGTCCAAATATTCCCATTTTTGTTTATAATAAGCAGCCCATTGTAGCAAATCCCTCGTTTTGTTTAAGAAATCATCTTTGACTCCCGCTTTTACGTTTCCCCCGGTGTTGATTAGTAGGATTATTTCCTCTTCCAGCTTCTCTGGAGGACTGGAGTTGGGTGGTTTAGTGTCATCTACTACCTTGCCGCTAGCAGGAGACGACTCACGTGACGAAGGATTTGATCTTGTGGCATATCTGCCAACCACGAGCTGCCTCTGTGTTTGTTTCATTATACTACAATATATAGCTACACTGTAGAAGAGAATCTTTGAGTTATACTATGTATACAGATACAGGGCAATTATGTGCAATGCAGTAGTTCAATAGTATAGAAAAGTATCTATTTAATATTCAATGTAGTCACAATATTATTGGAACTTCAACGCACTGGCCAATAAAACCCAAAATCTGGTGGGTAAGTCACTTGAAAAAAGAGTATCTGGGCAATCATCTCCTCACACAGTCCCTCCAGAGAGGTGTTTCCAGTGAGTCTTATATGGTATTTTTTATGCTCTTTCCAATGGTATTGTTTACTGAATTTTTCAAGCAGATTTATGAGCAGGGTAACAACTTTTTGATTGTAAGCGAAAAAATATGTATATACAGGCAATACTCACTCAGTTTTGAAGATGCGGTAAAAGTTATACCAGATTCGGTATCCTCTCAAAAAACCGCTTCGAGTGAATGTATTACAAGTGGTTTTCCGTCTTCAATAAAGATTTTCCCAAAAATGATGAAACGGAAAAGTCAGTTTTCCACCATGAAAATCACGAGATAGGGACACACTACCACTGACTTTTTTGTTTCCCTGAATCCAAGGAATCTAATGGTATATCACTTAGCCCTCCAGTCCAGCCACTCGAGACCCGGGAACACAATATCACAATTTTCCATATAAAAAAATCACATGAAAATTGTTTTTCATTTAAATTTTCACTCAGGCACGAACTATGCAACTAGAGTCCACCCTCATTCGATAGAGGATTGAATTCTCTTTCAACCGATATATAACACGATATATTACTTGTTATTTAAGAGTTACATTAAATATTTTATACAGAGCGCGATTTTTAACTGTGCGACAGAATGAGATCCGAAGTAATGCCTGATATATAAGATAAGAATATAAGATCCCATTAGATTTTATGACAAAATCTTCGAATATCCAAATCAATATTTTAACTAGTAGATACAGACATACCATATATACATTTTGAATAACCCTACAATCCCTAACATTTATATCACAACCAATTGTCTCGACTCTCTCAAATGTTATTAGGTAGCTAATAGGTACATATACAATTCTAACCCTCGAATTCCCAATCATACCACACATTACAATGACAATTATAAACTACCTATTCCGATTCTGTTCTTATATTATTATCCCTTTAGAGAACCTTTTTAGCAAGGATGCCCCCGTTTTCGTTTCGATTAATCGACGATCGAAAAAAAATCGTATCTTAATATTAATTCGGAATGGAAATTTCGTTCCCATTATTCAACATTAAGTACCTTAGGTAACTATAGGGATGGCTTTTTTTGAAGTATGGCCCCCTCAAAATATAAATAGGTACATAGGTGATTTTTAATCGTCATAAATTTCCACATTTTTTTTTTTTTTTAAGGATCTGGGCTTGCATACACAAACCCAAATACTTTCTTGCACACCTTGCACTAGGCTAAAAGCCTGTATCATCGCCAGCGCCGGGGTTCGAACCTAGCACCTCCCGCTAGAGAGACTGCCGCCTCAACCAACTGCGCCAACCGTGTACTCTTTTTTTTAACCATTTACTACCCTAGAATTCAAAAGCCTTGTTATTTTTTTATAAAGATTTATAATATTTATTTCAAGGTAAATTAGCTTTAAAATCACTCCACGCAAGGAAAGACATGGAAGTATTTAGTCAAATGGCAAATTTGTATCACGATCACCATAAATTCTTCTTCATGTACCGGGCCTATCGGAGGGTATCGATTATCTGTCGAATGTCGATAAGACATCTGAATTATCGTAATCGTAAAATTCATAGTTTTTGGCACCCCTAGTACTTGTTACTTATATGAACGTGTTCCTTTGTATTACCAAGTCTAGGTGTGTTTCTAAAGAAACCTTTTGGTCTGGTACATAGAATCTTAACAAGATTCATAACAATTAATTATTATTAGACTCATCCTTCATCCGCCCCTGTCGTCCTAACTTTGTCATATTATAAGTATAACACGTGACCGGACAAAAACCCATAAGAATATTCCTCAACATAAATAAACCCCAAAAAAGACGAAAGCCCTTAATATTTTTTTTCGAGGGACAGAAGCTCAAATAAACAAATAAAATCTTAATTGAAAAGAAAACATATCTTCCAAAGGCGAGTTTATTGCCGTAGGCAATGTCTGCCAACCAACCACTTGTTACATTCATTTGATATAGACATTACATACAAGTGTATGAAAAATAAAAAAATATATAAATAAATATGAAAATAATAATAATCTAATTGGATTTTAATAATAAAATTAATTGTATCTATAAGCATACGATTTCTTTCAGTGTGAAGCTAGCATAGATTAGAAAATAAGGAAATAAATAGGCGGGTCTGAAATGGGACAGACAATAAAAAGTCTACATTCTATAAATAATTCATCTACTGGAATCCAACTAGTTTGGGCTTCTATCCGTTGAGGATATTTCTGATGGTCTGATGGAAATGAGGTTGTTAAGAAGAATGTGTGGGAAAACGCTGAAAGATAAGATAAGGAATGAGGTCATTAGGGAAATGAGTGACTGCAAGACTGGTGTTGTAACTAGAATGAAAGTGAACAAGCTAAGATTGTTTGGGCATGTTGAGAAAATGAAGGATGACAAAAAATATATATCTGAGTGAACGAAGAGGTGTGAGGAAGCGCGGCCACCCGAAACTGGCCTGGTCCGATCATGTCGACCAGATCCTCAAGGATGGGCGCGTTTTGAGTAAGAGGAATCGGAAAGCGTGTATGACAAACTGTGTATGGGTGTGACGGAAGCTAGGAGTGCGTGTAAGGATAGGGATGTCTGGCGCTCTGTCCTCTCTGCCTACCCTGCAAGGGACGTGGCGTGAGGGTATAGATAGATAGATAGATATTTCTGAAGGACTTTTATCTTTTCTGGGATTTATTCATGTTGAGCAATATTCTTAGGAATGAATTATGGGGAATGAGGGATGATCCACAGTGCGACTGTGGACACCCGAAGCAAACCATGCAGCACATCTTGCGTGATTGCCCCATATACGTGCTTACCCCCGTACAATTGACAGTGCTGCCAGCCTGTCCCCTGAGTTCCTCCAGTGGCTGGAGGCGCTGGATGTCAGACTTTAACGATGTGACAATACTTCGACGTTGCCAATTGAATAAATAAATATTCTTAGGGGTTTTTATCCGGGAACCACTATAACAATAGATTCCCCTCCACTAATAAGTTATCTCTATAAAATGAAAACACTGTCTATAATTAATTTTCTCATATAATGTCATTGAATAATGAGGATTTCGTGAATGATTTCCATACTTTGTGAATGTGTTACCAGAAATGTACGACATTTAGGAATTGTATACAAATCCTAGTAAATGTAAAATTGACGAGTCCAAGTGCCTACTTAGGGCCCAGGGACGATACAATAGAATAAACAATAAATCCCGGGATAGCCGGGTCAATTTAGAAATGCGTGAAATAATTCGTCACAGCTTCTTTAATTCATACTTTTCTTGAGAAATATTTTTTAATTTATTTAACTAAAATATTACACTGTTTGGCATTACAGCGGTCAATCTTTGCGCCAAAGAGTGTACACAGAACAAGTTACAATTTAGAACAATAAAAAAACACGAAAAAATACAACACTACATACAAATATGAGTAGGAAATATACCTTGGCTATCACAATAACATTATAAGAAACACAATGAATAAAAACACTATATGAAAAAATAAATTTTTATGTTTGAATAACTCAAAAACTTGTTATTTTTTCGGGTAAGCTGACATATTATAGATCATCAAGAATAAAAACGTAATCAAACTGAAGAACCTGTTTATTCTTGCAGGTAAACTGGAGTCGCACTTCAAAATTACATAATTTGCTAAATTTGAGATTCGCGCTTTGAAAATGTACATAAATCCTAATAAAATGTGTATAATGTATTACATTAATACATAATATACTAGAAACATGCATAAAATATAATCTATGATAAAAAGAATTTCAAAAAATGAAATTTATTTCACACATTTTCTGTCGACTTTAGGCATTGTATACATTTCCGGGTTTCATACACTTCCGGTAACAAATATAAATCTATGGACCTGTAAGTCGTGTACACGTTCTTCCTACAATATGACCTATCGAACTCAAGATGCTGTTATTATCATAAAATGTTGTGGCCATTTCTCAATAGATGGAGGTAGTATATAACATTGGTGTAATGTGAAATATTCTCTATATTAACTGCAGTAATAAATTACACAAAATTAGGGAGAAATGTAACGGTATAAATACATATTTTGATCATTTACCCCCAAAGCGTCATTCGCAAGCACCAGAACGCCTATCTTTTATGTCCATCCAAAAAAAAATATATAGATTTCGTCAATATAAATATGTACAATAAATTGTCAATTTTTTTTTACCTTACCCAAAGTGCGGCCTTCCAAGAATCACGTGGAATGGCCACGTCGACCAGGTGTAAGTGTAAGGCTAAGTCTGGCGATATGTTCTCTCTACCTACCCCACAAGGGATGTGGTGTGAGGGATAGATTCTGTGCGACGATTTGCAAGAATGTGACGGAAGCAAGATGTGTCTGCCCGTCAATCTGTTCTCTCTACCTCCACCGCAAGGGACTTGTCTCGACAGCATTTCTATTAAGTAATTTATGGTAAATATTAATGTCAAAATTCCTGTGGTATTAGGTATCAAATGTTAAGTACACCTTTCTATACTTCACAATCTCCTGATACTCTATACCCTTTTCATTTCCTGTCCCTTGTCCCCTTCTTTCCTACCTTACACTCAATTGTCTCACATTTCCATCCGACCCTCTTCTACTTGTAGCCAGCCGGCGTGGCACAACGGCACAGTGGCACAAAAGGCTTTCACAATATGACGTCATAGTTTCACGAATTGTTTCAGTAGTTTTTCCATATGAAACAGAGGCGTATAAGAAAATTAATTGGTTTCCAAAAACTACTTATTAAATTTAATGAGATCCTCAGTTCAGATCCTTTTTACAAGACTTGCGCTGGATTTCACCAACTTTTCAGGTGAGGAATAGCGGATATAGGAACCACCTAGCACAAATTTTGTATGAAAAATAATGATAAGTGACTCCTATTTCCGCTATTCTTCACCTAAGAAGTTGGTGAAATCCAGCATTGATCTTTACTCTGGTGTTTTTTTTTGCTGTGAGCAAATTTTGCAATCTATTTTTCAATCACTTCCTGACTACTTAGAGACCAGAAACTTTGCTAACTTTCAATCTCGGTGACAATACAATTCTGTACCAAATTGGACCAGCCTACTCTACCTAGAGACAACAAGAAAAATGTAAACTGTTTGAGGGGTATCCAAGGTTTGTGCGGTGGTATCGTATGAAAGGGCGCTGGAACAGCTATTCAGTTCGTAAGTCAGATGTTGTCCAGCTCAAGCCTCGGAAGACACCGAGCGATCAAGAGAATCCAGTCACCGCATACCGCGGTTTGGTATCTCACGAAAGTGCTTTACGAGTAGAACTCATATCTTGTTTTACTGAATTCTGATTCTGGCTATCCTTGGTGGGAGGTGCCATCTGAATGAAGGAATATAAGCATCCCGGAAGGGCGTGTTTGGTATCGTTTGGAAGACCACGAAAAACGCATCTAGAAGTGACTAAACTGAATTTCTATATTATTATTTTTTTCGTATCTATTTGAACTGGAATAAAAAAAAACTACGACCCATATTTATTCATATACCAATATTATTTCTATATGTATGACAAATTTTGTATTGTATTTTTGAACAAAGGAATGCCTCGATTCGCACCTGTTTTGAATAAGTAAGACTCAGAGTCGTCTTTAGGGACACGACCGCAGAGCTCTGAACAGGGTCTAAGCATTATTTGTCATTTTGAAACATGAAATTATCACACGACCGTAGGAGGTTGCGACTTATTTACTAGAGGACATAGAGAGGTTATATAACAATAACGTATAGTTGCTACAATATTATTAATATAGGTGGTTTCATACACCGACCTGAAGGACTAAAAAGACCCAAAGAAAGTAAAGATTCATAATGCATCATCGAACCATCGAAATATTATTTCACAAAGGACATACAGTAGAAGAAATTTTCCATCCAAATTAAATGTAAAATCATATCATTTGTTCTTGGGACCTGGGACAAAAAATACCCCTCTCTTGGGACAGAATTTGATAATAATAATGATGAAACAAGTAGGTACTTTCATTTTTCTCTAGTCGCGTCATTGTCAAATATCAGTTTTTTTACTCATTGAGCTCACATTTAAAGGTATGAAAAAAATCTAGGCAATGTGGTTATCTAGCTGCCAGAAATCGTAGTACTGCGATAAGCTCGCCCTAGTGAACAAATGTTGTGATTTATATGTTAAATGTAAACATGTCTCTGTATCTTTTTCACCAAAAGTGTAAATAAATAAATGAAAATAATATATATGAATATTTTAAGGCTAAACAATTATTGCATTAACTTTTTCGATGACTCCGAATATTTTTTATTAAGTAATCATATTTATAAATTTTAATTAGACATTATTTTTTAATTAGATTTTTGTGTAGTAAAGGTTTCTCAGTAATAAGAACGAACAAAAAATTGCAGTGTAATAGTGTTTTTGTTAACACCTCGGTCCTGTTTTGACTCTATTCTGTTTTTGTTGAATTCGATGATTTAGAAAAGGCATAGATCTATCTTTGACATCCATATTTTCATCAAAAATAATGATGGTAATATTCTGTAGGTATTCCTAGATGTGCTGTAAACAACTGGAACCTTCTTCATAATAATATTAGGCATTGTGTAAACATGAGCAGACCATATGGGATCTGGGATCCCAAGATGATATTGTACAATGTACTGGGTAAACATACACACAATTAATTGTACAATACGAGGGTATAGTCGTAGGTTTGAGTTATTACAAACTATATACAACCTATATACCAGTGGCAAAGGGTGGATTTCAGTAGAAGGGAAGCCGGGGCTAACATTTCTTATGGGATTACGTCAGATTAGACACTATTATACCTTACATTTTTTCCAAAAGGTAGCTCGATGGGAATCGTGTTCTTAGGTATATTTGCACCTGCTATGTACTTACCAGTGGCGAAGAATGACTTCTCATAAAATACAGTAGATACATTATGTAAATATTTTTTTTTTCAAATTAAATATCTTCCATCGTATTGTATTTTACTATTTAATGTACATAGGTACAGTAAAGTCTTATTAATTCGATATATGCGTATGTGATATTATTTATATCTATTTGAATTCCAATGTGTCGACGTCCTCTGCATGAGAAAAATATTTATTTTGTTTTGTAGAACATGGGGTAACTGAACTAACTATTATAAGAGTGTTATAGTGATGCTAATCAACAATCCATCGATAACAATCCGTTCATCGAAAAAAAATGCATAGATTTCTCTCGATGGTTTGTTGTTGAAAGCATTTTAAAATTTGTACCTACAACTTACCCGCTCTCTATTATATATTTAAAAAAATTGAGATACAGGGTTCAGTAGAACGAAAAAGAGATTCCCACGAGAGATCCACGAAAATTAATGACCCGATATTGAAAAAGGTATATAAAACTGGAACTATTTATGACAAATTAGTGATTCTTTCACTGATCGGTAACTCGTTAGAGCAAGATGTAAGACAGAATGCATAAGCACATGCTGAATTAAAATCAGGACATTCTTTTTTGATGAGCATAATATAGGCTCATTATACAAATATTTCGCTAGGGTCTTTTGGCTAATATTCTTGGGGCATTTATGACTTTGCAATTCTTTCGGAGAAAAATAATTTTCTTCTATTATTATAATCAGCCCTCTAGTCGCGTTTCTTGCAGAGAAAACAGAAAGCCAGACTTTTCTATCCACAGACACACTTCTCGCCTTCGTCACATTTTTTTTACGTAATTTCTCATACACACTCTACGATACATTATACTCAAAACACGTCCTTTCTTAACTAAAAACGCGTTTCGCTACATCAAAATAACCTTTCTAAAATAAATCTTTTGCTCGAGGAATGAACGAGAAAATTATCATAAAAGAATCTGAATTATATCAAAGAGTTTCATTCTCATAAACGACGTTTTTGAAGCTATTTTTTCGATCAAAAAATGTACGTCGATAAATATAGTAAAAAAAAAATATAGTAAATTCAGCTGGAAATTAGACAGGCTTGAATCAATTACTAAATATGACGCAACCTTAAGATCAACATCGCTCATCATATGTTTTTAGAATCGTAAAAAAATCGATGTAATATTTATATGTGAATTTAGCATCACTAATTGCATAGAGTTCATAGCGTAGCTGGCCAGAGTATGTGAGGTGTTTGCTGGTCAACAAGTATTGGCCAATTTAACAGGCCAAAAATAATCCATAGGAATACCAAGCAACGTGGCTCATCTATCTAAACTAAATGTATATCATATACTTATTTATTTATTATATTCTCGCTCATTACATTGTCAAGGATGTGCTAAAAAAATTATTTATTATTTTATTCTGTAAGTAAAGATTTCCTTTCAATGCAACAGAGTTTTAAAAATGTTCAGGATATAACGTGATCAATTAATAAGTATTATATGAATCGCATATTCAAATTTAAAAAAAAAACAGGTCTTAGACTAATTCGGAGAAATCTGAAAAAACGTTTTTACAAATCGCTGTTTGCTGCGGATAGTTGTATTTGAAACCGCCTAACTTTGTATATAAAAATATAATATACATAGTGTATGGGTAATGACTGCTTCTGTTGCCGCGTTAATACTCGTATCTTAAAATGCGCAATTTTTTAAATTTTCGACGGATCACATAATGAACGAAAAAGTTCTCAACAAAACCAAAGAAGGAAGACACTGGCTTAATGCAATAGCAGAAGACGTGCCAGATAGATCGGCAACATAGTGGGTCAAGAGGGTCTCCTATACTTGAATTAATTGAAGGAATGAACGAGGGGACAAACTACAGATGACGACCAAGGAAAAAACACCTGGACGCACAAAAAACACCGCCAGGATATGGACTTCGACTCATACAAAGAGTTAAAAGAACCGGACAGGACTGGGGATGAGTGGAGAATGAGACATGGGGCTTTGCTGCAAACCGATCGTAATGACTGAAACTGGAGAAGAAGAAGGATAATAACAATTCCAGTTTTTTAACACAATTAACTCAAAATCGACAGATCCGTGTTTTTGATACTGTATGCGGTATGACTGATTTTATTGTTTTTTGATTCTTCGAATTATTGCTTGGTTTGAATGAATACTTGACGAAAATTAAAGTTTGGCATCCTTACTAGCTAATCACCTGCGCAATATATCAGCTAATCGTCATTGTACGCTTACATAAAACATCATAATGAATTTAGCAGTTAATATATATTATCACACATGTATCTATATATAGTCTACGTGATATTATTGTGTCTCAAATCATTACATGTATCTACTACTACATTACCTGATGTATGTGTCGACTTAATCTATTTAGAGATCTAATTATTCTAAGTTCTAATTAAATGTTTTGGATCAAGGTATAAATTTAGATAATTTGTGTTTTAATAAAATACCGATATGTCTCCGAGAGAATAGGACTGTTGTTATAATGATGCGAATAAATTGATCTGTCTTTGTCGTTGGTGTCTCTGAATCAACATTTTCCTTTTTAAATTTTAATAACTTCCCAATCTCCAAGGGTTTACGATAAGTTCGTCTAAAATCAATTGGTCTAAAATCTATTTGTCTAAAATCAATTGGTCTAAAATCAATTCGTCTGAAATCAATTCGTCTAATTATCAATTCGTCTAAAATCAATTTGCCTGACGATCAATTCGTTGATTTAAGACGAATTGATTTTAGACGAACTGATTTTAGACCAATTGATTTTAGACGAATTGATTTTAGACGAACTTACCGGACACCTCTCCAAGCACCTTTAAATTTCGCACACATATTTGCTTTAGGTGATCGTTTAAAAATTAAGGATAAGAAGAGCCACTAGATTATACGGTGTTTCTATTACCTCCCAAGTATCAGCAAGCTGTTCTGGGCTCTGGTAAGTGTTGCTAGTCTGGTGGTCTGCAGTGAAGTGCTCTGCTCTGGTATGCCTGGAGCCTCCTGGACTCACTACTACATTACATGGTGCAATAGTAGGAGGAGCTAGTCCTATGCCACCGCCTCCAGTACTATGGATGTAGACTATACTGTAGCAAAGAGTAGGTACTTACCTGATGTGGTGCCTTTCTAGAGCCTATATTCTATGTGTACTACTTGGGTCCTAATCCGCTACAGATTTTGCCTCAGAATTTCAGTAGTAATTGTTGAATCCAGTTCAGAGATACACATACTCTAAAATACCTATCTGCTAATGTTTGTTGGAACAAGTTGATTAAAAGTGTTTCAAGGTCAAAAATACATTAGTTTCCGCATGTAAAATTAGCTCAACAAATCTAATTTTAGAGATATTTTTAGAGTGTTTTGACTTAATTACCATGTCACTCAAAATATACCAAACGATAATTAGTCACCGTGAAAATATTTAGGTGAGAGATATATGGCTTTGGAACATTGTCTCTCTTGCGTACTACATAGACAGAACTCACATTTTTTTAATACTGAATTCTTAATAATTAAAAAAAAAAGTGTCATAACTTATATATTATATTAAATTCAATAAAGGACGACACGTATTAATTTTTTTACATCATAAGGATAACAACCAGAGTCTGCCGAAATTTTATAGACTATTTATCAAAACTTAGCAGCTGGGTACCTACTTGATTACATCCCAAGTAACTCTATCGTCCAATCTCGTATGCATGCGAAAAATAACTCTGAATGGGGATTAGACGTATACGTACGTTTGTCTTATCTATAGGTATACAAAGTAAAGTCTGATTTTTGTGAAGTGTTCGCATAACTCCCGCGTTTTACGATGAATTGCTGCGAAAATTTAAAATAACATTTGTGATAATATAGGCTATATCTTAACGTCGCCGGTTTTTGC
Organism: Ceraclea dissimilis; assembly: GCA_963576895.1. NCBI lineage: Eukaryota > Metazoa > Arthropoda > Insecta > Trichoptera > Leptoceridae > Ceraclea > Ceraclea dissimilis. The sequence continues at coordinate 14,786,488 of OY756370.1, forward strand.
AGAAAATGTTTTTCCTAGGAGATTCCATGATGATGAGGGAATCCAAGGGTTGTGTGGGGTCGAATGTGGTATCGTATGAAAGGGCGTTGGAAAAGAAATTCAGATCTTAAGTCACATTTTGTCCACCTCAAGCCTATAAAGTATGCCGGGTTGGTTTGTTAAATTTGCCATTGCGAAGCACGGGCAACTCAGCTAGCTATAAAATATGTAATAGATAAACTAGGTAGATGTCTTCCTACGAATAACTAAGTACATAATATTAATTATTAGAAGCTGATGCGACAGGTGTAAGGTAATAGCAGCTGATTCGATAAGTAGTTAGACAGTCTCCTGGTATCTCCATACAAATGAGAACATTAGTAGGTATAAGATGGGCGGTCAATAATAGCAACACCGCTACATCATAAAGTGATGGATCGAGAAGCAATTTTCTTTATACTATTAAATCATGTACTCTTCAGGACAAATAAGTTTGTGAATGTATGAATAAATGCACAACTTAACCACCAGGTGGCAATAGTAGTAGGTAAATATAAAAGAGGAATACCTATAGGTCATCATCATGTCAGCCCCCCTGTGTCCATTGTTGAACATAGGCCTCACTCATTGATCTACACAGCTCCCTATCCTGGGCAGACCGCATCCAACCGCCTCCCGCAACTCGCCTTACATCGTCCAAATACCGTGCTTGAGGCCTACCAACACTTCTTCTGCCTGTTCTAGGTCGCCACTCCAGGACTTTCTTTGTCCACATAGAATATGAGATAATTTACCAAAGGCCACCCAGCTAAGCCTCGTCTTCGTACCTATAAGTACATGACTTTAAAATTACGTCGGTGGTGTTAATAATTAAGCAAATTTCTTAAGAGCTTTTGTCTGTTTTAGGATCTATTAACGTTGAGCAATATTCTTATGGGTTTTTGTCCGGTCACGGTTAAAACAGATTTCTAATTAGCGCAACCATTGTGTTTTTTTAAAGGACTATATCCGTTTATTAACTACAGCATTTACGAGTATCCTACATTACACTATTCTTTCTTTACTGTATGCTTTATTAAATGGGAGACAAAATAATAAAAAAGAGTTTTCTCGTAGACAAAGTGTAAAAGTTTACATAAAGCAAAAGCTTTCTTGCTTCATGAATATTATGATACAATACACAATACAATATAAGTTGCATAACAACAACTATACTATACACAGACATAACATTATACATTTATACATCGTAAATATTGCAGCACACAGTGACATACAGTAGAATCTCCTTTCAAGGGATCATTTTGGAGTCCGACTGTGGAGCGGAGAGGCAGACTGTGAGCCATATCGTGTCCGAATGTGCTCTCAGGGCATATGGGGGTGAAACATCTGACTTTATGATGTTGTAGGTTTTCGCAGCATGGTATATATTATATTCTTCCTTTAAGGTTATTCGGGTGTTGGCCGCGTGTCTTTTTATCTTCTCTAGCTTTCGGCAGCGATACTTCTGCCATCTTCAGGATGAAGTAGATTTTTCTATGTAAACGTCCGTCGAGTCATCAGTAATTTACTGCCGCAGCGTGAGCAGTGGTGTGTTGAAGGGTAAAGTTATTGTGATGTGTGAGTGTTACTGCCGCAGCGTGAGCAGCTGTGTGTTGAGTTGCTTTATTTATACTTTATGTGTCTAAATGAAGCGGCGACGACATACCTAAGGACACTCGATTTCGAAATCTGACAAATAATTTTTATTGTGCAATATACATGTAGTGTCTGTCGCGTTTTTTCTGTTTTTTGGGGTTAATTTCGCTTCAATAAAAAAACTTTTACAGTTATTCTTAGATTTTAATGCAGTTAACAGTACAAAATTAAATTCTCCGCGACTTTCGGGAAACGAGTTTCTGTCTTTTGGAAAAATTATCCTAAGTGTTTTTCACATTTTTTTTTTGAGAAATCTCTACAAGAATAAAAAACTTTTGCTGCCATTCCCTAATAAAGGTTCAATATATCTACTCTATTTTTTCCAAAGCATATTTAGTAACGGTTGTCGAGATCAGAGGTCTCCCGTTTTTAGAATTTTTTTAAATGTCAGTATGCGTACTTAGGGTGCGTAAAATCGGATATTTGGTGTAGGTAAACTAAAAAGTATTATAGAATTTGTACTCAGATTCTTCTCACAGCAAATCCTTATAATGTAAGTACCTACTTTCTAAAGAGTAGGAACATACACACGGGTGTCGCCAGCCTCAGAGCTAGCGGAGGGGGAGGCAACAAGAATTGCAAAAATTGAAATAGCATAAAAACTTGTAAACAGAGCCGCAGACGAATTTTTTTTATGAGACATAGTAAAGGAGGTCGTTATATGGTTTTTTTATTCGAAAATGTGTATAATACTTTGCACAACAGTATGCATGAAAAATGTTTTTTTTATAAAAAGGTAATAAGAAATAGCGCCGCAGTCAATTTTTTTTTATAAAATTGACGGATTACCATGCTCATTTTAGAAAATTTATGATATGATGAAAAAATGTGTGGTAATAATGTGATTTTTTGTGAGGTTTTATCATTTAGTATGAAACTATTCCCCCCTGCACCCCCTTGGTGACGCCCATGACCATACAGACTATAGACTTAGAGACTGGGTAGTTAGGATTGCACAAAGAAGAGGTTTATATTATATTCGCGATGAAAAGAGCTGACTAAAAGAAAATTGTTCAAAGATGACAGTAGGTACCTCAGTTTGTATGAAAAAATATAATAACGCCGCGATATTCTGAGAATCTCTAAATTCGGATTTAAGATTTATATTATTTGCTGAAGACTCATCATCATCATCATCAGTGTTGAAAAGACTATTAATTATATTTTGCCTTTCTGCCCTTTCTCTCTCTCTCTCTCCTTCTACATACCTCAACTAATAAAATTAAATATCCTGTGACTTTGAATTGATGAATGAAAAAAAATGTTGATGGTGTTAGTAATAAGTGAAATTCAAAGTAGGTACCTACCTATTGGTGAACATTTTCATCTTCTTCAGCCTACTCCCGTCCACTCATGGACGAAGGCCTCCTTCATCTGCATCCACACCGCTCTATCCTGGGCTCTCTTGATCTTTTTGACACTAACGTACAATGACTAGATCGTCTCTCCATTATACGTAGTGGTGGTCTTCTTAGGCTCCTGCTATTCGTTCTAGGTTTCCAGGTTAAGACCCTCTTCGACCACTTGTCAGCTGGATCTCTAGCCATGTGACCTGCCCATCGCCATTTGAGAGTTGCGCTACGCTGGGCAATATCTCTTACTCCTGTTCTTTGCCGTATCGTTTCATTTTTCAATCTCTAAGGGCCAGCATGACCTCTTTCCATGGATCTTTGGGTCAGATCACCGAGCACACCGAGATCACCGATCGCGGAGTAAATTTTTCTCTCAATTCTCTCGACATTTTCACAATTTGTTACTTGTTAGTTATACCCTTGTTATTCTCAGATGACGTGACGGGATGGACAGAATGGATATAGTACCTACCTATCTACCTAATATTGTTCTAGTTGCCAGTATTTTACCTGCAACTATACATTAGCAGGTAGCAGGTAGGTAATACAAAAAGATTAGCTCGCACGAGTAGCTCGCTATAATTTCATAATAGATATCATGTTTTTGCATTTTCTATTCACCTGAAGATAGCTGTAAACTATTCAGTATAAAAGCAGTGATTCTAAAAGTTTTTTTTTAATATAAATATATTATTTTTCATTTCTTCTTGTTTTTCTTTCAAGAAATAAGTCAGTCGCAAGTTGAAACTCCCGAGAAAATGTGAAGATGTAATTGTATAAAAATGTGAAAATGTATTAAATTATTATTAAGTTCAGGTACCCTTTCGGTACTAAGTTTATCCTCGTAATTAGTTTTGTCTCATTGTTGTTACTGTTATGCACATCCAGGAATTTACTGAAATCAAAGCTGTTATGCAATTATTGTGTAAAGCGTTCCTAAAGATGAAAATATCAGATTAGAGAAAATTAATTCACTTTACTGTTATCAAATTGGCTGTGTTGTAAAATACTTGTGGATTTACCCAGGGACCAGACAGCTGCCACAGTCAGAAGCATTCTGAAGACGTGACTCTCCAAAGCCATCAAAGCCAGTTTCATGCACTGTGGAGATAGATATGATCTGTTAAACGGCTCCTCAAAATCATCCATCATCACATAGTTCGAGCACTTCTCTCTCCCCCAATTGATGAAACTCTGGACGAAACCAATAATTAGTTAATCTACCAAAAATATTTAAATTAAAAAAAAAATAAAACAGTTTGAGATTCAGTGATCTCCATTATGCTTCATGAAAAAGTACTCGAACGAACAACAAATTATAAAAAAAAAATGTTTTCGCTAATGTAGTGCATGGAATATAAAAGTATAGCGTAATGGTACACACGGGTACCATAACATAATACAACCCTTATACTTTCCTATTAAACTATGGTAAAAATAACAATATTGTAATAAGCTCATGGTACGTATAGGTATAGGTACCTACTCACTTTCATACTATTTATTAAGAACATCTTCTTCTTCAGCTTCTCAGATCCATTGTTGGATATAGGCCTCCCCTTTGGTTCTCCACAACTCCCTGCCCTCAAAGATTATCATATATGTTGTCACTGGCGGATCCAGGATTCAATTTTGGTGGGGGCTGAATGTCGTCACATGGGAAAAAGTACTGTCACTAAACGTTTTGGGGGGGGGCTAAAGGACTGAAACCCCTAGATTTGTTGTATATAAAGTACTTTCACCCATGGTTTTGGGGGGCTTCAGCCCCCTAGCCCCTCCCCTGGATCCGCTAGTGTATGTTGTTGTGTAATTAAAGTAATTTCCCTCTTTAACCGTAAGAGGTATTTAATTTTTTAATCGCCTATATCTTAGCCAGGATTCAGCACTATCATCACTTAAAATATGTAATCTGAGAGTTCTCCCGTGTAAAACTGATTTCTGGACATAGGCGATTTAGTACCAATGCAATCTTACTAAAATATTATAGTGACCATGATTTTTCGATTTTGAAAAGTGTCATGAATATCTCCGGGTAATTTTATGCTAGTATAATTTAATACTGAAGGTATTTTATGGCACTTTTTTAATAAGTGTCTTTTGAAATTCCTTCTTTTATTCCGCGTATTAAAAAACTATCACCACGTACTTAATAATATGTTTTATGAGGAAAGCGCTCGAAATGTTTTCTAAAACTCATAGAAGCTCTTGTTGCTCACACACTTTTAAACCTTTTTTCTTTACTATTGTATAAGAATGTAGACATTCCACGCTACGTTGCGCTTTTTTTTCAAAGTTTATAGAATGAAAAGCTCTCGTTCTGTTCATGAAGAGATAAAACGTTTATAATAAAGAAGATACATGTTAGTAAAACTATTAACAGCAACTTAAGAGTACGCATACTGACATTTCAAAAATTTCTAAAAACGGGAGACCTTACATCTAGACAACTGTTACTAAATATGCTTTGGAAAAAATAGGGTAGATATATTAAACCTTTATCTAGGGAATAACCGTAAAAGATTTTTTATATCTTGTATAGATTTCTCAAAAAAAAATTGAAAAACGCCTCTGATATTTTTTCCGCAAGACAGAAACTCGTTTCCCGAATGTCACGGAGATTTTTTTTTTTGTTATTTTTTTTTACCATTTTATCATGCGAATGTTCACGCGATTTTGAACCATAATAATGCCGTGAAAATGACCGTGACGTTATAGTTGGGTCGCGAACTTTAAATACCGCACAAGTTTTTATCATCTTGATATTATTTCTTCTTCTCCTTCTTACAGAAGGACTAGTGGCCTATTATTTAAGGAAGTAAGTCTCTTGTGAGTTCGACTCCTAACTGTTAATCCGTCTCTTACGTGGTCTATCCAAGAGTCGTCTACTTTGAGGTCAGCTATGCAGTACAATTTGAGAGAACCTGGATGGATCCATTCTCCTCACATTTGCATTGCATACGTACTGGTGTCTCCTTCTCCATCTAACAACATCTTCGACATCGCATAATTCTCTTATTTCTCAATCTATCTCTGAGAGTCTTCCTTTGACCGTTTCTAAGGGTACTTATTTCAGAGACTCTCAGAGCGCTCTTTGTTACCGTACTCTCTGTCCTAGATTCAGTTTCTACTGAATCCTTTGTCGATCAATTTTCCTAAAAACTTGCAAAGCAAAACTAATATTTAGATTGTAGGTACTACTTACCATATTAATTATAAATAATAAAATAAAATAGTCTTTATTGTACTGAAAATAATCGTACAATGGGCGGACGTATTGCCAAATGGCAATTTCTGCCAGCCAACCCATAACAGAGATTAAATTTAGATATATCTAATTATATTAAGTACCAAAAGGGTACCTTAACTTAACAATTTAATTATATAAGATCGTTTTTCTTTAATTACAGATACAGTCGGAAATTTGCATCACCTGAATACTGGAAATAATTTTAATTGGTGAGTATAAGGTGCATATTGTCATCAGTTAAACTATTACTAATATACCATCACAGTAGGTACATTACGATGGGATGTTTCAGAATATCATGCGTCCCCCTGAACAGATCCCCTACGTGGTTTTTATCAATTTTTAGAAAAACAGTAAGAGATAGAAAAAACTATCAAAGACAAAAATAGTCCTTAATAAATTCTCTACAAAAAAGTGAAACACATTTTTCGATAAGACTAGCAGTTCACCCGCAATAGTCGGTCGTAAAATCATTTTTTTTTTGTAATTTACAAAATAATAGCCTCCCATAATTCTACAGAGCAACAGAACTCTGTCAAATGAGCGAATAATATGTACTCGGTCAAATGAGCGAATAACTTCGTATACATAATGTGTTAAATTAAAGTATTTGTTAAATTCGTCATTTTTCAACCCGCGACTTAGACGTCTCGCTAACAGCTAGTTTTACAATATTCTGTTGTACTTTTTAGTGTGTGATAACTTGTACAATAATAAAGTTTTAGTAATTCAGTATTTCGCTGGCTTAGTGACTAAACGGTTGACAAGACTAAATAATTTCCTCTATCAGAGAGAGAGTAATGTTTGGAGGCGACGTTAACATAAATATTGCGCTAACCGCACCGCAGCTAGCGCCGGAAGCAGGGGAACTAGTAGCGATGGTGAGACATCGTTTAACTTGCATTAGACACCTGATGTTGCAGCGGTATAGTATCACGAATATGATACGACTAACGGAAAAATTAGGAAATAATATTGTACCGTTTACATCGTAACAATTTCAAAATTTGTTGTCATTTAAATAAAAAAAAAAAACGTTTTTTTTTAATGAATCTGGGTTTATCGAAGAAAACGCAAATACCTACCTACATCTTTGTACACTTTACAGTAAGCTAGAAAGCTTGTGTCGTGAAGTGGGATAAGTTATGTAGCATCGGGGATCAAACCACCGCCTATTAAAGAATCTAGAAATCTGTAGGTGGGCGCGGGTTCAATCCTCAATGCCGACTTACTCTACTTCACGATAAAAACTTTTCTAACTTATCGTGAGGTGGTGTATAAATATGAGTGAATTTTGGATCCTTTTCGAAAAACTAAGATAGGTATTTTTTATATTAAAAATAGCAGTTGTTTAGGATAACTGGTAAAGATCGCAGCACTCGCCCAAGTGAACAAGTTTTGGCACCTATTACTTGTTACGTTAACATATTCCCGTATTTGTTCACTTGAAGTGTAAATAATAAATAAATACATACTTACATATATTATAATCACGTAGGTAAACAAAATATTCACTCTAAGAATGTTAAAAAATTTTGTCATAGAGAAATGTTTCTCACTCCATAAGTTATAGGTGTAATTTTCTTTATTAACCCGATAGTGGCGACCCCCCGTTATAACGCCGACGATGCATTTGGCTGTCGGCGCGCACATTTAAATTGTTATCAAGTGATAAAGTAGGAAATGTTAAGTCTAAATTATCTACTAAATTCACTGCGAATTTACAACCTGCCTCAAGTAATTTCTACTGCACCTTTCAGAGGTGGAGAATGTTTGTAAAGTAGTGAGGTATGTCTGCAATTAAATTGTTACAATATAACCTAAAGAAGTTGCCAGAAGTTAAAATGCACACAGAGATCCATGGAGAGACAGATGTTGGGTGTGAGCCTCAGCGATAGAATTAGAAATGAGGAAATCAGACGAAGAACCCAAGTTGTCGACGTCATGGATCATACAGCAAGACTTATAAATGGCAATGGCAGGGCACATAGCAAGACAAGAGGAAAATGGATGGAAACCCAGACTCGTAAAGTGGAGGCCATGGGAAAACAGAAAAGGTGTCGGAAGGCCCCAGAAAAGATGGGCGGACGACGTGACCTCGGTAGCGGGTAGGCAGTGGGTCCGAAAAGTGAGGGATAGAAAAGACTGGTAACAAATGGTAGAGGCCTATATCCAGCAGGAGGGAGCAAGGCGGATAAAGAAGAAGAACCTGATACGAAGGAGAGGCAGTAGTGCCTATCTAAATGAGATAAAAAGAGACTGAAAGCTTTTGAGATGTGGTCCTATAGAGGAGAATTTTAGGAATTTCTTGGAGGATTCACATAACGAACGAAGAAGTTCTCAACAAAATCAAAGGAGGAAGACGCCTGCTCAGTGCAATAGCAGAAAGACGTGCCAGTAGATGGATCGGCCACATAGTGCGTCAAGAGGGTCTCCTATTTGAATTAATTGAATGAATGAACGAGGGGACAAACTACAGAGGACGACCAAGGAAAGAATACCTGGACAACCTGTGCCAGGATATGGGCTTTTGCCTCATATAAAGAGTTAAAAATAACAGCACAGGACTGAGATGAGTGGAGGAGGAGACAAAAATCCGTAGTATTATTAAATAAATAAATAAAAACTTTATTGCCCATAAATATACACACAAAGGGCGGATTTATCGCCTATTGGCGATTTCTGCCAATCAACCCAACTTTGACATATGAAATGAAACATAAATTAAAAAAATAACATACCATGTACTTAATGTACCCGTTAATATAATAGATATAGATAAAAAAATATAAAAAGCAATATATACGAATAATAAAAATAATAAATAATAAATACATACATGAATAGAGCCATCCGCACACAAGCATACATACGCACACACACACCCTCGTCCCTCACACACACATATACATATACACATACATGCATACAAGGGAGAAAAAGGAGGGGAAAAAATGAAATAGGAGGATTAAAGGAAGGGAAATCAGGGATTTTGTGAAATTATGTCGTGGTAGTAGTAAATAAAAATGTAGTTTTAGATTACGACGTAATAACTGGTATGTAATATTAAATTTTAATTTATTTTTGGAAAGATATTTTTAACCATCCATCTTGACAGTTTCAACCCTTCAACAAAGAACAAACAACAAACATGTAAGTACCTACCTAAATAAAAAATTAGATTTTCGTATTTCTCCCACTTTTCTGTTCAAAATGTCCAAACACTTTTTGATCGTCCCTCATCAGACTTCAAACTGTCGTGAAATGTTTTAAACTATTGGATATTCCCTAAAATATTTCGAAATAATTGGAAAGTACCAACCCGTTTAGTCTTCTTTCTCTTTTTTAATCAAAAAGATTAAATTATTCCATAGACATAGGATAAGGCGAGAGATTGATGAGATGCGCGCTGCGCAGTAGCGAATTTTGTAACGCAACATCTTTGTATGGAGCGGACACGTAACGTTGGGCAAAATATTTTGCATCATAGTAGGTATTGAAGTTGAATAATCTTCCTCAACATTATAGGATATAATTAATGAAAATCGATCCATTTATTTATTCCCAATTACTTCATCAGTATATAATTAATACTTTTCCGAACAAATTTAAACATTAAAACTGGATTTTCTGGTCCATGAAAATATTTATATTGATTGAAATAAATAAATAAAACCTTTACAAAGAACATTATTCCAAATAGCGGGTTTATTGCCGTAGGAAATGTCTGCTAACCAACCACTTGTGACGTTGAAACAATAAAAATTGTACAAATACTTAGGAGAGTATGAAAACCAAAAATAAAAATAAAAAACAGAAATCGCTATCGATATACAAAAATGTTTTCTCTGTTATAACGTTATATATGTACGACCTTAAAGGAACAACAATATTAAACCGTTTGCACATAGAACTGAAGAAAACTGCAAGATTTGAAAATCACTCTAAAAACAAGATTTTTGGCTAACTTTACGTGCAGTATATTGGCTTATGCGCAACACGCCAAAAAAGACACCTCTGACACTCTTATATTATTCTATTTCTATGAATGAATTCAAATTGTAATGTCGCAAGCGGTTGGTTGACAGACAATGCCTGAGGCAGTTAACCCGCCATCTGATTTTTTTAAAATACAGATTTATTGAATTTACTGAGTGGCAAAGCAACACGGGAAACACACCATCCAACTCCCTGCCCTGCATTACAGAGACGCCGCCCGGATTCAATCAACAGAGAAGGATCTGGTCGGCTCTAAACAGAATCCGAACTGGTCATGGCAGGTGCGCAGATTTCTCCCACAAGTGTGGATGGCGAGAGTCCCCTGAATGCGATTGCGGAGCCGACAGGCAGACCATTCAACACATAGTTACCGGGTGTGCACTCAGAGCGTACAGTGGCAATGCATCGGATTTCCTAACCCTTAGCGACGAAGCAATACAATACATAAGAAATCTAGATTTAAGTCTCTGACAAACAGTTCACTCTGCGCTTTTGACTTTTATTTTTACACTTTGACATAACGAATGTTATATGAAATAGGCGTGATGTTGGCCATACGATAAATAAATAAATTGAATTTAAATATTAATTCTAAATACAAGCAACGCCGCAAGCGATAAAATTTGTAACCAAAAATATACGTAATTTATTTATAACCTTCGGTTTCCAAGTAGTCACCCACGCTACGCTCGTAGGTTGATGTCTTTGTAAGGGAAAAAGTATAAAGATTTTTTTAATGTATTAAAAATGGACTCGATTATATCGGAAGGTCCTTGAGTTCGGCGGCGAACTTGAGTGGTTTACCTCACTTGAACAATTCAACATCACAAGTTCGATCGATACGTTCAAAAAATTAACGTTTCTTACGTTCGAAGGAGAATGCTCAATAATAAACCTGAATCAAAAAGGTATTAGGTACCCATAGATTTTGAAAATTATTATAATTCCATTTGCCACGGCAGACTTTCCTTTCTTTAAGTACACTTCTTGCCTCCGTCACATTCATGCAATTCGTCATACACACTCTTCGATCTTCGATTCCTTTTACTCAAAACACGTCTTTGTATGACGTGTCCACTGAAACAAACAGGAGTTACAGTTTTTTCCTCGACAGAGACGAGAGGCATCTTCATTCACAAAATGTAGCGTTATGTGAACTCCCTTGGGGTCCTTGGGGAGGAAGCAGGATGGGTGCTTAAGTGATCACTTTATGCCCAGGGCAACATTCACCCATTCCACCACATCCTGTTGTTGTGCGTGTAATTTTTGAAAGTTTTATGAAATTATTTCACATTGACCCAGTGTTCCAGAAGCTAACGCCATCTGCTGAGGAGTGGATGCATCATTTGCAACCTACTTTTTTCTGTCTGTGTAATGCAGATTAATCCAGTTCAATACCTAAAAAAATAGGTATATCTCAAATCACAAAAAGAAGTGGTCGGTAGCCTGGTTGGTAACTCGCTCGACTGTTAATCCAGTGGGCGGGGGTTAAAACCCGACTTACTCCACTTCACAACACAAGCTTTTAAGCTTTCTGTGAAGTGTGCAAAGATGTATTTGGGTTTATTTCGTTAACCCAGATTCATTTTTTATATATAAAAAAAAAGTTAGGTACACTTTATCAAATCAATGTTTTAATACCTGCTCACTATTATTCACTTCTCCTCTATAATACTGTAGGTATACTTACTATAGATATCTTCTTTTTCTTCAGCGCCCGATGAAGCGATTTCGATCGCTTGGCTTTCAATATTGTTTTATTTGTGTTTGCAGAGTAAAGTTAGGGATGCCAAAAGTAAACCCCATTGTGCGAATAATAATGACGTTTAGTGGTGGAAATTTTACCACGACATATAATTATTATTCCAGTCTCTTTGTCTGTATGTGGCTTCGGATTTGGAAGGTAATTCCATAATTTATCGAATAATTATCATTGTCTAGTATCTTTACAAACTAGGGAATCAAAAATATATTTTTTTTAAATATTTGTTTAAAAGTTTAGCTAAGAAGTTCAGTATTTTTTCTTTCTGAAAATCTGCACAATTTTTATTTCAATTTCGACAAAATATGTGGGTATGCTAGGGGGTCAAAAGTTGTTTTGAAAATCAATTAAATCACTATTTTTCCATACAAAATTATTACCTGCGGGGCTAATTATACATATGATTGTCCTTATTACGCATTCCTTATTCCTATTATTTTTTCTGATAAAAAAAAAAACACTCCTATAGTTTATATTTCACGCTTTGATTATAACCGCCCTCCTACCTACAAAAGCTGCACCACGAATAAAATAAGAAGCATCAAATAATTTATGTAAAGGTGCGAGTAGGTACGTGATATTAAAATATGAACACCTACACAATAATATCATATTTAATGGGTGTAATTGTCTTCATGTTGAATTTGTATAGACTTGTATTGAAACAATTGAGTTATGACTTATCTATGTCAAATGGAATTATAGTAATAATGTTCAAAATCTATGATTGCACAATTTTCTTTCAAAATCAAAAGAACTTAGTGCATATTTTAACCTTTTGATGCGTTTTGTTTTAGACAACCCTGTCTACGTTAGCATGATATCTGTGTTTGTATATTTACAAATAGACAGGGAATGAGTAGCTTGTCAATAGCGTCACACAAATAATATTCTAAACACTCTTAGGTATCAGAAGCAGCTATAGATGCTCAGACAGACATACAAACAGACAAACATGTTTTGATTGTGTCTGTAGATTGTATTAGACAATTATATTGTATTAGAAGGATGCTGGCAGCGATAACAAACCTTAGGTTTAGAAGACAGTCCACAAAAATTAAATGTGGATTTTCCATTTTGTTATGTAAAAAAACTCCGTTCGAAAGTAATGCGCGACTTGATTTAATTTGAAAAAAAAAAACGCTACATATTTAATTTTGATTTGAAAAAACTGCTGATTATTTATTTTTCTAAAGGTTTGCTTACACGAGCAACTAATGCCGAAAGAATTGCGCATTTAATTGCTCAAGTTGGGGCAACACGATACAATAGAAAGTAAAGGTCAGTACTTTTCATTTTAGGGAACATAATTTAAAAACAGAATTGTTTTGCTTTGGGTTTAAAATTGATTGATTGCATTGATTATTGTACTGCCTTACGATTCCGAATTGAAAAACGCATTCACCAATCTTGTTGCAGCCTTTGAAATTGCGTCCACCCCTTCGCTCGACCATGTAGACCAGTTGCTAAGTACGGACATATTTTGAGCAAAACGAATCGTAAAATGTATAGTGACAAATTGTATGGGTGTAACGGAAGCCTCTCCAGGGCGAAAAATACGGGCTACTGCAACTAATTATGAAAGGTAAAATAGAGGGACCTGAGGAATAGGAAGACGCCAGATGTCGTGGCTCCGAAATGTTCGTGAGTGGACTGGCATCAGGAACGTCGGCGAGCTGTTCCGGACTGCGGCAGACAGCGATGCTTTTGCCATAGTGATCACCAACGTCGGAGGGACCCGATAGGGCACGAAGAGAAAAAGAACGGAAGCATGATATGTATGTATTGTGTGTGTAATAATAGGGCATGTCTGGCGATCTCTTCTCTCTGCCTACCTTGCAAGTTGCAAGAGACGGCTATTGAATATAACGGATGTATGAAATGTTCTCAGTTACATAGATGGTTATTGATATCTGCATTAGCAGTATGTTGTAGCATCTATTCCGGTAAGCCCTTTATAATATTAGAAGATAGGTATAAAGATATATAGTTTGACAGAGTTCCAACTCTGATTGTAAGATTTATTAACAAATCGTTTTATTGCTAGACTTCATTATAAAATCATTAATAGCTAATATTCCCACTAATTGTCATACAAATAACTCGAGATTTTTCAGACGTGTAAATATCACTAAACGCCTAATTAAAAATTCCCTTTATATTTAGGTCGCTTCCGGGTGTTTTCATATCTATTAGTCATCATCATAATAATAATTGGACTATTTTGGGCGCCGTTTAGCGATAAAATCGCCCCAAGGGCACCTTATATTTTTCTTTATCACCACATAGGATCGTCACAAACAAAATAATAAAAATTAATCTAATCAGTTTTGGCTAACTCCGGTATTGGCTGACCAGTTTATTATTTATTTACCAGTTTATTTATTTGGACCCCAACGCCGCATGCCACGAATTGGGCAATCATAATACGAGTATATGCTGTTTTTCCGATCTATACTATAAAATAAAGTGCCTTTTCCTTGTCGCATATAGACTCCGAAACCGTTCATCCGATTGAAATGAAACTTTGTCAAATTGTTGTGCTTGCCCCAAATCTTGCATTAAAATCTAGGCCCTAGGGAATGAGCGTAAAAGTTTTTTTGAATGAAGCTAAATGAACTTACAACGCTATTTTTAATTTTTTTTCAAGCATTTTTGAAACTTAATGCCGCGGTAAATGACCGTAAACTCATGGTTGGGTCCAATGTAAAATCATATTAGGTATTTTCTCCCGGGACCTGGGACAAAAATGACCATAGCGAGACTCTCCCGGGACAGAATTTGATAATACCATTTTTAATTACCAGAATGATAAGCATAAATTTGATAATTACCAGAATGATAAGACAAGACGTATATTCACTACTATAGTCTCGTCAGTGGAGGCTTTTCGTCCAAGTTCCATAATATATACTTACCTATTTTGGCCTATCATTGTTCTTTAGCTCAAAAGATTGTAAATGACCTCTAAATGAATGTGCATCCACTAATCAAACATCCTGCAAGTATAGCTACTTTACCTATGGAAATTTGATTATTAAGGGCATGGCACCAGGAATGACGTCACAGTCTTTTCTCACGGCATTAAGGTTCAAAATCGCGCGACAATCGCATGATAAAATGGTAAAAATAGCGTTTTTTTCATTTTTTGGGGTTAATTTTGCGTCAATCAAAAAACTTTTACGGTTATTCCCTAGATTTTAATGCATATTATCAGTACAAGAAAAAAAATACTCCGCGACTTTCGAGAAACGAGTTACCGTCTTTCGGATAAAAGAACAGAGGTGTTTTTAAATTATTATTTTTTGAGAAATGTATACAAGATATAAAAAATCTTTTACGGTTGTTCCCTAGATAAAGGTTCAATACATATACCGTATTATGTTCCAAAGCTTATTTAGTAACGGTTGTCGAGATAGAAGGTCTCCCGTTTTTAGAAATTTTTTAAATGTCGGTATGCATCCTCTTAATTATTGTACCCACATAATACCTACGTATTGTATTTTTGCAGTATTGTTCTTTTAATAAGTACCCAAATAAATAGAACGCCCCATTTCAGCATTTCAAAAATTATTTATTTTAATTGAGTTTTCAAAACAATACAACGAAATCAACTCTCTTTTATTCTTTGATATTTAATATTAATAATTTTGAATTTCGAGTACGTTTTTAAATAAAGAACGAATTATGTCACGACTAGTACTAACCCGCGAAAATTCACGGAGGGTTGGTCGCTATTCAGTTTTATTATGAAAAAATATGTAGACTGAACAACGCTCCATACCTAGTAAATCTACTACGTAGGTACCACCTTAATGGTCACGTTCGATTTGGATTCTCTATCAAATAATAAAAGGTTCCTTACTAGAAATAAATAAATAAAATCTTTATTGGATATAAAAAATTACACCAAATAGCGGGTTTATTGCCGTAGGCAATGTCTGCCAACCAACCACCAACCAACCAACCAATCACCTTATGATTTTACTAGGTATAATTCAAAGATTTAACTTTTTTTTCAAAATATAATAAAATTCGAGAATGGCCGGATATTTTTCGACATAGGTGAAGACACTGCTATCGCGATTTTTTAAATATTTATTAATTTACTATTTATTTATTTATGTATCTGGTAAATATTCTAACTCCAGGCGACTCTGGACACTCATGTTTCCTCACACCCTCTCATTCGGTGACGGTCCTGAGTTCTGCATTACATTTAGGTCGTTCATACACGTTTACGACGAGAATTATATAAGTTGATGTTACCAGTGTTGCCACCACGTATAAAATATAAAGTTCCAAATTCTAATTTTAATTGGGGCCCTTTCATTTATTGAAGTAACGATGATTATTAAAACAAATTAATGGGACGACATTCTGATCATTATCTTTGGAAATTTATACAATACAATAATTTGATCGTGAACCTCAATAAACCTAACCACACGTACAAATCAGTGGCGGTTATGTACAGACAATTTCCTGTTAGAAGTCCCCTGGTGCAAACTTGGTTTAGTGTTGCTTAGTGTGATAATACGATATGGTTAAATTTTGTCGCTACTTTCAAATTATATTTCAGAACTGTTGTTTAAAACAATTTGCCAATTTTAGAATTATTAGTATAAACTGACAACATTGTTTTTCTAACTTGTGATGGCGGCTTGAAGAGATTATTGGAGTATTTTTTTCTTTTTCCAACTCGCAAAACTATTTTTTCTTTAAAATGATTTCTCTAACGCTACATGTAATATTTTCGGCATTGTAGGTTACTCGTAAAAGATACAATGTGAGAATATTGCGAACCTTTGACAGCTCTTATGACAATATTCAACAATCAGGGCTACCAACAATACAATCTTAAACTCCACTTGCAGGTAACGTCCGCACGGTGGCCAAGACGGATGGAATTAATAATAGTACCACCGCCACCTTGACATTTCTCTCTTTCTCTAGCCATGCTGTAGGATTAATACATAAAACGTTATAGGCGAGGTTGCCGTCATCGTCGCTAAAGAAATGTAAGGAATAACAGTTCCATAACAACGAGTATGACGGACCACGCATTATATTCTGTTAGGAGATTTGACAGGAGTCGAATGAGCTGTACAAAATCTAACTTACGATCTGGATTTTTTTAACAACGTCCTTTCATACACGACCCTTGGATCCCTCTGAAACGCTTTACATATTTTTTGTGTCTGGAGAAAGCTGATCCATTCTTGCACAGAATCGTATTGTCCCCGAGTTTACGTACGTTTGCAAAGTTTCAGCTCTCTAAGTAGTCAGTTTTATAAAGATGGGCGAAGTGATGAACCTGGTTGTCTTTCAATAGTAATAACAGATCATCTGAATTGTCGAACTAGTGGTTCGCCAGAATTTTTAGAATTCAGTTTCTAGTCTTCACTCAATTCTAATTCAAAACTAAAATAAATGTTCGCTATCTAATTTTTTTAATGCTAAATGAATATCAATATTTTTATTGCCCATGTCTAAATCCGCCACTGCATACAAAGGTAGACACGAAATAGCAATAACCATTTACAATTGCCTGAATGGTGGACCTTTATGAAATAATTATTCCACAAGGTAAAGATGTTACTTTCGCTACTAATTAAATGGTAATTAACAGCAATAATGGTTATTGTTGGTAAAATGATTTTCTGCTTTATCGACTCAAATAAGAAATTGTGGAAATCGCTGATTTTAGTTGTACATAATAGTATTTGAGAAACTTTCTATTTGTATCAAATATCACTTTATATTTCTGTCTCTTATCACTTGGAAATTTCGCAATCTCGAAAAAACGAATTTATTCCCGAATTTCGTGCTTTTTACGCGAATAACGCGAATTTCGTGTTTTTTACACATATAATTCAAATTTCAACATTGTTTTACAGGAATAACGTGGAATTTCGCATATTTGACGCGAATTTCGACCTTTATTCTGGAAAACATCGTAAATGAAACATTATCAAAAGGAATGTGGCTTTGAAAGTAAGAAAAACTACACTTAAAAAATCTTGCAAAAAGCGTTTTTGGTTTTTCTCAAATATTTATTGTTTAAAAAACCTGCAAAATCTTCCAATTTAATGATATAAATGTATGAAAAATAACACCACATTTGCAAAAAATAACACCACATTTCCCGAAAAATTCAAACCGATTATTTCCAGTCCTTAGTGATAAGTCGCATTTTGAGGATGTAAAACAAATAAAAAATGTCGCGATAGGTCGCTAAATTTCGCACTGTGCGCCGCGGCAAGTGAATCGTGCATGATAGATGCAATCTGACTTCCTCGTACTTACGCACAATTTGTGCGATTGGGGATGTCTGAAAAGATGTGGAACTTTCGCAGATGCGGATAAAAACATTCTAGAACATCCCTGATTCGAATGTTTGAATTCGTTCTTATTTGCTCTTTCTTTTGTTTGCAATAATAACTTGGAAATTAAAGAGACCGTCGCTAGTTCAATCATCTATAGAAGAGAATAATACGTATCAGTGGTGAAGAGTGAATTTCTGTAGGAGGGAAGCCGGGACTAATATTTTTGGTTAAATTAATATGTTAGATTAAACAATAAACATGTTGCAAGACAAGACCCTACAAGATGGATCCCTAAAATCTTAACCCTACACTGCGCCAGTTAACACATCTGATACATTTTGATAAAATGCGCTGTATAATTCACTCCAGAAGATAAAACAGATTTTGTTTTTTAATATCGTCATCTGTACACATTTTGTAGTAGAATTGAATGAAAAAAATGGATTTATGTTCTGACGTAAAAGAATGACGGGTACCACATTTTGGTAGCTTTTTGTGTTGTGAGGAATCATTGTACTTTGTTTCAGTAAAACGAGACTTTCTGCCAATAATAATCCAGAATAAAATTTATAATCTTGCACAAGATATTTATGAGACTCTCTACTATATTTTTTAATAAGAATCCATACATAGTAATAATTGCGGTCTCTTTTAAAAATATATATAAAAATATAACATATTTGATATAAAGCGGGCACCGAGATCGAAATATTACTATATTTCAAATAACGTAATACGAATATAGGTTCCCATTTGAGTTTATTTTTTGATTATATTCATCTTGTTTATTTAGTAGGTAGATCACATTATTAAAGACCTAGAAGGCATTCAACATCAGCACACAAAATTCCAAGAAAAAATTCGCGCAGTGTAGGGTTAAGATGGAGGCCTTGGGAAAATAAGAGAGGCATCGGAAGACCTTAGAAAATATTATCCGAAGACATATATTCGCTGTGGGGAGTGAAAATTGACTACAAGGAGCAACCGATAGAATGAAATGGAAGGATATGGAAGAGACCTATATCCAGCAGTGGAGAACAGAGGGCTGAAGAAGAATAAGATGTATAATTTTATCATCCTAAACCAAAAAGATAACTCGATGGGAATCGTGTTCTTAGGATATTTGCCACTCATATCTAGGTACAATAACTTCCTTCTAATTGTCTCTCAAATAATTTCTTTTTATTTGTCGTCCGTTTATTTATCCAACAATTATTTGATTAGTACGTAATTATTTATTCTATAGAAAATAGACCATTGTTTGTATAATTAGTTTTTAAGTAGGTTCCTGTCTAAAATAAACTGAAATTTATAAGGACGACCTTTTTAAAAATAAATCAAAGCCTAGGGACCCAACTATGATGTCACGGTGTTTTGCCGGGGCGTCAAGGTTCAAAATCGCATGATAAAATGTTCAAAATAGCGTTTTTTCCATTTATTGAGGTTGATTTCGCTTCAATCAAAAAACTTTTACGGTCATTCCACAATCCACATATTTTAAGCATACCTATTATCAATACAAAAAAAACTCCGCGACGTTCGGAAAACGAGTTTCTGTCTTTCTGGAAAAAGATCAGAGGTATTATACACATTTTTTTGAGAAATCTATGCAAGATATAAAAAATATTTTACGGTCAATACCTAGATAAAGGTTCAGTGTATCTACCCTTTTTTTCCAAAGCATATTTAGTAAGGTTGTCGAGATCTAAGGTCTCCCATTTTTAAAGACTTTTGAAATGTCAATATGCCTACTCCTACAACTTGCAAAAGTTGCCACGGTCCTGCGTTACATTGCTACCCGATTTCCACCAGAATTATGTTTATACAAACGGATAGTTTTTTTTTTAGTAAAAAAATGACCTAAAAATATGAATCCTGTCTTATATTTGTTTAGTAGCTTGTTTTTTAATGATTTAGCCTCGCTAAATTATTATTTTTTAGGTCTACATAGATTTATTAGCGACAGAATAAAATATTTACACAGCCCCTTATAATTGTTTGAATTAATACCAAAAAACATCTGTTGACAAATAATAATTTGAAACAATGTTTTGTCAGAAATTCTATTTTGTCTTTTGGGAGAAGTTTCAGGGTTGTCGTAATAGTATAGAAATGTTTTTCCCTAAAATAACAAAAAGTTTCTACCTATTTACGTTTTTAATACTTACTTACTTTCCGTGTCCGGTTTAAAGTCTACCACTCCAATAATCCGCGACTTTATTCGCTTTGTCATTGCCCATAATTTTTTTTATCTCTGGAGAAGGATAATCCAGTTTTGCACAAAAATGTATTGTCACCGAGCTTACGTACGTTTACAAAGTTTTAGGTCTCTAAGTAGTCAGGAAGTGCTTGAAAAATAGACAAAGAAATAAACAACATAGTGAAATTAAGTAAAATCTTGCGATATAAAAATAAAATGTTGTGTGACAACCCTGAAATATGAAAATGTCCTCTCTCTCTGTTTCCGCAGAATATCAAGAAGCATTTTGTTTGGGATTACAAAAGGATTTAAATTATCATTTATTATTATCATCATTCACAATACAACACGGGGTACAATACTCGTATACTCACGGTACAATACTCGCTTATTGTAGGTACAAAACTCGTATACTCGTATACAATACTTTAATCTTCTGATTTCAGAGGATTTTGTATTTTCACGTCATCACTGCTACAATTTGTTTGGACAATATAAATTTATGGACTTACCTACTTTTATTAATTGAATTATAGTGATAGGAACCTACCTAAATGGGTGCAGAACAGTAGAATCATCTGATAATTTTTGTATAGGTACGAGTATGTGATATTATTTAACACTTTTATGACAATTAGGATCAATTGTTGCCAGTTTGTGAAAAGAGAGATATAAAAATATGTCATTTTAGGCATTTAAATTGGCGTCACGGTCCAGGTAAAAATAACTTATTTTTAAATAACCATGCTAGGGTTAGCTGTCAGAGTTCGCTGCATTGGGATAAGCTCACCCTAGTAAACAAACGTTGTTGTGTCTATTTCCTTTTTTATAGAGTTTTGAGTGAAGGGAATCGGAGATTGCGTTTGACAAATTGCATGAATTTGACCTTATAGTCGAGGAGTGTGTGCAAGGATAGGGCGGTCTGGCGCTCTTTCCTCTCTGCCTACCCCGCAAGGGTCGCGGCCTGAGAGGATAGATAAATTATCTCTTTCCATATTTTTCTAATTTATTTACACATCTTTTACAGATATATATTATATATAAATTATAGCATTTGGTCACTAGGGAAAGCTTATCGCAATGCTGCAATCTCTGCCAGCTAACCCTAATGTTTTCGTTAAATAGCAAAACCTCTTCTATGTTATCAATCCTCAAAACTAGATACGCCTTAATTGTCGTTTTCTGGAGCCTCTATAATTCCTAATTGCCCCTTCATTTCATTTATCTGAACATAATTGGATAAAGATGTCGACATTTTACCACAAACGTCCCACTGCGGGCATTAAAAGCCGCTATACAAGATTATTCACTTATTTGTAATGGATTTTAAAAACTTTTCCAAAGTTTCCATGTGTACGAGTAATTCCCTTTCCCGTATATAAAGTCAAAAGTAACTTTTCCTACCATACCATTTATGTACAAAAGTAGTTTTCTTTTATGTAACCACCAAATTGTCATGATAATAATAAGGTTATAACAAGTAAATCTTGAAAATTTGACTTTTGCGTGAAAATATTTTAACCGACATAAACTATGAGTCACCATTATCAGCGGCTCTACAGCCCGTTGTGAGCCTAGGCCTCCTCCAATGTTCGCCTCCATCTCCCTCTATCTTGGCATGCACTCCTCCAGTCCCTAATGCCAACAGCATCCACATCCTTCTGTACTCCATCCATCCAACGGAGTTTGATCTTCCAACACTACGCCTACCTTGTGGCCTTGTATGGAGGATTTTTTTTATGAGTGCAATTAACAAAATAGCACCCTGGAGTTAAGTAGTTTTGCCTTTTGTAAATAATATGACTAATAAGGGTTCATCTGCGTGTGAAAGAGTGCTTGAAACTCTATCTTACTTTCTCAACATTTTGGTCTTGCCAGTTCAAATCGTGTGTTGTTCTCAACATTTTGGTCTTGTTAGTTAAAAACTTGTTACTCTTCTCAACATATTGGTCTTATTAGTTGATAACTTGTTATTCTTCTCAAAATTTTAGTCTCGTCAGCTAAAATCTTGCTATTCTTTTCAACATTTTGGTCTTGTCAGTTTAAAACTTGCTACTTTTCTTAACATTTTGGACTTCCCAGTTAAAATATTGCTATACCCCACAACATTTTGGTCTTATGAGTTAAAACCTTCATCATCCCATAGTTCTCAAACGATAATATGTTATGTTTATGTAGATACCTGCGAACAATAGTATAATATCTTTAAGATGGGTAAGATGGAGTGTGCCCCATATAAAATTCAATACAATGTATCATTGTATCATATTTCAATTAAAGCTACATACATTCAGTAATAATACTTTGACAATAAAACGAAGGCCAGCTGATTGTTGAAACTATCAAAGTCTTTTACAGCCATTCTTTCAAAAAGCACTTATCATACATTTAATACATCTTTAGTGTTTACTGTTGTAACACTGGAGTATCATTTATTACAGTGCTATCGTCAAAATGTGCTTCAATTCCGTATGACATAACTTGCTAACTTCATACTCCATTTAATGTCCTTTTTACTTTATGACTACTTACTTTACTTTGTAATTTTACTTCCTGAATCTATCACGTCACGAGATATCAGTATAGACTGCATTTGTTGCATTTTTATTGCACTGCTTTTTTTCTTCACTTTTCGTTTCCTTATGGGCCCCTCCACCTCCAGGGCATCCGGGTCCAATTTAAGACATAAAATAGCATCATTTATAGTTAGGTGGAGCACAAATACTACTATTATACCCCTACGCGGTTTTTCGCATTTTTGAGAAAATGCTCAATGACAGAAATATTTCTAACTATTTTTTTTAAAACAGATAGGTCATATTTTTGGTAGTCGGAACTTAGGTTATTAAGAAAAACAAGATTGAACCATTTTCGCACAAAATAGAAAAAAGTACAAAATCACAACTGTTCGTCCAAATTTACTTTTTTTTATGTTGGCAGCATGTCGGCTTATACGTAGGACGCCAAAAATGGGACATGTCCATTATGATTTTTTCTGTCTCTTTGGAATTTTTAGATCATAATTGTACACCTAGGTTTTGTTTATCCACAAATGACTGTAGTACCTCTATCCACAGTAAGGATAAGTTGATAATTGCAAAACAAACAGTGTCTCCATTTTAGACGACGTTGTCCATGTTCTATATAATTATTTTAGTGGGCAACATTATTATAATACTGTATACAAACTGTCAGAGTGTACTTACCTATTATAATATGTTGGTTTGGTCTTCTAGTAATACCTACCTACTAGAACTAGACTGGCAGCACTAGACGGGACTAGGTACTGTAGCAGTTGGACCGCTATTCCATTCCCATATTTGTTCATTGCGAAGCAGATACAAGCTTCTAGTCTATTCCGCGACTTATTTCAACCACTCGTTTAATACGTACATATAACGTTTCTGTGTCCCTTTGTAACTCGAAAACCACAAAAAATCGCGGAACATATATTGAGGTATTTAGGTACCCCCAGGGGTGCTCTATCTCTGGACTTCCGCTTGGTCGCACTTCCTGGGACACCCTGTATAGGCTTGCTAGCACTTTTGGCTAATCCGATCGAGCGTTGGTTCTCTCACAAATCAAAGGAAATTTGCCACACGAGCTTGCAAAATGTCTGCACGTTTGTGCGTTTGTTGAGGCAAGTGCTAAGGGCGTCAACCCGGCATTAGTCAAACTTGAATTAATCAAACAGAGTTGAATGCTGCACTGAAAATTGGTACGTGGAAAACAATTACGTGTGGTTATTCTTTAAAAAAAAAAACATAATATACGTACTTCAAAATAATGAATTCTTTCGCTATTCAATCGACTAAACTCATATTTTACATACCTTTTCACACAATACGATAAAATTAGGCAGACTAACCCCATTTGACGTTAGCATTGGAAAAGATATAATAGTTAAATTAATTAAGTACCTACTATTAATATTACTAGGTTGATCGTACAATATTGCTTTAGCAATAATTCCGCCTTTTGGCACACTACCATTGTCCTGTTTTGTAACTGTATGTATTTTTTTGCCAATAAAGATTTATTTATAATTATTTTTATCCGTCATTTCTGACGTTACAGCGTTTAATCGTAATAATGGAAAACGTACTTACATGGACGGGATGAAGGTACAGTAAGCTATCAACTTTGCTAGTAAGTGCTTACGTCCAAGAGATGTGGAATTATAGAATAACGCTGTGATTTTCCGGGTAGAATTTGAATACACAAGTATGTCTACCCGATAGTTTCAGGAACGGACAGCAAAAAAGTTATCTATTGATGTTTGATTTTATATATTACTAACTGTAACCATAAACTTAAACGGGTGCAAATGTGGCACTATATTCATATCATTTATACAAAAAAACTATGGATTCGACACTAATATCGATTTTGTATGTCACTTCCTACCCCCTGCAGCCGCCCCCCTTTCAACCATGTCTCGAGTGTAGATTCACATTATGACTTATTTTATTGTATGTACCTACCGAAAACTATGAATTCGACACTAATATCGACTTTTGTATGTCACCCCCTACTCCCTTTAAACCATGTCTCGAGTGTAAATTCACATTACGATTTATTTTATTGTATGTACCTACCAAAAACTATAGATTCTACACTAATATCGATTTTTGTGCGTCACCTTCGTCCCTGTCTCCCTTCACCCCGCCTTTTCCCTGAGAAATCGAGTGCAAATTTATATTGTGCTATATTTTATTGATATGTAATTTTAATAAAAAAATGTAAAAAAAAACATAATTTCCGGGTACGATATTGCTATGTATCTTCTGACTACAATGATGGAATATCCAGAAACTATAACAAATTTCATAATCTGAATAATAAATGTTTAGTTCGTACATCCCTCACTAGATGGAGAGCGACAACAAAGTTGTTATTATTGTATGAACAGTTAGTAATTCAGTTAGCAAGTTGCCAATCATGTAACTAGATAAATTTACATGGAAATTGGTTTCTATAATAAATGTTGCTAGACACCGCACTTATAACAATTTAATCTGTATATGTACGAGGGATTACGGATCCGAGTATCACACAAACAATGCAACAATAGTCACAGCAACAAGGATCCAATCACACAAACAAACTACAAGCCACAGCAACAAGTATACAATCAAACTACACGTCACAGCAACAAGCATCTAATCACACAAACAAACTACAAGTCACAGCAACAAGCACCGAATCACACATACAATCTACAGGTCACAGGAACAAGCATTGAATCACACAAACTACTTATAAGTCACAGCAAAAAGCATCGAATCACACAAACAAACTACAAGCCACAGCTACAAGCATCTAATTACATAAACAAACTACACGTCACAGTAACAAGCATCGAATCACACAAACTACTTATAAGTCACAGCAACAAGCATTGAATCACACAAACTACCTATAAGTCACAGCAACAAGCATCGAATCACACAAACTACCTATAAGTCACAGCAACAAGCATCGAATCACACAAACTACTAGTCACAGCAACAAGCATTGAATCACACAAGCAAACTACAAATCACAGCAACAAGCATTGAATCACACAAACTACAAGTCATAGCAACAAGTATTGAATCACACAAACAAACTACAAGTCACAGCAACAAGCATCGAATCACACAAACTACAAGTCACAGCAACAAGCATCGAATCACACAAACTACCTACAAGTCACAGCAACAAGCATCCATAATCACACAACATAAAACTACAAGTCACAGTAACAAGCATTGAATCACCCAAACAAACTATAAATCACAGCAACAAGCATCGAATCACACAAAGGACGCTTAGGATTTTTAACAATTGTTCTGTCAGAAATAAGTTTGTCGGTTCATTCGCAAATCATTACAAATTTTTGACGCTAGAATCGCTGGACTTTTATTTGGACTTTTATTAGAGTGGGACGCTTTTCATTGATCGATGGCAATATCATTTTTTCTTCATTTGATTGAAGAGCGAGATAGAATCTTCTTTGATAAGACGTCTTCTCTTTCTCTCTTCACGGCGATATAATTCAGGCTTAGTTTGTAAAAATCCTGCAGTAATTATATTCACCGCAGATCAAGGAGTGTAACTTTACTAAAAAATCATCGAATTTTGTTTTTTTTATTTTACAAAAAATTGTTTCTTCTAAATTCGCTAGCTACCAACGACCTTTTATGTTGTGGGTTCGATTCCCACCCCAGGAACGATTTTTCAAACTAGGTATAATATAATATTCTGAAAAAATTGTAATACCAGCTCTACACGCTTGTTAGGCGTTCGCAAACTTCTTTCACAAAATTGTGGATGCTTTGCAAGCGCTTGCCGCAAATGTCCATTGATTTGTATAGAAATCGATCGTTCACAAGTGCTCACAAACCTAGAAGAGCCGAGAAACCGTTGCGATGACTAGTCATTTCAATTCATTTGTGCTTACATTCATCAGTACGCGAACAGTCCAGTCGCATGTCCAGTAGATGCTTATCTCACACTGTACATCAGTTGAGAGCCTACATAATCGTCAATCTGTTGCCATATAGTCTGTCCTGTTCTGGGCCATATAGTCCGACATCTCTATATCAGGCAGCTAGGTACTTTTTTTAAGTGTGGCACATCGGTAAACTAACGATGTTTCTTTTGCGGTGAATTTTATTAACAATATTTTCGATTACTCGATGTACAATTCCCCTCTCTCGAATCTCGTGAATATAAAAATTTCCTCTTAAGGGATCTCCTTATTAAAATCTGAACGAGTCAGCGGTATCGATAAACGGATTTGTGGGAGGAAAAGAAGAAGAAGAAGATTATAAAAATAGTAATAATAATAATTATAATATTAGACTTATATCATCAAAATTCTCTAAATATCCGACCAAATAATTTTACGTACTAATTGAATTGTATTGATTTTGGCTTTAGAGTTTTTTACAAGATTTTGTTTAACTTTACTCCATTGTTAATTTTTTTGGTTACTTTTTGTCTGCTTGTGCGCAAATCTTGCAATCGATTTTCCAACCACTACACAGATACCTACAAATTACATCCATTGCCAATGGCATGCCATTTGTATAATTATGGTAATAAAGTTTTTTTTGTTATTATTGTAAGTACCTGAAACTTTTCAAATGTACGCAAAGTCGAGAGAAATCGCCAGATTTCCTATCCTTACACACACTTCGCGTTTCCATCACATTCATGCAATTCGTCATACACACTCTACGATTCCTTTTACTGACATGGTCAAGCCATGTGGTCCTTGGACGGTCGCGTTTCCTTACACCTCTCGTTTCTCCCAGGTATATTTTCTTTGTTATCATTTCATCTTTAATTCTCTCTACATGTGCCGACCATCTCAGCTTGTTCACTCTCATTTTGGTCACAAAAAACACTGTTTTTACCATTTTATCATGCGATTGTTCATGCGATTTTGAACCTTAATGGCGTGGGAAATGACCGTGACGGCATAGTTGGGTCGCGAGACCTTAACTACATATTTTAATGTAATCATCCACATGCTCGCCGACCCTCCACGTTTTTTGTGTGAATGAGTAAAAAGACGTTAACCGTCGATTGCGTATACAATCCAAGACAATTACCTACCCCGTCCGCACGTCTTTTTACTCATTCACGCAAACATCGTGGAGGGTCGGCGAGCATGTGGATGAGGCATAAAATGTTTTGGATGTCACTAAGAGAAGCCGTATAATAGTCGCTAGTACCTATCGGACTGTTAGTTTAGAGGTAAAAAGAGGAGTGTTGTACCTCACATACATACGAGTATTATATCACCTATACATATTGTGTAAAGTGAATGAGATATGGGCAACCATTAATCTCTGGAAATGGTTTAAGGGTGCGAAATGGATGAAGCTGTAAAATTTTACGATTATTGATATTATTATCATTGGCATAGTGATCTATGGAGGTATGATCGTTACTCAACCTGATCCAATCAAGAATATAATGATCATTAGTTTAGTTTAGAGTGATGGAATTCTGGATCCTTTTGCGGTACGTAGGTATGTATCTTCTTCTTCTTCTTCTTCTTCATCAGCCTATCCCCGTCCACTCCTGGACAAAGGCCTCCTCCATCTGCTACCATGTTGTCCTGTCCTGTGCAGACTACATCCGGGTTGCACCGACATTTCGGACCAGGTCGTCTCTCCGTCTCAGCTGTGGCCGTCCCACACTTCTGTTCCCATCTTAAGGTCTCCAATTTAGGAAGTTCTCGGTCCACTTGCCCTCTGCGCTTCTAGCCAAGTGTCCTGCCCATTTCCACTTTAGGGATGCTATGCGGTTATTATGTCAGTCACTTTGGTTCTACGTCTTATTTCTTCATGTATGTATATCGTATAATTATTGGACCACTTATTTGGCGCCGTTTAAAGATAAAAATCGCCCCAAAGGCACCTTACATTTAGTGTAATTGTAAATAGGGTGGCAGGCTGGCAGCACTGTCAACAGTATCGGGGTGAAAGGTTATGGAGCAGTCACGCAAGATGTGCTGCATGGTTTGCTTCGAATGATCATGATTCACCAAAGGTTTACGATGACTGAAAGTCGGTAATGTCCTGTTAGTTTGCTACTATGTTGCATTAGCTTCGATTTCAGCATCAATCTGTTATTCCTGGAACACTGGAAGTACAAACACAGACAGAGGCACGCACATACCTTCACCATCACATCACATCAGTGTGGACACTGGACTCTGGACATGAGATGAGAGAGTGTAATGTGGACATACGTATTAAGAGTATGCATACCGACATTTCAAAAATTTCTAAAAACGGGAGACCTTTTTTCTCAACAACTGTTGCTAAATATGCTTTGAAACAAAATAGGGTAGATACATTGAACCGTTATCTAGGGAATAACCGTAAAAGATTTTTTATATCTTGTATAGGTTTCTCAGAAAAAAAATTGAAAAACACCTCACATCTTTTTTCCGAAAGACGGAAACTCGTTTCCCGAAAGTCGCGGAGTAATTTTTTTTTGTACTGATAATATGCATTAAAATCTAGGGAATAACCGTAAAAGTTTTTGATAGACGCAAAATTAACCCCAAACAATGGAAAAAACGCTATTTTTACAATTTTATCATGCAATTGTTCACGCGATTTTGAACCTTAATGCCAAGGGAAATTACTGTGACGTCTTTCTTGGTGCCAAGCCCTTAACAGTACCCACTCAGTTATCTACATAGCTACGACTGTTAGCAGTCACTGTTGGTACACTGGTTCAACGCTGGAGAGATTATAGAACGTATGCGTATGTGTGCAATGTGCATTTATGTACAGTAGTGTTTCAGAATTGTGACATGTTTTGTTGTTTGCTTGTTGCTATTTCACACGAAGAGGCGTTAATCCATATATTTCTCCTAGAACTTGAAACCTATTGAAAAACTTGTTGATTTGATTTATAAATATGTATGAAATGTAATATGTACTACTTTTTTGAATAAAAAAAATATTATTATTTATTATTATTAATGAAGACTGATACAGCAGATTTACTTATCTTACATACTCGTACATATAATAAAAATGGACGTATGTATGTATGTGGGAATGTTTGTTCCACCATAACTCTGGAACGTTTGGAGAAATTTCGACCAAACTTGGTTTTAACGAATTCCCTGCTATTTTGGGATCCAAAGGCTTTGTGGGGTCATGTGTATATAGTGAATGATCGTAAAATATTTTTAATGCCTTGTATATACCTATTGAGAATATAGAAACTTAGACAGTAGGTATGTGTGCTGTAGAGTGTACCTAGAGTTTCTGTTTCTGTTCAACTGTCATTCTTCATCTATCTATCTCGTCTGTCAACTAGTGTTCTCTCTCTACGTGCAGAGGCGATACTAGGATGTAACGGTACGGGCGCTTGCCTCAGACACATCAGATATAGGAAAGGAATCAGAAACCAATGTTGTACAACCCATTTTTTGGCTAAGGCAATAAGAATCGAACCCGCCTCCACTGAATTTACGGTTGAGCGCATCACCAACCGGGCTACCGACCACCTCATTGAAGTAATAATCAAGAAACCACCTAAAAAATATCCGACTCGAAGGACCAAAAATACCTTAAAATCAGATTTTTTCCACACCCGATATTATCTAAGCCGTGACATACAAATAACATCACCATGGCAACCCCACTCTATCGTGACGTCACTTTTGTCTTGGTGACAAACACTTGGGCTACGGAGTATTTTTTCCCATACATTTCATCCAATATTTTGTGACGTCATCATCGCCAAATGTCACTTAGACATGGCCTCCATGATAATATTACGCGGGCCTCGACTCAGGTAATACAATAGACTTTTATATAAAAAGTCTATTGATGATACATTACAATGTACTTCATCCTGGCTCTGCATACACACATCTATATACACAAGACATTCCAGACTTTGATACGATGTTTGCACATCCATATATGCACAAAGTAAGTACATGCAACTTGCAGTTATGACGTAGGTATGTACTTAACTTACATGCATAGTGTATAGTGAGATGCACATTGCGTATGAGCGTGTTTGGTGCTTACCCATATAAATTCTTACGCATTTCAATGTGAGCGCACATGGTTCGAAATTTTGAATTTAAATATATAATAATATATATAATAATAAATATAATAAATTTTATTTACCGTAAATATCTATGTACAATATAATTAAAATATAATCAATATGATATTTTGCACAATATGTTCTAGTCCCCAGACAGCAACTATCGTGCTGGTATAAGGGGACACACAAATATATACGAGTACATATAAGTAGCACTAACACTTTACTTTATTTTCACTATAACATTTTACTTCTCATGTGATGTCTCTTTTTGTAAAAACATACTGCTTAATACGTTTCTTGAACGCATGTATACTTTGTACACTTTTCACCTCATCCGGAATATCATTGAACAACTTGATGGACGAATAAACAAAGCCATATCTTGCTCTGTTGGTTCTGGGTTTAGCTGCTCTCAAATTGTTCACCGATCTGGTATATCTAGTGTGAATGTCTCTGTTATACACCAGACCTATTTAGATATTTAGATTCCGTATTCGAATTTTGAATTTTACTATGAAACATTACTTACTATTTGTGAAAAAGCGTTGAGGGATAGGATAGGAAATGAAGTAATTAGAGAGATGTAAGATGGATTTTGTAACTATATAGATCCAAAGTGAACAAGTTGAAATGTTGAGGACATGTAGAGAGGATGAACGATGGAAGGGTAACAAAGAAAAAATGGAAGAATAAAGAAAAAAATCACCCATATATAGGTATATAGGTGAAAGAAGAGGTGTAAGGAAACGCTGCCTTCCGAAAATCTATTGTATTTTTTTTAGGTTAGGTTATTAAATTGTAAGAAAATATAATATTTATATTGTGTTTCTTTGTCTGATGTTTTGTTTTTTCTAATTGCATGCTGATCTTTCCATATGTTATATTGTTCACTATTGTTCTTGCGTGCATGTCAAATATGTATAAATTGGTCATTTTTGAGCCTTTACTGGTCCACTTGCTGTTAATGTTCTACTATATATGATTTTTGTAAGACTGTGTTCTAGAAAATAAAATAAAATAAAAATAAAATAAAATAATAATTAACAAATAATAGGTACAATGTTGCGTAATTCCTAATTATAATTTACAACAAAGTTAATTATAGGATGTTACTAGAACCGGATCTGTTAGCTCCGATAAGAAAAAAAACTTTTTATATAATCATTATCTTTTTAATTAATTAGTAGGAATTGTAGGTATTTTCTAACATTGAATGCCTAGTAATTTCCCTAGAGACAGAATATATTAGAGTGACATAGGTCTCAATTTTGGCATTCTGCGCATGGTCAAAAAACTTAACATGTCACACGTGGAATTAGGCAAAAGTGAATTTGACTGTTGGTGATAAATCTTCTAGATTTTCTTCTGTTTTATGGGAAAACGGTTCAATCTTTTCTCTAGCGCATAATATAGAAAACAATGCGAGTATTTTCACATTTATTTTCATGGTAAAAAAACAATTTTTTTAATTTGTCTGAAATACTGTTGATAAAGGAGTTAACAATAAATAAATATCTTGATTTTCATTATATTGAAGGTCACTCTGCACACTCAAATAACACAGGCGCCAGTTAGGCGCCTTTTCGTTCGCTCGTCCAGCCCAAAGTTACTGAGACGACCCCAGGGTTAGCCGGAAGGGTTATGGTTTTTATAATTTTCTTTATTTAATTCTGAAATTTTGAAGATTGAGTATTCAATTCTAGACTAGTACGATGACAGATATTTTGCCCTACATCACGTGACCGCTCCATATTAAGCTGATGTCGGCTTACAATATTTGTTACTGCGCAGAGGGTATCTTTTTGTCAACCCCTCTACTTAGTCCTATCTCTATGGTGATTTCAAAATAATCTACCATTTTTGAGGAGACAATTTATAAAAATCTCTTATTAATCACGAACAAACTTTCTTATCATTAATTTTCTAAAAATTTACGACGTTAAGTCAAAGAAAGTACTAATTAATTACTTAATTAGGTCATCTTAAAAATATTTGTCTTTTACAAATCCTTTTTTTTTATTAAGTGCCTATGTTTTTAATTAAGTTCTGTAACCCTTTCAACATCTAGATTATTATTTATGTCGCAATAAAAATTTATAAAAATACATTAAAAATTACAATAAAAGAGGCCAACGATCAGAAAAATCATACATAAATGTTTACTAGGGCGAACTAATCGCATTTCTGCGATTTCTTTCAATATTGCACAAACAATAGCATGATCAAATGTTAAAAATAGCGTTTTTTTTTTAACTTTTTGGAGTTAATTTCGCTTCTTTCAATAAAACTTTACGGTCATTCACTAGATTTTAATCAGAAATTATCAATACGACTAATATTTATTTCTTTGCGACTTTCGGGAAAAAAGTTACGGTCTTTCAAAAAATATTTTAGAGGTGTTTTTCACATTTTTTTTTTTGAGAAATCTATACAAGATAAAAAAAAAAACATTTACGGTCAATCACTAGATAAAGATTTAATGTATCTACCAGGCGCGAAGCTACCTAAGAACACGATTCCCATCGAGTTACCTTTTGGATAAAATGATAGGTGTAGTAGTGTCTAATTTGATGTAATCCAATAAGAAATGTTAGCCCCGGCTTCCCTTCTGCGGAAATCTACACTTCGCCACTGTTATCTACCCTATGAATATTTAGTAAGATTGTCGAGATCTAGGGTTTCAAAAAAATCATCTTTTTTTTAATATCAATATGCCTAATCTTAACCCATTACTACAAGACTGTTGCTGGATTTCACCAACTTCTTAGGTGAGGAAGAGCGGAGATAGGAGCCACCTATCATTATTTTTCATACAAAGTTTGAGCTAGGTGGCTCCTATCTCCGCTATTCCTCACCTCAGAAGTTGGTGAAATCCAGCATGTATAATTTATATGACGTATGGTAGAATTGTAAGTACGAGTATAAAGGTTGGGTCATGTTTGCGGATATATTTGCGGATATTTTCTACGTACGTGATTAAGGAGCAAATTGCCTCAGTGTATTTATACACCGGCCATTATTCTTCATCGCTACATTTACTACTACAAGCTATACTTACTATCGCTGAATAATATCACCCACCTATATTCCTATAGTAGGTATTCTATTCAGTTTATATCGAGTACACTGAATATTTATTTATTTACATTTCAAGTGGCCAAAACACAGGAATACAATGTTAAGAGTATGCATGTTGACATTTCAAAAAAATCTAAAAACGGGAGACCTTATATATTTCGACAACCGTTACTAAATATGCTTTGGAAAAAAATAGAGTAGATACATTGAATCTTTATCTAGAAAATAACCGTAAAAGATTTTTTATATCTTGCATAGATTTCTCAAAAAAAAACGCGAAAACTCATCTGTTCTTTTTTCCGAATGACAGCTGAAACTCGTTTCCCGAAAGTCGGGGAGATTTTTTTCTTATTGATAAATAACCGAAATTACGTTCCTTCAGTGTCCTTATCCAAGGAGGTTACAATCCATTACTTACAAATAAGAGACATAAATATTACACCTACACATGTACAAGTCATAATTACTAATGGTTACAAATGAATTCTAAAAATATTTACAAACAGACAATGATTGAGTCTAGTCATAGCATCATTTTCAATCAGCACAATCTAGTTTGACATTCAGCAACCCTTTCAAGTTCAATTACCTTCTCCCCATCGCTAGAAAGAGACCACAAGATAATTCGACATTGCAGCTTAATCCTTGACTATTTCCTCCTCAGCCACAAACCAGCAGGCATTGGTGGAACGTTGGATATTCAAAATATCGACTTTATACTATTGTCAGCGTAATCTGAATGTTTTTGACCGTCGGTACATAGTGGAAGTCTATTTTTAGGTAAACGTAATAAAGTATTATTGTCAAACGCCTGATGATGAGGACGAAAATTTTCGAACACTAGTCACATAATTTAAAGTCATCAATGTGGATTTTAAAACTAAATACATACCTGTTCATTTTTACCTTATTGTCAGTGTTTTTATACAGAATGTTTCCTTCTGCATGTAAAATCAAAATCAACCGTTTTGGAGATACCTATGACGTTTAGAAAACTAAAGAATATAAAATTTTTCTTTTAGTTTTTTTACTAGGTATATCTGGCAAAGTACAGACTCGATTTTGACAAAACAAAACAGAGATCATAGTAAACATTTTAGGCTTTCGATAAAGACCTTAATTTGTGGATTTTACCTTAGCGATTTTTTTGTAAACAAACTTTTTTTCAAACTGTTTTTATAGAACATAAATTTTAATGAAGACTAAATGAATTCTCAATGATTCGAGAAAGAAAAAACGCTACATTGCCCAACTATGTGGCCATTAACTTTTTTTTATAATAAAGGTTCTGGGCTTGCACAAACCCAAATACTTGCCTGCACACCTTGCATTAGGCTAAAAGCCTGTATCGCAAAAATGGAATACATTGTCAGCGCCGGGGTTTGAACCTGGCTCCTCTCGCTTGAGAGACTGCCGCCTCAACCAACTGCGCCAACCATGTACTATGATGAAGCAAATTGTCCTGTATACTGGATAGGCCATACCATTTCCTTCCTCCCATTTTTTTTCCTAACGTCTCAGATTTCCACCACTGTTAAATAATTTCCAAAAGGGGAGTGTTGCGGTAAACGCAGTGTTTGTCTGAGTGTCTAATATCCGCTGCCATGGTCTGTCTATCATAACAAGATTTGTGGATCAACCCGCAAGGAAATCATTCCATCGAATGTCGACTTCGATGTTGTAAATTCTGGAAGACTAAAGAAAAACGTAGAAGACTTTTGCATGAAATGTTTCTTAATAAGGTGCTCGGGAAATTTTTCAAGCAATAATGGCTAATTGCGGTAATATTTGAGTGCAAATCAGAAAGAAACCTGACTAAAATTTCCAAACCGACTGGATATTCAGCAATTCGTGTCGCCGACATCATGACAATTCTCTTTCTCGTTTGCACTCAATATCGTAGTCTCGCTTTAAATACTGCGAAATTATGTTGCTAAACACGAGTTGTCGCAATTATTGCTCGAAAAATTTCTCGTGCACCTAACTGACTCATTTAATTGAGATTTCCGACCGACCGACGGTGGGTCGAAGAGGAGGAAGTCCACTCAATATCAAATTCGTGTAGGTACTAGGTAGGTATAAGTACTGAATTACATTATTTGTTACATTCGTTATTTTTCAACGGGCGCCTTAGGCGTCTTAGTGCTGTCTAGAAGGAAAATGATCGGATGTTACAAGTTTGTTGGGAGCTAGTATGTTGTTCTTGTGTGTGTACCTACGCGGGTGTGTGTTTGTAGATGGATGTGTTTTGTCAAAGCTATCCAAATAGACAACATGACAGTAATAATAATACTGGAGCTGGTGTATCTTGGAGTTGGAGATAAAACATGGTGTATGAGGAAGAGGAAGGATAGAATACAACAGCCTTAAGGCATCACATATCATACTTACTCCTATCTCCTACTCCAAGTTAGGGTTGCCAGTGCTGGACAAAAAAACCGAAGAAGTTTTAATCCCCCCCTCCCATCTCGCGCAATTTTGCGCCGCAGGCGAAATGTTCTCCGACGATGAGCTCTGTGAAGAGTTATATTTTCCCGAATTCCCGAAAGGAAACATAAAAAAAATACTGACGTAATAATTCAACACAGTGTTCAGTATAGCACCGTATTGCTTTGCAAGTATGTTTGCATTGCGTTTTTGTCTGTCTGTTATTGGGTTATATTGCATTAGTTGTTTGTAATCATATATTTTTATTGCTAACCTGTTGACGGTCCATGTATTGAAAAAGTAAAATATATAAAAAAGGAGATGAATTTTATTTTATGAATATAAATGCTATGTAACTAAATACATAAGTTATCACAAGGGATATAGATGCCTACTATGTATAAAACATGAGATGAAAATAATCAATTTTGTATTCCCTTGAAGGTCGTTATGAAAAATAGGCACTTGATAAACCTATAGGTTTGATCGACGATCGTGTTCAACTTCTCTATGTCCGACTGAAAAACTGGACAGCTTTTTGTCCGCTTTTCCAATTTTTTTTCGACCGGACAGTGTACCTAATAAAAACCGGACATCTGACAACCCTACTTCCAGTACCTGACTACTCAATGTAGCTCCTAGCTGTTACGTATCTATGAGAGAAATTACATTTTATATGATTCAATGTATGTATGTATAAAGATAGATGAATCAGGGAGATCATTTTGCGTATAGGTACCTCAGTTACCTGTAAATTGTGTGATCGATTTGGTAGAGGTACTGCAGTGGCGAAGGGTGGATTTCTGCGGAAGTGAAGCCGGGGCTAACATCTCTTATATGGGATTAAGTCAGATCGTTCATTCATTTTCGTCAGCCTGGGTCTCATCGCAATCGCAGGAGACATCCTCCTCCACCCTTATACCCCACCTGTGCATGTTCTCCCTACACCTAGTGACACCTACACGTAATCTATTGAGTGTCTTCCATGTTAGGTAGGGTAGTTGGTGTCCCGGACCCAAACTTTCCGACAGGTTGACCTGATCTCCACTGTATTGTGTTTGCCAGAGATCTTTCCTTGCCCTGTCTGGTGGTTACGTCAGATTAGACACTATTATATCTATCATTTTTTCCAAAAGGTAACTCGATAGGAATCGTGTTCTTAGGTAGCTTCGCGCCTGAGAGTTACATAGTAAATTTATTACGTCATTTTGGATGAACTGAGATTTTTCTACAGTCTATCAAGAAACATGTGTTTTGAGATTAGGGCGCTTCTTGTATAGAGTTTTGGTAACCACAGTGGCTAGCATTTCAATAGAAATGTCATTGTTGCCAGCAATAAAAATTGTAGTTCACAAATAATCCGAGGCCATATCTCTCGTGAGAGATTGTATATGTTGATTGCTTTGTGAAAATGTTCTAGGAACCTGTACCTACCTAGAATGAATGAAAAAAAAACTAGGAAGGTACACGTTTGACAACAGGATGTGGTGAAATGGTGACGTTGCTCTGGGCGTTACGTGATCACTTAAGCCAATAAAGCCGATTTGAAAGCATCGGAACACCCATCCTGATTTCTCCCCAAGGGAGTTCACATAATCACATAATGCTACATTATGTGAATGTAAATATCTCTGAAAAAGAGAAAAGAAAATTGTAATATGTTTCCTTCTGGGCAAAGCAGAAAAATCAAGTTCTCTACCTAAAATAATTTAGGAACCTATATCACATTTTTTTTCAGGTACTTATGACAGAATCGACAGAAATACAATTTCCGTGGAATCAAACTTTGAACTGAAAAAAAGTATCTTTGCTAAACTAAAAAATAAACGACAAAATATGTCAAAACCAGAATACAGCACAATTTAAATAAGCAGGTACTTGCTTAGGCTATTGTCGATGAAAAAGTTTGAAAATAAAACATAAAATCTGTACACTTTTGTGTATTTTTTTTTATACAAAAGCGCAT
Source organism: Ceraclea dissimilis (assembly GCA_963576895.1). Classification (NCBI taxonomy): domain Eukaryota; kingdom Metazoa; phylum Arthropoda; class Insecta; order Trichoptera; family Leptoceridae; genus Ceraclea; species Ceraclea dissimilis. The sequence goes on from OY756370.1 coordinate 14,825,115, forward strand.
TTTCAACTCTCCCCTATTCAAATATCATTTTGCTTTTTTTCTCTTTCCAATTTTTCACCTGTCAAAAATCTATTTTTCATGCTTCAAACGGTCAATAATATCAGCTATTAGTTCATTTGCAAAACAAAAAAGTGCATGGAACGCAATATGAATTTTAACTTTTAGAACGTATAATACGAATATGTATTTGAATATTTGAATTTGGAAGCAGATCGAGACGCATTTTTAAAAATGGAAAACAAACGAATAGTGAATGAGGAATATAGCACCCGGGGTTATTTTTACGTTTAGTTTTTTAAATTTTAAATGCGAAACGCGTGGACGAATGTTATTTTAATTGTTATTTAATTCTTTAAAACAATTAAATAACTACCCGATACCTACCCATTTTTTTTTTATACTTACCTATCGAACGATATACCTACATACATCTAATAAAAACTCGAATAGGTTCATAAAATTGACGTAAAGTAAAATACTCAAAACCATACGGCCTCCGAATGAAAAAAAATGACGGAAAAGTTTCAATCTACCGTCATCCATTCTGGGCAGTGAACCCTTAGGTCAAAATATGGTTTTATAACAACAAGAGTAGTTTATTAATTGTTTATTGTAATTCTCTTAGAAAATCGTACATCTTTTTACATAATAATGCGCAATAGTTGGTCTAAAAATGTACCCATTTTCTATTTCAATAATGTCAAAGGAAAACAGTAGATACTGGTACATTATTATTTTCCCGCTTCATACCTGTCTGCTGTCTGCAGGTACAATAGTAATCTACTTTATCGACAATATGTTTCTAAAAATATCCGTGACTTTTTTGGCGCTGTCATCGCTTGTCGTGCGCCCTGTATGCGCATTGAAGTAACGCAATATAAAAGTTTTTTTTGTTGTTTTTTTTTTTGTTGTGCCTTATAATAAAAAAAACAGTGAAATGTTTGTTCATTACTACATTTTATTAGGTATCTTAATATTTCATGGGCCATGATACTTGGAATAAGTTTATTTCGCAAATAATTTTATAACTATGTAAGTAAACAATATAGCACGTAAAACTGAATTATAAAACACATTATTCGCAATTTTAATAATGTCTTGTTAGCCGCGTCCTTTGCGGGGTAGGCAGGGAGAAAAAATCCTGAGACTTTCATATCCTTACTTGCTTCCGTCACATTCATGCAATTCGTCATAAACATTTATTTATTCTTTAAGTGAAAAACGAACAAACAATATAAACATATGAAAAAAAAAATACATGGCACATTGTCGCCACGTCAACGTTGTCCTTTAGTTCAATCGTCAATATTGTGGTAAATGATGGGTAAATAAATAATTATCACAGAAAATATTTTTAAAAATCTCATTTATTTACAAAAAAAATATTTTGTACTTTGTGTTCAAGTGTCATTGATTTGCGCTACTCTACGAGCCCAGCGCCCAAGTGACATTTAGTACTTGCGTCATTTCTCTTGTGCCTGGCGTCGTGAGATTGTGGACCACGGGGGTACGACTTTGTTCTAGGCACTTGCATACTTAGGTATAGGATCCGTTTGGCATGAACGGATGAACTGAATAAGAATATAGTCGCCTCTCTTTACTCTCACACAATCATATGGGAATATGTGGACATATGAAAAAAATGTGTTTTTGGTTTTCAGAAGTCTTGTTTTCTTACGATTATAATAAAAATTTAACCTAATTAAATAATAATTATAAGATTTTGTTATATATTTTGGGAACAAAAACTGTATTTACTGCCTAATAATCGTTGACGGCGAATTTTTCCGTGAGGTTATCTTAAATTTTACAGCTGGCAACACGCACACGAAATGACGCCGTTCTGGCTTGTTTGTAATCGTTGTTTTGATGTCAGCCATTTTTACGAATCGGCGTCTCGTGTTCATTCTCGTGTTTTCGTTTTGTTTTTAATGGTTGTGTTGTAGATAAACTATATGTGTTGTGAGAAATAGACTTTTAGATCATATCTTTTAAAGTGTGACGTACTGGTAGATTGTTATTCGTTTTGTGCACGTGGACATTACTGCCTCATAGTAAACATGTGTATGAGACGATTCTGTTATGCGTTGAAACAACAAATGTTTATTTTGAAAGACTCCATCATTTTCGTATTGTAGTTACAAGGTGTAATCTGTGAGAAATAGACTCTTTTATTGTTAACCCCACTGAGACAAGGACTCATTATTATTTATAAGTGTTAAAACTGTGAGAAATGGACTCTTTTATTGCTAACTGCACTGAGACAAGGACTCCTATTATTTTTAAGTGTTAAAACTGTGAGAAATAGACTCTTTTATTGCTAATTATCAGTGACACAAAGAGCCATGGAAAGGAGAATGTTGGGTATTTCACTGAGAGACAGGAAAACTAATGTTTGGATCAGAGAGAGGTCCAAGGTCGTCGATGTCGTTCACAGAGTTTCCAGCCAGAAATGGAGTTGGGCTGGTCATGTGGCCAGAACCACACACTCTAGGTGGATAAAGAAAGTCCTGGAGTGGCGACCTAGAACAGGCAGAAGAAGTGTTGATAGACCTCAAGCACGGTGATCGGACGATGTAAGGCGAGTTGCGAGAGGCGGTTGGATGCGGTCTGCCCAGGATAGGGAGCTGTGGAAATCAATGAGGGAGGCCTATGTTCGACAATGGACGCAGGGGGGCTCACATGATGATGATGATGATTGCTAAGTGCACTGAGACAAGGACTCCTATTATTTTTAAGTGTTAAAACTGTGAGAAATAGACTCTTTTATTGCTAACTGCACTGAGACAAGGACTCCTATTATTTTTAAGTGTTTTTAATTTTGATTTTGATGAAATTGATGATGAATATGATGAAATTTTGAAACACAGTTATCCTAAAAATCCTACATTCACTTAAAATATATATTATATACTCTGTGTTATTACCATTTAAACAATAAATAGTTTGATGAATTTAGTGTCTTTTATTCTACATTTCGGTAACATTGGGCTTGGTGCACACTAGTAATTAAATGATTTCATTTCAGTTAAAAATTTTGATTAACATCATTTTTTTGACTGGAGTGGAATTATTTAGTTACTAGTGGTATCAAAATATTCTTTATGGTCTAGAAATACATTCAAATCTGCCGCCAATTTCTTCAAGGAGCTTTGCTCTGGCCACAACTGCGGTGCTATACATTTTCCGTGTATGCATATGTTTTCTATGTAGTTGTAGTTCTTCTCGTTAGAGTATATGTGTTCTGTGTTGTGGACGCTGTTCTGTGATAAGTGATAAATAAGTGTATTATTGTATTGTAACTAGTTCTAATGTTTCTTTATGTCATGTATTTTTATATATTGTTATGGTGATATTAAGTACAAATTTAATCGAGGTAATTGCCGAATTGTTTTATTGCGTAGTTATATTGTTTTTAAACTATTTCTCATCGAGAAAAAATCAATACTCGGCGTCTGTAAGTTGTACTTCAATTTGTATTGTCCGGCGGCAGCCATGAGGCTGTCTGGTGAGGTTATGTTTCTTTATTATTTTCATTTCGTACACAGTCAATACTCGTTAAATATTTAATATTTTCCCCTAGTGTATTCCGCCGCACATTATTCTGTCTTCTATTATAATTTTGCTTTCAATACTGCGCCATTTTCTTATCAAAACGTCAACTTCTTTACGCCAAGTGTACTGAGAGTTCAAATAACGGTTTTGTGGTCATAATTGCTATATTTTGTATAACATTACTTGTCCCCAGGTCTAACAGATTATAATTTGCAATATAGTATAGCGATACAGGTGGATTTGTACATAATTTATAATTAAATCGACTATAATTGAGTTTGATCGAAGTTTTTCAATTCTACACAATGTACTGTCACTTAGTTAACTTTTAGTTTATAAAAACTTTTATTTCATTACTAAAACATTGTAATCATTTATTTGGACAATTAATAGTTGAATTATCCATTACTTTTAATGTAATTTATGTAATTTAATTAGAAAATTACAATATATTTTGATAAAAATTGTGTTTTGATGTTTTGTTTACATTGTCACAGTTCATAGGTTTGTCAAGATTAGTTTGTTTTGCTAATTTTTCGCATCTCATTATTCGTATTTCAATTTCAAGGATAGGGGTTATTAGACTGAACTCAATGCATAAGATTTTAAGTTCAAATCCCTGCTTTTAAAAATAAAACTTTGTGAACTGTAATCATGAGAAACTTTTTTTATATAAAATAATGATTTTTCTTTTATAAAAAATGAATGTGGGTTTATCGAAATAAACCCAAATACATCTTTGTACACTTTACTGTAAGCTCGAAAAGTTAGTTCCGTGAAGTGAAGTAAGTCGGCATCGGGGATCGAACCTGCGCTCACTGCATTAACAGTCGAGCGTGTTACCAACCAGGCTACCGACCACCTCTTTTTCTGATGTCATTCGTAGTTTTTATTTATTCTTTGACGTATCAAAAATGTACCTAAAATATAACAAAGATAATACACATCCACTATAATAAATAATGCTCACTAGGGCGAGCTTATCGCTAATATACGGCAGTCTTTTCCAGCTAACCCGAGTCAAGTGTTTTTGTCATACCTATTAGGTGTTTTATTTATTTTGAACTTCTAGAACTAAATTGATTTAATCAGAATGGGTGGTGAACCTTATCGCTAAACTTAAGCCCCCCTGATTATTATTTTTTTGTACATCAATTGTTCAAAACCATATTGTTGTTGTTGAGCCAAATTGTCGGCTCATTTTGTTGTGCACTTGAATTCCAAATAGTTAATGTATGGAGCGTGGATAAAATAATTGTTTCATAAACTCTATAATTATATAGTGAGGAACGTATGCATATGTATTATAAGTTGATAGAGAATGCAAATCTTAACTCTTCCTTACCAAATAAGCGTTAAAAATAGGTGCGTAAAATTTGTGTGGAGCGTAGTCGTTAAGTCGCCTCATTTTTACGTACTGAATAGTGAGCCCACCTTTCTCCATACTGCTGTCTTTTTACCGAAACCCTATGTATTGTGTGGCCACAGGAGTTTTCCACAGTTTCGAATGTTGCGCCTATTTTGAAAATGCCTCTGTACTGGTAATAATCCCAAAATAAACCTAAACAAATCTTGCACACTTTACAGTAAACTTGAAAAGCTTGTGTTTTAAAGTGGAGTAAGTCGGCATTGGGCACTTACTCGATTAACAGTCAAGCGCGTCACTTCTAGTTCTAGAACCGCGTGATACCTAATTTGAGTACATGGTTGGTGCAGTTGGTTGAGGCGGCAGTCTCTCAAGCGGGAGATGCCAGGTTCAAACCCCAGCGCTGGCGATGTATTCCACACTTTGCGATACAGGCTTTCGGCCTAGTGCACGGTGTGCAGGAAAGTATTTGGGTTTGAGTATGCAAGCCCAGATCCTTTTTATATAAAAAAAAACTTGTGGAAAAACACAAAACTACTTATATTTTAAATTAAATTCACTAAACTGAATTATAAATGTGAATTATCAATGTATATGTTTATCTTGAAATTTATCATGAAAGTTATTTATTAGGATAATATTATCCCTTGCAACCCAGTTATTATGTATGTATTATTTATTTTTAACATGTGTTTGTGGTGTTGGTTCCAGCTTCCCCCGCCCGCAGCCTTGAGTAGCTAGTGTGCCCCCCCGGCCCCCCCAACACACACACGTACACCATCCACCATCTTATCTTCTAACACACCACCAAACACTACCAGCCCCAACACATTCCGACTGCTAGAGACTTCTGCTTCCGAGGAGATCTCACCGGCCGGAGACATGGATATTGATAAGCAAATGCTCGATGAGGACTCTAAAGTCACCCTGACCATAAGACTTATCATGCAAGGGAAGGTAAGTTCAGCCCAAATCCTTTTTTTTCTCTAGATTTATTTTTTTTCTCATTGCCCCGCTGCCAATAATAACACAACTCTATGATTGCACCTATGCCATATATTTTACAAAGTCTATACAAAGTCCCTTATTTGAAGGCTTAACCCTAAATAAAAAAAATCCCACCAACTTTCATACCACAGCCGTTATCATGTTGGAGGTCTGGGTTCGATTCCCAGCCGCGGCAGATGGACAGACTGGAACTGGTGAAGCTTTCTTAAGTGTGAAGTGATCACAATAAACCAGCCGACGATCAGTCATAATCATGATGGAATGTCCATCCTCTGCCGTATATCTGTTGAGATAATTATTTATTGAAAGTCATTTGAATTTATTTTTTGTAAAAACATTGGATTTTCTACATGTTGTATTAACTCAACAGATATACAGCAAAGTGTGGACTTTCCATCAGGCTTATGACTATTTCTCGGATGGCTTAATGTGATCACTTTACGATCAAGTCGAATATTAAGGCAGCTTAACATCATTGGCATTGGCTTTTGAGTGAGAAAGTTTTAACTCCGAACTCATTTTTCTTTGTGAAACATGATTTGTTTTTAGTTGCAGCATTTTGCCTTATTGATGACAGCTGAATTAGATTTTCCCGTACTGTCTTTGTATCAGAAAGTCTTAAGTCTGTATTTTTTTTCTGCGAAACAATGTTTTTTGAGTTGTGACGTTTTGCTAAATCGACGATACCTAAATTAGTTTGAGACGAGATAATCATATTAGCTATTATTGGTGGTCTATGCGTGAAATGCTTTGGTCTAATGGTCTACTAATTGTGTTACTCTGTCGGTATTGAATGGGTCAAAGGGATGTGTCTAATTCTAGTTTGAGGTCAGCGTTTAGTCTTAGAAGCTGAGTGGAGTGAAATTGATTTGCACCTATAGTACTACATATAATGCAACGTTGATTTGATTGTATATATCAATTATCCTATGTCAGTTGAATATGTATTGTTATAGTATGTACTTTGTAGACCTTTAATTTTCCTCCCGGAAACTAAGAGAGGTCATATTTTCTACTCATGATTTTGTGAATATTTTTACTGCTCATAGGCGAGCAGCTTATAGCTGATATGCCCATATCTACATAGCTTGCTCAATCAAATACACACCCAATTTATTTTAAATTTAAATTAAACGCAGTATTCCTACAACAGTGTAGAAGAATTAAGGATGAAGATTGTCAGGCTTACGACCAACCTCGGCTGGCTTAAGTGATCACTTTACACTCGAGAAACATTCGCCATTTCAGTTCACCCCGGCTGGGATTCGAACCCAGACCTTCGTCTTGCATAGTAGGGATCTTATCATTGCTATCTCTCATAGTCATAGGAACGGCGCATGATAAAAGAGAATTAAATACTTACACATAGTAATGGTTTGGTCATGTGGAGAGAATGTCTGATAGAAAATATATCTAGTATTAGCGAATGAGTTGTGAACATGATGAAAGCAATATAGTAAGGATATACTGGTACGGTGCTCTGTCTTCTCTGTCTACCTGCAAGGGATGCGATGTGATTGTATAGATACTTGATAATGCGTTAAGACCTACCTACATATAATTTAATTGATTGAAATTACTATGCGTAAGGTGGTATCTACCTTCTAGTATATAGACGAGGGTAGGGTCCTTGCTAGGAAGATGCAATTTAGTTTCTAGTTACACTAATTACATATTGTCGTCAGCATGCACGCTTATTATTATTATTATTTCTGCTAGGAGACAGGCTTCCCGTGCATAAGTGGGAGGTTTAACGGCTACAGCCTATAATATTGTTAACCCGGGAGTGGTGTGGTTGGGTGTGATGTGCCCAGAGATCACGTTTTTGCAAAATTATGATCAATGTCACTCCGTTCAGATCTTAACTGTACCTTTCGGCAAAGGTTATTTGTTACTAATGATAATAAATTAATTGGATTAGTTCAGTTGCGATCGTCGCTATAGACGCACAGATTTGAAAATTTCATCTCAAATTTGAATATTTTTTCTTTTCTGTTCATGTTTCATTAAGTTTTGTACAGCGGACTTTTATTAATTATTAAATTATATTACTTTTAAAACATTTCTGTAATAAAAAAAATATTAACGTTTTTACAAACATCTTTTCTGTGTCATTTTGGAGTCATTTAACAATATGCTTTATGTTTTTATACAAAAATAGATATTATCAATGACAGATGTTTACAGTAATTAAAGGATACATGTAAAAATGACAATGTTTTATAAAAATAAGAAAAAAACATTCTGTCCATTTTTTTATTGAAAAAATAATGGCCGGGTATGTTACACCCGCCACACTACTCATTTAAGAAAACTGAGCCACACCAGTAGCGAGTTAAGTTGGTATGTGTAGTAATACTGAACTGAGTAGGTACTACATGCTTATAATTAAGACTATGGTAATTAAATTTTGCAAGCTAAGAGGATACTGAAGCGTTCATGTTGTAATTTATATGGGATTTTATAATTATTGTCATTATTATACTAGTTAGGCCTTGACTCTTCCAAGCGGAAGGTGCCAATGTATTCTGGAACCGACAATGTATTCTGGAGTGCACGATATAGACTTTTAGCTTTCTTCTTCTTCCAAATCGATCCCTCAATGCTGAGGATTGTGACCTTCATGTGGTACTTCTCGCAGCAGTCTGGCCCACCCTGGTCTGTCTTCAGCCCGCTGCAATGATTCTGCAAACGTCATTCCAATGGCATCCGCCACCTGGACCAAGACTTCTGCCTTCAACTCGGCCAGTCATTATTATTTTTTTAACATTCATAATTAAGATTAATTCAGAATCACAATTTGTGTTTTCCACAAGGCTTATGACTGATTGTCATCGGCTGGTTTAATGCGATCACTTTAAACTTAAGTAACATTTACCAATTCCAGTCCATCCATCAAACCAGCCGACGATCAGTCATAAGCCTGATGGAAAGTTCATTCTTTGCTGTACATCTGTTGAGATAACCATAATTAAATTAACAACTCTGTTTTTTTTTCAACACTTTGTTGAGAGTTTTTTCTCAGGGCTACGCCGGGCATTAAAACGATCGCACATAGGAAGAATAATATAAATCTTTAATACAATTTCTTCTTGTCTTCTAGAATTACTGTGTACTGTCAATACCTGTTTATAATTTATAACCATTTTATATAAAACTATCTTATGTATCTGTGTATGTATAATTATAGGCCTAGGCATGTTCTAGTATGTGGTCTAGATTCAGGTTTATATATATATAAGGAGATAATTGTGTATTATTATATACGAATATATATACATGTACAGATACTATTTATAGTATTATTCTACTTGTTGGGCAAATCACATTTATTAACTATAGCGATATAAAGTGGCTCAAGTCAAATTTTAATGATTCATAATTTTTTAATATTATTTTATATCCCCTCGTGGCGCATTCCTTGCGGGGTAGGTGGAGAGAACAGATTGCCAGACTTTCTTATCCTCGAATATACCTTTTGTTTTCGTCAAATTCATGCAGTTCGTCATACACACTCTACGATTTCTTTTACCCGAAACACCTCTATCCTTCAGCAACTGGCCACATTTTCAAGCCACTTTTTTAAACCTCTTCTTTCTCCCAGGTGTATTTTTGTTATTCTTTCGTCATTCATCCACTCTACATGTCCCAACCATCTCAACTTGTTCACTTTCGTTCTAGTTACAACATCTGTTTTAATGCCGCAGTCTCGTCCAGCTAACCACAACATTTCTTTTATTTTGGTATACCTAGTTAGATCTAACGAGTAGAACCACAATTTTTGACATTTGGTTATAAAATAAATTAATTTTAGGAAACCATCACGAAGATGTAACCATATTTTTATTTGTGTCCATAAATAAACTAGACACAATTTTTTGTTACTCTTTTTATTAATATAATTTGAAAGAGCATAAAACAGAATATTTTACTAGATTTTTAAGTATAGCTCAAAAGATTATTACAAATGACCTCTAGGATCACAAGAACAAGAGATCTGTATCCATCTATCAATCACCCTGCATATCTGCTTAAGTGTAGGCATATTGACATTTCAAAAATTTCTTAAAATGGGAGACCTTAGATGTCGATAACCGTTACTAAATATGCTTTTAAAAAAAGGGTAGATACTTAGGTACATTAGAATAACCGTAAAAGATTTTTTGATTGAAGCAAAATTAACCCCAAAAAATGGAAAAACGCTGTTTTTAATATTTTACCATGCGATTTTGAACTTCAGTGCCGTGGGAAGTGACTGTGACTTCATAATCAGGTCACGAACTTTAAGTTTTAAAAATTACATCTGTGACTTATACCATTCTGTTTCTCCACCTCTCATCTCATGACATCTTGCATCTTATGTTTATCTGTATATCATACACACATGTGTGTAGACTGATGTGTTTTTTTCTCCTGTTGGTACATACGACTATTTTCTTTCCTGTCTTACTGGTTTCAGCAGTAACCACATACATGTTTGTTGCCCGTGATGGCAGATAGAAATGTTTCTAGTTTAGGTATATGAATTACTAGTACGTACCTAACTTCAAGTCTGTCATGCTGACAATAAAGTTATGAATCTTATGTTATTGAAGATTATAGAGATTGGAAACTGGGGTATTTTCCCCATCCACCACGTATATGTCAAAGAAATAATGTATCTGGATGATATAATTAGTATGAGACATAGTTGACTATGTTGCAGTCTTTCACGTTAAAACTGCTTAAAGTAGTGACTTTTACTCTCATTTACTTAACTTCTCTTGGCATTGTTGTCGTCTCCAGTCTTCCCATCATTTTAACTCATTTTCGGACTAACTAGAGCTCTGAAAATTTCACGAATTGTGTAAACTAGATGACATTACGATTTTATATCACATAAGATCAGCCTTCTGCAGAGACAAAAAATATGCATTAAAAAGCGATCCAAGAGTTGTGTGTTGTCATCTGTGGTATCATATGAAAGGGTGTTGGAAAAGAAATTCAGATCGAAAGTCAAAATTTTGTCAGGAGACATCGAGCGATCGAGAGGATCCAGTGATCGCATATTGTTTGGCATCACATGAAAGTACTTCACGAGTAAACTCAGTTTAGTAGCGCGGCATAATTTTATTTATAATTTTAATTACATGGTTGGCACAGTTGGTTAAGGCGGCAGTCTCTCAAGCAGGAGGAGCCAGGTTCTAACCCCTGTGCTGGAGATGTACTCCACACTTTGCGTTACAGGCTTTTGTAGTGCAAAGTGTGCAGGAAAGTATTTGGGTTTGTGTCTGCAACCCCAGATCCTTTATTAAAAAAAAAATTGTGTTTTATCTTGGACGTATCTTGCGTTTTCTCGTACACGTATATATCAGAGTTCATCATATTCTAACTGTAATTGCAGTATCGTGCAAGCGGTGTAACGTCAACCACTGTACGTAATAATAAGCTGAGGGATTAATATCCAATGATCTCATTACAAAAGTTACAATGCATTTTGTATCTGTATCGTCCACGTACGCTCTGTCACACTTCACCACACAATGTGAAGTAGCTAGTAGTACCTACCTTAGGGTGTCCAATCTAGGGCTGGACTCGCACATCTGTAATTTAATAAATCCATCTGCCGTGGCTGGAAATCGAACCCAGACCTCTAACCTGACAAGCCGGTATACTACCGCTGTGCTATGATGGTTGGTAGTTGAGTCAAGAAGAAACTTGTATGTAAATTTTCTCACAAAAGATATGGATTGTGATTTTCAAAATAATCTGTAATTTCTTTCTGAATCTGGGTATCTAAGGAGATTTTTATTTTACTGGTATCAGAACAGAAGTGGTGTCAAAATTTGGGTATTAACGAGTAGTTTCAGACTGCATATTTAGTTTTTGATTCTGATCCTACGTTTAGTCCTCTACCAGGCCCTGAAGATGATTTTTTTTACCTGAAACCTCATTTTTTACATCTTTAGGGCCTGGTAGAGGTCAGAAAGTAGTATCAGAATTAAAAACTAAATATGCAGTCTGAAACTACTCGTCAATACCCAAATTTTGAAATATATTCTGTTCCGATAGTCGTAAAAAAAAATTCTCCATACATTGACACCCTAACCTATCTTACCTACCAAGTCTCTAGCAGAGTATTTAGCTGGCTAGAGGTATGCATTACTAAGGCTGCCTTGGTGCAGTATCGAGTTACATCCTCGTACTTTCTGTCGTCAGTCATAATACCTACCTGAGTTGTTTACTTAACCACACAACTTATATTCCATAATACATATCTACTCTATTTGCTGTCACACGATATTTCTCCATATTAACTATCACGCACTCATAGAATTTAATATCATAATCGTCATTATCAGCCTTCCCCGTCCAGTGTTCCCTTTCCGACTTCCACACTTTCCTGTCCATCGCCATTCTGTGTCACTGCTGTCCTGCCACCTTCTTGATGTCATCAGACCATCTCGTCTGTGGTCTGCCTGGATTTCCGTAGCCGATTCTCGGTCGCCATTCTAGGGTTCGCTTGGTCCATCTATCATCCTTAGTTCTTACTAGCTGAGCTACCCGGCGATGCCACTACCCATTCCGCACAATTAAATTTCTGCACAATTCCGTGACTTGTGAATGTTCGTGACCTTCCACTTCTTCTTGTGCAAACCCAGCACCCGACAGTCTATTTTTCTAAAGACATATGGAGATAGATGACTGAATACTTAAGTTGCATGAATGTGACAGAAGCAAGTGATGTTTGTGAGGCTAGAGCAGTTTGGTGTTGTGTTATCTCTGCCTACCCCACAGAGAGAGAAGAATGAAGGAATCAATAACAATAATAATGGTGGTCTAATGAGAATCACATCACAACAGAATCACGATTGGGTTGTGGGTCGAGTAGGGGGGGATTATTTGATGTGAGGGGAGCGAGTGTCTGATACAATGCTTGGCCGACCTCCAAATATTACTTATACCAGACCTGACTGACTCTACTGGTTACTAGACTTCCACCAATAATACCAGTAGGTATTTAATTGGCAGTTGGCCAAACCGTACAAACGTCTATCTGATATCTACTACTTCTATCCATAACGTGTTGTGTCTATGTCACCGGAAATGTACAAAATCTAGGAAATGTGTACAATTCCCAGGAAATGTATATACAGTGCCTGGTCAGTTTAGTAAATGTGTGAAATTGTTTGTCACAGGTTCTTTCATTCGTATTTTTCTTCGGAGATATAGGTATGTTTTAGGCTGTTGAAGAAGAAGACGGGCTACCTAATACTCATCATATTATATGCTTTTAAACTGCAGTTGTAAATGTTTAATGCTCCATTTACTGATACATCCATGTCACCCCTGCAAACTTCGAATAGTATTTCACACATTAATCCATTGATTTCGACGATGCCCCCTATGCAGTATTTAATTACTCATTTTTACCTATCATTTGAGTTACACTTCGTTTGCGCTGTGCCTGGGTTTTTTTAAGCATTCTCCTTTATTTCACACATTTCCTGCCCAATTTTTTCCCGGGAATTGTATACAATTCCTATATTTCAGACATTTCTGGTAACATCTATACTAACCTATAGAGTTCCTTTACAGGGACATTTTGATAAGGAAATAATAACAATATTATTGTACTAGGGACCCCCAGCGTGTTTCGCACTGACTGGGGATTTGATGAAGAAATAATAAGAAACAAAAATTATACAAATTAAATTATGATGAAATGAGAATGAATGTGAACATGTTGAGATGGTCAGGGCATGTGGAAAAGATGAACGATGAAAGAACAAAGAAATATAATAGGTATACTTACTGACATATAACAATCATAAAATAAGGGTGGTTTGGGCATGTTGAGAGAATGAATGACGACAAGATGACTAGAAAAATATATTTGAGTGAAAGAAGAGGTGTGAGGAAGTGCAGCCCTCCGAGACTAACCTGGACCGAACATGTCGACCAGATCCTCAAGGACGGACACGTTTTGAGTAAAAGAAATCGGAGGGAATGCATGGCAAATTGAATGAATGTGTCAGTGGCAAGGAGTGTGTGTAAAAGTAGGGTGATCTGGCGATCTGACCTTTCTGCCTGCCCCGCAAAGAATGCAACGTTAGAGGCAGAATAATTAAGTCTTAAAATTTTATACCCATTTTTTTGTTTGGAATGAATATTTGCGAATCCAAGTTTTACTGTACTTGAGAAATTTCTTATAAGAAACAAAATAAAAAAAATCCTTTGGCAGGCCGCAGGCATAGGTAGATTTCATGTGATTTATTTATTTTATTAATTTTAAGAGTACATCTGTACATCCATATAATAAAAGCAATCACAATATCATCAGCAAATAAACCAGCGAAGTGATGAAGTAGTATGGATGTAGTTTATTCTTTGATGATTTTCGAAGTACCTAATCCAATAATCAAATTATTTTAATTCCACTCATAATATCGATTGGTACCGGTACCTAAGCACTAGAAATTTGAAAAAAAGATGTGAGTTCTACTCGAATCGTGAAGCACTTTTCTAAGACAACAAACACGCTGGTACCTATGCGGTAACTACTTAACTAGATCTTTCGATCGACCAGTGTCGTCCAAGGAATTGAGCTAGACAAAATCTGTAAATTGATCTGTATTCCTTATTTAATGCCCTTTCATACGATACCAGACACGGACCCTTACAATCATTGGATCCCCTCAGAATGATTGTTTTTTGTATTTAAAGCCTTAAAAAGTGAACCTTCCTCTTAATGGATTTAACCCATTCTCATATCAGTTCATCTACCACTTACCAAAAATCTACCACCCAAGTTTCACGTTTCTGCGACGCATAGTTTGGCCGCAAACGTGCGCACAAGAAAAGGGACATATATATGGCTTATATATATAAACTTTTAAACCAAGGTCGGATTCGGGTTCTCCTGGTCCTAATTAGTGATCCTGAGTAGAAATTTTTCAATTCTGCGACATCACGGGAGAAACGAATAGGTAGAATTCCTTTTGGAAATCTACCTAACAAAACACATTCAGCACCGTGTCACCTTAGCCGTGCGTCTCTCAATAGGAAAACAAAAGAATGTCATGAATTTTCATTTGTTCCTTGGTCTCTCGGACGACATAGCATCGTCATACGTGTGATGGAATTCATTCAGAGGAATGTTTCTCTGTTGTCTCGCGAGACAGACCAGGTTGGGATATTTCTGACATTTGTACATTGATCACTGATCTAACAAATTTGCGATTTAGCAAAGTGATATTTTTAAGTGTACTTTTGACATTAGCTCATTCACAATCGTGGATTATCAACTGCAACTGTATCATAAGTGGACATTAAAGAATGTTGGAGGTCTGGGTTCGATTCCCGGCAGCAGCAGACTGAAATTGATGAATATCACTGTGTGTAAAGTGATCACATTAAACCAGCCGTTTTGATATGTATTTATGATAAACGCAATTTTAAAGTGTCACCTGATAAAAATACATTCTTCTTCTGTCTCAGCCGTTTTAATTCCAATGCTGGACATAGGCCTCCCCTTTGACTTTCCATAGATCCCTATCCTGGGCACGCTGCATCCACTTGCTTCCTGCGATTCGTTTCGCATCCTCAGACCAAATACATATGTGTACAAAATTTCAAGGTGCCGGAACGTTGGGAAGTTATTAAAATTAAATGGAAAATGCAGACACAGACAACAACAACAGAAGAAGTTAAACAAAAGCATGGTAAAAATTCATCATTATTGGCCCAAAACATTGAACGAAATTTGTGTCCCCAGAATACTTTGTAGATTTGAATCCACGATTTAAAGCTCGCGACCCAACTATGACATCACGGTCATTTCCCGCCGCATTAAGGTTCAAAATCGCATTGTGAAATGTTAAAAATAGCATTTTTTTTTTCCATTTTTGGGGTTGATTTCGCTTCGATAAAAAAACGGTCGTTCTCTTGATAGAGATTCAATGTATCTACTTAGTTTTTTTCCAAAGCATATTTAGTAAGGTTGTCGAAATGTAATGTCTCATTTTTATAAATTTATGAAATGTCAGTATGCCTACTCTTAATATCTTTTAACGATAATTAATCAATTATTGTAGAATCTATTTGAGTGCAAGATCAATAAAGACGTAGGTAGCCACTTAGTCTGAATGTCACTTCTTTCAATTCATTAACTTAATGTCTTATCGCTGTTTTATTACCCCATAAACATCTAATGCCACTTCATCAGAAATGTCTCTTAAATGAAACACTCTGAGAATTCATTATTTGCCACTTTCCAATATATCTATGTTTGAAAATTTTATAAAATGTCTATCTATGCATTTACCACTTCGTATTCCTTGCAGGGAAGGCAGATAGGACAGATCACCACACCTTTCTATCCTTACGTATGTTTGCTTCCATAGTATTGGTCATAGAGGCTTTGCGATTTGTCCCACTCAATACGTATCCATCCTTGAGTATCTGACGGTCGATAGGTTCACACCGGGTACTCTTTGATGAACATGTTTCTCAGACTCTCTTTTTCAGTGTAAAAGAATTAAGGAAGAACATTGTCGGGCTTACCACCGACCTTGGCTGGCTTAAGTGATCACTTTACACTCGAGAAACATTTGCCATTTCTGATCACCCCGGCTGGGATTCGAACCCAGACCTTCGTCTTGCATAGTAGGGATCTTATCCGCTACACCACGAAGAGCGACGGCTGTTTTGTCAATTCTGTACACATTACTTAAGTAAAAAAAAAACAACGCTTTACAAGAATAATTTGTAAACCAAAAATAATTCAAGTTGTCACTTTCATCCTACAGCACTCGTCTTACATCCATTCTTCTATCTTATTACCTCATTTCTTACTTTATCTCTCAGGTTTCAGATAATTTGTGCAATACTCTCTTTTACTGTACATCTTTTGTTTAACAGTGTCTTCTGAGCGTTAGAAATGAAGTGATTTTGAATGAAACAAGTTGCACTATGGTTGAGCATCAAGACCTTGTGATCTATTTATTCTTTAAAGGAACATAAAAGGGCTAAGTAGTGCAGTAATACCTGAAAAAAGATAGCATTTCTACAACTGTCACTATGCATACATACATATCCAGATCCGCTCCCTATGTGGAGCATGTGGTCGTCACCCAGTTTTTCCAGGTTTTTCTGCCCTGGGTCAACTCCGTTGCCTATTCCCATGTCATTCCAACCTGGCGCAGCTCTGATGTGTACAGCCTCTGGATGGTCTTTGCAGGCCTGCACAGACGTCTGTTGCCTTCAGGGCGATATTGAAGACAGCTGCTGTTGATGCTCTCAGCTGGCATACGTAGAATGTGCCCGAGCCAGTTTACCCTACGAGTCTGTATCACTTGAGTCATTATACTTACACTATATTAACCGAAAGCAAAACCGACAAATGTATAGGAAGTGTTTCTCGGAATGATTGTATTGAATCTTTTAGACAAGGAATTCTTTTAATGACATATCAAAGTGGATATTGTTATTTCTACATTGAGGTACAGTAAGACTCTAATTATCTGAGCTGCCAGTCGCTTCAGTATCTCCAGTTTCAGACCTTGTGGAAATAACCAGTTCTATACTCGATAAAAAGTAGAGTTTGTGTCATCCCCTTGATCGAACTTTGCCATTTCTGAATCATAATGCTTATAAAAACATAACATTCTCTTTCCGTAAACATTTTTATGACATTCAGAATGGGTGGAGAAAAGATGTGAAACGTCTAATGGAAGTTGTAATAACACCTGACTCTTCAGGACCCTAAAAAAATATCAAAAAGAGTCGGGGCTAATTTTGCAAGTTGGGGATCCCGTGAGGAATACTATGTATTAATTGGGGTTAGCACAGTTAGCTGGCAGACTTGTGATATGCTCGCCCTAGTAAACGAATGTTATAGTATCTATTAGTTGTCATATTTCTGTTTCTTGTTCACCTTAAGTGAAAATAAATAAATTTTATCTGCGATCCAATTTTTTGTTTCTCGTTTGACTGAGATAGTGTTAGATAAAGAGTATTCCACTGTAAGTATTATCGTCTGAATTCGAATCAACATATTATCACTCTCAGATCGAAGTATCGTGTCCGTGTTGTCGCCAGGACATTGACTGATAGTCTTTTGTTGCGAAATAACAAATGAATTATATCATTGTACCTATATCTACAGCTGCGTACGATTGTATTTATGTCGAGATGAACTGTGTGCGATGTTTTATCTGTCGTATTGTGCCAGAGAAGTGCATACTTGATTTTCACTACTGTCGTAGCCAATTGGATTATCGTGTTGGAAATTAATTATCTCAGTATATATAATTCGATGTGTTCTTTTAGGCGTACCTACATCATTTTTCAATCCACATCGTCTAAGACTGACCACGTCGACCAGCTCCTCAATGACTATAAGAAATCTGGAAGCGTGTATGACAAATTGGGTGAATGTGGCGGAAGCAAAGAGTGTGTGGCTGAAGGATAGGGAAGTCTAGTGCTCTGTCCACTCTGCATAGCCCGCAAGGGATGCGGCGTGGGGGATAGATAAATAGAAAAAATATGCAGCACACATAAATCCTCGGAACGGTAAAAAACCGTGGGACGTAAGAAACTAAGATGGTTTGGGCATGTTGAGAGAATGAAGGATGAGAAGAAAGATATATTTTAGCGAACGAAGTGGTGTGAGGAAAAGCGGCCACCCGTAACTGACCTGGTCCGATCATGTCGACCAGTTTCTCAAGGATGGACGTGTTTTGAGTAAAAGGAATCGGAGAGCGTGTATGACAGATTGCATGAATGTGACGGAAGCTAGGAGTATGTGTAAGGATAGGGCTGCCTTGCGCTCTCTCCTCTGCCTACCCAGCAAGGGACGTGGCATTAGGTATATATGGATGGAAAGAAAACATAAGATATTTGATTGGATATAGTATCTGTCCTATCGACATTTTGTTTGACACGGCACGCACATGCACATCTCGTGTGATATATTAGTAGGCGTCGCACATTGTTTGGGACGTGAGATTAATGCAAGTGGAATGACACATGGACCAGGAACACAGACGCGACTACACATACGACCGTTACAGACAATCGTCGTATACCGGAGAGATGTACAGACGTATGTATGTCTATATATTAACGTAACTTGTAATATGTTACAACAACAACGCACTCCTGTCATCTAATTATAGAAAACATTGCAGATATTGAAAACTTAAGTGTTACTAAACAAAATACTGTAATGAAAATGAACAAGTTGAGATGGTTAGGACTTGTAGAGTGATTACAAAGAAAATGCACATGCTGTAAGAGAATACGATCGTCCAAAACTTTTTTTTTTAATTAATCTTTAAATTTGATCCTAAATAAAACCCAAATACACCTTATAAACTAGAAAAACTTGCATCGTGAAGCAGAGCAAGTCAACATTAGGAATTGATAGTCGAGCGCGATGTAAACCCACCTAATGATCACTTCAATTGACTAGACTAATGCTGGATTTCACCGACTTCTTAGGTGAGGAATAGCAGAGATAGGAGCCACTTATCATTATTTTTCATTCAAAATTTGTGCTAGGTGGCTCTTATCTCCGCTATTCCTCACCTAAAAAGTTGGTGAAATCCAGCAAATGTCTATCAGATACTCGAAGCGTAGAAATTAGATAAATGTAATGGAAGCATGAAGTGTGTATTAGAATAGGAAAATCTGGGGTTCTGTTCTTGCTGGGTACCGTGCAAGGGACGATAGGATAGAATATAATGATTATTATCTGGATCTGGGCTTGTCCACACAAACCCAAATACCTTCCTTTACAGTTAGTTGAAAGCTTGTGTCGTGAAGTGCAGAATACATCGTCAACGCGTGGATTGGACCCCATCAACTCCCGCTTGGAAGACCGATGCTCCAATTTCAACTCTAACCAACTTTACCAGGGTTACGTCGGTCAACGTCTCAAACAGTTTGTCATCCCTGATGATATAATATGTGCGTAATTCACAGAGGAGAGTTTATTGGACGTGGATGGCCGTAATGTTTTATTGTAGATGAAATTAAATTAAGATTAAACGCGCATTACTGTCTCGCTACTCGTAGTCTGTGGTACCTACCTGACTGTGTGACGATGTCGATTTCTGTCACTGACTGTTGTTATTATTATTATGTTCCTTTCTACTGGCGATGTGTCCCTTCACACCGTTTTATAGGAATGTAATACACGACTGATAATTGCTTTTGAAATGGTGAGAAAGCTGTGACTCTCATAGTAAGTTCTTCTGGTTCATCCTTGTTCCCCAAACAAATAAAGGGAGATCATAAGAATTTACCACGTGTATGATATTTTCACAAGTTATTTTTTACTTCCATCAGTGTATGGGGGTTTGTTTTTATGAATATCGTAACACAGGAGGTGCCAAAATGTAGGTATTAACAAGTAGTTTCAGACTGCATATTTGACTCAGTCAGAAGTTTCAACCCCATATGCCCTGAGAGCACATTCGGACACGATATGGCTCACAATCTGCCTCTCCGCTCTACAGTCGCACTCGGGAGAATCCAGCCATTCAATGGATAGATTAATACATATTGCTCAAATATTCCGAATTGAATTATGTGGCATAGTTTCTTATCAATTGCTATTAAGACCAAATACACCTTTTTGCACATTAATAACATAAAATTTGAAGACATTGCTCGTGTTCTAACCACGACTTCCTGCTTAAGATGCATTCCTGAGAGATATCGAGCTGTTGTAATACCCACAATGCTGTATGAATCACTGTTTCTAATGTTATTTTTATTGATTTTATACAAATGTTGATGTGTTTTTGTTGCCATGTGAAGAATATCTACTATAATGTTTTCTAATATTGTTGTTTCCTTTTGTTGCAGGAAGTTGGTAGCATAATCGGAAAGAAGGGTGAAATCGTCAAACGCTTCAGAGAAGAGGTAAGTTCATATTGTTATTAGTAGGTAGGATGTATGCAGGATTTGCTAACATGTTTACAATTTTTGGAAAATTGAAAAGTTGATTTACATTACTTTTCTTTAAAATCTATCCAACGACCATCCTTCTTTGGGATGTCTTACATTTGCTCAAAAACTACTAGTTGTATGAAAATAAATTATAGCTCATTTTGTTGCTGTAACAATAGCAATTAATTCATTCTTTGACTATTTTCTCATAGCTCTTATGGATTATCGGTAAAATTAGTTTTTTTGTATTCCAAATAAATTTCTGCACGCTGCTAGTACTACAAAAAATTGTATTGAACATTTTTTGTAGAGATTTAATAAGTATTATTGTCTCTTACTGTATTCCTAAAAAAATGAGAAAATCCACATAGGAGGAGTTATTCGGGGTCACAGGGCCGTGGCAAGATTTTGTTAGGCAACCCTACATGACTATGACCTTACGTGTAAACTTTCATATTTAAATCACATTTCGACTAAAAAACGAATACACCATATTTTGAGCTGCCGGATCAGGATCATTACTACAATGTTATATTGTTTGTTTTCAGTCTGGCGCTAAGATAAACATATCAGACGGATCTTGTCCGGAGAGGATAGTGACAGTCACAGGGACCACCAATGCCATCTTCAAAGCATTCACGCTCATCTGCAAGAAGTTCGAGGATGTAAGTACAACCTTTTTCTTTTTATACAATTTTTCCCTCGACAATCTCAGTCGACAGTCCCACAATAAAGCATTGTGTGAACTCCCTTGGGGAAGACCCAGGATGGGCGTTCTGATGCTTACGATTTAAAAAAAAAATTAAATATGGGTTATTCGAAATAAACCTTAAAATGCTTCCTTGTTCATGTAATAAGTTTGAAAAGCTTGTGTCATGAAGTGGAGTAAGTCGGCATCGGGGATTGAGCCCGTGCTCTCCCGATTTAACGTCAAGCTCATTGCTCACCTCAAATTATCTGACTTAAGTGATCACTTTACGCCCATGACAACTTTCAACCATTCCGCTATTCCTGCTGTCGAACGCGTAATTTTTTGACGTTGTTGAGTTCAATAATTTTCATAAACACTCCAAAGTACGTTAGTTTTGCAAGACTAATAAGGTTGCATTTGTTTGTAAAAGATATGAGTTCTCATTTTTCTCAATATTTTGATCTTGTCGGTAGAACCATGTTATTCTCGGGTGACAATATGCCAAGGAAGTTCGTACCAGATGGATGTCAATTAGAAAAAGAGTTGTACCCTTTTTTTGTAAGAATATTAGGTCTATGTATGTCTATTTTCTTTATACATTGTAGGAGTAATAATTCTTAATGTATTTATTGTAATTTGTTTTGTTGGATGAAAACAAGACATTAATTTCAATACTATTGTAGTATTCAAATAAACTGAAATACCCGACGTTGTTTGGGAATATTTTAAAGAGGAATTATGTCCCAGAACGGACGAGGGAGATATGGATTTGTATATACAGCCTCGAAGACATACGACTTGCCAGATAATATAAAGAAAATTTCAAATATACGACAGTTTGGTAAAGCATTGAAGAGAGTGGTAATTAGTAATCGTGAGTGAATATTTGTGAATTATTACCGGTGACCAGTGTGAGTGACTTATTAATATATTGAGTGTTACATTATTTTAAAAATTTAAGTGTATTTGTCCCCCTTATACCAGCTACTACATATAAATTTGCTGTCTGGGGGACATTATTTTAAAAATTTAAGTGTATTTGTCCCCCTTATACCAGCTACATATAAACTTGCTGTCTGGGGGCGGCTAATTAACATTTGTGTCTTTAATTAATATCGGTATTCATAAATTACTCAATTGTACATATAATATTTTGAGAAATAAACCGAATTGAATTGAAATTGAATTGTGTATAAGGAATGAAGGAACTAGAGAAATATGCGATTGTGGTGTCATGGAGAGAATGAAAGTTGAGATGGTTTGGACATGTTGAGAGAATGAGTGACTGTGAGATGACAAAACGAGTGTATGTGACTGAAAGAGGCTGTAAAAGAGGGTAACCTGGATGGATAATATCTACCATATACTCTAGGACGAGTGTGTAAAAGAAATAGACGTGCATGTGTGACGAATTGCATCAACGTGACGGAAGCATGAAGTGTGTTACCTTATAATATAATATAATCCTTAAAAGGGTAGTGCGGCATTCTGTTCTCTCTGCTTACCCCGTAAGGGACACGGCGTCGAGGTATTGGGTATGATTTACCCTACTGCCACTTACGAATAAATAAACATCCATACATTCGTAAGGTTATTGTCAAGTTTCTGCAGACAAACTGAAGACACATGTTTAACATTTGGTATCATTGTGTTCACACACACACACACAGATCCACTCATGATAATAGCTAGTAGTAATTAAATTTATTAACATGTTTTTTTATTTCAGTCATCTTACAAATTGTTCTTACGGTTGTTGTGTATTAAAAATAACACAATATGTTATTTTGTTCTGTTATAAATAGCATCTCGGATACCTGTTATCTGATCAATCAATCGGGGCCAGTTGTGCCAGTGTAGAATTACACCTGCCAAGAAATTACACCTGTATAAAATACGGAATCATTTGTCTTGGGCGAACTTGAGGGTCACTCTTTTTTGTCAAACTTTTCAGGCGCTCCGAAAAGACCGAAAAACTTTTGTATGTATTATAGTTTTTTCTCAACAGAACCGAGAGGTATTTATATTCACTCAGTCCAGCATTATGTGAACTCCCTTAGGGCGGGTTTCCACCTGCAAGAAAACTTCTGCAAGATGTGTCCGACAGTCTGTCAGACAGTATCTTGCAGGTGGACACCCGGCCTTAGGGAGAACTCGGGATGGGCAAAATAAAAAATTAGCCTGCGGCACTATTTACCATTTTTTTTATTTCTGTGGCTCAATAAAAAAACTGTTCATTACAATGTTCCCAAATTTTGTGGCATCAGATATAGTGGCATTCTATAAAAAAAGTATTTTTTAGCATTTACAATGTTTAGGCAGTAAGTAAAATTCAGTAAAATTCTGGGTCAGTAAAATCAGTGTTTTTGAACACTGAACCTGTTTTGACGCCTGTTATTATTGCTGTATTTTTATCCGATTGCTCACTATGAGAATAAATAAATAGGTACAGCAGCTGTAGATGATATCAATAAAAAAATAAGCGTAACAATTCACTGTTACAATTAACATGTGTCACTTTTTCACACACCGTGATAATTTATTACGTCTGCTTACATATCTTTTTGATCTCTTTACATTGCATTACTGATATCGTCCCATTGTTTTGTCGTTTCCTTGTGTTCTCATTGTTTTTTTTTTACGTTTTACAATATCTAAAGATCATGTGCGTGAGACGAGATGTAACAAATATGTATTTTACATTAAGGAATTCCTTGTGATAAAGTATTCAAAGAATGCTTAAGAAAATGTTTGCGTATTGTCTCGAGTGAAACATGTGTTTTTTTTGTGGCAACTATGTTTCATACTGTGGTTTTATTTCTATGGCAACAAAAACACGTTAAATTTATTTAATTTATGATGAAAAAACGTGTGGTAGTAGTGTGATTCTTTGTGAGGCATTCGATTTTAACCAGACAAACAGCTGTTATTATAGTCTAAAGTGTGGTGGGTTTATTGAAAAAGGCAATTTCTTTCAACCAACCATCCAACATCACGCTGAGTAAACTCATCGAGAGATGTCAATCCAGACAAGTGAATATTAACGGACTAAATTAACTTAGAGAAGCCTATATAAACAAGAGAATCACAGCAGCGGGCAACGTATAAAAGCCACTAAAAAGTCCAGTGAACACTAGAGAGGGATTGAGCCAGAAAACTAAAATCACAATATGTATTCAAATCTAAATATAGACCAATACTCACTCAGCTTTGGTAAAGATAAACTTACGTAATGCTTTTTGTCCATCTTTTGTTTACGGGCCTAAAATATAGGTCGCAAGCTACCAGGCGACCGCGAGTTACCGGTTGAACTATAAACTTTTATATTAAGTACCTAGATGGCATACTCAATGGTTAACTGGTGCCTACAAACTGTCAAATCGTATGGAGAATTTTGACATTTCGTAGGCAACGTTTTCGAAATTTTGTTCTCATCATTAAAAACTGTGTATTAGTTATAGCATTATTCAGGAATTAAGCGATAGATTTAAAGATGTCTTAGTTTTTATTATTGATATCTTGTTAATAGTGTGGGTTTTGCGACTCTAAAATACCAAAAAGTGCCGAGCGTGAAATTGCGTCACTTCCTTTCTATTGGAAATACATGGAGTCAAACGTCTAGGGTACTTAATATAAAAGTTTATGTATTGGACACCACTGATGTAGACATAGGCAACAATGACAGATGCAATTAAATAAAAGAGTGGCAGAAAATATAACTTGACCTATTAGAGTAATAATTCCATACATGATATGAATGTAGCATTTTGGAAGCCACAAGTAGTTGAACTCGCGACTAATATTAGTTGGACAGTTTCCAAAACGTGAGAAAAATCTTGTATAATGCGGTGTTTGTTGGGAGGCGTCATAACTGTTTGACAAGCGATTAATTTGACTTAATGAATCGTAAAGTCAAAATAATGTCTACTTGTGAATTATACAAAATACGTAATAATAATAAACATACACAGTAGGAACTCATTTATTGCGTCACATGAGGTGCAAATTGACTCGTGAGTAATATTTTGACATTACGTTAACCGATACCTATGGGAAAATAGTGCAGGACTGAACGTAGTGCCAATACTGATGTACCCAAGCGAGATATGGTCATGGGGGCGTTCTGGGTTCGTTAAATTTCACTCAGTGATTCGCTCAATTGTTTATGGTTCTCCGTTCTATCATCGGTGCGAGTCTACCAGTTGTGCGATTCAACCTGTTGTATGTGCACGATTGACACGCTCGGTTGTTGCACTATTTAGTTGGGTGTTAGCCCCGGCTGAAGGACGTATCGGGTATAAATGTTGTTGAGATGAGATCGCTGAGAAGAATGTGTGGAGAGATAGGATTAGAATTAATGAAGTGATCAGAGAGTTGAGTGAATGTAAAACGGATGTTGTGACTAGAATGAATGTGAACAAGCTAGTTGGGAGATGTACAAAGTATGAATGATGAAAGAATAACAAAGAAAATATACTTGGACGAAAGAAGAGGTGTGAGGTAGTGTGGCCGTCCAAGAACCACATGGCTCAACCGTGTCGACTAGATTCTCAAGAACGGACGTGGTTTGAGTAAATGGAATGTGAGAGATGTGCGTAAAGATAGAAGGGTGCGGCGCTCTTTCCTTTCTGGCTACCACGCAAGGGATAAGCCACAATAGAGTCGACACACACGACAATCTTTCACACAAAGCACACTTTGTGTAAATTCACTTAGAGTGTATCAAATCGAGTGGCGAAGTCGGTGTATCTGATTTGTCTCAAGAATTTTGGATTCGCATGTTCGAATCCCAGCCATGCCATAATTTTTTTTTTTGTGGACCATCTTTGTTGATAGTTGACAAACCTTGTGGGGGTGTGAGGGGATGGATTGTAGAATGGACGCTCTATCTTCTATGGTGATTTGTCCATTTCGGATAATGGACCGTCCAGTGTATCTCGAGTGATTAATCCCTAAGTCTAGAGACTATTTGTCTGTCTGCACCGAGAATACAGTGCATCAGTGCAAAGGCACAGACGTAACACTCGTTTTCGCTCCTTTCGAGAACATAGAAAACTACAGTTTTCCCACAACATAGCGATAGGTATGAAAATTTACATAATTTAGCGTTATGTGAACTCCCTTGGGGAGGAAGCAGGGTGGGATTAAAATACTCCAGACCGTCCTATCCTCACACTCATTACTGGCATTACATTAAAGAATTGAGATTCATAAATTTAATATTTTATTTCTTTTTTGTTGCAGTGGTGTTCCCAGTTTGGTGATATGGGAGGAGGAGGCTCGGGTCAGAACCGCCCCCCCATCACCCTTCGCCTCATCGTGCCGGCGAGTCAGTGTGGTTCCCTCATAGGCAAGGGGGGTTCCAAGATCAAAGAAATCAGGGACGTCAGTGGGGCCAATATACAGGTAAAACTCAACAAAACCCAAATACCTATTAGGTTGTCTGTCAAAATTTGGGTATAACCGAGTAGTTTCAGACACAGGTATGCAAATTTGTAAAACTTCTCCCCATAGGTCCATTTTGTATGGAGTTTCATCTGAATTTCTCGCCCGGTTCCAGATTACCTTAGGGATGATACAACTTAGGGATTTGAGTACATGGTTGGCACAGTTGGTTGAGGTGGCAGTCTCTCAAGCGGGAGGTGCCAGCTCAACACCGGCTCTGGCGATGTATTCCACACTTTGCGATACAGACTTTTAGCCTAGTGCAAGGTGTGCAGGAAAGTATTTGGGTTTGTGTGTGCAAGCCCAGATTCTTTTATAAAAAAAAAACAGTAAATAAAAGAAAGCTTATCTATTTGTACCTATTATTGTATTTCAGGTTGCAGGAGAAATGTTGCCAAATTCAACGGAGCGTGCAGTGACAATAAGTGGATCATCCGAAGCCATAACACAGTGCATTTATCACATCTGCTGTGTCATGCTCGAGGTAAGCAACATTCTGATCTCTATATCTATACCCTTACAGAGTAGGCAGAAAGGACAGAGCGCCAGACAGCCCTATCCTTACACACACTCCTAGCCTCCGTCACATTCATGCAATTTGTCATACAAGCTCTCTGATTCGTTTTATTCAAAATGCGTCCATCCTTGAGGACCTGGCCGACGTGATCGGACCAGGTCAGTCTCGGGCGGCCGCACTCATACCTCTTCGCTCACTCAAACACATCTTTTTTGCCATCCTGTCATTCTTCTTTCTCTCAACATGCCCAAACCATCTTAGATTATTCATACAATATTTAAAAATTCCCTGAATATAAAATAACTTTGGCAGGACCCCTGAATTTTGCACGATACATGGGTTATCCGCTCAATTTGCAAGACTTAAAAGATGTGCCCCCCACGGCGCAATAATGCAGAAAAGATGAGGTCACCGGTGACCCCCATGGCGTTTAACGTGTTAATAGAATGATTTTTTTCTAATTCCAGAGTCCTCCAAAAGGTGCCACGATTCCGTACAGGCCAAAGCCACAAGTCGGTGGGCCACTCATATTGGCCGGTGGACAGGCGTACACCATCCAAGGAAATTACGCAGTACCGGCCCAAGACGTAAGTCGTAGCCCTTTTATGTTTTCTGTTCTAATTCGCTTTTTTTTTATATAAAAAAATCTTTATTTTTATTCTTTCGTCTTCTGGTGCTTATTGTGTATGTATTTTTATTTTATTTATCTATCTATTTGTTGTTTGTGTTTTTTTTTTTGTGAAATTGTCACTTTATGTTGGGGTTTTTTTTTTAATCTGTAATATGTGTGCTACTCTTTGTTTAATTTGAATAATATTCTTCAGTGTGAACAAAAAAAGGGCTCCTTTTGGGAAAGTAATTAAGCGCTTGTATTTTGTTGTTAATGTTTATTAATCTGATTGATTTAAAATATTTAGTGGTGGGCAAATAAAGGGCTCCTAACCAAACAAGTGCTCCACAACGATGAAAAATTTTTTGACAAAAAAAAATTTGAATTCTTATGATCAAGTTTCTGGTGTTTAGGAACAAACTAAAAAACATTGAGTACGGATTTTAATATCAGAAAAAAATCTGTCTAATTTTATTTTAAAATTATTTTAGTCTATGTATCGTAAAATTAGTTAAATAAATGTAACCACATCATTATTTTTACGATTCCTTTGGCTGGCCACAAACGTCCCGAAGTTCAGTTCCGGAATCAACCGTTTTGCAAAAAGGTTCCGACCAAAACCTCTTTCTGAATTTAAAATCGGGGTGACGCTGAAGTCAGAGAGAGGTTTTGATCGGAACTTTTTTGCAAAACGGTCGATTCCGGAACTGAACTTCGGGACGTGTGTGGCCAGCCTTACACTGAATTGAGTTGCCGTTTAAATGGCCTTTTCAAATTGGTAAATAAAAACATTATTTTACCATTGTTTGTGGTTTCAATGTTGTTACATTTATTGATCATGTGGTTGATAGAAAGTTTTCTAAAGCTAACTTCTAGTTAATGACTTTTATAGGTAGCAAGAAGCCACAATTTTTCAGATCATTTTTTTAAATCGTTGGTCTGGGTGGATACTGGAACATTTTCAAAGTAGTAAATTTGTGGAAATGAGCATTTAAGGTTTTGGTACTTCGTACAAATGTTCTCATTGGCATACCCGTATATATGTTTTTTTTTTATAATGGAAAAATTTTTTTACAAAAAATATCGATAGAGGACGGGATTTGGAATCTAACTTCATTCGTAACACAAAAATCGTTTTTTTTCGGATATGTTCCAGTTGTCATCCAGACGAAACATTTTTTTTTAAAGAAAAATGAATCTGGGTTTATTGAAATAGTAAACCCAAATACACCTTTGTACACATCACAGTAAGCTTGAAAAGCTTGTCGTGAAGTGAAGTAGGTCCCCTTTGTTGTAAGAATGTGTTAGGTTAGAAAACTTTCTAGAAACATTCGGATAACATTGTATTGTGTGCAAACGCATTGGAAATGTGGGGTGTATGTATGTGTGTTATGTATACGAAGGGCGGTATGTACGGTGTGGCGATCCACCCGGCGGGCGGCGCGGAGGTGCTGATGAAGGGCGCTCCCCCCGCGCCCCCCCCGCACCTGTTGGCGGCGCTGCCACCCCCGCACCTGGTGATGCCGGCCCCCCTACCGCCGCCGCCGCACACAGCCGCACAGACTCACCATCAACTACACCATCCGTACCACCATCTCACCCAAGAACACATGGCCGTGAGGATACAACACACACTATCTTATCTATCTATATATTTATATATCTCACCCCCCTCCATTCCTCTCTGTATTGAACCACTATACTGTATGGGAGCCCCCCCCTGAAAATATATTTTGCACAAGTTTATCGTGGGACCAACCTGCATTTATTTTTATTCAACTGACAGAGATTACAAAGGAAATTGACGTACATAGTTATGGTTTGTGTGTAGAACCAGAAAAAAATTGGTCCCACGGTCAACTCTCAATTGGTTCCACATTCATGATTACAAAGAAAACTCTCATAGTAGTTATGATTTGTGTAGTACCAGAAAAAAAAGGTTGGTCCCACAGTCAACTATTTCGGTTGAAGTTACAATTCTTTGAAACTACAAAAATATATTAGCAAAGGAAGAAGTTGGTCTAGCAATCAACTTGTAGTTGGTTCTGCGTTCAACCGCTTTATTGATATTGGAATAGTTGGAATCTGTTAAAAATTATTAGTGAAAGATTGTTGGAACTCACAAAACTAAATTTGTACTTGGAACATTGTTTCGGTCTTTCATCTTAAGAGGGGAGGTGTTATGCTATTATTTTGTACTGGGTCGGGCGTCTCTCATACAGTATAGTAAAATTGGATGTATCGAACCACTGGGACATCGTGTTAATTTTTTTATATTGGACTTTCACACTTGTATTATTTTATAGAAAAATGTACGACACTGGCAGCGTCATAGACAATTTAACATGTCCACATATTTTTTCAATTTTTCGTATTTTACAGAATTAAAATAATTAAAAAATGGCCTTAAATTTGTGTACAGTTGTGTGTAAAAAAGTATACCTGTTTGTTTGATGTCAGTTTCGTACATTGAATTTGAGGCTTGGTGCTACCCTAGAGACCCCCCCCATTTTGATTCAACATTGGATTGTGTGTGACCCCCCCCCACCCCCGTTATTAGCACATAGTTGTCCATTGTATGTAATCCCCCCACCCCCCTACCGAATAATTAATGTATGTATTATTTAGAATAATTCTTAATGATGGTATGTTTTTTTTAAATAAATAAAATGTAGGGAATGGTAGCCCCCTTGTAGACCCCCCCCTTGCGCCCCCCACCCCCTCATTTTTTTTAAATCAATGAATGTATTATTGTCAATTCTATGGTACAATGTATTTTTAAATGTGAAATTATTTTTATTACATAATTTTTCTCTTATGATTGTTTATTTTTAAATGTTCGAATACATTGTCTACGACACTGTCAATTGGAAGATCGAATCTGGATATTTTTTTAAAATGTATTCTCTAGGCCTCGCAACAACACGAGCTTATCTGCGAGGCAAACATGAAAGTATTTGGGTTCGTGCTAACGAGCTCAGATAACATTTTTATCTTTTTTAATTTTAATGTGTGTTTGTTTTGACAATTTTAATCTAAGATGCTTTTAATTTTTCAATGTTATTTTGTTTTTGTGCACCAATTTTTTTTTTCTTTTTGTCGATGGTGTCATTCTAATTTTGCATTCTTTATTTTCATTATTTCCTTCGCTTTTCAACTGTTTTTAATTGAAGTCTGTTTTTAAAAAAATAATAATAGAGTCATATGTGCATTTACTTCTACAATGTAGAAACATTTTTTTGGAATTTAATAGAAATACGATTTTTATTAAAAAAATTAACTTTGGTACCCAAGCCAAAATTTTTAGCACTTGCATACATCACATTAAGCTGAAAGCTTATGTTGTGAAGTTTGAGTAACTAAATATGCCAATCTATGTTTTTTTATGGCAATATTCAGTTTTTTCTTTATACAAATCAAAATGCACATAATGCTTTATTGTTCATAAAAACTATTTTTCCTCGCATCTAACATGTGTTTTTGTACGATCCCCCTTCCTCGCTTATTAAAACTGCCAGTAGAATTACGATTATTATTGACAATTTTAATAATACTAGCATTGTTTTTTTTTATTTATTTATTATTTTAATAGATTTCTTTTTATTTATATTTGTTTATTTCGTAGTTGTTAACAATATTATTCTTATTGCGGTTTACCGAGAGTATATAACAATCTTTAGTGCAAAAACATATCGCAGACACAATATTGTCGAAACGCAGCTTATTTTATTTCTTCTGGCACTGCCAAAGATACACCCCCGAGCTTTTTGCGTGATTACAACCTAAATATAAAAAGAAAATCACAAAAAAAAAGTTTTTTTTTGTTACTTTTGTATCGCATTCGGGGGGAACCACGCAAAAAGCAAAACATCCTTCAAATTGCATCCAATTTTTCCCAAAGCCACATTGCCTTGCCTTTTTACTACTTGTCCTCCATATTTTTATCATATTTTTTAATGTAAAATCATAGATAACTTAGCTGAAATATATGAGTTCTCTCTTTCTATTTGTAATTTCATTATTACTGTTTATTTATTTATTAATCGGGAGATGTGCATGGCTTTGCGACAGTAAATGCACAAATTACCTTCGTTTTTACATTTTTTTTTTTTGTATATTTCTCTTTTGGTATTGTGTAAAAATTTGCTAAATCCAATATATTATATATACATTTTTTCTTTTAATCTCTGCTTCACAATATTTTGTCACCGGGTAGCACCACCCAAAATAAAAAAAAAGTACAAAAATTAACGACAGTTGTTGATTTTTTCTGTTTTTGTGTCCTCTGTGGTCTCGAGTTTGTATCCTTTTTTTCTTTTGATAATCATCCACAAACACTCGCATTCCCCCCCGCCCCTCAATCCAACATTCATTCACATTTAACCAAATCCACCATTTTTTTCCAATGACAAAAGAGAATTTAATAATGTAGACAATTTTTATGGTGCGCCTCAAGGGTGCGTACTCGAAACTTTTTAAAGATAGAATAGTTAGTGTGCGTGGATGTTTATCGGCCATGTTTTCGGATGGTGTATTGTCGGTTAATAATCTTTTTTTTTTAATAAGACATTATTCTCCATGTTTCACAAACACTTTTTTTTTTCTTTTTTTTAACCTCTTTCCAGCTCATTTCCTCATCCCAGCGGTGCCAGAGGAAATCACGCGGGAAAGGACGAACGACTTTTGTTTTTTTTTTTGTATAGCAACTGTTTTTATTATTACTTCACTCAATGTCTGTTGTCTGTGGTTTGGACAAGTTCAGAGAATGAACAAAGAAGGATGACAAAAAAGATGTACGCGATTATTTCGACGAGACCGTCAAGGATGGACACGTTTTGAGTAAAAGTAATAAGAGAGCATGAATGCGAAAGAAGATGTTGAAATTGATTGAAATAGGTGGAGAGTTTGTGACTAGTGAACGACTTGAGATGGTTTGGGCTTGTGGAGTGAATCCCTGAGGATAGAACGACGAAGAAATAAAAAGTCTGAACGATCATGGCCGTCCAAGAGGGTACTGACACTCGAGGATGAACACACGTTGAGTGTGAGAAGTTGCAGACTGTGATGGAAGCGAAAGAGTTGTGTGAGTGTATGGAGCCCTGTCCCCTCTGCCTATCCCACGAGGGATACTATAAGATGCGATAGTTAAATAGAAGTTATGCGAGGAAAGATTTCTGATTGTATTTATTTTGTGTAGCTTAACGAACATTGAGTAAAGTACGATACAAAACAGTGCTAGATTTGTAATCACGAGTTGATAACATTGGCTTGAATAACGTTTGTGTGTTTCCAGATGGGAGCTTTGGCTAAGAATCCGTTGGCGGGTCTGGCCGCCCTGGGATTGGGGGGCCTCAATCCCGGAAATACGGGAGGTCTTAACCCGGCAGGTTAGTGAATACTCAGTTAATAACTTGTATTATTGTAATTTCTCGTAAAACTTAGAAGAAATATTACCAGAAGTCTTTTGGAATATTTCGGTATAGACTGTTTATTATAACTTGGCTATTTCCCAGTCGAGCACTTGGTTATATCCTTAGTAACTCTATCAGCAAATGTCGTTTCAATGGTGATCCATGCGACAAATATCTCTGAATTATCTAATAGATACCGTAATGATATAATTTCACATACAGCATCCATGATTCTACTCTTACAGATTCATTATTTCTAATTTTCGAACGTTTTGACTTGCCTAGTTTCATTAGTCAAGTCAAAACAAAAATTATCACCGATATCAATTTACCAATCGACATTCATTTCTGATCAACTAACTCTCATACAAGATTAGTCCAAATCAATATATTTCTTGATAAAATATTTTTGGTCATCTTATTGATTGATTTTTAACCAAAATTGGTTTATTAACTGTTACGCAAAATCGATACACTATGTTATCTGTTATGCAGAATTTGATTGCTCAAATTTGTTTAATAACTGTTACGCAAAATGTGTTTATTAACTGTTACGCAAAATGTGTTTATTAACTGTTATACAAAATGTGTTTATTAACTGTTATGCAAAATCGATACACTATGTTATCTGTAATGCAGAATTTGATTGCTCAAATTTGTTTAATAACCGTGATGCAAAATTAATTGATTATTATTAACTGTTACGCAAAATTTGTTTATTAACTGTTATGTAAAATTTGTTTATTAACCGTTACGTATGCACTTTCTCAGATTCACCGCTTAGACTAGACTGCTTGAGACATGACGTCATCATCATCAGCCATATTGTGTGCTATCACAAACATTCTAGATCGTAATGATAATAATGTCAGCAGTATTGATGTTATAAACGTGGTTTTGCTTTGTTTTTATTTATTTACTCAGCGAATGTATTGACAGCTCTGGCAGCGTTGGCCGGCTCGCAGTTGAGAACGTCTCAGAATCGCAATCAGCAACCAACCAACCAGACGGCTCACGAGATGACAGTGCCCAATGAACTCATCGGTTGCATTATTGGAAAGGTAACAAAACACTCATTTTTACGAGTTCTCATTTTTCAATGTTTTGGTAGCTCAAAGAACTTCTATTTAAACTTAAGAGGACTATATACGCTGTTTTGGTGATTTCGCTGATTTTCCTGTTGTTTGGGAACCTGCCATTCAAAACTGAAGCACTTTACAAACAATGTGATCTAAGAAAATGAATCTTCAATCTTCTAGAATGTGAATGCAATTAAAAAAAAATAAAACACATTACGGATAATGTAGCAGGGTTGTTTTTTAAAAGAGCGTATTTTTCAATATTGAAAAAAGGGGTGAGTTTAGAGCTCTAAGGAAGATGTATCCTCACGTTTTTTTTACATTTCGTTTCAACATATCGAAGGCTTAGGTTGTTTTATCGAGAACGTACTGAAGAAAAGTACGATTGGTTATTTTTTTTTTAACATATTCTGGAAAATAAGCAAATCAAAATTTCAGTAAATTTTGCTTTTTTTAAAGACGCAAAACATTCTCATGTTGTATTTTTATCCAACAAATTAATGTACTTCTAAGAAGTTCATAATGTTTTTAACCTTGCTGGATATTTTAAATTTTGAAAATATTGAAATTATCATAATATTATATAAACACAAAATGATAATGATAAATATCAGATTAGTTGGCGACTAATAGCCGTCCCGTGTGGACGTGGGAACTGCTGTAATTTTTTTCGAATGACATTTCATGAATATATTGCGGATTTAAGAGATAAACACCAATTTAACCGATGTATATCTCTTCTTAATCGTAAAATCTATCAAATGTACATAAGGCAAATGATTATTAACAAAATATAACGTGTAAATTTAGTTTTCAGGATCTGTCATAATCATAACAATAATAATGTCTAATGTCATTATCATGCCACAGTCATACTTCGTCACAATATGCTAGAGAAAAAATATCTGTTCCAGTAGTTCGATGCAGTAGGTACTATTATTAAACTAAGTACCTGTGTGAAGCAATATATTCGCAATATTCAGATTTATTTATGTAAGCTCTCATCTACTGTATGTGTGTAAAAGATTTCAATGGTAAAAAAGTATAAAGTAGTAAAACATGAAAAAATCTTAGATTAAATGTTGTCAATTCTTGACGATTTTGGAGTCTTCGTTATGATAACGATAAGTAAATGGCAAAATAAATACGCAAATAATATGAGTAACACTGATATGATAGAAGATGAATGAGATTATCAAGTTCGCATACTGAGTGGAAGGATAATGAGTTGCGGTAGAGGAGTGTACACGGACTAGCGTAATTTTCTACAGGTTGGGAACCCAGAAAGTAAATCTTTATCATATAAACGCAGTATAGCAATATTTCTTATTGTAATTTTCGGGGAATGAATCGATAATTTTCATCACAAATTCTTATGTAGTTTAAACAATGTATTCCAAATCATTGTTAATGTGGGAACAATTGTATTCTTACTAAACTACGAAATCGGTCGAATTTTGTTTTATTCGAAAATCTATAGCAACATAAGACAAATTCACAACAAGGTGCATTGTATTTTTTAACTGTTATTCGATAACCTAAAAGTGAATCTAGAATTTTTTTGCGTGTGCGCAGTTACTCTTGTCACTTTTTTTCAGTCAATGTCTATAAGTTAAATAATTATAAAGGCGCAATTCCACTGATTCAACATTAAACAATAATGAAACTTGTTAACTAGTAGTCCATGCGTCTAAAACGGTGCAATTCAGGAAATATTAGTTTGGCGCGTCTTGTTTTTACAACCTTAAAAGTTAATAAAACTTACAAATTAAAACCATTTTCCTTATTTCCTTGTAGATGTGCTAACCTTATTTACTGTCTTAAGTTATGCCTCCATGCCCGGAAAGTACACATAACTTAGATATGATGACTCCGGCCATGAAAGCCTCCGCACATACCTTATTTACTGTGTTTTTTCGCCCTCAATGAAATGCATAACGCAGATTCATTATTTTCTTTTTTACCTCAGCCATACAATACAATTGTATGTATTTACTCCCTAAAATGCTTCAACTTACTAATGTCTTTATAATTGTAAATTCCATTGTTCCATAAATCGGTTAAGTTATGGTAATCCTCAATAAATGAAGTGTTTTTTTTTCATTCTTCCGGTCCATGTCGTGCTAAAACCGCACTGATCCAATAATTAACTTATATGTGGCAATGCGACTTGTTTTTTTTCGCATTGTATTTTCGTTTAATGGAAAGACTATAATTATGTGTATCATGTCTTAATGTTTAAAATTCGCTTCAGTGGGATTGCACCTTAACTCTCTAACTCGTGAAAATACATTCATTCAAACTGATTTCAATTTTGCAAAATATTATAATACGATACTAGCGCCGCGTATCGAAATTTCATTTTCAGTTTGCTAATAGCAGGCTCTTAAGGCAAGCAAAAATGTACTGTGCGATATTATACTTGGACACCGCGCTGCTTGCGGGGTAGGCGTAGAGGGCAGAATGCCAGACCGCCTTGTCTCTATGATTGTTTTTAGTCAAAAAGCGTCCGTCCTCGAGGATCTGGTCGACATGATAACCCAGATCAGTCTGACAATCGTGCTTCATTATTCATTCTTTCAACATGCCCAAACTATCTTATGTTATTTTATTTGTCTTACAACATATTTTTTCATAATTAATTTCCTGGCACTGCAGAGCCATTACACAAAATCGTAAAATACATAATTTTATCTATTTTTCTTAGGGTGGTACCAAGATCGCCGAAATAAGACAAATATCCGGCGCCATGATCCGGATCTCAAACTGCGAGGAGAGAGAGGGCGGAGCGACGGATCGCACGATCACAATTAGCGGGAATCCTGACTCCGTGGCTTTGGCGCAATATCTCATCAACATGAGGTCAGTCGAATGTTCATTAAATATTTTAGTTTATATTTCTAACTTCGATTGCCTTTTAAAAAGAATATATGTACAAGTTCGTGAACATTCCTTACAAATTGAGAAATGTTTATATCACAGTGAAATCCCATTTTTTAACTATCTAGTTAAAACTATTTTTTGTCTAGTTAAAACGAGTTTTTTTTGTCTATTGGAAACTAATTTTCACTGACATTCATGTTTGACTAGCAGTAAATTCTAGTTTCAACAGACGCACCCAGTAAAAACAAGTTTTAACTAATGAATACGCGTTTTAACTAAAAACGGATTTTCACTCTAATGCATGCATTTCTGTCACCCCTCACAAATGATAAGTTTTCTGTACCTTTCTATGCAACTTACGTGTATTCTTTTCAAAAATCAATCGTTTTTTAGGTTTAGATATCTAATGCATTAGTGTATAAGCATTTTTTGGAATGTTGTTTTTTGCCCCCCATTTGTACGACACAAGTCTTTTCAGCAAAGAATAAAGGTAAACGACTTATGGAACAGAATCTCTGAGGATATCCATCATATCCCATGAACAAAATCTCTCCCAAAAGTTCCAGGGTATACCTATCCAGTTTCACAACCGACCTGAATTCATCGTCAAAATCATTTTGTTGCTTATTTTTACCTTTGATCTCCTTTCACTTATGTCCCACTTTTTATTCCCAACTAACACTTTACGTTTTCTTCTAACGTTTTACAATAGATGGCACTGTTTTCCTCCCATTTTTTGTTGCGTAAATCATCTACTATGCATTTGTATTTTGACATCCTCAAATGAGTTCTAAATAACCCCACGAGCATGTTCAATGCCATCTAATAATAATTTCTGTATTTGTATCATTCCCTCAATTGGAAAAACAGTAGCATTTTGAAAAATCCACAAAATGCCCCCTACAAAATATACGATTTACAATTATTTGAACATTTTAATGATTGTCTAATCATGTGAATGAACATTATAACAGTAGTTTCATCAAGGGAATAAGCATTAAAACAGTAGTTTCATCAAGTGAATGAACGTTAAAACAGTAGTCTCATCAAGTGAATGAACATTAAAACAGTAGTCTCATCAAGTGAATGAACATTAAAACAGTAGTCTCATCAAGTGAATAAACATCAAAACAGTAGTTTCAGCAAGTAAACCGGCTATTTTCTTGTATCAATGCTATTGTTTTTCCTATATTTTATCCCATTTTGCTTTTTCCCTTACATTTTATTATGTATGTATATACTACCTAATAATATTTAGTCTTTATATTATGAATCATTTTAATTGAATTTGCAAGGGTAAATCATGGCATAAGGCGGGAATAAGATTTATATTATGGGGTCTGATAATAATAATTAATAACGAGTCATTCTTGTTTCAAAATATCATTTTCTTTATAACCTGTTTAACACTGTAACTCTATTTCAGTTCATTAATTTGCTCCTTGTAAACTTTTATTTCTACTATAATCCACATACTGCTGTGGTCATAGTGGCTAATTAAAAATCCCCTTTTATTTATTTCTTTAATTTGAATATATTATGTATTTACAAAAAAAAGCAATTGGATTTTAACCAATCCCAAAGCTAAACAGAATATATTTTCTTGATCCATATACCATCCAGATTAAACAAAATTCCAGCAATATCCGAGTATCCTCTTGCTCTTATCAATTTTATATCCAGACACAATACTTGATACCTATCATCACACCGTGACTCCGATCATTTATAACTCCATCACAATATCAAACGATATATGCCTTGCCTAGCCGTGTCCGACCCTGGAAACTCATTGTCCCTTACTTGTTTCCCTTACACCACCACCTATTCTCTTTCCGCAGCGTGGAACTCCAGAAGGTAAACCTGGGTGCTCAAGGCAACGGAGAAAACAGCGGTGAAGGCAACAGTTCCGGTTCAGCGGGACCTTTAGCATCGGCCATACCATTGGCACAACTCCTTTCGAAACCGGGAGCTTTGAACGCTCTCAGTTCGCTCTCGGCCCTCGGTGGTCTCACAGACTTACTGGGCTCTGGTCCCATTCAGACCACTGGTGTGCACCGTTCACACCGAGGTGGTAACAGATCACGATCACCTCAGTCGAATTCTGGTGACCAACCCGGAAAGTCTAAGATCGAGAGAGCCAAATATAATCCATATTAAAATATGTTATAGAAAGTCACATGTGACTTGTTTGTGTGTTACGATTTTAAAATCACTGACAACAAAAACAGCATCAAATATTGTAACCAAATAATTTTGTATGAACAAATCCATACTCGGTTTGTTTTACGAACAGGGGAATTCGTACCTTTGAAAGGTATGAAAAAATGTATTTGCTGTCAGTGACTAAAAACAATCCTGTCTTGATTAATATACATCCTAATTAATTTAGCATCTGTAGTAGTATGCATTTCGGCGAGTGCTTTTTGGCATATCGACGAACATTAGTCAAAACAGTAGGTTCACCAAGTGAATGACATAACAGTAGTCTCGTCAAGTGAATGAGCATCATAACAGTAGTTCCAACAAGTAAATGATCATTAAAACAGTAGTCTCAAGTGATTGAGCATTAAAACAGTAGTCTCTTCAAGTGAACATGAAAACAGTAGTTTTATCAAGTGAATGAACAGTATAACAGTAGTCTCATCGAGTGAATGAACATCATAACGGTAGTTTCATCAAGCGAATGAATATTATAACAGTACTCTCATCAAGTGAATGAGCGTTTTAACAGTAGTCTCAACAAGTGAATTAACATGAAAACTGTAGTTTCAGTTGTCTTTATCTCGGGATGTATATTGATCTAGGCTGTGAATTTATTACTATATACGATGTGTACGAACATCTTAAGAGCATTTAGTATATGAAAAGTCAAAACAACATAAAATTTTATGATACACATATTGTAAATCTTAGTTTGTAATTTTAATATGTAGGGATATAATATTTTTACATTATTATGTGATTAATTACTATTACGTTTTAAGATCACAACACATTGTTATAGCGGTCTCTCTCAATTCAGGTTTGCTGGGTGACGTTCATTCGAGTGAACGATCGAAATGAACAAAACCTGTAAAAAATGGAATCTGGTCACTTTGATCGATCAGTCTCTTCAAAATGATCGTAAATTGTAAATATTACAATTTGACCGTGTCGTAAGATGCAGAATATGTACACCGTCAACACTGAAATTTGACTCGAACTTCTAGCCGTTACAGGAAATATCAATAGTTGGGTAACTAGTGAATGCTGTGTGACATAAAAACATATTTTAGCGCAAACATTTGTATGACATTCAGAATGGGTGGCGAACTTTATTGCTGAATAATTTATGAAATGTCCCATGGGTGTTTTACGAACACATGACTTTACAGGACACTCGAAAAAATGACAAAAAAGAGTGGGGACTATTCTACAATCTGCAGATTCCGCAGATGATTTCAGTATACGAAAATCTAATGATATTATTGTTCCTATTTCATCGATTTAAGATTTACCCATTTTGGGGAGGCCTGTAGTCTGATTACTGCATCTGAGACCTGAATTGAGAGTAAGCCGTGTATACACAATATTATATTATCGAATATTTCATTTCATCACCTTTTTTTTTAAGTGTGTCGCGATTCATTATTTTGATTTTGAAATACTATGTGTAAAATTTGTCTACTTGTAGGTGTAATGTTTTTTACTGTAGCGATCAACATCAAAGACTCTTGCACTTGCAATTTGAGATATTTTTGAAAATACACTGTTTTTTTTTTGTTTCCGTAATTAAATTGTATTTCTCGACTAGAGATGTTTGAAGTTTTTTTAATTCTGATCAAAAAACAGTGCAGGAAATCGGCAAATGTAACTACTATTGCGACAAATGACACTTTTTTTGGTAATTATTGACAAGTTTTTTTTTTTTGTTTTCACAATGTGAATCATAAATGTGCCATTTTATCGTATTCTGGCAATCGACAATTCACCCTATTTTATAATCTTTTTTTTTTCTGATCGATCGATTGTGTCAAAAATTCACATTCATGATAAAATTTTTGATTGAATCCAAGACATTTTGTCAAATGCTTTATTGTTTTTGACATGGACCAAAAGTTTTTTTTTTTATATTTGTATTTGTTTGTTCGGTACATGTAAGCAACTATAATGATACAATACACAAGACAATATGAGAAGTAACAAGTAACAATCTATTCTAGAGGGTATTTCTGTAGAAAGATGTTAGAAATGTAGGTGTGCTGACTCTCAACCATAATTAAGTTGATCAACAAACAGTAGAGTCGAGAAACAGTAGTCGATCAACAAATAGTAGAGATCGAGAAATATTAGTCGATCATCAAACTCTAGAGATCGAGAAACATTTATTGTTCAACAAATTGTAGAGAACGAGAAACGGTAGTTGATAGACAAACTGCAGAAATCTAGAATTAGTAGTTGATCGGTAAACTCTAGAAATTGTAGCTATCGATAGTTGATCAGCAAACTGTAGAATTTGAGAAATCTTAATTCAATGTAGATTTCAAAAATTTTTGGAATTTGAGATATAGGTACTATGCATCACAAAAATATCTGGGTTCAGTTCCCGGACTATCGAGCTTTATTAATCTTTCGGTTGAGAGTTTGGCAAAAATTAGTGTCGTGTGTGTAGTATGCCACTGATTCTGAATGCATCGTTTCAATTCTGATTTATGACAGAATAAACAGTTATACTATATTTCTCACAACCGTCTCGGGACTGTCAGAATCGGTTGGTATTAAATCTGTAAATTTCTTGCTATAGTTGTTTTAGTTTTTTTTTTAGATTGAAAAAAGTCGTAGAACTTTTTTGTGCAGAGGTTTTTTAGTGTAGATTATTATTTTCTTACTTTTGTTATATAAGAAATTCCTTTTTCTTAGTTATTTTTGTATAATTGTTTTTCACCGAATTAACAAAATTTTCTTTTCTAGTTTGTTTTTCATTAAATCAAATTTTCTTGTGTTTAACAAAATCATGATTTGAAACCAAAGCTTATTGACTTGAGAAATTGAATTGTATGTTTTTTTCATTTATCATTTTTAACTGACAATTTTCATAATATATCCTCTGATTCACTGACTGAATTTTATATCATCCATTCACATCTTCACTCGCAATGTGACCGGTATATAATACATAGTTGATCAACAAACAGTAGAGATCGAGAAACAGTATTCAATCGACAAACTGTTGAGATTGAGAAATTCGGTTGATCGAGAAACAGTAGTTGATCGACAAACTATAGAGATCGAGAAATTCAGTTGATCAACAAACCGGATTATATCCAATATTGTTCAATACTAAAAAATCATGACTTATATTTTTCTTTTCTCCATATGTTTTTTTTTCATGAAATTAAATTGACGAATTTCGCAGTACTGTCGACATTTTGAAATATTTTTTTTTTATTTTAGACATATTTGTAGATTTTAAATACCTAGATTTATATACCTGTACCTTAAAAATTCTGTTTTCAAATTGATGTGTTTCAGTTTAAATCTTTGAAGGTATTTGAGACGGTAAAATCAAATGTGATGCAAGCCACATGTAAGTCAAACTGAGATAAATGCGTATAATGTGAATTTAAGCAATCCTGTCCCAGGTGAGATACACCATTTCTATCTCAAACACAATATTGGAAGCATTTTCAAACGTGTTATTTCAGTTGAACAATTTTTGTGGGACATCACATTTCTCTTTCACCGCCTCATTTTATGAGAGTGGCTTATGACAACTCGTGAATCATAGGCCACTCCACACGGAGCTTGCCAAGTTAAAATGCAGTGATATATTTTTTATAATTTTCCAAAACTGATGATTTTTGATTGTGTGTGTCCCATGCTTAAGAGTAGGCATATTATCTTCATTTAGAAAAAAAAAGAGATTTTTTAAACCTTGGATCTTGACAACCTTACTAAATACTATTGTGCTTTGTGAAAAAAATAGAACCTTCCTCTAATGACCAACTCATTTCTCGAAAGTCTCAAAGAAAATATATTTTTCTAGTGAAATCCGTAATTTTTTTTTTGAATAAACCGGCATTATCCCAAAAAATAGAAAAGCATAATTTTCAACATTTGACCATGCGATTTTGAACCTTAATGATAATTTGCAGACTTTGCCTCGAAAGTTTAAAAATGCATTGAAAAAAGAAATTTTTAGGACTTTCGCTCAAAAACTTATAAAGGAATCGAAAAATGACGGGAATATACCGACTTATTCGGTGCCCCTGTAGCGATGGCCCCCCTGGTCAGATGCCCCCTTTGCCCCCCCCTAGCTAGGCCACCGAAGTGTTTGTAAGGTTTTGTAATATTTTTCACTGCGTTTTGACTTAGCGTGCCTGTGTTTTTTCACGGTGTTTGAAGTGTTTAAATATGAATTTGTTTTACATTTTTATGTGAATTATATTTCCTTTGTATAATTATTATTATTATTACATGTAGTCATACGTATTATTATTATTATGCTAACTTGGCTAAATAAAAAAACATTTAAAATTAACCATTTGTTTTATTAAAAACTTAGATCTAATAACTCATTTATGTATGTATTTTTTCATTATCATTACAATCCAGCGTTATGTGAACTTCCTTGGGGAGGACACGGGATGGGAATTCCGACGCTCATGAATCGGCATTGACTGGCTCAAGTTACCACGTTATGCTCAGGACAACGTTCACCAGTAAGCGTCGGAACTCTTATCCTGTGTCCTCCCCAGGGGAATTCGCACAATTATTCATCGTGTGAATGCAGATACCTTTCGGTAGCTCTACACGATTGTCTTAAATTCTGAAGTTTATGCTATGGTGTCAATTTTCGATGCGGTTTATTCAAAATATTGAAAAATAATTAAAAATTCTGACTTGACTGCAAACAAATATTATCTTCTGTTTATTGATTCTAAAGATCTTGTATTGAAAGACTGGAAACCTATATTCAATTAATTTTAAAAGAAAACAGTATTTTGTGAAAAGTTACTGTGTTTTTTGTGTAAATAAATTATATGCTGTATTTATGTTATTAATGTGGGTGATGGTAATGAAAAAATGGTTTAAAATTTTAAAGGTATTTTGTTAAAAACTGAACAAACTTGTTGAAATCTTGGTGAGTCAAATATGTGTAGAAACATTCTTAATTTAA
This sequence comes from Ceraclea dissimilis, assembly GCA_963576895.1. Lineage (NCBI taxonomy): Eukaryota > Metazoa > Arthropoda > Insecta > Trichoptera > Leptoceridae > Ceraclea > Ceraclea dissimilis. The sequence goes on from OY756370.1 coordinate 14,869,782, forward strand.
GTTCAAATTCCTCAAATTGTCAACCTTACAATCCGCCTATCAAGATGTCACACACTTTATCCACCATTTTAATTCCGGAGAACCAATCAAAACCATTCCAAGTGCTATCCAACGACCAATGGGATGTCGTCCTGCTCCAAATTCACCAGTCCCGCCCACTCGGAGACCATTACTGTTCCTGGTAAGCCTACCTTTGCCTTTTTTATTTCCCTTTTGTACCCCTGTTTTTTTTTTTTATAAAAAAAAAAGTGACAAATTTTTGAAAATGTATTTGATGATTTTGTGTCCATCTTTTTTTAATGCTAAGTAATTTTTCATCAAAATTATTTTAAACATAGAAAAACATTATACACTCCTCATAGTATTAGGAATGCTCTATCATAACAATTGATAGAACATGAATAACATTCAAAAGAAAAAAGCCATAGTCATATGTGTGCATCAAATAAAACTTACGCTGATTCAAATATTATACTACCTTTTTAAAATCATGGCATTCTTTTTTTCGAAGACTAAAATAAGGTGGTTAAATTTCGTGAGTTACTTGGTATTATTAAAGAGAGGTTGGACAAACTTCTATTTGTCTCATTTGCACTTGGAAATGTTAAATGGGATGTATGTGAGATGAAAGACTTTTGTCCTTATTTTTCAAATCTTCAAATATGTTTTCAGTGATTTGTTGGACAATTACATTGAACAACACAATATTTGTCACATTACGGAATAACTGTTTAATTATAACAAATGAATGGTATTTTGCTGTCAAAATTATCACAAAAAATGTCTGTCAAAAGTTGGTTTTCGATAAGGGCGCTATGTGTAGCTTTTTGGCAGTCGTAGTGGCAACACTTATAGAATTTCGATAGAAATATCATTGTTGCCAGCTAAGAAAATTGTAGCTCCAAATTGATCCGAGACCATATCTTTCTTGACAGACTATAAAATTAATACTAATTTTGTAATGTGACAATCTCGAATATTGTGTTGTCAATCGCCAATCCTTTTTCAGATTTTTTAACAACCTTTTTTACTTTTATTAATAAAAAGTATTCTGCATTGAATAAAAAAATCCTCTTAAATCCTAGGATAATCCTATCCTTGTCACAATTTTTCACAGCAATTTGAAAAAAAAAAATTTTTTCTTAGTGTGAGAAAAAACTAATTTAATTTAATTTTTTGAGAAATATATTATAAGAGTATTTTAATAACTTTATATTATTTTTTTAGTTTTACATCTAAGTATCTTATTCATTAAAAAAATCTTTCTCTATTTTTAAAATTCAGGAATAGACAATATGTGGTCTGCGGTCAATTCGCATGTGGCCCACAAAAAATTGTCTACACCTGTCGCAAAACTACTATATTATTAAATTTCTATTATTTTCCATTTCTGTCGTATTTTTTTTTACTTCTAGCAATTTCTTTTTTTATTTTATTTCTTAACTGTCTCAAAGCAAAACCCAATAATTGTAAAAACTCAGAAGCTTTTTTTTCTAAATTTCTTTGCTAAATGCTTTGCGTTGAGTAATGTGTACAATTATTTACTACTAATGGGTTTTTCATTGAACAGTTTCATAAAAATGCTGTTTGGGCTATCACACACATCCCGAAGTTGAGTTAGCTGAATCGACTGTTTGCAAAAAAGCTCTGACCTCTCTCTGAATTCAGTGTTATCCTGATTTTGAATTCAGAAAGAGGTTTTGGTCGGAACTTTTTTGCAAACGGTCGATTCAGTTAACTGTACTTCCAGACGTATGTGATAGCCCTTACACGGGAAATTTTTCGAGCAATTCGTACAACACCTATTGACCAACATTATTTTGCAATATATTTCGGCAATATTTAAAGGGAGACAATGATCTTGAGTGCAAAAGAGAAAGAGAATTATCATGACGTGGACGTCACCAATTGCTGAATATCCAAGCGGTTTGGACATTTTTATAGTCAATTCTCTTTCTCACCTTTCTCGCAAATATTGCCGAAACAATCGCTATATGTTGAGAAATAATGTTGATCAATACGAGCTGCCGCAATTATTGCTCGAAAAAATTGCCTGCATGGCAAAAATTGCGTTACGACTTGGCTATGCAAAAAATATTTATTATTCTAGAATGATTATTTTTTATATTTTATTTTTTGCATAGCTGAATTTGTCAATTGTGCGCTTAGGAAATGAAAGGGGTTTAAAATGGGTTAATTGGAAGAAATCACAGCATTTTGATAAGTTCACCCTAGTGAACAATTTTGTTAATTTTAAAGTTTGTGTGAATACACGATAAAATATGCTAAAACACAGTTCAATTTTCACTTATTGGTTTAGAAACTCAAATGCTTTCGTTCATTGTCAATAGAACTTCATAAAAATGTTTGAATTCCAGAACCAATAAGTGAAAATTAAACTGTGTTTTTAATATATTTTTTAAGAATTTCATATGATTTATCTGATTGTATATCTCTTTTATTTTAAATTAAGTTTAATTAACCGTCTGATTTTTTCTAATTTGAAACCCCTAGGCCCACCATTGACATCGTATCAAACTTTTAAAAACGTAATTTGTAGTGAAATTTAAAGTGTTAAATTATTTATGTTAAAAATCCGTATTATTCCAGGATTTTTATGGAGACTGCCGGACAACAAATGGCTGGATACCACTACTTGGCTCCGAATCACATCGTGAAAGCGCCAATCCACTAAACGTGAGCAGATTCTTGAGCATCGGTACTCAAATTCATCATTCAAGGATACGATCCTAACAGCAATCTAAGATACCTGTTCGGTGTCCTTAAAAATTTGTAACAATTTTTTTTAAATGTTTAGTATAGCGTGTATTTTTAGAAGTTTTATTAATTTTTTATTGATTATAAAAAAATATCAGTGGTGAAATTGGTAGTACTGGTTTTACATAAGACATTGTTTTGATCTCATTATTAATTTATTAAAAAATTAATACGAAATTGCAAGCCAAAAAATTTACAAAAAAGGCGGATTTTTCAATGAGAAGATAATCATTAGACGCTTTATTTTATAAAAATTAACGTCAAAAACGTGTTTGTTTTTGTAAAAGACAATTGCTCATATTTTAGAAAATGTGCTGATTTAATATTATTCCAAAACAGAATTGTTATAATTTTGTTAATTTATTGTTAATTATTGTAAAATTGTTAACGTTTTGTTTTTTAGTTATATTTTGTTAAAAAGAAATCTTTTTAAATTTAATATTATTTTAGTAGATTAATGTTTTTTTTTTTGCATCAGTCAATGGTTTTTCCATCTGGTGCGAATGTTTTATTCATTTTCGATTATTTGGTGTGCAAATATATTTTGAGATTAAAAATTAAATAAATTTATAAAATAAATAAATTAAAAATGAATACACTGACTGCATTTTTTGAGTCTTAATGAATAGTGAGATTTTGCATATTGCAAAATAAAAAAAAATGAAGTATATATAATATTGTAAGTAAATCATTTTTATTATGTAATAAATCATTTTTAGTGTTATCTGCATATTACAAAAACTTGCCCCACACCTATGTTTTATTATTGCAAAAATTATTGTAATAATAAAGATCGGAAAAATTCTGAAAAAATATTTTCTATTTGGATAAATATCCAGCAAAAAGATTTTTTTAAGGTGGTCCGTAGCCTGGTCGGAGATGCGCTCGACTGTTAATCCAGTGGGCGTGGGTTCGATCCCCGATGCCGACCTACTCCACTTCACGACACAAGCTTTTCAAGCTTACTGTGAAGTGTATTTGAATCTATTTAGAATTAACCCAGATTCATTTTAAAAAAAAACTTTATTTCAGTCTAAATTACCACAAAATTGTGAATAAATTTATCAAAAATATGCAGATTTCAGTAATTTGATTTATTTCAATACTTATTAGAATAAATAAATTAGAATTAGTTGGTTGGAGCAATATTAGTCGCTCAATGACAATATGATAGCAAAATATTGTTTGGAGAGTAATATTCCATTACAAAAAATAAATAAATAAATGGAGAATTACTGTCTAAAATAAATATATAAACAAATAAATAAAATATGTAGTAATGTTTAATAAATAAAAAAACATTATGAAACTAGTGGGAACAACTCATTTCGATTAATTAATTATTAATTGTTTTTAATTTAACAAATGAATTTTAAATTACTAATTCACATCATTTCATAAATAAATAAATATATGTAATGTTTTATTGAATTACATAATGTAATTAATAATTGTTTGGTAATAGGGAACAAGCCAAAGATTTTTTTATTTCTTGCATATGTATTTATTTAATACTAAATACTTCTTACTATTTATTGCGAAATAAATGGATTTAAGGTACAAATTTTAATTTAATAGTTTTTATGGCATATCCCTATTATTATTTTTAATTCCCTACCTTCAAATTTTGAGGAATTTAAATTTCAGCGAAGCCTGATAAATTTTGACCCTAAATTATTATTTTTTTATTAACATATCATTAAATCATACAATGTATAACCTAACAATCATGTGTTTTTGTAAAAAAATCTTTAATAAATAATCATCATGTCTTTTTATCCAATTCTATAAGTATAGTAGTAAAAAATAATATACAGAACAATCAAATAAAAAAAATAATAAATTTTCTTTACATTTTTTTACTAATAATGTATACATTTATGTGCCATATCAAGTATGATAAATACTAAAAAAATAATAAACATATAAAAAAATCATATCAAATAATGCAATGTCAATAATATTTCGGTCTTCCTCACATTTTCACATATCGTTTCCCCAATGAGCAAGTGTGCCAAAAAATTTTTTTTTAATGTTTTCAATGTTTTTTTTTTATCTAAGTCATCCAAAATGTGTCAAAATTGTAATTAATCCTCTTAAGACTTAGATGTGCCAAGAAACTGAAAAAATCCTAGCAATAATTATAAATATTTTACTGTTATTGTAAATGTTAGTTATTATTATTATTCATGTATCTGGTGTTTATTTTAACGTTTATATCAATGTGTGTATTTAAGAAATTGTATGACAGTTTCAAATGAATTTTACTGAATGTTAACTTTATTTGTATTAAACAGACTTATTACGCGTACATTTATCATTATTTTGTAATTTATACGTAGTACTATAAGCATTTTACGTAAAATAAGTATTTTATTTTAAATGTTCATTCATTTTTATTTGGGTTTTCAGTATACTTGTAAATTAAATTTTATTTATTAATTTGACATTATAATTTATTTGAAATTTTACATCTTATAATTTATTTGAAATTTTACATCTTATAATTTATTTGAAATTTGACAAAATATAATTTATTTTGAATTTGACGTTTAATAATCTGTGTTGATTAAAAGTATCCAACAATAGTTTTGATACGATTTATAATATAAATACTCTTCGTAGAATTGTAATCAAATTAATTATTTTACAGCACATGATTTGTGTTTTTTCATAGATGCATTATTACATAATTTTATGTAGAATTCTTATTAAATGTATAGGTTATATTTGAAAGACTAAAAATATTAATTTAGTGTTCTTTTATAAATATTATAATTTATGAATTACGTAATTAAATATTATTTGTGGTTATAGTAGGAATATTAATTTGCTCAGTGTTATATAGACTATTTTAAAATTATAATACGTAAAATTAATTTATTGCATCAAATGCATATTATATACAATAGCTTGCAAAATTCAGTGTTTTTTTTATTATTATTAAAGATATTTATTCAGAATATAATCTGATAAATTATATTGTTGATTTATGGTATTGTAGCTTTATTTTGTTATAATTTTGACAGTTTTTTCTCACAGATTGCCCAGCAATTGCATGACCAAATACTAGTTTATTTTTAAGAATCTTTGAATCTCAAATTAAAGAAAAAAAACTGCTTTGTTTAAATTTTATTATTTTTTTTGCATTTTACATTTGTCTAGTCAAATTTCAATCTCATCTCAATTTTAAAATTAGTTGTTGGACTGAAAACTATAGATCTTTGGTTTATTTTGAAAAATAAATTAATATTTGTAAAAAAAATCATCTCATAATGTATAAAATATATGCGAAATCATTAAATTATCATAAAGTAAAATCATTCTAATTTTACAATTTATTGCCCATTTTTGTAATAATAGTCGGCAAATGTAATTTATTTGTGTATTTTATTACAATTTAACAAATAATTAACAATAATTATTATAGGTTGTTCATATTGAACCAATTGTTTGTAACTACGGCAATCATAATAAATAAATAAATATTTAAGAGCTTTTATCTAAAAAGATATTTATTACTAGTATACCCAATTATTTTGACGTGTAATAATTATTTACCCCTTTCTATAAATGTGCCAATTTTTTCATCACAATTTCATTACATTTAAAAATATATGTTAATGTGTATTACGTAGAACGTACCTGTTTAAAATCAAGTAATAAAAATATATTATAAATGATAAGTCTTAGAATAAATATATTATTACGTTATGCTATTTAGATGCACCATATTTACTTAAAATATCGTCACATAATAATTATAATACGTAAGGTGTTGCTAGTTTTAAAAAAATGTGTATAATTATTATTATTATTTTATAAATGGCAATGTAATTTATTAATTACTATGTTTTGACAGATGGTTTGCACGGGAGAGAAAAATTGCTAAGTTTGAATTAAATATGCACTGAAGAATGAGTGATTTGACTGAAGGTTCATGGTGGAGGTTCATTGTAATGATATTAAAATGAAATACAATATCTAGTATCTCTCACAGACTTTGCTTATTAAACAGGCGACTAGTTTACATTTTTTTTTTCTTTTTATAAAAAAGATCTGGGCTTGCGTACACAGACCCAAGTACTTTCCTGCACACCTTGCACAAGGCTCAGAGCCTGTATCGCAAGGTGTGGAATACATTGCCAGTGCCAGGGTTTGAACCTGGCACCTCCCGCTTGAGAGACTGCCGCCTCAACCAACTGCGCCAACCATGTACTCAATATACTTATAAGTACGTTTAGGCTAGTCACCAGTTTAATAAACAAAGTCTGTCAAAATATTGTTTTATTTTAATATTATTAAATATGTACTGTTTTTAGTGCTTTTTTGACATTAGTGAATTTTTCTCCTGTGTATGCCGTGTTTTGCTAATTATTGCCATATGAAAGACATTTATTTACCTATAAAATATTACGTAGGTATAATTATTATATTAGTTAGGTACCTACGTATTGTACACAAGCTTAAGCCGAATTTATTGCAAGAAAATAAAGAAATATATGTAGGTATGTTTTTCTTAATGTTAATGTTAGCCTTTAAGTGAAACAGGGTCTGAAGAATTTTTCTTTTAATGTCATAAAATAAATAAATAAATAATGAAAAAATAAATAATCGTATCATCTCGAATGCGGCACATCAATTTAATATAAATAAATTTCGGGCACTTAATAAAAATTTAATAAAAACAAATTTTAAAATCATCTGCACGTGTTTTCTCTTAAAAAAATATGTATCGTAATAATTAATAATTATTATATTCACCCATTGTGTCATTTTTAGAGAATTATTCCAAAATTATTTTTAATATTACATTTATTATATGAAACGTGCTTTTTTGCATGTCTAAAAATGTGATTGATGTTTTTTAAGTGATAATAAATTAAAATTTAATAAAAAAAATATTATAAATGATAAATACTTTTTTTTATTTGTAAGTATTTAAGATAAATGTGTGTTTTTAAATTCTTATGACAAGCCAATGGGGCTCGAGTGTCAATCAAAACAAATATATAAATATATAATGCATATTTTAACATTTAAAAAAAATATGAATATTTAAGGGATGGATTGAATTAAAAAAAAGGTGCATAGAAGCTAAAGGAACAGATATTTATAATAATAAAAAATAGTATAGAGTTAGACAAGTGAGGGATGATTTTTACGCTAATCAGGGTAAATAACATTATGTTCTCCCTGTGTTAGATAGTTGCTGCGACGTTTAACGGTTAATATTATAAATAATAAACGGTTAATATTATAAATTATTAACGGTTAATATTATAAATTATTAACGGTTAATATTATAAATAATTGACGGTTAATATTATAAATAATTAACGGTTAATACATATTATAAATAATGAAGAGATATTTGACGGTTCTTTTTTGGATCTGACTCGGTTTGTTAGACGCTTAAGATATTAAAGTATTCATCTCGTACTAGTATATGTATTATTATTAATTAGACAGTGTTTTTATTGAAAATGTATTATAAATTATGTACCTACTGTTGATAAGAAAAAAACATCATGAAATCCTGTTTTTTTTATGGATTTCAAACTTAGGAAGAAATCGGCATCTTTTTGTGAGCATTTTTCAATGTTTTTTTCACTTCATTTATAAACAAATTAGTCTCGATCAATTTTTATCGACAAAAAGTATTAAATTCTAACAATTTTTATGGTGGAAAGTAAAAAAGACATTAGTTATGATAAAAATAAGTTATTTTATTTGAAAATTGGTGGCCATTTTTGTAATGTTAGCATTTTTTAAAAAAGTCCACTAATTTGTAAATTTAATTGTAGCTCATTAAAATTTGTATTATACGTGACATTGTCAAAAAAAAAACAAATTTGAAAATGATATCTTTCTTTTTTTTATATGGCAACAAAACACTTAGTCAAATAACCAGCGGACAAGTTATACGAAATGCGAAGCACCTTCCGTGTTGAATAAATTCCGTTTACCAATGAACTTATCAATATTTTTTTTTTGTATTTTCGGATAAAACAAATCATGAATCGTTAGGAAACAAGTCATAGTTTTTATTCGTAGAGTAATTATGAATAGGTGTATGTATTTGATATTTAAAACAGAAAGTATTTTGGCTACTGCACTTAGATTTTTTGAACACATAAAAATGTAAATTACGTACATTACAAAAAAAGAATGAATTACGCATGTCGTAGATTATGTTTTAAATTAATAAATTAATATTCATAATGTGAAATAAATTTATTGTAATTTAGAATAAATAAATTACGATTGTACGTCATTGCTTTTTTTATTGTTTCGTGAAGGTAAATGTATTGTGGAGAAAATTACGATTACCCGTGTATTTTTTGAACACACATTTTAAGGCCGAACGGAAAGGATATTTTTCAGAACAAATGGGGTGGTTCAGAACAAATGAGGAGCCTGGTTGGTAAAGCGCTCAACTGTTAATCCAGTGGGTGCGGGTTCAATCCCCGATGCTGGCCTACTCCATTTCACGACACAAGCTTTTCAAGCTTACTGTGAAGTGTACAAAAGTGTATTTGGATTTATTTCGATAAAACCAGATTCATTTAAAAATAAAAATCAATTGCATAAAACTTTTGAATAGAACAAAATTGCTCCCAAAAATGTTAAAAAGCCGTGTTTCTAAAATTCGATATAATCGTGATTTCTCCGAATATATTTATAATTTTTAAATCAATATGTTTTATTGATTGTACGTGACATAGATATACATAATAATAAATATTATGAATAAATTTAATATACTAACTCATATTGACGTCGTGTGGAATCCATTTTAAGACTGAATCTTTTTGTTAAGTTTTCGAGGGAACATGAGGTATTCGATATAAATATGGTATTTTACGTAAAAATAAATGAGGATCCCTCTTAACAAACTAGCAGAGAAGGAAAATGGATCTTAAATTAATTACTTTAAGAGAATTTAATATTAAAAATAGCTTAACGTGAATTATCGTCGTTATTTGGCTGGGAAATACTAATAAAACGTGTAGATATTACTGCGTGAACTGAGAAACTTAGGCGTGGCGTAAAGAAATTTTAGGTTAGAATCGTGCGTAGAGCTTGGCATAACTACGCGTCTATTAAATGTGAATAATAATTTTAGAATATCAAATTTATAGAAATAGTTGTACGTTTCTCCAGTCAAATGATGGTGGATAATGTAGTTTATTGAGCATTTGAATAAAAGTTGTTGAATTATTAAGAACACACTGTCAAATTAACACCATTATACATACATGTTTTACTGGGTTAAGAATTTTACTGAATGCATAATAGATTTATATGTAACTATTTGTTCGTAATTAAATACACAAATTAAATATTTTTTAGCGTCATTACAATGGCCTTCGTAATTTTTATGAAGAAATTTGTACTGGTTTTCATTAGTTGTGTTTTTTTTTTATGTTCGACCAAGCATTTTCAAAATTTTGACGAGATCTTGAATTAAATTTTTTACTACTACTATCACCAGTGCGGTACACCCTAGTAATGGGGCAATCAGTGAGTGGCGTGGTGTATAAAAACACAACATTCTACAAGATTATTTTAGAAAATCACAATTTATGTTTTGTGACAATGGTGGTGAGGAAATGGTGAATGTTACTTAAGTGTTAAGTGATCACATTAAGCCAGCCGACCATCAGTCATAAAGCTGGTGGAAGGTCCTTCCTTTGCTGTGTATTTGTTGAGATATAACTACTTGTAACACAACATTCTCGTTGTGCCAACACTCAGAATGGGTGAAGAACCTCTTTGCTCTAAAAGATGTGAAATGTCCTATTGAAGTTATGAATTCCTGAATTATACAGCACACTCAAGAATACAAAAAAGGAGTGGGGAATAATTCAACAACTGGAAATTCTAAAAGTCATAAATTTTATACGACAAATACGATTTTGCCCTTTTCTGGTTGAAAATATATTTTTTGTGTATTTATTTACGAACATACATACGTATTAAGAATATTAATCATTATAAAATATATTTAATTACATAAAGATGGATGTTATAATCAATTATTCTTATATCATTAAGAATTATAATTACAATGTAATAAAGTTATCATATTTTAAGTAATAAATATTCAATAGGTCGTACTAAATGTCGTACTTCAATACAAATACTTTACAAATATGGATAACAGTCGTATAAGAACATTTCAATTGGTATTACTGTCGTATAAGAACATTTCAAATGGTATTACTGTCGTATGTGAATTACAAGTGGTATTACTGTCGTATATGTGGTATTACAAGTGGTATTACGTCGGCAAGAATGCCCCCTCTCCACAAACCAATATGGTTTTGTAGCTGGCTACTCTACCACTGATCCTGTATTTGCCCTTAATACTATCGCTGAGGAATATCGTGCCAAAAACCATCCTTGGTACATTGCATTCCTTGACATGGAAAAAGCCTTCGACAGGGTTCCACGTAATACCATCTGGTGGAGCCTGCGCAGGAAACACATCCCAGAAACTTATATACGTGCCATAATTGATATGTACCAAGATGCAAAATCCACCATCAGAACCACAGTGGGTACGACAAATTCCATTTACGTCACCGAAGGAGTCCATCAGGGCTCAGCATTGAGTCCATATCTTTTTGGTATTGTTATGGATGCACTGACGGAGGAGGCACAGAAACAGGCACAATGGACATTTATTTACGCAGACGATGTGGCAATATGCGCCGATAATAGAGCGCAGCTGGAGAGTGCACTGCAGGCCTGGAGAGACCAGCTGAGGTGCGGTGGACTGAAATTAAGTGTATCAAAAACCATGTACATGATCCTAAACGACCCTGGCACAGACACAACGCCAATTAACATCACTGGCCAACAGATAGAAAAGTGTCAGGAATATAAGTACTTGGGGACCATGATCCACTCTTCTGGAGACCTAGACACAAATATTCAGCACCGAATATCCTCGGCTTGGTTGAAATGGCGGGAGGTCACCGGCGTGACATGTGATAACAGGATGCCAGTTAAACTCAAAGGGCTAATATACAAGAGTGTCATCAGACCCGTGCTTACATATGGCTCAGAAACATGGAATACCTCGCTAAGGCATGTCCGTGCCGTACAGACAGCAGAGATGAAAATGTTGAGATGGATGTGCGGTGTCACAAGGCTTGACAGAATCCGAAACTCCTACATTCGTGGGAGTCTAGGTGTACGCGACATCTCTGACAAGATCCAGGAAAACAGGCTGCGTTGGTACGGACATGTCAGCTGAAGACCGCCAGAGTATATTGGCAACAGGGCACAAACACTACGTGTCCCTGGTAGGAGGTCCCGAGGAAGACCCAAGCGTAGGTGGCATGAGGTGGTGAGGCAGGATATGAGCGAGAACGACGTGACACCGGAAGATGCGCAAGATCGAGCGAAGTGGCGGCGAAAGACCCGAAAGGCAGACCCCACCACCATGTGGGATTAATAATGCCCAGGAGAAGAAGAAGAAGATTACTGTCGTATATGAATTACAAGTGGTATTACTGTCGTATATGAATTACAAGTGGTATTGTTTATTTGATCTTAACATTTGATATACATTGTTTATGTTTGCTTCCCCCACTAGGAATATCCTGTGTCGGGAGAAGCAAACTCACATATAATTATAATAAGAAAATAACACTGTCTCACAACAATTGACAGATAAAGACAACACAACATAAAGATCATACAGTCAAGTGGAGCCCAACACACCATACATACAACAATAATCATTCTTTTTATTGTGTACCTCCTCAACCATAGAAGTACAGCCAGGTGTGTAGGGTGACCACATGCTTGGACTTAAAAGTTTCAGGAACAAAAAATAAAAACAAATTACAGTCATAAGAAGAAAAAAACATATACATACAAATATATACATACATACACACACACACACACTCATATACACACACATATGGTCAGAAGAGAATATTATTTGAACATGAACTCCAGGGATTTTTTCTTAAATGCAAGAGGATTTTTAGTATTTTTAATATCCACTGGCAGTTTATAAAACAGAGGTGCCACGTAAATATATGATTTCTGTCCAAAAGTTGTAGCCATGTGCGGTGTTTGAAAATTTTGAGAGGTGGATGTTCGTGTAATTCTAGATTGTTGGGTTCTTGTGGCATTTTGCTTACTTAAATGAAATCCATACAATGCTGCTCCCATAAACACTTGTTGAATATTTAATACTCTGGCTTGGTTAAAAGTCCAAATCAGTTACTGTGAATTCCATATTCGTGCTTTTGTTATTGAGAATGTTTGTTCAGGCAGTTTTCAGAGATCTAAATCAGCAGCAACAGATCATCCACATGTTTTATATGGGTTATTTTTGCCCCTGGTTCTTTCTTTACCAAGATTCGACCTTCTTTGAACCAAACAAACTTTAATTATTCAATTAATGTCGTACATATGAATTACAAATGGTATTACTATCGTACATGAATTACAAAGGGGTATTACTGTCTTATATGGATTACAAAGCAGTATTACTGTCGTATATGAATTGCAAAGCGGTATTGGTGTCGTATTTGAATTACAAAGCAGTATTACTGTTTTATATGTAATAAAGTTATCACATGTCGTATATGAATTGCAAAGCGGTATTACTGTCATATATGAATTACAAAGCGGTATTACTGTCATATATTGGTTGAAAATGGTATTAATCATGAATAACAGTCGTATAAGAATTGCAAATGGTATTACTGTCGTATAATATTTGCAAAACGCGTTATTTGAATTACAAAGCGGTATTACTGTCATATATGAATTGCAAAGCGGTAGGTATTACTGTCATATTTGAATTACAAATGGTATTCCTGTCGTATATGAAATGCGAATGATGTTAATATAAATAACAGTCGTTCAAGAATCGCATTCATAAGAATTGCAAGCAGTATTTCTGTCGTATATGAATTGCAATCTGTCATATATGAATTGAAATTGATATTAGTATGAATAAGTCGTATACAAAATTGCATACCTACTTATGGTTTTACCATAAGTTTTTTTCTTTTTTTTTACCAAAATTGACTGACAAGACCGTAATGTTGAGAAAAATAAGAACAAAGTTCCAAACAACAATTGACAGGGCTGTATTGGTATTTTGAAGTATTTGTATATAATATTATAATATATAAAAAATATCAAATTACATATTATATTAGATAATACATTAAAGGCAATAAGATTCACATAATCACAATATATATTTATTTTACTAATATCTGGCAGTAGGTATGATCATTTTAGCCAAATATGTATGCAATTCCAAAAAATTGCACTGTGTTCAAATTTGTGTCAAATGTTTTATGTTATTGTTGTGTAACATTGTGTTGTCAAACCCAAACTTAGACTTCAGCGAAATTTGAGATGATTCATTTGGGGTTCTTGTAATATAGTATATACATCTTAAATGTGGTGTCAATGAGATAATAACCGGTTTAAAAAGAAGTCGCATAACTTCAAAAAATATTACTTATATGTTTTGATTAATGTTAAATTTTCACAAGTTGCTTTTAAACTCTAGCGCTTTCGCTGGCTGCTTTGGTCAGTATTGTCAATAGTAGCATGTTCAAGGTCCTATATGCTGTCATCTGGCTTAGGCGCCCTTAATTGTTCTCAGCCAATACTGAGAGAATCGTCTTGAAACTGAAGACAGTGATAGATGAAAGAATGGACTACAGATTAGCTATTTTAGAATTACAATATTTGGGAATTCCTTGAATAAAAAAATATTCCGAAAGTACCCCTGGAATTTAGGGGATCTGAGGATTTTCCGTTCAGTTTTTCAGATATAAAAGTATAATTTAGCCAAAATACTTGTAATATAATCTTAACAAATTGGCTGTTTTTGATTTTTAATTTGTCCCAGGCTGTTCTTAAAAACGTAAAATTCACATTGTCACTTACGTTATTCTTATATCGCGCTAACATTCTCTTACAAAAGTTGAAGCGAAAATAGAACGATGTTAAGTAGTCAGCGAAAGCGCTAGAGTTGTAATACTGTCGTATATGAATGGCGTACGTAAAATTGTCGTACACAAAAATAACTTGTGAAAATTTAACTGTACGCATGTTTAATTTTTGACACATTGTTTTTTTTATCTATGGTACAGCAATAATGGCAACACTTTATGAAAATCATAAGCACATTGTGTGAATAATACTATGCATTGAATAGATTGAATGTTTTGTTGTATTTTATAGATATTATAATGCAAGTATTGACATTTCTCAACATATCCATTCATTCAGGTTTTTAAATCACATTTTCAATAAGTATGGGACCAGTAGTTAAACATGCAACTCATTGTCTATCAAGATCCATCACCCTGTTTTTTTATAGCTGTCATTTGCAGTGTTTCAGCCAGTGACGTATAAGTGGCCAAATTCGGAACTATCATTCTAAACTTGACAATTGTCTATTTTTTTAATTTTTTTATATGCAGTGGAATGCCTAGAGTTTTATTGTATAGGAAGACTGCTATCATATTTTTGTGCATGCCAAAAAAGTATTGAACAGTTTAAAAGCTATTAATGCAATAAAGAAAGTTTGCACATGGCAACATTATGGCAGTACTTTACTCAAGTATTGACAAAAATAAGAATATTGAAAGACATTTTTTTTTTGTAAAAATCTATTAAACTGATTTGAGTAAACATTCTGCTAGATTTTTGTTAACCAATAAATTTTTCGTGCTGTCAACATTTAAAATTCAAACTATAGAACTGTGTGATTCAAGGAACCGCCATTAGATGTCACTACTTGCATGTTTATTATTATTATTATTATTGTATGTTTATCTTTATATTATTATTCACTATTATTGTAAATTATATTATTATAGTAATTATTAAGTTTATCCTTTTTTTGTTATTTTTTCTGTTTAATAATTAATATTTAAAAATAAAGTGTGTAAATAGTACAATATTTGGTTTTATTCAATTATAACCTATCTTTCAGTTTTTCCTCAACAGAGACATCTTTTAACGCATTCACATAATGCAGCGTTATGTAAACTCCCTTGGGGAGGAAGCAGGATGGGTGTTCCGATGATGCTTACAAGTCGGCTTTATCCGGCTTAAGTAATCCCTTTTATAGGGAAATTTATTTGCAATAAATGAAGTGAAAACAACAAATTCCATGGATGTATCTATATCAGTGTGCATTATGCAGGTAGTATTAATAAAATTAGCCGAGTAAATAAACTGTATAATATTTTTGTCAACTCTACGCCCCTGCACACTCTTAGTCCCAGGTACTTAGGGCATTGAATCTCCCGATGCATAATGATGACATTTGGAACTGGTGAAATAGAACATCAATACTGAAAAGAGGTTGAAATGATGTCTATTATTAGGAAGTTTTACAGGCTACTCGAAAAACTGCGAAGAAAAGAGTGGAGGGAGAGGGGGGGGGGGGGGCAATTCTACAAACCGGGAGGACGAAAAACTACCCAAGGTTTTTCTGGAAAGAATAAAGTGTCGCGAGTTATTTTCAGTACACAGTGGTTGCATAAAGACAGGAAAATGTGGGGTCAGTGATTACTACGAAAGTACGTAGCGAGCGTCGTAAGCTCTTTTATAAAAAAAAATCTTTATCTCTAGCAAATAAAACCTGAAGTACCTACTACTTTTTATTTCATATTTGTCTACAAGACATACCTGTATGCATGGGCGTTGCCATCCTCGAAGCTAGGGAAGGGCAACAAAAATTGATATTTATAACACGAAAACCGCGTAAATATTCTTGAGGGACATATTGAAGAAGGTCGTGATGTGGTTTGGTTTATTTGAAAATGTACATACTACTTTGCACAATAACATCTATGAAAAATTATTTTTATGAAAAACAATAAAAAAAACAGCGCCGCAGGCAATTGTTTTTTGAAACAATTGTATTCTGATGGATTTTCATGAAAATTTATGATATGATGAGAAAACTTGTGGTAGTAATGTGATTTTTTGTGAAGTTTTATCGTTTAGTATGAAAAAGTATATACCTATTCCAATTTCTGGGGCGGGCAGCTGCCCCCCCTGACGACGCCCATACCTGTATGGAACTTACTATGCTTACGAGTGCATTCGTCGAGGAATGTAAAAAATACAATGTTGTTATTCCGTGATTTTTAAATACGAAATAGGTAGTTCGTGAGTTATTTCACGTATCTATTGCAAAACGATACGGGGTAATTTACCTCATTGGGGTCTATGACCCACTCTTGTCAGGTAACGATAATTACCCACCACAATGTTTTCATGATTGTACTATTCGTGATAGACCACCAACGTGTAGGTATAAAAAAATACAATTTAAAAACTTCAATATATGACCTATATAACCATGATTATTGACTATTAATAGCACAAACTAGTAAAATTCATGGAAAATATCGTAGATACCTATACTGCCGTCTTAACTAAGAACAGTGTATAAGCCAAAAATATGAAACGAAACTGAAATTCCGTCTTTTTATTATTGAAATAGATGTATCTCAAAGTGCTCTTACGTTAGCAATTTTTCGAGCAATAATTGCGACAACTCATACGAATCGTATTGATTAACATTATTTCGCAATATACAGGGTGTTTGATAGATGGATACAGATATCTTCAGGGGTGATAGTAGAGGTCATTTAGCATCTTTTGAGCCAAACTTAGCTGTGTCAAAAGTCCCACGGTTCTCGAGATATTCGAGATTTTAACTTTTTTTCGAAATGCCCCGACTTACTCAAGTTTTAGCCCGATAGCATCGTAAGTAAAGGTACCTACTTAGTTCTATCATTCTTTTTTGTCACCTGAATATGTGTTTAGTCTATTTAAATCATAAGTTTCAATCTGAAAAACAATCATGTTAAAAAAATATCGTATTAAAATTTCGAGAAAGAGATATTTCGAAAACGAGTTACGACTTTGGAGAGGATTTTAGATAAGAAAAAAAATGTTCAAAGATTCAGAAATCTGGAAAAACTTCTCTGGCTTATGCTCTTTCAAATGATATACAAAACATTATAAAAAAACATTAGTTCCATAAATCTATGAAACAAAAACTTAAACAGATCACCTCTAATTTAAGCAAATTTCCATACAAATTTACAGTACAGTTGCATAGTGAAAAACACATTTCCTTTTAATTTACTGTTTCCGAATTTGTATGAAAATTTGCTCAAATTAGAGGTGATCTATTTAAGTTTTTGTTTCATAGATTTATGAAACTAATGTTTTTTATAATGTTTTGTATATCATTTGAAAGAGCATAAGCCAAAGAAGTTTTTTCCAGATTTCTGAATCTTTGAACATTTTTTTTCTTATCTAAAATCCTCTCCAAAGTCGTAACTCGTTTTTGAAATATCTCTTTCTCGAAATTTTAATCCGATATTTTTTTAACATGATTGTTTTTCAGATTGAAACTTATGATTTAAATAGATTAAACACATATTCAAGTAACAAAAAAGAATGATAGAACTAAGTAGGTGCCATTACTTACGATGCTATCGGGCTATAACTTGAGTAATTCGGGGTATTTCGAAAAAAAGTTAAAATATTGAATATGTCGAGAACCGTGCGACTTTTGACTAAGCTAAGTTTGGCTCAAAAGATGCTAAATGACATCTACTATCACTCCTGAAAATATCTGTATGCATCTATCAAACACCCTGTATAGCAATTATTTCAGCAACATCTAAAGTGAAATTCTACTAAAAAAAAAAGAATTGCGTGCAAACGAGAAAGAAAATTGACTATAATGTCCACACCGATTGGGTATTCAGCAATTTTAGTCGCCGACATCATGATTATTCTCTTTTCCGTTTGCACGCAGTATCGTTGTCTCGCTTTAAATATTGCCGAAATAATTGCTATATATTGCGAAAAAATTGTACCTATTCAGTACTATTTGTACGAGTTGCCATCATTTTTGATCGTGTAAGTGCGCCTTAAGATTCAAAAACTTATTCATTACATAGTACACGGCCATAAACCTTTAAAGGAATACACAAATAACAAATATGACTTGAAAATAGAAAAAAAAAACAATTCGATAAAAAATCCAAAATACCTAAAGTTTGCTTATACGCGCTTTTTACTTATGACGGCCGGTACAGCCAATACCCTTTCAGGCAAAATATACAGTGTGTTACGTAAAACTAATGATAGTTTGAAGTACCTACTTATTGTTGTATACAGGTATACAGATATAGGCAACAACCTGATATATCGGACATCCCCATTACGAACGCGGATTTTCGACGCCACCTGCGATAGTCTGCATGTCTTCGAGCTTACCAATATACAACACACATACAATAGGCCCTTAATATACCATTAGTCAACATTCATCAAAATATCCGATTGAATCGCCTGTCTAAAAATCATAACTAGTAAATGATGAGTCCCTTGTTGCGAATGTCCTCCACGGTAGAGTAGTTAAGGGTGGAAAATTAACCTGTTTTCGTAGAACTAATAGACTGCGCATGCCTCAACAAACGTCAGAATACCAGTTGATATGTATGTGGGAATGTACACTCAACCATTTTGTCGACAACGTGTTGCAACTGCATTTTTTTGCAAAATTTTATTAGGTATCACTGCTGGTATTTAATGTGCGCAGTTCTTTTAGGTTTGGGACATATAGAGAGGATGAATTATGAAACAATAACGAAGAAAATATACTTGGGAGAAAAAAGAGGTGTGAGGAAACGCTATTTTTCTCCATATTTTTCTCTACGGGGTCAAGACATGGCCGCAACAGCAGAGGAAAGCAGAAATATCGATGCACTTGAGATGTGATTCTGGACGAGAATGTTTTCGTAAGTCCTGGACAGAACACAAAACCAACGAGTCTATATTACGGGAGCTCCTAGTAGAAACTCGTTTTTTCGCAATATGCTAACAGCATAGACTTCGGCTTTACAGCCACATTTCAAGGCACGAAGAAACCATATTGGAAAGAACAATTATTAAGCTATGGAATATACAAGAAAGGAGACCAAAAAGCATGTCCCTGATGCGATGGAGCGATCGAGTCAGAGTTCACCTGAGGCCGCACATCAACTGATCATGAACAGAAGTTCGTGGAGGTAAATGGTCGACTGCGGGAGTTAAAATCGCGACCCTCTGTCAAGGGGAACAAAAACGACAACGTATTGTTTTTCCAAGTTTGAGTATATGACAATAGTAACACCTTCTGGCAACAGATTTCTGTCAGATGAAACATGCTTGACAAATAACAAAAACACCTGACAAACGTGACATAAAATAACAAATATTTCAGGGGCTTTGACTTCGAGTCTCAATTCAAACACTATAATGTCTTATTCATTTAGAATGTATTCGGTTGATTCGGTATTATTTTTATGCAACTATTTTCATATACATCATTTTGTCAGTAAAACTTTTATTGATAACTCAGACCATAAAACTTTTATTCATAGCTTAGACCACACAGAGTTTTATCTAAATTTTATTATCGAATAATATCAAGTTGACAATTCGTTTGACAACTATAAATTTCATACATACATTTTTATTAATCCTATTGTACCTAACACTATTAGTAACTATTTTCCGATTATACTCATAAATTATCACGATCGTAAAATATTGATCTTCAAATTTGTTTATAAAAATATGGCTGACAGGTTTGCTAATAAATAACAAGACATTCTTCGGGCCGCAGCTTTGTTGCGTAACCCCCTCCATAGCATGTTCCCCTCTACAACCCTCCCTCCCCTCGCCCTAGTACTGGCAAATAGACCGTAGCGCCATACAACAGTGTTCTACGCCGCACAACCGGTCGTTGTACTAACAAATTCAAATAAAACATTCTCTCAATAGAGTGGGTGAGCGTGTTGTATGTGTGTTAGTTCTATGCAAGTTTTTCATTTGTTTCAACAGTGTGTTTTTTCTCTGAATTCCAATTACGAAAATTCAAACTGTAGAACGAGAGACTTGAGTAAATTTTTGAACTTTGTTTTAGAACGAAATTTTGAATTTTTGACTGTTTATTCGTAGAACACTCGAACGGTTTTATCCTAATTTTGAATTCCTTTGTGTGAAAACTTTTCTTTTAAAAATCGGACTGTCCAATAGTTGTTAATATTCGATATCGCAGTGAATTAAAAAATGAATTTTTTGTGTTTTTCTTTGTTTAAAAATAAGTAACAATTAACGTAATTTCTAAAATAAAGCATATATTTTATGTTAACTTTTCGGAACGCCTGAAAAAAGTTTGTTTCGACATAAATTGACTTTATGTTTGTTTTTATTTTGTGTTAATATTTTTTTTTCACTTGGATTCGCGAGGGAGTGATAAAAAGGTAAGTTCAGATATACATTTTTTAATGCGTAAAAAAAATGCAAACAAATTTCAAAATCTCCAGAAATCGTTAACATTGCAGATGCGGATGATTTTGAAAGTGGTGTACCCTGCAAAGAATACACATTTTTTGAAATAAATTTTACGTGACCTTTTCTTTGTTATTTTCACCATCTACGTAAAATGGTGGGCAACCCTGTTTTCCTTTAATACCTACCAATTAGTATTTCAAATGAATTCAAATTTAGAACATTCGAACATTATCCCAATTGGCTGATAAGAATTGTGATTAATACGTTCCACCAATTGCTGTGACTCTTTATCAATTTTGATTAATTAGGGGTGTCAATTTTTATAAATTATATTTTTTATCTTAAAAACGATTTTGCGTCAAACCTCGGAATACATATTCAGCGATATACATAACATTTTTCTTAACTTAATTGGGTATTGACAAAAATCTAACATTACAAAATAAAAATAAGATTTTGGATAATGCGCTACCAGGCGCGAAACTACCTAAGAACACGATTCTCATTGAGTTACCTTCTGGAAAAAATGATAGGTATAATAGTGTCTAATCTGACGTAATCCCATATGAAATGTTAGCCCCGGCTTCCCTTCTGCAGAAATCCGCCCTTCGCCAGTTTTAGGTATTGACAAAAATCTAACTTTATAAAAAAAAGTAAAGATTTCGGATATTGCGTTACAGTTTTTGACGTCTTTTTGCACTTTTTCGCAACAATTTTGATAAAATTGTATGAGGTATGAAAATGTTCATACTGGCCTACTTTCGTTTCTTCGTCGTTATGTAGATTGCATGTTAACGGCAGCGACGGCCGTTGCGTTATATAATAAAGCTCTTTAAAAAAAGCTGCATATAAAAGCGTTTATTGATAACCGATTATTACCGTTATTCATTTTACGGAAACGTCTTAGGCCTTTACAACTAAAAAACCTTACCTACGAATTTATTTATTTATTGATTAACAAGGCATTGACAAGTTACAGACATTGAACACAAATTAGACTAAAGAAAAACATTACATTAAATATAGTTCAATCAAAGCCCTATTACAGTGTACACAAAGAATTCATATTATGGGTGACAAATACTTGTTGAAAATATTTAAAAAAAACTATCTAATCTAATCAAATTTTCTCACTACCTTTTCAAAAACTTACCTATTAACCTATTAATTACAAATTATAGATAAAGTCTTATAGATATACTCAAGGATATGGACTTTCCGTCAGGCTTGTGACTTATTGTCGGCTAGTTTGTTGTGATTAGGTACTTTACACTTAAGCAGTGGCGTATTTTTCATTTCGGGGGCGGGGGGGGGAACTAGTATTTGATTTGGAGGGGGGAGGAATCAAAGCCTGACAATTCTTAACGGAGACTTAATTGCGACAGAGACGGGCAGAACCATGGGCGAAACCTGCTGCCCCTCCCCCTATATACGCCACTGCAGTTAAGTATAACATTCACCAATTCGAGTTCAATAAAAAACGCAACAGCAAAACAGTGACAATGTACCAGAGAAGTAGAATCAATGCAAACAAAGTGTATAGGGCTCCGTATGCATTGTTTGCTCTTTTGAACTCTTTGCCATTGGTAGACACTGAACTTTTTTGTTGCAAGCTCTGTCAAATGATAGCTTTCCATTCTATACTAAGGAAAAGTGTCTAACCCAACCTAACCTAACCTCGCTAAACATTCCAACTACCGCACTAATAAAACATGTTGAGAGTCGTGATAAATGGCTTATAAAAATATCCTTGTATCCATGGCTGGTTTACATTGGGAGAGTCAGTTTGTACTACACCAACTATCAACTGATATAATTTTCGTCGAAACCCTGTATGAAAGTAACGCAGGATCGTGGCAACTTTTGCAAAATGTTCCAGTAGGTATATACGGATTTAAAACATTTCACGATCGCAACGCCTTCAGCTATCATCGAAAATTATTCGATTAATACCACATTTTTCATTTACATTGCGAGCCTATAAAATGTTTTGAGTAGAGGTGGTCGGTAGTCTGATTGTTAACGCGCTCGACTGTTAATCCAGTGGGCGCGGGTTCGATCCCCGATGCCGACCTACTCCACTTCACGACACAAGCTTTTCAAGCGTACTGTGAAGTGAACAAAGTCATATTATTAAAAAAAAAAGTTATCGATAAATGTCGCCATTTTCAGAATTCCCGGCTTTAATTAGTTATGAAGTTTACCAGATCATAGAACTCCTTTATGTTAAATTTGTGCATTTTGTTTATACATAGTGAATTGGTAAATATGTAGTACAAGTATTTTTAAGCAGAATGGAAAATACTATGATAAATAAAAAAATAATTGCCATAAGATTGTATAGTACGTACAATAATTATACGTGTAAGAATAGGGTCTTGCAATCTGTTCTCGCAAGCGCTAATGAGTATTTTTTGACGCTAGAACCTACAGATAGTCTAATTCATAATATGATAGATATTATCTGAGCTTAAAGCATATTAAAACAAGTAACTCTCATGCTAGCACACTTTATCGACTACTCTCCCAAGTAAACAGTGTTTTAAGGGCTACCCTATGAAAAGTGGTACATTCTCCAACTACTTATAATAATAGTATAATAGAATACAGTCTTTTCAGTGTTTTTCTATAGTTTATTATAGTATACGACCTTGCCCCTTTTAGGGTAGGTAGGGAGGTACGTTTTTATGTCTCATGTTTATAATAATATGGTATGATATAGGTACAATAATGGTACAATGTTGTTACTTTGTATGCAAGACGTATTTGTGGAACTGTTAAAAAATGAAAAGAACAGTAGCATTTGTAAACTAAATGTGAATTTTGTTGCAGTGAAAATTGTGGATTGCTACTCTCTTATACTCTTGTAACAAATTTAAACAGTAAAACATTATAAGTAAGACGGTGTAGTGACTAGAATGGAAGTGAAATATTTCACATATGTTTTAGGCATTAACTCTGTGACTGTTTTTTATCATTTTGAAAAAACTGAGTTTATTTGAACTATGTACTAAGTCACTCACACTAAGTCAAACGTAAAAGTTTTATTTTTACGATCGTAAATGACGCGCAAGCGATGAAACCGTGGTAGCGTGTTTTACAAACTCAAGTGACTTAGTACATAGTACAGGGCGTGAAAAACTTGTAAAAACTTTTCAATCATTTTTTTGTGTTACAAAAAACGCTTGTGTTTAAAAATAACAGTGAATGTTATTTTGATCCCCATGTAAACATAAATAGATATTGGAGTAGGGTAGGGGAGGGGGTGTACCTTAACTTAATGAGGGAGAAATTTATTTGTTTTCCATCAATTCTGAAATAAATTCCTTAATGTTTTACTTCCGCCAGCTGAAAGGGGCTGAAAATAACTTGTATTAAAATATAATATATTTTACTTGTATTATGGGATATTGTATGCCAGTTTATTTTTTGAAAATCACAATTTAGGATTTGTGAGAACATCGGATTTTCTACATGTCGTAGTTGAATATAACAAGTAGTTATCTCAACAGATGTACAGCAAAGGATGGACTTTTCATCAGGCTTATGACTGGTCGTCGGCTGATCGGCCTTCATGACACAGCGGATAGAATCTTCTTCTTCATAAGCCTTCTTCCCTCCACTGCGCACTGCTGACTTTAGGCCTCTTCCAACTGTTTCCACTCGTCTCTGTTCTAACCCTTCCGCATCCAGGTTCCCCCAGCGATTTGGACAACGTCGTCGGTCCATCTCTTTGGTGGCCTTCTGACGCTCCTTCTATCTGTCCAAGGCCTCCACATTAATATTCGTGGCGCCCATCTGGCGGTTAGAATACTGTTGTGTTAGGCTGGAGGTCTGGGTTCGATTCCCGGCCGCGGCAAATGGATGGACTGGAACTGGTGAATGTTACATAAGTGTAAAGTGGTCACGTAAAACCAGCCGACAATCAGTCATAAGCTTGATAGAAATTCCATCATTTGCTGTATATCTGTTGAGATAGCTACTTGCGATTTCCTTCAGATATAAACTACGACGCTAGTATATATTTCATGCAATACCTACAAGAAATGAAATCTACCTCAATGTAATGTTTGAAAAATGTGCGCAGTTTTACGATAAAATAAAAATTTATTACTGAAACGTTTTCTATAGAGTATAGAGGATAATACGTACATATATATCTGGAGTAGAGGATTCTAATAATATAGAGTAGTTACGTGGAATTGAACCCATTATTTTTACCATAGAATATTTTTATACCTAAAATATATTTACACTAGCTGTAACCCTTTTCTGTTTCAAAAATGGGTGAATTATTGAACCTGGTTATCTCTTAACATTTAGGCATCTTGAATATTTCTGGCTTACAACACGATGAACGACTGGCGCCGCAGTCGAAACATTTGTCATAAAACATAAGAAGGTAGATTAAAGAAAATCGTTTAAAAGATCACAATTTTTTTATGAACAAACCCTCACTTCGAGTAGATTAGCGCCGCAGGTAAAAAAAATTAAAGAAACAACTGAGATTTAATGGATTTTCACAAGAATTATAATAAAAATTCATGAAATGATGAAAAAACCACATTTACCACATCGTTTTTTGAACACCCAAACCCCCTCCCCCCCTGCCTACGCCCATAATCTTGCAACCCCACTTGGAACTAACGTCCGCTGGTGGCCAAGATATAGAAAACGCACTGTACACAGAATATACAAGTTTAGACAGTATCTGTAATGTTTGACAGTAGACGTGTTGTATCGGTATAATAAAAGCGACAGCTATTAGACAAATCATGGTCGCACACTATAATTAAGTCATACGTACTATTAACCTATAACTATATTTATATGTATAAACATTTAGTGTATACTATACGTGTACGCTAGTTTCTGTGTTGTATTTTCGTCAACTTTGATACACGCAATATGCATTTGCATATGCGTGCATTTCAGGCCAAACTAATTTGTCCTAGGCCAAACCGGTTTATCCTATACGCGTGTCAGGAAATACTAGTTTAGCTTAGGACGATCTAGTTTGTTCTTATAAAAAAAATGTTTTAAGCGCATAGAAAAAACAATTTAACTAACCTTATTAATACCTACTTAGGCACTGACGACGATCTTTGGTCTACAAAAAATTTGCAGTCCATCCATACACACACACACGCTAAACTAGTGTACGGAGTATGAACAATTGAACACCCCTTACCTAGGTGTAACTATTTAGGTACTCTAGATCCTAACGCATTTGTTTATATCCTTCTGATTATTATTTTTATAAATTGATCCTGAATAAACCTTAATCCCAACAACACGCATTTTATTTACACTACCTTCTGATAGCTTTGAAGTATTGCTGACACGCGTAGGATAAACCGGTTTGGCCTAGGACAAACTAGTTTGGCCTGAAATCGGGTTTGGCCGGTAACAATATAGGTATCTACTATCTATACATATTTATTTGGTGGTCAAAAGATTTTTAACACAATCTCTACTACGATGCATTCATTTTCTCTGGTGTAATTCTGTTTGAAGAAACGCTTACGTTATGATACGATGTTAAGTTTTTTTTAAGATCTCAACGGTGATTCTTGCATTAACATTTTTTCTACACAGTTTCACAATATTTCAACAAATAACTAAATGGGTTTGTTAGATAACGAATTAGATATTAAGGGCCAGTGATGACTTGGCAAGTTTCTGGATTATTAATCCATCTCTTACAGAAGAAGAGTTACGAAATTATACGGTATTGTGATTTTTCAAGAACCAAAATATATAGATCTGTAGGTATATTTACATTTCAAAAAACGGGAGATCTTAGATATCGACGACCTACTCATAACAAAATATGCTTTGGAAAAAAATAGAATACATTGAATCTTTATCTAGGGAATGACCGTTAAAAATTTGTTTATTCCTTGTACACATTTCTAAAAAAATGTGAAAAACACCTCTGATCTTTTTTCTGAAAGACAGCAACTCGTTTCCCGAAGGTCACTAAAGTTTTTTTTTATTGACAGTGCGTGTATTCGAATCTGTTAACCGTAAAAGTTTATTTGAATAAAGCGAAGTTAACCCCAAAAAATGGATAAAACGCTATTGAAAAAATATAACTAAAGTTAACTGCAAACAAGGGCTGTTTTTTATTCAAGTTCCGTTTGTGCTTCTAAGTAAGCACGAAATGCGAAGAAGTAAGATCTGCACATCAAGAGATTGCGCAACTCTTCCACTACAACGTCTTCAATTTTCAGACCGAATGCGTCACTCGCAGTCGAGTTACAGGCAATTGAAACATGCCGCTATGAACGATGCTCCCGCCAAATGTAAGTTTACTAAGAAAAATATTTGTCGCCAATTTTTCATTTCATCCTCTTATCGTTAATTTTCTATTAAATTCAATAGATCCAACGTTAGCGACATAATATTTCACACTATTATCCGCGCCTTCTTGCAATCTTCATAATATTTACACCACTTAGTAAAATGAGAACTTTAGAAAATTGCTTATAAATTGCGTTGAGAAAAACAAGCATCTCTCTCCCCTAGTAATATAAGCCTGGAAAAACAAGTAATTTTATGGATATTGGTGGTATTATAGATATTCTGTAAGTGTGTTCTGTTCTTCCTCTTGGGAAACACTTTCTCGGCAGCCAATGTTATTGGAAGATAGTACAGATGTTATGTCGTAAAATTGAGTGATCCGATTGTATTTTTCACAAGATTTTATTATGTTTTTGTGTCGCACCGTTTTTTTAAGGATCTGGACTTGCTCACACAAACCCAAATACTTTCTTGCACATCTTGCACTAGGCTAAAAACCTGTATCGCAAAGTGTGGAATACTGACGAATACATCGCCAGCGCCGGGGTTTGAATCCGGCACCTCCCACTTGAGAGATTTCCGACCCAATCAACTGCGCCAACCATGCACTCTTTGTTGTTTTTTTTTGTCTGTACGCAAATTTTGGAATAGATTTTTCAACCACTTCCTGAATACTTATAGACCTGAAACTGTGCAAACATACGTAAACTCTGTAATAATACGTTTCTGTACTAAACTGGATCAGCCTACTCCAGAGACAATAAAGATGTAAAGCGTTTCAAAGGGCGTTGGATAATAAATGCAGATCGTAAGTCAGATTTTGTCCAGTTCAAGCTTTGGAAGACACCGAGCGATCGAAAGGATCCAGTCACCGCATACTGCCGTGTTTGGTATCCCACGAAAGTGCTTCACGAGTAGAACTCATATCTTTTTATATTTTTTTTAATCTGTCTATTCTTGGTGGGAGGCGCCATTGGAATTCAGAAACCCAAGAGGTCTATGGGGGTGTGTACTGTATAATATGTATAGAATTAAAACAAAGCATTGTTCTCCCCCTTCAAGTTTTAATAACTACCCCCTCGTGCGTTGGATATTTTAAGTTTTGCAACCCTCATATTTAATACATAGCTAATAATAATTATTATTATAACGCAAGGCCTACTTTCTAGACTGGGGTACTATTTCAAATACTAAAGTTGGTAGTTCTGATTATTAGCGTTTCGGAGGAAATTAGCGCCTCTATGAAAATTTCAAAATTAGAAGTTACCGAAATGAAAAATTTAATATAAGATTACTTATTTTGTGCCCGTGAGCAAACTAGCTTAAAATATACATAAAACCTTGAATCTTAGCTAGGTAGGTACCATTACTAAGGTTATACCCCTATATTTTACGGTTATTCCCCAGATTCAAATTAATGATTTTAATATTATCAATACAAAAAAAAAATCTCCGAGCCTTTCGGGAAACGAGTTTCTGTCTCTCGGGATAAGATCAGATGTGTTTTTCACATTTTCTTATAGAGAAATTATACGAGATACCTATAAAAAAATTACGGTCATTCCCTAGATAAATATACATATAGTGTATCGGACGTCATTAATCATTGTAGAATGTATAGAATATTGAATAATATATGTAGCCTGTTAAACACACCTCAGTTAGCCAATAAAGAAAGTATGATGTTGATACAATTGCTAACTGAGGAATGTGTAGGGAATTAGATATAGATATAATGAAATAGGGTATTATGTAGTATGTGTAAAAGAATGAAATATCGTTGTAAACTAATTGTGTTCCTCATACGTGTGACGTCAGCTACCCACTGCTCTAGTACGTCTGTCGTCTAGGACGATTCGGTATGAAATGAATGAGGAAGTAAGGGGAGGGACTTACTTACGTCGGCCGATCGACGTTTCCTACAAAAACGTGAGATCGGAGCGCGGCGACGTCACACGCATGATGTAAATAACCCTACATTATATGAAATAAATCAGACATCGCTCTCTATTCAACGTGTTCACATCTCTACCTGACCTTCTCTTCCTACTACTGCTGCCATTGAAATTGATCTACCAACAACTACCGACTACCGCTGCCCACTGAACTTGAATCACCACCACTACTGAACTTTGCTGACTACACGGACTGCAGGCTGTCTTGCATCTAGTTAATACCTAAAGGCGTGAAGTGTGCAGGACTATTGCGAGTACTGGTGGTATACCTCTAACACAGGGCCACTCACGATAAGCATAGTACGGGCTCACCGCCGGCGGGTAGTAACTGTTGTGAGGTGGTAAGCGATCGCTACCTACTGTGTGTGTGTGTTTATCTGGGATAAGTCGCAGGTCAGTACTGCTTGACAGTGCGACCTTGGGTGCGCTCAGCAAACACTCCTCACTGGCGGGTAGAGGTCGTACCTGGGACGGCGCCGGGTGAAGAAGAAGACGGATCATCTAGCAGTATTCGGGCGATAGTACGCGATACGCCGCGATCTTACAACTCGTCTACGTATACTCGCGCAATCGTCGACCGAGAAGAGAATTTAAGACTCCTGACTAGAGGCCGCGACAACCATTGGCCCCTCGTAGTGCAGACCGGAAACTGTACTTACACTCCACCTGAATTATTACCTGTACGGTAGCTGTGCCGTACATATAGGTTCAATGTATTTACCCTATTTGGTTCCAAGGCCTGTGTGACGTTGTCGAGATCTAAGGTCTCAATTATTTCTTTTTTTTTAATGTCAATACGCCCACTCTTAATGTTTTTGTTTGAGCATAAACAATTCCTAACTAATTCAAATTATAATTAAGCTGATACGATAGGTACATTATTTTTCTTTGATTTTAATGATCTGTTTTATGTCAGAACCACTTGGTACCTCAGACAAAGTACCAGGTTGGTACCATCTATAGATTGCAGAGGTACCTGCCCGCCAAGTTAAGATCGATTTTATTAATTAAAATTCTTTAGATTGTCTAAAGACGGGATAGTACCAAATGCGAATGCGAAAAAATGCGAATAATTAATTGCGTCGGTAAAACGAAGATTACTCAGCTAGTACTGAACGTATCCTCATAAGAATTTAAACATGGATGAATGGGCGTCACCAGCTTCTGAGCTAGGTGGGGCAACCAAAGTTTAAGTTTTTATATAGTACGAAAAACGTGTAAATAGCGCCGCAGGTGAAATAACTTTGGGTGACAAAACGAAGAAGGTCAAGATGCAGTCTGGTTTCAAATATGGAAAACATAGTAAATAGCGCAGCAGTCAAAAAAAAAAGAAAAATGGGTGAAGTGAAAATTTTTATGAAACAATTTCATTTTAATAGATTTTCGTACTGAAAATTTATGATATGATGCGAAAATGTCTGTCTATAATCTGATTTTTTCATGTAGTATGAAAAAATATACACCCATTCCAATCGGCAGCTGCCCCCCTTGGCGACGCCCATGCACTCTAGCACTTAGAAATTTGATTATTGTAAATTTTATCGATAAAAAATAATTCTAAAATTACCTCTGACATTTACTGAAACTTGAGATTATTCCCGTAGTTTGTTAGATATGATGCTGTAATTTGGTTGATAAAATTTAGAAGGTAATACGCAGTGATTCTAGTGCCTTTTTATACAATAAGCCAATTTTTTCGCATACGGTATTCTTGTTTTGCGCTTTTATCACTGTCATGCAAAAGTTAAAAATATGAAGCGATATCAAAACAATTTTTCGCAAAGCATATCGCCCCTTAAGTTAGAAGATAATTAATGGATTTACTTAATATCTAAATAGGTAGACATTTAATAGAAACTTGAAAAAGTTTTATTAGGATTGACGCAGTTTGTTATGGCTAAATAAAACAATCAATTTTAGTCATTCAAAATAAATAACAAGATAAGGTAGTTATAAATCTTAAATTAAATACACAGTAATAGGGTAGGTATATTTAGAGAGGTAAGGTCACTACGTAGTACGAAGACGGCAAGGACAAAAAAAGGTCTCCCAATTTGCCTCGCGCTGATTGGTCAAAATTAATATCTTATCGTTTCTATTCTTCTTCTTCTTTCATCGTTTCCTCATTGCTGAGGGTCGTGATTTGTGGAGCTACCCACGGACAAAACAAGACGCCTCCAGTCCTCTCTATTCTCCGTAGTCCGCATCGCCGAGCACAAGTCTCTCCCAGTCAATTCTACAGATGGGCAATTTTTCAAACCCATGTAAAAATATTACTGAATTAGGTAATTATATATTTATAAATTTCTCATTCTATAAAAAGCGTTCTTCGTGTGTATATAAAAATACCACCTCGTCCTGCAACACAGCCGTCGCTCCTAGTGCTGTAGCGGTAGCCGATAAGATCCCTACTATGCGAGACAAAGGTCTGGGTTTGAATCCCAGCCCGGGTGAACTGAAATGGCGAATGTTTCTCGAGTGTAAAGTGATAACTTCCGAGTGATAACTTAAAAGAAAGTGATAACTTAAAAGCCGAGGTCGGTCGCAAGCCCAACAATGTACATCCCTAATTCTTCTACACTGTTGTAGGAATACTGCATTGTTTATACTACGGAATGTAGAAAAATCTAACGCTTTACAAGGATAAGTTCTAAAATTAAATACATTCAAGTAAATACTAAATTAGATAGATGATGCGATAAAAGTGCTCACATATTTTTTTTATAATTCGGTAGTCCACCAGCACTGGGTGATTTGTGACTACACACAATTAAATACCATAAAAACTGTTCACTAGGGCGAGCTGTGTGAGCGTAATACTGGGATCTCTTCCTGTTCAACTTCACATTACTGAAAAAACGGTAAAACTCTTCAATTTTGTCGCATTGTTGGGAACACCTGCATTTAAGGTACTGTTACGCCCTTGAGGGCTTGTCGCTGATATAATAAAACTTCAGGAAATCTTTCAGTAGGGAGTGTCAATGGATGTGTTACGTCACTGTCCCTACCCAGGGGGGCGAGAAGGGATGGTCGAGGACAGAATACAATAACAGTAATTGTCTCATTTGTGTTATGAAATGTGTGGCCATTATTTCACAACAAAATAACAAATAGAACAAAATTAAGGTCTCTGGAAAAGAAAAAAAATGTTTTCTTATATTTACAAGAGATGGCATATATTTCTCACTTGGATAGATGTTCTATACGCAACTTTTTGTTCCTCTCGGAAAATAGGGAAGTCGCATAGAATCGTCACCACAAATATAAATAAATAAATAAATCTTTATTGGCCAGAGAAAACATGCATAGTTACAAAAACAAGACAATGCATTGTGCCAAAAGGCGGACTTATTGCAAAACCAATATCCTACAGTTAACCCGAGACAAACCACCCAGTTAGGGTGGACTGCCTAACTAAAAAAAAACACATTCGTCAGAGTAGAACGAGGTTCATCTTATTAAAACGTATCTGAAATTCAATTGTTTTATAAAAAAAACGGTTTTTCATACATATTATTGTTTCTTATTATTTTTTTATTTTTCTTCTTTTTTATACACTTGTATCTATGAATTATGTATATCAAATGAATGTCACAAGTGGTTAGTTAACAGACATTGCCTACGGCAGTAAACTCGCCATTTGAATTTTTTTTTTTTCAATAAAGATTTGTTTTAATGTATTTATTGTACAAAGTATTACATGTACATTCTTAAATAAGCCAAACCGTAAAACGACCTTCTTCAGTAAGTCCCACAAAAAAATTTCGCCTGCGGCGCTATTTACGCGTTTTTCATCAATTTTATAATTTTTGTCGCCCCTTCTATGCTCCATGGCTACATTATTGTCAACGCCGAGATTCGAGACCCACGTCCTGGTGCGTTTCAACCAAAGAATGTCAACCAAGGTAACCAGACAGAAACTCAAGTGACAAAATCTCAACTGTCAAAAGGGTAACGTACTATTGACAGAATCGCAACTCATCGCTGGAAAACCTGTTGCCGCCAGTTTCAATATTGTTGGGTTAGGTTCGTTAGGTTGTTTTTTTTTTACACACAAAAACAAAACAAAAAAAAAACAACGGCATCAGATTTCCCGGTGTTGAGTTGCGATTCTGTCAATAGTAGGTTACCCTATTGACATGTGAGATTTTGTCACTTGAGATTTTGACATGGAACCGTCAACCAAATGACTCAAATGAAGCGACCACGTGTTCAATAGGTGTAGGTGATTCAGTAGATCGTTTATTGAATTATTAATAAGACGAGACACATATTATTTGGACAACAAATTACATGTGATTGTAATTAGCAAACAGTTGGCAACTCTCTATACATTTGTACGCCAGATATTAAATACAGGTCGCTATTACTTATTATATACTTGTGTCTACTAAATAATATTCGTATGCAATCATACAAATCCTATGGAGAGGAGGGCTAGACAAAGGAGAATGCTAAAAAAAACCCAGGCCCGGCGCAAACGAAATGTAACTTAAATGATGGGTAAAAATGAGTAATTAAATACCGCAATCAATGGCTAAATGTGTAAAATACCTATTCGAAGTTTAAGTGAAGTTGTCCCTGTAAAACTTTGAATAGGTATTTTACACAATTAGCCATTGATTTCGATGATGTCTCCTATGTAGTATTTAATTACTCATTTTTATCTATCATTTGAGTTACATTTCGTTTGCGCCGGGCCTGGGTTTATTTTCCATACAAAATGAGCATTCTCCTTTGTAGGTATATTCTTACAGTTCTGTAGTTATATCAACTGATGTACAGCGAAAGATGGGCTATATAGAAATGTTTGCCATTCAGCTCATCAGCTGTGTATGAGTTACGCATTGTAGATTTCATTTTTCAGACTTGGTATTTCTATGGATCATCGAAAAATAATGCCGAATTTTAAAAAACATAACATTGAAAACTTTTGTATCAAATGAGTGGTTCTTTCACTGTGTGGTAACTAGTTACTCCAAGTTTCGTTTGATGCATGCAGACTAGTTGCGCTGTCGTCAAGAGTAGCCGTACGACATTGACTGTGCAACAGAAGGCGCGGTGGGTTATTTGGTTCGCCAAGACTTTGAATAGTTACTACCAGTTACCTCAAAGTGAAAGAATAACTCATTTTAAAACGTTTCAATGTAATGTTTTTTTTTTCGAATCCCTGCATTTTTTTGATGAAAAAATCTTTGAAAAAACCCTGAAAAATCTTTCTTTTAACCCTTAAAAGGTATAGCCACTAAAATTCTAACAAGAACATTTTTGCATGACTACAAAACGTCGACTTGTGAGTTATTCGATATTATTTTTGAACGACATTAATTGGTATCTCCTGTAAGGCAACATATGATTAATATTCATATCGCGTCTTTCATTACTAGAATAATATCTCATAATCTTATCTTTATAGTCAGAGTATTCAACTGTCGTTAGGATGTTATATCATTAAGCCGGCACTTATTTCTTCTATAATTACTAATGTTGTTACCTATTATAATAAAAGTAAAAACATTAAGTTACCTAGCTGGTAACTACTAAATTTATTAGTAGATGCATAAAATAAAAATTAAATTTTGTCTGTTTGCTCCCTTGTCTCACGACGTTTAAAAAAGGTATATTTTATTAATTACAATTCAATAAGAGTCGAACGATTGGTTTTATTGGGGAAAGAAGTCTTGAGCTGCAAATTAAAAAAAATCTATCGTGCTTTAAACGAAATTTGGGATAATCAGTTGCCCTTGCCACACAGTGAAAGAATGAGCCAATTAACTGAAAAGGTTTCAATGTACTATTTTTTTTTAATCTTGGTATTCTCTTTTGATGATACTGTGTGCATAAAAATCTGCCTTGAAATACATTACCATAAATTTTGAGCAATAATAAACTTATTCCTCGGTATTGGGATATTTTATAGATAGTGACACGTTTTTCAGATAATTTTATATGGAGAATTAATATGTCCATATGATAAAGTCAAGTGCCGACCAACGCCGGGTTAATAACTTCGATAGTAATAAAACGAATCATATAATGCGGCCGCTTCACGCTCGGCATCCCTCCACGAGTTTTGTGTGAATGAGTAAAAGGACGTACGGACGAGGTGATTGTCTTGAACTGTATACGTAACCGACGGTTAACGCCTTTTTACTCATTCGCGCGGGACTCGTGGAAGGTCGGACAGCATGTGGATGAGGCTTAATAATATTATTACCTTCGTCTCACCAGATATGAGAAATTAAGTTCACAAACTTTGATGTTATTGGAAAATATAAAAAAAAAAAGATATTAAATTTATTCTGTCTGTTAACTGTAAAATATACATTTTAAAATATTATTAAACTGTTATTGGTAAAAAAAAACTAAAAAAAATAACTCCAATATTGAAAATCACTTGGGGTCTCAGAGACCCCGCGTGCCTAATTAAAGGTTAAACAAAACTTTTATAAGGAGTGTGTGGAATTTGGAGTCGAAACTTAGATCAAAAGACCCAGTTCCAAAAATAAAAGTTAATAGCTAAGATGGTTTGGTCATGTTGAGAGAGTAAATGATGATCGCATTACTAAACAGATACATATACTGATTATATGTATAGGTGAAAAATGAGAAAAATGACCTGGACCAACTACGTCGACTTCCTCAAGGACGGACGCGTTCTGAATAAAAGGAATCGAGAGTATGACAAAGTCCATGAATGTGACTAAAACAAGGAATTCTATCTACCCTTAGGGACGCGGGGTAAGGGGAAAGATAAATAAATAAGTAAAAATAAATAAATCT
This sequence comes from Ceraclea dissimilis, assembly GCA_963576895.1. Lineage (NCBI taxonomy): Eukaryota > Metazoa > Arthropoda > Insecta > Trichoptera > Leptoceridae > Ceraclea > Ceraclea dissimilis. The sequence continues at coordinate 14,905,988 of OY756370.1, forward strand.
TTATTAGCTAGAGAATGTTAATAAGTTCCAAAACAAAATAAATAAATAAAATATTTATTGCAAAAAAATACATTTCAAATGGCGAGTTTATTGCCTTAGGCAATCTCTGCCAACCAACCACCAAAACAAAAAGATTGTAGCGTGCTAAAGGGCGAACTTATTGCAAAAGCAATATCTTACAGTCAACCCTGAAAGATAGATAGATCCAGGGTTCCAATTTGGAATCATATCGACAGATTCAAGGACATACACAACAAATCTTTTTTATTTGGTACTCCTAGTTACGTAAACTTCATGTGTCGTTATTTATTTCATAGATTAGACAATAATCAAACTATTAAGTGCCTAATTAGAGTGATTCACTTATAATCGATTATCAATTTGATCGTCAGTAGCCATTAAATCACAATATCTAAACATCTTTGGTAATTTAACATTGGTTCAAAAATATTTAGTCGTTTTCGGAAAACGATGTAAATACGACCGGACCTAAATGGGATCCTTGGGGGACTCCAGATATATTTTAGTTGCTTTTTCAATAAAATTCCCATAACTGACAATCGAATGGAATAATGATATCCAAAATAGCAAATTGGAATAAACAAACAATCTACCTTAAACTGTGCATTCCAATTTAATTGAAATAATAGTATAGGTTTGGTCAAAAAAAATAATATGTTGTCAAATCTGGTGAGCAAATACTCGAATTATCATTCTATTGTTTGGATAAGCACGCGCAATTGTTTAAAGTAAAGGTTGGTACCACCTGTTTTTTTATAAAAAAATAATCATTGGTTTCTCATTAATTTGAGTATATTATTTAGATCATTACCTAAAGTAAATGGGTTTTATGATAATTAATTTAAATTTAAATTAATAAAACGTTAGTCATTCTGTGAACATATATTTTCATAATAATAATATAAAGACAAATCATCTGTAATATGGATAGATCAGTGAAATTTAGAACTATTTAGAACCATTGGATTCTTTCAAATTCAAGTCCCCAGCTTGTTTAAGGTTATTTGATCATTTGATTTTGGGAGCTCTTTTTGGTCTTTGATACAGTATTATTATGTAACTGTGGCTGCGGGACAGTCTGATGATAGAGTGACAAAGTTTTCAAAATAATTAGTGCTAAAACAGTGAAACAGATCCGAAGAATATTGATCCGAACTGGCCACGGAAGATGTGGGCACCTTCCCTATAAATGGGGCAAGAGGGTACATCCCAATGCGAGTGTGGCCAGATCGAGACGGTCGAACACATTCTGGGGTACTGTTCCATCAAGAAGTTCGAGGGGCACATTTGGGAAATCCGTGAGGTGGCGCCAAGGGCAATTGAATATCTGAGAAATATCGACGCGGAGCTCGGACTTCCAGATCATTATTGTACAATGGTTGTTTTCGCATGCGAAATAAGAAGTGCTAAAAGATCTTCTTCCAAGAAAGTGACAATGAACGGAAATACTTGAAAAATCCATATTTTCGTATCCGACGGAATCAACAACAAATCATGAAATTCTCCAAATCTTTATATCAATCAATGACTGATAAGATTATATTCGTATTTTGTACTGTCGTTATTCGTATTTGGCATTGTAATAAAATGCTACTTAACTGGCTACTTGTGTACCTTAATTAATATATTTGTTTTGATTTAAAATTTATCATTTACGATTCTACAATGTTGTCGATATTTTATTTGGTCATTTTGTTCAGCATTAATTGTGTTAACTCTCAAACATTAAGTGAAATTGATAGTAGTTATTTTGAAGTTTTATTAAATCGTAGCAATGTGTTCTTCAACGGACAGTATCTTAAAACGTGGGCTACTGAATATGCAGAAAATAAAACAACATGTGGCCAAGACGTCCAGTTGTGGCTGGAGTCCTTTCCAAGAGAACTATGGACACTCGAAATGATCGACTCTGCTGGTAAAATACCGTATGGTCTATTGGTGGGTAACTGGAACAGTATGGGGCAGTATCGTCAGTGTCTAAACTTAAAACACGAAGTCTTAGAATCGTCAAGAGTTATAAGAGGAAAACACTGTTACGTGAAATTTCCTATGCCAATACCTCAAGCACTAAATATTCAGAAAAATCTTGAACAACGGGGAAATGGTGAAATAGGAACAAGAGCTATGAATACAGAAGGAGAATATTTAGTGTATAACTTAGGAATTTGCATACCTGATTCCTGTCCAGGAAAATACGTTGAAGATATATTTCAAGCTATATGGAGCACCATCAACATCAGTCAGTTTCCTATAACGGTTCCAGAAATGACATGCAACACAGGTGGACCTGTACCTTGGAAATCAGAAGAAATCGGGGGAGTAACATTTTTCGCATGTTTTGGTCTTGTAGTATTACTGAGTACATTATTCGATCTTTGGTTACAAGTTTTCAGTAAAAATACTGAAACAAAGAATGGTTACAAAGTATTGAGAGCATTCTCAATGTACACAAACTCTAAAAAACTGACTACATTCAATGCAGATCCTGGACGTTTGGGATGTATTCATGGAATTAGAGCCTTGTCTATTATGTGGATTATTTTAGGGCACAGATATAGTGCTATGAGTGTGTCACCCATGGAAAATGCTTTGAGCATCTTGGACTGGCTCCAGTCATACAGTGCAATGATTGTAATTGCAGCTCCTGTAGCAGTTGATACGTTCCTTGTGATGAGTGGATTATTACTGTCTTATATATTCTTCATGAAGCAAAAGGATTCGAAAGGTTTCTTCAAGAACCTACCAATGTTTTATTTTCATCGCTATCTCCGGCTTACGCCAGTATTGGGTATGGTGATAATTTTCTACGCCACGTTTTTAATGAGGTTTATTGGAGGAAAAGGTGAAGCACTATACGAGAGAGCTTTAAAAGGCGGTTGCGAAAAAAATTGGTGGGTGAATTTACTATATATACAGAACTATTTCCGCTCGGAACAAATGTGTGTAGGACAAACGTGGTATTTGGGTGTCGACATGCAGTTGTATGTTCTGTCACCTATAATCATTTACCCACTCTTACTAAATGCTAAGATTGGGAAATATTTAGCATTCTTGTGGCTGATAATTGCTCAGGTCACTACGTTAGTTATAGCTCTTGTGAACGAATGGTGGGGAGGAACATTCGTCTTCTACGACGAAAACAGAGGAACGTATATGAAGCAGTTTTACAATCCTTTTCATACAAGAGCGACACCTTGGATACTGGGGTTCATCGTTGGATATTATCTTAGGCAATATTTAAACAAGGAAAAACAAGAAGTGAGTAATAACCACGTCACAATCAAAAGGATTTTTAACGTTTTGGGATGGCTGGCATCTTTAACAATAATGTCTGCAGTTTTATTTGGAATGCAACCTCTTCAACAGTTTGATCACAAATTTTCTTACGCCGAAGACACAATGTATTTGGCGTTTGGTAAAACGGCTTGGTCGGTCGCTCTGCTGTGGGTCATTCTCTCTTGTTTCTTTGGCTACGGAGGTCCAGTCAATTGGTTATTGAGTTTGAAGGTATTCCAGTTCATTGCTCGTTTGTCCTATTCAATGTATCTGATTCACTCGGCAGTTCAGTTTATACAAATTACATCAGTGACCCACGTTTCATTGTTTGACAATACTTTGATAGCTTACAGTGTACTTGGTGATTTAGTTTTAACTGCAGCTGTTTCATACATTATGGTGTTGTGTTTTGAATCGCCAGTTATGGTTTTAGAATCAGTTATATTTAAATCGAAGAAAAAAAATAATGCTTAATATATTTAATTTTTTTTTGACTAACAGAATATACAGAGATATGCCACATTTGATGATTTGTTTATGTACATATGTATTTTTGTATTGATTGTTTCTTTATTATGTGTATATATTTTGGAAAAAATAAATTATTTCATTCATTCATTCATTCATGTCAATATTACGGGTATTAAACATAACATGTAAACATGTGTACATTATGTTAATAAATAATATGATTTTAACAAGATTTGTTGAATTTTGAATTTTTGATATACTTCCCTGAGATCTCACGATCTTAAATCTCTGACTATGATCTCTTCAATGCCATAGATTTTATTGGGGACATTCAATGGCGAAACAAGGTCTTCCAGAATCCAGAATACACCCCAAAGTAAGTTGAACGATTTCAACTTACTAATTTCCTCATTTCTTATTATATCTCTTAAGCTTACACCAAGCATGAATCGTTCCATGGATCGCTGTGTGCATTTGAGCTTTTCTGCGTTTCTTTTTATAAGGGCCACGGTCTCTAACGCATATGTAGTCACAACGTGTGATACCAAGTAAGTATTATTTTTCTTTTTCAGCCCTGGTCTCTCTACTGCTGGATATAAGCCTCTTCCAAACATATCCATTCATTTCTGTCATTCACCTTTCTCACTCACTGCCCGTTCGCTTTCGAGGTTTCGTTGTCTTCCCATTTTTTTCAGTACTTCTTCTTCGTCAGCCTACTCCCGTCCACTCCTGGACGAAGGCCTCCTCCAACTGCTTCCACGCCGCTCTATCCTGGGCTCTCTGGATCCAGTTGGCTAGGTCGTCTTTCCATCGTTGTGGTGGTCTTTCTACACTCCTGGTAGTCGTATCAGTACATCTGTATACAATTATTTGTAGTGGTAACGTTAAGTATGCTGCTGTTAATAGTTAGCCTGTTAGGTATGTTTTACAGTAGGTACCTAGTGAGACATAACATAATCGAATGCCTCGCGCCTGCGTACTCTAGGACATCCATACGCCAACAAAATGAATTACTTACTATTATAAATATTGTACTATACCTACTTACATGTCGTCCATTGTAATATACTCGAACTAGTGTTTAGTGTCCTGTTAAACGAGCAAAATTATTGGCAGTTCACTGTTCTATAATTGGATTTCATCTATGTATTGAATGCTAGTGACATAATTTTTCAAAAGGGCCCTGAAGACAAAATAATTTACCAAGTAGTTATCTCAACAAATATACGTACAGCAAAGGATGGACTTTCTCTCAAAGGATGGTCGCTTATGACTGATCGTCGGCTGGTCTGATGTGATCACTTTGCACTTAATTAACATTCACCTATTCCAGTCCATTCGCATATGCCGCGGACGGGGATCGAACCCAAAACACCATCCTAACAACTAATTGTTATTTCAAAACATGAGGAAAATCCGATTTTCTCACAAAATAAAAAATTTGATATTCAAAATACAAAATAAATTGTTGATCGTAAAAATATAAATACTAGGAATAGGTAGATATTTTTCTGAAATTCACGAATCAATGAACAAATTTTATAATATCTATTACTTGTAATGGTAACGTACTTGTATTTCTTCACCAAAAGTATAAATAAATAAAAACTTATTTATTTGATGATTCGATTATTTTGTAACACAGATATTCATTGAAATTTTTTTCGACAGTACACACATACAACATGCCTTTTTATAAATTGTAAAGCTATATGTACTACTATAATATGATCTATTGTAGTTGTTATTTTTAATTACCTGTGCTACCTAAGTATAGATATATGTACTCGTAGTGTAAAGAGTTGGTACGTGCCTTTCATATAGTCACTGTATTGAACTGTTCGTAGTAAAAATACCTTCATTAAGCACCTATATATAAAACTTGTATCTAATAACGTAACATTATAGATACTACTATAGATAGTTAGTTATAATATGTGAAAAGTGTGGATAGTTGATGTGAAACAAGTTTATTGATATATAAACTAGCAGTGGCGGATCCAGGATTCAATTTTGGGGAGGGCTGAATGTCGTCACATGGTAAAAAGTACAGTCACTCAACGTTTTGGGGGGAGCTAGGGGGCTGAAACCCCTAGATTTGTTGTATATAAAGTACTGTCACTCATGGTTTTGGAGGGGGCTTCAGCCCGACGACATAGCCGCTGTAGGGGGGGGGGGGGGAAACTGGCTGCAAACAGCAGAAAGGAATGGAGAAGCATGGAAGAGGCCTATATCCAGCATTGGAGGACAGAGGGCTGAATAAGAGGAAGAAGAACGCACGTAAGAATTTTGACGCGCAAATCACATTATACAAGTATCGCAAATCCTGCTCTCTGACTGGCCCGCTGGAACAAATCGCCTAAAACTTGTCATTATTTGACCGGTAAAAGCTGAAATTTATATCGGTAATAAATTATTGGTCTTTGATAACACTTACACAAGAATCAATCCCATATATTCTTCTTCTTTGCCCTAGGTCGCCTTTGTCCCATTTACTTGGGGTCGGCCCTCCTAGTCCTCATCCTCCAAGTCCTTCTGTCCCCCGTATCCTCCGCACGAAGGTTCGCCTCCTTTAAGTCTCTCGCGATTGTGGACATCCATATGGTCAGGGGTCTTTTGATCATGTTGTCCTGTGGCAGTCTCATAACGTGTCCGTACCATCGTAATCGATTTTCGGCCACCTTTTCTCCAATGGGAGCGACTTTGAAACTGCCACGGACATGGACACACCACCAGCCCACCTTAGCATTTTCATTTCATTGGTGTGTGGACGTGGTTGTTTTTCAATCCCACATATTACATTTAAAAAATCTAGGTAGGTACGTCACGAATTTGAATTTACCTAGAAATGGTATACGCAGCAACTGAAATCCAGCATAAGACTATTTTTACTCCTAGATGCGTTAAAACTATGAGCACTTATCACTTCACTGGGCAATTTCTTCCATATATACGATGCGCCATAAAGGATTATAATGTACATACTATAGTATACAATAAATAAATTTAATTTACATATAAATAAAGTTAATTTGCAAAATATCGCATTGTCGTGACCCAACAAATCCCTCAACAAATACTTTAATTAAATTTTGCCTCGGCCAAAATGATAATGTCTGTGTTTATATTTATAAACAATATAAATCGTATGAGCAACATAGTTGCCAGTTAGGACGCAATATAATTAGTAATATTATGTGTTTGTATTATGCTGTGTTTTGTATGTGACACTAGTGTCTATGATGCGTGCAATAGAAGCTAAATTTTCTGGACTATTTTGGTACAAATAAATTTTAGATATTTATTTATTCTTTAAGTGTACAAGAAAAACATACAAACATTGACTGGACGAACGGTGGTGTTGCGGGGACATTTGTAGAATAAGTAGAATATTTAGTTTTAAGTTAGTTTTAAGTTAGAATAAGTACGAGTATATAGCCAAAAATCCATTTGGATTAGGCACCACATCTATCATTTATACTCTGTTAAATAATCTGCAATAAATAATAATATTGTGCAAAATATCATATTGATTATATTTTAATTATATTGTACATAGATATTTACGGTAAATAAAATTTATTTATTTATTATTATAATAAAAAAAAGATGGACATAGTACAGATTACAAATCGTTGTTCACTAGGGCGAACTTATCGCAGAACTGCAATTTCTTCCAGTTAACCCCAGGAAAGAAAGAGAAATGGAATAAAAAACATAATATTATAAAAAAATGCAGGCGCTTACAAAGCGTCCAAACGTTTGTCAGGCTTTTTTTGTTGCGCCAAGCGTGTGGACGCAGCATTTTACTGAACCAGCTTTCATTAGGTATAATATAGAGTAACCTAATTTAAAAGAATACCGCAACACCTCTACTCTCCAAAGATAATAAAATCATCATCATGTCAGCCCCCCTGCGTCCATTGTCAAACATAGGCCTCCCCCATCGATCTCCACAGCTCCCTATCCTGGGCAGACCGCATCCAACCGCCTCCCGCAACTCGCCTCACATCGTCCGACCGCACCGTGCTTGAGGCCTACCAACACTTCTTCTGCCTGTTCTAGGTCGCCACTCCAGGACTATCTTTGTCCACCTAGAGTCTGTGGTTCTGGCCACATGACCAGCCCAACTCCATTTCTGATAATAAAATACAAAATTATATTTTTTTTATAATTTGTATTACCTTGTTGTCTTTAATTATAGATCACTCGATTTTGAGTGGACTAGTTTATTAAAAATAGAATATTATACTTGTCATCATAGTTGTGCCTCAAATAGGGCACTTGGACTCATATTTAAGTGAAATCTGGACTATCATAAATCCGTTTAACATTAAGTCCACGTAATGCATGTTCTACTGTATTTAATGTTTGTCCGCCTAACGATTAGTTATGCAAATGTGACTTCCTTAAAAAGCATCGATTATTTTACGACACTACTATAGTCTCTCCTTCACGTGTTTGTATATTGCGATGCGATGATGTAATGTGAAACATCGACTCCTATCTGTACACGCGCAGCAAATACTGCAGTTACCTAATTATTATCACTACGGAATAGTCCCTAGTATTGGAAAAGTCTTCATTCTTCCATTCGCACTTCGGAATCATTGCACTCCTTTATATTTTCTTTAGGTACTCCTTTGTATCCTACTTTCCATTTCTCTTATTTTCCTGGAATTAACTAGAAGAAATCGCAGTTTTGGGATAAGTTCGCCCTAGTGAAAAACGATATATAATCTGTAGGTACTATGTCATTTTTTTTATGTTTGTATGTTTTTTTTGTTCACTTAAATAATAAATAAATAAAACTATTAGGTTTTTTCAGTTCAATCTCAAGAAAGGGTGCGAGTCACGTGAGAATGAGTTTAAACTCACGTGAGTTAAATGATAGATGGTACCAAACCCGAATTCATACATAAACGCGCGAAAAATCGCGCACGAAAAAAAAAACGCATAATATGTAGAATGCACCTATGGAAATGTCTCTGTAGGAATCGCAGGATGAAAAAATCAGCGTGAAAAAAAGACCATAAAAAAGAGAGTATGAAAAAAGCTCATAAGAAAAATGCTCATTCTTTACATTATTTGCGAGCCACAAAAAAGAGTCTTCTAAATCTGTGACCATGTGACATAAACAGTTAAAACATTTTCGACTGCAGTTAGAGTCACCTACCAAGAAATATTCATATATCTGAGTTACGTAAGGACAGGAAAAAGATATTCATTAAAATATATTTGATTCCCAAGGGTCATGTTCAGTTTAAGTGTTTCTGTGTTGAGTGGTGAAACAAACCCTTATTTCTCTTCCTTTTTTGGGACAAAAAATTAGTTCTGTACAAAACCATTTTGAAAACGGTGACAGTTCCTATTCATGTTGAGTTATTCCCACGGGAAGGGATGGGAAGGGACGGGAATTACTAGATTTGTAGGTCTAACAACACTTTTACTACTCGTCTGTTTAGAGGTAAAATTCATTATTTGCACTTTTTGTCAAAAATGAATTAAATATGCAAAATTCATCTTCTGCGCATAAAGGATGAAACATAATCATAAGTGGGTCACCAAGTCGCCCCAAAACCAAAATAAAATGTGGTAACATTCATTAAGTGCATATTGTTTATTGTTGTGAATCGTCCCTAGGCCTTTGCAGGCACTTGGACTCGTCAAAGTTACATGTTAACAATACTATATATAAAAAAGAGATAAAACAATAAATTTACAGGGAAATTCTATGCCAAATAGAGTGGAAAAGACTCTATTGGCACTTCGTCATGGTCGTAAAACTAGGCACATATTCTACAACACACTATAGCACATACATAAATGTCATATATGCATTAGAGGCAAAAGTCATTAAAATACTTAGTGACTTAATTACTGGCTGAAATCGGACATTGTCAAATTTTCTGTACCTCTGACGTGCACTGACTATGCATTTTTTTTTATGATTATATAAACCTTTTTTTATGGAAATAAATAAATCTCTATTAGACACAGTAGTATGCCAAAGGGCGGAGTTATTCATAAAGCAATGTCTTATAGTCAACCCGAGAAAATAAAACAAAATTTATAAGTCAACCATAAAGTAAATAAATGAATGCATACATATATACCACATATTTTTTAATTATGTTCTATTTTTTACACATAAAAAGGAAAATTTCATAATTTATCATTAACAAATCACGACTTTAAAATAATTTCTAAAATGCTGTCATCTATATTATTCATAGTAAAATGGTTGTCTTACGCAGTTTTTTATCAGAGGTAAAGAAAATTCGACAATGTCCGATGTATAAATTCGCTAAGGAATTTTATACCACACTAATTCTGGTAAGAGGTAAAACTCACTATTCACAAAAAACATGTGGAGTTTTGCCTCTAAACAGACGCTTATACTTGTCCGCAAAACAAAAAGAAACGCTTAATATCTATTTAAAGAAAAAATGGCCTCAATGGAACATGATATCTCATAGTGACAAGTAAGTTTACGTAGTTTTTACTCAAAATATACACACCTACAACAATGAAATAGGTAATACGCGTATAAGTGCAAACATGGTGTCAGTATGTGTACGTGGATTATTTTTATTACAATTTTATATAACTTCATCTGTCCTTACCCTCTGCGTCTATATTCTCCTCTTCATATTATTTTAATAACTTCCCATGGGTGTCGCCATAGGGGGGGCAGATGCGCCCCCTGTCCCCTAGAGACTGGAATATGTATATAATTTTTAATACTAAATGAAAAAAATAACACACATTTTCCCATTACATCTTAAATTTTCAGTACGAAAATCTATTAAAATGCAATATTGTTTCATAAAAAAATTCACGTCACCCATTTTTCTTCGAAAAATTTGGCCTGTGGCGCTATTTACTATGATTTCTTTATTCATGACCTTCTTCATTTGGCCACCCAAATTTTTTTTACGCGTTTTTCGTACTATATTTAAATATACTTAAATTTTGGTTGCCCCTGAATGCCCCTCCCTAACTCCGAAGCTGACTACGCCCATGAACTCCCCAAAGTGTTAATTTCAAAATTCGACTAAAAAAGCGTTTGACCAGCCTTCTACGGCATATTAAATTTAGATCTATTTCGATAAGCACTTACTTAAAAAATAATACAAATACACCATTGGGGTTTTTCAGGATATAAAAATCCACATTGGTATAAAATATTCCGAATCCCGCATCACGAATTCGTATCCCAAAGTTTAGTCTCTCAGAAATGTTTGCACCTTGCAAATGTCTTGGGTCTTATATGATAATATTATGAGTATCAAAGTTCCGTAGTTTAGCTGGAAGCAGATTGCATTTCAGTTTAACCATATATGTACGTCTCAAAGAATAACTGTATCATACAGGGTGTTTCCTTCCGTATCTAAATAAATAATAAATAAATCTTTATTAATTAGCCACATGCCAAATATAAATAAGAAATAAATCTTATTAGACACAGTAGTAGGCCAAAGGGCGGACTAATTGCAAAAGCAATGCCTTACAGTCAACCCGAGAAAAGAAAACAAAACGTATGCATTCTTAATTAAACCAACTATAAAGAAAATAAATAAATACATACATACTACATACACATACATACATTTAGATTGTAGCCCCATTGTTGGGAAAAAACATGTATTAGAAAATTTTTATTTAATTTCACTGTGGTATTTTTACAAGATTTTTTCGTTTTTTTATTGTCTGTGCGCAAGTCTTGCAATCGGTTTTTCAACCACTCCCTGACTAATTAGAGGTAAACTCGGTGAAAATACGATCCTGTTAAAAAATGGATAAGCTTTCTCCAGCGACAAAAAATGTGTAAAGCGTTTCAGGGGGATCCAAGGTTTTGTCTGTGGTCAAATTCTAACTTAAATTATTGGGAGCTCATTAAGACTTCACGGCAAAATGATGCAATGCTCACATGATTTGATGTTTATTGGAAAAAAAGATCTTTTTTTTAAAGAAAAAGAATGAGATTACAAAAATTCATTGTATTCGATGGCAAAAGTAATTTTAGAGATATGAAAAAACCTAAATAAGACAATTTCATGTTCGACAACTTTCAAACCCCAAATTGGTTGATTTTTAATCATACATTCATTTAACTTTTTTTCTTGTTTTTTCATCCTTTATCACCTCTCAAGAGATTTCACATATGGATGGAAACACCCTGCATTATGCTGTGCTTTTTGAAGCACCTGCTTGTTTGAACTCGATACAGGATTCCATTTACGTTGCAGAGAAACTTGCCGTTTCAGGTGCGCAATATAAGCATAAAATTGAGCATGAAATAGTTGGTACCTACACAGAAGTTATGATAATATATTCGAGTTTCTTACTAGCGTTGACACAAACAATTTTATGTAAATAAATAAATAAATCTTTATTAGCCACATACCAAGTATAAATAACTAATAAATCTGAATGGACACAGAAGTTCGATCCACGATGCCGACCTACTCCACTTCACGACATAAGCTTTTCAAGCTTACTGTGAAGTGTACAAAGGTGTATTCAGTATTTGGGTTTAATTCGATTAACCCAGATTCATTAAAAAAAAAACGAAAAAAGTATTCCGAAGCGAGAAATTATTTCAAAAGCAATGTCTTGCAGTCTATGTAGATATATATTTAAACAATTCTCGGGTCGATTTTAGGAGACATTGCTTTTGAAAGAAGTCCCCCATTTGGCTCATAGCCGTTGTCTTACTTGTGAACTTTTTTGGCTAATAAAGATTGACTTAATTAATAATAATTTAAAGAATATGAACAATAACGTCTAAAATCCATTCATTTCACTTAAAGCCTCATTCCTAATTCGACGTTTCAACGTTTCCCATACATTCTCTTCAGCGATATTACTTCAGTAACCTTATAATCATATTATATAATCCAATCGTAGAATAAGTGGGTTTATCTAGAAGTGGGCCTACATGGATTACTCTCCTGTTACCACTCTGTGATATTCGAAATTGTATATAAGATATTATATTCATGTAGTATTATGAATATCAACACAATACGAGGTATATCAATAACAAGCAAAATGTTCTGATCGTAAAAACAGTCTCCTCCTTTGAATACGAATATGTTCATAAAATAATGTATTTTCCGTGTCTATGTCAATTCGATTATAATGTAGATCCCTTCGGAGTTCGGAGTATGATAATCCGGTTGTACATACAGCAAATTACATACGAGAAACATCCCCTATATTATGGGGTGACTGAGTGACACATTGAACGGTGAACCAACTGTTTTTCATGGGACGCATTTTATTTATTTTTTTCAAAGAAAAGGATCTGGACTTGCATACAAAAACCCAAATACTTTCCTGCACACTTCGCAATAGGCTAAAAGCCTGTATCGCAAAGTATGGAATACATCGCCAGTGCCGGGGTTTGAACCTGGTACCTTTCGCTTGAGAGACTGCCGCTTTAACCGACTGTGCCAACCATGATGTGCTCGAAACAGGTAATATAATATTTATTTTGAAAATCACAATTTATGTTTGTGAGAACATCGAACTTTCTACATGTCGTAGTTGAATATACCAAGTAGTCATCTCAACAGATACACAGCAAAGGATGGACCTTCAGTCAGGCTTATGACTGATCGTAGGCTAGATCACTTTACACTTAAGAGTATGCATACCGACATTTCAAAAATTTCTAAAAACGGGAGCCTTGGATCTCGACAACCGTTACTAAATACCTATACTTTATAAAATAAGTAGAGTAGATACATTGAACATAGGGAATGACTGCAAAAGATTTTTCATGTCTTGTATAGATTTATCAAAAAAATATACTTATGTGAAAAACACCTCTGACTTTTTTTCCGAAAGACAGAAACTCGTTTCCCGAAAGTAAAAGTTTTTTTATTGAAGCAAAATTAACCCCAAAAAACGAAAAAAAAAGCTATTTTTACCATTTTCTCATGCGATTTTGAATCTTAATGCTTTGGGAAATTACCGTTGCGTCATTGTTGGGTCGGGAGCCTTAAAACAATATTTTATGACTTCACATCCTAGAATTGTTTTTCGCTGTCTTCCAAACGATACCAAACACGCACTTCCGAGGCTCTTGAATTCCCTCATTCCTATGGCGCCTTTTTTTCAAGAATAGACAGAATCAAAATTGGTAAAAAAAAATATTATGAGTTCTACTCTTGAAGCACTTTCGTGAGATACCAAACACGACGGTATGCGGTGACTGGATCCTCTCAATCGCTCAGTGTCTTCCAAGTGCTGAAAAAATCTGAATTACGATATGGATTTATTTTCTAACGCGTGGTATTTTATTTCTGTGTGATTTTATCAAGTAATCCAATCTTCCGGGTATGTATTGAGGGATACTCTATATTCTGAAAACATGTTTGTATAAATGTTAGCATGTAGCATGTTATAGCATGACAAAATAATAAATAGAATGTATTATGGAACACGTCAGCGTTCTGCCAATTCTGTTATTCTTTCTGAGTTTACTTGGGAAATGCATGGAATAATAAACGAGCGAACAGCGGAAATATGAAATTTAAAAACATAAAAGATAAAAATTCTATGTTATTAAGAAATAAAAATAGAAATGTGTCATTCAAGATTTTATTTAACTTCACTGTACCTAGTGTTTTTTTTTTCAGTGACCAAATCTCGCAATCGATTTTTTTACCACTTCCTAACTACTTTTTTTTATAATAAATGAATCTGGGTTTATTTCAATAAACACATCTTTGTACACTTCACAGAAAGGTTAAAAGCTTGTGTTGTGAAGTGGAGTAGGATTAACAGTCGAGCGCATTACCAACCAGGCTACCGACCACCGACAACCAGGCTACCGGCTACCGACCACATAGAGACCTGAAACTTTGCAAACGTACGTAAACTCGGTGACAATACATTTCTGTACTACTTTGGATCGACCTTATCCAGAGATAAAAAAGTTGAAAGGCGTTTCAGGGGATTCAAGGATCGTGTGGTGTCGTGTGTGGAATCTTATGAAAGGGCTTTGGAAAAGAAATCCAGAGCGTAAGTCAGATTTTGTCTAGCTCTAGCCTCGAGAGACACCGAACGATCTAGAGGATCCAGTCACCGCATACCGCCGCGTTTGGTATGTACCTATTATACACAAGTAATGAAAGTGTTTCACGAGTAGAACTCATATTATGTATATCTTTTTACAAATCTTGATATATGTCTAGTAGATGCCAAAAAAAGTATTATTTGTAAAAATTTAAAATTATTATCGCTTCAAAATCAATGTTTGTAACAGTCCCAGGTATGTTTGCACATTCCACATCTATTGTTAGTAGGCAGACGGGTAGAGGTATTGTTTTAGTGGTCTTATTGTCTGACAACTTTCTAAGAATTTTCCATTAGGCTAACTACACGATCAGGTGCATATAACGGTATAGGGGTCTATTGTAATATTTGGGGTTCATTGTTTAAATAATTGGTTTCAGGGTAGATATGTAAGTGCATACAGGCTAACAACAGTCACGTGATGGGAATGTCCCAAAGCTTCAATTAAGATCCTTGCATAGTTGTTTTCAATCAGTCTTCCTTGAGCTCTTGTCACAGCCAGTCGAATTAAAATTGTAATCGCGAAGTCAAAAGAATGAACATTTAATTCTGTATCCAAGCCTCGCCTCGGCGAGCGTGTACTTATTCTGTGTGCATATTGTTTCATTGCGTAATTCGTCACATCGCAGAGACTGTGTTTATTGTATTGAGTGAACGAACTGAATTGTTAATTAATTCATTGAGTGCGCAAACTATTATTACTCATTATCTAATTCATTGTGCGACGAACTGTTTATTGAGTGTCTGAACTGTCACACTGCTATAGGTGTGATTATCTCGAGTTGCGTAAATTCACATTATACGCCTTGCACCATTGCATAACGCGAGGACAGAATTCTTGCATCATCACAAGGAGGGCTACTCACTCAGCCTCCCTCACATCATCACGCCGTCATAGGGAGGGCTGGACAGCCTCTCTATCATCACCGCCGAGATCTTCGCAGGCCTGTGTCCTGCCATCACCGTTGGAGCATCGGTAGGGCTGCGCGCCCTTCCCACCATCGAGGGACGTTGCGTCAGCGCTCGTAATTGCGAAATTCGTTTAGTGTTACGTACGTACATGGACAATTTGGACTCTTTAGTTTTATGTGTAGTGATTATATAACATCCGTAGCGTAAGTACCTAGCCATAAGTTTCTTATTTGATTTTTAAATATATGTATAAAATTTCATTCTATTGTTTTCACTCCTCCAAAGCACCCAGAACTCAAGCATAAAAGAAATAAGTAACTGTTTATTGACACTGGGAGCTGAACCGCGGACAAGGTGCTCTCCCAAGCCCCAAGCTACGTGTCAATCTTGATTCTGTCTATTCTTGGTGGGTCCAAGCATCTCGAAATGGGTTGTTTGGAATCATTTGGAGGACCGCAAAACAGTTCTAGAATGTGACGTATTAATTTAGGTAAACGAGACTATACTAACGAATAAAATAAGTTTTAAAAAACGTCAAATAATGAATGTGACGGAACAGGAAAGTCTAGTGATCTGCTCTGTCTGCCAACCCCACAAGGAATGGAATACAAAAATAATATAATCGATATCGATCGAAATTCGCAACAGAAATAAAATTTTCAACCAATTTGCTCCTATACATATTTTTCCACGACTGACATTGTAAAAATGTGTCATCTATTTTATCGGCAATTTATAAATAGGTACCTGAGTGAGTACATGAATGAATGGGTTATTGTCACGTTTTGTCGCGGGTTTCCCAACCATCAGGCGGAATAAATGTTATATGGAACGGACGGTTCCCGGAGAAACACCCATAACAATATTGCTCAACATGAATAAAACCCAAGAAAGATAAATGCCCTTCAGAAATATCCTCAACGGATAAAATATGGGCCATATAGTTACGTATGGCATTGCAGGCGCTATAAAATTCAGCCATGCTTTGGCTTCGGTCGTCAAACTATGCGGTTCTTATGCGGTTCAATGTCACCCATTCCCTGCGGTCCAGTCCAAAACCGGCCACTCTCCTTGATGGGTCTGTTATCAAATGCTTGTTCCTGGTGTCCCCACTGCTCCATTCATCTCGCCATGCCTGTTCCGCAACAAATCCATTATTCTCCAGGGCCTGTGCTCTGGACCAAAAATCTTCCTCGATTTTTGGGTGTTTGGGATGTCTTCTAGCGCCGAGCTCAGAAGGGAGGTGTTGGTTTTAGCTCTTGTCAAGTAATCCAATTAGATTTGAGCTTTTGTCTCTTGAGCATATTTCTAGAGGGCTTTTGTCTTTTTTGGGATTTATTCATGTTGAGCAATATTCTTATGGGTTTTTGTCCGGTCACGGGAGAGGACAATGGGCCGGAGTCATATACCTAATATAACAATTTCACGGGACGAGTTGTCATATCCGGAGAGAGTCTCTTTAAAGGGTTATCCGATAATATTATTTGTTATGGGGAGAGGTGAGAATTAGGATCATATAATATGTTGACAAATTTCATTGTAATATTGACGTGAATACAGTCCGTAAACTTTTACGGGAGCCGGCAACTTAACCGCGGACACTTCGTCGCGGAAACTTAACCGCAGACACTTCATCGTACGAATGTACGTCGCACGTAAACAACACCGCATGGAAACAACATCTCAAGAATATTGATCGCATGTAAATTTGAGCGCATGGAACTATCATCGCAAGAATTTTGATCGCAGGTAAACATGAGCGCATGGAAACATTATCGCATGAGTTTTCGCCGTGGTTATCTACACCGCACGTTTATTTCATCGCACGTAAGCTTCACCGCGGGGATAATATTATTTTTCTATTTCTTATATATTTTGTGACGGGTTTCTCATACATACCTACACTTTATTTATTTATTTACTTCAGACAACCAATTCAACATATGTTTAAGTTAAAGGGCAAGTACCTACCTAAATGATTAGAATTATTTAAGTTATGAAATATTTTTTATATGTTTTTTTATGAAACTTTATTAAACCAAATTAGTAAAATAAATTAAATAAAAAAATAATTATCTACTAAAGACACTTTCTGATTATTATAAAACTCCTTGTTATTATACGCATTACATATTAACCTTCACTAGGTGTTGTTTTGCCTGCAAATCTTGCAGTTCTGAAAATCTTACCAGTTACGTGAAAAAAATGACATTACGATTCTGTCCCACATTGGATCACCCTTACCCAGGGACAAAAAAAGATGTAAAGCCTTTGAGGGCATCTAAGGGTTGTGTAGGGTGATGTGTAGAAGGGTTTTGTAGGCTGGTGGAGTATCGTATGAAAAGACTCTAGAAAAGAAATCCATATCGAAACTCAGATTTTGTCCAACTCAAGCCAGTCACTGCATTCCGCCGTGTTGGATGTCTCATGAAAGTGCTTCACGTGTTTAGAAATCGGGTGTATTTTTGTGAGAGTACACTATTTTAATATACCTGCTTGTGTTATTGTTATTATGTTCCTGTTGCAAATTGTGAAAGACTCGTATTTTTAGTAAAGATGTGTGAAATAGGAGTATCATCGTATTTTTGGGTTCACAGTTTACCCAAATATAGATGCCGTTAAAATTAAAAATAATTATTTTTTTAGTTGTTCGATATTTGGTTAGACTGTTTCATGGTTTCTTTTTTGTTTTTTTTTTAACATAATAGTTGTAATACCCGGGCAACGCCGGGCAATTCAGCTTGTAACCTAATAAATAACAACAATATCGGTTCGTACAATATGCAGTTGCGTAGGATTCCATTACATAATACCGGTATTATTCAAGTCATGTAGGTATGTAACGCTGGCCCATTGGAAAATTTTGCAAGTTCTATGAATATGTATGTAAATTTAAAGCAGCGACGCCTTCGTGAGTATCTAAAATTTTTCATCGAAGTCTCGCTTTGTTTGAATGAATATTTGAAATATCGAATGTACCTACTAATGAAATCATGAATGAAAATAATTTTACGCGAAAATTGGAATTAAGAAGTGATGAAGTACTAATGAAGTTATGAATGAAATAATTTTCCGCGTAAAAGTACTACAGACCTACATATTATATTATTGATAGAGAGTGCATTTCGAATTCTTTAGTATAGATAATCATACTTACTGTATGTACATAGGTACCTATAGTAGGTACGCATGTAGAATTAGTATGGGAAGTAGGTAAGACATCAAGACAGTCTCTCATACGTTCCTTCAAAGAACTTTGGAAGGGCGTGGTAGAGTGGCAATATGAGTAGTTAGTTAATAAAAAATGCCAAATTTCGTGAATATAGTGTTCACAGGACCCACTAGTAGTATATAATAAAACACAAGCGTATTCAGGACTCAGGCGTTACCAGGTTGCCATGTGGCAGAGATTAGTCTAGTCACCCATCTTACTGGTTACTGGTCAACGTGGACTATTGTTGCCAAAGCAATCTATTCTTTTATTATAATATTTTTTTCCTCGGCGAGCATCAAAAGCCCGCAATAAAACTTTTAACTTTCTAAAACACAATTTACAATCAATATTCTTTGTCGACCTTTCAAATATTTGCAAATTATTTTTGCGTATGAGTTTTACATAAATTTAATAATCATTTGGAATTATGTATTTGTAAAACTAATATACATACACCTACTGGTAAGGATGTAAGGTTTTTGGTTCCATAGTATTGTAGGCAAATTATTTATAATAAATAAATAAAACTTTATTGGGCAGTAAATATATGTACTTAACAACAAAAACAAGACAATGCAGTGTGCCAAAAGGCGGACTTATTGCAAAAGCAATATCTTAGAGTCAACCCAATCAATATAATCATTAAATAAATTAAATTATTATTGGTTTCACATCAAACATTGTTTTATTTTTGTAAGAAAGAACACATAAATCGCTATACTTGGTAATTAGGAAAATATACTCTATAAGAAAACAATTTTCATGCCTATTATAATTGTGGAACTTATTTTATATACACACTATTTTTGTATAAAGAACGATCTATAAAAATAATGTAAGAAAAAAAAACACTTTCCAATGATTTTACTTCCTCTTTTCAGACATTATTTCATGAATGTGGTGAATTACGCATAGATACTGTGTGAAATTCAATGGTAAAGTTGTCCCATGCGATAAAGTTTACATACGGTGTAAATTCATGCGATAATGTTTCCATGCGCTCAAATATACATGCGATCAATATTCTTACGATGTAGTTTACATGCGGTGATGTTTACCTGCGACGTACATTCTTACGATGTAGTTTACATGCGGTGATGTTTACCTGCGACGTACATTCTTACGCTAATGTGTCGTGCGATACTATTTCCGTACGGTTAAGTGTCTGCGGTTAAGTGTACACGGTGAAGTGTCTGCGACAAAAATTCCTGGACCCAACTTTTACCCTCTCCCCAGTTTGGGCTAACATAATTCAACGTGCAATTTGCCAATTTTGAGATGTATTGGCATAGATATTTTTTTTACTAGAGAAGCAATTTCATACAATGTATCAGTTTTAAACTTACATTACGAAAAAAGGAAATAATGTGACCCTTTTTGTGCTAGACCACCCATACGTAAAATACTGACCGCGTGCTATCACCTGTTAGCGATACTGTTGAAGTACCTGGGGGTGGCAAAAGACAAACGGTTTTATCCGCCAGTTTTTTCTCCAGTACGTAATTAAAGTGTTTTTTATTTTAATTTTTTTTATTCATTAAACAAACAGACAGTAATACAAAAAATCTTAAATCTTAAAAAATAGTAACTAGTTAAGTATACCAATAGATATGGTCAATCTTAAGTCTTAAAAAATAGTAACTAGTTAAGTATACCAATAGATATGGTCAATCTTAAGTCTTAAAAAATAGTAACTAGTTAAGTATACCAATAGATTTTGGTCTATTTAAACTATAATAGATGAAATGCTGGTCGAAATAGTGCGTATGTCGTATTTTTGACAGGTGCTCTGAAACGCTCATTCTTTGGTTAACGCGATTGTGACGTCATAACCTTTACAGAAGAGTTTAGTTTTGCTGTGGCCACTTGATTTAACCAATATTAGTGGCCGGTGATTTCGCTGTCAGTTTCGCTCTATTTACTTCATCTTCTTCTGCATCCACTTAGGTCCACTGTAAGACATAGGCCTCCCCTTTAGTACTCCACAGCTCCCTGTCCTGGGCACACTGCATCCATCCACCACCGGCACATTTCCTTGTACCATCAGACCACCTTGCCTGGAGTCTACTTACAGCTAGTAAACAAATACTTATAATAGCATTTTGGATTTCATATTTATTTTGATTTAGTAGATATCCCTGTTGGATTATTTTTATTGCATGAATGATTTATTTCACATAAAACTAGTATTACTACTACACGTCTTCGCGACATCAAGTCATATATCTTTAATACTTTTACGTTCAGTCGTTGGTATCTTTTGGCTGTCTTCCAAAATGACTTCATTTCTTCTCGCACTGCTTGCGAACTATTGTGTTTCTGCTGTACACATGTTGAACTTCTGTTATTCATTTTTATACGATTTTATTTATATTTTAACTTCATCTGTTGTTTCCCGTTATACCTATGTTGTCAGAGTCTACATTTTCCTCTTCAAATTTTAAAAACTTCCCAAATTGGGTCCAAGCATTATGAAATTTTGCACACTTATTCCGTAGATTTTAATGCATATTATCAACACAATTTTTCCCGCGACTTTCGGGAAACGAATTTCGCTGTCTTTCGGAAAAAAGTTGGGAGGTGTTTTTCATATTTTTTTTGAGAAATCTATACAAGTTATAATTTACGGTTATTCACTAGATAAAATTTCAATGTATTTACTCTATTTTTTCCAAAAGCATATTTCGTAACGGTTGCCGAGATCTAAGGTCTCCCGTTTTTAGAAAAAAATTGAAATGTCAATATGAGTAGGTACTCTTAAATATTTATGTAAATTGTAGGTAGGTACTAGGCGCGAAGCTACCTAAGAACACGATTCGCATCGAGTTACTTTTTGGAAAAAAATGATTGTCCAATTTGACGTAGTCCCATAAGAGATGTTAGACCCGCGACTTCCCTTTTGCAGAAATCCACCCTTCGTCACTGGTAGGTACACTTATCTAGTAGAAAGAGCATATTATAAGCGCATTAGGACCTGGAAATTTCACTTTGAATCACTTAGTTATTCCTACCTACTTGTAGGAAAGAATATTACTCTTTATTTCACGTGTTACCTGCTCTTTGCATTTTATGTAACTTGGCTATGCTGAGTGTTTTACCGTGTAGAAGAATCATACAATGTCATATCCCTCGCTGCTAAATGCAATCAACTTAATTGAGTTGTGAAATCCTACACGTCACTTTGTGTTATTTATGAGACATTGTTGCGATTAGTTTTTCCGACCAATTTTTGACCTACCTATAAGAAATTATTACTTGTTATTACCATTATTCTCTACCTAATTCTTCACTCTACAAGCAACTAGAGTGTGGAATTTAAACGTGTTTATAATAAAACAGTTCTACAATTTTTAACTGTCACTTATGTAAATCGAATTCTTGTGCTATATTTCAAGGTGCTGATACATTGGGAGATTATTAAAATTCGAAGAGGAATATGTAGTCGCAGTCATCGTTACGCCGTAGAGATAGCTTAACAAAATTTGTAAGATAAATATTTCATAAAATCAGTAAGTTTTTGAAAATATTTGGTATAAATTTTTGTTGTAATATTTTTTTATAAATCGTCCTTAATTTTTTTTTTAATTTAGGATTTTGACTAATTTTGAGATACGACATTTTTTTTATGGCGCAATGGTATAAGATACACCTACAATTGTTTTTGTGCCAGCAAGGTATGCTATTAACCTACTTTGGAAAAAAAAATGAAGGATGTATTTGAATAATTAGTGTCTCTGTGACCAATAATGTTTTACAAGTCAAGATTTGACAAAAAAATAGAAAAAAAAACTCGTAAATTACAAAAAATTACGTGGAAAAAAATTGGGTATTTAGGTACCCCCAGAGGTGCTCTATCTGGACTTCCGCTTCCTGGGACACCCTGTATAATCGAACAGCTTGCAAAAATTACTATGCTCCTATGCTACAAACGAATTATGTACCTAAGTTGATATTATTGCAATTACGGCAATCTTGTTGAAGTCATTATGGGATATATTGATAGGCGATATATTTGAAAAGGCTACACTCCTCATAATATGCAAGTTTGTTCTTTTCCTTCAGCAGAGCGCAGAGTATATTAGATTACGTCCTTCTCTCTTCGCATTCTTTTCATTTTCTCCCCCTTTGTCTTCCACTTCGTCCAATTTCTCTCCAAGTATTTCATTCTCCACTGCAAGGCGAGTCTTTAGATGAATGCTGTCTGCACTTCCCACATGCCTTGAGGCGTATTCTTGCTTCAACCATTTCAGCAGATAACGTTTTGTTTCAAAGTAGTTCAAACGCTTAGAAGTTTTGCTACACATCTTATCATCTTAGACTATAAAATGAATACCTTTCTGTGTGTCCTCTGTGCATTCCTAAACCGTTCATCCGATTGAGATGAAACTTTGGTGAGTTGTACGCACATGCCCGCGGAGGTTTTTTGACTCGGTACAACCTTTTGTATAGTTAAATAAATAAAGGTAAGAGACAAAACTATGACTTCACGGACATTTCCCGCGGCACTAAGGTTCAAAATCGCATGAACAATCGGATGATCAAATGTATAAAGTAGCGTTTTCTTAGCGCTTTACTTTTTGGGGTCAACTAAGCCTCATTTTTTTACGGTCATTCCTTAGATTAGTTGCATCTTCTTCTTCTCTTCTTCCTCAGCCGTCCCTCCACTGCTGAATATAGGCCTCTTCTAACGTTTTCCAATTTTTTCTACTTTGAGATTTGCTCAACCAGTTTCTTCCTGCGACTGGGACTACATCATCCACCCATATTTTTTGGGGTTGTCTTATGCATATTATCAGAAATGTATACAAGGTATAAAAAATCTTTTACGATCATTCCCTAGATAAAGGTTCCATGTATCTACTTTATCTTTTCAACGCATATTCAGCAATGATTGTCGAAATCTAAGGTCGCCATTTTTAACATTTTTAACTAAAAAAATCGGGCGCTGATAAACTGTATACATTTCGCAAATACATGTAATAAGTACATAGATTCAATTATATTGTATGGTAATCTACGAAGCTATTACCATAATAGGGCAATTGATCGATAGTACAAACGTTTGTAAGTCTAATTAATTTGTTAATTAATGGAAATTGGATGGACTAAATGCGATTACTCGCACACTGAAATAAACGTGATAGAGACCTTATCTTTTAGTCAGACTGTCCTACAAATATCAGCTATAGACTTTGACCAACTACGGTCATAATCGTTTTATTTGTAATTTTACCTTCTTTATACTTATAATCTAAATCTAATCTAATCTAAAGTCGCGGGCGATGAGAAAGTCCGACCAGATGACGGATGCCATTGGAACGACGCGACGTTTGCAGAATCATTGCAGCTGGCTGAAGACAGAGCAGGGTGGGCCAGACTGCTGCGAGAAGTACCGCATGAAGGTCACGATCCTCAGCATTGAGGGACCGATTTTGAAGAAGAAGAGTCTAAATCTATAAAGCAATGCCGGACTGACTGACTCATCAACTCACAGCTCAAACGGCTAATCATAGGGAAATTGAAATTTAGAAAAGTCGGGTCGGTAATGCGCTCGACTGTTATAAACGGGCGGGCGCGGGTTTAATCCCAGATATCGACTTACTTCACTTCACGACACAAGCTTAACAACCTTAGTATTAAGTGTACAAAAACATGTCAGAAGGCGGGAAATAGACCAGAATAATATGACCTGTTAAGATTATATCGTCATGGAGCAGTAGTTATAGCAGAATTACTTTTAGTCGAATTTACTAGACACCCAATTCTAATTTTACCACCCAGAATTAGTTATGAGGAAATTTAGAATTTACTCAGGTGGTAATATTATATTGATTGACAATATCTAATACCATAGATAACATAGACACCTACCTATTATTATACTCAACCTGTTTTCCATAGACTATTTTGTATTCAGCACCGTGAACTGTAGACGCGTGACTGTAATATAATTTAAGAGGGTAGGTAAATAATATCCCTCTTCATTTTCATCCTATACTTCCATCTCTGTCAACGCACTGTCTATCTCTTTCAGTATTTTCTATCCCAATATCCTATCTTCTTCTATGAGTGCTGGATATATTATAAGCCTCTTCGAAACGATACCAAACACGCCCTTCCGAGATTCATTTCGGCGCCTCCCACCAAAAATAGTCTATATATCTTTCTATACCCTCACGCCACGTCCCTTGCAGGGTAGGCAGAGAAGACAGAGCGCAAGACAGCCCTATCCTTGCACACACTCCTAGCCTCCGTCACATTCATCCAATTTGTCATACACGCTCTCCGATTCCTTTTGCTCAAAACACGTCTATCATTGAGAATCTGGTCAACATGATTGGACCAGGTCAGTCTCGGGCGGCTGCGCTTCCTCACTCCTCTTCGCTAACTCAAAAACAACAACACCATAAAAAATAGACAGAATCAAAATTTATAAAAGGATATGAGCTCTCTTCGTGTAGCACTTTCATGGAATACCAAACACGGCGGTCTAACTTACGATCTGAATTTCTTTTTCAACACCCTTTCATACGATACCACACGTGGCCCCACACAACCCTTAGATCCCTCTGAAATTCTTTATACATCTTTTTTGTCTCTGAAGTAGGCTAATCCAATTTGGTATAGAATTGTATTGTCACCGAGTTTACGTAGGTACGGTTGCAAAGTTTCAGATCTTTAAGTAATCAGGAAGCGGCTGAAAAATTGACTGTAAGATTCTCACGCAGACAATAAACACCAAAGTGAAGTTTTTTTTTTTTTAATTTATATGGGTTTCCATACACAAACTAAAATACTTTTCTGCACACCTTGCCCTAGTCTTAAAGCTAAGTAAAATGCTAAGTAAAGTTAAGTGGAGTGTAATGAAAAAATGTGTACCTAAAATTGTTTTGATTTGTGAAGAAAATCTATAAGAATAATAGGATCACTTGTAGAATACATAAAAAGGAAGGTGTTTTCTTGTTTGGTATAAAGAGGGGATGTGTTGAAGAAAATGGAGTAAGATTATCTTGTCAGTGAGGCGATACCTTCACACTTACAAGGAATTAGGTTAGGGATGAGAAGGGTAATATAGGATTTAGGACAAAAGAATTTAGGACATGAACTCCGGGTACTTATATGCAAGGAATTCTTTGCGATTTTTCGCAATGGGAATGATAAATAAGTACAACCACTTTTGTACTTATATGCCCTTTAGGTACTTCGTCCAAGCGACACAGGGCTTCAGTATAAATATACACATGTAAAATACCTATATTTACTGACTTTTAAACGCATAAAAAGGTACTTACTAAGTAGTTATTTCACAGGTGTACAGCAAAGGATGGACTTTCCATCAGGCGTATGACTGATCGTCGACTGGTGATCACTTTACACTCAATGGCAGATGGATGTACTAGGATTGGTGAATGCTACTTAAGTGTAAAGTGATCACATTAAACCAGCAGACGATCAGTCATAAGCCTGGTGGAAAGTCCATCCTTTGCTGTACATCCGTTAAGATAACTACTTGTTATTTCAACTACGACATGTAGAAAATCCGATGTTTCTCACAAAAAAATACGGTGTCTCACGATGGCTTGAGCTGGATAGCATACGGTCGTTGATGGATCCCCTCAAATGCTTTACATCTTCTTTGTCTCTGCAGAAGGCTGATCCAGTGTGGCATGGAATCTAATGTCATCTAGTTTCACAATTGACGAATGTTTCTAGCTAGTCTGAAAATCAGATAAAATTCGTTTGGCAAATTTGGTGACAACAACGCTAAATAAAATGTTAAATAAAAGCGTCATGGACTGAAGAACTGAGGAAAAATCTTATCTATATCTTCAATCAAACGATCGACCTATTCGACACAAATAATTCAGGCAATCTTAGAAATAGTGCCCATAAAATCTTGACAAAACAGTTTGCCGGAGCGATAACCCTTCGAGTTTATGTGAAATTTATGAATCAGAATGACAGCATTGTGGATCTTTTCAAAGTGAATTTTCTGGAAGAAATTCTCCTCCACAAAACACGTCTCTTTTTCTCACATAACTCTACAAGAGAGACATTATCTGGAACGGTAAATCTATTGGATGTCTTTGGACAATATGTGAATGCTACAATCAAAGGACATAATTAAGCATTCGCTACCATGTAAAATCTTTGACCAACGTCAACGATTTCACATTTCCATCATCATTATCATTGCCTCTAGACCCGTTTATGGAACCTCATGTTCTACAACAAAGGTCGTCTTCAATTCGACTTCAGGTTAAAAAAAATGATTATTATAATTTTTCTGCATAAAAAAGTAAGTCCAAAGTTTTCCTTGGATTTTTCCCGAAACTTGACGTAATTGCCCTAGCTCGTTAGATATATTGCTTATTAGGTGAATTAAATATTGAATGTAAGTGCAGGTGATATTTTTATTGATATTCGGTCCCCTTTTATACAATGAGCCAAAATCAACTTCAATTTACTTGCATATATCAAAATGTGTAGAACATTTTTTTTGTAGAGAATTTAATAAGGATTATTTTTGTCTTCTATAAGGAAGAGATGGGTCATATTTTCAGCGGCCACATTGTAGTAAGCTGAAAGATATACTCACGGAATAAAAATACGCTATGTAGTTTACTAAGTACAAACAGTTTTTTTTTGACAAAAAGTCATTCCAAAGAATGCCTTCATTTCTTACACTACCCGTAACACGAATATTAAGCTGAAGATCTTCAGTTACCCCTTTTAAAACAACGAGACCTTATTTAACCGCCCATATATGTATATCTACTAGGCAACCTGACACATTAATTTGTTCGCCAATGTGTCTTTTTCTATCCAATCCCTATTTTTATCTAAAATGAGTTAGACTTACCGAGTTTAATTTGTTTTATGTAATGTGTACCCAAGGTTTTATCCACAAATCTTAAGATATAAAATGTCATTCAAGGTTTATCCTATTTTTATCCTAGGGCTTTATTGAGGAAGCTTAAAATTTAAGTGAAGATTCGCGAATTTTAATCCATTATGGACTTGCTGTTAGATTAGCCGCAGACTTGATCAACTTAGTGGTTATGTTTTCGAGTCTTCACAAAGCCTCTGAAAAAAAAAACAATGTCCAAGAAAATCGAAAAAGCAATTTTATATATTTAAAATTGCTACTGTCAAAAATAAAAAACGAAAATAGCAATTTTGTTCAATGTTAACTGGTCAGATTGTTTAAAAACAAAGTTTTTAAATTCTTGATCTACGAAACAAATTGCGTAGATACATTGACCTTTATCTAGTGAATGACCTTAATTTTTTTTGGGAATGAAGCGAAATTAACCCCAAAAGGTAAAAAAAAAGCTATTTTTAACATTTGCTCGTGCGATTTTGAACGTTAACGCCATTGGAAATTACTGTGACATCATAGTTGGGTGATGATATTGTGGTGTTAAATAAGGTGTAGTTATATAGTAATTGATTAAAGTTCAAATTCGCGTGAACAATCGCATGATATAATGTTAAAAATAGCGTTTTTTTACCACTAAGGGGTTAATTTCGCTTCAATAAAAAAAATTAACCGTCATTCTCTAGATTTTAATGCATATTATCAACACAAAAAAAATCGTTGCTATTTCGGAAAAAATGTAGCTGTCCTTCGAAAAAATCGATGTTCTTCACATTTTTTTGAGAAATCTATACAAGATATAAAAAATCCTTTACGGTCATTCCCTATATAAAGGTTCAATACATCTACTCTACTTTTTCAATTTTTTTTTTTTTTTATTAAAAAATGAATCTGGGTTTATCGAAATAAACCCAAATACATATTTGTACACTTCACAGAAAGCTTAAAAGCTTGTGTTGTGAAGTGGAGTAGGTCGGGGATTGAACCCGCGCCCACTGGATTAACAGTCGAATGCGTTACCAATCAGTCTACCGACTAAGGTTGTCGAGATCTAAGGTCTCAAATATATTTTTTGTTTAAATATCAATACTCTTAATAAAATATTTTGTCAAATAAAAGAAGTCACCCCTTTGTGTCAAAATACTTATAAATTATTCCCTTTTTCATACAATACTGTATCGTTGTTCGATTGAAAGAACATAAAATAAACATGAAAGGTTATTTACATCAAAAACAAAATATCTCAATTACGTTTTTGTTATGACAGTTATCTGACAAGAGATGGCGCTGGGTGTCAAATTACAGAATAATGTATCAATAGGTACTTTTTTTATTTAGTTAATTTTTTTTTCAAAATATGGGTACATGGAAAGTCGTATGCCAAGACTAATTTATGTACCTACGCAAAATCAAGTTTCGAGTAAGAGGAATCGTAGAGCGTAGTGTATGACGATTTGGATGACGGAGGCAAGAAGTGTATGTACCTAAGTCTGGCGATCTATTCTCTCTGCGAACCCCGCAAGTAGGGCATGCACTCCGATATTTCGAAAGTCCGGAATCTCGCAAGGTTTTTTTCTATTTTTGATTCCGAAATTGAATAATTAAGGCCAATTCTACAACTTTTATAACTAAAATAAGTGTGTTTAAATTTATTTTGTCAAGTTAATAAAAAAACTATGAAATAATTGAAAAAAAAGTCTTAACCCTTTCGTGGGCAAATTATTTAAGCAGTGTTATCTGTAATTATTGTGTGTGATAAGCTCAGTTTAACCTATTTAATGAAATTAAAAAAAGAAACAAAAAGATTCGGTCATCGGTTTACAAGATACACTAGGTGGGAAGTATGCCTCCCACGGAACTTTTGCTTGCATAAAAAAATAATTTTCCTATAGAAAAATACAATTTTTTGAGATTTTCAAATTATTTTTTACGTTTTTAAAAAAATGTGTGTATGTTATTTTGATAAAATAAGTGGCACTTAGAGCTTAGAAAAAGCTAAAAACTAGAAATAAATTAGAAATATTGAAAAAATACAGCAAAAGCTAAGCAGTGAGACATAAAATTTGTAAAATGTCAGTTTTCCCGCTTGATAATAAGGCGTCAGAGTGTCGGCGAAACATTTTTTTTATAAAAAGTGTTTCTCTAATGTTTCAAGAGAGGTCACTCCAAATCTAATACGTGTATTCCGATTTCTAATGTTTTTTTTGTACTTTGCATCCGCTGGGAAACTATCTTCCCACGGCCTACGAAAGGGTTAATTTAGTCAGTAGGTACCTACAACCTACTGGTTAAACTTATTGTCTGATAATCTTCGAAACGATTAGAAAACAATTGTTATTACCAAAATACGTTAGTGAAGTGTAGATTCGTATTTTTTTAAAATTAAAATATACTCCGGCAATTTTTTTGGCGACACTGTCGAATTCCAGAATCAGTCCCCAGTATCAAACTTTGTTCCGGAATTAAATACCTTCCGACATTGCATGTCCGCAAGAGATGCTGCGTGAGACGCCAAGATACACGTACGTCAAAAGACTTAAAATAAATAAGCCACGAAAAAATTGTAAAATTTCGTATAAATATAGCACAGTCTTGGTTCAATTTTAGGGTACAGGGTGCCATCAATACACCATTAACCCATGTCGAACAGGAAAATGGCTTCTGGAAAGCCTCTGGATTGATTTATAGGGCGATGCGGCTTTTCTCTTCGACGTGAAATGGCTTTGTAAGTTGTAACGAACCATCATATGAAAATAATAACGTTATATCTAGAGAATTTTGAGTTTACTACTTTTTGCGTGAAAACGTATTCAACCGTTCTTTTTTTCAAGTTTATATGAAGCAACGGCTATAGTACTTAATATAAATCTCCTTAATAATTGTGGATTTTCGGCAGCGTTGAGTATTTGACAAAACGCGGTCACAATCACATCGGAACGTTATTTTGAAAATTGTATATATACTGTTTACAAAAAACATTTCGCATTGCACCTAATTTAATTTTGTTTTAATTATATACGTACAATACAAAAAGTAGATATTCGTATACGCCACTGACTTTGCACGAGATTGTATTGATATTTTGGATAAAAATATGTGCAACAAAGGGAATTATTGATTTATAATGATTTTTTATTTCATTTCTGATTTTATAAAACATCACTACCGCCATCTATGAATGATAAATGACCTGGGAAAGAATCTGAAAAAATGACGATTCGCGTCCGGAGTAAACATTAATACCAGACGATTTTAGACATCCATCTATTAAATAAACTTACAAATGGAATCTCGGCTTCAACATAGGCTTTTAAAATATATGATTTGTATCGTGGTTTGGTAAAATTATCAATTTTCCCAAGATACTGAATTCTATCAAGTTAGTATGAAAATGAAAGAAGCCATTTAAAGTAGTCCCATTAATATGGTTTTTAAATTTGTTTGCGTCGTTACATAATCTAGAAGTAGGATATACATCTAAGGATTATTTTTATACAATGTTTTTGCTCTACAAATACTTCTGTATGACTAAAAATATGTCTATAATAATTAAAAAATAGTTTTGACATTTGCTCCGCGGCGCTTTCTGTCGTCGTCTGTTTTGACTCGCGTGGTGTAGGGGCTAGCGTACTTAACTTAAATTGAGTGTTATGCGATGCGAGGGTACGAGTTCGATCCTACTCCATACCCAACGCTTTTTTCTTCTTTTTTTTACTATCTTTTTGTGAAATTTGAATTGAGCAGAATCCTATATACATAAAATAATAATTTTACTAGGTTAAACAAATATATTCCTTCCTATATGCCAAAAATTTATTGCATTAGGTATTTAATTCTAAGACGATGTAACTTCACCACCCGTACACAATTTTAGCCGTTGCGAAGCACGGGAAATACAGCTAGTGTTTAATAAAATAGTAAAATCAGAGGTGTGCGTGTGCGATGGGTGAGTGTGTGAGCGAGATTGAGTATGGGTGTGTAAGACGACTGACGGAATTAACTTATATGTTTTAATTTAACTGTGGCGCATGCTTGTGGGTGACAGCTGAATTATGAATGGATTAATTGTCTTTATCTACATGTTATTACTTATATCTAAAGTTGTTGTCTGTTTTGTGCTTTTGTTTGTAATAAAATAAAATAAAATAATAAAATAAAAAAGAGAGAAAGTAGCGCTGCAGGCGATTATTTTTAGTTTTTAAAGAAACAAGCTTAATTTAATGGATTTTTTAAATTTGGCCCTAAAAATGCTGCCCCAAAAAAATGCCGCTGCAGGACCCCCCCCCCCCCCCACGCTACGCTACTAGATATAATATATTAATTGTACAACTGGGACTCATCACATACCAAACTAACCATCTGAAAAAGTTTCATCATGTTTGAAATTTTGATGCCACTTTTCTTAACATTTCAGTTTTCGCAGTTAGAACATTATTATTTTTTAGGGTACGGAATTGAGCTCCTTACTACGTCTTACCAATTGCGTTAGTGTCTTTATATCTAATCTCCTTAATAATTGTGGATTTTCGGCAGCGTTGAGTATTTGACAAAACGCGGTCACAATCACATCGGAACGTTATTTTGAAAATTGTATATATACTGTTTACAAAAAACATTTCGCATTGCACCTAATTTAATTTTGTTTTAATTATATACGTACAATACAAAAAGTAGATATTCGTATACGCCACTGACTTTGCACGAGATTGTATTGATATTTTGGATAAAAATATGTGCAACAAAGGGAATTATTGATTTATAATGATTTTTTATTTCATTTCTGATTTTATAAAACATCACTACCGCCATCTATGAATGATAAATGACCTGGGAAAGAATCTGAAAAAATGACGATTCGCGTCCGGAGTAAACATTAATACCAGACGATTTTAGACATCCATCTATTAAATAAACTTACAAATGGAATCTCGGCTTCAACATAGGCTATTAAAATATATGATTTGTATCGTGGTTTGGTAAAATTATCAATTTTCCCAAGATACTGAATTCTATCAAGTTAGTATGAAAATGAAAGAAGCCATTTAAAGTAGTCCCATTAATATCGTTTTTAAATTTGTTTGCGTCGTTACATAATCTAGAAGTAGGATATACATCTAAGGATTATTTTTATACAATGTTTTTGCTCTACAAATACTTCTGTATGACTAAAAATATGTCTATAATAATTAAAAAATAGTTTTGACATTTGCTCCGCGGCGCTTTCTGTCGTCGTCTGTTTTGACTCGCGTGGTGTAGGGGCTAGCGTACTTAACTTAAATTGAGTGTTATGCGATGCGAGGGTACGAGTTCGATCCTACTCCATACCCAACGCTTTTTTCTTCTTTTTTTTACTATCTTTTTGTGAAATTTGAATTGAGCAGAATCCTATATACATAAAATAATAATTTTACTAGGTTAAACAAATATATTCCTTCCTATATGCCAAAAATTTATTGCATTAGGTATTTAATTCTAAGACGATGTAACTTCACCACCCGTACACAATTTTAGCCGTTGCGAAGCACGGGAAATACAGCTAGTTTCTAATATTTATCTTTGCTTATGTCTTTGATATTTTTAGAAAATAGCTCCAAAAATTTACCTACCTATACCCTCACGCCGCCTCCTTTGCAGGGTAGGCAGAGATGAAAGAGCGCCAGACAGCCCTATCCTTACATACACTCCTAGCCTCCGTCACGCTCTCCGATTCCTTTTACTCAAAACATGTCCATCCTTGAGGATGATCGGTCAGGTCAGTCTTGGGTGGCTTCGTTTCATCAACCCTCTTCGCTCACTTAAATCGCAGCTCCAAAAAAACAATGAAATGAAGAAAAAACTGATGAAAAATATTAAAAAGTCGTCGAAGTAAAGTACCTAATTATTCACGTTTTAACATGTAATTAATCAAACAAAAAAATGGCTTTATGAATAAAAAAATTAGCTTTGGTGAAAAAAATTGAATTAGTAAAAAGGGGGTTACCCGTAGTATAATTACTTTATGATTAATTACCTTTTTTTCAACACATTTTTAAGGAGATTCGTCATTATGGCTAGGGACCCAATTATGAGGTCACGGTCATTATAAGGTTCAAAATCGCACAGTAAATGGTAAAAATAGCGTTTTTGTTCACGTTTTGGGGTTAATTTCGCTTCATTCAAAAAAACTTTCACGGTCATTCCCTAGATTTTAATGCATATTATCAATACAATAAAAAATCTCTTCGACTTTCGGGAAACGAGCTACTGTCTTTCAAAAAAAGCTAAGAGGTGTTTTTCACTTTTTTTTTTAAAGAAATCTTTACATGATATAAAAAATCTTTTAAGGTCATTCCCTAGATAAAGGTTCAATGTATCTGCTGTATTTTTTTAAAGCATATTTAATAAGGTTGTTGAGATCTAAGGTCTCCCGTTTATTGAATTTCAGTGAAATGTCAATATGCCTACTTTTAAAACCAAGAATTTAATATTCAATGTGGTACAGAATTTTGTCACCGAGTTTATGTATGTTTGCAAAGTTTCAGGTCTCTAAGTAGTCAGGACGGATGATAAATCCATTGCAAGATTTGCGCACAGACAAAAAATAAATAATGGAGTGAAGTTAAATAAAATCTTGCAATATGTTATTATAATATTATCCTCCCGATGTTGACATATGGCCTAGAAACAATGACACTAACAGCCAAAAGCATACACAAATTAAAGTGTACACAGCGGGCCATGGAAAGGCAGATGCTCGGCGTGAGCCTTCGAGATAAAATTAGAATCGAGGAAATAAGACGCCGAACTAAAGTTACCGATATTATGGACCGCATTGCAAAATTAAAATGGCAGTGGGCTGGGCATATGGCTCGACAAGAGGATACTAGGTGGGCACCCAGAATCCTACAGTGGAGGCCCTGGAACAAAAGGAGAAGCGTCGGAAGACCTCCTAAAAGGTGGTCTGATGACCAAGTCCAACAAGCCGGAAGAACCTGGATGCGGAGGGGGAGAAACAGAGATGATTGGAAGGAAATGGAAGAGGCCTACGTCCAGCAGTGGAGGGAGGAAGGCTGAGGAAGAAGAAGAATATGTTATTCAAAACAAGCTATGTAAATTGAACCATCGATGATCCAGCTGTGACAAGAAACATCGAATTAATTACTATACAAGGTGAAACTTCGATGTTTCATAATACAGTTGAGATGAAGGGTAGCCCTTGTTATTTATTATGTGCTAATTATTGTGAGGCGTTTATGAAATACTGTGAGGTGTTAATGGGGTTATTTATTCCTCAGGGTTGCCATGTTAATAGCTTTGTGGCGAAATTTGAAATGAGGCGTTTCTAGAAACATAACATTATTTAAGAAATTTTTATTGTCTTGTTAATTAAAAATATATCTAGTTGAATGAATTATACTAGCAAATGTTATTGTGTTTTTAATTAGGCATACGTATTTATTATTTACCCCTTACCAAATATCTTAGTAAATTAAAATGTGTGGGAAATCACTGAGAGATAATTTATTTTTATTTATTTATGCACAATGCACATAGAACAGATACAGTCACCAAAACAAATATTGACAGGTACATTAGGGAACCCAGAATCCTAACATGACGATCATGGGAGAGCAGAAGACCTGTAGGACGATTCCAAAAAAGATCGGTAGATGATATAGTCCCAGTCGCAGGACGAAATTGGTTGAGCAAAGCTCAAAGTAGAAAAATTTGGAAAACGTTAGAAGAGGCCTATATCATATATAAGATATATAAGACAAAAATATACAATACACAAGACCAACAACACCCGTTCACAATTAACACACACGCAAAACAAATAGATTGCATTACATAGTTAAGGTAAGGAATGAGGATATTAGAGAAATGAGTGATCGCAAGACCGGTAGAATAAAAATTAAGTGAAAACTAAGATGGTTTACACATCTAAAGAGAATGAATGACGATAGTATGACAAAAAATATATAAATATATGGGTGAGCGAAGAGGTGAGATGAAACG
Organism: Ceraclea dissimilis; assembly: GCA_963576895.1. NCBI lineage: Eukaryota > Metazoa > Arthropoda > Insecta > Trichoptera > Leptoceridae > Ceraclea > Ceraclea dissimilis. The sequence goes on from OY756370.1 coordinate 14,941,852, forward strand.
CAGCCATCCGAGACTGACTTGGACCCATCATGTCGACCAGATTATCAAGGATGGACGAATTTTGAGTGAAAGGAATCCGAGAGTGTGTATGACAAATTGCATGAATGTGACGGAGGCTAGGAGTGTGTGTACGGATAGGTCAGTCTGGCGCTCTGTCCTCTCTGCCTACCCTGCAACGGACGTAGCGTGAGGGTATAGATAGATAGATAGAATTTTCCTTAAAACAAAGTACTCTGATGAGTATAGCTTGGCCTTGTAGGCTCCATATTATATTCTCTAGTGAAATAAAACAGTATTTTTGCATGTTGATATGTTTGCTTGTCTGTTCAAATTTACTTGTACTACGAGGCTAGGCTGAAAACATCGTAGCCGTGAGAAAAAAATGTACAGGCCAGTTTTAATTAATTAACTAATTTATTTACTTATTTTCAATCATATACGGATTTTTAGGCCATTAGTAAAAAATATTTTATAACAATAACAAAGTATATCAAAACATAAATAAGACATTGCAACACATACTCTTGCATCCCAAAACCAGTGAACCATATTCAAAATTTGATATGGATAATTGGACCTTATCAAGGCTTTTGAAAAAATTTAGCGTCGATTGGACGAAGGTGGTACTCTTGGCACCATTTTTAATTTAACGTGGTTGTCGTTTTTGAGAAAATGAGAAATTTTCAGTCGCGACCCGTCAACGGATGGACTGGAATCGGTGAATTTTTACTTAAGTGTGAAGTGTTCACGTAAAGTCAGCCGACCATCAGCCATAAGCCTTCCATAAGGCTGATGGAAGGTCCATCATTTGGCGTAAATCTGTTGAGATAACTACTTGTGTTATCTAAGGTTATATATCAAAACAAACCATTAAAATATGTCGGATTCATCACTGGAGTCTGTTCTATCATATGACATCGTTAGAAAGTGGGTGGCACATTTTAAACGGGCACAGCAAGGCCAGCCCTCGATGCGGATTAATAAGTTTGATTTAAAATAAATTCAGGGGCCTCAGTGAAAACATGAAAAATAGCGAGAACGTTGGCGTTTTACGCATTGTTGCCATGGTGATAACGTAGTTTCTGTTGTGATAACATTATCACAACGCGTAAAACGCCAACGTTTCCGCCATTTTTCGTGATTTGACTCAGGCCCCCAGAAAATGTCGATAAAAGCATGAATTTAGTTTTCAAAGACAATCATAAAAAGATCAATACATTTTTTTGTCAGGGCTACGAAGTATTCAGCCCACCTTCGCATATTGCTCCCAGAAGAATATTACGAATAACATTACTTTAGTAATTCGAAGCGATCATCTGTCATGTTTGAAATACCCCGATGAATTAAGTAGCGGAATTTTATCTCAATTTCTGTCATTTCTGTTTACCTTCAAGTCATCCCATTTCCAGAATCGTCTCATAATATGAAGGAAGTATTCAACATACTGAATAACCAAATCAACACACATAATTCTCGTCGAAACCGGGAAAGAATGTAACGCAGGACTGTGGAAACTCTTGCAAGTTGTTCGAATACGTACGGAATTAAAAAAATTAAAACATTTGATGATCGCTGCGCTTTGAGCTGTCCTCAAAAAATATTCTTTCATTGACATTACGAGCATACAAAAATGTTTTGAGTAGTTATTGATAGATGTCGCCATTTTGAGAATTCTCTTTTTTTAGGATCAGACAGTCAAAACAATAAATTTTACTTGAGTTAACATGTTAACAATAAGTAAACCAGAAAAGATTCTACATTTTACCCACAATAATATGAACATAAAATAGAAAACAACACGAACAACGGCTTTAACGAATTACATAGTATGTTCAATTTGTACACTTTGTAAAATGAACTGGTAAATATTGTAAGTAAGTAAAAAAATATTATGAAGTTTAATAGAAAATACCAAATAAAAATTTAATTTACCATAAGAATGTACTAATAATAATTATACTTGTAAAGATAGGGAAGTCTGGCGATCTGTTGTCTCTGCCTACCCCGTAAACCGGGTCATTTTTCTCGAGTTTCAGCTAGTCATCTCATAATATGAAGGAAGTATTCAACATACTGAATAACAAGATGATTATATTAATATTATTAAGACTAAACTTATGTGTGTGCGTTCGTCTAATTAGTTGGTAATCATACAATATGACAGCTTTGTGTCAAACTATGAAAGCGCTATGATTACTTCGTTATACGCACCACCTGTATTTTCGTGTACATATTATTGCTTATTCCCTACGTACATACGTAATTTATTAATTAACTTATGAAGGTGAGGAAAATATTGTATACCATATAGAACCTATAGTCATGTTAAAAGTAGACATATTAATTGTCGTTTCAAAAAATTCTAAAAACGGGAGACCACTTTGGATCTCGACAACTTTACTAAATATTATGCTTTGGAAAAAATAGAGTAGACACATTGAACCTTTATCTAGGGAATGACCGTAAAAGATTTTTTTATATCTTGTCTAGATTTATCCAAGAAAGTCGGGAAAACACTTGTGATATTTTTTTTCGTAGTTTTGGGTTTTTTTTTATCGATGAAATTTAGACAAGTCGAATTTCTGCCCGCTACATTCACTAAAACATATTATTGATTATCCAATTTTTAAGTCTTAGGATAATATCTTTGGTGCCAATAGAGGCTTTCACACCCAATCTGGCATTGAATTTCCCTGTAAAGGAGAATGCTAAAAAAAAACCCAGGCCCGGTGCAAACGAAATGTAACTCAAACGATAGGTAAAAATAAGTTTATAAATACTGCATGGGTGGCATCATCGAAATCAATGGCTTAATGGGTGAAATACCTATTCGAAGTTCTACATTGGTCACAGGAATATATAAGAAAAGGAGCATTAGACAGTTACAATTGCGGTCTCAAAGGGTATAATATGATGAGTATAAGGTAGCCCATCCTCTTCGTCTTCTTTTTCATCAGCCTTTGTCCCTCCACAGCTGGATATAAGCCGAAAGGAAAATGCTCATGAAATATGTAAAAAAAAGTCAGGTCCGGCGCAAATGAAACCTAACTCAAATGATAGGTAAAAATGAGTAATTAAATACTGCATAAGAGGAATCATCGAAATCGATGGCTAAATGTGTGAAATACCTATTCGAAGTTTTATAGGGGAAACTTTGAATAGGTATTTCACATATTTAGCCATTGATTTCGATGATACCACCTATGCAGTATTTAATTACTCATTTTTACCTTTCATTTGAGTCACATTTCGTTTGCGCCGGACATGTTTATTTTTTACATAATTCATGAGCATTTATCTTGAGAGGTAGCTTAAGGCTTGGGAATGGAACCTTGTCCGCGGTTCAGCTCCCAGTGTCAATAAACAATTACTTATTTCTTTTATGCTTGAGTTCTGGGTGCTTTGGAGGAGTGAAAACAATGGAATGAAATTTTATACATTTATTTACAAATCAGAAAAAAACTTAAACTAGGTACTTACGCTAATGATTCTATATAACCACTACACATTAAAACTAACTGTCACACACAACACTTTACGAACGCAACGCGAATATGACGCAACGTAATCCCTCGGTGATGGCAGGCGCGCACTGCGCAGCCCTACCGATGTTCTACGGTGATGACAGGGCACAAGGCCTGCCCAGGTCTCGGTGATGATGAGGTGAGGGGGGGCATAGGAGCCCTCCCTGTGATGATGAGAGGAAGGCTTTGTAGCTCTCCCTGTGGTGGTCGTGAGAACGCTGTCCTCACGTGATGATGGTACGTGAGTCCTCGTGTACGGTATAAGATTGCGTAAGCACGTACATTTGTGGCAGCAATTAAAAACAATTATTAAAAGTTCGTTAAATCAACAACTACGATATTAGGCAATCGTGGTAATATGTAATAATTATTAACAGTTCGACACTCACTGAATTAGATAATGAGTAATAATAGTTTGCGCACTCAATGAATTAATTGACAATTCAGTTCGTTCACTCAATACAATAAACACAGTCTCTGTGATGTGACGAATCACGCAATGAAACAATATGCACACAGAATAAGTACACGCTCGCCGAGGCGAGGCTTGGATACAGAATTAAATGTCCATTATTTTGACTTCGCGATTACAATTTTAATTCGACTGTTTGTGACAAGAGCTCAAGGAAGACTAACTGAAAAACAACCATGCAAGGATCTTACCTGAAGACTATTCTTATCTGTATGCACTTACATATCTACCCTGAAACCAATTATTTAAACAATGAACCCCAAATATTACAATAGACCCCTATACCGTTATATGTACCTGATCGTGTTGTTAGCCTAATGGAAAATTCTTAGAAAGTTGTCAGACAATTAGGACCCCTAAAACAATACATCTACCCGTCTGCCTACTTAACAATAGAAATGGGATGCATACAGCTACCTGACTTCGTTACAAACAAATTATTTTGAAGCAAAATAATTCAAAATATAACTAAAATATTTTTTTGGCAATAACTAACAACTTGCTATATATCAATCTTAAGGCTTACATCCGGCAGTGGAGGGATCAAGGCTGATGAAGAAGAAGAAAAATCAGACAGGCTGCCTTACACTCATGATATTATATACTTTTGAATCGCAATTGTTACTGTTAATTGCTCCTTTTCTTATATATTCGTGTGACCAATGTAAAACTTCGAATAGGTATTATTATTATTATTATTATTATTTATGCTTAAAAAAAATACTACACAGAAACATTACAGCTGTTACGCCTTTGCGTTCCTGTGTATTACAAAATACATTATGCTAATATATGCTACTTACAATATATCTAGGAAATTAAAAACTTAATTAATCAAATTTTCAATGACTCTGACGAACTCTCTGTATGTAATGTATAAAACGTCAATGTCGCCCGCCAGAGCATTGAACAGTCGAACAGCCTTGCTGACCGGGGAGTTAATGGCCAAATTAGTCCTGCCAGATGGAGGGTAAAAAAGTAGGTGGCCTCTAGATCTCGTGTATGAATCTGGTACGTATAGCCGTATTTCCTCCAGGATTGTTGGATTATGGATCACCCCAATCAACAGCTTAAAAAAGTGCCTGCATAGATAATCTTTTCGGCGTTTTTCTAGAGTCGAGTAGCCTACAGAACCCATCACAAATAAAGAGGGGTACAAGTAGGGGTAATATCCGTGTTCCACTCTATACAAGTGCCTAAGAAACTTTTTCTGGACTTTTTCGATCACCAGTATCGAGTGGCTATCATCTGGACTCCAAATGAGGGATCCACTCTCCAAGATAGTTCGTACTAGGCAGTTGTAGAGCGTTGTGAGTGTGTTGGGATCTTTAAATACTTTTGCCTGTCGCAGTACAAAGCCTAATATCTTATACGCTCTTTCGACAAGGCCCAGAATGTGTGTTTTGAAGCAGAAGTTTGTTTCATAAAGTATTCCTAAATCTTTCATTTGGTGGTTCCGAGATAAACATTCATCCTCCATTTTATAATCGTATAATAATGGAACCCTCGCTCTCGTATACGTCATGACAGAGCACTTACTTGTACTAAACCGGAGTTTGTTCTCATCAGACCATTCACAAATTGCATCTATGTCCCTCTGTAGAAGACAGGCATCATCGTCGTTGGCAACACTCTTGTATATCTTCAAATCATCCGCGTATAGTAAGTATTGTGAGTGCTTAATTCTCTCACCGATATCATTAATGAAAATAGAGAATAGCAACGGACCCAGATTTGACCCCTGAGGCACACCTGATCGAGTTGGGTACGTGTGTGATTTCTGTGAACCATAAACAACAAACTGTTTTCTTTCGGCGAAGTAGCTTGCCAACAACATTAACAGACCATGAGAGAGACCAATGTCTGACAGTTTTCTCAGGAGGATATCCTGGTCAACCCTGTCAAAGGCCTTCTCAAAATCGTTGTAGTTGACGTCTACTTGTATGCCATTGTCGAGGTTTTTAGAAACAAACGTATTAAAACACAAAAGATTGGTGACCGTGGACCTACCGGTCACCCATTAAGCCATTGATTTCGATGATGCCCCCTATGTAGTATTTAATTACTAATTATTACCTATCATTTGAGTTACATTTCGTTTGCGCCGGGCCTGGGTTTTTTCCCCATACAAAATGAGCATTCTCCTTTATTGTTTTTATCTCTTTTTTATATATATTATTCACTGTGTTAACATGTAACTTTGACGAGTCCAGGTGCCTGCAAATGGCTTAGGGATGATTCAGAACAATAAACAATTAACTGAGTACCTACACTTCTTTTTCTCGAGGCAATTTTTCTAGGAAAATGGAGATATGTAAATCCCATAATTAGATAAAAAAAATGGACAGTAAACAAAAACAACTATAGTATGTAAAATCTGTCAACTTATCGTAAGTAAGTGTCTAATGCCTCATCCACATGTTCGCCGACCCTCCACGTTTTTTGTGTGAATGAGTAAAAAGACGTGCGGACGGGGTGATTGTGTTGGATTGTATACGCAATCGACGGTTAACGTCTTTTTACTCATTCACACAAAAAAACGTGGAGGGTCGGCGAGCGTGAAGCGGCCGCATAATAAATAAAAATATAAAAAATATTATAGGTATAGGGTATAGCATGGGTCAGGCTTTATGCACGAAAGATGTTAAATCGATTTCACAATAATTATATTCTGAAATAACTAGTTTGTGTTATATGAAAGCATGCTTTTACGATTAAGCACGATTCTGTTATCACGTGAGATAAAAATTATAATTACAGTGCAGTATGTGTGAAAAGCAGATAAGCCACACGATTTTTAAAATAAAATTAAAACAATTTTATCGTTTAACTAATCAATGCAATTATATTGCTACTGCATTTTCTAACTGGCATAGCCTGGGTGAATAAATAATATATAAACTATATAAAATGGCACTATTTCTAAAAGCGCTAACTGAGTGGAAATTAATTATTAAAAAAATGTTTTATTATTGTCGACAAGCTAGGGACCCAACTATGACGACACGGTGATTTCCCGCGGCGTAAATTTTCAAAATTACATGAATAATTAGGGTTAATTTCGCTTCCATAAAAAAAAATTTTGTCGCAAAGAAAAATATTTTTTCTTTGCGACTTTCATAAAATAAGATTCTGTCTTTCGAAAAAAATACAGAGGTGTTTTTCACTTTTTTTTGGAGAAATCGATACAAGATATAAAAAGTATTTTAAATGTAAATGTGTCTGTCTGCCCTATTTTTTTTCAAAATATATTTAGAAAGGTTGTTGAGATCTAAGGTCTGAAACTTTTTTTAAATGTTGTATTTATTTGCGTATTAGCAAAAAAACTTACGCATTAAAATGAATTATTTTTAAGGGTCAAATATTTGCAAGTGTGACTCATAATTTTACTCGTCCATTATATCTGTAAAAACATATTCACGCAAAAAGTCGCAAATCTATTTAAAATCGATTTCACATGTCGTTTTCTTATCGATTTTATGATTATAACCGTGAATGTTGATGTTCTAATGTCACCGTGTCCCGGTGAGCTAATTATACTTATACCTAATCTCATGCGTTGTATGTAGAAGCGGGCCGATCTCCTAAAATAAATCAGATAAGTTGGTCAGTGTTAGGGCGACTAAACAGCTGTTGTGTGCTCATTTCAATAACACTTTACATTATGATGCGCACATATGTATTTATAATTTAAACAGTGCAGAAACAAAACGATGTAACGTAACTTTAAGTGTATGTTTTAGGGAGCAAATCTAAACAATAAAAGTGTAAAATATATAAAAAGTAGATACTAACCTACTCGTAAAAAAATTAAAACCAAGATTTCATGATTTCACATCCTAGTTCCTTTTTTTGCGGTCTTCAAAACGATACCATGCACTCCCTACCGGGATGCTTGGTGCGTTTCTTCATTCCGATCGCGCCTCCCACCAAGAATTGACAGATTCAAAATATCTAAAAAGATGTGAGTTGTACTCGTGAAGCACTTTCGTTAGATATGAAACACGGCGGTATGTGGTGAGAGGATTCCCTGTATCTATTTATTAGTACAATGGGTTTGAATTAAAACCATATCTTTCATCAAAATTTCACTTCTGTAGGGTTGTCCTTTTGGGCTGTGCGTTGATGATATATCAGTCACTCACTATAAGGCTCGGTTGCTCGACGAATAATATCGTGGGCTACTCGTTTGCCCTTTCGCTTTTTGTTACGCGCAAACGAAATAGCAATATTACTAGCCGACGATACTATTCGTCGAGCAACCGAGCCTCAGTCAGTGATTCAGTCATTTATTAAGTCGGGCACTTTTTCTTATATACGAGTAAATAGAGATGATAGTATAAGATATGCGAAATCGAATTACAAAATTTATTTCACTCCTAAGTAAATTTACATTCATAAAATCGCGTTGCAGCGTTTTACCATTAGAGGGCAGTAGTTGTTGATCAACATATACTACGCCACTAGTGTCAGTTAATAATACAAATATGATAAACACCATTAAAATACAATATATAGGGCACAGGTATAATATGATACAACAACGATACAACATTTGTAATTAATTACCTTTTAATTACTTTTATATCGATTTCTTTGTTCAATAATAGGCAAACACTTTCAGTAAAAGACAATAACTGAGTTCATATAAGTTACAAGAGTTCAGTTTGAAAAAGCTATCAATTATTCACCGGGTATAGGTTATTTGTCCGGGCTCAATGGCCGTGGTACCAAAGTATCTGATGTAGGTAAGGAACACTTCGCTCGTCTTCTATTACGGCTGACTTCTTCATGACTGAAAATATAAAAAAAAACATTACCCACTAGGTATATCTACCCAATTTTTCCGGGCTTTGTGACCGTGGTCCAAATATATTTAAATTAGGTAGGTACCCAGTATTTCGCCTGTCTTCTGTGGCTGGCTTCTTCAGGTGTGAAAAAAGTATTCATTTTCCACTAGGTATACCGAATTTATCCGAGCTAAGTGGCCGTGGTCCCAAGGTACGTACATTTGATATAAGCAATCAACAGTGGAAAATAGTGCAATTTTGTATCAGGGAAGCCGAGACTAACATTTTTTGTTGCGCTATATCTCTTTTATTTTTATTGCGCTTTATATCTGTCAAATAGAATAATAATTATTTTCAAAATCTATGGAATAAAAGCTGTGTGCTAGTTTTTTTTTAAAAGCTCTCTGTCATCATTCATCGCACTTGTGAAAAGCTTTTTACACAAGAACGGCGTCGTAATGAAAATAAGCAATAATAAATCATGAAACTCGACATGTCATCTGAGAGTAGGAATGGCAGATAGAAATACTAAACCTAAATTAAGATCCGGCCGCTCAAAATAAGACCCATCTGTTTTTCGATCGAAGTGTATTTTTTTTGTTTTCTAAAAATACCCGATACTTTGACCGGTCATTGATGGTATTAAACTACCAATCCTACAAAAATAATGTAAAAAACCTTTTTTGTAGACAATTTAGTGAGAATTATTTTTGTCATTGGACATTTTCTATTTCTTACCATATTCTTTAAAAAATGAGAAAAATTGGGTACGGTGACCTTTCGGGGGGCAGCTAGATTTTGATAAGCAATTGCGGCTAACATTTTCTATTCCATTAGACATAATATACCTACTTATCAATTCATTTATCATTCCAAATCAAAATGTCATTCGTCAGGACCCTAGTGCGATGTATGACACGATATGAACACATTTCGGTCAAAAAACAAATAGGTCATATTTCGAGCGCCCGGATCTTAGTCAAACCATTACTACACGATAATATTTTGCTCTAGGCATGAGAGAGAAGACAAGAATTTGTCAGTAATGACAAGTAGATGACAATCTGTAGTAAAAACTGTGTGTAAAGTTACGAGTACTCGTATGTCGTCAGTACACTTCGCATGTGACTAAATACCAACAATACAATGCATTTTCCATTAACAGATCTTAATTTTACAGCATTAGTTTTTTAGTCATCCGTAGGCTTTATTTAAGGCACTTGGAATCGTCAGGTTTACATATTGAACAAACATTACAAATTGCAAATTTATAAACAGTTATAGCAAAAAAAATGGAAACAATAATTACATGGTGACAAATAAACAAAACTATAAAAAAGGTGTGGATTACTTCAATGCAGGTCTGGATGTAAATTGTCCAGAACTACATATATTAGGTCAATGACAACATAATTTTATGACGAAATCAGTAGGTATAGACAATATTATTCAACGCAGGTCTGTATGTAAATGGTTCAAAACTGCAATCTGTCAACAGTCAATAATAGTAGCACAATTACTATGAATTCACTGAGTCAGATCAATAGAACAGTAAAATTTATCGACAAGGTATTTTTTCACCTCTCTCCGAAAGACGATCGTCTAATTGCCAAGTTTAGTGGTACACATAGACAGCATTAAGTGATATACGTACAAAAATCACCCAGTTAGGGTGAACCGCCTAATTATATAAAAGGTATACATATTTACAATAGGTGAAGGATGCATAGTGAACAACACATTCTTTTCGAGTAGTTATCTCAACATATATACAGCAAAGGATGGACCTTCCACCAGACTCACGACTGATCGTCGGCTGGCTAAATGTGATCACTTTACACTTAAGGGGCATTCACCAATTCCAGCCCATCCGTTTGCCGCGGCCGGGATCTCTTACAAAACACAATATTATCATATTAGCAGTGCTGCTCTGCAATTTCACCTGCCAGGTAGTTACAACCTTTTTGGGACCTTTTTTCTAAGAAATCACGCATTAATACCGTTCCGCAAAAAGTTCTTCCCGCAAAACACCATTCACCCTTTGGGTCAAGCTAAGTTTGGCTCAAAAGATTTCAAATTATATCCACTATCACCCCTTAAGATATCTGGATCCATATATTATCAAACATTATGTGTATACTTAGTTTATAATGTTTTTTTTCTTTAAAATGTTGTGCTATGAAGTCAATGCCAAATCCATGGATAATAAATTAAAAAAGATAAAAACCCTTTAACTATCTAACCTTTATATATCTGTTGTCATTTTAGAATGGTAAACATTAAGTTCTTGTATATTTTGCGGACACTTTCGATTAATCTTAAAGCCGTAAAATTAATCAGTATTTTACTGTATCGGTAATAGTTGCCAAGTGGTTAATATATCATGATGTAGCTCATATATCAGTTGGATGTCTCGGCCGTATGAAAGCTGTGAAGGTCATTAATCTATACCACACCAAACAACTTTAATATGACAATCTTAGTGAAAATAACATTAAGAATGTTTAGATGCTCTCACGCGGGCAATTTTTTTAGCAATAATTGCCCGGCAGCTATGTCGTATTGATCAGCGTGAAACAATTGATGGAGCTAAGGAACCTATAAAGGTGAGAAGAACTATTGAACATTGAGTCCCTTCTATTATCTATGACAAATTTATAGTGGATGCCATGGGAGCTTCAAACATATGATTGCGTGTCATATTGGTTGTTCACAATTGCATGAAACCTGGCGGTATTTTAGTGATTTTTGCGACTCATTATGTATAATCAGTGTGGAGTATATCTTTGAGATATAAACCATGTAACCCGCTTTACACCGAGAAAAAATTACGCATACGTAGCGGAAAGGCTAGTAGCGGCAATGGCGGCGGACAAATTTTGTCTTCTTCTTCATCAATAGAAGAAGATGCAATGCAAGACGTTTTTCGCGATTATATCGGTTTCAACAGTTTGGTTTATACGCGGTTCTTCTTATGTTAAAAGCGGGACAACGCTGTTGAGTGCTAACGAGAAATAAAATTAACTACAATTTTTAAACCAATTGAATATTCAGCAATTCGTGTCGCCGACATGAAGAAGTATTGCGAAACAGTTGCTCCAATAATTGCTCCACTTAATTTCTGCATGTTGCCGGAAATTGCTTGATGTTTGGAAATTGCCGGGTGTGGAGCAATTTAGTTGCCGCTCTTGTGAGCGAACCTTTAGATAATTTCATGGTGACATTATAATAAATAAATGTCAAATTTATTTTATACACATATCTATAAAGGTATATGAAGAAATATACATAGAATGAATGATGAACCTCCATCATGCTTTTGATTAATCGTCGACTGATGGGTTAATGTGATCACTTTACACACGCTTAACTCTAAAGTTAACATCGGCAGATTTTAATAAATATTCCTAATATTCGCTCTTCTCTTTTTTTTCAGAATAAGGGCAGTCGCCTAGGTCTAGAATAATTTCGACAATCTGGGTAAGTTTGTTTTTAATATTTTATTTATTTATTTATTCATTTACACCTTTGGTCAAAAGTGTAAATGAATTTATCTTTTTTACGTTAATAAATCTAAAATACATATCCACAGTGTTTAGATAAAAGTCAGTATTCCACACTTTTGGCAGTAGTTTTTTTTTTTACTTTATACCATAATCTAGTTACTAGTAGGTCTTCTACATGTCCTGGCAAAAGGATTTAAGGCTCGCGACCTACAAATGACGTCACGGTCATTTCCCACGGCTTTAAGTTTCAAAATCGCTTGAACAATCGCACGATAAAATGGTAAAAAATAGCTTTTATTCCATTTTTTGTGGTTGATTTCGCTTCAATAAAAGAACTGTTACTGTCATTCCCTAGGTTTTAATGCATGATATCAATACAACAAAAAATCTCTTCGACTTTCGAGAAACGAGTTGCTATCTTTCAGAAAAAAGATCAAAGGTGTTTTTCAGTTCTTTTTTGAGAATTATTTTTGATTGTACAAATTTTTATTCTTGTAAAGCGTTGGATTTTTTCTACAGCCGTAGTAAATATATTGAAGTATTCCCACAACAGTATAGAAGAATTAAGGATGTGTTAAAATACCACCCTCTCCCTTCAACAGTAAGAAATGCAACAATACACAGGTACTTAATGTACATGAAATTCGACAACACAGCCGTCGCTCTTCGCGGTGTAGTGGATATGATCCCTACTAAGCGAGACGAAGGTATGGGTTCGAATCCCAGTCGGGGTGAACTGAAATGGCGAATGTTTCTCGAGTGTTAAGTGATCACTTAAGCCAGCCGAGGTCGGTCGTAAGCCCGACAATGTTCATCCTTAATTCTTCTATACTGTTGTGGGAATACTTCAACTTTTTTGAGAAATCTATACAAGACATAAAATTGTTTTTATGGTCATTCTCTAGATAAAGGTTCAACGTATCTACTCTATTTTTTCCAAAGCGTGTTTAGTAGACCTAAGGTCTCCCGTTTTTAGATTTTTTGATAAGTGTTTTTTTTATCATTTCTAAATGGGCGCCTGAGGCGTCTTACAACAAGCTAGGCTCTAAATATTATTAATGTACCACATTGCGAGATCATTCACCGTTTAATTACTATTACATGCTAATACTTGCCTTTGTAAGGCTTTTTAACTAATCTTATTTACTTACATACATTTACTACTCAAGTGGCTTTAGTACGACACTAATATTATTTTTAATGGAAAAAGTTGAAATTTAAAATGTCTGACAACATTTTAATTTCTGCCACCTACATTAGTTAGTTTATTTTTAAAAAAGTTTCGCATTTATATTCTACCCATTCAAGCTATACATTCTACCCATAGCCTCCTTTTACAAAAAAGCTTCTAGCCTCATTTTACAAAAAAGCTTCTTTGAAGTCAATAAGTGGACGTAAATTGTAAGACTGACGTAGTGACAAGGATTTTTTTTTAAAACATTATTTAATGATTTCACACCATAGAACTGATTTTCGCGGTCTTTCCACGATACCAAACACGCCCATTTGAAGCGTGCTTGGATTCCTTCATTCCAATGGCGCCTCCCACCAAGAACGGGCAGAATCAAAATTTATAAAAATATATGAGTTCTACTCGTGAAGCACTTTCGTGAGACACCCATTTTGTGGGTATGCGGTGAATGGAATCTCCCGAAGACTTCTTCTTATCAGCCTTCTCGCGCCCAGTGTTGGGCATAGGCCTCCCCCTTATACATCCCCTGCTCCCTATCTTGTGCCGACCGTATCCATCCGCCCGGGCCCCCGGCAACCTTCCTTAAGTCGTCCGACCACCTTGCCTGGGGCCTACCAACGCTCCTTCGGCCTGTTCTTGGTCGCCATTTGAGAACTTTTTTAGTCCATCTAGCATCTGCTGTTCGTGATATGTGGCCAGCCCGGAGACTTGAGCTGGACAAAAATCTGACTTACGATCTGGATTTCTTTTCCAACCCCCTGTGTTATTTCTAGAAACATTTTAATAATACCTATCTAACAGTCATCAAATTACAAACTAGCCTCCGATAAAACATGGTAACCTATAATAATATACAGAGTGTTTAATTATGTGTAGAAGAATTGAATATTTAATAGTGGCTATATTTATTCTTAGAACTTTAATCAATATCGCGTGCTATGGTGCATTGTAACCCCTGTATACCTACATATTGTGGTAGTACAAATTACATTAGTATATACAGGTACACACCCATACATTTATTGTAAAGGTACTAGTGGAGTTACCCGTGCTTCGCAACGGCACAATGTCTCCCGATGGTTTGAGCTAGACAAATTGCCAAAGTTTGGAGTTTAAAAAACCTTTATACTCAATAAAAAAAACAAATAATTTTGAAATGTGAGTAGAGTATATGGTTTAATTAGGTGAAAGAAATGTAGGTTTTTTTAACATCTACGCTTGGTACCAATTTTAATCTATGGTCTGTGACATCCGAGATTACCTGACTACTCATAATAATCTATGGTTAGACAATCCAACTCAATAGATATTCCAAGATGGCTTCCTTGTTGTAGCTGTCCCCGTATTTAGATTTTAAAGTTAAATATCTCTTAAAATAAGTTTTTTTTTTTCAAAAATGGCGACGTTAAAACCTAAAGCGGATCGGTAGAAGTGTTTATGTGAATTTTCTCAGCAATCCATCTTATAATGCGCGAGTTTTACGAACACTTACAAAATAACCGACTTTGTTTTATAATGTAGATATTATCTACATACACAAATCAATAAGTAATTATAATTACCCTTATTGTAGTAATTTTATCGAAATTGTTTCCCAAAGTAAGTGGTTAATTTGACCCAAAATACCTGCTGAGTCCCTTAATTCGAGAGACGATGGTTGTGGTTCGACTGTATTTTGAGAATGATACGTATACGTAGGCAGACGGGGGGTAGCTGCCCCACTAGAGATTGTAATGGGTATGTACCTATTTTTTCATACTAAATGATAAACCTTCGTAATAAAATCATATTTACTATTATTATCACATGTTTTCTCATCATATCAAAAGCATTCGAAAGTCAGCATGAAATTTCATTAAAATACATTACATACAATTGTTTGATAGAATATTTTACCTGCGGCTCTAATTACTATTTGTTCTCGCCTGCTGCGTTATTACGCGCGTTTTTCATATTACACATTTGTTTGTTTATTTTTTTGTCCCCCCCCCCCCTAAATTTGAAGTTAGAGAGGCCCTTGTGTCGAAATGTCCTATTTTGCTAACACTGTTTTTAGTATTGACCCCTTATTTTTATATTTTCGAGGTAAGAGTGTTCGAGGAGAGGTATGTGTAATTTTGCGTAGCCCGCACAGCATTCACTGGTTACCCCATTATTGGGATATACCGTGATGGTATAGTAGTAGTAGTAGTATCTACTACTGTTTTTATGACCGAGAGATCAGAGCGTTAGGGATAAGGTAGGTCTAAAAAAGAGAGCATAAAATTATTTATTGACTTTCCATAAGCAACGCTAATGAGCGAAGCGGTTATAATATATATAGAACATATAATTATGAGGAATAAGTCTTATAATGTCATTAATTTGTGAGTTGACAACAAAATTGTACACTTTTTTTAATATAAATATTATAAATATATTATCGTATTTTTTATGTTCGGTAGTTCTAAACATGAGAGGCACACACTTGAATATGATTACAAAACATCTTATGTCTAATTTATTGTTGAACAATGTTCGATTTTCGCATCTAAATTAAATCAAATTAACATTGTCAAGTGTATTTCTTCTCATTGTGAACATTTTCTCTATTTTTAGGATTGCAAGTACAATTTTTAATAATATGTATTGGTTGGTTCATTTGAATTATAGCATATTTTCTTTTTGATCACACAAAACACTGGCATATTTAAATAATGTACTCATATTTCTTCACCAATATTCAATAATACGGGATTCGGCATTATTCTTCACTTGTGAAAACGAAATGTAAATGAAAATATGTTTTTTTGGCAGCTCTTTTGAAAAGATTTTAAAATAGGGGCTACCAACAATGCAGTCATGCAGCTAGTAAAGTCAGGAGGGGCAACATGGCTGAAATCTTTGGGAACAACTGACTATCGTTGTGTGAACTTATAGAGTTATTATATTCATGCTATGTATATCTTCTTAATGGATTTTTAATTCGTTTTTCAATTATGAATGTATATACGACCCGATGCAACGTACGTTATACGCTGTATGCCGTTATTATAAAATTATTCCATCTATATTATATTATACGATATTGAAATATCACTGTTATTTTATGTAAACGACCAACCCTAATTACCAAAGTATCGGGAGAATATGACAACCGTGAAAAACAGGGCAACACATTTTTTGAATATTTTTTTCCGTAAATGAAATTTGTTGGATGAAAATATGAAATAATGACTTTGTAATATGCAAGTGATTGTAATTGTTGGCATTTTTTATTTATTTTTATTGCATTGAATGAAAAAAATATTGCATTGGTTGGCATAACAGCTTACGGCCTCTGGGCCAATAATTACAAATATTACATACCCACATACACTCATTGCACGAACCGACAATTATTTAGATTTATATAAGGGATGACTTGACTACCCCGAAAACATTTGCCGTATGTGCTGTCATTGGACTTCGGCGTCCTGAATTTTACTCAGCCAATACTGAGAGAATCGTCTTGAAACTGAAGACAGTGATAGATGAAAGTTTGGACTACAGATTGACTGCTTTAGAATTACAGGATTTGGAAATTCCTTGAATAAAATATTATTCCTAAAGTACCCCTAAAATTTAAGGGATCTGAAAATTTTCCGTTCAGTTTTTCAGATATAAAAGTATAATTTAGCCTAAATACTGGTTATTATTCGTATAATCTTAACAAATCGGCTGTTATAGATTTTTAATTTCTTCACAGGTTTTTTTTTAAGATAAAATTCACATTGTCGCTTACATTATTCTTATTTAGCGCTAACATTCTCATACAAAAATTAAATAAAACAATAAAAACTTTTTGCCCATAAATATACACACAAAGGGCGGATTTATCGCCTGTTGGCAATTTCTGCCAATCAACCCAAATTTGAAAAAGTTGAAGCAAAAATAGAAAGATTTTTGCTCGCGTCATGTCATAAGGATTCCAAAGTGCAAAACAGACTAGAATATCTCATAGAACTGAATAGAACATAGAACGCCAGATAGAAGCTATAATTTCTGTAGAGTATCAATTAGTAGAGCAATTATTATAATACTAATATAAATATTCATCTCCGCTTAGCTTAGAGTATTTAGATTATATCTTAAACCAGATGAGTAATGAATATCAAAGCTTACCAAACGGATCTGAGCAAATCTGTATTAAGGAGTAAACAATAATAGATAATTAATTAAGTATACTCGTTTAATATTTACATTATTGATTATATGCTTAAACATATCAATATCTGGAACCACCAAAACACAGAGAGTGCAAACGTCATCGGATATAATGTTATAGGTGGTGCAAATGAAAAGAAGGCATATGTGCGCTCAGATGGGGTGCAGTAGTGTATACAGCTGTACCAGAAAGTGCGACCAAGCACAAGTCCAGAGATAGAGCACCTCTGAGAGTACTAAATATCCTAATTTATGAAATGCGATTTTTTTTCGTTTTTTTCGCCAAACCCCGACTTGCAAGACGTTATTGGTACTGAGACACCAATTATAAAGATACATACTTGTTTTTTTTTTCTATAATACATAAATAATATACCTTATAGATACAAAAAGAATTATGGGTCTATCTGATACTATCATGCCATAAAACAATGACGAATCTCAAAATTAGTCATGTTTGAGGACGTTTTAAAAAAAATAATCGCTGATAAAATTTTTATTTAATTACTTACAAAAACTTGCCAATTTTATAAACTATCTACCCTGTAAATTTCATTGAGCAGTCTTTACGGAATCATACCTAAAAAATGTTTCAATGCAAAAAGGGCGGTAACTCACGAAAGAATTTTTTTAATGAAACGTTATTGGTACTGAGACACCAATTATAAAGATACATACTTGTTTTTTTTTTCTATAATACATAAATAATATACCTTATAGATACAAAAAGAATTATGGGTCTATCTGATACTATCATGCCATAAAACAATGACGAATCTCAAAATTAGTCATGTTTGAGGACGTTTTAAAAAAAATAATCGCTGTTAAAATTTTTATTTAATTACTTACAAAAACTTGCCAATTTTATAAACTATCTACCTTGTAAATTTCATTGAGCAGTCTTTACGGAATCATACCTAAAAAATGTTTCAATGCAAAAAGGCCGGTAACTCACGAAAGAAATTTTCATAATTCTCCATACAAAATGTATGGAGAGAAAATTTTACAAAAAAAATATAAATTTATACCTACTATTTTAATATTCGCATTAGATTTCGACTATAAGATCAAAAAAATCGAATATGAAAATAGTAGGTTTTTTATAATTATATTTTTTTGAAAATTTTCTATGTTCATGATTAAATGCTTAGAATAGATAGATGTATCATGTATAAGATATTTTTAAGGATGTATCTAATATTGACTAAAAACATTAGAGGGTTATCTTAAATGGTCTATGTAAATTCCCAGCTATAATCTAATACGATGGTACATGTAAAATTTGTTTCCGAAATAGGTTACATTGATCCCTAAGGACGGCTAGGGGTGAATGGCGGAAGCTGCCCTTAAACAAGGTAATATGAGAACATTGCAGACATGAGATGTGTTATTATTATGTAAAGCTTTTATGCAACCTAGCTTTAGCCGGATTAATAAATATACAAACAAATAAAAATATATATATTCTTCCTTCTAGGTTGTTCGGGTGTTGGCTGCGTGTCTGTTGATTTTCTCGTTTTCTCGAGCTTTCACTTCATCCTGAAGATGGCAGCAGTATCGCTGTCGAAAGCTCGAGAAAATCAACAGACACGCAGCCAACACCTGAACAACCTAGAAGGAAGAATATACATATATACCATCCTGAAAATATCTTCATAAACAGTACAAAAAATTTGATACCCGAAAATTTATATATAAAAATGCAATAATCGGTAATTATTAATATTTGCAATATTGTAAGACGATTTCTAAATACTAATATTTCAGGCACAATGCTTGTATTTTAGGCCCTGCGTACTTGAGCCTAATCCTGTGATATCTGGATAGCTGAGTGTTTCCCAGTATTAGGCTGATGAGTTTATATGTCAGTCATGAATGATAATATGTGGTCTCTTCTGGCTGATAATACCGATAAGTGTGTTGGCAAGTCTTGCCTCAGCGTATTTAAAATGGCGAAATGAAATATATAAAAGCGAAAATTGTTATAACATGTGATATAGGGTGATTGGGACATGTAGAGAAGATGAATGATGAAAGGATGGCAAAGAAGATATATCTGTAAGAAAGAAAAGTGATTTACTTAAAAAGATACGGTTATTCGCTAGATTTTGATGCATATTATTACTAAAAAAAGATTTTTCTACTTTTTTCTGCGACTTGGGAAAACGTGTTGCTGCCTTTGAAAAAAAAATTCAGACATATTTCCACATTTTTTTTAGGAACCTATACAATATAATATGAACGATCTGTTACGGTCATTCACTAGGTTCGATGGTTTACCCAATTTTTTTTTACGAGATTCAAGTTCTTTAAAATCTCTTCTTTTTAATGCCGATATACCTACTCTTAGACAAGTCCAAGCATTGAATCAAGTGTAGGATACATTAAAGTATGGCGAAATTTTAGGTTAAGGGCTTGGCACCAGGAATGACGTCACAGTCTTTTCCCACGGCATTAAGGTTCAAAATCGCGTGACAATCGCATGACAAAATGGTAAAAAATAGCGTTTTTTCCATTTTTTGGGGTTATGTTTGCGTCTATCAAAAAACTTTTACGGTTATTCCCTAGATTTTAACGCATATTATCAGTACAAAAACAAAATTTTACTCCGCGACTTTCGGGAAACGAGTTTCCGTCTTTCGGAAAAAGAAGCAGAGGTGTTATTAAAAAAATATTTTGAGTAATCTATACAAGATATAAAAAATCTTTTACGGTTATTCCCTAGATAAAGGTTCAATGCATCTATCCTATTTTTTTCCAAAGCATATTTAGTAACGGTTGTCGAGATAGAGGGTCTCCCGTTTTTAGAAATTTTTGAAATGTCGGTATGCACACTCTTAATAACAATATTCATAATATTACGTTTGAGAAGGCAAAGTAGAAAATTGAATTTGTCAAAATATCTCTCAGATTTCCCTAGGGTGGACCACATAACACAAACTTTCTAACATGTTCTGTACACAAATCTACGTATTAGGTTTTGACATGACAAATTCATATTTTTGATCCCCAGGGCCCCTTAATACAATATAATATTATTTCCATGCGAAATACAGGTAAAACTATGTCGATTTTTGTGTCTCAATCTCCTTGTGGGGTAGACATAATAGGACAGATTTTGTATAGGTATATTCATAGACACGTTCCTAACTGTCCTCACATTCATGGAATTATTCAATACCTACAGCTTGCCATGTGCCACAGACTCCAAGTCTCAACAAATCCAAAAATCGTGTAGAGCAGACACTTCGCAAGCGCTTGCCGCAAACTTTCTTTGATTCGGCTACAAGTGTTAGCAAGCCTACAAAAGCCAAGCCAAACGCATTATCCACACGTTTGAATTTGTCATGACTTTCGAAGTTTGGCCAGCGTGTAGTCCCGGCATTACGGTTCGTTTTCTTTAACAGTGTCTAACTCACTCTAACACATCAGGTACCTAAAACTCTACACTCTATAGATCTATGGGTCTTAAGGAAGCTTTGCACGGTCCGTGATATTACGGATCGTCGCAGAATTTTCTATGCATTGTTCCATAATATTTATGACGCGATGCTATCATGCGCACTTCCGTCCGCTTCTGGACGAAGGCCTCCTCCATCTGCTTCCACACCGCTCTATCTTGGGCTCTCTGGATCCAGTTGGCACCAACGTACTTGATTAGGTCGTCTCTCCATCGTAGTGGTGGTCTTCCTACGCTCCTGGTAATCGTTCTAGGTTTCCAGATTAATAGACTATCATGATCAATAATGCCAAATATGTCATAACTATCTATCTCAAAATCTGTTTGTTGTAACTTCGTTATTCTCAGGTAACGATTTGTCAAAAAATATTGGAACATTATTATATTTCATAGGTAAAGTGTAATTTTGCCTATCATAATTTCAACTGTGCAATTTTATTGCGCCCTAAATATGAACATAAATTTTAATATTTCGTTCATCGTGAAATATTATCAGTAAAATAATTTTACTACAGACACTAGGATGATAGATCACCAATTTACCGACACGATAGCGGATTGCTTTTTTGCTAGTAAAATACTGTTATCAGTTTTTTAAACACGCTACCTAACAATGATGGCGATTGGGTTCAGAGGGCGGGGTCCTGTGATGAATTCTTTCTTGAAAAGAATCTGACATCCCAATTTATTTATGAAACTACTCTTGTAAATAAAAACGCAAACAGTTTTATATAGATACACTTTGCAGTAAGAAAATTACATACAAATGTACTTAAATAGATAGTTTTCTGCAGATATATACACATCCCAATAAGAAAATAACATACAAATACAAACAAGTTACGCTTTGCAGTAAGAAAATTACACACAAATTACAAACAATTTTCTATAGATATCCATATTTCGCAGTAAGAAACTTACATACAAAAAAAAACATGTTCCCGTATATTAATTTCACAGTAACAAAATTACATTCCAAAAATTTACAAACAGTTTTCTGTAGATAGGTAAACATTACTGTAAGAAAATTGCATACAAATGTAAGAGTTTTCTATAGCCTTACTTCACGCTAAGAAAATTGCACATAAATACACACAGTTTTTTTTAATACTTACATATTTCTAATTAAAAAAAAATACAAACAAATTCTGTTTCTACATAGGAATATTACTTTAAAAAAATATTTATTCATATTAAATTCATTCACAATTACTGAAAATACTGATTTATCCAAGATTTACACCTACTTATTTTAAAAGGATTTCCGAAGAACATCGGTAGATTAAGCTTTCTCTCTTATTAAACCTTTACCTAATTAACAATTTATTTTGCTTTCAGGGCCCTATCGAATAATTATGTCACTAATACTACATAATATATGAAATCAAATTTTCCGAAAAAACTGTATTTTTTTCTCATGTTTAGTAGGCCCTCAAATACTAGTTTATAAGTTCTCAATATTAAATTAGCCTTTCTAGCTAGACGTTCCTATCAAATTGGATTATACTTTGTATAAGAATTTGATTCGTTTCGACGCGATTTGGGATCAATTTACCAAATTGAGTTGTTGTTATCGAAAAATATAGTTTCATACTTTCAATGATGAATAAAAATACGATACAATTTGAGAGAATTGCCCTTAAGATAGCCCATATATATCACGTAAGATAAAGTATGAAGATAATAGCTTTTTTTGATGAACAATGAATGCATTTGTGTGCACTTTTGTTCATAGTGAGCTTACTAACACTACTATAACTGCGAGTACTGACTTTCGTTTAATTACGCTGTTTCTCACACCACAAAAAAAGGCTCTTATTTTGATGTCACATTTATACAAGACAAGACACCTAAGACGTCTCTATAAACTCGAATATAGCTATTATCCCTATCTGTACCCATCATTGTTTATAAATGGTTGTTTGGGGTTTGATACTTTGGAGAAAAGACGTAGAGATTATCTTTGCCGACACTTTTACAATCTGCTGCATGGGATTATTTCCAATCCGACGATTCTTGCTGAGATAAATTTTTATGTTCCAAATTCATATGGTCGAGCGCGCTCACACATGTTGTTCTATCCACCGTCGGGTAGAAAAAACATCGTACGTGATTCAGCGAGCTGTCACAGCATGTTGACATTTTCGCCGTTAGCTACGGCGGATTTGTCAAATTAATGGATTACCACTGAAGCCGAATTACTGTCATAAATAAATAAATAAAAACTTTATTGCACAAAAATTTATACACAAAGGGCGGATTTATCGCCTGTTGGCGATTTCTGCCAATCAACCCAAACAACAGTGCTGGGGCAGCTCGTTGGAGAGATATGAGGGTAGTTGATATGTGTTCATCCCTTGTTTATTATGGTTATTTGATGTATTTGGGTGTTGATGTCTTTTTTTTTGTACATGTCTGCACTTTCTCCGGCGCAAAGGCCTAAAGGCTGTCATTCCGGAGAGTGGAGTTTTTTTTTTGTTAGTTAATAATAATAATAATACCTAACCTACTTAATTTCACCACTATTGTGAAGAAAATACGATACTGGAAATATGTATATGTGTGGAAGAAAATTGTAGTGGCTAGAATAAAAATGAATAACCTTGGATGTACAGGGCATTTTGAGAGAATGAATGATCACAGAATTATGAAAATAAACCTAGGGGTGAAAGAAAAAGTGTGACTAAGCACGCTATCATGTCGACCAGATCCTCGAGAACGGACCCGTTTTGAGTGAATAAAACCGAAGAGCCCATATGACAAATTGTATGAATGTGTCAGAACCAAATAGTGTGTATTTAAGGCTTGGGCGAAACATACTGAATTAGTGTGAACCGTATCATCAAGTAATGTACACGTACACTGATCAACAAAACAAAAAAGTAATAAAAATTTTATGTTAAATTTACATTTTGACCAAAAACTACTTTTAAACTTTTCATGTCTTCAGTCGAAGATTAAATTTTAGCACCTACCATCAAATATTGTGTAGAATATTTTGGTTCCTATAATATATCGAAGTATTTTAGTCCCCTAGGTATATTCCGGTCTAGTATTAGTTTGTTTTGGTATAATACATACAATGTGGGTAAGAACCATGGATGTATAATACTTCTAGTAAACTGGATTCATCTCTTGGCCGACTATTGTGGTTCTAGGGGAAATGGCCAGTTAGGCAAAAGAAGCAAAATGGAGGATTTTCCATACTTAACGGGCTATAGGAAACTGCGGTTTTCACATGGATTTTTGGTTTTCACTGTTTATATTTTAACTGAAAATGAATTATAGACATCATATTGACATAATTATAGGACCAAGGGATGTAAATACTCCGTTAATCAGGATTTATAAGCAATTTCTTTAACAAAGGAAACGGCACACGATGGAAGTAAATTAAATTACATTTATTTTATTGTCATTAATTACAACATAAATTAAACATTGCACGAAAATTCATAAATACATACACATTAGCTTTAAATGACAAAAAATATGAAAAAATAAATTCCTACATAATAAATGATATATTTAAAACGTCTTCACATCCGTGATATTCAATATCATAATTAGTGATAGGAAACTACTGAAAACACATTTTTTCTCATTTTTTTTTTCTTAAGCGATGCATAAGGTTTAATTCTTAAAGGAAAATCTGAAAAAAAGAATAAGAAAAATAAATAAAATAATTTAATTTACTTCCACCGTGTGCCGTTTCCTGTGTTATAAAATTGCTCATAAATTCTGATTAATGGACTATTTACATCCCTTGGTCCTATAATTATGTCTATATAATGTCTATAACTCATTTTCAGTTAAAATATAAACAGTGAAAACCAAAAATCCATGTGAAAACCGCAGTTTCATATAGCCCGTTTAGTATGGAAAATCCTCCATTTTGCTTCTTTTGCCTAACTGGCCATTTTCCCTAGAACCGAACAGAATGTACAGACAAACACCTATGTTTTCCATCCAGTTTACTAGTATTATAAATCCACGGTAAGAACCTACTTCTCATCCAGTGTATGTAGACTGTGACTCTCTTGAGGAGTAAACTCTCGACCTTTAGAAGACTTGGTAATTATCGTATTCATAGTTAATGGTAGGTGCCTACTTGTGTGTCTATGGTATTATTATTATTAGTATGGAACTCACTGCGACATTTCCTAATATACTACGTGGACCGTTACCATGAAAATATAGGTAAATCGTCCAATACAGAGTGTAACATTCGTGAAAGCACAACTATGAGACATAGTTTTTAAATGACGACCTGCTGTAGGCTCTAAAGTTATCTTATGTAGGCTAGCGACTAAGATGAGATGAACCAGGGAATATGTATTTATTTATTTATCGTTTGGAAGCGTCAAAGTATTGTCACATCGTTTAAGTCTGACATCCAGCGCCTCCAGCCACTGGAGGAATTCAGGGGACAGGCTGGCAGCATTATGAGAATATTAATGTAGATAGATAGTACCGGCCTCTGTTGAGAGATAACTACCTACTAAAACATGGAGAAAAATTATGTTTCCAAAAAAATACTTTGTACCAACAGAAATACAGCGAAGGATGGACTTTCCATCAAGCGTCGCACAGCTTAATTTGATCATTTTGCACATAAATAACTTCAGCGATAGGTACCAGTCACGGTTGAAAGTCGAACCCAAAACCTCTAAGCTAAGCGTGGAGTTAACGGTTCACATGTAATTTTTTTTACTAAAATTCGTTTTTCTAGAGACAGTTGTAGGTTTCTGTGGCACTGAATTCCCTGTATGACGGCTAAACAACCCGACTAACAATGTCACAGTGAAGTCCTATTATAAGCAATGCAGGCTACAGTATTATTCGCCAGTCTCTGCTCTTTGTATGGAATTCCGCAGACGCCATCAAATATTCATACAAACACCGTGGCGACAATATGAACTAACTCCCTCCCTAACTCATACAAAATAACTACTAAATTCAGATGTGGAGAATATTTTGAATACCAGTGTATTTCTGTGCACCTATTGAATAATTTTGTGTCCCAACAGATCTATCCCCTCACGCCGCGTTTCTTGCGGGGTAGGCAGAGAAATAAACACGCTCTCCAATTTCTCCGAGTCAAAACGCGTCCATCCTTAAGGGCCAGTTCGACATGGTCGTTCGTTCACCCAAATATATATTTTAAGACATCCTGTCGTAATTCATTCTCTCAACATTCCCGAACCTTTAGGACCCGCTGATCTGAACAGATCGCAACACTTTCCTATCCTTACACACACTTCTTGCCTCCGTCACATTCATGCAATCCGTCATACACACTATACGATTCCTTTTACTCAAAACACGTCAGTCCTTGAGAATCTGGTCTACATACATGGTCCAGCCATGTGATTCTCGGACGGCCATATTTCCTTACACCTCTTCTTTCACCCAGGTATATTTTCTTCGCTATCCTTTCATCATTCTTTCTCTCTACATGTTCCAACCGTCTCAACTTGTTCACTTTTATTTTAGTGACAACATCCGTTTCTCAACACTCAACTCTCTAATCACTTAATTCAATTCTTATCCTATCTCTCAACTGGTAACCCCATTACAAGTCCGAACGATACAGAAATCGTTAGTATGGAGACCCAACATTAAATCAGGTAGTCGTGAATTTTTCGTATGTTATGTAGGACAATGAGGTAGTCAAGAATCAAAATTTGCACAATTTTCCTCCCTCCGCCCCCTTCACCATCTTTAAAAACCTAAAACGCGAAAATAATGAAGTTATATTGCATAAGTAATATAGAAAAAGTGGCGATTTTCTAAGTTTTTTTCTGGAGATGACGGAGGGGGCGGAGGGAGGAAAATTGTGCAAATTTGTATTCTTCATTATACCATCGACCAACAGTCTATACGACATACCAAAAATTCACGACCACCTGATTTAATGTTGGCAGAACTGGTGTGTCGATCGGAATATATGGTACAATAATAAAAATGTAAAAGTGTAACAAAAAATGTAACAAAAATATAATATTGTGATTTTCGAAATAATCTAATAAAAATGTGATGTAGGCCGATTGAGACGTTTGTATTCTGATTAACCATAAGTGGTTAAAAGCAGATTGGTATAAGTATTATATTTTAACCATGAAACAGATCATGTAATTTATGTCTCACTGTTGACAGTTTCCCCCACAAAAATATTATTTATAGCCCAAGAATACGGGATAATAAGGCGTGATAATATATTGGTTAAATGATGAAATCACACAGGAAAAAATAACACACGAAATAATATCACGGAGAAAATCTCGCAGGCAAAAATATCACAAGAAATAACAAATATAACACGTTTTTATTTTTATTCAAAAATTATAGAATTTGGTTGTCATGTTAATGTCGATAAAATGTATAGGTTTTATAAAGGTAGATGAAATAGAT
Source organism: Ceraclea dissimilis (assembly GCA_963576895.1). Taxonomy (NCBI): domain Eukaryota; kingdom Metazoa; phylum Arthropoda; class Insecta; order Trichoptera; family Leptoceridae; genus Ceraclea; species Ceraclea dissimilis. The sequence goes on from OY756370.1 coordinate 14,969,395, forward strand.
CGTTAAATTAAGTTGTAAATTAATATCAGTTATAGTATATTATATATCTTTAATTATAGGCATATTGACGTTTAAAAACGGGAGACCTTAGATCTCGACAACCTTACTGAATATGCTTTGGTAAAATATAGGGTAGGTTATGTACCTCTGGTCTTTTTTTCCAAAAGACAGCAACTCGTTTCCGGAAAGTCGCAGAGATTTTTTTGTATAGATAATATGCATTAAAATCTAGGGAATGACCATAAAAGTTTTTTTGAATGAAGCGTAATAACCCCAAAAAGTAAAAAAAAATGCTATTTTTAACATTTTGTCATGCGATTGTTCATACAATTTTGAACCTTTATGCTGCGAGAAATGATGACGTCTTCTTTGGGTCCCTATCCTTCATCAATTTTGAATAAAAATGTGTTATTTCTTCTGGTGATATTTTTTCCCGTGATATTATTATTCCTGTGTGATTCTTTCCGTTCACCGATATACTTTGTATAGTACGTCGTATTATATTATTAATAGGTTATGTCAAACATCATTGCCCTTGTTTGCTTAACTCAGTTAATTTATTTTCGTTGGCCAAAGTAAGGAATATCCCCAGTAGGTACTCTTGTTCGTGGATTTTGTCAAAATGAACCACAAACGGCACACTTCATTTCATTAAATTTTAGGAACAGCACATTTACTATTATAAACGGAATTTCGATGCCCAAAATAACACGTCAATCCTTTTTTTGTGAGTGTTATTTTTTTCCATGTACATCAACTTAACTTGTATTATATTACCCGAAAATAAATTTATTATTCCTTTAATTCTATCAATCTATACCCTCACGCCACGTCCCTTGCAGGGTAGGCAGAGAGAACGGAGAGCCAGACAGCCTTATCCTTGCACACACTCCTAGCCTCCGTCACAGTCATGCAATTGGTCATACACGCTCTCCGATTCCTTTTACTCAAAACGCGTCCACCCTTGAGGATCTGGTCGACACGATCGGACCAGGTCAATCTCGGGCGGCCGCGCTTCCTCGCCCCTCTTCGCTCACTCAAATATATATTTTTTTGTCATCCTGTTATCTTCCATTCTCTCAACATGTCCAAACCTTAGTTTTTTTGCACACATTGATGATACCAACCTGAAGCGGGCTTATTGCCTTTAAAACCATCAATCTTTGAGTTTTTAGAATATTTTGACCTTGGAAATATCTGTACCTATTATTATTAGTCAGTTTATCTCTTAAGGGATTGCAATTGGTGAATCTCGCTTAAGTGTAAAGTGATCATTAAACCAGCTTACGATCAGTCATAAGCCTGATGAAAAGTCTATCCTTCACTGCATATCTGTTTAGATAACTTATTTTTATACAACCAAAATCTGATGTTCTCATAAAAAATAAATTGTAATACACAGAAAAAATGTATTATAGTGGAATTAATTCAAACTGGAAAATGCGGTCATAAAAATGTGACCGAGAAGAGACGACTACCTGCTTTATTCGCACTTATGGCTCTGGCATAGGTGCGAATAAAACAGGTAGTCGTCTCTTCTCGGTCACATTTTTATGACTACGTTCGCCAGTTTGAATTAATTCCACTACAGTTTTCAACTGCAATATACCATAAAAAAATAACACATGAAAAACATAGAATTCCTGTTAAATAGACGTATAAATTGATTGCGATATACTTTTGTAACGGCACGGAAGACAAATTTAAAGCGGCACGATGGATTCTCTAATAAATTTTGCTAGAACCATCCTTCATAACTGTTTGCTCTTATGGAAACATAATGAATAATGTTGTTATTTAAAGAGAAACGTGCAGACTAAAGTTTGTAATATTTCAAGTTCGATTTCCGGTCGGGTTAAATTGTTGGAAACTCTACACGCACTATGAAATAAAACGCTTAGTTAAGAGTATGCATACCGACATTTCAAAAATTTCTAAAAACGGGAGACCTTATATCTCGACAACCGTTACTAAATATGCTTTGAAACAAAGTAGGGTAGATGCATTGAACATTTATCTAGGGAATAACCGTAAAAGATTTTTTATATCTTGTACAGATTTCTCAAAAAATAATTAAAAATAGGTACCTCTGATATTTTTTTCCGAAAGACGGAAACTCGTTTCCCGAAAGTCGCGGAGTAAATTTTTTTGTACTGATAATATGCATTAAAATCTAGGGAATAACCGTAAAAGTTTTTAGATGGACGCAAAATTATTAACCCCAAAAAATGGAAAAACCGCTATTTTTACCATTTTATCGTGCGATTGTCACGCGGATTTGAACTTTAATGCCGTGGGAAATGACTGTGACGTCATTCTTGGTGCCAAGCCCTTAATAATCAGATTATGAGGCATTTTGACGATTTAATTTACTCTGTGTAATGTTTCATACCACAATGTACATTAAAACACAAAATGTCAAGCTTTAGATTTGGTAAACACGAAATTTTAATTATGTTTGTACTTTTTTATAGTTTTATGAAAACACACTTTTAACTCTCCGTTGGTGTGGCTCAGTTTTTTTTAATGAGTGGTATGGGGGGTGTCACATACCCGACCATATTTTTTTATTATTTTATATCTGTATAGCAAAAAACGATATTTCGTGCAAATGAGAAAGAGCATTGTCATGATGTCGGCGACACGAATTGCTGAATATCCAATCGGTCCGGACATTTTTTATCTCGTATGCACGCAATATCTTTTTATTTACTATTTTATTTATTTATTTACACTTTTGGCGAACAAGATACAGAGAATGTAAACATTTCAAATATAAACGCAACACGTGTTCACTAGGGCGAGCTTATCGCAGTGCTGCGATCTCTGCCAGCTAACCCCCAAAAAAAAGAACTTCGAAATACATATAGGTACATTATCGTTATATAACCTTAAATATAGCCAAAATAATTGCTATATATTGCGAAATAGTTTTTATCAATACGATTTGTACGAGTTGACGCAATTATTGCTCGTGTAAGCGCATTTTTAGATCTGTACGGTGAGGCTTTCATTTTTTTTTTGCTAAACGTGACGTCCTGGGTAATCTGGGCATGTCACACCCAGCTACAACACTTTCGTTAACCAAAAAATTATGTTTTCTGAAAACTAGGAATTTTGAAACTCGGAAAAAAAGATATGATATGTAGATGGTTGGTTGGCGCAGTTGGTTGGGGCGGCAGTCTCTCAAGCGGGAGGTGCCGGGTTCAAACCCCGGCGCTGGCGATCTATTCCACACTTTGCGATTCAGGGTTTTAGCCTAGTGCAAGGTGTGCAGGAAAGTATTTGGGTTTGTGTATGCAAGCACAGATCCTTTTTAAAAAAATATATATAGAAAGTAAGTAGAAATTTAATGAAAAACAACAAAAAATGATGTTTACTCTAAATTTATACAGAATTACAAAGTGTTTTCTTTACAACATGATTATGTTTCTTTGTAAACAAGCCAGCAGTGTCAACAGAAAATATTTACATCAAGGTTGTTACATCATACATAGAGCTCCATACATTTCATACATACCTAATGGAATTTCACTGTTTGTGAATTAATCTCCCACATTAACATTTTATTTCCCAAATTATGAACATTAAAAACCTACTAAAAGTAATATAATACATACATATCGTCACCCAAGAGTGACGAGGTTCTAACTGACAATGCCAAAATGTAGGGAAAAATTAGATGAAATTTTCAAATGCTCTTATCTTTCACGCGCATATGGAACCCTATTAGTCTTGTTTTATACAAAACTACCCAAATTTTGGTTATTTTTGTTATTTGTACTCATACCTTCATACCACCAAATAAACATGTGAGCAGGAGACCTTTGGGCAGACCAAGACAGAGATTTATGGACAATGTAACCCGAGATCTGAGCGTACTAAATGTTGGCAATGACTGGGAGTCCGTTGCTGCAGACAGGAAGGCTTGGAGATCCATTGTTCTGGAGGCCAAAAGTTCACCGCAGTTGTAAGGTTACGAGTTGTAACTACTCATAGATTATATCAGCAGGACATAACATATTGAGAGAACGAAAGATGACAAAGATAATATTACCTATTGGATGTGTAAAAGTTTTTTTTTCTTGTAAAAATTAATCAGGGTTTATCGTGATAAACCCAAATACACCTTTGTACACTTCACAGTAAGCTTGAAAAGCTTGTGTCGTGAAGTGTAGTAGGTCGCATCGGGGATCGAACCCGCGCCCACCCTTTTAACAGTCGAGCGCGTTACCAACCAGGCTAACGACCACCTCGACCACCGACGACCATTGGAGGAAGTGTACGACAAATTGAATAATTGTTTCGGAATTAAGCCTGCTATTATGTTCTGTCCTCTTTGTCTATTCCGCGAGGAACGAAGCGTGAGGGAATATACAGACAGAAACATTTTTACGTAAAAAGTCAAACACTCGAAATTCGCTAGTTAAAACCTCGTTACTCCCAGGTGACGATATGACATACAATATACATACATAGTATACACTGTGAATCTTTTGCACATCGAGTTGACAAACGTTGTAGCGATAATAGAGTTACTATATTACCAAAGGGTTTTTTGTGTCTGTTTCCAAAAATACTTTTCCGAATATTTATCGCTTTCAGTGCTAGACGAGCCTATTCGGCGCCACAAGTCGAAAGGGAGAGGGGATATTCTTGGAAAAAAATGTAAGTTACCATTTTAATACTGAAGGTAATGTCCTATAACAAAGCTTACTGCGGGCTTTTATTATTAAGGTCGATTAACTACCTAATTATTACGATTCATGCTAAGCTTTTGTACCTACCTACTAATAATAAAGCTCCGATGTATTTACTAACATAACATAACAATGTCGTAAACGATATTGTTTATTGTGTTCTGTTTATATTACCTGAGTAATAATTCTAGGAAATAAATGCCGACTGAAATCAGAAAGAATCGAAGAAAATTATTGTTTTTGAGGGTTCTGAAAAAACTGAGATATCGAAATTTTTACAATGCTTTATAATCTGTTAATAAAGAGGGGTAAAATAAGTATAGTGCATAATTCAACGCAGTACTGGATGTGAATTAACGAAAACTATATCACATGAAAGTTCGCTTATGTGAACAACTATTGCCGAAATGATTGCAGGACTAATAAGTGCTCCGAATTATTGCAAGTTTGAAAAAAGTATGAAATATTACCGAAATAATCGCGAAATTAATTTCTCCAGTTGGGGCAACTAAGTGGAGCAATTATTTCGACAATATTTATTCCATTTCTTCATGTCGACGACACGAATTGCAGAATATCCAATCGGTTTAAAAAATTTACTCAATTCTCTTGCACTTTCTCGTTTGCACTCAGTATCGTTGTCGCGCTTTATTTTTTTTTTATTAAATACAATAAATCTGGGTTTATCGAAATAATCCAAATACATCTTTGTACACTTCACAGAAAGCTTAAAAGCTTGTGTTGTGAAGTGGAGTAAGTCGGGGATTGAACCCGCGTCCACTGGAGCGCGTTACCAACCAGGCTACCGACCATCTCAAAATAATTGCTCAATTTCAGAAATAATTGCTCAATATTCCTCCATTTATTGCTTCATGTACGTACAATACGAGTTGCCGCAATAATTGCTTCAAAAATTGCCCGTGTCAGCAATTAACATTAAAAGACTTGTCGTTAATGTATTTATACTACGAGAAATTATAGAAAGTAAGAAAATCAATACATTCGTTAATATTCGTATTAAAAAAGGTAAAGTTTTCAGTATAACGTAGGACCTAATGAACTTTTATTGAGTTTCAGACGCGACGGCTCTAAAAGCTCGAGAACTTATTATTAACTTTACCTCTGCATCGTGAGAATTAGGTAAGCTGTAGGCAGGTAGTGGTAGATACTTACTGAGGAACACGTGTAAACTTAATAAAGCCTACTGAGTCATTTCTGTCTGAAAGCTTACGTTGATAGATGATATTATATTGGTGTCAGGTCTTTTGGTCGCGGACACTTATGCCCAATCCCACCAACTTCCATCTAGGCAGGGAACCCCTAAGTAATTTCCATACAAAAACAGAGATAATGCAATGGATGAATAGAGCACATCAACAACTAGAAGAGCATAAATTCCATATGAAATTCTACATGCGACTCTCCTAGTAGGGGAGATTCTGGGCGGAGATATTTGGGCCCCTACCTTAGGAGAGTTTTATGTAAAATTTCACATGGAATTCATGTCTTCTCTTTCTTCTCTTCTAGTTGTTGTGCTTTATTTATCCATTAAATTATCTGTTTTGTATAGACATTACTTAGGGGTCCCCTGCTTAGGTGGAAGTTGGTGGGATTGGGCATTTTATTCTATATTTACCTCAGCAATTCACTCGGGATTGGGCATTAGTCGCTCGAAATCTGGTCCCAACTGGTCGCGCGCCACTTGGTTGAAAAGTAATTTGAATTCAATTTGCGCTCGAATGAAGGTGCAGGTTACAGCTAGTACCTGACTTAAAATCACTTGGTATTCACTGTACTTGTAGTTTCCTAATTAGTGTGTATTTTGTTTGTAATCCTAATTGCGTGTTTACAAAACGTCGTGTTTAATGTGCAAGTCAGCGTAATTTTTCAAATCAGCCGAAGATTATTTTCAAAAACATGTTTTTTTCGTCAATTCGTCAAATAATTTAGCACTGCCATTTTAGTAATTTAAAAAACTTACTAAACTATACTATACCCTCACGCCATCTCCCTTGCGGGGTAGGCAGAGAGAACGGATCGCGAGACTTTCCTATCCTGACACACACTTCGGGCTTCCGTCACATTCATGCATTTCCTCATACACATTCTACGATTACTTTTACTCAAAATACGTCCGTCCTTGCCTCAAAAATTTTGTTAGTACTTATATCACTATTCCACCAGTTGTGAAACTAAAATATCTTTATATAAACTTTATATACTTACGTAACACAAATCTATAATTATTTTTATCATGAAATACTGGGACCAGTAGCGTTGCGTGGGGGGCGAGGGAGGGGGATAAAAACTTTTTCCTACGACACTGATCTTTCACGTTACTGTGTAACATATTCTTTCTATTTTTTGTTTAAAAGCATATTAAACTCACTCTTTGTAATGACTTACTCCATTCGATCTCTCGAAAAAATTTCGTCTGCGGCGCTATTTACTTTTCTTTTTATACTAAGTGCATGAGTAACAAGAGTTTGGTCAATTCCTCTACAGCCTTCCTGGTATCACAAATAGTTTTTTTTTTATGAATAAGCGAGGCTTGTTAGTAAACGTACCAATGTATGAAAATATAAAATATCAACAACATTATGTAATTAATTTCCGCCGTGTAATAATATACACCAGTTTGGTATAAATTAGTTGGCTGGTTTCATCCAATAAGCATTATTTCATTACATTATTATGCTCAACGTACTCGCATACAAAAGACTCGTGGTGGAGTGTGGCAAATGAAGCTGTTAATAATCTAATTAACTGCTTGTTGGCTAATTACATTATCATGCGATATTTCATCTTTCCCGTTAAAATATAGCACCCTCGCTAAAATTACTACTTTGGTACTTTTGGCATAGCTCCATATTAGGTTAGTACTAGTGGGTAGAGGCTTACTAAAACAGGGGAATATTTTTTGTTTTTCGTGTTTAAGTATGTATTTATTTATTTATTTTTCAAGGGAACAGAGTGCATAAAATGCGAAAAATTGGACAATTAGACTGGTTCCTATTTGATTCAAAAGAAATTCAAAATGATTAAGAGTACGCATATTGATATTTCAAAATATTCTAAAAACGGGAGACCTTAGATCTCGACAACCTTACTAGATTTGCTTCGGAAAAAAATAGGGTAGATGCATTGAACATTTATCTAGGGAATTACCGTAAAATATTTTTATTATCTTATATAGATTTCTCAAAAAAAATGTGAAAAATACATCTGTTCTTTTTTCAGAAAGACAGAAACTCGTTTCGACAATATGCACTAAAATCTATGGAATGACCGTAAAAGATTTTGATTAAAGCGAAATTAACCCAAAAAAATGAAAAAAAAACGCTATTATTACCTTAATATGCAATGGGAAATGATCCTGACGTCATTGTTGTGTCGAGAGCTTTATATTTAATAAATATTTCCCGTATATATTTAAGTTTTTGTTATATTCATAATTTTATTAATTTTCAACTAGCGCCTACTAACAAGTTCCTAACATTTAGGTGTTTAGTTAGTCCATCAAATTTGAGTTGACATAACTTTCAAAGTGTCAAAGTAACTTAAGATAAATTTCCAGGAGACAATAAGAGTAGCATCAGTATGTTATGAAATATTATGTGTGAACTTAGAACTATGCTGAAGCGATAAAAGCTCTGAACATCTGGTGAATGTGCTGACTGGGTGAAAGCCTCCTAGTTGAGGATAATAGCAATAATTATTATCACATCCCTCAGCCTAATTTCATCCCTTGAAGCTCCCACCCCATTCTGATGAGTCTGCGATATATAAACATAGACACATAACCGAACAATTATAACTTGGCTGCACTTTAAATAATTTTTTAGTTTATTTTTTTGGTCAAAAGAAGTATTTCACATCTTGTCGATGTTTGAATTATTTATTTTATTATTGGGTGAGTGCGCAAAATTCCAAGAAAACCCTTTTTCCACGGTAAAAAATTATGTACATTTCATACAACGCGAAAGTTGTTTTTAAGGGTTTTTTTTCTTTAGGAAATCCGGAAATAAAACGTAGGGAACCCCGTCAACGAAGAATCTTCTGATTGGTCGAGTTGCAATAATTAAATCACCGGTTGTTAAGCGTTTGAAGAAAAGGTTTTACCCCAAAAATTGACACCTATTTTTTTCTCAAATGTTTTAGCAATTTTATGAATTATAAGGTATCATGGTAGTTTTACTACTGTATCAAACCGTTCTGTCGCATTTTTTTTTAAATTCTCAATTATTATTCAGGTGCCAAGTTAAGTGGTGTTAGTGTACCTTCAATATATCATCCTAGAATCCCTGTATTAGCAGTATGTAGGTTATAATCAGAGACATGACAAGATCATATAAATCATGATAGCAAAAAGGTCATATTGTTGTCAAACTTCAGATATACCTACTATTTGTCATGTTTTGTCAAAATTGTAGAATAATCATCATACCTATATCCTGCAGTGGAGGGATCAAGGCTGGTAAAGAAGAATAATAAACAAAATTAGAAAGGCTGTAATGGGTGAGGGGAAACAATGGTCAAAATGCTAGGTTCGAATCCGTGCGCCGACGATGTATTCTGAACTTCACCATACAAGCTTTTAACTTACTAGAAGTATTTAAGAATGTATTTTGGATTTGTGCATATAAGTCCAGATAACTTTTTCGTATCAAAATAGGAAGACTGAGGTGGGCTGGGTACATGGAGAGAATTAATGAGGAGAGTGCACCAAAGAAGATCCTCGGTAGGCGTAGTGTTGGAAGACCCGAACTCCGTTGGATGGATGGAGTGCAGAAGGATGTGGATGCTGTTGGCATTAGGGACTGGAGGAGTGCATGCCAGGATAGAGGGAAATGGAGGCGAACATTTCCACTGATGATAATGATAAAATTTTTCACATATTTTTTAGGCAAATATTTTGAGGTCTTTGTAGTCATAAAAGGCATGAATATTTTCGGGTGTTTAGAGTCATGTAAGCTCTGTTTCTGATTATGACATTGTATACACCTAAAACACCTACACACACCGCAGCAAGGGTTGGTGAGCAAAATGGCCTCATACATAATATGTAGTAGGTGATTACAATAACTAGTAGCTTATCATACTATCAGACGCTACATATCCTGTAGTATGTCATGTATAGGTTTAGTATAAACACATAGTGATATGTATACGTGCTAAAGAGATAACGTGTGTTATGAAGCCATGTTTATGAATATTATAAAATTATGTGTTCAGAAACATATCGCTAGAACATGATCATGAATTTTAAATAGTTTAAGGGTTGATTAATCTTTGGTCGCGTTTAATAAAAGGATAGTCAAGCAAAGTCAGATGAAGAATTCGTAGTCGATGTTCAAATTTGTCGATCGGTTGTTGTGAACAGCCGTCAAGCACTGTCAGATATAACTGTCATGCAAAAGTTTCTCGATTAGGTACACAGCGACATTGTCTTGTGTGTATCGAGGCTTCATTTATCGTTTTTATCACTTTTACGGTCATTCCCTAGATTTTTATGTGTTTTATCAATCGAAAAATATTGTTTAGACATTCGGGAAAAATGTCTCTCTCTTTCCAAAAAAGTGTAAATTTTCAATATATTTTTTTGAGAAATCTATACAAGATATTATAAAAGATCTGTTACGGTCATTCACTAGAGAAAGCTTCAATGTACATCTAATCTATTTTTTCCAAGGCATATTTAGTAAGATTGTCGAGACGAGATCTAACGTCTCTCTAAAGAAATTTTTGAACTGTCGGTATTTATACTCTTAATTTATTTACTCATAATATTATGGTTTAGGTGTGGCTTTGTTTTTCCGTATAATCATCATAATACGTATTAACATAAAGCAATATAATACTGTCTTATTAACATTTCCATCATCTAATCTAATACAATATGATATGGTGTCAACGCAGTCAGTTTATTACTTACTGAAGAATATTATGAATGCAATTCCTCCTAGGAACGCTTGGTACTAGCTCTTAATGGAATTATAGCTAACAATATAATACTACCTAGTACCCATCTACTAGCGTTTAAAAGGTCTGCTGCTGAACAGGAAAATCTTTTTTTTTTAATAAGAAGTTATGACTTCACGGTATCAAACACGCCCTTCCGAGGTGCTTGGGTCCCTTCATTCAAATAGCGCCTCCTATCAAGAATAGACAGAATCAAAATTTGTAAAAAGATATGAGTTCCACTCGTGAAGCACTTTCGTGAGATACCAAACACGGCGGTATGCGGTGACCAGATCCTCTCGATCGCTCGTTTTCTTCCGAGGCTTGAGCTGGACAAAATCTGACTTATGATCTGGACTTCATTTCCAACGCCTTTTCATACGATACCACACGAGCCTTGGATTCCCTCAAACGCCTTACATCTTATTTGACTCTGGAGAAGAATATACCAATTTTGTACAGGAATGTATTGTCACCAAGTGTACGTATGCTTAGAAGGTTTCAGGTCTCTAAGTATTCAAGGAGTGGTTGAGAAATCGATTGTAAGATTTGCGTACAGACAAAAGAAAAATAAACAACGGAGTGAAGTTTAATGAAATCTTGTAAAAGTTATGACAATGTACATAAAAAAATTTGGCTTTATCTATGTAATGGTGACAATCTGCGGTGAGTTATTCAACCGGGTCCTGAAGAAAAATAAATAAATAAAGTAAAATAAACGGGACATACATACAGCAAGCGCTTTATTAAATAAACTATGTATAACCGGAACTTGACGGACACATACAGTCACATAATAAATATGACAGTAATAGATAAGCTAGTTTGTTATGTATGCTAGTTTATTACTTCAGTATTTAACCTCGTTTTTCCTCACTATTTACTTAATGATGAAGACATTACGATAGACGGTCGTCTGGCTAGGTGTAGACACTAGAATAATGGTTTACATCATAATTTACATAGATTTTATTTATAGATTTTATTTATTTATCGTATGGTCAAAAAAAGTATCACATCCCTCAAAGGAAAAAGTTTGAAGGTTGGGCATTGGGCAAGCAAGCTTGGTCGTCAGAAATTAAATTGAAATTATATTCAGTATTTGGCTCATTCAGGTATAGGAAGTCATCAAAGCTCCCTGCATATGCTCGGAGGCCGCACTCAGTCACAGTGTGGCCCACAGTCGTACGCAGGAGAGTCCAGCCACCCACACTTGGAGAAAAAGTCGGCACATCTTCCATGGCTTGTACGAATTAATACTTAGCGTGGTCTAAAAGTTAAAGTAATTAAACATGACGTTTCGCCAATCTTCTATGGAGGTTTTCTTCAGGAGTGCGATGCGACTGATGGTCGTGTCTCGAAGCAACCTTCTCGGTGGTTGCTGAGTAAAGGAACTCGCGTGCGTAGAGGTGATAATACTTATACCATTCGCTCGACAGTTGCGGCGGCTTAGCTCAACGGTAGCGGCGCTGCAATCGACATCACGGTGGGTGTGTGTGTACGGATATTTTTACGCAAAAAGTATATCATTCATATTATATTTTGTCTTTTATTATTATTTTTATTATTTTTTATGTATTTTTTGTACTATTTATTGTCTTTTATTACTATCCATTATTTTTTGTTATAAGCACAAATATGCACACTCATTGTTTAGCAGCAAGAAATATTCTGTTCTTAACATTTATAGAAATAGTTGAAATCCTAGAAAAGGCTAACAAGCCACGCATCCAATGATTAAATCGTTGTAGATTTTTAGGTAGTTAAAAAAATGGCCAAATTGTTTGTTGTTTTGGAATATTGTCTCTGAATTCTGATTAAAGTTGCAACATGGCTTGCAGTATTAAAACGCAGGCGAAAACCTTTTATCACTATTGAAGACATTAAGGACGTCTCGTGTCTTCGTGGTTAGGGATCCTTAAAGGTTTATATTGCCACCTGTTTTATGATCGGTAATAAAAAAAATTACTTACGTGCAAGGAATAGAAATAATATCTTATGTAGGTATTCCTTAACAAGAAAGCTTCCAGATCATTCTAGATAGTGGTGGTCGCCGTGACCTATATATTTTTATAATCGTGTAATATTGTAATTCGAACAATTTGCGTGTTTGAAAAATATAATTGTTCGAATTCCAAAATTTCCGAAACTCATTTTTTCCTTGTAGTAAGTACCTATTTTCAAACTACTGGACATGGTGCGTTGCTTAAATAGAGAAATAAAAAAGTGTGTGCTTTTATATATTTTTTTTTATTGTTGTTGCAAAAATATGCAGTTGCTACATACGGGAAGAAATAAAATAGAGATGTGAGAGAAAGAGACAAACAATTTGGTGACCTCAGTACGAAATAGCGTCACTCTGTCAAAAATGACGTCAAAACAGAAAATTGAATAAGAATTCAATAAAAAATACATATAAAGAAAATGTAGTGTTTATTTTCATATTATGTAATTCAATAAATAGAATATTATCATATTCTTACAAAATGAGAATCGAAAACTAGTTCTTGTATTTTTGGAATAGGTAGAAAATGAAAAAAAAAAACACACAATTTTAGTGAAAAAGCCGAAAAGATTCCAATCTCTACTTTATACAGTGATTAAAGCAAGTATTCTGAGTAAAAGGAATCTAAGAGTGTGTATGACGAATTGCATAGATGTGACAGAAGCACGAAGTGTGTGTAAGGATAGGAAAGTCTAGGCGATCTGATCTCTCTGCATACCTCGCAAGGGATACGGCGCAGAATTAAACAAAGTTGTTCATTTTCTACATAAAAATAAAAATGGGCTTCGACAAAGTTACCCTCGATAAATTTGAATATTGCTGTAATTCGATTCCCTGGACCCACCTCTTAATAAGATTTGCCTAGAAGTGCGGGTAAAGAGGTCACTATTAATGCGCCTGAGCTAACCGGGAAAGTGAAGGGCTCTAAGCCCGTGGAATTTTCCTTCAATGTAATTCGAAAAATGTAGTTTTTTTTGCATTCGCATAATTTCCATGGAACCTTTTCATACTAACTCCACAAACTCGTCAACGAATTTCAGGGTGTGGTTACTTTGAAAACCTTTGTAATAATACAATAGATACAGAACTATTAGTGAAATGACTGTAATGAATAAATTCTATATTATCTTAATTTGATATCACGAATAGTGAGTGGAAGCCGAGGGGCGAGTCCCGTTCTACAAAACCGTGATTTAAGAAAGTAGATCTCAGTACTAGATGTATCTAATGTGATTAAATATTTTATGTTATCTTAAATGAAATGTCATAATCTTACATATAGATGATTGGATATTTATGTTAATAAAAGGTTCATTGTATAAATACAGGTTATGGTGGCTTCCCACGGTCCACAGTATTGCGTCCAATATTTACAAAAACAATATCTATTGGTGTACTATGGAGGGCTCAGGGCGTAACAGAACGGCTCTGTCCAAAAAAATCCTGATTCTGCTAAACGTCAACAGTTACTAGAAGTTTTCATATCTTCGTCTCCAGTTTCAATCGTTACGATTAGTTTGCAGCAAAGCCTCATGTCTCCTCCTCCACTAATCTTCCCTGTCCTGTGCGGTTCTTTTTAACTCTTTGTATGAGTTAAAAAGAGAAGCCGAGAAGCCCATATCCTGGCACAGGTCGTCCAGGTATTCATTCCTTGGTCGTCCTCTGTAGTTTGTCCCCTCGTTCATTCCTTCAATTAATTCAAATAGGAGACCCTCTTGACGCACTATGTGGCCGATCCATCTGGCACACGTCTTTCTACTATTGCATGGAGCAGTGGTGTCTTCCTCCTTTGATTAATAATACAGTAATAATAAATTATCCACAGCTGCGTACTAGGGTTCTTAAAAATCTAAACATACCTACAACAAGGCGTAGTAGTGGGTAACCCAAAAAGTTACATCATGTCCCTGGTTTAAATACTATGTTTGTTTACTAAGGCGACGGAGTATCATAATTTAATCACATAATTTGAGAAGTTGTCTGTAATAACTAAAATTAAAAGTCGGCGAGACAATCAAAACAAAATCTTATTTCCCCTTCGTCGCCCATAAAACAAGGGTAGATTCTCTTAGGTAGATAGATACTTAGCTTTTGAATTATATTGTCACCGAGCTTGGGTATGTTTCCAAAGTTTCAGCCTCTCCAAGTAGTCAGGAAGTGGTTGAAAAACTGATTACAAAATTTGCGCACAGACAAAAACATAGTAATAAAAAAAATAAAAAAAATATTGATTAAAGAAAAATACTGATTTCATTCTCAAATTCTGTCGTTACTGATAGTCCGAGAGCCCGCTGCTTAATTTATTTTGTCTTATTATTATTTTGGATTAATTTTGTCATTGACTACTTTCTCCTATCTCTTACCATATTCCTATAAAATGCGAAAAACCGCGAAGAGGGACCTTTTCGGGGGGGGGGGCAGGGGGGGTTGCGGCAAGATTTTGATAGGCAACCCTAGTGCGATGTAATACCCTATTGGTAAGCTATCGTTTATACCACATTTCGATCAAAAAACAGATACGTCATAAATTAAGCAGCGGGCTCTTGGACTATGACGTAATGTAGTTGTGGACAATTTACATCAAGACCTGCATTTAAGTAAACCACACCTGTTATAACTTTGTATTATCACCAGTCATCATGTATTGTGTTTATTGATTTCACATTTTTTTTACTGTGATTGTTTATTGATGTATCGTATTTAATTTTGTAATATTTTTTTTAATATGTAAACCTGCCGATTCCAAGTGCCTTAAATGGGGCCTACAAATGATTAGGTATAAAAATCTTGTTATCGGAAACTGCTTTTAAGAGTACGCATACAGACATTTCAAAAAATTCTAAAAACGGAAGACCTTAGATATTCTCGACAATCATTACTAAATATGCTTTGGAAAAAATAATGTAGATACAGATACATTGATCTAGGGAATAACCGTAAAAGTTTTTTGTTTGAAGCGAAATTAACCCTAAAAAATGAAAAAACGCTATTTTTACCATTTTATGATGCCATTGTTCACGAGATTTTGAACCTTAATGCAGTGGGAAATGACCGTGACGTCATAGTTGGGTCGGGAGCTTTAATTTATGTATCGACGTGTTTTCTTTGGTATTTTTCCACAATTTTATATCATGAATCACTGAATAATTTGGAAGATAAAAATGTAGAAAATATGACGCAGAATAAAAAGAAACAAAGAGGAGTGTTTATTACAATTTCACTGCCGTTATAAATATTCACATTCGTCTTTTATCTCTTTAAATTATGCAAATGTTAAAATATTAAATATTAAACGTCAAAACGAATCATAAACTTTATTAACAGTAGGTATAATAATCTTATAACGTTATACTTCTCAGCTTGCTTGATTTCTTTAGAAGTATATATCGTTACTAGCTGTAACTCGTCAAAGATGGCGCGTTTTACGAGGTAGGCAGAGAGAACAGATCGCCAGACTTCCCGATCCTTACATGGTAAGGTATGAATCATATAAGAAAACAATGTAGACACATTGTTAAAAGGGTATTTTTATTAGAGAGTTATTTTTTACATTCTATATGAAATAAAATAACACTTTTTTTATAGAGAATCGCGAAATAGTGACGTTGTCACACGCCTAAATGTCAAAATTTGCTGGAGTTGAATGACAATATTTGGAGAATATCGTGTTTTGATATGTTTCCACGATGGTATGCAAATCGAATGTTGTACCATTGTTTAACGAATTACTGGCGCCATCTAGTGATTGTCATAAGAATTAAGATTAAGAATTAAGAGCTTGTTTTATTTTTTACAAGGATGCAAAGATGTTATCATGGAACTAGGTGTGTCACGGAATTGTGGAAATTTACCCTACCTATTAGCCGAATAATTTTCGATGATAACTGAAAGTGCTGCGTTTGTGAAAAGTTTTAAATTCCGTAGGTATATATTTATTTATTTACACATCAACGGCTAAAGCCTTTAACAATTTCTTGTTGGTACACAGTGTCAATCTTAATATTCTCAAATACATAATCTAAATAAGGTGCGTTAGGGTAAGATCGGAAATGGGGAAAGACCGAAAAATTGAAGTTGTGATGAACTCTGGCAACATTATTTATACTGACCATTTGCATTTGAAACTTTATTCTGTTACGCCCCGCCTCACCTCAGTCTGATTTGTCGCCGGAGCCGGGAGGATGTGTAGTGAGTGATTTTGTAAACGTCAAATTTTTCCGCGAAATTTCGAGATTTCCGGTCTTTCCCGGTCGTCTATATTTCTGTACCCAGGTGAGTTATGTGTTTATATTATTGATATTTATGCATTTTATAGCTATTAGGTCAATGTATAAAGAATGACAACCCCTTATCTGTCGTAGTTTAAGCTGTACGTGTTTTTTCGATCTTTCCCCGTCGGAAATGTAAGGGGAAAGATCGGAATTCAAATTATCCGTTCTTTCCCCATTTTGGAACTCCATACTAAATTCCATAGCTTTCCAAACTATTGCAATCTTTTCTGCATCAAAAAATAAAACTGCTATTTTTGTTAAATGTGACCATATGTTGAGATAACTTCCTACTTTTGAAATACTATTTTCCAACTAATATTAACAAACGTTTATTTCTTCGAAAATTGTTATGCTCTGCTCTGTACCAAATACATGCATATATAGTCCGAGAGCCCGCTGCTTAAATTATGACGTATCTGTTTTTTGATCGAAATGTGGTATAAATGATAGCTTACCAATAGGGTAATACATCGCACTAGGGTTGCCTATCAAAATCTTGCTGCAGCCCCCCACCCCCCGCCTCCCGAAAAGGTCCCGATTCGCGGTTTTCCGCATTTTTTAGGAATATGGTGAGAGATAGGAAAAAATGGTCAATAGCGAAAATAATTATATAAGTACACCCATTAAAGGACACCTACATGTCGTAGCTAATGTTGTTACAATAGTAAATATTAAAATACTTAAAGCATCGATTTCAATATCACAAAGTTTTACTTTTTTTTTACTCATATGAATAAAATATTATTGCACAGTTTGGGAAAGTCAAGGTAGTTCAAGGCCGTTTGGGGTAAGACCGGAATTCATAAATCATATATTTCTTAAATTCGGGAGTAAATAGTTTCCTATAACGAAATAATTAATGTATTTAGTCATTAGGACAACATACCATTATTGTCCCAAAATCTCAGTGGTCTAAAGTGTCTAATAGTGATTTTAGCATGAACTCCGGTCTTACCCCAGTATTTTCCGTACTTACCCCATGTGAAGTTTTATTTAAATCATAAATATAACTGGTTTTTATTAATTAACGATTACGATTCTGATGATAAAAAATATACTGTAACGAAGAATGAACCCTTATGTTTACCAATATTTAAAAAAAAAAATGTGCTAAACCTTGTGGACTGCATGTGATGAATGATACAAATTACCATGTGCCATCTCACCAAAAAACCATTCGGACTTACCCCAACGCACCTTACAAAAAACAATACCATTTCAACACAACAAATCAATAAATCTCAATAAAATATTTAGTTAATAATAATAATTCATGTTTCATAGCAATATCAAAAAATAATAATAATAAATCAATCGGCATGCATAAAAAAAAATTCGAATAACTTGCAAATGTTTCCGCCGCCGTGCATTGCATTCACATCCGGTTTCGACGGGAATTATGTAAGTAGATTGTCATAAAGAACTTCACTTTGCAGAATGTCGTTGTATACAAATTGATGTTTAAAAATATTATTTTCTTCAGACGTTTTTCATATCTTAGGTACCTATAACTAAGAGAATAGCATGGTTGCTCTATTATGGCGATTGTGTGAGTATTTTCCGAGAACATTTAACCATGCGATTGTTCATGCGATTTGGATCCTTAAGAGCATGCATTTTGACATTTAAAAAATCCAAAAAACAGTAGACCTTAGATTTCGACCTCACTAGGTAAATATGCTTCGGAAAAAATAGGGTAGATCCATTGAAAATACCGTAAAAGGTTTTTTATATCTTTTATCGATTTCTCAAAAAAAAAAGTGAAAAACATCTCTGGTCTTTTTTCTGAAAGACTAACTCGTTTCACGAAAGTCGCGGTGATTTTTTTGTACTGATAATATGCATTAAAAACTAGGAAATGTCCGTATTTTTTTTAAATGAAACGAAATTAACACCAAAGTGTTAAAAACAACGCTATTTTTATCATTTTGTCATGCGATTTTGAACCTTAACGCCGCGTAAAATAACCGGCGTGACCTCATAGTTGGGTCCCTAATTTTAACTAAATTTCCCGTCTCATTAATACTGAGATTCGAACCAAAAGATGTTTCACAACGAATCTTATCAACATGTTTTCAAGTCTTTTATTAGATTTAATTTTGAAGGTCCCCTCAATTCTAATTTTACAATTTTCAATAACATTTTTAGTAATACCTATCTATGTTACGGTAAATGTATGAAACCTGGGAATTGTACACATTTCCCATGAAACGTATATGATGCGAGCCATTTAAGAATGTGTAAAATTTAATAATTTGTCAAAGGTTAATTAATAAATACTTTTCCTAAATACAATATGCTAAGAACTTATTATTTTTTCGGCCAAGCTAGCACACATAAAACTGGGAATAAAAACGTATTCGTCAGCTGTCGATCAGTCATAAAAGCCTGATGAAAAGTCCAGCCTTTGCTGTATATCTGTTGAGATAACTACTTGTTATTCTCTTCTCCATACCAAATCCCATTTATTTAGGGTCGGCGGCTTGGATACTTCCTCTCCATTTTCCCCGATCGAGGCAGTCTTCTGAAGTAAGCTCCAGGTGTTCCATGTCCCCTCTGATGGTCTCCTTAAGGGACGTTCTCTCTTTCTTTGTCCTTCCACAGACCAGTTTGTTGCCCTCCTCAGAGCGGAATCCTCGTCCCTTCTCTGCACGTGTCCATACCACCGAAGTCGGGCCTCTCGCGCTTTTAGGTCAATCGGGACATTTTTCATAGTTCCTATAATATGTTCGTCACGGATTTTATCTAATCTAGTTACCCCGAGTGACCAGCGCAGCATTCTCATCTCGGTGGTATGGAGTAACTGCTCTTCCTTGCGTTTCAGAGGCCAGCATTCCGCCCCGTAGAGCATGACAGATCTTACTACCGTCTTATAGAATTTTAGTTATAATGTGTACAATTATTCCTAGATTACACACGTCTCCGGTAACATCTACACAAATAGATGAAATTTTATGTTTACCAGTTTTTTGCCAAATGTTTCTGATATAATCATTTATGTATCATCGCTTCCCACTACTGACTTCATACTAAATACTGAAATGTTTCCCTCATGTTGGGATAATTTATAGAATTGTTGACCCTTCGCGTGGCGACCAATTGCGAACACTAGTTTTCAAGGTTATTTTTAAATAGTACTTTTCGTAATGAAAATATAGTGTTGTGAATTGTCTAAATTGTCATTTTTATGGGCGGAAATGTGTCAGTGTGTTCATGAGTGGAAAGTAGTTTAACACATGGCCCAGTACACTCACATTTTTTATTTATTTACTCTTTAAGTGGACAAAGTATATACATATTATTTATTTATTTAAACTTAAAGTAAACAACAAACACATATAAATATACAAAATGGACATAGTGCAGATTATAAAACGTTGTTCATTCAACAATGGACGAAACACAGATTATAATCATTGTTCACTAGGGCGAACTTACCGCAGAACTGTGATTTGCAAACTACATTGGGCAAACTCTTTCGGATTGTATATTATAAAAATCAAGTAGCGAACATAATAGTTTGGGCTTAGATGTTTGGGAACGTGTAGAGAATGAATGAGTATAGGATTAACAAAAATATAAAAATACGTACGTGAGTGAAAGAAGAGGTGTGAGTTGTGACTGATCTGCAACGATAATGTTGACCAGACCTCAAGGACGAACACGTTTTGAATACAAGCAACCGGAGGGCGAGCATGATACATTGGACGTATGAAGCAAAAGTGTGTGTAAGGATTGGGCAGTGTGGCATTCTGCCCTCTCTCTGTACCCCTTAAGGAACGCGACCTAAGGGGATAACAAAATAGGCGATTGCTTCCTTTACAGTTACCGGATATCCTTAATTAGATAGATCATCATAGAATTGATAGATTGCCTTATACAAAAATACATTGCAAGCTTTGAAAGTAAATATTGTTTCTACGGAGGCAATACGGAAAGCTTAGGTACATTTCAAAAACCTTTTATGACGTCTTATCATTGGACGGTTTAAAAACAAAAACAAGAAGAAATACCCAACCCTTTCCTTCGTGTCAAACTTTGACCTTATATAAAATCGACAACGAATAACATTGTAAGTCAATTTTTTCAGGTTAACGCGAGAGCCAAAACAAATCGTTTTGGCTTCTACACATATTAAGTACCTACTCATGTCTTCCGTTAGATTAATTAGCAATTTGTCATACACGCTCTCCGATGTATTTGACTTAAAATGGATCCGTCCTTGGAAGTAGGTCGACATGATCAGTTCAGTTAGTCTTGGACGGTCATGCTCCTTCAAACATTCTCTTTTACCCATCTACCTATATCTTTTTCTTCAGCCTTTCGTATTTCATACTCTCAACATACCGAAACAATCTAAGCTTATTCACTTTCATTCTACCCACTAGTGACTTTAGTGACTTACTGACTACACGATCATCGAATGTAAATTAGAATCATTTTAAAATGTTTTTCATTGGATCAAAGTGGATGTTGTCAATTTTATGGTTATTCATGAAAAATTGAAAAAAATGAAAACTGTAATGTAAAATTAATCTTGTATCTATCTGAAAAAGATAAAAACATTGCGAATGCCTTTTTTCAAAATGCCTACTTATTCTATTTTATTATGTTTTACGGCTATACACTCTTCTGCGAGTTTCACAAGTTATACATAATAAATATGATTAATTAAATGGGTTGGCAGCAAAATACGTTTCATTAAAATTCGAAATTGCAAAAAAGTGACTTGCAACGTTATTCAACCATGGTTTCCAAAAAGGTTTTTTCGTAATACTATTTTTCTTAATTTTTCCATCAATTTATCATTCGAAGTTATGAAATGTTTGTTGGTAAATTAATAAGAAAAATACCATAATTTTTATACCTCCCATAAATCAATCTTCATTAGCAAACGTTTATGGTAATTAACCCAAGTCGGTGAACCCATTAGCCAAATTGTTATATAGTTGACTAAATTAAGACCTCCGTAAGGGTTAAATGTTTTATAGTTGACTAAATTAAGAGCTTCATAATGGTTAAAATGTCCCAAAAGAGTATTTGGGTTTGTGTAAGCAAGCCCAGATCTTTAGAAAAAAAAAAAGAAAATTAATTAACGATATACACATACACTCATAATTTGGTTGCTTTGTTTCAAAATTATCTGGTGCTGTTTAACTTTAAACATGCTAGTGAGATTTTGTGCTAAAATCCGTTTTCGAAATAATAACAGTATTTTTCCAAGAATATTTTTTTATCATTTTTACATCGTTTTTCTTTGTGAGATTAACGCATTTTCGCTTTCCCCCTTTTTGCGTGTGAAACACTGGAATTAATATTACATATTCATAAGCTCTTATTTTCATGTTTATTTTAATGCGTAATTTCGACCCTTTCGTAATTTTTTATTCATGAAGGTTAAAAATAATAATACGCTAAGATTTTCACCCCCATTGAGAAGGGTAAGTATATTTTTTTAAAGGAATTAACATAAAAATTCTGGTGTTGATGTTTTTGAAAAATTACGAAACATTTTCATATTTTTATTAAATTTATTCACAGTTCGCATAATCAGTCGCTTTTACACAACAATAGTAGGTACTAGGTACCTACTTGTAAATTTGGGACCTGAGCGATTTAAGACCCCCGAATAATTCAATGACCTATGTACTTATAACATATAACTTGAAATAAAAAATGAAATAGAATCAAATTAAATTATCTGCAAGATTAGTTAGGAGGACCTTTAGGCTAAAATTAACCATTACTCTTTTATCGGGGCGTTGAATGGCAAAAAAACTAAGAATGGATAAAAAATACTAAAAAAGTGAGAGTTTTTGGGGTGTGACAGCTCCGTTGCTATTTATTTTACAGCAAAATTTTGTACGGGAAAGGAGAATCCTCATTTATTATGGAAAAACCAGACCCTCAAATGATTGGTAAAAATGAGTTATTAAATACTACATAAGGGGCGCCCTAGAACATCACGAAAGAAACCCCGGATGACCTAAACTCCGCTGCGGAGATGACATTGTCAAGTTTGCAGGTTGAACATGGATGCAAAAGGCGCAGGATAGACAGGAGTGGAGAGGCTTGGAGGAGGCCTACGTTCAGGAGTGAACGGTTTCGGGCTGAGAAGAAGTAGAAGAAGAAGGGGGCATCATCGAAATCAATAGCTTAATCAGTGAAATACATATTCGAAGTTTGCAGGGTCACATGAATGTATTAGTAAATACGTAGATCTTTGTTGTATGTAGGAGATACATGGCATCAATAATCCAATAGCCTAGCAGGTAGGTATAACTGAATATAATATATACCAGTATGCAATAATTTCAGCATTGTCTTGTATGAATTCAAGCATATTCAAAACACGGTCCAATGAAGCGATTACCAGACTAACTAACTTGGTCATTGGTCAAATGCCGAATAACGATTTTCAGACTAGCTATGTTGGAGATTTGCATGTAAATTACTTACTTATCTAATACGAATTGTATGTCAAAATCAATCGTCTTCAGCACAGCTTATAATACGACATTGGATATTCAAACTTTAACCACGATGCTTTTCAAAGTTTTTGATAGTTTGTTGTGAGTTTATTTTAGCGAAATGATAAGAATGATTGAATTTATTGTTTTATTCGAGTAACGAGGAAAACGTGTAAAAAAAAAGGTAGTCAGCAATGAGATTGCCCTGTTCAAAATTGACAGAGTTGATAATATATGTACCTATGTATTCTTATATTAAGGTCATATACCTATATGCTGTCATTTGGCTTCGGCGCCCTGAATTGTTCTCAGCCAATACTGAGAGAATCGTCTTGAAACTGAAGACAGTTATAGATGCAAGTATGGACTACAGATTAGCTGTTTTGGAATTACAGTATTTGGAAATTCCTTGAATAAACAAATATTCAGAAAGTACCCCTGAAATTTACGGGATCTGAAGATTTTCCGTTAAGTTTTTCAGATACAAAAGTATAATATAGCCAAAATACTGGTAATTATAATCTTAACAAATTGGCTGTTTTAGATTTTTTGATTTGTTCCAGGCTCTTCTTAAAAAGGTAAAATTCACATTGTCGCTTATATTATTCTTATTTCGCGCTAACATTCTCATCAGAATTTGAAAAAGTTGAAGCGAAAATAAAACGATTTTTGCTCGGTGCATATAAGCCCTTAACATGCTTAGAAATTTCAATATCGAGAACATTTTAGAACCACCAAGTACTGGAATTTTGTATTGAATATAATCAAGAATCAGAATGTAGTCGTATTGTACTGGGCTGGAATGAACGGACCGTAGTATTATGAAGAGTATAGAATCCCACTATGGACTGGAAACCAATAATACAGATTCCATGCCATCTGCCGGACGTCCAGTGATGAAGTCGAGAGTACTTAACTGTTCTCGTATGAGAAGTGTGTCCTCAAAAATTCAATTACATGAAAAGTCAGAACGTATGACTATATAACTACTCGTATGTATGTAGAGTATATCATCAAGTTGTTCGGTTTTGCATTTTGCTCTCGTTATTTTGACCTAATTGAACGAAAATATGAATGTATGAATGGAGTAGGTATGGAAAAATACCTAATGACGTATTCATATATGAGAATGAAGCATAAATAACCTTTATTTATTGGATATATCTGTCTATACCCTCACGCCACGTCTATTGCAGGGTAGACAGAGAGAACAGAGCGCCAGACAGCCCTATCCTTGCACACACTGCTAGCCTCCGTCACATTCATGATTTGTCATACATCGCTCTCCGATTCCTCTCACTCAAAACGCGTCCATCCTTGGGGATCTGGTCGACATGATCGGACCAGGTCAGTCTCGGGCGGCTCCGCTTCCTCACCCCTCTTCGCTCACTCAAATATACTTGTCTTTTTTGCCATCCTGTCATCTTTCATTCTCTCAACATGCCCAAACCATCTTAGTTTCATATCATGTAGGTTTTTACGCGATTAATCAATGATAATGATGTGGTTACAATCATGTAGATTAATTTGTACCAAGCATTTTCGTTTTTTCTTTCCACGGCGTCCTGTCATGCACTCACCAATCTCTTCACTTCCGTGTAGATGCTACAGCGCACACTCTCAATAATCTGGTCCATATAACTGCTTCTTAGGCAACCTCTCACATTACTGCCCTCTACCATTTCTTCTGCTGTGGTGATGAGTAGGCTGGGTGCCTGATGATGTTATGGCCTATCCATCGCGCTCTCTGTTGGGCAATCTTATTCAAGATTTGTCTCATCTCTCCGGCCGTACTCAACAGTCAACACCTCACCGTTTGTGATGTGATCTTTCCAGTGAATCTTGAGCATGAGTAAGTGGACTATATGTATGTAAATTGAATGGTATTGGAAAGACCATCAAATTCAGAGATTCAGAAATCTCTACTGATTCAAAAATAGGGCCCCAGGTATTGATGTGCTTCAGGAGTTGTGACTGATGTCCTCCACTAAGTATATTAGGTATAAGATAAATAACCACCTCAGTTAATAACATAGCTCTATAGAGCTGAAACGAAAGAGTACGTATAATTTGCATCGCGTTCTGAAAATATATCCTTGGGTCCTAAACACATCCACGTTGCTCTATCTTAAAAGATAATTCTTGTATCTCTAGAGAAGATTTTCTTAATATCCAGAACTTAACATTATTCTATATTAAAGCTACATTACATTTTTTATATGACGAACACAGGAGCTTAACGTGGCTACCATTAACCTCTTTAACATAATCTAATGTCCCGACTTACCCCTGTAAGCTCAAAGTATAATATGATATAATATGAGTGTGATACTTGGCAAGGGGTTGAATGGAACGACTCTGTGTTACATGGATTAACCGAGGGATTTATAATACACTATAAACTTAATGCAGATTTACGATAAAGCTTTTCGTTCAAATCGTATTTTTTTAATGTAACATTACTCGATCATGTAATATCTTCATCTGAGAATAGTAACGTTCTATCTAGCAATTTTTTAAAGTCTGTTTTATTAACTTTTATCTGATCAGAGTAGACTCAATTTTTCTTCTCCAGTTTTAAAGTATTAATAATAATAATAATGCCAAGAGCCCGTTGACGAGCATGTCATACAGCTCAGAATTATTGATACTGCCAACGATGCTATTGAAGGTGACTATATTATCAAGAGACTGGAAGCTTTTGAGATGTGGTCCTGCTGATACTGAGCATTAAGGCTCCTGAGTCCCGACCCAGCAATAATGTCACGATCATTACCCACGGCATTAAAAGGTTAGGTTCAAAATCCCATGAACAATCGCATGATCAAATGGTATAACTAGCGTTTATTCCATTTTTTGTTATCCCCTAAATTATACAATGCATATTTTCAATACAAAAAAATCTCCACGACTTACGGGTTACGAGTTTCTGTCTTTTGGAAAATAGATCAGAGGTATTTTTCACAAGTAGTTCAATGTATCTACTCTATTTTTTTTCAAAAGCATATTTAGTAACGGTTGTCGAGATATAAGGTCTCCCGTTTTTAGAAATTTTTGTATGCCTACTATTAGAAGAACATAGTTAATTGAGAGTATGGGGCACTGTTCTAAGCTGGCGCCTTATTGCAAATATTTAGTCCGTGTCTCTTACATACATGAAACGACGGAAAATCAATAGAATAGTGTGTTTACTATATAGGTATACTAATTCTAAATATATCCACAGTAGTTATGCTCTAAAGACAACTCAAGCACATCGTAAAGTGTCTACAACACACTCTCGTCTGTTGTTGAGATGCATCTCCTCAAACTAATGACGTGTGAGGGCCGCTTAATAATCACTTCCTTTGAGTAGCCACTCTGTCTAGACTACATTGCATAAGTATAAGAGTTTTTCATTATCTTGAATGTTATGCAAACATCAACGTTAGCTGACAATATGCATACCGACATTTTAAAAATTCATAAAAACAGGAAAACTTATATCTCGACAACCGTTACTAAATATACTTTGGAAAAAATAGATACATTGAACCTTTATCTAGGGAATAACTGTAAAAGATAACTGTATAGTGTATAGATTACTCAAAAAAATGTGAAAAACAGCTCTGATCTTTTTTCCGAAACACAGAAACTGGTTTCCCGAAAGTCGCGGAGATTTTTTTGTATTGATACCTAAAAGTTTTTTGATTGAAGCGAAATTAACCCCGAAAATGGAAAACAGATCAGAGATGTATTTCACTTTTTTTTTTGAAAAATCTATGCAAGATATTAAAAATCTTTTACGGTTATTCCCTAGATAAAGGTTCAATGTATCTACCGGAATCTACCCTATTTTTTTCCAAAGCATATTTAGCAAGGTTGTCGAGATATAAGGTCTCCCGTTTTTCGAAATTTTTGAAATGTCAATATGTATACTTTTAATTTACTTATTTATAGTCCTGCTTAATTTATGACGTATCTGTTTTTTGATCGAAATGTGGTACAAATGATAGCTTACCAATAGGGTATTACATCGCACTAGGGTTGCCTATCAAAATCTTGCCGCAACCCCCCCTGCCCCCCCCGAAAAGGTCCCTCTTCGCGGTTTTTCGCATTTTGTAGGAATATGGTAAGAGATATAAGAAAGTAGTCAATGACAAAAATAATCCTTGCTAAATTCTCTACAAAAAATGTTATATCAATTTTTTCATAGGACTATCAGTTTACCCGTAATGGCCGGTCAAAAAACAGGATATTTTTTGAAAAAAAAAAAATTTTTTTTTTGATTTTTTTTCTCTAACTTTCTTCCACCCATTATCACATTTTATGGACAAAAATATTTGGCCTGCGGCGCTATATCGCTGGTTATTTTATGAAAAACTAAATTTTAAGAATTTTCGTCACTGAGTTTTATTGCAATAACTCCTAAATTAATTGATGTATGAAAATAAGTTATAGCTCGTTTTGTAGCTAAGACTACGGTAATTAATTCGTTCTTTGACTATTTTCCTGTAGCTCTTATCAATTTTCAACCAATTTAGTTTAAATTCATTTTTTTTAGTTTTTTAAATGAATTTCGGTTTTGGACCGGCTATTGCGGGTAAACTGCTAGTCCTACGAAAAAATTGACATAACATTTTTTGTAGAGAATTTAGCAAGGATTGGATTATTTTTGTCATTGACTACTTTCTCCTATCTCCTACCATATTCCTATAAAATGCGAAAAACCGCGAAGAGGGACCTTTTCGGGGGGGGCAGGGAGGGTTGCGGCAAGATTTTGATAGGCAACCCTAGTGCGATGTAATACCCTATTGGTAAGCTATCATTTATACCACATTTCGATCAAAAAACAGATACGTCATAAATTAAGCAGCGGGCTCTTGGACTATTATGTAATAAAAAGTGAATATTCAGAAGTAGGTACCGCCATTTAGTAACACTATAAAACTGCTATGTTGTCACGGTATATTTCTTTAATATGGTTCTTATAGCACAACGAAATATAGATAAGATTCTTATCAACTCTACTGGAGTAGAAAATTCACCCTTAATGTCACTTACATTCTAGTCAATTTTGTCATTAAAGCTTGGGACCCAACTATGATGTCAGGGTCATTAAGGTTTAAAACTGCATAAACAATTGCATGATCAGATGTTAAAAATTGCGTTTTTTTTTTGTTCTTGGGGTTAATTTCACTTCATTCATAAAACGTTTACGGTTATTCCCTAGATTTTTATGTATATTATCAATACAAAAAAAAGTATCCGCAACTTTCGGGAAACGAGTTTCTGTCTTTCGAACAAAAATATCAGAGGTGTTTGTCACATTTTTTTTTTGAAAAATCAATTTAAGACTTGATAAATCTTGTACGGTTATTCCCTAGATAAAGGTTCAATGTATCTACTCTATTTTTTCCAAAGCATATTTAGTAACGGTTGTCGCGATCTAAGGTCTCCCGTTTATAGAAAATTTTGAAATGTCAATATGCATACTTTAAGTGCATCTTATCAAGACGAAAAAATAGCTAAGTATATGCTTATTTATTCATAAATTAAAAAAATCACCCATGTGCCATTAAATTTCATTTAAAATCATGACGGATTTCAAGCGAGGCGCAAATCAAAACATACGAAAAATTCAACCCTTTCTATCCTATAACATATATCCTTATAATGCAACACTTAAAACAAAAAATAATATTCTGTTGGAAGGTATAAAACTCCATGTAACATTTTCGTAAAAATTGAAATATATTTTCCTTTGTTCCTTGTCGAACAAAGAAAAAACAACCTCAATACAAGCAGATACATTTTATAAGTATTGGATTTTATGAAAATCATGCGTGTTAAGTAGGTACTTACCAATGTACAACAATATTGTGAATTGTTATTTTTTAATGTGTTTTTTTTTATTATACAGTTGGTAGCGCAAGCTTTATGAAATATTTTTTTATGGTTAGGTTGTATTACGTGTTTGAATGTTTTATTTTTTCAACGATTTGCTTTGATACCTGTAAGAAAATTGTTTTAATAATGTTGTTTATAAGCATGACAGTAAGTCTGTTAAATTTATATTTTACAAGGTTAGCTGTAAGTGATCGGGATAATTTCGGCCTTGGTAAACTTTTTTTACAAAATTTCATTTCAAATATCATTTGTGACGTACCTATCGGATTTACTACTTTTCTAATACCCCCTCTTTCATCCAAATACACTTTTTGTCATCGTGTCGTCACTTATTCTTTCAATATGTCCAAACCATCTTAATTTGTTCTCTTTCACTCTAGATATAAATTCAGTTTTAAGATCACCCATTTCTCTTATAACCTCGATCCATATACCATCCACCAAAGTTTCCCACATATTCTTCTTAACGACCTTATTTTTACAAAATTTATTACAGACGTATTCTTCGTCAGCTATATCCAATATCCATATTTCAATTTGTTCTGTATAGGAAGGAAAAGTTAATCAACCACGAAAATAATTGCAAAAAACTACAACACATGTCAGTCACTTTCTTACCTTTATGCATTTTTTGCATTAGGCCAGTAGTTTATTGGAGAAGGTAGTGAATTAGTAACAATGCTGGATTTACACTCAGTTATTTTCTATTTATTTTTATTTATTTACACTTTTGGTGAACAAAATATAGAGATATGTTAACATTACAAATATAAATTCTAACATTTGTTCACTAGGCCGAGCTTATCGCAGTGCTCCTAACCCCAATTACCCTAGTTTAAATCACAATTTTTATTCATTCTCTACCATCTCGACTAAACGACTGGACTAACGCGAAAAAGGCTGTTTAGTGACGGTATACTAATCCAATTAATCAGTTTCAATGCTTGTTTTGAAGCAAAGCTTTTTGCAAAGTTCCTATCAGAATAGGTAGAGCAGTAAATCTGTATATTATGCAAGACATATTTGGGACAGGAGGACCCAAAGGATGATACAACAAAGGTAATAACAATCATGTTCTTGGCGGGAAAGGGAAATAGAATCAAAATTATTTCCCAGGGGATTCCCGAGATTTCACGAGCGAGGATACGAGGGTATGAGAGAAGCTGAGGGTACGGTAGAAAAGAATTTATTGTAATGTGAAGGATGGGTTTATTAAGTGCCACGAAATAACTTGGTCAGTATTTTTTTTAGTTTTTTTTATAATATTAAATAAATAAATAAAATGTTTAAGGAAAAATACTTCCAAATGGCGAGCTTTATGCCGTAGCCTACCAACCACTAGCGACATTACATTAGAAATACAATACATATAAATAATAATAATATACACATGCATACATTAATAAATCCGTGAGTGCGATGAAGGACGAGGAATGAAAGAGGGTATTGCCAGTTAGATGGATTATTTGTAGAAAGGTAATGATCCCTCAGTTTTTTTTTTGAAAGAGAGAATAGTTGTATTTTTTTGGAAAGAGAATAGCTAGTATGAAAGGAAGTGGAAGGTATTTCCATAATCTAGCCGCGTGTGTAGTGAAAGAAGAGGTGAAGAAAGATGTGTGGTGTGAAGGTATGGTTAACAAACGAAACACTTGAACGTAGGGATAACCATTCGATTATTTTAGTTATTTGCATTCGCTTATTTTATTCGATTCTAAACTCATCCTTCTTCTTCATTAGCCTTCTTCCATCCACTGCTCGATAAAGGCCTCTTCCAACTGTTTCCACTCGTCTCTGATCTGACCCTTCCGCATCCAGGTTCCCCCAGCGATTTGGACAATATAGTCGGTCCATCCCTTTGGTGGCCTTCCGATTAATCCGATTCCGATTAATTTGATTCTTAAAAATAACGATATCGCCCATCACTAGTTCCACGTTACCAGACTTGCATTGTACAAGGGACAAGATTTTGACCGGAAGCAAAGTATATTTTATTATGAAACATCGCTATTGTTAGTTATACAGGGATTCCGTACAAAGTTTTCCTCCATAAATTTTTATTATTCACTTATATTCACCCTACAGATGGAATATTTTACGAACCTTGAAATTTTTCGTGTTTACAAAAATTTTGTTGTTGTTTTTTCTTTATTTTCTTCTTAATAATTTATATTACCCCAGGTATCTTGATTGAGGTAATTTTACTGACATTCCCTTGTGGTGGTGTTGGGAAATGTGTTTCTTTTTATTTTGGAAATTTACATTGTACGTAGTATATCTATCGGACATTGTCAAATTTTTTGTACCTTTGACGTAGAATTATTTTTTTATGATTTAATTACCTTTTTTTCGTCGAAATAGTCTCACATTTATGAAAATTATTATCTTTCTGATATGTACAATGTACATAAGAAGTATAATTTCATAATTTGAAATTACAAGTAGTTATCTCAAGACAAATTCAACAAAGGAAGGACTTTCCATCAGGCTTATGAGTAACGTCGGCTGGTTTATTATGATCACTTTACACATAAATAACATTCACCAATATTCAAGTCCATCTATTTGCCGCGGCCGGGAATCGAACCCTCCGTATTCTACCCGCTGTGTCATGAAGGCTGATGATCGAAGCGAGAAAGAAACGATATATATTTTGTACTACCGGCAACCGCTACCATGTGGGTTTTTTAAACAATTTGGCTGTCCTGTCAATAAAAGAAAAGAAACGACGCATTAAAGAACAGGAGTGATAGATATTGCCCAGGGTCGCACATCTCTCAAATGGCGGTGGGCAGGTCACATGGCTAGAGATCCAGATGATTAATGGTCGAAGAGGGTCTTAACCTGAAAACCCTGAACGACTACCAGGAGCGTAGGAAGACCACCCCTACGATGGAGAGACGACCTAGTCAAGTACGTTGGTGCCAACTGGATCTCGAGAGCCCAGGATAGAGCTGTATGGAAGCAGACGGAGAAGGCCTTTGTCCAGGAGTGGACGGGAGTAGGCTGAAGAAGAAGAAAGCTGTACTTACTTCCTCTCTAATAAAAGCGAATAAATATGCTTGTTTCCAATTCCACTTGAAAACTCATTTTACTAATTTAAAATATCATCCAAGTTTTTTTAATAAATTGTGAGTAAGTGGAGAACTTTTTGAAGTATTCTATTCGAGTTTCCTCTCAAGTTTGTTACTCTTTTTTTATAATAATTCGTAATAATATTATTTTTATTAGTTACGAGTTAATAATCATAACAAGTTCTCCTCCCCTACCACTCCTCGGTAACTTGGTGACCTAGAAACCCTCGGAGCTGCATGACAATCTTGACTTTATCATACCAGAAAATAACAGCCAAGTTAAATTCTCAAACCATTTTATACGACTTTCATTTTTTTCGAGATTTAAATTTCCCATTCGAATCATCGACTTTTTGTTACAGATTTAATTTGTATTTTTTTTAAAAGGATTTGTGTTTGCATACCTACACAAACCCAAATACTTTCCTGCACATCTTGCTCTAGGCTAAAAGCCTGTATCGCAAAGTGTGTAATACATCGCCACTGCCGGCGTTTGAACCTTGCACCTCTCACTTGATCTCATAGATCACTGTCCATCTCGAAAACACTCCTGTTGAAGCTCATCAAATCGACAGTCAAATCACAAACTCAAACTTTTTGTAAATAATAATCGTAAAGAAAAATCTACACAAACCCAAATACTTTCCCGCGCACTTTACCCCAGACACAGACTAAAAGCCTATAACGTAAAGTGCGGAATACATCGTCAACGCCGGACTTCTAAAAGGTGCGTCTCTTAACCTCTGAATATTTATGTAATTAACGGCGCATCTATTTTATCCAAAATTTCGATGGTTCTCATTGCACGATTGGCATCCCTGAATCAGTCACTCGCGAGTTGTTCGCCCTCTTCGAAGTTTTGAAGATCAACTGCTCCTTCCAGCTTATCTGACTCAATACCCGACAAATATTCTACTAACTTTAGAGATTTTGCATAATATTATTATCAGAGTTCTTCCTCCAATGCGACAAGAATACAGATTTCAGAAACCATTGTTTGAATAATATAAAAGTAGGTATAATGTACCTTAAAAGTTTCAGAGCACAAACATACTGCTTATAGATTCAAGGAATATGTTGAACTTTTGCAGGTACCAATTGGAATGTGTGTTTTCGTTAAGAAATTTACTCAAGTCAAAGGCTCAAATTAAGGTCTTAATCGACAGCCTAAAATGTTTTCCATAATTTTTGTTTTGTTTTGTCAAAATCGAGTCTATTTTATTTTTATTTTATTTTATTTTATTATAAACAAAAGCACAAAACAGACAACAACTTTAGATATAAGTAATAACATGTAGATAAAGACAATTACCCCCGTTTTCACCAACTGGTTAGGTGAGGAATAGCAGAGATAAAAGTCACCTAGCCCACATTTGCGTTTCACCACCCGAAAATACCTACCTAACGGCTAGGAATCCCACTTATCTTAGGCAACGAGATTTGCCCCCGATTTCACCAACTGGTTAGGTGAGGAATAGCAGAGATAAAAGTCACCTAGCCCACATTTGCGTTTCACCACGCGAAAATACCTACCTAACGGCTAGGAATCCCACTTATCTTTGGCAACGAGATTTGGGCACCTAACGGTAAGATCTGTCATATTAAACTTCACCCAACTACGTAATCGGCCGCCACATTGAATTTTATCAATCAGGTAGTGTTTTTTTCCGACCTGGGGTTATTTTATAACTCCAAAACAGTCCTAGAACACAACGGAACACAATATCATAACATGACACTTTGCATACAAACAATGTTTACTGTTAGGCGCCATTTTCATTTTACCACGTACCCTAAACGCGCATGCGTCAATCTCAAAGTCTAGTGTTGCCATTAGGTAATAATATTTGTGTGAAATAT
This sequence comes from Ceraclea dissimilis, assembly GCA_963576895.1. Taxonomy (NCBI): domain Eukaryota; kingdom Metazoa; phylum Arthropoda; class Insecta; order Trichoptera; family Leptoceridae; genus Ceraclea; species Ceraclea dissimilis. The sequence goes on from OY756370.1 coordinate 15,003,622, forward strand.
GAAAAATAAAAATACGCGGTTATTTAACGACTGTAAATTATTTTTGTAATGATATTTAATATTTAAATATTTTTCAAATACAATCCCTGTGTTTAAGTTGTATTATTTACTCTATAAAGTAAGCATTGTTTAAAAAAAATAACTACTTTTGATCAATTTGTTTTACATGTAGCAACCCTACAAATAAAAATCTTCCTAGCTGGATTTGTCCCAATTAAGTGGAAATTTGTTGGTGAAACGTAAATTAGGTAGGATTTTTTGGTAGGTAGGATAGCCACCCAGTTAGGAGCAGGAATAGCTATAGTCGGTGAAAACGGGGGTTAGTCCATTCATAATTCAGCTGTCACCCACAAGCATGCGCCACAGTTAAATTAAAACATATAAGTTAATTCCGGTCGTCTCACACACCCATACTCAATCTCGCTCACACACTCACTAGTTTGTGAGATATTGCTTTTGCAGTAACTCGGGTTGCCTGTAAAATATTGCTTTTTCAATAAGTCCGCCTTTTGGCACATTACATTGTCTTGTTTTTGTAACTATTCCCTCTGGCCAATAAAGATTTAGTTTGTGAGATACACCCAAATAATCTATGTAAAGCGATCTGTTCCGCACTTTGCGATACAGGCTTTTAACCTAGTGCAAGGTGTGCAGGAATTTGGGCTTGTGTATGCATTATGCAAGCCAAGATCCTTTTTACAAAAAAATAAAACTAGGGCGAGCTTATCGCGGTTCTGCGATCTCTGCCAGCTAACCCAAAAAAAATAACCTCAAATATAAAACATCCTGTATGATCTCGAATACCATGAGTTACAGCCGTATGTTTGAATAAAATCCTTGTACGACGTACGTATCTACTTTCAAATGCTCCCGTATTAAAGTCTCTCGATAATCTCCCTTTCCGCGCGGCGGATATTTTACTAAACGCGATTCGGATCAATCTGTCAAAGTTGAAATAGACATTCAATAAAACGAATTTCACAACCAGATTACATTACAGACAAAACGAATTAAACGAATGTGGGTTACGGAAACAAACCCAAATACTATACAGTATACATACGTATTGTACCAGTTGCTTTTAGGTTTAGACAGTAGAATGGCTCTCCACACACGTCCGTAAGTTCAGTTAACTGAATCGACCGTTTGCAAAACAGCTCTGACCAAAACCGCTCTCTGAATTTACTGTAACCCTGATTTAAAATTCAGATAGAGGTTTTGGTTGGAACATTTTTGCAAACGTTCGATTTAGCTAACTGAACTTGTGTGTGGAATTGGTCACCAACGATGGCCGGAAACAGTCTTTCAAAAAAAGTTTGCGAGAGCTAACCGTTTGTTAACTTTAATTTGACAGGTGTCAAAATAAAAAATGGCGCTTGCTTGTAAAGGCTTGTAAAGTGTTTACAATAGAACTTCAGCAATAAAATTCCACTACTATTAATCTACCATCAAGGTACATCGAAGTATGCGGCTTTCTTACATTTTTTTTAAATTAAAAATGATTCTGGGTTTATTTTGATAATATACCTTTGTACACTTCACAGTAAGCTTGAAAACATTGTTGAAAATTCATTTCAAATTGTACTAATTATTTCTATTCTCTTTCATTTCAGGTATTTCGCCGGCAGAGTTCTCGTAGCCAGTGCAGTAAAACCGATATATTATCAAAATAATACAAACAAAAACAGTTCTTATTTCAAAAAATCCATTGTTCAATTTTTTGTTAATTTAAGAAAGAAACTAACTAGAAGAAAGAAGAAAAGTAAAACTGTGTCGAGTTACGGAGCCTGTTGGGGTAAGAAACTATTTTCATACAAACTGCATGTCATTATTTTTTGTGGTTATGTTTTTCTTTTCTTACAAAAACATGGAGAAAACACGCAAAGGGAAAATTAATTCTAATAATACCTATGGAGTTTCTTACTTCCAGTAATTAATTCTACCACTCTATTGATAACCAACCCAGATTTATAAAAACACTTTTACGAGTATATTGTGACTCGATTAAATGTACGAGTATCATGATAATCTCAAAAAATGTTGTTAAAATAGGACTTTAATTGAAAATCCGTTTCTTTAAATATGTGTAATCCTTAATTTTCTTTCCTAAACACTTCTTATAAAAATTAAATTATGATTATGCCGACCTACTCCACTTCTCTGCACAAGCATTTCAAGCTTACTGTGAAGTGTGAAAAGGTGTATTTGGGTTTATTTCGATAAACCCAGATTCACTTATTAAAAAAAATATATTGAAAGATTTTGTAAGATATTGCTTTTGCAGTAAGCCCGCCTTTATCTTGTTTTGTAACTGTCTTTGTTTTTTTTTTTGACAATTAATATTTATTTATTTATTTATCGCCCATCATGTAATTCAAAGTCAACATCCTTGTCATAATCACAAACACAAATAAAATGTCAAAACGTTCGTCAAAGTTGCGTGACGTCAAAATTCGCATGAAGTAAAAAGTTTTCAAACCACGTCTCGAAAAGTTGTGCCTTATCTTGAGTGCCTCATATCTAATTCACAGATCCTCATTTACTTCTGTTTATTAAAATTGGTAGAAACTTAAATCTCCAGTTAAAAAAAGTTCAAAAGCTCTCTTCCAAGAATTTTCCGTAGATAATAATTTTCAACCTTGCTTTGTCTAAGCACAAATAAGTTGAATTTTGATAAGCTATTATTACCATGTATTTTTTAAACTTTAATTTGTGTCTGCGTTTTTTTCTTAAAATTTAAATAATTACCCAATGTACATGGTTAGGGTAGTTGGTTGAGTCAAGCGGTCTCTCAAGCGGGAGGTGCCAGGTTCAAACCCCGGCGCTGGCGATGTATTCCACATTTTGCGATAAAGGCTTTTATCCTAGTTCAAAGTGTGCAGGGAACTTTTTGGGTTTGTGTATGCAAGTCCAGATCCTGTTTCATTGAAAAAAAAAATGGAAATACTGGCATCCATTAAGATCGATACGACCCAATCATATTTTTAATTGCCTAACATTGACTTTTTACTAAACCAGTTGTAGGATAGATGGCGTTTTAGCGATACAGCCAAATTTATGTACAAAAAATATATGAGTACCAAATTTAATCATAATAAACAAATAAATATACATTAAATATATAGAATTTTGGTCGATAGCTTTTAGGTCATAGGATTATTGCAATTTTCAGCGCCCGTATCCTCTTATCGGAACTTTAATGGAAAAGCTCCAGGCATGAGTCTAATATTCTAGCCAGTGAAATATATTGTGCATTGAAGTGTCCAATTTATTACAAGATCGTATATAGGAAATAGAATATATTTCCGTCATTTTTCACTATAGAGCACTTGGTTCTAGTATATTCTATACGGTTTTCATGGTGAAATCTCACATAAAGAAATCACACAGGAAAAAATCACACGGACAAAATCTCACAGGGAATAAATTTGGTAGATAGCTGTAAGATATTTATTTTGCAATGATGGTTTTGTAAAACATATAATATGTGGCTAATAATGATTTATTTATTTACGTAAATATCACATGGAAGAAATCTGACATGCAAAAATATCACAAGAATAAAAAAACACATTTTTTTTTTTTATTTAAAATTGATTGTACAATTTGGTTTTTATATTAACTTTGATAAAATTTATGATAAATCAATTAGATTAATCGTTTAATTTAACTAAAAAATAATATCAGTTATAGTGTCTTCTAAATCAAAAATAAATTTTGAATAAAAATATGTTATTTCTTGATGACGGATGGACTGGAATTGGTGGATGTTACATAAATTTAAAGTGGTCAGATTAAATCAGTGAACGATCAGTCATAAGCCTGATGGAAAGTCCATCCTTTGCTGTATATCTGTTGAGGTTACTACATGTTATTTCTCCTTGATATATTTGTTTGTGAGATTTCTTCCGTGTGAGATTTTTTCCCGTGCTATTTTTACCTTTGTGATTCTTTACTGACACCATTCTATACTTGTATATTATATTATTTGTATGTAGAATTGACCTCGGTAACGATTTCCGGTTGCTCTCGACTACTCGCCACTTCCGGAATATTCAATACCGATGTTATTCCGGTCATCCCGGTCATAACTTCCCCTATTTATTTATTTCCATCCCATTATTCATACCACTTCAAAAGGGTTGTGAAATTTCTACATAACTATGTATCAAACTAGCTGTACGATTTTACATGCATTAAGGTGCTCTAACACGGGCAATTTTTCAGGCAACAATTGCGGCAACTCGTACAAATCGTATTGATCAACATTATTTCGCAATACCTATATGGCGATTATTTCAAAACAAGGGTATTGCGTGCAAGCGCGAAAGAGAATTTAATTACATTTCCAAACCGATTGTATATTCAGCAAATTCGTGTCGCCGACATCATGACAATTCCCTTTCTCGTTTGCACTTAATATCGTTGTCTTGCTTTAAATACTGCCAAAATAATTGCTATGTATATTGCGAAATAACTTTAATCAATACGATTTGTACGAATTGCCACAATCGTTGCTCGAAAAATTGCTCGTGTAATCTTACTTAAAGCCTTGTGTTGTGCAGAGAAAAAAAATGGAAAAATTAACATGGTTTTGACATATTGAAAGAATGAGTGACGATAGGATGACATAAGAGTGTAGGCTGAAAGAGGGAATGTTGAAAGGTAAGAGCATAACGACCAGAAAGATTGTTGTTGCAACATTATACTTCTGTACACAAATTGATTCGGCGTCTACTGTCTTAGAACAGACTTCGGTCTAATGAGGCGGTACAATTTTAATAGATAATTGAGCGACTGGTGCCTCATGGCATGTTTTGATTTATTTATATGTGTGTATATCAAAATTCATTGTTTTTGCATGTTGTTGTATATATTTGGAAAATAAATTTCATTCATTCATTCAGCTACTCAGGGAGGGTACTAAGTAAAAGGAATAATGCATGAACGCGAGAGAAGCAAGAAATGTGTGTTACGAGTAGGATAAGGAGTAATTCTCTCAATTATCTAAGCTTATTCACTTTCACTCTAGTCACAACACCCGTCTTACAGTCTCTCATCTCTCTTTTTATATAATTTATGTAAAATCGATCCTTTAAAAATAACATTGCTCCATTAAACTTCTATTGAGATAACAAATAAAATATGTTATACTTGTAAGTAGATATAGATTATCATTATCCTTGCGCTATCTATTGGTAAAATATAAATAAATATTGTGAATACGTTATGGTGGTATAATAATGTTGTTATTTTATCGATATTCTATCAAAGTGTATCGCTGTATCCTATCTCCGGGTGATTCAGAATAACATACAAAAGCTTTTTCAAGGAAGCTCCGTAATAATATCGTATGGATTTTTAGATTATTTTACTAGGTACCAATACTGAATATACATATAACACAATCTTATTATTAGGTACTAAAGTTTAAAAAACCCCCCAAACATGCGTGCATACTGGCATAATAGCTTGCTTTTTGCAACAGGGTCCTGAAGACAGAATAAGCATTCAATTTATTACAAATAGAGACAATCTATGCTTCAGAAATTATTGCGGGAAAATGGTTTGAAACTTGTGTACCTCTTCAGTCCTGAAGTCCTCAAAAACATGGTAAATTTTCACCGTCCCGATACAAACAAACTTACGGCGCCACTAGTATTGTAAACGTGAACTAAAAAGACGATAGATAAGCAAAACATTTTTACAAAACAACAGTAGGTATTTTACAGGCTGGATGGAATTCAAAGTTATAAAGAGGTCCACACACGGGGACCTCAGGACTGAAGAGGTTATAAATTCGTTAAGGGACGACATCTATTGAAAAAATTACAACGTATACGTACGGGCCACAACCGAGTGTACAAGAAGTCTTTCAGAATTTTTCGGCACAGACTATTTATTAGATATAAGTTGGCTCACTTGGCAGTTGGGCATTTGATTATATCCCTAATAACTTAGTCGTCAAATCTCATATCCATGATGATCCACACGAGAAATAATAACTCTGAACGAAATCGTAAAATACTTTTATACAAAACTGTGGACACCCAAAGCAAACCATGCAGCACATCTTGCGTGATTGCCCCATACGTGCTTACCCCGGTACCATTGACAGTGCTGCCAGCCTGTCCCCTGAATTCCTGCAGTGGCTAAAGGCGCTGCATGTCAGACTTTAACGATGTGACAATACTTCGACGTTGCCAAACGATAAATAAATAACAAAGATATTATTTATATACATTATACTTGCAATTTATTTTTATTTGTAGGTATTTTCCTTTTTTACCACGGTGTTAATTCAATGTCTATTCTGGTTGAATTCAAACAATGAATAAACAACAATGGCAAATAATAACGTAAATAATATTATTGGTTTTGCTCAAAATACAAATCAAACAACTGTAGGTATAATATCATTTACCAATGTGGTTATTTATTTAACAGGATTTATATTTTAACGAAACGGTTTACAGAATACACCAAAATTAACGATTTTCCGGCTATTTTTTGACCTAGCATTAATTTGTGTAATTTTGGCAGAATTGATACCGAAACTTTTTTAAAACATTTTTTTTTATCTACAGTACAACAAAATCGATCAACTAAGTTTAAATATCGTTTAAATGGCGAAGATTTTTTTGAAAGGATTTGGGGTTGTATCTCATTTATTTTCATTTATTTTCATTTATTTAATATCCACAAAATATATAACAAAGTAAAAAAATATAAGTAAGAAACAAGTATTGGATTTTATTGCCCCACTAGGCGAAAGCCTGTTCTGGGGCAATACTAACTACAATATAGTTCAAGGCTACATGTATGGAAAAAATAATAAAAATACTGGAGAACAAGCAATATAAATGATTCAAGAATGTTGTAGACTGATTACGGTACAATGGTTGAGGATTAGTTAGTTAGGTCTCTTTATTATAATGCAATATGTTTATTAGGAGGTGTACAGCCGTGAGAGATCATCAAGTTGTCCATGAAAGGACATAGAAACAATGTGTGGTAGAAAAAGAAAACAATGTACGGAAAACGTGTGTGTGCGTGTGTGTGTGTGTGTGTGTGTGTGTGTGTGTGTGCATGTGTGTGTGCGCGTGTGTGAGGGTGTGTGTGTGTGTGTGTGTGTGTGTGTGTGTGTGTGTGTGTGTGTGTGTGTGTGTGTGTGTGTGTGTGTGTGTGTGTGTGTGTGTGTGTGTGTGTGTGTGTGTGTGTGTGTGTGTGTGTGTGTGTGTGTGTGTGTGTGTGTGTGTGTGTGTGTGTGTGTGTGATATATAGACAAACAAATACTTTCCTGGATACTTGAATGAATGAATATTTGTTTTCTTGATGAGTACAATATGATAAATATATAAAAATAAAATAAAATAATTATCCACTCCTGGACGAAGGCCTCCTCCATCTGCTTCCACACCGCTCTATCTTGGGCTCTCTGGATCCAGTTGACACCAACGTACTTGACTAGGTCGTCTCTTTATCGTAGTGGTGGTCTTCCTACGCTCCTTGTAATCGTTTTAGGTTTCCAGGTTAAGACCCTCCTCGACCACTTATCATCTGGATCTGTAGCCATGTGCCACCTGCCCACAGCCATTTAAGAGATGCGATTCGCTGGGCAATATCTTATGATTATAGATACATACATAAAAGTTTTCAAATATACAATAGCGCAAGGTTGACGCGAATACGCTTTTTTAATACCTATATAAAAGTGTTATTTGTGATTTTTTACGAGACTTTTGATCTGCATGTTTGTAATAAGAGATTTTATGTGTTGTGATTAATTTTACCGATAACTAAGTAGGTACTTAAGACGTAAGTGATTGGCCAATTGGCCTCAGATCAAGAAGTTAGTCATGAAATCAAAATAATTGACTTTGTGAAGATAAAAATAATAGTGTAAAGATAATTAAAATGCGATTTTCTTGTCTGTAAAGGTGCACTTACACGAGCAATAATTGCGGGGACTCGTACAAATCGTATTGATTAAAGTAAAATTATTTCAAACTGTTGAACGCAGTCATAAAATTAGATCGAAAAGGGACGACTACCTGCTTTATTCGCACCTTATGGCTCTGGCATAAGAAGGAATAAAACAGGTAGTCGTCCCTTCTCTGTCACACTTTTATGATTGCGTTCGACAGTTTGAAATAATTTTACTACAGCATTACCTATTTCGCAAAATATAGCAATTGTTTCGGCAATATTTAAAGCGAGACAACGATGTTGTCTTTAAACGAGAAAGAGAATTAGGGGAAGAGCTATAGTTATTGGCCCCTTAAGCTACTTGGGTCCACATATTTCTTAACCACACATTTATCTTTTGAGTTATTCTAATGAAACTTTGGATTTATACACCTGAATAGTTGTTTTATGAGTACGATTAATTTTCATTGCATTTAAATAGCTAGAACATATATTTTACGTAACCGGAATAAAAAAATTGCAATGTCACAGTAATTGGCCCCCTCGCGATAGTGTTTGGCCCCGATTTGTTATAGTTATTGGCCACCGATATATAAATGATTTAAATTGCAAAATTCAAGTAGCTGGCCACTCTTCTTGATTACGGAGCATGTTTTCAATCAGAATGACATGATTTTTCATTAAGAACGCAAAAAATTGTAAATAAAATATGCTAATTTAAAAAATTGTGCAAAAATGAAATGAGTGGTTTATTTTTTATTGAAAATTGTTATCCAAAGAAAATCTAACGATATATTTCAATTCGCCCTTTTCATATTCTACCATTTTCTTCTGATAAAAGTAGAATTTGATGAAAATTCTATATTAATTTTTTTGTTTTCAATTGGAATTATTTTTTTGGTCTCTTAGTTTTTTTTTCTTTTTGGCACCAACTGCTACACATAACTGGGTTTATGTTAATTTTTTTCTATCGCAATATATTGCTTAGGCATTTTTAAAACATGTTTTAAAATAAAATTAGAATTAACTAAAAGATTCTGGCAAAAACTTTAATAACAACTTATAAGATTATAAAAAATTGACTGTAAATTATCAGCGAGTACAGTTATTGGCCATATAGTTATTGGCCTATGCCAATAACTATGTTCATCCATACATTCGCAAATTTCATAGTAATTGGCATGGGGGGGCCAATTACTGTGAAATTGATATTTCACAGATACAGTAATTGTCCACCCCTCGTATTTTGCCTTAGAAACTTATTTGCAGGCTTTTATAACAAAAAATATGTTATTTAATTAAATATGATTCATATAATGTGGTCCTTTTTAACCAGAATAAATTGGGTAATTACTCACATGATCTGGAAAAAAACTTAAACCCTTGACAAAAACTTAAGAAAACCGTGATTTTTTTCTACGCTTTTCGAAATTCTAAAAAAAGTGTATTAAAGTGCCAACATTTGTGGTAATGTGTATTGTCAATCTAAGCATAAATAATTGGAGTACCAGACTGTGTTTTCACAATCTGAATAGTACTCACTCCACCTAAGTTTTTAAAAATTTAAATGTTAGTGGCCAATTACTATTACAGGGCCAATTACTGTATCACTTCCCCTATCATGATGTCGGCCGCACGAATTGCTGAATATCCAATCGGTTTGGTCATTATAGTTGCTTCTCTTTAGCATATATCCGTATTTATCTATAGGTATAGGTAATTACTAATTACACTACCTATGTACATAAAATTTTGTTTTTACTTTAAAGCTCCCGACCCAACTATGACGTGACGGTATTTTCTCACGGTTAAGGTTCAAAATCGCGTGAACAATTGCATGATAAAATGGTAAAACTAGCATTATTTTCCGTTTTTTGAGTTAATTTCGTTTCAATCAAAAAAATTTACCGTTATTCCCTAGATTTTAATGTATATTATCAAAAAATATTCTCCGCTACTTTTGGGAAACAAGTATCTGTCTTTCGGAAAAAAGATCAGAGGTGTATTTCATTATTTTTTTTTAGTAATATATACAAGATTAAAAAATCTTTTACAGTTATTCCCTAGATAAAGGTTCAATACATCTACTCTATTTTTTTCCAAAGCAAATTTAGTAACGGCTGTCGAGATCTTAGGTCTCTCGTTTTTAGAACTTTTTGAAATGTCAGTATCTATGCGTACTCTTAAATAGAACTAGGTATGTAAAAAAATCTATGGCGATATAAACTCGCCATGGTGTGTTTTTTTTATCTTCAACTTGATTTTTTATGCACTATTTTTTGTATATGCACGTTGTTCATACTCATTAAAAACAGTAGCTCTATGTAAGTACTAGAGTAATTTGGTCTACCTATTGGGTATTTGAATAATGAATATTTAAACACTAGGCCGTTTCGACAATTTCCCGCTAGGTGGCAATAGTAGTAATCATTTATTAGTGAATGAACTCCGTATTCGGGGCTGCTGAAACTGAATTATTAATATTTGACCGACATATTGTATGTACCGTTTTGACAGTAGGTTCCTATAGTTGATTGGTCTATTCACGGGCGTCGCCAGCCTCGGAGCTAATGGGGGGGGGGGCTATAAAAGTTAAGACATTTGATAAACCTAGCACGAAAAACGTTTAAATAGCGCCGCAGACGATTTTTTTGTGAGACATACTGAAGAAGGTCGTGATGTGGTTTGGCTTATTTGAAAATGTATACATAATTATTTGGCAATAGTATGTAAGAAAAATGATTTTTTATCTTAAAAGTAATATGACATGGCGCCACAGGCAATTATTTTTATGAAATAATTGCATTTTGGTGGATTTTCTTAGTAATCTTGCAATATGATGAGAAAACGTGTGGTAATAATGTGATTTTTCGTGAGGTTTTATCGTTTAGTGTAAAAAAATGTACTCGTATACCTTTTCCAGTGTCGTTTTTTTTTTACATTTTGTCATGCGATTTTGAACCTTAATGCCAACAAGTAATGACCGTGACCTCATAGTTGGGTCCCGATCTTTAAAGTATTCATTTCAATTTTCCAACTACAAGGTCTGTTTCTGACAAACAATTATTGAATTAATGATTTTCGTGTTTCCACACCTTCTCCACACATTCTAAACCCAATATTGATGTTTATAGTAACTCAAAATACCCACAAAGTGGTCTGCTAATCTTCACATTGCAATATTATTGATTGATTTACATTATTATTAGGTACTTACTATTAATTTTGACAGCAAATACAATAACCATTATGAAATTCACTATTGTTCTTGCATGCATGTCAAATATGTATAAATTGGTAATTTTTGAGCCTTTACTGGTCCACTTGTTGTTAATGTTGTACTGTATATGATTTTTGTAAGACTGTCTGTGCTCTAGAAAATAAAATAAAATAAATTGGCACTCGCAACAATCAATTGGACCCAACTATGACGTCACGGTTATTTCCCACAGCATTATTAATGTTCAAAATCGCATGAACAATCGCACGATAAAATGGTAAAAATAGCGTTTTATCCATTTTTTTCGGGTTAATTTCGCTTCAATCAAAAAAAATTTACGGTTATTCCCCAGATTTTAATGCATATTATCAATGCGTGACTTTCGGGAAACGAGATTCTGTCTTTCGCAAAAAAGATCAGAGGTGTTTTTCACTTTTTTTTTAAATCCATACAAGATATAATAAATATTTTCTAGATAAAGGTTCAATCAATGTATCTACCCTATTTTGTTCCAAAGCATATTTAGTAACGGTGTCGAGATGTAAGGTCTCCCGTTTTTAGAAACTTTTGAAATGTCAGTATGCATACTCTTAATGATTGATTTACATTATTAGGTACCTACTATTAATTTTGACAGCAAATACAATAACCATTATAAAATTGGCATCCGCAACAATATTACATTGTGAAGAAAACAAACAATAATGAAGTACTCATAATGTAAATAAATAACCGCATCAGATTGCATTTATTGGTCGACGACCTTGTGATGACAGCTGGATGCGATTTGTTTATGACCTTAGAAGACCTTACCAAAGAATGTTTGGGCTAATGTTTATTGTTGTTGTTTATTGTATTTAATCATACGTAGGTCCGAGTAGGGCACTTGTACTCGTCAATTTTTACATATCATAAACAAACTATTAATACAAAACACCTGAACAGATTAAAGAGTTTATCAAATCCATCGACGCCGATTGGAGTGTAAAGGCGATTCCAATTGGCGTTTCGTCAGAGGCATACATGGTGATAACAGAATCAAATGCTGAACTGAGCGTATAAGGATCAGGTCAGCATTCACGTCTCAAACAGTAATCGGCGCTAACTTTGACCACAGATTCTGGCAGCAAGAGGAGGCTTGTACATAGTTTACAGTGTTATTATAAAAATTAGCAAATTAATATAAATTGGGAGAACTAATCGATGCTATACTCAGATATTCAGATCAACAAAACTATCTCTCTTAGACATGTTCCATGGGCATTCATGGGCATAGCCAGCCTCAGATCTAGGGGGGGGGGGGGGGGCAACAAAAATTGAAAAAAAAATGATACAGAACGAATAACGCCTAGATTGCGCCGCGTGCGAAAATATTAAAGAAAAGTGTGTAAAATGAGAGATCGCATCACTGCAATAAGCTCTCCTTAGTGAACAAATGTTGTGATTTATATTTGAAATGTTTACATGTCTCTGTATCTAATTGTTCACCAAAAGTGTTAATATAAATAAATAAGGGATGAACCTGGTGTCTTTCTATAAGTAAGTGATCAATACGGCTAAAACGTAAGAAGCAAAGGACCGTGTAAATAGCGCCGCAGGCATTTTTTAAGTGAAACAATTAGATTCCTCAAAAAATGTGAAAAACGCCTCTCAATTTTGTTTCGAAAGACAGCCACTTTTTTACCCGATATTCAGATCAACATTGTTATGTATTGATAATGTGCATTAAAATCTAGAGAATAGTAGGCTTTACGAACATTTTGATACCAAAAACTCAGTTTTATCATTTTAGGTACGAATGTAGGTTTCGAGAATTCGCCGAGTTAGGTTAAACGAACAATAGTTTCAAGCAACAAAGTAGGTCTCCAATATTTAGATAAGGGTTATTCCAATTTAATTAAGTACATCGTCCCAATACAATTCCTATAGTCTGGTGTTCAAGGTTTTTCCTTTACAAAACCATCACGGCTTTTGACTTCAGAGGAAAGGCACGCTATTTGCATGACGTCGCCAACTTTGTGTTTCTATTTTTACTGCCCTTGATTAGATTAAAGGTACAAATTTTCACGATATGTTTTCGAAACAAATTGTTTCAATATTAAGGCGATGAAGAATCTGAAAGGGGTATTATTTTTCATACATAACATAAAAAATCTTTATTAGCAAAAAATAGAGAGTGTTACAAAACCTGACAATAGTAGTGTGCTAAAGGGCGGACTTATTTCAAAAGCAATATCTTACAGTCAACTCGGTTGAACGTAAAAAAAAGTAAATATCCAAATCTTTCTAGGTATTATATTCTCTTCCCTTACGCCGCATTCCTTATGGGGCAAGCAGAGAAAACACGTCGCCAGACACACGTCTTGCCTTCATCACATTCATGCAATTCTCCATACACACTTCGATGCCTTTTGAACGAGGAATGAATCAGATGTATTTTTCACATTTTTGTTTTGAGAAATATATACAAGATATAAAAAATCTTCTTCTATCATTCTGTAGACAAAAGATCAATGTACCAACTCTATTTTTTTTTCAAAGCATATTTAGTAAGGTTGTCGAGATCTCAGGTCTCCCATTTGTTGAAATTTTTTGAAATATCAATATGTCTACTGCACTCTTGAAGACGCAATAAATGTTTTCGCGATACTCACCCCCTTAATATAATATGAAATGGTCGTATCGTGCGGCCGCCATCGTTCCTTGGTGGTAATTCGATATTATGATTGTTATTATTATATAGAAAAAGCGAATTTACTGTCATAAAGTTTCGCGAAGGTCGTACTGAAATTTATATTCAGAATAACTACAGATTAATAATATAATGTTACTCAAGTATTAACGTACAGGAAATCCTTGCATTGCGTTTCTATGTAAACGCTTATTTTTTAAATGGCCCGGCTACACGCACACTCAACTGCACCCAAGAAATACATTACAGTTTTCATAGAGATTGAAACCTACATATACGTATCTCCCTTCCACCGATATGAATGGAACCGTGAGAGTAGAATCATGTATATTTTATGTATATGTACGAGTATGTCATATTAAAATCATGGTTGACAATTAGTAAAATGGCAGATATAAAAATATGACATTTTTCGCCTATAAATTGGCGTTGTTGAATTGGTGCTGTAGTATATTGAAACAATTGATTAGCTTCATCATACATAGTCAAATAGAATAATATTAATTTAAAATAATTATATTATCTGACAATTTCCCCGTTCACACACGGTCAAATATTTATGCATTGTTCATAATCCAGTAGGTACTAATAAGTTATAATAAATGCAAGGTGTGCTTATAAATTTCATAATTAGCAGCTAGATGTAGTTTATTAATACCTGTAATATTTAAAGAAAATGCAACTGTCTTCTAATCAAGTTTATTTGCTGTTGCTTTTTGGTGCTAACTTCTATCTACAGAACGTTCAATTTTTGAAATAATTATACTGACTACTACTAAAATATAGCGTTAACTGAATAAGTCCAAATCATAAGATGATTGTATTTCAGTTCCAAGGTTTTGCATGTTGTGTAAAATACAAATTTAATACCAATCGACGCGGTAGCTTTGAACTCAGCATACAAAGACTTACATTAAAATTAATAACAGGTACCTGCTACTAGTATAAGTAGCAGGTATTGTAATACTAGGTATTATAGAAAACTAAGCTAATATCTCAATATTACAGGCGAAGGTAATAAATGTTATAAAACTATACCAAGAAACATTATTTTATGCCATTTGGTTAAAAATAGATTTTGTATTTATTAAGTGATCGATTGTACCATTGTACGTAAGCATACAAAAAATTGCTTGGGGAAAAGAAAGATTATTCAGCTAATACAAAACTCTATTCGGCTAGGCGAGTTGCGGGAGGCGGTTCGATGTGGTCTGCCCAAGATAGAAGCTGTGGAGATCAATGAAGGAGGCCTATGTTAAACATGAACGCAGGGGGGCTGACATGATGATGATGATGATGACTAAACTTCTTCTTCACTTTCGTTAGACTGAGGAGTTTGTTCTAGCAGGAGGAGTCTCCTCTTGGGATGCTGTGCTCCAGCTTTCCCTCCATCTCTTTGGGGGCCTTCCCGGCTGGCGTTGTCCATCTGGGATACCATGCAGTGCCACGTGTGGTACACATGACAGTTTGATAGACACGTATAATGCTGTAATTCGGTTGATAAAATGTTTAAAGTAAACCCTGTGACTCTATTGTATATTTTTTTATAACCAAAATCGACTATGTCGTTTTAAGAATGTAAAAATATTTCGTGAGACCTAATTTTTATATCAAAGCAGGTTTGGTATCTCAACAAATACACAGCAAAGGATGGACCTTCAGGCTGTGTAAAGTGATCACATTAAGCCAGCCCACGATCAGTCATCAGCCCAATGTAAGGTTCATCCCTTGCTGTGTATCTGTTGAAATACGTAACTACTTGTAATATTCAACTACGACATGTAGAAAATTCCGATGTTCTCACAAAATATAAACTCTGATTTTCTATATAATCAAAGCAGGTGTTCCTGTTCATTCATCCGATTTTCATAATGTTTTGATCCATAAAGCCTTATAGGTAGAGCCTCAATAGTTAACGTAGCACTCTAAACTTAACCTGGAAAATTTATAGTCCTACGAAAAACATTTGGATTTTATTTCCGCTGCAGAACGTGTGCAATGTGCATCACTACACTTGACTACACCTCCATAAAAATGTTGGCACTGAGCAGAAAGGAAGTTGGTGACAGAACTTCCTTATGATATTGATTATGTAAATGGTCATACACGTTGACCTAGTCTCTAGTACAAATTTTATGTGTACTAGCAGGAAGAGACGAAAAATCGATTTAGTATTATTTGGCCTCATGCCCCAAGCACAGCTGATATTATTATTTTGTATGCCGCCTAAATATATTTCGTATGTATGACTACTTGCGCCATCTAGACATGGGTTATGTAATTTGTTTCACCGGGTCACTTGAGTTCACAGATGTGATGTAATCTACGAAAATTATGTAACGCTGCCTGCAACCCTTTGAATAAATACGGACTTGTTATCACGATGAATAAATTCAAAGTCAGATTGAGAATTTTATTATTAATTTTATTTATTTAGGTACTCGGAGCAAAATATTTAACCACCGGCCGACATTGTCGGGCTCATATTATCGTCTTCTGAAAATAGCACGATTCAACATATTTCCAGATTTTTGGGATATTTGGTAATTTTTTAGGGAAAACGTTTTTCATTGACATAATCGCATAATATATACGATTACTTACAAAAATTAACAAAAAAAACCAAAATGGGAGTAAAATTGGCATTTCATTTTTCTCAAAAAATGGTCTTGACAGTTCAGAAACATATTATTCCTGGGGTACGTTTTGTTTATTAACTTATCTTTGCATGCCCTGCCGTTCTGCTTCTAGATATAGGCCCCACTCTTGTGTCAATAATTTCAGTTGGGTAATTTCAGAAAATTGAAAGAAAAAAAAATCAAGAAATTGGACAATTCTGTTTTTTTTTTATTGAGAAATTTCATAACCTTTTTTAATTTCATGATCTTTTTTGATTCCTAACAACGAACATGAAAAAAAAATCACGGCTTTTTGAATTAAAAATTATTTTCGTATATAAGTGTATTCTATTTGTAACGTTCTAAGGTTCCCAAATGGAACAACTAAAGCGATAATATACTTTAGAGATTTACTTAGAAACAATGTTGTATTAGGGATGATACAAAATTTCATTCGGGGGGAGGCTGGGGTAGTTGTCTACACGGAGTAACTGCACACGTGATGTGAATCAACGAACCAACGTAACAAAGTTACATCACACTTTCTAGCAGAGTCCAAAAATAGACAAAAAAAGGAGTAAATTACCTGCAGTGGCGTATATCCACGTATCTACAGGTACGTATATGAAATCTCTAGTGTCAGGAAAGAATTGGGTAGGTTGTACACGGTAAAAATAACACGCAAAAAATATCACATTTTTCACGGGGATAAAATAACACATGCAAAAATATAGCAAGAAGAAATAACACATTTTTATTCTGAATTTTTATGCTTAAGTTGGTTGTAACATTAATATTGATTAAATTTAAAATTTTCTTAATAATTACTACGTTTATCTTATCTTTCATTTTTCAATTCAATTACGTATCTATCAATTATTTACCTATAGTGGTAACTAATTAATTATTAGTAAGGAATAAGAATAAAAATGTGCTATTTCTTCTTATACTCGTAATATGTTTGCACGTGTTATTTCTTTCTTGTGGTATTTTTCCTGTGTTATTTTTTCGTGTGTTATTTTTTCATGTGTTATTTTATCATACAACTAAAATTCCCTATAGATACGTAGTTCTACTTCGTAAATCACGTACGTTGACGTGATTTTCTTCGCACGTGGACTAAGCAAGATACAACAGTTATCTCATCTTTTATTTATTTTGTTAACAGAGATGTTGCAAGCAAGTAAGGCTTTATTCATTCTCTCAGTGTACTTTTAATTTAGTACAACATCTTGCTTAGCGTGGGTCTTCGTTCTAGAATTTTCTTCCGTAACAGTATCTTATACTTTGGCTATTACACTTAAGGCCAAATGCCTTGATTCACTTTATTTTCTTTTTTGTACTGTCGTGTCTATCTGTAAATTATTGTAAATATGTTTCTATCCTTGGACAAGGACACTGAAAGATTGTAAGTGAGGGGTGGATTTTGTCGGGGGTGGCTCCCTTCTGGCTAACCACGAGCCCATCTCTTAAAAACATTTTTCCAAGAAGTGCGGGTAAAAAGGACGCTATATGCGCCTGTGCTACCCGGGGATGCGGAGGGCCTTAAGCCCGTAGGAGTCCTTCAACAACATCTAGGTAAATTAAACTTGTACACTAAAATCGACAAGTTCCTATATCAGGGTTGTCTTCTAATTCAGCCTTGATCCCTTCGCTGATGTATACAGACCTTTTCCAAACGTTTGTATTCCTATCTATCCACTATCTAGTCGCTAGCCTATATAGCACAACTGCGGCGGAATATCGTCGGCCGTGTCTTATGAGTGGACTGAATTTGGCGAAATTCTAGTTTTCATTAAATGTAGTAGTATATAGATCCTTACAGTGAGAGTCTCCTTAAAGGTACATAAAAGATGTTCAGAATAGTTTCGAGAGGCGAGCCCTTCCATTAAACCTTAAGCCCACCCAGGGATAAAATATTTTTTCGTGAAAGACTGGATGACATCATGGCATAGGAGCTGAAACTTCTGAAACATCCGGGGGTGAAGGTGGTATAGCCTGAATGAATTTTGTGAATGTTATTGAAGTGTAAAGTGATCGCATTAAGCCAGCCGGCGATCAGGCAAATTCCTGATGGAAATTTCAACCTTTACTCCTTGGGTAGGTAAATGGATATGTAGGTAGGAAAATGGTAAAAGGATATATGAGTACTTATTTTACCTACCTGCATAAGACTTTTTACATACTACATAATATGTAGGTATACGTCTTTAAGATAACAGAACTAATGCCTGGATATACTCTTAAGATGTGGTATTATAGGTTGGTAGGAAACATAAGTATAATCTAATTTATAAGACATTTCCTTTACCACTAAGAAAATGTCTCATATGTTATGTTAGATTGGGTATACTATACCTAATGTTTATCTGTATTATGTTCAAACTCTCCTACCTGGCGTAGTCTGGCTAAATAACCAGATGAAAAAAATCTTCTTCTTCTTCTTCTTTCTCAGCCGTTTTAATTCCAATACTGAACATAGGCCTCCCCTTTGACTTTCCAAAGATCCCTATCCTGGGCATGCAGCATCCACTTGTTTCCTGCGATTCGCCTCAGATCGTCAGACCATCTTGCCTGAGGTCTTCCTACGCTCCTTTTGCTTGTAAATAAGAGAACTTGGACTAAATACGAGAAAAATTCACAGTTAGAGAACAATGACGCCGAAAGGCGGGCTTATTTCAAATGTGATATCTTACAATCAACCCAAGATCTATATATTTGAATGTTAGAATATGGCTTTCATCACGAAACCATCCACAAGGAAAGATTTTTGCAAACTCTACCTCTAGCATAAGTGGATAGAAATTTCGTTGGAAGTTATTGAAAAACTACGAATATCTCAGAAACCATACAAATTGATAAAAAACATATTGTAAACAAACTATTGATTAATGTCTCGACATTTTTTACAAAGTAGACCAGTTGAAGAACCTCTGGATGAAATGAGAGTAATAGATAGATGGATAAGTAAAGTGTGTTTGCATGTCTGTTAGGTTGTATAACAACTTAAGTGAATGTTTGAGATGAATGGCACACTGCGAATTGACATACTAACATAACATAAGTAACATGGTAAATTGAAAAGATATGTTGTATCCACACAGAGTATTTGCTTACAATATTGGATCTCTGGGAAAGGAATATACGGAATATATGGAATATACACATAGTCATATTATAAATGTAATATAGATAATGTAGTTAATAGTTAATGTAGTATAGATTGTATGATATGTAGTTAATGTAGTATAGATTGATAAGCCTAATGAGTCATGTCCTCAAATTATTCCTTAAAATAATACATGCCAGAATCCGCAACAAGTGCGAGCAGGATTTGGATGACACTCAGTTTGGCTTCAGAAACGCGTTTGGCACGCGTGAGGCATTGTTGGCTGTCAACGTATTACTGCAAAAGTGCCGAGATCAAAGAAAGGAAGTCTTTGCCTGTTTTATTGACTATGAAAAGGCATTTGATAGAGTGAAGCATGCTGACCTAATGAAAATGCTGGCTGATTGTAACATTGACACCAAGGACCAAAATTTTATTAAAAACTTATATTGGTTCCAAACAGCCGAAATAAGACAGGGGAATGTAAAATCTAGTGCAATCACTATCCAACGTGGAGTACGGCAAGGGTGCATTTTGTCCCCACTATTGTTTAATCTTTATTCCAATTATGTCTTTAAAAGAGCCCTAAGTAACACCGAGAAGGGTCTAAAGATCAATGGAGTTGTGATCAATAATATACGATATGCAGACGATACTGTATTACTCACTGACCGTATCGAGGACCTCCAAGATCTGTTAAACCTCGTTAATGATGCTGGTGAACAACTGGGCCTGACAATAAATGTCAGTAAAACAAAATGGATGACTTTTGGACGACTAGATCATAGTGGATCAGTGATACAATTAAAAGGCCGAAATGTCGAAAAGGTGGTAAAGTTTAAATACCTCGGCAGTATCCTCACAGAGACTCTTGACCCGGATGTGGAGATTAAGTGCAGAATTGAAGCAGCAAGAACTGCATTCAATAAAATGAAGCCCCTCTTCTGCAATGACAATCTCAATTTAAAACTGAGGCAGAGAATGTTAAAGTGTTATGTGTGGTCGGTCTTGCTGTATGGATGCGAGACATGGACATTGAAAGTTAATACAATGAACAGGTTAGAAGCTTTTGAAATGTGGCTTCACCGGAGAATGCTCAAGATTCCATGGACTGACATGATCACCAACACAGAGGTTCTCAGGCGAGCCAGAGCAGACAGAGAACTGCTCTCAATAATTAAAGTTAGGAAAATTTCATATCTGGGCCACGTGCTAAGAGGGGAGAAGTACCATTTGCTCCAGTTAATACTGAAGGGTAAGATAGAGGGGCGCCGAGGAGCTGGTAGGAGGCAGACGTCCTGGCTGCGAAATGTAAGGGAATGGACCGGAATTAGAAGTGTGGAGGAGCTATTCCGGGCAGCCCAGGATAGAGATGTATTCGCTAGAGTGATCGCCAACGTCGGGGAGACCTGATACGGCACGAGCAGAAGAAGAAGAAGTTAATATGACATACATCGTACATATATGATAAGAAGGTGCTCTTCTTCTTCTTCTTCCTTCAGCCATCTCTCCACTGCTGGACATAGGCCTCCTCCATTTTCTTCCATTGTCCTCTATCCTGAGCTTTGCGAGCCCATCTTCTACCCGCGACTGGGATTATATCGTCGGCCCATCTTTTCTGTGGCCGACCTACTCCTCTCTTTTTGTCCCACGGTCTCCATTTTAGAACTCTGGGGGTCCATCGCTATGTCCCCTGTCTGGCAACATGACCCACCCAAATGTCCATGGAAAACATACAAAGGTCCATGGAAAGACAAATGTTAGGCGTGTGCCTGAAAGATAAAATAAGAAATGAGGAAATAAGGCGCAGAACAAAAGTCGTAGACATCATGGACCGGGTTACCAAGCAAAAGGTGCTCTTACATGTGCAATAATTGCGGAAACTCGTACAAATCGTATTGATTAACATTATTTCGCAATATATAGCAATTATTGCGTGCAAGCGTGAAAGAGAATTCACTAAAATGACCTAACCGATTGGATATTCAGCAATACTAGTATTCGAGGATTTGCACCCTCATCATCCTCAGGCGATTGTGAATTAAGTTTTATTAGTATTCACAATCGCCTGATGATGAGGGTGCAAATCCTCGAATACTAGTCGCGAAAGCTAAAGTCATTTTTTTGTGGATCTAAATACATAATAGTTAGTTTCCTTTTTTCCCTTAAAATGGACTTACACCAAGTACCAACGGCCGAAAAGATTGAGATTTATTATATAATGTTAAATTGATGTTATGTACTTTGCATGACCATACGACACATAAATAAATAATTGGGAGGTTAACGAGAATTCTTTATTTTGTGTATCTCATTATGTATGATTGTTAACTTTCTCTGTGTGTTTGTTTCGCAAATAAAATAAATAATAACATTTTTTCATCCGGGTATCCCACAGGGATGTTTTGAAAGCCCTATGAGAAAAAAAATAATATTACAAAAAGTCAATTTTCGAAAATAACCGAAGTGTAACATTTCTCGCTAAATGAAAAATATTGCACAGTTAGAAAACGATACGAATATTCAATTTTGCGGAATTATTCTGTTAATGTTCCGTAACATTAACAGCCCGTTATAATTAACGGCGCCAGGGACCAACTTTCCCAGTAACCGTCGACCGACCATCGAAATGTATTACATTATACGGTTATATAATACGATTATAACAATTAACCGGACACATTACGACAAATAACATGTTTAAACGAGAATTATAAATAAACTGTACCTACGTACTAGGGCATGCTTTCCAGAATTCATAAATTTCGTGACTCCAGAATTCCGTAAAGATTTTTCCTGCATATCAATTGCGGAATTATGGGATGGTAGCTGTACCCTGCGTGCTTTGCTACGCCAAAGACATCTGTAAATCCGTGAAAAAATATGAAATACACTTACTTGTTTAATATGCTCGCACCCCCATACTACCTTTCTTCCTACACTTCTGCTGGCGTCAGAAGTGTTAAACTATTATCTTACCGATCAAAATACTATGAATTGGACACTAATACTCCTTTTTCATGCCCTCTCCTACCCCTGCCTTCCTGAACCCTTTGGGTGCCGGGATTAATACTATTCATCTTTCCGACACCCAAAACTATAGATTCGACATTAATATCACTTTTTTCAGTTAATATGCCAAATATGCCATTAGCATCAAGTACCAACACACCAACAAAACAATAATTTAGTGTACTCAAAAAAAAACAAATTGATGGTACCCACAAATTATTATTATTACAGAACTTGTTTTTTTTCGTTAGCGTATTCTCGCTTAAATTGAATTAATAAAGAAATAAGCAGTCACTAGCGACTGTAGACATTCCGGAACCAGTTCCGGAACTGAAAATCTATTATTGCTTGCCCTAAACTGTACGTAGTTTATTGGAATAAATGACCCGGTATTCATCCTGTTTTATTTACGTTTCTTTATGTATCTAAAAAACCGCAAACAAACATATCTCACTGGGTTTTTTGTTCTATTTAACACAGTTGGCTTTGTATAGTCCCCTTCATTAATCTTTGATACTCTCTTCCCTACATTGCACTGTAATTCTAAAGAGTACCTTAACAAATATATATTTTCTACCATTGTTCTAAAGCTACGAGTACGTCACAGTCACAGAGTGTACATATGTAGTTATCTACTCACTACTGCAAAGACGTTAAGTTTTAACGGTACTATATTTATCAACATTAATTTACTAGAATACACCCCCATCTCTATCCATTGCTGGACCTAGAGCTCTTCGTTCATCCGCCACTTTTCTCTGTCGCTGGCTTTTCCGCCATTGTTTTAGCTGTTTGTCCAAATTTCTTTGCACGAATTGACCTGTGCCTGTGTTATTCGGGTGTGCGGAGGGACCTTCAATATTGCACTAATTCACGTAGAAAGTTAAAAATATACATTTTGATGAATGACACAACAAACAACAATCATTTACACAAGGCACACATGTTGTTTAAACCTCTCTAAAGGTTCGCTTATACAAGCAACTATTTCCGAAATAATAGCGCAATTAATTGCTCCAAGTTGTCGAGCAACTATTGAAAGTATTAAATATTGCCGAAATAATTGCGCAATTCATTGCTCCGAGTTGCCGATCAACGATTAAAAGTGTTAAATATTGCCGAAATAATTGCTCAAGTTGGGTCAATAAGAGTTACTCGAAAATTGCTCGAAATATTACTCGTGTAAAAGCAACATTATATGTATATACTATATAGTCACACTTTCGAGATATACGATATAAAATTTATAATACTTTTCGGTCAAGAGCCATCAACCTTGTTAGTAAAAAAACTGATCTAGGCGCAGCACTATCACTGTGCTTAGGGCAATTTAAACTTTAAAATGGATTCCGACGCCTCGCTAAACTATAAACCTTTATTGTTGAACTTTTGTGATAAAATTTTAAATTAGATCGTCCACGTTTTATGGCTCTTCTAGGACACTATTTAGTTTATCATTTTGGAACACCATTTTAACATTTTCGATTTATCACTACAATTTCGTGTAGTCACTTTCGTCGGTGAAATGGAAGTTGGAAATACTAACGAAGTGAAAATTCAAATTTCAAATTATATAATAAAACAAAGTCCGTTTTATTGTAAGTGTTCGTAAAACTCGCTCATTTTAAGATGGATTGCTGTTAAGATACACAAAAAATTTTGGACCGATCTGCTCTAGGTTTTAACGGCGTAATTTTTGGGAAAAAGAGCTTTTTTTCAGAGATATTATGTTGTAAAATCGAAATATGAAGAACACTAAAACGAGGCGGCCATCTTGGAACTTCATTTCGATTGATTTTATGACCATAGATTATTATTAGTTGATGGCTATGTCCGATGCATCGACATAATATATTAAGTACTACCTAGACAGAGTACTCAATGCTAGAAGTGCAACAAAACTGGTGCCCACAAACTGTCAAATCGTATGGAAAATTTTGACAGTTTGTGGGCAACGGTTTCGAAATTTTG
This sequence comes from Ceraclea dissimilis, assembly GCA_963576895.1. Classification (NCBI taxonomy): domain Eukaryota; kingdom Metazoa; phylum Arthropoda; class Insecta; order Trichoptera; family Leptoceridae; genus Ceraclea; species Ceraclea dissimilis. Next base: position 15,028,173 of record OY756370.1, read on the forward strand.
TTCTCATAGTTAAAAACTGTATTCGTTTTAATGTTATTTAGGACTAAAACGATAGTTTTAAAGATGTTTTAGTTTTTATTATTGATATCTTGTTAATAGTGTGACCTTTGCGACTCTAAAATACCAAAAAATGCCGTGCGTAATCTCTTTGGTCCGATGTCACAGACCATAGATTGTAATTGGTGCCAAGTTTAGATGTTAAAAAAAACTTTCTACCTACATTTCTTTCAATTAATTAAACTATGGACGCAACTCATATTTCAAAATTATTTGTTTGTTTTTTTATTATAAAGGTTTTTTTAATTACAAAATATGGCAATTTGTCTAGCTCAAACCATCGGGAGACACCGTGCCGTTGCAAAGCACGGATAACTCAACTAGTATGTTATGAATTTCTATTATTATATTATAACCAATTGATTGACCGCGCTAAAAATCATAATATTTCAAAGTTCTACGTATTTTTTATGTGTCCAAACTTGCTGCAATCGTAACACAATAAAATAATGAAACCAGCAGTGTAGAAAACATATCATTACTGTTTTTCTTTCATTTGCTGTGATTTTCTTATAGCACTTTTTATCTCTGAACAAAAATATACGAAATACGATACTCTCGTGAAATGTCCTCATCAGATATTCAGGACAAGTATTCCCGTGTATCTTTTGATGGTAATGTACGTAACTTGGCACCTTGTCAGGAAAGAATGACACGAGAAAAAAATAACACGGGAAAAAGTAGCACAGGAAAAAATAACACTGAAAAAATAACACATTTTTATTTTCATTCAAAATTTATTCATGATTTATAAGATACTATTATAGATAGGTTGGTAATCTTATTTTTATAAATTTAGTTTCTATGAATGTAAGTATTGATATTTTATAGTTAGATTTAATGATCTATATGTAATGCTGGCGCCAGACGCTCGCCGACCACGCCGTGAATGAGTAAAAAGGCGTGTGGTTGAAAATGTTTGTCTTGGCGTGTACGTAACCGACCGTTGACGCCTTTCTACTCATGAACACCGAGCCTTCACGACCCTACACGAGCATGTGGATGAGGCATAACCGTTTTAAAATTTGTATTTTTTTTCAATATTAATACCTATAAAAACCAAATTGTACAATAAATTTGGAATCAAAATAATAATGTGTTATTTCTTCTCCTTGAAATTCTTTCCATGTGATATTTCTTTCATATCATGATATTTTTGCCGTGTTATTTTTTCCTGTGTAATTTTATCATATAACCCTTGGCACCTTTATCCATCGTCCACACTTTACATTATCACCCTGAGACTCTGAGGACATCAAATTGTACGGTGGATACGTGGTAATTTACACCAATGGATTTCTCCATTATTTCACTAGAAATTATTGTTGGCAGGTTTGTACAACTGTGAACATTAAAAGTGTCGTCTGCCGCTAACTTCAGATTACATTATTTTCATACGTACTTTTATAATTTCGACTGACGAGCAAATGGCAATGGGTAAAAATATATGGTCCAAGAGTTTCCACTGTCGAGACTAGGGGGAATAAAGTATATACGTGTTTTATCATTCTGGCAAAATATTTTCAAACTCTGTCCCGGGAGAGTCTAACTATGGTCATTTTTACTCAATTTATTCAATCAATCAAGTCCCAGGAACAGATAATACGATTTTACATTAAGGCTCGCGACTATTAGGTCACGGTCTTTCTCGCGGCATTAAGGTTCAAAATGGCACGATAAAATGGTAAAATTAGCGTTTTTACATTTTTAGGGTTAATTTAGTTTCAATCAATAAACTTTTACGGTCACTCCCTAGATTTAAATGCACATTATCAATGCAAAAAAATCTTTTCTATTTTTGGGAAACGAGTTTCTGTCTATCGGAAAAAAAATGGAAGTGTTTTATATACAGTTTTTTTTAGAAATTTCTACAAGATATAAAGAACCTTTTAAGGTCATTCCCTAGATAAAGGTTCAATGTATCTACCCTATTTTTTTCCTAAGCATATTAAGTAACGGCTGTCGAAATCTAAGGTCTCCGTTTTTAGAAATTTTTGAAATGTCAATATGCGTACTTTTAACATGAATATACTTAGGGCCTGGCAGAAAATCTTGTCCCATACTTTGTTTTGTGTTATGATGCCTTAATATTCTTCAACGTCATAAGGGACTGAAGCTGAAATAACAAAGAACCTTTGGCCGTGGAATACATCAGTACAAAGATCAGACGTCGGCTGCCAAAAACGTTTCGTATTACAAGTTCTACAAATAAAGGGAAAAACGAGCACGTGTATGGAAAGTACTGCAGTAACTTTATTCATGGAAGAAACTACACGTAATATAGATTCGTCTCCTATTTCTCTGGGGTAATATTTTATCTGCATGGCCCCAATGTTTTATTTGCACAATCGAGATGTCAATAGAACGTCGATGAATTTGTCATTTCAACATCGATGTCTTTGAAAAGAATTTATGGTGAATTTACTATGTAAATGTAGAACGTAATATTCATTTTGATCTGGAGGTTTATTTAATCTGGAGGCTTTCGACTGTCGGTACATGGTGGAAGTCAATTTTTAAGCTAAAATGAAAGACTAAATATTTAGCTTAAAATCTCTAAAAAAGTCTTTAGACTACGCGACTAGTGTTCGAGGATTTGCACCATCATCATCAGGCAAACACTAGTCGTGCAATCTAAAGTCATTTTTTTGTGGATATTAAACTAAATATTTAGTCTTTCATTTTAACTTATTCATTTTCATTTCAAAGTAGGCTTATTGACATTTCAAAAAAAAATCAAAAACGGGAAACCTTAGATCTTGACAACCTTACTAAATATGCAATGGAAAAAAATAGTGTAGATTCATTGAACCTTTATTTAACAATCATCGATATGTGATATAACTCTCTCAATGTAAAACCGCACCACAAAACGAAAACGACTTGAAACAAGTGTTTTTAGATTTATTTGAATGCTCCTCATTGCTTGCATCTCCCATCCTGGTTCTGGAGGTCTGAGCGGAAATTGGAATAAGGTCGAGCGGAGTTTGCAAGCGTTGTTCAGTCGTTATCTTCGTAAAACCATTTTACTATCAGTTCGTAGTTTCAACTCCTCAAGGAATTCTACGAAAAGCTTTCTCTATGTTGGAAGTAATTCTGTAGACCACTGTTATTACTTTGGACTACTTAGCTTTTGTGCATGGCGTACTATACACAGACTAATTTTATCTATACATTGATTCTCTCTTTCAAGAGTAAACTGAAGCATCATTACCTTTCCATTAATAATCCATCCAACTCTCAACTCCCTTGATTCCTTCCTTATCCTTCATTCCATCCTCCACAACCTGTTTTATATTTTTTGTATGTATGTATTTATAATATGTGTTTCATGTGCGTCGCCAGCCTCGGGGCTAAAGGGGGGCAACAAAGTTTTTGAAAAATGATATAGCATAAACAATGAGATAATAGCGCCGCTGGCGATTTTTTTTTGTGAGACATAGTGAAGATCGTGATGTGGTTTGTTTATTTGAAAATGTACCGGACGCCCATGATGTGTGTATTATCTTTTTGGTTTCCATACTTTCCTGAGTATGTATATAATCATTTATCTCATTTTATTGTGACAAGTGGTTGGTTGGCAGACATTGCCTACGGCAATAAACCCGCTATTTGGTATAATGTTTTATATTCAAAAAATATTTTATTTATTTTAATTATTGTTGTGATTGTGAGGGGTGATAGGTTTTTAATTATGCACCTTATATTGATACAAAGGCCCCACAGTTAATTAAATAAGTCATCAAAAGGCTTGCTCCTGAATTTTAGATTTGATGCAACCACTATTGCATGAAATGTTTTGTAATTGTAGTAATTTTTGATTTTTGAATAGCCTGGCAAGAATATTGCTCCATCGTTACTCAAACAAAGAGTCTGACGCCCAATCCCACCAACTTTTACCTAGGAAGGAGAGCCCTAAGAAATTTCCTTACAAAATCAGAGATAATATTATATTTATTGAATAAAGAACAACAGCCTCCAGCATAATGACACCCTGATTTCATATGAAATGCAACATGCAGCTCACCTACGTTAGGTGCCCAAATATCTCCGCCCAGGGTAGGTGAGCTGCATGTTGCATTTCATATGGAATTAGGGTGTCATTATGCTGGAGGCTGTTGTTCTTTATTCAATAAATAGAATATTATCTCTGATTTTGTATGGAAATTTCTTAGGGCTCTCCTTCCTAGGTAAAAGTTGGTGGGATTGGGCATGAGAGTTCTCCCGTATGAAAATGATTCCTGAACATAGATAATTTAATACCGATGCAACCTTACTAAAATATTACGGTAATAAGATTATTTAATGTAAACAGTAACTGACGTTAACAGAATGCAAATAATGTAAATGCAAGAGTACTTACCTACCTACAATATATGTAGTTAGCGTACCTATCACACATACACACACATAGTGTTATACGCTATTAATGTTTACATCCAACTAAGTGTAAATTTATATTTATGTCTGTTGCATTATAAATTCAACCACAATAATAACGTACACATGTATTCCATTTCTATATTTTACACTTTATTTACTATGAAATTTATTCTGTTACAAATTGTAATTTCGACGTTATTGCATTAACAGATTGGAAATCTGTATTCAATTAACTTTAGATACAAAAAACATACAGTAAGTAATTTGGCTGCATTAGATCCGCGGATCTGTCCAACTGTCTCGCCACCTCTTTGCTGGTCTTCCTGACTGGCGTCTGACTTTTGGAATGTTGTTGGCCACCACTTGTTGTTATTAAAGTCTATTTTTATTCATTCTCTCCACGTGATCGCGCCAGAAGCTTTTTCACAGTAATTTTGCACGAAGTTTGTGTAAGGATAGGAAAGTCTGGTGATCTAATCTCTCTGCTTATTCCGCAGGGGATGTGGCGTGAGAGGATTGAACAGAATATAACGAAATTTCAGCTATCCGAACTGTCGAAATATGTGGGACTATCATTCTATAAAAAATTGAAATATCTTGTTGAGAATACTACGTATTATCCCTATATCTTTATTCGCCCCTAGTATGTGGAAAGTCTACGTGACCTAAGCTTTTCTACGTTGCGTTGTTCAGTCAACACTTTTGTACTTGAAAATAATGTGTAGATACTTAGATAGATGATATAAATATTATTTTTCGGGTCGATACGAATTTGTACGATGGCCTCCATAGCGGCTGAATACTATTAAGACAAATGTGGGTTATTTGTATCATAAGTGACTAGGCGCCCGCAGTGTGATCCGCACTAACTGGGTATTTGTTAAAAAAAATATTGAAAGAAAATGACAATGACAAGACGATGAAAGTCGCTACTAATTGGAGTGGTAGATTTTAGACCGGATACGAAAAGTAAGTAAGTATGAAAGAAAAAAGAGTATATAGGTATAGTTATTTTTTCCGTTTCAGATCTGGTGTCTGAAATGTGATCGGTGATGAAAGGTGATCTGATATCAATATGTAACGGTGAATACCAATATATACCGGTGGCGAAGGGTCCTAAGAATACAAATTTAATCTCATCGAATCAACATTTCGATTTAGGATACTACAGAAATTCACTCTTCGCCACCGATAGGTATATCGTTGGGTTAGCTGGAATAGATTGCTGTATAGCGTTAATCTCGCCCTAGTGAACATGTATTTATTAAAGTGTACAATATAGGTTAAAAGCAAGTCGAGACAAATTTTAAATTAAAAAATAAACATAGGCAGAATAGAAGATATAAGAAATCACCATAACATTTAGTAATTGCATATGTACCAAATTGCCCAGTCATCAGTTTTACTAGGAGAACTCTCAGACTACATATTTTAAGTAACGATAGAACGGAATACTGGCTAGGATGGGGACTATTAAAAATACCACGAAAAATAAAAATGACTTAAATTACAAAACAACATGCAATAGTGGTTGCATAAAACTTGAAATCCAGGCGCAGGCCCCAGCCCACCGAACACAAAAGCTACTCGTAGTAACGTAGATGACTGTGCAGTGTGAATAGGTAGTATGCAATGATTCGGTTGTATACCGACAAACACCGATTTGATTCAACCTTCAACGTAGGACCCTTGTGTATTATAGTTGACGATGTAAACATAAACCTAAATATTTCTATTTTTCCCTTTCTAGGTCGAATTCGTTACCAAATTAATATGATTATATTTTTATTCTTGATTACGCCATTACTTTTCTACAACACGTTTTGTTCTCTCACTAATCACTCATATTTCTTCTTGTATTTTCCTGATTAAGTACTCCCTGTCGAGCGATTTACGACTCACTTAAAAGAAGCAGTTATATGCCCGATCCTACCAACTACTAGGAAGCAGACCCCTAAGGAATTTCCATACAATGCACACAGATAATTTGAGTGATTTTACAATGATGTACAACAGTTGGAGCAGTAAATCCATACAAAATACAACATGCAGCTCTAGTTAGTTAGGTGGCCAAATATCTGCGCCCAGAATCTCCCTCACGTAAGTAGCTGCTGCTTGTATTTTGTATGGATTTACTGCTCCAACTGTTGTACATCATTGTAAAATCACTCAAATTATCTGTGTGCATTGTATGGAAATTCCTTAGGGGTCTGCTTCCTAGGTGGTAGTTGGTGGGATCGGGCAATAATATCGGTTTTAGGTATTTTCATTTATTTATTTATTTACACTTTTGGTGAACAAGATATGTTAGCGTTATAAATATAATTTATAATATTTGTTCACTAGGGCGAACTAATCACATTGCTATAAGCTTGCCCTAATGAATAACAGGTATCCCATGGGTAAATACCCGGCGTTGACTTAAGTACCTACAGTATTAAGGACATTAGCCTTCGCTAAGGAATTTGTTTGTCATTTAGAATCGCAAAATACTAACTTAGCTATTGTATCCTTAAATAGTCGCCTTAAGTTAAGGAAGAATGAAGAAGAAGAACCGAAATTCCGTCCCTGGACTTGTATACACAATCCCAAATACTTTCCTGCACACTTTGCACTTGGCTAAAAGCCTGTATCGAAAAGTGTGGAATACATCGCCAGCGCCGGGGTTTGTACCTGCCACCTCCCGCTTGAGAGACTGCCGCCTCAACCAACTGCTCCAACCATGTACTTTCTATTTATACCTTCCCCTGTTAATTTAAGTTTAAGGAACGTACTCTTAATAATAATTTACATAAAGAAAATAACTAATTTTATATACTTGGGTAAATGAGATGTATAAATGAAATACATAAATGAAATATATAAATGAAATACATAAATGAAATATATAAGTGAAATACATGAATGAAATATATAAGTGTAATACATAATATGGAAATGTAATGCCACCTTAGTACGGGCTTTGCCTAGTTAGGTGGCAAAATTGTGAATGTATTTATTATGTCTATTTATGAAATAAAGTATTTATTATTATTATTATTATTATTATTATCTTATAAGGCCAATTGTGTAGAACTAGTTATACAGTAACATACAGAGTCTGATTTATCTGTTACTACACATACTTATCTATCTACTAAACCAGGTATAAATAAGCTCAACTTAAGCGCTTTTGGAGTACGCTGCAATGCGCAGCCTTAAGCTATGTAAGTTTCACTCTGTCACTTGAGCATTGAAGTGTAAACTTTTACTTAGATATCATTGGATGCTAAGTATTTACAAAGTGAAAACTATTTTAGTTTGTGCTTTAGAAATTGTGCTGTTTCTTTATAGCTGATAATGTTCCCGAAGAAATATAAGCCTGATGGAAAGTCCATTCTTTGCTGTATACCTGTTAAGATAACTACTTGTTACTGAAATATGACATGTAGAAAATCCGATGTTTTCTAATAAATTACACATGTAGATACATATCAACATCCGCTCCCTATGTGAAGCGTGTAGGTAGTCGTCACTCAATTTTTCTAGGCTGTTCTGTTCTGCTCCCAGGTCATTCCAGCCTGGCGCAGCTCTGATGTGTACAGGATCTGGAGTTACAGGACAGGAAGGGAGAGGAAGACAATCGAAATTAACTACAGGATCAAACAAACAATCACTGGCTGCAATCTCCTACGACAACTCTAGTAATCTGCACACACTCTTTTTGAAAACATGTGGTGTTAAAGGCGTTGATGCTAATAATATCGAATTGTGTAAATTTGTTGTTCGGTAAAGGGGTTCTCTAAGACCAGCATTAGTGTTTGGCTTGCAATGCAATCTCTTCTCCATTCATCTCGGGTTGTAGTTGTAGGTGTAGGTTGTCGATGTTATCGAGCTTATCGAGGCCTACTTGCTGAGGTCAGCTTCGGGAGTCCTGAGATGACCTCAACAAGTAGGCCGAAAGCTCGACAATATCGGCAATCTACACACGGTGCACCCGAGAAGAATGGAGAAGAGATTAACAAGAACCGTGAAAATCTATAAAAAAACAATGAAAAAGCTAATATTGCAATGCAATATCTGTGTACATCATTCGTTCTCGTGTAACTAACCATCGTCATATAGTATTTTATAAAAAGTTATAAAGCTACCGAGGCGAATACACATCTGAACTCTTTATACCAGTAAAGTTAAGAGCTATTCGTTCCTTTATAATAATACTCCATAGGGATTTGAGCTTTTTAATACCTGGAAAGCTCTTCTTTCATTGCTCAGGTCAGGTATTATTCTGTCTGTGTGCTTTTCTGCATTCTTAATAGTGAATAAACTATACCTTTCTACTAACTTACATTTATCCTTTCATCCATAACCCTTTTACATCACTGGCATATTTTATGTATCTTGCTACTTTTTACTGAGGCACTAAAATATATGGCTGCCTTACATTTCTTTAATTTTTTTTATTCTTTTCTTACAAAAAAAAAAATACATGCATGTGTCTTTAAGTCATAAATTACTCATAATACATGTACTTCAATAAACTAATTATGTAATTGGCGGAAGACCATAAATAACTACAGCGGCCCGCAGAATAGAACCACCCGCAGACCCATCACAAATGAAGAGCAGCCCTGTCCAAAGTGCGACAAAGTGTGCTTGTCCAGAATCGGCCTCCACAGTCACCTTCGATGGCATCACCGGCAGGAACAACTACGTAGCAACGATTCTTCGGATGCTTCATAAATATGCTCGGCAACGGGCTCTAGCCATTATTATTATTATTATTATGTAATGCGGTAGGGCGAGCACCATGAAATGTGAATGACTGACTGAAAAAAGATATGTTTTGTGAGTAGGAATGCTTAGAAGACGTTCATGGTTAGGTTAGATAGAAAAGGCTGTAAGCTGACTATGAATTAATTGTTTATAATTAAATAAACCTTTTCTTGTATAGCCACACATTTCTAAACAAATTTCGTTACAAAACGGAACATTTATAAAATTGACAAAATTTTAAAAATTATTTTAAAATTGTGATTTTATAAAGATAGATTTAAATAGAGTACATGGTTGGCTCAGTTGGTTGAGGCGGCAGTCTCTCGAGCGGGAGGTGCCAGGTTCAAACCCCGGCGCTGGCGATGTATTGTAGGAAAGTATTTGGGTTTGTGTATGCAAGCCCAGATCCTTTTAAAAAAAAATGTATTTTTGATGTGAAGAAAATTAGAACATATTACAAAAACGTGTACCTATTTCTAAAAAAAAAGGTTTGTTAAATTATGATTTGTCAGAAGTACAGGAAAAATTGCAATGTCTGGGATAATGTCTACTTATGAACATTCTCAAGTATGTTGATTTTACTTCAAACTATTTTACTTGAAAGAGAATGGTTGAATTTTTCATAGAATTACTATTGGGCGGGTGTTATTTTTCAATGTAACTACGTTTTCGTGTGCGGTCGTTGTTGACGTGTAAAATATTTAAGTTGTTTTAATAGAAAATATACGGTGGTTCGTTGAAAAATCGATCGCGTGTAGTTTGAAGGTGACTCAATGAAAAGGTATTCGACCCATTCATAGGGTGAACATACTCGTACTAGTTGTACCAACAGCCAACCTTATAATCAGCCATACATTCTATATAATTATCTATTCATATACTTATAATCATATTGAGAATGAAACTATACGTTTATAGAATACTACACTCATAATATCGTGACCGGACCAAAACCCATAGAAAGAATATTACTCAACATGAACCAAAAAAGACAAAAGCCCTTTATTAGAAATCATTATTAATAATAATAATGCCAAGAGCCTGTTGCCGAGCATGTCTTTAACTCCGAAGAATCGCATCCACGTTGTTATTGGTCCTGCCGACGATGCCATTGAAGGTGACTATGGAGGCCGATTCTGGACAAGCACACTCTGTTACACTTTAGACAAGGCTGCTCCTCATTTATGACGGGTCTGCGGGTGGTTCTATTTTGCGGGCCAGTGTAATTATTTATGATCCTCCGCCATTTTTTACGATCACCCACCAAGTTTTCCCAGTCATTTTGAGAATTTATATCCTTCAGTCTGTTGTGCAGAACATCTTTGTATCTCTTCCGCTACCCTCCCTGATTCCTTCTACCTTCCGCCAGCCCTGAATAAAGGATCTCAAGGAATAAAAGCTCATATCTAATTGGCTTTTGAAAAAAATAATAATTGTACGTATCTATCAGCACACGTATTGGAGCCGAAATGGGCAGATATTGTGGTCGGAGAAACACAAACGGAACATGGAAAAAAAAATAGCCCTCGTATAACCACGAATATTTAAAAACCCAGTATTTATTACAAAATGCATTACATGGTAATAGCTATTTGTAATTTCACTCGGGCTACGTCTGGTTACATGAATTAATTGTGAATAATTGCCAGTCTTTGTATTTTCCCGTATTGTTGGCACTTCTGTTTAGTATAATAGGATAATGGATTGCCAGTATCACTAACCAAACCACATTCCCTGGTTTCAGGGAAATTTCTAAAGATGTGAAATTATTAATGATATTTCGCCGCCGTCTCGCCACGATATCTGAGAAGAAACATTTACAAATTATAACGCTAAAGGAGAATGCTCAAAAAAAACCCAGGCCCGGCGCAAACGAAATGTAACTCAAATGATAGGTAAAAATAAGTTATTAAATACTGCATGGGTGGCATCATCGAAATCAATGGCTTAATGTGTGAAATACCTATTCGAAGTTCTACATTGGTCACACGAATATATAAGAAAAGGAGCATTAGACAGTTACAATTGCGGTCTAAAAGGGTATAATATGATGAGTATAAGATAGCCCGTCCTCTTCGTCTTCTTTTTCATCAGCCTTGGTCTCTCCACAGCTGGATATAAGCCGAAAGAAAAATGTTCATGAAATATGTAAAAAATTCAGGTCCGGCGCAAACGAAACCTAACTCAAATGATAGGTAAAAATGAGTAATTAAATACTGCATAAGAGGAATCATCGAAATCGATGGCTAAATGTGTGAAAAACCTATTCGAAGTTTTATAGGGGAAACTTTGAATAGGTATTTCACATATTTAGCCACTGATTTCGATGATTCCTCTTATGCAGTATTTATTTACTCATTTATACCTATCGTTTGAGTCACATTGCGTTTGCGCCGGACATGTTTATTTTTTACATAATTCATGAGCATTTACCTTTAGGCCTACATCCGGCAGTCGAGGGATCAAGGCTGATGAAGAAGAAGAAAAATCAGACAGGCTACCTTACACTCATCATATTATATACTTTTGAATCGCAATTGTACCTGTTTAATGCTCGTTTTCTTATATATTCGTGTGACCAATGTAAAACTTCGAATAGGTATTTCACCCATTAAGCCATTGATTTCGATGATGCCCCCTATGCAGTATTTAATTAATAATTATTACCTATCATTTGAGTTACATTTCGTTTGCGCCGGGCCTGGGTTTTTTTCCCATACAAAATGAGCATTCTCCTTTACCACATTTTTTATTTATCCTCATTTTTGTTAGATAGGTAAATATTACACATACATGGGCGTCGCTGAAATTGGAATAGGTATATATTTTTTTCATACTGAATGTAAAACCTCAGAAAAAATCACATTACTACCACACATTTTCTCATCATATCATTTTCGAAAATTAATATGAAAAATCATCAATTTCAAAAAAAAAAAATTGCCGGCGGCTCTATTTTTCATTACTTACTTTTACCGTGCATATTGTCGTGCAACGTATTATATACATTTTCAAATAAACAAAGAACATCACGACCTTCTTCACTATTTCTCAAAAAAAAAATCCGAGGCTGGCGACGCCCATGTCATCTTAATAAAATAAAAACACAGTATTTAGCATCGTCCAAAGACTTTGAATTTATTAAATAGGCGACTAGTTTACGGACTGATGCACTTCCTTGTCCATCCTCAGGCCAATACAAGGTCTCACCTAAAGCTGATAAATGTGTAAATTTCAAAGCATTGGGACATTGGGATGTTATTAAAGAGTGAAGGGGAAAATTTAGACTCAGATAGCAACAACAACCACCCCAAATGTAGTCAAATAAAAGGGTTGTAAAATGTAAATAAATACCTAATCTAGAAACTGAATTTAATAAAAACAAAAAATGAAAGGAAAAAGGAAAAATGTCATTGTGGTTAATGTTCCAGAGTCTGATGACAGCGATCCAAAATCAAATACAGATGCAGATCTACAGAAAATCAAGAAATTGGTCAGTGATATTGATGATACGGGAGAATTACGTGTTGTGACAACATATAGACTTGGAGCAAGGACTAATGATAAAACAGATAGACCTATCAAGATTGTATTCAGCGATGAAAATCATGCCAATAAATTTGTCTCAAACCGTACAGTATATTATTATATCATTTTATATATTTGAGCGCTTTTAATATTTCATTATATTATTTTTTTACTGTCATGCTATGAGGAAATATTATTTCATTTGTAAGATGTGTTTTTTGTTTGTGGTACATATTTAAGTTTGCATTTTTATATTGAAAATTGTATTGGTGGATTTCTTAGATACTATTTGTTTGAAACCGAATGTTTTTAATGGTGTTGTTATTATAATATTATCTGTTTTTTGTAAATGGCTTTTCGCCGTATATGGATAAATAAAAACAAAAAAAATCGGATCTTATCTGTTAGTCATTGCAGGTGTTTTTTTCTTTGAATGGTGTTTTTAATTCAATCAACGCGTTCCAAAACAGTCTAATTTTTCTCAAATTCTCGGCACCGTCTTTTTCTACCTATAATCATATTTCCCTTGAAAAAAGCACGCAAATAATTTCCCATATTCTCACCAGGTGTTTCCATATTTACCTAACATCCTCTGAATATTTTATAAGATTTTTATAAACTCTAGCTGAAAGAATAAAAGAATTTTAGGTAGTGTTTCAGTCGCGAGGAGTCACATAATCCCAACCCCACCGGCTTCCCTTTCTTACGCTAAACTATTCAGTGAGTAGTGTTACCATAATATTTTTGTAAGGTTGCCTTATGCATAAGTACTAAATCGCATGCGAGTATGTCCAGGTATGCGAGTCTGTTTCTTTTTCATACCTGAGTGAAGGTGTCCTTATGTAAGGATACAATCGCTCGCGAAAGATGTCTCTTACGATAATACGATTCTTGATGAGAACCCATGGTAAGGACAAAATCCTTATTTATACCTTTTTTACCTGCGATACTATTGTTGCCTTAGTCTATTGTTTCCCTTACCTGTTGTTTCACAAAATGATTTGTCAAAATTTTGGCCTTCGACACGTGGCTTGTGGCAAGTTCAAGCTGGAAGAAACTTTTTTTTAGATAACCTCAGACTACAGATTTTTAGTCAGGATAGATCAGAATCCTCACTAGAATTTGGCTATTAAAAACCATATACTTATACCTCTTTCAGTTAAAAATAAAAATATCTTTAATTAGAAATCAAAATATATGTAATAGTGGTTGCATCAATCCTGAAATCCAGGCGCAGGGCCGCTGGGCTAATTAAATAGGGACTAAAAAGGCGAAACAACTCTTCATTATCTAACATTTTCTATTACGTTGTTTTTATATTGATGGTTATAAAAATTCTGTTGTTCGTAGATACCTACCATAATATAATTTATTATTCTCACTGTGAGTCGTAAAATCTACGAAAAAAAATATATTTTCCACTAAAATACTATCTTTAAAATATTACAGAATTTCGTAACTACACTAAAAAGTTTATACACTCAGTTTCGTAATAAAAATGTTAATATTACATTAACTTAATCAACACAAATAAACAATGTGTGTGGTTTATTTAGTTTGTGCGGATGAATTATTCTCTCCTTTCGCCTCGTCTCCTGCGGGATAGGCAGAGAAAACAAATTTACACGTACTTAGTTGCTGCAACTCGTACAAGTCGAATTGATTAATATTCCGCAATTAATTCGGTAATATTTAAGCGACACAACGATATTGAGTGCAAAGAGAAAGGGAATTGTCATAATTTCGGCGACACGAATTGCTGAATATCCCATCGGATTGTACATTTTAGTCAATTCTCTTTCTTGTTAGCACGCAATATCGTTTTCTTACTGTAATGTAAATAAATACGATTTGAACGAATTGCCGCAATTTTGCTCGAAAAATTGATCGTATAAGAGCACGTTAATGCTTGTTAACCTTGTTACCAAAACTTTACATCAGGGTACCAAAAACTAGTAAATTCATAAATTTGATAGCTCTCGTCTGAATGAAGAAAGAGAAAATAAAGCATTACAGCGATGATTTTTTTCCCACAGTATTTCTGTTATATTGTTAATAAAATTGTTGTTTTCTTTGTTTACAGCCGAGAGGCGGGGAGTCTTGCAGGAGTGGTGAACCGTCATGGCGCCGGGGCACTGCGGGCCGCACGCCGCGTGAGCTTCCGGGCTGCGGCTTGCGCGCCCCTGCCACCAACACCAAAACACAACACGTGACACTTACGGAAAGGTAACGGAACGTAATATTCTAAATACTCAAATTTTTGAACGATAAGAATTTTAGAATGTTTTTTTTTTCAAACTGTTGTCTATGAAATTTAAATCGCAAATTTTCCAATACGTAGCATTTCTCAATCTTCTTTTTCTTTCAATATGCCATCCACCCGTCTGCGGGTGATATTGTCATTTTCTAATCAAACGTACATACCTATCGAATTTGTTTATTTCTGCAAATTTCAAAAACTTTGCAATGTGTACCCCATCAAAATTTACACACATATTTGTTTTATTTTAGGAGACACAAACCCAAATACTTTCCTGCACACCTTGCACTAGGCTAAAAGCCTGTATCGCAAAGTGTGGAATACATCGCTAGCGCCGGGGTTTGAACCTGGCACCTTCCGCTTGAGAGACTGTCGTCTCAATCAACTGCGCTAACCATGTACTCTTTTCTACTGTAATATCTATGCAAATTGGTTCGACTTGAAACTTTGACGGATTTTTTAGCTTCTGAATTTCATTTTATCTTAAGTTTTCTTAGATGTGTACTGGCTCATATCACCCAGTTAGGGTGAACTGCATAATTATAAAAAAAAACTATGCAAATTGTTGCGAGTTGTGCATACTATGTGCAGTTGTGCATAATAACGTGTGGTTAAAAAATCTCGGTCAATTTCTACGTCAATAGCTTCATTCGAATGCGCTATTGTATTGTTTGACATGTCATTATGATAGGCTATTATTCCCTCCCATACATACACACTACACTAAACTGCATACTACACTGCTGTATTGATATACTCGTAGACTGCATATTATTAATTATCATAAACAGACACGACACTATGAGAACAAACCAACGAGCAATTTACAGCTATGTCCTTTGTTTCAAAATACACTTAGTCCGTTCATGGGCGTCGTCAGGGAGGGGGGGTGGGGCAGAGATTGGAATAGGTATAAATACTTTTCCATACTTCATGATAAAACCTCTGAAGATCATTTACTACGGGATTAAAGTTAAAAATCGCGTGAACAATCGCATGATAAAATGGTAAAAATAGTGTTTTTTTTTTTTCATTTTTTGGAGTTAATTATGCGTCTATCAAAAAACTTTTACGGTTATTCCCTAGATTTTAATGCATATTATCAGTACTTAAAAAAATACTCCGCGACTTTCAGGAAACGAGTTTCCGTCTTTCGGAAAAAAGATCATGGGTGTTTTATTTTTTTTGAAAAATCTATGAAAGATATAAAAAAATCTTTATGGTTATTCCCTAGATAAATTTTCAATGTATCTACCCTATTTTGTTCCAAAGCGTGTTTAATAACGGTTGTCGAGATATAAGGTTTTAGAAATTATTGAAATGTCGGTATGCATACTCTTAGGTCGCTCATTTTTTTATGAGCGAAAATACACAAGCGTAGGGGCCATCATGTGTGATCTAGGTACCTACATATGAGATACAAATAAAGTTGTTCGGGGACTGTATAAATTAAATATTTAAAGAAGTATTTATATTCGTCATTTTGCAACGGGCGCCTCAAACGTCTTACAACTAACTATTTTTACACACTTTGAAAGTGCACATATCGTGACCTAACTGTAGATAATGATATACATAGATATACTGTTTAATGCGTCATGATATTTAAAAATAATAATATTATAAAAAAGGTTGCATTATTTTTATCTTTCAATTACTTAATTTGTACTGCAGTAAAAGGCAACAAGGTGTAATGTGATTATCATATAAACACACCTAATTGCACATTGCACATTCGTCCGTGACCTGAGTTTTCACTATAACCTATAACCCTTTATAGGACACCTAGAACAAAGTGGTACATATAACTACCACCTCATATAAAGCTCATAATTCATACATTTTTCTTCTAATAATGAATCTTATGGAATAAAGGCGTTGTCAATTTTGTGAGGCAGTAATAATTAAACTACCATCGAGTGTAAAAATATGAGTAGCTTCTCTAAGAATAGGGATAACGTCATTTAAAAAAAAAACAAAAAAACTGAAGATCTAAGATCTCGACAACCTTACGAAATATGCTTTGAAAAAAAATAAAATAGATAGGTATATTGATCCTTTACCTAGGAAATTACCGTAAAAGATTTTTTGTATCTTGTATAGATTTCTCATAAAAAAATGTGTAAAACACTTCTGATCTTTTTTCAGAACGACTCGTTTTCCAAAAGTCGTGGAGATTTTCTTTTTTGTATTGATAATATGCATTAATATTTAGTAAATGACCGTAACAGTTTTTTGAAAGGAGCAAAATTAACCCAAAAAGTGAAAAAAAAAACGCTCTTTTTAACATTCTCGTGCGATCGTTCATACGATTTTGAACCGTAACGTCGCGGGAACTGACCGTGACGGCATATTTGGGTCCCTTATATTGGGCCTTAAGTGATTTTGGTGTTTTTCGCCCAACTTCCAAAAATATTAAAAAAACATCGATAAATACTGAAAAAAAAAATTGGTGAATATTGGTGAAAATTGGTGTAACCCCGTCAAAATATTTACTTAAATCAAGGGGATACATAATGGCTATATCCCACGGAAGGTGAATCCTGCTTCGTCCGTAGATTCGCATGCCGTGGGAAGGAGTGAGTCCGTGAATCTACAGACTTTTTCATAGCGATTTGTATGGCGGTACGTGATATCGCAGACGTGCACGGATCGTGGGAAATAGGTTGCCTGTGAATCCGCGGACACGCCTTGATGAATCCAGATGAATCCGTCTAATCCATAGCGTTTGGATAACTTGCAATACAAGTGTTGAATCCAATATACATATACGTAGATATTTCTTTAGGAAACATCCCAAACAGACAGTTTTTTTAATTTTATTTCTTCTTTTCTATTTTAAAATGTATTTTAATTAAAATTAAACTTTTTTTTCAATTATTTTAATGTTAATTTATAGTTTGATAATTACAAAATGTGTAATATAATTATGTGTGTGTGTGTGTGTGTGTGTGTGTGTGTGTGTGTGTGTGTGTGTGTGTGTGTGTGTGTGTGTGTGTGTGTGTGTGTGTGTGTGTGTGTGTGTGTGTGTGTGTGTGTGTGTGTGTGTGTGTGTGTGTGTGTGTGTGTGTGTGTGTGTGTGTGTGTGTGTTGATTCTCACAAAATAAAAAACGTTTTATTAAAAAATATAATTATGTATATATTTATGTAGGTACCTATTAGCTTATTACGTTACTTCATTTTCTATAGTATAACTATTAAACGTAATACATATATATTCCATTTGTCGCCGCCCACAAGTTTTTTGTGTATATGAGTAAAAAGGCGTGTGGATGGAACGTTTGTCTTGGCTCGTTTACGTAACAGACCGTTGACGCCTTTTTACTCATGAACGCAAAAAACTCGTAGACGCTCGCAAGCGTGTGGCGGCGATATTAACTTTTACTTAAAGTATTATACCGAATCGGTAGGTATTACCTATATAATTGGCACCAGGAATGACGTCACAGTCTTTTCCCACGGCATTAAGGTTCAAAATCGCGTGACAATCGCATGATAAAATGGTAAAAATAGCGTTTTTTTAATTTTTTGAGGTTAATTTTGCGTCTATCAAAAAACTTTTACGGTTATTCCCTAGGTTTTAATGCATATTATCAGTACAAAAAAAAAATTTACTCAACGACTTTCAGGAAACGAGTTTCCGTCTTTCGGAAAAAAGATCAGAGGTGTTTTCCATTTTTTTTTGAGAAATCTATACAAGATATAAAAAATCTTTTACGGTTATATACGGTTATATAAAGGTTCAATGCATCTACCCTATTTTGTTCCAAAGCATAATTAATAACGGTTGTTGAGATAGAAGGTCTCCCGTTCTTAGAAATTTTTGATATGTCGGTATGCATACTCTTAACATTACTTACTGTAAATTAATACTGATTCAAAAGTTATTCATAGGTACAAAAATACATAATACAAGAATATGATACTAAATTGATAACATGTAGCTACCTACATTAACTGAAAATAACGTGTTGTAAGTTTTGCTAGTCGGGTAATTTGTATATTTTTGTAACAATTTTACAATAAAAATAATTATTATTCGATATATTTTCGGATATATATTTACTAACAACGAGGGTTGTCAACCGTACTAGAGTATAATAATAATATTGAAAATGAGTTGCAAGAAATATATGGATCGCAAAATACTATATTTTTTTTTTGGCAACATTAAAACTAAGAAAATATCAACCAAATCCGCTTCACTTGTAAAATTTAAACGCAGTTTAAGAATTATATCATTGCCTGCAGTTTTCGACTGACGAATGAGTGTGTAATTTACATTAATTTGAAAATTGAGAAAACCACACTTTTCTAGCAAATAAAAATATTATAAAATTCAAGCAGTTCATAAAATGACAGTTTTTATTTAAATAGACAAGTAGATATTTATTTATTTATTGCACATGGAACAGATACAGTCACAAAAACAAACATTGGCAGGTACATTAATACAAAAATATCAATACACAAGACCAATTACATCCGTTCACAATTAGCACACACGCAAAACAAATAGATTACAAAACATAGTTAAAAATATATATCTTATATCTATAAAACATTTATGGTAGGGAAGGAGGAAGCATGGGAAGAGGAAGAAGAAGAGGAAGAAAGGAGGGGATAATGAAGGAAGCAACAAAAAAAGAGTTAAGAACTGATATCAAGAACAATAAGATAATGTGTATGTTTTCTTTTATTTTCATAAAATTATCGAATTACACCCTGATACATATTTGTACACTTCATAACAAGCTTAAAAGCTTGTGTCGTGAAGTGGGGTATGTCGGCATCGAGGATCGAGCGCGTTAGCAACCAGGCTTCCGATAACTTTTTAAAATTACTTATTGTTACATATATATTAAGATTATTGTCTAAGAGCACACGCCGACAAACTTGTTAGGTTTGGCGTGACTTGATTGTTGTAATTTGTATATATTTTGTGACTAATAAAAGAGATTTTAAAAAAAAAAAAAAAAAAGATGCAGATGGAATAATCAGCTGAAAAAATGTTGACAACCCTACTTTCATGTTTCAGCGCGTGTATACACAACGGTTTCCGAAGAAAAACCCATAGGAGTATTTACGATGATGTAGTATGAACCCCAAAAAACACAAAAACCCTTCAGAAATATGACGTACTTAATGTAGTTCTGGACAATTTACATCCAGACCTGCATTAAATTGTACCACAAATGTGTTATAGTTTTGTATTGTCTATGTGTTTATTGCTTTCATTCTTTTTTGTTGTGTTTATTGATTTATTGCATTTGATTTTGTGTTTGTAAACCTGACGATTCCAAGTGCCCTAAATATGGTCTACAGATGATTAAAAACCAATAAAAAATCCTCAAATAATAAAAGCTTAAACTTTTTAGTTGGATTTCAGTAGATGAATTATTTATAAAATGTTGAAATCATTGTCTATCCCATTTTAGATCCGCTTTCTTATTCGTATTTTTTAATCTATTCTAGTTCCAAATATAATTTACTCGAATACTAATCGATACAATTAATTTTATTTACAAAATTCAATTAGATTTGTGCTTTTATCCCTAAAAAAAATCCTGTGTGGCTTTTGTACGGCTTTTGTGGGGTTTATTTATTTTGAGCAATATGCTTATGGGTTTCGTACTGTTACAATATACAACGAGAGTGAAAGAGATGCAGATACCCGCATGATTCGAAAAATAAAAATCAAAATAAATAATGTATAAATTTATATTCCCCAGTTGCCATAGAGTGGGGAACATTATATTTTCTTATTATTTATTGAATTAATTTTTCTGGAATTTTGTTACATCGAATTATAAGTCCATGTGGTGCATTTTATCAGTATGATGCCAATCTTTCAAATGTCTCCCTTCAAAAATTATGTACCTAATCTATTAGTCTAAATAACACACGAATGATAAAGAAATTATAATTTTATTTAAAATGAAAAAAAGTTTAAGGTACCAATCATTATATTTTTCTAATACCATGGACCTGAAACAGCACAATTTTTGCACTGTTACTGGGCCGGTATTCTTTTATTCTGATGATATCGACATTAATAATATTAAAAATAAATAAATAAATTATTTAATGGGTTCTCTAATTTCCAGTTATGGCAGACATTTTTTCCCGTACAAAATAAATATAATGTACACCCCGACACATAATGCGCCCGCTACACGCTCGCGAGTCACCGCGACCTTTTGGTGTTCATGAGTAAAAAGGGGTGCGGATGGATCGTTTGTCTTGACATGTACGTAACCGACCGTTGACGCCTTTTTACTCATGAACACCAAAAGGTCGTGGTGACTCGCGAGCGTGTAGCGGGCCCATAACGGGACTGAGAGAGATTAGCAGCTAATTTGAGAAAAACCGGTGTTGAAAAATAACGCGTGATACAAGATACAAAAACTCCGTGTGACAAACTTTAAAAAATATCACCCACAAACAAGTTTAATTAATGCCGCAGGCAATGCTTTCTTTTTTTTTTTACTAAATTACAATTAATATTGGTGTAAAGACAATAATTTATTCTCGTACCTGATCGATCTAATTTTTAAACACAAAAACAGAATTAGTATATATTCAACAGTATGACAGAGATAATTATTATTATCTATTTATTATATTATATATTTATTTATTTATTGCTTCAACGGACTCAAGATATTTTCAAAATTTACAACGTTAAAGTTAAAAAGTTAAAAATATTAATACAATGAATTATTATATTATTATAAAAATAGGGAACTATTTCCCCATACCCCGTGCACGAAATCATCCATCCGGAAGGGATTAATCCAGATTCGCGTACGAATCCGGATTCACTTGTCGTGGGAAGGCACCCTAAGATATTTTTACCTATTGTTGTATTTGCTGTTTTCATTGTTTCAACATAAGCGATAGTTCAGATTAATTTGCTCAAGGGTGTATAATATTCCCAAATAATTAATGCAGTTTAGGGACTGAACTGCATCAGGTAATATAGGTACAAAAGTCATTTCAGAATAGGTACTACGTATAAACTATAGGAGGAATAGTAATGTTTGATGAGTTCTACAAAGCTAACCTAATGAACTAATGAAGTACCTATCCTAGGCTTTCTGTGTACATTGCACTGTAATCAAACATTCATATAAGTAATATGACATTTATATAGTATACAACTGTGCTCTGAAACTATTGTGCTATGAACGTTCACATCGATATTTGATATGTAATCCTTTACAATAACTAACACATTATTTCAAAATAAATAATGTTAGAGTTGTGATTTTTTTTTAATGTCTTTAAATTTAAAAAAAAGCGTGTAATATACAGAATGCGTTTCACAACAATACTATGGTAAAATTATTTCAAACTGTCAAATGCAGTCATAAAACTTGACCGAGAAAGGACGACTACCTGCTTTATTCGCAGCTTATATGGCTCTGGCATAAGTACGAATAGAGCAGGTAGTCGTCCCTTCTCTGTCACACTTTATGACTGCGTTCGACAGTTTGAAATAATTTTACTATAATAATTTTTCAAAGATCGTTGCAAAACACGCACTCCTGAATTTATAGAATCTCTGTGTCTCCTAAATTTCGAATAGGTATTTTAACAAGTAGTTATATCTCAACAGATACACAGCAAATGATTAACCTTTCATCAGGCTTATGACTGATTGTCGGCTGGCTTAATGTGATGACTTTACACTTACGTATGTAACATCCAGCTGACGATCAGTCATAAAAGCCTTATGGAAAGTCCATCCTGTGCCGTATATCTGTTGAGATAACTACTTGTTATGTTTATGTATATTCAACTACGACATGTAGAAAATTCCGATGTTCTCACAAAGCATGAGTTGTGATTTTCAAAGACACACATATTTTAGTTAAAAAAAGTTTTGGACCTTGTAGGCCACTGGCACCTAAAGGTAAATTTTCAAGGTGCTGGGACTTGGAAAGTTATTAAAATTTGAGAGTAAAATGGACACAACAGGTGAAGTCAAATATAAATGTGGTAAAAATAGAATTTTGAAGAACATTTGACTCTGAAAACATTGAAAAGAATTGAGAGAGAAAACTCTTCATATGCAACCATCGTTTTATTGCATCATTTGAATTCCTGTAGTTGCATCATTTCTCGTATGAATGGAATATTGCATTATGTTGCAGATTCTGAAATCATATGCCTGAAAAATTTTTCATTCGCTGAAAAATGAACTTCACATAAATTTCAGTTCAAATCGCATAGTGACTCTTTAAAATGAAAATGAATCAGCGAGGTATTTTTTACTAAAATAATCAGAGTGGGTTTCATGCATACATTGTTGAACTTTTAGGCAATGTTATTGCTGGCGAAACGTCGAGTATAAATCTCAGATGATTCGCACTATTCGCAACAACATGACTTTAGGTACGCTTAGGTACGTTTACACGAGCGAAAACTGCGGAAACTCATACAAATCGTATTGATTAACATTATTACACTTTTTTTCAATGAATCTGCGTTCATTAAGCTTGAAAGATTGTGTCGTGAAGTGGAGTAAGTCAGCAACGGAGATCGAGCCCGCGCCCACTAGATTAACAGTGAGGCGCGCTACCAACCACTTGTAATTATTTCGGCAATATTTAAAGCGAGACAACGCAATACCTCTTTATTTTCTTCGTCATCATTCATCCTCTCCAAATATCTCAAACATCTAACTGGTTCACTTTTGTTCGTCGGCTGGTTTAACGTGATCACTGTACCTACACTTTTAAGTAAAATTCACCAATTCTAGTCCATCCATCTGCCGCCAAAAGTCCATCCTTCGCTGTATATCTGTTGAGATAACTGCTGGTTATTCAACTACGACATATAGAAAAAAATATGTTCTCACAAAACATGAGTTATGATTTTAGATACAATTATGCAATTTTGTCTAGGTGTAAGTCTCGGAGTATTTTCTCGGCGTTTAATTTCTTCTATAATTCCGTTACCCTTGATGCTCGTCGCAACAGTTTTTCCTCTCATATGTACGGTTCAGTGATAAGGGTAGGAAAAAACATCGAAAAATTAGGGATGGGACAAAGTTTTTTTATACGCAGAGAAACTAATTAAACCTCCAGTCTCTCGGGCAGGTGAAGCAGACATATCATCCCTAGATAGTTTAGTGATATAAATAACAATGTTAAGAAATTAAGAATATTTACTTTTAATATGTACCAACTTATGAACAGATGAAAATATAACAGTGATTTTATTTTATTTTCCTTACAGAATCAACCAGAATTATAGTTCTCAACATATTATGTTTAAAGAGTGAACCAGCAAGATTTTTTCGTTTTTCTTACAATACCTTTGAATAAAAATGGCAATCACAAATATAAATGATGCAGAAAAGTAAGCTTTTGAATAAACAAACGAATGAATAAAAGAATAAATACTATAAATGAAGAAGGTATTTTTATATGAATAGATGTTATTAAAGGATTAATGTTAAAATGAATAGATAAGTAAGTAGATTTTTTTTACAAATATAAGCACAAAACAGACAACAACTATAGATATAAGTAAGAACATGAAGATAAAACGACTAGTCCATCCATAATTCAGCTCACAAGCATGCGCCACAGTTAAATTAAAACGTATAAGTTCATTCCGGTCGCCTCACACACCCACACTCAATCTCGCTCTTACACTCACAGATGCAGCATTGTGTGCATTCGTTTGGAGAGGACGCAAGGTGTACCTTATCTAGTAGCTAATTGTTGCATCCACTCCTCGACAGATGGCGATTAGATCGAAAAATTGGTGCATTGTGAAATTCTCTTGCACTCCTAAAAATACACATTTGAATTGTGGAAGGGGTGACATTGCCCTGGGCATAAAGTGCTCACTTAAACCAGCCAGTGCCGACCTGTAAGCGTCAGAGCGCCCGTCGAGCGCCTCTAGAAAAATATAATAATTTTATGGAATTGTTTTTTTTTTATATTACATTAACAGCAAATATGTAGATACACTACATAAAATGTAAGTACATTACACAACATAAAAACAATAAGCGTATAAATCAAACCTATCAAATGTAACTACTATAAATTCCATGACTCAATAATGGATTGAATATAGAATTGACATTTCATTGGTTGAATTCAGAGTACAAAGTTGTGTAAATTGAATTTTGTTTTACGTTTATGATTTTTTATTTATTATTAATTGACATTGGCTGTTTGTTTACGTGACTATATAACGTGGATTCGGGCGGTGGATGGCTACGGATGATATTATAAATGCACAGACGAACATGTTAACCCCATTAAGGCTAACATTATGTAAACATGAAATTAACATTTAAAACAAAAATATTATTTTCTCGCTTGCTTTTTCCAGCAAGACATGACACTGTCAAATTAATGTTAGAGATTTGGCGAGAAAGTACACTTAAGAGTATGCATACCGACATTTCAAGAATTTCTAAAAACGGGAGACCTTCTATCTCGACAACCGTTACTAAATATGCTTTGGAACAAAATAGGGTAGATGCATTGAACCTTTATCTAGGGAATTACCGTAAAAGATTTTTTATATCTTGTATAGATTTCTCAAAAAAAAAATATTAAAAACGCCTCTGTACTTTTTTCCGAAAGACGGAAACTCGTTTTCCGAAAGTCGCGGAGTAAAAATTTTTTTTTGTACTGATAATATGCATCAAAATCTAGGGAATAACCGTAAAAGTTTTTTGATAGACGCAAAATTAACCCCAAAAAATGGAAAAAACGCTATTTTTACAATTTTATTATGCGATTCTCACGCGATTTTGAACCTTAATGCAGTGGGAAATGTCTGTGACGTCATTCCTGGTGCCATGCCCTTAACTCCACAATCAAACCAAGTGACGCATCAGGTATTATACTTACTATCTATCCATCTATATCTCCTCACGCTACATCCCTTACGGGGTAGGTAGAGAGGACAAAGCGCCAGACCGCCCCATCTTTATTCATACTTCTTGCTTCCGTCACATTCATGAAATGTGTCATACACCCCCTCCGATTTCAAAACTGTCCTCAAGGATCTTGTGGACATGATCGGTCCAGGTCAGTCTCGGATGGCCGTGCTTCATCATACCTCTTCCTTCACTCGTTTTATATATCTATTAGGTCATCCTGTCATTCATTCTTTCAACATGCCCATACCATCTAAGCTTACTCACTTTCATTCCAGTCCCTACACCCATCTCTTGTAACCCAAGTAATAAATAAATAAATAAATCTTCATTAGCATTAAAATTATCAGTGGCTACAAAACAAAACAATAGTAGTATGCTAAAAGGCGGATTCATTGCAAAAGCAATATCTTACAGTCAACCCGAATCAAAGAATTTATTCGAAAATACAAGAGATACAATTCACTCTCATACTAATTTTCAGCAAAATTAAGTTCACTACGCATTCTGGATGTCTTATATAGTGTGCGAAGAAACTTATCCTATTTCCTTTTTGTCATCCCTAATATAGATTAGATCTAGAACCTTTTTTTATGAGATTAGGATTATCGTGTGAGCTTCAGGAATACGAAAAGCTTGTCCTATAAATGGATCTGAAAGACCAGTAATCCTCAATGACAGGTTGCCCACTTTATTTCAGTGTTTTCAGGTTGTTGATGGATCAATGTTATACATTTTACTTACCTCTCCCCCTCGATAACATATTTTATCGACAGGATGACAAACATTACGAACTAATATTTTTTTCAAGTAGGTAGTTATATCAACAGATATACAGGGAAGGATGGACTTTCCAGCAGCTCGTCGGCTGGTTTAATTCGATCACTTTACATTTGACGGGGTCCGAAGCCTGGTGGTTGATAACGTGCTCGACTGTTAATCCAGTGGGCGCGGGTTCGATTCCCGATGCCGATCTACTCCACTTCACGACACAAGCTTTTCAAGCTTACTGTGTACAAAGGTTTATTTGGATTTATCTCGATTAACCCAGGTTCATTTAATTAAAAAAAAAAAACATTCACCGATTCCGGTTTATCCATCTGCCGCGGCCGGGAGTCGAACCCAGACGTCCAGCCTAACACACCGGTATTCTATCTGCTGTGTCATAAAGGTTGATGATCGAACCGAAAAGGCAAAATCTATACATTTGTACTATCGCCATCCGGGTTGATGTAACATATTCCTTTTGCAATAAGTCCGCCTTTTGGCACACTGCATCTCTTGTTTTTGTATCTGTACATATTTGCTGGCGAATGAAGATTTATTTATTTATTTTTATTTATCCATCCGTATTTGGTTAGCACGCTCCGACTAATCGATTATACTTCGATAAATCGATAGTTTTATGCATCGCAAATCGACTGTAAATTTCGAATATTTAAACTGTAAATGGCTCAATCGCCCATCACTATTATAAATGGTGCAGCTTAACACCAAAACCACTCATTACTAGTAGGCAGAGGCGGATTAAGTGTTGAGGCGCCCCTAGGCAAGCACCTCATCGGTGCCCCTCTAGCGTCCATATTATATTATAAATTTTAACTAGCACTTATACGAGGGCAGATCATTAAGTACCCGTGTTAGGTATGAAGATGAAAGTTTTTTCCATTTTTCTTTCTTTTTTTCAACGTCATCTTCTTTTAGGTCGATTCACTTATCCCAACACCTCAGCCATTTATTTAACCCCTCCAAAAACGCGATCTGGCAAACTCCTTAAAATACACCTCTTTCTCGGGAAAAATCTCCTTCTTTGAGCTGATTTTTACCCCCCGAGCCATGTTTTCATATGGGGGACCGAAAAATTAGTCGTAGAAAGCCAGGTTGGAAGAATATAATTGGTGCGGCAGCAAGTCGCGGCGTATTCATCCAATTTGGCCGCGACAGCCCCGAAGGAATGTGCTGGTGCATTATCATGTGGTGGTAAAACACTTTTTTTCTTAGCCAACTAGGGCCATATCTCCTTCAATTTTCCTTCAATTTCTCATCGAATCGCTCAAATAATTCACCGTAATACTATCTCATGATCGTTCTGCCTTTGTGCAAGAAGACCGTGGTGATATTCCCTTCGAATCCCAAAAAAATCGTGGTGGTGGCCTTTCCGGCCGATCGGACCGTCTTTTCCTCCTTTGATGGAGATTCACCCGGAAAAATACACTTTTTTGCCCATTTCTTGGTCCCTGTCGTATAATTATGTATCTAGATTTCATAAAAGGTGACGCAAGATGTAAAAACCCCATCGAATCTCGCTTAAAAAGGTCCAGAAACTGCTTGGACTTTGACACCTGTATCCGCTTGTTATTCAAAGAGAGCAATTGTGGCAGCCATCGCGATGCATCGGGCCGACACCTTTTGCACACTTAACTTGTTTTGAAAAATATTAATTGCCGTTTCGTACGGCACGCCTATGGCCTCAGCTACTTCACACACTTTGGTTCGGCGATCAGCAAGAATCATCTCGTGGACTTTTTCAAAGATTTCCTCGGTAACCCCTTCTGCCAGGCGACCTGGCCGCTTCTCATTAAAAACAGTTGCACGGCCCGTTAAAATTCGTTGAACCAAAATTGTATGTTTACAATAGATGGTGAACGGTCTCCATAGACAGCATCAAACTTCACTTTTATTTCATCGCGTGTTTTTCGACCCAAAAATGAGGAGCCAAATTCGGATAAATTTTGTTATTTTTAAATTTTTTCGAGAAACACTCAACAGGGGTCATTAAACTGGCTGCCAAAAAATAGCTAATCCACGAATCGGTCCGAAATTCAGTATGGTGTCGTCTGAAGGATGGTTCCACACGATGGTAATATCATTTTCCCTCAGCACAGCCACATTTCTTCAAGCACGGGTTGCATGGGGATTGATCCGCCCTCGTATATACTATAATAACTAATGCTGCGCCACACGGCATAACCCATCGTGATGCCCCATCCCGTTGGAATTTTGGAATAAAATGTGTAAATCTGTGTCTCCACCAATCTACATACCAAGTTTCATCAAAATCAGTTTAGTAGTTTTTTTTTAAATCTTCTATTTTAAAATCATGCGATGTCGAAATAATCATGAAGGTGGAGCATGCTTCGGGAACTCTACATCTCTATAGAATTATATAATCTTTTATATTGTGTAAGTAGGTGCATATTTACTTACACAACAATTTTTTTTTTTTTTATATTTCATCGCGCGGCTCGCGCGGCTCGCGCGCCCCTTTGTAACCTCGCGCCCCTAGGCACGTGCCTACTTTGCCTTATGGATAATCCGCCACTGCTAGTAGGCCTACCAGCTTTAAAACAGCAACGCAGTAGTTAACATGTACGTAATAATACAGATATAGGTTTTATACTGACGCACAATATCACTAACATTGCGGGTAAGCTGCTGGTATTATACGTACGTACATACACACAACATTAACTGCGATATCTATTAGAGCTGTGTCAATAATGGTCAACAGTTAATCTTCAACAGTTGTTATTATTTAACACGTCAACACTGTTGACATAAAAGTATATATTGTCTGTTAACGTTAATCCACGCCAATACCAGAGTGATTATGTGAATATTGCAACCAAACGCTCGAAAAGAAAACTAAGCAAAATTGCCGCGCGTATTAGCCCGTCAACAGTAATATTTCTAATATCAACAGAAAAATGAACGACTACTGTACGGTACTGTTATTAATCTCGCGATGTCATTGGCCACCGGTCAACAGTAGCGCCCGTTGACCAGTGACCAATGACATAGCGAGATTCATTAGCATTACGCGCGGGACGTTAACGAAGAATCTTCCGAAATCGATCATTATCGAGGCGACCATATTAACGTTAGCAGTTAACAATAACTAATAATCGAGTTTAACATTATAGCATCTGTTAAGAGTATGCATACCGAGATTTCAAAAATTATCTAAAAACGGGAGATAATATATCTCGACAACCGTTACTAAATATGCTTTGGAACAAAATATTGTAGACGCATTGAACATTTATCTAGGGAATAACCGTAAAAGATTTTTTATATCTTGTATAGATTTCTCAATTTTTTTATTAAAAACACCTCTGATCTTTTTTTCCGAAAGACGGAAACTCGTTTCCCGAAAGTTGCGGAGTATTTTTTTTATGTACAGATATTATGCATTAAAATCTAGGGAATAACCGTAAAAGTTTTTTGACAGACGCAAAATTCACCCCAAAAAATGGAAAAAAACGCTATTTTTACCATTTTATCATGCGATTTTGAACTTTATTGCCGTTGGAAATGACTGCGACGTCATTCTTGGTACCAGGCCATAACAAGACGACCATATTAACGTTAGCAGTTAACAATAACTATTAATCTGTTAAAGTTAACTTCAGTTAGCGTAAACGCCCACCACAAATATCAATAATATAACTAACAAAGTAGAGTTTTATGCAAATCGCTTGTATCGATTCTTATACCACTGCGCTATGCGGTTACATAGTAAGAATTCTCTACAAGAATATTTCACTTTCATTCTAATAGTCATTTTCATAAACTATTTACTGCATAGTATGTCGCTAGAATGATAGTGAATAAACTTAAATGGTTTGAAAATGAAGGCCGCCCCGGAAGACCGCCAAAACGATGGAGGGGCAGCTGGACTTCAGCCTCCCAAGAATGAATAAACATCTCTCAAGATCTAGGAAAAGATGTAGAAGAAGAAGGTTTGAAAATGTTGAGAGAATGAATGACGATAGGATGACTAAAAAGGTATACATATATGGGTGAATGAAGAGGTGTGAGGAAGCGTGGCCTTTCGAGACTGATCATATCGACCAGATCCTCAAGGATAGACGCTTTTTGAGCAAAAAGAATCGGAGAACGTGTATGAAAATTTTAACGAATGTGACGGAAGCAAGGAGTGTATTTCTGAGGATAGGGCGGTGCATTCAAAATGGGCGATTATTCCACTCTCAATCAAAAATTATTACAATGTTATATTACAATTACAATGTATTACAATATAACGATAAGTTCGCCCTAGTGAACAACGTTTTATAATCTGTACTATGTCCATTTTGTATATTTATATGTGTTTGTTGTTTACTTTAAGTTTATTTATTTATTTATCGTATGGCCAACATCACGCCTATATCATATAACATTCGTTATGTCAAAGTGTAAAAATAAAAGTCAAAAGCGCAGAGTGAACTGCTTGTCAGAGACTTAAATCTAGATTTCTTATGTATTGTAAGTTTAAATAAATAAATTTAAAAAAAATGTATTTTTTCGCCTGTAACTCTTTTTTCATACAAAGGCAATCCACCCGATAACGAATGATTAATACAAAATTTTAGGCGAAAATGTGTAGTATAAAAATAAATCTCATTATTTTTTCTTCAATTTATGTTATCCTATTTTCTTCGACAGACTAACGGCTTAGGAGCTAAAGCGCATCGAAAGTCCTACAATCCTTTAAAAGGAAATTAATAAAGTAAACAAACTATTAGTTTTTTTACCTCTTTTTAGCGCATAACACTCAGATATTGAAGTGTCGTCATTAGTGAATAAACTAAGCAAGATTACAGAAAAGGATGAATGTATCTACTCTCCCACTCCAATTATCTGAGAATAAAATGAATAATTTGCAGCATTTGTCTCTCTTGATTCTGCGTGACATCAAATGTTGGAGCGAAGCCAGCGATAGTATAGTACAAGCCTACATCCTCGAATTCCATCACCACCATGATTAGTGACGTCACCTTGTATCGGTGACAAACACCTTGTCTCGGTGACAAACACTTGAACTACGGAATGTTTTTTTCCCATACATTTTCGTGGTGTAATCATCGTCAAATGTCAGTTGGGCATGGCCTTTATGAACAATATGGCGTCGGCCTCGGTTGGAGATATAAAACAATTGTCCAATTCAAAACAACAAACAAAAAAAAACGTATTTTTCATTCTGGTAAGACCATAGAATAACAACATAAAGAGGGCACCTTCCGATCTGGGATGCCATTTTGTAACTCTACTCGCTCGCTATGCGACGTGTATACGACGCGAGTACAAACAATCATTGTACGTCGTATACACGTCTCATAGCGAGCGGGTAGAGTTACAAAATGCCAATGCTGGTTTCGTAAAATTCGCGACATTGAGACTACGTTGCTCAAGAACACAAACTCAAATTCTTTGGTGCACACTTCGCCCTTCGCAGAAAGCAAAAAGCTCGTGTCTTCAATAGGTAGGTACCAATAGGCGATAGAATAGAATCATGTTCTTTGGTAAAACCTATTTTTTTTTTATTGTCAAATTTAATTCATGAAATGTGTAGGTACTAATAATGGTGTCCGGTAAGTTCGTCTAAAATCAATAATTGGTCTAAAATCAATTCGTCTTAAATCGACGAATTGATCGTTAGGCAAATTGATTTTGGCCGAAATGATTTTAGACCAGTTGAATTTAGACGAACTGATTTTAGACGATCTTACCGGAAACCACTAATAATAATGTCGGTATATATGTTTTTAAAAGTATCGCAAAAATTATAACTTTTTTTTTTAACAAAATACAAAGATTCTAGCATTCTAGATTACACAAAATTAACCATAAATAAAGAAGTCTAAAAGAAATATTAAAACGTGTTGGCAAAGAGTTTCATTTTATTATTTAATTCGACATTCCAGAGGATTTCATGCAAATATTTTGCTGTTCTATTATTTGGAATATAATATCAAGAAACAAAACATTAAACCACTTCTTTAAATTTGTTATTCCGTGATTTAAAATTCTTTTGCATTGTGTAACAGATTTTTCTAAAAATTCAGCTGGCGTTCCATATTTAAAATTCAAATTTTGTTCCGATTTCAAAAAGTAAATTGTACATGTCACGCTAACGTCAGATGTTAGAATGGATCGCATTGCTACCTTTTTTTTTTTCATAAAAGGTTTGTTAAACTGAATGTTTTTCTGCGTGTGCTTTGTACAATGTTTTTTTATTAGAATTTGTGTGGTGGACAAAAATTTAGCTGAAATATAGTCAGGATTATTAATGTTGAGTATAGAAGTGACTGATGTGGTTGAGAGGATAGCGGTGCAGAAGTAGAGATGGGTGGGGCACATTGCGAGAATGCAGGACAACAGATGGACGAGGAGACTGCTGGAGTGGAGACCAAGTGGCGATAAAAGACCACAAGGGCGACCACCTACCAGATGGATGGACGACAATAAGAGGCTTGCCGGACCCCAGTGGATGGGAATGGCACATGAGCGGGAGAGGTGGAGGAGAAGAGGGCAGGCCTATGTCCTGCAGTGGGCAAACGCGGGCTGATGATAATTGTTACAAAAGAATCGTGGTTTCCGTATTATCTTCATGATAACCTTTTGTCCTTAGAAAATGTCTGCCATAAACTGCACCCACAGACAGCAGCAGGATTAAAAAATTGGTGCATTGTGACTTTTTTTAAATGTACCATTATACAACTTCTAAAAATGAGACGTTTGACAGCAGGGTGTGACGGAATGGGTGAACACTGCTCGGGACATAAAGTGATCACTTAAGCCAGCCAATGTCAATTCGTCATCGTCGGAACACCCGTCCTGCGTCATCCCTAAGGGAGTTTCTACAATGCTTCAGGAAAACTTCACTGTAAAATCTTTTTTAGTTAAACACTAGATATAAATTAGTTACGAAATTAGGCCTACTGCCAATGATTACGAAAATCTACAATTTTCAGTTATAAAACACATCATTATAAAAAAATATCCAAACGCTTGACTAATTTTCCGTAAGAAACAGTTTTATCTTCGATTCGCACGAATAAAACAAATATATTTTTAAAAGAAACAATTTATCCATAACTTCATCAATAGACAGAACTGATGTAAAATGTAGATAATTATGTTCATTAAGGCTCCCGACCCAAGTATGACGTCACAAAATTTTCTCACGGCATTAAGGTTCAAAATCGCATGATATGGTAAAAATTGCATTTTTCCCATTTTTTTGGGGTTAATTTCGCTTCAATCAAAAAACTTTTACCGTTATTCCCTAGATCTTAATGCATATTATCAACACAAAAAAAAATCTCCACAGCTTTCGGGAAGCAAGTTTCTATTTTTAGGAAAAAAGATCAGACGTGTTTACACATCTATACAAGATATAAAAAATCATTTACGGTTATTCCCTAGATAAATGTTCAAAGCATCTACCCTATTTTGTTCCAAAGCATATACAGTAAGGTTGTCGAGATATAAGTTCTCCCGTTTTTGGAATTTTGGAAATGTCATTATGCATACTCTTAATATCAGAAATATGTATATTTAGTATTTGTTTGTTTGTTTTATAAATAAAATAACCGCAAACAGTTAGATGACAGTGATTAATGAGTTTTGATTTGGAGAAAAGAAAAATGTAGTTTAAATACTCGTAAATGTTTATTCTTTGTTGAATTGCTATTATTGCCAACCCTGTAAATCTAGATTTGGAGTGCGTTTTTTATGAATTGTTTTTCGGCCAAGCGATTCACTTTATTGTCGATGGTTCTTTGGTATAAAAATGCGCTAAAAAATAGCGTTGCATGCAAATTTGTTTTATTTTAAATGAATCTAGGTTTATCGAAATAAACCCAAATATATCACTAAAACTAAATTGAAGGAATTGAATTTTCAGAAAATACCCCATACAACATCTTTGTACACTTCACAGAAAGCTTAAAACCTTGTGTTGTGAAGTGGAGTAGGTCGGGGATTGAACCCGCGCCCACTGGATTAACAGTTGAGCGCGTTACCAACCAGGCTACCGACCACCTCTTTTTGTTTTCGTTTACTTATAGAACAATTTTAATTAAATGGATTTTGTAACAATTTTAGAAAAAATATTTTATGATCAGAAAACAATGTGATTTTTTTTAGAGTTTTTGTCATTTATTGAGTAAAAGTATCCTATTTATTTGTCCAGAGGAGGGC
This sequence comes from Ceraclea dissimilis, assembly GCA_963576895.1. Lineage (NCBI taxonomy): Eukaryota > Metazoa > Arthropoda > Insecta > Trichoptera > Leptoceridae > Ceraclea > Ceraclea dissimilis. The sequence continues at coordinate 15,063,060 of OY756370.1, forward strand.
AGCTGCCCCCTGACCCCCCTGATGACGCCCACGAACCATAATATACTCCACTCAAATGGACCAGAATAACAAAAGTTTCAGATTTTCAATTTCTCTTTTAAAAACACGAAATATCTTCATAGTATTTGTTAAAAAAATATCTAATATTTTTTTAACAAAGAGTATACACGGAGAGAAATGAATACCCGGAGTGAAATAACAAAATATAACAATTTGTGAAAATATGTATAATATATATTTGTAATATATAGGGAAACTGTATTCTTTACATAGTCAGATGAACCGGAACAAATGAAGTTTTATATAATAAATGTAGTTTAGTGGTAGATATTAATAACAGTCACAATTTCCTATAAAAAAAATCTATAAAAAAACTACTTTCTGCCCATTTCTTCGTTGCTGGTTCTTCGGGTTTCCTTACTGCGTGCAGAGTGTTTGAATAACCGAGATTTCGGCGGCGATACTGCTGCCATCTTCAGGATGAAGTAGATTTTGTATGTAAAAGTCCGTCGAGGTATCAGTGAAAAACTACTTCACCCTGAAGGTGGCAGCGGCATCGCTGCTGAAAACTTGGTTATTCAACCACTCTTCACGCAGTAAGTAAATCCGACGAACCAACAACGTAGAAATAGATTCATCACTTTGCGAAAGCTTCTTCTTCCTAACTTAATGTAGGCTTAAATGGCAATGGCCAGTGCACAAAGCAAGACAAGACGAAAATAGATGAACACCCAGACTCACTCTTCCCATACTGGAAGGCATGGGAAAACAGAAGAGGTGTCGGACGACCCCAGAAAAGATGGTAAGACGACGTGACCTCGGTAGCGGGTAGGCAATGGGTCAGAAGGGCGAGGCGAGGGTTAGAAAAGACTGGAAACAAATTGATTCAATTCATCAAAAAAGACAATTCTGCATCAAAACATTAAAAAAAAACAATTCTGGAAACAAAAATAGAAGAAGCCTATATCCAGCAGTAGAAGTACCAAGGCCGATGAAGAAGTAGAAGAGTTTGTTAAAATAGCAGTGACTGTTATTTCACAGCACTCTGGAGTGAGAACCTATTAAGAGCGGTACAATATTATTGTTCGTATGAATGAAGGAAAGTACACAGAGCAAATTGATGTTTTGTTGAATGTTGAATGGAAACAAAGGCAACAGAGAGCGTCGCTCATTGGCTGCCTAAGGCGCCTCGTTACTATATTAACACCACTCGGAAACCGCCATTTAAACAACAGTGAAGCAACTTTGTAACAGATATAATAATATCGCGATATAATTACATACATGCATAATATATTAAATGACATAACCGTATCTACGTTAAGTTTTGAATTCAGAACGTGTTCCAAAACGCAGAGCAATCTTGTTTTAAATTTGTTTTGGTTTCCATTTCCACTTTGTACAATATTTATCACAAACACAAAGTTCTCAATTTGAATTCTTCTAACAATCACAATATTTTTGTAATTACTTTTTTTTTTCTTTTTCTTTTCTGCTGGATATTTTGTTTATTCTTCGCTATTCATTCTTGTCCGTTATATTTTTTTGTTTTTGAGTACATATAATGTAAGTACTTGTCTACATTATTCTTACCTTTTGCATTTATATTTTTTGATATGTAAAACACCCGTTAATCATTGGAAAAGTATAACAGTTTTTTTGTGCACTCTATGTGGCACATCAAGCGAGCAATGACCATACTAACTGAAGGGTTAAAAATGTACAGTTCACCAGTGGCGGATCCAGGATTCAATTTGGGAGGAGGCTGAAGGTCGTCACATGCAAAAATGACTTTGTGGTATTAAAAATATGAGTTATTTTGAGACTGAGTGAAAAACCAATACCTATCGTTTGATTTATTTTCTTTAAATAAAAAATGTATAAAAATATTCTTAGAAAATTCTTGACGTGATTTATTTATTTATTTATTTATTATGACATAAACGGCCATACGGCCTTTGAAAAATACAAAATATAATTAAAAACAATAAAAATTTCTCATAATTGGTAGCATAAGCGAATGTAGTACTAAACATAAAATCATATAAATACATAGATACAGCGTAAGGTCGATAATAATAGTAAAATAGTTGAATTACAAAATAAAAATATTGAAACGGTACAACACAATACAATAATCAACCGATACGATGAGAAAACGATGTGGTAATAATGTGATTCTTCGGAAACTATAAGTTTTATATAAAGTACTGTCACTCATGGTTCTGGATCCGCTAGTGCAGTACACTGAGAAAAAAATGCGAAGAAAATTTCCGCTGCAACAGTGTACCTACTTCTACAAACATACTGCATGAAGTATAACCTTGAACAATATTATTACAAAGTCCTTATGTTACTTACTGGAGTAATAATATAATTTATGACTAAGCGTGTAAACTCGCTTACATGAAGCAGTAGGTACAAAAAACTACCCTGCTTACGTATGTCGTATACCTATAATAAAATATACAACATGCGACGGTTTTAATGTATGTAAAATAACATTATTAACATACTAAAATGTTTATGTTTTTCATTCAAGGTAATGCAGTGTAAAATGTAACGTAAAAGTGAAAGCGAAAAACATAATTAAAAAAAAAAAAGAAGATTATGAGGTAGTCAAAGACATTATATTATTAAGTACTACCTAGACGGCGTACTCAATGCTAGTAGTGTAAGTTAACTGGTGCCCACAAACTGTCGAATCGTATGGAGAATTTTGACAGTTTTATTTTTTTATTTTTTGAAATTTGGCTCTCATTTGCTCTGTAGTTAAGAGACCAGTAGAAGGAATCAGAGCTATTACTTCAGCTCCAGTAGGGAACTACTATGGATTATAAATAACACTGGACCTGCACCAAACTGGGAGGTTCTTACCTGACATTGGTGCAATTACCTCATAATCCTACCATAATAAATTTTCATCCCGGATCTACACTCTATAAGCTTGCCAAACTTCGACAAGCCATCACAAATTCGAACGTGTGGATAGGGCGTTTGGCTTGGCTTGCTAACGCTTGTGGTCGATTTGATCGAGTGTCGATTTTCTCCCAAATCAAAAGATGTTTGCGGCAAACGCTTGTTCAGGCTTGGAGCTTGCTGCAAGTGCCAAACGTGTGGACCCGTTCTCACGCAAAATGTCAAAAATGCAGTAAATGACAGTATCGCTCCGACTCTAGATGTACTTTAAAAAGATTCTCGAGTGGCAACCTAGAATGAGCAGAAAGAGCGCAGGAATGCCTCAGGCAAGATGGTCTGACGATATGAGACGAATCGCAGGATGCAAGTGGATGCAACATGCCCAAGACAGTAATCTGTGGAAAATCAAAGGGGAGGCATTGGAATCTAAACGGCTGAGAAGAAGATAGTGAATAGAGTTTTACCAACAAGATTGGTTAACAAGTAGTTATATCTCAACAGATACACAGCAAAGGATGGACCTTCCATCAGGCTTATGACTGATCGTAGGCTGGCTTAAAGTGATCACTTTATACTCAAGCAACATTCACCAATTCTAGTCCATCCATCTGCCACGGCCGGGAATCGAACCCAGACCTCCAACATGACAAGCCGGTATTAGGTCTGAGTTCGATTCCCGGTCGCGGCAGATGGATGGACTGGAATTGGTTATTGTTACATAAGTGTAAAGTGATTACATTAAGCCAGCCTACGATCAGTCATAAGCCTGATGGAAGGTCCATCCTTTGCTGTGTATCTGTTGAGATATAACTAATTTTTATATTCAACTACGACATGTAGAAAATTCCGATGGTCTCACAAAGATTTTGATTTTCAAAATAAGATTAGTTAATATAAATTAGTGGATAATGTAGAAGTAGCTGAAAGAATTCCCAAAGCTAGTGTTAAAGTTAGTCTAGTATAAAATAATGCACTTTAGTTTCAAAGCTGTATATTTATATATACCTGTCTAATAATTATTGTTAATGAAAAAAGTTTCCACATTTTCCCCCAGTGTACCTATTATTATTATGTTATTGTGATGTGAAATTAATTGGATCAAGGCAAATGCGACTTGCACCAATTATTGATTAAAATAATTAGCGCTATTGTATCATGGCGGGTAATTGTTAATTAAAAAATGTGGAAAAATTAAATGATTAATTACCTTAATTGATTCATGGTAGTTTTTTATTCTGATGAAGTTTAGGAGTCGCAAATCGCTAATATTATTTATTTATTTATTTATCAGCAAGGCACACTTACAGACATTGAACACAAATTAGCCTAAAGAAAAACATTACATTAAATATAGTTCTTTCAAAGCCCTATTACAGTGTACACAAAGAATTCATATCATGGGGACAAATACTTGTTGAAAATATAAAGAAAACTACCTAATCTAAATTAAATTCTCTTAACTACTTCTTCAAAAACCTACCTATTAACCTACTAATTACAAATAAATACAAATAAAGAAGATAATACGTCATTATTATTTTTTTCAATGAAGGATCTCAGCAAATAAAAGTCCGACTAAACAATGTTATATGCAGTATTCCCACAACAGTGTAGAAGAATTTAAGGATGAACATTGTCGGGCTTACAACCGACCTCGGCTGGCTTAAGTGATCACTTTACCCTCTAGAAACATTCGCCATTTCAGTTCACCCCGGCTGGGATTCGAACACAGACCTTCGTCTCGCATAGTAGGGATCATATCCAACAATTTTATACATCTTTAGAAACTTTTGATATTACTGAACGATATAAGCTACTAAGATTTTCGGTATATTAATCGAGAACTATATAATAAAGTTTTTAAAGTAAATAAATTTGAAAGGAATTCTACAAAAATATCGCTATCCCGTTTTTACATTTTCTGTTCCTTTCTCTCCCACGGCATTAATACGACAAGTTGTAAATAATGTAATATAAGCACACATGTCACTAACTGCCCCATTTTAATCAAAAAACTGTATTCTTTTTCTTCACATTTTTTCTTTTAAGGCCCATCTACTCGTCTACGAGTGATCTAATAACCGGAATATTATGTACCTATGAAAGTTTCCCAGTAAATTACACTAGTGTTAAATAATAAAACTCTGAAAGAAGACATAAAAGGGTATTAGGTGAAAATTATGCGTTTAATTTATTTAACGCCATCTACCGGACGGGCGTATAAACAATATTAATATCAAGAAGTTAGATGCTTTAATAAATTATGACTCAAGATTTATGAGTATGTCATACCTTAAATATATTATTTATTTATTTATTTATTTATTTATTCATTAATATACGATCATGTAGATCATTTACATATTACAATATTATATTTAAATACAATAACCTACAAAAACAAAAATTATGTACTAAGCAACATACCCACAACAAATTGTAACATTTTATTTACTTAACAATAACAAACTAACAAAATACAGGCTCACACAGAGCAGTAGCGGACTGACATCAATTCGCACTATTGTCTATTAGAAGTTTTTTTTATTTATTTATTTTTTACGCAAACATAACACACAACAGGAACAAGATTATATACATTTACAATAAGAATAAGTACTTAATACTTACTAGGGCGAGCTTATCGCTGTCATCCAGCTAACCTAATTTTTTTCAACAGTTTTTTGTTTCAGTTATTTTTAGAATTCTGTTTTTACTTTATCCCCTTACACCGTATCCCGTGTAGGGTAGGCAGAGAGAACATATCGCCAGACTTTCCTATCGCTTCCGTTTACTCATGCAATTCGTTGTACACACCCTATTTTGTTGGTGATGACTTTTTATTATACAATATTGCTTTTTTGTGAAGCGTCCTCGAGGTGCTCCGGCACAAAGACGGCGCTATATAAATGTTCCAATTATTACAATATCTTTTACTCAAAGCGTTTCCATCCTTGAGAATCTGCTAGACATGATCAAGCCATGTGGTTCTTGGATGGTTGCTATTTGTCACTGGTTACCTCAAATCATGATAAATATCGTAACGACAGTATGGTTACATGAAAACATTTGTAAGAGAAAATTCCAATCTAAAATACCAATGTATAAACAGTTTTAGTTTACATATTCCGTTTGTTTTGTTTCACGAAGTGTGTGCTTAATAATAAACATACCAAAGTCATAAAACGTACTTCAATGTACAAATATAACATTAAAAATTCAAAATCACACATTTAATACGAACACACGTCAGGTTTGTAGGGGTAAATACGATATTTAACAGATTTATTACTAACATTACGATGGTTTCCAAACCGTTTTACGGGTTTAATTTAATTGCTTTATTTATGAAATTATAAATATATCTACATATCTACGATTTACAGCTGTTTTACAAGATTCTTCACTCCGTTGTTTTTACAGTGTTTTTTTTCCGTGAGCATATTTTGTAATCGTATTTTCAACCATTTCCTGACTATTTAGAAATCTACATAAAACTTTGCAAACGTACGTAAACTCAGTGACAATACGATTCTGTAAAAAAAATAGATCAACTTTCTCCAGAAACAAAAAAAAATGTAAGGCGATTCAGGGGATCCAAGGGTCGTGTGGGGTCGTGTATGAAAGGGCACTGGAAAAGAAATCCAGATCGTAAGTCAGACAAGCCCAGATCCTTTTTGAATAAAAAAAGAATAAATCAGTAAAGGTTTTTTTTTTATTAAAACAACATTTTGTGACTTCATGTCCTAGAACGGTTTTTCGTAGTCTTCCAAACTATACCAAACATGCCCTTCCGAGGCTCTTAGATCCCTCCATTCGAATGACGCCTCCCACCAAAAAGAGACTGAATCAAAATTTGTAAAAAGATATGAGTTCTATTCGTTAAGCACTTTCGTGAGATAGGTACCAAACACGGCGGTATGTGATGACTGGATCCTCTCCATCTTCCGAGGCTTGAGCTGGACAACATCTGACTTACAATCTGAATTTATTTGTAACATATACTAAACATCACCCCATACAACCCTTGGATCCCCCTCAAACGCTTTAGATATTTTTTGTCTCTGGAGTAGGCCTTGGTCAAAAACAAAAAAAGACAGTGCACAAAGTTGTTAGTGAACCATTGTTTGGCGGAATTAGGTTGAATTAGCTATAAGGTTTTATTCAGGATTTATTTGGGTCAGGACACACAGAGAGAGTAACATCCAACATGCAAGGATAATATGTAGATTTATATTATAAACACAAAGGCGTACTTTACTTACTTACCTGTTTAATTTTAAAACACGTAAACAAAATAATATATTCGTGTGTTCATATTGCTCTAAACAGAATAATATACTAGCATAAAATCAGAGATGTAAAGGACTTTGAGGTTTTCCCGCTAGGTTGTTCTTACAGTGAACACGTGCATCGTGTTGTCGTATCGTAGTAGTGTTTTGTGTTTCTTACAAGAATATACAAGTTGGAATCAACATTATTATTTTCGTATTTTAAAAATCATTAAGGGTGATTGGTATCCCCTATTTTTGTTTTTCCATTTTATTTTAATTTTTCTTTTTTTATATTACCGTTTTATATTTTATATTATTAGTTTTGTACGACGGCTGAGTGGCGGGGGCGATGGAGGGTTCGTTGGAACCCCCCGACCCCAGAAAACGGGGGAGGCCGTGTGATGTGTCGGCGGAGGACCCCTCCGCACTTAAGAATCCAAGACCCAATCCGATTGCTGACTCGCTAAAATATAGTAATAGTTCTCCAGGACCGTACATCGTCTTCGTACAGAGCAATGTAGAGGCAAAGCCGCTATATTCTATGACCTTTGGCAGTATATTGTTTAAAAATAAGGTCGATGGAATTTCCCTGGGTGGAGTGCAAGCAGAGGGCCGCAACAAAATTTCTATAAAATTTAATTCACCTGCTTCAGCAAATAACTTTATTTCTTCTACTTTCATAATTGAAAATAATTTAAAAGCTTATGTGCCTTCATTTAAGGTTACAAAAATGGGTTTAATTAGAAATATCTCCACGGACTTCGAGGTGGAAGAGATATGCGCTAATCTGGCCGTTCCTGGGAATATGAAAGTGTTAAAAGTGCGAAGGTTAAATTATAAGGATTCCACGACTGGATCACCAGTGTGGAAACCTTCACGCTCCGTAGTGGTAATGTTTGAGGGACAAACCCTCCCTCAAAATGTTTACTTCTACCACAATTCACTAAAAGTAGAACAGTACATATTCCCTACTATATTGTGTTACAACTGCTGCAGATACGGGCATACGAAGAATATGTGCCGTTCCACACCTCGTTGCTATAAATGTGGAGACTCTCACGCTAGCGAAACATGCTTAACAGTTAGTCGGTCCTGTGTAAATTGTAAGGGCAAACATGCAGCGTCAGACTTAAACTGCCCTGAGTTTACGAGGCAGAAAAACATCAAACACTCAATGGCGATGGATAACATTTCATATAAGCAAGCGTCAATTATTCACCCTCCTGCTATTGCAAGCTATGCCGAAAAAACTGCTTCAACCCCTGTCGTAGTCAGTTACTCTCGTCCAAGGTCACGCTCTCCTCGTAAATCTCCTCCAACGACACCATCCATAGATTTGAAAAACCATAACGCACAACTTTTTTACACAAACGGTGAGATCCCACACTCAAAAAATGGATGTGCTCTCCCAGGTCCGTCTAATTCATTGGATGTACCTACTTCTTATTCCGAACCTTCGAGTGATATTCAATCCACCATAAATTTAATTACTCAACTTCTCCTACAAATTTTGTCCTCATCTAGCCTACCGTCCAACGCTGCATCAATTATTCCTTTGTTACAAAATTTAATTATTCAAAATGGCCCCTATCAATCTAAGTAACAAATTAACCGTACTTCAGTGGAACAGCAGGAGCGCTGTTGCACATAAAATCGAACTTCTTCATATCCTTAATTCTTATAAAGTATCAATTGCGGCTATCTCTGAGACATGGTTCGATCCTGGCTCCGAGTTTAGAGTCCCAGGATATTCAGTTTTGCGCGATGATCGCGCAGACGGCTATGCTGGTGCCGCCTTACTAATCTCTTCTAACCTCCCTGTATCTCAAATCCCCCTTCCTCAAAATAATAATTTTCAAATTGTTGCAGCCTTAATATCGAATACGATCTTCGTATCAGTGTATACCCCACCGAGAACAACAATCGATCTGAATTACTGGAATTCAATCTTGCCTCTATTTACCCATCCCTATTATATTCTTGGCGATTTTAACGCTCATTCCACTTCCTGGGGTAATCAGCGCAATGATTCTTACGGCAATCGAGTGCTGGAATTTGTTGACGATAACAATTTGTGTATTCTGAATGACGGTTCCCCCACTCTTGTTCCTCTACCCAATCAACAACCTAGCGCAGTGGATTTATCTATATGTACTCCCGACCTTGCTCCACTCTCTCAATGGTCAGTCCTAGAGGACTCCCACTCTAGTAACCACTATCCAATTATTATGATTGTTGATAGGAATATTGAAAAATTAACCTCTCGCTGGAGTCAAGTTAGGGGCTACAATACCAAACGAGCAGATTGGAGCCTCTTTGGGGCGCAAGTTGAGGAGGAATTGGATAATCTGTCTCTAAACGAATCCCAAAACTCAATCAATGAATTACCTGAAGTCATATGTTCAATTTTTAAACGCTCCGCAGATGTTTCGATTCCAAAGAAAAGACCAGGTTTTAAAGTAGCCAACTCCCCTCCATGGTGGGATGAGGAGTGCTCTGAGGTTATAGTCAAAAGAAAAGAAGCAATGAGAACTTACAGAAGAGATATGAACCAGACGAATTACTTGAATGTCAAGAAGGCGCAAGCTAATGCGAAACGAACTCTAAGAAGAAAGAAAAGACAAGGTTGGAAGAATTTTTGCGAGTCACTGTCCCCTGCTGCTCCTATCGGTAGTATCTGGGAATCCATAAAAAGATTTCGTAGATCATTGTCTTCAGTCGTGAGTCACTCTCAGCATAAATTATGGCTCGATGGGTTCGTGGACAGATTGGCACCTCCCTACGTGCCACATATCCGGGAATTACCATCTCCAGCATCTCTACCTCTTGGAATATCAGAAATAGAATCACCTTTTAGCTATGACGAACTTCTAGCGGCTATTAAATCCGCTGGAGACTCATCCCCTGGTATAGATGATATTCCTTACTCCTTCTTCCGCAACGCTCCAGAAAGACTTTTGTCATTACTATTGAAATTATATAACTCAGTTTTAAAATCTGGGTCAGTTCCACCAGAGTGGCGAAGACAACTGATCGTTCCTATCCCGAAACCAGGAAAAGATCCTGATCTAAGTTCATCATATCGACCTATAGCTCTCTCTTCGTGTTTCGTTAAAATTCTGGAACGAATGTTGAAGTTAAGACTGGAGTGGCATATGGAGGGTAATTCTTTGGCCCCACCATGGCAGTTCGGCTTTCGCAGGACATATTCATGTATGGACAATATCTCAACACTCGTATCTGACGTACGCTTGGCCCATACCAAGGGGTCAACGGTTGCATCGGCTTTTTTGGATATCGCAAGCGCGTATGATAATGTTTTACTTCCTACTCTTCAAAACAAATTACTAGATCTAAACATTCCGTGCTCGATTACCAGGCTGATCTTTAATATATTATGCGAAAGACAGATCGTGGTTCAGGATTCTTCTGGAACATATACAAGAACTATTTACAAAGGCCTTCCACAGGGATCAGTCCTAAGCCCTATATTGTTTAACATATACACCGTTGATATTCAAATATTTATCCCATCTAACTGCCAGATCCTACAATATGCGGACGACTTCGTTTTGTACTGTAGTCACAAGTCCATCACCACTGCTGTATTTAATTTAAAAAGAGCCATTCTAGCAATGAAATCATGGACCGAACACAATGGTTTGGACCTTTCCCCTTCCAAAAGCCAAGTTGTGATCTTCTCCAGAAAACATAAAATCCCTGATATTTCAGTCGTAATTGATAACTCTGAAATTCCGATTCAGGATCATGTAAGGTTCCTCGGCGTCTTCTTACAGAGAAAATTGTCTTGGAACATACATATTGAGCACGTAATTAAAAAATGTGAAAAGGGAATTAATGTTCTTCGATCTATATCGAGAGTATGGTGGGGATCCCACCCTTCAACAATGAAACTTCTGTATAATGCCCTTGTAAGAAGTCACCTAGATTACGCTTCTATCGTCTTGGAGCCCTTACCAAATTATCTTACTCTTAAGTTAGAGAGAATTCAGTCCAAGTGCCTTCGTCTTATTCTGGGTGCGATGCGTTCTTCACCCATCGTTTCTCTACAGATGGAGTGCAACCAAATGCCTCTATCGCTTCGGAGAGAATATCTCTCTTACAATTATCTTATAAAACGAATAAACAACCCAACTCATCCAATTAAAGCTATTCTTAATCGTCTTCTCATTTTATGTAATGAACATCGATTCTGGCGTAACAAAGCCCCGCCTACTTTGGTGAAATGTCTCTCATATTTCAATGCAAACTTTACCATCTCTTCTAACGCTGTCCCTCCTCTCTTCTCAATTTCATTCAATGCAGCAGTGGCTATTCCAACTATTCTCGAGTCCGTAGGACTAGGATTAGACAGATCTATAAAGTGGACTGACCCCTCCTTCGTGAATCAAAAATTTTGCTCAGAAATGGAGTCCAGATGGCCAAACCACATCCAAATTTTTACCGATGGTTCAAAGTATCAGGATAGATGTGGCGCCTCGTTCATTATTCCCTCCTTGCGAGTGGAAAAAAAAGTTAAATTGTCATGTGAATTTTCAATCTTCTCGGCCGAATGCGTCGCTCTGAGAGAAGCATTAACGGAAGTAATAAACAGATCTATTCCACAATCTATTATTCTGACAGATTCACTTAGTTTGGTCAAAAGACTTATGAATAATGGCAAGGCTTGTCCTTTGGACGATTTATATTCATCGATAAAGCACCTATTTTATATCGCAAAAAATCGTAATATTGAAATAGTTGTGGCCTGGATACCATCTCATGTTGGAATAAAGGGAAACGAAATTGTGGATTGCCTGGCCAAGGAGGCCTGTGACTCGGGATATACCATACCCACTCTCAGTCCGAGCTTCAACGACAGAAAGCTAGTTATAATTAAGGAAATAAACAAAGGCTGGGAAGTCGCTTGGAGAGAATCGATTGCCGGATCCCATTATAGACGTATACAGTCAGAGTTTCCCGGAAAGCCTTGGTATGAAAGAAATGCGTATAAGAAAGTGGAGATATCTCAAGTGTGTAGAATGAGAATCGGCCACTGCTGTGTGGCAGTTCATCTGCACAGAATCAAAGTGTTTGCTTCCCCCATGTGCGAGTGTGGAGAGGAAGAGGAATCCCTCAATCATGTATTTTTCAACTGTCCGTTAATTGATAACTCTCTGTTTCTGGAGGAGATTAAGGAACATTGTACGACTTTTCCTTTGAGTATCGAATACTTATTATCCACAAACTCTCCTCGTATATACCACAGCATTGTCAACTGCCTTAAACATAATGACAGGAGAGTGTGAGTATATTATAGATAATGTAATAGGATGCTGCCCCGATTTAAATCTTTTAAACTTGTAGCATAATAGAATATCGTGTATGGCATAAGTCACTCGTTGACGGGTGGATTGCCGTTTAAAAAAAAAAAAAAAAAAAAAAAGGACTTTGAGGTTGTACGTCGAATTTTTACCCTGTTCGATGGTACATCATTTTTTTCCCGCCGATTCTTACTTGTAGTAAAAATATTAACTTCGTAAATTGAGAGTGTTTCAAAGTGCACAGAAGTAGTCGTAATTGGTCATTTATTACATATATTTTATTGGACTGTTTCTGTGCTTATCAATAAATAAATAAATAAAATATTCCATATAGGAGAAGCTCTCGCTATCAATAATACATATTACATTTCATGTAAAGTTTATTATACTTTTTATTGAGTTTTACAACAGATTTCTTGTATATTTTTCAACAAATCGAATGTGTAAACTTCCAGCACCTTTTCTGTACTTGCCTATTTAAGGTTGTTCTGTTTTATTTGAATATATAAAATAGTAGGTAGGCACAACACAATTATACTTGTAAACTTTTTCGACTATTCATATCACTCTATTGAGTGTATAAGTCTATAAGGATACGGTAGTCTGTGGCTTTACGTATTCTCTCCTCCTACCCCGCGAGAGACAGTGTGTGGGGACATAGATATAATAGACTAGAATTTGTACAAAATAGAATAGTTTCACAACAACGAACGTAGCTAAAAATTCAGTCAATAATTTCAACGCATCATCCATCCTGGGATAATAACTTTGTGAACAAAGTCGTCTGCCACACTACAACTTATTCGTCTACCTATAATTTTATCGATTTAGGATGTTACGATGATCAATATTGCAAACCCTAATATTACCTGCGTTTAATTTCAACGGAAACGGGTAAATTAAGAAGTTCAACTGCAGGGTTTTCCATTATCATTTTAATTAAGGGTGAGTTTTTTTTATTTTATGACAGCAGATTACAAAAAAAAGATAAAAGTCTTAGATAATAAAGTCGTGTCCTTTTCTTTATAATTTGTTTCTTATCGTTTTCTTAAAGCAACTTCCAAAATGAAGAGAAAATTGAATTATTGAAGTCGACTTTAAAATGAGTGAATTCCGTGAACCAATTAGTTAATTATTTCTGAAGAAATTTGCATGAAATTGGCTTTTGAATTTAAAATTGTTTTAATTTGTATGCTAATTGAAGTCAAAATAATTTCAATGTTATTTTACTATGAATTTCTGCTAAAATTATAACTTTTCATATTCATTTATTACCTAGCAGTACGAGTATAATCATAGAAATTAGCAAATAATGCCGTCTGGGCGGATTACTTACTTAACGAGTCCGCTTACACTAGGCCAACCCACCCCAATACACTGCAGCAGCAACTGCTTTGTCGCTGGCCCTATATAGGTCCGCTTTATCACACCGCTCCGCCATATCTCGGCAGACAAGGAGGTATTCGTCATCTTGTGTCTCTCCACAGCTACAGGAGATGTTCTCATCCAGACTTATGCCCCATCTATGTAGATTATTTTTGCACCGTGTAACGCCGACTCGGAGCCTATTTAGCGTTTTCCACGTGCAAAAGGGTAGTTAGTGTCTCGGTCCCAATGTCTCCAGCAGTTTGACCTGACTTTCACTATGTTGTGTGTTCCAGTGTTTTAGTATCGCCCTATCAGGTGGTAATTTTAGGGGAGAAGTCGTCATTAAAACACCTTCTACTTCTTCTACTTCATCTAGGACTGCGTCCTGTCATTGCTTGGAGCCTGCTTCTGGGACACAGATGTCCAACTATCTCTCCATCTTCATTTAATCCTTTTTCGAGCTTTGGTCGAGTTTGGGGATCCACTGGGGCTTGGTTTTCCGGACTGTGAGCTTGCTACTTGTTTACCGCAGGCAGGCAGCTGACCTTACCCACGAACCTTCCTCCTTTTGGAAATAGACAATGCGTCAAAATATCCTGAAATAGTTTTTCAAAATTAGTCATTAGGCCCATCCCCATTAAGAGTATGCATACCGACATTTCAAAAATTTCTAAAAACGGGAGACCTTATATCTCGACAACCGTTACTAAATATGCTTTGAAACAAAGTAGGGTAGATGCATTGAACCTTTATCTAGGGAATGACCGTAAAAGATTTTTTTATATCTTATAGATTTCTCAAAAAAAAATTAAAACCACCTCTGTTCTTTTTTCCGAAAGACGGAAACTCGTTTCCCGAAAGTTGCGGAGAAAAATTTTTCTTTTGTACCAACTGATAATATGCATTAAAATCTAGGGAATAACCGTAAAAGTTTTTTGATGGACGCAAAATGAACCCTAAAAAATTGAAAAAACGCTATTTTTGCCATTTTATCATGGGATTGTTTACGCGATTTTGAACCTTAATGCCATTCATAATCATTCTTGGTGCCAAGCCCTTAAAATTAAATCTTTGAAAGATTTTTCAGAATGAATAATCGTTTAGTTTAAGTATCGTGTAAAAAGGTTGTTAACCATAATGAATGTTAATAAAGTCAATGTTAAGTTATATTGTACCTACCAATGTGAAAATAATAAAATTAACATAATGTTTAACATTCGTGTCATGGGGAGATTTGCATTTGAAATAAAATCTAATTATTCAAGGATCAAATCCCCCAGATTTATGTAACTGACTAATATTGTTATATCGCAGTACTAATTAAAATAATGATAATTTCATACAAATGCGTAGTTTTATGTTTTACGTTAAAACCGAGAAGCGAAATCTTTAGCGAATACTGTAAGCGTTTTGGATTGTATCTATAAGTTATATTACGAAACAAATAATTATCTCTTTAACCTATAATTTCTATGTTATTTATATGGATTGATTATTCTAAATTTAGTTCTGCCCTAGTATAATAAAAATAGATTCGAATCTCGTTGCTTACGATATACAGCTCAAGCTTTAAACTTACGTACTTACCCATCCCATTGACATAATTTTTACTTTACAAGATAAAAAGTAAAATAAATAATGTGAAAAAATCGATTTTTGCATACAAGTCCAGATACTTGTCGCGGTATAATTTTTCTATTTTGCAGTTTTTAAAAAAAGCACCAACATAATCTAGGTACAAACACATATTGTTAGTAGGGGTAAGTTAATAAAGAGCTTTTGATATAATTATCTTGATGCATCACACGTCAAAAGCATTAAAAACATTATTAAAATAGCTTATTATAAAAGTTTGCGTTTATTTTCGTGAAAAATCTCTCACGAGCTTTCAGAAGGTAAATAATTTAAAGGGTTGTATAGTCCCTACAGGACGTATGGAGCTTTCAAAGTTCAAATCAGGGGTGTTGATGAGGTTTATGTAAGTTGCACGTAGTCGGTAATCATAGACCATATCAACTTACATAATCCTCGTCGTAATCGGGTATAGAGTAGGCGCTGAGATGACTTTCATAATATGATTCATGAAGATCTAATATGAGCACCGAACTCCATCAATTGATTATGGTTCAGGATAAATCAAGGATTAAGGATTCGGTTCTTGCCGCTCTATTTTCTTGTCAATTTTTTTTAAACCCCCACGTATTCCACTTACACCACTCCCACCAGCATTTACCCCACCAAGGTAGTTTTTAGAATTCACGGCTTTATTAATTAATTTACCAGGTAAACATTGAGCTCCTTTATGCTAAATTTGTACATTTTGTTTTACAAAGTGAACTCGTAAATATTGTAATATACAAATAATATTACTAAGTAGAATAGAAAATACTATGCCAAATAAAATAAAAATAAATACCATAAGAACGTACGTACGTAAAATAACGTGTAAGGATAGGAAATTTTGGCGATCTTTTATGTCACTGGCTACCCGCAAACTGCACAATTTTTGACGGGTTACAGCTAGTACACACATATTACAGAGACCCCTAATGGCATCATAATGTCTCTATAAAAATCCCATCAAAAATACATAATTCAACTTTTACTCTTAATATTATCACCATTTTTATTCCATACTAGTGGAGTTACCCGTGCTTCGCAACGGCACGGTGTCTACCTATGGTTTGAGTTAGACAAATTGCCATATTTTGGAATTAAAACAAGCTTTATAATAAGAAAACAAACAAATAATATTTTAAATATGAGTTGAGTCTATGGTTTATTTATTAAGTGAAAGAAATGTAGGTAGAAAGTTTTTTTTAACATCTATACTTGGTATCAATTGCAATCTACGGTCTGTGGCATCGAGCATCGCCTGTCTACTAATAATAATCTATGGTTATAAAATGAATCGAAATGAAGTTCAATATGGATTCCAAGATAGCCCCCTTATTTTAAAGTTGAATATCTCTTAAAATTAGTTTTTTTTTTCAAAAATGGCGCCGTTAAAACATAGATGAGATCAGTACAAGACTTTTTGTGTATTTTCAAAGCAGTCCATCTTAATATGCGTGAGTTTTACGAACACTTACAAAAAAAACGGACTTTTTTTTATAGATATAGATTAAGAACATACCTAGTTACCCATACATACTTTTTCAGATCGTCAGCGAGCTGAGATAAAGTTACGGATGTACTTAATAACATGAAACATATTTAAGGCAATAATCTAAATTTAGCTCCTTACTGCCAATATTTTTTGTACGTATTCTCGGATTTTGTCATTTAGTTTTTCGAGATAAATTTTAAAAAAAAAACAGGAAAGAAACTTTGAATCTCGTACATAATTTCTATGAAACTTTCATAAGAACCTAGTCTACGTGTAAATGTGATCTAGTTTATAACAATAATAATACTCCAATGCCCAATCCCACCAACTACCACCTAGGAAGGAGAGCCCTAAGAAATTTCCATACAAAAACACAGATAATATTCTATTTACCTGCAATAATTCCATATGAAATGCAACTTGAGACTCACCTACGTTAGGTGCCCAAATATCTCCGCCCAGAATCTCCCCAACTAGATAAGTTGCATGTTGCATTTCATACGGAATTATTGCAGAACTTACGCTCCATAACTAAATAAATAGAATATTATCTCTGGTTTTGTATGGAAATTTCTTAAGGCTCTCTTTCCTAGGTTAAAGTTGGTGGTATTGGGCACAAATGAGACAAACGCAAATGAAACAAATACGAGTATGTCTTGTGTAACCGCATTGTTATTCGGTATGTAAATCCAAAGGCGCTTTTTCAGAACTCTTCCCTAAGGGCTGAGATTAATCTTCACGGTTTTATCAGCCGCCGTAAAGTGTGAGACTTGCACCACAATAATGTAAGAATGTTGAGGTTTAGATACACCCTTTCATTATTTATGTATCCCTGATATCTCTTTATCAAAACTTGCGCTGATATATTGGTCGTAAGGCGCCCGTTTATAATGATAAATTTGACAAAAAAATGTGTTCTTCTTTGACGTGTTCTGAGTAGTAATAATCTTAGAGTGTGTATGACGAATTGCATGAATGTGACGGAAGCAAGTGTGTGTAAGGATATAAAAGTCTGGCGATATGATCTCTATGCCTACCCCGCAAGGGATGCGGCGTGAGGGGACAGAATAAAATAAAATAGTAAAGTTAGTAATACGGCATATTCCTACCTACGGCTAAAATACGGCATTGTAATTACATAAAAATTTGGTGCCAAAGTTTTGTCCATAGAGATTCTTATTTATTATCCAGTTTTGCAAATTATCTGATTTTTATAAAAGCAGAAGTCTCAGATTACACATTTGTTTACTGTTTTGCAGATAAAATTACTTAATTGCCTACTGTTAATTTTTCCCAATAGTTTTCCACCGATCCAATAGACAACAAAAAACTTTTTTTAAATATGAGAAATATTAATTAACTTCTTCTTGCTCAGCCTCTCAGATCCATTGTTGGATATAGGCCTCCCCTTTGGTCCTCCACAGCTCCCTGTCCTGGGCACACTGCATCCATCTCCCTCCGGCACATTTTATCAAGGAAATGTCTGTAAAAGATTTTTTTATATCTTTTATAGATTTCACAAAAAAAATGTGAGAAACAGTCTGATCTTTTTTCCGAAAGACAGAAACTCGTTTCCCGAAAGTCGCTGAGATTTTTTGTTGTTGATAATATGCATTAAAATCTAGGGAATAGAAAAAGCTTTTTGATTGGAGCGAAATTAACCCCAAAAACGGAAGGAAACGCTACTTTTACCATTTTATCATGCGATTTTGACCCTTAATGCCGTGGGAAATGACCGTGACGTCATAGTTTGGTCGGGTAAAATATTAAGAATAATTCAAATTATTTCTTCTTCTTCTTTCGTATGCACACGACCATTGTATAAGTTATCTTGGAGTCATATAGGTCCGCGTCAATATTCTGCAAGTAATCTATTGCCCTTGGAGTCACCTCATGGATGAGCAAACTTGCAGGGGTTTGCAGAAGTTTGCAGGGGCAGAACCCCTGCAAACTTCTTATCAGGACACCTCTCTACTATATGGTCAATAGTCTCGATCTGGCCACATTCACAAAGGGGATGGTCCCTCTTGCCCCATTTATGGAGCAAATATCCGCATCTATCATCTGAAGTATTTCTAAATGAGTACATTCACTTTAAAATTCCCTTTGTCAATATTACAATTCCCTGTTGAGATTAGTACAAGAAAGTTACAGCAAGTTTCCAGTTCCATATTGTCCCCATTATAAGTTCTTTTCTCATTACTTTTGACTTTTATTCATAGACATTATTTTCCGTGTTTCCTTACCGCGGCTCATTAATTTTTATCATTATTATCTGGTACCATGGGCGTCGCCAAGGGGGGAGGGCAGTGGGGCAGCTTCCCCCCCTGAGTTTGAAATAGGTATATATTTTATCATACGAATGATAAAACCTCACAAAAATCACATTAGTACCACACATTTTTCATCACATCATATTTTTTCTAAAATTAGTAGGAAAATCCATCAGTTTCATAAAAAAAATTGCCTGTGGCGCTTTTTTTATAAAAATATTTTTTCAGTCATATTGTTGTGCAAAGTATTATATTATACATTTTCAAATAAACAAACCACATCACGACCTTCTTCAGTATGTCTCACAAAAAAATGCTATTACGCGTTTTTATGTGACACATTATTTTTAATTTTGATACCCCCCCACCCCCTAGCTCCGGGGCTGGCGACGCCCATGTCTGGTAAAATGTCCTTCTCAATTGTTATTAGAAGATCCTGGGCCTTATATTGTCAATGCCCTGCTTGTTAATATTAAGATAATACTCCTAATTCTTTGATCCTTAACTTTATTCATGAGGCCGTAACATAAGTTATTCATGAAATGTCAAAAAGTTTTATTACTTTAACTGAAAATATTCAAAATTTGTACAAATATTATATAAGCGGAAAACGACGTTTTCATTCATAAAAACGGAAGACACCATTGATAAATACTAATTTTAAATGAGGTCATTGAGGTCGCTAAGGAGCGTATGCGGAAAAACTCAAATGACGAAATTAGTATATTTTCTTTGTCACCCTTTCATCACTGATCCTCTCCACATGACACAGCCATCTCAACATGTTTCACTCTATTCAAAAGTCCAGTTACCAACAATAATTCATGCGTGTCTTTTTTGTCATCCTCTCGTCAGAAGTTTTCGGTAGCCTGATTGGTAAAGCGCTCATGTGGGCGCAGGTTCAATCCCCGATGCCGACCTACTCCGCTTCACGACACAAGCTTTTCAAGCTTACTGTGAAGTGTGCAAAGGCGTATTTGGGTTTATTTCCATAAATTCAGATTCGTTTTTAAAGGAAACAAAAAAAGCATTCCCTCCACATGCCCAAACCATTTTAAAAATCTACCAACAATAGGTATACCTATTCCTTGTGTTTCAATCATCAACCACAATTTTGGGGAAATTGCCTTGAATGGATGAATGTTCCAATTGAGAACAATTAGGTGGAACAATAGTAGAGCACTTATGTTCCCCTTGGCAATCATTAATACAAACAGACGTATAGGTTCCTATACCTACCTAACCTACATACGGTAATACTGCGTCTTAAATAATTAAATTCCATATTCATGAATACCAAATCTTGCTTATTAAATTGTAACTAGGAGCCCCCCAGAATGGTTCGCACTAACTAGATATTTTCTCAAGCAAAAATATAAGAAAAAGCAGTGCATAAAATGATACTAATGTCCAATCCATAGTTTTCCGTGTCAATAAGATGAATAGTAACACTTCTGACACCAGCAAGAGTGTAGAGGGGGGAGGGGTAGTATAAGGGCTGGGAACCTATTAAAAACAAATAATCAAATAAGTGTATTTCATACTTTTTCACGGATTTATATTTTTGTAGCGTAGCAAGGCGCGCAGGGTACAAATATTATGAATTGAATTGATAGAGAATTTAATTCAAACACTTCTGACACCAGCAAGAGTGTAGAGGGGGGAGGGGTAGTATAAGGGCTGGGAACCTATTAAAAACAAATAATCAAATAAGTGTATTTCATACTTTTTCACGGATTTATATTTTTGTAGCGTAGCAAGGCGCGCAGGGTACAAATCTGCCGTCCTAACGAAAAACACAGTAAGTCGGGTAACCCATGTTTTGAGATAAACGCGATTAAAGTTTTGCGTATATTTTCATCTCCCGTGCAAAAAGTACTGGCCCGATTCGAATGTTTATTTCTTTAAATGATAGGAAATGATGATCCGTAAACATTCTTATTTAAAAAAAATAATATTTTTTACATGTACTATAAAAAATAACGAGAACTGTGTTCTATCTTAGTATAGTAGCGGGGCGAAATGAAGAGATACTACAATACAACGCAGTATCGCTATGCCTTACTGTACTCTATTGTAGTACGAGTGCGATACTGCAGTCTTCACTAGGACAGACGTGGATTTAAATGGTTTGAAACAACAAAGAAGTGCAGTAAGTAGTTAAATATTGTGAATATTGTATATTTTCATAGACTCAGCATTTGCTGGTTACACCTTTACTGGGATACACTGTCCCATGATGATGTACAATATTGGTTTATGGTTTTATAAAAAAAGAGCGGCGATAAAAAAATATTTCAAGGTATTATTTTATTTTTAACTTTAAAAACAGTCATATAATACAACAATTCACAATTATTTATTACGTCAATGAATTCTGAAAAAGGTACTACTGGGTAAGCTATGGTTTGACTAAAATTATCAATTGTAGTTAAACTTTTCATAAAATAACCACAAGAATATATCTATTTCTGTTAAGATCATGTTAAGATCCTTTTAGCAACAATGGAAAAAAAATGTATTGTTTGTAGAGACATTAACAACTTTCTCAGGACCATAAAAAGGAACAATGAAAATTGCCTAATTCTATTCGAGTACATAAAAGATAGTGTATATTTAACAACAAAAAATATGAAACAAGTAAACCAATATCATAATAAAAATAATCTTAACAATTTTATGACCTATTTTATTGTACCAGGTCCTTTACTATTATTTATGGTATCTCATTGTAAAAGTGTTTAAATTTAGAATCTTTTAAAATAACATTTTTTGTTTATTTATTTCATTGTTTATTTATTACAGTCGACGGCCTGACAAAATTAAAAACTATTCTAATAAACAATAGTACCTATAGAATTTATGACATTACGTCATCTTAATAATGCAGACTAAAAATTCTTAATAATACGACTACCTACTGAATTTGGTTTGTTCAAAAATGGACTAAAATAAAAAAAAACAATGCATAATAAGTAATATAATAACAAATACAGATGTTTCACTATTTTGCTATGTAATAAATTATTACTAATAATAATAAGTAAACTTTAAAGCAAGTTAATCCGTTTGTTTGTATTAACGTTCGTATATTAAGTACATTGGAGGATCGATTCCAAAATAGAAAGTCATGTAATCTAATGAGTATTGAATCATGCGTAATAGGTACTATTAAAAATAGAGAGATATATAGAGATATATAAGGTTTCAAATATTGTAAAAGTACAATATGAAAAAAGAAATTAATGTAAGAGTGAAGTACCTGGGTAGTAGAATAAGATCGATTTTTTTACGAGTCTCTTGTAAAACTAAGTGATCGAGAAAATTCATCCTTTTCTTTTCTCTGTTGTACTGGTTACCATTGAGAATTTTCTCAACGAAAGGCGGCAGATATCAACATTCACATAATAACTTATGCGAACTCCCTTGGGGAGGGGAGCAGGGTGGATGTTCCGACGCTTACGAGTCGGCTTTGGCTGGCTGAAGTGATCACTTTATGCCCAGGGCACAGGGCATTTACGAACAATGGTTACCATTGTTTGTAAATATTCTTGAATTATTAATTGTACTTCGCCGGGTTCGGAACTCTAGTAGGTGTTCGATAGATAATAAAATAGCCAATAATTCTCGGGATTCTTAACATTCATGGATTGCACAACACTTATACAATTTAAAACAAACAATTTGAGCAATATAACTTGACCACATTGACTAGCTGAGTAAAAAATCCGTTCACCTTTAATTACTAATTGTATGATCGTAAAGAAAGTACATATTTATTTATATTATTTATTTCATCCTTAATTCAAAAAGAGCTTTAAATATATTTTTAGAAAATCACAATTCATGGTTCGAGAGAACATCGGAGTTTTCTACATGTCGTAGTTGAATATATTGAAGGAAAAACCGCGGGCTCAAGGCCCTCCACATCCCCGGGTAGCTCAGGCGCATTAATAGCGACCTCTTTACCCGCACTTCTAGCAAAATATTATTAAGAGGTGGGCCCAGGGTTGAATATAACAGGTAGTTATTAGAATTATTTAGGAATATTATTATAAGAATTGGTGGATGTTACATAAGTGTAAAGTGGTCACATTAAGTCAGCCGACGATCAGTCATAAGCCTGATGGAAGGTCCATCCTTTGCTGTATATCTGTTGAGATAGCTACTTGCTATAAATATTTATTAGCTGGTTGCATATTTCCAAAATTTATTGTTATTTATTTAATATATTATTTAAAATCTCTAATAACAATACCAACACGATTGCACAAATCCTTCACCTACATTCAGTAAATAATATAAGTTATATTTTACTAGACCAAAATACAATACAAAATCCTATACTGTTTTGTCATGAAGTAATATGTATTCCATTCGCCATACATTCCTACTAAAAAGTACAGTAAAGGCGACATACTGTGCCCACATACGGCGTTGTATAATAGGAGTGCTCTAATCCTATGGCACACCACAGTATCTCTCTATCTTACTGTGTTTTACAGTAGTATGGGCACCCCCTTGACGGACTTACTGTAAATGACTTTTTTTAAATGACAAAAAAGAGTGGATAGAGTTCGAATATCGAAACGAGACTTAGACAGAACGATGGGTCTTGTACTAAGGATCATTTCTGCATACATAACTCAATTTTGCAAAAATCACGACTTACTGTGTTCTCTCTTAGGACGGCAGAAAATATTATGAATTGAATTGATAGAGAATTTAATTCAAACTGAATTCTTTTCACGTGCATCCATACGTTAAAATTAGTACGCAGGTGCGTAGAATTGTAGATAGTGTTGCTGTGGATATTATTATTGCCACCAATTCCTTGTTGATACTTAATAAAGTATATGGTTCTGTATTATAGATAAGTTATTAATAATAGTTATTATAGTAATGTATTGTGTTATTTTTGTCTTATTCTACTGGGTTAATATTTATATTTTCAATTGACTTTCTTAACTTGTTATTTTTGAGGATGTGATTTGAAATTATTATTGTTTGATGATTGTAATATTTTAATTTGTAAAAGGCCTTGCGGCCGTTTACGACTGAATAAATAAATAAATTCGTATAAAGTATAGTCAAGTCCCATAGTCTTTCCAGACCCTTCTCTGCACATCGCTGTCTTCTTACTGAAACCTCGACGTATATTTTTCCTTAGTTTTGAATCGCAGTAATACTGCGTTCCTAATGCTACGGGTGTATCCAACCTAACACAAGTTACGCCACTAAGGGATCCTTGTTTATTATATGTGACCGATACTCTAGTATTCAAAACTTTATGAAGTGAAAATCAACAGATCGTACCCGAGCTTAGTGTGTAGTTTAGCTCTGTCGGTTTCTCATGTTGCTTTATTATGAGTTAAACTTTTCCATACGATTTCTCCCCTTAAGTTATTATCCCCTGGTTTATTAATTGGCTCAACTAAATTAATAAAATCCTTTAATCATACCCAAATGCAGCGATTCTAGATCTTTAGTATTTCGCGCCCCTTTAACTTGAATCAATTGGCACCCCCTAAAAACGAACAGATTCTGTCATCACAACTTTTTTTTATATTGTGATTATTTTGTCCTATGTGTCCTAACTGACTAGTTTGATTACAAAACCTTACACTAAGGAAAAAAAATATTCACCCATGAGGGGGTGAAAAATGAGGTTAAAGTTTTTTTTTTAGATTATATGGATATCTTATGCCTCATCCACAATTTTTGTGCTCGTGAGTAAAAAGGCGTTAACCGTCGGTTAGACAAACCAAGACAAACACCCCGTCCGCACGTCTTTTTACTCATTCACACAAAACTTGTGTCTACTGCTCGGCCAACATCTAGCGCCAGCATTAGAAACTAGACATTGTAGGAACTTGAGATTTAGTAGGTATACGAGTATAGCTTCTCCTATCAAAGTTAGTCAATAACCCTAGATAATATGTTTCGCTTCTACTATATTACAAATGAATAGAAAATATAGTTGATGCTTTCCTGTTGATTTATTTAATGCCCCGCCCCAAAGCGGGCGTGCTCCATAGTTTGAAAAACGTTGACCTAATGAAGTGCGTTGCGATTTTACTCAAGGCCAAACAGTTTTGCTATTTAAATATATTAGTTATACCTACCTTTAGTCCTTAAACTTTCGCTTGTGAAACCCTATTTATATAATTATGATCTAGTACTAAGACTTTCAGGTTAAGACGCAGTTAACAAACTTCTTTGAGATTTGATTCATTCCTCAGGATTCAAAATTCTGGAACACATATGTAAATGCTCAAACAACACCTAAATGGAGAAATATCCCTTTTACTAACATCTTCTTTGGTCCCTCAATGTTGAGGATCGTGACCTTCATGCGGTGCTTCTCGCAGTAGTCTGGCCCACCCTGGTCTGTCCTCAGCCCGCCGCAATGATTCTGCAAACGTCGTTCCAATGGCATCCGCCACCTGGTCGGACCATCTCATTGGTATACGTCCGCGATTTCTCCTACCTTCAACTCGGCCAGTCATTATTATTTTTTCTAAATTGTCTGGCTCCCGTCTTACAGTATTCCGAAAGAAACCATACTGACATATGCATGTTTATTTATTTACACTTTTGGTGAACAAAATACAGAGCCTATGTTAACAAAACAATTATAAATTACAACATTTGTTCACTGGAGATGTTTGAAGTGAGTTTAACTGTCAAAACTCGCTCTAAAAACGACACAGGAGTTCACGTGAGACGTTACAAAGTACCGTGAGAGAAAGGCCCCCCTAGCGTTTGTATGAAAATATAAACTCACGTGAATTTCGGGTGAGATCGTTTATGGAGAGAGTACGAAAAGGAAAATTACCGTCGTTTATAGAGAGTATATCGAGTGACATGCGATACATAGTGCCACTCCTGGGTTGACTAAAGTTTAGATGTAATACTATTGGATTAAATTTTTATGATATGTTTTTATTTTGTTCCAGATGTCCTAATATGGGTTGCGCCTGCGCCTTGGTACGCGCTGTCGCCTTCTCGCTCATGCTTTGTCAAGTATCCGCATTGGCTTCGGATATGTAAGTAACATTCTTCTTATTTTTAAATGTCGTTCTAAAACCATTTCTCAAAAATTTCGATAGATGGTGATAGCATATATGAATTGGGTTAGCGTGAAATATTGAAAAAAATCCGTTAGTTTGTTTTAACTTATTCTTGTGATAAAAGAATTCGTCATAACCTTACAAACAACATAAGCATCAGAATGCCGATTTTGTCTAGCTTCTTTCAAGGAAATCAGAAAAAAGCTGTATGTTTACAGACGCATATATAAAATTTTTGAGTAACCAAATTAGCAGGTTAAGGTATCTAAATGACAGTGAGTCCCATCTTTTCAAATTATTTTAGAAATTGTAGTAAAATTCTCAATTATGTTTTCAGATTCGAAGAAGGAAAATCAGATAAAGAAATTTTGGACAACCTGCTTAAAAATTCACGTTATGACAAAAGGTTGCTTCCACCGGTTCAAGGTAATTAAATTATCAATTAATATCCTTAATTATTTTAATTAATTTGATGTAGTCCATTTGCTATCGTACACTGTATCATTAAATCGCTTTTTAATTAATTAATTATTAATTATAGATCATTTTATTATGTTTTTCACGATCATTGCTCATTACAATTAGATCATTGCGGACTAATGATTGCCATTCAAACATTCATGATCATTATAGATTTAAGTGTATTATATTCTTAACATTATTATTTATTGCAATTTGGTCATCAAAAAACACATCAAATTAAGGTAGGTAATTATTTTAATTGTAAAAACATTGGCACTTCGTCATCTGAGAATGACAAAGTTCTAACTAGCAAATTTTGAAAATGTTTTTAACCGATGTAGTCTATGGGCACAATTAATCAAAAATCCCTAAAGTCGGGGAGTAACGGGGATAATAAGGTTCCATTTGTGTGTTAAAGATACAAGTGTTTTAAACATTGATTTTTTTCTCTAGTGACATACTTCTGGAATTTATTATAGCCTTAAATATTTTACCTAAATTGGTACTTAAAGTAGTTCGTAAACTGGGATATTTTAATTTCAAATTTATGATTTTACTTCTCCATCATGATATTTCGCAAAATGTGGAGTAACTAGCTTAAATATGTCATGGACGTGTTGCTTTTATACACAAAAAATGAAAAGAAATTTATGGGAGTGATACGCAAGACATGACAATAGTAGATGGATGGACACCTAGATTCATAAAATGGAGACCATGGGCAAACAAAGCAGGTGTCGTAAGGTTACAAAAGAAATGGGCGGACGACGTGACCTCGTTAGCAAGTGGACAGTGGGTGCGAAAGGCTAATGACAGAAAGAGTTAAAACGCTTGGAAGAGGCCTATATCTGGCAGTAGAGGAACTAAAGCTGAAGAAGAAGAAGAAGATGGAAAAAGATAATCAGAACATGTTTTGGCTCTCATTTTTCCTCTCCCCAAAGGAACGAAGTGTAATATATTGATAAGATGATGAATATTGTATAATAATATAGTCCCTAAACAACACCCCTGGGGATATCCACCTAATAACCAATTCCATAATTAACTTGTCGACCTAGTTTATGATTATTAATATATTGCCATAACACTCATTAAATTAATAAGTCTACATTTTCTCAATAACAACGTCATCCATCATAATTCAAGCATTAAAATTGCGTGTTATTTTTCATCATTTTGTAGGCTATTTTTCGTACAACATTTTTTGCATTTTCTTCATCTAATTCTAATACAACCTATCGCATATATTTTACACACTTTTTCCCTATATTTTTCAGCATGTATCGCTTTTGTATCAATCAGCATTCAGCCATTTATTCATAGTAAGAATTTCCACGATAATTTTGAATTTTAAATCTAGGACTTTGACGTGAACAGTTTTTTAATTACCTAATGTTTAGATCACAAAGATTTTAAATGGAAATTCTTATTGCATTTTTTTATCTTTAATGCATTTTATCATGTGTTTTTTTAATCAATTTTTATTTCTTGTAAATCATGTTGTTCAAATTTACTCACATGCTAATATTTTTTGCATGATCACCATAAGCTCGGGATTGAATTTATCTGTATGCAAAATACATATTTGGATTCAGTTATAATTATTTTACTTACAAGTATTTTCGCAATCATTTCTTATTTTACCTACAAGATTTACTTCAAAATGAGTTGTGGTAAAATCTTTGTAATATTAAGGCCAAGCTTTTTCGACAGTATTATTCATTTTGGTACCTAATTTATTAATATCTTTTGCCGCTTTTCGACTAAAACAAAGTATTATATTAGACCAAAAAAATCTTTGTTCACAATTTGTTTATTGGTACCTTTCGGTACAAAGTATATTACTAGTATTGTCACACTGTGGTTTCGGTTTTGGGTTGGCTGCCAGAAATTGCCATTTGGCAAACAGCCCGCCCTTTTTATGTTTTTATATAATATGCAATAAAGAATATTAAATTTTATTTATTTTAGTTTCATGTTTGACCAAAATGGATTTGATCAAAACACGTGTGACCAAAAATATGCTCAAAAGTGCCACATGAAAACAAAATTAGCATTTATTTTATTTTTTAGTTTCAAATTTGGAACATTTCATTTACTTATGTAATTTTCAGAGATTCAGTTCTGCGCGACTACCAGCTCCATTTTTAATATTCTATTGTGCCATGAATAATGTTGAATTTCCAGATGCAGACTTTTGTTGCGGTTTGGACTCGCCCGAAGCAGCAGGTCCTGACTTGGCCGGCGCTAGAACAGTCAACCACAATCGTGGTCCGATCCCTATTGCATTTTTTTATACATGTCTTTTTCTTTCTTTTTGCAACCAACGATTTTCACGTTCTTTAAGCAGAAATGGATTATTTTACTTTAGAAATGAATTGACACGATTCAAGAGGTACTATGGAAAATATTCATAACTTGTCTCCTGAGGCACTTCAATACCTGAGCTCTCACAATCATAAAAGTGGGCATATTGACATTTAAAAAAATAAACTGGAGACCTTAGATCTCGACAACTTTAGTAAATATAATATGCTTTGGATAAAATGGAGCAGATACATTGAACCTTTATCTAGGTAATGACCGTAAAAGATTTTTTATATCTCGTATAGATTTCTAAAACAAAATGTGAAAAACGCTTTTGATCTTTTTTTCGAAAGACAGCAACTCCTTTTACGAAAGTCGCAGAGTTTTTTGTATTGATGATATGCATTTAAATCTAGGGAATGACCGTCAAAGTTTTTTGATTGATGCAAAATTAACCCCAAAAAATGGAAAAAAGCTATTTTTAATATTATACCATCATGCGATTTTGAACCGTTTAATGCCACGGTAAATGACCCTGACGTCCCAGCCTTAATCTCTGACTCTGGTCTTTCCAAGTCCACATGGTATACATACATACATCTCGTACATGCATGGGCACAATATTTTTCAAATTGATAACTATATTTCAAATGAAAAACATGATCAATACAAATCTAATGTTCTTCCATTTTATTATAGGTACACTTAAGTTTTTTTTTGTGGCTAACATCTTTAAGAAATCTCATCCATCATACCATTATGGCACATAAATCGTCTTTTGCAAAATTACTCCAACGATTGACCCAAAAACACATTCCAAAAAAAAATTAAATTTGACTTGGTTCCAAATAAAATCTTTCTCCATGTTATTTCTTACAAGAAAAATAAAATTATTGCCAGTATGAATAAATACTAGAGTACGTAGATACTAAATAATTCAAACAAGTATCAACATTAATAATGGCACGTATTCAGTAAACCGTGTTGTACTTTATAACGGTTGTTAAAAATTAAACAGCCGATATTCTTTCCATTTTAACGGTCGTTTATTATTTATGCTTTTTGACACTGTGTACATTTAAAATGACAATTGTTATCTTTGGTAGTAATATAATATTTATTTCAAACGACAGTATTCTCATTGTGAATTACATATTATGCATCTTCTATATAATAAAACAAAGTCCGTTTTTTGTAAGTGTTCGTAAAACTCACGAATTTTACGATGGATTGCTGTGAAAATTTACAAGAAAATTCCTACCGATCTGCTTTAGGTTTTGACGTCGCCATTTTAGAAACACAAACTTTTTTAAGAGATATTATATTACAAAATCTAATTATCAAGAACACTAAAACAAGGCTGCCATCTTGGAATCCATATCGAACTTCCTTTTATAACCATAGATTATTATTAGTAGACAGGCGATGTCCAATGTCACAGATCGTAAAATAGTAATTTGTACCAAGCGTTTAAAACTTTCTACCTACATTTCTTTTACTTAATTCAACCATTCGTTTTTTTTTATTTTAAAGATTTTTTAATTCGTAAATATGACAAGTTATCTAGTTCAAACCATCGGGAAGCACCGTGTCGTTGCGAAGCACGGGTAACTCAACTAGTTTCATATAAAATATTAATCCGTACTGTTTAAGGAACGTGGAAAATCGAACTTCTCTCTTTCTGTTATTTCTTTTCAATCTTCCTTTTTTTTCCGTCGTTTCGTCCTTCTGATTGTTATTATTGTTCTTTTGGTCTTGTCTTCGTCTGAATTTGGTCTTGATCTTGATGTCTTTGCATTTTGTCCATTGTCTTTTTTTTTTAAACAATAATATATTATTTCAATACATTGTCGCGTAATGATTTCCGAAGTATAAATTTAACGTATTTAAGATAAAATTGACGAGGATTTCAACTTTAATACAGGGTGTTTGACAGATGGATAGAGATTAGGGTGCTTCTTATATGGTCGAAAAAAAATTTTTTTTTGAAATTTTGAGAGGACACCCCTGTATTTTATCCTGTGCTATAAAAAAATGCTACTGATTTTTTTTTAGAATTTCTCAACAACTATTAGGGGTCGCTACCACTTGAAGAAAATTTAATAAGTATAAGAAAAACAAATTTCAAAATATTTTTTTTATTTATTTTTTTTCTATATTTATATCTATCGAATACAGCAACAAACATAAAACATTATTTCAGTTGAGTGTCTATTTCCCTAGGCGTACTTCAGCCAGGCCGGTGTATCAAACTGATTTTAATACTAATATAAGTATTAAATTTTCAACACCTAGTAGCGACCCCTAAACCATGTTTAAAAATTCTGAAAAAAAATGTAGTACCATTTTTTACATAGGAGAACAGAATAACAGGGTGTCCCGTTAACATTTCGAAATTTTGATTTTAAGAAGCACCCTAATAGAGATATTTTAAGTTGTGATAGTAGAGGTAATTTGGGATCTTTTGAGCCAAACTTAGCTTAGTCCAAAGCCTCAAGGTTTTCAATAAATTCAAAATTTTTACTTTTTTTAGAAAATACCCGAATAACTCAGTTTTGCTCGAACATAGAAATAAGTAATGGGGTGTTTGTCCGTTTTTTCCCATTTTTTTTATAAAAAAGGATGAAAATGGGCTCAAATAAAAGGGGTGATATGTCTCTTTAATAGCTAAAAATTATTACTAAATATTTTTTTAAAAAACAAAACACTATTTGATGAAATCCCAAATATGGATGTTCAAAAACATGATGAAATCGTTACGCAATAATAGTATGTTATAGTCCAAGAGCCCGCTGCTTAATTTATGACGTATCTGTTTTTTTATCGAAATGTGGTATAAACGATAGCTTACCAATAGGGTATTACATCGCACTAGGGTTGCCTATCAAAATCTTGCCGCAACCCCCCCTGCCCCCCCCGAAAAGGTCCCTCTTCGCGGTTTTTCGCATTTTATAGGAATATGGTAAGAGATAGGAGAAAGTAGTCAAAGACAAAAATAATCCTTGCTAAATTCTCTACAAAAAATGTTAAATCAATTTTTTCGTAGAACTAGCAGTTCACCCGCAATGGCCGGTCCAAAACCGAAATTCATTTAGAATACAAAAAAAATGTTTTTAAACTAAATTGGTTGAAAATCGGTAAGAGCTACAGGAAAATAGTCAAAGAACGAATTAATTAACATAGTCTTAGCTACAAAACGAGCTATAACTTATGTTCATATATTTCATAGTTTCGGAGTTATTACAATAAAACTCAGTGACGAAAATTCTTAAAATTAAGTTTTTCACAAAATAACCAGTGATATAGCGCCGCAGGCCAAAATTTTTTTTCCATAAAATGTTAGTAATAATGGGTGGAAGAATGTGAAAGAAAAAAAATCAAACTTTTTTTTTATTTTTTCAAAAAATATCCTGTTTTTTGACTGGCCATTACGGGTAAACTACTAGTCCTATGAAAAAATTGACTTAACGTTTTTTGTAGAGAATTTAGCAAGGATTATTTTTGTCATTGACTACTTTCTCCTATCTCTTACCATATTCCTATAAAATGCGAAAAACCGCGAAGAGGGACCTTTTCGGGGGGGGCAGGGGGGGTTGCGGCAAGATTTTGATAGGCAACCCTAGTGCGATGTAATACCCTATTGGTAAGCTATCGTTTATACCACATTTCGATAAAAAAACAGATACGTCATAAATTAAGCAGCGGGCTCTCGGACTATTATGTCTTAATCTGTAAGTTAGTATAGAGGATTGTTATAGGATCGTTTTGGTGTCAAAATTTACCTTTCTAAGACCTGATTGAATTTTAGCACTTACCTATATATAGCCTTAACTAAAATTGTCTATAATAATGTTTTATTATGTGTAAAAATGTAAAATTTAGATAGAGATTGTTTTAGTGGCATGCTTTTTTCCTAATAGTGCACAATTCTTTGAAATTCTCTAGCTTTTTAATTGCATTTCAACTACATAGTTCTTTTTAGCTTTTTTTTGCACTTGATTGCAAATTATTTTTTACCATAATTTATTCGTGAAAAAACACGTAATTCTTATAAAAAAAAAACAGCATAACGCCGGCGCCACACGCTT
This sequence comes from Ceraclea dissimilis, assembly GCA_963576895.1. Lineage (NCBI taxonomy): Eukaryota > Metazoa > Arthropoda > Insecta > Trichoptera > Leptoceridae > Ceraclea > Ceraclea dissimilis. The sequence continues at coordinate 15,096,257 of OY756370.1, forward strand.
GCCGATCGTCGACAAGTTTTGTGTTCATGAGTAAAAAGGCGTGTGGGTGGGGCGTTTGTCTTAGCTTGTGTAAGTAACCGAGCATCAACGCCTTTTTACTCATGAACTCAAAACTTGTTGTCATGATGCAACGTGGATGAGGCATAAGAGTTTTATACGAACACGATCTACATAATATCTAGGTATGACTATAAATATATTAATTTATAACCCCAGTAAAATTAGACATTTGCCTTGCAAAACGTTCGGTAGTACAAAATACAACAACAGTACAAAATTTTTGGTATGTTATTAGCGCCAGGCCTACGTTGTTAAGGTAAAAAATGTGACCTTCTAGGGCTGCCGCGCTCCGCTTGGTAGCAAAAAAAAAACATTTATTTTCGACAATCCTTTTCTATTTTCAAAACAACTCCCAAACGGTTAGTGTTATTATAGATTTAGTTATTTATTCAGTGGTACACATACAGACGTAACTTAAAAATAAATTACAATGGAATTCATATACTACATGAAGAGTTAAAGTACCGCCCAGTTGCAAGTGCACACAATTCGGTCAATATTAACAACAAATATATAAAAATGAAGTTATGGCAACAAAAATATTAAGAGTAAAGTCAGATAAATAAAACATTGATACAGGAAATAAAATAATATGTCAGAAAATTAAAATAATTAAAAAATATAGGAGTCCTTGAATTAGTACTAATAATTAAAATACTAAAATAATCTTCAGATCAAATTAAAATCATATATAAAATAAGTCAGAAATTTAACACAATTACTGTAGACGTTAAATTTAATTAGTCGTTCGGAATAGACCTCTTAATAATTCAATGTTGAAATCTCATGAAAGTTTTAGTAGTAAGTATTTCAATCTCATATGCATATTAGATCCTCCTGCAAAGCATTTCATGGACGTGGACGTAAATCTTTCATGCCTCTGGACTTGAATTATAATTTATCTACCAACGAGCAACTCATCTTCAATTCAACATTGTATCGTACATTATTAGGATGTCGTAGCGAAATGACGAAAACGGAAATTTAATCAATTCCCTAGGTTAGATGATCAATTCACAAAGATTTTAAAATTGCTACTCTGTGGGGTGATTTTCTTATAGCGATATCCCACGGTACGCGAATCCAGATTCGTACGTGATTTTGGATTTGTACGTTACAAATCGCTACAAAAGCGTCTATAGATTTACGGTCTCACCCCTTCCCACGGCGTGTGAATTTACGTACGAATCTGGATTCGCGTACCGTGGGATATCGCTATTAGAAAGTAAGAAATTTGATCATATTTCTTAACTAAAAGGTGAAAAAAAGCAAGTCAGTCAGGACGAAATTAATCGAAATTAACCCCAAAAAATTGAAAAAACGCTATTTGTAACATTTAATCATGTGATGGTTCATGCGATTTTGAAACTTAAGGTCCTATATGCTCTCATTCGTCTTCGGTGCCTTGAAGTGTTCTCAACCAATACTAAGAGAATCGTCTTGAAACTGTTAACTAAAGACAGTGATAGATGAAAGTATGAACTACAGAAAGTACCTATGATATTTAGGGGATCTGAGAATTTTCCATTAAGTTTTTCAAATATAAAAGTATAATTTAGCCAAAATACTGGTAATTATAATCTTAACAAATTGACTGTTTTAGATTTTGAAATTTCTTCCCTTTCTTTTATTTTGTTGCTTATGTTTTTCTTATTTCGCGCTAACATTTTCATACAAAATTTGAAAAAGTTGAAGAGAAAATAAAACGATTTTTGCCCAGTGCATATAAACCCTTGATACCGCGAGAAACGTCATAGTTGGGTTGTGAACCTTAAGGGATTTGGTCAATCGACTTACTTTCTTTAGGAAAATCACCTCACAGTGTTGTAATTTTAACATCTTGATAATCTAATAATAATAATAATTGGACTATTTTGGGCGCCGTTTAGCGATAAAATCGCCCCAAGGGCACCTTACATTTTTCTTTATCACCATATAGGATCGTCACAAACAGTAAAAATGATAGATTAAATCGCCACATAGGATCGTCACAAAGAAAATAATAAAAATGCTTAGCAATTTGATCGAATCCTGTGTTTACGATCTCTCTACGACACATACATTGTTTAATCTAATTGGCTTGCCAACAGTTCATGACAGCGGAGTACTTATTGATCAAACAACGTCTCCCAATCCAATATTGCGATGTATTATGACTGTAGCAATGGATAACAAACGTTGGATTTCCATTTTCCAACATGCATAACCTCAATAGACATTGCTGTCAAATAATGTGTCATTCTTATGATGACAATTTTAACAGTATGGGGAACAAAGCAGGAAAAGAACACGTAGATATTTATGTCATTCATTTGGTCTTCTGAAAATAAAGAGGCTCTTACGAACAAATATTACTATTTTGACTTTTTGTGTGAAAATGTTTCCAGCCGGTGTAGGCAGAATGTGTACAATAATTATATTAACAAAAAGGCAATAGCTGGGAAAAGTCTGATATGCTACACATGACCCCACACAACCCTTAGATTCCCTCAAAAGCTTCACATATTTTTCGTCAAATGGCGTAGAGTGGGTTTCTACCGCCCTGGACGGAAACCAAATCCGCCGCCCCCTATTTTATCCAAAATGCTGGAAAATTTAAAGGAATTTTAAAGAACTTCGAAGATGCTGTGGGCCAACCGAAATTTCAAAATTGATATGGTATAAAAATACACAGAATAGTGACGTAGCCGAAATATTTTCGAGTTTTTAATGAAACGAACGTTAATTTAATGGATTTTCGAAATTTTTCCCATAAAATGCCACCCTCAAAAAAGTGCTGCCCGAGGCCAACATTCACATTATCGACACATATTATATACACCATAAGTTTTACATATGTCAAAATAGAATTACTTTGGTTAGTTTTATGTTAGATTTATATGAAGAAATATTTTAGTGGACTGATTGTGTAAGAATGTAGGATGTTTAAATTATATCTAGTTGACTGTTTAATGTTTTCTGTAATTCTTTTCATGTTTTTCGTCCTTTTGTAAACATCCTCACCCCGTTTCATTAACGTCTTTATATTGTTTCAGGTATTCTAACAGTGAACGTCAGTGTGCTGCTCTTGAGTTTGGCATCTCCAGACGAATCTAGTTTGGTAAGTCCTATTAAGCGTTTAGAATTAAGGATCATTTTGGTGTACGTTTTAAAATACGATTTTATAATTTTTGTGTAATGTGGGAGGAGTTTGCGTGAAAATGGGCGGAGTCTTGTGTGAAGTGGGGAGTACCGGTGATATTGTGAAAAGTCTCCAGACGAATCTAGTTTGGTAACTCATATAAAGTATGTAGAATTAAGGATCATTTTGGTGTACGTTAAAATATAACTTTATGATTTTTATTCAAAGTGGGTGAGGCTTGCATGAAAATGGGCGGAGTATTGTTTACTAGCGGCACTCTGCGCTCATTGCTACAACTTAAACTTTAGCCTCACCCTTACACGTCTTACACAGTTGCAAAAGTGGCTATTCATCTCATTTATACCAAATACTATAGATTCGACACTAATGTCGATTTTTATCCCTAACACCTGCACTCCCCTCCTTTGCTTCCCCTAACCCTCTGTCTTAAAAAAACTATTATAGATACCTGGTTATAAATAGTTTATTAGATAATGTTGGGATTCTAGTATATTTATAATCTAGGCGTTAACGGTATTATAAAACAATGATATTGTATAATATAATAATATTAAATTATAATTTAACAATAGGTAAATAAATTATATGATGATTCAATCATAACATTATTAAACTTGTTGAATTGAATAGTTCAATATATAATTACGAATGCATAAACAGTAATTTGTTCAATAAATAATATAATCATAAATTATAATATTCTAATAAATAATGTTAACTGATTAGATTTATTTTTATTATTTTGTTTGTGACGATCCTATGTGATGATTTAATTTATCATTTTTACTGTTTGTGACACCTACATGGTGATAAAGAAAAATGTAAAGTGCCCTTGGGGCTATTTTATCGCTAAACGGCGCCCAAAATGGTCCAATCATTATTATTAATGTTCATACCGACGTAAACTTAATGTGTATAAAATGGGAGTGATTTAGGTAAAAATGGGCGGAGCCAAATACAAAATGGGATGAAGCAACTTCCGGAATTCCGAACTTTGGAATACCGTAAAAATTACTACTGTATTTTAATTCCGTAATTAAGACGCCTTAATACCGGAATTGCAATATCGTATTAAGAGTAGGCATATTGACATTTCAAACATTTCCAAAAACGGGAGACCTTAGTTCTCGACAACCTTATTAAATTTACTTTGGAAAAAAATAGAGTAGACACATTGAGCCTTTATCTAGGGAATAACCTTAAATATTTTTTATATCTTGTTTAGATTTCTAAAAAAAAAATGTGAAAACACCTCTGATCTTTTTTCCGAAAGACAGCAACTCGTTTCCCGAAAGTAGCGGAGATTTTTTTCGTGTCGATAATATGCATTAAAACCTAGGGAAAAACCATAAAAGTTTTTTGATTGAAGCAAAATTAACCCCAAAATAATGGAAATAACGCTATTTTTGCCATTTTATCATGCGATTTTGAATATTAATGCCGTGGGAAATTACCGTGACGTCATAGTTGGGTTCGGGAGCTTTCAAAGTCTGATTCAGATCAAGTTGACTGTTGTGAAATATTTATAGATAGATCGATACAATTTATGGGCAAAATTTATTATTGTAACGTAGAAATCAAACGTTACATTATTATAAAGGCGTGACAGGACAAAAACCCATAAGAATATTGCCCAACATGAATAAATCCCAAAAAAGACAAAAGCCCTTCAGAAATATGAACAAGGGACAAAAGCTCAAATTTAATTGGATTTTGAAAATAAAATTACAAACAAATAAATTAGCTGATCTTAAATGGGATAGACAATAAAATAGTCAACATCTTGTAAATAATGCATCTACTGGAATCCGACTAGAAAGTTTGAGCATTTATCCGATGATGATATTTCTGAAGGGTTTTTGTCTTTTTTGAGATTTATTCATGTTGAGCAATTTACTATTATGGGTTTTTCCCCGGGAACTTTTAAAAAATACCTGAATAGATATATTTACGTGCGTGTCACGGGACAATTCACTGGGACATTTCTCGATACGGGTCAGGTATGAGATATTACTGCATTATTTATCGTTAAACTTTCTCTGAAACGCGGGACAGTGTGATTAGATATTCACAAAGCGTATAAAAGGCGACCCTAGATAATTGTTAGATCATAATAAATTTAAAACAAGCCTGAAGATATATTTTCTATATTTTCATCTGTGAGAAACAAGGATCTAACCATGGGCATCGCCAGCCTCGGAGCTAAGGGGGGCATAAAAAAATAAAAATTCATATAGCATGAAAACGAGGAAATAGCGCCGCAGGCGAAATATTTTTGTGAGACATGGTGAAGAATATCGTGATATGGTTTGTTTTATCTGAAAATCTACATAATAATTTGCACAATAATATGTATGAAAAATGATTAAGTATTATAAAAAGTGCTAAGAAAAATAGCGCCGCAGGCAATATTTCTTGCGAAACAATTGTATTTTGATGGATTTTTTATACGAATTTTAGAAAATGTATGAAATGTGTCGTAGTAATGTGATTTTTGTGAGGTTTCATAATTTAGCATGAAAAAAATATTTACCTATTACTATCTCTAAGGAGGGGGCAGAGTTTTTCATAGATACTGGATGATAAAGATTTTTAAAAAATCACATTATTATCACACGTTTTCTCATTACATCAAAAGTATTCGAAAATTAGCATGAAAATCCAGTAAAATGCTATGTTTCATAGAAAATTTCGAATTTAACGTGAGTTTTAAAAACGGAACGTTCGAATTTAAACACATAAATTTTAAAAAAGGAACGTGAATAATTAACAAAAATCAATAGTTGATTGGTGGGTCACGGGCGATTCGTTCTTTTTTTAATTACTGGCATCGATCACCTACAGTATACGAAAACAGATTAATGTTCATAGGAATAAAGCAGAAAGTTATATAGGATGTAGGATAAAACGTAATACGTTATTCCGGTTTCCAGTTTAATTGGACATTTAGCCGCGGGATGTCGCCCCCGTCGCACCACTCTCAAACCGCCGCCATATTTTTTTCGTCCGTCCATTATCCAGCTGTCAATCTCGTGGAACACAAGATAATCGGGGAATTTCATACAGGGGTTTAACAAAAGTAATACTGTTACTGAGGAACCTGAGTTTTGTTAAAAATATTGTCAATTCGAAACTCGCCGACGCGACGTATGAAAATTCGAGAAAGTTTGAATTATGGCTAGAGGACAGACGACTATGGTTAACGAACTTGGGCGGAGCGCCGGGTTCGAATTTCATGGAAATATTCATAACATTTTTGAGTTCTTGTATCACATTTTTTTAAGACAGATTCCATAAAACCAACCGTTTCAACAAAATTTTGAAAAAAATAATAATTGGTAACAGCAGATTTGGGTTTTTTCGTCATCAGATGGGTTGAGCCGACGACTTAGGATGTTCCTAAAACATAACGTACTAAAAAATCAGTACTACCAGACCTTTTGCACAGCAAAATGTGTAGTTTTACTGGAATATTGTGAGACACTAAAAACAATTTTAAAAAAAAGAAGCAAAAGAACGGTTGAAATGAGAAGTCAATGTCTTGTTTCCTAAGAGAAAATTTAATACCCGCTTCTTTCTTTGCCTCAGAAATGCCCTCGGGTAATCTGATTACCTTGCTTCTCAATTCCCTGACTTTGGTGTTGGAAAATTCAATCCAATAAAAACAAACCATCAACTCGGTTATTTCTACCTCAGACAATATCATTTTTCAACCTATTATTACCTTTAGGGTGTTTTGTTAGCCGTTTTTTAAAGCTACGAGCCCAACTGTGACGTCATGGTCATTTTTCCATGGCGCGGCGTTTAAGTTCAAAATCGCAATATAAAATGTTAAAAATAGCGTTTTTATTTCATTCTTCGGGGTTAATTTCGCTTTATCCAAAAAACTTTAACGCTCATTCCCTAGATATTAATGCATATTATCAATACGAAAAAAATTCTTCGTGACTTTCGGGAAACGAGTTATTATTTTTCAAAAAAATATCAGAGGTGTTTTTCACATTTTTTTTTGGGAAATCTATACAAGATATAAAAAATCTTTTACGGTCATTTACTAGATAAAGGTTTAATGTATCTACCCTTTTTTTTCCAAAGCATATTTAGTAAGGTTGTCGAGATCTATAAGGTCTCCAAGATCTCTTTTTTTAGATGTCAATATGCCTACTTTTAACAATATTTATTTCTAAAAAAAAACCAGGTGCAGGCCTGCCGGCGCCGGGCACAAAAGATAGTATATTATGATATGATATTCTTTCCTTGGATGTTCATGTTCAAGAAGTGTAAAATGGAATTCCACTATGAATCATTACTATTATTATTATAATGTACACTGCGGTCTATTAACACGAACAGTTTGCAGTGATTTCGTGTAATTTTTACCGACATGAATAAAATTACTGTCTCTCTACAATTACCGTAACCGCAATTTACTGTTACTTTAAAATTGTAATGAATATCACATTATTACGTGCCTCAATCTCGCTTAGTCTCTTTGGAATTTCGAATAGAAACATTCTTAACTATCTGCATAGAAATAATCTGATTCTTCTTCTTCTTCTTTTTATTCTATACCTCCTCTCTCCACTGCTGAATATATCTATCCCCTCACGCCGAGTCCCTTGCGGGGTAGGCAGAAAGGACAGAACTCCTATCCTTACACACACTTCTTGCTTCCATCGAATGTAGTTTGTGATACACGCTCCGTAATATTTATTAAGAAAAAAAGTTTTTTTTGTCATCTCCGTCAATTTTTTTTCATAGTAGAGTTTTAAAGTAAAATACTACCCGAAGGAAAAACTATGTAACATTCTAAAAACATCATTTTATCTGTCATCCTCTTTACATGTCCCAACCATATAAACTTGTTCACTTTCACATTTTTTCGAAATTCTTAAATGAAAAAACACTGTATTTTACTTCCACTATTTTATTTGAACACACAATCAAAGAGTAAAGAGTACATGGTTGGCGCAGTTGGTTGAGGCAACAGTCTCTCAAACGGGAGGTGCCAAGTTCGAACCCCAGCGCTGGCGATGTATTCCACACTTTGCGATACAGACTTTTAGCCTAGTGCAAAGTGCGCAGGAAAGTATTTGGGTTTATGTATGCAAGCCCGTATCCTTAAAAAAAAAAATCTTTCGAAGCTTAAAGCTTCATCTTCAGTGGCTGTCTATGAACATGTCGTTCTTTTCTCGTTCTTTCGTTCCATTCACAAGTCTATTTACCAACATTTTAAAATACAGTCGGTAAATTTTGTTCCCTGCCTTACCAGCATACAGTTATGGACTATATTAGTTGTTATAGTTATGTTAAGCTGCGGAATTGTATCCTTAGTAAAACACACACTACAACTATTCCAGCCAAGGTATATTGTCTTCAGACACGGTATCTTATTGATTTCTTACCATTATTTTTATAGCTCGCGAACTCCTAGGGCCATTTGCTTGAAACACGATAGTAACAGTAGAATACCGTTGCCGTTACTGATCACTCGTATACATCGGGAGATTCAATGCCTTAGGTACCTGGGACTACGTAGAGTGAACAAAAATAGTATGCACTTTAATTACTTCGCAAATTTTCTTAATACTACCTGCATAATGCACGCTGAAACAAGTTTCGTGGAATTTGCTGTTTACACTTCACTTATTGTTTTATTCCCCTAGAGATATTGATGCTATGTAGTATAGAATTCAGGTAGAGATGGAAACCCTTGTAATTTAAATTCGAAGAGAAATAATACTTTTGATCACGAGCCGTCTATGAAATTAGAGGATTAGTAATGATTTATTGCACCTCGGCAGTAAAATGGCATTCGTTTTCCTGATGTATAGGTACTGATCAGTAAACCTATTCAATGCGTTGCTCCAAAACCCCAGCGAAGTTTAGTAAAAAAAAACTAACCATATTAACACGCACCGACGTTATTCTTTAGTTTGCTCTCTCTTTTTATTACACGCTCAAACGATAGATAGCAATATAAGGTAGAAGAGAACGCATCTAGCAGTATAGAGTGCCAGTGCACGTCGTCACTATAGGTTTACTGGACGGCCAGTATGAAATCTTACGATAGCACATTACTTTTGTTTTGGAGCAACGATTTCTGTCTCCTTACCGTTACCAACCGACTATACTATTCGTCGAGCAACCGGGCCTTGGAGTATCATAACATCCGCAGTAAATTTTCCTCCCATTCCGAATCAATTTAATCTCACAAAATTACAATGTTGGGCATTGAGGCTAATAATTTGAGATTGAACATAATGGATTATTGATGGAAATAAAAAAAAGATTTGGCATTCTACGTCGGTGTAATCCCATTAACAGCTACAGGTACAACACTAAAATTAGATTTGCCAGAAAATCTGTACATAAAAATGCAAAAATCGGTCATTATACGTTCAATATTTCAATATTGTACGAATATTTCGAAATACACTGGTATTTTATCAGGCACAATGCTAGTATTTTATGCCCCGCGCACCTTTGATATCTGGATAGATTAATGTTTCCCATTATTAAGCTGATGAATTTATATATTATTAGCAATCATGGATGATAATATGTAGACTCTTCTGGGTGGTAATACTAAGAAGTGTGTTAGCAGATCTTGCCTCCGCGTATAAAAAAATACACTGGTATTTTATCAGGCTTGTATTTAGGCCCCGCGCATCTAAACCTAATAATTTGATATCAAGTTTACAAATTATCAATCGTGAATGACAATATGCACTTTTCTGGCTGATACTGGTGGAATTATATAGTTTCAGTATTCTAGTTTCAAACCATCTCCATCCACCACTGGATACAAACCTATTCACAACCATAATACTCTTTTTTATCCCTTTCAACCGGTTCATCCAACTCTTGTGCTAATGTACCTTGTGTTAAAGACATGAGATTATTGTCTATAAATTATTTAGGATTATACTATTGGCTATACTGGGCGGAAGCATGTAAAACTTCCGCCCGAATAATTAAAATAAGTGTTTAACTTGATATGTAAATTCTATAAAACAAAATGTATTATCATGTGTCAAGCATAGAATAATGTGTCAAGTAGTATCGAATAAACTACCCTACACCATCCCTACACATAAGATGTGTTTCATTTAAAGGCACCTGGGAACACCGACACGGGAGATCTAATAAATTAAGATTTGTTCACCTTGGTTCAACTAAATTTAACTATTTTTTTTTATTTTCAACAGAAATATGAGGTGGAGTTTCTGCTGCAGCAACAATGGTTCGATCCTCGCCTCCGCTACTCCAACCAGTCACAGTACGAGTTCCTCAACGCCATCCATCACCACGAAGACATATGGCTCCCGGACACGTACTTCATCATGCATGGAGACTTCAAGGACCCCATCATTCCCATGCACTTCGCCTTGCGGATCTACAGGAATGGGACCATCAACTATCTGATGAGGAGGCACCTCATTCTGTCCTGTCAAGGGAGACTCAATATATTTCCCTTCGATGACCCGTTATGTTCCTTCGCGCTAGAAAGTAGTAAGAACTCTTTCACTATTTACATTAATAATTTTCCAGGTGACTGTTGAATTTTCCATTAAGGGTAAACCCACCTCCACCCCTGGATGTTTCAGGAGCTTCAACTCCTATGTCGTCCAGTCTTTTACGTAAAAACATTTTTTTTTCAAAGGAGAGCTCAAGGTTCTCCGGAATGGCTCCTCTCAAAAAACCCCTCCCGGAACTACTCTGATCATCCTTAATCTTCCCTGGAGGAGACTCTCACTCCAGGGATCTACACACTGCGGAAGTGCTGAAATTTTATCCGAACCATTGTCAGAACATTTATCAGAGCCATGATACTGTTTTACGTCCAAACCCCACCTCTGTCTTTCCCTCCGCTGTGACATGCAGAAGGACATACTTCTCATTGCGGAATATGTGACCAAAGATGAGGCCTTTCTTCTTTTGACAGTCGTGGTCAGAAACTCTCTCTTTTTATTCATGACGCTTAAAAACTACATCATTGGAGACGAGATCAGCTCATGAGATTGGCACCACTGTAAAGCCATAATTCGAAAACCTCAATTTAGTTCATCGTCGAGAAAATCTAACCACCACTCCAGAGAGAAAAACCGTCAAATTGGGAGGTCTTTAATACGACGCTACCACTTTTCGTCCAGGGTCTCCGTTTCAGAATTCTGGGTTGGTTTGCGTTAAAATATCCATAATTTATTCTTTGAATTGTGTTTCAGTATCATACGAACAGTCAGCTATAACATATGTCTGGAAGAACGATGAGGATACTTTGAGGAAGTCTCCTTCGCTCACAACCCTTAACGCATATCTGATCCAGAACCAAACGATAGCCTGCCCCATCAAAGCCAGTTGGAGAGGTTAGAATTTTTCTGCTTCATTATTCTATCCTATCAATAAACTATGCTTAAACCATTTTTTCAGAAATCTGAAGAAAATATTCAGGATAACATTAACCATTAATAAAAAACAATTAAAAACTGTAGTTTTTACAGAAACACAAAATTTCACATAACAAAATCAGATGTTTTACAGAAATATGCAGGGTTATCAAAAAAGAATGTGTGGTAACTGGTTAGCGCAATTTTCGTTTGATGCACGACATAATGCATAGAGCGTGCGCAGACTTGCATTCTTTTTCGATGGCCCTGTATTATAATTTTGCATAGTAAAATCAATCGTTTTTACAGAAATACAATTTTGAAAAAAAAACGGTTGTTTTAACCGAGTACCTAATACTTTTTATGCTGAATTATTTTTGGTAGTTAACTGTAACACTTCAGCTTACAAAATAATGTTGAATATTTATATATTTTCCATTTTATTATTTTGTATAATTTTCATCACAAGCTTACATTAAAATTATAGTAATAAAATTTAAAATGTAGAATTATGCAAAATTACAGTTATAAAATTTAAATTGTAGAATTATACAAAATTACAGTAATAAAATTTAAACTATAAAATTTAATAAAAAAGCAATGATAAAAAAATAAAAATACAATACTTTTCATGTGACTTATTGGTTGTATAAAATTATATTTTTTGTACAATAATTGGATTGGATAATATAAAATGTTTTATGGCTCGACTACGAGTGATCTGAACAATATCATTGTTAAAACGTTTTGGAATTTTATGTCAAAATCAATTAATATTTTGCACAATTAAAAAAAACAAATAGTTTTAAAATTCATATAAAATTCCTTAAATTTTTAATTTTATCTAAAATTCCAAAACGAACAATGAATTGAATTGTGTGTTTGAGTTTCGTGTGAAAATTGAAAAATATAAATTTCTTTTAGATTTTGTCGCTTACGTTCGTTTCAATTAATTATTTATTTAAAATTTATGCTTTATTTATTATTTCTTCATTCTCGTCTTGGTCTTCATATTATATTTTATTTATTTACTTATTATATACATAGCTTTATTTTGTATATCATATATATGATGTATATTCTCTGTATACACCACGACACATTACTGTATATATATTGTATATTACAAATAATACTGCACAAGCACATGCCTGACACATTCTGTAGGTACTATATAATTAGGGATTCCAAATTTAAAATATATAAATTTAAAATATTCTAAATTTAATTTATAAAAATCGACGACACTATACTCTCAGGTAACAATAATTCTGCTCCTAGATTGGTTCTGGGAGTATTTGACCAATTTAGCTCCTAGATTGGTTATAGAACGGTTCTACCAATTTAGCTCCTAGATTGGTTATAGAACTGTTCTACCAATTTAGCTCCTAGATTGGTTATAGAACTGTTCTACCAGTTTAGCTCCTAGATTGGTTATACAACTGTTCTATCAATTTAGCTCCTAGATTGGTTATAGAACTGTTCTACCAGTTTAGCTCCTAGATTGGTTATAGAACGGTTCTACCAATTTAGCTCCTAGATTGGTTATAGAACGGTTCTACCAATTTAGCTCCTAGATTGGTTATAGAATTGTTCTACCAACTAAGCTCCTAGATTGGTTAGAGAACTGTTCTACCAATTTAGCTCCTAGACTGGTCATAGAACTGTTCCACCAATTTGGCTCCTAGATCGGTTTTAGAACTGTTTTAGCGATTTAGCTCCTAAATTGGTTATAGAACTGTTCTACCAATTAAGCTCCTATATTGGTTATAGAATTGTTCTACCAATTTAGCTCCTAGATTGGTTATAGAACTTATTTACCAATTTAGCTCCTAGATTGGTTATAAAGCTGTTCTACCAGTTTAGCTCTTGGACCAATCTATTATAGAACTCTTCTACCAATTTAGCTCCTAGATTGGTTATAGAACTGTTCTACCAATTTAGCTCCTAGATTGGTTATAGAACTGTTCTACCATTTTAGCTCCTAGATGGGTTTTAGAACCGTTCTAAAAACCTAAATTGTTACTTGGCCTTACTCACGCTTATTATACTAAAAACTTAAAACTAAAATCACAATTTCTCCGACAAACTTATCTACGTATTTCAATGGTTGATTTTTCGGACTTGATCTTGTTGCAAATCCAACAAAAATTCCGCCAAGATGGGGCGATATTATCGTACGAACCAACTAGATTTATGGTTACATGACATCGACTTACATATTACATACACAGATGGCGCTAGGCTTCACAGACAATTTTTTTTTTACGAACATGGTACTTGCATACGTACGTGATTCTTGTGACCTTAAACAAAAAATCTCTGGAAAAAAAGTGTAAAAAAGGACTGTAATGAAAACAAATAAATTAATAAAAGGGATCAATTTGTACTGCTATTATAGAAAGTTGGCAAATTTCTTTGCACCTTTTTGTTAAATTGTGGATTTTGTATAGTAGTTATAATGTACACACAGTATTTTTATGTAGACCGCTTCAGTGTACAGTGTATTTAGTGTATACATTGCTCTAAAATTTATTTCACATTACAATAATTAACCAAAAAATGTATTTATTAACTTCTTAATTAATGCACACAGCCTTTGGTCACGTAAAAGATCCTAATAATTTGTATTTTTTGAATAAGTATTAAGCTAGTAATGTTGAAAAAATATCTTCTGATTCTAAAACCTGACTCCATTATAGAAAAAAAATTAAAAAGGCATAATTTTTAACCTATTTTCATGTAATATGCACAAAAACGTATATTGAAAAAAATATCTTGAAAAATCCCTTTCTATTCTTTTTTTTCAAGGCAATGGTTTTCTTCCTCTTCTTCAGCTTTTTATAAAATTAATAAATAATAGTTTTTTTAAATAAATAAAAAATTAATTAAGTCATGTTTTGTGAAATTAATTTTAAAGCAATCATTTTGTCTTGCTGCTATATAGAAGTGTTTTTTTTTACAATTCGTTAGTTTTGAGTAAAAAAGTATTGTGTTTTGTTTACAAACATTCTAAACTTATATCATTGCCTTAATAACTTTTTGCTGTAGAACCAACAATTTACTATTTCTAGTTTGTAATATTCTATACTTACTGTATTTGATATTTATAAATTTCTCTATTATACTTTTAGATTTTCTTCAAGATATTTTTTATGATATTATTATTATACTCATATTACAGTGAAAATGGTGAATTATTCATGAAATATTTAATTATTTTTATGTACTGTGCTTAAATTCCTGACAAATGTTACTTATGCAGATTATGTTCTGAATCATAAAAAAGTCAATGATGGTGACCACCTTACTAAATATGATTTTTAAAAAAAGTAGATACATTGACGTTCTTTCCTCTAATACAGAGGTTCCCTTAATACATCGGATTTTTTCACGGCTCCCTTAATACATCACATTTTTCCAAAAATTTTGGACTTTCTTGAGATTCTGAGATTCTTCTTCTAAAGAGGTAAATTCAGATGGAGCCTTGGTTCTAAATGGGTCTCTAATACATGTAAATTTGTGAATGTTATCTGACTGAAAGTATTTTTCGAAATGAAAAAAATTGAATTTCGAAGAAATTTGCCGAATTGTTTAATTGAATATTTCGCGGTGCCCTTATGAAGCCGCGCAAACAATTTAGGAACCACTGCTCTTGTAATGATTCCTGAAAAAAAAGCACCTATAATTATTTTTTTTGTCAAAGAAAATAACTCCATTCCGTAAATCGCTACAACGAAAAATGATAATATGCAGTAAAATCTACTAAATTATCATATTTATTAAATCGAAATTATTCCCAAAATACGTAAAAAAAATCCTTACCTAATTCTGAAATTTAATCAGTGACTGAAACACCCGGTTATCTTATTAAATCTTTATTGGCCAAAGAAAAATATAAGTACATAATTAATAAAAAGCAGACAACGGTAGTGCTCCAAAAGGCGGACTTATTGCAAAAGCAATGTCTTACCTCTCAGTTAAAAAACTTTTCTGACCCAGTTCACATTAAAATTTGACATTGTGATCATAAAATAAATAATAGATGACACTTTGTAAGCCAATTATATTACAATTGTAAAGAGTAATACTTTATTTATTGATTATTATGGCCGGTGTTTGGGTAAAAATAACTTCATTTGTATAAACAGTTTATTGAATGAACTGTACCTTGAATAATTGATTAACTTCACTCTACTATAAGTTTTTTTATTTACTGAACATTTACATTATTGTGTTGTCAAGGCTCGACGGTTATTCAAGTTCGTATTGTTAGTCGCAGTGGCGGCGAAACACAAGTTGTCCGGCAACGGGTGATCGCGACCCTCAGCAATGAGGAATACGACCGAAGAGAGAAAGATGCAAACCCAGATCCTTTTTTTTAAATAGTTGTAAATATTGATCCATAATGTAATCTGCCTAAGTATACTAACATGTCAGAAAAGCACAATACGTAAAATTGAATTAGCGATATTTCATAGAATAATTCTGAAAAGATACCAATCTTAATTAATTTACAAGCAGCAGATGCATGGAGTGTAGCTTTTGGAGACGAAGCATTGGAGTGTAGTCTTTGCCAGAGGCGATTTGAGGAGCAAGGTATAACTTTATTGGCAAATCCATGAAATAATTATTAACTAAACAAACAACAGACATGCCTGATATATAATATTATAAGTTACAAGATTCAATATCGAAAATAATAATAATCTTAAAATAAGAAACCCGGAAGATTTCTTCACACTCGAAGAATCGGCGACTGAATACTTATAAGAAATAATACATTTAAATTCTGACAATCTATGACCTATTATTGTAAATTAATGTTAGGTTTAATTTGATCTCTCCTCTGCACCACTTCCCATTTATTTGGGGTCGGCGTCTCGGATCCTCTCTCCATCTGCCCCGATCGACGCAGTCTTGCAGTGAGCAGTGAGCTCCAGGTGTTCCATGTCCCCTCTGATGGTCTCCTCAAGGCACTTCTTTGGCCGTCCTTTCTTTCTTGGTCCTTCCACAGATAGGTACAATTTGATGTAATGTATAATGTAAATGACCATACGATAAATAAATAAATGCTCATTTAGTATGGAATTTACCCAGGCCCGGCGCAAACGAAACGTAACTCAAAGGATGGGTAAAAATGAGTAATTAAATACTGTACAGGCGGCATCATCGAAAACAAAGGCTAAATGTGTGAAATACCTCTTCAAAATTCAGGAGATAGAAGAGGACAACCGTTACTAAATATGCTTTATAAAAAATGAGTAGATACATTAAACCTTTATCTAGGGAATGACCGTAAAATATTTTCTACATCTTGTATAGATTTCCCGAAAGTCGCGGAGATTTTTTTTGTACCTATTGATAGTATGCTTTAAAAACTAGGGAATGACCGTAAAAGTTTTTTGACTGAAACGAAAGCTACCCAAAAAATGGTAAAAAGGTTTTTTTACCATTTCATCATGCGATTTTGAACTTTAATGCCGCGGGAAATAACCATAACGTCATAATTGGGTCGCGATCTTTAATTTTGGCATCGCAAAATGCCTAATTTTCAATGTACCCAGGTTTTTTGGACATTTTGATATTGAACCTTGTAACTTGTACGAGAAAAACAGCAAAATCAAACCACCACACATTATTTCAAAAAATCAGACATAAATCAAAAAAATAAAACTTTTTTTTCGTATTATTAAGTTCCCAAAAGTTGTATAAAGAATATTAATATTAGGCAGGACCTACTTCCTGAGCACATCATGAATCATGACGTATGTGAAAAAGTTTGCAAAAATGAAGTTATCCTGATTCAATAAAAGTTATGATATAAAAGATGTATGAAAAAGTTTAGTTTTTTTTATATTGAACGGTAATCTATTTTTAGTACTTACCTGAAGTTTAGTACCTAAATAGCTTCAGATATTTCTCAGTCCAAGGAAATCAAAGAAAAAAATATGATTATTAGATTGTTTGTAACATTTCATTGAATATATCTTATTTTACGTGGTGTTTTTTTTTTTAAGAATCCCTTTTAATTGTATATTGTAGCTAATATACTACCACTATTTTTTGAATTAGGGCCTTTTGATTCTGTGATAACTCAGAAAGTCAGGTTTTATTATAGAGGGTTTATTAGCAAATCGAACTACTGAAGCAAGCATGCATCGGTTTTTTTGTTCGGGATTTTTATACCGTGGTTTTAAAATGTTGAACTCAAAAAGGTAAAACATGTTGGTCTTTTGTGGGCATGTTTTGACATATAGTTCTTCAAGTTTTATGCAAAATCGATGTCATTTACAAATGGGTCAACTAAGGACAAATAGAAATAGACAAATCTGGAACTAAAAAACAAACCAACATAATTTTGACAGTCACAATAAACCAACTCTGGTCGCAGTGACGCAGGGGACAAACAGTCCCCTGACCTAACAGGAAAAAAAAGATAATTTTGATGGTTCACAATAAAAAATCACCAACATTAAACTGTGGTTTAGATCTAGAATACTCATTTGAACTTTGATCAACACTTTCCAAAGTTTTGCCTGGAGGCATGGATTGGATAAGGTGCTTACTGCGAACAGGCCCGCACAGCACTTGGCTAATTCATCATACGTAATTCTATAGATAAGTGGCGACGCACACTGGGGCATTTAGCGAATTTAGCTGAACAGAATTGATTTCTTGAAATCGTCCAAAAAGTAATGCATTGTTGTAAAATTTAGAGGGTTACAGGTTATGGGCGTATATAAAATTTTCCCATCATTTTGAATATACTTTTGAATCCTCTTTCATTGTTTTTTTGTCCCGAAACCTTGAAAACGAGATCAGGCTGGGATCGGCATGGTAAGCGGTCACACATTTTGCACAAAATCTATAATTAAAATACCAACTGTTTTTTTAGAAAACATTGACTTTTTTAGTAATTTATGACAATTAATGTATAAAGAGTCACTTTTTAGCGTAGTTTTTAGAATAGATTTATAATTACAAAATTAAATTACAGTATTTTAAAATTGGTTGTTTTAGATTAAATTTGTTAATTACTAGTGGCTAAAAAAATCTAAATAGATTAGAAATAAAATTATATTTTTTAGAACATAGATTTAGAAAACACACAACCTAATGAAAATAAAATTGCTGATTAAATGGGATGTTTAATTTAATAAGTGCACACTGATTAAAATATACTGTACAATTTACACCTTTTTCATGTACAGTTTTATAAGTTTACTGTACATAGTCGAACTTATATTTTATTTAAACAAATTAATCCAACATACAAAACTTATGGATTTTTTAAAAATTATTTCACTTACTTAAATATTTTTATTGGATATTAAAAAGAAATATATTTCTATTAATTTCTTGTCTTTCTTCTCAGCTTATATTATTTCTTGTATTTTTTTTTCTTCTTCTATATATTTCATGATGTGCGTATTTTTCAATTTTCATTCTTTCACACAAATTCATCTCGTATGAATATTTTTTACATATTTTATAAATACCGCCTACATTATGCTTATGATATAATTTTATCCACTGATGTTTTTATGATATGTTTCGCTATTGCAATTATAAGTGGGTCAAAACAGGCATAACTCAAAATGTGGCATTAGCAAAAAAAATTTTTTTTTTCAAAGTTCATCTCATAATTGGGCATAATATATGTACGATTGACTTTTACCAAAGGTTCTCAAAATGCTATGGAAACGGATGCGTATATATTATAAAACGATTCTTTTTTCTTACTATTTAAAAAAAATGTAAAAAAAAAATATCACTTAGGAGAATTTATTGGCTACATTTAGAACTTCCTACATATTTTGACTTGTGCCTTTTTTCCCCATTTTTAAAATAATTTAAATGAATTATATTTAAGATTTATTTAGCACCAGAGTTTGGGTTTGTAAACAAACGATTTTAAAATAAAAATATATATTATGTACAAAAGTCATAGAATAACGTATACAGGGTGTTTGATGCCTAAATGGATACAGATCTCTTAACAGGTCATTTAGAATGTTTTGAACCAAACATAGCTTAGTCTCAAATCTCACGGTTTTCGAGACATTCGAGATTTTCACTTAATAAAAAATAAAAAACTACTCAAGTCTTACCCTAAAATCACGATAAGAAAAGGTGCCCAATGCCTATGGTTCTTTTTTGTTACTTGAGAATGCATTTATTATATTTTTAAATCATTAGTTTCAATCTGAAGATACAAAAATGATTTTTAAAAAATTCGGATATGAATGTCGAGAAATAGTTATGACGACTTTGAAGGGGATTAATTTTAAGAAATTAAACATCTTTAAATTCTAATAAAATAGAAAAATAAAATAGTCTTTATTGTATATAGAAACACACAAAGGGAGGGCTTTTTGCCAAATGGAAATTTCTGCCAGCAAACCCATAACAGAAACCACAATATAAAACATAGATAAAACTAATTATTGTTATAAACTTAGTACCGAAAGGGTACCTTAACTTGTTTCTAGAAAAAAACTTATCTGATTAACTTGCTTTTTTAATAGTTATTATATTACTGTGTTTTTGTGACTGTGACTTGTGTTGTGTACAAACAGGAAACTACAGCTGTTTAAAGGTGGATCTGATCTTTACGAGAGATAGAGCGTTTTATTTCACGACTGTCTTCATACCTGGAATAATCCTCGTGACGTCATCCTTTATAACATTCTGGCTGGAGTGGAATGCAGTTCCTGCCAGATCCATGATAGGTAAAGGCCATATACCATCAGGACACTGAATATTTAACGTAATTCTCGCTTTGCCTGACATTCGCTGTAATGATATGATTAAATTATTAGATTCATTATTATCATTTTATTATTTATTGTATTATTAATCTTTATCTTTGAATTCATATCCCCTTCCCCACAGGTTTTCAAGACGGCACGACAGAATTGGATGCTGACCATTATATTATTTAATACTTAGAAAGAGCATAATGTTTTCCACTCCATTACTTATTGAGTGCGTAACGACTGAACTAAGAATTTTTTTTTTTTTAATATTTCACAGTAAAATAAATTTAAAACACACTTATTTTATATTAAAAATTTACAGAATCCACCTATGAATTTTCCTATAAGTATAATATTACATATAATCATTTTTTATTTTATAACTAAGAACGAGTGAGTTCTGACACTTCCGCTCCGAGACGGGTCGTACAGAAATACTTATAGTAGCAGTGAACTAAGTAAATTAATTTAAAATATTCATTCATATAATTCCATGAATCAAGCAACTTTTTATTGTTAAAAGTGTGCAAGAAAGTAGCTATTTATTATACGGAATCCCAGATTTTTTTTATGTAAAAAAAAATGTTTCTACAATGATTTTCATATTTAAAGTTTTGTGCTTTCATTGTGAAAAAGTGGGGCACAATCGGCCTTGTAATTTCAAGATTTAAAAAATTCGATAAAATCGGAATCAACATTATGCTATTTCTAAATATTGTGTTAATTATAAACTATTATTCCTTTATGTCAATTTACATTATTCATATTCGTAGATTGTAGATGATGCCAAACTCACAAAATTTGTATTTATCAAAAAAAAACTAATAAAATCGCGAATATACGAATCAATTTTTTTGAATATTTTTCTCGTTTATAGAAATATATCTAGAAAGTCTATTGATAAATACAAATTTCGGTGTCCACAAAGCATAAAATAATATACAAAGGTGGAAATCTCCTGATGAAAAAAACATTTCACTCCGTTACCTATTTGGAATGGATATGGCCACATTTTGAAACAGTCCTCGTTTCACATAAAAACTTTACTTTTTTTTTCTTTGGATGTTTGTACGAATTTTACGCAAATGTAATATGCAAAAATATATCTCAGATACCTAACCGTATTTTCGTTTGAATTTTATGTTACAAAAAAATAGTCACGGAGAGGAAAATGTATATGTTCTGTGGCATGTTGCAACAAATAGTCACGGAGAGGAAAACATATGTTCCGTGGCATGTTGCTACAAATAGTCACGGAGAGGAAAAACATACGGAGATTTCTACTTTTCATTATGCTTTGTTTCTTGTTGGTATGCTCATAAAAAAAGTAACTAAAACCCCAAAAAGTACACTGCAATATTTTTAATACCTATTTTTTTAATAAAATTTCTGCACAATTGTTCTCACAAAATGACCGTTCATTTCCTATAGTTTTTTATCATTTTGTTTAATTTCCATGCTTGCAAACACTTTAGGCAATTACAGCTGCCTGAAGGTGGACCTGATTTTCACCAGAGACAGATCATTTTACTTTACCACGGTTTTCATTCCTGGTATCATCTTGGTTACTTCCTCATTCATCACATTTTGGTTGGAATGGAATGCGGTGCCTGCGAGGGTTATGATAGGTAGGTCAGGATTCCAAATTTCACGTGTGCTTAGATGACAAAAATACTAGCAAAAGTAAATCGTGCAAATGGAGGCTACATTGATTCGATGTGTGCCAGATTTCATAAGTATCAAAAAAGTCTTAATACTGACAAAAGTGTGTATAGAATCGAACTGTGTCAGATTAAGGCCCGGTTGCCCGACGAATAGTATCGTCGGCTAGTAACGGTAAGGAATATTACTATCTCGTTTGCCCTTTCGCTTTTTGTTACGCGCGCAATAGAAATAGTAATAAATGTTGAAGGTTTTCACGGTGTGCGATTCACATTGCTTCTTGGTTTTCGGGTGAAACAGTGTGTAGATAAACTTGATCGACGTTTCGACTCTCCTACTGGTGTCTCCCTCTTCCTCTACACACGGTTCACCCGAAAAACCGAGAAACAATGAAATAGCAATATTCTTTACCGTTTCTAGCCGACGATACTATTCGCTGAGCAACCGAGCCTGAAACTTTGAACTCATTTTTCTCAACATTTTAGTCTTGCCTTGATTCTTCAATTACAAAAATTCGAATCTCATTCTTCAGTGACAAAATAGGGTGTAGCCTCCATCGCGTGTGTGTGCGTGTATGTGTGTATGTAAAAAAATCGGCATTAAACAAACAATAACTTAAACCTACTTTTTGTGATCAAAAATTGAAAATGGTTTCCACAAATAATCGTTCTAAAAGTGGCCAACCAAAATTTTGGCCAGTTTTGGCGAAAAAAATACTCCAAGATGAAAAGAGGGTATCACTCGTTATTGTAGGTATGAAATCTAGTACATACTTATTTTATTTCTGCACTTATAAGTAAAAAAGGGAACTTAAATAAAAGTGCATGTTTTAGATAGTCTGTTTGCAAGAGCATGTCCTGTGGTTTTAAATAGTGCTATGAAAAACTTAGTTTTTTTAGTATTTCTTTCGTACATTAGTAAAATTTGAGTTTTTCTTCTTTTTCCCCTTAATAGTTTTTTTTCAACGAAAAATTACGTCAACAAAAGGTTTGTAACTTAATTAATAATTCATTCTAGATTACAATCACAAGCCTTTACTAAAAGTTTACTAAAATTCATATAAAATGCACTAACTCGCATTGCGTCATTCTCTTAAATAAAGTACTATTGACAATTGCACGTATAGTATGCACTAAAATAAATTGCTCATTCACTAAAACTTAATTTATTCTTACCTTTTCACATATTATTAAATTTTATCTACGTAGCTTTTACCAAGTTTACGAATACCTACTTGAGTAAATTATAACTTTTTTTTTTTTTTTTAAGGAAACCCTGTGAAGCCGCAAAAAATATGTATAAAAAACACTGTTTTCATTTTCACTTTGAGTTAATTTCTTTCTCAACAAAGAATTTTCGAAGTGGGATACCTTGTTAGTCGCCTTCATCGGTGACTAGATAACTTGTTACTGAATAACTACATTTTTCGTTCACATCTCATCGTTAGCGGTTACTAAAGAACCCAGTTATTCAGAGTTTTGGAAAAGAGAGATAAACTCAAAGTAAAAATAAAAACAGTGTTTTTATTTCAAGGTCTTTTTGTGATATTATAAAGTATTTTATTTCAACAAAAACAGTGTCTCAATGAACCTTAAATTTACTAATTAAAGATACCGAGAAATATTTGGCAGATCTATTGTCTGAATCTTACGTAATATGTAATATCAAACGAAATTTTTCTTTACTGGTTACTCTTTTTTTGTTTTTTTTTTTTATTTTATTTTTTTGTGGGCTACGTAACTTTTACTCAAAACGCCTCAACCAACCCTTGATTGATCATTTTGAGTACCTAAATAAATAATTTGAATAAAAATGTGCACACAAAATTGATGTGAAAAAATTGTACAATTTCAGGCGTGACAACAATGTTGAATTTTTTCACAACTTCCAACGGTTTCCGCTCGACACTGCCCGTGGTCTCCAACTTGACTGCCATGAATGTGTGGGACGGTGTCTGCATGTGTTTTATTTACGCCTCCCTACTGGAGTTTGTGTGCGTCAATTACGTGGGTCGCAAGCGACCGTTGCACAACGTGGTCTATCGCCCTGGAGAGAATCCAGTCACGCAGGTAAGATCAAACTATATTCTACCGCTGAATATTTAAATGTTCTGACACTGTTTCACTCATCAACCGTCCTAAGCAAGAACCGCGCATAAAGCAAAACGTTGAAACTGAGGAAACTTTTCTTTTTCTTCTTCATACACTTACATGTATATATATGCCCCCCCCCCCCAGAGATTAGAATAGGTATATATTTTTTCATACTAAATGATATATAAAGTATATTTTCTACTTCATATATTTTTATTCAATTTCTTTTTTCCTGGGGTTAACTGGAAGAAATCGCAGTTCTGCGATAAGTTCGCCCTAGTGAACAACGATTTATAATCTGTACTATGTCAATTTTTTATATTTATATATATTTGAAGTTCACTTAAAGATTAAATAAATAAATAAAACCTCACAAAAATCACATAACTACCACACATTTTTTCATCATACCATAAATTTTCTAAAATAAGTTTGAATATCCATCAGTTTCACAAAAAAAATTGACTGCTGCGCTATTTTTTATTGCTTCTTGCATAGGATGGCAGTTTTGTGGTCCCACCTGCAGCCCAGCGAAAGTCATAAAAAATAATTTGGTAAATTATTGACTTGAGTGCTTTCCTTAAAAAAGCCTTGTTGTACTGTCATTTTGCTGTGACTGTAAACAAGAGATAAATATTATGAATTTTAGCTCGGCTGCGGATGAGGCCGCAACAGTGGAATAGTACCAATATTTTGTTTTGTGTTGTACGCACGTTTGAACTCATTTTTAAATATCACTTTATGTGTGTAATTTCTTCTTTTCATTGTGAACCCTAAATCTTTCGTAATTGACAATAATTATAGGCCTAGTTCAGCTAATCCTAGGACCTAAAATATTAACTCAGTAGGTACTTAATATTTTTAACAATTCTGTGAAAATTATTAAATATTCTGAATGCCTAGTTAAAACCGCACCTTGGATGGTCAAATAAAATGGTGCATATTCATAAAATTGATCATCAGAATTTCTACGCATTACTGTGTTTTGGAGAAGAACTGTGCTGAAAAAAAATTTGCTAACTAAATTATTACCTAGCACTCACAAAAAATTGTAATTATTTTTATTAAAATGATGTTTCACTCCGACATGACATCTTTTGAGCCGATCAGCATTTATAAAGTCAAACGTCCACCATTTCGTGTGTTTTTCAATTTTCCATTTTGTGTGTTTTTCTATCTTCCATATTGTATGTTATTCTATCTTCCATATTGTGTGTTATTCAACGTTTTGGCACACTTATTAATATTATATTCATTGTACCAACATGTTTACATATTATTGTGTCGTAGGAGAGAATGTTTCGCTTTGATTGTTTGTGAATCACTGTGTCTTCTCTTCAATCTTTCTTACATTTTGTGTGCTTTGAAATGTAAATATCAAAACACTTTGCATAACGACATTTTCTTAATAAAATTTCAAATGTAGAAGGTGTAAATCGAAACCCTTAAAAAATCTTTATTATTCTACATTTAAAAACACTTTCATTAAAATTTAAAAATAATAAACGATATACCCAATCAACATAACAATAATTTGAGAGGAATGTATTTTTCATTGTTACATGTTTTGTGTTTTTATTTAATATTTCTGTGTTTTTCCTTTATTAAATGTACAGATACGAATTTGTAACAACAATAAAATTAGCCATTTTACATTTACATTTTAATTCAGCATGACACAATTATATTATTAAATGTTACATGACAGATTTTCTGCATGTTATTTGCAACCCTTTTAACATTTTTTTTTATAATTAACTTTCATTCAATTTAAATTAGTTATTTAAAAAACTTCACGAGTCCATTTTCTTATTTTTTCTTTTAATACTTTTATTACTTATTTCCACATTTCTAACTTAACATGCTTACAAAAACAAACTTTTTTAAGTATTTTAAAATATCTTCCGCTTCGCCTTACAACAAACATTTTTACATTCATAGCTATTGTTAATAATTTCAAAAACACTAACACCTCTTTATGTTACGAAAGTTTTGCCTTAATTAATTCAGTACACACTTAAATTAATTCTACTTAATAATTAGAATTTTGGCTTCTGTCTTTCTTTCATATTTAACTTTCTATTTTATTCTTCACAGAATAATTATATACTTACATTTCCCCCTCACCTTTGAAACATAATATAACAAAATTCCTAATTTAAAAATTAATTCTATACTTAAAATACTTTGCAGTATTACTATTCTGAAAAAAAAAACATTCTTGTGAATATTTCAATATTGCCATAAGCATAATGATATTTTTACTTATTATTTATGGTGCAGTCAATTATTTGCAACACTACATACATTCAAAATATGGTAACACTCAACAGGGTTTGATAAAATTTGATAAAATTCGATGTATATCATAATATTTTCGCCGATATCATTGATATTATGTCAGCGAACCCTACATGGTAACATTTTTCAATTATTTTTTTTAATAAGTACTCAAAATAACGCATGAACACTTAAATAATGCTAAAAAGCTACTTACACATTTTTAACCTTAGCTATTCATATTTTTTAATATTTTCCTGTTTAGATTTAGGTAAAACACTTTGTGATAATCAGAACTGAAATGTTTGAATTGCACGAAAAAATATCAAAATTGTTTAGATTATAGGTACTTTACCCAAAATTTAAAACCCAAATTTTAAAACCACAACAAAACATTTTTTTTATTGATCTTCAAAATTTATTGTATGTTTCTTGTATGTTTTATACTTATGTTTGTCTTGTAACTTTATATGTTATGTTTTTTATTCATATATTCTTAGTTTTGTCATGTTTTATATTTTTTTAACAGTTATGCAATACTTAGTCCAAAATATTAACAACTCTTCTTGGCAGACTGGCTTATATAAAATTAATTTAATTGGATCTTTTAAAAATAAAATTCACTAAAAAAATAGGTGAAAATAAAAAAAAAACACAGTTTCTGTACCAATAGTATAAAAGTGGCTAAAATTTTACCACCAATAATTGACAACGTCCCCGATTCGATTCCCCGTTCGTGTCCCTAATTATTAACAAAAGAAAAAACCTTTTTTTTGCACAAAAACGTGTTTCTTAAAACAATTTCCACTACATTGTGCGTTAAAGCCGCAAATTAAGGTCTTCGTCGAAAGCATAAAATGTTTTGTTATGAATATTTTTTTGTTGGTTTTCTAAAAATCGAGTCATTAGTTTGTGAGATATGTATTGTCCGAAAATCGAAATGAGACATTTTCATTCTCTTCTATTTTCAAAAGGCCATAATCTCCAAAACGGTAGATTATGGACACGCTTTTTTTTCATCCTCTATCACCCATCAAGAGAATTTACATACGAAAGGAAACTGTATGTTCCAGTATATTCAATCTTATTTCATGATATATGTATACGAAAACAATTGCCTAGCTCAGTTCCTAAAAGAAATATTCTCGTATGCAAAAAAAAAACATCTGCATTAAAGAGAAAGGACATAATTTAAAACATTGTTGATGTATGCTGCGGGCGCCCTTAATTGGAGAGTCGACATGAGATGTTTTTCTTTTTTGTATGATAATGTTCATGTTTTGTTGATGCCTCTGTGGGTGTCACATGTAATATAAAAATAAAATAAAATAGCAAAATTAGCAAAACTCTAGCAACGTTAGTAATTTCGTCCATCTTGATTTACGGCGACGAAATTTCAAAATTAGAACAGGAAAAAAGGAAATGGTGTGGCCATATGAAAAAAATAATAATGTAATAGTGTTGCCAGTCTGCCATATTATTTTGTTTACACAAAAGACTAAACCTAGGTTTTGTTGTGTTGTTCATCTGCATTATATTAGTTTTTGTGGAGTGAACGTCTCTGTGATGTTTTCCAGCGACTTCCCGCAGTCCTGAGCAGGATAGGCATTGTTCTCGCCAGTCCCCTGGTAAGCTAATAGTCCATTCAAACATACCTTCCCCTACACACATTGAAAGTAATATCGCCCGCATTATTCTTAAAGTTATTTAATTATCTTATTGTTTATATTACAGTTAAAACTCGTTCTAAGTTAGAACGCGTATTTACTAGTTAAAACTAGTTATTACGAAGTGGCTTTGTTACAACTTAAATTTACTGCTGGTCAAATTGAAATGTCAGTTAAAACTAGTTTTCACTTTACTTTTAACTAGTTTTAACTGACATTTATGATTGACCCGCAGTAAATTCTCGCAGCAACAGATGCATCAGTAAAAACTAATTTTAACTAGTAAGAACGGTTTTAACTAAGAACGGGATTTAACTGTAAAATTTATAAATTGTTTTTAGATCACTATTCTAATAAATACGCTTCATCACCATTGTAATATAAAAACATATCTACACCTTAGAGGAGACTACAAAAAATAAACCATTATTTTAATATTTACTAAGTTTATTACCTAAAATATTAGATTTTTTTTAGTTATGTCTTAGGTGAAAAATTTGCCCTGAAGATCACGGACTATTATATCTTTTCAGGAGTGGTGTAGTACTAAATAAAAAAAAAAAAGTACGGAACGCTCCCCTTTTGGTCTTTCCTTATTTAAGAGCTCGCGACCCAACGTCACGGTCATTTCCCGCGACATTAAGGTTCAAAATCGCATGATCATGAATAAAATGATAAAAATAGCTTTTTTTTCCATTTTTTGGGGTTAATTTCGCTTCAATCAAATAACTTTTAAGATCACTCCCTAGATTTTAAGAGTATGCATACCGACAAAATTTCTAAAAACGGGAGACCTTATATCTCGACAACCGTTACTAAATATACTTTGGAACAAAATAGGGTAGATGCATTGAACCTTTATCTAGGGAATAACCGTAAAAGATTTTTTATATCTTGTACAGATTGCTCAGAAAAAAAATTAAAAACACCTCTGATATTTTTTCCGAAAGACGGAAACTCGTTTCCCGAAAGTGGCGGAGTAAAATTTATTTTTGGTACTAATAAAATGCATTAATATCTAGGGAATAACCGTAAAAGTTTTTTGATAGACGCAAATTTTACCCCGAAAAATGGAAAAAACGCTATTATTAGCATTTCACCATGCGATTATCATGCGATTTTGAACCTTAATGCCGTGGGAAATGTCTGTGACGTCATTCCTGGTGCCATGCCCTTAATGCATATTATTATCAATAGAAAAAAAATCACCGCGACTTTCAGGAAACGAGTTTCTGTCTTTTGGAAAAAAGATCAGATGTGTTATACACAATTTTTTTTTTGAGAAATCTATACAAGATATACAAAATATTTTACCGTCATTCCCTAGATAGAGGTTCAATGTATCTACTCTATTTTTTCCCAAAGCATGTTTAGTAAGGTTGTCGAGATCTATGGTCTCCCGTTTTTAGAAATTTTAGAAATCGATATGCATACTCTTAAAAAATAGTTAAGTACTTTAGAACATAAAACAAAACTTCCAGTGGACTGCATATTTTTTCTATACAAACTACACCATCCCTTATATATTTTTGGAAAATTTCCGCCTCTTTCCCCAAAAATAATAAGACGAAAATTCAAAATAATAACCCTCACATAAACAATGCAGAAGAAATACGTTATTGGATAAATAAATAAATATACTTACAAATAAAAAGCAGTCGAATCACACATAATACGTCTCCTCTAAGAATTTTTATTTTGCTTGCTGAAAGAAAAATTAAAAAAAAAAACAAAATAATAGGAAAATTTGACAAAGCGTCGCTTGCGTAGAATAATTACATTCATAACATAACCTATTAGCAGCTAACATATTGTATTTTAGGCAATCAAAATTTAATACGTAACTTAGATAATGCATTTTGTATTTGAATTAAATTAATTAGTTTCAATCGAAGAGCTTGTAAAATAAGTTTAATAAGCTTAAAAAAGAGTGGTGCTTTTCATTTAGATGTAGGTCTTTACAATTCATTCAGATTTTGGTAGAATCATCACTCGACAGTCAACACACAAATCCATTCAGAAATCATCACATAGAAATAATCGGTCTATCAACACAAATCTTATTACCGAGTCAATAGAATCGGTTCATTTTTAGCAATTACCCCAATCCATACCCCGCGCTCTACATAGAATCATTCAGTAATTATCTAGGTGTGGAATAAGTAAACAAACAATATCAATAAAGGATATTGACTTGCAACAAGAGAAGTATTTCTTGTTTTTAGATACTATTATAAACGTCAGTCTTTGTGGTTCAGAATCCAAGTTTGCGACATCCCCACCCTTGTGAGTTTACTAGGGCGAGCCTAAAACCGTCGAAATTCCGGCCGTTTTTCAGTTTAATGATTATATTTTTTTACAGGTGCACCCTAGAGAAAAAAGATTGAAATAAGAATTATAGAATATAAAATTTCCTATGACTTTCTTTTATTGTTTTTTTTTTCGTAATGTTATTAAGTATTAAAAAAATATGAATTGTACAAAATGCCATATTTTTGAAAATATTTTTTTTTTTTTTACTATTTATGAAGTTTTTGGAAGAACCACGAGACTGACCTATATAACATATCCAAAAATCAAAAAAACTTATCTTATTGTAAGGCAGAGTATCATTTTCAGTCTCTATACTCTCTATTATAGGAAGTACTAAAGAAAACGCAAAAAAACATAAGTATGTACCTACCGTTATATTGCACACTTAAGAAGTTTTTCTGGTACAACTAGCTGTCAAAATTGTACCTAATAGATGATTCGTAGTTTGCCAATATAGGAATATTATATTTTAAAGAATTTATTATTTTAATT
This sequence comes from Ceraclea dissimilis, assembly GCA_963576895.1. NCBI lineage: Eukaryota > Metazoa > Arthropoda > Insecta > Trichoptera > Leptoceridae > Ceraclea > Ceraclea dissimilis. The sequence goes on from OY756370.1 coordinate 15,127,118, forward strand.
ATAAAGATCCCTTGTTATTTCAGACAAAATACGACAACGTAAAAAACATGACGATTTTTAAGTTCATACAAACATTTTTTGACTTGTTTATCGACATTTAAACCAACTATAGACACAACTCAAAATACTTTAAATTAAATTAAATTGTAGCTAGTCCGGTCTTCTGAAAAACTGCGTTCTATTTCAAGAAAACTGATGAAATTAGATAAAATGAAAAAACAAACCTAATTGGTACAAAACCATGAAGACACCATTTTTTTAAATTCTATCAAATCAAATTACAAAAATACAGAAATACGCCTCTCTACCTACCGATAATTCATAAAAACCTACGTTTATGAATAAATTACCCGTTAGAAAATAATATATTGCGAGAACAAACATTTAGCTAACAAATTACTACAAAATAACACACATACATAAAACATTTTCTTATTGCATGCATAACTTCATTTAAATTTAATGTACTACGCTTAAAAGTATTTTTATACCCTGTATTTTAAATTTATTTTTGTATAATAATATATAATTATGTTTATTTTTGTATCTTTATTATTTTTATGCATGAAATTTCCTTAAAATAAATTAACTGCGTACGCTAAGGGGTTATTTTGTTCGATAAATTAAATTGTACTGAGATCGACGTGAATACAGCTCATGAAAGCAGTAGCATTCAAATTAAGAACAAATTAATAACCATGGCAACCATCAGAACAATAAGGAACCTATATAAAGGTGGGAAGAACTATTGAACATTGAGCTCCTTCTATTATCTATGACAAATCTATGGTGGACGCCATTTCCATGCAAACATATGATTGCGTGTCATATTGGTTGTCCCCAATTTCATGAATCCTGGTGATATTTCAGTGATTTTTGCGACTCATTATGTATAATCAGTGTGGAAATTACCTTTGGAATATAACCTATGTAATCAAATGGTAAATTAGCGAACTTATATCGAGAAAAAATGGCGTTTACCTAGCGGGAAGGCCAGTAGCGGCAATGGCGGAGGTCAAGTTTTGTCTATGTCTATGGTTTTGTCAAGGTAGGAAGACCTTAAGGATATCACGCGATTACCGGTTCTGGCATTTCCGCTAAGTAACCGTGGTAACCGGTGACAAAAAATGGCGTCACCCAAGTCACGGAAGATAGACTTGTCGTAGATTATAATAGAAGTTCTCTATTTTGAACAGTTCTTCCCACTTTACCTAGGTTTCTTAAGTTTTTAATATGTCACGTCACATATTCGTTGTTCAGGCCTGTTTAAATTAATATTCAAGTAGGTCTCAGCTACTCATATGCGGTAACCGGGGACCAAAAATGGCGTAATAGTAAGAATACTGACAAAAAATGGCGTTGCCTGTGTAGACTTGTAAATGAACTTGCTTTAATATTTGATTGCTAGATATTGTTGACGGCTTTCTAATCATGCTTTGGTAGGGTTAAAACATTAAAAAAACAACTTCAAATCAGGAGGTGCCGGGCTCAAATCTCAGTGTTGACGATATATTCTACACTTCACGACACAAGTTTTTGCTTACTGTGAATTAAATAGAATATGCTATTTAATACGGTGCCTTTAGATTTCTCGATGGAAAGTTGTGGGGTAGTCTGTTTTTCTTTCATTCTGTCAGTATTTTGGAGTGCTGAATCCGAATCCGAGGTTTGCCAACAAAATTTCGTGACGCAACATGGCGAAAAATTGGTAAAATGGCGAAAATATTCCTTTTCTGGCGATTTCTTTATAAGAACTCGAAAATTGACAACTTTCGTAAGTTATTTTTCCACGCAAAATTAAAGAACGTAAAATTTACTACAAAATTGCAATATAAAATTTTTCTCTAAAATAACTAGCAGCGGAGCTGTCAAGCTCCAAAAATTGCCCAAATTTTCTCGTTATTTTAAATTGTGAGAATGGAAAATGTATGGAGAATAGGTCACCTTGTTAGAATTATCACCAAATTTTGACAATTATTCTTCAGATTTATGATACATATTTTACCTCGTTGGAAGCAGTAAACATGGAGAAAGGTTTCAGTATAAATTTTATTTAAAAATATGGTGAAATGTTTACGCTAAAAAGGTAAAAACATTTTTAGCCTAAACAAATTACTATATTTTTAAATAAAATTATGTAAACATGTCTAGCTCAAATATTTCACGGTGTTTTTAAATAAAAATTCCGTTAATAGCTTTGTTTGTGTTTTCCGATTCCAACGAGGTAAAATATGACTCATGAATTTAAAGAACAATTGTCGAAATTTGCTTATGAAGGCAACAAGGTGAATTTTTTCAATACGCTTTCGATTCACGTAATGTAAAACAATATGAAAATATGGCCTTTTTTTGGACCTTGACAGCTCCGTTGCTATTTATTTTAGAGAAAAATTTAATATCGCAATTTTGTAGTTACTTTTACGTACTTTAAATTTGCGTAGAAAAATAACTTACGAAAGTTGTCAGTTTTCGAGTTCTTATAAAGAAATCGCCAGAAAAGGAATATTTTCGCCATTTTACCAATTTTTCGCCATGTTCCGTCACGAAATTTTGTTGGCAAACCTCGGATTCGGATTCAGCACCCCAAAATACGTATATAATGAAAGAAAAACAGACTACCCCACAACTTTCCATCGAGGAACTGTTTTGTGTTTAATTTCACCGGATTAATTAATGGAGTTGGCTAGAAGAAATCGTAACATTGCGATGAGCTCGCCTTAGTGAACAAATGTCATGGAATCTTGTTGCTTGAAAATTTAACATATTTTTGTTTTTTTAATAACAGAATTTGTAAGAATAGAAAAATTGCATGAAACCTGTGCATATAATTTTGTACAATTCAATATTCGAACAATTTAGCCCACATTGTTACAATAATTTAAGAAGCCCTTTTGTTACAATAGTTTTAGGAGCCTTTTTGTTACAAAGACACAATTTATTACAAAAAACAACACAAAGTTGAACTTGTAATAATGAAATTTGCATGTGAAATATTTTATTGTCAATGTTGCCAATGCTTAAAATACATAGTTATGTTGATTGCTTATATCATCGCCATTGTAAAAAAAAAAATCTCATCCACAAAATAAAATATATTGCAATATAATTCGCTAGGTAAAAACGTATGGATGTAACGTTCTATCGTCAGGTTATAGAGTTAGTAGTACATTACTTACAACATACAGTATGTCAAGAAAGAAATGCTCTTCGATTAGGGCCCTGCGTGCAGCTTTTTGGCGACCATAATGGCAACACTTCTAAAAAAATCAATATAATCAATACCACCTATAGTATAAAGCCGTGGTACTAGCAGCGCCCCTAGCGACAAATTCTTCGTCCAGAGGCCTAGCGGAGGCTAGTGCCGTAACGTATTTCCGTTGATTTTGTATGGCGGACGCGCGGTCGCTCTTCGTTAATACGCTATATTTATTGTATAACAGTGATTAAATAGACTAAATACGGTTTAAAAACATTGCTTACGATGGTGAACAAGTGTTATGTTACAAATTGTAAAGGAAATTACGCCTCAGGACCAAAAGTTCGTGTTTTTATCTTCCCAAAAGACTCTGTGCTGCGATCAAGATGGCTTCGCGCTATTCACCGGAAAAAATATATTCCAAACCAATATTCGAGGGTATCTAATGATATTTCTCGATTATTTATGATAATAAAACGTTATCCCTGTGTCTTATAATGTGTACGCGTGTTATCGTTGACATTTATTTGTTAATTTTGATGTGAGGTTAGGTCGATTTGTGTACCGGTATAGTCGTGCGTATTTTGTATCGTATAAGTATATATACCCTTCCTTTACATTATTTTATCTAATGAGGTGTATTGATGAATATTTTCTTATTAAAGGTCTACTGGTCGAAAGTCAAATGTTGTTTAGTTTAAAATAACCCCCATCTTCCACTATCATATGCAATTATTTAATTAATAATGGGGAATTCTGGCGCTTGGATGACATTTTCAGGACAGAAATCGCAGAAGAACACTGACTTATACTCTACACAAGCCCAGATTTGACATTTCGCAGAGGCCTGTCGGTTGCCATTTTGGGTTGTGTGTCATAGCCTTTTGCTCTAGGTAGTATTGATATAATTGATCAAATAATTGATATAATTGTCATTGTTGCCAGCAAACAAAATTGTAGTTCCATTTTAATGGGAGTCCATCTCTTACTTGTCAGACTGTAATGTATGGACAGCTAACAGTAAATAAAAAAACATTTTTTCTATATTGCCATAGGAGACATTGGAATCCGTAATGAATGTCGAAAAGGGAAACAATAATGAACCAGGAACAAGCAAACGCGTAAGTGAATGTATGCCCCGCCCCCTTTGTGGAGAGAAAAACACAACGAGTGTTGCCAGATGTGAAAATACACAAGAACTTATTACCTGGCAACATTATAACACCTCAGTGTTGCTAGCATGAAAATATCTTACTAACATGTTGTGTTTTTTGTGTTTTTGCTGCTGGATCCCATAAATAACAGCCCGTAAGTATAACTAAATTAATTTACGTTTTTATAATTAGTTTTTTATGTAAATCTAAATTACGTTTTTCTTCCTACTATATGTTTGATTTATGTATTTTTTCTCTCTGATTTATGTGGCCATTGTTCTATTGTAATTAAATTTAGAACTAATTCTTCCTGATAACGAAATGTTCCTAAAAAAGAATGCTCATTTAGTATGGAAAAAAACAGGCACAACGCAGACGAAATTCAACTCAAATGATAGGTGGAAATGAGTAATTAAATACTGTATAGGTGGCATCATTGAAAGCAATGGCCAAATGTGTGAAATACTAAAACTACCTATTCAAAATTCAGGATAGAGAGGTTGTTTAAATTCAGGAGTGCGTATGTTGCATATTTCTTTGTTCCATCTGGCAGTAGAGGGACCAAGGCTGATGAAGAAGAAGACGGGCTACCTTATACTTGTCACATTATATGGTTTTAAGCCGCAATTGTAACTGTTTAATGCACCTCTTACTAATACATTTATGTGACCCTCGTAAAACTATGAATAGGTATTTCACCCATTTAGCCATTGATTTCACTGATGCCACCTATACAGTATTTAATTACTCATTTTTACCTATCATTTGAGTTACATTTCGTTTGCGCCGGGCCTGGGCCTGCGGCGGATGAACGGACTGGAATTGGTGAATGTTACTTAAGTGTAAAGTGATCACATCAAGCCAACCGATGATCAGTCACAAGCCTGATGATAATAATTTAAGAAGCCTTTTTGTTACAATAATTAAAGGAGCCCTTTTGTTGCAATAATTTAAGGAGCCAACACAATTATTACAAAAAACAACACAAAGTTAAGGAAAGTCCATCCTTTGGTGTATATCTGTTGAGATACCTACTTGTTAACAGCTTGTTAATTTACATTTTAAAACAAATTACTCCCCTTCTAAAAGTATTATTTTGTTTGTGTCCTAATTCCAGGGTTTTTTTAATTTGGTGTGAGAAATAAAACACTGTTCTCATATTTCATTATATTGTGTAAAAAATAAAACACAGTTCTCATGTTTAAATAATTTACTGCAATTATAAGAGTTTTTAATATAATTTCCAGAACGAGAAGAAGCGAGATTCAGTGGGTCCAAATGAGATAGTGACTTGTACAAGTTGTGCCGGAGGTCCGACCCCTTGTACGCATTCAGCTAATAATGGATGTGCCACTGAGGTAAGGCATAATTCAATGGTTAATATGTGTTGTAGATAAGTGGGTGAAGTAAAAAATATATGGGAGGAGCCGAAATGTGAAAGGGAGGAGTCAGTAATAAAGTAGGAGGAGTCAGTAATAAAATGGGAGGAGTCAGTAATAAAGTAGGAGGGGCCAACAATTATATGGGAGGTGGTGAAAAATGAATGGGAGGAGTTTGTAATAAATAAGGAGGAGTCAATAAAAATAGGAGAAGCAAAAAATATATGTGAGAGGAGACGAGTGGAAAAATGGAAGGAATCAGTGAAAATAGGAGGAGCCAAAAAACTGTATTAATTTAAAATAAGAAATCCTTAATAAACAATCTTTAAAAAGCGAATCATAACTCTAAGCAATTTTTTTTTCTGTTTCAGACGTGTTTTGTCCAAGTTCGTAAAAAAGAACCACCTCATCCGATTAGAGTAGCCAAGACAATCGATGTGATCGCACGCATTACATTTCCTACGGCGTATTTCGTTTTTTTAATTTTCTTTTTTATTCATTACAAAGGTTTCTCTTAATACTTAAGCGCCATCATCAAAGTAATCATAGTTGTAATGATAAAGTATCTAGGGAGTATATAGAAGACAAATAGATTTTTTTACACGGCAATTCAATGAAAAAACGTATTGAAAATTTCAAATTAAATAATTTACGTAATAAGGTGTATGTATACGTAGAAGTTACAATAAATGTTTTTTTTTTTTGTTTTTTTTTTAAATGAATCTGGGTTTATCAAAATAAACCCAAATATACATGTATTTGTACACTTCATGTAATGTAGCTCATTATTTGTTATCCTCCTTGTAGCAGGGATATTGAAGGTGTCATTCAGGACGGTGTTGCTGGGGTGTGCCCTGGGGTCGTCTGAGTAACTTTGGGCTGAAAGAGTGAATAAAAAGGTTACTGTGTTATTCGGGTGTGCGGAAGGACCTTCAATATAAATACTTCACAGTGAGTTTGACAAGCTTGTGTCGTGAAGTGGAGTAAGTCGGCATCGGGGATTTAACCTGCGCCTGCTGGATTAACAGTCGAGCGCGTTACCAACCAGGCTACCGACCACCTGACCCGACTCGACCATCCCAAATAACTTTAGAAGATGTGGGATACAATATTTCTATACTTAATATTGGGGGCATCTTTCAAGGTTGACTTTGTGGGTTACCTCACTTTTTGCTCTATTTATTGTAACTTCTACGCACCAATCTAACTTTAAAATCCACTTCATAACTATTTACAATCTTTAGCTTTCAGAAATGCATCTTGATTATTAATAGAAATAATATCTCTAGAATTAAAATGAACAACGCATTAAATTTATAAAAAAGCAATACATTTTTTCAAGTTTTCAAAATAATTAAGAAAAATAACTGTAGATAATTTAACCCATTGTGGAGTGCGGCGACTATAGAATGACCGCTTAAAGAACAGCTGTAGTCTGCAAAGGGTTAACAACATATACAGATCTATACGAATAATAGAAATGTTGCAAGTAACCAGAAATTAACATGGAACTACCGATTAAAAAAAAGGAAAATCAAAAGAAGAAAATCATAATAAGAAATCTATCACATAATCTGTAAAAAAAAATGGCATATCTCAATAATGGGAAAACTAGGAAACCTCTATAAATAGCTTCCTCAGGAAAAACCGGCGAATTTCATGTGTGTAGGTATGAAAAAACACATTATTATCTGTGCGCAAACAGGAATTGTTCGGAATTGGTAGCGAACCACATTGCTGAAAAAGATTCAAAATATCTTATGGAAATTTTACGAACCCCTGACTCGCACTGGACATCCAAAAAAATCACAAAGACTGTGACTTGTTTTCTAATATTCATATAGAATTTTACTAAACTGTTTCAAATTGTTTGAAGATTGATTTTTTAGTCCGATTTTTAAAAATTAACAAATAAATCAATTTTCGAGTGATTGTCTGTAAAATATAAACAAATCTTAAAAATCAGTTTTTTAGCTTTGGTACCTACTTTTGAATGCTCAATGCAAAAACGTTTTAAAATTTAATAACTAATATTAAAATGTAAGATAAATTATTTAAAACAATTGTTATAAATTTTATTGATTAAATTCTAAGTTAATTTTAAGTATTTATTATCTAAGCTTATCACGATAATTATCATGTACGTAAAATATTAATTTTTTATAAGATTAACACGAGTCAGCACGCATAGACAATAGAACGCCAAAATACGCATAGTGAGCGAATCGCTCACCCTTTTATAATTGCTATAATTCTGTTATTAATTTACATATTACTACAAAAATCCACCAATACATACCTTAAAGTATCTACTACTAAACTGCATATACCAAAATTCTGTAAATTTCAACATACAATAAATAATAAATATAATGTGAGACCAATCAACTTTCACAAATATCAAGACACATTTACCTACCAGGAACACACGCGTGGTGAGAGATTCCCCGCGTTTATTACTTTACTCGGAAGGGCTATCTCCAGGCAACATCGTGTATTCTCTATTGTTTCGGGCGCTCAATACATACATTTGGCGCAGGAGATTTTTTTGTTGAAATGCCGACATAGTAAAATAATAAAACAATCTGTGTTGTGCCGTGGTAGTATACTTTTATGAAGACTTCGAATAATGCCATCGTTTATGACTTACTTTTAGTAGTTGGAACAATGATAGATATTTGTATAAATACTCAATGAAACAAAAAATTTCAATGCAACCGACATTTCAAAAGAACATAAAAACCTAGGAGTAATAAATTATATTATTTCGTCGCTAATAAAAGTAATAAAAAAATAAATAAAGTCGCCTTGTTTCACTTTTGCAACTAGTATTTTTTTGTCGCAATGAGAATATCTATCCTCGTTTTATTATTACGTTCGCCTTAGAAAAATAAACAAAAGCCGTCCTAGAATCGGACCCTGCTGTATAGTTTTTATACCTAGAGGACAGAATAGTACCGTCGTGACACGCGTAGGCGGTGAATCTCCGCCGAAAAAATTAAAACTCGAAAAATACGTATAAATTATAATTATAATCAGCGAATTTCACGATAAACACATGTTCTATAGTAAAGTAGAGGATATCCTGAAATGACAAAGTGTAGGGTCTCGTTGTTTTAATTTTATATCAAAAAAAATCTCCATAGCGGCAAAACGCCGCTGACGCGTGCGAAGGAGTGTTAATAAACACCATTTATATTAATATAAAATTTAATTTATAATTAAAACAAAACACTATTAAACCACACCAAAGATTTTTGTGTCTTGCTTGTTAATTTAGTAGTATAATTATTATTATTAGGATTAATTTTTATATACTTAATTATTAAAAAAAGTATACATTTCGTTAATTATTTCATATTTTATTGAATTATTGTAATGTTTTAAAAATATATTTGGAAAATTACAGGACTTCCATTCAAATAAACTAAAATTTTGTTAAATTTAGCGGTATTTTAGTTATTCAATTTATAATATGTTCGGAAATTATTTGTACGATTTTCAGTCTGTGCAACGCAGATAAATCCAGTTCAATACCTAAAATAATTTAGGTATATCTCAAATCATATTATACAATGAAATAAAATAATTCTCTAGTCAAATTTACATTAAATAAAAAATATATGTAAAACTGTTAATGTTACCTATTATGCTGTGAGATTTAAAAATCACAAATTATATTTTGTTAATGTATTTATTGTTTTATTGTAATTACAATTTATATAATTTAATTTAAATGTTATATCTTATGTTGTTATTATTAAATTTTATGTACAATTATATATTTTATTTTAACTGTTATATAAATATATATTGTATTATAAATTAAGTACTTAATTATAGTTATCAAAATGAAAAATGAAGTACTGAAATGAACGTATTAACTTTAAAACTTATATATTCTCGTAAGAATAAATGATTGGATGATATTTGAAAACCAAGATGTATAAATTTTGTTGCCATGGAGATGAACAAGTATAAGCCATATGTGGGACGTTTCCAGAAATCTGTTAAATAAATTGTCAACAGTTATTGCAATCAGTTAGACCGTTTTATTGTATGTGGTTTTCTTCAAAACTGTGGCAAATAATGTGGCTTGGGTCTGTCCATCTCCACGCCAATGATTTGAAAGTAAAAATTTTGCATAAAAAATGTATAAGTATGTGGTTGACATGCATAAATTCTTCATTTTGAATAAACTATAAAATAAAATAATAATGCATGAAAAATTTTCTTTGTCGTTAAACGGATAATTTGTGGGACCCTTTTTCGCTGTAATATTTCGGCCATTAATTTTAAAATAGGATTCCAAACGTGTTTTTGAGCCTTTTCGTAGTGCCTATGTATAAGAATCTGTAGGTACGTACGTATGAATAATCAAAAATTACATTAAATTATAATTTATTTGTATGAAATGGAATGAAATCTAATTAAAAAATGTTATATTTATCAGTTTGCAGATCCAACACTTATGTACCTAATATTTTCTAGTCCTTATTAAGAGTTTGTTCAGTCAAAGACGAATGAATAATTTTTTTTTACTCAGTCGCACCGTTTTGTATGTTTATTTATTAGACTGGCAACATCAAGTCTTTGGTTAAATTTTCAAATATAGAATTCCGCTGTTAAAATTGTAACACATAAACAAAAAACATTAAATCAAAGAGATTACATATTAAGTACTTAATATATTATGTCGATGCATTAAATAAAGCAACATTCTCAATTTGAATGCAGACAAACTATGTTCTCAGTTTTAAATGCAGACACACTATGTTGCCAGTTTTAAATGTAGACACTTTATGTTGCCAGTTTTAAAATTAGAAAAATGCTAAATTGTGTTCCTAAAAGCGCAGTTTACAGTATTTTTGTGTGCATTTGTGTACATTATTCAAACTCTTACTTATTGTGCTTTGTCTAAATGAATATTTTAAAATTATATCTACATATTATATTGTAGTATCGTATTGTTAAACTGCTATACCGTTGTGTTTAAAAACCAAAATAAAAATAACCAATGCAATGCCTTACCTGCTTTGCCTAGACTCGGACCAAAAGTTTTTTTTTTTCCTTTTGAAAGTACATAGCCTTAAGGTAAAATAAAAATGACCATGACAAAAATAGTGGCTTACACCATGATAGATAAAAGAATGTTTTTTTTAATACATATTTTGCCCTTCTGCCAGCAAATTTATCAACGACAAAATTTCTACTTGATGGATTTGCCATTACCAAAATTTCTTGTTCTTCTTAATTAAAAAAGGCATCAGGAAAACAAAAACAGGATGAATCAGGCTGAATACAGTGGAAATCAGATTGTTGAGAAGAATGGGTGGGAAAACATTGAGAGATATGGAATGAGGTTATTAATAGAGAGATGACTGGCTGTAAGACGGGTGTAGTTACTAGAATGAAAGTTAATAATTAGATGGTTTGGGGATGTTGAGAGAATGAATGATGAAGAAGTGTGGCTGTCCGAGATAGACCTAGACCAATCAGATCTTCACAAATGGATGCATTTTGAGTAAATGGCAATGATTTTTTTTCTATTATTCAATTTATATTTTATCCAAATCCGTTTCAATCATGGTAAGCCCTACGTGATAAAATAAATTAAATACAATGACATATCATATGCTTTATATAGCAAGCTCTCTATATACAAAAATATATATAATTATCTATTTACATGATTTATTTATATATTAAATGTATTTATTATAAATTAAATGCTGCCTCGATACAACATAGTAAATAATGAAAATAATATTCTCAAGCAAAGTTGCCACATTTAGTAAAAAATTCAAAAACCTCAAACCCAATTGCCGATATATTTTGTATGATTTTTTATTAATATGCTACTTATCTTTGACTTTTGATAAATTTGAAACAATTATGCTTAAAGACCAATATGATAATTATTTTATGCCAAATTAAAAGTGATTGGCGTGATGGGACGCAAATGACAACCAATTACAACCTATTATTCTAAAATTAAAATGACATTTCAACGTGACATTGTGGACAAACACAAAGACACAATAATTATCAAAGACAGTAGGACACAAATAACAACTAAATATAATTTTTAATGGGACAGGTTATTTTAACTGGACGCAAATGACAACTGAATGGCATAATATGGGACGCAAACGACAATCAAAGATAACATGACATGATGAACAGACACAAAGACAGTAGGAAACAATTTACAATTAAATATAATTTTTAATGGGACAAATTAGTTCATTTGGACGCAAGTAACATGTAATGGGACTTTGAATGGGACGAACTTTTTTAATTGGATGCAAATGACAACAAAGGACATTTCATGATGAACAAACGCAAAAACATTAATTAAATGCAAGTAACAATTGACCGTGACACTAAGTAATGGGACACACATTACTTAATTGGACTCGAATGAAAACTGGCCATAACATTTAACGGAAAAACTTATTTTATTGGACGCAAGTAACAACTAAATATAACATTTAATAGATAAACTTGTTTTATTGGACGCAAGTAACAACTGACCATAACATTTAATGGTACAATTAATTTTATTGGCACGCAAGTATCAACCGAACATAACATTAAATGGGACAGATTATTTTAAGAGGACACAAGTAATAACCGTAACATTTAATGGAAAAACTTATTTTATTGGAAGCAAGTAACAACTGATCATAACATTAAAATAGTGCAGATTATTTTAATAGGATTCAAGAAACAACTGAACATAACATTAAAATAGGACAGAATATTTTATTAGGACGCAAGTAACAACTGACCATAACATTTAATGGAAAAACTTTTTTTATTGGACGCAAGTAACAACTTAACAACATGGTTCAAACTATTTGTTTATTAAAGTATTTATGTACAGCAAACGCCTTCAACAATTCTTTAATAATAAATTTATTTTAATAAATATTTATCTTCTTGCACATTTACTATTAAAAAACACAACTTGCGAAATAACTATGTCTTTTAAATCAATTTATAAAGTATGTAATATTTGTTGGGACGCATTTGAGGTGTTTTGATTTCTTTACAATGCATATAAATAAATATAAATTAGTGAAATTGTAATATATTCAAAGTAATATAAATTGTAACATACTTTAGTCACCACCTTGGTTCGAAAAGACGGGTTTATTCGTGTAATTTTATAAATAATATCACCAATTTTTCATATATATTGTAATTAATTATGATAAATAAATTAGCCAAATATTTATATAATGCAACGCTAAATCATTTTCTTACTTGAGATGAAAAAAAAAACAAAAAAATGAATATTAATCAGCAAATTTTATAACAGGCGACATTACTAGGTCATTGGAATTGCGAAAAATGAGATAAAAAATTACAAAACTACCCCCTTTCGTACTCGTAGATTGTATCAGTTAAAATAACACGCAAAAAAATAACGCGCGAAAAATAAAACGGAAAAAATATCACAGTGAATAAAATTTAATAACACATTTATGGAGACAGAGAAAACTTTAAAATTTGCTAGTTACAACCTTGTTTTTCTCAGATGCAGGGAGCGCAAATGAATAATGTTCTTCTCAAGTAAGGAAATGTTAGTCAATCTTATGAATGTATAAATGCAACTTCATTTTAAAAATATATTGCAATTTTTTTAAATTCTCGACACCCTTAATTTAAGTAGAGCCCAAATCCAACTGCTGTGCAGAATAATACTTATTAATTAAGTCACAAATTGATTGATTAGGTGTCAGGAAAAAATAACACGCGAAAAATAAAACGAAAAATATATCAAGAATAAATAACACACTTATATTTTTTTCAAAATTTAATCTAGTAGGTACATTTCTATCATGGTATTGATATTTTAAAGTTAAATTTAATGATTTATTTAATATATATCTATATGTAACCGTAACAAAATTGTACCTATAATAAATTTTGTATAAAAAAATGTTTTTTTTCCTTTTGATATATTTTCAGTGATATTTTTTCGTGTGCTATTTTTTCCCGTGTAATTTGATCATGCAACCGATTAATAAGTAAGAAAATATTAAAATATATCAATAATAATTTTGTATAAACAGTATTTGGTGGAAATGTGTTAAGTAATACTTATTCGAAATAATTTTTATAATAAAATGCATTGAAAATAACACAAAAAAATACACAACTTAGTCATTGAGATAAATAGGTTTCTTATATAAAATATTCTGCAAGTTTTACGATGCATTTTATAAAATATCATTATGAGGCATTGAGAGCAAAAATGAGGTATGCCACATCCAAGTGGAACTGAGATAAATTTGTTTATCTAAAATTATCTAAAAAAGCAATGCCATATTCTCTTGATAGGTCAGATATAGGTGGGATACCCCATTTTTATTTCGTAAAGTATAGTAGGTAATGGGAACATTTTTCAAAGGTTAACTCGGTTTCAATATATTTGTGGCTTACGCAAAAAATGACGCAAGCCACTTGAAAGTGACACTAGGATAAATGCATTTTAAGTAAATTGTAGACATACAAAATGTGAGTTAAACATAAAAAATGCTATATTCTCTCAATATATGTGGGATACACCATTTCTATTTCATGAAACTCAATATTGAGAACATTTTTCAAACGTTAACTCAAATTATGTATTTTGTGGGTTAACTCGCTTTTGCTCTCACGGCCTCGTTCAAAACGTAGAATTTAGTCTGGCAAATTGCTAAACTACTGAACTGTGCAATATTTTTCGCAAATTTAGAAAGATTTTAATGCTTTTGACACACAAAACGATTGTAAAATAACGAAATGCATTTTGTGTATTAAGCCACGCCAATTTTTTTGAAATAAAAACACCTTAACGAATTATATATTACTACTTTTGATAATGATCGTACTTAACCTAAAAACACAGAGTGAAAATAGTATTACAATTGTAATTATAAAACATTATTTATATGCAAATTTTAATGGAGTAAATGCAGATTTAATTTAACTATACCAGGGCGGTACATTTCAGCATTTAATCAATGCTGTGTATATAAAAAACATAAAATGTTAAACATAATTAAAATTAAAATCATAGTGCACACAATCTGTCAATATGTCGAGTTAATAAAACTTCAATTTTGTTTTCTGGCAACAATGACATTTATAGTGTTGCCACTATGTTTACCAAAAAGCTACAAGTAGCGCCCTCACCCAGAACCATCTCGTGACAGATTGTAACTCTCATAATATATATTTTTTTGAGATGTGGCAATACTGAAATACTCCTACGCTATTGCCATCTGTTGGGAGTTTGTAAAGTTCTGCTAATCAGTTTGAATTGTAATGTCATCTGCACTCGTGGAAATTCCAGCTTTCGTACCTTTTTATGGATGAAGTATTCACAAAACTATATAATAATTATCTCCTAATCAAATGCCTTTTACGAATTCGTTAAATTCCAAGTCTTTCTAGCGTAAGAGAAAATCACAAAAAAACGTAATTATAGAAATCACTCTATCGCATATTATAATATAGTAATATTTAATATGTATTTTAATTTATTATTTTCACAATTAATTTATTATTGTTTAAATTAAATATTTACATACTTTGTTACTATATATTTCACACTGGCAACACTGTACACACTCTAAACAGGATAGGGAAATGACATTTCAAATTATTCCAAATTTTGAAAATAGAATATTCCATGCAAAAAAGTAAAAGGGGATATATTTTCGTTATTATGGGGAGAGAATATAGAAAAGGGACATTTTTGATGCTGTGCCATGAAAAAACCTTACCGCCAGAATGCGAGAGATCACATTTAGGCAGTCCACACACGTCCCGAAGTTCAGTTAGCTGAATCGACCATTTGCAAAAAAGCTCCGACTGAAAACTCTCTCTGAATTCAGTGTTACCCTGATTTAGAATTCAGAAAGAGGTTTTGGTCTAAGCATTTTGCAAACGGTCGATTCAGTTAACTAAACTTCCGGACGTGTGTGGAAAGCCAAAATCATGCAGTGAGAATGTTCTATTTAAAATTTAGAACAATTTGAAATGTCATCTCCTTATCCTGTTTAGTCTATGCCCAGTGTTGCCAGTACGGAAAATATTAAATCAATTTATTATTGAAATCATCCATTATGACATTTGTAAATATAATCTATATAATTACAATATGTATGTTGTATGTATATACTATGTATTATTATGGTTCTTACTACCAGCAATGTATATTTTATGAGCATTGTTTTATTCAAATAAATCACAATCGTCAAACGATATTGTTGTTTTAATAAACTGCTCCCGAATCCAATAATGCAAAATCAACTTGCACAGGATTTATTTATTAACACTTTTTGGTGAACAAAATACAGATACATTTAACATTACCAAAATAAATCATTACTTTTCTTCACTACGGCGACGCCCATAGCTATCACTTACTGTCTCTGGTCCTGTGTACAGATACATTTAACATTACCAAAATAAATCATTACTTTTCTTCACTAGGGCGACGCCCATAGCTATCACTTACTGTCTCTGGTCCTGTGTTCAAACCCCCCCCCCCAAAATGACTTCCTGGCTACGGCCCTGTCCAGAATTTTTAGTAAACATGTATTTCCGGGCATTGCTGGAGTATGCCTTTCAAATATGGTCTCCTTATTTTGAGAAAGATATTGTGATGTCGGAAAGAGTGCAAAGGGATTCACCAAACTGGGAGTGGGGCTTAAGGAACTTACTTATATAAAGAACGGCTGCAGGCCCTGGGACTAACCACGATGAAAAAAAGAAGAATGAGGGGCGATCTCATTGAGACATTTAAGGTGCTAAATAATTATGTATTATGATTGCTCAACACCTGCACTCGCAACCAAAATGATCACTTGCGTGGCCATAGCCTGAAGCTCAATAGAAGGCTGTTTGCTCAGAATCCACATAAACACTTACTAAGTAACAGAGTTGTGGACGCTTGGAACAGGCTGCCCCCGGATCTGGTTGTTGCTGAGAGTGTGAATGAATTTAAGAATGGACTCGACAGATGCTGGGATGTCACAGGCTTGTGGAATGGTATAATAAATTACATTTACTGTCAAATTACTGTTTTTGTAACTTTAGTTAATTACTCCTCTTTATCAACAGTAATCGGTAATGGGAGTAAAATAAAAACACTGCTTTACAAATCTATATGATTTTTATTAAAATGTTAACTTTTATAATAAGGAGTATAAAATACACAATAAATATGTTAATATTACAGATATAGTATGTATAACACTAAGCATACAAATACTATATTACTACAATTGATAACATGGATAACATTCAAAATTAAAGAAAAGTCCCGATGCCATCATCCATCGACACTCTTTAGAATATGAGGACTTAACAATACGTACCATACTAATTTTACATAATATACCTACCTTAGTTTAATTACTATTCGGGAAAAATATGTTATTTAGAATATAGACATATGGAATTATTTCAATAGTAGAATGTCATAGGAAAGAAACATAACCTACGAATTACAATAATTGAGGCAGTGAGAGCAAGTGACGTAACCCACAACAATACCTAAACTGAGTTAACCTTTGAAAGATGCTTCCAATAGTGTTTGAAGAAATAGAAATGGTCTATCCCACGTATAAGAAGATAGCATTGCTTAAGCTTAGTGGTTGATTTCTTGATGATGTTTTGCTTATTATTATTGTTATCGATAATTTATAGTTTAATTTATTCTAGTGGGTACTGAAGGAGGAAATGTTTTTGATGCATGTGTGTGGTTGATTTATAATTGTTATTTTTTGCTTATTATCTGCTATTTATTTGTTTATTCTATTTTTACGCGGAGGCATGACTTTGCCAACACACTTCTCAGTATTATCAGCCAGAAGAGTCTACATATTATCATTCATGATTCACATATAAACTCATCAGCCTAATACTGGGAAAAATTCAAAAATTATTATCAATTATTTATTCTATTATAATTATTATCGTTTATTCATTTTAATCTATTGTTATTTTATATTATTATTTTTTGTACGTTGATGTTAGTGTGTTGATTTAGTGATTTGAAGGTGTGTGGAGTGGTATTATATGTGGCTTAGTGTTGTGGTTTGTTGGTTTCCCTAATACCAGCGTATGCTGTCTGGGGACCTTTTTTATGTTGTTTCTGATGCTGTTGCTGTGTTATTTATTGTTTATGTTATATTTTCTTTTCAATAAAACTCAATTTCAATTAAATTTCAAGTTTAATTCACATTATACATGTCTATACTTTAAACACATTTACCTCAGTTTCACTTATGTGGCTTACCTCACTTTGAGCTCTGACCCCCTCAATTATGCACGTTTAAACTAGAGTTGAATATTTCCTATCATTACTATCGTCTGTCTATTGCAAAACTGTCCCAAATGCCATTTTTCAATATTTTTGTTTTTATGAATTCTGATAGTCTACAATGTAAGATTTAAATTCCTCTCAAACCAGCATTTTTTGCTGTTTGAGGATAATATGATTTCTTCATGTAATATTTGTATTTGTATTTTATATCTTAAACTATTGTTATATTTCTCATTATAAATATATAAATAAGATTCTAACAAGAGTTCTTTCTCTTAAAACAGAAATTGAAATATTTTTGACAGATAAAAAACACGAATGTGCTGATCGCTTCATTGACAACAAGTGGATAGCACAATTGGCATATTTGGGTGATATTTTCCACCACTTGAATCTGTCGAACGTAGAAACGCAAGGTCAAAACCGCACTGTAGTAGACATATGCAAAAAAATTGTTCGGCGTCAATTAGCGGCGTTTCCGACATTAAACTTGTTTTCGGATGATGTAAATGACAACCATATTTTCGTGAAGACTATGCCTATTATTTTAGAACATTTGAGAAAACTCGAAAGTGAAATGGAAAAATATATTCCACAAAATGTCCACATCGAGAAATACAATTGGGTGAGAAATCCATTAGAAATACACACAATGGGTGTTGAAAATAATTTAGATGGATTACAAGAAGAATTACTCGAAATGCAAGTTCTTTTTTATAAAGTCTCCCATCTCGTACATCTTAATTCAGATATCAATCGATACCCTTATTTGTTTGTATTCCTATTGCTTGGTGCTTAATCAATGATAACTCGTTTTGTATTTGATTTATACCTAGTCATGTTATTTTTTTTTTCATTTGTATTGAGGTTAACCGTTCTTTGTTTATATACATATTCATGAGTTCTTCTATTTCTGATTTATTTTATATATGGGGCCGTTTAAACTGTTATAAATAAATAAATAAATCAACATGGAAAATTTTGCATGTGGCGTAGATCCATCACACAAAACTCAATACAACTGCGATAGTTGTCAGATGGAGACGTGTGTAAAATGCTCCAAGCTAACAGCAACGGAGATAAAATGCATGCAGCTCTCCACAAGGGTGCTTAGATTCTTTTGTGAGGCGTGTCAGAAGGGCCTCAGAAAGGGCTCTGCTGGTGAAGAAAATGTACTGAAATGAAGACTGCTCTGACAGAATCAATCACAAGTCTTACGCCAGATTCTAGACACAAAACATTAATAGCAATGTGCGAAACCAGATGGGTTCAAAGACATGACAGTTTACGAAGCCGAGGGCGGTGGGTGAAAGAAGTAACGTTGTAGTCTGACTCCAAAAACAGTCATGTGGCCGCCATGTTTCTCTGTGTAATAAAGAAGAGACCAAACATGGTTATCAACCATACATTTCTAATACCCGGCCACACGCACATGCAGTGTGACTCTATGTGCGTGTGGTGGTAGCCGTAATAGCGGTTTTGATTAGTTGTGGTGATGAAGAGCATTTGATAGGAGTCCCTAAGCTGGAAAATAGTGCAGGGAGCACCCAAGCAAAAGCTGTGTTTTCAGTAGTCGAACAGTAAGGGGCAAAAGATAAAATATAGGCAACACCTGTCGTATTAGAGGGACCTGTGTTTTGCTAAAACAAATGTTTCAAAAAGATCTTCTGTACTTAGCATGCCGTCACCACATTTTAGAAATCGTCCTTAAAGCAGTCTTCGATTGCAAAATGGGAACAACCACTAGTCCTCAGCTTGACATTTTCAAAAGGTTTCAAACAGAATGGTCCAATATTGATAAGACGAAATATACAACTAGCGTTGATGATGAAGAGGTGAATGACAAATTACAAAATCCCAAACAGATATCCAGTCAGAAGTATTACACCTTCATCAGCCCAGGGATGATTATAAAGAATTTCTGCAATTGTGTATGATTTATTTAGGGTGTATTGCTCCAAAAGACATACATTCTAGTAGAAATTTAGAAAAAACAAACAACCCATGCACGATCCACTGCTGGTAGAGCCAGAAGTTGGCAAAAATAATGGAGCTACATAAGCAAGCAAAAGGGGAACCGGCAGCCAGAGGACAGCCTATCCGGACCACGTGCTCAGGGAGAACAATAAGGCTCACTGAAATAAAGTATTTTATACATATGTGTGGAGTCCAATCCATCACTGCTGTAGGAATCGTGGAGAATTGTGATCGACTTCTTGGAGTCTCAACTCTTAACAGGATCAAGAACCAGTAACTAGGATACCACCAAAGGATGAAAGTAGCAGTGATCGTGGCCTGCATGTTAGTACTAGCTCGAATCACACCTTTCTTACATATCCCCCTTTCCTACTACCATAATCCTAGTAGAAAGTAATGAAACGGAAACAAGTACTCGCTGTGACTTTCTACAGGGCCGATTTGGGATGAAAGTGAGCAGTGCTCGAAACCCTAAATCTGCTTCCATTAGGTGTAATGAAGAAATGGATATGTATATGTCCGCAAATGCCAGGAAAGAATGCCCTATCAACTGGTGGTGACACCATAAAACTGTATAGAAAGTACCTCAATTTACATAATGTTCATTAAACAAATCAAACATTACACATTACGGGGACAAATTACAAGATTTAAAAACCACTTGGAGATGCCAATGGATCTATCAGAATTAGAGGTTAGAACGAATAGGTAGGTAAGTACCTCAATATGCATAATATGTTCGTGAAAAAATCAAACATGGTCATTTCATCAGTGCCGTGCGAAAGAGCATTTTCCATGGCGGGCTATATAATTTCGCTCGTAAGAACCCGACTTACATCTTCGAAAGTAGCGTTTAACCGATGGTTTTAAACTTGAATGGTAAAAAATGATATCGTCGATGTCTAAAAAAGTCTATGTAAACTGTATGAGTGTACAAAGGTACAAAGATTGGCAAGAGAATAGATTAATTCCCTCTACACAAACAAAAGCAGGAAATCTGGAACTCTTATCTTAAGTGGGCAGAGGACCATGGCTCTGAGAACGTGCTGCGCTTACAAGACCGTATCTACAGACGCGGCGCTCGTGATAGCCGGACTCATACCAGTAAATTTACTAGCAGAAGAAAGCGGCCGCCTGTATGATAGAGAAAGGCCGCTGATACCGGAAACTAGAAGACTTGAAAGAGAGAACACAATAAACAGGTGGCAAGAGAACTGGGATGCCTCCCCAAAGGGAAGGTGGACCCACCGCCTTATAAAGGACGTAAAAGCGTGGACGGGCAGGAAACACGGAGAGGTGAATTTTCGCCTCACCCAAATACTCACTGGAAATGGGGCTTTCATGAAGTATGTGCACAGCATTGGCAAAAGAAGGAACCCAAAGTGTCTATACTGCGAGGAGGAGGACGATGCAGAGCACACTCTGATACGGTGTACAAGATGGGTGACAGAGCGCGAGGAGCTATGTCGAGTCCTGGGCGAAAGAATTACAGTGGAGGGCCTGGTAAGCGTAATGACACGAAACAGGGAGAGCTGGAAAGCAGTGGTAGATACTCTCGAGACTATAATGACCACAAAAGAGACCGACGAGACCCGACTCCAGCTCAACGAAATTGACTGAAGAAAGCAATAAGTAAAAATTAGACAAATGCACATCCCTGGGTAGGCCGCAAGGCAGGAACCGGGATGTGCCAGAAGAAGAAGGGGTTTTAGCAGGTTAGAGTCCTGCACTACCCAGTCTTGACTGACTGGGTGTCCATGAGATTTCCCCTTCAAATAAAAAAAAAAAAAAGGAAATCTGGAGTGAAAAAATCAAATTGAAGAGGCAGTATGCAAATGCCCAGTTTTAGATGCCGGGAACAATTGAGGATGGAGTTATCCAGGGTCAGTACCAAATATCTGACTTATAGTTTTTAATAATAAAATCTTATATTTTCACAGTTTAAAGAGATGGAAATCAATGACTGACTTGAGGATGGAGTTATCCAGGGTCAGTACCAAATATCTGCCATATACAATATCTGTTATATGTATAATTATATACCATACTGTGTACAGATGTATTGATGTATCTATTATTCATGTAATAAATAAATTAACCAGATATCTTATCGCCATTCAGAGTTATTTGTGGCACTGATACGAGATTTGACGGGAGAGTTACTTACTAAGATAGCAATCAACAATTCCAGCTAAACCGGCGGATATTGTATTGGTTGATCGTAGGGAAAAGAAAACATATATATTGTGGATATCACTATACCATATGATGAAAATCTTGGGGTCATAACACACTTGACTGCTAATCTGGTGTGCGGGGGTTCGATCCCTGATGCCGACTTAATAATATTAGTACTACTGCGGAGTCAATACGAAAAGGTGTTATTTGCCTGCAGAGCTTAGTATATATAAAATACCTGAGTTTGTCCAATTTGTGGGCACATTTTTAAATTAGTATGTGTCCGGGCAACGCACGGGTGCGGAATTTGAAAGACTAATGCCGATCAAGCCAAACTTAGAGAGTGGCAAAGGCGCGACCAGGAACAATTGACAAGAGAAATAAGAAACTTCATTAGAGCCATCTCAGAACATAAATGGAGATGGGCAGGTCGTACGGCCCGACAGTCTCACGAGAGATTGACAAGTGGGCCAGTACCAAAATCAAAGATTCCACAGCTTTTACAGCAAACTTTGAAAAGCATGGATGAAAAGGAATTTTTTTTTAAACAAACTTCAGCAATAAATTGATGGTCCGTCAGACGATAGGGTCACTGATAGTTTGCCAGGCATCAAACTGAAATAAATGGTCCAGCCTTAATGTTGTGCCTGGGAAAAGTATAAGTTCTGGCAGGTCCAGCAATGAAGAGTCTGATGTTGGAAGTGCACAATGCTTTTCATTTGCTGGCCGCCATGGCTCTACTAAACAGTTTGCGCTCCATCAATTTTCTTACAAATGCCGTATACGCTCGTTGCAACGAAAAAAAAATCTGCAGTTGTGATTTCTGCTGTTCCGAGTGGTTGGGTGAAGGAGGGTCTATTATATTGGCCAAAATTTATATGGAAGACTATATTATAAGAGGTCAGGAGAAACATGGACAGTGTACCAGAAAGTGGTTGGAAGCACATGAAATGCCATATAGAAGTGTCATACTTTCCAAGTGCCACATTGGCATCCCCTGAAAGAAAGATATTGCAACTCATACATCACATTGCAGTATTTTTAAACACTTGAACTAATACTTAAAATACTCATCCTTTAGCACTACTGAGGTTTCCTACATTTTCGTGGAGTATAATCTGAGGGCTTATTCCAGAAGAATGGCAACTAGTACATGCTGCATTCGTTGTTATTGGTAATATTCCATGGTATGGTTTTTGGAAAGATTTAGGACCAGTAAAAAGTCCACTATACAGAACAATGGCATACGTTGCAAAAGAGCTATTGGTGAGAGTAAATGCTGAAGGTTCTTTAAATAGATATGCTGAATGGACAAATGCACTACCATTTAGAGCAAAAATTGATTGCTACATAAGAAACAGTTTCCTGCACATGGCTTTTATGCCGCTGATGACCAAGTTGTGATGTGTCGCTTTTGCAACACCACCGTGACACGGGAAAGGAAGGATTCCTGTGAAAAGCATGTGCAAGGTGCAAAACACAGAAAAATGCTGGAGAAACAGAACTGCCCAGGGTCTTCCAAACACACCTCAATAGTAACCGCCATCAAGGAGACCACTCAGAGGCAAGACGCTGTTGGTGAGCTGGCCAAAAGTACAGTCGAAACGTTTATAAAGGCGAACTTCCCACTTAAGAAGCTGGATAACCCACATTTCTGAGAATGGATGAATAAACATATTAAAGGTACGTACTTATAGCCAGGAATTTCTTATAGAAGAGCGAGACGTAGAGAGGGCAATAAAAGGGATGAAATCTGGCAAATCCCCGGGCCACGATGAAAAATGCCGGGCTGTACCCAAAGCAGTTACTATCCGCACTGTTTAATATGATAGTTGGTCACAGTTATTTACCAGAAGACATGATCAAAAGCACTGTCACACCAATACCCAAGTCAGCTCAACTGGACATGGGTCTTCTAATAACTACAGGCCGATATAACTTGCCACCACCAGTGAGAATACTAAAAAAGGTAATACTACCAAAAATTGGACACAAACTATACTCGAGTGAGAATCAAATGGGAATCAAATCCAACGTATCTACCGATACCGCAATATATACGGCCAAGCAAACGATAAGAGCGATGTCTCAAGAACAGAACCACAGTATACGCATGCTTCTTGGACCTCAGTAAAGCCTTTGACAAGGTATCACATGAGCTACTTTGGAACAAGCTGCAAAGAAGAGATGTGCCTCCTAGGGTCATGAACCTCCTCAATGTATGGCACAGTCAACAAATAAACCTTGTCAAATGGAACGATGTGATCTCAAAACCCATGTGTCTAAGGACAGGCATGAGACAAGAAGGATGCACCATCCAAGGACATTGTGTCTTCGCAATATTGTTTAGATGTCTGAACGGGGCAAATACGTCCACGGAACTATATGTTGCAGGAGTAAATTATTAAGAAGCGGCCAACGCCACCAACTGCGTAAGGGCAGTCTTGATGCCCTCAAGGAGTATAATGTGGATTACTCCAATGTTAACAGTTTAGTGTCAGATTCCGCGAGGTATATGACCAAACGCGTGGACACATTAAAAATGATTGTCGGTGAATGTTTGTCCATGTACAGTGCTGGGCACTAAATTATATTTAGTGGGAAATATTTTCATGAAAGAACTTGCACAACTTAATAATGCCGTTTCAAAAACGAAATCATTGTTTTTGAACACAAGGAAGAGGAAGCACCTTTTCTCTTCCTTTTTAAAAGAAAAACGGGGAGTGGACTGTCCACTCTTTCCAGTCCCCGTAATAACCAGGTGGAATTTGTGGTTCAAAAGCACATTCTACCTGGCAGACTTCTTCAGAGACATTATTGAGTTCTGCAAGACAGAAGAAATAAGGGAAATAAATAATTGTGGGGTTGATTTTTTTATAGGCCTGACATCAATTCAAATTAAAAGAATTGAATGTCAGGCAACATTTGTGCTCGAGCACTGTGCAAAAATAGTGGACACCATTAAATATTTGGAAGGGTCCTCATACCCAACTTCTCTCCAGTTGGTTGGCCTACTCGATGAAATCGAAAGCGGTTTGAATCTTGTCGTAAGTGGCGTATTCTTCGACAAGACTCAAACCATTGTTGACGATTTAGATCCGGAATCACGTTTAGGCCTAACCCAGACAGGGGAGAAGGCTCTTAAAAAAATAAGGGATCTGAGAAAAAATTATCCCAATAAAAAAAACTATGAGGACCTAACAATTATGTGTCCACAAGTGGTCATGTCCTCGGAGGTTACCCCTGCGTTAGTGTCTCGACTAAAATCTCTCACAGATTTAAAACGACTGAATGTTAAAACGACGGGGTACAATAATTAGTAAATGTTGAAGGTTTTCACGGTGTGCGATTGACATTGTTTCTTGATTTTCGGGTAAACCGTGTGAAGATAAACTTGATCGACGTTTCGACACTCCTACTGGTGTCTTCCTCTGTGGATGAATGTACGAGAAATGTGTTCTTGTACTGTGGAGTGTTAACTTGTGCAGCGTAGTGTGTAGGTATAGTGTTTGTAGTGTATGGAATTTTAACTTGTGCAGCGTGAGCAGGTGTAGTCTGTAGATGTAGTATTACGTAGTGTATGGGGTGTTTGTGTTGATGTGTGATGAATAGATGTTGTTGTGAATCTTAGGCTGTAGGCATCTGGTTGCGTGTTGTGTTGATTGGAGTTTGGTGTTTCTGTAATACTGTGTGCCATACTTTCTGTAGATAATGTCCTTCATCTCTGTTGATCAAGTTTATCTTCACACGGTTTACCCGAAAATCAAGAAACAATGTCAATCGCACACCGTGAAAACCTTCAACATTTACTAACAGACCTTTACGGGAAGGATGTCTACAAACTCACCAGAGAGCTAGATCAACTACGAGTGAAGAAGTCACGAAGACTCTGCAGCCTCGCTTTTCTGCAACGCTGTCGAGAAGCCCATGTAACACCTACGTTCCTCAAGATACGACGTATCGTTCGTTCACGCCGATGCAACAAGATCTTCGAGGATACTGAAGCAGCTCTTTTAAGGGAGAGGATCCAACACACACGCAGAGAACTCGATACACTATCAACACGATTACTACACCTTCACATATCATTAGCCAACACACTACAACCAAAACACTGGGACATCGTGGATAAAGCCACAACATCACACACACAGAGAGACGCTGACAAAGTTACTAGCCGCCATAAGAAGAAGTTCGAGTCCCTATGCGCACACACAATAAGAGAGGACAAGAAGCTAGACACATCGACCGTTGTAAAGAACTTCTCTACGAAACCTGTCTCCAGCGACGCCATCTCCGCACTTGCCAAGGGTATGAATTATGCAATTGTACCGAAAGCTCTACCCGTTGAAGACATCAAGACAAAGTTGTCAAAAGAGTTTAGCCGGTTCGCGAATAAAACGAACGATTCCATCTCTAAACTGAAGTAGTCTCAATAAACTGGAGGAGAGGGTTGAAGAATTTCTAACCAAGTCTCGACTCATGATTTTTAAAGAAGCTAGAAGAGTGGCGGGATTGAATGCATGGGTCTCATTGGAAAAAATCCTTGTAAAAAAGGAGATCGAAGTTATTACCTTAACCACAGCAAAACATCTGGAGGATTTCATACTGTCAACACAGCCGGCCCACAAGATGACACACCCAAAAAGAAGATGAGATCACGCACAATGAAACGTTAAACATCATTATATGTTCCTTGTTTTTTGGCAAAAATAACACCGAATTTTCCGAAAAATAACAGAATTTTCAAAAAAATAACACTAAATTTTCCAGTCTCCTACATATCAGTTTTTGGTTCTTTGCCACAGATTTGTAAAAATAAACGGTAAAATAATGTTTTCTTGCCGGGTTATACGTACAATCTAAAATCAACAAACGTGAAAAAATGCTCGCCTGTAAAATAATGATTTTGGAGTTTAGGACAGTTTTGCGATAGACAGACATAATATAGCTAAACATATATGAACTACTGTACATCTTATAAACACTATCAAATTGCATCATTAGGTATAGTATGTATATTTCCTAAACTAGCGACAAATACAGTAAAAATAATTGGATAATCTATCAGCATCCTATAATAAATGTCGAGCATTTTGATCAAAGTTTCTTGGTGGAAGTTTGTTGTAATAATAATGTCGTCGTGGATACTGCAATAGGACGTATGTCAAAAAAAAACGGTATTGGTTTTATTGAATGAATGCAATCAAAATAGCCTCGGCTACACACTGCAATTTGTCTTAAGTCTCTCAGCCAATCAGGCCAATCATAACACTTCAATTCACAAATTTGATGTGGTACTAATAGTATGAAAAATAAAAATGTTTTTTGTTCCTCCTGTAAAATTGCAATAAAATGACATACACCCTATTGCAGTATCCACGACGATATCAAGAATGAACCCAGTGTTTAGTATCTCCCACAGACTTATTATACAAGGCGACTAGTTTACGGAAGTATCCATGCCCTTTATCAGGTCAATACTAAGCACTTTGTTCGATATCATATCGAATTATTGCAGCTTCATCTTAAATTATGTGTTGGTAATGGCAACATCGGTCTGAACTAGTCACCTTTTTAATCGATAAAAGTCTGTACAAGATCTTAAATACTGTGTTCCATTTTACATCCTATAATGTCTATTGCTTAAAAATATAATATTTTGGCTGCGAATAACTATGTAGGTATCTTTTATATTTATTTACAAAAATCACTGGGTTAGCAACGAAAAACTTAAAATACTTTCCTCATCTCTCTAACTACCTCATTCCTTACTTAATACCCACATTATTCTCCGTACCGAATACTATAAAAATATATTTACCCCTACTAAAATGCTCCAACCTTCTATAAGATTAATAATAATAAGTTGTTATCTCAACAGATACACAGCAAAGGATGGACCTTTCATCAGGCTTATGACTGATCGTCGGCTGGGTTAATATGATCACTTTACACTTAAGTAACATTCACAGACGGATGGACTGGAATTAGTGAATGTGATCACATTAGGCCAGCCGACGATCAGTCGTAAGCCTGACAAAACGTCCATCCTTAATATAATAATGATTTTTCAGAAGAGAAAACCTCCTATATAATTAATTTACCTTAAACTATCAACATTACCGCTTGTCCAGGATTCAACTAATGTACAACAACAGTCATAACTGCAAATTTATAAATACAATTTCCTCACTGCGGAGTTATTTACACGCAAGGCTCGACATAGTTTCCCGGGAACAGTCCCGTGATGGCATCCATCACTCCCTCCCACCATCCATCGTCGTTCTTCTTCAGCACGTAGATGACTGCGCTCTCTTGGAACGAGAGTTCGTCCTCCTTGTCTGCGTAGTAATCGTAAATCGCCACCACTGAAACAAATAAAAAATTGTTTGTTTGTCGACAGTATTGTATTTTCGACAGTATGTATTTCGTATGTACAGTCGACAGTATGTATTTACAGTCGATATGTATTTACAGTATGTACAGTCGACAGTATGTATTTGTTTATTTACACAGGTAAATAAATAAATAAAAAAAATTGTTCATAAAATAAGCTTGTCAAAACCTTTTCTAGGGAGTTAAAAAAAAACACCTGTAACAAAAGGACCAGACGTCCGATTACCACGAAATCTTCACTGCAACTGAGTGGAAGGAAACATCTAACTAGCCGCCAGTCATGCAGTGTTGCCGGTTCTAGGAATTTAATTGCCACGTCATACAACACAAACAAAAGTTTTTACTGCCTACCTTTCTCAATGTAATTCTTTGGCACCCATCCCGGCAAGTCTTCCTCATCAGGCACAATGGTCGGCATCATTCCCCCCACGGCAGCCTGTCCGGGTTGGTAGACCTGGCTGTGACTCACCATCACACCCTGCTGCTGCAGCATGTGAGCCTGTCTCGGTCTGCCAAAGGCGGCGTGCTCGTCTTCATCCGGTGGAGGGGGTGGGGGCAGAGGGGGGGACACGGACCCCCCGCGTTGGGGGACTGAAGCGCTGCTTGATGTAGACATACGCTGCGGAAACAACAACAATGTTTTTATGAATATCACAATTTTTTATGAGAAACATCAGTTTTTCAACATGTCATACTTGTAGTCCAAGAGCCCGCTGCTTAATTTATGACGTATCTGTTTTTTGATCGAAATGTGGTTTTTGACCGGCCGTTACGGGAAAACTACTAGTCCTATGAAAAAATTAGCTTTACATTTTTTGTAGAGAATTTAGCAAGGATTATTTTTGTCATTGACTACTTTTCCTATAAAATGCGAAAAACCGAGAAGAGGGACCTTTTAGGGGGGGCAGGGGGGGTTGCGGCAAGATTTTGATAGGCAACCCTAGTGCGATGTAATACCCTATTGGTAAGCTATCATTTATACCACATTTCGATCAAAAAACAGATACGTCATAAATTAAGCAGCGGGCTCTCGGACTATGAAATAACAAGTAAATATCTCAACAGATAATATACAGCAAAGGATGGACTAGTGGTCTCATTAAACCAGCAGTCAACGATCAGTCATAAGTCCATAATTTGCTGTATATCTGTTGAGATAACAACTTGTTAGTTTTATTTAAATTCATATTACACTAATCTCAATTACGGTCTGTTAGAAGCATTTTGGCAACCATAATGGCACCTAGTATAAAGCAACTGTATGAACAAAAGCGGACTGTATTGCGAAAACAGCACGAACAGATCACAATTACAAAACAATGGTAATAGGATAGCAAATACTTACAGCTCCGTGGTTAGAATGCATCATATGTCCATGATCCATGGCATCAGCTCCAATCAGAGGAGAGGGGGGAGCTGGAAAAACAATAAGCGTAATAAAATCTCTGAATCATTCAAAATGTCACAACCATAATATTTGTTAAGATTAATTTTTTGAAAGAACATCGGAACTTTCTACGTGTTATAGTTGAATATAACAACTAGTTATCTCACAAAGAATGGAGAATCTCACAAAGTCGGCTGGCCTAATGTGATCATATTTGCAGAAGACGGTAGTGTATGAAATCGATGGTAAACATGGAAATGTATGCTGGAATTCAGATGGTAATGGACATAATAGCGGATATGATGGGTATTACAGTATTATACTTACGTGGCATACTGGAGTGCATGTCTTGCTGGCCATATGATGAATGCTGTGTCGGATGAACCATTCCCACCTGCTCAATATTGGAAACAAAAATACTAATATAAAAACATACATAGTATTTATTAATGCATATTAAAGTAAATAATGAGACTAAACAGAGATTATCTAATACAAAAGACATCGTAAGATGGGGAAGACGATACTGGAATGGGCATCATATTGTATGCAAGATAACAGACTTCCATGTATCGTGCTTCATGGTAACCCAAATGGAAGGAGACAACCGGGAAGACCCCCGTAACTATGGCGTGACAGCTGGGAGTCAATATCACAGGACGCCAACACAGCGGCATAAACAGATCCTCGAATCTATATGAAGGAAGAAGAAGAAGAAGAAACACAGAAAATTCACCGATTATCTGGAAGACCTAGTATCAGAAAATTGCTGTAATGCCGGCCAGTGATACATATATTATACTCCAATAAAACGAATTACTAAAATAAAAATATAGAGAAGTCGACATACCTGTGGCTGGACTATGGGCAAAGTGGAGTAGCCAGGACGCCTCTGCTGAGTGTTGTTAGCAGAGGGATGTCCCTGAGGGTAGTTGGGGGCGTAATGGGAAGGCACCTGCGGTGGGGCCACTGCCGGAGGCGTGCGGTACTCGCGACTGCTGCTTTTGCCTGAACACAATAAAGAAATAATCATATAAATATAATGAAGACATGTGAGAATTCGGCTTCTAAAAATAACAAGGTAAATAAATAATAAGTAGTTATCTCGACAGATATACAGCAAAGGATGGACTCACAGGACACTTAGAATAATTATTTCACAATCAAATCTTACCCAATGTTCCCGTCATCATTCCCGTCTTGGCAGCCGGCGTGTTGGCTCTACCGGGCTGCGGTGGTGTGGGGGGCTTTGTAGTTGGCGCGGGCAGGGTGCCTCCAGCTCCCACGGGACCTGCTACAACTCCCCCGCCGCCCAGAGAGCGCTGCCTCTGCCTGGGAGTCCCACCTCCCCACCTTATGCCGTGACCAATCTCATCCAATACTAGAAACATACAAAACCATCAAATTATGACATGCCTCACTTAGACACACACAGACTAGTTTCAATAGTTCGGTAGTTGAAATGCATGCTAACTTGCTACGCTTATTTGTAAATGCAAGAGTTTGTGTGTAAATGTGTGTGTGTGTTTGTCGTTTTATCTTTTTTTAAGGAAAAAAAGGGGTCTTAGCTTGCATACACAAACCCAAATACTTTCCTGCCAAGTAAATGTTGAAGGTTGTCACGGTGTGCGATTGACATTGTTTCTTGGCTTTTCGAGTGAACCGTGTGTAGATAAACTTGATCGATGATCTACAGAAGACACCAGTAAGAATGTCGAAACGTCGATCAAGTTTATCTACACACGGTTCACCCGAAAAACCAAGAAACAACTTTCCTGCCAACCTTACAATAGGCTTAAAGCCTGTATTGCAAAGTGAGGAATACATCGCCAGCGCCGGGGGTTTGAACCTGGCATCTCCCACTTGAGAGACTGACATCTCAACCAACTGCGCCAACCATGTACTCCTTTAGTAATGAAATACCGTCTTATGATTAGTTTCCCAGCGACCTTAGATAAATAATTATTGTGAAATAAGAAAGCAACTTACATGTATAATCAATGGCCTTCCTCACATATTTGATTGGTTTCTCCGGATTAGCAGGAGCGATAATTTTATACTGACGATTCGTCACTTTGTTTGCGGTCAACACGCCAATCTCACGACGGGCCACCTTCTCTTTGTGAATATTAACTGTCTGAGAAATGTGATTCATCTGACTCTCCATCTCGGCCAACTGCATCGTCTGCAAGTCCAAGAGTTGCAGGAAATTGTACGCCAGAGTGTTGATTTGATACGCGACGCTCGCCAACGATTGTGTGGTGTAATTCTTCGTACTTTCCAACGCGACTCTTTTATTGTCTGATTGAAAGTAATTGGCTTCGCAATATTCTGCCACCCGTTCGAGATTGGTGTGGCTGTCTGTTAAGTTGTTCCGCCCCTCAGGTATTTCAACCTGGAATATTTGTGCCAGCTCAGCCATCTCGTAGGGGGCAGGACCTGGAAACACAGATTATTGTTTATTCGCCATAAGCATTACATATTAAATCAGGTATAAATGCTGTCGAGATGAGATCGCCGAGAAGAATGTGTGGAAAAACGTTGAGAGATAGGATAAAAAATGAAGTGATTAGTGGCTATTGACCAAATAAGATGGGTACTATCGAAGTGCTGTGCCCCCACGTTTTGAGAACAACATTTTTTTTTTTAAATTCAAAATCGGTATTATTTTGCTCAGCTCGACTGCAGGTGGAGCCGGGCGAAGGCACAGAAAGTCAGAATGTGTTTTTTAAAACAAAATAAACTTAATGAGGGGGATGATGAATGGGGGCGCAGCATTCAATGTGTACAAATTCAAATAAAGAACAAAGCTAAAAAAGGGGACAGTTTTGTTTTTTGTGCAATTTTAGCGTGCACAATTTGTGAGTGTATTTTGTGCAACTATAAAGTAATTTTGAAACTACAACAAGCATTTTACAAGGAACAAGGATGTTGGTTTAAAAAAAAAAACACTTTTTTTCACATCTCTACACACACCAAAGAGCACACTAAAACCATCCAAAGGTCTCTGACTAGCCTAATGTGACCGCGTGCTCAAATATAGGTTCCCTATGCTCAATCACGACGGTAATATTGATGGATTGATGCTACTTCCTATATAATTCTTCGTAATCAATTACCAATTATAATCATAACACCAAATACATAAATTACAAACGGAAATCAGTTCACGACAGTAGGCGGCCAAGCCCAATACACCCATTAACAAAAAGTTGCTATGAATTATGCGTCAGCGCACAAACAAACACAATAAATAGTATTAACAGGAAACTTTCTTTAATTTAAAGTATATTTAACACCGAAAATCAACGTAAAAGTATCAAATTCACATACAACAAATTACGAAGCTCGGAGATCCAGCGCCGAAAAATAACATGGAGTATGGAAGAAAATACTGTTTTATTTCGACTTACCTTCCGTCTTGAATCGATCCAATGTAACTGATGTATAATACTAACGCAAGGCCGACATTCATCGACCGCAGATTTCGCGAATTAAGCGTTTAATTCTCCATTTATATAAATTTATTTCAACGAAATTCCCCACGGCGCGATTTTCCGACACACCAAAATTCAATTGTTCACCATAGAAAAAGATTCCAAAAAGAAAAACCGAATTATTCAGTGTTGACAGACAAATAAAACAATAGGCGTGGCATAAAAAACGAATGCCAGAAATTTTGAAATAAATAAAATTGTAAAAATAGTTAGGTATCATTAATTTATGAAATATAATTAACGTTCAAATATTTAGTACTAAATTATTGTCCATTTTCTTGCTATGCAACTGCAATGTTTTAATTTTGTTTGTCAAACGTGAAAGATATCATGACGACGAAGAAGGAGGATTAGGAATGTCTCGGGACAGTAACGGATCCGTCAATCCGATGACAGCTCTGAGCTTAGATAATCTATGTAGTGGTTCGCTGTTGTTCTAACAAGTGGAGTTTCTCAATTATAATCTAATATCCTAAGAAATTAACTTAAATTGCATTTTTGTGTAATACCTACTTAATATCAAAATATTATGATATACTTACATTATAAAATATGCATGCTACAATAATTGTTCATCTTGATGTCGTATTTAGATTAGAACATAAATTGTATTTCTCTTACCCATTGTCTGTTATTTCCTGAATTATATGTTTTGATCCCAGTTCATTCATTGTATTAATTATTTAGTCCCTATATCAAAAAATACATACAATGTAGGTTCTTGTGCATATCTATGTTCATACAGGCATTTATTGATATTATTTTATTACTTCATAATATGCCCTCGCATAATTTTTACTGCATAGAATGTGACTTCCCTGATGTTCTACAAGATTTTCATTCACATTGCATTGTTTCTACTGGACCCTGGAGTATAATTATTTATTATGATGTCAAAATGGTATCCATATAAATAGGAATGTCACATAGATCTAATCTGATAATGATGTTACAACACAGAGGGATAATAGTAGAATAATTATAGACAACACATTTATTTATTTATGAATATTCTATTTATTTATTTTGTATATTTTCTTTGGGGTCGTCAATAAACATACTCCTTTGACTTGTCATACATATTCACAGAACACATATACTCTCTTGTACATATTCAAATAGTTAAACATACTCTTTTAATTCACAAATAATACAAGCAAATGTAAGAGACATAATAGGTCTGATTCTGTAAGTATTTAAACTAATATAAGGTCAATCCAAAAAAATTTTATAACATTAACTTTATTGTGTTTTCTTTTATATTAACATGGCAATGTATTATGTGATTTTCACATATCACACAACAATCGTAAAACTTTACGGAATTAACTAAATCTTAAACAAATTTAATACCACTTTTATCAATATAAATTGAAACAAATTGGAGATACACCGTTAATCGCACAATTTGACATTTCAATGTGTCAAAATCTGAAAAAAAAAGTGTTTCCTGAAATTCAAAATTTTAATTATCCGTTCATATAAGAACTTACCTAATTTCCATCAAATTATCCGAGTCGCAAACCATACATAACGCCATCTATGATGTAAAGTAAAAGTGCAGTACTTGGCTAAAAAATATTATTATTCATAGTATGGATTGACGGATCCGTTACTCTCCCGAGACATTCCTGGAGGATTTCTTTAATCTATGGAATAATGTGTCAAAATATTTTTTGACGTTTTCTTTCATTCTCTTGTTTTTTATTGTTTGGAGTTATTTTGTAGTTGTTTTTAAATTATTTTTTTATTTAGTTTTTAAAGTTATTTCCTTTTATAATTATGGATCCATCCCTAGAAATAAGGAAAGTTCCCATTGCTAGCATATTGGAGTTGATACAATTATTAGATTCGGGAGAATCATGGAAGAAATTAATGGCAAATATACCCAAACACTTGGAAAGCGAAAAGTTTATCCCTAAATATGGAACGCACGAAATGGGGTTGGTAAATTGATTTACCGAAGTTTCCTATTCAAATCCTTTTTACAGCCATGAGTCCATTAGGACCTATTACAAATGTTAACCAATATTAGAAGTTTTACATTTTATCTTACATTAATTTGTTTTATTATAGTCTAATAGAACACGCCAGCAAGTCCCGAGGTTCGTGCACGCAGATATTATTTGATGAATGGGGAACATCAGGAATAAAAAGACCCACTCTGTCTCATTTGTTGAGTCTTCTTATCAAGTCAGAACTATTCAGAGCTGCGGATTTCGTGTCAGTTAAGTTGTTAAACGGTAAGAACAAACTCAGATATTTATTTTATATCATTTGTACTTACAGTTTAGTTTGGGCGTATTGAGTAGCGTATTGAGTAAAAGGAATCGGAGAGTATGTATGACAAATTGCATGAATGTGACGGAGGCTAGGAGTGTGTGCAAGGATAGGGCTGTCTGGCGCTCCGTCCTCTGCCTACCTTGCAAGAGACGTGGCGTGAGGGTATAGATAGATGTACTTACAGTTTTTGCAATAAATTTCACAATAAAATTGTTAAAACCTTAGCACTATGAGTCACTGTTTAGTATGAAAAATATGGGAACTTAACTTACTAGTACATACGAGGCAAGATTATGGAATAATCTTCCACTTCCTATCAGACTAGCTCCAACTATTCTCTCTTTCAAAAGTAAACTGAGGTATTATTACCTTTCCATAAATAATCCATCTAACTGACAATCCCGTGGTTCCTTCCTTTACTCCAGGTAATGGAGAGTTTTACCTTGCAAAATGTATAGTAGTTCTGATTTTTGGATAGGTTATAAAGGTCGGTCGTGTTGGAATGTGGATGTGGCATAAAATAATTGGATTTGCAAACTCTGTATAGTTATAATGATATTCAGGTTCCAAACAACATAGTAAATTATTGTTTTGTTACTTTGGGGAACCGGACTAACTGAGTTTCCTAACATTCATTTAATTTTTATACGTTATTTTCAGGTTCCCCAGTCAAAAAACCAGACATTGGACCAGCAGCCCCTGTAGATATATCTTTAGACAAATTACTTCTGGAACAATCCATCAAGAATATGAGAATGGACAGCTTGTTGAACGGAATGTCGTATCCGAACTTGGATTCCGACGCTTCTATGGCGACATTCAATCAAAATCTAGACAACAAACCGACAAAAGTTATGGAAGATAAAAAGTTTTTAGTGCCGCCACTTTCCGACTCGCAAAATGTTTCGAGAGAGAGCTCGAAATCTGGAATATCTGCTGCAACAGATTCAACGCGTCTTTCCGCGTACGATAGCGATTTAATTAAATTTTCTAGTGGGAACATCTCTGTAAATAATAGTATGTCTGCTTCCGTCGGAATCCCAGCGTTCAGTAGACTATTATCCAATGAAAACGAAGACAAACAAGACATGAATCGAGCCGTGGAGTCGGGAAGCGATAGTGCTATTGTCGATTCAGAAATGCTTCGATCAAAAACGATGGACTACTCCGATAGTAACGTTGAAGCTGTTAATAATAATATTCCTGATGTATTTCATCGATCGAGTATGCAACAGAAGGAAAACGTCTCAGAACCTAATATACCTCATTTCAGTATGATAATAAATACTGTGTCAGAAGCGAATATTCCTAATTTTAGTTTACTACAAGGGAATTCTGAATTGATAACTAAAAATTCTAACATTCCCGACTTTGGCGCTTTACAAAACAGCCAATCTTATATCTCGGACACTTCTGTAGTGTCTGAGGGTCAATATTCTTCCGACAGTGTGTCGTCCAATATTCCCAACATTTCTAGTTTACAAAATACGCATTCCGACGATACGGCAAAAGAGATTATCCTAAATACTACAGTGCCGCACTTTACGTATAAAAAATTGCAAGACGCGACGAATGATTTCGATGATCGACAAATATACGACGAAAGAGAAAAATTGATCTCAGGAAAAATAGGCGACGGAGGTTTCGGATCTGTTTATCTGTCGAGAAATTTGTTAAACGTTCCAGTAGCGATAAAAAAATTGATAATCGATTATTCTCTAACAGATAGTAATGCCAGTGAACAGATATTGAAAAAACAGTTTAAAGTTGAGATTGAAACGTTGACGAAATGCAAACACGACAATATTTTGGTTCTGTTGGGATATTCGTACGATGGTTTGAACCACTGTCTCATCTCCGAATATATGGA
Organism: Ceraclea dissimilis; assembly: GCA_963576895.1. Taxonomy (NCBI): domain Eukaryota; kingdom Metazoa; phylum Arthropoda; class Insecta; order Trichoptera; family Leptoceridae; genus Ceraclea; species Ceraclea dissimilis. Next base: position 15,164,769 of record OY756370.1, read on the forward strand.
GAATGGATCCTTGCGAGACAATCTCGCTAGAAATAAGGACCTTACGCCAAATGTTCGGATAGATATTGCAAAGGGGACCGCTGGAGGAATAAACTATTTGCATAACAGCTTCGAGACACCTTTGATCCATCGAGACATCAAATCGGCAAATATTTTGCTTACTTCTAATTATACTCCAAAGGTTTGTATTGCACATCAATAAATATCTGAGAATAACAAATTTCTAACTAACAAATTATGAGATTTTCATTGGTTATTTATTTTCAGATCTGTGATTTCGGACTTGTGAAAGACAAATCTTCAAATCACACAATACAAACGACGAAAGTCGTCGGAACGACGGCTTACATGTCTCCGGAAGCCTTCAGAGGTGATGTCTCCGTCAAAATGGATGTGTTCAGTTTCGGCGTCGTCCTTCTCGAACTGTTAACCAGTCTCCCTTCTCTGGACGAAGACAGAATCGGTAAAGATATTGTAACTCATGTTGACGATGTTTGTCTCGATGGTGTGATAGACCCTTTACTAGATAAAACTATCGGCGAATGGAAATGTGCAGAACAGTTCTACGAAATAGCGAAATTGTGTCTCGAAGAAAAGAGAAGAAGACCTCTTATCAATGTTGTGTATGAAAAACTGTGTGCTTTATAGCGTTGCTTACTGTGACCTTCTTCATATATTTTAAGACTGGCCACTTATGGCTGCCATTCTACATATTTTTTTTGTAAAGAGATAGTGAGTGGCTCAACAGCTGTAGTCCTTTTCGACACACACTGCGATGATATTTTGGTATCGAACTACTACGTGTTATAAAAAGAAGTAAAATTCATTCATAACTCTTTGGGAATAAGTACATGCTTGGTGCAGTGTGTTGAGGCGGCAGTCTCTCAAGCGGGAGGTGTCAAGTTCAAACCCCAGCGCTGGCGATGTATTCCACACATTGCGATACAGGGTTTTAGCCTAGTGCAAAGCCTGCAGGAAAGTATTTGGGTTTGTGTATGCAAGCCCAGATTCATTTATAAAAAAAGAAAGTAAGAGCTGCTATTGTTTTCATATATTGCTCAAAGCAACAAAAGAATTGGTATATCTTTGCTTACACAGCTTGTGTGCTAATTGGGATTAAGTCCAGTTATTGTTAGCTGCCTTAAAATGGAGTTGGGCAGGACACGTTACCAGACGTTCAGATTCTAGATGGACCAAAAAGATTCTCGAGTGACAACCTAGAACAAGCAAAAGGGGCTTAGGAAGACCTCAGGCAAGATGGTCTGACGATGTGAGGCGAATCGCAGGAAGCAAGTGGATGCAGCATTTCCAGGATAGGGATCTGCGGAAAGTCAAAGAGGAGGCCTATGTCCAGTATTGGAATTAAAACGGCTGAGAAAAAAAAAAGAATTGTTATGTTAAAAAAAATATATGTGTGTTTAAATAGGTGCTATAAATTTATATGTTGCCATAATAGGTATTTTTTATGAAGAATGATGATGAATTATTTTATGATATGTTTTATAATATTGTGATATAGTTTATGGGTAAAATGTTTTACAGGGAAGAGTATAATGAATTTAGATGTTAATATTTTTGTAATTTTAGAATATATTTACCTATAGGTATACTTAGATATATCAGATATATTTTTGTCGTTATTTACTATTCTGTTAATAATATGAATTGTATAAATCAGTTGACTTATTTGTAGCAATTAATTCAAGTCAATAGGAGCGTAATATACTCTGAAAAAGGTGTAAGAATACACACACAGGTATTAAGTGCTGAATGGTGAACGTTTCTCGAGAGTAAAGTGATCATCTAAACCAACTGATGGCTGGTCGTAAGTCCAGCTTTCCCATCTTACACTGTTCGTTTGTTGAGAGACTACATAATTGTTAAAAAAATATATCGGTTGTCCTTTTTGCACCCTGTACCATTCCTTATAAAAACACAGTAGACGTAAATAAAAACAAGGTTTTAAATTCATTTTAACTTTATTACACTGCACTGCCAACATGCATCTTCGATTAAAGCACTTAACATACAAAATATTCGCTCTACCGCTCTCACAATTCTACTACCAACTTAATATTATAATATCACATACGTTTCACGTTAGTAAATTAAATACCACGACTACCTATAAAGCTCTGTTCCAATTCTTTAAGCACAATGTAACAAGCTTTAAGCTTAAACTCTTAAATTTAATATTGCACTAACACAATCCTAACGATGACTAGGATATCTTCCACTTAATAACAGTAGTTTCAACTATGATTTAGAGGTCGCAAAATTATTGAATGGGCAAGTATAATGGCTTCATTACTGTTTTTCTCAATAAAAGCGATAAGTATCTACATAAATATAATGTAACCTTCTGCGACACCCCTGGGAAGGAAGCAAGGTGAGTGTTCCGGCGCTTACGAATCGACCTTCATCCAATATGCATTATTCATCATTATACAAATACGTTTCCAGAACCAAGTCTGTATAGCGACTGCACCTGATTAGAGTCGCATGGTGCCGGCGAATCAACCTCCAAAAATTACACACTTAACAGCAGAATGTGGTGTAATGGGTGAACTGGGCATAAAGTGCTCACTTAGACCATCCAAAGCCAACTCGTAACCGTCGAAACACCCATCCTGCTTCATCCGCAAGGGAGTTCACTTCTATTGCGGAAAAACTGTAATGTGTTTCAATCTGCGCAATGCAGATAAATCCAGTTCTAGTACCTAGAAATAATTTAGGTATTTAATATTTAATATTTAATATAATTCACGGCCTACGGCCTTTGACAATATATAATATAAAATATTTGATCATAATCAATTAAGCAATATAAAACAAGGCATAATACAAATGAGAAAAACATAAATGATATAGAATTGTAAGGCAAAATAATCATTAATACGAACTGTTATATTCAGCACAGATACAACAGAAAAGATTAAAATAATAAAATACAACTGTAAATGGCTAAAAACAACTATTCAGCCTGTATAGTAAAAAAAGACAATATAATAAAGTACAATTATAAAAAGGTCAAATAAATAAAATTAATCTGTCTGATGTATAATGGAAATGAATAAAATAATAATAAAATACAGCTATATAAGGTTAAATACAATCAATCTGTGTACTAAAAAGGAATAAAGTAATAATAATAATAAAATACAGTCATATAAGGCTAAAAAACAATCAATGTGTATAATGGAAAATAATAAAATAATCATAAAGTGCAATTATAAGTATATATAATCATAAAGTGCAAGTATATATTATCTCAAATCATATTCAATGGCTTCGGTACATCCGCAATGACAAATAACTTCAATTCTTTCCGTAGAGCTCGCCCAACACTTGCCGGTTAGTCTTTGACGTTGTCTGCTCAGCGACATCCTCGACAAACATATTTACGTAAGTTCTTTTTATTCCAAAACGTAAGATCGCCACATACGGTACATATTGCAAAACGAAAAATGTTACGGAAAAGTATGTGTTGTAAACCCATCGCCCGATCCACGAGCGGAAAACATCTTGAAAAATGGAAATCATTCCGCCGAACAGAGACCTTTCTACTACCGTCATGGACTTTAGTAATCGTTCTCCGTCTAAGCAATTGTAAGATTTTAAATCATTTGAATTCGTATCCGTTACAGATTTCTCATTTGTTATTTCAATTCTGTATTCGTTTTCACTGCGTTCAGTATATTTTTCAACCGTATTTTCTACTGTATTCCTTCGTTCCTCGATCATGTCTCTCTTGGTTTTGAATCCAGGCATATCGTTTAGTCTGTACGTGAAGTATAGATAAGGTTTCGTTCTTATGAATATCGTAACATAAAACATCCCATCGAGCAATGCTTTCACTGTGTGGTAATAGTGTTCCGGAGGATTCGCAAGGCACGGCTTACAAAAGTCTTCGCAAATATATTGCATCTTTTCTTTGACTTCGTTTACAGAACCGTCGCAAAAATTGTATCTGAAAGGTAATGTAGAAAATAGTTATTAATTACTGTAACTCTGTTTAATGTCTAAATAAATTTGGGTACATGGTTGGCACAGTTGGTTGAGGCGGCAGTCTTTCAAGTGGGAGGTGCCAGGTTCAAATCCCGGCGCTGGTGACGTATTCCACACTTTGCTTTTAGGCTTGTGCAAAGTTTGCAAGAAAGTATTTGGGTTTGTGTATGCAAGCCAGGATCCATTTAAAAAAAGAATGAAAATAAAAAAACAAAAAAAGATCCAGGAAAAAAGTCTCGCATATTTGACACTTCCGACAAGAGGTTTAGAAAAAGCGCACTGAAAATAATTTTGCCAAGAGGCTTTTTTTGTTTTTTCCAAATATGTATTTTCGTTTCAGGGATTTTTGTACTTATAAAACATTGTTCACCGTCAAAAAAGGAAAAATGAAAAAAAAACTAAATATTTACATTAAAATCCAAAAAAAATGTGGATTTTAATCAAATACAGTGAAACTCGGATTTTACGTTTTTCTGGGGACCACCGGAAAAAAACGTAAAATAGGGGAAAACTTAAAATGTGGGAAATGATATTTTAGTATGTCCTATAAAAACGTAGTTACTTTTCACTGTTAACTTCATTGTCATGTAGTAGGAGTGATTTCTTGACAGTAATTATGTTTACAAGAAACAAAAGTGAATTATATCACTAAAAAACTAAATTGAAGGAATTGAATTTTCAGAAAATACCCCATACAATAAAAGTCCGTTAATTCAAATTCCAAGGAACTGAAAAATGGAAAAAAATAGAATTACGCGACACGAACATTTGAATTTCGCGCCAATTTTTAATTTTAAAATAAACTGAATAATTTTATAAGTAAAACTTGCGATTTTTCGGAAGCAACCCAGGTGGATGTCGAATATTTGTCACAAATTTGATTTTCCGGATAAGTACGTAATTTAATGCGCACGACATGAAGTAGGTCCGCGCATTTCACATTACCTAATACCTAATAATAGCACTTCGTACACAACACAATTTATATCGGAGTAAACATTGAAACAACTATTTATTACTTTTAGATTTCAAAAAGTCACTTATGTTGGTTTTCATTTTGACACGAGTTTATCATTAGGTAGGTACATGTCCAATGACCTAGTTAAAACTTTTGCAAATATCAAATGGTGTGTCGGGCCCTTCCCGAGTTTCTTCTGAACACCTATTAAGGCTGACAATACACATTTGTATTTGTGGAAATATAAATTGGAATAACAACCAAACTTAATGTAAATTAAAAAGGAATCGTTTTTTTTTTCAAATTCAACAAAATTGGGGCCCAAAAATTTCGCGAGAAGTAAATCACAAAGCACTGTTTGGAATAATACGCACGTGTAGGTAGGTATATATTAAATACCTAAATAAAACGAGTAATGTGTATGTTGCACTTCAATGAACTGGATAAAAAACTGAAACTTTAAAGTTATACTAAACACTTCCGGCGATTAAAATTAACATGTTACTATGCGCTGCACATGTTGACATTCTCTGTAAATCACCCCACGCATCAAGAGGTAGCGATGTACTGAGGTGTTATGAGGGGAGATAAGATAACACCGCCCACCACGTGGAACGTGAGTTGGCATTGAGTAAAAAGGTAGCAATGTGACTTTACACACTTTCTTTGCGTAATATTTTTTGTCCAACTTTTTGACAAACAATGAAATTTTACGTGTTTAGATATTTCATACAACTTTACGGCCGAGAAAAAAACGTATAATCCGGGAATTGTTCGGGCGCCTGACGTAAAATTTGGGAAATTTTTGTTCTGGAATGTATGGGGGTGAAACGGGACCGACAAAAAAAAACTTTAAATCCGGGAAAACGTAAAATGCGGGAACTTAAAATCCGAGTTTCACTGTATTAAGTTCTTTCATTTTTTCTTTTAAAATGGACCATGCACCGACCGTCGAAAACATTGAGTCCTTTAAAAAAATATAAGTATATTTTTGTATCAAACGCTGTAAAATTGGTCACTTTAATGGAATAATAACACCCCTTTTTGCAAAATTAACACCACTTTCCGGAAAATAACATCAATATTCTCCAGTCTCTGTGAATAAGTCATCCTAATTCAATACTTACTTATCGTGTATTCCAACCATGAATCCAATTGTCCTCCAGAAATGAAGATATGCTTCTATATCCTCTTGACTATCGACACACATTCCAACCTTCTCGGGCTTCAGGAGACTGTACCCAAAGAACCCAAATAATGTAATCACCAGATCTCTCTGCGTTATTCTTCCATCGCCACTCTTTATTGCTGCTTTATTCACTCGTAAGTGCCTTTTTCTCACAGTTAATAAGGACTTCCACGATCTGTAATAACATAGGTTTATAAGTCACTTGATAAAAACAGTTTTTGTTCTAAAATTTTGCAATTCTAAGCAAGAAGGCACGAGGGTAACTGATCTGCCATCCTAAGCAAAAACCCCTCATATGCCACCTTTCAATAATTTGAGTTTTTCATCGAAATGAGTATTTTAACCTTAGATCAACCTATTTTTTGTTATTTTTTTTAATATCTGGGCTATTGGAATAAACCCAAATACACCTTTGTGCACTTCACATTAAGCTTGTGTCGTGAAGTGGAGTAGGTCGGCATCGGGGATCAAACCTGCACCCACTAACAGTCGAGCGCGTTACCAACCAGACTACCGATCACCTCATTTCAATCTTAAAAATTCAGAGTTTCCATACGCAACCCCTATTTCTCTCATATTATGTTTTTTTTATTTGTATTTTTAAGTTCCTCTATTTCTGATTTGAAATGATTTAAACTGTTATAAATAAATAAATAAATACTTGCACAGTGCCCGGGTGTAGGTCACTTCGTAGCCAGGAGTAGACGTGTAGAATAGTTGACAGATATCTTCTGTAGGCTGAGAGTGTTGTGGATGACTTATTTGTGTACAGTATTATTTGAAGAGAACTTGGAACTGCCAGAACGGATATAAGACCTACTAGACAGGCCCCCATCTGGGCAGCGAGATTACTAAGCATATATTTTCGTCCCCTAGAAATGAAAATATTCTTGAATTATTTTTGATTTACAAATTTATTCTTGTAAAACAAAAACTTGTTGACAAAAAAAAATTGGATGCATTTTTAATTCGATTTATTTATTTATTGAATGGTCAATAATGGTACATCACATCAATTTACAATAATAGAGCTCATGATTATCAGAAATTAAAAATTAAAAGTATTGTTTCTCAAATATTCAAATTTCTCAAATTCGATAAAAAAATGACAGCGCTAAAATTAAAAAAGCATAAAATTTTTTTTTCGTCAACGGGGATGTGGGGCGGACAGAGAAATTGTCCCAATTTGACTTCCAAGAAATCTGGTAAACCTAGCAAGTTGTCACTTATCTCCGCCGCTATTCCTCACCTAAAAAGTTGGTAGCAAGGTACCTACATAGTATAATTTCAGGAGTTTTTATGGTGAAATTGCTTAAAATAAAATAATCATAGATTACCTTGTAAATAGTTTCTCGTTAAACCACGGTGGCTCAGTCAACTCCAATTGCCCTGGAGTACAAGTGTCACATTCTACATCACCTGCCTCTTCCTTCATCAGGCGGATAAATTCTTCTCGAGAACATGGCATCCTGATACTGTATTCTTAATCCTTAGTAAGTATAGGATTATCCTAAAATGTTGTTTAAAAGCTAATGACAAAATAAGTGTTGGCTCTCTTCCATTACTGCAGTTTCACCCGCAGTTGAGCAAAGACGTGACAGAAAAAGTCACTCAAAAAAAAGTGTAGTAACATATATTTTGTGTTTGGCTTGTCAGTACTTACTGCAAGCTAATTTTGTTTTTAAAAAACTAAAAAGGGATATTTTTCGCTAGGCTCGGCTGCGGGTGGAGCCGCAGTGGTCGAAGACTTAATTAATCGAAGTATTAATTAATCAAAATTTACACTGCAATTAATAAGTTATTGTAGTAATAATTTCATACCTGCATTGAATAACCAATTTTACAGGCCAGACATTCACACCGCGTCTCAATATTGTGCTAAATTATAATTATTATGTATCATAAAATGAAATTAAGTCTAATAAAACTGAGAGACCTTGTAAAAACATAGCAATTCAATAATTAACTGTTAGACGCAGTTCTGCATTTTTCGTTTTACGGTCGTAATAAAAATATATATTTTAATTTATTGTTTACATTATTTATTAATCACTAAAACATTTTAAAAGATCAGGAAGCATAATATTTTATTATGTCATCTGTGAATTAATAATTGAATTATTAACAACAACAAGCGGATAACCTACAAATTTACGTAATTTCCATAGACGACATTGACATTTGAAAAACACTGAAAAAGCTTGTGGAATTTGGCGGAAAACTCGAAAATTCATTCTTCCCTCGTCACGTTGAGTGTTACCAGATTGAAAAAATATTGCTTCATATGAGCGTAACTAGAAGAAATTATTATCAACGTCTTGTAATGAACGATTACGCACAAATTAATCTAGCTACCAGTAGCGTAACTAGGGGGGGCGGTCCGCCCTGGGCGGCGCATTTCAGGGGGCGGCAAAATGGAAAAACATATAAAAAAAAAAAATTTTGATAAAACACACAAATTAAAAAATATCTCTGAATTTTCTTAAATTATTATGAAAAACTGTTAAATTACAATAATTTTCATTAAAAAATTTGCCTGCGGCGCTAATAAAACCTGTTTGCGTGTCAGGTACGAATTCTTTATAATAGGTGTCTAAGTTGTTTTTTTTTTTTTTTCACGATAAATAAGCTCGATTTTCAATATTTTATGACTAAAATTTAGTTACTTCTTGTATGGTCGCTTCCCCTATACAATACGTCCTATAACCATATGTGTTAGGTACCTGCTATGGAAAGATAACCAGGTTCATTATTTCACCAATTTGTCTAAAAAATTTCGCCTGCGGCGCTTTTTTTATGGCATTTTTTAATGTTACCTTGTTAAACGTACTATTTTTTTTATATTTTTATTTAAAGAAAGTAAGCAAAACTACAAAACGACCTTATTTTTTTTTAATTTTGTAAAAAAATTTCGCCTGCGGCGCTATTTATATGATTTATTGTGCTACGTCTATGTTACAATTTAAGTTGCTCTAGCTTAGCTTCAAAGCTGCAGACACCCCTGGGTGGGTACACATGTACTTGTATAGGTAGTAGGTACTTTAGTGGTAAGGGGGGGGGCATTTTCAGAGTCCGCCCCAGGCGGCACTAATGCTATAGTTACGCCACTGCTAGCTACTTTGTTATTAATTTATTTTAAGGTCAAATCTATGTTTACGAATGATACTTTAAAGGCCAATGTCAACTCTAGGTCACATTATTATTTAGGTCGTTAGCGCCGTCAAAAGTGAGATTTGTATTTTTTCAGATCTATTTCCAGACGTTGTGATGGAGACATTGAAAGAAGAAAGCTGTATTATAAATTTTTTAGATAGGATTATCTATACGTATTTTATTTAGCTAGGTACGTAATTTGATCGATAAATGCAAGATTTAAAATATGATATGAACTAAATCATACATTCCCTGTTTTATCGACCTTGATATATTTTGCCTTCACCCATTAATTATTATCCACATATTGAAATAAATATTTTAGATTGTTACGTAAGTAATATTTAATTTAATTAAAATGAATTACCGTCGTAAATCTATAGATGCATTTCCTTGTACACACTTAGTTTTATGATTTTAGAGTTTCCGGTAGGTATCTACCTATACGTATTAGCTAAAATTATTTATGTAGGTGGGAAGGTATAATATATTGTACATTTAATTTACTAGGTAATGAGTATTAATAATTACCGATTTTAGCATTTCTATGTACCTATGTATAAATTCTCAGGTAAATATATTTTTTTTTAAATTATTTATTAGCGATTTTGGTATTATACCTGTAGCCGGTATATAATCGTAGTAATGGCTCAGTCATTTTAGATTAGAAAATCAGTTCATGGGAACTCGGCAAAATTAATAACAATTTGGAATCTATGCAGAATAATACCTTAAGATGGGGTGTTTCAAAATATCAAGCGTCCCCCCCTGACACGCTCTCCCCCCTTCCCTGCCCCCCGAATAGGTCCCCCTTCGTGGTTTTCCTCAAATTTTAGAAAAACAGCAAGAGATAGAAGAAAACTGTCAGAAACTAAAATAGTCCCTAATAAATTCTCTACAAAATGGTTTCGACACATTTTTTGATAATACTAGCAGTTAACCCGCAATAGACGGTTGTAAAATCGTTTTTTTTTTTGAAAAACAATAAAATACCTAATTTTAAACTCAAATTGTGGAAAATTTATAAGAGCTACAAAAAAATCATCAAAGAATAAATTAATTGCTATAGATAAATATAATTGCTATAGTCTTTTTTCACCTCCTCTTTTACTACACATGCAGCCAGATTATGGAATGATCTTCCTCTTCACATCAGACTCGCTCCTACAATTCACTCTTTTAAAAATAAACTGAAGCATCTTTATCTCTCCCAAAACAATTCTCCCACCAATCTTACCCAATAAACCCTTTTCCTAATATCCTTTCCCTTCCTATATCCCTATTATTTAACTATATTTATGTATGTATGGTATATTTTATTTTATTTATGTGTATTTTTTTTATGCATGCTATTGTTATTCTTATTTTGTTTTTGATTTTTTTTTTCTTTCATGTTTCATTGTTTCTTTTTACTGTACGCTTTGTACACACATACTTTCTTATTTTGTAATATCAAAATTGGTTGGTTGGCAGATATTGCCACTGGCAATAAACCCGCCATTTGTAATGTATTATTATTGCAATAAAGATTTTTATTATTATTATTATTTAGCTATAAAATGAGCTTTGCTTAATTTTGAGGGTCGATTTTTATTCATAAATGTATATTGTAGGTATTCTTATTTATTATTGTATGTAATTTTGATATTTGGGTTAAATAAATAAATAATTATTAATCAATTAAGTACCTATTAAAAAGACACAGATTCTATGGAATGAGATCACTCAATTATTGTTATTTTATGGTAAAACAAGTTTCGCGTCTGTTTGTCTTGGATAAAACACTGAACTGAATCCATAGTTAGTAAAACATTATTCCATATACTATAACCAGTCAATGATTAACCATTGTGCTATTAAAATTATATGATATAATGAGTGATACCTATCTAATACGAGTATAATTACATAACAAGGTTTAATGTTGTCGTCAATGGTATTAATTTAGGCATTCATTGTAAGAACCGCTTGCAAAATAACCTTTACAATCTCTGTAATGTCTGGGTACAGGAAAATAGCAGTGCTATTTTTCGGGAAAGGTGGTGTTGTTTTTTTCATTGTTTTGCGAAAAGTGGTGTTGGGTTGGGACTTATTCGGGGAAAATGGTGTCATTGTCACTTTTTTGCGAAAAGTAGTGTATTTTTTTATATTCATGGGTATTGTGCATATAAAATAATAAAACAATTGTTAATTCATTATTAATCGTACTTATTTATTCTATAACACAGTTACATAAATTAATCTTAATACCAAAGGAACCAACATTTTTTTCACTAGGTTGAGATCTTAATTCGTCAATATTTCTATGCTTTCTTCCAAGTAAACTGCTCTTATGACGTTACTAAACACAGAAAACTTGACGATTCTCATTTTAACCACTACGACTACAAATACAGTCACTTTGCCCTTTAAAGCCCTTATGGGGAGGGGACATGTTTTGACTAAAACCAAATTTCACTATTCTGTCATATTCCAGTCCTCATACCATTTATCCCACTACAAAATTCTAAATGCTCACATATTCTCCAATCTCTGTAGTGACTTCCAATTATCAGTGATGCCTTTAATAATACGCTACAAAAAATAAAGGCAAAAAACGAAAGCACATCTAATTCTTGCTGTAAAGTCGCTTCAAGACTTCTTGATTCGTCTTTAGCCTCGTTGCAACAGCAACATCTTCTTCAAACATATTCACAAAAGATCTTTTCAATCCAAAACTTAGGATCGCTATATAGGGCACGTATTGAATTAACAGAAATGTCGCTTTCAGGCTGACACCAACAATCCATCGCCCGATTGGCGTGAATAAGACATGTTGATAAATGAGAATGATTACACTGAAAATAATTCGCTCGAATAATGTCATGGATTTTAATAATCTTTCTCCGTCTAAACTGTCATCATAGGGTTTTTCAAATTTGAGTTCATTTGCGTTTGCATCGGTGGGAAATTTAGGATGTCCATTTTTACTGCAATTCACATAATTGTTATTGTCAGCTCCTGTGTTTTGAGTTTGAGTTGCATTTTCTTCACAATTCTTTTTGGATCCGAACCCCGGTATATCGTATACGGTGTAAGCGAAATACAAAGACGCTTTTGTGTTTGTGAATGGAGAAACATAAAACATACCATCCAGCAGCGCGTTCACCATGTGATAAAAATATTCTGGAGGATTTTGAAGGTGTGGCTTAAGGATATCCTCGGAAATATACTGCATTTTCGCCTTTGCTTCGTTTATAGACCCATCACAGAAATTGTATCTAGAATACAGGAAATTTTGCCTTGTCAGTAATAATTCTCGATTAAGCACGAGAATTCGTACGTAAGATCGTCGACAGGAAATCGGAGACAATTAAACAATCAGGAAAGTGCAACGTGTTCATAGACGAAAAAATGCCATCTCTTGGAAGTAATATTATATTCTCAGCTAACCCCTATGAGAATTGCTAAAGAAAATAGTAACAAATGTGCAAGAGAGTAAATGAGAGTATAGTCCGGGTATCGCCATCCATAGTATGCCATGTGGAACTCCTTGAACAGATTCAGAACAGGCGCGACAAGGTGTCAAGGAACTTTTGCACAGTCTGGGATGCGATTCAATGTGCCGGTGTATTATTTCACAAGAGGAGAAAAGTTCAGCATGTGATCTGTATATAGCTGTGTATTACTGTCAGCCCAGCCGATGGAATGAGAATGGCCATTCAATGGAGGTGAACAAAGGATGCAGTCAAAGTGGTCTAGATGCGATAATCGTCCAAAAAATAGGATAAACCCAAGGTAAAAAACACATCAGTGATACTTACTTATCGTGTATACCAATCATAAATCCAATTGTCCTCCAGAAATGAAGATATGCTTCTTCATCCTTTTCATTGTCAACCCACATCCCAACTTTTTCGTGTTTCAGCAGACCGTACCCGAAGAACCCAAATAATGTAATCACCAGATCTCTTTGCGTTATTTTTCCATCACCACTTTTTATTGCTGCTTGATTCACACGTAAGTGCCTTTTTCTTACAGTTAATAAGGACTTCCAAGATCTGAAATACCAAAATGTTTACATATCATTTTTTTATAGTAATGATATCTTTATTTTTTTTACTATTTATTTTTCATTCAAATGTCAAATGACCATTTTGCACTTCGCAATTTTTTTAAGGTCAGCAGTTTTACTTTGGCACCCATTACAAATGTTTTTATTTGGGGTATGGTGATGTTATTGTGTAGGCACAAAAAAAACGTATTTTGTTATTAGGCAAGTTTTGTTACAGAACAGCATACCAGTTTCCGTAAATAACTAGTAATGGACAATAAAACCCAGTCTCCTTTTAAGTTTATGACCGCATGAATTCTACAAGTTTGCATTTTTAAGAGTCATTGCAAGAACCACATAGCAAGACCAAGTTCTAAGTCACCTGATACGATCACTGCGCTTAGCTCGCATTGTGAAAAAAGCGGTGTGGAAGTTGTATTATTATATTGTTATATATTTTGGTTATACTTACTCAGTTCCTGGTCGAAGGTCATTACCTAGCCAGGAGTAGACGTGTAGAATAGTTGACAGATATCTTCTGTATGCCGAAAGTGCCGTCGAAGATTTATTTGTGTGTATTAAGATAGTCAGAGAACTTGGTACTGCGAGGACTGATATAAGACCAATCAGACATGCCACCATCTGCGCGGAGAAATTTTGAAGGATATACTTTCTCCCCCTAGAAAAGAAGAAAATATGATGGTTAAAAAATATGCCGTTTCATAGATAGATGGTTAAAATAGAATGTCGTTTTCAAAAGGTCTATTTTATCCAGGTGAAACTGAAGTTCGTGATCGTTTCTTTTGGACCATTGACTGTGTTTTCTTCCAGGATTCTTGCGGGTGTGATCAGAGTTGCTCCATAACGCATTACAAATGTAAACTTTACAGGTCGGAAATTTCGAATACCGCATTTTTTGTGGCAGTTCGCCGAGAAGCAGTTGGACCAGATTACTGAGAGCATACTCTGCAGCACCTACACGGAAGTGAAGAGATTAGCAATTGACAGGACTTCGCGGGCGTGGAAAGAAATAACTAAAATGCTTGGTACAAACCAATCTACACCACATCATCATATTTTTTTATCAAAATGAGAAGCTTTACAATAACAAGAAAGATTTAAATACCTAATCCAAGTTACCTCGTAAAAAGTTTCTCATCAAACCAGGGTGGTTCAGTCAATTCCAATTGCCCTGGGATACAAGTGTCACATTCTACATCACCTGCCTCTTCCTCCATCAGGCAGATAAATTCTTCTCGAGAACATGGCATCCTCATTTTTAAATTAAGTGTAAGAATTCTGGGCTGAAACATTAGAGGCATCTAATTAGTAAGTATAGGATATTGTAAATTCATTTATTGCCTTGTTGATTTTTTTCATCTTTGAGCGAAGTGTAAAACCCTTCCTAAGGCTAAACAGAATTCCGGATATCATAAATAGGCATGGGCGTCGTCAGGGGGGGGGGCAACTGTCCCCCCCTCTAGGGATTGGAATAGGTATACATTTTTTCATACTACATGGTAAAACCTCACAAAACTACCACACATTTACAGATTTACTCATCGTATCGTATTAGTATGATTTCAATAATCAAAATTAGTTTTATAAAAAAAAATTGCCAGCGGCGCTATTCATAATTACTTTTTTATAAAAAAAGATTATATATATTATATTAAAACATTATACACATTTTCAAGCAAACAAACCACATCACGACCTTCTTCACTATATCCCAAAAAAAATTCGACTGCGGCACTGTCTACGTGCTTTTTATGCTACACCATTTTATTTTTATTTTTGTTGCCCTCCCCTAGCTCCGAGGCTGACAACGCCCATGTAAATAGGTACAGGCATATAAAATTAAAAATATGTACCACTAAATATAAAACGTACACATTGTTAACTGAGAATAACATGGTTATATGTTAAAAAATGAGGTCAGAATTATTACAAACACACAGATGGAACCTTATTAATCTCGTTATTACTTATTATTATTATACAAAGCTACCTCATTTTAGGGAGTTTTTGTTAATATTTATCATAGATTATTTCGGATAAAAACAACATTTTGACGCAAAAGTCTTATTCTAACAATTTGTTTATTAGAACCGTATTATTCTCAGACTACGGCAAAACAAATTTTATATCCAAAAATTATTAAAAACTGTAAAAATATTCAGCATTTTTTGTTTGTTTTATTAACTTGTTAATCATGTGTTTTTTATAGGTTAGTTCTAAAGCTAGTTAAATTAGATTTGTACCTTAAACTAATTAATCCCTCAAGTAATTATGTATTAAAATTGCACAAAAACACACCTACTTAATTTAATCGGGAAAATACGTTTCACGTTTACCCTATTTAGACAAAAATATCAAACTGAATACTTACTCTTTGTTAGGAGGAAATTTTAAGAAGATTATCAACGATTAGGCAATAAATATTTAAATTATTCAATACTTTTTTATTACTAATATCAAATTCGGTACGTATTATGGTAAATTGTCTTATGTTGTCGTCGAAATGTAATATTACCCAATCTAAAATTGCCCATTCAAATCTTAAATAAAATAAAATAATCTTTATTGTACTAAAAAAATAATCGTACAATGGGCGGACTTATTGCCAAATGGCAATTTCTGCCAGCCAACCCATAACAGAGATTAAATTGAGATATACCTAATTATAATAAGTACCAAAAGGGTACCTTAACTTAACAATAATTGAATACTAAATACATACACAGATAAACATATCATACATATATAAATATATACATAAATGGTATATGGGATGGGATAGGGTAAGGGAGGGATGCTGGGTTCAGGAGGGACTGGTAGTGGGATTTGAAATCTTCGTGATAATTTTCGACTAATATTTTCTCTATATATTGTTTGAGAGGTGGTTTTGTAAAACTCAATTTTAATTTTAATTGTTTTTTAAAAAAGAAAAAACTTAGAGTTTTCGAATGATTAAGTTACGCTTTTCGGCCTACGTAGCCATAGTCGTACCTTATGGCTACGTACTATTATGGCTACGTAGGCCGAAATGCGTAACTCATAATTACCTAATAAAATCATTCGAAAACTCTAAGTTTTTTCTTTTTTAAAAAACAATTACAATATTTTCTCTGCTTTTCAGCAAAGTAAGTAGTAAGATATTTCGTTACTCTTTGACCTAAATATTTCGGTACTCTTGCGCTATTAACGCCCAACCCGTAGCCGAGCAAATAATTCACAGAAAAAGTAATAGAATACCCTCATCATTTTTTTCCAGTCTTCTCTTCTTTGTGCTTTTTTAGTCAGAAAACAGAGGCCTGTCTAATAGACATGCGGAATATCATCTTTTCATGTCCCACGGTCTCCATCTCAGGACTCTGAGTGCCCATCTGTCTACTTCCTGTCTAGCAACATACCTGCCCATTGCTATTTTTAATTTCGCAATGCGATCTACCACATCTCTCAGACCTGTAGGTACCTACCGTTAATTGATAAAAAGAAACAATAATCTGAAACACGTGATCCAATCACACACGAGCCTACAAAAGTATTCTAAGATTTTTTTTTTCGTTTTTCTGGGCGTTTCAAATATTGTCTTAATTTCGTGCAGTGCTTGCAACATTATCTCGCATAGAGCAAGTCGACCAACGTAGGTATATGATCATTATTTCAATGTCAATGTTGAAAAAAATAACGTGTTTTTATATCTATGTACGTCTAACGTAACTAGAAGGTACCTACGTATAATAATTGCAACAGTGATACTATGTACCTTACCTCTGTTAGTAAATCGATACCTAGTAGTTTACTATGGAAAAATATGGGGACAGAATTCTATTATTAGTCCATATAGGGTAGCCAGATATGTTGGACAAAAAAACAGACTATTTTTAATTTTGGCTCCCCCCTACAATATTTTTCTTTTTAAAAATACTACATACACAGTTTGCGCCGCAGGCGAAATTTTTGCTTGTAATGAGTTCTGAAGAGCGATATTTTCCCTTACAAAAAATATGTTCCAAACAGTGTAGACCAGTATTTCCCAAACTATGCGAATATTGAGTGGGCCGCGAGCGACTATTAGAAAGTTCTACTAATCGCCACTACGGAATCTGAGCATTACCAATATTAATGCCCTCTTTAGACTCAAAAGAATTTCGCCTGCTGCGCTAACTTCTTGGTACGTATTTTATAAGGTAAAATTTTCTTGGTGGGGAAAGGGCGGCGAAAACTCAGTGAGTGCCTATACCGAGAAAAATTGTAAATCTGGCGCTAGTACACCCCCCCCCCCCCCCGTCTTTTCGTAAGAGGTGGGTCGCAAGATTGGAAATTTTTGTTAGATGAGTCGGCACCCAGTCAACTTTGGGAACCACTGGTGTAGACAATTTTTATTTTATGAAAAAAACGCTACCCATTGAAATACTTGGGTTTTCACAAGGAATATAGGTCCCTACTGCCTAATACGTATCAAAAATGAGAACATGATGGAAATGTTCCTAAAATGAATTTATGAAAAATTCTATAGGCTTGATCGTGTTGAACTTCTTGAGGTCCGATTGAAAAAACCTAAAAAAAAAAAAAAAACCGATTGACAACCCTTTGTCCGGTTTTACAAGAATTTTTGGCTGGACAGATGTAAAAAAACCGGACATCTAGCACCCCCATATCCATATAGTGCAGGCACTAGATGCAGTTTTGGATGCACAATATGAACACCGAATTCCATCAATTATTAATCAATTAATTATTGTTGGGGATACCGCTATGGCGAAATGTTTTAAGAGTGTGCATACCGACATTTCAAAAATTTATGAAAACGGGAGACCTTTATCTCGACAACCGTTACTAAATATGCTTTGGAACAAAATAGGGTAGATGCATTGAAACTTTATCTAGGGAATAACCGTAAAAGATTTTATACATTTCTCCAAAAAAAAAAAAATAAAAACACCTCTGATGTTTTTTCCGAAAGACGGAAACTCGTTTGCCGCAAGTCGCGGAGTATTTTTTTTTGTACCGATAATATGCATTAAAATCTAGGAAATAACCGTAAAAGTTTTTTGATAGACGCAAAATTAAGCCCAAAAAATCGAAAACAACGCTATTTTTTACCATTTTATCGTGCTATTGTCACGCGATTTTGAACCTTAATGCCGTGGGAAAAGACTGTGACGTCATTCCTGGTGCCATGCTCTTAAATACCATATTTGAACAACTCGCAAAGGTGCCAGAGTCCTGCATTACATTCACACCCGGCTAAGGCGAGAATTATGTAAGTGATAATAATGATCATAATAACATTACGCAATAGTTGTCTATGAAGGCATATACATTGTCGTTTCTAAAGCATTGGTTTGTAGTGTTGGTAGGTATTGGCAAGGCATATAGTATAGTAGCCTTGACCTACGAGTAGGTGTAGGTATGCCTATAGCTCAGAACACAACGTATATTCTCTGACGAAAGACAGATACAAGTCTTTAGACTGTTTTTTTTTTTTTCGTTTTTTCATTTGGATATTGTATAAAGCTACAACAGCGACATAATATATTAAGTACTTAATATGTAATCTCTTTGAGCTACAAATAAAAAAAAATACATTCGTCCAATAGGTACATACTTTAATAGACGTACGTACATCTCTTGTAATTTTTCGGTAAACTTCGTGTGCACTTTGCTGTACCTACTTACTTAACCCCTAACCGGTTTTATCCGGCTGGGGAAGCCGGTAGCATTTTCAATAAAATATTTTGGGTCCTTAATGAATACTAACCTCCAAGCGCTTTTCAGTAATCTATAGCCCCATATGGATTTTCTAAGTGTGTAAAAAATTTATTTTTTTTGTAGTTTCCCATATAATATAACGTTTTTTTGCGAAACTCCGTCAACCGGTCCCATCCGGCTGCAGAGGCCGGAATGCAATCATCAGTAGTGGTTTTTGAAAAAAATAATAATAAAATTACACCTGAAAATATTTTATATTCATCTACCAAAAAGTGTTTTAGTGTTAAATTATTATTTTTTAATAGTTTTTAGACGCATTGATATAAAATTTTCTAAAAGATCTGGACTTTTAGGATAGGAATAGGACATTGGGAGTAATAAAAAAAAACATATTTTTTTTTTTAAATTTTTGGAATGCTTTTTATGTTTATAGCAATGCTGCGATCTCTGGCAGCTACTTATTGATTTGCAATAATAACTACATAATTACATATTCAAATGAAACTGCCAATAAGAATTAATTCTTCCCGTAAAGCTCTTCCAACACTTGTTGGTTAGGCTTCAAAGTTCCCTGGTCAGCCACATCTTCAACAAACATATTCACATAACTCTTTTTCACTCCATATTTCAGGATCGCCATGTAGGGTACATATCGCGCCACTGCAAACGTCACAAGAAAAGATATGTTGTAAAACATTCGTCCGATCCAAGTGCGTAAGATTTTTGGTAAAAGGTTAGACATAAGAAAGAATAGAAACTTTTCTACTATTGTCATTGATTTGAATAGCCGTTCTCCATCCAAGCGATTAGAAGGTTTTCTGTCGTTTGAATTTGAATCCATTGCAGATTTCTTCGTAAAATTATCTGTTACTTTGATCCCATTATGTTTACTGTCTTTGGCATCTTTTTCAAACGTCTGCGCTTCAATTCTGTTACTGTTAGATTGGAATCCAGGTATATCGTTCATTCTGTAAACAAGGTACAAGGAAGGTTTCGTGCTTATCAATACAGACAGATAGAACAGTCCGTCCAGGAATGTTGTTATCATATAAAAATAATATTCTGGAGGATTCATAAGATACGGTTTACAATAATCTTCGCATATGAATTTTGCTTTTTTCATAACTTCGTCTATAGATCCGTCGCAAAAATTGTATCTGAAAGAAAAATATAAATTTATTAAAAATTCAAATTTCTTTGCACACAGTACCCATGTATATCTAAGGTAAAATGAAAGACTAAATATTTAGATTAAAATCCACAAAAATGACTTTAGATTACGCGACTAGTGTTCGAGGATTTGCACCCCCATCATCAGGTGATTGTGAATAAAGTTTTTTCACAATCGCCTGATGATGAGGGTGCAAATCCTCGAACGCTAGTCGCTTAATCTAAAGTTATTTTTGTGGATTTTAGTCTAAATATTTAGTTTTTCATTTTACCTTAAAAATGGACTTCCACCATGCACCGGTGGTCAAAAACATCGAGACTATGTATGTATATCTTTTTCACCATTACAAGATTTTTGGTCGCAGGATCAAGAACTTTCTCAGCTGGTAAAAATTACCATAAGGTATTATGAGAATATAAGGTCATCAAAATGGAGTTGGACAGGACACGTTGCCAGATGCTCAGATTCTAGATGGACCAAAAAAATTCTCGAGTGGCAATCTAGAACAAGCAGAAGGAGCGTAGGAAGACCTCAGGCAAGATGGTCTGACGATGTGAGGCGACTCGCAGGAAGCAATTAAGTGCCCGGTATAGGGCCCAGGATAGGGATATGTGTAAATTCAAAGGAAAGGCCTATATCCAACATTGGGATTGAAACGGCTGAGAAAGAAGAAGAAGAAGAAAGAGGTCATAATTAGCAAATTTTGACTTCGTAACAAAATCACCCGACAAAACTATATAAACGTTCCGCCTATATATTAGATTTGTTTTTGATTTTGACCCCTTTTCTTGCAAGAAAATTTGGATGAAATCAATAATTCTTCAGCGGACTTTGTCGAAACTTTATGTTGTGTGAAGTCTAGATAAAAACAATGTGTTTAGAGAGAAACACCATAATTTATTAATACTTACTTATCGTGTATTCCAACCATGAATCCAACAGTTCTCCAGAAATGAATATATGCCTCTATATCCTTTTTGTTATCAACACGCATACCAAGCTCTTCACCTTTCAGCAGAACGTAGCCTAAGAAGCCAAAAATTGTAATCACCAGATCTCTCTGCGTTATTATCCCATGGCCACTTTTTACAGTCGCGTTATTCACACGAATGTGCCTTTTCCTGACAGTTAACAATGATTTCCACGATCTGAAATACCAATGATTTAATATGTGATAGAACAATGCGGGTAAAAACATGCACTGTTAATAGAACACTGCGGTTAAAAAACATACAGAATGAGGTTTACCTACATATTTTTTAAAATCGCCACATGCATTGCGTTGCAAAATGTCTCAATTCATTTTTTGTGAAAACATCGGATTTTCTACATATGGTAGTTGAATAACAAGTAGTTATCTCAACAGATATACAGCAAAGGATGGACTTTCCATCAGGCTTAGGACTGATCGCCAGCTGGCTTAATGTGATCACTGTAACTTAAGTAACATTCACCAATTCCAGTCCATCCATCCGCCGCAGCCGGAAATCAAACCAAGGCCTCCAGTCTAACAGACGGTCATTTAAGCCTGATGGAAAGTCCACCCTTTGCTGTATATCTGTTGAGATAACTACTTATTACTTGAACTACGATAAAAAGAAAAATCCGGTCTTTCTCCGGATGAATATGGCTAATAGGGTTCTTGCATTTTTTTCTAGTCGATTAAAAGATATACTCGTATATACAATCGATAGTTCTACTTACAAAAATCACAAATCAAATTGTGAAATGTTATTTTAATGCACCGTCAATTTAGAATAATTAATCAAAAATTATATTTTCGATAGCTGTTCTGAAACGCCCTTTCATGAGTTGTCTTTGGTTAACGGGGCCGTGAGGAGATTTACGTCATGAAATTCATAGTCGGAAATTGGATTGTTTGCGGGTTAGGTATGGACGAGGTGGGGAACGTGACGTCACAACATGGCGGCCAGTCAACAGTCAAAAACCTGTTTTTGCGTTAGAATCGAATATAAGACTTATAATTATAAACTTATCCACAAAGACACAAAATTAAAATCTCAAATTTTTGGAAAACCTTAATTTATGGTTAGTGTACCGAAAACCAGAATTAAAAAAAAACATGCAAGGACCCTATTATGTAGTGCTTAGGTAATACTTGCTCAGAGCCTGGACGAAGATCATTTCTCGTCCAGGAGTAGACGTGTTGAAAAGTTGACATATATCTTCTGTATGCTGAGATTGTCGTCTGAGATTTTTTTGTGTGTATTAAGATGTTCAAAGACTCTGGATCTGCCAGTATGGTCACAAGGCCAATCAAAGATGCTAACACGTGTGCTGAGAAATTCTTATCGATGTACTTTCTTCCCCTGGAAGACAAAATAGTAAAACTAATATAATTATGATTTTGAGATATAGGTAAGCACCTAACTTATTTTCATGTAATTTTTGGAAGCTGTAGCATTTATAAAACTTCCAAAAATTACATGATCGACAGCAGGATGAGGTGGAATAGATGAACGTTGCCATGGGTATAGAGCCAAAGCCGACTCGTAAGCGTCGGAACACCTCTCCTGATTCCTTCCCAAGGGAGTTCACATAATGCTATGTTATGTGAATATAGACAGCAGACACCTCTCGTTTGTGTTGAGGAAAAATTGTAACCAAAATAACTGACCGACTAAGAATAAGAAACTATATCTAAATGGTAAAAAAATGTGCTAGTCTATGGATCCGTCGTTTTAGAAAGATCAGTCTTTTTACAGGTAATATCAAATGAAAATTTGGAATTTCTGAAAGAATATAATTGCAAAAATACGTAAAGTAGAAAGAAAACTGGCAGATTTTGTTCGCTGAAAAAAATAGGTAATAAAAAAGCATTATCCCAACTAAAAAAGACATTATCTTTGAGTCACCTTAGTACGGTCTTTGCCTAGTTAGGTGGCAGAATTACAATTTTTATTATGTAAATTGGAATATTTGGAACAATAAAAAAATCATAGTAAAATCCATTTACTGCAATAATTAAAATAGTAGATTACCTTAGAAAGAGCTTCTCGTCATACCAGGGTGGCTTGATCAACTCCAATTCCGCTTGAGTACAAGTATCACACGGTACATCAGCCGCCTCGTTTTTCATCATTTGGACGAATTCTTCGAGAGAACAAGGCATCCTGACCTGTATATGGAATTAAAAATATGATTCTCGGAGGCAGTACTTACCAATACACTTCTCAGTGTTATCAGCTAGAAGAGGAAAAAAAATGAAAAACTAAATATCTAGGTAAAAATCCACCAAAAATGACCTTAGCTTTCGCGACTAGTATTCGAGGATTGGCACCCTCATCATCAGGCGATTGTGAATAAAGTAAACAGGAATATAGAGACAGTGAGTATTTATAAGAATTGAAACAATATATTGGGAGAAGCCCGTAATTAAAAAACTGTAAGAAGGTTTAGTAAACAAACAAAAAAAAATACTTCCATCAAGTACCATCGGTCTAAAACATCGATATTATCAGCTAGAAGAGTCTACATATTATCATTCATAATTGATCTATAAACTCATCAGCCTAATACCGGGAAACATTCACCTATCCAGATATCACGGATATCAAAGTATTAGGCTCAGATGCGCGGAGCCTAAAATGCAAGCATTGTGCCTGAAATATCAGTATTTAGAAATCTTCTTTCAAAATTGCATGTATTGATTCGGGTTTGACTGTAAGGTCGGGTTTCCACCTGCAAGAAAACTTCTGCGAGATGTGACCAACAATCTGTCACACAGCTGTCTTATCCTGCAGGTGTAAACTACGGAGTTCACACAGACAAGACTGTCGGACACTTCTTGCAGAAGGTTTCTTGCTGGTGGAAATCCGGTCAAAGACTCTTTTGCAAAGTCCTTAGTCCACCCTTTGGCATACTACTGTGTCTAATAAGATTTAGTTGTTACTTTTTTGGTCTCTGGCTAATAAAGATTTATTTATAATTATTATTGCACAGAATGAGATCACTCAATTAAAAATGTATGGAAATCTATAGCCGATATTAAGGAACGAAATTCGCGTCTGAATACCTTGTAATAAGCACAGAACTGAAAACAATACAGTCAATAAAAATATTATATCTACTTATATACATTCAAAATATATCAGTTATCCTGTTTTTGATATTAAATTATTATCCTACATAGGCAGTGGCGTATATAGGATTTCATTTCGGGGGGGGGATCTAATATTTGACTTTGGGGAGGTGGAAGCAACAAAAATTTGAAGATAGACATATAGTATAAAAATTGTAATAGCGCCGCAGTCAAAAATTTTTCGTGAATGTAGGTCGTGTTTTAGGTTAGTATTAATATTGTGTGCAGATAATACAAAGAAGAATAGCGCCGCAGGCGAAATTTTTTTGAAAAATGGGTAAAATTATGAACTTGAGTAACTTTCGTATTTTAAAATAACGTTTTTAAAGAATTGTTCAACAATTCGGGGGGGCGCCACTGTACATAGGTGAATATAATACGCCACTGTACATAGGTGAATATCTGTTGATTTTCCTCAAATGTGTTTTGCTCAGTAGGTGCAAAATTCAATCTGATAAATCTTTCTCGGAACAGCTTAATTAGGAGATATTTTTATTAACAAAAGAATAAGTGGGATTGATATAACAATGTTTAAGACTCCCGACCCAACTATGACGTCGCGGTAATTTGCAATGGCATTAAGGTTCAAAATCGTATGATAAAATGCTATAATCAGCGTTTTTTTCCGTTTTTTGGGGTTTAAAATTTCGCTTCAATAAAAAAACTTTCCCTCGATTATAAGGCTAGGCATATTGAGATTTCAAAAATTTCAAAAAACGGGAGACCTTATATTTTCACAACCTTACTAGATTTGCTTTGGAAAAAATAGGGTAGATAATTGAACTATTATCTAGGGAAAGACCGTAAAAGATTTGTTATATCTTGTATAGATTTCT
The DNA here is from genome assembly GCA_963576895.1 of Ceraclea dissimilis. Lineage (NCBI taxonomy): Eukaryota > Metazoa > Arthropoda > Insecta > Trichoptera > Leptoceridae > Ceraclea > Ceraclea dissimilis. The sequence goes on from OY756370.1 coordinate 15,189,940, forward strand.
CAAAAAAGAAGTGTAAAACGCTTCTGATCTTTTTTCCTTGTAAAAGCTTTTCCTTTTATATCTTGTAAAAGATTTTTATATATTGAATAGATTTCTCAAAAAAGAAGTGTAAAACGCTTCTGATCTTTTTTTCCTTGTAAAAGCTTTTCCTTTTATATCTTGTAAAAGATTATTATATACTTATTGAATAGATTTCTTAAATAAAAATTGTGTAAAACGCTTTCCGAAAGACGGCAACTCGTTTTCAGAAAGTCGCTGATTTTTCATTGTATTGATAATATGTAAATTTTTTTGGATTGACGCGAAATTAACGCCAAAAAATGGAAGAAACGCAAGTTTACATGCGATTGGACGTTTAATACTGCGGGAAATGGTCGTGACATTTTAGTTGGGTCCCCAGCCCTAAAACGAAAAGAAAAGAAAAACTGCTTTATTTTTTATTTAAGTAAGTACTAGATTTTATACCCGGTAGACCTGTGTCTTAATTTTATGTTTGATGCAACCACTATTGATGCATACAAAAAAATCTATTTAACAGGTACTTATTTGTTTTTTTAAAAGCCTATGTCCTGGCCTTGAACTTGAGTAACTTTCATGTTTTAAGATAACGTTTTTTAAAGAATTGTCCAACATTTCGGGGGGGGGGGGTCGAAGGCCCCCCCCCTTTATACGCCACTGAAATATAGTATTATTCTTTTAACACAAAATATCCATATAGCAACTCTTATGTCAATGTGACGGAAGCAAGAAGTGAAGAGTGTCTGGCCCTTGGTCATTTCACATGTCCACCTACCCACATGTAGTATGCAGGTATATAGATTAAATATCGAAAATAAAATATTCTACAACAGTTCCTTTGGTTGCCGATACCTGTCCATGAAAGAAAGAGATCATCATGTCTGAAACGCATTACCTAATAGAGTGGCTCCAGTATAGTTCCAATCTTTTCTTGGAAATTGTTTTCCTTATTTACTTACACGAAATTTTCCTCAAAATATGAACCAAATATTGTTAATTATGAAAAAAATCGTACTTAACTCCTTTTTATATACATACGCATTATATGCGTATGTTTCTTTGTAGTATTTTTCGTACAATGCCTATAATTACATGGTTCACTTTTGCAAAAGAATTCACCGAGCAAAAATGAAATCATCCAATGGTGAGCCTCCTAAACGCAGAAGTGATGAAATCCCTATGCGAATTGTCATGTATTTAGGAATGGGGGAATAATTTCGTGATCTATATAATACCCTAGCTCCGAGGCTGGCGACGCCCATGCCTCCAAATACAAATATTATATTTCCATGATACTATTTCCTGATGATGCATGTCTACCAACTTCACGAAGGGGCATTTTTAACTCTCAGGGTGGTCACACACGTACTGACATTTAGTTCACTGAATCGACCGTTTGCAAAAAAGCTAAAATTAAAAACATAATAATGTCTGTACGTGTATGGGTAGCCTTAAGGGTGGTCCAAAATAGACACATTTTTTTTCGATAGAAATTTGTTTTATTATTTATTTTTTCTAACCACAAACTTCACTCTTATTCCACTTTCGCTTATCATGTTCAATGATGTTGTCTTCATTTTCAATGGAACTTGAGTATTTTGTGTGGCAACGATATCGAAATTCTCCAAAATTTTCACAATAGCCATTTTAGCTCCCAGCAATGCGAATTTATAAGCTGAAAAAATAAAAGGTTGCATTTTAGAAGCACACTATACCCAAACACAACATCATTAGCCGAGAATAAAAAAGTTCTAATTGACGAGACCAAAATGTCGAGAAAAATGAGACTTTTTAGAAAAAAATAATCTGGGGGTTTTCATAAAAAAGGGATTTAAGGAGTTTTCATAAAAAAATGCTAGTTACAAACTTGTCATTTTGAGATGACGACATGTGATCTAAAAATATCATTAAAAGGTAGGTAGGCAGTTCAAATAATTTTACCTATACAACTCCTAGCCCCAATCCCAAAAGGCATATAAGAATGGGGTCGAATATCCTTAATTCGCTTTTCTGAAAATCGTTCTGGCTCAAACAAAAGCGGGTTTTCAAAATACCGAGAATCACGATGAATACTGAATATTGGAATCCAAATTGTTTCATTGACATCAACCTAAAATAAAAAAAAATAAAAAACCAAAGGTGACAACCCTGTCGAATTCGGATATAATTGTAATTATGAAAAAACTAAATATTTAAATTAAAATCATCAATAAATGACTTTTGCTTTCGCGACTAGTAGGTATTCGAGGATTCGCACCTTCATCATCAGGCGATTGTGAATAAAGTCTGAGCCTGATGATGAGGGTGCAAATCCTCGAATACTAGTCGCGAAAGCAAAAGTGTTTTTTTGTGGAATTTAATCTAAATATTTAGTTTCTTAATTTTTTCCTTAAAATGGACTTCAACCGAATACCAACGGTCGAAAATATCGCGATTGTTATAAATCTAATAGGTTTTTCACTCTCCAACATCACAGCTTTTAAACGATGTATTTTAGTAGGCACATAATATTATCCACATAAATGGCGTATGAACAAATAGGTGTAGGCACTAACCGTATATTTTTTTTCATTGAATTCACTTGGTGGTCCAATTTCACATTTTTTCGCACATCTTCTGTCCGTAATAATCACCGGAGGCCACAATCTTAAAGCTTCTAAAAAAAGGAATTTTAAAGTTCATTATTATGACTTATTAGTAATTAATCACAAAAAAAAGATAAATACAAGACCTCGACAACTGCTTATCGCGAGATAATTGAAATTCAAAAGATGTTAAAAAAATGCTGAATGCAGTCAACATCGTAGTTTCATCAACAACTCAAAACCATCTTCTTATATTAGTTAACCTCATTCGGCATGTATTTACCCGCGATGTTCTATCAACAGTGCATGTTTTTATCCGCAATATTTCTATCAATAGTGTATGTTTTCCCCTGCAATGTTCTATCAACAGTGCATGTTTTTATTCGAAATATTTCTATCAATATAGTGTATGTTTTCCCCCGCAATGTTCTATCAACAGTGCATGTTTTTATACGCAATGTTCTATCAACAGTGCATGTTTTTACTCGAAATGTTCTATTAATAATGCATGTTTCTACCCGCAATGTTCTCTCAACAATGCATATTTGCAATGTTCTATCAACAGTGCATGTTTTTATCCGCAATATTTCTATCAATAGTGTATGTTTTCCCCCGCAATGTTCTATCAACAGTGCATGTTTTTATACGCAATGTTCTATCAAAAGTGTATGTTTTCCCCCGCAATGTTCTATCAACAGTGCATGTTTTTACTCGAAATGTTCTATTAATAATGCATGTTTCTACCCGCAATGTTCTATCAACAATGCATATTTGCAATGTTCTATCAACAGTGCATATATGTTTTTACCCAAACTTTTCTATCAACAGTGCACGTTTTTACCCGCAATTTTCTATCAATGGTGCATATTACTTACCCGCTACGACCATTTTCAAATATTTCATTTCGTTGAGTGTTTTATAGTCCAAATTGTGGTTTCCGCAACTATTTAAAGTTGTGTCAATTTCATTTTGAAGTGTTCTCTGAACGTTCGGATTTGTAGCTAGTTCATACACCAAGAAACTTAGGAATGTGGCTTTTGTTTCGTAGCCAGAAATTAAAAATATTACTGCTTGGGCCGTCAACTCGTTGTCATTCCAATCTGTAAAATATCTTTCATTAATCTTTGATGGCATTTATAAAAAAACTTAAGAGTGTTGTGAATAGATTGAAAGTGAATAAGCTCAGATAGTTTGGACTAGCTAAAAGTATGAATGATGACATAATGACAAAAAAAAACATGTACGAGGAAGATGAGGTTTGGGAAGCGCGTCCGCCAGATTTTCAGGGACGGAGGCATTTAAAGTAAAAGGAATCGGAGGGCGTGACAAATTAATGAACATGACGGAAGCAAAGAGTGTTATGGTTGGGCGGTGTAGCGTTCTGTTCTCCCTGCCTACCCGACAAGAGACGCGGATGAGGAGACAGATAGATAGAAATTTATAAATATTTCACCTTTGATATCTTTAGATAATTTCCTTGTAGATCCAAATTCTCCATCACAACTCGTTTTAGCATCACCAGATTTTTTTCTAAGATCAGACATCAACTGAATTAGATCATTCTTTCTTGAGAAGCCGTTTTGCCTCTTTTTTAAATTACCCAAAACAATGTTTCGGAAATATTGTGACACATCGTGAGACAGGACTGGCCCCCTGAAATGCTGAAGAAATATCTACAGTTACCTATTAAAATCATAAAACACTAAAACCTGTTTATTAAATTTATTTATTTTTTAAACGCGTTGTGTGGGGTCATGTGTAGTATCATAAAGGTTGTCGGAAAAGAAATTCAGATCGAAAGTCAGATTTTGTGCAGCTCAACCCATCGGGAGACACTCCTGAACGATCGAGAGGATCTAATCACCGCATACCACCGTGTTTGTTAAGTCTCACGAAAGTGCTTCACTAGTAGGTAGAACTCAGATTGCGTAGCATTATTTGTGCTACTTTTCATTATTAATAATTCTTAGTTGGTGCTAATCGCACCGTGGGGCTCCTAGTGCTAAAAGAAAAGGATTCCCTAAGATTTTCTAACATAGGGAACTTGCTAAACTTACTTTCATTAAGGCTGGAAAATTCGTGGTAAGAACTTGCTTCAAAATCTGCATTTTCGTGTGTTCGGGTTTAAGTTTTGTCTGCGAAATTAACTTTCTTGCCATTTGTAAAAATTCGTTATCGATGTCGCGATAAGAGTCAACATTTTCGCCAAATGCAACACTGGCGATCACGTCATTTGTGAACGCTTCGAAGAGCTCTTTCACTTCTATTTCATTTTCTTTTTCACCTGTAAAGATGGTACGAATGTAAATAATTTTCCATAGATCGAAGGTTCCTATCCTACTTTTCAGACATTTGCTTATTTACTCACTTACCGATAAATTTAATCATTCTGTCAGCACAAGTCTCAACCGAGAGAAAAATCTCAGAAAGTGCGACATTTGTGAAAACAAATCGTAGGGTAGATCTCATGTCGTGCCATTTTTGTCCTGAAAATAGACAAAACAATACAGTATACTTATCCCAATATTGGTGTAACCAGTCAATGCCGTAGGTATGTATATTATTATATAAAAATATGCACAACATAATCTTTGCGTAAACATTTAGGTATATGCCATTCAGAATGGGTTGCGACTTGCAAACGTTATATTGTCGAAAAGTATTTGAAATTTTATGTCTTATGGGAGTTTTATTTATGAACACCTGATTTGGAGGGCATTAAAAAAATGACATAAAAGAGTGGGGTAAAAACATAATAAAAATGACTCCCATTTAAAGCTAATCGGACTTAGAAACAATTTTTCATATTTTTATCAGTTGCTTAGCCAGCAAAGATCTAGTTTTATTATCACACATGACTTAATGTCAAAATCACCTTCTGGTGAGTTGTTGAGAAAAAAAAACGTTACCATGGAAAGGCAGACTTACCCCATTTGACGGTACTTACCCCGTAAAGAAAATAAATTGTTTCCGAATATGGGATCAATTTTTTCATCAACGTAGCCCTGATGGTCGGGAAAAGATTGAAACTCATCGACACATATTCGTTTGATAAGATTAAGATCTTTCAGGATTATTATTGGCGACCCAAAGTAGTAAAATCCAAAGAATCTAAAAACAAAATGATAAATAAACACGTTATTTAAAAAGAATCAATTTTCAGAATAATATGACAGTTACCGCCATCTATCGAAGAAAGTATATATCAAAACAAGCAAAATAATCTTGCACATTAAAATTATTTCCACTCTTTCACAGATGGCGGTTATACTTTAATTTATCAGAGCTCACCTTTGATTAAATTTGTTGTAAATGTCTTGCAAAATGTCGCTGATATGTTTTGTTTGAGAAAATAATTGAAACGTGTTACCAAAAATGGGAAATGTTTGTAAATACTGTACGCCATTGATCCTGAATTTAGATTTCTTAAAAACGAATGTTATGATTGAAAAAACTATGGCCCCAAGAATAAGTATTGCACAAACGACAGACATTTTATACCGTATACTTGTAACAACACTTTAACTTAATCATTTTAATGATAAGCGACTGTGTTTTGTCAAAATAATTAAGACAAATCACGCTAAAAACTTTTTTATTGTCTTTTGAGCTTTCACTAAAAGTAGGTACCTACTTACACTGATCTGTCATTTTGTTAATTTTAACACTTGGCAACTCCTAACGGAAAAAATCTGTAACATCGTATCTGGCAAAATTATTAAAAATGATGACTGAAAATATGAATTATATTTTCAAAGTAATTTCGTCATAATTTCAATGCCCATATCATTTAACTTGTAATCAGAATCGAAAGACTGTATATACGTATAATCCACGTATAATCTTTGGTATTTATGATGTAGTGAAAAAAATATGATTTCTTATTTTTTATTAATTACGAGTTACGAGTACAAATCTTAAAAAATAGCTTTCCTTTATTACATGGGCATCACCAGCTTCAAATTGGGACAGCAATTAAAACTTTGATATGGCATAAAAAAACGAGTAAATTGCGCCGCAGGTAATGTTGCGACAGATTTTCACGACGATTTTTTTTTAAACCAATCGTGTTATATAGGTTCCTTAACATCAGTGACATGTAATCTCTGCAGATATTCGTTCCTCTATTAAATTTAATAACATTATATAAAAATGGGATATATGCATACAAAATACTTACTACTTTGAATTGTGTATACGTTACTCTGATATATGTCACTTTTGACATTTTGACCTCTTATCTTTCGTTGCTTTATCTGTCAACGCTGGTGCTGATATTGGCTTTTTATTTCTAAATTATTTAGTTTTGTGTTGTGATCTGAATGTAACAAAATTAACAATGTCAAACTCAGTGAAATGCAAAATAGGTCCATCAATTCTGAATGCAGATCTTTCAGCGTTATTCAGCGAATCTCAAAGACTGTTAGACAGCGGTGCGGACTATCTGCATTTAGATGTCATGGATGGCCACTTCGTTCCTAACCTAACATTTGGTCATCCTGTTGTTAAATGTTTGAGATCTAAGATTAAAAATGCCTTTTTCGAAACTCATATGATGGTATCCAACCCCGTACAGGTAATTATACTTACAATACATTTTTAGGTTAGGTGTATCTATACCTTCAGATTTGACATCATTCTTTATTATGCAAACTGTTTTTTTAGCATTATTGTTCTTTAAAAACCAAGCATCCTGGGGAACAGGTAGTTCACAAATAGTGGTTTGAAGGGGCTTGAACGTTTCAAATTTTTGTGAGTGTGTAATTTATTTTGGCTCATTGTCTAAAAAGGGGACAGAATATCAAAAAAATGAATTAAACAATTTATCAACCAAATTATAGCTTTATATCCTACAAACTACGGAAATAATCTCAATTTTTAATGTATTTCAGAGGCAACTTTGAAATTATTTTTTGTCAGGAAAATTTACAAAAATCAAATTTCTACCCACTAGAATCACTATATGTAGCATATTCTGATTTATCCATGTTTCAAGTCTTAAGATGATATCTTTAGTATTACACCGGAGAAATCTTACTTTTACCTAATGCAGTTTACTAAGTCCGCCTTTTGGCACACTCCATCTTATTTTTGTAATTAGGTATACATATTTTGTTTTGGCCAATAAAAATTTATTTATTTATTTACTACGCTTCATACAAATTGTCTTGTCTTTCAGTGGATCGAACCAATGTACGATGCGGGAGTGGACCAGTACACATTCCATATAGAACCAGTTGATAATGTAGAAGATGTGTGTCGGAGAGTCCGGGAAACTGGCATGAAGGTAAATATTTTCATTGTCTTGAAGTTTATCTACCCCCTCACACCACACGCCTTGCGGGGTAGGCGTTGAGGACAGAATGGCAGACCCCCTTATGAATTCCACACAATCTTTGCTTCAATCATGCTCAAAATGTATGCATACTTTGCGATCTGTTCGACACAATCTATCCAGGATGGTCTTGATAGGTTTTTGCAACATGTACGACATTCAGAATGGATGGTGATCCTCATTAATGTCTTATGGAAGTTTTACAAACACCTCACTCTTACAGAACACTCAAAAAACATTTAAAAATAATGGAGGGCCAATTCTACAACCAATTAGGTAGAGAATGTCTATGGTTACTATAGTCACGAATAACTTGTAGTTTGTCCTCCTTTTACCTGTTTTTCTTTACATTTATCATTATTAATTAAACGCACAATGGTTCTACCTATCAAAAATCCAAAAAGAAATATTACGTTTATAAAAAAAATAGCACAACCAAATGAACCTTCCACTACAAAGCTGTGGTTTTTTAACTTTAACCACTATTTTTTTCCAGGTTGGTTTAGCCTTGAAGCCGGGCACTCCCATAACAGACGTAGTGGAATACATTCCAATGGCTGACATGGTGCTAATAATGACTGTGGAACCTGGCTTCGGGGGACAGAAGTTCATGGCTGATCAGATGGAGAAGGTGAGATGGCTTCGTAGGGAATATCCTCTATTGGATATTGAAGTCGACGGAGGTGTCGGGCCGTCTACAATCACTGCTTGTGCTGAAGTAAGTTTAATATCTTTCTATTTATCCATACCATTATGCCGTACACACTGTGGGGTAGGCAGGAAGAACATTTCTTTTCCCTCCACACATCCAAATTTTTATATGGTCTTTCAGCCCAAAGTTACTCAGACGGCTCCAGGGTTAGCCGGAAGGGCACCCCCTGCCTCGTAGGTAGTGGACCGCACTCAATAGGTTTAGGACGGGTTACGGTTGCTGCGGTGATATGCTCCACAAGTGGGGAATGAGGGATTATCCACAATGCAGCACATCTTGCATGATTGCCCCATACGTGCTTACCCTGCTACCATTGACAGTGCTGCCAGCTTGTCCCCTGAATTCCTCCAGTGGCTAGAGGCGCTGGATGTCAGACTTTAACGATGTGACAATACTTCGACGCTGCCAAACGATAAATTAATAAATATTGTTATACGGAAATATTATAAACATTTGGTTCCGTTTTGAAACAATATAAAAATTTAAAGGTACAGAAAAATTGGCAATGTCCAATTAATAAGTAATGTTTATTAGGGTGATCTTCCAGCTAACCAAACACTCGTCTAACATTCATTACAATATTTTGAATTGTGATTTATTTTGTTTTAGGCTGGTGCAAACATGATAGTGTCGGGAACAGCTATAATTAATTCCAGTGATGCTAAGGGAGTTATATCAAGTATGAAGAACACTGTAGAAAGTGCAATTCATAAGTGTAATGTTTAATTTTAGGAGTAGATCTGCGAAACTATTGTAAGGTTGACGATCATTCTTCGAAAGAAAAGAAAGTATATACAAAAAATAATAGCGTAAGATCCGGCCACTTAAAATATGACTGCCCTGCTGATCGGAGAGTTTGCAAAGATGTTGGTAAATGGTCGCATGATTTAAGAACGAAAAACTTTAATTATGCAGGGTGTCCCAAAAAGTATGTTTTTGTGTCACCTATTTTGGAAAAAAATCAAGCACGCATCTTAATAATACAGTTTTTAACTATGAGAATAAATTTTTAAAAACGTTTCCAACGAAATGTCTAAATTCTCCATACGATTTGACAGTTTGTAGCACCAGTTTACTTCACTACTAGCATTTAGTATGCCATCTAGTGTACTTAATATAAAAGTCTATGAGCCTAAAGGATCGACACTCAACCACGAAATTTCTTTTCTCTCCGATAATTGATTTCGTAACTGTACATTATAACAAAAAAAAGAAAGAAAAGTGAGGTTTTCACCAAATTATACATTCGTATTCTTTGCGAAGAATGATTAAGTCGACTTTGTTGTAGTTTAAGTAAGGTTGTCTGTTGTCGCATTAGAAATTTCATCATATTAAGTTGCCAAACGTTAATGGAGTCTCGAGAGTTTGGTGAAAATTTCAAATGTGATCGAGCAACCTTACTCTTTATGTTTTGTTGAAGCATTGTTTATATTTTCATGTTGACTTGTGATAATTTTTATAAATATTTTTTTATATTGTAAAGTAATTATATTTGGTGGCTTCTTTGATGAATTTTTGTAGAACGAAAGCAATAAATAAACAATATTTGTAACTCTTGTTTTTTTATTTCGACACCTTGAAAACTTTTTCACAAGATCGTTGCTTAGGATCACTATTAAAAAAACGTCTAATTGACACAATCACTTTGATAGCATTTTTGAAGTATCTTGGGGGTGCAGAATCCAAATTCCAACTTTGCCACCAATACCCGGTGAAATGCTAACAGAGCCTTTAATATTTTGCTTGGCTAAGATAATATTAAACAACAGTAACCACTGAATCACAATCATGTTGCAAATCTACTTATTAAAACATTGTAAATGTGAAGAATCCAAGTGGAGGACAACAAACAATTTAGGGCAGATGGCGATAGGATCAAAAATTTGTCAATCGTGAGACGATTTCAACCTGTAGCTTATATGCAACTTCGAAAAATTGTATGTTGGACGGACGGATGTGGTGGAATGGGGGAAAATTGCCATGGGCATATTGCGATCACAAGCTTTGTGACAACTACCCTACTTCCTGGGAGTTCACATAATACTATAAGTGAATGTTATTATGAGTTAGGAAATCTTCGCCGATAAGAGGAATAAATGAAACACTTTGTATGTAAAATAATGATATATTTTCAATCAAATCTACTCATATCTTCAGCGCTAGACGTATTACCTTCAACAACGACTCTACTACCACTTCTCGAGCTGAGATTAAGGTCGCAGCTTTGAGCAATCTTATCGGCAAACATGAATTCTTTAACTTGAAATTTCTGATCAAGTTTACTCCGTAGAGCAGCCATTGTTATTAAGATAGCTTCCTCAGTTCTGATAGTCCTCGAACCCTGAGTCGGGACTGAATTAATGTAGTGATCGAACAAAAGACTGGCGTCGTCTACCGCTAACTGTTCGTCACTTTCTAACGCCGCTTCAATTCCTTGCAAACCGCCAAATAAAATGAGTGCATGTTCATATTTAATTTGCTTTTCAGATATTGAATCAAGGCTGACTCCCTGATCGGATGTTCCGATGGTGACATCATACCTGAAACAATTCAAGAAATGATTTTGAATGTAGAAAAATCCAACGCTTTACAAGAATAAATTGTAAACCAAAAATAATTCAAATAGATATATGAATATGTTACCCATTTTTATAAGGACACTTGGAGAACACTTCACTCAGCGTGTTTGCTAATCTCACTACATAACCCCAATACACTCCCGTCTCTGCTCGAGGTGTTGCCAAACTCTCAACCTTGCCGCGTAGTTTTTTGCTGCCTTCTTGTGATGGCAGCATTCTCACCGTGACTCTGATTCCAGGATTGATATGTTTATCCACGGAGACGTCTTGTAACAAACCAACGTTCACTTGCGAACCTCTCCCAGGTTTTACGCTTTTGTTCAACGTCACACCCTCTCTGAAAGGAAACGGAATAAACAATTGTTATAAAGAAATGTTAGGCCTGAAAGATAAAATAAGGTGCAGAACAAATGTCGTACACATCATGGACCGGGTTGCTAAACAAAAATGGCAGTGGGCGGGTCATGTTGCCAGACAGGAGACAGAGCGATGCAATACCACCCGCAGCCGAACCAAACGAAAAAATACAATTTTTAGCGCTTCAAAACATTGTAAATTTACCAATTTCGTTTTATGAAAACAAATTCTGATTTTCTGTGGTCTCGTTCGGCCCCACCCGCAGTCGAGCCGAGGGAGATAATAAGGATTTCAGCACTTTTTCTAATAAAAAAAAATTCACATAAAATGGGGCCCCAATAGTGTAATAATTCCCACATTCTTGTCACGGGTTGTTCTGATTGATATTGTTCCCATGCTTGGCTGGAGAGTTTTAAGATGAAATTGAAATGAAAGAAAAAAAATTAAATTGAAAGGTAACGTGCTTGACTGTTAATTCAGCGCGGGTTCCATCCCCGATGCCGACCTACCCTACTACACGACACAAGCTTACTGTGAAGTACACAAAAAAAAAATGAGATGAAAAATTACCTGAAATGGAAATCATTCTTAGCTCTTAAATGGTGAGGAGCATCTAGAGGATTCAATATTCCAGCGAACTTCAAGTCCTCATGAATGGGAAAGAAGTATTTCCTCAAATACTGCGGACACTCCAAGTATTGGAGGATTCTTGCCAACTGTACGCAACTTTTTCTGCTAACTTTAGTGCCGTCAATGTCTTCTATTTTGGATTTCTTTGTGTTTATTTTATCCCCGATGTCGTCGTATACAATAATCTCGTCAACACTGAATATGCAAGCGGCCCTGGCTATCTGGCCGGCCAAATATGATTTGAGTTCAGGGGACTGTGCGTTCTCTAGAATAGATCCAGGTACAGCAATACTCACTGTAGATATTCTTGAATTCTTTTCTTTTTCAGATTTCTCCTTCACTTCTTCAGCTTCCTTCTTTACCTGTTCCTCCTCTCTCTTCATTTTCTTTGATATCTTCTCCTCATTCCACTTCCTCTTTATAGTTTTCCTGTGTTGGGAATAATCTTTCCATGACTTGAAGCCCTCAGGTATCGCTTTGCTTGAATTCATTGTTTTGTTTTATAAATAACCAATACACACAAGCGACACAGCAGTCTCAAAGTAATTAATTAAACGAAAATACAATCACAATAACCTGAAAAATATTACGAACTCTACGAAACAACACATTTGACACGTGAATTTTGACAGCCGCTGTCAGGTACAGTGTTACCATGAAATAATAATACTGACTCTGTAACTAGAACCCATAGTACCTATATGCCTACTTTTCATTTTCTATTTCGGCAGCATAATTAATATTGATTAAATTCTCCTAAATATTTGTATGTTCATGAATTTTAGTCTACATTTTCTTTTAGATTGCTAACTTATTTGTAAAATACCGTAACACAATATTGATTTAATATTTTTTTGTCATTCTGGCAACTCCATTTGGAGGGAAATTTGACATTATTATCATCGAACATTTTTTGCTTCTCGCGGTTCTCGTTATCTCGAATGTGAATTAATAAAAAGTTGACATTAAAATTGTAGGTTATAAAATAAAGTTTGCGAAGTTTGTAAAACTTGTCGAGGTGGGTAGGTATATCGGTTTAAATTTATTTTTTTAATATGTCTCACTGATTAGAAAGAAACATAGACATCTTATTGTTCATTTAATACTTATTATTATCACCCCAACAGGTCAAAATTAATAATAAATTTCAGTAAAGTTTTTTCGCTTCTTGACACTTGAAGAGCATTCCATTGATTAGATATTTTGCATTGTCTGACCTTTATGTGGTTGTTTTGCATATCAGTTGCAAGTTAATTACTTGCTTAAGCTATTTATCTACAACTATGTTTAATCTCTTTGCACTTTTGAACTTTTAATAAAACTTATAAACATTGCTGTTTCATATATTTTAGACATTTTGTACAAGAGTCAGATTGTTATTTGCATCAGTCTTCTCTTTAGCACCATGGCTGCCAGTAATCTAGGTAAGATTTTGTTTTATATTCTGCCTTATTGTAGATTGGGATGATTGGTGTTAAGGTACTCTTACACGAGCAATTTTTCGATGAATAATTGGGGCAACTGGTACAAATCGTATTGATTAACATTATTTCCCAATATACAGTAATTATTTTGGCAATATTGAAAGCGAGACAACGATGTTGCGTGTAAACGAGAAACGGGATTGACTGAAATGATCGAATCGATTCAGCAATTCATGTCGCCGATATCATGATAATTCTCTTTCTCGTTTGCACGCAATATCGTTGTCAATTGATGGCAATTTCAACTGTAAAATTATTTATTTACACTTTTGGTAAACAAAATACATGTCACAATAGACCTACTCTGATCGCAGTGACACAGGGGATATACGGTCCCCTGACCTAAAATAAAAAGAAAAACAATACTTACAGAGATATGTTAACATTACGAACATAAGTCATGACATTTGTTCACTAGGGTGAGCTTAACGCAATGCTATGATAAGTTGATAAAGTATTTGCTTAATTCTTCCAGCTTTACTAAGTGTCTCCGACAAGACAAATCTCATTCCGTTAGCCACCAGTCTCGTGAAATGTGGGCTGAAGTTGGTAGCGAGTGGAGGGACTGCCACCTCTCTGAGGCAAGCTGGGTTGGCCGTCATGGATGTCTCCGAGATCACCGGAGCCCCTGAAATGTTGGGCGGGAGAGTCAAGACGCTACACCCTGCTGTGCATGCCGGAATATTGGCGAGGTAGGTCCTTTAAATTATGTCTTGAATCTTTCACGTCCTCCCCTATTCAACTACACTTGCGGGGTAGGAAGAGAGAACAGATCACCAGACTTTCCTATCCTTACACACACTTCATGCTTCCGTCACATTCATGCAATTCGTCATACACACTCTACGGTTCCTTTTACTCAGACACGTCCGTCCTTGAGAATCTGGTCTACTTGGTCAAACCATGAGGTTTTAGGATGGCCGCGCTTCCTCACACCTCTTCTTTCTCCCAGAAATTTCTTCATTGTTATCCTTTCCTCACTCATTCTCTCTACATATCCAAACCATCTCAACTTGTTCACTTTTATTTTAGTCATAACATCCGTTTTGCATTGGTTTTAGTTGTAATTAAAGATACATTTGTTTTTCTAGGTTAATCCCATCAGACACCGAAGACATGAAGAAACAGAATTATTCTCTGATCAATGTTGTCGTATGCAACCTTTACCCCTTCGTGGAGACTGTCTCTAAACCTAGCGTAACTGTCGATGATGCCGTGGAGAATATCGACATTGGAGGAGTCACATTGTTGAGGGCTGCCGCGAAGAACCACGCAAGGGTTACCGTGATCTGTGATCCGAAAGATTATACCAAAGTCATCGACGAGATGGAAAAATCTAACGTCAAGCAAACGTCAATTGAAACAAGGTATAAATTTTGTGTACAAATAATATCGTCAAATCAGTGTCGAACTCGAATGCTCCTTTTACTAATATATTCATGTGACCCCTGTAAACTTTGAATAGGTATTTCACTCATTAAGCTATCGATTTCGATGATGCCCCTATGCTGTATTTAATTACTCATTTTTACCTTTTATTTCATTTTAGTTACATTTCGTTTAATAATATTTATTTATTTTAAATAACACACGATGCAAGGCCATTAGTAGATTAAGTTAAAATAGATATTATTATAATAAATTGTTTATTTTCATTCTTTACAATATGTTTATACAATATGACACCCACTAGGCCATGGCCTGTCTCGGGTTGTCGAAAATTATAATTAATTTGCACCGGGCATTTTTTTTTTCTGTACTAAATGAGCGTTCTCCTTTATTGTCTTTATTTTTAAACACGTTTAAATTGGGATACATTTTTAACTAGACGTCACTGAGTTTTTACTGATTTTTTCTATTCCCAGGCAGGAGTTGGCACTTAAGGCATTCCTCCATACATCCGAGTATGATCTCGCCATATCTGATTACTTCAGAAAGCAGTATTCTGCAGGGAAGTCGCAGCTTACATTGAGATACGGTAAGTACGACAACATATTTTATTGGATAATTTTTATTGATATAAGGCCACCAAAGAGATGGATTGACGACATTGTCCAAAACGCTGGGCCAGGGGAACCTGGATGCGGAAGGGTCAGAGCAGATACGAGTGGAAACAGTTGGATAAGACCTATATCCAGGAGTGGAGAAAAGAAGGGTAATGAAGAAGAAGAATAATAAATAAATACAGACCAAAGATTCAGTTTAAGACAAAAAAAATGGTTTTGGCAGCAGTTTCATTATAAAAAAAGACATTTTCATCCAAGAGTGAACCATAAAATATATAAAAAAAATTCCTTTGGCACGCCACAGGCATAGGTAGATTTCAAGTGATTTATTAATTTTATTAATTTTAAGAGTACATCTGTACAATAAAAACAATCACAATATTATCAGCAAATAAACCAGCGAAGTGATGAAGTAGTATGGATGTAGTTTATTCTTTGATTATCGAAGTACCGTATGACGAAAAAATATTTGATTAAGTACTTCAATAATCAAAGGAAGTACCTAATCCAATAATCAAATTATTTTCATTCCACACATAATATGGATTGGTACCGGTACCTAAGCACTAGAAATTTGAAAAAAGATGTGAGTTCTACTCGTATCGTGAAGCACATTTCTAAGGGTGCCTTCCCACGACAAGTGAATCCGGATTCGTATGCGAATCTGGATTAATCCCTTCCGGATGGATGATTTCGTGCACGGGGTATGGGGAAATAGTTCCCTATTTTTATAATAATATAATAATTCATTGTATTAATATTTTTAACTTTTTAACTTTAACGTTGTAAATTTTGAAAATATCTTGAGTCCGTTGAAGCAATAAATAAATAAATATATAATATAATAAATAGATAATAATAATTATCTCTGTCATACTGTTGAATATATACTAATTCTGTTTTTGTGTTTAAAAATTAGATCGATCAGGTACGAGAATAAATTATTGTCTTTATAGTCCGAGAGCCCGCTGCTTAATTTATGACGTATCTGTTTTTTGATCGAAATGTGGTATAAACGATAGCTTACCAATAGGGTATTACATCGCACTAGGGTTGCCTATCAAAATCTTGCCGCAACCCCCCCTGCCCCCCCCGAAAAGGTCCCTCTTCGCGGTTTTTCGCATTTTATAGGAATATGGTAAGAGATAGGAGAAAGTAGTCAATGACAAAAATAATCCTTGCTAAATTCTCTACAAAAAACATTAAGTAATTTCTTTCATAGGACTAGTAGTTTACCTGTAATGGCCGGTCAAAGAACAGGATATTTTTTGAAAAAAAAAAAAAAAAGTTTGATTTTTTTTCTTTCACATTCTTCCACCCATTATAACTAACATTTTATGGAAAAAAAATTTTGGCCTGCGGCGCTTTATCACTGGTTATTTTATGAAAAACTAAATTTTAAGAATTGTCGTCACTGAGTTTTATTGTAATAACTCCGAAATTATTAGATGTATGAACATAACTTATAGCTCGTTTTGTAGCTAAGACTATGGTAATTAATTCGTTCTCTGACTATTTTCCTGTAGCTCTTATCAATTTTCAACCAATTTAGTATAAATACATTTTTTTTGTATTATAAATTAATTTCGGTTTTGGAGCGGCCATTGCGGGTAAACTGCTAGTTCTACGAAAAAATTGATTTCACATTTTTTGTAGAGAATTTAGCAAGGATTATTTTTGTCATTGACTACTTTCTTCTATCTCTTACCATACTCCTATAAAATGCGAAAAACCGCGAAGAGGGACCTTTTCGAGGGGGCAGGGGGGGTTGCGGCAGGATTTTGATAGGCAACCCTAGTGCGATGTAATACCCTATTGGTAAGCTATCATTTATACCACATTTCGATCAAAAAACAGATACGTCATAAATTAAGCAGCGGGCTCTTGGACTATTACACCAATATTAATTGTAATTTAGTAAAAAAATAATAAAAGAAAGCATTGCCTGCGGCATTAATTAAACTTGTTTGTGGGTGATATTTTTTAAAGTTTGTCACACGGAGTTTTTGTATCTTGTATCACGCGTTATTTTTCAACACCGGTTTTTCTCAAATTAGCTGCTGATCTCTCTCAGTCCCGTTATGGGCCCGCTACACGCTCGCGAGTCACCACGACCTTTTGGTGTTCATGAGTAAAAAGGCGTCAACGGTCGGTTACGTACATGTCAAGACAAACGATCCATCCGCACCCCTTTTTACTCATGAACACCAAAAGGTCGCGGTGACTCGCGAGCGTGTAGCGGGCGCATTATGTGTCGGAGTGTACATTATATTTATTTTGTACGGGAAAAAATGTCTGCCATAACTGGAAATTAGAGAACCCATTAAATAATTTATTTATTTATTTTTAATATTATTAATGTCGATATTATCAGAATAAAAGAATACCGGCCCAGTAACAGTGCAAAAATTGTGCTGTTTCAGGTCCGTGGTATTAGAAAAATATAATGATTGGTACCTTAAACTTTTTTTCATTTTAAATAAAATTATAATTTCTTTATCATTCGTGTGTTATTTAGACTAATAGATTAGGTACATAATTTTTGAAGGGAGACATTTGAAAGATTGGCATCATACTGATAAAATGCACCACATGGACTTATAATTCGATGTAACAAAATTCCAGAAAAATTAATTCAATAAATAATAAGAAAATAAATATAATGTTCCCCACTCTATGGCAACTGGGGAATCTAAATTTATACATTATTTATTTTGATTTTTATTTTTCGAATCATGCGGGTGTCTGCATCTCTTTCACTCTCGTTGTATATTGTAACAGTACGAAACCCATAAGCATATTGCTCAAAATAAATAAACCCCACAAAAGCCGTACAAAAGCCACACAGGATTTTTTAAGGGATAAAAGCACAAATCTAATTGAATTTTGTAAATAAAATTAATTGTATCGATTAATATTCGAGTAAATTATATTTGGAACTAGAATAGATTAAAAAATACGAATAAGCAAGCGGATCTAAAATGGGATAGACAATGATTTCAACATTTTATAAATAATTCATCTACTGAAATCCAACTAAAAAGTTTAAGCTTTTATTATTTGAGGATTTTTTATTGGTTTTTAATCATCTGTAGACCATATTTAAGGCACTTGGAATCGTCAGGTTTACAACACAAAATCAAATGCAATAAATCAATAAACACAACAAAAAAGAATGAAAGCAATAAACACATAGACAATACAAAACTATAACACATTTGTGGTACAATTTAATGCAGGTCTGGATGTAAATTGTCCAGAACTACATTAAGTACGTCATATTTCTGAAGGGTTTTTGTGTTTTTTGGGGTTCATACTACATCATCGTAAATACTCCTATGGGTTTTTCTTCGGAAACCGTTGTGTATACACGCGTTGAAACATGTAAGTAGGGTTGTCAACATTTTTTCAGCTGATTATTCCATCTGCATCAATAAGTAATTTTAAAAAGTTATCGAAAGCCTGGTTGCTAACGCGCTCGATCCTCGATGCCGACATACCCCACTTCACGACACAAGCTTTTAAGCTTGTTATGAAGTGTACAAATATGTATCAGGGTGTAATTCGATAATTTTATGAAAATAAAAGAAAACATACACATTATCTTATTGTTCTTGATATCAGTTCTTAACTCTTTTTTTGTTGCTTCCTTCACTATCCCCTCCTTTCTTCCTCTTCTTCTTCCTCTTCCCATGCTTCCTCCTTCCCTACCATAAATGTTTTATAGATATAAGATATATATTTTTAACTATGTAATGTAATCTATTTGTTTTGCGTGTGTGCTAATTGTGAACGGATGTAATTGGTCTTGTGTATTGATATTTTTGTATTAATGTACCTGCCAATGTTTGTTTTTGTGACTGTATCTGTTCCATGTGCAATAAATAAATAAATATCTACTTATCTATTTAAATAAAAACTGTCATTTTATGAACTGCTTGAATTTTATAATATTTTTATTTGCTAGAAAAGTGTGGTTTTCTCAATTTTCAAATTAATGTAAATTACACACTCATTCGTCAGTCGAAAACTGCAGGCAATGATATAATTCTTAAACTGCGTTTAAATTTTACAAGTGAAGCGGATTTGGTTGATATTTTCTTAGTTTTAATGTTGCCAAAAAAAAATATATAGTATTTTGCGATCCATATATTTCTTGCAACTCACTTTCAATATTATTATTATACTCTAGTACGGTTGACAACCCTCGTTGTTAGTGAATATATATCCGAAAATATATCGAATAATAATTATTTTTATTGTAAAATTGTTACAAAAATATACAAATTACCCGACTAGCAAAAATTACAACACGTTATTTTCAGTTAATGTAGGTAGCTACATGTTATCAATTTAGTATCATATTCTTGTATTGTGTATTTTTGTACCTATGAATAACTTTTGAATCAGTATTAATTTACAGTAAGTAATGTTAAGAGTATGCATACCGACATTTCAAAAATTTCTAAAAACGGGAGACCTACTATCTCGACAACCGTTATTAATTATGCTTTGGAACAAAATAGGGTAGATGCATTGAACCTTTATATAACCGTATATAACCGTAAAAGATTTTTTATATCTTGTATAGATTTCTCAAAAAAAAAATGGAAAACACCTCTGATCTTTTTTCCGAAAGACGGAAACTCGTTTCCTGAAAGTCGATGAGTAAATTTTTTTTTGTACTGATAATATGCATTAAAACCTAGGGAATAACCGTAAAAGTTTTTTGATAGACGCAAAATTAACCTCAAAAAATTAAAAAAACGCTATTTTTACCATTTTATCATGCGATTGTCACGCGATTTTGAACCTTAATGCCGTGGGAAAAGACTGTGACGTCATTCCTGGTGCCAATTATATAGGTAATACCTACCGATTCGGTATAATACTTTAAGTAAAAGTTAATGTCGCCGCCACACGCTTGCGAGCGTCTACGAGTTTTTTGCGTTCATGAGTAAAAAGGCGTCAACGGTCTGTTACGTAAACGAGCCAAGACAAACGTTCCATCCACACGCCTTTTTACTCATATACACAAAAAACTTGTGGGCGGCGACAAATGGAATATATATGTATTACGTTTAATAGTTATACTATAGAAAATGAAGTAACGTAATAATAGGTACCTACATAAATATATACATAATTATATTTTTTAATAAAACGTTTTTTATTTTGTGAGAATCAACACACACACACACACACACACACACTCACACACACACACACACACTCACACACACACACACACACACACACACACACATAATTATATTACACATTTTGTAATTATCAAACTATAAATTAACATTGAAATAATTGAAAAAAAAGTTTAATTTTAATTAAAATACATTTTAAAATAGAAAAGAAGAAATAAAATGAAAAAAACTGTCTGTTTGGGATGTTTCCTAAAGAAATATCTACGTATATGTATATTGGATTCAACACTTGTATTGCAAGTTATCCAAACGCTATGGATTAGACGGATTCATCTGGATTCATCAAGGCGTGTCCGCGGATTCACAGGCAACCTATTTCCCACGATCCGTGCACGTCTGCGATATCACGTACCGCCATACAAATCGCTATGAAAAAGTCTGTAGATTCACGGACTCACTCCTTCCCACGGCATGCGAATCTACGGACGAAGCAGGATTCACGGACCGTGGGATATAGCCATAAGACAACAAACACGCTAGTACCTATGCGGTAACTACTTAACTAGATCTTTCGATCGATCAGTGTAGTCCGAGGAATTGAGCTAGATAAAATCTAACTTTTGATCTGTATTCCTTATTTAATGCCCTTTCATGCGATACCAGACACAGACCCTCACAATCATTGGATCCCCTCAGAATGATTGTTTTTTAATTTAAAGCCTTAAAAAGTGAACCTTCCTCTTAATGGATTTCACCCAATCTCCTATCAGTTCATCTACCCCTTACCAAAAATCTGCCACCCAAGTTTCACGTTTCTGCGACGCATAGGTTGGCCACAAACGTGCGCACAAGAAAAGGGACATATATATGGCTTATATATATAAACTTTTAAACCAAGGTCGGATTCGGGTTCTCCTGGTCCTAATTAGTGATACTGAGTAGAAATTTTTCAATTCTGCGACATCACGGGAGAAACGAATAGGTAGAGTTCCTTATGGAAATCTACCTAAAATTGAATTGGGAAAAGTAACCATTCTCGGCTAATACTAAAGATATCATTCCAAGATTTAAAACATGGATAATTTTTTTTTATGTTTGGTGACCTGTTTCCTCTCAAGTACAAATACGTTTCAGGAATGAATCCCCATCAGACCCCAGCCCAGATCTTCACATCTCTCCCACATCTCCCTCTACGTACTGTGAATGGTTCTCCTGGATACATCAACCTCTGTGATGCCCTCAATGCCTGGCAGCTTGTTAAAGAACTGAAGACCGCCCTCAAGATGCCCGCGGCCACCAGCTTTAAACACGTCTCACCAGCCGGCGCCGCTGTAGGATACCCGTTGGATAAAATACAGGTATATTAATTTTTATATTTTATTTGATGTTTTTGATAACTTTTGTAAAGAATTTGTCCTTATCTGAATTTTTTGTGATAGTTTTACGCCACCTCAGTGTAAACCGTCTAGACACACTACTTTTGAAAGTTTTACTACGACAAAAAATTGTTCATGTTATATTTTAAACGTGAAAATTGTAATGCTGGCGCCACATGTTCGACGAGTCTCAGCGTCTGTTCACGAGCACCAATCATTCACGGATGCTCGGTAAATTTGGAAAACCATCCACACGCTCCCGACCGCGCTTGTATATTATGGATAAGCGAGCATGACGGACGTCTGGATTGTGTCGGCTATAACTTTCAGCATAGCGTATCTTTATTGTAAAAATAAAAATAAAATGAAAATAAAACGAAAAATACGGCGAAAGAGATGGTGGATGTTAAAAATTCATAGAAACCGTACCAGTTTAATATTTAATTATTATATTATTATAACTTCATTCATGTAATATGATTTTTATGTTGTTTCATGTGTGTATTTAATATTTTTGTTATTTTTTCGTTTTATAATTAAAATTCGATAATAATCATAAAATACCTTCTTACCTTTATATACCTATATATTTTTACTTTTGTTCTGTTATTTTCTCTCTGCGTGTGTGATATGCATTGTGAAAATGCATTATGTAGGTACTTATACTTACATATACTTCTTTTAGTTTCCTTGTTCTTTTACTATGAGGCTAATTGTATACTTTTAATCCAGTCAAATTATACTTAATGCAGCTTCTCGATGGAGAGTTGTGGTGTAGTCTGGATTTCTTTCATGCTATACGTTTTTTGGGGTGCTGAATGCCAACAAAATTTCTTGACGGAACGTGGCATTAATAATGGGAAAAATGGCGAAAACTTCCATATTCTGGCGAATTCTGCATATGAACTTGACAACTATCAACTTTTTGTAGGTTATCTTTTTAGCAGAATGAAAGTATATAAAATTTCCTACAAAGGTATATTAAATTTTTCTCTAAAATAAATGGGAACGGAGCTGTCAAAGTCCAAAAAACATATTTTTGTGTTGTTTTACTCGTACATTACGAGAATCGAAAATGCATTGAGAAAGTTCACCTTGTTTCATTCACAACCAAATTTAAACAATTATTCTTTAAATTTATGAGTCACACTCTACCTTGTTGGAATCAGTAAACATAACGAATGTTTTCAACAAAAAAAAAAAAAACATTTAAAAACACCGTGAAGTATTTAAGCTAGAAATGTTTAAATAACTTTATTTAAAATGTAGTGAATTGTTTAGGCTGAAAATGGTTACACCTTTTTTGTTTAAACATTTCACTACCTATATTTTTAAATAAAATTTACTCTGAAAACTCTCTTCATATTTACTGATAACAGCGAGGTAAAATGCAGCTATTTCTATTACAACAATAATACGAGACGTCCGTCTTTCCCCTGCTAATGCACAAACGCTACTAAGTTCGCACGAACGTGTGGACGCTTCGCAAGTTTTTTGCCGCAAGCTTCCTTTGATCTTTGAAGTACCGTGAACACTCAGTCGAAGTGTTCACGTTCCTTCACGAGACAAGGCAAACGCCCATCCACACGCTCGGAGGTTGTGAACAGTCGTGGAAACTTGGCAAGCATGTAGCGCCAGCATAAGAAACTTTGTAATTCTCTAGAAAACAAGGACCAAATCAAACAGACATTTTGTTTTTACTGTAATACTATTTTTCAGCGTAAGTCACAATATCTTTGAAAATCACAATTTCCATTTTGTGAGAACATCAGATTTTCTGCATGTCATAGTAGAATAACAAGTAGTAATCTCAACAGATGTACAGCAAAGTATGGACTTTCCATCGGGCTTATGGCTGATCGTTGTCTGGTTTAATGTGATCACTTTTTTTATATAAAAGGATCTGGGCTCGCATACACAAACCCAAATACTTTCCTGCACACCTTGCACTAGACTAAATGACTGCATCGCAAAGTGTGAAATATATCCCCAGCGCCGGGGTTTGAACCTGGTACCTGCCGCTCGAGAGACTGCCGCCTCAACCAACTGCGCCAACCATGTACTCACTTACTTTATAATTTTCAGGCTTCATTGTGTATGGTATCAGATCTTCATGAGCAGTTAACACCCATCGCTACGGCTTACGCTAGAGCTCGCGGCGCAGACAGAATGAGTTCCTTCGGAGATTTCGTGGCTCTTTCAGACGTCTGCGATGAAATCACGGCAAAGATCCTCTCTAGAGAAGTGTCGGATGGAGTCATCGCTCCCGGTTACACTCCGGCAGCTTTGGAAATATTGAAGAAGAAGAAAGGAGGAAAATACTGCATTTTAGAGGTAAACAAAATATTTCCTAGTTTTTTCGATTCTTACCAATTTTGGGTTGATATTTTTGGGTTTAATTACCCTCCATTCAAAAAACTTATGGTCACTTACTAGATTTTATGGATTTTAGAAATACAAAAAAAAATCTCCACGACATTCTGGAAACGAGTTTCTGTCTCTCGGAAAAAAGATTAGAGGTGTTTTTCACATTTTTTTTGAGAAATCTATACAATAAATAAAAAATCTTTTACGGTTATTCCCTAGATAAAGGTTCAATGTTTCTACCCTATTTTTTCCAAAGCATATTTAGAAAGGTTGTCGAGAACTAAGGTCTCCCGTTATTTGAAATTTTTTAAATGTCAATATGCCAATCTGCATGAATATGCTGCTCTTCCACGTACAGGATGGCATATATTTATATGATCTAATAATTGTTGTTTTCTTGTTCAGATGGATCCAGACTACGTCCCATCACCGATTGAGCGCAAGACACTCTTTGGTCTCACAATGGAGCAGAAGAGAAATGACGCAGTGATCAACGCGTCACTCTTTTCCAATGTTGTAACGAAGAGTAAGAATTTGCCCGAGAGCGCCGTGAGAGATCTGATCGTGGCAACCATCGCACTCAAATATACTCAGAGCAACTCTGTGTGTTACGCCAGAGATGGACAGGTAATTAATTGTAGATGTTACCGGAAATGCATGATGTCCGACATTGTCAATTCCTGGGAAATGTACTCAATGCCTGCAATCAGCAGGAAATTCTGGCTATCCTGCAGTGGATGCAGTATGAGTTAGATATTTAACTACTAATCTTAAGTATTTGATGTAATGAAAGATGACAGGATGACAAAAAATATATATTTGAGTGAGTTAAGAGGGGTGAAGAAGCGCAGCCGCCCGAGACTGACCTGGTCCGATCATGTCGACCAGGTTCTGAAGGATGGACGCGTTTTGAGTAAAAGGAATCGGAGAGCATGTATGACAAATTGCATGAATGTGACGGTGGCTAGGAGTGTGTGTAAGGATAGAGCAGTCTGGCGCTCTGTCCTCTCTGCCTACCCTGCGAGGGACGTGGCGTGAGGGGATGGATAGATATTCATCATTAGTCAACCGATGCCTCTTTTTTATAAGGTTTCTGTTATGGTATGGTTATATCTTCCAGGTGATCGGTATTGGTGCTGGTCAGCAGTCCCGAATCCATTGCACAAGACTTGCAGGCCTTAAGGCCGAGAACTGGTGGCTCCGACAACATCCCTTCGTGCAGAACATGAAGTTTAAGAAGGGCGTAATGAGGGCTAACATATCCAATGCTATTGACAATTACGTGAGCGGTACTGTAGGTAAGTTATCCAATGAAAAATTATCTTTAATATCATTGGTCAATCCTTTTTAACGAATGATCTCATTAGTTGATTTTTCCAATCAGTTCTTTTGTTCTTTATTGTGATTGGTTGATATTTTACAGAATTGAATCTCATTGGCCAATCTTTTTAAGATTAATAATCTCATTGGTTAATTTTTCCAACCGATTCTTTCATTCCTTATTGGTTGATATTTTACAGCATTGAATATCAGTGGTCATTCTTTTTAAAATGAATAATCTCATTGGTTGATTACTCAAAACAATTCTTTTGTTCTTTATTGTGATTGGTTGATATTTTACACCATTGAATCTCATTGGCCAACCTTTTTTAAATGAATAGTTTCGTTGGTTGATTTTTTAAAACAATTATTTTGTTCTTAAGTGTGATTGGTTAATATTTTGAAAAATTGATACATTCCATTATCAAATGAATGCTAGAATTTAATTCTGTATAAGTACCTAACCTATTTTGTTTTGCCCATTTGGTTTTGTTTAGAAAAAATAGGCTGACCACATAAGTTTTCAGCATTTTTGTGACTTCGCTTTAAATTATTTTTAAAACTGAAATTCTTAAATACAATTCAAAACTGCTTCTTTGCATACTTCACACTGAGCTAAAAGCTTTTATCAAGAAGTGCAGAATACACTGTCAGAACTGGTAATCGAACCCGTCACCTACAAATAGAAAGTCTACAGTCCAACCAACAGAACCAACCATCAGAGCTGGGCGGTACTCGAGTACAAGTACTCATACATTGTACTTTGAGTACTTTTTGTGTACTCAGTACTCAGTCACGAGTACATTTATTTATATGTACTTGTACTTGTATTCGGCGCATTTTAGACCAAAAAAAATACTCGAATACTTTTCCAAGTACTCGAGTACATTTCAAGTACTCGAGTACATTTCAAGTACTCGAGTACATTTCAAGTACTCGAGTACATTTCAAGAACTCGAGTACATTTCAAGTACTCGAGTACATTTCAATCATACTATGCAATAAGTATATTTTTATGCAAGTAGAGACTTGTCAGTTGTCGTTCGTTAGAGAGTATATGTGTTCTGTGGTTGTCGTTTCACAGTGGTAGAGTGTGGAAGTGTTATCATAATAAGGAAGAAGGTGTGCGAAAAGTTATTAAAAGAAAGTAAGTATCATTTTCATATCTAATATATCGTCACTGCGCCTACAAAATCCCATGTGTGGCAATATTTTAGAATAAGACCGTTGTGTTTTTTAAATTATTTAACAACACGCATTGATTCAATTAAACATTAAGGGTACGCATACCGACATTTCAAAAATTTCTACAAACTGGAGACCTTATATCTCGACAACCGTCCTAAATATATGCTTTGGAAAAAATAGAGTAGACACATTGAACCTTTATCTAGGGAATAACCGTAATAGATTTATTTTATCTTGTATAGATTTCTCAAAAAAAAAAATGTGAAAAACAAGGCTGATCTTTTTTTCCGACAGACGTTTACTCGTTTCCCGAAAGTCGCGGGGATTTTTTTTTTGTACTGATAATATTCATTAAAATCTAGGGAATAACCGTAAAAGTTTTTTGATTGAAGCAAAATTAACCCCAAAAAATGGGAAAAATCCCATTTTTACCATTGTTTTATCATGCAATTGTTCACGCGATTTTGAACCTTAATGCCGTGGGAAATGACTGTGACGTCATAGTTGGGTCCGGACCCTTAATATCTATAAATATAATTAATAACTACGGGGTTGAATTTTAGACATTGCCGTCTTTACCATAATGTTAAAAACATTATAATAATAATGTACATAATTGTTCACATAAGCGTCGGTACCAGGATGGCGTTGTGAACCATCATCTTCGCCTTAGTGACACATTACTACTTTTTAGTCCGAGAGCCCGCTGCTTAAAATATGACGTATCTGTTTTTTGATTGAAATGTGGTTTAAATGATAGCTTACCAATAGGGTAACACATCACACTAGGGTTGCCTATCAAAATCTTGCCGCAACCCCCCCTGCCCCCCCCCCCCCCCGAAAAGGTCCCCCTTCGCGGTTTTTCGCATTTTTTAGGAATATGGTAAAAGATAGGAGAAAGTAGTCAATGACAAAAATAATCCTTGCTAAATTCTCTACAAAAAATGTTTTGTACATATTTTCGTGGGACTAGTAGTTTACCCGTAATGGCCGGGCAAAAACAGGATATTATTTGAAAAAAAAAAATCTTATTATTTTTCCTTAACATCCTTCCACCCATCATCACTAACATTTTACGAAAAAAAAAATTGGCCTGCGGCGCTATATCCCTGGATATCACTGGTTATTTTATGAAAAAATAATTTTTAAGACCTTCCGTCACTGGATTTTCTTACAATAACTCCGAAATTTTTAAATGTATGAAAATAAGTTATAGCTCGTTTTGTAGCTAAGACTATAGTAATCAATTTGTTCTTTGACTATTTTCCCGTAACTCTTATATATTTTCCACCAATTTAGTTTAAATACATTATTTTAGTATTTTAAATTAATTTCGGTAATTTGGCTGGCCATTGCGGGTAAACTACTAGTTCTACGAAAAAAAGTTTTATGTATTTTTTATAGAGAATTTAGCAAGGATAATTTTTGTCACTGACAGCTTTCTCCTATCTTTTACCATATTCCTAAAAAATGCGATGAACCGCGAAGGGGGACCTTTTCGGGGGGGGGGGCAGGGGGGGTTACGGCAAGATTTTGATAGGCAACCCTAGTGCGATGTATTACCCTATTGGTAAGCTATCATTTAAACCACATTTCGATAATAAAACAGATACCGCATATTTTAAGCAGTGGGCTCTCGGACTATTTGATGATGGATCTCAGTGCACCGTTCATCCTGTTACTGGCTGTTTTTCTTCGTTCGATATCACTATCACACCTTCCGTCCCTAGAAACGAATAAAACTCACTGTGGTAAACGTCTACAAACCTCCAAGCCGCTCTTGGCCAGAGAATATGTTCCCGAACATTGTGTCCCATCCTACTGTGCTCATGGGAGATTTTAACTGTCACCACACGGACTGGGGGTACCAGAGCGAAAACCTGGAGCGGGAGAAGCTTGTGGAGTGGATGGATGTGACCAATCTGCAGCTCATATTTGATGCTAAGGAGAGGGGCACCTTCCGCTCTGCCAGGTGGAACCGCGACTATAATCCAGATCTGTGCCTTGTCACCAGGGACGGCTCGGGTAGATCCCAACCTATTTCTCGTACCGTGGCCGGGGACTTTCCCCATAGTCAACACAGGCCTGTGATGGCTACGATTGGACACACACTCACAGTCATACACTCCATACCAAAACCCCGATGGAACTTCCAGAAGGCGGACTGGGCAACTTATAAGACCATCTTAGACAACGAAATTGAGACCCTAGATCCACTCCCTACCAACTATAAAAAAATTGTGGACCTTATACTCGCCACAGCGAAGAAAACAATCCCCAGAGGCTTTCGAAAAGCGTATGTGCCGGGCTGGAATGAAGAGTGCGAGAGACTCTATAATGAATTTCTGAACACTTAAAATCAAAACGTAGCGGACCAACTGCTAGAGTCTCTCGACACAGCCCGAAAAGATCGCTGGTCTACACTGATGGAGAGCTTAGACTTCAAGCACTCAAGTCGAAAGGCTTGGGCTCTCCTTCGGAAGCTGGGTCAGAGCCCCTCCCAAAATCGCCCAGCCCGTGCATCTGCGAACCTTATAGCAAAATTTGTACAATGGTCGTGTGCATACGAAAGAAGAAGAAGAATGAAAAAATGTAATGAAATTTGGTGTTTCATTGGTCAGTGATGTACTCGGTACTCTGTACTTGTATAAGTACTCGAGTACTTATTACTGAGTACTTGTACTTGTACTCGAGTACATTTTGTGTACAGTACTTGTACTCAGTACTCGAGTACTTTTTGCCTGTACTCGGAACAGCTCTGCCAACCATCAGTTCAAATCTTATTTTCAATTCAACTTCACTTTTGTGTTGTTTTTTAGGTGTGGATATGCCACAATCAGAATGGGAAGCCATGTATGATGAAATTCCATCGCCGCTGACTGAACAAGAGAAGAAAACATGGCTTTCCAAATTGGATAAAGTGGCTTTGGCGTCTGATGCCTTCTTCCCATTCCGAGACAACATTGATCGTGCTGTTCAGGTATCTATTATTTTAAAACTTAAAAAAAATAAACTGGGATTGTGCACACAAACCCAAATACTTTCTTGCACACTTCACAGTAAGCTAAAAGCTTGTGTCGTGAAATGTAGAATACATGATCAGCACTGACATTTGTACCTGGTACCTCCAGATTAGATGTCCACACTCCGACCAACTGTGCCACCCAGTAATGTTAATGTTGGAGCTTGTGTCTTCTCATAATCGAGATAAGATTATGAATGGCTACTA
Organism: Ceraclea dissimilis; assembly: GCA_963576895.1. Lineage (NCBI taxonomy): Eukaryota > Metazoa > Arthropoda > Insecta > Trichoptera > Leptoceridae > Ceraclea > Ceraclea dissimilis. The sequence goes on from OY756370.1 coordinate 15,220,285, forward strand.
TGATGTTCCCGATATCATCTCCATCTACACACTTTGAATACCAATACCTATTTGAGAGGGCATTCTATGAAGCTCTCCAAAGGTTGGTTTCACAGTAATCCAAGAAAGAACGTTATTTGCAATAGAGTGGTGAATATGTGGAACCGTTTGCCCAAAAATGCGATACAAGCACCATCAGTGAACGTTTTTAAAAACAGATTGGATGACTTTCTCAGAAGGACGGATAGCACATTTGGGCCCATCAGCCTAGGCTGCTTGCCCAAAATTAATAATAATTCATTTATGTGATTTTCTTTCAGTACGGAGTCCAGTTTGTTGGCAGTCCGTCAGGTTCTACCAACGATGATGCCGTTATTAAGGCTTGCGATGAACACAATGTCACCATGGCCCATACAACACTGCGTTTATTCCATCATTAATACGCTGAAATTTTTTATTTATTTATAAGTTAGTCAGTTGGCTTATACTATGTGTTCGTTTTGCACAACGAAATAAAATAATACATTCCATTGTTAAGATCTCTTTAATAAACAATTAAAAGGGCTTGAAGTCTTGTAATATAATTACTTACAAAATTGTTATTTTCTTAAAAGACTGACTTGTACTAAAAAGGACGTTGCCAGATTTTCTGTACCTCCGACGAAAAAGGCTGTGCAGTGACATTGAATCACTATTTGTTTATGATTAAATAAACCTTTTTTCTTGGAAATAATCACACATTTTTTTAATATGTGTTATTTCTTACACGTAAAAAATACAGATTCATCATTTGTCTTTAAAAAAACACAATTTTAAAAGAATTTTTAAAAAGCTTGTCATTTTTATTTCATAGTAAAATTAATGTCCCACGCATGTCCCATACAAATGTCTGTTTTGTAACGAAATTATGTATACAAAAAAAAGTTTATTTAATTCAAAGTCAGTGCACAGCTTTTTTGTTAGGTATAGAAAATTTGGCTGAACGAAAAACTTCCACAAAAATGTTTCAGTTATATTTTGTCCCCTCACCGATAGATGTCTCTAAACTTAGTCAAGTTCCAAACCAGTTTAGGGTCTTGCACAAAACTTTGTCGCTTCATGTACAGATGGCTCTTTATTTTTCAAGTTTTTAATTCAGATACTGCAAATTATCTCGTACTAATTAGATTTTTACGTTTTTTGATGATCTGTTTTTATTCCTTTATACATTTTTATCTTAAGAAATATACATGTTATATTTTTAAATGCAATTTTTGCAAGGTTATTCATTGCATTAAAACTATTTTTGTTATATTAATTATTTTTGTTAATTATTTGCCCTTTTCCTAAAAACACAGTGAAAAAATCTATCACAGGATCGAACTGGACACATGGGATATGGCCTTTTGTTGGCCGATTTGCTTGTAGAGCCGTTTATGGGCCAGTTTGGTTCATCCACTTAAGACTTTAAATTCCTGGTCCAATTTTCGGACCCGGTGCGGCCCTGTTTTTTTTAATTGTTGTAATGATGAACATGGTTTTGGTTTTCTTGGAGTTCTGTTTGGAGTAGCGCCGCAGTCGAAATTTTTGTCATGAGACATGACCGTGTACCTGTCTACATAAAAAAGGAGTAGTGTAAATTTTGTTTAGTTTTATCGAAATAAAAAATAGGCAGCTACTGATGATATGAACGCAGAATATGTAAAAGAAGAAGAAGTGTAATTGGCGCCGCAGGCAATTTTTTAATGAAGAAATTGTAAAATAATGGGTTTTTGTAATAACTCTCCCGGAATCGTTTTCTTGAGCAATTCATGTCGAAAAATCCCTAACCGGGACAAATGACTGTTGGACCGGGACACCAGGACGGGGGTCTCAAAACTGGGTCATGTCCCGGTGTACCGGAACGTATGGCAGCCCTAATTTAGACACAACGCCCATGTCTTAAGTCACTTGTCGTACTACAATACTAGTTCTAAAAATTCAGGTTACCATGTAAAAAAGTGCCCTCCCCCCAGTATATATATATCTACCTCTTGACATTTTCATAAATTTGCAGCTACCTATAATTAGCGCCGCTGGCAAAAAAAAAAGTAAAAATTGTAGTTTTATGAATTTGTAGAATAATTCTTCAAATTTGTGATGTATGACCAACAACAATGTGATTTATTGTCCCCTTCCCACCTTAGGAAATGGCTGTGTGCTTAATTAATCTAGTATGAAAGCGCCGCAGGGGATTTTTTTTTCATACAATGTTTTAAGTAGGTACATTTTCCTTAAGGATACAGTTATAAATATTTTTATTTTTGATGCTTTCGAGTATTAATCCCAGTATTTTAATTAACTGTGTAATATTAAAGTATGGTCTGGGTACGAGGGGGCACTAGCAATCGGGCAAGCTGGCAAAAGGGCCAGTCCGCCCTCCTTACAGGACACTCGAAAAACATAAAAAGCAGTGGAGGGACAATTTTACAACCAGGGGACATTTTTCTAAAAGAATTTGAGAGACAATCCATTTTCAAACGGAATAGAAAAGGATCGCTAGTTTGATGTCATTTCCCGCGTTTTTCTCTACCTCGTCTACCTATTCCATCCAACATGGCGCTGGGCGGAAACATCAGCTGTTTTATGATAATCCTTCTCCCGCCTTTTCCTTGCATTTTATCTCTCCCAGACAGAACGCAACCTAGAAAGTCGGTAAGTATCTAGAAATTTGTACATATCTACTGTATGTGCCATAAAGTATGTATTAGGGTGTTTTTGTAAACCTTCTTAGCGCCGTATGCTGATAAAATCACGCCAAGGGCGCTGAAAAATGTACGTTGTCTGTAAAATAAAGTCTTAGCGATGAGCTGTTATGCCGGCAAGTGTATAGGTACCTATTGTATATTTGTATTCAAATAAATAAATACCTAATGTACGGGCTTACAACATCGTCACCTGAAAGTAGCAAAGTTCTAATTGACAAGACAAACATGTTGAGATAAATGAGATCAAAGTTCCAAACACTCATATTTTACACACAGATGGAACCTTATTAGTCACGTTATTTACAAAACTACCGTTTTACTTGAAAAATTTTTCATGCAAAAATATAAAAACTCAAAATTTGCTAGTTAGGACTTTGTTACTCTCAGGGTCTCAGCAAACGATGTTTGAAATGTAAAGAAAAAATGTTGTCGGAAAATATCCAAGATAACTCGCAGACGGGAGGAGGGCCTGAAAAGGAGAAGAAGAAGACAGATTGGTGTTGAATAAGGAAGTCAATGCATGTTTTAATCATGAAGATTAATCATGAAAATTTTTGAACACTCCTGACTAAAAACTAATAGAGAAACCAAAATAATTACGTAAAAAAATCTATCAATCAAACACAAACGAACAGCTGATGCGTGAAAAAAAAAACAATTTTTGTTACACTGAAAAAGTGTGAATTCATTCAAAATCAATTTGCTGCAATCCGCAGTTTAAAATTCGAATTATCCAATTCTACGTTTGAATTTGGCAGATTCTATCCCAACTCAGGTGGGAGGTACAGGTGGGTAATGGGCGGGCAAATTGAAACGTCACACAAAACTGAAACGAAAATATATCTTTCTTATTTTTCAGCAGTATAAAAGAAAGAGATAACGGTATGATTACATGGAGCTCTGCTTATATTCCTTGCACTATATTATTGTGTGCTTAGTGGATAGCAGGAATTTTCGCTAGAGGCGCTGTGATCGGCATTTCCTCGCGGGCAGCGGGAATGTTTTCCGGACGTCGGCGTCGGGTGTTTTGTTTGTTTTCGTCGAATTATTATTATCGAAATCATATTTTTGGCGGGATTTTTTGCAAAAACGATAATTTAGAATCAATATTTACACATTTATTTAATAAATTGTTTCATTTTAATCGTAATTGTGATTAAAAGTGTTGTGCAAATCAACTCTGAAATTAGTTCACGTGTGTTTATATTGATGTTGCAGTAGTGGTAGTAGGTAGGTTATTAAAAACAGCTGATCCGAGTTAGTAGGTAGGTACTTTATGCTTAAGAAAATATTGTTTTGATGGTAATGTTGACGAATTTTCATGTAAATTAATTGCATTTTGTTATGAAATCTTTATTGTGCAATTAACAACTACAGTACCTAGTTCGAAAATGTGTGAAAATACGTCATAAGGGTGAATTTTAATAACAAAACATAGGCTTTGCTGAAATGTCTTATTGTCTTCAATTTATAGACTCATAATTAGACTTTTAGACAATAAAAAACAATGTAGATAAAGTTAGAATTGCGAAATATTGTGCAATATTGGTTACATTTTGTTGAGGGACCAACATTGTGTTTTTTTCGCTGCTTTCAGTGTAGTGTGCTTAGTCAGTTTTTTGTGTCGGGCTTTCTGAAAAAAAAAACGGTACAACAAATTTTCATAAATTTTCGTAAAATAAAAATAAAATATTTACTCTTTATTGAACAAATAATAACATGAAAAAAGGCGGGTTTATTATTGCCTAATGGAAATTTCTACCAGCCAACGCATTGTACGTAATGTTCACTTAAATAAAGAAATATCAAAAACAATGTATGCTTTGTGAGAACATCTCATTTTCTGCATAATTTTCTAGTGTAAAGTGATCACAAAAGCTAGGTGGATAGTCCATCCTCTGCTGTATATCTGTTGAGATAACTACTACTTACCTAAAACTATATTTATATAGGTACTTATAATCACGCCGCATCTCTGACAGGGTAGGCAGAGACGTAGAACTATAATACCTACAATATTCAACATGTTATTGGTCGTAGCCTCGTAGCACCTACTTACGTACGTAGGTACATCTATCAGTGACGAAGGGTCGATTTCTATAGTAGGTAAGCCGGTAGATATTAACGTTTCTTATTACGTTCGGTATGTCAGAATAGACGTATTGTTTCATTATTCTGTATCAAAAAGGTAACTCGATCGGAATCGTATTTTTAGGACTCTTCCAATTGGTATCTAAGTATGGTACATTCAAACTACATATTGTGTTTTCGTTTGTGTATTTTTGTGTTGTGTTTGTGATATACTGTGACCCGTAGGAGAGTGCAATGGCCAGCAGCTGATATGAATCTACTTCACCTTCACGCCAAAAGGAAGCAGACGAAACCGCAGAAAATAACAGGTAGGAAATAATTGGGTATTTACTTATCATTTAATTAATTAATATTAATGTGATTTTATTATCGTTTACCTTAGTTTTAATTGCGTATACCGTATCATGGGCGTCGTCAGGGGAGGCAGGGGGGGTGCTCCCTAGAGCTTGGAATAGGTATATACTTCTTCATACTAAATGATAAAAACTCACAAGAAATCACATTATCGACACAGATTTTCCCATCATATCATAAATTTTCAGTACGAATCTATTAAAATGCAATTGTTTCATAAAAAAAATAAGTTACATGTAGCGCCCTCATTTTGAAACACTGACGTACCTACTTACTACATTTCGTTTCATCCGTCTTGTCACACTTTTTGTATAGAATTACTATGTAGCCAGTGGCCAAGTTATATGAAACAAGGAGTAAGGTAAATTTTAAAACAGGCGTTCGAATAAATTTCTTTGAATCGAACGATTCAAATTCAAAATAAGAACATTTTTCTATATGGACGGCGCGGCGCCTCCCTCCCTTCTATATTCAGCATGAATGAACGATTCACTCACCTGTATACAATCCAAGGTGGGTTGGATAAGGTAAGCATCTACTACGCAGGTCGCCTGCTTTACTACGTGAAGAATAATAAGAAGGGGGTAGGTACCGCAGGAAAGCAGGTAAACCTCTCTCAATCCACGTGGCTGGCTACAAACACCAATCTCACCCTTCAGTAGATAACTGTCAAACTCTTTCACAAATGTCAGGTGAATGAAATGTGGAACACGTGGTGAAAATATGTACTACTATTATTTTTTTTGAAATTGGAATCGAACATGTTTCTCGAATACTGAATTTTAACGTGTTTTTTTTTTTAATTTTATTACAAATACAAACACAAAACAGACAACAACTATTGATATAAGTGTATGAACATGAAGATAAAATGATTAGTCCATTCATAATTCAGCTGTCACCCACAAGCATGCGCTGCAGTTAAATTAAAACATGTAAGTTAATTCCGATCGTCTCACACACCCACACTCAATCTCGCTCGTTGGCTTAACTGTGGCGCATGCTTGTGGGTGACAGCTGAATTATGAATGGACTTATTGTTTTATCTTCATGTTATTACTTATATCAATAGTTCTTGTCTGTTTTGTGCTTGTATTTGTAATAAAATAAAATTAAAATAAAATATGTTATAGCGATTTTCGTGTATCCTCATTTCGATCCCTTGTATTCGTCACGTACCTGTCACATATAGGCAATGAATAATCGACAACATTTTCAAAATTAATGTATTTTGGTTTCTCATGAAAATACTTTTTGCATTTTAAATAAACTCAGGATTACACAGACCTGGGGTGATACTTTCTAATGGTTTCACACCCGAAACACGTAGATAAAATGCACACGAAAAACGCCCTTATGTATATCGCCGTAAGGGTCATTTTCCATAAACATTTTATCTGCGTGTTTTGGGTGAGAAAGCTTACAAAGTACCCCCCCTGGTCCATTTCGAATGATTGCTAGTTTTATACAGGGTCGTCGAAAAATAATGCCCTCATTTTTAAAAAGGTATGTATATAATTTAAGAATCATTTATGATGAGGGATTCTTTCACCGTGCGGTAACTGATTAATGTAGGTTTTGTTTGATGTACGATAGGTACAATGCGTGATTTACTATAAATGGTTCCAATGTTATACCTTTTTAATTTCCCCTATCCAATTCCTTCTCCTTTCCCTTTCTCTCCCTCCAGTCCCATTTCCTTCCAATCCTTCCATGTTCATTGTATATATTGGGCATCCGTGTTATTATATTTTCACTTTTTATGTATTACGAGTAGTTTAAGTTAGTGTTTATTGTATTTTTGTGCTGTTGTCACTGTTTGTGTACAGATGTAATTAAAAAAAAAAACAAGGTAACCGATGTAGCGGAAAGGGTCGCTAGCCTTAAAAGGAGCTGGGCTGGGCATTGGGCATGATGTTGCCAGGTGCCAAGACTCCCGATGGACCAAACAGATAATGGAATGGCAACCGAGAACAAGCCGAAGAAGCGTCGGTAGACCCCAGGCGAGGTGGTCTGACGATATCAGGAAATGTGCCGGTGGTGGATGGATGCAGTGTGTCCAAGACAGGAAGCTGTGGAGGACCAGAGGGGAGGCCTATGTCCAACAATGGACCTAAGTGGCTGCAGAAGAAGTAATTGGTCTGCTTCGATAATAATTTTACTTTTTATCTTTGTGTTGTTGTATATGACTGCAGTGGCGGATCCAGGATTCAATTTTGGGGGGGCTGAATGTCGTCACATGGTAAAAAGTACTGACACTCAACGTTTTAGGGGGTGCTAAGGGGGTGAAACCCCTATATTTGTTGTATATAAAGTACTGTCACTCATGGTTTTGGAGGGGGCTTCAGCCCCCTAGCCCCCCCCTGGATCCGCTAGTGTATGACTGTATCTGTACCTTAAAAAAATGAGGGTATTCTTTTTCGATGACCCTGTATAATTATGAAATTGATGATGCAACTAAAATTAATTTAAGGTAGGTGGATGGGTATCTACTTTATCCAACCGCGGTCATATTTTCAATGAGTTTGTTGCCGTCAAAACGGAGGGGTTACACATACCTACAACACACGCTGGACCTGAGCATCCTACCTAGTATACACCTGGTAATATAGGATAATAAACGTTAGTCCGCGTCTGTATGTTGCGTTAAATTTTTGGGCGATTCCGATCTTTTAGGTTACTGAGAAAAATATCGTTGGAGTACACATTATTGTTGTTTATCGTCTGTAGAGCCTAGAGCAGCAATTCCTAACCTTTTCAGTTTAGTTACCTATGTGATCTAAATTGAAAACTGATTTTACCCCCTCCCCCCTATAAATGAATACAAAACACGTAAATAAAAATAGACTTTATTAATTATAATAAATTGCACCTATCGTATTAATGTTGTCAGTGTGAAAGTTGGTATTGTTTCGTATTCGCGATTTTTTTACTGTTAGTTTATTTAGTTAATTTGATATCTATTTCCAGCTTTATTACCCCTGCTGAATACTTGTTGTGCACTCACGGGGGTAATTTAATTTTTTTATAATTTTTTAAAGGAACCCAGGTATTAGAGAAATATGCAACAATGCGTTCAAATGAAAGAAAGAAAGCTTAGCTGAATGGTCCATGCAGGTAGGAATTATAAAAAAAAATCGTTCTTAAAAAATCTTTTTCTGTCAAAATTAACGGTGTAATCCTAAAACTATGATATGAATATTGTCGAGTAGTCAAATTTAATATTGCACGCAAATTTTCGAATAAACGCATTAAAATGTAGGTGGGTTGATCGTAATATATGACGATATAGGTAGTGTCAGTAGTCGCCGATAGATAGATAGTATGTGAAAGCATCAACCTGGTTGCATAGGTAGGGAATTATACTTCTCCCGAAATTACTGGCGCTCGGATAGTGGAGCATCGATTGGCTCTTTTTTTATGATGTACCCAAGTTTTTTTTTATCAATGCACAAATAATTAGTATGTCACATACTATTACCGGTGAAGTTGGACAAGATGTAAGGAATTTTCGAAAAGAAAATGTAAGCGGATACCTATCTCCAGATCCAAAGAAATCCGGCTACCCCAAGTGAAAATTAATAATTATTTTATTACAAAATTAATAATTATTTTATTACAAAATAATTATTAATTTAATAGATTTTCATAAAAAATATAAAAAAATATACAGCAGGTAAAAGTATTACACCTTTCACGGACCGTCTGACGTTGTTCCGAGACCCCTAAGTCAGTTTTAAATTTCCACTGACACGCTTAATGGTCCCAGAGACCCCTGAAGGTCCACAGTGACCACTTTTGGAACCACTGCCCTGTAGTCTTTCTACGCCTCTTTTGTTGTCCCAAGGCTTCCACTTTAGAATTATAGTTGACCATTTTTCTGTTCTCTCTGCCCTATGTATTCCTAGTCTATTCATTATTCGGCCTAAAAGCAGGCATATGCTGTTGAACGTGATTTCCTTGAAGAATACTTTCGATGTCAAACACAAAGATTATTTTTACCATAATGTGCGATCAAAAGTATTCTCTGAAGGAAATCACGTAGATACAACCGCAAACGCCTGTTTTTGGACCGAATAATGAAAAGTGTATTCCTAGTCCTCGAAGCTCTAGAAATTTTGGTTGTCTCTTAGTACCTGTGTGTGTTGCTACCATTATAAAAATGAATTTATCGCGCGGCTGGTCACACCAGAGTGGTTTTGTGGTGTTAGCTGTTGTGGTATCTATCAATATGTGCATCCATACAGTACCGAACTACCTAGGACCCACCATACGCGTTATCCACATATCATTCATAACGCATGCAATATACCTTCATGCGTAATAGATTTAATAATAATATGAATGTACTGTCGGTACGTGTGGCACCTCCATACTTGTATAGATAATAATTTTATTATGAGTATGCATACCGACATTTCAAAAATTTCTAAAAACGGGAGACCTTATATCACGACAACCGTTACTAAATATGCTTTGGAACAAAATAGAGTAGATGCATTGAACGTTTATCTAGGGAATAACCGTAAAAGATTTTTTTATCTTTTATAGATTTCTCAAAAAAAATGTGAAAAACACCTCTGATCTTTTTTTCAAAGACGGAAACCCGTTTCCCGAAAGTCCCGGAGCAATTTTTTTTTCACCGATAATATGCGTTAAAATCTAGGGAATAATCGTAAAAGTTTTTTGATAGACGCAAAATTAGTCCCAAAAATGGAAAAAACCCTATTTTTGTCATTTTATCATGCGATTTACAGACGCAAGTCTAGTGAGGCACCACTCATATCCATAATGAACTTAATTATATTTAAGTAGTGAAACATTTATATCCTTAATGTGTACATTTAATGAAGTAAATAATTAAATAATTATTGTTCATGCGATTTTGAACCTTAATGCCGTGTGAAATGACTGTGACGTCATTCTTGGTACCAAGCCCTTAATAATAATATGAATGTACTGTCGGTACGTGTGGCACCTCCGTACTTGTATAGATAATAATTTTATTAAATGGCAACATTATTTAGTAGAAACTACCTGTCTATTATTTTCGTTTAATCTATGCACGCACCATGGACCAAAATTGGATTAAATAATGCAATAATGTAATGGCGTTTGTATTATTTTGATATTTTAAAATCGATTCGTTTTTTTTGTTGATGTTCATTTTATGATGACAAGAATTATTATGTTTGTAGTTGAGTGTGTTTGACGCAAATTTCTGAGGTGAGGCTCGCCACCCATCAAGTCGCGTCGATTACCAGTAAGGTAGCAAAGAAGAGGGCAGAATCTCGGTTCGGAGTGTTGAATATAAGAGAAGATATGGAAGATAAGATTAATTGTGTGAATGTGTCGGAAGCAAGGAGTGTGTTTGTTTAAGGATAACTGTGATTCGTTAAAAACATTGTTAAGACGTATCTGTGTCTGTTAGTATTACTGCGTTTACGCTAACTAAAGTTAACTTTAACAGATGCTAATGTTAACCCCGATTAATAGTTATCGTTAACTGCTAACGTTAATATGGTCGTCTTAATGACTGTCTGACTGACAAACTCACTCATCAACGCAGAGCCCAAACGGCTAACCTAGAGAAGTGAAAAAAGGGATGAAAATGATCATCATGAAAAATGATTTTTAAATGTTTCTAAATAAGTTTGAAATTAATTTACATTCGCATCCTTATTTTTAAATAAATAATATTTTTATCATTGTTTTTTTCAAAAAAAAAAAAAAAAAAAATAGGATAAGGGCTGAAAAGTGTGCGTTTTGTTTTCCATCAAAATAGTCGATGTCTCTGTACCCTACTGCGTACAATGTATATAAATACGTGTGTAGTATGGTATGGTGCAATACTATGTCCAGCGAAACACCGTCTACGAGCAAGAAAAATTTGAGTCCTAACGCCTTTTTTCCGTCAAAAATAACCACCCGGGCGACGCCGGACAATGCGGCTAGTTATTACAATATAATGAAATGAATAGCTATTTATTTAAAATCTTAAAGAGCTAATGTAGGCTAAGTCCATTAAGATGGAGATATCGACCATTAAATCTAGATAGGTGGTCCATTAAAACATCATAAAAATGACAAACGTCTATCCTAGACTTACCTGACCTGTCACTTTGATTTATTATCGTCTTTCTTTTAAAATATCGGACTTTTGGCACAAATAATTAAGATTTTGATACGTAGGCATGAATGATTAATAGTTTATTGAGATTTTCCACCGATGTTACACATTGGAAGTTCATTATTACAAGTAAAAATGAAAATCCATAATAAATAGTATAAAATCCATGTAATTATGTACGTTATTATGAGGGCTTTAAAAATACCATAAAGATGTTCATACAATAAAGGGGAGTACTAAGGACAATCACAGGGAGGGCCCTCAGGGACCGAGTACTCAATGAAGATATAAGGCGGACCTGTGAAACCGAAGACATCGTACGATGGGGCAGGGGTGGGAGAAGATTCTGGAGGTACCACGTTAATAGGATGGATGACTCCAGAATCCCTTATGTCGTGGCCATTAAGGGTAAACCCACCTCAACCCCTGGATGTTTCAGGAGCTTCAGCTCATATGTCATCCAGTCTTTTACGCAAAAACATTTTTTTTTTCAAAGGAGGGCTCAAGGTTCGCCGGAAGGGCTGTACTACTCTGAACACCCTTATGCCCGATCCCACCAACTACCACCTAGGAAGCAGACCCCTAAGGAATTTCCATACAAAACCACAGATAATTTGAGTGATTATTATAACTGTCAAAACCTTTAAGATATAAATCCATACAAAATACAGCATGCAGCTCTACTAAGTTAGGTGGCCAAATATCTCCGCCCAGAATCTCCCTCACTTAAGTAGCTGCATGGTGTATTTTGTATGGATTTATATCTTAAAGGTTATGACAGTTATAATAATCACTCAAATTATCTGTGGTTTTGTATGGAAATTCCTTAGGGGTCTGCTTCCTAGGTGGTAGTTGGTGGGATCGGGCATTATTGTTCCTTGGAGGAGACTCTCACAGCAAGGATCTACACACTACTACATTTTTTTTGTATATGTTATGGCCAACGAGATCCCAGCTGGTCACCGACTCCCTGGAAGACCGCTAAAACGATAGAGGGACATTTGGACTTTAGCCCCCCGTGAATGAGGGCTTTCTTGAACAAACAGATCACAAGATCTAGGAAAAGATTCGGCAATCTGTTCTCTCTACCTACCTCGCAAACAGCGTCATTTTTGACAAGTGGGTTCTTAAAAAACCAAATCGAAAAATGACACACATAATAAAGATATGTGTACTTACAGCTATACTAAGTATGTACGTAGCTATGTACGTACAGTATTAATAATGATCTTCTCCATGGCACATAGATAATTCCAGAGCCAATCCACTTAGCTCTGTTACTGACTCCATTCATTGGTCTCCACTTCACCTTGAGATAACGCGGGTCACCTGGGCCTGGGATAGGCACTCGTATGCTATGTTCCATACGAATATTGTTGTACAATCAATGCAAGATAATCACATGTTTATATTATTTCATTGATGTTGTGATCCTCCTCGGAACACTATTACCACATCACATTATTACTACATCGTTTCCCTCTTATATTACTCTTTGATTGTTAGAATAAACTGGCAACTTTTTTTTAAAACTTGTTTCAAGAGGGGTAAAGGGATTATCGGAGTATCTTGCCTTTAAAATGATTTATTTAGGGCCGCTCTGTAATAATTTCGGCATTGTAGGTTACTTGTAAAATATACCATGTGGAAATATTGCGGACCTTTGACGGCTCTTATGGTTCCTATTCACATTGATATGGCTTATATGACAAGGTTCGACAATCAGGGCTACCAACAATACAATCTTGAACTTCACTTGCAGCTTACCTCTTCCGGCTGCCAAGATAAAGAAAATGCACTGTACTCCCCAGCTTCGTAGCTATCGGCTTCCTTGTAGGTAGGTACGGTAAGATAATAAAAAAAACAAATGCCAAGTTTGCATTGATTTATGCGTCGTATGAAACAGTTCAACGTTTGTATCGTTCGTCTATAACAGCGTAATCATTACCTATCATTATTACCTAGGCTACTAGGACTGATTGGAACGGTGAGGAATTCTGTGCACTAATTCGCGCATCCTTTTTAACGTCGCTAAATCACCTGTATGTCCTTGTTAACTCTAAGTGACCTATCGTCACGTGGGTACCAATATATATCTATACCTACTTACGACTAATATAGCGACTATAACATTTTTACTAGTTAGTGACACGTCAATAGTGACGGAAGTTTTTCATCATCTATTGCGTTATGGTGCACCGACAATTCGTCCCCTGACAGGTCGTCCCCCGACAGTTCATTCCCCGACAATCCATATCTTCATTTTGCATTCTTACATTCAACTGAAATATTTAAATTTACCCATTTCATTTCGATCATCAGCACGCCCTAGTGAATGTTTACATGAAAAAAAATTGTGAGCTCTCGGTTTTCCCTCAAGGAACATTAAAGAGCGTAGTAGAGTAGTATTGGTTATTTAACAAAAAACGCCTTTAACGGACTCTTCGTGAATTTTCGCGTGTACCTACCTACTAGTAATTAATTATTTTCGGGCTTTATGGAAACCTGAAAATTAATTCGAAGGTAGACTTACTTAGTAACAAATAAAGTATTATAAGGTATGTTCATTTAATTATTTTTCCTTCAGATGGCAACCCACGTGGAAATGTAATTACGAACAGGAAACAAACTGAAAGCTCTGTGTTGCCATTTCATATATCTACCATAAAGATAATAATAATTTTCTAGGTAGGGGAAAGTCGGGCATAACGACGAAACGTATAAGATGACGAATAATATTTTTTTAACGAATTAGTATAGGTGGTAATTCTAATTAAATGTGTCGCAATATTGCAGATGCCTACAGAATACCAAAAAGCCAATCTTTTTATCAGTTTATTATTTGAAAAATTGGACATATTTTTGAAGCCCTGTATCTATCTAGATGGGGCTGAAAAATAAGTTTGACCTGTGAAAATTGAAGGAAATTAAGGAAACATTAAAAAACGTAAGGTTTAGAAAATGTACTAAATAAAAAAAAAATGCATTATTTCGCTCCTCCTCAAGTTAGCACAAGCAAATTTTGCTCGATACATTGCGTGTAGCTTCACTGATAATCCATGAATGACATCCCAAAGTTTCAATAACTGATGATTTTTGCAAGGTTCCCATACCTTTGAAACCAATGACGATTGGGGCTAGTTAGTTTTCTATCTAGTTTCTCTCCCATATTGTGTTCGGTTCAATTTTGGAAAATTCGGTTTTTATTTCTTTTTACACGCTTTTATTCAACTTCACCTTCCCACGTATAAAGTTTCCGATTCAAATTTTTCCAATGTACCAGCATCTTGAAATTGTGCATAATCAATTTTTTTTTATATTTAATGATGTAAAAACTTATCGTCATGTGACCCGACCTTCCCCTACTCACTATTAAATATATCTTATGTCGTAATGTATTATGTTGGGTAATAAAATCAACCTTACTTGTCGTATAATACTCGTATAGGTTAGTATGTAATGTCGTATAGCAGTTCCCTTTACGGCAGGTATGTTTCAGACAAACCGAAAAATTTCCTGTTAGCATTTACATCTGTAAACGACTGCGCCGGAAACTGAACCAGAGATCGTAAACACGCAAGAAAGTTCGAATTATTTATCAAAAGTAGGGGTATTGACCACCGCCACCTTGACATTTAATCTCTAGCCATGATGTAGGATTAATACATAAAACGTTATAGGCGGAGTTGCCGTCATCGTCGCTAAGGAAATGTATATGGAATAACAGTTCCTTAACAACGAGTATGACAGACCACATATTATATTCTGTTACTAGTTTTGACAGGAGCGGTGGTCCTATACGATGATTATGCTATGTTGCCAACTGTTACAGCATGGCTAGAGTACCTACTCTAGGAGGCGGTGTATTGACGTTTCAAAAATTTCTAAAAACAGAAGACCTCGATAATCTTACTAAATATGGTTTGGAAAGAAATATTGAACCTTTATGTAAGGAATGACAGTAAAAAAATTTTTATATCTCGTATAGATTTCCCAAAAAAAAATGTGAAAAACACCTCTGATCTTTTTTCCGAAAGATTGAAACCCGTTTCCCGAAAGTGGCGGATTTTTTTTTTGTATTGATAAGATGCATTGAAATCTAGGGAATGACCGTAAAAGTTTTTAGATTGAAGCGAAATTAACCCCAAAAATGGAAATTACGCTACCATTTTATCGTGCGATTGTTCATGCGATTTTGAACCTTAGCGGCGCGGGAAAAGAGTGGTGTGGTCCGAGTCAAAAATCTCGTATCCATGGTGACCCATGCGGCAAATAACTCTGTACGGAGAATCGAATAATTTCCCGTTCATTTTATTCTTGTCTTTATAGTTTGACGTTTATGAAGGGCTGTTCAAAGTTTTAGATACAAATTTAAAAAAAAGTAAGCTGCTCGATATGCCTATTAAAATGTTGTCGACTTCTGATTCAGGGGGGGTGTGGCAGGGATGAAAGACTTATTTCCGCTAGGGTGACAGGTAGGTGTATCAAATGCCAGGAACGGCACGGAGTGAGTAAACGAACTATTCCGGGAAAGCCGGAAATCTCAGGTCGGCGGGGACCAAAGGCTTGACCGGTCAGCACCACGGAACTCTAGAAGTTCTAGAGGTCAGAGGCCAGTGATCCGGTATATCATTCGGTCTCGACTTGTGTTTATTTTGAGGTGGAATGTCAAAGGGTAAAAGGTATAACGTATAAGACAAATAGTAAATGCCTTAAGGATATTTTGTCACGAAACTTCTTGAAGGTATTTGGTTCCAGTTTAGATTTTTTTTCTTTTTTACTGTTTGCTTCGATTTCAGATAGATTTTGGTCAATTTATTTTACAAAAGAACGTTTTTTTTTATTGTTTTAAATTTTATACTATTTTATACATGGTTGGCGCAGTTGGTTGAGGCGGCAGTCTCTGGAGCGAGAGGTGCCAGTTTCAAACCCCGGACCTGGCGATGTATTCCACACTTTGCGATACAGGCTTTTAGCCTAGTGCAAGGTGTGCAGGAAAGTATTTGGGTTTGTGTATGCAAGCCCAGATCCTTCCTAAAAAATAAAAAAAACTATTGTGTCACAAATCACTCAGTTAGGGTGGACTGCCTAGTTATAAAAATAAAATAAAAATATTGTGTTGTCGATTAAATATGTTACATTTATCTATTCTGTAGTAATATTTGTATTAAAATATTTACCTACTATCTAATTCACTTTATAAAACAATGTACATTTTTTAGAAAAGAGCTCAATGTTTAACTTAATAATTAGTAAAGTCGAGAACTCTAAAAATGTCGAGATCTATCGATGAGTGCTTAAAAAATTTTTGCAGGCTCGTAGTGTTAATGAAAAAATGTGGTCCCTAGGCCATTTGCAGGCACTTGAACTCGTCAAAGTTACATGTTGACAGTAATATAGGTATACAAATAGAGATAAAACAATAAATTTACAGGAAAATTCAATGCCAAATAGAGTGTAAAAGGCTCTATTGGCACTTCGTCATGCTCGTAAAACTAGGTACATATTCTACAACACTCAATAAGCACATACAAATAAAATTAACAAAGAGATAGTAATATGGTAAGGTACAGATGTGACATTGCAGTACAGACTCACCGTCCTGCCGCCTGCGTTACAATCATACCTGGTTTCCATCAGGATTATGTAAGTTGATGATGATTCTGAACAGAGGTGGGCACCGTTGATCAAAAAGTTAACTTCGTTAACCGTTAAAGCGTTACATTTTGAATAATGTAGCGGAAGTTGAAGTTAATCCGTTAAAGCGCTAATGTAAAAAATCGCGGTTAAATGGCATGAAATGGAAGTACAACTACTATCACATTTACACTTTCGCGATTTATCCCAACAAAGTGAAATTTATTTTCCAACTCCCAACCCACATACGATACCACACATAACCCCATACAGCCCTTGGATTATCTAATGCCAGCGCCTCCAGTGGATGATGTCTATGCAAACAATCAAATATTAACGGACTTAATTAACGGAAGTAAAATGTAACGGAAGTTAAATAATCCGTTAATAATTTTTCTAAGTGAGGAAAGCGTTAAATCGTTAACCAAAATGTTAACTTCGTTAATTAACGATTAACTAATTAACGCTTTTCTGCCCAGCTCTGATTCTGAACCACCTCTGATGCTATTTAATAACATGATACTGTTGAAGGAGAAATGGTGCTAATTATATTATTATTTGATCAAAATAAACACACGGGGAACACACCGGTAATAAAACGAACAAATAATTAACATAAACAAACATGCTGCAGAAATAAATAAACAGAATTCAAGTCTGCATACAAAACTCTATAAAGACAGTCACTATTAGCCTGGCCACACACGTCACGAAGTTCAGTTCCGGAATCGACCGTTTTGCAAAAAAGTTCCGATCAAAACCTCTCTCTGAATTCAGCGTCACCCCGATTTTAAATTCAGAAAGAGGTTTTGGTCTGAACCTTTTTGCAAAACGGTCGATTCCGGAACTGAACTTCGGGACGTTTGTGGCCAGCCTTAGACTATACCTACTTGAAATTTCTGTATCTGTCGTCAGTTTAATTTAGTGTTAACATGTTATTATACAGGATGTTCAAAAAAGTACAGTCTAGCGGGAGTCTAGATATAGAGCAGCCCTGGGGGTATCCAAATACCCCCATTTTTTAAAAATAGTTTTCCTGTTAAGTTTTTTTTCGTATTTTTGTGTGAAACCAGACTAACAAGGAAGACGTTGTTGGTTACAAAGGCACAAATACGTAATTGAGATATATGATTTTTTTTAAACCTTGTAGACACAAAAACAATTATGTGCTGAGGTATCTTCCACCACGCCATGAAAAAAATGTTGAACCTCAAAATTAGATACAATTCCATAATTAAAAAAAAATTGACCAGAAAATGGAAGGGCAAGAATCGGATCCTTAATCTTTGATCTATCACCAGCAATAAATAATCAATTGATGGAATTCGGTCCTCATATTATGCAAACGAAAGTCCTCTCAGCTTCTGTACTAATGGTGAAAATAAATCACAAACAATTTCACAAATTTAAGCTCAGTCATTTTAGAAAATCAATGTATGGGGAACTTGGCAAAATTAACAACATTTTGAAATCTAAACGGGATGATACCTTAGGATGATGTGTTTCAGAATATCAGGCGTCCCCTCCACCTGTCGCGGTTTCCTTCTGCCCTCCGAATGTGGTTTCTGAACCCCTATGTGGTTTTCCTCAATTTTTAGAAAAACAGCAAGAGATGGAAGAAAACTGCCATAGACAAAAATAGTCCCTAAGAAATTCTCTACAAAATGGTTTCGACACAATTTTCGATAAGACTAGCAGTTTACCCGCAATATACGGTTGTAGTATCAAATTTTTCTCGAATTTTTGAATCTTCAAATGTTTTATCCAAATCGCTTGCAAAAGCTGCAGACTACTATACACTTATAGTACCCACCTGAAGCTTTCAGTAATTCAAGATCCACTTGAGGCGAGCGAGTTTAAACTTTCACTTTACAACTACTTGAACTTGAAAGCTTTCAAAGTTCTCAATTAGATTATCCTCTCCGTATAGTAAACACAAGTCAATTGTATTTAAGCCAATCAAACTGTTATGCACAGTGCAATAATGGCTTATAGCTACAATCAAATGGCAACATTTTACATTATTGATTTCTAACTAAATAGGAAGCTTGCTGAAATACTGAAATCATTTAGATTTTAGAGAGATTGAGAGAGAGAGTAAGGAGTGACGTGTAATTGATGAGTGACTTCGGGTTAGGATAGGGACCAAACTATGACGTCATGGTCATTTCCCACGGCATTAATGGTCAAAGTCGCATGAACAATCGCATGATAAAATGATAAAAATAGCGTTTTTAACTTTTTGAGGTTAATTTCGCTTCATTCAAAAAAACTTTTACGGTCATTAGGGAATCTAGGAAGATTTTATTGCATATTATCAACACAAAGAAAAATTCTCGGCAACTTTCCGGAAACGAGTTGCGGTCTTTCGGAAAAAAGTTTTTTGAGGTGAGAGGTGTTACTCACATTCTTTTTTAGAAATCTATACAAGAAAAATAATTTTTTACGGTCATTTGGACAATAATTTATCGATAATATTTCTAAAATAGTCTGAATAGGTGGCCCGGCCATGCATCATGTAATTGGCCGCCATGTTGTCATGGAATCGTGTGCAAGCATTATAATACATTTGGAAATCCATAGATGAAAACGCATTAAAATGGAACAGGTATCTTCTAATACAATGTTGCATCATCAGGTATTTAGAATGCTCCGGATATAACTACACTTTGTCCAATTCTCACATGCCGGCATTAAATTATCATTATATTATAGGTATTCAACATGAAAGAGATTGAGCTGATGGTCAGGGTCGTCCCTATATCTAATAGGCAAGTATAGCAAAGCCTAAGTGTGGCACTTTGAAGGGGCGGCAAATTGAGTAGGCGACAATCTGAATAAATAGGTACCTATGTACTAATGTATTGTATAAAATTTTTCGCCCGTGGCGCTAGCTACACCGTCATTTGTACCTACTGTACGATATACCCAATTAGATGCAAAGTTTTCCTCTGCACCCCCATTTTTCCTAAAAAATTTCGCCTGCAGCGCTATTTACTTGTTTCAATGCCAAATCAGTATTAAAACCTTAATTGCTCTCCATACTATGAATTTGAAAATTTTTAACCCAGGTTATCTATTAGTTTACACATATTTTTGGAGGCGGCATTTTCGTACTTGCCTTAGGGCGGCATTATGCGCTGCCACACACGCACTGATGTACAGTTAACTGAATCGACCGTTTGCAAAAAAGCTCCAACTAAAACCTTTCTCTGAATTCAGTGTTATCCTGATTTTGAATTCAGAAAGAGGTTTTGGTTGGATCTTTCTTGCAAACGGTCGATTCAGTTAACTTAACATCGGTGGGTGTGGGGAGCCTATATCTAGGGACGGCCCTGCTGATGGTATTATAGGTAAGTACAGCAGGTAGCAGTTAATCCATACTGCTATTCAGATTGTTATCATTAGAGTTTAATTGTCAAACTGTGCAATCAACTGTGAAAAGATTGCAATCTCCCAGACAATAGTTTGTTAGTGTTACATTGTTTTATATTAAATAAATTATATTTATTATGTTCATCAACTTTGTTGCAGAGGTTGCCATCTTTACTATTCTATTCTATTTTATCTCCTCATACCACCCCCCTAGCGGGGTAGGCAGAGAGAACAGATCGCCAGATTTTCTGCCAGAAAGCTCCGCGTCATAATATTTCACAAATATTAATATTGCCTTTGACGTCTAACGTGAATTAAATACTACCTTTCTCTAATGGAATACAGCCCATAGTAAAAGTTAGTCCTTAGGAGGTATACTTTCATTTAACATATCATTCGTTAATGGTCGCCGATGCCGATGGGTCAAAATGCCCATTCTCCTTTTATTGCATAAGTATTATCAATACAAAAAAAAATCTCCGTGATTTTTAGGAAATGAGTTTCTGTCTTTCGGAAAAAAGATTAGAGGTGTTTTTCACATTTTTTTTTGTGGAAACCTATACTTACAAAAAATAAAAAAAATCTATTACGGTCACTCCCTAGATAAAGGTGCAATGTATCTACTCTATTTTTTCCAAAGCATATTTAGTAACGGTTGTCGAGATTTAAGGTCTCCCATTGTTAGAAATTTTTAACTATCAATATGCGTATTCTCAAATAGAGAGAGATCAGATACCGATCACTATACGATTTAAAATGTTGACAATCTCTGTCTTCTACGATACACCGTACGCGTGTTAATATTAGGTGCACCGAGTAATATGTTTGGTTTGCATTAGCACAAACACATTAATACGTGCATCATTTACCTATGTAAATATTACAGTATAGGTAATAGTACCGCCATTAAATGACTGTGATTTCACCTGCACTGTGTGACATGCAGAGGTTGGCACCGTTAATCAAAAAGTTTACTTCGTTAATCCGTTAACTAAAAAGTTAACTTCGTTAATCGTTAAAGCGTTACATTTTCAAAAATGTAACGGAAGTTAACGTAATCCGTTAAAGCGTTAATGTAAAATATCGCGGTTAAATGACATGAAATAGAAGTACATAAGTACAACTACAATATCATATTTACACGATGTATCCCAACAAAGTGAAATTTCTTTTCCAACTCCCAACCCACATACAATACCACACATAACCCCATACAACCCTTGGATTATCTAATTCCAGCGCCTCCAGTGGATGATGTCTATGCAAACAATCAAATATTAACGGACTTAACTAACGGTAGTAAAATGTAACGGAAGTTAAATAATCCGTTAACAATTTTTGGAGGTGAGAAAAGCGTAAAATCGTTAATCAAAATGTTAACTTCGTTAATTAACGATTAACGGATTAACGCTTTTCTGCCCAGCTCTGGTGACATGTTGTTCTAAACGCAGCAATTAGTAGGCCGATGTGGTCTTGTCTATAACTCGCATTTGGTCTCCATGCCAAGTCTTTAATATGCAACGCATCTAGTAGTAGGTAATTGAACACGTTAATAATTGTTGATGCATCATATAATTAGTATTATGTGTGTATACGTCAACTATGACGTCACGGTCATTTCCCGCGGCATTAAGGTTCAAAATCGCATGAACAATCGCATGTTATTTTAACTGCTTTTCTTATTTTTACTTTTTGAGGTTAATTTCGATCCATTCAACTTTTACGGTTTTTCACTATACTCCAAGCAATAAAGGATTTTGCTTTGCAATAAGAGAAGTATTTCTGATTTTTGGATATGTTATAAAGGTGAGTCTTGTGGTTCAGAATCCAAGTTGTGACCTCCCCACCCTGGTGCGTTGACTAGGGCGAGTCAAAAATCGTCGATTTTCCGGCCATTTTCCAGTTTAATGATTATAACTTTTTACAGGTGCACTCTAGAGAAAAATATATTAAGTAAGAATTATATAATATTAAATTTCCTATAACTTATTTCATCGAGTTTTTTCGTTATTTTATTATCAAAAAAATTACGCATCGTCCAAAATGCAATATTTTTGAAAATCTATCTACTCGTATATATTTACGATTTATCCAGTTTTCTTATGATTTTTCCGTAACGGTAGGTTGTAAAGGAAAATGATATTAGTAAAAGTTGTAGAAAAATAAATTTACTATAAATTCAATACTAAAAAGGATTACCTAGGACTAATATTAATGGAGCTACGTTGTTTTGAAGGGTGATAGGCTGAATACTTGCAGTATAATTTGAGTATACAAAAATTGCAGGAAGCAATTCCAATTCAATAAAAATACGAAAAGAAGACACGTTACAAGATTACATAAATTTCTGTAATATTCGCTGTAAATCATATTCAATATTATTAAGCTGACCCATAAAATGGTGGATTTAATGGACATGCTGGACTGTTAATGGATTTGCAAGATAACTCTGATGTATTTCTGAAATAAATGAAATATCTTGTAGTTATTAATGATTAATTTAATACAATGTTGCTAATCTATTACACGGTATAATTATTTTTCAGTCGGTGTTGCAATACTCGTAATATGTATGTTAAAATGTTGCCAGAGATTTATGTGTGTTTAATAAGTTGGGTTATAAATATACGTAAGTATATTTCAGTTTATCCAAAGGAGAATGCTAAAATAAAAAAAAAAAACAGTCCTGGCGCAAACGAAATGCAATGTTAGTGTAATCTCATGTTCAACTAATACTAATATGACTGAAGATTTTTCGACTGAAGAATTTACACTGAAGGAATGTAATTTGGGGGTGGGGTGTGCCGGGGGTCTCCCTTAAGGCTAAACCTGGCCTCACCTCATAATATAGATTTGCCTAGAAGTGCGGGTAAAGAGGTCGCTATTAATGCGCCTGAGCTACCCGGGGTTATGGAGGGCCTTAAACCCGCGGGATTCCTTCAATGAAGAATTTATTTATGTAAATTGTATTATAATAAAAGAAAACAGCAGAAATAAAAGCATATTATGCTTTTATTTCTGCTGTTTTCTTTTCTTTTTTGTACTCATGTATGTATCTGTAAATAAATAATTGGAAATATGTTTCAATCCTTGGACAACGACACTGAAGGAATGTATGTTAGGGGTGGGGTTTGTCGGGGGGCTCCCTTCTGGCTAACCCTGAGCCCACCATTGGGTTTGTAATTATTTGTAGTATTTATATTGACCAAATTGATTCTGTGTATATGTCAAAGGCTTCTGGCCGTTTATGATTTAATAAATGATAAATAAATTGTGGTCTACTTTTTCAAATTGTCTTATATCTAATGAAAAATATTGATACGGTTATGTGACGGTACAACTCCAGTATGATATTATATCGATTTTTGATGAACCAATCACCGTGTTTTCCCATCACCATAACATAATATTCTACCTATGTTTCTCTCGATTGCAGGGAAAACTAATTTTCCGAGGTATTGGCATCACTACACGCGTGTCTACCTTGAACGTGTATGTATTCGGAATAGGGATGACAAATCACATTAAAAACCATCGATTCGATGTCCTGAAAAGATACGATGAATTTTTAAAAAAACATTTTTAATAAAACGAACAACAATAGTTTCTTTTGCAGAATTTCCTGTGTTTTAACATTCAAAATCGCGGACCGAAATTTAGAATTAGGTTTGTTTTACGTTTTAGGGGACAATTTCGCTTTTTTCAAAAAAGTTTTATGTGAACGCATATTACAAGTATCACTACGAGAAAGTTTTTTTTTCATTTGCGATCGGAATTATTTTCTTTGAAATAAAATTTCAGAAGCTTTTTTCATTTTTTTTATTATCTGAAAGATTTGTAATGGTAAATCACCAAATGAAGGTTCAATATGTGCCTACCTAATTTCAATATTTATAAATCATACATAGTTAGTCAGGTTGCTGAGATACTTGTTTTGAAAAACACCATTTTGGCAATTTATCCATCAACATAAAAATTGGTTAGCTATACTTTCCTACTAATACAGGGCGGATCATTAATCCTTGCACAAAATACAGTTGGTATTTTTTTTTATTAATAAGAACAACAATAAATGAGAAATTAATTTTCTAAACACAATAGTACATTAAGTACATGGTTGGCGCAGTTGGTTGAGGCGGCAGTCTCTCGAACAGGAGGTGCCAGGTTCAAACCCCGGCGCTGGCGATGTATTCCACACTTTGCGATACAGGCTTTTAGCCTAGTGCAAGGTGTGCAGGAAAGTATTTGGGTTTGTGTATGCAAGCCCAGATCCTTTTTAAAAAAAAAAAATATATCATCAAGGTGTCCTCCATCTTGCCGCTGGCCCTCCTCGAATGAATGAAAAAAAAACTTATTAATGAAAAAAATAAATAATACAAACTGTTTTTTCATTTTTATTTTTAGGGCTATTTCCAAAGTACAAGGATTAATGGTCCACCTTTAGTATCGCTTCAAATACAAAATTCATCGAAAATTTCATCGACATTTTCTTTGTGTTTTGTCAATTGATGGCGGTTGAATGATTGACATCCCTTGTGGGGTAGAAGGGGAGAAAACATAGAAGTCTTTAACTAAAGACGATCAATCAATGTCTCAATAAATCAATCAGACATACATATGATATTATTGGATATATTGCCGACTCGGAGGTTCGATTCCCTTTCATCTATTGATCACTTCCGGAGCGGTGGAGGCAGGTAATGTTATATTGGGTATCAATGCTAGTTAATGATCCGGGTATAGATAATAGTAATATCTATAGGTATGAACAATATACATGGGCGTCGTCTGCTTCGAAGCTTGGGGGGGGAGCAATTGAGATATTTTTTATTTTATTTTATTACCCAAGGTGTGTATGTACAACATTATATATCTCCAAACAATTACATATGTATAGTTCACACCTTGTCCTATTAATTGTAAATACAAATAAGCTATACAATATAATATAAGTACAGTATTTTGATATTGATTTAGGATTAAAATGAATAAATAGCGCCGCAGACGAAATTTTTAAGATAAATTGGTGAATTGATGAACCTGTATACTTTTCAATAGTTTTGCCTCTGGTTATATTGTATAAGCAAAAGGACCGTGTGACTAACGCCGCAGGTGAAATTTTTGGTGTAAAATACCAGGAAAGTAAGGAAAGGTCCTAATTTCGGAATTGACTAAAAAAAGTGCCGAGATTTCAACCCGCTACCTCCCATAACATTATAGAGCTTACGTATTTAATTATTTACCCCCAATCAAAACACTATTATTTTAACGTATGAAGACTGTGCGTACATAGAATAAGTGCGGAGTGTAGGTAAATCTTCACATTTATTTCATACTAATTAGTGAGCCGCTCCCCCCATACTGTAGTCTTATTCCCTAAACCACGACATCAGGACTTTTTCATAATTTAGAATGTTAAGCATGTTTTGTCCTTTTTCGACGAAAGCTTTCCTATTTTTGTGCCTACCTGCAATTACCAGTGCCGGTCATAGTAAACTTTTTGCCCCTTCTATCTTACCTCTGAATATAAATTATAACTTAGATATAAAAAGATGTGAAAGTGTCTTCTAGTTTGTATATTATTTTTGTTGTATTCTGTGTTGTTGCATAAACAACTTATTAGTTCACATTCATAAATTATATTTTCCTTTTACCGAATCATCTCCCTCTTACATATTCCTGGCTTCAGCTTAGTGATGTAAAGCAGATCACTAAAACATCGCGTTTACTAAAATGTTTGCATCGAATTTATGCAATTTTGTTTTATTTTATTTTCAAAAGACGCAAATAATGAGACACTAACAATAAATATATGCAGTAGAAAAAATAGGCTGGCAAATTCCTCAATGCGATAATTAGCTCCTTAAAAAAAATCATGTTTGTTACCGAAATAATAAAAAATCACATTCTGCAAAACGAATTTCCAATGAGTATTAAATACATGTAACATAGCAGCACTTCTGTCTCCACAGTTGAACTTTTTGACTACTGTCGTTACTACGATATTACTCTTTTTGGCCGTCGCGTCGTGGCCTAGCCGATATTACCGATTGTCATCACAAAGCTACGCCATAAAAACTCTGAGGGCCACATTCTCTGGATAATGACGTAGAAATGTAAATCACAAAAAAAAGTTTTTGAAAAGTAATGAAATGAAAAATGAAAAACATTGGAAAAAAAATGAAAAGAGATATGTGCCATCCAGATAAAACCAAACCAAGTAATCCGCTATAGTATTTTTTGTATGTTTGAGCTAGATACCTAGTACTGCTTCCGAAGTATTGACATTTCATCGAATTGTTGCACTGTATTTGTCATCCCTAAATTTCGTTCAACCTCTCCTGTTTTATAAGAATGATTTACATTGTTTTCACTCACTTCCCTTAAGGAAGGTATAATTCAATAAACCTCTTGTTTTTTCTTTCCTTTCTTCTTCTTCTTCCTTTTGTCCTGATTCAAAATAAAAATAATGACTTGAATCTTACCTTAAGACATGCAAAGTAAAAATCTAAACAACAACAACATCTAATATACAAATGCATTCGTCTCATCGATCGATGAGAAAATATATTTCAATTACTGTCAAACAATGGCGCAGGATTCACGTAGATTTTCTATACTATCACTTAATTGTTTTTTTCGCTCGTTTGCAGTCAGTTAAATACTAAAGCTAAAGTAATCTGTCTTTTACTTTCGTAGGATGAATGCTAGATTTAAGGAATTTAATTGATGAAATGGGAATTAACTTTGATATGAGAAAAACCCTAAAATTTATCAATTTGACGTATAATCTACTTTACGCTCGAAATTTCATATAACGACAAATCCTGGAGTTTTACAAATCGCAGCTTGGTGTAAAATGCCGCTTTGCTCGAACATGAGAATTTCAATTCATTATAGACTACAGCTTAGATAAGTGTTAGATATGGTCAAGTTGGTAGCCATACTTGTTATTTTTGTATGCAATTTGATCGTGGATTTAAGTATCACTTCTGTCATTTTCATACAATATAAACATTGCCGACACATGATATTTTTATCGTGTTATATTCGTGTTATTTTGCTGTTTTGTTCACTCGAACCGTGCTTTGATTATTGAAAATGAATATATTATGTTATAATACTCACAATAAAGTGATACGAAAGACGCATTACAGTAAAATAATACAGAAAACTATCACGACAATTACGTCAACGTAATTTGATAATAATTATAATTATAAACTATCTAGCACAAAGAACAGTGTTCAAAACAAGTAAACATTATTTTAGTGGTCAAATATTCAAAGCACAATACGGTGACACAAAACATTCACAAGATTTACGGGCTAGATTTAGGATAAACGGACATTGATATTCTCGTAAATTTAACATAAGCTCTAGATAACGCAAAATTAGAGTTTACGGGCCGCTTAAACAGAATTGAAATTTTGGGCCTTAGGGTCCCACGTATTTAAGATGTAGTTTGGGGTGACTTTTTACCATTTTGTTGAAATCAGTTGTTTTAATACTAGGTTCTATTAACGAAGAATGTTTTTTTTTATGTACCTACAGGGTGTCCGGTAAATCAACGCTATCCCGTGGAAGGGTGATAGACCAAATCATAACTGACCAGAATATCCTAATATGACCTTTATGTTTATTTATTTGTAGATCAATTCATTCATTCTATTAACACAAAATTTTGTGGATCGAGAAATACCCATTCGTTAATGGCTTGGCTATGTAGCATCATCTACGAGAAAATATAGAGATATCAGAAAAAAATGTAAGTACCTAATCTAGATACCTAGTACTTACCTACCTGTGATTTCTATTATTGGTAGAAGGTATAGCTATGGAATTGGAGTACTTTCAGTATTTTATATATGTCTCTAATATTGAATGGATGTATTGTTGTATTGTGGAGACCAGTCTTTAGGATGAACACAATGGAGATGGGGCTTAATATTGTCAGGACCGGTAGTAATGGAAAAGTGTCAAGGAGTTTCTACAATAGTTTTGGGATTGGTTGATTCTACTACTAGACTTATACCATTACGGTGTATCCCAGTGATTGAATACTTAATCAGTAAATATCGGCGTGTATGTACTAGGTACGTATTTTTCCAATTAATAATTATATTGATATTTAATAACTTTTTCTCGACATTCATATCTGATATTTTTTTATCATTATTGTTTCATCAGACTGAAACTAACCAGTTACATACACTAATCACCTGCTCTAGTATTTATCGGAGACAAGAAAATCGTGAAAAGGACTGCCCAACAGCAAGCGCGATAGATAGGCCATAACATCAAGCATCCCGGCCTGCTCATCAGCAGAACAGAAGGAATGGTAGAGGGCAGTAATGTGAGAGGTCGCCCACAAGAAGCAGTTACATGGACCAGATTATTGAGATTCATTTCCGTCACCCCCCCTCGCCCCTTCTGCCGATATACTCATACAAGGTGTCCGGTAAGTTCGTCTGAAATAAATTCGTCTCAAATCAATTGGTCTAAAATCAATTAGTCTAAAATCGATTCGTCTAAAATCAATTCGTCTAAAATTAACGAATTGATCGTTAGGCAAATTGATTTTGGCCGAATTGATTTTAGACGAATCGATAATTAGACGAATTGATTTTAGGCAAATTGAATTTAGACGAACTTACCGTAAACTCCATACAATAAGGCACTTATATCAAAAGCACCACGTAGAAAAGGTCTGAAATAATGTAAATGAGCCACTGTTTGATATTCACTGATAAACGCGAGAGAGTTACCTAATATAAGTGGAGTGTATGGGATGAATCGGTCAGGTATTCTAGCGAGAAATATTTATGATATTTACAGTTGAATAGGCGACTAGGGGGACTAGAAAGGAAGAAGAAAAGGATAAACTTTTCAATATATTTTCACAGGAATCTTGACTTATTCAATGTCCTGGAGAGTTTATACAGGAAAATGGATCTTAAGTGCAGCTGACCATGAAGTGAAGAAAAAAAATGTAGTATAGTAGTGTGTAGATCCTTGCAGTGAGAGTCTCCTCCAAGGAACATTAAGGGTGTTCAGAGTAGTTTCGGGAGGGGTTTGTTGAGGGGAGTCCTTCCGGCGAACCTTGAGCCCTCCTTATTTGAGAAAATGTTTTTGCTTAAAATACTGGATGATATAGGAGCTAAAGCTCCTGAAACATCCAGGGGTGGAGGTGGGTTTACCCTTAATGACCATTTGTGGAGAGATTCTAGTTTTATTCCTAAACTTGTTTCAAATGTATCCATCTATTCTTTCATCTATCCTTGCTGGGTAGACAGAGAAAGTGAAAGAGAGATTGTTCACTAGGGCGAAATTATCGTAATACGATTTCTTCTAGAATAACCTCCTTATAATATCTCTCTGAATGGCAAAACATTAGGTCCAATTCTATAAATTTTTGATCTAAAATACGTAAGTGTTTTAAAATTATTTTTATAAGACCTGGTCCGATCATGTCGACCAGATCCTCAAGGATGGACGCGATTTGAGTAAAAGGAATCGGAGAGCGTGTATGACAAATTGCATGATAATGACAGAGGCTAGGAGTGTGTCTAAGGATAGGGCTGTCTGGCGCTCTGTCCTCTCTGCCTACCCTGCAAGGAACGTGGCGTGAGGGTATAGATAGATTTATATGAAATAATTGAAAATAGAACGCCTTATTTTGATCGTCGGCTGGTTTAATGTGATCATTTTATACTATATATATATATATATATATATATATATATTACATTAACCAATTCTAGTCCATCCATCTGAGGAAGGGCGGTCGTCTGGGACTGACATGGACCGATCATCAAATCCTCAGACATCGGACGGACGCGTTTTGATTGAAAGAAATCAGAGAGCGTGTATGACTAGTTGCACGAAAGTGACGGAAGCAAGAACGTGTGTAGACATAGAGATAGGACAATCTGGCACTCTGTCCTCTCTGCCTAACCCGCAAGGTACGCGACATGAGGAGATAGATCTATTTTGAAGGATGATTATGCAATCGTGTAGTTTCTGAATATTGGACAAACCAATGTCGACCATAGATTCAGAAGAAATTGCTCTATTCCATTGTATAGTATCTATGGTGAATTACTTTTCTACTGTACAAATCCTTCCGTATTTTATACCTGAGGCGCAATACCATATATTTATCTCCTTAATATATAGAGTGCTTTCTGAGCTGTCAGAGTAAATTCTGAATATTGTATTAATATTGTCGATTTATCATATCTAAATCACATTTTTTTTTGTTCAAAATAGTACATACAAAACAGTTTACGCTGGAATTGCCCAACTAGGTACAACCTGTATTTGGGTTAATCCCTCAAATGTGCAACAATAATAAAACATAAATAAAATAGCACAAAATAAGATAAAACAGATCAAAATATACCAATTCCAATCTCTAGGGGGGATCCCCCTTGGCGACGCCCATGGTTAAAGAGCCTTTTGGCTCGACCATGTACATCAGATTTTTATGGAGGGGCGTTTTTTGAGCGTATGGATGGAGTATGTTGTGTATGACGAATTGCATGAATGTGACGGAAGCAAGAAGTGTGTGTGAGGATAGGAAAGTCTGGAGATCTATTCTCTTTGGCTACCCCGCAAGGGATGCGGCGTGAGCGAATAGAATAGAATTATAAAAAAATATTCCCTAATAATTCACATCCATACAAACATTAATTTCCCAATAAAACACACAAGGTAAACATTTCATGAAGGTATAATACACGCATATACAACATATATCGTATACATAAACATATAATTGTACCTTTGTTTGTGCAATTACCTCTCGCATAGGTACAGGTCCCTCGGGTAATAAAATCATTTATTATTTTTAAAATCTCATGCAGTATGCTACCAAGTAATATGGATGAATATTCAGTGAGTAGTGAT
Organism: Ceraclea dissimilis; assembly: GCA_963576895.1. NCBI lineage: Eukaryota > Metazoa > Arthropoda > Insecta > Trichoptera > Leptoceridae > Ceraclea > Ceraclea dissimilis. Next base: position 15,251,488 of record OY756370.1, read on the forward strand.
GGGCGATTCTTCGATAGCGCAATCGATTATATCGATAGTAAAAAATGAATGCCTCAGAAAAGACCCATGCTGGATTTCACCAACTTTTTAGGTGAGGAGTAGCGGAGATAGGAGCCACCACCTGGCACAAATTTTGTATGAAAAATAATGATAAGTCCTGTCGCGTTTTGCTCCTGTCTTCGCTATGCCTTACCTAAGAAGTTGGTGAAATCCAGTATCAGTGTGTTCGATCTTAATATTTTTTAATTGTGTATTGTTTTAAAAATAGTTTGTGATTTGGGAGACAAATCATATTTCATTGCATGCAGTTCATAAACAAATATCACAACTATTCGATTCTATTCAAGAAAGTCATTTATAACAATCGATTTTTATAAGTCAAAAATAATCAATTCGTGCAAGTCAATTGTAATTTTGTGGCTGTAAGTAAAACACTGTTGTAGGTAAACCTTCCATCACCTTCAAAATAGTCGACTATCAACTTGTTACGTTATCCGATGCATCGCTTGTATTAGCGCACTACGATTTTTCGTATTTTATTTTACATCGTAAGTTAATTATATTGGTGTTTCGATTGTTCGTCGCTAACGCCCATCACTAATCTAAAGGAGGTATGCCACTTTTATTACCACTCTCGTACTGATTGTCATAGCTCCACAATAAAACAACATATTGCACCCTAAGGGATGTTTTTTGGAATCACACCATTAACGTTTTGTTTTACCTTGGTCAGGTTGTAATTTAAATTTTACGTTTTTTTTACTACCTACTGACCTACAGGTTGATTGTACTGATAAAATGGAAAAATACCAGTAAATTTGAATCATCCACTATCGATAAATACGGGAATTCTGAGACTTTGTGTAACGTAAGATTTGGCCGAAACGTCGGACTAAAAAAAATCACATTTCGGGCTTCTGTCACATTCATGCTATTCGCCAAACACACTCTACGATTCCTTTCACTTAGAACACGTCCGCACTTGAGAATCTACATAGTCGAGCCATGTGGTTCTGGGACGGACGCGCTTCCTAATAGGTACTTAGGTATATTTTCTTTGTAATTCTTTCGTCGTTCATTCTCTCTACATGTCCCAACCATCTCAACTTGTTCACTTTAATTTTAGTCACGACATCCGTTTTACGCTGAATTAAAATTATGAATTTAGTAGTCCGTGAGCCTAAAAAGTTTGGAGACCTCTACTCTAGTCTATTGTCACAGGGACAGTGTACGGTAAAAGAGGGTTTTCTTGACCGACGAAAACCACGTGTGTTACCACCTACCTATATGTAGAAGATAATTTGTCTTGGTAGATACTAGATAGTGAATTTTGACATCTTGGGGCGTCATCCAATCAAACTCACACAAAGTGTTCCAATTTCAAAAGCAGATTTAATTTATGGTCTACCATAGAGAAAATCATCCCTCAAGTAAGTAGTACGCATTTCCCTCGCCAGGGGCGTTTGTGTAGACACATTCCGTTGTAGAAGTACGCAACAATTTATTGTGTTTTTGACTGATAGCTTTGGTTTCCAGGAGAAAATCTAAAACTGAAATTTCGTAAGTGTTCAAATTATTTGGAAACGTGAAATTGTAAAACTAGAAACTGTATGAAAAGTTACATTTTAAAGATTTCTCTTGTTGGATTTTTTTGCAATAATTCGAAAACTCTTAGTCGCATGAAAATGTTTATTTTCATTTCATTTTAGTCGTATGAAAATGTTCATTTCGTTCGATAGCTTGTTTTGTCGCCAAAAGTATAGCAACTAATTAACTTTTAAACTACGAGTGTTCTCTCGTAGCTCATGGATTTTACTTTTTTTACTTATTTTACTTTTTTAAATCCAATATTTTAACGTACCATTTCGGGTAAACAGCTAGTTCTATAAAAAAATGTGGAGTACATTTATTATAGACAATTTATTAAGGATAATTTTTGTCACTGACCATTTTTTCTTACCATATCCCTTAAAAATAAAAATAAAAACGTTTGGGGTACTTATGCGAGTGATGGGAGACTGTGAAATCCGAATCCAGAAGATCTTCGGGAGATTTATGGCCATCTGCTATTTTTTTGAAAATCCAGCCGACGCGACGATCAGTCATAAGCCTGATGGAAAGTCCATCCTCTGCTGTATATCTGTTGAGATAACTCTTGTTATATTAAGCCATCTGCTACATTGAAAATCGTACGCTAGTCGTTGGTTGCGGAGCCCTGTCTCGAGGGTGATGAGTGTCTGAAAGGTATAGTCACGCCAAGAGTGTGTCTATGTGTAATCTGGGGCCCTGCTTCACCTGAGGGCTCCCCAAGGGCCCGGAGGACTGTGTCCGAGATTAAATTAAAGTTTACACCTTCACAAAGCCCCACACCTACCCTACCCTACCACCTATTATGTTTTACTCTCCGTCTAGTATTACAGTGTGTAGTATGTCTTTCACTACTTTGAAATTACTAGGTGTGATTGGAATAATAAAGAGCTGCTACTTTTTACAGGGCTTAAATCATTCGGTAAACTGGGACGAAATAGCAGATATTATGACACTCATGAATGATCTCATTTAATGCTCTGCTATTTTTCACGGCACTCCCTCTCTATATGGTTGCATTTTTCAAATACGCAGGCTCTGTTATGTCGTGATACAACTTGTTTTACCTATAAAATTAGACATTTAAAGATGGGTGTTTAGGGTTCAAATTTCGGTGATGACTTATATATTTATAATGCACAATGCAAGCAACAAGTTCACTGTGAAATCTGCTAGAAAGTATTTATATGTGTGAACGAGCAAGCTAGTTCTTTCTGCAAATAAAATTGCGTACTATCATTATTCTGTCAGGAGTCCAATAATAGCGGAAACAGTTAATTTTAACGCTCCCATTATTTTTTGTCTCCCACAACCTACCCGCTACTAAAATTATATCATCTATCCATCTCTTCTGTAGCTTTCCGACATCTATTTTGCTTGCCATGGCCATTCAATAAGTCTATATATGTCCATTTACTATTCTGTGCCTCAGTAGATAAACTTCGGGAGTCTACTTTTTTCCGTTTTCGAACTAACTATGTAGATTTTATTAACAACTTGAATAAATCTGCATTATTAGTTAAAATACGGAAAAAACTGGACTCCCGTGGTTAATCCACTAAGGCACAATAATATTTTGTCTTGCTGTGTCCCGTATTCCAAAAATACTATTATGAATCAAAATTATTTTTAATTCGTGCGAATTTCCAAACGGCTGCTTTTATACAAAATGCTACTGTTACTTTTATTACGCTAGTTTATAACATCTGTAATGTAATTGCTACCCCCTGTAACTCCTGGTCTCCCGTGACACGTGGATGTAATGATTATGTTGAAGAGAATGTTGTTTACGATCTTTTATTGCGACTGGAACTTTCTGGAACTTTCCAGGTTTTTCCAGAAGCTTATAAACTTGTAGGTCGGTATATTTGTTCCTTATATTTTTCTATTCTATTCTAGTGCCCTCACTCTACGTCCCTTGCGGGGTAGGCAGAGACAACAGACTGTCAGACTTTCCTATCCTTACACATACTTCTTACTTCAGTCACATTTATATAAATCATCGTACACATTCTACGATTCCTATTACTCAAAACTCGTCCGTCCTTAAGCAACTAGTTGACATAATCCTTTACTTTAATGCAATTCGTCATATGTACTCTACGATTCCTTTCACTCAAAACAAGCCCATCTTTCAGCGACTGGCTAACGTGGTCCTTTACATTCATGCAATTTGTCATACGCCCTTTGCGATTCCTTTTACTCAAAACTCATCCATCTTTGAGAAACTGGTCGACACGGCTGAGCCAAGTCGGTCTTGGACGACTGCGCTTTTTTTCACCGAAGTATATTTTCGTAATCATTTTTCATCATTGAGATTTCTAAGTATTTATTCGATCTTCAGGTTCAAAGTTCAATGAAAATAAACTCAGAATTCACCAACATTCATTCACCAAATGAAGTTCAAATCTACTGAAAACTATAATAATTTTTACAATTTCGTTTTATTGACTTTTAAGGGGAATTAAGTTGATATAAAACTAATTTCACTTATCTTTTAAATCAATCTTTATGTAAGTAGTCGAAATTGAGATTCACCGGATAGCAATTCGGGCAGATAGCCGGATACCTCAAGATTCGGCCAGATAGTTGAATACCTCAAGATTCGGCCAGATAGCCGGATACCCCAAGATTCGGTCAAATGTGATGCCGGATACTCGGATATCAATGGCTCGGATAACATGCCTAATGGATTTAGTTATTACTGATTTATGATTTCTACTACTTACTAGAAAAGCAGATGTGCAAGCCCGATTTTTCTTATATCTGTCTATTCCCTTACCTCCTTGGGGGGTAGCTAAGGTGGACAAAATGACGAAATACTCTTTTTATACATAGAATCATTGCTTCCGTCACAAAAATGGTCATTTTGAAATAATTAATATGGACGAAATTGCTATTTTTTATCTTAAGATTTTGGTTAAAAATAAATCTAATGAGTCAAAATCCAAAGTAGATTAATAAAAAAATCTTTTGAGTAATTTTTTTCACGGATAACAAAAAAATCCGAATACCGAATTGAGGCCGGAAATCCGTCGCGTCCTTAATTTGAAAAATCGAACAAAATTCTGTTTCACATGTCATTAATCTGTCTATAAATTCCTTTTTTATAAAAGAGAGATTGAATGTAGAAAGGTAATAGTAAAGATACGTACCTAGTATTAAGAGGTAGGGAGATGGTATGTTACTTTTTGTAGAAATGTCATTTAATTCAATCAGATTGCAATTACGATAATATCCCAACAGAGTCAGGCTACGGTGGAAGTTATTACAACACTGGATCCTGTGACACTCATTATAACTTTACTTTCGCTATTATTTATTAAGTTAAAAGTGTAAAAAATAAATAAATGATTGATAAACAGAATGATAATAATACTAATAAAAAATTGACTGTTTTGGGCGCCGTTTAGCGATAAAATCACCCCAAGGGCACCTTACATTTTTCTTTATCGCCATGTAGGATCGTCACGAACAGTAAAAAATGATAGATTAAATCACTACATAGGATCGTCACAAACAAAATAATAAAAAAGTTTGGCTAACAAACAGAAGTTATCAATTTTACAATTATGTATTGTGTAGTGTGTGTACACACATCATATTTTGATATTTTCATTTAAAGTAAGACTTAAACGGGACGGAATGGGTTTTAGGAGAGAGTAATAAGTTAGGAAGTATTTATCCAGACTGCAAGCATTGTAGTACCTACTGGTTTTTTGAGCTGCTGTAGACCTGCGCCTGGATTTTGGGTTTGATGCAACCACTATTGCATACACGTTTTCTTTTGTCATCAAAATCAATATGATTCTGCTCAAAATATATAGTCTTCGAGTAGTTCTTATGCAACATTACTAAAATACATATTATGGTGATTACGAGTTTAGTAAATAATTTAAATTAGTAATTAAACGCACTCTTTTATAATTACAATCTATTATACTCGAACGTTTTCGCTCTTTCCACTTCCCACACCACTGCTCTTGAAAATGCTCGTTAGTGTGGGAGAAAACATTCGAGTCCAATAAATTGTATTAAAAATCAAACAGTGTATTTAAATAAATAAATAAATAAAACTTTATTGGCCAGTAAATATATGAAACAACAAAAACAAGACAATACAGTGTGCTAAAAGGCGGACTTATTGCAAAAGCAATATCAATTTAAATTAGTCATCATGAATTTTCACAATCTCAACACGAATACCCTGCAACCGTAGTTGAGTAAATTATAAAAAAATATGAATTCGTGAAGTTACCATTGAGGTCACCACACAATCAGCTGTCAGTATGCGGTCTATCGTGAAAAACTCTTCGTTTTCTCCTGCGGCCCCCACATTCCAATTACCTTTGTGATCAATGACTGACCATCACAGGGGGGGCAGGGGGGGCAGGGAGACCTATAGGTAGTCGGAGAATGGCGCTAGGTGGAGCTCCCTGGAACCATGAAAGGGCAAGAGATATGGGGGCCATAATATGCCTTAGGGGGAATACACTCTTAGGTACTTATTAACAGCATACAATATTTTGACTTGTTTGCGTTGATACAAATTATTGACAAGGTAAATATTGGACTAAACCTAAATTATTTTAGGTATTGGAACTGGATTTTTCTGCATTGCGCAGATTATTATTATTATTTCTTACGGCTTCTGCCACCGTTGGGCGGCAACGTCAGAAGATACATACAGGATCTGCTACATACAGGAGACATGTACCCTACAGAGCAACATCCAGGCTTCCAAGCCATTTGAGGGCATTAGGGGTGGCATGTGGATATCTGCATATGGTTCAGGGAATGCTCTCAGAGAACAGTCTTCGACAATGTGCTTGATGGATTACACTGGAATGAAAATACATAACAGATTTTTACTCAATAGAAGCGAGAGGTATCTCCATTCACATATTGTAGCTTTATATGAACTCCCTTGGGGAAGAAGCAGGGTGGAAGTTCCGAAGCTTACGAGTCGGCTTTGGCTGGGTTAAGTGATCACTTTGCGCCCGGGGCATCGTTCACCTATTCTATCACATCCTGCTGTCAGTTGTGTATTAAAAAAATACTGAATTGACAGCAGGATGTGGTTAAATTTCCATGCAGAAGTATTTCAATACAATTTTCATTCACTTGTTTGGCGCGTTCTCCCTGTGTGAAACGGAGAAGTAGTATTTGACAATTATTATTTATTATCACATTTGGCTTACGAGGTATTGCTTTCAAAATATGTTGGTAATTTATTATATGTGTAACTGTATGAAAGGAAAGGTGACTGGACACGGTACCTACATTGTGAGATTAATTTTGACATGGACTGTAAAGGATATATTTGGGGGAGAATGGGCGAAAGGGGGGCACAGGGTACAATGAGGTAATAATAAAATGTGCCCACTTCATATTCTGGACATAATAACATATTTCTGAGGTAATAATGACGTCATCGTCAAGCGTGTCGAGGTAAAGAGGAAACACAGGCATAACTGTGTAATATTTCAAACACTTGGAGAGACGATTAGGATGATTGGTTTCCTTGCAAATGTGTACTCTCTTCCCCCCCCCCACAATGATGACTTTGTTGAAATAATTGTATTGTAAACTGCTAGGAATAATTTGAAAAAATAATTGCTTGAAAAGATAAGAAAAAACAAAAAATGCCCTTTTTCAAGATTTTTTCAGTGTGGTTATTCTTACTTTGAAAGCCACATTCCTTTTGATAATGTTTTCCAAAATAAAGGTCGAAATTCACGTCAAATATGCGAAAATTCTCGTCATTTCTGTAAAATAATGCTAAAATTCGCATTATATGTGCAAAAAACACGAAATTCGCGTTATTCGCGTAAAAAGCACGAAATTCGCGAAAAAAATGATTTATAGCGATCGCGAAATGTTCTAGTCTCTAGTTATGAGTTACATTCGGAGGTAGGGTAAAGATGTAGGTACTGAAAAAGATGTAAACTGAAGAAGAATGTGATAAAACTGAAGTGGGTAGGTAAGTAGAAAGATAGGTGGATTTTCCATGGATCCTGTTATTCTTAAGTCCTTATATCCCATGACAATCAAACTCAGGATTAGGACATAAATGTCACTAACATTTTAGAGCACTCCAGATGACCCCTACCTTTATTATTCCAGATAATAGTGGCTACCTCTCGGTATATCTATTCTATGTGAAATAGTAAAGTTGGATACTATTGTAGTCAACTATAATATCTGTTTATATGTGACATTGTGCTCTCACTGACTCACACCCTTCAATGTTCCTTTTCGAAACATAATTACACACTAATCCATATCCTTCTCTGTTTATTATTTAGTCTTCTTCTTCAGCCCTCTGTCCTCCACTGCTGGATATAGGCCTCTTCCATATTCCTCCATTCCTTTCTGCTGTTTGCTGCTTGCAGCCAGTTCTTTCCCCCCACAGCGGCTATGTCGTCGGACTACCTTTTTTGGGGTCTTCCGACGCCTCTTTTATTCTCCCAAGGTCTCCATTTTAGTATTTTTGGGGTCCATCTTGTTGGGTCTTGTCTTGCGACATGTCCCGCCCATTGCCACTTTAGACTTGCTACGCGATCCATGACGTCTGCTACTTTGGTTCTGTTCCTAATTTCCTCATTTCTTATTCTGTCTCTTAGGCTTATACCAAGCATGGATCGTTCCATGGATCGCTGTGTGCATTTGAGCTTTTCTGCGCTTCTTTTTGCAAGGGCCATGGTTTCTAATGCATATGTAGTCACTGGCAGTTATTATTTAGTACGAGGTCGTTTTTTTTATTTGTGCGCAAATCTAACACTCGATTTTACAACCACTTCCTGACTAATTAGAGACCTGAAACTTTGCAAACGTGCATATACTCGGTGACAATACGTTTCTGTACCAAACTGGATCAGCCTACTCCAAAGACAAAAAAAGACGTAAAAAATTTCAGGATATACAACGGTAGTGAGGTATCGGATGAAAGAATGTTGGAAAAGAAATTCAGATCGTATGTCAGATTTTGTCCAGCACAAGCCTCGGAAGGCACCCAGCGATCGAGAGGATCCTCTGGTATCTCATGAAAGTGATTCTCAAGCAAAATTTAAATCTTTTTTACAAATTTTTAATCTGTCTATTCTTGGCAGGAGACGCCATTGGAATGAAACATATTTCTTAAATATCAGCTTGATAAGTCATTCGTTGGATAGATGGCGGTAGGCGACAAGGTATATTTCAACTATAGGTACTGCGCGATAAGTAGAAAGTTCTCATAAAAAATAAATTGAGATATTCAGAAAAATAGGTATAATATTAAATTGTACCTTCAGTTTGTTTACTCGCAGAATTCTCTTCCACGTATGTGTATATGAATGATCAATACATAGGTAAATAAATAAATTTACCCCCTTATCTTAACAAGACAAAACTCATTTAATTCCTGAGAGAAATAATACCCTTCTGCTGTTGATACAAAGACATTTTTACCCTCTTGCTTTTCTCCTACAATATGTAGAGGTATGTATTTTATTTTCTTTCACCTATGGTAGGTGAAACATCAACTATAATATAATTCACATCGTAATCGTGTATGAATGTAACGCAGCACCGTGCCAACTTTTTGAAGTTTTCGAATGTGTATGGAATTTAAAATATTTCAGCGCCTATGATTATCATCGAACAATATTTGGCCACAAGTTTACTATATTTTTAAAATTGTAGTTTTTTGGTCCGTAGCAATATTTTATTTCTTTGTTAACCATTTATTTTGTGTTACCATCGTCTGCTCTAAATCGTTTGGGCACGCTACTTTTGAAAGTTTTATTACTAAATTCTTATTTTTGTTTTTGAAAATTGAAACAAAGTAGACCACGGTAGTCTGTGATCATAAACTTAAATCTTGAATTACAGGACCAATGTTTTTTTCAACATTTCTAAAATGCAAATGCTAAATAGAAACTGTCATTTTTGTTGTCAATATCACAAATAAATTTTAGTACTAATGGGCCGACTAGCCCACTAGTCGGCACTCCAATGACCGATCAGTCGGCTTACTAAAATAGTCGGCATCTTTGGCCGGATATTCGGCTTTCCCCCAGTCTGTAGGTTTCTCAAAATTTTAATCAATGACATGCAAAATTACATCGATAAAAGACAAAATTCAGGTAAGCCCTCCAATTAAGAGTGTCTACAGGATGAACACACGATATATCTTAATAAATTTTTAATTAATATTGTGCAGAAATCCGTAATATTTGACGGGTAATAACTAGCATCTAGTAGTGTAGGTAATACAAAGTACTGATGTCCTGCAAAAACTGTAGATAACAACGGGGATTACTGTGAAAATACCTCTCTTTAGTTTTTATCTTTCCACTTCTGCTGCCCTAATACCGTAGGGGGTGTTTTTTGTTCCACCTCCTGCTAGACCTATGTTCTTCACATGGTATTGCGTCTAATTTGATCCGAAGCAATTGACTTTGTTGCGTGAACCACCACCTCACCCGCACCACGCTTTTTGTTTTCCAGTTTAGTGGATTCAAGCAACATCTGCTGCCAGTTATGTTTGCCTGGTATTTTATTTTCATAAATTGATACTTTTTCAATCGTTCTTTTTTTATATTACCTGATTGGTTTAATTTATTAAATATGTACACATATTGAAGGACTGAGGCGTGTTTAGTGGAAGAAATCGCAGAAATCCAAGAAGGGCAATATCTGCTGTCAGTTATGTTTGCCTGGTATTTTATTTGCATAAATTGATACCTTTTCAAATGTTTTTTTTTCCGGTAGCTTTACCCGATTGATTTAATTTATTAAAGGCGCGCTGAAAGGACGGACGCGTATTTAGTGGGAGAGTTCGCAGAGCGTGTTTGACGAATGTCCAGACAAGCAAATGGAGGATCTCTAATAGAGACGTTTAACGAAAAACAAAAGTGTTGGTAGATCCCAAAAAGGAGGTCTGACGATATTGCCCAAAAAGGCAGCAGAACCTGGATACGAGTGGGAGAAATAGAGACAAATGGAATGATAGAGGCTTATGTCCGGCATTAGAGAGCAAAGGGCTAAAAAAATAAGAAGAATGGAAGTTCACTTAAAGAATAAATAAATAAGTACAGAGTAGAGAACGTAGTTGGCGCGGTTGGTTGAGAGCAGACATCTAATCAGGAGGTGCCGGTTTCGAATGTCTGTTCTCACGATGTATTCTTCATATTACGACACAAGTTTTTAGCATACTGTAAAGCAACGGATAGCGTTAGCATCGAAAATTAGGTTAATTGTGAAATCGTTTCCAGCTGCAGCATATATACAACTAATTGCACGATTGACAGCAGGATATAAAGTGGGCATAAAGTGATCACTTAAGCCAGCCAAAGCCGACACGTAAGCGTCGGAACACCCATCCTGATTCCTCCCTAAGAGAGTTCGCATAACGCTGCATTATGTGAATGAAGATGCCTCTCGTTTCTGTTGAGGGAAAAAACTTAATGCAGAGGAAAGTATTAGGGCTTTTGTACACAATCCCAGACCCTTAAAAAAGTTAAGTTAGTTTTGAGTTTCCACCAATTTCCGGCATTGCTAGTAGGTACCCAAAGATATCTTCCCTAAAGTGTCATTGCTATACGTATACAGGGTGTACCTCTGCGCCTACCTACTTATAACTGACTGTTTGATAAACACGAGCCATTTATTATTTTGACCTGTATTTGTTACCTTGACAGCGAAAAGGGGACGGCCATCTTGTTTGTTTCGGACAAATTCCTGGAGGAAAAATAGTAATAATGTCAACCCACCTACCAAAGCTTTTCCACTAATTTCTACAGAGTGTGCTATACAGCAGTAGTTAGTAAAGTACCTACCTGCCTGCTTACAGTCCACTATTATTAAGGGAACATCATCTATTATTGCTGGATATAAATATGCTCCTTTGGGATATATTGCTTAAATATGATTTTCCGCCGATAAAATTTGTCGTTCATACCTATCATGCCATTTCGCACAAAGTCTAACTAACAACGAAATCAACAAATTTTCCACGAAAAAATTCACAATGGCGCAAATTGAAGCATTCCTATGTTGACATTCTTTATAATTAAGTATTTTTGCTTCAGGAAAAAACCTTCACCTTCAGTGAAACTAGATACGTGGTTCTTAAGGGAATAGAAGGAAAATCGGATTCATTAATACACTCATTATTTTAAAAAAATATCTCCGGTGCTTTTTATTAGTTTTTTTTTATATTTTCATATTGATGAAAATATAAAAATTTTGTTTCATCTCCCTAACTTGGAAATTGGGCGAAACCTGTAAATTATTACAGGAGTTGTATGACTATAGTGAAAATCTATCAGGGCATATTATGTAATTATGAGTAGTGTAAGATAAAGAGTTCGTAGATTTAGATAAAATTTACTATTTTGAAAACATGAGTTTATTTTTAACTATGTATTAAGCCACTATAATAAATAGTTATAAATAAACCCATGTTTTCAAAATATCTAGAAATATCCACATAGTTAATGCCAAAGAGTGATACATTTTTATGTCTAAATCGAAAATGTTTGGTCTAAGAATATATTTTTAATAATTATTTATAGTTAGAACGATCTGTTCCGGACGAAAATAGCATGCGTGCTAGAAAATTATGGAAGAAAACCGTAAACAATTTGAACGGTCAATTAGTTACGGAAAATCATTTAAGTCATTATGTCCCAGAGCCGGATGTGTGTAGGGTCTGTGAAATAATCGGAAAGATTAGAAACACGGCGGCATGACGTACTCCACCACGTATAATATATAAGTTGTTTCTTCTAGTCAAGCGGTTCTGTTTTATATTATGTCTTTTGAGTGGATACTGGAAGGTACGCCTATTGCAATCATCTACCTACTAGGGTAGAAATCACACTATAGTCGCTGTGAATTTTAATAAATCGCATGATGCTATTTTTATGTCAAAAAATAGCGACGTAATATTATTATTAATAATAATTATATTAGCCACGTCAAAACATTATTTTAGCCACATCCCTTGCGGGGCAGGCAGAGAGAACATATCGCCAGACTTGCGTATTCTTACACACACAGAACCACCCGCAGACCCGTCATAAATGAGGAGCAGCCTTGTCCAAAGTGCGACAGAGCGTGCATGTCCAGAATCAGCCTTCATAATCACCTCCAATGGCATCATCGACAGGATCAGTGATAACGTGACAGCGACTCTTCGGAGCTAAAAACATGCTCGGCAACGGGCACACGCCTTTTATTATTCTTACACACACGTACAGAATGATGAAAGGATAGCAAAGAAAATATATCTGGGGGACAAAACAGGTGTAAAGAAAGCGCCGTCCAAGTACTACGTGGCTTGACCATGTCGACCAGTTGCTTGAGGACGAAGGTTTTTTGAGCAAAAGAAACCTTAGAGATCGTGTAGGTATGACAAATTGCATAAATGTGACGGAAGAAAGAAGTGTGTGTAAAGATAGGGCAGTCTGGTGTTCTGTCCTCTCTGTTTACCTCGAAAGGGACGCGGCGTGAGTACTCTTATATAGTTTATTACCCTTACATCGTCTCATGTTTTTCCAAATAGCTGTTACATTTAAGTAAATAACTGCTACTTTTTTAACAGGCTGAATATTTTACATCATATTTTCTGTGAACGTTGATACCAAATGTTATTGTTATTTTTTCTTTGCTACAAGTCATCCTTAGTCACACACTGGACTAGAATAATTAATAACAGTAATTTTGTACATAACCTAACATAGGTACGTGTAATGTCTAATGAAATAGCAGGGATATTTAGACAATGACAGTCAGTGACGCTTTATGTTAGCAACGACAGCGGAGAGAATGTCTAAAGAATTCTAGTTTGTCCTGAACTACCAGTAGGTCTAAAACTTAATGCCACACCACGCTAGGGTTAAATTGAAACATAATGTCTATATATAAAGTAAACTACTCTGACTGACCGACTGACTGACGTGCTGACTCATCAACAGCCTAAACGGCCAATCGTAGAGAAGTGAAAGTTAAAAGACAGATTTTAAGAAACAAACCTTTCGAGAAACAAGACTTTTAGAAATTCTGTCTCTGGGGTGAAAATAGGGTTGAAAGAAGATCCAGCCACCGCATACCGCCTTGTTTGGTATCTCGTGAAAGTGCTTCACGAGTGGAACTCTATCTTTTTAATTTTTTTGATTTTCTGTTCTTGGTGGGAGGCGCCATTGGAATGATGGAATCCAAGCACCTCGGAATGGCGTGTTTGTATCGTTTGGAAGATCGCGAAAAGCAGTTCTAGGATGTGAAGTCATAAAATCTGGTTCATAATTTTTTTGATTACTTTATTTTTTCTCAACACGGTTTCCGGATTAAAGATTAAGGTATATTTTTAAACCGCAGACACGATAAATCTCTACTCTGGAATATTAATGTACTCACTCACGTTTCCAGGTATTTTTAATTAAGCTGGATCGCTGTACTTTATCATATTTAATGATTTTATTATGATTTTTATTGCGTCTGTATATCATCTTTATTACGGTTTTTTAATCTGTCATCGCCAGCATTTTCTTACAACCCACATACATAGACATTTAATACTTACCCAGTACTAATTACATCTCTTACATCTACTGCATACATATACTTACTAGCAATGTTAATCAACATAATATTACAGTGTGTACCAACATGAATGTATGTATGTATGTTTGAATGTATACAGTTATACACCTTTTATCGTCAAATGTAGTATCGTCATCCCCGTGACTTTCCTTCCTTTCCCCTTAGATTAATCCCCACCCTTTCCTGTTCATTGAACCTAGTAGGTATTTTACTATAGTCTTCTTCTTTTGTATGCCATTACAACCATTGTCCAGATGATCTGGGAGTCAGTCAGTAGAGCTCCCCGTCAATATTTCTCAGATATTCGATTGCCCTTGGCGTCACTTCATGGATTTCCTAAATATCCCCCTCGAGCTTCTTGTTAGGACAGTGCCCCACAATGTGATCCACCGTCTCTATCTGCGCGCACTGGCATTGGAGATGTTCCCTCTTACCCTCTTAACTATCTCCCCCTCTACGAGCGATGTGTCCAAAAAATTAGAGAATTCTTTTTAAGCATAGAAATGACAATCCCGATGTGATTCCATGTTCTTGTATGATAGAGGCATTTGTCCTTCTTGCGTTCCATGAGATTCGCAGCATGCGCCTTGAACACCACACCACGAAAGCGTCATTATCTTGTCATTTTAACATATTTTCTTCGTCATTTTATCCCTAGGCATTCTGTCCACACGCCCAAACCATCTCAACCCTTTCATCTTATTCACACCTACATAATACTTGGTATCTTTTCAAGAATCAGTTACCTGATCGTGACTATATTTGCCTGGGCTACGCCAGGCATGCACACTAGTAAGTTAATACTAATTTAAAGCAGGTAACTTTTTATTACTCTACATTCGCATCGCATGCCAAAGATAACTTTATTCTGCACTACAAATTTCATTGAAATAATTATATACGCATCGAATGGATTCGTTCACGATCCAATTTGCTTGCCAATTTGTTTGTATAATAATATTCTATTATGACACTAGTTTACAAGTAGGCAAATTATACCAATCTGTAAATTGTGAGGCACTGTCCTAACAAGCAGTTCGAGGGGGCTTTTGGGGAAATCCATGAGGTGACGTCAAGGGCAATAGAATATTTGAGAAATGTTGACGCGGAGCCTTGAATCGCCTCAGATAAACTGCACATTAAAACTTTGTTAGCCAAAATATACACAGATGCAAGAGAAAAATTCAAAGAACAAAATGATCTTGTTGGCTAAAGGGCGGGTTTATCGCAGGACTGCGCAATGTCCTACAGCCAACCCTCAAGAAAACTAATCTTAAAGGTAAAAATATATACAAGGCAATAAAAAAGCAATAGTATACAAATAAATAAATAATAAAAATAGGAAGTAAGGCGCAGGAGTAGGAGGTTGAAGAAAAAAAGAAAAAGAAAAGGGAATGTAGTAAAAAATATAACGATCGGTTTTGCGGATCAAAGCATGTTGACGACCAGATGACCGCTCTATCAGCATCCCAATTAAAACATCAAATGGTACATACATCGGTCGTTCACGTAGGAAAGATGAAGAAAGAAAAATGAGAAAGCGATTGTGGAATGACCTTCCATTATCCATCAGACTCGCACCAACTATTTCCGCTTTCAAGAGTAGACTGAAGCAGCATTACCTTTCTATTTCAAATCCCACTACCAGTCCCTCCTGAACCCAGCATCCCTCCCTTACCCTATCCCATCCCATATACCATTTATGTATATATTTATATATGTATAATATGTTTATCTGTGTATGTATTTAGTATTCAATTATTGTTAAGTTAAGGTACCCTTTTGGTACTTATTATAATTAGGTATATCTCAATTCAATCTCTGTTATGGGTTGGCTGGCAGAAATTGCCATTTGGCAATAAGTCCGCCCATTGTACGATAATTTTTAGTACAATAAAGATTTTTTTTTTTTTTATTTAAAGCAAAGCACATTTTTTCACTAGGGCAAGCTTGTCACAATACTGTGATCAAACGATTAGTTTGTGCAAGCAGATCGTACAACAAAAATTGCAGTTGAATGAAGACTTTTATAGGTACATTTCTTCTCCTTTCACCGCATACTATATTCGTACGAGGAAAATTGCCCTTGCATTTGGACCATAGCCAATGTCAATGTTAACGATCGTATTTATATTATTAATATTTAGTTTTAAGAGTACGTATACAGACATTTCAAAAAATTCTAAAAACGGGAGACCTTAGATCTCGACAGCCATTACTAAATATGCTTTGGAACAAAATAGGGTAGATGCGTTGAACATTTATCTAGGGAATAACCCTAAAATATTTATTTTATCTTGTATAAATTTCTCAAAAAATATTATGAAAAACACCTCTCATTTTTTTTCCGAAAGACAGAAACTTGTTTCCCGAAGGTGGCGGAGATTTTTTTATCTGATAATGTGCATTAAAATCTAGGGAATGACCGTAAAAGTTTTTTCATTGAAGCGAAATTAACCCCAAACAAGGGGAAAAATGATATTTTTACCGTTTTATAATGCGATTTTTCACGCGATTTTGAACCTTAATGCCGTGGGAAATGACCGTGGCGTCATATTTGGGTCGCGAGTCTCAACGTGTAAGAATATGATTTATTTGAAGAAGTGTCGGATGTGTAGGCGGCGTGATGGACAGATGTTTTTTTACGATGGACATAAAAAACTACGTGTTTAATAAGTAATTTTGCCAGGTGCAAATATTAATTAATCAATACGGATTATTTAGTAGATAAGTACGTGTTTTTTCAATTTTCATCCGATTTTGATCCAAATAAAATTTAAAAATAAGATATTGCAATTTTTATTGTATGTAAGTAAAAAAGATTTTATGACTTCACATCCTAGAATTGTTTTTCGCGGTCGTTAAAAAACGCTCAAAACGTTAAAAAACACGTCCTTCCGAGGCGCTTGCATTCCTTTTCATACATGACCTTGCACGAACCTTGGATCATTCTGAAGCCTCCTACATCTTTTCTTGTCTCTGGAGAAAGCTGATCCATTTTTGCACAGAATCAATCGTATTGTCATCGAGTTTACGTACGTTTCAAAAGCTTCAGCTCCTTAAGTACCGATATTATGAACCGCATTGCAAAATTGAAATGGCAGTGGGTTGGCCATATGGCTCGACATGAGGATACTAGGTGGGCACCCAGAATCCTACAGTGGAGGCCCTGGAACAAAAGTAGAAGCGTCGGGAGGGTGGTCTGATGACCTAGTCCAGCAAGCCGGAAGAACCTGGATGCGGAGGGGAGAAACAGAGATGAGTGGAAGGAAATGGAAGAGGCCTACGTCCAGCAGTGGAGGGAGGAAGGCTGAGGAAGAAGAAGTAGTCAGGAAGTGGTTGAAAAACCATTTACCTACAAGATTCGCGCACAGACAAAAAATAAAAAATCCACAAAAAACAACGGAGTAAAGGTAAATAAAATCCTGTAAAATGAATTATTTTAAACCAGTTTTTTTCAATAGATCTTCAGCTACATTTAATCATTTTGTCAGTTTTTCAGGTGACGACTTGTCAAACTGCTTTCTTTACTTTAATTATTTGTAGGTATATGATCTATCGGTAAGATAGCGATCCAAGGCCACTAGAAGGTGGCGTGGGAGTCATTCATGAAACGCCAGAAGACTTGGCGCCCAATCGCCAATTGATTGCCAAGATAATTTATGAGAAAACGTTGTAATTTTGGAAGTATTTAAATTGTTTTTTACTTACTTGGAAGTTCCAGGTAACCATAGCAATGATCCATGCCTCGTTGGAACTGTTCGTATTTCTTTGTAAAAGCTTTGTATACTTTGTAAAAGCAACTATTATCTTAGTCAACATAGGTTACTGAAAATTAAATAAAATTGCATGCTAAAAAATCGGAAAATACCCATCAACCTGAAGCGAAAAGTGTGTGAAACATGTGTGCTGCCGGTTGCTACTTATGGCCTGGAAACAGTCATGTTGTCCAAAAAAAAGCGCTGAAAAATTACGCGTAACACAGAGAGCCATGTTAGGGATACGCTTAAGAGACAGAGTCAGAAATGAAGAAATGAGACGTAGAACCAAAGTGACTGACACTGGATAGCATCCCTAAAGTGGAAATGGGCAGGACACGTGGCTAAAAGCGCAGAGGGCAAGTGGACCAAGATCCTCCTAAATTGGAGACCTCGAGATGAGAACATAAGTGTGGGACGGCCACAGCTGAGATGGAAAGACGACGTCCGACATGTCGGCGCAACCTGGATGCAGTCTGCACAGGACAGGACAACATGGAAGCAGATAGAGGAGGCCTTTATTCAGGAGTGGACGGGGATAGACTGATGAGGAAGAAGACTGTTACTATATCGTTATCTGAGAATAACAATGTTCCAACTAATACATGTTATGTAATAATATGATTTGTGTAATCCGTCTCACAGCAGATTACGCGGAACCAGTCATTATTGAGTAAATACCTTCATTAGGTGCCTATGAAATCGTCGCGACTCAATGACAGGCCTTGACACTGAAACAGTGTGCCGGAAATCTATCACAAATCGTACTATGATCGTATTAGAAATAACACTATACAATCTGTTGGAAAAAACTTAACAAAACCTTACAAAAAAACATTATTTCTAGTTTTAAATACTAAAGATATTTAAAGGCCAATATGCACTGAAGAAAAAAACGTTGTATTACCGCTAAAACCGTTTCAAATCATGTATGAGAGTGTTAGCGCGAAATATGAAAAACGTAAGCGACAACATGAATTAAACCCTTAAAAAAACAGTGTCCAAACTTAAAAATTAAAGACTGTTAAATTATTGATCTCATATATATCAACATTTTTATTAAATTAAACTTTAAAATCTTGCAAATTGAGCGGATAACCCATGTACCGCGCAAGTAGTGAAGCTTTCACTGTAGTTTTCACGCCCGGCGTCAATGCGTAGAATTCCAATTCTACGCATCCCATTAGACCACAGCCACACAGCCCGGATGATCTAGACTACTCTATTTCAGGGGTAATTTCAAGGTATTTTTTTATTCGGGTATTTTTCAAATTTAGTTATTCCGAATCTATTAAGTTGGAGTCAATACTATCCTGTTTACCTGTCTTCAGTATCAAGACGACGTTTGTATCGCCAAAGCCAATTGACAGCCCATGCTCCCTTAAAAGAGAAAAGTAAGCAATATAACTGATATTGTACACATACATATATCCCTATTTATTATTGCTATTTACATCACCATAAATTGTGTTCAAATGTCGAATGGACATGGCCTGGTGGTTTAATGTTCACGACGGCCTCGTTCGGTATTTGACCATAGATGCAGCACACAGGTAGGGAATCGTGTTAGCAATGTCTGATCCTATTAATTTGACAAGTCAAGGTATACGGCACAGTACAGTAATTAACCATAGTGATACCTACATACAACGGACATATCACTAATAATGAGCTGGCATGGGATTCTGATCCTTAGCGGTCAAGTAATGGACGTCACCCAGGATATGGGCAAGGATTAAAGAGGATTTGGCTGTTTGGCAGGACATGGAATACCTAGACTACACAATATAGGATATAGGTAAAGCTGTTTATGGATACAAATAGGTACCAGGTATCTACTTAAGTACCTCTATCACCAATTAGTATGGACTGGAAAAAATCGGTGTTATTTTTCGGGAAATGTGGTGTTATTTTTTGCAAAAAGGATGTAATTTTTCACAATTTTGGCAAAATGTGGCGTTATTTTTCACAGATTTACGAGTATATCATTAACGCGGACAATTTTTCAGGTTTTAATACAAGAATATAAAAAAAAATATCGTGAACAATATTTTGTACAAAATTCCCTAAAACAATAAAATAAAACAAAAATATTTAGGAAAAACAAAAAACGCCAATTTGCAAGATTTTTTCAGTGTGGTTTTTCTTACTTTCAAATCTACAATCCTTTTGATAGTGTTTCAATTGCTATATTTTCCAAAATAAAGGTCGAAATTCACGAATAAATTCGTTTTATCGCGATCGTAAAATTTTTCAGGGGTTCCCGGATTATAACCCATAGGAATATTGCTCAACATGAATAAATCCCAAAAATGACAAAAGCCCTTAAGAAATTAGCTCAAGGGATAAAAGCCCAAACTTTCTAGTTGGATTCCAGTAGATGAATTCTTTATAAAATGTTGACCATTTCATTTTCTATCCCATTTCAGATCCTTTTATTTATTTGGTTATTTCCTAATCTATAGTAGTTTCTAACACACTGAAAGAAATCGTATACTAATAGATACAATTAATTTTATTTTCAAAATTCAATTAGATTTGAGCTTTTGTCCCTTGAGCAAATTTCTGAAGGGCTTCCGTCTTTTTTGGGATTTATTCATGTTGAGCAATATTCATATGAGTTTTTATCCGGTCACGTTTTCCAGGCTCCACCAATTAGTTTCATTGGGGGTCCATTTTTAAATATTCTAATACTGTCACGGTCCGTTTGTTTGTTGATTCTTCTTCTTCTTCATCAGTATTGGTCCCTCCTCGGCTGGATATAGCCCTCTTCCAAGAGTTTCCACTCCGGGGTCATATCTTTATTGTATTATGTGAGATTTTTTTCTTTACTTCTAACTACACAAAAAACTGCCTATTCGGATCAACATATGAGACATTCAGAATGGGTGGTGGAAGATCACTCTTTAACTTTACGAATACTGTTCAACTAAGCGAGAAAAAAACATACTTACACATGGATTACTGGCAGAGATCGCAGCATTGCGATAAGCTCACCCTAGTGAACAAGTGTTATGATTTATAATAAATAAATCTTTATTGGCCAAAGATTAATATGCATAGTTACAAAAAAAAGACAGCTGTAGTGTGCCAAGAGGCGGATTTATTACAAAAGCAATATCTTACAGTCAATCTGTATTGTTAAGAAATTTCTATATTTTGTTCACCAGAAGTGTAAATAAATAAACACATTACTAGGCGATTTGAGATATACCTAAATTATTACAGCAGGATGTGGTGGAATGGGGGCCCTGGGCATAAAGTGATCACATAAGCCAACCAAAGCCGATCCGTAAGCGTCGGAACACCCATCCTGCTTCCTCCCCAAGGGAGTTCACATAACGCTACATTATTTGAATGAACATGCCACTCGTTGAGGAAAAAACTGTAAATTACTAGGTATTTTTTTGTCGTGCAGGATTCCGAAAAACATTGCCGGAAAGAAGTGGGTGATTTAATAATTTTATTTCAAACTCATACGAATTTAATTGACTAATTACAAAATTATAATGACATCAACATTTTAAATGGACGTCTAAAAAACGAATCAACGTAACTACAAACTGACATCAAAACCACGAAAATGATTTATGAAAATGATGTACACCTCACGTGGAACTAATTACTGTTTAAACCTGTATTAGATCAAGCTCTGCGTCAGTAGTATAGTGTAGTGTATGTGTGTGAAATAGTGATGGTCGCAAACGCTATATTTTACAGTCGAAATAATAAAAGTCATTCTTAATTTTGCAATCGATTGCAATAATCGATGTACGGGGTTAACTGGAAGAAATCGCAGTTCTGCGATAAGTTCGCCCTAGTGAACAACGATTTATAATCTGTACTATGTCTATTTGTTATGTTTGTATGTTTTTCTTGTTCACTTAAAGAATAAAAAAATAGACATATTAAATTACAGAATAATTGAGGTGCAATCGATAATCGTGCCCCACTTATATCTAGAAAAACGCTATTGGTGCATACTGGGCGCGACCCTTTTATATAAACATATGTGTTAATGTATGCTTAACGTCAAATCTTATTATGTGCACTTACTTATCTCTATAATGTGGTGTATCGTAAGCAAACTTGAATAAAGAAAAAAATAATCGACTTGCAAATCGATTATTATAATCGAATCTTTCGAATTCAATAAAATATTTGCGATATGTTTTACTATCGATATAATCGAATGTTCTGCTATCGATTGTTTACCCATCACTAGTATGAAATGACTGAAGTTAATGATCGTATCTATCCATTTAGTCACCTGACTCGGTGTGATTGACGATCATTTAATTTGTAAAATCTCTCTTAATTAAAAAATGCAGTTGCTCACGTACATCAGGTGAAGGGCTGCGCAATGATATACATAAATAGATAATTATTTTCCCAGCCTTGAGACATTAATGATGGAACAACCGTAATGTTACGGAAAACAGTGTTGCCACGTGCCAAACTATAAAATCTGGAAAACAAAGTATAGAATTCTATATAAAAATCTATACAAGATTAATAAGCCAAAATCTGTAAAAAAAAGCGAAATAACTGTATAAATGAAATTTTAAAACTAACAAAATATGGTAGTTTATTGAAAAACTAACCTTTTTGAGAAAATAGCAGTAATCGTGCTTACCAGTGTTGCCACACTTTTTAAATACAAATATGTATTTCAAAGTCTAGAAATCTGTATAAATCTGTATGAGACTGTAACAAGCCAAAATCTGTATAAAAAGGCATAAAAAGGCAAAAAATCTGTATAAATTAAACTTTAAAACAAACAAAATATGGTAGCTTATTGAAAAACTAACCTTTTTGAGAAAATAACAGTACTCGTGCTTACATAAAATATACTAATATCTATTTGTACATATTTTTACTTATTCTACAAATGAGATTTTCATCTATTTACTCATTATAAAATGACAAATGTGATCGAATCTGTTTCTTTTTACCTTATTCTTCTGATTTTACATAGAAAATTTCCAAAATCCTAAAAATCTGTATAAAACAGAGTAAAATTTTTCGTCTGTATTTCTCTGTTCCCGAAGCCTAAAATCTGTATATATACAGATAAATCTGTATATATGGCAACACTGGTGCTTACATAAAAAAATGTACATATTTTTACACAACACTGACGGAAACCCACACGGAATCCAACGGAATCCTGCTTCGACGACGCTTCGTATTATTATATGATTCCATAACTCATTTCATATATCAGGTTATATGACAACTACCGCCATCTATGTAACGGCTCTTCTTATTACCTACACAGAACAAATCCTTCGAATTAATTTTTACATATATTTTCAAACATATCCCGGCAGCCCTATCGAAGTATTGATAATTAATCAACTACTGTAGAACGACAAGTATCTACCAGTAATATACAGATATCACTTGCGGAGAGTAAATTGGACACGGTGTGCTGCACCTCATATTCCTTAACTTACCAGATACCAGATGGAATGTGATTTCCAGGAAACTTGTTTAACATTTTCATCAGCATTCAGGAATCTGATAGCTCTAACATTATCATAATAAATCATTTCGATATGTAGGCACTTCAAAGTGTAGTTTTGTGGCTAAATTATTCATCCATGAGCACCTATCCCGCCTATGCCGATTTCGATGGCTCCGATTTCGCCAAACCTATCCGCCCTAGTACGCATGTATGCATTCTGTTTCTTATTTTTTTATGTATTTTAGAGATTTATATTGTGTTATTTTAAAAAAAAGCGGGCGAAATTTTTGTCACAAGACATACCTCGTACATAAAAAAATATTGCTCTACTAAATCTTGAAATCGTGAAATAAAAAAAAAATAGGTACTTAAATATACAGAATAGGTATATAACAAAAGCACAGGTTTTAATTAGCGCCGCAGGTAAATTTTTATAGAAAATTGTATTTTTGCACTTCATAATTGGTAATTTTATAAAATACGAGATACGGTGAGAAAACGATAAGATACTAATGTGATTTTTATGAGGTTTTATCATTTTATAGGTAAAATTATATACTCATTTTTAGCGGAGGGCATCAACAGCCCCTCTGCCCCCCCTGATGTCGCCCATGTATATAAATATAAACTGATATATTCTTTCATTAGTTATGTTACAACTAAACATCCACAAAGGAAATTTCACAGTAGGTAGGTATAGTTGCTCTTAGCTCAAAAGGAACTGGTCTAAAAATAACAGTCCACCTGGTTTCCGTATAAAGTAGTTACTTGGTATACCTTACTCGTTAAACTTATTAATATAACTGTTCCCGGTAAAGAAATAACACATACATACTCTTAATAGTTACTTCCGAACAGGGTTATAACAAAAGGAACCAATGCGGAAGGGGAAGCGGATGCGGATGTGTCAAATGTAATAAAGCGAATCGGAGATCCAAGCTAAATATTCGTATCTTAAATTTTAGTGCACAGTTTGTTGTCAGCATACATATTCTTAGCCACTTCCGCTTTGCATGAATGCAAGTAATGAGCACTTTTGTGTATATGAAAGTCCATTCTTCGCTGTTTACCTGTTGAGATAACACCTAATGTTATTTCAACTATGAAAGAAAATTCGACGTTTTATCACAAAAAAAAAATCGGGATATAAAGAAAAGATATACCTTGATTATAGTTACCTACGCCTGAATCATATAGGTGTAATAATGGGACTGACTACTAAAAAATAGACTGACAAACGACAAGTATGCTTTTCCTACTCTTTTATTTAAATACGAGTACTAAGATATTGTGGAGACTCATTAAAAATAAATAGGACAGTAAAATGCTTTGCCTTTTGCACGATGTGTTAACATAAATATGCAATATGCATGCAGTTTCGTACAGTCTATTTGGCTGATAGAAGTACGTCCGTTACTCTTCCGTAATGAAAGATGCGGTAGCAGCTACGGACGCTTGTACAACCCTACTTCTGATTATACCTATCGTATCATGAAACAATCCATATTATTATCATTTCCTTTTTAAATACAGAAATAGCTCGCGCGCTCTTTCAACTCAACTACGGTCTGTTGTCAGCTGTTCCTGGTTAAATAATATTTATAACTCGCTTTTATCTCGGTTGTTCTGTAGTGCAGGTAAATAAATAAATAATAAACTTTTGTGTATAATTTTTCACAAAAAATATCTAGACTGACTTACTAAATATGCACTGTAAAAAAATAAAACAGATACTAATACAGATACAGAGATTGGGGTTAACTGGAAGAAATCGCAGTTCTGCGATAATAAACAACGATTTATAATCTGTACTATGTCCATTTGTTATATTTATATGTGTTTGTTGTTCACTTTAAGTTTAAATAAAATTAAAATAAAAAATACATTCAACCTTCTTATAGCTTTCTTCTTCTTTTTCCTCCTTGCCTTCATCTCTCCACTGCTGGATACAGGCCTTTTCCAACATCTTCCACTCGTTATCCGCTGTGTCATATTTTGTGTGTGTGTGACTGTAAGACTGGCGTTGTGACAAGAATTAAATTGAATAAACTAAGATGCTTTGGGCATGATGAGAGAATGAAAGATGACAGGATGACAAAAAATATATATTTGAGTGATCGAAGAGGGGTGAGGAAGCGCGTCCACCCGAGACTGACCTGTTCCGATCATGTCGACCAGATCCTCAAGGATGGACGCGTTTTGAGTAAAAGGAATCGGAGAGCGTGAATGACAAATTGCAATAATGTGACGGAGGCTAGGAGTGCGTGTAGGGATAGGGCCGTCTAGCGCTCTGTCCTCTCTGATTACCCTGCAAGGGACGTGGCGTGAGGGTGTAGAAAGATAGTCACATTTTTGTAAGTGTTAGTTTTATAGAAACATTGCACTTAAATAATGTTGTTATCTGTACCTACATTGTGCAGTGCATACATAGGTTGTTGTTAGTGTAGAATTTCGACGCGTATTTTTGGAATATTTATTCTTTGTTGCAGAGAGAGCGTCTGGTCAGAGCAGGAGTTTGGCAATGTATCAACATACAGGTGTGGAGGTGACAGAGCCGTGCTAAGGCTCATTTTATTTTTGTATTAACCCCCTTGCGCATAAAAAAATCGCCAACATCAAGGGTATATTAATATAAACTCACCTGCACCCTTAGATATTTACAGAGTTTAAGCCCTATCAGACCTACTTATTTCATACCAAATTAAGTTTAAAACCTACCTTCTTATCTTAGTTATAGATTCAAACTTACCTTGTGCGGCCTTTTAGAAAGAAATTCTATGTTACTTTGGGTTCAAAGTTCACCAGAAGCACTCTC
Organism: Ceraclea dissimilis; assembly: GCA_963576895.1. Taxonomy (NCBI): domain Eukaryota; kingdom Metazoa; phylum Arthropoda; class Insecta; order Trichoptera; family Leptoceridae; genus Ceraclea; species Ceraclea dissimilis. The sequence continues at coordinate 15,277,709 of OY756370.1, forward strand.
CTCGACAAACTCTTCCAGAAATTACCTTTAAACATTCCTTGGAGAAAATTGATCGTAAAGAAAGATCGAGAATCTATATTACACTTAAATAAAATTGACGAAACTTTTTACAAATAACCAAAAATGACTAATGTTTATTAAATTTATATTTATCAACTGTAAAACTATTTAGTAGATATTATGCTCCAGCCACACGCCCGTCAGAGTTCCGAGCAAACGTTGTTCATGAGTAAAAAGGCGTCAACCGTCAGCTACGTATACGTCAATTCACTCAATACAAACATTCAATCCACACGCCTTTTTTACTCACGAACACCACCCGGATGTGACCCATGACGATCATGTAGCGGAAGCATTAGATTTGTGGATCTTACCTTGTAAGAATGTTAACTGAAATAGCAAAAAGGTAACTAAAAAAAGGAAAATGTATTTTTACTTTCATCCTCGAATCGGACCTGTTTCTATTTAATGCAAACATACACGGGACGGTCATGTTTCTTTTAAATTGTATCGTATTGTATGTTATTGTTTCTGTTCTGCTTAACAATTCTATACTTTTCAAGTTATTGTGCAAATTTCAGTTTCCATGTAAATTTTTTCTTCTCTTTTAGAATATCTTGTTATGTTTATGGGTGAATAACAATGTTTCAGTCTAGTGAAAAACCGAAGATAATACCTACAAAATTTTGTCTATATGTATTTTTCCAATCTCTACTTCTTCTAGCTACTTCGCCATTCAATTTTCCTCAAATTAACACGAGGATTCAATAAGCATTCAATAATTCGTACCTTCTGATGTTCATATTGTCGAGGTAATGATATACCTACCTACGCTGAAAGAGGTTGTTTCTGTCCTTGTAAAAAAGTTGAAAAAGATCTTATGAGACTGACTGAGTGACTGTTACAGGAGAATCGAAAAGATATTATAAAAATGGTGGTGGCTATAATTTGTCGACAAATGGAATAATCCAATTTTCTCGAAAATAGTTGTAAAAATCGTTAGTTTAAAAATTCCGTAAATGGAAATAAACCGGGAATTTCGAAATTGAAAAAATAGATAATGAAGAATTGTTAAAATCGTTGCTGTCCCCGGGCTTTAAACTGTAAGTTTTTTTAAGAACGCAGGATACATCGTCAGCACTAAGATTCGAACTTGGTACTTCCTTGTCAAAAGATCAATCATCTCACCGGATATACAGCAAAGGATGAACTTTCCATCAGGCTTATGACTGATTGTCTGCTGGTTTAATGTGATTTTACACTTAAGTAACATTCACCGATTCCAGTCCATCATAAGAATATAATAACAAAATTGATAAACGAGTGTCCTTTATAAAAATTTAGCTACTTCACTGTGTTCCAAAATGGAACTGTTGTTGTTTGGAATTGATAATTTCACACTCAGACTAAGTATTTAAATCACCTCTCATTTTAATTATTGTTTATTTTATTACTTTTATACACGTTTAGTGTAAATAAATAAATATGCAATGTTTATTCTACAGAATCTGTCGATTTGGATGCAGCGTTGATAGCTTAACGGAATATTTATACATTAGTGAATAAACAAAGTATTTTATTTTATACAATATAACGATTACTCATTTCAAAAGTATGAAAATAATTTGATTAGGTACTTCGATAATCAAAGCTCACTTCATACCGTTTAATTTGATGGAGAGGTAAATTAACACCAATCTATAATATAAGTTAAACAATTTTTACTTGGAGGCAGGACTTTCCAACACACTTCTCAGTATTATCAACTAGAAAAGTCTACAATCTACATGTTATCATTCATGATTAATACTTCAGCCTAATACTAGGAAAAATTCAGAGTACAAAAATTCCCCTATCCAGATATCATGGATATCACAGGGTTTGGCTCAACGTGGGGCCTATAAAATACAATATTTAGAAATCGTCTTACAATATTGCAAGTAAGTATTTAAATTACCGATTTTTATATAGAGATTTTACAGGATGTCTCAGTAAGAGTGCACTTTTTCATTTTAAAATAAAAACACGTATTTTTTTTAGAGAGATGTGATTTTTTTATTGCTACTTAAGAAGACATGTTTCGATTAAGTATGGTATGGAATAAAATATCCGGCAAATGACCCCGACGGCTCTGATAACAGGCCATTACCCTTAATATGAAATGAAATTTTCCAAAATTTCATGAAAAGAGTAATGGCCTGTTATCAGAGCCGTGGGGGTCAATATTCCGGATATTTGATTCCATACTTAATCGGAACTCGGAACATGTCTTCTTTACAACGTGTTTTTATTTTAAAATGAAAAAGTGCACTCTTACTGAGGCATCCTCTATATACCTATACCCTTACTGCTTCTGGAAACTGATTGAATAATAAACGCATTATATGATAGGTGTCTGTTTCGAAGAGATCCAAAATCCCGCATGCATTGTAACTTTAAAGCGTTCAAATTAATAAGATAGAAATAACTTACAGACTATAAATCGCATCTCAATTTAACTGTGCAATAATTAATTGCTGGATCATTCTGTTGGATCAACAGATCGCGTCTGGATAAACGATCAGTGATCAATAATAAACGAAACTGCGCAGTAGTACCTATATAAGTAAAGTTAGTACGCAGGTATTGGATATTTAATATGGAGCAGACCTGAAGCATCTATTCTCACCTCTTCACGGCGAATTCATCAACGGTGATTCATCGAGTCAATGATCTGTATCAATTTCACTCAGACTATTGTATTAATAAATATCTACCTATGCTTACATGGCAAGGTAACATTCGCCTTTTACAAAACTCCGTGTTTCAGAACGCCGAGGATTCTTGTTGTACATATCGTTAATTCAAAGAATTTTAAGTACTGTTTTTTTTTCTCTAGAGCGCAAACAGTTATTGCAAAGTACCTAACTATAATAGAGAAACATCAAAAACCAGCAATAATATGACAAAAGTATAACAAAGAATAAGAAAAACATGAACACAATGATAATAAAAATAGAAATTAGATATACACACATAAAAATATAAAATGTATGAATATAGAATGTAAAAACCAACATAAAATAATAAAAGGTAAATAAATAGACATGTAGATTTTTATAAAGTCGTTAATTTTCATTAAATTTAAGGCTTAGTGACAAGAAACGTACCTATATTGCGCAGCCAGAAAATTTATTTTGCCAATGATGATCGGGTGGAGTATTTCATAGTTTTATCCTCCGAGCGCACATGACGTAACCAACATTGCTTGTAATTTTTTCTAGGCATTTTTGTAACATCATTTACAAATAGGCGAACAGTCTCATAAATGAAATGATTATAATACGTCTTAAAATAGAGTTCCTACCTCAGCAACACGGCGAGAATAAATGGTTTTGTTTAAATACACGCATATTGCTTTTATGGATCATTTGTAATCTCAGCGATCGTTGGAAAAGGTGTAAAATAACAAAAGACTCTTTCAGAATACCGTGATCATTACTTTTATTTTTGACTCGGTGTTTTGTTTCACAGAGAATGACTTTAGACGAATAATAGCAAGGTGTCGTCTGATTTACGGTAATAATTTTATGATTTTTTAATGTTTTTAGCTTATAATACACCATTTTTTTTGTGTATGGCGTCATAACATGATCTCACCTGTCGTTCTGTTTAAGTTTCCAGATGGAAGATATCTCACTGTATAATATTTGTCTGGAACAAAGAATTAACATTTTTAGACACTTATGTGACGGAGCTGGCGATGTATTCCAGACTTTGCGATACAGGATTTTAGCCTAGTGTAAAGTTTGCAATAAAGTAAATGGGTTTGTGTATGCAGATCCTTTTTATAAAAAAATATTAAAAATATAGAATTAGATAGAATTAGATACGAATTTAATGAATGTGACTGAAGCAATAATTATGTGTGTAAAGATTAGACACACTGAGAAAACAGGCATTGTGAATTTATGCGGAATTCCTCACATTTTATTCGGAATTCAAGATAAAAAAGGGATTGCAGTTCTTACTTATAAGTTATCAGGAAGCGGCGGCCTGTTATAATATTAGGCCGCCGCTTCCTGATAACTTCACAGTACGTACTGATATACTATACATTCTCATACGAATAAGTTGACATTTCTTCTTGTTAATTTCACAGTACGTACTGATACACTATACATTCTCATACGAATAAGTTGACATTTCTTCTTGTTAATTTCACAGTACGTACTGATATACTATACATTCTCATACGAATAAGTTGACATTTCTTCTTGTTAATTTCACAGTACGTACTGATATACTATACATTCTCATACGAATAAGTTGACATTTCTTCCTGTTAATTTCACAGTACTTACTGATATACTATACGTTCTCATACGAATAAGTTGACATTTCTTCCTGATAACTTTACAGTAAGTACTTATAGGTTATTCGCTCTCATACGAATAAGATAGCAAGTCTTCCTGATAATTTGACGGTAGGTGTCAATAGATTATTCGCTCTCATACGAATGCTTTATTAAGTTTTCTTGATAGTTTGTTAGTATTGCGCTAATAATTTATGCGTGCTGTCATGTTGATTATGTTCTACTTACTGATAACCTCTAAGAAGCCCTAATATTCTATCATACGTACTGATAGAATATTGGGGTTTCAAGGTGTGGTTTATCAGCAAATAGAAGGTAACTAACACAACGGCATCGCATAAAGGATTTTAGAAAATTATAACAGAATAATAAGAATATAGGTAAGTACATAATAAGTGCTTGTTTTTTTAATTGGTGAAGGTATGTGTTTCGATTTTGAGGTGACATGAAATATAAAAGCAAATATTAAAGTTACAATTATTTGAATTTATTTTCATTAAAAACGAAGAAAAATAAATACACGTATATAATATATAAAACTATGTACACGATTATATACAATACTACTGCACCCCATAAGCAACTGAACGCTTGAGCGGGGTGAATATACCTACACACATAATGGTCCTTGGTGTATAAATATCTTCATATCAACCTTATATACCAAGCATATAATACACCTATATACAAGGTATATAATACCTAAAATACATTTAATATAGTCGTTGGTACATAAATACTAGCAAATTGAGCTTATATACCTAACATATAATACACCTATACACAAGGTATATAATACCTAAAATACATTTAATATAGTCGTTGGTACATAAATACTAGCAAATTGAGCTTAAATACCTAACATATAATACACCTATACACAAGGTATATAACACCTAAAATACGTAAATTGTTATGTAGTCCTTGGTATATAAATATGTACTAGTAAATCGACCTTATATACCTATCATATTACACTCATACATAGAAGGTAGATGCATACCTAACATTAAATGAATAAAATAAATTAAGTATGTAAAATAAATAAACAAAATATTTCACAACGCAATCTCTGCCAACCAGCTTTAAGTATGGTGATTGCGTCCTTCTCAAAATCCAACAATAGTGGGTTATGTATCCTCTGGAAGTAAGAGATAACAATATGAATTAGTTGGTTATATACTTAGGTAAGGTTAAATAAATTCTCATAGAGGTTCTTAAACACACATACAAAATAACATGCACACAATACTGACCTTCTGGAGCTGGATAAAGCGATGCTGCTGAAGCATTCATTCCATCATATAAATATCGTAGACGACCATACTCTCTGCCCAGAGACTCTCGTACGAGTCTGCACTTTTCAATTTAAAATCATTTCGTGGTTTTTCCTCTGCAAGAAACATATAACAGGAATTAGATACGTTTAATTAGATGAGTGTGACGGAAGCTAAGAGTGTGTGTAAGGATAGGGATGTCTGGCACTCTGTCCTCTCTGCCTACCCTGCAAGGGACGTGGCGTGAGGGTATAGTAGTAGTAGACACGTTATATAGGGTTACACTATGTATTTATACATATAAGTAATTTTTTATAATGGTCCTTAAACAGACACAAAATTTAAAAAAGAAACACACAAAACTCACCTTCTGAGAAGCTGAATAATGAGATGCTACAGCCTTCAAGGGATAAAATCAAGCACTAAACTTCTTAAAAAATCCCAATATATAGTATAAAGTACATAAATTATGTACATTCACTGCACAGTGCACACGAAGACGACCGATAGATCGAGAAAAAACGATAGAATGAATACTGCAGGGAACAAACACAAGAATAATATTTGGTTATGCGTATATCATGATAATGTTGCCTGATAAACTATGATGAAAATGGCATAATATAGTATTAGGAAATACGTCACTAAAACATAACATTTCCTGTCCGAATAATTTTACTAGAAATCCTGATAATTCATCGTTACGGAACGACATAATATGAGTCTTGTCATGATAAAAAGTAGGTAAGAACAATTTGTAATACAGTTATCATGACGTCCTGATAAAATAACACGACATACTAATAATGATGAAGTATTCGGAAATCATTATTGTATTTTTATTAGTAATCGCCCGAATACAACATTCGTCTTCAACATTTTGGACGCATACATTATTATTATAATGTTATTTTATGCGGAACGTAATGATATAATATGATGCTGAATGGATAGATTATCGTAAAAGTGATATTTTATTAATCAGACTTGATAATTCATCATGAGGACAATAATACAATTTTCTCCGTGCAGGCTGGCGATCTCTTCCCTCTGCCTACCCCACATGAATGCGGCGTGAGGAGATAATACACAGAATAATATAGACATAAGAATAATATAGACATAGAATAATATAGGCATCTAGCGTTCTGTCATCTCTGCCTACCCCGTAAGCGGCGCGATTTGAGGAGATAGATTGATATAGACCGTGACATCACTGATCTTGCAACTTCATATGGATAGGTAGCTATGTATCTACAAAGTGAATCAATGTATATCGGTATACTCATAGTTTTTATAATTACGATAATATCTCCTGCTCTTATGTTTTTTCAGGTGTTATATTCAGCGCCTAATCATCTCTTTCACTAAGTACTGAAATACTAATAACATTTTAAACGTCGCGGTATGATGAGCATGGGGAATTTATTAGAGATATGCGAAGACATGTTTAGTGGATGAAGGGGATATTAAAGTATTTTATTGAGCACCTGACAAAATATCATTATGGATTCTAATAATGTTTTGGTGCGGAAGTTGGAAATCTTTTTTAGACGCTTTTATTTAGCTTCACTTGACATTGTAGTTGTTGTCTTTAAAATCTAATAATTCTTCTTCCCAATCGGTCCCGCAATGCTGAGGATCCTGACCTTCATGCAGTTCTTCTCGCAGTAGTCTGGCCCACCCTGGTCTGTCTTCAGCCCTCCGCAATGATTCTCCAAACGTCGTTCCAATGGCATCCGTCACCTGGTCGGACAATCTCATTGGTATACGTCCGCGACTTCTCCTGCCTTCAACTCGGCCAGTTATTATTATTTTTCTTAATTGTCTGGCTCCCATCCTACAATATGCCCAAAGAAACCTAATTAAGGAATCAATTATTAACTCATTTTCAAGCTTTCTAGAGTGCTAAAACGTTGAACATGTGTAAACCAGATGATATTACGATTCCATACCACATTCTATCAGCCTTCTCCAGAGACAAAAAAATATATAAAGCGTTAGAGGGAACTTCTTCAAATGTAACACACCTCCGCCTCTGGCATGTTCCAGAAGCTTTAGCTCCTATGTCATCCAGTCTTCGTTAGAGAGAAAATAAGTTCGTGTATCAAAAGTTAGATCTTGTCCAGCTTAAGCCATGTGGAGACACCGAGCGATCGAGAGGATTCAGTCTTAGCATACCGCCGCGTTTGGTGTCTCATGAAAGTGCTTCACGAGTGGAACTCTGAGCTTTTTTTTTCAAATTATTTTTTGACAAGACCATTATTATTGTTCGCCTGAAATGAATTTATAAACGAAAAACAAATATTTAAATTTAATTAGCTAATCATTAATTTATTATTTTACTGTGCATCGTAAAATAAAAATGTAATCAGTCTTTGATCTCGTGTGTAAATATTACCTGTGTGTGTTTATTTATTTATTTTGTTTTATACACGAAACACAAAATAAATCTAAATAATACATCCTTTTATGCGCGAAAAATAGGTGGGTAAAATTCTTTTCATCTTGGAGTATAAAGATAAATAAATAAATAAAACCAGACAATAGGGCGGACTTATTACAAAAGCAATATCTTACAGTCGACCCGAGAAAAGAGAACAAAACCTATTCATATTATTTTTTTCGGTATTTTTTTTTAATAAAGCGAAATTAAGTAAAAATAAATACAATTTTTGACATTTTAGCATGCAATTTTGAACCTTAAAATGCGACGGGAAATGACGATGACGTCATAGTTGGGTGATTTGGTTTTCGAAATAGTACCCACCTAGAAACGGTGGCATTTAGTATTCCCCTAAAATGTCCCCCTAGTAAGGGACAGAATAGAATTAGTTGGGATACTTAATTGATTACAAGCCAAAGAGATGCGACACTTTTCTCTAATGTTTAATGTACCTAATATCTATACCTACGTTGAAATAATAGGTAATACTTCTCGGTATTTGATAAAGAAAATACAGGTGTGGAAGATAGTTTGTTTTTCTCTTCTCGGAAATCCGTCATGAAAACTTTATTTTAAAACATTGCTTTTCAAGCTTTCTGTGATGTGTGGAAAGATGTATATCGAAATAAACCCAGATTCATTAAAAAAAAAAGTATCTGCCATCATTTCACCTATTATTTAAAAATTTAAATTATTAGGCGCTATTTTTCTATTTATTAAATTTTTTGTACATACATTAATTTAAATACTAACCTAAAACACGTCCCATTTCACTTACCTTACACTTAATTTCGCCTGCGGCGCTAATACTTTTTTTAATACGTCTGGTTTGGCCCCCTCCGAAATGAAAAGCTATATACACCACTGACTGGGTGACATAGGCTACTACGATTTTCGATATATTAATCGTCAAAAAAATTTCACATTTTCTTTAAAAAGACGTTCTGAATGTTATAATGATGTATGAACAAAGATAATGTGTAGTGTTTTTATGCACACACAGCATTCACTGGTTACCCCATAATTTATACACACCATACCTATAGCAGTTGTAGTAGTAGGTAGATACAGTACCTAACATTATTATTTTCGTCGATCTTGTAAAATTACTGCAGAAAATGTCGTTTTGAACAAAGTCCACCATTTCATCAAGATTATTCTGCTATCTGCAACAAAAAGCAAAGACTTTATTAAATTTACTGCTATTGTTTTTATAATAAATGTTTCTAGTCGAATCTTTCATCCACTCTGAATCTCATCCATAGGTACTTCGATAGTCGCCTCCATAAAATGTGTTAGGTATATCATTTACAGGTAGGTATACTAGCCTAATAAAGTTTCATTAGATTTTCAGTCACAGCTTTTTCTAACAGTTAGTATTGTACAGAGATATCGCTGTGAAAATTCACAGTATAATTTTTAGCTAGGCTGTCACAGTTTTTTCCAAAAGTAAGTATTGTGCAGAGAAATCGCTGTGAAAAATCACAGCTTAAAGGCTCTCATGGAAAAGGTGCTATTATAATACTTAGGGTTAAGTCGTAAAAATTGACGTAATACTTGTCCACTTTATGGCAAAATTGAGTTACGGTACACTAAATGTTCGTCTGTATCATATTTGTATGCTGAAACATTGTTTCTTCCAAATACCTAAGTAATTTTTTAAATATATACAACAAGATTTTTTTAGATACAACGCATAGTAGCAGTTACATTTCGCTAAATTTGTTCGTGACGCAAAAAAGTTTTATTAATACAATAATTTTGCATGAACTAGATAAAACTTTATGCGTACCTAAATATATTGCATGTTCAATCGTGCTACATTTTTCCATTAAAATAAAATCCCTGATTTTTACAACACCCTAAAGCTAAAAAAACGATATTCTCTAAACTTGCGAAACTGATGGAAATATAATATCTGTGCACTAACTTATTGATGTACTTATAGGTATAAAAATAATTTTAAAATACTTAAGTGACTTCTCTGCAATAACAGTTACTAATTGTGACTGTTCCATTAATTTCCACACATCTCTATCACGGTACGTTGTAGAATTTTCCTCTTTTTGGGTTTTGCCTGCATCAGATCCCGGCTACATAAGTCCCAGTCATGTCGATCATTCCCTTCATCAATCAATCCTTAAAATTGTTGTAGCCTGAATAGAATACATCACTCTGGAATCGAAGGTAATTACCTAGCGAGGTGCGTCATCTAAATCAGCGGCCAATTAATTGCGATGGGCTTGTAATCCATCTTGTTGACAAGTGGACAGTAGCTTGATCCACACCCAGGGGATGGTGCGGTGGAGAACTGGGGTGGTATAAAGGTGGTATAAGGGAGTTTTGAGAGAGGAAATGAGCAGGAGCTGTTTTGGATGTTGAAGATATTATTTACATTCTGAAATCTCGACAGTCGATTTTTCTTATATAGAGCGCTGCTCATCTTGTAGATTTGGGTTGGCTTAAGTGATCATTTTGCTCTCAAATACCGTTTTTCAGCTGCATACGAGTATGTGTCTTACATTAGGCGTGTGTGTGTTGTGTGAATGCGAACGTCAAAAAGTAGGGTAAGTAACCATCGTCATGGTGTATGTAAACGTTCCTTCAGGTATATTTTCTTTGTTATCATTTCATCGTTCATTCTCTCTACATGTCCGAACCATCTCAGCTTGTTCACTTTCATTTTAGTCACAACATCTGTTTTACATTGACTCATCTCTCTCATCACTTCGTTCCTTATCCTACCTCTCAACGTTTTTCTACACATTCTTCTCATCGATCTCATCTCGAGAGCATTTATACTTGATTTATCCTTCTTCACCCATTTTCACGTCTCACTCGCATACATCAGTGTTTGTACCATGATGGGATATTAAAAAAAAATCTGATATCTTGAAATTTTTAACACCTCAATGTCGGGATTGCATAATTCACCAAGTCAGTAATTTTGCACATCACCTGCGGGTTAATATGAGTGTGACGTCACTCACGTGTGTATGTTGCTTGGTGCACTGTGCAGGACACAGGACATACCGTGTACCGCACATTACCTACAACATATTGCGTGAAGGATTTATAGGTGTTCGTTGAATCACTGTGCAACAATAATATCATCCTGTAACATTAGATCCTGATAAAATGGAATAACATGTATTCCAAAAACCAAAAGGATACTGTTCTGCTTTTACCATTTTTCTGTTTGTTTATGTTACACATATTATGTTCTGCACAACACATTGATGGATATAAATATTCAAAATGACTGGGAAAACTTGGTGGATAATTGCAAAAAGGGCGGAGGATCATAAATAACTACTCTGGTCCGCAAACAAGAACCACCCGCAGACCCATTACAAATGATGAGCAGCCTTGTACAAAGTGTGACAGAGTGTGCTTGTCCAGAATCGGCCTTCAATGGCATCATCGGCAGGATCAATAACAACGTGGCAGCAATTCTTTGAGTTAAAGACATGCTCGGCAACGGGCTCTTGGCATTATTATTATTATTTTATGATTTCGTGGGTGAATAGACAAAAATATACCTACAATGGTTTTGGGATATTAATAAATTATTATGGAATTCAACTGGATTCGATCTGCATTGCACAGTTGGAATCAAACTACAGTTTTTTCCTCAACAGAGCCGAGATGTATCATACAACTATGCAGCTTTATGTGAAGTTACTTGGGAAGAACGTATGATGGGCGTTGTGAAACGTTCTCGAACTGTAGCATACACCTATACAACTTCCAAAAATTGGAGTATAACAGCAGGGTGTGGTGGAATGGGTGAGGTTGGCTGGGTATAAATTGATCACTTAAGCCAGCCAATGCGGAGTCGTAAGCGTCAGAATGCCCCTCCTCATCCTGCCTAAGGCAGTTCACACAGTGCTGCCTACGTCGTGAAAAATATTAAAAGTCTTCTAGGTTTTAATTAATTTATAATTCTGTAGAACAAAATACCTACGTAGATCTTCTGACCTATCATCCTTCAAAAGACAACATACTAGGCAGCTAATAGTTTTGAGTGGGGATTTGTAATTAATCAGTTTCTCAGTCACGTTTTTTCTGGGGATACATGGTATCACATTACTGGAGACTACGGCATAATATGTATGAAGTTGTATCACGTATCATAATAATTTTGAAATCATACTTGGTAATCCATAATACTGCATAATTTTGATGTGTTTATTAGAATTATAGGACACAATGTGACATTGTTCATATTTTAGTTATTACAATTTACTATACTAACTACTAAGGTAGCACTAATTATTATACCGAATTCGGTTTATTTCGACTCTCTATTCTATTCTGCTCTATCCTTTTAAAAATCGGATCATGATAATGATTTGGTTACAATCTTGTAGATTGGTTTGTACTAAGCATTTTAGTTCTTTCTTTCCAAGCCGTCCTGTCACTCGCCAATCTCTTCACTTCCATGTAGGTGCTACAGCGCCACGCTCTCAATAATCTGGTCCATGTAACTGTTTCTTGGGCGACCTCTCACATTACTGCCCTTTACCATTCCTTTTTCTATGGTACCTAATAAGCAGGCCGGGGTGCCTGATGTTATGGCCTATCAATTGCGCTCGCTGTTGGGAAATTTTGATCAAGATTTGTCTTGTCTCTCCGGCCTTAATAAACACCTCGCTGTTTGTGATGTGATCTGTCCAGTGAATCTTGAGTATGCCTCTGTAGCACCACATCTCAAAGGCTGAAAGATGTTCGCATTCTCTGTTATTTATTGTTCATATTTCGCCCCCATACAATGGAATGCTCCACATACCAACTCGGATATGCCCATAGATTTCCTACCGAAAAAAATTTTTTTTGAAACGGAACACTTGAAAAAAATATTAAAAAGTGTGAAATGCCAATTCTAGAACCCGAAATACCCAGGGTAATCCATTGGTAAATCCCAGTATGACTAAAAATTATTTAATTAGGTACTTCAATAATCAAAGGTAAATCCAAATTATTGCTCATAGCGATGCAAAATAATTCAGTGAGAAAACTTTTAATAGACAATTTGACACAAACTAAAATTTATTTTGACATTTACTTAACCCTGTTTGAAAACAATCTCACCGACACTTTTACAGAGTTATAAACGACAGAATGAGCTATGAATCTTATAAGGTAAGAGATACTTAACATTATAAGGTTCACAGACGAGCCATCTGTTGTTTGTTTTCGCAAGTTTTCTTGTTCAAGTATTTTGTTTCCGCTCAAAGAATTTTAAGACAAATATTTCACTGAACAGAGTACCGGCCAATATTCTCAATTCTACTTCTAGACTATTAGATATAAAGGTATTCGCATTGGCGTAACAATTTGATTTGGGGTCCAGGGTCCATTCGACTAAATTTCTGATTTTCATCCATTTGTCTGTCCTTCATTCTACTGTGTTTCCAACGTCCGGGAAAACCCTCATTCCTAAAACAGTGACACCAGAGCTTAACGAATGACTTAAGAAAAGGTGATACAAACCGGCCAAAACAACTTGTCAATTTTGTCCAGATTTATTTACGTGAATCCTGGGTTTTCCGTAGTTGCGTTCCTTGCGGAGTAGGCGGGAGGGACAGAACGCTAAACAACCCTTTTCTACACACACACCCTGTGCTTCCATCACACTCATGCAATTGTCACACACGCTGTCGTATTATTTTTTCTTAAAACACACGCGTTGTTTAGCATCTGGTCGGCATGGTCGAGCCAAGTGATTCTGTAGTGGAAGGATATCATTTGTTGACCTATGTGAAATTCAGAATGTGTAGCGAAACTCATTGTAGAAAAGGTAAAAAAAGTCTTATGAGAGTTTTCTAATAACGTCATTCTTTGTTCTCTCAACGATGCCGTCTCCCAGAAAATGATTTTTTTTTCAGTTACGCCACTGTCTATCACCGTTGCTCTTTCACATGCATTATTAAACTCGATGAACTCTTTGAATTAAATGTCTTTCCAGCTGTATTTATGGCTCTGGATCTGGAATTATTTCATGCAAACAAAATACTTTTCAGGAGATTTCTCAATTCAATTCAAACCCCTGAATAATTTCTGAAAATTAAATTGGTAGGTAACAATCTCGCAAGTTTTGGAAAAAAACTCCATGATGGTACTTGGAGGAAGATGTTTGGTTTTTGTGACCTGAAAATTAGGACGGGTCTCATGTTGCATTTCCCGCGGCATTAAGGTTCAAAATCACCTGCACATTCAATCAAATTAATGTTAAAACTAGCCTTTTTTAATCACTACGAAAAATTGTTTTTCCTTTGAGACTATAGGCAAAGGACTTGCAGGTGTCTGAAAAAAAATCAGAGGTGTTTTTCACAATGTTTATTAAGGAACTTATGCGAGATATAAATGATATGTTACGTCCATTCACTACATGAAGGTTCATTTTATCTACCCTATTTTTTATTACAAAGTATTATTTAGTATGATTATCGAGATCCAAGGTCTGAAAAATCTAAAGACGATATATCTGCTAACTGAATGTAATTCTAAAAATCGATAATGATTACATAGTTCCTCTCCACTTGAAGTCTTTTTTGGGATTTTTTGGTAGATTATTATGGGTTTTTATAAGGGAACCAGTGAGTACAAAATATGATAATAGTTTTAGGCTGTGCGTACACTACCTGTCTGGTACCAACCTACCCACTTATTAATGGAGGGTGGAGTAATAATATGCAATATCTGCCTCTGACATTGGCTGGAAATTGTTGATTTATTAGCCGTTAATATATTTCATTATTTTATCTATCTATTCTATAATTCCGAACAATGAGTAGCCCTATACTACATGGCAACACACACTGGGCTATCATACACGCCACACGATTTCGTTTACTCAAAACGCACCTGTCCTTGAGAATTTAATTTGGCCAGAACTGGATTAAAGCGGTTCTGTTTCTTTAGAAACGTTAGGTTCTTTGTCATATCCTATATTTTTTTCAGTAAGATGTGCAAAATATCCAACATTATTTTTATAACTAGAGGGTACCTACCCGTGAAAATCACGGAGGCTTGCTTAAATATGTTTTTGTGTAACCACCTATTACTATTCCACCCTTCAAAGTCCCTTGAGTAAACACAGGAAGATCACAAGGCTCCCTCTTTTCCCCGTCTCTCCAATATCGTCATGAAAGTCGTGAGACCAGATTCATATTGTCGACTTTTTTAGTTGGCACCCACCGTGAAAGCCACAAAACTCCTCTTACATGTCTATCTACATACATAGGTACTTTACACACATATAGATGGTGGGTTCTTTAAATAGTTCGATTTGCAATCTTTACGTGTATTGTATATGTACATACCATATAGTATGTATGAAAATTCGATTTTCATTTTCCGTTACGTTGTATAAAATGGTAATTGATTATTTCCACGAAAGAAATATTTCAAAACTATTTTCATTCATAATTTCATTAGTAGGTACGGTACCATTGAATATTTCAAATTTTTCATTCATAAAAGTTTAAAAAAGTGAGACTAAGACGAAAATTTCTAGTCACCAACAAAGGCGTCGCTGCTTTAAATTTACATACATATTGATGGAACTTGCAAAATTTTCCAATGGGCAAGCGTTACATACCTACATGACTTGGATAATACGAGTATTATGTAATGGAATTCTGTGAATTTTTAAAATCCAGTGATGTAGCTTCCAATTTATTCTGGTTTTAATTTGTTGCAGGTAACAGACACACTGGTTAAATACCCTTCATAAGAAAGGCGATGCAGGAAAATGATCAACTGCTATTTCAGTAAGTTACACCTCTTAAGAAAATCTTTTTTTCCCCAAAAAACGGCGATTTTAGGACATGGCAATCCGTCATAGAATATGAATTTTTGCAGGCTGATAAACATATACGGTCTTCTTTATAGATATAAAGACTAGTTACGGGGCTTACAAAAACATATGTATGGAGCATATTGATGTATGCGTGTTAGACGTGGTGCCTCACCGAAAGAGATAGGAAGAGACTTAAGGCTTTTGAGATGTAGTGTTATGTAAGAGACCACATCACGAATGCGCCGTGGTGCTCAGCAGAGTTGCAGGAGGTGGCACCTACTCAGAACCATCTCTGAGAGACGTGGCCGCTGGACTGGCCACATCATGCGCCACGAGGGTCTCTTAATAGAGGGAATGGTTGAGGGGACAAACCAGTGGAGCGCCCCCGACGGCAGTACCTGTACCAGGTGTATGAGGACATGAACTGCACTACAAATGTCGAGCTGAAGAGAGCTGTAGTGGACAGAGAAGAATGGAGATCAAGTTGTAAGAATTTGCTGCAAAACAATACGAGACTGAAGAACAAGACGAGGTTTGCTTTTAAACGTCTAGAAGGTCTTTCTGCTTACCTTTCAAAGACGATTAAGCATTTTTTTTTATTTTCATTGTATTCTGAATATTTTCACCTTTAGTTAATGTCAAATGATGCGTAAGAAATAATTCCCTTCGGTAACCTTTATTATTTACACGTATAGGTAGTGTGCGGGGTAAGGTTATGAATTACTTATACACCATTGATTTATTTGTTACCGTTTACCTTCGCATCGTCAATTTTTAACTCCCATTCTTTGCCGATTGAAAGGGTAAATGGGTAACAATGGATCCCAAAAGGAAGAAAAGGTGAATATTATAAATGTTGATAAAGATTTCCTTTTTCATGATAATTTGGTTCATATTTTTGCAAGGGTCCAGAATTTTTTGAGATTTACGCAAAAGTTTCCTTTTCCTCTTTAGAACAAGACTGGTGACGAATAATTATTGGTCTGTGAATCAAAATTTCGTGACGTTATTTTTGGTAGTAGATTCTACTGACCTTGGCCGTCCACTGCAACGTTTTTCTTCAATTTGTGATATGATGAGAAAATGTGTGGTAATAATGTGATTTTATGTGAAGTTTTATTATTTAGTATGAAAAGATATATACGATACCTATGCCCAATCCCACCAACTTTTACCTAGGAAGGGGAACCCTAAGAAATTTCCATACAAAAACAGGGATTATATTCTATTTATTGAATAAAGAACATCAGCTTCCACGTTAGGTGCCCAAATATCTCCCCCCAGAGTAGGTGAGCTGCATGTTGCATTTTGTATGGATTTTGGCTGTGTTCTAAATGGAAGCTGATTTTCTTTATTCAATAAATATGTAGGATATTATACCTGTTTTTGTATGGAAACTTCTTAGGGCTCTTCTTCCTAGGTAAAAGTTGGTGGGATTGGGCACTAGTCTGTTTTATAATATTCATCAATAACATTTTATAAACGATTGATTATCCATAGTATAATACATCCCTTACGGGGAGGGTAGTTTTACTATGTACCTACCCATAAATAAAGGCACTATTCGAACCTATAATATACTTACATACATAATATGACTACATAATATAATGTGATATATTATATGTACGAGTAGTGTGTACCTCACCAAAGTGAAAAAGGAGATTATCATTTGAGAAAAGTTGTGCAATTCTTTTTCGGTGTGATCTGGATAAACGCGAACAGTTGCTTTGAGTTGCGCCGTTTTTTGGAAAACTATTCACTTTTAGGGTATTATGTCGGTCAGAAACATTTTCACGCTAAGAGCAATAATATCAAATTTTGCTAGTTACCACCTTGTTATTTTCGGATGACGATATTTTTCATAAGGTCACGGTAAAAGAAAGCTTATACCTATTCTTCACTTAAAACTATTCTATTATAGATTTTCGGGGCAGAATTAGAAAAAAACTGTTCTTCTTGGCTCTGCGGCCCATATCGAGCGCGGCCTCCATGTGACTTCTCCTCCAACCCCTTATATGCCCTGCTGGGACCTTCCAATCTTTTCCCTGGAGCAGTTCAGCTGCGTCCTTCCTAACCTCGTCTTGCCACCATAGCCTTGGTCCCCCGACCTTCCTTCTTCCACCTGGATGCCCTTCCTGATAATTTTTGGTATCAGCGATGATGGCATTCACTGCAACTGAACTGTTCTGCTTCATGCAAATTTCAAGTTCTTTAGAAATGGACTCTAGTTCCACAAATTCTTCATTAAATTATAATGATCTGTTATGGTGATAATACCCTTTGGAAGTCGCAGCTTCATATTGGCAATCATTCCAGCGTTTCTCCCTTCATTGTAAGGTGTATGATTCATTGCTTCACCTGTCTTGTGCGGCACTGTCTCCCTGCCTATCCCACTGAAATATACTGAACCCAAATCACTCCCCTCTCATCAATTTCTGCGGATTAGTCGAGTCGCAGAATCTTTGTCACTGTTATTTTTATAAAAAATATTATCACTGTTATTGGAGTGATTTGGATCAGATGGTGCTTGCAGTAAAAAGACCTTTGTGTCCTTAATATTCCTTTATTCACATCGTAATTGTTATTTCGTATTGTTATACAGACATGCTTTCTGAGCGGTAGCCGACAAGAGAGGGAGAGCCGAATCTTACATCTTGCAAGAAAAAAAAGTACTACATAGAAAGAAATGTAACGATACCAGTCGACAGAATGATACCATATTATAAAATATAATTCCCCTATCGGAAGAAATTGTAAGCTTGTGTGTTTATGTAAAATTTCACCAGTTATTTTGAATCGGTTCCAATACCATACGTAACAGAATGATGTTTCCTATGGGATTCTAGGTTGCAGAATTAGCCTCCACTCTTTTTTTATATTTTTTCGAGCGTACTGTAAAGCTCGGGAAAATTATTTTTTAAAAGATTTGACAACAGGGGCTGTTAATAATGCACTTCAAGTACTCAACTGCCAAATTATAATAAAAATAATCCCAGCCCAGCGAAGAACATCACCTCCCAGTAGCTGTTATGTGTCACAGCTACCAGGCTGTTCTTTTCCGTAATATAACTGTTATTCACAATTCTGTCACATCCATATTAAGGCGAGGTTCCGCCTAAGTTAACCTCTATGCCTTCCCAATAACACTAGCTCCCTCATATATCTAACATCCATAACTAAAGGAAAGGAATGAATGAGTATGTGATTGGTTGGGTATCTCTCTATATTCATATATTATTATATTATCGATACCTACCTTTATTCCTCTATTAATAATCCTAAATTCGATATCAAATTTACTGTAGGTATATTATTAAGGTTTATTATTTAGTTCACACTAAACTTATAACTATTTCATGCCGATTTGATGTCTATATTGGAGAGTTTTTGCAGTTATCTGTAGATTTTTTGCAAAATAGTTAGTTAGTATAAGCTTCTTCTTCTTTCTATTGCATTACTTACTCCACTTAACGGTACAAGCTTACTTGCATTGAAAAAAAGTAAAAAACTATTATTTTCGAAACAGGAATTTGGTTTTCTGTAAGTATATAAACATACATATGTAGGTACTATTCAGCACTCTTCACCCACAGCAAGCTGAAAGCTGGTGTTCTGTAGTGGTCAGCATTGATATTCGAACTCGGCTCCTCTAATTTTGAAGTCTGCTCTCCAAGCAACTGCGCCAACGTGCCTTCTAAATAATTTATAGATATGATTTTTTGTATGTAGGTGAATGTATTAGGTATGTATGTATGTATGTGATATTTTTAACCCCCTAGATGCGGCCCTCCCGGTATACACTACACTCCTACAGCCTAGAGACGCGGTTGTTCACTCTTCTCAAATAAGCCATAGATTCCTACGGGTTTATTATAATAATACGTTAGAAGCTATCAATAACATTCACAATATGCTCGTATTAAGAAATGATATTAAGGTGAGAGAGACAACGCTTGGTTCATGGGCAAAAAGAAAAATGTTTGTTTACAAGCAGCCGTTTAATCAGATATTCCAAAACCAAAGAGATTCCTCGTCTAAAACTATTACATACATTCAGATAGGTACCTGCCTACGCGTTTTATCTAATTAGAATTGCCTGATGAAAAAAATGTGCTATTTTATTTGACTAAATTTATTTAAAAACTAGCTGTATTTCCCGTGCTTCGCAACGGCTAAAATTGTGTACGGGTGGTGAAGTTACATCGTCTTAGAATTAAATACCTAATGGAATAAATTTTTGGCATATAGGAAGGAATATATTTGTTTTACCTAGTAAAATTATTTTTTATGCATATAGGATTCTGCTAAATTCAAATTTCACAAAAAGATAGTAAAAAAAAGAAGAAAAAAGCGTTGGGTATGGAGTGGGATCGAACTCGTACCCTCGCATCGCATAACACTCAATTTAAGTTAAGTACGCTAGCCCCTACACCACGCGAGTCAAAACATATGACGACAGAAAGCGCCGCGGAGCAAATGTCAAAACTATTTTTTAATTATTATAGACACATTTTTAGTCATACAGAAGTATTTGTAGAGCAAAAAAATTATATAAAAATAATCCTTAGATGTATATCCTAGTTCTAGATTGTGTAACGACGCAAACAAATTTAAAAACCATATTAACGGGACTACTTTAAATGGCTTCTTTCATTTTCATACTAACTTGATAGAATTCAGTATCTTGGGAAAATTGATAATTTTACCAAACCACGATACAAATCATATATTTTAATAGCCTATGTTGAAGCCGAGATTCCATTTATAAGTTTATTTAATAGATGGATGTCTAAAATCGTCTGGTATTAATGTTTACTCCGGACGCGAATCGTCATTTTTTTCAGGTTCTTTCCCGAGTCATTTATGATTCATAGATGGCGGTAGTGATGTTTTATAAAATCAGAAATGAAATAAAAAATCATTATAAATCAATAATTCCCTTTGTTGCACATATTTTTATCCAAAATATCAATACAATCTCGTGCAAAGTCAGTGGCGTATACGAATATCTACTTTTTGTATTGTACGTATATAATTAAAACAAAATTAAATTAGGTGCAATGCGAAATGTTTTTTGTAAACAGTATATATACAATTTTCAAAATAACGTTCCGATGTGATTGTGACGGCGTTTTGTCAAATACTCAACGCTGCCGAAAATCCACAATTATTAAGGAGATTCCAACAAGCCTTTGAAAATACATGTATAAAACTGAATAGGTATGAATAAAAATGAAAATAAGTACCTACCTATACATAAAAAAAGTTGAAATTTTGATTGGAGCCATTTACACTCTGAACAGCATTGATCTTGCATCAGTATACAAAATGTTGTCATGTTTTCTTTTTTTCTGCGTTTGTGCTTTTCTTTATTGTTATATTATTTATATAAGTTTTAAGTTTGAAATTAAAGCTATCGATTCCAAATGTCCACTTAAGGATGTAGCGAACAATAAGCAAGTGTCCTCATTTGGTTTCAACGTTCATATTATTGTAACTTAGAAATATATGGCAGGTGGCATCTTCCAAAGGTTGTCAATGTATGAATTATTCTTAATATAAAGTAAAATATCCTGGATAAGGTGAATCGCTATAATAAATTCCTTTTATTCACAGGAAATAAAAAATAATACCTTGAAACAGTGGCGTAACAACGTGTCTAGGGCACAATGCAAAAATTCATCAAATTGTTATGTAATAATTCGTAGACAGTTTTACAATATCTTAATCTAATTTTACCTTATAAATAAATTAATTTTGTATATCGTTATACAAAATATTAACATAGTTCAACAGCGAGAGTCTTCATCCAAATTTTCAAGAAAGTCTTCGCAGCGGAATGAATCCATCAGATCAGCTGTGAGTTCTTTCGGGACAGAGTGATGAATTTTGAAATAAGAAGGACTTGCAACGTCAAATGATGGGTATAATGTCAAGAAGACGCTACTGGAGAGATCATGTGGAGAAAGCGTGTTCTGAAAGAGAGTGGCGGAGAATGAGTTACCATCAGGTACCAGACCCCCAGGAAGGCCACACAGAAGATGGAGAAACAGCTGAACATCTGTATCCTAGGAATGGGCTCCGAGCAATCACAGGACGCAGTCTTACTTGAAGCATAAGAAGATAAAAGTGAATACAAATAAAATGATCACGTTTCTGTGAAATGTTGATGATGTGTTTAATTGTGAACGGATGTTATTGGTCTTGTATATTTTTGTAGGTACTAATGTACCTGTCAATATTTGTTATTGTGACTGTGTCTGTTCTATGTGCATTAATAAATAAATGTGCGTGAAACACACAAAAAAATTGTGGATAGGCATAAGCGTTTTTAAGTATTGGGGCTCCCAAGTTACATACTTATATTATTTTGCTACGCCACTGAGTATTTCCTGGAAATGAAAATGTTCCGGTGTATTCTTCTCAATTATAATAGAGGTATCTTATATACTTTCTTCAATAGGAAGTAAATTCCGTTTCAATATGACACATCAATCACTTATGTTATGATAAGGAAGGGGAGGGGAGTAAAAAAAGAAAAAAATCATATGTAGGGTAGTAAGTGTACTTATGTGAAAATATGTATAAGAGAGAGATATGAAATATGTATAGCCACGTGTGCAAAAAGGTAGGCACTATTGGGTAATTTCATGCGAGTTGATTGCAAACGTAAGAAATTGTAAAAAAAAACTTAACCAAGATTTTAAGACTTCACATTCTAGAACTGTTATTCGCGGTCTTTCAAATGATACCAAAAACGCCCTTCCGGGGTGCTTGGATTCCTTCATTCCGATGGCGCCTCCCACCAAGAATAGACAGAATCAAAATTTGTGAAAAGGGAAAATCTTGCTTCCGACACGTTCATATATTTTTAACATTCACGTCCTCCGGTTTCTTTTATTCAAAACTCGTACGTCCTTGATAAATCCCAATAATGGGGTAAATAGTAAATTCTGTGTGTCTATACAACATTCTTTCTGCGCAATATTAGTTGGACTTTCAGAACGAGTGGCGAACTATGCTACTGAAAAATATAGAAAACATCATTTCTATCCCGGATGGTCTGACGTTTTGTCCTCTTTATCTATCGGGTTGACTGTAAGATATTGCGTTTGCAATAAGTCCGCCTTTTGGCACACTAGGATTGTCTATTTTTGTGAATATGCATATTTTCTCTAGCCAATAATGATTTATTTACTTATTTATTTTCTTTTATTTGTTTATTAGGTACCTAGGTAGTAGGTGCCTACTCAAGGAGAGGTAAGTTTTAAATGAGACGAGGATACAAACTGACATTATGATAAACCCCTTCAGGTACATCTACCTTTCGGAAGAATACGCGAATCCTATATTTTGTAGATATTTCTGTTACAAGGAGTATAGGTAGTTACGAGTACATATTATTTTTTCCAACATACGATACGTAGGTAATTTTTCTCTTTTCAATTCACAAAGGATTAAATTAAAATTTTCTCTTCAAGGTACATTTGCTGCGCATTCGTGTGTATATTAGATTGTATATTTTTTACTTACATCAGAATATAGGTAGTATATAGGTAAGGTATATAGGTATCTTTTCATTTCCAAACAGCTATCTATCTTTTCATTTCCATCTACGTATCAAAAATAGTAATAACGCCGCAGTCAAAATTTATCGTGAAGGTAAGTGAAAATGGGCAAGTTTTAGGTTACAAATAAAATTATTGGGTATAAATAACGCTTCTTCTTCTTTTTCGTCAGCCCACTCCTGGACGAAGGCCTCCTCCACGCCGCTCTATCCTGGGCTCTCTGGATCCAATTGGCACCCACGTATTTGACTAGGTTGTCTCTCCATCGTAGTGGTGGTCTTCCTAAACTCCTGGAAGTCGCTCTGGGTTTCTAGGTTAACATCCTCTTCGACCACTTATCGTCTGGATCTCTAACCATGTGACCTACCCACTTCTATTTGAGAGATACGATACGCTGGGAAAATAACGCAATAATAAGAAAAACAGCGCCTCAGGCGAATTTTTTTTGAAAAGTGGGGGAGTGATGGCAGATTTAACATGATAATTTTATATTTCGGGGGGGCTCGGGACCCCTCGGCCCCTATAGGTATAGGTACTATTTATATTGTAAAAGAATTGGGCGAGGTATACCTGATGTTCCTACACTTTTTTTGATAATTCAGCATAATATATTATGCATATAAATATACACATTTTATAAAAACATACTTCCCCTAAAAAAATAGACATCGCTTCCAATAATATCACAAGAAATCAACCCTCATTCACAGGAGAAAGGTAGGTAGGTACCTATGAATTCTCCTACACCTGATTTCCATATTTATTTACATGGAATATTTTCCGCCCGGAATATAATATGATTTTTCCAGGATAACTTGAAGGCAGGTACTTTGTATTATAATAATGTGATGGACACGTTACATAATTTCGTTAAATCAAAATATGTTTTCATCCCCTTGCATATGAAACGGTTTTGCATAAAGATTTTTGACGAGGTGAAAACTGTTACATGACTTAGGCGAAAGTATCCCTCATTTGAATATGATTTTACCTTATTATTATTTTTTCATTATGAAATACAGGAATCTAATCTCGGACTGATTCGGAGTAAACTGATTATAGCTACCTGTTTTTTAAGTACTGTTCTCGAAACGTATTACAAACGTAATTTTTTACTCAATAATATGTGCTTCAACTTTCAGGTACGTCACTTGTATAGTTTCCGAGATAGGAGAATACGTCTGTTTTTAAAAACATTCCACACCAAAATTTTTTACCCTCTTACGGATGCAATTTCCAAAAATCCCTCTTTTAGAAGATGCTTTTGAATTTGGATAGTAACTTGTAAAACGTTTAATATTTTTGTTCAATTTCTTTTTTTTTCTGTTTTTTCCTGGGGTTAACTGGAAGAAATCGCAGTTCTGCGATAGGTTCGCCCTAGTGAACAACGTTTTATAATCTGTACTATGTCTATTTTGTATATTTATATGTGTTTGTTGTTTACTTTAAGTTTAAATAAATAAATAATAAATAAGTAAATAAGTTTCCATTTTAACATCCTGGGATAAGACGTTTGAGCTGTGCGTGTATCAGTCACCTGTGTGGATACTTTTTTTTATATTCATAGTATAATATTATTGTTATACTAAATAAGATCGTTGAGAAGAATGTGTGGGAAAACATAAAAAAAAGGATAAAGGATGAGTACCTATATTAGAGAGATGAGTCACTATATGAGGACGATGCGTTTTAAGTAAAAAGAATCAAAGAGCATATTGTATGACAAATTGTTTTTATGTGCCGGAAACGAGGATTGTGTATAAGCACAAGGATGTTTGGCGTTCAGTCCTCTATTCCTACCTTGCAAGAGACTTGCGTGAAGGGATAGGTAGTAAGTACTAGGGTTTTGAGAAGGTACGTACTGGATCGACCAAAAAATTCAGAACGATTAAAGTTTTTTTCATGAATTGATTCAAATTCTTTATTCATTACGGTTGAATGGAGACAATGAGTAGGAAACTTGGCATCAAGAAGTAAGGCAGGGTGATGGAAGAGGTGGGTTACTGAATAACAATGTGTAGGTGTATAGGTGTGTAGGTGCAGAGGTGTTTATGAGAAGGTAGTACCAACCTTACAGACCTATTAATAATTCACGTCGCATTTTTAACACTTTTAAAAGTGTTTTTCTGTCAGTTCTTAACTAATTGAAATTGCTGTACTGGCTGGTTCAAAATAAACCTTCTCAATTTTTTTATAAATTTATTTTGTTAGAAGGAATCGCCAATGGGCGATAAGTCTGCCCTTTGCATATGTATTTTTAACGTAATAATAAAGTGTTCATTTATTTATTCAATTTCGGTTCAAGTCTATCTTAGGGTTCGCGACCCAACTATGACGTCACGGTCATTTCCCACGGCATTAAGGTTCAAAATCGCATGAACAATCGAATGAAAAATTGTAAAAATAGCGGTTTTTTTCAATTTTTTGAAGTTAATTTCTTCAAACTTTTACGTTTGTTCCCGAGATTTTAATTCATATTATCAGTACAAAAAAAAATTTTCAGCCACTTTCGGGAAGCGAGTTTCTGTCTTTCGGAAAAAAGATCAGAGGTGTTTTTCACATATTTTTTTTGAGAAATTTACACAAGATATATAAAAGTCTTTCACGGTTATTCCCTAGATAAATGTTCAATGCATCTACCCCATTTTATTCCAAAGCATATCTAGTAACGGTTGTCGAGATATAAGGTCTCCCGATTTTAGAAAATTGTGATATGTCAGTATGCTAATCTTAATGTAATAATATGTGAATGAGTGAATGTGTATATGTTTATGTTTGTGAATGGGTGGATTACCTCATAGCCAGAAAATGCAAGTTTTATGAACGCTTAATGTTATAGGACACTCGAAACAACTTATTCCAAAGTATTGAAATAGTGATTGTTGTTATGGTCCACCCATTACTTCCATGGTATTATTTTTAACCTCTGGAGTCTTCAGACGCCCTCCCAAGAGGGTAGATAATTTTTACTTCACCTCTATTTTTTACAACAGTCAGCATTCTGGACCTCTGCGCCGATACCACTAGCTAAATTATTTAAATTTATGTAGTGAGGCCAAACTGTTCTTACACCGTTTAGGAGGCCTTTCTGGTAGGTGCCGTCTGGAAGGCAATTCTTTGAATGCTGTGGACATCAGTCTATCGCTGCTTATTTTGTTTATATGGTTTTACAACAAATTCGAATGGGTCATAATAGTTACGAGATATGACAATAGAGATACTAGTAATATAATCAAGTATGTACCTAACTGCCAAATTGTAGGAAATATGCTGGATTTCACAAACTTTTTAGGTGAGGAATAGCGGAGATAGGAGCCACTTATCATTATTTTTCATACAAAATTTGTTATAGGTGACTCTCATCTCCGCTATTCCTCACCTAGGAAGTTGGTGAAATCCAGAAATACTCTGTATAATTCTCGCAGAATGAATAGAGTGAAGTATGTTGGTTAATAACTGTGTCAGCCTCAGCTAATTTCCTTATTATTTAATATACTACAGCATATAGATTATTTTTGAGTGCAGTTTACATTAAGGGTAAACCCACCTCCACCCCTGGATGTTTCAGGAGCTTTAGCTCCTATATCATCCAGTCTTTTAGGCAAAAACATTTTTTTTCAAAGGAGGGCTCAAGGTTCGCCGGAAGGGCTCCCCTCAACAAACCCCTCCCGAAACTACTCTGAACACCCTTAATGTTCCTTGGAGGAGACTCTCACTGCAAGGATCTACACACTACTACATTTTTTTTCTTTTCTTAGAAACTATCATCTTACAATTACGTATTACTACGTACTAAATCTTAATCTAGAGGACAACATTTTACAATTCAGACAGCACATACACGGTATACAGAAAAAACAAAATAAAGGGTCTTACCAATTGAACTCCATACTTACCTGTTGTCCCCCGTCCACGCGCGAAGGAAACCACAGCCTGATAATAAACAGAAAAAGAAAAAAAAAAAAAAACAAATAAAGGAAATATTAAAGGGCCCAGCCAGTTCCAAGGAACATCATTGGGGAAAACACACGCATCCCAAGAGAGGGAGAATAGACGCACACAAACGAAAGAGTTCAGCCGCCGTTCATCCACCTATTGCTCAACTGAGGGAATAAAACTTAACTTAGTACACTCGGAGCCAGCCCCGGTCGACGTAGATCCTCCCATTTCAATTTCCATGCATCCACAAAGAGTCTGAAACAAGCAAAATTAGTCGCGTTGAGTGTCAATTCACCAAACCAGATGGGTCGAGGAGTATCCTCTGTCATACCGCCAAGCATATCATCTCTCGCTTCTCTCATCACCTCGCATTCCCAAATGATGTGCTCAGCGTACTGGGCTCCACCACCGCAAGGACACCAAGGTTCATCACAGAGGCTCAGGTCAAAAAGCTTCCCTTTCAGGTCTCCGTGTCCCGTAACCAGCTGCGTTGAGAAGTGGTCTAACAGAACAAATCTGCGCTGCATTCTTACTCTGAGATCTGGAAAGAACTTATAGACCAGTCTACTTGTTCTCCCAGAATCCCACCTCTCTTGCCAAACATCCATCGTTCTTTCACGGATTCTCCTCATAACCTCTCGGAAGCCGTCACGTCCAGGCTCTGATCTGAAAACAGTACCAAAATATTCAGCGATCCCGTCAGTCTTCAGGCAGCGCCTAGCAACACCCTCCCTGACTTCAAGATCAGCTGGAAGAACCCCTGCAATTACTGGTAAACCATCACTAGCTGCAGTTCTATAAGCCCCAGTTAAACCCAAGAGTGGTGGCCTCTGCCCCCTAATAAGAGCAAGACTCACCGAGCCAATCTCAAATCTATGTGACCAGACTCTAGCAGCATACGAAATCTGTGGAATGTAGGTTGCACGATATATTGTAAGTAGGCATTTAGGATGGATACCCCAGGTTCCCGTGCTCAGTCTTCGCAGAGCAGCAAACAGCGTTCTGGCCTTCTCTGAAACATGCCTCACATGCTGAGTGAAAGAAAATCCTCGATCCAGGGTTACTCCCAGGTATCGGACTTCCTCGACAAGCCCGATACTCCTTCCGTTCATCCGCATGGTAGGGTTACGATTTCTACTCAGAGACCCCTTCATCAACATCGCTGAGGTTTTGGCAGGAGAAAAAACCAGACGATTTATCCTTCCCCAATCCAGAATCTGTTCAATGGCTGTAGCAAAAGTTTTTTCTAGGGCGAGTCTGGTGTTCCCAGCAATCATTAGTAGTGCATCGTCGGCATATGCAATAATTGTACATTGATTAGGAAGACTGAGAGTCAGCAGATCATCAAACAAAACATTCCACAGAAATAATAAATAATAAATATTTTATTTCATTAAGTGTACTTGTCAAATATAGTTAAGTTCATTATGGTAATATGCGTGGTGCCTCACTGGACTTGCGTCTGTATTGAGGCTACCTTTTACATAGTTATAAGTATGTCACTATTATTGTCTTTATCTCCATAATTATCTATACCTAGCAATTTAATTGTACATCATATACCACACACACACCTATACTAATATTTTTAACAATAGAGTCTCTGAATTAAATGGACCAAGGACAGATCCCTGAGGACAACCCATCGTAACCTCCCTCTCCACTCTGTGCCCTCCATGAGAAATGACAATCCTTCTATCCCTAAGATAATCCGAAACGATGTTGAACAAATATGTGGGACATTGTCGCAATTTCAATTTCGCCAGAATAAGTGGCCACCATGCATTGTCAAAGGCACCGGAAATATCCAGAAAAACGCCAAGAACGTACTTCTCATCGCGTTCATTTTTCCACCGAACGCATTCCAAAACCGCATGCTCAGTGGAGACACCTCTACAGAAACCAAACTGCCGAGGGCACCCAGGCAGGAGCGTCAACAGGAGACGATTCCTCACAAGTATCTCTAGAATCTTTCCAAATGCAGGCAACAGTGTAATGGGTCGATACGCTTTAAGGTCTGACATAGATTTACCATTATCCTTTGGTATGACTTTGAGGAGACCACATTTCCAGTCCCCCGGAAAAACACCTAACTCAATACACCTCTGCATAACACTCACCACGCTCTCCGGACAGAATTCCCATACCTTCTTCACTATTATGCCAGTAATTCTGTCTATCCCGGGGGCCTTCCGCGGACCCAAACCTGATATGATTTCCTTTAACTCATTGTGCGTAACCGGTGAAATCTGAGAGTCTGGCAAATCCAATGGTGGCAGGCGGGAGAGCACTCTCAGCTGTCCATGCTGGGCCGTATCAGTAGAAGAAGAATCCAATGGTATGAGCCCATCCAACAGAGCCCTGAGCGTCGCATCTATACCCAAAGTCTCCCGTCCCTCTGTGACAATGCTGGAGAGATATTTATCCGCATTGCATCCATCCTTCATCGTGGTTCTCATCACCGACCATGGATTTGTCAGTTCAACATCTTTAATCCATTTTTCCCAGGCGGTAGTTCTGGCTTTCCTTATTTCGAGGCGATATTCTCGTCTTGCGTTAATTAGATCTCTCCTCAGACTAGCGGCCAGTTGTGAATCCGAAGGAACAGATCCCTTTCTCACACGTCCATAACTACGCTCAGCCTTCTTAAATTTTTGTCGGAGTAATCCAAGGTTTGGATTCCACCAAGGTGCAGATTTCTTACCGTTGCGTGGCTAACATCTTCCAAGAGCAGTCGTTGAAGCATTAACCACGGCCCTGTTAAAATTGTCACCAATATCTGAAGGCAACTCCGAGGAGTCAATGTCACGCAACTCGTGACGCAGCACCAATGAGAAGTATTTCCAGTTTACTTTCCCACTTTTGAATTTCCAAAATTCTATTGGTGTTCCAAGAGGGCGACCTCCAAAAACCACAGTGATTAGTCTGTGCTCGCTCGACAGAGCAGCCTCGTGTACTCTCCACCCGGAAACACTCAACAGGAGATCCCCCGTACACAGAAAAAGGTCAATGCTGCTTTCACCCATGACTCCCGCGAACGTGGCAAGGTGTCCCGGAAGATTGAGGATATGCAATCCACGAGAAGATATGAACTCCTCCACACTTCGTCCTCTCCCATCCCGGTCAGAATACGGCCTGTCATGCCACAAGGTAGAGCGAGCATTGAAGTCACCACCTATGACAATGGATCTTCCATGCAAAGTCCTGAGCGCTTCTCCTAATCCCTGAAGGTGTGGCCCCACCGGGTCAGAGTATTTAAAATATACAGAGATAAGATAAATCTCCCTACCTCCAAGGTTGACACAGATACAGCATCTATACTCATTTGATAGTCCGTCAATTAGTAATGGATTCACCAGAGAACTGTCAATAATAAAACCAGCCATAGGTTTATTTCCTTTTTCGATCGCAATGAGCGGATGGTTAACTCCAGGAATATTGTTTCTAAATCTATATTGTTCTTGAACAAACAATATTGGAATGTCGTGTTCACTCATATAGTTTACAGCCTCCAGGGTCGCTGCATTGCTGCCCAGATTGACCTGACCTAAAGTGGTACTTGCGTCAATGCGTGCCATAGTCGGTGGTATTTATCACCCTGGAAATAGCTGCCTGGTAAGCAGGGCGATCGCGGTGGCCTGTACCATGAGAATCAGTCCTCTTTCCAAACCTCGTGCATGTTGCACATATGGCAGGTTGGTCTTTGTTTTGACACTCGCTTTCTTGATGTCCCTCAGCTGCACAATGTTTGCATACTTGAGCTTTGTATTTGCACTCTCTTTGTGTATGACCGAATAAATGACATTTGAAGCACCTGGTTGCACCGATAAAGTCTCTTACCTTGCACGCATGCCACCCAAGATAAACTGATCCCTGATTTATCATTTGAGCTCTAATTTCTCCAGAGCAAATCAAGATTGACCCACAGAGTGGACGATCCCTAGGTCCAAATCTACGCACCGTTCGGACACTATCCTTAAAACTTTCTTCAGAAATTTTGCCCCTAAAATTTCCCTGGAAGATTTCGCTCAGAAGCTCTTCATCTGTAAGTTCACGAGGGACATCATAGATCACAACTTTAGGGTCCCTACCTTTCGCTTCAGTTGCTGAGAAGCCATGATTTTTGAGTTTTTCTGAGGCTATAATTCTTTGCAATCCCTCCCTTGTTGTCGTTTGTACGACGATTCCAGCGCCCTTGGATTTATGCACTTTCACTGGTTGAAAGCCATCAGCCAGAGGATGTAGTAATTTTCGGACCTCATCTCTAGTTGTGGAACTGCTCTTCCCCTCAGGATTTTCTGGTCTAATGACAGCAGCTGGAGCCCTGGGAGCACATGGTCTATCTATACCAGGGGCAATAACCCTAGCGGCTTTCTGAGCAAAGCTGATTGCAGGTCCACCTTGCGACGGTACACACAAGTTTTGAGCGCTACTTAGCTTCTGAATATCTTCACTTATCCTTGAAACAGCCTCCATGGCGCCAACAGCTCTGCCATGGTTTTCTGCGGCTTTTTTCTGAACATTCCCAAAGGCCCTGGACATTTCAGTTATAGCAGCTCTTACCTTGTTCTTTTTATCTTCACTTAACTTACCCCTTTCTTCTGCCAAAATATTCTCTATAATTTTAAGCTGTGTCCTGAAGATAAGATCATCCTCATTGTCATCATAATCGGAAGTATCGTTTTCTGGACTATTTTTGGCTCTCTTCCTTTTCTTGTATTGCGGAGACTGCGCAGCCTCAGCACGCCCAGGTGGAGTCCTGGCCAGTGCACGACTAGGAGTAAAAACCTCCTCAGCTCCATGCAGCCGAGGAAACTCATCATCTGTTTCCGTCTCAGTCATATCCCCTCAATTAAAAACTATAAGCAAAAAGTATAATATAAATATAAAATAAATAATACCTAAATTAATATTCTATAAAATTTTAATTAAATAAGAGAATGTAATATCTGAAATAAAAATAGTAATAAAAGTAATAAAATATTAAAAGTAAAAATATATATCCAACCAAAACCAATAAAATTTAAGTTAAATAAAAGAAAGTATATATTCAAAACAATGGTAGGTAGGTATAGCACTTATTATCTATGTATTATGGAAAAATTGAAATCATGTAAACATACAGTTTACATAAAAAAAAATAGTATCGGCGCAATGTCCCGCGGTGATTTTTCTTTCGGAATACTTACACACCTATTGAGTGACCTGCAAACTTCTCGCCCACCTATTGAAACTTTTTAATTAAACTCTTAGCCCCACTTTCACCCCCGCGCCCCCCTGCCCGTCAGTCCTCCTAGAGGAGGTGTCAAAAAAATCACGAAGAGAAATCATCTACTTACATAATTCTCGTGGAAACCGGGTATGATCGCAACGCAGGGCCGTCTTAACTTCTGCAAGTTGTTCGATTATACCTATTCGGAATTTAAAATGAAATGTCATATCATAGAAAATTACTCGGCTAGTAGGTACCATGCTTTTTCACTGACATTACGAGCCCACAAAAATGTTTTAAGTAGTCATCGATAGATGTTGATGTTTTAAAAATTCGCGGCTTTAATAAGTTAAGTTCGTACGGTAAATATTGAGCTCCTTTATGTTAAATTTAAACATTTTGTTTTATAACGAAAATTGGTAAGTATGTAAATATTGTTGTACAAATATACAAACAAATACAAGTAGAATAAAAAATATTGTGCTAAATAAAAATTTTATTTACCGTAAGAATGTTCGTTCGCATGCTATACGCAGATGACGTCGTGTTGATAGATGGAGACCCCATGGCTCTGCAGGAGTCTCTGAATAGATGGGTGGCTGCTCTGGAGGACAACGGCCTGAGAATAAGCAGAACAAAGACCGAGTACATGCCATGCATTTTCGATGGGAGTACGGGCAGCTCCATCATATATATAGATGACACACCTCTTCCAACAGTTAACCAGTTCAAATACCTCGGATCCGTTGTGACACCAGATGCCTCCGTAGAAGCAGATGTAACACACCGCGTGAATACGGGCTGGATGAAGTGGAGAGCCCTAACGGGTGTTATGTGCGATCCAAAGATGCCCATAAAAACCAAGGGCAAAATATACAAAACAGCCGTCCGCCCGGCTATGCTCTACGGATCGGAATGCTGGGCCACTAAGAAAAAACATGAGCAGAAATTACATACAACAGAAATGAAGATGCTTAGGTGGTCCGGAGGTGTTAAAAGGGAAGACAGAATTAAAAACGAATACATCCGGGGTAGTTTTGGGGTCGCGCCAATTCCGGAGAAATTAAAAGAAACAAGACTCCGATGGTACGGTCACGTGAGCAGACGTAACAACGATCACGTGGTAAAGCTCGCACTGGACATACCATCACAGTCCAGATCCAGAGGACGTCCACAAGCCACCTGGTGGACAAATATCGAAAAGGAGCTTAGGGACCAACAGCTTACTAGTGGGATGGCACAGGATCGTAAGGTCTGGCGACTACGTACCAGAAGGGCCGACCCCAGATAAACTGGGAAGAGGCAAGAAGAAGAAGAAGACCGTAAGAATGTTCGTATTTATCGTATCGTTCGATTTCACGTGAGAAGATAGGGAATTCTGGAGATCTGTTCTCTCTGCCTGCCCTGCAAGTCGCGTCATTTTTGACGGGTTATAGCTGGTAAAAAAATAATAATGCAAGAAAAAAGTAAAAAAAGAAAGAAGTAGAAGAAGAAATTGTATTGCGTCTCGAGATCTTGAGGTAAATCTCCTTCCCTGAGAATGACGTTTTTAAAATGTACTTTTCTAAATTGAATTTTTCATGAATGCGAAAAATCCGCACTTCGGGACGAGAGGTGATTCTGTTGATAAAAAAAATAAAAATTAGACTAGGTGAGTAGGTACCATAGACTTAATTTTTTTATGAAATTCTTCCAGATCGAGTGGATGTAAGACGAGTTATCTCAACAGATATACAGCGAAGGATGGTCTTTCCATCAGGCTTGTGACTGGTCATTGGCTGGTTTAATGTGATTATTTTACACTTAAGTAACATCCGCCAATTCCAGTCAATAATTTATCCGTCGCAGCCGGGATTTGAACCCAGACTTTCAACCTGATACAACGGTATTCTAACCACTGTGCTTTGAAGGTACGTGTATATTACATTGTCCAACCGCCATCGGCTGTAATGGTTTGATATTTTAGCGTACAAACCAACCATATTTTTAATTTCCTAGATCGACTCATTAACTCATTTCCAAGGTAGATGGCTGTCATGGAAACATTGGTGTAAAAAATACTTTACAACGCACTTCATAGCATATAAATAATATTCACTCGTAAAAATATGCTGCGTTTTTTTTTTCTGTTTATTTCAGCTAATTTAATTATCTACTTATCCAGCAAAACTGCATATTAATAAAAGTTTTGTATGTTATTCATTTCCTGTTAACATTTTTCTCCCCGACATTTCACGAGCACTTATGCGAAACAATCCAATAAAACGTATACCTAAACAATTCTCTCTACAGAATTATAATCAAAGAGAATTTAGAGCACCCCTCGCATATTTCAGTACAAGGTAACAATTTGATTTTTACGATCAATAACCAAAATACAATGACTAGATGAGGGTTACTTGATTAGTTACATCAAACATTCATGCAATATAAAATTTTGTTTCTGGCGCCGTTCTTTCCACTCGGCTGCAACTCTTTAATAGAGCTAGCGCATTTTTCCGAGCAAACCAATTTTTTAATCTCAATTTTTTTTTCTTATTCTCGATTTGGCGAGTATCAGCTAACGCGGAACATATTTAGAGACGTATAATGAGTTTAGAATTAAACAAATATCATATACACATACAAGTTCTTCTCCTTATTCTCGGCTGGGCCGGAGTCTCAAGTCATCATGTTTCTTCGCCAGTCGCCAAGCCCCTGTCTCTTAGAATCCCATCAAAGGCCACTCAAAAATAAAGTCTCACCTCACACGACCTTTTCCACCTGCTTCTATAAATTTCACAAAACTAAAAATCTTTTTCATTCGATATTTCGAGAACAAATCTCGACGTCAGTGATTCACAAATTATCGAGAAACGAATAAACAATTGAATTCGTTCACTCTTCGATTTGATATAAAACACATGGCCATAACAGATGGCTTATATTGCGTTATTTAATAAATGGGTTTATAGATATATTGTAGTATTTTATTTCTCATTTTATATATTTTTTCACATTACAGGTGTTCAGTTATAAAGGATTGATTATTCTAGGTGATTTCATCGGCGTTTCGATAAAATAACACTTATGATATAAAATATGTGAGTGAAGCACATGAACCCCTTCTTCGTCTTGATGGTCCCCATCATCCACCCTTGCACATAGTGGTCAGGGATTTACATGTCACTGGTGCTAGAACTGTGAGAAGGTTTTTGAACTACCATAACGTTGATTATAGGATAATAAATGAAATACTCTTTAAAGTTGATTGGACATTTTTGGAAGAATTACCGCTTCAAGAGGGGTTAGCTCAGTTCTATAGTGTGATTCGTGATAGGGTTATTAGACATGTGCCCGTGTCAACCTATTTTCCCTCAAATTATCCTGATTGGTTTAGCAAAGAGCTAAAAAATAAAATATTGGATAAAAAACTCGCTCACAAAGCTTATAAGGATACTGGAAGTTTGGGTGATTATACTATCTTTCAGGATCTCCGTAGGGATTGTAGGAGGATGACTGATGATTGTTACAGGAACCATATTGGTAGGATTGAGGATAGTGTCAGGTCTAATACTAAACGACTATTCAGATACTCTAATTCTTTGAGATCCGACGACTCCCCTGTTCCTTGCTCAATGCAGCTTGGCAGCAAATCAGCAAATACCCTCCCGGAAGTTGTAAATTTGTTTGCTGATTATTTCAACAGTGTATATGATAGTACCTCTGTCCCACGGCCCTGTTTACCTTTGGAATCTCAAATCAATCTCCAATTATACTCATTGAATGTTGAGATTAAAGATGTTGTTTCTGCCATTAGAGAACTTGAGCCTAAGACGAATGGTGGTCCTGATGAGGTCCCCCCGATAATACTCAAAAACTGTATGTTTAGCTTGGCGTACCCTCTCTATATAATTTTTAACAGATCTGTCTCTGCCGGTCAATATCCTGAGTACTGGAAGAGTGGGTACCTGACACCTGTATTCAAATCTGGAAGTAGGGATGACGTGTCTAATTATAGACCCATATGTATGCAATCAACTATACCGAAGATCTTTGAAAAAATTATACTAAACAAGATATCTTCCTCCATAAATGGGACTATTACCGAATACCAGCATGGTTTTATGCCTCATAGGTCAACTCTTACCAACCTTATGGTCTATGAGAATTATATCTCCCAAAGTATGGCTTGCAGGACTCAGGTGGACTCGATCTATACTGATTTTAGCAAAGCATTTGACCGGGTTGATCACTCCATTCTTTTGCATAAATTGTCCGCTATGGGAATCACTGGCTCGTTGTTTGACTGGTTTTCTGACTACTTGACTGGCCGAAGACTGATGGTACGTGTTGGTGACGCTGTCTCATACTCGTTTGAGGCAACAAGTGGGGTTCCTCAGGGTTCCCATCTTGGTCCAACCCTATTTATATTGTTTATTAATGACATTGTGAATATATTCTCTGATGTGAAAATTCTAATATACGCCGATGACTTAAAGATCTATAGGGCTATAAGGGATGCTGAGGACTGTCATGTTCTTCAGAGCAACTTGGATAGACTCTGCAGATGGTGCTCTGACAATAGACTGGTGCTGAATGCCAAAAAATGTCAGGTAATGCGTTTCTACCGAATTGAAAAACCACAAATTTTTAATTACACTATTGACGATTCTGCACTTCAGTCAGTTGATGAGATTCGGGACCTGGGGGTTGTATTTGATCGTAAGATGAGCTTTGTCAGTCATATTGACAGTATCTGTGCTAGGGGCATGAGACTTCTTGGTTTCATTCTTAGAATTTGTAAATCTTTTTTAAATATTTATACCCTTAAGATACTCTTTGTTTCGCTTGTACAGAGCATCCTAGAATACAATAGTACTATCTGGAACCCCTGTTTTGAAGTACATGTTAAGAGTCTAGAAAGAGTTCAACGGAAATTTCTAAGGCACGTGAATTATAGATTGGGCATTCCAAGGGAACAATTAGATTATAATTGTTTGCTAACTTATTTAAACATTTTGAAGCTTTCTGATCGTAGAACGTTGATCGACCTGATGACCTTATATAAGATAATAAATGGAGATATGGATTGCCCGGAAATTCTGGGTCAGATTAATTTTCATGCACCCTTGAGAGCAACCCGTCAGGCATTGCCATTTTATACTCGTGCGTCTACCACGGCTTATAACTACAACTCGTCTGTGAATAGGTTGCAGCGAATGGGTAATGGGATCGCTGAGTTTGCGGATTTCTATGGGGATACTCTATTAAGGTTTAGATTCATTGTTCTCCGTTTTCTACTGTCACATGCCCAGCCACTGATTTGACGGATTGATACTTTTTGACCTCTTGCAATTGTATTTTGTTATTGTTTTTATTCTTTTCTACTGTACAGAGTGATTGGCTTATTCTTTGCAACCTTTTATAATTGTGTTTTACTGTCACTTTATTTTTATCTATTATGCAGAGACTGATTGTTTTTAACCCCTTATAATTGTATTTTATTGTTGTTTTATTCTTTTCTATTATACAGATTGACAGATTGATCGTTTTTAACCTTTTTACAAAATGTGTTTTAATGTTATTTAATTCTTTTCATTATATACAGACAGACTGATTGTATTTAACCTTTTTTTATAATTGCACTTTATGATTATTTTATTATTTTCCATTATACACATTGATTGTTTTTTAGCCTTATATGACTGTATTTTATTATTATTATTACTTTATTCCTTTTTAGTACACAGATTGATTGTATTTAACCTTATATAGCTGTATTTTATTATTATTTTATTCATTTCCATTATACATCAGACAGATTAATTTTATTTATTTGACCTTTTTATAATTGTACTTTATTATATTGTCTTTTTTTACTATACAGGCTGAATAGTTGTTTTTAGCCATTTACAGTTGTATTTTATTATTTTAATCTTTTCTGTTGTATCTGTGCTGAATATAACAGTTCGTATTAATGATTATTTTGCCTTACAATTCTATATCATTTATGTTTTTCTCATTTGTATTATGCCTTGTTTTATATTGCTTAATTGATTATGATCAAATATTTTATATTATATATTGTCAAAGGCCGTAGGCCGTGAATTATATTAAATAAATAAATAAATAAAAAATATCTTTTATACTTGAAATTTCAAGTGGTTCGTTTTTATAAGCTACTGTTTCGTGATCTTACATGTTCCTCATGGCAATATAAGGAGGCTTGTGGACTATACTAGTTCTGTATATTACATTACTTAGCGAAAATCATTAAAAAAAACGGTGGGTGAAAACATAGATGAAAATCATGACATAGGTAAATAGAACAAAACCTGTCCCACCTTTACACTCGCATTTTACGTCTCTTAATGTATTTTTTTTAATGATCTGGGTCTGGCTTGACCATGTAGACCAGATTCTCAAAGACGGACATGTTCTGAGTAAAAGAAAGCGTAGAGTTTTTATGACGAGT
The DNA here is from genome assembly GCA_963576895.1 of Ceraclea dissimilis. Classification (NCBI taxonomy): domain Eukaryota; kingdom Metazoa; phylum Arthropoda; class Insecta; order Trichoptera; family Leptoceridae; genus Ceraclea; species Ceraclea dissimilis. The sequence goes on from OY756370.1 coordinate 15,316,772, forward strand.
TGCATGGGGTTAACTGGAAGAAATCGCAGTTCTACGATAAGTTCGCCCTAGTGAACAACGTTTTATAATCTGTACTATGTCCATTTTTTATGTTTATATGTGTTTGTTGTTTACTTTAAGTTTAAATAAATAAATAAATAAAAATGAATGTGGCGGGGGCACGAAGTGTGTGTAAGGATAGGAAAGTCTGGCTATCTGTTGTAGCGGGCTTTCCTGCCCAAGCTCCTCGTCCCAAGGGGTCAGCTCCGACCCTGGCTTGGGGACCAAATAAATAAAATAGACTTACGTGGGTTATGCCACTGTCCTTATGGGAACACGGCCAGTGAGAGATCCTGGAATGACAAATGCAGGATACTCCCTTCCGTTCTGTTTCCTCACCGTTGACCTTGGCAACTTGGGGCCCGCTTAGCCACCTTTCCAGGACCCCTCAACTGGTCCCTGGGTGAGCTAGAATGCAAAGGCCTTTGTTAATTCTAACATTACAATATATTTTATTGAACATAATTATTCGGGGTGGTAGATTACATATTATATCAAAGTGAAGTAAATTATATACAGAACTTGTTCTCTTTGAATTTAAATTTAAATTAGAATAAACCCTATTTTCCCAGTTTTCGTTGCGACGTATTATATGTAGGTTATTGTCCCGGCCTTGCGTTATCCTTCATTTACACATGTGTTAAAATGACGTTATCCTTGAAGAAGTTTGGGTTACATTATGAATGGAACGACCTCACCTTGAATTTTGGACGCAGGTTCATCTAGTGGACTTGTCTTCCTTCCTTTTAAATCATCTTTCCATTGAAATTAGTTTTTCTTCTGGTACATCAACACAATCTGGGTTTTTATCCACAAGCCCAAATACTTTCATGCATGGTTTTCACCGAATCTATGGTGGATGGACATGTAGGTACAGAGACGGGACGAGGATCCGCTCTGAGGAGGGCAACATACTGGTTAATGGAAGGACCAAGGAAGAGAGGACGTCCGAAGAAGTCCCTTGAGGAGACCATCTGAGGGGACATGGAACACCTGGAGCTTACTCCAGAAGACAGCCTCGACCGGGACAAATGGAGAGAGAGGACCTCGTATAAATGGGATATGACGTGGAGAATGTGGTTGGAGTACGTGGTTAGCGCAGTTGGTTGAGCCGGCGGTCTTGCAATCGGAAGAAGTCAGGTTCAAACCCCGGCGCTGGTGATGTATTCCGCACTTTGCGATACAGGCTTTTAGCCTAGTGCAAAGTGTGCAAGAAAGTATTTGGGTTTATGTATGCAAGCCCAGGGGCCCTATTTTTGAATCAGTAGAGAATTGTCGCATACGATATTTATCTACTACTAAATTATCTACCAGTTCAAGATGCGTCTACGTAGATTCCATGCGATAATATCAAATCCATATAGCCAACTTAACCATCATAAAACTTGGTAGAATATTGGGAAATTATAGGTGAATCAACAACGTGTAACCAAGTGTAACTAAGCAATATTCTTATCAACTATATTTGCCTAGAATACCTAGTGTGTGTATGTGCAATATTCAAGAATACTTCTTTTACAAATACATTTCAGCGAAGCGAGTTTAAAAATGTTACATACATTAATTTCCTTTTTATACAATAACAGATGTGCTGTACACATATGCCAGCAAATAACATACCAGTATCTAATACAGGGCCACCGGAAAAGACGGACCCTATTTTAAAAAAAGTGTTACTTTGGAACCATTTATGTTAGATGAGGGATTATTTCACTCTGTAGTAACTGATGAATGTAAGTTTTGTTTGATGCACAAAACAATGCAATACTGCATGCTCAGTCGAATAGGTATGTTTTTTTCTGCGCTGCCTCCTGTTTCTCTATCAGGTGCGGTTTCACCTGGATAAGTTCCTACAAAAAGCCGCTGTATACTCAAAATTGACTTTGATTTCGCATTGTATTTTGTGCATCAAACAAAACTTACATTCATCAGTTTTCATTCAGTGAAAGAATCACTCTTTTAACATGAATGGTTCCAAAGTTATCTTATTCTTCAGCCTTCTGTCCTCCACTGCCGGATATAGGCCTCTTCCATACCCTTTAATTTCTTTTTGTCGTTAACTGCTTGCAGCCAATGTTTACCCCCCACAGCAGCTATGTCGTCGGACCATCTCTTTTGGGGTCTTCCGATGCTTCTCTTATTTTCCCAAGGTCTCCGTTGTAAAGTGCGAGGTTTGTATAAATGAAAGAAGATATTAGAGAACTGACCAAGATGAGTTTATTGCAACCACTGAATAATACATGTAACAAATTACAATCAAATGTGCATTATTAAAATATTGCTATATTGGGGATATGGCCAAAATATGTCTTTATGTTTTTAACATCCATCTTAATTTTTTTGGGGTCTACCTCGTGGGGTCTTGTCTTGCAACGTCCAACGTTATACCATTTTAAAATATGGTCCATATTTTTCTATAACCCTGTACTACACTACAGTAAAAGTTATCCATTTCTTTTCTAATTTCACCGGTGATTTTTCACCGTTCCTAACTACCGGACGTAATAGTTTATTCTCCTCGCAGTTAGTCTCATGGCAGTAGAGAACAGAGAACAACAATATAGCGCAGAGTCGGTAATGGGTCGGTAAATTATTGCAACCGAATACCTTACAGTCAAACAAATCAACGTTTATTTTATTTGTATAGACTACTACATAGGTACTGAATACTCGTATCGAATACCTATTAATACTGTTTGCTGTAAAGGTATAATGGATTCAGGAAATAATAAGAACGAAAGTATATTTCCTACAATTTATGTTTCGTTTTTCAATTTGTACTTAAATAATCGTTGAATTTTATAGGAGTCATTGTGTAAAATGGGCGGAGTCATCCTATTAAGTGTGAAGTGGGAGGAGCTATTGTGTAAAACGGGAAGAGTCTTGGTGCAAGTGGGAAAACTCGTCGTATAAAAATGAGTTATTGTATAAATTGGGAGGAGTCATTGCGTAAAATAGGAGGAGTCATAGTATAAAGTGGAGGATGTATATTCAACGAAGTGGTATGAAAAAAGTGGGAGGTGCCATCGTACAAAGCGGGAGAATTCTTCGTATAAAGTGGGAGAAGTTGTCAATAAAGTGGGAGGAGTCATTGTATAAAATGGGAAGGGTTATCATATATAAAGTGGGAGAACTCGTTGTATAAAATAGGAGTCATAGTATAAAGTGCGAGCTATCATCTTATAATATGTCGATACAGTGGGAGAAGTCTTCTATAAAGTGGGTGAAGTCATCGTGTAAAATGGGAGGAGCCATCTTATTAACCGGGGAGGAGTCACAGTATAAAATTAGAATTATCGTTGTATAGTGTATTTTACGATATACTTACTGTCATTTCTAGAAGTGCAGAATAATTTTTTTATCACCATCTCAAGTGAACCAACTCTATTACTACTAGTTTACCTGCGCTACATCGGGTTCGACAGCTAGTTTAATGTATATAAAGACATTTGTGATGTTTGCCTCCTCAATAATATCTCATTATAATCGTATCTCGAATTACTGTAGTATGATGGTACCTCTATTAAGGGGTGGTCATCTTTCCATGATGGAGGGGTGGTGGTAACAGGCAGGAGACTGGAGGGGGAGGGCGCCAGGTAGGAGGGGGGTACGTCAAGAGATGTCGATTGACGTTTAATGGAATTGTTGTAACGTTTGACTGTAATAAAAATATACTCTACTTGCATATTTAATTACACTTACATAGCCATTTGCGTTCCACTGCTGGACATAGGTCTTTTAAACTATTCCACTGTCGGGCTATCTGCTGCTATCTACGACCCGTAAGCTAGAACATGTCATCTGTCCACCTTTTCTGTGGTCTCCCTACGCCTCTTTTGTTGCCCCAAAGCCTGCATTTTAAAAGATTCGAGGTGCCCACCTGACACTGTCCTGTCTTGCCACATGTCCCGCCCACTGCCATTTTAGCTTTGCCGTGCTTTCTGCGATGTCTGAAACTTTTGTTCGACGTCTGATCTCCTCATTTATGATTTTATCTCGAAGACTGACGCCCAACATTTGTCTTTCCATTGCTCGCTGAACATATTTTAATTTCTGCACGAAAACATAACCCAATTCTTTTATTATCATTAGAAGCGAGTTATCTTTGGACAAAAGTACATTGAGTCTTAGATCTGTATGGTGAGACATCTAATAGGAATTCGCAAAAATGTGATTCCTTGGTCAATGGTCATACCATAGTAACAAATCTCGGGGTTTTCGCAGAATTTATTTAGCATGGAGCAACATTTTTTACAATTTTGACCACAGTTTTTGCAATGTAGGTATTAGAGTATATCGTAATCGATTGACAACAGTGTGCATTTGTTTAGGTAAGGTAAATGTGGCGAGTAAATAAATCCATTAGTAGAAGCGGGATCTACCTTGCTATGTATACAGTATACTACCTAAACATAATATTATGTGTATAGAAATATCAATCTACTAGTACTGCCTAACAGCGAAAATTCACGGCGAGTTTGTTAGGTAAATACATTTTTTGTTTGCCTTTAAAAATTCCTCGAGGCAACATCGGAAGGCTTCTCTATTCCCGTGTTACGCTCTCTCATACTCACTATTCAGTTTCAGTATGAAAAATAGGAGGACTAAACTTAACTACACTCCATCCATATCAATTCTACGCAGGTCTCTATCATCTAGTGTCAATGGTTACTAAAAGTGTTCGATTTGGATTCTCTGTCAATAATTATAATAGATTCTTAACTTAACAATTCAAACTAATAAAAAATCTGAATCAAAAACAAATTGGAGAAATTCTAGGGTGGTTAAATATTTTTCGACGATGGTCGATAGCGCTCCCATCGCGAAATATTTTAAATTTCATACATATTGAAACAACTTGCTAAATATGGCACGGTCTTGCGTTATTGGTTTATTGGTTTTTAATCATCCGTAGGCCTTATTTAAAGCAATTAAACATTACAAAAACAAATGCGGCAAATCAATAAACAGTCACAGCAAAAAGTAAATAAATCAATAAACACATGGTGACAAAACAAAACTATAAAACAGGTGTGGATTATTTCAATGCAGGTCTGGATGTAAATTGTCCAGAATTATATTCCGTCAATGACAACGGAACATACATTCATATTCGGTCACGAAGAGAATTATGTATGTTGATATCTGTTTACTTACTGTTTAAATGGTGTTTACTTTTATCTCAATCATTTTCTACTATACGCTCTTTAGCTAGCTAGTATATGAATGAAAGTCTACTATTTCTACAAATACTTCGCCTTTTAATGTTCCTCGAAGTAACACAGGAAAGTCACAAAGCCCTACTATCTTTTATTAATCCCCTCACACCAGGACCCTAATCGCTAGTGGAATCTGGATGCGGAAGGGTCAAAGAAGAGACGAGCGGAAGAAGTTGAAAGAGGCCTATATTCAGCAGTGGAGAGAGGGAGGCTAGACAAAAAGAAGAAAAAGAAGCTGGGCCCCTTGCGAGGTAGACAGAGAACACAGAACGCAAGACTGCCCTATCCTTACACATACTCATTGTTTCCGTCACATCCGTGCAATTCGTCATACGCACTCTACGATTCCTTTTACTTAAAGTACGTTTGTGCTTGAGGATCTGATCGACATGATCGGTCCAGGTCAGTCTCGGACGGCTGGCTCGCTCAAAAATTAGGGTCGCAGGTTCAAATCCTAGTCACTACACACAAACCTGGTTCATGGTTCCTTTTTCGCCTTGTTGGTAGCAGACCAACCTTTTCAGTTGTTAGAAACTAAGCACTATTAAAGTAAAGTAATTTGTCCGCCAAAATACTGACAACTTATATCCTGAAACTGAAAGATTTAAATAAAAGAAATGCTAGATTGACCACGGAAAAACACATGATGAAAAACCCACCTGTTTAATGTTTACTTAAGTAAGTCACGTTGATAAAACCGTCACACAATTATGTACTACCGTTTGATTCAATAGAATTTGATTGTATTGACGAACACTTTTACGTGTCGAATAAATTGAAGGTACACTGTGTACCAATAAATGGTGAATCACAACGATAGCTTTCCATATGTTTGCACTATAAACACACATGTGTATATTTGCAATTGAAAGTCGTATTATTATTTGTTTTATTTAGTTTAGTCTATTTATTTGTTTAGTTTTATTTATTTGTTTTATTTAGTTTAGTTTTATTTTATTTAGTCGTATTATTATTTGTGCTCACCTTCGCTGGTCGGGTCATGTCGTCCGTATGTCGGACAATAGACTTCCAAAGAAGCTCATGTACTCCGAGTTGGCTGAAGGTAGAAGAAAACATGGCGGGCAATGGAAAAGATACAAGGACGTTCTGCACAGCACGCTGAAGGACACAAACTGCCAAAATGACTGGGAAAGCTTGGCGGGTGATCGGAAAAATTGGCGGAAGACCATAAATAACTACAGCGGCCCGCAGAATAGAACCACCCGCAGACCCATCACAAATGAAGAGCAGCCCTGTCCAAAGTGCGACAAAGTGTGCTTGTCCAGAATCGGCCTCCACAGTCACCTTCGATGGCATCACCGGCAGGAACAACTACGTAGCAACGATTCTTCGGATGCTTCATAAATATGCTCGGCAACGGGCTCTAGGCATTATTATTATTTGTTTTATATCTCGTGATACGATGATTTATTGCAATTTAATTCCCGTGCATAAAAAATTAATGTATCAGGTGTTTACCTACCCACAAACCGATATTAATAGTTAGTATTATGAATATTACGGTAGGAAAATGCCTTCTAGTTACATTAGTTTTCTGAACAGAAACATTGGCGTCACTGGTGTGTAGAAAAATGACTTCTAGTTACACTAGTTCTCAGAACGGAAACTTTGGCGTTACTAGTAAGGTTGTGGTATTATAGGAAGGTAATTATTCTAATTATTATATTTACTCTTTTCACAATGCAAATAGATACTCCAGATTCCTAGAGAAAGGATTCATTATTGAAAAAGAGTCACTCTTTGTAGCAATATTATTTATGGTAAGCCATGTCTTATTTTTGAAAACGTGACGTGGTATTTCTGTTGTCAATTTATAATGCCGGAGCCATGGGGGACTCGCGTGAGTTGACAGTGTCATCAACACTTAGATTCGAACCCATGACTGTACTAAGTAATAAATTCGGCTTGGATTCGACTGTAAGATCTCAAATAAATTTGTATGGATTTGACGAATGACTGTTTCAAAGACTTCAATGTTACTTTTCTCAATAGATTCCCGAAGAATAACTTGTTTTGTCTCAATCTATTCCAAATCCTATAAGTCGTCCTTAGACGACTCTTTATAGGTATTTTATCTTAAAACGACTAGGTTATTTTGTGACACCCACTCCTAGTGAAACATAAATTAAATTGTTGCCTTTATTTTTATTTCCTCCACTTGGAATATATAAAACTGTTGTCCAGAGTACAGAGTGGACCATAAAATAAGAAACTGATTACATTCCTTTTTACCTTTTCTTCTTCTTAAGGAGGGTGAGACTGAGAGACTTTGTATCTTCGTAGTACTTAAAGTTATCTAGATACTATGTTGTTAAGGGAAACTCTAGTTAAATTATAATGTGCCACGGTGTATCAAATTTTCAGCGATTCTTCAACGGTCTTCAAAACCAAAGTTCCACCTTAGTAAAAGTTGAATGTTTTCACGGTGTGCGATTGACATTGTATCTTGATTTTTCGGGTGAACCGTGTGTAACTTGATCGATGTTTCGACACTCCTACTGGTGTCTTCCTCTGTGGATGAGGTGTGTAAAAGATATGAGTGCTTGAAATTTTTATCTCAATATTCACGGCAAGTCCAAAAGCGTCTGAATTGAGACTTAATTACCTAAGAAAAGTCAAGGTTTTGACTGAGAAGACGAAAATATTAAGATAAATGAGGTCAAAGTTTTAAACACTCATATCTTTTACACACCAGATGGAACCTTATTAGTCTCTAGTAGTTATTTATAAAATAACTACACCACTGTTAATTGTGCTTATAGATTAGATAATATGTCGATAAGAAACATTTGTACACAAAAAATCGAAACTACATATTGCTGGCTCGAACTTTGGAATTTCAAGGTGGCACGGCAGTCTCTTAACATTTTACTAACCACGACGTGCGACTGCGGGCAGCTGCAGGACACTGAGCACCTCCTGGCCTGCCCAATGGTTCCTAGGCAGTGCAAATGGGAGAGCCTCGCAGATCGCACCCCCTTGGACGATGACGCGGGAGAGGTTGTGGCTTTCTGGGAACGGAGGGGAATCTGATCGAGTGCTGACCGACACGATAAGAAGAAGAAGACTAACCATTTCAACAAATTGTGTTGGGGAATCTCGCACCACAGATTAATATTCAAACGTTTACCTATTACTATAACATTTTTCTAAGAGCGAATAATAAAAATAATCATTCAACAACTAAGAAGTGTACAAGTTCTTACAATATAATGCAGATTGTATGTGTAGTATGTAGTGTAGTTACTTGCGAGTGTTAATGCGTAATACAAGGCTTCAGAGGACGGCGCCTAGACCGCCTAGACGCCAGCCTCCACCGCACGGCACCCCTTAGAGGTGTCTCGGCGCCAGTCCTGTTTACCTGCGCCTATACTCACCCCCTATCCCTCTATAGAAGCTCTACTCCTACCTACTACATATTACAAACATCCCTAACCTGAGAGCAACATTTACCTACAACATCCCCATACAATTTACTTGTAACTGTGAGATTATTCGAAAAATCACTGCTTCTAATAAAAAATATTCTTTTCTATCCCCTCATACCGCATGCCTTGCAGGGTAGGCAGAGAGAACAGACGTCAGACAGATCCTATCCTTACACACACTTCTTGCTTCCGTTACATTCATGCAATTCGTCGTAAGCACAATACGATTGCTTCTGCTCAAAAAAATAACTGTTTCTAATAAAAAATAATCTTTATTCTTTCCGCAAAATATCTACAATTATTCTGTTTTATACTATTCTCTTCACGACGCATCCCTTGCAAGATATGCAGGGAAAACATAACACCGACTTTCTTTTTTACTTATTTTTTTGTTATATACCTAGTACAATAAATAATATTTCATTTCATTAATGTTATTTATAATATCGTTGTCTCGCTTTTAACATTGACGAAAAAATTGCTATGTGTTGCGAAATAATGTTCATCAATACGATTTGTACGAATTACCGCAATTATCGCTCAAAAAATTGCTCATGTAATGACTCATCCACATGCTGGCCGAGTTACCACATTTTTTATGTTCATGAGTAAAAAGGCGTTAACCGTTGGTTACGTACACAACAAGTTTCTATTAGCAAACTGCTTTTTTTAAATACAGTCACAGCTCCTACTTTAAACGCGATAACTCTCCTTCTTATTTCTCATACTCGTCTCAATACCTTTACCATTCACTACTATGTCTACTCTCAATACAATTCTTTGTATTAAGATGATTTCTGAGAATTTAGTGGATGTTCTCCTAGCGAAGATTTAATGCCTCGATAGAGTTTTGTGTACCAAGAATAATAATATACTCGAGAAAGTAATACGTAACTCTGAATAGGTGAAATGTTACCTATAAAGGTCGATTTACACGTCCTTACGACGTCGTGGTGACGATACATTTCTTGAAAAATAAAGTGTTGGGTAGGTACCTACTACTGATGATGCGGTTACAATCTTGTAGGTTGGTTTGTATCAGGCATATTTTTTAGTTCTTTCTTTCCACGCCGTCAAAGATATTTCAAACCTATCTATTTCAAATCTTTTTCATTAATGTGATTCGCCACCCATTCTGAATGACGTATTCATGTTTGCGCAAAGGTTGTGTGTTTTTTTTTTATACCCACGCACTGGTTACTCCATTATCGGGATATAGCGCGATTGTTTAGCAGTATTGCCTCATCCACACGCTTGCCGAGTGTCCACAATTTTTCTGCTCATGAGTAAAAAGGCGTAAACTGTCGTTACCTACACGAGCCAAGACATACGTCCCGCCCACACGCCTATTACTCATTAACACAAACTTGTGAAGGTTTGACTTCAAGCGTGTCGCACGAGCATATCATTTTTTTTCGTTCACTGATATCGACATCTTTCACTGTAAGTATCTGAACTGCATCGTCACGAATATGTGTGAATAGAACTTAAACCATTTAACTCTTCACTTATTTACTTAGTTCTATAATATCAAATTTCTCAGGTAAAAGTTAGTTTTCTTTGGAAAGTTTCCCGTTAACCTACTTAGATTTGGAAGCTTGTTTTGACTTTGAAATAGTTTGAATTTTCCTGTAGGGGTTTTTATTGATTACTTTGGTGAAAAAGTTATATCCTAGTTCTATGTATTTTTAGATTAGTCGCTCTTTTTTTTTCTTTTTTTAATAGGTGAAAGAATCTTTATATGCTTAAAAAGCTTGTGTTGTGGAGTGGAGTAAGTCGACATCGGGGATCGAACCAGGCTACCGACCACCCGTGACCATCACAGACTGTATTGAAATAAAAAAATATTTACAGGTGTTGTAACTAGAAATAATGTAAGTTGAGATGGTTGGGACATGTAGAGAGGATGAATGATGGAAATGTATAGATACCTATATGAGTAAAAGAAGACATTATCCTAGTTCTATGTATTTTAAGTTTAATATGAAAAATAAATTTTCTTTGTGCACTTCACAGTAAGCTTGTGTTGTGGAGTGGAGTGAGTCGGTATCGGGAATCGACCTAAGCTACCGACCACCCGTGACCATCACAGACTACATTGAAATAAAAAATATTTACAGGTGTTGTAACTAGAATGAATATTACCAAGTTGAGATGGTTGGGACATGTAGAGAGGATGAATGATGAAAATAGTAGATACCTATATGGGTAAAAGAAGACATTGTCAACATTATTGTTGTAGTCTAAGATTAACAAGGTTCCAACTAGAAAATTTTGGGAATTTGACTTTTTGCTGAAAACGTTGTTTCCATATGTTTATAAAAGATATCTAAACATTTTGCTTTTGTCAGTTAGAACCCTCCTATTCTCGGGTGACGATTTAGCGAATTCAAATACGAATATAGTGTATAGAGTTGGTAAGTAAACTTATTTCCTTTTACCTTTCCAGAGTCAATACATAAAACACATTTTATAGCCTAGACGCCGTTAATACATTTACTTCGGAAATTGTCTGGCTGCTGTGTAGTTGTTTAGTCTAGTATGGTAGGTGTATTTATCTTAGGTGCAAACCACTCCAAGCTGTTTACGGTTTTCATCCATAGGTGTTACATTTAGAAAATAATTTATAATGGGTACAATCAAGAACGGAACGCAATATTAAGAGAAGGCATATTGACATTTGAAAGAAGACATTTTTGAGACCTTAGATCTCGACAGTCTTACTAAATATGCTTTGGAACAAAAAATACAGTGGACATTGAACCTTTATCTAAGGAATGACCGTAAAAGATTTTTAAAATTTTGTATAGATTTCTCATATAATTTCAATGAATACCGAGGGTCGTGAATAAGGATATGTTTCATAAGTATTGCATCATATTTTTTCAATGAAAAGTAGTATTCACCAAACACATTTCGGCTATAGTAGAAGGCATAAGTGTTTCAAATTCCGTATATATTCGAACAACTTGCAAAAAATGCTACAGTAAAAAGTTGTTAAATCCAGTTCGCTTACTTTCTAAATGTCCCTCGTATTTTGTGTGCAATGGAAACTTCATGTGACCTACCATTTAGATGCCACAAAGTATTACATACATTTTATATAGAAACACCGCATATTCCTGCATTAAATTGAAATGTCTAGAAGGAAATGCATACGTCGTAAAATTGTGATTTTGTGTAGAATATATATACGTTTACCTACATCGTTTTAGTATCCTGACTATTTCTACCTACACAAAATGGTTTATTCTGTTTACATTTTAAACAATTGTTATTCCAAAGAGAAACGTATTTGTATCATGGGCGTCGCCCTTATTTTTTTATAAGTCATATTTTTTATGTTACATGTTTCACAGTGGCGTATATAGGGGAGGGGGCGAGGGGGCCCGCTAAGAAAGATCCCAGGTTCACCTATTTTTCAAATAAAAATCGCCTGCGGCGCTTCTTTTTTGTTGCATTTTTACCACAACACTATAATGGCTACCTAAAACTCAATCTTTCTCACTCACCTTCACGAAAAAATTTCGCCTGCGGTGCTATTACCGATTTTTTACTACGTCTATCTTAGAATTTTATTGCCTTCCCCAGGAGTTTTTTCGCCCCCCCCCCCCCCGAAATGAATGTGAATGAATGTGTGCCACTGATGTTTCACAATACTGAATAAAAAAACATATAACGTAATTCACACAACAAATAAGTTAATGAGCATCTACGATTTTCCTGAAAGAAATTACACCGAAATAATTTTTCTTCATCTAATATTCTTTGAGTAACATTAGTAAGTTATTTGTAGGGTAGGGGCAGGAGAGTTGGTAGGGGTACCTATATTGTTGTATTGACTATTGATGGTATTTTTATCTATTGTTCCCAAAAAAAGAACTCTTCCCCTTAAAGGTTCACCCACAAAGGTATTTCACGGTAGTAGGGAATGAAAAGATTGCAACGATGTACAATTTTTCTACCCTGAGAACATCGAATTTTTTCGCAGCCGAAAATGGATCTATGAGTAATGAATATAGACATACGAGTAGCAGTTTAATTAATGGTAATGGGCACCAAAACATCGTATCGAACTAAATAATGAAGACAATGCAAAATGATCAACCAATGGGCATGGACCCATGAGATCATCCCCATTGGTCGGATGTTTCCCCGACTGATTCAGATGTGTCTATTGCGAATATATGAATATTATAAGACTAGTTTTGTGTGATCACTGATTGTGAGGTGACAGCAGATTACACGAAAACGATTTGTGTTTTCAAAACATGGCGTTTTTCACTTTGTTTAGCCTGAATAGGTACGTTGAAATTACTCAGGGGTTATTGACATTTTGTTAAGGTTGTTTGTAAAATAATCTTGTAAGCTTTCTCACGAATCCATAGGTAGGTGTGTTTTTTTTAGATGTTCACGATTGAAAATTGTTCGGCACCGAAAGCTCGAACAATTCGAAGGCAAAATACACGCAGTAAAAACCCCTTATAAACATTCTACCGAGGTTTTTTGTAGACTTCTTGAAAGCGATTTGAATTTTAAACTTCTGACTAATAAATGTGATTAAAAAATTGGCGTCCTATCGATGTTCGATGAAATACTTTTCATCACTATTTTCAGTAGAGTGTGCAACCTATATTAAGTAAGTATAATATAGGAGTGTATAGTCGCTCTATATACATCCAGGTTTAAGGTTCATATGCCGTAAGACGTAATAAATCTTCGGAGAGTCGGAAAGGCGGAAAGAAATGCAACAATGAAGTATTTTATACATAACAGACTATTTGGTAGCTTTTTTTGTTTATTCATACCCACTGCTACTTAATACGAGAATATTCGAATTGTCTACAAAAACTAAAAATAATATGAATAGTGTTTTTCGTAAAAATAAAATGCCTATGTTTTTTCTCTCATGAAAATACCTATATTTGACAGTGGCGAGGGATCTGAAGAATACGATTCACTTCGAGTTACCTTTTTGATTTAAGATGATAAAATAATGTTGGCACAGTTGGTTGAAGCGCGGACTTCAAATCTGGAGGTTCTGGGTTCGAATATCGGTTCTGACGATGTATTCTACACCACGCGACATCCCAAGATTTTTATTTATTTAGCTTACCAACTTACATAAGTTGGATGAATGGTGGTGAAAGGAATTATTGAAACATTTGGTAGAGGCCTATATCTAGCAGTTGAGAGACCACGGCTGAAGAAGAAGATACAGGAACAACATACGAAAAAAATAATTTATTTACACTTTTGGTGAACAAAATAAGATTTGTTAACATTACGAATATAAATCAAAATATTTTTTCACTAGGGCGAGCTTATCACAGTCCATTAGATATATGTATTTTGTCTTAAGATATAATGCTGTGAAATAAATGAAAAAAATAAAACCAAAACCACCCCTTCGAACAAGATACTTAACATTCCAACGGGCACCCTTACCTTTCTCCCTTTTGCGGAACGTACTCCTACCTAGATAAATCATAAACGTATAAAATAGACTCTCCCCTTTCTACATGCAACCTTCTTGTCATCTTAACACTCGTTTTCAGTGTTTACCTTGTCTATAAATTATTTTTCAAAAAAATAATATACTACTTCCCTACCCGTGTCACTTCCCATAGACAAACCTTGTAAATTATTATGGTAGGTAAAAGGTAGAGTTCTATTTTTGAAATTCAAAATAGAAAACGTTTTGATTTCTCTTCTTATATATATATTTTTTATTCTTGACAGCAAGCTTGAAGGAATTGTTTAATCATGTTTCATTTTCCGCCGCGTTATAAGGTTCAAAATCGCATAACTTTGTATTTGGGAATGTTTTGTCATCCTCTTACTGAAATAAATAAAAATAAGTAAATGATCAAATGTAAAAACAAGCGTTTTTTTAAACTTCTTTCGCTGTATTTTTCTATTTTTTTTACCGTAATTCACAGGATGCATATTATCACTACGAAAAAGATTTTTCTCTTTGTGACTTCCGGTAAACGAGTTGCTGTCATTGAAAAAAAGTTCTATTTACTACTTCTTCTTTTAGGAACCTATATATTATACAAGATTTGAAAAATCTGTTACGGTCATTCACAAGAGAAGGTTTAGTGTCTTTTTCAAAGCATATTTAGTAAGGTTGTCGAGATCCAAGATCTGAAAAATCTCTCTTTTTTTAATGACGGTATGCCTACTTGTAGTCTGCACACGACAGGAGAACATGGAGGCAAATGGAGGAGGCCATTGTTCAGGAGTGGTCGGGGATAGGCTGATGATGATGAAGAAGAATATGCCTACTTTTAATAAGAAAAATGACTTTTATGACAATTCAACCTAAAATTCAGGAGTATGCCCGCCGGGCACAAAATTAGTAGATAAACAAATTATTTTTTTCTATAAGTGAAAATACGCTATTTTTTAACAAAGTTGATTTTTGGTTACACGCGAAACCGACATCATTTTTTTCTGTAGGTAATTTGGAGTCTGTAAATTTGTAGGCACACATTGTTTCCAGGAAACCAACAAACATCTCACGTGTGTTTGCCTGGACCCGTTCTGAATAACAACTCGGATCTTTAATAAATAATTCAGTACCTTTCTTTCATATTAGGTATTATATTGGAAAGGTGTCGAATATATTGTAGGTATATTATCTGAAAGGGAATTTCCGTTTCCTATTGACTTGTAATTCTCGTACGTTGTATGGTGGTTGAACAAATTATATCAGTTCAATACCAACAAAGGGCTCATATACGGGAAATTTGAGTACATGGTTGGCGCAGTTGGTTGAGTCGGCAGTCTCTCTAGCGGGAGGTGCCAGGTTCAAACCCCGGTGCTGGAGATGCATTTCACACTTTGCGATACAGGGTTTTCGCCTAGTGCAAGGTGTCCAGGAAAGCATTTGGGTTTGTGTATACAAGCTCAGATCCTTTAAAAAAAACAGGAGAAAGAATTGCTCAGCAACTTGTATTGCCCCCACTGGAGCAATCAATTGCGCAATTATTTCGGCAATACATTTTTAATATTTTCAATAGTTTCTCTGCAACTCTGAGCAATTAATTTCCTAATTACTTCGGCAATAGACGCTCGTGCAAGCGAACCTTAAAGAGGAACAATGTTACATTAAAGCTAACTTAATACTTCAACCCACCTCTATTTACTGAAATCTATACACTATAAAAAATCTTTTACAATAATTTACTAGAGAAAGGTTCAATGTGACTACCCTATTTTTTCGACAGCATATTTAGTAAGGTTGTCGAAAACTAAGGTCTCCCGTTTCTAGAAATTTTTGAAAAGTGAATATGCCTTATGCCTGAGCACCTCCTGCCTGCCCAATGGCTCCTGGGCGGTGCACATGGGAGAGTCTCGCAGATCGCTCCCCCCTGGACGATGACGCAGGAGAGTTTATGGGTTTCTGGGAGCGGAGGGGGATCTAGTGAGTGCTGACTGACACGATAAGAAGAAGAAGACAAAATATGGGTTAGTTGTCAAGTAGTAGATGCGATTATATACCAACTGATGACTCGATTCCAAGATCAAACCACAAGTTGTCTCTAGCTTACCTGTTGTAAACTACCCAATTGTCTCGATATCTGCGTTCAACTTTTACATAAATGTGAAGGAAGTTATAGATATGTGTATAGATTGAAAGTGTAGCGTTCTACCTGAGGGAAAAGATAGAAAATATAGATTTGTATTATTATGTGCACCCTACAGTTTCGAATCCTTATGTATTTTCCTAATGATAACGATACGATGAGTTTGGTATGGAATATTACAGTCACGTATGAGAATACTTTAGTAGCCAATACACGGAGAATCAACGACCAGACCACCTTACCTTACTTCATATACCTCGTAATAATACCATATCATACATATCACGTTGAAACACCTTAACATAACAATATGGTTCTATTCTATACCCTCACGCCACGTCCCTTGCGGAGTAGGTAGAGAGAACAGATCACCAGAATTTCCTATCCTTACACACACTTCGTGCTTCCGTCACATTCATACAATTTGTCATACACACTCTACGGTACCTTTTAGACCGAACACGTCCGTTCTTAACCAATTGGTCTACTTGGTCAAGCCGTGTGGTTCTGGGACGGCTGCGTTTCCTTACACCTCATCTTTCTCTCATCATTCATTTTCTTTACATGTCCCAACCATCTCAAATTGTTCATTTTCATTTTAGTCACAACATATGTTTTATATTCAGTAGTATCATGGTCTATCAATTTTTTTCTTTTTTACACAACTAGGGTTCAAAAAACAGAAAAAGAGGATAGTTAAATTTTATGCATTTCCGTGCTTTCTGAATTAGAATTCAGAGAGGTATTCCGACTGCTCGAGGCCAGCCTAAATGTGTAAAATGTAAGGTAAACTGAATCACCGTATGTTCAATTCAAATTGTCTCTTTATTGTTGCAATCAAACTCACCCCAGTTGATTATACAAGAAGCAAAACACCTGAGATGCAGGCAGATATTTGCATATAGATGTAGTGGGGTGACTTAAGTTATTAGTGTGGAAACGCGAGGTATAAACGGGAAATTGGTGGGAAGTTGAAGAGGAAATGACGACACAATAGTTGCAAACACCTGTCACTGTATTGTTCTAACTCCCCACTCACTATAAAGCTTCCTGAATTGTTAGTTGACTACTGTTGAAAGTTCAGGTGCTCTTCACAGTTAATGTTCCTACATGAATTATTTTTAATTTACAAATCCGAATGCTACTGCATATTATAATATACAGCATTCCTATACCAATGTAGAATTGAAGATGAACATTGTCGGGCTAACGAACGACGTCAGCTGGCTTAAGTGATCACTTTACATTTGAGAAACCTTCGCCATAAACCCCACCACCTATTCCTCGAACAATATATGCTTGTTTAATATATGTTAAGATAATATTATAGCTGAGTGTAAATCCGGTGTTGTCACTTATTCATTACTTACTGGACTAAACTACCGGCCTAATGAGAGTAAGGTATTCTGGTACAAAATATGTTCGGGTTGCACCAAATGTTTATATTATTTTTCGGTATAAAAGTTTGAGAAGTACTACTGTACATTCTTGCCTATTTCTTTTTATTTACCTCATATATTTACCTTCTTTTATAAAAGGCAAGGTAATAATATTTCCCAGCAGAAAAACGATAATATTCCCATAAATTATTGTATCATTCGGTAGCTTCCGACACAATCTCATGTAGCCACTTAGCGGAGGCTCAAACCATTTATTTGTCTTTACACGGCTAATGATGTCAGAACGAGAGGGGGCGCCCATATATCATCTAAGGTAGAAGATGCCCAGCTCAATGCAACCCACCTATGACTACCTACACGGTGTGATTTTCTCATTCGTGAAAAGGTAAACGAAAATTGGATTACTTTTTCTTTCTTTTTTCGTTAGATTTGTTACAAAAACACAAACTTGATTATGTATTGTATTATTTATAGGGTTTAAAAAACAGCTATATTAAAAAGCGACAATAATAAACGTAAAAAAAAGTGTGCGAAACTTAGTGGTGCTGGTACATTGGAACGTTATTAAAATTTGAATCGAAACTATCAGCCCGAGAGCCCGCCGCTAGAAATTCGAACTATCTGTTTTTTGATCGAAATGTGGTTTAAATTATAGCTTAAACATAAAGGCATACATCCCCGTCCCATTTCAACCAACCATTGCGGGTAAACTACTAGTTCCACGTAAAAATGTATACCTACAACCTTTTTTATATAGAATTTAGTAAGGATTATTTTTGTCATTGACTACTTTTTCATATCTCTTGCCATATTCGTAAAAAATCCAAAAACCGCGAAGGGGGACACAGGGGGGCGGGGGGGTTGCGGCAAGATTCTGATAGGCAACCTTAGTGCGCGATGTATGATTATATTAATTTGTAAGCTATCATTTAAACTATACTTCGATCAAAAAACAGATAGGTCATATTTTTAGCGGTCGGCTAAACGGGACACGACACGTGAAGTAAAATAAAAGCGTAAGTATTATAAAAATTATAAACGTAACATAAATAAGATGTGGCCTGTCTTTAAGACTCTAAAAGCCCAGAGTATTTTATTTTCTTCTCTATTTTATGTTTATTTTCTTGTTAAGTCCTGCTGTTAAAGTTAACGTTGATCACGTATACCTGGTTAGGAGCAATTAGCATCTAAAACACCCGAAATGTCTAGACAAGTGTCGAGATAACACCAGAGTGTATAGAGACACTGAGATGCCAATTAAACCAAATGTGTCACGTACATTAACTATGCAGACATATCGTATTCTGAAACACCTATTGTCTTTACTATAGTAAACAGGGTTATCACAGTCCCGTATTTCTATTATTATTTTCCCGTACCTATAAGGGATGTTCCGAATATTTGCATCTGCATAAATAGATGCGGATGTTACATTGTACGTCACGACTTAATATAAATGGGTATTGGATTACGGTTTGTATACACATTTAAAAAAAAAATCCACAACTTTTCTTTGTCTAATGAGGTAATTTCGCGCATTTGACGCTAATAAATAGTAATTCAAAATTATCACACGAAGAAGACCTGTAGGACGACCCAAAAAAGGATGGGTAGATGATATAGTCCCAGTCGCAGGAAGAAACTGGTTGAGCAAATCTCAAAGTAGAAAAATTTGGAAAACGTTATAGTCCAAGAGCCCGCTGCTTAATTTATGACGTATCTGTTTTTTGATCGAAATGTGGTATAAATGATAGCTTACCAATAGGGTATTACATCGCACTAGGGTTGCCTATCAAAATCTTGCCGCAACCCCTCCTGCCCCCCCACCGAAAAGGTCCCACTTCGCGGTTTTTCGCATTTTATAGGAATATGGTAAGAGATAGGAGAAAGTAGTCAATGACAAAAATAATCCTTGCTAAATTATCTACAAAAAATTCTTAGTCAATTTTTTCGTAGAACTAGCAGTTTACCCGCAATGGCCGGTCCAAAACCAAAATTCATTTAGAATACAAAAAAAAATGTATTTAAACTAAATTGGTTGGAAATTGATAAGAGTTACAGAAAAATAGTCAAAGAACGAATTAATTAACGTAGTCTTAGCTACAAAACGAGCTATAACTTATTTTCATACATCTAATAATTTCGGAGTTATTGCAATAAAACTCAGTGACGAAAATTCTTAAAATTTAGTCTTTGATAAAATAACCAATGATATAGCGCCGCAGGCCAATTTTTTTTTCCATAAAATGTTAGTAATAATGGGTGGAAGAATGTGAAAGAAAAAAAATCAAACTTTTTTTTTTTATTTTTTCAAAAAATATCCTGTATTTTGACCGGCCATTACGGGTAAACTACTAGTCCTATGAAAAATTGACTTTACGTTTTTTGTAGAGAATTTAGCAAGGATTATTTTTGTCATTGACTACTTTCTCCTATCTCTTACCATATTCCTATAAAATGCGAAAAACCGCGAAGAGGGACCTTTTCGGGGGGGGGCAGTGGGGGTTGCGGCAGGATTTTGATAGGCAACCCTAGTGCGATGTAATACCCTATTGGTAAGCTATCGTTTATACCACATTTCGATCAAAAAACAGATACGTCATAAATTAAGCAGCGGGCTCTCGGACTATTATAAGAAGCCTACATCCAGCAGTGGAGGGACGGCTGAAAAAGAAGAAGAAAGCGGGAGACACTGACCATACTTGCCAAAATTATAAGATGAGCGTTAGTAGGTATTGTAAGTATAGGATTTTTGAGTTGACCCATCCTAGTAAAAATCCTGGAACATCATCTAGTTGAATGATTTTTTTATGTACAAAGTCCTTCATTCTGATATACCTAGTAGTTGTTGTACCTAGTAATGCTGTTGCAGGTGTGAGAAAATTCAAGAAATACGATAAATCTTCCAAATTACACAATTTTTACTACTAGGTACAACAACTACTAGGTATATCAGAATGAAGGACAGTGTACATCAAAAAATCATTCAACTAGATGAAGTTCCAGGATTTTTACTAGACTTGATTATATTTTTTTTAACATTCAATTTTATGTTAATAAGCAGTTTGGTAGGTGCAATCTATGATATAACCAAGAACACAATTGTGCTTATATTACTCCAGTAACCCATCATCCCGTATTTTTCATATTTTATTTCATTTCTTATTTTTACTGGAGGTAGCCCTGCCTGGTATACTTCTAATCCTGTATTTGTTGAGGACAATTAAGTCCTTTTAGGTTCTATTATCGTGATGAGAGAAGATGTTATTACCAAACGATGTAAGGACTCTATCTTCTTTGTGTAACAATACATTTTAGGTACTTGTACAGTTCGACTAATTATATAAACTTATTGTAACAATCATACAAAAAATGTTCTCAAACCGAAATACTTTCCTGGACACTTGACAATAAGCTAGAAGCTTGTGTCGTAAAGTGCAGAATACTTCGTCAGCACTGAGATTCGACCGGCACCTCCTGATTAAAAGTCCGCACTCCAACCAACTGTGCCACCCATGTAGGCACTACCGTTTTGTAATGCCCTAATAATGGGGACAAAAATAATGTAAATCAAACTGTCTCTCGTTAACCCAATAAAAAAATGAAAGATTTTCTCAATAATTTTAGGAAAAGCTCGTGTCTTAAAAAGTTTTGAATTTTAAGGTAAGAAATCCACTCTCTCTTTACCTCCCTTAAGGGATCTGAGATAAACGAGGTAACGAAAAGTCTGACGAATTTATTATCTGAAGGCAATCTTTACTTTATCTTTCCAGGTTTATTAACAGAGGTAAGTAAACAAGACATTACAAGAATCCCCTGTTTGTTGCACAGTCCGATATGGTATGGCCTTACTTTAAGGGTCTCAGAATGGTAATTACCATTCCTGACTTAATTAAGCTCGGTAAGATAAGAAGCCTCTTTACGGGCGAGATACGGTAACATCAGTAATTTTATTACCAGCAATAAGTATTCTACGGAACTTATCAAGGGAACAGTTTGGAATGTAGCTTTATTTACCTGAAAAATTTATACAGTTGTTGTGATTACGTTTGGTACGATACGTCTTAATCTCGCATAGCAACTTTACGAGGTATATTACAGTTTTTTCCGCAACAGAGACGAGAGACATCTTCATTCACATAATGTAGCGTTATGTGAACTCCCTTGGGGAGGAAGCAAAATGTGTGTTCCGACGCTTACGAGTCGGCTTTGGCTGGCTTAAGTGATCACCAGGGCAACGGATAATTTTTGATTAAGCTGCAATAAGTACCTAATTCGATCCGATATCGAACACTATCAAAAAGAGTGGGGGACAGTTCAACAGCCCAAGGATTCCTTGGAGAATCAAATGTCAAATGGAATCTATTTCTAAATTCGGGGAACCAATTGCTGAAAACCGTGGTTCGCCAGTATGAATTGATAATTTGAGTGGGAAAACCTATGGTGACCTCCCTTTGTTTCTTCGAGGAACTCTAAAAGAGTGACGTTTATTGATACCTATTACCTTGTAACTATCGTGAAGATTTCGATTTGTGCTAAATTCATCATCAGACTCGAAAAAAATCTGCAGCACTCAAACCCGAAAATACCTATAAAATTTTTGTCGGCAACATTTTTTTTAGAATACCTTGTCGCCGGAACAATTGGTAGATTATAAAATTATGTGACATATCATTTTCATATAAATATACGTCCAATGTATGTTCCATCAATTGTATTATACTGCATTCATAGCCACATAATATTTTCATCCCCTGATTTTTCCTTTTGATGCGCCCCCTGGGGAAAATGGTCAATATTATTCAGGTAACTTTTATATTCCCATAGAATATTTGTGAAGCGGTGAAAGCTTCAATATCTATCGATATGTTTCTGATCTCGGTTAAGGGAAAGCTCTGATCAATTCAGGTCAGTTTTCCCTTGGGGCTTTAGTTTTTCAAAAGCTTTACCGTGAAAATATAGCTTGGAAGTTAATAATTCTTCATATATATTGTAACCCTTCGATCACGTGATTGTTAGACAAATACCTACTACAAAATACTGTATGATACATTCACATTATTTTTAAAATGTCAAATCGAATCTGTTCTTATTTTGATTTATTTTATATATTTTAATCATTGAACCTTTATCTAGGGAATGACCTAAAATATTTTTTTATGTCTTGTATAGATTTCTCAAAAAAAAAGTGACCATTACCATTTTATCATGCGATTGTTCACGCCGTTTTGAACCTTAATGCCGTGGAAAATTACCGTGACGTCATAGTTGGGTCGGGAGCTTTAAGCTATGCATCAATGATTGTCATACCTACTTGTCTAGATGCAAGTCTTGTCTGTATTTTCACTTATTTCTAAAAAAAAAACACAGGGCCCTTTTAAACCTGTCACGTTCCATACCCTTTTCAGATAGTCAGGTAGGACTGAAGTGTAAGAAGGGTAATTTTTCATAAGCACCACCCGACGAAATTAGTCTACGTCGAGTTTAAAAAAAAACACTGAAAATCTACAACAAACAACAATAATACTACGAGACGGTACAGCTTTTCTCGTTTAAAGGGGGAGGTGTTAAAAAAACAAAAAAAAAATAAAAACGAAACAAACGAATACCAATAAAACAAAAGCTACGAAGCTTCTCCGGTACGGACAGCACCAATTAGGTAAAACACGGTGTATAGGAAGGAAGATATTATTATTACGGTGAGTTATGGCCGTTTGGTGCTTTTAGTACCTACTCAGCTCACCTAGAGTTTTTAGACTAATGATTAATTTGCAAGCCAGGAAATTGTGTAAATGAATTTTTCCTTTATATTTTAAAGCGTAATGTTAGGATTCTAGATATATCAGTGGCGAGGGTGAATTTCTGTAGAAAGAAAGCCAGGGCTAACATTTTTTATTAAATTATAATAGATCAGACCTACTATTTTATATTATCGTTCCTTATTTTATAAATTCCTCTTTAGCAGTCATGTAAACACGCGATTTTCACACTAGATGGCAGTCTCAATTATTCTTCTATCGCAAGAGCGGTCCGCTACCTGAATGAGCTCGCAGTACATGTTGACATGTTTGCTGTCACTTACTCAGTGTTCATCGCGCATGTTGATGTGCATTTGTATACTTTTTACCTTTTTTTTTTAATGTTTTAAATATTTCTGGATGCAGCATGCCTGGCCTGCAGAGGCCTGTGTCTATCATTGGAATAAAAACTGCTGAGATTGAAGAAGAAGATTGCTATTGGTATACTCTTTTTCTGCACGTAGCTCAGCACAAAGGCCAATCGCTGTTACGTTGAGCTGTGTTGCATTGTTATAAAATAAAATAAATAAATAAATTATTATTAGAAGAAAATGAATGAATTAGGTATGAGACTTTAGGTGGTAGTTATAGCATGTATCACTTTTTTCTATGTGTTCTATAAAGGGATAAAACACCTCGAATTTTTTTCTTTTTTAAAATAAAATCTTAGAGGCTGAATAATCGTTGCAATTAATAAATTTAATAAAATAAACGTTTTCCACTTTTCACTGTAGGGAATTTGAAGAATGCTTGAGATTGTGAATAAGATCCTTGCGTTGGTTAATTGGATATTTGAGCACCGCATCTATCACCACTGTGCTACCTTCTTCTAACTAGCTCACTTACATTTTTCTTCGTCTCCCCAACACACCTTGAAGAGGGGTGTAAATCACCCCACTAAACAAAACATCGAGTATTTTTTTTCGGTTTGAGCACCACAAAATTTCATCGATTTTTCATAAGAACTTAAAACTTACCTTAAAAATATATCTGCTAATACTATTATCTACTACAATGCCTCCACGGAATATCCCAATAAAAAGGGTAAACAGGAAATCCTGTGTGTTTAAAAATACAAGAAATCGTTCTCTTTGCACACAATTAATTGAATAGGATAAACAGCGTCAAATAGATGTTTCACTCGAAATATACTCACCCGAAAAATCTTTTTTCAGAATGTATTTTCTTTTATTTATTTTTACCTGTCGTTGTTTTTGTTATCTGCGACTACATATAGTCCAAGAGCCCGCTGCTTAATTTATGAGGTATCTGTTTTTTGATCGAAATGTGGTATAAATGATAGCTTACCAATAGGGTATTACATCGCACTAGGGTTGCCTATCAAAATCTTGCCGCAACCCCCCCTGCCCCCCCCGAAAAGGTCCCTCTTCGCGGTTTTTCGCATTTTATAGGAATATGGTAAGAGATAGAAGAAAGTAGTCAATGACAAAAATAATCCTTGCTAAATTCTCTGCAAAAAATGTTAATTAAATTTTTTCGTAGAACTAGCAGTTTACCCGCAATGGCCGGTCCAAAACCGAAATTCATTTATAATACTAAAAAATGTATTTAAACTAAATTGGTTGAAAATTGTTAAGAGCTACAGGAAAATAGTCAGAGAACGAATTAATTACCATAGTCTTAGCTACAAAACGAGCTATAACTTATGTTCATACATCTAATAATTTCGGAGTTATTACAATAAAACTCAGTGACGCAAATTCTTAAAATTTAGTTTTTTATAAAATAACCAGCGATATAGCGCCGCAGGCCAAAATTTTTTTTCCATAAAATGTTAGTAATAATGGGTGGAAGAATGTGAAAGAAAAAAAATCAAACTTTTTTTTTTATTTTTTCAAAAAATATCCTGTTTTTTGACAGGCCATTACGGGTAAACTACTAGTCCTATGAAAAATTGACTTAATGTTTTTTGTAGAGAATTTAGCAAGGATTATTTTTGTCATTGACTACTTTCTCCTATCTCTTACCATATTCCTATAAAATGCGAAAAACCGCGAAGAGGGACCTTTTCGGGGGGGGCAGGGGGGGTTGCGGCAAGATTTTGATAGGCAACCCTAGTGCGATGTAATACCCTATTGGTAAGCTATCGTTTATACCACATTTCGATCAAAAAACAGATACGTCATAAATTAAGCAGCGGGCTCTCGGACTAATATCTCTCAAGTTTTAACAACTTCCCAATGACCTCGATGTTTTGCATAATGCTGTGCACAATTTGAAATTGTAGTACTGTTTTATAATAAACTCGCTCCAATTGGTAAATTGTAATTCATTTACGTTTTATATAGGTAGTGAAACCAAATTCAGATACCAAAGCATCTGATTACGAATTACACACTAAATATCTTGTGCTAAGTCATCGACGTATAGCATTTCATCGACACGCCATAAGATATTTTGAATTTATTTTCGGCGATGCATCGTTACATCGTGAGCATCCCTAATTCTGTGAACAACTTCAGTTAAGGGCCCCTTAACTCTTAACGCTGCTGTTGAAAAGACAAGAGTTTTTCTTCACACCTTTTAAATAAATTATTCCATCGCAGTGCTTATTATTTATTATTTGTGATTTACAGGGGTGATTTCTTAAGGGGTAGGTGGAGAAACACATTTCTTCTGGTATTTTTTCATTACACGAATCATTATGCAGTATAATGAGATAATTTTAAAAGGGATATTTTGTACTCCCAACCAAATATTCCAATTATTTGCAATTTTGAAAATTGCAAGAGATGATAAGCGTGATTTGTTTGGGTAGGCAGAGAGATCGGATCACCGGACTTTCTTATCTTTACAAAGTTCTCGTTTGCGAGACATTTAAGCGCCATACACACTCTACCTGTGCCAAAGAAAATCCTACATACCTGGCCACAAGATAGGCGTAGCGTTGGAAGACCCAAACTCCGTTGGATGGATGGAGTGCAGAAGGATGTGGATGCTGTTGGCATCAGGGACTGGAGGAGTGCATGCCAAGATCGAGGGAGATGGAGGCGAACGCTGGAGGAGGCCAAGGCTCATAACCGACTGTAGAGCTACTGATGATGATGATGACATACTCTACGATTTCTTTCACTCTAAACACGTCTGTTCTTGAGAATCTGGTCTGAAAGGTCAGGCCACGTGGTTCTTATGACTTAATATAATTTTGCATTGTTGACGTGACGTAGGTACTACAGGATGCTTCGTTTTATGCGCAGTATTACGGGACACCATGTATATTATTTTAATCTATATCCAATTCTGCAGAGAAATGTTATTCAACATGTAATTTTCCTCCCGACACGACGTCGTACAAGTCGTGAACATGAATTATATCGATATCTATCATCGCAATGTCCATTGTTAACATTTTGGCTCGCACTTGCGGTATGTCACACACGCCAGACATGTAGCAAGGTAAAATCTGGCTACGATTCAGGTACGTCACATTCTCTACTCAGGTACGGTACGGAATTATTGTTCCATCATTTTGCCCCTCCCTTATCTGAGCATGCCAGCCAATAATGGAACGGTGTCAAAATTTGAACTTCGAATACCAATGTTCCACGTCGAACGCTCGTTTGAAATTAATTGATTGCTTGTGATTAATTGTCGGACAACTGTTTTGCGAAACAAATTCAATTATAACTTAAACAAGTAGGTATCAAGAGTTGAGGTCTTTTTATTCTTACAAGATATTCAAATAATCATTCGTCCTTCTCGTGTTTTTCTACCTTCCCAATATACCTTTCTTCTTCTTCAGCCCTGGTGTCTCCACTGCTGGATATTGCCCTCGTCCAAAGATTTGTACTCATTTCTATTGCTCCCTTTTTGTACCACTGGTTATTGCTACAGAAGTTACGCCGTCTACGCATTTGTCCTTCCGGTACAGCTTTTGTTTGCCCATGGTCTGCATTTTATGAGTCTGGGTGTCCACCTATCTACTATAGTCATGTCTTGCAATGTGCCCTCCCTTGACTTAATTTTTTTATCGAGTTAATTGTAGGTACATATATCGTATGGTATTGAAGAGACCAGAGTCACAGACTAAGATCTTGGGAGCTCAGGTATTAAAGTGCAGATGTGAATGTCTTCCATTGTGCCATTGAACGTAGAGAACCGACATTAATCAATAGTGTGGTTAACGGACTCCACCCCGCCACAGGGGCAGTTCGGGTTGTCGCTCTTGCCCCAGCTGTGGAGGAGAAGGCCGCACCTTTCATGTTCAGTTAAGAGTTAATACAAGTGTGAAAAAAATTGCAAATACTGACGAATCGAGAATTCTCATGCATTGACGTGTAAACGCTGAAGAAAATCGTCACATTAAATGAAGTCATTTAATTCAAGCACATTTTTGTCTATTACAAATGTTCCCATTGAACATTGACCTTACAAAAGTCTGGTGTTCCTGTGCATGGGAAACCCTGTGTGTCTTGCTTCATTAAAACATTCCCTAGAGAGGAAACACTCAAAATATAACCTAAAAGTAATATTGCCGTATTTTCAGTAAGAAGACAGAGGTATGTAGATCGTTAGATGAATCGTCGCAAATCGTATACATACTGTAGACGAATGCTCCATTTCTCGATAGATGGCATTCGACATTTAGTCGAGTGGCGTTAGTTAATGAGGAGTCCTAATGTCGATGCATTTCATCTATTCGATGTATTTCATACTTGACTATTCCATCGATCGTAATTGATTGAGCATTTCGCCTTACTATTATTATTATTGCACTTATAATAATAATAATAGTCAGAAGACTGACATCTCATTCTGTTGTGATGTATTGGTATTCGACTAAGTAATTGACAGCTAAGGAATTGCACTGCCCGCTAATAATTATCTTGGATTATTTTCTACCACGATATTATACGTACACATAGAAACTTTATAATTGTCATAGACTAAATAATTATTTATAATCTGGTCGATTAAAAATACCACACTCGCTAATAAATAATTTAAATAAATTAGATTTACCGGATTAAAACCCTCTTCGACCACTAATCATCTGATTCTCTAGCCATGTGACCTGCTCACCGCCATTTGAGAGATGCGATACTCTGGGCAATATCTATGTATTACTCCTGATGTTCTTTGCCGTATCGTTTCGTTTCTTATTGTATCTCTCGCCGACTACCAGGAGCGTAGGAAGACCACCACTACGATATCGAAATAAACCCAAATACATCATTGTACACTTCACAGTAAGCTTGAAAAGCTTGTGTCGTGAAGAGGAGTAAGTCGGCATCGGGGATTGAACTCGCGTCCGCCGGATTAACATTTTTACTAACTATTAAATATTTACTTAAAAAATGTGATAGATAGTACGGAAATTCATTGCTCGAGTAAAATCCTAACACCTATAGAATACTACCACAACTCATATTTCACCTGTAACATCTCAACTAAAATATTCTAAATCTTCCACAGTCCATTTCATTTCCTTTTGTCTTAGTGTCCCTTGATGTCTAGTACTATTGTAACGTATACAGAGTCATATATCTATTATGTCGTATATAGTGTCCAGAGCTGGGCAGAAAAGCGTTAATCCGTTAATCGTTAATTAACGAAGTTAACAATTTGGTTTACGATTTAACGCTTTTCTCACCTCCCAAAATTGTTAACGGATTATTTAACTTCCGTTAATTAAGTCCATTAATATTCAATTGTTTGCATAGACATCATCCACTGGCGGCACTGGCATTTGATAATCCAAGGGTTTTATGGGGTTATGTGTGGGTTGGGAGTTGGAATACATCGCGATGGTGTAAATGTGATAGCAATTGTACTAACGTAGTTCTTTTTCATGCCATGTAACTGCGATTTTTTACATTAACGCTTTAACGGATTAACGTTAACTTCCGTTACATTTTTCAAAATGTAACGCTTTAACGATTAACGAAGTTAACTTTTTAGTTAACGGATAATCGATTAACGAAGTTAACTTTTTGATTAACGGTGCCCACCTCTGATAGTGTCTTATATAATATTTATCTATTATGTCGTATCTTCACAATCAGTAACGAAGCGTAACATAATCCTATACAATATACAACTTACCTCTTACAATCACATTATTCATTTTCCCCACTATTTCCTTTTCATTTCCCTTTATACCCACTATACTCGCACTATGATACGCCTTGTTTTCATCTCTACATTGTGATACTAAATGTCTTAACCCTTTAGTGTCGAATGTTATACACCCAAATACACCTTTGTACACTTCAAAGTAAGCTTGAAAAACTTGTGTCGCGAAGCAGAGTAAGTCGCCATCGGGGATCGAATCCGCTCCCACTGGATTAACAGTCGAGCGCGTTGTCAACCAGGCTATCGACCACCTCCAAAATCGCATGCACCGGTCTTTGTAGCTCGGGAATCAAATTTAAGAAATAGGTTTTTTATCGTCGTTATTCAGAAAATTTCAATCCGTATTTGGGAAAGTTAATCAGTAAATTTCAATCCGTATTATCACACCGACAAATATTTTCTATTTGCGACTTCTGAAAACATTCTTTTGCGTCCCTTTTTTCTGTGCAATTTGCACTAAGGGGGTTATTTTTTTTCATAGGTAGGTTTTTTCACATTCTTTAAAGAATATACGTCGAGACATTTGTTCTGAAAAAAAAAACGTACTAACCATCCCGATACATGAAAATACTAATGTATGCATGATGATTTAGTTCTATTTGAATTCTCTAACATTATTAAGTATGTTGCTAACTTCATGTCACTGTGAATAGGCCTACATGAACTGAAAATTCATACACATTTAATTAAAGAAAATTGTGAACATCTACGTCAGCTTCCAAGGGGTTAAGGCGACAAATAATTAATAACAGTATGATAGTTGCATTGTTTAGTTTACTGTTGAATGTTTGATTTATGAGTTGTGTCCCTCGTACAGGTGTTGGGAGAACATTGTAGTAGTCGGTATATAAATGTATAGGTACACTTTTACCCAGATCAAAACAACATTTTTGCAGTGTATTTTAAGTACTGCGTCAGACAATCGATTTTAAATAATGTGTATTTGACTATTCGTCGCCGGTGTATTTAAAGGGGGGCGAGAGGGGCCGCCCCCCGATAAATGATAATGATTTAAAAACCGTTATTTTTAAAAAAAATCTATAACTCGAAAAAAAAATGTAGTTATACACCTGCCTAAAACACCTATCTGCCATCATTACACCCCTTTTTTTTAAATTCGCCTGCGGTGCTATTTTTTTTGATACGTCTGGATCCGGCCCACTCCGAAATGAAAACCTATATACGCCACTGCGTTATAGATATGTATAGCAAAATTATGCATTGGATTAGAATTAGATGGTTAGGTTAGAAAAAGGGATAAGCTCGCCCTAGTGAGCATCAGGTAGTATTATTATGGAGGTGAATCTTGCTATTTTTTCTATTTTTTTTATGTATTGTTCTCTCAAATAATAAATAAATAATGTTTTTGTTCAATCTATCGTACGATATACAATACAGTTAGGGTTGCCAGATGTTCTGACCGAAAAAACCGGACAAGTTTTAATCCCCACCGCATAAATTTTCTTATCAAGGTTTTCGGACACAGTTTTGTGACGCAGGCGAAATTTTCTCTGATAATGAGCTCTAAAGAGTGATATTTTCGTACGTAGTTCAAAATACTGTTAAGTAGCACCGTAGCCGTAGGTGAATTTTATTTTATGAAAAAATGCTATGTAATTAAATACTCAAGTTTTCACAAGAAGACCCATCCCTGGGGACCTGATTCTAGGAAACGACAAGGCGATGTATGTCGCCGTATCTTGGAGTGGCAGGGTATGACCCACCCGGACACGTAAAGTAAGTAAGTTCACAAGGAGCGTGTGTGAAAATGAGAGCATCATGGAAATAATCAGGATTGCATTCTCTTGAAGGACGTTACAAAGAATAGGTACCTACTTGATGATATTATGATCTTATAGACCGAAAATACCGGACAGCCCTGTGTTCGGTTTTCCAACATTTTTTCGACCGGACAGATGTAATAAAAACCGGACTGTCCGGTCCAAAACCGGACATCTGGAAACCCTAAATACAGTAGTATTAGTAAGTGGTAGATACTAGATAGTAAGTACAATGTTGGCTGGATTCCAGATTGTACCATCTTTCATATAATTAATTGTCTTGTGTCAGGTGGTAAAATGCTTCACGGCACAACGTCTGTCGATAATATGTTATTATTGTATTATAATATTGGATTAAACGACTTTAAATATGATTTCAAGAGGTCGATGCTATCAATACCTTGTCAATAATGAACCAATAAACGTCAACTTGTTGATTTTATCGTATCTATTAAATATCTATTATAATATTGGAGTATTGGAATTGGGAATTAAGAGGAATGTATGGGAGAACGTTGGGAGATAAATAAATGGAAATATGGGGTCTCGGATCTTGTGTGTCTGTTTTAGTGTAGTGGGTGTCATGAATTATGTTGTATATTTTGAGTAAGATTGAACATAATCCTGAATAGGACATAGGCTAAAATTACTTCAACTCAAAAATAATAGTTGCATCATACCTAAAATCTAGGCAGAGGTCTACCGGGAGTAAAAGCTAGTAAAAAAATAAATACATAAATAGAATTATTTGCTCGAAAGTAGAAACATGCAGTAAAAAGTATACGGAAATTAAAATCCACACAAAGGTTCATGGAACGACAGATGCTTGGTGTCTCCGAGATAAACTTTAGAAATTAGACGGAGAACCAAAGTTACCGATATCATGAGCTGTGTGTCAAAACTCAAGTGGCAATGGGCATGAAATATGGACAGGCAGAGTGATACCAGATGGGCGCCACGAATATTAAAGTGGAGGCCTTGGACGGATAGAAGGAGCGTTGGAAGGCCACTAAAGAGATGGACTGACGAAGCTGGATGCGAAAGGGTCAGAGCAGAGATGAGTGGAAACAGTTGTAAGAGGCCTATATCCAGCAGTGGAGGAAGCAGGCTAATGAAGAAGAAGAAGAAGTAGAGGCATTCGTAATTCGAGGTACTGTTGTAGGTATATTATTATTCCTCTTACTAACTCACCTTTTGTTTTGGCTAGCGTAACGAAATAATAGTATTGTCTGTGTTTATATTATGTGAAATACAGTCATAATGACAAAAGTATGTTTGTGTAATAATTTATGTATTGTGTTGTGTCCGAAACGCCGACGCCGACATCGCAACGACCACTATGCACCGTGACGCAACCGTAACGTATTCTCCCTGTCTCCCTAGTTCCCAATTTATCGTGTTATCTATCTTTTTATTTATTTATTTATACACATGGAACATATACAGTCACAAAAACAAATATTGACAGGTATATTAGTACAAAAATATATACAATACACAAGACCAATAACATCCGTTCACAATTAACACACACGTAAATAAATAGATCACAATACATAGTTAATATATCTTATATCTATAAAATATTTATGGTATTAGGGAAGGAGGAAGCATGGGAAGAAGAGGAAGAATGGAAGGGAAAGTGGAGGAAGAATGGAACGAAATTAAGAATTATTAAATTAGATGATTAGGAGATTAGCAACAATAAGAAAATTTGCTAATCTTTACATTATTTTACCTACAAAACAACTCAAAATTACGAAGAATTAAATTATTAGGTTGGTTGGTAGATATGGCCAATAGGCGCGGTCAAACCCTCCATCTACATGTTTGTAAAAGTCTTTATTTATTTCGTTATTACTGTTTTTTAAACTTACAGCGATTATGTGGTAAATGGGTCGTTGTAAACCGATAATTGATAATCATTATTATTTCTAAGAGATGTTTTTTTAACTACTTTTTTGTAGAGATGTACAAAATCTTTTACACTCATTTGCTAGATAAAGGTTCAATGTATTTACTCTATTTTTTCCAAAGCATATTTAGTAACGGCTGTCAGATCAAAGGTCTCCCGTTTATAGAAATTTTTGAAACGTTAATATGCCTACACTTTTAGTGACATGCTTAAAAAGTCATCCATCAGAGAAATTAAAATAAAGTCGGCAGAGAGGACAGAACACCAGACTGCCCTTCCCTTCACACACTTTTTGCTTTTGTCACACTCCTGCAATTTTTTTCTTTACACTTTCCGATTCCGTTTATTCTAAACGCGTCCATTCTTAAGGATTTGGTCTTTAGTTAGTAGTTTCAAAAATCTCTTTTTTTTTAATTACCAATATGCCTACTCTTGGAAAGATCGCGGTATATCCTCTAAGGTAAAGATGAGGCTTGTCAGGACACTAATTTTCTCCATATTTCTCTACGCTGTCGAGACATGGACTATAAAAGCGGTAGAGAGGAGAAAAATCGACGCATTCGAGATGTGGTGCTGGAGAAGAATGCTTCGTGTGTCCTGGACTGAACATAGAACCAACGAGTCCATATTACGGGAGCTCCACGTAGATACTCGGCTCTCCACAATATGCCAACAACGTATGCTTCGTCTTTTCGGACATCTATCAAGACGCGAAGAGACCAACCTAGAAAGAACGGTAATGCTAGGCAGTGTACAAGGCAGGAGACCGAGAGGCAGATCGCCGATGCGTTGGAGCGACCAAGTGAGGGCAGCCACAAACACCACTCTACACGAGGCCGCACATCTGGCCATGGATAGAGACTCGTGGAGGAGGATCGTCAACTGCGGGAATGAGAGTCGCGACCCTCAGTCATGAGGATATACGACACCAGCACATGCCTACTCTTAAATATATACCTACTTCACTTTTCATTAGACGCTTTTATTGAGTGTATTGAAGTAATATTAACTATTAAAGTGTCATTCCACCTACACATTTTTTTAAACCAATTTGTTACGTAATAAATCTTATAAAATGGTGCATGTTTTGTCTAAACGTAACACTAAATTAATTGCAACCATTATTCAAGCAGGTGGGTATATTTATTTAGTTTATATTTTATTTTTAATATCAGTATTGTTTTGTTAGCATTTACATTAATTTCTAAAATTGTACGAGGGTCAGAAGAATATTATAATCTATGTATATTATATTTTATATTAAAAACAGGAATACATTATCATAAAAAAATCTCATGTCGACTCTCCAATTAAGGGCGCCCGCAGAATACACCAACAACAAAGGCTGTCAAAAATTAAACTAACTAAAGCCAATCAGTGCTCTCAAAAATACCACCAAACAACGAAGTCATTATACAAAAAATGAAACAATACCAAGTTTTGATGAATAAAACAATACCAAAAGACGGAGGTGTTTTGAGGAAAAGGAATCGTAGAATGTATATAACGAATTGTATGAATGTGACGGTAGCAAGAAGTGTGTCCAAGAATTTAAGGCATTATGTCCTTTTCTCTTTGTCTACACCGCAAGGGACGTGGCGCGAGGGGATAGAATTATTAGTATCGTTTGGCGTCAGCCACTGAAAGGTGGCTTCGTCAGAAGGTTAGGCTGTCAAAGATTTTTTGCTGTTACATCCAGGAGACACTAGAGAGCAAGCCATTGCAAGGTATTTGGAGTGGCGTTATGTATGTCGGTATATGTGCCAGAGAACGCTCTCAGAGGTCACGTCTCCACGATGTGCTGGATAGTCTGTATTGGTTCTCTATAGTCGCAGGCAGCAGTTTGCAAAGGTTCTCTATAGTCGCAGGCAGCAGTTTTTTCAGCAGTTTGCAAAGCAATAAAACAATGCTTTATTGTTATTACTGACGTCTGTAAATCAATCATCCGTTAGTATTTTACCAGGACGTTAAAATAGACGCATCACTGAATACGCACATTATATTATTTACTATATCGTAGTAATTTTGTCTACTCTTTCTATTCTTTACCCGTCAATAATGATGCTTTTTTTATAAAATGAATCTGGGTTGATCCAAATAAACCAAAATACATCTTCGTACGCTTCACAGTAAGCTTGAAAAGCTTGTGTCGTGAACGTGTCGTCTTTTTATTCTAAGAACAAATGCCATTTTTTTACATTATGAACACTGACATTTGAACTCGGATCTGTCATAACAAAGACTTCGTTCTAACAAGCCAACGCAAAAAAATGAGTCTCGACTAAAACAAAATTTAATATATTTTGATGGCTTTTGCGTGTTGTGAGGATGAATGATGACAGGATGACTAATACACGCGTGATGTGATGACGAATTGTATGAGTGACGGAAACGAGGGTGCGTAAGAATATGACAGCCTGGCGTTTTGTCCTCTCTGCCTCTTCTTCTTCTCAGCCTTCTCGCACCCAGTGTTGGGCATAGGCCTCCCCCTTATACTTCCTCTGCTCCCTATGTTGTGCCGACCGCATCCATCCGCCCCCGGCAATCTTCCTTTATGTCGTCCGACCACCTTGCCTTGGGCCTAGTTTATTTTAAATCATCTGATGGATGACTTTTTAAGCATGGCACTAATAATTCAAACTTTTGAGAAAAAAACATTTTAACCTGTATGGAGTCTACAGCTAGCTCTTGACAGTCTTTCAGTTTTCAGCAACCAATTTCATGAAATTCAGAAAAGTCAGATCGTTATACATTGGGCGAATTTTTCAGCTGAATTCATGACCGGGTGATTTGTGTATCTTGGGAAGTAGATTAGGTTCTAATAATTGTGAAATACAACGTGATTTATTGAAGAAAAGTTCACTCAAAGGTAATAATGAGTTTTTCAGTACTTCTTGATGGATTTATTACCTGTGTTTTCTCTCAGACAGCAAAATAAAGGTATTGGGCCATTTAAATCATTGTCATTCGAAGTTTTTGTATGTCACTGAAGAGACACAATCGTCAGAAATGTCTAATTTTATTGTTAAACTCGACATTATTTAAGATTTATTGGTGTTCGTACAAGTGTCATTATTAAACGTCAAGGGACCGCGTCCACTAACTTGAAAAGAAGGTCGTAATCATGGATATAAAAACATAAAGATTGGCGCTTAACTTACTCGTGGATGAGATCGCGTCTTCTGGCAGAACCTTCTTCTTTTTTCGTATGCCTACGACCGTTGTAAAAGTTGTCTAGGATTCATATGCTGGATTTCACCAACTTCTTAGGTGAGGAATAGCGGAGATAGATACAAAATTTGTGCTAGGTGGTTCGTATCTCCGCTATTCCTCACCTCACAAGTTGGTGAAATCCAGCAATAGCTTCGTGTCAGTATTCTTCAAATAATCTACGGCTCTTGGTTTCACCTTGTGGATTTCCCCAAGAACCCTTACAAACTTTTTGTCAGGGCACGTTTCTCCACTATATGTTCGACAGTCTGGATCTGGCTACATTCACAAAGGGGGTGATTTTTCTTGAACCGTGACCAGTACGGATCCTATTTAAGCTTGTCCATTGTTTACGGGGCAGGTCTATCACTGGAGATGTGGGCACCTCCTCCATAATGGGGCAAGAGGGAACATCCCCAATGCGAGTGCGGCCAGATTGAGATGGTTGAACACGTTGTGGGGCACTGTCCCAACAAGATGTTCGAGGGGATATTTGGGAAATTCATGAGGTGACGCTAAAAGCAACTGAATATCTGCAAAATATTGGCGCGGAGCTCTGACTCCCAGATGATATTTTGTACAATGGTTGTTTTCGCATACGAAAGAAGAAAATGGGGCAGGTCAAAGTCGAATAGTTTGGTGTCAGTGTTTTTGTGTACATATGCGTTTCAAGAACTTCCTAAAACCTTCAACGCCAAATTGGTGTAAGCCCGGGTTTCCACCTGCAAGAAAACTTCACAGTATCATATATATGTATTCACAGTAGTTAGACAGTATCTTGCGGGTATAAACTCCGTAGTTACTGTCAGCAAGATACTATCTGACATCAGACTGTCGGACATTTCTTGCAGAAGTTTTCTTCCAGGTGGAAACCCGGCCTAAGCAAAGCGAATCTTCTCATTAATGTATCCATGGTTTGTGCCTTCAACGTTCAATGAAGTCATCGCATGCGAATGATGAATATTTGCCAATAACAATTATTTGAAGACTACAAGACGTCGTGTAGGTATAATTGGTGAAAATGAAGATTGTTTTGCTAAATTATTTATGGCTAATAACATTTTCTACTGACTAGGTAGGTGGATAATAATTAGAGATGTGATTGCCTGAAAGATGAGAATGTCTTGTGAACAGGATGTGAATAAGTTGGTATGGTTTGGACTAATTGAGACGATGAAAAATCGAATGATGATGAGGAGGGAAGAAAGAAGATTAAATGTGGTTGATCAAGATTATATTAATCAAATTCTTAATAATCTGATTCATAGTATGAATACCTATATTATGAAATAGCAACTTTATGCAATGGTATGCACATGTGAGTAGAATGGAGCCATCCAGACTCCCAAACATTGCATTGCACGGCCAACCCCAGGGCAGACGACTCCCGGGCAGATCACCAAAGAGATGGATTGACAGCTGGGAGTCGATATCGCAGGGGGCTAATCCATCTCAATAACAGGCCACAAGGCCTATGTTAAGAAGAAGAAGACTTTTTAAGAGAATAGTTAATGAAAAGAATTATTTTTTCTTGTGCCTTTTAATTCTTTTGAAGCTTTATTAATCAATTTCAGCAAGACATGGGCTAGAGTCATGATCTGTTGACGCCATGAAATATTACGAAAATAAGTATTACATAATTTCTTCTTCTACTTCTAAATTTAACTATAATAAGTATAATAATAAAATGCATTTAATCAAACACCTATATCGTTTTATCGACGTATTAAAATATTATTTTGTAAACATACCTGCTTTGAAGAGCTCGGAAAATTATATAACAGAATAGCTTCAATATTATGAGTTGTATTCGTTATTGTAAATTAATGCCTGTAATATCATAAATCTGTTAGTCCGTATACAAATTTATAGCAGATCAATATATTTATTAATAAAATTGATACACAAATAAACATTCAATATGTTTAGGCGGGCCGTCGATTTGAAGTATTTGCGTGTGAATTTTATCCGCCCGAATTCTGCCCGAAAATTCGGGACAGTTGTGTTGTGCTGTTCGACCGATTAACTAAAACTTGTCCATTCTAAGTGTCCCTAATTATGATATATCTATCCAGACATTATTTATATGAATCCTTTGATAAGTTGATGCACTTGCACGCCGTTCGTTTATGGATATTAAAATTCTCCTTTATATTTTCGGTCTAAAAAGATGTATATTAGACCATTTGGGTATGTTGGAAGAACGAATTATGACAGGATGTCTATAAAGATATATATGGATGAAATAAAATGATTGAGAAAGAGTCGCCATCCGAGATCGGCCTGGACTATAGTTGGATCAATTATAACAGGCCAACGCAGAGTGCGAATAAAGCAGGTAGTCGTCCCTTCTCTGTCACATTTTTCTGACTGCGTTTGCGAGTAATAATTAATCCAACTATAATCATGTTGACCAGACACTCATCGAGAACGGACACATATTTTGAGGAAAAGGAATCAGAGAGCGTCTACGGCAGATTCGATGAACGTAAGGATAGGGCAGTTTGGCGTTCTGTCTTCTCTACCTACCCCACCAGGATCAGGATAACTCTTTAAATGAACTAGTGTGTCCCATTATTTTCGAATTACGAATTTGACAGAATGTTGTTCGAATAAAACCGTAATTTGACCGATTTAGAGTTCAGTGGGTGACTGCCCTTATTTATAGCACATTTTAAGATATATTGGAAATTAACTTCGATCATAAAATTGTCTGGCTAAGCGTAACAATTGCTGCTAATTATTTCAATGTATTACAATCATATTACACACTAGATAATTAATTTTCTATTGAAGAAGCCCAGAAAACTTCTAGAAATTTATTAAGTGTATGCATACCGATATTCCAAAAATTTCTAAAAACGGAGGACCTTATATCTCGACAACCGTTACTAAATATGCTTTGGAACAAAATACGGTAGATGCATTAAACATTTATCTAGGGAATAACTGTAAAAGATTTTTTATATCTTGTATAGATTTCTCAAAAAAAATGTGAAAAAACACCTCTTATCTTTTTTCATCATAGAATGAAAGAAATCCAAACTACCCCACATCTTGCCTGGTAAAAACACGATTGGCTTGGGCTGGTTACAGATTTTTGGGTTTTTATTCACAGATTTAAATAAATAAAAATCATTGACTTATTAATATAATTAATATAATAATAATATTAATATATCGTACGCTACATACTTTTCACGTATCAAAAATCGAATATATTTCCACAAATTTCCATCCCTAAATGCTCGCTGTAGGTGTTGAGTGCCGGATAGCACGAATTTCCCCTTTCATACAATAAATTTGTTGAACATGTTATTATGTATCAGTAGTATTAAATTTATAAACCGAAGTATGTAGTAGGAATTATGTATTATTAAATTTGAATGAATGATTTTGTCTATTTGCGTTATTTTCCTCTACAAAGCAGGTATTCCATTGTTGATTATAATAACTCGAAAGCTTTGAAAGCTCTCTGTTGTATAAATACTTGTGTTTTGTGTTAAACTAATAATTATTGTTGTTTTGACTGTCTATAGTTATATTTTTCAGGCACATTTTGGCGTAAAAGCTTGTGGTTACGTTATATTGTAGAGCATTAATATTAACTAAAATGAAAGTGAACAAGTTGAGATGGCTGGGACATGTGGAGAGAATGAAGATGAAAGGATAACAAGGAAAATTTACCTGAGTGAAAGAAGAGGTGTAAGGAAACGCAGCCGTCCAAGAACCACATGGCTGGACCATGTTGACCAGATCCCCAAGAACGGACGTGTTTTGAGTAAAAGTATTCGTAGAATGTCTACGAGGAATTGCATGAATGTAACGGAAACCCGAAGTGTGCGTAACATCCCTAATACAGGCGAAACGATGCCTTTTGACTATTAAGACATGTTTTTAAGAAGGTAGATGTCGGTTTTTTCATAAATATGAACGAAATTTTTAAATTTGGAAGAAGCCAAAGTTCATGGCTCCGCAATATACGAGGCTGGACTGGAATAAGAAGTGCGGAAGAGCTGTTTGGAGCTGCCCAGGACAGGAGCACTTTCTCACGAGTGATAGCATAGTCAACGTTGGGGTACCTGATACGACACCAGAAGAAGAAGAAGTTTTTTATATCACATATATCATGGTGCAGATAATTTTTCTTGTGTTGATAATATGCATTAAAATCTAGGGAATGACTGTAAAAGTTTTTTGACTGAAGTGCAATTAACCACAAAAAATGTTAAAAACACTTTTTTCAACATTTTATCATACGATTGTTCGTGCAATTTTGAACCTTAATGCCGCTGGAAATGACCGTGACGTAATAATAAGGTCTCGGAGCCTTAATTCTGTATCTCATGTATAGAAATTATAGAAATGTATAGAAATGCGTACCTACATACATACATACCTAAATCATATGAGACGTTATAGGTAGTTTCTTATAACTGTAAGTTAATTAAGTCGTTATGAATTAGCGCTAGGTAATATTATATGTCTCAACAAAGAAATAATTTTATAGTTTTTCTTGGATGATTTAAGAACCAACCGTTTTACGTAGAGGGTGGTTATTTTCTATTCTGTTCTATTCTGTCCCCTCACCCCACGTCCCTTGCGGGGTAGGCAGAGAGAACAGATCACCAGACTTTCATATTTCCGACACTTCGTGCTTCCGTCACATTAATTCAATTTGTCATACACATTTCTTTACGATTTCTTTTAGTGACAACACGACCGTGTTTCAAGAATCTGGTCTACATGGTCGAGCCATGTGGTTCATCTCTATTTCAGATTTATAATATTCGTTTCAGGGTTTTTCACTTACTCCTTCCAGAATATTAATTGCAAAAAAGCTTATCTTGAGAGATTTAGGTAGTTAGTGTAAGGGAAGGCCATACTCTACTATCTCACACTATCGTCTCATTCGTACCTATATTTAGTTGTATCTACTTATCCCCTCAAACCGCGTTCCTGCGGAGTAGTCAGAGAGGATAAAACGCCAGACTGCCTTATTCCTACACAAACTAATCGCTTCAGTCACTCTCATGCAATTTGGCATACACACACTCTCCTTGAGGATCTGGTCGACCTGGTGGACCCAGGTCGGTCCGGTGGGTCAGACTTTCGCATTTGTTTCGCTAATATCTCATCATCATCATTCATTCTCTCAACATGCCTTAACCATATATATTTATTCACTTTCATTCTAGTTACTACATTTGCCTTACAACCACTCAACTCATTAATGCTTTATCACGTCTCTCAGTGCTTTTCCACACATTCTTCTCAATGACCTCGACGTTTCATACCTACCTGGCTAGTTAGTGGTTATAAATGGATTATTTATTAAATATTTTTGAATCGGGCTGTATTCTGTACTAACACCTTTTATAAGTTATTGTCGCCGTTAAAAATGCATTTAGCTATCCCGTTAAATATTTATTACTCTCGCGACGTCACTTTATGGAGGGAAATTTATTGCGTTAATTCCCAACTGATATTTATTTATTTATACACAAATATTTTTATATCACACCTATCTAATATACAATGTTGTCCTCTAGATTACTAGGTAAGTAGTATTACGGAACAGTAAGATCCAAGTTTATGAGAAATTATAGCAGTGTGTAGAATGTAGGCAGATCCTTGCAGTAAAAGCCTCATCCAAGGGACACGATTTACAACAAATTCCTTCTAGGTGAGTCTTCCGGCCAAAAAACATTGTAGGTGAGCATTTAGCCGCCTAAGCGTGTTGTGCAGTGTTAATAACTAATTCGACTAATAGGAAAGTTTTCGACATCACAATCCGTGATGAAGGCGACAGTGGGTTATCAATATCTTGTTTCTCTAAATGATAAACCCGAAAAACAACTCTACAAAAATATGAACCAAAACCACTTTTTTAAAAATCAATCAGGTTTATCCAAATTATCTCAAACAAGTACATCTTTGTGCACTTAGCAATAAGCTAAAAAAGCTTGTATCGTCAAGTGGACTAAGTCGGCATCTAAGAGCGCGTTATCAACCCAGCTACCACTCCAAAGAACACATAGCTGATTGAAACTGAGTTCTTTAACCCTAGGTTGGTCGCGCTATGGTCTTTTCCCCGTAAAGCATAGGTACTAATGAGAAAAAAAGTAGTAAATAAACAAATAATTGCTGAATTATAGTACCTATCTTTGTGAAGATTGATCTAAATATAACAAAAAATTGAAGTACAGTAAAAGTCTGATTATTTATTACACATGGAACAGATACAGTCACAAAAAAAATATTGACAGGTACATTAGTACAAAATATCAATACACAAGACCAATAACTAATAGTTATTAGTCACATCCCAAGATTCTAAATAAAGTTCCAACATCCAATTAAAATACTTAAGAAAACTAAATGGAATATAATAGTACTGAATTTAAAGCGTGTCTAAAACACGTGTGCATTGCGGAAATAGTAGTGCTGTCATCGACGTTAAACAATGTATGTAAAACTACCAAAGCGCCCCCTATCTCCTGTATAGTGGATTCATATCCTGCCTCTTACAACATGTACCACACACGTACCTCGTACATACACAAACTATTATTACAGTTTTAGTTATAAAGTACAAAATAACTTAAATCAACACAATAGACAAAGATTCGTACGGTAGGTACCTGGTACCTATTTTGTATTTCACTATGTCTCAAAAGGTACAGGAGAACTTCGATATAAGATCTTTGGTATCTCAAACTTACTTAATTACCTGTCTCTACTACTACCATATCATTAATACCAACCCCAATAATGGGGTAATCACTTAATGCCTTGTGCACAAAAAATAAGACCATTTTATGACACTTTATTTTATTTATTTTTTAGGTGGACAAACGCCATACGATATAAATTGGACATATAATGAATCATAAGGCATTGATCACTACGGCGAACTTACAGCAAAGCTGTCAGATCGCCAATACATTTCGAATAACCCCGAATCCATTCAGAATATATGGTGAAACACATCACTGGCACTGATCTGAAGTTTTACGAACACTTTCTTCTCAAAGGACACTCGGAAAAATGTAAAGAAAGAGTGGAGGCCTATTATCTTATTTGGGGATTTGACTGGATCCCACTAATTATTATCTACAACCACACGAATTTATACATAGATTTAAAATAAATAAAACACGTTTCCATTTTTTTCATATTTATTTATTCATTCAATGTAATTTCTCTTATTTTCTTATTATAAATTACATCTAAAGATATTTGCAGAATATTGTTCACAAATGCAAGCTTGTTTCCTCCAGGTAACGTTGACAATTCTTAATTTGAAAAACATTCCTTCTCTATTCAATATAATGGATTTAAATTTCGAATGCGTCATGTGTTGTGCGGTTTTATAACCCTCCCCTTTCTCAAACAGTTAAATTATTTCCCTTGAAATGTAAAGTTAAATTAACACACACTTAACTTTTACACGTGAGAGGTTTTATTAGTGTACTTCTT
The DNA here is from genome assembly GCA_963576895.1 of Ceraclea dissimilis. NCBI lineage: Eukaryota > Metazoa > Arthropoda > Insecta > Trichoptera > Leptoceridae > Ceraclea > Ceraclea dissimilis. The sequence goes on from OY756370.1 coordinate 15,360,756, forward strand.
GTTGTTTACCGAAGGTTTCTATTCACGAACTTTTTCAATACAGTCGTACAGCGTTTTACACTTCTCCGATTTGCGCTTCTTGAAAATACGTCACGTTCGGTGTAATTTTCTCTCTGTTTTGCGTTAGTTATACGTACCAGATACTTTTTTAGATTTTACAATAAGGTACACTACAAAAAAGTATTTTCTCCTTCTCTGGCCTTCCTCTCTCCATGAATAGATATAGACCCCTAACAACTTTGTCTATGGTTTGACCCCTTCGCATCCAGGCTCCACCAGTGATTTGGACAATTTCGTCAGACAAATAAGATAAGTGTACCTATAACAAAACATGACATTCTAGACACGGGACGTAAGATGTCAGAGAAAAAAATCTTAGATTTTGAAATGTCATTACAATACCAACGTGTTGAGATCTCTGATTATTGCTATTTTACCGGACATTAGATAAATGTTGCATAAAAAACGCATTGTCATGGGTGTGGACTATGGAACACGTATTCCCAAAACCCAAAACATGATTTAGTTAATGAGATTACGTTGGCGCCCTTTTTTTAAAATGCCGCAAAACGAAGGACACTTGTGTATAGTTGAATCTGACTATTATATGTGAAAACTTAAGTTTGTGGGAATTTTTGGTTTTGGTATTACATACTTTCTACCTACTCGCACACGGAGGAAGTTAATTGTTTTCATGTTACCTTCCCCAAGAGGTTAAATTAAACTTAATATTTTATTACAAAAGCGAGGGTTAGAAAGATATAAGTACTTAAAATCATTTGATGACAAATTATATTTATGTTTTGCTCCTATTTTCTAAACCTAGATAGCTTAAGGATAATACGAGTAGCTCAATCATAAAATGTAGGTATCCGTTTTTGGAAAACGTCATCTTTGGCCGTGAAAAAATTCATGGGTGTTTAGAAATGGAGCAACAATCGATATTCAACATCTACCGTCGGCAAAAAGGAAAAATCTCGTGGGTTGTTTTTTTTTTGTGATTTTTTATGTTTTTTTTTTCAACTACAAATGTAATTCGACATTCTCAAATCATACATGAACACATGCTCTCCAATTTTGAAAATTTTATCTTTGAACATTCGCGGCATTGGTGAGACCAGTGTTGGAGATTAATAGGTTCTCTCAGGAGACAAAGTGTGCTTATTTTCTACCGCTTAACAATACGCAAACCGCCACATTCACCGACACAAATGAAATAGTAACGATAAGCAATATGGGAAGAGTTCAGTCAATTTTCCTCCAGATATTTGGGTTCAATTCCTTTTCCTCGGTGAAAATGCTAATTTTAATATTTTCGGGATTTTAAACTCCCACCTTGAGAGAAAATCTTAAAATTTAATTATTACAAGTATGAATGTTTTATAAGCAATCGAAGTTACCGCGACGCATCAAATCTGTTTAAAAACTTAGTAGGAATTTGCCCTTCCTACTTAGTCTAGTATTAAAATTTCCTACTTTTAGCTTATTTTTGACATTGATTAAATTTATTTTCCTTCCTTCATACTCCTGACGTTCTTGAAGAGATGCCAAGAAAAAACCCAAAAAGCATCGAATTTTTAAACACTTAGACTATTTTATGTAATTGGATATTTTAGAAGTGGGAAACCAAGACTAAGCGTATATTAGGTATATTGATTAAATAATAGTGTAAAAGGGAAAATTTACTGTGTCTAAAATTGCCGAACACATTAATTGGAGATTCTTGGAGAGTTTTGGAGATTTGGTGATGTGGTGGAAGAAGCTTGGCTGGATTTTTCAAGATCTCAGATTTGAATCCAACTTTATGAATATTCCTGAGAATCAGGTTAAAGAAATATTAGCTGTAATTAGTTTTTGAAAATTTCACTTCACATTTTTTTAGGCAAAGAATCCATTATACATTAAATGCTTCGGTATCTTTGGTTCGATGACCTATGTTCATCAATTTTGTATCCCTTATTACTGCTTTTTTCTATCTTACAAGTATTTTAGTCATTCTCTATTTTCAGCATGTTTGACATCAAGGTTTCGATACTTTCGATTGACTTAAATTTCCGATGTTTTTTACAATCACTTCTCCGACATCTCTAGTCAAATCTCCTACCTTATTTTCCTCCTTCAGTATCTTTCATCTCCTTCCTTGTCCACCTGAAGACATAACTTGGAATTTTCATTTAAAAACTTCTACATAAAACTTTTGATGCTTCATGAAAATAATCTCACCAGGTTTCTTCTGAGCTTTTCAAAATTTAATAAATTACACGAATTTTTAGAGTAATGATTCACTAGGGCGAGAAAATTTTTTCAGCTAAGTCATCGTTGTTGGCAATAAGTTACTTTTGGCCCAATTTTTTATCATACTGGACGTGAACAATTCCTGAAATATTTTTATGTTAGTTTTTTTTTCATAAAAAGCAAGGAATTTGTGATAGAAGAATGGGATAGGAAAAGCTGATATCGACGTTAATCAGGACTAGGTAGTTGGCAGACATTGTCATATTTTCGCCCATTGCTCCAATTGACTAACGATTTTTTGTATTTTTTCATTGCTGTAGAATTGACTCACCATTTCTGATATTTTTCGAGTGTCCCATGAACGAAATAGACATGTTTTTAGCAGTGAAGATTGCCACCTATTCTGAATGTCACACAAATGTTTGTGTTGTGTTAATTTACACACAGCATTCACTGGATATCCCATTATTGGCAAGAAATGTGACGATGGCTCTATAGCAGTATTTTTTTTTATCAACTTGTGTACCAAGCCCAAAAACTTTCCAGGATATTTCACAGTAAGCTAAAAGCTTGTGTCGTGAAGTGCACAATACATCTTGATCGTCAGCATTCTTATGGATATAATTAGTAGGAAGGCATTATTTTTTAGTTCCGTAGAAAAACTGTATTATAATAACAGTATTTTTTTAAATAAATTTAAGGTGTGAGAGCCCTAATTCCTCAGAGCTTAATAAAATTACAATCTGATATCATAAAATTTACAATTTTCTCCGACGCCCTCTTGAGAAAAATGTGTGAAAGTTTCCGTTCCTTAATCGCATATTATGAATATTACAAGTCCTAATATGGAGCCCTGAGAACATTATTGAAGCAAGGTGCAACTTTTTTAAGAGACGTAATGTCTAAAGTTTTCCTCTAAGGTGACGAGGGGAAGATATTATATAGATAATAAAAGGGACATGAAGATGGATTATTTTTTATGGAAAAGTTTACTAAAACGAGACTTACTTGGTTTGGCGTTATGATAACAAAAATATAGCTACCTACAATATTTTTTTGTTTACTAAAAATAGATCTTACCTTTTGCCACCTGGGAGACATCATAGGATCGCGATAAGTTCGCCCTAGTGAAGATATTTACGAATAGCTAGATCTGCTGGATATGTTAACGAGTATGATACATGGTTGGCGCAGTTGGTTAAAGCGCCGGTCTTCCAAGTGGGAAGTTCTATGTTCGAATCCCCTCGATGATGTATTCTGCACTAAACTTCACGACACAAGCTTTTAGCTTACTGTGAAGTGTACAGGAAAGTATTTGGATTTGTGTATACAAGTCATAATCCTGATTTTTTTTTAATAATAAGTATTTTTAAAGGTTTTCGCACCATGATAAATCTATATTTTCCAATTGAATATATTCTAGTTTTTTACTACTTCTGCTGAAAGCTCGAAAAAACTCGTACTTTGAAAAGTAGCGACGCAGCAGAAAACCAGAAAAATCACACATTAGGTTATTAATAACACGGATTCGTGAAAAAATCTCCACTAGATATACTCGTATTTCACCATGTTATCAGGTGAAATAGGTAATTTTTCCGCGAGATAAATCATGAAAGTTCATCATAAAGGGCATCCCTCGCGGGGTATGCGAGTGTTGTTAAATCACGCGGGATTTCGTGATAACGTGCTCACGTGGAAGGTAAAACTGGAGGTGTCATATTATTATTTTATGGAGTAGGTACCTAATATGGTATTAGTCGTTGAAATAAAGTCGTGGCGCAAAATATTTAGGAATCGCAAACATTTTTTCAATTCCTAAATATTTTGTTAAATCTTAATAAAAAAAATAGCAAAACCTTTGAGTATTGAAGTACCTACCTACCTACACCTACTGCCCTCCTACTTACAAGAGGTGCACCATGAAAAAATAAGAAGCATGGAACAATTTTTGCCAAGGTACGAGTGTATTTAACGGATGTGTTGACAGAATGTGTTGTTTAACACCATTATAAAAAAAAGATTGATTCTTGACAGTTGGCGTTAAGTTAGAGATATAAAAATCTGAAGATTTTGACACTATTGTGTATTTTAAATTGGCTTTTGTATAGACTTGTAATGAAACAATTTAATTCAAAACAACAGTTTAACAAAATCGTACTGGAAAAAAAGGACTCTATAGTACTAGAACAAAGCTCTCAGAACTAAAACCAATGATTGTCGTTGCCTGAAAGTTTTGCTTATCCCCGTAGAATACACCGCAGTGCACCGTGTTGGAGCTTACTGAGGCATAATGTTGATAAGAATTATACCAACATGAGGTACACGAAGGTATCAAACGATCACCTCTAACTTATCCACCTATACTTACCTACAAACACCTACATTCGATTATTTTAGTGCGTAAATATTTCATACAAAATCTATAGGTGGATTGAGAAAGTCAGTTCTCTAATAGTCGCATTTCTTAAAAACTAAGGACCTTCGTAAATATATTTTTTTAAGGCTTGCATACACAAACTTAAATAAATTTTCTTCATACTTTGCACTAGGCTAAAAGACTGTATCGCAAAGTGTGGAATACATCGCCAGCGCCGGGGCTTGAACCTGGCACCTCCCGCTTAAGAGAGTGCCACTTCAACCAGTTGCGCAACTCATTGTTCACAAGTTACAAAGCAAGAAGATAGTAGTGTGCTAAAGGGCGTACTTATTGCAAAGGCAATATCTTACAGTCAACCAACTTTCATCCACATTATGCAACTGTCAATAACTTCTTCTCTGCACAATTTCTCAATCATTTGTAGTCGATAGCCCGAATTCTCTCTTTCCATTTCTTTTAGTCCCCAACAATCATCCATGGTTATCCTAGTTATCCAGAGATTTCTTTGGGCACCTTTTAAACATTGACCTAAACCTTTGACAATCTGACCTACCTGTGCTATTATTACTGTTTTGTGTCCTTATTCTAGAATTTTAAGATGTGATGTAACAAAATGCTATACGATAAATAAATAATTTGGGCACCTATTTTTTTTCATTTATCTGGCTGTGTTCGCCAGGATTTTGGGCCCATCGCGACTATAATAATCTTCTTCTTCTTCTTCAGCCCGTAACCATCCACTTCTGGACGTAGGTCTCCTCCATCCCTTTCCATGCCAAACGATCTTGGGCCACTTGCATCCATGTTGCACCGGCATACTTCACGATGTCATCTCTCCATCGCAGCTAAGGTCGTCCGGGGTTTCTTGTGGTAGTCCTAGATCGCCAGCACAGGAGGCGTCTATGATAATACCCATATTTTATTATACCTGAAAAAACACGAGATCTTTTTTTGCCTCAAATGTTTTTCATTTCTCGACTTCAAGTTTCACAAAATTTACAACCAATTTTATTTCACCAATCTGTTTGAAAGTTAAAATACCAATCAGTACTTACCTCCAATTGTGTAGCTTTGGTCTGTCCCCTGTGAATGATTTGCAATTGTAATTAGAGTAACAAAGTTCATATATAAACATTCACCTGTTTAATATGCATTTAATCTCAGGAACAAACCTACAGGGAGGGGGAAATGTTCAAAAAGTCGCCTTAAATAAATACAAAGCTTTCCAAAAAATAATTCATTGCAAAGTAGATCTTACACGAGTAATTTTTCGAGAATGAATTGCGGCGACTCGTACAAATCGTATTCTTCTTCTTCTTCAGCCCTCTGTTCTCCACTGCTGGATATAGGCCTCTTCCATACTCCTCCATCCCTTTCTGTTGTTTGCTGCTTGCAGCCAGTTTTTCACCCCAAATCGTATTGATTAACATTATTTCGAAATACGTAGCAATTATTTCAGCAAAATTTCAAGCGAGACAATGATATCTTTTGAAAATGAGAAAGAGAATTGACTAAAATGTCCAAACCGATTGGATAGTCAGAAATTCGTGTCGCCGAAGATCATAAAAATTCTCTTTCTCGTTTGTGCGCAATATCACACTATAATTTGTAGATTGTTTGGTCATGTCAGTTGAAAATGATTGAGGACAAGATGAGCAAAATTTGTACATGTGTAAAATGAAAGGTGCGACTATCTGATATTGACCTGGACCCATAATGTAAGCCAGATCCACAAGGACGGAAGCGTTTTGAGTAAAAGAAATCGAAGGGCATGTACGAAAAATTGTATGAATGTGTCGAAACCAAAAAGTGCGTGTAAGGATAGGTCAGTCTGGCGTTCTGACCTCTCTGTCTACCCCGCAAGTGACGCGGCATAAGGGGATAGATTGAAAATGTAGACGCACACAAAGACTTCTTTTTCTTCTTTAGCCTTCCTCTCCACTGCCAGATATAGGCCTCTTCTAACTTCTTCCACTCTTCTTTGTTTTGACCCCTCCGCATCTAGGTTCCACTAGCGATTTGAAAAATGTCGTCGGTCCATCTCTTCGGTGGCCTTCCGATACTCTTTCTATGTGATTTTGATTGAAATAACGACTGATGAAGTTAATAAAAGTGCGGTAAAAAAGCTCTCAATGTAATGAATTCACTTATGAATATTGGATAATTCATTGTTTGTATGATGTATGAATAGACAATATATGAATACATGTGTTTTACAATCATTCACCTGTTTGCTGTAAGGAAATCTGCCATTTTGCATATTTTGTGGAGAGCATTGTGAATAATAATGTAGGAATATTGATGGGGAATAGGGAGACAGAGATGGCGGGGGTATGACGAGATGAAGATGAAATCGAAATTATTCTATACTCTATTCGTTTAATCGGCGATGGAACGATTGTTATTTTGTCTATGCACACAATAATTCACCCGTGCAATACCTGGGTTGAAATACTGGCTCTATTCTTATTACACATTTTTTTCAATTTCTTCTAAGAGTCAGGCGTTCGTAAAACTTATTTTATGTATGACGTCTTTCACATTTATGTAGTTACAAGATCTCGTCACTATTATAAGTTCATTTCTTATCCTATCTTTCAATGTTTCTCACACATTCTTGTTAGTTGATGTTCAAAATATATGTTGGTTTTTCTATGTACTCAGTGACTATAGTTTCGTGGCTAATATGGAGGTCGTCATTGTGTACGTTGTGTTCATAGAACGTGTTTTACTGAATTGCAGAAATAAATAATAATAATTATTGTCCTCCATAAAAAAAGGAAGTAGGTACTGTGTAGATCTTTGCAGTGAGAGTCTCCTCCAAGGAACATTAAGAGTTCAGAGTAGTTTCGAGAGGGGTTTGTTGAGGGGAGCCCTGCCGGCGAACCTTGAGCCCTCCTTTGAAAAAAAATGTTTCTGCGTAAAAGACTGGATGATATAGGAGCTGAAGCTCCTGAAACATCCAGGGGTGGAGGTGGGTTTAACCTTAATCCTCCGTTACGATCTCGTTTCCACTGCATTCAAACTTGATTAGTTATTCTTCAGTTAAGTTACATCAAAATTAATTGTATTAAAATACGTTTTATCGAACACCTACGTATCATTTATCGACGTATTAAAATATTACTATGTAAGCCTCCTGTTCTTTCTGCATACTCCACAATATACGCGGCGTGAGGGGATAGATAGTTTACCTTAGTTTTTGTTTATTATTAGTATTCTACAAATACCAAAAAGCCATTCTACCGTTTCGTTGAACAGAGTATAATTCTTGCAGTACTCATTGAAAAGTATAGGTATATTACATTATTATACTGATAGGTAAAAACATACCTCAGTTGATAGGAATTGTGTTTGTTCAGGTACAAAATTCAATCTGTTCGCCATCTGTATGCGAAGGTAGGTACTGTGGTACAACTTTATTATTGAAAGCACCCCATTGCGAATAATAAGGATCAATATTGACTCGATTCTCCAAACCGCCATTTATATAATTGAATAATTTCAATAGAAATTCAATAAGTATAAAGTTATATGAGATATAGATTGGTATGGAATACACTGCGTTTGTATTTTACTATAGAGTTACTCGTAGATTATCTGGTGTCTTTTTGGCAAACTGGTGATCTGGTATTATGAGATATAGATTGGTATGAAATACATTGAGGTTGTATTTTACTATAGAGTTAATATCTGGTGTCTTTTTGCCACCCTGGTGATTTGGTATGAGGTGGGTAATTTGACTTCTAATATCTCAACGATGATACACGATGTAGGTACTTAAGTAAAGTACAACGCAGGTATTTTTTTTCCTTTTTTCCTCGTTTGGCGTTCATATTTTGACAGTCTGATATTTCACTATGATTTGCCACTGCTTCACTAAGAATAACGGTAGCATTCCACACTGTTTTCTCGAAAAAAAGATTGGATATTTCGCGCAAATTTTTTGTTGAGCATATCTGGATATAACAAGAAATCATAAGCATTTTTAGACATACACCAAATTATCAATATCTGCCACTTTCGTATCCATGCGAAAAGTCAGATTGGACAGACAGTAGCGACATTTTTAACTGCTTATTGCGTCTCTAAAGAAGAATACAAACTCCTTGCATAAAATATAGATTATTTAATGTATCTCCAGTATTGGTAGATATAGAACATTATTATTATTCGATATTTAAATTCAAATATTGGGTAGTACCTAACAAAGGTACGGACGGCACTCAAATTATTATTGTAAAGGTGGGATTCTTGAGTGAAAAGTTAGGGAAGTTTGTCTTGAAAAGTTTTTATAAATTAATAAGTAGATACCTATCTATACGATTCTATCATATTAAATCAAAATATATTATGTAACTTGATGGGAATTGGTTTATTGTGTATCTACGCCCCTGCTACTAATACCTGCGTCCTAGATATCTACATAGTTCATACATAGCATGCAGTCTATGTAAAATAATAGTTTGTAGTATTTTTGACCCATCTTGAGTCTTTACAATGAAAGAAGAGGCGTGGCCCTCTCATAAAAACCACCATGTCAACCAGATTCTCAAGGTCGGACGAAAAATCGGTGGGTGTAGGTACATAAAAAAATCCATGAATGTAACGGAAGCAATAAGAGACGTGTGTAAGGATAGGGTGGTCTGGCGTTCTGTCCACTTTACATACGCCGCAAGCAAAGCAGAGTGAGGGCATGTACAGATAGATACATTACACATATTAAACATGCTACGTGTTTGTGCAAAGTCAGGATGGACTAGAAAAAATAAGAAATTTTCAAATCAAGTAAAAATAATTCAAATCAAATTAATATAGGGAAAATAACTTTTCAAGAGTAAATTCTCGCAAAAAACAAGACCAATTTATGAAAAAATCCAGTGTAACATAAAATTGCACCTTCTATTTTCTCCTTGTATGCCATCTCAATCCAAACATTGCTTACATAGACATCATTTACGTGTGTATAGCCAGATTTTAGCAATGTGAAATGGCTCTCAATTTCTGGCTACGGAGACGCTGGTGTATGTAAGTTATGATGGTATTATTATTATTGGTGTAGTATCGACAGGGGGTGGGGTAACTACCCTGAAGCAGTAGCGCACTTAAGGTGTGCAATGATTGCCAGGTCACGAACCTGTAATCCCCCAGTCTTACACTCCAGACGCTGGTAACACTTACCAACATTGTGAACAGGGTTGACAGAATATCGCAAAAATAAACGGTTAGGTTATTACACGTTATTAGTGTATTTGAGGATTCTCAACCTCATCATAAGGCGTTTGAAAGTAAAAATCCTACAATAGTCTTTCATTTATACCTTAAAAAATGGACTTCCACCATGTACCGGGGTCGAAAATCTAAATATTATAAAAATAATCTCTTAGCTGGCTAACACAGGTACTTGCTCACGCGTTTCTCCTCAACTCAAATAAATGCCAACCATCATGGCAAAGCGGTAGAATACCGGCTTGCCAGGTTGGAGATCTGGGTTCGATTCGGATGTAACGAATGTACTGCAATTGGTGAATGAAACTTAAGTGTAAAGTGATCACATTAAGCCAGCCGACAATCAGTCATAATCCTGATGGAAGGTCCATCAATAGGTTTGTCCATGGTCGGTTGATTTTGAGTTTTTGTTTGGTGTATTTTTTATTGATGCCATACCTACTCGTATATGTATGCACTGTGATCTATTATTTTTTTATGTAAGGACATTTTTAAAGGCTTACGCCGTATATGTATAATAAATAAATAAATAAATCTTTTGCTGTATATATGCTGAGATAACTACTTGTTAAATTTAGTTTTAACATTTTGCACCCTGATTTGTATAGATCAAGTTATCATCATCTAACAAAGGTACATTACAATATTAAACTCTGATTTAAATAACGATATCGTACCTATAGAACACTCTCAAAGTAATCCATATCTTGTAATAATCGGGTATTAGTGATAAAGGTGCCTAAGAGAGGTTTATGGGGACTTAGATCGTTTTCAAATTCACACCCCTGCTATCTCAGGAGAGGTGTAAATTACTTAGGGGATGCAATTATTACCTCATAATAATTCGATCTAAATTTGATACGAAACTAGGTATTTGCCAAACCAATTTGATGGGACAATGTTTATTAACACTATGGGATATTCAATACTGTTCGAGAAAGGAGATTTTTCAATATAACTGGTACTAATAGTTATAATCAAGTACCCAACCGACTACTTATAGTAAATGCAGAGTAGCTTTTGTAGGTCAGGTAGGCAGGTCTGAGCCTGGATTTGATGCAACCACTTTTGTATACATGTTTATTTATTTATTTATTGAGACACTCACATAGGGTTGACAGATATACATAAATTAAAAACATTAAACACAAATTTTCGGTCAACCCCCCAATTACGAGTGTCCACAGAACGCACGTAGATATATTACGAGACAACAGATTAACTAAGTATGTATATTAAAATTAAAATTAAGAAAAACTGACGTTGTTTTGTAAATAAAGTCATTTTCCTTTGTAATGGTAAGCGGTATATTGTATTTGATTTTTAAAAGCCTATGTCCTGGAGATGGGCGGGGCACATTGCAAGAATGCAGGACAACAGATGGACGAGGAGACTGCTGGAGTGGAGAACAAGGGGCGACAAAAGGCCACAAGGGCGACCACCTACCAAATGGATGGACGATATTAAGAGGTTTGCCGGACCCAAGTGGATGAGAGTCGCACAGGAGCGGGAGAAGTGGAGGAGGAGAGCGGAAGCCTATGCCCTGCAGTGGGCAACCGCGGGCTGATGCAGATGTCCTAGCCAGTATTATGTTCCAACGTTACTCAAAATATGTAGTCTGAGAGATCTTTCGTGTACAACTGATTCCTGGAGATGAGATATGCTGAACATAATAAAATCTATCAAATTTTTACTTAATTCTGTGTTGCATGTACCTATTTACCCATTTGTACTAGGTAGGTATATATTCTAGTATATACCTAATAGTATAGGGCTACAGCTGTATTGTTCAGGTGATAGGCATCCATGAAGTGGAGGCACTCACGAGGTGACTTAGTGACCACTACTTTATCAAAGTTATTAAGGGTGCTTTGAAGGGATGCAAAGTGTTGCGTATCAAATCGTCGAAAGCTTAATTAGCAAGAAACATTCTTCGATGTTAGTATTGTAATAATAATACTACTACTTTACTATGAAGGTACTACACAACGCTGGGGCAACCAGAAAACACTATATTTATAGACAACACATACAAATCTACCTGCGCAAATTTCTACATGCCACTCAAAAACAGAAACTCATTGCTGAAAAATATGTAAAATGTCTTAAAGGCAGTGGTCACAGATCCAAAAGTCAAATGGTCGAAGAGAGTAAAAACCTAGAAATCAAGAACAAATTCCAGGAGTGTGGGACGACCGCTTCTAAGGTGGCGAGATGACCTCGTAAAACATGTGGGTGTCAACTGGACGTAAATAGCCCAGGATTGGTCATTAAAAATAAATTGAGGAGGTCTTCGCCCAGGAGCGGTTGGAAATAGGCTGTGAAGAATAAAATGAACGTTAGAAAACGATTCCAAAAAAGTCAATAGCGAAGAATAAAACATCGATGTTTTTAACATAGATCCTATCGTTCTAACATTTCGATGTGTCTATGAAATACTTGCCATCATTTCGTCAGCTAATCTCATCCTCACCATATTCCCATTATTTCCAGGTTATCAACGGCAGCTCACCCTGAAACCTCTATTCTATACCTTGTACCTTCCCAGCCACGTGGATGGGCACGTGTGTAGAATTGCAATCTCCCTCAGCTTACGGCCAATTATTATCCAAACTATAAATTTAGTTTAGTTAAGGTGTATTGTCGTATCGAAGGTTATTTTAAAGGGTGTCTGGATTTTATTTATGGGGATAATGGGTTTATAGAGGTGCACAACAATTTTTTCTCTCTATTTTCCACCATGTATTGAGAATATCGGGTTGACTGTAAGATATTGCTTTCGTTATAAGTCCGCCTTTTAGCATACTACTATTGTCTTGTTTTGTAACCACTGATAATTTTTGTGCTAATGAATATTTATTTATTTATTAATATCTGAGGATCACAGGAATTTTGAAAAGGGTTACTGTTTTCAACACAGAGAGTTTCAGATGTTCTAGAACACTATTATTTTTCTGACAATTAGGTCGAAGAAGCAAAGATAAAGATAAAAGAGGTGAATTGAAGCGGTTTTGGTATTTTAATCTTTCTATTAATTATCCCCTTCTGTCGCGTCCTTTGCAGGCTAGAAGAGAGATAACAGGACGCCAGACTATCCTACTTCTGAAGAGTAAATTATTTACCTAATGATTCATGGCCAGAGGAGCGGCATCCAGTGAAAGAAGGTTTTCCTGGACGTAAGTATAAAATTTCGCGTCGTCGCTTTTAACGTATTACGCTACACCTGCAGGAATATTAATTTAGGTTTGGTCTTTTTACAGATTTTTAGTAGGTACCATACTTTAATGTTTATTTTTTTAGATAATGGAAATGTGAGAACACAAACCACAAAACAGCTTGTCTTGTAAAGAGGAGAATATTTATGCACTTACACCAAAAACTAGAGATTCAAACCAGGCACCATTTGATTAGACGTTCGTGCTTCAACAAACTGCGCCAACAATGGATTTTCTAGGATTTAAGAGTATGCATACCGACATTTCAAAAATTTCTAAAAACGGGAGACCTTCTATCTCGACAACCGGTACTAAATATGCTTTGGAACAAAATAGGGTTGATGCATTGAACCTTTATCTAGGGAATAACCGTAAAATATTTTTTATATCTTGTATAGATTTTAAAAACACCTCTGACCTTTTTTCCGAAAGACGGAAACTCGTTTCCCGAAAGTCGCGGAGTATTTTTTTTTTCTTGTACTGATAATATGCATTAAAATCTAGGGAATAACCGTAAAAGTTTTTTGATAGACGCTAAATTAACCCCAAAAAAATGGAAAAAACGCTTCTTTTTCCATTTTATCATGCGTTTGTCACGCAATTTTGAACCTTAATGCCGTGGGAAATGTCTGTGACGTCATTCCTGGTGCCATGCCCTTAAGCTTCACTTGATCACTCGCGGTGCTAATATGAGTAAACCGCATTCAACAGAGTAAATATAATTTTCTTCTATCAAGTTTCGTACCTTTCCATTGCTATATCGACATTATTGTTTTAAACAGTCCTAAGGGAGTTTTGTCATCTTAAGGTGATTAAGGACTTACTCACCCAAATGTCGGCTCACCTTTTAGAGCCGAACTCATCACGGAGGAAATTAATGATAGGCATCAGCTGTACCCCACACCCAAATCATCCCTCCCTTCTTGCCTACCTCGCAAGGGATCCTGTACCGCATATCCTGGAATAAGGTGAAGATAGGGATACACCACCTAGATGGCAGGGTTGTCACACAATATCTTTTTATCAGAGATATGAATAAATTTATTAATATGTACAAATATAAATTATAATATTTGTTCACATGTTCACTAGGGCAAGCTAATCGCAATGTTGCGATCTCTACAAGCTAACCACATTATAATATATCTATATATGTAGGTACTACCTTTATACCTAGTTTGCCAAACAGGAGATGTTGTTTTAAGCCCATATGTTTAGCAACTGGACGATTTTTCACTCTATACCGTTTAATTGACATCGAAATTTGAATGTTAAGAATGACACAGTAATTGGTGGGATGAAATATAATGGAAAGTGAATCTAAGAAATGGGTCTCGGCAGAACTAGAGTAAAGCAGATTTAAAAAAAATAAGAGATTTGGGGTTAGCTGGCAGGAATCGCAGTACAATAAGCTCGCCCTAGTGAATAAAGTTGTGATTTATATTTGTAATGTTAATACGTCTTTGTATTTTGTTCACCAAAAGTGTAAATAAATTAAACAAACAAATAAATACTTAAATGAATTTAACAACCATACTCAATTATTCGTATTCTCAGAATATTATAATTACTATTTCTAATAGTAATGACAGCCCTGTTGAATATCCTGTTTAAAACTATGATAGGATGACTTATCCTCAAGCCTGCCCTGTCACTAGCAGGGCCGGTCCCAGGCAGGAGTCTCTGAATTAATGATGTAGGATGATTCAATGTTCAACAGGGAGGAGACGAACTTGTCTATCCTATATCCCAGTACTCCTACCAACTTGGAAGCAGTGACGGCTTCCATCGTACATATAAGAAAAACAAAAAAAAAACATGAAAGAAAAAGAAATATATTTTTACCACGTAAAATTAAATTGAATATTTTAGTGTCCCTTAGCGAGAATTCAAATTCGAGTTTTTTTTTTAATGAATCTGTTTTTATATAAATAAACCCAAATATATACTTTACATTAAGTTTGAAAAGCTTGTTTCGTGAAGTAGAGTAAGTCGACACCAGCGATCGAATCCACGCCCACCGGATTAACGGGCGAGCGCCTTACCAACCTATAGCTCGGAAGTTTTATCAACATAGATTGACACGCAGTAACAAGTAATGTTCACTAGGGCGAACTTAATCCATTTTCAATACCAAAATTTCGGTTCTTCACACTTCATGCCTAGTTTGTGTTGGGAAGTGCAGAATACATTGTCAGCAACGGGATTAGAACCCAGGCACCTCCAGATTGATAGTCAGAGCTCTAGCCATATTATACTCAACCTACCCAGCGTTATATAAGTCTGTCAGGATTTCAGCAACAGATTTCAGATTTTTTGTTACATTTTAAAATATCCTCTTTGTCTGGTGAACCATCGCACTAATTTTAACAGAGCCGCCAATGCTTTTAACCTGCGAATGCCGTGGTAGCAGCACAGTCTATCTAGGAAGTGGATCCGAACGGAATCTATCAACTAAGACAATTACTATTATTCAAAATGAGCGATGACTTTTTTATCAGACCCCATTTTATTGTTTCCAATGGGTTTAAGGGTTTAAATTCCCATATGGAGAAAACTTCGAAGGTAAAGCGCTGAAGCCATTTGTCAAATATACGGATCTAAGTAGGTACTAGGTAGTCGTGCTCGTGTGTAATATATGCAAAAGTTTACGAACTTACTATTAATAGGTTGGAACTAAATTGGACCCTCTATTGTTCCTTTTTGTAAAATAAGGAGACCACGATGTTTTGTCACGTAGATTTTTTTTTAGCTACTTTGTTGGCTTTTGTCACCTCATTCAAAATTCTCATAAATAATTGGATCCCTCTCAAACGCTTTGAATCTTTTTTCTCTCTGGGCTAGGCCGGTCCAATTTTCGATCAAAAAAAACAAGACAATTTAGTATTCAGTCAATGAGCGAAATTTCATTTTAGTCAACTTAACGCTTTAAATCGTCTTAAGGGCCTGTGTGCTGTCATTGGGCTTCGGCGCCTTGAATTGTACTCAGCCAATACACAGGGAATCGTCTTGAAACTGTAAACAGCGATAGATAAAAGTATGGACTGCGGATCGGCTGTTTTAGAATTAGGGGATTTGGAAATTCCTTGAATAAAAAAAATATTCCTAAAGTACCCCTAAAATTTACGGGATCTGAAGATTTTCCGTTCAGTTTTTCAGATAAGTATAAAAATATAGTTTAGCTATTTTATTGTCCATGTTTCGCATCCATGAAACAGAATGTCCCACACCAACTCTTTTATGATATAGATTTACACTTGTTTCAAATTTTGGTCTTGAAATATAAGAAATACCTACAAAGTAACGAAGTAACAGAAAAATAATGTGTTCTTCAGATACACTATTAAAACACAAAAGGGAGTATTGAAGAAATAAATTCAATTTTAATGTATTTTGTACATTTCCCAAGGTAAGTGCAGTTGTAAATTTCGATACACCCAAAGCAGATAATTTTTTATTATTTTCTTTTTAGCTTTCTTCCTTTAAACTCTTTCTAGTTTATAGTTTTACTCTACCTTTAAAAGCTTCAATGAAATATTAAATGATGTCTTAAAGTGTGTCCAATTCTCCATTCAAGAGACAATTTATATTTGAGAATGCGATGATTTGTTAGTACTGTGATAAAAAAGTGATCCTTGAAAATTGAAGGAAAATTTCGTCTTTTCATTTGGCTATCAGTATGTTGAAATTTTCCTGAAATATTATGTATCTACTATCTTCTTACTTTATGTGGTGTTCAGCAAAGCTAACAGAGTACCATCCAATACAGCCTAAACAGTTTTTAAATAAAATTTATGCTGATTCCAACGAGGGGAACGTTCCATAAAAATATAAAAAAATAATTGTTAAAATTTGGTTATCAATGTAACAATGTGAAGATTCTCCGCTAATTTTCGGTTACCACTATTTAAAATAATACGAAAATTTGTCTGGTTTTTGGAGCTTGGCATTTTAGAGAAAAAAATTATACCTACACCAATTTTGTAGTTAATTTTAAGTAAGTACTTACTTTCATTCTGCGTAGAAAGATTACATACAAAAGCTGTCAGTTCTCGAATCCTAATAAAAAAATTCGCCGGAGAATGAATATTTTCTCCATTTTTCGCCATGTTCTGCCACAAAACTTCCTTGACAACCCTCGAATACGAATTCAGCATCTCAAAAAACATATCTAATAAAAGAAATCCAGACTATCCCACAACTTTCTATCGAGAAACGCATCTAGACTGGACTAATACAACATTGACGTAACACAAGAAAAATTAAGAAGAAAAATGTTAAAAGACCACAACGTTAAATAAAAGAAAACTCACAAAAGGTATAGAAGACTGATGCCCGATCCCACCAACTACCACCTAGGAAGCAGACCCCTAAGGAATTTCCATACAAAACCACAGACAATTTGAGTGATTATTATAACTGTCATAACCTTTAAGATATAAATCCATACAAAATACAACATGCAGCTCTACTTAGTTAGGTGCCCAAATATCTCCGCCCAGAATCTCCCTCACTTAAGTAGCTGCATGCTGTATTTTGTATGGATTTATATCTTAAAGGTTATGACAGTTATAATAATCACTCAAATTATCTATGGTTTTGTATGGAAATTCCTTAGGGGTCTGCTTACTAGGTGGTAGTTGGTGGGATCGGGCAATTAAGTAATAGAATGCTGCAGAAAATAATTTACAGTTGTTAGGAGAAAAGGTTAAACGGTTCAAAGTGCAGGTGAATTGGCTGAAAAGAATGGCGTAGAGAAGAGTGATGTTATTATTGTAATGTAATGTATAACATTGTGAGGGGGGTGGAGAAAATGGCCATAAAGATGTAGTCATCCATATGAGAACAAGAAAAGTGGCGTAACTGCTCATGTTAAAACCATGTTTCATATGTATTGAGTCTGAAAAATGTTTATAAGATTTTAATTTTCTTCCCTTGGGGTTATTTTTGTCTCCAGATCTTGCAATTAAATTTTAACTCCATATCTTCGTTGTTGGTTCTTCGGGTTTCCTTACTGCGTGTAGAGTGGTTGAATATTGAAGGAAAATCCCGCGGGCTTAAGGCCCTCCACGTCCCCGGGTAGCTCAGGCGCATTAATAGCGACCTCTTTACTCGCTCTTCTAGCAAAACATTATTAAGAGGTGGGCCCAGGGTGGTTGAATAACCGAGCTTTCGGCAGCGATACTACTGCCATCTTCATGTAGTTAGGAAACCCGAAGAACCAACAACGAAGATATGGGTTCATCACGCTGCGAAAGCCTACAAAATTTTAAGTTATCTACAGATTAGCTAGAGCTCTTAAACTTTCACCAATTGTATAAACTATGTTGATGACAATACGATTAGCCTTTTTTTAGATGTAAATAAAAAAAATTAGGATGTTTGATCGGATCCAAGGGTTGTGTGGGGTTGTGTAGTATGAAAGGGCGTTTGAAAAAGAATTCAGATTGACAGTCAGATTTTGTCCAGATCAAGCCATTGGGAGACACCGAGTGATCAAGAGGATCCAGTCACAGAATACCACCGTGTTTGGTATCACGCGAAAGTGCTTCACGAGTAGAACTCATATCTTTTCACAAATTTTTATTCTGTCTATTCTTGGTGGAAGGCGCCGTCGGAATGAAGGAACCCAAGATCCCCGGAAGGGCGTGCTTGGATCGTTTGGAAGGCCGCGAAATTCACTTTGCTATTTTTTTTTAAGGATCTGAGTTTGCGTACACAAACCCAAATACTTTCCAGCACGCTTTGTATTAGGCTAAAAGCCTGTATCGCAAAGTGTGGAATACATCGCCAGCGCCGGGGTTTGAACCTGGCACCTCCCGCTTGAGAGGCTGCCGCCTCAACTAATTGCGCCAACCATGTATTCTAGTATAGGTATATTAGAGGTACCATGAATTAATAAAACTATCATAGGTTGTATATTATTGTTGTAGATAAGCACTTATTTATACGTATATGTACAAAAAGGGGGGAAAATAAACTTGGAAATGGACACACAATTCCCATGAAATTTCCTCTCCCGTGTGTATTTCCTTCAACATTTTCAATATCAGGTATCAGGCGTGCAGAAAATATCTCGGGTGTTATTTGAACAACTTTTCCAGGTACCGAGTATTATTATTGTGTACGTGTTGGAATATGAAAAAAAGGTATGTTGTAAAAAGGGGGCAGGGTAGTGTTTGCTCGCGTCCGCGCCACGACATCTGTGAGCGACACATTATTACAGGTGTTCGCGATATATCGCTCTTACGCGTGTTTGAGAGGAAAACTGAAAATGTCAGGCTCCCTTCCGAAGGCTACCACTATTTAAATAAAATTGAACAATTTGATCTCGTCTTTATTTTGTGCCCTGAATTATAAAAAAACTTCTCCATTTTTTTGACCTTTTTGATATACTAGCCCAGAATTGATCCCCCTCACACTTTTTTATATTTTTTCAAGTGCCCTGTAAGATTCAGGTGTCGATAAAACTTCCATAAGTTCTACAGCTTTTTCAGCAATATAATTCGTCACCCATTTTGAATGGCACATAAATGTTTGGGGATGGAGAATGTTGTGTGTATTTGTAAACAGAGCCCCAAATTATAGTTGGAATATTACCGATATTATACACATTCTAAAATATTAATCAAAATGAGTTAACATCCATTTCTTCTACATAAATTATAATTCAGTTTAGTTCAACAAATCTCGGTTGAACAACGGAAGGCTAGACATCTTCCCTTAGTATTTTTCGCCCTTTAACTCGAGAACTTCCCCGAGGTATAGAGAATCGCCTATACGCTCGTAAACTATAGATTACAACTACCTATGAGACATTCGATCTTTCTGGAATCCATAGAGCAACGAACAACGCGAAGAATTAGTTAAAACGACAAAAGAATTTAAAATTCAAATATTTTTCATTAGTTTCAATCCTGCATTGGTCTGCAGCAAAGATCTGCATCTCAATCTCAGAATGTTCCTGAGCAGAACGCTTCACTTCCAGGTATGAGGCGCAGCTTATATCCTCACAAATTTGCTCAAAATATTCTCAAATGGCAACCTAGAATGAACAGAAGGAACGTAGGAAGGCCTCAGGTAATAAGATGGTCTGACGGTGAGAGGCGAATCGCAGGAAGCAGATGGATGCAGCATGCCCAAGATAAGTATGTGGAATGTTAACTAGGAGGGCTATGTCCAGCGTTGGAATCAAAACAGCTGTAAAGAAGAAGATTATTGTCAAGGGCGCCCTCTGGAGTTTGTCTCCTCAGTCTTCCTCTCCATTACAGTTTGCAGGAAGTTTTCGTGGCGCATTATGTGGTCTATCCATTTTGCTCACTTCTTATTATACCACCCTTCTTCGATTCTCCAAGATGTGATTGCGGTGCAGAGAGGCAGACTGTGAGTAATGTTGTGTCGGAGTGCAGTCTCACAGCGTATGGAGAAAACCCAGAAGATTTCTTCACATTCGATGAATCGGCGACTGAATATTTAAGAAATAATTCTTTAAAATACTGGCAATCAAACGTGAGAAAACAATGTAAATGTTCATACGATAAATAAATAAATATTCGATTCTGTTGAATTTCGACAAATTGCGTGAGTCCTAACCCCTTGGGTATGTCATACCCAACCATACCACTCCAGGGTTAAGAGTTTGAAGCACTTCTGAACATTTTGCAATCCATGATTTCGCCAGTGTAGAATTCAATAGGTACAATAAGTGCTGGAGTATTTGGACTGTTTTCGGCAGGTTTACCTTTTTTTTGTTTATGATACATAACTTGGAGTATGTTATTTCGATGAAAAGGTGCGTATTTCGATATGTGATTTAGTGATGAGCACCACATCCCCGAAATAATCATCGACTAATATTAGTAACCTTTGCAAATCTTGCTGTGGTCTCCGATAGAAATAATAGCGTCTTACTGCGAATTTCAATTCTACCTTTTCCCCTATCTATTTCTTTGTAATTCTTACATCTATCTTACCACTCTATCCAATCATGTTTTTGAATCCCTGTATCTAGTTTATTTTAGCTTATTATTGAAGAAAATTTGCTAATAATTAAATTTAGAAGACGCTTTTTTTTTAATTTTGAAAAAATAAGCAAGGTGTGGTACGTTTCGCTGTTTTCGTTACCTTGTGGGCTGCAGCGGTTCGAGATGGTCACATCTTTGGTTTTCACATTACATGACCGACACCAACAACATATAAAAAAAAATCAGAACTTTCGGACCTTTTGCATAGCCAAATGTCTAGCTTTACTGACCTGTGACGAAATCTTGTGACAAAAACTTGCATAGGTATGTCGCTCAATGGCATCGAAAACTTACCAAACCACAAAAACATAAAATATCGATGGTCAATTTCCTTCCTTATTCCTAATGTTATTTGTTTCAGTATGATATACAGCACAGCACAGCCTTATACACACATTATTATTTGTTTAGTTTTATATTCCACTTTAAGGCGATGTGTTTGAGATGTTATGTTGTAGTAATAATATATAGTCCTATTTTATAGCACACTGTTTGTTTCTGGAGGTATAAGGTGTTTCCCTTCCATTTTATTTTCTTCGACTTATATGTTTTACCGGTAAAACCTGATTTCAGGCCAAACTAGTTTGATGGAATTATTTTCTGTTTTTACAAATTACGAGTATTGTTGTATAGCGTTGCATTTTTCTACATTCCGTAATATTTATATACAATGCTGTATTCCTACAACAGTGCAGAAGAATTAATAATGCACATTGTTGGGCTGACGACCGGCCTCGGCTGGCTTAAGTGATCACTTTGATAATTTTTTGGTGATTTAATCTATCATTTTTACTGTTTGTGACGATCCTATATGGTGATAAAGGAAAATGAAAGGTGCCCTTGGGGCTATTTTATCGCTAAACGGCGCAAAATAGTCCAACTATTTTTATTATTATTTACACTCGAGAAACATTCGCTATTTCGGTTCACCCCGGCTGGGATTCGAACCCGGAACTGAAATGAAATGGCGAATGTTTCTCGAGTGTAAAGTGATCACTTAAGCCAGCCGAGGTAGGTCGTAAGCCCGATAATGTTCATCCTTAATTATTCTACAATAGG
Source organism: Ceraclea dissimilis (assembly GCA_963576895.1). Taxonomy (NCBI): domain Eukaryota; kingdom Metazoa; phylum Arthropoda; class Insecta; order Trichoptera; family Leptoceridae; genus Ceraclea; species Ceraclea dissimilis. The sequence goes on from OY756370.1 coordinate 15,382,895, forward strand.
CCAAATCGGTTTATCCTACGCGTGTCAGGATAAATACTAGTTTAGCATGTATACGAATATGTGCTCCAACTACTGTCATGATGTTACTACAGTGCCAGTGGTAGCAAATTAGAAGAAATTGTATGAAAAAGAAGCAGGTATGGAGGATATGAACACAGAATATATGACGTCGGTCAATGAATCATCAGTCGACTGAGCATTAGTCAATGCTAATTTTTTTGATTCACAATTCTGGAAGGGTGTGCAAATGAGATGACTCCTGTCTAGGTGTAATGTAAAGGGGAAATTGTAGTGGACAGTGGTAGCAGATAGAATGTAAAGGGGAAATTGTAGTGGACAGTGGTAGCAGATAGGGTGGAGGATGAAAAAAAAGATAAAGGGAAGATAAAAGAGAAATAAAATACCGAAATATATCCCCCTAACCTACACTTTTCTTACTTCAATACCTTGGAATCAAATCATACGGGGATGTGTATATCTTGATGGGCCACCTTGAATTGGAATTCTGGAAAGGTTCGTTTTATTAGTCATCGAAGAGAATCTGGAAAATATGTCTGAGGTAAATGGTATTTGTGTGAATTTTGGGTACTCCTTATTTTACTGGTTTTGTGTAGGTATAGGTACTCAATTTTTTTCAAAAACAGTTTGCTTTAATTTTTTAGTATAGGCCCTTGATTTTTCACGGTCGTAGTATTATGTGTTTTTTTTTTCTCTGGGGATTTTTCTGTGTTCATTTTATAGACGAAACTAGACATAGGTAGTGTTCTTTCAGCATTTTGATTCATTCATTCATTTTCGGGTCCGAGCTTCTCCCCACTAAGCCATCCCACTCCAGAAATTAGCAGCCATAACGGCATTGTCAGTGACCATCATCAGGTCCCATTTTGATTGAAAACATTACATAATTTGTAGTTTTCATCCACTTGGTATACGCATAAATTGTATTTTTCTAGATTTTGTAGATTTTGAGAGAATCATGTTTAATATTTTCTTATTTTTTTGGTCGAACATCCGAATATTGGGGTTAGCTGGCAGAGATCGCAGTACTGCGATAAGCTCACCCTAGTGAACAAATGTTATAATTTTATTTTAATGTTTACATATATCTGTATCTTGTTCACCAAAAGTGTAAATAAATAAATGTTCATCTAATAAATTGATTTCGTCTTCGCCGAATTCGTAAAAAATAGTTTTTTTCCTAAACTTCAGGTTTTTAAAACAAGTCGCCTTTGCGAAGCATCAGAAATCCATTTCAATACCTGAGGATGAGTGGTAAATATTTAGTACCTAAATTCTTTTTCTTTTTTTGAAAGTAGTCACCTATCTTCTTTACATACCTTATTCGCTCGTCAGATGTCGCCTCGAGCAACTTACAGGTCTCATGTTTACTCACAGAAACAGCAAACAGCATTTTCCCCTTTTTCCTAAAAATCGTGCAAGTCCAATCTCTTCTCCACAATTCATAAATCATATTCCGTTTATGTCCAAATCTCCCCAAATCAGAGTTTACCGTCGGTAGGTAGTCACTACTTTTTAAGGTGTTTTATACTGCGTGGGGAGAGTGGGATGAAATGGGACACCGATCAAGATAAAGCGATTTGAATCGGTTTTCCAGAGGGAAGATATTTTTGTGGTGGAGACGTTTTTTATGTTCTTTAGATTGCAATGAGACTAAAAGCAGTAAACATATAGAGATTTATGTTCACCTAGGATGGCAGTTAGAAATTATTTTTATCGTGGAATAAAATTGTTACTTTGTTTTTTTATTGTCCCTTTTTCCAGGTATTTCACAAATTGTTTTTTTTCTTCTTTTTCTGCTTGCGCCTTACTTATTGATTATTCCAACCCGACCAAAAATTTCACTACAGATCAATCATAAAGGTGCGCTGAGACGAGAAATTTTTAGAACAATAATTGCGGCAACTCGTACAAATCATATCAATTAACAATATTTCCCAATATATAGCACTTATATCGTCAATATTTCAAGCGAGACAACGATATTGCGTGCAAACGTGAAAGAGAATTGACTAAAATTTCCCAAACGATTGGATATTCAGCAATTCGTGTCGCCTACATCATGACAATTCTCTTTCTCGTTTACGCGCACAATCGTTGTCTCGCTTGAAATATTGCCGAAATAATTCTATGTTTATTGCGAAATTTATTTATTTATTGTATGGCCAACATTACGCCTATATCATATAACATTCGTTATGTCAAAGTGTAAAAATAAAAGCCAAAAGCGCAGAGTGAACTGCTTGTCAGAGACTTAAATCTAGATTTCTTATGTATTGTATTGCTTCGATCGTCGCTAAGGGTTAAATAATAATGCGAAATAATGTTGATCAATACGATTTGTACGTCGTACGAGTTGCCGCTATTATTGCTGAGTAAATTGCTTAAACGCTTATTATTTCAATCCTTAAAAATTTCACTCCTTTAAAATATGTTTCAATTTTTTTCCAATAGATGTCGCTGGTTGGAGCATGACATTATCGAGAAAAGGTGACTCAGGGAATTGATATATGAGTCAATTTTATCATTGTAAATTCTTTCACCTCACCGCCGCGACATGAGCGATAAGTCAATCTATTCATAGAAATTGCCTAATCAGCTTCATCCCCACACCGATAGATGGCGTCTCATAATAATATCATACCTTATAAATATAACGTACCATTTTACACGAATCAGGGATTCTCAAATTTCGTAATGAAACATCCAGACATATTATTGTTTTTTTATTTTTTTTTATCTTACAATAGAAATGACTGAAACTGGCTGAAAAGAGGTAAAACAGGTACAATACGAGAGTTAGAGACGATGTCCACAGAACTATAGCCAAGAAAACGAAGGAAAATCTGAGAATAACGAACAAATTTTGAGTTTTTTTTTGTGTATGCCTCAGAATTTATTTTTATTTTATTTTAATCTCTACGATTCTATGTTTACTTCTTACTCCAGAAGACTGCTTTGTTTGGAACAGATGTAGAAAAAGGATCCGAACCGCCGACCCCAAATAAATGGGATATGGTGCAGAGAAGAGAGAGATTCTACGATTCCTCCTCCTCAGAACACGTCCGTCCTTGAAAATATGGCACAAATCTCCTATAATTTAACTATTAGATAGTATATTAAACATCTCTTTGGAAAATATCTGGTATTGAACCGTCAACCCTAGAGTTTCAAAGATCGCGATCCACAAAACTGAGGAGCAACCAAAAAGAAACGATACTTTGTTCTGGTTTTATTATCTTTTAAAAAGCACTGCCTTAATCTTCCCCATTTCCTCTCAGTGTTTGCCTCGGCTTCTATGCTGGTGTTTCAATCACCCACATTCTCCCCATTCACCCATCCACTCCCTCTCTTACCCCGTCACCACGACTTACCTTTGTTATTTCCCGCCAATGTCGCTGGTATTCACGTGAAATCTGTGTGACTGGCGAAATGGCTTCTGAAAATAGATGAATCATTGGTCTGGAGTACACGTTCAATCGGTGACTGCAAACGAAACTGTTAAGGAGAAAACGCAAGCCTCTTTCTGTAGTGAAAATGCAATGATTAGATTCTACTTCATGGACTGAATTCAACCTACATATCTGTCATAATCTCCAAATGCTAGATCGTTTTCATTGGGTGATTGATTCCGTATGTCAAATGTTTAGAGAGGTGATAGATGATGAAAAAAAAAGAAAAAAAAAATGTTTTGTGCACGTATGGCGACCAAGAACAGGCCGAAGAAGTGTTGGGAGGCCCCAGGCAAGATGGTCGGACGACATAATACGTAACGGAAATATAAGGGGGAGGCCTATGCCCGACACTGGGCGCGAGAAGGCTGAGAAGAAGAAGAAGAAGATGTCCATAAATCAACCGTTTTGGAGATATGACCTTTAGAAAATCGAGGAGTATGAAAATTCATCACTTAGGTTTTTTGCTAATATTTGACAAACTAATAACTCGATTATGAAATAATCGTAGTGTGTTTTCTCACTTTTGTGGGAATTTTTGTTTTGGCACTAGAATAGTTTGTTTTGGGAATAAAGCACTAAAGCGGGATTGACTGAGGAGTTTGTGGTGCCAACTGTAAATACTGTTTGTTTCAAGAGACATTTAATATACAATAGAATTCTAAATATGTAAGATGTGATACAGTGATTCAGACTTTGGCTTCTTCTGGTAGTCAAAACTGCTTCTTTCCAATGCACTTTAAAATGGGACCAATCGTCTAACCTGGACGGATCGCCTTATTTAAAAAAAAATAAAAAAAATCTGCAAACAGATTGAATTATTGCAGGATTCTCTAATTTCTAATGGTGTGGATTGTCACTAAACTCTTCATCCAGCCCCCGCCAATTTAATTTATTGTTCTCCCTAAAAGGTGAACCTCGTGTTCTACTCGTACCTTGGGAAATGGATGACGCTGCATAACTATTCATACCACTGATTGTTATTGGTCTTGTTATACCAGAATTTATAGCAAAACACCACGTTCTACTCCTCTTCATACCCTTGTCGTAGCATCGTTGGCTACATAGAAATTTAGCACCATGCTTAGTTTATTTTGGTTTCTATAGATCTTTGTTGTCCAAGAATATAGTGGCTTGACCATGTAGACCAGTTAAGTGAATGTAAAACGGATGTTGTGACTAGAATGAAAGTGAACAATGTGAGATGGTTGGGTCATGTGGAGAGAATGAATGATGAAAGGAGGACGGTGTAAGTAAACGCGGCCGGTAGACCAGATTATCAAGTACGTGTTTTGAGTAAAAGGAATCGTAAAATGCTCATGAAGAATTGCATGAGTATGACGTAGGCAAGAAGTTCAGGACGTAGGTATATAAGGGTTGGAAAGTCTGACGATCTGTTTTTCTCCACCTACCACTCAAGGGACGTGGCGTGAGGGGATAAAATAGAATAGTTACAAGGTCACATTAATGCAATTCGTCACACACAATGTAGGATTCCTTTTACTCAGAACACGTTTGTCCTGGAGAAACTGGTCTACACGGCCAAGCCACGTGATTCTTGGACGGCCGCGATTACCTACACTTCTTTTTTCTCCCAGGTATATTTTCTTTGTTATCCTTTTATCATTCATCCTCCATAAATGTCTCAACCATCTAAGCTTGTCCACTTTTATTCTAGTTACAATATCCGTCATACAGACACTCAACTCTCTGATCACTTCATTTATTATCATATCTCTCAATGTTTTTCAACACATTCTTCTCAGCGATCATTTTTATTAAAAAAAAGGATCTGGGCTTGCATATACAAACCCAAATACTTTCCTGCACACCTTGCACTAGGCTAAAAGCTTGTATCGCAAAGTGTGGAATACATCGCCAGCGCCGGGGTTTGAACCTGGCACCTCTCGATTGAAAAACTGCCGCCTCAACCAACTGCGCCAACCATCTCATCGGAATGTTCCGATGAAATAGTTGGCGCAGTAGTATTTGGGTTTATCGAAATAAACCCAAATACTTACACCTTTGTACCTACACTTCACAGAAAGCTTGAAAAGCTTGTGTTGTGAAGTGGAGTAAGTCGGCATCGGGGATCGATGTTTATATAAGTTCAAAAATATTACGGATGTGATAAAAGTCGACGGAAAATATAATATGTTTTCATAACCTCAACAATACTCGCCATAATGCACTAGGTATTATTCGCGAAGTACCCGAACCTGCGCTTGTCCATCATAAAGTCTAAATTCCATATTGTAGCGGTTTTTGGCAGCGTTCAGAGGATTGTGTAAATATGTATCATACCTTGAATGTTATTATATTCTCAGCAGAATAATATAATGATGATGTTGATGGTATAGAAAGAGTTTATGGTATAATGTACAGGTGCTTTGTGGTCGCACTGTAGTAGTCGTGTGGTACGGTGTTATTTATTTTGAACAAGGTTGGCGAACTTGTTCTTTTTTTATTAAAATGAAAATACAGTAGGTGACTAATTTACGGAAAATTCCGTGGTCTATGTGAAGCCAATACTAAACATAAATTAGTCGCCTCTTTAATAAATTATGAGTTCAGATATTTAATATCTACCATTTCCTTCGCACTGTTCTGTAATTTGGCATTATTCAACGCCATGTCAGTAAATAACAGAATTTTGCAAGATTTGACCAATGACCAGGGCTATACCAACTACATTAGCACCATTTTTATTTTTTATTAACAGATGAAAAAATATGTTAAGCTATGCTTTTTTTGACCATCCGGTCTTTGCTAACAAATTTTCACAAATCTTCTTGTTCTGTTTTTTTTTATCAATTACCCACGACATGGAGAAATTTGTTTTATTTAGAAACAAAGGCCTCTAGAATGTATTATGGAAAAATTTGAACATAAATCTAATAGTAGCACAAATAATTCCTCACCAAACTCGTCAAAAAATAATTCGTCAGTGGGCTGGTTACATTTACGATTAGTGGCAACCCTAACAGAATACAGGGTGTTTTTAAACCGCTTGCACAAAATGCTCTTTTTTTTGTTATAATAAATTTCGAACAAAACTAAATCGATATAAATGGGAGCGTATTTATCGACGCGTAATAATCCCGCCGGTAACAACATTATTATCAAGATAGGTGATAAAAGCTGTCATTATTTCTATGGATTATGGCACAAGCTTTGTTACAGTATTATCTATGGATTCTGCCGTGTCATGGAAGGTGTGATGCTTTGTCTATGGTTAAAGATTCTCAACATTTATAGAAAAAAAAATATCAACATTTTAAAAGAAAATTATTTGGATTGCAATAAAATCAAATCTGTTTTAGTGAAATTGGGTTAGCTACTATGGGGTAAGCTGGATGAGGTCGCACAATTGTGATAAGCTCGCCCTAGTGAACAAATTTCATGATTTTATATTTACACGTGCATCATAACATTCGTCATACCAGTTCCAAGATTTTATCCGATCAATACGCTACCGTCCTTAAATATCTGGTCAAATTGCTATAGTATTTTCTTTGTTTTTCTGTCCTCAGACATTTACTTCACATGGCCAGACCAAACCACATTGGAATGTGATGGGCTCGAATCCCAGCGCTGACGATGTATTCTGCACTTCACAACACAAGCTTTTAGCTTACTGTTAAGTGTGCAGGAAAGTATTTGAGTTTCTGTATAAAATCCTAGATTTTTTATGTATTATGAGAAGAAATAAAATACCTTTGTATGAAAAAGTAGTCAAAATCCACTTTATAATAAGATAGTGAATTTCTTTGTTTTCAAAAGAAGAAAAAAAAAGTTTTGAAACTAAACGATTTGGGATGAATTGACGAAAGAAAAAGAAGAATTATATAAGACAAGAGAGGTGGTGTGAAAATGGAGAAAAACGTTTTATTTTCTGGGGAAAACTTTCTCCCTTATTGGTAATGTTAAATTTGTGGAACACCTGAGATAAAAACTACTTTTGTACAAAAGTGTTATTTGGAGAAAAGTATACCCAAGTAGATATTCTCCTATCCCAAACTTTTGTACCTATGTAGGTATATATTTCTACCATATTGTGTTCCCGTAGTTTTAATGTACCTAGATAGGTACCTACTGCACTTTAAAAGAAATGTGATTCTCTAGAAAGTGTGTGTATCAGTGACGAAGGGTGGATTTCTGATCGAGGGAAGCCAGGGCCAACATTTTTTTTACAAAATTTTATTTAGCTTCTCTCCGTTATTTTTTACTATATGTTATTTGTTTGTGCGCAAATCTTGTAATCGGTTTTTTAACCACTTCCTGACTATTCAGAGAGCTGAAACTTTGCAAACGTACGTAAATTTGGTGACTCTACAATTCTGTGTAAAAATGGACCAGCTTTCTTCAGAGACAAAAAAGATGTGAAGCGTTTCAAGGGATCCAAGGGTCGTATGAGGTCATGTGTGGTGTCTTATGAAAGGGCGTTTATACAATAGGTAACTCGATAGGAAACGTGTTCTTGGGTATCTTTGGGCCTGACAGGTATATTTCTTTATATCTTTCCCAGTAATGGGGTTACCAGTAAATACAAATATTTAATTGAGATTTAAATTCTAATTCTGCATTAGCAAGTAGGGCTGGGACGGGTTTGAACCCCGATGCAGACTTAGTCCACTTCACCACACAAGATTTTCTGAAGCGGAGTAGGTAAGTCGACATCGGGTATTGAGCCCGCGCCCACCGGATTAACAGTCGAGCTACCAACCAAGCAGGCTACCAACTACCTCTAAATATGAATTTTTAAAAACCGAATGAATGTCAATAATAGCTATAATTTCACAATCTGTTAACTACGTACGTATACAATTATAATAGCAACATAGCGTTCACCATTTACCCTAGTGACATTGGCATTGGTCTATCTACTTCTCTCCATTCACCCTCCGGCCACCCCACACATCCAAACTCTCTTCTCCAATTTCCACCCTAACCATCAGCTGCTCAAACAGAGACGAGAGATTGAAACGGGAGTGCCAATTAGTAGAACTGTTAATAACAGTGAAAAATCACGCACTGTTATTTATTTTGAAAATAATTAAAATATTATTTAGATACTGTTCTAAATTTCTAATATTTTATTTTACACCTCGAACGTTTTCGCCAAGACGACAGCTTGCCATCTTCAGAAGGACTAAGGAAGAAAAGTTTGCAAAATGTCAACCTCACAAGCCCGTGTAAAATAAAATTGTGGAAATTAAAAACGGTGCCTTAATTACCTACTATTTTAATTATTTTCGAAATAAAAAAACAGCACATCATTTTTCGCTTTTATGAAAATTTTAATTGCTTTTTTAATTATTCACAAAATGACTAATTTCCAAATTTTTAAACTCTTGGGGTCCAAAGTACCCCGATGTGCCGTTCTCGTCACAATGGATAGGGGTTCCGTAGGAGTTTTTAGGAGTAGGTGCTGTAAGTTTAAAACCAAAATATTTAAAAATAATTTCGGAAGTGATAGATGGTGGCCTTATATGCAGGGCCGGATTTGCCAAAAGGCTGAGTAGGCCGGGGCAGCGAAAATGTCAGGGCCTTCTCCTATGGAAACTGTTAATCCGGCCCTGCTTATATGTAATTATTTAAGTAGTTATTTTTCCTTCAGGACCTAGGTGAAAAACGCAGACCTTTTGTCAATATGGACGTCTGTTTTGCAGATTTTTTACTACAGTATTATAATTAATCACAGACTGTAACGATATCAATCTTAATTCATACATTCAGTGACTGTTACAAAAACAAATCACAGTGACATTAATTTGGCGCCATCCCTAATATACCTATGAGAGTTTAATGTTCTCATTAGCATATTCGATCGAATGCACCCTTTCATTCAACATTCACCTCCCTGCGGATCGATATTCTGGCGGACTTATTACAATAATCTCATGTTATATTCATTATGCACTCAACTAGGACCCTCCGCTGATGAATGGGTTTTAATTTGGGTACCTTTGTCTCGCCATTTGGTTTCATTGAGATGGTAAATGAATGCATTTTTTTTTACGATTTATGCACCGAAATCTACTCATATACCTATACCGAGTTTGAATAGCATGGAAATACTTAGTACGCGTACTGACATTTCAAAAATTTCTAAAAACGGGAGACCTTATTAGATCTCGACAACCGTTACTAAATATGCTTTGGAAAAAATAGAGTAGACACATTGAACTAGGGAATAACCGTGAATTTTTTTTTATATAGATTTTCAAAAAAAAAAAAAAAATCTGAAAAACACCTCTGATCTTTTTTCCGAAAGACAGAAACTCGTCGCGGGTTCCATCCCCGATACTGAATTACTCCATTTCCCGACACAAGCTTTCCTTACTAAATTTGAAGTGTACAAAGATGTATTATGATGAGCCCAGAGTCATTGTTATATTTTAAAAACATATAGGTATAAATTATTATTAACAAATTAATTCTCTAAAATAAAGTTAGGTAACTAAATCTCAATAACATTCTCGACCCGGTTCTGTCTTGGGGTGATTATTCTGACATTATCAAGTACACCTGTTACAAAGACCCGGTACCAACTCCATCTGGCTGGAAACTGTGAAACATTCCTAGAAAACACCTTCCCCCTTCCCACCCCGTCTTCCCATCAACGCTCAGACAATCCCTTCCCACCGAAGGCAATACAAGATTAAATTTCAATTTCTCTAAGTTCAGAAAGTTCATGTCCGATTTCTGAACATTACGTGGTCGAGCTTTCTTTAAAACTCAGGACCGTTCTTAAAAACAAAAAAATAAATTAATATTTTTATCAATGTAGAATTGAGCGGTCCTCGTCGATAATATGTATTTTTTTTGGTCATCCAGTCATCATTCATTTTCTCGACATACCCAAACCAACAACAGATATGATACAAAATGCCTACAAAGCTGAAATGTGGTGAAACGACTGTAAATGTAATGTAATCTTGTAAACGCGGGTTTGATCCCCGATGCCGACTTACTTCACTTCACGACACAATCTTTTCAAACTTACTGTGAACTGTACAACGATGCATTTGACATCAGCTCCAGCTCAAAAGATTGAAGATTACACTGCAAAGGATCTGGAAATTGTGAATAGAATCCAATTTTTCACAATTTATATCCATCAGTTCAATTATCTTTAAAAAAAACTTAAATAATCTGCCTTTTATCATCCATGTAACGTTGTTGTCTCGCATTTTAAGGCAGTTTACCAATTTGTAAATCATAAACATTCCTACAAATTTGCGTATAAAACTTTAGACGAGGGAAACAGGACAGAACAGTAGAAACAGAATACAAGATCTGACGACGTGATATTCAATAGTTTATCTGGGCACTGATGGGCACTCGCAGATTTAAATAATTCACTTGTTAGGTCTCTGTAGGAAAACTTAGTAACTTGTCAAGTATTCCGTAACAAATGTTGAAGGTTCCTGTGACCAGAAGCTCCGTAGGTTGTGACCACACTGAGGTGGATCTTCCAAAGAAACTTTCCCTGACAACACGACGACAAGGAATAACTTTACTCTTGTCCTTTCTACAAATTGACATCACCATGTATATCTCACTGTCCATAACTGTAAAGTATAAATACACAACACCTCGTGTAAGAACATTTACTTGAATTATTTTTAATTTACAAATCATTAAATAATAAATAAATAAATAAAACTTTATTGGCCAGTAAATATATGTTATAACAAAAACAAGACAATGTAGTGTGCCAAAAGGCAGACTTATTGCAAAAGCAATATCTAACAGTCAACCCATCATTCTTGCAAAACGTTGAGTTTTTTCTACATTTCGCAGTATATTAAATTAGAAGAATTGACCATTGAACATTCTCGGGCTTACGACCAACCTTTGCTGGCTTAAGTGATCACCTTACACATGAGAAACATTCGTCATTTCAATTCAAGCGAAGAATTTTTCTTAATAGTTACATTTTCTTTTTGTTGCAGGTACACGATGCATGAAGGATAATCATTTTTGGAAGCACTGTAAGTAGAAAAACAATTATGGACAGACGTGAGATGAGATGACCATGTGACCATGAGATGTTTTCAAAATTCCTGGCATGTTGGTTTTTTTAAAGAAATACGAGTAGCTGTGGTCCTGTCGTCATAAGTTTTAATTGTATTAAAACCTTATAAAAAATTGTTTGAGATATAGCTACCTAAATTATTTTCGGTATTTAACTGGATTTATCTGCATCGCACAGACGGAAATACATTACAGTTTTTTCCTAATAGAGTCGAGAGGCATCTTCATTCACATAATGTAGCGTTATGTGAACTCCCTTGGGGACCCGCCACAGCAGGATGTGGAGGAATGGTTGAACGTTACCCTGGCATAAAGTGATCACTTAAGCCAGCCGTAGCCGACTCGTAAGCGTTGGAACACCCATCCTGCTTCCTCCTCAAAGGAGTTCACATAACGCTACATTATGCGAATGAAGATGCCTCTCGTTTCTGGTGAGGAAAAAAACTTGTAAAAATTCTCGAGTTTTAAAACTTTGGGATCTTGTTTATCGGTGGCCAGTAGAGCTAGACTCAATTTATCTTACAACCATCTAAAGTTGTTCACTTTCATTCTAGTCCATTTTACATTCACTCAACTCTCTCCTCAGTTCACATCTCTCAACAGCATAAATCGTTCATCATTTTTTTTTGTATTATATTTATTTGTATTATATTAAGTACATAACATTTACATTGAGACATACAAATATAATACAAAAAGTTGCAACATACGATGAAATATCTTCAGTAGGTAATATAGTATTAATATTGAGAAGTTGAGGTTAACATTTCACAAGGGTCGTGAAATATTAATATTATCCAATTGCAATATGATTGCGTAATATGGTGACACCTCAGCAAAACTTGGAGACAATCTGCTGCTACGTGGCGACCACCACCAGCCACCATCCACCACCTACCGACAGATGGCGGAGACGAAGGCGAAGGTTGCATATTCACAACCCTCTTGTGGACATTATGAAATATTACTTTTACGCCAGGGGGTGGGATACAGAGACAAAGATACTACCCTTATATAGGAAATTCCTACATTAGATTGTTCCGTTATGATTTTATTAACCAAATGCTTTACTATTGAAATACAGTAGAATATGAAAAAAATAATATACCTACCTACCCTACTAATAATATAATTCACCCCCCTTCCTCTCCTAATTTCCGATAATTTCCCACGGCGTTTACGTTCAAAATCGCATGAACAATCTCTTGCTAAACCCTATTTTTATCACTTAAGCATGTTAAAAATGTTGTATTTCTTAACTTTGTGAGGTTAATTACGCTTCATAAAAAAAATACGGTCATTCGATTCGAAAAATAATTTTATCTTTGCAACTTTCGGGAAAAAAGTTCCAGTCTATCGAAAAAAAAATCATCAAAGGTATTATTAGAAATTGTTTATTTTTAGAGAAATCTATACAAGATATAAAAAATCTTTTACCGTCATTCCCTAGATATAGGTTCAATGTATATACCATTTTTTTTTCCAAAGCATATTTAGTAACGGTTGTCGAGAACTAAGGTCTCAAAAATCTATTTATTTTTTAAATGTCAAGATTGTCAAGATGCTTACTCTTGAATACTCTTGAATGATGAGAACGGTTATGAAGAACCACCCCTGGTCTTCACATACCTACTAAGAAAGTTAGGAACCAATAAAAGATTCACAAAGAAAGAAATCAAATGTGTTTCTTTTATCATTCATTCTGAACAGTGAACAATCTTACTAAGAATTTTTAGAATAGAATGGAAGTAAGAAGGAGTTGAATATAAAAGAAATGAGTAGTGACCGTCTTGCTGTGTGTATGGGTGTATCTGTCTCAGTAAATGGTGGGTAGGAAATCACACCTCAGAAGGTAGAAAGTAAAGGCGATGAGATCAGAGTTAATCAAAGGGAACGACCACAAAGGCAGAGCGAAGAATAGAGGATTGCTAACCGAGTTATTTGTGGACGGAATGTATGAAAAAAAGGGACACTTAACTCTTTTTTTTCTTATCATCTTCTTGTTCTTATTAAGTGAGCTGGGTTGGGGGTCAAAACATCTGCATATTTCTCTTCGATGGTGTGACATAAAAATACATTATTACGGAAGAGTTTAATGCTGGATTTCAACAACTTCTTAGGTGAGGAATAGTGGAGATAGGAGCCACATATCTTTAGTTTCATACAACCTTTGTGCTATGTGGCTCCTATCCCCGCTATTCCTCACCAAAAAAGTGGGTAAAATCCAGCATAAGAGCTCTATCGACAGATAAAAACCTTTTCACAATCCTGTAAGATGACAACATGACGATCTTCTGCATGGCGTATAAATGTCTAGGTACCTTTTAAAACTTAGATGAACTTAAAAATCAGAAAACTAGTGCCTAATCCCACCTAGCCAGCGGATCCCTAAGTAATTTCCATACAAAAACAGATATAATATGACATTAATAATGGAGCACGCCACCTAGAAAAGCATAATGTCATATAAAATTCTGCATAAAACTCTCCTAGTTGGGGAGATTCTGGGCGGAGATATTTGGACACCTAACGTAGGAGAGTTTTATGCAGAATTTCATATGACATTATGCTCTTCTAGGTGGCGTGCTCCATTATTAATGTCATATTATCTCTGTTTTTGTATGGAAGTTACTTAAGGATCCGCTGCCTAGGTGGAAGTTGGTGGGATTGGGCATAGGTTGGATAAAAAATGTTCTCGGAGATTCTAATAGATATAGTATTTATCCTATCTACATAAGTACTTTTTTTTATACAGCAGTCTAAAATTTCGTACAAGATTTAAAAAAAGTATCTGAAATAGAGCATCATTTTTGTTTCGTTTGACAATTCCCTAATGCACCTTTTATATATTAAGAAACACGGCGACAGGAATGTTGGTTAAAGTATACGCGGTGCGATTGTATCATCTGAAGATAGAAGAAGTACTAGATGGATAGAAAGAAAGAAAGAATAGAAAGGATGATAATAATAGAAAGAATGGGAAAAAAGGACTACAAAGGCTCCGTTGGGTACAGGAGAAAATGTTAGGTGTAAATGTATGAAAGAAAGGTGAGTGGAGATGGATTAATCTGAGGTGAATCTTGTATTTTTTTTGACCCAATGGATGATGTTCGTTACTCATTCTGAATGACATAAATATACGAAAACCATTAGATGTGAGAAACGGGAGAACCAATGAATGAAAGTCCTGTGAAACCCCCGGGTTGTAAGTTCAAGAGGCCCCCACATTTTTTTTATATTTTTTCGAGAATACTGTAAAAATATGATGTGTTGTAATTTAGATGACTAGGGGCGGACGGATGGACTGGAATAAAATTGGCGGTCGTTGCTTATCAAACTGTAAAGTGTTTTTTTTTTTTAATTAAGCTAGCCGACGTTCAGTTCTAAGCCTTATGTATGTAGGTCTATCCTTCGCAGTGTATCTGTCGAGATAAAGTTATCTTACTTCGATTTGCAGAAAATTTGACCTTTTCACAAAAAAATGGTACATTAAAAAACAACACTCTAAGAAATATAACATCAACATATGCCCTCTCTAGTCCAGTAATAGATATAGGCCTCCCTTCATGATTTCCGTAACTCCCTGTCTGCTGGCCAATGGTATCCGGCCATCTTGACTGTAGTCTCCCTGGATTTCTATTTATCGGCCACCATTCAAGGTTTTTACAATAAAAAAATAATGTTTCATGTATATTTAACCTTACTTTACTTCGGATGTTATTATCTTGAAATAGGTAGATGACTATTGTAGATAAACCACAGAAATATCCACATACATCGCTTCAAGGATACACAGAGAGCATCAAAGATACGACGTATCACTGTAACAGTATCATAAAGTAAGTAAACCTGAGTATTCCATGTGAGGAGTTTGTAAGTATCATCAACTTATATAATTCTCGTCGTAACCGTATATGAATGTAACGCAGAGGACTGTGTCAATTTTTGCAAGTTGTTCAAATATCGGGGCTTACTGGAAGAAATCATAACTCTGGGTAAATGTTCGCTCTAGGAAACAATGCTTTATAATTTTTGTATGTATTTTATATCCCCTTTTCAATTTATTGTGAATTAATCAATAAAATATAGGTAGATATATGGAATTCAAAACATATACTATAATCGAAACTAAGCTGCACCTTCTACTATAATCGAAAATTATTCAGCCATGCCCGAATATCACTAGGTTTTACTAAATTTAGAATTTTTAAAATCTTTGAATTTTTATTAAAATTTGATAGAGAATCCATATCGAACCTTAGATAGTACGTAGGTATGTAGAATTGGAGTTTAGGTCAGTCCCCATATTTTTTTATACGGTAACTGAATATTGTGTATCAGAGAGCACAGCGTGACATAAGAAAAGAGGAGCCTTGTGACTTCCTAAAATATTTATTCAACAAAAACATATTTCACCAACCCTTCGTGAATTTCCGTGGGTAGATACTAGTATTTTCATAATGGTCTAGTTGCAACTTTATCACCATTAGCAAAAAGCTAGAAAAAAAGTCAAAGGTAGTAGATACCTAAAGCTTTTTCTCATAAGAGAAAACCTCAAAGAAACAAAGGTAAAAAAAGCTCTTCTGTCTTGTGTGTACTAAGGTCTAAGTAATTGGTAATGTACTGAAAAGCAGTAGTAGGTATATTTTTTCTTTGTACTTTTAAGAACCTCTGTAGTTACTTTAATTAGAGGTGATAGTTTCGTTTTTAAGTTGTGATCGTCGATTAAGTAATCGATAGCACATTCGATTTTTTCGAAAGTAAAAAATATCGCAATTATTCGATTGTATTGGAAAAAGTCGCGATTGCAATAATCGACTTCTACCAGGACCTAATCCAGACTACAGCAAATACAGTACCCCATCGTAACTCATTCTCTCAATACATTCAAACCATCATAAATTGTTCACATTCATTCTCACCACAACACCAGTTTTACCCACAATAAAATAACTAAATAAATCTTTATTAGCCAATCAGAATATTAAGAGTTTCAAAACAAGACAATAGTAGTGTGCTAAAGGGCGGAATTATTGCAAAAGCAATATCTTACAGTCAACCCGGTCACTCATTATCATACCAGTCAATCATTTCTTATGACCCACCCAGTTTTTCCGCATATTCACCTCAGCGACCTCATTTCTACAGGTATGCAAACATGACAAATTACATAACTACAGTTTTATCTACATGTTTGAGGAACTGTCTACTATAAAACAATACGTGTGAACAAAAAAACTGTTAACTGTATCTTCAGCTTTTGTTTTCTCTTTTGTCATTTTGAGACGCTTTTGTCACAATACGTTTTTTGAATTTCAATTAGGTAGTTGTACATAATAATATTTTTATTTATTTTTTCTCAACGTTTATATAACACCATATTTACATAATTTACTTAACCTATGATGCATATGGTCGGCCAGACCGTAACTAACCTACATTAACGCAATGGCTATTGGCTCGCCTTTCTTTTGACTGAAACAAAGCTGAATGGAAAATATTTGCTGCCATATTTTTAAGTAATCACTCAATGGTGTTTTAACTAAGATTTTTATACGGACGGGCTATAAAAAATGTGTATAGCGCCGCAGGCGAATTTTTTTTGTGAGACCGTGTTTATAAAATTAAGGCAGTTATATAATATACCTAAAGCTGACATACCGGGACGATAGTTCGTGTTTTTAAATGTTTAGATATCTACACACCTATTTCAAAATTGAATCAATTTAATTCTACTATTCTATATTTATACTTATTTCCATTCAGCGTTTTCTAATTTTACGCTTTTCTTTATCCTTGGTTAGATCCCAGGACTCGGAAGGTGGGATTAAAACCTATAGCACCGCAGGCGTTTTTTTTTTAAATATGAAATGAGTGAAGAACGTCGTAATGTATTTACTTTAAAAAATACTTTCTTAAAAAAATGTACTCACATAAAAACAATGGCGACGCCCATGGCTGTCAGTGGGACATTCAACAATGTAGATAAATATCAAAACGTTAAGTAAAATGTGACTCATAGGCGCATCTTTAGTATTTCACTATACGTATATCAGTGAAAGTGTTATATAGAAGATAGGTACTAACTCATCTGTTGCCCATACGTTATTCACATTACCTACATTTTCTCTATGAAACATCACCTCTATGAAGCATCAAATCAACCGCGTGGCGTTATGTAATGACTCGTAATATTATTATGTGTACAATACGATATCATAATTCTACACAGTACAACACGCTACCTTTTATTTGAAATATTAGTTATGGATTTCACTAGTTTTTCAGGTGAGGAATATAGTGAAAATTCATTTTTTTCATTTCATCAATGAATTATCCATCCAACTCTCAACTCCCTTGATTTCTTCCTTGTCCTTCATTCCATCCTCTACAACCTATTTTATTTTTTTATTTTTTGCATCTATGTATCTATATTTACGTGTATACCTACATATATTATTTCTGTGTTTTCTTTTTGGTTTACATATGCTTTCCTAAGTATGTGTAGAATTTATCTCATTCCATTGTAACAAGTGGTTGGTTGGCAGACATCGCCTACGGCATTAAACCCGCCATTTGGAATAATGTTTCATATCCGATAAAGATTTTATTTATTTATTTATTAATAATTTTTATTCAATATTATTATTTTAAAGCCTTTTAAACAGGCATTCCTAAGCGTAGGCAGAGAGAACAGATCCTCGGACATTCCTATCCTCACACACACTTCTTGCTTCTGTCACGTTCATGCAATTCGTTATACACACTATACGATTCCTGTCAGGTTTTCATTTAGGGGGAGGAGGCGATATAGTATTGGACTTGTTTGTGTTTTGGTGTTAAAATTGTGAAGAAAAGGTAAATATTATAATCATCGTGTACGAAAACTACAAAAAAGAAAGAAAGGCGCCGCAGTATTTTTTTTTAAATAGGCGATTTATGAATCTGAGTGTCTTTCTAGTACTTACGTAATACACTAATGCACTTAAATAATGAACATATATACAATAACAGGAATACTGCATTATAAAAAAAAATGTTGAACCGAACAATAAGTGTTTATTGTACATAGTGAAGATGAATAGTTATTTGAACTGAGTGAGATGGGAAGACGAGACAACACTAAACTTCTCGATGGCGAGTGTGTCAAGGTCATACATACTATTTACCTCATAATACCTTCTATGGAAACAACAGTTGCCACCGTAACAAACTATGTACGTACGTATCTTCTTTTTCTTTTACGCGGAGGCATGACTTGCCAACACACTTCTCAGTATTTTTAGACAGAAGAGTCTACATATTTTCATCCATGATTCACATATAAACTCATCAGCCTAATACTGGGAAACATTCACCTATCCAGATATCACGGATATCACAGGATTAGGCTCAACGCGAGGCCTAAAATACAAGCATTGTGCCTGAAATATCAGAACTATTAAGTACTCGTAGGTTCAATTCCGTAACTTTTAGAACCAAAGCTCGGACCTAACTATGACGTCACGGTCATTTCCCGTGGCTCTTAGGTTCAAAATCGCACGAACAATTGCATGATAAAATAGTAAAAATAGAGTTTTTTTTAAATACTTTTTGGGGTTAATTTCGCACTATTCAAAAAATCTTTTACGGTCATTCCCTATATAAAGGTTAAATGTATTTGGCCTATTTTTTTCCAAAGCATATTTAGTAAGATTGTCGAGATCTATAAGGTCTCAAAAATTATTATTTTAATATGCCTACTAGGTATTAACTTATAACGTCTGTTGACACCTTTTCTAGGTTATGTCAATAGTCTCATACAATCGATTGTCTGTTGATTGTATTTCAATCGAATCGATGCAATCGTTTCTTACGAAGATTGCAGTGTGAACTAAAGGTCACATCGTTTTACAGCAAACATTTATGTACTACTAATATACCATCACGACATATCACAATAATGGGGTAACCAGTGATTGCAGTATGTGCATAAAGACACACAACATTCTTTTACGAAAGCATTTATACATTTCTAATGCCGGTCCCACACGCTTGCCGAGCCTCGACGAGCGTTCACATTTGTTCACAAGTTCACAAGTATGTGTATGGGGCGTTTGTCTTGGATCGTGTAGGTTTGTGAACACTTGTTAATGGTCGGATTCTACATTTATACAAATCAATGGAAGTTTGCGGCAGACGCTAGCGAAGCATCCACACTTTTGTTACATTGTTTGTGAACGTTTTCCAAGCGTGTGGAGTTGGCAAGATTATGCCGGTGATACGTCAATAGGTCCCATCGTTCCATATGAGTAAAAAGGCGTGTGGATGGAGGGTTTGTCTTGGCTCGAGCAGGTAACCGACCCTTGACGCCTTTTTACTCATGAACACAAAAAACTTGTGGACGCTTGCAAGCGTGTGGCGGTGACATTATATGCAACATAAAAAACAAGATTATATAGATTAACAAATTATAATAAGTAATGTTCACTAGGGCGAGCTTATCGCTATACAGTGATCTCTTCCAGCTAACCCAAACGCGATTGTTGTCTACTAATATAATAAATATTACAGTTACAGTTTTTCCTCAACAGAGACGAGAGACATTTTCATTCACATAATGTAGCGTTATTTGAACTCCCTTGGGGAGGAAGCAGGATGGGTGTTCCGACGCTTCCTCGTACGGTGTCCACTTGTCCAGCTTGTAGTTAGACAAAACCCATCACATAATAAATTCATGATACTTTCGTTTATTGGTATTGTTTTCTATATCATAATATTGTAAACATATTAAATTCTATTAAGATACCTAAGAGTATTGCATAATGGTATAAGATTACCTGTAATCTATACTCGGTATGGGAGGTTGCTATGTTCAAACTGGTAAATTTATTCTTAGACGTATGTTATAGTGCTACGTGTAGTATGTACTAGATAGGTCTACAATCTTGTCGACCTGGTAAACTGTCGTAACCTCTGACACTGCTAGACGTAACATAGATATAAGTAGGCTCACCAGTAGGTATAATAGTGTTTTAACTTTAACCATCGATAATATACGAGTAGCTGATATTTTGGGAGCAACAAAGAGCCTAGCGATGTTTCTATTAAATCGATTGTTGTCGATGCCTTTATTTATTGTATCGGGTGATCTATGCATTGATATCTTATACTATTCTAGTAAGTAGATTACTCTTTTAGCAAAAAATCGCGAGCCGAGCAAAAAAATCGTATGGAGTTTGCCTGACAGCAAATGTCAAATTCCATACATTTTGCCTAATTGGAACTGTCAGATGTGAACGAATGCGTTGGACTGCGCCAAATATATGGAAAGAGACCTTACTTATTCATTAAGTTAATAGTATAGTATAGGATATCAATGGATCTGCGTGTCTAGCTTTTGACTTTTCTCTCTGAGTAATTTTTCAGACAAAAAATGTGCTTTTGCCGTCAAACTATTAAAGTTCGTTGTCATCTCAATTATTATTAAAAACTAAATAATTATAGAATAATGAAAAATGCAAAAGACAATTTTCGTTAAGTCAGATCTTGATGGTAATGGGTGGTAAAATGTCAAAAGTTTATTAAATTGTGTGAATTTTTTTAATGATCTGTATATACATATATTGCAATATAAATTCTATAAAAAAAAATTTAAACAGTACCTCATACATCGCATCGGTTAAATTTGAATTCGACTCGTAAAAATTATTGTCTTGAGTTCAAGTAAGTTACTGTTTTAATAACATCGAGGTCTCGGAAGTGCCTCGAATATTAATCGATGTTTTTTTACAATCGCTTTGCATCACTACTCATGATTCTTGTTGTTGAGGTGTACGTACTTATCATATTTCTCTATCGCCTTAGGTGGACGGGATACGAACCCACGACATCGTGACAATTTCATTATAATTTTACGCATTGGGCCAACAGCACACGTGTCAAAACTATTTATTAATGTTACAATATGCATAGTTACATTTCATAATATCAAACATTATCTATGTACTAGCTGTAACCCGTCAAAAAAGACACGGTTTGAGAGGTAGGCAGAGAGAACAGATCGCCAGACTTACTTATCCTTAGACGTATAAATATTGTTCGTATATTCTTATGGTAAATTATTTTATATTTTGTGTAATATTTTCAATTCTACTTAGTAATATTTCTACTACAATACTTACCAATTTACTTTATAAAACAAAATGTATAAATTAAACATAAAGGAGCTCAATGTATAACTTCTCAAAATATTTTTGAAGGTTCGTAATGTGAGTGAAAAAAATGTGGTATTAGCCAAACAATTTTCAATGATAGATGAAAGCGGGGCAGTCGTGAAATGATTTAAATTCCATATTTATTCGAACAACTTGCAAAAGTTGCCACGGTCCTGCGTGACGTTCATACCCGGTTACGACGAGGATTATGTAAGTTGATTTAGTGTCGTGTGTTGTATGAGATGTTGGAACCTCAGAATTAATAAGGGAATAATTGATAGATACATATGTAATAACTTGTTTTTGTAATTTTGTAACGTAATACAGGCGATATTATCTTTTGTAACAGATTTTGCCTATTTTTTATTTGAAATTAAGCAGCACTTTGTTCTAGTTTCCATCAGTTTTATAAATTTGTCACCAGAGCTTTTAGTTTAGACCGAGATTTTTTGACATCTGGGTGCACGATTTTTGAAAAAAAAAATTGTCAGTGTTTATTTTGAAAAACAAAAAAAAAGCTTATACTTATTCATAAAAGCTTAGGTCATTGTGTGAAATTTTAACATATTATCTTTTTTTCTAAGTTGAAGTATAAATAAATAAATGGCGTAACCATGCCCCCCGCCTTGAAAGGTACCATCGAAATAATTTGATGCGTGCGTCACAAGAACAAGCAAGAAAATTCACCCTGCACTTTTAACTGTTTTATGCTTTGACATAACTAATGTTAAATGATATAGGGCGTGATGTTGTTCATAAGATAAAGAAAAAACAGACATCAATATGTATTTATTTTTTTCGAAAAAATAAGTAAGATTCATAGAAAATAGACGGTGATAATCAACATGTTATTTACGCATAAAATAAAAATAAAATTGCAAGTCAAAGAATAAAAAGATGAAACAAATCGATATTAGTTTACGTTTGTTTATTGTATCACGATTTGTCAATATTTTGATTTACCGATAACGATTTAAAACTTAATAATATAATTCGGACCAGACAAAACTTTCTCTCGATTAAAAGTTCAAAATAGCTCAATTAATTACGTAATATCTATTGCCTTCCTACTAAATAAACTAATTTACGACGCACGCTTTGCAAAAAAGAACAATGTATTTTTTTAATAACGTTATGGTGCAATCTTGAGAATGCTCATTCTTCTCTACAATGGTTTGCTACGATATTCCTATACCAATAATGGGACAACCAGAAAATGCTGTATGATGCGCCCGCTACACGCTCGTGAGCCACCATGAGTTTTTTTGGTGTTCATGAGTAAAAAGCCGTGCGGATGGAAAGTTTGTCTTGACGTATACGAAACCGACCGTTAACGCCTTTTTACTCATGAACACCAAAAGGTCGTGGTGGCTCACGAGCGTGTAGCGGGCGCATGAGAATAAAAATACACTCAACAGTTTTTTTGTGCATAGGTATAAATGACAATTAGATGACACATAAGTGTATGAAAATATAAATAAATATAAATAATAATAATAAATACAATACTTACAGCTACATAAAAATACACTTATGAATAAATGGATAGATGGGATGAAGGACCAGGAAGGAACCACGGGATTGTCAGTTAGATGGATTATTTATGGAAAGGTAATGATGCTTCAGTTTACTTTTGAAAGAAAGAATAGTTGGAGCTAGACTGATAGGAAGTGGAAGGTTATTCCATAATCTATAGCCGCGTGTGTAGTGAAAGAAGAAGTGAAGAAAGATGTGTGATGTGAAGTTATGGTTAACAAACGGCGTCCTCTTGAACGTAGAGACAAGCCATGAGGTGCCAAGGGTGTGAAGAGAATTATTCCTGCAACTCAAATATCAATCGAACCCGTTGCTATTGTAGACAAAATTTGGATACTCGTAGATTAAAAAGTTTAGTTCAATAAAGTTTTCTACTACAAACAATCTTTAGAGTTACTTGTGTTTTCTTCGGGTGTCGGTAGGCCATCAAATTTACGCTCCTCAATTACGTAACAAAGCAAAACGAAGATATTTATTTATTTATTCACAATTAATTCATAGGTCACGGCCGTCATGTTGCACAAATATAAATTACATAATGACACTTAAATAAAAATAAAATAATGTCATGATGAATATATTAAAAATAAATAAATTTCATCACCTGATGAGACTATCGGTGTATGGAATCAAATATTATAGAACAATAGTAACACGCACTGTTTCTGACGTTTCCATACGAAATAATGGCAACTTAGAAAATAGAGCCATCTATCATACTACATATCAAACAGAAGTTATAAATTCACTTCTCATGTATTAGGAGCGCATAAAATTGTATGTAGTATTCTAGGAAGTTGCCGGAAGTTAAAATGCACACACTCACACAGCGATCCATGGAGAGACAGATGCTGGATGTGAGAGCCTCAGTGATTATACATAATGAGTCGCGAAAATCACTGAAATATCACCAGGTTTCATGCAATTGTGGACAACCAATATGACACACAATCATATGTTTGTAGCTCCCATGGCGTCCACCATAGATTGTCATAGATATAGAAGGAGCTCAATGTTCAATAGTTCTTCCCACCTTTATACAGGTTCCTTAGATCGTACAGCAAGATTTCAATGGCAATGGTCAGGGCACATAGCAAGACAAAGCCGAGAATAGATGGACTCCCAGACTCATCGTTAAGTGGAGGTCATGGGAAAACAGAAGAGGTGTCGGAAGGCTCCAGAAAAGATGGGCGGACGACGTGACCTCGGTAGAGGGTATGCAGTGGGTCAAAAAGGCGAGGGAGAAAAGATTGGAAACAAATGGAAGAGACCTATATCTCCAAGGCTGATGATGAAGAAGAAGATTATAGGAAAACTTATTTTCTATTCGATAGGTTCGCTAGTATCACACGTTGCCAATAATCGGGCGAAGCTGTATGTTATAGGTATAATATTTGATTGGATTGATAAATGTCAGCTAGATAAAATGTTTATTAGTTCCTGTATGCAAGGAGTACGCGTGGTCTTATCAATAAAATTTATAGTGAAGGGAGTCACGATGTTACATAACTGAAGAAGACACTTCCGTGTAAAAACTCGATGTAATTTTGAATCAACAAGTACCTAGTCCTTGATAATCCTTTCGCATTTATTCAACATACATAAAATTTGTGAGTGCATTGTAGATCCAGTTGGCTCAATGCAATTGTTGGTTCAAATCTTGCTGATGTCCTGTGACGTATTTGCAGTTTCAGAAAATATGTCAAATTTAAATACGTAGGCAATTGTAGTAAGATTGTGACCGTGCCAAGGGCGTCCCCAGCTTCACAGTTAGGGGAAGGGGGGCAAACAAAAAATAGAAAATGTAACAAAAAAATAGCGCTGCAGGAGAACTTTTTGGTATGTACCTACCTGAAGCATGTATAGGCGTTTACTTAAAGAATATGTAACACAAGAATAAGCATAGGTAATTATAGCGCCGCAGTCAAAATTTTCTATGAAACAATTGTATTTTAGTGGATTTCCATTCTAATTGTAGAATATTTTTGATACGATGAGAAAACGTGTGGTATGAATGTGATTTTTTATGAAGTTTTATGATTTAGTATAAGATATTATATAGGTACCTATTCCAATCTCTAGGAAGGGGGCCAGCTGCCCCTATTATCTCACACCATAATATATTTTATATGAATTTTCTCAAAATATCCACAATTAGTGACCCTTGATCCTTTCTGCTAATCGTAAAAACACGTAAGTGGCGAGTTACGATAGTCTTCAGTTCCGAGATTTTAACTTTCCATTTCTTTACAATGTTTTATTCTTGTTTACCTTGGAATCTGTTTATGATTAATTAAGTAATACTTTAATACTCGTCTGTCAATAAAACGATGATATTTCTGTGAAGACATTAAATATCATAATCACACTATGATATTTCATTAAATGTAGTTACAATGTTATGACGAAAGAAGATCTCGAGTTACGTTCTTTTACGATGGATTCGTGTGCTATGCTTTTTTATTTTGACCATATTTTTGTGAAAGATCAGATAGTGGTCAAATAACAGCATGAATGGGGCAGTCTAGCATTATTTCATCTCTGCTCAGTCCACAAGGGACGTGGATTTTTATGTATAGTACTTAAGTGTAAATTTTCTGGAACTGTAAGGATAGAAATATGACAAGTAGTTATATCTCAACAGATACACAGCAAAGGATGGACATTCCGTCAAGCATACGACTGATCGCCGGCTGGCTTGATTTGATCACTTTTCACTTAAGAAACATTAGCCAATTCTAGTCCATCCATCTGTCGCAGCTGGGATTTGAACCCAAGATCTGCTCGTGACTGAGGCCAGATTGAAAATGTATTTATTATTTGCGTGCTACTTTAATCGGTTGAAATGGTGTCTATTTAGCGTACGAACCAACCATATTTTTAATGCCTGACAAGTCTGATGGAAAGCTTCTTTCCCTGTACATCTGTTGAGATAACTTTTTATTTCGTCCATCGAAATACTGTCTACGAATACAAATTTTAAAAATCGCGAAACTGAAGCTAGTCTTCACAAGGTATCAATAAATAAAATTTGCTGGAAGGTGTGACATTTGACCTTATTTCTTCTTTCAACGTGAATTTTCATCCTTTTTAATATCCCTCTTTAGAATGCAACATGGCAAATGTGTGGGCAATATGGGCATGCATCTTGTTTCAAGCATTTTTGATAAGATCCACAACATATTGGGAAAGTAAAATGAATTTATTGGAATATAAAATAACTTTTTCAGTGATTACACGATTGTAACGGAAGCACGAAAATCTTAAAGAGCTATTACAGTTGAGCTTTATATTTTTCCAATCTGAACCATCGTAAGGGACGTTTGCTGTTCTTCAGAATTTTGCTAGAAAGGTTATATTCTTAATTTTGCTGCCTTCAAATAATATCTTCATAATTTTTCAGCCCTGTTGAGATGGAAAGACTTAGTAAAAGAGATTCATATTATAATGTAATAATTCAGTCCATCCTTTGCTGTCTATCTCAACAGATATACAACAAAGGTTAGACTTTTCATCAGGATGAGGACTGATCGTCGGCTGATTTAATGTGATCAATTTATACTTAAGTAACATTCACCAATTCCAGTCCATTCATCTTCCGCGGTCGGGTATTGAACCCAGACTTTTCAGTTTTTTCTTTTCGGCTTTCCAACCTGGGGTTATTTTGGTGAATGGTGTGGTAAAAGGTGAAATACAAACAGTCACATAATATAAAAAAGTTTTTTTTTTAATTTAATGTATATGGTAACATTTTAATTTACAGTGTTTTTGAAATAAGATGCACTCAAAGGTAAACAATAATCACAAAAAGAGAATTGATACCTTTGTATGCACATTGCACACAGATAAGGGAAAAAAAGGTAAAAAGTGTAGAAAAATTAAGTAGATTCAAGATTTAAATAAAAAATAAGTAATTTCACAACACAAAAAGTTGAAAAATAAATATAAAACAATAAAAAAAAGCAAATATTTACATGCTTAAAATACTAAAGAGTATCAGGAGGGTATGAGGGAGAAGGGGTATTTTTGACTTTGTAAATTTACAGGAGAATTTGTTAGCGTGGCTAGTTGTATTTTATCGCTTATGGGGCTTTAGGAAGATGAGCTCCTTCTGGGTGGAATCCGTTCTCGTCAGCGGTGTATGTGACTGTGTAGGCTTGACCGTCTGGGGCGATCCATGTGTAAGATCCACGGACGACGATGGCTTCGTTTTCAGTTCCAGCGTTTTTCAATTCTCCTTGTTCTTGGTGAGCCTGTCCATCACTGGTTTCGTATCTGGATAAGAAATTTAAGAAATGTTTAAAAAATCGTTCCAAAGGAGCACATTTTTCTTGCGTTTTAAGATCCATACAGCCTAGAATAGTCTTTTTTGTGGTAGTGAGATGAGAGCATTACGAATGACCAGGGAAAAAGTGCTTGAGGCATTAAAGCTCCGACAAAGTAATGGACGAATTTTTTAGATGCTAGAAAGTGGGACCTTCTGGCATCCAAATAGAGACATTATTGGTCAGCACTGAGAAATCATTGGCAGTCGGAATGCCAGAATTGGTGACACTAACTAACACTTGATGTGTAATGGTTTTGACTGCTGAACTCTACGAGTAAGTATTTATGTACATAGAAAAGTATGGACTATCGATTTTTAAGACGGCTCTACAAAAAAGTTGGGTCTTTCGTAAGGAATTTTAAAAGGTGCATTCCATGGCAAAAAGCTCTGGATTTCACTCATTTATTTATTAAATGTTTCTGGAATCTACAGAGGATTTAAATTAATTTGTACTTTTTTGGGGTTGATTTTTTTTGGGATACTTACGCCCATCTGTATCCATCAAGACCAATGTTGTCATTCTCGTATTTAAGGATTGTGACTGGGTTTTGTGGAGCGGCAAGAGCTACGGCAAGCACGAAGAAGAGGAAGAAGAATGTCTGGAAAAAAATAAGAAAAAAATTATTGAAACATATTTCGATAAATTTTTAGAAGTTGCCATTGGCAAATGTGCACTTGACTTATTCTAGGAATATAAAAATATAGTATGTTGTAATGGTATATATGTTAATTTTAAGAAGCATTACTAATGAAATAATTTAGACGCATTTTTAACTGAGGGATCCGAGTTCAAATACATGCATAATGTTGCAATTTTCTTTTTTAAACATGTGTAGGAAATGAAATTTGTGTATGCGTTTTCTGATTGTTACTTATTTTCATTTTTTTAATAAAGATAATCTGGGATTATCAAAAAAAACCCCTAGGTATGCATTTTTACTATAATTTTACTCCACAGTGATCTAAGAAGCTTGTGTTGTGAAGTGGAGTAATTCAGTATTGGGAGTCGATCGTGTGAACAATATTATTTGTTTTTAAATTTATGGAACATTGAAGGTGCAGGGGTCCCTGAAAAAACGTTTACAGATACTTCGCGCTCCTAAGTTTGTAGAGGAAAATTGATAGAATTTACCGGATTAAGCGGTTATAAATCATAAATAAATAAATAAAATATTTTAGAAACAAAAATTATCCATTAAATGAAAAATAAGTTAAAACAGCAAGTATTAAAAAAAATAAATTCAGGCGAAAACACATTGATACATTCTGAAACAACCCATTTCAAAAAGTCAAAAAAAAAAAAAACAAAAACATTTTAGCAAAAATATAAAAATCACAGATTCTTTTTTCAAAAAATAAATTAAAAATCCTCGGCAATAATAAAAAAAAAGCACAAGACACTTTTTCAGAACACAATTTCATAAAAAAAAATTGTTGATCACTTATAATATTTTTCACTGTGATTTTTACATAATTTAATAAAACGTTTCAGTCACTTTTTTTCAAAAAAAATTTCACTGTTAATTATTTAAAATATTTTTGAATAAATTTCATACCGCCTTCATTTTGATTTGTTTTTTGTTTTGTTTTTAGCACCACACAGATAGACTGCTATTTGTTAACTGATGGTTATCATAGAACGACCGTAACTATTTATACTAGAAGCGTTCTACCACCACTTTCAGTTCCTTCTGCAGCATCACTCCGATGTCGCATTTCCTTTAAGGACAACTGGTTACCATCCATCCATTAGAAAACGATAGTCACCCATTATAATTTAAGTATCTACTTTGCTCACACTCGGGTTTTAACCTTTACAATTATCACAGATGAACAATTTTCCATTATGTTTCAATATGTTATTTTTTTGTTACATTTGATTTATTGTATGAGAATCTTCGTTGTAACTGAAATTGAGGTGTCCGGGTTCGTAACGGACTCGACTATTAAACCGGTGGGTCTGGGTTCGATCCTTGACACCTACTTACCTACTCCAATTCACGACACAAGCCTTTCTGTCTAATTGTGAAGTGTGCAATACTCCGATTACTTTTATATTAAAAAAAAATCTAATTAAGTATAAATTTTTCAAAAGTTGGTGTTTGCTATATATACCTAGTTTCCAATTTATATTTAGGTTCTCTTACATGGGCAATTTTGAGAGCAACAATTGCTCGGCAACTCGTATTGCCCCAAATGGAGCAATTGATTGCCCAATTATTTCGGCAATATTTCATACTTTCAGTAGTTACTCGGAAACTTGGAGCAATTAATTTCTTAATTATTTAAGAAATAGTTGCTCGTGTACGCAAACCTTTAGCGCCTTCCAAGATTTACCTACTTATTAAAAAGTTACTTTAGAATGCAATTCACAGAAAATATTGTAATACACTTTTTGTGGTTCTCGGCAACGCAAACAGGTATGGCCATGAAAAATTTTTGTAGAGCCTTGAGGTTAGGTAGAAGAGATCACAGCATTGCCATAAGTCACATCAAGTCATTGGTAACTCCAGGTTATGAAAAAAATAAAATGCTCTGATCCTGTGGATGGATGGCTAAACGAAGCATCAGAATCACAGACTAAAGTCAGTAAGGGTAAACCCACCTCCACCCCTGGATGTTTCAGGAGCTTTGGCTCCTATATCATCCAGTCATTTAAGCAAAACATTTTTTCAGAGGAGGGCTCAAGGTTCGCCGGAAGGGCTCCCCTCAACAAACCCCTCCCGAAACTACTCTGAACAGCCTTAATGTTCCTTGGAGGAGCGACTCTCGCTGCAAGGATCAACACACCACTACATTTTTTTCTTAGAAACTAGCATCTTACAATTACGTATTCAAAAAGTCAAAAAGTTTTTCCTCTTTCTCAGCCTTGGTTTATTCACTGCTAAATACAGGCCTCTTCCAAACGCTTCTATTATTTTCTGTCTCTCGCCTTTCTTACCCATTGTCTCCTCGCTACCAAGGTTACGTGGTCTGCCCATCTCTTCTGTGACCTTCCGACATCTTTTTTTTTGCCCACAGTCTCCATTCAATTAGCCTGAGTGCCCACCTCTTATCATTTTAATATTAGCCAATGCCTTCACTTAGTGATTTCTCGAAAATGAAAAAACTCGTAATTTTTTTTTAATGTTCTTAATTATTGTTGTACAACCACTTTACGATAGACATTAAGATTCTTAGGCTGGTCTCACACAACGGCTAAACCTCTCTGAATTCATAATATGAATTCATATTATTAATTCAGAAAGCACGGAAACGCAAACAATTTAAGCATTCTCCACACACATTCTGATTTTTAGAGAGATGTGCGAGGTCGAGGATGGGGAAAGCAACGAAGAAGATATTTATACGCGCATTTGAGGATAATGGAATGATCCAGGCTCCCTCACCTTGCGCTGCACGGCCAACTCCAAAAAGGCGACTCCCAGGCAGACCATCAAAGAGATGGATTAACAGCTGGGAGTCCACCTCGCAGCAGACCAACCTCTCTTAAACAGCAGGCCATCAGACCTACATCAAGATTAATCTGTCACAAAAACAAATATTGACAGGTACATTAGTACAAAAATATATAATACACGAAACCAATAACATCCGTTCACAACACACACGCAAAACAAATATATTACATTACTTAGTTAATATACCTATCTTATATCTATAAAATATGTATGGTATGGGCATGGGAAGAGGAGGAATGGAAGGGAAAATGAAGGAAGCATCGACAGAAGAGTTATGATTTATTTCATTAGATGACATGTGTGAGACAATGCACCGAAATTTTGATTATGAATTCAGATTGTGATTTCAGAGAGGTATTCCGGTTGTGTGAGGTCATCCTAAGTTGTCTTGTTAAGTCATAATGTACACTCACTTGAAGAGAGACATCATTGAGATTAAGACTGTGTCAACCATGCATTATGCATTACATTATAAAAAAAGAAAGTTTAGGACATGCATGTAGAATGAGATTTGCAACATGATTGCATCTCGAATTGAATTGTTTCACTGTTTGCACTATGCTTTATTTGGGCGTTTGGAGAGATTTCTTTTAGCACTGTAGTCTGTTTCATTGTGCTACTGGGCTACTGCAAACATATTCTTATTTTATTCTCTTATGTTCAATAGTTTATTGTGTGGCAATTTGTCTGCGGACGAATTGTATTAATACTATTATCTATGAAAGGTGCTAATTAAACATTTCAATAAGTACTATACCAATATTGAAATTATTTTTGTCGGATATCAATATAAGAACCATCTTCTTAGGAGAAGTTTTCATAAGGTGCGCGAGTGTATGCGCAAAATAAGAATTATTATCGTAGATAAAAAGGGGACAGAATACAAAGAAAAATGTCCATGCACTAGAGTTACTGCGCCTTACCTTAAACATTTTATCAACCAAATTACAGCATCAAACAAACTACGGTAATAATTTTATGATTCAGTAAATTTTAGAAGTAATTTTGGAATTATTGTTCATAGAGGAAATTCACAAAAAACCAATATGCAACCGCGTTAGTAACTAAAACATATACATATTTTCATTTATCTAAGTTTTAATTCTAAGGATGAAATGTGTAGTTTTAACTGAGTAATCTTATTTTGCCCAATGCAGTTTTTCGCATTTTCAGATGCTACTATCCCCGTAATATTTTTTTGTCGTGTTTTTAGTTTTTATGGCTATGAAATGCTTTCGAAAGTATCTAGATAGACCTAAAGGTCACAATCCTAACTTCGGTCTGCAACAAGCACTCCATCCCTCCACTCATCTCTGTCACCCGCCAGTCTTTTTTTTTTCTTGGTAGCCGCCACAGTACACATCGCCGATCATAAGGTCCACTATTAGCAATCTCTAGGGCGACTTCTACAGTTTTACCTTTAGTCATTCCCTCGAACATAGTAATGAGCAGGTCCGGATGTCTGATGTTATGGCCTATCCACTTGGATCGTTGCTGAGCAATTCTCTTTAGGAGTCTTGATAAACCACATTAAGGGTAAACCCACCTCCACCTCTGGATATATCAGTAGCTTCAGCTCATATGTCATTCAGTCTTTTACGCAAAAACTTTTTTTTTTCAAAGGAGGGCTCAATGTTCGCCGTAAGGGCCCTTCTCAACAAATTGTAAACCACAATAAACTATCAATTAATATTCTTTATTTCCTAACAAAAACATTCCTGTACAAAATAAGTTTATTGTAACACATAACTACGTAAATTTATAAATCAACGCATCTCTCAAGTTACCCAACGATCACCTTTGATGATGAGATGACCATTGCGGAAATGACAATCCTATACATTAGTGACACAAGCTTACAATATTATACATGGCGTACATTATAAAACAGCCACGTCCAACATGCGGCCCGCGGGCCGCATGCGGCCCAAATTAATTTTGAAAACAGCCAGACAAAGCGGCCCGCGAGCGTGCTAAAAACCGAAAATAAAGGACTGTTTCGATTGGTACAAAATGGAAAAATACAAAAAATAAGACGTGTATAAACTATTCAAAATGTCCCATTTTAGGTTCAAACACAACTTAATTACAACAAAAGATGACAAATATCTGACAAAAGAAGTTAATGTTTGTAGTAGGTACATTTTTGTATTGTCCTTTACATTGGAAATTTAAATAATATTTTGCTTGTCCTATTCTGCGTACACTCTTCGGTGCAAAGGCTGAACGCTGTAATGCCGAAGAGTGTAATATTTTAGTGAAATAAAATAAAAAAAATAATAGTTTTTTTTTCGTTAAGATTTTCAGTAGTTTGTCGTCTTTAAGATTAGGTTTTGCGGCCCACCTAGTCGGTGGTCGTCATGATTTAGGACCACAAGTGACTGAGTTTGGCATGGCTGGTATAGAACAATGGTCGTATATAATATATGTATGTCGTATATATTTCAATATTATGACCTTTGTGAAACATAAAGTATTTCTATGCTAGAACTAGGTATTATGGATGGCTGATGCATACCACATTTCTATGACACAATTTTATATAACGTAATAATACTATACATGGTAGTCGCTATATTCTAAGCTGGGGGGGAAGAGTAGGGGGGAAACTGGAATTTAATGAAGCTTGGAGAGTGCGTAAGAATAGGGCAGTGTGACATTCTGTTCTCTTTGCCTACCCTGCAAGAAACGCGGCGTGAGGGTATTATCCATCTCCTTGATACAGTATGAAATAGCTTATTTTTTATTTTATTTTGTATAGGTATGTGACATCCACAGACATATCAACAATGCATGCATACATTACCATACAAAAAAAAAACATCTTACGTCGATTTTCCAATTAAGGGCGCCCGCAGCATACGCTAACAAGACAATTTAAAAAATAATTAATAATAACTAAAACCAATCAGAGATCGCAAAAATACCACCAAACAACGAAGTCGTTATACAATAACAAAGAAATACAATACAACGTTCAACTTAATACAAGGAAGTTACATCAGTCATATGTGAACGACTATTAATGAAAAACTCCTAGGTTGGACGCGACATTCCTCCTAAAGTTACCCAGGGAAGTGCAGAAAATATCCACTCCTTCGATATTTCGTTGACATGGTTGATTATGTAACCTGCATATTCTTATACAAGTATACAATCAAGGTGTTCGGTAGCCTGGTTGGTAACGCGCTCGACTCTTAATCCGGCGGGTGCGTGTTCAATCTCCGATGCCGACTTACTCCACTTCACGACCGAAGCTTTTCAAGCTTACTGTAAAGTGTGCAAATATGTACCTATTTGGGTTTATTTCGATAAACCCAGAATCAGTTAAAAAACAGTAAAAAAAAACTAAAACCAATCAGTGCTCGCAAAAATACCACTAAACAACAATAAAAAAGAAAAAATACAAAGATCAATTTAATATTACCTGCTAACTTAGAGTTAGCTGCTAAGATATTGTATCAGATATTCAGTCATTCTGCAATATTCCAAGACAGGTATATGGGCTTATATCGATTACATTTGGTAATTTGATTCAGCAAACACATGACACCATCAATGTTGTATCGATTCAATACGTTTTGTATTGAAATTAGTTATAATATAATGTGACCTGTATTGCATTACACGCATTGTTTCAAAATAACACGATTTTCCTAACGAACTCATTGAGGTGGGTGATAACCTGAATATTTATATAAAGAAATATGTGGAAATTTTAATAGAAAATAATATCCTAATAATTTCACCTTGATTAAATGATCGCTATTATATTCTACGACTAGCTTTTTTATGCCCGGTGTAACAGGGGCAAATAAATTAACAAATTAACTCTCACCTGCGTTGCTATTTTAGTGTTATGTATAACACCCGGAATTGAGGCCGAATACCGGAATGAAATCCAATATCGTATAACTATTAACTTCCCAATGTGTTGCCTAATTTTGAATTTTATTCTAACGGACTTCGTCTTCGTAAGCTAACAGGCTTCACTTTTGCTTGGATCACCGGTATTATAAATCAGAGGATTCTTCCATTCCTAAATACACGTATGACAATTCGTTGGGTGATTCGTTCATTTCTGTGTTTAGGCGGTTCGCTATTGAATAAATTCACTTTTGCATGGGGAATTCTTCGGTAAAAGTGAATCGTGTAATATGGGCTTCACATAGTCGTATATTTGTCTGATGAATCTCGTAGATACGTCATATGAAACTCTTTGTTTTGTTTTATTGTTATTGAAAAAGTTCACATAGCTATAAGCTCAAACGATTAGAAGCCTGATTCAGATCATGTTCCGCTATTGAAAACCATGGCCTAATGGTTCGGCTAAAGGTGGACTCCCACGATCCGTAAAATAATTTTGTATATAAACGAGTACCCCATCTGCAATATCACGGATCGTGGGAGACCATATTTACGTCGTTCTTTGCACTTAACGCCCCAGATACAAACAAACAAACATACACTATACAATAAAATTATTAGATAGATATATTGATTAGAACGATTTCGTTGACATAACTTAGAATCAGATACTAATTCTATATTTAGTCGCCATTAGCTCCAAAAGAATTGAGTACTAATCGTTTTATCACAATACATTAGAAGAAAAATCTGTTTTTATAATGTTGTCTTTTGAGAAAACTACTGAATATAATAGTTATTGTGTAAAAAACATAGAAAATTTATTATAAAGAAATATGTATGGATATCTATAATAGGTTTGTCTAAGGTCATTAACCGATTTTCATCAGTTAGTAGGCGTTACTAATTGATTAAAAACGATTTTTATGTAATAATTAAAAAACACCCACGTTTCCTGTATAGAGATGAGCTGTTATGGTAGCCTAAGATCCGACAGCTGAAAACATGACCCTGTCTTTAAATCTCTAGAATCTATCTTTTAATGTAGGTATCTAAAATGTATTTAATGTATATACCCTATTTTTTTCCAAAGCATATTTAGTAATATTGTAAAAATCTAATGCTGGCGCCACATGCTCGTCATGGGTCGCGTCCTTGTGGTGTTCGTGAATAAAAAGGTGTGTGGATTGACGTGTACGTAGCCGACGGTTGACGCCTTTTTACTCATGAACACCGTTTGCTCGGAACTCGGACGGGCATGTGGTGGGAGCATAAAGTTTCCTCTTAACTGCCTTCTTTTAATATTTTTTTCTGGTCGTCGCATCATTATATAATATAAAAAACGTAAAATCATACTTATTCACCTATATTTCCTCAATTCTCTCAATTAAACAAATTTAATTAATGTATCTGTTACAGTTAAAGCGTTGATTTAGTGAATGTATGCACTAACTAGCCATTACATACATACATTGACTGACAGGTTCAGTGTTCACAAACATTCTAATTTACGCTTTGACTATTTAGTGCGTACATTTCAAGGGAGATTCAGTCAAAGCGTGCACAATGTTTTGAGCGGAGTGTAAAATGGCCGCCAATCGTGAACAGCTGATATATTATACACACTGTTGTCAGCTGTCAGTGAGTTATATTTGATTGATTTTATATTACATAGCAGGATAACCTCAACAAATATACAATTTTCGAACACAGCTCTCATATTAATCTAGAATACTCTTCAAAAAATCATCTTAGCTTATAAAAAAATAACCTGTTGGTTGTTGTTTATGCTTTAACGAATCCACAGTAGTTAATAGGCACATGTATTGGCTAGTGAATGTATACACTCTGTTTATTGTTTATTTTCATTATCGTCCCCAGGCCCTAATTTCGGGCACTTGGACTAGTCAAATTTACATAGTTATAACAATCAAAAGGAATTTTGAACAATCAACAGTGACAATGTGCCAGGGAAGTAGAATCAATGCAAACAGAGTGTAAAGGGCTCAGTTTGCATCTCGTCATGAATATAATAACACGAATAACATCCTTACATAGTGATCCATGCTAAACTGGACTTATTGTCCTGGACAGCATTTCGTCAATTGTAGTTGTAGCATTAATTTTTATATACGGAGTTAAGACTTTGACTGAGCTATACTATACATTTACGCCTATTTAAACTTTAACTGTAACTTATCTAATCTCAAGTCGATGACACAATATTGTATGGAGATACTTCATACTAATACGACTATAATTACAGACTATCAACATTTCTTAATAAAAATAGTATTAAAATAGGTTTTGATTGATTTATAGCAATCAGTGAAGGTTAATGAATTAGTAGGAAGGCTTGATGAACACCTTCCAGGCACGCCATTACTCAATTTAGTGAAGGAAAAAATATTTATTTATTCAAGTGGTCTTGTTGAGATTTGTATTAACCGCCAAAGAAATATAGTAGCAGCAGCATACGCTAGATGGCGTAGTTATCGCCAAGCACTTTGACAGCTTGATAATTCGTATGACCGCTAGCCGGTCTCTCTCTGTCTAGGCGTCGTAGCTTTAAGATGTCTTTTAATTTGTAAAGATGTAATTAAATATGGAAAAATACTAAAAGGAATTTTAATCAACCCAAGAAAACCCAACAGGTCTCGTGGCCTTATATTTCAAGAAAAACACGTTAAGACCAAGATGTCGTCACTCGAGAACGAACATCTTCTAATGATTCTCTCAGTTCCACTGCAATTACAGTTGCAATACAATACATTAGAAATCTAGATTTATGTCTCTGACAAGCAGGAAAATTCAACCTGCGCTTTTAATTTTTTTACATTTTCATGACATAACGAATGTTAAATTATATAGGCGTGATGTTGGCCATACGACAAATAAATAGTTCCACTATATAGCCTTTAATTCGACCTGGCATGGTACTTTTTTCCTAGTATCGCCTGATTATAGGTGGGTGAAAATGTGTCACTAAATTGTCGAAAAAACATGTTGCGTGCTACGAGTCAACACTGTTCGATACGTTAAATCTTGTCCAAAGATGCCGCATGCGACTGGACAACAATACTTGACTTTGAAGCATGCGGCAAGGCCACTTGTTTTGTGTCGCTTCGTATTCCTTCAATGGAAAGTCTCTGCTTCATTTCCACATGTTGCCTAAAAGGTGCCTCAGTGGAATTGGGCATTAACTGACAAGACCAAAATTTTGAGTGAATGAGATCAAAGTTTTAAACACTCACAATCAAGACCAACATTTCTAAATTTATGTGATGATTTTGCTCTTTCATTCATTATGTGAAGACCAACAACACTAGTTGAATTTGCCCTTCACTATTTCTTCATAATTTTCTTTACTAACTTGCACAAGTATTTAAAGTTTAATTTATTTATTTAATTATACATCATCTCAGTTACCTTTTGATTTATAAATACCACCGTGGTATTAAATAATAATTCTAGACATTACTGTGCTATAGATGATGGGTCCATAGAGATAATATTAGAATAGCTAAGATAATATGTTTAAGTGTAATGAGATACCTGGACAACGATATGAGAAATGCAATACATATTTAAGTAAGTATTTATTTACAAATATTTTTGTCTTAATTTCTTTCAAATTGAACTGTTAAATCGGCCTCCCACGGTGTGCGAATCCAGATTCGTACGTGATTTTGGATTTGTACGTACCGCCATACAAATCGCTATGAAAGCGTCTGTAGATTTACGGACTCACCCCTTCTCACGGCGCCGGCGTGTGAATCTACGTACGAATCTGGATTCGCGCCCCGTGGGATATCGCTTTTATATTATACATCGGGACATCTGATTCTCTAGGTGCAATAAATCATTTTTAATCCCCAAGTCCATAGGCGACTCGTGACCAAAAGTATTATTTCTCTTCGAATTTAAATTATGGGGGTTTCCATCTTTACCTGAATTCGATACAACCAATAATATCTATGGGGGAATACAACAGTAGTAATTTGTAAACAACAAATTCCACGTAACTTGTATCAGCGTGCATTATGGAGGTAAAAGGTATTAACAAAATTTGCGAAGTAAATAAACTGTATAATATTTTTGTTCACTCTACGTCCCTGCATATCTCCAGAAAAGAATCCGATATCTCGATGCGAACTTATATCAAAGTGATTTCTACTAGCTAACAAGGTTCGTCTTCTACGGCGAAAAAGGTCGACAACAGGGACCTCAAATTCTTGAAGCAAAATGAAGTGAATCAGATGAACCTGCATACTTTTACTTCTCTACTTGAAATTTTTATCATTTAACAACTTTGTGTGCCTTGATTAAATTATTGTCGTCTACGCATATAGGCTACTTGTTAGTTAGCTATACCTACTTAATAACGGTTTTCCAGAGTGAAATTCCTGCATTGTAGAATTGACTTCTTTAAATTGATTTTTTCGAGTATCCTGTGAAATTCGGGTGTTCGTTAAACTCCCATAAGACATTTCATAACTTTTTCAGCAAGGAGCACTCAGCACATACTCGTATCTTGACTTACTTACTTACTTACTGCTAGCCACTTGCGTTCCACTGCTGGACATAGGCCTCTTCTAAACTCTTCCACTGTCTTCTATCTTGGGCTATCTGCTGCTATCTACGACCCGTAAGCTGGACGGTGTCATCTGTCCACCTTTTCTGTGGTCTTCCTACGTCTCTTTTGTTCTCCCAGGGCCTCCACTTCAGGATTTTAGGTGTCCATCTGACACTGTCCTGTCTTGCCACGTGTCCCGCGCAATGCCATTTTTGCTTTGCTGTTCTTTCTGCGATGTCGGCAACTTTTGTTCAACGTCTGATCTCCTCATTTCTAATTTAATCTCGAAGACTGACGCCCAACGTATCTTGACACAAATTATTTTATTCTTGTTATTTTTTTCATGGTGCACCTCTTGTAGGTAGGAGGGCAGTAGGTGTATGTAGGTTCAATACTCAAAGGTTCTACCACTGCACTACTAAGGTTATTTCATGATGAAGTTTTCTAGATGATACAAATGGAATATAAGAACATCGTGAACAAATGCTAATTAGGTACTACAATATGTAATCTGTAATTGACTTATTAGGTACAAAATACTTAAATCCTGTTTCATTCTGTATCTTCTTATTGCAATCTAGAAACAACAACAATATTGAACTTTTAAGTTAGACAATAAGTAGGCATCCAATCCTTATCAGTGATGTTAGGTGAATTATTCATATTATTATCATCGAAAAATCCATCACTTATGAGATATTTGGTCAAGAATCGACTAAAAACATTACGTTAGAATGATAAGGAAAATATACAAGTCTGAAAAGAAGGGTATAATGGAAGACAAGAAGAGATATCGCCACAATTTTTTATGGTACATTAATGGTACCTACTGTACTGAGATATCGTGTAGAAATTGAGCGTGTTTTGATCACTTAGTGTGCTGACCTGAACTGTTTTTTTAATCAAACTTCAGAATGCGCCGCGACTTATCTACCTATTGGTTTCCACGAAAATACCAGCGACAGCAATGTACACATTCTCGTAAAGCTTTCACGAACCTCGCCTTTACGAAAAACATGACAACTGATGATGAGAACTGGTTCACGAGTACAACACGCAAACAACCCAACAGTCATCGAAGTAAGTTGTATACCTACATATTCGATGCATCAAAGCGTAGACGAATCATTTGCTTCCCTAATGTCCAGTAGATATTACAGATTTTCTCACACTGCGAATCAATATTACAAGAATTTAAATAGATAAACATAGTATACCTTCAAAGGTAAGATAAGTGATTAGATACAAGATACCTTTTGTGGTATCATTAATATTATTATGGATGGATGTTACACAGAAGTTCTATTAATAATGTTATATTATCAACTTACATAATTCTTTTCGAAACCGTATGTGAATGTAACAGGACCGTGGCAACTTTTGCAAGTTGTTTGAGTAACATTTCATGATCGGAACGCCTTCTTTTTCTTTCTATACTTATTCCTGCTCTGCACCCGATTTACGGGTGATGCTGCCGCAAATGCAAAACGATGTACTAATAATGGAATCAAACAAAAAAAACTGTCCTTACAGCGTTAGTAAATCGGTTGTAAAAGAAAAAGATAAAATGTAATGGCTTCAAAGCCAGTGGTCTTATAAGAACATACATAGCTGTCATCGAATATCTTTCGGCTTATTGATGTTACGAGTCTTCAAAAATGTTTTAAGTAGGTACTAAGTTATCCATAGATGTTGTCATTTTTAAATTCGCTTTTTTTATTTGTTAAGTTTATCATGTAAAAATTGAGCTCCTTTATGTTTAATTTGCACATTTTTTGTTCAATAAAATGAATTGGTTGTTATACAGAATAGAAAATACTATGCTAAATGTAAATTTTATTACCATAAGGATGTGCATACAATAACGTGTAGGACCATCCATGACCATTTCGTTTCTGATCTCTTAGTTTTCTGCAGATACTTACCATATATTATGAAGTTAATCAAGGTAGGGAAATCTGACGATCTGTTCTCTCTGTATTCCCCGCAAACCGCGTCATTTTGACGGGTTACATCTAGTAATGTAACATTATTAGTATGTATTTTGTAATTTACAATTGTGTGTGAACTATTGAGATTATACTTTGTACAATTCAATGATGCTAAATTGGCTAAATGATCCTGTAATAGTCAGGTGTTCGTGAACTAAATTTTTCGGCCATAAGGTCCTCCACTCGCCAGTCATTCTGAATGTTTTGTAAATGTTTAGCAGTGAGAAGCATCTTATCTCACCAACCTCCTTATTTTATCCCTTTCCATCCTTTTTATTCCGTCCCTCTTCCCAGTCCCAAATGTAGGTATAATTACCGGCTTTTTATAATTTTCAGAGTTTTTTGTATAGTTGTTGTATTGTATCATTATTCTATTGAGGCTTAGCTGGCAGGGATCGCATCACTGCGATTGTCTCGCCCTAGTGGACAAATGTTTTAGGATTTATTACTTGTTCACATACATATTGATGTTTTTTATTCACAAAGGTAAAAAATAAATAAACCAATAAAACCAATTATTTTTGATTTACAAATTTTATTCTTGTAAAGCCTTGGATTTTTTTCTACATTCCGTAGTATATACAATAGATGGCGGGTGTGTCAAAAATACCATCCTCTCCTTTCAGCAGTTAGAAATGCAATACATGGGTACTTATATACATGAAATTCGACAACACTGCCGTCGCTCCTCGTGGTGTAGTGGATATGATCCCTACTATGCGAGACGATGGTATGGGTTCGAATCCCAGCTGGGGTGAACTGAAATGGCGAATGTTTCTCGAGTGTATAGTGATCACTTAAGCCAGCCGAGGTCGGTAGTAAGCCCGACAATGTTCATCCTTAATTCTTATACACTGTTGTGGGATACTACATCCAATAAAACTAGTTAAGGCGAACGATTTGTAGTGAAACCTAAGTGAACAGATCTACATATTATTCATAGACCAACACTTACCTATCACAACGTACATAGATTAACAAGCAACTATGTTAATATATTACGATAATATTAGAATAAGTAGGTACTATTTATGTACACATCTTGGCGAGTACAGAGTTGTAGGTCATATTGAAGGCTTCGCGGCCCGGTAAAGAATGTCGCTTGCTCATCTGCTTTACCATAACGTAACGTAACCTAACGTAATACAACCTAACCTATGTATAAGTACCGGTTTAGTAATATAATGTTAACTGGTAGTATATTTATAATATCGAATACTCAGCCCAAATGAGTAATCAGTCTTTATTAGAAATATACTTTATTGCCTACCACGTTTATATTAAATTCATCTGTCGTCGTTTTTGTTGTTATCTGCGTCTACATTTTCCTTCTTCAAAATATAATACCTAACATCCCAATGTTTCAGCACCTTGAAATTTTGTTAAAATTTACGAGTATTCTCGTAAGTAAGTAAGTACTGTTTTAACGGAAATGTGTATACATCTGAATGAATT
Organism: Ceraclea dissimilis; assembly: GCA_963576895.1. Taxonomy (NCBI): domain Eukaryota; kingdom Metazoa; phylum Arthropoda; class Insecta; order Trichoptera; family Leptoceridae; genus Ceraclea; species Ceraclea dissimilis. The sequence goes on from OY756370.1 coordinate 15,425,817, forward strand.
TTATAAGTATTTTCTTTTGGGGTTTATTCACATTGATTCACATTGAATTATTATTGTATCTAGTTTTTTCTTCGGAAACCATATTTATCAGTGGCGAAGTGTGCTTGGACTACGCGTTCCCATTGAGTTATTTTTTTGTTAAAGTACCTATTGCAAAAAAAATGTTAGCCCCGGCTTCCATCCAACAGAAATCCACTCTTTCCCACTAGTTTTAATAATGCTAAATATGCAACGATTACATTTGTAGAGATGCTAGAGGTACTAGCCTAACCATTATGTCGCAATCGCTGTGTCTAAGTGGGTTTTATTGATAACGCCTAGGTTGAGAAACAACCGGTTGTTTTATTTTGGACTTATGTGTGAAGTAATGAATAGGGCCTGTAGAGATATTGTCACATACAAGGTGACAAATAATTTCCGCAAACAATGCGTTGGGTCCCTATACCTACCTTAAAAGATTGTGACATGTTCGTTGCCTACTAATATCTGCCTTGGGTACACTGCATCCATCCACCACCGCCACATTTCCTGATATCATCTTGCCTGGGGTCTACCAACGCTTCTTCAGCTTGTTCTTGGCCGCCATTCTATTATCTTCTTGGTCCATCGGGAGTCTTGGCACCTGGCAACATGCCCAGCCCAGCTCCATTTAAGGCTAGCGACATTGCATAATAATATTTTTCAATTTGTAAAACAACTAACGAGTTAGATACTAATTGTACATGTGGATGTCCAAACATGGCAAGTCTCTCTACATATAAACTGTACATACATTTTCGTAAAAGATCATGAACGATATTGTTAATTATTTCATGATTTTATTCAAACATCTCTTCATTGAAGGACACATTAATCTTTTAATTTGATAATGCCGACGACATGCTACAAGCCAAATCATATAAGTCACATTTGTAATTCTGTGAACTGTTTAGGATTGCGCATTGCGCAAGAAAAAGCTTGCAGATTTTCGACTACAGAAATTGGATGACTTTTCCCTGGTTGATTTTTTCCCCCAGAAATCAAAAAAGCTAAAGGACCCTAAATTTTAGTATTTTTGTAAATAACTAGACTAATAGGTTCCATCTCTGTGATGATTATATAGGTACTTAGGAATTTTATGGGCTTGAGACTTGGATCAATTTTTTTTCAACATTGTGATCTTTTATTATTGACTGACTCTTGTTAATCTTCAAAATCAACCCAAGAGATCAACATCTACTCTCATTCCTTGGCCAATTAAAAAAAATAGATCCCTTAGTCTGCAAATTTATTTCAAAACTCATTATTACGTATTTGTTCGTAATTCAGAAAAAAGTAGTTAGTAGGTATGCAATCATCATCATCAGCCCTCCCTCGTCCAGTATTGCACATAGGCCTTCCTTTCCGACTTCCACAATTCCCTGTCCATCGCCTTTCTGTGCCACTGCTGTCCTGCCACCTTTCTGATGTCATCAGACCATCTCGCCTGTGGTCTGCCTGGATTTGTGTAGCCGGTTCTCGGTCGCAATTCTAGGGTTCACTTGGTCCATCTATCATCCTTATGTCATCCATCATCCATCTATTATCCATCTATCATTCTTATGGTGTGACCAGTATGCAATAATAGTTTTTATCTCTACGCCAACTTAAAAAGGATAGTCCAGTATCATCTTTTAATATTGATGATTCCAAAAATAATCCGACTTTAGAAGTAGGTACCTATCTAATTACCGAATGTGTGCGATACGATAATCTATCATTATCAAATAATCTAATCTTAAATATACATTGAAATATCTCTCAATATGTGTAAAATATTTCTGGTATTGGAATCTCAATGTGTGCAAGTCTTTAATCAATCTCCCAATCTATAAAATTCAATGTCGTTCGTTGTCTGTATGCATGCTTTTTAATTTTTCTTATTTTAACACTCAATATTGAGAAAGAGAATTTTCTTAACATTGAGAATGACATAGGACACTAATGCTGGACTTCGTCAACTTCTTAGATTAGGAATAGTGGAGATAGGAGCGACTTATCATTATTTTTCATACAAAATTAATGCTAGGTGGCTCCTATCTCCGCTATTCCTCACCAAAAAATTGACGAATTCCAGCATAAGTTTCTATTGAGAAAGTAAAAAAGAAATACTTGTGACATCTTGTTGGAATAGGTAGAAATATTTTTGTTTTTGAGTTGAGATAGTTGCGAGATGTAGAGAGGATGAATGGTAAGTGCGTGAAAGAAGAGTTGGTTTGGCCACATCGACCAAATGCTCAAGAACCACATAAGACCAATAAGGCACAGACTAGCGAAGACGTCTAAGAGCTTCGTGTGTCTCAGTGTGCGGATGCTAAACGTGCTTCTTAAAATCGCTGGATTGGAGGAGGGGTGAAGAAGTAGGTACCTTGTTGATAAAGTGTATTACTCCATTGACGATATGTCAATCAGAGCCCTTTACATTCTGATTGGCATTGATCTGATAATGATTATTGTTTTTGTTATTGTTTGATAATATGCTCCCTCGTACGGATGATAGAAAACAATAAAAGCAATAAAAACGGGCGTATTTTGAGTAAAATGAATCGGATGGTGGAAGCAAGTTTTGCCATCTATTCTCTCTGCCTACCCCGCTCGAGGGTACACGGCGTGAGGGGACAAAAAGCACACGAAAACAATATTTTTAAAATACGAAAACCCATCAACTTCAACGGATCAATTTTTCCTTTTTATATTTATCACCTTTAGTTTTTTTTTGTAGTTGGTAATTTTTTCGACATTTAACCAATGAAATGTAGTTGACCTACGAGTCATACATTTATTTTATATTATAAAATTAATTTTACCTACAAAACCATATAATAAAATAATAGATAAGATTTAATAAAACCCACACAAACATGTATCGGAATATTTTAATAATTATCCAATCGTGAATTAATTACTGTCTTAATCACATGTTACACAGGTTGACTGGTGGAAACATGTTTTATTAATCTATGATAATTAATTTTCTAGTTAATAAATCAATTTTCTTAAGTCCTTAAGGGGGCATATGCACTGAGCAAAAATCGTTCTATTATTGCTTCAATTTTTCAAATTTTGTATGAGAATGTTAGCGCTCAATAAGAATAACGTAAGCGACAAAGTGAATTATACCTTTTTAAAAGAAACCTGGAAAGAAATTTAAAAATCTAAAACGATTTCTACGCCGATTTCTTAAGATTATAAATACCAGTATTTTGGCTAAATTATACTTTTATATCGGAAAAACTGGACGGAAAATCTTCAAATCCCGTAAATTTTAGGAGTGCTTTAGGAATATTTTTTTATTCAAGGAATTTCCAAATCCTGTAATTCTAAAACAGCAGATCTGTAGTTCATACTTTCATCTATCACTATCTTCAGTTTCAGAACGATTCCCTCAGTATTAGCTGAGTACAATATTCAGGGCGCCGAAGCCCAATGACAGCATAATAGGACCTTAAGTGTTTATCGTGATTTTAAACATAGTAATTATATTACGAACGTGATGGAAGCAACGTGTATTATTTCCATCTGATAATGCGGTAATGAAATTGCATATCTTCCTACTTAACTTTGTTGTCGTGAGGTCCTTACGTCTAATTTAACTTTCAAATTTATACGTCGGAAAAGGTATGGCTTGTTGACGCCAACCATTATTGAGCGATCCAAAGAGTTATTATAGTACCCCAGTTATTCTGCCCTAATCTAGTAACCCAGTCTGCCAACCCAGTTATTCTAGTACCTACCCATTAATTCACAATTATAATAATTGAGAAAAAATATTAATGGCCCAAATACTATTCCTTGCGGGACTCCGCGCAGAATCATTTGCCTTCGAAAAGATTACATAGGTGACTAGACATATTAAGTTTTTTTTTTTTAATAATTTATTTAATTACCTCAATAGGTATAGATACATTAATACCAAATTATTTTTCTAGTACTAATAATAATTGAGAAAAAAATAGTAATGGCCCAAGTACCGCTCCTTGCGGGACTCCGCGCAGAATCAATCACTTTTGAAAGGAGTACGTATGTAACTAGGCAGATTAAGCTAGCATTTTAATGTAGTATTTTAATAGCCTCAAGTTCAACACTTTAACCGAGGTATATAACCTTACAAATTACTATCATATCCTTGTACCCGCACTAAGTATAAGATACATAATTATATGGTATAATGTTTAATATTTGCCTATAATAATTGTTATTGGACGGATACCCTTTTCCTTAATCCATCTTCAATCACGAAATGGACATTTGGATGCATTAATAATTTTATTATTACTCTGTAGTCGATAATTGATCAATAAAATTGGCAGACGAACCAGCAATCATTGAACGCACTAATCACGTATGTCTACGTGTGAAGTTCAAAGTGTTTGAAGCAGGTATAGGCAATGTATAAGATATAATATAAGTATGATCATAAACTTCAAACCGATGCTTCACTGATTGATGCTTCCTATATTGCTTCTTCCCTCATATACGTATTTCCTTGTCAGATTTTCTTAACAGTTTTCTACTCGCAGACTTATCTTGCAGACTTTTGAGCAATTATTATTACTACAGACATCCAGGCAGACCACAGGCGAGATGGTCTGACGACATCAGAAAGGTGGCAGGACAGCAGTGGCAAAGAAAGGCGATGGACAGGGAAGTTTGGAAGTCGGAAAGGGAGGCCTATGTTCAACACTGGACGAGGGAAGGCTGATGATGATGATTATTATTGTCACCTTGATTGTCGAAGACTCTCCTCTGAGAGCATTTCTTGGAGCATATGCAGATATCCACAATGCCACATACAATGCCCTTGAAGGCTTGGAAGCCTGGATGTTGCTCTGTAGGATACATGTCTCCTGCATGTAGCAGATAGCAAAATAATTCTCTTATATTCTGATGTTGCCGCCCGACGGTGGCAGAAGCCATACAAAATAATAATTATTGTTAACTTGTATGAACATATTACTTACTTACTTACTTACTGCTAGCCACTTGCGTTCCACTGCTGGACATAGGCCTCTTCTAAACTCCTCCACTGTCCTCTATCTTGGGCTATCTGCTGCCCTCTACGACCCGTAAGTTGGACAATGTCATCTGTCCACCTTTTCTGTGGTCTTCCTACGCCTCTTTTGTTCTCCCAGGGCCCCCACTTCAGGATATTACAGGGATATTAGATTATGAACATACTACAGGGGTCGAATTTAGATTGACTGCGTGACTCTAAGATGGATGTTGTAACTAGAATGAAAGCGAACAGGAACAAGTTGGGATTGTTAGGACATCTAGAGAGGATGAATTATAAAAGGATGAGAAAGAAAATATATAGGTACTTATTGGTAAAAAAGAGGTGTGAGGAAACGAGGTTGCTCAAGAGTGACTTGGCTCAACCAATTAGACCAAATGCTCAAAGACTCACGTGTTTTGATTAAAACGAATCGTAGGCTGTGTATAACGGATTAGATGAATGTGACGAAAGCATGAAGTGTGTGCGAGGATAGAGGAGCCTGGAGTTCAGTCATATCTGCTTACCCCGCAAGGGAAGCATTGTGTGGGGACAGAGTAGAGTTTGCGAGTCAAATTTGGTTAATTTTTCAATTTCCAAGGCCATCTTTTAGAGTGACTGAAGTTTAACGAATTTAGCAAAAAACCGATTCCATTTTCATAACTCGATTCTTAGAATGATTATTGTAGAAATATGTAATTTGCTAATCACTGACGAAGGACGAATCAGTCTAAAAATACCTGCGTAAACGAGTAGGTGTTCTTAATTCGATTCTTAGTATAGGCTTCTCAGCTTCAATTGCATTTTTTCGTAAATAACTAAATAAGCAATTAAATTTAACAACTCCTCAGTCTAAATGAAATCTTCTAAGAAATTCTTAAGTATTAAGTAATTATAGTTACTCTTACGATGGAAAACATTGTAACTCCACATTAATATTATTCTTTTAAACACTGTATCACAAAATATAGTTATTCGCATAGTTTCGTAATTGCATAAAAAACGCCATTTTGACCGGCCATAGCGGATAAACTGTTAGTCCTATGAAAAAAACGCATTTTTTCAATAGAATTTAGCAAGGATTTTTTTTGTCACTGACCACACTCTCCAATCTCTTACCGTTTTCCTAAAAATGCGAAAAACCCCTTGTTTGCCAAGGGGATAACGCATCAAAATTTTGCCAGGCAACCCTATGGGGCTGTATGACTTTATGTGTAAACATTCATAGAAATCAGACTACGATTAAAAAAAGATAGGACATATTTATAGCGGTCTTCTTCTTCTTATCGTGTCGATCGGCACTCACTATATCCTCATCCGCTTCCAGAAAGCCACAACCTCTCCTGCGTCATCGTCCAAGAGGGAGCGATCTGCGAGACTCTCCCATGTGCACCGCCCAGAAGCCATTGGGCACGCCAGAAGGTGCTCAGTGTCCTGCAGCTGCCCCCACTCGCACGTCGCGTCCCCAGCTATTCCCCATCTCTGGAGGTTCTTACTAGTCCGGCCGATTCCAGATCTGACCCTGTTGAAAGTTTTCCACGCTGGCCAAAATAAAAATTCTTCACATTTTTTTTTATTTTTCATTTCAGCTTGAGAAACATTACAATTCAATATAAACATAATAAAAATAAAGTAGTGCAGTAACGAGAGCAAATTTAATGGCATTTCCAGGAAAAAAATACAGTAGTCTACTTCCCTTTCATACTTTACGTATTTGGGGGCGCTGAATTCGAATTTCAACTTTGCCACCTCGTTAATATGATGCGTTCTGAGATATTCAAGAAAAACTCAGAAAAAAACGTTATTTTTAGAGACTTTCGCTCATAACTCGAAAAGTATACATTTTAGAGAAAAGAATCTCGAGACAAGAATAAACTAGAGTAAATTTCCTACAAATAGCGATGATATTCATTTTTCTGAAATAAACCGCTTACGCGCTACTATGCGCTAAAAAAGGGCATAAATTCCACTCTTCTTTAAAAAATATTTTCTCTTTTAATTTATTGACTATAACTATAACTAAACCTTCGTAGCATTAACAAGTCAAATCACAATTCAATACAATATACCTTCCCTCTAAAGCTATTGCTTGTGCGAAGTCTACCTAGTCATGTTTCATACTGGAGTTACTTGGTTTTACAATGAGTACATCGTTAATATTTATAAATAAATAAGTACTATAATTATTATACTTTTTCTATACGAATGACCGCTACGCAACCTTGACCGTTAGTGATTGTACAAATTGTATATAAATATGTACTCGTCTTCACCTATGTTTCGGCGGAATCTGCCGTGTACACTGTACAAGTATCATTTACTTCGATATTGAAAGAAGTAATTGTGGTAGTTTGTTTGTCGATGAAGGTCGATTGAGTATTTTGGAGTTATCGGAGTTTGAAGTGAAGATCGATATACTTGGTTGAATACCGTTCTCAAACGCGTAAAGTAGAATGCTAAAAAAAACTCAGGCCCGGCGCAAACAAAATGTAACTCTTCTTCTTCTGCAGCCACTCAGGTCCATTGTTGGACATAGGCCTCACCTTTGGTCCTCCACAGCTCCCTGTCTTGGACACACTGCCTCCATCCACCACCGGCACATTTCCTGTTATCGTCGGACCACCTTGCCTGGGGTCTACCGAAGCTTCTTCGGCTTGTTGTTGGCCGCCATTATATTATATTCTTGGTCCATCGGGAGTCTTGGCACCTGGCAATTTGCCCAGCCCAGCTCTATTTAAGGCTAGCGACCCTTTCCGCCACATCGGTTACTTTGATCGGTTACTAATGTAACTCTAATGATAGGTAAAAATGAGGATTGATGAAATGAGTATACTGCATAGGGAGCATCATCGAAATCAATGGCGTAATGTGTGAAAAACTAAATGATGACTGGATGATTTAAAAGATATAGGCCGTCTTAGGCTCACTTAGACCCACCATGTCGACCAGATCCTCGAGGCTGGACGCAATTTGTGAAAAAGAAATCGGAGAGCGTGTATGACAAACTGCATGAATGTGATGGAACCGAGGTGTGGGTGAAAGGATAGGGTGGTCTGGCGTTCTGCCCTCTCTTGGCCCCTCTCTGGCGTTCTGCCCCGCAAGGAACGTGGCATGAGGGGATAGATAGATATAACTTTTCCTATGCAGGTTAACTAGCAACAGATGTGCTATAATATTAACATTACGATAAAAAATCGTAGAACAAAATTATAGGAAATTTAATATTCTACAACTCTTACTTCGATTTTTTTTTTCTAGGGTTCACCTGCAAAAAGTAAAAATCATTAAACACATTCAAATCATGCCAAATTTAATAAAGCAGACATCTCTATGCCCATTCAAGGAAATGAAATTTAATTAATAACATCCAATTAATCATCTTCCGTGATTAAAATCTCTTCAGGGCTAAGTGGCCGAGTGCTCAGCAGTTTGACAAGTAAGGCCTATCGAGTAATTATTTCGTAAAGAACTCACAATAATTACATTCATTAACTTTTACTTGTATTTTGATTGACTTAATAACAAACATTAAAATAAAATAAATATGCAAACAATTCTAGATGATTGGTTTATAAATATAAATTATAAAATACAAACATATGACAGGCAAACGACACGGATAACTAACGATATTCTTTTTACTATGACATTTTGTATTTTTATTTAACTGTAGTTTGTTTGTTGTTTTTTTTCTTTTAATTATTGTGTGTCCATATACAAAGGCCAGATGTGTGCACCTTAAATAGGGCATTGTTTAGACTATACTTTTTTTAATTCATACTATTTTTATATGTATTCAATGCCTGTGAGTGTACTTGAGAAATAAATAAATAAAATAAAGAACTTGATTTCAGAACGACTATGGGATGAAACGATAAAAGAACGGCAGTTACCCGATATTTTTTATCCAACACAACAAAAGATTTTATTTATTTATGAAGGAAGAACAAATGGAATATCTAATTATCACAAACATAAGGAATTCCCTGCCCAACAAAATGAAAAACAAAAAACTTACGCTATGCGGAGAATTTCGCAATTTCGGTGTTCGTTCCAAAGAGATTAGATTTTTTTTTCTGATATTGTTTTCGAGCGTTCTTTCTTTTTTTTATATATAAAAAATGAATCTGGGTTTATCGTAATAAACTCAAATACACGTTTTTAGGTACACTTCACAATAAGCTTGAAAAGATTGTGTCGTGAAGTGGAGTTAGTCAGCATCGGGGATCGAATTCGCGCCCACTGGATTTACGGAGGAGTGCGTTACCAACCAGGCTACCGACCACCTCAGTGGAGTGAATAACTAAAAAAATACAGAAAATTACATTTCACGTAGTTTCCTACCTAGGTCAGAGTACATATCATTGTTTAAAATAAATTTACCTATAGTACTTAGTGACTATTGTTGCATACATTGTCTCTGGTGAAATGTCTTGCATTTTACTCTGTCACCTGTCACAACGTCTTACAGGAGAGACGTAGTATTAATATGTATTATGCTTCTTGTCACAAAGTTATTATTATTGCCAACGAGCTGAACATTAAGAGCCCTACATCTTATATAGTAACCATTTTTTTCAAGATTAATTTCAGCTAGGTATGTTCCGTCACGAAATTTTGTAGAAAAACCTCAGATTCGGATTCATCACCCCAAAAAATATATTACATAAAGGTTGTAATAAAAAATACCCCACAACTTTCCCGCTAAAAGCCATTTTAATCACAAAATGCCTAGACTATTGGATGATTTTGCTTTTCACTCTTGGCAAAGTGTGAAGAGTTCTTGGCCATTTTTTAATCAGAGCAATATCTCTCAGTGCGATTCCGGGTTGTACATTCAATTCGCCCCCACTCTTTATTTATATTTTTTCAAAAAAAAAATCTGTATTTTCTCTTGGAGTTAATTGCCAAAGATTGTAGCATCTGCGATAAGCTCGCCCTAGTGAATAAATGTCATGGTATCTTATCGCTCGTATATTTCTGTATTTATTCACTTAAATTGTAAATGAGTAAATAATTAGTAGATACAAAAGCTAGATTATTTTTGAAAACCACAATTTATGTTTTGTGAGAACATCGGAATTTTCTCTATGTCGGAGTTGAATATAACAAGTAGTTATCTCAACAGATATACGGCAAATGATGGATGGACTGGAATTGGTAAATTTTACTGAAGTGTAAACTGATCACATTAAACCAGCCGACGATCAGTCATAAATGGAAAGTCCATCCTCTATTGTGTATCTGTTGAGATAACTACATAGCTGTTAGATACAGAGCAGTTTAGCAGAGTCTAATTTCGAGTTAGATTGTCGGGGCCTTAAGACGTTAGATAAATCAAAGTCAAATAATATCTTGACAGGGATTGATTTTAACTTAGCTTTGTTAGGTGTGGATTATTGTGATGTGATGTTTCAAGATGTGCTGTGGATGTGATGTGTATCTATCGTCAGGTATTTCAGTACAAGACTTCACAACAATGCATACCAACGTGTCTATTACCTAGTGTCAAACTTATTTTAGACTTTTTCAGTATTTTCCATATTTAGAAACTATACCTACTGAAAAATAAAATCATGTAATCATGTTTGGAAACAATAAATAATACCTATTTACAGAGAAAACCAGTTTATTGTTTATTGTTCATTATCGTCCCTAGGCCCTAATTTCGGGCACTTGGACTCGTCAAATTTACATAGTTATAAGAATCAAAAGAGTTGAATTAACAATGGCAATGTGCCAGAGAAGTAGAATCAATGCAAACAGAGTGTAAAGGGCTCAGTTTGCATTTCGTCATGCAGATAATAACATCCTTACATAAACTGGACTTATAGTGAATGCTATGTGTATATAAAAACATTCCAAATGTACTGAGAAAGGTCTGAAGTGTCTTATAGAAATTTACGTACACCTAAGTCTTCCAGAACACTCGAAAAATGAAGAACAAAGAGAGATGTCCTAACGTTAATTTTATGATAGGTACTCTGACATGTACGCACCTAGGACACCTTCTCCCACGCAGGTGTGTAAATGAGTAAGTTTGCTAGTGTACCTATTCAAATAATGTTCACAATAAATGTGGTTATGAAAATTTTATTACTGTACTAATTCGATACAATATATTATGCATGAAGGTAGGTAATGCTTAGACTGGATCCTCTCGATCGCTCGGTGTCTCCTGATGGCTAAAACTGGACAAAATCTGATATTCGATCTGAATTTCTCTTCCAAGGTTATTTCATATAATACCACACATGACCCCGCACATTTTGACTTTTGGGAAAAAAGTAACTGTCTTTCGAAAAAAAATCGGAGCTGTTTTTCACATTTTTTTTCTTAGAGTTCTGTACAAGATGCAAAAAATCTTTTACAGTCATTCAGTAGATAAAGGTACAATGTATCTACACTATTTTTTTCTAAAGCATATTTAGTGAGGTTGTCGAGATCTAAGGTCAACCGTTTTTAGAAAATTTTGAAATGCTGGTATGCATATTTTTAATGTGGTTTTGAAAATTTTATAACTGTAGCTGGCAGAATCAGGTGACAAAGATGTGCGAGGAGAGACTGTGTTTGAAGTGGCCAGAGGTCCTGGAAACTGCAAGTGACAGGGGCCTCTGGCGAAGATACACATATGCTTTGAGCCCCCGACCCAACCAAGGGTAGAAGGGGATGAAGATGTATGTATTAATTCGATACGATTTTGATACTCAAGATTTTGATAAGTAAACCTATGTGCGATGTATTATCCTATCATTTAAATCACATTTCGATCCAAAAATAGATGCGTCATATTTTTAACAGCCGAATCTCGGGCTTTTATCAATGCATTGCAATGAACTTTACATTGGAGGTAGATATTAATTCTTGAACTTAAATGTGAAGAAGCAGCAATAAAAAATAAATAAATAATCTAAAGTTTAGTTATTTATGGATGTAACATTTAGGTAGGTAGTTTTACCTATTGTTAAATATCGCATAAATGTTAATTTGTATTTATTTATTGATTTTCAATACAATGGGTACTAAAAATACTTTAGATGTAACATCATTTAGTGCTAATTTTATTTAACTGCAACAAAATCAAATAATTTTTGTATGTAATATTAGTGGGTGCCGTAGACAATACAGATATAGCCAACATTGTTTTAAACAATAAAGTTATATAGCAACCTATAGGTCGATTAATCTAGTAAGTTCGACTTAATTTTATATGTCTTCTCTGCAAAAAGTCGGGTAGCATTAATTTTTTGGACCTTGTTAGTATTGTATCTGTAATGTAAGATCAAAATTTTTGACCATCGATTAGTGAAGAAAGGAACATTTTTTTTGGTATCCATGTCTCTTTTTTATAAATTCCACCTAAAAGGTTTGGTTTACAGAAAAAAATATTCTTCTTGCTTTTATGCTTAGAAAATTTTCTTTAATTTATAAGCTCAAAATAAAATCTCTACCCTAAAACAATTCAGATGAAATAAGTTTTCAAATAATTGTTATTTTCCTGTTTTTCTTGAATCATTGTCAAATAACTCCTAAACTAAACTATACTTACAACCAAATTTGACTGAATATAATTTAAGGTGATGTGATGTAATAGTTTGAGGTGGTCGGTAGGCTGGTTGGTAACGCGCTCGACTGTTAATCCAGTGGGCGCGGGTTCAATCCCCGACTTACTCCACTTCACAACACAAGATTTTAAGCTTCTGTGAAGTGTACAAAGATGTATTTGGGTTTATTTCGATGAACCCAGATTCATAAAATAATGAAAAAAAATACTTAGTAGGTCAATAATTATTTTTAAACCAATATAAAAATTAAATAAATATAAATATAAAAATGACGATGTTAGCAAAACACAGGCAGATAATTTAATTTATATTTTTAGTAAAATGAGTAATTAAAAATTAGGTAATATTTGAGTATTTGTAGCCTAGAGTGTTGTCATTTGAAAATTCTTGTAAAACTCTGTAATAAAATGTGTAAAATTATTGGACGAATGCAATAAATTATAGAAATTTATGATTCACACTTCAATCAGAAGGACATATTATTATGCAAATCTAATGAAAATAAATTACATGGTGTTTTGGAGTGTTTGTATGTATATATTTATTTGTATGTATGGTTCTAATTTGTACCCCCATCGTTGCCTATAACATACCCGTGGGACAACGTCAGCCAGCCAGACCGCCAAAGAGGTGGAAGGATAGTTGGTGTTCCACATTCCAAGAGGAAGGCATCCGTTCAAAAACAGATTAGTGATCTACAACAAGATGGAGAAGAAGAAGAAGAGGTTCTAATTTGTATAAGTACCTACTGATTTTTTCCTTAAATTCCGCTGTCATTGACGTAATGTGCTTCTGGACAATTTACATCCAGACCTGCATTGAACTAATCCACACCTGCTTTGTAATTTTGTTTTGTCACCATCATGTGTTTATTGATTTGCTGCATATATCCAATAAAACAATATGGTTTCAGCGATACAGCTCGCGAGTGATAACTTAAGAAAAAGTGATCACTCAAGCCAGCCATGGCCGGCGCGTAAGCGTTGGAACACCCATCCAGCTTCCTCCCCAAGGGAGCTCACAAACCACTGCATTATGTGAATGAACATATCTCTCGCTTTTGCTGTGGAAAATCATAATTTTTAATTCATGGGCTTTTAGGTTTCATTCAGACACTGTGCTTCGAAATACAGTTAATAGATAGGTACAGCTTTTGACCTTTCGACGTCAAAGCTGGTTTCCAAAAACTTTAGCTAAGTCTAGTAGATCACATAGGTATACTAGTGGCTGGAGATTAAGAACCTTTTTTGTAGTATGAGACAGCGTAACTACACGCAAGTCCGTACACACAGTTATAGTAGTATTAGTGATCGCACAATGAACAAGAATGCATACAGATGCGTTCATTGTTCAAGACAGGTTTATCCGTCCTTTCGCGAACACTACAAAAAAGTTTTTTTTATACTTATTTATTTATTTAAACTTAAAGTGAACAACAAATACATATAAATATAAAAAATGGACATAGTACAGATTATAAATCGTCGTTCACTAGGGCGAACTTATCGCAGAACTGCGATTTCTTCCAGTTAACCCCAGGAAAAAACAGAAAAAAAGAAATTGAACAAAAATATTGGAAAAAACAGAATAAAAATGAATAAATAAATATACGAGATAGAAAATATAAACATACATACATATGTGAGAAAAAACAAATAAAACAGAATAAAAAAATAATAAACAAGAAACATAATAATATATACATACATAAAGACATATATAGTTGAATCTATTGTTTGTTCATATTGTTCATAAGTTAATTATCTGGGTTTAGCCGGGTACTAAAGTTTAATAAACTAATATGGTAATCATCAGTGGTGTGGACATTTTAAGTCATTACTATTTGTTCTTGACATTTTCACCGCATTTTATTATTGTGTATAAAATAGAAATAATCTTATTATTTATTTATTTTATTAATATTTAAAGACACAATAAGACGTATACTTACAGCCATTTATACGTGGAATTTAAATTAATTTCTTTGCAAAATTTGTTCATCACATTTGACCTAAATACTTACCTTATGTCGCCGCCACACGCTGGCGAGCATCCACAATTTTTTTGTGTTCATCGTGTAAGTGAGAAAAAAGGCGTCAACGGTCGGTTACGTACACGAGATAATCGTTTCATCCATATGCCTTTTACTCATATACACAAAAAAATTGTGGATGCTCGAAAGCGTGTGGTGACATAACTCCTTTGAAAACAAATAAACAATTGTTTTACATTGGAAAGTAATTAAAAATTGACGTGGAAATATATACACATACAACGACAGATGAAGTTAATAAAAGCGTGGTTTATGGTCATATTTATTTATTTATAGGTACTTTTGGTGAAGAAAATACAGAGATGTGTCAATATTACAAACATAATTTATAAAGTTCGTTCACTTGGGCGAGCTTATCGCAATGCTGCGATCTCTGCCAGCTAACCCCGAGGTTTTTATGGTGATAAAAGGCGTGCATATTTTTGAGTTTTGATCTTCGATCTCATTTTTTTCAACATTTTTGTCTTGTCAGTTGGAACCTTGTTATCCTCTGTTCACCAACTGACTTTTACATCACTGAATCTACTGACGTACTGACTTGTGTGGTGACAGCCTAGTGAGATTGAAGATACATAGTACCATTCCTACCTACTGAGTACTGATGTATCAAGACATTGGATATAAGATTTGATTTCTTCATACAAATTTTAACATAATCTTTTTCTCATTCTCAGCATACTGTTCCACATACATAAATAATTCATTAAGCAGTCTTTTTAAATTCATCGACATACGTGCGAGGCTGATGAGAACGCTCTATCGCAAGAACACACCAACTTTCTCCACTTTTCCTTGTGTGCAATATTTCGATCAAAAACAAAATAAATTTAATAACAAGATAAGGAGTTGAAAACAAAAGTCACGATTTTCGATCGAGAAAAATTATCTTCTCGGAATAAAATAATGTGATATAATATTGCGTCAGCGCCACAGCCCAATGAATCTAGAGAAGTGACTTAACCAGGAAAGTTTTGTGGTCGTCTGGTTTTCTTTCACTCTGCATGTTATTTTAGAGTGCTAAATCCGAATCCGAGGTTTGCTAACAAAATTTCATGACGAAACATTGCGAAAAACGAAGAAGATGGGGAAATTTCGTTTCTTGGCCTTTAACTCGAAAACCATCAACTTAATTAAAATTATTTTTGTGCAAAATGAAAGAACGTAAAATTTCCTACAAATTTGGTTTAAAACATTTTGCTCTAAAATTAATAGCGGCCGAGCTGTCAAGCTCCAAAAACTGGTCATATTTTCGTAATATTTTAAATTGTGAGATTCGAATTCTAGAGAAAAGTTCACCCGCTTAGTTTTATTAATTCAAATTTGTGAGGCATACGTATTTTAACTCGTTGGAATCAGAAAATATGACAAAGTTTTCTGGATAAATGTTATTTAAAAATATAGTGAATCGTTTAAGCTAGGAATGTTTAAAAAATGTTACTTACACACTTTTTTTAAAACATGTAAGTATTTGCGAAAAATTATAATAATTCATCTAAATGAAAAACTTGTCCTACAATGTTTCTGAAAATTAGTATCCACATCCATAAGGAACCCTACTGAAAAAAATACAGTTAAATAATTCTTAAGGTTTTGAATACCTATGTTTTAAAAAAACTGAGGTATATTTGTGATTAATTTAATATTTGAATCCTATGTAATACTCAAAACCGGGTGCTTTGCCTAAAGAGAGATAGAGAATACTAGAATCTCATTTTTTGTTCAATTGAGTCTACTCTATATTATTGAGCGATCTATGATTCCTAGTCTAGGTAGGATGTTACGTGGTCGCGTTGTTTCTTACTGTTGTGTTATGTGTTTGATGATTTGAATACAAAATGGAATGTGACATGTAACCTTTGTCATGTTCCGGATATTGTTACATTGCTTTCAGGAGTACGCAATCATTCCGTACGCATAAATTTACAAGGTACCTAGTTGCCTATGTAATATTTAGTTATTTTAATGTAATATTTTATGTAATTTCCCATGGCATTAAAGTTCAAAATCGCGTGAACAATCGCATAATAAAATGGTGAAAATAGCGTTTTTTAAAATTTTTTGGGGTTAGTATTTTGTCTATCAAAAAACTTTTACGGTTATTCCCTAGATTTTAATGCATGTTATCAGTACAAAAAAAAATTTACTCCGAGACTTTCGGGAAACGAGTTTCCGTCTTTCGGAAAAAATAACATTACTGTTTTTCAAAAATTTTTTTGAGCGATCTATACAAGATAAAAAAATCTTTTACGGGTATTCCTTAGATAAATGTTCAATGCATCTACCCTATTGTGCTCCAAAGAATATTAAGTAACGGTTGTCGAGATATAAGGTCTCCCGTTTTTAGAAATTTTTGAAATGTCGATATGCATACTCTTAAAGTGGTGTAAGTCGGCATCGGAGATCTAACCCGTGCCCATTCGATTAACAGTAGAACGCGTTACAAATCTAGCTATCGATTTATCGTTTCTCTTAAATCTCACACCAAAGGTTGAAAAGGTCTGTGTAATATTTGCACGCTATAGGACAATTGTGTGTCGACAATTTTACCTAAATTGGATCTGTATCTAGAGCAGTATAACAAGAACTTACACTTTCAATGATTGTACCCACTTATACTTAATTTTATAAAGTAGGTACTATTAAGCGGAGACTATACTGAATTCCCTTTAGGTTGACTGTACCATGAAGTTAATGTACAAAAAATGTTTTACTCAAAGCTAGGAGCCCAACTATGACGTCACGGTAATCGCATAAATAAATGCACGATAAATTGTTAAAATTGAGTTTTTTATTTTACTTTTCGGGGCTAATTTGCTTCAATCAAAAAACTTTTACGGTCATTCCCTAGATTTTAATGCATATTATCAAGACAAAAAAAAAAATTCCGCGACTTTCGGAAAACGAGTTGCTGCCTTTCAGAAAAAAGATCAGAGGTGTTTTTCACACCTTTTTTTAGAAATCTATACAAGATATAAAATCTTTTACGGTTATTCACACTCACAATAAAGGTTCAATGCATCTACCCTATTTTTGTCTAAAGCATTTTTAGGAAGGTTATATAAGGTCTCCCGTTGTTTTGAATTTTTTGAAATGTTAATATGCCTACTCTTAATTATTTCTCCATGAGAAAAATAAATTAAGTAAATTATTAAGATTCTCGGACTAAAACGTCTTTATGAAAAACAGTGAGAACCTACTAGGTATACCTTAAAACTGTAAAAGCAAATATTTTTACCGAATTTCAGGTGTTGGGACATTGTAAATTCATTAAAAATTAAAGGGAAAATGAAGACGTAGATAACAACAGTCACAACGACAGAAGAAGATAAATAAAAGCTTGGTAATAATATAATATACAATACCATGACCCAACTAAGACTTAAGACATTCGTAGCAACAATTATTGACCTTATGAAGGCCGAATTTCATGACGAAAAATTACTAAATTATAGGTTAGTTAAGTGCATGGCACCAGGAATGACGTCACAGTCTTTTCCCACGGCATTAAAGTTCAAAATCGCATGACAATCGCATGTTAAAATGGTAAAAATAGCGGTTTTTTCCATTTTTTGGGGTTAATTTTGCGTCTATCAAAATCTTTTACGGTTATTCCCTAGATTTTAATGCATATTATCAGTACAAGAAAAAAAAACTACTCCGCGACTTTCGGGAAACGAGTTTCCGTCTTTCGGAAAAAAGGTCAGAGGTATTTTTAAATATTTTTTTTGAGAAATCTATACAAGATAAAAAAAATCTTTTACGGTTATTCCCTAGATAAAGGTTCAATGCATCTACCCTATTTTGTTCCAAAGCATATTTAGTAACGGTTGCCGAGATCTAATGCCTCCCGTTGTGGAAAAAAAAATAAGCCTAGCCTGAAACTGTAATCTAAAGCAAATATTTGTACCAAATTTCAAGGTGCTGGGACATTAAAAAGTAATTAGTAAATGAAGAGGAAAATGTAGACGCAGATAACGACAACAATAACGACAGAAGAAGTTAAATAAAAGCTCGGTAATAATATAATATACAATACCATGACCCAACTAAGACTTAAGACATTCGTAGCAACAATTATTGACCTTATGAAGGCCGAATTTCATGACGAAAAATTACTAAATTATAGGTTAGTTAAGTGCATGGCACCAGGAATGACGTCACAGTCTTTTCCCACGGCATTAAAGTTCAAAATCGCATGACAATCGCATGTTAAAATGGTAAAAATAGCGGTTTTTTCCATTTTTTGGGGTTAATTTTGCGTCTATCAAAATCTTTTACGGTTATTCCCTAGATTTTAATGCATATTATCAGTACAAGAAAAAAAAACTACTCCGCGACTTTCGGGAAACGAGTTTCCGTCTTTCGGAAAAAAGGTCAGAGGTATTTTTAAATATTTTTTTTGAGAAATCTATACAAGATAAAAAAAATCTTTTACGGTTATTCCCTAGATAAAGGTTCAATGCATCTACCCTATTTTGTTCCAAAGCATATTTAGTAACGGTTGCCGAGATCTAATGCCTCCCGTTGTGGAAAAAAAAATAAGCCTAGCCTGAAACTGTAATCTAAAGCAAATATTTGTACCAAATTTCAAGGTGCTGGGACATTAAAAAGTAATTAGTAAATGAAGAGGAAAATGTAGACGCAGATAACGACAACAATAACGACAGAAGAAGTTAAATAAAAGCTTGGTATTAATAAAATAAATACCATGACCCAACTAAGACTTAAGACATTCGTAGCAACAATTGACCAATGGAGGCCGAATTTCATGACGGAAAATTACTAAATTATAGGTTAGTTAAGTAAGCATTGTATTGTAATCATTTTGCACTTGCCAAAACGCACTTAACATTATCTAAAATGTTATTGACACCATTCGTGATAAGAAAACATAAATAATAAGACAATTAATATAATAAATTTTGATTAAGTGCTCAAAAAGAATGGGCAATCTGTCATAAATTGCAATTATTTATTTCAAATACCTGATTATTGCTATATAAAACGCTTTTTATATTTCATACTTAAGTTTGATGTTTTTCAAATTGTGATGCCCAAGGGGGAAACGTTAAAATGAATAACTTTGGCGCAATTTAACGAACTATTGACAGTCCCCAAGTAAAATTTTGGAACAGCGTTTTTTTTTTTTTTTTGTTGGGGTTAATTTTGCTTCAATCAAAAAACTTTGACGGTTGTTCCTTAGATTTTAATGTATATAATTATACAAAAAAAAAAAAAACACTGCGACTTTCGGGAAACTAGTTACTGAATTTCGGAAAATAGATCAGAGATGTTTCACACATTTTCTATGAGAAATTTATACAAGATATAAAAAATCTTTTACGGTCATTCCCTAGATAAAGGTTCAGAGTATCTACCCTCTTTTTTCCAAAGCATATCCAGTTAGGTTGTCGAGATCTAAGGTCTCCCAATTTTAGACTTTTTTAAATATGAATAATTGAATACCCCTAAAATATGTAGTAGTTGCAGGTTTTCACGATGATCCACATGTAGATTTGTTTTTCGGGTTGATCGTGTGATGATCAGATGATCCGACGTTTCGGCGAACCTACTGCCGCCTTGGTCTTACAATCCGTGACCATGGCGGCAGTAGGTTCGCCAAAACGTCGGATCATCTGATCATCACACGATCAAACCGAAAAACAAATCTACATGAATACCCCTAGTCTTAGTAGTAATAGTTAAATAAAATCTTGTAAAATTAAATTATTTTCTAGGTCTAACAAGACAAGTTAAAATGTGGTTAAAATTTGAGTAATAGACAATAAATCAACAGAAAAATTCATATTAGATTAGTACACACAATAAATAAAAGGTAATTTTTCATCTGACCTATCAGCCTTCGCCCAATTGTGATGAACAAGGTACCCTTTACTTACATACATTGATTTGAGAATAATCACAGGTATTACATATGACCATCAATCACAGTATTTTTATGGGAATTTTTATGATGTACGGAGGCTACATCAGAATGCCCATAAAATAACTTTTGAATTATGAGCTTTATTGCATCACGATTGTCTCTCTATAACTATTATATTTACATTCACCTACTATTACTACTTCGCCCTTTACTATTTTCAAGGGAATACCTACACCTACAGGTCTTTTTTCACGTCCTTCCAAAACTCTCAATTCATTCTGGAACTAACTGATAGTTGATAAGTGCAATATTTATTTATTTATTCAACCACACCATATTTATTGCAATACCTACATAAAATAATTTGTCTAAAAACGAAAGAATATGACAGTAGATATGATATGATAATAGACAAACACCACTCATAGAAAAATCTATTTGACAAATGCATCCTTCCAGTGCTGACATATGATTTTGAAACTACCACCACACCATAAAATGAACAATTCAAAAACTCTGTGTAACCCAACGAGCAATGCACAGCTTGCGAAATGGAAAACTTATTGAGTGGATTAGAGAGAGGACAACTGAACAAATGTGGTGGACAGAAGTGACAGAATTGGGCTGGACGATGGACATGTTATTAGGACAACAGATCAACAGTATGCACTAAAAGAAGCTTGCAGTGGCGATCGGGAGCCGGAAACAGAAACCCAGAGAGACTACAGTCAAGATAATCTCGATGTTTTCGACCGTTGGTACTTAGTGGAAGACCATTTTAAGGAAAAACAATCCACAAATAATGACTTTTTCTTTTGCGACAGTATTCGAGGTTGTGAATAAAGTAAACAGGAATACAGAGACAGTGAGTATTTATAAGAATTTAAACAATATATTGGGAGCAGCCCGTAATGAAAAAATGTAAGAAGGTAGATGATAGTTTAATAAATTAACAAAAAACTACAGTGATGAATAACTATCGCAAAAGAGTGCCGTGTGGACAGACTTTTTTTAGGTCAACTTTCTCCTGCATTTCCCTTCAAGCGATATAAGGGAAACCACAACAACCTACATCAGAGAAATAACATTGTTTTAGATGTTGCTTCCTCCATTCAAGATGTTCTGATGATACCAAAAAAATACTGGATACCAGTTTAGCACAGAGTTATTAGGGTAGGGAAAGAAGGCCTATATCCAACACTGGATCGGCGAGGGCTGACGATGTAAATGACATTATGAATCCAATATTTTGTAACAAAAAACTATTTGGTGTATGCATATATATTGTTACGTTCTTAACGTTACAAAATGACTTACATGGTTTTGATTTTGTCATAAACATAACTGTACCAGTTAGTAGGTCATGTATAATAATTTAAGAAACAATATTGTGTTATGTGACCTCATGACGAACTTTAAGATAAAATATTATTTAAGTAATGACCTCATGTTGAACTTCGTCTGACTTCTTTTAACTTTAACAATAATAAAATGATTAGAAGAACTCATTATGACATAACCTAATGGGTCTTACAATAAAATGACATAACAAAACGACTGCTTAAACCAATAAAGTTCAATATTTTATTGCTAAGAATGTATAATTAATTTTGCATATATTTTGCATATACCTACCAATTATTTTATTCATTTATTTATTCTTCGTGGAAAACAAACTAGGTTCTTATTATAAGGTGTATTATGACTTAAAAAATCGGGCTCAATCCCCGACACTCCACTTCACGACATGAGCTATGTAGATTATTAGATAATATTCTCACGTTTGTGACCACTGCCCTTGCCATACATTTTATTTTGTTAAAGATACAAATATCTACTTTTTGCCATTTCTTTCTAATTATATATTATAACGAACTTCCACAAAGAGCCTTCGGTCAAAACACTCAACACAACATTCTCCTAATGCAGACATTTTAATAACATTCAGAATGGGTGGCGAACCTCATTGCTAAAGAAGATAATATTATGTGAAATATCTTACGGAAATTTTGCGATTACCCGACAGTAGAAAAATTATGGAAATTTACCTAATATTTCTAAACATTGCATATTCGATTGGGTTTCCGGTAAGTTCGTCTAAAATCAATTCGTCTAAAATTAATTCGTCTAAAATCACTTCGCCTAAAATCAATTGGTCTAAAGTCAATTTGTCTAATTATCAAATTGATTTTGCCCGAATTGATTTTAGACGAATTGGTAATTAGACGAATTTATAATTCGACGAATTGGTAATTAGACGAATTTATAATTCGACGAATTGATTTTAGACGAACTAACCGTAAACCATTCGATTACTAAATGATTTAAAACAGGTGCATATAGAAAACAATAATTGTGTAAATTATCTGGTAAATAAGAATACATAATGCAACATTAGATAGAACTAGTAGTGAATAATATTATTATGCAGGTCATATATTGTTGGAACGTACTCACACATATTCATAATGGAACATGTTATGCGTTACTATTTATTATTCATCGATAATATAGAATGTCTTAAATAATATTGCAGTGAGACAGTTTTTATTAAGTAATTTTATTTTAATATTTATTCTTTAAGTGAACAATATAACCAGACGATAAGTGATCGAAGAGGGTCTTAACCTCGGAAACCCAGAATGACTACCAGGGGTGTAGGAAGACCACCACTACGATGGAGAGACGACCTGTAAAATACGTGGGTGCCAACTGGATCCAGAGAGCCCTGAATAGAGCGGCGTGGAAGCAGATGGAGGAGGCCTTCGTCCAAGAGTGGACGGGAGTATAGGCTGACGAAGAAGAAAAAGAAATGAACAATATGCACAATATGTACATATTTATAGTAGCTCACTGGGGCGAGCTAACCCAGTTAACCCGAGAAAAAAGGTAGTTATCTAAAAACTATGCCTAAATACTTATTCATTTTTACCCCACTTTTAGGAATTAAAAGTTTTCTACCGTTGTTGGTGCTGTCAGCGGGTATATTTTATTCTTAAAATTTTAATAATTTCCCAATGACCCAGCTCCTTGAAATTTTTCACACACATTTGTTTATGTGACAGGTTAAGATTGTTGATTGGTAAATTTTAATTAAGTAATTAAATTTTTATATGAAGAAATAATCGTGGTTCTTAAAAAGTTCTTTTTTTTTAAGATTAGTACCTAGTTATTTATATTGAAATTCACAATCGAAAAAATGGGTGGGGAGCCTGTTCTAGAATATGGGGGATCCCACGAGGAAAATAGTAAGTATGTGACAAAAGTTTAGTAAAATAAATAATTTGAATAAAAATGTAAATACGAATTGAAAATCCTTGCTATTTATAATATTTTAATGCAAATCATAGACCAATGAGATTATATCAATACAAAATGTTATGAGATGAGCCGCGTGAGATAATATACTGCCCGTCAATAGTGACAGGTGAAAAATTATATTTGTCTCTCAATATCTACGTACCCATTACTATTACTAATAATATTTTAGTTTGCCATTTTTCAAATGTCAGAACGTAACGCGATACCTGTCAATATACGTAGGTATGTTAATTGAAATGACGCTGTCACTATATTTCGGTTTATTTTCTTCTTCTAGCTAAACTCGTCGATTGGGTTCTGTTCTGATGAAACGCCAAATAGCTGCTGTCAATTACTTGAAGCTATTTTAGGGATGCCTCGTAGTAATAATTGTATTTTGTTTTATTTTGCTTATTGTAGACCCTGTTTTAAACGTTCTTGTAACTCTTTCACATAGGTACTGATAAAGTATTTTTGATGCATTCAATGTAATATGCAATTTGGCAAAAAAAAATTTCGCCACCTTTCTCATTTTCGCTCTGTTCCTTCACAAAATTTTGGGATTCGGATTCAGCACCCCAAAAAACATTTAGAATGAAAAAAATCCAGACTACCCCACAACTTTCCATCGAGAAATGTAACTAGACTGGGCTAATAATAAAATATGCAATTTGAATATTTTTGCAAGGCACACAAAATCTATTACGATTTTTTTTTTGTTTTACTGCAATGTAGATATTTCAAATGGCTGTACAGCGTAATTTTGACATCAAGCGAACTTACGACCTGCCATTTGTTGGCTTAAGTGATCGTTTAGACTTGAGAAACGTTCGCTATTCAGCCCATCGTCAACTGTGCGCTCTGAAATGGGTGTGTGCCTGCGTGCATGCGTTAAAAATGTTTATCTAACTACCTTTTCTTAAGTTTAATTGATCTTCAGCGATGACAACCATAATAAAAAAAAACGAGTTATAAATGGCTGAAGCAATGGATGTAGGTACCTCCATCGATACACAACAATATATATTATTTGATAGCACTAAAGTCTTAATGTGCGGTGATTGTCTTGGCGCCAACTTCACTCGTTACAAAAAGACATCAATATACTGTTATATTGAACAATAGTTTAGTTATTAAGAAGAAGATGCATCGAATTATTTTAATTCTTTAAAGGTCAATTAGTTCGTGTTTTGTACATTTTATGTCATGACTAGCTGTTTACCCGGTTTAACCACGTGAACTCAGAACTATAAAAATTTTCTTGTTATTAAACCATTTTTTTCTGTTTATCCCTTCACGCTGCGCCTCTCTCGGGGTGGACAGAGAAGATCAGAAAGCCAAACCGTCCTATCACTTCACGTACTTCTTGCTTTCGTCACATTTATGCAATTCGTTCATAAACCATTGCTTAATAACTTTCGGTTAATATTTTGCCGTGATGAAGGTTCCTTAGAACACGATTACCATCGAATTACCTTTTTTGTTTAGGATGATGAGCTCATAAGCTTAATCTGACAAACGGCCTTCAAAAATGTTTGTCCTGGCTTCCGTGCTACATAATTCTCCTCTACGTCACTGGTAATTTGTCTCAGTGGGCCTAGAATCCTGAAGTGGAGGCCCTGGGACATCAAAAGAGGCATAGAAAGACCACAGAAAAGGTGAACAGATGACATGGTCCAGCTTAAGGGTTAGACGGCAACAGATAGCCCAAGATAGAAGACAGTAGAAGAGTTTAAAAGAGGCTTATGTCCAGCAGTGGAACGCAGTTGGCTAGCAGTAAGTAGGTAAGTAAGATGAAGACAGACGTACCTAATTGACTGCTAGAAGTTTCGTCAAGTCAATGAGAGTTGATATTTTGTGCTGCGTCTATTCAATACAATGAATTTAAATTTCTACATACTTGAAGTAGGTAATGATTATTTTAATTTTAGCATAACTATTATGAATTGTTTGCATTTAAAATGTCAACTAGTACAAAATATTACTTATTTATTTATTTATCATTTTATGAATAAATTAATAGTGAATGTTAAGTAGGTAAGTACTGCAATTTGAAATAAGATGACTAAGTATCGTGTAATTAATAGTTTTACATTAATGTCTCTTTCGAAAATGACAAAAGTCATTTTTTGTGTTTTTTTTAATGTCTCAATTTTATCGAATTTACTAGATGTCATAGTACACGTACTACGAGAAACACGGACATTACGTAATGTTCGTGTTACTCCCCGGATACGAGTAAGTTACTCGTGTTCTGAGGAGGATCACAACAGCAATGTAAAACATACAATTCACGGTGAAACAGACAATGTGAAATACACAATTACAAATACAAAACAATGCAAAACAACAACACAAACATAAACATTCACAACAACATGTCTACAAAAGGTTTATTTATAATTTCTGATTTGAGATAATTTTTTGGTATTTGGTGTACATATGTTCCAACCATTTTTATGCTTCTAGTCCGAGAGCCCGCTGCTTAATTTATGACGTATCTGTTTTTTGATCGAAATGTGGTATAAATGATAGCTTACCAATAGGGTATTACATCGCACTAGGGTTGCCTATCAAAATCTTGCCGCAACCCCCCCTGCCCCCCCGAAAAGGTCCCTCTTCGCGGTTTTTCGCATTTTATAGGAATATGGTAAGAGATAGGAGAACGTAGTCAATGACAAAAATAATCCTTGCTAAATTCTCTACAAAAAACGTTAAGTCAATTTTTTCATAGGACTAGTAGTTTACCCGTAATGGCACACAACAGGATATTTTTTGAAAAAATAAAAAAAAAAGTTTGATTTTTTTTCTTTCACATTCTTCCACCCATTATTACTAACATTTTATAGAAAAAAAAATTTGGCCTGCGGCACTATATCACTGGTTATTTTATGAAAAACTACATTTTAAGAATTTTCGTCACTGAGTTTTATTGTAATAACTCCGAAATTATTAGATGTATGAACATAAGTTATAGCTCGTTTTGTAGCTAAGACTATGGTTATTAATTCGTTCTTTGACTATTTTCCTGTAGCTCTTATCAATTTTCAACCAATTTAGTTTAAATACATTTTTTTTGTATTTTCAATGAATTTCGGTTTTGGGCCGGCCATTTCGGGTAAACTGCTAGTTCTACGAAAAAATTGACTTAACATTTTTTGTAGAAAATTTAGCAAGGATAATTTTTGTCATTGACTACTTTCTCCTATCTCTTACTATATTCCTATAAAATGCGAAAAACCGCGAAGAGGGACCTTTTCGGGGGGGGGCAGGGGGGGTTGCGGCAGGATTTTGATAGGCAACCCTAGTGCGATGTAATACCCTATTGGTAAGCTATCATTTATACCACATTTCGATCAAAAAACAGATACGTCATAAATTAAGCAGCGGGCTCTTGGACTATTCTCTGAAGTCTTTCGACAATATTAAGGTAAATGGCGATAGACAGATTATGTCAATTACCTACAGGTGCCGATGAATATTTTAGATTACTATTTATGAAAATCACAATTTACGAGTATTTCGTAAGACCATCGGAATTTTTTGCTGTTTTATTTGCTCACTAGGGCGAAGTTATCTCTGCCAACCAACCCTAAGTAGTGGAGAGTCTTCTGAAACCTAATGATTATTATAATACCTTGAGCTCAATAGATATTTTGATTGATTGCCGAATCTCTTGATGCAACACGAACACACCCCCTCCCTATGGATACTTAGTACCTACCTATGTTTCTATTTTATCCTAATACATAGTAGATGACCGGAAAAAAACCCATAAGAATATTGCTCAACATGAATAAATCCCAAAAAAGACAAAAGCCCTTAAGAAATTTGCTCAAGGACAAAAGCTCAAATCTAACTGTATTTTGTGAATAAAATTAATTGCATCTACTAACATAGATTTCTTTCAATGTGTTGGAAACTACCATAGATTTGAAAATAAACAAATAAATAAACGGATCTAAAATGGGATAGACAATAAAATAGTCAACATTTTATAAATATAATTCATCTACTGGAATCCAACTACAAAGTTTGGGCTTTTATCCGTTGAGGATATTTCTAAAGACTTTTTTTATTTTTTGGGATTTATTCATGTTGAGCAATATTCTTATGGGTTCTCCTCCGGGAACCCTTAATAGTAATACTGGGGATGCTGATTGTGTCTAGCTAGAGGCTGGAGACTCTAGGCAGCTAGGGGTGCAAGGTAAAAGGATTACGAAGAGTTAGGGTGGATGTGTAGATTTTGAACAATACCTTCATTTACATCATCCAGCTTCAGTAATAGGTATACAGAATAGTAGGTGTTACTAGTTAGTACCCGTGAAAAACGATGGACAGTTGGACAGATTTTTTTACACCAAATAAACCGTTTGCAAATAAGTGAAACTTAACGACAATGCATTTTTTTTGTAAAGGAGAATGCTAAAAAAAAACCCAGGTCCGGCGCAAACGAAATGTAACTCAAATGATAGGTAAAAATAAGTAAATTAATAATGCATGGGTGGCATCATCGAAATCAATGGCTTAATGGGTGAAATACCTATTCGAAGTTCTACATTGGTCACACGAATGTATAAGAAAAAGAGCATTAGAGAGTTACAATTGCGGTCTTAAAGGGTATAATATGATGAGTATAAGGTAGCCCGTCCTCTTCGTCTTCTTTTTCATCAGCCTTGGTCCCTCCACAGCTGGATATAAGCCGATAGGAAAATGCTCATGAAATATGTAAAAAAAAACAGGTCCAGCGCAAACGAAACCTAACTCAAATGATAGGTAAAAATGAGTAATTAAATACTGCATAAGAGGAATCATCGAAATCGATGGCTAAATGTGTGAAATACCTATTCGAAGTTTTATAGGGGAAACTTTGAATAGGTATTTCACATATTTAGCCATTGATTTCGATGATACCACCTATGCAGTATTTAATTATCTATCATTTGAGTCACATTGCGTTTGCGCCGGACATGTTTATTTTTTACATAATTCATGAGCATTTACCTTTAGGCCTACATCCGGCAGTGGAGGGATCAAGGCTGATGAAGAAGAAGAAAAATCAGATAGACTACCTTACACTCATCATATTATATACTTTTGAATCGCAATTGTAACTGTTTAATGCTCCTTTTTTTACATATTCGTGTGACCAATGTAAAACTTCGAATAGGTATTTCACCCATTAAGCCATTGATTTCGATGATGCCACCCATGCATTATTAATTTACTTATTTTTACCTATCATTTGAGTTACATTTCGTTTGCGCCGGGCCTGGGTTTTTTTCCCATACAAAATGAGCATTCTCCTTTATTCTTAACTTTTGTTCAAAACACGTCGTCCTTGAAAAACTGGTCGACATGATAAACTCACGTGACTGCTGCGCATCCTAACACCTCTTCTTTCTCCCAAGTGTCCTTAACCTTTCATCATTCATCCTCTCTACATGTTCAAATCATCTCAACTTGTTCACTTTCATTCTAGTCACAACGTCCGTTTTAAATCTGTCTCTCAACATTTGAAACTTTAAAACTATTTTAAACTATTATCGACCACAAAATCCTTCGAAAAATTCCGAATCACTCATAGTTATGACGACAAATTAATTTATAATTCTTCTTCTTCTTCCTCTAATGTTAGATCTGGGATCTGTTTGTTTCGGAGTTTGGTGCTCTTTCTTGGGATGTGGAAGACCAGCTATTCCTCCATCTTTTTGGTGGTCTTTCTGGCAGCCTTTGACCTATGGGGATTTCATTCGCAGCAACTTGGGCGAGTCTTGTTCCATCCATCCTATTAACACGGTCTCGCCAGAACCTCCTCCTCTTCCGGCTCAACGCACGCATTTATAATTGGGTATATGAATTTGCGAACAGACTACCTTTTATTGTAGTGGATTATACCTAGATATTATAATAGGAGGAGACATTGCATTATGCTGGACAGAGAGTAGAGGTATTGAGGGATTAAACAGAGGTATGATAACTCAACAGCAGTGGGAGAATACAGGGATAATTTGATTTAATTCAATCATCGCTTTAAAGGTACGTGAATCTGAATAAGTAGGGGGGGTAGCTACCTACACGATAATAGGTACAGGCAACATATAAAATTATGTTTTATAGGTACCTATATTCTTTTATTTATTTATTTGAATACTTTGTATAAATAACAAAAGTATAAGAAGTAGATAGCGTGCATTTGATGTGATCTACCTAACTGAGCGAGAGCCCGCACCAAGGTAGACCGATGCAGTGTTGAAAACACCCAAGCGCGACGATTGCTATTTACCCTACTTTTCACATTTACACAACATACACCTTCACACGCATATGTTTATCTAGTACAATTCAAAACTGTTTAGCTAGTCTTAACTAGTTAGTAAGTTACCTAATTTTGGTTAATAATCGATTCCTCCCCCCTCCTTTTAAATATTTTTACAGTGTCAAAGATGGCCGCGTTTTGACTAAAAGAAATCGGAGAGCGTGTATAATAAATTGCATGAACTGGAAGTAAGGTGTGTGTGAAAGAATAAGGCGATTTGGGATTTTATCCTCTCTACCTATATAGTATATAGATTAAAAAAAAACAATATGTCTACCTATATACCTATGTGTGTTTGTCTATTAATTCACCTGAACTTCATCGGGCACAAAAAACTAGTTCTCACCGAAGTGTAAAAACATTGACAATACATTTCTTTTGCAAAAAAATAAAGTGACTTTTATAAATGATGCATCAGGGCCGTGTTTGTGTCAATGAATTCTATCTGCTACAATCAATGCAGGGCCGATTTAGCTTAATACTTTCACGTCACTTTGATGGGACGATTGAAATCACCTCATACAACACCTGGACGGCGGATGCTACTGGTACATGGGAAATCAGATTGGAAACCGTAATGCTTTTGTTTAATTTGGATTCTGTCACTATTCAACTGTTTTTTTTTTCGTTTGTCTGTGCAACAACTTGCAAAACAATTATTTTCATTTTATATGTATTTTGAGGAGCTGAATTCGAATCCGAGGTTTGCCAACAAAATTTGGCGAAGGAACGTGGCGATATTTTAAAAATCGGGGGATATTTTGGCGTTTTTTGCTTTTAATTTTCGAATTAAAAGCAAAAAACGCCAAAATATCTATTATCAACTTTTTAAGCCAAACTATCGACTTTTTGAAAATTATCTTTCTGTGAATAATTCTAAAATGAAAGTATGTAAGTACTCATATGTATGTAAGTAGGTATATAAAATTTTCTACAAAATTAGTTTTTTTTTCTTTAAAATAAATAGTAGCTCAAAAACTGGCCAAATTTTCGTATTATTTTAAATTGTGAGAATTGAAAATGCATGGAGAACAGTTCACCTAGTTAGATTTATAACCAAATTTTATCAATTTTATTCATCAAATTTATGAGACATTTTTTACTTATTTGGAATCTGAAAACATGACTCAGTTTTCAGGATAAATGCTTTTTTAGAAATATCTAAAGTGAATAGTTTATTTTAGTCTGGAAATGTTTAAAATAAACTTTTGCAGCGCCATCTCTGTAAAATAAATGTAAATTCATCACCTGTAAGTGCCGGGCTCAGGTTGGATAGAATTATCTCATTACATTAAGTAGATCCACCTATCAGATAATTGGATCATTCTCATTGGACAGTGATAAGAGTGAAACTCCACTGTGATTGATCACCTCGCATTTACAGGTTGACACGTTCCATTTTCAAACTGTTTGAAAATTTGAAAAATGGAATACCTTCTATCTCCCTATTACTCATTTCGTATACCTATATTCGTACACTTATGTGTTTTTGCACCTTTAAAACAGAAAAATCCTAAGATATAGATTAGATTACTTAATACCAACACGGTATATCTCAATAATGGGGTAACAAGTGAATGCTGTGTGTATTATGTAGAAAGCACAATATTTTCTGCGCTAAAGTAATGTGACATTCAGAATGGGTGGCGAATCTTATTTATTTACACTTAAAGCGAACGAAATACAGGAATCAAAATATTTGTTCACTCTCCACATGACCCAACCAGCTCAACTATTTTCAGTAATTTGAAATACTAGTTGAAATTATCTAAATTACCTGTGTGTTTATCAGGAGCACAGACATTTCAGAGTGTATATTTACCTAAATATGTAGAAACATAAGATAAGTGAAGCTTCTTATAAATAGTATCATCGTAATAGATTGCATCAGGCATGTGTACAGTAGCACTCACTGAGTAGGTACCAGGTACCTCTATTATAATATCAGTAATGTGTGCATGTGGTACAGGAGAACAGAAGCAGCAGAACACCCTCATGGTGGAAATCTTCCCCCCGATTTAATAGGTAAAGGTATTAGGTGTTCACTTGTCCATCGCAATGTGGGGAGATCCCTCAAATATGCACACACACTCCTCCAAATAGTTCTCAAACTTTTCTCAAACAGAATTTACTTGTAATTTGTAATTGTGTATTTTACATTATACATGTTTTATATTACTTTTGAGATCCTCCTCGGAACACGAGTGATATACTCATATCCGGGGAGTAACAAGATCATTGCTTAATCATATTCTTACCATGTATTCAATAATTGTAAATTGTAAATGTATTTTATGTTAAATAAATAAATAAAAAAAAATAAAAAACTTTATTTTTAACACAAACCCAGATATGTTAGACTTCACAGTAAGCTACGTAAAGAGCTTGTGA
Source organism: Ceraclea dissimilis (assembly GCA_963576895.1). Classification (NCBI taxonomy): domain Eukaryota; kingdom Metazoa; phylum Arthropoda; class Insecta; order Trichoptera; family Leptoceridae; genus Ceraclea; species Ceraclea dissimilis. The sequence goes on from OY756370.1 coordinate 15,458,343, forward strand.
CTTGTGGGAAATGCAGAATAGGTACATTGTCAGCACCAGGATTCTAACCCGCCACCTCCTGCTTTGCCTTATCCAACCGTTAAAAAATTGACCTATCTGTTATTTAATCGAAATATGATTTTCTCGTAAATGAAAGTTTACGAATAGGGCTATTAATTGTCGCTGGGTTGGCTAGTTAAATCCTGGTCGCCAAAAAGGTGCTCCGACGCGGTTTTTTGCATTTTTTAGGAGTATGGTTATATATAGGAGAAAGTGGTCAATGGCAAAAATAATCCCTATACAATTGTCAACAATGCATTTTCATTTGACTAGCATTAAAAAAACGCAAATTTTGTTTTTTTGGTAAATAATTTGTAACTATATGTGCGCTTCATCAGGAATACTTATAAGTAAACCGACGAATTGCATGAATTTAACCATAAAAGTTCTCTCTGCACACCTCTAAATGGATACGACGTGGGGGGATTTTGAAATGAAAACAATCGTATAATCCATACGACATTTAATTTTGAATCGCCGTGCATTTTTTTATATCACGAAAATGTTGAGAATCATCGTATTAGCTACACCTATCAATCTACCTCCTCATGTGCTTGTAATATTATGTACGTAATCTCTTCCCATTCCTGTCAGCCTGATACTTTCAAATAATAATGCCAGTAGGTAGACACAGTAGGTATGTTGGGATATTTTTGTATTATGTTGTTTTGATTGTTTTTGTTAAGTTTAAAATAGTGTATTATTGTGTTTGTGGTGTTTATTTATGTGTTTATGTACGTCTGTTATCACATCGTGTATTAGCATGTAAGTACCTCTTTGTAAGAATAACCTGTACCTGGACTGGCGCTGAGGCAACAATAGTCGCTGTTAAGCTGGTCCAGGTCTTTTATACTTCATTAAATAAATAAATAAATAAATATTAGGATATTGGGATAGGGGGAGGGGGAGGGATATGCATTATCAATGTAAAGAAATTCTCATTGTTCTCATTCGCAATCAATAAAATCTGTCAGCGGGCAATTGAACTTACTTCGTGTTATTAATTTTCAGTCTGTTTGATTTTATGCTTGCCTGGTAGAAATTTTACAATTGGTTCGAAGTTTACCTAATCATATATGAAAAAATCTATTTATCTATCAATCTATACCCTCACGCCACGTCCCTTGCAGGGTAGGCAGAGAGAGGAGAGAACGCCAGAGAGCCCTATCCTTACACACACTCCTAGCTCCCGTCACATTCATGCAATCTGTCGTATACGCTATCCGATTCCTTTTACTCAAAACGCTTCCATCTTTAAGGATCTGGTCGACATGATCGTACCAGGCCAGTCTCGGGCGCCCGAGTTATAAAATTAAGCATGTAATTGTGGCATATGCAAAGGTGCATCGTAAATTTATTTCTATTAGAACAATGCGGAAACGTACCCATAAGTATGTAGATATTGACCTTTTAATTAAGATAAAAAAGATAATTCTTATATGCATGTGTGTAATATAAAATATACTAGTTGGTACTACCCGTCAAAATTGACGCAGGATCAAACACGTCTTTCTGAATTACCTCATAACGCATCATATTTAAGTTGAAATTCGGAATCAGCGCCCCCAAAAACATAAAGAACAATCAAAATACTTTTATATTTTTCCTGGATATGCCACAAAATTTTATACTATTTATTTATTTTTGTCGGTTTACATTGCTATTTTGTGAAAAGTTCCCGCCATCCTGTTCTAAATCATGTAGGCTAACAACTTTTGAATGTTTCACTACATTTTTTTTTCCATTTTAAAGGTGAAACATGCATTATAATTCAATAGGAAACAAGTAGGTAGGTACCAAAGCAAACACAGATTTTCATTTTATTATGATGAGTTTTATCTCTCCTATATGCATAGATTATTTTATTAACCCGTAGTAGAGTTCATAGGTCAAAATACATTTTATAAAAAATGTTAACTAAATTTCTTTTGTAAATTTATTAGGTAAGTACTTACATAAAATTTACTACCTAGTACTGCCTACTAAGGTTTGTTCTAAAAAGTGTATATTTTAATAATGGGGTAACCAGTGAATGCTGTGTACAGGTATCTATAATAAGGTATGCATAAGAAGTCCTAGTGGGGTTAACAATTATAAACACACATTGATGTTCAATAGAAATATGCGTCTATATTTTTTTAATAAAAAAATAATCTGGGTGTATCGTAGTAAACCCTAATACACCTTTGTACACTTCAAAGTATGTAAGTTTGAAAAGCTTGTGTCGTGAAGTAGAGTAGGTCGGCATCGGGGATCGAACCCGCGCCCACTGGATTAACTGTCGAGCCCTTTACCAACCAGGCTACCGACCATCTCTATATTATGCAAGTATTGTACCTACCTAATTTGCTTCAAATGTGTCGTTCACTAGGGCGAGTTGATGATCGTAATTGAGTGAATTCAAATATTTTTGGGCAGTGTTCACTAGGGCGAGCTGATGATCAAAATTAAGAGGTACTTAAGTTAATTTCAAAATTGAAGTTCAAGGGGATGACTTATCGGGAGAAAAACTGTCGAAGGGATAAACAACTGACAGGAAACGAACTGTCAGTGCACCGAAATGTTATATGGAAAGAATAATAATAATAGTAGTACTTTATTGAAATAATAGTTACAAATTAATTTGCATTATACTTAGATCTACCTAACTATGCAGAGCCCGTACTAAGGTAAATCAATTGCAGTCCTTTAGTTTCATTTGACTTTAGACTTTAGAAGAAAAAAAAACAAAAAGATGAAAGAAAACAATACAAAAAAATAAAAAAATAAGAAAAGCTGAGGAATGAGAAAAAAGGAAATTCTAAACCTAAAAGATTATACTATTTTATACTACATAAAAAAATGTGTGGTCTGCATAACTTAGGGCAAGTTTTCACGATCGAGTCCGGGTACTTTGACTAGTTTTTCTTAAGATCATCTTCTATTGTATAAAAATCAGCGCAGTATGTCAAATGACGTTTTATGACTGTGTTAACTAATATTACTATAGGTACACATATTATTATGTAGGTACACTTTCACTTATTTGTGTAGATGATTCGTTGCCCAATATAGGAATAAAATTATTAATAGAGGTTTGTAGGTAGGCTGCCATAGCTTCCACATAATTTATAGCCAATAAAATAGTGCAAGAATGTATTAGATACAGTCGTACTCATGTTTACGTATCATACCTATTCCTCTTCTTATTATTTTTTTATTTATTTGTAAAACAAACAGACAGTAGTAGTTAAGTATACCAATGGATGTTTGTTATCAATCTTAGATACCAACTATTAAAATTTATACATGGCAATTACTATTTACTTTAATGCTAATAATATACCTAGTGTGTATTTGAATATGAAAGAAGAACAATAGTACAACAATATAGATATTTGCACTTTTTCAATTGGCAATTCGCCCACACGTACTTTTTAGGACCCGACCTTTAAACTTACCCTGTGTAATGTGTATGTTGATGCATGTCAATGTTATTAAAAAAGGCGTTATAATTATTTCATTAGCCTCCATTAGCCTTCTTCCCTGCACTGCTGTATATAGGCCTCTTCCAACTGTTTCCACTCGTCTCTGCTCTGACCCTTCCGCATCCAGGTTCCCACAGCGATTTGGACAATGTCGACGGTATATCTCTTTAGTGGTCTTCCGACTCTCCTTATATCTTTCCACCACTTCAATATTCGTGGCGGCGCCCATGTGGTGTCACCCAGCCTGGCTATATGTCCTGCCCATTGCCACTTGAGTTTTGACACACGGCTCATGATATCGGCAACGTTGGTTCTCCGTCGAATTTCTTCATTTCAACACCAAAAATCTGTCGTTCCATGAACCTTTGTGTGCATCATACCTACTATTACCTCTCTGAAATCATAACCAAACTTACTTTCCGTATCCGGAACACTATCAAATCTTGTAACTCCAATGTTCGGCCACCCGGACACCACTGGCATTCGCCAGTACTGCATCCTCGGGCGTGCATGCCACTCTTGTTTGGGGACATGAAAACAGGTGACTGTGATCCTGTACAGCACCACACTCACGGGTGTCTTACTCTCTGTAACCCCATTTTTTAAGGTTACTGTAACAACGGGAGACACCACAATTCCGGTACATTGTCTCACACATGTCTTAAGAAAATTTGAAACTCTTTGGTAAATATGCAGTGACAACTGAATAATTCATAATCTGATTCCTGTGGGTATTATTGCTATAGAAAGACGTGCGTTTTGAATTCGTAATCTTATTTTTTTTAAGATACAGAATTCATAACTCTCGTCAGAATCATACTGACAGATCAGTCTTAAAAATTCATAATCTGAATATATGCGGAGAAAAATAATTAAATCCTAAGTATGCCTTTCCGCGCTTAGGTACTTAATAAACGATATGAATATTCATATTATAAATTTAGACAGGTAGGTATATATATTCTATTAGGCCAGCCTAAGGCGTCTTAAATAACAATATAATATCTGTAAGTAGTAAATGAAAAAAAAATTGCGGCAACAATATAAATCACAGACACGACAAAAGACAAAAGAGGCCGAATAAACAAATGATGCTCATTACAAAATTAATCACATTCATAATGTACATACACATTCACATTCGGAATGTATTACTTCATCGACTATGGAATTCATTCGATTTCGGTATTGTTTAAAATTTCAATTACTAATGAAGTGGGGCACCTACCTTCAAACTGGACAAAGCCACAGACAAAATTAATTAAGTGTTGCGAATGCGTCAATAATAATTAAACACCATAAGGTTATCAATCTATCACGTTAATAAGATTCCATAGATGTTATTGACAAGACGAAAAATGTTACTAATTAATAAGTTGAACATCATTTTCAAGGTGTTGTCGCGCCGGATAAATTTGGAATTTTTATTTTGATGAGAAAAAAATGCAACATTTTTTGTGCTCAGATAAGTAGACATGGATTTGAAACTCATTAACTTCGTCTACACCTTCGTCTTAGAATTGTAATAACTTCTAAGTAGGAAATTGAAATTGAAATTTTGCACATGTACGAGTATTTGATTTAGTTGACAGTTTAAAACTGGAGTAGATACTGTTTTATTATAAATACTTTTCAATCGCAAAATAAAATAAATTTAATTATATTTCAGATTCATACAATCAATTAAAGTTACTATTGAATATATATAACCTCTATAACCTCCAATGTCGTGCTTTGATTGCTTGATAGCCAGCTGGTTTGTTTACCTGTTAGTTTGTTAGGACGTTTTTCAAAGTGTTCAACTCGATTGGTCAGAATAATTGAAGTTCTTATCTCGTAATGAATGAACAACTTAGCATGGTCCATTAAAAGTTTATATTGTATTGTGCCAAATTATTTAAATCTCGATGTTTTCGACCGTTGGTACTTGGTGCAAGTCAATTTTTAAGGAAAAAAATGAAAAAAATAAATATTTAGATTAAAATCCACAAAAAATAGTTATTTTTTTATTCACATACGCCTGATGATGAGGGTGCAAATCTTCGAATACTAGTCGCGAAAGTCTTTTTTGTGGATTTTATTCTTAATATTTACTTAGTTATTTCATTTTTTTTCCCCAAATTATTTTATTTCATTTCTTGAAGCAAATAAAATTTTATATTCAATGAAAGTGGACAACACCTGTCAGGTAAAAAATAATGAATTGTGATTTTCAAAACATGATAATCCCCTATGATTGACTTCAAATTGCGTAGTTTTGTGTGCCATGTCATAATATTTAAAATACGAATGATAAATGAAGTTGCATTGTACTCTAACCGCGATGGTATTACTTCATGCTGCTTGTCATGCATGATACTCGTACGTTTGATCGTGAACGGTTCCCTTAAGAGTATACATATTAATATTTCATTTTTTTTTAAAAACGGGAACTTAGATCTCGACAACCGTTACTAAATATGCTTTGGAAAAAAAATAGAGTGGATACATTGAACCTTTATCTAGGGAATAACAGATTTTTTATATCTTGTACAGATTTCTCAAAAAAATATGTGAAAACACCTATGATCTTTTTCCGAGGGACAGAAAGTCATTTCCCGAAAGTCGCGGAGATTTTTTTTTTGTATTGATAATATGGATTAAAATGTAGGGAATAACCGAAAAACAAATTAATGAAGCGAAATTAACCCAAAGAAATAGAAAAAAACGCAATTTTTACTATTTTGTATTATGCGGTTGTTCATGCGATTTTGAACCTTAATGCTGTGGGAAATTACCGTGATGTCATAGTTTGGTCGGGAGCCTTAACAATATTTTCGCAATTTTAGTAGTACAAGGAGAAAAGGTCAAAACGTAGAAAAAACAATCAGCAACTCATCAATATACCGATATGTCAAACCAGTCAATCGGAACATCGCATGCCATTAATTGGGCACTTGGTCAATATTGTGCGCAATGATAAATGATTCGGTGTAGAGCGTTCTGTCTGCCCCAAATTGTGCAACATTCAGAATGGTCGGCAATTATTTAACCATTAATACTGGATTTTTAATGATTGATTTGGCATTAAGAGTATGCATATTGACATATCAAAAATTTCTAAAAAAAGGAGACCTTAGATCTCGACATCCGTTACTAAGTATGATTTGGAAAAAAATTGATGGAAATAAGCGTTTTTTTTAATATTATGTAGGTATAGATTTCTCAAAAAAAACAAAACAAATGAAAATACAGCTCTGATATTTTTTTCCGAAAGTCAGAAAGCCGTTTCCTGAAAGTAGCGGAGTAAATATTGTTTTTGTGTGTTGATAAAATGCATTAAAATCTAAATAACCCTAAAAGTTTTTTGATAGAAGCGAAACTAACCCCAAAAAATGGGAAAATACGCTTTTTTTACCATTTTATTATGAGATTGTTCACGCGATTTTTAATCTTAATGCCGTGGGAAATATAGTTAAGCCTTATTACATAGTATATTTTCAATAGTTCTTAAAAACACTTGTCTATATTGGAATAATACCCACAGTCCAGGAAGCTGTATGTCTATTATTGTCCATTCGCAACTATTTACTGAAATCACTCAATATTGTAAAACACAAAATGAACTACTTAACGATGAATGGAAATGAACCTTGAAATATGACAGAAATGTTTTTATTTTTTTCGTTTACCGTTTTAAGTTTTAACCCACGCGGTAGCAGAATAATTATTCACCCAAGATTCGGTTAATGAGTAAGGAAATGTATAAATAAGTAAATAAATAGTAAAATACTGTTATGTAATACAATAAACAATGCTATTTTAATGTTATTTACTTAAAATATTAACATAATTAATGTACATACTTAATATGAGTATGTCGTAGTAGATGTGTTCAAATTGAAAGTATTTTCAAATGACTAGGTAGTGGGTGACTTTCTCTAGTGCATTGTATAACAGATATTCCTGAAAATAATACCCTGAACATTTGTTCCAAAGGAAAGTATTTCCTCCGCGAAAGTCGTAGAGAGAAAATATTTTTTCTAGTGGTAGCATGCATTACCATAGAACTTTATTAGGAAAGAAAAATTGTCTCCAAAAAATGTACCCCATTTCTAAATTTGTTCATGTGTAACATTTCGATGTTTATTGATCTTCTAGACCTTTGTGGCGTATTATCAAGTTTTCCCACTGCTTATAGTTCTTAGATTAAATAAATAAATAAATAAAAACTTTGTAAATTAAATAAATAAATAAAAAATTGAAGTAATGACATGCATTAAACAGATGGCGGGTTTATTGCCATGGGCAATATCTGCCAACCAACCACTTGACAAAATAATAAAAAGCATAATGTGCGTACAAAAATGTACCTGATCATTAATTAACTGATCGAGCTTTCGTTACCATCATGAAGATGTTACCAGCAACGGTAGAGAAAGCTCGATCAGTCAATCAAAGAAATACACGCAGTGAGAAAACCCGACAAAACGCTCATTTGATGTTCATTCTAATTTAAGATATTACCCGCAACAGACATTTGACAGGTTTTACAATGGGTGATAAAAATGCATGAACCAATCGATCGTTTGTCTGAGATGATGTCTGTCTATGGTATCTATGGATTCTATGGCTTCTATGGTATGTAGGCCACAGATAATGGTGCTACAACACAATGTACTCGTACAAGTACATCACATTTCAAATATTGCACATGATTACGTAAACTTATCATAAAATAAATAGGTACAATAGGTTATATCATCATATACAGTCGATCAAGAAAGAAGTGGTCTCGGGTTATTTGGGAACTACAGTTTTTTTTGCTGGCAATAATGTCATTTCTATTGAAATTCTAGAAGTGTTGTCACCATGGTTGCAAAAAATCATTCATTGAGATCTCTCTTTCGGCAGCGATAATCCTGCCATCTTCAGGATGAAGAAGTAAATCCATATTATTTTAATTCAATTAACTCCACTATTTTTTTATAAATTTCGAGTGTCCTGCAAAAGTCAGATGTTCGTAAAAGTTTCATAATATATTTCGCATGTTTTTTAGCAATGAGGTTCACTATCCATTCCGAATCTTTTAAAAATGTAAGTGTATATGTAGTTGTGTATTGCAAGTGTGTGTGTTTGAGTGTGTTTGAGTGTGTTTGAGTGTGTGTGAATGTAAATCTCAAAAAGTAGGGTAAATAGCCATCGTCGCGTTGTCCATATAAAAAGGTTGTTTAAAACTGCTTCGGTCTACCTTAGTAATGACTCAAGCTTAGTTAGGTAGATATTCTAGTGTTTTTGGTGCACATTCTGTATAAATAAATAAATAAATAAAAAAATGGTTCAAAAAAGAGGGTGTCCTATTTCCACTGTAAAAAATATTTACAACTTTATAATATTTAACGGAATTAAGTACCAGGAATGCATAATGAGACAAGGGGTGAATGGTAAATAAGACGTAAGCAGATATAATTTTCTACTGGAGGTGGTAGTAGGAGGTGGCTGGTATTGTTAGGTATCAGGAGTACATGACTTGTAGTGGGTGGACAGATGGGTGGCAGAGTGTACCTATATAATAATAGGTATACCTATGTCGATGTCAAAATGTAATTAATTATGAATTCATGGCGGTACCTGGTGAAAAACGTCACCTAAATATGAATGAACGAAGCGAAAACTTTTCACTTCAATTTGTTATTTGTTCAGCAAAAGATATCATCATAAAAAAACATTTTTTTTTTAATAAAAAGGATCTCGACTGGCATACACAAGCCCAAATACTTTCCTGCGCACCTTACACTAGGCTGAAAGCCTGTATCGCAAAGTGTGGAATACATCGCCAGCGCTGGGGTTTGAACCTGGCATCTCCCGCTTGACAGACTGCCGTCTCGACCGCCTGCGCCAACCATGTACTAGGTTTTGTACTGCATGTTTCAGGTACTATGTTTCTTTTAAATTGAAATATTCCTGTTAAACTAGGTATCGGGATGACTGTAAGATATGAAGTTTGCCCTTTGGTTCACTAGTGTCTTGTTTTGTAACTGTTTATGATTTTTTTACTAATAAAGAAAACGTAAAGAAAACAAAATTGCTATTACTGTGTTTAAAAGATATAGAGGAAGTTACATTTTTTCGCTACTTTCTAATTGCCTTTTAGGGATGTTGTTTGAAAAGAATAGAAAATTTTCGGATGGTCAGAGTAAGTTGGCAACATTTGCAATGGTGCCAGTTTGAGATACTTTTTTGTTCAAATGAATTATTGAAGCATTATGTTCTTTTTTCCTCCGCTAAAACTCCCTTAACTTGATTTCTGTAGAACTGCTCTGTAAGATTTTCGTCATTATAACTCACATTTAAAAAGTGCAGTGTGAGAAAATTACGGACCATTGACAGCCTGCTCCTATGACAAGATTCGACAATTAGGGCTACCAACAATACAATCTTGAACTCCACTCGCAGCTAACGTCCGCCGGCTGCCAAGATATAGTAAATAGATAATAAGTATCACTTATTCAGAACATTTCTTCACAAATAATTTGACAGAAGACGTCTTTGTGTAAACAGCTTACGAATAAGTTTAATGTAGGATGATTTGCAGTTAAGTAGGCGCGTGTTATCCTCGCTACCATCTTTCGCTTCTTCTTTTTTGTCATCGCCACATTTCCGGCACGAGGAGGAGGAGGCTGGCTCCTGCCTGCACTGTGGGATGGGAGTAGACCTGGAGGATGGAGGAACAGGAGAACATAGCGTAGGAGTAGTAGAGGATAAAAGACACCTTGAAGGTATACAGTATAATACGTAGTACGAGTATATTCAGTTACAATGAATAATGATGTTATTCAATATACTTGCTAGAATATAAATTATTGTTTAAAGGATCAATCTATAGAGGAAACCGTGAAAGGAAAGCAGAATCACGTATAATTTGTGTATAGGTACGAGTATGCGATATTAAAGTTCAATACACAATGATATTGTCTTAAGGGCTTGGTACCAAGAATGACGTCACAGTCATTTCCCACGGCATTAAGATTCAAAATCGCATGAACAATCGCATGATAAAATTGTAAAAATAGCGTTTTTCCATTTTTGGGGTTAATTTCGCTTCGATTAAAAAACTTTTACGGTTATTCCCTAGATTTTAATGCATATTATCAGTACCTACAACAAAAATAATTTCTCTTCGACTTTCGGGAAACGAGTTTCTGTCTTTCGGAAAAAAAGATCAGAGGTGTTAAAAAAATACGGTTTTTCCCTAGATAAAGGTTCATTGTATCTACTCTACCCTATTCCAAAGCATATTATTAGTAACGGTTGTCGAGATCTAAGGTCTCCCGTTTGTATAAATTCTTGAAATGTCAATATGCATACTCTTAAAGGTTCCATTATATTTTGTGGAACCACCACTATATTCTGATAATCTTTCTTTAGATGTGCTTTCATCAGAGAGTTGAGTGAATGTAAAACGGATGTTGTAACTAGAATGAGAGTGAAAAAGTTGAGATGGTTGGGACATGTAGAGAGGATGAATGATGAAAGGATTACAAAGGAAATATACCTGGGAGAAAGAAGACAATGGATTTTGGAATTTGGACAAGGAATTTTGGTAGTCCAAGAAGCACGTGGCTTGACCATGCAGACCAGATTCTCAAGAACGGACGTGTTTTGAGTAAAAGGAATCGTAAAGTCGTTTTCTTTTCTATTATCTTTCTTGTATGCTGCTTCCGTCCTCTATATTAAAGTATTCCTTATATTTTCTATTCAAAAACAAAAAAAAACAGATCTACATCACGACCTTCTTCAATCTTCATTCAGTCTCAGAATAACAAATTCACCTGCGGCACCATTTACTCGTTTTTTATGTCATAGCAATACCTTAATTTTATCACCCCCCCCCCCCCCTCCGCATAGGATGAAACTGGCGACGCCTCTGATAAGGTATGTTTCATGTTTGATTTCAAAAATACCACAAAAGCACAACTAAGTAAGTACCTAAGTGTCCCCCCTAATAAAAATAATAATTGATTGTGTCTGATGTTAAAAAATGTAGAATTTTCCTCCCCTGCTCCCCCTTCCTCCCTCTCCGATGTCAAATTCTCTGAAAATATTTCCTGCTGAGGGATGACAGGTATTTCACGCCGACCCCAAATAACTCAAAACCCCATTTTTCAACATATTCTAACTAGTTGAGATTAATAATGGTACAAGTCAGGAAGTATATGAAATTGATGCAAAATAATCTAGCAATCAAAAAGAAATATAATTAAAGAATTGTTTTTTGAAACCATCGGAGACAATAAAACGTGTTTTTGTCACCTGAAAGAGAAATTAAATATAAACTCTATTAAAGTAATCGCATTCATTGTTTATTGTTGTTTATCATCCTTAGACCCTGAAGACCCCTGACTTGGACTCCTCAGTTTTACATATAATTAGATAAATAATAATTAAATGGAATATACCGCAGGTATTATGCACAATATCAATGCTAAAGAGTGTAAAGGGCTATGTTAGCATTTCGTCAGAGGCAGTAACATAGTATGAAGCATTACACAATTGACGGTTTTATTGTCATTGGCAATATCTGCTAATGCAAAAAAAGAGTTCTGGGATATTGGAAAAATCCTAAAATTCGAAGAGGAAAATGTGGACTCAGTCATCAACAACTACAGATGAAATTAAGAAATTATTAAAAAGCGTTGAAAAAAGGTGATCATTTTCTGAAAAGTAAAATATTACTTATTCTATTTGACTTGTACACCCGAAACACCAAAACGATTCATTGTTTTCTGCGTGGAAACGAATGGGGAAATTAAAATTCAATCGGACACACGGGCACGCGACACGTGACGTCACGCAGACAGGCGCTTCATTCCTGGGACCTACCTGACAGTTATACAGGACCTACCTTCCTATTATGTTCACGCTAATTTTAAAGTATTTTCACGGGGAATTCTCCCGTGTCAGGCCGTGTGGTTTGTTATGTAGATGCGTTGGCATTTAGCGTCATGTTTTTTTTATTGCACACTTTTTCTGTTCCATTCTATCCCCTCATGCCGCGCCCCTTTGAGAATCAGTTTGAATGGCGAACTTTATTCCTGAAAAAGATGTGAAGTATCTTGTGTACTTATTGTTTTTTAAACACCAGAGTTTTACAGGACACTCAAAAAATTTCAAAGAGAGGAGTAATCGAATAAAAAAAGTTAAATTTCTATGATACCACCAGACCACCTATACCTAGTACTCGTATCTATCTATCTATCTACGTTGTTATATTATATTCCATCCCCTCACGCTGCATCCCCTGCAGGGTAGGCTGAGAGGACAGATCGTGAGTCTTCCCTATCCTTACACACAATTTCTTGCTTCGGTTACATTCATACAGTTCGTCATTACTCAGAACACGTCCGTTCTTGAGAATCTGGTCTGCATGATCAAGTCATGTGGTTCTTGGACGGCCGCGTTTTCTCACACCCCTTCTTTCCCCCAGGTATATTTTCTTTGTTATCCTTTCATCGTTCATTCATAATCACTTCGTTTCTTATGATATCTCTCAACGTTTTTCCACACATTCTTCTTAGCGATCTCGTCGCAACAGCATTCACACCTAATTCGTCTTTTCGTCATGTCCATGTCTCGCTAGCATACCTATACCAGTCCAGAGCTTTTTAAAAAATACGTAGCTACTTTGGTATGAGGTACGTATCTATTTAAATGTTATGTATCTACTTAAAAATATAACAAAAGACACTTTCGTCGAAATCATCCCTTTCCATACGAGACTTAGAGAAAATAAAGGGAATTGAAACGATTATATAGAGGAGAAAGAAAAAAAAAACACATTTCTTTCAAATTCCTTTAAGTGAAGGAGAAAATGATGTTTTTTAAAAGGTAGGACTTAAGTGTGAGGATATAGAATTAGGGTAGTAATTGAATTGGATGGGGTAAAGACCTACCTGACTGGATCTATAAACAGCCCCCATGGATGTGAAGACGATTACCTACGAAATCTACCTACGCCTTTTTTTATATTACTTATACCATTATTGAGCTGAGTCTATCTAGTAAATATATCCACTTATTTTTTTTTAGAATTGTCACGATTGTATAAAGATATTCTCTTCGTGTATATTTTCAACACTTTTTTTTTCAGAGAATACATCGCCAGACTTTAAGAGTAGGCATATTCACATTGCATAAAAAAAAGAAATTTTGAGGAGGGTATCCACTATTCAAGAAATTTTGGACCCCAAATTATATTATTGTGCTAAATGATGAATCAGACAGTAACAGATATTTACAGAATAGACTTCCTTAATTAAGAGCAGGCATATCGATGATAAAAAAAAAAAGAAACGGTAGACTTTAGATCTCGACAACCTTACTAAATATGCTTTGAAAAAAAAACAGCGTAGATACATCAAACTTTCATCTAATGAATGACCGTAAAAGTTTTTTTTAATATCTCGTATAGATTTCTAAAAAAAATGTGAAAAACACGTCAAGTTTTTAATCGAAAGACAGAAACTCTTTTGCGGAAAGTTGCAAAGAATAAATATTCTTCATATTGATAATATGCATCTAGTGAATGACCGTAAAAGTTTTTTGAATGAAGCGAAATTAAACCAATAAATTTTCATGCGATTGTTCATGCAATTTTGAACCTCAATGCCGCGGGAAATGACCCCAGCTTTAATTTTAATACTCAACGTTCCTTTTTAGAACATACTTACGACAGACATACACACGCAGACAACATCAAATTCACCAGACATTTAATTAATCACATGATATTAAAATAACGCATTGCTAATTAAAATAATTAGAATTGTTTTTAGAATAAAATGAGTATTAATTAATTATAATTAGAATCGGACACAGTGAATGATGAACACAAAGTGAATATTTAAATGATTCGCTAATCTGAATTATACTACTCGCATTCTCTAATGTAATAATAGATTAATTATTTAGTATTTAATTAAAGGTAGGCAATAATGGGTTAACACGTAGATATTGTCCATACTAATTGGCGAATAATTAAATATAGATAATAAGTATATACCAACCTAAAATTACCCCCTGAAACTATCACAGGTTTTCATAATATTTTCATTCTAATGACCTTTTTTCTTATTTAATAAAACACTTTAAAAGTATGCATATTGACTTGTTCTTCTTCTTTGCCCTCGCCTTTGTCCTATTCACTTGTGGCCGGCTCTCCTATTTCTTATCCTCCAATTCCTTCTGTCCCCCGCATCCTCCGCACGAAGCCTCGCCTCCTTTAAGTCTCTCGCGATTGTGGACATCCATCTGCCGGTATTCTGGGCCCTACTTCAATGACCATTGCCCTTTTGATCATGTTGCATATTGACATATCAAAAAATTTTAAAAACAGGAGACCTTGGAACTCGACAACCGTTATTTAGTATGCTTTTGAAAAAAAAATAGAGAAGATACATTGAACCTATATCTTGGAAATAAACTTAAAAGATTTTTTTACATCTTGTATAGATCTCTAATAAAAAGTGTGAAAAACACCTCTGATCTTTTTTCTGAAAGATAGAAACTCGTTTCCCAAAAGTCGCGGAGTAAATATTGTTTTTTTTTGGTATTGATGTTATGCATTAAAATCTAGGAAATAACCATATAAGATTTAATACTGTGATGTAACTAAATACCATACGCTAAATAAATAAAAAGATAACGTAAACGTGATATGTGAGCACTACCTATAATATTCGGTGTTACGTTCACGTCAACGTACGGTTCAGGCTGCATAGGTAACGTAAATTTTAGTATTTTATGCAATCAATGCATTCCTGGGTAATGGTATTCATGTGCAGCGCCTACAAATTGTATGTATTAGAATTAGTATAATGGAATATGTCCCGTGCCTGTGATAGGCAACCTTTTCAAATTTCTTCTTCAGCCTTCTCCCGTGCTCTGCTGGATGTAGGTATACTAGTCGCGGGAGGTTAATGCTGGCGCCACATGTTCGACGAGTCTCAGCGTCTGTTCACGAGCACCAATCATTCACGGATGCTCGGTAAATTTGGAAAACCATCCACACGCTCCCGACCGCGCTTGTATATTATGGATAAGCGAGCATGACGGACGTCTGGATTGTGTCGGCTATAACTTTCAGCATAACGTATCTTTATTGTAAAAATAAAACTAAAATGAAAAGAAAACGAAAAATACAGCGAAAGAGATGGTGGATGTTAAAAATTCATAGAAACCGTACCAGTTTAATATTTAATTATTATATTATTATAACTTCATTCATGTAATATGATTTTTATGTAGTTTCATGTGTGTATTTAATATTTTTATTATTTTTTCGTTTTATAATTAAAATTCGATAATAATCATAAAATACCTTCTTACCTTTATATACCTATATATTTTTACTTTTGTTCTGTTATTTTCTCTCTGCGTGTGTGATATGCATTGTGAAAATGCATTATGTAGGTACTTATACTTACATATATACTTCTTTTAGTTTCCTTGTTCTTTTACTATGAGGCTAATTGTATACTTTTAATCCAGTCAAATTATACTCAATGCAGTTTCTCGATGGAGAGTTGTGGGGTAGTCTGGATTTCTTTCATGCTATACGTTTTTTGGGGTGCTGAATGCCAACAAAATTTCTTGACGGAACGTGGCATTAATAATGGAAAAAATGGCGAAAATTTCCATATTCTGGCGATTTCTGCATATGAACTTGACAACTATCAACTTTTTGTAGGTTATCTTTTTAGCAGAATGAAATTACATAAAATTTCCTACAAAGGCATATTAAATTTTTCTCTAAAATAAATGGGAACGGAGCTGTCAAAGTCCAAAAAACATATTTTTGTGTTGTTTTACTCGTACATTACGAGAATCGAAAATGCATTGAGAAAGTTCACCTTGTTTCATTCACAACCAAATTTAAACAATTATTCTTTAAATTTATGAGTCACACTCTACCTTGTTGGAATCAGTAAACATAACGAATGTTTTCAACAAAAAAAAAAAACATTTAAAAACACCGTGAAGTATTTAAGCTAGAAATGTTTAAATAACTTTATTTAAAATGTAGTGAATTGTTTAGGCTGAAAATGGTTACACCTTTTTTGTTTAAACATTTCACTACCTATATTTTTAAATAAAATTTACCCTGAAAACTCTCTTCATATTTACTGATAACAGCGAGGTAAAATGCAGCTATTTCTATTACAACAATAATACGAGACGTCCGTCTTTCCCCTGCTAATGCACAAACGCTACTAAGTTCGCACGAACGTGTGGACGCTTCGCAAGTTTTTTGCCGCAAGCTTCCTTTGATCTTTGAAGTACCGTGAACACTCAGTCGAAATGTTCACGTTCCTTCACGAGACAAGGCAAACGCCCATCCACACGCTCGGAGGTTGTGAACAGTCGTGGAAACTTGGCAAGCATGTAGCGCCAGCATTAGAGCCTTTTTTATAGTGTGAGACAGCGTAAATACACGCAAGTCCGTACACGCAGTTATAGTAGGATTAGTGAGCGCACAATCAACAAGAATGCACACAGATGCGTTAGGCAGGTATATCTGTCGTATTCCATCCTTTATGAACACTAAAAATAGGGTCTTAAACTCGCGAGACTTCTATACGCCTCTTTCATTTTCCTTCAATACTGTCCTTTCGCATCCAGGTTTTTTCAGGAATTCAGGTACTTTCACGAATCCAACTTTTTTTATGGTCTCCGTATGTTTTTTATTATCTCGTGTACTTTTTTTTTATTATTTAAACTTAAAGTAAACAACAAACACATATAAATATACAAAATGGACATAGTACAGATTATAAAACGTTGTTCACTAGGGCGAACTTATCGCAGAACTGCGATTTCTTCCAGTTAACCCCAATAGCTGTACCTATATATTTTTCTCATAAACGAAAAAATACTAGGACAATGCCACATCAGCCCACGAGAAAATAACATAAACTCAAAACGAGGTTCCACCATACAAGAAAAAATTGTGATAACTGTAAAAATTACATAAATATTACCTCCTTATGAAAAACATTATTTTTTTTAATTGTAGACAAAACATCTTAAGCACCCCTTTTTTATAACCTATCTTTTTGGGGTCCAAGCGGACCCCGCGCGACTAATGGTGTAAGTTTTTTGGCGCGCCTAATAAAAGGCTGCAAAATCACCCGTAGACGAATGCCACATTGAAGTTAGGAGAAGAAATAATTAAAGGTTATTTAATTGGTTAATCTCGATGTCTTTGACCGTCAGTACATGGTGGAAGTCCATTTTTAATCGAACACTAGTCGCGTAATCTAAAGTCATTTATGTAAATTTTAATCTAAATATTTAGTCTTTCATTTTATGTACCTTAATTAATAAGTTATTTACCCTTCAGGACTCTGATGAAAATCCCAACAATGTTTTTTTTACCCTAATTCATTTAATATTACAAATTTCAACCATTGGTTTATTACGACTATCTAACCTATCTAGATAGTATGATCGTCTACCATCTACCACCCTTTACCATAATGATAAACCACATTTCATTCAATTAAAATTATATGATTATTCACGTGTGTGGTTTAACACCCGCTGACGTTTCATTCAGTCGGAACGTATGGTCACCCCGCCCCGAAACACACCTTATATGATTTATATTAATGTTCATTTTATTAAATAACGAAATATTTATTTTTATCTTCTTCTTCAGCCCTCTTCCCTCCACTGCTGGATGTAGGCCTCTAACATCCCCTTACACTCATCTCTGTTCTCCCCCCTTCGAATTCATTTTGTACTGACTTGTTGGACTATCCATGAATAAAACTCATATACTTTTCATTTTAAATCAGTTCATAAATATATTTTATATCAGTTTTTATTTTTTTTTAACTTCAAACCGCTCTCCTGTAAAGTTGAAAAGTGGGGCTTTATTCAAAGTGAAGAAAGAGCGGCGATATGTGGAAATTGCACAAAACACACCCAAATATTGCAGGAGCTTGGTGGATTCTTTCGCTTTCAAAGAGGAACATGTTTGTTCAGAATCCAAAGAGGAACAAAAAAACAATGGATAACATAGTGTTTTGGCGTAATATTAAATAACAAAGTACTAGTCAAAGTACAAAAAAAGTAATAATTTTTAAAAACAAGAAACCTTAATATCCATTTGATTAAATAACCTTGTTTTTCCTTTATGAGAAAAACAAGCGGGAAATCACAGCATGTCAACGTCGCTTCAGCCATTACGTGTATTATCAAGGTACACGCAAAATGGCCGACGTAGGTAAACGTGTTTCCGCCATTACCGACCGCAGCGCCCCGCGGCGTTGTCCTCTACCATGCTGTGTGACTGTGTTGCTAGGTAACTTAATAATGTCTTCGCAGCTGGACTCCAAAACAATAATATTGATGGATCTTTTTAAGTGCTTTTTGTCCCTACCTAGGAGAAAAGTATTATGTACCAACTACATTTATTCTAAAAGAGTAACGTTGGAAAATTTGCAGCCATAATATTCTAGCTTATAAAGTATATATTTATTTATCCCCTCATAACCTCAAACTAGATCCGATTCTTTAAAATTTCGAACTATGAGGTATGAAAGTTCCGTTAAAAGGGCTATTTCCTGAGAATATGCAGACTTTTTGGGTTATTAGTAAGGTACTATGTTAACAGATCTGCGGTTCCATTTACTCAGTACTGCCTGTCATTGAGAATCTGGTCAACCTGATGGTTCAAATCTATCAGCTATGTTTCATAAAACTTCCTCTTTTAGCCATACATTCTTATCTAACTTATTTCTTTTAAGTATAGAAAACATATCTAAGTTTATCGAAATAATTAATTTCGCGGTTACCTATAGAAGCTTGTGTCGCGAAGCGGGGTAGGTCAATAAAGGGGATCAAAACCCACCCAATTTATAGACCACCTTCCACCATACTTTTTCTGGATACTTATTTCAATAATTCTAAATTTAAGAATTTACCTTTTGTCAAATTTCTTAACATTTATGAAAAATCTTCAAATATTTTCAAAGAAAAAACACTTCTCTCAAGTCCTTTTTTAAAGCAGTTATCTAAAACTAAAACTTCTCTCGTTCAGTGTTTTGTTTGTGCGTGCTATCGCTTCATACTATCACGTCGATTAGTTTTATATCTCTAACACCGGAAGTTCACGTAAAAAATAGCAGAACTAACCGGATGTGTACATGTGTACGGCCATAGATGGGAGGGTTGGTCATTCAGATATTGTCATCTTCCGGCGGAAGGGTGTTGTAGGGCCATAGGGATTTCGTAAGGGTGGTCTACCTAATACAGGGATGAACTCATCATTGAAAAACCCTTTTTCTCAACCTATTGTTTTTTTGTTTTTTTGTTTTCTTTTTCATTTTTACACTCTTCTATTCAACTTCATAGTTTCCCTTTCAAATTTTAAAAACTTCACAAAACGTACCAGCACCTTGAAATTTTGCACACTTTATTTTTATAAATGATTTTGGCCGCACATCAAAACTCAAATATTATTTTTCAGACTTTACAGTAAAATAAAAGTTTATGTTGTGAAGTGCAGTATATATAATCAGCTCCAAGATTTGAACCCGGCACTTATTATTTACCCAGAGCTTTTAATTTTCTTTTTTTTTGCAAACTAAATTTTTGACTTAATAAAAAAAATTTAAAATAAATAATAAAATAAATTTAATAAATAAATAATAAAATAAATTTTAAATTTTTTTTTTTTTTTAATAAATAAATTTTTGAAAAATATGCTATCAATACAATATCAGAACAACAACGTGCCAGATGGATCGGCCACATAGTGCGACAAGAGGGACTCTTATATGAATTAATTGAAGGAATTAACGAGGGGACAAACTACAGAGGATGACCAAGGAAAGAATACCTGGACGACCTGTGCCAGGATATGGGCTTCAAATCATATAATGAGTTTAAAAGAACTGAGATCAGTGGACGAGGTGACATGGGGCTTTGCTGCAAACCAATCGTAACGATTTATAATGGAGAGGGATGTACCATTAAATAAGTCTGGACTTTTTTATTTTCCCAGAAAAAAAAACCCTGTCTTAACGCGGGGTGATATATGACATTATATCTCCCGAAAAAATCTTTGTTATAGTGGTGGTGGATGGATTATGAGGTGGAACTATGAAACTAAGGTGGAATGGAGGTACAGATATAAGAAATGTGTGTAGGAACTCTTCGGCCGCAGACCAGCGGGCGTCCAGTTCCAGAAATATCTCTAGGGATGGTGTCTGTATTATTGTTTTTACAGGAACTCAAGGGCGGGGAAAAGAATATTGATGAAACGAATGTGGAAATAGTTTTTTAACGACTCCAGTATTGACTTTACCATAAATTTTGTCAATTTTATTATTTTTGGTTCTTTTTTCCTATCCAATATATAAAAATGCGTTGTGCCCGTATGTCGTGTTGGAAAAAATGTAGTAGACCGTCTCCCAATAATAAGGTGGTAACTGAAAACACCAAATTTTGAAAAAAAAGAGATCAAAGTTTCTTTTACAAACAGATGGAACCTTATTACTCTCGTTATTTACAAAACTACCCCACTTTATAAGGTCTTTTTTCCTAATTTTCCGTAATCATTTGTTATACTGAGATGACACGAATACAAATTGGCAGTATTCCTACCTTAATGCTACACTGTGGGAACTCTCTTGGGGACGGCGCAGGGTTGATGTTCCGATACTCACGAGTCGGCAAAGGTTGGCGTAATTAATCACTTTGTAATGTTTAACCATTTCTCCACATCTACAAGTAAACTTGTAGGTAATTTTCATTCACGCCGTTTCACAATGCACTAATATTTCGATACTAACGCCATCTATTGAGAAGTGGACGCGCCATTTAGTAATTTCTCCTTTTTTGTCAGGCTTTTAAACACTAGTTTGGTAATATTTTTGTAGAAGAATTACTAAGGGTAGACGGTTTTTTTCATTTGACCAATCCATTACGGTGATCAAAGTGAGATATGATCGAGTTGTCATCAGAAATTTGGTTTTATGATCGCGTCTTGTAATTCATGGACATATTAAAGGAAGATTTGTATCATTTTTTATGGGCACTGGGCATAATTCTTAATCTGATACATAACCTAGACATCTAAATCTTTTAATGATAAATTCTATTCTATCCCCCACAACGCGTACCTTGCAGGGTAGGCAGAGAGAACAGATCGCTAGAATTTCCTATCCATACCCCCCCTTCTTGCTTGCGTCACATTTATGCAATTCTTCATACACACTTTACGATTCCTTCTACTCAAAAACACGTCCGTCCTTGAGTATCTGATTGACATGGTCCAGTCCAAGTGGTTCACGGACGGCCGCGTTTCCTTACATCTCTTCTTTCTCGCAGGCATATTTATTTTCTTTGTTATTCTTTCACCATTCATCCTCTCTACATGTCCCTACCATCTCAAATTGTTCGCTTTAATTCCAATTACTAATAACATCCATCTTACAGTAATTTGTCAAAAAAATATTTAAGAACTAAAATTTACCAATTGAAACGTGTTCACAATATAAAAGAGCCACAATTTTAAACCGTCACCCAAAAGAAAATGTGTATAAAATTTCAAGGTGTAGGGACATTGACGAAATTTGGCGAGGAAAATGTAGACGCAGACAACTACAGAGGAAGTTAAATAAATGTGGTTAAATGAACGGTTGGCGCAGTTGGTTGAGGCGGTAGTCTCTCAAGCGGAAGGTTCCAGGTTCGAACCCCGGCGGTGGCGATGTATTCCACACTTTGCGATACAGGCTTTTAAAGCCTAGTGAAACGTGTGTAGAAAAGGATTTGGGTTTGTGTATGCTGGGCAAGAACATTTAAAAAAATGCGTAGTAAAAATATAAAGAGAAAACTTATTTTATACTTTCATAGGTGGAATAAAATACATATTCTCTCCAAGGAAATCGTCTTCCAGAATCCACCATGATAAAAAATGAAGTTCTCGGTGATTAATGACCAATAGTTTATCAAAAATGTTTAGATTTTTTATTATTTATATCTTCCATCTTTTCATTGTTGGTGGAGAACCTTTCCTGTACACTTTTTTATGGACCTGGGGTTGATTTTACCCCCTCGAAGGGAAACGAAGGTTAGATTTATTTATTGCTCCGATTCTGAATACATACCTACGTCAAAAATATACCTTCTTTTTTTAACATCCAGGAATCATATTTCATAAGTTTTCTATTGACCAAATATAGAATTTACTTGAAAATATTCTAACCTTCACGCCGAGTCCCTTGCGAGGAATACAGAGAAAATAAACGCTTGATTTCCCTATTCTTAAACACATTAAATTTTTGGTTCCGTCACATTAATGCAATTCGTTATATAAAATTCTACGATTCGTTTTACTCAAAACACATCTGTTCTTGAGGATTTGGTCGACAAATCTTCATCGGTCCAGGTTAGTCTCGGATGGCCATGTTTCCTTACACATGTTGACCTACTTTTTCTAATGCCCAGACCATATAAGCATTCTAAGCTAAGTAAACAAATATATATGCTAAACAGATATGTGTGTGTCAACAATAAGATTGAATGAAATGTCTCCATTGAAAGGCATCGCTACATCTTATAGTGCTTACAAACTGTTGCGTAATTTATAACGACTTTCTTCTTCTTGTTCTTCATCTTCATCAGCCTATCCCTGTCCACTCCTGAACAAAGGCCTCCTCCACTTGCCTCCATGTTGTCATGCCTGGTGCAGACTACATCCAGGTTGCGCCGACATGTCGGATCAGGTCGTCTCTCCATCTCAGCTGTGGCCGTCCCACACTTCTGTTTGCATCTCGAGGTCTCCAATGTAGGAGGTTCTTGGTTCACTTGCCCTCTGCGCTTCTAGCCACGTGTCCTGCCCATTTCCACTTTTGGGAAGCTATGCGTTGTATTATGTCAGTCACCTTGGTTCTACGTCTTTTGTCTTCATTTATGAGTCTGTCTCTTAAGCTTATTCCTGAAATGGCTCTCTCCATGGCTATCTGTGTTACGCGTCATTTTTCAATGACCTTATCCAGGAAAAAATATTTTTCGGAAACCATTACAACATAAAAACTGTAATAACGAAGCCTGGAGAAAATTATTGAAAACCTCGGGGTAAAAACTGATAATAGAAAATATATTTTCAAGGTAGATAAGCACGGCACTACACAGGCCATTATCCGCAAACTAATCTTAAGGGCTTGGTACCAAGAATGACGTCACAGTCATTTCCCACGGCATTAAGGTTCAAAATCGCGTGAACAATCGCATGATAAAATAGTAAAAATAGCGTTTTTTTCCATTTTTCAGGGTTAATTTTGCGTCTATCAAAAAACTTTTACGGTTATTCCGCACATAATCAGTACAAAAAAATTTTCTCCGCGACTTTCGGGAAACGAGTTTTTGTCTTTCGGAAAAAAGATCTGAGGTGTTTTTCACTTTTTTTTTGAGAAATCTATACAAGATATGAAAAAGATTTTACGGTTATTATTTAAATTAAGATTTAATGTATCTACTCTATTTCTTCCAAAGCATATTTAGTAACGGTTGTCGAAATCTAAGGTCTCCCGTTTTCAGAAAATTTTGAAATGTCAGTATGCATACTCTTAAAAATAACAGTAATAAACGTTTGTGAGAATGAACCAAAAATAATGGGATGTTATTAATAAGTCGGTCGAATAACCTGTGATCACAGGCCTATAAATAAAAAAACTACACCCCCAGGGAACAAAAACAAAGATAAAGAATAGCAGTAGATAAAAAAAAATAAGAAGAAAACGCTATCATCAGCCCCCTGTTCTCCCTTCTTTGTTTTTTAAAGAAACAAAGGTAGATTTTGAAGCATAGAGAAAGCTATCTAGGGGGAAATGGATCTCTATAAATAATAACTTATAAGTCAAAGGTCACCAGGCGCCTTAGTAGAATATAATAATTAATAAGAGATTTTGTGTACACAGCGCAGACGAGATTAAAAAAATATTATGTGGGTGTAAACAAAAAAGATAGATAGGATAAGAAATTAATTGATTAGAGTGATGAGTGACTGTAAGACTGTTATTCTTCTTCTTCAGCCTACTCCCGTCCACTCCTGGACGAAGGCCTCCTCCATCTGCTTCCACTCCGCTCTATCCTGGGCTCCCTGGATCCAGTTGGCACCCACGTATTTTACTAGGTCGTCTCTCCATCGTAGTGGTGGTCTCCCCACACTCCTTGTTGTCGTTCTGGGTTTCCAGGTTACTACTGTTACCTATCTAAAACTGAACTAGTTCTTCTATAATTTTGATGCGATTACCTACCTGTGAAATTTTCATGATTAACGTAATCGTTCTTTCGTAATTACGAAAATTTAGTGATTTTACTTATAATATACCGACGTATATTATTTCATACAGCTTATAAAACTTTGAACCTACCTTTCTCGAGAAATGTCGAAAGTGGATAATTGACAAGTTTGTAAAAGTTGAGGGTGTTGATGACTGAGAGATACAGACCTACTTACACCACCTTGGCTCTCTTTCAAAACATATTTTCACAATTTCATATTAAACAGCTGAGACTCGTTTTCATACACAGTCAATTATTAACCCCTTTCGAAATGATGTTATCTTGTGAAATTTCGTCAGTTTTCGGCTCGCCCTAGTGAACGCACAAAGGTGGGGAGTTTTCAAGCTTGAATTCTAAACTACAAGACCGACCTATATGAAATATCCAAAAATCAGGAATACTTCTCGATTTGAAAGGTAAGGTACCATTTTCATTCTCAATTGAACGAACTATAAATTACCGTAAAAGTTTTTTGGTTGGGGCGAAATTAACCCCAAAAAGTAAAAAATAAAACGCAATTATTTACATTTTTTACATGTAATTGTTCATGCGATTTTCAGCCATAATGCCGCTGGAAATGACCGTTACGTCATAGTTGGGTCTCTAAATTTACAAGGGTTGTGTTTAAAACATCAAATTAGCTCGGAAGGAAGAAACCATGAAATATTTAAGTAGTAAAGAGATCTCTTTTCGTAGACAGTTTATTCAATTTCTATTACCTTTGAGTTCGTGTCTCCTCGCATCGCCAGTTTGTCATCAGCGGTATGCCATCAGGTTTACCCTTTCAAAACCACCTTCGGGTTTTAATTTGCAGTAAATTTTAAAACTTTTCCAACGTCTACAAGAAACTTTTAACTAAGTTTTCTGTAGACAATTTAATCTGATAATTCGGAGATTCGCACGAAATCGTTTCTCATTTCGTCGAGCATTATTTCTCGAGCTTTATCGAAATCTTACATCAAAAGTTGTCATTACTGCTATAACCTACTCAGACGATTACTTGAAACAAAAAAAAAACAACACTGTTCGGCGGCTTTCAGTGAAGATAGAAAAATGAACTAGAGTAAATTTTTAGATCACATTAACGTATTCGACAATCAGTTATTGATAAATAATTGAATACAGTTGACGAAATATCGAGATTATTTAGCAGCTATTCAATATGTTATTTATTTATCAATCCGATCCCCGATGCCGACTTACTCCACTTCACAGCACAAGCTTTTCAAACTTACTTTAAAGTGCTAAACGTGATTTGGGTTCGTTTTCATAAATACAGATTTAGTAAAAAAAATGGTCAAGCTCTGAGTAACCCGCAATAATTGACTTGAATCGCTGCAATTATCTAAATTTCTCATTTCATCGAGAAACACTTTCCCATAATAATTATGTTCAGGTAGTAATAAGTTTTAACCCCTTCCTCGCTAAGATTCTTATCCCGTATTCGTGTTTTTGGTTGTGCCGTGCGGTACGCGGAGGTGGTTCGTGACAAACTTACAACCTGATAATGGAGAGTTAAATAAGCGTAATAAATAATAATTACCTTCTCTGAGTTTCTTTGAGAAATGTTGCGGAATCCTCCTAAATTTGTTGCATTTCTAAACAGGATAGAATATTTTCATATCTTGTTTGAAGGGAATGTAAGCCTTATCTACTTTTCAACAGATGTCGATAGCGTAGAATACTTGGTGCATTGTGAAACATTTTGAACTGTATAGTCGAGAACTGTAAAAGTTGAGATGGTCGGTAGTTGGGTTTGTTACGTATTCGCCTGCAAAATAGGCGGGTTCGAGTTCAAATCCCGGTGTCGATTTACTCCACTTCATGACACAAAATTTTCAAGCTCCATTTTCAAGTCCAGATCCATTATTATAAAAAAATAGAACAAATATCATCCAGAAATCCTCGAACTGACGACCTGACATTTTCTCAAAAACAAACCCTGAAATTAATCACTTTCAGCCAAATATTTGTCGTTCCTACATCTTCTTCTTCTTCAGCCCTCTGTCCTCCATTCCTTTCTGCTGCTTGCAGACAGTTTTTCCCCCCACAGTGGCTATGTCGTCGGACCACCTCTTTTGGGGTCTTCCGACGCCTCTTTTATTCTCTCGTTTCTACATAATCAGACAATTTTCTTTTTCATATGATTTTATTCTTCAATTTGTATTGTATACATATACAGATAAACTTAGACGTCTGAATCCTGCGAACGAATACGATCTTATGTTGGCATTATTGCAATAAAGAGGGAGAAAAAAATCAATCTATCTGAGTGCAGCCATTAGGTTAGGAAAGACATTAAAATGAAATCAGCATACCGTGTAATGGTTCATAATGTTTCAATTTCTTCACCTGGCGTGAAAACCTGGAAATAAAATAGACCCAGATGTACAGAACAGTATTAAACTCAGTGCTGTCTGGACAGAATAACACGGGAAAAAAAACACACGAAAAAATAACACGAAAAAAATATTTAACGGAAACAATTTTACGGAGAGAAATAACACATGCAAAAATAACACATTTTTATATTTATTCAAAACTTGTTATTATACCTACATTTCTATGAGGCTGGTCAGGGGTAATACAGTTGCCCGAGTATTTTCGATAAATTTATGAAAAATTATGAATGAAAATAAAAATACCTATGTGTTTTTCTTGTGTTATTTTTCACGTGATATTTCTTTCCCGTTAAGTTCTTTTCATATGTTGTTTCTTCCAGATAGTATTTTAAAGATATTGCTTTTGCAATAAGTCCGGCCTTTAGCATACTACTATTTTCTTGTTTTGAAACACTATGATTATTTACGTTTTATTTTTTCTCGTGTTATTTTTTCCTGTATTATTTTCTCATCCAACCATACCCAGTAGGAGCAAATTGGCAATTGTTAGAAAGTATACCATAACGATGAAGGCCAATAATAATTCCTAGAGAGAAAGGGGAAAGCGGAAAAAAGGGGAGAGGCGCAGACAGAGAGTTCAGGTCTAAATAATTGAGTTAACTTGTTCATTAGCGATAAGCAGCTTGGAAATTGGAAGGGTTTCCTCTCCGTGACGGTAACGGAATCCGAAAAGGTGTAAAAAAGTCTTTTATGTGATTAAATTTTGGGGTGACGTTTTTAAGCTCTTGAAATAATGGTGCAATTTTATTTACGGCCGTGTTTTTTTATTTCTGAGTAGACAGTTTCGTACTGCTAAAATTTTTATTGTCTTTTCGTAACGAAAATTTGTTAATTTCTTATCCATCCATATCATCAGGTATTCTCACATAATTAAGATTTTTAAATTTATTTATTTTCATTTCAAGTGAACAAAATACAGAATATGTTAACATAACGTCGCCGCCACTCGCTGGCGAGCATCTACAAGTTTTTTGTGTATATGAGCAAAAAGATGTGTGGATGAAACGTTTGTCTTAGCTCGTGTACGTAACCGATCGTTGACGCCTTTTTACTCATGAATACAAAAAAAAACTTGTGGACGCTCGCAAGCGTGTGGCGGCAACATAACAATAATTATTACTTGGTATAATATTTATTCACTAGGGCGAGCTGCCAGGTAACCTCGGAATCTATGTGTTATCATAACTTATTGGTAGAGAATGTGAATCGAACTCTTTTCGAAACCATCCGTACGTTAGTATTTTAACGTACCTGGATGGTACGAACATAAAATAAGTATGGAAGATTGAGTCCCAATATTTTTCATACTAAATAGTGACTTCCTCTCTCCATACCGCTGTCTTTTTACCGCAACGATGACGTCAGGACTTTTCTTTAGGTTTGAATGTTCTGTCCATTGAAATAATATAGCAACAAATTATGTTTCTGTAGTAGGTAATTGTAGTACCTACCTACTTACCTTCCTACAATTTTGCTCTAAAAATTAAAAACAAATATCTATGTACCTATAGTATGTAGGAAAGTAGGTAATATGGCATAAATAGCATCAGAAAGTGGAAGCCATTCAAGAACCCACCCCATGGTAAATTTAATAATAACGGTGGGTAATTACCAGTGTCTTTCCTGGTCGCTACTAATTAGATATAATCATTAAGGGATGATACTACCTAATAATTAATATTTAACAATATTATCCTTTCCTTTTGTTTCCTAACCGCTTCCTTTCTGTAATTAGAAGAAGACATTATCCAGGTACGGTTTCCAATTGTTATTTCTTTCGCATTAAAAATTTCCAGTCAGACAAGAGAATATTCGTTAATTAAGCATCGTTAAAAACTGTGGTTTTTGATGTGCCAATTTTTTTTATTCGACATTAATCGTTATTGTTTATTGTTGTTTATTGTTGCTTATCATCCGTAGGCCCATCCGGACACCTGGAATCGTCATTTGAACATGTTATGTAAATAAGAATTACAATTAAACAATAGCACATTAGTATATAAATATATAGGATTGTAAATCAATAGACAGAAAATATGATGCAAGATCAATGCTGATCGGAGTGTAAAAGGTTCCGACCAGCATTTCGTCAATTATTCAATACAAGTCAACACATGGAACAATAATTAATCAAATATCACAGTACGATGTATATGATGAGACTCAATACCGGTCAGAGTGTAAAAGTTTCCGGCCAGCATTCAAGTCAATCATTTTACAAAAGAAATAAAACACAATGTGACAACCAGAGGAGACACGGTGCCGACTGCCAGGCATGTAAGATCAAAACGGACAAAATATAATGAATCATAAATATCTAAAGCTTAATAAATACTCATATACTTGTCAGTTGTAACATATTATTAATATACCTAAATCGATGTTAAACGGGATCCGTTGTCCCAGTTAACATTTCGTCAATTGTGTAAAATTCTTTACCCACAAGATACCTCTTCACCCCCCTTCGAAACGCCGCAGTCTCCAGGTGTTTCAGATCGCCAGGCAACACGTTAAATAAACGTACGCTCATGCACACGAAGCCTCTTGACACCATTGCCAATCTATGCTTGATGGGCCTAATGCGGCCTCTTGCGCGAGTGTTATATTCGTGAAAATCTGAGTTCAGTGGAGTGTTTGTGAGATTTGATCTCGCATAACATAGGCATTCATACACAAACATGCTAGGCAAAGTCATAATACCCAGCGTCTTAAAAACGCTTCGGCAAGTGTCTCGAGGCCCCATGTCAAGCAAAGTTCTAACTGCTCGCTTTTGCAAAATAAATATTCTTTTCCAATCCGCGCTCGCGCCTCAGAACAATACTCCATAGCTCATGATGCTGTGAAAGTATGCAAAGTAGATTTTTTTTGCTGCATCGAATCCGCAAGATTCCTTTATTTTCCTTATTGCAAAAATGGCTGACTTAAGCCTGCCACATAGTTCTTCTACATGCCATGACCATTGTAGTCGCCTATCAATCGTCACACCCAAAAACCTGCATCGATCCACCACCTCTATCCCCGTTTGAGAGAGTGCAGTAACAACTGGATCGGGTTCCGTAGTTTGTCTCAAAGAGAAGTGAACAGCATTCGTTTTGGTCACATTTAATACTAAATTGTTGTCGCTGAACCACTCCTCTACGTCATTAAATATTTTCAGAGTATTTTTAACTGTATCATCTTTATTATTTTGTTCTTTAACTAACAATGACGTGTCATCAGCAAACATTACAATATGATCACTTTCGGTTATGCAATTAGCTAGGTCATTAATATAAATAAGAAACAGTAGCGGGCCCAGGATTGATCCTTGTGGGACTCCACAACCCACCACGGCCATGTCAGATCTACTGTTATTGATTTCTACTGTTTGCTGTCTATCTTCTAGGTAAGATTTGAAAAAATTTCCCTCTGTATTTGTAATTCCATAATAGTCTAATTTATTTAACAAAATTGTGTGATTGACGCAATCAAAAGCCTTAGATAGATCGCAAAATATACCATATGTATCTCGCTTTTGATCTAATGATTCCAGAATTGTTTTGGTTAGTGATGCTATACCAGTGGAGGTGTTTTTACCCTTCTGGAACCCGAACTGTTGTGGGTGTATTATATTATTACTTACCAGGAAGTGAGTGAGTTGTTCCGCGACAATTTTCTCAAAAATTTTACTAATTGTTGGCAATATTGAAATTGGTCTGTAATTACTCAAGTCGTTTTTAAGTCTAAATTCTCAAGTCGTTTGGTTTAATGTGATCACTTTTACACTTTTGTAATATTCACAAATTCCAGTCCAGCTCTCTGCCGTCGCCGGGAATCGAACCTGATACACCGGTATTCTAACCGCTGCGTAATCAATGCGAGAAGGAACGACGTTTTGTTATACTGTCGTCCTCTGAGATGTGGTTTGGTATTTAGCGGTTTGGTATTCGTTAACTAAAACCACAGTTTTCGTGAGGGGACTTTCCTTTTAATGTTTTAAGTAGATGAAAGAATTTTTTAATTCAATTACTAGACATCTTTCTGCACTAGTAAATTTGGTAAGGGGTAACTTAATGTAGCTACCCTTAACTACTTAGGTAATACTTAGTTAAGCTCGACACAATGATACCTATTTAGGTAACAAAGTATCTCTACCGGAGGTAACTTTTATTAGTGAGCTTTGCCGCTGCATTGTGCAAAGCTCCGCCAATAAAAAATATACTTTAAACGACATTATTTTCTTTTTATTTTTAAGGAGGGAAAAACGCAGATTCCTAGGTAGACATACTTAAAGTTTTTTTTTTTAAATAGATTTTTCAGTTCTATTTAGTAAAACCAGATAGAATTGGAAATATAATGCCGGCTCCATATGCTTGACACATGCCGCGAACTCCAAGGCTCAAAAAGCCAAGCCAAACGCCCTATCCACAAGTTTGAATTTGTAATGGCTTGTCGAAGTTTGGCAAGCATGTAGACCCGCCATTAGAGATTGATTGATCTAACTTTTCTATAACCTTATAATGCCAATACAATTTTCATTTATTTTTATTCTATTCTATTCTCCTCAGGCCGCATCTTCTGCAGGGAAGGCAGAGAGAAGAGATCGCCAGACTTTCCTATCCTTACACACACATAGTGCTTCCGTCACGTTCATACAATTAGTCATACACACTCAACGATTCCTTTTACTCAGAACACGTCCGTCCTGAATACAATTTAAAACAAATTCAGTAACACGCTCTATTTATAATTAGTAACGTCACAGTGTACAGAAATAACGCTAACGGAATTTCCATTTTCACCTGACGTCACCTGAACAAACACCTTTGCGTGTTGACGGACACCTCGCACCAAACACCAACGTGGCGTCCACTTCTGATGATGATTACTCTGCTGGAGCCGTTGATGACAGTATCCTCATCTTCTCCCAAGATCATCAAATCATCACACTGGCACCACTCCAAGATACAACGGATTTATGAATGACTTTTCTCGTCAGTCGTCGACGGTTTTTCAGCAACATTTGCAAATATTATATTCAGAAGAATTATACTTTCTTATTTATTTATTTTAAGCAAGACTTGCGTGACTGCGGACGGGCCAGTACTCTGAAAAAAAAAATTAACGACCAACGGTGATCGTATATATATATTATGCCTCATCCACAAGCTTGCCAGACAGCGAGCCGAGCGGGTGTTCACGAGTAAAAAAGCGTTCGGTCGGTAACCTACACGAACCAAGATAAACGCTCCAATCACACGCCTTTTTACTCTTGAACACCCGCTTATATGCCAATCGTGTGGCGCCCACATAAGATATTGCTTTTGCAATAAGTCCACCTTTTAGCACACTACTATTGATGTCTTGTTTTGTAACTCTGCATGTGTTTTGCTAATAAAGTTTAATTAATTTATTTATTTATCACCACACGCCGCGTCCCTTGCGGGGTAGCCAGAGAGAACAGATTGCTAGACTTTCCTATCCTTACACACACCTCTTGCCTACCGTCACATCCATACGATTCGTCATACATACCTACTCTCCGATTTCATCTACTCTAAACGTGTCCAATCTTGAGGAGACATGTAGATTGTAGGTGTGCTTCAGGAATATGGGCTAGTGTAAAATCTTGGCTTCAAGTGCAGTAGAAAGGTGTATTATTTGTGTAATTTTCATAAGCTCTATTGCACAAAAAAAACTTGCTTTGTGAAAGTTCTATGTCCATTAAATAAATTCTTCTCACGTAATCCTATAAAAATTCGATTGTTCTATTGTTATTGCTCTAAAGTAGGTACCTAATTGGATAAAGCGACACGTTTACTCTAACTTTTTAATAACGTCTACAACACCTCTACAATACAAAAAGAAAAACGAATCTAACTGCAATAATATTGTTAGAATTGTTCTTATTCGTGATGCTAATAATTTGGTTTTACTCTTTTTCTAACGAGTTATAGGTATGTATATTTTTGCATTGTTCGTTTGCAAGCTGAATAAAAATTCCTTGAAATTTTCTGCAGGTAGTGCGTTTAACGTTATTTTATTGCTTGAATGTGTTCTGAATACTAAATTACAATAAAATGCACATTGCACATATAACGTTACTACTATAATATAGTGTTGCGCTTAATTTAGTGAGAGAATTACCCCTGCACACTTTTTTTAAATATTATTTCGAGTGTCCCGTGAAATTCAGGTTGTCGGTCAAGAGACGTAAATCCCTCATAACACAGTTGTCATATTTTTCAACGATGGGATTCGCCACCCATTCTGAATCAGTAATGAGTGAAAGCATAACTATCTCTCCATATTTTTCCTACTAAGTAATAACGCCCTCTATCCATTGCGCTGTCTTGCCACCGAAACGTCAACGTATGTATGGTCACAGGATTTTTCCTAGGTTTTGAATTTTATTCACGTTCTGTGAATGTAAGTACCTACGATAACAATTATTTGATTGAGAATACGCTCAGAAAAACTTAGCTGATAGCTTTAGTTTCGACTAACACCCACGACACAGGTTTTTTCAGATAAGCTCAAGTTCATTAAAAAATAATTTAAATTATTTATGACTTAATATCTATGCGTAGTAAAATAACTAAATAGTTCCGTCATCTAATTACCAACAACAAAATGTTTTATCATCCAAGAAATAATATCATTATGTTATATCTCTACGTAGTTCTATAAGTATGCCAGGAAATTCCCTACGGTTATAGCCGTGATTGAAGCCGGCCAGGTGAAAACATTAAAAATGTTTTAATATTCCGGGAAGGAGGTGTGAAAAACATTTGATTTTGAGGAAATATTCAAATTCATTATCTATCTATTCTAATGATTGTTGTTGCAACATTATACTTCTGTACGCAAATTGATTCGGCGTCTACTGTCTTAGAACAGACTTCGGTCTAGTGAGGCATTAAAATTTTATCAGATAGTTGAGCGACTGGTGCCTCATGGTATGTTTTGATTTATTTATATCAAAATTCATTGTTTTTACATGTTGTTGTATACCTATCTGGAAAATAAATTTCATTCATTCATTCATACCCTGACGCCACGTCCCTTGCAGGGTAGGTAGAGAGGACAGAGAGCCAGACAGCCCTATCCTTACACACACTTCTAGCATCCGTCACATTCATGCAATTTGTCATACACACTCTCCGATTCCTTTTACTCCAAACGCGACCATATTTGAGGATCTGGTCGACATGATCGGACCAGGTCAGTCTCGGGCGGCCGCGTTTTCTAACACCTCTTCTCTCGATCAAATATTTTTTTTTGTCATCCTGTCATCTTTCATTCTCTCAACATGCCAAAACCATGATAGATGATCGATAGATGGTCTATATTTATAATTTAAACCCAAATATTTTACCGTACACTTCACAGTAAGCTATAAAAGCTTATTTCGTGAAGCGCAGAATGCATTGTCAGCACGGAGATTCGGCCCCGGCACTTCCTGATTAGGAGACCGCGTTTCTAACCAACTGCAACAACCATGTACTATCTTTCAATTAATTTTGAAGTTATTTTGTCTTCAGTACTCTTGTATTATGTCAATGTTGATGCCTGTATAGCCTGGCTTTTAATTGTAGGGAGTTAATCAATAAAAAAAAGATTAATAATTTTGTCGACCTCTGACAAAGGGACCGTCTAAAAATTCGTGTTATGAAAGTCCTCACCTTTCAGAAATGTGTTTTGGTTTGTGTTGGGTCATCGCCAGAGCTTTTATCTCTTTTTTACATCGACTTTACAAACGCTGACAAGAACTATGTATGTTTTTCTATCACACTATAATAATTTACGATTCGTTCTTTGTTCCAGGTAAAATGAGCCACGAAGATTCATATCACCCAATCTGTGTATGAGACATTAAGGTATGCGATAAAATTAACCTACATATCTCTCAACCATATTTACATACCTACTTAAAAAACATATTACGATACCATTCAATATCATTTTCGCATTTAACAGTCAATTGTGATCTGGAGTACCCCAAGGCTCCCATTAAGGGCTTGGCACCGCTAATGACGTCACAGACATTTCCCACGGCATTAAGGTTCAAAATCGCGTGACAATCGCATGATAAAATGATAAAAATAGCGTTTTTTCCATTTTTCGGGGTTAATTTTGCGTCTATCATAAAACTTTTACGGTTATTCCCTAGATTTTGATGCATATTATCAGTACAAACAAAAAATTTTACCCCGCGACTTTCGGGAAACGAGTTTCCGTCTTTCGGAAAAAAGTACAGAGTTGTTTTAAAATATTTTTTTTGAGAAATCTATACAAGATGTAAAAAATCTTTTACGGTTATTCCCTAGATAAAGGTTCAATGCATCTACCCTACTTTGTTCCAAAGCATATTTAGTAACGGTTGTCGAGATAGGAGGTCTCCCGTTTTTAGAAATTTTTGAAATGTCGGTATGCACACTCTTAAGGTCTGATTCTGTTTATAGATACTATAGTTTATCGATGACGATCGTGAATTTTTTGAACCGATGCTTAAGAGTATGCATACCGACATTTCAAAAATTTCTAAAAACGGGAGACCTTATATCTCGACAACCGTTACTAAATATGCTTTGAAACCAAATAGGGTAGATGCATTGAAAATTTATCTAGGGAATAACCGTAAAAGATTTTTTGTATCTTCTATAGATTTCTCAAAAACATTTTGAAAAACACCTCTGATCTTTTTTTCGAAAGACGGAATATCGTTTCCCGAAAGTCACGGGGTAAAAATGTTTTTTGTACTGATAATATGCATTAAAATCTAGGGAATAACCGTAAAAGTTTTTTGATAGACGCCAAATTAACTCGAAAATATGGATAAAAACGCTATTTTTACCATTTCATCATGCGATTGTTCACGCGATTTTGAACCTTAATGCCGTGGGAAATGACTGTGACGTCATTCTTTGTGCCAAGCCCTTAAGAGCTTATATGCACTGAGCAAAAATTGTTCTATTTGCGCTTCAACTTTTTCCAATTTTGTATGAGAATGTTAGCGCGAAATAAGAATATCGTAAGCGACATTGTGAATTTTACCTTTTTAGAAAGAGCCTGGGAACAAATTAAAAAATCTAAAAACGCCAATTTGTTAAGATTATAATTACCAGCGTGTTTTATACTTAAAATTATACTTTTATATCTGAAAAACTGAACGGAAAATCCTCAGATCTCAAATTTATGGGGAACTTTCATCATAAAAGTATCTAGGTTTGTGTATATAAGCCCGAATCCTTTAAAAAATCTCTGGTTACCCCAGTATTGGGATATACCGTGATAGTATAGTAATTGCAGTAGGTCATACAGGGTATCACAACGCCCGTAATCATACATTTCATAAAATTCATGATTTCAGTTCGTCGTTGTAAATAT
Source organism: Ceraclea dissimilis (assembly GCA_963576895.1). NCBI lineage: Eukaryota > Metazoa > Arthropoda > Insecta > Trichoptera > Leptoceridae > Ceraclea > Ceraclea dissimilis. The sequence continues at coordinate 15,494,956 of OY756370.1, forward strand.
TTAAATTGAGACACGTGGTGTTTACTAGTTCTCCTTTTATTTAGCTTCATCAAAAGCCAGAAGCTCTCATTTTAATATCATTAAAACGTGTAATGTTATTAGCCATTTACCTATGTGTCTATACTTTACATCCTTTGTCTGGTCTATGCTGCCAAATTATCCACGCTCGCTACTTCCTGGATACTAAAGTGCTGGAATGTTGTTTGATCATAAAATAATGAATCTAGGTAGGTTACACCCGTTTTTAAAGATTCATTATTTCAAAAAAGTTTTATAAAAACTGCAGTTTTCGTATTGAAAAACTGACAAACAAAGATTTGGGAAAAACTAATGTGCAGGCTTGATGGACGATGACGCTATCCCATGTATCCCAGAATTCACCAACTTCATAGGTGAGGAAAAGCAGAGTTAGGAGCCACTTGTCATTAATTTTCATAAAAAAATGTGGTGGGTGGCTTCTATCTTCTATCTATTCCTCACCTAAAAAGTTGATGAAATCCAGCATATGAAAGCTAAATACTGCTGATATATACCTATGATGTTGGGAGTAGTTTTTGGAGATATTCGTATATGGTTAAAACTCAGTGAGAGCCCAAAAAAGAAACAAAGGACTGACCTCCATTTTTTTTATTTAGGTACCTACCTCGTATATTTATTAAAAAACCGTAGTTTTTTTGTGTATCATCCACTTTACGAATCGAATCGAAAATGTATAATGTATAATCGATAACTAATTCGATTAAAAACAAGGTGTTTATAATCGAATTACCCACCTTTATCTTTGTTGTTGTTAATGTTCCTTGATAGCGTAAACAAAGGCGGATATTAAATGGTGATTTCAACAAATTTATATCGCGAATCTGTATACAAATATATAAAACGAATTATGTTTAATGCTTTGGTGTTCCGTTTTATGTTTTGTATACTAGCTGTAACCTGTCAAAAATTATGCGGTTTGCGGGGTACAGATCAACAGATCGTCAGACCCTATCCTTACACGTTATTTTACGAGTATTCTTATGGTAAATTAAATGTTTATTTAAGTGTTGTATTTTCTGTTCTACTTAAATAATATTTGTTCTGCAATATTTACCAATTAAATTAAAAATAAAGGATCAAAATCTTAATAATTATTTAAGCTGCGAATTCTAAAAATCTCGACATCTATCATTATAAAAATATTTTAGTATGCTTATGACAGTGAAAAAATGTGTTATTAGCCGAATATTTTTCGTTCATAACTGAAGGCGCGAAATGTTTTGAATTCCCTATAATGCATTCGAACAACTTGCAAAAGTTGCCACCAAGTTACCCGGTTTATACGAGAATTATGTATGTTTGTATGAGAGTTGTTAAAATTTAACATCATTAATCGTTAACAGACGTTAAAAAGCCTGGAATTTGAATAAAATATTTACACCCGACATACACCTTAAGATGGTGTCAGCACCCATATTGAAAGCTAGTACAATTCGAAGGAAAAATACACCCGGTGAAAAATCTCTAAAATCATGCGGCCGATGAGATCAGAAACATTTTTTTTCGAAAATATGTAAAAATAACAAGTAAGTAGTTATATCTCTAGAGATACACGGAAAAGGATAGACCTTCCATCAGGCTTATGACTGATCGTCAGCTGGCATAATGTGATCACTTTACACTTACCTAAGTAACATTCACAAATTCCAGTCCATCCATCCGCCGCGGCCGGGAATCGATCTCAGACCTCCAACCTGACAAGCCGGTACTCCACCGCTGCGCTATGAAGGTTGGCAGCTCAGTCGAGATGAAACATGTGTATATATTGGACATGGCCCTCTATTGAGATAATTTTTTGATATTTAGTGTACGTTCCAACCATTTTTATGCTTCCCTGAAGTCTAAGACAATATCAAGGTAGATGGCGGTAAACAAATTGTGCCAATTTCATGTACTTACCTACAATTACCGATACATTTTGCAAGATCGTAGATTTATAAAGACATATTGAGAAATTCCGATGTTCTCACAAAACATAAATTGTGATATCAAAAATAATCTTAAAAAATAAGTTAAATTAGGAATTTACTTAATTTAAAAATTATTTAGAAGATATAAATAAAATAGTGTAGTAACTTAAGTTAAGAACTGCAGTCAGTCTTTGGTGGTACACACTAACCATTCCAATCTTCCGTAACATTTAACTTCAGAACATCTTAAATAAGATTAGGTCTTAAAGTGGATATTAGAGTTAGCTTCAGTAGTGTCCTAACTAACAACAACTAGCATCTTAAGGTACTGGTAGTTAATGTTAGTTCTACCAGTTTACGTACACACAGTGACGAAGGGTGAATTTTGTAGTGGAAAACTCGGAGCAGAAAGAGACCCCCTCTACGCCACAAAAAAAAAAACATAATCGGAATACAATATCTTGAAAAACTTCTTCATTATGCCCTAAGAGATATGAATGAGATTGTTTTCCTTATAGACTCAATCATGAACGTATTCCCTTTAGGGCTCATATCAAGCAGATTTTTATTTATTTATCGTATGGTCAATAATGGTACATCACATCAATTTACATTAATAGAGCTCATGTTTGATTGTCAGAAATTAAAAATGAAAAGTATTGTTTCTCAAATTCTCTCAAAAACTCTCTCTGTTCATCAAGCAGATTAAAAGAGATTATGCTGGATTTCACCTTTTTCTTAGGTGAGGAATAGCGGAGGTAGGAGTCACTTGTTCAATTTTTCGTACAAAAGTTGTCCTAGGTTGCTCCTATCTCCGCTATTCCTCATCCAAAAAGTTGGTGCAATCCACCAATGTTGTATAGCGCTTGCTTCTAAAAGTGAGAGATATAGATCTTGTGTATTGTATATTTTTGTACTAATGTAGGTACCTGTCAATATTTGTTTTTGTGACTGTATCGGTTCCATGTGTAGATGTAATTCGTATTTAAGTATCTTATTTGTAAGAATGAATTGTAACCTCCTTGGATAAGGACACTGAAGGAACGTAATTTAGGGGTGGGGTTTGCCGGGGGGCTCCCTCAAGGCTAACCCTGGGCCCACCTCTTAATAAGTTTTGCCTAGAAGTGCGGGAACAGAGGTCGCTATTAATGCGCCTGAGCTACTCGGGGATGTGGAGGGCCTTAAGCCTGCGGGATTTTTCTTCAATGAATCGGTTCCATGTGCATAAATAAATAAAAAATAAATTATCCCCGATACGACGTAAATTAATTTCTAAATGAAAAGATAACTCGGCAGAAATCAGATTCTTAAGTGTCTTCGCTCCTGATCTACCTACAGTAGAGAAAGTTGGTAGTAGTAGTGTACCTTCTCACCTATTCTACTCCCCTAGTACCTAATACCTTTTGTCCTTATCTCCCAGGCTCAATATCTGCTAATAATAATGTCATTACTGTGCGACAATGGACTCCCTTATATGTCCCATAGTTGATATCACACGCCCTCCCTGGGGTCCTCTGTACTCTCTGTGTGTCCCACTAATCCCTCACTGAGGTGTACTGCCAAAGAACGGCAGATCAGGGGAATATCTAATCTATATACCGAAGGAGAATATTATTGTCTATTTAGCCAACGGCCATTTATCCCATGGAACTCGTGAAGATTTGACTACTGCAACTTTAGTATGAATTGAATAATAGTCCCAAAACAGTGGAAACACTTTGTTAAAAAGGTATTGTGATTTGAGAGACATTTGTAATGCTCCAGCTACATGCTCGTCATGGGTCGCGTCCGAGTGGTGTTCGTGAGTAAAAAGGCGTGTGGATTGAATGTTTGTCTTAACGTGTACGTAGCCGACGGTTGACGCCTTTTTACCCATGAACACCGTTTGCTCGGAACTCGGACGGGCGTCTGGCGGGAGCATTAAATTATGATAAAAATAAAAACATTCTTTATAAAAATTCGCGAAATAATAACTTTAAATTGTCGTGGAATTGTTATCTGAAGGGAAGTATAGTAGAGTATGTCGACCATAGATTTTAAAACTATTGTAATTGCATTTGACATCTAGTTAAGTTCATAATTCAATTGTTTCGATACGAGTCGATACAAATTCAACACATTGCCTATTCATAGGCACAACACTGTCAAAAACGTCAAATTTTTATACACCAATTAGTGATCTTTTACACCCATTAAAGACAATATATTGTGTATCCATTATTAACCTTTTAATATCACATACTCGTACCTATACAATATACATAAATTATTTCATATTTTAGATATATTGTGTTTATGTGAGACGAAAAGAAAGGATAGAGATTGTGATGTGGTGAATGGAATGGCAGAGATGTGGTCTGGAGTGCCTGAAAATGAACATGGACGTCAGGGAGTGGGTGCTATATTATCAAAAAGAATGACTGAATGTATGGTGAAGCGTAATGGGTATGGACTGGTAGGACCGAGACTCATCTGGATTCGTTTCAAGGTAGGCATGACCAGGCTGTTCCTTATTATAGGTTACGGTCCAGGGAATGATGCCTTGGATGATGAGAAGGATGAGTTTTGGAACTTAGTGCGGGAGACAGCGGATAAAAGAAGAGCGAATGAAAAAGTAATATTGGCAGGTGATCTGAATGGTTGGGTCGGTGTCAGAAGGAAGAATTTTGAGAGAGTGTTGGGATTGCATGGCGATGATAGGGTGAATGATAACGGGAAAAGAGTGTTAGAAGTATGTTTGGAGTTGGATCTCTTTGTGGCGAACACATTCTTCGCACACAAGGAGATCCACCAGTACACTTGGCAAAGAGAGAGAGTTGATCGTATTGAAAGGTCGATGATTGACTTTGTATGTGTGGACTCTGAGCTCCGGAAGACGACAAAGGACACCCGGGCATTTCGGGGCGCCGGACTGTGGACGGATCACTTCCTTGTGATAACAAGGATTGATCTTTTCTCCGGTTGGCGCTCGAGGGCTCGGAAGTTGGAGCCTGTCCGGAGAATCAGGGTCGAAAAACTGAAAGAGACGAATGTTAGGGATGAATATGAAAGACTGACTAACGAAAGGCTAGAAGTACATGATGATGAGGAACGCTCGACGAGTGAACTATGGAATGTTATGAAGGAGGTGCTAGTAAAGAGTGCAAGAGAAGTATGTGGAGAAGCGTTGGTAGGAAGGAAAAAAGGTGATGCGTGGTGGGATGATGAGGTGAAGGATGCTGTAGTGAGGAAAAAGAAAGCGTGGAATGATGTGCTTGGTGCGAAACCAGATGATGGAGGTGAGAAAGAAAGAAAGAAGAATATATATAAAGCGTGTAGGAAAGAAGTGAAAGAAATGGTTTGCCAGAAAAAGAGAAAACTTGAAGAAGAGGAATGTATGAAATTATCGAGGAACGCCGAGGAGAATTTGAAAATATTCTGGAAGGAAGTAAAAAGAAAGAGATCTGGAAGTGAGAAAAACAGTATGAATTGCATCAAAGATAAGAATGGTGATTTAGTGATGAATGGAGAAGAAGTTGTTGAAAGATGGAAAGAATACTTCGAAGAATTGTATGAAAGTGGTACTAGTACAAACCAGACGAATGTAGCAGATAGTATGAATGTAAATATTGCTGAGGACGAGGAAATACGTATGAATGAAGTTGTGCTTGCATTGAAAAAAGCAAAGAATGGTAAAGCTGCGGGACATGACTGTGTGGCCATAGAGTTCATCAAGCAAGGTGGCCCGAAGATTCTCGAGTGGTGCCTGAGGCTCTTCAACTTGTGCTGGGAGAGTGGCTGCACTCCTGAGGATTGGAGGAGGGCAGTCATCTGCCCTTTGTACAAGGGGAAAGGCTCAAGGTTGGAATGCGGCAGTTATCGGGCTATCAGTTTGCTGAGCTCTGTGGGCAAACTGTATGGAAAGGTATTGATTGAAAGAGTAAGAAAAGTGACTGAAAGTAAAGTATGGGATGTGCAGGGTGCTTTCATGAGTGGCAGGGGGTGCACCGATCAGATCTTCTCCCTACGGATGGTCGTGGAGAAGCTTCTGGCTAAACACCAGAGGCTCTTCTGCGCGTTCGTGGATCTGGAGAAGGCATACGATCGTGTGGACCGAGAAAGACTGTGGCGTGTACTGTCGGAATATGGGGTGAGCGACCGACTGATTGGCGCAATCGCGTCTCTATATACGGAGAGCTCTGCTTGTGTCAGGGTGAATGCTGCGTTGTCGCAGTGGTTCACTCTCACAAAAGGGGTTAAACAGGGTTGCGTCATGTCGCCTTGGTTGTTCAACCTGTTCTTCGACTACTGCATGCGTCCTCTGAATGAGCTGAATGTTGGTGTGGACCTAAATGGAGTGAAAGTATGTGCGTTAATGTTTGCAGATGATTTAGTGTTGATGGCTGATGATGAATGTGAGTTACAACGGATAGTATCCTGTGTGTACGAAAGCTGCGATATGAATGGTATGAAAATGAATGTAAATAAAACGAAAGTATTAGTGTTCGAAAGAGAGGAAATAAGGACAAATTGTGTGATAAAGGTTGGTAATGACTGTCTGGAGCAAGTGGATGAGTATGTATATCTGGGAAGTTTGTTTACTAGAGATGGACGCTGTGATGGAGACATTGAAAGAAGGAAGCTGGCCGGTACTAGGACGAATGGTGCGCTCGGTCCGATTGTTAGTAGTAGCAATGTGTCTATGAAAGCAAAAGTGCTAGTGCACAATGCTGTCTTGGTGCCGACCCTGATGTATGCTAGTGAGACGTGGACGTGGATGAAGAAGGATGAATCAGGGTTGAATGCAGTAGAAATGAGGTCATTAAGAAGAATGTGCGGGAAAACGCTGAGAGATAAGATAAGGAATGAGGTTATTAGGGAAATGAGTGACTGCAAGACTGGTGTAGTGACAAGAATGAAAGTAAACAAACTAAGATGGTTTGGGCATGTTGAGAGAATGAATGATGATAGGATGACAAAAAAGATATATCTTAATGAGCGAAGAGGGGTGAGAAAGCGCGGCCGTCCGAGACTGACCTGGTCCGATCATGTCGACCAGATCCTCAAGGATGGACGCGTTTTGAGTAAAAGGAATCGGAGAGCGTGTATGACTAATTGCATGAATGTGACGGAAGCTAGGAGTGTGTGTAAGGATAGGGCTGTCTGGCGCTCTGTCCTCTCTGCCTACCCTGCAAGGGATGTGGCGTGAGGGTATAGATAGATAGATAGATTTCATATTTATACTTTTCACGGTTCACCTTCGTAAATACGCACTTAATCGCACAGAATCGGGTCTAATGAATTTCTCGTCGCAATTAGTAAAAATATTTATATACGGCGAATCTGTCCTGGACCCTACAGATTACCTACCTATCTCACAACTTTGAACTATTTTGTTAGGAATATTATTATCACGGCTGTGTGATTCTGAGTGAGTACTGAATGATGCCGAGTCGACAGTATAATGTCTCTAATGATATCTTCAAACTATTAGGTGTAACTATCATTTAAATGTAGGTATATTAATAATGAAAGCCATTTGACAGTTTTGAACGGTGGCAATTGAATATTTTAAATAGAGTTCTCTTGTATAGCCATCTATCCACCGCCACCTTGAGATTTCTCTCTTTCTCTAGCCATGATGTAGGATTAATATATAAAACGTTATAGGCGAGGTTGCAGTCACCGTTGCTAAGGAAATGTATGGAATAAGTCCCTTAACAACAAGAATGATGGACCACGTATATTTGACAGGAGTGGTGGTCCTGTTTGATCATTATGCTATGTTGCCAACTGTTACAGCACGGCTAGAGTACCTACTCTAGCTGGCGTCTATCTATCCCATACTCTTACTTCCGTCATATTAATGCAATTTGTTATACGTCATGCTCTCCGATTCCTTTTACTCAAAACACGTCCTTAAGGTATTAAGCCCAAAAGCCTGAATAAGCATCCCTGCTACGTAGTAGATAAAGTCTATACAAACAAGCATATAAAAAGAATTTGCACAGTATGTTTACGAGGCGATATTTTAAGATTTAAGTTTTTAAAGTACCCAAGTGATTGACTTACTTTCCTTTTAAACCCTAGGCACGTCACTGGTTTTACTTGTTATCTAGGTACACTTCACCCACCTCTAAAATTTTCTTACTTCTTCTCAATGTGTAGAAAAATACTCTCTAACTTTCCTTCTAGAAGTGTTGAGTATGTTGTTAGATATGGACCTACATTTGTACTGATTCTCGTCACTATATAATACACATACGTAAACGTATATTGTCTCTAGGTTAAAGATGTTATTGAGACTCTAAGGTACATATTCCCTTTAAGCGATCCCACGACGTAGGTAAGCATCTTTAGCAACATACCCCTTAACGATATAGGATGTTCCAATCTTATCAAACGTGAACATATTAAAATACTGATTGGATCATGTTATACAAAAACGTTATGCAAAAATCCCGGTATTTCCTATATACTTAGATGTGACAATTTTTGGAAAAATCACGAGCCAGTAATAAGCCGCCCTAGTGAACAATGCCCCGTAATCTGTTTTTTATCCAATTTTTCTATTAAAACCTACTTTGTTCACTTAAATATGAACCAAAATGTTCTCATGTACGTTATTTCGTAGTAGATAAACAGATTGGTCGTTTTATGAAGCTCAAAATGAGTTATTTATATATCGAGATTGGAGCCCCTCTGCCTGATTTCTCTTACCTCGCTGTAATCTTAACTCTTTTTTTGATAGGTGGGTTCATAGCCAACAGCTTATTATCTGTGTACAAATTATATTATGATAACATAAAATAAGAAAGACATTGATCAACTACAGTGAATATCATTTGGTGGCTTGAATGTTCGTCCACACATTGGGAGGAATGGCAGATCTGTGATCTGACTGTAGCAGCGTGCACTGATTTTCTTATCACTTTGTGTGAAATAATTTGATGAAATTTTTAAGCGGCCTGTATATAAATGTTAAGGGGCAACATACACCCCGAGGTATCTACCAAACATTAGATATTTACCTAATCTTCCCCAGATTACACGCGTTGAATATTCTGATAGTTTCTACTACCGCTGCTCTACATTCTTATCTACGCTCTGGTCCTCCTTTGTTCCTCCCAAATCTCTTGCTTGCCACTACTAACTTTACATACCTTTTACTTCTTACCTCACTACTCCCGTGTCCTAATTTTTCCCATGGGAACCACACAATGTGTACCTACACACACTTATTTTTTTTATCTAACTCCTATACTTACCTACATTATGATCCTTTAGAGATTCTGAGATCTGTTTGAGATTTTGGCTTCAATTCCCGGCCACGGCGAATAAATGCACTGAATTAGTGAATGTCACTTACATAAGTGTAAAGATATCACACTAAGCCAGCCTGGTGGTAAGTCCATCACTTACTGTATATCTGTTGAGGTGTAACTATACTTGTTCTATCTATATCTATGTATCCCCTCCCGCCTCGTCCCTTGCGGGGTAGGGAGAGAGAACAGAAGCCAAGACGCCCTATCCTTCCACACACTCCTTGCTTCCATCACATCCATCCAGTTGGTCATACACGCTCTCCGATTTTTTTTACTACTTGTTTGGTAAGTTTGTTTGTCCTTTTTAATTGCCACCTGATTTGAGAAATCACTGATAAAAGCCTGATGGATATAGGCTTCTTCCAACTGTTTTCACTCGTCTCTACTCTGACCCTTCCGTATCCAGGTTCCCCCAGCGATTTGGACAATGTCGTCGGTCCATCTCTTTGGTGTTCTTCCGACACTCCTTCTATATGTCCAAGGCCTCAACTTTAATATTCGCGACGCCCACCTGTTGTCACCCTGTCTGGCCATATGTCCTGCCCATTGCCACTTGAGTTTTAACACGCGGCTCATGATATCGGCAACTCTGGTTCTCCGTCAATTTTCTTTATTTCTTAACCCATCCCGGAGACTAACACCAAGCATCTTCCGTTCCATGAACCTTTGTGTGCCTTTTAGCTTCTGAAACTCTCCAAGGTATCCATATAAATAGCTGCAAATTCTTGAATATATAGGGTGCGGACTTAGGGCCGATCCTTAGAATATTATTAATAATAAACAGATTAGGACTGGCCGTTTGATTCAATAGACTCCACCTCGGTATCATAATGGGTACTTACTTTCATAGGAGTTATAATATAATATTTAGTTATATTATATCGTCTACCTTTCCTTGCATATACCAGTAACTTACCTACATAATAATAACGTTTAGTAGTAGACCTTTCTATAATCACGGATTAGCGATATCCATGATACCCTAATAGAGAGATTGGTACATATCATGGTCTTCCCTTTAGGTCCAACCATGAACGTCTTCTAAGCATTCAAGTTTACAGTGCTCGCTTGTGTAATGAGATTCCCACTGAATTTAGTCATTTAAAAAAGAAAAAAAAAACAAACGAGTACATGGTTGGCTCAGTTGGTTGGGGTGCGTTATAATCGGAAGTGCTGGGTTCGAATCTTGGTGCAGACGATGTATTCTGCACCTCACGAAAATAACTTGTAGCTTACTGTGAATTACTGTGTAAAAAAAAACATAAAATATATATTCGTTACACGCATTCATACCTAAACGTCGCTTTGACAGTTAACTCCCGTGTGTTCCGGCAAAAAATGCTCCCTCATGTTCCAAATAGGAATGAAAAGGGTGAATAAAAAGTAAACACAGTACAACTATTTCTAGGTTCTTATTTCCTCCTCGGAACACGAGTAATATACTCATATCCGGGGAGTAACAAGATCATTGCTAATCATATTCTTACCATGTATTTAATAATTGTAAATTGTAAATGTATTTTATGTTAAATAAATAAAAAAAATAAAAAAATTATTCATATTTATTTGACTTACTGCTAACATAAAAACATGAGGAAACTCAGTACAATATCTTGAAATATTTTGAGGCTTTTAGGTAGCTGTTGGTATTTAGGTAAGTGTTGGTGGTGTAGCTACAAATTCAAATTCAAAATTAGAAATCATCTGTTCCAAATTCAAGATCGTGTTAAACAAATTCCAAAGACAATATAACAATACTTGCCATCTTATTATTAATTGAAATGTTTTCTGTTTTCACCCTTCAGAGACGAGCTTAGAGCTTTCGGCAGGAAGGGGAAGAAAGTTCCAAGTGGACTCACCTGAATACAGATAGGTGCTTAATTAATCGAGATAAGAGGTGGGGAGAGTGGGGTACAGTAGGGATATAATAATCAAATCATAATTGAGTTGAGGAGAGTGGGGTGTTGGCTTTTGTGAGAACATAAATTATTTTGAATTGGGACCGAGAAATAAGATTTTGAAAACAAAACGAAATCTTCAGATTGTTAATTGTATTGGGCGCTGTTTATTTTGTGGATAATTTGTATTTCATTGTTAATTTTTATCCCTTTATTTTATGTCACTTATAGGGTAGGTAGAGAGGACGAAACATTAAATAGCCTTAACCTTATTTTTTGCCACAGTGATGATGATGTAGTTACAATCTTGCAGATTGGTTTGCTTACCAAGAATTTTCGTTCATTCTTTCCAGGACGTCCTGTCACTCGCCAATCTCTTCACTTCCGTGTAGGTACTGGATCTGGATTTATTTTCCAACGCCGTTTTATACGATGCCACACATTACCCCATACAACCCTTGGATCACTTTGAAACTCTTTACATCTTTTTTGTCTTTGGAATAGGTTGATCCAAAGTGGTACATGATAATATTGTCATCGACTTTAAGTTTGTTTACAGGTAGTTTCTAAGTAGTCAGGAAGTGGTCGAAAAATCTATCGTAAGATTTGCGCACAAACAAAAAAAAACAAATGAACTCCACAGCGAAGTTAAATAAAATCTTGCAAAAAATAGGGGGTCTTGAGCTAGAAGCATGTTGAGTTGACGATACTATTATAGCACTTGGTGACAAAAACAATTCAGTGAAGAGGTGCTTACACTAGTCGCGGGAGGTTAAGAGCCTTATTTGTAGTGTGAGACGGCGTAACTACACACAAGTCCGTACACGCAGTTATAGTAGTATTAGTGAGGGGAAAATGAACAAGAATACACACAGATATGCGTTCATTGTTCAAGGCAGGTATATCCGTCCTTTCACGAACACTACAAAAAAGGGTCTTAAACTCGCGAGACTTCTATACCTACTTTAAAATTTTCGGAACCTGCTTTATAATTTGTACACATGACAAGTAATAGATGCTGTAAAATTTGTTCACTAGGGTGAGCATATGCTTCGATTTCTGCCAGCTTACCCCATTACTAAAACAATTTGAAAAATGTATAATCAATTATTCTCGCTTTATTACGATGATTGTGTTTCTCCGCTCCGCAGAATGTTTATAATCCAATTAATTCTAGATATCGTAGCTGCTGGGGTGGGGGTAGGGTCTGGGGTAGGGGTAGGAGCGGGGATTGTTTCAATTATCACGTTATTCTAATAATTATTGCAGGACCCTACCTTGATTGCAATATGCCCGTAATAATATATTCAGCAATAATGACGTCTTTCTATTCCTGGCGCCTCATTTATTTCAAATTTTTGGTACCTCTACAAGAGCTTTTTAGTAGTCGTGTTTTTACATAATGAATTTAAGAATACTTTATAGGTATTTAAGATATTCAATGGTTTGGCATGTTGAGAGAGTGAATGATGACAGACGACAGTATAACAAAGGAAATATATCTGAAAAGTGGCTTTGATAGTAAGAAGAATCACACTGAAAAAAATCTCGAAAAGAGGCGTTTTTTAATATTCTTGAAAAAAAAAATTTAATTATTAAAGCGTTTTTTTGCATAAAACATTGTTCTTGTTAAAAAAAAATTATATTCTTGTATTACAATCTGTAAAATTGTCTACTGTAATGATATGAATGTATGAAAATTAACACCATATTTCCAGAAATTTAACACAGATTTTTCCAGTCCCCACTTACTAGTACCTATACCTAACAATTACGATAGACACAGTAAAGTAAATCTGCTTGTAGTATAAATAGATGCAGAGAGATTTCAGGTCTAACTAGAATAGGCATTCAGTACTACACACCTTTCAGGACAATTGTAAGTATTGTAAGTATTTCAATTGAGAAGGGTGGGTTTGAAGGTATCAGATTATAGTACACATCCAACAGTTCTCCAGTTAGTACGAGTATCTGGTACCGCCGACAACAATCACATAAGTCGCGGTAGAGGATAATCCTTTAAATCGGATCCAGGACACAGTTTTCCCATTTTGAGGAAAGCCATAGTACGATACGTGTGCGCCGTGTAAAGGAAATGTATTGTAGGTACTTACCTATTATGTAATAAGTACCTAGGTATCTCGAGATTTAGCGAATCGTAGAATATGTTGCACGAATGTGACGGAAGCAAGAAGTGTTTTGTAAAGATATATGTTCGTCCATCCTGCATGTTTGCATATTGTTTTAATTGAAATTCTTTTGTCTGTTGTTACTGTGTATTTTTTGGCTATGTACCACGATTGTATTGATATATTTGATTACTTGTATTTTAAACTTTCCAAACGCTTGAGGCCGTTTAAACAATACCTATATAAATAAATAAATAAACAAGACTGGTGCTCAATGTTCTATCAGCCTGCCTTGAAAGGGCATCTCCGATAGAGAAATGTCATGAAATAGGTATGCCGTACAGTCGTTCATGGAGGCACTTTTCATAACAAATAGACCAGATGGTTTGGGAATGTGGAGGCAATGAATGATGATAGGATGAGCAAAAATATTTAGAGGGGTGAAAGGCGAGGTGTGAGGAGGCGCAGTCGTCCGAAATTGACATGCACGGGTCATGTCGACCATATCCTCAAGGACGGACGCGTTTTAAGTAAAAGAAATTGGAGGGCATTCATGACATCAATTGAATGAATGTGTCGGTAACTCGGTAATAAAGAGAGTGTGTTAAGTTAGGATATGGCGGTCTCTGCCTACCCCACAAGGGACGCGGCTTGAGGTGATAGATAGATAAATAAAAAAAACACTTTTTCTTTGTATTTAATCTAATTATAATTGTCATCTTTAAAGGTTGTGTTTAAACTGAAGCCAACTTGATTAAAATAAATCTTGCAATGAATCTCGTGGTGGTAATAAAGGGATGAAGCATCAAGAGAGAAGGACAGGAAGGAGGTGAGATTATCTTAGGGAAGGTGTGAGGAGGTAGGAGGCAGGAGGCAGGAGGTGGGAGATGTAAGGTAAGGGGAGATCATGATAGAGCCCAATGAAACTTTAAATGGATTGTGAGACCACTGAACCAATTTCAGAATAGGTATCCTTTGAGCAGTTTTTCAATACAAATTTTATAATTTTAGATTTTTTTTTATTAATTTAGTGTGTAAACTTTGATTTTGTTCGCTTATTTATACTTCAAGTGAACAAAATACAGGAATATGTTAACTAGGAGTTATATCTCAACAGATACACAGCAAAGAATGGACTGGCTTATGAATGATCGTCGGCTGGCCTATAATGTGATCACTTTACACTTAAGTAACATCATAACAGTAGAGTACTGGCTTGTCAGGTTGGAGGTCTGGGTTCGATTCCCGACCGCGACAGATGGATGGACTAGAAATGGTGAATGTTTGAAAAATATATTAAAAATACCTCTGTCTTTTTTCCGAAAGACGACAACTCGTTTCCCGAAAGTCGCGGATTTTTTTTGTGTTGATAATATGCATTCAAATCTATTAAATGGCCGTAAAAGTTTTTTAATGGAGCGAAATTAGTTCCAGAAAGTTAAAAAAAAGGTATTTTTTACGTGTTTTCATGTGATTGTTCATACGATTTTGGATCTTAATGCTCCGGCAAATGACCGTGACGTCATACTTGGGGTCTGAATCTTAAATAAGTAGGGGAAAACGGATTGTAGTGTGCATTATAGACCTTTTCTAGATATTTAGAAAAAAGTCACTTTCAATCGAACATTCGTTCATTCATTTTCTGGTCCGAGCTTCTCCCCACTAGGCCACTCCACTCCAGAAATTAGCAGCCATAACGGCATTGTCAGTGATGGTCACTGACAATCGAATATTAAAAGAATTTGAAAACCTTCCAAAGCAAGTCAAGAAACTTTAATCCAAGACACGGCCCTCAAGAAATCGCCGTGTATAAAGTAATGGGCTATTATGGATTAAGCGGTGCCATATTTATTGTCCTCCTTATATCACGAAGGTCTTAGTCGAGAGTAATAGAGGAAAAGCAAAAAAATATAAAAAAACTAGCTGTGGCCCGTCAGAAGTGACGCGGTTTGCTGGCAAGGTTGAGAGACTAGATCGCTAGACTTATAACAGTTCCTATCCTTATATGTGTAATGATTTTACGTACATTTTTTTTTATAAAAATGAGTCTGGGTTTATCGAAATAAATCCAAATACATATTTGTACACTTCACAGAAAGCTTAAAAGCCTGTGTTGTGAAGTGGAGTAAGTCGGGGGTCGGGGATTGAACCCGCGCCCACTGGATAAACAGTCGAGTGCGTTTCCAACCAGGCTACCGACCAGCTCTATATTTATTTTACGAGTATGCAATATTAAGTTTTTAATGATTTTAAGGCATTTTTTTTTTGTAATTTAATTCCTAATAACAAAAATGAATTGAATTCATAAGAACATACAAATTTACCATATTAATTAAGGTATGTATGTTTTTTTAGCTTAGTATTCTTTATTCTATAATATTAACCAAATCAATTTATAAAAAAATACATATTAAACATCTGCGCTATTAAAGCCGCGAACTCTAAAAATGTCGGTATCTGTCGATAACCATTCAAAGCATTTTGTAGACTCGTAATTATTTAATGCAATATTATACTAGCCGAAAAACCTTAGGCGAGAACACTGCGTTCACGAAGTGTTTTAAATTTCGTACATATTCGAACAACTTATCATTCGAATTACTGCTTATATTGCCTTTTTAAGCTATATCATTTATGTTATTATGATTTATATTACGTATACCTTATTTTATAAGACTTTTAATGAATTGTGATCAAATATTTTATATTGTCAGAAGCCGTAGGCCACAAACTATCTTAAATAAATAAAACTTGCAAGAGTTGCCACGGTCCTGCGGTACAAACATACCCAATTTCCACCAGAATTATGTAAGTTGATACGGCGAATACAGGAAAAAAACCCCCAAAAAGAATGAAAATAATGTCCCCTGTGATCGTGTGTGATTTGTAAAAATATTTATCTCTTCCTCAAATCGGAAAAAAATTTACCACCAAAACATATTCTAAGAAAAGTAATGGTCTTCCCTCTTCTACTCTCCTTCAAGGGTTTATTTTCAAATTCTTTTGCACTGAAAACGTTTTTTCAGTCTCGATATTATTTTGTCAGTTTTTTTCATAATTTTGGGGTATTTTTTTATTTGGTCAGTATTTTTATTTTTATTGGTATTTTTAAAACGCTGTTCTCCTCACACCACTTCTTTCATTGATATAACAATATCGTTTTGGTCAACTAATCGTCATTCATTCTCTTAACAAGCACACATTCAAACACTTTTGTACTGAATAAAATACTGACAATTATATTCATTTATACTGACCAAGTTTTGTACAGTACTGACCTAATAAACTGACCTAATAAATGCTCGCTTTCTTATATTCAGAATATACAGACGGTTTAAATGAAGACAGTTTATATGCCCGGCTTTATTTAAGACTTTTTGAAGGTAGAATTCGTGGAAAGAAATTAGGTGTTTTTTTTCCTTTGACTTCAAGTATACTCTTGAAGGTTGAAGAGCTTTTGTACCTATAAAGTAAAAGAAATAAATGCTGTACAAAATGAGGTCGAATAAGGAGCGAGGAAATTACGAGAAATGTAAGTGATTTTTTTGAATTATTTCAAGACGCATCCCTTGCGGGGTAGGTGGAAAGGACAGAACGTTTGACCGCCCTATTCCCTAGCACACTTCATACTTTCGTCACATAAATGCACTTTGTCATACACGATTCCTTTTGCTCAAAACGTGACAATTCTTGAGTAGCTGCTTACCATGGTCATTGGTCAAGCCAAGTGGTTCGTCCTTACACCTCTTCTTTCTCCTAAGTATATGTTTTTTGTCATCCTATCATCATTCATCCTCTCAACGTGCCCAAACCATCTGGGCTTATTCTAATCGCTAGATACTTCTAACGCTCATCTGGGTTCGATTCCCGACCGCGGCAGATAAATTGGTAAAAGTTACTTATGTAAAGTGATCACATTAAACCAGCCAACGAACATATCTGTTGAGATACCAACCTGTCACACAATTTTTGTTAAATCTTAAGTCTATTAAGGTACCTCTGGAATAGGTACTTTCAATAATAGTTATTTAAGTGTACTTTGGTGTTGTAGGTACATTTCTGCCTCTCAACCAGGTGGGGGATGAAGTATCTAGTAATAATAATAATTAAGCTCCGCTCAGCGAAGTACTGCTTGAGCTCAGCTAATGTCACTTTAATCCAATTACAATCGTCTGAGGCACATTGGCTAACTCCATACATTGTATACCAGC
Organism: Ceraclea dissimilis; assembly: GCA_963576895.1. NCBI lineage: Eukaryota > Metazoa > Arthropoda > Insecta > Trichoptera > Leptoceridae > Ceraclea > Ceraclea dissimilis. The sequence continues at coordinate 15,512,447 of OY756370.1, forward strand.
ATACTTTGTATAGGTTCATACCTTTATTATGTTAAAGAAAGGTAGCGTACTTTACAATGATACGAGTAGATTACACATATAGATAATTTATCAGTTCTGTAGGTGTATACCTACAGCTGGATTGCATTGTGTATTTGGTTTTTTTTTTGTTTGTGTACTTCAACAACAATTAAAGATTATTGTTACGGATGCCTAGTGCGTACTCTTGATTCTGTATAGTGCATTGAGGTGACGTTATGGTACCTACCTGGCGCCTACCTATGTACATATTATTATATATCTGGTACTATGTAAAGTGACGTTTCTCACTGTTTTACCTATATTATATATTATGTTGTTAATATTATCATACATAGTGGCGGAATAGTATAAGTGCGCACTGTGTGTATTATTATTATTATATACTTTAATATATGTATATTTTACTAATTTACATTGTTAGTATTTGAGTACAAGTATTGGTTTGTTATTATGTATATACACTATACAGTATGATATTATTATATTATAAGTAGTATTGTATAGCACAATAAGTATATTGATTTGTATATCTTTTAAAAGGCTTTAAAGCCGTTTATTGAATAAATAAATAAATAAATAAATAGATAAATTAATGTTTTTCAGATACTGCTTGTTATATGACTGTATACTAAGTACCTAGGTATGTTTATTAATTTTCTACATGTCGTAGTTGAATATAAAAAAATAGTTATCTCAACAGAATCGGACTTCATAGTCACCTCCAATGGCATCGTCGACAGGATCAGTAATAACGTGACAGCGATTCTTCGGAGTTTAAAACATGCTCGGCAACGGGCTCAAGGCTATTATTATTATACAGCAAAGGATGGACTTTCCATCAGGTTTATGACTGATCGTCGGCTGGCTCAATGTGATCACTTTACACCTAAGTAACATTCACCAATTCCAGTCTATCCATGGTCACATTAAGCCAGGCGACGATCAGCATAAGCTTGATGGAAAGTCCATTCTTTGCTGTGTATCTGTTGAGATAACTATTTGTTAAGTGCCTATGTATTTTGTCTTGTGAAAAATCTTCTTCTTCCCAAGCCTTTCTCTCTCCACTGTTTGATATAGGCCTCTTCCAACTTCTTCCATTCCTCTCTGCTTTGACCCTTTCGACTCCAGGTTCCACCGACGATTTGGACAATGTCCTCAGTCCATCATCATCAGTGGATCTACAGCCCGTTATGAGCCTTGGCCTCCTCCAGCGTTCGCCTCCATCTCCCTCTATCCTGGCATGCACTCCTCCAGTCCCTAATGCCAACAGCATCCACATCCTTCTGCACTACATCCATCCAACGAAGTTTGGGTCTTCCAACACTACGCCTACCTTGTGACCTTGTATAGAGGCTTTTCTTTGGCACTCTCTCCTCATTCATCCTCTCCACGTGCCCAGCCCACCTCAGTCTTCCTATTTTGATACATTTTATAATGTTGGGCTCATCATAAAGGTTGTAGATCGTCCTCAGTCCATCTCTTTGTAAATATCAAGTCAACAATATTACCAAAAAAAGGAATTTGTGGCAAATAAAAACCACTAACTTAAATCGTACCTGCATTTTACAATATAATCTGGACCGGGGTTCCTTTTATTATCTACCTGGATTATTTCATTCAATTCGCCTCTGTTTGCGCAACAATTTACACAGGATAAATCGTTTTGTAAACGTGAAAAAGTTACTAGACTTTTAATAAACTCTCTCCGGACCCCACTTAACCCAAAAATCCAAAAAGGTAAAAACTCTACGCAATTGTAATAATATGGGAAACAATGGGTTAAAGGAGAAAGCTAAACATTAAGAACAATAATTCTCGTCGAAGCCAAGTATAAATGTCACGCAGGAACGTTCAAACCTTTGAGTATTTAACCTATAAGAGGTGCACCGTGAAAAAAATTAAAGCATGAAATAGGTGCCTAATTAGTGTCAAGATACGAGTATGTCATATTAAAAGATTAACGCGAAATAATGTTTATTTATTCGGAGACTGAGAAGCAATGAGGAAATTCATGCATTGACGGGACAATCATTAATCACCAGAGATATCAGGTCCAGAACATTGGCTTGGATCGAACGTGTCGTCAGATCGAGAGAAAAAAGAGCCACAAAATATCTCCTGCAAAATAAACCTGTGGAGACCATGACAGAGATTGATGGATAATAAAACCCGAAATCTGAACGTACTGATTCATCTATGTAAAATTGAATTATAATAATTTTCAAAATGTGTGGTGGCAACATTTCTGGTGGATCTGTTCTCTCTGCTTAGGTACTCCGAAAACTGCGTTATTTTTGAAGGGTCACACCTAGTTGAATACAAAAGAGAGAGCGAGAAACAAGTCCTTGTTGAAAGGTAGAGAATAATAGGCAAACAGATAAAATTCCAGGTACTTTCTGGAATTACACAAACCCTTCTGGAATTCCCATCATTTTCTCATTTGCTTTCTGTTTTAAGGGTATTGTTTTTTTTAGTGTTTTAATTCTGAAAGAATGCCGGTGAAATGAGGTTGGTTATCACTATATCCAAGAATTTTTGGACTCCAAATTGTTGTAAGTATTTAAAGATGGATCAGATAAAATTAACATCTATAAGCAGAACCATGACCGGACAAATACCCATAAGAATATTGCTCAACATGAATAAATCCAAAAAAACCCTTCTGAAATACACCTATTGTATAGTTTGATAAATGTCTGAATGATTATTTTCATACTGACTGAGTTGAAGTTGTGAAAAAATGGTAAAGGGTATGAATATTAGATGTAATTTTTTTTACGCGGAGGCATGACTTTGCCCATACACTTCTCAGTATTATCAGCCAGAAGAGTCTACATATAATCATTCATGATTCACATATAAACTCATCAGCCTAATACTGGGAAAAATTCACCTATCCAGTATCATGGATATCACAGGATTAGGCTCAACGCGGGGCCTAAAATACAAGCATTCTGCTTGAAGTATTAGAAAAATGAAGTAAATTAAGAAGTACAAAAACTATATTTTTATAAATACAAGTGATAAAATTTTTATGGACGGCTGAGGTTAAAAATGGCGAAAAAGTTTTTTACACGTTATTAAGAGCCCAAATAAAGTTTTTAAGGTGAAATTCCAGGGTATTTGGGAGTTATTTGAAAATAATCTGTACTTCTGGACCTATATACCTTGTAGCGAATTCATGCTATTCGTATTTCCAGGATAAAATAACATGGAGTGAGGCTTTGCTGGAGAATGCCTCAAATGAGATTATACGGTCAGGTGTAAGGAACCCTCTAGAATAAATATTCAGATGAATGAATGAATGAACGAAATTTATTTATTCAGATACCTGTACTACTAAATAATGAACACTCATTATGGAAAATATATAAATCAGTACAATAGATCTATCACCGAATTAGGGAAAAATGCCTAATTTAAAAAAAATGTTATGCTTCATCCACATGCTCGTGTAGGGTCGTGAAGTCTCGGTGTTCATGAGTAGAAAGGCGTCAACGGTCGGTTACGTACACGTCAAGACAAACATTTTCAACCACACGCCTTTTTACTCATTCACGGCGAGGTCGTCGAGGGTCGGCGAGCGTCTGGCGCCAGCATTATGAGGCACCAAGTTACTCAAAGTATATGTGGGAAAATTTTACGTATAGTGTTTTTCATGTGTTTTTGTTCATCGTGTTTATTATCTTATTGTAATAGCCAGGGTAAATAACCTACTCTTATTGGTATGTTATATTGTTTTTTTTTGTGTTTTTTTATTGTTCAAATTGTAACTTGTTCTGTATACACTCTGCGGCGCAAAGGCTGAACGCTGTAATGCCGAAGAGTGTAATATTTTAATTTAATAAATAAATAAATCTATTTTCACTCAATTAGTACAAAAACCTTACAATTGTATCACCTATTTTTGTATTTCCAATGGTTGTCCAAACCTCCTATAATCCTCTTTCCCTTTTCACCTCAGGGATAATGCTGTAATGATGAAAGTTAAAAGTTTTAATACACTTTTATCACCTCTACACTCTACCCTCTACCCTCTCCTACAACAGGTCATTTGTGAGCATACCGATCCTTTTTTTTATATCCACCTATTATTATCCTCTCTTCTATTTGTTTTCTTTTTTTTCCTTTCGTCTCTCACCTCATCTCGTCCACATTCCTTCACCAAATAAATGTTCTTTTTTAATTTTCTCACTCGGAAGTTTTTGGATTTACAGCGAAAACTTTTTTAAGCACGTTGGGGTGGTTTTTTGCTAATCTTTCCTACTCATAAGGTAACGATTTCCCTTACCTAGAAACTTATACACTTATCTGTTCATCTTGATGATTTGGTACCCATAGTTTATAACTTGAAATATTAACATTTTCGACCGACGATACAGGGTCTGTTTTTAAAGGTCAAAATGAAAGACTTTTTAATATTAAGGCCAAGATGCTGGCATAAGACAATTGGTACATCTCAGCATCGATTTTTTTAGCGAAAAAATGCTTATTTTTTTAATTGGACTGTGTCCCCCCGACGAAATGCTAGCAAACGTTCTATACTGTCTTCGATGTCATCTGTACACCTTTTCTGTAGTCTTCCTACTCCTCTTTTGTTGTCCCAAGACCTCCACTTGATGATTCTAGGTGACCATCTGACACTGTCCTGCCTTGCTACATGCTCCCGGAGAAAAAAAATACAACACTGTTTTATTTTTTAATTCTCAAGTATGATTTTCGACGCACATTATATTCAATCTCCACTCTTTTATTCTACAGTATTGTACTTACGAGACTTAAAAAACTTTTCTTTTTAAAAAACTCTTTATAACCTGTTCACTACCAGGTTTTACACTTAACAAACAACCTGGTTGGTATTTTACAGTTGTTTCTGACGCTTTTTTTCTTTTCTTCTACTTATCTCCAGTGGCGTACTAACCAGCTTGCCCGATGCTAAGTGGGCCTCAGCCACAAGGGGCCCCCTAAATCCGTCCTATAACATTACAAATAAAGGTAAAACTAGTCATTATACGCGTATAGTACAAATTTTCAAACATTGTAGTAAGTACGTGATTATTTTGAAAAAAAATTTTGTTTCGTGAGGACATCGGATTTTCTACATGTCGTAGTCGAATATAATAATTAAGTAGTTATTTCAACAGATATATAGCACATGGACTTTCCATCAGGTGGATGGACTGGAATTGGTGAATAATAATAATAATAATACTGACAATTTCTAATGCGCCGTTTTGTGAAACAAGTCCACCTCAAAGGCGCTTTTTGCGTTGTAAGTGTAAAGTAATCACATCAGTCGTAAGCCTGATAGAAAGTCCATCCTTTGGTGTATATCTGTTGAGATAACTAATTGTACTATAACTTCTTCATGAAAAATTTTGCCTGCGCCTGCGGCGCTAATTATACCTGCTGTAAAATAAAAATCTCAAGAGGTAGATATTAAATATACAGTACTAGGGCCCCCGACTTTATTATATGGCAACCTGAATTTTCAGATGCAGACCACCACTGCTTCTCTCCATACACCTTTTCTTACATTACAGAGAAAGAATGGTGGAGAACGACACCCCACAGAGAAAACTTTTCGTCTCTTATCCCAAAGTGTGCTGTAAGAGATTTTGCATTGAAGAAACTTTGGAATGATATCCTTAACGAATATTTGATTGCCCGAAGGTAAAGAACCTCGCGTTTTAAATTGAAACTCTTGAATTTTATTATGCTGGCGCTACATGCTTGCCAAGTTTCCACGACTGTTCACAACCTCCGTTGGATGGGCGTTTGCCTTGTCTCGTGAAGGAACGTGAACACTTCGACTGAGTGTTCACGGTACTTCAAAGATCAAAGGAAGCTTGCGGCAAAAAACTTGCGAAGCGTCCACACGTTCGTGCGAACTTAGTAGCGTTTGTGCATTAGCAGGGGAAATACGGACGTCTCGTATTATTGTTGTAATAGAAATAGCTGCATTTTACCTCGCTGTTATCAGTAAATATTAAATACATTTTAAATAAAGTTATTTAAACATTTCTAGCTTAAATACTTCACGGTGTTTTTAAATGTTTTTTTTTTTTTGTTGAAAACATTCGTTATGTTTACTGATTCCAGCAAGGTAGAGTGTGACTCATAAATTTAAAGAATAATTGTTTAAATTTGTTTGTGAATGAAACAAGGTGAACTTTCTCAATGCATTTTCGATTCTCGTAATGTACGAGTAAAACAACACAAAAATATGTTTTTTGGACTTTGACAGCTCCGTTCCCATTTATTTTAGAGAAAAATTTAATATGCCTTTGTAGGAAGTTTTATGTACTTTCATTCTGCTAAAAAGATAAGCTACAAAAAGTTGATAGTTGTCAAGTTCATATGCAGAATTCGCCAGAATATGGAAATTTTCGCCATTTTTCCCATTATTAATGCCACGTTCCGTCTAGAAATTTTGTTGGCATTCAGCACCCCAAAAAACGTATAGCATGAAAGAAATCCAGACTACCCCACAACTCTCCATCGAGAAACTGCATTGAGTTTAATTTGACTGGATTAAAAGTATACAATTAGCCTCATAGTAAAAGAATAAGGAAACTAAAAGAAGTATATATGTAAGTATAAGTACCTACATAATGCATTTTCACAATGCATATCACACACGCAGAGAGAAAATAACAGAACAAAAGTAAAAATATATAGGTATATAAAGGTAAGAAGGTATTTTATGATTATTATCGAATTTTAATTATAAAACGAAAAAATAATAAAAATATGACATATACACACATGAAACTACATAAAAATCATATTACATGAATGAAGTTATAATAATATAATAATTAAATATTAAACTGGTACGGTTTCTATGAATTTTTAACATCCACCATCTCTTTCGCCGTATTTTTCGTTTTCTTTTCATTTTATTTTAATTTTTACAATAAAGATACGCTATGCTGAAAGTTATAGCCGACACAATCCAGACGTCCGTCATGCTCGCTTATCCATAATATACAAGCGTGGTCGGGAGCGTGTGGATGGTTTTCCAAATTTACCGAGCATCCGTGAATGATTGGTGCTCGTGAACAGACGCTGAGACTCGTCGAACATGTGGCGCCAGCATTAAGTATTTTATACTAGCTCATTCAGTTCCCAGCAAAATTCAGAAATTATATTTGCAACAACTGCTATAATAAATAATCTTGTAGGCTTTCGCAGCGTGATGAATCCATATCTTCGTTAATCTCTATGTTTTTGTTCATCGGTACATGGTGGAAGTCCATTTGAAGGTAAAATGAAAAACTAAATATTTAAATTAAAATCCACAAAAATGACTTTAGATTTCGCGACTAGATAAGGGTGCAAAACCTCGAATACTAGTCGCGAAATCTATGTAAAGTCATTTTTGAGGATTTTAGTCTAAATATTTAGTTCCCATTTTATCATATCTTCGTTGTTGGTTCTTCTGGTTTCCTTACTTCGTGTAGAGTGGTTGAATGACCGAGCTTGCGGCAGCGATTGTAATGCCATCTTCAGGATGAAGGACTTCCATCTTCAGGAAGATAGCAGTCTTTTCAACCTCACTGTAAAGTGTACAAAAATACATTTGGGTTAAAATCAATTTTGTTAAAAAACATTGGGAGCAAAATACTTTTTTTAAATTTCTTTCTTAGTGATAATGTACATTAAAATCTACAGTATTGTATACCAAAAAAAAATTGTAAATCGAAATTTTCTACAAAAAACGTAAAAAACATACCTTTTTCTAGTATTTGATTGTGTGATTGTGAATGCGATTATGAACCTTTAGGACGTGGGAAACGTTTTCAAGACACTATGGTCCCTTTAATTTCTCTTAAAGAATTATTTTGTGTGAAACTTGATGCCCGGATACTGCCACATAAATAATTACACTCTCTTTTAAATATTATTTTGATTGTATTCTGGATTCGTATATTACAAATCTTTTAGAAATATGTGCTCATTTTTTATTTTTTCTCATGGCAAACTTTTTTCGCGAAATGGAAACATTATTGAACTCAAAAATTCATAAAGAACAGAACATTTTTAAAAATATTGTACCGGATTGACTAGAAGATACTTATGCTTCTGCAGTATATTTTCTCTGTCTACATTTTTAATGCCATTAAAAATATTTTTGAATAGTTCGCCATAGTGAACATATTTTTATCCTCAACAGCAACGAGAGGCATCTTCATTCACATAATGCAGCGTTATGTGAACTCCCTTGGAGTGGAAGCTGGATGGGTGTTCCGACACTTACGAGTCGGTTTTGGCTGGCTTAAGTGATCACTTTATTCCCAGGGCAACGTTCACCCACTCCACCACACATTGCTGATGTCAATCATATACTTTGTTTTCCATCTGTGCAATGCAGATAAATCCAGTTCAATACCTAAAATAATTTAGGTAGGTATATATCAAACATTTTTTTATACATTCATGAACCTGCTTGTAAGTAGTGTATTCTTGTAGTTGTAGCAGAATAAATAGGGTTACCGCAAACATTTACTTAAGACAGGGTCACCACTACCGGTGTCAACGATCCGGATCCCTAAAAAGGAAATACGAGAAACATCCACAATCAAGATAGAGTGGACCTACCTAACCTTAAATCATATTTTTTTTATTTCTACACTCAGGTCAAATCTAAAAAAGGTAAGTACGTTTGTACTCCTATGATATCACACCCCTCCTCCCTTGTTAGGTTAGCTCCCCCGTCATCCTGCCCCCCTCCCCCCTACGTCATCTTGTTAGTGCCGTCTGACCGCGTTCAGATAGAAAGACTGGTGGAAGGTATTTTGTAGTAATGGGTCTGTAGGTACAGGCAAACCCCCGTGAAAATCTACACATATTCTTACATATACGAGGTAATAACAAAAGGTATGATACGGTTTCAGGGGTCTTGGTGTAGTGTAGACAAATTTATTTCATTTAGTTTTTCAGAAGCCTGTAAAACAGATACGTAAATAATAAGATGTGAAATGTCTTATGAGTTTTACGAACGCCTGTATTTTACAGGACACTCGAAAAGTGTCAAAAAAGAGTGGGGGAAACAACTCGGGGATCCCGCACGTGAAGAAAATCGTATGTTTTCTAGAATATAGTATAATTAGTTTCAAAATAATATTTTTTATGAATTTTTGGGAAATACCTAGTACCTACCAACCTAAATAATAGTATCATAAATCACATTTCAGTTTTCCTTAACGTTTCTGGGCATAAAGTGAGCACTTAAGCCGGCCAATGCCGATTCTACTCGCTGTAGTACGTACTCTACCCGCTGTGTCATGAAGGCTGATGAACTTACGTACTCTACCGCTGTGTCATGAAGGCTGATGAAGCGAGAAGGAAACGCTATATATGTATTAAGTACCTACTACCGGAAACCGTTGAGACGTGGTTTGGTATTCCATCCTTTACTGTACACCCGTTGAGAAAACTACGTGTTATTTCAACTACGACATGTAGAAAATCCAATGTTTATCACATAGAGTTGTGAAACTAAAAAATATTTCTTTTATGTTCCCTTAAAAAGTCCCTCTAAATAGCCGTCCATATCACTTTCCATCGGCAATGGGAAAAAAGAAAAACGAAAATTCAAGGTAGTAAGTAAAGTAATAGATAGGTAGAGGGAGGGAATATAGTGTAAGATGGAGAGATGATATGTGGCGATAGGGGATATACTGGACAGGATGTAGGGGAGGCTGGGGGAGGATGGTGAGATAGTTGGGAGTGAGAGAGGAAATGTGGACACTGCCAGAGGTAAGTGGAATATGTGGAGATTAAGATTAAGGGTGTATAAAAAGTAAACTCAAAAAACATACAAAAGCTACGAGTTTATGATATGTTTTTTTTCTTTGAGATGTTTTTATGTCACTGTGAAATCTGTTCTCTAAAAATTCTGAATCTTAATTTCGTATGTTCTAGAATGAAAGTAAACACGTTAGGATGGTTGGGACATGTAGGATAACGAAAAAAATATACCTGGGAGAAAGAAGAGGTGTAAGAAAACGTGTCCGTCCAAGAACCACGCGAATTGACCATGTCGACCAATTGCTTAAGAACGAACGTGTTCTGAGTAAAAGGAATCGTAAAGTTTATATGACGAATTGCATGAGTAAAATAATCGGGCAATTTTGGGCGCCATTTAGCGATAAAAATAAATGTAACGGAAGCACGAAGTGTGTGTGTGGGGATAGAAAAGTCTGGGAAACTCTTCTCTCTGCCTACCCCGGAAAGGATGCTAGTCACGATACTTCGTCTTCCTCAGCTTCTGAGATCTGTTGTTGGATATAGACCTCCCTTCTCCATTCCACAAATTTTATGCACATCAAAATCAGACTTTTGCATGTGCACGCAATCTCCATGCATTGAATTTTGCGCACACTTAATTCGCCCAAGGATTTTTGCATACGTTGATACATACCCGTAGTTATTGTATGCTTCCTACATTTTACCTTTTACGGTTCACCCTTCACCGCCACCGTATCCTCGCTTATCGTCCTTCCGCTCAATTCCTTACCATAATAATTGGTAAACACCATTACTCTACTAATAGACTAAACTGAATCGAAGCCAGTCTACCGTGTCTTTCACCATTATCATTCCTCCTCCCCACGTATCCCATCGTCGTCTCCCGCTGCTATACTGGTCCCGATAATAATATTATTAGTTGTCATCGCTTACCTGGTGACCCAGGCATGGAGAAAGGAGATTGGAACCAGGGAAGGGCATTATTAGAAACTATTATTACCAAGACATACAGCACCCCCGCGTCACTTAGTATATTTTCATATACCGCTGTTCTTTTTGGATCTCTTTAGATAATAATAGTGGTGGAAAACCTTTGTTAAGTATATAACTTTGGAACTAACTGGCAGATGGAGTTAACTGGAAGAAATTTCAGTCGTATTAGTTCGCCCCTAGTGAACATTTTTTTATAGTCGACCGATTAATGGAGAAATCGTTAGTATGGGAAATCTACACAAAAATAGTTGTTTTCTAATTTGTTAATAATTAAATTTCCTACAAATTTTCTATAGAAACTTTGCGCTAAAATAAGCCGTCATGCTCCAAATATGACCAATTTTTTTTTCTTCAATTTGAATTTCTTGCCATTATACATCACCGTAACATCGTTATGGTTCTTTCTAGCCTGAAAGTTCTCGTAACTAATCTTATAGAGAATTTAATTTGCTACAAAATTCAGCTAATAATATCTTTATTATGCTCAAAACTCGAGGCTCCAATCCTAATCATTCCGCTTGAGTTTTGAATCTCATCCTCCATTCTCTTCAATTTTGAACTTATCAATTTAATTTGCTACAATTGCCACACGCTTGCTCCAGATTCTCTCGACGAGGGAACCACTCAATACCAGGTATGTACCACTCGCCTATAGTTGGTGATTGCTGTTATTGGGTATGTTGGGGAAGCTGGACTGTAATATTAGAGTCTCATAGCTTCTAACTAACTTGCCCTCGTAACTATTCGCTATCAACCCCATACACCTTTCTTTATTATTTCACTTTTACTATTCTCCGTAATCAAGGATGGCGCTATGGTAGCTTTTTTTTCAATTAATTGATGTATAAAAGAAATGGAATTGTTAGATTGTTTGAGTATTTCCCGTCATCTCTTTCTATCAGTTCAGGACCTACTCTTTCACCTCCTCGTCGTTTGAAAAAAATGTTTGAAAAAGGAGGGCATCAAAAAGCTCGTACCACAGCTCACCACCTGCATGTAAGGGATAGGCGATAACGTGGAAAAATGAAACATTTATTCGAAATAACGTGGAAAATAATGTCATATTTATTCGAAAAACGCTAGCCCAGTAGATACTCTCACTTTTGGACGTTCCCTCGTACATTGAAGTTTTGTAATATTTTCTAAGAAGATGGACCATTTCAGGATCTTTTCCTCACACACGCACAAAATCTCAAAAGGCATTATCGTGAATCATATAAGATACAATGCAAACAAATAAAAGAAAATAAGAGAAAAGTGGAGAAACGAAAAATCAAAGACGAGAAAAATAATATAAAAAATATTGTTTCGGCAACCCTGTCGTGTATCTCCTTCCTACTGAACTATCGCTTATTTGACTTTATGGAGTTAATGACGCAGTCCTGTAACGGTTATGGTTATTTATCAGGTCCAGCAAGGGGCCAGGACTGGACGGTGGACGGACATCAAGGTACCTATGTGGGTTTTACTGTACCTAGGGTAGTTACCCATTATCTTTTAGTGAAGTAAATATTTTACCTTGTGTGTTTACTTCCGATAAAGAAAGAAGTGAGGAAAGAAGCGGTATGTAGGTAAAAAGATTTTTTTCTAATTGTTTTTTAAAGGATTAGGAATTTTATTCTCAGACGCAAACCCATGGAAACACTTTCCCGCACACTTAACACAGTAAGTTAAAAGCTTGTGTCGCGAAGTGTAGAATACGTTGTCAGAGCTGGGATTCGAACTGTGTCAACCATGTGCTCAAAAGTGCACCAACTAGGTATGTTGAAATAATATGCAGGTTCTAAATTTTATCTTTATATTAAATATTTTTTTCATTTTCCCATAGGCATAATTCCGCTAATCCAAAATTTTGCAACAATTTCGGAAAGATTTTTACTGTATTTCCATTCCGGAATAAAGAGGCCCTAATACCGGAATTTCAATATCGGCGTCCTAGAACTACCACAAGAAACTCCGGACGACCACAGCTCCGATAGAGATATGACATCGTGAAACATGCCGACAAAAAATATCCTGTTTTTCGACCGGCCATTACGGGTAAACTGCTAGTTCTAAGAAAAAATTGACTTAACATTTTTTGTAGAGAATTTAGCAAGGATTATTTTTGTCATTGACTACTTTCTCCTATCTCTTACCATATTCCTATAAAATGCGAAAAACCGCGAAGAGGGACCTTTTCGGGGGGGGCAGGGGGGGTTGCGGCAAGATTTTGATAGGCAACCCTAGTGCGATGTAATACCCTATTGGTAAGCTATCGTTTATACCACATTTCGATCAAAAAACAGATACGTCATAAATTAAGCAGCGGGCTCTTGGACTATGATTGGTGTCTGGAATGTTTGGTTTTACGGATGAATCAAACCAGGAAAAGAAAACACAACCCAGGAAAAACAACACCAGACCTCACACACCCATCAGCAGAATAGATACAGTATAACTATACTATACCAATTAACCAGTATAACTATACTATACCCTCATGCCACCTCCCTTGCGGGGTAGGCAGAGAGAACGGATTGGCTTACCAGTATTACCTTACCAAAATGTCATATAATTATGAATGAAACCCTTTGTTCTGTTTTATTGCTTCAATTGTTGAAAAAACTTGTTTTTCCGCGCCGTTGTATTGGCTAACTTATAATAAAGGTAGGTACAATAAAAGCATAGTTAGGTAGGTACTACTTTCTATCATTCTTTATATCCATGAGATACCTCTACCTTCGCTTCGCACCGAAATGTTTGTTCATCAAAGTTTTTTCTTCTCCCTCTCATAAGTAAGAAAGTTTCTCAGAAAGGAGACCAGGTTGTCTCAATGAAGTTTGATTAGCCATTCAGAATTCCCTTTCCTTTCTTTTTTCATCCCAACATTATACCAAGTGTTGGTTGCTTTTAATGGGATTTTGTCTAACTTATGAGTTGGAAACTTTTGTTCTTATCTCACGTTAGTTGGAAGATATTTTAAGTCGTAATTAATTTCGTTTTTTTTTTGTAACACCTATTAAAAAAGTATTTTGTTAGTGTCCTAACCTAAGGGTTCACCTACTAGAAATCTCGACTTTGTGATGAGTTTGCCCTAGTGAACAATCACCTCTCACTATTGTTATTGTATGACTATTCAATCGAAGAATTTAAAACCTAAGAATAACGTCAGTTACCTCGATTCGACGTCGCGAGTAAGTAGGTAATTTTTTCCCCTTTACTGTGGACTCCACGTCAAATTTTCCAATTTCGGTGATATGACCAAAATATAAGCGACTTAATAAAGGTGATTAACTCGAGATTATGGCCTAATTTTTTTTCTGAGGAGAAACGGTCACCAATAGTCGAAAGAGCTATAGAGCTCCATCTTGCGCTGTACATCGGTTGAGTTACTTATCTACAATTTTTCATTTGTAAGACTACCAATGCATCGACCTACTTTTTACATTTCGTTTCATTTAGGTAGATATTACGTATTTTCTACCAAGAGTAGAAAAAACAGAAATTCAATTTACCATTATTTTCTAAGTCGTGTATTTTGTAGGTATTTTCAGCAGTGTTGTGTTCTCATGGGCCCATTTTAAATCGCCCTTATTCAGCTTGCGGTTTTCTGTCCATTGATTGGGTGCAGTTACGATACCGTGGCCCGTGTTGTGTAGTACAGAAAACGAATCTTTACGATTAAATTTACAATGTTAGAAAATGTTTTCGAATTTTAAAATATCAAATTCTAAAATGGAATCATTTTCAAACACCGTCGGCACTACTGCAAAGAAACGTTGTAAAATCTATGTTTTAAACAATTTAAGGGCCAGTCATACCTTGGAAAGACTTTTTAAACAAAGTGAACACCCCTACCCATCTCTTCGCGTGACTTTAAAAATAATAAAGTGTTGTTTGGGGCACAAAATGATCACTCTAAGTCACTCTTTTGATGAATTGAGTTAGTTACTATAAATTTCACTGAATCAATATAAAGATCACGTTTTAATAACTGCAACCCCATTTAAGACCAAAAATAAACAAATTTCCACCTATGTGCGTTCATCCCGGTTTTTCTATAGGTGAGGTATGAATGATAATATTGTAAAGGGGTGCACACACGATAAATAACAATATTATAAAGGGGGGTGCACAAGGTATTATTCAAATCAGACGGATGCATGTCACTCGGTCTATCGCCTGTCGCCTGAGGCGGATAATAACAGTCACTATGTTTGAACAATAAATGATCCACCTTTATATTATTTTTCACTAGGTACAATCTACCTACTATATGATCGTGTGGCAAATTTGTTTGCGCAATACACGGGTGAGTGTGTTAGACGCTTTACTTTTTTTTTGAATATTTGAATTTGGAATTAGAATGAAACAAAATCATTAACTAGCGTTCGTACCAGGAATGGAAATAGGAAGGAGTGAAACGAAAGTAGAATCATGTATAATTTGTGTTTAGGTACGAGCATGTGATAATAAAAGATTAACATACTTACTTACTGCTAACCACTTGCGTTCCACTGCTGGATATAGGCCTCTTCTAAACTCTTCCACTGTCTTCTATCTTGGGCTATCTGCTGCCATCTGCAACCCGTAAGCTGTACAATGTCATCTGTCCACCTTTTTTGTGGTTTTCCTACGCCTCTTTTTTTCTCCCAGGGCCTCCACTTCAGGATTTTAGGAGCCCACATACATTGTCCTGTTTTGCCACATGCCACAAAATGGGTAATTGTTAATCTTTTAATATTACACACTGGTACCTATACACAAATCATTTCATGATTCTACTTTATTTCATTGTATACCTCCAGGTAGAAGGGCGGTAAGTGTCGGTAAGCCCTCTATGGCTACGATACATTCATAATTCAAATTTTTAATAAAAAGAACACAAGTGTTCCATTTTCGAACGTTTCAATTTTAAATTTAAATAATTGATTATTCTATTGTTCGATACATTCTTTCTTTATGCATTTACATTACTGGTTAGGTACTTTAAACAAAAACCTCGTTTTTAAACAAGCATGAGGTAGGTACGTCTAAACTGCATCAGGTCGTTGAAAAGAATAATACACTTTGGGAACCTTTACATACCATATGGCCCATTATACCCATATGTGCAATTTGGACACCAACTTTACCGATATCCCATTAGAGGGTAATGTTTCTAAAACTTTTGTTGCATAGTTTTGGTTCTCTGACTATTTTTTTAGAAATCTGTTAGGAGATGCAAAATACGTTAATTTATTTGAAACTATTTGTAGACATGCTATGATTGGGTATTTTTGAATACAGATTTATTTTTTTTATTTTCTTTTTGACGTCTTCTGTTCTGACATTTCAAAAACTTCTCAAAAATGGGAGACCTTAGATCTCGACAACCGTTAGTAAATATGCTTTGGAAAAAAATGGAGAAGATACATTGAACCTTTATCTAGGGAATGACCGTAAAAGATTTTTGATTGAAGCGAAATTAACCCAAAAAATGGAAATAACGATATTTTTACCATTTTTATCACACGATTTTGAACCTTAATGCCGTGGGAAATTGAAGTAACGTCATAGTTGGATCGGGAGCCTTAATGTTTTAGAAACTAACACATGACATTGGTAACTTACCTTCTTGAAACATTTTAGAAACACTGTAAGCTAGTTTACCAATTTCACCGATTGTACTTAGTCTAAGGTTGGCGAATTCTACGAGTATTTTATGCATAAAAAGCTTCGGTTCCAGGACTTACCTATGTACGAGTATGTCCAAACTCCATACTAAAACTACTTGCTAACAAAATACCCTATACCTAGTCAAGTAGGTAGGTACCTACCAGTCTACTCCTCAGTGTAACGGTTTTTGGTATTTTTAATACCTACTAAACAGGTATTTTTTTAGACATTTTGAAAAAATCTAGTATTTTTCAGTATTTTTTTGGAAACGTCGTTACACACATATTTTGTATTTTATGGCATTTTGTTAGTATTTTTGTACATTTTTAGTATTTTTTTCAAAGGTTGTGTACATTTGAAGTGAGTGTTGCTAGTTCGTAAATTTTTAATATTATCTCCCGCTGAACGAAAAAATTGTCATACAATTTTAACGTGTAAGCGTATTCTGCTATTTTTTCCGTATTAAATTTAGTATTTTTGGCATCCAGAAACGGTCACACTGCTACCCCTAATAGCTTGGTAGGAATTTCATATTATGAACAGAATTTCCTACAATAGTGAATGTAGGTAGTAAAGAAACCTACTTTACCGACAGTAATATGTCAGACTATTTAAATGGGTATAGGTATTATGTCTGCATGTTTTTGTGCGCTTTGGGTTCGGTTTACAAAAAGTGGCAACCCTATCGCACATACACGGGCTTAATACCGTCCCTGATTAGATTCAGTGGCGTACGTAAAATAGTCATAATAGTCAGGATGCCCGGAACTATTCTAGATTTTTTTATTATTTCTCTGAGTGTAAAATGCTCACATTAAGCTTACCGAAGATCAGTCATAAGCCTGATGGAAAGTTCATTATTCGCTGTACACCATTTGAGATTCGAGTTTGAGTCCTTCTTCTTCTGTATCTCCATTCGCTTTTTTATTCATTATAGATTTTTTTAATTAAAAAAAAATCTCATGAATAAAAATTCATTGTAGGTACCTACTTAAAAATTAAATGAGAAATGATCAGAATAAAAACAAAATAACCTTTGTTTTTTTAAATTTTTGATGAATTTTTTTAAGATCACGCGTCAATTGGAGCGATCCTCATCAACTAATCTATTTATTTATGGTAATTAAAAGTGAGGTACCTTTGCCGAAAGGTACATGGAGTCTTGGAAATTGATCAGATTTTGCAAACGTCAGACCACTCCCGAGTTAGGAGACTATAATTACAAAAAACTTAAATGCAATACATAAATTAAATACTGAAAAAAGAAATTAAGAGACACATGATAGAGGCACTTGGCCCAGTAGTCTCCTGAGATTTTGCTCATTTGTTTCGCGGGATGTAACTTTGTTGCTATGTATGAATTTACTATGTATGATGTTTGTTATATGTGATATTTTGCTACAATGATATTTGCTATGAATATATAAATGCAGGATCCCTCCCCACACACGAGACTTGTCTCTATTGGGGAGGTATCTCGAAATGTGTATAGTTTTAAGTATTTAATTTGTATATATATATGTAAAATATTGAAGGAAAATAAAAAGAATTTTGAAATTGAATTGAATTGAATTGATGTTACACAATATGTAAATGAGTCACCTTGGTACGGGCTTTGATTAGTTAGGTGGGACGTACAATTACATGTTTTTAATGTTAGTTTGAGAAAATAATGTTTATTGCTATCAATTATTCTTTTACCAGTAACCCAAATCAACCATAAGTCCTCGCCAATATTCCGTTTTTAATTTTAACTACTTATATCTTCACAAAACAATTCTTGCTACGCCACTGTCTTTATCCCTATAGTTTGTCACATTAGAATCGGCATTACCTCAGTGGTGGTACCGTGTAGTGAGCAGGGGTGTCTTCAACCCCCGGTATACTCAGGTGTGGGCCCGGGGCGACGTTTGGATCCATTGGACGGGGTCATTGTGTGTCTTCCACAAGGGGGAGAGAAGATTAATACCCGACATATAGTAGTAGTTGGAAAATAGTTTTTTACACAGAAATTTTGACAATCATAAATTTTTGGAGACGTGTTGTTTTCGAAATATCCACCTTGGTAATATTTTACATGCAAATACGAAAGTTGACACGCCATTGTTGCCCTAAATAAAAGAAATTTTCTAGAGTATTTTAGAGGTTCCTTAAGTACCTAGTTGTTTCTTTCTTTACATATTTGTTATATGTAAATTTTGTTAGGGGTTGACTGGTGATTAGTTCACACACATATATTTTCATTTTCAAATTTTAATACCTTCCCAGGTATCCCAGCGCCTTGAAATTTTTCACACATAATTAGGTGAGAGTTTAAAATTGTAGTAGATAAGTACTGTTTTATCATAAACAAGTTTCATCAGTACTTAATTCTATTTTATATGGAGAAATATTTAGAGATATATCCACCATATGTGGTAATCATGATGAAATTATACCAACTTTTTTAGGTGAGGAATTATTTATTGTTTTATTGTTCTCTATCGTCCGTAGGCCCATTCAGCCACCTGGACTTGTCAATTTTTACAATATTGTACTAATAGCGGAGATATGAGCCACTTATCATTATCTTTCATACAAAATTTGTGCTAGGTGGCTCCTATCTCCACTATTCCTCATTTAATTATTGGTGAAATCCAGCATATGTGCAATTGATTGAAATATTTATTATCGAATTAATCCACCTTCACAAATTAGGTATGCTATATGTTCCTAAACTACGGAAAATATAACGATTATCTCTCTACAATTACCTACTTATACTTGTTATGTATTGGATGCACAAATACGTAGATTTACCTATTTTTATGGTAAAAAGTGTGAAAATCTCTTTTTTATCCCCAAAAATTGGTGGGATTGTGTTTAAAAAATGTGTGATAAACACGACATGTGTACCAAAATCCTCAAACAATAAAGTTATTTTCGAATTATGAGCACCAACCACCAACTGCATTGGTGCTTATCTATAACATATACCAAATCTGATGCTGCAGGTACATAATCATAGCTTATTGGATATTATGGTTCATCTGTTCCATCAATAAAAAAATGTATTTTGTAGATTATTACCCAAAAATTAGAAAAAAGATAAGCATAATGGCAGATACATAATTAAGGTATGTATTGTGTATTTCGTATGCCATTGGAGATACCAGAGTCAGAGATTAAAGTCGCGAGATCTCGGGTATTGAAGTGCGTCAAGAGAAAAGTTGTGAATACATGTCTTCTTTTGTGCTGTTGAACCTAGTGAACCGACATTCTTCGACAATGTGGTTAAGGTAGACAGGATCGGACAATTATACACTTTCCTACCCACAAATTTAATTGATTAGCGCATCGTACAGCTTCATATAGGAAGATTAGCGCATCGTATACCCAGCGCAGCTACAGCTCTGAAGTCGATATTTTGTGGTTCAACTGATTGGGATTTTAAATGATATTCTTTGTATGATAATAAAATAACCAAAGTCTGGAACATTTTTAAATAAGATCCTTCACCCCAGCTCTTAACCCCTATTAAGGAAAGGAGGATAAGATAATAAGAACAGAGACAATAATATCCTGGAAAAAGGTGAGCTGGAATGCAAATACACTTAAAAGTATCAGGACAAAAGGATCTTTTGAAGGTATACGTAATATACCTTCAAGCATTTCCCTAGCAGATACCCACATAAAAGAACTTCGATGTTACTTGTTTGCTGTTGATATTGTTTGGCAAACTTCTGTCTACATATAAAATGCAGGTGACACGATAACATTCACTCCGGTTTTGTCGACATAATCGATCCGGAAGATTCTTGGATGACAGCGTTTTCTTGCATTTCTCTGATTTCAGCAATCTTATGTTATCGTTTTAGTCATTCTTCTGTCTATCTATATCCTGTATGCCGCGTCTCTTACGGGGTTGGCAGATAGGATAGAATGTCAGATCGCTCTATCCTTACACACGTTCCTAACTTCAGTCGCATTCATACAACTTGTCATACAAGCTCTCCGATATCTTTTGATGAAAAAAAGCGTGGGTCCTTGACATGATTATTTCAGGTCAGTCCCGTCAGGCCACGCTTTCGCATACATATACTTTTAATCCTCCTTTGGTCATTCATTCTCTCAACATGCCCAAACCATCTAAAATTGTTATTTTTCATTCGAGTCAGAACAACCGTTTTACAGTCACACATTTCTCTTAATAACCTAATTTCTTATCCAATCTCTCAGTGTTATCACACATTCTTATTAACGATCTCATTCCTACAGCATTCACCCTTACTTTTAAGCCTCGTCAAAGTCTCACTAGCATCAACAATGCGGCAGTATTAGGACTCTTTTTTTTTAATTTGCATATTTGAGATACAAGAACTTGAACACAGACGTCATATTAGAATTGGGCACTAGCATACACCAATGTACGTATTATTTTTATCGTACAGTTAACAGTTATTCCGTAATATTACCTATACCTACAATATTCCCAAACTACCCATGGGTACTCATTGTTTGCACATACGAAATCCTGAGGCGAAACGGTACTTACCGAAGCGAACAACCACCCTGGAGCTAAATTCTTTATCAAACACAGCCAACGGTACTTACTGGTAAAAAATAGCCCTAATAATAGTAGGTAAATACCTTCCCACTGGATATTATTTACATGTACCTTCTGAGAGCTTAATAATAGTAAAGGAGAGCTTTATCGGAAGCTTTATTGTTCCGGAGAGATTATTTTCATAATTTACACAAAATATTATTTAGGGGTTCCTTTTTGTATAATTTTTATTGTAATAATTGAGGTAGTTGGTGATAAGTCATATTGCTAAAGGTTAGGTATTGTTAATTTTTTATTTTTATTTTATTTTATTTTCTAAAGCACAGACAGTCTCACAAAAAT
The DNA here is from genome assembly GCA_963576895.1 of Ceraclea dissimilis. Taxonomy (NCBI): domain Eukaryota; kingdom Metazoa; phylum Arthropoda; class Insecta; order Trichoptera; family Leptoceridae; genus Ceraclea; species Ceraclea dissimilis. The sequence continues at coordinate 15,533,745 of OY756370.1, forward strand.
CATATACAATAGAACATTAACAACAAGTGGACCAGTAAAGGCTCAAAAATTACCAATTTATACATATTTGACATGCATGCAAGGACAATAATGAACAATATAATATATGGAAAGATCAGCATGCAATTAGAAAAAACAAAACATCAGACAAAGAAACATTATATAAATATTAATAAATAACAAATGAAATAAATAATCATACAAACAAAATAAATAAGAAAATGAAATAAATATATATTCCTAAATAAATAAAATAAAATATATAACTGAATGAATAAAATTATAAATAAATAGATGAATAAATAATAACAATGAACAATAAATAATAAATTAAGTTAAAGAGTCGTGCAATATATAAATAAGTATACTCCATACACACATACAAACACACAAACACACACACACACACACACACATACGCACACACACACACACACACACACACACACACACACACACACACACACACACACACACACACACACACACACACACATACATCATCATCATCAGGGTGGCACCGACGAAACCAGCGCTTTAATTATGCCAGCTCTGTACGCATCCTTACTCATAACAAACATGTCCAGACCTCGGAAGAATGTATTATAAAAGGAGCATGTACGCTGCACATACGAACTCTGGACATAATTAGTAGAGCACAGCGGAAGACGAAACAGATGGCTCAAACGGGTATTACGCGATGGACAATGAAATAATAACTTTGCCAACAACTCCGGAGAATCAACCATGTTATTGATAAGTTTATAGAGATACATCATGTCACATTGTGTCCTTCGGTTTTCAAGTGAGGGAATTCCATGATGGCGAATTGCCAATTTATAGTCGTCAAATGGTTGGTCACTCAAACGATTCAGACAACGCACGAACCTTCTCTGCAAAGCCTCCAACCTGTCAATATACGTGACATACTGTGGATTCCAGACCACGGACGAAAACTCCAATTGACTCCTCACGAATGCATAATAGAGCACCTTCAATGTTATTGGAGACTTGAATGGTCTACAAACTCTAAGGATAAATCCCAACATTCTATAGGCCTTATCAATAATGTTATCAACATGAGACCTAAAAAGCATCTTTCTATCCATGACGACACCCAAGTCCCGCACCTCTTCACGCCTGGCCAACATCTGACCATTAATGGAGTAATCGAAACTCATCGGTCTAAGGGCCCTGGTGAAGGAAATGGAATAACACTTTGAAGCATTCAAGTAAAGCTGATTTTTTATGCAATAGTCAGACAAGCGGTCCAGGTCACGCTGGTCAACCTCAGCTTGTTCTTTCCAATGCAGAAATTCGTCTGTTTTTGAACTTTATTGAAACAATTCTAAAGAAAAACGATACAGTAAATACCTATATATTTTTATTCGTTTTTCAACGTGCAGATGGACTGGTCAGGAATGGTTCGGTTACGCGACTTTCTGGATCAGAACCTTTCTTTGACCTGGGAGACACATTTTTTGAGGATTAAACTCAGAAGAGACTAGAGCTCTGGTTAGATCTTTTCAGACATCAAAGAGCTTCTTGACGGTTATGATTTCAGAAGAACCGAGGCTTTTGAAAAAATCTGAGCAAATTTGGATGCATTTGTTGCTGATCGTAAGCATCAGAAGGTCTATCCAGGGTCTTCACCAAGAGAGTTCACACAACGCCTTTTTGTTTAAATGTGTATTCCTACCTTTCGTCTCTATTGGTGAAAACTACAATCAGATAATATTACTTGAATTAGGTATTTTTGATTTACAAATTTATTCTCGTATACCGTTGGATTTTTTCTACATTCCGTACTAGTTTCTCGAGTGTAAAGTGATCACTATAGCCAGCCGAGGTCGGTCGTTACATTAACAAATTTATTCTTGTAAAGCGTTGGATTTGTTCTACATTCCGTAGTAGTTTCTCGGGTGTAAAGTGATCACTTAAGCCAGCCGAGGTCGGTCGTAAGCCCGACAATGTTCATACTTAATTCTTCTGCCCTGTTGTGGGAATACTGCATATAATATTTTTTTCTAGGGAAAGTTTTAGTACAAAAAAAAGTTTCATGTATCCCCTAGAATCTAATCTCAAAAATCATCTCATCAGGGCAGTCGTCAGGTGTCAGGAAACACACCTCGGAGAATACTAATAATAATAATATGTACTTGGCAGTATTATGGCAGGCAGCAGCACCTAAGCATCTAATATCCAGGGTCGACTGATGCTTCATTTGGATAATTGCGCCCATCCATCAAAGTCTGTCTGCCCGCTCGCCCGTACCAGGACATTGATGAAGGTGGATTGCATGAGGTAGATGGGGATTTGTAACGTATCCGCCAACTCATTTTACGCCGAAAAAATACTGCATGACAATTAATGTTGCATGAATTTGCGCCATCCAAGAAAAAAATGCTATTTATACGAGTAGGTGCTATTGACAAATTCACAAGTATCCAGTAATATTTTATGGTATTGAAACCACAGTTTTAATGAGTCGAATCACCCAAAAATTAAGGTAACACAAATAGTTTTGGAGAGGAGAATGCTGGGTATTTCGCTGAGAGACAAACGGACAAATGAATAGCTACGAGGGAAATCCAAGGTCACCGATGTAGTAAAAAGGCTTAAAATGGAGCTGGGCAGGACACACTGCCAGATACTCCGATTCTAGATGGAATAAAAAGATTCTCGATTGGCAGCCCAGAATGAGCAGAAGTGAGAAGTAGCGTAGGAAAGCCTCAGGCAAGATGGTCTGACGATGTGGGGCGAATCGCTGAAAGCAGATGGATGCAGCAGGCCCTGCCCAGGACAGAAGCCTGCAGAAAGTCAAAGTGGAGGCTTAAAGGAATAAAGAGACGAATCGAATATAAAAAAGAGAAACAATTAAAAGAAATTAGACGCTATAGAAATGTCACCGACATTCAAATTTTTTATTGGCATGTCAAGGATTTTCCGGATAATTTTTGGCGCATATCACCTTGGAGTAGAAGTCACCGGTCAGTGAAGTATTGCTTTGCTACTCCCAGTCCTGGCGTAAAGCATTAGATATAGATAATAACATAATCACATTTTGCATCTGACGTTTTTACCTTGTAGCTGTAGGCATCAGGATATGGGGTGCAAAGGGTGCGGAGGTATTTTGAAAAATATTCAGGCTCGGACTTGAAACATGTCAGGTACCTAACTACGCATTTTATTTATTTACATAGAGAATACATATCTACAAAATATTACATTTGAAAGTTTTTTTTTTTATATAAAATGAATCTGGGTTTATTTTGATACACCTTTGTACACTTCACAGAAAGCTTGAAAAGCTTGTATTGTGAAGTAGAGTAAGTCGGCATCGGGAATCGAACCCGCGCCCACTGGATTATCTCAACATTTGATTGTTTGTGACGATCCTATGTGATGATTTATACTCAGAAAAATGTAAGGTGCCCTTGGGGCGATTTTATCGCTAAACGGTTTTCTAAATAATATTGCCCAAATGTCTTAAAAACAGTCGTACCTTCTAAGTTTCCCACAGGAAGAAAAAGTATCATGGATTAATGGCAAAATATGGCCTAGAAACTTCAATTACTCAATACAAATTTGAAATCGAAAATTTTCATAGTCCAACCCTGTAAAAATTTTCAACTAATATTAAATTTCACCTATAAAGGTACCGGAGGACGGAAGATTGAAGACTTGAATGCTTTTAGAAAGGTCCAGAACACCTCAAATATCCAGTAGCACCCTTCTGTAAAGACCTCCACATTGTGTAATATTAATAATATATTCAAAAACTACCCTCTCTTTTTAGATTACTGGGAGAAGAGTAATTATTGCCAACCTTTACAGGGTGTAATTATACAGTATGTCATTCTGACGCACTGTCAATAGTTATTTTGAATATCTATTGGAAACCAGAATATCCAGAAACAAGCGCCAAGGGTTCGAATCTCGTGCTGATGATATGGTTATGGTTACATTTGTTACTCTTTTATGAAGTTTTTCGGACTACCGCGACCGGTTTCAGCATTAATCTATGTACGTCATTGACGATTGTCAACCTAGTTTTAGATTGACACTTGTCAATGACGTCGTTTAATGTTAGGTTTAATAAAATTCAAGTGGTATAGTTAAATCTAAATAATTAAAAAAATGTTTCGAAACTACCACTTGTAAATGGCAAAAAATCAAAGTAATACAAATAGTTTAAAGGAGAATGGTAAAAAAAACCAAGCCCGGCGCAAACGAAATGTATCTCAAATGATAGGTAAAAATGGGTAATTAAAAACCGTATGGATGGCATCATCGAAACCAATGGCTAAATGCGTGAAATACCTATTTAGAAATGCACGAGGTACAGAGATAATTTCAGGAATGTTAGGTTGCAACGATCTTTAAAAAAATATTATTTCTTAGTTCCATATAGCAGTGGAGGGACCAAGGCTGATAATGATGAAGAAGAAAAAGACGGGCTACCTTATATTTATCATAGTATACACTTTTAAACCGCAATTGTAACTGTTTAATGCTCCTTTAACTAATACTTTCATGTGATCTCTGTAAACTTCGAATAGGCATTTCACCTGGGCCTGTTTTTTTTTCCATACTAAATGGGCATTCTCCTTTTTTCAGTAATTTTGATGTTGCTCCATATCTGAGGAATCAATGAGGGGTTAAGACATGGAGTGCCACTCTTAATCCCAGGAGCACGCCACTCTTTACCATTCCACTTTCCACATCCCCTATTATTCTACAACTAGGTAGGTACTAATGCAATCCTATAGTTGTGCATATGCACACACTGCATCTAGACACATGTGCTCGCATACCTTTGTGCAAGCTCACGATATCAATTTATACCGTTTACTATTACTACTTTTAATAGGTAACTACGCCACTGGAGAAAAGTACAATGGAATACCTATTATAAGATTCTTTTATTTCGAACTGAATTGTTATTGAGAGTCTGGTCTTCTAATTATTATATGTATTTTTATATGTTTACTGTATTTATTTATTTATTTTTAGTTTTTGCATATATATTTCTTTGATATGTTGTAAATATTATTATAACTATTTAATTTTAGACATTTCAGGTACATTTTTGTACGCACATTATGTTTTTCATTATTTTGTCAAGTGGTTGGTTGGCAGATATTGCCCATGGCAATAAACCCGCCATTTGTTTAATGCATGTCATTACTTCAATAAAGTTTTTATTTATTTATTTATTTATTTAAGAGGTGCGGGGTTCGAATCTGTGCTGACGAAGTATTCTGCACTTTAAGACACAAGCTTTTAGCTTAGTGTGAAGGAGTTTAGTGCGTGCATGAAAGTATTTGGGTTTGTGTACACAAACCTTGATATTTTTTTTAATGAAAAGGTCTCTATCCCGAAAAGTAGTGCAATTTTTCTGTGTAGGTATATTTGCTGAAAATATGTAGATTGAAAATAAGTTATAGGTACTCTTATAAAAGAACTGCGGAAAAAGTATTAAAAATAAGTACATTAAAGGAGCAGAGCAAATAAAAAATTGGAAACACCTATTAAGATTTTCTACCGAGAGCAGACTGGATAGGTGCTTTGCCAGAATGCACCTCAAAAAAAAATCTATGAAGTCACATCCATAGAACCCCGTTGGAATTTGAAAATATAATGAAAATAATACGAAGACACCTAACTAACTAAAAATAAACGAAAAATCTACTAGGTATCACTGTTTTTTATTTTGACAAACACATTCCAAATTTGAAAACAAATCCATGATTTTTTTTCTGTCGAATAATAATAGATTGTATTGTGTAATATGAAACTATTTACAGAGGTAGGTACGAGTATGTTCCAGTTAAGTAGACCCCACTGTAGTAGGAAGGTACGTACTGTACCAACTATTATGGCTATATCCCACGGAAGGTGAATCCTGCTTCGTCCGTAGATTCGCATGCCGTGGGAAGGAGTGAGTCCGTGAATCTACAGACTTTTTCATAGCGATTTGTATGGCGGTACGTGATATCGCAGACGTGCACGGATCGTGGGAAATAGGTTGCCTGTGAATCCGCGGACACGCCTTGATGAATCCAGATGAATCCGTCTAATCCATAGCGTTTGGATAACTTGCAATACAAGTGTTGAATCCAATATACATATACGTAGATATTTCTTTAGGAAACATCCCAAACAGACAGTTTTTTTCATTTTATTTCTTCTTTTCTATTTTAAAATGTATTTTAATTAAAATTAAACTTTTTTTTCAATTATTTCAATGTAAATTTATAGTTTGATAATTACAAAATGTGTAATATAATTGTGTGTGTGTGTGTGTGTGTGTGTGTGTGTGTGTGTGCGTGCGTGCGTGCGTGCGTGCGTGCGTGCGTGCGTGCGTGCGTGCGTGCGTGCGTGCGTGCGTAGTATAACTATTAAACGTAATACATATATATTCCATTTGTCGCCGCCCACAAGTTTTTTGTGTATATGAGTAAAAAGGCGTGTGGATGGAACGTTTGTCTTGGCTCGTTTACGTAACAGACCGTTGACGCCTTTTTACTCATGAACGCAAAAAACTCGTAGACGCTCGCAAGCGTGTGGCGGCGACATTAACTTTTACTTAAAGTATTATACCGAATCGGTAGGTATTTCCTATATAATTGGCACCAGGAATGACGTCACAGTCTTTTCCCACGGCATTAAGGTTCAAAATCGCGTGACAATCGCATGATAAAATGGTAAAAATAGCGTTTTTTTTTTTTTTTTGGGGTTAATTTTGCGTCTATCAAAAAACTTTTACGGTTATTCCCTAGGTTTTAATGCATATTATCAGTACAAAAAAAATTTTACTCAACGACTTTCAGGAAACGAGTTTCCGTCTTTCGGAAAAAAGATCAGAGGTGTTTTCCATTTTTTTTTGAGAAATCTATACAAGATATAAAAAATCTTTTACGGTTATATACGGTTATATAAAGGTGCAATGCATCTACCCTATTTTGTTCCAAAGCATAATTAATAACGGTTGTCGAGATAGAAGGTCTCCCGTTTTTAGAAATTTTTGAAATGTCGGTATGCATACTATTAACATTACTTACTGTAAATTAATATTGATTCAAAAGTTATTCATAGGTACAAAAATACATAATACAAGAATATGATACTAAATTGATAACATGTAGCTACCTACATTAACTGAAAATAACGTGTTGTAATTTTTGCTAGTCGGGTAATTTGTATATTTTTGTAACAATTTTACAATAAAAATAATTATTATTCGATATATTTTCGGATATATATTCACTAACAACGAGGGTTGTCAACCGTACTAGAGTATAATAATAATATTGAAAGTGAGTTGCAAGAAATATATGGATCGCAAAATACTATATATATTTTTTTTTTGGCAACAACTAAGAAAATATCAACCAAATCCGCTTCACTTGTAAAATTTAAACGTAGTTTAAGAATTATATCATTGCCTGCAGTTTTCGACTGACGAATGAGTGTGTAATTTACATTAATTTGAAAATTGAGAAAACCACACTTTTCTAGCAAATAAAAATATTATAAAATTCAAGCAGTTCATAAAATGACAGTTTTTATTTAAATAGATAAGTAGATATTTATTTATTTATTGCACATGGAACAGATACAGTCACAAAAACAAACATTGGCAGGTACATTAATACAAAAATATCAATACACAAGACCAATTACATCCGTTCACAATTAGCACACACGCAAAACAAATAGATTACATTACATAGTTAAAAATATATATCTTATATCTATAAAACATTTATGGTAGGGAAGGAGGAAGCATGGGAAGAGGAAGAAGAAGAGGAAGAAAGGAGGGGACAATGAAGGAAGCAACAAAAAAAGAGTTAAGAACTGATATCAAGAACAATAAGATAATGTGTATGTTTTCTTTTATTTTCATAAAATTATCGAATTACACCCTGATACATATTTGTACACTTCATAACAAGCTTAAAAGCTTGTGTCGTGAAGTGGGGTATGTCGGCATCGAGGATCGAGCGCGTTAGCAACCAGGCTTCCGATAACTTTTTAAAATTACTTATTGATGCAGATGGAATAATCAGCTGAAAAAATGTTGACAACCCTACTTACATGTTTCAGCGCGTGTATACACAACGGTTTCCGAAGAAAAACCCATAGGAGTATTTACGATGATGTAGTATGAACCCCAAAAAACACAAAAACCCTTCAGAAATATGACGTACTTAATGTAGTTCTGGACAATTTACATCCAGACCTGCATTAAATTGTACCACAAATGTGTTATAGTTTTGTATTGTCTATGTGTTTATTGCTTTCATTCTTTTTTGTTGTGTTTATTGATTTATTGCATTTGATTTTGTGTTTGTAAACCTGACAATTCCAAGTGCCTTAAATATGGTCTACAGATGATTAAAAACCAATAAAAAATCCTCAAATAATAAAAGCTTAAACTTTTTAGTTGGATTTCAGTAGATGAATTATTTATAAAATGTTGAAATCATTGTCTATCCCATTTTAGATCCGCTTACTTATTCGTATTTTTTAATCTATTCTAATTCCTAATATAATTTACTCGAATACTAATCGATACAATTAATTTTATTTACAAAATTCAATTAAATTTGTGCTTTTATCCCTAAAAAAAATCCTGTGTGGCTTTTGTACGACTTTTGTGGGGTTTATTTATTTTGAGCAATATGCTTATGGGTTTCGTACTGTTACAATATACAACGAGAGTGAGGGAGACAGACACACCCGCATAATTCGAAAAATAAAATCAAAATAAATAATGTATAAATTTAGATTCCCCAGTTGCCATAGAGTGGGGAACATTATATTTTCTTATTATTTATTGAATTATTTTTTCTGGAATTTTGTTACATCGAATTATAAGTCCATGTGGTGCATTTTATCAGTATGATGCTAATCTTTCAAATGTCTCCCTTCAAAAATTATGTACCTAATCTATTAGTCTAAATAACACACGAATGATAAAGAAATTATAATTTTATTTAAAATGAAAAAAAGTTTAAGGTACCAATCATTATATTTTTCTAATACCACGGACCTGAAACAGCACAATTTTTGCACTGTTACTGGGCCGGTATTCTTTTATTCTGATAATATCGACATTAATAATATTAAAAATAAATAAATAAATTATTTAATGGGTTCTCTAATTTCCAGTTATGGCAGACATTTTTTCCCGTACAAAATAAATATAATGTACACCCCGACACATAATGCGCCCGCTACACGCTCGCGAGTCACCGCGACCTTTTGGTGTTCATGAGTAAAAAGGGGTGCGGATGGATCGTTTATCTTGACATGTACGTAACCGACCGTTGACGCCTTTTTACTCATGAACACCAAAAGGTCGTGGTGACTCGCGAGCGTGTAGCGGGCCCATAACGGGACTGAAAGAGATTAGCAGCTAATTTGAGAAAAACCGGTGTTGAAAAATAACGCGTGATACAAGATACAAAAACTCCGTGTGACAAACTTTAAAAAATATCACCCACAAACAAGTTTAATTAATGCCGCAGGCAATGCTTTCTTTTATTTTTTTTTACTAAATTACAATTAATATTGGTGTAAAGACAATAATTTATTCTCGTACCTGATCGATCTAATTTTTAAACACAAAAACAGAATTAGTATATATTCAACAGTATGACAGAGATAATTATTATTATCTATTTATTATATTATATATTTATTTATTTATTGCTTCAACGGACTCAAGATATTTTCAAAATTTACAACGTTAAAGTTAAAAAGTTAAAAATATTAATACAATGAATTATTATATTATTATAAAAATAGGGAACTATTTCCCCATACCCCGTGCACGAAATCATCCATCCGGAAGGGATTAATCCAGATTCGCGTACGAATCCGGATTCACTTGTCGTGGGAAGGCACCCTTAAATGCAATATAGAGGTGAGTATTGGGAATGAATGAGAGGCAGACGTGTGCATTCGGATTCTGTAATCCAAAGGCGGCTCGTGAATATGCAACACTTTTTTTTATTAAAAAAAAATACATTACTCATTACCATCTATTGTTGAGTCCACACGCTTGGCACTAGCTGCAAAATCCAAACCTCAACAAACTTCAACGAACCCACAAACCTGTAGACATATTTTTTTCTTTTTTATATCTTCTATAGATTTCTCAAAAAAAGATGTGAAAAACACCTCTGATCTTTTTTCCGAAAGATAGCAACTCGTTTCCCGAAAGTCGCGGAGAATTTTTTTTTGTGTCGTTAATATGCATTATAAAATCTAGGGAAGGACTGTAATTTTTTTTTATTAAAGCAAAATTAACCCCAAAAAATGTAAAAACGCTTTTTTACCATTTTATCATGCGATTTTGAATCTTAATGCCGCGGGAAATGACTGTGACGTCATAGTTTGATCGCGAACTTTAATTTATACACACACAGCATTCACTGGTTTCTCCACTATTGGGATAAACCGCGATAGATTATTTATTCTTTAAGTGAACAAGATATACCTACGAATAAACATAAAAAAGTACAGATTATAAATCGTTGTTCACTAGGGCGAAGTTATCGCAGAACTGATATTTCTTCCAGTTAACTAAAGTAGTTATAGTAAAATAGTAACAGCAGTATTTTTTTCAGTAGTTTTAGCAGGAAGTTTTCTGTCAATGATCATAAATTCAGAGGAAATCATATGTAGTTCACCCACATACCTGTACACATTTCATAAAAAAATATTATTTACACGCTCGTGAAAAACAGACATGTTTATAAATTTGTTATTTACATGTTAAAAATAAATTGTACATCTTCAAATTGTCATCACATCGTTCATCTTTACTATAATAGCCAAACACGCTATGTCCATTTTTACGATAATTTTATTTTTCTAAATCTCTCTCTGCTTATATTTTATATTTTTCATGTAATGTTCAATTAAAGAATTAATAAATAAATAGGTAAAAAAAAAATTAAATCAATACTGCACTTTTCTCTTACCGGTTATTCTAATGTTCTTTTTCAACCCATCTCCGGCCACTCTTGGACAAAGGCCCCCTCCATTTGTCTCCATGTCACCGTATTATGTGCAGAGTGCATCCAGGTTGCGTCAAGATCGGACCAGGTGGTCTCTCCATTTTAATTGTGGTCATCCTGCACTTCTATTCGTAGCTCAAGGCCTTCAATTTAGGAGGTTTTTGGCCATTTTCCCTCTGCACTTCTGGCCACGTGTCCTGTCCATTTCCACTTTGTGTTCCAAAATTGCGCATGCTTGTGGCTGACAGCTGTTCTATGAATGAACTATTGTTTTACTTTCAAGTTTTTACTTATAATATGTAGTTTATTTTTTAAAATTAATCGGGATTCCACCCATAAAGAACGAGTGATTTCTGCCGTGAAATATTCAAGAGTTAGAGGAAACGAATCGTTTACATTATGCTATCATACAACCAAATCCCGAACATAAATGTTATGTGTCTTGTGCTTGGACTTGTAATAAAAAAAAAACCCTTCTGTCTCTTTTTTGAAAAGGTTTTGCTTTCCATAGTTTCCTCGCTTTACTACTTTCAAAATACACGAAATTAACGAAATAGGACTTATCATGTTACTCCATATGAGTTATGATTTACGATTTGGATAGCGATGACATTCTCGTTCATATTTGGGTCAAGTGTAGTGATGATAAAAATTATAGTTTCATTCCTACGTTCAAACCTATGAGTTCATATTCCTTGGACATTTAATTAAGGGCTCATAAAATATACATTTTATGTTTATAGATGAAAAAATAAAAGGGCTCTCTGAAATACAGAAGAATTTTAAAAATGTCACATAATTTGTCGGACACCTGTCGCTTATTACCACAAATTATGAGAAATTACGTAATGGTACGAATAGGTCCATGAATGATTTCAGTATAAATTGGGTTAATTGAAAGAAATCTGAGCACTGAGGTGAGTTCGCCCTAGTGAACAATGTTATATTTATTGATTGTACCTCTACCAATTTAATTTTATTTAATTATGTATTATTCACTAGTAGATTAATTACGCATTGCGATAAGCTCGCCCTAGTGAACAAATGTCATGATACCTTAATATTATTTTTTTGACATCTTCTTCTTCTTCATCATCATCAGCCTTCTTTCCTCCACTGTTGGATATAGGCCTCTTCCAACTTTTTTTCACTCGTCTGTGTTCTGATCCTTCCGCATCCATTTTGGACATATTTTAGTTTTTTTCACTAAAAGTAAAAATGCTTATGTGAGAGGTTAACTGGAAGAAACGCAGCTTTGCGATAAGTTCGCCCTAGTGTACAATACTTCGTAATCTGTTATATGTCCAATTTATTTCATATGCTACCTGCTTTGTCTACTTCAATAATAAATAAAATAAAATAAAAAAGTAAGATTTGTTTATTTCTCCCCGCCACTGTATTTTTAACATTGAAGGGCGGTTGGGTGGCTAAGCGCATAAATAAATACGCAAGGGTAGAATTGCAATTATTGCTTTTATTCCTGGCGTGTGTCCGCGTGTGCCCCTTACCTATATAGCCCCTTACCTATACCCTACCTCATACCTAGCCGCAGTACCTACCTACCTTGCTGTATACATCTGATTATTAAGGCCCCAACAGATCTAAAAGTGGTATATTTCAGAACAAATATCTCAATTACCTTTGGGTTCCCTTTCACGAGCAACTATTGCCGATATAATTGTGCAATTAATTGCGCAAAGTTGCCGAACAACTTTTGAAAGTACAAAAAAGTATGGAATATTGCCGAAATAATTGCTCCAGGGTAATTAAGCGGAGCAATTATTTCGGCAATATTTATTCCATTTCTCCATGTCGGCCACACGAGTTGCTGACTATCCAATCGGTTTGGAAAATTTAGTCACCTCTCTTTCTCATTTGCACTCAATATCGTTGTTTCGCATTATTATATACTACCCAAATAAAATTGCTATAGATATGTTACGAAATAATGTTGAAAAAAAATGTGAAAAATACCTCTGAATTTTTTTCAAGGAAAATATCTCGCTTCACGTATGTCGTATAGAAAATTTATTTTTCGTATACTTAGTGATATCCAATATGCATTAAAATTTGTAAAACTTTTTTTGAATATAATGATAGTCCCCAAAGAACGTGAAAAAACCCTATTTCTATAATTTGATCATGCCATCATGAAATGTTTTCGGGATACTCATCCCCTTAATACGTACACAACATACTACCCCATTCATTCTACTTTTGCTATTATCAGTAGTTAGGTACCTAACAGATATTATTATTTAAGTACTTACCTAGCGTGTACACCCCTAGGCGATTCTACATATTAATATCCAACCGATGCCAGCCCTGTTTCACCTATGTCCTTTTGGTACGAGTTTTGAAAAAAGTTTGTACACTTTTTGTAGGGTTTTGGCATGTTGAGAGAATGAATGATGACAGGATGACTCAAAATTGGTTGTATGTATGGGTGATAATGACGATAATGTGTGGGTGAAAGAAGAGTTTGAGGACAGACTCGTTATGAGTAAAAGAAACCGGACAGCGTGTACAACAAATTGTATGAATGTGACAGAAGCAAGGAGTGTGTAAAGATTGTTTTTTGTCCTCTCTGCCTACACACGCTAGGTTTTTCTCCTTCTCAGCCCGAAACCGTCCACTCCAGAACGCAGGCCTCCTCCAAGCCTATCCACTCCTGTCTATCCTGCGCCTTCTGATGCATTCATGTTCCACCTGCAAACTTGACAATGTCATCTCTCCAGCGGAGTTGGGGTCGTCCGGGGTTTCTTTGTGATGTTCTAGGGCGCCAGTACAAGAGGCGTTTCGTCCATCTGTCGTTTGAGCTACGGGCAACATGACCAGCCCAATAACGGCTCTTTCGAGTATCTACAACACTCCCGTTCTGGCCCCGATAGGCTCATTCCTTTATCTATCCCTGAGACTAATCCCCACGGTAGGTACTTTCTATAAATTGTTATAGATTTAGCATCTTTACCATGCAAAAACACCTCTAAAAATACTCGTAAGGTTGCAAAAATATAAAAATGTAATAAAACACAAAATACCTCAATCCGCCGCGTTAATATTTAGTAAAGATGCCTTTTTACGAGCGAACATAAAATTTAAATAGCTAAGTTACGAGAAAACGAATCACATAATCAAAACCAAAGCAGGTATAGGAAGGTACCTACTTTACCAACAACCAAATCCGATACTATTGAATGAATTTATTTTCCAAGCCAATGCAGTAAAATAAGAAAACGGTTTGAGTCTACGATAACCAATCAAATCTATCCATCTGTCCCCTCACTCCACCTGTCTTAGGGAGTAGGCAGAGAGGACAGAACGCCAGACTGCCCTATGCTTTTATACACAATCTTTGGTTCCGTCACGTAGTGCAATTTGTCATGCACGCTCTACAATTTCTTTCAGTCATAACGCGTCCATCCTTATGATCGGCCCAGAACGGTCACACTTACTCACACCTCCTCGGTCACCCATTTATCTTTTTAGTTATCCTGTTGTCATTCATTCTCTCAACATGCCCAAACCGCCTTAATTTATTGGTTTATGAATGCTTTATTACTACAATTGCGAGACCGTACCTAAATAACATTCAAAACTAAAGAAAAGTAAAACTAAAGAAGACACCCGAAGATAGAGAGGGGGTCATTTAGTATGAAAAAAATATGGGAAATTAAATACGCTCTGTACCAACTAGTTCAATTCTACAAAGATTAAAATACTAACGCAAAGATACTCACTTCGAGAGTTCAATACGAAGTAAAATGAATTCGATTCGAACATACTAAATTTGGTTTCATTTTGGGACTACTGGTGTGCGACTTGACTAACCTGCAAGTTTGAAGCTTGTACTATTCTTCGCGCGTGGCGCTAGTGTACATATTTTATATAAAACTCGCCGATTACTTTTTCTCTGTCGGCAAGTGAGAAATGAAACTAAGAAAACAGTGAAAGAATGTACTTTAATAATTTTTCAAGGTTAGGTAAGTATCATCCTTTTCTTACTTTTTTTCTATTCCATCTCCTCACGTCGCACCTTTTTCGGGGTAGGCAGAGATAACAGATCGCCAGACTTTCCTATCCTTACGCACCCTTTGTGCTTCCGTCACATTCATGCAATTCGTCATACACATACGATTCTTTTTACTGAGAACATGTCCGTCCTTGAGAATCTTAAAACCTTTTTTTTTAGTATTTGATTAAACATTTATTTCAATAGGGAATTGGTAGACTATTTTAAAGCATTCAAAATTTCGATCATGTTCTCACAGCACTTAAACAAAACGTTATTTTTAGCACCTTTCAAACATATTTTTGAGCATATTATGAAACCCTATTCAGACAAAAAAGAGCCACACGCAATGCTCAAAAAAATTTCCTACATGTGTTCAAAAAATACATTTCAAGTACCTACCGTGCGTAGGTGCGCACAATACTATGAACAGGCACTTGAAAATTAATTAAAAAACATCGAAAATAATTCGCATGAAATATTCCATAATGACCCACCACCCATTTTCCTAAACACATAGACAACAACTGTCGATTTCTTAACACACGTGTCAGCCACATTTCGCCATACGTCAAACAATGGATTTTTTCCACAATCTGTTTAACAATCGCAATGCAATTTAGACACGGTGCAGTGAACTAAATAGAAAATATTTTGTTACCTTTTCATACCTAGTTTTTTTTTGAAAGGGATGAGCCAGCGACCGTTAGATTTTTATCGGTACACGACTATTGTAACGATTTCAATAGCAATTGAACGCGGTAAAGGAAGGGTGATTTCGAATAATCGAATGAATGTATTTTGCAGGGGTGCACATCGATCGATAATAACATACTTTGCACACCTTTTCCCATCCCTTAAATTCGTTTTATATTATTGTTAGATTTGAATGGAATCATTATGCTAATGTTTGTTTAATAAGATTTTAATTAATTGCATTAAGAGTATGCATACTGACATTTAAAAAAAATAAAAACGGGAGACCATAGATCTCTACAACCGTTACTAAATATGATTTGGAAAAAATAGAGTACGTTGAACCTTTTTCTAGGGAATGAACGTAAAAGATTTTTTTATGTCTTGTATAGCGATTTCTCAAAATATAAATTGTAAGAAACAGCTTTTTTTTCCGAAAGATTTTCCGAAAGATTTTCCGAAAGACAGAAACTCGATTCCCGAAAGTCGCGGAGTTTTTTTTCGTATTGATAATAGGCATTAAAATCTAGGGAATAATAACCTTAAAAGTTTCTCGATTGAAGCGAAATTAACCCGAAAAATGAAAAATAGGCTATTTTCACCATTTTATATGCTATTTTGAACCTTAATGCTGTGGGTAATTACCGTGATGTCATAGTTGGGTCGAGAAGCTCAAAAAAATGTTTCTTTTTGACTGAATTAAGGAAACACACAATCATCAAAAGAGTATTCACGTATGAATTTTCCAAGGAAATGAACAGATAACAATTAACTGGGAGAAAGAAAACGTGTAAGGAAGCGTGGCCGTACGAGAACCAGTTGCTTAAGGATGAAAGCGTTTTGAGTTAAAGGAATCGTAGAGTGCGTATGTCGAATTGCATGAATGCGTGACGGAGGTAAGAAAGGTGTGTAAGGAAAGAGCGGTTTCGCGTTTTGTCTTCTCTGCCAACCCCGCTAGTTATTTTCATTAATCGATGTTTTTATTTTCTTTTTAGTAGGTAGGCAGGTACGATGTAGGTACAACGTTAACAAAATTGTGAAAAATGTTGTAAAAAATATAGCAATGATGTCTAAGCATTTGATATAAATTAGATATTCGAATAAAACTATGATAAACATACTATTAATGATGCAGATATTAAAAAATGTACTTAATAAAAAGCATAGATAAATAGATAATAATATTATCATCACAAATAATAGTCTCCTATTAGTAGATAATAATTATTATTCTCCGTATACAATAAAGATGTCACGGTGATTGCATTGGACATGAAATTATTCAGAGAGTTGGTATCAAATTACAAATTACATCTGGCACAGATATGCATCTAGGTATCCGTAGACTCATACTTACATATGATAGTATATCTATTAATAATGTACATATAGTACATGGTTGGCGCAGTTGGTTGAGGCGGCAGTCTCTCAAGCGGGAGGTGCCAGGTTCAAACCCCGGCGCTGGCGATGTACTCCACACTTTGAGATACAGGCTTTTTGCCTAGTGCAAAATATGCAGGAAAGTACTTGGGTTTGTGTATGCAAGCCTAGATTGTTTAAAAAAAAATTTAAAAAAAAACATTTTATCTACGATGATCATGTGGTCGTCACCCTGTTTTTCCAGGCTTTTCTGTCCTGGGCAGTGGGCCAACTTCGTTGCCTGTTCCCATGTCATTCCGGCCTGGCGCAGCTCTGATGTGTACAGCCTCTGTATGGTCATTGCAGGCCTGCCCAGACGTATGTTGCCTTCAGACCGATATTGGAGACAACTGTCTGAGTTCTGTAATCTTTGCCTGCCCGCTAAAGGTAGATAAACTCCTAATTAATATTTAGTAGCAGAGGTATTCTATTCTTTTTCTGGCAAAGCACCCGTTGTCGAGTGATAGATGACCTGTAGCAGAGGCGGCAGTTCCAGTTCCGGCACTCACAGTAAATTACAAAGCGGATTTTTTAAATTGGGAAATTATTATGAAAAATAAATTGTGTTATGTTTTTAATATTACGAGAAGGTAAATATCATACAGTGGCACGTGTTTCAATATTAAATCATGCATGATTATGAAAACCTGAAACATGTGTAAAATAAAATAACATTTTAATAACATAATAATCGGTGTTTTTTTAATAAAATATTTTTCAAATTTATGTGTATTAATATCACCGTGTTCTTTGTATATGTATAGAAAAAAACAACGCTTGAACAACAAAAAAAAGACATAAAAACTCGAACGACCCACGTATACCTACTCTGGACATTTTATATGTTAAATTTAGAATAACTTGGTGTCCAAAGTCGAGATTTTAGATGACTCAATGTCCAAAGTTGATATTTTAGATGCCTCAGTGTAGAAAGTCGACATTTTATATGTTAGATTTTAGATGACTTTTGCTGGATTTCACCAACTTTTTAGGTGAGGAATAGCGGAGATAGGAGCTACCTAGCATAAATTTTGTGTGAAATATAATGATAAGTGGCTCCTATTTTCACTATTCCTCACCAAAGAAGATGGTGAAATCCAGCATCATTGATTCAGTTTCCAAAATCGATATTTTATATGCTAGATTTTATATGACCCAATGTCCAAAGTCGAGATTTTAGATGACTCATGCCCGATCCCACCAACTACCACCTAGGAAGCAGACCCCTAAGGAATTTCCATACAAAACCATAGATAATTTGAGTGATTATTATAACTGTCATAACCTTTAAGATATAAATCCATACAAAATACAACATGCAGCTCTACTTAGTTAGGTGCCCAAATATCTCCGCCCAGAATCTCCCTCACTTAAGTAGCTGCATGTTGTATTTTGTATGGATTTATATCTTAAAGGTTATGACAGTTATAATAATCACTCAAATTATCTATGGTTTTGTATGGAAATTCCTTAGGGGTCTGCTTACTAGGTGGTAGTTGGTGGGATCGGGCATCAGTGTCCGAAGTCGAAATTTTAGAGTTTTCAAACTACCCCCTCTGCCCTTCATAAAATGTAGTCGTGGACATAAAAGTATTCCAAACAGGGGGGTAGTTTTTACGAATAATCAAATACGAGAATAATTTAGCAACCCCATAACAGTACAACACACTGCAATATCAGATTACCTGGTAGAATAATGGATGTTGCCTTTACTGTACTATGCTATACAATAATCATTCATTCATTCATTCATTCATTCAATCATGTTCCCTGATGTCAACCCGTCCCCTTGTATGAATTGTAATCACTAATCAGACATAGGCATTTCAGATTATCACGGGCGCTTTTCTACCTATATTTATTTTGACATTGTTATTCATTGTTTTATTTTTATTTTCCAAGACTCACCTACAGGCAAGATGTGTGTGTGTACGACATTATACTTTTAAACAATTATGTATGGTTCACATCTTGCCCTCTTAGTGGTGAATACAAATAAGCCATATAACATATAAAGAAAGTGAGGAAGAAATTAGACGGAGAATCACAGTTGCCAATATCATGAACCGTTTGTCCAAACGAAACTCAAGCGGCAATGGCTGGGCAGGGTGACAGCAGATGGGCGCCACGAATATTGAAATGGAGGCCTCGGACAAATAGAAGGAGTGTCGGAAGGCCACCAAAGAGTTTGACAGACGACATTGTCCAAATAGCTGGGGAACCTGGATGCGGAAGGGTCAGAGCAGAGACGAGCGGAAACAGTTAGATGGGGCATATAACCCAGGGCTGGCGAAGAAGAATCATTGTGAATATAATTAAACTAGCTGGTGTCTAATAACTTTGACACCAAAGAAAAGCGGAGCCACTATACAAAAGTAATCTACAAAAGCTTGTGTCGTGAAGTGGAGTAAGTCGACATCGGGGATCGAACCTGCGCCCACCTGCTTGACAGTCTAGTGCGTTACCAACGCTTTACCGTATGTAATATATTATAAAAAAATAGTCCAGAACCACGAAACTTTATCATCACTCGCACCTTGTTAGGTAGACATCGAGGTGAGTCTACATATTATTATTATTATTGGTATTGTGAGGGGTGGTAAGAGAATATATACTAGGGGGTGGATATGTTAAGGGGACAGTTTTTATTTTTGAAAAGGTGCGACATACTGGCTTTTATAAGAGAAATGAGGGTAACACAAAAAGTTTTGATTTACCAGATTATTAATTTATTGTTTTGATCTTTTTATAATACCCATATTTCACTTCATCTGTCTTCGTTGTTATTGGTGTCTAAATCTACATTTTGCTTTCAATTTTAAATAACTTCCCAATGTCCCAACATTCCGATATTTCGCACACATATTTTCTTCATGTGACAGTTCAATTTATACTCACTAAGTATGTTTCGGATATTTATAATCAACTAATATTATTCCTGAATATAGGTAACCTCTATAGTCTATAACACCGGTTGGTTGATCAGTGAGTCAGCGTTTAGTGCAATGGAAATGCGGTTCTTGTGAAGAATGTGTTGGAAAACACCGAGATATAGTACAAGGATAGAGGCTATTAAAGGCTGAGTGATTAAAGATGTAAAGATGTTGAATTGTTATTACTAAAATGAAATCGAGTATGTTGAAATTGTTTGGGTATGATGAGAAAATGGTATAATGTATGACCATTTTTTTATTATTTTTCTTTCTCTGCAGACACTTAGGTCCATTGTTGGACATAGGTTTCCCCTTTGGTCCTCCACAGCTCCCTGTCCCGGGCATCTATTTCCTCTTTTTTTTTAATTATTAGAATTTATTTATACCAGAGCTGTTCTCGTATTTTCCGAGCTGTCCTCTCCGAGTATCCCTGCGGGTTAGAAACCTTGTGGTAGAATTCGTCAGAGGGTGAAATTTGATGCTTTTGCTGTATCTACTGACATAACATTTATTCATTTTAACTTGGGTTACCTATAAATTTAAAAATCGTCATGAATCAGTGCTTCTTTCTACAATTTATTCTACAGTATTAAATAAATTCGAAATCCAAACTTGGCGAATCTGTGGCTACTATCACAATTATTCAAAAAATAAAATAACATAAAAGCAGGCATATGTGGGTTCCTATTGACATTAAAAAAAAAAAAACGGAAGTAGATCTCGACAATCTTACTAAATATGCTTTCGAAAAAAAAAGAATAGGGAAGATACATTGTTATCTAGGGAATGACCATAAAATGTTTTGTATCTTGTAGAGATTTCGCAAAATCGATTGTGAAAAACACCTCTGATCTTTTTCCGAAAGACAGCAACACTAAGATAATTATTTTAAAGAGTGACCCAGAAAGTTTTCTAGAGAAATTAACCTCAAAAAGTAAAAAAAAAAACGCTATTTTTAACATTTTAACACCGCGAGGTCATAGTTGGGTCCCTAGATTTAATCACCTGCAATGTCCCTAGATTTAATCACCCACAATGGCTCCTGAAAATATATAGCTACTTACCTCCTAAATTTTTACGGTGAGATATCTATCAGAAACTTCAAAATTTGCAAAAACTTAACCCCCTGGGCACATCACAGCGAACCACACCACTCATGAGTTAATGAACATTATTCGTCAAGAAATAACCTCACATCACCGAATAAATAAAAAGATTTAGTAGGTGCTTTCTGAAAATTTATCTACCATAACGGTAAATAAATTCTGAATTTTAAACGAGAAGCCATTCCAATATTTCATAATATTATGTTTTATGGGGCGCTAGGTATTAGAAAAAAAGCTCGTTTCACGAAAGCTTAATAAGTATTCACACCTGCAGCTCGAGAGCTTTTGGAAAAAAAACCTTTTCCCTGATATTAAAAACTTGCAAACACCTCTTTGATTTGTTGTTCATACGTGCTCGTATGTTACTTTGACTAAGGTAGGGTCGTAAGGTAGAAAGAAACATGATCATAAATGCATAGTGAATTTCAAGACAGCATTCCGTCATTGTTTGTTCGGCAAATATGAACTTTGCCGTGCCATCCAAATAGCTGAAATGAAAATGAGAAATGAAAAAAACTAAATAGGTATTTAGATTAATCCAAAAAATCGACTTTTGATTTCGCGACTTGTATTCGCGGATTTGCACCCTCATCTTCAGGCGATTGTGAATAAAAAAGTTTTTCTTTCGACTTCTTTTTGATTTCGCGACTAGTATTCGAGGATTTGCACCCCCATTTTCAGGGGATTGTGAATAAGAAAAACAAAGAAAACGCATCTGTCCTTGAGAATCTGGCTTACATGTTCAGTCCAGATCAGTCTCAGATCAGTCTCAGATGGCCACACTTCCTCAGATCTCTCCATTTACCTATATAACTGTGCACAAAAAAATTGTCTGCCTAGGTCAGTTTGCTAAAAAAAAGTGGTCA
Organism: Ceraclea dissimilis; assembly: GCA_963576895.1. Taxonomy (NCBI): domain Eukaryota; kingdom Metazoa; phylum Arthropoda; class Insecta; order Trichoptera; family Leptoceridae; genus Ceraclea; species Ceraclea dissimilis. Next base: position 15,555,813 of record OY756370.1, read on the forward strand.
CCATGGTATCACTATTGCCTTCTGGTGGGAGAATATCGTACTAAACTATAGTTTTACGAATTTCGAAAACAGTTCATTGGTTTTATAAATCAGTTGTAAAGGTACAAAGGGGTGGGTTTCAGGATTGTGGGTGGGGTGTAGCACAGACAACAGGTGTGCTAAACACGCTACTAGAAGCGTGCTCACCTCCCACCTGCGTCGCGTATACTCCACGATTGTTATATTAGGTGTGGTGTGACACAACCCCATCTCTGGTTATTTGAAATTGGAAGGTGGAAGGTATTTCAAATGAATTTATGAAATTTCATTACAATAACTATATTACTAGTTATTTGTAAGACGCCTTTTGAAAAAATGATAAATATAACAAATACTTTAATCTAACATACCTACTCGAAGTTTTTATTATTATTATCCGCTCTTTACTCTCTGTATTACTAAGTAAGTATTAAAAAAAAACTTACCTATTGAAATGAGTTTTATCGAAATTTTCACCCAGATAAAAATGTGTGCGCCAAAACATTGGGAACTTATTAAAATTTGAAAAGGAATATGTAGACGCAGACCACAACAACAATGACAGATGAAGTTAAATAATAACATGGAAAAAACTGTAAATTTGTCATTGTTTATCAAAATATATTTTTTTATTACCTGACAAACTTGATAACCTACTTACATTAAGTGACCTTACATTTTCAGTGCAAATCTGAAGTAAATTTATCTCTAAGACATAAATACGTATTTAACGACGGGGCGAACATGTGCCCGGCTAGCTCAGTCGGTAGAGCATGAGACTCTTAATCTCAGGGTCGTGGGTTCGAGCCCCACGTTGGGCGAATATTTTTTACATTTTTTTTTATTTGTGGACAAAAGAATGAATCGAAAAGAAATGAATTCGCCAGAGTGAACTGTAAATATTTTGCGTTTTTTTTTATATTGCGAGTTTGACGGGTGTAGTGACTAAAATAAAAATGAATAAGCTTAGATGGTTTGTGCATGTTAAGAGGATGAATTATGACAGGATGACAAAAAGAGTATTAGAAGAGGTGTTAGGAAACCTCAATCGGTCGTGCCGACCTCGATTATGGACGCGTTTTGAGTAAAAGAAACCGGAAGGCGTGTATGACAAATTTCATAAATGTGACGGAAGCATCAGGTAGGTTGTGTATAGGTATAGGGCAATTTGACTATCGCTCCTCTCTGCCTACCCCGATAGAGACGCGGCGAAAAATAAGTAAGTATCGAGTTATTCACTTCGTGAATAAATTAATCGTCACATACATTTGGTGACCCTGTGATGACAATTCACCAACTAACACGGTTACATAATACAAGTTAGTTTTATTTGAACACCGTGAGATATCTACTGATACTCGTATTATTATTTTCACGGAGCGTACAAATATTTTAATGATAATTGAGGACAAAAATAAAACTTGATGATTTCTTCTCCTAACCCGAATATCTACCTATATTAAGGGCATGCATACCGACATTTCAAAAATTTCTAAAAACGGGAGACCTTATTTCTCGACAACCGTTATTAAATATGCTTTGGAACAAAATAGGGTAGATGCATTGAACATTTATCTAGGGAATAACCGTAAAAGATTTTTTACATCTTGTATGGATTTCTCAAAAAAAAAATGATCTTTTTTCCAAAGACGGAAACTCGTTTCCAGAAAGTCGCGGAGTATTTTTTTTCGTACTGATAATATGCATTAAAATCTAGGCAATAACCGTGAAAGTTTTTTGATTGACTCAAAATTAACCCCATAAAATGGGACAAAACGCTATTTTTACAATTTTATCATGCGATTGTTCACGCGATTTTGAACCTTAATGCCGTGGGAAATGACTGTGACGTCATTCTTGGTACCTAACCCCTTAACATTCTATAGTACTATAAAGCCGGAAGCAATATGTTTCTCCTAATGACACGATTAAAACTCACTAAGTAAAAATTTACACCGGTCGCTGTTTCGTTTGATTTCATCAACTGGCATATTCATTATATTTAATAAGAAACATGGACATAAAATACGAAATTCTTAAGGACGCATGGACAGTCGCCATCTTTGATCTACTTTTTCACAATTGTAATAAATTATACGAAACTTGCTCGGTTCATAATATACTTACATGTATATTGTATAGACATAATAATTACGTTTTTTAATTTTAGTAATTTTTCTTCTTCTGTCAGCCTTCTGCTCTCTACTGCTGGATGTAAGCCCTTTCCATCCCCTTCCAATCCTTTCATTTTTCCCGTTCCGTTTCCCTGACAATATCGTCAGTCTTTTGGAACGTTTTCCAAAACTTCGGTTGTAGAATGTAGAACCATCCCTGAAGTGTATGTAGCGGACCATAGAAATACAGATATTTCACGTAGGTTTTCGTGATAAAAATAAGAAACGAAGTGATTAGACGAAGAACAAAAGTTGCCGATATTAATGGACCGTCTTGCTAAAGTATGTAAAATGGCAGTGGGTTAGACATATTATAGCCATCAGACAAGAGGATTCTAGATGGGCACCCAGATTCCTCCAGTGAAGGCCCTAGAAAGAATATTAGGTAAATTGATGATGAAGAACTGGGTTGGTACATTGGAATCTTTCTCACCCGAAACACGCAGATAGTTGTATACGTATATGATAATACGTTGTCTCAACATGACCAAAGATGGCGACGATCAGTAGCAGCGTGTACGATTAGTCTAGATGTCTGAGGTCTTTTTGATATTGTCATAACTTAAGATTTTTATAAAATTATGAACATCTGTATGAAGAGAATATTATTTATTTCATATTTTGTTTGTCTTTATGTAACCTCACGTCAAAATATTACGAGAATTTTGAGCCAAATCGTAAACCTATCAAGAGAACCGATTATTTTTACCTACGTGTGTCGGTTAGTGTGCCATTTTAACTGAATATTCGGTTATTATTTATGCAAACATTATCGTGTATGTTAGCGTGACCGGAAAAAAACCCATAAGAATATATCTCAACATGGATAAATCTCAAAAAAGACAAGAACCCTTCAGAAAATATGCTCAAGTGATAAAAGCTCAAATCTAAATGGATCTTGAAAATAAAATTAATTGTGCATATTAGTATACGATTTCTTTCAGTATGTTAGAAACTACCATAGATTAGAAAATAAACATAATATAAATAAGTGAATCTAAAATGGGATAGACAATGAAATAGTCAACATTTATAAATAATTCATCCACTGGAGTCCAACTACAAAGTTTGAGCTTTTATCCATTGAGCATATTTCTGAAGGGCTTTTGTCTTTTATGGGATTTATTCATGTTGAGCAATGCTCTTATGGGTTTTTCTCTGGGAACCGTATGTTACATAAAAAACATATATTTTTTAGAATCTATCATATAAGCTACATTGAATGTTGAACTGAGCCAAATGACGGTAACTTTACGAACTAATGTGTGTGATAATTGGCATATCTGCCATCTGAACGGTTATCTATGTCTCTAAAATTCAAATAGGTTACAATTGTTAATGTATGCGTGGCAGGCGAAATAATTCAATCTGTAGTCTCTGTAATGGCATACATACGAACACAATTAGTGTTACAATCTTTTCAACCTAGTTTTTTATCATCATTTTCCAAATAATCTTATCCAAGGATACGTCTTAAATTAAAGTGGAATTAGTCCCACGAGTGCCATAGTTCTCTTGTTCCAGAACAATCCATATTAAAGAAATGCTTCCAGATTCTTTAAATAATAATCGTATTTACCCAAGTGTTTACTTAATTTTCTTCAGAATCACTACTAGCTCCCCTAATGTCATTGACGTGATAAAATTTTGGTCAATTTACATCCAAATATGCGTCGAATTAAATCATATACTTACCTGTTTTCATATAGGTATAATACTGTATTAATTTGTTTACACTTTTAGTGAACTAAATACAGAGATATTTACATAACATTCGTTCACTAGGGCGAACTTATCGCGATCTTTGCCACCTAACCCATAAATTTTGGATGTCGTCGTGCATTTGTTTCTCCTCTTTTTGTTATGCATGGGTTTTTTCTGACTGACTTTTACTAATGAGGTTATTAGGGAAATGAGTGACTGCAAGACTGGTGTTGTAACTAGAATGAAAGTGAATAAACTAAGATGCTTTGGGCATGTTGAGAGAATGAAGGATGAGAGGATGATAAAAAAGATATATCTGAGCGAACGAAGAGGTGTGAAGAAACGCGGCCGCCCGAGACTGTCCTGGTCCGATCATGTCGACCAGATCCTCAAGGATGGACGCGTTTTGAGTAAAAGGAATCGGAGAGCGTGTATGACAGATATCATGAATGTGACGGAAGCTATAGGAGTATGTGTAAGGATAGGGCTGTCTGGCGCTCTGTCCTCTCTGCCTACCCTGCAAGGGACGTGGCGTGAGGGTATAGATAGATAGACTATACTAATTACATTCTTTTTCCGCTCCCATTGCAAAATTTTACGAACTCCTAACTCTCATGAGAGCAGGCCTATTCTGGAGTCCAGGTACTCCATGCGAATAATATGGATCTATAACTTTACAGCGGTTAAAGATAAATCCTCATATTTTTCATATTAAATAGTCACCCCTCTTTCCATACCGTTCTCTTCGTACAGAAACTCTTTGTACGTATAATGACCACCGGACTTTCTATAAATTTTTAATGTTACTCTGTTCTGTCAACAAATAACATAGCATTCCTAATTCTATGCTACAAACATAGATTCCATTTTCCAATCTATTACTTTTACTATCGGTGACATATTGCTGACTTATTTGTGACAGTAGTAATTAGGTAGGTACCTACATACGTTCAATTCATTCATAGACTCGTTCTGAAATTTCATTCATAAAAGGAATGAAAGTCGTTCCATTCATTTAATTTGAATCTATTTTTGGAACAAGGAAACGGAAATATCGATGAATGAAACTCAAAGTCACGGAGTGGAATTTATTTATTTCATATCCCAAAAAAATATTCAGGCAATAATGAACGTTCATTTCCATAAATTTCAATTGTAATTTAGGTCGATTTTTCACGAATTGGTTTTGCTCAATGAATTAATCAATTCTGAAAGTTTTTAATGAAAGGGAATTGGAATAATGGGATTTGTGACGTTTTTTAATCTGTCGGCTGTCACCTTTTATTTATAGGAAAATGGAGAACCACCTACGAATATAAAAAAAAGAATAATTCATTCATACGTACGTTTTGTATGTATGTAATTTTTCATTCATTAATAATACCACGGAATTTGCCATTATATTGGGTAACCAGTTATACTGGTAGATATGAATGGGGGTTTTCAAAAACTTGAGAACTTTTATAGGTAAAATATTTTAATGTTTTCCCATCCAAGAGTCTTGTTGCATCCTAAATGAAAAGGCTCAAACAGTGGCGAGTTGCATAACTGAAATACGTACGTGATACTATATATAGTTTTTTGTTCAAATCACACTATTACGAAATATGATTCAAAAATCTGAATTTTTCGTACCTAGACAATAAAGCTGGAATGAACGGTGAATATTTTTTTAGAAGGAAGCGTGATCTATAAGCCAACTGACACTTTGCAAACATGACGAAAGTTTTTTAAGATAAATGTTATTTAAAATGTCGCGATCTGTTTATGTAGGTTAGAAATCTTTAATCATTACATCGACTCATTTGAGTTCACACACTCCTAGCCTCTGTCACATTCATGCATGCAGTCATACACGCTCTCCGATTCCTTTTACTCAAAACGCGTCCATCCTTGAGGATCTGGTACACATGATCTGACTAGGTCAGTCTCGGACGACCACGCTTCCGCACAGCATTTTGCTCACTCAAATAATATACAGGGTGTTTGATAGATGGATACAGATATCTTCAGGAGTGATAGTAGAGGACATTTAGCATCTTTTGAGCCAAACTTAGCTTAGTCAAAAGTCGCACGGTTCTCGAGATATTAGAGATTTTAACTTTTTTTCGAAATACCCCGAATTACTCAAGTTTTAGCCCGATAACATCGTAAGTAAAGGTACCTACTTAGTTCTATCATTATTTTTTGTTACCTGAATATGTGTTTAGTCTATTTAAATTATAAGTTTCAATCTTGAAAACAATCATGTTAAAAAAATATCGGATTAAAGTTTCGAGAAAAAGATATTTCAAAAACGAGTTACGACTTTGGAGAGGATTTTAGATAAGAAAAAAAATGTTGAAATATTCAGAAATCTGGAAAAAACTTCTCTGGTTTATGTTCTTTCAAATGATATACAAAACATTATAAAAAGCATTAGTTTCGTAAATCTATGATACAAAAACTTAAATAGATCACCTCTAATTTAAGCAAATTTACTATAGGTACAGTTGCATAGTGAAAAACACATTTCCTTTCAATTGACTGTTTCCGAATTTGTATGGAAATTTGCTTAAATTAGAGGTGATCTATTTAAGTTTTTGTATCATAGATTTACGAAACTAATGCTTTTTATAATGTTTTGTATATCATTTGAAAGAGCATAAACCAGAGAAGTTTTTTCCAGATTTCTGAATATTTCAACATTTTTTTTCTTATCTAAAATCCTCTCCAAAGTCGTAACTCCTTTTTGAAATATCTCTTTCTTGAAACTTTAATCCGATATTTTTTTAACATGATTGTTTTTAAGATTGAAACTTATGATTTAAATGGACTAAACACATATTCAGGTAACAAAAAAGAATGATAGAACTAAGTAGGTACCTTTACTTACGATGCTATCGGGCTAGAACTTGAGTGATTCGGGGTATTTCGAAAAAAAGTTAAAATCTCGAATATCTCGAGAACCGTGCGACTTTTGACTAAGCTAAGTTTGGCTCAAAAGATGCTAAATGACCTCTACTATCACTCCTGAAGATATCTGTATCCATCTATCAAACACCCTGTATATTTTTTGTCATCCTGTCATCCTTCATTCTCTCAACATGCACAAACCATTTTAGTTTATTCTCTTTCATTTTAGTCACAACACCCATCCTGCTGATATTAATTTATTTAGCAATTACGTATCGCTTGATAATATGAAATATAAAGTGTTTTGTTAAAAGACTTTTGCGTTGTTGGAATAATTCGGCGTCTTAGTGTCGTGTCTTCCTAGGTGATGAATCATGGTCCTCATTTGGGACAGGTACAGCTTTTAGCAATTAACTAGTATACGAGTACATAGTTTAAGTATTATTCTCTGGTGGGTATTTCAGCAACATTACATTACAGCAATATTTCACAACATTACAGCAATATTTCAGCAACATTAATGATGAGGAGAGGCACTGTGAATCTCTGTAATATATTGTTCATGTCTGATGTAAACATGGTACATGTAATAGTGTAGTGAATGGGTCAAAAAGTACTCACCGAATTGGAGACATGTAATTTAGTTTTATAATGACTAAAGATGATCTTAAAAATGCTGTAGACGTGAGGTCGCTGAAGAGAAAATGGGGAAAATCTCTGGTGGATCGTATAAGACTATAAGGAATGAGGCAATTAGAGAAATGAGAGATTGTAAGACTGTAAATTGATACTACGTGGTGGAAGTCTACTTTAAAAAGGTAAAAGTGAAAGACTATTGTATAAATCTAATGTTTTAATGTTAAAAAAATACGCTGTTTTTTAGCTGGAGATTTGTGATGTAGTCTGGATCTATTTATTTCTTTATGTTTTTTGGGGTCCAGAATCCAAATTCAAGGTTTGCCAACGAAATTTTGTGACAAAAACTGGCGAAGATTTTAATTTTTAACTGGCGAAACTATTTTTTTAATTAGTTTTTTTTTTACGTAGGTTATCTCGCAAACCATCAACTATTTGTAAATTATCTTTCTATGCAAAACAAAAACACATAAAATTGCCTACAAATTTCGCATATAAAACTATTCTCTAAAACATTTAAATAGCAGCGGAACTGTCAGGCTCCAAAAACTGGTACAATTTTAAATTGTGTCAATCGAAAATGCATGGAGAAAGTTCATCTAGCTACATTATTAACCAGATTTTAAAAACTATTCTTCAAAATGAGACATATTTTACCGCGTTGAAATAGCAAACATGGCGAAAGTTTATAGGATAAATTTTATTTAAAAATATATTGAGTTGGTTGATAATATGAAAAAATTCATTATGTTTTTAATAATACACCTACGTACCTACTACAAAGTCTCATAAAAATTATATCTAAAAAAAAACAGTATTTATTGTAGGTAAGTACATTTTTCCTGTCCATCCGTTACTTGGAGACATACCACACGCAGAGGTGAATGCTGATGGATTCCTGGAAATAACCTGGAGACGCGGTTGATTTGCTCCATTTTCCAGACATGAAACGACAAGCCACCAGGATTACTCACACGACTTGACTCAATCAAATTAGACGCGTGGAATCCAACGTCGTTAACCTGACTAATTGCAACGACGCTAATTAATTAATAGAGAATGCTTAGGAAAAAGGAGAGATCGCTAATGCATACCTACGAAGGTATATAAATAAAGAAATAAAATCTATGTTGAACATAATATACCCAGTCCCAAATGGCAGGTTTATTGCCGCATTCTTTTACTGAACATTACAAATAACATTCATTAAAAAAAAACAAGATAATACATAATATGTACTCGTAGGTATGTATCTATGAGCATTAGGTAGTCCTGTGAAATACTACCAGCTATGTTAACTATGAGCTCTAATGTGCATCTGAGAGGATATCGCCTGTAGCTGTGGACACCAAAATTCACATCCAGTCCACGAAAATTCTTTTTAACCAATAGAGCTGTCAACTCTCGTAGGTTTTCGCAGCGTGTCGAAACCATTCGGTGTATATAAGCTTTTCCGAGTGTTGCGTATTGTTGTCGGTGCGATGTATCGAGCTTTTGGTAATGATTCTGTCGCCATCTTCAAGATGAGACAGCTGAACACCGGACAAAGCTTACACCGAAAACAATCAGTACAGGTGCATGGAATCGGTCGCCAGAGTCAGTTGTACCTAGTTGTTCCGACCATCATCCCTTTTTAAAATAACCGGATAATTGCATAGTATGAACACAATTTTTTAACTGAGTGATAACTTATAGTCCGAGAGCCCGCTGCTTAATTTATGACGTATCTGTTTTTTGATCGAAATGTGGTATAAACGATAGCTTACCAATAGGGTATTACATCGCACTAGGGTTGCCTATCAAAATCCTGCCGCAACCCCCCCTGCCCCCCCGGAAAAGGTCCCTCTTCGCGGTTTTTCGCATTTTGTAGGAATATGGTAAGAGATAGGAGAAAGTAGTCAATTACACAAATAATCCTTGCTAAATTCTCTACAAAAAATATTAAGTCAATTTTTTCATACGACTAGTAGTTTACCCGTAATGGCCGGTCAAAAAACAGGATATTTTTTGAAAAAATAAAAAAAAAAGTTTGATTTTTTTTCTTTCACATTCTTCCACCCATTATTACTAACATTTTATGGAAAAAAAATTTTGGCCTGCGGCGCTATATCACTGGTTATTTTATGAAAAACTAAATTTTAAGAATTTTCGTCACTGAGTTTTATTGTAATAACTCCGAAATTATTAGTTGTATGAACATAAGTTATAGCTCGTTTTGTAGCTAAGACTATGGTAATTAATTCGTTCTCCGACTATTTTCCTGTAGCTCTTATCAATTTTCAACCAATTTAGTTTAAATACATTTTTTTTGTATTTTAAATGAATTTCGGTTTTGGACCGGCCATTGCGGGTAAACTGCTAGTTCTACGAAAAAATTGACTTAACATTTTTTGTAGAGAATTTAGCAAGGATTATTTTTGTCATTGACTACTTTCTTCTATCTCTTACCATATTCCTATAAAATGCGAAAAACCGCGAAGAGGGACCTTTTCGGGGGGGGCAGGGGGGGTTGCGGCAGGATTTTGATAGGCAACCCTAGTGCGATGTAATACCCTATTGGTAAGCTATCATTTATACCACATTTCGATCAAAAAACAGATACGTCATAAATTAAGCAGCGGGCTCTTGGACTATTATGGCTATACAGCGACGTATTTCAGTTAATCCAATAACATACTTCTCGGCTATCTTGAGGAAAAAATATAATAAATTCTACAGTGTCTAAAATAGAATTCATTGTACCTATCACAAAGCTCCTGGTATTATTAACTTGTCAAATACTATCTTTTAATTTTTACCTTGCAATCGTATATATTAAAACAAATTACTATAAATTTCTCTCGAATGCAGTCCGCGTGTTTTGACTGCGAATATTTTGTTTACAAAAAACAATCTTAAAAACTCGAAATTTATAAATGACAATCACTCAACGTCGTCGAGATAATCTTGCAAAAACGTTTGTATTTTCTGAAGTTTTAATCTTACGATATTTTCATATGAAATGATAGGGTGGAGTGAAATGATCAGCGAAAGTAACATTATGTGAATAATCATCAGTGACTTTTGAATGCTATATTTTTTCCTTTTTTAACCACAAATTCCTTACCTACACGAAAGCACAAAACAGACAACAGCTACTGACAGGTAACAAAAATCGTTCAAAACATTCAGTAAATTCATAGTTCAGCTGTCACTCATAAGCATGCGCCACAATTAAGATAAAACCTTTTAGACAAACATAAGGTAGACTGGTATGGAAAGTGTCGTATACAGAAAAAAGGTAGAGACTGAAGTATGACATTCCCCTTCCACTCCCCCGTTCTCCTTCAGATTTGCTGGGACAAAGGATGATCTGAAACCAAGTAGTTGAACTTATGTTTGTCTCTTTCTCATAGAGTATTTTTAATAGTAGTTGAAGGGAGATAGCACATGTCTACTCATACAAGGCTTAACCGTGTCATCTCTATACTATGTTACTCTGAGGATAAAACACACTTCTATCTATAATATGTTTATTTCGGTCATCCATGTATAATTGTATACTTTATAACCAAATTTGATCACACACTCATTCGTCACACTCACACTTCAGATAGTAGAATTATGCATTATTAGAATATAAAAAAAAACTGCTCTTTCATTTAATATTTTAACAGTTCCAAATCGCCGTTAAGAATAACACCACTAGTAGTGTTTTGTGAGTGGATGGATAATGTATTTTGGCAGTTGTGATTTTTTCAATGATATTTATTGGCATTCCTTGGTTATACCTTTCCGTTTAATTGTATAAACACGACTTAAGCGAGTTTCAAAGTATTCAATAAATTTATGATCTCTCCACTAATTGAAATCTTAAAACTCTGTGTATTTTTAATCAGCTTTAAAATATTCATCCTGCTATCTTCTTTGTATTAAAATTTAGATGTTTTATTTCCATCTCACACAAGTAGTTAAGTTCTTCGACCGACGCGACGGTGCATAGTGGAAATCCATTTTTAAAGGTAAAAAAGACAGATAGGAAAGACAGATAGTATTTGGGTAGCTTTAAATCCACGTACTGATTTAAGCGATTAGTATTTGTTCACTTTATTGTCAAACGTCTGATGATGAGGATGAGAATCCTCACAAATATATCATTCAGTCATCCTATCGTTATTCATTCTCTCAACGTACCCAAACCATCTTAGTTTATTCACTTTCATTCTCATCACAGCTCCTCTCTTACAGTCACTCATCTCTCTACTAATCTCATTCCTTATCTCATCTCTCGGTGTTGTCCCACACATTCTTCTCAACGATCTCGTTTCCTCTGAATTGAACCCTCATTTTTCCTTTTTCAGCGACGTCCAAGACTCATTAGAATATAGGTATGTATACCTAAGGGTCGGGCCAATATGTTTCTGTTTTATACTGATTTATCTCTCAATTCTGTTGTTATTGACGTATTGTAGTTCTGGACAATTTACATCCAGACCTGCATTGAACTAATCCACACCTGTCATAATTTTGTATTGTTGCCAGCCACCACGTAGGTATTTATTGATTTTAGTGTTTTTTAATCTTTAAGGGTTTTAAGCTTCCACGTGCCTTAAGGGCCTATACCTATGCACTGAGCAAAAATCGTTCTATTTTCTGTTCAACTTTTTCAAATTTTGTATGAGCGCGAAATAAGAATAACGTAAGCTACAATGTAAATTTTACCTTTTAAAGAAGAGCCTGGGAACAAATTAAAAAATCTTAAACAATCAATTTGTTAAGATTATAAATACCAGTATTTTGGCTAAATTATACTTTTGTATCTGAAAAACTGAATGGAAAATCTTCAGATCCTGTAAATTTTAGGGGTACTTTAGCAATATTTTTTTATTAAAGGAATTTCTAATGTATACCTAATCACTTAATTGCTTTCATAGACACACTGCACGTGGATGTAAAAGCATATAATTTGTAAACAATGTTGAGTATAGATTTTCGTGAAAATTGTTTTAAAGAATATTGTCGTTTCCTTAAAACATTTCCTATTCTTAATTATTTTGTTTATACTTTTAATTTTACGACTCCAGAATTAACCACCAGTAGGTATTAGATTTGGTAAGTTATATATGAATAAGCTGTATTGCCCGGCGTTGCCCGAGTAATACAGCTAGTATCTTAAAAAAAAAAACAAAAAGAAACCGTGAAACCATCTAACCAAATATCGAAAAACTCAAAATTTTAATTAATTTAAATTTTACTGCGAACCAGGGACATTTAAAAATCATCCCTTTCCTTTAAGCCCATTTTCATCCCTTTTTTTTTTAATTTTCGAAAAAACGGCCAAACACCCTATTACTATTTTCGATAGGAGAATCTATGTACCAAATCTCAAGTTCGTACAATGTCTGGTTTCCGAGATATTCGCATACTCTGAAAAACTTTCAACCCTATTTTTCACCCCCTTAGGGGCGGAATTTCCAAAAATCCCTTCTTAGTGGAAGTTTTTGTATTAAAACCTATCTGCCTTCAAAATTTCACTTCTCTAGGATTAGCCAATTCGGCTCTGCGTTAATGAGTGAGTATGTCAGTCATTCAGTCATTCATTCAGTCAGGACACTTTCGCTTATAGAAGAGATAAAAGTAAATTTTAAATCTCGTCATAACTGTCACAGGCGAAGCATTTTACTACCTGTACGTGACTATATTGATGTTTTGATTAGGGATTCGTAGGAAAAATAGAGTAAACTGAAATGTTAAAAAGTCGTTAAACTGGGAATTTCGTACGAAACAATAATAAAAAAGATATAAAAATTAGAAAAGATAATCCACACATTTTGATTGGTTCGTACTACCTACCTACTAAAATCTAAAAATATAAACTCATTATGAGAAAATTTTAAGGTAACTTGAACGTCGTAATTCTTTCAGTGTTGATATAACAACTTAAGTTTTGAAGCCAAAGAATTCGCCCAGAGAAAACCCTTTAAAAATATAGCTTACTGTGAAAAACCTAAAGAGACAAAAAAACCCCTTCATAAATATGCTCAACAGATAAAAGCCCAAATTTTCATAATAGGTTACGGGAGATAAATTGTTTATAAAATATGGACTATGTTTATCGCCTTTTTAATTTTACTTATTTTTGATTTATTTCATATTCTAATTAACCTCCTAAACGCTGAAATACTCGTAATTGAGAAAAATCTTATGCGAATTTTCGAATAAGTACCTGACTTTTACAGAGCACTCGAAAAAGTTACAAAAATAGTGGGAGGCAAACCTGGTGATGCTGCACAGATTTTTTATTGTTTCTGAAAATTTTCAATTTCACATACCTCTTACAATTGGGTTATCTGGAATATATCGCTCGCCCTAATGAGCATTTCTATGTATTGTAGATTACACGTCGTACTTATATTTTTCACGTATCTAATATTCAAAGGATAAAAAATAAATAAAAAAATGTAAAAATATATCAAAAATATCCACGTGTTTCCCCGATATTCAAACGTTTCTAACATATGGTATAATTGTTTTTATTTAGAGGGACAGTATAGTCTTACAGGTCGTATAAAAAAATCGTAAAAAACTTTATGTTCCGTGTGAAAACGTAATTTAAATACAGTTAAACTTTAGATGCATTAAGAAATCATAAGAGTGTTACCATTATAACATTATTAGCCTTGTTTTTGCCAAGTTAAAGTGTTTTTTTTATTGCATTTGTATCATTTTGTGGTTCATTATTGTAAAAATGATTTTTAGATGATGGTTAAGAACTATAAAATGGAGAGATTTTAGAATAAATCAAAAACAGTATAATCCAAGGTTTAAAATAATCAACTTACATAATTATTGTCGTAACGGGATATGAGTGAAACGCTTGATCGTGGCATAATATTTGCATGTTCTTCAAATATATATGGAATTTGAGATACATCGTGATCGTAGTACCTTCAACTGTTATCGAAATATATTCGACCACACTCGAAGTTTAGGTACTACTTATATTTTTTTAAATTAAAATAAATCAAATATTTGATTTGTAGATCATATCACAAAGTTATTTAGAAAATTACGAGTACATACATAGGTACCTCAACAGATATACAGCAAAGGATGGACTTTCCATAAGGCTTATGACTGATTGTCGGCTAGTTTAATGTGATCACTTTACACTTAAGCAACATTCATCAATTCCAATCGGTACCGAATTACCCAGACCTCCAATCTGAAAATCCGATATAGTTTTAGGAACTTTAGGGAACTTTTATTTTTAACCATAGTATCCTTACATAGACTTCTTTGTTCTATAAAACTCTTTGCAAAAACGTCACAGACATGTTAAATTCAAGAATCCATTATACTAAAATTATCCAGAAGATCATTTTATAATAGTCCAAGAGCCCGCTGCTTAATTTATGACGTATCTGTTTTTTGATCGAAATGTGGTACAAATGATAGCTTACCAATAGGGTTTTACATCGCACTAGGGTTGCCTATCAAAATCTTGCCGCAACCCCCCCTGCCCCCCCCGAAAAGGTCCCTCTTCACGGTTTTTCGCATTTTGTAGGAATATGGTAAGAGATAGGAGAAAGTAGTCAAAGACAAAAATAATACTTTCTAAATTCTATACAAAAAATGCTAAGTCAATTTTTTCGTAGAACTAGCAGTTTACCCGCAATAGCCGGTCCAAAACCGAAATTCATTTAAAAAACTAAAAACATGAATTTAAACTAAATTGGTTGAAAATTGATAAGAGCTACAGGAAAATAGTCAAAGAACGAATTAATTACCATAGTCTTAGCTACAAAACGAGCTATAACTTATTTTCATACATCAATTAATTTAGGAGTTATTGCAATAAAACTCAGTTACGAAAATTCTTAAAATTTAGTTTTTCATAAAATAACCAGCGATATAGCGCCCCAGGCCAAATATTTTTTTCCATAAAATGTTAGTGATAATGGGTGGAAGAAAGTAAAAGAAAAAAAATCAAAAAAAAAATATTTTTTTTTCAAAAAATATCATGTTTTTCGACCGGCCATTACGGGTAAACTACTAGTCCTATGAAAAAATTGACATTACATTTTTTGTAGAGAATTTAGCAAGGATTATTTTTATCATTGACTACTTTCTTCTATCTCTTACCATATTCCTACAAAATGCGAAAAACCGCGAAGAGGGACCTTTTCGGGGGGGGCAGGGGGGGTTGCGGCAAGATTTTGATAGGCAACCCTAGTGCAATGTAAAACCCTATTGGAAAGCTATCATTTGTACCACATTTCGATCAAAAAACAGATACGTCATAAATTAAGCAGCGGGCTCTCGGACTATAATAGGTATATCTATGATTTTGTTGAGTTATAAATTAAGGTTTATTTTGAAATCATTAGGTCTATAAAACGACTCTAAATAGACCTTGGTACGACTATTATACGACTTATTAACGAATATAATAACGTTATTATTATTCAACTTGATTCCATCAAAGCGAGGAGACCGGTGGAACTATAAAACATGGAATTCAGGTCTTTCAGCAATTTCAGGAGGATCATCAAATCATTGCGACGCTATTAACTAATAGAAGAATCATACAAACTCGTAGCAACTGAAAAAAACGTTACTTTCATTTGTACACGTAGTCTGAAAGACTAAAACTTAACTATAGGTAAAATTCTCAACTTTTTGTATATTATTTTTGTATGATTTTATAGGAAATTGCCTACAAACTTGGAATGTTAAACTTTCTCCAAAATAAGTACCAACCGGTGGAGCTGTCATCAAGCTCCAAAAACTAGCCAATTTTTCGCATTTTGGAGAATCAAGATTTATAAGCAAATTGTAAAAATTGTACTTAAAAATAAAGCACGAGCTTTACTCGATTTTGAGGGGAGATTTTTAATTTTAACTGCTTATTGTACTTTTGTTTATTATTGTATTTATATATGTGGTTTTATTTAAATAAAATAAAACATATAAATATAAAAAAAATACATAGGTAAGTATATCATACTATTTTTCAAATTAAGGAGACAAATTCTGTCTCGTTGGAATCATCAAATGCGAATAAAGTTTTAAGGATAACTTTTAGGCTGATAATTTTAAAACATATTTTATATAATGTTCACTTATGAATAAATAAATTAATATTCCAATTGCTTTCAAATATTCCTTCAATAATCTATAGGTGATTACATTTTCCTATGTACTAAAAAATAATTTGTTCAGCTATTCATCTGCAATATGATATCAAAATCTTTTAAGTTTAGATATGCCTGTGTGTGATACGTAGGTATAAATATTTTCTTATTCAACATAATCTTATGATTATATCTAATCTAGTCGTAATACTTCTAACAGTTAAAAGAAAAATCGAAGCAGGTGTGAGTTGGAGCGTTGAAAGAAATTCCTGAAGTGTCGCCGTAATTATGACGTCAGGTAGACCTACCTACAGTCTAGCGTCTACATCTATCTTCTCATATTATAAGAAATTATATCTGTCTATCCTTTATGCATTCCTAAACCATTCATCCGATTGAGATGAAATTTAGGTACTTAACTCGGCAGGACCCTTTTAAAATAGGCGGCGCGATATTTCATATTCATCACTTTTTCACGGATTCACCGATTTTTGTTTCTTTCAATTTTGTTGATTTTTGTTTTCGAGGTGGGGTAGGAGAGGCAGAGTAGGAGGGCAGGTGGTAGGTGGTGACATGCAAAAATCGGTATTAGTGTCGAGTCCATGGTTTTTTGGTGCGATGAATAGAATCACTTTTAAGGAGTGAGGTTATAGAAGAAATTCAGATTTTGTCAAGCTTGAACGTATTATTATATTTTTTTAATAAGTAATTTCTTAATATTGATTTCGAGTGTCCAGTAAGAGTTAGGTGTTTGTAAAACTTTTGCAGGTAATTTATAATGAAACCAAAATGTAATAATTTTCCGGGCTTTGCGCGACCCGACGGTTCTTGAACTAGGGACGCTTTTTACAATCGTAGAATCAGGGACAAGTACTTTTTTCTATATTCTTGATACTTTTTACCCGGAACATGTCTGGCATACGATCTAATACATTTATAACAATATCTGGTTACTAGATTACTTAGGAGATAATAATCTGTTCATCTAATTCTAATAATACATTAGTAGGTGTGCCGTTTAGTGATAAATCATTAAGGATTTTTCTCAGACGCGACGCCTTCTCACAATGCAGTCATATATTTCACACCTGTCGTTATTTTTTTTTTTTTTCTAGACACGCTTTACCAACCTGGCGTTGACCGGGTAAATTAATGGACGAACAAAATTAATTATAAAAAATAACAAGTACCTTGTTATATATCAACAGATACACAGCAAAGGATGGACCTTCCATCAGGCTTATGACTGATCGTCGGCTGGCTAAATGTGATCATTTTAGGATGACATAGCGGTAGAATGGATGTACTGGAATTGGTAAATGTTACTTAAGTATAAAGCGATCACATTAAGCCAGTCTTTCAGACTCTGAAAACAACTGCAGATTTTTTTTCAGAATCATATGATATGAAAGGTGTGGTCCGTAAATTCACAAGAGAAAGTTCAATCTTTTAATTTGCCTTCTTCTTCTTTCTCAGCCGTTATACAATTCCAATTCTGAAGATAGGTCTTCCCTTTGACTTTCCATAGATCCCTATCCTGGGTAAGCTGCATCCACTTCTTTCCTACGATTTGCCTTACATCGTCAGACCATCTTGACTGAGGTCTTCCTTATTTTAATTTATCCTATTTTTAACAAAATCTATTAAGTACCTACGGTTGGCTAGATACCTATATATATTTCTGTATATATTTATATATTTCTGAACCTTTTTTCGACCTCCGCCATTTTAACGAAAATTAAGTAATCCCAAAATATACACTTATTGAAATTAAGGGCTAATTGCTGGGTTTATTGGTGGTCTAAAAATTCAGGAATTCAAATTAGGTGCCTAAATCATTATTAACTTGAAAATATAAAAATCTTAAAATATTGTATAAATAGGTGTACATAATTTATTAGTTTTTTTTTTGTTCAACGGTAATTATTTTATTTTCTAAGTTCGCCAGACCTATTGTGAAATGGACTAATAATTGCCGCCGTTAAAATACTTCCTGTATTTTTAAATGGTCATTGTTACGTTAATGTCCAACTTATTGATGATTCATTGCATTTATTTTTAGCACATTTCGTGATGGATTGATTTGTGAGCTAGTTAAGGGCTCTTTTACGGGGAACTGTCTGTGTCTGCTCCTCTCCCCCTTTTCAGACATAAGGATCTGTATTTTCTAATTTATTGACAAGTTTTTGTCATGTCAATTCTATTCTAAGATCCCCTCACGCTGCCTTTTTTTAGGGTAGGCAGACAGAACAGAACGCTTAGTTTCCTATCCTTATCCAATGGTTTAACTACCTATATATTTTAATCCTTCATACTAGGTCGGACTTTTTTTTCAACCCCTTTTTTCAAATGTTTAACCCAATTCCTCTAGTAGGTGTAAGCATAAAACAATACATTATTGTCTGCTAATTATTTCGCAAAATTTCATATTTTTAGTGGTTATCATTCGTTGTGTTTCGTCAGGTGAGGTAACTCTCCTGATCTATGCGGTAACCATTTGTCTGATTTGCTGGATGTTTCGATTAACCATCCCTCATCAACTAAGCGTTATAGGACTCTTAAGTGTTCTCTAGTAGTCTTGTTCATTATCGATGATTTGTGACTCACGCAAGGTACAATTACTTTCTACGTTTTTATTATTTTATTGTTAATATCCACGTGTTAATAGCACCTAGGCTGAACAGCGAACAGGTGACAAAATCAAGGGTGATTTATTTCACTGTCTTGAGACCTTTCTGTACTAACGTAAAGCGATTATTATGCATGTTACAGTTTTTTCCTCACCAGAGACGAGAGGCATCTTCATTCATATAATGTAGCGTTATGTGAACTCCCTTGGGGAGGAAGCAGGATTAGTGTTCCTACGCTCGCGAGTCGGCTTTGATGCCACGATGCCTCTCGTCTCTGTCGAGAAAAAATAGATATAGTTTGAAATATTGTAGTAATAGGTGTAAATTTTGTAACCTCCGCGGACAAGGATAGGTATTGAAGGAACGTAATTCAGGTGTGGAGTTTGCTGGGGGGCTCCCTTAAGGCTAACCCTGGGCCCACCTCTTAATAATATTTTGCTATAAGTGCGGGTAAAGAGGTCGCTATTAATGCGCCTGAGCTACCCGGGGATGTGGAGGGCCTTAAGCCCGCGTGATTTTCCTTCAATGTTGAGTAAGAAACTGTGATTTCCGTCTATGCAATGCAGATTAATCCAGTTCAATACCTAAAATAATTTAGGTAAGTATTAAGTAGATGATAAACCCGAAAAACAAATCTACATTCAAGTCTGCTACCAATATTTTAAACGTCAAAGTGAAAGCTCCTGAAACGATTCTAAACCACGTCGTTTCTGTATAACGTATCTAAGGAATGTTTTGAAATGATATCTGGTACGATTTTTATACACGCAATTAGGTATGGATAGTATGGATCGCCGCATTGCAACGACGCATTTATCATCGATCTATTGTCTTGAAATGCGCACGACACCTGCGCTGTCTAGCATCTAACCGATACAGTATGACAGAAGTGGTAAACAACCGTTGGTTTTATACTACAGTTTTTTCGTTTAGTTTTCTATCGCATGAAAGTGCACAAGACAGCTTTTGAATTTGTGTCTGCAAGCTTTGACACTTCCATCACAAAATCAGAGGTAGGTACTATATTCTTGAAACAAGTATGACAGAAACTCGGTTCCTGAAAGTCGGGATATTGGGAAGAAAGGGAATATTTTTATTTTGTGTTGATAATATGCATTAAAATCCAGAGAATGACCGTAAAAGTTTTTTGATTGAAACGAAATTAACCACTAAAAATAGAAAAAACGATATTTTTTTAATTTTATCATGCGATTTTGAACCTTAACGATGCGGGAAATGACCGTGACGTCATAGTTGAGTCGCGAGCCTTAATCATTTTGGAAAAGAAGTAAAATATTTTCATGCTAACATTACCATCTAACGTCAAGCATGGAAAGACGGGAAAATTTCGATGTAGTTGTTCTTTACTTCTGACTCGATGATTTTCCTACGAGTAGTCTATAATAATTGGGATCTTTGTAGACAGGAAAATACCACGCATTCTCAACTTACAGATTAGACAACTATCCAGTATAATCTCATTAGTCATTTCATATTATTATTTTAATGTGACGTCTCTATTTCAATTTATATATCTGTGCTCCTGTGCGACGTTCATCTATAGTATTTATTGTTTCTATAATATCATTTTACTAATATTCATTAGATTCAGCGAAGTAAATTCAGCCAGTCACTCAGCTGTCTTACTATTGACCGAAGTTTTGCTTAAGGCCGAACCTTTCCTGCTGTTGCGGCCATTGCGGGTTAACCGCTAGTTCTACGAAAAAAATATATTAGACATTTTTGTAGAGAATTTAGTTACGATTTTTTTTTGTCATTGACCATTTGTTGCGGCAGGATTTTAATAGGCAACCCTAGTGCGAAGTACTTACCTATGACCTTAAGTGTAAGCTATTATTTAAATCACATTTCGATTAAAAAAAACAGGTAAGTCACATTTTGATCATATGAGCAGCATGTCTCCTGGGCTACTATAGGATTCGTGATTAATGCTGATTAGAAAAAGCCTCCAATCAGCATTTCGTCAGTTAGTCACATAAAAATAGCACTGACGGCGAAAAGAACATTTTTTTTGACGATTGCATGTGTTGAACCCGAGACCTTGCGATTTTCTACATCGAATATTCTACCACTGTGTCAAGGAAGTCTCCTATAATAATAATAGTTCAAACGATAGGATTTATTGCTTTCCGCGGTATCTATCTATAAAACGTGACCGTTCGTTGGCCTATAATCAAATCAAAAATCCATTAGCGCTTCCAATTATTTATTGTGTTTAAAATAAGAGAAAAAATATTTGTAGGTAAACTTGAAAATAATTAATCATAGTCCGAATTTTAAAATGTTCTTTGATGAGCAATTTCGTAGTGCAAGATGAGTTTTAGTTTTAAAACACATTATAAATTAAAATATTTTCTTTTGAACTTCCGCTGGTCATAAACTGTCTCAAGTTTAAGTCACAATATCTGTAAAACGAGGTGTCCGCATATTAAATATTGTAAAAAACTTGTTGTAGGTAACCGTGAAACTAAATATAGGTATTTTTATCCCGTTGAAAATAAGTAACATTAAACGAAAATCTGTATGAATTTCAAAGTTTTGCCGATGCAAGAACAAATTGTTTATGCTTTAAGTTTTTGGATAAGATTTGATAGATATATAAAGCTCCAACTAAATGAGGTGTATTCCAAAAACCATTTCCCACGTATTCAAGGTTTAAAATCTCATGCATAATCGTAAAATCAATTTGGGCTAAATATCGCTTTCTTCGAAAAGTTTTTGGTAAGTACATTTATGCACCAGATTTTAATTTTCACTAAGAGAAAAAAATCCTTTGCAGTTTTCTTTTAATTTTTTAGCAAATATCAAACGCTTATTTTAATGTTAAATGCATACAGTGATACAGTGATGTCAATTAACGAAGTGAATCTTGTATCTAAATACATTTCCCATGTAAATATTATTATATTGATTTGAAATGATTAAGTTGTATGAAAGCTTCCTAAAGCTCTGTCTTGAGGAACAATAAATTAATATGCAATTCAGATATCCATACATCCTGCTCTGCTTACTCCAGAACAGATATAATAATACCTATGCAATATCACAACGTCATTCTTGTAGGATACACACACGTTTACGTAAACAAAACTTACGTAAATTTGTCTTATATTACCTCGTAATGTACTGAGAAAAACTCCCTTTAAGCAGGAGCCCTTACGGGGAAGGTGGAGAGATAGCAAACAACACTTCTTGCTTCCGTTACATTAGTGTAATTCGTCATACGCAATCTACCATTTCTTTTACTCAAAGCACATCTCGTTGCATGTTGAAATTATTTTACAGATTAACTATAAGTAAGTACCAAATTTTCCACACACATCATAAAAATAAAATTATAGGCGCTTATAAAAAATAATAATGAACAATATGTAATTGGAACTTACGTAAATCGTAAAAGTATGATGGAAAATGTTTATGTTTGAAACGAGTATTTACGTAAGTAGCTATCTGACGTCATGGAATCTTAAGATATAGCAATGGCTAGATCACCTTTTTCAGAAAATTAATGCATTGTTTGTTGCGTTTTTATACGCAGAAAACATTCACTGAAAATATTCACAACTTCTTCAATACCTGAGCTCTCGCGAGCTCTAGTCTCTCTAATTCCATACATGGTATTGTAGAAGTAGTTCGTAATTAAAACTTACGTAAATCGAAAAATCGAAAATTACGTAAGCTGTGTGAGTTGAATCTCAAGATATTTCTACCCTATTTTGTTCCAAAGCATATTTAGTAACAGTTGTCGAGATACGAGTATAAAGTCTTCCGTTTTTAGATTTTTTTTAATTATAATGAAAATTTACGTAAATCGAAAATAATATTTACGTAAGTTATGTGAGTTGAATCTCAAGATATTGGCTACCTAAGATTAATATGTTAAGACCTATAGATGATATGCAATACTGATTCATCGAGACCACGCGATGAACACGTGCATCTGTGAACATCTAAGGTAGCTATTATTATTAACGTATTACAACTATTAGTATTCGATGTAGATGATGATGCAGATGATGGTGTTACAATAATCCATTGATGCAGCAGTTTGAATCGTTGCCAACACTATTTGCAATAACTCATCATAACAATTTTAGTCCATACTTGATCTTATTCGCAAATAATATCGATATTAGTAGATGCAATTATTATATGCATCCATCATATCAATAAGTCTTTTTCTTATTTTTATTTTGATAGACCTGTTGGTCTGTGAGACAGAAATTATTTATTTATTTTTTACTTATTTAAACTTAAAGTAAACAACAAACACATATAAATATACAAAATGGACATAGTACAGATTTTAAAACCTTGAAAACGTTGTTCACTAGGGCGAACTTATCGCAGAACTGCTATTTCTTCCAGTTAACCCCAGGAAAAAACAGAAAAAAGAAATTGAATAAAAGAATATACGAAGTAGAATATATATATATATACAAACATATGTGAGAAAAAAAAAAACAAATAAAAACGGAATAAAAAATTATGGCGAAAGTGTGGTTAAAAGCCTAAAATCTGTTCGTTTTTCTTCTCGTTTCCTACAGAATTAGAAACTTCCATACAAGTTTATTAAGATCGCCACATACGAGTAATATCTGTGTAATGTTGCATAGGTACTAAGTGGCCTATGTCCAGGAATCAGTTTAACACGGGAGAATTCTCAGAATAAGTAACAATATAGCGAAATTCTGGCTGTGACATAGGCTATTAAAAAATCAGTTACATGTTACAGGTAAAAAAAAAATGTCCTTGATAACAACATGCCATGTATACATGTAAAAGTGGTTGCATGAGGGTGGTCTCACACATCGGAAGTTTCTATAATCTGAATTAAAAATTTCAAATAAGTACGACTAAAATTACGTGAAGGAAGTAGGTATGTCAAGGTCGCACTGTTACCCTGATTATGAATTCAGAGAGAGATTCTTTCAGATTATGAATTTCCGGATGTACGAGTCCACCCTTAAAAATCCAGGCAAATTAATAAAAGCATTTTTTGTAGGTCTGGTAAAAGTAGATATGATTTTTTGAAATTGAATTTCATTGAATAAAAGTTGGCAAGAATAAAGGTGTACATTAAGATCTATAAATATTGCAATAATTACCGTGAAATATATATCGATGTAAGATGTAGGTAACCAAAATATAATTATTATCACTGCCCACCTCTAACGATCCCGATGTGACAAACTCAACGAAGTGACATCGCAAATCCCGTCACAAATAAACACCTTAATGATTTGATGACAACCACAATGATTCCAAGAAACTGTGTAAATGTAAAGGTTCTCTTACACGAACAAATTTTCGAGCAATAATTGCGGCAACTCGTACAAATCGTAGTGAATAACATTATTTCACAAAACAATTCAGGCTCAAAGCTACCTAAAAACACAATTCCCATCGAGAAACCTTTTGGTAAAAATGATAGGTATAATAGTGTCTAATCTGACGTAATCCCATAAAAATGTTAGCCCCGGCTTCCCTTCTGCAAAATCCACCCTTGTCACTGCAATACATTCCAATTATTTCAGCAATACATATATAAAACGAAAAAGAGAATTGTCATCAGAATATCGTTGTCTCACTTTAAATATTGACGAAATAATTGCTATATATTGCGAAACATTGTTAATCAGTACGATTTGTACGAGTTACAGCAATTATTGCTCAATAAATAAGTCTTTATTGGCCAGAGAAAATAAACGTAGTTACAAAAACAAGACAACGTAGTGTGCCAAAAGGCGGACTTATTTCAAAAACAATATCTTACAGTCAACCCGAGAAAAGAAAGAAAAACTTAAATAATATAAATAACAATAAAGTTAATAAATATTTGGATACATATACGTAAGTGCACCTTTAGATATGTTTCATAATAAGTATTCATATTTTCCGCAATTTACACGTAGATTACGTAAGGCGCACTTCATTTAAACGTACCCAGATAATAATTATCTACTTAGATAATTATTTACTAAGAAGATTGTAAAGAGAATGTGAATGGTACTGAAGTAACACAGAATAATAAAGTTCATTTTATTGTAGGTATAAGAATGTTCATTGAGCTTTTTAATGAATGTTGTGTATGACTCTATGACGCACTTTAAATACGTAATGCTTCTGATTCACGTGTTTGGAAAGTCCTTTGTACCCAATTGTTATCGCAGGAAAGTGTATAGTGTCAATAATTAACGTTTGAATAACTAAATGTTACATAATGAAAATCATGTAAAATAATAGAAAGTGAAATATTAGTATAGACCTAATTAAATACATGGTTGGCGCAGTTGGTTATGGCGCTGGTCTCCACAGCGGGAAATGCCGGTTCGAATCCTGGCCTTGATGATGCATTCTGCACTTCACGACACAAGCTTTTAGCTTACTGATGTTAATAGGGCAGGAAAGTCCGCAAAAAAATCATCACAATGAGATAAGTTCGCCCTAGTGAACAAATGTATTAGTATCCATTACTTGTTTTATCGTGACGTTTACACAGGAGAACTCACAGACTGCATATTAGGGAAGCACCCTGGCTAGGGTGTAGGCTATTTAAATAGCAAAAATCTCTTATGACAAAAAAGAGATAAATAACTTTAATTACAAAAACAACATATTGTGTGCAATAGTGGTTCCATTGAACGTCAATCGAAAAATCGAAAAATCCAGGTGCAACCCCGTCAGATACAAAAGTTAGTGTTAAAATATTTCTGTACCTGCACATTGGGCTCTGTTGATGCGTAAAATATGTTTACAAAAAAATTGCTGTATTGCCCAGCGTTACTTTCATTTTCCAAACCTATCTGTCTTCAAAATTTCAGTTCTCTAGGATAAGGCGTTTGGGCTCTGCGTTGATAGGCGTAGGAAGACCACAGAAATGGTGGACAGATTCCATTGTCCAGCTTACGGGTCGTAGATGGCAGCAGATAGCCCAAAATAGAAGACAGTGGAAGAGTTTAGAAGAGGCCTATGACCAGCGGTGGAATGCAAGTGGCTAGCAGTAAGTAAGTAAGTAATTCGATAAGTGAGAACCCCCCGTTTTCACCAACTTTTACCTAAGAAGGAGACCACTAAGAAATTTCCATACAAAAACAGAGATAATATTCTATTTTTTGACACGCAGGCCTACCAACCACACCCTAATTCCATACAAAATGCAACACGCAACTCACCTACGTTAGGTGCCCAAATATCTCTGCCCAGGCTAGGTGAGTTGCGTGTTGCATTTTGTATGGAATTAGGGTGTGGTTGGTAGGCCTGCGTGTCAATAAATAGAATATTATCTCTGTTTTTGTATGGAAATTTCTTAGGGGTCTCCTTCTTAGGTAAAAGTTGGTGAAAACGGGGGTAATGCCCGATCCCACCAACTACCACCTAGGAAGCAGACCCCTAAGGAATTTCCATACAAAACCACAGACAATTTGAGTGATTATTATAACTGTCATAACCTTTAAGATATAAATCCATACAAAATACAACATGCAGCTCTACTTAGTTAGGTGCCCAAATATCTCCGCCCAGAATCTCCCTCACTTAAGTAGCTGCATGCTGTATTTTGTATGGATTTATATCTTAAAGGTTATGACAGTTATAATAATCACTCAAATTATCTATGGTTTTGTATGGAAATTCCTTAGGGGTCTGCTTACTAGGTGGTAGTTGGTGAAAACGGGGGTATGTCAGTCAATCAGGCGCTCTCGTAGGTATATGAATAGAAATTCTCAAATTTCTGATAGATAAAACGAATGAGTCTAGTTGTAGATGTCGCTATAAATTTGTAAAATATAGGGCACGCTTTGGGCAAAGGATATCGCACGTGTAATAATAAGGTGATGGATGGCATTTGGCGGCGCATACAGACGTAATAATTTCAAACAATGTCATAAAAAACAATGAAAGATCAAAAAAATATATACAATTATTGGTCATTTGCCAACAGATATAAAAAAAGATAGAAAAAACGTAAAATAATATTACGAATTTACCTAGATTAAGGCTCCAGTCCCAACTATGACGTCACGGTATTATTTTTTAAATGGATCTGGGTTTGCATACACAAACCCAAATACTTTTCTGCACACTTTGCACTGGGCTAAAAGCCTGTATCGCAAAGTGTGGAATACATTGCCAGCGCCGGGGTTTGAACCTGGCACCTCCCGTTCGAGAGACTGCCGCCTCAACCAACCACGCCAAACTCCCACGGCATTAAGGTTCAAAATCGCATGAACAATTTTTTGGGGTTGATTTCGCTTCAATCAAAAAACTTTTACGGTTATTCACTTGATTTTAATGCGTATTATCAATACAGAAAAAAAATCTCGCGACTTTCGTGAAACGAATTTCTGTCTTTCGGAAAAAAGATCAGAAGTGTTTTTCACTATAATTTTATTGAGAAATCTATACAACATATAAAAAATCTTTTACGGTTATTCCCTAGATAAAGGTTCAGTGTATCTAGTCTATTTTTTCCAAAGCATATTTAGTAACGGTTGTCGAGATCTAAGGTCTCCCGTTTTTAGAAATTGTTGAATGACAATATGCCTACTCTTAAATAAAATATTGTTATTGTATTATTGCGTTGTGCACTTACCTTGTGTAAAATATGTTAATACTATTTCACTCCATCCTAATTCTATCGTGAAATTGAGTAATATTTTTTGTCACTTTCGCATTGTGTTGATAGTGTCGTGAATAAGGTGGATCAGAAATATTACGCTATTTTTTTTAATTGTTTTTTTTTTTAAGATGGACGGCACAATCTTCCTGAAGAACACTGATCGTTTAGTTTACTTACGCATGTTGTCATTATTTCTACTGTTTTTTAGCGTGTAAGTTATGGTGAATGGCATAAAATTCAAAATTGATTAAAATACTAAATTTGGCCAGTTTTGGACCTTGCAAAATTTTCTATGAAAAAAATGTGGGAAATTTTATGATTCACAAATTGCAAAATTACTGTTTCTCTTCAAAAATGCGAAAACGAAGTTGTATAAGTATTAAAAAAAGTATAATAATGCGTAGGTAAATAACGATTTTTTAAGCTTTTTTCAAAATGACGGAGAGGGTGGAGGGAGGAAAAATGTGCAAAATTGGATTATTTTCTACCCTATCGACTACAATTTACAAGAAATACACTACTATCTGGTTTGATCACTACGTTACCTAAAAAAATGTTTCCTGTGCTTTCACTATCTATTGTCTTGCTTCATACTATGTCACTGACGAAATGCTAACAGAGCCCTTTACACTCTTTAGCATTGATGTTGTGCATTATTATTATTACTATTGCTTTAATTGTTATATATCTAATTATGTAAAACTGACGAGTCCAAGCGCCCGATATAGGGTCTAAGGACGATAAACAACAATAAACAAATAAAAAACAAAAAAAATATGTTCGTTCCTTTATAACATTCGTCTACTATTCTATTTGAATTACACCCACGCGAATTGGTTCATTATTTATACGTCTGACTATGTGTTTGTGTGTATGTTCGTATGTAGGTATAGAGGGAGCGGTGTACTAGTAAATTATCCGCGTAATTTCCGTTGCTAATTTTGACATAACCGTGTAAATATGTTTATTATAATGTAATCTGCACTACACTGTACATCAAGGTAAGTAAGTAATCAAGAAATAATAAGATTGTTTCAAATATTTTGTGTACTATTGTACACAAAGTTGAAAATTAAAATTTGAAACAAAACACCTATTCAGTAAGAGAAGTGCAGATATCGGGTTTTTATTTTATAGTCTGCACTGACTGCTACCTTTTTCTTTTCATTTTCCTATTTTTTTTTCTTTCATCTATCGCCTGTAAAATTTCGTGTCACCTCATTTTGTGGACACTATTCGAGCTTTCTGGCTTCAGATTCATCATTAATTAATACACAGTTTGAATGTACGAGCTATCATTTGATAACTGCCGCAGCGTGAGCAATGAGCATTCATCAAATTAGCCTAAGATCCGACCGCTAAAAATATAATGTCATTCATTGATGTGGTCCATATAACAGGCTCACTAAAATGGGATCGGGCCGGACAAATAATTATGATAACAGATCACCGGTAGACCCAAAGTGCATTCGAATGGCGATCAGAACCGGACACAGAATCCCAGGTAGACCACAGTCAAAGATAGTTCGGCGACATAAAGAGAGTGGCCGGAAATTTACTATAAGTAGAGTTGCATAGTGAAACACACATTTTCTTTCAATTTTACTGTTTCCGAATTTGTATGGAAATTTGCTTAAATTAGAGGTGATCTATTTAAGTTTTTGTATCATGGATTTACGAAACTAATGTTTTTTATAATGTTTTGTATATCATTTGAAAGAGCATAAACCAGAGAAGTTTTTTCCAGATTTCTGAATCTTTGAACATTGTTTTTCTTATCTAAAATCCTCTCTAAAGTCGTAACTCGATTTTGAAATATCTCTTTCTTGAAACTTTAATCCAATATTTTTTTAACATGATTGTTTTTAAGATTGAAACTTATGATTTAAATAGACTAAACACATATTCAGGTAACAAAAAAGAATGATAGAACTAAGTAGGTACCTTTACTTACGATGCTATCGGGCTAATAAAACTTGAGTAATTCGGGGTATTTTGAAAAAAAGGTTAAATCTCGAATATCTCGAGAACCGAGCGACTTTTGACTAAACTAAGTTTGGCTCAAAAGATGCTAAATGACCTCTACTATCACTCCTGAAGATATCTGTATCCATCTATCAAACACCCTGTATATAAAAGGATCTGGGCTTGCATACACAAACCCAAATACTTTCCTGCACACCTCGCACTAGGCTAAAAGCCTGTATCGCAAAGTGTGGAATACATCGCCAGCGCCGGGGTTTGAACCTGGCACCTCCCGTTCGAGAGACTGCCGCCTCAACCAACCACGCCAAACTCCCACGGCACTAAGGTTCAAAATCGCATGAACAATTTTTTGGGGTTGATTTCGCTGCAATCCAAAAACTTTTACGGTTATTCCATAGATTTTAATGCATATTATCATACGAAAAAAAATTCTCCGCGACTATCGTGAAACGAGTTTCTGTCTTTCGGAAAAAAGATCAGAAGTGTTTTTCACTATTTTTTTATTGAGAAATCTATACAACATATAAAAAATCTTTTACGGTTATTCCTTAGATAAAGGTTCAGTGTATCTAGTCTATTTTTTCCAAAGCATATTTAGTAACGGTTGTCGAGATCTAAGGTCTCCCGTTTTTAGAAATTTTTGAAATGACAATATGCCTACTCTTAAATAAAATTTTGTTATTGTATTATTGCGTTGTGCACTTACCTTGTGTAAAATATGTTAATACTATTTCACTCCATCCTAATTCTATCGTGAAATTGAGTAATATTTTTTGTCACTTTCGCATTGTGTTGATAGTATGTTGATAAGGTGGACTGGAAATAATACGTTATTTTTTAATTGTTTTTTTTTTAGATACCAACGGAGGGACAAGCTTCACGAGTCTTTCTAATGCAAGAGGTATTTTTACAAGACAAAAAGTAAATGAAATATCGTACAATTACATTATCCTGCTGGAGAGTGTTGCCAACGTCCTTCGTCGAAAAACCCTGACAAGGGCTGTTTCTGAAATATCTATAGCTTTTCAGTTTCCTTTGCTCTCTGATCATTCACTGCCAAAGGTAAGAGAATACTTGAGAAATTTTGTTTTTGATAAGAAAAAAAAATAATTACATTGACGCAAGTATTACCTATTGTTAAGACGATTCAACTAAGTTAATGTTAAATAAATAAATACGTATGTGAAAAGAATGAATAAATCGCAGTTCTGCGATAAATTCGCCCTAGTGAACAATGTTTTATAATAGGTAACTAGGTATCTATTATATCCATCTTTTATATGTAATGTATGCTTTGTTCTCTTAAAGAATAAATAAAATATATAAATAAATATGTAATTTCGACATATTGTTCAGAATTTTTTCTTGCACATTACAATAGAAAAAAAATGAAACAAAAAATTAAAAGAGAGGTAATGTTCAATGAACGAGTTTATAATGATTTCTATCGAAAAACTCATTATTTTTCCCGGATGAATTTACGAACAGAAAATTAAAATATTTGTTTTTTCGTCCCTTCATAACATTCGTCTACTATTCTATTTGAATTACACCCACGCGAATTGGTTCATTATTTATACGTCTGACTATGTGTTTGTGTGTATGTTCGTATGTAGGTATAGAGGGAGCGGTGTACTAGTAAATTATCCGCGTAATTTCCGTTGCTAATTTTGACATAACCGTGTAAATATGTTTGTTATAATATAATCTGCACTACACTGTACATCAAGGTAAGTAAGTAAGCAAGAAATAATAAGATTGTTTGAAATATTTTGTGTACTATTGTACACAAAGTTGTAAATTGAATTTGAAACAAATACCTGTTCGGGTCATAAGTGAAGATATCAGGTTTTTATTTTGTAGTCTTTGTATTGACTGCTACCTTTTTCTTTTTGTTCTTAAATCTATCGCCTTTGAAATTTCGTGTCACCTCATTTTGTGGACACTATTCGAGCTTTCTGGCTTCAGATTCATCATTAATTAATACACAGTTTGAATGTACGAGCTATCATTTGATAACTGCCGCAGTGTGAGCAATGAGCATGCATCAAATTAGCCTAAGATCCGACCGCTAAAAATATAATGTCATTCATTGATGTGGTCCATATAACAGGCTCACTAAAATGGAATTCGGCTGGACATATAATTACGATAACCGCTAGAATCAAAGCGTATTGGAGTGGCTATCAAAATCGGACACAGAAACCCAGGTAGACCACATTCAAAGATAGTCTGACGATATAAAGAGAGTGGCCAGACACCACTGGCACAAATAAACGATGAGAGAGAGTTGTGTTGAAAGGAGGCCTAATCCCAACATTGGACTAGCAAGGGCTGATGATGATGATATGGTTAATAATGGAATAGATCTATCTGTTTTGAATGGATTGCCTAAGGTAAAATTAGACCAAAACAGATATAGGACATTTCAAATTATTTTGCGTAAATTTTCAGCGATTCATATCACAAAATTTATTACGCGCCCCGTCAACAAATATGTTAAAGAACTATTAAAATGTTCAGTTAAACGGCTACCTAAACTGTTTACTATTTAGCAGATATAAATAGCCCTCAATTACTTTGCGTAGTAAGACAATGTTTCACATTGCACCTCATTACGAAATGGTTAAGTGTTTAAGCAGCGCAAACTGAAAAGCTCTAAATCATAATAAGTCGTTTAAATAACATGTTTGTTGTCGCGAACTATGTGTGTAAAATTATTATTCAATGTTGTGTAATTCTCCGATAGATGGCTCTGATATACCATGAAATTGTATTTCGAATGTCGTTGGGTTTTCACTTTTCCAAGATTTTTTTTTCTAAAGCATTTTATCAGTATGAATTCCATAAGGATGATTAATTTAACTAATAATAATAATAACTTAACTTACATAATTAATACAACCACAATTTTGCCACCTAACTAGGCAAAGCCCGTACTAAGGTGGCTCATTTCCATATTATAAAATAAAAATAAATAAATAAAATAAAATAATCTTTATTGTACTAAAAAAATAATTGTACAATGGGCGGACTTATTGCCAAATGGCAATTTCTGCCAGCCAACCCATAACAGAGATTAAATTGAGATATACTTAATTATAATAAGTACCAAAAGGGTACCTTAACTTAACAATAATTGAATACTATTATGTAACATCAGTATTTCATTTATGTATTTCACTTCATCTGTCGTTGTTGTTGTTAGTGACTGTGTCTGTGTCTTTGCATGTTTCAATTTTAATAATTACATAGTTATCGGTTTGACCGTAAGATATTGCTTTTTGCCAAAAGTGCGCCTTTTAGCAGGTGATGATTTTTGGCTATCAAAGAATTATTTGTTTATTAATTTACCCAATGTATACCAGACATTTATCTACCACTGCATCGTTATACCTACTAACCTATTATATTATCGTCCTTAATAAAATGTAACTCGATGGGAATCGTATTTATAGGTATCTTCGCTCCTGATAAGTACCTGCCTCTTGAATTGTACTCTCTAAAATCTGTGTAAACAAATAACTCTGCAATTTCATTACAATTTGAGTGTTGAAATTCAAAACAATGTTACATACTCATAGGTGCAACAATAATACTTTGGTAATATTATTATGACGTTGATATGTTTGTTCGTTGTTTTAGTTGACTTTTGTTTTCATTATGTTACCTTGTACAGTAGGGTCCAGTTAATCTGGCGGTTTGTTTAAGGTATTGTGCAGCCGTTGGTACGTTTTGATGATATAAGAATGCAATACTTAAAAATATGTCCCTGATAAAGTTACACTGTGGAAAATGCTGTCTCCCCCACCCCCTCTCTCTCTATGTTATTGTATTACTTTAGGCTTCCTATCATCGTTCTTCCTCCGAAGATATCTAAACCTGCTCTTCTTTTCTCGCACGCCTCTCTCAGCCTTCTGACATAAGTGCAGATAGCGTAGATGTGGAGTAAAAATATGCTAGCGAAACATGGACATTAGGCTGAACCGTCGATGTATGATTTTTTTAATGATATCTTAGCGAATTGGGTCTCAAATATCTATACCCAAATACCCCTTTCGTGTGTAAAGTTCCACCCTAGTGGATATGCCTGAGGAAGGACGATTG
The DNA here is from genome assembly GCA_963576895.1 of Ceraclea dissimilis. Classification (NCBI taxonomy): domain Eukaryota; kingdom Metazoa; phylum Arthropoda; class Insecta; order Trichoptera; family Leptoceridae; genus Ceraclea; species Ceraclea dissimilis. The sequence goes on from OY756370.1 coordinate 15,589,720, forward strand.
ACGAAAGTCTCAAACTTTGTAGAATTGCGTACATTTATGTATCTTTTAGGTACCTGCCATGAAAAAAAAATGCATTTTTTCTCTTCCGAATAACGCGGTTCTTACTGTAACATTGTTATTATGTCATTTCAACGCAGTTGTATTTGAATTATTTTTGTACACGACAATTCACTTTCCATACAAATGCGGTGAGTACAGCATTCTGACGCTAAGTGGACCCGACTCATTCGTGAAACTGAAGAATGTAAAATTTTACAAACCTAATTCATATTTACTATCGAATTATTTTCGTAACACCACTTACGCGAAAAACTTGCTAACCTCAATTTCAAAATTATTGTAAATCACGTATTTTTATTGCACGTATAAATTCGCACGTATAAATCGTAAAAGACAGTAATATCTCTAAACATGTGTAGGTAATAAACGGACCCACTTAGATTTAATATTTTTGGAATTACCGTGCGTAAAATACGCAGATTAGCGAGTTTTATTACCTCGTGTGCGCAAGTATTTTTTTATTAATTTTGGCGACGATTTTTCTATGAAGTTATCGGTTTATAAATTTCGCCACCAGATGTCGCATTATCGAGTCACCCAGGCCTAACTTTATCATCTGAGTGATTCTGTAACGCCACCTTGACATTTCTCTCTTTCTCTAGCCATGATGTAGGAAAACGTTATAGGCGGGGTTGCCGTCACCGTCGCTCAGGAAATATATGGAATAACAGTCCGTTAACAACGAGTATAACAGACCACGTATAATATTCTGTTAGGAGATTTGACAGGAGTGGTGGTCCTGTTTGATCATTATGCTATGTTGCCAACTGTTACAGCACGGCAAAAGTACCTACTCTAGGAGGCGATGGTAACGCCCATATTCAATCTATTTAAATTTATAAAAACATTCGAAATATTTAATAAACATTTACAGCCTATTTTCATTCATGTCTATTACTTTTTTTGAAAACGAACTGAGCATGCGTACACAAACCCAAATACTTTGTATATTTCGTTTATTAAATTAATTTTTTTGTTAGATTCATTATTTGTCAATTTAGGCCGTGCTAGTTTAAATGTAGATACTTGTACCGTCTTGAAAAATTGAAATTTTGCAATAAGTCCGCCTTTTGGCACACAACCATTGTCTTGTTTTTGTAACCATGCATACTCTTATTTGGCCAATAAAGATTAAAAGATTTATTTATTTTTTCTATACTGGCCTCCACCCGTTCGCGAGTAATTTAGCCAAATATTTTTTTTTTTATTTATTATGTTTAAAAAAATCAGAAAAATAATGATCCTATCCGAACGATCAGCATAATCCAGAAATGAAATTGATATATTTCCTACACGTTTCTGTAAAAACATCAAGGTATTTTGACAAATTGAGATGTTGAAGAAACAGTCTCAATATTAGAGATGCAAGAATGTTGAGAAATGTCAGCAGATTCATCACGAAACCGAGCAATCTTATGTGGAATCTAAGAATTAGTTAAGTACAAATGAGGCGTCGCTATGGATTGATAAAATCTGCTGTGAGATACTCTGTGTACGTATTTTGACTTTGGTCATTCGTCATGTAATCAATCTAAGACACCTGGAAACAAATTTTTATAAGCCGTTGAAGCAGTGCTCTTCAATGTTCTATAGCTTCACAAAATTTATTGAAATGCTTGACCAAAACTTGACTTAAGTCCAGACGATTATCAAACGTCAACAAGCCATCACAAGTTCAAACTTTTGGATAATGCGTTTGAATTTGTGATACCTTGTGTGGGCTTATATTGCTAGTTTGTGGCCGATGCGATCGCGTGTCGGTTTTCTCACAAATAAAATGAAGTTTTGCCAAACCTCGACAATTGACAAGCCATCACAAACTAAAACGTGTATATAGGGATTTTAGCTTTGCTTGTGTAGTCGTTTTTTCAGAAATCAAAGGAAGTTTGCGGCAAGCGCTTGCTAAGTGTCCACACGTTTATGCGTTTTTCGAGGCTTGAAGTTTACGGCAAGTCGTGTACATTTGAAATAGCATAAGAAATGTAAATCAATATCTGAAGAGCCTTGTTCCCACGAAGGACACTAAGAAGAAGTTTGATAGGCCTTCAAATCATGGTTACATGGTTGGCGCAGTTGGTTGAGGCGGCAGTCTCCCTCAAACGCGAGGTGCCAGGTTCAAACCCCGGCGCAGGCGATGTATTACATACTTTGCGATACAGACTTTTAGCCTAGTGCAAAGTGTGCAGGAAAGTATTTGGGTTTGTATATGCAAGCCCTGATACTTAAAAAAAAAAAAAAATAGCAGTCATCCACTTAACCTGTAATTTGAAAGGATGATCGTGCCTGGACTAAGTTTAGACTTTTGAGAAACTGTAGGTACTATAATAATTCTACTAATTCCAAATTACGGAGGTCTGGAAGATTTCGCCTTTCCGATAACAATGAGTATTAGAAATGACGTAAGAAGAAGAGGTAATAAGCACTTCACAAAATTGATCCATGTAATGTGTGTTTCGCTTAATTTTCAGAAATTATTTCAATGCAATCTCAACTCGGAAAAGCGCTGGATTCATTTGTCACCTGTCGGACAATATGTCGTCAGTGTAGATGGAGCGAGAAATAAAAATTACCGGTAAAAATGAAATGCCATTTGACTGAATGAAAGACGCGGAGACAAGATCAGTAAATGAGAAAAAATACTGGACATTCTGTGCAATGAACAAAATAGTTTTAGTCGGTGAGAAAATGTGGAACTAAACCATGGTCACATAGATTGGAGATTGAACGCTGAAATCACAGAACCCCAGAACGCCCTATCCTTACAAACAATTATCGCTTGCGACACAAGAATGCAATTTGTCATAGATCTCCGACTTCTATTGCTCAAAACGAGTCCGTCTTTAGGATCTGGTCAACATAATCGGTCCAGGTCGGTCTCGGATGCCCGTGAAGACGAAGAAACCTCGGTAGAGGGTGGACAGAGGCTTCCAAAGCCGAGCAAGAGTAAGGAGTGGAAACGTTTGGAAGAAGTCTTTATCCAGCAGCGGAGTGACCAAGCCTGAAGAAGAAAAAGACTCTGGAATTTGACAAATTCAATATTTTTCAAGGAGTGTCGGAAGTCCACCAAAGAGATGGACTGATGACATTGTCCAAATCGCTGATGGAACCTGGATGATGGAATCTTGATTCAACTACCAGCCTTCGTAGCACAGCGGTAGAGTACCGGCTTGTCAGGTTGGAGGTCTGGGTTCGATTCCCGGCCGCGGTGGATGGATGGACTGGAATTGGTGAATGATCACATTAAGCCAACAGACGATCAGTTATAGGCCTGATGGAAAATCCATAATTTGCTGTGTATCTGTTGAGGTAACTACTTGTTGCAGAAAAATATTTTTCTTCCAGGAATACAATTTGTTGGTCAAACACTACTGCTGTAATTTGGTTTAGATGTTGTATAATTGCTAATAGTAAATTTCACGAAACGAAATCTTTTTGATCTCACCTCGTTGACTGATCTCCCTCATATATTACACCATCGCATGCCCAATTTATTTCGTTTTGATCTACATACACGTTATAATGAATGTCTTCATACAGGTTGACGTGGAATTATGAAGACGTTTGAATCAGTCACAGGTGAGCTGGACTTTATCACATAAAACTGTTCATGCGAGATAAAATCAACGTCACTTTAGTTTATTTTCTTTGCCCATCCATCATTTTCTTCCTCGCTGTTCTTTTTGAGATCACGGTGAAAGTACAATTTACAATTTTTTACAATATCAAAATTCTTTTTATTTTCCTTCAATACTTTACACATACAAATATGGTTACTTACATGTTTCGAGATACCTCCCCAATAGAGACAAGTCTCGTGTGTGGGGAGGGAGTGGTCGCCTTTCAAATAGTGTTTTTTACATATCAAAAAAAAACTACGTTTTTCGATTTTATTCTATCCCCTCACGCCAGGTCCCTTGCAGGGTAGTCAAAGAGAACAGATTACCGGACTTTTTTTATCCTAACACACACTTCAGGCTTCCGTCACATTCATGCAATTCGTCACACATATTCTACGATTCCTTTTACTCAGAACACGTTCGTCCAAGATTCATGCAAAGGAATTTGGATAAACTGAAGTATTTGTAGTTGTACTTATTCGTTGACCAGATACTATAAAATACGTTCGTCCCACAGTCGCATTCTTGTCGCTGGTTACCTCATATTATGGAAAAGTCCGCAATAAATATCACACATCAGTTTGTTGTGACAAGAATGAAAGTAAATAAACTAAGATGGTTTGGACTTGTTAAGAGAATGAAAGATGACAGGATGACAATAAAGATATATATGAGTGAGTTAGGGAGCACGGCCGCCCGAGACTGACCTGATTCGATCATGTCGACCAGTTCCTCAAGGATGGACGCATTTTGAGTAAAAGGTATCGGACAGTGTGAATGACAAATTGCATTAATGTGACAGAGGCTATGAGTGTCTGTAAGGATTGGGCTGTCTGGCGCTCTGTCCTCTCTGCCTAACCTGCAAGGGACGTGTAGTGATGGTATAGATAGGTAGTTTATTAGAACTCCATCTTAGAGAAATATTTCATAATTTCGTTATTTTTTTCCTTGAAAATTCATTACTTACTAAATACTCCGTGAAAAAAATATAAGCAGCTAGGTAGGAACTCATTTAGTTGGGTGGCTACTCGGAACACTTTTTCAATTAACCTGTCAGAGTCAGCTTCCGAAAGACAGAGAGGTAAGGAGAACCACTCGAGCTGATGCGGGAGGAATGAGGGAGGGCAAGGTAGGAAACCTGGAGGAAAAAGACGAGAAAAACGAACAGGAGAGGGGAGAGAAGACGACGTGAGACACGAAATTAATTACCGCCATCTGTCGCCGTAAATGTGAAACTTGTTAAAGTAGATAAGTACCTAGTTTGTTACTAGAAAATTAATTAGATTCACCTTGTTGATGATGTTGGTAACAACATTTTTTATGAAAGTTCTCCAGTAAGGTTCGCCACCGATTCTGAATGTCTTTAACTTGAGAGAGGTGTGGTTAGGTGTGACATGCCCAGGCAGTCACGTTTTTGCTAATTTCTGATCAATACTCACCGTTCAGACCTAAGACACCAATGTACCATTCGGCAAAGGTTACATACATACATATCCACGTCCGCTCCCTATGTGGAGCATGTGGTCGTCACCTAGTTTTTCCAGGCTTTTCTGTCCTGGGTCAACTCCGTTGCCTGCCCCCTATGTAACTCCAGCCTGGCACAGCTCTGATGTGTACAGCTTCTGGATGGTCATTGCAGGCCTGCCCTGACGTCTGTTGCCTACAGGGCGATATTGGAGACAGCTGTTGTCAATGCGTCTAATGAGCACAAAATAATTGGATTAGTTGAGTTGGGATCGTCGATATAGGCGCACTAAATTGAAAAATGCACCCCATATTATTTTTTTTGTTTTTTTTTTTTGTGTTCACTTCTTATGCGGTGGACTTATTAATAAGTACCTAAATTTTGTTGTTTTTAACATTTCTGAGCAGAATAGTGGTTCATATTTTCATAAGTCATTGTTGTTGATCTATATTCAGAAAGCCGTCACTTATAACGGGTTATAACTGGTATACATGTAAATTATTGAAATGATTTCTTTGTAAATGTAAATTGAAAATAATATTTCATATCGAAATTATGATTATTCGCGATGTCTATTAGAATGAAGACACGTGTAAGAATGTTCGTGGTAATGTCTGGGGGGGGGAGGGTGGCAATTAATAAGAATTGTATGAGGGGGAGACAAAATCAATTATAATTTATTATTATCATTCTAATAATAAGAATGAGGGGGTGCAATGCCGGATCCACACGCTTGGCAATTGCCGCTAACTCTAAGCCTCAACAAACGTGTAGAGACTTGCCTCCTCGAGCGCTTTCCGCAAAATTCCTTTGATTACTTCTGATTCCATTCCATGCCCTCACTTCACTTGCGAGGTAAGCAGAGTGAACAGATCGCTAGTCTTATCCTTACAAACACATCTTGCTTCCGTCACATTCGCGTTTTGTCCATCTATTGTCTGATCTGCAGGCGACATGACCAGCCCACCGTCATTTTATTGTGGCCACTCTTTCAATAATATCCAACACTCCTGTTCTGGTTCTGATTACTTCGTTCCTTATTCTGTCTCTAAGACTTATCATACCCAGCATGTCTCGTGCCATGGCCCTTTCGGTGACTCTCAGCTTGCAAAGAGATACTTACTTCTTCCTTCTTCGTCAGCCTACTCCCGTCCACTCCTGAACGAAGGCCTCCTCCATCTGCTTCCACGCCGCTCTCTCCTGGGCTCTCCGGATCCAGTTGGCACCCACATATTTTACTAGGTCGTCTCTCGGTCGTAGTGGTGATACTTACGATTCTTCAAAATTAAATTCTGTTACCCCATTTTAGATGTTATTTAAATTAAGTAAATTACCCTCATCATAGGGATGTATTTGTTCAGAAGATTCTACGCAATTCTCTACGCGGTAGGCCTTGTTGTAACATTTAATAATTATGCGAGGTTTAATCAAGATTTACCTAAGGAAAAGGTGAACAAGTAGAGATTGCTTCGTGTACCTTTTAATTTACTTAAATTAATGAGTATTCTCAAAAGAGATGTAAACCCATTTTCAGAATTCCCAAAGATGCGCGTTTACTTATGGTGTGTTCCCTTTTAGATGTTTTTTTTTATGTATGGGGTTATCATTCTAATAAAATAATTCATCCAAAATTACTGTTACGAGACTAAAATTACCTACTGTAAAAATTGTGGACTCTTGATTTTTTGATAATGCTGATCATGCGTCAGGTTTTTCATGCAAGTACTATGAGACTCATAATGGACAAAACTCACAATGGACAAAAGAGATAATGGAATGGCGATCAGGAACAAGTCAAAGAAGCATCAATAGACCCCAGGTAAGGTGGTCTCATGATGTTAGGAAATGTGCCGCAGGGAGATGAATGCAGTGTGCCCAGGACAGGGAGCTGTGGAGGTCCAAAGGAGAGGCCGATCTGAGAGGGTGAGGAAGAAGCAACCGGCTGGCTAGAGAGAACCCAGAGTAGCACATAACTGCTATAGATTGATAGTCACATTTTATTTTCAAACTAGATGTGTAATATTTTGAGAAGCGACTCTAGCAAATATAAAATCTTTGGTATACATCTTATTCTTAACTTCTCCATCAGGACCTCATCCCTCCATTTCCTTGGAGAGAGCAGCAAGGTGGATAAAAGTGTGGAGATTTGGGAGAAGGTAAATATTGTAATAATACTGTATTCTCAATGTTGGTAAATCTGTCTCGAAAACTGGAGAATTAAAGGATGTATCTAGAACTGCTTTTTTTAATATTATTTTATTGCCCTTATGAGCACAAATAGTTATCACGGTGTATCAACATCAACAACAAACACATCAGCAAAGACTGAAATAAAAAAAATATTCAAAGATATCGGACCTAGAACGTATCCTTGCGGGACGCCATTTTTTAGCAGTCTACTTGTCTTCTGTTAACAGTCAGTAAACAGAACGCTAGACTTCCCTTACACGCCGTTCTTGCTTCCGTCACTTTTACGCAATTCGTCATACTCAACGATTAATATTACTGAAAAACGTCAGTCCCTGAACATCTGGTCGATATGGTCAAGCCAAAAGTTTAGTGTAGTTCACTCAGGTAAGCACATTTATTTTCTTTGTTATTTTTTCATCATTCACATTCTCTACAATTTCCAACTGTAGTGTATTATAAGCCAAGTGTAGTACATATATAATACATCAGGTAAGTACCTACTCTGGGCTACAATATAGTCTACATCCATAGTACTGGCTACAATATAGTCTACATCCATAGTACTAGGCGATGGCATAGGACTAGCTCTTCCTACTATTGCACCATGTAATGTAGTAGTAAGTCCAGGAGGCTCCAGGCATATCAGAGCAGAGCACTTCTCTGCACACCAGCAGACGAGCAACACTTACCAGAGTCCAAGTTAGCTGATACATATTGAGAGGTTAGTGAAACATAACACCAACCATCTCAATTTGTCGAATTGGAAAAGATGATAAATAAAATTTCTCGAGTTGGCGAGATTCTCATAAACCCTCTAATACCCACGCAATAAAGAAGTAGCAGCAAGTAGGTAGAGGAGAAGTAAATTCCAAAACAAAATACAAACATTCAATTAAAATGCAAAGTAACACGGCAAAAGGTAAAGGAACAGTTATTTGGTGAAGGGGGGTGGAGGCAAGCTCAGTATATTTATACAATTACATTTGTGGGGTTGGAGGAGAGGTGTTCATATTGCAAGAATTGGAAATAAATTCTATTTTATTTATTCTTAAAGTGAACAAAGTATTGACAATAAAAGTGGACACTGGACATCATATAACAGGTAGTTATATTTCAACAGATACACAGCAAAGGATGCTGCTGTTTTTCCAGTTAACGACAGAGAGTTATTTATTTGAGACACCGAATTGGTGAAGGAATAATCCGACAAGTCGAAGAATTTGGAAAGATTGTGAAAAAGCCGAATAATCACCAAGTGGCATTCGTCAATTCGCCTGCCGTCCATCTGGCATCCATCCATCTGCTCCGACCGGGATTCGAACCCAGAACCGGGAAGTGAGACGATCAGTGAATCAGTCATAAGCCTGATGAAATGTTCATCCTTTGCTGTGTATCAGATGTTTGGATAACTACTGGTTAATCAACTATAAACATATAGAAAATCTTGATGAAAATCACAAAAATATCTTCGCATAACATTTGATAACTTTCTTACTTGAACAACCCGAGAGCAAACTTTGCTTCGTACATCACAATAAAAAGCTTGTATATTGTGGAGTCTACGTCTCGACAAGAAAGTTAAATATTCTCTTAGCTGAGATCTTACCTTTTACTGTATACCTCCTAGGTATTTACCTACAAACATAATGTACAAAATGTACAAACACTCTTTACACAATGATACATTTCTTTCATCTAAGAAGATAGGGAAATGCTGAACAATATTGTAGAAGAAACCTAAATGGTAAATTTCGGTAACACATAATTAAGATTGTTTTACCGACAGCTACTGGTGGAAGTCCATTTTCAATGGTAAAAATGAAGGACTTGTAAATAGTTTAAAATCCACGTAATGATTTTAATTACACGCGACTAGTGTTTTTTGAGGATTCTCGCATCCTCATCATCAGCATTTGACAATAAAGTGTCATAAGAGTCTTTTTCCAATTTCTTCTACTTTGAGCTTTGCTCAACCAGTTTATCCCTGCCACTGGGACTATATCATCTACCCATCTTTTTTGGGGTCGTCCTATAGGTCTTCTCTTCTCCCATGGTCACCATGTTAGGATTCTGGGTGACCATCTCTCATTTCCCTGTCTCGCAACATGGAAAACGTTAGAAGAGGCCTATATCCAGCAGTAAAGAGACGCCTGAGCAAGAAAAGTCATTACTGTCAAACGCTTGATAATGAAGATGAGAATCCTCGAACCCTATTCGGGTGTAATGACTGTCATTATGTGGATTTAAACTATAATATACACTGGTCTTTCATTTTTACCTTTGTTGATTTAGATATCGACGATAAGTGCTGAAGAATTTGAGCAGATCATCAAAGATGCCTATTGAGTTGTGTGTGTATTATAAATTACACGAATGTGATGGAACCAAAAGCACGTACAAATATAGGCCATTCTGGTGTATTATTGGTGTATCTGCCCTGCGAATAAATTTCGGTCCGAATGCTCAGTAGTAAAAAAAGTTGTTTTTTAAAGATTGTTTAAAGAAGTATATCTTACAACATCGCTATCACAATCATTTGACACAGTATTTTTCTGCTCAGAATTCACCAGAACTCGTGATTCGAGGTAGAATTAATCCAAAACACAATGATTCTTTTTAAACAAGCTTTTGATATAAAATAAAATAAAATAAAATAAGAGATAATCTTTAGAAGCAGATTTCGGTGAGAGTTTGTTCCGCTCCGCGGATTGGAAATCACGTTTGAAATTAAAACGTAACATTTCATCCCCTCTTTTTAAACAAGCTGTTTTATTTACTGCTCCTATACCACCACTTCTGTTTTAACCCTTATTCCCAACATCCCTAAACAGATATTCTGTACAAGCCACCACAGTTCATCAACATGTACGTCATTTATTTTTCACCTGACGGTAATTGTAGTCATTAATATTTATGAAATCTTCTGATTATGGGAATCTTTTGAACAGGAAAATATCCAAAATCATTATTCATACCGCCATGAAAAAAGTGCGAAAGAAAAATGACTTTGCATTCCCAGGCCATGAGATTTGTCACTTTTTGGGGAATATAACCGTGTTTCAAAATTCTACCGCATTTTTTGCTTTATGCGTGAATTGCAACTACAAACGAGCAAACCAGCTAGTTATCAACCAATAGGAGTGCGGCATTGGAGTGGCTTTAGTCGATTATAAAAATCTGAAACGAAATGAAATGAATTATAATTTATGAATTTAAACGTGCGAATTTACAAAAGCTGTGTCCGGCCAATAATGACATATGGATTATGGAATCGAATCAAGGGCCGACACAACCAGAACGAAAGCACTGCTTAGAACTTCAGAAATGAGAACAATACGCGCTATTCTGGGAAACACGCTGAGGTACAGAATCATGAATACAGTCATACGTGAAGCCTGCAACACGGAAGACATCGTGAGATAAGACAGGAAAAGAAGAAGATTCTGGCGCGACCACGTGGAGAGAACGGACAATAACAGACTTCCTCACGTGGTGGCCAGTAACATCGCAGAAGGCAACCGCCAACCAGGAAGATCAGCAAAGAGGTGGCGAGATAGTTGGAGTTCTAGATTCTAAATAAAACATTTGAGAATGAGTGTTGTCCGTTCGTTTACCATTATTTATTGCTTGTAAAAGGTGAGGAGAGATTTAGGAATAAGAATTAAGGAGTGGTAGTGGGAGATGAAGAAGAAGAAGATGAACAGAATGTAAATTGAGTTTTACGTGAAATTAAATGCGGGCACTGAATTAAGACGACGGAACGTTAAAAAGTGGAAGACACTTTGTGTGCTTAGTAGAGGAAGGGAATTGAACCCATACAGAAATCAGGCAATAAAAATTGAAGGAAAAATTTACCTATGGTTTGAAGTTAGAAACCTATATTAAAACACTTGGACGTCACTCGATAGGGTGCTGTGGTACCATCATCGTCAGGAAATATTGTGATTTTTCTTACTCAAATACTCATATTATGAAAAAACTTAATGTTAAAATGGATGCATTATGGGTCTAATTGTTTTAGAAATTTAATCTATATATTTGCGCAAGACTCGCCCTTGCAGATTAGGCGAGAGGACTGAACGTCAGATTGACCTATCCTTATATACACTCCTTGCTTCCGTCACATCCATGCAATTTGTCGTGATGTTAATATAATGATAAAAAGAATTAACAAAAAGGATGTTTATTGGAAACAAAACTTATTGCGCTCTAACGCAAAAGCCATAAAAAATTAAGGTCTTTTCCGAAGGTCTAATGGCGACTTCTGACGCTGCATAGGAATTCCACCATAAAAATGTGTTTAAGTACATGATTTTTGTTTTGTTTTTGTAGTAATATTGTCAAAAAACCTTTTATGATTAAATTTTTCATATTACTTTATTTTCCGACGGTCATGTACAAAACGTCTAATTCTTGGTCGTTTAAACTTTGTTTCTATCCCCATGTGGAATTGATATTATTTCAATAAATATTTTGGGGTTGACTGTAAGACATTGCTTTTGCAATAAGTATGATGATTTTATGGCTAAAAAAGTGTTTATCTATTTCACAAACGGTTCGATTCCCATCTCACAAAATGCGTAGACAAGATTAGAGAGAGTGGAATCTGTTTAGGAATTAAGAGCCGCGAGAAAGATTGCATAAATAATTTATTATCCCCGACGCTAAGGGGTTGATTCTTTGGATGAACTGGATCTCTTGGAGGAACCAGGAGGGGAGGGACGTGATGGATCTGGAAAGGTAAAATAAATGTACAGTAATAATAATGAATACCAAACATTGATTGCTATTATCAATCTGATGAAAAGCTCTGTGGGAAAATTTGTTATTCTGTCTCATCAGAGCTTTTATAAATTAACTACCTATCAGTGGCGAAGGGTGGATTTCTGTAGAAGGGAAGCCGGGGCTCACATTTCTTATGGGATTACGTCAGATTAGACACTATTATACCTATATTTTTTTCCAAAAGGTAACTCGATGGGAATCGTGTTCTTAGGTAGCTTCGCCCCTGCTACCTATAGAAAGCATATTCTCGCACTAACCTCCTTACATTTTATTCATTTATTTATTATTTAAATGAACATTAGGTACATTTTTTTATAAACGCGAAGGCAAGACTTGCCAACACACTTTTCAGTATTATCAGCCAGAAGAGTCAGACTATACCTAACATATAATCATTCATGAATGACATACAAACTCATCATATTGGGAGAAATTTAAAAAACAAACAAGATGAGTACTGATATTATTAAAAAAAAAACAAGACACTAATATATATTTATAATTATTATAAGCAATGCTCACTAGGGCGAGCTTATCGCTACACAGCGATCTCTTCCAGCTAACCCATAGAGTCCCTTTGCATCCTTTCCATTCCTTCCACCCTCCCAGTCCTGACATTTTTCTGTACCTTTCACTTCTGTTGAGGAAAAATATGTAATGTGTATTTACATCTGCGCAATGCTGAAAAATCCAGCTCCAATCACAACATATTTTCTAGGCAAATTAGGCAATGATCTGCAATTTTTCTCCCTCGCTTGATAAAATCACGCCAATTTCACCTACCAGCTCCTCACATAACCATAACATAATATAAGTAATATAAAATAGGTTGGTTATGTGTAGGACATTGGTAGGTAAGACTCGTACCTTGTTATCTGTATCTGAAACTATCATAAATAATACAATTTATTGTCTTTTGTATGGGAAATTTATTCCAAAACATAGGTAAAGAAACAAACAGACAAATTTACATTTTGTTTTCTACCTACGATACAAGATGATAGTGTTTCTCAAACTTACTCAGAAACAACCACAAAGTTATTGTAAGTATAGAAGAATGCTGCGAATCTCTTGGACCGTAACTCCAAAAAGCCATTTGTTGAAGTGAAAATTAAGAAAACGTTGACGTTGTCGCCGACGGTTTTTGGTGGAACTCATTAAAGATAAAAATTTTTTTTAAAAAAAATTTAAAAAGATCACATTAAGCCAGCTGACGATCTGTCATAAGCTTGAAGGAAAGTCTATCGTTTGCTGTATATCTGTTGAGATAAGTATCTACTCGTTATATTCAGCTACGAGATACGTGGAAAAATCCGATATTCTTCCAAAAAAATAATCTTGCAAAATCTTTATTTTTTTTAAATGGCGGTTTTCTTGTAGAAGGCAATGTTTAAAATTATTGCATTTTATTTACACATTTTTTTTTAATGTTGTTAAATTAATGCTCATAGTGTACCTAAGTGTACAATCTGTTAAGAAAAATATGGTCTCGGATTATTTGGAAACTACAATTTTGTTTGCTGGCAACGATGACATTTCTATTGAAAGTGTTGTCCCAAGGCTACAAGTAGCGCCCTCATCGAAAACGATCTCTTTGTCCCATCGCAGTAGAACAATTATTATTTTTATTCTTGTTCAAAGAATTATTTTAGGTATCTACAGGAAACACGTTTTAAGAATACTTTCTTTTTAAGTATTTTGTTGGAGGCGACACAAACCTGGCAACACGGAATGTAGCTACATAGGTAGATAGTTGCCAGGTCTATATTACTTCGGTATAGGTTTTCCAGGAACAAGTTACCTTTCTTTATGATTGCGATTCAGGAATAGGAATATTTTAGTATGCTAATGAGCCTCCTACTGCCACTACGAATTTCTTCCCTATATAATACTTACATTATGTACAAGCTTTTGTAACCTGGAGCTGCCCAGCTAAACAAGCAAACATCTGTTTGTAAAACTGTGAAATTTGTATACAAAATTTCGTTACAAAACGGACATTCTCTCCTCTCTGCCTACCCCGCAATGGAGGAGACAGAGCAGAAAAGAATCTACCTACATAAAATTTAAATTAAGTGTATATAAACGATGATGAAAAGATGGGCCGATGATATCGTCCCTGTCGCTGGAAGTGGGTAGATTGAGAAAGCCCAAAGAAGACAGGAATGGAAAAAATTGGAAGAGGCCTTCATCCAGCAGTGGAGAGATGGCTCAGAAAGAAGAAAAAAGAAGAAAAGTCGCAAATCAGAGGATTAAAAAAATACCAGTTATTTCACGTGTGTTACCTACAAATTATTGTGTCGAAAATCCTTGAGAATTCATAAAATATTGCAGTAAAAATAATAACACAATAATGACATGGTTTATCTATTATGATAAAACCGTGTTTTTTTTTATATCAAAGACCGGTGATAATAACTCATAAAACTATGCTATTAAAATAAGATATGGGAAACGACGGATAAAATGTATTATAATTTATATATGAAATGGCAAGTATTACAGCGCGATTCATAATCTTCAACGTAATAATTTAACGGATCAAAGGAACTATTATTGTAGGTAGACTAATACATGATAATAACACGATATTTCAATCTGTTTAGAATCCATACCTTAAAACTACAGTTTTACTTTCTTCTTAATACTTATTTTTTTTCTGAAACTCTATTTCATTGATGGAAAGTACCCAGTGAGAAGATATTCTAAAAAGTTTCAATATTATTTTGGTCTTATGACGTAATTGTCGTAACTAACCTTACATATAATCCGAAACGCATGTTACTATACGACAATGACTATGTTAAAACTTTTAACAAAAAGCCTGCTGACTTGCCAACAAATGACTAAAATTTTTCAACCATCAGAATCACGTATGTGTTTGTAGCCATAATTTATATGAAATTATAATAGTCTTGAAATTCTTTGTTTTCGATTTATTTATTTAGAGATATATGCCAAAACTTTCAACAGTTTGATGTGCTGTAAGCTAAAACTTGGAAAAATTGTATTTGAATTCTTCGTCAAAAGTCAACCTAACCCTATTTGAAAAAGGCGTATTTTATCTCTAGTTTTTTTCAGAAGATTTTGCAAAGTGGTAAGGTTGAAATTTGGATACAGCAACAAAAAGAAAATTCCTGAAAAAACTTATCTGCATATACCACAATACTGCCAGCATTTTATTCACGCAAATTTTTAATTTGTTGAAAAACCCCGGTTTTATCAGACACAATACACGTCACATTTCCCGTCCGTTAATGAGACCGGTGAATTATTTTATTGAGTTACTCGGGTGACGAAATGCTAATGGTCCAAGGTGGATGAATTGCCCCAGACTGTACCATGTATCTTCTCCATAAATAAAATCCCAACTACACTACGCACCTTGAATCATCTTCCCGACACATTCCGGTCTGCGCAGTGTGATAAATGTAATTACCTTTTATTACATACGTGAGGACTTCATAAAGGATCTAAGACCAAATGATCCATAACATTTATAGATCTTTTCCAAGAATCTAGTTATTTAGGTACTTACACGCTTACAGATGTTCCATCAATTCAAAATTCCATAACAATCGCTTTTTTTTTTGCTTTTTGGAGTTAATTTCGCTTCACTCAAAAAATCTTTAACGGTAATCCCCTAGATAAATATTCAATGTATCTACCCTATTTTTTCTAAAGCATGTTATTTAGTACGGTTGTCGAGATCTAATGTCTCCCGTTTTTTTTTAATGTCAATATGCCTACTCTTAAAATAGTTTTATTTTGTTTTATTGGAGTGGAAGCACAAAACAGACAACAGCTACACAAGCAAGTAAAAAAAATATGTTCAAAACGCTTTTCATTCGTAGTTCAGCTGTCAACCACAAGCATGCACTACAATTATGTTAAAACAAACCTAGCGTTACTTCTGATCTGGAGGTCCCGGGTTCTAATTTCGGCCCTGAGGTATTATGCACTTCACAACACAAGCTTTCAGCTTGCTGTGAAGTGTGCCGCAAAGTATTTGGGTACCCACAGCCCTGCATATAAAAAAAAACGTTCATCCCGAAAGACGAAATTTAAAATTGGTCGATAGATTTTGTTTATATGCCACGGCGCACATCGATCTGAACATCTTAATTTTCAGAAGGAAATTTAAGAACGCACTAAATGGTTTGAGTAAGTTATCATGTACATTTACAAAAGCAAGTAGGTATCTGTGATATTCATATAGGTGGAGATTTCAAATTCGCCTACCAAAGGTAAAAGGTTACCTTTCCCATATAGGTAATAATATACAGAAATAATATTTTGATGGTAATAAACTAACCCGCTAGGTGGCTCTAGTGATAACATTATTTCTGTGGGCAATAAAGGGTCAAGAGGGACAATACTAATTTGAATTTCAAATCGACGAACAGGTTTAGAATTAGAATAAATAATATTAAATCAAGGCGGACGGTCATCAGTGAGGGAGGGTCAAATAAACATTTTACGGTGAAACGGTTTTGGAAATGATTGCGGAAGTTTTGAATTTGAATTTGATTAAAATTATACACTACCTGAACAGTAGTATGGAAATTTTGTAATCAGTGCCTACCTATATTTCTACCCTTTAAGGTGAGTGTTTCTTTCATAGAAATATATACCTAATATGTATGAGCTCTACAAGTTTTTTGTGTATATGAGTAAAAATGAGTGTGGATGGATCGTTTGTCCTGGCTCGTGTAGGTACGTAACCGACCGTTGACGCCTTTTTGCTCATGAATACATAAAACTTGTGGACACTCGCTAGCGTGTGGCAGAACATAGAATGTGTATGAAAACATAGAGAGATTGGATAAGGAATGAGGTTGTTAGAGAGATGAGTGACTGTAAGTGACGGGTGTTGTTATTAGAATGAAGGTGAGTAAACTTAATTACAATACCAGGCACAAATATTTTATGAAAAAATAAATAATGATAAGTGGCTCCTATCTCCGCTATTCCTCACCTAAAAAGTTTGTGAAATCCAGCATAAGACGCACAGAACCCAAGTTGTTGACGTCATGGATCGTACAGCTGGAGTGAAATGGCAATGGGCAGGGGATATAGCAAGACAAGATAGGTGGGTGGACAGGGACACCCAGACTAATGAAATGGAGACCATGGGGAAACAGAAGAGGTATCGGAAGGAAGAGATGGGCGGACAACGTGCCCTCGGTAGCATGTGTATTATATAGTGGGTACGAGGGGCTTGCGACAGAAAGGAGTGGAAACTCTTGGAAAAAGCCTATATCCAGCAGTAGAGGGAACAAGGCTGTTGAAGAAGAAGAAGAATATAAGCATATGATAAATGTTTCGATTTTACGTTATAAAATCTTCAAAATAGGTATGTTTTGGTTTTCTGAGGAAAGTTAGTATCTATTTACCTAGCATTTAGCGAAATATAGACCTTTTAAAAGCGATTGCATCTGCGTTTGATATACCTTAGCATTTAAGCATTCGGCAGTAGATACTCGTTAGGGTGTCCCGTCAATGTATGGAGAAATTTTTTTTTAGGAATATCGGAACACGATAGGTGTCAAAATTTGGGTATTGACGAGTAGTTTCAGACTGCATATTTAGTTTTTAATTTTGATACTACTTTTAGACCTCTACCAGGCCCTGAAGATTTGTATATTGAGGTTTCAGGTACATATTTTCATACAAATATATTTCGTCAATTTCTATGCATTTTTTCAAATTAAATAAAAAATATCCATTTCTAAACTCAAGACCCAACAATATAAGTCATGAAAACTTATTATCAAAGTAAATAAAGGACATTTTATATACATAGATAATAGCACTTTTGTTAGAAATACCCCGAACTGAACTTCTAACTGAATTATACAGCTGAGACTAAGTAATCTTACATATCGGTTCAATTCTACACTTTGTGAATCCATGTCTAGATGTTTAAGCTTCAGAATATATTGAGAAGCTTCAGTCATACAGTGTACCAATGCTCGTCAGAGAGAAAAATAAAAAAAAATGTTTTACTTCGGTTTTGTTTTAGAATAAAATTGAACGAATTAAAATAGTTCAATTCTTTATCAAAGGTAGGGTATAACGCGGGGGTTGCATTATTTTGGTATTTCTACTATATACCTACTCAATACTAAACCAAAAAGTTTATTTAATTCATTACGAACTCCTCAAAGATGTGAAAAATTTCAGAATGATTTCTATTACGTATATATGGTCTCAGAATAAGATAAGTAATATTGTATTGTTCCAATATCATAGCTACTCCTTGTTTCATATAACTTGGCCACTAGCTACATAGTAATTCTATACAAAAAGTGTGACAAGACGGAGGAAACTAAATGTAGTGAATTTTAGTTCTACAGATGCTCGTTAGGACGTTTCTTACTCTTTGCATTTCATAAATATTTGTGAAGATTTCCAGTCATTAGTGTAAAACCAATAATATAATTATTTTCATTAGCAATGAGTGCGTTTTCGACAGATCAATAATTGTGAGGGTCTGAAGTTGAGAGGAATGAAGTTGAAAAGGTATTTTTATGGATGGTCAAAGGTTTGTCCGACTTGAAACTGCATATAAACCCACTGCAATAGCCTGCCTAGGTAAATATAAAGACATTATGAACACCACCCTTCTAGTACCATCACAACTAACAATTACCTCAGTCTATCACCTCAAATTCTGAATTAGATGTTCCACATACATGTTGTATATAGGTAATATATCAACCCTTGTTCTAAGATCAAACATTTTATTTTTTATGGATTTTCTTTATAATTACAAGACTATTTTCTCATCAATTATGATGGTGAACGTTCTATCATCATATAATTATTGTTCCCTTCTATATACACCCTCTTGACAATTCTACTGCTCTTTGTATTTTTGTTTTATCGATCACAACCTTAGTTCTTTACAGATGAGATAATATTCTGCATATTGCGGAACCGCAGAAGTAATTAAAAGTTCCAATAGAGAGGTTCTTCTATCTCAAAAATTCCATCATTATATTGTGACATCGTATAAGGTTTCGATTGAAGTGTTAGTAGCATCCATCACGTATTATAAATCAAAGTCCAGTACCTTTTCTTTTAATTCACTTTAAATTTGTAGCATTTTTTTTATAGCTGGCTCAGTAGTTATAACGTCATCACCTACTTTTTTGTTAAGACTTTTTTAAAAAAGTAGATCAATGATTGCTGACCAATAATAGCGTTTTTTTTCATTCTGCAGGGCCATCAATGACCTAGAAGACCCTCTTTAAGCCTAAACCCTTTCTAAGACAGAGAATTTCTATAGCAGATCATCAGGAATAACGTAAAAATGCGTAATCACACTGTTTGAAAAACTCTCTTAGTAATGAATTCTGATGACCTCTCTGTGTTCCCAGGAGGAACGTTAAGGGTATGGTTAGTTGGTTAGATACAAGCTATCATAAAAGTCGTATATTTTTCCCAAACACTGCATATTTGCAGATACAAAAATCAGAATTATTATACACAAAGTATTATGGTAAGTTTCAGTAGAAAATAGCTATTTTTTTCAGAACTTCAGGCCCCGGTAGAGGTCTAAAACATATGTCCAAGATTTTTTTTATTATTTTTCCCGTAATCTACTCGTCCACGCCCAAGTTTTCCGTGCTATCGTGAAACTGAATTTTGAAATTTTCATTTACGGGACACCCTAATACTCGTATAACATTAAGAAGTGGTCGTATAAATATCTTAAACGATCGTCTGGTGTTGGTTTTATTGTGCGATATCTTCAGGACTATATTGTGCGAAAAATAATTAAGGGCTGATTTACATTCTGTCAAATAAGTATCGGGAATTGAACATTAATTCTGATTTCAAAGTTCGATTCGAAAATCCTTTTCTGCCGCTAAGTTGGCACAACTGTTATCTATGATGGCGCGGAGTTTGGACACCATCTGTCATTTAGTTGGTTTACAGTGCTCGATTTTGTTAGTTCATCTCAAGGGTGCTCTGCGATTTTTAAAATGGATAAAAACATCGAGTTTTATCAAGCAAAGATTTTGTCTCAAATTTTGCATCACGAATGGAATTTCATGTTTCGAGTCGCTGAAAATGTTGCAGAGAGCTTACGGTGAATCGAATTTATCAAAAATACGTGCATATGAGTGGTACGATTCATTCAAAAGCGTTCGAGATGTAGTGGACGATTTGCCTCTTTCTGGTCGGCTATCAACATCTTCAACCGAAGTTGAGATCTGTTTTCTTTGACTATAGCAGCGATGTGCACTCGTAATTCTTGCCAGAAAGTCAGACGGTAAATAAAGGATATTATGTGAGCGATGTGCGGGGTTTGAGTGAGCAAATTCTTAAAAAAAAAACAGATTTGTGGAAAGGAAACTCTTGGATTTTGAAACCACGACAACGCGCCATCGCACAAGGCCATCATTGTAAACGAATTTTTGGCCAAAAACTCAACAAATACCATGGAACAACCACCATGTTCACC
This sequence comes from Ceraclea dissimilis, assembly GCA_963576895.1. Classification (NCBI taxonomy): domain Eukaryota; kingdom Metazoa; phylum Arthropoda; class Insecta; order Trichoptera; family Leptoceridae; genus Ceraclea; species Ceraclea dissimilis. The sequence goes on from OY756370.1 coordinate 15,610,313, forward strand.
GGATATGGCTCCGGCCGGCTATTTTCACTTTTCAAAAATCAAATTACCACTTCGAGGCACCCGTTTTCAGTCGATAGAAGACATAAAAGAGAAATTCGCGGCGAGATCTGAAGTCGATGCCGGAAAACGCGTATAATTTTTTTTGGGTAATTGAATTATTTGCTGGCATACGTGTATTATTTCGGAAGGGGCCTACTTTGAAGATGATACAATAAATTTGGAAGAATAACTAACATTTTGCGAGTTATTGACCAATTCCCGGTACTTTCTTGACAGAGTAGTATATCATTATCAAGGTATATATAGGCAGAGGCCCCCTAGATTCGAACCAAATTACCTCCAACTTAAAGATATATTATGCCTGTATTGTATTGTACCAATTGATTTTCTGTTCTATACTATCGCCTTAAGGTGCTCTTAAACGGGCAATTTTTCGAGCAATAATAATTTCCCGGGAACTCATATTATTTTATCAACATGGAGCAATTGATGGAGCGGTATTGAGTGCAAACGAGCTCGAAAATTGACAAAAATTTCCAAGCCGATTTAATATTCAGCAATTCGTGTTAGAAGTATAGTAATATAAAAATTCTGCATGTTGCCGGGAATTGCTTGGTGTTTTCGTGACGCATTCTCGGCCAGAATTGCCGGGAGTGGAGCAATTTAGTTGCTCGCGTAAATGAACCTTTACGTGGGGTAGGCAGAGAGAACAGATCGCTAGATTTACCAAGCAGGGGATGCGATGTGTAGGGATGTTATACAATATAATATAATAGAATATATGACATGCATTATGCAGAAGTGTTGGGAGGTCCCAGGCAAGATGGTCGGACGACATAAAGAAGGTTGCCGGGGGCGGATGGATGCGGTCGGCACAGGATAGGGAGCAGTGGAAATATAAGGGGAAGGCCTATGCCCAACACTGGGCGCGAGAAGGCTGAGAAGAAGAAGAAGATGCAAAATTGCTTCTGATGGGGCATCTCTGTTGTCTCCTTATGTTCTCATGAGGAACATTCGATGGCGAAGTAGCAATATTACAGCAGTTTACTTACAGCAGTTTTTAAGCATTATGACTGCATAGCAATGCACAGAATATTGCACCTTAATGGCTAATGTGGGGACATTAAGATGCTATACTAAATCATACTCTTATTATTAGTTAAGGTATTCTGTGTACTGTATTAATGTATGTAGGTAGGTATCTACCTTCATGTTCTTTGCTAATATCTTCATAATATCTCCATACTTAAATGGTTTTCGGGACGAAATATGGTAATTAATTATTGAGGAAATTCTAAGAATTTTTTTGAAAAAGTGGGCATATTGACATTTCAAAAAAGTTCTAAAATGGGAGACCTTGGATCTGACCAACCTTTTATTTAATATCATACTTTAATAAGAAGTAGTAGTAGTAGTAGATCTTTTTTCCGAAAGACAGCATTTCCCGAAAGTCATAGATTTTTTTGCGTATTGATATTTGATATTGTGCTTTAAATCTAGGGAATGGCCGTAATAGTAAAAAAAAACTCTATTTTTAACATATCATGCGATTGTACATGCCGTGCAAAATGACCGTGACGTCATAGTTGGGTCCCCAGCTTTAAATTAGGGATGGGTAGCGAACCTCATCACTGAAAAAGATGTTCAATTTCGTAATGAACTTTTACGGACACTGGACACTGGAAAAAAAATTAAAAAAGGGTGAAATGCATAAGTCTTTGAAGTTATCCAATTTCTTACTGGAACACGTTCAACAAAGTTCTTTATAAATTTGCGTGCAGTTTAAGAATGAATATGTCTGGGTGCATTAATGTGCACCACACACCTAGGTGTAGGTGTACTGTTAAATACTGTACATTATGAGACATTCAGAATGTTAGAAAATGTAAACATTTTTTATCAGTAAGAATGTAAATGCATCCCAGATTAGTAGCACACATTAAAATTGTTGACTTAGGCGAGTTTATTGCAATACTTTGATCTCTTTCAGCTACCTTCTTGCTGTCTGTATGGAAAAATTTCGTTCATTCATCAGTTTTTACCTTTATCTTCTTCCCATTTTTTTCCCCTTTGACTTTCCAGTTCCACACATCCTTATCCTGCGTATGCTCTGCATCTTATTTTTTTTATGAATCTGGGTTTATCGAAATAAACCCAAATACACCTTCGCACACTTTACAGAAAGCTTAAAAGCTTGTGTTGTGAAGTGGAGTAAGTCGGGGATTGAACCCGCGCCCACTGGATAAACAGTCGAGCGCGTTACCAGCAACCAGGCTACCGACCACCTCAAAACTTGTTTCCTGCTATTTGCCTCACATCGTTAGACCATCTTTCCTGAGGTCTGATTTATATGCTGCAATGCCGGTGAATGCTATTAATAAAAAAAAAGTCACTGAGCTTTCCTTATTCAAAACCCCAGGCACCCTGCTATAAGATAACTATCAAACACGTGTATATGTTTTTTTATTTGAAAATATGTTTTTATTCACTAAATAAAAATAATATGTAAATTTTTATTGTTTCAGGTATCAGGCGCCTATATCTATAGCGGAGGTGTTATTTGTACAATTTATTCATACAGAGTCTATCTGTACAACACTATCTACTACTTACTATACCTATGCAGGAGAAACATGAGACTAGAGGTAAAGGTAAATTGTACTGAAAATATACAGAGTGTAATGTTTTTATTTTATATTTTTTCATTAATTTTAATAGGTTCATACACGGCATTACGCCATCAATTATATTAAATAGAGTAGGTACACAATGCAGTTGCAATACAATAATAAAATGCACATCCACAGTCCACACTAACAAATAAAATATAAGTAATGTAAAATTAATTAAACTTGTCAATAGATGGTATGCGAGATTTTAAACAAAAAAATGAAGTTCTTTTGGCATGAAATAAATCGACATTAGTGTCAAAGCCATAGTTTTCGGTATGGATGAGATGAATAGTGATACTCGTCGCACCTGCAGGAGGGTACGGGTGGCGTAGGAGAAGATGACATGTCAAAATCTATATTAGTAGATATAATGACTCATTACCTATTTTTTTTCATATTTTGTATACTTTTTTCACGAATTCACGGTAGCAAGGCGAGCAGGTCACAGCTAGTGCATTATAAAAAATGGATAAGTAGGAAGACACCATGGTCTAACAAAGTATAGATAGAGACATTTAGAGCAGTGCAATATGTTAGCCAAAAATCCAAAAGGATTAGGCAAAATAGTCTGTCAAAAATAAATAAGTACTTAAAGAAAAATCTGCAAACCGCATTGAGCGAGTGCGTGTATGACGTATGTAGGTATAATATATATGTGGTTTTTCAGATTCGACACGTTTTTAAAATTGAAAGTAATATTAAATTTTTAGAGTTAAGTTTTACACTCTGTATGATCCATGTGTACGCCAATGAATGTTTGGCAGTCTTCCAAACCTATTTGATATCTCGCCAACAGAGACACTTATTATTATTATGTAGGTATATTATACATACATTATAAGCGAACAGACATTCATACCTATAACACTATTATCATATTACTATTATTACTGTGTTACGGTACCTGGCCGCATTGTCTCATACATACCTACTGCATACTTTTTAAAAGTGAAACCAATTTGGTCATTCTAATAGAAATAAATTTTAGTTTGTCATTTTCCCACCATGTGAAAAATGAAATCTGAGTTATGCAAATCTTATGATCTCAAATAAATTTTATATTAATTATCTCATATTATGTAGTAGGTATCTAAAGTTGCACTATATTTCAATTATGGGGTAACCTGCGAAAATTTCTAAATTTCTGCATACAATTCTACATACGAAAATATCTACATAAAAATCACCATTGAATTGCTGAAAAACATGCAAAATGTTTTACGGAACTCTTACAAATATCTGACTTTTTTTCAGGACCCTCAAAAGACATGCGTTTTCTTCTGCAAATACCTACTTAACCTTTAAAATATTTTAGAGTAAGCATACGATTGCTTGTCTTGAAGTACGCACTACAAAATACATTGTAAACACTAAGATTCGAACTTCCAACTTCTCATTGGAGCAGAAGTGTCGCTCTAATCAACTGAGCTAACCGTGAAGTATATACAGTCAGGCCTCTTCCCTTGCGGGGTAGACAAATGGAACAGATCGCCAGATCACACACATCTCGATTCTGTCACATTCATACAATTCAACAATAGTGTCTTACTTACTAACTTACTTACTGCTAGCCACTTGCATTCCACTGCTGGACATAGGCCTCTTCTAAACTCTTCCACTGTCTTCTGTCTTGGGCTATCTGCTGTCATCTACGACCCGCAAGCTGGACAATGTCATGTGTCGACATTTTCTGTCACATTCATACAATTCAACAATAGTATCTATCTAGTAGTAGATTATTATAGTTTATTTTGAAATCCTAAGAAAATCAATATTTTATGTTCGACCGCCATCTTCTTAATGACTTTTCCATGAAATGGACGCCAAGTGGTATTGTTTTAAGAGCATCTTTATTATTCAATAACTACTCTAATGTTAGACCACCTTGCTAGTTTTATTATTTATGTTTATTCTAAAAAATGGTTAACCATATTTTGTGTTTACCTATTTACCGCAAAAAATGTTTCTATCTATCATCTACTACTTTGCATCGTAATGTTCATTGAGAGAACACAACGAGGTCAAACAGACAATATCTAAGTTTTCCTGTTTTTTACGTCATTCGCATCACCCAAACGGTAACCAGACAGAAACTCAAATGACAAAATCTCAACTGTCAAAAGGGTAACCTACTATTGACAGAATCGCAACTCATCGCCGGAAAACCTGTTGCCGCCAATTTCAATATTGTTGGGTTAGGTTCGTTAGGTTGTTTTTTTTACACACAAAAACAAATAAAAAAACAAACAACGGCATCAGATTTCCCGGTGTTGAGTAGCGATTCTGTCAATAGTAGGTTACCCTTTTGACAGTTGAGATATTGTCACTTGAGATTTTGACATGGAACCCACCCAAACTAGTTTGCAAATTAAATTATTTAATCCACCATCCACAGGTTAGAACTTCATGTAAGTAAAGAACGTAGAATTAGTAAGCATTTAACGTAGTTTATATCTTTAGTTTTTCACCTCTCTCTCGCTAATGTCTTCAATCTTCATACCGAAACGACGACGGCGTCAGGACTTTTCTTTAGTTTTTTCGTTTGTCCACCATCAATTATGCTAAGGCCAGCAGCCCAGGTCCGATAAAGTATTATAAAAAAAAAATACTCGGAAAAACTCTCCGATTTGATCCGGGTAGTACATAACACTGACTTGTATTTTGTATTATCAGTATTATTTGTGTTTTTTTTAATTTGATATTCTATCCATTACAAATAAATCAAAGTGAAGATTTAGTTTACATGCTACGTGGTCACTGGTCATCTACAGCTCTCCAGAACAGCCATAATATTAATGTCTTCTGGTGTACACCGAGTGTTCTGCGGTCCTTTATGACAATATCGTCCATCAACCCAGACAGGGCCACCAACCGTAGAATTTTGCAACAAGACAGATGACATCCGGAATAATTCCGGATTACCAATTAATGAAAATGTTGAAAATGACAGAATCGCAACTCAACATCGGGAAATCTGATGCCGTTGTTTTTTTTTTGTTTTGTTTTTGTGTGTAAAAAAAAAACAACCTAACGAACGTAACCCAACAACATTGAAATTGCGGCAACAGGTTTTCCGGCGATGAATTGCGATTCTGTCAATAGTAGGTTACCCTTTTGACAGTGGAGATTTTGTCATTTGAGTTTCTGTCTGGTTACCAAATGTTCTGTACCTATATAATTTCACCTCCGCGGTTCGACGGGAAATCCCAGACATGATTTTCAACAGTAAATGAAGGTGTTAGTAATAAATAAAACAAATATAAACTTAATAATGAAATATTGAATAGAAAATTGAAAGAGCAGTCCTGGTCGTTAGAATAATTTTATTTTAAACAGAGATGTTGGCGTTTGGGCGTGTAATAAACACGATTAATGATAGTCATTACAATTGATTTATCACTTCAATCAGAGTTCTACTTTACCGGTTGGCGGATGACATTTAATACGGCAACAAACGTGTCTTGGTTTGAGGGCGCCACTAGTATGTTTAGTCTTTTTTAAGCAGTAGGTGTAGATAGATTCCTATCTATATAATTTAGTATTTTTCTATGGACTAATCTATCTCCTTGCGTCCCTTGCGGGGTAAGCAGATAGGTCAAGATGCCAGACTGCCATATCATTACACACACTCCTAGCTCTCGTCACAATCATACAATTTGTCATACATAGATTCTCCGGTTTCTCTTGCTTACGTTACTTAGGTTTTTATACCAGGCGTTTATTTTACTTCACCTTTCGTCGTCGTTGTTGTTGTCTGTGTCTACATTTTCTCCTAAAATTTAATAATTTTTCAATGTCCCATCACCTTCACAATTGAACACATAGTTGCTTTAGGTGACAGTTTGAAATTGTGGTACTTTTTTGTCATAAGCACACGATCACTTGATAAATTTTGATTGCTTTAATTTTTCATGAGTAAATACGAGGGTTGTTCTTAAAAAGTAAACAAATTGACGAGTTTAATGCTGAATTATACTTTTTAGGTGAGGAATAGCGGAGATAGGAGCCACCTAGCACAAATTTTGTATGAAAAATAATGATAAGTGGCTCCTATCTCCGCTATTCCTCAACTGAGAAATTGGTGAAATTTAGCATAAGGGGTCTTGCTTCAAATCGCTTCAACTACCAATTTACATCATTTTTACTGCACTTGTATGTATGTGTAGTTAAAAAAAACTGTATTATTTAAATTAAAATGAAAAACAAAAGACAATCAAACAACTACGAATGCACCTGTTGTTTTAAGCGTGTATGAACTTTATAATTAAAATTAAATTATTCTTGCCTAAGAGCCAAACACTAAAAATATGGCCTATCTGTTTTTTAATCGAAATATGATTTAGTTAAAAGAAAATTCACACATAGGTTCATATGTCACCACCAGCGTTACCTAGAAAAATTGCGGGCATGGATTTTTTGCATTTTTTGGAATATGCAATTATTGTAATTGATATTTACATATAACTTTTTGTATTGTAAACTTTACAAAGGCCTTAAGGCCGTTAAAACAATAAATAAATAGGAGAAAGTGGTCAATGACAAAAATAACCCTTACTAAATTATCTGGAAAAAAAATTGCAGAACGTTTTTTTTTCACAGGACTAGCAGTTTACCCGCTATGGCCGGTTAAAGAACTGAAATATTTTTGGAATAATTCTTCTATGACAATGTAATCGGCATATTTATTTTTTCATTGTGAAATCGCATTTAAGTAGTGGCCTATATCCTGTGATGGATTGCTACCAGCTGATTAAACCCAAACCCAATCCGAAAAGACCAGCCCATTACCAGCTTCAGGAGCAAGCTGAAAACCGAAAGTTGTAGGACAAGCTTCCCGCGCCCTTGAGATGGAATACATTAAACGGCGCCAAAAATCATCCGTCATCATCATCATCATCACCTTTGCTTAATTTTTAAGTATACTTAACATTTATACTAAGTAAATAAACATAAATAAGTCTTAATTAACCTAAAAACATTATTTTTCAAATAATTTAAACGTTCGATTCACGTAATTTATAATTCCAATTTTTGAAATTAATGGCGCCAATTCGTAACGGAAATAATAAAGATCAATATTTATAATCGTCTACCTTGATGATCCAGACGGTATATTCTCAGATCGTAAATCATTGATCATTATATTTAAAATCAAATATATCTTCGGTGATCTATATCTTGGACTATTAATTATCAACTCAAAGACAAATTCTTAGATCACTTTTATTATTTATCCAAGATTTTTTAAAGTATTTATCCATGTTGAGATCAATAGTCTTAGATCAGGCATTTCGTGAATGGACTAGACATAAAAAAACATTAAGGGTAACCCATCTCCACCCCTGGATGTTTCAGGAGCTTCAGCTGCTATGTAATCCAGTCGTTCACGCACAAATAAGATTATTTTTTCACAGGAGGGCTCCAAGGTTTGCTAGAAGGGCTCCAAGATTTGCCAGAAGGGCTCCCCTCAACGAACCCCTCCTGAAACGAAAAGGACACCTTATAATGTCCTTTGGAGGTCGAGACTCTCACTACAAGCATCTACACACTACTGTTGATAAACGATGATTTTTGTTACAGATTTTCCTCTACAGAAGCGGGAGGTCACACATAAAGTAGCATTATGTGAACTCCCTTGGCGAGGAAGTAGGATAGGTCTGCCGACGCTTAAGAGTTGGCTTTAGCTAACGCTATATTATGTGAATGTAAAATACCTACCCCTCGCCTTTGCAGAGGAAAATCTGTAATATATTTTCATCTGTATGGAAATACCCAAAAGAAGTTAGGTATACTTATCTTAAATTGTCATTTTTTGTAAATAAGTCAAAAAATACAAATTCATTTGTAAGAATCCTGGATTTTTAGGATGAAGTGGACACTCCTGATGATGGTGCCAGCAACAGTACCGAAAGCTCGATCAGTGAATCGAAAAAACCCACAGTGAGAAAACCCGACACAACGCTCAACCGATGGAGTGGTCACGCTGATAAAGCCTACATAGTCCAAGAGCCCATCGTTGAAATCATGACGGATGTGTTTTTTGATCGAAATGTGGTTTAAAAGAATGTTTAGACATAATATAATACATTGCCATAGGGTTGCCTAGCAAAATCTTGCCGCGAGTACCTTTACCATGATGATTATTGACACCAATTTTGAAGCGAATTGCACCCATCTGTTTTTTAAGTAAAATTAGCACCATCGGAAAGAGGACGATTTGAAGATATAGAAAAACATGGGTTGCCTGTCCTCAGTCTGCCGCAACCCTAGGCAACCCAGGCTCAAAGATGCCATTTTTCGAAGTAAAATGCACCCATCTGTTTTTTACACGAGTGACACATCAAATTGAAGCTACTGTCTTCCTCGATACGATGAAATAGGGTTGCCTCCCTAAAACCTGCCGCAAATTAGGGTTGCCTGCATTTGAATGGTGATATTTGAATGATGATGACCTGGTTAAAATGTGGTGGCATATCCAGGAAAATACTATATTTGCTTTTCTTTTAATCATTTTTTATGTTTTTTGGGGTGCTGAATCCAAATTTCAACTTTTTGAGCTCTTAACTATGATGGTTTTCGCGAAAAATGCAAAAAACAGAGAGAAAAGTGTTTTTCTTCGAGACTTTTTTTGTAACTCGAAAAGGATGCACTTTAGAGAAATGAATGTTAGGAGAAAAATAATCTGCGTTAAATTTTCTATAAATTATTATACGTTGTATTTTTTTGTCAGACGAATGGTTTTGGAGCTAGAGCGCTTTAAAAGTTTAAAAAAATCTTAAAATTGTTCCAATCTTGTAGTTTCTTCAGTTTTCTGCCTACAGTAAAAAATATGTTAATCTTTAAATAATAAAAAGTAAAAGAAAAATTAATTTTCTACGATTATGTCTTTGGGTTCATTTCGCTCAGATGCACCATTTAAGAGATAAAGGGCATCGAATTTGGATATTATTGAATGAAAATGAGATTTCATAATGTATAAAGTTGTATTAGTGTTATCTGTATATGACATCGCTACTCATACATACATACTAATACAGACGCATTCGTGTTATCACAAGTCGGTAAAATAGCAAATAATGTGAAGACTGTGACACTATGTTAAAAATGATTTATCATTTGAGAGTCATTTGTTAAATTATGATGAAAATAAAATAACCCTTTTAAAAAAAATCGTGAAATAATAGCGTTTGTTTCAATTCACGTGTAATATTGTATCCCGAGCATATTTATTATATAAAGGGAACATGAAGGTGTGATAAAAAAATACTGCGAATAAATAAAATTATTATTAATTTTATGGATGTTAATTATGGATGAAAAAAAATAAAACTGAGGAATTTGGGGGTGGGGGGTTAGAATTTTACTCGGCTCGGCTGCGGGTGGAGCCGTGCGCGATATGCATATTTTCGCGCTTGTCTATTTTTAGCTATTCTTCCAGTACGCTTGTAGCAACTTTGGTGGTAATATTTACTATAGGTACTTGGCATCACCCGCAGCCGAGTGAAAAAAGTTTTAAAGTTAATAACATTTTTCACTCGGCTGCGGGTGATGCCAAGTACCTACTGTTAATATTACCGAGTTATTAAAAGAGTTTTTCTAGTTTGACAGGCCACTTTCATTTTGATATAACTTTTTTCACTCGGCTGCGGGTGATGCCAAGTACCTATAGTAAATATTACCACCAAAGTTGCTACAAGCGTACTGGAAGAATAGCTAAAAATAGACAAGCGCGAAAATATGCATATCGCGCACGGCTCCACCCGCAGCCGAGCCGAGTAAAATTCTAACCCCCCCCCCCCCACCCCCGAATTCCTCAGTTTTATTTTTTTTCATCCATAATTAACATCCATAAAATTAATAATAATTTTATTTATTCGCAGTATTTTTTTATCACACCTTCATGTTCCCTTTATATAATAAATATGCTCGGGATACAATATTACACGTGAATTGAAACAAACGCTATTATTTCACGATTTTTTTTAAAAGGGTTATTTTATTTTCATCATAATTTAACAAATGACTCTCAAATGATAAATCATTTTTAACATAGTGTCACAGTCTTCACATTATTTGCTATTTTACCGACTTGTGATAACACGAATGCGTCTGTATTAGTATGTATGTATGAGTAGCGATGTCATATACAGATAACACTAATACAACTTTATACATTATGAAATCTCATTTTCATTCAATAATATCCAAATTCGATGCCCTTTATCTCTTAAATGGTGCATCTGAGCGAAATGAACCCAAAGACATAATCGTAGAAAATTAATTTTTCTTTTACTTTTTATTATTTAAAGATTAACATATTTTTTACTGTAGGCAGAAAACTGAAGAAACTACAAGATTGGAACAATTTTAAGATTTTTTTAAACTTTTAAAGCGCTCTAGCTCCAAAACCATTCGTCTGACAAAAAAATACAACGTATAATAATTTATAGAAAATTTAACGCAGATTATTTTTCTCCTAACATTCATTTCTCTAAAGTGCATCCTTTTCGAGTTACAAAAAAAGTCTCGAAGAAAAACACTTTTCTCTCTGTTTTTTGCATTTTTCGCAAAAACCATCATAGTTAAGAGCTCAAAAAGTTGAAATTTGGATTCAGCACCCCAAAAAACATAAAAAATGATTAAAAGAAAAGCAAATATAGTATTTTCCTGGATATGCCACCACATTTTAACCAGGTCATCATCATTCAAATATCACCATTCAAATGCAGGCAACCCTAATTTGCGGCAGGTTTTAGGGAGGCAACCCTATTCCATCGTATCGAGGAAGACAGTAGCTTCAATTTGATGTGTCACTCGTGTAAAAAACAGATGGGTGCATTTTACTTCGAAAAATGGCATCTTTGAGCCTGGGTTGCCTAGGGTTGCGGCAGACTGAGGACAGGCAACCCATGTTTTTCTATATCTTCAAATCGTCCTCTTTCCGATGGTGCTAATTTTACTTAAAAAACAGATGGGTGCAATTCGCTTCAAAATTGGTGTCAATAATCATCATGGTAAAGGTACTCGCGGCAAGATTTTGCTAGGCAACCCTATGGCAATGTATTATATTATGTCTAAACATTCTTTTAAACCACATTTCGATCAAAAAACACATCCGTCATGATTTCAACGATGGGCTCTTGGACTAACAAGATCACCTAAAGTTTTTTTAACAGTATTTTCATGAAACGCTTGTTTCGTGAATTCGACTGTAACCCGCACACCTTGGCATTAGAAATAAATTCCAGTATTAAAATATGTTTTTTCTTCTTCTTAACTCAATATGGGCGTTGCTTAGAGTATGAAATATGTTTTCCTGGGAAAAATTATTCTGTGACAAGTGCTGCTAGGTGAGAATTTTTCACTAATTCCACAAATAATTTATGTTAGGTACGAGTATCTACTCCATATAGTTCATGCCTATATTACTGCAGTCATAAAAAAAGACTCACGCGTAAGCCAAAAAGTTGAAATCGATTTGAGATAGGTATAGGGTAAAGGGCGAAGAGACGCCACTTTTTTTTCCTTTACTATTTTTTTTTTAAATAATATACCTAATATTGATTATAACATCACCTAAATTATAATCACATATTCTGTATCATCTTGGATACTGCCCTCCTTGAGCAACCGAATGCTTGCCGGATGCCGAACTTCACCTAAATTATTTAAGGTAAGTATTAAAACTGGATTTTTCTGTATTGCACAGATGGAAAATAAAGTTGGTGGCATCACTCTTCAATGTATGACCTCAGGATCTAAAAATTGTTTAATTAATATGAGACAATTTCGACCTGTCGCATTTTACGAAACAGCCAAAAATTACACGTTTGACAGCAGGACGTGGTGGAATGGGTGGGGCATAAAATAAATACTTGAGTCAAGCAATGCCGACTCGTAGGCGTCGGAACACCATCCTGCTTCCTCCCCAAGGGAGTCGGCATAATGCTACATTTACACACAATGCACACCTGTCACGTATCACCTGATATTGTGAGAAATACGTGTACTTAATAGTAGATTGTCAATGCATCTATCTACCTTTGGATATAGGTAGGAATTAGGTATGTAGATATGATTAATTCTTATCTGGGTACATCACCCGTAAAACATCTTTGTTTCTTTAACTGACACCGAAATTAAACCTGGCGTTGCTATTTGCTAACACACCCTCTTAAGAGCAAGAAGTACCTGCGTGCGTGTATATTCGATAGTCTTCGCAAAACCAAACGTTGCTCTATTGTTATCTACACACTGTACAGAATTACCAAAAAAGAATGTCCTGATTTAAAAAAAAGTGGGCTTTGAAACTATGTTAAACTCGAGCCAAAAAGCCTGCTGAACAGGCATCAGTATTGGCATCATAGCCTGTGTTCTCAATAGGGTCTTGAAGGCCGAATAATTATATAATTTAAGTTTAGCTACCTACAAGCGAACAAAGTACAGAAAAATATGAACAAGTAATAGATGCCAAAAGATATGTTCACTAGGATGAGCTTATCGCAGTGATACGACCTCTGCCAGCTAACTCCAATACATAATAATACAAAAAATATATTAAAAAATTAAAAAAAGATTGCTAATAAACAGTCGGAATACCTACATGCAGGACAGGAAGAAGGGAATGAACAGAAAGGATGAAAATGGAACATGAGAGAAGGTGCTATTATTATCAAAATCATATTGAGGTAGTTCTTGCTCTTATACTTGTAGAGGTATCTGTGATAGACTCTCTTAATAAAATCCCGAAGACAAATGCTTATAAGTTTAATTTCTGAAACATCGCACAATCAGTCTGTTTATTCTGCCGTGTTCACCTCCTTGATTGTGTCTACCTTGGCATTAGATGATGCTACTCCTTTCTCTCCCTTGCCCCTGCCTCCACCCTTTACCCTTCTTCCTTTAAATTTCCCTTGATTTCTCCTCAGAAAGCTCCTTGTTATTCTTGCGTAGAATTAAGGAAACAATGATAAAGGTAATATGGGAAACTTAACCCTTTACCGACAAGGTATGATAATTGAAATTTTTGAGCTTCATCGTTTGAGTTTTTTTTTAAATTTATTTATTTATTGCAAAATATTTAACAAAGTATAGATCATTGGTGTGGTGCCTAATCCAAATGGATTTTTGGCTATATTAGTTAACTGTGAATTATATATTTTGTCGTTCGAGAAAAACAAAGTTTATTTATTTTATTTATTTCTTTACTCTTTAAGGTCCCCTTGACACTAGGCAAGTAGTTTAGTCGAGTAGGTAGTGAATTAGTAAAAATTCCAGATATTCATTCAGTTGTATGGAATCTTAGTGTATATCTGGCATTGTTTCTAATTCACAACCTACTTGGCTAAACTACTAGCCTAGTCTGAACTAGGCCTGAGTGAACATTACATACAAAATAAAAAACAAGAAAATATACTTTTACAATAATAATAAGTAATCCTCACTAGGGCGAGTTTATTGCTCTTTGCTTTAGAGCGATCTCTTCCAGCTAATGAAAGGTTCTAAATGACAAGACCAAAATACTGAAAAAAAATATTCATTGAACCGTCCAGGCTAACCCTGGGCCCACCTCTTAATATAGATTTGCCTAGAAGTGCGGGTAAAGAGGTCGCTATTAATGCACCTGAGCTACCCGGGGTTGTGGAGGGCCTTAAGCCCGCGGGATTCTTTCAATGAACCGTCCACGATTTTAACAATAAACGCAAATGAGTGTGCAAAATTTTAAAGTCCTGGGACATCGGGAAGTTATTAAAATTTGAAGAGAAAAATATAAACGTAGACATCGGGAAATGATAGTTGAAATTGAATTATAGCATGTAAAAATAAAATTGTAACCAGTTACAAAAGTGTAAGTCATAGAAATGATAATATAACCAACATTTACATACGACATAATTTTAACCCCTGGAGCACACCCCACCTAGAGCGAGGGGGTTCTTCAAGGAGTTATACTGTTACTCTACCTAGTACGTAGGTTACGTAAGGCAACTCTTGATTCAATGATGTTGGCGGTTGGAGGGAGATTACCTTTGAATTGATATACTTATTATTACTGTTATTACGTGTGTCACTTGTTTCAAGTCTTTACAAATCCCACCTTTTATGATGATAATAATTTTACAATCCCTCCGTTTGAACGCAACGCGAAAAAAGTGTTCCGAAACGACACCGCGTATGACAAGTTCATAGATAAGGAGGTGGTCGGTAGCTGGGTTGGTAATGCTCTCGACTGTTAACTGGGAGGGCGCGGGTTAGACCACCGACGCCGGCTTCTCAAGCTCGTCATGAAGTGTACAAATATGTATTGGCGTTTATTTAAATAAACCCAGATTCATTAAAAATAAGTCTTATTTAGCTAGTACGCACCTACTTGGCTGTTCTTTGGCTTGTCTAAATCCATGAAAATGTAACCAGAGTTCTTGTCGCTTTTATCTTCATTTCTTACATAAAGAATGTGTCTTACTACAGAATGGTTCCCGTTGCCGCAACCTTCCTGACTTATCCATCTTACCATATTATATTCCCGGTCTTTTAGTCGAGTGACCAAATGTCCGCGACCTATTGTCTTGGGTTCCTTTTCCCCTTGTTATTTTGGCACAACACCACCAGAAATTCGTACATCAATGAAAAAGCTAATAACCAGATCGTGTATTTGAATTGATGACGGTGTAATATTATTAGTGGTAGAGGCAACCCCATAATCTTTGCAAGTGATGTTTGACGTATGTTGCTAAAGATTTTACTCATCTTCTTACTTATTTCCCTTTTCTTTTGTTGAGGGGGTGGTATTGTGTGGATCTGTATGATAATGTTAAGACACTACATTGTGGAGTAATGTAGAATGGAGTAGCAATCACAATCTGGTTATTAATCTGTGATATAATCACACCATGTGATTTATATTTAATAAATCCTCCTCCTCCTCATTCCATTCCCATCCTATCCTTTCATATATTGTATAATCAGAACATCTATTAGTTAAGTTGTTTTTGCTATGTATGTATAGGTCTAAGTTTGTGTTACTGTGTTTGTGTGTTGCTATTTGTGTACAAATGTAATTGGTCAGGTTTGTCAATACATATTCCTGTTTAATTGTACTGTTGTCACTGTATTTGTACCATAGATAAATAAATAAATAAATAAATAACTGTGAAATTGAATGTTTTAATATTACCTATTCTGAAAATCACAATGATAGTATTTTTTGTGAGAATATCGGATTTTATACATGTCGTAATGGAATTGGTGAACGTTATGCAGTGTAAAGATCACATTAAACGATCCGACCGTTAGTCATGAGCCTGATGAAAAGTCCCTCCTTCACTGTATATCTGTTGAGATATCTACTTTTATGTTTTATTTTAAGATTCATGATATTTCACACACTTTTTTGTGGGTTTGTATACGCAAACCCAAATACTTCCCCGCATACTACATACTAATCTAAAAGCTTGTGTCGTGAAGTGCAGAACACATCATCAGCTCCAATTATAATAATGAATACTAGGTCCAGAATTTACTTTGGCAAATTTAGTCACAGATTTTGCCATTAGTCACAAAGGGTCGCATCGTCATGTCTCTTTTTTCCATACATATGTAGCGTATGGACCAGAATTGTGTTCTGCTCTAGCATCTTTTCAATAATTGTGATTGCGGATGATAAAAATCACAGTGATTCAACGTTGGGTGCACATCTATTCCAGGATCTATACAAATGTGATGGGTAATTTGACAAGATTTCGCAAAGTCGTTACGCGTGATCTTATAAGAGACGTTACTACCTACAACTGCTTGAATAACAACATTATAATGTTTTGTTTTATCTTTACACACACAATAGAAGGTGTAATTATATGTAAATAACATACACACACTCTCGCACACACCCGCACACACGTGTTATATTATCTTTGATGTTCATACCGAGAATGTAATTAAATATGTTTTTGTTTATTTTACCACTACACCCTTTTTCGGGATTGTTTTTTGTGCCACCTTATACAATTTATTTCTTCTTCCTTGTGCTGTGATCAAACATACATCCTGTTTTCGTCACATTCCTGTGATTATTCATAATTATGATTAGCAGACTTTATGTTACATGTGAAAAATACAAAAGATTGTAATTTATGGTCAAGAGTGATTTTTTGGGAACTTTCAGTGCGCTGTAGCGCCTAAACCATTTATCTGACCAAAAATTTTACATCACTGTGAATAAAAAAATGACTTGATTTTTGATATTTTTTTCTTGATTTTTTTCTATAAAAGGTATAAGTACTTTTCGATTTATGACTTATGAGTGAAAATCTTTAAAAAGAGCATAATTGTCTGAGTTTTTCACAATTTTCTCAGGTCGCAGAGTTGAAAATCGGATTCAGCGCGCACCAAAAAATCTATATTTTTTCCAGGATATGCCACCATGATACTAAATTATAGTAACCAGAATCGAATATAAACACTTATGAATCAGGCCAGCTAAAATGCCTATATTTTTTTTACTTTCTTACCTAATAGTTAACTGAGGAATTATTACCTCTCCATAAATAATCCTTCTAACTGACAATACCATGTTTCCTTCCCTGTCCTTCATCCCATCCACCTTTTTAATTATGTAGGTATCTACGAGTATATCATAATTATTATTTGTATTTATTCGGTTGTTTTTCCTTCATTTTCATACACTTAAATACGTATGTATTTTGTACTTCAAATTAATGTTACAATTGGTTGGTTGGTAGACATTGCCGACGGCAATAAACCCGCCATTTGATTTTTTTAAATAAAATTTTATATACCCCCGTTTTCACCAACTTTTACCTAAGAAGGAGACCCCTAAGAAATTTCCGTACAAAAACAGAGATAATATTCTATTTTTTGACATGCAGGCCTACCAACCACACCCTAATTCCATACAAAATGCAACACGCAACTCACCTACGTTAGGTGCCCAAATATCTCTGCCCAGGCTAGGTGAGTTGCGTGTTGCATTTTGTATGGAGTTAGGGTGTGGTTGGTAGGCCTGCGTGTCAAAAAATAGAATATTATCTCTGTTTTTGTATGGAAATTTCTTAGGGGTCTCCTTCTTAGGTAAAAGTTGGTGAAAACGGGGGATAATCTCTTAAATAAACAGGTGCTTATTCTAAAATGTCATGTTTCCAAATAAACAAACTGTTATTCTAACAAACTGTGTCGTAAACAGTGAACAGTGAAGAAAGAGTGAAGACGGAGAAGGTGTTTGAAAGGAAACATTGTGAATAGGATGAATTTTATTGAATTGAAAACTTTAGGTGAAAAGTTTGTCGAGAGGTGAATTTCCTGAAACCTCGCACTGAACTTTTTCTCTTGTAACAAGTTTTTAAAATATTGTTTGTTTTCTTAACTTTGTCTGTTCCAAGTGTCCACGAGGTTAAATTTCCTGTATTACTCTTGATATTGTGTTGACTGGATAGAGGGTTAAATGGATAAATTACAGCATTGCGATTTGTTCATTTATTTATTTATTCATTAAGTGAAAAAAACATGTTTCCTTATACCTATTTATGACATCAGTGAATATTTTCAATATTTTCATATTAATATAATGAATTCAAAATACCAAACACAATCTGAATGAGAGCCGGTGACAAAATATACAGTTTCCTTCTAGCCTTAGTTAGTACCAGACCAGGTGTTTTTCCCCCTCTAGAGATTGGAATAGGTATATACTTTTTCATACTATATGATAAAACTTCACAAAAGATCACATTACTCCACACATTTTCCCGTCATATCATAAATTTTCTAAAATTTGTACGAAAATCCATCAGTTTCATAAAAAAAATTGCCTGCGGCGCTATAATAAATACATATATTACTTTTTTTTTATAAAAAACGTTTTTCGTACATATTATTGTGCAAAGTATTGTATTCATTTTCAAATAAATAAACCACATCACGACCTTCTTCACTATGTCTCACAAAAAAATCACTTGCGGCGCTATTTGCGCATTTTTGTGCTATATCTTTTTTTGTGTTGTTTCCTTCCCCCCCTTCTAGCTTCGAGGTTGGCGACGCCCATGTCTGTGTGTCCTGTAGTAAAAAAGAGAGTAGACTTGCTAGTTCATAATAATTACATGTTCACATTAATATGTATCTAGGTGCTATTAGTTATTTCAGCCTCACAACTTTTTGCAAAGTAGGCAAATAGGAAAACTTGGCCTCGTTATGAATAAAAGGAACAAGAATGAATAATACTGATATGTAATAATAGCACATAATGATATCTTAATGATGTCGAATGATACAATGGCTCAACAAAACTTTAGCCATCAACACTAAACATTAACATTAAAATTATAATGGAATGGTATGGTAGGTTCAGTAGTATTAGTAACTAAATCTATATACAGTTACGTTTACATACATACAATGTAATTTGGTGTGTCCAAAACTTCTGCAAACATAACACATGTCAAAAAATACGTATCCATCATTTTTATGATTTTTCTGTTTTAATTTAGGTTAAAATTGTACGAATTTTTAATCAACCTCAATGGTTATATTATTTTATAAAAATGGATCTGGGTTTATCGAAATAAATCCAAATACACCTTCGCACACTTCACAGTAAGCTTGAAAAGCTTGTGTCGTGAAGTGGAGTAGGTCGGCATCGGGGATCGAACCCGCACCCACTGGATTAACAGTCAGAACATCGGAATTTCCTACATGTCCTAACAACAAGTAGTTATCTCAACAGATATACAAAGATGAATGGACTTTTCATCAGGCTTATGACTGAACGTCGGCTGGTTTAAATGATCACTTTACACTTAACCCAAAACTGCCTATTTCAGTCTATCCATTTGCCGCAGCTTCTTTCTTTACACTCCAATCGGCGTTGATAGATTTGATGAACTATTTACTCTGCCATGTTTTTCACTTTACGAGTATGAAATGATTTGTATTGATGGTTTAATTGTATATGATATGTAAAAAAACGTTTGATTAAACGCAATAAACAGTAAACACAAATTGTACACTTTTTGTACTTTTGTTAATTTTCTTAAATTCCACGTAATTATTACAATAATATAAGTTAATAGTCTTCAGTAGGCAATCCATCCCTCCTTTCCCCTCCTCTCACAACACAGCCAGGCATCTTACAGGGCCGTATACAGTAGCACCTTCATTGTGCTCTAACAATAGGTGTCTTTTACTAACGTACAATAATAATACTTGTGTATAGAGATACAGTCTTAATACACCACTAGATTTCTAGTGTTGTCAATAGTAAATCGATGGAATGTTATTATCATCGATATATTAGTTGCGCGAGCTATGAAATGCAGGGGATCCTACTTTCATTCATGGTAGGAATTGCGGTACTTTGCGTATAATTAGTATATTATTGTCCGAGTATGTAGGTTTACATTATTTTTTAGAAAGCATATTTAGTAAGATTGAGGTATTTTTTTTATTTTTATTTTTTTATTTATTTAGTAATATAATACAAGTACAGTTGTAATTTTTCAGCAGATAGGTACAAGATTTACATAGTTTAATGTTGTCCTTCTCTCTCAATAAGTAAATAAATACTTGAGTAGAGAGAGGAGTGTTTACAATGAGTGCATACTATTCATGATTATTAACATTAGTATATATCATTAGCATTACACAGGGCTTCTATACAATATACGTCACAACCATATACTATATATGTAGACACTTATAGATATTACAAAGTATACACGTGCAGTGTGCAGGAACCTATATTATATCAATACATACAGCTTCAGTGAATCCACTATTATACATACACTATTATATATTTGTTTTGAAAAATACTGTTTTGACGACACTACTAAGTAAGTAAATAAATCTCAATATTAAACAAGAAAGTTGAACAAGACTACAAAAAGAAAGAAAGAAACCGAGAAACAAACTATTGAACAAAAAAAAGTGTTTATAAAACACAGTTTATAAAATTCATCACACCCAACTAGGAAGTGCCTGTACTACGAATATCTTTAGGGCTTGCGCCTGGAATTTACGTTTGATGCAACCACTATTGCAAGCATGTCGTTTGGTGATAATATTAAAATATTAAAGCCATTTTTCTCTTCAGCTGTAAAATATTTTTTATTTTTTATTTTTAGCCTATGTTCTACCTTGTTGTATTACGTTATAACGATCAAAAGAAGGGTGCAAAATCGATTTATGTTTTTTCATAAAATATGGAATCTTGGAACATGGATTGATCGATGTTTATGACATTCAAATTCAAATAAGTTTATTAATTACTAATATCTTACATTTCTACATAGTACACATCAGGCGCGAAGCTTCCTAAGAACAATATTCCCATCGAGCTACCTTTTGGAAAAAAATAATGGGCATACCTAATAGTGTGTAATCTGACGTAATCCCATAAAAAAGGTTAGCCCTGGCTTCCCTAATTGAATTCGATTGAAAGCTATCGATGTTGGAAGAACATATTAATTACTTTACATCCCTAAATGTAGAAGTATTTAATCACTACATCTATAACATGTATGAAATGCTTGTATACTCATTATGATGTTATATCTTTGCTCTTTACTTTTCGTCATTGTTTTCTATATGACGGTGGTTGCTTCAGCTTCAGATAATATTAATATCTACATCAGCTGTAGGCTGCGAGGTTATATGAGTGAATATTATATCAACACAATGTAGGTATTGTTTTCTTAAGTATCACTTATTATTACGCTTAATGTTTCATATCTGTGAAATGTAGGACGTAGAGGTATCAATTTTTATTCAGTCAATGACTTGCGTAGTATCATCATCTTCTTCTTCTTCTTCTTCTTCATTAGCCCATTCCCGTCCATTCCTGGACAAAGGCCTTCTCCATCTGCCTCCATGTTGTCCTGTCCTGTGCAGACTGCATCCAGGTTGCACCGACATGTCGGACCAGGTCGTCTCTCCATCTCAGCTGTGGCCTTCCCACGCTTCTGTTCCCATCTCGAAGTCTCCAATTTAGGAGGTTCTTGGTCTACTTGCCCTCTGCGCCGCTAGCCACATGTCCTGCCCATTTCCACTTTATGGATGCTATGCGATGTATTATGTCTTTGGTTCTACGTCAGTTTATGAATACGTATTTATTTATTTATGAATTCTTTGCAACATAATATATAAACGGGGAATATATCCATCAAATAAAAGAGTAGCAGAAGATTGAAGTGTATAATATATTATGTTACCGGTCAAACCCGATTTCAGGCCTAACTAAATACTTAAGGTTAAACTAGATTCATCGCCCCTAAAAGCATAAGGGACAATGGAAAACATATCTGCCTACAGACGTGCCATCAAATTTGCTCTGGCTACTGGACTAACAACTGACTTTATGATAACAATGTTTACGTGCGAACATGGTTAGCTTCGGTAACTCTCCGATAGATGGCAAACAGTACACATTATTTTCATCTACTCGTATATCTGGAATATTGATATTAATGTAGGTAATGAAATAAATAATGGTAAACATTACTTATTTAATTGTCTTCGCTGTTCCAACCTTCGCAGAAAAAAATCATAAATAAACAGAATTATCGCATGAAATAAAAAATATTTGGATTTCTAGGTCGGTATATACGAGTATAATCCCATTAGTATTATCAGCTACAGGTATAATACCAATATCTAATAAATAATTATTAAAAAAATGATTTACGGGAAAAATTATACGTAAAAATGCAAAAATCGGTATATACCTATTAATACATGTAATATTGTAAGACGATTTTTAAATACCTACTGATACATTTCAGGCACAATGCTTGTATTTTAGGCCCTGCGTTGAGCTTAATCCTGTGATATCCGTGATATCTGGATAGGTGAATTTTTCCCAGTATTAGGCTGATGAATTTATATGTCAATCGTGAATGATAATGAAGACTCTTCTGACTGAAAATGCAGAGAAGTGTGTTGGCAAGTCTTGCCTCCGCGTATACCTATTTAAAACTAAAAAAATACCCCTATAATAGTTTGTACATAGAGTGTATCATGTATATTTGAGTGAGCGAAGAGGGGAGAGGAAGCGCAGCCGTCCGAGACTGACCTGGTCCGATCATGTCGACCAGATCCTCAAAGATGGACGCGTTTCGAGTAAAAGGAATCGGAGAGCGTGTATGACAAATTGCATGAATGTGACGAAAGCTAGGAGTGTGTGTAAGGATAGGGCTGTCTGGCGCTCTGTCCTCTCTGCCTACCCTACAAGGGACGTGGCGTGAGAGTATAGATAGATATATAGATGTACCTCTATCAATATAAAATGGGCACCTCCATACCTTTATAAGCGGTACCTAATAGTGTGTATACTGTATAATTAAGTTTAATTAGTGAAGTGGTATATTCCAGGTTGTTCAACATACTCGTAATACGCGACGTGTAGTATTACTAGGTATTGTGTAGTACCTATGTATCGTATTGTCTGCATGTGCTGGTATAGTAGGTAGATATAAATAGGTATAAATATCAATTGGTTTTGATTAGTAACAATTGCCAACAATAATAACTACCTTGATCTTAACGAAACTCAACTACAGGATGATTTAAAATCATATTTTGATAATATTCATCATCTATTCTACTAGACTGCGCCCCCCTGAAAGGTATTTTTTTTTAATTAATTGGCAATATACTTGATTTCACCTAACTAGGCTGAGCCCGTACTAAGGTATGCAAAATAGTTTGCGGCTTTCTGGGTATGAATGAGGATATAAACTAGATTCTACTGTTAAATGCAGGACCAGACTGGGGAAGAAAATTCGTCCCGGGAATGACTTGTTGATTTACCTTAGTACGGGCTCTGCCTAGTTAGGTAAATCTAATTTTAATGCTTATGTATAAATGTTTAATTTACAATAAAGTTTATTATTATTATTATTATTACTTGTCCAAAGCGGCCGAATTATTTGGTCTTTTTTTGCCGTTTTCTTCAATGAGGGTGGGGGGGGGGGGAATTTTTGTTGGTCGACAGAGAAAAGGCCCACCGGGAATTTTCCCAAACTACCGTTAAGACAATCCGAACAGAATCATTTAATCACTTGCAGATTATACTTAATAAGAAGGTCCAAATGTTCCTGTTCAAAAACTATCGACACATTTCAAGACACTACATACATACATATTATCCACGTCCGCTCCTTATGCGAAGCATGTGGTCGTCACCCAGTTTTTCCAGGCTTTTTTGCCCTGGGCCAACTCCATTGCCTGTTAGGTTGAATGTTCCCGAGCCAATTCAGCCAACGAGTCTGTATATAACTTGGGTGATAAGTGGTTAAGACACTAACCTGGCAATAAAAGCATGCAACTGTAATACATTACGTAACGTTGTTCTGCCTTGTTGGCTGCCAGAGATTTCCTTAAGCAATATACCCACTGATGTTGTGTGTAATGTTTAGTAAAAAAAATGATGAAGGTAAGTACCTAGAAATAGGAAATTATTTAAAAAAAACATCCTGTATGAGTTATTAAATGAACTCGCTAGGTGATTCAGTATGTTGACCTTTGCGTTTACCCCCTTTTTCATTAAAGTGTGGAAACCAATTAATTCCTCTTACTTTAATATTAGGTATCATGAATCTTATACATACGAGAACATATTACTTAAGACTCGGACCCCAACTATGACGTCATGGTCAGCTCAACGGCATTAAAGTTCAAAATCGCTTGAACAATCACATGAAAAAATGAAAAAAATAGCGTCTTTTTTAACGTAATGGGGTTAATTTCGCTCTCATTCATGAAACTTTAACGTCATTTATTTTAATGCATTTTATCAATACAACAAAAAATCTCCGCTACTTTCGGGAAACTAGTTTCTGTCTTTCGGAAAAAAGGTCAGTGGTGTTTTTCATTCTTTTTTTTTTGAGAAATCTCTACTTACAAGATAATATAATAAATCTTTTACGGTCATTTACAAGATAAAATTTTAATGTATCGACCTACACTATTTTTTCCAAAGCATATTGTCGAGATCTATCAATGTTAATAGGATGGATGGAACAAGACTCGCCCACGTTGCTGCAAATGAAATCCCCACGGGTCAAAGGCTGCCTGGAAGACCACAATAAAATGGAGAGATAGCTGGTCTTCCACATCCCAAGAAGGAGCACCAAACGCCGAAACAAACAGATCCCTGATCTAACATAAGCGGAAGTAGAAGAAGAAGTCGAGATCTCAGGTCTACCGTTTTTTTATTTTTTTAAGATGTCGATATGCTTACTCTTAACAAGATTATTTTTGAAATCACAATTTACGCTTTGTGAGACCATCGGGATTTTTCTACATGTCGTAGCTGATGGAAGGTCCATCCCTTGCTGTGTATCTGTTGAGATAATTACTTGCTATTTTAACATTTTATCATGTGATTATTCATGCAATTTTTCATGTCATTTTGAAATGACCGTGACGTCATAGTTGTGTCCCTAACCTTAAATATCACAATAAACAGTTCAATAGAGCAACCTACCTAAAGTAAATAATTTATAGACAATCAAATATCATGAGATGTGTGGCCGTCCCAAAACATTATGGCCACTATAACACCGATAATTACCTTCAATTGGCTCGAATGTCTTCTCGGAAATTGATAAAGTGGCAGCACTCGAAAACTTTACCTTAAAAATGCAGTTTTATTTTGCCGAAAAATTTATGTATTCTTCAGAGATCATTTTTCACTATGGTGAACTTATCGCAATGCTGTGATCTCTGCAAGCTAATTCATACTATATCGACAGACACTCTATTTTTTTACGTGATGAAAATGAATTATTTTGGGTTCTGGATTCGAATCTCTTTCATGACGGTGTAGAGTGTAGACATTCGGTAAACATTCATTCATTTTTACAATTTCAAAGAATTTGGGCTTCCATGTATAAAAAACCTACATACTTTACTACACACTTCACAGAATGATAAAAGGTTTTGTCGTGAAGTGCAGAATGCATGCGGAACCTCCTGATTGAAATCCGCGTTCTAACCAACTGCCCCAACCATGTACCTACTTAAAAGCATGAAGAAACTGTGTAAGCGCTCTTTTATGCTGGTGGTCTTCAATTGAGTAAAACTGTGCTATTCACATACCAGTTTTTTCCCTATGTATTGTAATGTGAAAGCACTCTTTGCGTGCTGTTGGTCGTCGTAAAACTGTTTTTTTTTCATTGATTTCGTATCTGTTCTGCACCAATATGGGAGCAACGTTAGAAAATTGAGAAAAATTGGGTAATTGGGTAAAACTGCGTTAATTTCAAATATCCCAGTTTTACCCCTATTTGTAACGGGGAGCTTTACTATTCATCCCGTGATGGCTTCTGCTCCGAGCTAATTACATTTTAACGATTTTTTTACTATCAGCCGTGTGGTGAAACAGAACCATTTCTCACGAATTGTTTATTGACGTTGAATTGAATCAATTAATCGTAACGATAAGGTAGCCTGGAGTAGGAATAGGGATGGAAAATACTCTTACAAAAATAATATAACAATCGAGAAAAAATCTTCTAAATGTTGTATTGAAATGATAACATCGAGCGTTTATTATTGTTAATTGCCTCGATTTCGATGTCACAGCGGGCGAACTCTGAAAACACTTAATTTTTCACATCATTCCAGCCCTTTATCGATCCTCAGTTGAATTTTTTATATTGTATGTACTTTTGTGCAAATAAAAAATGTTAATAGAAAGTACTACATAATATATGTTTAAGTAATTAAAAAAAAATAGTACCTAACGGCACAGATTCTGACGTATCCATATGCAAAATAGCGGCAGCTTTGAAAATAGACCCATCGATCGTAGTATTATGATTCGTGTTTTTCATTCTTTGTTATGTGTTATACACTGGCTGCCGAAAAGGCTATTGCTGTTTTGCCAGCTGGTGATATATTGCATTACAACAAAATCTCTAAAAATTACATATCTTTTCTCTTTCAAAGCACCCGTTGTCGAGAATTACATAATGATATTGTATTTATAGAAGATTCTCTACCTTTTGTTTATGTTTTGAATGTTGTTTTTGAACACTCTTCTGTACACAGCTCAGCACAAAGGCTAACGCTGTAACGTTGAGCTGTGTTATATTGTAACTAAATAAAATAAAATAAAATAAATAATATTACATATCGAACATCAGTTATAAATTCATCGCACATTGCCAATAATCGAGCGAAGTTGCGTGTATAATTACTACTACTACTACTATACCCTCACGCCACGTCCCTTGCGGGGTAGGCAGAGAGGACAGAGCGCCAGACATCCCTATCCTTACACACACTCTTAGCTTCCGTCACACTCATACAGTTTGTCATACACGCTCTCCGATTCCTTTTACTCAAAACGCGCCCATCCTTGAGGATCTGGTCGACATGATCGGTCCAGTCCAGTCTGGGGCGGCCGCGTTTCCTCACACCTCTTCGTGCGTGTATAATTATTTTGAAAGTCATCGATATCATTGTTGATTCAAACAATACTGATATCGATGACTCGACAGAACACATCGATGTATCGTTTACATCTCTCAGTATCGACACAATAATAGGTATTTTATTAACTTTATTGACACAAGAGAAAGCAATTTGATATAATAATATTGTTAGGTATATAATTCACTGAGTATACTACCAAATTGTATTGATTAATTACTTCGTGTAGTATTTTATTATTGATCTCAATTGCGTATTTACGATTCATTGTATTATTGCTTCTTTGTCATCCTTTCTGTATTAATTGTCTACGTCTACCTATTCCATGTGAGTAATCGACTCATATTTAATGAGTCATTATTCATGTTTTATGGTAGTCAAAATATGCTGGTATTTTTAATTCATACCTTGAATTTGTTTTCATAAATTACACCTATCTACTCCGAGTGAAAGAGTTGTCGAGAGCACCAATCAACAGCAGCCTCACAAACTCCCCCTCGCGGAAGACCTCTCAAAAAATGGCAGGACAGCTGGGAATTCACCTCACAAGAAGAGCAGCTCTCTTGAAAAACAGACCAGCACGGGCCACACAAAGAGTGAAGAAGAAAAAATTATATTTTAAAGAAAACACAAAAACCCTAATTCATATTTTTAAATAAAAATATAGGTACGATCTTGTCATATCTCAATTTTTTCTGCACACTTCACAGAAATCTGATGGCTTACCGGAAGTGAATAATATGAAGTCAACGTCGAGGTTAGAACCCGATGCTTTTCGCTCTCAGAGATCAGCTGTCTCAATCAGTACCTACTCATCCGATCTTCTCGTTATCTAATATCTATCATAAGCCTCTGTTGATAACTTTCACAGACCTCAATATTGAAGTCTCTGCAATCTGCATCCAACATGCATACTGCACATCGCACAGACCGCTGCACATGCTTTCTCCCAGGCATATTTTGGCAGTTCTAATTATTGAAGTACGCCCTCTCCAAAGCCTGGATTTTATGCCTCATCCACATGCTGTCCGACCTTCCACGAGTCCCGCGCGAATGAGTAAAAATGCGTTAACCGTCGGTTACGTATACAGTTCAAGACAATCACCTCGTCCGTACGTCCTTTTACTCATTCACACAAAACTCGTGGAGGGATGCCGAGCGTGAAGCGGCCGCATTACACTTCGTCCGTATGTATTTCGTGCGACTGTCGGATTATATACGAACTGCCATACCTATATTACTAGGGACTGAAAAAAATTAGTGTTATTTTTCGTGAAAAGTGGTGTTATTTTTTCCAATAAGGGGTGTTATTTTTCACTGTTTTGGCTAATTGTGGCGTTATTTTAATACATTTATATCATTAAAGTAAACGATTTTCCAGTCTCTATATATTACAAATTTTACTAATCTGTAACTGACTGTACTCCAGCAAGGAAATTAAACAGTCATTTTGTTACCTATACCAAACACCTTAACGAATAATTTCCTGTATTTTATTTAACACAACACACATCCAACTGAACATTACAGAGTTCACAATAACCTATTATAATAATGATTAAATTTCAACCTCATTCCAGACTTTCCTGTGTATCATTCATCATACATGTGTACTGTTAAATATCAACAATGCTCTCGATAGAAAATACTGGAAAAATCAGGAGCAGTGATTTTGGAATAGCAATAGTACCCTGAGGCCGACGAAAGACTGGTCTCTCAAATTCGTAAAGTAGATGAAATGGAACATCTGTAGACGTTAAATGCCAGGATATAGAGTAATGATAAAAAACTCAATGCCCCTTAAATAATTTGGAATATTTAGTTAAGAGATACCTCACTGAAGTGGCAGGAGTAACCCTGAGAGACCATATAAGGAACGATTATGTCCGGGAGGCTCTCGGGGTAGAACTCATACTCCTCCACGTAGAGAGGTAACAGCTGAAATGGGTCGGATACGTCATCCGGATTCCCTCCCCGAAGCTCTGGAAGGAATAGCCGGCAGAGGCAGGTGACAAATGTGTAAGAGGAGAGACTGTGGTTGGAGTGGCCAGAGGTCCTGGAGACTGCAAGTAGTATGGGCCTTTGGTGAAGGTATACAGATGCCTTGAACCCCCGATCCAACCAAGAATAGATGAGGAAGAAAAAGAAAGAATATTTAAGCATCAATGTATGAGTAAAGAAGAAATTACTATTGCAGGGCACAAAGATTAGTTGATCTGCGTAAAATAGCAGTTCCTGTTATTATCAGTCCTCACTGGAGGTGAGGTGGACGAGGAGCAGGAACGGGTGTGATTATGATCATGACGGATAATTTGTCCAGAGGTAAACGCACCTTGCTGGAAGGTGGACAAATTGTCTCAATTGGTAACATCCTGCCATGACGGTACACCAAGGTAGATCATGGTAGATCATCAGGAATGTCATCTGAATGAGCCACAGTCATTCCATGGTTAGTAACATCCATCCATACCCGTTTCTATAAACTAAGCAAAAAAAGTGTTGGTAAGATAGGACAGTGTCAAATGGTCACCTAAAGCCCTGAAATGGAGGCATTAGGACAAAAAAACGAGGCCAAGAAGACCACAGAAAAGGTGCACAGATGGCATTGTCCAGCTTGCGGGCCGTAGATGGTAGAAGATAGCCCAAGATAGAAGACAGTGGAAGAGCTTATATTAGGCCTACGTGCAGCAATAGAACTCAATTGGATATCAGTAAGTAAGTACCTACGTGTAAAATTATACCTCTACGACAAACGGATTAGGATGTAGAACTGTACGAAACGAGACGAGTGAAATAAATAAATTTAAATTATCCATTTTGGTCTATGTAAGGTATGAAAACCATGAGAGTTGTTTACATGGACCACGTCAAGTGATTTCTACACTAAATGAATATCAGGTAAGATCTGGAAGTCGATTGCTGGTGGAGTCAAGAGGGATGATGGAGATTTTATTGGAGTCGTCATAAAAAAATCCAACATTTGCTGGTCAAAGCATTCACGACTCATGCATATGTACTTTAATTCTTACAAATCTGACTGCCTCTCCTTACCCTTCTAATTATTCAAGTGTCCTCTCAGGTTCAACCGTCTACGATGATCTCCTGCAGAGTGCAGGATCCTACAAACTCTGGCGATACTTGCGAAGCAGCTCTTTCACATTTTTATCTGTGCGATCCACAACTCCAGTTGTCATTTTCTTAAGTAACATCACTTGGGTCCATTTTTTCGATCAGAATCTCAAGTATGGCAAAACGAAATTGCAGATTTTTTTTCATGATTTTTTTTAGTATAAAAATTATTCTTGTAAAGCGTTGGATTTTTTCCAGATTCCGTAGTATATACAATGCAGTATTCCTACAACAGTGTAGAAGAATTAAGGATGAACATTGTCGGGCTTACGACCGACCTCGGCTGGCTTAAGTGAACACTTTACACTCGAGAAACATTCGCCATTTCAGTTCACCCCGGCTGGGATTCGAGCCCAGACCTTCGTGTTCTCCTTAATTCTTCTAATACACTGCTGTAGGAATACTGAATTGCAGAATTTTTTAGCCGAAAATTACGCGTTTTTTAATTCTCTCTCTGTCGACACTGCAAGGGACGCTGCGTGAGAGGATTGATGAAGTGATATGAGTATCAAATGCTCCGCGTGTTCCTCTGATACACATCAGGCAATTAATCAATTAAAACGATAATAAACAAAATAACAAAACACCTAACAAAGTATAAAATTATACCTAAATAGGTACAGTGAATTCACAGTCGGTGAGTCACTACTAAATGCCCTGCCCATCGTACAGTAGAATACGGCTTATCTGGTTGAAGCTGATCCGGCAGTCTTAATAAGTAAGTTAATCTTTATTAGCCAAATCAAAATATACATAGTTACAAAAACAAGACAACAGTAGGTAGTGTGCCAGTCTGGCACTCTAGATGATATGGGAAATTTTACGTACTTACACCAACCATTAGAATGCTCTGGCCCCATCGTCAAGAAATATCATTTTTTAACTTAAAATTTTAAACTTTAACATTTTTAACATAAATCAATCAATTAACGCTTCATTTTAGAATATAAAAATTGACGCATTATACCTACGGCATTCTTTTCAGAAATTTTATATTTATTAGAAAAAACACATTTTTTTCATAAAAACATTTTATTAACAAAATTTTCAGTATATTCTAATACAAAAGCCACTAATTAACATCTTTATTGAAAGCCTAAATTTTCTGCTCTGGTTTTTGGTTTGTTTTGTTAAAATCGAGTCAGTAGTTTGAGAGATATTATCAAAAAATCTAAAGAAGATATTTTCATACTCGTAAATTTTCAATTTTCAATCTTCAAATCGGTTTATTTGTTTTGGTACACTACAGAGGGCGTTCCTGTAGTGATTGAGACTGTCGATTTAATAAAGCATAACCTAAGTCGGTTAATTGTGCCCTAACTGTAGTTACAAATGAGTTAAATAACGACACTTTCTGCGGGCCTCGGGAC
Organism: Ceraclea dissimilis; assembly: GCA_963576895.1. Lineage (NCBI taxonomy): Eukaryota > Metazoa > Arthropoda > Insecta > Trichoptera > Leptoceridae > Ceraclea > Ceraclea dissimilis. Next base: position 15,641,931 of record OY756370.1, read on the forward strand.
AAAAACTGTAACGGTGGAATAGGTCATCACATCAGCCCTTATTTGCCCAGAGAATTAAAGCCAATTGAAGTTAATTTGTCGGACCCTCCGGTGGGTAATTGACGGTAACCGCGTCGTGTTGATAAAGTTGATATTATGATCGTTCGTGTAGGTATGATACGGGAATGGGATTGCAAGTTAATTGGGACAATATTAGGGGCAACATTAGGGGCAATATTAGGGGCAATATTATCAGTTAAGGTACCCTCTTGGTACTAAATCTATAATTAGGTATATATCTCATCTTGTTTCTATCATGGGTTGGCTGGCAGAAATTGCCATTTGGCAATAAGCCCGCCCGTTGTATGTTTTCTGTACAATAAAGTTTATTTTATTTTATTTATTTATAATTCCGAGACGTCTAAGGGCATGCTGTAAAATGACGAATATAACAAATACTTTAATTTAATACTTGTACCTTCATGAAGTCGTGAATTCGGTTCGGTTCATTCGGTTTTTTGTACGAGTTATATTGATCTGTAGAATTATGGTCGGTTGGTAGACGGAAATAAACCCGCCATTAGACTTCGAAATACGGGTGCAAAAAAACCCATCGTTGTTTCTCCTTCAGAATGGGTGGCGAACCAAATTGGGGAAGTATTTTTTTGAAGTTTTACTCTGCGCAAAAATAATGTGATATTCGGAATGGGTGGCAAACCTCATTATAGAAAATGTGCGAAACGTCTTATTGAAGTTGAACCAATACCTGACTTTTGCAGGACGCTAAAATAAGTATTAAAAAATAGTGGAAGACTAATTTGTAATATAACATTTTCTCTGCTTCTTCTTCTTCTCTCGTATGTGAGCGACCACTGTACAGTGATATCGCGTCAATATTTCTCAAATATTCTATTGCCCTTGACGTCACCTCATGGATTTCCCCAAAATCCCCTTGGAACTTCTTGTTAGGACATTGCCCCACGATGTGATCAATCGACTCTGCTAAAATCTGTTCATAGATTTAAAAGCATTGAAATCTATAGAGTATATTAGGAATGTCACAGAATAGATCAAAGATAGTTTCCCTGTAATATGCCCTTCTTTCATTCTCTGGTTTACTACGCAACGTAATATTCTTTAAATAAATCAGTCGTATCCATAAATTTAACAGTGTCGATAGATCTTATACTGATGAAAGGAATAAAGTCGTCACTGAATGATTATTCCTTACTCACTATGAAATAACTGTGGCGCTTTGAAAATCTCAGTATAGAAATTCAGTATTTCTACTTGCAAATTATATAGTAGGTATCTATAAACCAGCATCATCAAGCAGCATTTTAAGAGTAGGCATATTGACATTTCAAAAATTTCTAAAAACGGGAGACCTAGATGTCGACAACCGTTACTAAATACCTATGCTTTGTAAAAAAAAATAGAGTAGATACATCTAGGAAAATATTGGAAAATATTTGTTTTTACTTGTAGGTACTAGGTAGTAAGATTTCTCAAAACAAAATGTGAAAAATACTTCTGATCTTTTTTCCGAAAGATAGCGACTCGTTTCCCGAAAGTCGCGGGATTTTTTTTGTATTAACAATATGCATTAAAATCTAGGGAATGACAGTAAAAGTTTTTCTTGAAGCGAAATCAGAAATCTCAAAAAATAGAAAAAACGCTATTTTTACCATTTTATCATGCGAGTTTTCACGCAATTTTAAACTTAATGCTGTGGGAAATGACCATGACGTCATAGTTGGGTCGCGAGCCTTAATGTTTAGATGGCTTGGGCTTGTTGAGATAATGTCTGGAAACTCATTTTTTCTTGCTTGTCCGACAATGTCGATTCTCCAATACAGTCCACTTTTTTAAGCCTGCTTATTATTAAGGTGCACACTGCACGCTTATCTTTCATTTTGTATTTTTAGCTTGCTTGGAAAATCAGTGTAGGTACATAATATTGTGTAGCCCAACCCTGTAAATCTAATAAAACTAATAATAGCTCAGTGAAATTGCACTCCTAAGTTGGCAAAATTAATAACAGATTGGACTCTATGCAGTATGATACCTTAGGTTGGGGTGTTTCAGAATATCAGGTCTCCCCCCTCCTCCCCCTGACGCGTCACCCCCCTGCCCCCCGAATAGGTCCCCCTACGTGGTTTTCCTCACTTTATCGAAAAACAGTAAGAGATGGAAGAAAACTGTCAACGACGAAAATAGTCCTTAATAAATTCTCTACAAAATAGGTCCGACATATTTTTTGATAGGACTAGTAATTTACCCGCAATAGCCGGTGAAAGTCACGTAATTTTTTGTTGAGAACAAAAAAATATTATACATACTCATATTGTTGAAAATTCATAAGTGCTACAAGAAAATGGCCAAAGAATGAATTAATTGTTATAGTTTTAGCTATAAAATGAGCTATTATTTATTTTTGTATGACTCATAGTTTGTGAGTTATTACAAAAAATTACAGGGACAAAAGTCTTTAAAATGGAGCTTTTCATACAATTTGTATTGAAATGCTGTGATATTAAAATTTAGGTTACGCCTGTTTTTCACAAGTATGTGAAAGATAAAAAATGTATTGGAGTACGATTGGGTCTTTTTGGTATTTTAAGATACAATCCTTTCGAAGTTGAATGCACTTTTGCCAGTCATGTTTCAAAGCCATTATCCCAGTTTTCCAGAAGGATTCTTCAAGGTTAGGATGGGTCAAAAGCAATGGCACCCGGCGATTCGAGGGTTTCTACAAGTCCTGTTCTGAAGTTAAGATGAACATTTCTGATTTAAATCAGATCAATGGAATCTCTGCTATCACCTAAGCAATAATTCAGCGACCTTTGAAAAATTAATCTATGGTTTTATCGACGTTTTCCGGAACTACTGCATTTTATCCCTCCCACTTCGAGGATTGTCTTTGACAACATGCTGTGCTCATTCAAATTCTGCCATTTACTTTCTAACCATGGCATATGATGGAACAGACTCCAGTAATGAATCCGACATCTCTTTTATGGTTCGTATTGGTCTATAACCTTATATAAAATAATATTTTATCACGGATTGCGGCTGAAAATTTTACATATTCACAAAAATGTCAACCACGTTGAAAAAAAAATGGTGTCAAGAGTGCTAGATTCGTCCTATCGATCTCAAATTTTGTAAAAAGCCCTAATGAGGTTTATATTATCTATATCAATAATAAACTGAAACTGGCCAGTACATTTATTTGTCAGGGCTACGAAGTGTTCAACCAGCCATCGTATATTACACAGACATACACTAAAGTTTCTTCTTTAAAGATCTTGACGAATCCTTCTGTAAAACTGGGATAATGTCTTTGAAATATGGCTGGAAAAATTGTCGAAAGGATTATATCTTAAAATACCAAAAAGATCAAATCATACCCCATTACAATTTTTATCTTTCACATACTTGTGAAAAACAGGCGTAACCTAAATTTTAATATCACAGCATTTCAATACAAATTGTATGAAAAGCTCCATTTTAAAGACTTTTGTCCCTGTAATTTTTTGTAATAACTCACAAACTATGAGTCATACAAAAATAAATAATAGCTCATTTTATAGCTAAAACTATAACAATTAATTCATTCTTAGGCCATTTTCTTGTAGCACTTACGAATTTTCAACAATATGAGTATGTATAATATTTTTTTGTTCTCAACAAAAAATTACGTGACTTTCACCGGCTATTGCGGGTAAATTACTAGTCCTATCAAAAAATATGTCGGACCTATTTTGTAGAGAATTTATTAAGGACTATTTTCGTCGTTGACAGTTTTCTTCCATCTCTTACTGTTTTTCGATAAAGTGAGGAAAACCACGTAGGGGGACCTATTCGGGGGGCTGGGGGGTGACGCGTCAGGGGGAGGAGGGGGGAGACCTGATATTCTGAAACACCCCAACCTAAGGTATCATACTGCATAGAGTCCAATCTGTTATTAATTTTGCCGACTTCCCCATACATCGATTCCTAGGATGACTGAGCTATAAGTAGCGTAATCTTGCGGGAAAATATCAAACAACAAAACGAAATCTTCACGGAAATGAATTCGTTCGATTTATAGGTGTTATTATTGGTTGAACTTCCAAGAAATCGTCACCTGAAACATATTATTGGCACAGTGGCGATCTTCTATTGGTTATTATAGATGTCACACAAAGAGAAGATCAATATTGATCAGCTATAGATAGAGTAGGTATCTAATAATATTAATATTTTATGATCCAAGTCGGGAATCGAACCAAAAGGCGACCGACTCGTTAAATTATTTAGTATCCCTAATGATTTTTGGGGTGGATACCGTCAATAATGACGGAAAATAATATTTTTAATTATGACGCTTTCATAGCCTGTACGAAGATATTTTTGGGGCTTTCACCAACCTCGGGTTCTCTGGAGTTATGTAGTGGTAACCTTATAGTAGATAAACTAATTATAAGATATTTTTATTCGTACTTTGTTTTTGCGATCCTCCCCGAAACAAGTATACTAGGTACTTCTGTCTCGGGAATATCTAACATCAATTTATAGTTTGTTTTGTATTTACATAATATATGACATTTTTAAGGCTGTAACTCTTTAATAACTGTTTTGAAGCACTAAACTTTCGTCCCTAAAAATATGCCAAATACAATAATGATACTACAACTTAAAAAATATATATGTAGCATGTCTGGATGTGTAACGTTTTTTCATAAAAATAAAATCCTTGATTTTCTCAACCTCTCAAAACTTAAAAATTGCTTTTCCCTACCAAACGCCCACCCACATCAAGTTTAAAATTGTGATAGCTTGCAGAGGTTTTGCAAGCATGTGGTTGCGGCATAACTTTTTTAAGACATTGATTTGCATGCAAGTTCATACCAAACAACAATGACAGTAGGACAAAACAATGAAATTATAAAACAGAAAGTACCTACATGATATAATAATGCGTGTGTTATCGAATGGGCAGTACAAACGTCATGCTAGATGGAGCGTGAGGATTCTATCTTAAATCTACTGTCGTGTCATCTCGTATACAAGAAACTGTTTCTCCATTCGTAAAAATAATAACAGTCTCTGATGCTTGTACCTCAAATAATTTACCTAACTACTATAGATTATTGCTTGCAGATATTTCGACAGTTATTATACTATTATTCGGTATTTGTCCAAAGGGCAAACGGTATGTACACTGTATTATCTTATTTTGTTTTTGCTGTTACATATATTTACTCGCCAATAAAGTTTTATTTATTTATTTATTATGATAGGTGGGGTGTGAAAACATGGGCGTCGTCCATTAAAAACAATCGATTCAAGAGAAATTTGCCTGCGGCGCCACTTTTTGGTCCACTTTTTACAAGAAAATATACTAAACTACCTACATAACGATCTTATGCACTTTGTTTTGTCCCCACATGTGGTATCCAAAAACACACCAGAAGGTAGCCTCCAAACAGGAAAACCAGCGAAGAGCTGGCGAAACAGATGGAGCTCAATGTCAAATACAAAGGAAAGAAGAAAATAGCAAACGGGAAATTACTCCCTCCTACATAATTTTAAGGTTTATCTCACCACTGTCTAATTTTAATCAATTATACAGTAAGATATGTAAATCATCAGCAAAATTGTTGATTATGACGAGCTAATCGCAGGTTCATACAAAATCGGTTACTGGTAATATCTGTAGACTATCTTATTTGACGGTCGTCGGTTAAATTCGCATTGAAACAGTTTAATTGAGTCCATTATATCTGACCGATTGCCTTAAACGAACTTCTCTACCTTTTCATCCCGGCGCGTCGACGTTCAGTTGCTCCGAATAAAATACAGTTTACTGTATTATTTTGCAAAATATTGAATGAATACGAAAACCACGAAAAACTTATGTATTTATTGTACTGCATACAAAATATGTTTCTATATTTTTAGAAGCCACATAAAAATAATTCCTTCAAACAGAAATGTATGGAAATCTTTATTTTTGAAGTAGGTACTCTGATTACGAACCGAGTCTGAATCATTTCCCATCCTTGGTCCCTTCCAAGTCCTGAACTTCATAAGACGTCTTCGAAACTTCATAGGACTGGGGAGTCACCAAATTTTTCAGAATGGGTGGCATCCTTTACAGGACACTTGAAAAAATATCTAATAAGAGTGGGAGCCTATCTTGCAACCCAATTAATCAACATATTTGATATCAATAATACAATGTAATGCGAAGTTATTTGCAGTTTATTTTAGCAAGGCAATGTGATCCTAAAAAATAAAGACTTTATTTACAATCGCCTGATGATGAGGGTGCAAATCCTCGAATACTAGTCGCGAAATCTAAAGTAATTTTTTTGTGGATTTCCAAATATTTAGTTTTTCATTTTTTCTTTAAAAATGGACTTCCACCAAGTACCTACCGGTGGTAAAAAAAACATCGAGATTTCTAAAAGAAGTGATGATTTATGTACAATTTGATCAAATTTACAAGTCTCGTGGCGGTCATTATTAAAGCTACCTGCGCAGTGAACACAATATGTGTAAGGGCGCAAGTACGCAGTTCTAGAAACATATCGGTGATCCAATCACCGTGTATCTATATTTGACAACGTCGTCACAATATTATTAATGCACCTATATTAGGGTGCTTCTTAAAATTGAAATTTCGAAATGTTACGGGACACCCCGTTATTCTGTTCTCCTATACAAAAAATGGAACTACAATTTTTTTCTGAATTTTTAAACATGGTTTAGGGGTCGCTACTCGGTGTTGAAAATTTCATAATTATATTAGTATTAAAATCAGTTTGATACAGCGGCCTGGCTGGGCCGGCTGGGGTACGCCTAGGGAAGTAGAAACTCAACTGAAATAATGTATTATGTTTGTTGCTGTATTCGATGGATATAAAATATAGAGAAAAAAAAATAAAAAAATGTTTCAATTTTTTTTTCATATACTTATTAAATTTTCTTCAAGTGGTAGCGACCCCTAATAGTTGTTGAAAAATTCTAAAAAAAATCTGTAGCATTTTTTTATAGCACAGAATAAAAAACAGGGGTGTCCCCTCGAAATTTCAAAAAAATTTTTTTTCGACCATATAAGAAGCACCCTAACCTATATTTATGTCACACGTCAATAATATTTAAATTATTATCCTAACCGATATTAAAATTTAATAACCTGACATTATTTGTCGTAATTAAATGTCAAACGGAAACATACAGGAAATAAATAAATAAATCAAACATTTCTACGCATTATTAGTAAGAAACAACTCTTGGATAGGTACATCTAGGTTAACCACTTTTAAAAGACTTAAAATATTTTCGGTTTCGGAGTCAGTCGGAGATTGGTTATTCCAAAAACGCACAAAAAACGACTGGAACCCTGGAAGCTTGGGAATCTAGCTATTGAGGATAATTATTCCTATACCATTGTGTGATGAATGGAACAAAACGATATATTTCGAGGGTTGAGGAATCGTGGCCGTCTGAGACTGACCTGGTCCGATCATTTTGACCAAATCCTCAAGGAAGGACGTACGCATGTAGGTATATCTATTTGGTAATTCTGTCCTAATTCGTTCTCTCCACAAGTCCACACCATCTAAGCTTGTTATTTTTCATTCTAGTCGCTTAACCCGTCTTACAGTCATTCTTTGTGACAGTCTCATTCCTGTTCTGTCTTTCAGCGTTTTTCCACACATTCGTCTCAAAGACCTAATTTCACCTAATTCGTCCTTCTTCAGCCATGTCTATGTCTCGACAGCATTCAGTTTCAAATAAAAATCTCTCTCGTTATTAGTAATGTTTTCCCAACTACTACGATAGCTTTTCTTTTAATTATAGGTAGCAAATACCTACTACTCACATTCTGATAATAATATTTCTCGGTATTGTACGAGTATGTAAGGGAAAAGGAAGGAAATGAAAACATCAGTGACTGTTATTTGGTAGCGGTTACCTCATAAAACTTATAACCAGGTGTACCTCATTAAATCCTTTTACTCTGCTACTTTTCAGGGAGCAACAACCATTTACCTAGTACGTCTGTTGAATCAGAACTATAGAGTATAGGTACTTGCAGATGTATACAAAAAAAAATTAGACAAAACATGTAGTGGGAACCGAAAGAGGAATAATGGGAACATTATAGGGTTTCATTTTCTTAATCATTATTTTAATGAATTTGATTTCTATTAGGTACATGATTAAAGTTGTCTTGTGATAATAGATTAAAATTAGGATTAGGACTCAAACCGCGCCCGTTCGATTGGTAGTGTCCTCTGACGATTACAACAATTCTGCTGATCGCCACGACCAGTATTTAACATAAAATTTTGTACTATCGTGAATATCTGCGAAGGACACAAATCTGTTTTGTAATCGTTGTGTTTTCTACGATTGTGCGTAGGTCTGCGATGTACAGAGTAAGATCAGGGTCATCTTTAACCTGTTGTGGCCCTTAAAGATAATGGGACCCCCAGACCCCATTAGTGGGGGCCTGACTTTAAAATTTAAGTTAGCGTGTAATAAAGCCGATGCCCCTAGTACCTACCTCTTGAGATTTCTACGGAGCGTACCCGGTATACAGGGAGAGAAACTAAAATTTGTATATGGACTAAAAGAAACAGAAAAAGAGCCGCAGGTGATTTTTTGAATGAAAAATAATAATAGGTCCGCTATCTCCGCTATTCCTCACCTAAAAAGTTGGTCAAATCCAGAATTAGTTAACTTCTTTTATTTAGATAAAATAAAATGTTGTCAACGGCTGATCGAAGCCGTATGTATTGTCAAACCAACCCTTACACACAGCGGGATGCCGTGGGCTGGAACGGGGGAGGTATGGCTGATGATAACTTACCGCTTTTCCAGGTTCCATTCTCTTCTGCACAGCACAAGGTATAATAATAATTAATTTACTAGAGCCTACCATACCAATTAACACGTCGTCGTTAATTAAGAGAATCCGCACCGTGTTACAGAAATACAAACAGACTTACTATATTATAATTTAGAATAATTGCTGATTAACCCGGCGCTGTTGGGGTTTTCATAAGTTCATTAATTTCATTAATTTCAACGAGACAGAGTTGTTTTGTATTTTAAGAAATCATTCAATAAGGTTATGAATATCCGCACACCTGTAGTTGATTCTTTTTCTTCATCATTATCAGCCTATCCCCGTCCACTCCTGAACAAAGGCCTCCTCCATTTGCCTCCACATCGTCCTGTCCTATGCAGATTGCATCCAGGTTGCGCCGACATCGGTTTTTCAATCAGAACAAACCGTAATATACTTAATGTATCAGCAAAAAACCGAGATATTTCTCGAAATGTTAGTTCCAAACGCACACTGTTCATTCAGTTCATTGGCTCAACCAAAATTGCTCTTTAAGAGTATGCATACCAACATTTTGCAAAAAACCAAAAAAACGGGAAACCTTATATCTCGACAACCGTTAATAAATTTGCTTTGGAAAAAGTAGGGTAGATGCACTGAACATTTATCTAGGGAATAACCGTAAAAGATTTTTTATATCTTGTATATATTTCTCAAAAAAAAAAATATTTTAAAAACACCCCTGATCTTTTTCCCGAAAGTCGCGGAGTAAATTTTTTTTGTAGTGATAATATGCATAAAAATCTAGGGAATACCCGTAAAGGTTTTTTGATGGACGCAGAATTAACCCCAAAAAATGGAAAAAAAGCCATTTTTACCATTGTATCATGCGAATGTTCACGCAATTTTGAACCTTAATGCCGTGGGAAATGACTGTGACGTCATACTTGGTGCCAAGCACTTAATAACACAAACACATTATAAGCAGATACAAATTAGTTTGGCAAAGTCTATTTTCTAGATGAAGATGCCTTAAAATATAGTCATAGTTTTCCATTTTTGTGTTACTCCAGGTTCGAAACAGGACGTCCAAAATCTAGAAACGGACGTAAAGAAAAATTATGTTACGGAAATTTGTTAATAAAATAATGAATATAATGATATATCTACAGTACCTTAACCCTTTGCAGGCGTCTTCAAAAATATCGCATGGCATTGTAAAGTAAATCCAACAGCATTGTGTATTATTGTAACGGTAGGCAGGCACCAAAAATATTATATTATTACCTTGAATAAAGTTTTCTGCAAAATAACAGGAATATCTGAACATTAGCGACGAAAGTCTAAAAGTCACATTTTCACATTTAGAGGAAAACTGTTTAGATAAGTTTTTCTAGACATTTTAAAAGATTGGAACAAACTGGATCAATGTAGCACTTTTTCATGTTTTTTATTTTATTTTATTTCATCTAAGAAACACAGTCAATACAACAGTACATACAATAAAATATCACTAACTAATAGACCAGTGAAGGTTTTGCAAATTACCAAAACAATACAAAAAGAACCCCTAACTATGTAAAAGTGAAATAATGTTAAATAAAGTCGAAGTTAATACCAATAAAATCAATAAAAGAAAATTCAAGACTTTCAGTCGAAACCGTAAAATCGAGTCAGTGTGTGCGTCACATCTCCGTCATTGCTTCATTACCAGTATAGAAAGTTCTCAGTGCTGTTTTTAATTGTCCCAGAATCTGTTTCGTCTTTTTGATAGTTGACAGTGTAACTATTGGATTCCTTGACAATTTTCACTAAATCTCGCCAAAAGTAGACTTCTGAATTTCAAGCACTAAGGTATATTGCAAGTATGTAGATATTACATTATTTGTTGGGTTTGTTTTGAGGGGAAACGCGGACGATACGCACCATAAAGTCCATCTCAGTATATTTTCTACAATAAAACTAAAGTATATTATACTACTAGAGAGGTAGAGGTAGCCTTGTAGTACACAACCTTAGCTTGACCGAAAGGGGGACAACGGCGGTGTAGGGTTAAGACCGCTTGCATAGAAAAGAGAAAATCGTGACATCTTTGTGTTAGATGTGATTTATTTTATTTTATTATGTTCACAGACCGCACAAAAAATAACACTTTTCGCCAAATTCAAAGAAGTGGTTAGTTGGCAGACATTGTCTATAGTAATAAACCCGTCATTTGGTATAATGTACATTATATTATCAAATAATTTATTTCGGTATTTATAGATTTTCTTGAATTTTTTAGAATATTTTTTACCTGCCTGCTTAAAAGTTTTATAGGTAGGTAGGTATATCTATAAAACGCGACTCCTCTAAATGATACGGCATTTTGACTTCAATCCTGAATGTTCTGTCTACAGGTTCTTGCTGTAAGTTCATTTTTATAACGTAATATCTCCCACACACGACTGGTTTACAGGCACTTCCGTGTCCTTCGCCAGGCCAAGATTAATTCAAATTTATTGAGTATTTACAAAAAAATTGTAATACCACTAAGGAGCACTAATGTTCTATGAGCCAACTTATTTGAGTGCACGGAGCAAGACGTACTAATGCATAATCTAATGCCTTCCAAAAATCCAGAAAAATGATTATTTTTCGAAGTAAACAAGCACAAAAAATGTGCTTGCAATTAGACAACAGTTGGACGAAACGCTTCCTATGCTAGAGTCCTAGGACTACTCCGAGAAACCCACTATGACCATGGCTCCAATTGAGGAATGATTTGCGAAACATGCCGGAACATGTGGATGCAAATAGCTCAAGTGTGTTTGGCATGGAAAGGGATGGAGGAGGCCTATATTCAGGAGTGGAGATGGCTACAGTTTGGAAAACAAGTAGTCTAGACTCTAGAAAACAGAAGCAAAGAACCACAAGTCCAGATATAAGCTATGACGCACTTGTAAATAACCTGATAAGTAGCATAGCTTAAAACCCAATTCTTCTAAGTCCACACTTTCTTTGTATGTAAAAGTGAAACATTTTATAACAAGTTCACCTGATGTTTTGGACAATATCCAAAAGGATTTAACTTAAGTTTCCCGACCCAACTATGACGTCACGGTAATTTCCCATGGCATTAAGGTTCAAAATCCCATGAACAATATGTTTCAGAACAACAGTTTTTGTCTTTCGGAAAAAAGATCAGAGTTGTTTTTTCACAATTTTTTCTATACAAGATATACAGGGTGTTTGATATATGGATGTATATATTTTCAGGGGTGGTAGTAGAGGTTATTTGGCATCTTTTGAGCCAAACTTAACTTAGTCCAAAGTCGCACGGTTCTCGAGTTATTCGAGATTTTAACTTTTTATCGAAAAACCCCGAATTACTCAAGATTTGACCCAATAGTTTCGTAAGTATAGGTACCTACTCAGTTCTGTAATTATTTTTTGTTTCTTGAATATGTGCTTGGTCTATTAAAGTCATTAGTTTCAATCTAAAGAAACAATAATGATAAAAAATATCGAATTAAAGTTTCGATAAATAGTTATTTAAAAAACGAGTCTCGACTTTAGATGAGATTTTCCTTAAGAAGAAAATTTCCTTAAGATTCAGAAATTTGGAAAAAACTTCTCTGATTTATGCTCTTTCAAATGATGTACAAAACATAATAATAAAACATTATTTTCATAAAGATATGATACGATAACTTCATGAGATCACTACAAATTAAAGCAAAGTTTGGCTCAAAAGATGCCAAATGACCTCTACTACCACCCCTGAAAATATATACATCCATCTATCAAACACCCTGTATATATATTTTTACGGTTATTCCCTAGATAAAGGTTCAATGAATCTACCCTATTTTTTTCCAAAGCACATTTAGTAAAGGTTGTCGAGATCTAAAGTCTCCCGTTTCTAGAAATCATTGAAATGTCCATATGTATATTCTTGAGTAGCATAGCTTAAAACCAAATTTTTTTAAGTCCACGCTTTCTTTGTAAAAGTGAAACAAGTTCACCTGATGTTTTGGACGATATCCAAGAGGATTAAACTTAAAAATGAAATTAATATTTAGTTGAAAGAAACTATTATAAATCAATCTGGGGGGAATTTGCATTTTAGAAGTTAATCCCCTTGCGGGACACGAACCGACAATAGGAAATTGTAGAATTTCTTTTACACTACAAATAATATAATCCCTTCCTGAATATTTAAATAATTCATTATTCTGGCAAAAGCGTCTAAGTCACATAATCAACGTACATAATTCTGGTGGAAATCGGGTATGTTTGTAACGTACGGCTGTGGTAACTTTTTTAAGTTGTTCGAGTATATGAGCAGTTTAAAGCACATTTGTAGATTTTCACGGCCTTTGTTTTCTCTACTCCATTCTTCTCGGGTGTACCGTGTGTAGATTGTCGATGTTGTCGAGCTTTCGGCCTACTTGCTGAGGCCATCTTTAGGACTTCAACAGCTTCAGCTACAGTCGAAAAGTGATCGACAAAAACACATCTTTTCATTAAAATTATGAGCCTACAATTTTTTTTATGTTGTCATCAATAGGTGTCGACATTTTTAGAATTCGCTACTTTAAATAAGTTATTAAGTTTACCAGTTATATTGAGGTCCTTTATGTTAAATTTGTACGTTTTCTTTAATAAAGTGAATTGGTAAATATTGTAGGTAGTACAAATATTATTATGTAGAAACGAAAATACTTCGCTAAATAAAAGTTAATTTACCATAAGAATGTACGTACCCACCTACAATAATTATACGTGTAAAGATAAGGAAGTTTAAAATAATATAATTAATTTGACTATTTTGGGCGCCGTTTAGCGATAAAATCAACCCATGGGCACCTTACATTTTTATTTATCACCATATAGGATTGTCATAAGCAGTGATAGATTTTAAATCACCACATAGGATCGTCACAAACAAAATAATAAAAATAAATGTACTTAACCAATTTTGGCTAACCCGCGCTATTGGCTGACCACTGACCGACCCGTAGGTACGCACAAAGAGTTGAGTCTTCAGCAACCTCCTGAACTATCTTTTCTCTCTACGTACCCATCGAACCGCGTCATGTTGACGGGCTACAGCTAGTATAGTTATAATCCCCGGCCGGACAGGAAAGTTCAAGGTATTATTAATTTGCATCGGACTTAGCAGAGAAATGAATTAAATTCACAATTATTCTGTGGTCGTTATAAAATAATAGGGCAGAATGGGTTAAATTGGTTAGTCGGTAGCCTGTTTGGTAACGCGCTCGACTGTCAATCTAGAAGGCGCGGGTTCGATCCCCGATGCCAACCTACTCCACTTCACGACACAAGCTTTTCAAGCTTACTGCGAAGTGTACAAAGGTGTATTTGGGTTTATTTCGATAAACCCAGATTCATTTTTAAAAACAAAAAAAATTACCGTTTTGAACTTGTTGGTCATGTGTCATGTCATGAGTTACCTTGCGATTCTTATGCCGGGTCTACACTTCTCAAGTTTGTCAAACCTCTACAAGCCATCACAAATTTAAACGTGTTGGTAGGGCTTTTTGCTTTGCTTGTATAACGTAAAGGCTTGCTAACACTTGTGGCCGATCCGATCAAGTGGCGTTTTCTTCGCAAATCAAAGGAAACTTGCGAGGTGTCTGCGTGTTTGCACGGGGTTATGACGTCACCGCTCTTTTCAGAGCACCTGAGAAAAATGGGTCAAATTAACATTTTTGATTAATTATTATAAATTAACAGTGAATTAAAATTACATTTGATTATTTTATTTGTAATTCTAGTAAGTAGAACTATCGATTTAGTATATTTTTCGATCGATAAAAAAATGCATGTACCCAATACTCAAAGATTTTTCTATTATGAATATTCCAGAATTCCATAGACGAATGATAGTGCCGTGTATCTGTGGTGTTCCCCTCAGCTCTGGACAGGGCCGGCAAGAGGGACCATGACGGAGTAGGTATGATGGTTCCAGGAACATAGACCACCGGATGTGGGTTCAGATTAGTTTTTTATCCAATGACCCGTGCCCTTTGCTTAGATTTGTATGGAACAAAGTTATCATTGTACGCTGTTCGTTGAATTCGTGAAAATACATTTTTTTTAAATGCTTCTTCTTTGTCTTTTTATGGATCTGTCGATCTGTTCCTCTCAGATTACTCAGTCTCTTGGGACGAGGCCAGGCTGTCTTTCCACCGCGTAGGCGGCATTCCACGTGGGCGTCGTCCAGACGGTAATTCTTTGGCTGCCGTGTTCACCAGTCTATTGCTGCTCATTCTGTCTATGTGGCCACTCCAGAATCTTCGCCGGGATCTGCTCCAGTGCACTATGTATTCCTAAATTCACTTAATAATATGAAGTTCCACAATTAATTACTTTAATCCCGATGTTTTCGACCATTGGTAGGTACTTGGTGGAAGTCCATTTTTAAGGAAAAAATGAAAAACTAAATATTCAGATTTCAATCCACATAAAAATGACTTTTGCTTTCGCGACTAGTATTCGAGGATTTGCACCCTCATCATTAGGCGATTGTGAATAAAAAAAACAGTAAACACTATCTCTGTATTCCTGTTACTTTATTCACAATCGCCTGATGATGTAGATGCAAATCCTCGAATACTAGTCGCAAAACAAAAGTCTTTTTTTTTGTTGATTTTAATCTAAATGTTTAGTATAACTAACTTGGTAGTTAGTACTCAATTATTTATTTAATTTTCATAAAGTAGTTCACCGATTCAACCAACTACATTCTGAACTAGACAAATTGATTTCGGACGTACCTATAGTTTATAAAAAAACCTCAACGTTCGTTACAATAATTCTTTATTTTGTGATTATAGACTGGACTTCCCCTTCGTATCTCCCATGTATCTCCCATGTATCTCCCATGTATCTCCCATGTATCTCCATCTTATAGTCTACAATAAACATTACTATTTGTATTATTGTTATGTGATTCCTGTTATTGACCGGAAAACATAAACTTTTACACATAACCAATACACCTCAAAGCTTTACAATGTAGCGAACGATACATTTCTATTTATTTCAAAACACAAAACTAACAGCAAAAAAATCCGTGTAACATAACGGGTTAGGGAGAACTGAACTCAAAAAATCTGTACTATCTCCGAACTCCGCGATTCAAATAGATTGTAACTAGCTCGACTGTTAATGGGGTGGGCACTGGTTCAATCCTCGATGCCGACTTACTCCACTTCACGACACAAGCTTTTCAAACTAATTGTGAAGTGGGCAAATATGTATTTGGCTTTATTTCTATAAATCAGAGTTCATTAAAAAATCTCATGGGGATCCCTTGGTTGTAAAATTTGCCCCCAACCTTTTTTGATAATTTTTGAGTGTCCTGTACCTACCCAAGAGTCAGATTTTCAAAAAACCTCTGTAAAGACATTACAAAATATGTTTTTCACCAATGAGGTTTGTTCTGTTCTATCCTATAAATAGAAAAAAAAAACATCTCATGTCCACTCTCCAATTAAGAGCACCCGCGGCATACACCAACAATAAAGCCTGTCAAAAAAAAACAACTAAAACCAATGAATATATATTTATGCCTAGGATAATATTGTGCATATATTTTCATGCACACACAGCATTCACCGGTTACCCCATTATTGGTATATATTAGTAGTAGCACTACAGAGAATTGTGAATGTTGTGAGATTAAGTACTGCACCTTAACTATTAGACGGCGAGAGGTTCATGACCTTCAGGCATGAGAAACATCGACGCAAAGTTTTCTCAAAATACATTTGTATCCGTAATCTATACTCATTATTAATTGTCAAATTATTGTACAATCTGACCTGGAAAATTCGTGTAGGCAAATAACATGAAATAAATAAATAAATAAATAATGATTATAATAGAATTCCAATAGCAACATGTAGGTAGGCTAGGGAGACCATACATTCTGTTAGCATCGGGACTCTCTTAATAAAATACAGAAATTATTCATTAACGTACCAGTCTACTAGTAACATAGATACATACATACCTACATACATCTTCTTCCCCTTCTATCCTTGGTTGGATCGGGGTCTCAAAGCATCTGTGTATCTTCGCCAGAGGTCCCTGTCACTTGCAGTTTCCAGGACCTCTAGCCACATTAATTACTAGTTATTATGTTAAAATTTAACACACTGTGTATACCTATCATTAGGTACTTTGTATTCGTCATTGTTGAATCTTAATTTCTAGAATAATTTGAATTGAAAAAAGTTAATTGTAATGTAGAATTATGTGAACTCACTTCGAGAGGAAGCATGATGGGCGTTCCGACCCTCTCGAGTCGGCTTTCGCTGGCTGAAGTGATCACATTATACCCAGGGCAACGTTCACCCATTCCAGCGCAGCCTGCTATCAAACGTGTAATTTTTGGAAGTAGTTGTAAATACCCATATATGCTAAAGCTCGAAATTGTTTCACACTCCCCAAATTAGAAATTTTGTGATTGTTTTTTTTAATGATTGTGTAGTGTATTATTCTAGGCATAGTGTACTGATGATTTTTTTTTATTTCACATCAACCGGCGCAAAGGTATTTTTATTTTTATGCTATAATGCCGGTAGGTACTTAGCGGGCGTCAACACGATTCCCATCAAGTTATCTATTGGATAAAATAATAGGTATAATAGTTTCTAATCTGACGTAAACTAATTAGAAATGTTACCCTCGGCTTTCCGTCTGCAGAAACCCACTCTTCGCCACTGGTACCTAGTACCCCTGTAAAAGTTAGTAATAAAGGATAAAATAAATAAATAAATGTCTGGTCACCCTAGTTGTAGGTGTATTTGCAAGTCAATCCCAAGGTGTTAGGTGTGGGCTAATTATTGTACAGATATTTATAGTTAATATATTTAAATAAATTAATAAATAGATTGATTTAAATAAATTAGTTACAAGAGGAAAAATCAACTTGTTAAATTCCCATACATCTACATCAAAACATCAATTTATCTCACGACCACACATTCTCAAATATTACTGACAAAATTCACTTTCCCTCTCATATACAGGTTGTTTGATGGATACAGATTTCTTAAGAGGTGATAGGTAGTTGAGGTCATTTTGGCAATTTAGCTCCAAACTTAGCTTGGTCCAAAGCCAAATATTCGAGATTTTCACTTTTTATCGAAAAGAAGAAAAAGTGAATTACTCAAGTTTTACCCCAATATCATCGTAAGTATCTACTTATTTATAATTTATAATATACTTCTTTTTTGTTACTTGAGTATGCCTGTTAAGAGTATGCATACCGACATTTCAAAAATTTGTAAAAACGGGAGACCTTATATCTCGACAACCGTTACTAAATATGCTTTGGAACAAAATAGGGTAGATGCATTGAACCTTTATCTAGGGAATAACCGTAAAAGATTTTTTTTATCTTGTATAGATTTGTCAAAAAAATATTTTAAAAACACCTCTGACCTTTTTTCCGAAAGACGGAAACTCGTTTCCCGAAAGTCGCGGAGTAAAAATTTTTTTTTGTACTAATAATATGCATTAAAATCTAGGGAATAACCGTAAAAGTTTTTTGATAGACGCAAAATTAACCCCAAAAAATGGAAAAAACGCTATTTTTACCATTTTATGATGCGGTTGTTCACGCGATTTTGAACCTTAATGCCGTGGGAAATGACTGTGACGTCATTTTTGGTATCAAGCTCTTAACTCATTAGTTTCAATCTGAAGAAGTGAAAATGATAAAAAAATATGAGAATAAATGTAGAAAAATAGTTATTTCAATAACGAGTTACGACTTCGGCAGGGATTTTTCTTAAAAATAGAAAATGACTTAAAATTCAGGAATCTGCGATAAAATTCTCAACTCTTTCATATTATATAAAAAAAAAAACATTAGTTTCGTTATCCTCGATGGAATAACTTAAAGATTTAATTCTAATTTTTAGGCAAATTTCCATACCTGCTGTAAAAGAGAAGAAGAAACTAACAGTAGTGTCGAAACGCCGATCAAATGTTAATCTACATTCTACACACAGTTTGCCCAAAAGCCAAACAGATATGTCAAGTGTTCACAATGAAAACCGTATGCCTCATCCACATGCTGGCCGAGCTACCACGTTCTTTGTGTTCATGAGTAAAAAGGCGTTAACCGTCGGTTACGTATACAATACAATACGCACGTCTTTTTTACTCATTCACACAAAAAAACGTGGTAGCTCGACCAGCATGTGGATGAGGCATTAAACGATTAGTTTGCTTTTCGGTAATTAATTAGTCAAGTATTTGTTTAGTGCGAACCACATTTTGAGAATAAGTTTCAGTTTGACACGATCCGTTGGGCGCTGATAGGTTGATATAGAAAAGACAGTGTCGTTTATGTTATCATTTTCTGTGTTTATTTTCCCAAACGGACAAGCGGACACACAACGCACGGTCGCAATTTCAAATAAAAACAAACTGAAACGGACGTTTATTATAATATGCTAAAAGAGCAGGCATATCCTAATGAAAAAAAAAAAAAATTCAGGCCTTAGATCTCGATAACCCTGTAAATATGCATTGTAAAAGTACATTGAACATATATCTAGTGCATGACCGCAAAAGATTTTTTATATTATCCATAGGTTACTCGAAAAAAATGTGAAAATACCTCTGATCTTTTTTCCGAAGATTTGCAATTTCTATTTGCAAAAGCAATTTGTTTCACAAAAGTCGCAAAGAACATTTTTTTTTCTTAGTGATAAAATCTAGCGAATTACCGCATTTTTTTCAGATTACAAAAAAAAAAGTTGTTTTCAACATTTGATCATGCGATTTTAAATTTTAATATCGCGGAAATTTTGACATGATACTCGTCCTCTTAACAAAATGTAGGTGAAATAATTCAAATATTTACCTGGCATTGATTAAGATGAAAATTATACTCTGAGTAATGTCTCATGTCCGTTTCACAGAAAATGTACAAGTTATTCACTATTCTTTTTTATTTTTAAATGCATTTCTGACATGTGCGAAAATACCCACAAATATTTTATATTTTTTTAACACGTTGGTGTAGGCCAATGATTTATTAATTATTTTTCAACATAAAAAACAAGATATTAGGTATAATTATTTACAATCGCCCGAGACTGACCTGGACCGATCATGTCGACTAGATCCTCAAGGATGGACGCGTTTTGTGTAAAAGGAATCGGAAGGCGTGTATGGCAAATTGCATGAATGTGGCAGAAGCTAGGAGTGTGTGTAAGGATAGTAGGGCAATCTGGCGCTCTGTCCTCTCTGCCTATCCTGCAAGGGACGTAGTGTGAAGGTGTAGATAGATTGATATACCTATGATAATAAATAATGCTCACTAAGGCGAGCTTTTCGCTATAAAGCGATCTCTTCCAGCTGACCCAAGATAAAATAATACTTATTAAGAAAATGTAATGGAATCAAATTGTTTTGCGGGTGTGCCGTGTGCGCATATAGTTTGTGCCTGTATCTCTTCCATCAAGAAATAAAACAACAAACATATTACACCTACTCAAGCAATGGAATATTTTATGGACCTGTTTCGTGGAACTGTCCACAGCAGGCTGGCCACACGTGAGATTGTGAGATGTCTTCCATCAGGTTATCTTATAACAGTTATACCTATTTATTTTATAGCTTGTGACAGTCATCAAGATGTGAAGTGTATTTGTTGGAGAATGGAGATATTGATAATTGGCGGACAAATTAAACGTAAACTTAATGCGCCCGCTACACGCTCGCGAGTCACCACGACCTTTTGGTATTCATGAGTAAAAAGGCGTCAAAGGTCGGTTACGTACACGACAAGACAAACGTTCCATCCGCACCCCTTTTTACTCATGAACACCAAAAGGTCGTGGTGACTCGCAAAAGTGTAGCGGGCGCATTAGGAGTGTGTAGGTATGCATAATATGTAGATATATGTCGCAGGAATAGACTATCCACCGAGATTTGGTTAGCTATTTAACGCATAAACCAGCCATATATTTTTTTTTAATTCCCTATACATAAACTTGCTAAGCCGGTAGATGGCGGTAGGCGACAAGTGAAGTTTTTAATACTTATCTTCTATTACCGACGTGTTACAGTATTTTTCTACCTGTCACAATTTATTTTTTGTGAGAACATTATCTCAACAGATATACAGCTCTGGAGGTCTGGGTTCGATCCCCGGCCGCGGCGGATGGATTGACTGGAATTGGTGAATGTTACTCAAAGTTTAATGTGATCACATTAAACCAGCCGACGATCAGTCATAATCCTGATGGAAAGTCCATCCTTTGCTGTATATCTGTTGAGATAACTACTTGTTATTCAACTACGACATATATTTTAAATAATATACCCATATACATCTTTGTACACTTCACAGAAAGCTTGAAAAGCTTGTGTTCTGAAGTGGAGTAAGTCGGCATCGGGGATTGAACCCGCTATCGCCAGATTAACAGTAGAGCGCGTTACCAACCAGGCTACCGACCACCTCATGTAGAAAGTTCGATTTCCTCCCAAAAAATAAATTGTGCGACTTTTAGAAAATATTTGGACTTGTACCGCTTTTCTCATTGACTATCTGAATGGAGTTTGTCGTGTTTTTCCACGTAAGTTAGTGTAAGTCATTAATTATTTTAATGCCATCATTTTCTCACACCTATAGCCCACCAGGATTGTCGATATTTTATTCAAATAAAATACATATTATTTAATAAATAATTGATAAAAAAAAGTAGGTAATATGTAATAATTACGACATTCCTTCACGAATTTTACATAATCCTATACTAATCATATTATAATAGTTAGGTGCGTTTCTTTTAGATCGCTGAGAAGAATGTGCGGAAAAACGTTGAGATATAGGTTAAGAAATGAAGTGATCAGAGATTTGATAAGTGAATGTGGTTAACTGGAAGAAATCGCAGTTAAGTTTACCCTAGTGAACAACGATTTATAATCTTCGCTATGTCCATTTTTTATATTTATATTTATTTCTTGTTCACTTAAAGATAAAATAAATTAATAAAAATGTCAAACAGGTGTTCTAACTAGAATGAAAGTGAACAAGTTGAGATGGTTGGGACATGAATAGAGGTGACGAATGATGTAAGGATAACGAAGAAAATATACCTGGGAGAAAGAAGAGGTATTAGGAAGCGCGGCCGCCCAAGAATCACGTGGCTTGACCATGTAGACCAGATTCTCAAGTACCTACACGGATACGGACGGATGTGTTTTGAATAAAACGAATCGTAGAGTGTGTATGACGAATTGCATGAATGCGACGGAAGCTAGATGTGTGTGTATGGCTGATAAGAAAGTATGGCGATCTGTTCTCTTTGCCTACCCCGCAAGAGAATCGGAGTAAGGTAATAGAATTAATAGAATACTACTTTCATCCAATCGCACACAATATCTCTCACATCTCAATGCGTTACATAGTGACAATGTTTACATTTGATTTATATATTTATTTATTTTGTCTCCACTTTAATTACATGAGCCGAGTGATCTACTACAGATGGCCATAATAATATTAATATACTAGTGATGTCATCCAGATTCCAGACTTATGGATCGCACAACACAATCACCAGAGTGACTAGGATAACGATATTGCTTATATCAAATCGTTGCGGATATTTTTTTAATGATCTTGCATGACATTCATTTTCAATGTCAAAATATTTATTTACTGAAGTATTTATTTATTCACATAAAATAAGTTTTAATGACATTTTTTTGAGTAATCTATACAAGATTTAAAAAATCTACGGTCATTCCCTAGACAAAGCTTCAATGTATCTACTCTATTTTTTTAAAGCATATTTAGTAATGGTTGTCGAGATCTCCTTTTTGTAGAAAATTTTGAAATGTCAATATGCTTACTCTTATAAATAGTTAAAACGTTTATCATTTTGTTCAAATTTATACGTGACTTTCGAAGGATTTTCAAAACTTTTGATCTTCTCTAAAGACGTCAAATAGACAGAATGGTAGACGGTTAAAGAGGAGTCGCCTATGTATTATTACTACAAAGGAAAGTAACTCCTTTGTATTTAACACGTATCTTCGTCCTTTGATCTCGCAGCAAAATAAAAATCAAAATAGCGCCTTTAAGATTTGAATATGAAAAAATATGCAGTTGGTTTGAGCGCGAGGTTCTAACCAGGAGGTGTCGGATCGAATCCTTGTGTTGATGTATTCTGCATTTGTCGACGTAAGATTTTTAAAAGACATTATTGATCTTTCAATAGCCTACGTCTTGGCCAGGATTCTGCCCCATCGAAACTCCAAATAATATGTGGTCTGAAAGTTCTCCCGTCCAAAACCGATTCCCGGACATAGGCGATTTACTACTTACCTAACCTTAGTAGGTAAGTACCTACCTACATTTAATTTAAATTCAAAAATCTGTTTTCGATTAAATTCCGAAAAAAGCAACGCCTGTTTTAAATTCGTTCCACACACGCGATAAAAAAAATCAAATGAAATTTTAAGGAGGACCTTTTTTTTCTTAGAGAGGAGAGTCGGGTAAAGAGAAAAAGAATGTATCCAATATTGTTATTAGTTTGAAAATACATAATATCGACCCTTGCGTAGGGGTGGGTCGTCTCACTTCGATGTGCCTCTAGAGAAAATCGATGTATACTTTAGAACAGCGTAATAAATTTTAAAAACTGGGTTGGGTACGTACTCTTTACTCGTAAAACCCAAAAAATATCGTATATCTAAAGAAATCGTAGGTAAAAAAAGCACTGCCCTCTCAACTACCAAATCAGGGTAAGAAGTTGGTCCTGGCTGGGGCATGTCTTGAGAATGCCAGATGATTTGCTATGATTTGATGATTAGATGATTTCGCCTAAATTTTTGGTTTCATGAAACTACCTACATGTTGTTTTGTAATTAAAGTCATTTTTCTCTGTAATCGTAAAAGGTAAGTACTTATTTTTTGATCGTCTACGCCCTAACCAGGATTCTGCTCTATCGTTACTCAAAATACGTGGGTTGAGAGTTCTCCTTTATAAAAAACTAATTCCTGGACATATGCTTCTTCTTCTGGCAAATCTAAGATCTGTGTTGACAGGTGTCAGTCCTGGTCTTGCGACGAGGACGTCCAGTACCTATGCAATATTACTAAATGTATTAAGGAAATAAGCATAATTTCCGAAACATCGATAAAAAATTACATCCCTTTATTTCAATTGAAGTAGAGAGGAGAGTGGGGCAATATAGGAATACCAGTCACCTAAGGATTCTTTTGTCGCCTTGTGTGTTATCTATAGATGTCTCTAGTATCTCCTCGGTACATTTTGTCAGTAGAAAGTATTCATTGCTTACTTCTAATTCTAATAATATATGCCCATACAAAGTATAAATCACCACCTTGCTTATTCTCTCAACAGGGGATGGTGAAATATTTGAATTTCGAATTAAAACAGGGAGGGCGTTTATAAATTTATTTTTTTATTCGTTTGTACATAGAAGTCAAGAAGATTTTGTCGGATATCGAGTTATGGTAATTTTAGGATATGCCAGTAAGTAGCGACAGGTGTGCGACTATCACAAGTAGCACTAGAAATAAAAAACATTCATTACGAGATGTTATGAGCCATTCCTTAATCCATATTTTACGGGACATTCTTAAATAATTAATAATTATCTTCTTTTCATGTCCCCAAACAGGAGTGACATGCACGCCCGAGGACGCACTACTGGCGAATGCCGGGGGTGTCCGGGTGGCCGAACATTGGAGATACAAAATTTGATAGTGTTCCGGACACGGAAAGTAAGTAAGTATTATCTTAAATAATTATTACTATTATAACATCAGCAAAAAATGGAAGTTGGTTCTATTCTTACGCCAATAATATTTCGTTAGCTCGGAGAGAATAATTAAAGGCAAGTCCAACCATGATGACACCAGACACACATTAGAAGCAAGTAAAAAATAGTATTAGTATAAAAAAGTTCTCCTTTAGCCCTGCTCTCTCCACATCTGGATACAGGCCTAGTCCTAAGAAGCTATTAATTGTTAATTAGTTATAACTTTAGGTTAGTATCCTAACTATACTGTGTGCATAAACCATTGTAATAATTTTATATGAAAACTATACTTCGCCAATTGATATCGTTATTAAATATGCTGATATAGACGGCTGCATAAGTTCAACATTTAATCATTTCAGCAGCTTGTCGTTGAAAATAAATAATTTTGAATTGTTAAGCGGAAATCTGGAATTGGAAAATAAATATAGTTTAAATTTGAACCCTGTTTTCAATTTCATTTCCATACACCCTGCGCCGTGTATCGAGGAGGTTTATGGATTTACACGAATGTCTAAAAACGTTTTTTTTTTCTTTACTTCGACGACAATATTGTGCTTAAAGAAATATAAATCGGAATTCTATAAAAAAAGGTTCCCAATATCCACCCACTCCCCCCCCCTCGTTGTATCTTCAATTCAAACATTCCTTCCCTGAATAAAATTTACGACACTAACTTTTGCATCTTATTTGTCGATTAAAAGAAATCGGGGGGTTTGCCTTGAGGAAATTTGTAGAGACCTCTGTCGTAGATTGTTGAAAGTAGGAGTTCTTCTTTATTGTTCTACCACCGAAGCAGATATGGATTGATGTACGCCGACAGGAAATAAAACAAACTGTGAATATCTTATTTTTTCTCACTTTGTCATTCTTGATAAATTTGAATAGGACACGAGGTAGTTAGTTGCTAAGTTTATATTGTGTCCGTTTGTTAATCAAATGGGTGTGAGCTTAGCTTCTAATTACGACACAAGCTTTTCAGCTTACTATGAAGTGCGTAGTGCTTTCTGCCTATTCAATTAACGAATGCTTCTACTACTACTATATTATAAGTACATATCCCATAAATAAGGTTTTCTTCTATTTATTTAATATTTAAGTGATCAAGAAATACATATAAACATAAAAAATGAACATAGTACAGATTATAAATCGTCGTTCACTAGAGCGAACTTATCGCAGAACTGCGATTTCTTCCAGTTACCACAAACATAAAAATAAAAACGCACACTTTATATTTGCTTAAAGATGTATACCTATGACATTCAGAATAGGTGGCGATTCTTATTACTGAAAAAGATGTGGAAGATCATATTATTTTTTCAGAACACTCCAAAAATATAAAAAAAGAGTGGAGAGTGTTACTTCCTATACTAAGGGTCTTAGAATTCACCATTTTATTGTAACTTATAGATTCAATTAGCGGAAAAATCATGGCGCAATTAACGTCATCATCATTGTATCTCGACATGAAAAAGACGTCCTGAAATTCTTCAGAGGAATTCAAGTGTAAATTTTTGTAATTAATTGGTGAACTCTGTAAACAAAATAATTATTTGTTCAAGGCAACAGAGTAATCAATACCTTTACATTGAACTTCCTGATATTTCGTTATTTTAATTTTCTTTTCTTGAAAGCCCGATAAAGAAATTTTCATTAATTAAACTTTTGTTGACCGAAACGAGCGATATTTTTCAACTTACTTACTTACTTACTTTCCGTGTCCGGAACACCATCAAATTTGAAACCCCCAATATTCAGCCACCCGGATAGCCCTGGCGTTCGCCAGTAGCGCATCCTCGGGCGTGCATGTCGCACCTATTTGGGGACATGAAAACAGGTGACTGTGGTCCTGTTTGGCACCACACTCACAGGTGTCTTCCTCTCTGTAACCCCATTTTTTGAGGTTGCTGTAACAACGGGAGACACCTGTTCTCAGTCTATTGAGTGACCTCCATGTTGGGTACGACAGGCTGTGACCAGCTGCCATTCCCTCCATTGGAGGTAACTGTGTGGGCCCAGTACTTTCTCGCCAGAGGTGCACCCGGCGGGCCTCCGGGGGGCCTTCTATCGGGACTGTCGTCTCCATAAAGCTTCTCCTCGACTTAAGTCTGCAATGACGTGTCTGGGAACCGTACATTGGGTGTCTTGGGTCTGCTCGCTGTTTGCCTCGTTCAATTTCTGCTGCAACATGCCTTCTAGTTGCGGGAGGGGCAATACCCACTATAGGGTAGAGTTCTTTGGTGGGTGTTGGTTTCAGACAGCCAGAAATGATTCTAGCTGTCTCATTTATTGCCACGTCCACTCTTTTTGCATGTGTCGAGTTGTACCATACTGGTGCAGCATATTCGGCAGCAGAAAAGCACAGTGCCAGGGCCGATGTTCGCAAAACATGGGGTTGAGCTCCCCACTTGGTGCTGGTAAGTTTCCTTATGATGTTGTTCCTGGCGCATACTTTTCCCTCGACCCCTTCGCAGTGTTCCTTAAAAGTTAGAGAGCGGTCTAGGTGGACACCCAAGTATCTAGGTAAGTCACTGTGTTCCAGCTCCTGACCCTGCCACCACACTTTAAGTTTTCTTCTCGCGTCTCTATTTCGGAGATGGAAGGCACAGACCTGAGTCTTGGATGGGTTCGGCTTGAGGTGATTTTCGTCGTAGTAGATCGCCAAATCCTGGAGAGCGGCTGATAGCTTTCCTTCCACTTCGTCAAAGGTTTTGGCCTGTGCTGCTACAGCAGTGTCGTCTGCGTAGATGAATTGTCGTGTTAAAGGGTTAATGGGCTGATCATTGGTGTATATATTATATAGAATGGGTGCAAGCACACTGCCCTGTGGCAATCCATTTTTCTGGTTTCTCCAGCGACTTTTTTTGGAGTGCAGTGTTACAATTTTTCAACTTACAGATTCTCTTTTATTGCATAACATTATTGGCCCTCAAATTTTTGATATTATATTGTGCTAAATATATTGCAAGAGTATATTGTGAGAAACATGGTTCGTAGCTTGGAGTTGAACGCGATCTTCTTCTTCTGCGTCGATGTCGTCACTGCTGAGGGTCGTGACCATCCTCTCTCCTTGTCCGCTTTACGTTCTGGATTGTTGTTCTCCACCTCTCCCGACACACCACCGTATGCATTGCTCCAACCACTGATGTACCTGTGAACGCGATAGATTATATCAAATAACAAAGTATAGTTGGATTTCAGGTCTATAGATCTGACCAGGGGGGGTACTTTGTAAGCTTTCTCACCCAAAACACGCAGATAAAATGTTTATGGAAAATGACCCTTATGGCGATATACATAAGGGGGTTTTTCGTGTGAATTTTATCTGCGTGTTTCGGGTGAGAAACCTTTAGAAAGTTTCAGTACTGAACTTAAATAGATGTAGGTAATCGAATAAAATTTCGATAAAACTAAAATCAACTTTTAGAGAAAAAAATCGTTACTGTGATTTTTTTTTGTTTTTCTAGTATAGCGCTAAATGCAGGAATATCTTCTAGTCAATCTGCTTAAAAAATATGTAAAAATAATGAGGTAAGCAAATAAAAATATACATAGATAAATATAAATCAATATAAAAATAAACGCGTATATATACAAATACTTACGTTTTAACAGAAAGAAAAGAATTGAAATCGTATCGCAGAGAATAAAAGTTTTGTGAGTAAAGAAATAAAAATAAAGGAATCGAAAAACATTTGCATTGAAAAAAGCCTAAGGTAGGTTCGAAAGAAATCATCTCGTATATTTTCCCAATGCCAATAATATGATGTTGTTTTTACCTTCCCTTGTATTTTTATTACATCCAAACCGGACGTGGTCCGAAACTGCGTAACTCTCCCCAATCTTGAATTTGAGGGGTGTATTTTCTCGACGTATTTTTTTCTTCTTCTTTTATCAATTTAGTCATCAAAAAAGTTTTCACCCATCTTTTTTGCCTACCTACGTCCTGGCCCCAAACAAATGAGAATGTATCGA
The DNA here is from genome assembly GCA_963576895.1 of Ceraclea dissimilis. Lineage (NCBI taxonomy): Eukaryota > Metazoa > Arthropoda > Insecta > Trichoptera > Leptoceridae > Ceraclea > Ceraclea dissimilis. The sequence continues at coordinate 15,670,573 of OY756370.1, forward strand.
TAGGACAATGTTATTGTCCTCTGTGTAGTTCAGAATATTGAGTTGGGATGTTTTTTTTTGGAATCACAATTTTTGGCGGTAAATTCTTTGTATTAAAAATTCACGAATGATTTGTTATTTTTGACTTACTTTTTCTGGCGAGAACTTGCAGATTTCTCTTGGACGAACAACAGCTTGTTAAAACTCCCATTTACGAGTCAAGAGCTGGAAAGAAAGTACAAGTCTAGCCCTGATGGCTCATGTAAAACATTTAAGACCCGACTGAAAATTTAAGAAAATGTGGGCACTGCGAGACATGTCTTGGTTGGGACCCAAGATGTCAAGTACCTAAATTTTTGTTCCTAAACTTCCGTAGGTCATATGGAACGTGGTCCCTTGGTCCCTGGCTAAGTTCTATCATTTCTCTCATACCTCGTTAGTTTAGTCGATTAGGTAGTGAATTATTCGCAATGTTGGATTTTACTCAGTTAACCAGAAAAGCTTGTGTCGTGAAGTGGAGTAAGTCGGCATTGTTGCTAATTACTACATACTCGACATACCTAATTGGCCTAATGCGAACTAGACATTATTATACTGTCAATAGTAGTTGCAAGTTTTCACGATGATCCATATGTCGATTTGTTTTTCGGGTTGATCGTGTGAAATGACCAGGTGATCTGACGTTTCGGCGAACCTACTGCCGCCTGGTTTATCACGTTCGCAGTCAACCCGAAAAACAAATCTACATTAATACTGTTTTTTCTTATGTTTTTTTCTATTATTTTATATTTATAATTATTCTTCTCTTTCCCTGGTTTTACATCCACTGCCTTGTATAGAATATGATTTGATTATATAATCACTACCTATATTCCCATAACAAATATACTACGGGCTACGCAGTAAATTCTTTTCTTGTTACATATTTATTCCCGACTCCAGTCCATTTTTAACGTTCACCTCAGCCTAAGTCAATAATACGGTATAATTTTGTTATTCAACCAGGTTTTATGTCATAACCATAGGTAACAATATTCAGTAGAATTCAGTGTGAACAAGTTTTTTATTTTAATTTTTTTTTAAATGAATCTAGGTTTATCGAAATAAACCTAAATACACCTTTGTACACTTCACGGAGTAAGCTTGAAAAGCTTGTGTCGTGAAGTGAAGTAGGTCGGCATCGGGGATCAAACCCGCGCCCACTAGATTAACAATCGAGCGCGTTACCAACCAGGCTACCGACCACCTAATTAATGGTAAAAAAAAAATTTTAGGCTCCTGACCTACTATGACGTCACGATAATTTCCCACCGCATTAAAAATCGCATGACAAAAAGGTAAAAATATCGGCTTCTCAATTTTTTGGGGTTAATTTCGCTTCAATCAAAAAACTTTTACGGTTATTTCCTAGATTTTAATGCATATTATACATACAAAAAAAATCTACGCGACTTTCGGGAAACGAGTAAGAGTACTTATCTGTTTTTCACAACCCTTCAATCCCCTCAAACTTTTTTTGTACATCTTTTTTGCCCCTGGAGAAGGCTAATCCAATGTTGTACAGAAAGGTATTGTCAGGTTTAATTGATAGAACGTCAAAATTCTAAAATATGCTGAGTTATATTTTTTTTTAAATAAAATTTTCATTGTAGATTATTTTGCTGGATCTAGCGAATTATTAAGCAGTGGTCAAGGTATTGTGACCATTATATTACATAGTATGGCCGGACGACTTGCAAAAATAACAAAAATAATGTTTTTGCCTAACGGAATAAGGAAAATAGAATAATAATAGTAGCATTGTAGAAAAACAAATAATAAAAAGGACCTACCTCATAATATTATTGGGTATTTTTCATGTTACGTAATATTTTTGATCAACCTTCATCACCCCTTTCCTTCTTACTAACTCACCTATGTCTACGTAGGTATAAATCGAATCTCTATATTTTTGTGGTATAAATATATACTTACCATCCATCCATATCATTATGGCATTTGAAGAATGTGGCGTAATTAGCAGTGCAATTAATTGTGTAAATAGTCATCCTCTTTGTGTAGGTAAACTGTTAAGTTTTTTATTTAAATTTTCATAATTTATTTTTTGTGGGAACACCCCACTTTCTACAGGCTGAATAACATATATAGCAAATGATGTACTTTCCATCGGTCTTTTGATCGTCGGCTGCCTGGCTCAATGTTTTCACTTTACACTTACATTTACCAATTCCGGTCCATACATCCGCGCGGCAGGGAATCGAACCCAGACCTCCAACCTGATATCCGCTGTCCTTCATTTAGGTACTCACACATTGATTATTACATTCACGTAAAAAAATACGTTATCACGCTTGCCAAATTTCGACAATCCATCACAAATTCAAACCTGTGGATAGGGCGTCTGTCTTGGCTTGTGGAGAGCTTGGATCGAGAGTCGCTTTTCTAACAAATCAAAGACACTTGAGGTTCTGAGGTGGTCGATAGCCTGGTTGGTAAGATAACGCGCTCGACTGTTAATCCAGTGGGCGCGGGTTCAATCCCCGACCTACTCCACTTCACAACACAAGCTTTTAAGCTTTCTGTGAAGTGTACAAAGATGTAAGTATTTGGGTTCATTTAGATAAACCCAGATTCATTAAAAAAAAAACCTTGCGGCAAGCCCTTGCGAAGTGCGTTATTTGAGGCTTGTAGTTTGTAGCAAGAGCCAAGCGTGTGGACCCAGCATTGGAGTTCGATATTTTATTTCAGTCAAACCTGACTTTTCTTCTAATTTGCACAGCAGATCACTTATCGAAGCCAACGATAGTATAAAAACCTGGACATACGAATAACATCACCACCTTGATTGGTGACGTCACCTCGTATCGGTGACAAACACCTTGTCTCGATGACAAACACTTGGGCTACGGAATATTTTTTCCCGTATATTTTCTTTCAATCTTATGTGACCTCATCATAGTCAAATGTCACTTGGACCTGGCCTCCGTGATAATATAACGTGGGCCTCGGTCCGCTTATTACCATAAATACACAGATACCTACAAAGTATCCATATTTTCTAGATAGATTCCAGGAACCTATAGATTTACCTACATTATCTAGGAAGGTATATCTACTCAATATTATAATAACATGTGGAAGGTTATAGGAATCTCCCACAGAGGGCGATATAGTATAGAAGGATGGTTTTATGAATATGTATAGGTAAGTATGTCTTTATTAAATCTCTGCTTACCTAAGAACTATCATGATAACCTGAGAAGGAGAAAAATTATAGTACCCTCTAGTATTTATTGATAAGAGATTGTGTGTTTGTGTGCCTGTTCGTGCACACGTAAAAAATATTCATTAGGAGGTTGTGTGGTGTAGCAGATAATTCCTGATGATTTTTTAAATATAAATGTAACATATTTTGGTATGAAGAGGTTTGGTTTGCTGAGGAGTGGATGCAACATTTGCAACCTACTTTTTATTGTGAAGTGGAGTAAGAACACTGTGGTTCCATCTGAACCAACCACTTGTGACATTCATTTGATATACACGGAAATACATTACAGTTTGTATTGTATAAACTGTAATTTATTTCCGTCTGTGCAATGCAGATAAATCCAGTTCAATAGGTACCTAAAATAATTTAGGTATATCTCAAAACATAGTAATTAATTAAGGTGATATAGTTTCTGCATGTAGCTTTGATGTGGTTATACAGTATAATTGATCTCTTGAGTTGTAAACTTCATGGATCGCAGAGCTATAGGCTGAAATGTCAATAGACAGAGCATATAGCAAGACAAAATTAGAGTAGGTGCCCTAGACGGACACCAAGGTTTATTAAATGGAACCATGGGCAAAAAAAGATATGGCTGGACGATGTAACCTCGGTGATTGGTGGGCAGTGAATAAGAAAAACGAATCGAAACCATTTAAAATTGTTTTTGTCAAATCAACGTACAGTGCTAAATTATTTTTCAATCTCTATATTACCGGACGATGAAAGCTTGACGACTAGTTTGTAGGTGGATTATTATTATGAAGAATATGGATTATTTTATGCTTGCTCAACGTTATTACAAAATGTATTAGGTTCAGTACCTACCTACAGTACCCATCACAGTATATTCTAGTATACTTATACTTCCTATGCTAGTGAGACGTGGACGTGGATGAAGAAGGATGAATCAGGGTTGAATGCAGTAGAAATGAGGTCATTAAGAAGAATGTGCGGGAAAACGCTGAGAGATAAGATAAGGAATGAGGTTATTAGGGAAATGAGTGACTGCAAGACTGGTGTAGTGACAAGAATGAAAGTAAACAAACTAAGATGGTTTGGGCATGTTGAGAGAATGAATGATGACAGGATGACAAAAAAGATATATCTGAATGAGCGAAGAGGGGTGAGAAAGCGCGGCCGTCCGAGACTGACCTGGTCCGATCATGTCGACCAGATCCTCAAGGATGGACGCGTTTTGAGTAAAAGGAATCGGAGAGCGTGTATGACTAATTGCATGAATGTGACGGAAGCTAGGAGTGTGTGTAAGGATAGGGCTGTCTGGCGCTCTGTCCTCTCTGCCTACCCTGCAAGGGATGTGGCGTGAGGGTATAGATAGATAGATAGACTTATACTTCCATACTTAATGCAATATGTTATTAGCTTAGAGGTATGTAGGTACCATACCAGAGGATATTTTCAAAGAAAGCCGTCAGTCCGCTCGTCTTACGACATAAAAATTACCTTATGGTCGCTTTGTATAGATTATATAAAGTATTACTTATACCTACTTAAGAGTGCGCATACTGACATTTCAAAAATTTCTAGGGGAGGCCTTAGATCTCAACAACCTTACTAAATATGCTTTGGAAAAAATAGAGTAGATACATTCAACATTTATCTACGGAATAACCATAAAAGATTTTTTATAATTTGTACAGATTTTTCAAAAAAAATGTGAAAAACACCTCTGATGATAATGTACGTAGGTATTCATGTTTTGTTGATGTAAAAGAAAAAATAAAAATAAAGTATAATAATATGATGAATTGCACAAATGTGACAGAAGTAAGGTGTGTATGTAAGGTTAGGGAAGTTTAGTGTCTTAAATGAAAAAAAAAAGAGGGTTCAAGATTTTTAAAATACGTGTTATATCTGGACCATGTTTTATTATGTACATAAATTATTATAAAAAATAGGTACCCAAACAATAATATGCATCCTATTATGCATCTTGTTTTTCACTCAATTCACCCGCAGTCGAGTATGGATCTATATTATTTGTACCATATTTCTCAATATAATGCGGCCGCTTCACGCTCGGCATCCCTCCGCGAGTTTTGTGTGAATGAGTAAAAGGACGTACGGACGAGGTGATTGTCTTGAACTGTATACGTAACCGACGGTTAACGCCTTTTTACTCATTCGCGCGGGACTCGTGGAAGGTCGGACAGCATGTGGATGAGGCATAATAATGTCAATACGATATTGACCACTTTTTTTGTATTCCTAGGGGAGACTGGTGCAAGAGGTACCACTTTCATCCCATCGGTAATAATTCGTACATATCATAGATACTGCTGTGTTTGTATGAAAAATATTCCAATAACACAGGTCGATTGTCACGAGGGGTGGTCAGGGAGGTAGTAAAGAAAACATCTGAAGGTCTGGGTGTTTTCTGAATATAAATAGAATGATATTTATTATGGACATTTCTCTATGACAATATTATTAATAATATGGATTCTACCTCCAATTTCCCTCTCTTTTTCTTGTAAGTATTTTTCAAACAGCATCATTCCATTATGCGAAACAACAAACGATAGGTCTCAGGTCTGCATTTGATAACTTGTAATGACTGTAAAAACTGGCGTCAAGCAGAAAACAAATGAAAAGAAATGGAGGAATATGGAAAAGGCCCATATCCAGCAGTGGAGGGCAGAGGGCTGAAGAAGAAGAAGAATGATTTTGACGATAATTTTTTAACAGGCTAAAACAAATGCACTTTAAGGTGGCCTCAAAATGACGAGAATGGCACGAAAATAAACATACGAATGGTGACGCGCTCGAATAGGCGCGGGTTAGATCTCAAGTTTTTCACATCGGAGTTTTACATAATTGTAAACAAGTAGCTTTTTTTAAATAACTTCAGTTAATACGCATGTTAAAAAAATCACTCAAGCCCTTTTATCTCCGTGTGTTTTCACGAGGAACTTTATAGAATGATGTAGTAGTAAAATAATGACTGAACCTACAAAGGTGAATCTTGTATTCAGAAAGCCATTAATGTCAGCTAACGTCAGGAAAGATTTATAGCCCTAACTCAGTACTAATGTTTTCATCATCTCACAGGCATAAAACCGAAATCGTAACCCACTGAAACATCTTTGGGTCCCATCTTACGTTTAATTGCGGCCATCAAAAGCGGCAAGTATGGAGATAAAAACATCGACCGCACCTGCCAAAATTTTGATGGAAAAATCCGCAATCTGCGTACCTACCCGTGCATCGTAAAAGTGGTCATCTCTTTGGTCAATATCTTTACCTTACTGCCGTCTTACCCCCTTCTCCCCTTTTTTTATTAAAAATATATGAAAGCGCAATGAACCCATGTCCAATTTTATTTTTTTTTATATTTAAATCATTTTAACTCTTTCGGATCAGCAAGCAAACTCAATAAGACAAAATATAGACGTCATAGCAAACATCAACAATATACCTAGTTACGTAACTGACTCTGTAAAGCTCACACTCTAATCGTCACGCCCGTGAGAAAATGCGCCACAATGGGGGATGGCTATCTTACTACGCGATTTCTCTATGCAGGTTAAGGTCTCTTCCCGCTTAGCATACTGCATATTTAGAGTAAAAAATAATAAAAATCAAAACCTAAAATTTAAATATTTTGAATATCAATAAGAAAATGCTGAAAATTCCTGGATATCAATTTTCCATGGCAATTGTAAATTTACAGTTTGAAAATGTCGAAGAATTTGATGAGTTGTGTCGTGGAATTATGTGCTTTGGTAACTTTGATGGTGGTTGTCGATGTCAAAACTTGTGAACAGGTTCAATGCATGATATCAGCTTAATAGCATCTAATGATGCTGGGATGAAAAATCGTATTTGTGTCAAAAAGTAGCCCGAAATGGCACAAAAGACAGACCATCTAAATATTAAGATAAAAAGTGAAAAAAATAATATTTTGACTCGTGCCTTTTCATCTCTGCGCCCTCACATTTATGAGTGTATGTTTGTCCATCCCTCCGCCGTATGCCCCGTGGATATTTTTATAGGTGCGATATCACTAAAAGGGGATGAGGGGCATGTCTTCTGACGTAATCAATTCCGTACCTCACACTACCGCTCCACAAGATATCTACATCTTATTATACTCGCATACGGGTACCTTATATACCCTTGCGAGAAACGTAATATTACATTCAAGAAGGTTCGACATGTGCATGTTATTATGTAACTAAGGTTTGTTGGATGAAATCGCAGTATTGAGATAAGCTCGCCCACGTGAACTAATCTAAGTAAGTTTTTTCCTCAGCAGAATGCATCTTCATTCACATAATGTAGCGTTATGTAAACTCCCTTGGGCATGAAGCAGGATGGGTGTTCCGACGCTTACGGATCGGCTTTGGCTGACTTAAGTGATCACTTTTACTTCCTCCCCAAGAGAGTTCAAATAACTCTACATTATGTGAATGAAGATGCCTCTCGTCTCTGTTGAGGAAAAAACTGTAATGTATTTCCGTCTGTGCAATGCAGATAAATCCGGTTCAATACCTAAAATAATTTAGGTATGTATCAAATCATAATCTAAGTAAGGTCGATAACCTGTAGGTAATCAAAAATCTAACTAATTAGTACCTAAATTGGTACCTAATCGAATAGGTACTAATTTTCGTCGAGAATTTCAAACCATTCCCCATTTTTTTTTAAGTTTTTAGCTTTATGTGAGTACATAGAGTCCCCCTAAGTGATTTTTGAAAAGGATCTGGGCTCGTGTGCCTAATACTTTTCTGGACACTTCACAGTAGGTTAGCCAATATAAGGTTGTGTCGTGACGTGTTAAATACATCGTCAGCACTGAGATTCGAACGTAGTTCCTGTTTAGAAGTCCTTACTCCAACCAACTGCGCCAACCTTGTAGGGCTGTGTGAATAGCAAATAAATAACCACACATGTAGGTTTCAATGATTTCTATATACAAAATGAAAAAAAGGGAGTGTATGCCTATTTTCCATATCGACTTCTTATTCTACAAACATTTCGTATTACCTATTATTGACAAGTGTATTGTGTTTGCATATGTACGTGTGTGTATGTGTGTGTTTGCATATGTGTGTGTTTGCATATGTGTGTGTGTATTGGAAATCACCGGTCATCGGGGGGAGGGGGGGGGGGGGGATATTGACTGGAAGAATATTGTCACGTGACAGGAATTGTCATTCGAATGTTTTTAAATTCGAAATGTGTTCTATGTAGTAAAATAATTCAACGTTTATAACCTTTTTGTAGCCTTGTTTTTTTTGATAGCGAATACTATGAAATGCGCGAGTCAATAACAATAGAATTTTTGAGTACATGGTTAGCTCAGTTGGTTGAGGCGGCAGTCGCTCAAAAGGGAGGTGCCAGGTTCAAACCCCAGCACTGGCGATGGATGTATTCCACACTTTGCGATACAGGCTTTTAGCCTAGTGCAAAGTGTGCAGGAAAGTATTTGGGTTTGTGTATGCAAGACCAGAAAGTTTCTTAAAAAAAAACAATGTATCAAACCTATTTATTTTGTCTATAAAAATGAGAATCTTATTGCACATGAACCATTTTCATTTAAAAACCATCACAATACTGTGGTCAATATAATGAAAAGGTGGGACATGAACGTTTGTCATTTTTACGATATTCCAGGGCAGAGGGTTGTATGTACAATAATAATAATATTACAGAAACACGTAGCATACGAGGGTTTATCGTCCATTTCTTACATTCATACACTCAGCTCGCAATCTTCAATAAGGGATGAAGGGTGAAAATTGATATAAGTCACCTACCCACCTTTTGTAACTTTTGACTCCATATGTCATGATTTACATAATAATCTGATTCGGAATATTTTTTTTGTGAATTTTTCTATTCCATTCTGCTCTTTTTATCGCTAAAATTTGTGCTAAAATGTCGCATCCACTCTTCAACAGATGGTGTTAGTGTCGAAACAGTAGTTAATTGTGGAATGATATCGGACACTGAACCTATAACTCCCTAAAATTACACGTTTAACAGCCAGGTGTGGTGGAATGGAAGAACATTACCCTGGGCATAAAGTGATCACTAAATCAGCCAAAGCAGACTCATAAATGTGGAAACACCCATTCTTCTTCCTCTTCAAAGGAGTTCACACAATGCTAAATAATCTCACTAAAAGAAATTCGTCTGCGGCGCTATTTACGCGTTTTTCATGCTATGTATATCATTTTTTTAAATTTTGTTGCTCCGAGGCTGGCGACGCCCATGGTGGCTACATATTTGTTTAAATTCTGCTATGAAAACACGGAATTTTATTTATTAGACTGTTACCTCCAGCTAAATACTCTAATAATGTTACGCCTACATACATACCTATCCCTAGCTACCCACGTTTTATTATTAAATACACCTTCCCACAGTGTTTTGTGTAACCAGGGGGGCTACCAGCGAAGCCTTATCTTAATTACTATTCTCGTACGTTATTGTAACTAATTGACTGTCGGTTTTTCCAACATTGGGGTTGAAAATGTCGCTGCCTGTATCGTTATGAACAAAACAATGTAGTGTGATAGAGCTATATATAATAATTTAGATTTTACGTAAGTAAAGTATTGTAAATTTAACCTAGGACACGAATAAACATAAGAGTGATTAACGTAAACTTTTTAGGAATGCTTTTACAGGATTTTATTTAAGTTCACTGCGCCGATTTTTTTTGTGCGCAAATCTTGTAAGTTATCGTTTTTTCCATCACCTCCCTAGAGACCTGAAACATTGCAAACGTACGTAAACTAGGTGACTATACGTTTCTGTACAACATTGGATCATTCTTCTCTAGAGACAAAAAAGTTGTAAGGCGTTTCAGGAGGATCCAAGGATCGTGTGGGGTCATGTGTGGTATCGTATGAAAGGGCGTTGGAAAAGAAATCCGGATCGTAAGACAGATGATGTTCAGCTCAAGCCTCGGAACACCGAGCAATCGAGAGGATCCAGTCACCGCATACCGCCGTGTTTGGTTGAAAGTGCTTTACGAGTAGAACTCATTCATATCTTTTTTCAAATTTAGATTCTGAAGGCGCCATTGGAATGAAGGTATCCAAGCGCCACGGAAGGGCCTGTTTGGTATCGTTTGGAATGCCACGAAAAATAATTCTGGGATAAAAATCATAAAATTTTAGTTTTAAAAAGCATTTTTACCGTTTCTTATTTACGAGATTTTCAATTTGTTTCAAATTTCTATAGATACAGATACTTACTCTATACTAGGTATATAGGTAGGTAGTTGTTATATCATATTATTGAATAGAATAAGTAGAATAATATATTCATAACTTAAATCCAATTTTCTCTTTCAGAATACTATTATCAAAGTACACTGTACAGAAATATGTATGTAAACGATGTTATGGTCTTGTATAGAATATGTTAATAATAAACTTATGAATGTATTATCAAAGAGATGTACCTACTAATTCTACACTACTACCTCTATGAACGAACAAACGTATTACCAAGTAAAATGATGAAACGTAGGGAACCTATATAAATTTAGGAAGACTTAACGGATAAAGCCATAGACAAAACTTATGACCACCGTCATTTTTGGTCTTAGAATTTCTCCAAGGTATACGCCATTTTTCCTCGATGTAAAGTACGCAAATTTACCATTTAATTACATAGGTTATGTTCCAAAGATAATTTCCACACTGATTATACATAATGAGTCGCAAAAATCACTGATATAACCGGTTTCATGCAATTGTGGACAACCTTTTTAGTCGCGTTATTTACCAAAACAAAAAGTCTAACTTATCTTAACTTATCGCAACTCTGCTATTTCTTACAGAACTGGGAGAATGAGACCCCCCTGGTTATCATGAATTTTAGAATTTGAAAAAATATATATATATAATGTCGAAACAGCGTAAATCAAAGCTGAACTATTCGACGTATTAGTGCAATAGAATGTTCTCTAAATGGTATGAGAATGTTATTATAGCTAAGGTGTATCGCCCTCCTGGATATTTGGAGCTGAAAGAACGTCCCACAGTACAGCATACTCCATAGAGTACAGCATACAGTCCACCATGATATTATTATGGTAAACGCTTGCATTATACTGTCGTCGGTAGTAAAACCATTGAAACTATAAGGATGCCGAACTCAAAATCTTGCATTATTTATGTGATACTATCAGTGCGGTATGAAATATCTACAATAAAGGATGTTCTATATAAAAATATATCATAGGTATTCCAAGAACCTCCTAAAGTGGAGACCTCGAGATAGAAACAGAATTGTGGCACGGCCACGGATGCAGTCTGCACAGGACAAGACAACATGGAGGCAAATGGAGGAGGCCTTTGTTCAGGAGTGGACGGGGATAGGCTGATGAAGAAGAAGAAGAAGATTCCGTATTATTGAGCACCTATGAAGTTGACTCAGTTAGTTATGGAATGCGGGCTAAATAAGCAAAAGAGCCATGTTCGAACGTCGGTTTTGACGACGTATTTTTTTCTTGCACCAAAGCTTACAAATTATGAGATTCTGGCTTATGACATCAAAATGTTTTTAACGAAAATAATTTACTCGTACCTAATTATAACTATTAACAAAAAACGTCCGAGTGGAACGGGACAAAAAATGGCACTTTGAAATTTTGATCTCAGCTTACTCAACCTTTTGGTCTTGTCAAATATAACCTTGCTATAATGCTGTGAATACTGAATTGGGAACTTGATGAAGGTGAGAGGCGTATATGTAAGGATAAAAGGCGTTCTGTCTTCTCTGCCTATCCTGAACGGTATACGCCCTGATGGTGTAGATAGATACTCGTAGATAAATTAGTGTTTTCTCTAAGGTGAAATGTCTCATGTAATATAGTAATGCATCAAGTTGAAAAGCTGGGCTCCAACCAGACAATGGATTGATGGCAACAGAAGTCGAGGAGAAAGCATGGGGGGGGGGGGGGGGGGGGGAATCTAAAGTAAAGTAGTTTGTCTAATGTGGGATATGAAAGTAGAACAGGAACGAACTGTATTGCCATCTGTTTTTCGCTTATTTAGCCCAATATATTTTATAAATAAATTAATTAATATTTATTAGCCGCATACCTATTATATAACAAATTAATATTTACTAAATACAGTAGTATGCCAAAGGGCGGACTTATTGCAAAAGCAATGTCTTACTGAATGTTGTAAAATTTTTCAATAGATGTCCTCCCTAAAAAGGCGCTGGAGCAGGCTACCCGTCTATAAACTTTAAAACATTTCTTATACCGGTGTCCTATCAGGTCCCCCCAACGTTGACTATCACTCGAGAGAAAGTGCTCCTGTCCTGGGCAGCTCGAAACAGCTCTTCAGCACTTCTTATTCCAGTCCAGTCTCTTATATTGCGGAGCCATGAAATTTTCCTTCTTCCAATCCCTCTATAACCTTCTATTTTGCCCATAATGATCAGGTGGAGTAATTCATATTTTTCTCCCCCGTGAGAAAACATTTATAGTTATGCCTAATTTCTAATATTTTTCTTCTAGACTTCCTAACCCTTACCGACGAAGCAATACAATACATAGGAAGTCTAGATTTAAGTCTCTGACAAGCAATTCTGCGCTTCTAACATGTTTTTACACTTTGACATAACGAATGTTAAATGATATAGGCGTGATGTTGGCCATACGATAAATAAATAAATAATATTTTTTTTATAGTAAAAATCATACATTTCGGTTCTGCGTGTAGGTAGATACCTAAAGGGGAGTATCGGATGAAATGGAATAGAATAACTGCTTGTATTGTTGTGTGATGGAATCATTTCATAACTCAAGTGATATGTTTCTTACTGTTATACTCGTCTCGCTGTATTACCTACACAATATACTCGTAGGTATCATACAATATGTAGGTAACTTACATACCCAACCATAAATTATAAATATAGGTATTAAGTATATAGGAGGTTGGTGTTGTTAACTCAAATTTCATTCATTAAATGAGTCATACACGGAAACAAAAGATACTCGATGGCATATGAAAATAGAGTTGATTACGCCATTCCGCTTGTCAAAATTCATGTTTTTCTATGAATTTCGTATGAAAATTCTATTTTAAAGCCGAAGTAATAGCAAATATTTTGCCCATTTCGATTTGACCATTGACCAATTACAGGACTGTTTGATGTCACGTGATATCATACCGGTTATACTTTATTTATTCATTTATTTAGGTATTATCTATTTAAGTGAACATTACATAAAATTGTCATAGAATTTGACAAGATAATACACATATATAATAGTAACTCATGCTCACTAGGGCGAGCTTATCGCTGCACAGCGATCGCTTCCAGCTAACCCAATACTTAATGTTGAATGTTTTGTTGTGATAGCGTAAAATTTTGAGTGTACAAGTAAAACACTATAGTTAATTGAAGCCATCTGTATTTATAAAGATTAGGTATTAACTTCATTCATAATTATCAATATTTTAAAGGGAATAACAGAGTTTGTTCAATTTTCTTAGACTAGATTAACCTAAGAGCATTGTGGAAGACTGAAACACCCGTACCTATTATTGGTATCGGTAATAGAATTTTCGCTGTTGTATCGAATATAAACGTGAAGTACGTCTAGGTATACTTAAGGTATCACGTGATAGCGGTATTGGAATAAATGAGAAAAATTCACTAGAAAAGTGAGTGGTACACAATACGACAATTTCCCCATTACGTAGTGCAGGGTTAGTACCAAACATTTTTGATTTATATTTTTAAGAGGCGATGGGTCTGATTGTGATTGACGCCGCGTTTCTTATGGTGTACACGGAGAGATGAGAACACCAGATTTCCCTACCTATACGCACACTACTTGCTTCTGTCACATTCGTGAAATTTGTCAATTTCTCATTGAAGATTTCACTGACGTGATCGGTCCAGTCTCTCTCAAGATAGTGTCTGTCCTCAAGCATCTGGTCGACGTAGTCGAGCCAAGTGGTGATTTTAAGGCCGCGTTTTTTTACCCTTCTTTTTCCACCCACGTACCCATTTTTTTGTTTTTATTTCATCATTAAATAAAATACTCTTTTTTGAACAACCAGTATGTCACAAGACGGGCTTATTGCTTAATGGAAATTTCTACCAGCTAACCCAATCTTTCGTAGGAAGAACCACTCAAATACGTGGCAGGACCTTGTGACCTCCTTCTATTCTTTCGAGAAACATTAGAAGACGAAATAGTAGAGGGCCTAGAAAAACATGAATTACATAAAAGTTCCAAAATAGTGTAGACACTTTGTTGAAAGGATGTTTTCATTTCAGAGTAATTTGTATTTTATTTTATTTTATTTTATTTTACATATAAGGGACACTGACAGAGAGTTAACAACACATACACAATAACAAACATAAAATATGAAACGCGTCAACCCTCCAATTAAAAGTGTCCACAACTTACATAAATTATTATCATTCTATATCTATAACTACATATATACGTAGGTATATACAACTATTATTCTATATCCACATCTTTTATTTTCAAATAAAAATATCAAACAAAAAGACAACAATAATAATCATTGATGGTGGGGCAACAGCCAATGTTACTAGCAATGTACAAAATGTGAACCGATTTTTTTTTTTTTTTTAGAACTAGGCGAGTGTGAATTTGTCTAGGTTAGTGCGGATTATTGCCTTAAAGGATGACAGACCACTATTAAAGATGTCGACACCCTCCACGCGCCCGGCACATAGTACATTGTAGAATCTGCACATTCGGCAGATGGGATTGTACTGACCTATATTATTTTTATGCTTATTAGTCAAAAACGTATTTACATTACGGAAGCGCGGATTTGGGGCGTAAAAGTTTAATAATTCTAGTGATGTTGTGTCAATGTTATAGTTAACAATTTTGTGAAGTAAGGAAAGATCAGCAACAATTCGTCTGTCCTGCAGCTTTTCCATCCCAAAGAAAGTGAGACGATCCTCGTAGCATCTGAGATTCCTGCTCTGCCCTGCCCGGTATGATAATACTCTAAGGCTAAGGAATCGTTCCTGTACACCAGTCATGTCAAAGATACGGCCCGCGGGCCGCATCCGGCCCCCGGGCTGTATAAATTTGGCCCGCGATCGCAATGTATCACAGAAAGAAGAAAAAAAGTAAGGATTCACATAAAATCATATTACTACAACACATTTTCTCATCATAATTTTCTAAAATTAGTACGAAAATCCATCAGTTTCATAAAAAAAATTGCCTGCGGCGCTATTTCTTATCACTTTTTTATAAAAAATAAATTTACATGCATAATATTGTGCAAAGTTGTCAAATAAACAAACTACATCATGACCTTCTTCACTATGATTCACAAAAAAATTTCGCCTGCGGCGCTATTTACACGTTTTTTATGCTATATAGTTCTTTTAAATTTTTGTTGCCCCTTACAGCTCCGAGGCTGGCGACGCCTATGTACTATAAATTAAATAAATAAAATGTTGTAATAATTCAGTACATTTTTTTTATTTGAATCCGGCCCGCCTACACATTCTAAATTTAATATATGGCCCTCTGCAAAATTGGGTTTGACACCCCTGCTGTACACGTTCGATATTACGGCTATGAATCGCGTAATAGGGTGACCACACTTGAGAGTTATACTCCAAAATACTACGGACTAAAGAAAAATAAAGTGTTTTAAGACTCTCTGGTCTCTTAAAGTCTTGAGTGATTCTACAGAAATTATTTGTAAAATTATCATAGAAATAAAATGGCACTTTTTATAAAAGTTCGCGAAACGATGACGTTGATTTAAATTGTTGTGGAATTCTTATCTCAAAGAGAGTTTATCTTACATCATTTTCTCATCTTTGGTTATTTCCCTGGTCAACCCTGCGTATTAATTCGTTTGGTTCAATGAATGGCATCAAGTATTTGACCGAACGTTGAGTATCTGTGTATTGAAGTATACTTGTATACTAGGTAACTACCGTGAAGATAATATCAAACTCCCACGACGTATCGCACATGTAACAGAATAGTGTCACAATGTAAAAAAAAAACACGTTTTTTTAATATTATCTGTATTAATTGCCTGCTTAAAAAGATTTTAATACCAATTAAAATTTAATGGAGTGCATAAAACTCTGTATTATTTTGTACATTTTTTTTTAAATTAGCTTTGTTTGTGTCTATATTGTTTATTGTTGTTCATCGTCCTTAGACCCTATATCGGGCACTTGAACTTATAATATTAGACAAATAATATTCTCCTCTTTTTAATTTTAATAACTTTCAATGTCACAATGCTTTAAAGTATTTGCTTTAAGTAACAGTTTCAAATTTCTATATTGTTTTATCATAATCACGATTCAATTGGAAAATTTGGATTATGCATCAGGTTTCTATACCTACTCCTTAACATACGCAACCTCTATAACTTTCCAAAGTCTCTAACTTGACTGATCCGAATTCTTATAGTGGAATGGACCAATAATATAAGTAGGAATATGGCGTCTGATAACTTTTGATTGACTAATTTACCAATATGAACAGGGTGGTTTTGCTATATTTTAATTATATAATTCCCGGATGGAGAAATATAAGCGTGTTATATTATGTGTGAAGACGGGGAGTCGGTAGAAAGCAAATGTCCTGGCTGCGCAACATCAGAGAATGGACCGGAATGAGACGAGTGGAAGACTGCTCCGGGCAGCCCAGGACAGAGAAGTTGTCGCAAGTTGGGGAGGACCTGATAAGGCACAGGAAGAAGAAAATATTAATTTTAGGAAAGATTATTGTTTTTTTTGTTGTTCTCTTCTTTTGACTTTTATATTTATATTTAATCGTAGATTAACTTCTAATTTCTTATTTTTTGACGATATAATATTGACAAAATTTGTACAACTTAATGAGGTCGCTGTTTAAACTCTTTAAATACTCCATGTCCAATTATTTCTATATGTATTCAGTGTCTGTGTTGTACTTGTATGAAATAAATAAATAAATAAAAACGTTTTTACGATTGCTTATTTTTACTTGTTACACTATTTAGTAAAGCGTGCGATATCCAACGTATGTTTTGTTATAAATACCTAATATTCTCAAACTGTTCTGTCAAAACAGAGAGGTAGATAGATAGATAGATCCAGATACGAATAGAGGTATAGGTATGTATAAATATCAATCACTTTGATTTCATTTGTGTGAAAGCTTTGCTGAATAGAAATACACAATAATTTATTATATTTAATAATAAACAAGTTAATAAATGTCAACAGACACATTACACCCTGTATTGACGGTATCAATCTGTTTATTTTTATACAGGGTGCTTGATTCTATTACCTCCATTTACTTGGGGTGTATTCAATATGACGAGTACATGGTTGGCGCAGTTGGTTGAGGCGACAGTCTCTCAAGCGGGAGGTGACAGGTTCAAACCCCAGCACTGGTGATGTATTCCACACTTGGCGATACAGGTTATGCAAGGCCCAGTGCAAGTGTGCAGGGATATATTTGGGTTTGTGTATGCAAGCCCAGATCCTTTGTTTAAAAAAATGAATGATTTATTTTGGGTGTATTAAACAAAACTTTACGAAAACCACACATGTAAAAATTTCTTCATAAAATGTACAAGTACCTATCTACTATCACTATGAGAAAGATTTTTTTAGACTTTTAGAAAATTTTCTTTAAAAGAAATTTCAGGTTGTTTACCACATTTTTTTTTCAGGAATAAGTATATGCAGGATCTAACAAATCTGTTAAAGTAAAAGATTCAATAATTTATAAACTTACTTTATTTCAGTAAGTCTGTCGTGAGATTTGTTCTGAAAAATAGCTTTTTTGCGACACCCACTACCTTAAATAGGTACTGAAAAATATGATACCTACTTAGTATGATGATTTATTGAAGATATTACTTCTGCAATAAGTCCGTCCTTTGATCTTTTTCATCATGTTTTCATGACGTCATGTAAACACTAATAGATGATGTAGGTACCCAATTTTTTTTAGTATTGCTGTTTAATCCAATTATTCACCTGAGCTATGCCAAATTATGTACAAAAGCTATCCTTATTATAGTTCTTAATAATTTTATTATGAATAGATATTAATGAAACTAAAGCTCTTTATAACCTAACCCTCTTTCTCAAGCTTTCAATTCACAACATAGGTAGGTACCTCCCTATATCCACTTACATACTATACAATATTTTTCCATGTAAAGTAGATGGGTAGATAGTAGATACAGCGTTATTATTCAAGCGAAACGAGATCTTTCGATGAGCGCCGTTCTGGTGCTGTATCTCTCCTAGGTACTACACAAAATTACTACAATAATGATATAGGGAAGTCACCAAAAGGTAGATATAATATTTAGCCTTTGAATCCCAAGGCTGAATCCACGTTTTTTTTTTATAAAAATGAATCTGGGTTTACCAAAATAAACCTAAATACACCTTTGTACACTTCATAGTAAGCTTGTGTCGTGAAGTGGATTAAGTCGCCATCGGGTATCGAACCCACGCCCATCACTAGATTAACAGTCAAGCAAGTTACCAACCAGGCTACCGACCACCTTTTATGTACACAAACTTTTTTTTTTCTCAAATACACGAGGTCTACTATATAACTACTTTTGGTGACGTCACGAGTTGCCTTTATCCTGTTTTATGCCGAACTGTCAAAAATTAAATATTGGACAGCGTTTTGTATGGAAGTACGCATCAACCTTATGTTGTTTTATTTACAGAAAATTCGACTAATAGCTAATTCGAGTACTTAATTGCTAATTCGACTAAAACTAATTCGACTTATAGCTGATTCTACTAAACCCAATTCGACTAATATTGATTCGACCAATATTTAATTTGACTATTAGCTAATTCGGCTAAAACCAATTCGACAAATAGTAATTCAGCTAAAATAAATTCGACTACCTAATAGCTAATTCGACTAATTACTAATTCGACTAATATCTAATTCGACTAATATCTAATTCGACTAATAGCTAATTCGACTAAGGATCAATTCGTCTAATTTCATACGCAGCTCAGTAGCCTTGTGGTAGCCCTACCTAGTGTATCGCAGCAGGAGGCTTGTTTACCTACTTCACCTCCACGTAACAAGGTAATTTACTTTAGAGTAGAGAATAATATAATGAAGCTATAGAGAATTGTTATTATTATTTTAACTTTCATATAATCATCAGAAAACACTGATGCTCAATTTATTGTGAACTTCTCAATCTTTGATTTGTTACAAAAAAAATCTGTAGAATCGTGGATAGATAGATAGATTGACGAAATGCTGGTCGGAACCTTTTACACTCCGATCAGCATTCATCTTGGATCATATTTTCTAATTCTATTGATGTATAATTCTATATGTTTACATGCTGATGTACTATTGTTTATATATAATTATTTCTCACATAATATGTTCAAATGACGATTACAGGTGTCCGGATGGGCCTACGGATGATAGACAACAATAAACAATAAACAAAAGATATATTTTTCATAGTTTATGGCTTCCTTACATTGTTAGAGACTTGGAATCATCAGTTTAAATAATATAATTAGTTTAAATAATACTATAAAAGTTTCAGATTACATTCAAATGGCTGTATTACCCGTGCAAATTTTGCCGTAACGGCAAAATTGTGTATGGATGGAGAAGTAGGTTGGCAGTGGAACCAAAACCAATGGAACCATCATCTATCATTCAAAGTACTGCAGAGTACAGAGCCACTAAAACTCACAACAGCGTTAGTGGCTCAACATAACACCGCAATCGCCTCCGTTGGTGACTGTCATACACACTGATCATGAGCCTTTTTGCACCCACCAGCTTCATTTAAGTCTAAGCTATACCACCGACATCGGATCGATTAAGAAGAAAATATTGAATAGCGAGAAAATTATTTAGTACCACATTTTCGTTGTTCATGTAAATTTGTGTGGTACAGTGTAACCCATAGAGCAGAACCCACCTAATCTTAATTGATGTCTCATTATAATTCCGACATAATGCGACGTTCCGATACCATCTCATCATTCATCAGGATAGAGACGTAAAGCCAGGAGGGACTGTATCTACCCCCATATATACTCTATACAACAATACAATCATATACCTCCACCAGGGATGTTATATTGGGAATATGAGGGCGCTGCTATCAGTTGAGTTTTCGCATTTTTTTACTTTCCATTTTATTTTTGAGAACACAGTTTTTTACCATGTTGCATGCAGTTTGAAACCGTAATATCGCCGCCACACACTTGCGAGCGTCCACACGCCTAAAAAGGTAAAAAAAGGTAAAAAGTAAAAACTCATACACACAAAAAAATTGTGGACGCTCGCAAGCGTATGACGGTGACATAAGGAGATGGATACTGCTTAAGACAGAAAAAAAAGAAAAGACTGTTTATCTTTTGGAAATTAATTTTTCAGCATTTCATGGACATTCGATTTTTTTTTTAATTTTCTTTATTTATTAAGTACCTACCTACCAGGCGCGAGGCTACCTAAGAACACAATTTCCATCGAGTTACCTTTTGGATAAAATTATATGTATAATAATGTCTAATCTGACGTAATCCAATAAGAAATGTTAGCCACGGTTTCCCTTCTGCAGAAATCTACTCTTCGCCACTGCTACCTACCAACCTGTAATTTTTCGAAGAAACTAATGCAATCCGGCACTTAATTATTGATCATGTTGACCCGATCCTGGAAGAACGGAACGTTTTGAGTGGAAGGAATCGTAGAGCATGCATGACAATTGCGCGACTGTGACGGCAGTAATGAGTGTGTGGAAGAATTCTTCCTCTGTAGCTCAATTTGTTCTAACGGTCTATTTATATTGGTCTTCCTCTATTTCCCACCCCATAATCTTACTAACAACAACCCCCCTGTGAAGAACCCACCCCCCCTTCACCCCCACGGTTATTATTAGTATCATCGTGATTCTTCACCCCACCCTGTTATTTTACATATAATATTGAAAAGTTGACTAATTTTGATTGTTGAGTTACCGGTGATTCTCTTTTGTGATTTGTGTCATTCATTCATTACTTTGAACTTAATTATTTATATAATAATATGTACCGATTTAATCTAGGTATAAGTATTGAATTTATTATTTATATTTATTTATATTTTTCTTCTTCTTCATACACTTGTATGTAGGTATGTATCTTGTATATCAAATGTACGTCACAAGTGGTTGGTTGGCAGACATTGCCTACGGCAATAAACCCGCCATTTGATAATTATTTTTTAAGATTTCATTTATAATTGTAATGCTGGCGGTACACGCTTGCCGAGCGTCGACCAGCGAATTAAGTGTTCATGAGTGAAAATCAACGTTCGGTTACCTACACGAGCCAAGACAAATGCCTCATCCACGCGACTGTTTGAATGAATGAATTATGATTTTGAATGATTATGATTACAATCCAATACAATTAGGTATGATACAATTGCAATAATCATAATCATTCATTCATTCACACAGGCCTGTGGATGGGGCGTTTGTCTTAGGTATGCTGTAGGTAAGCGACCATTCACGCTTTTTACTCATGAACACTTCGCTTGTTGATGCTCGGCATACGTGTGGTGCCGGCATTAGTAGTACTAAATACTACCACTTCCTAAAGGGTAGACAGGGAACCTCTTCCATTCTATTAGTTTGGAGCAATACCTGGGTATTATCTTTTCCCGTAGAAATATGATTACTAAATGTTGTTAACAATTGATATAATCTGCATATCATCCAAAACTGTAGAAAAGTCATGACGTTGTCGTTTTGGTATGAAGATAGCGGTATAAGACAGAGAAGGGGTCACTATTTAATAGGGAAAAATATGCAGACGTAATTCATAATGATTTTATGTGGATACATGTATATTCCAAAGAATTGATATAAGAATGAAAAATTTAAAACAGATTTTTACAAATTGGGTATTTTCATGAAGGAAAAAATTCTAGAAAAATACTTTAGGTAAAAATATCTTCATAAATAATAATTTCTATACAACGCTTGTGAAGTTGTTTGAATTAATGGGGAAAGTTTTCATATCATTATTAACTTAGTTTTCAGGTAGGTAAGAAGTATATTATTAAATTATTCGTAGACATCTTTCGTAAGAGATTTGTTAACTTCTCATTTTATTATTAAGCAAACAAAATAATATGAACTTCATAAAATTAAGCGTAGGTAAATTTACCAACAGTAATTATTAACCGCCAGTACGTGGCAACTTTATAATATTTTAATAATCTTTCACTAAATGGTAAAATTGAGTTCAAATTATCGACGGTAAATTTCAGTTAATGTACTCAAAGATTTTGCGTATCTGAATATTAAACGATATTAATTAGCGATTCGACGGTTTTACTGCAGACATGTTTTATTGAATTACAACATAAATATTAACTGGTTATATGCCAATAATGTTCATAAAAAGGCAAAATCGAGTTCAAATTATTGACGGTAAACATCAGTTAATGCATTCAAAGATTTTGCGTAATTGAATATAAAACAATACATGTATTAGCGAGTCGACGGTTTTACTGCTGATATTCGACATAAATATTAACCGATTACATGCCAGTAACGTTTTTGTTCACTAAAAAGCAAAATCGAGTTCAAATTATCGACGGTAAATTTGAGTTAAATGCACCTAAAGACTTTCGGTTATTGAATATGGAACACTATTAACTAGCAGGTCGATGATTTTACGGAATATTCTATTTAATTTTGAAACGATACCCGTACCGATATATTCAGTTGTCAATTTTTTTTCAAATTCAATTTTTTTTGTCAATTTTCGGCGGTAAAAGTGGTCAAGTTTTTAGTGAAACAATTGAGTGAAATATTTATAAAGAAGAAACGGTAAATCTTGGATTAGTTAAATCATTTACCGTGGAGAAAACTCTCAGATTTACTTTTCTGTAACTAGTTTTACTGTTGTTTTGATTTTATATTTTCTGCTAAGGTAGCTCATACCTACGTAGTAGATAAACTTGAAGAAGTCTGTGTGAGTTAAAAGTTAAACATAATCATTACTAAAGTTTTATGAGACGAGGTGGAAGACACGGTGGAGGTGAAGGATGATGAAGAAGATGCAGGAAGGAAGGAAAGAAGGGTGGAGAAGAAGATGGTATTCAAAGTTGACTTAATTTAGTTGAGATTACTGAAATTCTTCTATGTGGAATGAAAATTATGTCTGCGAACACAAATTGATTTTTCCAAATTGCTGATTTTTTTTTAACATTTGTGGTGATAGTTTTGACGACTTTGTATGCATCTCAACTGATGTACAGCCTAAGATGGCGAAAAGGTGTAAGACAACACACGCAGTAGGGTTAGTAAGGACGAACGGTGAACCTTTATTGAGAGTAATGTGATGACTTAAGCCAACTGATGACTGGTATTAGAAGATCAAATTATTTGTTTTTGTACCTTCTTTATTTTTCTCTTCTTAGGCATTCGGATTATAGTGATACATTAATATTTTAAAACTATCTACTTGGCTAGTAGATATCTTCTTCTCGGCCTTCACGTGCCCTATATTGGAGATAGGGCTTCCCCTTAGACTTCTACGGCTCCCTTTCTTGTGCCGATCGCATCTATCCACCTCCGGCAACCTTCCTCATGTCATCCGACCACCTTGCCTGGGGCGCAACAACGCTTCTTCGGTCTGTTCTTGGTCGCCATTTGAGAACCTTTTTGGTCCATCTAGCATCAAATAGCATAGATATACAGAAGTCCAAATAATTTTGTTCATGCTTGTGTCTTGTAGTGGAGAATATACATCGTCAAACCGGCACCTCCTGATTAGAAGTCTGCGCTCCAACCAACTGCGCCAAGCATGTACTTAATTAATCATTAATCCTGAAAGATTTTCTTCAGCTCAAAACAGAATATATAATTAAGTAAGTAATCAGATAGGAGGTATAAGGTAAAGCTTTACTAAGTAACTTCCTAATTAATATGATTAAAGATAAGACGAGTAATAATAAAGATAAATATAAACAAGGTGTGCTCCGGAATAATTCTACAGGAGTTCATCTATTAGATATAGCGCTATATAAAACTTATATATTTTATACAACGGCTTGATATTCCATTTCAAGAAGGAGCTAAGTCGAAATAAAGTTCAGGACAAACTCCTAGATAAAAATGGAACCTATAGCATAGCATAGCTAAAGGTTTTTGGTGAATTAATGTAGGTATTAGACAGACGTTACGAACGGATTTTTGCAGTAGGTTGGTAGAGCCCAATATTAATAACAAACCTAAATATCTGGGAAGAGCTTTCAGCTCAGCGGGGCCTTCTGCCTGGAATGAACTTCCTGTACACATCAGAAAAGCGAGAACAACTGCTGAATTCAAGAGCCAGCTTAAAACTCACATATTCAAAAAATCGTTTAGGATAGTTTAGAATTAGTAGATGTAGGTACTTAGGTTAGCTTATTGAATCGTAAAAGGCGCCCTTGAGGTGGACTTACTCCACAAAACGGCGCATTATAAATTGTCCATTTTATTATTATGTTACATTGTGTGATAACTGTTGATGATTGGTAGTTGATGACTGACTTGTAAGAGTACTTGCAAATGTTTATATAGCCACTACAAATTATTGGTGCCGTGTGCTTCGGCTCTGCTAGAAATTGTCTCACGGGAACTGATATATTTTGTGTCATCAGCAAATAGTTCCCGGTGAGAAAGGAATTATAATTGTATAATAATCTTTTTAGCACTCCGTTATTCTTGCTTTTCTCTCTTTCTCTAACCACATTGTCGAAGAATGTCCGAAAGACAGAAACTCGTTCCCCGAAAGCCCCAGAGATTTTTTTCTTGTATTGATAATTTGCATTAAAATCTAGGGAATAACCATAAAAGTTTTTTGATTAAAGCAAAATTAACCCCAAAAATGGAAATAAACGCTATTTCTACCGTTTTAAAATACGGTTGTTCATGCGATTTTGAACCTCAATGCCGTGGAAAATTACCGTGACGTCGTAGTTAGGTTGAAGAATGTCACTTCACTAGGTTCAGCGAAACAATGGAAGACATTCACAACGTGTCTCCTGAGACACTCCAATACCTGAGCTCTCTCGACTTTAAGTTCTGACTCTGGTCTCTCCAGTGTCATACGACATAGGTACATACATAGTATAGGTACTCTCACAGTGTGTCCCTTGCGGGGTAAGCAGAGAGAATCAAACTCCAAACAACTATTCATCGATACCTAATTAATAGTGCGATTTGGACTTATTTCCTTATAGAAGTGGCGCATAATCACATCGCATAATTCCCTTTATTATACTTGTATTATTTCTGTTGTTTTTCTTTATTATTTTGTTTTGGTTTCTCTGTCGGATCAAAATATTCCGAATAGGACTAATTTTGGAACTTGTCTTTTATTAATCAAGTTTTTTATTACAGTTTTTCTTAAGTACGTACCTGTATTTTTATTTTAAAAATCGTTGAAATAGTATCTATCAACTTGCTTTCCTTAAAAAAACAAGCTCATGGGAAAAACGATGTCACCTAAAGAAAAAAAAGCGTGATAGATATTTATAGAAAATATAACTATACTGGAATTTAATTAGACTCTGAGCTTTTTTAGTACATGGAGCTATTTTCCATATGACATTTTTTCTAATTAGCTTTCTTGATACCGAAGTTTTTTTCTTATGGCATGCGTTGATGATATGCTGAGGTTTTTTCACTATGCGCTTATTTCATACTGAAATAATTTCCTTTTGGGTTTAATTCCGTATGAGCTAATTTCATACTGTGGTTATTTAATGACTACATTTTTCATATGCGCCTTTTTCCAGTCTGTTCTACTCCATTATATTTTACTGTTATCCACTCGTCTGCGAGTGATCTGAGCCATTTTTCAAGCTGGAATCGAATGATCATTAAAATAGGTAAGCAGCAAAAGATGGCATATACAATAATAACTAATATTCATTATCAAAATTGTCAATATTATTTCCCCCTGGTATAGTAATTTCATAAAGGCTAATTGAATGATTGTGTTTCCATCGTACCTCTCTGCCTACCCCGTATTATGATATTACTAAAGTATAATTAATGATAGACTAATTAATTAATGAAAACATTACAACAATGACATCGTCTTATACTCAGTAACTAATAATTAACAATCTCTTTGAAATTTCAGATTTTAGACTTAGATAGGTACTGTGTTAAGGGGGGTGGAATATGGATTATATGGAAAGGTAGTCAGTCAGTCAGTCACTAGAAGGTGAGGGGTGAGATTTGATGAATTGATTAGGGGTGCAAACAGGGAATCAATTTATGTACTTATTAGAGAGGTAGGTGATTTTTTTTTAATCAATCTCTGGTTTTCGACATAAACCCAAATTTGTCTAATTATTCACTTTACAGCAAGTTTGAAAAACTTGTATCGTGAAGTGGAGTAAGTCCACATCAGGGATCAATCCCGTGCCCACCGGATTAATAGTTACCAATCCAGCTACCGACCACCTTGATTTGTTGTTATTAAAATTGATTTTATACGCGTCGGAACACCCATCCTGCTTCCTCCCCAAGGGAGTTCACAAAACGCTACATTATGCGAATGTGGTTATACCTCTCGCTTCTGTTAAAGAAAAACTAATATTTTAAAACAATTTTTTTCCTCGGAAAACAATTAAGTACGTCCTATAACAAAATCAAATCATTTATGTAATTAAATGTGGCTACCCAGGGTCCGTGATCTTGCAGATGGGCATAGCACAATGTTAACAAAATTTTGATTCTATCCGTAATATCATGAATCGTAGGAAGCCCCCGCGTTGCGCATTTTTTTCACTAAATTTGCAAAGAACTCAGGGAACTTAAATTCAGGCAATGAAAAATGCACAACACGAAAAAATATTCAGTGCATTCAAATTGCAAGTCCAGAATTAGGGCAAACGTCTCGTAGAAGCTACGTCACAACTTGTGGGATAAGAAATAACGAGGGATGAATATTGAATATGTGTGTTTGTGACACAAGAAAATGTATGAAGGACTGGATTGTATGAATGCGTAATAAGCCTCATGAAAAGTCCATCCTTCGCTGTATATCTGTCGAAATAAGTATTACCTGTAATGTTAATATTTTGGAATATGAAACATGAACCTTCTAGTCATAAAATGTGATGTCCGGGTTATCAGCCCCATTTGTTATACAACTATGTGATATTATGTAAACACTATAAAACTCCCCCCCTCCCTAATAATAAAATGCCCAATAATGTATTATTATGATCTACCTTAGATATAATGCCCGTTGCCCAGGCCAGTTCTGCTAATATTACAAAAGAAAAACTTTTTTCATAATGCTGTTTGCCCAATCATAATAAACCGAAACTTAAGGTGACACACTTTGTCATAATATTATGACCGATAAAAGGAGTTTGTCAAACTGTTTTTTTATTTCAAACCTTTTCTAAACAATAATGCTGGATTTCACCAACTTCTTAGGTGAGGAGTAGTGGAGATAGAAGCCACCTAGCACAAATTCCGCCTTTTGGCATACCTACCATTGTCCATAACTCTATATTTTTTATGCCAATAAACATTTATGTATTTTATTTATCTATATGTAATTAAAAAAATATAGGTATTAGGTAAACATAATGAATCAAGAATGAATGAAAGTTCGCTGGATTATTCCTGGAAAAGAAATGCTGTTTCAATTTGCTATTGACAAAGAGTAAATGTGGCATACTTTTTTATGCTATGATCTTCACCTTATCATGGTGTGATTTTGATGTTTTTTTTTTTTGTTATTTTATGTTCTTTTATGTTGCATATAGCTTTTTAATGTTGTTTTTATATTTGTGATGAGTCATTTATTTATTCTTGTTTTTAAACTTAATATTATTAAAAAGCCCCATAGGCCATAAAATAAATATTTTTTCTGTTGTTTCAGGTATGAAGCACCCATATCTAGAGAAGAGATTTCGTGAAATGTCAACATTAAGCACCACGAAGAAAACGTTTCAAGTGATATTTTAAATGATACATTATCTATACAAAAAAAATTGTGCTTAAAATTAAATTGAGAAATTGATCAATTCTAACATTTTCTTGCGAGCCACAGTTTTTGAAGTCGCGGCGATCAGTAGGCATTAGTACAATAGTTCATATTGATGTACGGTTATTATTTTCATGAATTTAGTTCACAACGTCGTATAGGTAACATAAAAACATTACCTACATAACTAATAAATAGTAAATTATACCTTATACCTATACGTACTTGGAGCCCCAAGTATGATTCGCACTAACGCGATATTCGCTCAAGAAAAGAAAAAAGATTTTGGAAAAAAGGATTTGTCAAAGATTCCATGTTTTGAGTAAGAGCAATTGTAGAATGTGTATATGACAAATTGCTTGAATGTGACGGAAATAACCAGTGTAGGTATGTAAGGATAGGAGAGTCTGGCGACCTATCAGCGATCTGTCACTGCCTACGCCGCAAGGGATGCAGTGTGAGGAGATAGAATAGAATTTATAGTATTTTCAACAAATTGCAAATTCTTGTTGCAACAATGTAGGAATTCAATGCTGAACTGTGCTGCATTTTTTTTTAATTGGCGTAAAAAAATGTAAACCTTTACATTAAAATTATTTCACGTTAGCAGTGCTTTAAACTATCAATAAAGTGATCACTTAAGCCCGCCGAGTCTCCTGTCTCCTATATTTCTCTATCACCAGAAAGTTCTCGGCAGTGTCTTGAATTGGGCTAGAGTCCGTCTTTATGTCAACTGGGAGGGCTTGTCTATTATATATGAGGATGGCATTCTCAGCATCCTCCACTCATAAAATATGATAATATTAGTAAGGAGATATGATCATTGGTTGTCCCTCCCCATACACTTACAAGGTAGATCACAGTATAACATACCTATAATATATTTACCTCATAAAACTAACTGCCCTAAGGCTGGCCACAAACGTCCCGAAGTTCAGTTCCGGAATCGACCGTTTTGCAAAAAGGTTCCGACCAAAACCTCTTTCTGAATTTAAAATCGGGGTGACGCTGAATTCAGAGAGAGGTTTTGATCGGAACTTTTTTGCAAAACGGTCGATTCCGGAACTGAACTTCGGGACGTGTGTGGCCAGGCTAACTCTAGTTTTCTTTATTCTTTTGTCTTTCCTTTTTTATGTTTTGTAATATACAGCATGTTCTTTATATTCTAATAGTAATTTTGAAGAAAAGAAATTAATTTTGAAAAGGGAGTAATTTTGTATGTGTGTATCTTATATGCACCTACACGAAACATCTACACAAGTTCTTATTAAAAGTATGCATAGCGACATTTCAAAAACTTCTAAAAACGGGAGACCTTAGATTTCGACAACCGTTACTCAAAAAGAAAATGAAAAACTCTGAATTGTTTTTCAAAAGACATCAGTTTTTTCCCGAAAGTTTATTTATTTATTTATTTAGTCACATGGGCACAAACAGTTAAAACAGCACATGTCAACAATTAAACAAAAGCAGAAAGCAAACCAGTGAAGGCCCGTCAAAGTTGCCAAGAAAAAAAAACGGTATTTATTTTATGCATTAAAATCTATTAAATGACCATATTTATTTACTGAATGAAGCGAAATTAACTCCAAAAAGTTATAATAAAACTATTTTTAATATTAGGTCATGCGATTGTTCATGCGATTTTGAACCTTGACGCCGCGGGAAATGGCGAGTGACGTCATAGACCGTACCCTTACCCTTGAGGTGTAATTCGTTATTACCACGCGCGGCCGCTGATAAAGGCAAAGGCGCACTGCGCTGCCACATTAAACATAAGAATATGCCTATAAATAAATCAATATTAAATTGAAAACGTTAAAAAAAATTAATTGTACCTCATACATTCATCTTTATAATATTGCACGTACGCGTACTCATACTACTGTGAAACTACTCTAGTGTGATAGTGTATGTGTGCGGTGTAGGTGGAGTAAATCTCACGCATGTGTATTGAAGGCCGCGTGCAGAATTTCAAATGCACAAAAAAATATCGATATTTGTACTAAAATCTCGAATCCTTCGCGAACGGTGAAATGAGGGAGAGAGTGTATGTTTGATAGAGAAATTAACGCGCTAGAAAGAGACGGAGGCAGCAGTGCCTGAGTCAGCGATATAATTTAAAACATGCGTGATTCGCGACGCACCGGTCAAAAAATGATTTATTTGTAGGTAAGTTTTTAGCGTTAATTAACGCAATTACAATGTTAGAACCGATTAGTATTGTGTTGCGTCGAACACCGCACAACACATTTGGCGCGTATTTTCATTGTTTACAAGTTGCACTCAATCACTATTTTAGGTTGAATAAATACACTAATATCGATAATATTAAGAATAATTGAAGTGCAATCGAACAAAAATTGAGCAGGTAAATGGTTTTATAGCATAGGTTACTGAAATATTAAATAAATAAATATATATTTTCTCAATACTTTAACATTATTTTCATAGCATAATATGTATACTCGTATAGCAAATGAACAATCGATTTATTAGATCGAACCGTAATTCGACAACTATTATTTATAATATGGTTTTCGTACAGTGTGAGTCGAAACATGGTTACTCTTAGAGTACTGCGGCCCCACTCGCAGCTGAGTAAGAAGTGTTGGAAAATCCTTTTCTTGTCTATGAATGTATCTACATACCTAGTAGGTTTTATTCATATTTTGTCAACGGTTGATTATAGGTTTACTACATTCTTTTTAATAAACACGACTACTATACGACTTTTTCTGCCACCTCCGTGGTCGGGTGGGGCCGCGATAGTGGAATAGTGCCGAATATTTTTGTGGAATTTATTACTGTTAGTCTGCAGTCGATGTGGGACGAGGGTACGATACAGTCAGATCAATTTCTATTTATCCCTTTACGTCGCATCCCTTGCGGGGTAGATAGAGAGGACAAAAATCTCTATACCTAAACACACTCTTGCACATATAGCTTACTATATATACCTACCCACACACATTAATATCTTTTTGAGATGGTCGGTAGCCTGGTTGGTAACGCGTTCGACTGTTAATCCAGTAAGCGCGGGTTCGATTCCTGATGCCGACCTACTCCACTACACGACACAAGCTTTTCAAGCTTACGCTTAAGCGTGTAATTGGGTTTATTTCGATAAACCCAGATTCATTAAAAATAATATATAAGGCTTTCTACTCGGCTGCGAGTAGTATGCGCTCCCTAAAATAATTTCACGAGCCGCCACTGGTTATTACGCCATGCATCCGAATGCATCAATCGCTTAGTAGGAATTGCACCATAAAACTACGGTGTTTCGATTAGGTATTGCACCCAGGGGGGCTGCGCCTAGATTTTAGATTTGTCGCAACCACTATTGCTTAGATACATGTTTTCTGATTTCTGGACAAAGGCGATTAAGTAACTGTGGAACATTATTCAATTAATAGTTGTTGCAGGTTTTTACGATGATCCTTATGTAGATTTGTTTTTCGGGTTTAATAGTGTAGTGATCGGATGCTCCGACATTTCGACGAACCTACTGCCACCTATAATCCATGACCAAGGCGGCAGTAGGCTCGTCGAAACGTCGAAGCATCTGATCATTACACGATTAACCCGAAAAAACAAATCTTCATTATTTAATTGTTATGGTGATAACTGTGCGCAAATATGGATCACCCTGTAGGTATTACTTTTGGTGTAACTAATGATGTAAACACTTATCTAAATCATCGAAATATTATTACTATTACACATTGCCGTTATAAAAGTCGATGTTATGTAACATCGACTTTATGTAACATCGATTGACAGAATCGCTTTATTTACATTATTATATTTTTATATCCAACTTTACTATTCAGACCTAATTTTATCACCATAGATAGTAATCGGAGAATTGGGAAATTTTCGTTTGACTAGAAACAGCAAACATTTTCCGTCCTGGATATTATATGCACGACGCACGTGAACATTAGTTCACGGGATGCTCAAGGATCTACGATGGAACTACATTTCAACTTAGCCAACTATAAATATTGTGGTCAGTTAGATATTCTAATGCCACATTTTCATGGTTCCAGATTTTTTAACTACTACTAGGGTAGATGTGTTAGCCCCCAACAGTCGAGGTACGTGAAACTCCCGATTTTGGCACATAGCTATAAAGAAATGAAGATATAAGACGACTCTATAGGGTCTCAGACATTGCGGAAAGAGTAGGGACACTGAAATGGCAGTGAGCGGGTCATGTGGCAAGGCAAAAGGACGGCAGATGGACCCCCAGATTACTGAGCTGGAGAGCCTACGAAAAGAAACGAAGCGTAGGGAGACCACAAAGGAGGAGGAGGGCCGATGATATCATTGAGTCGGTGGGACATGGGTGGAGGCAAAGCGCCCAAAACAGAAAATTGAGGAAGAGACATGAAAGGGCCTAGATCCAGCAGTGAAGGGAAAGGGGCTGAAAAGAAGAAGAAGAATGTCACAAAAAATCGTAAAACTCAATGTGTGAGTTTGACAGTATTAAGTAATCATCAACTTGAGAAGTTGTACAGGTTTTCATGTTTTTTGTGTTTTGTATGTAATACTACCTAGTACCTATACCCTACACGTTTTCCAAATAAGAAACGTAGAAAATCCTATGTTACACAAAAAAATATATTGACAATAAAATAAATATATCTATTTTCTAGTTCTATTCAATACAGTATAGATACTATTTTTTAATGTCTACCTATTTTAATAATCTGAACGATTATTAGGCTTGTAAACCGATGAAAAAATAACGATGAAATAAAAATAAAATGAATACAACTAATGGTCACCCTATTTCCCTTAACTGCGGACTCATTTCGGTTTTATTTAACCCGATTTTTTTAATATGTCAAATTGGTTTCGAAACTGGGTTTGCTCAAAGAAATAGTAATAGCATGCCTTAGTGTTAAATAGGTATGATTTTTGTAAATTTTCTTTATAAAAATAATTCAAAATATCCTATAAAATATACTGAAACGTAAGATTATTCCCGTAGTTTGTTAGATATAATGCTATAATTTGGTTGATAAAATGTTTGCAATAAGAAGTAGAGACTATGGGAAAATTTTTTTTGGTATACTGTCCCCATTTTTTTACAATTCGCCAATAAAAACTTTATCGCTTACGTTATTCATTTTGCGCTTACACTCTTTAAAAATTTTAAGAGATAACAGAACGATTTTTATTAAGGCTATAATATACCACCGCTAGGAATTCTAAATGAACGTCGCTTCCCCTCTCTTACCGCTCCAAATTTTCAAATATTTCGTCCACAAGTTTTACTTACACATACATACATCCAAATTTATACAATATACATACAAGCGAAGCTATATACTTACATATTATAACATTTTAGTTTTGAATTTCATTCAAGTTCTATATACCAACTATTGTATTTGGTAGGTGTATCTACCTACCTACCTATTATATCCGATTGGAAAATAATATGCGTTGTTATATTTTTTAGTATATTTTATATTGATACTAGTTAGTAGCCCCCAGTGTGATCGGCGCTAACTGGGATTTGTTCAAAGAATAATGAAATAAAAAAGAGTGCACATAGATTTGGTTGGTAACGCGCTCGACTGTTAATCCAGTGGGCGCGTATATGTATTTGGGTTTATTTCGATAAACCCAGATTCATTTATAAAAAAAAATAAAAAAATAAAAAAAAAACATACATAATATGTGAATAAAATAATTGTCCCGTATAATTTCAATTAAATTAAATTTCAAAATTCTTTATTTTTATAAGTTTATTTCATCAGTAACTATACGGCTAATGAAGCCTTTTACATATATGTATAATAGAAAATAAACAGTATAAGAACATGTCTAACAAAGTCAAGTTATTATATGTATAGATGTTCCTACCGACAATGTGCCTTCACGAAGTGCGATTTGTAAATTATAATGATAGATAATTTCTAGTACTGTATTGGTTTGGCGAAGTGTGAATATTCTAATTTTCAAACATATAAGAAATTTCAAAACGTGTCGGTTCAAAGACGGTAGGTATACATAGATGTGTGTTCACAACATACTGATAAAATTTCATTCGTTTTTGAGAGAACTTACCAAGGAGCAAAAGTTGTGATGAACAATATTATTATTAACACAAGGGCAGGGCCGTCTATAATCTATTGGGGGCCCTGGGCACTTTAAAATAATGGGGCCCCTATGACAATTATGATCCGTGGTGGACTGGCTCTAAAAATTGAAATTGGCATGTAATAAAGCCAGGCCCCCCCAGTGCAGAGAAAGCAAATTACAATTTTGATATTGATATGATATACAAAATTAAAAAGCGCCGATGGCGAATTTTTTTGGTGAAGTTGAATGAAAAGGTTCGTTACACAGGTCAATTGGAAATCTAGCAGGAACTAGGGGGCCCCTTGGATCAATGAAAAATTCACATAACTACTCAAATACGTAATATGTATAAATTAAAAATAAAACGTTTTTCAGCACCAGTCTCGCTATATAATTGCCACACCTCGTATTTTGAATTTAAAATTTCGTCGATATTGGTAGTATGGGTTATAGTCCGAGAGCCCGCTGCTTAATTTATGACGTATCTGTTTTTTGATCGAAATGTGGTATAAATGATAGCTTACCTATAGGGTATTACATCGCACTAGGGTTGCCTATCAAAATTCTGCCGCAACCCGCCCTGCCCCCCCCGAAAAGGTCCCTCTTCGCGGTTTTTCGCATTTTATAGGAATATGGTAAGAGATAGGAGAAAGTAGTCAATGACAAAAATAATCCTTGCTAAATTCTATACAAAAAATGTTGAGATAATTTTTTCGTAGAACTAGCAGTTTACCCGCAATGGCCGGTCCAAAACCGAAATTCATTTAGAATACTAAAAAAGTGAATTGAAAAAGTGCAGGGGAGGTTGCGGCAGGATTTTGATAGGCAACCCTAGTGCGATGTAATACCCTATTGGTAAGCTATCATTTATACCACATTTCGATAAAAAAAACAGATACGTCATAAATTAAGCAGCGGGCTCTTGGACTATTAGTAATTATTAGAATATAATATTTCTTTGATGGTGTTGGTAATAAATAAATTCAAATGAATAAACAGGAGTTCCTAAATAGTGTTGATAGTTCCTATCCATACACGATTTTCATTTATTAGTATTGGTGATTATTTTCGTAAAATATAAATAATTAATTCAAAAATGTGCAGTACGTCTATCCCGAGCAAAAGCCAAGCTCAGACTGAATTTGAAAGGGAAGGGTATACTAATTCTAGGAATACCTTTTTAAAAGAAACCTGGAAAGAAATTTAAAATCTAAAACGTACGATTTGTTAAGATTATAATTTCCAGTATTTTGGCTAAATTTGGCCTTTTATATCTGAAAAATTGAACGGAAATTCTTGGAATTCCGTAAATTTTAGGGGTGTTTTCGGAATACTTTTTTATTCAAGGAATTTCCAAATCCTGTAATTCTAAAACACACGTCCTGTAGTCCATACTTTCATCTATCACTGTCTTCAGTTTCAAGACGATTCCTTCAGTATTGGCTGAGTAAGAGTCTCCGCGCCGAAGCCGTAAAGGGTACCGTAGCCCCTTAAAGCATATCGTCCCTTAAATAAAATTTTAAAAAGTGTAGGTTTTTAGATGTCAGTGACGAATGGTCCTAAGAATATACCGCGCCCACTGAGTTACCTACCTATGTTTTTGATTTAGGATGCAATAAAAATTCGGCTTCTTTTTTAACAAAAATGCACTTTTCGTCTTTGCTACATATACCTACTACCAGTAGCGAAGACTCTATTTTAGCAGGAAGGAAACCGGAGTTTTTTTTTTTACTGAATTACTTCAGATCAGACATATTATTTTATCATCATCAAAATGTAACTCGTTGGGAATCGTATTCTTTGGTAGTATCTTCACTACCTACATAAAATAATTAAGTAATGTTGTTTCAAAATCTGATTATTTTCTTCCTCTCGACGAACACCCCCATTTCTCCCCCCATTTTAAAAGTCTCCCATGAAACAATAAAGATCCGCATTGATTGAAAAATAATCAGACCTTTGGGAGTTCCCTTATTTAAAAAGGGAACGTCGTGAAGGTAGGTACTTTACCTACTACCCACCTACAGAAAAAGGTGACTGAATTCCACGTTTTCCGAAAGCAAGAGTCAATACTTTGATATTCAAAATGAGCAATCTGCCGGTTTTTGTGTAAATTGTAAGAAAGTAGAAATGTTCCGATTCTAAAAATACACATTTTAAGATACAGCAATCTGCAACATATGAAAGTCATGCCTTGTTCGCATTTGTCTAGCAGTTTAGTCGAGTACTGGATTTACACTCGGGTATTATCCCAGTAGCTATACTCGAAATCGAGTGATCAGTGAACAACAGTAATTATTTAGATAATTTTTTTATTTCAATTTATTCAGGTTTTCCTTTTTTACAATATCCGATCAATTTATTTTTATTAAAAAAATATCCTGTGATGTTTTGTCTAGGTAGGTACACAGGTCTCCCCCTTTTCGTTGTTACTTTCCCGTGGTTTTTGATATTATTATTACTACGATATCCTAAATAATTGTATTCGTATTATTTGCCTCTCTGCCTACCTCGCACAGGAGAGAGCAACAGCTTGCTGAAACCAACCTGAGGGAAGCGGAATCGCGAATATCTGTGACTCTCAAACTGTGCAGATTATTTTTATTGGATATCTTACAGTTTTTTTTTTCCTCAACAGAGTCGAGAGGCATCTTCATTCACATAATGTAGCGTTAAGTGAACTCCCTTGGGGAGGAAGCAGGACTGGTATTCTGACGCTTACGAGTCGGCTTTGGCTGGCTTGAGTGATCACTTTATGCCCGGGGCAACGTTCACCCATTCTACAACATCCTGCTGTCAATCGTGTAACTTTTGGAAGTTGTATATATGCTCCTCAGAAGATGGCGTCACCATCTGAAACATTGGGTCAATGTGAAATAATTTCCAGCTGACGTGACGGTTCCAAGTGTATTACCGATTTCCCAAAATTTAATAAGATTTGAAGTCTTCTGTTCGTTGAGCATTTGTCCTTTTTGGGGTTTAATCATCTTGAGCAATATTATTATTGGTTTTTGTCACGATGAAATCCGATAAAACTTAAGAAGTTTGTTGGTTGTATTAGTTTTAAAAAAAATATTACATGTGGCAAATAAGAGCTAGGTAAGTTCAAGCACGTTTTAAACGTTTGAGAAACACTGACATTAAATGAAAAAGTAAATAAAACCTTTTGGTCGAACGGATTAATTCTCTTCGTAAATTTAATTGCGCAGATGTTTTCCAGTACCCAGTCCCCCTAAGCCCCCCCCCCCTTTCGGCCTGTAATAATATCCCAGGAATCAGGCAGGAAAGGGTTACAGAGGAGTTATACCTGAAACACCCTGTACCGTTTCCCTTCCCTCCCCCAAATCCAAAAATAGGATTATGATCATTTAATTATTAATCCCCCTGTGTTTTTATTATTGAAAACAAATAAAATCCGCGAGAAAAATAAGGCGATTAAAAAAAATTAGCGTTAATGAGCTTACAGGATTTAATTACGGAATTCGTGGTTGGCTCAGTTGATCGGAGCGCCTCCTTAATTAAGTGTAACGTCGTGGTTCGATCCTACGAACTTTTTGTCAACATTGTGTTCTCCGATGCCGACATACTCCACTTTACGATACAAGCTTTCCAAGCTCACTGTGAAGTGTACAAATATTTATTTGGGATATTATATTTTATATGGATAAACCCAGATTCATTTCATCACAATGTAGCCACTGCCAAGACCTGTTTCCTAACCATTCTGAGAGTAAATAGTCAGAATGGTTGTGACTATTCTAATCTAGAACATTATTGCTTATTGCTTCCTGGGAGCTGTTTCATATACGGAACCTTATTGCAGAACTACCCCAATTTAGGGTGTATTTGTCAATTATACTTACTCATAGATTATGTCTTTAGAAACATACTCACACAAAAATTCTAATGCCAACTTTTTTGGTGAGGAATAGCAGAAATAGGAGCCAGCTAGCACAAATTTTGTATGAAAAATAAGTTGTTGAAACCCAGAAAAAGTCTCAAAAGGCAGCAGAACCTTCT
This sequence comes from Ceraclea dissimilis, assembly GCA_963576895.1. Classification (NCBI taxonomy): domain Eukaryota; kingdom Metazoa; phylum Arthropoda; class Insecta; order Trichoptera; family Leptoceridae; genus Ceraclea; species Ceraclea dissimilis. The sequence continues at coordinate 15,708,995 of OY756370.1, forward strand.
CAGCTAACAATTTACCTCCTAGAATGTTTCTAGAACCGTTCTTCTAGGTCTGTTCTAGAACCAATCTAGGAGCTAAATTGTTACTTATATATTCATTTCCGAGTCCAAGTTTCCCCCCTTCTAGGCCACCCCACTCCAGAAATTAGCAGCCATAACGGCATTGTCAGTGACCATCATCAGGTTCCTCGCATCGCACCTCACTGGCATATCTCGACATACGAGGAGGTGGTCGTCAGTCTGGGTCTCGCCGCAATCGCAGGAGTCCCCCCCCCCTCTACCCTTACTTATTGCTCTTTACTAATTTTGACAATTGGTCCAAGTGCCCTGTTTACCCTGACACCGGTTAACTTTCTATTTTCTATGCCACTTTCACACCGTCTATCCCTCGTAAGCAAACATCCCAAATACACATACGTATTAGTAATTTATTATTTATATGTGTTGTACGCTTTATTTTAAATACCGATATTATTTAAATCTCGGTCAAATTTATATAATTACTAAATTCTTTTTTAATACTCTTAATTGCTGTTCTAATGGTTATCAATTACATTTTATTAAAATTGGAAATAATACGCTTAAGGTACAATAAAAATAATATATAAATATTATTATTATATTTTAATCCATTTCTATTTATTATAAGGTAGGTACCTAGCATTATTATTCACGTTCAACGAATTCACATTAAGAGTGTGCATACCGACATTTCAAAAAATTCTAAAAACGGGAGACCTTCTATCTCGACAACCGTTACTAAATATGCTTTGGAACAAAATAGGATAGATGCATTGAACTTTTATCTAGGGAATAACCGTAAAAGATTTTTTATATCTTGTATAGATTTCGCAAAAAAAATATATTTAAAAACACCTCTGACCTTTTTTCCGAAAGACGGAAACTCGTTTCCCGAAAGTCGCGGAGTAAATTTTTTTTCTTGTACTGAAAATGTGCATTAAAACCTAGGGAATAACCGTAAAAGTTTTTTGATAGACGCAAAATCAACCCCAAAAAATGGAAAAAAACGCTATTTTTCCCATTTTATCATGCAATTGTCAGGCAATTTTGAACCTTAATGCCGTGGGAAAAGACTGTGACGTCATTCCTGGTGCCATGCCCTTAAATTGTGATTTATTTAAATAGGTATCTCCTAATGTGTAAAAGCTCTGCCTACCCCTCAAGAGACAGGGCGTGAGGGTGTAGAAGGAATACGCTTACTTACTTCTAGCTGGACATATGCCTCTTCTAAACATCTCGAATGTCTTCTGTCTTGGGCTATCTGCTGTCATCTGTTTACCATTTGTGCGGCCACATAAGTTTGTTAGGTTGCTTTTTTTAATGCGCTAAAAAGAGTTTTCGCACTTAACTCGACTGCGGGTAAGGCTGCACGTGCAAAAAAAGTCTTTAGCTCGTTTAAAAATAGCTATCCCTCGGACCAGCGTGAATTAAGGTATGCACCGGTTCAAGTTCCATGAAGACAGAAAACAATCTATTCTATCACGAAGACTACGTGAGAACAAACACCGCCTCCTATCTACCATTTTTTTATTATTTTTTTTATATCAATTGATATTTTACAATTTTTATTTCAATAAACCCAAATACTCGTACATCTTTGTAGACTTCACAGTAAGCTTGAAAAGCTTGTGTTGTGAAGTGGAGTAAGTCGGCATCGGGGTTTGAACCCGCTTCCACCGGATTAACAGTCGAGCGCGTTTCCAACGAGGCTACCGACCACCTTTCATTTCATTTCATTTATTTATTATCCGAAGCATTTTACAAAGTAAAAACATAAACAAAAAAGTACTGGATATTATTGCCCCACTAGGCCTGTTACAAAATGTATAATAGCTCAAGGTTACATGCATGTACAAAAAAATAAAATAATGACAAAATACTGAATGATGAACCTCTACGTATATTTCGCAATGATGATGCAATGTTGTATGATGGAATGTAATTAAATTATTAACAAGTAATGTTAAGTTATTTATACTGTTAATATAATAATTAATTTATATACAATTTTGTTTATTTTTATGGCACTGCTAATATAATCGAATGAGGTAATGATGAGCAAATTGTCATATACAATAGCGTCCACTTACGCCACTTAATTTTGCGGCAGTCATCGATTTATTAGACTGAGTCGGGCTAAATTAATATTAGGTAATACCTAGACCAGGTACACCATTGTTAACAATTTTCTTGACGGTGAGAGAATGATTAATTTTTTTAACATTTCTTTCTCATTCTAAGTATAGCAACAAAACGAGCTGACCAATAAAGGAAGGAAAGGTTTTTTAGTCTATGTGCAGTTTTAGAGATGTGTAATATGAAGGTTATGTAGGTCCACTAACTGGTGTAGGTACAGCATAAGATGGACATCTGTTGGACAAATGGATTAGCCATCGGTTGGTTTAGTGATTGCTTTACTCTCAAGAAATGTTCACCATTCTCCCTTCACAACTCTATTTCAGGAGTGAAAAATCGTCGGTTCCTATGTAGGTACCTACTCGTACATTAAGAATACAAAATATAAGCAAGATATTAAGCATCCACAATAATAAATGATTCTCACTAGGGCGAGCTTATCGCTATAGAGCGATCTATTTCAGCCAACCCAAGTCTATATCTCTGGTGAATGGCTGAGTATGAAAGAACGATTGATTACTTAGAGCTAGTAAAGTTGATGATTGAGAATTTGGCGCAAATATACTTGACGCAACATTATAAATATTGTTGTATACTTAACATTGTAGTGATGTGACAAAGATTTTAACAGATGTCGCTACGGTAGTCTCTATAGTTACCCACCTACCAGGCGCGAAGCTACCTAAGAACACGATTTCCATCGAGTTACCTTTTGGAAAAAATGATGGTACAATAGTGTCTAATCTGACGTAATCCCATAAGAAACGTTAGCCCCGGCTTTCCTTCTGCAGAAATCCACCCTTCGCCACTGCCACCTACATACTCGATGGCGTCATTATTTCAGGCGGTACTTACCTACCTAGGCTATAATAACATTATTGTACCTATTATAAAATAAATAGGTAGCTACCTACTTACTTATATTATAGGAATACTAGTAAAAACAATGTAGGTATATTGCTGCATAGTACCGAATGACGACATTGCCTGTAACCTCGCTTCTGTGCATAGGTACCTATACCTAATAATTAGGTACATTAGTATATTCAGGAATAATCTTAGCGTGAAATATGTTTCATTCAATTACGAATTATTGCATGAATGTAGCGGAAGCAACAAGTGTGTGTAAGACTAGGGAATTCTCTCTGCTTATCCCGCAAAGGACGTGGCGTGAGGGGATAGAATATAAGAGAACTTATGCATTACATAATACACAAAGATACATAATTTTTATGCATTAACTCAACGTTTCCTAATCTTTTTCAGTCACGGACCCCTAGGAAATCAAGCACAGTTTTCAAGGACCCGCTTAAGTAAGCATAGTGATTATCTACGAGACTTTTGGTGGCATTTACTTATTATTGTTAAATTGTCCAGAGATGAGACTGCGGACCCCCTAGATATATTATATTCGCGGACCACAGGTTAAGAAACACCGCATTAACTGATTCAATTTGACTCATAGTAAATATCACATAGGTACAATTTAGTAAAGATGCATTTTAATGAAAAATGTTCCTGAACGAAAGAAAAAAGTCGACAATTAATTTTCTTTAGGAGATGCGTGAGATAAAGAACTTTCTCACGACCGACGCGAAGCGACGCGACGCCGACGAGTGAGTACCTATTTAGTTACATACTTACATTATAATAATATGTACTTCATTTCTCATTAAAACATAAGTACGACTATATTTTGTTATATATGATTTTTAATGTTATATTATAATATTTCAAACCCTGATAATTACGGGATACTCCTCCCCCTTAACACAAGTTTTACTTTATAAGGGGGGGTAAAACGTTATAATATTTAGTTTAAGATCTATATACTCAAATGTAAATTTAATCTGTCTACTTATTGTAATTACACATGTTTTAAATAAATAAAATAAATAAATAAATATATCATTTTGAGTATTTTTTTTTTTTTTTGGGGACCCCAAAAATACTAAAATGGAGACCTTGGGAGAATAAAAGAGGCGTCGGAAGACCCCAAAAAAGGTGGTCCGACGACATAGCCGCTGTGGGGGGAAAGAACTGGCTGCAAGCAGCAAACAGCAGAAAGGAATGGAGGAATATGGAAGAGGCCTATATCCAGCAGTGGAGGACAGAGGGCTGAAGAAGAAGAAGATCATTTTGAGTAATCAACAAAGTAGTTCAATAACAAGTAATCGTAAAAAAATGATTTTAAAACCAAGATTTTATGCCTGCATATCCTAGATCCCTTTATTGCGGTCTTGCAAAAGATACCGAGGTGCTTGGATTCCTTCATTCCAATGGCGCCACCCATTGACAATTGACATATTCAAATTTTTTTAAAAAGATATGAGTTCTACTCGTGAAGCACTTTCTAGAGATACTAAACACGGCGGTATGCGGTGACTAGATCCTCTCGATCGTTTGGTGTCTCTCAAGGCTGGAGCTAGACAAAATCTGACTTTCGATTTCTGACATTGAATTTCTTATCCAACCCCCTTTATTATAAATATAGATAATAATATTTTCCCGAGACTCACCTGGTCCGATCATGTCGACGAGATCCTCAAGGATGGACGCGTTTTGAGTAAAAGGAGTCGGAGAACGTGTATGACAGATTGCATGAATGTGACGGAATCTAGAAGTGTGTGTAAGGATAGGGCTGTCTGGCGCTCTGTCCTCTCGACCTACCCTGCAAGGTACGTGGCTTGAGGGTATAGATAGATAGATAGAGTGTTGTATGTAGAATGAGAATTAATAAAAAATAAAATAAACAAAAAGATGACAGCTCTCCTGCCCAGGACCCCACGTAGATTTGAACCCTGTAGGTAGCTACCTAGCTACCTACCTCCATCTTTACTTTTTTAGGTGTTTAGGTGTGCACCTACTGACTGTTGGGTACCTACTTATGTGGATTACATTCAATTTGTTATTTTTATACTCGAAGAAAAAGTGGTGTCAATGTACATTGGTATATTTACCCTTATCTAAACAGGGTTGACAAAAAATAAAAAGAAAATGTAGGTAAGTATTTTATTATACAAAACATTTTATTTTCGGAAAAAATCCGTAAAAATTAAAAAAACAATGCAATGGATTTTATTACCCCCCTAGGCGATACCCTGTTCTGGGGCAATATTAATTATAATATCATAGGTAGTTCAAGATCGGTGGTAAACCAATTATTATGTTAAAAGTTGACACAAATGTCAAGGACAATTGGGGAGAGTATTATAGAATTAGGTATTCTAGCACATAATATACCTTCAACCTGCGAGAGAATATCGCAAGTTGACGATGAAGAAGATGAAAAATTAAAAAAAAAACACCAATTTACATTCCCTGTAGGTACTTTTCATCCACAGTCCATTTTTTTATATTTTTCTGCCCATATCAGCCTTTTTCTTTTCATTTTAGTCGTAAAAACTTTTCGTCCAACTTCAGAAAATCAAGAAAAAATATGTACTTGCCAAAAAATATGCATATGCCAAAAAGACTAGAGTATAAATTGGTTAAAACGCGTAATATACCTATTTAAACGATATTTAGAAAAAAACGTTTTGTTCAGGTTAATTTGCAACAAACCTTGGTAGGCAACCCTGAAAAAACGTGCTACCTATCTTTCACCGCATTGGTTTTTTTTTTCAGGAATAAAATACACACCAGTGACAAGTATTTAGATAGGTATATAAAAATAATTACTCTGTGTCTGTATGTTCTTATGTATATATCTGGAGTGAAGTTATAACCGTGGGAAGAAAAACACCTGCGATGTGGAATTACTATACAAGAACAAGAGAGGGGGGCGTCTCGTCCAATCAAACGTCGCGTCTTCATATTTAAAAAAAAAGAACAAGTTCCACACGAATATTTCAAAATGTTCGACATTCATAAAGAGCATTTTTCCATGACACTTTTTTGTTGATTGTATGAAAATGAAGAACAATTAGATGTGTTGTGTCTTGGTATTATGTGCTTTAGTAGCTTTTGATTGTGGTTTTAGATGTCAGAATTTGTGAACAGGTTCAATGTATGATATGAGCAGTAAGGTGCTGTGACAAAAAATGTTATTTATGACAAAAAATGGTACAAAAGTAGCAGTCAAATATTGCAGGGTAGGCAGAGAGAACAGAAAGTCAGAATTCCCTAGTCTTACATACACACTCCTTGCTTCCGTCACACTTATGCAATTTACACGCTCGGCTCTTCGATTCCTTTTGAACAAAACATGCCTGTCCTTATCTGGTCGTCGTGATTGTCGATACAAGTGCTTTTAGATAATCGTGATTCCTTACAACTCTTCTTTCTCCCAAGTATATTTTCTTTGTCATCCATTCATCATTCATCCTCTTTACATGTACCAGCCACCTCAATTTTTGTTGGGATATACCGTCATGGAATAGTATTAGCAATAGTAGCACTATATTGTTATAAATTAGTAGGTACCTATTGTTATAAAGAGGAAATGCCGATTCTTAAGCATCAGAACGCCTATTCTTCGCCCCCCCCCCAAGTGAGTTTACAGAATGCTGCATTGTGAGAGTGCAAATACCTCTCGATCATTTTGAGAAAAACTTTAATGCAGTGTCTACTGATTTTTGAAAATGAATATAGGTTTATCAAAATGGACCCAAATACACAGTTGTGTACAGTGTACACTGTACACTTCACAGTTAGCTTAAAAAGCTTGCGTCATGAAGTGGAGTAAGTCGGCATCGGGGATCGAACCCGTCCCCACTGATTAGCAGTCGAGCGGTATCCAACCCGGATAGCGATCACATTAAATTACTATTATTATTTTATTCTTATTGTTTCTGTAAGTATAACTTTTTGTATTTATTTTTCTCTTTTCTTTTTGGTTTTCCATACTTACTTTCCTACATATGTATACAAATTTTCTCATTTCTATGTCACAAGTGGTTGGTTGGCAGCTTTGATTATTGAAGTACTTAATCAAATATTTTTTCGTCATCCTGACGTTGGCAGACATTGCCTACGGCAATGAACCCGCCATTTGGAATAATTATTCTTCACATCCAATAAAGGTTTTATTTATTTCATTCACCTGTTATTTTGATAGCAGATGTTATCATTTGAAAAAGTAGCAGCGACTGCTACATTTGGAGCACTATGTATTTCTAATCATCACACCGGGAGACATTATTACAATAAGATGTGTTCATACTAAACTTCATGTTGCTGCAATGACGTCATACTTCTCTTACATTATTTTAAATTTAAATATTGTTCTCTTCTTATTTTGAATTTCAATATTATCACATCCATAGATCACAAATTAATATAAATAGATGTGCCATATTATTTAACAGAATTTAACAAATCGTGACTAAAGTGTTGGGAAAAATGAGATCAAAATTTCAAATATTCGTATCTCTATACACAGATGGAACCTTACTTGTCTCGTTATTTAGAAAATTTTCCCACTTTAGGATACTCATAGATTTTCCCAACTTTTGCTCATAGATTAGGTATAGGAACTATGTTATTTTATACTCTACTTCAATGTCATCACGAAAATTCCTAACAGCGCGGTAACCAAAGAATATTGTATGTGTGTATACAAACACATAGATGCACCTAAGTATACCTCTATCGTAAACATTTATAATTATATGCCTACTTAGTGTGAGAATCTCAGTTCTCAAAAAAAAAAGAAAAGAATTTCTAGTGGGAATTATCCGAGCAGCTGACTTCTACAAGAGACTCGAAAACATATCCAGAAAGGGTATAGGCCAATTTTACAACCCGGTATCTCAGATATCTGCTATTTTCATAACTTTGCGTTACTAGAAAACAAATTTTCATTTAAGTCGCTTCTATAGATTCGTTACTCCGTGGTGATGTCACATCTTATGGCGCCTGTCTTTTAATAGGTAGTCACTTCATAGTGACGTATAGGTATGCTCACTTCATTTGTTTAGCTTCAGTACCTACCTACCTACATATAAATACACTTTAAATATACCTACCTACTGAAACAAACGTGTGAACCGGGCTTTAGTTTTCTTTTCATTTTAATTATTATCAAAGTAAAGAGTGTATAACAAGTAAAACGTAATAAGCATTCTTATAAGAACAAAGTTTTATATTTTGTTTTATATCAAGAGGAAAACATTTCCCGTGCATAGCCTAAGATCCGACCGCAAAAAATATGACCTATCTGTTTTTTAAAGGAAATGTGATTGGAATGAAAATATCCGGTTATTTCACCGCCCATTGCGAGTAAACTGCTAGCCTTATGAAAAAAAATGTACGGAAAACTTTTGGTATAGAATTAAGTAAGGATTATTTTTCTCGGTAACCACTTTCTCCTATCTCACCTATCCTATCAAAAAATGCTAAAAACCGCGTAGATGGACTAATTAAGGAGGGCAGATGTTGAGATCGAAACACATCAGGCACGGAATTTCACGTTTTGCATCGATTTTTTTTATTCAAGTTTTTTTAATGCATATGGCAAACGAGCCAGCAATTACAAATTTACAGTTAAATCATTTAGCTAATTGGCAGCGTCAGCAGTGACCCCGTGGATAGACCGCGCTCGAAACCAAAAATTGATTTTTTTTTTGTTTTCTGGGCTTGTACGATTTGGAAACCTTAGGCACGCACTCTCCTACCTACAGTTCATTGACGTAATTATACATTTTATCATGTTCTCAATTCACATTGGTATATTATTATTATTTTGTGATAATTTTACGGTTCACTTCTCAGGAATCTACGTATTGGTTATTTTATTTATTATTTATTTATTTATTCGAAGAGGTACTTACCTATTTATTTACTTATCTACCTACCTTTTCATATCAAATAAGCAATTCGTTATTTATTACATACCTATCTAATTGCGATATTTTAATAGTGACGTGAAAAATATTTATTTCAAATTGGTCGTAGATATTCACAAAAAAAACAGTAATAAGTCCAAAATAAGACCAAAAAAATATGTTGACTCTAGTCAAAATAAAAGTGGTGTAAACAAAGTAATATTGTTTTAATTACCAAACAAATTTCTAACATACCTTCTACAATTACCTCAGTGAGAATACAACCATTTTCTAAATAAATTATGCCAAAAACAAGCAGTGGTGTAGTGCTAAATAAAAAACTACAGGAACGGTCCCCTTTTGCTCTTTACAATTTTTTTCTGGCGTGTACAAAAGAACAGTGTTGTTAAGCACGAAATCTAAATTATAAATCAGTTATCCGTCAACATCCGTATTGTGTTCTGCGTAGATATAGCTGTAGAAGTAGCAGATGCTAGAAAGAGTGTGTTGTGCTGAATAAAGTGAATTGTGGATACCTGCCTATTTTCAGATTTAAATCTACTTATTTACAGGTTCAGAATCAAGACCAAACCCACTACTTTATTAATATTATTAAACTTAGGGTTTCAAATAAGACCAAAACTGGTGGGTTAAATTGAAAATCAGAATAAGTTCAGAACCTTGAAAGTGAGAAGAGTATGCAGGTATTCGTGGGTATTTTAAGACCTAAACTAGTAGATTAGATTGAAAAACAGAATAAGTTCAGAATCATAAAAAGCTACGACCAAAACCACTGCGTTATTTTATTAATATCAGACTATAGCACCTATTCGTGATGTAAGACCAAACCTGCTAGGACCTTTGCTCACCACTATTCCTATTTTGATATTGAGGTTATGAGTTTAATTACTTACCTACCTATTCATTAATCATTGGTGAATAGGTACCTATCTACCTATTTCTCGTTCTCGTATCAAGAGGTGCCTATCCTATACAGGGTGATTGGTTCCGCTATTCAGATATTTTGAGAGGTGATAGAGGGTGTTCTAAAACGTAGATCTGCCAAAGGGATGTCATCCCAATTCTTAAGGGTTGCGGAGTTACACCCTTTTAAAAAAATTCCACCCCCGACATCGACTACCATCACATTTCACTGAATAACTCTGATGCTATGAGTCCAAAATTAATAAAAAAAGAAATTTTGTCTTGTAATAAAACAAGCTTTTAACTGATGTCAAAAATATTTAATAATAATAATAATAACTTTGCTAAAATTAAACACAAAAACAAAATTTCATTTTTTTTGTTGAAAATTTTGACATCTTTAAATTTTTTTTCAATAAAAACTATAATTAACTAGTACTTTTTTTTCTTTTAATAAATACACTAGACCCTTGTGAATAGAAATGCCGAACATTATCTATCCATATTTTGTACCAGTTTTTCAAAATCTTCGATTTTGTAAGTACATATTCAATAAAAGTTTCATCAGAAATTTATAGTTCGCTACTGATTACCTCTTTAAGTAGTTTCGTAGAGGTAGTCAGTAGCGAACTATAAATTTCTGATGAAACTTTTATTGAATATGTACTTACAAAATCGAAGATTTTGAAAAACTGGTACAAAATATGGATAGATAATGTTCGGCATTTTTATTCACAAGGGTCTAGTGTATTTATTAAAAGAAAAAAAAGTACTAGTTAATTATAGTTTTTATTGAAAAAAAATTAAAAGATATCAAAATTTTCAACAAAAAAAAATGAAATTTTGTTTTTGTGTTTAATTTTAGCAAAGTTATTATTATTATTATTAAATATTTTTGACATCAGTTAAAAGCTTGTTTTATTACAAGACAATATTTCTTTTTTTTATTAATTTTGGACTCATAGCATCAGAGTTATTCAGTGAAATGTGATGGTAGTCGATGTCGGGGGTGGAATTTTTTTAAAAGGGTGTAACTCCGCAACCCTTAAGAATTGGGATGACATCCCTTTGGCAGATCTACGTTTTAGAACACCCTCTATCACCTCTCAAAATATCTGAATAGCGGAACCAATCACCCTGTATACCAAAGAATGATTTCGCTAAGAGAAATGAGCCTATCATTTTTATTTATCATTCTGAGCAGATAAATCCAGTAAAACTGGTTCACTTACTGAGCATAGGTACAATACATTTTTCCAGCGGGTCAGAATGAAAGTGAACAAGCTGATATGGTTGGGACATGTAGAGAGGGTGAATGATGCAATCTTAACGGAGAAAATAGGTTGGTTGGTTGGCAGATATTGCCACTGACAATAAACCCGCCATTTGTAATGTACTATTATTGCAATAAAGATTATTATTATTATTATTAATAATAAAATATATCTGGGAGAGAGAAGAGGTGTAAAGAAGCGAGACCGTCCGAGAATCATGTGGCTTAACTATGTAGATTAGATTCTTGGGTGAACGGACATGTTTTGGGTGAAATTAATCGTAGAGTGTGTGTGACGAATTTTATGATTGTGACGGAGGCAAAAGTGTGCGTAAGGATTGGAAAGTCTGGGGATATGTTCTCTCTGCCTACCCCGCAAGAGATGCGGCATGTGGGGGGATAGAATAGAATAGGTTACTATTTATTTATTTATTTATTTATTTTATTTTCTTAACGGAATCAAACAGTCACAACAACAAATAACATAAAATTAACATATCACTTATAAACAGACCAACAAAGATTCCATATTTTACCTACAATATAACAAACACAAAAAATAAAAAAAATAAAAACAAAGAAGAAAACCTGCAGGTATGCATGAACTAAAAAATACGAATCTGAACACTAATAGATACAAGAGCAATGTGCAAGTGTGAATAAATAGAGAAAGTAAATCTGAATTAATTTCAATAGATACATAAATAAATAATTATACTGTATTATACTAGAATACATTATGAAATTGCGTCGCAGTCACTAAAAATGGCGTGGAAATATCAGAAAAAATCGTTCTTGTAAAACGTGCGGCTTAAGCCTTCACTTAGGTCTTCATTAGTGTGTGTGTGTGGTACGTAACTGGAGTTAACTGGAAGATATCGCATCATTGCGACAAGCTCGCCCTAGTGAACCAAGTCATGGTATATAATTGGCATTATAGCTTGAAATTTTGACATAGGTATTTCTGTATTTTGTTTGTAGTGTAGGTACCTACCTATAAATAAATAAATTAAAATTAAATAAATGTAGCTATGTACCTATATACCAAACCAAGGTAGGAGAAATTTTGTAACCTTGCATTTTGTTTACATATTTTTGTCGTTTTTTGTGGAGGTCAAATAAACACAGAAATAAAATTTTGAAGATAAGGAATTGAGTAGGTATTGGTGCTCTTTTTTGTAAAGGTCACCAGACCAAAGTTCGTGATGATGTGCATTGTGCATACCCCGGAAAGGATTGCGGTGTGAAGATTGTTCCATGATTTAGCCTGTCACATAAAGCAAACTTTCGTGTAAAATTTCAAGGTGTTGGGACATTGGGAAGTATATATTTTTGGTCACCATGTCCTCATTAATTCTCTCCAGATGATAAAACCATCTAAGCTTGTTAACTTTCATTCTAGTCACTGATGATGTGATGATGTGGTTACAATCTTGCAGATTGGTTTTGGTTCTCTCAGTATTTTCCCACACATTCTTCTCAATGAACTCATTTCCACTGAGGATAGGGAAGCCTGGCGATCTGTTCCCTATGCCAACCCCACAAGGGAAGCGGCGTGAGGGGATAGAATATAATTGAACAAATTTTTCCAGACCAGATCCTCAAACATGGAAGCGTTTTGAGTAAAAGGATTGTGAGAGCGTGTATGACTGCATGCATGAATATGACCGAAGCTAGGAGTGTGTGTAAGTCTGTCGCTCTCTGCCTACCCTGCAAGGGACGTGGCGTGAGGGTATAGATAGATAGATGCTTTTTATACAGTCAATACTTTGTTCCCACACTTTGTATTGTGAGACATTTGTGACACTAATGTCAAGTGGGGTAGGTATGTACCTTCAACACTACATTAAAGAGGTAGGTATATACCTACTTACATTCCTGTTGTAATTAAAAAGCAGATTCTGTATGTATGTATTCATTATTTTAATTAATGACGTTCTCCTCACAACAATATTATAAGTAGGTATGCCCTGCAATTGAAATCGAAGTGTCCGATGCAAGATGATATTAAGTCAAGAAAAATGTTTTTTGAAACAGTGCTAGATGTTTGACAGCAAGTACAGTACAGAGATGAAGACAGTTTAGGGAAACTGGGATAAGTACAATAATTAGTTAACAAAAGCACGCTAGAGTGGTATAGTTTTGTAAGTAACGAAACTCATAAGGTTCCATCTGTGTGTAAAACGAGAGTTTGAAACATTGATCCCATTTTTCTCAATATTTCGATGTTTTCAATTCTCGGTGTTCTCAGGTGACGTTATCTGCTACTCAGCGCCATACTATAAGGTTCTAGTATGGCCATGTCTGCTACTATTTATAATTTTTATGTTCAATTATTCAGAACTAAGTTCGCTTACATTATTATCAGGTGACGACGTGTCATCTATATTTTGTATGGACAAATGCGACGTTTTGCAATGATGCTTTTGTTTCCTGAAATCACCACTGCATAAAGATTATTCCATACTAAATTCCATATAATTCCAATAACAATAATTACTTGTGGTCACAGATAAATACAATGTCCCAAATGACTTTTATTTTGCCATACAATGCATGTGTGTAAATACTTCGAACGATACGGAAATTTGAAATAATTAGTCCAAATAGGCGATCCAAATGGACAAAGATGATTTAAATTTCATAGAAAGCATCTGAATCTATTTTAACTTTCAATAGGACTTAACATTTTCATTATGTGCGTTGTTCTAAAACTAGTGAATTTGGACTCAAGGACTTATTGCATTGCACGCTTAGAATATCACATTAAAACATGTCTTAATGACTTAAGTGTAATATTTTACCTACATTGTACACAGTTAGTATTAAGTACCTATAAGTTGTATCTATTCATGTTTTTTTACAGTTAGGTATAATAATATGGATCTGTACACTACAGTGTACATATTGAAATGTTTCACATGCGAACTACTTGCCTACTAACAAAGAGATGTATTAGACAAATAGGGGTGTCTCTTAGAACATTGATGTATACAACAAATACTTATCTCAACAGATATAGAGTAAAGGATGGACCTTCCATCAGGCTTATGACCGATCGTCGGCTGGCTTAATGTGATCACTTTACTTTTAAATAACATTCACCGATTCCAGTCCATCCATCTGCCGCGGCCAGTAATCGAACCCATACCTCCAACCTGAAAAGCCGGTACTCTACTGCTAACTTAAGATAGTTGTGACATGGACATGGAAACCGTATAGATCTAAGACTTTGTGTACCTTTGGCAAAGGTTACTCGCTTCTAATGACCATAAAATAATTGGATTAGTCTAGTTGCAATTGTCCCTATAGATGCTTGAAGTTGCATATCTTACAACTAGCCACACCACTTATTCAAAATTTTAAACATTTGATTAGATTAGATTAAATTTGGTGATACGATTGTGGCACCTCTCATCAATTGAAAAATCTTTATTGTTTTGTGATGTGTTTTGTTGAATTGTGTTGCGCATTGTTGTATGGGGTTGTGTTGTGTTGGGTTGCGTTGCGTTGATTGTGTTGTGTTGCGTTACGTTACGTTACGTTGTGTTGTGTTGTATTTTGTTGTATTGTGTTTTGTTGTATGGTGTTGTGTTTAGATGTATTGTGTTGTGTTTCTTTGCGTTACGTTACGTTGTGTTGAGTTGAGTTGTGTTGTATTGTGTTGCATAGCTAGAGTTGTGTTATGTTTTGTTTTGTTGCGCTGCGGTGTGTTGAATTGTATCATGTCTTGCTGTGTTGTATCGTGTTTTGGGGTAGACTCATCAGTTGGTATTACTAACATTCTTATATATGTATACTACATGATTATTACAAGACAAAAACTTAATGAACAATTTTATTGTACGGCCCTGTTATCTCAAGATCATTCGTGTGTGATCTTAATATGTCATCTGATGTTCGAAGAAACTGCGCTGACATTAAGAGGTAGGTACCTATATTAATAATAGGTATAACAGCTACCTAAAGTCCATTAATCTATGACTTTTCAGTATTCAGATACATAGATACATTTCTACATATTGAAATTCATTTTAATGTATGACACTTTTCAGATACTTGTATCAGGGACACATGATATCGTGTAGGTGGTTTTCGTCAAGTCTCCATACATATTGTCGTGTCATTCATTTTCATCTCAACAAAACAGATACAAAATATCTATCATGCGTGTGTACTAACTTGCTCCCTAACCATATCTCGTCGAATGAAATTATCTAAAAATCTTACATGGTATATTATTTTTTACAAGGGAAACATAAATTTAAAGAAAATACCTTCCTTGGTTCAATGATGCATCGTATTAGGATTACAGATCTTGAACAGGAACTTCCCAGGATTCTAGGAATTCTAGGGATAAGTAATTATGTAGATTGAAAATTGTATATTTCTATTTTTAATTTCATCAGTACCAGGATATCATAAAGTCATAGGAGAATACTAAAATATTAATAACAGAGAACTTGCATTGTATTGCAACTCATTAACCTTCTTACAATCCAGCATAATTGGTGAGAGACTATTGCGACGTTTAAATGAATACCAGGGGACCAGAATGGAAAGGAGAATTCAGTAATATAACTAATACCTAGGAGGTAATACCTACTACAAAGCGGTGGAGCAGATGTATTAGTTGGAATCTGTTTCAACAGCAGCGCTGCTGAATTTGTGGGAGCGATGTCAGGTTATGTCCGCGGAGACAAAGTAAATGGATATTGTAAGAGAAAGATACCTCCACTACGTATATGATACCTTGGTTAGGATGCTGTTTATTATACGTATAGGAAAACTCAGAGGTGAAACGTTGCACATTTTATAGAATTTTTATCTCGTGGTATGAAACACATAGACAATATTGTGCAATGTGCAAGATTCACTTTTTATTATTGTCTTTCGTAAAGCATTTCAGTTTACTGATTTTTCCTCAAATTTTCTATCCGACCAACAATGCTATATGAGTCTAAGTTCCGTCCCAATGTTTTCAAGGGTTTGTAGCGGGCTTTCCTGCCCAAGCTCCTCGTCCCAAGGGGTCAGCTCCGACCCTGGCTTGGGGACCAAATAAATAAAATAGACTTACGTGGGTTATGCCACTGTCCTTATGGGAACACGGCCAGTGAGAGATCCTGGAATGACAAATGCAGGATACTCCCTTCCGTTCTGTTTCCTCACCGTTGACCTTGGCAACTTGGGGCCCGCTTAGCCACCTTTCCAGGACCTCTCAACTGGTCCCTGGGTGAGCTAGAATGCAAAGGCCTTTGTTAATTCTAACATTACAATATATTTTATTGAACATAATTATTCGGGGTGGTAGATTACATGTTATATCAAAGTGAAGTAAATTATATACAGAACTTGTTCTCTTTGAATTTAAATTTAAATTAGAATAAACCCTATTTTCCCAGTTTTCGTTGCGACGTATTATATGTAGGTTATTGTCCCGGCCTTGCGTTATCCTTCATTTACACATGTGTTAAAATGACGTTATCCTTGAAGAAGTTTGGGTTACATTATGAATGGAACGACCTCACCTTGAATTTTGGACGCAGGTTCATCTAGTGGACTTGTCTTCCTTCCTTTTAAATCATCTTTCCATTGAAATTAGTTTTTCTTCTGGTACATATTTATTTATACTTTCCCTTGCAACATATTGTATATGGCTAAAACATAAAGGTCACTTACGGCTCACCTTTCGAACCGATATAAGGTTATTCAACTTCACAACTCTTCTACTTTCTTTCAATTAAAAACCCATGGCCACTCGCCATCTCCCAGACTTCCGTGCACTTCTCTGTGAGCCCAAAAATTGAATGAAATCCAGCGGGGGCGCCGAGCTCCCCCACACCAGACAGAAACCAAGAATCGAATTGAATGCTTCCTTCCTTCCGATCCGCGCGCATCAACCTCGCGCATACCTGCTTCTCTCTGCGCATGCGTCATCTATATTTTTGAAGGACCTTCGTCTGGTGTAGGCCCTGACGCATGGCCTTCACGAAATCACGTTACAGGTTCCACTGCTTTTCCTAAGGCTTTTGTTGCAGGAAATTGTAGAATTGAAAGTAGTGAACTATGTACCATTTCACGCCTGGCACTTTCCGCAAACCCCAAGCCTCAACAAGCTCACAAACATGTAGACACTTCACAAGCGCTTGCCGCAAACTTTCATTGATTTGTGAAAACACCGACACTCGATTAGATTGGCCACAAGTGCTAGCAAGCCTACAAACCAAGCCAAACGTCCTATCCATACGTTTGAATTTGTGATGGCTTGTCGTGGTTTCGTAAATGTGTGGATTCGGAATTACGTTGTTTGTGGGACAGTTTTTTAATCAACTGTCACAAACTCCAAAAAATGCGTGTTTTTTTAAACTTATTTTGAATTTAATAAACGAGTTCCACCAGTGTGAAGGTAGCTACAGAAGGAAGACAGTAGGAAGGACTGCGTCGTGCACTGCAAATGCAAAATTCCCAACTTTAACTCGTATAATTAGTTTTGCACTGAAGCGCAGTTTTACCTACAGCTTGCTTGAATCAGATGGAAACTTTACTGAGCTGTTCATACTTTGTACACCTAGATACCCACAAGCAAACAGTATTTTGGTGCACCAAAAACGAGACGTTTTACGACCGAGGGTTTTATGACCAGGGCTGAAAAAGAACTTTGTAGGGATTTTTGAAGAAATCTACAAGGTGATCTCAAGAGTATAGGAGTTGTGCGAGTTTAAGACCCTTTTTTTTAGTGTTGGTAAAGTCGAGTACCTATACCTCCCTAACGCATCTGTCTGCATTCTTGTTCATTGTGCGTTCACTAATCCTACTATAACTGCGTGTACGGACTTGTGTGTAGTTACGCTGTCTCACACTACAAAAAAGGCTCGTAACCTCCCGCGACTAGTATAATGGACTATTATGAAGAATATTGATGCGGACTCCAAGATTGCTCGTAGGTACAAACACGCTTTGCCCCAATAATCAGGTCGCACTCTAAGCCAATTAGGGTACTCTATTGGTTAAGTTACTTGAAACCTCGTTTCACTAAAGAAAAATCAAAATTTCCATCAGGTCTGGCTATTGAAAACGCATTTTGTACCCATCTATCGATGATGACCAAAACTGAGACAATCACTGCTTGTTTAAGAGTACGTATACTATAACATTTCAAAAATTTCTAAAAACAGAAGACCCTAGATCTTGACAACGGTTATTATATATGCTTTGGAAAAAATAGAGTAGACACATTGAAACTTTATCTAGAGAATACCCGTAAAAGTTTTTTAATGTCTTGTATAGATTTCTCAAAAATAATTATGAAAAATACGTCTAACCTATTTTCCGAAAGACAGAAACTCGTTTCCCGAAAGTCATGGAGATTTTGTGTGTTGATAATATGCATAAAAATCTAGGAAATAACCGTAAAAGTTTTTTGATTGAAGCGAAATTGACCTCAAAAATTGAAAAAAAAGCTTTTTTTACCTTTTTATTTTGAACCTTAATTCCGTGGAAAATGACCGTGACGTCATAGTTGGGTCGGAAGCCTTAAAAGACCATGATGACATCATTTTCTGCGTAATATTATAAAATTGCTAGAATCTGTGTTGCCAGGAGGAACGAAAACAAGCAGAAGTAGTGGAGATTGGTATTATATTTCTTGAGAGTACGATGATATATTTCTTCACGTAAAAAATAACCTGAAACCTCATTAAACTTTTTCTCAGGAAACTGAAGCAATAAAGAAGATTTGACATTTAGCGAGCTTTCACTCTAGGGTGGATCGAATATTAATTATTCTTCTTTTGGTGTCATGAATTTTCTGACATATCATTTTATTTCCTGTATCAATATTTTATTTATAAGACTTTTATAATTTACTTAATATTTTTGTTGTCATAATTTTATTTTTATTATTAGTTGTTATTTTGACCGATTAACTAATTGTGTGCACTTATAACTGGGCGTTGCTTGAACTCTACATGTAATATACTAATGTCCCATTGTAATTAATTCATAAGTAATATCTGTACGTGTACCGTTGAATAAATAAATATATGTTTGATCCTGACAATGTTGATAATCACTCGAAGAAAGGTGTACCTGTCCTGTTCGGCCCGAAACAGTCCTTCAGCTTCTTATGCCAGTTCAGTCACATAGGTATATTGCGGAGTCAGGAAATTTATCTTTTTCCAACACAAGGAAGAAGGAAACACCCTGCAGGTGTAACTGGTAGGGTAAAATAATCACCTAGAAACATCGAAACATTGCCTCCTGTAATAATAATGCAACCCAAACCCCATGTTGAAAATCTTTTTTTAGTTTAGAATGCAAACTCATCGAATATAATAAAATCAAGTCGACCAATGCCTACGGTACGTGGTGAAAATCCATTTTGAATATTGCTTTAGTTACAAAAGCTTCTGCTCAAAACTACCTACATTACAAAAAACTGCAATAAATTATGATATTGATAATGAACTAAGTAGTTAATAACCATTTAATATTTGGATAACATTAGGTAGGCATTATTATTAGATATTTATTTATTACGACAATGCAGCCGAAGTCGAGTGATACAGCCTTTGACAATAAATAAAATTTAAATACTAAAGATATTTTTTTTTTAAATATAATGAAATATGTTTCACTCCACCTTAGTCCATGCTAAGAGAAGCTCTCAGTGCAGTAGCTCAGGCAGTATTTTAATTTCTCCAGGGGCGGCTTAATTTATGTGTGTATCGTCTTGATGTTCTCCTCTTTCACTACCTACTACTGCTTAACTTACTACTACTGACAGGGAAAAAAGCACGTGTATTAGTATTTTATTGGTAGGTATGATGGAGGCACAGGCACCTACCTCGGATGAAGTCACGAGCCGCCCCTGGAGACTTGATAAATAAAAATATTGTATTTCTTATTTATTGCACGAGTTAAATGCGATTTAGGTAACTTGGCCATACCTATTAAAGCTCCCGACCCAACTATGGCGTCACGGTAATTTCCCACGGCATGCATTAAGGTTCAAAATCACATGAACAATCGCATGATAAAATGGTGAAAATAGCGTTTTTTTTCATTTTTTGGGGTTAATTTTGCTTCAATCAAAAATCTTTTACGGTTATTCCCTAGATTTTTTTAAATTCCATACCTATTATCAATACAAAAAAATCCGTGACTTCCGGGAAACGAGTTTCTGTCTTTCGGAAAAAAGATCGGAGGTGTTTTCATTTTTTTTTGTGAAATCTGTACACCATTAAAAAATCTTTTACGTTCATTCCCTAGATAAAGGTTCAATGTATCTAGCCTATTTTTTCCAAGGCATATCTAGTAAGGCTGGTGAGATCTAAGGTCTCCCGTTTTTACTTTTTTTTTAAACTCCCATAATCTTAACAGAATTGTAGTTTTGTTAATTGTACTCATAGACTATGTCGGCTAGAAACATTTTCACGTAAAAATACGTAAAATGGAAATTCGCTAAATAGAACCTACAATATTCCTACAATCATAGCTAATGTCAGATGACCATATTCAGAGTCCATACCATAAAATTACATCGAAAGATGGTAACTAGTGAATTATGAAGCTTCCGCTATTATTCGATAGATGGCACTGCTTTTCATAATTTCATTTCATGTAAAATAAAATTACATACCTACTCACACTATCAGCTTTTCTCTCTCTGCCTTTTTATTCTAAAGAACAAATAATTTAAAGTTGGCCAGATTCTCAAGGACGGACGTGTTTTGAGTAAAAGTAATCGTAGAATGTGTATGAGGAATTGCATGAATGTGACGGAAGCCCGAAGTGTGTGTATGGATAGGAAAGGCTGGCGATCCGTTCTCTCTGCCTACCCCGCAAGGGAGGTGGCGTGAGGGTATAGTAGTAGGTATAAATAAATAAAAAAAAGAACACAACAATAAACAATAAACACAGTAAATTTATATAGAACAATAATGACACAGTAATATTCAGTAACAATATAAAAATGCTATTTTATCTATTATATTAGGTATTAGGTTGCGTGAACGGAGAAAAAACCACAAGAATAATATTGCTCAAGATCAATAAACCCCAATAAGAACAAAAAAAAAACACCGAATTATGCTCAGCGTACCAAAGCTCAAATCTAATTGGATTCTTCAGGAAATATATTAAGAATAAATTTGATTAAACTCATTACATTGTATTTAATTAAGTACATTTATTTCGCCATAAAATTTATTTTTGGAAAGGATCACAGCTTGCGCACCCAAGTACAAAAAATTCAAATACTTTAGTGCAGGCTTCACAGCAAGTTGTCTTGAGGCGCAGAATACATCGTCAACACTGAGATTCGATTCCGGCACAAAGTCCGCGGTACAACCATGTAGAAACTCATAGAAAATTGACATGTAAATAAGCGAATAAATACGCGCAAAAGATGGAAAATAAACATTGGCTATAAATTTCAAACAAAATATTCTACTAGAATCCAACTAGAATGTTTGATCCTATCAGTTGAGCATATTTCTGAAGTGTATTTTCTTTTTTGGGGTTTATTCACGTTGACAATATTCTTGTGGCTTTTTCTCCGGGAACCATAAAAATGCTATTTTATTATATTATGTTGGTACTATGTAGGGTGTAATAGTAAGGAGGCTGTCTCTTCTCTATGGTCAACCTGTCACCGGCGCATTTGTGGGCTCTTTGGGCTCCTTGGGCTCTTTGACAAAAAAACTCTTCATCCATGAATACATTCTCCATGTCAAATTGTCATCCCGCTCTGAAATGAGAATTTTTCCGTTACAATTTTTTATTACTGGGATCCAACAAGAATGTTTGGGAATTTAATCAATCGGACTTTGATTTTTTGGGGGTTTTTCACCATTAGTAAAATTATTATGGGCTTTTCTCTGAGAACCCATCATGACACACCCCTTCGAGGTTTACAGAGAGGATAATATCTCTCACATAAAATGAGACAAAATATCTTTACATTTCTTCTCCATTCTTCTCGGGTGTACCGTGTGTAGATTGTCGATGTTGTCGAGCTTTCGGCCTACTTGCTGAGGCAATCTTCAGGACTAATGTAGTAGTCCTAGTGTAGTAGTACCTAGTACATTAGTCCTGAAGATAGCCTCAGCAAGTAAGCCGAAAGCTCGACAACATCGACAATCTACACACGGTGCACCCGAGAAGAATGGAGAAGAGATTAACAAGGACCATGAAAATCTATAAAACTATCTTTACCTTTTCTCAATCGTCCCATCATGACTTGAGCCAACTCCTTTGTCATTCTGTAGATCGTGTTCATCATCTTGCCTAGTCTCATGAGCTCGCCCTTATCTTTGCTCAGTTTCTTTTCCAGGGCCACCTCTTCCTGTTCGTACCTTTTGTTCCGCTCCTCCAGTTCCATCGTTTTCCGTTTAATTTCTTCTTCCAAGTTTCTACCCCTTGAAAAATAACGAATTTCTTAAGTACAATAGATATTAAGAGGTGGTCGGTAGTCTGGTTGGTAACGCACTCGACTGTTAATCCAGTGGGAGCGTGTTCAATCCCCAACTTACTTCACTTCATAACACAAGCTTTTAAGCTTTCTGTGATGAAGTGAACAAATATGTATTTGGGTTTATTCCGATAAATCCAGATTCATTAAAAAAATGCAATTCTCTCTCTTTCTACTTAGCCTGAGGATCCAACTATGACATCACGGTCATTTCTGGTGGCATTAAGGTTCAAAATCCCATGAACAATCGCGCGATAAAATTTTTAAAAGAAGATCCATTTTTTCCATCGTGACCCAACAAAAACCCATCAGAATATTTCTCAACATGAATAAATCCCAAAAAAAGATAAAAGACCTTTAGAAATATGCTCAAGGGACAACAGCCCAAATCTAATTGGATTTGGAAAATAATATTAATTTTATTTATTAGTATACGATTTCTTTCAGTGTGTTAGAAACTACCATAGATTAGAAAATAAACAAATAAATAAGCGGATCTAAAATGGGACAGACAATAAAATAGTCAATATTTTATAAATAGTTCATCTACCGGAATCCAACTAGAAAGTTTGGGCTTTTATCGGTTGAGGATATTTCTGAAGAGCTTTTGTCTTTTTTGGGATTTATTCATGTTGAGCTATATTCTTACCTGTAAATATCGCAGAACTTAAATTTGAATTAGGAGAAGGAACTCTTATGCCCAATCCCACCAACTTCCACATAGGAAGGAGAGCCATAATAGCCCAGGAAATTTAGCTTTGTAGCGTAGATAATTGTCGGAAAGCTGGAAACTGTTTTAATCTCTTCAATAACAAGCAAAGAAGGTTTCCTGAAGTTTGCACCAATTTTACGCTTGTGCTAAGTACAGGGTGTCCCAAAAACAAAAAAAAAATGAACTTTTTTCAGTTTTTCATTAATAACTCCTAAAGGAAGCATTCTAGACAAATTGTGTTCTCCTATGAATTAAAGTAGATAAAATTCTTCGTCTACTGAGCATAAATACTACTCTCTACTTTGAAAAATAACTGAGAAACAGCGATTTAAAATTGTGATGTTTTGTCAACAAATGACAAATCTCTTAATTTTCTTGAATCGTTGTTGAATATCTTTTAATCTATGCTACTTACAGCAAATTTTAGTACATATGATTCAATGGCCGGTTAATTCTCTATAAACTGGCATTAAAATTTTACCTCTATATTAAATGGTTTAGGATGTAGAGGTATTTAAAGACAGACGAGTGAAATAGAGAAATTTTTTAAACGATAGATTTCGGTATGTGAAAGGTAAGATAGACTTAATTTTGCGGTTCTTTCTTAATAACGTACAATTTTTTTAGTTAAAAACCGAAATTTCGCTATTGATACGCCACTGTGTAACAACTTATATCGAAAAGACTATTTTTTTTACCTTCATCAGTTTTACTAATATAACTCCTGAACGGTTGATGTTAGGGAAAAGATATTTTACTCAAAATATAACTAAAATTAATTTACTATAACTTGATTTCAAAATTAACTCTGTAACTTAAATAATAACTGAGTTACAGTGTTTTAAAAAAAGCGTTACTAAAAAAATTAAATTGCCTCGGCTATTTTTGTTGAATAACTCCTGAGCCGTGATATAGAGAAAAAGTTCGAGAGATTTAAATATAAGGTAAATAAATTTTCTATAACACAAGCGTAATAAAATAACTTTAAAAGTTATAGTAAGAAAGTTATGGATGATCAAAGTCAATATTTTGTGTAACCATTCGACGTTTGCTTATGAATTATATTTGCCTAGTAAGCACCTCCGAGCCGGTGTAGTATGAAAATAAAGTACCTGCTCGCCATATAGTATGAAATATATCTAAACAAGCGTCGAATGGCTACACAAAATATTGACTTTGATCATCCATAACTTTCTTACTATAACTTTTAAAGTTTTTTTATTACGCTTGTGTTATAGAAAATTTATATACCTTATATTTAAATCTCT
The DNA here is from genome assembly GCA_963576895.1 of Ceraclea dissimilis. Taxonomy (NCBI): domain Eukaryota; kingdom Metazoa; phylum Arthropoda; class Insecta; order Trichoptera; family Leptoceridae; genus Ceraclea; species Ceraclea dissimilis. Next base: position 15,733,566 of record OY756370.1, read on the forward strand.
TGAACTTTTTCTCTATATCACGGTTCAGGAGTTATTCAACAAAAATAGCCGAGGCAATTTAATTTTTTTAGTAACGCTTTTTTTCAAACACTGTAACTCAGTTATTATTTAAGTTACAGAGTTAATTTTGAAATCAAGTTATAGTAAATTAATTTTAGTTATATTTTGAGTAAAATATCTTTTCCCTAACATCAACCGTTCAGAAGTTATATTAGTAAAACTGATGAAGGTAAAAAAAATAGTCTTTTCGATATAAGTTGTTACACAGTGGCGTATCAATAGCAAAATTTGGGTTTTTAACTAAAAAAAATGTACGTTAATAAGAGAGAGCCGCAAAATTAAGTCTTCCTCACCTTTCACATATTATAATCTATCATTTAATAAATTTCTCTATTTCACTCGTCTCTCTTTAAATACCTCTACATCCTAAACAATTTAATATAGAGGTAAAATTTTAATGCCAGTTTATAGAGAATTAACCGGCCATTGAATCATATGTACTAAAATTTGCTGTAAGTAGCTTGGATTAGAAGATATTCAACAACGATTCAAGAAAAATAAGAAAATTGTCATACGTTGAGAAAAACATTACAATTTTAAATCGCTGTTTCTCAGTTATTTTTCAAAGTAGAGAGTAGTATTTATGCTCAGTAGACGAAGAATTTTATTTACTTTAATTCACAGGAGAACACAATTTGTCTAGAATGCTTCCTTTAGGAGTTATTAATGAAAAACTGAAAAAAGTTCAACTTTTTTTTTGTTTTTGGGACACCCTGTACTTAGCACAAGCGTAAAATTGGTGCAAACTTCAGGAAACCTTCTTTGCTTGTTAATGAAGAGATTAAAACAGTTTCCAGCTTTCCGACAATTATCTACGCTATACCCCCTTTTTTAACGTTAAAACACCGGTCTATAAGTAATTTCCTCTCCTAGGTAAATCTCCTCCTAGGTAAAAGTTGGTGGGATTGGGCATCAGCCCATTAAAAAACTGGAAAAAAATCCAGCCCAAATCGAGGAATTGACTTACTTACCTAATTTCTAAAACTTCCGTTTCCTGAATTGTCTCGGCAGTTTTTTCTTTGGCGATTCTTATTTTTGCCTTCAAATCATTTGTGTAATCCCTAGAGTGTTCCTTTTTTAATTTCACCTGAAATCCAATTTAATAATTTATTTATTTATTCCTTAAGTGAACATTCTTCTTCTTCTTCTTCTACTTGTGAAATATCAGGTCCCCCCGACGTCGGCGATCACTGTGGCGAAAAATTTCCTGTCCTGCGCTGCTCGGAACAGATCGTCCACCGTCCTCATTCCGGTCCACTCTCTAATGCTGCGCAGCCAGGACATCTGTTTCTGCCAACTCCTCGTATACCCTCTATCATGTGAACATTGCATGAAAAATACCAAAGATAATACACATCCACCATCGGTAACTCGTTTCCTTTTAGGTAGATTTCCACAAAGGAATCTACCTATTTTGACTTATAAACACATAAATATAAAATGTAACAAAACATCTCTGGGAAATTAGTGCAGAAGATGTACAATGTCTTATGTAAGTTTTACGAAAACCTGAGTTTTACGGGACACTCGAAATAGTATCAAAAAAAGGTGGGGACCTATTCTACAACCCGGATATCCTACGAGGAAAACTATATCCCCATTCATGTCCCAATAATTTTATTCCCTTAATTCAGTTATTCTAATCATGTTCCAATGTCTTCCAGATTATAGGTTCGCATACACTAGCAACTAAATTGCTCCACTCTCGGCAATTTCACGTCACAATGACGTCACGACAACATCAAGTAGGATGTTGCTCAATGTTGTCATGACCCCATTGTGACGTGAAATTGCCGAGAGTGGAGCAATTTAGTTTCTCGTCTAAGCAAACCTTAAGAAAACTAAAGAAAAATTATGGTATAACTTACTTCTTCCCTCGATGCCTCCAACTTTTTCTTTAACACATCATTTCGAGTCATCAGCCTTTCGACTTTCTTCTGCGCCTGCAGAACGTCGGCCTCCGTCATCTGCATAGGCTTTCGGGAATTCGGGTTGACACTTCGTGATTCACCCAACTTTTTCGGGCCGGCTCCTGCAGCGGCATCTCTAGGTGTGTGAGCTGATACGCTCTTTCCAGCATCTTTTTGGGGAACTTTGATCGTTGAACCGGTACATGATGGTGTTGAAACTTTTGGATCCTTACGGATAATTGATTCTGAAAATAATGGAGACATGATAGTAATAATAATAGCCAAAGGAGCGTCTCTGGCAAGAAGGTCTGACGATGTGAGGCGAATCGCAGGAAGCAAGTGGATGCAGCATGCCCAGGATAGGGATCTGTGGAATGTCAAAGGAGAGGTCTATGTCCAGCATTGGAATTAAAACGGCTGAGAAAGAAGAAGAAAGATAATATCACAAGATTTTTTGAGTCCACATACTAGAACTGCTTTTAGCGGTCTTTCAAACGATACCAAACACGCCCTTCCGAGGCGCTTAGATTTCTTCATTCCAATGGCGCCTCCCACCAAGAATTGACAGAATCAAAATTTGTAAAAAGATGCGAGTTCTACTCGTGAAGCACTTTCATGAGACACCAAACACGGCGGTATGCGGTAATAACATTTCAAAACATTTTAAAATTATCATTATGAAAATACACAATAATTACTATGTAGTTAGCTGGCAGAGATCGCAGCATTAGGAGGAGATCACCCTAGTGAACAAAGTGAACCTAGTATTACTTGTAATGTTAACTTACTGCTGTATTTTGTTCATTTGAAGTGTAAATAAATAAGTAAATAAATGTATTATCGATTATTTGTAAACAAATAAATCCACAAGTACCTGTTTTCTGAGACATTGGCTAGATATTTTATTATTATCACCACGGAAAAAACATGTAGACTCGAATCAATTACTATTCGTAAAGATACAAATCTTCATCGGAATCGTATTGTCGTAAGTGTGGGTGTCTGTGTAATGAGATAAAAACTATGATAAATATTAGAATGATCAACGTACTTGTAAAACTACATGATTTAGGAATACCACTCTCTGTCATTATCTTCCGTTTTTTCGAAAAAATAAAACCAAAATGTAGAAAAATAAACCATTGAAAACAAAACAATATTATTATGTCAAACGTCATAGTTCAATTGAAGAACTATTTTCAAAAATAATTATAATTCTGTTTATTTATTTGTAACTGGGCAAGTACGTCTTAATGTGTAGGTACCCCAAAATATTATAGACAAATTCTCCAGAACGCTATACGAATCACAAAGTTCAGCAGTAAGGTTCACAACCTTAAATGTCTTCATTTTTATCACAGTTTTTTACACACAGCATTTTTATCGGTTCTTATCCCATCATTGGGGTACCGTGATGCTAAAGATAATTTAATTCAAATTCAATTCAAATTCAAATTCAAATTTTTTTATTGGGTATAAAATTACAAATTGTAAAGAAAAACAAATGAAATTACAACTCAATATAACACAAAAGAACTACTCTCCAAAATTGAGCAGAGCTCGTGCTTTGGAGAGGAACAAAACATAAGATCTTATAACAATTAGTCTATCTATGCATATATGTATGTATCATTGAGAATAAATCTTACAGCTTAATACAATAGACAAAAACACTTGTATTTTTAAGTGTAGGTGTACATGTGTTTATCAGACACCCCACCGGTCTCAACGTGTCAGTTATTCCAAGGATTTTTTCTTCTAGATAAACATGTGTATTTTCATACCTTTGTACTATAAACAATAGACCTAACCTAACCCACCTACAAAGCCCAAACAATACAATATGGTTTTCAGCTGTTTCAGGACCTACGCACACTTGTGCGGGTCTCAAAAGGACCCATAAATAATAAACAAATTGTTCTGTAAAATAATAATGGATCAGGAATCGACAACCTTTGACACACTTAAAAATATCTTAAGTTTTTGTATAGAATTTCGCACGTTGGAGGACATCGCAGTGAAGTTATTGTGTTAATTGAGATGGTCATGTTATTTTCTCTCCTATCCCCTCACGCCGCATCCCTTGTGGGGTTGGCAGAAAGAAAAGAACGTCACAGTTCCCTATCCTAAAACACTATAATTTTGTCCAGTTTTACGGAATAATTCTCCAGTCATCCAATGGTGAACCGTCTAAACACAGAATAGAAGCGATTCGATCACCTAAGAATTATTTATTTATTGACACCTTTGGTGAACAAGATACAGAATACAGAGATATGTTAATATTACAAATATGAAGCATAACATTCGTTCACTAGGGCGAGATTATCGCAGTACTTCGATTTCTGCCAGCTAAAAATAATACTGTACATGTATAGGGGAAATTTCCTTGCTTAAAATACCGGTGATCCATGCAAAAGTTTAGCGTGTAGTATTTACCTTTAGGTACTTATTTTGATAATATGTAGTGTTCTTAGTAAAATTTCACTGTAATTATGTCAAAATAAAACACATCATTGGGATATCTACTATGGACTTTGTTTTATTAAATCAGGGGTGCTTCACCCTCTCTACATATCCTTTAAGCGTGCAGAGTTGTCAACCACTTCTGCAGGAAATATTTACACCTAACACAATAAACTTCAGTTTAGAATTATTTAATAATACCATACCATTCAGGAAGGTATACAATAATGTTAACAATAGTTATAGTATCCTGAAATAGTGTTAATTTACTATGCCTGAACTGAAAGACTTCAATATAGACGCCACGGGAGGGCAAAAAACACAAATAATCATAAATACCTTTACGATTATATTAAAACAATTGTCGGTATAACACCATATATTCGAGTAACCCTGAAAAAATCTGTGTTATTTCTATCTGAAGTCTTAAAATAATAAAAACACGTGTGGGATCTTATCTTTGTTTCGCCCTTCAAACTTCATATTGGAAACATCAGGAGACTGCACAACTACAATGGATTACGACAGTTTTTTTTTTAATTTTCTATTTGTCTGTCTGTTATTGCTTCATCAGATAGGTACAGATTCGACAGCTTAAAATATTGTAAATTTAAATAGCTATTACCTATTTCTATTCCATTTCATCTCGTCACCCCGTATCCCTTGCGGGGTAGGCAGAGAGAAACGATCGTCAGATTTTCCAAACTTTTGACACAGCTCTTGCTTTCGTCACATTCCTACAATTCGTCATACACATTCTACGATTCCATTAACTAAAAACACGTCCATCCTTGAAGATGTGGTCCACGTGGTCAAGCAAACGTGATTCTTGGGCAGCCACGCTTCTTTACCTTTTCTTTATCCCAGGTAGATATTTTCTTCGTTATTCTTTCATCATTCACCCTCTCTACATGTCTCAACAATTCTATGGTCTCAACCATCTCAACTTCTTCACTTTCTTTCGAGTCACACATCCATTTTACATTCACAAATTGGAACATGAGGGCAAAATTAGAATAATATATGTCTTGGACAATGAACAAATCTTAGGACGTTGATCTTAATGTCTCAGAAAAGATGTATGGTAGAAGATGGTTCACTAATAATAATAATAATAGCCGTGTGCCCGTTGCCGAGTATGTTTTTAGCTCCGAAGAATCGCTGTCATGTTATTACTGATCCTGCCGATGGTGCCATTGGAGGTGACTATGGAGGCCGATTCTGGACATGCACACTCTGTCACACTTTGGACAAGGTTGCTCCTCATTTGTGACGGGTCTGCAGGTAGTTCTGCTTTACGGGCCAGTGTAATTGTTTGAGATCCTCCGCTAGTTTTTACGATCACCCACAAAGTTTTCCCAGTCACTTTGAATTAATGAATTAAACCTTATGGTACCTGCTTTAAGAATCCCAGAAATGCCACAAGCATGTATGGTACATAGATCCAATAGGTAACTACATACCTGATACAACATCTGGTATAATAATCAGATACATACCGTCATCTCTCCCATGATAAAATTTATCAACGCCATAAAACATGTGGACAAAATAAATATAGGTAGAACTTACCTACCTACAAATCTGGTGGTTGGAAGATTTATTTCCGTGGGAATCTTAAAAAAAGTGGGATAGATACGAGTAATCGGTAGTTATCTGCAACTAATCTATGTAAGTACTATGTGTATCTATAATATGGACCATGAGTGTTCCTTATCAAAATGAAAGTGTTAAATCTATATATCTATATAATATACCCTCACGCTGCGTCCCTTGCGGGGTAGGCAGAAAAGACAAGACGTCAGATCGCCCCATCCTTACACACACTCCTTTACATATTGATTACTTTTTCAAAAAGTGTTGTCAAGGTAGTTTTGCACAATTTAGGTACTTACATCCAGACCTACTTTGAACTGAACCAGGCCTGTTATAATTTTGCATAGAATTAGGTATATATAATCTAAGTAATTTTGTATTGTCGCCTGTCACCGTGTATTTATTGATTTCATTATTTTTTGCTGTACTTAACTGTTTATTGATTTATCGCATTGGATTTTGTAATACTCGTATTTGTTCAATAATATGTAAACCTGACGATTCCGAGCGCCTTAAATAAGGCCTACATACCATTAGAGAACAATATTAACAATACATTTGCATACAATGTGTCGTACCTACATTCTACAAGCTCCCCGGTTTCTCTTACTCAAAACGCGTACGTCCTTGAGGATGTCGAAGTGATCGGTTCAGGTCAACCTCAAACACTTCTTTCATATGTACATCTTTTTGGTCATCCTGTCATTATTCATTCTTTCAACATGCCCTTTTAATCTACTTAGTCACTTTTGTGTCAGTTATAAATCACAATATTGATAAAATAATACTTAATAATATTTAGAGAGACATGTAAAATTATCGATACATTGATTGTTTTATCTTAAAATAGATTAAAACTGTATACCTTTTCAGTTACATATTATGCTGTTTGAAAACTGATAAGAATACATTTACGCGTTTTGATAACGTCTTATCAAATTCAAGATAAGGAATTGTTTCTATGTGTCATCTCACCTCCCAAGTTGAAATTTTGTTGAAAACTAATTATTTATTTATATGGATGGATTATTGACTCTATAGGTTAGAGCATCACTTGCATCCAGACATAACTGGATTCGAATCTCTGTAATCTTCACAACATGAGACTATTTTCGTGATTTTTAAATATACCTACCTACTGCATAATTGATTATAGGTATGTATCTTATAAAGACCTACGAGTATGTCTGTTATCATTATTGCTAACCCATCCATTCATATTACGCACTAAATTTCTTTGGGGTAAACAGAAACAGGTGTGCAGATATGCACAGTAGTAATTACAGATACAAAATGAAAAGCAAAGCACACTCCGATCAGTAGAATCCGCAATATAAACAATAAATTGATATCTGAAAGGAGCTTTCGGCTGTTTGGACTGAGATTCCTCTAAATATCGGGAAAGCAAGAACAATTTTTTAATTCAAGAGTCAACTTAAAACTTATTGGACAGAAAATTATACATATTAGAACTATACCATAGGTGTCATATAAATTAATTTTATTAGCCAGAAAATCCTCACTAGTTACAAAACAAGAAGAGAGTTAGTAGTGTGCTGAAGGACGGACTTATTACGAAAACAATATAGGTATTGATAACAGACATACTTACAATATAAAACTCCAATACAAACTCTTGTCTATGCCATCGGCTCCAGAAATGAGATTCAGCGACAGACATTAAAATTCCAGGTATATTCTTAACCCTAATCATCAATTTTGACACGGATGAAAAAATTCTGGTCGGCGGCACGAAGACAAAGTTATTCCAGGCAGCCATCGGACGAAAGATACACCCACTCTTTTTTATGTTATGGATGTTCCTTGAGACGACATCCTGCAATAAAAAAGAAGAATTCGTTTAAAAAGACTACAGGATACATGCAAAATTAATTAAATGCACAAGCAAAAATTTTTTAAAAAAATCCTCGAAATGGATTAGGAGAATTTACAAAACACCTCTGATTATGCACCTATCTTTTTCCTGAACTGATTACGTAGTTAACTTGTAGTTAAGAATTTATTTGTTTTTACTCAGAAAATCTGTAAATGAATGTTGGTAATTGATATTATTTTGACATACCTACGCATTAGTTTAGGATATATCGATGTCTCCCACGTAAACAGCCATGTAGATTTTGATTCCATATTACGTAATCTGTCCGCGGTGTCATAAATCTTTAGAAAATTCGTACTCCAACTAGGTATCTACATGTATTTGGCAACGCATACTGACGGAAGACATTCTTGTGAGATTATTTACCTATCAGATACCATGATGTATTTTGGAGTGTGATTAACAGTGATAATCTTTCACATTTTTCTTCCACTTCTTTCTCAGCTTTCTCAGCCGTTTTAATTCCATTGCTGGACATAGGCCTCCCCTTTGACTTTCCACAGATCCCTATCCTGGGCATACTGCATCCACTTGCTTCCTGCGATTCGCCTCACATCGTCAGATCATCTTACCTGAGATGTTTCTACGATTTACCTATCAGAAATTATTTGTTATCCAGATATTGTTTTAAATAGAGAAATTGTAGATTGGTAACCAACCCTAACAGAAATATAAGAAATTGGAAAGAATTTGATACCTACTGAAAAAATTAGAAGATGTTAAAATAAAACTAAAAACCTAAGAATAGGACTTGGTTAGTTTGAAGCGCATGTCGACGATAGATATAAAACGAAGTCTGAAATTTGAAACCAATCAAGACCCGATGTATTTTTTGTTCCACGTTGTCTGATATTTTTATTTCGAGATGCGTCTTTAACTTTTTTTTATCCTTATATTTCAGGTATCCACCTACATGTTTCAGGTATGTAGGTGAGATATCTAAGTCGGTATATTCTAAAAAACTCTTAGAGTCGGACCATGAGCATAAATGCTATTATTTCTAAAGGGCTTTTATCTTTTTCTTTTCTCTTTTGTGTATTTGGGTTTATTCAGCACTAGCAATATTCCTAAGGTTTTTCCCAGGGAATTCTAGTATAGGTAGATTAGGTACGTAACCGGACAAAACTTATAAGAATATTTCTCAACAAAAGTCATTTAGAAATATGATCAAGGGACAAAAGCTCAAATCTAACTGGATTTTGAAAATAAAATTAATTTAATCTATTAGTATACGATTTCTTTCAGTGTGTTAGCAACTACCATACATTAGAAACTGAACAAATAAATAAGCGGATCTAAAATGGGATAGACAATAAAATAGTAAATAGGAATCCAACTAGAAAGTTTGGGCTTTTATTCGTTAAGGATATTTCTGAAGGGCTTTTGTCTTTTTGGGATTTTTTCATGTTGAGCTATATTCTTAGGAGTTTTTCTCCCGGAACCGGTTAGGTAAGTAGGTACCTACCCTACTGACAAACCACATTCAGAATATTAGAACTTCATGCCTGAAAAATCAAGTTAGAGTAACTTTTGGTCAATGTAACGTAATAATATAATAAAAATATGAATGACAGACAGCATCCCCCTGGATAGGGGTGAAAAAATAATATTTTTATTCTTGAAGCAACTCCCCAGTAAGGGATCACCCCCAGACACCCCCCCCCCCCGCCCCCCTCGAGTACCGCTACATCATCCTGGAATATAGGATGGACACAGCGGGTCGTCTTTTCTTGTTGTTATTCTTGGCGATTTGGGTTTCTATTGTCTGTCGGCTTCAAGGAAGGAAGATAATATGGGTGAAGATTGAAGACAGATTGCCCTTTTCACCAATATACCTAAGTTTATAAAATTGATTAAGTCTTACTTTAATTGAATGCGTGATGAAGTTTGAATTTCGAAGGAAAATCAATTGTTCTTTCCTAGGCTTACATTTACTATTAATGATACCTACATTTACATTAAAATTGATAAACTGTAGTACCTATGTACGTTCCAATAAAATATTTAAAAAGCAGTACATAACATACATTGTGTAGGTGTGTCTGCGATTGTGGTAGGCCTATTTGACAATCCTTTGACTTTTCGCGTATATTTGTTTTTATATAAAAAAAAAGATTTGGTGTTACACAAACCAAAATAATTTCCTGCACATTTCTTCTTCTTCTGGATAGAGGCCTCCCTCATTCGTCTCCAACCCTCTATCTGGATTTTGCCTCGGATGTCCATTTGAGGCCAGTCAACTTCAGATCGTCTGTCCAACGCATCTGTGGGCGGCCTCTAGGGCGTTTACCGAGCCACGGACGCCAGAACAGGAGCTTGTTGCTCCATTTCACAGTATACTAAAAGCTTGTTGAAGTGCACCATACGTCGTCAGCGTCGAAATTCTCTCGGCGTTCCTTCTGCTGTTGAATTCTCTTTCCTTCCCTTGTATGTTTCTGTCGATTTGGCAAAACGACTTGGTCCATGTAATTTATGCAGACTTAAGATATTAGTAGGTATATCAGCAACCCTGTGCGTCGTTGCAAATAAATAAATAAATAAACATCATTTAGACAGACATGTCGCTCTATCTAACCAGACCAACCATCAATACAAATCATAAACTGCTAAATATCTTGAACGATCGGAACTTGAAGCTACCTAACCGTCACAACTCAACGTAAACTTAGTTAAATACCGTTGGTGAAAGTGTCCGGAAGACATGGTTTTGTATTTGGTAAGAAAATAATAACATTTAACACAAAAGAGTAAGATAACTGTAAAAGTGTTAGGTTGGTATTATTATAATGTAAGTTAGTACCTCCATGCCTACCCTACTAGAAGGTGGGAGGTATTTTATAGGTGTACCTACCTACCTAACAGCCTTACTCAATATCTACACCTATGTAGATATTAATTTTTCAAATATTTGTTTTTGAAGAATTTTCTACGCTAAAATGTCGGTACCTACGTCTTCATATCTACCAAAATAATTCCATGAATCCCTCATCAGGTAGATCATAAAAAAAATTAACCGAATCATAAACATTTCATAAAAACAGCTGTTGGGTAGATCACCTTTCCATACCAGAGAGATAAAAAAAGTACAACATTGATTTAGTCAACATCCACAGCTTTCGTAAAGCAAAATCTTTCTTACATATCATAAAAATCCATACGCGATAAAGCTCAAATTCTTCAGACACATTTTCAGGATATTGAATAAGGGATTCTTGGAGCGATCTTAATGTGTGTATAGTGTTACTTCAGAGAAAAAGATCTATGGGATCTATATGGATCAGAGTATGATGCAAAAGCTCTGCAATCCAGAATTTTATTGATCTATAAAGTTGTGTTTTACGATGGACCTGAATATTAATAACAATAATAACATCATGAGACAAGTTTCACGGATACAGACAAAATAATTCATATTTTACAGTAAACTACCGTTTATTCGATTTATTTATATTAAAAATGATCTCTTTTCCTTTATGCTCTTTTTCACCCCTTTTAAGTTTCGGAAAAACTAAAATTACTAATATTGATAGGAGAATCCATACGAAATTTCCAAAATTTCATCAGGTTTTTTGTAATTCCGAGATTCATTTCTCGACGATTCGTGAGTATTTAGTTTGGGCATCCTTAATCAGCACATTAGCCAATTAGGCGATTTGGTTTATAGATTAGCAATGAACGCCTATGTTTTGAAATTATGTAGTAGATACCAGTGGCGTATATAGGATTTCATTTCGGGGGGGGGGGGGGGGCGATTTAATATTTGACTTTGGGGGGGTGGAGGCAACAAAAATTGGAAGATAGACGTACAGTATAAAAATGATAATAGCGCCGCAGGCAAAAATTTTTCGGGAATGTAATTGAAAAAGGTCGTGTTTTAGATTGGTATTAACATTGTGTGCAGAAAATACAAAGAAGAATAGCGCCGCAGGCGAAATTTTTTTGCATAATAAGTGGAGTGAGTAGTTTTCATGTTTTAAAATAACGTTTTTTAAAGAATTGTTATATACCCTATGTATATACGCCACTGGTAGATAGTTAGTTCATTTTATACTTTTTATGCAAAAACCAATTGCTAGATACGAGTATCTCTTGTATCTTCTAAACTAATAAACATTCATGATGCCTGCACTCAAAATATATATCAAAATTACCCACTTACTAGGTAATAAGGTATAGGCTACATAATTATAATTATTTTTTTCTACGTTTTTTTCTCGAGAATCCGTTTTATTTACATCGATGTAAAAAAATCATACCCCAAATACTTTCCTGTACCTACACTCATGTACACTACTAAATTTCAACGTAGTGTAAAATTCTTTCTATTAAAATGAAATATGCTTGGTTCAGATAATCGTCTTTCCAGTGTATTTTCCATATAACTACAGTATCGATACATAGCTATAATATTTTTATTACGGGCGATAGACTAACTTTGAATGTGGTCGGTTCCCAGCTAAGACAAGGTAGCTAAAAGCCCTGTAAATATATAAGTAAAAACATATGTTGTCTACCAGATTAATAAACTCATTTTCTAATCACCTTGAGAAACTTTGTTAAAAATTAGTATGTATGTGAGAGGTTTAAACAGAATTTGAAAAAAAAATAAAGAGTTTTAACTATATAGAGTTTGGTTGAGAGAATGAATGATGACAAAAAATATATATTTGAGTGAGCGAAGAGGTGTGAGGAAACGCGGCCGCCCGAGACAGATCATCAAGGATGTACCCGTTTTGAGTAAAAGGAATCGGAGAGCGTGTATGACAGTTTCATCAAATTTCAAGTGATAGAGACTAGGAGTGTGTGTAAGGATAAGACTGTCTGGCGCTCTGTCCTCTTTGGTACCTACCCTGCAAGGGAAGCGGCGTCATGGTATAGATAGATAGAATAAGCTAGTAGCTTAGATGGTTTGGGTATGTTGAGAGGATGAATTATGCAGTAGTTACTATGGCTGGAAAAATTAAATAAATAGGTAAATAAATTCTTAATAGCCAAAAAACAGTACGGTGCTTATGCGTGTGGATGGAATTATTGCAAAACAGTGACTTACAACAGGCAACCCGGATCTGATAGAGAATTGAATCTTTTATCAAGATCCTATGTTAGTTACAAAAGAAACCAATATGGTTGATAAACTCATTCAAAAATAGCATAAAATCCTCCAATGAAATAACTTCTAACAGGAGAAATAAGTACCCCTCACAGGTTCACACACCTATATTTTCACCTGTAGTATACCTGTTCGAAGGAACCAGATACACCTTTCGTCCAATCAGATTACGACAGGTGCCCTGTGGGTGGCAGGATAAGTAGAATACAGGTAAAAGAGGGCGTATCAGTACCTCTCCTGTTTGAAGGAGGCGACTGCACGTAGAAATTTCTCACCTGCGCGTTGTGGCGACCAATCGAGAGATAAGGGGGTGTGGACAGGTGAAAAATACCTTGTCAGAAGGGATCAGTCAGGTGCCAAATACCATTTAGGAAGGAGTATTTTTTAAAAGTAGGTCGGTTCGTCTTATTAATAAAACCGCAATATTTGTTATTATGAGTAAACAGTGATTGAAGGCTTGTTGTGCATTGTCTTTTGTCTTGTCAAAGGTGTTTCATATTGAAGCAAAGGTTTGAGTAACGCAATGGACTGTATATCGGGAGAGTACGGGTTTGATCCCTGATACCGACTTACTGCGCTTCGCGACACAAGCTTTTCATGCTTACTGTGAAGTTCACAAAAATAATATGTTGGTACCTATTAGAGGTTATTTAAATAAACCAAAATGATTGTGTTTGGCCGTTTTTAATAAGAAACGTATCTAAAAATATAACCAAATTATTTGAATTCACCCACGCCTATTTTTTTGAATCTATATGTGTAGGCGAATTTAATTTACCTAAATTATAAAAATAAGTAGGTACTTAACTTAACTACCACTTATTTCTAGACGGTTATATCTAATTACCGAATAGGTGCTGGAACAAAAAAAATGTGGGCAAAAACAATACTTCAGGAAAGTCAAATCAATAGTTATCTAATATGGGTATCTTGATATACCCACTTAATTCCCAGGGTCTCACTTTCTCACCAACAACGAAGGTTTGTTAACTATTTTTGAACTTAATTTGTTCATATTCATGTAGGTATTTTTTTTTTCATATTTAAAACCGCCTATTCTCCTTCACCGCCACCGGCCACCACAGTTCTACTTCTCGGCCCACACCGCCGCCTCCCGCCGCCACCCGCCGCCGCCTCCCGCCGCCACCCGCCGCCGTTAGGCCGCCCACACACCGCGGATTCTTTTCATAGCCACCCACGCGTCACTTAGCAACCACCGTCGACTTAATGCTTTGCGGCTCACTCGCGATTTTAGGCCTTGTAGATAACTTGCTTTTTTGTGGTTATATACCTATATTAAACGAAAACGTTTTGTGTAGCTGTGCCACCTTAGTACGGGGTTTGCCTAGTTAGGTAAAATAGTAGAGTAGTATTTATTATGTATAAGTTTAAGAAATAAAGTAATGGGTTTGGGAAAAATGGGCTACACAATGGGCTTGGGAAAAATGGGCTTAAAAATGAGCTTAAGAAAAGTTGAGAGTTGAGTGAATGTAAAACAAATATTATAACTAGAATAAATGTTAACAAGTTGAGATGGTAAGAACATGTAGAGTGGATGAATGATGAAGGGATAACCAAGAAAATATACCTGGGAGAAAGAAGAGGTGTTAAAAAGCGTGGCTGTCCAAGAACCACTGAGTAAAATGGATCTCAGAGTGTGTATGACGAATTGTGCGAATGTGACTGTAGCAAGTAGTGTGTGTAAGGATAATAAAGTAGATGGGGTTAGTTGGCAGAGATCGCAGCACTGTGATAAGCTCGCCCTAGTGAATAAATATTATGATTCATATTCGTAATGTTAACATATCTCTATATCTTGTTCACCAAAAGAGTAAATAAAATAAAAAATACCTCCGAGACGTGGAATAGGGTAATTAAATCCCGCATATTGCCAACCAACCAACGTGCTCGCGACAGAGACAATGTTCGCGTTGCTCAATGTATGCCACAATGATACTCGTATTCGAGTTAAAGGCTATATATAAATAAAATTTTAATATAAATTAGTTTGAGTATAAATTTTACCTGTCCATAAATTTCTAATTCGTCTGCGGTTCCCAAAGTGTTAAGAGCCCCCTAACAAACTCCTAGAGACTCCCCTGCTATAACTCAACGTTCACACAGTGACCACCGTCTCCCGCGGGCCGTGAATCCTCTCCTTTTTGTCCGAAACTTTGGCATTTCCTCCCTTTGTCCTCGCACCACCGACAAACTGCCCGGGCCAAATCAAAACTTTTCAATATTCAACACTTCTTTTCACTCTTACTTTTTTTTTCCATACCGAATACACAAGCAGGGTTGCCACAACTCCCCAAATTTTATTGTTGATTTGTTTATTGTTCTCTAATCATCCCTAGGCCTCATTTACGGCACTTGTGTGTGAACCAGTGTGTTCTGTACTCTTACAAAGGAGGACTGGAGCAGCTCCATCTATTGACGGACGATGCGATGACATAGCTGCGGAACCTGGAGGTGAGGGTTCAGCGCCCATAAAAAGAAGAAGAAGGCACTTGGAATCATCAGGTTTACATATTAAACAAACATCATAAAATAAAATGCGATACATCAATGAACAGTTCTTCTTACTTACTTACTTACTGCTAGCCACTTGCGTTCAACTGCTGGACATAGGCGTCTTCTAAACTCTTCAACTGTCTTCTGTCTTGGGCTATCTGCTGCCATCTACGACCCGTAAGCTAGACAATGTCATCGGTCCACTTTTTCTGTGGTCTTACTACGCCTTTTTATTGTCTTATCAAGGCCTCCTCTTTAGGATCCTAGGTGAACATCTGAGCCCTTCTCACTGTATGTCTCAAAACTGTCTCAAAAATTTGCGGGATAAACCCAAATATAAGTTATGTATAGTTGGGCAATTCCGGGGTAGGTAAATCGTTTTAATAAATGATAATAATAAAAAAAACTTATACCATGAACGGATTGTGTTTTGAAATTTTGTCTTACGGTCTATAAAGGTTCTGAATAATATGACCGGAACTCCTAAATACGACTGTAAAACTAGCATAGGTCTGTTTGTTGTGACGGTAATTTCGGGAACTTGAAACACTATAGTTAAAAACGATGAAGTTACTTTTTGTCCATTGAAAATATAGGCTGTTGAGTCTACAGTCCACACTCTTCTATATAAGGTAACCCTTTTTAAATTGGTAAATTCCTAGCTAATCCATTATTTTTGTAAACGAACAAATATTACCGTACTCAAACAATTCCGGTACCGGTAAATCGGCAACCCTGTCTGTATCTTTTCTCCGTGTTCTATAACCGACGTCGACACGTTTCGCCCAAGTAAGTTTACAACAGAAAAGAAGTAAAAAAAAGTTTTTTTTTTTTGAAATATAAAAAATATAATAATATGAAATACATTCATGGCATCATTCGGAATGGGGGGTGAGAGAACTTTGAGGTTATGTCATCATTATTTAATCTCCACACGTAGAGGTTTGATATTTTCATACAATCACTCATTTCGTCCTTCAACGATCCTCTTGGGAATGCACGGAGGTCACAAAGCTTTGATATGTATTAAGATTTTTGGCCGACGGTACACAGTGGAAGTCTATTTTTTTAAACGCCTTCTACTTTTTTAATATTTTTTCGAGTTGGGTGTTTCTAAAATTAATTTAAGACACTTTTTTTAGCACAGAGGTTTTCCATCCGTTCTCAGTGTCACACATGGCATTCACAGTTTACCCCGTTATTGGAATTTAGCAGTAGTGGTGTTTTCGTCTCGCAATTTTTTTTTTATTAAATTTTGTTTTTTTTTTGACCAAGGACACGGAAGTGTCTGTAAACTAGTCGCCTATTTAATAAATTCAAAGTCAGTGGAAGATACCAAATACTGGATTTTCCACAAAGAACCTTCGGTTAAAACACTCAATATTACAAAATTAACGATTTTTTAAGGAATGTTCCCTGGGGCAAACTGTAATTTAGCAATGTCTTCCAGCTGATGCCTCATCGACACGCGTGCCGAGCGTCGAAAAAGTTTGTGTTCATGACTAAAAAGGCGTTAACGGTTACCTGTACGAACCAAGACAAACGCCCTATCCACACGCCTTTTTACTCACGAACGCAAAACTTTTCGACGCTCGTCAAGCGTGTGGTGCCGGCAATACCCAAACATTCTCTATCTTGTGTTCTTTTTTACCTTCACAAAAATATTTGCATTTCAATTTTTTTTCAGACTTTAACAACATTTGGCACACATAAAACTTTTACCTTGCAAACGTCAGCGCGAGTAGTTTTTTCATCAAAAAGAATTATTATGTTTTGTTAGCGTAACTTTTGCGACAAAACTTTTGTATAACATTTTAACAAAATTCAAACTGTACTCTAAACTTTTACGGCAGTGCACCTCTGCACTAGACTAGGTACCTATCTGTCTAACCTATATGTCCACAATGTCACTAAAATCGCACAAGTCCAAGATAAATTCTTTATTTTTATTTTAACATCTACCTGAAGGAGACGAACTGGTTTGTAGGACACGGGTCACTCTGAATCTTTTGAGGTGTGAGGTTAGGAAAAATGCCGTGAAAATAGAGAATGATAGAAACTTTTTACAGGACGAATCTATATCGCATCGTGACAGCGGTGCAGCGCAGACCAATATCTACTGGAAATCAGTTTGATTAATTTTCTGGTTTTGGACATATAAATAAATAATAATTAAACATCATTTTCTCATATGACAATAACGGGGTTCAAACAAGCAATTTTTAAGTTTTTATATTTTGCGTGAAAATGTTTTTTGCCGAGATTCTATTATGAGCACTATTAACAAAAACAGCCAATATTGAGGTTGTTTTATACCTCTAACTAATAGACTATGAACATCTATGAGTGTTTGAAACTCTAATCTCGTTTTTCTCAGCACTTTATTCTAGTTAGATATAAGACTTTTACGATTGGGCTATTAAAAATACCTAATATTATACCTACTTATTAGTACAAAAGACTATTAAGCGATTTTGATATCAATAAAAAACCATTTTTTTAATGACTTAAATCATTGTCTCGCTAAGTTAAAGATGAATGCATGTTGGAACGCTTGTGAAAATTTAAATATTTGGCAAGGTATAACTACTGAAATGAAATAACACTACAAGAAGAGAACATATTATTTGTATCTATGCGTACCGTACAAGACTTTTCCTGCTCGCTTAACTAAGGTTGACAACCACTGATATGATGAATGATTTATTGAGATTTTGTATTGCCATTTGAATTACTATCTTTTATACCAGGGGTATTGAATCGTCGAACGTCGTGCATAATTGCAAAAATTTTAATTGTTTTTAAAAACGGCTGAATAGCGATATGTTAGTCTTATGGATATTTTGAGTTTACTCGTTCATCTGTTAGACGGTTTGGACATATTGAAAGAATGAGTGATGATAAGATGACAAAAAGAGGGTAAAGCGTAAAAGAACGGGAGTTGGAAAGCGTAGACGTTCTGGGGTAAGCTGGATTGATAAGAATATGTGTATTATTTTTTGGGATGGGATTGAAATGAAAAAAAAAAAACCTATAGACCCACTCCATTTCATTTTTATTGAGTATGTGTTTTTTGGATACATCGGGAGGATGTTAATGAAAATGCCTTATTCAAGTTTGCACCTAAAAATAGTGAGGGATATTCGAGATATTCGAAAAGTAGCCTAAAAATAGTGAGGGACTATTCTAAAAACCGTGGATCCCACGAGATTATAACCCTGATTTTCTGGTATTCGTAAATTTCTTTGGCTAAAATTAAATTTTGGGTTACGTCACTGATGTCTAGATACTATTTACCAACAAATTGGAACTATAAAAGAAACACATGCTTTTACCTAGAATAGGTACTCAGAATGTTCCAATAGTTAACATAGGTATATCCACTCTTACAACTAATTGGTGGATTTAATATTCCTTTTGATATTATCAACTTTGTATGATATAAAACGATCGTTTAGTTATGATTTATTGCAGCACACATTAAAATAACTCATAAATCATGACTTCAAGGTATTTTAATTTACCTACTATTAACCGGTAGTTATCTGAACATACTTAATACTTAGATAATAGATGTACAGCGAAGGATGAACTAGGTAACCACATAAGATGGAATTGTATTTAATCAAGTAAAATCTGTCAAGAAAGATATAGTCTCAGACTTAAAAAAAGTAGGCATATTGACATTTCAAAAATTTAATGTCTAAAAACGGAAGACCTTAGATCTCAACAACCATTACTAAATATGCTTTGGAAAAAAATAGAGTAGATACATTGAGCCTATATCTAGGAAATGACCGTAAATGTTTTTTGATTGAAGCGAAATTAACCCCAAAAATGGAAAAAACGCTGTTTTTACCACTTTATCATGCGACTGTTCATGCGATTTTGAACCTTAATGCCGTGGGAAATTACCATGACGTCATCGTTGGGTCGGGAGCGTGTGGATGGTCATGAAAAGAGTCCGATTTAATTTTTATCAATTTGTAGTACCCTCCTAACTTTATGAAGTTTAGTAACTAGATAAGATGAAATAGGTATTTAAGCAACAATGCTTTTTAAATACAAATATCTATACTTACCTACATGCATAGGAACTTAAAATAATGTCTACTAATTAGCATTTTTTACCACCTCAGACAATGGGTTTGTGAAAAATATTAAGACACAAGAAATGAATAATAGAGAATAGGTTGGTATCAACTAGGTATCTATACTGAAAAATTACAGGGCCGAATTAGTTGCTCGTGGAATTCAGTAAGGTAAACTCCATCCCCTAATGCCGCATCCCTTGCGGGGTTGGCCGAGAGGACTGATCACCACATTTTTCCATCTTACATACCTTTCGTGCAACCGTCACATTTATGCAATGCGATTCCTTTTACTCAAAAATCGCCGAGCTTATTTTCTTTGTCATCCTTTTATCATTTATCTTCTTCACATGTCCTAACCATATGCACTTGTTCACTTTCATTCTTATCATAATATCCGTTTTAAAGTTTTTCCACACATTCTCCTTATTGTTATATTACACGCTTCACTTTTAGGTGGATCACCCATTCCTCAATACATGTACGACAATTTTTATGGTTATCGCATCACTTCTGTGTTTATAGTCCGAGAGCCGTCCGCTAAAATATGATCCTTCTATTTTTTGATCGAAATGTGAATAGCTTACAGATAGGGTCATTCACCGCACTAGGCTTGCCTATCAAAATCTTGCCGCAACCCCCATGCCTCCCCCGTAAAGGTGCACCTCCACATTTTTTCGTATTTTTAGGAATAAGGTAAGAGATTGGAGAATGATGCTCAATGAAAAAAAAATCCTTAGGTACTTCTTCCTTCTTCTTCTCTTGTATGTGAGCGACCATTGTACAGTGTATCTGAGAGTCAAAGCTCCGCGTCAATATTTCTCAAATATACTATTGCCCTTGACGTCACCTCATGGATTTCCCCAAAATCCCCTTGGAACTTCTTGTTAGGACAGCAAAATCTCTACAAGAAATGTTCTATACATTCCGTAAAAGTGAATCGTGTAATATTGGCATCAGCGATCTCATCTCAACGGCAGACTGTTAAAATTGGGAATTTCGAAATGATGTTTCTCAGCGGCTCTGTGCACAAGTGAAAAAAAAGTGCACAGTTCGTGAGGCGAGAGAAAACAAAGGGATTAAAAATAAAACGGAAGAAGGCGAGATGTTCATAATTCAACTCTTTGTGTAGCGGGGAGGGTGTCGACAGCTGGAGGAAAGGAAAGAAAAGGTGGGAGACAAGGAAGCAGGAAGTGTGTAGGACAATGGGAGAGGTGGGTTATCCTGGGCAGGATGCTGGATGAAGGATTTGTCACACTTATCAACGTGAGGTTCAGAGAAAGAAGATCCTTTTGGGAAAAAAAAAACGGAGATTTATACCCATTTTTAATATTATAATTTTTATAGGATATTTTGAGATAATTTTCTTTGATAAATTAATTAAATTTAAATTTAATTAATTAGATTAAATTAATCTTTAATTTTTTTTTTCGCTGTATTGCGGTAAGCTCGCCCTAGTGATTTTACCTAAATTATTTTATCTTTTTTATATTGTATGGTAATGTTCACTTAAAGAATTACTAAATACGAGTTTGGATTTTTTTGTTGGAAGTTTGGATGAGTGTAAAAAAAAAGAAAATATAAAAAACCCAATTTCAAGATTATGCTTTACTTATTTGTATTTTTTATCTAACCTTTTAATTGATTAAGTAGGAAAATGCACCCTAATATGTCAAAACTTACGCCTGCCTGTTTAGCCAGCTTTTTGGACCTAGTATTTTTATAAAACTTTACAACAGAAAAAACAACTTGAACTGAAATAGTTAGGTAAAGCAGAAATACTATGTGGAATATTATATTTTCATAATACCTACATTTTCCAGCAGATTCTGGAAGTCTATATTAGTATTTATACCTACTGTACTCAGTGGGCGAGTGAAAGTTTACAAGGACGAAATGATTTTTGAAAATTTCGTTCCAGTGTGTAACTTATTCCAGTTTTCCTGGACTGAAGCCAAGACACGTTATTCTACTATCTGTATTTCTTAAAATTTAAGGCTAGGTATAGGTATGATTATATTTCCTTTTCTACAACTTAAATATACCTACCCCTTGCGCTTCTCTGGAAAATAATATATTTTAAAGGAGCGAATTATATATAATTGATATCCCCTGTAAATTTTTACGCTAGATTACAAAACACGGCGTTGCTCTGCTTAACAACCTACCTAATCAAGATTCAGAAGTAGGTATTTTAAGTATGCAACACCCAGTGGTATTTTTTCTATAATTCGGCATTCCATCCAAACAGCCAATGATATTTTTCGATAATTCGCCATTCCGTCCAAACAGCCAGTCGTATTTTTTTAATAATTGGGCAATCCATCCAAATATACAGTGGTATTTTTTCTATAATTCGGCATTCCATCCAAACAGCCTGTGGTTTTTGTCTATAAATTGGCATTCCATCTAAACAGCCAGTGGTACGAGTATTTTTTCTATAATTCGGCATTCCATCCAAAGAGCCAGTGGTCTTTTTCCTACAATTCGGCATTCCAACCAAACAGTCGGTGGTATTTTTTCTATAATTCAGCATTCCATCCAAAAGGCCAGTGGTATTTCTTCTATTAATTCATACGTACAAACTTCCTTCTCGAATTTAAATCCATGCAAAGATGAGCAATATATTTAATCGCCTTTCAGAATAATACGCACTTAGGTAATATTTCTAAAACTAAAACTAGGTCTAAAGAAACTTTTTGAGTGTCCCAATTTCTTGTGATTTGTGATTTCGTTAAAATTTATAATTTAAGCTAATTAATTCGATACTTTTAAAGATTATTAGATTCATAAGTGTTTGACTGTCATGATTGTGGGTCGAATTCTTCTGTTGTCTTTCATTATTTTGCCCTTACCTGACCAATGACCATATAATTACATTTGTTTCAGGTGAGTCGCAGTTGATATATCCATTCTTTCATTCCGTTGGCTGCACCTTCTGGACTCAGGACCGGTTACTCGACCAATAGTATCGTCGACTGGTAAGGCTAAGTGGATCGAAAATCGTTGCCCCAATAAAAGTTTTAAAAATAAACTGTTGAAAATAGTGGACGTTTAGCGGGGGGGTCGTGCCGGCGCGTCGAGTGTACCGTTGGGTCTGAGGGTTTCAGCGTATAACTAAAATGTAAAGAACTATTGTCACTTCCTTTCTCCATTTTCCTTCCTATTCCTGGATCCATTCCTATCCTATTTCCTATTTCTTGCTTATATATAATGTACCTACTTATACTTTTGTTAATAAAACGAAGAATACTATAATTGGCGCTATAAAATGTAAATATATATAAAATATCATATTATGTATTTATCTGTTGTGTTCTCAAAATAAATAACAAAAAAAAAGTTACATACTTACTTACTATCGTAAGGTAAAAAAAAGGAAACTTTTTTCTTCTTCTTCTGCTTCGTATAAGACTGCGTCCTGTCATTGTTCGGAGCCTGCTCCTGGGACACAGATGTCCAACTATCTCGCCATCTTTTATGTAGTCTTCCTGGACGTCTGGTATCTGACGGCAGCTCGTTCGCTGCTACGCTCACCACTCCCTCAGAACAAGCTCTCTCCACGTGATCTCTCCAGCAGCGTCTTCTGGATCTTCCCCATCGGACAATATCCTTTATAGCTCGGTAAAATTATTAATTTAACATTACTGTGCGCCGTTGTCATTGCGAGCAAAGATTTCTAATAGGTTTGTTGATCAGTAACGGTCCTTAGAGGCAGAATATCCAAAGGCAAAGTGGTGAGTATAATAAAAAAAGATAAATAAAAATTGCAATGTTTTGATTTCAATTTTTTTTTTTTTTTTTTTTACCATGCAAATTGCCCAGTCTGTGTACCCTGGGCAAAGTGCTAGTGCTGATATATTTTATCTCAGCCTGCCCCTGTTTAAGAAAGCGGTACTAGAGTCAACCTGATTCTTTATACTTGCTTTTTTTTGTCATATCTATGTCGAGTGGGTGCTGTGCTGTATATATCTATGCATGTATTTGTTTTATTGCTATACTGCTATGTTTTTCATTATTCTGCTCATAATTTCTGTATGTGTTGAGCTTTATCATGCTTTATACACTCATATAATATATTGTATATTTTTATTCTATTGCTGCATGTGCTTTCATATATGTAACTTTATTTTTCAATTATGTCTGTGTGTGTGTGATATGTATGAACGAGTTGTTGAATGTTTGTTTTTTTACCATACTTTTTTTTCATGTGTTCATTTAATATTTTCATCTGTTAACTTTATGTATTAATGGCCTTGCGCCGTGTGTTCTTAAAAATAAATAAATAAAATAATGGTCACCCTATATAATCACAGTAGGATGTCCGTATACTAATATTAAACCACGTAGGTATCTGTGTTGCTCATTAAATGCGGATTAAAAAGGTGCTAATTCCCTGCTGCACGATACGAAGGAATTATTAATATGTGGAGAATGAACGTTATGAATGTTGAGCCACATACTACCTACAATATAACAAAAGGTAAGCCCTACAGTAATCTTGGTAAGTATGTATATAAAACTGTAGGTCCATTGCTAGATATCTTTTTTGTATAATGTTAGCATTTAGGTAAGTAGATAAAAAAGTACCTACATATGTATTTATCTTTATAAAATCTGTTATATTGGATGCCTTTTACCTTGTGGTTGATATTTTTCGTTTGTCCAGGCGATTGATATTTTCAGCAGGAAAATTATGGTTAAGTCTGGATTTCTTTCATTTAATATGTTCTTTGTGGTGTTAAATTTGAATTTTGCCAAGAAAATTTCGTGACAGAAAATGCTAAAAAATTGAAAACAGTTTTTTTTTGCATGTAACTCGAAAAGTACCCTTATTTGTGTATTATTATATTAAGTATGCAAAATCAAAGTGGATAAAATTTACTACTAATTTGTAATACAAAATGTTTCTCTAAAATAAATAACAGGGGAGCTGTCAAATTTTCATATTATTGGAAATTGTGAGAATCGAAAATCTATGGAGAACAGCTCACATAGTTAGATTTATAACCAAATTTTAACAATTATTATTCTTCATGTCCTTGTAGGAGGACATTGGTAGTGAGATGGTTATGGTCCTACATTCATCTGCGAGGGATCTAGGGGACTTTAAACCCGTGTAAGGTCGGTCAAAGATTTTCATAATTTCAGTATGTTTGCATTGCGACCAATAGTACCTAATTGTGACCGTATGGTCACATAAATCACACATGTCATTTTAGAATCTACCTATATCCTTTAGTAGTTAACGAAAACAAATATTGTCTTAAGATGGCGCTAAGTACTTACCAAAAGATCAGATATTCGTTTCCCAGAGAAAAGCCCACCATAATATTGCACTTGGTGGATAAACTCCAAAAAAGCCCAATATATTTCATCATCACTTATTTATTTATTTTCTGAAATTGATTAGTGAATATAATTTAGTCCATGGTAATGAATCTAGCACAACTGGACATAGAGCGCAATATTGCGGTAAGCTCGCCCTAGTGAATAAATATTATATTATCTGTTACTAGTAATGTTCACATAGGTATTTCTGTATTTTTTTCACTAAAAGTCTAAATAAATAAATACAATAATGTGTAATCCCTCAAAATTCGGTTCGTGCACTTTTGTTTCTTGTGCATAATTTCGTGTGCCTTTTTCCTTCTTGGGGTTTATTCATCACGGGAAATTTTCTTGTGGGTTTTTTCGGGTCACACAGAGCTTTATTGTACACAAGTTGTACATTCAATACAAAGGTTTCTCAATGTTTATCTTTCATAATCGAAAGCAATAAATAATGCTTCGGTTTCAGAGGACTTCAGGATTCAGGACTCGGGGGATGTGATAAGGTTAATCCTTCTAAATTAGGTAAACCGATAATATTATGAGTTATGATTCCACTTCTATTCCCTTACGTCGCGTCACTTGCGGGGTAGGCAGAGAGAACATAACGCAAGACTTTCCTGTCCTTACACACACTTCGTGCTTCCATCACATTTATGCAATTCGTCATACACACTCTACAATTCGTTCTCCTTTTCTTCTTCTTTAGCCTTGTTCTCTCCACTGCTGGATATAGGCCTTTTCCAACTGTTTCCACTCCTCTCTGCTCTGACCCTTCTGCATCCAAGTTCCTCCAGCGATTTGGACAATGTCGTCGGTCCATATTTTTGGTGGCCTTCCGATACTCCTTCTATCTGTCCAAGGCCTCCACTTCAATATTCGTGGCGCCCACCTGGTGTCACTTTGCCTGGCCATATGCCCTGCCCGTTGCCCATTGTATTTATTATTTATATAAATTTAATATTGTCCTCTTTCGTTTTATTGTCCTCTCTTTCTCTCTGCCATTCCTTCTAGGAATTATAGGATACAACTGTAATTTAATTTAATTTAGATGCAGATAAAACTGATCTGGAAATAAATCTGAGAAATCCTTAGAACAAATTGAGAATTGGTAAGGAGTTTCTGGAACTTACCTCAAATAGGTAAACAGAAATTTGTATCCAGTTTGTATTGTGTTTATGTGAGACGAAAAGAAATATTGTGTTTATGTGAGATATATTGTGTAATATATATTGTGAAATATATTGTGAGATATATTGTGAAATATATTGTGTTTATGTGAGACGAAAAGAAAGGATAGAGATTGTGATGTGGTGAATGGAATGGCAGAGATGTGGTCTGGAGTGCCTGAAAATGAACATGGACGTCAGGGAGTGGGTGCTATATTATCAAAAAGAATGACTGAATGTATGGTGAAGCGTAATGGGTATGGACTGGTAGGACCGAGACTCATCTGGATTCGTTTCAAGGTAGGCATGACCAGGCTGTTCCTTATTATAGGTTACGGTCCAGGGAATGATGCCTTGGATGATGAGAAGGATGAGTTTTGGAACTTAGTGCGGGAGACAGCGGATAAAAGAAGAGCGAATGAAAAAGTAATATTGGCAGGTGATCTGAATGGTTGGGTCGGTGTCAGAAGGAAGAATTTTGAGAGAGTGTTGGGATTGCATGGCGATGATAGGGTGAATGATAACGGGAAAAGAGTGTTAGAAGTATGTTTGGAGTTGGATCTCTTTGTGGCGAACACATTCTTCGCACACAAGGAGATCCACCAGTACACTTGGCAAAGAGAGAGAGTTGATCGTATTGAAAGGTCGATGATTGACTTTGTATGTGTGGACTCTGAGCTCCGGAAGGCGACAAAGGACACCCGGGCATTTCGGGGCGCCGGACTGTGGACGGATCACTTCCTTGTGATAACAAGGATTGATCTTTTCTCCGGTTGGCGCTCGAGGGCTCGGAAGTTGGAGCCTGTCCGGAGAATCAGGGTCGAAAAACTGAAAGAGACGAATGTTAGGGATGAATATGAAAGACTGACTAACGAAAGGCTAGAAGTACATGATGATGAGGAACGCTCGACGAGTGAACTATGGAATGTTATGAAGGAGGTGCTAGTAAAGAGTGCAAGAGAAGTATGTGGAGAAGCGTTGGTAGGAAGGAAAAAAGGTGATGCGTGGTGGGATGATGAGGTGAAGGATGCTGTAGTGAGGAAAAAGAAAGCGTGGAATGATGTGCTTGGTGCGAAACCAGATGATGGAGGTGAGAAAGAAAGAAAGAAGAATATATATAAAGCGTGTAGGAAAGAAGTGAAAGAAATGGTTTGCCAGAAAAAGAGAAAACTTGAGGAAGAGGAATGTATGAAATTATCGAGGAACGCCGAGGAGAATTTGAAAATATTCTGGAAGGAAGTAAAAAGAAAGAGATCTGGAAGTGAGAAAAACAGTATGAATTGCATCAAAGATAAGAATGGTGATTTAGTGATGAATGGAGAAGAAGTTGTTGAAAGATGGAAAGAATACTTCGAAGAATTGTATGAAAGTGGTACTAGTACAAACCAGACGAATGTAGCAGATAGTATGAATGTAAATATTGCTGAGGACGAGGAAATACGTATGAATGAAGTTGTGCTTGCATTGAAAAAAGCAAAGAATGGTAAAGCTGCGGGACATGACTGTGTGGCCATAGAGTTCATCAAGCAAGGTGGCCCGAAGATTCTCGAGTGGTGCCTGAGGCTCTTCAACTTGTGCTGGGAGAGTGGCTGCACTCCTGAGGATTGGAGGAGGGCAGTCATCTGCCCTTTGTACAAGGGGAAAGGCTCAAGGTTGGAATGCGGCAGTTATCGGGCTATCAGTTTGCTGAGCTCTGTGGGCAAACTGTATGGAAAGGTATTGATTGAAAGAGTAAGAAAAGTGACTGAAAGTAAAGTATGGGATGTGCAGGGTGCTTTCATGAGTGGCAGGGGGTGCACCGATCAGATCTTCTCCCTACGGATGGTCGTGGAGAAGCTTCTGGCTAAACACCAGAGGCTCTTCTGCGCGTTCGTGGATCTGGAGAAGGCATACGATCGTGTGGACCGAGAAAGACTGTGGCGTGTACTGTCGGAATATGGGGTGAGCGACCGACTGATTGGCGCAATCGCGTCTCTATATACGGAGAGCTCTGCTTGTGTCAGGGTGAATGCTGCGTTGTCGCAGTGGTTCACTCTCACAAAAGGGGTTAAACAGGGTTGCGTCATGTCGCCTTGGTTGTTCAACCTGTTCTTCGACTACTGCATGCGTCCTCTGAATGAGCTGAATGTTGGTGTGGACCTAAATGGAGTGAAAGTATGTGCGTTAATGTTTGCAGATGATTTAGTGTTGATGGCTGATGATGAATGTGAGTTACAACGGATAGTATCCTGTGTGTACGAAAGCTGCGATATGAATGGTATGAAAATGAATGTAAATAAAACGAAAGTATTAGTGTTCGAAAGAGAGGAAATAAGGACAAATTGTGTGATAAAGGTTGGTAATGACTGTCTGGAGCAAGTGGATGAGTATGTATATCTGGGAAGTTTGTTTACTAGAGATGGACGCTGTGATGGAGACATTGAAAGAAGGAAGCTGGCCGGTACTAGGACGAATGGTGCGCTCGGTCCGATTGTTAGTAGTAGCAATGTGTCTATGAAAGCAAAAGTGCTAGTGCACAATGCTGTCTTGGTGCCGACCCTGATGTATGCTAGTGAGACGTGGACGTGGATGAAGAAGGATGAATCAGGGTTGAATGCAGTAGAAATGAGGTCATTAAGAAGAATGTGCGGGAAAACGCTGAGAGATAAGATAAGGAATGAGGTTATTAGGGAAATGAGTGACTGCAAGACTGGTGTAGTGACAAGAATGAAAGTAAACAAACTAAGATGGTTTGGGCATGTTGAGAGAATGAATGATGACAGGATGACAAAAAAGATATATCTGAATGAGCGAAGAGGGGTGAGAAAGCGCGGCCGTCCGAGACTGACCTGGTCCGATCATGTCGACCAGATCCTCAAGGATGGACGCGTTTTGAGTAAAAGGAATCGGAGAGCGTGTATGACTAATTGCATGAATGTGACGGAAGCTAGGAGTGTGTGTAAGGATAGGGCTGTCTGGCGCTCTGTCCTCTCTGCCTACCCTGCAAGGGATGTGGCGTGAGGGTATAGATAGATAGATAGATAGAAATTTGTATCCCATTGTGGTACCTATTTATGTAATTTCACTTTAGTTCTAAGATTATCCAAGTCTTAGCAAAGCCCCAAGAATACCTACTCCAAAATAACCAGATGCTTAAAGGGTTCTTAGTAAACTGACCTTAAACCAAACAGTCAAGAAGTACATTTTGAGATTTTTACCGAATTTCACAATTTGGAGACCTATCGAGAAATTTTTCGAGAAAGTTTATAGTTTAAGTTTATTCTTCGAAATTTTATTTTAATACAAAATACTTATATGAATATTGCTGTAATTATAAAATATAAAACAAATAACGTTCAAAACTCAAGAAAATTCCTGTCACAGTCGTTTCGTTAAGATAGCAATAATATGAAGAGAGGAAATCACAATTTCGTAATAATAATTTCGCACGTACCTAACTAGGTTCCCAAGAGCACCACGTCAATATTTCGTGAATCTTATTTACTACTTCATTTCGATCATAACTTTACAAATTACTCTTAAATGAAAAAATACTTATGATAAAGTGGCACTCTTATTTGAGTAGAATTCTACCTAATATTTCCTAACAAATTTTGAATTTCGATAAATATTGTTCTACAGTTTTTCTCGCCAACTCGATAAATGGCAATATTGAGGTATGAAAACAAAAGTTTCCACCGCTGACCATTTCCATTTCGATCTTTGTGTACTGCCGCACCACCTGGCGTCATCGTACTTCTACCCCGACTTCCACCCTCGATACAGCATCTGATCAAACACGAACCCCTTTTTCGAGAAATTGAAATCTTATCTACAAATAACCCCCTGAATGGTCTTTATTATTTACGTGATCAACTTGACCACGATGTTTCTCCCACCCTAGTCGCATGTAAACAAAACCTATGCACTGAGTTTCTATCTAAGAAAATAATTATTACGTACTTACTCATCTCGAAAGATATACAGCGAAGAATTGACTTTGCATCGAGCTTATTGATGAGCATTATTGATGAGAAATGAAAATGGAAATTGATTTTTGTAATTTCTAACTTAATCATTATTTACACAAGTGTCCCAAATACAATTAGTAAGTATGTTTTATATACATTCAAACTCGGTGGATAGATTTTGATTACATGCTCCCCGGAGTGTCTTTCCTAGAAAGAAAATAATAATTTTCATGTTTCGAGGTATTTCGGCCTTTGGGGATATTACGTAAGTAAATGATTTTGCTAGAACCTTAGGTATTATCAGAACCATATTCGATAAATACTTAGGTACTTCATATGTTTAGCTCAGCTGACAAGAACGCCACCTGGACTTGAAAGGAATGCCATTTTTTTCATGTGTCCGTTGGGTAGATTCCAGTGGCGAAAGGTGGATTACTGTAGAAGGGAAGCCGGGACTAACATTTTTATTGAATTACTTTAGAATAGACCTATTATTTTATCATCCTCAATCAAAAGGGTAACTCGATAAGAATTGTATTCCTAGAACCCTTTACCACTGGTACCTACCAACCAGTAGCAAAGATAGCTATGAACACGATTTTCATCGAGTTACCTTTTTTTTAGGATAATAAAATAATACGTGTAACATCTGACAAAATGCAATAAAAAATGTTAGCCCCGGGTTCCTTCTGCAGAAATCCACCCTTCGCCACTGCTACCTAATAGGCCCGTGGCCCGCTACACGCTCGCGAGTCATGACGACCTTTTGGTGTTCATGAGTAAAAAGGCGTCAATGGTCGGTTACGTACACGTCAAGACAAACATTTTCATCCACACGCCTTTTTACTAATTCACGGCGAGGGTCGGCGAGCGTCTGGCGTCAGCATAATAATGTGAATCAAACAATGGCAAAGTATTTTTCTTAATGTTCCCACAATGAAAAAATGTAATGAGGGGTGCTTTGGTGCAGTAATAAAAAACATAGGTAGGTATGAATTATTATGTATTTTTTTATTATTACAATATTGTCGCAACCACTTAATAAAATATTTTTCTTCTTCTTCTTCTTCTTCTCCTCCTCGTCTCCCATTATAATTCTATGAATATATTAAACTTTCCATTACACTTTAGTATTCCTTTATTCATAATAACCTCGCCATGTTGTACTACCACCTACTCGCATTCTAGTATAATATTGCAAGGAGAAAAGATCGTAATAATGTTGTAAGATGACAAGGTGACGCTGGTAACAGTGATAAAATAAAAATAACAGTCGCCGCGCCGATAATAAATCGCAGAAACGTTTTTCGTAAAAATTACTCGTTGAAAAATATTTCCTCACGACACGTAGGTTTTAGCTAACGAGAACAAAATGTTGATTAAAATGTGATTAATTTAATCATGTTTCAGATTTGTTACATCAACTAAAGCTACAGCTGAATACAGGTAACAGCTGTAATCTAGAAAGCTTTGCTGGATTGCTTGACAGCCAAATAGTTTGTTCACTTTGTTTTTCAAAGGAACAAACATAAAGTTCTTTTCGTGTGATAGAATGGACCAATAATTGTGGTTAATATTTTTTAATATAGCATACTTATTAGGTTACTAGGTTATGTCGATTAGAAACATTTTCACACGTATAAAACCTAAATCTTAAAATTTGTCACTTGTGTTATGTTATTCTCAAAAAACGATGAGCTATCCGCCAGAAAAAGTAATAAGAAGCGTGTCAAAACACACCTCACAAAAGGTGATTTCATTTTGACACGGTTTTTGAGTAGTTTTATCTCGTAATATTTCCACATTCTCAAGTCAATTTACCCAAAATCGACAGATTTACGATACGATTCAACTCACAGGTTCCACGACTCATAGGTTTCAGATTATTTTCTTACGTATGTGAATCGACTCGACTCATTCGTAGATTCCATACTTTTAACAATCACTGACTAGATAGCTGAAAAATAGCAGTGACTGCTAATTGAATCCTTTTTATAATGTGGAGGTATTCGTGTATTCTTGTACAAGAAGGGGGTCCATCTTTAAAGAACATTTTCCACCTTAATTCTCGGCCATTTGTCGAATGTTCTGTGAGAGAAATAATATTTCCCTGTGATTATTATTAACGCTCCGCAGTGTGGAACTAATGTTTAATATCATACTTTATAACGTCCTCCTCCTGCCTATTTCATTATATTTTCAAAAGGTCCAGACTTTTAGTATCGTCACATAATTCATGTAACGTTATTGAATTTATCTTTTTCATTAAGTACCTACGACTTTATATTAAAACATTTACGTACAATGGAAAAAATATAGGTGGATATAATCGAAAATTCAACCGAGTTACTCGGTTACCTGGGAACTTACCGATCAGTTTCGTTGAATTGACCTACGAGTAGGTATACGAGTATGTATCATATTAAAGAAAGGAATAGAAGAGGGAACAGGAATTTCATTTATCTATCTATGCCCTCATACCGCGACCCTTGCGGGGTGGGCAGAGAGAACAGATCGCCAGACTGCCCTATCCTTACACACTCTCCTAGTACCTAACTTGCGTAATGTTCATGCAATTCGTCATACACGCACACTGATTCCTTTGATTCAGAACAAGTCTGTCCCCGAAAATCTGGTTAATATGACCAATCCAGTTTTGCCTAAGACGGTCGCGTTTCCCAACACCCCCTCTTTCCGACACTCTTATTGTCATCCTGTCGTCACTCATTCCTTCAATATGTCCAAACCATCTTAATTTGTTCACTTTCATCTTCATCTTCCTATAGTTATTCACCTACCTCTCCCACTTACTTACTTACTTAACGTGTCCGGGTGGGTCATACCCTGCCACTCCAATATGCGGCGACACACATCGCCTTGTCATTCCCTAGAATCAGGTCCCCAGGGGTGCAGCTCACTCCCATCAGGGGACATATTAGTAGGTGGCTGTCGTCCTGGGTCGCTCCGCGGTCACAGAGAATGTTGTCGTCAGGCAGGTACCCTCAACGTTGGAGATTCTTTGTACAGCGCGTAACTCTTAGTCTGTTGAGGGTGATCCATAAGGAGTAGGGTAGATGTTCGCCTACTTAGATACCCTCATGCGGGTCCATCCATGGCCTCGCTCGGAGATCCTTTTGCCACAGTTCCACTCTTCGTTGATGTGAGGAGACAATGGAGTCAGTCAACTGGAGCAAATAATGTATTGATCCTGTATGACGATTGAGTTATCCCTCAAATAAGTAGGTACTTTGCAGTTAATTTGAATATAAATGGGTATAGGTAGGTACTCAGTACTGCTTAATAATAATGTAATAACCTTCAAGTCCCTAATTATAAGAAACTCAGACAAATTCACTTTTTAATGGCGCCAACTAGATCTCTTAAGAATTTTCAATCAATTTACATCAAATCTTTGAAAGAATTACATTAACGTACAGATTTTCAATATCATTTTTCTTTTCTATAAAAAAATAGGAGCCACAAAACTGTATTTAAAACTACGAACCTATATCGTATTTGGCGCTATCTGTTCAGGCTGAGAACCTGTCGTGATTACTTACTTATTTACTACTAATTACTTGCTTTCCAATGCTGGACATAAGCTCTACTACATTTTTCCAATACATACCTATTTCTTGTGCTATTTGCAACCATTATTGATCGGTAATTTTGACTAAATTGAAAATCGCTACGTTTTTGAAGGTCGGGAATATACTCGTGAACTGAAATAAAGTGTCTTGCAGTATGTAGTAGGTACAAATATCAAAAACGATAATTTGCATTGATTGAATCTAGAACAAAAGCATAAAAGCCATTACCCATATAATTTTTTGATATAAAAAGTGGCATAGTTTTTTTTTTTAAAGGAGCTGGGCTTGCATACACAAACACAGTTTCGAATACACCAATTTGCAATAGGTACATACCGATATCACGAGAATCAAGAACAGCAACTTTAATTAGGCGATGTATGTCGCCGCATATTGGAGTGGCAGGGTATGACCCACCCGGTCACGTAAAGTAAGTAATAAAAAATTCTTTTAATTTTTTTCGTAATCAGTCCAGATCAGCTGGCCTACTGTTTTTGATACTATACGTCTTCTCAAAAACACACCTATTTTGCTTTGATTTACGATTTTACGATTTATACGATGTGTATGTCTGTCGAAAATCTCAAAATTATAAAACATGGATTGAAAATCCGTGTAGCACTAAAATATTCCCGAGCCCCGATTGAGTATTTTGAGTTGTTTATTTTGTGATTATAAATTGCTTTTGTAAGAATATTGGCACATGTCAGGCATTGTTATATCTCCTTCAATCTCTCACCTACTATACCATACCTCCTATCCAGTCTCCTACTTTACTTTCTCTTACATTACGTTCTATACCACGCTCTATCCTTCTATCTATCTACCACATAAAACCACTTCCTTTTCGTTTAACGTTCACCTACTTTTCTTTCAGCAATAATCGATACATCTACATTATTTTTTATTTTATTTTCTAGAGCACAGACAGTCTTACAAAAATCATATTATACAGTACAACATTAACATCAAGTGGACCAGTAAAGGCTCAAGAATTACCAGTTTATATATATTTGACATGCATGCAAGAACAATAGTGAACAATATAATATATGGAAAGATCAGCATGCAATTAGAAAAAAAACAAAACATCAGACAAAGAAACACAATATAAATATTAATAATTATGTCTTTGTATATAGGTACATTTTTATTGATTTACATTAGTCGAACATTGTTTTTTTACTATACAGAGTGTCCCGTAAGTCAACGATATCCCGTGGAGGGGTGATAGACCAACTCATAACGGACCAGAAAATCGAAATATGACCTTAGTAAAAAATCGCTCGTTCTCGAGATATCGGCACTTTTTTGTTTTTCGTGAAATTCGACACCTTTGCTCAGTTTTTCGATCGCCACGGTCACAAAATTCAATATTCTAAGATTCTAATTTTTGATTCGTAATCCTGAATAATCCAGCTATTTGATTATAATCCAAAATCAAACGTACTGTGTCAAAATTTTGAAAAAAAGGACATCGTTTCCGGAGTTATAGCCTTTTGAAAATTGAGGTGTATGAAAATTTCTCATTTGGGTTTTTTGATGATAACTCACAAACTACTAACTTGATTTAGACAAAACAAACTAAAAATCATAGTAAATAAAATAGGCTTTCTATAAAGATCCAAATTTGTGGCCTTTTCCTTAGAATCTAGTGAAAATTCTGTTAAGAAACATGTATTTTTGTGAAATAATATTTTTTTTACATAATTTTCACTGGATTCTAAGGAAAAGGCCACAAATTTGGATCTTTATAGAAAGCCTATTTTATTTACTATGATTTTTAGTTTGTTTTGTCTAAATCGAGTTAGTAGTTTGTGAGTTATCATCAAAAAACCCAAATGAGAAATTTTCATACACCTCAATTTTCAAAAGGCTATAACTCCAAAACGGTTGATTTTTGGACATACATTTATTATACTTTTTTTTCACATTTTTTCATCCTCTATCACTTCTCTAAATATTGGACCTAAGGAACCTATTACCCTGCGTTAGATTTTTTTTATAATGAGCTCTTTTTGAAGTAAAACAGTAATATCTTTTTTTGGAAAGGGATCTATGTCCAGTTTTGTACTTTTTTAAAAACTACACTAAATGAGGTAGTTTTTAATATGACTTGTCAGCTAAATGTGATACAATTTTCTTACAGTGTAACGGAGTCGAAATTTGCCAATAAAAAGCAAAAAACTCGAGAGCCGGAAACGATGTCCTTTTTTTCAAAATTTTGACACAGTACGTTTTATTTTGGATTATAATCAAATAGCTGGATTATTCAGGATTACGAATCAAAAATTAGAATCTTAGAATATTGAATTTTGTGACCGTGGCGATCGAAAAACTGAGCAAAGGTGTCGAATTTCACGAAAAACAAAAAAGTGCCGATATCTCGAGAACGAGCGATTTTTTACTAAGGTCATATTTCGTTTTTCTGGTCCGTTATGAGTTGGTCTATCACCCCTCCACGGGATATCGTTGACTTACGGGACACCCTGTATCTGTATTAAATTGTTATTCTAATTGCCTCCCTTGCGAGTTTTTTTAGCTTAAGAACTTTAAAGAAATGAAATTGAATAGTCAGGCTTTTTATTTCATTTTTTGTACGTTTATGTTGGTGTGTTAATGTGGTGATTTGAAGGTGTGTGGAGTGGTATATGTGGCGTAGTATTGTAGTATGTTGGATTTCCTAATACCAGCTTATGCTGTCTGGGGACCTTTTTTGTGTTTTATGTTGTTTCTGATGCTATTGCTATGTTATTGTTCATGCATATATTATTTTTCTTTTCAATAAACTAAATTTCAAAATTTCAATTTTAATTAGTCCCCCCACTTAATTCAACCACTAGATCGCCCCCCTCCCCCGAAATGAACACTTATATGTATACGCCACTGGGTTAGGTGTAAGGTCATCACATCTAAACAGTGTAATAATTAATAATGTATGCAGGAATCAGGAACTACTCAAATTCTGAATAGTTACAATAATATCTCAATAAAAAAAATCTGGATAAGTCATCATACTCAACGATGAGATCAGTGACCTAAATCTATGATGATCGAGATAAATACCTAACCCACAATGTTAATTAAATACTGCTATAGCATATAGACAGGCACATATGTCACTGACGAAATGCTATCAGAGCTCTTTGCACTCTTTGGCATTAATATTGTGCATAATACCTGCTGTATATTCCATTTAATTATAATATGTCTAATTATGTGAAACTGCGATGAGTCCAAGTGCCCGATATAGGGTCTAAGGACGATAAAGAACAATAAACAATATGCCGATATTTTATAAATACGTTATTTTTTTTCCAAAAAGGTCGTTAAAGCCGTTTTTCCTATCAAAAAACTGAAATTCTAATTTTTCCTATAAAAAACACGAAATTGTCTTATAAAATTTCCAGTCTCTACGATGCAGGTGTGTGTATTAATTTAGAATACTTTTCTTTAAATCAATCACCGATCAATACATACAGTGACAACCAATAAAATGAAAGAAACGATTTTCAAAAAATTCCTTTGGCACGCCACAGGCATAGGTAGATTTCAAGTGATTTATTAATTTTATTAATTTTAAGAGTACATCTGTACAATAAAAACAATCACAATATTATCGGCAAATAAACCAGCGAAGTGATGAAGTAGTATGGATGTAGTTTATTCTTTGATTATCGAAGTACCGTATGACGAAAAAATATTTGATTAAGTACTTCAATAATCAAAGGAAGTACCTAATCCAATAATCAAATTATTTTCATTCCACACATTATATGGATTGGTACCGGTACCTAAGCACTAGAAATTTGAAAAAAAGATGTGAGTTCTTCTCGTATCGTGAAGCACTAAGACAACAAACACGCTAGTACCTATGCGGTAACTACTTACTAGATCTTTCGATCGATCAGTGTAGTCCGAGGAATTGAGCTAGACAAAATCTGACTTTTGATCTGTATTCCTTATTTAATGCCCTTTCATACGATACCAGACACAGACCCTCACAATCATTGGATCCCCTCAGAATGATTGTTTTTGAATTTGAAGCCTTAAAAAGTGAACCTTCCTCTTAATGGATTTCACCCAATCTCCTATCAGTTCATCTACCACGTACCAAAAATCTACCACCCAAGTTTCACGTTTCTGTGACGCATAGTTTGGCCGCAAACGTGCGCACAAGAAAAGGGACATATATATGGCTTATATATATAAACTTTTAAACCAAGGTCGGATTCGGGTTCTCCTGGTCCTAATTAGTGATACTGAGTAGAAATTTTTCAATTCTGCGACATCACGGGAGAAACGAATAGGTAGAGTTCCATTTGGAAATCTACCTAAAACGGAACAACGAATAAAAACAGCTGATTAGAATTATGTGGTAAGCAACAATATTTACAAAAATAACAATTTGGCGATATGTGACCACCGACTGTGTTGTATTATACGATACCGTTATGAGAAAACAATGTAAAAATATGATCATTAACATATTTTAAAATAATAATTCGTTAAGGGCCTATCTATATTCACTGAGCAAAAATCGTTCTACGTATTTTCGCTTCTATTTTTTCAAATTTTGTATGAGAATGTTAGCGCGAAATAAGAATAACGTACGCAAAAAAGTGAATTATACCATTTTAAAAGAAAACTGGGAAGAAATTTAATAAAAATCTAAAACAGTCAATTTATTGAGATTATAATTACCAGTATTTTGGCTGAATCATATTTTTATATCTGAAAAACTGAACGGAAAATCCTCAGATCCCGTAAATTTCAGGGGTACTTTAGGAATATTTTTTATTCAAGGATATTGTAATTTCAAAACAGTCAATCTGTAGTCCATCTTTTCATTTATCACTGTCTTCAGTTTCAAAACGCTTCTCTCAGTATTGGCTGAGAACAATTCAGGGCGCCGGAGCCGGATGACAGCATAATATAGGACCTTAATCTTGACGTGTCAAACACATATCCGGTTTAACTACTGGAATAATAATGATGTTTTATATTATTGTCATTTGCTTTCATCTGTTGCTAGTACTACTAACTCTTTATGTGTAAAACTGGAGATGGCATATGAATTATTCTTTTAATGAATTTGTCGCATGCGGTGTTTCTACTGATCTTATCAGTTATCACCTACATACATAATTTCTGTCGTAACCGGGTATGAACATAACGCAGGACCGTGTGAGTTTTTGCACGTAATAGTGTTAAATAACACCTTCTACATAAGTACATTAAATACAATATTACTGTGTATTAGGTAATCTTTAAATATCACGTACTGGCACCTTGACACAAATTATTTCATGCTTCATATTTTTTTCGTGGTGCACCTGTTGTAGGTAGGAGGGCAGTAGGTGTAGGTAGGTTCAGTACTCAAAAGTAGTGTGGAATATACATTTATCCACTAAATTCTCACTAAATGGCTCGTCGACATACACGTACATAACGAACGTCTTGTCTACCAAATTCCCGTTTCGTCTGTCATAGATCACGAACTAGCGACCTCAAGGCACATGCCATGATTGTATGCTTGAGACATAAGACAATAGTATTACTATAATTTCATCTATACCTACATTTTACATACACTACAGGTATTGTCACATTCATGAATTGTTCACATGAAGTGTAGATTTTGAGGTGGTCGGTAGCCTGGATGGTAACGCGCTCGACTGTAAATCCAGTGGGCTCGGGTTCGATTCCGATGCCGACCTACTCCACTTCACGACACAAGCTTTTCAGTCTTACTGTGAAGCGTACCCAGGTGTATTTGATTTTTTTTTATTTTTTAATACATGAATAATAAAAAAAAATACCTAAGTAAATAAAAAAATAAAACATGAATGCCGAATGTATTAACCCTGAAACGGTCAGTGTAAAAATGATTGCAGCGCGGACTGTGTGTATAAACATTAAAGGTGTATCGAATATCAAAAATACTCGCGATGTGACAGCTGCTTTCAAAAAATCAACATCAAATCTCATCATTAATATAAATTATTTCTAACTAGTGTTCAAAGACCTGCTGAAAGGCGTGAAAATATTGGAAAAATAAAAGTAGATGGGCTATACATCTTAACATTTCACATGTACGTAATATCGGATCACACCAAAAAACACGTCCATAATGACGCTCTTACACGAGCAATTTTTCTAGTAATAATTGAGACAACTCGTCTTGATTAACATGATTTCGCAATATAGTAATATAACAATTATTTCGGCAATATTTAAAGTGACGCGAGAGATATTGCGTGCAAACGAGAAAGATAATTATCATTATATCACTGCCATCTTCTTTTCCATCATTAATGGTTTTCTGAAATTCGATTCGTAATAGAATATGTAAATGTTTAGTGAATTTTGACACGTCCACTACAGAACCTATAAGAGTTATGCCAAACTACAAAATGGTATCCGAAATATGGGCACATTCTTCTAATAGGCCGCCCTAACAAAAGATAGGCCGATGACATATAATCCCCGCCATGCGTAATGGTTATATTAGAAAAGCCCAAAAAAAAGACTGGAAAAAGTTAAAAAAGGCCTACATTCAGCAGTGGAGATATAGCTGAGAAAGAAGAAGATTTTTCGCTAATAAAATTAAAAGAATCACAGCGTATTTCAAAGGGTTGCTTTACAACATTATAGTGATCTGTCACATCGTAATATTATTTGCCAGGTGCATGTCTTAACTACAAATATTTTAAGAAAATTTCCACGATAGGACATACAAACAGCAAACGTTTTATTATTATACCTAATGATTATATTAGGAATAATCTACAATGCGATGTATTTCAAACGCACGTGAAAAATCAACACGCCTGAATAGTTAAAACATAAAACATATAATGATCTACTTTTTTAATACACGGAGGAAATGTCGGATGTACCATTTTATTAATAATGCATTAAGAGTTGGCATACTGACATTTTAAAAAAATCTAAAAACGGGATACTTACCTTTAAATCTCGACAACCGTTACTTAATATGCTTTGGAAAAAATAGAGTAGATACATTGAACCTTTATCTAAGGAATAACCGTAAAAGATTATTAATATCTTGTATAGATTAAAAAAAAATGTAAAAACACCTCTGAGAAACTCGTTTCCCGAAAGTGGCGAAGAGAAAAATATATATTTTTTGTACTGATAATAGGTATGCATTAAAATCTAGAGAATAACCGTAAAAGTTTTTTGCTTGAAGCGTAATTAACCCCAAAAATGGAAAATACGCTATTTTTACCATTTTATCATGCGATTGTTCACGCGATTTTGAACCTTAATGCCGTGGGAAATGACCGCGACGTCATAGTTGGGTCGCGAGCCTTAATACACTGAGAAAATGTCGGATGTACCATTTTATTAATAATGCATTAATCATGAAATGTACCTAGTAAATAAACTGGGACGCTATTTTTGATCAGTAGTGTATCTATTACATGCGAAATAGTTTTTTTACTCGTGAAACTATTAATTGTAGAAGACATATGCTGGATTTCAGCAACTTCTTAGGTGAGGAATAGCGGAGAAAGGAGCCACCTGGCATAAATTTTGTATGAATAATCATTATTAGTGGCTCCTATCTCCGCTATTCTTCACCTCAAAAGTTGGTGAAATCCAACAATATTGTTCCTAATATTTTTTTATTTATTCACGTAATTATGCAGTCACTTATTAGAATCAAAATAGCTTGGAATTATTAAAATGTATCACCTCATCCACACGCTTGGCGAGCGGCGCGGCGGGTCAAGCGGGTGCTCATGAATAAAAAGGCGTGAACGGTCAGTTACCTTCCTCATGAACCCCGCTC
This sequence comes from Ceraclea dissimilis, assembly GCA_963576895.1. Lineage (NCBI taxonomy): Eukaryota > Metazoa > Arthropoda > Insecta > Trichoptera > Leptoceridae > Ceraclea > Ceraclea dissimilis. The sequence goes on from OY756370.1 coordinate 15,775,072, forward strand.
GACCCGACGCTCGCCAAGCGTGTGGGGTGGGCGTAAAACACCTTTGTGCTTCCCAATGTAAAAGTTACAATTTTGACTTAAAATTAGGGTAACCAGTATTACGCACAGAGAACCACGGTGTCCCTTGAAAAAATGTGGTTCACTGTTCAATCTGTAGGCTTGAAAAGCTTCTGTCGTGAAGTGGAGTGAGTCGGCATCGGAGAATATTGCAATTTACCATCCGTACCATCTTGGCATTGCCTACATTTGGGGTAACCTGTGACCGTATCATAGCTGCAATCTTGAGATTGATCGGCAGGTCATTAAACAGCCAAAACAGACTGCATTCCGTACCTACTACAATTTTTATTTCTCTGTGACCCATCTTCTTTTCCAGCTTTAATCCTTACGATTGGTTTTCAGCAAATCCCCATGTCACCTCCTCTACTCATCCCTGTCCTGTGCGGCACTTTTTAACTCTTTATATGAGTAAATAAATCCTGGCACAGGTCATCCAGGTATTCTTATCTTGGTAGTTGTCCCCTCGTTCATTCCTTCAATTAATTCAAATAGGAGACCCTCTTGACACACTATGTGGCCGATCATCTGGCATAACCGCATGTTGGCGTCGAATGCGGCATCTGAATCCGAATCTTAGGACAAAATTGTAAATTCAGCTATATATGTTTTTATGTACTTACTCGTATGTATGCATTCTGTTTCTTGTTTATTATTTTTTTATACTGTTTTTATTTGTTTTTTTCTCACATATGTATGTATATATTTTCTACTTCGTATATATTTTTTTATTCAATTTCTTTTTTTCTGTTTTTTCCAATATCTTTGTTCAATTTCTTATTTTTTTCTGTTTTTTTCCTGGGGTTAACTGGAAGAAATCGCAGTTCTGCGATAAGTTCGTCCTAGTGAACAACGATTTATAATCTGTACTATGTCCATTTTTTATATTTATATGTATTTGTTGTTCACTTTAAGTTTAAATAAATAATTCATGGAAATAATCCATAGATTGTGTGACCCACATTTTGGAAAGTGATGACGCACTTCGTTTATTAGATAGTCAGATTAAAATCTCGATAAATATAGCAAAGAACCCAATAAATAAAATAAGATAGACTTAAGCACAATTCATCAATTTTGCCACATTTATCTTTAAGAACTTTCGACCTACAAATTTTTCGTATTTTGTCGATATCAATTTAATAATAAATTATTTGAGTGTGTTTGTATGTCGGTAGATAGGTCTGATTGTTCATTAGTCATTATACTACCTAGTACCTACATGTGTGAATTGTACAGTGATGTGTCAAACTTGTAGATACATACATAGATTTTTTTTTAATTCCATGTTACATAGACATGAAGATATATATTCAATTGTTTGCTTACTGACCGACGCAAAATTTTGTAGGCACACACATCGTATAAAAAATACTACGTCCGTCTGCAATATCACGGATTGCATGAAGCCACCTCAACATATTATACGCAATTACAAAATAAGTAATAAACCTACCTGCAATTAATGAACTCTTAATCTTGAAAAAAAAACACATAGGAAGTGTGTAAGTACTTTAATAACGCTTCTATTGATCTTTTACATATTTTCCTGGACTGCACCGGGCGTTAGAGCTAGTCTCCTCTAATAAAATATTCTATAGGTATTTCTTATTACCAAATGAGGCATACGGGATACAGGATATATTTCTCCTCCCATGACCCACGTACCGTTTGATGGATTGATCCTATACCGTTATCTGAACCTGTGTTTGCCTCAGTATAGTCTATACAATTTATCATTATCTGTAGCTAGGTAGGTTAGTCTACCACACCCTCTGTATTGCTGAAACTATTTTTTTAAGGGGATCTCAAATTCAAATAACTTCCTGAATATACCTTATGCCGGCGCCACACGCTTGCCGAGCGTCGACAAGTTTTGTGTTAATGAGTGAAAAGGCATGTGGACGGGGCGTTTGTCTCGGCTCGGGAAGGTAACCAACCGTGGTGTTTTCACATTTTTTTTGAGAAAACTATAAAAATAAAAAATCTTTTACGATTTACGGTCATTCCCTAGATAGAAGTTCAGTCAGTGTATCTACTTTATTTTTTTCCAAAGCATGTTTAGTAACGGTTGTCGAGATCTATGGTCTCCCGTTTTTAGAATTTTTTGAAATGTCAATATGCCTACTCTTCAGCAGATATATATTTAAGACATAAAATCATAACAACATACCTTACAATTATTTATCTACTATTTTTCGCTTTAGTAATTTACTTACATAGATAAGTACTTAACCGAATAGACATGTAAAGTTGAAAAATATAGAAAATTTATGTTATAGCATGCAGGTATAAATAATTTTAAAACGCATGTCAGACGTGTAAATGTTTTTGCTAATTTAAATCATATTTTATTTTAATGAATATGTTGATAAAATTTTAATACTAGTTTCTTACCCACACTATTTCGGTATAGTGTAAGATCGATAACCTGACGAAATCGTACAATGTGTTTATAGACCAGGCGTGAAGCTACCTAAGAACACGATTTCCATCGGGTTAACTTTGGGATAAAATTATAGGTATAAAAGTGTCTTATTTGCGAAATCCAATGAGAAATGCTAGTCCCGGCTTCCCTTCTGCAGAAATCCACCCTCCGCCACTGTCAAAGACTTAGGTATATACGATTTTGCCTACACCTACCGTCTTCCTACATACAAGAGTGTAACAGTGAAAATAAACTAGAATCATGTATAATTTGTGTATAGGTACGAGTATATGTATGTGATATTCACAATAATATTGTCTATATCTATGTAGTATAAAAAAACACTATAAGGTATTACAATCAAATTTTGATATTTGCTGAAATTAAAGATATTATAAAAACTTGTCAATTTTCGCTTATAAATTGGCGTCATGTAGAATTTGTATTGCTTCGAACTGAAACAATTGAATTACTTACAACGAATCTAGTCAAATAGAATGACAATAGTTTTCAAAAACTTTGTTCTGTATCTTATACAGATACAAAATACTATAGTAATTTTTTTTCAAACAGTCGAACGCAGTCATGACATTTGACCGAGAAGGGACGACTACCTGCTTTATTCGCACCTTATGGCTCTGGTGCGAATAAATCAGGTAGTCGTCTCTTCTCTGTCACACTTTTATGACTGCATTCGACAGTTTGAAATGATTTGACTATAATTACATATTTTTATTTTTTTTACGTGTGATGCTCGGATAAACGTACACATAAATTTACTCACAAAATATTACCTAGATTATATAATTGATAATATTCGAGTTTTTCATAGAGTTATAGTTTATGGATATCGTAAAAATTTATGACTCAGTCTTTATGAAAAACGATGTTTTTTTCTTCAAATAACACGCTAATTATCAAAACAACTGTTTTAATGGTGACAGGGGCACTGTGTTGAAAAATAGCCCAAGTCCAAATTATTATAATTTGTTAGGAAACTCATTAATTTTTAATACCTTAGGGCTTTTTATTATGACATATTGTTTTAATAAAATCATCATGGGCAATGATTTTGAAACGAGCTTTCGTTTGATGACATAATTATAAGCTTTTATCAAAGTCATCAATCTATTTTTAACGATCAGATGATCATTTGAAAACATCCGTGTCCCAAAAATTTATTTTTTAACATTATTGCTAATCATATTAATCAATAGTGATGGTGGGCAACAGCTGGAGCCCTTTCTGAATTCCATAATATACCTATGAAATCATAAAAAAAAGAAAAAAATCGTACTAAATTTATTTATCTGCTAATTGATTGGCCTGTAAATTTTCTTGTACGGGTTTTACCTACTACTAAATGTATTGTTTACAGCATTATCAACCTAGCTGTCTCCAATATCGCCCTGTAGGCCATTCAGACGTCTGGGCAGTTCTGCAATGACCATCCAGAGGCTGTACACATCAGAGCTGCGTAATCCTGACGATTCCAAGGCTAACGGATCATTAAAAACCAATAAACCAACCACTTGGTAACAGACAACCAGATGACTATAGTTTCTCTGGGCAAATATTGGCCCAATAGCTAGTGAAAAACTATAGGTAACCGGAAATAAAAATAAAATCGCTAAATTATCTACAAAACATGTTCGAATAATTTAAATTTGAAATAATTATATTTCTACCTACTGACTTACCTTGTCAATATGACAGACGTCAGAAATATACATTATGTTCATGAAACATATTTTTATTAACTCCATCTGCATGAAATATTTATAAACATTTTGACACATCTTGTCGAAAACATCTATACGATGTCAAATATTATTACACCTAGGAAAACATGTATTTTGATGTCTTTGAGATATACCTACATATCGTCTGAGAATAACAAGGTTCAAACTAACGAATATTGATAACTTTTTAAGTGAAAATATTTCTACCCTACAAAATCATTCTATCAGTACCTAGGGGGGGGGAGGGCAACAAAAAATTATAAATCGATATAGCATGAAAAACGCCTAAATTAACGCCATTTTTTTTTTGTGAGACATAGTGTAGAAGGTCGTGATGTGGTTTGGTTTATTTGAAAATGTACATTTGATAATTTGCACAACAATAGGTAGGTATGAATACTTAGGTAATACGTTTCACAATATTACGTACCTACCTACGTATGAAAAATGTGCCGAAAAATAGGGCCGCAGGCAAAATTAAAAAAAAAGAGTGGGTCAAATGACATACTCTGATGATGCCCATGTTCTTAGTAATGACCGAATGAGACCAGAATCTACAACAAATTAAATATATAGGTTGTATATGTAGTTAGGTCCAATCCACCTACCTTATTCAGATTAAGTTAGCCAGAACTTTTCTTCTAACTTCCTGCATATGTTTTCCAAGTTTAGTATATTAGTATTTGGCAATACAAATTTCTAGATAATCAGCAAATTGAGAATAATTCGGATGCAGGGTTGTCAAAATACACTAAACGACATAAATCATTCATCAGGACCGTGTTTACGTCAATGGATTCTTAGCAGGGCAAAGGTACAATAAAAGTAGGGCCGATTTAGCATGGCACCAATGTTTAAAATAACAGACCACTAAAACGAGATGAAAAGGATTGAAACAAATTGAATGAAGCATTTCTCCCTCTCATTCTTCTCGTAGATCTTCGATCTGTGTTCGCAGGTGTCAGTCCTGGTCTTGCGACGAGGATGTCTAGATCTCATGCCATATCTTGGGACCTGACGGTCCCTCAGGAATCTCATATATCACGGCTCCGATTGATTATTGAAATAAACCCAAATACAACTTTGTACACTTCACAGAAAGCTTGAAAAGCTTGTGTTGTGAAGTGGAGTAAGACGGCATCGGGGATCGAACCCGCCCCCACTAGATTTACTGTCGAGCGCGTTACCAACCAGGCTAGCGACCACCCCATATCATACAAAAAAGAAAAACATCTCATGTCGACTCTCCGCAATTAAAGGCACCCGCAGCATACACCAACAACAAAGGCTGTCAAAAATAATAGTTAATATACACAATAAATTTATTTTTTCACTGTGATTTGACAGCCCTGATTGTATCAGAAATCTGCCTGAGTTGGCTAACATCAATTAGTACTAAGAATATCGGGAAATGCCTGTCGTGTTTATGTCCGGCCGCCATGTTTCCTCTTCCTTATCTCCCCCACCCCTTCCTACATCCTTCTCTACCCTTTACATGTTCTATACACATACCTACATCTCATTCAACAACCCCTTAGTCAAATGATCTTATACTATTTTGGCAAAGCAGGAACTGACCAATATGTACTATTGATACCTAATTATAAAATAAATCTATTTTTAGGACTTGGTATCGATTCTGATTTTCTCCAACTAGTTATGTGTGCTCTGATGCATGTAAACAAAATCTATATACTTACCTATTCTCAAGAATTAATATCTTTTGAGTTCGTTCATGACTGTATAAATATTTACTAACTGCATTTTTGGCACACCTGTACGAGTAGAAAGACAGATAGAGAGAAGTAAAAATTTAATTTCAATTTTTTAAAATAGTAAATTGTGCATAGTTTATGCAAAAAATGAATTTATTCAAGGACACGTAGATACCAATTTATTTATCTACCCTTCAAATGAACAATATTTATTTATTTATTTATTTATTTATTTCATACACGGCGTAAGCCATTAACAAAAAACACAAACAATACAACACCATTAAAACGATCAATAACAAACAAAAGAACCTAAGTAATTTTTAAAAACAACCTTCAATTATGTACTAAATATAAAATTATAACACAAACAAAAAAATACACACTACTAAAATATTTCAACAATAATTTTCCCATCGAAGCATGACAGTACAAAAATAAGATAAAATATTAAAAGCACTGAAATATATAAAATAAAATAATGAATAGGTAAATATAAAATAAATATGTATTAACAATACGATAGTATCGCAAAAATAGACAATTTCGTAACCCGTAATAAATAGTAATAATATAAAAGAGTCATAGTTATAAAAACAAGAAATATTATGAAAATTATATACAGGAAATCTTGTCAATAATTAAAAAATAGATATAAGTAATAATAATTAAAAAATAGATATAATGTTACAACAATACAAACACACAATCAAACAAATCACACAGAACTGCTCACTAGGGCGAACATAGATCAAATAAATAAAAATACATAGAAAATAATAATTTTCCTTAATTGGGATAGACGCCAAAAAAAATTGAATCATGTTTATCATTGTGTTGTGATAGTTGGTGGAGATCGTGATGTGGCGATAAGCTCGCCATAGTGAATAATTTTCTGTATTTTTGTGTTAAACGAATAATTTTGTTTACTTGTAACAAAAGCAATATTGTTTAGGGACAGATATTAAGAAAATATTACCTATATTAATACATACATCTTATGTAGTTATATGTTCGGTAAGTAAGTACTAGTTAGGTAAGAACTTAACCTACTATGTACCTATAGATACCTCTCGTAGAGAAACAGTGGAAAAGTTTCGCAATAAAACTACGTGGACCCGGCGACAGATGTCCGCGGACAATGGGTTAACAAGAACCTAGTGGACATTTGGGACTTATGTTGTGTTATTAGAGAAAACAGTGGCGTCATATGTTTCTATCCACTAATTTTTTTTAATTTAATTGTAAATATTATGTGGGTTTTATTTATAGTCCAAGAGCCCGCTGCTTAATTTATGACGTATCTGTTTTTTGATCGAAATGTGGTATAAATGATAGCTTACCAATAGGGTATTACATCGCACTAGGGTTGCCTATCAAAATCTTGCCGCAACCCCCCCTGCCCCCCCCGAAAAGGTCCCTCTTCGCGGTTTTTCGCATTTTATAGGAATATGGTAAGAGATAGGAGAAAGTAGTCAAAGACAAAAATAATCCTTGCTAAATTCTCTATAAAAAATATAAAGTCAATTTTTTCGTAGAACTAGCAGTTTACCCGCAATGGCCGGCCCAAAACCTAAATTCATTGAAAATACAAAAAAAATGTATTTAAACTAAATTGGTTGAAAATTGACAAGAGCTACAGGAAAATAGTCAAAGAACGAATTAATTACCATAGTCTTAGCTACAAAACAAGCTATAGATTATGTTCATACATCTAATAATTTTATTACAATAAAACTCAGTGACAAAAATTCTAGGATATGACTGTGTAGCGACGGAATTTATCAGGCACGGTGGTCCGAGTGCTCTCAAGTGGTGCTGGGAGCTTTTCAACCTGTGTTGGAGGGATGGCTACACTCCGGAAGACTGGAGGAGGGCTGTCATATGTCCTCTATATAAAGGGAAAGGCCCAAAGATGGAATGTGGTAGTTACCGGGCCATCAGCCTGTTGAGTTCTGTGGGCAAACTGTACGCGAAAGTATTGATTGAAAGAGTGAGAAAGATTACGGAATGTAAGGTATGGGATGCTCAAGGTGCATTTCTAAGTGGAAGAGGGTGCGCCGATCAGATCTTCTCCCTGCGAATGGTCTCGGAGAAATTTTTGGATAAACACCAGAAGTTGTTCTGTGCGTTCGTAGATCTGGAGAAAGCATATGATCGCGTGGATCGTGAAAGAATGTGGCGTGTATTGTCGGACTACGGGGTGGGCAGCCAATTGGTTCGTGCACTTGCATCGCTGTATACGGAGAGCTCTGCGTGTGTCAGGGTGAACGGTGCGTTCTCACGGTGGTTTACCCTCACAAAAGGAGTAAAACAAGGCTGTGTCATGTCTCCTTGGTTGTTCAATCTGTTCTTCGACAACTGTATGCGTCCGTTGAAAGAAATGGATGTTGGTGTGGACCTGAATGGAGTGAGGGTATGTGCGTTGATGTTTGCGGACGATTTGGTACTAATGGCTGAAAGCGAAAGTGAGTTACAGGAAATTATATCCTGTGTGCATGGTAGCTGCGAAAGAAATGGGATGAGGATGAATGTCAACAAGACGAAAGTAATAGTATTTGAAAGAGATGAGATAAGGACGAACTGTGCGATTAAAGTTGGTAATGAATGCTTGGAGCAAGTCGATGAGTATGTGTATCTTGGAAGCTTGTTTACAAAAGATGGTCGGTGTGAAAGTGACATTGAAAGAAGAAAGTTAGCAGGTACCAGGGTGAATGGGGCAATTGGGCCAATAATGAAAAGTCGCAACGTATCGACAAAGGCAAAGTTGTTGGTGCACAACGCCATCCTGGTACCAACACTGATGTATGCAAGTGAGACATGGACATGGCTGAAGAAGGATGAATCAAGTATAAATGCGGTCGAGATGAGATCGTTGAGAAGAATGTGTGGAAAAACATTGAGAGATAGAATAAGGAACGAAATGATTAGAGAGTTGAGTGAATGTAAAAAGGATGTTGTGAATAAAATGAAAGTGAACAAGTTGAGATGGTTGGGTCATGTGGAGAGAATGAACGATGAAAGAATGACGAAGAAAATTTACCTGGGTGAAAGAGGAGGTGTAAGGAAACGCGGCCGTCCAAGAACCACATGGCTGGACCATGTTGACCAGATACTCAAGGACGGACGTGTTTTGAGTAAAAGTAACCGGAGAGTATGTATGAGGAATTGCATGAATGTGACGGAAGCCCGAAGTGTGTGTCAGGATAGGAAAGTCTGGCGATCCGTTCTCTCTGCCTACCCCGCAAGGGAGGTGGCGTGAGGGTATAGAATAGAATAGAATAGACAAAAATTCTTAAAATTTAGTTTTTCATAAAATAACCAGTGATATAGCGCCGCAGGCCAAATTTTTTTTTCCATAAAATGTTAGTAATAATGGGTGGAAGAATATAAAAGAAAAAAAATAAAACTTTTTTTTTTATTTTTTCAAAAAATATCCTGTTTTTTGACCGGCCATTACGGGTAAACTACTAGTCCTATGAAAAAAATGACTCAACATTTTTTGTAGATAATTTAGCAAGGATTATTTTTGTCATTGACTACTTTCTTCTACCTCTTAGCATATTCCTATAAAATGCGAAAAACCGCGAAGAGGGACCTTTTCGGGGGGGGCAGGGGGGGTTGCGGCAAGATTTTGATAGGCAACCCTAGTGCGATGTAATACCCTATTGGTAAGCTATCGTTTATACCACATTTCGATCAAAAAACAGATACGTCATAAATTAAGCAGCGGGCTCTCGGACTATTATTCATTTGCACTTTTGGTGATCAAAATACCTACAGAGATATGTTAAAATTACGATTATAAATTATAACATTTGTTCATTAGGGCGAGCATATCGCAATGCTGCGAACTCTGTCAGGTTATTGTAAACATTCCATAAAAAAAATGTGTAGATATGTGTAAAACAACAAGATAATACACATCCACAATAATAAGTAATGCTCACTAGGGCGAGCTTATCGCTATACAACGATCTCTTCCAGCTAATCCAATATGACTACTAGGTATACTTACTATCACGGTATATTCTTAAAATGGGGTAACCAGTAAATAAAAGAACATAAAAAGTTGAAGGTTTCTCTAGTAAAATGTGATCACTCAAGCCAGCTCACTACCATCGCAAGTTCAGTAGATATTCGTCCTACTCTGTTCGTAGGTCAAAAGAAGTTATTTTTTCTAGAAAAAAAAGTTCGCTCACCGATGTTGACATATGGCTTGGAAACAACAAACCTAACAGAAAAAAACACAAATGGAAGTGTACGCAGCGAGCCATGGAAAGGCTTGCATGAGCGTTTGTGTTAAGATTAGAAACGAAGATATTATAGTTGCAGAACAAAATTTGTTGATATTATAATGGACCGTGTTGCCAAAATATAGCACCTAAAATGGCAGTGGTATTGACAAGAAGAAGGTTCATGGGCAACCAGTGGAGACCTTGATGAAGAACCAGTTGAAAAAGTCCTCAAACGGTGGTCTATAAAGCTGGTAGAACCTGGATGCGATGAGAGGAAAATAGGGACGAATTGAAGGTGATGAAAGAGGCCTATATCCAGAATTGGAAAGCAGAAGGCTGGAAAATATTTTTTCTGGAAGATCATCTACACGTTGAGAAAGTCAACTGGACGTAGTGTAACATTGTGAAGGAAAATTCCCTTCTATATTCATTCTATGGTCAAAGAAAAACACAAGAAAATTATCCATGAAAAATTGAATAGAATAAAAGTAGGTAGATGGCGCTGTAGTAGTTATGGTGGTGAGATCCACAAGTAATAGTTATGGTAGGAAAGGGTCCAGGGATGAAGAAGGACGGGAGAAGGGTCGTGTGTGTGTTAGGTTGGACCAGCAGAGAAGATGTTGTAACGTGGATAGAAGTAAAAAAAGGACGGTGTTGTTTTATTATTATTAGTGGCCCTTTGAGAATGTGTGACCGGATGAAAACATCGAGACAAAATGCCGTGAGGTTTTTGATAAAATATTTAAGAACCCTTTTGATTGAAATCAGAAATAAGAATCAAAGGATAATATACTACTTACCTTTATCTACAAAGCTTTGCAGATTTAGAATTCTAAATTTGGATGTCGATATGGCATTATAATAACTAATTAGCGCCGCAGGTGAATTTTTTGTGTATGTGAGACTTGATTATTGTGTGACTTGACTGTGATTATTCTAAAGAATTTGTCATACAATAACATGAAGGTATAATAATTTGCACCGCAATTTTTTTTTATACTTGATATTATTTTTTTAATGGATTTTCTCAACAATTTTTTGAAATTCATGGTAGTTGACCGTGACAATAATGCAATCTTTGCGATTTTGTATACTTATTAAATGTTAATACTTATTAATTTCTATAATGAGGGAGGAATGGAAACTTCTGACAACGTCTACGTTGGATAGTAAAAAAATATCCATTATATTCAATGCCAATAATTGCCAATGTGACGTATAAAAATAAACGTAGAATTAAATGTCTCGGTATTTTGTCCGCGACACTTTCCTAGTACCCAAAAACTCCTCGATGGAAGAAGATATGAAATATGGGAGAGAAAGTAATATTTAATAATAATAATATGGAGAAGAAGAGGAAGATGATGAGTATCATATCTCGTATGGACGGAAAGTGGTGGTGGCAGGAGTTGGCTGATGTTTTTCCAACAAGAAAGAAAGGTGGAATATGATAACAGCATATTGACCATATTGAATTTTCAAATTGCTCTTCACCGCTTCAACTAACGTACTATAATAACATTATATTTTGTAAGTATGCAGTAATATTTTCTACGCTGATGTATGAAAGGTAAGCGGCCCGCAATTTTCTGGCCCGCTAAATTTACTATGTATTCGTGAATAGAATCCCAGCGCCGTCGACATATTCTGCACTTAATAATAAAAGTATGTAAATATCGTGAAAATAAGTTAAAAAAAGTCAGTTTATTGACGCATAAAAATCTGCAATACTTTTGAAGTTAATTTTATTCTGCTCGCCCCCCCCCCCGTAGTTTTTTTTTATTGTTAGATTTTTTTTTAAATGAATCTAGGTTTATCGAAATAAACCCCAATACACCTTTGTACCCTTCACAGTAAGCTTGAAAAGCTTGTGCCGTGAAGAGGAGTAGATCGGCATCGGGGATCGAACCCGCGCCCACTGGATTAACTGTCGAGCGCCTTACCAAAATTCAGCTTCTAACTTTCCAAAGCATTTCTTTAGATTCTCTTATTATTTTTTAAAAAATTGCACTTCGGGGCCCGCAACCTTTAAAAATGCTACGTTTTAGCTCGCAAACATTCCACTTGAACTGCAAATTATAATGTACAACATTCTATTCCGGCCCGCAACTTTAAGAAACATTCCATTCGGCCCGCAACATCGCACAGGTCAGCACACTTTCATATCATATAATAATCTAAGGTATCTTGATATCGTTATAAAACCATCACGAGATGCGCATCAGCAAGTAGGTAAAGCACCTCCCCATAGTAATTTATATAGTTAGATTTATGTACCTACGTAAGAAGGTAATATTCTGCATATGTATCGTAATAGTGTCATGGGCGTCGCCCCCCAAGTTGCCCCCCCCCCCTAGAGATTGGAATATGTATGTATATATTTTTTCATACTAAATGATAAAACTTCACAAAAATTCACATTACTACCACACATTTTATCATCATATCATAAATTTTCTATAATTAGTACGAAAATCCATCAATTTCATAAAAAATCGCCTGCGGCGCTATTTTCTATTGCTCGCTTTTTTAAACATTTTCAAATAAACAAACCACATTACGACCTTCTTCACTATGTCTCACAAAAAATTTTCGCCTGCGTATTCTGGCTTCCCACGGTCCGTGATATTGCAGACGGACGAAGTATTTTCCATTCGAAGTGCAAGTATAGGTAATATACAAAATTCTGCTTCTGTCCGTAATATCACGGACCATGAGACGCTCCTTTACACTTCTTGCGGAAACTACTTTGTTTTACATATTTTACTTTACCATCCGGTTCGATTACTTGAATAGGTTTGGTTCACTTGCTCTATTAAACCTTTTTTCCAAAGTGTACGTAAGTCAAATCTGACCTAAATTGAACAGGTAAAGGACGTAGGTATTCGAATACAAATGATTCAAGAAAAATTATAGGTGATAAAAAAATAATAGCTACCTATGATGGGTATAAAACAAGGAAAACCACATAATTACCAATTATAACGAAAAATGGCATTTGAAGTAGGTAAGGTTGCACAAAAGTATTGAGGAAAATAAAAAATAACGCGGGGTTAATGAATTGCGACCATTATTATCCTGAACAGGTCATATCTACCTATATGCACTTAATGATTCATTCGCCGGGTTAGGTTCCCGTCTGACCAATTTTTACCTTAATAGTGATATATTAGTCAACGCCTGCGTAAAACAAATATTGTGGTTTTTAAATTTAGTTATACTAAACCTATAGGAAAATTGTATTTAACCGCATACTTAGTAGGTAGTAAAATTTTAATACCCAAATGCAATTTATGATTAATTTGTTTATTTATTTATTTATTTAAAAATTAAAGTAAACAACAAACACATAAATATACAAAATGGACATAGTACAGATTATAAAACGTTGTTCACTAGGGCGAACTTATCGCAGAACTGCGATTTCTTCCAGTTAACCCCATTAATTTGTTTTTATATAAGTGTAAGTAATTTTACCAAAATTCCAATTTCCAAAACAAACAGCAACCTTTTTAAGCGATTTTTTTCTGTAAAACCATGATTAGTTAGTTAGATGTTACATAAAAGCTGCTAAAGGTTGCAAAGAATTACCAAAGAATCGTTGTAAACTTAGCGCCGCCTGCAATTTTTTTACTATAGTGTTAATTGGATATCTTTTATAAGGTTTTTTTCCTGTCACTCAAAAATACCACATGTGACCGCAAAACATGTTGAATGCAGCGATACTAGATTCTGGTGACTGTTTTGGGGTGAGTTCTTCTTCTTCTTATTTAAATATGGCACGCACCCGTCTGCGGGTGATTTTGCCATTGTCAAGTGTTTTGGTTATTTACTTATTTATTTACACTGAGAGTGACGAATCATAGTATTTTATATTTAGGTAACAAATACTAAATGCAGTGTTATAAAATGTTTCAATATCTTCAACATGCACGACAAACATATTATTTATATAACATCAATGAAAAAACTATGACTGGGGGTGAGTTTGCTGTGTATTAAATTTTTTAAAAAAGTCTGCATGATTTCGCTGCCCTTTCACACATTATCTAGTACAATGTATAAAGTAGTGAATAATTAGTGAAATAATTGATAAGTGACAAAAGAGTCAATTCTCAGTACAGAGTTCAACAGAGCGGTGAACTACAAAGCGTTTTAAATCAAACAATGGAATTCGCTGTTGTTATTTGATGTCGTTATCAATATTCGCAGCTGCTGTTATTTCGCTACCGGTTAGGTAACTACTACCAACCTAAGTAAAAGTAAATGTAACTTTGAACTTTGGTAAACCAATATAAGTACACTAGTCTCTCGAGTTTAAGAGCCTTTTTTGTAGTGTTCGTGAAAGGACGGATATACCTGCCTAACGCATCTGTGTGCATTCTTGTTCATTGTGCGCTCACTAATACTACTATAACTGCGTGTACGGACTTGCGTGTAGTTACGCTGTCTTACACTACAAAAAAGGCTCTTAAACTCGAGCGACTAGTATACCTACACATTAGGTCCAATTCTGCAGAAAATAATAATTCGATATAACCCCATTTCGGACTTTCGATTGCTTGCAGAAAAAAAAGTGTATCACTTTGGTCGCAATCTCGTCGCCTCTACGACACTTTGTGTGCGGTGAGGTAACGGTGACCAGATATTAACCAAAATGGTTACATGGGAATATTATGCCTGACTGAAAAAAGTACGAGGCCTTTGGTCGCGCTAACTTTCGGACCGATACAGAATCCAAATCTCCATTTTTCGTTATTTTTCCAATCGTAACTGAAGTGGATATGGAGAGACCCGACTATCATAATAAGAAAGAAAAAAAACACGAAAGGGCGAAAGAAAAAATGCGAATTGAAAGAATGGAACAAATTAAAAAAAGAAGTACGGCTGTAAGACCATAGCGCGACCAACGACGTAGTACTTTTTTATAGTAAAGATGTCCTTCATTCTTGACGGGTCTTAACTAGTAAATAGTACACAATTACAAATGTGATAAATTACGTATTTGATAATTGCCTATCACATTATGTAACATTATTTACTTTTCTAATATTAATTACAAAGAAATGATTAAACACATGTTTAGCTACCCATCAATTATATTGCTATCAGAAATGTCAATACAATTAGAAGATTACTCACTATTGAAAGAGGTAGGTATACCTATCTACCTAATAGGACTGTCATGTAACGTCAAACAAAGAGAATAATACCAAATGTGTCGTCAAAGTTTCCCGGAGAAATACCCATAAGAATGTTGGTCATGGTGAATAAAACTAAAAAAATAAGGGCATTGTCTAAATCACTGGTGATGTAGAGGGGTCAAAAAGAGACGAGTGGAAGGAGTTGGAAGAGGCCTCTATCCAGCAGTGGAGAGATAAGCTCGCCGGATGATGATGAGATGAGCGGGAGGTTCCAGGTTCAAACCCTGGTGCTGGTGGTGTATTCCACACTTTGCGCGATAAACGTCTAGTGCAAGGCGTGCAGGAAAGTATTTGGGTTAGTGTATGCAAGTCCAGATCCTTTGAAAAAAAAATGCACTGCAACAAATGCAGGATCGTGCTTCCCTGAATTTATAAAATTAATGTTAATGTTAAAGTTACATCAGGCAAAAACTGCTGGTAACACAGAGAGCCATGGAGAAGAGAATGCTGGGTATTTCGTAGGAGAGATAGACGGACAAATGAATGGATACGAGAAAATCCAAGGCCACCTACGTGGTAAAATGAGCAGCTGTCTTAAATTTGAGTTGGGCAGGACACGTTGCCAGACGCTCCTATTCTAGATAGACCAAAAAGATTCTCAAATGACAACCTAAAACGAGCAGAAGGAGCGTAGGAAGGCCTCAGGCAAAATGGTCTGACGATGTGAGGAGAATTGCAGGAAAAGGGTGGATGCAACTTGCCCATGACAGAAATCTGTGGAAAGTCAAATGGGAGACCTATATCCAACATTGGAATCAAAACGGCTGAGAAAAGTGTCAAATAAGAGAAGTCCTATTTATTTGAGAAAATAGCTTGAAATACTGCATACTTGTAGGTGTGTAATAATCTATGCTAGCTGCTAGATATGTAGTATAGGTATTACCTATTTCTTATGAATGTCGAAGCTATTATTTGGGCATCAGTGTCCCCACCACTTACCTAGCAGACACATTAGGAGCGAGTCTGGAGATTGGAGAAGGTAACACCTGATAGCGATCAGGACACTAGAGGGAATCTAATGTATCAGATCTGGTGAAATGTGGAGACAAAAACCAAAGCTAATGTTGCACGGTGAGACAAACACCCTCCTCCCCCCTAAATCAGGAAGGAAGATAGGTATGATATTATAAAGCCAATGTTATAGAATGTATTTGTAATAGTCTGTACCGTTTAGGTTAGGTGTCTCAGAATTTTGACCTTTGGAAGAATATAAAATTACCATACCTAATATGAATTTTAAACCTACATCCACGAATCAGTTATACAACGGAGAACTTTCAGACTACATATTTTGAGTAACGATAGAGCAGAATACTGGCTAGGATATAGACTCGCAATAAACCCGTCATTTGAAATTTTTTTCAATAAAGATTTATTTATTTATTTATTATATTATTAAAAAATAGATATCTGTTAAGGTGCTCTTATCACGAACAATTTTTCGAGCAATAATTGCATAGGTAAGTATATAGCAATTATTTCGAATCATAGAAATTCCCTGGAGAGACTTAATTGGAAAATTACGAGGTTATCAGAAGTGTCGAAGAAATCAGGTAGGTACCTACCGGACAAACACCATACCAAGGTGTGATTTTTGAATACGGGGAAAAATAATTATCGGTAACAGTTTTTATGTACTCGTATTCTGATCAATCATTTTAAACTTCGGAGCTAAAGCTTTATTTTTCAGGAATTTTAATAGGTGCTTGTTTAAAAAAATTGCATTACCCATTTTTTTTTCTTTCTTGTTTACTTTAACGAAAAGAAAACAAATGTATTGTTGGCTGAACAGTGAACCAGTCCTGAATACATACGCAGGCAAAGACGAACTCGAGTAGGCGTTATGTAAACAACAAAATGAAAAGAGCCAAAAAGTAATTTATCAATCCCACCCTCCTTTACATCACCTCGAGTCATCTTAAAGCTATTATATCGGTAAGGAAACGTGTCCAGATGTTTGCTAAATCGTTTAGTCTTGTTTGCCCGTTGACGGTGATCTGTACCTAAGTGCTTTCTGATATCACCGATTGCCTGTCACTCACGTAAAAATGTTAGTGATGTTTGATAGGATGGTAAACATGGCTAATCGATTATGTTAATGCATCATTATTTTGACGTACTTGTAGATACATTATATATGGTATTGTATAGAGACCGACCGAATATTCGGTTTCGGTTTCGGTTACGGCCAGTTTCGGTCAAAATTGACGGTTTCGGCCCCAGTTTCGGCTTCGGCCAAAAAGTGGCCGAATATTCGGCCAAACCGAAACTAGCATCCGTATTATATCGAGCATTGTCGGAAATCTTCGGAACAGATTCACACTTTGTGTTTGTATTCTGTACACTAGAGTTCTTTTTTATTTTACAAAAGTGAACTACGAGATCACTATCACTACCCATTTTTAAACACCTCATTTATGTCTTATGACAAAATTTTTGCCTGCGGCGCTACTTAGGCGGCCGTTTCCCTGATACAACATAACTTTACTTACGTACAAGATTCATCACTTCGCCCATTAAAAAAAAAAAATTGCCTGCGGCGCTACTTGGTGCATTTTAAGGAAAAATACTCATAATTATTATTGTATTCTACATACCTACCCATTTTAGTTCAAAGATAATATACCCATGGGCGTCGGCAGGGAGGGGGCAACTGCCCCCCCTAGAGATTGGAATGGGTATATATTGTTTCATACTAAATGATAAGACTTCACAATAAATCACACTATAACCGCACGTTTTCTCACCATGTCATAAATTTTGTAAAATTAGTAAGGAAGTATAAAAAACACACCAAAAATCAATGGTTTCACAAAAAAATTGCCTGCGGCGCTATTTTTTTTTGCTTTTTATAGAAAACATTTTTTGTACATAATATTGTGCAAATTATTATGTACATTTTCAAATAAAACACAACACAGCCTTCTTCACCATGCCTCACAAAAAAATTTCGCCTGCGTCGCTATTTACGCCTTTTTCATCCTATCACAATTTTGTAAATTTTTGTTGTCCCCCCGTTAGCTCCAAGGCTGGCGACGCCCATTAATATACATGTTAGCAAACTACACCACAGCTTCCGTTACTTAACCTCCCGAAAAAAAAAAAGTATTTTTTATGACCCCTCCTAGTGTTACCTATGCCGTGGATACCTACATAAATGATGACATAAGTTGTAGTTTAATGGGTTCCTTTCTTTTGTGCTTACATTGAGTTCCGAAAATTGGTTTTCTAACAAATATCTTAGGGAAACACTAGATACCAGAGAAGGGTACCTATAATGATTTTTTTTTCAAAATTACAACTGAAATTCCAAAGTTTCGGTTTCGGTTTCGGTTTCGGCCGAAACTAGAAGGGGAGCCGAATATTCGGTTACGGTTTCGGTTTCGGCTGAAAATCCAGTTTCGGTCGGACACTAGTATTGTATATTGTATACCTATTTAGTATGATGAAATATCCTATGAGATATTAGGCTAGGTAAACAAAATTAACGCTGATAGTAATTCGTTCATGTGAGTACCTACATATTCGTGACGTAAGTTAACGTGTCAAATCTATAATTAACTATTTTTACAACTATCATGGATTACTCCAAAATGGGGTAATCCATGACAGGTGTCCAGGCAGTGGGGTACCTATATAGGTTTTCATTTCAGGGGGGGGACCTAGTATTTGACTTTGGGGGAGGGAGGAAAATATAATCCTGACCATTCTTAAACTGAAAAAACTCCTGTCAACGGTTGCGATAGAAATGGGCAGAACCATGAGTGTAGCTTGCTATACGAAGCTGGGGGAGAGGCAGCAAAAATTTTGACATAGACGTACAGTAAGAAATTAATAATAGCACTGCATGCAAAATTTTTTCGTAAAGGTGAGTGAAAAATGTCGTGATTTAGGTTGGTATTAAAATTGTGTGCAAAACATACAAAAAGGAATAGCGCCTCAGGCGAATATCCGAAGAAAAAAAAATTTAGAGTCGTATTTTAGAAACCAGAAATGAAAATATCAGGCTGTTAAAATTAATCAATCATCAACGTATGTAGGTACAATAATAATATGTGGAAATGCAGTATCAATTTCTTACGGATCGCTGTTAATTAGGTGGATCTAATTAATTTTATTCGGTACATTATACAGTAGGTATATTTTCTCATATCATAATATTAAAATAACAACACAATGTTGCCGCTAATTGCTTCATTCATTCATCACCACCGAGTTTGTTCAGTAGGTAATAATAACATCAGTCATAAAGAGCGTTTCCTGTTAATTTTAACACTCTTCTCATGTTACTATTAGTTAGTATACGTGGATGAACAGTGAAAGTATTGTCATGTGTAATTAATTAACGTCCGGTTAATAATTCATGAGATGATCAATATAATACAGCCCATTGATTCTATATCAGAGGTGAAGGAATTACATTCTATGAGGATGGCTGTGAGACATGGGCATTGATTTCTGTTGAGTAGGTAATTCACAAAGTACAATTTTAAAGTTTGATAGCAGAATATGTTGTGGCAAGGGTGAACGTTGCCCTGGGCATAAAGTGATCTCTTAAGCCAGCTAAAGCCATCAGCTCGTAAGCGAATACATCTTTGTTCACTTCACAGTATCTAAGCTTGAAAAGCTTGTGTTGTGAATTGAAGTAAGTCTGAATCGGGGACCGAACCCGTGCCAACCGGATTTACACTCAAGCGCGTTACCAACCAGGCTACCGACTACCTCAGATCAAATTCAGTTCCAATGCTTAAAATAATTTAGGTATCTAGCTATATATAGGTAAGTACCTACTACCTATAAAGACATTAGAGAGGTCTATATCGAGAAATTAAAAGCTGCAGCCTGAAGAATAAGGAGAAAATAATATAGGAAATAATAAAAATAAGCAAGTATAGTTATCTCAACAGATACACAGCGAAGGATGGACTTTCCTGGACCAAAGACCATCAAGGACTGGATGGATCAAGGCTGTCTGATCGTTGGCTGGCTTAATGTGATCACTGATCACTTTACACTAATAAAAATAATCATTTTAATTATGGAAGGTGCATCCTTCGGTCCAACCTACCTATTAGTAATATACTTAGGTACTATATTAATATAATGAATAGTTTACTCATGTTGTGAGGTAACGCATGGCTTCAAAGGTTAATTGATTCGCATGCACTGGACCCTGAACCTTGAAGGAGGAGCATCTGCAGCGATAATCTTATTATCATCATCATCGGACATCCACCTTATTATCACTGGCACTCAATCGTGTCTGCCTCGAGACAATCAAAGGGTCACTTTCATGGACTCTTTTTTTTACATTTGACCTCTGAAACAACATCGAAAGTTTTTTTTGTAAATGATGATAGTGTACAAAATAATTGGCATTAGGTATACTTGAATCTACCTAACTATGGCTGAGACCGTACTATGGTAAATCAGACACTAGAGCCTTAGAAAAAAAAATAATAACAATGGACAGTGAATTCGTGGTATAAGTATTCTTTTCCATTTTTTAAAATAAATCTTATTTATCAAAATAAACCTAAAAATTCATCTTTTTATACTCCACAGAAAGCTTGAAAAGCTTTTGGAGTGAAGTGGAGTAAGTTGGCATCGGGGATCGAACCCGCCCCCACCGAATTAACAGTCGAGTAATGCGTTACCAACCCGGCTGACGACCACCTATAAAATAATACATACCTACCTATAGGTAAATATTTTATTTCTTCGTTTACCAAAAAATCTGGTATTTTGACGGGTAATTGCGATAAACTGCTAGTCCTATATAAAAATGTGTAGAACATTTTTCGCAGAGCATTGACCACTTTTCTCTTGCCATATTCCAAAAAAGCGAAAAACCACGTGGAGGGACCTATTTGGGGGCGGCAAGATTTTGACAGGCAACACTATGATGGCGATGTATACCTATGTGTATATCCCTATGTGTAAACTTACATTTAAGTAAATCACATTACGATTAAAAAACACATAGGTTATTTTTTTAGCAGTCGGATCTAAGACTAATTAGACATTCATTCAAATGCTTCACAATATTTAGCCTACTTATATTTTTTATAACAAACTCTAACCTTCTCAACACTACCAAATGTTTAAACAGATTTTTTTAACATCTATCTATCTATACCCTCACGCTACATCCCTTGCAGGGTAAGCAGAGAGGACAGAGCGCCAGACAGCACTATCCTTACACACACTCCTAGCTTCCGTCACATTCATACAATTTTTCATACGCGCTCTCCGATTCCTTTTACTTAAAACGCGTCCATCCTTGAAGATCTGGGTTGACATGATCGGACCAAGCCGGTCTCGGGCGGCCGCGCTTCCTCACACCTCTTCGTTCGCTCAGATATATCTTTTTTGTCATCCTTCATTCTCTCAACATGCCCAAACCATCTTAGTTTATTCACTTTCATTCTAGTTACAACACCAGTCTTGGCGTTTAACATGTAGGTGAGTAAACCATATGTAAGGAAATAACATAATTATTAATTTTTATGACTTGTTATATTGATGAATGATGTATGTGTGTATTATTTATAATACTTGTGTTTATGATTTTGTAAATAAATTTAAATTTAATTGTTGTTTATAGAAAATTTAAATGTTTTCGGATATTAGACTGACGTACCTAGGTAACCTACCTACCTTTTTACGATCTTTTTACGATTTTGGATACTTTACATTGAATTAGTTCCAGATACGTGGTAATGTTACCAGTGGTGAATTTTAAACGGATAACTATGACTCTTCGCATTCGTAATAGTAGGTAAAAAAAAAACATTCATAAAACACGTAATTTCACCAACTTTTTGGGTGAGGAATAGCGGAGATAGGACCCACCTAGCACAAATTTTGTACGAAAAATAATGATAAGTGGCTCCTATCTCCACTATTCCTCACCTAAGAAGAAATCCAGCAGGAGTCTGTCAACTAACGAACAGTGTAAGACGGGCATGCTAGACTTACGACCAGTCATCGCTTGGTTTAGGTGATCACTTTACTCTCGAGAAACGTTCTCCATTCAGCCCTAAACACCCATGTGTGTATATTCTTACAACTTTTCAGAGTATCGAAAAATTCGCACCTTGGGTGGGATTCGAACCTACACCTCACGGCCGTGAAGCAAGGATTCTACCCACTAATCCACAAGCCGTCTCAGGCTGACTGTTCGTTAGTTGAGAGACTACATACATAATCGTTAAAATGATAAACCCATGCAGTCATACTTAGTAAAAATTTCTCCTTTTTCTGTACCTACTCATAAGACAGTTAACACAGCGGTATGCGGTGACTGGATCCTCTCGATCGCTTGGTGTCTCGCGTTCGTGCTGGACAAAATATGATTTTTCGATCTCAATTTCTTTTCCCACGCCCTTTCATACGACACCAAACATGACCCCACTCAACTTCTGGATCCCCTCAAACGCTTTACATATTTTTGTCTCTGAGGAAAGCTGATCCAATATGGTACAGAATCGTAATGTCATCTAGTTTACACAATTGGTAATTTGTGAAAGTTTCAGAGCTCTAGCAAGTCTGGAAATGAGTTAAAATTCGATTGTAAGATCTGGAGACAACAAACACAAAATTAAATAATAATAATAATAACTTTATTGCTATAATAAGAACATTATTCAAATGACGGGTTTATTGCTATTGGCAATATCTTCCAACCAACCGAATGCGAGATTACATAAAAGATACGAAGTGTGTACAAACGTACAATACAAAAAACAATAATAAGTTAAGTGAATAAATAAATAAAATATAAAATTTATATCTAAATGTGGCACTGGCTAGATATAATAACCACCTTGAAAAAGTTGGTACATAAACATGAAGCAGGTACCTAACTTAAAACAACATGTTTTTACAGCCAATTTGAACTGAAACAGCAAGTCAACATAGAAAAAAATAGAACAATAGTAGAATTGTTTCAAAACTTTAAGGGCATGGCACCAGGAATGACGTCACAGTCTTTTCCCACGGCATTAAGGTTCAAAATTGCGGACAATCGCATGATAAAATGGTAAAAACAGCGTTTTTTTTTTCATTTTTTGGGGTTAATTTTGAGTGTATCAAAAAACTTTTACGGTTATTCCCTAGATTTTAATGCATATTATCAGTACAAGAAAAAAAAAATACTCCGCGACTTTCGGGAAACGAGTTTCCGTCTTTCGGAAAAAAGGTCAGGGTGTTTTTAAATATTTTTTTTGCGAAATCTATACAAGATATAAAAAATCTATTACGGTTATTCCCTAGATAAAGGTTCAATGCATCTACCCTATTTTGTTGCAAAGCATATTTAGTAACGGTTGTCGAGATAGAAGGCCTCCCGTTTTTAGAAATTTTTGAAATGTCGGTATGCACACTCTTAATAGTAGTTTGTTTAATGCCTGTGTACCTTCATTGTAACTTAGGAAGTTTTTGTTTTATGTCCATCACACTTTTACTCAAGCGTTACTTACGATATTTTATTGGTAAGTCGTTATACTGAATACCAATTGAGGTGACAAATTTATGGCTGTTTTGTGACGAATTTTGAAGTAACGTAAAGCTATTTTATGTTTTTTTTTCTACTAGAACATGAGTCGACAACCTGAAGGGGGGGAATGAAAAAGGTGATATTATCTTGATATTATATTATTAGTGTCGAATCCATAGTTTTCCGTGTCAATAAGATGAATAGTATATAACCCTGCCGACATCCGCAGGAATAATGGCGGGTGAGGGAGCTGGGGGGGAGAGGTAGCAGGGGTGCAATGCAAAAAACGATATTAGTGTCGAACTCGAAAGATATTCGCCGCAACGCACGTGCCGGACGATATCATACACAATGGAGTGAAAAAGGACGAGAAAGATGAAATTATTAATCAAAGCAACCAGATTTATCACTTCAGATATTTTTGTAAAAAAAGGCGCCATTTGATTGTTGCATTTAGTTGTAAAAAAATATTTTTTCATACGCGCCACTGCGGCCCGCACAAATCTCCACGAAAAATATTTAGCCCTTTTACAACAAAAGGTTGACGACCCATGTACCTTCTAGAATAAAAAAAAAACATTCACAATTGGATTTTCAATGGACAAGTATTCCATTGTTCGCGTTTCAGTTCATTTGTAAGTTCACGTATAGAAATTATGCTTTGTATTTAAAAATTTTAGATAGAACAATACCTTTCTAAACTAGAAAAATGTAGATACCCATTATGTTTTACGCTTATGCTATGGAGACATGGATATGGCTGAAGAAAGACAAATCAGATACGAATAGTTTTGAGATGAGATCGCTAAGATAAGGTAAACGTTGAAAGAAAGGACAGGAAATGAAGTGATTAGGGGGATGAGTGACTGTAAGACGGATGTTGTGTCTAGAATGAAAATGAACAAGTTGAGATGGTTAAGCCATGTAGAGAGGATGAGTGATGAAAGTACGACAAAGAAAATATACTTGGACAAAATAATAAGAGGTGTAGATAAGGGAGCGGGTCTGTCCAAGAACGACTTGACTCTAAAAGGGAACTTCATTGCTGAACATGATGCGATGTCATTTTGTCTCTCGTATTTTAGACCTGGTTTCTACGGAACGCTCGTAAAATGTAGATACGCTTTTCCACTGTGTCATATCACGATCATAAACGGACGAAAATATTGTTCAAGTTCAAATTTCCGTACATTTTCAAAAAATAGAAGTGTCTGAGATAGTAAAGGAAAGATATTTCATTTTCGTATTTGGAACAGAACACACAATTTTCAAATAAAAACTTTTCCCATTCAAACTTGGAACACTGAGTTTCACCTGCGCGCACCTTGGCTCGTATCGACCAATCACACGGCGTCATACCTGCCGCGCCGGTGTACGATCAATAAACAGTGGGTGGGTCGCGTGCCCTCAGCCAATCGGATAACTCAGAATGGATTCTACCTGTGATAACAGGTGAAATTATGCTGCATTCTATTCAGGTGAGTCGCCCTATTGGAAGAACACCTGGCCAATAGTAACTGGGCGCAGGTGAGTACTTACCTGCACAGGTGATATGGGCAGGTGATATTGATAAGACGATTCTATTGGTTGATTATGTTGCCAAATGATAACAGATGAAATATAGCTGATAAGGAGCTATGAATAGCTATGAAAGATAAGGTATAGGAATCTAATTTCATCAGGCAGTTGAAAGAAATCGGGAAATTAAGATCAGTTAGCTCGCCCTAGTGAACAAATGTAGGTTGATAAGTACCTATAATTAATGTACTATAAGATAGGGCAGTCTTACGTTCTATACTTTCTGCAGGTTCCCAAAGAAAAAAACCATAAGAATGAACCCCACAAAAGACGAAAGTCCTACAGTAATATGCTCAACGGATAAAGGCCCAAACTTTCTAGTTGGATTCTGGTAGATAATTTATTTTTGAATGTAGACTTTTTTTATTGTTTATCGCATTATCTGCTTATTTGTAAATTCTGCGAAAATGTAAATTCTCAATATAATTTAACGCAACAATGAATCTAACATAATTTAGGTATTAATTGTAGTTTACCAACTTTTTAGGTGAGGAAAACAGAGATAGGAGCCATCTACTACAAGTTTTGTATAAAAAATTGTGATAAAGTGGCCCCTATCTCGAAGTTGGTGAAATCCAGCATTAAGCTTTTATCTGTTGAGCATAATACCTTGTAGCTTTTTTTCCATCTTGGGGTTTATTCCTCTTGATCACTATTCCTATGGGTTTTTGTTAGGTTACGCTTTCCACCTCTACGTATAAACGTCCAAATTCGTGTTCAATATACCAATTGCTAATACATACATAATAATATTATAGATGTTGTTTTTTGTAGATGTGTAGTTACGTATGTAGGAGGTAGATACTTACTCTATACGAGTATGAGCTGAATTGAAAATAATTCAGGCGAATTACAAAGGATTTCAACAAGGAAGACTCCTGGATAACATTAAACAACAAAACTCTAAGAAAATAATAATATACATGGTGTTACACAAATAGTGGTACTAGTGCAGAGCTGCGATGCAAAAGTTCATCATACCCTATTGACTCAACCTTCTTCAGATAGGCAGAGAGAACAGAATGTCAGAGTGCCATTCATATACTAAATAAATAAATAAATAAATCTTTATTGACCAAAGAAAAATGCACAATAATTACAGAAATAAGAAAATCGTGTGCCAAAAGGCGGACTTATTGCTAACGCAATATCTTACAGTCAACCTACATGCCTAAGAATTTTTTTTTCTTTCACCACGCTCATCCGATTTTTTATATATTCACGGTAGATCCTCATATTGGCATTGAAAAGTAAGCAAGCATGAACAGGTTTCCATGAGCAAAAAGATTTTTGGTACTAAATCTGCAAAAAACCTGGTAAGTACCCTGATGTTTTCAATCTGAAAATCATAATTTATATTTTGTGGTACATCGGATTTTCTACATGGCGTAGTTGAATATAACCAAGTAGTTATCTCAACAGATATACAGCAAAAGATGGGTTTTTCATCACGCTAGTGACTGATCATCGAGCTATCATCAGCCTTCATAGCACAGTGGTTAGAATCATGTTAGAATAGCCATGTATCAGTCTAGATGATGTGTATGTTCGATTCCTGGTAAGTAACATACGTAAGTGTAAAGTGATCACATTGAACAAGCCGACGATCAGTCATAAGCCTGATGGAAAGTTCATCCTTTGCTGTATATCTGTTGAGATAACTACTCACTATGTACCTACCTTAACTTACTTATTTTTGTAGTTGCTTGAATTGTACTTGTACAAAACTATTTTGCGCCGTAAATAAATAAATTATTTTCAATCTTCGTTGTTTTTAGGCGGATTTAAACCATGTTTTCTCCCAGTTTGTGATATGATTTGAGAAACCGTTTCTATATTCCTATCTCCGTACGTTTCTGTTTTCCGTTTCTGTGTCAGAGACAAGGAGTTCCGTTCCGGTTCTCCTTACAAAGAGAAGCAGACACGCCTTATGCTTAGGTGGAAATTCAATAAGAATAATGGTCATGCAAGAACGCCGAGACAAAAATTCCTACTGGAATCGAATTTAATCAAAGTGAAACCATCGGACACCGAGATAGTACCCATCCCATCGCTGATCCCTGCGCAGTTAAACCTCTACCGCCTGTTGACGTTACAGAGATGGGCAAAATACCGAGTATCCCGGGAATAAATAAAATAATGATCAATTACAATGATTGCAATGACATGAAATAAAATTATACACCTCAGTATAATTTATTTTCCAGACCACAGTTACGTGAACGATTAATACATAACACCATAATACACAGTAGGAAATAATAATACATGCTTACCTTTTTTTCTGTATTTAATAAATTCATAATAAAATTTTAATATCTAAAGTGTGCGTGTGCGTGTGCGATGGGCGAGTGTGTGAGCGAGATTGAGTGTGGGTGTGTGAGACGACCGGAATGAACACAAGTTTTTTTTTACAAACCTTTAACTGTGGCGCATGCTTGTGGGTGACTATGAATGGACTAATCGTTTTATCTTCATGTTCTTACTTATATCTATAGTTGTCGTCTGTTAAAGTCAAATAAATAAAATAATTAAAACAGCAATGGAATATTACAGGCATTTTACATCTTTTATGAAAAACTCCAGTACGAATTCTTAAAAAATGTTCAAACTGACTCATGTCAATGATGTTCAAGCTAATGCGCAGACAGCCAAATCATTGAATTGATCTGTTTAGTTAGTCACACAATAATCAGAGTTATATTGGTTGTAGGGTTTCTGTTTTCGACGTTTTTCTTGCGGCACTCTGTCCCATTTCACAGTTTTCCGCCTCCAATCGCCTTTTCTTCATTGCTTATTCTAGGATTTTTGTTTTATTACCACGTCAGACGTACGTAGAGAAGATTTCTTCAAAGCGCCCACTACCTTTTTAATAATAGTATCGTGAAATATTACCATAGTAACTTAACGTCATCCTATACACTCTCATTGGCGAAAAGCAGCGAAATCACAAAGGTGATATCTAAAAATAAAATAAAATAAAAAATAAATAAATAGGTAAATCATACATATCTATTTCTTATAGAAGCGATGGGGCATTAGACCGTGGGCAAGGTGGGTAATTATATTTCATATTTTTTTTGTAATTCGGCAGTCCACCCGAGCTGGGTGATATAGGCCAGTATGTAGATCGTAAGAAAACATGGATAGAACAAATGGATAAAAACATGGATTAGAAGAAAATTTAATCTGGCTTCGAGGCAAGTCTTGTCAAAAATTTTGCAATAATGTTATATAAATAAAATAAAATAAATGACTCTTTAGGTTCCATTGACAGAAGCGAAACAGACCTCAAGGCTCTGGCGAAATCAAATTTCCTACTTTTTCCTATGTATTTTTGAAGCGTCTACGGGAATGGTACTTTCTATTGTTTAACTCACGTGAGTTTCTTATCACTCTCACCTCCCTTAGTTTTAAAATTGGTTGACTTTTTAAATTGAGTTAAAAAAACTAAGAATCCTGTAAAGCTAAGGTCCTACAGACAGCTATAAACGAATTTCAACCTTAATCAGAAAGGGATGCTTTTTGAAAAGATGCACGTCATGATTTTTTTATTGTAGCTGGGAAAAGATGCGCAGGGAATCTCCGAAATCCAAAACATAGGATGGAAAATTGAGTCGCGGCCTACGTCCAGTATTTCCGATTTATTTTACCAAAGATTATTCACTTAAAAGAAAAAGTACCAACCTAATAATGAAAATGTAAAGCAGCCTGTAAAAGACAACTAGCGCCACTAGTGATAAAGATGTTGTACTACAATGTAGGGGTTTGCGAGTGGCTATTTCATCGAGGGTACGTTTTACGTAGATAAGTAGATACGCGGTGGGTTCGTTCTAAAAATAATAGTTAAACATAAAAAAGAAGACAGGAGCTCAGAGAAGATACAAAGAATGAGAAATGTTAAGGTATTCAGCGTTCCTTTTACGCCTTTCAAGATTTAAATAAAAATATGAACACTTTTTTGACAGACATTCTTAACTTTAATATTTGTTGAACTCTACATATTCTTAACTTTATTTTACAATTCAGGATTGTATAATATTTAACGATTGACTAAATTTTGGACTAAATTTTTATTAAGTGCTATACCTACTTAACAATATGATCGTACAATTCGGGAGTATTAGTTCAGAGAACTGCCACATTAGCACTAATAGTCACATCGCAAAATAATCTTCTAGTTCTAATAAGACTATCAAATTTTTTTCTAATAAAGGTAGATACCTACATACCTAGTTGGAGATATACCTAAATTATTTTAGTTATTGAACTGGACTTTTCTGCATTGAGCAGATGGAAATACATTCCTCCCCAAGGGAGTTTATAATATAAAGATTGTGTGAATGTAGATACCTCTCGCACCTATACATAGTTGTTAGAACTGCCACCGTGTCGCTAATAGTCACATCATAAATATGGCCTTGAGAAAATAATGTATGCAAAATATTCCCATACCTACGAAATGACGCAAAGCAGCAAAAAGCATTATGTCAACAGCGCGACAGTAAAAAAGTATGACATAAGAAACATGGAGGTTAATAATGGTTCGTAAAAATGTTTGATTTGTTTATGTTATTAGGTTAATGGTATTAGAGATATACATATATTTTGTCGTGAGCAGACAAAACCCATAAGAATATATTTCTCAACATGAATAAATCCCAAAAAAAGTCGAAAGCCCTTAAGATATTTGCTCAAGGGACAAAAGCACAAATTTATTAGGATTTTAAAAATAAATAAAATTGTATCTATTAGCATACGATTTCTTTCAGTGTGTTAGAAACTACCATAGATTAGAAAATAATCAAATAAATAAACAGATCTAAAATTGGCTAGACAATAAAATAGTAGGTGGCAGAAGCAGGTGACAAAGGTGTGCTATGCTTTGATCCTCCGACCCAACCAAGGATAGAAGGGGAAGAAGATGTATGTACCTACATATGTATGTGTGTAATAAATTAGTCAATATTTTGTAAATAATTTCTCTATTGGAGTCTAACTGGAAACTTTTGGCTTTTATCCGTTGAGGATATTTCTGGAGGGCTATTGTCTTTTTTGGGATTTATTCATGTTGAGCAATATTCTTATGGGTTTTTCTACGGGAGCCATATTTTGTAAGCAGAATGACAACATTATACGCAGATAAAAAGCAGTATTGTATTGTAGATAAGCTTGTGACATGATGAGACGTAGTACTGATGTTATGGAGTTTCATCACTTGGTCAAGTGGAGCAAATCATGCATAACATTACGTTTTTTTATGTATTTTTTTCTCGTGATGTTTTAGGGTGACCATGAATTAAAAAAAAACATTAAATTTTTACACGGTTCTAAGTACGTACCTACTAGAATAAAAAAGAAATAAAGAAGGTGGTTAAGATTGAGGATTTAATAAGATATGGGAAAATGAAATAATTTGATTATTTTTATCTCATGAAGTTCATAGTAATTAGTACTGATGGCCTTCTCGTGTACTTCTTTCCTCTTTTGCACCGATTTGGGCTACAATACGAGTATTATCGGTATGTGTTTTGATAGTACAGCAGTACAGCATCCAATACAGAACTTATCTAACGACACGAATTAAAAGGGAATTTGGACCAAGATCGTTGTGGTCATCATACCCATGAACTAATAGATATTGAAATGAGTTTTTGAGAAGTGATGACTGATGTGGAAAGTATAGGTAATCAGGTGAAATAAAAATATGAAATAGTTGAACCTTACTAAATGGAGAGTCACCCTAGACAATTTAACATGCGGACGTATTTTTTCAAGTGCCATAAACGCTACAATTTTTATTATAGGTAGTTAAGATTTTTACAACTTTACTTCAAATGTGGGTACTTCCCTAGTGTGGTACCTATAGGTACCTACTTAGGTACTTACCTACAATTATGTAGGACAGATCTAGATACTTAGGTACCTATGTAAAATCCGTAATGAGTGGATGGAGGGAGGCCTGTGTCCAGAAATATTGTTAAAAGCGTGAGCGGACAAAAAATGACAATAATATTAAATCCCAAAAAAGACAAAAGCTCTTTGCTTTTGTCATATGCTCAAGGGACAGAAGCTCAAATCTAATTGGATTATGAAAATAAAATTAATTCATATCTATTATTGGCATACGATTTCTTTCAGTGCGTTAGAAACTAGCATAGATTAGAAAATAAATAAATAAATAAGCGGATCTAAAATGGGATAGATATTAAAATAGTCAACATTTTTATAAATAAGTCATCTACTGGAATCCAACTAGAAAGTTTGGGCTCCGTTGAGGATATTTCTCAAGAACTTTTATCTTTTTTGGGATTTATTCGTGTTGAGCAATATTCTTATGGGATACTTTGACCAAATATTAACGGCTATTTAAGCTTTAACTGTAACATTGTATCTCTTCTTCTTCTTCTTCGTCGGCCTATTTCCGTCCACTCCTGGACGAAGGCCTCCTCCATTTGCTTCCACGCCGCTCTATCCTGGGCTCTTTGGTTCCAGTTGGTACCCACGTATTTTACCAGGTCGTCTCTCCATCGTAGTGGTGGTCTTCCTACAACCCTGGTAGTCATTCTGGGTTTCCAGGTTAAGACCCTCTTCGATCACTTATCGTCTGGGTCTCTAGCCATGTGGCCTGCCCACCGCGAGAGATACGATACGCTGGGCAATACCTGTTACCCCTGTTCTTGTATTGTACCTATACTATTATATAACATTGTGTACTGTTCTGATATCACCAGTGCAACTAAGTGTAAGTATTAATCATATCTCAAATTTAATATTACTTATTTATAAACTTATGAATAATTGTCGCGAGATGTGTTGCGGTAACTAGAGATAGGTATGTAGGTAGGTACCGCATAGTTGAGTGATGTCAATTAATTATTATTATAATTTATTTACTATCTGCTAATTAGTCAGCCAGCTGTGAGCTGCTAAATAATCAACTCTGTCCGCAATCAACGTACCTAACACTGTGTGGTACAAAGGTAAACGCACAAGAGTAGGTTCAGGCAAACTTCGTATATTTTAATATTCGAAATACGTGTGTTATAAATTCCTTGATATTTGCAGCGATTACTGGGAGTCAGATGGTTTGACTATGTCACTAACGATGAAGTCAGGAGTCAAACACAGCAGCCACCAATCACCCAAGTGATGCAGACTCGTATATGTAGGCTAAACTGTCTCGGGCACATTCTACGTATATTTATTAACATAACATGAAATACATTTACAATTTACAATTATTAAATACATGGTAAGAATATGATTAGCAATGATCTTGTTACTCCCCGGATATGAGTACCCGCTGATAGCATCAACAACAGCTGTCTAAGCAACCATCTAGGTCCATTCAAAATCCTGTCCAAAATCCATCAGTTTCATTAAAAAATTGCCATCGGCGCTATTTTTTATTACATTTTTATAAAAAAACATTTTTCATAAGTACGTCATATTTATGTGTAAAATATCACACAAGTTTTCAAAAAAAACAAACCACATCACGACCTTCTTCACTATGTCTCACAAAAAAAATTCGGCTGCGTCGCTATTTACACGTTTTTTAGGCTCAATCAATATTTTCAATTTTTGTTGCCCCCCTCTAGCTCAGGGGCTGGCGACGCCCATGGGTGTACCTATCAAATAAGAATACCTATTTATTTAATTTATTTATGACAAACAACAGTAATTAGTGAAATGAGATAATTCTAGTGTGAGTTTACTCAGTACCTATACCTACATGATAAATAAATGTAACTATGTTATACTTTTAGTACTTAAATACATATTCTCTTAATTAATCATACCATAACATAACATTACCTACTGATGGTTGATTAGACTCATCACAATAATTCTGAGAACTTGCAATATGACTGATAGTACCTATAACCACCTAATAGTTATAGGTATTCAACATCAACAAATAAGTAGGTACTTAACAAGTAGTTATATCTCAACAGATTCACAGCAAAGGATGGACCTTCCATCAGGCTTATGACTGCTCGTCGGCTGACTTAATGTGATCACTTTACACTTAAGTATAACATTCATCAATTCTAGTCCATCCATCTGCCGGGAATCGAGCCCAGACCTCCAACCTGACAAGCCGGTATTCTACCGCTATGCTACCGAATCGAGGTGCAACGTGTATACCTATATTGTACACGGCCCTCTGTTGAGATTATTTTTTGGTATTTAGTGTACGCTACAACATTTTTTTTAGTAGGTACTTATTCCAATCAAGCTAAAGTTTTATACGTGAGTACCTTACATCTTCTTCTTCTTATCCTGGACGAAGGCCTCCTCATTCTCCTTCCATTACGCTCTATCTTGGACTCTCTGGATCCAATTGACACCAACGTACTTGAAAAGGTCATATCTCCATCGTAGTGGTGATCTTACTGCTGTCCTGGTAGTCGTTCTAGGTTTACCTACAGGTTAAGACACTCTTCAACCACTTATCATCTGGATCTCTAGCCAAGTGACCTGCCCACCACCACACGTCAATTCGTTTTTTTCGGAAGATTTCGTGTGCACTCAAAGTGCACCCAGTGCACTTATCCAAACGTGTTAAAAAAGAGTAAATAAAATTAAACACCATTGAAATTATTTTAAAAAACCTATTTACGTTTGAAGCATAATAGGTATCAGGTATACATTTACAAATGAACAAAATCTATTAATTTTTCTTAAAACATACGGAAAACAACCGAGTGCGCACGAAGCATTCCGAAAAATTCCGAAAGGCGTACGCATGTCTAACAAATTATGTAATAGTAATTGTTATTTTAAAAAAAGACCACTTAGGTATAGTAGGTAAATACTCGTACTTGTTACTTTTATCCTTATTTGCGTGCGAGATTTGAACCTTGGTCCATGCACGTGATTGAGTCCGTAACTATGAGGTATATTATTCATACTTTGTTTTTATTGTGGCTTCATCTCCTTAACCACAAAATACACAATTGTGATGCGAATTGTGGTAAGCGTTCGTTAGCCATCTTACGAAGTACGCAAATAATGGTTAGGTACCTCTTTGTTTGTTTTGCGAATGATTATTATGATAAATAAGTTCAATAGCAACATAATACAATTTGCGAACCTGATAGCTACCTGAAAATGGCGCATTTCAGAAATATTACAAAAAGTGTTTTCTATATTTCGTGATCAATAAAAACCCATAAGAATATTGATCCAGATGAATAAGCCCCATAAAGGACTAAAGCCACACTGGATTATCAACTCAATGGACAAAATCTCTAACCTATAATTGGAATTTTGGGAATTAAGTATAAATTAATTGTGTTAGATTCATTACAGTGTATTAAATGATAAAAATGGAAAATTATAAATCAGTGGATGTACCTATATAAAGATAAAAATAGTCCTTATTTTAAAATAATGTATCTACCGTGTTCCAACTACAAAGTTTGGGCTTTTATTCGCGGACATTTGTCTTTTTGGGGTTTAATCACCTTGAGCTCTTTACTTATGGTTTTTTTTTTCGAGAACTCCACTTTTATATTATAGTCCGAGAGCCCGCTGCTTAATTTATGACGTATCTGTTTTTTGATCGAAATGTGGTATAAACGATAGCTTTCCAATAGGGTATTACATCGCACTAGGGTTGCCTATCAAAATCTTGCCGCAACCCCCCCTGCCCCCCCCGAAAAGGTCCCTCTTCGCGGTTTTTCGCATTTTATAAGAATATGGTAAGAGATAGGAGAAAGTAGTCAATGACAAAAATAATCCTTGCTAAATTCTCTACAAAAAACGCTAAGTCAATTTTTTCATAGGACTAGTAGTTTACCCGTAATGGCCGGTCAAAAAACAGGATATTTTTTGAAAAAATTAAAAAAAAAGTTTGATTTTTTTTCATTCACATTCTTCCACCCATTATTACTAACATTTTATGGAAGAAAAATTTTAGTCTGCGGCGCTATATCACTGGTTATTTTATGAAAAACTAAATTTTAAGAATTTTCGTCACTGAGTTTCATTGCAATAAATCCGAAATTATTAGATGAATGAACATAAGTTATAGCTCATTTTGTAGCTAAGACTATGGTAATTAATTCGTTCTCTGACTATTTTCCTGTAGCTCTTATCAATTTCCAACCAATTTAGTTTAAATACATTTTTTTTGAATTTTAAATGAATTTCGGTTTTGGACCGGCCATTGCGGGTAAACTGCTAGTTCTACGAAAAAATTGATGTAACATTTTTTGTAGAGAATTTAGCAAGGATTATTTTTGTCATTGACTACTTTCTCCTATCTCTTACCATATTCCTATAAAATGCGAAAAACCGCGAAGAGGGACCTTTTCGGGGGGGGCAGGGGGGGTTGCGGCAAGATTTCGATAGGCAACCCTAGTGCGATGTAATACCCTATTGGTAAGCTATCATTTGTACCACATTTCGATCAAAAAACAGATACGTCATAAATTAAGCAGCGGGCTCTTGGACTATTACGACGATTCGTCGGGAAATAACCGTACCGTATAAAAAAATAACACGTATACCCGTAGTGCGAATTCGGTTTTATTTGTTGGTAGTAAAAAAATAATCGCTCAGGAAAGCTATGTAATACGGTTGTAGGTAGGTACTCAACAAAAACAGACAAAAGAAGGCGAAAATACATAGACAAAAGTAGTGTAGTGTGTGAAAGAAAAAAAGAAAGACTATCAATCATAGCTGATTCCTTCCCGAGTTCTACCTACATTTCCTGAGAAGATAACAAATCTAGCAGTTTCCACCTATCAAAGTTAGGACTGCATTCAAATAACAATCACAATTGATTTGCTGTGATTTTTAAAACGCTTAATATTTCGTATGGCTTGTGTCACCGCTGGGCGACAACGTCAGAAGATAAGAGAATTATGCTATCTGTTACATATAGGAGACATACACTGTACAGAGCAACTTTCAGGCTTCCAAGCCATTCAAGGGGATTGGGTGTGGCATTGTGGATATCTCTCAAAGGGCAGTCATCGACAATGTGCTTGATGGATTGCACTGGCTCTCCGCAGTCACAGGCAGCAGAATCTCGCATGATGTGCCATCTGTGGAGCATTTAAGCATAAAACGCTTATACTAATACTTCATAGTCCACTCACTGTAGCCGCCTAGCTGGAGACATGAATAGGTATATTTAAAAGCAAAATCGCATAATAATCACATTTTTTAACCGCATGATTGATCATAGATACTCATATATCTTTTTTATTTCGAGATTTTTGGGAAATATATTTAATCCTAATTACATAATTCATAAAAAAATAACAACAAACCAGATCTATATCACGATATTCTTCACTGAGTCTTACAAACAAATGTCCTGCGACGCAATTTACGCGTTTGTTGTGCCGTATTAATGTCAAAATTTTTGTCACCCCCTTCCACCACCCTTGGATTCGAGGATGTCTATACTATGTGTCAAATTACATACATACACTAGACAGGTAAGTTAAAAACATATTATTTCACTGATTCTCTGTTAATTTATAAAAAAAAAACATTAAAGCATCACTGTTTCAGTCACCAACCAAATAGTAAGGCTAAGTAATTTATCCACAAAATTCTTTTGGGAAAAATCACATTTGCTAATTTTCACACGACACAAACTGTTACCATCGTACAAAAAGTTACTGTTATTAATTTCGAGACGCTCGTTATTTTTTCCTCAGCTCTCTGGCAATCCTAATCACAGGAATATTGTTTTTTCTCCATGGTTAATGATACGTGACAGAATATTATAGTTTGTGATGATGATCTCAAATGATGAAGGGTGCTTTCGATCCATCATAATGCAGATGGATGGTTCTGTTCTGAAATAACAGATATTAAGTGTAATATTTGTTATTTTGTCTATTTTTTATTTTTATTTTTTTTATTTTATTTTATTTTCTAAAGCACAGACAGTCTCACAAAAATCATATACAGTAGAACATTAACAACAAGTGGACCAGTAAAGGCTCAAAAATTACCAATTTATACATATTTGACATGCATGCAAGGACAATAATGAACAATATAATATATGGAAAGATCAGCATGCAATTAGAAAAAACAAAACATCAGAAAAAGAAACATTATATAAATATTAATAAATAACAAATGAAATAAATAATCAAACAAACAAAATAAATAAGAAAATGAATAAATATATATTATCATCATCATCAGGGTGGCACGGACGAAACCAGCGCTTTAATTATGCCAGCTCTGTACGCATCCCTACTCATAACAAACATGTCCAGACCTCGGAAGAATGTATTATATAAGGAGCATGTACGCTGCACATACGAACTCTGTGATTTTTTGTTTCCTGTTCTTGTTACATATTATGACTACCTATTATTTTATCTGCTCATTATGAATGTACTGGTTTTATTGAATATTTAGATTGTTGTACACGCTCTGTGGTTTCTCCCACTTAACACACGTTCGTCCTTGAGCTTCTGGCTCAATATTTTCGCTCCATGTGATTTTCACACCCTCTTTTCTATCTTCAGACAATACCTCCACATTTCAAATAAACTTTGAATAAAAATACAAAATGTGAGATTTTTGCCGTGATATTTTTTCCTTGTGATATTCTATCACGTAGCCGCGTTATGCACAATTTTTTCTCGATGACCTTATCTCCATACATAACTGTAGACTGTAGACACCAGAATTCTGTGAGCTTTGCTTGTCTATACGAGAGGAACCCACCAATTGAAATGTTTTATTATTTTGTTTTTGACGATCCTATGTGGTGATTTAACCAATCATTTTAACTGCCTATGACGATCCTATTTAGGATGACTTTAAGATATTGCTTTTGCAATAAGTCCGCCTTTTGACACACTACATTGCATTGTTTTTGTATCTATACATATTTACTGGTCAATAAAGATTTATTTATTTATCCTATATGGTGATAAAGAAAAATCTAAGGTGCCCTTGGGGCTATTTTATCGCTAAACGGCGCTCAAAATGGTCCGAACAATTATTATTTATTATTATTGGTCCTACAGCCCGCTACTTTTCTCCTTCAAATAGGTGAACCTACCTACTTTTCAAAAAAATAGGTGGAGTATACCTACCTAATTGATTGCAAAGCACAATACTGCCCCCTATTTTTCTATTTTCGGCAGCACTCTCTCATAAGGCTCTCTCGAGAGTTTAGAAATCCCTTTGATTAATTGTCTCCTTCGTCCCATTTTAATACACCTTTCTTCCATCAATGTAGGGGCATTTCAAAGCCTAATAAGTTATTCGCGAGGCGTCGCGGCGGTACGTAACGACGCCGATTTGTCCATGTCGGATGGCGATGGACGTCAAAGAGTCAAAATAGGGTGACAATACACTGGACAACATTTATCAACAAACATTTCTAGCCTAAACTTTCCTCGTGTTTGCTACTGATTCCAACGAGGTAAAATATTCTCATAAATTTGAAGAATAATTATTAAAATTTGGCTAAAAAAGGTGAACGTTCTCCCCTGGTTGACCTCTGCTATTTATTTTAGAGAAAAAATTGAATGCAAAATTTCTATGAAATCTTGCGTACTTACATACTTTCAGTTTTAGTTGCAAGAT
This sequence comes from Ceraclea dissimilis, assembly GCA_963576895.1. Classification (NCBI taxonomy): domain Eukaryota; kingdom Metazoa; phylum Arthropoda; class Insecta; order Trichoptera; family Leptoceridae; genus Ceraclea; species Ceraclea dissimilis. The sequence continues at coordinate 15,814,121 of OY756370.1, forward strand.
AATTTATATAAAAGTTAATACCTACATCTACAAGCAAAAATTCAACAAAAAAATGCTATTTTTTGCATTGCTTGCCATGCTACGAGTACGTCACGAAATTTTGCTGGCGAATCTCGGATTTGGATTCAACACCCTAAAAACATATTGAATGAAAGAAATCCAGACTACCCTATAACTTTCCATAGAAAAATATCAATACGATACTATAATATAAATTAATTGACGTCAAATAACGGGTGGACCATTAATCCTTGCACTTTTGAAATAGTCCTAAAAATAAAAATAAAGTTTCTATTTTTTTTTGGTAATAAGACCAACAATAAATGGGAAATTCATTTTTTAAACACAATATCACCAAGATCTCCGACATCTTTTTCTCAAAATTTTTATCGCGTGGTCACCCCACATTAGGTATTTTAGGGTACTTACTCACTCAATCCGCTCTCTCTTATAGTCTCTCTAAATTCTTGAAAGTAAGAAGGAGATGGAAATAGAGGCTGACAAATGCCTCTGAGACCCTGCGAGAGTCCAGAAGAGGACAAATTGGCAGAACAATGGAAGTAAAACCTTGGAATAATGTAAAGGTATCATTCAAAAAGGATCCGGCGCTCAGGAATGGGAGAAGGAATCCTGTACCTCTATGTCACTGTCAGAATCTGACGTTAAAATTGGCGGGAAATTTTACAAGGTAATTTAATTATAAATAGGTGGTGTAATTTTACCCAAAATTTACAAAATGTAATTATTTACCAAATAAATTTTATTATATTCTATCCCCTCACGCCGCGCTCCTAGCGGGGTAGACACAAAGATCGCCATAATTATTATTTTTCATTTAATACCTATTGTATTCGATTTGGTAAGTCATTTCGGAAAGTCAGTCACGGTCATTTCCCGCGGCGTTAAAGTTCAAAATCGCATGAGCAATCACAAATGTTAAAAATAACAAGAAGGACGAGATCAACCCTGACATTCAGGTTACCTCAGTGCAGCACCAATTATGTACAAAATTCATACATCCGACGTGCCTGTGGTAATTACAATGCTTTCTTTAATAAAATTGACATACATCAACACACACAAGGTAAGTTCAAAGGTCTGGTTCTGAGAAGTATGTGTGGGCAAGTGGCCGGTTGAACGGTGCAAATATTCTTACAAACTTTCCTTTTCCTCTTTCCTTTTTCCTATTCCTGAGCATATGTAATGTAACTTATGCTATATTGTTGTATAATCTTTCTTTTTCTTTCGTGTGTAGATTCGCCTTCTATCATTGGTATTAACATAGAGGATAATTGCCATTGTAGTAAGATTGATAACAAACATCTATTGGTATACTTGACTAGTTACTATTTTTAAGATTTAAGATTTTTTGTATTACTGTCTGTTTGTTTAATGAATAAAATAAAAATAAAATAAAAATAAAAATAAAATAGCTTTTTTTTACTTGTTGGGGCTAACTAATTTCGCTTCATTCCAAAAAAGTTTTACGGTCGTTCCCTAGATTTTAATGCACATTATAAATACAACAAAAAAATCTCTGCGAATTACGGGAAACGAGTTGTCTTGCGGAAAAAAAATCAGAGGTGTTTTTCATGTTTTTTTTAGTCATTACGTGGATTTTAAACTGGTCTTTCACTTTTTCCTTTATAAAACATTGGAATTCCACCGTGTACCGTCGCGTCGGTCCAAGTCTTAATATTATTAGATTTTGTTTACATGCTAAGTCGCTTCATCTAGACCAGTATTGGTTATGTACCAAACGCGAAGCTATCTAAGAACACGATTCCCATCGAGTTACCCTTTGGATAAAATTAGACGTATAATAGAGTCGAATCTGACATAATGGAATAAAAAATGTTACCCCGGCTTCCCTTCTACAGAAATCCACTCTTCGCCACTATGAACCTATTCTCAATACCTTGAGAAAATAATATAGTATGCATTTTTCTTGATGCACAATTTGTTTAGTATAAGAATGCACCTTAATCTTGCATATTGCATCTAACCTTCTGGAAAATTACATCGTCTTGTAGAGTTCTAGAGTTCCATTTGCCTAATGACTTCTATTCATCACTTGGAAAACATTTTTCTCACAGCAGATTTTGCTGTAAAACATGAAATAGAATCAGACATTGAGATAGGAACCTATCTACCAGTGGCGAAGAGTGGATTTCTGCAGAAGGGAAGCCGGGGCTAACATTTCTTATTGGATTACGTCAGATTAGACACTATTATACATATCATTTTATCCAAGAGGTAACTCGATGGGAATCGTGTTCTTAGGTAGCTTCGCGCCTGCTATCTACAACTATCCTACCTCTACAGGAGTAGAACAGGTTGCGAAAGGAGAATCTGATAATTTGTGTATAGGTACGGGTATGTATATATGTATAGAACAATTTTTGTAGAGACTTTAGTAAGGATTGTGTTGTTACTGACCACTTTCTCCAATCTTTTACCATATTCCTAAAAAATGGGAAAAATCGCAAAGGGGGAATTTAGAATTCCATATCACATAATAGCACGGAAAAGATCCATGGTTTGTAGAGCGAAGCGAAGAATACATTCAGCGCCGAGATTCGAACCGGGCACCTCCGCTTGGAAGGCCGGCACTCAACCAACTTAGCGCGATACTTATTGAACACATCAAATAGACAAATAGAATATCTATTTACAAATATAAACATAAATTGAAATGAAAATGTTAGAAAAGTGTAGTGGAAATTCAACGTGGAAATAAATTGATCGAATGAATGAACCTGAATGTCATGTTTATCAATGAAATATCGCTTCACGTAGCTCTGCTGCCAACACGTACCATCGTATTCTTTTTTTTAAATTATTTTATTACCAATTTTTTTTATATATAACAAACAGCTGAAGCATGTCAAAAACGATGCTGTTTGCGGGGTAGACAGAAAGAATTAATATCAACCAATAGCTCTAGTTCACCTACGGTTATGCCTTTAAACATAGATGAGTTGATCACCATGAATGACTAATATAAATTGAATTGAAATGAATTGCCTAACTATGTTTCTACATGTGCACTATAATGACAATAACGAATCTATCTATCTATCTCATAAATATGGATACCTACTTTGATTGACAATATAAAAATGCAATGTATATTATTTTATCGTAATAATTTGTGAAGCTGTTGTATCCAATAAAATGTTTAAAATAAAAAAAATAGACCAGATCATCAGACTTCCCCATATCCTTACACGTATACCTTATTATTGTACGTTCATTCTTACGTTAGGAAAATTAAAATTTTATTTAGCGTAGTATTTTCTATTCTACTTATAAATATTTTGTACTAAAATATATAGTAATTCAATTTATGAATCAAAATGTGCAAATTTAATATAAACGAGCTCGAAATCTATCGATGACTACTGAAAACATTTTTTTTTTTTTTTAAATGAATCTGGGTTTATCGAAATAAACCCAAATACATCTTCGCACACTTCACACAAAGCTTAAAAGCTTGTGTTGTGAAGTGGAGTAGGTCGGGGATTGAACCCGCGCCCACTGGATTAACAGTCGAGCGCGTTACCAACCAGGCTACCGACCACCTCATTTTGTAGGGTGAATGAATATACCAAAGTATAGTGTAATTATACCAATAGAATAGTAATTAAATATTATTTTACAGTGGTGCGTTGTGGAACTCACACACGGATTCCTTTTACTAAATGATTTATTTGCTTATAATACGGTGTTGTGGCAGTGCAATAAAATTCCAAATCATTTTTGAATATGGAATGTTTTTCGATTGTCACTTGTCATGGAACACTTTCAACACATTTTCAAATTTATCTAATGGAATTAAAAATTATGAGGGAACTTATGTTTATTGAATTCCTTCGAGTGTCCAATTTGAGTTACATAGGTGCTAGTTACCAAAACGTTATGGCGGAAGTTCGAATCCCGCGAAACTACAAACTCTTTTGTGCTTTGTGTAAATGATTGTCGACTGTTGTCGTACTATAAAATAACATAGGTTTGGTGACGAAGGGTAGATTTTTGCGGAAGAGAAGCTGGGGCTAACATTTCTTATGGAATTACGTCAGATTAGACACTATTATTATACCTATATTTTTTTTCCAAAAAGTAACTCGATGGGAATCGTGTTCTTAGGTAGCTTCGCGCCTGGTAGGTATATCAAAACTCACTGAAATTAAAATCCAGGATATCGTGTAAAGGGTGTTAACTGGCAGAGATGGGATCTTTGCGAGAAGCTCGCCTTAGTGAACAAATGTTATGGTTTAGGTATATTTTGTAGGTTGATTGTAAAATATTGCTTTTGCAATAAGTCTGCCTTTTGGCACACTGCATTGTCTTGTTTTTATTACTGTACATATTTACTGGCCAATAAAGATTTATTTATTTATATTTGTATTGTTAACATATTTCTGTATTTTGATCACCAGAAGTGTAAATAAATAAATAAAAGGGTCTGGCAAAGATCACAGCTTCGCGATAAGCTCGCCGTGGTGAAAAAATGTTATAATTTTGATCACAAAAGTGTGGGTATAGAAATAAAAATATTGACAAAATCACAAATTTGACAATTTGAGTAGGTAGGTATGAGTTGTATGGTGTATTAAAAAGGGGGAAAGAAGTTGATGAAGGTAGGAAAGGGACGAAATATAAAAGTAACGGGGAAGGAAAACGGGAAAGAAGAAGAAGAATGGGTTTAGTTATAGAAGGTAGTGAGTTGAAAAAATAAAGTATGAGTAGGTAGAAGGAAGAAGGAAGAAGGGACACACAATCTTGATGCAAAATCGTGACTTGCCGCAGACAATTTGTCTTGGGCCCAAATATAAACCGGGTCATTTGTTGGACTAACGCAGTTTTTCCAACCATCCCCTAGAGAGAAAAATAACATAAGTCCCTTACCTAATACCTTCCTACCAATATAACTATATTAAAACTATCCACCTACTACTTAGATATATAAATACGTAATTTGTATACTGGAAAGAAAGTGAACAAGTCGAAATTATTCGAGTGTTTTAACCGAAGTTTTTTGATGGAAGTTCACTGTAATAATATCAGGGTTAGCTGGTTTACAAGTATTACATGATGTATAATAATTATTAGTTGTAATGCCTCATCCACATGCTCGCCGACCCTCCACGTTTTTTGTGTGAATGAGTAAAAAGACGTTAACCGTCGATTACGTATACAATCCAAGACAATCACCCCGTCCGCACGTCTTTTTACTCATTCACACAAAAAAAACGTGGAGGGTCGGTGAGCATGTGGATGAGGCATTAGGGTTAGGTTATAATTTATATCATGGCATGTGAATAGATCGGCGACTAATTTCATCGTAATTCTATTAGTATTATTGATTGTTGACGAAATGCAGTTTTGGACCATTAACCTCCAGACCTGCGTTGAATAATATGTCTCTGTTTTATACTGATTTCTTTATCAAATTCTGTAGTCATTGACGTAATGTAGTTCTGGACAATTTACATCCAGACCTGCATTGAACTAAACCACACCTGTTATAATTTTGTATTATCACCAGTCACCATGTGACGGAAGCTAGGAGTGTGTGTAAGGATAGGGCTGTCTGGCGCTCTGTCCTCTCTGCCTACCCTGCAAGGGATGTGGCGTGAGGGTATAGATAGATAGATAGACCATGTATTAATTGATTTCATTATTTTTGCTGTAACTGTTTAAGGGCATGGCACCAGGAATGACGTCACAGACATTTCCCACGGCATTAAGGTTCAAAATCGCGTGACAATCGCATGAAAAAATGGTCAAAATTGCGTTTTTTTTCATTTTTTGGGGTTAATTTTGCGTCTATCAAAAAACTTTTACGGTTATTCCCTAGATTTTGATGCATATTATCAGTACAAAAAAAAATTTTTACTCCGCGACTTTCGGGAAACGAGTTTCCGTCTTTAGGAAAAAAGTACAGAGGTGTTTTGAAATATTTTTTTTTTGAGAAATCTATAAGTACAAGATATAAAAAATCTTTTACGGTTATTCCCTAGATAAAGGTTCAATGCATCTACCCTTTTTTGTTCCAAAGCATATTTAATAACGGTTGTCGAGATATAAGGTCTCCCGTTTTTAGAAATTTTTGAAATCTCGGTATGCATACTCTTAATGATTTATCGCGTTTGATTTTGTACCTAACATTTGTTTAATATGTAAACCTGACGATTCCAAGTGCCTTAAATAAGACCAACGGTTGATGAGAGAACAATAAACAATGTACTTATCGTAGGTACTCATTTGCTTTTTACCCACAATGATAGAGTATGAAAAGATTTAGTACATGATCTTTCCAAACATGTCTCGCAATATTTCTCGAAATTTTGCTTCAAAATTGCTCTATAATAACACAGAGTAACACGTAAAATATAGGTATACAAAGTAGTTTGGCAGAGTCTAATTTCGGGATGTTGGGCCGCTAATTAAAAAATGAATAAATAGTACGATAATTAAAATGAACCTAAACCCTTCTCATTGAAATATGTATTAAAATGAGACAAAATGCATAACATATTACGTCAATAGAATGTGTCTAGGTCTAGGAGGAGTATGTCCTCTAAATTATAATATATCCCCGCTATATTCAGAGGTTTCAATGAGAAAATACCTCCAAAGACTAATGACAGTATACAACTGACTGAAAATATGCTGGACGCGAAATTCCTGATTTCGTAACTACGGGATTTATTTTTTCAACTTTTTTAAAATTCACTTGATCTGTTGTTGTCTCCATATCTTGAAATAGAATTTTCAATCATTTCCTGACTAGCTAGAACTCTGAAACTTTCACCAATTGTAGAGTAGGGACATGGTTGGCGCATTTGGTTAAGGCGGCGGGAGGTGTCAGGTTCAAACCCCGGCGCTGGCGATGTATTGTAGACTTTGCGATAGGTGCAGGGTTTTAACCTAGTGCAAGGTGTGCAGAAAAGTATTTGGATTTGTGTATGAAAGCCCAAATCCTTTTTTTTTTAGTAAACCAAGTTACATCACGATTCTGTACCGCAATGCATCAGCCTTCGGCAGAGACAAAAAATATATATAAAACATTTGAGGGATCTAAGGGTTATGTGGGGTCATGTGTAGTATCGTATTAAGTTGCTTTGTTGCAAGAAATTCAGATCGAAAGTCAGATTTTGCCCTCCAGCTCAAGCCATTCGGAGACACCGAGTAGGAAGATCAAGTGTAAATGTTGTTGAGATAAGATAATTCGGAAGAATGCGTGCAATGCATGGAAAAAACTGATGACGTCACAACTTGTGGGAAGCAGACGTAAGGGAGAAATATTCCCAGTGTTTGTCACCGGTTTGTGACGTCACCTCATTTCTCGGTTTCGGGTACAGTAAGGTATCTGTTTTGAAACAAAATCGTGCGTTTCGAGGGATTTCATTCAAATTGTACTTCATGATGGAATATTTTTCATTTTTCACTGAAAAAAGTATCAGGCAAACAGGAAAAAATCCTGGTAACTTCCGTCCGTTCATAACTGCCGTGTTGTTTGTAGCAGGAGTAGGAGGTATATGTAGGATGTAGGTATGGGAAGGACGTCACGTGTGGAACCAATTAGTGTGGAATTTAATAGTCAGGCTTATGTTGGAATGTTACCAGGAGAGCAGAATCTGGGGGTTAAAATTACACAGGAAAAAATAACATAGGAAAAATAATACGGGAAAAATATTACAAGAAGAAATGACAAATTTTTATTCGAAATTTATTAGGCAGGTATACGCTAAATCACTCGCGAACGGGTGGAGACCAATATAGAAAAAAAATATAAGGTCAGTTGGGGCAAGTGCGTTCTATTTTTTTATGAGATGACTTTGCCGTTGAATTGTCACTTTAATTCAAATATTGGGCAGTTAAAAATTATAACTACATAAACTTTAAGTATTTTACTCTTTATTTATAGTGCTTTCCATAACTTTCTCTTATATTTTATACACTTTTTATAGTTTTTTCTACAACGTGTCTTCTGGACGCACTTCCCCACCACATGGGGCAAGTGCATCCTTTGCAAATAAAACTCCCAATGATGTGTTTTCAGGCACTTGTTTAGTGCCTGAAAACACATCATTGGGAGTTTTATAAGTACAATTATGTTGTCATATTAATATTGATAAAATTCACATTTTTTAACGGCACATAGATTAGATGGATCATTGAATTTAACTATAAAATATACCTTCATAAAAAAGTTATGATTTTTATTCGAATTTTGAGATATCTCTGTATTTTGTTCACCAAAATTGTAAATAGAATAAATAAATAAATAAAATGTAAGTACTTACTAGAAAAATAAATAAAATGTACTAGACTATATTGCATAGTGTCTTCTAAATCATTAATAAATTTTGAATAAAATTGTAACTGTGTTATTTTTTCCGTGTGATATTTTTTGCGTGCTATTTTTTCTCGTGTTCTCGTACTATTTATTCTCGCGACACCGAAACTGGCAGGGAAAATTATTGTCACTAGAGTTTCATCAACCGTTAAAAAAAAGAAAAAACAGGTATCTAGGTATATCCACATTATTTTTCAACATACCGTCCACGTAGGATTAAAAACCATATTTTTATTAGTAGGGTGTTATGGGATAGAAGTATGCACATACTTTGTGTAGGTAGGTATTTTTGCAATATGGCAACATTCAAAAGTTTTTAAACCTGTGTGTGTTCCATTTTTTTGGAGACTTTGTTCGAAATTTGAAAATGTTTTTTAAAACGACATTGCCAGGTGTTATTCTGACCAAGTTTTTTTCTAATTACACTCTATATCAGTGGCGAAAAGTTGATTTTTTGTATTAAATATATGTAGAAGGGAAGCTGGACTAACCTTTTTTAGTGCATATTGTTAGATTAGACCTAAATATTTCATTATCCTAAATCAAAAAGGTAACTCGGTGGGAATCGTGTTCTTTGGAACCTTCGCCACTGCCAGTGACGAAGATTGTATTTATGTAGCGGGGGGTCTGGGGATGACATTTTTATTATGCCTCATCCACATGCTGTCCGTCCTTCCACGAGTCCCGCGCGAATGAGTAAAAAGGCGTTAACCGTCGGTTACGTATACTATACAGTTCAAGACAATCACCTCGTCCGTACGTCCTTTTACTCATTCTCACAAAACTCGTGGAAGGTCGCCGAGCGTGAAGCGGCCCCATTACATTATGTCAGATTATATCATCCTTAATAATCATACATCGTAAAGTGGAGGCCATGGGAAAACAGAAGAGGTGTCGGGAGGCCCCAGAAAAGAAGGGCGGATGACGTGACCTCGGTAACGGGTAGGCAGTGGGTCAGAAAGGCGAGAGATAGACAAAACTGGAAACAAATGGAAGAGGGACCAAGGCTGACGAAGAAGAAGAAGGATAAAAAAATGCAGGTAACTGGATGGGAATTGAGTTCTTAGGCATCGTCGCCCCTGATAGGAAAGTACCTCATTTAGAATTTTTCATCCCTCACGCCCCTTGATATATTTTCATTAATTTCAAATGCGAATTCAAAGGATTGAACATAAATCTTTTTTTATATAATTTAGGTAGTTATTTACCTACGTACGTATGTAAAAAAATCTAATATTCGAATATGTGGCAACATGCCTTCATGCGGCCATAATCATTATGATCAAAAGGTACGAAAGCTTTATATGATGAAAGTACTTACATTGGCATGTAGGTACGATAGGTTAGTACCTTTTTATATTACGCCTGATGCGTGCTCGATATATCAGGTGTCACTGCATTGACGAGAGTGCGTATATCAAAATTTTGCACTACTGCATATAAAATCACGGTATACTTCAATTGTGGTGGAACCAATGAATACCTTCTCTCTCTCTCTCTCTCTCTGTGTGTGTGTGTGTGTGTGTGTGTGTGTGTGTGTGTGTGTGTGTGTGTGTGTGTGTGTGTGTGTGTGTGTGTGTGTGTGTGTGTGTGTGTGTGTATATGAAAACACACAACTGATAAAACATTCTCTTTGCGCAAACATTTTAGTCCAGTAAAATAGTCCTAACTTTTCTATTATGTTGTTAGTATTGGTCCTGTAATGTTAATTCCAAAAATATGGACGTTTCTGGAAGCCGCGTCCAATTCAGTGATGAAAAAACCAAAATTTGTTGCTAGGTGCCTACCTACATTAAGGCTATATTTTTTCAAAATTCTTCCTAAACGGTTGGTTTTACAGAAAAAAATCATAGGTTTCTCAAATCTCAACCCACTATGTAAAAAAATAATTGATTGAGATACAGGAACTCAAAAACAAAATATTTTTTCTCTATAAATGAATATTTTTAACATACGGTTATTCGTCATTCCATCCATTTATATACTTACCCAATATCACATACATACGTACCTATACATCATCAACGTAATCTTTAGAAAGGGAATATTATTCCCCGTATAAACCAACCTTTACTACACCATCATATAGAACAGTGGTTCCCAAACATTTAATTTCGCGTACCACACACGAAATTATAAATCAGTTACGTACCACTGTTAAAAAAAACATTCAAAATGGTTAAGTAATAAAAACTGCAACAACTGTTTATGACAAAATTATCATTTATTAATTACTGGAAAAAAAAAAACAATATTCTTAGTGCGAAAAATGGTGCTGCATGTTCGAGACAAGATAGGAAATATCTGGCTCAGTTTTACTTAATTTTAAGCGCAAATTTGGGTCTACGTTAAGCTTATTACGATATTTGTTTTTTTTATTATCAACATAGCAGAAAATCCGCTCTCACAGAGATACGTGGTTGTAATAATGGTCAGAAACAGTAATGCTTTTCTGGGAAGCGATGGATATTCATTTTTGACTTTTAGCCAAAATTCACACAGCTCTACTTTGTTGAATTTTGAAGAAAACGTTTTATCTAATTATTTACTGTGTATGTCTTATGGCCATGGCTGCTTGCGTACCACCTTAATAATTGTCGCGTACCACTGGTTGTACGCGTACCATAGTTTGGGAATCACTGATATAGAATATAATATAATATTCCCAGCAGATGTAAACGAACCTTTATAATACGTAATATCCCAAACACGTGGTGCGTATGAAAATTACCTTTCTCTCTGATTTATGCGTAAATCACTTTTTTTTTCACATTTTATTTTATCTAATTCAGTGCTTTGCAGTCAAAATCAAATCAGAGATAGCTGCGTCTATGTGATGTAGGTAGGTACATAAGTATTAGAGATATGTAAAAAAATAAAATTAAAAGCAGTGTTTAAAATCTTTCACAGACTTTGAATTTATTTAAATGGGGACTAGTTTACCTGCGGAGACCTCCGTCCAGCCAATTCAAAGTCCGCATACTAGTCACCGTATTTAATAAATTCAAAGTCTGCGGAAGATACTAAACACTGTTTTTTTATTTTAATTATATTGTACCTGATGAACTTCTACCAAAACATTCGGACAAAACACTCAACATTATTATGCCAGAATCTTTTTATGAACCACAAACGATCTAAGTATGTAAAAAGTTTTTTTGAAATGCATCCGCGTTCATCGAAATAAACCAAAATATACATAATCTTGTGCACTTCACATTAAGTTAGAAAAGCTTGTGTCGTGAAGAGGAGTGAGTAGGTTGCGTACGAACCACAAAAAAACCCAACAAGTTTTATTTTAAATGAATCTGGGTTTATCCAAATATGTGTTCACAATTTCAAGGTGCTGGGATATTGAAAAGTTATTGCAATTTGGAGAGGAAAATGTAGACCCAGACACTAAAAACAACGACAGATGAAGTTAAATAATATCGTCAACCAAAGTTCATTGTACAGCTGCTTACAATACATCGGTCATTGAACCCAAGCGACTAAAGTCAAAAAGTAACAAATATTTTTATTATAATTCATATGTCACAAATCGTTACCTAGGTATAAATAACAATAATATAACACATTTATATTGTGACAAAACCCCCACCTATAGAAATAATTTTTGAGTTGGGTGTAGGTAAGTAGCAGGCGCGAAGCTACCAAAGAACACGATTCCCATCGAGTTACTTTTTTTTTTTTTTTTTTTTTTTTTAAACGGCAATCCACCCGTCAACGAGTGACTTATGCCATACACGATATTCTATTATGCTACAAGTTTAAAAGATTTAAATCGGGGCAACATCCTATTACATTATCAATAATATACTCACACTCTTCTGTCATTATGTTTAAGGCAGTTGACAATGCTGTGGTATATACGAGGAGAGTTTGTGGATAATAAGTATTCGATACTCAAAGGAAAAGTCGTACAATGTTCCTTAATCTCCTCCAGAAACAGAGAGTTATCAATTAACGGACAGTTGAAAAATACATGATTGAGGGATTCCTCTTCCTCTCCACACTCGCACATGGGGGAAGCAAACACTTTGATTCTGTGCAGATGAACTGCCACACAGCAGTGGCCGATTCTCATTCTACACACTTGAGATATCTCCACTTTCTTATACGCATTTCTTTCATACCAAGGCTTTCCGGGAAACTCTGACTGTATACGCCTATAATGGGATCCGGCAATCGATTCTCTCCAAGCGACTTCCCAGCTTTTGTTTATTTCCTTAATTATAACTAGTTTTCTGTCGTTGAAGCTCGGACTGAGAGTGGGTATGGTATATCCCGAGTCACAGGCCTCCTTGGCCAGGCAATCCACAGTTTCGTTTCCCTTTATTCCAACATGAGATGGTATCCAGGCCACAACTATTTCAATATTACGATTTTTTGCGATATAAAATAGGTGCTTTATCGATGAATATAAATCGTCCAAAGGACAAGCCTTGCCGTTATTCATAAGTCTTTTGACCAAACTAAGTGAATCTGTCAGAATAATAGATTGTGGAATAGATCTGTTTATTACTTCCGTTAATGCTTCTCTCAGAGCGACGCATTCGGCCGAGAAGATTGAAAATTCACATGACAATTTAACTTTTTTTTCCACTCCCAAGGAGGGAATAATGAACGAGGCGCCACATCTATCCTGATACTTTGAACCATCGGTAAAAATTTGGATGTGGTTTGGCCATCTGGACTCCATTTCTGAGCAAAATTTTTGATTCACGAAGGAGGGGTCAGTCCACTTTATAGATCTGTCTAATCCTAGTCCTACGGACTCGAGAATAGTTGGAATAGCCACTGCTGCATTGAATGAAATTGAGAAGAGAGGAGGGACAGCGTTAGAAGAGATGGTAAAGTTTGCATTGAAATATGAGAGACATTTTACCAAAGTAGGCGGGGCTTTGTTACGCCAGAATCGATGTTCATTACATAAAATGAGAAGACGATTAAGAATAGCTTTAATTGGATGAGTTGGGTTGTTTATTCGTTTTATAAGATAATTGTAAGAGAGATATTCTCTCCGAAGCGATAGAGGCATTTGGTTGCACTCCATCTGTAGAGAAACGATGGGTGAAGAACGCATCGCACCCAGAATAAGACGAAGGCACTTGGACTGAATTCTCTCTAACTTAAGAGTAAGATAATTTGGTAAGGGCTCCAAGACGATAGCAGCGTAATCTAGGTGACTTCTTACAAGGGCATTATACAGAAGTTTCATTGTTGAAGGGTGGGAGCCCCACCATACTCTCGATATAGATCGAAGAACATTAATTCCCTTTTCACATTTTTTAATTACGTGCTCAATATGTATGTTCCAAGACAATTTTCTCTGTAAGAAGACGCCGAGGAACCTTACATGATCCTGAATCGGAATTTCAGAGTTATCAATTACGACTGAAATATCAGGGATTTTATGTTTTCTGGAGAAGATCACAATTTGGCTTTTGGAAGGTGAAAGGTCCAAACCATTGTGTTCGGTCCATGATTTCATAGCTAGAATGGCTCTTTTTAAATTAAATACAGCAGTGGTGATGGACTTGTGACTACAGTACAAAACGAAGTCGTCCGCATATTGTAGGATCTGACAGTTAGATGGGATAAATATTTGAATATCAACGGTGTATATGTTAAACAATATAGGACTTAGGACTGATCCCTGTGGAAGGCCTTTGTAAATAGTTCTTGTATATGTTCCAGAAGAATCCTGAACCACGATCTGTCTTTCGCATAATATATTGAAGATCAGCCTGGTAATCGAGCACGGAATGTTTAGATCTAGTAATTTGTTTTGAAGAGTAGGAAGTAAAACATTATCATACGCGCTTGCGATATCCAAAAAAGCCGATGCAACCGTTGACCCCTTGGTATGGGCCAAGCGTACGTCAGATACGAGTGTTGAGATATTGTCCATACATGAATATGTCCTGCGAAAGCCGAACTGCCATGGTGGGGCCAAAGAATTACCCTCCATATGCCACTCCAGTCTTAACTTCAACATTCGTTCCAGAATTTTAACGAAACACGAAGAGAGAGCTATAGGTCGATATGATGAACTTAGATCAGGATCTTTTCCTGGTTTCGGGATAGGAACGATCAGTTGTCTTCGCCACTCTGGTGGAACTGACCCAGATTTTAAAACTGAGTTATATAATTTCAATAGTAATGACAAAAGTCTTTCTGGAGCGTTGCGGAAGAAGGAGTAAGGAATATCATCTATACCAGGGGATGAGTCTCCAGCGGATTTAATAGCCGCTAGAAGTTCGTCATAGCTAAAAGGTGATTCTATTTCTGATATTCCAAGAGGTAGAGATGCTGGAGATGGTAATTCCCGGATATGTGGCACGTAGGGAGGTGCCAATCTGTCCACGAACCCATCGAGCCATAATTTATGCTGAGAGTGACTCACGACTGAAGACAATGATCTACGAAATCTTTTTATGGATTCCCAGACACTACCGATAGGAGCAGCAGGGGACAGTGACTCGCAAAAATTCTTCCAACCTTGTCTTTTCTTTCTTCTTAGAGTTCGTTTCGCATTAGCTTGCGCCTTCTTGACATTCAAGTAATTCGTCTGGTTCATATCTCTTCTGTAAGTTCTCATTGCTTCTTTTCTTTTGACTATAACCTCAGAGCACTCCTCATCCCACCATGGAGGGGAGTTGGCTACTTTAAAACCTGGTCTTTTCTTTGGAATCGAAACATCTGCGGAGCGTTTAAAAATTGAACATATGACTTCAGGTAATTCATTGATTGAGTTTTGGGATTCGTTTAGAGACAGATTATCCAATTCCTCCTCAACTTGCGCCCCAAAGAGGCTCCAATCTGCTCGTTTGGTATTGTAGCCCCTAACTTGACTCCAGCGAGAGGTTAATTTTTCAATATTCCTATCAACAATCATAATAATTGGATAGTGGTTACTAGAGTGGGAGTCCTCTAGGACTGACCATTGAGAGAGTGGAGCAAGGTCGGGAGTACATATAGATAAATCCACTGCGCTAGGTTGTTGATTGGGTAGAGGAACAAGAGTGGGGGAACCGTCGTTCAGAATACACAAATTGTTATCGTCAACAAATTCCAGCACTCGATTGCCGTAAGAATCATTGCGCTGATTACCCCAGGAAGTGGAATGAGCGTTAAAATCGCCAAGAATATAATAGGGATGGGTAAATAGAGGCAAGATTGAATTCCAGTAATTCAGATCGATTGTTGTTCTCGGTGGGATATACACTGATACGAAGATCGTATTCGATATTAAGGCTGCAACAATTTGAAAATTATTATTTTGAGGAAGGGGGATTTGAGATACAGGGAGGTTAGAAGAGATTAGTAAGGCGGCACCAGCATAGCCATCTGCGCGATCATCGCGCAAAACTGAATATCCTGGGACTCTAAACTCGGAGCCAGGATCGAACCATGTCTCAGAGATAGCCGCAATTGATACTTTATAAGAATTAAGGATATGAAGAAGTTCGATTTTATGTGCAACAGCGCTCCTGCTGTTCCACTGAAGTACGGTTAATTTGTTACTTAGATTGATAGGGGCCATTTTGAATAATTAAATTTTGTAACAATGGAATAATTGATGCAGCGTTGGACGGTAGGCTAGATGAGGACAAAATTTGTAGGAGAAGTTGAGTAATTAAATTTATGGTGGATTTAATATCACTCGAAGGTTCGGAATAAGAAGTAGGTACATCCAATGAATTAGACGGACCTGGGAGAGCACATCCATTTTTTGAGTGTAGGATCTCACCGTTTGTGTAAAAAAGTTGTGCGTTATGGTTTTTCAAATCGATGGATGGTGTCGTTGGAGGAGATTTACGAGGAGAGCGGGACCTTGGACGAGAGTAACTGACTACGACAGGGGTTGAAGCGGTTTTTTCGGCATAGCTTGCAATAGCAGGAGGGTGAATAATAGACGCTTGCTTATATGAAATGTTATCCATCGCCATTGAGTGTTTGATGTTTTTCTGCCTCGTAAACTCAGGGCAGTTTAAGTCTGACGCTGCATGTTTGCCCTTACAATTTACACAGGACCGACTAACTGTTAAGCATGTTTCGCTAGCGTGAGAGTCTCCACATTTATAGCAACGAGGTGTGGAACGGCACATATTCTTCGTATGCCCGTATCTGCAGCAGTTGTAACATAAAATAGTTGGAAATATGTATTGCTCTACCTTAAGTGAATTGTGGTAGAAGTAAACATTTTGAGGGAGGGTTTGTCCCTCAAACATTACCACTACGGAGCGTGAAGGTTTCCACACTGGTGATCCAGTCGTGGAATCCTTATAATTTAACCTTCGCACTTTTAACACTTTCATATTCCCAGGGACGGCCAGATTAGCGCATATCTCTTCCACTTCGAAGTCCGTGGAGATATTTCTAATTAAACCCATTTTTGTAACCTTAAATGAAGGCACATAAGCTTTTAAATTATTTTCAATTATGAAAGTAGAAGAAATAAAGTTATTTGCGGAAGCAGGTGAATTAAATTTTATAGAAATTTTGTTGCGGCCCTCTGCTTGCACTCCACCCAGGGAAATTCCATCGACCTTATTTTTAAACAATATACTGCCAAAGGTCATAGAATGTAGCGGCTTTGCCTCTACATTGCTCTGTACGAAGACGATGTACGGTCCTGGAGAACTATTACTATATTTTAGCGAGTCAGCAATCGGATTGGGTCTTGGATTCTTAAGTGCGGAGGGGTCCTCCGCCGACACATCACACGGCCTCCCCCGTTTTCTGGGGTCGGGGGGTTCCAACGAACCCTCCATCGCCCCCGCCACTCAGCCGTCGTACAAAACTAATAATATAAAATATAAAACGGTAATATAAAAAAGAAAAATTAAAATAAAATGGAAAAACAAAAATAGGGGATACCAATCACCCTTAATGATTTTTAAAATACGAAAATAATAATGTTGATTCCAACTTGTATATTCTTGTAAGAAACACAAAACACTACCAAAAACACTACTACGATACGACAACACGATGCACGTGTTCACTGTAAGAACAACCTAGCGGGAATGCCCATCGAGTTACCTTTTGGAAAAAATAATAGCTATAATAGTGTCTAATCTGACGAAATCCCATAAGAAATGTTAGCCCCGGCTTCCCTTCTGCATAAATCTACCCTTCGCCACTGGTAGGTAGGTAAGTATCTATTTTTACCTCCTAAAATCGCTCCTGTATTTGTGTAAAACGTTTGGTAGTTTGGTTAAAATAAAAAAAAATCTATTCATATTGTTATGGGGCCGCTTCACGCTCGGCATCCCTCCACGAGTTTTGTGTGAATGAGTAAAAGGACGTACGGACGAGGTGATTGTCTTGAACTGTATACGTAACCGACGGTTAACGCCTTTTTACTCATTCGCGCGGGACTCTTGGAAGGACGGACAGCATGTGGATGAGGCATTTACATCTCCCCCGTGCCGAGCATTTATTATTTTTTCATTGTAATATTTTTATAAGAGTGTGTCACCCCTGTGTACACCTATTGATTACTATAGGATGTTTCAAAATAAAATATTCGATCAACTATGAACTTTCGTGTAAACTAGGAAACTGAAAACACAATATTTTTTCTGCTTTAAACTTTATTATTAAAAAAAATATAACAAAATATCGAAGATGGTCAAAAAATATAAAAAAAATGGTTAGGTAGCAGAGATTGCAGTACTGCGAAAAGCTCGCCATAGTGAAAAATATTTTGGCATATTACTTATCATGTTAACATATTCCTGTATATTTTAGTTCACTTAAAAGTTTAAACAAATAAATATATGCAGGTTTTCACGATGATCCATATATAGATTTGTTTTTCGGGTTGATCGTGTGATGTGATCAGATGATCCGATGTCACAATCCGTGACCAAGGCGGCAGTAGGTTTGCCGAAACGTCGGATCATCTGATAACATCACACGATCAACCCGAAAAACAAATCTACAAATAATTAACTAGTTTAAATAAGAATTTTCATGATGCTCCGATGAAATTTATATCTAAAAGTGTTTTTTTTTTAATCTATAGAGTGTTCTGATTTATTAAAAGAGTGCGATGAACAATAGCATCACCCTCTATATAGATACTTTGTACAATATATTAATGTAGGTAAGTAATAGAAAGTCCCTTCAATAATATGTACAGGTGCCATATGGGACTATTAAATTATTTTTCTTTTGTGTCCTCACGGGCTTTATTACTGGCTGGGCTGGCCTGGGATAGGATGGGGTATTTAGGCAATATTACTATGTAAGTGTTATATTCTAAATGAACATGTGTTGTCAATGTAAATGGTCTACCTTGTTCAATAACAGGAATAATAAAGTTTGGTCAACAACATTTTTGTGTCCTTTCGTCTCATCTATAAAAATAAAACGCCAGTTTTTTTCCAAGTATTTCCATCTGGATTGAAACTGATCAATCGACTTTTATGCCAAGTTGTTGGTATCTCATCTATATGGAGTGATATTTTTCTGAAGTCAGGGAGAAACAGGATTTTCCAGATGAGTCTAAAGACATCAAAAGATTTAGATATCAACTGAAAAAATAATTTGATCTTTGATTTTGAAGGTTTTACTTTGTGGCGACATTATATTATAATTAAAACAATATGAATTTGTTTACACCACTTTTATTTTGACCAGAGTCAACATGTTTCGGGAACAATGTTCCCTTCTTCAGGACTTATACAAGAATGATTAATTGATTAATTGTATAAGTCCTGAAGAAGGGAACGAAAGGGTTCCCGAAACATGTTGACTCTGGTCAAAATAAAAGTGGTGTAAACAAATTCATATTGTTTTAATTATAATAATTTGATGTTGGAGAACTTGTTTTGTGAATATCTCCATCTCATGAGTGCCATGAACTAATTTAGGCTCCAGTTATAATAAATTAATACAAAAAAGTATATTTTTAAATTATGCAAGAGATCTGCGAAATGAGTGCATTTTTAGGGGCTTTATAAATTGGGTAAAAGTTTGTGTTCATATTCAACAGTTCCGTTTTGGTAAGGTTACCTCTTTGAGATCGCAAAAGATTGGTTTAAACTTCGACTCGCATATTGCCATTAAACAGAGTTCATAAATATATTCTAGGGTCAAACTATTCAGAACTTGAACAGATATCAAGCCATAGTAACAGTAGACCATCATTGCAAAATATCTACGAACCTTTTGCGTAGATATTTTAAGAAAAATGCCTCAAAAACATCGAGTTAAGTGATGCATAAAATACTTTACTTTCGTATAAAAAGAATTAACCTTTTAATCCCTGATGCCAAGAAACAAGCATCACAAATTATTTCTCTCGAACAATAATACTTTAATAGTACTTATCTTCTAATACAAAAGTAATGTAAGTATCATTATATTTACACAAGATGCACTTAACTCGGAGAAGACTTATTATTATGACTTCTCTTCAGGAGAACAAGCGATCTTCTTTTAACGCGAGTATGATTGTCAACGCAAAAAGCGTTAACCGGACATTACAAAACTGTAATGATATGTAGAATCTGTGTTCCAAACAAAAACTAAAATAGTTTACTCTACATTTCTTGCATTTTATTGTATTGTTTTGAGTGTCCTATAATAATCAACTATTCGTAAACTTCCATAAGCCTTTTGTCATTTCTTTTAGCAATGAGTAGGAATTATCACTTAGTTTGATGGGAATTTTGGGGAAATCTATAGGTAACGACAAGGGCGAATAACTTGAGAAATATTATTTGTTTATTTATTTATTTTTTACGTGAACATTGTATGAATGTCATTGAACAAGATAATTCACATTTTTGACCCCAACAACCTTCAGATACCCTTAAACGGTTTTCAGCTTTTTCGTCTCTGTATAAGGCTAATCCAATGAGGTTCATAAGGAACGTTGTGTCATCTAGTTTACACAATTGGTGAAAGTTTCAAAGCTGGTTTGGAAATGATTAAAATTCTATTGCAAGATTTGGAGAAAAATTCAAGTGAAGTTACGTGGTAAAATAACCCAACTATGACGTCACGGTAATTTTCTACGGTATTTAGTTTCAAAATCGCATGTACATCGCATGATAAAATGGGAAAAATAAGGTTTTTTCAATTTTTAGGGGTTAATTTTGCTTCAATCATAAACTTGTACGGTTATTCCCTAGATTTTAATGCATATTATCACTTAGAAATAAAAAAATATTAGAGGTGTTTTTCACAAATTTTTACTTCGAGATTTAACGTATCTACTTTATTTTTTCCAAAGCATATTTAGTAACGGTTGTTAAGATCGAAGGTCTCCCGTTTTTAGAAGTTTTTGAAATGTCAATATGCATATTTTTAATGAGACGTTTCGCCTGGGAGACAGTGTACTAAACAGTAAAAGCTCAGTGCATTCCCATTATAAAATGTATTATGAATCTCAGTATTTCCACGTGTATAATAGAACAAGACACGTGGCTTGCTTCTTCTTCTCCTTCATGGCGACCATTGTCAAATAGAAATAATAAAGGTTTCTCTAATGGACATTTACAATAAATAATTTGCCCTCACTATTGTGTAACGAGCACAATACAAAAAAAAGAATATGACTAAAGTGGACTTGAGGTGAGTTTGCTCTAAGGGAGAAAAATAATTATTATTGTATTTAACAGAGAAAGGGCGGCAATTTTTTTTGCAGTTATCTCAACAGATATACAGCGAAGGATGGATTTTCCGTCAGGTTTATGACTGATCGTAGACTGGCTTAATGTGATCACTTGATTTTTTTTAGAATTCCCTTTTGATTTTTTTTTCTATTTTAGTGATAAGTTTTCTTCCATTTCAGAATATAGACCTCTCTTTATCTCTTTTATCTCAGAATCACAGTCACCACAAAAGTTCGTCAAATTATAATTTGAAACAATATTTTTGACATTCTGTTCCGAGTGTCTTGTTTGTGTTCTTAAAACTTTCGTAAGTCAGTTTCATTAGTTTCTTTTTCAGCAATGAAGTTTGCCACCTACACCTACTGAGATACTGTTCTCAGCACAGTTTGGATAACTGGAAGGAATTCAAACATGGAACTACAGGCTCATCAAAATTATGGCATGATTTTTATTTGCCGCCATGTAAAATATAACATAAAAAATGTTATGACTGTTTAAAAATATTTCCTAACTAAATAACATTGCAACAATTTGGAAAGCGAAATGCTAATTTGGTCAGCAATTTGTCTAAACAAACCCCTGCAATAAAAGAAAAATAAACAAATTCTCGATACTTGCATTTAGCATCCTTTAGTCTCTTAATGCCTGATGCATCATTAGCGGGAGATCATTAAATTGACGAACGTGACATAGATGAAACTAGATAAATAGTTGTATCCGGGACTAACATAATACGCGAAATATATTAACAAAAAGAGTGCATCATTAATTCTATGGATCATTATTATTTTATGGCAACAGGATCCTGTTATGGAAAAAAAACTGCGCGACATACTAAGTAAACTACTGTACTAACAACTATCACCATAAAGCATTCGGCTCAAAGGAAAACATTGCACGCGTCTAGCACACGACCGTTAAGTTCCAAATTCAAAAGGTGAACAGTATTCAAAAAAAGAAGGGGGAATAATATTAATAATATGACACTACAGAACTATAAATCATTCGAACAAAAAAATGTATAAACGCTGATTTAGTAAACAACGCTGGGATTGAATAGGTTAACGAAATTGAAATATGGCATTTTTCTTTCAAAGTGAATGAACGGGTAAATGACAATAATTCTAATGGTCAACAGTAGGTTCTACTAGTTTGACGAGTTTTCGTATTAAACAATGAGCATTGATTTAATCATGACTGAAGAAGGACGAATCAGGGTTGAATGCAGTGGAAATGAGATCGTTGAGAAGAATGTGTGGGAAAATATTGTGAAAAGGGATAAGAAATGAGGTCATTTAAGAAATAAGAGTGACTGTAAGACGGGTGTGGTAACTAGAATAAAAGTGAATAAGTCTTGATGGTTTCAACATGTTGAGAGAATGAATGATGATATAATGAAAGAAGAGGTAAAAGGTTTAACTTGCTAGGTATATTATGCCGAGCTGAAATGAATTGAAGTGAATTACGAGTTGAATCGTTTATTATTATTTTTAAACTGTAAGCATTGTGTTTTGTGTTATTTATATTTTTTATTATTTAATATGTGTTTTTTTATTTTTATTTTTTATTTATTTATTTATTTATTACACATGGAACAGATACAGTCACAAAAACAAACATTGACAGGTACATTAGTAAAAAATATCAATACACAAGACCAATAACATTTCCTGCTTAACAATTCTGGTCACTATAGTGTAAAGTGATCACATCAAGCCAGTCGACGATCAGTCATAAGCCTGATGGAAAGTCCATCCCTTGCTGTATATCTGCTGAGATAACTACTTTTTAAGTCAGATATTACTTTGCAAATTACTGTTCACATTGCAAAACATTTTTCCCACACAACCATTGAAGATTCTACTCGTACCTACATAATACTCTGATTCATCTCGTCGATATGGATGTTTATCTGCTCCCCTCGTATTATCATACATAGGTAGGGTAGGTATAGTTGCAGTAGTATTGTGATCATGGGGTTGTTTCATCCACCCCTCCCAGTCATATATCCCAATAAGCGTCCATTCAAGGTTAATTGATTATACCTTTTCATCAGGTTCACTCTATGGTTTGACTCTCAGCATGGGACCAATGAATACGACAAAGTGTTTTTTTTTCTCTGATGGGGGAGGACTTCTAATGAAACGATGACAAAACAGCGTGCATAGAGTTCTTAAGTCAAGCAAGCTGGAAACGTAGCGACTTGGGATGACAGAAGATTGGAAATGAAGGAGCAATCACATCAAGAAGAAAACTTAGAGAGCGATGGAAAAAGAAATAAGACGGACTTGAGCCACCAAAGATACTGTACCATGAAACAGAATGAGAAAGATATTCTAGGCAAACAAAATAGTCAAAATCCAGAAAAAATGATATTTACCTATAAGGTATAAACGATTATTTATTTAATGTTGGGATATTATCATCAGACTGAAATGGCAATGGGCAGGATATGTTGCAACACAAGACTCCACAAGATGGACCCCTAAAATTTTAAGATGGAGACCTTGGGAAAATAAGAGAGGCATCGGACGACCTCAAAAAAAATGGTCCGACGACATAGTCGCTTTGGGGATAAAAATTGGCTGCAAGCAGCAACTGACAGAAAGAAATGGAAGAGTATCTAAGAGGCCTATATCCAGCCGTATAGGGCAGAGAGCTGACGAAGAAGATTATTAAGGTAGGCGTGAAAATGGTTCTACCCGACAAAATCTATGAGGATACTTGCAATTAAAAAAAATACCCAAAAGTGCGAGGTAAATAAGGTTCCATGTCTGTTTAAAACTGATCTCATTTTTATCAACATTTGTGTATTGTTCTGAAACTAGCCGAAAAATCCATTCTTCGCTGTATATCTGTTGAGATTACTACGTCTAGCAATTTTGATGAACGTATACGACTTTGTATACAAATCTCTAATACAATACAAATTTAATACTAGGATATTTCCTACAAAACATTTTATCCTACCTCACATCCTATCTTCTCTATTCCTTTTTCCTATCCAATTTCCTTTTATTTGAAGGCCCCCCGTGGTCATCGCATGATATTCATGTGGGTTAGCACCAACTGTCATACTGTATCATAGTGTCTCATTGTATGTGGTATCACACACACCACCTAGATTTGTTAGATATGTGAAAATATACCAGACACTGTACAGGACGACCTCTATTTTATTCCAATAGAATTTTAGATTTTTATCGTTTGAATTTTCGCCAGGAAGACAACCGAAGCGATGGAGAGACAGCTGGAGTTCCACATCATATGAGAACAATCCTGTCAATACAGGCTCGCTGAGTCGATAGACACGACTTCAGAAGAAGAAGAAGAATTTCAGCAATACGTGAATCTCTGTACGCATTCAAGTAATAAATGCCAGAATATAAGTTCACTAAGATGAGCTTATCCCAGTGCTGCGATCCCTGTCAGCTAAAACTCAATTACATGATTGCCTATACAAAAAAATACAGAGAGAAGATAAAAAAAAAACGTAGAAAAGTAAAAAAAACCAAAATATAACAAAATGCCTGTATCTGTGCATGTCAGGACAGAGGGATAGAAAGGATGAAAAGGGGCAGTGTAAGGGGGTTAGTGAGAGAAGATGCTTCCTATTATGATTTTGGAAAGACCAAGTTTGAAACTAGAACTGAATTTAACAAATTTTGTAAAATGTTTTACTTCCACTATTTTCTTTGAACACACAATCCAAAGATCTTTCGAAGCTTAGAGCTTCATCTTCAGTGGCTTTTTATGAACTCGCCTTTTATGAAGAACGGCTTTTTGAATCTTTTTAATCTTCTTTAAGAAATTGGGGAAACGTTGAATTTAAGGCCGATTTCCTCCGCTAGGAAAGGACGTATTGTAGTAGAGGTTTTTGTTGAGAATTTTGTGGAAATTATTATGAAACTAAGATAATTTTATTAGGAAATGTGTATTAAAATTTTTGGACAAGAATTAATACAATAATTTCTAAGGCATAATATGATTCTTATTATGTATTTAGGATACGGAGGATCTGTTAGTTTCATTGTTTGAAAATAAATTAACATAAGCTATTTACTAGCCAGCTAGCAAAATTAAGTCCTATATTGTTTCTAAAAACGTTTTCCTTGACCATATTGACATTTAAAAAATTTCTAAAAACGAGAGATCTTAGATCTCAACAACCGTTACTAAATATGCTTTTGAAAAAAATAGAGTAGATACATTGAATCTTTATCTAGGGAATGGCCTTAAAAGATTTTTTATATCTTGTATAGATTTCTAAAAAAAAATGCGATAAATACCTCTGATTTTTTTTTCGAAAGACAGAAAACTTTTTTCCCGAAAGTCGCAATGATTTTTTTTAGATCTAGTGAATGATTATGTCATCATTCATTCTTTCCACAAGCCTAGCTACCTGCCTACTTATAAATAAACTTAGCGTATTGGGTAAAAGAAACTGTAGAGCTGTATTTATTTCTGGCGGTACTCACAGATTTGCTGAACGATGTAAAGTAGAAAACATTTAAAAATAAATTTAACACGGTTCCTTAGCCTACCACAGAAGGGATGCACTATGGCAGAAATATGAGAAGATTAAAAAAAACACAGAAGAAAACTTCGACCTAAATATTTTGTTTTTTTTTTATTTCTAACATATAGGTAGCGAGATCGACAAATTTTACTCCAGAGGTAAACATCATAACTGCAAAATATTAAATTTACCTCTAGCTAGACAGTAGTTACCTGTATAGATATTAAATAATTAGCAACGAATGGTGCTGGTGAGGTCTTCTTCATATTTTTCGTCTGATCTCTTTTAACCATTGTACTTATATGTGCCATTTCCATTAAATATTTTAGTCCATTACGATTTCTAGATGTGTGTATAAGGATAGCGTGTATAACTCTCTGCCTACTTTTCAAGGGATACGGAGTAAAGAGATAGACAGGTAGAGATATGTTGTTTTCTGAAATACCTGAGTATGTTTGTAACTACCTACTTATTTCTTTGGTGCTATCCTGTAAATAATAATCATTGATAATGATCGTTGATCATTATTCTTTTTCCGCGTCAATATTTTGAAGTATATTCTATTGTCCTTGGCGTCACCTTGTGGATTTTGTCAAGAATCAGTACAATTATAATAACAAATTATTGTGGAAAAAAGTACACACAATTTTAACAGAATAATTAATTATTATATTTATATACTTACAAACTTATATAATTATTGTAACTTTGTGTGTAATTTTAACATCTGATTTCATAAATAATTAAATTTCTCATCAGGGCACCTCTCCCCTATACGTTCAACAGTCTCGATCGCCTGGCACAATTTGAGAGATACCTAGTACGAAAAAAATATTCTGAAGAATAGGTGTGTATTTCGTGAGTTAAGATAGTTTCCATCTGAGGTTAGGAAATGTGAAAAATCTTTTTTGCTTGATATAAATAAAGTAGTACGCAAAACAAAAACAAGAAAAAAAATACGAGAAAAAGACGATAATTCATATTGTTGTTCATGTATCATATCAAACTCACATTTTAATATGTCAAACGCTCGTAACAAGAACCTGCGAAAATATGCCACAATGTGGAAGATTATTTACGTGTTATTTTTTTCACGAAAATAAAAAAAAGTACGGAAAATGTTTTTTGACTTATAACCTTTTTCCTCCATGTTTGAAAGTTTGGGGAACGTTTGATTTATGCGTCTGGTGAATTGAAAGGCACTGGGTAAGTGGTATGATAGGGTAGCCCCCGTTTTCACCAACTTTTACCTAAGAAGGAGACCCCTAAGAAATTTCCATACAAAAACAGAGATAATATTCTATTTATTGACACGCAGGCCTACCAACCACACCCTAATTCCATACAAAATGCAACACGCAACTCACCTAGCCTGGGCAGAGATATTTGGGCACCTAACGTAGGATTTCAACTCCGGTGGGATAGAATAGGCCCGCACTCTTTTATGATAGTTTTCGCGTATCCAGCATAAATTAAGTGTTTGTAAAAGTACCGCAAGACATTTGACATATGTTTTTACACACATACAGCGCTTGTTAACTATCCCATTTTTGATATACCTGTCGTGACAGTTGTAGTCAATAAAATATATAAAAATTTCCATTTATGATTTCTTTCTAAAGTAAACAGGTAAATTTTAATTTAGGATATACCTACCTTGTAAATAAACTCTCTTTTGTTTTCAAATAAGTAGATTAGGCTCAACCTAGTGCACCAATGTGATAAAAAAAAATGAGTTAGAATGTGATAAATTCATGGCAGATCTTCTATAGTTATCTTCTATAATTAACTCGTTTTATTTTAATATTTACCAAAAGCAAATGTTCCAATCCTGACGTGTGTGTAGGACGTAGGTGTGTGTATGTATTTACCTATAAAAATATTAATAATAATATCAATAAACCGGTAACGGTGCTCCAAGTATCCGCAGGCGACGTTACGTTGGCCGGATGTGCACCGCACGCCGCTAACGAGCACCGGACAGTCGAGTAACAGCCGTTATTATTATTATTATTACTACCTATATCATTGTTGTTGTACAGATAGGTACCTATTTCCATTGTGGAGGGTTGTTTGTAGAAAAGATTTAATAAAAATGTAGGTGTAGATGTCTTATAAAATTTCGTTGATCGTTACATATAAAACTGTATAGTGTATATGAATAAGACACTTGAATTTTATTTATTTTTAACACCCTCAAGGAATGAACAACACCAGACTCCCATGCATCGCTTTGCATGGGGTGCCTGATGGTCAACGCCCACCAGGTAGACCACAGAAGCGATGGAGAACAGCTGGAGTTTCACATCACAGGAGAACAATCTTGTCAATTCAAAAAGTCAAGAGAAAGGTATAAACATAGTTACATTAGTTGGAGCGCCAGTCTCCCATGAGGGAGGTGCCGGGTTCGAACTTGCTGGCGATGTCTTCACTTCGGGATACAGTCTTTTACACTAGTGCAAAGTGTGCTGGAAAGTATTTGGGTTTGTGTATGCAAGCCCAGATCCTTTAAAAAAAACTACATACTACCTTCTTAAAGGGTATAAGCTAAACATAAAACCTAAAAAGGATGGATCTACTGGAATTGGTGATTTGCAATAGGCCTTATTCTCTTCCTTCGCTGTATATCGGTTGAGATTAATACTGTCGTAGACATGTCCTGTTTAATAACTATGCAACTATACTATTTCATCAAGGTATATCTTTCCAATACTGGGGTAACCAGTGAATGCTGTGTGTGTTATAAAAACATACAAAACATTTTTTTGCGCCAACTTGTCGTTATATGTAGATATGATATTCAGGATGGATGCCCAACATTATTGCTGAGAAACACAAAATATCTGTTTTTTGCGAATATCTGTGACTGTTACAGGACACTCGAAAAAATAGTAATGAAATTAATTAATAGCACAAAGGTATAGATAATACTATGAAAAATATATGAATGGGTGGTGTTGTTGGTTGTAGAAAGGGGGAATGTTTGCTTCACTGGTCAACGGAGGGGAGACATAGGGTGGGTTTACTTTGCTTACTCATTCGTAATAAATCCATATTAGAATTATAAAAGATATCTAGACGTATTAATAATACCTATATTATAATTTGTAGGTAGATTAGTAATTATATACCTATTATTTGTTTTGCTATCTATCGATCTGTCCCCTCACGCCGCTTCCCTGTCGGGGTAGACAGAAAGAACAGAACACCAGACCGTCTTATCCTTTCACACATTCTCTACTTCCGTCATGTGCATGCAATTTTTTTATTAAATGAATCTTGGTTTATCTAAATAAACCCAAATACACCTATGTACACTTCACAGTGAGCTTTAAAAGCTTGTGTCGTGAAGTGGTGTAGGTCGGCATCGGGGTTCGAAACCGCGCCCACTGGATTGACAGTCGAGCGCGTTACCAACCAGGCTACCGACCACCTCTAAAATTTGTCCACACCACCTCCTCGTTCACCCATTTATCTTTTTATTCATATTGTCGTCATTCATTCTCTCAGCAAGCCCAAACTATCTAAGCTTATTAACATTAATCAAAGCTAATAAAAGAGCAGTAAAAACAACCCTTATTTTCAAGTTTGAGAAAGGGTAGTTTCCATAATTCTCAACAAATCAATACAAAGATAGGTAATAGCGTGACTGAAGAAAAACCCATAAGAATATTGCTCAACATGACTAAATCCCAAAAAAGACGAAAGCCCTAAAGAAATCTGCTCAAAGGACGAAAGCTCAAATCTAATTGAATTTTGAAAATAAAATTAATTGTAATTAGTATACGATATCTTTCGGTATGTTAGAAACTAGCTTACATTAGAAAATAAAATAAATAAATAAGCGGATCTAAAATGCGATAGACAGTAAAATAGTCGACATTTTATAAATAATTAATCTACTGGAATCCAACCAAAACTTGGGCTTTTATCCCTTGAGGATATTTCTGAAGGGTTTTTGTCTCTTTTGGGATTTATTCGTGTTGATCAATATTCTTATGGGTTTTTCCTAGGGAACCAGGTAGTAGGTACATACTCCTATATACTTTATTAACAATTCGCTATTCATCCCTCGTTATCATTCCACCCTCTACCATTATTACTACATCACCTAACAATCTTCGCAGAACGAATCACACTGCATCACGATCCTCAGCAATGTGAACAATGCGTTTATGCTGCACACCTTCAGCATTCGACATACACGTGTCGTACTATTATTAATGCTGTAGACTTTTAATTAATAAATTCTGCGTATAGGTAAGTGGACTATAACAAATTTCTCCCCATAAAAATAATACGATGCAAATTTACTAATGTATGGTATATAATATTAATTCAACCTACGATAATCTTAAACCTTATATATACAGCACGTCCCTGGTTTAAGGGCTTGGAACCAAGAATTTAAGGCACAAAACACGGCATTAAGGTTCAAAATCGCGTGAACAATCGCATGATAAAATGGTAATAATAGGTTTTCCTTTACGGTTATTTCCTAGATTTTAATGCATATTATCATTACGAATAATATTTTTTTCACCGCGACTCTCGGGAAACGAGTTTCTGTCTTTCGGAGAAACGATCAGAGGTGTTATTCACTTTTTTTTTTTTAGAAATCTATACAATATATAAAAAATCTTTTACGGTTATTCCCTAGATAAAGGTTCAATGTATCTACTCTATTTTTTCCAAAGCATATTTGGTAACTGTTGTCGAGATCTAAGGTCTCCCGTTTTGAGAAATTTTTGAAATGTCAGTATGCGTACCTACTCCACTTTTACAAGATTTTATTTAACTACACTCCGATGTTTATTCGTACGCAAATCTTGGAATCGATTTATTAACCACTTCCTGACTACTTAGAGAAGTCAATACGATTCTGTACAACATTAAATCATCCTTCTCCAAAGACAAAAAAAAATTAAGGCGTTTAAGGGAATCCAAGGGTCGTGTGTGGTCATGTGCGGTATCGTATGAAAGGGCGTTGCAAAGGAATACAGATCGTAGGCCTGATTTTGTCCAGCTCAAGCCTTGGAAGACACCGAGACACCGATTGTCATAGTTTGAACTGTATTAATTCAATAATAGGTAGGTATCAGTGGCAAAGGGTGGATTTATGCAGAAGGGAAGCCGTGACTAACATTTCTTATGGGATTACGTCAGATTAGACACTATTATACCTATCATTTTTTCCAGAAGGTAACTCGATGAGAATCGTGTTCTTAGGTAGCTTCGCGCCTGAATTAGTTACATAAAAGTATTTGAGTTTAGATTGAATTACATAGTGCCAATTTGGTGCCAGTTTATGTACCTACATGTTATAAAAAAAGTTCCTTTTTATATTGAAGAATCTGCATCAAACAAACCCAAATACTTACCTGCACACCTTCCACTAGGCTAAAAGCCTGTATTGCAAAGTGTGGAATACATCGCCAGTGCCGGGGTTTGAACCTGGCACCTTCCGCTTGAGAGACTGCCGCCTCAACCAACTGCGCCAACCATGTGCTCTATTAAAAAGTTATTATCATAGTTTGAGCTATATCCAATAATAGGTAGGTACCTAAGTCCTACTGTACTTATTTTCGTTGGGAAAAATGACAAACAGCTATTGTTGTTTGACAACAATGGCTTCCAACACTGCTCCATTTATTATTTATTAGTTATTGCGCGTGTACAAGTTGGTACAGTGAAATACCTCTCTCCGTACTAATCATAAATTATTCCATAACGGTCAAACTTCATCATACGAATATATAGACGTCCATTGTAGTCTTATAGTTCCATATATTATAGTTTTGTTTGAATGCGTTGTAATATAGTAGGTATATCATTACAACGTGTCCGGACAAAAACCCATTAGAATATTGCTCAATATGAATAAACCCCAAAAAAGATAAAAGCCATTTAAAATTAATATTCTCAAGAGACAAAAGCTCAAATCTAATTGGTATTTGAAAATCAAATTAATTGAATCTATTAGTACCTATACGATTTCTTTCAATGTGTTAGAAACTAGCAGAGATTTGGAAGTTATCAAATAAATAAGCGGATCTAATATAGGATAGACAGTAAAATAGTCATCATAACAATTAAGTACTTTTATTTCGTCGAAATAAAAGTATTTGTTATATTCATCATTTTTGAACGGGCGCCGTACAACTTTATACCCACATATTTGTACGAAATCATATAACACAGAATTAAAAAAAAATGTTAACCCCATCAGACCCAGCGTTGATACAACTTGTTCCGTATGAAATAAAAGCCAACAAATTACAATAATATTAAAATTTTACAATGTGCCTCTCTGTATACCCTGCTGATCGTGTTACCTTGTAGTATTGTTACACGAGGTGCATTGTCAAAGGTAATCCATTGTAATATTACCAATAATAATAATAGTCTCTATAAACCAGTATGTGATTAAAACATGTCGTCCCTTTCTGTCCATTGTATTTTTGTCCTCCATCTCTTTCGATCTGCGCGTAATCTTTTGTGCACATGCGCGATCAAATCACAGTGGGGAAGGTAAGCATTTATTTACCTATATAAAGCAGAGTTTAGAATGTGGTTTTTGATATTCGATATTCAAATTACATAGGTATAGATACATATGATTTCAAGTCCGCAGATCATAGATTTGGAAAATTATTATAATTCAATTTTTGACATGTCATAAATACAATTTTTCAATAGAATACATACAAATTCAAAATGAAGCCAATTTATAGCACAATAGTGTCAAAATCGTCAGATTTTTATTTATCGGTATTTTTAACATCTATTCTATTCTATTCTATACCCTCACGCCACCTCCCTTGCGGGGTAGGCAGAGAGAACGGATCGCCAGACTTTCCTATCCTGACACACCCTTCGGGCTTCCGTCACATTCATGCAGTTCCTCATACATACTCTCCGGTTACTTTTACTTTTACTTTTAACATCCGTAGGCCTTATTTAAGGCACTTGGAATCGTTAGGTTTACATATTTAAAAAACATTACACAGTCGAAGGCAGCAAATCATTAAATACTCAAAACCGCAGATGGACTATATAAACGAAAACTACAATATCGCCACAGTAGGTATATGGCGAAGAAATATTGATACTTTGAACCCAGGATCCAACCTAGCAAAAGGAGAAAAAGATAAACGAACGCGAACTTTTTGACCTACATTCACAATTCAGTTGCACGCATTACCTCGTCATTACCTTCACTAGAAAGTAATCATTATTATTTTTATCTCGGCACGTGATATAGGGGTTGTAGTACGGGGGTAGTTTTTGTGAATTAAAATTAATTTGATCCACTATTATTATTATTCTTAACAATAAAATATTTTGTTAAGAGACGCCTGCGATGCGGGAGAGAGAATGTAAAACTTCGTGTGGGAGCGCAAGAGGTTAACAATACAGAAACACGTGGACTGTTGATTAAGTTTTAAATACCTTTTAATATTCATCGTCAGGCAAAAAAGGGTTAAATAATTTTTTTAAGTCTTAAAAATTTGAAAATCAAAAAAATCATATTTCAACAAAATTTCTTCTTTTTCTTGTGACAGTGAGATCATAGTGTTATGCCTCATCCACATGCTCGCCGACCCTCCACGTTTTTTGTGTAAATGAGTAAACAGACGTGCGGATGGGGTGATTGTCTTGGATTGTATACGTAATCGACGGTTAACGCCTTTTTACTCATTCACACAAAAAACGTGGAGGGTCAGTGAGCATGTGGATGATGCATTAGATTTTTATTATAAGCGAATTTCAAATCAGGTTTCGGACATTGCTGATTGTTTTATTTATATTGTCAATATTTTTGTTCGATGTATAATTGAGTGTTCTACGGTTTTTTACACTCAAAACATACCCGTTTTAAATTAAACCATACTTACATTTCATTTCTCAGAAGCACAAAATAAATGTTTTTTTTTTTTAAATAAATCTGTGTTTATCGTAAACCCAAATACACCTTCGTATACTTCACAGTGAGCTTGAAAAGCTTGTGTCGTGAAGTGGAGTTTTTGCTTATTAAAAATACCCAACGGCTTTGAATTACAGAGAAAATGCCACAAAATGTAATATATTTTCCACCTACATACCAAACATTAAAAAAAAACATTAATAAGGGACATAGATGTGTACCTTGTGGAACACCGGTCGGAATATTCGTGATTAGTCTCGCACGGCGACAAAAGTCATACCGAATAATGGAGGGTTATTCCAATCTATCTCCCCACTGTCCCATACGTACACATTATTCTTATTATGAGGGTTCAAACCCCAGTCCGAAAAATCCTTTTTTGGCTGAATGATGCAGTCTCCCGCACCCCCATTTCACCGCGGCTTTTCCACGCCGCTTAAACCAAACCCCAGGTGACTGACTGATCGACGATCGTTTGTTGTTGCACGGCTGATGATGATGAAAAGAATTATTTGGGGATTTTGCGCAATTCAAAAGGATTTGTGGAATATTGCCAGTAATTGAAAATAAATACATAGGTAACTACTAATAATATTTTTGTGTGAATTTTATGTTCTACATAATGCATTACGTTTTAGACAATTCTTATTTTTCTTCTTTCTCAGCCGTTTTAATTCCAATACTGGAAATAGGCCTCCCCTTTGAATTTCCACAGATCCCTATCCCTATCCTGGGCTGATGCTGCATCCACTTGCTTCCTTCTACTTGTTTTAGACAATACGAAAATGAAAATATTGAGTTTTTGTTCTTCTTTTTATTATTCTGCGTCAGCCCATCTCCGTCCACTCCTGAATAAAGGGCTCCTCCATTTTCCTCCATATCGTCCAATCCTGTGCAATCTGCATCCAGGTTGTGCCAACATGTCAGTCGAAACATGAAATTTGACGGAAACGTTGACGTTTGGCGCGTTGTTGCCATGGTGATAACCGCGTAAAATGTCAACGTTTCCGTCACATTTGGTGTTTAGACTCAGGCCCCAAGTGTCGCAAATTTTGGAATATTTTACACTTGAGTGTTGTCTGTGTTCTTTCGAGGAACTTTCGAGGTTTTCAGGCAGGAATGTCAGGTTCAGGTACCTATACAAACGAGTGAAAATGTTTAAAAAATATGGACGAAGTTTTGACACACACACGTTTCGAAATGCTACGAAAAAAATAACATTGTTCGGTATTTAGAAACACAAAAACATAAAAAAACGTAAATAAAGTACCTTCGCCTCCATGCGAATATTGTATTTTGTAAAGGTCACGGGTTTGTATGAATGTAGACATATATTGAGAGAAGGCGAGGTTTTATTAGAAAATAAATTCCATTTAATCC
Organism: Ceraclea dissimilis; assembly: GCA_963576895.1. Taxonomy (NCBI): domain Eukaryota; kingdom Metazoa; phylum Arthropoda; class Insecta; order Trichoptera; family Leptoceridae; genus Ceraclea; species Ceraclea dissimilis. The sequence continues at coordinate 15,848,953 of OY756370.1, forward strand.
GACTGACTGTCCATAGGTAGTGTATAATATTATCATCATATACCTTCCCATGCGAAGTTTGGTCACCCTACAATATAGATACATGGTGTTCCATTATCTTTTTTTTTTTACAAAATATAAATCTAATTTTACAAGTTCTTTTGGGCTACCACCACTTTGGCCACCTTTGTCTGAAAGTGGCTTTCCACGATTCGCAAATAATATTTTATTACTTATCTTTATAAAATTTCGAAATAAGCGTCTTTCCAATAAACATACACCAATTTACTTCATCAATCTTGAAATGATTATAGATTAAAAATACACAGGTATTTAAATCGTTCCGAAAGAGGCTAATCAGATAAATAAATTTTGTTTATCCGAAAAATCAGGAATATTTAAAAATACTCGTATAGGAATTATTTATGATACTTCGACATGTTCTATGACTGATGTTCTTTTTGGTGTGTTGTTAGTAATCTTTTAAGCGGTATGTGACTGATTATCTCAAATTGTGTGACTATTATTGTTGGTATTTTTTTTTTGTGATTTTTTGTAATATGCTTTGTACAAATAGCCTAAAAAGCCGTATAAGATTGCAATAAGTATATAAAAATAAATAGGTGCTGGCAAAAGTAAAAAAAATGGAACAGCCTATATCCAGTTCACACATAGTATTACTGTAACCATAATTCATAGCGGAACACTATATTCTTTTTTACCCTTGCTACGTGACGTCAGAAACTGCGTGGGAAGGTGGCCTAGTTGGCTTATCTACCTTGATAAGCCATAAGATACGATAATGGTACCTACCTACGTCAAATCTATGAGATTTACCATTTAGGTAACACGGTCATTTTAGAATGAAAAAATAGGGGTAGTTTTATAAAATAAAAACATTTTTTTTGCAAAGTTGGCAGTGGCGAATAAATCGGTACGCAAAATACGCAACTGCATGGGGCCCCGAGATTTGGCGACCCCAAAATTTGGTCAGACTTCATACATTGTATCATACAATATGTAAAAAAAAAACGTTTGAATCTAGTTTTTTTATATAAGAGAATCTGGGCTTGCCTACACAAATGCAAACATTTCTCTGCACACCTCGCACTAGGCCAGAAGTCTGTATCGCAAAGTGTGGAATACATCGCCAGTGCCCGGGTTTACACCTGGCACTTTCCGCATGAGAGAATTCCTCCTCAACCATTTACTCAGGACCATAGTAGTTCGCATATGTATTTTCTCTATGGCGAGCTCATGGCTATACAGAGCCCTTTCAGCTAACCCAAAGTTGGGAAACGAACTCAGAGGGCAAAATACTTTGCAAATTCGTTTTAAAAACAAAATTATGCAAATTAGAATGATGTAGGTATAATAGTCTCCATGTGAAAGTAATTAAAACAATTATTGTGCGTCACCCTATTAGGTGAGTTGTGTAGGGTGACATCACGTTAGGCCGTGTGTGTACGGAAGATTTTTGCATAATTTTCACATTTATCATAGTACTTTTGATGCACACGCAGTATGGGGTGCGTTTGATAGGTGACACGTATCACCAGGGACAAATTGGATTTGACACACTTATTAAATTTGTTTTTTTTTCTCTTAAAAATAAATTGTACAGTTTTACAATTATGCAGAGTTTTTGATAGATACATATCTCTTAAGGGATGATAGTAGAGGCCATTTGGAATCATTTGAGTCAAACTTAGCTTAGTCCAAAATCTCACGGTTTTCATTTTTTACCGAAAAAACCCGAATTGCAAAACTTTCACCCCAAAATAATAATAAGAAAAATACTTAGTTGAATCACTTTTTTGTTATTACTGAAGCATTTGTTTAGTCATTTTAAATCAATAGCTTCAATCTGAAGAAATAAAAGCGGTAAAAATATGACAGATGTAAAAATATCGAGTATTGAATTTGGAGTGGATTTATCTAAAAAAAATTAAAATACAAATATCTACAAGAAACTACTCTCATATTACAAACTCAAGTGATATAACAAACATTATGCTACAAATGTTACAATTTAAGTGCTTCCATAGATGTTTTTTGCCCTAATCACACGATTGAAATACGTACATTGACTTACATATATGTTTTTCACTTGCAACTAGTTTTTAAAATTTAATTTGTTTTTCGGCGTTCTCTTATTAATATTTTTCTGGTAAAATCGACGGGCCCTCATCGGTTTGCTTTCTGTTTTTTTTTTAATTGTTTGATATGTGCTGTCATAACTGTTTGTGTCCATGTGACTAAATAAATAAAGAAATATTTAAATAAACGATAAATCCCTATTGCGGTCCTGTGTATGACAGACAGTTAAGCAGTGTAGTATTGTCACACATGGATAGTTTTTATCATGCAGAGGACACTTAGTTTATGTTTTATTTAGAATGAGGTATGAGGTGAGGTGAGGCGGGTGAGGTGAGGTGAGGATACAATATGAGGTTATGAGGGTGAATCCTGTCCCGAGTACCTACCTACCTACATACCTCTATAAACTATCAAACTACTTTTCGGTCGCCCCTCACCGTTCCTCATAAAATTACAGAAAGGTAACAAGGATTCGCTACGTGAGGCAGTTTTTTTGCAGAGAGAATTTTTGAATCTATCGACTCCTGAATAACCCATAGTTATATTTTTATGGTGATAAAAAAACACCAAAAAAGATAAAACTCTTGTGAAATATGATAACACAAAAAACCCAATTTTTCTAATTGAATACCTGCAATTAAGATATTTATAAATATGTATTGGCTATTTTCATCGTCTATCGCATTTAACCTATATCAATTTATTTATTTGTATATTATTTAATCTTTATGAGCAAACATTATTTTAAACAGTCCATTGAATTTAATACTTAGTTCAAAATACTTTTTTTTTTCTCCAAAATCCAATTAGTTTTGGGCTTTTGTTTATTGAGCGTAATGCCGTGTGGGATTTTCTTCATGGGGTTTATTCTTTTGAATAATATTCTAATGGGTTATTTCCGTTTATGAAAATGATCAGCCAGACTCAGATACCAACGAGACTACGATAGATGAAGATAAGTATCTATACCTTGTAGAAGGTCACACGCTTGTATGAATTGAAAACCAAAGGCACGCCACTTTCAGGTATAGTAGTATCGCGAGGATAAAGGCCTTTTTTGTAGTGTTCGTGAAAGGACGGGCATACCCAGTGGCGGATCCAGGATTTCATTTTGGGGGGGGCTGAAGATTAAAAAAATTTTCCCGAGAATTTTTTGACCTTTTTTTTTTTTTTTGGTCCTCACCTAAAATTTTGAATTTTCAAGAAAAAATTCCCGAGAATTTGTTGACCTTGACGCCTAAAATTTTGTCGAGCGGGGGGGGGGGGAATTGCATTCACTATACTACATTTTCAGTTTAGTACTCAAGGCACTAGAAACGTCACTCAACATTTTGGGGGGGGCTAAGGGGCTAAAATCCCTACATTTGTTCTATATGTACTACTGTAATCCATGGTTTTGGGGGGGGGGCTTCAGCCCCCTAGCCCCCCCCCCCTAAATCCGCTAGTGGGCATACCTGCCTAACGCATCTGTGTGCATTCTTGTTCATTGTGCGCTCACTAATACTACTATAACTCCGTGTACGGACTTGCGTGTAGTTACACTGTCTCAGACTACAAAAAAGGCCTTTATCCTCGCGATACTACTATACTTACTTGGACACGAGGTTCTCATAAAATAAACAATCATTATTGAAAAAAAAGTGTTACAAGTAGTGATTTTTTCACACGCGTCTCTGACACTTTATTATCACTCTGGCAACACCCTCTATAAACCTCCCCCCTTCCGCTCTTTACAGTAATAATAATAATATTATCATAATGTTATTAAGTATCTAGTTTTAATTTATCCAAATATTGCATTAGCAAGACTTATGTCACTTGCATTCGCTCATTGTTGCATTCAGAGGTGCTTTAAATCTTCCCTAATTCACAACAGGAATAAAAATAATAAATCTGACTCTCCCCCACAAGCAGCGCCCTGTGAGCGCACGTTGAAACGATGTTCACTAGAGCCGTGCATGATTCGATTGAGTGCAACTTTGTAACAAGTAAAGTACAGTTCACACATATATTTTTTTTGTTCTTCTAATTTCTCAGCCATTTTAATTCCAATGCTGGACATAAGCCTCCCCTTTGACATTCATGGTGCATCCACTTGCTTCCTGCGATTAGCCTTACATCGTCAGACAATCTTGCTTGAGGTCTTCCTACGCTCCTTTTGCTTGTTCTAGGTTGCCACTCGAAAATCGTTTTGGTCCATCTAGAATTTGAGCGTCTGGCAACGTGTCCTGTCCAACTCCATTTCAAGGCAGCTGCTCGTTTTACCACGTCGGTGACCTTGGATTTCTCTCGTATCCATTCATTTGTCCGTCTATCGTTTTTTGTTCATTTTTCAAATTACAATTTTAGCTCTAGTGCCATAATAATATTGGGGTTTGATAAAAAATGTCATGGAATCTTAGTGCCTTGAATTTTAACATGTTTCTCTGCTTTTCTTACTTGGAGTCTAAATAAATAAATCACGATATATCCCAATATTGGGATAATCTGAAAACTCTGTGTATGTATGAAAACATTGGTTATTTCGGAAATAATCATTGCATCTTGATCACTTTTAAGCCAAACAAAGCCGATTCGTAAGTATCTGGACGTCTGTTTCTTCCCCAGCGCAATTGGGAATGCATTTTCGTGTTTCGGCTCTGTTGATAATATGCCCAATTTTGCAGATTTTTGAACTAAAATAAGTGTGTTTTAATTTGTTTATTTTACTGTGAAATAATTGAAAAAAACGCCTTATTTTAATTAGTGCTCACTTAATGAGTTTCAGAATTAGACCTAATAATCAAATTCCTATATTTTTCTAAGTTCTAGCACGTATGATCGCGCCTTTTCAATTATTTTAAGTAAGTACCCACGTAGTTTCTGGTGGGTAGATAGATGTGCACGTACCTTTATAATATTATGATCATTGTCAACAGGGGATGTCATGACGCGTGCAAAATGTCACCGGCCATAACATAAAAAAGTTAAAGCGTCGTTCACACGATTAAATATTACATAATGTAATAATATTGGACCCTACTTAAATAAGTAGGTACTTACATAATACAATCATTGGTACCTACTTTCTAATTTTTTTGTTTTTTTTTTCATTTGTACCACTTGTGAATTAGGATTTTTGTAAAGTCCATTGACAGATTTGTATGATTACGGTTGGTTTAGTGTTAGACTGGCACAAATGATTATTTATAAAGACGTGATCACAGCTTTGTTGATCGATTGTCGCCTTTATTGATTATGGATTCATATTGATACATATTATTCAAATTTATTTTGACACTGAAGTGTAAATATTTTAGTGATATTAAGTAGGACAGATTACCAATCAGTCAATAATTGTGAATTTATGTCAACAGTAGTATAGTGTCAAAATGTCGTCATAAGGGTTCGCCTGCGGCCCTACTTACATGGTCCCCTGCATTATACAATAAAATCAGATGGTTTATTAGTTAAAGGAAACCTATTTAATAAATTCATTAATTTTTCTAAACGTGAAAAAAAAATAGTCTGCGGTGCCATCTTTTTAAAATATTATATGTGATATTTATCTTCATACCTATTGTAATGAGTAACGAATTCTTAATATTTTTATTTTCACATCACGACCTCATTTACTGTTTCAGAAAAAAAAATCGTCCGCGGCGCTATTTATCTACTCATTTTTTGCCACATTTTAGTTGTACCGATAACTTCGAAGCTGGCGAAGCTCACGATGGTAGCAACGAACTATCTCAACATCCATCCATTCACGCCATTCTCACAATGTGAAGTAACCAGCGATAGGTGTGCTTTACTTACAACCTCAAAATTTTGTATACAAACCCAAATACTTTCAACACACTAACTTCTTCTTCTTCCAAATCGATCTCTCAATGCTGAGGATCGTGACCTTCACGCGGTACTCCTCGCAGCAGTCTGGACCACCCTGGTCTGTCTTCAGCTCGCCGCAATGATTCTGCAAACGTCGTCCCAACTAAGCAGTAGCCTAAAAACTCATGTCAGAAAGTGTAGAATAGTATAAAACATCGTCAGCAGCGAGATTTGAACCCCTCACCTCTTATTTAGAAGTACCTACTTACCTGCATATATTTTGATGAATCATGTCCCATATTGTACCAGTATAGGTAGCTACCTATTCCATATAATATCTACTCTATTTTATTCGCCCTTATGTTCATCAATTAAAAAGCAGTTAGCTCCTTTACCTATATAGGTACACGTCATCATGCCATACCTCTATATAGTTCATTGATGCTTGAAACCACACAGAATGCCTTTACATTCATGTATGTAGGTAAATCTAATCATACAGGGTGTAATCCTACGCGTGTAGGTATATTTATATAGTTTTAGGTCGCCCCGACTTTTTTTTTTCCAAAAAGAAGGTCATGAGACAAATAATCCATTGGGTCACTGCGACCAATATAGATCTATTGTGACATCCTTCGATGTTACCTCTTGTCCTCGCGTCATGCAACTTGTCTTGGTGCGAAAAGTCTTAGACCGGGTTTCCACCTGCAAGAAAACTTCCGCAAGAAGTGTCCGACAGTCTGTCATACACCTGTCAGACAGTACCTTGCAGGTGTAAACTACAGACACGATGTAAACTACAGAGACTGTTACAAAGAGTATGGATAGGTGTTTCGCTATCCTCTGAGAAAAATCTACAGAGTTAGGTGTCTGACAGTCCATTACGATGCTGACGTTGGTGACCACTCTGCCGAAAATTTCCCTGTCCTGCGCTGCCCGTAACATTTGAAGTTGTTAACATCAAATACTGCAATATAACTTTTACTCATTTACTGATTAGGGAGAACTCTACCAATCGTGTAAACTAGATGACAATATAGTTATTAATAACATTGATAAGCCTTCTCCAGAGGCGATTGTTGTGTGAGGTCATGTGTGGTATCTTGAGAACGGGCGTTAGAAAAGAAATTTAGATCGAGAGTATAATTTTTGTCCAGCTCAATATTACAAAGATAATGAAAGCGTACTATTTTTTTTTAAATGTACTTATTTTCTGTCGATCTTTCTGATTAAAAAACATGCATTAAGTATACAAGAGACCCTGTATGAAATAAAATGAAGAAACATGCGGGCATATTATTAGAGGTGTATGCCATAGTAACTAAACTAACCTAACTAAATAAGTGATTCTTTGTGCCGTGTCTGAGCTGTTATAATTGACACGATACCATCTAGGTAGCCTGTGGTTCATCACCGGGAACACAAGGTGCCCCTATAATCTGTCAATTAGTTGGAATACCTATTATATGGTATAATATCCCTCACGTTAATATACCTTTATTATTATAACTTAAGTTATGAACCTACCTCACGCGATCGTTAATTGACAATCACCGGTATCGGTAGTGCAGTGGTTAGATTAGCTGACACGTTTTTAACGAACGAACAAAATAGTTTGGGTATAAAATGTAGTCTGACGATATCAGGAAATGTGTCGGTGGTGGATGGATGCAGTGTGCCCAAGACAGGAAGCTCTGTAGGATCAAAGGGGAGGTCTATGTCCATTAATGGACTTGAGTGGCTGCAGAAGAAGAAGATAATATGTAGTTATCTCTCTCTCTTTCTAGATAAAGCACCCGGTTCCGAGTGATCTCAACAGATCTCAACAGCAAAGATGGGCTTTCCATCAAGCTTATGAGTGGAGTGCGCTCGAAATCTTCGGAAAAATTGCAGATGCACGTACACATAGCATTTGATAATATATCAGACCTACAAACATTATTTCATTTTTTCATCATACAGGGTGTCCCGTTAATCAACGTCATCCCGTGGAGGGGTGATAGACCAGCTCATAACCTACCAGAAAATCGAAATATGACCATAGAAAAAATCGCTCATTCTCGATATATCGGCACTTTTTTGTTTTTCGTGAAATTCGTCACCTTCGATCAGTTTTTCGATCGCCACGGTCACAAAATTCAATATTATGGAATTAAAATTTTTGATTCGTAATCCTGAATAATTCAGCTATTTGATTATAGTCTAAAATGAAACCTATTTATTCACGATTTTGAAAAAAAGAACATCGTTTCCGCCTCTCGAGTTTTTTGTTTTTTACTAGCAAATTTCGACTCCTTTACACTGTAAAAATTTAGTATGACATTAAGCTGGCAAATTATATTAAAAACTTCCTCATTTAGTGTAGTTTTTAAAAAGGTACAAAACTGGATATAGTTCCCTTTATAAAAGAAGATATTCCTGTTTTACTTCAATAGGACCTCATTATAAAAAAAAATCAAATGCAGGGTTATAGCTTCCTTATATCCAATATTTGGACAAGTGATAGAGAATGAAAAAATATGAAAAAAAGTTTAAAAAACGTATGTCGAAAAATCAACTGTTTTGGAGTTATGGTCTTTTGAAAATTGAGGAGTATGAAAATTTCTTATTTGGGTTTTTTGACTATAACTCATAAACCACCAACTCGATTTTGACAAAATAAACAAAAATTCATAGTCAATAATGTAGGCTTACGATAAAGTTCCTAATTTGTGGCCTTTTCGTCATAATTTTGTGAAAATTCTGTTAAGAAACATGTATTTTTGTGAAATAATGATATTATTTTACAGAATTTTCACTAGATTCTGAGAAAAATACCACAAATTAAGATCTTTATCGAAAGCCTATTTTATTGACTATGATTTTTACTTTATTTTGTCAAAATCGAGTTGGTGGTTTATGAGTTATAGTCAAAAAACCCAAATGAGAAATTTTCATACTCCTCAATTTTCAAAAGACCATAACTCCAAAAGAGTTGATTTTTCGACATACGTTTTTTAAACTTTTTTTCATATTTTTTCATTCTCTATCACTTGTCCAAATATTGGATATAAGGAAGCTATAACCCTACATTTGATTTTTTTTTATAATGAGGTCCTATTGAAGTAAAACAGGAATATCTTCTTTTATAAAGGGAACTATATCCAGTTTTGTACCTTTTTAAAAACTACACTAAATGAGGAAGTTTTTAATATAATTTGCCAGCTTAATGTCATGCTAAATTTTTACAGTGTAAAGGAGTCGAAATTTGCTAATAAAAAACAAAAAACTCGAGAGGCGGAAACGATGTTCTTTTTTTTAAAATTGTGAATTAATAGGTTTCATTTTGGACTATAATCAAATAGCTGAATTATTCAGGATTACGAATCAAAAAATTTAATTTCATTATATTGAACTTTGTTACCGTGGCGATCGAAAAACTGATCGAAGGTGACGAATTTCACGAAAAACAAAAAAGTGCCGATATCTCGAGAATGAGCGATTTTTTCTATGGTCACATTTCGATTTTCTGGTAGGTTATGAGCTGGTCTATCACCCCTCCACGGGATGACGTTGATTAACGGGACACCCTGTATATAGATACCTACTCGTATGTAGGAAAATTCTGGAGGTATCCAGGTTTCATCTCTTCAGCAAATATACCCAGGAAGTCCTTCAATATTTAGCTTATCTCCTGAAAATGTTCTGAAAACACACTTCAGAACAATTTCCAGATATGATGTTGAATTGGGTATGCGATACGGGTATACGTTTACCTACAACTTCAAACGTAGTATGGAATATAGGCACAAATACCTCTGTGAAAACTTCGCGATTTATTATTTCGTGTTTTGACGCGAACTGCGCGAATTTCACTGAGGTTTTAACATGAATAGACCGTAAAAAATCTCATTCTTACCTCCATCGGCAAGGTACGACGACGTCAGGACTTTTTTTTATAGTTTTGAATGTTATGCAAGTTCTATAAATTGTATAATAGCATTCCCAATCCCATACCATATCTAATCTATTTATTTAATTACCCCTTTGGTGAATTGCGATCATAACATAACATCAATCATAACATTTGTTCACTAGGGCGGGCTTATCTCAATGCTGCGATCCCTGCCAGCTAACCCCATTTTGTACTTAGAATACCTACCCTGCAATTTTTTTCCTAAAAATCGGCGAAATGCGCTACGAAAATTGCGCGATTTTTGCCACGAATAACGCGAAATTTTCTCTTTGTGATACCTCTCTAGGTATAGGTGTAAAAATAAGTGGCTACCTAGATAAAAGCTAGGTACATTTTGGTAACTTTTCAGGAAAGGTCTCTTGTTTGGCGATAGCTTCTTAGGTTATGTACACAACTGGATATGCTGTAGGGGTAAAGAGGTCAGAAAAGCAAAAACAAACAATGTACTGAACAGTAGTGGTTATAGTTCGGGGTAAATTGGTAGATTGAGGGAAGCCCACTATTATAGGAATAACTATTTTCCCCCTTGAAGTTCTTTTTGGGAACACAGAGATGTAAAAATTATTTAGTCATGAGTGGTTTTACAGGAATATAGTCGTTAAAAACGTCATAAATTACTCCAAAATGTCATAAAACAGACGTTTGTCTTCTTCTTCTTAATCTTAATGTATAGGTCTGATGGCCTGTTATTTAAGAGGGTTTAGCCTCCTGCGAGTTCGACTCCCAGCTGTTAATCCATCTCTTTGGTGGTCTGCCCGGAGGTCGCCTTCTTTGGGGTTGGCCATAGAGCCCAATGTGAGGTGCGCGTACCAATATCTCCTCCGTTGCCTTCCCCATCTGACAACATCCCAACATCCTCGACCTCGCACAACTCTCTAATTCTCGTGTTTCTTATTCTGTCTGAGAGTTTTCCCTGCAATGTTCCTGAGGTTTGTATATACTTTAATACCTATAGTGTTTCTTACAAAAATGTTTTTTTACTGATTTTAATAAAAATACGTTGTACAAAACTAAATAAGAAATGGGCAGAAAAAAGTAAGTACAACAAAAAATGTTTTTTTAGATACAGTAAGTTATTGATCAGAAATTTGCAAAAACGTTACCCCCTAGGCATGTTTTATCTAGCCACATTACTCCCGAGTTAAAAGACCATTAACTCGTGTTCCCAGGTTAAAAAATTGTAATGAGGGCAAAAAAAAATGATAGGTGAATCATGGGTTCCTGATTCTTCTTCTTATCGTGTCGGTCAGCACTCATTAGATCCCCTCCGCTCCCAGAAAGCCACATCTTCTCCTGCGTCACCGTCCAAGGGGGAGCGATCTGCGAGACTCTCCCATGTGCACCTGAGGGTATGTACCTACATACATGTGGGTATCTGATTGAGTCTTGTGAATATACCTGCATTGCTGCACACCTGAAACTATTCTAAATAATGTTCCCTCATACAATAAATACTTACAAGTCGATCAAACCTCAATAATAGGTAGAAAACAATTAGCTAGATTCACAATACCTATAGTAATTTAACAAAACGAACCTATTCTTGTAGGTAAATGAATTATACCTTAATTATTATACCTATTATACCGAACTATAGTTACCCAACTATATCAACCCCCCTATAGTTGCCTAATAAAGATATTATCAACCCATACAATGATGTTAATCAATATGAATTATTATTAGAATCACCCTATACCGTTCCCTTTACAAACTCAGGGAGGTGACAAGGTTATTTTCCTCTCAAATTTAGAATTTTAAGTATGAAAAATAGCTGTACCTATACTGTACGCGCCTTGTATGCTACATTATTCATCTCATATATACCAAAAACTCTGGGTTCGACACTAATATCGATTTTAACATGTCACCCCGTGCTAGCTGCCCCCTCTACCCTCTCCCCCTGCTTCCCAGCTGACGACGCGACGCCCGCGCTTAGAAAAATTTCATCTCAATCGGATGAATGGTTTCGGAATGAATAAAGGACAGACATTTATTTTACAGTGGGTCTATTTTTATTATATTTTACGGATATTCACTCGTTTGCGAGTGATCTTCGAAGATAATTGTGAAAATTTTCTCTAAGCTATCAATTATTGGTATGTAAAATTATGATGAACCTTATTATACTTTGATAATATTTGCCTTTCTTTCCATCACGTACAGTTAGAGTGAGATATACATAGGGACGTTTTTCCATAATACAATAAGAAAATTTCTCTCTTATGCTGATGAGATTCAATGTAAATATAATATGAAATTATTATACCTCCTGCGTTTATTGTTTCCTGATATTATTATTAGGATGAAATGAAGTCTTTGAAAAGTAAACATAATACCTGCTGCGCTTTATTAGCTCCTGGTAGTTGATACAATGTAACTTATCATATAGATGATGAAGATAGGGGTGATGGAGGGGGCAATGAGGGGGAGGGTTGAAAAGGGTGGGGGATGTTTGAAAAAGGTGTTTGATTATAATACTACATATCTACTTTCTTACTAGGCAAGGAGTTCCAGTTTGTGCGATTAAAATTCTATTACATTATTGCAGGCCTATCAAAATCTTGTCGCGTCCCCTCCTGTCCCCCAGAAAAGGTTTTTCGCATTTTTAGGAATATATATGGTAAGATATAGGAGAAAGTGATCATAACAAAAAAATCATTACTAAATTCTCTACAAAAAGGTTCTACACATTTTTTTTTCATTTGACTTATTTTACCCCCAATGGCTGGTCACCTGGTCCATGTGGCAATTTCTGGAACGAACGCTATGGTTTTGGCCATCCATTATTCGTTCGAGAATAGTAACGAACAGGCCTAATTGCCCGATGTTATGCATGGACCATATCCACTTAGATCATTGCTGGGCAACAACTCTCTTTAGGAGCTTGTAAAATAAATTGTAGTTTTTTTCGATGCACATAACATTCATATATTAATTTAACGAGACGCCACTGTCTTAGGTATGTAGGTATTTCCTCTACACACGCGTATTGAAGAAACGTAATAATATACGTAATAGCCAGGGGCGTATTGTCTTAGAAGTCATGGTGTGTTTGCATTACTTATTATTACCTACATTTACTTCATTTCTGGGTACTGAATAACGCAAATTATTATTATCAGCTTCATAAGGTAGATATTTTAAATTATATTAATACGAAGCTTTGTACTACATTTTGCTCTTAAACATTCCTCGTGGAAACACAGGGAGATCCTTTGGGTAGCCTCGCCCAGAAGACAACATCTTATAATCTACGATCCCATATCCATTCAAGACACCAGCATCATTCCCTCCAAACACGTCAAGTTTCTCGGAGCTCACATTGACAGTTCTCTATTTATGGACAAGCACATCTCATGCACTTAGTAAATGCTTCTTTGCACTGAGACAATTAAATCCTATTAGAAGATGTCTCACTTCTCAGGATACAAAAACTCTAAAAAATACCTTTGTCGTATTACGATTGGATTACTGTAACGGTATTCTGCCAATTTACTACAATACCAGCTTCAGAAAATTCAATATGTGCTCAATGCCGCTGCTCGATTCATTTTTGAAATGGATCATCGTTTCCACATAACGAATACCCTCAAAAACTTTCACTGGCTTGGGCACAGAAATAGTGACTTTTAAGATTTGCCTCACAGTTTTCAAAGCGATTCCTAATATGGCACCATCATATATCAGAACCTTAGTACACATAATCAAAGCCAAGCCACTCTCCGATCAGGCTGTGATACTGCAGGTGTCAGGTTGACGGAAATCAGAGTATAAGAGAGAGACCGAGCCAGAGCCTTCAGCTCTGCTGGACCATCTATGCGGAATGATCTTCCTGAACAAGTGCGTAAGACACAGTCTCTTGCTGGAGTTAGGTATACTATGTACCACTATTTCTTTTTTTATGCGAACAACTCCATTAGGCGAGTATTGTGAGCGCCGAAAGTTCACGGTGGGTCGGACCGTACAGCATCCATTCTATTATACCATCTCATATGGCTAAATAAGCCAATTCGAGATAGGCATATTTTGTCACACCTGGAACATGGATGTTCTCCCGCAGGTGGGCCTTGGTGTCCTCTATCCTTTGGATGATAATTGTGGATTATAAGTTTCTCCACTTGGCACGATCAGCAGCGTCCTCTTCCCAGGTATGTTGGACATTGCTGTCCTTCAGGACTCTCTCTCAGAAATCTCTAGGTACTCTATAAAGGGCCGATATCACTGCTAGAAACACCCCAGCCATACCTGTTTCCTATAAGAATAGAGATATTGATAATACAGAGAGTTATAGATTGAAACACTACTGCTAATATAGTGAAGTATGGATGAGAATAGGTGAGGTACCTAGTATGTTCAATTCAGGAAGCGAGTTATGAGGTATGCTATGAAAGTGGTACTAGGTAGCAGTAGTTGCCCTGAAGGCATGAGATTAAAAGCGATATTACATCGTCGAGATATTCTGAGCAATATGGATGAAGTACCTTGGAAATAGATTGTTCCTTCTGCTTGAAAATCCAGACATATCTACCCATCTACCTATTGCCTATTCAATTTCATATAGCTATTACCTATCGCTCAACATGAATAAATCCCAAAAATGACAAAAGCCGTTTAGAAATTTGTTCAAGGGACAAAAGCTCAAATCTAATTCGATTTTGAAAATAAAATTAATTTAATCTCTATAAGTAGGTACGATTTCTATCAGAATGTTATAAACTACTATAGATTAAAAAATAAAAAAATAAATAAGCGGTTCGAAAATGGGACCGACAACATAATAGTCAACATTTTATAAATAATTCGTCGGCTGGATTCCAACTAGAAAGTTTGGGCTCCGTTTAGGGTATTTCTGAAGGGCTTTTGTATTTTTTGGGATTTATTCATGTTAAGCAATTTTCCTATGGGTTTTTCCCCGGGTACCGTATTTGTTACTATAGTTGCGGCGCTGGCCTCTCCATTCAAGTCCACCCATAGAAACATAGCTACTATAAACTTTAATCTACCTTTCTGGTCTCACATAACTTAGCCCAAATTCCATTTTGGTCCTAATTCTGAGTATAATTATTACATACCGAGATAAAATTTAATGTTGTGCTTATAATTGCTCCTGTGTAAAGATTAATTGTTCTTTCGCCATTGTTACGCCACGTGGACCATGCTGGCATTAATGAGGCTTGTAAGAGACCGTAATGTTATATCTGCGTTGAAGAAACTTGGGATTTATCGTGATTCAGATGATGTAAAAAATAAATTCAAGAAATTTTCAAAATCTCCAGGACGTCCAGGGAGAGAATGCTGGACCACTTCATCAAAAGAACAGAACTGGGGCTCTTACAAAACAGATCATGGATTTACGGATTGCCTATATGATATTTTTGTATTGCATTCATCATATTTATTTTTATTTTGCCCAAATGAATATATTTTAGCACCGGCCAGTTTGACAGCTCATCGTCTTTTCGCCGGCAATGCCAGAGTCACCGTTAGAAGTAATTCAGATATCAGCCAGATCCTTCCAGTTAAATGGTGAGAATTGCACATGTTCACATAATTATTTAGACGTGCTTATCAACGTCTTGGATTTTTTCGAAAGACACTTTTTGTCGACTCTACTATTGTCCGTACGGTTAAAAAAATTTGTAAGATGTCGTCCATCATTAAATTAATAAAACCTATATAAATTTTAAACTAAGTATTCAGAAATAATTTCGGAAGTGACTGTTGGTACTGAATTTATACTTAATTTTATGAAGTATTCATTTTGCCATCAGGAAACCTGTTAAAAAACGCAGGATTTTATGCCAATATTGATACAGGTTTAGTATAAAAAAAACAGAACATTTTTGACCGACGGCGACGTGACAGTAGGTACATGGTGAAAGCCAAATTTTAATGCCATAATTTCCTGAATTTATCTCCCATGTTGGTATGCCTGCAATATCACCTCTATGTTAATTCCCAGCAGGTTCTGTGAAGTGAAACTTTAGATATATAATTTGACCCTCGGCTGTGTAGGTGGAATATATTATTGCCATCCACCTTAATGACATTCCGTGTAAATTGTGAGCAATTCGCTACAAAGTGGACATAGTTTTGAACGTATTATATGAAACTTTTCATGAACGCTTCGATATACGCGTTTTGAATATAAACGCGCGGTCTTCAATAGCTACTCAAGGATTGTTGCTACGAACAGTCTTGCCTCTTTCAGTAATCATATTGACTCACTAAATTAATGTATACGGAATTCAACAAGACAGCCGTCGCTCCTCGTCGTATAAGATCCATACTATGGGTTCGAATCCCAGCCGGAGTGAACTGAAATGGCGAATGTTTCTCGAGTGTAAAGTGATTACTTAAGCCAGCCGAGGTCGGTCGTAAGCCCGACAATGTTAATCCTTAATTCTTCTACATACTGTTGTAGGAATACTGCATTCTTACATGGAGATTGTGGGAGAATAAAAGAACGGTAGGACGACCTCAAAAAATATGGGTAGTGGACCCAGTCGCAGGAAAAAACTGGTCGAGAAAATCTCAAAATAGAAAATAAGGGAAAACAATAGTAGTGGCATATATCCAGCAGTGGAAAGATGGCTGAGGAAGAAGAAGAGGAAGATTGATTCCATTGATCCTGTGGCACCAAAAATATCGTACGTACGATGCAGAGTAAGATCTTGGAGAGATCATTTAAATAGAGTGGCCGACTCCAGAATCCCTTACATTGTAGCAAACAAAATACCACCTGGTCATCGTCTTCCTGGAAGGCACCCCAAAAGATGGATGTCCAGTCAGTTCTCGACGTCACAAGAGTAGAGCAGCTTTCTGCCAGAACAGCTCGACAGATCTCTTCATCTATGTTTACAAAGCATAACCGTGGGTGAACTAGATTTGGCTCTATATCTCACCGCATGAGCCGTGTGAAGATTGACTGTTTTTGATCGACGTTTCGACACTCCTGTTTGTGTCTTAGTTAACAGTCCCCATTAAACAAACCTTTTTCATACACCAGCAGTATCTATCTATCAAAAGTACCTACGCACGGTTCGCCCGAAAACCAAGCAATCATGTGCAGTATTCACCATGAAAACTTTCAACAAATTACATACTGTTTTGATTTTTGGGTCCGCGTATCAGGAAAATTGCGTCGCGAATTTTGAAGTCATTACGAGAAAATTCGTTTCAGACAATTTCGTTTTGGGGACATCTTAAGTGCGTTATAATAATAATTATTATTATTATTTCAAGTCCAGGCTGGAAATATTATTATCCAGAATTTCCAGAAGTCCAGAAACCTGAGGTGGAATTACATTTTGCGACCTAAAATTTTGTATTTTGGAACATTTTAAGGTGTCATTAACTAAGATTTGAATGAAAATTACAGCACTTATTACAAATGTCTGAAACTTCCAGGCAAATAGAAGGTCTCTGGAATGGCGACTGGAAAATTTCGCACGAATAAAATTACTTCTATACGTTCGTCTTAATTTCTTCACCAAATGAATTTCAATGTCGAAAATATTCCTTCTAAGCGATTTGATTTAAATTAATTGTTGAAAAACTCCAATTTTTATTGTAAAAGGAGGTGGAGAAAATGGATGTGAACAAATAAGGATGGTACGGATACATAAAAGCAAATCCATCGATACATTAGGATGGGTTCGCCCTAGTGAACAATTTCTTATTTTTTCTACTTGAGCCCTCCTCCATACACTCCTAGGTGTAGGCCAATTCAATACATTTAAATATTCCATTCTATCCCTTACGCCGCACCTCTTACGCGATAGGCAGAGAGAACATGTCGACAAACTTTCCAATACACACTTCTTGCTTTCGCCACATTCACGCAATTCGTCATACGCGTTCTACGATTCTTTTTACTCAAAATACGTCCGTCCTTGTGACTCTGGTCGATGTGGTAAAATAAATTGAAATAAAATAAATAACCAAAAATATTTTTGCAGTTTTTCCTCACCATTACCGATAGATATCTCATCATCATCATTGGCACTACAGCCCGTTGTGAGCCCTGGCCTCCCCCAGCTGTCGTCGCCATTTCCCCCTGTCCTAGGCTGTGCTCCTCCAGTACCTGATGCCAACCACTTGTGCATCCTTCTGCACTCCGTCCAACCATCTGAGCTTGGGTCTGAAAAGAAACGCTGCGTCTACCTTAGGGTTTGGAGTAGAGCACCTTTTTAAGAACTCGATAGGTATCTACGTTCACATGATGTAGCATTATGTGAACTCCTTGGGAGGGAACCAGGATAGGTATTCTGATGCTTATGAGTCGGCTTTGGCGCATCACTTTACGCCCAGGACAGCGTTCATCCATTTCACCATGCTGTCAAATAATAAAAAAAAATCGTGAATATTATTCCACGAATCTCAGGTGTAATTTAATAATATTCTGTGCCGATACAATTCCAGTAGCTATACGTGTTCCTGGAACATGAACCCATAACTCCATACAACACTAGGTAGGTGTAGGTATTCTCCTCAGTCTCATATATCGTTACGCATTCCACGTGCGATCAGCTCGACGTCCATATTTTATTACGTTTTATTCGCATTCACGGGGTTAACACGGTTACAGGGAGGGAAATGTACGAAGAAGGTGTGAAAAATGATATTGTAATTTATTTTTTAAAGAGATATGTCCTATAACTCCTGTTTGTAAGTAATTCTTCTTAAATCACAATTATGTATAATTTATTTATTTACACTTCTGGTAAACAAAACGAAGAATTGTTTAAGGTTACGGTGCATTTTACATTACTGCTTGGATTTTCGGTTGAACCATATTGTGTAGATTAACTTGATCGACATTTCGACACTCCTAAGGAAGACACACAGAAGTAGGAGTGACGAAATGTTAATCAAGTTAATCAACACACGGTTCACCGGAAAAACCAAGAAACAAATCTTTACAAAAAAAAACAATGAAAAAGTTTGCTCAATTTAATGTACAAATCCATGTCCTTACGCTGCATCTCCTGCAGTGTAGGCAGAGAGAACAGAATGACAGAATATTTTATTTCTTTAGTCTTTACATACGTTACACAATTATACACAATTATACAAGTATTTATTTCTGAAGATGATTATTTATACAGTTTGTAATGGATACAATATGCTGGTCTATTCTTTTTGCTACGTAAATTTTGTCTACTATAAAATTCACAAAAAAATATTTTCCATTCCATTTCACGCACTACAGGGTTTGATAAATGAATTTTCATGTACGTTGTTTTACACTTTTACAGCCAGTTGTGATATTATTAGTATGGCGGATTGGTATCTAGATCTGGAGTGCACGGGAATATATGATTCTAACACTTAATGTGTGAAATATCTGAGAGGTGAGATTTCTATAAAGTGTTGTACATACGATAAGGTATAAATTTATTATAGGTACCTAAGTACTTATTTTATGTTTTTTTTTTTACTTTTTGGCAGCCCTAGACATTTCCACGATTGAATTGTCGAGTACATCTCTCACTCAACAAGCCTATCAATATGACTTGGACATGGGTGAATAAGGACGAATCAGGGTCGTTGAGAAGAATGTGTGGGAAAACACTGAGTGATATGATAAAAGAAATGAGGTTATTATACAGAGATGAGTGATGTAAGACGAGTGTTGTAACTAGAATGAAAGCGAATAAAATAAGTTTAGATGGTTTGGGCATGATGAGAGAATGAATGACAGGATGATCAAATAGATATTAGTGAGAGAAGAGGTGTAAGGAAACGCGGCCGTCCAAAACTTACCTGTATCGATCATGTGGACCAGATCCTCAAACGTGCGCGTTTTGGGTAAAAGAAATCGGAGAATGTGTTTGACAAATTGTGTGAATGTGGCAGAAGCAAAGAGTGTGTATATAAGTATAGGACCTCTTGGCCTACCCTACAACGGACATGGAGTGAAAGGATAACTGATTTTCCTAGATGTATTATAAAACAAATGTTCATATTGTATTTCTAAGGGATGACAGATAGCTGTCCCAATACACCTATCTACCTTTCATGTTATTATTACCATAGGTGTATGGTGTGAGGTATACATTAGTTTAGTACGTACTTTATTCCACAGGACGTAGAGTGCTAAATATTTCATATTTTGGTTGGAGCAGCTACCAATCACACGTATGTTACGTGACCACGGACATATTGTGTGTGATGGGCGACGTAAAAGAACGTTACGAGTCCAAAATTTGATTTTTATTTATTTATTTATTAGATAATGTACGGCCAATAGCCTTTTAAATACATTACAACAATTAGGTCAATCAAAAAATATATACCTACGTTTATACATTTTTTCATTGTGCCTAATTTTTTTATCTTTTTATATTGGCCTCCACCCGTTCGCGAGTGATTTAGCAGTGTGCCTAAATTTCGTCGATAAACTTTGTAAACTAATGCTCGATTTCACCAACTTCTTAGGTGAGGAATAGCGAAGAGTCACTTATCATTATTTTTCATACAAAATTTGTGCTAGGTGGCTCCTATCTTCGCGTTTCCTCACCAGTTGTCTCAGAAGTTGGTGAAATCCATTGCAAGCACGTAGCAAGTTTAATAAATTACAAGTCATAATAAGGAACCTCATCAGACAGCAATCATTTACACAAGGCACATCTTGTTTTGAAATCTGCTCCATCGTCACCCGAAATAACAAGGGTCTAACTTCTTCTTCTTCTTCTTCCTCAGCCTTCCTCCCTCCATTGCTGGACGTAGGCCTCTTCCATTTCCTTCCACTCATCTCTGTTTCTCCCCCTCCGCATCCAGGTTCTTCCGGCTTGTTGGACTAGGTCATCAGACCACCTTTTAGGAGGTCTTCCGACGCTTCTCCTTTTGTTCTAACTGATAAAACCGAAATATTGATAAAAATGTGATCAATCATATCTTTCACACGCAGATGGAACCTTATTAGCCTCAGTATTTACAAACCTAGTCAAGTTTTGGGTGTTTTGTGTATAATTTGTGCTACAAATCTCAAAATGTGTTAGATCATTGTGCCTTAGTATTCTCAAATGAGGGAATATATACCTGGATGCCGTAGGCCAAATAGCTATATTTTCTACTCCATTTCAGAGAAACTTTCTTCCAAAAAGCATCCTGCGAAATTTCACTTACTTGCTGAATTGCAGCAATAATATAAGTGGCGTTTTAAAAAAAAAATTTTTTTTTTCGCTCAATATTTGTGTATTTTTGACTGAGCAACATTCTGCTACAGAGCCCTGAAACAAAAAAGGAGAGCATGTGTGTCGGATAAGGTACAGAGGTAAATATTTAAAACAGTTTTATCTCTGAATTAGGTGGAATTCGTGAGGAAACTGTAAAGTTAGGCGACTGTAGGCGGCGTAGGCTGGAAGCGCCACCTAGCGAATAAAATATGAAACACCTTCTAAGCCTATATCAGAATGTGTGACCTTTCAGAATCAGAAAATGTTTTATTTCAGCCGATAATATCTATCTATCTCCCCGGGATCTTTTACGGGGTAGGCAGAGAGAACAGATTTCCAGACTTCCCTATTATCACACACATTCATGCAAAAGGACCCAAAAATAAATGAATGGACTGAAATTGGTGAATGTTACTGAAGTGTAAAGTGATCACATTAAACCAGCCGACGATCAGTTATAAGCCATATGGAAAGTCCATCCTTCGCTGCATTATCTGTTAAGATAACTACTTGTTATTTCATTCCTTTCGACTTCTTTTTCGACGATTTCTTTTTCTCAAAACACGACCGTCCTTGATGGTGCAACCATGTCGTTTTTGGACAGCAGCACTTCCTTTTACATCTCTTCATTTTCCCAGGTATATTTTCATTGTTTTCCTTTCGCCGTTCTTTCTCTCTACATGTCCCAACCATCTCAACTTCTCATCTCAAATAAGTATATATTTTTTGTCATCCTGTCATCTTTCATTTTCTTAACATGCCCAAACCATCTTAGTTTAATCACTTTAATTCTTGTCACAACGCCTTCAGTCAATTTGGCAAATACCTAGATCAACCCTGACAAATGCATCGTCAAATTTGGAACTTCTTTTTTTCTATGTAAAAAATGAATCTGGGTTTATCGAAATAAACCCAAATACATCTTTGTACACTTCACAGAAAGCTTGAAAAGCTTGTGTTGTGAAGTGAAGTAGGTCGGCATTTTGATTATATCTTTGTAATATTTCAAAACACACATGTCACGTCATTTCTGTGTCCAAATTCACCGCAGCAATAACAACAAACAGCCATAGGTGTGCATAACTGTATGAACAAAAACGTCACTGGACCGAGTAGTTCCAGATTATTCCGCCAGAGGACCTGGTCTCGTGGTTTTATATTATATTAGGTAGCAGGCGCGAAGCTACCTAAGATCACGATTCCCATCGAGTTACCTTTTGGATAAAATGATAGGTATAATAGTGTCTAATCTGACGTAATCCCATAAGAAATGTTATTCCAGGCTTCCCTTCTACAGAAATCCACCCTTCGCCACTGTTAGGTAGGCACCATTGTATCTGATGTGTCTTCGTAATTTAATAATACAGTAATATCTGTATCAAAATGTCATCAGGAAGTAAGAATCGATGCTGAAATTGAATAGTATTAAACTTTCTTCTTTTTTCATCGTTTCCTCATTGCTGAGGGTCGTGATTTGTGGAGCTACCCACGGACAAAACAAGACGCCTCCAGTCCTCTCTGTTCTCCGCAGTTAAATTAAACTACAATCTACTACAATAGTAAGATTCAAATTGCAAAAAAAGCAAAATATTGCGTTGGTTGGTAAAAATTGTCATTAGACAATAAGCCCGCCGTTTGAAATTTATGTTGTTCAGAAAAGATAAATATAGTTTGCAAAACAAATAATTTTAGCCACCATCCTTACGTTAGTGTTTTAACGTATGTAGATAGTGCGTACACGCATAGAAATAGTATTTAACGTAATTTATGCCCCATATTTTTTCATACTAAATAGTGTCCCCTCCCTCTTCTTCAATGCCGCTGTCTTCTTAGCGACGGCATCAGGATTTTTCTATAGTTTTGAATGTTATTAATGTTCTATAAATTGTAATTTTCACAATACCGTGTAAATTAAATCGACACATCTAAATCTTTCACATTTTTTACACATAGGTATGTAAAATTTTTTGAGGTGCTGGGACATGGAATGTTTTTAAAACTTGAAGAGGAAAATGTGGACGCAGCGAACAATAATGACAGACGAAATTAAATAAAAGCATGGTAAGAATTTACGAATAGTTTCAATTAAATAACAGATTAGATTCGTGTCAGAGTTAGAACACCCATCCATAACACACCGGCAAATGTCACCGTGAATCCTTCCAGAATCCGAACCGAAGAGGCAGTGGTTTGTCGACAGCATGCAGTGGGAGACGTGGTATACAACACAATATTATGGGATGGTTTGTGGATGGGACATGGGACGTGCAATGGCTAAATGGTCTTCCATGCGTAAGAATGCAGTGTGGCGAGGTGGAAACACTCACATGAAGCGTGAGTTACATTTTGAGGACAAGTGGCATGGTCAATTATATTAATATCACTATACACATGATCCAGTCCTTCTTCAAATGTTAGCATAAAAATGTTCTATGAAATGCTGGGTATTAATAGAATCAAGGTAATGGGTGTTATCAAAAGGGTTTTTTAGAACAAATATATCGATTACATTACTAAATATTGATTTGTAAAAAATCTGGTAGGTAGGTACATGGAATTTTCCACACTGCATTACAGTAATAGATTTTTCATATCTATAAGTAGGTATAGGTTTCTGAAAAAAAAAGTAAAATACTTTTGAAAAAAAAAATCGTGTCTTTTGAGGGGTGTTTGTTTTGTGGTGTTTCCCCAATTTCTCTGTGTGCCTTGAGTTATTTGCTATCATTCACGAAACGCGATTTGTTCAGCCTTTGCGCGGTCTTCCTACACCTCTTTTGTTGTTTCAAGACCTCTATTTTTGGATCCAAGACATGATTCAACCATCTCAAATTGCTCTTGTTCTTCATCAGCCTTCTTCCCTGCACTGCTGGATACAGGCCTCTTCCAACTGTGTCCACTCGTCTCTGTTCAAACCTTTCCGCATCCAGCTGATCCTCCAGCGATTTGGACAATGTCGTCGGTCCATCTCTTTGGTGGCCTTCCGACGCGCTTTCTATCTGTCCAAGGCCTGATGAATTTGCTCACTATGCAAAAAAACTCGTTACTCCAAAATACAGGTTCAAAATAAAGTTTATTTAAAATGTGGATTACATTATTGATTTATTTTATAGGTATTCCGCGCAGAATTAAATTGTATGATAATAATTGAATAATTTGTATTCGGCGCACGTGTCTTCCTGACCAGACCACGCTACAGCTACAGCTACAGCCCGATATAATAATATTAGTATTGTGACAGTGACAGGTGTGCGCCGATACGGAAAAATTGACAATCGCACTCTAATGTTATTAGTTCCTACCTATATGAGTATTCAGCCATGATACGTAGGTACATACTTAACGTGGTTTTTGGCTAAATATTTTTGACAAAATCAAATACTTACCAATTTCGTGTTTCATTTAGTCACTGGGTCCATCAGACCTCGAGGCCCGCGTTATCAAGGAGGCCAGGTCTAGGTGACATTTATTGATGATGACGTCACAAAAGATTGAAAGAAATGTATGGGAAAAAATATTCCGTAGACCAAGTGTTTGTACCGGAAAACGACAGACGTCACGATAGAGTGAGGTTGCCATGGTGAAGTTATTTGTATGCCACGGCTCAGGTAATACCGACGGCTTCGCAGAGCCTCATGCGGTCCATTTCTGAACACAATCCTCAGGCAGGTAGGTACACATCTTCTTTTGTTATTTTTAAGGCAAAGCACCCGTTGTCGAGTGATTCATGAAGGACACATGTACTGTGTACTATAACTATTAGTATAAGATCCGGCCGATTAAAAATGACCTCTCTGTTTTTTAATCAAAATTTGAATTAAAATAAAATTTTCACATAGGGTCACACATCGTTATAGGGTTTCCCATCAAAATCTTGCCGCAATCCCCCGTAATACGTAGACTTTCCTACATCATAATACTGAGAAGTGTGTTGGCAAATACTGCTTCCGCGTTATAAAAACTCTAGGTATATATCATACAAAATCAATGCAAGATAATCCAATTATATTATTTGCTATAGTATTTTCTATCATATCCTGTAATATCTTAATTTCGTTAAGTAGTGACTGAGATCAGTGACAGAGGAATGGAACATTTCATCTAAAAGAAGCAAACCAAACCAACAAAACATAATAAACCATTATGATCTTTATTTCTTATATAACAAAAGGATCAAAATTGTTTGAAATGTTGCTTATATTTGGTTGCAAATTGTTTATTATGTTTGTGTTCATTTAGAGGGGGTGCAAGAAAGTCACTTCACGTAGATTAAAATAAACGGAATCAATGGTGACGTATAAATATAATGCATTTATGTGACAAGCGAATCTGTTACGGATGGATGATTTTTAATAAATATATATTATTTATATTTACCAGGGGTGGATTTATGGTATTATACTAGTAACTTTGTGTGATATAATACTCGTACTTAATCATATAAATTCAGTGTAGACTTAACATACCTATAACCTACCCTTCTAGTGTTGCTAAAGTGAAGGAACAAGGTAGATATAATATAATTTACCCTCATGTTTCCTTTGCGGGGTTGACAAAGAGAACGAAATGCCACACTTCCCTATCCTGACACACAATTCGTGCTTCCATCACATTCATGCAATTCGTCATACACGCAAGTCTATGTCTTTCAGACATGTACATGGCCGTCCCTGAGTCGATTCGATCTATCCAGGTTACCCTAGGATGCTCAGGTTTTCAACTACCTCCTCTTTCAGCCACATACGTTATTTTTGTCATACAATCATTACAAGGTGGATATAAAATAAACAAATTAATTAATATTTAATAGCCACAAATTAAGGAGTTACAAAACAAGACAATAGTAGTATGCTAAAGGGCGGACTTATTGCAAAAGCAATGTCTTACAGTGGAGGCCCTGGAACAAAAGAAGAAGCATCGGAAGACCTCCGAAAAGGTGGTCTGATGACCTAGTCCAGCAAGCCGGAAGAACCTGGATGCGGAGGGGGAGAAACAGAGATGAGTGGAAGGAAATGGAAGAGGCCTACGTCCAGCAGTGGAGGGAGGAAGGCTGAGGAAGAAGAAGAAGAATGTCTTACAGTCAACCCGATATAATATTTTGATACTCAAATACATATTATATATTTGAGTATTCCACATTTCTTTGCAAGAATCCTGAGTTAGCTGGAAGAGATTGAAGCTTATCGAAAAGCTCGCCCTAGTGAGAGAATATCATATTCCTTATTTAAATGGTTCTGGAGGGAAAAACGTGGATGTCACAAGGCCATGACACGTATTAATTATTATCTTCCCATATCATTCAGAGAAGCACTTCATGCGTTCTTACAAAAAATGTTAACATTAAAAAGCTCACGTGCGCGATAAAAGCTCTGTTTGTTTATCATAAAACTTCCATTAGCACTGCGCCCCTTGGATTATTGCAAAGGTCACTATTAACATAATTCTAATACCGCATTTTGGAAAAAAAATCACCCAAGACAAAATAACACCAGAAAATCTGGAAAAAATGGAAGAAAAAACACACACAGCAAAAAATAACACGAGAAAATCTGGATCAAATCTCACATACAAAATACGACAAGAAGAAATAACACACTTTTATTCAAAATTTACTAAATGTTCTCTTACACGGGTAATTTTTCGAGCAATAATTGCTTGTCAACTCGGCAACTGCCCCAACTGGAGCAATTAATTGCTCAATTATATTGGCAATTGCTGCTCATGTAAGTGAACCTTAATAATTTATATGACACTACAATTATTGATATTTCATAGTTAAATTTAGTGATCTACCTAATCTACCGTTACAAAAAATATAAATTTTATCAATATTAATATGACAACCAAATTGTATGATATATTTTCGAATAAAACTAAAAATGTGTTATTTCTTCTTGTGCATTCTTGCTAGTGAGATTTCTTCCATGGGATTTTTCCTGTAATATTTTTTCCTTCTTGCGGTATTTTTGCATGTGAGATTTTTTTCGTGATATTTTTTCCTGTGTGATTTTACCATGTACCATTTTTTTGCGTGTCGCATCATGGCTATAGATCGGATTGATGATGCTGCTCCATAGAAATCCTGTCTTCCTGTCATCATGCCGCCATCACTCCGACTGATTTCAACTTCCTTCCGGTGCGAGGGTCTGACCGTGCAACTCTGACAGGCCCCGTATTGAAAATCTCCCCGACTTCTGACTACATTGAAACTCCCTTTTCATACGGTAATGATTATTATTGTGTTTTTTTTTTTACAAACAAGTCGACACTCATCAACGTTCTCAATAAACAAGAAAACTGTACTTTTTGAAAACTGTAAAACTGTATGGTTTTCTTGAGATTAATAACTGGATATCCGATGGAGTCAGTAGCGTAGCGTGGGGGGGGCGGTCCGCCCCGGGCGGCACTTTTTAGGGGGCGGCAGTTTTTGGAAATAATATCCAAAATCCATTAAATCACATTTGTTTCATTAAAAACTGAAAAAAATTTCGCCTGCGGCGCTACTTTTCTCTTTTTGTACCATACCAATATCTAAATTTTACTTGTCTCACGTGAAAAAACTTCGCCTGCGGCGCTAATTTAGCTCTTTTTAGGCCATATCAATATCAGAATGTTAGTTATCCCACTTCTGCCTAGAAGTTTTTTATAATTCCTGTAAATTTTCGGGCATTTTGGATTTATATGCCTAAATAAGGGGGGCGGCGGATTTGGTTTCCGCCCCGGGCGGCAGATACCCACGCTACGCCACTGGATGGAGTTAGGCTGGTCATGTGGCCAGAACCACAGACTCTAGGTGGACAAAGAAAGTCCTGGAGTGGCGAGCTAGAACAGGCAGACGAAGTGTTGGTAGGCCTCAAGCACGGTGGTCTGACAATGTAAGACGAGTTGCGGGAGGCAGTTGGATGCGGTCTGCCCAGGATAGGGAGTTATGGAAATCTATGGGGGAGGTCTATGTTCAACAATGGACGCAGGGAGGCTGACATGATGATGGCTGATTTTATTGTCATGGTAATAATATCTTAAAAAATCTAATTTCTGAATAGGAACATTTCCACGTTCTTAACTCAGTTTACGCAAAATAGTCAGATTGCTATTTTTGATACTTATATGACTCATACCACAAAGATACGTATTATCTTTATCCATACATCTACCCTCATTGCGATTGCAAGATACAAACCATTTCATGTAAGGAGGGTCAAGACATCACTGTCATTTCCTATACACATTTTGTTAAGAACCATTCTGGCAAGGGCAACACTCTGCAGAAACTAATGTGACGAATGCAACACAACAGCTAGCAACACTCGCCTAAATATCCTCACTAAAATGATGAGTCATTCCCAGGATAAATGCTTTCAGGATGAAAGTCTAATTGAACGGAATTGATAGGTCGAAAGACGGATGTTGTAACTACAATGAAAGTGAATAAGTTGAGATGGTTGGGTCATGTTGAGAGGATGAATGATCGTCGGATAAAAAAGGTATTAGTGAAATGAATGAGCCAAATCAGTTTTAAAAATTGTATTCTGACTTAGTACTTACAAATAGCAGCCTCATTATATTTTCAGTATACCTTTTTTTTTCTTGTTAGGTCAGGGGACCGTATATCCCCTGCGTCACTGCGACCAGAGTAGGTCTATTGTGACACCCTTCAATGTTACAGCTCGTCCTCAAGGCCGATGTGTCTCATGTAGCTCACGATCTGTCTTGGTGCGAGTAGTCTTGCCTTCTCGGAGTCTCGGAGTATACCTACTCCTCAAGCAATATTTTTAATAAATTTTACGCAGAACATGAAAAATTGATCAAGCTCATTTCGCTCTAAAATACGAGTATGATAAGTAGTATCTACCTATTCATAAAAAAAAAACATTTTAAGATCCACGCTTGCATTTATTTATTTATTTATTCAATAAACGGCTACAAATCCTTTTAAGATACACAAAACAATATACTTACATATTATGTAACAAAAGTCTATATAAGTGCCTTAAAAATTAAATTATTTAAAATGTAACAATTGAAACGTGTTTATGATAAAACAATTTAATACTGTCACCTAAAGTAAATATGTGAACAAAATCTCAAGGTGCTGGGACATTTTGTTAAATTTGAAGAGGAAAATTTAGGCACAGACAAAAACAACAATGACAGCTGACATTAAATAAAATCGTGTTTAAAAAAATGGATACCTACCGATTACCGTAATGGTATAGTAGTTAAAAAAAACAAATAAATACTATAACATTATACTTTTTTCTGATAGCAAAAACTAAATAGGTATAAAAAAAATTAATGGGCGACGCACAGAGGGCGAATAATAACTATACAAGAACGAAACGAATTAAAGGTGCAATAAAATGTATAAGAATAACACACATTTACATTAAATTCATATAAATCACCTGTAAATAGATCCTGGGACGAATATCTGCGAATAGATCTACTCCTAATAGGCCATTTCTCTCGAATATGCATTGGAAACTAATTTACGTTCACCCGGTAGCGAGCGGAGAGTCGCAGCGACACACGTGGCGATACGATCGGAAAATATAAATATTTTTGTAAATGATAAAATATTGTAATGTAAGTAATATTGTATGGAAAAACAGTGATGGTCCATCCGCGTGTGCAATGCTGCAAGGAACTGTCCAATTTTTTTTCCCGTTAATTTTAATATTCGGTATTTTGATCGGCCACTGTGGGTAAACCGCTGAACCTATGAAAAACATGTGTAAAACTTTTTTGTAGAAAATTTTAGTAATGATTATTTCTGTCTCTTGATAATAAAAGTTGCGACTAACTCTCAAAATCGTTCAAATCCTATTATAATTGAAATGCTATCCGAATATATATTTGTTAAATTTAAATCACTTTATTACAAAATAACAACATTTACAATATCACTTAAATTACAATCAAATACTCTGTATAATCTTGGATACTGCCGTCCTAAAGCAACCGAATATTTACACTTTAAGTGAATAAAGTACAGAATGTTAATAAAACGAGTATACCTGATAGATGCTAAAATTCACTAGGGCGAACTCATCGCAGTGCTGCGATCTCTGCCAGATAACCCCAGGTAGGTTCAAAAAATCAACATTCAAAACATCAACATTCAAATAATATTTCCATTTTTTAATTGTACCTACATACATAGATGCAAACCCACATACCACCACTTTTAAGCCGTCAATGGCCAGAAAAAGTCGTTATCCCGAGTAGATGTGATTCAGATTCTTTAGTAGACAGATACCAATCTCTGGATGATGGATGAAGGGGATTCCTGGAGCAATACCACATTATCCAGGAGGTCATAGGATCGATCCTGATTATTCTAGGGTGACAAAGAGAAACCATAAAGATTGCGGGCATAGGCTGACAGTACGACAATTTTAAAAAAACTGGGTATAGATATATGAGATGACCGAAATGAATGCATATCTTTTAACTTAATTGTGTACTTAATATCGCGTATTACTTCTATCCCCCCTCTGAACCCCTACGGGTGCCGGGAGTATTACTTTTCATCTTTTCGACACCAAAAGCTAAAAGGATTTGACAAAAATTGCTTTTTTCATGCCCCCTTCGTACTCCCCACATCCTTACAAACCATCCCTGAGCCAAACAACATTTTTCCAAAGTTTCATCTCAATCGGATGAACGGTTTAGAAGCCTATAAGCGTCAAAGAAACACACTCTATTTTATAGTATTTAAATGTATAAAATAAAATGCTAGTGATTTGAATAGGACCGTAGAATAGGTGTACCTACATGTACAATGTACATACATACTGTAATTTATAGGAACGGTGTACTGCCAAAGATGATCCTTCCAATTTTCTTTTAGATCCTAAATATATTTCTTCTTTTTCATTCATTTTTCGTCTTGTTGAAGTCATGTTTCAAGGTAATTTACAGAAATGTTTATGGAAAGAAAAAAAAAGTAAGTATGTAAATAGTGTCACCCTATTCTCACGAGGGGGCGCAATCATATATCTTCACAAATAGCGCAAATGTCCGCATGTTTCGTTTTTATTGCTTCTCATTCTGATTTCTTTGTGTCATTTGTGAACAAATCTTATGAATATGAATTTATTGAAGTACCCCTTGTATCAGAGTTTTATTTGTCTGTATTATTTTATGTGAAAATACCTCAATTTGGATTTAAATCATGTCCATCTATACAAATTTGTTATGTGATTGATGTTGGGTTGTTACATATGAAATATTTTTACATCAAAAAACTTCGCTTGCTTGATAATTTTTTATTTAAAAATGTCTCGATATATTCGAGTTTGACGTCGGTGATTTCAAACACGTTGAAAAAACATGAAAAATAGTACGCCCAAAAGTCAACGGTAAAAAAATTAAGATACGAGTACACCTTAATTAGGTCATTGTTTGAGCTCTCCAAGTGCCCTGTGTCTAATCTGTTTCTATATGTATTCAATGTCTGAGTGCGTGCTTGTATGAAATAAATAAATAAATAAGTGAGCTTTTGACAATTCTAATGGTGAAAAAATATTTTGGTTTATTGTTGATACCTAATTCAAAAATTACCAAAAAATTACAATTCAATGATCGATTCCGCGAAAGTTATCAGAAAGGCTAGAGATTTTTCTAGAAAACTCGAAACATTCGCGTTCGATTGGTTAATGACTTCACTGTTTAAAAAAAGAACGAAAAATCTTTTGTTTCAAGAAGATAAAGCAATAGAGAACTATTTTAAATATCGAATAAGTATCAAAGTACAAGATAATTCGATTTTCAAAACAAAAATCGTTCCATTTGATATTCTGAGATTTTTATATTATTGAGATGCGATAGAAAGAGAGATAAAATCAATATCAATAATACGATTCATGTTGGTTAGAAAAGGACAGACGGATTTAATAGAAAAAAGTGTGATAACAATTTGACTGAGGCGACAATATCCATTGGATGTATTTTCCCGCCAAACACCGATCGAAGGGTAAACAATTTGAATTTGCCGCCTTTACGACATTCTACGTATTATAGGTAGTAAAATTGGTACCTTCCCATTCACTGCTTATAGAACGTTCACGTGTTGTTGTGAAAGTTATCTAAAATGGACTGAGCTATTTATTTGTATCGTCAACCTAGAAATTCTCTTAGTTCCACACTTTTTAAATTCAACCGCTGTGAACACTGTACATATACTCAATAGTTTAAAAATCACAGTTTCGAGAATGGGGTAACCAACTTCTTTTTTCTTATGGGATTTTACTGTATGAGATTTTTCTTGTGTGTTTTTTTTTCATGCTGAGGTTTTTTCACTTTGCTCTTATTCCATAGGAGCGTTTCTCATATGCAGTTTTTTCATACGAGCATTTCTCACGTGCGGTTTTTCAGGGAACCATTCTTCTTCTTCTTCTCAGCCTTCTAGCGCCCAGTGTTGGACATAGGCCTCCCCCTTAGACTTCCACTGTTCCCTATCTTGTGCCGACCACATCCAACATTCCGTGTGTCATCCGACCACCTTGCCTGGGACCTCCCAAGGCTTTTTCGGCCTGTTCTTTGTCGCCGTTCGAGAACTTTTTAAAGACCTACCTACTACTCAAAAATAAATTATAATATTTATTTTTAGGGAACTATGTTTGAGACATGTTCACCTCTTCAATAGATTTTTATGCGAAACAGTTTGGGTGAAACCAATTTCGTATTGGTTACGTATCGGGTGATCCCTTCCTAGGAAAGACTTATTTGGGTAATATTATGACAGATAACACAAACATACCTACAGTGTCTTACCCAATACCTACCTTCCTTTATTTCTAGCTATCTATCCATCGACACCGAATAACACTAAGGTTCATTGTGGAAGTTCATTGCAAAATTTTAAGCTTTTAAGCTTTCTGTGAAGTGTACAAATACGTATTTGGGTGTGTATTTCAAAACACATATTCATTAAGAAAAATTGAGAAATTTTGTTTCAAAAATGGGTGAATTGATAAACCTGGTTGATTTCGATAGTAAGGTAAGAATGTGGTAAAACTTACTAAGAAGATAGTTAAAAAAAATGTTTTAAAGTCCAGTTTATTTTATGTCATCAATTCCCCACTTTCACAAGATTATCGCCGCAGGCAATTTTTTTTAATGAAACTGTATTCAATTGATTTACAGAATAATCATTGAAAATTCATGACTTGACGAAAAAACGATGTAGTAATAATGTCATTCATTTCTCCTATATATAAAACGCTAAATTAGCTGAGGGACTTTGCCTACGGCCATGGCATTGGGTTAGAAGTCTGGGTTTGATTTCCGGCCGGGGCAAATGGATGGACTCTTATTGGTGAATGTTACATAAGTGTAAATAGATCACGTTAAACCAGCCGACGACGGTCAGTCATAAACCTGATGGAATGTCCATGTTCCGTTGTATATCTCTTGATATTATACACTTGGCTTTTTAAAACCCTATAAATTACCTACTTATAACAGAGATGTTATGCAAGTTTGTGTCATGATATAGGAGGTATTTGTTAACATCATCCTATAGGATAATGTTTAGAATAAGTCATAGATTATAAAAAACCTTAGAGTAGGTGGATGAGTAACGATTATAGCTTTCCTCACTAAACGTTTCGCTAAGGTGAGAATACTCAACTGTGGGGCGAGATCTGATATTATGTGCCTAACTCTTGCGGTGCTTTCAGTAAGAGTGGGAGTATCTCCAATGATTTGTCAATT
The DNA here is from genome assembly GCA_963576895.1 of Ceraclea dissimilis. NCBI lineage: Eukaryota > Metazoa > Arthropoda > Insecta > Trichoptera > Leptoceridae > Ceraclea > Ceraclea dissimilis. The sequence goes on from OY756370.1 coordinate 15,882,700, forward strand.
CTCAGAGAATTCCTCCTCCGGAATTCCAACTCTGTAATATTCGCCGTCGTTTACAAATACTACAATCCAAACTAATTTCGAGATTCTACATTTTGTCGTGATGCGATGGTATCAGATAAGCCCCTATTTTTTTGTCTGCTATGTATAGGTATGTAAACTATTCACCTATTTTAGGAAAAATAAATCAAGCTCAATAATTCGTACCCCTGTGACTTGACTAATTATTATTATTATTATTTTAAATTTTAAGTGAACAACAAATACATATAAATATAAAAAATGGACATAGTACAGATTATAAATCGTTGTTCACTAGGGCGAACTTATCGCAGAACTGCGATTTCTTCCAGTTAACCCCATAAACATTTAATTATTTACCCAGCTACTTTCCCGTAAGAACCCTGTTGAAAAAGTCAGTCTTTTGTCAATATTGTCTCCTGTTTAGCACGCTATTTGACCCTAGTATACGAATTATCAACACCTAAAAATATTCGCGCACTCACATTGCAGAACAAGTGGAATATGGGAAAAAATCCCAATATTTGGGGGACCAACCCTTTAGTTCTAAGACTGCGCCTAATGGTGCGAGCGCCAACGGCTTGAACTTGACTTTTGTTTATGATACACTTTTCGTCTTCTCCTTCCTACAGATTTTTTTTTATTTTTCCATTTTATTTCATTATTCATTCACGCATTTTGAATTTTAAGTGGGGAGCGATAGATATCTTTTTTCTCGTTTTTTCGATACAATATTCTATATTGTAGTTCCTACCTCATTCTATAATACAGTACCTACCTTATTTTATTGGTCCTTTTTAACTTACTAACTACCTTTTGCTTTTGCCTATATGCAACCTGATTCTTGGTAAAACAATATATCTGCAAAAAATAACACTAAAGTGAGATTTTTGAGGCCGTAAAAAAATGGCAGTAGGCGGATCATGTTGCCAGACAGGGAACAAAACGATGGACACCCAGAGTTCTTAGATGGAGACCGTGGGATAAAAGAAGAGGAGTAGGTCGGCCACAGAAAAAATGGGCCGACGATATTATCCCGGTCGCGGGTAGACGATGGATCGACAAACCTCAGTATAGAGAAAAATGGAAACAAATGGAAGAGGCCTATATCCAGCAGTGGAGAGATGACTGAAGGTAGAAGAAAAAGTTACTCAATACTCACTCAATAAATTCGTCTTTGTAGATTATGCACAAAATTGTTTCTTTTTTGAAATATAATTAGGCAGTCTATGGTGATTTCTGGCAGTATACATCTAATAAAACTTAGGATAAGATGAAATTCACAAGTTCAAATCTGTTTTAAAGTTTCATGCCGTACCTCTACAGAATTCCGCAATCACGCGATATGATTCCTTGATCTTCCGACACTTATTTTTGAAACGGATAACTGCAATGAAGAAAAACGTAAATTATATTTTTATGCAGATACAACATTTTGCAATGAAAATGTTTCTAAAAGTTTTGTATATTTCCGTATGATATGTATCGGAAACAATGCTAATGGATAAAAATATATCATGTTTTTTTCCTGTTATTGTTTTCATATGGGTTGTAGGTAGGTAATAGGTATACCTATATCTGTCTGCCTAAAAATAGAGATACAACTTTTTTCAGAACTATGAGAACTACATAAATTAGAACTTTTTGAATAATAATTGCTGGGAAAACGCTGTTCGATCGTTTCAGAAACACTATGATACATGAGTTTTATGAGGCCCATCATGATGTGGTCAGGTGGGAAAGACTACAGCCCAAGAAGTACTAGTATGAGCAATACGAGCAAGTGCAGAGAATGCCAAACACAAGAATATCTTAGATTGCTGTGCAAAGAACCCTATAATGGACACAGTCCACCAGGAAAATTTCCGAAATTCTGGAGAGAGAGCTGAAGCTCTACATCCTAGAATGATCTGGCCAGAACAAAATCCTAGAGTCTAAAGGTTCCAGGTTCAAGGAATGTGGATGTTATCAGAATATTCAGAAATGGGAAATATGTATGAGAATGTGTACCTATCGTGGGTATATGTACGTTATACACAAATTCACCCTTTTCTATGAACTAAACCAATGTCAAAATGACATCATCCCCATGATATAATATCCGATAATTACCTACGTATGGCGGAGGTACATTTTTTTACATATTGCGTAATATTTTTATGTTTTCCGGAAGCAATTTCAGATTACATATAGGTATTACAACATACATATTTTTCAGACGTAGACTGACCGAAATTGAAACCAGAATCTATAGCACAAATGGGAACTAATAGAAAACTCACCTACATAATTCTACCAACTTAAAAATAACAGGTAGGTATGTAATTTTTCTTATGTATCTAAGTATGGTTTATTGTCTCATCATCACTAGCCCCCAAGTAAGGCACTTGGACTCGTCAGGAATAGATTTACACCACGATTCAGTAGCTACTGCGGTTTTGTATTACCCATGCGAAGCAGGGTGTAAAAGGCTCTGTTAGCATTGAAGAATTCCCACAACAGTATAGAAGAATTAAGGATGAACATTGTCGGGCTTACGACCGACCTCGGCTGGCATAAGTGATCACTTAGCATTTTATCGAGGACTTGGTAAGGTGAATGTAAATTATTCTTGTCAGCATCAGGTCAATGATGAGGTGAGATGTAAATTATTCATGTCAATATCACATTAGAGTAAATATAGTTCATATCAGCATCATTTCAATGCTGAGGTGAATATATGAATGGTTCATGTCAGAATCAGTTTAAAGCTGAAAATGATGAACGGTTCATGTCAGCATCAGTTCAATGCTGAGGTATAATGTAAATGATTCATAGTCAATATCACCATTAAGTATATATAGTTCATATCAGCATTATTTCAATGCTGAGGTGAATAATAAATGGTTCATGTTAGGATCAGTTCAGTGCTGAAATGAGTGTAAATAGTTCATACATCCCGAGGTGAATGATAAATGGTTCATATCAGCATTCTCCATCCTAAGGTGATCAATAAATGGTTCATGTCAGCATCAGGCATGGTGAGGTGAATAATAAATGGTCCATGTCAGCAGAATCGGAAGATCAAGCTATGAATTCATTTGCCTGTCAAAATAAAAGCATCACTTATTGCCCATACAGAGAGAAATGGAGCGAAAATGTTATTATGGATGTACGATACATTATCCACAAAGCATTTACGGAAAAAAATAACATTTATTACCCAATATCACCTACTGTCAGGTAAGCGATGCGTAGAGTTTGAATATTTTGTCTAATAAAACGATACATCCAAGTTGCCGTGATGATTCAAAGCACTCAGCCATTTTTCCACATGAAGTAATATACATATTATTTTTATTATAATACAAAATGTTGTTTATATCAATGATTCCCAAATTGTGCACGGTCCGTTTGATGTGTCCAAATGGTCTGCAGTCGTGACAATAAATTCTTATTTTTTTTTAGTCCCTTTCTCTCCACTGCTGGATTGATTTTTCCATGATTGTTCTCCGTCCTGAGCGCTCTCATTTCGCCTATGTCCTACTTCATAGTCTCTGTGATCTCCCTATACATTTCCTTTATTTTCATCGGGTCTCCAGTTCAGGATTTTGAGGATGCATCTACTGTCGTTTTGTCTTGCCACACGACCTGCTCACTGCCATTTCAATCTTCCAACTCTTTCCGAAATGTCTGTGACCTTTGACTGGCGTCTTATAGTCATTTTTTTATTCTGTCTCTCAAGGATACGCATAGCATATATACACGTCCTTCCTTGAGAATTTGGTCTACACAGTCAAACTATGTAGTTCTTGGACGGCCGCGCTTCCTTACAACTCTTCATTTTCCAGATATATTTTCTTTGTCATCCTTTCATCATTCATTCTCTCTATATGTCCCAACTAATGTAATGGATTGGCCCTCGAACCCTGGATAAGTACGTATTATATAATTATCAACGTTATCTAATTTTTCCAGGGTACAAGGCCCCAATTTGGTAGCAGTATATTTCTGCAACATCTGTTTCAAAACTGCCTTATAGCCTCTCACTATTTCCCTGGAAAGATATTATAAACTTAACCTCTCTTTTTTTTTATTTCCAACCTTGTTTACCGAAGGTAATTAGAAAACACTGTTTCTTTACATTTGAAAACCTCTGTTTGCTACCCTTATAGTGGATGAAAGTCATAGTATATAATATGCAAAGGTTGAAGTGGAGCAATAAACAGAATATTTTTGTATGGGGGTTGGGGGTTGTAACCACTTCTCTGAAAATACGGGGGGTTATATTTTATTGTAGTACACATTACATATTATAGGTACACAGTAGTACAAGATTGTACCACTACTAAACTAAAGTGTATTGATGCTTATGGTATGAATATATTCTGCATACGTCAACATCAAAATAGTTTTTATACTAAGTGACTGTACTAAAAATATTATTTATTTCTATATATCAATATACCCTCACGCCGCGTCCCTTGCAGGGTAGGCAGAGAGAACAGAGCGCCAGACAGCCTTATCCTTACACACACTCCTAGCCTCCATCACATTCATGCATGCAGTCATACACGCTCTCCGAATCCTTGTACTCAAAACGCGTCCATCCTCGAGGATGTGGTCGACATGATCGGACCAGGTCTATCTCGGACGTCCAGGCTCCTCATACCTCTTTTTTTACTCATAAAGGTGAGTATATCTATCTCCCAATATTTTTTTGTTTGTCAAATTTAATAAAACCTGAAAATAGGCTACCGAGAATCTAGAAGAATTTTTACTGTAGATATGAAAATTTCACCGTGTCAAATAATATATTGTGTGGAGAAAAAAGGCCAATAAAAATATCTTCACTCCTGAAAAAATTGTATCTATCGTCATTTCAAAAACACCTCCATAACTCATGGGATTCCGTCAACGATGTCGGATCCCCACATCTTCCTCGATTCCCCACATCCACTACAATATTATGAGGTGGGAGATTATCCTGGATTATGATATCCATAAGATGGTTATGGTCTCAAATAATTCCATCTTCGTATGCGGAATCAAGGTGCTTGCGGGATAAATTGAGAGTATGCAATTGATTAAATGGTTTTATTTGTCGGATTTCGCGCCTCGATTTCTACCTACATAATATCTACTCACTTTTATGATTATTTTGTTGAGGGTGTTTTTTTTAAGCCACAAATATCCCAAAGTATGCCGTAATACGAATGGGTCCATAAATCATACACAAATATCTAGAGAAATTGTAGAAAATATTTGATATTCGGAGACATATTTATTTAACTCATTTTTGATTTTGAGCTAAGTAATTAGTTCAGGAATTTATATATTTACACTTTTGGTGAACAATATACAGAGATATGTAAACATTTCAAATATAAATCAACACATTTGTTCACTACGGCGAGCTTATAACCCAATAGTAGAGAGTGTATGACGAATTGCATGAATGTGACGGAAGCTCCAAAAGTGTGTGAGAATAGGAAAGTCTGTCGATCTGTTCTCTCTGCTTAACCCTTAAGGAATGCGCGGTGAGAGATAGAATAGAATAGAATTAATTTATACCTGCAATTTATTTCAGTCCTTGCAGGCTAGACAGTGACGATGGTAGACTTCTCACTACTTTCACCATTCATCTTCTCCACATATCCCAACCATCTCATCTTGTTCACTTTCATTCTAGTTACAACATCCGTCTTACAGTCATTCGCCTCTCTAATTACTCAATTTCTTATCCTTCTCTTAACGTTTTTCCACACATTCTTCTTAGCGATCCCAACACCATTCACACCCAATTCGCATTTCTTCAGCCATCTCCATGTCTCGCTAGCATACATCAGTGTATCTCTAACATATAAAAAAAAATCCACCAACTCCTCGCCTATAAGAGTTAAAAACGTTTCGACTCATACATTTTTATGTATATACGAAATTAAACTCTACTCACACTGAATTTCGGTACTGAATTGATACTTCTTTGCATATACCAATATTGTATGAACTCTCATCTGTACACTCACAGTATGAAAATATAATATGAGGTAAAATTTCTCTCGGCCATACTTAAAAGTATGTATGATAGTTCCCTCATATATTCGTGACTACTACAAAATCCATCCAATATAGTTGCAAAGTAGAGGGGAATAGAACTCAATAAGCTGTTCTTTATATGTACTTGCTAATTGCTGCTGGTATTAATCACAGTACCTACTTTTTGACTTCGATACTACAAAAATTATCCGTAGAAGTCGCTCCCAGATGTATAATTGTATAGGCTGTTTTTTTAGAGGTTTGGTTTTCAATTTGGCTCCACTGTTTCTGTAGTGGCAAGCATTTTGACAATTTGACAGCTTTCAGTCTATTCAGCACATTTTGCCATTTCAATATGGATAGACATATTAGCAAATTCAGCAAATTTGATAATTTGCGCAACGAAACACAATTAGATTATTGCAGGAAATAGTCGATGGTCTTGTCAATTGATTTCCACTATCGTGCGATCTCACCCTCTGGATTATTTTCAATGGGGATATTCAAAGTCACCGATCTACATAGATTTAAACCAGAGACGTTGGACTGCTTAAAAACCAACATTCGAAGATTTATTACCGATATACTCCCTTCACTGCTCGAAAAAGTGCTAAAAAATGTCTCACTAGTACCTACTTTGTACCCGTAACTACAAATCACCCAGTTTGGCTGGACTGCCCATAGGGTACTCAATGCTAGTATTGAGGTAAACTGGTGCCTACAAACTATCAAATCGTATGAAGAATTTTGACATTTCGTAGACATTTCTTTCGAAATTTCGTTCTCAAAGTTAAAAACAGTATTAGTTATAACGTTATTTAGGAATTAGGCGATAGTTTTTGGGATGTTTTACTTTTTATTATTGATATCTTGTTAATAGTGTGAGTTTTGCGACTCTAAAATACCAAAAAGTGCCTAGCGTGAAATTATGTCACTTCATTTCTATTGAATATAAATGGAGTCAGACGTCTAGAGACTGCTTGATTATATTTAAAAAAAAAACTACCTGTTACTTTGATTTCGATTCTGCTCTAAATTAGACTGGTATAATATTCACTATTCATTTCATATGATAACCATATCCTTCAATATCGCCAGTAGTACTGTACTAGTAGCTACTAGCTAGTATACGTCTAGTAAAAGTGTTTGCATTCCTCTAAAGAGTCTAAAGCTCGACCCAGTAGCGGAGGTGATATTGAAAAATAAAGCTTGACACTTTACTGTTCTGATTTGGTCTATGCTTCGTGATACAGAGCTTTTAAAACTTTTTACATTATTAAACTATGATTACATTTTTCAACGTGGCATATATAGAAAGAAGAATGTTAGCCGGCACCAAGGTGAACTGATGGGCATTTGAAGCTATCATTAAATGTCACAACGTATCTACTAGGGAAAGACTTAGGCTCTTGGTGCGCATTGCCGTCCTGGTGCAGGCACTGATGTATGCGAGTGAGGCATGGACATGAGTGAAGAAGGACAAATCTAGTGTGATGAGATCGCTAAGAAAATTTTGTGGAAAAAAGTTGAGAGATAGGATTAAGAAATGAAGTGATCAGAGAGTTGAGTGAATGGAAAACGGATATTGTAGAATGTAGATGGTGTGGACATGTTGAGAGAATAATTGTGGACGGGATGACTAAAAATATGAAGAGGTGTGGAGGTGGGAGGAAGCGTGATCGTCCGAGACTAACCGATCATGTCAACCAGATCCTCTGGTACTGGCGTGTATGACAATTGCATGAATGTGACGCAAGCAAGAAGTGCGTGTAAGGATAAGAAAGTCTGGAGATCTGTTCTCACTTCCTATACCCCGCAAAGGAAGATAACACTATTAGACGACAGCATCACATATGATTTTTTCTCTCGAGTCACACTTTTAGAACAATTCCCAATATGGACTTAATATGGTTCTCCTTCTGGGGATACGAATGGTACACTCGTGTCCCTGCATAATATGGCTATATGGGATTTGTATGGTAGGTAGGTTGGCAGTACACCCCCATAGGGTTTATTATATGGATCCCATAATACTCTCCATACGCTGTGTCCACACATGAAGGCTAGTCTCCTCCGCAAGCAATCATACACATCTTTTCCTATTTTTTGCACCCAGACTTCAGATTTGTAATGCAAAGAATAGATTATGGAACCTCACGATACCTTCAACAAACAAGCTATGTATTTTATGAAAATTTCTACACCTACGAAAGTATTGATTAGGTATATTTTTATATTTTTACTTACTTTTATTTAACCGATTTCACTGTACAGGGAACTGGTTCCGTATGTCAAATATTTGGAGAGGAGATAGAGGATGAAAAAATATTATATAAGAATCTTCTTCTTCTTCTTCTTCATTAGCCTTCTTCCCTCCACTGCTGGACATAGGCCTCTTCCAACTGTTTCCACTCCTCTCTGTTCAGACCCTTCCGCATCAAGGTTCCTCCAGTGATTTGGACAATGTCGTCGGTCCATTTCTTTGGTGGCCTTCCGACGCTTTAAATAAGAGTGCATGTAAAAAATCGACCGTTTTGGAAATATGAACTTTTGAAAATTGAAGAGTATGTAAATTTCTCATATAATATAGCTTCATATTTTTTCATTACTTCTCCTGAGTTATACTGAATCAAGAATTAGGGTAGATCTGTATAAGAGTGAGCACTTTTTACAGGAAATGAATTATGTCAGAGAATTTTTATAAAATGACCTACTGAATGTGTACTATTCTATTGACTATCATCACATGTTCAAAGTAGAACATCCTGGAAAATTCTAAATAGTAAAAATTATAATAATAAAAACACCCTCCAATGCGCACTCTCACACTATAATATTGTACAAGAGTGCGCACGAATATTTATGTGAGTTTTTATTCAAAGGTTGTTTCTTCTAATTCCTTAGTTTGTTTTCGCGGTAGCATTTTCTCATTGGAATTCGTCTTTCTTTTTTGGGCCCATTTCACCTTTATGGGAACATCATTTTTTCTTCTTATTTTTTTTTCCACCTATATGTATACATTTTACTAATACTAGTCCTTTCGTTTCAAAATAGCTGTCCTATAAAATAATCATACTCAACAGATTATTCTCAGGTATTGTCTGTCTAGTATGAAATACAAATGAATTCACAAAAACCTTTCTCGTATGTAGTAACAATATGCACTATTTATCTATGTAGGAATCTCTTCTAGGGTTACCGTAGGACAGGATGGTATGAAGATATTATTATCTATTATCATCATGAATATCATACCGTCCCCAGAGGATTAGCTTCTTCTACTGTTCTTACAGAGAACAGTAGTTATCATGCAGGGTTTGCAATCTTAAAAGATATTTTTTTTATGAAACAATCATATATAGGTAGTTCAATGGATTTTCACTTTTTTACTTATCTTGGCTTCCACCGTTACCAGTGATCTCATAATGATTTAAAAAATATATGATTCGATGAGAAAACAATGCAATGTTGCATATGTTGTGTCATGTTTTCTATGTCCACAGTTTCCGATTCAAATGGTGGAGAGATTAGAGGTGGTCGGTAGCCTGGTTGGTAACGCGCTCGACTATTAATCCAGTGGGCGCGGGTTCAATCCCCGACCTACTCCACTTCACAACACAAGCTTTTAAGCTTTCTGTGAAGTGTGCGAAGATGTATTTGGGTTTATTTCAATAAACCCAGATTCATTTACTAAATAAAAAAAAAAAACAAAAATTTAATAACTTTCCAAATGAATGTATGTGAAATTTTGCACACTTTTTTTGTAAGTTTTTTTCATTTAGCATGAAAAATTACATACCTATTTCAATCTGTGGAGGGGCTGAGGGAGGTCAACTGCCCCTGACGACACTCACGATATATGATGTTGTATTTGCATTTTATATTATTTAGGTAACTTTTCACTTAATAAGGTGGTTATTACGCCTTCACGATCTTGTCGAAAAATACAGTCTGTTATGCCAATTTAGCCGGCAGTTTGACCCTACATAGTTATAAACGAAATTAACAAAAATACAAAAAAAGACTATGGTGGTTCACACATGAAATTCATAGGCTGAAATTTGATTTTTTCTAAAAAAAAAATTGACCGAAATTACGTAAACTATGACAAGGTCGCATTGTTACTTTGATTCTGAATTCAAAGAGAGGTTGTGGTCGAATTTTTTTTACAAACAATCAATTTCAGTCTATGAATTTCATAATAATATGAAGGTAAGTCCAGCCCAAGACAAATATCCTTTGCTGTAGATACATCTGCTGAGAAAACTGTTTATCTCAACTTTGATCTCTCTTCAATTCCAGGTGTTTTCTTTTTAATATTCCAAATAATCGTTTTGTTCCATCCTTGTTTCTGTTCCATCACGTTTCATATTCCATATTCAGGACACTTCCAGGATTCCTGTAAAATATAATCCTCAGTGTGAAACGAAGTGGAAGAGGACACTGGGAGACAGGAGCGACATTAGGTGAAATAATAGGATTTCAAATATTCAGTGCCGATTCTTACGGTTAAATTATGTATAGGTATAGCGTGAATACTCACACATGTGCCATAAAGGCTCTAAAATTTAGATATATAGATACAGGAAAATCTATATCTCTAGATATAGACAAGTATAGACAGATTTCTTTACACGAATCATAGATCTACAAGCATTTTTTGTGGAGAAACTGGGATTTAAAATGCTTGAAGTGAACCAGGTACACTAACGTCGCTATTTGATTTCTAAAAGTTTGGACAATGTGTGTGCTTTTTCTAAATTATCGTCGTAATCTAGAAAAGTTTGTGTCGTGAGGTGGAATAAGTCGTCATCGGGGATCGAACCCGTGCTCTCCCGATTTACAGGCGAGAGCGTTACGAACACAAATACCTTCCTTATAAATTATTTTAGTGGTGCCAAAAAGCGGGCTTATTACATATGTAATACCTTACAGCCAACCCAATTTACATAACTGAAATCCGTGAAGAATCCTTACACTTGACGTGACACTAATAATTAAATTACGTTACACTCTACCATCTTTCACTGTGTCTCTCCTTCACGCAGTCATTGGGAAGATAGATGTCACTATTAAAAACAAATTTAATGTGTGTGGCAATTCGATATGGATTTGTAACACTATTGCAATATCATATGAATGATGATACGAGTCTCTATTAAAAGGCCAAGTCAAAAGGGAAACAAGTCAGATTGTTAGTATAATGGAGTCATTTCAATTCAAATCAATTCAATTTTCAATAGAGGTACAATTCAAAGTGACTCTTTTCTACATTTACGTCTTTTCAATTTTTAAATAGGGCGGTCAATTTCTAAAATAAATGTTTTGAAAGGTTTGTTTATTTACTGAGGTTAGATGAAAGTTAGCTCGCCCTAGTGAAGAAAAAGTCATTAATATTTTGACATAAGTAGGTATTTCCGTTTTCATTCACTTGAATTTGTAAACTAAGCGTAAAACTATATACCATCGAAAACATATTTATATATGAGTACTACAAGGTTGGTCCAGTCGGTTGGAGGATCCGTGTTCGAATCTCAGTGTTGGCGATACACTGTGAAATGTGCACGAATGTATTTAGGTCTGTGTATAGGTACCAGTGGAGAAGGGTGGATTTCTGCAGAAGGGAAGCCGGGGCTAACATTTATTATTGGATTGCGTCAAATAAGACACTATGATACCTATTAATTTGTCCAAAAGGTAACTCAGACATCGGAATCGTGTTCTTAGGTACATAGCTTCGCGCCTTGTGTATAGGTAAATAATCCCATTTCCTATTTAAAATAAAAGCATTTAAATTGAATTAAAATGAATGAAATTTTGGAATATCTGACAGAATAAATAGCTTTTTTTAAATGTCTCCTTATTTAATTAGGCCATCGGAAAAACGCCATAAATAGTGAAAGCATACCTCATCTATAGACATTTGTGAAATCATTGAAAATCACTACAGCGGAAACATAAAACATTAACATAGGGGGCTGCGAATTGATACACAACGACAGTACTTTATTTTATGTATTATAATATCTTGTAACTTAATGTCCCTAACCGTGTACTCTTCGCCAGGGCTTGCAATACTTCGAGGTTTTCAATTCCGGAACTAAATACGATTCCGGAAACTCAATCTCTGAATTCTAGAACTGATGGCTCCGGAACTAAATTTGATACCGGAGACTCAATCTCGGAATTCTAGAACTGAAGGTTCCGGAATTTCCGCAGGCGCCAGTGACTGTTTATTGTATTGTACTTATATAACTTGATTGAAAAAATAATACAATTCAAAATATACGACAGTTTGGGATGTAAATCGGACATTGTCAAATTTTCTGTATCTCTTTTATGATTGAATTATCTTTTTTAATGGAATAAGTCACACATTTTTAAAATACGTTCTATTTCGTACACATAAAAATTACAATTTCATCATTTATCTTCAAAAAATCACAAATATCAAAGAATTTTAAAAAAGCTGTCATCTCCATTCCATAGTAAAATGGCTATCCCATTTCATATGGAATAAAAATGACAACTTTTAAAAATTCTTCTGCAATTGAAATTTTCCAAAATAAACAATGAAATTTTACTTTTTATGTGTAATAAATAGAACGTATTTTCAAAATATGTGACTATTTGCTTGAAAAAAGGTTTATTTAATCATTAACAAACTCTTCAAAGTCAGGGCATAGTCTTTTTTGTCAGAGGTACAGAAAATTTGACAATGGCCGTAATACGATATTGAAATTCCGGTATTGGACCTTTTAATTTCACAACTGAAATACATTTAAAAAAATCCGAAGAATCGGAGTTTCTAAATTCCGGAAAGCACGCCCTGATCTCCACCTACCCCAAACAATAATAATACATAATCATATATTATGTTTTATTGTGTCGATAATGGGGATGATTCAAGATGAGGTAAAGGAGACAAGGGTTGTTTTGTGATGTGAACAGTGAAACACCTACTTAAGTAATCTATGATACCTACCCACTATACTACCTCTCTTTATTACGACTATTGTAACTATGATAGTATGTTACTTCAAAAGTTTTCGTGTGACTCATAATTTTGTTGTTGAGTCAAAAGTTGTTCATTATTGTAGTAAGTTTCTATCAATAGGTATGATGTTTTGGTTACCGAGCGAATGTTGAGGGTTGGTCTACAGTAATCATAGAATTTTCATTGATTTTGAAGGTTTCTTTATTTTGTGGCGACATTATAATATAATTAAAACAATATAACTTTGTTTACACCACTTTTATTTTGACCAGAGTCAACATGTTTCGAGAACAAAATATGATTCTTGTATTAGTCCTGAAGAAGGGAACTTTGTTCTCGAAACATGTTGTCTCTGGTCAAAATAAAAGTGGTGTAAACCAAGTAATATTGTTTTAATCATAGAATTACCCATGCATCCTATCTATATAGGTGTCTATCCCCTCATGCCGCAAATCTTGCGGCGTAGGCAAAGAGGACAAAGCGCCACACCACTCTATTCTTACACGCACTACTTGCTTCCGACACATTCGTGCAATTCGTCATGCATGCTCTCCGATTTCACTGGATCAAAACGCGTCCGCCCTTGATGATCTTGCCGACATGATTGGTTCAGGTCAGACTCCTGCTTTCAGTTACGTATATCCTTTTGGTATTGTTGTCCTTATTCATTCTCTCAACGTGCCCAAACCATTTAAACTTGCTAACTTTCATTTTAGTCATGAATTCCGTCATATATTCACTCACATCTCTGAAAATCCCATTCCTTATCTTGTCTCTCAGTGTTTTCCCACACATTCTTCTCAACACCTATAAGCCTATATTACAATTGATGGAACATGCATAACATTCGAAACTAAAGATATTCACAATAATCTCACCATAATGTTATTAAAATGAAAGCACAATATTAAGTACTTACCTATTTTTAAGGTGGTCGGTAGCCTGGTTGATAACGCGCTCGACTGTTAATCGAGTGCATGGGAGCAGGTTCAATCCCCGACTTACTCCACTTCACAACACAAGCTTTTTAGCTTTCTGTGAAGTGTACAAAGATGCATTTGGGCTTATTTCAAAAAACCCAGATTCATTTTAAAAAAATCCACAAACTTTGACTAGTTTTCGAACCCTTCCGTGTCCTTTATATTGGTCTGATGATGACACTGCATATATGTAAATGTTTTTTTCATTTTAATAATACATATTACCTACAATGAAATTCCACCAAGAACTTTCGATCAAAACACGCATCATTGTCAAATCTCACCCTGTTGACAATAATTGAAAGTTGTAAGTTATATGTACCCCAAACTACCCTTGATAATTTTCATCATAATATAGAAGCCGTCCTAATTACCTCCTCGAAAACCCCGCAAGGACTTCCGTTCAGGATCCTGTTAATCTTAATGTGTGTTCTGAAGGAGGAGACGCCAAGTTGATGAAGAATAAGTCTTACTATTATAGACTAAGGGTTGATATTAATAAGTAGGGTTAACCAGATAGTTATTGGACGCTGACAGTTACAGGCACACATTATAAAATTGTTCAAAGTAAGAATCGACGCCAACGTAAAATTACAGGCAGGGTCTAAGTGACATAAGAAGCTGATGACATCAGATAAGATTGTAATAAATGTATGCGAAAAATATTCCATAGACTAAGTGTTTATCACCACAACAAGGTGACGTCACGATAGTGGGTGGTTGGCAAGGTGATGGTATTTGAGCTTAGATATAACGTCGGTTTCGTAAGAATATTCATTGTCTATATATTCATAAATTTTATTACAGATGCCTCACTGCAACATTAGGTACTTTAGAATAATCAATCCCTGGTTTACCACATCAACTAGTAACTGAAAAATGTATCCAATAACTATTTTTACACATATTTTGATTATATATAAAGTATTTCAAAAATTAAAAAAAAAAAAAAAATATGCTTGCAAACTGTGTTTCATTCATTACAATTTTCAAAGCTAATTGTAAAAGAAAAACTTTTGAAGTGTCCACCTGTCCAATAACTATCCGGTTTACCCTATGCAGTTCTAATAACTTACAAGTTGAGGAGTGTAAGACGATTTGAAACGTTAAGGGAGAAAGTGAAACCGGAAACGAATATCCTCTATCTGTACTGTTGTCTATCCTTTAAGGAATACAGGAATCATGCCATTGTCATGTTATTGTGTAAGCAATATCACATACCCATCCCTTATAGGGAAACTAATTATATTCTATTCTTGCTGGGCCGGCAGAGAGAAAAGATCAGTTCAGGTGAATCTAAAGCGATCCTACCTACTTAACCCATCCTTATACTCCTACTGGTGCTGAGAGTATCACTACTCATTTCATCGATACCGAAAACTATGAATTCGAGACTAATACAGATTTTTGCATGTCATCCTCTACTAACGTCTTCTTAACCGAAGCGCAAAGCGTGCGTGAGGAAAGGAAAGTCTGGCTATCTATTCTCTCGGCCCACCCCGCAAGGGATGCGGCGTAAGGGGATAGAATAGAATATATCTTACAATTTACAACGTAAACTTGTTTCTCTGTTTGTGTTATAATTCATCTCATTCGTCTCATATGGGAATTCTCAGTCAAAAGTTTCCTGTAGGTTGGTGTTAGTTCTAGCAGTAAAATACCCTGCTAGAAATAGTGGTTCCCGGAGAAAAACCCATAAGAACATTGCTTAACATGAATAAACCCCAAAAAAGACAAAATCCCTTCAGAAATATAACTGACTGTAAGATATTGCGTTTGCAATAAGCCACCTTTTGTCTTATTTTTGTAATTTATATGCATATTTTGTTTTGGTCAATAAACATTTATTTATTTTTTTAAATATCCTCAACGGATAAAAGCCCAAACTTTGTAGTTTAAGCCTACTTTTTGTAGTTAGATTCCTGTAGATGAATTATTTATAAAATATTGACTATTTTATTGTATATCCCACTTTAGATCCGCTTATATTTATCCGTTGATTTTCTAATCTATGGTAGTTTCTAACACACTGAAAGAAATCGTATGCTAATAGATACAATTAATTTTATTTTCAAAATCTAATTAGATTTGAGCTTTTGTCTTTTGAACAAATTTCTTAAGGGTTTTGTCTTTTTTGGGGTTCATTCATGTTGATCAATATTCTTATGGGTTTTTGTCCGGTCAAGATTAGTTTCCTAGGTATAGCTACCTATGTATTACACCTCAGGACATAAGCGTATCTAAGTAGAACTATAATAATACATACCTCGTGTAAGAGAAATAAGTAAATTTATGTAGATTCCTGACTGAAAATTACAAAATAAGGAATGAAATAGTTTATGTGTTCGTTTGTTTGCTGACGCTCACGCTGCGACGGTAAGTCATGGCACATAGGGTTTTTTTATGTTGATCTAAAGAAAATCCACTTTGTCAACGTGCCCAAATCATCTAAGGTTACTAAATTTCATTTTGGTCACTACACCCGTCTTACAGTCGCTCATCTCTCTAATTCTAACCCTTGGATCCCCTCAAATGCTTTACATCTTTTTTTTTGCTGTCAAAAAGGCTGATCCAATGTAGTACAGAATCTTAATGTCAAATATTTTACACAATTAGTAAAAGTTTCAGAGTTCCAGCTAGTCTGGAAGTTAGTAAAAATTCGACTGCAAGATCTGACTGTAAAAAACCAAACCTGACTAAGCTGTATCTCAACATTAGTTCAAAACCATAGCTTATTTATAGTGTATATTATGTAACATAAGTTTATTATAAGATATATTGTAAGAGATTCTCAGTCTCACACCTTGGAAGGAGACAGCGGCGTCTAATCAGCCAGAAGCTGTTCTCCCCAGAGAGGTGGCGGTCTCCTGGTCCTCCCCTACTGACTCCTCAAGGTGTATCAACTCCATGTTGCTGCCTCGAGCAGTAAGTGGACCTAATGATATTTTATGAGTCGAGATAGTGACTAACTATGGGTGTATTATTTCATATAGTAAGTATGGAATCTGTACGTAGTTAATTTGTATTACCTATATCTAAATCTTACTCATGTTAATCATACGCCTTTAAATTTAAATAACGAAATAGTAGGACCGCGTAATAATTATTTAAATTTAGTAGCTTGGGGTAGGAAAGAAATTCACTCCAGACACCTCAATGATCTTAACCAATCTCATGTTAACAAATTTGCGTTGAAATAGTTACCTCGTACATTGAAACTAAATTATAAGTATGTAGTCTCTCAACTAACGAACAGTGTAAGATGGGCATCCTGGACTTACGACCAGCCATCGTTTGGTTTAGTTGATCACTTTACTCTCGAGAAACGTTCACCATTCTACTCTTAACACCTGTGTGTATCAGGCGCGATGTTACCTAAGAACACGATTCCCATCGAGTTACCTTTTGGAAAAGATCATAGGTATAATAGTGTCTAATCTGACGTAATCCCATAAGAAATAGTAGCCCCGGCTTCCCTTCTGCAGAAATCCACCCTTCGTCTCTGGTGTATTCTTACGCAATTCGCAATTTGGGTGGGATTTGAACCTACAACCCACGGCTGTGAAGCGAGGACGTGCACAATGATCCGATTAGTGGGATACTAAACACACATGGGACTTCAAATTATGGAATACAGCCTTATTATGTGAGTTATCGGACGAGTGAAAAATACACAGTCAAATGTTAATATAACAAATTTGCCATTCTCCTTGTATGAAAAAGGAACAAAACCAGTAAGTAGTGAATTTCGTGAAGTATGTATGCACCTACACAGTAAGTCATAAGTGGACGATGGTACATCCACCTACTTATAGGTTTGGAAGTAGTGAGATAAGAAAACCTTGCGTTTATGTTGTTATCATCGACGGAAGGGTTAGTTGTGTTAGTAGCAAAGTACAGGAAACTATCCCAGTCTAAACTACCACCCTTATCTTGCAAGGGTAGTCGAGTATAGTTATACTGTGGCTGCCAAAACTAACATATGTTTGTATGTACCTATTTTTAAGAAAAATCTTGTCATATACCTACTTTATAACTTGATGATGCATTTCATATAAGTGATGAAGTTCAAACCACGTCGATGGCGATGTATTCCATACTTTGCGATGAAGGCTTTTAGTCTAGTGCAAGGTGTGCAGGAAAGTATTTGGGTTTGTGTATACAAGCCCATTCCCTTTTATAAAAAATAAAACTGGAACGTGTTTATTTTTACCACGCTATTATATTAACTTCCTTTGTCTTTGTCTGAGTCAACATTTTCCTCATCACTTCCCAATTTCCCAGCACCTTGAAATATGCTCAAATCACTGTTTTAAATGATGAATAATTATTGTACTGTTTTATCATTAACACCTTATAATTAGTAAATTTTGATCCAATAAAGCCGATATTAAAAAAAACACCAATTATTTTTCTCGTGGCAAAATTCTAGTGAAAGGTAACAACTTTTATGTGTGTTTTTTCCTTTTTTTCCAGATTCGTTCACTCCACAATGAAGAAAATAAAAAACAATGAAAATCATCTAAGACTTCTATCAATGGAACGAAAAAACATAAGCGCAAAATCTGATACTTAATAAATTTATACAATTAAGTATGTACAAAAATAAATAATTAATAAAAGTAAATGTAATATTATCAGCAACGAAACTCAAGAAAATAGATAGTAAGATTGAAATACATAAAAGATGGAACCTAAAAATAACAATATAGTACAAATAGAACATGACAATAAAGTTAAAATAAAACATGACAATAATGAGAGTAAAATAATGGATAATAATGTTAAAATAAATACAATTACTAATACACTAGACATTGTTAACAAAATTAATAACATAGTTGTTAAACCAAAAGTTCCTGAGGATAAAGAAATTGAACAAGAGGCTATCGGAGTTCCAGCGTTGGTACGAATACATGTAGTCAAAAATAGTGACAATAATTTAGTAAGTAAAGATATTGAAGTAGCAAATAGACCCCGCAAAATAGAAAGAGGTCAAAGCAAAAGAATATCTGGTACCAAAAATGAGGCCAAACGAAGTGCTGTAAAAATAAAGCCATTAATTAAAAGAATGATCAGAAATACATCGAACAAAGTTAGTGTAAATTCGTGCCTACAAATTGACAATAATGCCAAAAGTGGTTTGAAAAATGCCTTGAACTGTGCAAAAAGCGTGACAGAAATATTTAGACAGCGTGCTAAAAAGGAGTTGTCAGATTCTCAAGAAAATGCCAAAAATAGTATTACGATAAAATCTGAACAATGTGCTAAAGATGGTCATGTTTCTAAAGAATGTTCTAAAAATACACTATTGAGGCCTGGAAAAAGTCTCAAAGATGCTGCGACTTCTCAACTAAGTGCCAAAAATATGTTGTTAAGGCCTGAAAAAAGTCTTAAAGATGCAACGAGTTCTCAAAAAAGTGACAAAATTACAGTGCTTGGACCTGAAAAAAGTCTTAAAGAGCCTACGAGTTCTAAGCAAAGTGCCAATAATACAGTGCTTAGACCTGAAAAAAGTTTTAACGATGCTACGAGTTCTCAACAAAGTGCCAAAAATATATTTTTAAGTACTGTAGTTGATAATAATCAAAAAAATAATAGAATAAGTGCTTCCAACAATACAAATAGTATGGTGATTAATGGTTCCTGTATGACGCTTCAAGAATATCTTCAAAAGAACAATGCAGTTTTAATTATTCCTGCTACAGTGACCGCCGCTCTCGCTGTTCCGCCACTGGTTCATCAGACAATGAAAGGTAAGTAAGTTCTCCTTAAAATAAACTTGATCCATTGTTATTTTTACACTGTCATCATAAACAAATGATCATTATTTTTAAACCCATAACGTCTTAGAGGAGTTTTCAACAATGTTTGTAATGGTGCAGCTTTTGTTCTGAACAATTATTGCATGATTCTCATTTACTATATATAGACAATAATGACACTATCAAAAATGGGGTGATTTGAAAGTGTACTATAGATATTTAATACACGGGATTATGGTAATGTTTTAGCGTGATAAAGGATGTTTGGCTCTGTTCGGCTTGTTTTTGTGGTTGGTTGAAAAATTAGTACTTACTCGTAATTTTAAAAAATACAATTATTT
This sequence comes from Ceraclea dissimilis, assembly GCA_963576895.1. Lineage (NCBI taxonomy): Eukaryota > Metazoa > Arthropoda > Insecta > Trichoptera > Leptoceridae > Ceraclea > Ceraclea dissimilis. The sequence continues at coordinate 15,902,819 of OY756370.1, forward strand.
ATGGCTTCACATCTTAGAACTGTTTCTTGCAGGCTTCCAACCGATAGGTACTAAACTCGCCATTCTGAAGTGCTTGGATTCCTTCATTCCAATGGCGCCTCCCACCAAGAATAGACAAAATCAAAATTTCTAAAAAGGTATGAGTTCCACTCGTGAAGCACTTTCATGACATACCAAACACGGTGGTATGCGGTGACTGGATCCTCTCGATCGCTTGGTGTCTTTCAATGCTGGAGCTGGACAAAATCTGACTTAGATCTGGATTTATTTTACATCTTTTTTTTTCTCTGGAGAAAGCTGATCCATTTTGCACAAAATCGTATTATCACCAAATTTACATATTATGTTTGCAAAGTTTCAGGTCTCTGAGTAGTCAGAAAGTGGTGGAAAAATCGATTACAAAGTTTGGGCGCAAACGACAAAAAAAAGAGAAGTTTATGATACTTACATTATTCAAGCAGGAATTATTTCTGCTTAAATAATGAAGGTATCATAGCTACTTATTAATATAATAGACTGATTTGTACTGTTATCGATAATTAATCTGTTTCTCATTACGATTTCCACGAATCCACCTCCGCAAAGACCTGCCAATCCTACCAGCCATCGTCTCTCTCTCTCATTCCACTTCCACTCTTCAAATTCTCTGCCTTTAATGGAGATTATATCATGGAGGAGCCAATTAACTGCTGTTTGTTTTAGGGATGCTCTGTGTTGTTAACAAACATACCTATAATACGTTCACAATACCCCAGGTTTCAGTTTCTGATCACAGTAGAGGTATGAAAGTCACAGATAAGCAACGTTACAAAAATTTTGGGACATTCAAATTATATCTATGTCAGTGAGTAGATTATAAATTGTCATGACTTTAGCTTCTATCGCAGATTAGTGACCATTGCTCGGAGACTCCTCACGATCCTGAGCTAATCTGATGAGTGTCACCACCTCGATCGGGTGTTCCAAACCTGTGCTAAAAATTTAGATTTATTTTTAGTAAGATGTCCAAAACATTAGAAACTTTAATATTTTGAAAATATTATTTTTCTTATCGGCCTGATTCCTTCCATTACCGGATGCAGGCCTCATCATTTTCAATCAATTATCCATGTCTTTCTGTCCTTGACGCTTTGTTTACGTCTCTGCCCCGCAATTTTCACAATGTCTTCGGTCATTCTTTTAGGGTCCCACTATCACCTTCCTATGTCGCCACATGACCCACTCACTGCCATTTTTGTCTTCCCACTATTTCTGCGATGTCGATGACCGTTGAGAATCCCAAATTATCGTTGGTGACAACGACAACTGATTTCCCAAATTTTCCCTTGACAGAATTATCTGGTATATTGAATAATATATTTATTTATTTATTTAAACTTCAAGTGAACAACAAACACATATAAATAAAAAAATGGACATAGTACAAATTATAAATCGTTGTTCATTTGGGCGAACTTATCGCAGAACTGCGATTCTCGTTTCATAACTTGTTATTCTTATTACAGTGACTTATAAAATGCTACTGTTATTCTGTTACTAATAATCCTTTCACACACACCTAAGTAACAAGTAAAGTAACTATCGAGTATCTACGCAGATTGAAATAGGTAACGAGTATCTACGTAGGTAGCGAGTAGCAACAACAAGTAACATAAACCATTCATTATTATTGAGTACTTATAGATACCACCTCTGACGAGTATGACAGTGTCGTAATCATAGTTCTCTAATTAGAATACCTACAAAAAATTCCCTGAAGAACTACGGTATGGTAGCAGAATTCCGTTATGAAGAATCTGAAGACAGTATTCATCACCTAACAAAAAAAAGTCACATTAGGTAACACCACATCGTTTTGTCATTCTATCACAAATTCTCTAAAATTATTAAGAAATCCACTAAATTGCAATTGTTTCATAAAAAAATTCAATGCTATGGCTATTTGGGCACTATTATTTGGTGCTTATTTTATAGGAAAACAATTTTCATACTAAACTGCAACGGTCATTTACACTAAGATTCAAAAAATAAAATTTACCTTCGGCGCTATTTTGTCTTTTTTTGACCACATCCGTATTAAAAAGCTTCGAAGCCCATGATGGTATACTTCTTACACCGCTGTCTTGCAGTCTTGCGTCTTCTCTTGCAGGGTTGGCAGAGAGAATAGAACCCAAGACTTCCCTATCCTTACACACACTTCTTTCTTGCGTCACATTCATCGGGTCACGCCATAACTCTATGATTCGTTTTCGTTATAATATTTCGGTTACCACCTCTGTCCTAGACTTAGGGGCCGGCGCCAGGATTCAATGCTGTAAACCTCGGTACAATCAACCTACTATATCTCAACTTATAAGAAACTATATGGCGGTTCGTTATACCTAGTAATCAATAAGATATTGTTTATTGGGTACACTGAATTTCATTATAATTAATAGGTTTAATAATCCCTATACTTTACCTATACAGAATATAATTAACAGGGTAATTTTCATATCAGTAATTACCCAAGATGATATTGATCCCTATCAAATAACCTTGAACGCTATTACTCATTTTGAAACAAACTTAGGTACTTTTTACATAATAAAATTGCACAGGAAAAAATAACATATACAGGGTGTCCCGTAAATCAACGTCATCCCGTAAAGGGGTGATAGAACAGCTCATAACCTATCAGAAAATCGAAATATGACCTTACTAAAAATCGCCCATTCTCGAGATATCGGCACTTTTTTGTTTTTCGTGAAATTCGACACCTTCGATCAGTTTTTCGATCGCCACGGTCACAAAATTCAATATTATGGGATTAAAATTTTTGATTCGTAATCCTGAATAATTCAGCTATTTGATTATAGTCCAAAATAAAAACTATTAATTCACAATTTTGAAAAAAATCGTTTCCGCCTCTCGAGTTTTTTGTTTTTTATTAGCAAATTTCGACTCCTTTACACTGTAAAAATTTTGTATGACATTAAGCTGGCAAATGATATTAGAAACTTCCTCATTTAGTATAGTTTTTAAAAAGGTGCAAAACTGGATAAAGTTCCCTTTACAAAAAAAGATATTCCTGTTTTACTTCAAAAGGACCTCATTATAAAAAAAATCAAATGCAGGGTTATAGCTTCCTTATGTGTAATATTTGGACAAGTGATAGATGATGAAAAATTATGAAAAAAAGTTTAACAAATGAATGTCGAAAAATCAACTGTTTTGGAGTTATGGTCTTTTGAAAATTGAGGAGTATGAAATTTTCTCATTTGGGTTTTTTGACAATAACTCACAAACTACTAACTCAATTTTGACGAAAAACAAGTCAACATATGGATCATCGTGAAAACCTGCAACTACTATTATTTATTCTCTGTTTATCATGCTTCGGTTCACTTGTGGGTATATAATATGTAATGTTTATTTTTTCTTTCTTTCATAACTTTGTTGTATTGTTGATTTTAATTAATATAAATATTGTTAACTTTGATTATTGTATCATAATTTGTGTAAAAGGCTCACGCCGTTGATAAGAATAAATAAGTAAATAAATAAATAAACAATTTTATAACCAATTTCAAGACATTTTTTTTTTAAATTCTGTAATGGTATGGATGGTCTGGACTAAACTTATGATCTCTTCACTGTTGATTCGTGTAGACAGTACCTACCTAATATATTAGATATTTCATTGATTCAAATAAGACGGTACAAAAACACATTGATTAGTGAAGTAGGTGTGTTCTTAGTTCTTACCTACCTATAATATAATAATGTGTGCTGTACTGAAGTACCTACCTACCTACTTGACCTCAATTAAACTCCAGCATTTTAATGAGTTTGTATGACGCAATATTCGTTCAGAAGTAAATGACATTTTAACCGTCAGATTTTAGGTACTGTAATACGTATGGAGAAGGAAGAACTATTGCAGACTAGTGATTTAGAAAGATTTGCTAAACATGCTGAAATATTGGAAATCTTTTACAACATATAGAAACCAAGCATTTTTGGTTACTCGCAGCAGCTTGTATGAGAATGGCTATAAAATATTGGCTTAATTGCAATAAGTCATCCTTTTAGCACACTTCTATCGTCTGGTTTTGTTCACAATTTTTCACTCACTCACTTTTCATTATTTTTTGCTAATTAATATTTATTTATGGGAAAGCAGAGGTGTGCTTAAATCTTTGTAGGCTCATGTCTTGTTGGACGACGGGTGAGGTCATTGTTTCGTTTGTATTTTATTTTATCTCATTTATGTACTTTTGCTACAACTGCCCTAAAACAGATTTTACCGAGTTCGGAAAAGCCGGTGACTTTTATTGTTTGTAAAAATATTGTGTTGAATAATAAAAATAAATCGCAGACTGTTTCGTGTCAAAAACCTTAGCTCCGTTTAGTGAAACAATTATTGAATAAAGTAACAATATGAAGGATAAAAAATGATTTTAAGGGTTTAATAAAATAATTAAAAATCTCCGTCTCAATAAAATTGAAAAAAAAAACAGTTGGGGAAAATTTAACAACCAGTAAATCCCAAGAGGAACCGATTCTTAACTATGTAATTTCTTCATCGACAGCATTTAATCAAACGTTTTTTTAACAAAGATATACCTATTTCATTAGTTCATCTTTTGCTCAACCATTCACACACTTTGATGCTTGCGTAGCACATTGCCCTGTTGGTCAATCAAACCTCCCGCATATAATCTGTAGTCTTAATTTATGGTGTTCTGGTCATCCGAATGTGTGAAACTCAAATTGTCACAGCAAATGGCCTACTCTTCAAATGTAATAGGTAGGTACAAAGTTAGTCTGTCTATTGATCTTTAAAAACTATGATTTAAAAACTATGGGAATTGAATATTGAAAGTCCCACATAATTTCACGGATAAAAAAATGGTAGTGCTAGGTTTGCAGTTGCTTATACGATAGTATTTATTTTATTGTGTGACAACGTCGAATGTTATGACAGAGCTAAAGTCTGAGATCCAACGGAGGAATTCTGGTGTCAGGTTGTCAGCACTGTAGACGTTTCCGAGGTAGGCGCATGTGGGGTAATCACACAAGATGTGCTGCGTGCTTTGCCTAATGTGTGGACACTGTGGATCATCCCTTATTTCTCATTTGCGGAGCGGCATGTCAACACAGCAATCGTGACCCACCATGAGCCTACTGTATCCAGATATCCAGGGAATAATTTAGATACTAAAATAACAAAATGTACCCAGTGCTTTATTTTCACAAACAAATGTGGAAAACTGTGGACTGTTATTCCTACGTACCTATGATGAAGGTCATAAAAAACTTACCCTCTCGGAAAAATATCTCTATGGTATTTCTGATGAACTTGCATCCGCGCGGAAACCGCTCCAGCAAACCTGGTGAAGCTATGGAAACATTGGCATGGTAGGAACGCACATTTTAAATAGTCCCAAATTTCCGTAGTACCCATTCTATCATTGATTTACCATAAACATTTGTAATTGTCCGGCCCCAATAAACATCAAGAGACCTGTTTCAATAGTAAAAATCAGAATTGTTTGCCATAAATTTTTCATATGCCAATTATTAGACAGTAAACTCAAGACGTCATTTCTTCTGTTATTCCCTTTTTTTGGAGAAAATTATATCAATTAACAAGAGCAAATAAAGTCAGGGATGAAACAAAAAAAAACATCTGGCATTTTTACAATTGCAATCAATAAATTAATCACCTCTCGTTAAGGAGTCCCACAAGGGTTCTTACTGTGCCCCGTGGTCTGTTTTTGTTTTTATAGCGCATCATCGTAAATTCTATAAACTGTCCTGAAATTTGTCTTAATTTTCTAATTAACCTATTGTGCAAAGATCATTCCTTCCAATTTAATGAAAAATACATGTTTTTTTTTCAACACCATTATCACCCAGAATTTGGTCCTCATCATCACACTTAATAAATTTTCCAGATTGGAGTATTTGATGGACAATTTTTGTAGGCACTTTTACTTTTTAAAATCTTATCAGAATATAAATTTAATTGTGCCACATGCGGGTCTCAAACTCGTGTGACCGTTCTCTCCGAGTCACCATTTTATGTATCATTATCTCTTGATATTGTCTACTTCCTCCGATTTTCTGTGATCTTATCACTTAGAGAACGCTGTCCTCGGTCCATCTCTCAAAAGATAATAAGGTGTACCTAGTATTTCAATGTTATCAGGTCTCCAGGTTTTCGTGCAAGTTCTACAGTCCAGAACATTCGTGTCCCTTGAAACACTCGTCAAAATTATGGAGATATAAATTGGTCTTATAGTCCATCCGAATCACCTCGTAAACAATCAAAGTAAAATTTTACTTCTATAATGCGTTGCTGTTAATATCCTACCCCTGGGGGAGGGTTTGTTATTTTCTGGGGGTGGTATTGCTGGATTTAGTCATAATAATCATAATTAAGTAGTAGGGGGTGAAGTATGGACACTACTCGACACTTTACAACCCCTTATGTACTTTGTTGTATCTGTCAAAGTCCAGCACTAGGGATGCACCCAAGACCATAATGGTCGTAAAAAAAACCTTTCATCTATCAGTGCCCTCAAACTGTGTCCTTTAATAGAAATTTGAACGCTAGAGACATTGAGGCAGACTAGCTCCAGAATCTTCTTTTCCGTTGTCTACGAAGTCTCAGGGGGCCCATGTCTGCCCGACAGAAATTTACCTCGGTGTAGCTTACTGAAATGCAAGGCTTAGAATTGTAATTAACAATTCCATAATTCTACAAATCCGTATTTTTTTTTGTCTTAGAAAAACTGCCAATTCTTCATACTAGCTTAACAATTGAGAACACGATTCGAAGAGTCATAGTTGGAGAATGGTACCCCCATGCGGGTGGTTCCAGGTTCCCATACTAGCGATGACGATATATTCTGCACTTTATGATATAGATTTTTAATAGAAAAAGACATGAAAGAATTTGGGTCCGTGTATAGAATGCCAAATCCTAAAAAATAATCTATGGATCTATGATAGATTTTACAACTCGAAGCATTAATAACTTAATTATGTACCTAATATCACAAGCTTGTCTTATGATGTGGAGTAAAATAAAAAGTATTTATTGCTTTGATGAAGAACGGACATCAAATCTTGTCTAATTGGTATTGACGCATTTATAGGCTTTTGGAATCTAGTAAAATGTCCCTTCCAGTATCGTATTTTATTGTTTCGATGTCAAGTTCCAAATTCTACGGAAAACTGCAGTGTTGCCTCCAAATTTTGCAATAGAATTTTAACCTATTTCCAGACAAGCTAGAGCTCTGAAACTTTCACCAATTGTGTAGGTATACCAGATGGCATAACGATTTTGTACCATGGTGGATCGGCTTCCTCCAAAGACCAAAATGATATATAATGTTTGAGAGGATCCGAGGGTTGTGTGTAGAAAAGTCCTGACGCTGCACAGTCAAAATACAGCAGTATTTGTAAAGAGAGGGGGTTACTATTTAGTATGAAAAATATGGGGACCTAACAAATTTCCATAATAATTCTACGTACGTAGGTACCATCGGCCTTTCGTCTTTCGGCAATTTGTACCATTCGGCCAATTGGTCGTGTCGGTTATTTGTCCATGTCGGCCATTTGGCTTTCGGCCATTTGGAGTAGACTCGATAACATCAGTGTTTGGAATAGCGTGGAAGAAAGTAAGCAATATGCACTTAATCGGAATGCAAAAATGTGTGAGATACTTGTGTTCGTTCAAGGAACATAGCAGTATCAATACACGTAATATAATGAAAAGGGTAAAAGTTCCACTCATTGACGCCACGTCTCCCTCATGTCCCAGACTTTGTATTATCATTATTAATATCTACCTACTATTACTCGGGTAGGTAAACACCTCTAACCTAACGATCTACATAGGTAGGTACTTCATAATAACGACACTGTATTATAGTACCTACGTACGACGGCTCACCACCCTGGTCATATTAATAATAATAATTACTCATATAATTATTATTGTTCATCACCCTGTCGTCTCCTATAGGTTCTCAAATTATCACACGAGAATAACAAGGTATCAACTGTCAAGACAAAAACATATGGGTTTTATAATCTATGTTACCATGAGACGGAAAAAACTCACTTTTGATCTTAAGTTCTCTACAATCGCACTTTCATTCGATACCACTCATGACCCCATGGAGTCCTTCAAGCGTTTTAGGTACGCTTTTTTGTCTCAGAAGCAGGCTGTTCCAGTGTTGTACCGTAATGTCATCTAGTTTACATAATTGGTCAGTCAAGTCACAGAACTCTAGTTCGTTGGAGTTAAACAAAAGCGTGTTAAAATCAGATTGAAGTTTCACACACTCATGTATTTTACACGTTTACCGATGCCACTCTATCATTCTCGTTATTCACAAAACTACCCCACTATAGAGTGTTTTCGTTAATTATTGTAGGTCTACACAAAAAGTCTTAATCTCAGAATTTGTTAGTTAGACTGTTGTTATTCTCAGATGACGATACGTAGGTACTGCGATTATTATCACCTCGTCAACAAATTAACCATAAAGTTTCAATAAAGAAAATCTTATACTGCGTCGTTATAATTATATTGTTATGAGCGATAATTATTAAGTATCCATATCATGGAGGAGGTCATTATGTGGGTATGTCACCCTTTTACATTGATACATAGTAGATTTTTTTGCGTAAGTACGGAGTGTGATGACCGATGGTTCATTATGGAAGTTCGGTGTATTAAAATTAACCAATTTTAATACAGGCTGAACCCCGGACTAGGAAGGTACACATTCGAATTCTGGTGCTTTGCCTGAAGAAGATAGAGAAATTTCCCGGTTGTAGCTTAGGTTCCACTCTTTTTTAATATTTTTTTTTCAGTGTCCCGTAACAATCAGTTGTTCCTAAAAGCACCCATCCGATATTTCGTATATTTTTCAGCAATGAGGCCGACACCCATTCTGAGTATACATTATATTTAAATTTTCGTAAGAAAAATGTGACGACGGGATTGGCATCAGAGACTTTGTGTCCGTCCCAAGTTCCCATGAGGAACAATATAAAGGGGTTGAAGTTAATGAATACATCTTAAAGAAAGTAATTCGGCAACTTAATTAGATATTTATCCATCTTAAGATAAAGGAATAATGCATACTAATAAATTCTCTTTATGTACAAAAGAATTATTTCAATTTAAACTCCGCTAGATGGCATCACAATCGCCATCGTTAAACTTTTACAATAGAAATACAATACGTAGAAGTACTTACATAAAAGATTTACCCCCGTTTTCACCAACTTTTACCTAAGAAGGAGACCCCTAAGAAATTTCCATACAAGGAGAACTATGACTCCAAGATTGCTCGTAGGTACAAACACGCTTTGCCCCAATAATCAGGTCGCACTCTAAGCCAATTAAGGTACTCTGTTGGTTCAGTTACTTGAAACCTCGTTTCACTAACGAAAAATCAAAATTTCCATCAGGTCTGGCTATTGAAAACGCATTTTGTACCCATATATCGATGATAACCAAAACTGAGACAATCACTGCTTGTTTAACCCCCGTTTTCACCAACTTTTACCTAAGAAGGAAACCCCTAAGAAATTTCCATACAAAAACAGAGATAATATTCTATTTTTTGACACGCAGGCCTACCAACCACACCCTAATTCCATACAAAATGCAACACGCAACTCACCTAGCCTGGGCAGAGATATTTGGGCACCTAACGTAGGTGAGTTGCGTGTTGCATTTTGTATGGAATTAGGGTGTGGTTGGTAGGCCTGCGTGTCAAAAAATAGAATATTATCTCTGTTTTTGTATGGAAATTTCTTAGGGGTCTCCTTCTTAGGTAAAAGTTGGTGAAAACGGGGGTATGTATATGTATTTCTACTTCTTAAGATATCAAAGGTATTATTACTCTACCAAGATTTTCTATATAATGGCTCAAGTATTTGGTGAAATGTGATTTTATCAGTCACAGCAGAGCAGTCACAAATTTTCATATCAGATACGTATTTCTCTACATAAAGAAAAATAATCGATTGGCTTGGTTTCTGATGTATTGTATACCTAAAATATATTTAGTAAATTCATTATAAAATTGTAATATTCTAGGTGTGCGTGTGCAGCGAGTGAGTGTGTGAGCGAGATTTGGTGTGAGTGTGTGAGGCGACTGGAATGAAGGTTTATGTTTTAATTTAACTGTGGTGCATACTTGCGGGTGACAACTAAATTATGAATGGACTAATCGTTTTATCTCCATGTTATTCCTTATATCTATAGTTGTTGTCTGTTTTGTGGTTATAATTGTAATAAAATAAAAATAACAGTAAGTTCCTGTGATTTTGTGTCACTGCTAAAATAAAGTAATGTACTAGTATATAGACTAAATAACCTCACGGGAAATGCTTAAGAATAATAGTGATTTTATTATAAACCTGCTTACTTTTTGGGATTTGTGAACCTTTAATTAACTCGAGTCTGCCTTTTGTAAGCCCAAAGACTTATCTCCCACCCCCAGCCAGCGCCCCCCACACCCACAGCAATAGCGTAGCTAAAGTGTCCCACGAATCTAACCACAAGAAAAGGAATATCATCCCATTCTATTCATTTACGTTATTTCACTTTCTTACTTCTTCTATTCTGTAGAAGCTCTGTGTTTCCTTGAAAATATCACAATGATTTTTTTTATGTGTCTCAAACGGTGCGAAATTTTAACCAATGCAAAGATTGGTTTAAAATGGATTATTCCAGAACTGAACGAGAGACTAGGAGGTGTAATATTGTTGACGATCTATTAAATATGGGCTGCAACATGAGCGTTAATTAAAATGCATTTCCTTCATTCACATCTGGACTATTTTCCGGAAAATCTTGGAGCAGTGAGTCAAGAAGAACGATTCCATCAAGATATAAAAGAAATGGAACGCAGATATCAAGGACGCTACGATGGAACGTTAATATGATGGCTGACTACTGTTGGATGTTGAAAAGAGAAAATCCTTAACTCCACAGCAGGAAAAGTACAAAAAGAAGTTTTGCATTTGAATCGAATCTTCAATTGAAGTTATTTTTTTAAGTTTTTTTATGCTAGCAAGCAGATCTTTCTGCTTGAACACTGATACCTACACAGGGACCTCTTCCAGCTAACCCAGCTAACCAAATAAGAAGTAGATGAAATAATGGAGACGTGAAAAATGTGCTCAAATACAAATTGTCTTGAATTAGGAATCGTTTGGTGGTTAACGCTTTCATTTCATTCGTTAATTCGAGTTGACTTTGACTTCACCGTTCTCCGTTAAGTAGAGAAAGCGGGCATTAGCGGTGGTGGTGGATACCTACATAACCTATAAGATTGGTACGGAATACGGATGACTTTACTTCTGGCTAACACCCATCTGTACGAGTACATTGGGGTGTTTCATGTTTGTATGCGAAAAATAAAATGTTGATTTTAGGACCAATTTGCTTACAGTCCGAGTCTATGTTATGAAAAAAATATTTATGCCGAATTTCAAGAAGATTGGATAATGTTCCACTCCTTTCAATAGTAGTTTATTAGTGTGAAGATGGCAAGCCGACCACATGAATCTTTGTCCGAATTCTCTTTTAATTCATGTCATTTGGACAAGTTCTGTATTAGATGCTGTAGTATCAAAACACATATCGCTGATATTGTAGCCCAAAATGGTGCAAGAGATGAAAGAAATACATGAGAAGGCCATCAGTACTAATTAGGTACTATGAGCTTCATGAGATAAAAGTGATCAAAGTGTGCCACCTCTAAATATTATATCCAATCTTCTAGAAAGGCATAAATAGTTTTTACATAACATAGACTCGGACTGTAAGCAAATTCATCCTGAAATCAAAATTTTGGAAAATGAAACACCCTAGAGTACCTACATACTGCGATACAAAACTCACCCATCTTGCGGTATTATTCTTCTAAATTATTACTTCTGTCATTAGACGGAAGAGATCGCATCATCCTATAGGTAAACATAAAAGTACCTTAGTACCTAATGGACCATCTTAGCTTCCTGAGATACGTAATAATCATTCTATTCTATCCTCTCATGCCGCACAAACAGCTACAAGAGATACAGACGAAAAGTGGTCGAAGAGGGTCGTAACCTGGAAACCTAGAACGACTACCAGGAGCGTAGGAATACCACCACTACGATAGAGAGACGACCTAGTCAATTACGTTGGTGTCAACTGGATCCGGAGAGCCCAGGATGTGGAAGCAGATGGAGGAGGCCTTCGTCCAGGAGTGGACGGGAGTGGGCTGATAAGAAGATGACGAAGATGCCGCACAATCCCTTGCGGGGTCGGCAGAGAGAACAGATCACCAGACATTCCTATCTTTACACATACTTCTTGCCTCCGTTACATTCATGCAATTCGTCATACACACACTACGATTCGGGGATGACACAGAGAATAGAATACCAGTGTGTTATGAAGTCTAAATTCGATCCCGGTCGCGGCGAATGAATGGACTGGAATTGGTGAATTCACGTATAAAATGATCACATTAAACCAGCTGACGATCAGTAAGCCTGATGAAAAGACCATCTTTCGCCTTATATCTATTGAAATAACTACTCGTTATTTAAATGAGGTGTTTTAGGTGCTGAAATTTAGAATTTTTCATCCCATTTTAGAATTAGTTCCATCCACTCGCCTAAGAGTGATCCAAAGTCTTTTTGTACTTTTTTCATAAAAAAAAACGCACGTACCTCTACGATATTTTCTTAATTATTCAATTTTATTTATATATCTACGACGTAGCTGAAGAATTTTGTTCTTTTTCCAATTAAGCATGCTTCAGTGACGCGGAATGAAATTATGATCGTTGTCTAATCTTCAAACAATTTTGAAGGAATTTCAATTACTTTTTGAAAGTAATTACTTTTACTTTACTAAAATAACCTGTATAAAATCTTCCCTACCCCTCCACACCTCTACTCCTCCCTATCCTCTTCCCCTCCCCCAATACCACCTTTCTAATACCTACACAACCTTTTTGCTTCGTACAATATATATATATATATATGCGTATGGCATGTCAGGCGCTATAAAATTACGTGGTTGTCCCTCAGCCATGCTTTGGCTTCGGTCGTCAAACTATGTAAATCCTCCATCGTTCCATGGAAACTGTGCATAGGGCACTCCTCCACTATATGATGTAGGGTCTGAGAGACAGCACCGCAGTCGCATCGGGGGTCGGTGATATATCCCCACCTGTGGCGCTCCGCTGCGCTCCTGCTGCAACCCGTTCTAATGCGGTTCAATGTCCATTCCCTGCGCTCCAGCCCAAAACCGGCCACTCTCCCTGATGGGTCTGTTATTAAATGTTTGTTCCTGGTGTCCCCACTGCTCCATTCATCCCGCCACGCCTGTTCCGCAACAAATCCATTACTCTCCAGGGCTTGTGCTCTGGACCAGAAGGGCTTCCTCGATTTTAGTCGGGTGTTTGGGATGTCCTCTAGCGCCGAGCTCAGAAGGGAGGTGTTGGTTTTAGCTCTTGTCCACTCTCTCACTGTGGAGGCATCTCTCCGGAGGTGGGGAGGTACAATATTGGCCAGGACAGGTAACCACTGGCACTGGGTGGGCTTTAATACACCAGTTATTGTTCTCATTGTGGAGTTGAGCTGGATGTCTACTTTTTTGGCATGGGCGCTACCATCCCATACAGGGGCGCAGTATTCCGCAGTGGAGTAGACGAGTGACAATCCCGCAGTTCTCAATGTTTCTGCATCAGCCCCCCAACCGGATCCCGCCAGCTTCTGGATGACATTATTTCTAGCTTTCAGTTTCCCACAGAGGGAGTCCACATGTTTCTTAAAGGAAAGGGTGCGATCCAGTGTAACGCCTAGGTATTTCGGGTGGTCAGTCTGGTGTAAGAGAACTCCCTCAAAGTGCACATTGATTCTGGCATTGGACTGTCGGTTATTAAGATGGAAGGTTGAGACCTCTGTTTTGGTTGGGTTGGGCTTTAGTCTCCAGTTTCTAAAATATGTTGATAGCCTTCCTAGGTCCCGTTCCAATGTACTAGCACCCGCCTCCAGATCTCTATTCCCAGCTAGCAGAGCGATGTCGTCTGCATACTGGAACATAGTCGACTCCAACTTGGGTATGTCGTGTACATACAGATTGAATAACAGAGGAGCCAGGACTGAACCCTGTGGCAGGCCGTTATTAAGAACCTTGGTGCGGCTCATTTTTCCCCCCAGAGAGACCCTAATGTATCTGCACGCCAGCATGTTATCCAAGAGATTCAGAATTCTTCTACATGGTATGGTTTCAGCAAGTTTAACCATAAGGCCCCTACGCCACACGGTGTCATAGGCCGCTGATAGGTCCACAAAGGCTGCAGAAAACTTTAGTCCTTTCTGGAAGCCTGCTTCAATACTACTAGTCAAAGCGAGCACCTGCTCGCAGCAGTCTCTACCAGCTCGGAAGCCTGCTTGTTCAATAGGAATCACTGCATCTATTGAGGTGGAAATACGCTGCAGTATGAGTCTCTCCAGGAGTTTGTAAGGAATGCACAGTAAGGAGATAGGTCGGTAGTGGCTGGAGCATGTTCCATCCTTGCCCGGCTTAAGAATGGCGATGACCTTTGAGTGTTTCCAGATTCCAGGAAGTTTACCTGTTTTCAGTGTCTCGTTCATGAACTGTACCAGCCATTCTCTTGCGCGCAAGCCCATATTTCTAATGAACTCTGGATAGATTTCATCCAGGCCGGCTGCTTTCCCGCATTTTGTGTTTCTCAGTGCTAAATTCAACTCCGTCAGTGAGAAGTCTTCAGAGAAGGTGGGGTTATCTGAGAGTCTGGATTTGAGTTTCTTTAAGTCACAATTGACCTCCCTAACTCGCTCCTTACCGACAGAGATCTTTGAAACAGACACCATGTGTTTAACAATGTCATCCGCTGTTATAGGTTTGGTGGATGATGCACTTGGGAGTTTAGGTGGAGCAGCTCCCAGTTTCCGAAGTGTGCACCAAGCCTTCCGACTGGAATGGCGGAAATCCATATCTTTGACTGTCTCGTTCCACCTCTCTCGGCGTCCTTGGTTCAGGGCCTGCAGAAGCTCTTCGGCAGCAGTTTCCTCACGAGTCTCCTTGTATCTTTTATACAGCTGTTCACATGTTGTGTTCCATGCCGGTATATATTCCTTACGGAACCCTCGTGGTATGTGCTTCTTTGCAGTTGATATAATTGCCCCCGCAAACCTATCATAACAGTCGGTTTGGCATGGTATATACTGCACAATATTATCTAGGTCTTTTGAAAATGACTCCCAATTAGCCTTTTTAAAATTCCACCTTGGAAGGGGTACTGTGGTCGTCAGGGGGACACGAATGCCGTACTTAATTATTACGGGACGATGTTGTGAGTGGGGGAAATCATCTAGCACAATGCGTGTGGCTTTATCATTAATGTTTGTATTTGGACTTGTTACAAAACTGAGATCAGGAGTATAGTCCTTCCTCCAGCGAGCTGAGTGGAAAGTACCTCTGTCTTTAGCGCAATATAGCAGGTCTATTGCATTCATTTGTGCCCATTCGTTAATGATATCCCCATTTAGATCTGCACGGTCGTAGCCCCACGTCTCGTGGTGACTGTTAAAATCACCGATGTATACCGCTGGATGTTCATAGCATGGCAGGGGTGGCGTAGGCCATATTTCGTTTGGAGGTTTGTATACATTTGTTACCCTAATCTTGTTTACTTCTATGGTGATGGAGGATATGTTATTGTGGGTGCTGCAATCGAGGACTGTTATTTCGTCTAAATTGGACCTAACATATGTAGCTAGACCATACACATCGCTGTGTACAGCCGCTGCGAGGGTGAAGCCAGGAATATGTCCCCTCCTATTTAGGTCCTCTTCGTCCTTTGTGTGTGTCTCTTGTAAAGCTATTAAATCTACTTTATGTTCAGTCAGCAAACGCGCTAGTAATTCACATTTTGAGAGGGATATTCCCTCTATGTTAAAATGGCAGATATTTAAGCAACTCTCTAGGTTGCGTGTCAGATAGTCCTGAGAAGGACTGTTTTGTGCTTTGTTTCTCGTACCTTGTTTCTTCTTCTGGTTTGACATTTTCACGTTATTTCTTTTGCGCCCTTATTTGCTGTGTAGCAGCACCAAATTGTTTGTCTGTCTGCTTGACCCGGGGTAGACCACATGGAGGTCGACAAACTTCCTACCCCACAATTATTAGAGTGGAGTGAAATTGTTATAATTAATACTAGTAATTTTGCAACGTCTGGCCAAAAAAATCTATAGTGAAAAAAATAAAAAAAACGTTTAGGTACCTACTTTATACGATGACACATGAATTCAATTACTTATTGTATCTATATAAAAATAATACTTTTTAAATAAAAAATGCATCTGGGTTTATCGAAATAAACCCAAATATATCTTTGTACACTTCACAGAAAGCTTGAAAAGCTTGTGTTGTGAAGTGGTGTAAGTCGAGGATTGAATCCGCGCCCGCCGGATTAACAGATGAGGGCGTTACCAACCAGGCTATCGACCACCTCTATATAAGTGTGGTAATAAAAGTATCGCCTCAATAAATTATACGTCTTGTTCATTTTACTGGAAAAGCCGGGTTCGAACCTCAGCGCCGTCGATGTATTCTCCACTTTAAGCTACAAGCTTTTAGCTTACTGCAAAGTGTGCAGCGAAGTATTCGGTATTGCGTATCTTCTTCTTTCTCAGCCATCCCTCCACTGCTGGATATAGGCCTCTTCTAACGTTTTCCATTTTTTTCTACTTTGAGCTTTGCTCAGCCAGTTTCTTCCTGCGACTTGGGACTACATCCTCTACCCATCTTTTTTGGGGTCCTCTTACTGGTCTGTTGTTCTCCCATGGTCGCCATTTTAGGATTCTGGGTGCCCATCTCTCATTTCCCTGTTTCGCAACGTGGACTGCCCATTGCCATTTTAACTGAACGATACGGTCTGCTATGTCGGTAACCTTTGTTCGGCGTCTGTGTAAGTATACATTTTTTTAAAGTGAATCTGGGCTTATCGAAATAAACGCTCTGTGCACTTCACAGAAAGCTTAAAAGCTTGTGTTGTGAATTGGAGTAGGTCTGGGATTGAACCCTTGCTCACTGGTTTAACAGTCGAGCGCGTTAACAACCAGGCTACAAAAATGAATCGTAGAGTGTGTATGACGAAATGCAGGAATGTGACGAAAGCAAGAAGTGTGTTTACACACACACAAGGGTGAGAACTATAAGTGTGGAAGACTCTAAAGATTCACTCCATTCCTTTACTGGCTGCACCACCTCTGATTGAATGAGAGAGCAGATCCCTTCATTTCTCTCTCTCTCGCTCTCCAGCCCCAGTGACGCAGGGATGGCTGATGAGTAGGTGTACTCTGTCGGGTGGCAGAGGGTGGTCCCATCAAATCCTTTAATACCACCAACCTCGTCCAATTAAAACAATTAACAGAAGTAAAGTCAAAAGTTTTCCCAACAAAGTCGATTTCATTCTCCCAACATTTCCTAGAGGTATTACTTGGACAGAATCCTATAGGTACAGACAAGGATTTTCGAAATGAGTTTATTGTTTTATGAACTATTTTTTCCAGTGATATACAAGACCGTTTCAGTTGGGTTTTTTTTATATTTTTTTAATAATACATATCGAAGTAAACCCAAGCAAGTGCACCTTAGTCTTCACAGAAGTTAGAAAATCTTGATTTGTTTTTTTATAGTGGGATCTCGTGGGAGCAGTGGTAAAAGCTTCGTTTCGTCATAAAAAAAAGACTTTTTGCAAATATCTTCCAAATGAAGTCTGTGGGGATAGGGAGGTTCTAAATACCGTGTTTCGTTTTGAAATTATTACAGTGAACTCCCACTAAACACCTTCGGTTAGAAATGAATAAAATATAGGTATTCAAGAGAAAATATCAGAAAACGACAATCGACAATTAAATTTAAAAAAATGGTGACACTCGCTTATAATCTTTGTATCCTTGAGCTGGACAAAAAAATCAGATTCTCAATCTGAACCACTTTTCCAACGCTCTTTCAAATGATAATATACACGATTCACACAACTCTTGGATCCCCCTCAAACGCTTGTTTTTTGTCTCTGGAGAAGACTGGTACAATGTGTTGCAGAACCGTAATGTTATAGTTTGCACTATTAGTAAAAGTTTCAGAGCTCTAGCTAGTCTGGAAATGAGTTCAAATTCGATTTCAACATTTCTCAAACTCAACTCCAAGATGTACATATTATATCTTATGGCACTGGAGAGACCAGAGTCAGATTAAGTTCATGAGAGTACAGGCATTTAAGTGTCTCTGGTGACTTATGGAGTTATGAATGTCTTCCATTGTAAAAACAAGTATTGAAAAACTGAGCGTTTTGTTAGATTCATAACATCAAGCGTATTTTGAAGGAAAGAATCTTTGGTAAGACCTTACCGGGTGAAGAAGAAAGAGTAGATGAGGTAGAGGTAGGAGAAGAGGTAGAGGTGGAAGTGGAAGGAACAGGAGGTTAGGAAGAGAATTACAGGGAGGCTATTAGCGGTAAATACCAATTAAATAATAAAAGTTCTAGTGAATCTTTGTGCCTTAAGGTGGCTTTCCACGGTCCGTGATGTTACAAGTACACTTTATATCAAGTGAGACCATGAGAAGGCACCGTTATATGTACTAAATTTAGCAGGCGAGAGGAGTCATACTCGTTCGATTCCTGCCGGCTTCCTTTTTCTGTTTAGACTGTTATACTTTTTTAAAAAAGAAAAACTTATTTATTGCAGGTATTTAAAAAAGGATCTGGGTTTCTGTACTTCTACTTCTTCCAAACAGCAGCACTTCCAAGAAACTTGGGCTGGGCCTCATTTGGTAAATGAAAGCACCTTTAAGGAATGCACAATATGTATATGTATGCCTAAAAAGACAAATGTTTGATACATAATGTATCTTGCAAATGACATACGAATATGGTCTAGAAACAATTATACTCGTATCTCACCAGCAAAAAGTATACACAAATTGAAATAAGACAAAATAAGACGCCGAACCGAAGTTGCCGAATAACTTGACCGTGTTGCAAAACTAAGATGGCATTGTGCCGGACATATGGCTTGACAGAACGATACGAAATGAGCACCCAGAATTTTGCAATGAATGCACTGGACGAAAAACAGAAGTGCTGGAATACCCCCCAAAATGTGGTCTAACGACATGGTCCAACAGGTCGGCAGAACCTGGATGCGAAGGGGGAAAAAGAAAGATAAGTCGAAGAGGATAGATGAGGCCTACATCCAGCAGTGGAGGGAAGATGGCAGAAAAATAAGAAGATTCTTTGGTTTGAGATATACCTAAATTATTTTTGGTATTGAACTGGATTTATCTGCACTGCACAGACGGAAATACATTACCTACAGTTTTTTTCCTCGACAAAGACGAGAGGCTTCTTCATTCACGTAATGTAGCGTTATGTGAACTCCCTTGGGGAGGAAGCAGGATGGGTGTTCCGACGCTTACGATTCGGTTGGTTTTAGTGATAAGTGGGCATAAAATGATCACTTAAGCCAGCCAAAGCCGACTCGTAAGCGTCGGAACACCCATCCTGCTTCCTCCCCAAGGGATTTCACATAACGTTGCATTATGCGAATGAAGATGCCTCTCCGTAAGAAGATACTTAATAGCCAGTTCTTCATTAAAATGAAATGATTTCTCACCCCACCATTACTCTCAGATTGATATTTTTGATACTTAAAATTACACCCTGGGGTAAAATAACTGCCCCTCGACAAACTGACCACAATAGTATTAAGCAGATAACATCATCATATCTACCCGCCAACCAGATATGTCCCAAACCGTAACCAGACAAAAACCCATAAGAATATTGCTCAACATGAATAAATCCCAAAAAGACTAACCCCCGTTTTCACCAACTTTTACCTAAGAAGGAGACCCCTAAGAAATTTCCATACAAAAACAGAGGTAATATTCTATTTATTGACACGCAGGCCTACCAACCACACCCTAATTCCATACAAAATGCAACACGCAACTCACCTAGCCTGGGCAGAGATATTTGGGCACCTAACGTAGGTGAGTTGCGTGTTGCATTTTGTATGGAATTAGGGTGTGGTTGGTAGGCCTGCGTGTCAATAAATAGAATATTATCTCTGTTTTTGTATGGAAATTTCTTAGGGGTCTCCTTCTTAGGTAAATGTTGGTGAAAACGGGGGTAAAACTCTTAAGAAATTTGCTCAAGGGACAAAAACTCAAATTTAATTGAATCTTGAGAAAATAATTAATTTTATCTATTAATATACGATTTCTTTCAGTCTGTTAGAAACTGTCATAGATTAGAAAATAAACAAATTAATAAGCGGATCTAAAATGGGATAGGCAATAATATAGTTGATATTTTATGAATAATAAATTCATCTACTGGAATCCAACTACAAAAATTTGGCTTTTATCCGTTGAGGATATTTCTGAAGGGCTTTTGTCTTTTTTTGGAAATTGTGTATTATTGTGTTTATGGTGTTTATCATGTGTTTATGTACGTCTGTTATCAGTTATCACATCGTGTATTAGCATGTAAGTACCACATTGTTAACATAACCTGTACCTGGACTGGCGTTAAGGCAACATTAGTCGCTGTTAAGCTGGTCCAGTTCTTTTTTTACTTTATTAAATAAATAAATAAATAAGTAAATAAATAAATATTGAGCAATATTCTTATGGGTTTTTCTCCGGGAACCCATCATATCTACTCGCCAACCAGATACGTCTAAAACTACCATCTTCCTGTGTGGACAGTTGTTGTGGTGTCAGATTGCATCACCGTCCGATTTTATTGCACATAATTAGGGTAGAGTTGCAATATAATTGTGCAATTGTTACAAAAATAATTGTAATTGTTTCGGAAATGAACCCGCTTTTAATTGTTGGGGGAATTTGTAAATATTACGTTACGATGACCACTATAATAAAATTTGTAAGTTTTTGGTGCAGTTGGTCGGAGTGCGGACTTTTAATCATTAGGTGCTGGGTTCGAATCTCGGTGATGACGATATATTCTGCACTTCACGACACAAGCTTTTGACTTATTGGGAAATATACAGGAAAATATTTTAGTTTGTGTACACAACCTATGACTTTTATAGTTTTTATAATATAGTTGAATTTTTTTAGTACGCCTTATTTTCCCGGATTTTAGAAGAGGCTCCCACTCTTTTTAGATTATTTTTTTAGTGTTTTGTAAGAGTCACGTTTTCGTAAAAAAATTAAATCTTTTTCAGCATCGCAGGTTCCCAAACGAGGTAAAGAAGAGACGAGTGGAAGGAGATGGAGGAGGCCTACATCCAGCAATGGAGAGAGAAGGGCTGAAGAAAAAAAAAGAATGTTTGAAAATATTTATATGTGAAATTTTCAAATCAAAATTTTTAACCCATTACGCCCCGACGTGTTGAGTTGAGAATTAAATTTTGTTAAATTTTATTTTTCTAAAACGTCCATTTGGCAACGTGACAGAGTATTGTTCTGTTATTTCATTGTTGCTATTATTGTTACCATTATTACTAGGTATTAAACAGAATGGATATCTATAGAAGTAGAAACAACTAGTGTTGATTTCTATTGTATCGTATAAAACTAAATCTAACACGGAAAGACACGGTTAAAGAAATTTCCACGTCTTGCTTTGTTCCCATCACTATTATGTAGAAAATGGGCCGAGTTTTTCAATACTAGTAAATAATGGTAAAAGTAAATTTAGAAAGCTTAGTAAATTCGCATATCATAGAGCAATATTATCATGCTTGAATCCTAATACAAATTCGTTCAGAGAAAATGGGTCTATGGAATTTAAAAGGGATATTTTTCAGAATTAATCAACACGACAACCTTACTAAATATGCTATGTAAAAAAATTAACCTCCCTCAATAAATGACTGTAACAGATTTTTTATTGGTAGGTAGGTTTATTAAATAGATTTAAAAAAAACATGATAAACACCTCAGGATTTTTTTTAAAGAAATAACTCCCTTCACAAAAGTCGCAGAAAAACAATTCTTTCTCGTAGTGATAACATTTATTAAAATCTAGTGAATGACCGATTTTTATTTTTTATTTTAACGAAAACAGACACTTTTAACGTAAAACAATATATTTCTTAAATTTTATCTTGCAACTGTGCCTGCGATTATGAACGTTAAAAAATGTATATGTTTTCACCTTGTATGTTCCAATATTTTCATTGCTGGACAGCCCTACTTAAAGTTACTTTAAAGCGTTTCGTTACCAGTTTACTTTAACCGCAACTGAAACACTGACTTTTAAATATTACTGTACAATACAACAATTGGTATTATGTTGTAGAAATTGGGAATAGGCTCCATGTATTTTCTTACATAGGTATAGAGTTTGAATGTTAGTTGGCCTGGCATCCTTGCGCTGATTTTTCCAAGTCACGGAACATAAATGCAACCTACAAGGTGAACATTGAGCATTGAACAAACAAGCTGAGAGCTCACTCTGCTCAACCAGAACGTACACAGACATGAATAGAATATTTTACTTTTAGGTAAATTAGTTAACCCGGCATAACAAGGTTAAATAAAGATAAAAAGATCGATTAAAAAAAGTGACCGGTAGCTAAGTTGGTAATTTTGACCTCGGTGCATTCGAAAATGATCGTTTTCCAATAATAAGACAAAAATGACCATGTAAGTCGGCATCTAATACCTAATTGATTTAAATTAAATCGGTAGTTCAGGTTTTTGTATAACTTTGTTTTTTTCTTGTTACTCGTAGGTCAAGGGACCGTTCCCCTGCGTCACTGCGACCAATTTTGTTACTTTATCTTCCAGATTTCTAATAACATTTGAAATACCTACTTTTTTGCAATAAATTGTTAGATTCAGCAAAAAATATTATTCTTCATAGTTAAATTAAATAAGATTCTAGATGGACCAAAAAGATTCTCGAGTGGCAACCTAGAATAAGCAAAAGGTGCGTAGGAAGACCTCAGGCAAGATGGTCTGACGATGTAAGGCGAATCGCAGGAAGCAAGTGTATGGGTATATTTACTATGTTGTTGTAGGTTTTCGCAGCATGGTATATATATTCTTCCTTTAAGGTTATTCGGGTGTTGGCCGCGTGTCTTTTGATCTTCTCTAGCTTTCGGCAGCGATACTTCTGCCATCTTCAGGATGAAGTACTTCATCCTGAAGATGGCAGAAGTATCGCTGCCGAAAGAGTAGATCAAAAGACACAGGGCCAACACCCGAATAACCTTAAAGGAAGAATATATTTACTATGTATTTTTGAATAAGAACGTAGAAGTTTATAAAACAATGTTTTTCGTATTATTTAGAAAACAACCTATTATTAAATGAAATAAAGGTCTTATTATGTTTGGAGAAGACAATATTAGTAATAATCAGAAATTATGCCTTTGACGAAAAGTAAGATTATTTTATCAAGATAACGTGCTGGATCAGTTCCGTCAAATACAACAGAATTCTTGAATGCCCAAACAGACTTATAATAAGTTTCTTCTTCTTCTTCCTCATTGAATAAATCTTGGATCTGTTTAGTCAGGGCTCAAGTCTCGTTCCTGTGATGAAGAGGTCCAACTCTCTCTCCATCTTTTCGGTGGACGTCCCGGTGATCGGCGTCCTTCAGTGATCTATCTATCTATCTATACCCTCACGCCACGTCCCTTGCAGGGTAGGCAGAGACGACAGAGCGCCAGACAACCCTATCCTTGCACACACTCCTAGCTTCCGTCACATTTATGCAATTTGTCATACACGCTCTCCGATTCCCTTTACTCAAAACTTGTCCATAGGATATCCTTGAGGATCTGGTCGACATTATCGGACCAGGTCAGTCGCGGACGGCCGCGCTTTCTCACCCCTCTTCGCTCACTCAAATATATCTTTTTTGTCATCCTGTCATCATTCATTCTCTCAACATGCCCAAACCATCTTAGCTTGTTTACTTTCATTCTTGTGTGATCTTTTGTAGGAATTCTTAGCTTAGGAATTCTTGTGGGGTCCATCCTTTCAACATGATCCCTCCAGAACCGCCTTTTTTTTCTGCTCCATCTTACGATGTCTTCATTTCGGACGTTCTGAGGAGCTGTTTCGTTCTTACTGTATCTGCTCTTGCTTCGATTCCGTAGGTCATAATTGGTCGAATGGACGTTTTAGATACCCTGACTTTGCTTGCGTGTGGCTGTTTATATTAAGCGATTTTTTTAAAACGTTATTATAGGATAAATTGAAAATATAATTTAGGGACTATTCTGAATTTATTACGTATCTAACTCAGATCTCTTGGAAACCCAAAATGAACGAATCAAACTTTAAATTTGATAAAATTTAGCTTTTGATCTTCGCATACAAAAAGTAAAACAAGACAAATACGCAATAAGAAAGAGATATCAGTAAAGTAAAGGAAAGTTGATTAAATATTCCTAGGAATCATTTCGTATTATCTTATATCAATAATTCCTGAAATACTTTTAAAATATATTAATTTAATTTCAGCATTTCGACGTAAGAAATCAT
Source organism: Ceraclea dissimilis (assembly GCA_963576895.1). Taxonomy (NCBI): domain Eukaryota; kingdom Metazoa; phylum Arthropoda; class Insecta; order Trichoptera; family Leptoceridae; genus Ceraclea; species Ceraclea dissimilis. Next base: position 15,927,402 of record OY756370.1, read on the forward strand.
TGTCTAGTATAAGAGAATATAAGAGATTTCGTGTATTGACTTATAGACCGGTGAAGTTAGATTAAAAAAGGGGGTATAGCGTAGATAATTGTCGGAAAGCTGGAAACTGTTTTAATCCCTTCATTAACATGCAAAGAAGGTTTCTTGAAGTTTGCACCAATTTTCCGCTTGTGCTAAGTACAGGGTGACCCATAAACCGAAAAAATAATGTACTTTTTTCAGTTTTTCACTAATATCTTCTAAACGATGCTTTGTAGGAAAATAGTGTCTGTTTATAAATTAAAGTACATAATATTATGCGTCGTTTGAGCATAAATACTCATTTGTACCTAAAAAATTATTGTGATATAGACACTGCCAAGTACATATTAATTTTCGGAACAAATTGAAATATTCGTATTTTTCACTTTTGTTGTTGAATAACTCCCCAACTCAGGCATTTATGGTAATATTTCACTGATCATATTTAATTATGAATCAATTTTCTCAAACTTGTGACTAAAAGTTTAGACCTAGGGCACACAGTTCAGGATGCACAGGTGTTTAAAGAGAGACGAGTAAAATAAAGAAATTTGTTAAATGATAGATTTAGATACGTTAAAGGTAAGCTAATTTAAATTTAACAATTTCATTTTATTAAAGTATAGTTTTGTTAAGTAAAATCCAAATTTTCAATACTGTTACGCCACTGCCTAATATTTTATATCGAAAAGAGTATTTTTTCTGCATTCATTGGTTTTATTAAAATATCTCCTAAACGGTTAGTGTTAGGAAAAAAAATTTATCTCACAATTTATCTAGAATAATCTCTCTATATGATACTTGAAAAATAATTTATCTAATTTAAATACTAAGTGAGGAAGAATTGATTAAAAATGGTATATAAAAAATATGTTCATACATGCCGTCAATTTTTGTTAAATTACTTCTAAAACAAGCAAAGAAGCGTAAATCCATTAAATTGCATTTAAAGCGAAATGAATTTCCTATAAAATAAGTGTAATAAAATTAATTTGGGAGTTATAATAAAAAAAATACTAGATGATCAATATCAATATTTTGTAAAATAATTCCACGCTTCCCATACAAAATGTTCCTGCATAGCAACGTGCCTCTACACAAAATCAACTTTGATCATCTAGTACTTTTTTATTATAAATCACAAATTAATTTTATTATACTCATTTAATAGAAAATTTATTTAGTTTTAAATTTAATTTAATGAATTTATACTGCACCGCTTGGTTTAGGAGTAATTTAACAAATAGTGACGACATGTATGAATTTATTTTTTATATACAATTTTTAATCAATTCTACCTCACTTAGTATTTAAGTCAAAGAAATTATTTTGCAATTATAATATAGATAAATTATTTACGATAAATTCCGACATAAATATTTTTTTCCTAACACTAACCGTTTAGGAGATATTTTAATAAAATTAATGAATGTAAAAAAAATACTCTTTTCGATATAAAATATTAGGCAGTGGCGTAACAGTATTGAAAATTTGGATTTTACTTAACAAAACTATACTTTAATAAAATGGAATAGTAAACTTTAAATTAGCTTACCTTTTACATATCTAAATTTATCATTTAATAAATTTCTTTATTTCACTCGTCCCTCTTTAAACACCTGTGCATCATAAACTATGTGTTGAAGGTCTAAACTTTTAATCACAAGTTAGAGACAATTGACCCACAATTAAATATTTTAGTGAAATATTACCGTAAATACCTGAGTTGGGGAGTTATTCAACAACAAAAGTGAAAAATACGAATATTTCAATTTGTTCCGAAAATTAATATGTACTTCGCAGTGTCTATATCACAATAATTTTTGAGGTACAAATGAGTATTTATGCTCAAACGACGCATAATATTATGTACTTTAATTTTTAAAAAGACACCATTTTCCTAGAAAGCATCGTTTAGAAGATATTACTGAAAAACTGAAAAAAGTACATTATTTTTTCGGTTTATGGGTCACCCTGTACTTAGCACAAGCGGAAAATTGGTGCAAACTTCAAGAAAACTTCTTTGCATGTTAATGAAGGGATTTAAACAGTTTCCAGCTTTCCGACAATTATCTACGCTACAAAGCTAAATTTCCTGGGCTATTAAATTATATTAAATTAAGTATATATTCTTACAATTTTCTTTTAATATTTGACATTTCTCGAATTATTACACACTTTTATTAAGAGTATATCTACGCATATTGACATTTCGTAAATTTCTAAAAACAAGAGACCTTAGATCTCGGCAACTTTACTACATATGCTTTGATAGATACATTGAACCTTTATCTAGCGAATGACCGTAAAAGATTTTTTATATCTTGTATAAATTTCTCAAAAAAAATGTGATAAACACCTCTGATCTTTTTTGGGAAAGACAGCAAGCAACTCGTCTCCCGAAAGTGGGGAGTTTTTTTTGTGTCTATAATGAGCATTAAAATCTAGGGAATGACCGTAATTTTTTTGAGAATGGAGCGAAATTAATCCTAAAAATAAAAAAAAAAAACCCTATTTTAACATGCGATTGTTCGTGCATTTTTGAACCTCGAAATGACCGTGACGTCATAATTGGGCTCCGTAGAGGGATAAGCTTTACATGGTGATGTCTTCCAGCTAACCCAAACATTCCTTAAATTAAAAATTCATTCACCTTTGACAGAAACTCTAAATTATTTTCACAAAACAGTTTTAGTGCTGAAATTTAATACTCGACAATATCATTATTTTAAATTATTTCTACCAGTGAACCTGCTCTCCGCGCTGCGGGGAGTCCTGTAGCATTGCGAGGAGTTGTGTAAACATTTAAAATAACTATCACCACGCCATATTACTACACGACGTACTGGACTATTATTTTCTTTATTATTCTGAAATGCACGTTGGTTGAAATTGTTAAGCACACGATCAAATACGGCGATTATGGACAGGGTTGCCTCGAAGAAAATTATAATTCAGTTATTTTGAAAATCACAATTTATATTTTGTGAGAAAATCGGATTTTCTATATGTCGGAATATCACAAGTAGTTATCTCAACAGATATACTTACAGCAAAGGATGGACTGGAATTGGCGAATGTTACTTATGTGTGAAATGATCACATTAAACCAGTCGACAATCAGTCACAAGCCTGATGGAATGTCCATCCTTGGCTGTATATCTGTTGAGATAACTACTTCTTAAATTATTTTAAGATTTCCTATTGCGCGAATTTTTCTTCTTAATGATTCTAGCATTCAGTGTTTGTGCGAATACAATCTTCTAGATGAATTATATAGATTGTAAAATTATTGGGAAGAAAAATACATGCAGTAGAAAACCATAAAAAAAAAACACAACCAGATGGATTCATCACCCTGCAAAGCTATAATTATTGCCCAAAATTTTCTGCCAAATTCTGTTTTATACGAGTGCTATTACCACATTATCATGGTATATCAAATATTGGGGTAACAAGTATAAGTGCTGTCTTTATAATAAACACGTAAATACGTTTTTTTTTATGCGCAAAATTAATTACAAATTCAGAGGGCGAGCAAACTTTATTTCTGAAAAAGATGAAAAACAGCTACGGAACCTAACTGTCACAGGACACTTGATTTTTTTTTAAACAGTGGCGCTCGATTTCGCAACACGGGGATAAGGAAACGACGCACAAAAAATATTAAAAAGTAAAATATATTCCTCAAAAATTTTAATATTTTTTTGGCAACCCTGTCTGCACTAAAAACAGTACGAAATAATATTTCAGCAAGGTGGATAGTAATATTGTTGTGTGTGTTTTGGGGTGTACTGCCATGTTCAACACTACACAATGCTTGTGGAATGGGTAGATGGTACTTAATAGGGTCGGGGTTACATTTTTTCAGCTCGAAGACGTCCCGTTGCGAATGCCAACTCTTGCACTGAACCTCCAGCGGCGGTGAACATTGATAGCTGGCAGACGGTGCACAGTTTTAGAAGGTCTTCGGAAAATTTCTCTCCCTTTTATTTGGGGTCGGCGGCTCGGATCCTTTCTCTCCATCTGCTCCGATCAAAGCAGCGTCTTCTGGAGTAAGCTCCAGGTGTTCCATGTCCCCTCTGATGGTCTCCTCAAGGGACTTCTTTGGCCGTCCTCTCTTTCTTGGTCCTCCGGAAAATTTAATTACATTAAAACACACTTTTTTGCTGCAGAATAAGTTATCGTTGAACTTATCAATTATCATACATTGAAGGACTCCCACGGGTTTAAGGCCCTCCGCATCCCTGGGTAGCACTTCTTTACAAAATATTTTTAAGAGGTGGGCTCAGGGTTAGCCAGAGGGAACCCCCCGACAAACCCCACGCCTAAGTTACATTCATTCGGTGTCATCGTCCAGGGATAAAAATACAATAATTTTACCAATTAGGTATCAGAGTTTTTACTACCTATTTTTTCATGTTTTTTTTTTGTTTACAGATAAATAGTGAAAAAATCCCTGCTCCTACAAAATTGTTGATTTTTTCATGATTTAATTAAGTTTTCATTGATTTGTGCATCGTCTTTTTTAATTTTGACATCAGTGGCGTCTAAAAGTGTCTCCAATTGAAATGTGCTTGTGCAGGGACGATCTGGTTTATACGGCGGGCGCCGGTGGGCGCAATGAGGAACACTACATAGTAGGTTTCGCCCCTGTATGCTGGATGAGGCCCAAGCACATTTATCAAACCTAATGTTCAACATAGGCCTTATATTTTATACATTATGGTATTTTCGCCTAAGATCCAGCCGCTCAAAATATGACCTATGCGTTTTTTTAATCCTAATGTCATTTTTTCAAATTCAAATAAGTTTATTAGGCTTAGATTTTTAAGTTTTTTTTAATATTAGTACATACCTCTTTAATATGCTACAATAAATTTTTAAATTCTTTCAACTACTTGTAGGTACTTTCCAATGTCACGAAAATTCATGTATTGGAAATATTTAAAAGTTTACCCATAGGGTCATAATCGCACTAGAACCGCGCATTTTTTTATTGGTTTGCTAAAAAATATAGTCTTTTGACCGACCATTTGCGGATAAACTGCAAAAACCGCGTATTAGGACATGGTCAAACCATGTGATTTTTGGGCGGCCGCGCTTCCTTACACCTCTTCTTTCTCTAGGTATATTTTCTTTGTTACTCTTTCATCATTCATTCTATTTACATGTCCCAAACATCTCAAAATGTTCACTTTCATTCTACTATACTTTCTCTTTTATTTCATTTTCTTTCTTTCTTACTTACTTTCATCCGTTTTACATTCACTCAACTCTTCATTTCTTATCCATTTCACATTTTGGATGAAAAAACAGGTAGGTCATATTTTGAGCGGTCGGATCTTAGGCTATTATATTTTACATTATGGTGTTTGCCATTCAGCGGTAATATCCATTTTATTGCTAGTTTCAAATTTTACTATCAACTCATTCATATTGTTTCACGAGTACGTCCAGAATATTATATGGGGAATATTGTTTTCATTATTTTACTACATTGTATGGAAATTATAATATTTTCATAACCTCGTAGGGTAGGCTAAGAGAGCATCTAGATTAAAACATCTTCTAAATTTTAAACTAAGTATGTCACAGAACTACTTTAAACTAAGTATGTCCAAGGTCACAGATGTGGTAAAACGAGCAGCTGCCTTAAAATAGTATATGGTTGGAAATTTGAGTACTTACATGGTTGGCGCAGTTGGTTGAGGCGGCAGTCTCTCGAGCGGGAGGTGCCAGGTTCAAACCCCGGCGCTGGCGATGTATTCCACACTTTGCGATACAGGTTTTTAGCCTAGTGCAAGGTGTGCAGGAAAGTATTTGGGTTAGTGTAAGCAAGCCCAGATCCTTTTAAAAAAAATGGAGTTGGGCAGGTCACGTTGCCAGACGCTCAGATTCTAGATGGACCAAAAAGATTCTCGAGTGGCAACATAGAACAAGCAAAAGGAGCGTAGGAAGACCTCAGGAAAGATGGTCTGACGATGTGAGGCGAATCGCAGAAAGCAAGTGGATGCAGCATGCCCAGGATAGGGATCTGTTCATATGGCTGTTCATGCTGTGAGAGTGTAGTAGAAAAAAAAAGTAATTTCAGAAATCCACAGTTATGTAAAATGTGGAAAAATATATTTTCTTTGCCAAGATGCTCTTACAGCGATTTGTATTATGTGAGAGCATCTCGTTCAGTTTTACAGGAAATTGTCGAATGTTCTGGAAGATTTAGACATCGCGTGTTCCAGAATATTCCACGGTTGTAGAGTAACAAGGGCACCATCATAATATTATGATTTGGGTCATTACTTCGTATAGGCATTTCCAGAAAACTTACCTTTTAACCTTTTATATGCCAAATCCTGGAAAACGTTATGTAATTCTTGTTGCAGGTTTTCACGATGATCCATATGTAGATTTATTTTTCGGGTTAATCGTGTAATGATCAGATACTCCGGCCAATCCGTGAACAAGGCTGCAGTATATTCGCCGAAACGTCGAAGCCTCTGATCATTACACGATTAACCAAAAAACAAATCCACATATATACACGTTATATGATTATGTTCAGGCACGGACCCCAGCTATTACGTCACGGTCATTTCCCGCGGCATTAATGTTCAAAATCGCATGACCAATCGCTTGATAAAATTTTAAAAATTGTGTTTTTCAACATTTTGGGGTTAATTTCACTACATTCAAAAAACTTTTAACATCATTTACTATACATTTTAATGCATTTTATCAGTCGGAAAGCAGTCATTTTTTTGTCTTTCGGAAAAAAGATCAGAGGTGTTTTAAAATTATTATTATTTTAAAACTTCTGTACAAGTTATATAGAATCTTTTGGTTCAATGTATATAACCCATTTTTTATTTCAAGCATATATAATAAGGCTGTCGAGATCTTAGATCTCCCATTTCTGGATTTTTTTTTGAAATGTCAATATGCCTACTTTGAAATCACAGATTTATCGCCTATTAGCGATTTCTACCAATCTACCCTATTACGATACGAGTACACTTCTACTTTTAAATTTTTATAACATAATACATACGAACATTGAGGCTTTCATGAGGCTACCAGAAAAAGATTTTTTTTTCAAGAATTCAGTAGGCTGTCATATTTCATGAAAATGTACTGAAATTTACCTCACATAACATTACGTCATAACAAAGTACTTTATCTAGTATCTATGAAGGTACCACCCAAATAATATTTTGGCATCAAACAATAATACTAGTATATTACCCTCCTATGTACCTACAGACAAACAAGACTTAAAACCCATTCAGACTTATTTATGATCCCATGTTTATTGTAATTTTTCTAACGTAGTCTCTTCTTTACGGCCATAACTATTATAATAATACTAGTTGAAACCCGTCTCACACGACGGACTGCTCTCACGATCTGCGTAAATCTCAGATGAAAATATTCTGAAAAATGAAAAAAATAGGTACTAGGTATGTTGGTACTTACTAAAACAACGAAATTAATGGTTGGTTTTGATGTATAGAATATATTGTCAGCACAGAGATTCGCACCCAGCACCTCCTGATTTGTAGTCCGCGTTTCAACCAACTGTGCCCATAATACGTTATGTTGTTTCTTTTTGTTAAAAATAAATAAGGATCTTGGCTTGGCTTGTGTATATACAGAACCAAATAATACGTGCTTTTCCATACACTTTAAGCTAAAAGCTTGTGTCTTAAAGTTTTGTGAATTCTAACCCAACACCTCCTGAGGCAGCACTCCAACCAACTGTGCCAACCATCTGCACAAAAAATGTTGACAAACGTTGGTTATCGTCCCTATAATTTGAATCGAATATATGAGTACCGAATGTCGCCACCAGACACAATGAAAAATACTCGGGCGCAGCGCTATTTGTCGCTTGTAATTTAAAAAAAAAATCTTCACAGACGTCGATTTTTGTGTCGCGATTTTCCACGGCAAAAGTTGCATACAAAAATGAGTTTTATTCCACGGAAATTAGGTATAATTTAGTTGAGTATTGTATACCTAGGCTTAATGGCTAGGTATCTAGCTTTATGGCGTGTAGCGTGTAGACCTAGTCAGAGAAATCCGCCAGAGATTTCCAGAAGGTTTTAATGTTTTCCTCACTATCTAGTATTGTTGATCTTTCTGCACGCATCATAAATAATCCAATAAAATTTTCAGTCCGTCTGTTTGTTTGTCCTTTGTGTATTCCTATTCCATTCCATAGTACAACCTTCTTACATTAGGTGGCGCGCGAGTGTTTTAGACAAATGAGTACAGTTCATATATTTTTTCATGAATTCAGGTATTTCTGTTTGACGTTTAAGGATAATCATTGGGAGAGAGACGGGGTATGGGAGATAGGGGTTGGGGTGCAAGTGGTAGAAAGTGTCATACGAAAATCGATATTAGTGTCGAATCCATAATTGCCTTCTTTTATTAGTATGTTGTGTTGTTATTTTTTTCGTGTTTATTATTGTTTTGTTCGAAACTTGTTCTGTGTGCACTCTTCGGCGCAAAGGCTGAGCGCTGTAATGCCGAAGAGTGTAATATTTTTACTTAAATAAATAAATAAATAATGTTTGACATAAATGCGATACATAGTTTCACTTTGCACTCGTATGAGTGAAAGAGGTAAGATTAAAGTTAAAGGTGTAGAAAAACCTCCCAGACTACATATTTTGAGCTCGGATGGAGCAGAAAAAGGACTTTAATTTACAAAACCATGTTATGTGTGCAACAGTGGTTGCATCAAACCTCAAACTCAGAAGCAGGACAGTCGTGCACAAGAGTTAAATAAAAAAACATCCGTACAAAGCTGGGCAGTTCAGTTGAAAAGTTATTATATGAGAATGAGAGAGCATTTTTAAATCTAAGATGATACATTAGTTGCACTATCAGAGTCACTGTATATGGAAGTTTTCTAGATTGCCTTTTTGGTAAAATGTGCAATGTATTAATACACTAGTGATTTATAAGCTTATGAAATGAAAATAGCCTCTATACTATTTGCCTGCAATTGCTTTATGTACCTACTAGGTATAATAAGTTAATAAAAATTGCAATATTATGGAAGAAAGATGTTCTCGAAACAGTGACGTGCCTTCCATAAAACCCCAAAAGCCGGGTTGTTAAAAAAAATAAAAATTCCCTTATATTTTTTTTCAGTCCTATCCTCTCCACTGCTGGATAAAGGCTTCTTCCAAACACTTCCATTATTTTCTGTCAATCATCTTTCTCACTGCTAAAAAGTTTTTATCAACCACCCATTTCTTCTGTGGCATACCGACAGCCATTTGCTTTGCCCATGGTCTCAATTTAACAATTCTACAACATCTTTTTATGTGCCCTATAGAATAATACAGGGTTAGCCTACCCTCGATTCAATTCTAGATTGTGTCATCCCTAATAAATAGTCGTATTTGAGGTCAATTGGAGACAATTCTTAGTAAAGAAAAAAAACGGGAAAGCACAAGAAAAAATTAAGAGCAACATCCAATTAATTTCTCGGACATATAATAGAATGTAACTAGAACTGGAACAATGATAAACTGGAGTGAAATTCAATTCAGTTTGATGTATTTATTGGACTATAGATAATACTTCAGTAGGTGCCTACTTACCACGTCATCTTAATAAAATTACACAAAGGATGCAGTGGAAGAAACATGCGTATTGCTGAGTCATGATTTTTCCTGTTGTAACTTGAATAATGAATAGGCCATTTTGTAGGGATTAACAATGTCAGAATAATTAGAGATATACCTAAATTATTGAGGTGATCGGTAGCCTGGTTGGTAACGCGCTCGGCTCGGCGCTTCGGCGTATAATCCCCGATGCCGACCTACTGCAAGTGTACAAAGGTGTATTCTAAATATTCGTTTTATAAAATAAAATAAAAAATTGGTTTGGGAACTGAATTTTTCTGCATTGTGCAGATGGAAATACATTACAGATTTTTTCCTCAACAGAAGCGAGAGGTATCTACATTCACATAATGTATCTTTTATGTGAACTCCCTTGGGGAGGAAAATCTGAAATGTCAGAATAATTGGAGTTAACTGGTAAAGTTCACAGCTCCGCGATGAGCTCGCCCTACTGAACAAAAATGTTTTAGCGTCTATTAGGCATTTGTCGGTTGGATGCGGACTGCCCAGGATAGGGAGCTGTGGAGATCAATAGGGGAGGCCTATGTTCAACAGTGAATTCAGGGAGGCTGACATGATGATGATGATGATGAGGCACTTGTCATGTTAGGTAACTTACTGCTTAAGTAGAGGTAGATCTCCTGCAAGGTGGTGTGACCAGATTAAGGAAATGACTGGGAGAGACTTGTACTCAGCGATGCGGACTGCGGAGAATAGAGAGGACTGGGGGCGCCTTGTTTTATCCGTGGGTAGCTCCACAAATCACGACCCTCAGCAATGAGGAAACGATGAAAGAAGTAGAATTTACTGCTATATTTAGTTCACTTGAACTGAAAATACTCGTAAATAAATGCCTGAAATGCTGATTTCATGACTGGCTACGCATGTTTCTTCCGCCCACCCATCATATGGACAAAATAACTTTCTTCTATTACGAAACAATTTGTCAAGTTTAGTAAAAACTGATACTGAATCTAATTATTTAGGCTATTCTGCTTTTGTTTTATACCCAAGGGTCTTATAAATTTTCCATGTAAGTACTGCAGTGTCTGTACGAAGTCCTGAGAGTTGGAGAAAATCTGTCAAGAACGGAAAAATTTCCTTTTGTTCCGTAATAGGCATTTTCTCTGAAAACGGTTGTGCAAAGTAATTATTTCATCATTTTAATAGTATGCATACCGACATTTCAAAAGTTTCTAAAAACGGGAGACCTTCTATCTTGAAAACCGTTACTAAATTAATTGCTTTGGAACAAAATAGGGTAGATGCATTAAACATTTATCTAGGGAACAACCGTAAAAGATTTTTGATAGACGCAAAATTAACCCCAAGAATTGGAAAAAAACGTTATTTTTCCCATTTTATCATGCGATTGTTCACGCGATTTTCAACATTATTGCCGTGGGAAATGACTGACACGTCATTCCTAGTGCCAAGCCCTTAAGAAAAAATACTAGATCCTTGTTACACTCTCGTCCTTTTTTTATGGGGGCAGGTGATTAGTTCCGAATGTCAAATATTAGGAGAAGTGATAGAGGTTGCAAAAGTATGAAAAGAAAACTTTATTGAACGCACGTCCAAAAATCAACCGTTTTAAAGATACGCCCTGTTTAAAATTGAAGTGGACGAAATTTCCTCATTTAGGTTTTTAGTCAAAATTTGACATACCTCGATTTTGACAAAACAATTAAAATCATAGTATAGGTACCTGCCTATAAAATATAGGTTCTCAATAAAGACACTAATTTGTGGCTTTTGTTTTATATTGTAGGTAAGTATAGTAAAAATTGTCGGTGCAACCTGGATGCAGTCTGCACTGGACAGGACAACATGGAGGCAGATGGAGTAGGCCTTTGTTCAGGAGTGGACGGGATAGGCTGATGAAGAAGAAGAAGATATTAAAAATTATATTAAGGAACATGTTTTTTGTGAATGAAAAAAAGATAATTTTTTTTCATAAACATAAACAATAAATTGAAGGTCAGCGAAAGAAAGGAGTGAAGCATTATTTTTTCTATACTCTTTAACTTTAACAAAATGGTCGAACACTTTGCTGAGTTCAATCAAACAGTTTGTATATGAATAATTAACTGCGAAACTTACACAATATAGACAGAGAGAACATTTATTGGGTTAGTATGTACAATAATAACGACACAAAACAATCAACGAAACAGTATATTCCATAGACATCATCCGTTATTATTCGTTACTGGTTACTGTTTAATCTCTCCACCTATCGTTAGTACTACACTAACTAATTCGTTATAAACAAGTAGCAGGGACAGTCCAAGTAGGATTACATTTTGTCAAGTTGCCCATTGTGTTGTAGAAAATGTTCGTTGTGAATTTTAAATGGATGGTATTGAGTAAGTATGCTATTGTTATATTTTCCCGATGTTCTTCTTCATCCCTCTTTGACAACTTGGATCACTTGTAGTTTCAAATCTATACCCATCAATTATTAGCCAAAAAATAAAGATTTATTATATTAAAAACAATAGGCATTCCTATTAAAAAAAGTTTAAAATTTATCGTCTTTTAGTTGTAGAAATAATGCTGAGTGTGATATTTGAAGGAAGAAATCATCAAATCAGATTTCAACTACGATTATTGGTCCATATTCCAACAAACTGATGCCGGGAAAATTAACTACCTAGCTATATCAACCAATCGTAGCGAGGCATTTGAAGTTATAGTAATTAGGTACACGTATTCAGAAGTTAGGTACATGTATAGAGAAGTTGAAATGAAAAGTGTCTACGAAAAAATATACCACTGAAAGGCGTTTATGAAAAAACAGTATCTATACCTATAGTACCTACAATTTTAAGCTGTACATTTTTTTTATTTTGAAATATATAGACATAGGAAAGCTTTTAAAATTTAAAGATAAAAATGTAGACGCAGGCAACAGACAACGGGGAAAGCCTTAAAAGTTAAATAATAGCGTGTAATAAAAACTGAATCGGGCAAAACTTATCACTGCAACGGCCCATGTTTATCACCATGTCCGTTATTCCGTTTTAACGAGAAGCGTTAACCGTTGCTACTAGGCTTTTGTAACTGGCATCCGTTATGGACCGTTATATACCTACCTACTACATCTATATCAAATGAACTCTACTACTACATCCTGTTAGCAAAACTGATTTAGCCAAAACGTGAATCAAGTTTGGCAAAGGCATATTCAATTTGTTATTCAATAGAACAAACTTACTTATTGCTATACAAAGTTTCAATTGAATAAAGGAAAGCTAAAAAAACAGTTCCGGCGCAAATGAAATGTAACGCAAGTGACAGGTGAAAATGAATAATTAAATAGTGCATAGGTGGCATCATCGAAATCAATTGCTATTTATTTTTACATTTGTGTGAAATACCGGCCGCTTAATGGCTTGAAAAGCAAAACTGCTATCCCCTCACGCCGAATTCCTTGCGGGGTAGGCGGTTGGTTGAAGGTTGCTTTAAATCGGGGAGGGGTTTGTTGGGAGGAGCCCTTCGGGCGATCCCTGAGTCCTCCCAGTATGTATTGCTTTGTACAAATATTGGATGAAATAGGAACTGGCGTTCCTGTATCATCCAAGGGTTAGTGAAAGGGAGCACTTACCCTTGCACTTGCCCAAGCACTAACCTTAACGGGGTAAGTAGAGAGAACAGATCTCCAGAATTTCGTATCCTTACACACACTTCGTGCTTCCGGCACATGTATGCAATTCATCGTACACAATTTATTTAATTTGTCATTTTCTTCTTTCTCAGCCATCTCTCTACTGCTGGATGTAGGCCTCTTCCAATTGTTTCCACTCCTCTCTTCTTTGGGCTTTCCGGATCCTTTGTCATAATAAGTTTTTATTTATTTATATCTTGTACAAGAAATAAAAACTACTCAAGCTAATGTATCATTTTCTCAATCATCTGGAAAAATTCGTACCGCTAATCTGGAAAAATTCACTTAGTTATATGTTTTCCAACTCCAACCTTCCTCTAGTAGCTAGCAGTGGCGGTAGTTCTATGTTCACTTAAAAGCTTTCACCTCGTTTTTTATTGCAAAAAGATGTGTGGTCTTTTTCTCCATTCCAACAGTTGGCATCTTACCTAAAAGCTAACCAACCGTAATAGGAATTTCTGGTAAAAAGACATGCTATTGTAAGTATTAGAAATTGAGATTAAGACCCGTACAAATTGACAGAAAAACCTAGACGAACTTAGAATTCCTGCTTTCGAACAATAGTGCATAGCAGAAATTCATTTTGAAATGTAAAAATTAAAGACTATTTATTATGTGCATAACTAGTTTAGTATACACTTTATGACTTTTATCATACGTGACTAGGGTTCGAGGATTCTCATCCTCATCATCAGGCAGGCATCCGACCTGAAGGATCTGAACCGTCCAGGTCAGTCTCAGACGGCCACGCAGACTCAAAAATTTTCTTTCACTCATATCCGATCTCTCAACTCAATGTTTCCCACACATTCTCCTCAGCGACCACACCACCGCACCGGACCACATTTCCACTGCATTTGTCCCCGATATCCATATCCTTGTTCAGCCATGTTCATATCGTACTAGCATGCATAAGAGATGGCACCAAGACAGAGTTTTTTTATTTATTTATTTGCTTTTGTTTTTTAGTCACATCGAAGATATTCCTAATCTAAAAGTTGGTGTAAGCCATGGAAACAACAAACCTTGTGAATGAATTTTAAATTAGAAAGGAGGCCTCAACGTTCTTGGTGTCGTCAAAGTATCTACATACACATCTGCATCATTGACACCGACTCAAACCTTTCGAGTTCACCTAGCTGTCATCAAGCATTTGAGAAATAGCGAACATACAGAAGGAGAGAACACAATTTTATACCAGCAACGGAAATAACTTTTTACAATCAAGAAAGTATCTTCGTGTATTATTTCTTAACGACAAGATACACCGCAACTCGATTTGGCGATTTGCACTTACTTACAAGTAGTTACAGTTATCTATATTCTGATAGGAAGCTCTATACTCTACTCACATTGCATCAAAGTAGCTTTCATTCTATAGTAGCTTTCATTCTTTGGTGGCTTCCTTTCATTTTTCTGACGTTATTTTCTGTTTTTAATCCATTACTTCCTTCTTTCTGTGCATGGTTTGTTCAGGGATCTTTCTTTTTCTAATTGATACAGTACTTTCTGGTACATATTTTTTTTAATGAAAGTGTTATTTTTTATTTGACTATCTGTTTTTATTTTTTTAATATCTTGTATAGATTTCTCAAAAAAAGTTGTGAAAAACACCTCTGATCTTTTCTTCCGAAAGACAAAAATTCGTTTCCCGAAAGTCGCGGAGAAAAAACCCCAAACCCCAAAAATGGAAATAAACGCTATTTTTACCATTTTATCATGCGATTTTGAACCTTTATGCTGTGAGAAATGACAGTGACGTCATAGTTGGGTTGCGAGCCTTAAATGCGTACTATTTGAAATAAGACGTTATTTTCAATTATTTCACAGTAAAATAAACTCAAAACACCTTATTTCAGTTCACAAAGGTACAGAATTTGACCTATTATTTCTATACTACTTATAATATCTTTGTAGTTCAGGATATCCAGTAATTGATTAACTTCAAAATCATTAATTGAACAAGTCTCCCATTGGGTTGACTTCCTGCAACCACCTACAGAGTACAGATACCTACACATGTCTTAAGAGAAACACAATTAATAGGATAGACAGAGAGACGTACCTCCTCCAAGACATTGTAGAGAAAGCCAAGATGGGGTGAGAAGCAAAAAGACGATAGATTCCGAATTAGGGATGCTTTGGACGCATCGATAATTTTTACGAAACATCGTAGATAACATAATTATTTTTTGATAATAATTTTATTTCAATAGATCACTGTTTTTTCGAAAATGATCATCTTACGTTATTTGCCAATATTCTGTATTATTCTATTAAGTTTAACGGCTATCCAACTCGTTTGCGAGTGATCTTTACTTATGTTATCATATAGTCTGGAAACAAACATAGGCCTGGAAACAAAAACCCTCACAACTAAAAGTAGGTATACACAAAGTGAAGTGTACGCAGTGGTCCACGGAAAGGCAAGCGTGAGCCTTCATGATAAGAAAAGAAGATATTAGACACAGAGCGATATATGTAATGGACCGTGTTTTTAAGCTAATATTGCGGTAGGCCGCACCAATGGCCAGAAAAGAAATACTAGGTGAGCATGAGCACCCATAATTTTTTAATGGAGGCCCTAGTGTAGAAGACTTCTCAAAAAGTGGTCAAATTCTAACTGATATTACCCTTCACAATTAAAACTAAGCAAGTTAGTCGAATATTTACATCGAGATCCAAACTATAAAAATACGTCATCGATGCTTTTGTATTGAGAGGTCTTGCATCACTAATCCAAATACTAGTTTCAGGGGGGGGGCTATCTGGATGACCGCCCCCACCCCACTGCGAGAGTCTTCACCCCCTTCCGGTTTTACAGTTAGCAGGCACAGTTTAAGACTTCCGATCTAGAGTTTATGGTGTCATCAGTTTAAAGAGTACAAGACTTACTCAGTATGACTCTTTGTGCATTTTGTAAAGCTTTTGTTGCAGCTTTATATGTTTTATTTTGTTTAAGCATTTTTACGTCTTTTAAGACTTAAGAAATAGGTTAATGCTACCTGATTTTTCAAGACGTTTAATCGGTCTTTTATTTCTTGAAGAGTTCTCAACAAAATCAAAGGAGGAAGACACCTGCTCAATACAATAACAGTCAGACGTGCCAGATGGATCGGCCACATAGTGCGTCAAGAGGGTCTCTTATTATAAATTAATTGAAGGAATGAAAGAGGGGACAAACTACAGAGGACGACCAAGGAAAGAATACCTGGACGACCTGTGCCAGGATTTGAGCTTCGACTCATATAAAGAGTTATAAAAAGAACCGCACAGGACAGAGATGAGTGGAGGAGATATTGGGCTTGCTGGCAAACCAATCGTAATGGTTGAAACTGGAGAGGGAGAATTAGTTTTACACATTTTCGTGTTTTTCATTTCATTTCATTTCATTTCATTTCATTTATTTATTATCCAAAGCTTTACAAAGTAAAAATACAATAAAAAAGTACTGGATTTTATTGCCCCACTAGGCGATAGCCTGTTCCGGGGCAATACTATTTACAACATAAAAGTTCAAGGTTACATTGTATGTACAAAAAAATAAAGCAATGAAAGAATACTGAATTATAAGCAAACGATCAAAGAGATTCGTGTAGTGATGATGGTATAATTGTTGAGGATTTGTTTATAAGGTTATTTTATTTGGAGACAGGTGTACTCTGTACAACCGTGAGAGATCAAGTTGACCATGTAGGGACCAAGGGAGACAAAAACAATGTGTGGTAAAAAAAGAAAAAAACAATGTACAAAAATGTGTTCGCGTATATGTGTGTGTGCTTGCGAGTGAATGTGTATGTATGTATGTATGTATGTATGTTTGTGTGTATGTGTGTATGTATGTGTGTGTATGTATGTGTGAGTGAGTATTTTTTCATGTAAGTGTATGTATCAGAGTTCTCTCAGACTCTTCCCTCCCCTTGTCTAGTAGCCACTTTGTCAGTAATTTTCCCAGGTTTTTCCCGCTGGGCTGGATAGAGTCTATGATGGATGGTACCACTCTATTGTAGACTCTAGGAGCCAAGAAGCTAAAATGCCTTTGGGCAAAGGTAGTCTGGGTGGTTGGTGGTCGCAGCAGGTGTCTGTTTCTGGTATTTTGTGTCAAGACGTAATCTGGCAGGTATTTAGTGGGATCCCTGTGGACCTGTTTGATTATTGTTCTTATGTAGTACTGTCTCACATCCAGGACTCCAAACTCCGAGAACAGTTCATTTGATGGGTATCGGTATGGTCTTCTACAGATCACTCTCAAGAGTGACTTTTGAGCAGTTACTATCGGGAAGAGGTTTGTTTTCGCCATCCCTCCCCATCCTATAATACCATAAGTAAATATCGTCTGTCCAAGGGCGTAATAGAACATTTTGAGATCCTTCATGTCGAAGATATCTCTCAAAGTACGGAAGATATACATTAGTTGACGGGTTCGTTTTGCTACAGTTTCAATGTGGTCTGTCCAGCGGAGATGTTTATCGATAGTTATACCTAAATATTTATACTTATCCGTGCGTGACAGTCCACTGCAGTTACATGAGTTTGTGTTGCAATTGTGTACCGTGATAGATGATTCCGCAGTGTCGGGTTGCAATCTACCATCAATGCTATAGGTCATGTATTTTGTTTTTGCGATGTTTAACGTTAGCAGGTTCTCGTCCAGCCACCTCTTCACCAGGTTCACCCCATTTTCCGCCATTCTGTGCGTCTCGTTCCAGTCTTCCGAAGAGAACAACAACACGGTGTCGTCCGCGAAGGAGAGTACTGGGCCACCGACATCTAATTTGTTTAATTCATTTATATAAATCAAGAAAAGTGTAGGTCCCAGCACACTTCCCTGGGGCACTCCGCATGCTATTGGTGCAAATGTACTTACAATTTCTCCTAGCTTGACCGCCTGCAGTCTACCATTCAAGTACGACTGGAACCACTGTAGCGCCGTGTCATCGCATTTTATGTTTTTGAGTTTTTGCAAAAGTAGACCATGGGAGACGGAGTCAAAGGCCTTGGCAAGGTCCAAAAATATTCCGATACACCTTTTCCTGTCATCTAAGGACCGTGTAATATACTTGGTTACCTCTAGGATCGCGTCATGAGTTCCCATTTTTGGCTAGTTACTTCTTCTGCGTCGATGTCTTCACTGCTGAGGGTCGTGACCATCCTCTCTCCTTGTCCGTATTACGTTCTGGATTGTTGTTCTCCACCTCTCCCGACACACCACCGTACGCATTGCTCCAACCACTGATGTACCTGTGGCAGCATTGATTTGGTCAGTCCATCTATTGGGGGATTTTCCTCTACCTGTTTTGCCTTCTACTCCTCCCACGACCATTAGTTTTTCGAGGCTAGAAACTAGTTGTTTAAAGAATTTGGAAAATGAGTAGTTGTGGATGAACGACTGTAAACGTACAAAATACACTTATCCAATACCCACTCCATCAACTACCCGAAATAACCATGGACATACATGAGCTCACTTGTTTTGCATACATCTCCATTTTGCACCCATCCCCGCCAGGCTGGATCCCAACACTTGTCTTGTAGTACTTATTTCTTCTCCAGTTTTCTTCCACATCCTATTCCTAATATCTACTTCTTAACACTTTGACTACAGAGCACTACTTTTACAAACTAAAACAATAAATATTACAAGTATGTAGGTACTAGTAAGAATGATATTACAGGAATGATGCATAACCCACTTATAAGTTGTTCCTTTCGTTTGGACAGGAGCGTATCTTGTCTTGGACTAAAAAGAAAGACACAAATAATATAATAAAAGGACCAGTGAGATGAAGATAAAAAAATGCGTGTGTGATTCTGTTCTAGATGTGATTTCGTCTGTATAATATGTTTGGTCAGTTGTGATATCGTTCTAGGGGTAATCTCGTCTGTATGTGTTTGGTACAGTGTGATTCTAGGTGTAGTTTCGTCTATATGAGCGTAGTCCAGAGTGATATCGTTCTAGTTGTAATTTCGTCTGATGTGTTTGGTCTGATGTGATATCGTTCTAGGTGTAGTTTCATCTACATGAGCGTAGACCAGAGTGATATCGTTCTAGTTGTTATTTAGTCTGTATGTGTTTGGTCATGTGTGATATCGTTCTACATGTAATCTCATCTTTATGTGTTTGGTCTAGTGTTATATCATTCTAGGTGTAGTTTTGTCTATGTGACCGTAGTCCAGAGTGATATCGTTCTAGCTGAAATTTCGTATGTTTGTATTTGGTCCAGTATGATATCGTTCTAGGTGTAATTTTGACTGTATGCGAGTTCGTTTATGTTAGGTAGGTCTGAACTCAGCGACACGAGCAATTCGTGTGATTGTTGAAAAGGTAATACAAATTGCGATCTATTTTTATATTTATTTATTTTTTACTACGCCACTGCGAATTATTACTCCATCACGGGGGTTAGGGTGTGTGTGTGTGTGTGAATATGAAGATGGACCGCACACACAAACGTTGAAAGTTTTGTTATTTTCTTAACCACTGCGGAAATTATAAACACATAAAGCAAACAAACACAATATTCTTAACGTTCTAAATAACTTATTCACTTAACTTTCAAACTAGTAAGTAGTGCTAAATGGGTTACGTGAGGAGAGGTACATTTTGTACTAAACTACCTAACTATTATGATGTTGGTACCAGAGATCTTGCGGATCGTGACCGGACAAAATCCCATAAGAATATTGCTCAACATCATGAATAAATCCCAAAAAAGACAAAATCCTTTAGAAATATGCTCAAGGTACAAAATTTGAGATTTAGAAAATAATTTTAATTGTATCTATTAGCGTACGATTACTTTCAGTGTGTTAGAAATTACCATCGATTAGAAAACAAATAAATAAGCGGATGTAAAATGGGATAGACAATAGTCAACATTTTGTAAATAATACTGGAATCCAACTAAGAAGTTTGTGCTTTTATCCGAGAATATTTCTGAAGGGTTTTTGTCTTCCTTGGGATTTATTCATGATGAGCAATATTCTTATGGGTTTTCATCGGGAACCCTTGCGGATATCCTCATCCGCATTCACGTAACTTCCACATGTTTACAGACATCCGCATCCGCATAGTTTGATACGTACCTAAAAAAAAAAAAAAAAAAAAAAAAAAAAAAAAAAAAAAAAAAAAAGAATCAGGTATATAGTTCGAGAGCCCGCTGCTTAATTTATGACGTATCTGTTTTTTGATCGAAATGTGGCAACCCTAGTGCGATGTAATACCCTATTGGTAAGCTATCATTTATACCACATTTCGATCAAAAAACAGATACGTCATAAATTAAGCAGCGGGCTCTTGGACTAATAGATGGTGTCGACTGTCGAGATGAAATTGCTGTTGTGAGTAAAAGGAATCGTAGAGTGTGTATGACAATGCCACACCCATCACCCAATGCTGCCAAAGGCTGGCTAGCCTGGATATTGCTCTGTGGGGTACATGTCTCCTGTGTGTAGCAGATAGCATAATTCTCTTATCTTCTGACGTTGCCGCCCAACGGTGGCAGAAGCCATACGAAATAATAACTGCATGAATGTGACGGAAGCTCAAGAAGTGTGTGTATGGATAGGAAATTCTGGCAATCCGTTCTCTCTGCCTATCCCACAAGGAGATAGAATAGAATAAAATAAGGATGAGATCGCTGAGAAGAATGTGTGAGAAAGTGATCAGAGAGTTGAGTTAATGTAAAACGAATGTTGTAAGTAGAATGAAAGTGAACAAGTTGAGATACTCGTAGTTTGGACTTTTAGTGAGGATGAGTGATAAAGGATAACAAAGAAAATGCACCTGGAAGAAAGAAGAGGTGTAAGGAAGCGCGGCCGTCCAAGTAACGCGTGGCTGGACCGTATGTCGACCAGCTTCTTAAGGACGGACACGTTTAGAGCTAAATGAATTGTAGGGTTTATATGTTGTAATATTGGCGACTTTAATTTTTTTTAAATACAATCATTGATTTTCTATCTTTGGCATTGTGTTCCTACCAGGAACATTAGAGGATAAGTATTGTTAACATGTTTACTACGAAACAACGCCATCTCTTGAATAAACATGTAGGTAGGACTGGAATAATGGAGTAGTTTCATAGGTAATGAATATTTTGAAATAATCAGTCTTCTCCACGTCTAGGCAAACAACACAAAACATACGAACGTGTTCCCAAAGTTTCAGGAATATTTTGATGTCGGTAATGCTCGGCAAATAATAGAGAGATGACACAAGACAGAAATACTTGGAGACTGCGTACCAGAAGGGCCGACACCAGGTGAACTGGGAAGAGGCAAGGAAGAAAGATAGAAAGAATGTCGACAAGCTATGTACCTTCTTACATTCCATTAAAAGACTATGAAAAAAACTTATACTTTAGATAACCGAGAAGAGGGCTCTTATCTACTAAATGATATGGTTGGTTATAAAGGAGTTTCATTAAATTTCAGTTCAGTTATACTCTTTTTTCAAAAATTTTAGGTTCTTTTGAGCGAACTGAAGAGCAAACCGACGATTTTTGAAATTGTTCTTCCATTGATAAACATGAAAATACGCAACTTTTGAACCTTATTCGCCTTCGCTACATCAAGAATTGTATTTTTCGCCCTAATAAAACTGTTACGTACACAGCAATGTTTTACTTATGATAATGAATAACGTAAAATCATAAAAATACACGTATGCAGTATTCCTACATCTTTGGAAACACCCTTTGCCTACTCCTTAGTATCGTAGTTTAAAATAAACAGGTTAGGTATATTTTCTTCTACTAAAACTACTTAATTCACATATTGTTGTAAACCTACATGGTACTCGTATAAGTAAGGTAAATGTATTGTGTTTTTGGTGGGTACCTATAGCCTATCAAATTTCATCAAATATTTACCTAATCTTACTTAAAAAAACAGCTCTACGAATGTTTGGTTTTGACTTCATACGTTTGTACTAATTTAAATTAAATTCAAATGAAATTAGCTCCCCGTGTTTAAAACAACTGTGTGTTTTAATTACAAGTTAAATATTTCACCCTGTATAGTGTATAGTTCCACGTGGGAAAATATGGAGATACATTAATTCATTTATTCACTTATTCGTTTATTAATTTATTCATAAATTTATTATTGAAGTGAACAAAGTAGGTTTGTACTACATATGCACAAAAAAGTGGACTTATACTCGTAACATATAATAAAGCATTGCTCACTAGGGCGAACTTATGGCAAAGCATATATATTCGTCTTGTTCTTCTGTTAGCCCTCCTGTCTCCACTGATGAATGTAGGCCCCTTTCATTCCCCCCTGTTTTCCCCCTTTGCATCCAGGTTTGGCCGGCTTGTTGGAATACCTTTTGAAAGATATTCCAGCACTTCTGTTTCATATTCAAGGCCTCCAATGCAGTATTCTGGATGCCCATTTAGTATCTTCATTTCTGGCCATATATGTCCAGCCCACTGCCATTTTAGCTTAGCATCATGTTCATTATATTAGAGCCAACTGTTGTTCTAATTTCTTTCTATCTTATTTTATTATAAAGACTTAAGCCGAGCATCTTCATTTCCATCATGGCTCGATCCATATACGCTATAATTTTTACATACGTTTCTCACTTCCATCACTTTTGTAACATTCATTAAACAATTTTTGCCATTTATCCCACTCAATACAAACACTGAACTTTCTCTCAGGAAATTCTTAGTGGCTAGGTATTTCAATAAATTCCCTAATATTATTACAAGAACATTATAGTTACAGTAAATATACAAACATTCATCATCGCGTCGGCACGTGAATAGGAAATAGATCGGTTGTTCTCCGCTTTAAACAAGACAACACTACTAAAGTGAAAACCAAACGACCGCGAATTTCGCGACGAAAATTGTGAATCGTAGCAATGTGAACAAGTTTTTGGTCGTTTCACAGTACAAGTTCAAAATTTTAAACAATCAAGCACAAAATTTAAAACATCATTAAAAAAACATAATTTTACTTCCGTCTTAAAATAAGTGAAGAGTTTATTTATTTATTAATTCATAAACGGCCGTATGGCCTTTAACATATTACAAAAAATATGATTTTCACCATTAAGTAAAAAAAAGAATACATAGAAATAGGTAGGCATATGTAAAACAATATCAAATATCAAATAAATATCTAAATAACACAGTTGCATGAAGTATACAATATATCAATAATGGATCAATGCTGTTCAACAGTTCGTAGGTATACAAAAAAAAACAACGTAAAAACAAGGCTTTTACATAAAAGAATATTTTTTTCCGAAAACGTGCTTGTATAGAATTAAAAATTATAAAAAAAAACAAAAGATGACTATCTTAATAATAGTCCAAGAGCCCGCTGCTTAATTTATGACGTATCTGTTTTTTGATCGAAATGTGGTACAAATGATAGCTTACCAATAGGGTTTTACATCGCACTAGGGTTGCCTATCAAAATCTTGCCGCAACCCCCCCTGCCCCCCCCCCCCCCGAAAAGGTCCCTCTTCGCGATTTTTCGCATTTTGTAGGAATATGGTAAGAGATAGAAGAAAGTCGTCTATGACAAAAATAATCCTTGCTAAATTCTCTACAAAAAATGTTATGCCAATTTTTTCGTAGAACTAGCAGTTTACCCGCAATAGCCGGTCCAAAATCGAAATTCATTTAAAAAACTAAAAAAATGAATTTAAACTAAATTGTTTGAAAATTGATAAGAGCTACAGGAAAATAGTCAATTTATATAGTCAATAGTCAAAGAGCTACAGGAAAATAGTCAATAGTCAATTAATTACCATAGTCTTAGCTACAAAACGAGCTATAATTTATTTTCATACATCAATTAATTTAGGAGTTATTGCAATAAAACTCAGTGACGAAAATTCTTAAAATTTAGTTTTTCATAAAATAAACAGCGATATAGCGCCGCAGGCCAAATATTTTTTTCCACAAAT
Source organism: Ceraclea dissimilis (assembly GCA_963576895.1). NCBI lineage: Eukaryota > Metazoa > Arthropoda > Insecta > Trichoptera > Leptoceridae > Ceraclea > Ceraclea dissimilis. Next base: position 15,951,664 of record OY756370.1, read on the forward strand.
GTTAGTGATAATGGGTGGAAGAAAGTTAAAGAAAAAAAATCAAAAAAATTTTTTTTTTTTCAAAAAATATCCTGTTTTTCGACGGGCCATTACGGGTAAACTACTAGTCCTATGAAAAAATTCACTTAACATTTTTTGTAGAGAATTTAGCAAGGATTATTTTTGTCTTTGACTACTTTCTTCTATCTCTTACCATATTCCTACAAAATGTGAAAAACCGTGAAGAGGGACCTTTTCGGGGGGGGGGGCAAGGGGGGTTGCGGCAAGATTTTGATAGGCAACCCTAGTGCGATGTAAAACCCTATTGGTAAGCTATCATTTGTACCACATTTCGATCAAAAAACAGATACGTCATAAATTAAGCAGCGGGCTCTCGGACTATAACATAACAGTATAAAGTTAAAAAACCATAAAAAACAAACTAATGTACAAATAGGTAAGTACTTACATGAGTTCATTTATTCGTCATGAAATTCGCATGCATCGCATACATAATTGTATCAGTACAAGGGTGTAAGTATGTTGAGGAAATAATATGGCGTATATTGTTTCTACTTTCCATTGATATGTTGTACCCTCTGAAATAATAGTTTCACTTGGAGTAGGTACTTGAACACTACCTCTAAGTATTCCGCGATGCTCACCAAACTTAATAATATAAGTTTATGCATGTTATTAGTAACTGTGATATCCGCGAATTTAATACACTACGCGGGTGACGGGGTGTTAAGTTAGTGGGTGTCGCCAAAAGGGGATTTTTCATAACAAATATCTCGACAACCCTACAAAAAAAATATTTTTATTTCATTATATTTTCATTTATTTGAATAACGCACGGCGCAAGTCCATTATTAAATTAAGTTAACAGCTATTACAGCATGTATTATCGTATTATCAGTAACTGTATGATATCCGCGAATTTGATACACCTATCTACTACTACAAGTTCTAAGGGGTGTCGCCAAAGGGGTATTTTTCAAAACAAACATCTCGACAACCTTGCTAAACAATCGGCCCAATTCGGTAACTTTCCGAACTAAAATAAGTGTCAAAGATCTGAGAGAAAGATAAATAAATAAATCTTTATTGTCCAGAGAAAATATACATAGTTACAAAAACAAGACAATTATAGTGTACCAAAAGGCGGACTTAAGATAGTAGCTAATCTTTTTTGCAATGTCTGGATTTTCTACATACTTAATTATCATTTTTACATTTATGTAGTCCTTCAACTGATGTGCAGATATCCGCAAATTTGATACAGGTTAAAGAGTGTCGCCAAAGGGGTATTTTTCATTACAAAATATCTCCACATCCCTACTAAATATGCCTTGTAAAAAATAAGGTACGAGTAGATACATTGAACCTTCCTCTAATACATTACTTCAACAGATATTTCATATCTTGTATAGATAGATTCCTGAAAAAAAAGTGGTGAAAAATACCTCTGATTTTTTTAAGTAAATAACTCCAAGTTCAGAATGTCACAAAGATGATTATTTCTCCTAGTGATAATATGCATAAAATTAAATAAATAAATATAATTTGAGAATCTAATGTTTTCTACCTATCTTACCATTAGATTTTGTATTTACGTAAGTAGTACCTATTTCACTATACATTACCAGTGGTTGTACGTTCTTACCTAGTAGGTAGTTAGTAGTACTAAACCTAGAGGCTAAATCTTAGAGGTTAGAGGATGTTCTCAAGTTCTTCCACGTCAATGTATTCTGAATGTTAGAAGGTACTGTCGGTTGACCACATAAACTTCTGGGATGAATGGTTTATACATATAATGCTCTATAGTTATACTTATAGTTTATGTAGTTACAAAATTTATACTACCTACTATTTATATTATAGGCACTTATGGCTATTTCTTAAACACTACATAAATTATACCTATCTACCTACTTATAAACTACCTTAAATCTACCTTACGTTCAAAAACCGTCAAAAAAATTCAACAAACTGGAGACCTTAGATATCGAAAACCTTACTAATTGTGCTTAAAAGATAACCTACAAATAATTGACAGTTTTCAAGTTCTAATCCAAAATTCGTAAAAATGAATTTTCTCTATTTTTCGCCATGTTCCATCACTAAATTTTGTTGGCAAACCTCGGATTCAGATTCAGCACCCCAAAAAACATGTAGAATGAAAGAAATCCAGACTACCCCACAACTTTCCACAAAGGAGCTGCATTGAGTTTATTTTGACTGGACTAAGTAACTAGGGCGTACTTGTCGCTACAGTCTGTCCTAGCTAACCCAAGCTCTTTGTTGAACTAGCTTTAGCTTAGGTACGTTCTTAAGCAAATTCACCTTCTTTAAGTTCACCATAAGATCTTGCATACCTCGATAGGTGGAAGTTGAAATATATTATTTTAGTAGGAATTAATCCTACCCCTGTTTCACCCCATCTGTATTGACCATTGAACGGGGTTGTATGGGGGAGGGAGGGGGGGGGTAAACTATGCAAAATATTTTTAATCAATCTTATGTTATCATTATAAGAAATTACCAAATATCTACCTATTTAAGAAAAAGCAAAAATAATATTAAAAAAACAGATTTTAAAAAATCTCGTGTAAGTCCTACGTATATTATTTTTTTATCAGATTTTTAGTAATTGTAATTATCTCATAATTTCACTGCTTTTCAGGGCCGAAAAAATACTGTGTTTACTATAGATACATTTGTAATAAATATTGAATCAATTCGAAGGTCCGAGTGCGAATCTTTGTGCTGATGATATATTCTGAAATTTATGACAAATCTTTATTTAAAACTAGGGACCATACTATGACATCACAGTCATTTTCCGCGGCGTTAAGGATCTACATCACATGAACAATTGCATGATAGAATGTTAAAAATAAGGTTGTTTTTTTTTTTCATTTTTGGGGTACGCTCCATTCAAAAAACACTTTTAGGGTCGTTTCCTAGATTTTAATGCATATTATCAATGCAAATAAATATCTGCGTCGGGAAACAATAAAAAAACGAGTTGCTGTCTTTCAGAAAAAAGATCAGAGGTGTTTTTTAAAAAAAAAAAATTTTTGAGAAATTTCCATGATTTTTTACGGGTACCAACTAGTTATTATATATATTTATCTACCTATTAGGTAGGTATCTACTCAATTTAGTTACATAATCTAAGGAAAACATACCTAAGTTTTGTGATTATTCAATATTATATCATAATGGTATCCAAAGTCCGGACATATGCCCCCGGGCCACGAAATTCTCATTTTCTTAATAATGTTTTGAACCTTGAGAAATTTCTACTTCTTCCTCTTCTTCTCCAGATACTTCCCTGCGTAGGTACCTTCTTTCAGACTTTATTAAATTATTTTATTACTAGCATACACCACCCCACATTCGCCTGGTGAAAAAGTAATGACTACATTTTATATATCAAATTTTGTAAGGGTTAGGAGACGTTATAGTAAAGTTATAGTCAGGTACATAAAAATGGTGGTCATGTCAAACTAGTTTATTTTTCGTAAGATATAAATTCCTATACAGAATGCAAAAAAAGCAATTCTTTAATTGGCGCCACAGGCAAAAATTTAGAGAATAATTATAGAAAATTACTTATCTACTAGTTACATAATTTGCTAGGCTTACGTACGTCTTTCACGAAGTTTTTCGAAAAACTTTGTGTCCACTCGGTTGTTGTCCGTTTGTTGTAAAGTTTTTGAATAGATATCGACCATTTTGAAAATTTATGACAAACGACTTTCAATTCTTAATAGTTTTTTTATAATTTTGGATGCCAAATATGATGCTTTATTTTTTAATTAATTAAGTTCCTAGTTTTTTTTAAAAGGATTTGGCCTTGAATATATATTTACAAACCCAAAAAATTTCCTGCACACCTTGCACTAGGCTAAAAGCTTGTATCGCAAAGTGTGGAATACATCGCCAGCGCCAGGGTTTGGCCTGTTGAAAATTCAGGTTATTATGGCAATATTTTCGCCTACTTAGCAGGCTTTTGACCATAGTAAACTTTTTTTGTACATGGGATCTGTGATAGATATAAATTTTCCTAAAATCATAGATTCGAATACACGTACAAACAAACAGGAAATTTGAACCCCAAAATATTATGAGGGGTAACAATATTATTACCCCGTAGGTGGACGGGTAAATTCTCGACATAACTTTTAATAATATTTTCATTGTGTTATTATTCTATATTAATAAACTCGACCCTCGGCAAATTGTAAAAAAGTTCCGAAAAAATATTGTTATAATATAGAATATTTCTACCTTAAGGACATTACCTATATACCTAAATAAATGTAATATACTACTTAAGTACGTCCCTTTTTATAAAAACCTTTTCCATGAAGAGGTTTTTGCTATATTTTTTATTTTATTTTCGCGTTGATGATGTAGAGATTGGCAATTTATTTATTTATTAAAAAAGAAAAGCGCTAAAGAGGGTATTTTATTCGCCAAACCCAGTGTCTAAAGTGTATCAGCCTATGCCTTGAAATATAATTCTGAAAAATACCCTTTTGGCGACACCTAAAACATCTCACTATATTTTGGAACATAATTCTGAAAAACACCTTTTTGGCGACACCTTTAATATCTGCATATATCTTGGAACGTAAATCTGAGAAATACCCTTTTAGCTACACCCACATCTTGGAGTATATTTCTGAAAAATACCCTTTGGCGACACATCTTCAAGCACGTACCCTGTATCTTTATTTATTTATTTACAAAGACACACTTACAGATATTGAATATGAACTTGATAAAAGAAAAATAATGAATATAATGCGAGAATTAAATTTTGAAAAATACCGCTTTAGCGACCCCATTTACCAACCTTAGAATATAATTCTGAAAAATGGCGACACCCATAATATCTTAGAATACAAATGTGGGAATAAATTTCTGAAAAAAATAAAAACCCTTTTGCCGACACTCACTATTTGAAATATCGACCTTTCTTGGAATATAATGCGATATGTCACTATTGTTAATATTAATATAATATATTGGACGTGGGTGGCCAAAGGGGGTTTGCTGTAATCTCCTTCTCTAATATGGTCTGGACAATATTCAAATCCCACCAGCTAATGACGTAATCCAATTAGATAAAATCCTGCTTCTGGATCTGGCTGGACGTATGTTGTGTGTATCTCGTCCACACAAATCCACCCGCCATATTGGATGACAACATTATTAAAATATAGGCAGTAGGTCAGTGGCGTGCGGTGAGATTCTAGTACATAGGTAAGTAAGCAAAGAAATTGTGATGAAATTGATGAAAAGTTTGCAATTGGTACAAAAATTGTTCAGCATTTCGTCATCTGTGAATAAAATAGTTCTTGTACTTCTAGCTGTTTTCGTTCTACAGCTGGAGATAGAATTGTTGTAGAGGTGGTCGGTAGGCTGGTTGGTAACACGCTCGACTGTTAATCCAGTGGGCGCGGGTTCAATCCCCGATGCAGACTTAGTCCACTTTACGACACAAACTTATCAAGCTTACTGTGAAGTGTACAAAGGTGTCGAAATAAACCCAGTTCATTTAATAAAAAAAACTTTTCCAATATTTGCTATCTTGGGCTTATATTGCTCTTTGAAGCTAACTACATTACCTACAAGGCTGCTGGACGCAGTTGCAATTAAAGGTGGTTTAAAAGAGGCAGGGTTTACTAGTAGATTCTCTAGTGAAGTTATAACTTGTTTAAGTGCAAGACCAATTATTGCACTCCTAACTCTTCATTTGTAAGAAGTGTAGAGTAGAAATTACGGTATTTCACTGTTATATTGAAAAGAACAGCTTTGGAAAAGAACTGTTAAAAAAATCAGTCACTAAAATTTTAGTATTATGAAATAGCATTAGAATAGCGGTTACGTTCTTTCTTACTAATGTTGGATAAAGGCAGGTTAAAGGCAGGCCAGGAGCGGTACTTAGTGTTCTGCAGTTGCCCGCAGTCGCACGTCGCGTCCTCATCTCTGAGGGTCCTTCCTAGTGCGGCCGATCCCAGATCTGATCCTGTTGAGGATTTTCCACACAGGCCAGGATAGATCGTGTCCTGGGGATAGGGATCCAGAAGCGATTTATAAAGAGCAGTGACTTATCATTTCAAACACATCTAATTCATTTGAATTTTATCATCTCAGGACTTAAGATCACCGGCCAGTTGTGTTGACCATTCACCCTAAATAAAGACGTTGTTAAGTTGGGGACAATTTTGTTTAATTGGGGAGCGGTGGGCCCAAGTCTGTATTTATTATAGGTAGGGACTGTATACCTTGTTTCTTTACTTCGTGTGTTTAATTATTCGTAACAATGGACCCTGTTTTGGAAGTTTTCAAGAAGGTACTCGTCCACTAATGACATTAAAGTTTACATTTTGACTTCGTTTAGTTCATAAACAAGAAGCAATCTAGTTTTATTTCATACACGTGTTTTCAATTGGAGATCAAAGCACCTTCAATTAAAGCTATAGGAGCCAACTATCATTTCCTAGAGCATGAAGGTTTAAAATCACATCAACAATTGCATGATAAAATGGTGAAAATAGCGTTTTTTCTTTACTTATTGGGGTTTATTTCGCTTCGTACGAATAAAAAAATTACGGTCATGCATTAGATCATTAGACATGTGTAGGGGTATGAACACCCCCTACCTAGGTATAACTATTTAGGTACTCTATAGATCCTAAGACATTTGTATTGTATATATCCTTCTGATTATCATTGTATAAATTAGTCCACAATAAACCTTGGTCCCAACAACACGCATTTTACTTATAACAACCTTCTGATAACTATATAGTATCGCCTTACACTAAAGTGATGACATCCCGACGTGATCTACAAAAAAAAAAAATATAGTGCAAAAAAAGTGTTGACGAACTTTATACCTGACTCTGACCCTAAACTCAATAGTGAAGTGTGCGTGTGCAAATGTTCATAGTGTTATATTATATCGACCTACAAAATCATACACATCTATCCGTATAATGCCTCAATCATCCAAGACAACCAACGTAACCGAGGTGATAATGCCTATCACCATGAATGCCAAAATATCGGAATTCTGGAGGGACCAGCCTCGCCTATGGTTCCATCAATTCGAGGCCGTCACTACGCCACAAAAATTAGCAGACGAAACTAAATTCCACGTACTAATTGCAAAATTAGGGAAGGACGAATTACGACAAATATCTGATATTCTGGCCAACCCTCCAGAAGAAAAAAAATATGATACAGCTAAAAAACGACTTTTACAAACATATGAAGAATCAGAGGCCCGACAACTTCAGCAACTGTTAAGCGAACTAGAACTTGGGGACCAGAAACCGTCGCAATTGCTCCGACGAATGAGGGAACTTGCGACAAATAAACTCACAGAGGACACATTGAAAATATTATTTATCGGAAGGCTTCCACAGACGGCACGCGCGGTTTTAGCCGTCAGCGAGATCCAGGACATCGAAAAACTGGCCCAAATAGCGGATAAAATAGTAGACTCTACTCGAACCGCTGAAGTTGCAGAAGTTCAAAAAGAACCGACGCACAATGTTCTGGCGCAACTAGCTAAGAGCATTGAGATGCTGTATTTGGAAGTAGCGTCCCTAAAAGCCGAGCAACAAAACAGAAGCCGAAGCCGAAGCCGTAACCGCAGCCGATCGCCGTATAGACGCCGATACAGCGGTAATCGTCGCGTACCGCAACCGGGCGACGCGAATTACCTATGTTATTACCATTTTAAATTCGGGCGTAACGCGACGAAATGCCAAGACCTATGTACATTCGCCGGTAACAGTACTCGAAATTCGGAAAACTAACGTCGACGCCGGTGAACGAGATAGCTGGCGCCGAAGCGACATCTCGATTGATCGTGACGGACCGAAAAAGTCGTACACGGTTCTTAATCGACACGGGCGCGGAAATATCTGTCTTAGCAAAAACAAAATCGAACAATAGCTCAGTACATAAATCTAACTACCAGTTATACGCCGCGAACGGAACTCGAATAAATACATACGGCGAACAATCTCTTGCACTCGACCTCGGTCTCCGTAGACCGTATCGCTGGACGTTCGTGGTAGCCGACGTGAAACATTCGATTATCGGCGCGGATTTCCTACGAAAACACAAACTCATCGTCGACCTGGATTCAAGAAAATTAGTAGACAAGGAAACCAACTTATCCCGCAAGGCTTACACGATAATTTCAACGGACCCATCTATATATGTCGTGGATAACAGCAACAAGTATCATCGAATTCTATCGCAATATCCCGACATATCGAAGCCAAATAATTTTAATAAAATGAATAAAGTGTCCAAACATGAAATTTATCATCATATAATTACTACAGGACCACCTGTACACGAGAAAGTACGCCCGTTAAACCCGGCCAAATATAAAGCTGCCAAAGATGAATTTCAGAAAATGATGGATTTGGGAATATGCCAGCCCTCAAAAAGTCCGTGGGCTAACCCCTTACACGTAGTGACCAAAAGTTCTGGTGAAATCAGACCAGTGGGAGACTATCGCAGGCTTAACGCAATCACAGTGCCCGATCGATACCCACTTCCAAGATTACTAGATTTTACGTACATGCTGAATGATAAGAAAATATTTACAAAAATTGATTTATGTAGAGCATATCACCAAATACCTATTGCTCCTGAAGATGTACCTAAAACAGCTGTTATAACCCCTTTTGGACTCTTTGAATTCACGAAGATGAATTATGGTTTGCGTTGCTCTGGCCAATCATTTCAAAGATTCGTCGACAGCATGCTTCGCGGACTGGATTTTGTATTTTCGTACTTAGACGATATATTGATCGCGTCACAAAATGAAGAACAACACATACAACATTTACATCAAGTATTTACTCGCCTTAATGATTATGGCTTGTCGTTAAACACAAGCAAATGTGAATTTGGAAAAAATGAACTCAATTTTCTAGGATATACTATTAACAGCAACGGTATAACTCCGTCTGAAGAAAAGGCTCAAGCAATCATCAATTTTCCACGACCTAAAACCATCGAAGAACTACGTCGATTTTTGGGAATGATAAATTTCTACCGTACTTCAATTCCTCAAGCTGCCCAAATACAAAGCGAATTAAATTTATATCTGCATAATACAAAGAAGAAGGACAAGACTCAAATTAATTGGACTCCAACAGCAAACGAGGCATTTGAGAAGTGCAAGGATAGCCTTAGAAGCGCCACTACACTTTCTCATCCTGTATCAAACGCTCCTTTATCGCTTATGACCGACGCCTCTGGAACCTGTGTTGGCAGCGTCCTTCAACAAAAAGTCAACAATCAATGGCAACCACTAGGTTTCTTTTCAAAAAAGTTAAGTGAAACACAGCAGAGATATTCTACGTACGACAGAGAGTTATTATCAATATATTTGTCGATAATGCATTTCAGACATTCCGTCGAAGCGAGAGATTTAATTGTTTACACCGACCATAAACCTCTCACCTTTTCTCTCAATAAGAAAATATCGCCATCCGATACACCACGAAGATTAAGACATCTCGACTTCATCTCACAATTCTGCAGCAAAATAGAATACATACAAGGAGACGACAACATAGTGGCGGATACACTCAGCAGAATAGAATCGATATCATTACCTTCACTGTTTGAACATCAAGATATTGCAAATTTACAAGAAGACGAAGAGTTAACACAGCTTAAGAAGCAAGATAATCTTCAATTCAAGAAAATATTGATGCCAAATACGAATATTGAATTATATTGTGAAGTTTCTACTAATAACTGCAGGATATACTTACCTACTCAGCTACGTAAACAGGCGTTTGATCACATACATCAAATCAGTCATCCCGGCATAAGAGGTACACAAAGGTTAATCTCACAACGTTATATTTGGAAGAGTATGAACAGTGATGTCAGAAATTGGGTTAAAACTTGTGTTAACTGCCAGAAAGCAAAAGTAACCCGTCATACGATATCACCCTTAGGAGAGTTTCCAGCTGTTCAACGATTTGAACATCTTCATTTGGACATTGTTGGACCATTACCGATATGTGAAGAATATAAATACCTCGTCACTATGGTAGATAGAGAAAGTAAATGGATGGAATGCGTACCAGTTAAATCCATAATTGCCGAAGAAATAGCTGACGTTCTATTAACGCACTGGATCTCACGATTTGGATCTCCATCATTCTTAACCACCGATCAGGGATCTCAGCTAGAGTCAATATTGTACAAACAATTACTAATAAAATTTGGAATTGAAAGACGAAGAACTTGTGGCTATAATCCAAAATGTAATGGGAAAGTAGAGAGATTCCATAGGACTCTCAAAGCTTCTCTCATGGCGAAATGTCAAGGAGACGTCAACTGGGTAAAACAATTACCACTAATACTACTTGGTTTACGAGCTACAATAACAGACTCTGGATACAGCCCTGCTCAGATGACATACGGCGCTTCAATAAGTTTACCTGGAGATTTCTTCATTCCAACGAAACGACACGTAAATGACACAGACTACACTTCTAGATTAATGGATCATTTCGACAACTTGACACCAACTGCAAGACGAAAACATTGTGATAGCAGAAAAATCTATCTACCAGATGATTTACAAAAAGCAAGCCATGTTTTCATCCGACGCGAAGTAAAAAGATCATTGGTCCCACCTTATCAAGGACCCTTCGAAGTGCTGCAACGAATGGATAAATATTTTAAAATCAAAATGAACAATCGAGAAGCTAATATTTCTATAGACAGACTGAAACCAGCCTATATGGAACTTCCAGATTCTACTGATGACGATGCTACAAATCTTACAACACATTCAGACAATGGAACCGCGACGCCAAGGGAGACAACTACACGCTCTGGGAGAGTCGTCAGACACCCAGTTCGCTTTAATCCAGTTCCAAAAATTAAATATTTCAATTAATAATTTGTATAAAACCTATTTTTAAATCTTATGTTATAAAGTAAATATATAAAACTGCATTGCGTAAGATATACTAACGATTCAATCTTGTATTATGCCTATCTAAGGCCTATTTATAATACTGTATCAAATTCAATTTTTTGTATAACTAATATGTTTACCAACATTTTTATCTACCTAATATTAATAATGTTAACTAAAATGCTTATTTCCTAGTATCTAACTCGGGATATTATGCAACCATATGTGAATTATTATTATTATTATTGACCCTTATTTTGTCAACGTGACCAAACCATATGTCCTTTAACATACGATATAACTATACCTACGCATTATGTTAACTATTATACACTGATATATTATACACCATTTTTTTATGTGCTATTCTTAAAATTTGTGTATCGATTATATTATTTCATCTTAACTATGATTTTAAATGTATTATGTTACACTCAACGATTTTTTGCTATTTTGTTTTATAAATCAATTTGTTTTTGGAAGGTCAGAAAGACCACACATATGTTTATATTGGAACTACATGTTTTGATCTGTTAATAATTATCTACAAAATTTATTATCTTTCTCAAATGTGATGCAACTTTATTACCTACTTTTGGGTACAAATATTTTTATGTCATATGTCTTTACAAAATAATGTTATAATTTGACCATTCTAACCTCAATGTTAATCTTTTCAAGTTATTTTTTTTGCCATGTGTTACAAATACCTACCTACATTATATTTTTAGGACTCTTAACATGTGATTTCTTACACTGAATATTTTTCTAATGGTTTATCTTTGAATTATTTATTACCTACTATGTTTTTCGGATCTCAAATCTATATGTTATGTACCTATACGATATCAACAAGATGTTTTATTATACAAATATGAATACTGAACTAAACAATGTATAATGATAAGTTAGTTAGCTTATTCTTTAGCGACTAATATTTCATACAATCTATTTTATAATCATGCTTTTTCTAAACTTTATGTAACGTTATCACTAGGCAGGGAGGATTGTAGGGGTATGAACACCCCCTACCTAGGTATAACTATTTAGGTACTCTATAGATCCTAAGACATTTGTATTGTATATATCCTTCTGATTATCATTGTATAAATTAGTCCACAATAAACCTTGGTCCCAACAACACGCATTTTACTTATAACAACCTTCTGATAACTATATAGTATCGCCTTACACTAAACATGCATATTATCAACTTTCGGGAAAAAAGTTACTGTGTGTCTTTCGAAAAAAAATCGGAGGTGTTTTACTCATTTTTTTTTTTTTTGAGAAATCCATACAAGATACAAAAAATCTTTTGCGGTCGTTCTTTAGATAAAGGTTCAATGTATTACACACATATTGTTATATCGTTTTGCTTGATTTTTCTTTCAATAGTTATTCGGCAAATCGGAGCAATTAATTGCGCAATTATTTCGGCAATAGTTGGTTCGTATATGCGAACCTTTAGCATCTGTCAAACAAAAAATGATAATGGTTATCCAAATTGTCAAACTTATATTGCAGAAAATTCTCTATCATACAGTAATTTGATACCATCTTCTCTTTGTTTTCAGGTAAGGGACCTAAAGTTCGCACTATCAGAGATGTCACACTCGAAGTTATTAAGACAAATGGGCCTAAGTAAAGTATCGTCCCCAAGACTCCTGGAGTCCTAACAACCCCGCAAGATGTTACCTCGGAGGCTGTTAATTATTAATATTACCCCTCTCAGGTACGGGGCAATAGTAATTTTAATAGTAATAAACATATTTATTGCGTAATGTTCAAATGTTTGGCATAACTTTTGCCCCTTGGATGAAATGTTTTGTACCTTGAAATGTGGGGAGTATTGTCTTGTGGCGATGTCCTAACAATGGGTAGGATTTATTCTCGGCCCAGATGGTTGAATTGAGACCCATCATGCGAAAGATCCGTGGTCTAATTTCAGCATTGATTATATTTATATTTTTTTAATATAACAAGTAGTTATCTCAACAGATATACAGATGGATGGACTGGAATTGGTGAATGTTACTTAAGTGTAAAGTGATCGCATTAAACCAGCCGACGATCAGTCAAAAAGCCTGATGGAAAGTGCACCCTTGGCTGTACATCCGTTGAGATAACTACTTGTTACACTGGCCTGGTCCTATCATGTCGACCAGATCCTCAAGGATGGACGCGTTTTGAGTGAAAGGAATCGGAGAGCGTTTATTGTAGATTCCACAAATGTGACAGACGCTAGGAGTGTTTGTAAGGATAGGGCTGTCTGGCGCTCTTTCCTCTCTGCCTACCCTGCAAGAAACGTGGCAGGAGGATATAGATAGATAGATAGATACTTCATAAAATATTATAATGACATCATCATTTCGTCCAGAAAATTTATAAATAAAAGGCAGGGTAAATTTCTGACTCAATCTTATCTGATTTGAACTTAAATCGCTACCGATTAATTGAAGTTGATTGGGAAGATTCAGATAATTTTGTACATCTTAAGAGTATGCATACCGACATTTAAAAAAATTCTAAAAACGGGATACCTTCTATCTCGACAACCGTTACTAAATTTGCTTTGGAACAAAATAGGGTAGATGTATTGAACCTTTATCTAGGGAATAACCGTAAAAGATTTTTTATATCTTGTATAGATTTCTCAAAAAAAAAAAAAAAAACACCTCTGACCTTTTTTCCGAAAGGCGGAAACTCGTTTCCCGAAAGTCGCGGAGTATTTTTTTTTCTTGTACTGATAATATGCATTAAAATCTAGGGAATAACCGTAAAAGTTTTTTGATAGACGCAAAATTAACCCCAAAAAATGGAAAAAAACGCTACTTTTACCATTTTATCATGCGATTGTCACGCGATTTTGAACCTTAATGCCGTGGGAAAAGACTGTGACGTCATTCCTGGTGCCATGCCCTTAAGACGAAATAGTTAGTTCTACGAACTAATCGTAATTATTTGAATTGAAATAACTTCCAAATTCTAAATCAATGCATTGGTATTCATTGAACCATGATTTCAATTAAGATTTGAACCAATCATTGAGGTATTTGATTCAATAGTAAGTAATTGAAGATTTATCGAATTGAATAAGGTATGAATGAAGGGTTTATTTCATAATCGTGATACCTTACGATATTGAATGTCGAGTGTCTTGACCGAAGGTTGTTGGTAGAAGGTCATTGTAATAATATAAGTTAGTGTTCAGATCCCGCGGGACTCGTGGAATTGTGAACCCCACCGTTTTTTGATGTGTTTTCAAGTGTCCTGTAAGAGTGTGATACTTCCTTCTTCTTTCTCAGCCATTTAAATTCCAATGCTGGACATAGGCCTCCCCTTTGACTTTCCATAGATCCCTTGGCATGCTGCATCCACTTGCTTCCTACGATTCGCCTCACATCGTCAGACCATCTTGTCTGAGGTCTTCCTTCCTCTCAAAAGACATTAATAGTTATCTTTTCGAGAATTGAGATTTTCCACCCGTTCTGGATGTCATATACATTTGATTGTTGGTGGAAAGAGAGTGTTGTGTGTTTTTATACACATACCTACAGCATTCGCTAGCTGCCTCATTATAGGAATATACTTTCCTGCACACTTCACAATAAGCTAAAAGCTTGTGTCGTGAAGTGCAGAATTCATTGTCAGCGCTGGAATTTGAACCCGGCACCTCCCGTTTGAGAAATCGTTACTCTCTTACGATTGACGTCTTGCGACGAAGTGGGCATCAACAATAGATGTATTCATTCAAAATGTATTCATTCATACCTATAATCTCTGCCTTGTCCAGTAGATTTCAAATAATCCGTTTTACCTTCCCCCACAATCTTGAGGTGGCAAAGTACCTAACTACCCACTTGCAAATCAACACGCTCTCCCTCAATACTACAATGATTTAGAATACTAATAAATAAATTGGTCACAGTGTTGTCATCCGATACATTTGTAAATATGAAAACTATAAGGTACGTACCTATAATAAATTGAAATATTATTTTTCTATAGGGATCTTCAAAATGTTGCCGACAATGTAAGTTTATCAGTGACAGCCGAATGCCTGTGCATTACACTTTTTTCCTACACTTCCTAAGTAGGAGATGAATTTCGAATTATTTCTGTTCTGTCGTGAAGTCATTGCTTTTGCATTCCTTTTTAGAGTAGGTAATGTAGGTATTAACAAGCTCAGATGATTTGGGCATGTTGAGAGAATTAATGAGGACAGGATGACAAAAACGATGAACATAAGTGAAAGAAAATATGTGTGGAAACGCGGCCGTCCAAGAACTACACTTGACTCGACTATGCCTACCAGTTGCTCAAGAACTGACGTTTGTAAAAAAAATCGGAGGGTGTGTGCTAAATTGCATTAATATGACGAAAGCAAGGAGTGTGTGTAAGCGTGGAGTGGTTTGGTATTCTGTTTTCTTTCCCTATCCCGCAAAGGACACGGCGTGAAGGAATAGACAGATAGATAGAAATTAGGTTTAGTCATGCAGTATTCCTACAACAGTGTAGATGAAATAAGGATGAACGTTGTCGGGCTTTTACCGACCTCGGCTGGCTTAAGTGATCACTTTACACTCGAGAAACATTCGCCATTTCATTTCACCCCGGCTGGGATTTGAACCCAGACCTTCGTCTTGCATAGTAGGTATTTTAGACACTAGTGCCACAGGTGGCATAGTTTTCAATCACAAAACTTATCTTAAGATGGTCATTACAATTATTATTATTATTATTTAGACATACCTACAACAACCCCCCCATACCCCCCCCCCACACACCCCTCAATTGAAAATCCCCATAGTAATTCCTTAATGAAAATCTCGTGGCCGGTCGGACCCAAAACTTTGGCCGTCTTGTATCGACCCTGTTTTGTTACTTTTCCTTCTCCAACTCCTTGAAGCCTTTGGAGCTGCGAACAATGGATGGGGTCGGATGAAAGGTAGGACTAAGGTGGTGAGAAGGTGGATAATGTTAGGTATAGGTAGGTAGACCGAGAAATGCTAAAGCGAATCATCTAATTATTTTATGGTTGTCTCTATAGTTTCGGTGATCTGTGATGTACATTTTGTTCTCAAATTAATATTATGTATTTTATAACGTAACCAAATATTATATCGATACTTTGTCCGGCCATTGCGGGTAATCTGCTAGTCCCATGAAAAAAACGTATCAAACCTTTCTTGTAAAGAATTTAGTATGCATTCTTTTGTGATAGACTGTTTTCTCCTATCTTTTACCATATTCCTAAAAAAAAGCAGAAACCACGTAGATGAACCTATTCTGGGTAAATTATGGAATGTGATGTGGCAAGATTTTGATAAGCAACCCTAGTGCGATGAACGACTCTATGTGTTAACGTTCATTTAAATCACATTTCGATTAAAAAACATGTAGGTCATATTTTTAGCGATAGGATCTTAAACTTATACATACCTACTTACTTATATAAGGGTTGGAACCAAAACAGCGTTGTATACTAGCACTTTTGGCTTTCTACAGATTACAGATTATTCTATGATTTTCCTTGACATCGCTTCCTTCATCCACATCCCTAGAAAGTCCTACCTTCCTTCCTACCTATTATTATAATTGTTCAAAGTTTCTCTTTAGGTATAGGCACTAGTTCTTCTACTGGATCTAACCCTCCCCCCTCCCCCTAACTGTGTGAATTGCTTAAGAATGGGGTTAGGGGGGGGGAACTTAAGATTTCACTCAGTTCCTTTATTGTTTCAATTTATCTTAATACTATTAATTAGTTTAATACAATCTGAGGTAAATTTGGTTTACCTAATATTAGTTCGTATAATCCGCTGAGAGACCCATATTGCGTCATTCAATAGTGAAAAGAGATGATGATGGTAATAAAAATAGACAACTTATAATGCGCCGTTTTTTGGATTTACTCCACTTCAAGGGCGCCTCCTAAATATTAATATTAATACATACATGGCTAAACCTAGTTACATAGTATATGACCTACCAAACAAGTGAGTTTTTAACAAAATCTTGAACCCAACAAGAGACTGTTTTGCGCACTTGTTCAGGAAGATCATTCCACATAGATGGTCCAGCAGAGCTGAAGGCTCGGAAGGAGTACTTCGATTTCCGTCAACCTGACACCGGTATCGCAGCCTGATCGGAAGTGGCTTCCCTTTGATTTGGGAACATTTGTGTACAGAGTTCAGCTATGTATGACACTATTTTTACTACATATACTACATTTCGTTTGCGCCGGGCCTGAGGTTTTTTTTCATACTAAATGAGCATTCTCCTTTCTATGATGAGAGTCTGATACACAAAATACCTACAATTTAGAATAGGTATTTCACATATTTAGCCATTGATTTCGATGATGCCCCCTATGCAGTATTTAATAACTCATTTTCATCTACCATTTGAGTTCCGTTTCGTTAAATTTCTTCAATTTTATTTGACTAGTATGGTAGGCGTTAGTTCAACTTGTAGGTAGGTGAGGTAAAGTTAGTTTTTGGTTTGATATAGAAACTCTTGACTTAAGTTACCTAGGTAGGTCTCCCCTAAGCACAATGCGTCTTGACCTACTAGCACTGTCTGGTGGTGAAAACTGTAACACAGTATAAGAATATTACTGTTATAAAAAAACATTAGTAAAAAGCAAAAAATCGTTAAGTGTAAACCAATTTGTGAAATTTGTGTAAATTCTTGTGTCATCCAGTGTTTCAAGCAAAAAATATTTTTTTTCCACGAAAGTCTTGCCGGAAGGGCTCCCTTCAACAAACCTCTCTCAAAACTAATAGAAAAAAAAATGAATAAAAATAGGTGATTGCTAATACGAAGAACAAATATATCCACAACTGGTTGAGCCAATAACATACCAGAGGTTTAGAGTGCCAGTTTTAAGTCAAGGCGAGTTGTCAGTAAGGTGAGAGTGATTTGAAACATCCATTGTAGTACCCCTGAACTACACGAAGTCATAGTATAGTGGCTAGACTCCCCTGCGTGCGACTGTGGGGCGGAGAGGCAGACTGTGGGCCACATTGTGACGGAGTGCGGCCTCCGAGCATATGAAGGGAGCTTCGATGACTTCATATACCTGAATGAGCCAGCGACTGAATATACTATAAAGAACATTGAATTTAATATCTGATGACCAAGCTTGCTTGCGAAATTTATCATTGCCCAATGTCTAACCTTCAAACTTTTTCCTTTATAAGATGTGATATACTTCTTTTGACCATACGATAAATAAATAGTACATTTACCTACCACATAAACAGTACCCATGAAACAGTGTTTTTCGTATTAAAATTTTCATTAAACAATGGCAAATTGCTGTGTTTTTGTAACTTAATTTAATCAATTTTCAATTTGTTAGTACAGTGTTTTATGTTTGCAGAGTAGCCAGTCGGCAACAACTGTATACACAACAATAGTTGGGCAAGAAATTTCTTACCGTGATGAAAATTAAACGAAGTCTTGGAATTCGTGAAGGAGCTGGTCTTTCCTCATAATATATATCCATTATGTACCTTCCCCAGGAACATACACTCCCAGAAAGAATTAGGGAAGGTAAAGAAGCATCGGGACATCGAATAGTACCAGACTATTTTCTATTCCATATATCTAGGTTAGTTTGAAGTTAATTCAACCACGAAACAAGAAAAAAAAGGAATTTGTTGAGAAAATAAATATTATATGTTTTTAGCCCTTGTTTTTCAATTATTTTTAAGGTATAAAATAGTACTTTTAATCAATTGACGCAGAATTCATGTAAGTACTCTAATTTATTGTATATATATATTTTTTAAAGGTATTATTGGGAAACCGAAAAAAGTCCAAAAATCACTAGGTTTTTGCGACATTCTGTACATGACACAAGCGGAAAATTAGTGCAAACTTCAAAAACTTATTTTTTCATGCACATTTTTTCCATCGTTTCCAGATTTCCGAGAATACTATGAACATTATCTTTACTGCTCTAATAATAGTCCATTCAATACTAAACTGCCTGCTTTATACAAAATTTTTACATCGAAATTATTTTTGGTGTCGATGATTTGATGGTCACTTGCCGTCTCTAAAACATGCCTATCTAGTAATATTATAAAGGATAGTCCTGTAATTTGTGTCCCCTTTTCCCTTTTGGCCTCCACGCCTCCCCTGCAAGGAATTAATGTATCCTATTTTACCTTAAAAGGATAAGCCATGAGATAAGTTATTTCAATTATAATAGTTCCTATAATAAGGTATTTTATGTACCTTTACTATGTGTAATGTATATTACTGTGTACCTTCTTTTTACGTACGGCTACCCAAATGAGTTGACTCTTCTTTGAAGTCAAGAAATATGTAGAAGTCAATTATAGTACGGAGGAAATTTATTAAAACCAAGATCTTGTGACTTCACATCCTAGATTCGTTTTTCGCGGCCTTTCAAACGATACCAAGTAAGCCTTCCCGGGGTTCGTTCCTTCATTCCGATGGCGTCAATTGATAGATTCAAAATTGGTAAAAAGATATGAGTTCTGCTCGTGAAGCACTTTCGTTGGACACCAAAAACGACGGTGTGCGGTAATCGGACCCTCTCGATCACTCGGTCGCTCAGACAAAAAAATCAAAGGAATGCAGTTAAGTAAAATCTTGTAAAAATATTTGGGCATTGCTAGCCCCCCTATATGTTACCAATACGATCTGAAAAAGTGTTTCTCAGCGTTTCAAATTAGTTCTTAAATTATTATGAAAGATTGACCCCTGTTTTCACCAACTTTTACCTAAGAAGGATACCCCTAAGAAATTTCCATACAAAAACAGAGATCATATTCTATTTATTGACACGCAGGCCTACCAACCACACCCTAATTCCATACAAAATGCAACACGCAACTCACCTAGCCTGGGCAGAGATATTTGGGCACCTAACGTAGGTGAGTTGCATGTTGCATTTTGTATGGAATTAGGGTGTGGTTGGTAGGCCTGCGTGTCAATAAATAGAATATTATCTCTGTTTTTGTATGGAAATTTCTTAGGGGTCTCCTTCTTAGGTAAAAGTTGGTGAAAACGGGGGTTAGAATAATAGGTAGTCATTTTACGAAAATTAATGGGAAAATAATATAAGAATGGGGTACAGAAGTTTTATTTATCCATCGCGCAAAATTTTGGCATGGAATATTGAACAATTTTAATACAAAATTTGATAGAAAATAGGGGTTAATTTTGTTAGAGAATTGTAATGGATGTTGAACAATGTTATTTTGAACGTCCTTCTTTGGTCGTCCAAGCATTTCAAGGCCTTTAAAGTGTAAACATCTTGTAATTATCTTAAGGCGCCGCCCGTCGCCCATCTGAGGTCTGACCGCCCACGCCTTTTACAAGCAGGGGGACATAAACATGAGAGGATAGCTGAATGTACCTATGTACATAGTTGACATTGTTGGAAACACAAAGTCAAGAGGTATCTACATAAGATTTTACGTAGGTATCTAAAGAAAGATTTAAATTTCGTAAATGTTCAATCTTCATCACCTACGCGTTCCATATTTAAATTATAATTTACAGATTTCACACTAATTTAGTTTATAAGTTCTAAGTTATAGGCGAAATTTTACAATTTTGGATCAAGAGCGTCAATTTTTTAATGCGCTCTATCGCCTAAACCGTCCATCTGACAAAAAAAGTATTCTAATCACTACCCCCATCTTTCAGTCACTCATCTCTCTGATAACCTTATTCCTTATCCTGTCTCTCAGTTTTTTTCCCACACATTCTTCTCAACGACCACATTTCCGCTGCATTCAACCCTGATTCGTTCTTCTTCAACCAAGTCCAGTCCATATCTCATTTAGGTACAAATATAGCAAAACTCAATGGTCTGAAACTCTGAACCATTATAATTTTACTCTAACTTTTATTCACTGGTTACCTCCCATAGATATGAAGGTTAGATGCTTTTGTGGAGCAAAAAAAATCTTTCGAGTGGTCGAAGTTCTCGACAAATGTTTGTATTTGGTAGTAATTTTCATACAATATCAAATACAGTGAACAAATGGCTCCCATCTATAATGTGTCAAAATAGATTATTTGACAAACAAACCTTAGATGATTCGCTATAGCAGCGCTCTCCATCAGTGGACGTATAAATCATCCAAGTATACCCATAAATCTTTACAGAGACTCTATAATATAGAACGAGGCTATTATTACTAAAAGTCCGAACAATGTATCTAGGATGGCGGAGAAAATTTGAACTAAAATTTTATCGTTGTATTAAAAATCCATTTGTAAAAATTATCTACTGGCAATGTAATACGAAATCTATTCCTTCGTGCAACGTCCCTTGCGAGGTAGTCAGCGAGAGCAAATTTTTAGTCCAATCTTAACATCAGTGGAGATGGGTCTTATGAATACGATTCCCTTCGAGTTACCTTGCTGATTAAGGATGATAAAATAAATGCGGAAAATAATGTTGACTGTAAGACATTGCTTTTGCAATAAGTCCGCATACTTTTGAGAGATTTGATTTTTTTATTTGATAAGATTTGTTATTTATATTTGGTCTGTGGCTAATAAAGATTTATTTATTTATTTAATGTCTAATCTAAAGATGTTAGCCCAGGCTGTCCTGGTATAGAAATCCACATTTAGGTACTGGTGAGTAATGTTCACTTGGGCGAACTCTTCCAGCTAACCTAATAAGTAAAAAAGTATTGAAAATAACTAAATTTGAAATGAACAATTCGAATGGACAACTAGCGCCCCCCAAATTTCTAGAATTTCTGTTTTAATCCAATGAAACTGACAGAATTAAAGGAAATTATTTGTACTAATAAGAAAAGAAAACATCGTAAGTATAAGAAATAGTAAAAATATCTTTTGAGATATAATAATGAGTGGAAAAGCGAATCCATCATAATATTACCTACATATATCCCTTGGTCAGATCAGCGGTAGTCAGCCTGCGGCCCGTAATAGATTTGGGTACCTCCCGCTGCAAAAATTATATTCCTTCTGCACTATTTCTCTTTACAACGCACATTGCATTTACAGATTGAGTTTTTGTTGGCGCAGTTGGTTGGAGCGCGGACTTTTTCTAAGAGGGTGCCTGATTTGAATCTCAGTGCTGACGATTAAAGAATTATGTGTGCATGAACTATATATGGGTTTGTGTACACATTACACAAGCCCAAAACCTCTTTTTCATGGATGGATCCCTATTAGTCTCCTTAGGTATTTACAAAACTATCCCACTTTAGAGGATTTTTTTTAATTGTATCCGTAGATTATGTCGACTAGAAACTCTTTCGCAAAAGAAGTCAAAGTTACATAATTTCTAAACCTTGTTCTCAGTTGATGATTTATTATATATAAGTATTTATTCAAGAAAAAAATGCAATAATACCTACAATTAATGTCGACATTGACAAACAATATATTTAAGACCTTTAAGATTTATCAAAACGTTTTTTCAAGTCAGTCTTTTTTTTAAATTAATCTGGGTTTATCGAAATAAACCCAAATACACCTTTGTACACTTCACAGTAAGCTTGAAAAGTTTGTGTCGTGAAGTGGAGTAGGTCGGTATCGCGGATCGAGCCCGCACCCACTGGAATAACAGTCGAGCGCCTTACCAACCAGGCTACCGACCACCTCAATACCTCAATTTATTTGCGTTCCTCGGACTAAAAAGTTTGTAGACCCCTGGTATAGGCTGACCAACTAATAATGTTATTAGTGGAGAGAGACGTTCGGCTTTCCACTCCAATTTTTTGGAAATGGACTAAATCGAAATCAGTTAATTTATCGCTCATCAATTTATATTATCGTACTAGCTGTAACCCGTCAATAATGACGCGTTTGCGGCTTAGGCAGAGGGAACAGATCGCCAGACCCATCGCCTCCTAAGTACTCTAGCCATGCTGTGACAGTTGGCAACATATCGAATTCAGCATCTGAATCCGAATCTTAGGACTAAATTTTAGATTCAACTATATAGTTTTTATGTGTGTATGCATTCTGTTTCTTGTTTATTATATTTTTATTCGGTTTTTATTTATTCTTTTCTCACATATGTATGTATGTATATATTTTTTACTTCGTATATTTTTTATTCAATTTCTCTTTTTTTTTACAATATTTTTGTTCAATTTCTTTTTATCTATTTTTTCCTGGGGTTAACTGGAAGAAATCGCAGTTCTGCGATAAGTTCGCCCTAGTGAATAACGATTTATAATCTGTACTATGTCCATTTTTTTATTTATATATATTTGTTGTTCACTTAAAGTTTAAATAAATAAATTTAAAAAATACTTATAGTATAATGATCGTATAGGACCACCACTCCTGTCAAATCTCCTAACAGAATATAATGCGTGGTCTGTCATACTCGTTGTTAAGGAACTGTTATTCCATACATTTCCATGACGGCAACCCCGCCTATAACGTTATCCTACATCATGGCTAGAGAAAGAGAGAAATGTCAAGGTGGCGCTGCCATACCCTATCCTTACACATATAATTAGCAGAATTTTCTATTCTACTTAATAAAATATTGTTCTAAACAATATTTAAAGGAGCTCGAAATCTATCGACGACGGATCAAAACATTTTGTGGGCTCGTATAGAATTGAACTTCTACACCTCTTTACTTCCTGCTTAGTTTTTCTTTGTAAGAATTCAAGTTCGATTTGAAAATCCGTCCCTCCAATTCCTCAAACCATGAAAAGGTAAAATCCCAATAATCCAAATTAATAACTGGCCCATTGACTATATGTACGACGTACGTATGTATTAGTATTAACCACTACACTGATACTATAAGTTTCTTTCTAATACAATCATAGTAATATGTATTATCAAACCTCTTCAATATCTAAAGCCAATATTGCCCCACGTCTTATAACTACTCGACCCTTGAATCAGTATTGTACAAATACATTGATATTTTCATACAAATCCCTACACTAGGTTTCCATTAAGTACGGTCGTTACATAGATGGCGGTAGTTGTCAATTAAACTGACATATGAAACAGGTTCTGTGATCATACATAATATGAGTGAGAAATTTGTTTGATAAGCGGCATATAAGCGGTTGGTCAAGTGTTACAAAACTCAATTTTTGAAAGGTCTCTAGTGTGGGGTGGTCTGGGGCCAGTGTTGCCACACTTTTAAAATACAAATCTGTATTTCAAAGTCTAGAAATCTGTACAAATCTGTATGAGGTTATAATAAGCCAAAATCTGTATAAACATGCATAAAAAGGCAAAAAATCTGTATAAATGAAATTTTAAAACAAACAAAATATGGTAGTTTATTGAAAAACTAACCTTTTTGAGAAAATAAAAGTACTAGTGCTTACATAAAATGTACTAATTTCTTTTTGTACATATTTTTATTTATTGTACAAATGAGATTTTCATCTATTTACTTATTATCAAATGACAAATGTGATCGAATCTCTTTCTTTTTTACTTTATTCTTCTGATTTATCATAGAAAATTTCCAAAATCCCAAAAATCTGTATAAAATAGAGTAAAAATTTTCATCTGTATTTCTCTGTTCCCGTTGCCTAAAATCTGTATAAATACAGATAAATCTGTATATATGGCAACACTGTCTGGGGCGAAGAGTGCGGTCCCGTGCCCCAAGTGACTAGAGACCATTAAACTGAACTTCCTCAAACACCTAGGGGTGGAGATGCATGGAGAAGGACCTTTAATTTATAGTCCACTCTGGTCCACTCTTTTTGACAAAATATGGTGTATATTTCAAAATATTACGTTTATTTAACAAATTTTGACAAAATATGATGTTTATTTACAAATTTTGAGAAAATATGTTGTTTATTTCTATAATTTCGAAAAAATATGACGCTTATTTCACAAACTTTGCCAAAATATGATGTTCTAATTTTGGCATAAGATGGTCTGACGATGTGAGGCGAATCCCAGTAAGCAAGTGGATGCAACATGCCCAGGACAGGGATCATTGGAAAGTCAAAGGGAAGGCCTACGTCCAGCATTGGAATTAAAACGGCTGAGAAAGAAGATAACAATTTTGTCTAAATATGATGATTTTTTCACATTTTGACAAAGTAAAATGTTGATTCGATATATCGTACAATTTCTTAGGGATGATAAACGTATTTTATACAACACATAGGTACTTTTAGATTAGGGGCATTAATACTGATATTCATATAACATAGTCCAAGATACTTTTGTAGTACCATTAGGTATATCATTCCTATAATCAGCTTTCATCCACCACACAAATTTACTTGCAGATTCTGCAAATATATCCCCGTGTTTACCCTCCATCATATACTATCAGAAAGCTACTCCTCGTGTACCTAGTAGATGGATACTTAGCCACTCGGCATACATTATTAGTTTCAACTTCTCTGAATGAAAACATACAAATATATGGAGTTTGAATTCAAGCAATATAATATCTATTATTTAGTAGAATTTTGAACATCTATTTATCTACTTATCTATCCCATTCTTAACGTACTTTTTACACAGGCGAATAAAGTAGGTACCTTGATTTTAATTCCGGCTCCACACGCTTGTGCAGGCTTACGTAAACTCCGTTCACAAACAAGCGACGAAGTGTGGAAACTTCCATTGATTTGTATAGAAACCGACCGTTCATAAGTATTCACAAAGCTACACGAGCTAAGACAAACGCCCCATACACACGCTCGTGAACTCGTGAACACTTGTTAAGGTTTGGCAAACCTATGAAGACGAAAGATGAGGAATATTGACGTCATCAAGGGGGGAGGGAGGGGCAGCTGCCCTCCCCTAGAGAAATTAATAAGTAGGTATAGGTAAATGAGTTTTACCCACAATATAATAAAACCTCAAATCAGTACCACATGGTTTTCTCGTCGTATCATATATTCTCTAAAATCAATCCATTAAATTACAATTTGTTCCATAAAACAATTCGTTTGCGGTGCTATTTTTCGATACTTATACATTTTTCACACCAAACTACATCACGAGCTTTAGTTTCACGGAAAATTCACCTACGACGCTTTTTCGTATTTTGTGCAACATCTTTATTAAAATGTTTGTTACTTCCCCCTAGCTTCGAAGCTGGCGATGCCCAGATGAGATGCAATACAGATATGCCCAAAACGCTTATGTTAATTTACGTACCTAATATGTATTGAGCTTACAAAATTGTAAGTCCTTTTGGAATCCAAGGCAAAACAGATAAGTACGAAAATGTAAAATAGTATGTTATTTTTAAGAGATAAATAAAAAAAAGATAAAACCGATTTTGGTAAACACAAGGTTTAGAAAGTTTTGAAACGGTCGGAATTTTAAAACGACATTAAAATGTAAACAGATTAATTTGTTGCCTTACAAAATCACCAACAATTTTTTATACGAGGGTCCACCGGATCAAACAATTTGTAGGTATAAAAATATTTTGAAGAGTGTGTTCGTTTTTTGTTCAATTTAAAGCGAAACTACGCGTTTCAGTTCAATATAGCAATATTAATTTCGTCTACCAAAATGTGCTTTTTTAAAGTTGAAAACACCGAATGTTGAATTGGGCGTGTTCACGAAATGTCTATAGAAAATGGCATTATCTCTAAAAAACGTTGACATTCTGATTTTACGGCTTTGTAGTCCGGAAACAGGGAGTGAAAAAAGACATCTTACCTTGCAAAAAGTGAAGTAGTTCTGGTTTTTGGATGTGTTACCTAAGTCGGTCCCGTAGTGTTCAGAATCCATGTTTATGTGCGCAATGTTGTGTGTTCACTAGGGCAAGCCAA
Organism: Ceraclea dissimilis; assembly: GCA_963576895.1. NCBI lineage: Eukaryota > Metazoa > Arthropoda > Insecta > Trichoptera > Leptoceridae > Ceraclea > Ceraclea dissimilis. The sequence continues at coordinate 15,978,415 of OY756370.1, forward strand.
CGTCGATATACTACATCATACGATACCACACATGACCCCACACAACACTTGGATCCCCACAAACGCTTAATACCTTTTTATCTCCGGAGATAGGTGATCCAAGGTGTCACAGAATCGAAATACCATCTAGTTTACATAATTGATGAAAATTTCAGAGTTCTAGCTTGTCTGGAAATAAGTTAAAATTCGATTGCATAATTTGGAGACATGTGAAGTTTTTAAGTTTTTTTTAAGATTATTAGGTTACTTACACAAACCCAAATAGGTACTTTCCTGCACACCTTGCAATGTGTGGAATACATCGCCAGCGCCGGGAACCTGGCACCTCCCGTTTGAGAGACTACCGCGTCAACCAACTGCGCCAACCATGTACTCAAAAGTTAAATAAAAGCAATTGAAAATGGTGACCAATGCCAGGTTAACGAGTTCGATATCCAGATAAGTCAATATAAGGGGAGCAATAAATAATATTTTCAGTATGAGATTGTAAAGAATTACTTCAGGATTTGTGAAGTATTTTCAGGATAATATATTCAGGATACTGAAAGTGCTTTTTGTCGGTTTTGTTTATATTCTTTCTGATTATGGCGTAATCCTTGAAAAATAAAGAATACCAATACTTCCTTAATCATTATTATTCATCACATCAGAGATTAAATCCAAAATGATGTCCCTATTAAGGAGAATATTTATTTATTTTTGAGATTTGTTAAGGTTCTATTAAATCACTTTTAGATTGGTTCGAATTAACTAAACAATGTTTATAAAATAGGTCAAAATTGGGACGGTATTATAGATTACTACCATGCATTTATTTAACTTTTCTGGGATTTGTTTCTGCGTCTACATTTTCCTCTTCAAATTGTAATAACATCCTTTAGTTTCAGCACCTCTCTAATTTGATATGAAAGGAATTTCATAAAACATTTTTTTTAGTTATCTAGGGTATAGATATCCTCTCACTCCAACATTCATTCATCTTGTCACACACATTCTTTAATTTCTTGTACTCCAAACGTGTCCGTCTTGGAGGATTTTCTCGCTCAGAATATATACCGTTTTAGTCAACTTGTCATCATTTCATCCGCTCAACATGCCCAAACCATCTATCAAATAAAATAACCTACATTAGTTTTAAATGAAATGCAACTGGAAACTCGAAACGGCTCGTTGATATTGCCATTAGGCAATAAGTATCTATATTTTACCAAACTAAGGTTTCCTCATCAAACATTCTCAAAACATGACAGAGCCAGAACCGTGGATTTAAAGGGGAAGATTAACACCGCATAATTCATTTACATTTGAAAATATATCCTTGTATAATCTTTTGCTCTCAATTCTTCTAAATTACCTCAAATTGCCTACACTCCTCTAAAGTGCTGTCGTTAGCTCTGACGGGCGTTACCTTCATATTTTACGAGTATGTTTTTATTTTTGGCTTATTACCCCCGACGTGAGAGTCATCTGGAACTTGAAAGTGGGGGCAATCTAAGCAACTTCCCCCCTTCCCCCTTCGCACTAAACTCCTTCCTTTTTTTTACTTTTAAACCGCCCCCTTTCTACATAAATTATAATGGGCGATTTGGATCACAACAAAGTAGGTAATTCCCTTTTTAGCGGATTTTCTTCAAGATTTCCAGATTTATGTGAAACAGATTTATTCCCATACAAATTTGAATTCTTTCTCCTTGCTATTACTTTATCCTCGCTTACTTCTGATGGCCATACTTTTTCTTATTCATCAGCCCTAATCTCTGCACTGCTGGATATAGGCCTCTTCCAAACGTTTCCACGCCTCTGTGTCGCCCGCCTTTCGAACCATTGATATCTTATACTATTCTAGTAAGTAGATTACTCTCTTAGCAGCAAATCGCGGGCCGAGTGAAAAAATATTTGTAGGAAGTTTGCTTAACAGAAAATTTCAAATTCCACACATTTTGCCTGGAATTGTCAAATGGGTTTAATGCCAACCACCATCTTTGGGATAATCCCAACACTTCTTTTCTTTGTCCAGAGCCTCCATCGGGAAACTCTGAATGCGCATCTTGTATCATCTTCTCCGGTCATTTTACAGCCCCTAATCATTCAAACATTTGGAACAATTTGGAACGAGTACATGGTTGACGCAGTTGGTTGAGGTGGCAGCCTCTCGAGCGGGAGGTGCCAGGTTCAAACCCCGGCGCTGGCGATGTATTCCACACTTTGCGATACAGGTTTTTAGCCTAGTGCAAGGTGTGCAGGAAAGTTTTTGGGTTTGTGTATGCAAGCCCAGATCCTTTTTTTTTTAAATCTTGTGTACGGGTACTAGGTGGGTGGGATCCTATAATAATAATAATAATGCCAAGAGCCCGTTGCCGAGCATGTTTTTTCTACTCAGAAGAATCGCTGCCACGTTGTTATTGGTCCTGCCGACGATGCCATTGAAGGTGACTATGGAGGCCGATTCTGGACTTGCAAACTCTGTCACACTTTGGACAAGGCTGCTCCTCATTTGTGACGGGTCTGCGGGTATACTTAGTAAATGAAGTCAAAAGTAAAGTATTGTAAGTACAGAGCAGTAGTTCTATAAACAGTAATAATTTATGACACTCGTGTTCCGGTAGTACGTCTCTCCAGCTCTCAGGGGGTTACACGGCTAAAGCTCCTACAATAAGTTCATCCACCTTAACTATACTTATATTTATTGTTTCATACTTTTTAGTAGGTGGCACAAAAAACTATCCTTTGAGCAACTTTTTTGAGTACATAGTTGGCGCAGTTGGTTGAGGTAGCAGTCTCTCAAGCGGGAGGTACCAGGTTCAAACCCCGCCGCTGGCGATGTATTCCACACTTTGCGATACTTACAGGATTTAAGCCTAGTGCAAAGTGTGCAGGAAAGTATTTGGATTTGTGTATGCAATCCCAGATACTTAAAAAAAACTCAGAGCATGTTGGCAGCACTTTTTTTTATTTTTTGTTTTTCAATAGATATGCAAAAAGTCGAGATGTTCTGATTTTTTGGTATATTGCCCTGTAATTTTAATTTTAAAAATGTGATCTAAGGATTCTAAAGGTGCTGGGGCAATTCCTTGAGCAATAATTGCTCGGCAACTTGTATTGATCAAGATGGAGCAATAACGAGCGACTATTTCAGCAATGTCTTCAAGTTGCCGGCACAAAATACTGAATATCCAATCGGTATGGAAATTTAAGTCAATTTTCTTTCTCGTTTGTCCTCTGTGGGCTCGTTATTCAATACGCTCCAATCACATTTTTTAAACAAAACAAAAATATCCCAATTTTTTTGAGTGACGGTGTACTTTTCGTAAGATTATCTAATACGATCCCGTAGAAGTACGCGGTGTCCCATGTAAAAATTCTGGTCTTTCTTCTTTATCTATAGGTATCTAGGATCTACCTACTCAAGTAGTAAACTGGATAAATCCACTTGAGATGTAACTCCAACCCTAGACCGGAAAAAATCCCATAAGAATGTTGCTCAACCTGAATAAATCCAAAGAAAGATAAAAGCCCTTTAGAAATGTGCTCAAGAAACAAAAGCTCAATTCTAACTGAATTTTCAAAATTAAATTAATTGGATCTATTAGTATACGATTTCTTTCAGTATGTTAGAAAGTAACATAGATTGGAAAATACACAAATAAATAAGCGGATCTAAAATGGGACGGACAATAAAATAGTCAACATTTTATGAATAATTCATCTACTAGAATCCAACTAGAAAGTTTGGGCATTTATCCGTTGAGGATAAAGGCTTTTTGTCTTTTTTGGGGTTTATTCATGTTGAGCAATATTCTTATGGGTTTTTCTCCGGGAACCACTCCGACCACCGTGCATACAATCAGAGGATAAGTCATGATAAGATATATGGCCACGCTGTGAAACAAGGGGATCTCTGAAACTTGAAAAAAAACACCCACCAACTTTTCTCAAAATATTAATAAAAATGTATATGTATGAAAAACTGTACAAAAGTTTTGATGTTCCAATTCAAATAAAATTAATCGTATTTTTTTAAATACCACGCATTTTTATTCTATGTAAAAATCAATTAAGTAATTCATATTTACCAATTGAAACGTGTTCATGATAAAACAGTGCGTCAATTTTATTTTAAACTGTCACCCAAAGCAAATATGTGTTCAAAAAGTCAAAGTGCTGGGACATTGGGAAGTTATTAAAATTTGAAGAGGGAAATATAGTTTGTAGATGCAAAAACAATAACGGTAGGTGAAGTTAAATTTATTTAAAAATTTAAAAGATATAATTTGTATCTTTATATTTACGTACTTTATTATTATAGTACATATTTAAGTTTTTCTTTATTTTCTCGGGTTGACTGTAAGATATTGCTTTTGCAATAAGTCCGCCTTTTGGCACACTGTATTATCTTGTTTTGTTTTTGTTGTTACATATATTTTCTGGCCAATAAAGTTTTATTTATTTATTATTATTATTATTAAATTAAATATAAAAAAAACTCATTTTCAAAAGACATGTGAAACGCCTTACTGAAGTTTTTTGACCACAAGAAACTTACAGTGCACTTGAAAAAATATTGTAAAAGAGTGAAATATATGTGTCTCTATCCCAAATAACAATTAAGCTCGAATATTGGTTCTAGGTTAGTTCAGGAACGGTTCAATTCAGTTCCTAAATTGGTTCTAAAAGAGTTCTAAAAAGGTCCAATTTAGCTCATAAATTAGTTCTAAAATCATTCTAGAACTATTCTAAAACCATTCTAGGAGCTAAATTGTAAGGCTGCCTGGGTCCATATTTACCAGAGAAAATAAAACAAGTTCCTTAATTTAAGCAGAATTATAATATAGAAACCGCGGCATGCATTTCAATTTCCATAAAACTCACCTTCATCATTCGTAATAGCTCCTAATTATGTGACATAAAAATACCTGCTTTGCAAATGAGATTCTCCTCATAACTTTAAAAGCTCCCTGCGAGGCTCTCGCCCCTCCTCCCCCCCCCCCAGCGCTCCTCCAATTTATTATCACCTTAAATGAGTTAAAGTTTTCGTGTTAAAAGTTGTTAAACTGCCGTGGGACTAACTGTGACTCTAATATACAAGTATACCTCGTTCAGCGAAACATCGGATTACGGCATTTCACTTGTATTTTTTTTAGTAATAATCGAAATAATTATTGCAGTAGTTTTATATAATTTTTGGATAACATAGGAACTACCGTTTCTTTAGCATCCAATGATAAGTGGGAGGGAACAACATAGAGAAAAAATGAAACTTTGGCGTAGTGGTGGTTAAATATCGCCAGAAGACTACATTTATATTGAAACGTATTTATATTATGCTCAACGGATAAAATCTTAATGCTGGTTTTCTTCTGGCTTAATAGTAATGTTGTCACGTCTAACTAATTATGTAATCTATACTGATCTCTTTATAAAATTATGTTGTCATTGACGTAATATAGTTATGGACAATTTACATCCAGACCTGCATCGAACTAATCCACACCTTTTTGTTATTTTGTTTTGTAACCTTTTAATTATTGTTTCCATTCATTTTTTTTTGCTGTAACTGTTTATAAGTTTCCAGTTTCTTAGTTTGCAAGGTATCAATTTTGTTTAATATGTAAACCTGACGATTTCAAGCACCTTAAATTCTTCTTCTTTTTATGGGCCGCTAAGCCTTAATCGCATCGTCCGTCAATAGATGGAGCTGTTCCAGTCCTCCGTCATAAGAGTACAGAACACACTGATTACCTTAAGTAAGGCCTACGGATGATTTAAAACCAATAAACCAATATGTAATTAATAGGTGGGCAGTTTTTCCGCAATGACGCAAAGCCGGGGATGGTATGTGCTTAAGTAGCAAGCGTGTAGTAAGTTGAAGTTTTGCGGATAGCAATAAAATATACCTACACAATTATATGTCCTTATACCTACAGAACTATAAGATAATATATTAGGTGCCCAAACCCTGGAATAAGTAGTTGTCCTTGCGTAGGTGGGCTGTGGATCTATGTATAAGTAGTATAATTTAGGCTTCATTTTAGAACACTTCTCTATCTATTTGTCTGTACCCTCACGCCACGTCCCTTGCAGGGTAGGCAGAGAGGATAGAGCGCCAGACAACCCTATCCGTGCACACACTCCTAGCCTCCGTCACATTCATGCAATTTGTCATACACGCTCTCCGATTCCTTTTACTAAAAAGAAGAACACTTACATTTATGTAATATCGCCTTGTATCACTCGTAATCGGGTGCATTGACTGAAAAAATAATAATAGCAAAAGATGGGCCTTCCATCAGGCTTATGACTGATCGTCGGCTGGCTTAATGCGTTCACTTTATCACGAAAGAAAGAGGAAGAGAAAAGCTTAATATGGTCTAATAGTACGGTATTTTGGTTTATTGGTTTTTAATCATCCGTAGGCCTTATTCAAGGCACTTGGAATCGTCAGGTTTACATATTGAACAAACATCACAAAACAAAATGCGATACATCAATAAACAGTCACAGCAAAAAAGAATGAAATCAATAAACTTTGGTGAAAAACAAAAAAACAAACATGGTGTCAAAACAGGGACAAAACAGGTGTGGATTACTTCTATGCAGGTCTGGATGTAAATGGTCCAGAACTACATTACGTCAATGACAACATAATTCAATAAAGAAATCAGTATAAAACAGAGACATATTATTCAACGCAGGTCTAGATGTTAAAATAGTCCAAAACTGAATTTCGTCAACAATCAATAGATGAATTCACTGAGTCAGACAACATCTCATCAATTTGATATAAAAATCGTATTGAATTATAATTACTTACATATTATACAGTATAGAGGGTGTTAATGTAGATAGTAGCGAGGTGTATGTATATAAAGGGTGCTTTTAGTGATACAAGTTTTGAAGTGGGTGGTATTTGTGAAAACTTCCCACGTAACCCCTACTCGTATCTGGTGGTTGGAGGGACAAGACTACAGACACTTGGAAATTGTTATATTTATGACACTTACGCGCTGTCTAAATAATATTTATACTTGCCAACTTACTTGTAAACTACCTACCATCTTACACCTCCATCTACACCTACTTACAGTCGTATGCCTACATTTTCTGCCTACTTAGGTGAAAGGAGAAATGCCCCTTTGATTGAGATATATTTTTTAGTGTCTTGTAAAATTCAGGAGTTTGTGATGTTTGTTTTTGAACAATTTATTTATTTACACTTTTGCTGAACAAAATATGGAGATATGTCAACATTACAAATATAAATTAAGTACCTACTTGTAAAATTTGTTAACTAGGGCGAGCTTATCGTAATAATGCTTCTATTTCTACAGCTAACCCAATTGCACTGCATACTTACACACGATAAACAGATAGATTAATAACAATAAAATAATAAAACTTACATGAAATAATACATCTATCTCAAACTATCATTACAAACACACGCACGCACGCACGCCCGCACAAACGCACTCACGCACGCACACACACACACACAATTCTCTCTTCAAAAAAAAAATATGACATTGTTAAAAAACACAAAACTTGACTGCGCTGTAAATTTTATTCCATAATTTTTCCAGCAGAATTCTGATCCATGTTCCACTTACTTTGCGCTTAACTTTTTATTCACGTGAAGGTAATAAGCCACAGAACTTGAACGTTAATACCAACATTACTGTTACAAGCTACAATCTTCATACTAATATGATGTGGTATCAAAAATACTATAAAATATAGTGTCATTCTGCATGATATCTTCTTCTTCTTCCTCAACCTTCCTCCCTCCACTGCTGGACGAAGGCCTCTTCCATTTCCTTCCACTCATCTCTGCTTCTCCCCCTCCGCATCCAGGTTCTTCCGGATTGCTGGACTAGGTCATCAGACCATCTCTTTTACATTAAGGGTAAACCCACCTCCACCCCTGGATGTTTCAGGAGCTTTAGCTCCTATATCATCCAGTCTTTTAAGCAAAAACATTCTTTTCAAAGGAGGGCTCAAGGTTCGCTGGAAGGGCTCCCCTCAACAAACCCCTCCCGAAACTACTCTGAACACCCTTAATGTTCCTTGGAGGAGACTCTCACTGCAAGGATCTACACACTACTACATTTTTTTCTTTTCTTAGAAACTATCATCATACAATTACGTATTACTACGTACTAAATCTTAATCTAGAGGACAACATTTTACAATTCAGACAGCACATACACGGTATACAGAAAAAACAAAATAAAGGGTCTTACCAATTGAACTCCATATTTATCTGTTGTCCCCCGTCCACGCGCGAAGGAAACCACAGCCTGATGATGTGCCCACTTAGTACCCTCATGTATGTATGATATACCTAATAGCTAAAAAGCGTAATATGTAATAGGTCCAATTTTGTAAATAATTAAGTGAGTACTCAGTAAAATAAGACGTTCTTTTTTCAATTAGTGGGAAAATAAATATGGAAAACACCTATTGTGGCCTGGAAAGATTCAGAATTGGAACTCATGAAATTGTTGAAATTGTGGCAAAAATGCGAGTTTAGTGGATGACTGCAATATCTTCCAGCAAACCCACAAAAAAACAGGTAGGTACTAATGAATTGTTCACTACGTTGTTTGGGTTGGCTGGCGGAAATTTCCATTTGACAGTAAGCCCGCCCTTTATATGTTTGTATAAATGCAATAAAGAATATTTTATTTTATTTATCGGTCACTTTCCTTCATTTTTCCTTGTCATGCGAGCATTTATTGTCACAATTTAGTTTTTAATTATTTTTTAAGTTCTGTAGTAGGTAGGTATTAATTTATATTATAAAATAAATAATCTGGTACCTACTGGGCAACGCCGGGTATTTTCGATTACCTAATGTTGAAGTTAACATCAGCTTAAACGTAAATATGTTAAAATTAACATAAATAATAACATCGTTTATATCTTTCTCCCGTTCAACCATATTACGTTTTTCTTCACCAACAACTTTTTCCACCGTTTTATCTCCATTGACTCCTTCAAACATTTCAGTACAGAGAACCTTTTTTCTTAAAAAAACTATTTTCTTTTATATCGTACATCTAATTCTTTTCTGCACACTTCACAGTAAGCCAAAAGTTTGTGCCGTAAAGTGCAGCACACATCGTCAGTATTGAGATTCGAACTCTCCATTTTCGAATTAGAAGTCCACTGCTAATACTATAATGTGAAGAATGGAGAGCCTCAAATAGAGATACTCGGGGCCTGGTGCAAGGTGTGGGTTTACAAATGCCTGGCTTCGATCTCCCCAGACGTCAATAGGTGGCGTTAAATCGTACCCGCACAGGACACAGCCGGTGTGGTCAGATGATCCATAGATGGCAGATGCGGGAATCCCCTGCCTGCGACTGTGGAGAACCATCAATACAGACTATCCAGCACATCGTGGAGACGTGCCCTCTGAGAGCGTTCTCTGGCACATATACTGACATACATAACGCCACTCCAAATGCCTTGCAATGGTTTAGATGTTGCTTTCTAGTGTCTCCCGGATGTAACAGCGAAAAATCTTTAACTCTCTTCTCTTCTGACGATGCCACCTTTCAGTGGCTGACGCCAAACGATAATAATAATACTATACCTATTATAGGTAAACGTAAGCTGTTTGGATTAAAAAATAGGGATGATGAATCTGGGGGTATACCTACCTACCTACCAGTGGCGAAGGGTGGATTTTTGCAGAAGGGAAGCCGGGGCTATAATTTCTTAGGGATTACGTCAGATTAGACACTATTATACCTATCGTTTTTCCAAAAGGGAACTCGATGGGAATCGTGTTCTTAGGTAGCTTCGCGCCTGCTACCTACTTACATAAAATTATTTGCAGCCCTATTTCTGTACCACCCTAACGGCCCGTTAAGAAGCCGTCACTAAAGCATTACTCCACGTTAACGACCGATTTAAAACGCCGTTAGAATAAACGTAAAAACGGTAAAACAAAAAAAGGGGTCCTTAATTTTTCTCTAACTTAAAATTTAACCTTTATAAAAAAAAAACAGTTACGTCAGTGTAAGAAAAAAATATTATTCCAGATCTCCATTTCATTTCAATTGTTTTGAAAGTCTAAAACAAAAAATATATGAAAATTAAGATATTTTTTCCTTTCTTGATAATTACCATTTCAATTTATTTTTAATAACCCCCAAAAAGAATAAGTTTTAGTTCTTCCCCCTTCGCAGAGTTGTCGTTAAAGTCGTAAAAAAGGTAATAAAATATTTTTTTATTACCTGAAAATCAAACGTTAATGATATTAGGTACAATCAAAGATGATTATGTCGTCACCGAATTGTGAATCTATAGATATTGAATGTGAATCTATAGATGAATTAGTTTGCAACGAAAGCCATGATTTCTATTATGATTATTTTTTTTGTTTTGGAAAATTGAAAATCAAAGTGTTTGTACCTACTTAGGTACGCAGTGCAAATATTAAAAATCTGCTAAAAACACACTCTAATTTTCATAAAAAGTGTATGGAACCAGATTTATCTGTACTTATTGCACATACGGAATTACATTAAGTTTTTTCCCTCAACAGAGACGAGAGGCATCTTCATTTATACAGTTTAGCGATATGTGAACTCCCCCTTTTTTTGTTTAAGGTATGACAGAATCCTGGTTGAGACATAGGCTATTAAACATCAAATTTCTCTTACGCTTAAAAAAAACTTAAAGATTACAAAGCAACGTGTATAGGCTTGAATGTAAGATATTGCAAGTCTGCCCTTTTGCACACTACTATTGTCTTGTTTTTAACTCATCATGATTTTTAGCTATAATAAAGATTTACTTATTTATGCAACAGTGGTTGCATGAAGCCTAAAATTCTGGCGTCGGGCACAAAAGTTAGTTACGAAATTATTAAGGCATTTCTACAAAAATGAGAGCATCTACGATCACTTCTATGATCATTGTGGACAGTAAAAAATAAAGAATATTTTTCACCATTTTTTCCTTATTGAGTATAACGATCAATAAAATTATATTTTACCTCCTACAGACGTGCGCTTCCAGTGTTAAAAGACAGATGTCCTCGCAGATAAAATATTATAGTGTGATTATTATTGCGGCTATCATCTATTTCCATCATTTGACGAAGATCGTAAAGAATACAATGAAATATCATAATACTTAACTATTATAGGTAGCTTCATGACGGTAGTTATACCTAATTTCAGGGCTGAAAAATTACTATAAATGATTGAACTGTGTTAGTCCTATGAAAAAATGTAAGGAACATTTTTTGTAAAAAATATTTTTAATCTTACAATCCTTACTATATAGTAAGGATTGTTTTTATCATTGACTACTTACTCCTATCTCTTACTATATTCATAAAAAATACGAAAAACCGCGAATAGGGAAAAATAAAAAATAATAAAAAAATTCAGGGTGGTAAGGCGTAAGATTTTGTTAGGCAGCCCTGTGGCGATGTGTGACCCGTATTCTTCTTCTTTCTCAGCCGTTTTAATTCCAATGCTGGGCATAGGCCTTCCTCTTTGACTTTCCACAGATCCCTATCCTGGGCATGCTGCATCCACTTGCTTCCTGCGATTCGCCTCACATCGTCAGACCATCTTGCCTGAGGTCTTCCTACGCTCCTTTTGCTCGTTCAAGGTTGCCACTCGAGAATATGTGTAAACTATAACTAGTAATAATAATAATAGCCGTGTGCCCGTTGCCAAGTATGTTTTTAGCTCCGAAGAATCGCTGTCACGTTATTACTGATCATGTCGATGATGCCATTGGAGGTGACTATGGAGGCCGATTCTGGACATGCACACTCTGTCACACTTTGGACAAGGCTGCTCCTCATTTGTGACGGGTCTGCGGTTGGTTCTGTTTTGCGGGCCAGTGTTATTGTTTGTGATTCTTCGCCAGTTTTTTTTTTAAACTATATCTAAGTAATGCAAGAGACCCTCGTGGCGCGAGCCACGAGATGTGGCCAATCCAGCGAGCACGGAGATGATATTGATGATTCATTTGCTATATATTAAAAAATTGTCATAGGTGATATACCTACCTAATAGTAACTGTAGATACAGTTATATAGGAGTTGTCGTATTTTGAAAATGGCATAGCATCCACGGTATCATTTAATATGCAAATATTCTTAAAACAAAGGTTTTCTGTAAAGCACAATATCTCCCTGATGCTCACAACATTATCAAATTCCACTACACTATAAAGACTACCTAACTAATGAGTACCTACACCCAAACTACGGTATTACTTTAATTTCAGCTAGTGACACACGCAAACTATGTGTTAATTCAATTGAGAGAGAAATTCCGCTAAACGGGACAGTCAGAATTTAAATTTCGAACTATAAATTCGAATCATTTAGTTTAAACAGAGCGCGAGGACTCAGCAGTTGACAAGTTAGTGTAGAAACAATACATTGGCGTATTTTTATTCGCTCTTTCGGTCCAAAGCTTCAGTTATTCGGGAGGATTATCCGGAAGGGCTCCCAGCAATACTACCCTGAATGACTCCTTCAATATCTCTGATACAAGAGGGAAACTTAAAATAATAGTTACCTTACATATTCGTATTCTTACAGCTTTGGAGAAACCATAACAGTGATCAAATTTTGTTTCAAATATTATGTCACTGGCGATATATTCCGCACTTTCCGATGTAGGTTTAGGCTAGTGCAAAGTGTGCAGGAGAGTATTTGAGTTTGTGTATGATATCCTAAATGATTTTTCTTATAAAAGAATATCAATTAGGTTCGTGTAGGTTCTTTTTGTGTTTTATGATGCTGTGTAATGTGTATTGGATTGTTTTTTGTTATGTTTTGTGGGGCAAGTCCTTAATTTGTAATGGTGTCCACCGTGTATAGGTGAATGAATAAATAAATAAATAAATAAAGCCCAACCGTGAGAATAAATCGTCTAGGTATATTGAAGCATCACAAAAAATGTGAGAATGTAGTCGATGTAAAATTGCCCAATGAATAAAAATGGATCCTAGAAATTACTTTAGTCATCCACTTACGCATACAGTGGTTTGACTGTACCGTGTTAACCCATCGTTGCTCAGAGGTATTTTTTGTTAGCGCTTGCTGTTTCCGCTAGACACCCATGGCGTCGGCTAATTGTTGTTTTAATGTTCGTCTGGAGACACCGACACATTGTGCTGCTTGACTGGTAGATTATACTATGCAATTTACCTATCTACAGACAATGATACAACACCTACCTACCTACATTCTATAATAATAATTATATTACGAATTTCTTAATTGAGACGTAAGATACACAATGCAATTTTGCTTACTTAATTAAAGAGAAAAAGAAAAGTCGGAAACTAAAGTTATTCCATCGTATGTACGCAGCAATCTCACCATTCATTGTTCCTCATGAAAACAAAGGGAGGTTTCAGGAGAACTTTGAGTCAGTTACGTGCAAGTTATACCTAGCTTACCATTCACAATTAGCACTACCATCAACATCAGTACAACAGTCCTGGGTGGACCCTGGCTGAGTCAAGAGTCTTCTTCCTCTCCGTCCTATTGAGGGCCGCTGACCAGCTCCTCAGTCCAATGGCACCCACATTTGCGTTGACACCATCACATCCCAGTAATGGGGTAACCAGTAAATGCCGTATGTATGTATATTGAAATACACAAAACAGTCTCTTTGCACAAATATTTATTGATGATTTGCAGAAGAGTTAACGAACTTCATTGCTGAAAAGATGTGAAACGCCAACAACAGATAAAGTTAAATAAGTAATCGTAAAAACCTTTTTAAGAACGACGCTTATCTATAAAAATAAATTTAAATTTGTTAACCGAAACGAGCATATGATAAACAGTAAGTACCTACTGCAATTTTAAACTGTCACCTTATAAGTAAATACATGTGCAAAATTTCAAGCTGCTGGGTTATTGGGAAGTTATCAAAATTTGAAGGGGAAAATGCGAACGCAGACAACAACGAAAGATGAAATTAACTAAAAACGTGATAAAAATTGAACAGTAAGTATTTTATGCTACGATTTTTTATGCATTTTTTCATCAGGGCGCTAAACAATTAACTTTAAAACAATGTGGGTGGGTATGAAAAGGTTAACGCTTCACAATATCGTGCTTTTTAAGGTGTTATATTCTAATGCCTCATCCACATGCTGTCCGACCTTCCACGAGTCCCGCGCGAATGAGTAAAAAGGCGTTAACTGTCGGTTACGTATACAGTTCAAGACAATCACCTCGTCCGTATGTCCTTTTACTCATTCACACAAAACTCGTGCAGGGTTAACGCCTTTTTACTCATTCGCGCGGGACTCGTGGAAGGTCGGACAGCATGTGGATGAGGCATAACAGTTGCCCATCTCTGGTTTCAGAAATTATTTCTGACAAAGTCCCTTATTGTCATTATATATTATTAGTACTCGTACCTACAATTGTTATTAAAGTATGTTAAGTACTGCAAAAGAACAAATTCATCCGGACATACGGTCCTGGTACGGTACGGTACCTAAAAGAGGTACATTTTAGTACACTTTGGTCATTACCGTCGGGTACCTAAATGTATGTTAGGCAATTTGTATCTTGACGGGATGACAACAGGGGTACAAAACAATTTATTTCTGTTTTTATCACATTAAAAAAAAAATCTTTAACAACTAGCTAACCCAACGTGCCTTGCTACGCCTCAGAAATCTGTGGAAAAGTATATAAGATCTGAATTTATTTTTCAACGCCCTTTCATAGCATACCAAACATGACCAGTGACCACACACAACCCTTGGATCCCCTCGTCATTATGGCATCTCTCGGTGTCTCCCGTTATAGCTAGAGCTGGACAAAATGGGACTTTAGATCTGAATTTCTTTTTCTGTGCCCTTTCATAGGATACCAAACATGATCCCACACAAACCATGGATCCCCTCATCATCATGATATCTCTCGGTGTCTCCCGTTAGCTAGATCTGGACAAAATGTGACATTCAACAGACTTCTCTCTTGCGCATGCTGCATCCATCAGCTTCCTGCTATACGTTTGACACCGTCAGACCATCTTCTCTTCAAAAAAAATAATTGAATATATCTTTAAAAAAAAATTTTTGGGTGTGAGTGAGCAAAATGTTTATACACCCCAAATCTATTATTTATATACCCCAACACCCATCCTTCTACTACACCCCTTCCTCCCTTCGTATATTTTAAAACCCTCCACTTTCCAAGGTAATGACTCGAGAATTTTCACTTCGCGCCGGTACCTGATGTACATTTTTCTTTTTTTTTTTGTATAAATAAGTACCTACGTAGGTAATGTATTTTTTAGAGGTCGGTAATGTTCACAATAATAATAATTTAACAATTTGCAAGCCCCCCTCCATTTTAACCATTTCAACCCCCCCCCCCCCCCCCAGCGCAAGAAAAAGAAATTTGCAGGTTGGTGGCATTTTGATTTATTCCTGAATTCCTTCGTCAAATTGCTTCAAATTTCCAACATCTAATCACCCTTTTTACCACGCTTTTCTTTAACTTCATCTGTCATTGTTGTCTGAATCTAAATTTTTATATTTCCCTCTTCAAATTTTAATAACTTTCCAATGTCCCAGCACCAATTTTGCAGACATGTTTGCTTCAGGTGACAGTTTAAAGTTCGGTTTTTTACACAACATACTCATTTATTTATTTGAATATTAAAAATTTATTTTTAACATATTTCAAATGGCAATTTATTTAATTTTTATGTGGTTCATAAAACATTTTTTAAAGATTAGTTTCACCTCTAAAAAAAATGATCCAAATTTTTTTTAAGAACCATGGTTTAATTTATTTTCTCCATATAAAAAGGTGCTAAAATATTGGGATGTTATTGAATTTTGAAGAAAAAATGTAGACTCAGGTTAAACATCATGAATAGATAAAGTAGGTATCTAAGTAGTAACTAAATGCATTGTAAAAAGTTTCATGTCAATAATTAAAATTAATTCACAAATCATCGTCACTGAAACAGAATTGGTCCAAAATTCACTGATTTCTGAACCGTATATTTCTATTGTCAAAAAAATATTGTCATGACATCCAATTCCTTCCGGACAATTTGGCCACCTGTACCTTGGAGTGAAAAGTTGATGTAGAGTGATTGAGTGAATAATAATAGTATTTTTTCTTACCCATTTCAAACCAACTCTCATTCATCTTTATTACAATTGCACGTCATTTCCTTTCTACTGAGTGACTTCACCCCATTCGGGGACATAATGTCAACCCGAGTGAATAACAACAGAAGTCCAATATTAATAATTACCATTTGAAATGATTTTAGCATATTTTTAAAGTTTGAATGTACATTAAAAAAATAACGCAAATACCTCGTACGTCTAATTCTATAACTTTTTCAACTAAAATAAGAGTGTCTATAATTTGTTTTACTAGTATTAGGTTCTTCTTATTCTTTCTCTTGCATTAGATCCGGAAATCTGTTTCTTGCACAGGGATCTCCTGGGACAGCGAACTCCAACTATCTCGCCACCTCTCTACTGGTCTTCCTGGTTGGCGGTTGCCTTCTGGTATGTTATTGTCCATTCTCTCCGCGTGGTCGCGCCACAAATTTCTCCTTTTCCTGCCCCATCTTACGATGTCTTCCGTGTTGCAGGTCGTGTGTCATATACTACTATTAAGTATATGCAATATTTATAAATCTCCCAGTTCGGATGGACTGTCTAATTGTAAAAAAATGAAATAATGGAAAAAAAATATCTGATTTTAGTTAGTAGGTACGCACTTGATTAGTATCAGAATAGACAGCACTTTCACTACAATATCGCGATTTTGCCACTATTTAAAAAGCTGTAGGTACCAAATCTTATTTTTATTTTATTTATTCTTCATGTGAAAAAAATATTTACCTATAATACAAATTGGGCATATTAAATCAAAAGCCTTGTTTTAGATTTCCTCTCCGGCACACGAGATTCTTCTTAAACTGAGGTAAAGTTTCGAATTCAGTATTTGTATAATATTTTCATATTTTTAATAAACACATCAGAATACTAGAATACAGAATACACACAAGAAACAATAGAAATCTAATTGATTTCGAAAATAGAATACAATGAATAAAAATGACTTTCCTGACGTTTGCTGTGAGTTGGCCACAGTTGGCCACAATATTTTCTCTCTCTTTCCACACCACATTTTTATTCACCTTTTTTCTTTTTTTTTAACAAAAGTAGAATATGATAATTCTATATTCTTCTCTTTCTTTCTTTTGCATCCAGCTAGAGTTTATATATTCCTCACGTAGAACCAATTTGCCTCCTGTCATTCTGATTCTATTACCTTACAATTCCAAACCATTTTATTATTCTATAAGTTTGACATTCGATTGTTTCAATTCATAATCATCATTCACACAGACAAAGAAAGAATTTCATTTTATGCCCCCGCTACATGCTCGTCATGGGTCGCGAGCGAGTGGTGTCCGTGAATAAAAATGAGTGTGGATGGAATGTTTGTCTCGACTTGTACTTTGCCGACGGTTGACGCCTTTTTATTCACGAACACCGTTTGCTCGGACTTGTGACGGACATGTGGCGGGAGCATTAAAAAGACAGATATGATCACAAAAACATCGGACTCCATATTGTCACCGAGAAAAACAAGGTGATCATAATATACCCTAAGATCCGACCGCAAAAAAATTGGCCAATCTGTTAGGTATCGATATGTGATTTAAATGAAAGTTTGCTCATTTACATCGCTACTGGGTTGCCTAATAGCAAAATCTTGCCGCATCACCCACCCTGGACCCTCGAATGGGTCACCCTTTTTACGATTTATTTTGGGAATATGGCAAAAGATAGGATAGAAAGTTGTCAACAACAAAAATATTTCTTATAAAATTCTCTACAAAATGTTCTTCATATGACTAGCAGCTTAACCGGAATATCCAAATAAAATACCCATTTTTCCTAGACCAAAAAATTTAACAAATTTTGTAAAAAAAAATATTCCCATATTATGACAAATAATATTTTGAGCATAATAAATTCTATCATATCTCAGAACGATGTAGAGTATATAATGAGAGACTTCCCAATGGTCCTTAGAACTAATTAGAATGATATTACTTAAATAGATACACAAAATGGATTAATAAAAACATAAGTAATTCTTAAGTCCTTTTAAATGAGTATTATACAGGCTGTCCGTAAAGTTTACATATCCCGAAAAACAATATACTTACTTAACTAAATTTACATGAAAAATGGTTTCGAATTAGAATATGGGAAAAAACTATTTGCGTTTCATTTATATGGTTCTGAGTTTATTTCCCAGCCAGTTTAGGAAAGTTTCTATCAACTATTTGTTACTTAGTATAAAATTTAATGTAACTCCAGGAGACTGGTATCAACTATACAGAATGTTCCATAACCAACCAGTTACCCTTAACAAAAAATGATTGTTTTTGAGTTATTGTCACTTTTATAAATTCATGAAAATCAAAACCTTCGAACAACATTTTTCCGTTTTCAAAAATAGGATTTGTTTAGAACTTATTGGTAGTACAACGCTTGCTGTGTTTGAATTTGAAAAAAAATCTGTATTTATTAAAAAATGATCGCCATATATTTGATAATTTCTTCGTTACTGTACCTCAAAAAACTTAAACTAGACATTCGGCCTGTATAGAGTCAATATTTTTATTAAGCCGAGCGTAAAATAATGAAGAGAATCTACCTACTCAAAAAATACTCTAATTAAAGTATTATGTCGTTAAAAAATACTTGATATGTTTTCGTTTTTATTTTTCATAAATAATATTCTTTGACGGATTTGTCAACGCGCACTTGACTTTCTTTCAAACCCCCTAGGTATATTAATTGAAGTTTTTGCTTTTTTCATTCAAGTCGAAATCAAAGAACTCGTTTGTGTATAAGGGTCAATTTCATTGATTAAAATGGACGTATGTATATGAATTCAGACAGACATAATACAATTTCTCACACTCCCTTCCAATGTAGGCAAAGAGGGTCGAACTCTAGACTCATGCCATATCTCCACAAATCCTTTATGCTTTCGTACCTTCTCCTTAAACTTTCATCAGTCTCATTTTTAACTCATTTTCAAACTATTAGCTAGAGCTCTGAAATTTTCACTAATTGTGTAAACTAAATGATATTACGATTCTATACCACATTAGATCAGCCTTCTTCAGAGACAAAAAAAATGTTATGCGTTTGAGGGGATTCAAGACTTGTGTGGGGTTACGTGTTGTACGGAATTCAAATCTTGCTGTCCCAGGTTCGAATCTTAGTGCTGACGATGCATATTGAACATCACGATATAATATTTAAGCTTACTGTAAAGTGTGCTGGAAAATGCCTATTTGGGTTTATACACAAGTCCTGATGCTAAATGAGTTCAAAACTTGAGTTACAATGGTTTAGTACCTAGGGAGCTACTATATCAACTTTACGATGTAGATATGGGTGATTGAAAAATGAAGATAGAATTGTTGAGAGCGTTAGTTCATAGACGGATGTGAAGAACACAGAAAGAAGTAGAGTAGAATGTACAAGAGTAATAGAAGAGATTAGAGATGGTAGGGGACACCTACATATCTTATTTCTACTAAATAATCTTTCCTTAGTTTAGTTTCTTACTCTTTTATACAATACCTTACTAAATTTTCATCTATTATAATCGTATGGCTAGGATTTTCAATCAAATATGTGTTTCCATGTCTTTTATAAATGACAGAATAGATCGTTAAGGGAAATAGATAGAGAAAGTTCTGCTAGGCAACCTTCACAGTTGTGAAATAGAAAGGAAGAATGGAGCACCCATGAAAGATTAATGAAAAAATTACTTATTTGTGCTTACCTACTATTCCTACTAACCATGGTCGTTCCACTGCTGGACCTATAGGCTTCTTCTATACTCTTCCACTGTCATCTATATCGGGCTATCTGCTGCCATCTACGACCCGTAAGCTTTATGTGGTCTTTCTACGCCTCTTTTGTTGTTCCAAAGCCTCCACTTCAGGATTCTAGGTGCCCATCTGAGGGGGTTCACATGAAGCTATATACATTATGTGAACGTAAATACCTCCCGATTCTGTTGAGGAAATTCAGTATATTATGTTCGACATTTGATTTCCTAAAAATAGTATAATTACCTTAAATTTGCTGATGAGTATTGAAAAACTGGGTTCAGAGTCAGAATATAAGGTGAACTGGATTAAAGGAAAAGTTTCCAGAAAATATCTCATCCCCACCTAGAGGTCGAATAGAGTTCCAGGACCATTATCACACATTATACCTTCACTGTCAACTCAACGAGGTCTTAGAGAGAAGAACCACAGTCCAGAATATCCTTGTATAATGTTTTCGACGGTGGCCTCTCAAGCGGGAGGTTCTAGGTTCAAAACCCGGCGGTGGCAATGTAGCTACCTAACGCCGCAGACATTTTTTTAAAACAAAACATTAAATAGTATTCATTCAGATTGCCGACCCTTCAGAGTGCCGCCCTTCGGCTTTGCCTAACTTGCTTATTAGGTATAGGAACGACTCTGGCTGCGCCGCCGCAAATAAATCTACAGAAACCCGTCTTCACAATTGTTAGAAAATCATGTTTGGAGTTATGTAATCACATAGATTGATTCTCTCTGCCTACCAGGTGCGAAGCTACCTGAGAAGACGATTCCCATCGAATTACCTTTTGAAAAAAAAAATAGGTATAATAGTGTCTAATCTGGCGTAATTTCATAAGAAATGTTAGCACCGGCTTCCCTCCTGCAGAAATCCACCCTTCGCCACTGCAGTGCCTACCCCCTCAAGAGACGCAGCGTGAAGGGATAAAATGGAATAAAAACTTTGTTTTCACGAAGTAGTTAAAAAATCAAAAAGTGGCATTCTCCACACAGCTCCTGAATATTCCAGACAATACCTTCCTCTTGATAGCTTGTTTGAGAAGAAGAAGGAGAAGACGAAGAGAGGAATAAAGAATCAGTAAGTAGCTCATTGTTTGATATGTTTACTGGACCTACTGGAGACTAAATTGACAAATGTAAGGAGAATGGAAATATATGGTTATTATTCTCCATCTCCAACTTATACCTTCGACTTCTCAACAAACTCTCAGTCAGTTCCAATACAAACACGAAGAACTGTGAATATGCAATACTACGTATGCCTTTATTGTACACTTTTTTAAATATATGTATTTACTTATGCACTCTTTCGGGATCTTCCGACGCCTCTCTTATTTTCTCAAGGTTTTCTAAAGACCCCAAAAGAGATGGTCCGACGGCATAGCCGCTGTGGGGAGTAAAAATTGGCTCCAAGCAAGGTATGGAAGAGGCCTATATCCAGCAGTGGAGGACAGAAAGCTGAAGAAGAAGAAGATAGCTGCGCAGTTAGGATAAGATACATGTCCGTTAATTAATCTATGATCTAAACCAGTCCAATCATATAGCTCCATTCAAAAGTGCTCCCTAAAAGATATTATTTTACATGCTGTTCTAAAATTATTGGATTCGTTCTGTATGCAAATGTGGTCCTATCTCATTAACATGGAAACGAAAAAGAAAAATAGACAATGTAACTAAATTAACACGCTGAAGGACATAATTTTCAAAATGACTGGGAAAACTCGCTGGGTAATCGCAAAAACTGGCGGAGGATCATAAATAACTACACTGGCCCGCAAAACAGGAGCACACGCAGACCCGTTACAAATGGAGAACAGTCTTGTCCAAAGTGTGACAGAGTGTGCTTGTCAAGAATCGGCCTCCATGCATAGTCGCCTCCAATGGCATCGTCGGCAGGACCAATAACAACGTGGTAGCGATTCTCCTGCGGCAACGGGCTCTTGACATTATTTTTCGACGTTTTGACACTCTTTCTCAGAAGTAATTTTAGAAAATTTTCAAGGAATAGGAAGATTTTTAAGGAATAGGTGAATTGGCAATGATACAAGGTATTGTTTTGTTACAGTGGTAGAGATAACTAAATAGTTGTAGGTGTAAGTTTGAGTTGAGAGAAGAGAGGAGAGAAGCAAATGATCGTATTTTATTATAAGAAAGTAAATACCAAAAGGTTTTATTGAGTGTGATAATCCAACTTTATCATCATTTTCTTTCTATTATTTCCTACAAATAAATTATTACCTACACATCTCTTATTATATTCTATTCTACTGTATCTTTATTGGTGTTGGATTGGAACCAGGACAACAACTGCCTTTTTGCACGTGGAAAACCCTCAACAGACTTCTAGTGGGTGTCACAGTCAAGCAGAATAAAAATAATTTGATTAAGCTCATTGATAAGTATTCAAAGGTGTCTCACAATGTAGTAGAAAAGAAATAACCTATATAAGTGGGGTATAAGAAAGGATGAGGACATCTCCTGTAGTTGTGGAGAGATCCAATATGAGGAATACCTATCTTCTCGATCGTCTGCCAAGATGTGGCGAAGGAGTTTGATGAGGTGGACTTCCTGTAGAACAAGTGACAAAAGCAATTGCTGTTCGGTGTATGCATAATGCTCTTGGTAATCGCAGTTCTGAAAGAGAGCTGAAGACGTATTTCGTCGCCAAAATTATTTTTGTCAGAAAGCGAATTGTCCAGTAATGTATATTGTCGTCTCTAGGCATGTGTTGTTTTGTTTTACAATTTTTTCATCCAGCACCGACCAGCATAAAGACAGTAAGCTGTTACGCTGACCGGTGCTATATTTTTACACAATAAATATGTACACGCTCTACGATTCCCTTTATTTTTTTATCTCATAACTACCTACCTAGTTCAGTAAAATGAGCATGCGTTTACTAACAAGGTGCATTACTTAATATCATTTAGTATGTAAAACTAGAAGTGGGCGGTTTTATATTTAACCACAGATGCGTTCACACACGTTTTCAAATTGTGAGTTAAATTACATTGAATTCACTCTCAAGTTTTAGATAAAACTTTAGATCTCTCTCAAGTTTTGATTTGACCTCCCTCAATTGTTTGATTTTTCTACTTTGTTAAATGATTCTAACATAAATTTAAATAAAAAAACAACGTAAAATTACATACTTGGGTCACGTTCTCCGGGGCGACAAATACAGGCTACTCCAATTATTATAATTATGAAGGGCAAGATAGAGGGACGCCGAGGAATAGGAAGACGCCAGATGTCGTGGCTCCGAAATGTTCGTGAGTGGACTGGCATCAGAAATGTCGGCGAACTGTTCCGGACTGCAACACACAGGGAAGCTTTCCGATAGGGCACGAAGAGAAGAAGAAGAAATGATTCTACCTACTACAAAATTTACTAATACCTGCCCTTATCAAAGAAACCGCGTAGTTTACATGTGAAGATGAGCGAAAAACCGAAAACGATGTAAATTCCATGTTTTTCAAAAAAATAATATTATGAGATTAAAAAACATGAAAATATGACTCTTGCAATAAGTCGAACTTGTTGCAAGAGTCAGTCAAGTTTTTTCAGTCAACCCAGATTGCTATGGCTCGAGTTGGTTACAGTTGAGAACCACTGCACTTGAAAGTCATTCATCATTGAAACAATTGATTAATAAATAAAATATTCATTTAATAAAAAGATCATAAATTATTATGAAAGTAAATTATGTTTCATAATAAAGTGCATACATTCATTCAATCCTTCTGATTCCACTGCTGGACATAGGCCTCCCCTTTGACTTTCCACAGACTTGTGTCTTGGTCATGCTGCATCCATCTGCTTCCAGCGATTCGCCTCACATCGTCAGACCATCTTGCCCGAGGCCTTCCTGCGCTCTTTTTGCTCATAAGGTATCAATTCGAGAATATAGTAACCATTAAAATTTCAAATCCCACTACCCGTCCCTCCTGAACCCAGCATCCCTCCCATACCCCATCCCATATTATTTTTATTATTTGTATATGTATATGTATATGTGTATTTGCCAAGTACCCGACTCTGCCGATATGCAACCTAGTATATCTTGTTATGTTTTGTATTAATAATTTGTCATAATAAGTAATATGATATTTTGATATGTACTTTTAGGATAAAGATGTCTTCACTCTGATTAATTGTCAACCCCGATACAGGCCATAACCTAGTGGGGTTGATAATTTATATACTATACTGTGTACGTTTATGTATTGTTGTATGTATTGTTTGTGTACTTACAATGTTGAGAAATATAAATAATAATAAATAATAATAATAATGTATTTATGTTTTCAATTATTGTTCAATTATTGTTAAGTTAAGGTACCCTTTCGGTACTAAGTTTATAATTAGCTGTGTCTCATTGTGGTTTCTGTTATGGGTTGGCTTGCAGAAATTGCCATTTGGCAATAAGGCCGCCCTTTGTATGTTTCTATATACAATAAAGATTATTTTATTTAAAATCTAGCGAATTATGGTAAAACTTTTCACTCATATAAACAGAAACAGGATAAACTACTGACATCCACCAGAATTATCCAGCTGATTGTGTCAACGTCCAGGATATCCACGTATCCATATATTGCTGTATAGTTTCCGGAACTGATTACAGCCGAATAGTAAAGAGCGAGGATATTGATAAGGATAATACCTATAGTACTGGTCAGTTGGATTATACCTACACATTTAATTGTTATTGTAATGGCTGTAGGTAATATAGGTTCAAACCTTGCCAGGATGTCAATGACACACGCGGAACTGTTGACACTTTGTTTTAGGTATAAACAGCTGGAATAATCGTCGCTATTTTTAGGTATAAATAATTCAATATTCTTCATTAAGACGAACTGCATGAATGTAACGGAAACAAGAAGTGTGTGTAAGGGTAAGGAAGACTGGCGATGTGTTCTCTCTACAAACGCTGCTAGACGCACGCGTATTAAGATAGCAAAGAATAGAACAAGATATTTCTTTTGGAATAGGTCCACTCTTTCTTCTTCTTGTTGTTGTGCCATATCAGGTCCCCCCGAGGGCGGCGATCACTCTGGCGAAAAGTTCCCTGTCCTGCGCTGCCCGGAACAGATCTTCCACCGTCCTCATTCCGGTCCGCTCTTTAACACGCTATTTTATCTTCTTGTTTTATAAGTTATTTTTTGGCTAGTAAAAAAATGTATATTTATTTATTAATGTAGGTATAATCTTATAGGTAGGTACCTATTTGATTAACCTAGAGAACAGGATAATTAAAAAATACTATTAAAACATAATATACACGTCAATTTCCTGTCGTCCAGAGGTCTCTAATCTCCAATAATTAGTTCCCTGATAACAACTCTTGTAAACTCTTTATCTGAAGCCATGACCACTTCAATACATACTAATGAATGATTGATACTGCCTTATCAAAATTACACTGACATAACAAAAAAAGACTTGACATTCGAGGGGTTCAGGAAGAGGTATTTTATTTTATCCTTTTTCATCTTCTCTAGTCTTCTTAGTAAATGTTGAAGGTTTTCACGGTGTGCGATTGACATTATTTCTTGAGTTTTCGGGTGAACGGTGTGTAGATAAACTTGATCGACGTTTCGACACTCTTACTGGTGTCTTCCTCTCTGCAGTCTTCTTCATTAAACCTGGAATCAACGGCCAAGGTAAGTGGCAACATCCCCATCCTAAATACAGTCCACTACTAACAACCTTAATCTTTTCCAGCTGTCCTATCCTTTTCTATGTGCGTACATAGTTTTGTACTTCTTCTAATGTCACTTAGACCCCTCCGCATCCAGGTTCCACCAGCAATTTGGACAATATTGTCAGTCCATCTCTTTGGTGGCCTGCCAATTTTTACTATATTTATTTTTACGCTATTATTGTCTTGTTATCATTTGTTGTCACAATGCAAATCTTGCAAGATCGAATCTTCCAAACTAGCCGGAGCTCTAAAACTTTCAACAATTTTGTAAATAAGATGACATTAGATTCTGTATCACGTTGGATCAACAAAAATTGTGTAAAGTTTTTGAGGAGATCCAAGGGTTGTGTCCAAGGATACCACACACGACCTCACTTGATCCTCGGATCCCCCTGAAACGCTTTAGGTACTTACATGTTTTTTGTCTCTGGAGGAGGTTGATCTACTGTGGTATACGTAGAACCGCTCCTCTGGCATCCGGATGATGTGTCCGAGCCATCTCAGCTGAGACCCCTCTATGAAGAGTAGTGTGGGTTCCACCCCGAGAGCCTCAGTGAAATTTTAAAAAATCTTGTAATAAAAAGGGAATGTTTATATATTTATTTATTTATTTGTTGCTCCACTGTTTACTGTTTTGTATATAATTATTGTATTATGTATTCCATTTCACTTCCATGACAGGAGTGAATGTACGATAAGACGCATAATTATAATAAACCGTATAATTATTAAACTGTTTTATTATTTCAGTAGGTAACCTGTCATAATTGGAGTAATAATCTCTACCGAGGGGTCATATGTCATGTTTCATTTCATTCAATGACAATTTCTTTGTATTTATTTCAATCCAACCTTCTTCTGGAAAGATAATTTAATAAAAAACCTTCGATAAGAATTGATATGAGTATATTTTTTGTGGCTGCTTTTAAGAACGTTCAGAGAACAGAAATGTTTTCTATACTATCCTCTCACGCCGCATCCCTTGCAGGGTAGGTATGTGTTATTTATTTGTTTATTTATCGTATGGTCAAAAGAAGTATATCACATCCCTCAAAGGAAAAAGTTTGAAGGTTGGGCATTGGGCAATGATAAATTTCGCAAGCAAGCTTGGTCGTCAGAAATTAAATTGAACGTTAGGTATGTGTTAGGTGAGGATAACAGAACGGAAGCAAAATGGTTTTGTGCAGTGTGATACAGTTCCGTCAAAATAGTATATGGTTGACGGTGTTTGGCTGGAGCGCATGTCTCCCGAGCGGAAGGCGCCGAGATCGAATCCTTTCACTGACATTGTTCTATTCCTTACAGTCAAGAGGAAAACATGGGAGCTTCTGAGCGAATCCAGATTGTGAAGAAACAAAGTCGTCATGGAACGGCTTCCAGCACAGATTATTCTTAAAATCTCTGATATATTACATCGTCTACTCCAGGATTCGAACAGGGAACCCACGTTGAACCTAAATACCTAAGGATAGGTATAAATCTGGGCACCATTAAACAATATCCGGCAGGAGAAATGCACCCACGCCTCGTCGCAGTCGGCACGAGTGAATCCTGGACCGGATGGCGTAGGCAGATCATATCCAAAACACCCATACGGACTATCAGTTCATACACTGCAGACTGCACCGCACTGATTACTCCGGAAGGGCTAATGAACGGATTACTGAACTAAAGCCACAATTCCAATGAGGCAAAAATGAACGTCATGTAGCGTGCTACTTTAAAAATATCGGGGGTTATAAATCCAAATAGGTACTTTCCCGGACACTTCCAGTGGCGGATCCAGGATTCAATTTCGGGGGGGGGCTGAATGTCGTCACATGGTAAAAAGTACTGTCACTCAACGTTTTGGGGGGGGCTGAGGGGCTGAAAACCCTAGATTTGTTGTATATAAAGTACTGTCACTCATGGTTTTGGAGGGGGCTTCAGCCCCCTAGCTCCCCCCTGGATCCGCTAGTGGACACTTCACAGTAAGCTAAAAGCTTGTGTCATGAAGTTTACAATATATGATGCACCTCTAGATTCAGTGACGGATCTAGGATTCAATTTTGTGGGGGTGCTGAAGGTCGTCACATGCAAATATGACCTTGCGGTATAAAAAATGTGAATAGCGCCGCAGGTGACTTTTTTTTGAGCTGACTGAATAGGGTCATAATACCTATCGTTTAATTTATTTTCTTTAAATAAATAACCAACCAATTTTTTTTCCAAACAATATAGTAGGTACCTACCTAGTTTCAGAAAATTCCGCGTCCGGAAACAACGTTGGACTTACAGCATGCGGCAAGGTGACTTGTTTTGTTTTGTGTCGCTACATGTTGTCTAAAAGTTGCCTCAGTGGAATTGGGGCTTAACTCTGGTCGGTAGGTAGGTACAGTTTGACCTAGCTGATAAGTCTCGTCAATGCACCTACATCGAGGTCGCAGTGAATTAAACAAGTTAGATTTTTTTAATCCGGCCATTGCGGGTAAACGGCTAGTCTTACGAAACAGTTGCACAAACCATTTTTGGTAGAGAATTTAATAAGGATTATTTTTGTCATTGACAACATTTTCCTATCTCTTACCATATTCCTAAAAAATGGTAAAACCGCGTAGGAGCACCTATTAGGGGACAGAGGTTTGCGGCAAGATTTTGATAGGCAACCCTGGGGCATTGTGCGACCGTTGTGTAAACATTCGCTTAATCCACATTTCGATCAAAAAAACAGATGGGTCATATTTTGAGCGGCCGGATCTTAGGTTGTATCATCATCACCAGAGAACAACACATGATTCTAAGTGATTGGACCAAAATGTTTTGAAAATGAGATCAAAGTTTCAAAAATAATTTAATTGATTTACGACTAATTAATTTCAAAAAGAGCAAGTTGTCGAAATACCTTAAGAAAAGTAAGTTTTGAAGCACACTTTAGGAAAACACACCGAGTCCAATTATAATAATTTTCCCTTCGTTGAACTTTTCAATTTGCCCCAAAACAACATTTCAATATAATATAGAAATCCATACAGAGTGCCTTGTTGGATGCCTTCTAAACTCTAAAATAAATATTATAGCAAATCAGTCGGTCAAAGATGTTGTAAGATTTAGCATCGTGATCACATTAAAAAAAATACTCTTTTATTTAGCTTCACTTGATATTGTTGTAGTAGTTTTCGTCTTAATGTCGCCGGTTTTTTGACAAAAAGCTTTAACTAGGAGATGCCATGATGATGAGGGGATCCAAGGGTTGTGTGGAGTCGAGTGTGGTATCGTATGAAAGGGCGTTGGAAAATAAATTTAGTTCTTAAGTCACATTTTGTCCAGCTCAAGCCTATAAAGCATGCCGGGTTGGTTTGTAGAATTCGCCATTGCGAAACAAGGGTAACTCAGCTAGTTTTTTATGTTACAAAGTGTATTCGTCACTTTTTTTTCAAATATATTTCTAAAATCGACGGTTTCTCACAATAGATCAAACTGTTCATGGGAAACAAGATACTCTGTAGGATTCCATGTTGAAATCTCGACTAACCTAACCGCATAGTACCGATACTTATCTATTTAAGTTGAGCGTTTGCTTCTAAGACGTTGTTGCCTTGTTCAATGTTAAACACAAACTTTACACTGAGTTTCAACTCTAAAATAGGTACCCGTACCATACTTACTCTAGAGTGCGTTCTGAATGGTCCTTTTTCGCCGAGAGTTTCGCTAAAATCACACGGTACTAGAACGCGTTAGAGCGTCTTATCTATGGGTGTAATTTTTATAAATGGAAAAGTCTAATGCCTCATCCACACGCGTCGACAAGTTTTGTGTTCATGAGTAAAAAGGCGTTAACCGTCGGTTACCTACACGAGCCAAGACAAATGCCCCATCCACACACCTTTTTATTCGTGAACACAAAACTTGTCGACGCATCTGGCAATACATTAGAATCTTAAATCTATGGGTGTAATTTTTATGACTGGCAAACGCTTTTTTGCATTGTTTTAGGAATATGGTAACTGGTAAGACATAGCAGAAAGTGTCGAATGACACAAATATTTTTACTAAATTCTCTACAAAAATATTCTATACAAAGGTTCGTTTGACTAGAAATGCCGGAGATATAGAGAGAAAACAGGAGAATCTTATTTTTTTATATTACAATTTACAATCTTATACGGCTTTTAGGCCATTTGGATAAAGTATATATCACAAAAATCACAAAAAAAAAAACAAAAATAGTCAAACAATTGCACATCATAATACGAAATTACACATATAATCCGGTGAAATTAAACACAAAGCAGTCTCTCGAAAGTTGTGGGGTAGTAGGGATTTCTTTCTTTCTATACGTTTTTTGGGATGCTGAATCCGAATCCGAGGTTTGCCAACAAAATTTCGATACGGAACATGGCGAAAAATACAAAAAAATTACGAAAATATTCGTTTTCTGGCGATTTCTTTATAAGAACTCGAAAACTGACAACTTTCGTAAGTTATTTTTCTACTCAAAATAAAAGTACGTAAAATTTACTACAAAATTGCTATATAAAATTTTTCTCTAAAATAAATAGGAACGGAGCTGTCAAGGTCCAAAAAATGGCCAAATTTTCTTAATGTTTTACATTACGAGAATCGAAAATGTATTGAAAAAGTTTACCTTGTTGCCTTCATAAGCAAATTTCGACAATCATTCTTTAAATTCATGAGTCATATTTTACCTCGTTGGAATCAGAAAACACAAAGAAAGCGATTAACGAAATTTTTATTTAAAAACACCGTGAAATATTTGAACTAGACAGGTTTAAATAATTTTATTTAAAAATATAGTAATTTATTTAGGCTAAAAATGTTTAAACCTTTTTAGCTTAAACACTTCACAATATTTTTAAATACGATTTATTATGAAACCTTTCTCCATGTTTGCTGATTTCAACGAGGTAAAATATGTATCATAAATCTGAAGAATAATTGTCAAAATTTGGTGATAATTCGAACAAGGTGACATATTCTCCATACATTTTCCATTCTCACAATTTAAAATAACAAGAAAATTTGGCCAATTTTTGGAGCTTGACAGCTCCGCTGCCAGTTATTTCCGAAAAAAATATATACATACTAAATTTGTAGGAAATTTTATGTGCTTTCATTCTGCTAAAAAGATGACCCACAAAAAGTTGGTGGTTTTTAATTTGAAATCCAGAGTTCGCCAGGAAAGGAATATTTTCGCCATTTTACCAATTTTTCGCCATGTTCCGTCACGAAATTTTGTTGGCAAACCTCGGATTCGGATTCAGCACCCCAAAATACGTATAGAATGATTGAAAAACAGACTACCCCACAACTTTCCATCGAGAAATCTAAAAGCACCGTATTAATAAACCAAATTCAAATAAAAAAAAAATCAGTCACACAAAATAAATACAACATTCAAAACGAAATGAATCAGCCATACAGCGCATCAATAATCTAGCTATAAACTGTCATAAAACGTAAATAATAAGTTCCTCTCAACATTTAAACAATTGAGCGAAACTCTCGGCGAATAACAACCGTTTCGAACGTGCCCCTACACTACCTACATGTTTACTGAGTAGTTCGGTTAGATATTATGGCAGAGAGTGAAGTTTGTTTGACTACCAGATTCTGCTACTACCTACTGTACACAACTTTGCCCGATTTGGTTTTAGCCAACGCTGGTTTAAAAGCAAATGGAAGCCTTTTGGTCAGCGGCTATTCGACGTCGCCCTAATGAAATGTCGTATCGCCATAATTTTTACTCTTTTAATATATTTTTAAGTATACTATCGCTGAATTTACTGTTCATTTTTCTTCTGGAACGATTATTGTATCCGTGAGAACGAATTCGCCAATATTTGTTAAGAAAATTAATGAATAAAGAATGTTAAATTATAAATATGTGTAGGTAACTAATAATTCTATATGGCTAAGCAAAGACATATGCCCCTTTCCCTAAGAAGAAAATCCCTTGCATTTCGGTTTCTAATCAAACGTCTCCACATAAGTGATCATCCAATCCTTTCCAAATTACATACTCTAAGTGAAAAATATACCCGTCCCCGCTCCAAAACTCCTACACTGCTGAACTTGGCATGGGATTTTTCCTCTGCAAACTTCTCAGACCAAATATCGACTCCCCCGACTCCTATATTACCAGTTCCATTTGAGGGTTCCTCACCCCCAGCAGTTATTATCAGATCAATTGATCTGGACAAATCTTATTCGAGGCTTAGTCCCCGGGTGGTTAATATAATATTCTCTCAAATCGTAAATGAAAAGTGGCCATCCCATGTAAACGTATTTACGGACGGTTCCAAACTTTCCTCCGGAGAGTGCGGGGCAGCCTTTTGCATTCCTCTTATGAACATTGAAAGTAAATTTGAGTTACCAAGTTGCGCCTCTGTCTTTACCGCAGAGTGCATAGCTTTACGAGAGGCATTGAAAGAAATTATAGGCCAAAAAATATCATATGCACTGGTTTTGACCGATTCACTTAGCTTAACCGATAACATACGTAATAATTCTAAAGTGTCAAATAGCAACCATCTGATACGAGAAATTAAAGATCTCCTGCTCATAGCACAAGGAAAAAACGTAAATATTTCAATCGCGTGGATTCCTTCCCACGTAGGTATTCAGGGAAACGAGAGGGCAGATGAATTGGCCAAAGAAGCGTGTACCTGCGGAACCAAACCCCGTCCCTTCATACTTCCCATACCAGATTGTTTGAACAGAGTGGAAGGACTTATTAGAGAGGAGTGGAACACGGCATACTCCGAGGCTACCACCGGAGCACATTATCGAGCGATCCAACAATGTATCCCCTCCCATCCCTGGTATAGTAACGTGAAAATACCAAAACTCAACGTGTCACTACTTGCCCGCCTTCGAATCGGCCATGTTGTTCTGGCTTCTCATCTCGCTAGAATTGGAGTAGTCAGCGACCCTTCGTGCGAATGTGGGGAAGATGACGAAACAATCGACCACATATTTTTTAACTGTCGCCTGCTCCCAAATTCCATATTTCTTGGTGATATCAAAAGTGTTTGTGTGACCCTTCCAGTTAACATCCAATCTCTTTTAGCACTCAATAACCCAAAAATGAATAGTTATATTATAAATCACCTTAAAAGAAACCAAAAAAACGTATAATTTACATATAATTCTCTGTTCTTAATGTCTAAGTTTAATACTCTAATAATTTCGTTACTCGTACATTCGTACTTATCTTCAGGAATGCATTGTAAAAGAAAAACGGCCCTTTGCCGAATATAATCAAGTGATGTATTGTTGTAGTTTCTGTGACGAAGCGATGCCGTAGCTCGTGTGTGTGGCTATAGTTAACTATGATTCACCCGCACAGGATAGTAATATTGTAATGTGAATATTCTTGTCTGTATTTGCCGTTGTATGGTGATTGCTTCGTTGTGTTATTACTTGTTACATATAAAATAATGATTGCTCTAACAAAATTTTTCTACAAGCTATGTTATGATTAACACAAGGCATGTATCACTCGACAACGGGTGCTTTGCCTCAAAAAAAAAAAAAAAAAGCAAAGACATATAACGAAACATGTCTGACCAAAGACCAGCTGAACCAATCATGTATTGGACATCCTCTCCAGTTGTCCAGCACTACAATTTTTAATCTTTGGACGCATAAAAAGCGTAAATTCATGTTTTGGTTATCATTTCTGAAAAAAGTGATGGGAAAATGGTGAAAGTATCTGCAAATCCAGAACTCTTCACTGCGGAGGAATTCGTATGTTGGTCGGTTCATTTCTGTGTTTACTCGTAGAATGGTTCGCCATTGGATGATTACACTTTTGATTGGTAAATTCTTTGGCAAAAGTAAAACGTGTGTAATATAGGCATTTCGAGCTATCCATTTCTCAATTACGAGTACGTCATTCTTTACAAGACCTCTCAACGGTTTCCGCATGATTCTCTTCGTACCTACAAGTCTAAAACTGACAAGTTTCACTAAAATGTCTTTAAGTTGATGTCTCTTGCAGTAGCCCATTGTACCCTACACCCAGATGTATCTAAAGTTCCCTCACATACAATATACTTACGGTTTAAGGAGATTTCCAAGTCTTTAGTCGGAGTTTGGACTGTTCCGCTGAAGTAAGAGGCAAATACGAACGTTAATTGGAACATATTTACATACCTACTTGGTTTAGTTCAACTTGAAACATTTTAAGGAACTTGTTTCATTACTAAATGCCATATAGGTACCTAATTCATCTACTACATTCACCCTGTAACGTTCCTTAAGAGAACGCAGGGCAGTCACAAAGATACAACATTCAGAGCTGGTTTGGACAACAACACTTGTCATTGTTCATTTATCGACGTTTCGGCACTCTTGCTGGTGTCTTCTTCTTCAGATAAACATATGAACAAGGTGTTTGTGTAGTGTGTAGTGATAACTTGTGCAGCGTGAGCAGGTAAAGTATTTAAGTTAGTTAGCCAACTCCTTCTTATTTTTTATCTTCTCATTTGATTTCTCTCTTTTTTCTGTATTTAATTCATAATAAAATTGTAAAATCTGAGATGTGCGTATGCGACGGGTGTGTGTGTGTGTGTGTGAGCGAGATTTAGTATAGGTGTGTGAGACGACCGGAATGAACTTATATGTTTAATTTAACTGTGGCGCATGCTTGTGGGTGACAGCTGAATTATGAATGGACCGATTATTTTATCTTCATGTTCTTACTACATACCTATATATTTATTGATACATAAAAAAGGATCTGGACTTCCATAGGCAAACCCAAATATTTTCCTGCACACCTTGCTCTTGGCTAAAAGCCTGTATCGCAAAGTGTGGAATATATCGACAGTGCCGGGGTTTGAACCTGGCACCTTCCGCTTGAGAAACAGCCGCCTCAACCAACTGCGGTAACCATGTACTTATATCTATAGTTGTTGTCAGTTTTGTGCCTGTATTTGTAATAAAATAAAATAAAATAAAACCCTACATACTGCAACTTCAACACATTTTTTATACTGAATAAAGATACACCTGCAGGAGTGTCGATCAAAGTAAATCCACATACACACGGTTCACCTGAAAAATCAAGCAATTCTGCAAGATTACTCAGTAAGAAAGCACCTATATCTTGCTTTAGACTTTAGATACCTTGTCCTATATTAAATAGTACAGACCTACATAATATAATCTAGGTACTTCCCCATACTACTAACATCTAAGTAAAGTGTCCCCTAACTTTATAGGTATGTTTTGAGTATAATATACTAGTTTAGTATGTTGTGGAATATTCGTCATGTTAAAGGCTTGCAGTAAACAAACCATAACTAAGTGCTCCGTTAAGAGGTAAGTGCTTAACCATTAGTTAACTATAGGTAGGGGTACATGTGTGTGTGTGAGTGAGGGTGTGTGTGTGTGCTTGCGAATTTTATAACTCGCTTTGCTCATATGTCCAGCTTAGTCCAGATTAAGATAAATAAGCAAATCTTTAGGTATTAGTCAAAAAATCCATCTTGAACCCGGGTGCTTTTACTAAAGAGAGAAAAATTATTAGTGGTTACAAAACAAGAGACGGTAGTAAACAAAAAACAAAAATACCTACTATATAAATAAGTAGTTGTACTATAAAAATATTTTTTTTAAGAACTACGCTTATAGGCGTATTCATTACGAGAAAAGACTTCATTAATTCTGACCCCTCAAGGTAGAGACCTTTACCTAAATAACAGGCGAACGATCACCACCTGGCTATCAACCAGCCGGAGTGCGGCATCGATTATACAAATCTGAAACATAATAATTATGATGAAATAGTACATACCTTCGACAATTTTTGGTGCATAAATCAAGTCCTACTGGTACACTGGTAAGTTACTAATTTGAAGAGGAAAAAGTAAACTCAGACAACACCAACAACGACAGATGAAGTTAAATGAAACGTGGGAAGAAAAATCAAGTAGGAATCTAAGTAAACTTCAATATTATACTTACGTCCGTTAACTTCTTGACTTTACAGTTTAGTAAATAGATTGACTACTTCTCAAAGGTTTGCCAAGACGACCGCTGAAATTAGGACAGGATCTCTTAAGTTGTGAGGAATATAATGTCGTGTTGTCCTTTGAACATGTTGACTAACGAACTAATAACCAGGAGGTTGGTCCGACACATCTGTATCAACACGGGTGGATTAACCAGAGACACGATTTGAGTATAAAATATGATGGTTCTGCGCCGACGTATCATCCGCCAAACGTATTTTTAAAGGTAGACAATATAGCTGAGGTTGACATCATCTCCTTCTTCCTCAGGCGCCTCTCCACTGCTGGATGTATGTCGGTCCAGTCAAGCTTTTTTAATCCACCTTTTCTCAACTCTGGGTCTACGTATCTATCTGTCTCCTCGCTTGTCTGGCAACATGAGCTGC
Source organism: Ceraclea dissimilis (assembly GCA_963576895.1). Classification (NCBI taxonomy): domain Eukaryota; kingdom Metazoa; phylum Arthropoda; class Insecta; order Trichoptera; family Leptoceridae; genus Ceraclea; species Ceraclea dissimilis. The sequence goes on from OY756370.1 coordinate 16,014,446, forward strand.
CAATCTCCATTTTTTATTGGAAATGCAATCTACCACATCGACATCTTTTGTCCGGCATCAAGCTGTTTGAGCACAAACGTTTTACCACTTCTTGTACACATCATTCGTACGCCAATACGTTTTTTTTTACTCGGTCAATCAAACTACCTAGTTTAACTTTTATCTAAACTGATCTAGTAACGAATAAAGATTTTTTTAAATTCTTCTTCTTCCTGTTGTGCCATATCAAGTCCCCCAGACGTCGGCGATCACTCTGGCGAAAAGTTCCCTGTCCTGCGCTGCTAATGTTTAATTAAAAAATGAGCATTTACTCATATAAATATGGCGTTTTGTACACTAGGTCACTCTGAATAAAACATACTTTATAAATAATTATACTACTTTGATTCTGGCGCAACGTTCCGGCGCATATCAGCGCACAATTCGAAGGTGTATTGAAGGAAGAGGTTAGGTTGTTGTTATAAAATGGCTACAACTAAGTAAGTTGAAGACAAGCACAAGCACCGGACCGTGTATCTGTGTTTAATTGACCTTAATCCTCAATATCGCTAATGCATACATCACACGACACACGAACCTCGTTACTTGTTATGTTACTAAGTAAACCTCACATACTATGTACTGTACCCGTAGTACCTACCTAGAAACTTTACTTAATTCAGATTATCTTGTAGGTAATTTACTTACCTACAAATTTGGGTGTATTTATGTAGTAGTGGCTTTATAAACATACCAGCTGCAGAGGCGTATATTATTATATGTTTTAATTTCAGGGGGGGGGGCGACATTTTATTTGACTTTGAGGATAATAATAATAGTAATAGATACTTTATTTCATAAACAGACATAATAAATACATTCACAATTTTGCCACCTAACTAGGCAAAGCCCGTACTAAGGTGGCATTACATTTCCATATTATGTATTTCACTTATTTATTTCATGATGGGGGATGAAAACTAAATCTGACCATGCTATCCGAATAATATCGCCGCAGGCGACATTTTTCGTGAAGGTGAGTGAAAAAGGTTGTGTTTTTGTGTTAAAATTGTGAAGTTAAGGTAAATACTCTAATTGTCGTGTAAAAATACTACAGAAAAAGGAAAAATGGCGACTCCGGCAATTTTTTTTTAAATTGACGAAGGATGAACTTGGGTGTTTTAAAATAACGCCGGCCGGGCCCCCATGCCCCCCCCTCCCCCTATAGGGGGTTGGCTAAATTGTACCTTTTTTGCAAAAAGTCATTTTTCGTAAAAACTAAAGATCATACTGTTCTAAATGCAGGGGCCTTGTAACCTCCCTGTGTACCTTTGAGGAACGTGAATGAGCGTAGTTATAGCAGTAGTAGGTGCTTCACAATTTTAAAGAATCATACTTATCATTTTTCAAAAAAAAAGGAATATCTTTCCGGTGTCTAATAAATTCTCGAGATTCGTCGACAAATAAAAAAAAAACATTGCGAGGAGGAAAAAAAACGAAGAAGAAAACCTCAACACCCTAGGTGTAATAATAATAATACAAGACCAATAAAAAATTTCATCACCCAAAGGCGAACATTTTAAGAGTGATTGTGATTTCTTTCACTTTATTGTCACAGGACGAGTGTCATTTGTTTCATCATTGAACTCGATAACTTTGGGCGTCTTTTGTTTCATTTCTCATTTTATCGAGATTATTGCATATTATAGTGCATGAATATTTTTCGGGTTTTATCGTGTCTTTAAAGATGACGTTTCGGCGAACCTTCTGTCACCTTGTTCACGGATTTTTCACATCACATCATAAAGCGATGTTACGGCGAACGCATTGTCATCTTGGGTATGTGTTTATCTAGTCGACGTGTTTTTTCAGTGAAATAAATCATACATTATGCATGACGAATTGCATGAATGTGACAGAAGTAAGAACTGTATGCAGGGAGAGGGAAATCTGGCGTGCTGCTCTCTCTGCCTACCCCACAGGGAGCGAAATGTCAGGGATTGAACAAAATAGAACTTATTACAAAAAAAAAGTTCTCGAGATTTCTCGAGTCGTCGATGTAAAACAAAATCATAATCGAGAAAAACCCATTTGTCAAAAGTCGGTAACGGAAGGGAATGAGAAGGCATCGTCTCGATATGATGTCAGGAGAACAGCGGGAGGTCCGAGGAACTCATATTATTATAGAGAAGTACCAAGTACCTACGTAGTGTTACAGAATCTCGTGTCCCCATCTCATTTGAATGAATTGTCGTTACATTGAGATGACAAAGTGAATGTGTTCACGTCTAGTAGTATTTCTTCTTTATGACATTGTTGGATAGTATCGAGGAAAAAAAACAGTTACCGAAATCTCGAGAACTTTTCTTTTTTGTAAAAATTGTAGAAGATGACCAAAAATAGACTACGATGGTACGGACACGTTATGAGAGTGCCACAGGGCACCATGATCAAAAGGACAATGGACATAGAAGTAGGACCCAGAAGACTGGGCAGACCCCTGACTACGTGGATGTCCACAGAAGGACTTGGAGGATGAATACTAGGAAAGCTGAACCCAAGTAAATGGGACAAATGCGAGGGCAAAGAAGAGAAGTAAAAATTGACTGGTTACCCCAATATTGGGATAAATATACCGTGATGGTGTAATAGTAGTTGTAGATGAGAAGAGGTGATTCACAACTCCTAAAACCGCTTTGAAAGGCGGAGGCTTGTGGCCTCCCTATCTTCCTTCAGGAATGTTGGGGGGCTATTTTGTAGTAGTACCTACTTACTATCATTAAGAACTTAGGTGATCCTGTATGTATGAGGTGGTCGGTAGCCTGGTTGGTAACTTGCTCGACTGTTAATCCAGTGGGCGCGGGTTCAATCCCCGACTTACTCCGCTTCACAACACAAGCTTTTAAGCTTTCTGTGAAGTGTACAAAAATGTATTTGGGTTTATTTCGATAAACCCAGATTCATTTAATTAAAAAAAAAAATGTAGATTTGTTTTTCGGGTTTATCGTGTAGTGAACAGATGCTCCGACGTTTCGGCGAACCTATACTGCCGTTTAATTAATCCGTGACCAAGGCGGCAGTAGGTTCGCCGAAACGTCGAAGCATGTGATCTTCTTCTTCTTTTCAGCCACTTCCCCTTCACTTCTAGATATAGGCCTCTTCCTGTCTCGTCCACAATTCTCTGTTTTGGGCGCTTTGCCTCCACCCATGTCCCACCGACTCGTTGATATCATCGGCCCATCTCCTTTGTGATCTCCCTACACTTCGTCTATTTTCGTAGGGTCTCCAGCTCATCTGATCACTACGCGATAAACCCGAAAAACAAATCTACATATGGATCATCGGGGAAACCTTCAACAACTATTAGGTGATCCTGACATTGCTGACCCCAAGAATTGGCTTCTATCTAAATTATTTTGAGTTCTGAATAACAGTAAAGTGACTCAAGCGAAGAGTGTGTTGTTTAAATATTTAATTATTATAGTAGGTACTTACCTAATAAATGTAATAGACAACAGTCAATTTAAAAATGTATACATAGACACCATTTAGTATTAATAATATAATTTTCGTGAAGTCTGCAACTCAATGTCTGTACGTAACTTTTGTCATGTGCAATGGAAATTATTCTAGTAAGTACTAAAATTATTTTTTAAATACGGAATGTTGTAATGGGATACGCTCATCAGTTCGAGAATTTTTTATATATGTAATTATGTAAGTAAAAGCCTAAGATCCGGCCGCTCCATCTGTTTGAAATTAATATTTCCACACAGGGTCAAACATCGCCGTACGGTTTCCTATCAAAATCATGCTGCATCCCCCCCCCCAAAACAGACCCACAACGCGGTTTTTAGATTTTTTTAGGAATTTGCTAAGACATAGGAGAAAGTGGTCCATAAAAACTATTACTAAATTCTCTACTAAAAATGTTCGTAGGACTACCAGCTTAGCCGCAATGGCCTGTCAAAACACATTTTGTTGCATACGCCTGGTGATGAGGATAAGAATTAACGAAAACGGGTTGAACGTGTGCTATACAAGTCATTACGTGGATTTAAAACTATATTCAAATTGTCTTTCGTTTTTACATCAATAAAGAAGTCCGTAATTTTTACGAGTTTCTATTAGTATGTGAATGAGTAATGTATTGTCATCGTTGATTCAAGAGATAAAGATGATTGTGTAGATTCCTACATTACCGACAGTTAGGTGCCCCGGTATGTGTGTACAAGATGGCCGCCGAGGTCAACAACACACATAATGGCCGCACGCTCCTCTGCTTACTATTTTGATTAATGTGTACACAATGTCAATTACACATGAATTTCCTCATCTAAACGCATGAAGTAGCTACTTGAACTTCTTCAGGGGTATGCAAGGATGACATTATCTACTTCTGCGTTTGAGGTCATCCCCATTTACATATGTAAGTTCATCGTTGTCCCTATTTTCCTTTTTCATGCGAGGGATTAAAAAAAGGTCCTGCTTTAAAAAGTGTCCTCAGAAATGTGGAATCTGCGTCCCTTGGGGGGTTAGCAGAGAGGACAAAATGCCAGACCGCATACTATCTTTAGATACGCTTCTTGCTTCCGTCACATTTATATTTTATTTTATTTATTTAAACTTAAAGTAAACAACAAACACATATAAATATAAAAATGGACATAGTACAGATTATAAAACGTTGTTCACTAGGGCGAACTTATCGCAGAACTGCGATTTCTTCCAGTTAACCCCAGGAAAAAACAGAAAAATAAATAAATTGAACAAAAATATTGGAAAAAACAGAAAAAAGAAATTGCATAAAAAAATATACGAATACGAATATATTTATGCAATTTGCCATTCCAATTTGCGTCCATCTTTCAGGATCTGGCTTTGAAGAACATTTACATCAGTTATCAGAGAAACTCACATAATTGAAAACCCAACGGGGTTTTTATTGGGGTATTGAGTTTTTTTCTTTTCTTCGGGTCTCTCAAAAATATTTGATTAAAGTGTTTTTGCGTTGCTTGCGTTGATTGTGCGTTTCAATACTCATTTTCCTTGGGTTTGTCTTAGATAGTGCGGACAGTCCAAACTTTCAAAAAATCAAAGTATTTTTTTGGGCCATCCTTGTTTTAAAAATTAAATATCACGAAAATTAATGATAGTACGGCCAAGTACCGTGAGCTTATTAAGAGTGCGCTCCGTACGCCATTTTGATTCCAAAAATGTTTTCATACACTTTATAATAAGATCTCGACCTTATGACCTGATGCGTGGGACCATACCAAGGAAATGTTGGACTGTTTAAAATAAATTAGTTTTAAATACAGAGTCGTGCTTAGGACCAAATGAAACCCTGTAACAAGTTTTCTCTAAACATGTATTACTTACCTATCTCATGGATGAAATTTATATTTTGTAAATTTATTCCAGCTTTAGAGTGATTTAAATAATAGAATATTGACCAGAATCAATCAATATAGCCTAACCCAACCTAAGGTGTTCTTGATACCGATTATGTACAGGTTTTGTATATAACATTATATAAGCTTCCAAATGGATGTATATGTACAGAATTTATAAGTAACCTAACAGCGTGAGCGTATTATAAACATTAATAATTACATTAATAATTAATAAACAAGCATATTAGTTATTTTGACATTAAAAGTTTACAGAAAACATGAACATCCAATTACAATTCAAATTCATACTCGTACATGTACAATTGTACAATGTACATCATGTGTTGTGCACAGTTGGAAAATAAATTGTGATAGTATAAACAGACAATTGAAACGGTGATTGCCACTCACTGTTTTTGCCGTAGAGCTAATCATTTTCACAAAAGAAAACCACCACAGCTGACGGATTCATCACAAAGTAACCACAGTAAAAATTTTCAAGAATATTTGGAATCAGAACATTTCTGAAAAATTGTATGTACATCTACGTAAATTCATTTGCATGGAACTATAAGTGTCAAATAAAAAATCAAGTCTAATATTCTAAAGCATCTTTGTTCACCAAGAAATCTTCAAGAGTAATAAAAGAAAGGAATAGTAGTGTACTAAAGAGCGGACTTATTGCTAAATCAATATTTAACAGTCTCCCCGGGCACTTGCACTCATTGCTCCCTCCTCACACCGGCCCTGTAGGTGTAAGTATAGTACAATGATTATGAGTGTGCGTTGTTACCTAACATTAATAACGTATGTTATGGCGACGCTTTTCAGTATTTTTTTATTAGGTCAAATTAGCGTGAACTTTCTTGATTGGTAGTGGAGCTGTACAGTAATAATATCTAGTACATTATTGTTCCTACATTCTGTACAGAGATGTTATTTGAGTGATTACGGCGTACAATTGGGGGCGCTGCTGTCGTGATGAAGACATCATACAATAATAAGAAAAAAATATTTTATATAGGTAGGTATCCCTATTTAAATAATAAAAAAAGACATCGTAAGATGGGGCAGGAAAAGAAGAAGATTCTGGCACGACCACGTGGAGAGAATGGAAGATAACAGACTTCCACACGTGGTGGCTAATAATATACCAGAAGGCAACCGCCAACCAGGAAGACCAGCAAAGAGGTGTCGAGATAGATGGAGTTCGTTGTCCCAGGAGACCCCTGTGCAAGAAACGGATCTCCGGATCTAATGCAAGATAAAGAAGAAGAAATTAATCTTTATTTTCCAAAAATCATGAAGATTTACAAAATGAGACAATAGTGGTGTACTAAAAGGCGGAGTTATTGCAAAAGCAATATCTTACAGTCAACCCGATGCGTATACCTAAATGCGTGACATCAAGGCTTTAGGCCCAATATCACTGAGACAATTTTTGGAAACGCCACCAAGCATGCTACAAGTCGAATATTTTACGCATGCGACATCTTTCGACCTATTTCACAGTCTGGCCTTGTAGCATGTAAGGGTGCCTTCCCACGACAAGTGAATCCGGATTCGTACGCGAATCTGGATTAATCCCTTCCGGATGGATGATTTCGTGCACGGGGTATGGGGAAATAGTTCCCTATTTTTATAATAATATAATAATTCATTGTATTAATATTTTTAACTTTTTAACTTTAACGTTGTAAATTTTGAAAATATCTTGAGTCCGTTGAAGCAATAAATAAATAAATATATAATATAATAAATAGATAATAATAATTATCTCTATCATACTGTTGAATATATACTAATTCTGTTTTTGTGTTTAAAAATTAGATCGATCAGGTACGAGAATAAATTATTGTCTTTACACCAATATTAATTGTAATTTAGTAAAAAAAAAATAAAGGAAAGCATTGCCTGCGGCATTAATTAAACTTGTTTGTGGGTGATATTTTTTAAAGTTTGTCACACGGAGTTTTTGTATCTTGTATCACGCGTTATTTTTCAACACCGGTTTTTCTCAAATTAGCTGCTAATCTCTCTCAGTCCCGTTATGGGCCCGCTACACGCTCGCGAGTCACCACGACCTTTTGGTGTTCATTCACTCGCGAGCGTGTAGCGGGCGCATTATGTGTCGGGGTGTACATTATATTTATTTTGTACGGGAAAAAATGTCTGCCATAACTGGAAATTAGAGAACCCATTAAATAATTTATTTATTTATTTTAATATTATTAATGTCGATATTATCAGAATAAAAGAATACCGGCCCAGTAACAGTGCAAAAATTGTGCTGTTTCAGGTCCGTGGTATTAGAAAAATATAATGATTGGTACCTTAAACTTTTTTTCATTTTAAATAAAATTATAATTTCTTTATCATTCGTGTGTTATTTAGACTAATAGATTAGGTACATAATTTTTGAAGGGAGACATTTGAAAGATTGGCATCATACTGATAAAATGCACCACATGGACTTATAATTCGATGTAACGAAATTCCAGAAAAATTAATTCAATAAATAATAAGAAAATATAATGTTCCCCACTCTATGGCAACTGGGGAATCTAAATTTATACATTATTTATTTTGATTTTTATTTTTCGAATCATGCGGGTATCTGCATCTCTTTCACTCTCGTTGTATATTGTAACAGTACGAAACCCATAAGCATATTGCTCAAAATAAATAAACCCCACAAAAACCGTACAAAAGCCACACAGGATTTTTTTTAGGGATAAAAGCACAAATCTAATTGAATTTTGTAAATAAAATTAATTGTATCGATTAGTATTCGAGTAAATTATATTTGGAACTAGAATAGATTAAAAAATACGAATAAGCAAGCGGATCTAAAATGGGATAGACAATGATTTCAACATTTTATAAATAATTCATCTACTGAAATCCAACTAAAAAGTTTAAGCTTTTATTATTTGAGGATTTTTTATTGGTTTTTAATCATCTGTAGACCATATTTAAGGCACTTGGAATCGTCAGGTTTACAAACACAAAATCAAATGCAATAAATCAATAAACACAAAAAAAAGAATGAAAGCAATAAACACATAGACAATACAAAACTATAACACATTTGTGGTACAATTTAATGCAGGTCTGGATGTAAATTGTCCAGAACTACATTAAGTACGTCATATTTCTGAAGGGTTTTTGTGTTTTTTGGGGTTCATACTACATCATCGTAAATACTCCTATGGGTTTTTCTTCGGAAACCGTTGTGTATACACGCGCTGAAACATGTAAGTAGGGTTGTCAACATTTTTTCAGCTGATTATTCCATCTGCATCAATAAGTAATTTTAAAAAGTTATCGGAAGCCTGGTTGCTAACGCGCTCGATCCTCGATGCCGACATACCCCACTTCACGACACAAGCTTTTAAGCTTGTTATGAAGTGTACAAATATGTATCAGGGTGTAATTCGATAATTTTATGAAAATAAAAGAAAACATACACATTATCTTATTGTTCTTGATATCAGTTCTTAACTCTTTTTTTGTTGCTTCCTTCATTATCCCCTCCTTTCTTCCTCTTCTTCTTCCTCTTCCCATGCTTCCTCCTTCCCTACCATAAATGTTTTATAGATATAAGATATATATTTTTAACTATGTTTTGTAATCTATTTGTTTTGCGTGTGTGCTAATTGTGAACGGATGTAATTGGTCTTGTGTATTGATATTTTTGTATTAATGTACCTGTCAATGTTTGTTTTTGTGACTGTATCTGTTCCATGTGCAATAAATAAATAAATATCTACTTGTCTATTTAAATAAAAACTGTCATTTTATGAACTGCTTGAATTTTATAATATTTTTATTTGCTAGAAAAGTGTGGTTTTCTCAATTTTCAAATTAATGTAAATTACACACTCATTCGTCAGTCGAAAACTGCAGGCAATGATATAATTCTTAAACTGCGTTTAAATTTTACAAGTGAAGCGGATTTGGTTGATATTTTCTTAGTTTTAATGTTGCCAAAAAAAAATATATAGTATTTTGCGATCCATATATTTCTTGCAACTCATTTTCAATATTATTATTATACTCTAGTACGGTTGACAACCCTCGTTGTTAGTAAATATATATCCGAAAATATATCGAATAATAATTATTTTTATTGTAAAATTGTTACAAAAATATACAAATTACCCGACTAGCAAAAATTACAACACGTTATTTTCAGTTAATGTAGGTAGCTACATGTTATCAATTTAGTATCATATTCTTGTATTATGTATTTTTGTACCTATGAATAACTTTTGAATCAGTATTAATTTACAGTAAGTAATGTTAAGAGTATGCATACCGACATATCAAAAATTTCTAAGAACGGGAGACCTTCTATCTCGACAACCGTTATTAATTATGCTTTGGAACAAAATAGGGTAGATGCATTGAACCTTTATATAACCGTATATAACCGTAAAAGATTTTTTATATCTTGTATAGATTTCTCAAAAAAATGGAAAACACCTCTGATCTTTTTTCCGAAAGACGGAAACTCGTTTCCTGAAAGTCGTTGAGTAAAATTTTTTTTTGTACTGATAATATGCATTAAAACCTAGGGAATAACCGTAAAAGTTTTTTGATAGACGCAAAATTAACCTCAAAAAATTAAAAAAACGCTATTTTTACCATTTTATCATGCGATTGTCACGCGATTTTGAACCTTAATGCCGTGGGAAAAGACTGACGTCATTCCTGGTGCCAATTATATAGGTAATACCTACCGATTCGGTATAATACTTTAAGTAAAAGTTAATGTCGCCGCCACACGCTTGCGAGCGTCTACGAGTTTTTTGCGTTCATGAGTAAAAAGGCGTCAACGGTCTGTTACGTAAACGAGCCAAGACAAACGTTCCATCCACACGCCTTTTTACTCATATACACAAAAAACTTGTGGGCGGCGACAAATGGAATATATATGTATTACGTTTAATAGTTATACTATAGAAAATGAAGTAACGTAATAAGCTAATAGGTACCTACATAAATATATACATAATTATATTTTTTAATAAAACGTTTTTTATTTTGTGAGAATCAACACACACACACACACACACACACACACACACACACACACACTCACACACACACACACACACCCTCACACACACACACACACACCCTCACACACACACACACACACACACACACACACACACACACACTCACACACACACACACACACCCTCACACACACACACACACACCCTCACACACACACACACACACACACACACACACACACACACACACACACACACACACACACACCTCACACACACACACACACACACACACACACACACACACACACACACACACACACACACACACACACACACATAATTATATTACACATTTTGTAATTATCAAACTATAAATTAACATTAAAATAATTGAAAAAAAAGTATAATTTTAATTAAAATACATTTTAAAATAGAAAAGAAGAAATAAAATTAAAAAAACTGTCTGTTTGGGATGTTTCCTAAAGAAATATCTACGTATATGTATATTGGATTCAACACTTGTATTGCAAGTTATCCAAACGCTATGGATTAGACGGATTCATCTGGATTCATCAAGGCGTGTCCGCGGATTCACAGGCAACCTATTTCCCACGATCCGTGCACGTCTGCGATATCACGTACCGCCATACAAATCGCTATGAAAAAGTCTGTAGATTCACGGACTCACTCCTTCCCACGGCATGCGAATCTACGGACGAAGCAGGATTCACCTTCCGTGGGATATAGCCATAACATTTCACAGTCTGGCCTTGTAGCATGTAACATGTAGCATGTACCATGATATGAAAATTCTATGGCATTTACGGTAATGTCTTTACACTATGCTCTTGAATTCACTCATAAAAAAATCGTGTAAAAATTCAAATGTCGAACGTGCGTAGTTCAAACATTCGCCGCTGTCCTTCAACATTTTGCAGGGTTGTGCCTTGCCTACCTAACACAATAGGTACTTTGCTCCTTGTAGATACCTTTGACACTATACAGGGCTGTCAACTTGATGATAATTTATACAAGCCACGCAGCCGTTACAACTAATTTATAATAATAAGTTTGTATTTCAAATGACAATTTATAGAACACTCCTTTCAATATAACGCCGTTCTATTGTTTCGTTCTATACCAATGAGGTACGAATGTTTAAATTTAGAACACTCTCAATTGTTTTAATAACATTATACCTATTACATTTTGACTATTAAGAGTACATGGTTGGCACAGTTGGTTAGAGCGTGGACTTCCAATAGTTATAGAGGTTCGAATTTCAGCACTGCTGACCACGTATCTTCTGCAATTCTACCGATAGCTAGTTCGACTAATACGTAGCTAATTCGACTGATTTCAGGACTTTTCTTTAGTTTTGAATTCTTGCCATGGTCTAATCATTTTGGTAAGTACCTTATACATACATACATATCCACGTCCGCTCCCTATGTGGAGCATGTGGTCGTCACCCAGTTTTTCCAGGCTTTTCTGTCCTGGGCCAACTCCGTCGGCTGTTCCCGTGTAATTCCAGCCTGGCGCAGCTCTGATGTGTACAGCCTCTGGATGGTCATTGCAGGCCTGCCCAGACGTCTGTTGCCTTCAGGGCGATATTGGAGACAGCTGTTGTTAAAATGCTATCAGCGAGCAAACGCAGAATGTGCCCAAGCCAGTTTACCCTACGAGTCTGTATCACTTGGGTGATAAGTGGCTGCTATGTTCGACTCGGTAAGTACCTAGTTATATATATCGTTCCATGGACTTCGTCAGGGGGGCAGGGGGACAGCTGCCCCCCCCCCCCCCCTAGAGATTAGAATATGTATATATTTTTCCATACTTAATTATAAAATATCACAAAAAATCACATTATTACCACACGTTTTCTCATCATGTCATAAATTTTCACGAAAATCCATCAAAATACAATTATTTCATGAAAAGAATTGCCTACGGCGCTTTTCACACTTTTTTCATGCTATATCGAATTATTATTTTTTTGTTGCCCCCCCCTAGCTCCGAGGCTTGCGACGCCCATGTATCGTTCTATTTCTGAGTTAATTCCATACAAATTCTCAATTGGTATCTATTATGAATACACAATTGACAAATTAATAAGATAATTTAAAAGATTAGAAAGTCTAGCGCTTAATTCGAGCTTCCACCACGATACAATTAGAAGATAGTACAGTAGATTTCTTCACTACTCTATCTCCCATGATCTCTTTATCGAGTTATCAAAAAAGGGGAATGAAATTTATAATTAAAATTAACGATCAGGCGTTCTCTTCTTCATTCAATGGGTAGATCTTATTCGAGATCATTGTTGCATAAAGTAAAATTTAAATTTTATTGTTTAATAGTTGGTATAATGACAGGGGGTTTTAAATTGATAGTACCTACATATAATCCTTCACTCGGTAGTGCAGTGGTTAATGAACATAAGTTTCAGATTCGAGTCTTTACAATCAAATCCTGGAAGTTCCAAAAAATATTGAAAAACAGTTTTTTTTGTTATAATACGGAATCCTACTTATTTTGGATACGTTTCACATTAAAATACATCCAATGCCGGAAAAAAGTTTTTTTGTAAAGTTTCATATTTGTTCCGATGGCGTTTAACGTGTTTTTACACACAGCGCGACGATGTCTATTTACCCTACTTTTTGACATTCACATTCACACAATACCTACAGCATTCAATGGTTAACCCACTATTAGGAAATACCGTGGATGGTCTCGTTTTAAGTAAAAGAAATCGGACAGCGTGTATGACGAATTGCATGAATGTGACGGAGGCAAGGAGTGTGTTAAAAAATTGGGTGATCTAGCGTTCTGTCCTCTCCGCCTAACCCGCAAGATAGAAAATAAAATTTCAGAAAAATGTCTTTTAACTCTTTGAGACCTTCGAACAAAAATAAACACGTCTCTCTAATATTGTTTAATTTCCTTTAATAAGTGGAGTAAGTAAGGTAGGTGAAGGGTACAAGTCCCGTAAATGACGGGTGTTTACTCTCTGCAGAGTAGAAATAATTTAATATGATTTATAACTGGAAGTCATCTCGATTTAATTATTAAATTATCAAAACTCACAATAAATTGTGAAAAGTAATTTTATGAAAGTTTATTTTAAAAGGCAGTGGACCCATTAGCGATAGCTGGCTAGCCCTTCTACAATAATAATCTGGGGTGACCATCCGTTTTATTTCTTTATAAATAAATAAAAATAAACTTTATTGCATAATGTTGCTTAGTTTTTCGGGTTAACCGTGTGTAGATTAACTTGATTGACGTTTCTACACTGACCACGGTGCACTAGTTAACACTCCGCACTACACAATCACATTTCTCATACATTTATCCGATGAGGAAGACATCAGTAAGAGTGTCGAAACGTCGATAAAGTTAATCTACACACGGTTCACCCGAAAAATTAAGCACTGCGAAAACCTTCAATATTTATTACATATTATACATAACTACTCGTAAAACATTTTGTAAAGAGTGGATTTATCAATATGTATTACCTATTGGAAATCTCTTCTAATCAAAAGTACTATGTTAAAATTTCAAGCAATAAAAATACCATGAAAAATGTTCGATAGGGCTAGCTAATCGCAAGGTTCTCCCAGTTCAAGCTAACTGCAGTAAAATTACATAGGTACAATAAATTAAACAAAAATAGAAAAGAACACCTATAAGAATAGGATAAATAGGTACTTATCTGAAAATATAACATCTGGGTGCCTAATTTCAAATCTCACTGAATTTTACTAATTCAGTCATGATACTTTCTTCCTCATTTCTGTTATATGTAATTTCATTACATTCGAATTGTCATAGAATTTATAAGTAACTTTTTGTTTGATTGACTGAAATTCCATTCTATTCTCCGGCATTCACTCCACATGCACAAACTATTTCCACTTTTTCACTTTAATCCTAGAAACACTCGTCCTAGATAAACTTACTTTTTATTCCATCATTCAGATTTTTTTTGTGTACCTTTCGTGTTATTGTCACCCTATTTCCAGAATTCGTGTCCCTCATCTCCGTCAACAAAACATTGTCTTCCCTTTCTTGTAACCTTCTGCCCCTGTTAGCTGTTAGCTGTTAGGCATCAAAACAAAGTAATATAAATCGTCGGCCTAACTATTCGTTTTAAATAATGACTCGCACCAACTATATACCAGTAGATACCGCTATATAGAGTACAGCTACCCACCTACTTTCTTGCTATCTTTCTGGACGCCATGTTTGGAAGAAATTAGGTAGGTACGTTGAGATCTACTCAATTCCTTTAACTTTTAATTGTATTATTACGTTCCTATTTCTAATATTTTGTCAAATCAAAATTTTTATTCGTCACTATCAGTCGTATCTGGGTTTGGAAGGGTTAACAAATACTGCTTTCATGTGATATTTTTATAATATTTTTTTAGCTAGGTACCTACTAAAAAGTCAATGCTAAGGTTAGGTTAGGCCAGCTCTGTGTGTGTTTTGAATTCAAAATTCTTAAATTTCTTCTTCCAAATCAGTCCCTCAATGCTGAGGATCGTGACCTTCATGCGGTACTTCTCTCAGCAGTCTGGCCCACCCTGGTCTGTCTTCAGCCCGCCGCAATGATTCTGCAAACGTCGTTCCAATGGATATATATCGTTCCATGGACTTCGTCAGGGGGGCAGGGGGACAGCTGCCCCCCCCCCCCTAGAGATTAGAATATGTATATATTTTTCCATACTTAATTATAAAATATCACAAAAAATCACATTATTACCACACGTTTTCTCATCATGTCATAAATTTTCACGAAAATCCATCAAAATACAATTATTTCATGAAAAGAATTGCCTACGGCGCTTTTCACACTTTTTTCATGCTATATCGAATTATTATTTTTTTGTTGCCCCCCCCTAGCTCCGAGGCTTGCGACGCCCATGTATCGTTCTATTTCTGAGTTAATTCCATACAAATTCTCAATTGGTATCTATTATGAATACACAATTGACAAATTAATAAGATAATTTAAAAGATTAGAAAGTCTAGCGCTTAATTCGAGCTTCCACCACGATACAATTAGAAGATAGTACAGTAGATTTCTTCACTACTCTATCTCCCATGATCTCTTTATCGAGTTATCAAAAAAGGGGAATGAAATTTATAATTAAAATTAACGATCAGGCGTTCTCTTCTTCATTCAATGGGTAGATCTTATTCGAGATCATTGTTGCATAAAGTAAAATTTAAATTTTATTGTTTAATAGTTGGTATAATGACAGGGGGTTTTAAATTGATAGTACCTACATATAATCCTTCACTCGGTAGTGCAGTGGTTAATGAACATAAGTTTCAGATTCGAGTCTTTACAATCAAATCCTGGAAGTTCCAAAAAATATTGAAAAACAGTTTTTTTTGTTATAATACGGAATCCTACTTATTTTGGATACGTTTCACATTAAAATACATCCAATGCCGGAAAAAAGTTTTTTTGTAAAGTTTCATATTTGTTCCGATGGCGTTTAACGTGTTTTTACACACAGCGCGACGATGTCTATTTACCCTACTTTTTGACATTCACATTCACACAATACCTACAGCATTCAATGGTTAACCCACTATTAGGAAATACCGTGGATGGTCTCGTTTTAAGTAAAAGAAATCGGACAGCGTGTATGACGAATTGCATGAATGTGACGGAGGCAAGGAGTGTGTTAAAAAATTGGGTGATCTAGCGTTCTGTCCTCTCCGCCTAACCCGCAAGATAGAAAATAAAATTTCAGAAAAATGTCTTTTAACTCTTTGAGACCTTCGAACAAAAATAAACACGTCTCTCTAATATTGTTTAATTTCCTTTAATAAGTGGAGTAAGTAAGGTAGGTGAAGGGTACAAGTCCCGTAAATGACGGGTGTTTACTCTCTGCAGAGTAGAAATAATTTAATATGATTTATAACTGGAAGTCATCTCGATTTAATTATTAAATTATCAAAACTCACAATAAATTGTGAAAAGTAATTTTATGAAAGTTTATTTTAAAAGGCAGTGGACCCATTAGCGATAGCTGGCTAGCCCTTCTACAATAATAATCTGGGGTGACCATCCGTTTTATTTCTTTATAAATAAATAAAAATAAACTTTATTGCATAATGTTGCTTAGTTTTTCGGGTTAACCGTGTGTAGATTAACTTGATTGACGTTTCTACACTGACCACGGTGCACTAGTTAACACTCCGCACTACACAATCACATTTCTCATACATTTATCCGATGAGGAAGACATCAGTAAGAGTGTCGAAACGTCGATAAAGTTAATCTACACACGGTTCACCCGAAAAATTAAGCACTGCGAAAACCTTCAATATTTATTACATATTATACATAACTACTCGTAAAACATTTTGTAAAGAGTGGATTTATCAATATGTATTACCTATTGGAAATCTCTTCTAATCAAAAGTACTATGTTAAAATTTCAAGCAATAAAAATACCATGAAAAATGTTCGATAGGGCTAGCTAATCGCAAGGTTCTCCCAGTTCAAGCTAACTGCAGTAAAATTACATAGGTACAATAAATTAAACAAAAATAGAAAAGAACACCTATAAGAATAGGATAAATAGGTACTTATCTGAAAATATAACATCTGGGTGCCTAATTTCAAATCTCACTGAATTTTACTAATTCAGTCATGATACTTTCTTCCTCATTTCTGTTATATGTAATTTCATTACATTCGAATTGTCATAGAATTTATAAGTAACTTTTTGTTTGATTGACTGAAATTCCATTCTATTCTCCGGCATTCACTCCACATGCACAAACTATTTCCACTTTTTCACTTTAATCCTAGAAACACTCGTCCTAGATAAACTTACTTTTTATTCCATCATTCAGATTTTTTTTGTGTACCTTTCGTGTTATTGTCACCCTATTTCCAGAATTCGTGTCCCTCATCTCCGTCAACAAAACATTGTCTTCCCTTTCTTGTAACCTTCTGCCCCTGTTAGCTGTTAGCTGTTAGGCATCAAAACAAAGTAATATAAATCGTCGGCCTAACTATTCGTTTTAAATAATGACTCGCACCAACTATATACCAGTAGATACCGCTATATAGAGTACAGCAACCCACCTACTTTCTTGCTATCTTTCTGGACGCCATGTTTGGAAGAAATTAGGTAGGTACGTTGAGATCTACTCAATTCCTTTAACTTTTAATTGTATTATTACGTTCCTATTTCTAATATTTTGTCAAATCAAAATTTTTATTCGTCACTATCAGTCGTATCTGGGTTTGGAAGGGTTAACAAATACTGCTTTCATGTGATATTTTTATAATATTTTTTTAGCTAGGTACCTACTAAAAAGTCAATGCTAAGGTTAGGTTAGGCCAGCTCTGTGTGTGTTTTGAATTCAAAATTCTTAAATTTCATCTTCCAAATCAGTCCCTCAATGCTGAGGATCGTGACCTTCATGCGGTACTTCTCTCAGCAGTCTGGCCCACCCTGGTCTGTCTTCAGCCCGCCGCAATGATTCTGCAAACGTCGTTCCAATGGAATCCGTCACCTGGTCGGACCATCGAACCTTCAACTCAGCCAGTCATTATTATTATTTTTTCTAAAATGTCTGGCTGTCATCTTATAGTTTGCCCAAAGAAACCAAGCAACAGATCCAAAATTCATAATGGTCGATCTAAAAAAATCATAATGTGAATTCAGATTATCAATACTGGGAGGTAGATATTTCAGATGTGTGAGGCCTGCCTTATATTGACCAATTAAATCGGAATTTAGAAGCATTTTTTTACGTATACCGTTCCTACATTCTACTTATATGTGATTGGATAATCACTATTGACCAAACAATATTTCAATCAGTTGGAGTTATTGATTTTTATTTTATTTAGGATATTTATTATTAATGAAATTAATAAATCGTTAATACACTTCTAATGGGATGTCACGCAATTAATTATTATGGTTATTGGAATGTTCACACATCTTAAGCTGGGTCTAATTATTCCAATGATGCAATCAGATCAGACACTTAAAATATTTCGATACCACCTACGAAGTTTCTAAGTACTTCAAGAGCTAATTATTGATTCATCGATTTTATTAGTAGCCAAATAACTCTTCCACATATGTACTTACTGGGGACACGTATATTGAAATCTCGAATCTTTGAACTTTTCAGGTCCCAGATGTTTTGGTATAAACACAAGGTTGCCGCAAGGCGCCCACAAAATTTGGTACACATGAAGTTAGCTGCAAATATTGTAGCAACTGCTAGGAGTCTAATGAGAAATAGCGGAGATAGGAACCACCTATCATTATTTTTTATACTTACAAAATTTGTGCTAGGTGGCTCCTATCGCTGCTGTTTCTCACCTAAAAAGTTGGCGAAATCTAGCATTATATTATTTTATAAGTTGGAAGCGACGACTCATGCTGGTAATTTCAAAATTTCGTTTTTTTACCACCGTCCTCCCTTCCGCTCGAATTTTTTTTAAGACACCATAATCATAGACTATACGCGGAGACATGACTTTGCCAACACACTTCTCAGTATTATCAGCCAGAAGAGTCTACATTATTATCATTCATGATTCACATATAAACCCCTCAGCCCAATACTGGGAAATATTCACCTATCCAGATATCACGGATATCACAGGATTATAGGCTCGGATGCTCAGATTGTCCCTTTCTTGTAAAGTATTATTAGTGGCAGTTAAAGGAAGGCAGTGCAATAGTACTCTTGATAGCTTAAAATAATATGCTTTTTCTAGCCCAATTTTTCCTTGCAGACTTATCGACCACGGTGCGGTTCAGTTTGTTTTTGTGATTGATAAAAAAAATGTCACTTGTCTAAGACCGCTGCTCTAAAAAAATGGACAATAATTAGTTCATAATTACAGTTTTTAAAAAAACTAGAATTAATGACGTCGCTATAGAAATTCTTCAGCTTTCAGTGCCTGAAGAAAATCTTTACTTTTTAAGTCGAACATAAAATTGGAAGGCTTTTTTAGATGTTTTTTTTTTACGACTAATTAATCGATGGCGATAAAAAATAATGTAATGGTTCCCTCGCCACTAATTCGTGATGCTCCCTCCTCATAACTCCACACTACCACAATAAGCTTTGTAAGCAGACGACTAGGAAGATTACAAGAATTTCAGTAAAGAAATCACCACAAACCGCGTCCTCAGACTAGCAATTTAACTATACGGAAAGTGAAAGAGGCAGTATTTCAATAGATGTTAGAAATTTTCCCCGTTCTTAATTTTTTTTTCCAAAATTGAGGGATTTCAGACTTCAAAATTGTTAGCAAGTATAATTTATTTAGACTTTTGGTGAACAAAATACAGATATATGTTAACGTTGCGAATAAAAATCAAAACATTTGTTCACTAGGGCGAGCTTATCGCAGTGCTGTGATCTCTGACAGCTAATCCTATTAGGATGTTCTTGAGCAATCAATTAAATTCAATTTAGTAAGTATTTCCTTTCATAAATATCTATAAATTACCTAAAAATATAGTGTTTTTATTTTTTATCAAGTACAAACAATTTTGACATTCAAGTAAGTCATAACAATTCAGAGTCTAAGCTTAACAAAATACAATATTTGGATAGTTGAAAGCAATACTTACAACATTACAAAAATTAAAAAAATCTAAAATGGTGAAAATTTATCATCATCAACGAATAAACCAGCAACAATGCAACATTATAAAAATAAAAAAATACAAAATGATGAAATTACATTCAAGTAAATTTGAGCTGAAAATCCGTATAAATTTCTAAACAAGTATAGGTCTTTGATAGTTAAGATTGACAATGCAGGGCCGCCATCAGGCCATCACCACAGTTTGATTGCCGCGGTTGCCGAAAGTTAAGCCCCCTTTTTAAATAGCTGCCGTTTATTTAGTGTCACTTTTGTTTGTAGTTATAAATGCAGTAATTAACCATTCAGGCCGCATTGTGACCGCGAGACATTCCTTAAATACCACTTTGTTTTGTGATATTATTCATAGTAGGCCCTGGAATTCAGAAGCCAATTAATGTTGAGGATTCTTTCTCAGAAGGGTTGAACACCTCTGTCCTCCATAAACAAATTAAATGTCATTTCTTGCAAAACCTATATTTTAGATATAACTTGTATTCTAAAAGGCATGCTATAAACGGGAAAAAATAAAGTCTGTCCACGGTCTATTTCCAAAAAAAAAAAGATCTTCACTCATGATACTCGTAAAAAACATATTAATTTAATGGTTCAATAATAAATAAATATCCATTTATGGATATTCGTCTGAAATTCTGTTGTTTATGCATTTTTAAATATTCGTGTACTATATACCTACTATAAAGTAAAGTCTGATTTTTGTAAGTATTCGCATAACTCCCACATTTGACGATGGATTGCTGTGAAAATTTAAAATAACAATTGTGATAATTTTAGAGAAAAAGTTTTTCCTGAGAGATGCCATGATGATGAGGGGATCCAAGGGTTGTGTGGGGTCGAGTGTGGTATCGTATGAAAGGGCGTTGGAAAAGAAATTCAGATCTTAAGTCTATAAAGAATGCCGGCATGGTTTGTTAAATTTGCCGTTGCGAAGCACGAGTAACTCAGCTAGTATTTAATATAAAAAAATGTTCTTTTAGTATTCTGTGATTGAGGTTACGGTTATATTACATGCTTCACTTTTGAATGGATCACCGGTATTATAAATCAAGGGATTCCTTCATCCCTAACAATAGGTTGAGATACGACAATCGTATAGTGATTGCGTCACTTCTGTGTTTTAGACGGTTCATCAATGAATGAATCCGTAAAAATGAACCATGTAATATTGGCAACAGCTAGCAGAGATCGCAGTATTGCTATAAGCTCACCCTAGTGAACGGCAAATATAAAATATATCTCTACAATACCTTTTCACATTTCCATCAATACAATTTTGATTTTAACCCCACAACTGCCATCAATCCACTCTCATAGCACAAGCACGATGTTGTAATATTTGTAAAAATTATAGCAACATGAATTCCTCCTCATGTTTCACCCTTTATTTTCATTGCGAAAGCAATTAACTTCTTCAAACCCCATCAATCCATGTACTTATCATGCCATGTCTTGTCGTTCATCATCATTCTAGTCTAACCTTTCAACACCCCTTTCTATCCCTTACTCTTTCTATACTTCTCGTTCTCTTTTTAACAGTTTTTTTTGTGAAATACCTATTGGTTTGTTAAGTATTTTCATTTTTATATTTTTAGTATCTGTATTTTAGTTTTCATCCTTTTTTTATCTTGTTTTATAATATTTGAGTCTCATCGACCTTAAAATAGTATGTTTATTGTTTATTGTTTTGAATCATCCCTAGGCCATTTGCAGGCACTTGGACTCGTCAAAGATACATGTTGACAATAAATATACAGGGAAATTCAATGCCAATATAGTGTAAAAGGCTCTATTGGCACTTCGTCATGGTCGTAAAACTAGGTACATATTCTACAATACTCAATAAGCACATACAAATAAAATTAACAAAGAGATAATAATTATGGTAAGGTACAGATGTGACATTGCAGGACAGACCCACAATCAATTTCAATATCAGATAAATTTACAAGTGTTCATACTATAAAGTAGAATCCGTGGCAAGAGAGTGTAAAGAGCTCTATCTAATGGAAATTCCTTAGGGGTCTGCTTCCTAGGTGGTAGTTGGTGGGATCGGGCATAAATTCCCCAGAAATGGAGAATTTTATCTTGCAACTTATCATTACAATCGCCTCAATCAGAATTGAAAAACAGGAAAATCGGTCAAATAAAATTGAAAACAACAATTGTAATCAATTAAAACATTGAAAATGATTACATTGACCGCAGCGTTGAGGTATGGTTCCTACATAAATAAGACATAAATATTATTAAGTATTTATCCTTATCAATGTTAAATATTATTTTATAGATACAAAGAGGTATAATGTGTTTGTGTCGATACGCCGGTGGTATAATAGGTCTCGCCTGTTTTCCGCTCCCGGTAAAGAAGATAATAAATCGACACTCTAACCACTGTGTTGTCTCCTACACCGCAATATCCTCGTTCAGGTTTTAATTAAAATTATATCAATTCTATATAATTTATTTTATTTTACCAAATTAGAATTTGTCTGTATTTTCGCATGTATTGAATATTTACTTTAGTAAGAAGTCGATCTCTTTATGTTATAATCTATCCTAGTCTTAAAAAACTTTAGATTTCTTATTTAGAGTTTTTTAGATTTCATTTTTCATCATTCGGCACAATGGAAGACATTCACAACTTGTTTCCTGAGGCACTTCAATACCTGAGCTCTCACGGACTTAATCTCTGACTCTGGTCTCTCCAATGCCATACGATATACAATACATCATTTGAAACAACATAAGTCAGAGAAGTTTATTCTAGATTTCTGAATTTCTACGTGCTTTATTTCCTAAGAAAAATCCCCTTCAAAGTCATAACTCGTCATTGAAATCGCTTTTTCTCGAAACTTCTATT
Organism: Ceraclea dissimilis; assembly: GCA_963576895.1. Taxonomy (NCBI): domain Eukaryota; kingdom Metazoa; phylum Arthropoda; class Insecta; order Trichoptera; family Leptoceridae; genus Ceraclea; species Ceraclea dissimilis. The sequence goes on from OY756370.1 coordinate 16,037,393, forward strand.
CGATATTTTTTTTCTTCGGAGTAAAACTAATGAGTTAAATAAACTAAAAACTACTCAAAAAACAGAAAAGAATTATAAGACTAAGTATGTACTTACTTTTCCTTACGGTAATATTGTGTTTATCTAATTCGGGTTTTTTCGATAAAAAGTTAAAATCTCGAATAACTCCGCGAGACTTTGGACCAGGCAAAGTTTAGCTCAAAAGATTCCAAACACCTTGGACCTATAAATACGTAAAAAATACAATTTTCACACTTCGCAAAATTTTCATCTCGAATCTTTAGAAAAAAAGAAATTTGCGTTTTTTTTCTAAATATGACAACACACAATCCACACATTTCAGTGTTATATTGTTATGCCCCTGCCCCACGCTCGTGAGCCATCACGAGCAAATGGTGTTCATGAATAAAAAGGCGTGTGGACGGAACGTTTGCCTTGACGTGTACGTAACCGACCGTTGACGCCTTTTTACTCCTTACTCGTGAGCACCATTGGGTGCTCTACATTTTTTCCTTCCCATGTAAAATTTGCTTTTTGTGAGTCAACTTATGACAACAGTTTAAAAAAAATACACCCGTCATTTTGAAACTTCCTGTAAGTAACATAGGTATCACACAATAGATTACTAACACACGTCTGAAGTTGTTTATTTCACAATTCCTGTTATCTTTTTATTAACCACAAACCTTTACATGTTATTGTTAAATAATTATTTAATTATTAATTTTATCAGGTTTGTTAGGTTGGTATTATTAATCTCTTTACGATAAGTAAAAGTTTAATTTGGTTTGATATTATCAATGTCGTGTTGTCGTGCTTGTTTTTTTTATGTAATAACTGATAATGTTATCTCTCGGTCAACCCTATATGAAGTGCGGTGTTTTGTAAAATCACATTAAGACAGGACTCTTAAAATATCTGTAAAAATCTAACAGTGGTATCTCTAAAAAATCTATATTTCTAAAGAATGGCTGACTTATTGCTAAATCAATATCTTACAGTCACTACCATTAGCAGTAGTTGGTAGCGTATGGATACTTATAAACTATGTGAAATAGAATCCATATAAGTAAGACTATTTTTAATATATAGGAATGAAAAAAAAATGTTGAATAATTTTCTCCCGCTCTTTTCATATACTTAGTACCTACCTATTTTTTCCGAGCGTCTGGTAATAGTCACCTTTTTTTAATGGATGTGGCAAAGACATGAGACTCGGCAACTACAAATTTAAAGGTAAACCTCTGGCAGCGTCAGCAGTGACCCCATGAGTTTCAAACCAAAAACTAGACACTCAACTATATGACCCATCGTCGGGCCATAAAATTGTTACATGGCCCATCGATGGGCCATGTAATAGTCCCCCAATTAACACATATTCGTAAAAATTCAGTTTTCATATTATTCAGCAATGAGTTTCGACAAACATTCTTAATGTCATAAAAATGTTTTCACTAGTTTTTTTCCTGAAAAAAAAATGTCAACTCTAAGAAGTAATTTGAAAATGTGTAGGTATTCAAATTAAGAACATGGAACAATAATTGTACAACGAAAGAACACGTTCCACAAATTCAAACTCCTAGACGTCTATATTAAGACAATTAACATCACCTAGCACGGCATCAATCCATCCCAGTCGTCTCTACATTCTTCCAGTCATTCTTTCCCCCATCCACTCTCTCATTTGCATACACCAATGTTTGCGTCATAGAGTGCTCCTAATTACTATCACCATTAGGTACTAGGTGAATAAAGATACCTACTTTGTCGTAAGAGAGAGTTTCACGCTAGTAGTTGTAAAAGACATTGTGTACTATTGTAAAAGAAGTTGTGGACTATTGTAAAGGAAATACTGGACTATTGTAAAAGAAATTGTGGACTATTGTAAAAGAAATACTGGACTATTGTAAAAGAAATTGTGGACTATTGTAAAAGAAATTGTGGACTATTGTAAAAGAAATACTGGACTATTGTAAAAGAAATTGTGGACTATTGTAAAAGAAATTGTGGACTATTGTAAAAGAAATACTGGACTATTGTAAAAGAAATTGTGGACTATTGTAAAAGAAATTGTGGACTATTGTAAAAGAAATACTGGACTATTGTAAAAAAAATTGTGGACTATTGTAAAAGAAATTGTGGCCTATTGTAAAATGAATTCTGGACCATTTTGCTTAGATGAAATTTTTGCTCAAAATTTTCCATTTAGATTTTTACATTGTAGAGCATTTCATCGGGTCACTAATATTTATTTATTTATTTATTTATACTTTAATTGAACGAAATACAGCGAAGTGTTAACATAGCAAGCGATAGATGCTAAAACATTTGTTCACTAGGGCGAGCTTATCGCAGTGCTGAGATCTCTGCCAGCTAACACCAATTGCGAAATAAACAATACAATAATAATGCATGATTAAAAGTCGGTATAAATTCCAAGACTGGGAGGGCAGAAGGAATAGAAAAGATTAAAATGGACAATGTTAGGAGGTCGGTGAAAGAAGTGCATTTTAAAATGGGGCTTCAAAAACTGCAAGTTAGATAGAAGCCGGAATACAGTGGGAATATCATTCCACAAACGAGCACCATGAACTGTGAATGAGTGACTGAAGAAAGATGTTGTGTGATTGGGATTGCTTAGAAGACGTTCATGCGGTTGGACATAAGGCGAAGACCGCTGGATGAAACGAATTTTTGAGAAATCTATACAACACATAGAAAATCTTTTACGGTTATTCCCAAGATATAGGTTCAATGCATCTACTCTATTGTGTTCCAAAGCATATTTAGTAACGGTTGTTGAGATATAAGGTCTCCCGTTTTTAGAAATTTTTGAAATGTCGGAATGCATACTCTTAATGCACACGCAAGGTTTAATATTGTAGTTAGCATGGATACCAAATATTATTTTATCGTTAATTTTAGCATCAGTTTCACCTCTGTACAACCTTCGTAGGCGTGCGAATAAGTTCAGAAAGCCAGACACTCTATTAGCATGAGTAGTAGGTATAGTGACAATATTAGTATTATCACCGGCACCTTGCCTCCTGCATACAAATTATCTTTTAATTTAAACATGCTCGCTTGCATGCTACCCTGATACCATCAACGCTTAAATATGGTATGGATGGCAAGTCAAAGACTCAATGGGTGTTTTACCTTACTCCGTCTAATGAGACTTGAGCAATACAGCGCTGACTAGCAAACTTTGAACTGCTAGGTGCAATCTATACAAAACATACTGTAACTTGTGATAATTGTTATTGTATGAAACGTCTCTTGCAGGTTAGGCCGAGAAAACCGGACGCAAAACAGCATAGTGTAACAAACAATTTCGGAAACCTCTTAAAAATTATATCGCAATTATACTTTCTGGTTCAAAGATGTCGGGTTTATTGCCCCATGCTAATTTTAACCAATCAATCCGAGGCCCAATAAATGGGTAAGTACCTATATTTTTAAATGTATTTTTTTGCAATAGGTGGTACCGGCGGTACCACTTTGAATTATATTTAGCGCCATTTAGTGATTAGTGTTAAATCGATGCTACATTTCAAGGCCAAGATCAAAGAGCCTCTTACCTACAGCAGGACTGAAACCAAAAATACCCAGTCTTTAACATACATAGTAATGTCATTGATCAGATGCTCGGTGTGTAAACAGATTATAAGAGCACTTTTCTATTACATGACAAAAAAATACTGACATTACACTTATCGTACTTCAAATGCTGGTCGAAATATATTTTTTCATGTCTAAAAACACTAGAGGTACGTGGGTATTTTTTATTCCTAAAAAGAGAGAATTTGCAGACCATTCTAATAACGTAGTTTCATACAGGAAAGTGGTATTATTTTTCACCCTTCCAAACCCCCCAACTCTTTGCATTTAGACGTGTTCATCTCATATTCCTGGAAGAGTTAATATCACCACACAGCACTCACTCACATAGCGGTGAGAAATGTGATGCTTCAGTGTTATTATATGGAAAACTCTGTACTGGAAAATGTAGACGTGGATTCCTTGCGTAACGGTCTGCTCAAAATATTAAGATTCTTAAAACTTGGATTAGATGTTAAGTCGCAACAGAAGAAAGGAATATGAGTAGAAGACCCCCCGAATACATTGAAGCAGGCATAGATTTTGAAAGTTCGTCTTTTCGGACATTTATCAAGACGCGAATAGACCAACCTAGAAAGAACGGTAATGCTAGGCAGTGTACAAGGCAGGAGACCGAGAGGCAGATCGCCGATGCGTTGGAGCGACTAAGTGAGAGCAGCCACCAATACCATTCTGCACGAGGCCGCACATCTGGCCATGGACAGAGTAGGGATAACAAAGAAAATATCCATGGGAGAAGAAGTGATGTAAGGGAGCGCGGCTCCAAAAACCAAATAGCTTGACCATGTTGATCAGATGCTCAAGGAGGAACATGTTTTGAGTAAAAGGTATCGTAGATTGTGTATGACGAACTGTATGAATGTGACGGTGTCTATGTAAGGATAAGAAAGTCTGATAATTTGTTAGTATCACTGCCTACCCCAAAAGGGATGCGCAGTGTATAGAATATAATAGAAAAACATGTCATATTCCAAAAAAATGCTTAAAGTAAATGTTTGTAGATAGTATATAGTGTGGCATTGGAGAAACCAGAGTCAGAGATTAAGTTCATGAAAGATCAGGCATTAAAGTGCCTGAATGCCTGAAGTGCCTGAATGCTAAAAGTTTAAATAAACAATGTATGTATAAAAGGTGTTGTCCCGTAGTTCTGAACTGGCTAGAGTACCAATTAAAGTATGAAGTGTGAAGCGAAGCCACATACCTTCTCCAACCCTGGCGGAAGTACGTCGCCAGGCTGACGTTAAATCTTTATACGTGACTGCCCTACCAACTATCATACCTACGACACCATGCGCCACCAACTGATGGGTCACGAAGCGTCATTTCACTTCACTTGTTATCTTGTAGGCTTTCGCAGCGCGATGAATCCATATCTTCGTTGTTGGTTCTTCGGGTTTCCTTAATACCGCGTGTACTATCTTCAGGATGAAGTGATATTGAAATTTATCCTGAAGATGGCAGTAGTATCGCTGCCGAAATCTCGGTCATTCAACCATTCTACACGCAGTAAGAAAACCCGAAGAACCAACAACGAAGATATACTTACTTCACTCTTCTTTACCAGGAGTGGCACATATGTACATAGTTGATGTATTGTATGTATTGCAAACTGTCGCGGGACTAACTATCGGGGGACGAACTGCCGGAGAGACAAACTGTCGGAGGGACGGACTGTCGGGGGACGAACTGCCGGGGGACGAACTGTCACCGAACCAAAAAGAACACTCGAATTACTTTAGTTGGCTCGTGCGTGGTTAGTTCTTGTGACTTGTGACGGAAATAAAATCGTAATTTGCGTGGATTTCTGGTGAAAGCAGGTGATATTGAAAATACATATGTGGTTGCAAATTTGACCAGTATGAAAACTACACATAAGCAGATGACTTGCAAACTTGTTTAGTCATGATCCAGCTAAACCATTGGTTATGGACTACTCCATAGGTGGCGCGACGCAACAGGCTAAGTGTATATTGTAGGTATTCAATGCCATATTACATTTACTTACCTATTTTATTATTAGGGGTCGCCACACTTCACGTCGCTGAATGTCTTTCAGTCCAGCACTGGAATACCCACAGCTCAATTACAGTAAAGAATTTTATCATAACGCTAACGACATTAGGTTAGTACGTCTTCTACTTGACCATTCACATTTATAGTTTGAATATCAACAAATTAAGGATCTCGCGACCCAACTATGACGTCACAGTCATTTCCCACGACACTAAGGTTAAAAATCGCATGATAAAATGGTAAAAATGGCATTTTTTCTATTTTTTGGAGTTATTTCGCTTCAATCCAAAAACTTTTACGGTCATTCTCTAGATTTTTAAAATTTTACTCCGCGACTTCCGGGAAACGAGCTTCTGTCTTTCGGAAAAAAGATCAGAGGTGTATTGCATATTTTTTTTTGGGAAATCTATACAAGTTTTAAAAATCTTTTACGGTTTTTCCCTAGATAAAGGTTCAATGCATCCACTCTATTATTTTCTAAAGCATATTTAGACAGGTTGTCGAGATCTAAGTTCTCCCGTTTTTTGAAATTTTTGAAATGTCAATATGCTTACTCTTATATCAATATGGTTTGGAATTTAAGTGATCGCGGAAGAAAAATTGAGGGTGAACTGTGTGTGGGAAAACGGCAGATGTCCTGGCTAAAAAAATCTGAAAATGGACTTGAATCCATCCAAGAGTTCGGGAATTGTTCCGGTTAGCACAGGATTGAAAAACCCATACGCCAGTCTGAGAATAGACTCATAAGGACATTAAGGACCAGAGGGACGTCTGCCCGAGAGATGGGTAGATGAAATTCGAGAATTAGTAGGCGGAAGGTGGATACTGAGGGCCCAGGATCGGGGGGGAGGGGCGTGAAGATCATCAATGGAGGCCTACGTCTAGAAGTGGACCACAAGACGGCTGGACGATTGAGTGAGACACGGAAACTTGACTATAATTTGATTAAGAAAACAAAAAGTTCAGAAGGGCTGTTGCAAGTGTTGCAATCTTTAGATTTACGAGCAGAAAATTGGCTTTAGATGAATCAATAAACGTAAAACTATTATTAAAAAGCGATCGATTCATCAAGCAATGAAAGTCCAGTTCCAGTAGAGAACTGTATTGGAATCGAATCATAATTGATGAAGAACAAAGAGTCAATAAGGAAACAAAAGAAAGTATAACTGTTTACCTTTCATTAGTAGAAATAATATGTCATCATGGGTGACAAATACAAGACAGAGACGAAACGATATTTGTTATATTCTTCTCTCTCTATCTTTTGTTGCCCATTACGACTATTTTCTTCAGAATATATTGTTGTCCATCATATTTTGTGAATCTGTTCTTATGATTGTTAGTCTGTTTTCTCCGTACATTTCACATCAAAGAGTGTTGCGTTAAAAAAAATTATAACTATCAATATTGCTACTGGGTACTCGTGGGCATGGTCAATCAAACCAAAATAACCAAAAACCAAAGTAACCGTGACGCAAAGGGTCGCTAGCCTTAAATGGAGCTGGGCTGGGCATATTGCCAGGTGCCAAGACTCCCGATGGACTAAAAATATAATGGAATGGCAACCAATAATAACAAGCCGAAGAAGCGTCGGTAGACCCCAGCCAAGGTGGTCTGATGATGTTAGGAAATGTGCCGAAGGGAGATGGATGCAGTGTGCCCAGGACAGAGAGCTATGGAGGACCAAAGGGGAGGCCTATGTCCAACAATGGACCTTAGTGACTGCAGAAGAAGAAGATGAGAAAAAATAAATAGAAATCCATTTTTCGCCCCTGGAAAGAAGATACCTACCTACACTATCTATAAACTTCAATATTGCTTTTGCGATAAAATTATACAAAACTAATCACCAGGAAAAACAAAAAGCAGGCTCGCCCCCCTATTCTGACCCCTCGCACCCCCTGCCTCCCCCTTATCTTGATGTAAATGTCTTACGTCAGTTTTTCTTGTACTTACTCTCTCTCTACCTACCCCCTGCTCACTAATCATCATCACCCCCCTAACCCCCCTCTGCCCCCCACAACCCTTCAGGAGACCTGTGCCGTGTGTGATGGATTACATTGACGATTAGGGTGAATTGTGCTATGACGGGACAAGGGCGCTTGATAGCAAAGAGTATCGATGTGAGATTACAAAGTTTAAAAAAAAAACGAAAGTTTATCCTTGACTGATACAAGAAATTGAAATTGCCGGGGGGCTCCCTTAAGGCTAACCCTGGACCCACCTCTTAATAAGATTTGCCTAAGGGTGCGGGTAAAGAGGTCGCTATTAATGCGCCTGAGCTACCCGGGGATGTGGAGGGCCTTAAAAGCCAGCTGGATTTTTCTTCAATGATACAAGAAATCATCGAGTCTTTGGGACATGGGTGGAGGCAGAGCGCCCAAAACAGAGAATTGTGGAAGAGACAGAAAGAGGCCTATATCCAGCAGTGGAGGGAAAGGCGCTGAAAGAAAGATAAAAGAAAGACTTGGACGAGACTGAAGAAGGACGAATCAGGGTTGAATGCAGTGGAAATGAGGTCGATGAGAAGAATGTGTGGAAAAACACTAGGAGATTAGATTAATAATGAGGTTATTATAGAAACGAGTGACTACAATACGGCTGTTGTGACTAGAATGAAAGTGCATAAACTTAGATGGTTTGGACGTGTTGAGAGAATGAATGACGACAGGACTTTATTTGGATAAGCGAGGAGGTGTGAGGAAGCGCAGGCGTCTGGCACTGACCTGGACCGACCATGTCGACCGGACCATCAAGAATGGACGCATTCTGGGTGAAAGAAACCGGAGAGCGTGCACGACATATTGTATGAATGTGACGGAGTCTAGGAACGTGTGTACCTAGCTAAGGATAGGGCAGTTTGGCATTCTGTACTGAAAAAGCCAGGCTCTGTTACTCTTAATAAAGTATCGTCAAAATGGCTGCACACATGTCGACTTGTTGCAAAATATGAACGTAATTTACTTCATTTTCATCTCTCCTCTCAAGTCAGGAGTATGATTAGAAGGCAAAAACACGTGAGAACCGCCCCTGACCATCAGACGACTCCTGGGCGCCTTAATACCTACACACGTCCCACACACAATAATATACCTAGGTAGGCCCTGCTTACTTTCCTCTCCTGGGAATTTAGGTGACAGATATTTTTTCATACTTTGGTAGATTTTTCTCGTATTTTGCTGGTATTTTAGATTTATTTTATCCTATCCCCTACTATCGGGTCCTTTACGGGGTAAGCAGAGAGAACTGATCGCCAGACTTTCCTACCCTTACACACACTCCTCGCTTCTGTTACATTTATGCAATTCCTCATATTTACTCTACGATTCCTTTTACTCAAAACACGTCCGTCCTCGAGAAACTAATAGTCAGACTTTCCCTATCCTTACATACACTCCTCGTCTCTGTTACATTTATGCAATTCGATATACTAACTCTACGATTCTTTCAGCTCAAAACACGTCCGTTCTTGAACAACTTGTTTACATGTTCGAGCCAAGTGATTCATGGAAGGCTGCACTTCCTTGTACTTTTTCATTCGCTATTGTTATCATTTTATCATTCATCCTCTCAACATATCACAACCAGTGGCGGCTCGTGAAATTATTTTAGGGAGCGCATACTACTCGCAGCCGAGTAGAAAGCCTTATATATTATTTTTAATGAATCTGGGTTTATCGAAATAAACCCAATTACACGCTTAAGCGTAAGCTTGAAAAGCTTGTGTCGTGTAGTGGAGTAGGTCGGCATCAGGAATCGAACCCGCGCTTACTGGATTAACAGTCGAACGCGTTACCAACCAGGCTACCGACCATCTCAAAAAGATATTAATGTGTGTAGGTAGGTATATATAGTAAGCTATATGTGCAAGAGTGTGTTTAGGTATAGAGATTTTTGTCCTCTCTATCTACCCCGCAAGGGATGCGACGTAAAGGGATAAATAGAAATTGATCTGACTGTATCGTACCCTCGTCCCACGTCGACTGCAGACTAACAGTAATAAATTCCACAAAAATATTCGGCACTATTCCACTATCGCGGCCCCACCCGACCACGGAGGTGGCAGAAAAAGTCGTATAGTAGTCGTGTTTATTAAAAAGAATGTAGTAAACCTATAGTCAACCGTTGACAAAATATGAATAAAACCTACTAGGTATGTAGATACATTCATAGACAAGAAAAGGATTTTCCAACACTTCTTACTCAGCTGCGAGTGGGGCCGCAGTACTCTAAGAGTAACCAAGTTTCGACTCACACTGTACGAAAACCATATTATAAATAATAGTTGTCGAATTACGGTTCGATCTAATAAATCGATTGCTCATTTGCTATACGAGTATACATATTATGCTATGAAAATAATGTTAAAGTTTTGAGAAAATGTATCTTTATTTATTTAATATTTCAGTAACCTATGCTATAAAACCATTTACCTGCTCAATTTTTGTTCGATTGCACTTCAATTATTCTTAATACTATCGATATTAGTGTATTTATTCAACCTAAAATAGTGACTGACTTCAACTTGTAAACAATGAAAATACGCGCCAAATGTGTTGTGCCGTGTTCGACGCAACACAATATTAATCGGTTCTAACATTGTAGTTGCGTTAATTAATGTTAAAAACTTACCTACAAATAAATCATTTTTTGACCGGTGCGTCGCGAATCACGCATGTTCTAAATTATAACGCTGACTCGGGCACTGCCCGCCTCCGTCTCTTTCTAGCGTGTTAATTTCTCTATCAAACATACACTCTCTCCCTCATTTCACCGTTCGCGAAGGATTCGAGATTTTAGTACAAATATCGATATTTTTTTGTGCATTTGAAATTCTGCACGCGGCCTTCAATACACATGCGTGAGATTTACTCCACCTACACCGCACACATACACTATCACACTAGAGTAGTTTCACAGTAGTATGAGTACGCGTACGTGCAATATTATAAAGATGAATGTATGAGGTACAATTAATTTTTTTAACGTTTTCAATTTAATATTGATTTATTTATAGGCATATTCTTATGTTTAATGTGGCAGCGCAGTGCGCCTTTGCCTTTATCAGCGGCCGCGCGTGATCACAACCATCTCAATCTGTTCACTTTAATTCTAGTAACAACATCCGTTTTACAGTCTCTCAACTCTCTGAGCACTTCATTTCTTATGCTATCTCTCAACGTTTTCCAACATATTCTTCTTATCGACCTCATTTAAAATATAATTAACATTGTTTTTCAGAATATCAACATGCCTATTTTAAATACCTCAAAAATGTCGCCAATGGAAAGGTGCTTACCAACTTTCATCATCGAAAAAGAATGACCTCATTTTAAAAAGGTATAACTTTGGAACCATTTAGACGGTACTTTCACTGGACGGTAACGGATTAATGTACGTAAATTGTAACAAAATTATACCTTTTTAAAATGAGGGCATTATTTTCCGATGACCCTGTATTACATTTTGGTTTGTGTTTGCGGTACTATTTGTTAAGCATAAAAAACGTGGCAAAAAAAAACCTAAATAAATTTTAATAATTTCTGCGTTTTTCTGTCAGACCCTTGTTATAATTATTTGGGTACCCGTTGCAACGCCAAGATGGGGAGAGTGGGGTACTATGGAAAAAACGAAAAAAAAAATTGAGAGAAAAATCATTTTGTTTACTTTTCCACAACCTTTTTAGAGCGGCGCCAGAGCGTCGACTTTCTATTTAAAAAAAACACAGAAAGAGGGTAGATTCTTAGTATACCAAGGTGTTTTTGCAGTGATTGGCTCAGCGATTAATTTTTAATTAGAGATGTTTTTCTATACCGAAAGGGGATGAAACAAAACCATTTATCAGAATTACCCTTACAGGATCGGAGAGCCATCCACTCACCCACGATCCATTTATAAGGTGATGAGTTAACGATTTTTTTGTTTGTTTGTCTTTTTTAATTATCTTGAAGGTGATTGATTTTTTCCTCCGCTTCATTACGACTAGAAGGTAGGAACGTATTTATTTTACCGTTCAAATAACAAGAAACAATTTATTACTGTGTCGCAATATTTTTTTTTTCAACGTGAACGTAAAATATGTAAATCGATTTGCAGTGGGCGCATTTTTTTAATAGAAGTCCAACGGTCACTTGGCTCGACGTGTTTTGAGTAGGTAAACTGAATCGTAAATCTTGTAAAATGTGACGGAAGCACACGTGTGTGTGTGTGTGTGTGTGTGTGTGTGTGTGTGTGTGTGTGTGTGTGTGTGTGTGTGTGTGTTTGCGTGTGCGTGCGTCTGTGTTACATAAAATTTAAAATTAATTATGTACCTACTACGTATAATTCTTGTACTAGTTCTGCTTCCAAATTTCAAAAAAGGGTCATAAAAATAAAATAAAAAATTCGACAAAGTTTTTGAAAGAAGTTCATCTTGAGACCTTTATATAAAGCCTGGAAGCTAGCAGCCAGCCTGAGTTCCAGATACAACTTTTCCACAGGTTTTGGGCGGCAAGAGAATATGCAAATGTACAAGAACATAAAATCTGTCATTTTGTTCTTTCTGCCTGATGAGTACTTTACCTACCTATACTTTGTTCATATAGCGAGATATTGTATTTCATATTACTTGTATTTATATTTAATATACAAAGTTAATTGACTCCTCGTTTCCCGTTTCTGCATACCTTATATTAACTTCTGTCTTGGATGGAGTTGAGTTCCGCACCCCGCCACCCTTTATTCATACAAGAACATTCTATTCTATGTAGACTGTAGATACTATTCCACTGAATAAAGTAATAATGCGAATTCCTTCAGCTTCTGTTGTTTGTTGCTTGCGAATATTCTCCGCCAGAGGGCATGTGTGTAATATAGCGAAACAATAACCCGTGAGGTGTCTTCCGCCCCATTTTACCCCGTGTACCAATATACCCGACATTACCCTTTATATACTCTGCTTTCTACATACATTCAGAGATGTGAACTTACATTTAAATCACTGCTAATTTAAATAACAGGTAGCAATATTATTAAATCACAGTCACGATTTTGCTACATCTTGTGAATTAATAACAGATCTTTCACATCTTGTATAGATTTCAAGAATTAAAAATGCTTTAGGTAAAAGTTAAAGAAAAATGTTTTGGGAAGGTGCCAGGTTCAAACCCCAACGCTGGCGTTGTATTCCACACTTTACGATACAGGCTTTTAGCCTAGTGCAAAGTGTGCAGGATAGTAGGTATTTGGGTTTGTGTATGCAAGCCAGATCCTTAAAAAAAAGAGTCAAGGCAATTTTGAAACTTAAAGACACTGTAAATGTCATCATATTGGCGTCACGAATTGCTGAATATCCAATCGGTTTGGACATTTAAGTCAATCCTCTTTTTCGTTTGCATGCAATATCGTTGTCTCGCTTGAAATATTGCCGAAATAATTGCTATATATTGCGAAATAATGTTGATCAATACGATTTGCACGAGTTGCCGCAATTATTGCTCGAAAAATTGCTCATGTAAGCGCATTTTTCAAGAATATATACAGAGACGTCAGATTTCTTCACAGTCTGTTATTTTAAACATGTTATTTTTCAGAGAGACACAGAGACATCAGATTTCTTCACAGTCTGTTATTTCACACATGTTATTTTTCACTATAGGGTGACTTCTTTTCTAGATATTGTAAATACAATGAATATATGGCGAATTCGCGATCTGCTTTTTATTGGGTGACGCTTTTATTAGAAAAATTTAATACCTTTCTGTATTGTCTTTAAGAAAAAACCTGTAAAGTATATTGGTTTTATTGGAAATATCTGGGGATTGAGAGAAATAGAAATTTTACTAGAGACATAGAAAAAAACGTGCTATTCTATACTCCAGACTTGCACCATCCTTACTTCAATTTGTTTTTTATGAAAACTTCAGAGTTTATTAAGATCGTGGGAGCTCAGGTAGTGAAGTGCCTCAGGAGAAGTTATGTAGGTACGTATGTTTTCAATGGCGAATGATTGAATGCGAATGTTTGAGGCGAATGAATGGGAAATTCTTTTTAGAGAGAACCAACAACAAATAACAGTATTTTATTCTCCCAGGGCCTCCACTTTAGGATTCGAGGCGACCATCTAACATCGTCTTGCTGCATGCCCCGCTGTTTTTTGCTGTTCCCTACTATTTTCCTAACTCCTAACTACTTTCATTCAACACATATTATGGAGTCTTGCTAACTATTTAGAAGTGTTGAATGCACTTACTAAAGGTGCTCTTACACGAGAAATATTTGCGGCAACTCGTACAAATCATATTGATTACCATTGTTTCGGATAGATATGACATCTATGGTGAGCCCGATGTGATCAGCTCTATCAAGGTAGGGCGCCTGAGATGGGCTGGTCATGTAATCAGAATGGACGATGCCAACCCTATAAAACGCCTTACATTCACTGCGCCACAGGGACCTTGAAGACCAGGAAGACCGAAAATGCGGTAGATAGACTCTGTCAGCACTGATACATCCACACTGCAGATACAGAATTGGAAGACGAAGGCAACAGACGGACAAGGACGGAGGAGACTCCTGGATTCAGCCAAGGCCCACCCAGGGCTGTAGAGCTCATGATGATGATGATGATGATGAATGCACTTACTAAAGGTGCTCATACACGAGCAATATTTGCGGCAAATTGTACAAATCGTATTGATTATACCATTGTTTCGGATATATGGTCATCATTTCGGCAATATTTTAAGCGAGATAACGATATTGAGGGCAAACGAGGAAAATAATTGACTAAGATGTCCAAACCGATTGGATATTCAGCAATTCGTGTCACCGACATCACGACAATCCTCTTTCTCGTTTGCACGCAATATCGTTGTCCGCTTGAAATATTGCCTAAAAAATTGCTTCTTCTTCCTCTTCAGCCTACTCCCGTCCACTCCTGGGCGAAGGCCTCCTCCATCTGCTTCCACATCTTGGGCTCTCTGGATCCAGTTGGCACCAACGTACTTGAATAAGTCGTCTCTCCGTCGTAGTGGTGGTCTTCCTACGCTCCTGATAGTCGTTCTATGTTGTGCACTGTATTAAGTATGTATGTTGTTAAATATTGATATGATTGGAAGTGTTGTATTATAAGTTGTAATTATTGGAATTATTATTAGGAATATGTTTCATGCTCCCCTCCCTTTACACAAGTGTCACTTTTTAAGGGAGGGTATAATGTTATTATATTTATTTAAGATAATCACTGTAGAACCTAAAAAAATGTATTGTTATTAATGTAAAAATTTAAAAAAATAAAAAAATAAAATGTTTCCAGGTTAAGAATATAATTGCTAAATATTGCGAAATAATGTTGATCAATACGATTTGCACGAGTTGCCGCAATTGTTGCTCGAATGATTGCTCGTGTAAGAGCAGCTTTAGAACTTCTTATTAAGTAAGTATTGAATGCACTAAGCTAAAGTTCATAGTGTTTACGATGGGGTCTTGTAGTTTTTTGTATCGGGAAATTTCTTACTCTAAATGTCATATTCAAATTCCACACCAAATAATGCAACAATTAATTGCTTTAGTAATAAGTCGTGTAGATATTAGTAAGATGAAGTAAAGTGCTTCTAGAGGGTTATCAAATCAAATAAGGAAAGCCCGTGACTAATATTTTGATTTTTCCGTTTCCGAAGTTTTTTGTAACTATTTCATATTATCTGGTTTCCAAGCGTAAGGTGGCAGGTTCGAATCTCGATGCTGAGGGTGTATTCTTCACTTCACGACACAAGCTTTTGGCTTACTGTGAAATATGTAGGAAAGTACATATTATGTCGGTTTGTGTATATAACCCCAGATCCCTTTTTTTGTAAAATAGAATTTAATAAAAATAAATAAATAAATAAATAATATACTTACCAACACATCTGTCGTTAGTTATCCCACATTCAGAAAACGAAATTTCTCAGTATATTTTTAGTACCGATTGCAATATTATAGCGATAGAGTTAGAAATGGGGAAATCAGACGAAGAACCCAAGTTTTCGACGTCATGGATCGTACAGCAAGACTTAAATGGCAATGGACAGGGCACATAGCAAGGTAAGACGAAAATAGATGGACACCAGACCCTTGGGAAAACAGAAGAGGTGTCGGAAGGCCCCAGAAAAGATGGGCGGACGACGTGACCTCGGTAGCGGGTACGCAGTGGGTCAGAAAGGCGAGGGATAGAAAAGACTGGAAACAAATGAAAGAGGCCTATACCCAGCAAGGGAGAGACCAAGGCTGATGAAGAAAAAGAAGAATAGTAATATTTCTACCCTAGTAATACGCTGGCATCGTATAGTATAAAAAATAATAATTTTCCTTAAGGGTATGCAAGGAGGCACACCTAACCACAATGATAAAAAACAAAAAAAAAAACACTAAACGCTCCCAGGAGGGACCTTTCGTTGGAATAGATAAAGATGAAGAAGAAAAATTAACTCACTTTTGAAAAATCAAGGGACAAAAAAAGGGGGACGCCGTGCAAGGCGCAACATTAAAGAAATGGGGTAATGTCTAACATTTCTCTCTCCCCTCTTAAATTTAATAACACTCGAGAAAAATTAAAATAATCAACGCAGATTTTTAACACTTGCAGGAATGCATCTCTTTCTCAAGATCCTTCCACCAAAAAATGATCTATCCGGTTTTTAATCGAAATATGATTTAATTTTGTAGCTGTGCTATATTGGTTTAGTGTTGCTTGATGTGATAATTGTGCCATTTGGCAATAAGCCCGCCCTTTGTATGTTTCTGTAGAATAAAGATTATTTAATTTATTTATTTATTTATAATTAGGTATGTTTAAATTATTTCGCTACTTTCTAATTATATTTCATAACTGTTGTTTAAAAAAACTAGACAATTTTCGTATTGTTAGAATAAACTGGCAACTTTGTTTTTTAAACTTGTGATGGCGGTTTAAAGGGATTATCGGAGTATTTGCTGGTTTATTTGTTGGTGATGTGTTTCTTCTATGTAAAATTTACTAATGTAACTGTCTGATTCTGTGCATGAAATAAAAAATAAAAAATAAATAAAATAAAAATTTATTTTTTTTCTTTATCCAACTCGCAAAACTATCTTGCTTTTAAAATGATTTCTCTAGCGCAGCTCTGTAATATTTTCGGCATTGTAGGTTACTTGTAAAAGATACAATGTGAGAATATTGCTGACCATTGACAGCTCTTATACAAGGTTCAACAATCAGAGCTACCAACAATACATTATTGAACTCCACTTGCTGCTAACCTCCGCCGGCTGCCAAGATATAGAAAATGTACTGTACGTCTAAAATTTCTTTATGGGCCCGCTACACGCTCGCGAGTCAGCACGACCTTTTGGTGTTCATGAGTAAAAAGGCGTCAACGGTCGGATACGTACACGTCAGGACAAACGTTCCATCTGCACCCCTTTTTACTTATGAACAACAAAAGGCCGTGGTGACTCGCGAGCGTGTAGCGGCCCCAGTACAACACATTACGATTAAAAAAGGGATGGGTCATATTTTGGCGATGGGATCCTATTCTACTAATTTAAATGTCATCATGTTATTACTATTAAGTACAGCGCGCGTAAATATGCATCGGGGAGTTATTACGCACACGCGGGGGGTTTATTTAACGCGCGCTAGTTGCCAAAATAATACAACACTCTGTCTATAATACTAACTAGTAACTAGTAACGGTGAGCGTTATATTTTAACGATTCTGTTTATTGTAACGATTTTGAATGTTGTTAACGCAATCATTATTATGTAATTTTATTTGGATTGTTTGAATATCACGTCAAATTTGACGGAAATATTCACATAATAAAATAAGGTAATTTGGTGGAAATTGTTTTATCAAAGTGAAGATTAAAAATGATATGGCATGATTGGAAAATTTGTAAATGAGAACGATATTAATTAAGAAAAAATTGCCAAAAAAATAGTTTTCTTAAAGCGATTTTCTTTTGTTATTGATATAAATTCTATTGATATGCTTTTTCGTTTTTTATAAATTGCAAAAATTAAAAATTAATAGACTCGTCGATGAAACAAAATGTACCTTACATTGTAATTCACATACATTGCCATGTTAATATAAAAAAAAGACAATAAAGTTATTATTATTATTATTATACTCCACCCATCTCAGCTTTTTAAAAAGCCGGTAGTATAAGAAAGCAAGGACGGGCAAAAGCCAAGTCCTTGCTTTCTATCAAATTTGTGGTTATGAATGATTGTTTAGAAATTTCCGGACTATTGAACATGTGCTAATTATAATTGATTTTTGAAACTCTTTATATATATTTTTGCCCAAATCCAAATCTTTAATTGCTTTGTGTAACGTTTTTGGTACGACCCCCGTAGATGAAATTATTACCGGAACCACCCTTACTGAATTTTGATGCCACATATCCCGTATTTCTTCAGCCAAATTTGTGTATTTAGTAATTTTGTCTTGGTGTTTTTGTCTTAAATTTTGCGTATTTGGTACGGAAACATCAATAAGAAAAGTCGTTTTTGTCGATTTAATCGTTAAAGTCAAATCGGGTCTATTATTTGGTATAGTTCTGTCAGTAATTATGTCCCGATTCCAGTATAATTTTGCCATGTCATTTTCTAGTACGTTTATTGGTTGGTATTTATAGTAAGGGGTAATTTGTTCAGTCAATTTATATTTAAAAGCAAGTCTTGAATGAATTTGTTTTGCTACGTTATCGTGTCGTTGAGTATACTCTCTACTAGCCAAAGCAGAACAACCTCCTGTAATGTGGTCAATCGTTTCAGTTGTCGTGTTACATAGTCTACATTTGTCATTGTCAATATTTTCTTTAATAATAAATTTTGAATAATTTCGCGTTTTTATTATTTGGTCTTGAATTGCAATCATGAATCCCTCAGTTTCCGAAAATATATTGCCATAAGTGAGCCATGAATTGGATGCTTCCCGATCAACATGTTCCTGGTCTAACTGGAATGGAAATTTTCCATGAAGTGATTTTTCTTTCCATCTAGCTATTTTTTCGTCCTGTTTAGTAATTTTGTCAGAGGGGTTAAATTGTCTGTTATTAAATTGCAATGGTGTTCCTGATGTTGAAAGTCCAACTATTGCGTCATGTATATTACTGTTGTTTGCTTTCTGTATGAAATATTTTCTGAGGTTTTCTATTTGTGAGTAGTGTAAATTTTTAATATCAATAACACCCCGACCCCCCAAATTTCGCTTCAATGTGAATCTCTCAACTGCTGAATGTATGTGATGAATTCTGTGTTTGTTTGCTATAGATCTAGTCGCTATATTTAATGCGTCTAAATCCGTAACAGTCCATTTAATTATACCAAATGAGTATGTTAAAACCGGTATCGCGTATGTATTTATTGCTTTTATTTTATTTCTTCCAGATAATTGTGTTTTTAAGATTTGATTTAATCTCTGCTTGTATTTAATAGTGAGCTCTTTTTTAATATTAGTGTGATCTAGTGTTGTACTTTGGTGGAAACCTAAATATTTGTATGTTTCCCTATATTCCATATTATCAATACTATTGTCGCTATATATAAGATTATGTGGGTGTGTTTCTTGATGTTTTCCTTTGATTATACTATTTATTTTACATTTGTCAGTGCCAAATGTCATCTTTATGTCATTGCTGAATTTTTCTGTTAATTCTAATAAATGATCCATATGTTGTCTATTTGAGGCATATAATTTGATGTCATCCATGTATAATAAGTGTGTTATTTTAATTTGTTTTTCTCTGTCAATTAGATAACCATATTGTGAATCATTTAAAATTCTAGATAATGGATTCAAAGCAAGACAAAACCATAATGGACTAAGTGAATCACCCTGAAATATACCACGTTTTATACTGATTAATTCAGATGTTAAATTATTATTTTCAGTTACTATTTTTAAACTAGTTGTCCATTTAGACATCGCATGTTGAAGAAAATTTATTGTTTCATTGTTTATTTTAAATATTTTTAGGACGTGTATTAACCATGAATGTGGTACACTGTCATATGCTTTTTGATAATCAATATAAGAATATTGAAGGTTTCTTTTTTTAATTTTGATTTGATTGTGTATTTCAGCATCAATAATAAGTTGTTCTTTACAACCTCTAGACCCTTTACAACAACCTTTTTGTTCTTCTGCTATTATATTATTAATAGTTATGTGATTGTTTATTTTTTGTGTGATAATAGATGTCAGTAATTTATATATTGTAGGTAAGCATGTAATTGGTCTATATTTTGCAGGGTTAGATGTATCCAAGTCTTTTGGTTTTAAATATGTAATACCTTGTGTTATTATTATTATTATTATTATTATTATTATATTTTATGCAGGTATATTTAATTTCAATATAAGTACTTAATATTTTTATACATTGTGCTAAATCTTTATATTTCGTTTTTTATTGACTTTTAAAATAATAAACTTCATAATCAATGGTTGCCAGGTTCGAACCCCGGCGCTGGCGATGTATTCCACACTTTGCGATACAGGCTTTTACCCTAGTGCAAGGTGTGCAGAAAAGCATTTGGGGTTTGTGCATGCAAGCCCAGATCCTTTTTTTGTGTTTTTAAGTGTTTTTCGTTCCTTTATTGACATTGATGATTTACTATTTTTTGCTTATGATTTTTTAAGGGCAAAAGGCACAAATATTTGAAAAATAAAGAATTAAAATTAACTTTGTAATGTAAGAAATTTTGTGGAAGCACATTTTAACCTTATAAAAAAACGTGTATCTGAAAATCAGGCATTGAAGCCTTGAAATATCTATGATTTCACAATAAGCTCACCTTGGAGGAAAATAAAACAGTGTTTTTTTATAATTTCTGCATGTTTTAACAGAATAAGAAATTGAAATTTGTTTTCCTAATTTTTAACCGATGAACATACAGACATTTACATTGCCAGTTACTAAAACATGATGGAGTTTATCTCGAATGGCAATAATAACCGCGGTGTTATAAACAAAGCTTTTATTAGTTATGAAATTTAGTTTTGTTATCTGCCTGTTTTAATATTATTACTAACTAGATACATAGAGGAATACTATAATTATAATTTTAGTCGAAACTGTGTGTGAATGTAACGCAGGGCCATGGCAACTTTTGCAAGTTATGTGAATATCGTCTCTTTACATAAAAACCGGAATATTCCCGAATAAAATGGTTTTTGTTTTATGGATGAGCATCGATTCTAAATCCCGTCCTCGATCAATTCTCTTTATCGGAAAATAATAATTTCGAGTTTTTTGTACATGAAAAGAGAGGTATTAAGAGGATGAAAATATAAGAATAAAGTTTAATGAATGCGAATGAAAAAAATAAATATAACTGTTTTGGAGATATTTATGGCCTTTTGAAAATTGTGTGTGAAAATTTCTCATTTAGGTTTTTTGACAACATCTCACAAACTCGATCATAACTCGATTTTGACATTCTATATTTATTCAACCTCAATCGCCTTCCCAAATGTTTGACACGCGGATTTATACATTTTCTTTTGTGGATTAATAAATATTGTAGAACAAATATTATAGAGTAGAAAAGAAAATCTAAGCTAATAAAAAAAAATATTTACCATGAGATTTTACGTAAGTACAATAATTATACGTGTAAGGATAGGGAAGTCTGGTGATCTGATCTCATAAATGCAACAGTCATACCTGTTTAAAGTAAAATTATTGTTTTTCTTTGATATTCTACAGGTTTGATACCTTATTTGTGATTTGTTTTTCATATACTTAGTGTTTTTGTGTTTATATTGTAATGTGTGATTCTGTTCGCTAGGGTTAATTACATTCTCTTATTGATTTGTTATATTGTTTTTTTTGTGTTTGTTATTGTTTTAAATTGTAACTTGTTCTGTGTACACTCTTCAGCACAAAAGCTGAACGTTGTAATTCCGAAGAGTGTAATATTTTAATAAAATGACAAAAAAATCTCGGCCTACCCAGCAAAAAGCGACATTGTTGACGGGTTATAGCTAGTACAATTATAATAATGTAGCATAGTAGAGGTAGTAGGCAGTTAAAAAGATAGTAACTAATAAAATATAACATCCCGTTAGTTTTAAACGCCGATTGGGGAATAGTTAAAAAAACAACACTAAGTATTATTGCGGAATATTTGAATTGGTGTTCTATTCTTTTGAATTTGTTAGAAAATGTTCTTAATTCGAATTGGTTATTCTTTAATCGAACAATATTGTTGTTTTTTTTTTTCAGGTAAGCTGAATTGAAGAAATTTGATGATTATTTCCTGAAAAACTGTAAGTAACATGTTAATTAAATCTAATTCATTTTTTTCGATTCTTTTCTACGATTTTTTTCGAGATTGTGATTTTCATCGCTATGCCCTTTATTTTCATTTTTTGTGTCCTATTTTTAATTCGCAAAGTTGCCATATAAAAAATTGACATCATACAGATCATAAAGCATTATTAACTAGGGCGAACTTATCGCAGAACTGCAATTTCTTCCAGTTAGCCCTAGAAAAAAAAAAACAAAAATAGAAAAAAAAACCTATAAAGTAAGAAAATATACCTATACCTACATACATACATATGTGAGAAAAATAAAAAAGGAAGAATAAAATAAAAGAAACAGAATGCAAAAAATACAAACAAGGAAAAAGAGAATACTTTCACAATATGGGATGGAACATTCTCTCTAACTGTGAAAGTCTAATACGCACCATTCCGCTTGCATTTGTTCATCATAAACAAAAGAAAATCATCAAAAGGCAATCGACATATTATGTATTATGTATTCTGCATCTAGGTGTGTCTGTGTATATTACAGAACAGTTCCATACTGTCTTGCGGGTAGGTGCGGGTAGATTGGCGCCAAATTGAGGTGTCATTCGCAAGACACTGCGCTGAAGCGAGAATAGAACGTGCACAATAATAATAATCTCGTGCGACAAAGACTATAGCAGATATTATTATTAACATAACCACCTAGCTGAAGAAGAATGTGCGGGAAAACGCTGAGAGATAAGATAAGGAATGAGGTTATTAGGGAAATGAGTGACTGCAAGACTGGTGTAGTGACAAGAATGAAAGTAAACAAATTAAGATGGTTTGGGCATGTTGAGAGAATGAATGATGACAGGATGACAAAAAAGATATATCTGAATGAGCGAAGAGGGGTGAGAAAGCGCGGCCGTCCGAGACTGACCTGGTCCGATCATGTCGACCAGATCCTCAAGGATGGACGCGTTTTGAGTAAAAGGAATCGGAGAGCGTGTATGACTAATTGCATGAATGTGACGGAAGCTAGGAGTGTGTGTAAGGATAGGGCTGTCTGGCGCTCTGTCCTCTCTGCCTACCCTGCAAGGGATGTGGCGTGAGGGTATAGATAGATAGATAGAGACCTAGCTGGATTGTAGTATAACTATTATACTAGGTGGAACTTGTCAAAAATGACACAGTTTCAAGCAGGGATAACAGATCGCCAGACTTTCCTATACTGACACTATAATTATTGTACCTACGTATTTATTTGTACTCGTATGTGGCAAATAAAAAAAAAATACTTACGTATATTTTACAGTTTTTTTCCACAACAAAAACGAGAGACATTATCTTCATTCACATAATGTTCAGGAAAAAACTGTAATGTATTTCCATCCGTACAATGCAAATATAAACCCAGTTCAATACCTAAAATAATAAAGGTGTACCTATCTCAAATCAAAATACGTATACGTATTCTTTGGTAATAACTAATTCACTTTATGAAACAAAATGTACCTACATATTTAACAACAAGGATCTCAATGTTTACCAGGTATACATAAATCTATTCTAGAGAAAATGTCGACATCTATCGATAACTGCTCAAATCATTTTGTTGACTCGTAATGTCAATTAAAACCAAAAGGTTGTGGACTAATGGTTTTGTGTATTACATAACGCGATATTATGTCAATTAAAAGTTATATCGGTCGAATGATTTTCGACTATAACTGAAGGCGTTTACACAGTGAAATGTTTAGAATTCCGTGTATATTCGACATCTTGCAGAAGTTGCCACGGTGCTGCTTACACTCATGCCCTGTTTCTGCTAGAATTGTGTAAGTTGCCAACCACCTAGCTGGATAGTATTATAGTATAACTATTATATCTCTCTTGTGCTGTTGCAGTACCTACTCATGTTGCACCTCCTCCTGCTAGTTCACAACAATGGTTACGTTTGCCCGCGGGACATTTATGCCACCTTCCCCCTTTTTCATATACCCAGTACCCACCTATCACTCGCGTTCTTGTGATATTGCACTACGTTGATAGATTATCCAATATCTGACAAAGCTTAGTAGTATACCACAATTGGCTTCCACTCTTTTTTAATATATTTTGAGTGTCCTGTAAAAGACAGGCGTTAGGAAACTTTCGTAAAACAATTTTCATATTTTTCAGCAAAGAGATTCGCAACCCATTCTGAATGTCATGTAAATGCTTGCCCGTTTGCATACACAGAGCATTCACTGGTTACCCCATTATTGAGATATATCGCGATAGTATAGGACCACACGTTTGGCAAGCGTCGGACCGAGCGGGTGATCATGAGTACAAAGGCGTGAATCAGGCGTTCATCTTGGTTCGTGTAGGTAATAACCGACCGTTCACGCATTTTTACTCATGAATACCCGCTCGGTTCGCCGTCTGACAAGCGTATGGTTGAGGCATAAGGTAGAATATTCCTAGATTATATTCACAATGTATTCGTTCATACTTAAAGCGAAGACTGCCTGTAGTGCCTGGCCTGTACCTAGTAGGTGGTACCTACCTACACAATGTACAGTACACCTCATTTTACGGTGAACACCCACTCCCATTGTTGTAATACAAGTACCTAGGTACAGTAGGTGACACGAGCCCGAGGACACAGCGATATTAATATACCGGAAATGGGAAGGTGTCCGGACAACAAAAAAGATCCTCCTTTGTTCATTGCAAACAATACCTAAGTGGGAAAATATTGTATTCGCTGTGATAATTTGAATTTCCAGTAGATGGCGTTGTATCTCGTGAAGAATTTTTAAAATAAAGAAAAAAAAACATTCGAAACACAAAAACATCGAGGAAAATGTTTGAATGATTTGAGATAAGTATAAGGTGTACCTAAATTACCTATTTTAGGTATATGGAACCGGAATTTATCTGCATTGCACAGACTGAAATACATTACAGTTTTTTCCTCAACAGAGACGAGAGTCATCTTCATTCACACAATGTAGCGTTATGAACTTACTTGGGGAGGAAGCAGGGTGGGTATTCCTACGCTTACGAGTCGGCTTTGGCTGGCTTATGTGATCACTTTATGTCCAGGGCAACGTTCACCTATTCCACCACATCGTGTTGTCAACTGTCTAATTTATGAAAGTTGTATATATGCTACTGCTGGAACTTATTTCACATTGACCCAACGTTTCAGATGCTAACGCCATGTGCTGAACCCTAAATTATGTGATAGAAGATGCATCTCGTCTCTGTTGAGGAAAAAACTGTAGAATGTTCGAATTTTCGAAAATGGAAACGATTATTCACTTCTTCTCCCTCAATCTCACAAATCCATTCTTGGATATAGACCCCCTCTTTAGCTTTTCACAGCTGTACCTATCCATCTCTCTCCGGCAAATTTTTCTATAGTAATTATAGTAAGTGTTCCGATGCTTACGTATCGACGACGTTTCGTCAGTATTGAAACTATCATCATCAGGTGCTTCCTGTAGGCATACAGAAGTACTCCTTGACCGGTAAGTGAAAATACGAGTACTTTTAGGCCACCCCCATATTTTCGACAGCTGCACAGGGAATTAAGACTTCGATATAAATTATTATTTTCACATTGTTGTTGATTTAAAACGAATAAATTTAATGTTCGAAAACGGACGTAAATTAAATTTATTACCTGTTTCAAAATGTAGCAATCCCAAAACAATAAAACGGCCATAAATTCGGATAAATCACTTAAAGTCCATGAAAACAAATAAAGTTGTAAAATTAATAATCTACGAAGGGCCGAAATCTCCCTTTTAACAACCGTTTATTGGTTCCCAATCGTAAATAGAATTTGCACGTCTACCTTTCTCAGCTCCCCTGTAAGGGCCGCACCATAACACTGCTGTAATGTACTTTTTACTGCCGCCGCCCCTGGCTAAATCTACGTATTTTATTTACACAGGTTTCTCAACCATTTAACCCTTCAAATCCTATCGGATATTATACCCCATTATTACGAAACTATCAAAATATTATTAATTTGATATTGCTACTTATAAATGTAAGAAACTGTTAAATAACTGTTAGAAAGACAGAAGCTAGTAGCGACTCGAATAAAAATAAATAGTAATGAAGATGGTTTGGGCATGTTGAGAGATTGAATGATGATATGATGACTACGAAGTGTAGTGACAAGAATGAAAATGAATAAGTAATGGTAAATATTCATAATGGTAATACTACATGCTTCACTTTTGCATGGATCACCAGTATTCCTCCATGCCAAATACATGTACGTACACAATTCGTGTGGTGATCGCATCACTTCTGTGTTTAGGCGGTTCCAGCTTAAGTAATTATTCCGTAAAGTGATCCGCGTAATACACCCTTTGCGATTTCTCCCACTCAGCCCGCGTGCATCCTGAGTATCTGATCAACATATTCATTCGAGGTGAGTCTTCTTTGACGACCACGTATCCTAACAGTCTCTTTTTTTTTCCATTATATTTTTTTGACATTTTATCCACATGTCCAAACCATCTCATAATAAAAAAATACGTACTGATGCCTCATGGGTCGCAGATTAGAATTTCAGAACATAGAAGTTTAAAATGTGTCCAGTTTGATATTTATTTGGGTTTGTACATTTAGACTGAGATCCTACATTCTTCTTCTTCCTCTTCTGGTTGATCGGTGATCTGTGTTGAGAGGTGTCAGTCCTGGTCTCATGACGAGGATGTCCAGCTCCCGTATTCCAGACCATCAAATTCTATAATCCTATTAAAAATTATATATTTTACTCTATAACAAGATGTCACCTCCAAAATACATTGTATACATCTGTAAATTTGCAGAACACTTTTTTTTTTTAATTTGACACCTTGATTGATCAATGCGCCGTTGCGGCAGTACCTGACAACAAGTGACGTAATACAAACATGGGAAATATTAGGCAATATTATTATAAGTCGAGGCAGGTTTTAGGGAGAGGAACAAATGACAGGAGACAGGCATTGATAGAGGAAGGTAATAAAATAAAATCACTGTCGATAGATGGAGTTGTGTTATTTTCATTGAAATACGTTGTGTCTACCTTGTAACTTGTCATCGTGTCGAAGGGGTTAAATAAAAACAGGGTTGTACCAATGATTGAAATTGCCAAACACATTTTGACAGTATTTTTTTTTTGTAAGTGTAAAATTAGTGCTCAATTTTCAAAAAGAAAATTCTCGGCCGACGCCAACGGTACACAGTGAAAATTCATTCTCAAAGTCAAATTGCTCGTAGTCAAAATATATTTCTTCTGTAAAAAACTATTCGTAGAGGTATCCTCTTTAACTTGTAGCCAATTTAGAGTGATAGTGATAGAGTGATAGTGATAGAGTGATTCGGGGATAGAACCGATAAAGTTTTATAATTGAGATTATCCATTTTTTTTCGCAACCCTGCACATTTTGGAATGGGAATGTCAGAGCAACAGGCTTCACAGGGAAATGAGGGGACAGGGGTAGCTAGTGACAGAGTAAACACCTGAAGCCTACCACCCCACCTGTCTACCTTCTGTATTGACAGTTGTTTCTACCTACACCTACACAGTTCAAATGGCTTGACAACTTTTCCTATAAATCGATGCTCTCTCCCCAATAGAAGTCTGTTGAATACATTGTAGGACCATTTTGTAAAATTCAACCCTAAAATGTTAGGGAAACCGTAGAGTTATTGGACACTTTCAGAGTTTTTTTGTAACAATTAGCTGCGAAAATTGTAGCTATTAAATATCTTTTTATTATGGTATTGCTGTGTGTGTAACAATTATGTAGTCTCTCAACTGACGAACAGTGGAAGATGGGCATGTTGGACTGAAGACCAGCCATCGGTTGACTTAGGTGATCACTTTACTCTCGAGAAACGTTCACAATTCAACTCTTAACACCTGTGTGTGTATTCTTACACCTTTTAATTTTACCGAGGAATTTGTTGACTATTCTTGAGTACTTAATGTTGCAATTCTATGGTTGTTGATTATTCTTATTTTAATAATTTCATACTATGTGTCCAATAACTTACCGGTTGACCCTATTTTGATTACTTAGATGCTTGTATTCTCATGTATGAAATTTTTTTATTTTTTTTGACATATTTTTTACAGTAATCATGACTGCTAAAAAAATATTAAAACCATGTTGGCACCTACCTAATTTCATATATCCATAAAAAAAAATAAAAAAATTGTGAGGGATGCTCCAAAAATTCACTTAACTCTGACTCACATATTTTGAAAATAGAATCACTGATTCTATAAATAACTCAAACTACCGCAAAAAAAAACTTGTAAAAGTTTTCAAAAGAAGGAAATTTAAGAGGGTTGTCTCCTTCCAGTTTCACCTACATACAAAACAAAAGTTTCTAATATTTTGCTGTCGTGTAGAAACTTCATAATCAAAATAAATCAACTGTCATAGGGTAAAATGTCGTGATAATAATATTGTAACTAGACCATAAACAATAAACAAGATGTCCACTCGTGTTTATGGTCACTTCCCGCGTTTTCCATTTTGTGACGAAAGTTTGCAGAGAAAATGTTGTACGTAATACAATTCAAATTGCTATTTTTGAACTATGCAAATGCATTTATTGTTGACTGGAAGAAATCGCAGGTTTGCAGCAGGTAAGTTCCCCTATTGAATAATACTTTTCTTCACGAGCCCCGTAGCTTCCATTTCTGGATATAGGCCTCCATCATTCGTCTCCATCTCTCTCTGGATTTTGCTTTGGATGTCCATTTGAGGCCAGCTATCAACTTCAGGTCGTCTGTCCAACGGATAGTGCTTTATAGTCTCTTATATTTATGTCCACTTTTTTGTATATTTGATCACTTTATGAATAAATAAATGCATATTTTTAAAAACACAGTATTTGAAGAACATAGCATATCGTAGGTGACACCACAACATTACGTTTTTTTCTTTTTTCGTTTCAGTTCACTATTTTCTTGTCTCGATAAATAAGTTAGCTATGTGGGTTTTTGCCATATTAAGGACCCTATTGAATAGAAGCTCAAATTTCATTTTATAGGAATTCTCGCCTTATTTAGTATTCTCGCCTTTAGGAGGCTTTTTGACCATAGTTTCACATAAAATTCTTGTTACGTACACCATTTTGTATCCACACTTTCCATTATTTCACATCTGAACAGAGCGGGGAAAAATAAAAACAAAATCAGAATGAATGTAAAAGTTTTGCTATCTTATTCTTTTTTTGAAATTGTCGAAAAACACGTTGGGAAAAAACCCGTAGGCCATGTAGAGAGGAATCATATCATAATATAACACAATATGCGGCTAAAATTTAGAGAGTAACAACGTTCTAACTGCCAAGACCAATATTTTTGAGAAAAATGAGATCAAAGTTTCAAACACTTGTATCTTTTACACACAGATGGAACCTAATTAGTCTCGTTATTTACAAAACAACCCCACTTTAGGATGTTTTCGCCAAGATACCGGGTGTCAAAAAGGTATTATTAAAAAGTACATGGTTGGCGCAGTTGGTTGAGGCGGCAGTCTCTCAAGCAGGAGGTGTCAGGTTCAAACCCCGGCGCTGGCGATGTATTCTACACTTTGCGATACAGGCTTTTAGCCTAGTGCAAGGTGTGCAGATGAGTATTTGGGTTTGTGTATGCAGGCCCAAATCATTTACTTAAAAAACAAAAAAAAACTAAACATCTAGTATCTCCAAAAAAAATATAGGTAGATAAGTACCTGAAGATCACACAATTTTTGTGATAATATGTATTAACATTAACTACACTATTCATTTTTATTTTAATAGAGCGAAAATGCCCTAAAAAAATGTAGGTAAAAAAACTGTTTCTACGATTTGATCCGCGAGCTACCAGCATACAGTCCATAATTACATTTTCCGGATACGTATATTGGAAGTTAGACCCTTGTTACTCCCAGACGGCGATTTCGTGAAATTTCAGGAAAATTTATTACATAACGAAATTTTGGTAAGGTCTTGACAAAAATGTTTTGTTACTTTTCACCCACGCCTCTGTGTTTTATTTCTAAGCACTTTGTTTATGAACCAACTTTTGTTTTAGTCTCACCAAGGTAACAAAAAATAAAACTTGGTAATTTCACCGTAAGATTTGTTATACTCGTATTATTGTCTAATTTATTAATACCATTAATTCGTATGATTAATGTATTATGTGAAACCATTAGGGGCATATGCACTGAGCAAAAATCGTTCTATCTTTGCTTCAAATTTTGTATGAGAATGTTAGCGCAAAATAAGAATAACGTAAGCGACAATGTGAATCATACCTTTTTAAAAGAAACCTGAGAGGAAATTTAAAAATAAAAGACAGCTGATTTGTTAAGATAATAATTACCAGATTTTTGGCTAAATTATACTTTTATATCTGAAAAACTGAACGGAAAATCTTCAGATCCCATAAATTTTAAGGGTACTTTGAGAATATTTTTTTATTCAAGGAATTTCCATTTCCTGTAATTCTAAAACAGCCGATCTGTAGTCCATACATTCATCTATCGCTGTCTTCAGTTTCAAGAGGATTCCCTCAGTATTGGCTGAGTACAATTCAGAGCGCCGAAGCCCAATGACAGCTAGCATATCTCGTAGCACCTTAACTGAAACCATTAATTTTTCCAAGTTGCGGCAGTTTGTTCTTTTCAAGTAGTTCTTGCCGTTATATACCTATGTACATTGTACCTATTATCTAAGTAGTTAATAATATCTATCTATATCTATACCCTCACGCCACGTCCCTTGCAGGGTAGGCAGAGAGGACAGAGCGCCAGACAGCCCTATCCTTACATACACTCCTAGCCTCCGTCAAATTCATGCAATTTGTCATACAAGTTCTCCGATTCCTTTTACTCAAAACGCGTCCGTCACATATTATCCGATGAATCTACTTTCGCAAATTGTTCCATTCGTGTATGTCAGGTTAGGTTAGATTAGATTAGGATAGGTTATGCTAGATTAGGTTAAGTTAGGTTAGTTTAAATTAAGTTAGGTTAGGTTAGGTTATGTTAGATTAGGTTAAATTAAGTTTGGTTATGTTAGATTACAGGTTAGGTTAAATTAAGTTAGGTTAGGTACGGTTAGGTTGAATTAGGTTAAGTTAGGTTAGGTTTGGTTAGGTTCTCTATGGTTGCCACACCAAATTTAAAAAATATTTTTCTCGCAAAAAGCATGTTAAGGACTACAAATTTACCTAACAATTTCTATAACATTCTGTAGGCATTATATCCTCTAAATTAAGCCAAGGTGAGATTTCCCCTTGTACGCAACGCCAGAATACGCCCACAGTTCAGCAAGGTACCCGCCCACACCTGCCCAGGTACACTGCACACCCGCCCACTACCTGCACAGGTACACAGGCAGGTGTAGGCGGATTCTACGTGAAACGTAACTTAACTCCGCCCTATGAAGGTAATGTTATTTTACCTTGTATGTATTTCGCCGTTATAGCAACTTCACTTTTACTCAAAAGTTTAAGCATGTCTACCTACATTTTTTGAAGAATACTACATTTAATTAGTTTTTTGACTAGGATGAAAATGAACAAGTTGAAGTGATTCGTGCGTGTGGAGAGAATTTCTGAGGGTAGCATGACAAAAACTATAAGTCTGAAATACAATGTGTTAATTCTTCGTACGAACTTTCAATACGTAATATCGTTGTCTCGCTTTAAATATTGCCGAAATAATTGCTATTGTATATTGAGAAATAATGGTAATCAGCACTAGTTGTTCAGTTATGTCTCGAAAAATTGCCGGTGTAAGGTCGGGTTTCCACCCGCAAGAAGACGGTATCTTGCAGGTGTAAACTACAGTGTATACACCTGCAAGACAGACTGTCGGACACTTCTTGCAGAAGTTTTCTCAAAACAGAACAGAAGTTTACAGCCTGTCTTGCAGGTAGCATTAGCAGGTAGCATAGGCAGATAGCGTTTTACAGACTGTCGGACACTTCTTGCAGAAGTTTTCTTGCAGGTGGAAACCCGGCCTTAGAGCACCTTAATACAAAAACAAAAGGACTCAAACATTTGACAGAGTCACTTTTCTATATAGGTCCATACTATTATTTGAATGTTTCCTATTTTTATTAGGGTAGGTACCTATACAATTTGTTTAGGTAGGGCCATTTTCACTTTCCACGATTTTCTTGTTCCACTTTTTATTTTTATTATTTTTTTACGTAGACCAGTTTATATTACGGTTTGTGTATTTCTTTTTTCCTTTCTTTTCAGCCTAAGATCCGGCCGCTCAAAATATGACCTAGCTGATTGTGTGATTTAAATTAAAGTTTCCCCATAGGGTAATATATCGCCATAGGGTTGCCTGTAATTTTATTTTATTATTATTATTTTTTTAAATTAAAAATGGATCTGCGCTTAACGAAATAAACCTAAATATATATTTGTACACTTCTCAGTAAGCTTGAAAAGCTTGTGTCGTGTAATGGAGTAAGTGGGCATCGGGAATCGAACCCGCGCCCACTAGATTAACAGTCGACCGCGTAACCAACCAGGCTACCGACCACCTCTTGCCTTTTTTGTAAGTACTTTAAACAGTAATTGCGGATGAACTTAAGAAAGTATGGATTATTTTTTGTAGAGAATTTAGTAACGATTATTTTTCTCTTTGAACACATTCTCTTTTCATGGACCTTTGTGCATTGGCAGTGATTATAATAGTCTCTAGGCCGTTGGTGATCACAGGTAGGATACATGATACATAAGGTCATATATTGAGCGGTTGGATCTTAGGCAATTTCTCCTTTTTATGCATTGATTTTGATGTTTAGACATTTTATACAAAATGACACTTTTATTGCGGCCTCCGGTTTTATTGTTGATATTTGCTCCTTCACTCTGAAGACGAGTATTTATTTTAATGTCTTCTTTACTTTTCAGCCACCGCCGCAATGACGGGTCGAAGGGTGGATAGGAGGGGGTGAAATTGGGGATGAAAAAAATAATGACTAAGTTTGTGTATCACCAACGAGTTACCGTTGGATGTGAAACAATTGAGACGCGAATCTAATTTTGAATTCCTCTTGAAATAAAAGCGATCGATCTTTTGTTTTTCGAATTGAATAATTTTTAGATAATAGAAATATATGAAAATTTGTTATTATTCCATTTGAATAGATCAAAATCAATTCAGTTGTTTCAATATAGAACAGCACAAATTCCACATGGGCCCAATATTAACAGTACGAATTCGAGATCATGTTAATTTACATATAATTAACATTAATTTACATTAATTTACATATAATTACAGATAACTGATTTTGATATCTGTCATTTCACCAACTGTTCAAAGTTTCAGTAAATTTCAGAGGTAAGTACCTACTGAAGTTATTTTTATCGAGAAATTTAGAGAAATCAAATTTCTGGAGTCACTAAAACATATTCGCACATTTTTGCTATACCCTTTCAGTTGGTTCAGCTAGACACAAAAATTTCTCTAAATTCGTAAGTCAATTCTCGAGAACTCGTTAGTCAATGAACCATATACGACTCACTTTGACATAAAATTAAATAGATCGCAACATAATAGAGAAATATTTAACCTATTTAAAACTGTTATGGAACCATTGATGAAAAAAATTACTCCAATGGGACTCAATTGTTTTTCTCACAACAGATTTTCAAATGTTTTCTTTTCGTTGACAGGATCGGCTTCACATACAAAATGCTCTGGGATTACAATTTTATATAATTTTTGGATTGGACTATTACGCTGTGTTGTAATTTCTCATTGTGGAAATGTGACGGTTACAGAGTTAACTGAAGTGAACAATGATTGACCAGATACTCAAGGATGGATGAGTGTTGAGTTAGAGAAACCGCACGGCGTGTATGACGAATAATATAAAGATGATGTAAGCGAGATGATAGACGTGTGTCATGGTGTGTCCTCTGTGCCTACCCCGCAAGGTAAACGGCGTGATATGATTATTGACTAATTTGATACTAATAATATCTTTTGTTCCGACGCCGATTTCAATACGTCAATATGATGTATACTTAATAAAAAAAAATCTGCACTCTGACACAAATACATTTTTTTTAATAAAAAGATACTTTCCTACTAGAGCCGTCTCTATTTTGTTTGAATAAACTTTTTTTATGATCTCGCCGTTTTAAGACTGTCATAAATAATAATTGTTTCAAAGGTTTTGTATCGGAAAATAAAATACTAGAGATGTGTCTACTTTAGTGAACTAATATACTAGGTAGAATAGGAACTCAGCACTGACGATAAAAGTAAACAAAATTATTTTTTAAGATGTTTCGCTCCATTCTAACTGGGAATTAATATTGTCGCAGATTTTTAAGGAAAATATTGAAAAAGAAAGTTAATTTTTTTAAGCGGCTTATTTTTTTGTGATTCGTCAAATTTTTACAATATGTCGTAGTTTGTAGTAGTGGTTTTTTTTTGTTTTTTTTTTTTTTTTTAAAAATTCTTAAACCCAAATTCATTTTTATATATTAAATTAGCATTAAATATACATTTTTTCACTTCACAGTAAGCTTGGAAAGCTTGTGTCGTGAAGTAGGTCAGCATCGGGGATCGAACCCGCGCCCACTGGATTACTGGATTAACAGTTAACTAATTCATTAACATTATTGTTTTTTCTGATGAATATTTCCTTTTTTTCAAGCAAATTATTAATCATATAAAATTACTCATATTCACTCTTCGTACCCAAAATATTTGCTTCTATATGTTCCTACTAGAAAAATATTAATCTTCTTTATTATATCCCTATCCTTCTACATTGTGGTTCCCACTTATATAAACATACTTTGATATAAGACTCATTCGGAGAGTGAGTTGGTAATATTATGAATTATAGATTTCACACATGCCATATCGGGGTTGCTAGTGGTGAAAAAATATCGTCACAATTATCATTATTGCTATATGAAAACTAGCAACACTTTCCCCGTATCACTGGGTCGCAAGGTTACTAAACCTTGACTGGGTCGTATACATTTGATTGTAACGCGTTCGATTTTCAAGTAGCCGAATGAAGTTTGTAACATTTTCATACCGCTCTGGCTCCTAAACCGTTCGTCTGAATAAAAAAATGTCATATGCGGTTTAAGTTTCGCTGCCCATAGGACTTATTCTCTATCTCAGAGAGGACAGGCCGCCAGATTGTCCTATTATTTTACACACTCCTTGCTTCCGTTCCATTTATGGAATACGTCATAAAAATTCTACAAATAATTTTATTAAAAAATGTATTTTCACAGGATAGTACATAGATACACTTTTATTACAAAAATAAGTAATGCCTCTTATCACTTTCAGTTAACCCAAATTTTTGAGATATTCGTAGATTACATTATTTGGGGTTAGCTGGAAAATATCGATGTACAGCGATAAGCTCTCCGTAGTGAGCGTTTCTTATTATTATTAGTTCAAAAAAAGTTAATATGTTAGTACATCGTATGCCTACATTAAAGATAATTATTAATTAGTATTAAGGACTTGTATGTATCATTCAACATCCTACGAGTATTAAAAAAAGTACTCTGAAAAATGCCTTTTAGGTGGTCTGTAGCCTGGTTGGTAACGCGCTTGACTGTTAATTCAGTGGGCGCGGGTTCAATCCCCGATGCCGACCTACTCCACCTCACAAAACAAGCTTTTCAAGCTTTCTGTGAAGTTTACAAAGATGTATTTGGGTTTATTTCGATAAAGCCAGATTCATTTTATAAAAACACACACACAAACAAACACCACTTAACTGTATGATAGGATGCTATGATAGAGGCACTACTCCAACTGCGTATAAATTGTTCTGTAGGCTTTCTCTACCCCAAATAGTGTCAAGATTTCACGATATGGTAATCGGGACATAAAATCAAGTGGATTTATCACATGAAGCAATCACCATATTACTTCACACATTTAATCTACTTCCTTCACACTATAACAGGGTCGAACATTAAACAACAGCCTTTTTTATAAGAATTTTATCTAAAGAAATTAATTTCAAGGAGATTTCTGTGCCTTAAGAGTATGCATACCGACATTTCAAAATTTTCAAAAAACGGTAGACCTTCTATCTCGACAAGCGTTACTTAATATGCTTTGGAACAAAATAGAGTAGATCCATTGTACCTTTATCTAGGGAATAACCGTAAAAAAAATATATCTTGTATAGATTTCACAAAAAAATAATAATTAAAAACACCTCTTATCTTTTTTCGAAAGACGGAAACTCGTTTCCCGAAAGTCGCGGAATTAAAATCTAAAGAATTACAGTAAAGTTTTTTGATACACGCAAAATTAACCCCAACAATGGAAAAAACGCTATTTTTACCATTTTATCATGCGATTGTCACGCGATTTTGAACCTTAATGCCGTGGGAAAAGACTGTGACGTCATTCCTGGTGCCAAGTCCTTAATGTGCGCATGCACAACAGTTTGCCTGCCGTTTTGAGGTAGTTAGATGATGTCGCCTTTCGTAAAGAGGTGAAAAAGCACCTTGTCGATAAATCTTACTATTCTATTGAAGAGATGCTGTCAGACTCGTCGTAATTATTGTTATTATTTATTGTTGACGAAATGCAGTTTTGGACCATTTACATCCAGACCTGCATTGAATAATAATATGTCTGATTTATATTGATTTCTCTCTAAATTCTGTTGTCATTGACGTAGTGTAGTTCTGGACAATTTACATCTAAACCTGACGATTCCACGTTCCTTAAATGGGGCCTACGGATGATTAGAGGACAATAAACAAAAGTTCCCGAAGAAAATAGTCTTTTTATTCAAACAAAAATTTGTGCAACCCTGAAATACTAGCGTCGCCTGCCACGATATGACACTGCAAGAAAGAACACACAAAAAATCTGATAAAATTTATGTTTCATTTGTATATATGGAGTTCTATTTAAATGAATTTCAATAGAAAATACGCATCGCTATGTTTATTCAATGGAAAATATTACAATTCCTTGTATGAAATACTTTCCTGTTTGGAAAATATTTTCGCGAATTCACCCTATTCTCGGAATAATATAAAAATAAATATTTTTTATAATATTTAAACACGCGCTAATGCGCCAAAAAGATATAATGTTAATAGAAATCATAAAAAATCCCTATATTCTTTTCGTAACTTCCTTTTTTATTCAGAAACCTAGAAATATTTTTTCATGATTAATGCGGTGTATTCTGCACTTCACGAAATAAGTTTTTTACTTTTTTTTAAATGTGCAGGAATGTATTTGCAATTATGTGCCCAAGCGTAAATTGTTTAAAAATTACTTTTAAAACCTAAAGTAGCAAGAATAATAATTAACACTGCAGGTAAAAAATTAGGCAATTTTAATTTTGTGGATTTTCATAATAATTTTATAGAGAAGAGTAAATTTTCTTTCTCATCTCTCCAACAGATGGCAGTGAATATTGGCCTCTATAATTGAGTTTCTTCGCGTTTAGCCTTAGACGGTCTGTGGACCAGTGGGTAGATTTCTCGCTTCATGGCCGTGGGATGTAGGGTCGAACCCACCCAAAGGTAGGTACGAATTTTTTAGAGTATAATATGCTCTGAAAAAAGTGTAAGAATACACACACAGGTGTTAAGGGGCTGAATTGTGATCTTTTCTCGAGAGTAAAGTGATCACCTAAGCCAACCGATGGGTGGTCGTAAGTCCAGCATGCCCATCCTACACTGTGTACTTATTAGTTGAGAGACTACATTAATAGTTAAATGATAATTTTAGAAAATACTCGACATGGCAAAAAACGTTGGGAAATGAATGTATTTTTTTTTATGTAGTACCTAGGTAAGGATATGCCTAACCCTTACACTTAGGAAAGATTTGTTCCCCTGCCAACGCCCATGGCCTATTGCAAAAGAAATATCATCCACTCAACGCGTAAAATAAATGCTAAAATTAGATGTCCATGTAACATTTTTCAAAGAGTTTTTTTTTCCCAGAATCACCTTTGGCATCCAGATATTATTATTTTGATTTGCATTGGAATGATCCTTAATATATGCATTGGAAATATAGATGTGTGTCAAAGATGGACCCATCCCTGCCGTCAGGAGGGTTAAATCAGAATTTCATATCGTCATACCAAATTATAATATCGAATATATGAATATTATAATAATAATAATACCAAACACGGTGCCAGAGATTCGCAAATATTTTGTGACAGCGCGTTGCGGAGTGTTAAGGTAGTTATCTGAAGAGATATTCAGCGAAAGATGGACTTTTCATCAGGCTTGTGACTGATCGTCTGCTGGTTTAATGTGATCACTTTACATGAATGCTAGATATTTCGTTGAGAGAGGAAGGACAAATGAATGAATACGAGAAAAATTCAAGGTCACCGACGTGGTAAGACGAGCAGCTGCCTTAAATTGGAGTTGGCCTGGAGACACGTTGCCAGACGCTCAGATTCTAGATGGACCAAAAAGATTCTCGAGTGGCAACCTAGAACAAGCAAAAGGAGCGTAGGAAGACCTCAGGCAAGATGGTCTGATGATGTGAGGCGAATCGCGGGAAGCAAGTGGATGCAGCATGCCTAGGATAGGGATCTGTGGAAAATCAAATGGGAGGCCTATGTCCAGTATTGGAATTAAAACGGTTGAGAAAGAAGCAGATGTAGAAAATTCGATGTTTCTCACAAAATAAAATTTGTGATGTTCCAAATATTGTAAAATTACAAAAACAGATAATGTGAACATTGAACACAATATTAAAGGCGAGCTTTTTGCGAATATTATGTGACGACCGCGAAAAAGTTTGGGCACAATTGTGATTTCAAAAAGGTAATGTATACATAGATACCTATAAAGCATATTTGTTTACTTATGACATGAGCTTTTCCTTTGATACTTTGCGTGCGTGGACTAGCATACAAGTTAAACCTTATTGGATTGGCTATACTAATAATATTAAGATGTTACTTATTCCCTTATTCTAACTCCTAAGTTCTGCTCAGCCCCTAAACTTGATAAGAAATACTTATATTTATGAACTTTTATCCACCTTAGTTTATTCAATGCATGAATATGCAATAAGTAGGGTTGGTGAACAGTCATTTCTATCATCTACTTTTCGTTTTCAGCTTTTTGAGCTGATACAGTTTTGCAGATAACGAGACTAATAAGAAGTAGTTATCTCAACAGATACACAGCAAAGGATGGACCTTCCATCAGACTTATGACTGATCGTCGGCTGGCTTAATGTGATCACTTTACACTTAAGTAACATTTACAAATTCCAGTCCCTCCATCAGACCCGGCCGGGAATCGAACTCAGACCTCCAACCTGAAGAGCCAGTACTTTACCGCTGTGCTACGAAGGCTAGTAGTTGAGTCGAGATGAAACTTATATATATTGTACATTTGCTACAACAATATATTGTACCATTGCTACAACAATACTTCCTGGTGAGTGGACGTGTTTTATTGTCGATTTGTTTTGGTGTTTTTTTACTTTTACCAATTCAATAATAATATTAATTAATAATAAGTTTCAACTAAATTACTGAAGTAGCGTTTACATTGGGATAGTAGCTGGTTTAATAACACTGCGCTCATAATGGATGCGCAAAAGTGTGTTGAAGAGGCGCGATGCGTCATTGAATCACTGATGGCGGAGGCGGAGCGAAGGAGATTTAACAAAGACCACCGAAGTTTGATCGCCGATTCCATGACCAAGATTATGGCCATTGTTGGACGACTTGCAGCATCTCAGGCCCCAAATGGAGGTGAAGGTGTTCCCAGGGAGGAGTACGGGATTATGGTGATGTCAAAAGGTGAAGGTGATGTCAAAGAGGAGATACTCCGTAAAGTGAAGATAGGAAAGACAGGGATTGGAGTGAATAACATAAAGAAATTGTCAAATGAAAAGATAATAATAAATGTACCTAAGAAGGAGGATGTAAGTACTTTGGCAGATGCCATAAAGAAAAATACTGAGGCAGACGTGAAGGTGCTGGGTAAGCGAAATCCAACGGTTATTTTTAAAAATATTTACAAGGATTACGAGATTGGCGAACTAAAAGATGATTTGATCCGGCAGAATCCAGGTTTTCGGGACTGTTTAAAGGAATTTATTACTAAAAAAATATTCAAAAGCAAATACAGCGATGGCCAGCATGTGCTGGTGGAGACCGATAGAGGAACTAGAAGATTACTTATGCAAACTGGAAGAGTGTACCTGGGGTTTCAAAGGGTACATGTAGACGATGCAAACCCAATACGGCAGTGCTATCACTGTCTTGGTTTCGGGCATATTGCAAATAACTGCAAGAAAAAAAGCCAGCCCCCTACGTGCCCGCAATGTGCCGGGGCTCATGCATTAAAAAAATTGCGTTCCAAAAAGCCAGCCGAAGTGTGCAAACTGCTCGAAAAGGGACAATGTGTCGCCTAGCGACTTGGCTCATCGAGCAAACGACAAAGAAAAATGCAAGTTTTATAAGAAAAATCTTGTAATAGCTAAACAGAAGATCGACTATTAGACTGCGTACAAAATCGAACTTTACTGCAACAAAATGGCTTACAGTTACATAGATGAAGATGATCTGATTAACTATTCACGCATTGATGACTTACATGATTGGTTCAATAGTGGTGCAGGCATAACATCGATGGGAAGGTCATTTGCTGTTGTACATATCAACATAAGAACCATGTATCAATATTGGGACGAACTACAGATTCGATTAAAAAATTGCATGGATCACATTGATGTCTTGGTGCTGACGGAGACTTCACTTAAGGATGACGTGGTGGATTTGTACGCGATTTCGGGTTACAATGTGTACAGTTTCTGTAGAAAAAATAAAAAGTGCGGAGGTGTCTGTGTCTATGTGCGGGATGGCATAAATTTTGAAGAGAAAGTATTTGATTCTAAATATTGTGAAAGTGTGTGTGGAGTACTTCAAATATCGCATGAGTTGAAAGTAAATCTTGTCGCATTATACAGACCGCCTAGTTTAAGTAAACCGAACTTCATTAAGGAGATAAATAGTTACCTGAATTCTAATTTTGATATAAGTGAAAATATCGTACTCATTGGTGATATCAATATTGACCTTCTCTGTAAAGATAGTGTTGCGATCGAATATGAAAATATGTTATTTGATAATTACTTAATTAAATGCATTAATGACGTAACGAGAGAAGCGATTGTATCGGGTAGAATAACAAGAACTTGCATTGACCATATATTTGTGAGAACTGGCATATGTAAACGCGACTCTGCGTCTATACATAGTGGTGTATGGTATAAACGTTTAGCTGACCACTATGCAGTGGCTATTTGTATGAATTATACTAATGATAAAAGGAAAGGTGACAATAAATCTGACTGCTCGCAAAACCATAACACTGTAATATCTCAAAAAAATTTTGATAAGCAAATTAATTCGAAGGACTGGACTTCT
Organism: Ceraclea dissimilis; assembly: GCA_963576895.1. Lineage (NCBI taxonomy): Eukaryota > Metazoa > Arthropoda > Insecta > Trichoptera > Leptoceridae > Ceraclea > Ceraclea dissimilis. The sequence continues at coordinate 16,078,753 of OY756370.1, forward strand.
TTATTAAGTATTAATGATTCCAATGTGCTGTACAGAAGAATTAAGGTATATTTTGATCAACTTTATATCGCTGCTTCTGTAAACGTGAATTATGCGCGTAAGAGACCACAGAGTATAGCTGAGTGGATGACTCCTGATTTGCTGCTTCAAGTACAGAATAGAGACCACTTATATAGAAGATGGAAGAGTAATCCTACAAACAATTTCTATGAGAAGGAATACCGCGGGTCCAGAAACCATGTAAACAAAATGATCAAGAAGGCAAAATCTCTTTATTATGGCAACAAATTTAGTCAAAACTTTAATAATGTTAGAAGGACATGGGACTCCATTAATTCAATTTTGGGTAGGAAAAGTAAGAGTAATTGTGACGAAATTGTGTTAAAGTATTTTTCCAAAACTCACAGCATTGATCAGATTGCTAATAACTTTGTTGATTATTTTACCGATAGTGTTTCTCAGTTGTTGCATTGTTGTGGGATTGGTGCGATAAACATAAGTCCACCTTGTGCAACCCAGAGTATGTACTTACCTAAAGCAAAAGTATCTGATATTATTGACATTGTAACAAGGTTAAAAAAATCAGCGCCAGGGTTTGATAACATTGGGATTGGTGATATAAAACGTAACATAAAAGTGTTGGCCCCTGTTATTACTCACTTGATGAACGTCATTTTAAAGCAGGGCATTGTGCCCGACGATTTAAAATGTGGCGTAGTTCGTCCGATATATAAAAGTGAAAAGCATAATTTATTAAAAAACTTTAGGCCTATATGCATTCTTCCCGCGATTGAAAAAATATTGGAAAAGTACCTTCTTGGGAAACTCTCGGCTTATTTGGATAAGCATGGCTTGTTGGATCCATCTCAGCATGGATTCCAACAAAATAAAAGCACTGAAACATTGTTGTCAGATTTCTCAAATCACATTAATTCTGAACTGAATAATAAAAATCATGTTCTTGTCTTGTTTATTGATAATTCTAAAGCTTTTGATACTATAAATCATGATAAATTATTATTTATGTTAGAGAGTATAGGGATTCGTGGCCACGTCCTGAAGTTATTTCAAAGTTATCTGTCAAATCGTACAATATGTGTTAAAATAGCTGAATCTTATAGTGTAAGGAAGAATATATCATCTGGCGTGGCCCAGGGGTCAATTCTGGGACCCACCTTGTACATAATCTTTGTCTCATTCATGAGAATACTTTTTAAAAATGTAAAATATTTTGTGTATGCTGATGACACGGCGCTGGTCATGTCTCACCCCGATGTGTTGGAAGCTAATAGATTGCTACAAGCAGATTATAATAGACTGCTGCAATGGTCCCATGATTTTGGTCTCCTGATTAATGAGAAAAAAACTAAATTAATGCATGTTAGAACTCCTCACACGGTGTGTGACACCACGCCGATTATTAGATCTCATGATTTTAATTGTATACACAGAAATGTTGAGCTCCCCACAAATTGCAAGTGTACTGCTTTGAATATTGTTAATAAATTTGTATACCTAGGTGTAATTATAGATGATAGGTTTAAATGGGATCTCCATGTAAATAAAATTTGTACTAGGTTAAGATCTATTGCTGGTAGAATTTATAGAATTAAATATTTCGTGCCTAAATCAGCACTTCTAATTATATACAGGTCCTTGGCGGAGTCGTTAATTAGATATGGAATTGGTTCATGGGGTAATTGCGCGAATACGAATATTAAACGGGTTATGATGGCTCAAAAGAGCATCCTTCGGTTATTCACTGAAAAGGTTAAACGTGATAAGCGTTCTTTGCCAAGTAGAAATGACGTGTCGGTTGCTTTCAGGAAGCTTAAGGTACTCCCCGCCAAGGGCTTGTTCTGGCAGAAGATAATCCTTGATCACTTTCTGAAAAATGTTTATAAGAAAATCCCGCGTCATAGTCATCAAACAAGATTTAAAGTAAATTCCGGTTATTGCATTCCAAAATTCAATAATAAATATGGTAAGCGCACTCTAGAATATAATGTCCCCAAGCTATTTAATATGATGCCGTCATCTATTAAAAAATGCACAGGAAAGTTGAAGAGAAAGGGACTTATCAAGGATTGGTTGTTGAAGTGTAGCTTTGTATATAGTTGATACCTTTTGTATTTGTATTATATAGGATTGTATTATACATAAGTGTCTTGTTATTGTGTTGTGTATGATAGTATGTATTATACATGTATATAAGATAATGTATATAGTAGAATTAGGATAGTGTTGTTACATATATATTAAGATTATTGTCTAAGAGCACACGCCGACAAACTTGTTAGGTTTGGCGTGACTTGATTGTTGTAATTTGTATATATTTTGTGACTAATAAAAGAGATTAAAAAAAAAAAAAAAAAAAAAAAAAAAACACGGCCCTCTATTGAGATTATTTTTTCGGTGTTTTAGTGTACGTTCCAACCATTTTTGATGTTCCCTGAAGACTTATATCAGGCTGATGTATTCCACACTTTGCGATACAGGCTTTTAGCCTAGTGCAAGGTGTGCAGGAAAACAGGTATTTGGGTTTGTGTATGCAAGCCCAGATCTTTAAAAAAAAAACTGACAAATGAAAAAGCCAGGAATTATCGATGTTTTTGTAGATTTTTATAAACACATCCCTATGTTATGCTGTAGTTTAGTAACTTCATTAATTCGTATGAAAATATATGAACATCTTACGTGATTTCATTTGCTTACTAAATATTTCTACAAGAACAGAAGTAAATTTAGGTACAGCATAAAATACTTTATTTTTTTCCTTCTTTCATTCTAACTTCTGAGAAATTAGTTTATTATGCAACATCGCCAAATTGAATTGAGCAGTTAGAATTCTAATAGCTAATTATAATTCTTTTATTTTATTCTGTTCTACTTCAAACGTATGGAATAAAAATGTTTCTATGATATAAAAAAAAGTTTTTATATCTTGAACCACCCTGATTGGGCCATTCCATTACATGAAAGGAACTTGATTAATTCTGACCAATGAAGTTTAAAAAACAACTCAACTAATTAACATCAACCAATCGGATCGCGGCATTGGAGGTTTTATAGGTAACCTGTATTTTCAGGAGTAACTTTAGTTGATTATATATACAATCTGAAATAAATAATAATAATTAAAAATTACCAATTGAAACGTGTTTGTGATAAAACAGTACTGCATTTTTTTGTGTCTCCTGAAGCAAATATGTATGCACAATTCAAATATTAGGTATTAAAATTTGATGTAGAAAATGTAGACGCAGATAACGTTGCAGACAACGACAGATGAAGTTAATATAAGCGTTGTAGGTAATAAATAAGCAACTGCTTACCGCCTTATCTTTTAAGCCAACTAGTGTACGATTACAATTATAGCAAAACGAACATATCCTAATGGTGCTCTTACAAGATAAATTATTTGGGCAATAATTGCAGCAACTCGTACAGATCGTATTGATTGAAATTATTTCGCAATATGTAGCAATTATTTTGGCAATATATTTCAAGCGAGACAACGATATTGCGTGCAAACGAAAAATAACATTGTCGTGATGTCGGCGACACGAATTGCCGAATATCCGATCGATTTTGACATTTTAGTCGATTGCACGCAATATTGTTGTCTCGCTTTAAATATTGCCGAAATAATTGCTATATAATGCGAAATAATGTTAATTAATACGATTTGTACGAGTTGCCGCAATTATTGCTCAAAAAATTTCTCGTGTAAGACCACCTTTATACACATGCTGGCCTGTATATATAAAAAGAGTGTATATCTTATTCAAATATTTATAAAACTCAGTAGGTTTAATACTTGGAGTAACAGATAATGCTCCACTTGTATTCAGTGCATGTCCAAGTCTTTAACATGTCCCCAACAAGGAAAATAAATCTTTTCACCCATATTTTCTTTTCCCCAAGTATTTATGTATATTACTGGGTTATAAAGATCTGGGGGTGGAAAGTAACAGTATTATCTATGCAACGTGGAACTAGGAGACTAAATTGAGACTAGGATTCTATTCTGTCTCTACGTGCCGCTTTTTTTTTCGGGGTAGGCAGAGAGGACAGAAGCCAGACTTCCCTGAAATTATCCGTCACACACGTCCATGATTGATCATCTAGTCGACATGGTTGAGCCAAGTGGTTCCTAAACTCCTCTTTCACCAATGTGCCATTCTTTGCCATCCTTTCATCATTCATCCTCTCTACATGTCCTCTCAACTTGTTCACTTTTAAAAATAAGGGATCCTAAAGGAAAATATTATATTTTACGTCCTTTTGTTGTGCATCCAAATGCCTTTTTGTCGCCGCGTCCAATAGACGTGCATAGATACTTAAAAAAATGAACCACTAGTTACACAAATTCTTGAAAAATTAGACTATTATACAGTCCTTTTGTCATGAATCCAAATGTTCTTCTGTCACGCGTCTAATTGTCGGGGTTGCTTTTTCCGCGTCCAATTGTCGTAGCTCTTTTTTCACCACGTCCAATTATCGCGGGTTCATTTGTCAACGCGTCCAAATTTCCGCGTCCTTTTGTCGTACTTAGGAGGATAGCCGAACTGAGCAAAAATTGAGAAATAGGTATTTGAAATAAATATCGCCGTCGCGCTGGCCCTAATCAGCCGAGCCATAGTGCGACAGGGACAACTGCAGCTCAGGCCGATCAGACCTACAAATACCTTACCAAATCGACGTTTCGTAGTCCCCCGTTTCCTCCTCCAAAAGTTAACGGATTCAATTATTTTTTGGTATCAAAATTTAAAGCAATAGTAGATCTATGTCCCTATGTTTTTATTTTATCTTAAAACTTTCTCAAATTTGTCTGGCAGTCGCCTGAACACGGCGGTAGAAACGGGGATTTTTCAAGGTTTTAGGAAGGTCATATTTGTTTTCTTAATTACTATTTGAAAAAAAACGAAACATAGGGACACGGCTACAGTAGTTCTAAATTTTATGAAAAAAAAAACGATTGCTCTAGAGGCATTATCCAGGAAGGAAACAGGGGACTACAAGGGGACTACATTTGTATGGAGAAAGTGCCGCCCGGCTACGGTCTTAAATCCGTCAATTTCATTGTTTGCATTAAGCAAAATCAGAACAAATTCCTCTAGTAAAGGTGCCCATAGCATTTCAGTTCCCATCAGTCTGTTCTATAGTTAAGTACCTTATGCACGTCTTTCTTCCCTTTCTCTGTAGATGGTGTGGGAAGGGTAGGCGTAAGTAAGGAAGGTAGGAAGGCACCCAGGGTTTTATTAGCTAAGGTCTATCACGCTCAGTTTACCAAAATTTTCGTTTCGTTTCGTTTCCGATACATATAAGTTTATTTTACCTTATTCATTGAATCGGTGAATAACTTTCTCTATGAATATTTTTACGTTATTGATAATGTTCTGGAACCTTACGACACCCAACTTTACCTGCGTATATGCCAGGAATTTTGATGTCTATATTTATTAATTAAATTTCCAATACACTTCAGGGACAAATAAAATCAGGGTTTTTTCTATGGTAAAATTTACTTGGAGGGAAAGAAAAAAATAATACCTAATGACAGTAATAAAATTTAGATAATTCACTTCCCGTTTTACCAAGGCCAGAATATTATTCACAGTTGCTTTTTTTAAATTTTGTCTGGTTTTCGGGTACATACCTTTAATCATGTTTATCGCATTGATCGTTATGGTAAGCCTTGTAGCTACCACACTTGTGATTATGGCAGCTCCAAGATTGACCAAAACAATCAACGCGATAAACACGATTATACCCGAAAGGCAGACAAAACTTCGTAACATCATCCTGACAATATTAATTAATTGTTGCTGGTGATTTATAACAATTAAATATTCCAAATAAATTAGCTCCAAAATTACCAAAATAAAATAAGTGTAAAAGGGTATTTCACCGTCTCGGTGAATGTACTATAAGATGTACGTGCAATAACGTAGGCAATACGGTAGAAGATATTTGTAAACATAACAGGTCACCTATAAGTAGTCAGTACTGGAGGGGCGCTTTACTTTACTCAAGTGGTAGGGGGGCCTTGAAACTACTCGACGGGGGCGCCTTCACCCACCACAACCTACTACTAAACCCTGTGGCGCCATTGATCACGAGTGTCCAGAATTCTTAATTATTATGAGGTAGGTATCTTCTTTTTCTTTATTTCGCATGTAAAAAGGAAGTAAGGTATTTTTTTAGGAACACGAATGATACGTGCTTTTTGACGGGCGACGGTTTTGCTGTTTTAAAATTTTTACTCAACTACACATCAACAGTCGTATCCGAAATTAGTATACCGCTGTAAAAAAAAATACTAAAATTTTAAGAGGAAAATGTAGACGCAGATTACTATGACATATGATGTTAATTAATATTTATTAGTGATAAAACTTCGTTAGTTTCTCAAAATATTATATTTTCTATCTCATACGATATTTTTCTTCCAGCTGTTATTTAAACAAGAAATATACTTTTTTAAACGAGATAACTATCTGGTTCATACCAAATAGTTGACCATTTAACAATTTTTATAGTTAGGCCGTTAGTTCTTCGATTACCTAAAATACTCAGTAAAAATAACCTTTTAAGAACTTATAGTTCAATAAAAATAATTAGAATGTTCTAATCTACTGAAGAAAACTAAAACTGTTTTTTTTTATTTTTAGATCACTACAATGAGAACGGTAAATGACTTCTGAATTCCAGTAGAAAATACTTATTAAACCAGTAAGAAACAAATGCGATACCAAAAACTTTCCATAATTTCTGGAAGTATAATTTAGAGGTGTATGGAATCGAAAAGAGAAATAACAGTAACATTTCCTGAAATGGTACCTGTTATTACAGCTAGTTTTGCACGCTGGATTGGTAACGAATCATCTTAATTAAATAGCATATTATTGATATCATTGTTGTCCCGTTTAACATTTCCAAATGCAAAGTTGTTTCTGATTGAACACTTTTCAACGTCAATGTCTATAATATCCGTATTTCATAGCTTTAAGTAGATTTCGTTTTCCATATTTAGTATGTTTAAGTTTTAAAAATTGATCCAAAAACACTGCCGTGTCTCTTATTCAAATTTTTATCCATATTTTATACCCCCTTTACTCTTCATAATAAAGTAAAAGTTTTGATTAAAAAACTGCTACTTTCACGCGAGAACATTTCCTGTTATTTCGTCACACATCTACCAAAAATAGTATTTTTTTATATTATTTAGAAAATGAATAAAAATTTGACTAGAAAACAAATATCTGCGTATTAATAAAAAGAAAAACTTAGAAAAATCGTAATGCCATCAATTGAAGGTGGAAGAAATGTCGTTTTTATCTAATCGACATTCTTCGATCAGAAAACACAATACAATAAATATTTTTTGTACACGAAAGACGATACGAAATTGTACACAAAAAGTAATTTCACGATTTTGTCGAATAGACTAAGCATTTTGCATGATTTTTAAAATTCATATTTGATTTTAAGATCCTTGCATGATTTTTAGCACAAGTTCTTAAGAAATTTGTTTTATTCTAGTTAGCAACCCGACTTATTCTACCATTGTTACGATTTTCTGCTTTACAAAAAAAAAACTCGCATTTTTTTAGCATCTTGTTTTATCGTAGCATCCTACTCTATTTAAGGAACTCTTTAGCATCTTACTGTATTTAGGCCATTTGTTTTTTATTAGAAACTTTAGAATTTAGGTAGTACTTAACACTTTACTTCATTTAAAATCTTGCATTTTTAAAGAATGTATCTTTCTAAACAGGTGACTTTATTTCATCATACTTATTATTACTTTATAGGACTCCCAAATAATCCTGTTTCCTTTTAGCGCCTGTTTTAATTTAAAAAATCTTGCTTATTATAAGAGAAATAAGCAAATTCTGAAAATAAATATGGATTGTAAGACATCAAGTTTAAAAGTTGTTGCAAAAAAGTTAAGAAAATCGGTTAGCAATGGTCCAAAACCGTTTAGATATGAGTTTCATTCAATACATTGTACAATCGCCTCAATCGTATCGAATGATCTTGTTTCGTTATTTTTCATTCTTTTTTCTTTAATCCGGTGAAATTAAACACAAAGAAGTCTCTCGATGGAAAGTTGTGGGGTAGTAGGGATTTCTTTCATTCTATACGTTTTTTGGGATGCTGAATCCGAATCCGAAGTTTGCCAACAAAATTTTGTGACGGAACACGGCGAAAAATACAAAAAATGGCGAAAATATTCGTTTTCTGGCGATTTCTTTACAAGAACTCGAAAACTGATAACTTTCGTAAGTTATTTTTCTACGCAAAATGAAAGTAAATATTTACTACAAAATTTCTATATAAAATTTTTCTCTAAAATAAATAGGAACGGAGCTGTCAAGATCCAAAAAATGGCCAAATTTTCTTATTGTTCTACATTACGAAAATCGAAAATGTATTGAAAAAGTTTACCTTGTTGCCTTCATAAGCAAATTTCAACAATTATTCTTTAAATTCATGAGTCATATTTTACCTCGTTGGAATCAGAAAACACAAAGAAAGCTATTAACGAAATTTTTATTTAAAAACACCGTGAAATATTTGAGCTAGACATGTTTAAATAATTTTATTTAAAAATATAGTAATTTGTTTAGGCTAAAAATGTTTAAACCTTTTTAGCTTAAACGCTTCACTATATTTTTAAATAAAATTTATCCTGAAACCTTTCTCCATATTTACTGATTCCAACAAGGTAAAATATGTATCATAAATCTGAAGAATAATTGTCAAAATTTGGTGATAATTCGAACAAGGTGACCCATTCTCCATACATTTTCCATTTTCACAATTTAAAATAACAAGAAAATTTGGCCAATTTTTGGAGCTTGACAGCTCCGCTGCTAGTTATTTTAGAAAAAAAATATGTATACCAAATTTGTAGGAAATTTTATTTGCTTTCATTCTGCTAAAAAGATGACCCACAAAAAGTTGATGGTTTTTAAGTTCAAATCCAGAATTCGCCAGGAAATGTAAATATTCGCCATTTTACCAATTTTTGGCCATGTTCCGTCACGAAATTTTGTTGGCAAACTCGGATTCGGATTCAGCACCCCAAAATACGTATAGAATGAAAGAAAAACAGACTACCCCACAACTTTCCATCGAGAAATCTAAAAGCACCGTATTACTTTATTTTCTTTGTTTTGCACAAAGTTTTTATTATATTAATATTCATTTCAACTGATTTTGTCTACCGTCAAAGAAAATATACAAAAATACCTCAACTCGACCTATACCTACGTACACAATAAAAGATTCTAAGTACTAGGTAGCTATATAACAGCGGTTCTCAAACTCTTGGAACCAAAAAATCGCAAGGCGATGAACGATGAAAGGATAACAAGAAAAACTTACCTGGGTGAAATAAGTGGCGTAAGGAAACGCGGCCGTCCAAGAATCACAAGGCTGGACCATGTTGACTAGATCCTCAAGGACGGACGTGTTTTGAGTAAAAGTAGTCGTAGAATGTGTATGAGGAATTGCATGAATGTGACGGAAGCCCGAAGTGTGTGTCAGGATAGGAAAGTCTGACGATCCGTCATCTCTGCTTACTCCACAAGGGAGGTGGCGTGAGGGTGTACCCTCAAAAAAATTATGGTATCTACATACTATAGATACCCTATTTTATTTTTAATTTAAAATTTTTCGATGAATCACGAACCACTTCAACAAAGAAAAGGAAATCAGTGGATTAGGAAAATAATGACAAATTTCGTCGCTAAGAATGAGTAATTTAATACCTACATCCTGTTCATTACCTCAGGATATAGCCATTGACTTCAAGCTCATTTTCATGAATAAAATTGTATTCAGCTGTGGAAAGGGGCAAATATTTTCCACTCTAACTCAACAAACCATCCATAGTTTGATTTTCATTTTGAAACCTGACATTTTTTAGCATGGACTGATATAATATTTTTATTGCAAATCCGGGTTGATAGAGGTCACAGATTCAAAAATGTTACCAAAAATTTTCGTGGTCTCATCAAAACGGATCCCAGTTTGAGAACCCCTGCTATATAGGGAGGGAGTGAGAGGCAAAAAAATACAACACAACGCAATTTTTTTGTTGTTGTTTCGGTTTCTTTTGTTTCGATATTCATTTTTTATTGTTTCTTCGTGCGTAAGACAGTTGAATCCGGTAAACATCTGAACATTACCATCCTGTAGGAGTGTAACAGTCTACGTAAGTAATTTTGCAGCACGGTTAGGTGAGGTTAAAATAACAATTGCTATACGTTCATGCTTTTGTTTTTCCGACGTTTGTTTTGTTGGTTTTTACCTTCCAAATAGAAATATTAAGAGGGCTAGCAATTTCACATTTTTTTTCAATAAATTCGAGTACATCGCATTGAAAAATAAATTTATATAAACTAACAAGTAGTTATCTCAACGGATGTACAGTAAAGGATGAACTTTCTTTAGACTTTTAACCAGTCGACGATCAGGCATAAGCCTGATGGAAAGTCCATCCTTTGCTGTACATCCCTTGAGATAACTGAAAATCCGATGTTTGTCACAAAGGGAGAGTTTTGATATTAAAAAAAATATTATGTAAACTAGATGTTAGTGAATTGAGCCTTAGAGCCGTTTTTTGATTTATGGAACAGTTTTTCGAAAAAAAATGCGAACATCGATTTTCTCAATTTTTTTAACATCCCAAGTGATGCGTATGAATAAAATGATATATATTTTTTTGCTTAAAGAACACAAAAAATGAAATTCATACAAAGAATAGGTATTTTTGGTTTAGCTTAGAAATCCAAAAAACATGATTTTTGCAGCGTCAAAACAGCAAAATTCACGTGACCATCATTAAACTGAGTAAGTTTACGAATTTGATAACTAGTTTTACGGTGGGCGACTATGACAGATACCTACTCGTATTTTTGCTCAAAAAACATGAGTAACCTTCAGAGCCTTAAAATCCGAGATTCGAGCCCGTGAGCGCTCGTCCATATACCGAGCCAACAATCCCTCACTCTTTTGTGACAAACTTTTGCTTGTTCGAAATTAGTGTTGTTGTTGATTTTACTATACAATATTATATGTTCCATTATGTCGGTCCTAACTAACTTTTGATCGGATCTGTCGAAGCATTTCCGCTTCCGGTACACTCCCGCCAGTTCCTCTAACTCGAACAGCCAACTACACAAAACACTTTCCTGCAGGAACCTACTACCTAAAATAAACCATCCTTAGTTTCATAACTAAACAAAGACAAGCAAAGGAAGCAAAGGATATTCATTTAAAAAAGGTTTGACCTAATTTTGAGTAGGCATATTGACATTTCATAAAAATTAAAAAAAAACGGGACAACCTTACTAAATACGCTTTGGAAAAAAAATAGAGAATATAAATTGTACCTTTATCTAGCGAGTGACCGTAAAAGATTTTTTATATCTTGTGTAAAGTTCTCAAAAAAAAAAGTGAAAAACACCTCTGATCTTTTTTCCGAAAGGCAGCAACTCGTTTCGCATGTCGCAGAGATTTTTTTTTTTCAAAAAGTATAAAAAATGCCATTTTTAACATTTTTTCCGTGAAATTATTCATGCGATTTTGAACCTTAATCCAATTCTTAAAACATATGCAAGATCAAAAAAGCACTTCCTTTAGCATTTGATCGATATGGTCGAACCAGTCGGTTCTTGGACAACCGGGATTTCTTTCACTTATGTATATTTTCTTTGTTACCCTTTCGTCCTTCATTATCTCTACATGTCCTAACCATCTCAACTTGTTCACATTCGTTCTAGTTAGTTCCACCCATCTTACAGTCACTCCTCTCTCTAATTAACATGGACACATAAAATATTGGTGCAATATGACATACGTAACTGACGCGGAATAAAGCAGTAGGTATCTATGTAGATTTGTCTCCCTCTAACCCATACACGTTCCCCATAAGTTTTTTATTTATCTCGGACTCTTAATTTTTTATTCCCTTTCTATTTCTCCTCCGACTCGATAGCCTGAACATTATTAAGGGAGAGGGAGGGGGGGGGGCTGAGGGGGGAGGTTTTCTCTAAGATGAGTGCCCACTTTTGCTACTTTAGTACGTAAAAATAATCAAGTGGATGTCATGTCGAACGTATATCAAAACTATATTGCTTGAATCACTCACAGGCATTTGATACAGGAGAGTCGAACCGAACCAGAATTCGATTAAAAAGACACGTATTTTTTAATTCCATTAAAATATAGTAGGGTGCATATGTATACATAATCATAATTTATTAAAATGATTGATTTTTAATTTTAATTCTAGTAAGTTTGTTGGTTGGTGACACCCATTCACATTAAGGTGAATCCGAGTTGTAGATTTTATCGTCCAAAATTTTGCTGGAATACCCATCTATAATAATTTGGGTAATGGGCAGGCCACGTTGCGAGACAGGGAAATGAGAAATGGGCACCCAGAATCGTAACTTGCAGACCATGGGAAAACAAAAGACCAGTAGGACGACCCTAAAAGAGATGGGTAGATGATGTAATCTCAGTCGAGGAAGAAACTGGTTGAGCAAAGCTCAAAGAAGAAGAAATTGGAAAACGTTGAAGAGGCCACTACATCCAGCAGTGGAAGGACGGCTGAGGAAGAAAATACTTTAGATAATAACCCAAAAAATAGAGTAAGTATTCATATATACCTATATTTTTTTTATTTATTTAAACTTAAAGTTAACAACAAACACATATAAATATACAAAATGGACATAATACAGATTATAAAACGTTGTTCACCAGGGCGAACTTATCGCAGAACTGCGATTTCTTCCAGTTAACCCCATTTTGTCGAACAAGTAATGGTCAAGACTGCACAATTATGAAATTGACATTCATCGGTCCAATTCCTGGTATCGTTTCTGAATCCAAATAGACGATACAACTAACAGGACATAGAGCATGTAAACTCTGGACGAGACATAATGTGATGTGTAGCAGTTATAGGAGCCATAACATAAAGAGGACCATAAAGGGAGGAAATAGGCTGAACAAAATACTAATACAAAACTACAGCATACGTAATGACGAGAGCAGGAATGGACATCGAGAGTAGCAGAGGAAGACTGGGAAGGGAAGAGGTGGGAGATGTTTTTTGTTTTTATTATTATTCCGTATGGCTTCTGCCACCGTTGGGCGGCAACGTCAGAAGATAAGTGAATTATGCTATCAGCTACATACAGGAGACATGTACCCTACAGAGCAACATCCAGGCTTCCAAGCCATTCATTGGCATTGGGTGTGGCATTGTGGATATCTGCATATGGTCCAGGGAATGCTATCTGAGGACAGTTTTCGACAATGTGTTTGATGGATTGCACTGGCTCTCCGCAGTCACGGGTAGGAGAATCCAGCATGTGCCATCTATGGAGCATTTGAGGACATCGTCCACACTCCGTGCGGACTCGATTTAAGGTTACCCATAACCAAGTAAGAACCGCTTATTCAATATGACAGTATTATGGAACAAAGAATGTTGGCTTTCTGAGGTTATTGTGACACTATCAGGTGTGCTCTAACTCCAGTGAAACTGTGGACTGCGGGATCCACACATACGCTAAACCTTGACAAGCCATCACAAATGCAAACGTTTCAATAGGGCATTGAACGTGTATTCGGTAATTGAAAATTAATAATCAAACCCATTTTTATTTGAGACAAGCAATTACACAATTCCTTTTATAGAAAACCTTTGATTTTTTTTGCACAGGAAACTGGGGTAATTAGGTATTATTGGAACTCCAATAAATGAGAGAAGTCATTATTATTTGTATCGGTGTTTTTATTTTTCGGATGAATTCAAAAGTCAAAAGGTGGGAGAAGGAATTCGGTACACATATCCGCCGACCTTTATTCTTCATGTTGCCTTTATTCGCCATTCGCCTTTATTCCATTGGAGAATTCTGGGTGCTCATCTAATATCTTCGTATCTTAGTGTGTACCGTGTTGAAAATATTTGGGTTCAATATCTCAATTCTTTAAAAAAATATATTATTCGTATCTAATATTTTAATAACTATGAAAATAACTATGCCCTCAATGTTTATCGTGGAAAGACAATGACGTCACCGATCTAAACCTTACGGATTACTTGTGTATATTATTCATATCTACCTGACGCAAATAATGCCATCGCATGACAGTCACGACTAACAGATTTTATAGACTATAGTCCATCTCGGGGGACCGATGACTGGGTGTTTTGAGGGCGACTGGATGGGGTGAGACGGGTCGGAGGCGCACCATAGTCTAGGAAACACTGTGCGCCCAGGAATACAAATTGGTTGATTAGAAAAAAAATATGTTTCGAGAGTATAAACGAACGGACAATTTAGGTTAATAGGCAAAAGGTCTCAGAACGGTTTAGTGAAATCTTTTTATGTTATGTATTACTTATATACTTACCTAATACTAGGTATATGAGTTATGTATATGTGTTTTATATATGTAAAGGATTATTGCATAATTTCATACATTGTTGTTTGTTGGAATGAAGAGCGTAATTCTACAATTCATTCATTCATCCATACTAACACACTGTGTACACCAGCCATGTCAAACATGCGGCCATTAGCATACAGGAAAGCATTTTCACATTGAAAAAAAATATTTCATTTCATTTTTCATTTTCATTTATTTAATATCAAAAAAATCAACTTTTACAAAATACAATATTAGAAAGAAGTACTGGATTTTATTGCCCCACTAGGCGATAGCCTGTTCTGGGGCAACACTAATCACAATATAACACCAGTGGCGTAACTAGGGTTAGTGCCGCCCGGGGCGGACTATGAAAATGCCGCCCCTTTCCCGACCCAAAAAGTATGTATCGTCGGCTGACCGAATGTTTTTGTTGAGCGGGGGGTTCCTAGGAGAAGCTTGAGACTAAAATTGTTATTGACCAAGAAAAAAAGGAAAAAGTCTAAAGTGGATGTTAGTAAATAAAAACGTAAATATACAATTTTCCCAATTGCGCGTACTGCTGTACCACCGAAGCTATAGAAGTACTTGTATAGGGCTGTCTATAATTGTACATACCCGCTAAAATAAATAGTGCCTACATACGTATAGTACCTATACGGAAGCGGTAAAAACCAAAAGCACTTACCTTACATCGCAATAGTAGCTACGTGGACTGTGATGTGATGTGGGTGTCTATGGAACTATAACGGAACTCTTCGAGCTTTCTGAGAGGCGAAATCAGAAATAACCTCATCAAATTCTATCTGGTCCGTCATTTCCCTCTCTATCGATAGTATTGCGAGGTTCGATAATCGCATCTGACTCATAGTCGATCTCAGATAGTTTTTTATCAACTTTAGTTTTGAAAAACTTCTTTCGCAACTGGCGACACTAATGGCAATCGTCAAGAACAATCGCAGCAATATGACTACATTAGGAACACAGATGTCGAGGTTGAATTTTTGAATAAACTGTAAAAGTTCAAGCGGCCCTTCTTCTATAACTGTGGTCTGCTCTTGGGATGCATTCACAAATTCCCGAAGTCGCCTTCGTTCTATCATGAACTCATCTTTATTGATATCATCAGGTGCGTTGCTCAAGTCGCAGGTGTGATCTGCATCCAGGAGCTTGGAAGGTTTTAAAAATGAAAATTTATTATCTAAGTCTTGGAGCTGCTGAAATCTCGAAGTGATTTCCTTTAGTAACCTGTCATACGACTCAAACATTCCTCTCCTCAATTCTTCTTCAAATGTTAAATGGGCGTCTGCCGATATCTCATCGAAATGTTGCTTACGCTTTCTTCTCCGACGAGGCTCGATTTCAATTTCAAGTTCATCGCAGAGGTTTTTGGCATAACTAAAGCTGCTGGATATAATATCTTCCCTGCCATCTTTCAGAAACGTTTCTAATGCACGGATTTTAATCGCACAGTGGTGAATATCTAGTCCTTTTGTCTGCAAATAAATTTGAGTATCGTTAATCTCCCGAAGAACTTGTTCCCAAAAACTGAGGTAGCACAAAAAAGGGAACGACTGCATCGCCTTCAGCATTAGAGCCGCATCTGACCGCGTAGTTGTGTTTTCAGAAGCATTAGTAAGCTGATCCAGAACATCCAAAACTTTCGAATAGTTATTTTTCATCATTTTAACGGCTTCATATCGTGCGCTCCAGCGTGTTTCAACTAATCGCTTCACTCCTTTAGTAGTTGCAGCTGTGAGCACAGCCCATCTGTGGGTTGATGACGAAAAAAACACAAAAGCTTGCTCTAGAGTTCCGAAAAAGGTAACGGAATCCACAGCAACAGAAGCAGCATGAACACCAACCAGGTTCAAAGAGTGGTTGGTACAGGGAATGAACTGAGCTTTCGAATTTATTGCCTTGATACGTGCTTGGACTCCAGAGTGGACGCCGGACATTACAGCAGCATTGTCATAAGCTTGACCTCTGCAGTTTTGGATATCAAGTCCATCTGTCTGAATTTTGTCCACTATCAACTGTGTCAGTTCGTCGGCCTTTTTCCCCTTGGTTTCCCCCTGATGAAAGATTCAACGACGCTGACCTTTGGACCTTCAATTCTTACGTACCGTAACACCTGACTAGTATGATCTATGTGAGATATGTCCGGAGTACTATCAAAAATAATACAAAAATACTTGGCATCCTTTACTTGCTGGACAATATGTTTTCGAACCTGATTGCCAAGAAGGTTGATAAATTCGTTCTGAATCTTTGGCGATAAATAAGATATTGAATTTTTGTTTTTATGTTGGACTTTTGTGAAGTGTTCTCTTAAGACTGGATCATACTTTGCTAATAGCCGAACCAATTCCAGAAAATTTCCTCTGTTACCACTACTGGCATCGTCGTATTCCCGATGTCCTCTTAAGGCTATGTTCTGTTTCGCTAAAAACTTGATGATATCCAACATTCGGGTCAGAAGATCTCTCCATTTTTTCTCTTCAGTTCGAATGGCATTAAGCTCTACATTATTAATGGTTACTCCATGTAGAATCCTAATCTCTAAATTTTTCCATTCCGTAAAACATTCAAAATGAGCAGTGCTAGATTCATGTTCTTCCAACCTAGGATTAAGTTTCCACCATTTGTAAAATCCATTTTCAGAATTAAATCCCGATGCAACAGTGCCAAACAACCTACAACAATAACAATATAATGATCTTTTGGAAGGAGAGTACACCATCCAGGAACGTAACATCCTCTCTCCGTTTGGCAACCTTCGGAAAAACCAGTCTCGAGTTAGTTTTCTAGAAGCGCCTTTCGTCGATTCACCAGACCTAGTTACTTCAGCAAAATCACAGTCAATATGTTGAACGACACTGGAACCTTGACGTACGAGAAACATACGGAGATGATTTGAGATTATCGTAGGCCATAGTCCGACATCCTTCAAGTCCGCATCATTCGGTGATTCTTCAGTTTCGAGCTCATGATCTGGGTGAGAACTGCTAATTGGTTCCAACTTTTCAGTTTCCGAAATTTCTTCTGATACTATCGGCAGTTTACCGTGGTCAACTGATGCAGGACTAGGAAATTCCATAGTAGCGTTTGTGGTTCCCAAATTATCATTATCTGCTTTTATTTCCGGACTACATTCTAACGCGGTTTCAAAAATAGCAGCTGCTTGAGTAGTACACGTTTCTTCGTTTTTTATTGCGCTGGAATTTCTGCTCTCACGAGTCAAATATTTTTGCATTGACCCCTCAGCTTTTCTGATATCTTCCTCTCTTACCTTCTTCTTTTTTCGGTATGACGCACCGCTTTCTTTAAAGCGCTTCATCTGAGAAAATCAATATAACAAAAAACAACTAAGTACGAGTATATCTCGAGAAACTGAGTGGTTCTTACCGAGAATAAAAATATTTCGTATAGGCTATATTAGTATAAAAGGTTCAAAGTAGTATAAGCTTTTCCCGGAGTATAAGTCTGACAATGTACTAGTTCCCAATCATTGATTTGCGCCCATGGGTAGTTTCATTTGCGAAAATATAGTGTTAGGTAAAAAGTAAGTATTAGTAATAATAGTTCGGAGTAGTACCAAGGAACAGGGTTCTTTTTTTTTCACACAAAAAAAATATGACTCATGAGTCATAATACGACGCTACAAAAGAAAGATCTTACAATTATATTATAATCATCAGAGTCATCGGGACATCAGAGTCATAATATCAGACTATCGTATAATACCTAGATAAAAAATCCAAAACCGCTTGCTAAAAGTCGGTCGTATGATACATAATCCCTGCTAGGTATATTTCTAAGTGTATGCTTTTCCAGTATGCCTAGACTAGATCCAAATCAATCTAATTAGAAACTAAAAGTTATGTTTTAAAATATATAATTTAATTTCATAAGTAGGTAGATTCGTTATGTGGAAGTACATACAAACTAATTATGCAGTATGTACTTCATACAGCCAAGGATATAATATCTTTTATAATTATTACTATTAATGTGTGCATAATGTATGTGTGCGTACCTTGAATTAAATAATATCTTTGCTTATAGTGTCCTAGAATTCCCCTGTGTCTAGCTGTTGATGCCTGGTGATTGTTTCTTGCACATTTGCACTTGCACAATAATAAAATTTCACACGTACAGATGTACACAATTTAATATACCTACTTACTTAAGTGAAAAAACAGAAATATATAATAAGTAAACGTCACTATGATAGATGATAAAGTAGATACTTTTTATAAATATTTTTATCACGCAAAAAAGTATTTTTTTATTATAATTATCCACACTCTATTTTACGTAACTATTCACAATATGCACTGTACAAAAGAAAGTGCAAATAAAATGATAGGTAATATTAAAATCAGTCAATCAAAGAAATTTGCACTAAAAACTGTTGATGAATGATAAAGTACCGAATATTCTTCGAAATATGATCAAATACTATATGATGCAATTCAAAGATAAACTTGGTTTTTGAGTAAATTAATAATTGAATAAGATTTAAAAATAATCTATAATCACGTAAAATCTCTCTTCCGTAATCCGAATGCGAAATAAAAAAACAAAACAAACATTGCACAGATGATCATCTGGGAGACAAAGTTCAAAGTGGAACGTAAACTAACTCACATTCATAAAAAAATCGAAGATATTCTAAACTTCGCGTTCAATTTTGAACGCCCTTTTTACCTATTCGCCAGTTCATAGTACGAGTAATGTAGGGGTCACAGGATGGATGCAACTTCTCCTTGACCGATAATTTTTAGGACGAGAAGTGCGTGAAAATCACGTGCATACACGCATTTCTAGTACAAGAATCGGAGCATGATAAGAGCGTGACACCTACACGCGTTAGACACGATGTACAGTGGCGTGCGCTCATTTTTTTTTATTTGTTTTTGTGTTTTTAATAAAGATTTTTTTTTTATTTGTCGGCTCAATTTGCCGCCCCCTGAAATGCGCCGCCCGGGTCGGACCGCCCCCCCCCGCCCCACCCTAGTTACGCCACTGTATAACACTTCAAAGTTACATGTAAGTACCCACAAAAAAAACCAAAATACCGAAGAATAAGCAAATTATTGGAGAATGTTATAGATTGATTATTTTTTTGAATGATTGATTGGTTTGCCCCTCGTGACACAACATGTCTCCCAACAACCGTGAGAGATCGTCAAGCCGACCACGAAATGACACAAAAAAAAACAATGTGTGGAAAAAAGATATAACAAGTAACTTTAAGGTATTTCTTTTGCAATAAGTCCGCCTTTATGGACACCTGACACTACCAATGTCTTGTTTTTGTAACTATGCATATTTTTCTTTGGCTATTTAAGTATTTATTTACCTCGCTTCAGTCTTTAAAGACAACAAGAGTCAAACCACAATTTTTAAATTTTAATCTGATAATACGCCAATCTGATGTACTTCGTCTTTTCGGACATCTATCAAGACGCGAAGAGACCAACCTAGAAAGAACGGTAATTCTAGGCAGTGTACAAGGCAGGAGACCGAGAGGCAGATCGCCGATGCGTTGAAGCGACCAAGTGAGAGCAGCCACCAATACCACTCTACACGAGGCCGCACATCTGGCCATGGACAGACGCTCATGGAGGAAGATAGTCAACTACGGGAGTGAGAGTCAAGACCCTCACTCATGAGGATAAACGACAGCGGCAGCAATATACGCCATTCAGTTACACCACCATGATATACACTTTCCTTTATTGTCTCTACTCGATACAACGTACATTTAGTATTGCCTGTATGTTGACTGCTCTTAAGGACGTAAGTACTTCCACTGGAATATTTTAGTATTTTTTCAGAATATTATTTTTTATCTAATGCTTTGTTATTTTTTATATTTTCTATTATTGCCATATTGTAGTAGAGTTGGTATTATAGTACTAGCTGTAACCCGTCAAAAATGACGCGGAGTATAGTAAAATAAGATCTATTATACTTTCCCCACTCTGTTAACTACCCAGTTAATCTGGTAACTACCCAGTTAGAGCAGCCCCTCTAGTCCTAGACGTCTTACGAAGTTCAGCACTCGGAGGTGGTCTAGGGTGGGAAATGATTCCACCTCTATCTGGTGCTTGCCCAAAGTTCTCAACCTCATGTATCTTACGGCATCACAGTCTTTTAGAAGGTGATTACTAGTTTTTTCCACTTCCTCCAATAAGGAATGAGATTTAACAATTCATAGATAGGAAACCAGTAGGAAACACTATTTTATCTACAAGTGACTTGTTTGTTGCTTCGAGCAAGCGAACGCCGCCCATAGACCCGGCCTACTCAGCCTTTTGACAAATTCGGCCATGCTTCTTAGTAAATACATAATAATATAATCTTTATTCCAGACCTGGAAGTGGGTTGTGCAAACCTCTCATGTCCATAATATAAAAAATATTTTATACATATAAGATGAAGATAAGAAAATTAATGGTAAAAAACAAAATAAAAATTACAAAGACATACTTACTTACTTTACGGGTCCGGACTCTAGACCTTGCCACTCCAATGTCTACAGATAGTCCAAGAGCCCGCTGCTTAATTTATGACGTATCTGTTTTTTGATCGAAATGTGGTACAAATGATAGCTTACCAATAGGGTTTTACATCGCACTAGGGTTGCCTATCAAAATCTTGCCGCAACCCCCTCTGCCCCCCCCGAAAAGGTCCCTCTTTGCGGTTTTTCGCATTTTATAGGAATATGGTAAGAGATAGGAGAAAGTAGTCAATGACAAAAATAATCCTTGTTAAATTCTCTATAAAAATGTTAAGTCAATTTTTTCGTAGAACTAGCAGTTTACCCGCAATGGCCGGTCCAAAACCGAAATTCATTTAAAATACTAAAAAAATGAATTTAAACTAAATTGGTTGAAAATTGATAAGAGCTACAGGAAAATAGTCAGAGAACAAATTAATTACCATAGTCTTAGCTACAAAACGAGCTATAACTTATGTTCATACATCTAATAATTTCGGAGTTATTACAATAAAACTCAGTGACGAAAATTATTAAAAATTAAATTTTCATAAAATAACCAGCGATATAGCGCCGCAGGCCAAATATTTTTTTCCATAAAATGTTAGTGATAATGGGTGGAAGAAAGTTAAAGAAAAAAAATCAAAAATTTTTTTTTTTTTTTTTTAAATATCCTGTTTTTCGACCGGCCATTACGGGTAAACTACTAGTCCTATATAAAATTACTTAACATTTTTTGTAGAGAATTTAGCAAGGATTATTTTTGTCATTGACTACTTTCTTCTATCTCTTACCATATTCCTACAAAATGCGAAAAACCGCGAAGAGGGACCTTTTCGGGGGGGGCAGGGGGGGTTGCGGCAAGATTTTGATAGGCAACCCTAGTGCGATGTAAAACCCTATTGGAAAACTATCATTTGTACCACATTTCGATAAAAAAACAGATACGTCATAAATTAAGCAGCGGGCTCTCGGACTAAGATATCGCTTTGTGATTTGTCGTTTTTAAGTCCTCCATATTGCATGCCATCCGCATCAGCGGGCACGACATGACACTCCGACGAAAGTTCTATCCGCGCTGTCCTGCGTTACATTCTCACCCGGTCTCCATGAGAAAAATTATGTATGTAGATAGTTTACGCATTCACTCATATGTTCAGCTCCAGTATACCTACTGAATATGTGTACATAATACAAGAGATCTCAGATAAGTATTTCATATGAGGTAACGTTTAATTAACTGAAAGCATATGTGGAATTTACTTCAAAGCTTTTTCCATATTTTTATCCAGCGTGAAACATTATAACTTTAAAATTGACAAATATTTTTATTTGTTCAAAGTTCTTGAAATTCTATTTAAAATCTGTTTTTGAAACATCTCACTATATCCTAAATTTTCATTGCGATTTGATGACTATTATTTTCACAAGTTCCATTTAAAAACAAAGTGAATTGTTTGGCCTGGAAATTGTTTAACATATCTAGCCAAAAAAATATTTAAATATAATTTACCCTAAAAACTTTATTAATTTCAATTAGGTAAAATATGTCTCATAAGTTGCGCATTATTTTGCGTGTGTTCTAATGTGTTTAATTGTGAACGTATGTTATTGGTCTTTTGTATTGTATATTGTATATTTTTGTATTAATTTACCTGTCAATATTTGTTTTTGAGACTGTGTCTGTTCCATGTACATAAATAAATAAGAAAAATAACTGTTGAAATTTGGTTATAAATCGTTAGATTACTTTCTCATACATTTTAAATTCTCGCAATTTAATATAGTAGGATAATTTGGCCAATTTTTGAAGATTGACAGCTCCGCTACCGCTATTTCATTCAGCACCCCAAAACGTATATGGAATAAAAGAAATCCAGACCTACCCTACAACATTCCTGCTAAAAATGCCATTAGCTTGGACTAATGTTATCAGTCTACACGTGTATAGCAATAAAAATACCTGACTAATAAAGGACAGTTGTCAGTCTATGCGCAAGAGTTGTTAGTATTTTTAGAGAAGTTTTATGAGACGGTTACATATTATTAGTTGTAGTAGGGATAAAAAACAGTCCATGGGGTGGAGACATGCTCAGCGCGTTTAGTATACTATTTTGGACCAAACTATACAAACGAAATAACATATTGAACAAAATCAAAGTTACCACACATGTGTACAATGTGGAGTATGACATTGTGTTGTAATACAATAATAGTATTAAGGCCTAATATTTATATGTCCACAATCCACCACATACCACCACACACCACCACGTTACACCACGTTTCACCACAACATACCACAATACACCACTACACAGTAACCTCTTAGTTTTATCAAACATTCACATCGGGATATTAGGAATAGTTTTTTATACAATCGACTTATATAATTCTCGTCCTAACCGGGTATGAATGTCACGCAGGACCGTGACAGTTTTGCAAGTTGTTCAAATTTTTATGGAGTTCTAAGTATTTCGCGATAGCTGTGCCTTCAACTATCGCCGAAAAATATTCCTTAATGGAAGTTTACTGTACTTAAAAGTAGTTATCTTAAGAGATATACAGCTAAGGATGGACTTCCTTTGCTGAGTATCTGTTGAGAAAACGACTTGATATATTCAACTGCAACATTAGAAAATTCCGATGTTCTGTCAAAAATAAATATTTTACTGTAGGTACTTCTTTTTGAAAAATTAATAATTTTTAAAACTTTGAATTGAACCTAGTGAAATATTAAGTTGAATTCCCACGGTCCGTAATATTGCAGACAGATATAGTATTTTCTACAACGTGTATGCAAAAGTCTGCGTCGGACCGTATTATCAAAGACCGTGGAAAGCCACCTTTAAAGTTAGGAACATATATTTATTTACGCTTTTGGTGAGCAAGTTATAGATAATTTGATAGAGAATCCAAATCGAACGTAGCAACCATTCATACCAGCTGGATGGTACGTATAGGTACGTAGAATTAATATGGAGTGTAGTTTAGTCCTCAAAGAGCAGACATAGAAAAATAGGAGCCTTGTGATTTCCAGACGTTCTCTCGAGAGATTTTAAAAGGCGGATTGTAGTACCTAATAGTTATTTAACAAAAATATTTTTTAACAAATTATCCGTCAATTTTCACGGGTAGGTAAAAAATAAACAGTAAAAAAATAAACAATAAATAAATACAGTCCTCTTTTTCTATCTTCCAAATTGTTTATATTTCATATGCTTTCACTATCAGCCTTTCCGCACTATAAATTATCCTCTACTAAATTATTTCAGATTTTTTATTATGTTTTTATAAATAAACATATTTCACTTTGTCCAAAAAATCTTAATATTGTTATACGAAAATTCCATATTTTCTATTAAAGCTCCCGACCCAACTATGACGTCACGGTAATTTCCCACGGCATTAAGGTTCAAAATCGCATGAACATTCGCATGATAAAATGGTTAAAATAGCGTTTTTATTCATTTTTTGGGGTTAATTTCCCTTCGTAATGACGTCTGAATATGTACTTTCATCGGTGTTAAGAAAAAATATTGCAGTTTTTAATTGTTAATTTTAAGCTATAAATTGTATAAATAAATTAAAATAAATTAAAAACCTACGGTCAAAATAATATATTAATAAATATGCCTTTACTAATAAAGCAGTACATCTTCCTCTTCATCTTTCTCAGACGTTTTAATTCCAATGCTGGACATAGGCCTCCCGTTTAACTTTCCACTGATCCACATCGTCAGACCATCTTGCCTGAGGTCATCCTACACTCCTTTTGCTTGTTCTAGGTTGCCACTCGAGAATCTTTTTGGATCCATCTAGAATCTGAGCGTCTGGCAACTTGTCCTGCCCAACTCCATTTTAAGGCAGCTGCTCGTTTTACCACGTCGGTGACCTTGGATTTCTCTCGTATCCATTAATTTGTCCGTCTATCTCAGAGCATCAAGCAGTACCTAGGTAATCTGATCTTGGAATAAATGAAGTTTTTTATCAGTAGACATACGGTTTATTTGTTAATACGTAAATATGCATATTTATGTAGGTAATTTATTTTTTCTCGGAATAAATCTAATGCATAAAATTAGCGTTAACATTTTTATTCGAAAAAACCATACCTATTTATTTCTGCGTACCTATATGATTTTTAAAAAGTTTATCATACATACATGCATCTTCTTACCCTTCTATCCTTGGTTGTTTATCTTCGCCAGAGGCCCCTGCCCCTTCCAGGACCTCGCAGAACTTTGTCACCTGCAAAAAAAGGTTTATCTAATACTTAATTTACAATTGAGCATTTTGTACCAGTAGATTGAATTCGTGATATGCAAATAAAAATCCATGGCTATTTTGGTACATACCCGTAACGTATGATATTTTCAGTACTCTTGTCCGAAACTTTGTAATTATATAGAAAACAGGTAAGTATCAAAGTACACAGACGTTTGCCTTCTATTATAATGGCTACCTTTAGCACTATTTTTTCTCTGACCGAAGGAGTTCAGCAGGGGTGAATCATGTCACTACATTTTTGCGCAGTGCGCAGTGTTTCGTTAGACCCTTATGTCCCTTATATTGATCCTTGTATTGTTCCTATAAAAAAAATATAGGTTTTGACTTGAATAGGCAAAATCTTCTTCTTCTTCTTCTTTTCAGCCCCTTTGCCTCCACTGCTGGATGTAGGCCTCTTCCTGTCTCTTCCGCAATTCTCTGTTTTGGTCGCTCTGCCTCTACCCACGTCCCACTGACTCGATGATATCATCGAGCCATCTTCTTTGTATTCTCCCTACACTTCGTTTATTTTCATAGGGTCTCCAGCTCAGTACTCTGGGGGTCCATCTGTCGTCTTTTTGCCTCGCCACATGGGCCAAATACTAGGGATTAATTTGGTTTCTACAGTAAAAACTTTTTCAATTTTTTCCACTTCATATTCAGATAGGTTCCTCGTTGCTGAATGGATAGTTCTCTATATATTTTAATATACCTATTGACTTCTAAGTAATCCGGAACCTACCTAGATCCCTCCAACATAGTTTGTACTTCTCCAAACTTAATATTATTTAATGTAACCACGCCCACAGATAAATTACATCCAAGTGCAATACATCACAGTAAAACCGAAATTCTTGCTGTAAAACGGAGGTACACTGTAGTGCTTGATCCATTGAATACAATATCAGAAGATACGTCTTAATGATTGAGTGTAAAAATATTTTCTCTTCAAGTGAGTGTATGCTAATAAAAATTGATACCGTCAAATGGGGTTAAGCTGGCCTCGTATACCTATCTGGAATCTCTCTCTGGAATCATAAGACAAATTTAATTATTTGAAAAAAGTTTCGATGATGATGATTGGCTACCTTAGTCTGCCTTTTCATGGGTATCTTTTGCCTAGCGTTTTTTTTACTTTTTAGTAAAACTTCTCGCCAGAAGTCTTAGGTAATTAATGAATTTTAATTGTTTCTGATAATATCTATAAATGCTGCTATAAAACCGTTGCTGGCCACACTGATGACAAAAATATTATTATGTTTGTAAGGTCGCTTGGCATTAATTATATATAACGTTCTCATTTACCAGATTTGCCAGATTTGGCATCCTCTAACCTTAAGCATCCCCAAGCCTCAAAAAAATTGAAGCTGGATAACGTTTTTATAGTCAAATGAAGAGGCGCGGTATCAACTGTAGATGGCTATTTTGCAGACCTTGCAGAATTACCCTCAGACGCGGAATCTAGTGATCGGAGAGACATCGGACCAAGTACACTGAACTAATAGAAAACCATTTAAAAATATATATATATTTTTGAGCCAGAAAACACAGGTTTTCATCGTCAGGCCGAGAACTTTTCACTCCGCCCTCGTATGCTGTCGTCACCGAGTGAATTTTTTTCAGAAAGTCTCGCAGACTATCATTAGCTAAGTAAAGAAGAATCCAAAACTAGAAGGCAAGTAATTCTTTTTGCCGCCATTATCGAGGAGACATCCATGAGTTATAGTGTGTAGAAATGACGATTCTAATTTTTATAAAATTTATAACATATTTGGGACAATTCTTTGTCTTCGAAATCCATGCTACTACCGAATGTCCATTCTTTATCCAATACAATTCACTATATCCAAGATGTTTTCTTATTAAATTCTTACTCTAATTTTTATTCAACATGCTCGGTAATGTTATCTAGTGCATTACTCTTTAAAACTCTCAACATTTATTAAACTTTTCTACAAAATGATGATTTTACTTCAAGATTTTTACGTTTTTTCAAATGATTAATAAACCAAACGAAATTTTACGATAAAACTGCTTCATGAGTTTTGTGACAAATGTGATGATGATCTGTCGACGAAATTTATTTGATAAATAATTGAATTTGGTTTCAATGCACTTCCGTCTGCATTCAATGACCACGAACGCGAAATCGCGATGTATTTTCGTACGTATTAAAACTAAAGTGGCAATGGACAAAACATATGGCCAGACAGGGTGACACCAGATAGGCACCACGAATATTGAAGTGGAGGCCTTGGATAGATAGAAGGAGCGTCGGAAGGCCACCAAAGAGATGAACCGACGACATTGTCCAAATCGCTGGAGGAACCTGGGTGCAGAAAGGTCAGAGCAGAGGCGAGCGGAAATAGTTGGAAGAGACCAATATCCAGCAGTGGCTAAATTCAATTTGGTCATTTTCTACATTAGTCGCACAACACGCAAGTCGCGATGTATCACTTTTGTTTTTATTAAAATCGTTAAAAAAATAGTAGACGTGATTCGTACTTCCAAGATACCTGACTCATGACTACCATTTTTATTAAGGATTTGCTAAAAAAAAATGATACTTCGCGTATTAGTAGACTGATCTAGAAAACGACTGAATATATTTTTTAGATAACGTGAGTCGTACTTGCATAATACCCGACCCATCTCCTATTTTATAATGGGTCCTAAATTATCCTGAAGAATCGTATAGGAGATCGCGAATTCGCGATGTTATTTGAACCGCGCATTTATTGCAGCAGGTCCCTCAGCCTGGATTGGACTTCCAGTAGACATCAGGAAGGCACAAACATTAACCGGGTTCAAAGGCCTTTTAAAAACATATTATTTTATTTAAGAAATCCTTCCTTAATAACATAGGGAGTAGGAATACAGAGCGCCCTTGAGGTAGGAATAACCGCAAAACGGCGTTATATAAATGGTCCATTATAATAATTATTTAAAAAAAATGGGCAGTTCTTTTAGAAAACGTTCAAACCAGACAGAGATGGTTTCAGTATTGTACCTAACAAGTGAGCTTTAGAAGTGAAGTGAAGTATTCGTGGCTAATCAGAATATTTATATTAAGAAACGCTTGGTTGTGGTGAGTTTATGCTACGGATTACAGTATGGGTGTGCAGAGCACTCACTATTGCAGCATACCTTAAGTATTACCTATCTATACTAACTTATAGCTTCACGTATTGCTCACTACGTTGTCTGTTGTGCATTGTTCCAATAATGCGGCTTGTCAACATTTTTACTCTTTATAGTTCCCGTTATCAAACACTTACTTACTTTACTTTTCGTGTGGCATTTCGGCGTTGTCCTTTGCCCGTGTAGGCTGTGTCGACATAAGTATTTTTCAAAGCCTCGGCTCCAGTGCTGCCAGCCAGAACACCGCTTCCGGTGTTGCCTCGTGGATGTCCTGAAGGCTACCCGGAAATTTCCTTGCCTCGCAGTCCCGGACCAAGTGTCTGACTGTCTGAACTCAAACACTAATTGGTGAGTACATGGTTAGCGTAGTTGGTTGGCGTGCCGGTCTCGAAAGTGGGAGGTATCGCGTTCGAACTCCGAGGCTGTACTATTCTCACTTCTTAATGCGAGATTGTGAGAATCTAGTAAGTGAGAACGAGAAGTGAGCCTAATGAGAAGTGTTCTCAACGAACAATGGAGAGACGAATGATAGGTGTATTCTTGAGAGACCGGATAAGAAATAAAGATATAAGACGCGACGGTCAAGGGTCTCAGACATTGCGGAGAGAGTAGGGACACTGAAATGGCAGTGGGCAGGTCATGTGGCATGGCAAAATGACGGCAGATGGACCGCCAGAGTACTGTAGAGTAGAAATTAAACGAAGTGTAGGGAGACCACAAAAGAGATGGGCCCATGATATCACCGAGTCGGTGGGAAATGGGCGGATGCAGAGCGCCCAAAGCCGAGAATTGTGAAAGAGATGGAAAGAGGCCTATATCCAGCAGTGGAGGGAAAGGGGATGAAAAGAAGAAGAAGAAGAAGAGAAGTTTACAGAAAAGTACTGAGGGTTTGGTATACATGCCCAGATCATTTTGTGATTATTTTTTTTATAAAAAAAGTTTTGAAAACCGAACGACCGAGCCACAGTTTGTGAATAATCTTCCAGGATACTCGAAGTAGCTTGGAGTCGTACGTAACGAGTTTTTTGTGATGGAAGGCATTTCCTTTACACAAAGAGCGCACAACAACTTATCCCAAGAAGCTTTGCATACGAAAGCTTAACTAACAACAAATACTTATTGCGACTTGAAAGTTCGCGGTGGAAGAAACTGAAAGACTGAAGGAGAGCGGAGAGGAGAGAGGGAAAGGCTGTTTGAGAATTGAAGAACCACCTCAAAGGTAATTTAGTGATGTGTAATAATGCTTCATCGATCGTCGAATAATTATGTCATTTCCAACGTCCCAGCGCTTTAAAAATTTACTTAAGATGACAGTTTAAAAATTTTATGTACTGTTCATATCATAAATATCCTTCAATTGGTGAATTTTAACTTAACCATTAAATTTTTGTATGTAGAAATGTAAGCATTGTCAGTTTTTGACGATTATTCGTTTATTGTAGCGGTGCTTGGGTTGTGATTCTTTATTATGTTTACCAATTAACCTATCCATTTCTTCAGAACCTTCTTCTTCATCTTGTGCCTTATTGGGTCCCCCCAACGTTGGCGATCACTCGTGCGAAAACCTCTCTATCCTGAACTGCCCGGAGCAGATCTTCCAGTCGTCTCATGCCGGTCCATTCTCTGATGTTGCGCGGCCAGGACATTTACTCTCTACCGACTCCCCGTCTTCCTTTAGAATAATTACATGAAATCAAAATGTTGTGCTATTGAGGATACTAACAATAATTATATTATTTCTACTTTTTAACAAAATAATCATCACGCATTCTTTCAGTGAAATTATAAAAAAAACTACATTTTTAAGATTCATATCGATGCTACTTTTAATCGATGTTTCGATGTTGTATCTTAAGTGAATCACTATTTTTACTGAAGCAGGAAGTGGCAGGAAAAAGAAAACGTATTATTTTTGTTTTAGTACAAAATAAATAAATAAATAAAAATAGAACAAGCTGGTCTATTCAGACAGCTAAACTAAAGGAACAATGTGGTATGTTGAATAACTCATTATAAGTTATTGTAAAGAAAAATATGCATGAAATAGTTTGTGCACCCGTGGCTATTAATTTGATTGAAGGAAAAAGGAGAAGAATGGCAAATTTTCTATAAATTATGCCCAATAGATTTTTTTTTTCAGATGAACGGATTAGGCGCAAAAGCGCATCCAATTTAGTATCGTACCAATTTTGGACGTAATTTTGAATAATCATAGTAGTAATGGACTCAAAATGATAAAAATATGTATTTATCGTTGCAAATAATGGTTGACGGTCCAGGCTACTATAGTCAAATTATTTCAAACTGTCGAACGCAGTCGTAAAACATTGACAGAGAAGGGACGACTACCTGCTTTATTCGCACTTTTTCCAAAGCCAGAAGGTCAATTTGTATTACTGTGTTCGACAGTTTGAAATAATTTTACTATTATTACCACTTTAAAAAATAATGTGTGATGGTAAAATTGGGAACAACTTAGAAAGAAATGCTGTTTTCAAATCTTACCTCATAACTACAAAACAATAGTTAAAGAATCTTACTAATTCGTATACGATTCGATTACATTAAATTTACAATGAATCATGTCTCTTGGATTTTTTCAGTCAGACGAACGGTTTGGGAGCTAGAACTAAACGGAATGTGCAAATCGTAAAAAATATTCTCACCGAAATGTAATTTACTTACAATGTAGAATGTAGATATTACAGACTAAAATTATTTTTAAGATGCGAGTTCAATGATTTTGACATAATGTTTTGTCGTAAAACGTATTTTTAATACGAATTCCAAAGGTATAAAAGTTTAAAATATGCTAAATGATTTAACCGTTCTGTGAATGGCTCGTTTAAACGGAAAAGTATTTAAATTTTATATGAAAACTTTAAGAATTCGTCTGAAATTTTCTTTTTAAACATCTTTTTTTACAAAATATTATTCTGCTACTTTCACGGTTTTTTTGCCTGATACTGGGTGACTCAGACAAAGACTCCCGGTGGACCAAGAAGACAATAGAATGGCAGCCAAGAACAAGCCGAAGAAGCGTCGGGAGACCCCAGGCAAGGTGGTCTGATGATATTAGGAAATGTGCCGGTGGTGGATGGATGCAGTGTGCCCAAGACAGGAAGCTGTGGAGGACCAAAGGGGAGACCTATGTCCAACAATGGACCTGAGTGGCTGCGGAAGAAGAAGAATAAGAAGGTATATAACCAAATGTGTGACCTACTATAGAAAGACGACCAGGTTTGATGCCTTGCTTCTTTTATTAAAAATTAATAATCATATGTATATTCGTATATTTGGTCGTATATAGGTAAATAAGTAGGTAGGGGATACAACCCACCACCAACTCGACTGTTGAAAATTTATATTCGCAATAATATCGTGTTTCAAAATTTTATAAAACATAGCACGTTTACACAGGGAACTTGTTTTTACCTTCCAGTCCAGGGAGTACAGTTATTATTATTATTATTCTGGGAATTATTCGCGGTTGTCAGAGTGGGCAGCTTTTGCTGTTACTGAATAAAGCAATTAATTGTGGCTTGCTGGAAACAGCTACATACCCTGTTGTGTACCTTCTGCCCAATTCGAGTTGTATTGGAAAACAAAGTAGCAGGGGCAAATAAATTAACAGTGTGTGATTTTTATCGAACATGTAGAAAGTAGCGGTAAATAAATGAAAGACCAATTAAATTTATAGCTGTTATTTCTTCTTCTTCGCCCTCGGCTTTGTCCCATTTACTTGGGATCGGCTCTCCTAGTTCTTATCCTCCATGTCCTTCTGTCCCCCGCATCCTCCGCAGGAACCTCGCCTCCTTTAGATCTCTTGTGATTACATCTAAGTAGTCAGGGGTCTACCTTATCTTCTAGGTCCTACTTCTATGTCCATTGTCCTTTTTATCATGTTATCCTATGGCAGTCTCTGGATCATGTGGTCGTCACCTAGTTTTTCCAGGCTTCTCTAATCTGGGCCAACTCCGTTGCCTGTTCCCATGTGATTCCAGCCTGGCGCAGCTCTGATGTGTACAGCTTCTGGATGGTCATTGCAAGCCTGCCCAGACGTCTGTTGCCTTCAGGGCGATATTGGAGACAGGTTAAGTGACTCATAAATAAAGGTAAGAATTAATTTTGATAGAAAACACAGTTTTTCTAACGAATAATTGAAAATATCTTATTGATGCCGTTAAGTATTCAGTATTGGTTTATTTTTCAAACATCATATCAATAAAAGGCCCCTACAGTTTTTCTGACACATAGTAGGTATACACCAATTTGTCGAAATTTTCTATGTCTATTCTTTTAGGGTTCATGTGGCTGAATTTTGTTGTTACAGACTTATCCTTTTTATTAAGCATCGTCGAAAAATTATCCGAATTATGGGGATTAGATTCTGAGTGCATCGCATGCATTCACAACTATTGTGAATTTACATAATCACTGTGATAATTAGTCAAATGGGACCCGACATAAAGTCGCCATTGTAACTTGATATTATCTGTGCCCTAGAAATAGGTACCTACCTACGTTTGTTCAATTCGTGACCACGGCACAGGATTTTGAAGGTCGCACAGAGATCATAATGTTTTTTTTTTGAACTCTTTTTGACAATTACATAGACCAGTAATTTATTTACTGACGGTCAACGTGTGTGCCAAAATAAAATTTAATAAACATCTTCTCAATTCAAGTGGCGATGGACTGATCCAGGTTGATCACTTCTGTAGTCACTGATAACGAGTGTGCCATAAAAAATTGGAATGAAAAGTAGCATTTTGTTTTAAGCCATCGCTTTCGTCCAGTTCGACGGAAATTACCAAAAATACCTATTTACAAGTCTTTATTTTTTAGTATAACCTTCGATTCTGTCACATTTATACAATACCCTTGAATGATATTAGGGTACATTTGAGAATAGTATAGAAATCCTTTTTTAAGTAGGTAGATTATCCTTTTAATTTAATAATAAAATTGTAATACGAATTATTACAAAAAGAGTATATAAAAGCATGCAAGTTTTTTTTAACTTTTCTATTACATACATTAATCCAAAAACTACGGGTGCGGTTATGCCCACACTTCCCCTATTAGTCCTATTACTCATTTTGATAAACGGTAACACCTTTGTACACTTTGCAGTTAGCTTGAAAAGCTTTTGTCGTGAAGTAAGTCGACATCGGGGATCGAACTCGCGCCCCCCGAATTAACAGCTTTACCAACCCGCGGCTACAGACCACCTCTTTCTTTATACATTTTTTTAATAGAAAGGAAAATGCCACTATTTGGTAGCCAATTTAATTTCTTTTTTTCACAAAGGCAGCAATATAAACTTTAGGTATTTGAATAATTAATACAGATTTTCTTAAGAGATTTTATTTAATCAACTCGGTTTCTCCTTTTTAAAGAAATCTTTCCATTTCCTTTGTTCTCCTCGCTTTCTTTCTATTATTAGTACGAAGTCTACCTATTGTTTATCCTCAGAATAGAAAGGTATCCATAATGAATTCGGTATTTTTTCTCAAGGTTTTTTTTTTAATTTTCTTACAAAAACGCGAGGCCATTAATGGGAATTTTACCCTTTGATCAATATTAATTTATTTTCCCCGTAAATTCCCCGGGTTGTGATATGACTCCCACCCATTTTTTTTTTAAATATTTTTTCGGTTATCCTGTAATGCCGCCGCCAGACGCGCGCGAGCCATCAAAAACTTTTTGTGTTCCTGAGTAAAAAGGCGTCAACGGTCGGTTGCGTACACGTCAAGACAAACGTTCCATCCACGTGCCGTTTTACCCATGAACACAAAAAGCTCGTGATGGCTCGCGCGCGTCTGGCGGCGGCATAAGAGTCAGGAGGTGTTTCAAAACTTCCATGAGACGTTTTTCATCCTTTTAAGCATTGAGTTTAGCCACCTATTCTGAATGTCAATTTTGTTCAGATGGAATGAATACTTTAGCCCGTGTGTCTCAAAAGCGATTCTCGGTGACATAGTTGAAGGATGTTCTAAAACACTACGGGGTTCGATTTCCGGCTGGGACATCTTTCATTAATGTTTTTATTTTTCCAAAAAGATAGGTCTTGAATACACAAATCAAAAATACTTCTCGATACATATTAGACTGGGCTAAAAGCCTGTGTCGTGAATCGTATAAATACATCGTCAGCGCTGGGATTCGAATCCACTCGAGAGCCCCGCATTCGAACCAACTTCTCCATTTAAACAACCCAATTTTATTGATTCACACTCCTGTTTCAATGGGGTTGTGAATCCTAGATGACTGGTGGAAATTAAGTAATACCTTTGAATAGACAAAGTAGGTAATAAATAATTCTATGAAAAATTTACAACATTAGAAGGGTGGTTGTTTTGGGGTGGGGTGAATGAAAAATCATAAAAATTTCTCGTCTTATTGATTTGAAAACATCAGAAAATAAGTTAACTTCTATTGTACAAAAATTTACATAATAAAGCATTTAGAACGCAGAAGATTTTCACATTTACGATTCGAATGCCGTAAACTACATAGGGGTTCCTAGACTTTATCTAGAAAATCAACTTACATAATTTTCGTTGTAACCCGTAACCGTGTTTGAATGTAACGCAGGACCGCGGTAATTTTTGTGAGTTGGTTCGAATATATACGAAATTTAAAACATTTTGTGATCGCACGCCTTCAGTTATCTTCGAAAATTTTTATGCATACAATATTTTTCCATTGACATTAGCCTACAAAAATGTTTTGATTAGTTATCGACAGATGTCGACATTTTTAGAATTCGCTGCATTGTTAAATTAGGTAGGTATTAAGTATACCATCTAAACACTGAGCTTATTTATATAATTTATGTGTTTTTTTTTTATAAAGTGACGTAAAAATTGTTGTAGGTAAAAATAATATTAAGTAGAATAGAAAATACGTGTTTAAGTTCTACTTACAAATTATATTTTTCTTGTTATGTTTCGTCTTATTAGGCCATTCTCAAAAACTTCTAACTTCAACATTAATAAAGAAAATAATATGCTAAATAAAAAATATTTACCATAAGAATGTACGTGGAAGGATACGAAAGTCTTGCGATCTGTTCTCTCTACCTACCCCGCAAACATCATCATTTTTGACGAGTTACAGTTCAGCCAGACTATTATAATATTAGAAATAAATATTATTATTATGATTTTTCTATAATATGCTGTTTGAAATCGTAAAATTTATTACGTTCCATCCATTATAACCTTACATCATAATATATTAATACTAGAAGGATATAAAATTTTTGGAGATGTTAGTAGTAAGTAGGTTGCGTAGATAAAAATATAAAATATACATTTATTCACTCCACCCCATCGTGGATGTGATTTTTGAATAAGTAATATTTTTATTGCGTAGGTACTGCGGCATATCTTAGAACTATCAAATTCTATTTTAGTAGACGAGTCGTCAAATAAGAGTGCCACGACGATGTGTACACTTACATTATCAAAAACTACTAGTCCTATGAAAAAATTGACTTAACATTTTTTGTAGAGAATTTAGCAAGGATTATTTTTGTCATTGATTACTTTCTCCTATCTCTTACCATATTCCTATAAAATGCGAAAAACCGCGAAGAGGGACCTTTTCGGGGGGGGCAGGGGGGGTTGCGGCAAGATTTTGATAGGCAACCCTAGTGCGATGTAATACCCTATTGGTAAGCTATATTTCGATCAAAACAGATACGTCATAAATTAAGCAGCGGGCTCTCGGACTATAAGGTCTCCCGTTTTTAGAAATTTGTGCAATGTCTGTATGCATATTCTTAAACACTAATTATAACTAATCTTCGATAAGTATAACAATATTTTCAAATCTGCTATCCATTTCACACTCACACAACATGTACATTGCGTTTCACCTTACTTGTCACACTTTTTGTATAGAATTACTATGTAGCCAGTGGCCAAGTTATTTGAAACAAGGAGTAATAGGTATTGCGTCAACTCTAATCAGATATGTGACGTGACCATACGGCACAAAGGGAAGCACGTAGGTGTCATATACCTACCTACTGATCTAATATAAAGGATGACAGACTCTGCTTTGCCTGTAAAGTGTGTGATGTGTGTTGTGAGTAGGACACTAGGAGAGTAAACTTTAATTACAACATCACCTTCACCTTTGAGTCGCCAACACACAATATCCGACCGGATATTTGAGGTTAGGTTAGAGGCGTAGGATGGGATGGGGAAAGGAGACACCCCTCTCCCCTTTACAAACCACTCCTATACAGCCTCTAGTATCATCTCCGTATAGGTACCCATATTTTCTCCAATTACCTATAGGTGTATTTATTTATTGTACCTATATTTTATTTATTTATTTCGACTTTAAGCGAGAAAATTGAGCCATGTTATAACAAAACATGTACTGATAGATGCTACAATATTTGTTCCCAAGGGCGAGCTTATCGCAGTGCGGTTATCTTTGCTAGCAAACCCCAATTGCACAATAATACATAAATACAATACAACAATGCCCCAACACCTTCAAATTTTGCACACATATTTGCTTCAGATGACAGCTTAAAATTTTAATAATGCTGTTTTATCGTAAATACGTTTCACACAGCATTCACCGGTAACCTCATTTTTAGGATGTAACATGTTAAGAGTATGCATACCGACATTTCAGAAATTTCTAAAAACGGGAGACCTTATATCTGGACAACCGTTACTAAATATGCTTCGGAACAAAATAGGGTAGATGCATTGAACATTTATCTAGAGAATATCCGTAAAAGATTTTTTAAATCTTGTATAGATTTCTCAAAAAAAATATTGAAAAACACCTCTGATCTTTTTTCCGAAAGACGGAAACTCGTTTCCCGAAAGTCGCGGAGTAAAATTTTTTTTGTACTGACTATATGCATTAAAACACTCCTTAGATTTAAAAGGTTACCACGCTTTTATTCAACTTCATCAGTCGTTGTTGTTGGTGCCTGAGTCTACATTTTTCTCTCCAAGTTTTAATAACTTCGCAATGTCCCACCACCTTCAAATTTTGCACACATATTAGGTGACAGTTTAAAATTCTAGAACCTACTGTTTTATCATAAATTGTTGTGTCTGTGCGTGCATGTGTTTTGTTTTTATTGTTTTCTTTTTTCTGTTTCTTTTGTTGCAACTTTCAATGATATCTGAATGTTTTTATATGAATGGATTAGATGTGCGCTTGTGTTTGTTAGGAGATGTATGAATGAAATGAGATAGTTTAATTAATTTAATGATTGTATTTATATATATTGTCTGTGCAAATGCTATGAATAAATAAATAAATACGCATCACAGGATTCACCGGTAACCTCATTTTTGCTATATAACATGTTAAGTACCTGCAATATACCGTGGTAACATAATTGTTAAGCCCTTAAGCACCTGCAAACAATATTTGCATTTACATCCAACCCCGGGTTAAGGTTAATTTAAACGACGTTTACTTACACCTCCTATTCTCCTATGTAAGCAAACATTGTAAAGTACGTAGTAAAGGTGGGTTGCAACATGATGTAACTTACATACCTACATCTGTTATACAAGTTATTGTTTTAAAATTGAATTGTGTATTTCAGACGGATAAATTTATTGGAAAGTGAAAAAAAAGTGTCTACCGTAATTTTTGGTTTCGGATTTTTGTAATTCAAGTATTTTCAAAGTTTTTTTCTCTTCTTAAGAAATGAATCGAGGTTTATCGAAATAAAGCCAAATACACCTTAGTTTGTACACATCACGGTAACTTGAAAAGCTCGTTTCTCGTCTCTACCCACAAACAATGAAAATCTGCGGAAAAGTGAAATTAGAAAATTAGATGTTTTAGGGTTTCTGAAATACACGATTCAAATGTTTTTTTTTTCTAGGTTTCACGAAATAAACCCAAATAACTACACCTACGTCTTTGTGCAATATACACTTAACATGAAGCTTATGTCGTGAAGTGCAGTAAGGCGGCATCGGGGATCGAACCTGCGCCCACCGTATTGACAATGGGGCGCGTTATCCAACCAGGCTACTTTTGCTTGACTGTTGTATATCGATTTCTACTTTACTTTGACGTAACAATGACGTAACGATTTTGTTGCTCCTATCTACCTAGTACCTACCCTTAAAATGAGAATTGTTAATTAGAAATGAGGGTAGATTTTAAATCAATAGATAATATTGGGAAATAATAATATCTTTCTTATGTAAATCTACATTTATATGAAGAGCAACATTCGTAGCTTGGCTGAAAATTTAAACAATCTTTTAAATACAGATATGAAAGTGTGTCAATTGCTAGAAGACCTGTCGTAGGAGTTTGCAGCCCTTGGTTGTTTAATTCTTGACCCTATTTTCCCTGTCCTCCTATCCCTTCCTATCCTCTGTAACTCCCTTCAATGCTTTCTTAACACTTTCATTGTTGTTTGGTATTGTTTTTTTTTTTATCATGACTGATTTGCAAATCGAATCTATTAAATTGTGATGTGTATGGCTTGAACGCTTATTCTCTAATATGATGTATGAACGAAATCGAATATCGCACCCACAAATGGACCAGTGAAGGATAAAATATGAATTACTTATTATCAAAAAAAGCAAATTCTGGTTTAAAATAAAAATTACAAAAAATTATAAAATACACCAGTACTCATAAAGAACAATCATAGAAATAATAAGTTAAAATAATAAACATTAGAATAATAAAATAAAAAATTGTAAGTCAAATAAACTAAACAAATCTTTAACCATTACACCATAATCAGTCTACAACATTCTTTAATCATTTGCTTATTCTTCGGTATTTTTGTTATTTTTTTGTACTTGCATGTAACCTTGACATATTATATTGTGGTTAGTATTGCCCTAGAACAGGATATGGCCTAGTGGGGCAATAAAATCCAGCACTTACTTGTTTTTTTGCTTATGTTTTACTTTCGTAAATGCTTTTTTGGATATCAAATAAATGAAATGAAATCCTGTGTAACCATTCTGTCCTAACACTTAATGTGCTGCCTAGCAATGACCAGACTGCAACCAGAATGGTTACATGGGATGCCAAGTTAAATAAGTCGTTTTGTACGTACCTACCTAGATACACATGAAATCATATTTCCCCATACTTCCATTATGTTGAATAATATGAGTGGATGAAGTGTTTACATTGTGAAATGAAACAATAATTACATTGTATGTATATGCTAAGGTAAGTACTTAGTACATTCCTTCCAACCAACCAGCTACGTTTACACACGTGTAATATGGATTTTCATCTTTATTCCCCCCCCCTCCCGGAAACACAGGGAGGCAAACAAACTTCTCCGTAAAAAGGAATCGAAACAGATACAGGTTAGATTCAGATATATTCACAAGATTTTATTGAACTTCACTGTGGAGTTTTGTTTTATTTGTTTTTTTGTAAAAAGGCGTCAACGGTCGGTTACGTACACGTCAAGACAAACGTTCCATCCGCACCCCTTTTTACTCATGAACACCAAAAGGTCGCGGTGACCCGCGAGCGTGTAGCGGGCCCAGTAGAGACCCGAAACACTCCTGTACCACTTTGGATCAGCCTACTCCAGAGACAAAAAATATGTAAAGAGTTTCAAAGGGATCCAAGGCTCGTGTGGGGTCATGTGGGGTATCGTATGAAAGGGCATTATGAGTAGAAAAGATATCCAGATCTTTAGTCAGATTTAATCTAGGTCAAGCCTCGGAAGACACCGAGGAATCGAGAGGATCCAGTCATCGCATACCGTCGTGTACGAAAGTGCTTTACGAAAGTGCTTCACGAGTACAACTCTTATCTTTTTACAAATTTTGATTCTGTGTTATTGGTGGGAGGCGCCATCTGGAATTCTATTGCCTCTGCATACCCTGCAAGGGACGCGACAAGGGAGATTGAATGACTTGAGTACCTAGCTACTCTAAATACGTTATAGGTACTTGCTCGGAAGCGTCCCTTATAACGACATTTCCTTTTTCTGACCTTTGCACTGCTGTAGCCAGGATGATAACTTTGTTCACCATACATTAAAAAGAGGAAATTTATGTATTACAAAACACACTTTCATCAAAATAATCCAAGTCACCATAACCTGTAGCCATTATTTCAACATAAAACCACCATTCATTCATTCGTGACTTTTCCCCCTACAACCCGTCGGGGTCCCATCATCCGGCTCCTACAGGTCCATCTGTCGGTCCTCCCTTCTTCATCCCTTGACTAATTAACGACATCCACTTGTCATCCCTTATTTCAACATCCATATTTCCTTCATTTTCACCTACACCGCACCCCATAATACCACGTTCACCTACGCAAAGTTTGGTATGCTTTTTCTTAATGAATATTTTCACCCTGACTATTTGTTCTTCTAACACCCTTTTTCCATCAATCACCTTTTGATTATTTTCAAAAATGACTTCTGATTTCTTACTGTCCTGTTTAAACTTACTTACTTACTGCTAGCCACTTGCGTTCCACTACAGGACACAGGCCTCTTTTAAACTTTTCAAATGTCTTCTGTCTTGGGCTATCTGCTGCCATCTACGACCCGTAAGCTGGACAATGTTATCTGTCAACCTTTTCTGTGGTCTTCCTACGCCTATTTTGTTCCCCCAGGGCCACCACTTCAGGATTTTAGGTACCCATCTGAGACTGTCCTGTCTTGCCACATGCCCCGCCCACTGCCATTTTAACATTGCTATTCTTTCCGCGATTTCATCAACTTTCCTTCTTTGACTATAGCTAACTTATTTTAGCTGGAGGAAGGATTTGCCAACACACTTCTCTGTATTATCAGACAGAAAAATCTACGTAATTAACTATAATAAATCATGATTGATAAAATTATATTAAATGGAAAACATTCACCTACCCAAATATTTATATCAAAGGCATTGTACCTGAAATATCGGCATTTGTAAGTCTTAGAAAAAACTGAAAATTTTCGCCATGCTCTGTCACAAAATTTTGATGACAAATCAGCATTTGGATTCGGCATCCCAAAAAAAATATTATTGAATGAAATAAATCCAGTAGACAACCCCAGAACTTGCATGTTAAAAATGCAATGGGCTTGGACAATATAAGTATATTCTTTGACTTTTTCTGTCGCCTCTTTTCTCGACTGCGGTGGGGACGTAATACTGGAATAGTATCCAAAATATTTTTAGAAATTTTATTCAATGTTTGTATTT
Organism: Ceraclea dissimilis; assembly: GCA_963576895.1. Lineage (NCBI taxonomy): Eukaryota > Metazoa > Arthropoda > Insecta > Trichoptera > Leptoceridae > Ceraclea > Ceraclea dissimilis. Next base: position 16,120,348 of record OY756370.1, read on the forward strand.
TCAATTGTCCTGAAAATAAAATAAACATGAGGCATGAGAAAAAATATTCGTAATAACACAATGCGTGCCAACAATAAATTATTTCCTACCTCCCACTAACCTCTGTGTGATATCTAATTGAAAAATCTCCGTAAATCCTCAAACCACTGGAAAAGGTGGGTACGCCTGTACGTGTACTCCTAACAAACATCTATAGTAATTGCGTAATACGGTGGTCATATAAAATTGTGTTTTTAGTAAGATATTTATTCGCATGGTGGCGTTAGTTGATGTTGGTTAATTCAAATTGAAAAATTTGTGTTCTGTCTTCTACATATTTTGTTTTGTGAATCAGGAGACTGGTTTAAGAAGCTAGTTAATGTCTGTGGTAGATTTTTTTATAGCCATTTTTTCATTTAATAAACACAACGATATCACAAGCGCTCGTCACGTAGATATAGATTTTGATTTATAAGAACAACTTAATAATCAAAGTTGTATAAATAGGTTTTCATTTTTCGTTGTCGATTGATGAATATTTTCGCCACCGAAATTACAGGCGTTGACAAAAAGTTACCGTTAGTAATTTAATAATACAGTAAGTCCACGTATTTACTCGTACGAACGAAATTCATTTTCGAGGACGCTTTTTTACGCACATTACGTAAGTACATTTTTTTTGTAGCTAATGTTATGCATGTATTGTTTATATTTCTATGAGATAAAAGGTGTCTTACTAAATAAAACAAATATAAATAGTTTTTTTTTAAAATCACGCCTATATTTATTCTTTTGCAAAAATAATGGATAATTAAAATTTATTGATTGAAACGTGTTTATAATAAACCAGTTCTACAGTTTTAAACTGTAACCTAAAGTGTAAAATTTCAAGGTGCTGGGACGTTTTGGAAAGTAATAAAATTATGTTTACACGAATAGGCTATTTTTAATAAATACAAGGTCTCACTTCGGCAAAATTCAAACTACTAATTTTAAATTTTAACCTAATACATTACCGATAGAGTAAGTCATTATTCATCCTTTTCAGCAATGAGTTCTGAATGTCACATTAATATTTGCGCAAAAAATATGTTATATGTGTTTTATACACACTTCGCATATTTGTTTATTTACAGTTTTGGTGAACAAAATACAGATATATTATTAACATTAAAATCTAATATAAATCATAAGATTTATTCACTAGGGCAAGCTTATCGCAGTGCTGCGATCTCAGCCAGCTACCACATTGACCAATAATATTAACAACTGATACAGTGAAATAAAAACGTTGTAAAAATAGTGCGTAATACGAATAATCGTATGTAAGGGTTTAACTGTAGTCCTGATAACTGTAAAGGAAGGTACAGTACTCCCGCCGCGGGTGTTTGTAGGAGGCGTCAGTTAGGTTTTGCATATCACCCGGCCCGGGACCCATGTCAAGATCTACTGGGGAGGTCGACACGAAAAAGGTGTTACTGACTTGGAGGCACTTCACAGAGACGACGTGAGAGAGAATTATCATCAGCCCTGGGTCCTGGACACGGGGGGAAGACGTATCGAGGATGAGGGGTGGGGAGGGAGGAAAGTAGGCCAGCTGATTGCAGGATACTATATACCTATACTCTATCTACCTTCATTCACACTTAGGTATTATTCTTGTAGGACTACATATAACCTATCCAAACTTAACGTTATATCTAGCTTTTAACGTATAAATTTGCATGCATGTGACGGAAGTAAGGATGAGAACGTGTTCCTACCCCGCAAGGGATGCGGCGTGAGGGTATACATAGATGGGTTAAAATTTGGAAATTTTAAGGGATTAAGACTCCCGACCCAACTATGACGTCACGGTAATTTCCCGCGGCATTAAGGTTCAAAATCGCATTAACAATCGCATGATAAAATGGTAAAAATAGCGTCTTTCCTATTTTTCATGGTTAATTTCGCTTCAATAAAAAAACTTATACGGTTAATCCCTATATTTTAATGCATATTATCAATACAAAAAAAATCTCCGCGACTTTCAGGAAACGAGTTTCAGGAAACTTACGGAAAAAAGATCAGAGGTTATTTTCACTTTTTTTTTATAAATCTATACAAGATATAATTTTTTTTTACGGTTATTCCCTAGATAAAGGTTCAATGTATCTACTCTATTTTTTTCAAAAACATATTTACATAATAAGATTGTCGAGATCTAAGGTCTCCCGTTTTTAGAATTTTTCTAAATGTCAGTATGCTAACACTTAAAATAGGTATTGCACAACTTTTTTTTAAATAAGCACAGCTCTACATGGTGGCCTTATAACTCGCGCGAGGACCCGAACAGATCTATTTTGCGGGCCCCTTTGAAATATAGGTTAGTAAATTTTCTATTGGTATCGAATTGTCAATAAAATTTTCTTTTTCTTACAAATCTGCAATGGCATTGAAAAGTAAAGTTTTCACATAATATTAGAAGTAAATCGAACAACTTCCGCGTATCCCAAAATCTTGGCAAGAAAAAATAGTACACCGACAAAAGTTGTAACAATTTAGTGCTACATGGAGAGAAATACTAAGTATGTGAAATAACTTATTAAAAATGAGTAAATTTTTTCTTATTGTTATTGCAATAATTTCCTGTTTCCTCTCTTCTGAATGTATTTCCTTTCACTGCCCCCCAAAAAAAACACTATTTTTAATACACTTGAACATATAAAAAAAAATTCAAACACGCATTATTAAAGTCCATCCCCGGATACTGTTTATAAATTCTGCATCGAGTTTTTTTTATGTGAACAGTGTTGCCATTAAAGAAAATTCATAAATGTCAAAATAAAGTAGGTGAGTACTTACCGTCGCACTATACTGAAACGGACTTAATTTCGCTGCGTATAGGAAAAAGTGGAAACTTTTTTTTTGTATTTTATTGTGAATATAAAATCAGTTTATTACTTGACATAATCATAAATAATTAACTGCTACTTTTGCCCTTTCTCCTTACTTGGGGTAGGTACCCACCTACTACTTTACAGTCACGGAAAAATCACTTTTATTTTTACGACATTTTGTTATATGGCAAGAATAATATCCAATAAAAAAAAACAACACATAGAGGGTCGTACGGAAAGTCGTTTGATTAAAGTAGTTTTTTTAAGGATCTGATTGAAACTACAACGAAACCGAATATATGTTGTATACCTATAATGTTATGGCAGAGTAAAAAGGCTATGGTTATTAGAAAAATACTGTGATTGGATTTGTCAATGAGTGACGTGACGTCACGATATCTATTTTGTTGCGAAGGTTTTCTCAGTCGTTACTTATATATTCTTCGTATTTTTTGGATATACCGTGGGTAGCTTTTTCATGTCTAGCTTTCGGCTTTCGTGCTGGAGCCATCTTCAGTACTAACATTAATCCCAAAGACACAAAGAAAATAATAATATGATATCTATTTTGCCTTCAACTATGGAGTTTTTGCCTTGGATGATCCAACAAAAATCCCTCTTCATCGCACTAATTCTGAGACAATTTCTCGAAAATCTTTATACGGACAGCAGATATAATTTCAGTGTCATCGAGTTGATTTCAAAGTATTAAAAATTCATCACTGAATGGCGCAGCAGAATTTTTCAATTTTTAGACAAGTTAAAACTCAAAACATAATATATTTTTTAATTCTCGTGTGATACTTTCTACTTCATCCTCTAGAAACAGTTTATTATAATAATTATACGAATTTGCAAAAAGTCTTAAAACATTCATAACGACATAGTTTTCTTTCGATACACGTGTTTGACCATTTTGAATAAAAGCTTTTGAATCTTGGCAATGACAAACAATGCTTATTATGCAGTATTTTTATTTGTCGTATTCTTTCATGGAGTGATGAAAAAATGGAAAAACACAATTTTTAGGATATTTCCTTCATAGCTCTGAAGTGCTGTAAGTTTTCTGGACAATGATGTCAACGAAAATATATTTTGCATTTACCTTGATATCTCAACAACTGATGTACAGCGAAGGATGTACATTTTATCAGGCTTATGACTGATCCCCGGCTGGTTTAATGTGATCCCTTTTCACTTAAGGAACATTCACCAATTCCAGGTCATCCAACAAAAGTATATTTTGAATGTACCTAGTTGTCTCAATAACTGATATACAGCGAAGGATTTACATTTTATCAGGCTTATGACTGGTCCCCGGCTGGTTTAAAATGTGATCACTTTACACTTGAGTAACATTCACCAATTTCAGTCCATCTATCTGCCGCGGCCGGGAATCGAATCCAGACCTCCAGACTGGTACACCGAATTTCTAACCGCTGTGTTACTTACTTAGAAAAGTCGCTCGTGTAAGCGTACCTTTACAATCCGGGATCCCACAGTGGTACACAAATACACATAGAAAGATATAGAAAAAGATTGCTATAAAATTGTCTTAGATGTACTATATTAAAAAATAAAACGTTTTCCCTTATTTTCCAACACCAATACATCAAAACGTTAAACTATTTTTAATTTGACGTTAGTTCGCTAATGCAGCCTGGTGGCGAATATTGTTAACACCTCAGAAAACCATTTTTTTGTCATCAGAATTTTGAGGTGTGTTGCAAATACCCCAAAGTGACAAGTTTGGGGCGCTGCCGTTTTTTGTTTCGTCCTTAATGGAATTGTAAGTACGGGTGGTGTCGCTTGCCGTGGGTTGTCCACCCCTGCCCAAGTGACAGGTTGGAATAACAGCACCGTGTAAGCGTTTTTTGTCGCCTATCCCGGTAATGGAGATAACTCTGCAGGTATTGACAACCTTTCTCAATGCATTTTCTTTTTTTATAGAGTGGCGAAAAGGCAGTTATCCCAACATGTGTAAAGTGAATAACCGACTTCCGGCTTATGTCTTTCACTTTTAAGTGTAAAGTGATCACAATAAACCAGCCTTACTGCCAGAAAAAATAAGAGACCTGAAAAGCCTGACAAAAATTAACTCTGTAATATATACATAAGTTTATTATTAACTTTTGGAAAGCAGCTGATGGGCCCAAATCAATGCCTGTGCTATCCATCGTTCTGAGAAAGTCATCCAATCTGCTCTTAAAAGCGTTCACTGGTGGTGCTTGTATCACATTTTCGGGTAAACGGTTCCACATATTCACCACTCTATTGAAAATAAAATTCTTTTTCCAATTACTGTGAAACCGTCCCTTGGTGAGCTTCATAGAATGTCCTCTCAAATGGGTGTTGGTATTCAGGGTGTAGATGGAGCTGATATCGGGAACATCATAGTAGCCATTCCAAAACCATTTTTCCAAACTTCAACACGTACTTATAGAAAAAAACCCAGATGTGGGTGGTAATCATTGATAGGCGTGTGAGATTGCAATACTTTAAACCGAAGAATGAAGAACGACCCTTAATCTGTTATTCTTCTATTAATTTTACGAACAGCAAACTTACAGGACATAACAAAAAAAATAAAAATTTGTGAGGGCCTAATCCTCTTAAGGTGCGTTCTTACGCGAGCAACACTTCTACATATACTTTCAAATTGTTGTTAACCCCTGGTTGCACAGTATGAAACTGCTGTCATTTCAAACGCGTTATAAATCAATTAACCGTAGGAACAATAGTTAGGTACTGGAACCTATATTAAACCATGCTGCTAGGTAGATGTTCCCATCTGTGATCCCGACCCAATAGTTGACAATCCCATGCACCTCCAGCTAAACAAATTTCCTTGAAGTGATGGAAGAGTTAAAGAAAACTAGAAAATAGGCATACTACTTTCTCATAGCGCATCCCTTGCAAGGTAGGCAGATGAATGAACAGAACGCCCCACTGACCTATACTCTCAATTGCTTACACACACTTCTTGCTTCCGTCACATTCATGGAATCCGTCGTACACACTCTACGATTCCTTTTACTCAAAACACCTCCGTCCACTGTTCGACATCTCAAATCACCTGGTTCTTGGACGGCTACGCTTCCGTACACCTTTGCTTTCTCCCAGGTATATTTTCTTTGTTATCCTTTCTTCATTCATCCTCTCTACATGTCACAACCATCTCAACTTGTCCACTTTCATCCCAGACACAACATCCATCGTACTCTCCAATCAGTTCATTTTCTTATCCAACTCTCAAATCTGTCAACTACAAGAACGTTTAACTGCCGGCTGCCGGTGTCAACAATGGGACTATTATCCGGGCTATGAAGCCGATGGTCTACTAGAAAACCACGGCCTTATAATCCGGATAACACTTGTGCTCTCAACTATTTTCCACACATTCTTCTTAACAATATCATCTCAACAAAGTCTTTGTAAATAAATAAATAAATATAAATAAAACAATAACACGTCATACTTATTTTTATCATCGTCGTATATTGACATTAGGTAGGTACCGACCTATCCCCTTCCTCTCCCTCCCCATCCTCCTAATGCCTCCTGAACTTGACGAGGGGTCTCGTATAACCTTGAGGAGAAGTATGCCACTCTCCAGAATCATAACATTATGATGAGCCCGTGATTAAAGGTGGCTGACTGTTGTGTTGTGGAGGTGTAGTAGGTGTAGAGGTGCGGAGAGAGCGAGGGAGAGGAGAATATCTCATCATCTCTGTCATTTATTAACGTCACAGGAACCTGCCAGGTGTAGGCGTGACCGTAAAAGAACAGTCACTGGTATCATCAGTAACAGGTACCTGGTAGGTTGATGTGACGAGTACTTTTTATTTTATTCTATCTAGCTATCTATACCCTCACGCCACGTCCCTTGCACGGTAGGCAGAAAGGACAGAGCGCCAGACAGACCTATCCTTATACATACACTCCTAGCCTCCGCATCTCATGCAATTTGTCATACACGCTATCCGATTCCTTTTACTCAAAACGCGTCCATCCTTGGTCGACATGATCGGACCAGGTCAGTCTCGGGCGGCCGTGCTTCCTGACCCCTCTACGCTCACTCAAATATATATTTTTTGTCATCCTGTCATCTTTCATTCTCCCAATATGCCAAACCATCTTCGCTTATTCACTTTCATTCTTGTCACAACACCAGTCTTGCAGTCACTCATTTCCCTAATAACCTCGTTCCTTATCTTATCTCTCAGCGTTTTCCCACATATTTTTCTTAACGACCTCATTTCCACATGTCTTTGAAATACTGTGAAATATTTACGTTACGTAGATAATACAAGTAGCAGTAACAAATTAAGTTTTTTATGTTGTTCCTTACGTTAAAGTGGTTGTTAGCTAACATCGCCCACCTTGTCGCAGGTGGCCCCCCCGCCAGCCCACCTAGGTAGGTGATATTGTGGCCCCCCCTGGGCGGGGCGCGGACACAGCAAGGGCGGCCCCCACTCACCCCTTTCCCAGGGCGGATCGTTCATCTTCAGCTCAGTTTTTCAACCTCTCTCTCACGCCGAGCAAAATTTAGATAGGTAGAGTCTAAATTTATTTTTACCTAAGTATCTACCTACGTAAATATTTATAAAAAGCCACCTACAAGCACTTAGAATATTTTCACATTTTTGCAAAATTTCGTGGGGAAAAAAACTAGCTATATTCTATTCCATTCTATCCCCTCACGCCGCATCCCTTGCGGGGTAGTCAGAGATAGCATATCACCAGACTTTCCTATATCCTTCGTGCTTCCGTCACATTCATACAATGTCTCATACACACTCTACGATTCCCTTTACTCAGGATGGGTATACCTTAATTATAGATTAAGTTGAGTTTGTTCGAGCACGTTTAGAGAATTAATTTTATTTTTTCCAAGGAAGGTCAATTAAGAATTAAGGTTTCTTTGTGCCTCTGAGACCAGTGTAGATCTATTGTGACATCTTTCTTTTTAGACCTCATCCGGGCTCGATCCCTGATGTCGAATTACTCCAATTCACCGACACAAGCTTTTCAAGCTCACTGAGAAATCTTCAAAGATGTATTAAGGTTTTTTCGATACGCCCAGATTCATTTTTTTTTCTTGTAAAACAAATTGCATGAATGTGACGGAAGCAAGAAGTGTGTACAGGGATAGGACAGTCTAGCGTTCTGTCGATTGCAATATGTAATACGTATTTTAAAGTACCTACCTATTACTTGAATAAATATGTAAATTTGATGTACCTAGTTCACCTACATAATTTACAGTGATAGATACTTTCCCACCGCCTACACAGATGTCGCTATACATTGTAGGTAGTAGTAGTACACTGTACAGCTGAAAGTGCGTAACCTCAATCAACCCACACACACACACACACACACACACACGCACGAGTATCATTCGTAGGTATTAGGGAAAATCATATAGTGTGAAAAATAAAGATTTGCTTAAAGCGTTCATCATCATCATCAGCCCGCGTTTACCCACTGCAGGACATAGGCCTCCCCTCTCCTCCCGCTCCTGTGCGATTCCCATATCCACTGGGGTCCGGCAAACCTCTTAATTCGTCCATCCATCTGGTGGATGGTCGCCCTTGTGGTCTTTTATCGCCCCTTGGTCTTCGGCTATAGAGGTGAGTTTTGGAAAATTTCTCTGTCCCCTTATGCCACATCTCTTGCGGGGTAGGTAGAGAGAACAGAGCGCCAGACAGCCCGATCCTTACACACACTCCTAGCCTCCGTCACATTCATGCAATTTGTCATACACGCTCTCCGATTCATTTTACTCAAAACCCGTCCATCCTATTGGGCCAGATCAGTCTCGGGCGGTCACGCAGGGACGATTTAAGTATAACAATAAACAATAATTGGCGAATTACAGAGGTGGTCGGTAGCTTGGTTGGTAACGCGCTCGACTGTTAATTCGGTGGGCGCGGGTTCAATCCCCGACTTACTCCACTTCACAACACAAGCTTTTAAGCTTTCTGTGAAGTGCATAAAGATGTATTTGGGTTTATTTCGATAAATCCAGATTCATTTTATTTAAAAAAAAATTAATACGCTCCATCCATAAATTTCCCTATCCATGATTTCACGCATATAATAACAATATTCTAATTGAATATGTTTGATGCATGTGTGTGTGTGTTATGTTAAGGTGGTATGAGTGTGCATGATTCTGCCAATAAATCCACCTAATCGTGGACGCCTGAGAAGATTCCCCAAGCCGCAGTTATGTAACAGGCGAGATTGGATCTGGATCTCTGAACATATTACACAATTACATTGGCGTAGCGTAACATAATCAATAATAAAGAAAACATCATCACGACATTTCGTACGATTTATTTTGTTTATATCTATCTATCTATCTATTTATCGGTATTTTTGTTTTTTTTTTCGTAGGTAACTGTCAGATTGTGGTTAGTATTGCCCCAGAACAGGCTATCGCCTAGTGGAGCAATAAAATCCAATAAGTACCTACTTCTTATTTTCTAATACTATTATATTTTGTTAAATTTTTGGATATTAAATAAATAAAATAAAATAAAATTAAATCTGTCTATACCGCTACGCCACGTAGGCAGAGAGGACAAAGGACCAGACAGCCCTATCCTTACACACATAATCCTAGCTTCCGTCACATTCATGCAATTTGTCATGTACGCTAGGGTGTCCCAAAAAAATGAAACTTATTTTTTTGAGAAGCATACCCCCCAATTTTTTTCGTTTTATGTTAAAACACTCAAAAATCAAATTTCATGACCATTGGACCACGGGAACCCGTGCCGACTTGCATCCGAAGATCTCAGTACTTGAGTACTTAAGCGAGCGCATACTTGCATATAAAGTTCTGCCGCAATGTTGAATTATTGCTAGGAAAAGTGCAGTATTATATCAAAAAACATGTCTGTGGAATTAGGAAACTCTAAAAATAGTATATATGTTTCCAACAGGGGTTGTAAACCATCGAATAATAAGGTCAAAACTTCTCTTCGATGGACAAGTACTAGCTGTTTTGTTTTATAATATTTGTCAAATAAATTTACAATTAATGAAAGTGATAATCTTGTCAATCTCGAGTGTGTTTTATTTTGGAAAAAGGCACGAATTCCTGTATTCCAGATACAACATACGTGGAAGTCAAACATGCCATGAAACCGATGAATAATAAAAATGTTCCTGATCCTTATGGTATAACCACAGAGACAATTAAGTATGCGGGAGAATCTCTTCAACAAGCAGTAGTATCGCTGTTCAATGAATGTCTGCAAGAAGCAATCATACCACAAGAAGTGAAACAATGCATCAATGAATCTCGTCCGCAAAAAAGTGGCCATAGAAGGGTTGAAAATTATCGACCATCCTATCTGTATAAGCTATTAAAAGTCATAAATGATAGACTCTCTATCAAATCGAATGCATACTAACCAGGACAACAGGCTGGATTCTTCCGGTGTACACCTCCCCTCCATGGACCTTCCGAAAAGTTCCATGTTTGAAGAGGAGTAAGATAGGGAGACACAATATCTCCTAAATTATTTACATTGGCTCTGGAGGATGTTCGAAACCCTTGATTGGAGCAATAAAGGTGTCAACGGCGAAAACCTTAACAATCTACGGTTCAAAGAGGGTATATTTTTATTTGTTGAACTAGAAATGACGATAAATGAAGCTTCACCACGGCTTTCCAGAGAATAGACTTCAAAATGATCATATCAAAGATCAAATACACGACTTATGCCAAAAAATTATATAATATCGTGGTAGATGAATAATTATCCAATAAGTTGATACCTAGTTATGTATGCCTAGGGCAAACTGTAAAACATGGAAGAGAAAATCAAGAGATAGAAATTGAAAGAAGCCGAGATTTAGCATGGGCTGCCTTTGATACGAGATGGGCGGGTATGTCATATCCTGAAGGCTCCTAAATACCCAAATTATCCAAAATGAAGATATTTGACGCTTGTTTTACCCCATTTCTCACCAATTACTGTGAAACTTTGGAGTTCACGAAAAGAATTTTCCACACATTATTAGTTATAGAAAGGGCCATACAAAGAGCTGATCATGCAGCCATAGACTCTAGGTGAGCAAAGAAAGTTCTGGAGTAGAGACCCAAAACAAGCAGTAGAAGTGTTGGTAAGGTCTCAAGGAAGGTGATTGGACCATATAAGACGAGTTGTCGTAGGCGGGTAGATGCGGTCTGCTCAGTATAGGGGACTATGGAAATCTATGGGGGAGGCCTATATTCAACAATAGACACAAGGGTGCTGGTGATGATGATGATGATTTAAATGTAAACTAGTGATACATGTACGATTGGGCCAATTTTGTGTTTTATTTTCCCAAACTACATGAATTCTTTAGATATTTCATGAAATTTCAGTACAAATTATGAAGTTATGAAGTTTGACGTCAAGTCGGCACGGGTTCCAGTTGTCCAAAAGCAATAATATTTCATAATCAAGTATTTAGTACCAAAACGAAAAAAAATAGAGGGTATGCATTTCTGATTTCGAAATTTTGTTTTTCTCCATACATTGTTGGGACACCCTAATGTACGCTCTTTATTGTTTTATTATTTTATATCGTCCGTAGGCCCATTCGGGCACCTGGACTCGTCGTTTTTTACAGATAATAGAATCAATTCCTTTTAATCACAGCGCTTCCACCCTTGAGAATCTGATCGGACCAGGCCAGTCTCTGACGACCGCGTTTCCTCACACATCTTCGCTCATTCAAATATATATTTTTTGTCATCCTTCATTCTTTCGACATGCCCAAACCATCTTAGTTTATTCACTTTCATTCTAGTTACAACACCAGTCTTGCAGTCACTCATTTCCCTAATAGCCTCATACCTCATCTTATCTCTCGGCGTTTTCCCACACATTCTTCCTAATAACCTCATTTCCACTGTATTCAACCAGGATTCGTCCTTCTTCAGCCACGTCAAAGCATAATTGCTAAAATATACAACGTTATTTTTTTTATTAAGTATAATATTTTTTACTGGCCTTAATTAGTACCATAACGCACCGCTACTGATTTCTTTAAAATCTCTTATCCACACGTAAATTTCGTATCCAGCACACACATGCCTGAGCAGAAGAGTTATTGATTGTAAATTGTTTAGGGTTACCCCCATCCTCCACGCCCAGTCGTCCCATCCCAGCGCGGGGTGCTATGCTGGCCCCCCACGGGCCCGGGGGTGGCACTGAGGGGGGCTCCACTCCTGTAAGTGGGTGGGGGGTGGTGAGAAAGTGGGATTACCTCCTTTTAACTCATCTAAGTGCTTCGACTCTTAAACATTATTCAGGCCTCAATTCAAAATATATTTTAAACTTAATGATACCTAAGAACACGTGATTTCAAAATTTCACCTTCAAAGCCTCATCAATCTGTGCCATAAAGTGGTTACTTTTAGATGATAAAATGACACAGGTAAAAACGTCTTAGGGAAAAAATCACACGGACAAAATGTCACAAGAAGAAATAATACATTTTTACTTTTATTCAAATTTTTTGCACAATTTGATAAAATTTAAGATTATTGCAACGGAAATTAAGAAAGTATATGATTAAATTTAGCTATAAATAATCAATTACATTGTCTTGTTAATCATTTATCACATTATAGAGAACGCAAATCGAACTGTTTTATCCCCAATCCATACGTTAGTATTTTAATGTAACTGGATGGTACGTAGGTACGTAGAATAAGTATGGAACGTAGAATAAGTATGACATGGTGGAATTGGTGAATGTTTCTCTGGGCACAAAGGATCACTCAAACTGCTTAAGCCAGTAATTGTAGACGATTTTCACGGTGACCACTAAACATGATTGCTTGGTTTTCGGGCGAACTTTTGATCGACGTTTCGACAATAGGAGTCTTCTCTTTCAGATCTAAAGATTCTGTATTTCATTTTCAATATTATGTACATACATGCATACATCCATCTTCTTCCCCTTCTATCCTTGGCTCGGTTGGGGGCTCAAAGCATCAGTTTATCTTCGCCAGAGGCCCCTGTCACTTGCACCTTCCAGGACCTCTGGCCACTCCAACCACAGTCTCTCCTCGCACTACTTTGTCACCTGTTTCTGCCAGCTATTTCTGGGGCGGCCCACCGGTCTTCTTCCTGCCCATTTTCAATATTATCACAATGAAATTTCACCAACAACCTTCGGTCAAAACACTCAACATACTTCTAAAGGACGTTCGCAGCGTAAAGGTATGTGGGTGTGTTAGAGTCCTACGTAGTAATTGTGGTGTTTAGAGGAGGGTAGGTATTTGTGGGGGTAGTGGATGGAGATATGGTCTCAACACCCCTCAAGGTGATGGTACGTACTCTGCTACCCTGTCATGCCGCAAGTTTTACTCATTAATATCAGTCTAACAGGTTCGTCCAACGCCAACAACGGTGGGATGGTAGGTAGAAAGGCCTCAAAGAAATATGTTCTATGCTTTTTTTTCAACATTTTTTTTCTGTTACGTTTATGGTCAAAAATTTTAACAGTATTTTTTACTTAAAGTTTTATATTTTTTTATTGGATTTTAGTCTGTCTCGTGTCTCTTGCAGGGTAGGCAGAGAGACATGAACGCCTCACTATATCCTTACACACACTTCTTGCTTCTGTCACATTCATGCAATTCGTCATAAACACTTCGTCACATTCGTCATGATCTAGTCAAGCGTTTTTTGAAGGCCATTTTTCTTATAGCTTTACCTATTATTTCACCCATGTTTATATTCTCTTTGTCATCCTTTCATCATTCATCTTCTCTGCATGTCCCAACCATCTCAACTTGTTCACTTTCATTCTAGTTACAATATCCGTTCTACGTTCACTCATCTCTCTGACTACTCCATTTCTTATACTATTTCCCAACATTTTCTCACAGGTTATGATGCAAAAATTAACTATATTCCCTACCAATTCTACGTACTTACCTACTTACCATCTACATAAAAAAATATACTTACGTATGTTGGTGGATAAAATAATTAGATTCGCAAACTCTGTTAGTTATATTAATCCTTAGGTTCGTAGCATTCAGTATTCTACGAACGTTTATTGAAACTGCGTGCAAAAAATTCAAAATAATTCCAAATTTAAATATAAAAGGATTCTTCTTATAAAATTTCAAATAACGATAATTAAATCAAAATCTTTAATTAGTTGATACCTATAATACAAAAACAAACTCACTTCCCGACAAATTCCATTTCTGACAAAACACCCCTTCCCATCATTCGGTAGCCATTCATCCCTCCATCAAACCCTTCATCGAAGTGAAAAACCGCTTCAGGAAATCCGTCGAGAAGAAAAATAATAATATAAAGCTAATTACTCGAAAATTTCCCCAATAAAAGCAACACGGTGACTCCTTAAAGGACGATATAAAGACCGAACGGAGTGCAAAAATAATAAAATAAATTAATTAAAAACACCCCAACAAAACCTCCCTTAATTAAGATGCCCGTAAAGTGAGAGAGAGATACCAATATTCTATTCAATCTTGCATTGTTTTTCTGTCTTTGTTGATTTTTCTAGAGATTTTTCTAGTCTTAGAATTTGCAGAAAGGATTGAATCTGGCCAAATATTCTTACCTAGCTATCCATTTTTTATTTCCTGAAAATTCATGGGATCGTTTATCCCTTGCGTCACTGCGATAAAAATAGGTCTATTATGACATCCTTCTATATCACATCTCGTCCTCAAGGCCGACGTGTATCATGACGATCTGTCTTGGTGCGAGTAGTCTCGCTTTCTCGGAGTTCAGTAGTGGCCCTCCAAGAACGTGGCTTCTTTTGTGAGTTAGTGCTTCACAGCTACAGAGGATGTGAATTTGTGTTTCGTTGTCTTCTGAGCAGAATCTTCTGAGCATTCTGAGTCTCATAGTCCAATTTTGAGCATATGTAGTATTTGGGTTTGTTTGATGAATGCCCAGATACTTTCATTATAAAAAATATATTTCGATAATTCAGACTAAAATACGAATATTGTTTGGGTAATGAAGTCATATTTCTCTCTTTCTCATTCCATTATAAGCTGTCCACCGCCTTCCAATTACCTCCGAAATATCCTTCTGTTTCTAATTTCATCATCCCTTCTTCAATCAGTATTTCTCCACCAGCTTTCTTCATCTCCAACTCTTTATCTCAGAGGAAATGATAATTCGACGACTGTCATAACAAAATACTTTTTATTAATCCACCTTAATTTTAATTGGTTTCCTCGAGGGGGAAATCTACCCCCCTTTTATCGTGACCCCCTTGAATTATTGGGCATCAGAATATTGCGATATTGTTATCGAGAAGCAATTAATTGTCCTGCTATTTAACATTTTCGGTTGCTGTAAAAATCAGCTAATTAATAATTTGAACAGTTCAAAATTGTGTTAAATCTTACTGACATTTTGGCACCAAATAAACTATTTACGAATAAAATGCCGTCCTGGTGCCAATATTGATGACACTGATGTACTTATGCAAGCGGGGTATGGACGTACGTGGCTAAAGAAGAAAGAATCTGGTAAAAATGCTGTCGGGATGAGATTGCTAAGAAGAACGTGTGGGAAAACGTTGAGAGATAGGATAAGAAATGAAGTGATTGAAGAGTTGAGTGAACGTAAAACGGATGTTGTGACTAGAATGAAAGTGAACAAGTTGAGATGGTTGGGACATGTATGTAGAAGGATAATTGATGAAATGATAACAAAATTTATCATAACCTTTAAGAGACTCAATAGATTACGTGTAGGTGTCACCAGGTGTAGGAAGAACATGCATAGGTGGGGTATAAGGGTAGAGGAGAATGTCTCCTGCGATTGCGGTGAGACCCAGACTGATGAGCACCTCCTCGTATGTCGAGACATGCCAGTGAGGTGCGATGCTAGGGACCTGATGATGGTCACTGACAATGCCGGTATGGCTGCTAATTTCTGGAGTGGGGTGGCCTAGTGGGGAGAAGCTCGGACCCGGAAATTAATTAATGAATATAGAAAAGACAACTTTATAAAAAAAGGTTTTTTTGTGACGATTTGGACTTAGCTATTCAAGGCTACAACGAAAAGGCATTTGTAGCTACCTATCAATTTTATAATTTTCGTCAACATCTCCTTAATAATTGTGAATTTTCGGCAGCGTTGAGTATTTCACAAAACGCCGTCACAATCACATCAGAACGTTATTTTGAAACCTGTATATATACTGTTTACAAAAATTATTTCGCATTGCACCTAATTTGATTTTGTTTTAATTATATACGTACAATACAAAAAGTAGATATTCATATATGCCACTGACTTTGCACGACATTGTATTGATATTTTAGATAAAAATATGTCCAACAAAGGGAATTATTGATTTAAAATGTTTTTTTTTTTCATTTCTGATTTTATAAAACATTACTACCGCCATCTATGCAACATCTATGACCCGGGAAAGAATCTGAAAAAAATGACGATTCGCGGCCAGAGTAAACTTTAATACCAGACGATTTTAGACATCCATCTATTAAATAAACTTACAAATGAAATCTTGGCTACAACATAGGCTATTAAAATATATGATTTGTAGCTTGGTTTGGTAAAATTATCAATTTTCCCAAGATACTGAATTCTGTCAAGTTAGCATGAAATAAAAGAAGCCATTTAAAGTAGTCCCGTTAATATGGTTTTTAAATTTGTTTGCGTCGTTACATAATCTAGAACTAGGATATACATCTAAGGTTTATTTTTATACAATGTTTTTGCTCTACAAATACTTCTGTATGACTAAAAATGTGTCTATAATAATTACAAAATAGTTTTGACATAATA
The DNA here is from genome assembly GCA_963576895.1 of Ceraclea dissimilis. Taxonomy (NCBI): domain Eukaryota; kingdom Metazoa; phylum Arthropoda; class Insecta; order Trichoptera; family Leptoceridae; genus Ceraclea; species Ceraclea dissimilis. Next base: position 16,137,044 of record OY756370.1, read on the forward strand.
TTAATTTGCTCCGCCGCGCTTTCTGTCGTCATCTGTTTTGACTCGCGTGGTGTAGGGGCTAGCGTACTTCTTAAATTGAGTGTTATGCGATGCGACGGTACGAGTTCGATCCCACTCCATACCCAACGCTTTTTTCTTCTTTTTTTTACTATCTTTTTGTGAAATTTGAGTTGAGCAGAATCCTATACACATAAAAAATAATTTTACTAGCTAAAATTTATTCCATTAGGTATTTAGTTCTAAGATGATATTCCAATTCACCACCCGTACACAATTATTGCCGTTGCGAAGCACGGGAAATACAGCTAGTAATAAATAATATCATATTTTAATTCAATTACCAAATTGTTTTCTTCAAAAACAGTCATCTAAATTACTTTAAAAGGAATTACTTTTACAAAGTTTAGTATCGCGTTTCAGCGACTGAAAATCAAAAGTAATTTGTAGGTAGGTACGTTAGATTATATCAGTTGGGCGAAGGAAAGGGCGAAAGGGGAAACTCGGCTGATTGGGACCGGATGTAGATGCTAAATTAGGCGCAGTACCTATACCTACTTTTCTTAGTACCATCAGAGACAGTAGCAATTTCATTAATAACAACTGATGTACAGCGAAGGATGGACTTTCTACCAGGCTTATAACTGATTGTCAGATGGCGTTATTCACTTTCAATATTCGCCAATTCGAAAAATAGTTATCTATACAGGTATACAGGAAAGGATGAAAGGATGTCATATTTAGTACCTACTGATCATCTGCTGGATTAAAATGATCACTTTACACTTACGCTACTTAAATAAAACACTAATCTCACCAGCTACTCAAGCTAGCTATGGTTAATTGATTAGGAAAATACGTGTATCTACGACGCAATGCAAGCAAAGAGTGTGTCTATCTAGGGATAAGGCTCTCTGCGAACCCCTGAAGGGACGCGACGTGAACGAATGGATAGATAATGAATAGAAAAATCTGTTCTTAATAGATATTACAGGTATGAAGTGTGACGTCATCATAATCCATTATTGGATTAACACCAGCATGTATTAGTTTTATTAGTAGAATAAAATAACAGTTTACAATTGAATCTTTCATCTTTCAATATCAATTTTCTTCTTATAATACCTATCTACCTATCTATCTATCTGCTAATATCATCAACGTTACATTTTACACTTATAATAAAGGAGTATGTTGAAATGCCTATGTCTCCGAGCATGACAAAAAATGACACAGAATGAAAAACGCGTAAATAGCGCCGCAGGCAATTTTTTTTAAAGAAAAATGTGTGAAGTGGTAAATCTGGTGTCTTTCTATTGTAGGTGATCCATACGGTAAGAAGAAAACTACCGATTTATTAGCGCCGCAGGCAAATTTTTTTATGAAACAATTGCATTTTAATGGATTTTTATACAAATTTTCTAAAATTTATGATATGATGAGAAAACGTGTGGTAATAATGTAATTTTTTGTGAGGTTTTATCATTTAGTATGAAAAAGTACATATTTATTCCACACTCTAGGGCCCCCACGTAACCGGGTACTAAAAGCTAGTTCAACAATATAATATTTAAAACAGTACGCTTATGTATGTCTGAATGTATACTTGTATAGGTGGATAATGTAAACGCACGTGAAATGTAGAAAAATGGTTATTTTGCGTAATAACTGAAATAGATTATAAACAATGAGTGATTTGTATACATGCACATCAATCTGGACGTCATACAAGTTTAAACAGGATGATGGTTTTACTATACACCTAACTAGTACACACCTACACCTAATAACACTAATAACACCTAGGTGTGTGCTTGTGAATACAATCTACGGTGCAGTGACTAAACAACTAATGTTTTCTTTACAACAAGATTTATAATTATCGAAAATTGTTGGTATTTCATATTTGTTGTTTGAATATAAATAACACAGTTATAAGTTATAAGTAGTAATGCAGTACTTATTATTGTTATAACTTATAACAATAATAAGTACTGCATACTAGGACGAACGTATCGCTATATAGCGAATTCTTTCTGCTTACATATTTACGTATACCATCACAGATAGTTTTCGGTGTCGATAATATGATAAGAATACTATAAAAATGTATATATTTTTTCTGTCTGTTAGTCGGAAAATTTATGACTCAGCCTTTTTACAATAGGTGGCACGCGAGCCTAGCAAAGAAATGCGTGTATTCCATACTTTCTCACGAATTCAGAGATTTCTGAAATGAAGCAAGGCTCACAGACGTCCTACACGTGATACAGCTAGTAACATTTACATATAAAGAAAAATGATAATGAGTATTTTTTTATTTTTTTACTTCAACCCGGCAGGCCATTTGAAAACAGCAGAGTATTAGTAAAGCGTGGAGTCTGCAACTTTAAAAAATAATTTCGTAGATTTCATACATTTGTCATTTAATTAGGAAACCACACCTATATCCACATTACATTACAATGTTTAAATTGCGAGAACAATCACCCCACCTCATATAGTGGGTGAATGGTGAGCTGTGTACGTACTATACATTTATAGTTCATATAACTTGATGCATGGATTTTGTTTACTTTGACCGAATTAAACAATTTTACTGTGGTGTGTTTACACAATATAATATCCGTGATTTATGTGAATAGTTACGTAAGTCACTAAATAAAACTATACATTTGTAAGTCACTTAATAGTACACATCCCTTGAGAGATAGATAATATGAAAGAAGATATGATAGAAGAAAAAAGAGAAGATCACGCACACTCCTTGCTTCTGTCACGTCCATACAATTCGTCATAAACACACTTCGATTCCTTTACCCACAACATCTCCGTCCTTAAGCAACTGATCGACATGGTCATTCGGTACAATAAATAAATAAATAAATAAATCTTTATTGGCCAGAGAAAGTATTCATAGTTACAAAAACAAGACAATTACAGTGTGCCAAAAGGCGGACTTATTGCAAAACCAATATCTTACAGTCAACCCGAAATATTTAAACAATAGCCGGTTTAAAAAGACCATAAACATTAGTGATGAGCAAAATCAGTCATGGTCTTGGTCTTGCGAGACTTGCAAGAACAAGACCAAGACTGCTTTTTCGCTGCAAGACCAAGACCGGGTTCGCAAGACCAAGACCGAAAGCAAGACCGAGCCTAGAAGACCAAGAGTCTTGCATGACTGGGTTGCAAGAGTCTCGCAACGTTTTTTTTTGTATATACAAAAAAGGATCTGGGCTTGCATACACAAACCCAAATACTTTCCCGCACACCTTGCACTAGGCTAAAAGCCTGTATCGCAGAGTGTGAAATACATCGCCAGCGCCGGGGTTTGAACCTGGCATCTCCCGTACGAGAGACTGCCGCCTCAACCAACTGCGCCAACCATGTATTTTTATCATAGTAGGAAGCATAATAAATAACAATATTACAAATGATGAACCTGATAATAGAACTGATAATTCATAACACATAAGCTTTTAGATTTTATGCGGCGTCAGTTTTTTAATTATTTTTTTAAATAAAATTAAAACCTTGCTATTACTATAATTTCAAAGTTGAAATATCATAGCCGTGTTGCATATCAAATTGAAGGTAATTGAATTCGGAATAGATTAACACTAATTTGGGCTCTGTAGATTGAATGGTTTTCGATCGATGGCTGTTGGAATACTACTGAATGTTAAAAATATCTTTTTCAAGAGTCTCATCAAGACCAATAACAAGACTTAGTATGCAAGACCAAGACCGAGACCAAGACTCGTATGCAAATGCAAGACCAGTACCAAGTCCTAGCTTGCAAGGACAAGACCAATACCAAGACCACCCCGGTCTCGTCTTGGTCTTGCAAATTCTCATCACTAATAAATATACATACCTTCCAGTGGCGAAGGGTCCTAAAAATACGATTTCCATCGAGTTACGTTTTTTATTTAGGATGTTAACCTACAATAAAAATTAATCCCGGCTTTTCTTCTACAGCAATCCACTCTTCGTTACTGGTACATAACCTACCTACTATAAGCTATAACTGCATTTCTGAGCAAAATGTTTATACTATACATGGTTCTTTACTACATAGCATCAGGTAGGTACCTTGCAGTCTTGCAGAAAGAAATAACTAATGACACCCATCAATTTCCTTCACTTTTTTCTCATTCTTTATTAAAGATGAGCCCCTCCAGAAGTATCTAATGATTTGCCAGTTAGCCAACACCCCATAAACCCCTCTTCCAACCCCTCTCGACCCCCCTGATGATACCACGACTGGATATTGTTACTTATAAAACAACCTCTACCTACTCCTACAACAAATGGTCCTTTTTTTTCGCTCTCCACTTTTTCAACCCTTCCTCTTCGCTTTCGTCTTATAACGAAAGATTTTAGTACGAAAGACAAAAGCGAATTAGGTACAAATAAGTAATTGTAAAAAAAAACTGCACGCTTATATTTCGCCTTATAAAAATTACATACATCTTCTTCCCCTTCTAACCTTGGTTGGGTCGGGGGCTCAAAGCATATGTGTATCTTCGCCAGAGGTCCCTGTCGCTTGCAGTTTCCAGGACCTTTGGCCACTCCAACCACAGAAAAAAAATACAAAATTAGTCACAAAATTACATTAATTAACATTTACCAATACAATCTAGTTCCATATTTAAATATAAATTAAATTAACGAATCAAAAGTTAGAAGACGCCATATACCTGCCTAACTACATTAGTATTGGTCCATTCCATCAAAAGAAAAGGACTTAATTAATTCTGAATGGCATTGATTAGGTATATTTAAAGTTAATATGTTATAGGTTAATGGTTGCTCAAAAATAATGCTGTGCGTTTTTATACACAGATGGCATTTAATGTTTATCCCATTATTGGGATGTACTGAAAAAGATTTGAAATGTCTTATGGCAGTTTTACGAACACGTAACTGTACAGGACCCTCGAAAAAGTATCATAAAATAGTGGGCGGGAGGAATTTTACAATTAGGGAAAAAAAATGCAAAAAAAAATATTTTTTTGTTCCCCAATTCGACCCTTTCCACCTTTATCTATCCTACCTCAACTAATTACCCCTTAAGAAAACTACCCTTCATCCAATCCTATCTCCCCCCATCTCACCCCGGCACGCTTGCAACATCCACTAGATAGATAGGTGCCTACTATTACTGAATATATTAAGTTTTTTAACGAACTGTCATGTCATTTATATCGCTACCCCCCCCCCCCATCCCCGTAACCCCCCTTTAAAATTATTACAACCCCTTTAACTACTTCGGTTTTGTCGGGGTAGTGCTTAAGATTCCTTTCAGAATGTTAACAGCTTGGAAATTTTTGATCTATAGTTGGGCGCTTTCAAAAGCTCTGTAAAAGTTCATAAAAGAAATACGTATGTACCTACTTAAAAATACACAGTTAAGTTGTTTTAGTACCTATGAAAAAATGTAAAAATATTTTGTGTCTGAAAAACTGGACTGCCGTCAGTAATGGTTTGGACATGTTGAGAGAATGAGTGACCAAAGGATGACTAAAAAGATATATATGGGCCAACGACGAGATCTGAGGAAGCGTAGCTGTCTGATACTGAGGACTGCGATCATGGACATACGGAATGAAGAAGTTTTGAGTTAAAGAAATCAGAAGACGTGTATGACAAATTGCATGAATGTGATGGAAGCAAGCCAAGGAGTGTGTATAAGTAAGGGGTACTCTCTGACGTTCCGTCCTCTCTGCCTACAGCGCAACTCGCAAGTGACGCGTGCGAGGGGATAGACAGTAGGGTGCATCACCTGATGTATGAAAAAAAAAATTTTCTCGAATCTCGAATAGCCCTAGTGCGGAAAAGTTGCCATTTACTAAGAGTGTTAACCACACCAAATATTAGCTTCCTAGGAGTCCATCTTGAGGTTCCGCAACGACCTTGAAGTTTTGAAAAAAATGAAAATTTTCCACAAATTTCTAATATGTGCAAGGTCTTATAAAAAGCATTTTGTCTTAAGTATTTAATAATATTTTTACTTAGGAATGCTTAAAAATTATAAAACAACACTAAAACAGCAATAAATTAATTATAAACATTTGATTTAGAATAATAATCTATATCGAAAACACACTAAAAAACATGCCTACAAAATAAGTAACAACATTTTATAAAGAAACATTAGTGAAAACGTTTTAGGGATTATATTCTTCCTTTCAGGTTATTCGGGTGTTGGCCGCGTGTCTGTTGATCTTCTCTAGCTTTCGGCAGCGATACCTCTGCCATCTTCAGGATGAAGTAGATTTTTCTATGTAAACGTCCGTCGAGTCATCAGTAATTTACTGCCGCAGCGTGAGCAGCTGTGTGTTGAGTTGCGATGTTATGATGACGTGTGGGTGTTATGATGATCGTTCTGCGATGTGTCTTGTGGTGTAGTAAGTGTTGTTCGTGTATTGCGTAATAATATATATACCATGCTGCGAAAACCTACAACATCGTTTTAGGGATTGTTTCTGGTTTAAGTTTGTGCACATTATTATAAAATTATCCAAATTATACTGTTTTTAACATATCAAGTAGGTATTTTGGTGTGTATATAGTTAAGTCCAAATATTGTACTGCAATCAAAATACTCTACATCGATTTTCTGAAAAAGTGTAAATATTATTCGTTGCAATCGCGAAGTGATGTACCAATTGAACTTAAATATTCACAGGATTCAGTTATTTCACCATTTAAATAAATATATAAGTGCCTTAGTTTCCATGTAATAGACAAATTAAACCATCGAACAAATCACCCTACATATTTTTCTATACAGCAAAATAATCCCTCCTATTCAAGCGCATCACAATCAATAACTGTTAGATGTTAAAGTTTCTAAATTTTGTGCGATAGTCTACCGATAGTTATATCTAGTGCAAATCCAGTTTCAGGTGTAATATGTGAATCAATGAAAAATGTTCGTAGAATTTTCCAACGTTAATTTGAGTATTTAATTCGACTAATTATTAATTTTATACGAGCATCAAAAAATAATTCATAAATCTGAATGTTTCGTGGGTGTTTATACTATAAATTTATAAGGTAGGTACTCAGATACTCAATATAAAAGTCTACGGTTAATACCGGAGAGCTCAGGGCAACATGCTCTTGTACAGATACAACATAACAGACCAAAACTAGCTCTATCAGAAACATTATACCTATCACGATTAATGATTAATTCTGGTGTGTAATAAAAGCGTTATCCTGTCGAAATTATTTGAATAGTTTTCTGTTTGTAGTAGAAAATATCATATTAGGTGTTTTACGATCAGATGAATCTAATAATAAATTGCTGTCAGTAAATACCATCCAGGTGTGCTTCTTTCTATTTTCTTATCTTCATTCTTGTCACCGTTGACTATTATCATTTTCATAAGACTCCTTTGGTCTTATAAGAATAGTTTTCCTTTTAATTACACGTTTAAATCTTTCGAGCACAGTCATGTGATCCTGCATTTACATAAAGCTTCATCGATAAGTTAAGAGCTAGATTAATGAAATTTACTCACTTTATGTTAGAAGCTCTCAGATGTTTATCGGCTTTTAAAAGAGTTTATACTATTTTTATACTTCAAATGAAAATTATTGATCATTGATCTAACTTTTGTTTCAAAGAGAGTTAGTGATGAAGCATTCTTCCATTAATACAAAAAAATACTGTCACCAAGTATGTATTTGGGGGTCCTGTGCTCCAAATGGAGGGTCATGGGTTCCATGTATTGATTTCTAAGTTACTATTTAATACTCATAACACTTTAATACGTGATCATAAGTAGGTAACACATTTTCTTTGAATATTTCAAAAGTTCCTATTATTGGGCACATAGCTGTCGAGTATACATATTATTATTATTTTTTGTGTAAAAATAACAATATTTAAAACGCTATTATATGCACTTTGGGCATCTACTGCTACCTACTATCAAATAAATGTATAAATGTTACACCTCCGCTAAGATAAAAAAAGTACGAATTTTCATCGATTTTATGGTCAATATTTTTTCAGAAAAATAAATATTTTTGCGAAAAAAAACTATAAAAAAGAGTACATACACTATTTTTATTTGTTCGTAACTCAAAAAAATAATGAAAAAATTCCAAATAGTATTTGAAAATAAATTTAAAAAAAAGGGCGTTTTCATCATTTTTTCCCAACATAAATGCGCGTTGCGGAACCTCAGGACATTTTTTTTAATTTTTTTAAAGCTAATTTTTATTCATTTGAGACCCAAATGCAACCTTTTGGAACTAGGGAAGATCGAATTTCCCAAGAAAAGGAAAACGGCCCACCCTAATAGACAGTTAGAGTAGAGAGTACAGAGTCATGCATTTGGAACCCAACCACCAGACTACCTATAGGATATTTACAGAGACTCTCTCCATACCAGGATAGCTCAGGACTTCACAGCAAGTAGGTTTAAGTGAACACAATAGAAAACAGGTCTTTATTCATCGATTTGCACCTAGATCGAGTTACAAGGAGATAAAATTCTATGCAAATGGAACATTTTTTATTGTTGGAATCGTCAGGTTGAAAAATTGTAAGTATGGCCAAATAGAGGTAGCTATGGTATAGGTACTGGGAGAAGGTATACGTATAGAGCTAGGGTAGGTAGTGGGAGAAGGTATAAATAGGTATGTAGTATAGGTAGATATAAAGTAATTACGGCCGGAGAATTTAATTAGAAGTAATTAATGGAAACTCTCTCTGGCGGTTTCTTACTTCTATTCTTGTTTTTCTTTATAGTACTATGCCATTCCACTATAACAGTGAAACTGTACGGATTCTCCGAGATGTGATTGCGGTGCAGAGAGGCAGACTGTGAGCCATGTTGTGTCGGAGTGCAGTCTCACAGCGTATGGAGGAAACCCGGAAGATTTCTTGACACTCAATGAATCGGCGACTGAATATTTAAGAAACAATACTTTTAATTTCTGACAATCAAACATGAGCTATTATTGTAAATTATTGTTATAATTGATGTTATTTACTAACAACTAGAAATGACCATAGGATAAATAAATGTACAGACAGATGCAGTACGTGTTATTAAAGTGCGCAGTAAGGTTTATCCGAGATGCGATTATTGTTAGTTGAAAGTGAAAAGTTAAGATGGTTAAGGTCATATTACATGATCTTGTTGTGCATGGGTCACCGATATTCTAAATCAGGGAATTTCCCCATTCCTAAAGACATGTATAACACTGCATGCGTATGGTGATCGCATCACTTCTGTGTTTAGACGGTTCACCAGTGGATCACTTCACTTTTGGTTGGGACATGATTCCGTAAATGTGAGCCGTCTAATAGAGTCTTTAGGTCATGTAGAGAGAATTATGAAAGGATAACAAAGAAAATATACAAGTGTGTGAAAACGCAGTCATCCAATTACCAGTTGGCTGAACCATGTTGACGAGATCCTCTTTGGGCACATTTCTTTTCCCTGTAAGTTGTAAAAGAACACGAAGAAAAAATATATAGAGCGTTTGAGGGTATCGAAAGGGTGTGTGTGGTCATGTGTGGTACATCTGAAAAGGCGTTGGAAAAGAAATTTAGATCGAAAGTCAAAATTGGTCCAACTCAAGCTACCGGTAGACTTCGAACGATCAAGAAAATCCAGTCACTGCATACCGCTGTGTTTGGTTGATGAAAAAGATTCTTACACATATTTTTAAATTAATTAATTAATTTTATTTAAGCACATCAATTAAATTATAAAGATCGTCATTACAGTGGAATGCCACACCATTCTTACCTTACCATTCCTTGAACCGCAACTGTGATTTCTTCTTCACCCTTTGAGTTTTTCTTCTTCTTCTTTAGCCATCTGCTGGTCCTGTCTCCCTCCCACCACTCAACATCCATCACTCCATCTCACTCTAACCGTGTGATTCCATTATTTGATTTTTCTCATTCAACCCGTTACATCTCCCATCTCGCTCGCTCTAATGTCTCCTTGTATAAGTCTATACTCTTCTAACCGTGAATTTTATTATTCCTTTTGTTTTATTTTTCTCGAGCCACTTGCTCGGTCGTTAGTGGAGAAAAAAAAAAATCCCCCAAAAAAATTGCGGGGTTGAGGGGAGGGGCTGGAATCATTACGATTTGAAAAGATTTTTGCAAATGGTCAAAAATTGGGTCAGATCGAGATTTGTACTATTTTTGAATATCCAAAAATTCCAAAACTCTATATTAATACAGTTTTTTTCCTCAACAGTAACGAGAGGCATCTTCATTCACATAATGTAGCGTTATGTGAACCCCCTCTGGGAGGAAGCAGAATGGGTGTTCCGACGCTTACGAGTCGGCTTTGGCTGGCTTAAGGGCTTAAGTGATCATTTTATGCTCACTCTGTCTCTCTCTCTCTCTCTCTACTCTCGTCTCTGTTGAGGAAAAAACTGTAATGTATTTCCCTCTGTGCAATGCAGATAAATCCACTTCAATACCTTAAATAATTTTGGTGTATCTCAAATCTCTATTTATTCTCAAAGTGATCACAAAATGAGTGTAAAATCACCCAGTTCGGATGGACTGCCTAATTACTTACTTCCGATGGCCGTACAACTCCGGTAAGTTTTGGCCTCCAGAACAATGGATCTCCAAGCCTTCCAGTCTGCAGCAACGGACTCCCAGTCATCGCCAACATTTAGTACGCTCAGATCTCGGGTAACATTGTCCATCAATGTCTGTCCAGAGGTCTGCTGCCCACAGGTTTATTTTGCAGGAGATGTTTTGTGGCTCTTTCTGCTCCCGATCTGACGACATGTCTGATCCAGGCCAATCTTCTGGACCTGATCTCACTGGTGATTAATGATTGTCCTGACAATGTACGAATTTCCTCATTGCTTCACAGTCTCCAGGTTCCTACTGCAAAAAAATACTACCGCCTATTTACTCGTATACAAAAAAAAAAATAAGAAAACATGAGTGTGTTGCGTTTTAATTGTGAGTCAAGTTGATTTTTTAATGGGGCAATTCTACTTTTGCCCCAAATTGATATCAATCCTTTATAACATTTTCTAGGTATTTTTCTCTTGTCTTCAAAATCACAATTACTTCTTCTTTTTATTCAACGAAAAATTATTAAAATTTTCCAATTTTTTTGTATATCCTCCTTCAAGGCAAAAGTTTTAACCTGTCACGGACAGAGAATAATTGGAGAAAAATAGTTCCCGTCAAGGATCGTGGCTGGAATATTAAAACAATGATAACATTATGATGGGAAAGAAAGAGTTCCCCAAGAAAAAATTGATTTGGAAATTGTTCACAAAGAGTCTATTCTTATAGGCTGGTTAGATACCAATCTTGGTAGTACTTAAAAGTATGTATCTACTAGGATAATTTAAAAGAAGAAAAGTTGTTTGGAGATTTTTAAATGGGAGCATTGTCATTACTCAATTACAGAGAATTTTGACTAAATATCAACATTTGCGACGACGGTATACTGGTCGCGTATGTTTCTGAACCTTTTTTGTTGTATTAGTGAAGGGACAGCTATATCTGCCTTGCTTATCGCAAGTGTGAAATGAATAACGCATCTGTGTGCATTCTTGTTCATTGGCCGCTCACTAATACTACTATAACTGCGTGTAAGGACGTGTAATTACGCTGTAACTCACACTACAAAAAAGGGTCACAAATGCGCGACCATTATTCATCGTGGAAGTCCAAAAACAGATAGATCATATTTTTAGCAGCCGGATCTTAAGCTAATGTTTCGATTTATACAATACCGCTGGAAAAAGAACATGAGACTTATAATTATTCGATTAATTCGACTAAAACCATTAAGGTAAGCAGTGGAATCGAATTAGTTTTAGTCGAATTTACTGGATAGGCTTTTACCCTTTTTCACGAGTCCGTCTCGGATTTATCTGTAGGTACTATAGGTAGTACCTGCGTAAAGCTGCCATACCGCTGGAAAATTTCGATTTATACAATACCGCTGGAAAAAGATCATTATTCGATTAATTCGACTAAAACTATTAAGGTAAGTAGTGGAATCGAATTAGTTTTAGTCGAATTTACTGGATATAGGCTTTTACCCTTTTTCACGAGTTCGCCTCGGATTTATCTATAGGTACTATAGGTAGTACTTACGTAAAACTGTCATACATTACGTAGATGAGATCATTACGTTCATACGTATGTAAAGTTACATACTAGAAAGTAGCGCTGGTTCTGGAATATTACAGAAACATAGCCGAGTCTTAATTAACTCCTGCCCGACGCTCCTCCCATAATCCATAATGGAGATAGGTAACTTGGTGGGTACCTACTGCTCTTGTTTCTATGCGACTAGTTCCATCGGGCATGTAGTTCACATTTAACATATCAGGCATAGAATTATGAATGCTATAGTTTTACAATTAATTGATGAATAACATTCAAAACTGAAGAAAAGTCTTGACGCCGTCGTACGAAGCTAGCAGTATAGGGACTACAGGGAGAGACAGAGTCTGTATGTTGCATGAAATAAATATGGGGATCTAACTGCGTTCCGGCGTACTAATTTTACTACTGTAGGTAAGTATGTAATAGTATGTATGTATGTACGTATAGCCTAAGATCCCACCGCTGAAAATCTGTTGTTTAAAATCACACAGGGTTGCCTAGCAAAATCTTGCCGCGTCACCCCCCTGGCACCCCGAATAGGTCCCCCTACGGAGGTTTTTCACATTTTTTCGGAAATTGGCAAGAGATAGGAGAAATCGGTCAGTGACAAAAATCCATACTAAATTATTAACAAAAAATAGGTACATTTTTTCATTGAACTAGCAGTTTACCCGTATGGTCCGTCAAAATACCTCTTTTTTTTAAAACTACAACAAAACATCGGTCAATAAAATGTTTTAAAAAACAAACCCTTGAAACAAATAGCAACGTAGTCTATTTTAAGCACATTGATTAAATTACAAATTCGCGAGTTACATGATCACCATTCAGGGGTTGATATCCTATGGTCTGTGAACTTCTAATATTTAGTAAAATAAGAACTACCACACAAGAGATATTTTGTACATAGTTTAGGACATAAAAATACAATGGAGCATGTTTCATAATATTGTCTCCATTTTTTTTTACCTATTAAATTATCTGTATTTTTTAAAATATAGGTAAGTATATATGCTAGTCTCTTGTTTTTCTGTCAATTTCTAAAAACGGAAGACCTTAGATCTCGACAACCGTTACTAAACATGCTTTGGAAAAAAATAGGGAAGATACATAGAACCTTTATCTAGAGAATAACCGTAGAAGTTTTTCGATTTAAGCGAAATTCCACAAAAATAGAAAAAACGCTATTTTTACCATTTTATCGTGCAATTGTTCATGCGATTTTAAACCTAATTGCCGTGGGAAATTACCATCACGTCATAGTTGGGTCGGGAGCCTTCAAGAGAAAAACGAGTTTAATAAAAAAGAAACAGGACGTAATCAATAAGGTTGCTAATAAGCAGGCACATTCCCGCTGACCACAAAAGCTAATTGTGCCAATTTACCCTAACCTAACTTTGTTTTATTGCAAAGTTCATTCGAATAGTAACTAGTGGATAATATGTAGGTACCTACTTAGGTACCTTTAAAAAAGTTCAACAGAACTTTATTTGTAAACGGTTTGGCACTACTGATCTCAACACATAGTAAACATGACCCCTGGAATTGGTACATATTCAGTATGTTCCATCATACAAGATTTTACCATACAGTGTGGATTGTGACCGGACAAAAACCCATAAGAATATTGCTCGACATGAATAAACCCCAAAAAAGACAAAAACCCTTTTGAAATATGCTCAAAGGACAAAAGCTCAAATCTAATTGGATTTGAAAATAAAATTAATTGTATCTATTAGTATGCGATTTCTTTCAGTGTGTCTGAAACTACCATAGATTACAAAATGAACAAATAAATAAGCGGATATGAAATGCGATAGACAATAAAATAGTCAACATTATATAAATAATTCATCTACAGGAATTCAACTCGAAAGTTTGGACTTACGAGTATGTGTTATGTCTCACTTTGGTTTCTGCCATGGGTTGGCTGGCAGAAATTGCCATTTGGCAATAAGCCCGCCCTTTGAATGTTTCTGTTCAATAAAGATTATTTTATTTTATTTTTATCTGTTGAGGATAATTCTGAAGGGTTTTTGTCTTTTTTGGGATTTATTCATGTTGAACAATGTTCTTATGGGTTTTTATTCGGGAACCAGTGTGTAGATACCTACCACTAATACTAATAATGTAACCTAACCACAGCGTCTTCTCCGTATACCCTAGAGGTGAACTAGAAGAAGGCGTTGCCGGGGCATAAAATAAGGACACACATCCCATATCCCATATCCCGTACAGTCCCTGCCCTGCCCCTGAAGGGAGAATATTTTAAGGAGAACGCTACTTGGAATTTCACATATCAAGCGGTTTTTCCTTTTACGATTTTATTACTAAACATAATATAAAATTGGAGTTCTTCACTTTTCTATATTATTTTCTAGGTAAACATTAGTACCCGGGGTTGCACGGATTCAAAACACGTCGATTTAATACAATATTCAATTTAATTTCAATTTCAAAATTCTTTTTATTTTTCCTCAATATTTACACATACAAATATGGTTCCTTAAAACTATACATGTTTCGAGATACCTCCCCAATAGATACAAGTCTCGTGTGTGGGGAGGGATCCTGCATTTATATATTCATAGCAAATATCATACATAGCAAAATATCACATATAACAAACATCATATATAGTAAATTCATACACCATACATAGCAAAACCCTACCTATTTATCTAGAAGCAAATGAAATAAATGAAAACTTAATTACTCATAAGTTTATACAATATACATGCGAAGGGCGTATTAATCGCCTGTTGGAGATTTCTACCAATCAACCCAATATATCACTAATAACTTTTTTTCCGTTTTTTGGAGTTAATTTCGCTTCAATCAAAAAACTTTTACGGTTATTCCCTAGATTTTAATGCATATTTACAATACAATAAAATATCTCTAGCGACTTTTCGGAAAACGAGTGTCCGTATTTCGGAAGAAAGATCAGAGGTGTTTTTCACATTTTTTTTGAGAAATCTATACAAGATATAAAAAATCTTTTACGGTCATTCCCTAGATAAATGATCAATGTATCTACTATATTTTGTTCCAAAGCATATTTAGTAACAGTTGTCGAGATACTATAAGTCTCCCGTTTTTTGAAATTTTTGAAATGTCAATATGCATACTTATGTACAAAAGTACATCTCGTGGATTACCTACAAACTCTTTTTTTCAAAAATATATTATAGGTAAGATTCAAACTTATACCATTTTTTTTTCATGCATTTGAATACCTACAGCTAGGTAAAAAAATATTGAAAAGATACCCACACAATCTTCTGGTGTTAACTAATACTCAGATCTAACGAATATACCTACTGCCAAACATCATCATCATCACTGGCTCTACAGCCCACAGTGAGCCTTGACCTCCTCCAGAATTCTTCGCCATTCTATTCGGTCCATCGCCCGCACCTTCCAGTACGTCACTCCAATTGCCCTGAGGTCCCTCTCCACGCCATCCATCCATCTCAGCTTAGGTCTCCCCACATTTCGTCTCCCATCTGGTCGCGTGCTGAGAATCTTCTTCGGTATTCGGTTGTCCTCCATTCGCTGGACATGTCCCTGACTGACAAACATACATACACAGAAATGTTCTACGTTGTTAACTATTATTATACCTATAAAATAACAGTGCTGAGATAGAAAAATAAACAAACAATTGAATAACGTTTTTGTAGAACATTTACTTTTCTTTTGTCACCGATGTTCTATTGTTTGAAACAAAACACTCGATACGTCGTTATTTCGTTAACACGAGACAACAAGACAGTATTTTCGCTATGATACTTTTACACTTTGACAAAAAGGTAGTCGCGAATACATTGTAACGCCTTTTCCCGATCAGTCATTCAAACCTGATGGAAATTCCATCCTTCGCTGTATATCTGTTGAGACAATTTCATCTTGTTCAAGGAAAAAATGAAAAATTAATATTTAGATTAAAATCCACAAAAAAAATGACTTTAGTTTCGCGACTAGTATTCGAGGATTTGCACCCTCATCATCAGGCGATTGTGAATAAACCTTATTTTTTCGTGGATTTTAATCTAAATATTTAGTTTTTCATTTTTTCCTTAAAAATGGACTTCCACCAAGTACCAACGGTCGAAAACATCAAGATTCTTCTTATTCGACTAAGACATGTAGAAAATCCAAAGTTATCATAAAAAATGACATTAAAAAAAATCATAATAAACCCTTTAATACCTAAAGCTCAGTTAATAATATTTTAAAATGGATTTTAAAAGGACTTCCGTAGACGCAATTAGTTGAAAAATCAGAAATCGTTATCATAAATTCCATCTAAATTATTCAAAGGATTTGCAGCAAATTTGTCTCGACCCCTTAGTAATTTCCTGAAATTAAACTTCAGCGTAATAATTGTCAAAATAAATTTCAGGCAAACAACTTAATCCTCAATCATTTGTTTCGCGCTAAGTTCATTTACCACCTGTCTGTGCGTAGCGCGGAACCCGAAGGGTTATTAACTCGCTGAAAATTCTCGTAATTATTATTTTTGAAAATATATTCACCGTTATTAATAAAAGCTGCAGGGTTAAGTAATTGAACAACAGGCCGAAGTAAAAACAAACAAGGATTATTTATTCTTAACATAGCAACACTCAATCTTTCTTTAGAAAAGCCTGTCGTATTTTATACGAACAATCGAAACACCAGACGTCAAACTTTTTTATATACATTATAAATGCAGTTGTTGAAGGTTTTCAGGATAGCCCATTATATGGAGGATTTTTCGGGCTTGAATCCTGTTGAAACGTCGAAAGCACTACAATTTCTACGACATGATTCAAGTCCAAAAAAATGTTACATACTTTTTTTTTCTTACTTACTTAAATACTTTTTTTTTAACTTTCATATTTTCTTCTTTTAGTCATATCCTTCACAAATATTTTTAAGTACCTATCTCTTTAAAAAAAAAAACTATGAACAAACAGTACTTTCATTTAGAAAACCAATGGAAAACAATTGAAAACTGAAGAAGAAAATGACTTAAAGACTCATAGATTTAGACGAGATTAAGTTTTTTTCACTTATTGCAGTGCATATTAAAGGCATTCGTAAAATTTACGATCATAGGTATTCTAGGGTTAACAATGCTAACTTCTAAAATTATTGTTGTATTTTAAACTTAAGTAAATTAAGGTCGCCGGTGCCGGTGAATCGAACGGACGGTAGTTAAGGGGTTAAATATTATAGCGCAACAATTTATTTGACTAAATTGATTAACATAGTTTTGTTTGTGAAGTTGAGCCTCCTAGTGGAATACAGGGTGGTCATAATGAATTTACTCTTTTTGCGTCATTTTTGGATCACCCTGTCTATACGTCATTGACCTTCACTGTCTTCTTTTAATATCTATCTACGTTGCACCCTTAAGCCGCGTCCCTTCAGAGGCATGTAGAGAAGACAGAACGCCAGACTGTCCTAACCCTACACAACACACACTCCTTGCCTCCATCACACCCATGATATTTACATAGATAGGGTAGGTACAAATTACTTAAAATTTTAGATAGGTATCTACCAGTGGCGAAGAGTAGATTTCCGTAGAAGGAAATCAGGGCACTTTTTGCTGCATTATGTCAGATCAGACCTATTTTTTATCATTAAAAAGGTTACTATTAGCTAAATCACTCGCCAACGGGTGGAGGCCAATATAGAAAGAAAAAAGGTTACTATTATGTGTGTAAGTATGTGTGAGATGTGTATGAACGGGTGCTGTTGAATGTTTAACTTTATCATGCTTTGTATACTCATATGTATTTTTTATTTTGTTTTATTACTACTACTATGCTTATGCTTTCATATATATATCTTTATTTTGCTATTATCTCTGTATGTGTGTGATATGTATGAACGAGTGCTGTTGAATGCTTGTTTTTTACCATACTTACTTTTTTTTCATGTATTCATTTCATTTTCATGTTGTAATATATTCTTTTCATGTATAATATTTTCATGTTTTCATTTTTCATGTTGTAATATCTGTTAACTTTATGTATTAATGGCATTGCGCCGTGTGTTATTTAAAATAAATGGATAAAATAAAATAACTCGATGGGAATCGAATTCTTAGGTATTCTTCCATTCTCAACTGGTATCTATGTCCAATGTATATCAAAGTAGGTATCTATATTTCTACTGACTAAGTAGGTCCCTAATTATAATTTATTCCAGAAATGAATTCAACATTTTTTACAAACTTCTCCGACAACTCTGGAGGTATACGACAGTTTTTTAAAATACAAAAATATGGTTTATTTTTTCACAAAGGGAAAACGGAAATGTATGAAGGAACTTTAATACTCCGGTAAAAATGATCATGATTCATTTTATTATGGTCGAAGAAGTCAAGTAAGTAAGGTATCTCTCTCTCTCTCTCTCCCTGGGCATTTATTATATTACCTCATGATGGTGGGGTCTGCCATTCTTGTTTTCCGCCGCCACTTGGCTCTATCCTGTGCATCTTCCGGGGATGCTCCACAGTCTCTCATATCCTGATTCACAACCTCACGCCACCTCCGCTTGGGTCTTCCTCTGGATCTCCTATCAGGGATAACTAAGGAGTGTACTAAATAGCTTTTTCCAGGAATCATTTTGACGTATAAAAAATAAAAATTTAGATTACTTTAAATACATATTACAAAACACTATGAAAGCAATAGTGGTTGCATTAAACTTAAAATCCAGGCGCTGGACCACCGGAACAAAATCTAATTTTAAATAAATGAAGGGAACTTTTGTGCGGACTGCCCTCTCGGAGGTTTCACTTCTGTCCTCCATATTGGATACTCCTCACAAAGTGAAGTTGTAGCGAATAGAAGCAGCGACATCAGCTGAATATAAGTTGTAGAGTTCTTCAAGCGTTAATCACGGGCCATGGTGTATCTATTCACTATACAGTTGTATAGTAATAAGTACACGCTAATATACTCGTATACATTAGGTACTACTGTTACTATAATTACTAAAATCTATTCATTCTGTATGTTGATAGTTTGGAGATGTTGAGAGAATGAATGATAACTATATACCAGGCACGAAGGTACCTAAGAACACGATTCCCATCGAGTTACCTTTTGGATAAAATGATAGGTATAATAGTGTCTTATCTGACGTAATCCCATCAGAAATGTTAGCCCCGGCTTTCCTTCTGCGGAAATCTCCCCTTCGTCACTGCTATATACTTACTTACTTTCCGTGTCCGGTCTAAAGTCTACTACTCCAATAAGCCGCGACTTTCATCGTTTTGTTATTGCCAACAATCAGGTGCCCAGGTGTACAGCCCTCCTCCATCAGTGGACACATCAGTAGGTGGATGTCATCCTGGGTGACAGTTACAATCGCAAGTGATGTCTTCATCTGCGAAGAGGTACCCCAACGATAACTATATAATGCCGGCTCCACACGCTTGGCACCAGGCGTTCATAAAGAAATAAGTGAAATACGTGTGGAAGCTTCGCAATTGCTTGTAGTATACTTCCATTGTTTTCTATGGAAACCTACACGAGCCAAGACACACACCCCATCAACATGCTTGTAAAATTGTGAGCACTTGTCGAAGCTCGATAAGCGTGTGGAGCCGGCATAAAAATAAATTTGCCGTCTGAGACTCACAAGGTCCTCAAGGACGGACACGTTTTCGAGCAAAAGGAATCGTAGAGCATGTATGAGGAATTGAACAAATGTAGGTACCTAATAATAAGAAGGGAAATCTGGCGCTCTGTTCCATCTGTCTACCCCGCAAGGGATGAACCTTTGTGGATCACACAGAATAGAATAGATATATTTTAAATCGTGCTAACAAAATTCTTGAAAATAATAATGTAGCCCGTCAGAAATGACAGATTTTTTATAAACATTATATAACATAATTTTTTATCGCGATTGTTATTCAACAACTTGCTTTTTCCACAAAGTTTCGCGAATTTCAAGCCGCTTTAGCTCTACACGGAACATTATATACTTCCCTCTGAAGTCTGTACCTCCACCAGCAAGCAGTTGATAAGTATACAGAAAAAAACATTAAAAAATCTTGTTGTTATTGTCGTGAAAAAAAAATGTTTGAGAATCCTAAAACTTACGTTAAATATTTTTTGTTATTTAAATTCAGTGTCTCTCAAACTTTCGTATCAGATGAGGGAATAAATTTAAAAAAAAAGTACTACACGTTTATATTTCCCCATATAAAAATCACATTAGGTAATTGCAATCCATCAAGCACATTGTCGAAGACTGTCCTCTGAGAGCATTCCCTGGACCATATGCAGATATCCACAATGCCACACCCAATGCCCTTGAATGGCTTGGAAGCCTGGATGTTGCTCTGTAGGGTACATGTCTCCTGTATGTAGCAGATAGCATAATTCACTTATCTTCTGACGTTGCCGCCCAACGGCGGCAGAAGCCATACAAAAGAATAATTATAGCAAAATACAAGTATGCCGTATATCGACCCTAAAGTAGAAGTGGTCAGAAGGGCAGAGGACAAAGGACAAATGCACAAAAAACCTCCTGAATTTAAGTGCAGGACGACCACAATTAGAATGGAGAGACGACCAGCTGGTCTGATATGTCAGGGCAGCATGGATGCAGTCTGCATGCACAGGACAGGGAGACGTGAAGGCAAATGGAGGAGGCCTTTGTCTAGGATCGGACGGAGATGGGCTGATGATGAATTAAATCAATAAGACAAACGTTTGATAATCTTTAGTAAATTTCCTTCCCTCATAATTATGTTTTCCACCACAGTGGTGAAGTACAAGGAAGATTTTTCTCTCCAACTCTCCTCCTTACAGCAAGTTTCTTTTTACTTAATTAGTTTACACAAGCTACGTGTCTGGATGCATTAATGAGACCCGTCAAAGGCAGGAAACAATGCTACAACATCCTATATACTACTGCATACTAAATAGTACCTACCTCTCCTACTGATCATGATGATGGAGGAAATCTTACTCTAGACACTTTTATTCTTATAATAATTTGATGCATGGGTGTCGTCAGAGGGGAGCAGGGGGGACTGCCCTCCCCTAGAACAATAATGCTGGATATCAGCAACTTCTTAGGTGAGGAATAGCGGAAGAAGGAGCCACTTTTCATTATGTTTCACACAAAATTTGTGCTAGGTGGCTCCTATCTTCACCTAAGAAGTTGGTGAAATCCAGCTTTTATCCACTAAATGACAACTTCACAAAAAATCTCCTTAGTGTCGCATCGTTTTCCAGTCATGTCATAAAGTTTCTAAAATTGTTCCATTAAAAAATTTGCCTCGGCGCTATTTTCTTATATTTTTTGTTTATAAAAAACGCTATTTTGATACCAAACTATATCACGACCTTTTTCACTCACCCACAAAAAAATCTGCGACGCTTTTTACATTTTTTTTATTTTAGCTCGCCACCCTTAGCTTCGAAGCTAGCGACGCCCATGAATTATGTTCATATAATTCTTAAACAATATTAATTAGGTATACAATACAAAAGTTTTTTCTTCCTTTCCTAGAGACATCAGCTGCATAATAAAAAAATCATTTTAATTCCTTTATTTAGGAAATACACATTGTTTCCAGTTTTCAGCCCTGATCTTTCCACGTGTAAGCACGGTTGTAAGATGAGGTTATTCTGGCTTTCTCTACACTCTTATTGATAGAACGTCCAACGTCCATAGCCGCATACTTCTGGAAGGTTCCCCACGTCTTATACTTGCAGCCATTTCTGCCAGAGTGGCCGTAGAGATATGATTATATGATTCAAAGGCTCACAAAGAGATAAAGAGATTCACCATATGTGCTCATCAAAACTGCGTCCTACTAGCAGTATTAAAAATTCTCATACGAGAAGAAAATGTGAGTCCTACCGGCAGGACACTCTGCACTCTGGACGTTCTGTCATTATGCGGAAATTACACTAACTAATAGCATCGGATGATTACACTTTTATATGCGCAATTCATCCACAAAAGTGAACCGTGTAATTTCAGCACTTGGTTGTATCACACGCTTCACTTTTGCATGGTTCACCGACGTTATAAATCTCCATTGGATGATTTCACCTTTACATGCGGGATTCTTTGACAAAAATGAATCGTGTAATATGAGCTTTAGCACTCCCCTCACCCCCAAACAACGCGGCGATAGATGTTTCTTATACTTAGTCAATAGATACCTGTCTTCAAAATATACAAAAAAAATGTCGAATCTAAATTTTCGATCTTATAATTATGAGAGCTACAGTCAAACAGAGTACCTACCGCGTGATAGGGTTGTCTGCAGTATCTAGAAATAATATGTAATAAAAAATTATGATAGCCCTGAGCCAAACCATTACAAAAATGATCGACCTTTAAAGAGAACGTTTACTATCGGCTTGGGGACATGTGACGTAATGTTATCAGCATTCTGCTATCATCAGCAATCTTGGTATCCAATCTCCAATGCTTTTAAGATTTTGAGGAGTGGGAGACACATACGAGGCAGGGCCGTTGCTAGAGTTGAATTTATCATAGGGCAGCGGGGGTTACAGGTAGGGAGGAAGTAAAATATTTCTTAATTTGTAACCAAAAATGTTTTATGGCGCCGCAGGCGAAATTCTTTTGTGAGAGAGGGTGAAGTAACTCATGCACGAAAATAGTTCGTCGCCGGCAAAATTTTTGCCAAAAAACATAACGATAAGATATCTTCCTTTATTCCAACCTATGTTCAAGAAAAACGTTACGTAAATCGAGAAATTGAAAAAGAAATGGATACAAAAAACAAGATTAGCGCCGCAGGCAAAGTTTTTTATAATTGTCAATTAAACTATTTCATAATAATTTTGTAAAATTTATGAATTCAGGTTTATAATATTTCTCCAAACATATTATACATCTTCTTCTTCTTCTTTCTTAGCTGTTTTAATTCCGATGCTGGACATAGGCCTGCCCTTTGACTTTCCACAGATCCCTATCCCGGTCATGCTGCATCCACTTGCTTCCTGCGATTCGCCTCACATCGTCAGACCGTCTTGCCTAAGGTCTTCTCCTCCTTTTTACTTGTTCTAGGTTGGCACTCGAGAATCTTTTTGGTCCATCTAGAATCTGAGCGTCTGGCAACGTGTCCTGCTCGTTTTACCACGTCGATGACCTTGGATTTCTCTCATATCCATTCATTTTTCCGTTTTCTCTCGACGAAATACCCAGCATTCTCCTCCCCATGGCTCTTTATATTCATTATACAAATATATTCAATAAGTATAGCTTACTTCACATAATATTATCTTAGTTGATGGTATTTTTTAAAGTAGCTTACTGGTATTTTAAGCTAGGGTATTGCCCCACGATGCCCTCCCCTAGCTACGGCCCTGATACGAGGGTGTGGATATGAGGATTCTGATAAGGCGGCTTCACCTTCTTTATAGCCCGGAGCCATAGGTGAAAACAATGATGGTATTATTTCAAAATGCGAACTCTTTATTGTTATAGAATTCGGAGGACGTTTTTTGCAAGTCAAACGGTTTTTTTTAACCCTCAGTAATATTTTTAACTTCACTCGTATGTAAGGTTTAAGATGTTGGAAACCCTGCAAAAAAATCCCAGGTTATTGAAATTTTGGGAATTTTGTTTATGGGTGGAATGGGTGCCCAGTGAACAAAATTTTCTTTTTGGTATCTTGCGAAGGGGCTAAAATCTGCAAAATTTCAGCAATTTTTTTTAAGTTTTTCCCCGAAAATATTGCAGAGTAGTGTAAAAGAAATTATTTTAAAGACAAGCGATCTTTGCCAGAGGGAAAAAGAATATATTGCTCCGATGATTCCTTCGAACAAAGTAGTATCTCGAACTGCCGCCATTACAGGTTTGATAAATAATGTTGCTAGTTTACTTTAACAATCCAAAAATTTGAAAGTAGCAAAAAATATAACCATACCTATCTTATTATTAAACGACCAACACTAACACCAAACTAAAGGTTCACTAACACGAGCAACTAAATTTGTCCACTCACGGCAATTTCACGTCACAATGACTGAATATTCTTGATGTTCTCGTGACGTCATTGTGACGCGAAATTACCGGTAGTGATGGAGCAATTCAGTTGCTCGTGAAATCGAATCTTTATGCCTCATCCACACGCTTGGCGAGCGGCGAGCGGCGGGCCAAGCGGGTGCTCATCATGAGTAAAAAGGCGTGAACGGTCGGTTATCCCCATCTACACGCCTTTTTACTCATAAGCATAAGAAATAGCATTTTACCATACTGTAGCTTCGCATCTTCGCAATAGCATCTTCTTAGTAAACTGTAGTTGGCTTACCTCTATGCGATATTTAGATACCTTGGCCATTCATAGACAATAATGTTTTTTTAAAGAAATTTTATAGCTAGTAATGCAAATATTATGCGAATTGCATTAAATTTAAATATCAAACAAGAATTGCACACTAGAACTACAACCCTTATTTTACCTCCCAACTACAAAACCCATTACCGTGTTCGCATTTCCAACATACACTGAATTTTATTTTTATTTTTGTTGCACTCGGTAAGTATTCCTACCTACCGCCGGAGCGGTGCGGTCATAAAGTAACCGCATCTTGTTTTCTTTGGCAAAATAAATAGAAAATTGAATGAAAAAAATTCTACCGAAATCATATAAATTAATAGCAGTTTCAACCAATAAAACAAACTATTCGAGTCTTAAATAAATTAATGTAGTTTTTTTAACAGGTTTTTCAAGTTTGGTCTTTGCGGTGGTCTCCCACGAGGTGGCGCCACCGTAGTATTTCAATGTTTTCACAGATGAAATATCGAATTATTTCATTCTATATTTTTAGTTATCATCGTAATGATCATTGGTAAATTTAATGAATCATTCGCAATAATTTTGTATACACTATCGAGAACTACGTAGGTACCGAAATTCATTTCTAGTTTCAAAAAATAATTTAAAATCAAATTAAGAACACGGTTTTAAATTCACAATATACTGTTTTACACATCGAACGTTTTTGACAGTCCTCTTGAAGATGGCAAAAAAAGAAGGCAGAGAGAACGTTCGAGATGTAAACTATAAAATACTTTATTGAAATTTTAAAACAGTGTTTTTATTTGCAGTTTTAATTATCTTTCGAAATCTTGAATTACTAAGGTGTTAACACGAAAATATTAGATTTGTTACATAGGCTCATTTTTGGGTTGCTGTAATTTGGGGACTCTGTTTTGTAATTAGCGATGTATAAAAGTTGAAATTTCTGGACGACCCCGGTGAAAGTCCTTGCCAAATTTGCTGTTTTGTTTTTGGCTGGTTATGGATTTTTCGCTACTGCGAATAAATAATAAAAAAATGGACATTGCTTTATGAGCATTACGACAAGGTGAATAATATTCCTGGGCTATGTTCTTTTATTGCAATGACCACCGCAATCCAGAATCGTATAATAGTTATAGTATAGTACAGAGAACAAACACTAGGTGGCGTGCAGTACGCTACCAACTATACTATGCTCTCGTAAGTTGTAACAATAATAATCCCGGTGTTTACATTCAATCCTTACTGAAGTTATATTGTATGCTGCTTGTATACTATAACTAGAATGAAGTCGCAGCAAATGTTCCAATTTTAGATTTTGAAAATTATTTTATTCCATTTGACTAGATCTGAATCAATTCAATTTTTTACAATATACAACAGTACATATTCAAAACGACACTTGGTTCAAAAATATGGTTACTGCAAAATCGACATTAGTGTCGAATCCATAGTTTTTGGTATAGATGAGGTGAATAGTGACTCTCCCGTCACTCGCAGAAGTGTAGAAGTGGGGTGTGAAGGGTAAACAACTGAAAATATACTCGTTTGTATATTTCTTATACCAATCTCATAATATACTGTTTCACAGAATTACGGATTTTTGAGACGTAGCAAGGCGCATAAGCTAAAGTTAGTAATGTATATAATTACTAATAAGTAAAAAAAGAAAATAATTAAAATAAGTGAACTTAAAAATAACTTAATGTAGGATAGGAAGGCTAAAACTCATTTATTCGATGGATTATGTATATGTCATTGGCCACAATTCACATCAAATACTTTCCAAATCTCAACTCCTTAGGTACTTGTGAAGCGCAGAATGTCACCAGCAAGATTTAAAAAAACATCTGTCCATTTAGACAGAGGCATCACCCCAAACATTAGCTAAGTCAACCATGGACTCAATGCTTAGGTACAATTCTTCTGGATTCCAGTATAGTTGTACTGGGATCCAGGTTGGATGCAATCGCCATGTCGCACCACAGCAAGACAACACTCTAGGGAGATGAGAGGAACATCTATGTTAGGGAACTATATTCAACTATAGGAAGACATTCACATGTTATATACTCCTATGTACATATTATACACACAAACATGCATAATTTCATATTTATCATAAACTACAGAGGACGACCTGTGCCAGGATATGGGCTTCGACTCATGTAAAGAGTTAAAAAGAACCCCACAGGATAGGGAGGAGTGGAGGAGGAGACAAAAAAACAATTTCAGAACGGAACTTTCCGTAAGTGTGTTGGCCAGGCTTACAAAACTGTTACTGGATCTGGCGACAGCGGTAAGATTTTAACATAGGATAGTAAGAAATCTTACGATAGCTATTTACGACTTTTTTGGACAACGATTTTCGTCACCTTTATTTTACCTTTCCCTTAGTAACCAGTCGACGATATGTAGCTACTATTCGTCAAGCAATCGGGATATGATTCAATACAATTACAATACAAGCAAAGAGGTGGCGAGATAGTTGGAGTTCGCTGTCCCAGGAGGCCCATGTGCAAGAAAAAGATCCCCGGATCTAATGCAAGAGAAGGAAGAAGAAGACAGTTACAATAAAATATAATACGTACGTAGTAGGAAGTAGGTACCAAACCTGTCTAATCTACAGATACCTACTTATCAAAATCATCCAGTCAACCACCACCTTACATAATTTTACAACATTATTTAAGTAAAGATTGCACATCAATTTACGTAAGTATCTGTTATCGCAATAGGTCAATTTCCACAATCCCCCTAAATCCCCCGTGGATGCGGAAGACACCAGGGAATTGAAATTCCATTTGCAATAAACATCAACCTGATTAATTAGAAGAGATAACTTTCTCGTGGATTTGGGAATTATCAAATTATACCAAAATAAACATTTCTTGTAGTAACCTACTACAAAAAACGCGTTACGAATAATCATGAAAAATCCTGCTATAATTGTAAAAATTGACGAGTCCAGGTGCCCGAATTGGGCCTACGGACGATAGAAAACAATAAAACAATAAAGGATTTGCTAGTTTTACCTGGGTTAACCTAGTTTTATTTGTAGGCATCTATGTACGTACCCGTAACACCTACATAATAATTTTGACAGATATTTTCAGTAGTGGCACAAAAATAATTAAGTATAAACACTCACACGCACACAAACAATATATGAATATTCCTTCATATTGTTGCGTGGTAAAAATACTGCCTTACAAAAATCAAAACTTTTTTTATTTCATCGTTGAAAGCGATGGAAAAAACTGAATTTTAGTCATTGTTTTATTGTTCTCTATCGTCCGTAGGCCCATTCGGGCACCTGGACTCGTCAATTTTTACAATATCATTTCATAGCATATCATTAAACAAAGTATCGTAAACAATATCACCGTGAAATATCATACAATGGGTATGGACAGTATGGCTCTGGGGTATGGACTATGGTGACGTCACAGTATTTTGACCAATGACAGTGGATCATCGGGAGTACGCAACCTATGTATAATTCTTTAGTTATTCGGTATGCATTCGGATATTCGGGATGACTGTAAGATATTACTTTTGCAACAAGTCTGCCTTTTGGCACACTGCATTGTCTTGTTTTATTTGTTATTCTTATTTATATTTATAGCCAATAAAGATTTATTTATTTATTTATTATGCATTTTTTGACATAAACATCTTATGAGAATACCCATTCTTACTTTTTCTTATACTTATGCCAAATCTAAGTATGTTCGTGTTCGCATATAAAAACGTGAGCAATAAAATAAATAAGTATAGTTAAAATTAACAATTAACATCGGCCACGTTGTTAAAGTTAACATCATAGTTAGAGATAACAGCAGTCTCTGAATCTAGAGATACTAGTTTAACTACACACGTACAGACATACATACAAACATACCTTGTAGTTTCCATTTTATTGTCATAGATAATGATCTCCTTTTTCATCTTCAACTAGACGATGAATTTCAGTGATTATTTTTTATATGTAACTAGCATTTGTGTACTCGGCGATGTCCAGGTAAATTGTGTTCCAGGTTTTGGGGACGGCAAATGATATAGTTGACAAAAAATATGACACATAAAATCAGTTAAATCACACAATCACCACATCGTTTTTCGTCAAGGTACATCATGAATTTTCAAAATCATTGTCGATATCTATTAAAAAATAACGTTAACTGGAAGAAATCACAGTTCTGCGATAAGTTGGAAAAAACGCTAGTTTTAGCATTTTATCATGCGATTTTGATCCTTAATGCAGAGGGAAATGACATTGACGTCATAGTTGGATCGCAAGCATTTTTTCGCTATGAATTACCTTTTTGATTCAGGATGATAAAAATTTAATATTAAAAAAAATGTTTGTCCCGGCTTCCCTTCTGCCGAAATCCACTCTTCGCCACTGGACTACCTAATAAAATGACCTGACAGTTCTGCACTAAACACTGCAATAATCAATGCATTCAAGCAATCAAAGTTAGCCATCAAAATACCATTCAATCCTCGTCCAATATAGTTTACCCCAAGAATATTCTATACGAGTAATATTACCCCAGAACATACCCCAGAACTGATTGTTTGCGGGGGTAGTTACTTACTTCTAAAATATTCCCCCATGAGGTATCACGTTTTATACCCCGCAAGGGAATTGGGTAGGTATAGAAACGAGAAATCTGATATCGCCATGATAACATGTATGTGTATTAGTAATGACATATCGAAATTAAATGCGTAAATGAGAATCATAAAATTGTTTAAAAACCAAGCTCTAGTTACCTCAACAGATAGGTATACAGCGAAGGATGGACTTTCTATCAGGCTTATGACTGCGATCGTCGGCTGGGTTAACGTGATCACTTTCAACAACATTCTTCAATTCCAGTCTATTACCATCACCAGCCGACGATCAGCCCAATGGAAAGTCCATTATTTTCTGTCTATCTGTTGAGATATCTACTTGCTTGTTATTGTACAAAATGCGATTTTTCATAAAAATAAATTACTATGACATTAAAAAAAAATATGAACTAATCATTTCTTTGTTCCTACATTGAACATTCTCATTTAATTTATTCAACAAGTTCATGGTTGGCGCAGTTGGTCGAAGCGGCAGTCTCTCGAGCGGGAGGTGCCAGGTTCAAACCCCGGCGCTGGCGATGTATTCCACACTTTGCGATACAGGCTTTTAGCCTAGTGCAAGGTGTGCAGGAAAGTATTTGGGTTTGTGTATACAACCCCAGATCCTTTGATATAAAAAAAAAATATTGATACATATTTTAAACACAAGTATTTATTTACTTATTGAGAGAGAAGGACAACATTAAACTATGTAAATCTTGTACCTATCTGCTGAAAAATTATAACTGTACTTGTATTATAACTAAATAAATAAAAAAAAAAAAAAATCATGGGAGAATGTTCACCAAGGCGAGCTTATTGCGACTACATCCAGCTAACCTTGTCAATTATTACATGATAAGCTTAACAATCTTGCCGATGCAGCACAAACCAATACACATTGCAAAACTGATGTCGAAGGATATACTGAAGTCTCGCATTATGGCCTACTTGTGTTCTCTT
Organism: Ceraclea dissimilis; assembly: GCA_963576895.1. Classification (NCBI taxonomy): domain Eukaryota; kingdom Metazoa; phylum Arthropoda; class Insecta; order Trichoptera; family Leptoceridae; genus Ceraclea; species Ceraclea dissimilis. The sequence continues at coordinate 16,167,082 of OY756370.1, forward strand.
AAGGAATAATAAAGGGAAAACTGGTACTCCGATTTTGGTCTTAGTTTTCTATCAGGGGTGTCCAACTATTTTTAATTAATTAATTATTATAATACCCCGAGTACAACAATGGGTAGGTAGGGGGTAGTGGTACCTTATCAGGAGATTGAGAATAATTAATTCAGGCCTCCTGTACAAGACAGGAGAGGACAGGTCCTTGCCGGACACTGCTCCACCACCTGAGAGGGTTGAAGTGGATACAGGAGTAGAATGGTGCAAAGTGGAGACAGAGGGGGTAGGATTTAGCATTAGCATTATAGGTACTAGGGCATGCAATATCGCGGAGCTTCCAATCCCGGAACTAAGTTCGATACTGGAGATTCTAGAAATGGTTCAGGAATTCTTACAGTCGCCAGTGGCTGTTTCTCTTTATCCAGTTTCAATCATTACAATTGGTTTTAAGAAAAGCCCCATGTCTCCTTTTCCACTCATCCCTGTCCTGTGCGGTTCTTTTTAACTCTTTATATGAGTCGAAACCCATATCCTGGCACAGGTCGTCCAGGTATTCTTACTTTGGTCGTCCTGTGTAGTTTGTCCCCTCGTCCATTCTTTCAATTAATTCATATGTAATATAAAGTTCCTCTTGACACACTATTTAGTCGATCCATCTGGCACGTCTTTCTGATATTGTATTGAGTAGGTACCAGTGGCCAAGGGTGGATTTCTGCAGAAGGGAAGCTGGGGATAACACTTATTATTGGGTTACGTCAGATTAGACATTATTATACCTCTCATTTTTCGATGGCAATCGTGTTCTTAGGTAGCTTCGGGGCTGGTAGGTACCTTTCTCTTTTGGTAAAATATGGTAGTACTAATTGCGGAATTGAAATACAATAAAAATCTCTCACAGGTTTCGGAGTTGCAAAATTTCGGGATTCCGGAACGGATGCCCTATTAGGTAGGTACCTATAATAGAGGGACCAGGTTATAAATCACCCACGACTTACCCCATCGACCCCCCCATTTCGCTTGTCCAGGGGACTTACTTAATTCAATCATGATAACTGCGGTCAGAAACACAGGACAAGAAATAAATTGACCGCTGTTACCCTTTCTTTCAAACGCCCCCACTTCCCCCGGTGCCCTCCTATGGGATGATGCCCACCGCCCACTAGGTAACAACAGGCGCCTACTCACTCCAAGTGAAAAGATCGAATACAATAGGAAAAGGTGTAATTAAATCTTCATGCATTCATTCATACAGTCGGAGAGCATTTGCCATATTGACCTATGGGTATGTAAGATAAAAAGTATGTAGGTATTATTGTCATATTACTTACTTACCGCCAGCCACATGCGTTCCACTGCTGGACATAGGCCTCTTCTAAACTCTTCCAGTGTATTGTGTCTTGGGCTATCTGCTGCCATCTACGACTCGTAAGCTGAACAATGTCATCTGTGCACCTTTTCTGTGGTCTTCTTACGATTCTTTTTGTTCTCCCAGGGCCCACGGTCCATTTTGTCAGCTACTTAAAAAAAATACCGTACGTTACAAAAGTGTGCAATATAGTATTCTATATATGCTCTATACTCGCTATACTCGACGAACTACCCTAAACTATATTCTTAAAATTTTTGCCTCTTATAATTCATACCAGACGCTCCAAGACTGACACTATAGCACGTGACCAAGTTTGTCATTTTTCTCACTAGCCACAAAAGTAAAAAAAAAAAAACAAAATAGGTTGTGCTCCTAAACCTACCTGTCTTAATCTTGATTTGTCACTCTTTAACTATCCACCCTCCGTCCGTCCCCAGAGTGACCAATGTCCACCCAAGTCCCAGGGTCATCGGGTGGCCAACAATTCACCGAGTGGGGTCAATTGTAGTTCAAAGGGTCGTTTAAACCCCAATATATTTAAATATGGACCCATAGTTAAATAATTTGCAAAAGGTGTTACCTACTTGCTTTACGCTAACATGAATTGCGCCAAGACAATTAAGATCGTATTTTTTAAGCATCATCTATATTTCATGATGGTATAGTTATGCAGCTATAATCTCTGCAGGTAGGAATCAATATAACACCTATTTTATTCAATTTTCTTGCATCTTTTTCAAATTGTTTCCAAGTGTGGACTTCTTTCTGAAAACGGGACAATGCAGCCTCCCAAACCTGTGCATGGGCACACGAACTTGTTGTCTGGGCATATTCGTACATATGGGTACAAAATGGCACCTTTTGCTAATCGCAAAAATGCTATGATGACAATAAAAAATACTTACGTAAAATAAATTATTTAAGCTGATCTTGTTTGCAGCAGATAAGAAAGCAATATTGTAATGCTTAAAAAATAATAGGTAAAACACCATAATTCACATGAATTCACACAACTTGTCCTAATGTAGGTATTAGAAAAAAATCAATTTAAATTGATAGTAGGATGAATGGTAAAATTTATGTACTTATTGTTTTTTGCCGCAAAACAAACTGACGTAAACCAGGGAGTATTTTACAAAACGGTGACCCATAGTTAAATATCTGTAACGCCCAAAATCCCAAATTCGACCTGCGACCTCTATTAGAGTTACCTTAATTTTGTATTCAAAGTAAATATTGTATATGTAAGATATTGTTTGAACTATAATAGACCGCACTATCCCTCAAAAACTTATATTAGGAGTAAATAGAGGGCGCTGCTATGCAATTAACCTTTTTCTGAATACTTCTTCTTCCGGTGTTGTGTCCCCCCAACGTTGATGACTATCACTCGAGAGAAAGTGCTCCTGTCCTGGGCAGCTCGAAACAGCACTCCTTATTCCAGTCCAGTCTCGTATATTGCGGAGCCAAGAAATCTGCCTTCTTCCAACCCCTCTACGACCCTCTATTTTGCCCATAACGATCAGGTGGGGTAATTAATGTTTTTCTCCCCTGAGCACATGACCCAATTATGATACTTTCCTGACTTTATATATTTGACAGCAACTCTCTAACATGCGCAGACTAACTGCGTGGTCGACAAAGGCCAGCGGGGCAATCATCCCAAAAAAATGGTAGACCGGGAGGGGGGGTCCCTAGGAAAAGCTACAAAGACTAAAACTGTTGACCTTGGGCAAGAAAAAATCGTCGTCGCAAGGGGCACGGCTAGGGCTGCCACCTCTCCGGGTTTGACCCGGAGTCTACGGGTTTCAGTGGTGATCTCCGGGCTCCGGGTCAGCATACTATATCTCCGGGTTTGTAATTATGGTGTGGACCAAAAAAAAGAAAAAAGGTCAACTACAGTTACAAATTCGTTTTTTCCCAAATCTCCGGGCCTACGCTCTTACAAAGGTGGCAGCCCTAGGGGCGTGTGAGGATAGAATAGAATAGGAAATTATGCAATACATTTTCACAAGTTTTTCCATTTTTTCTCGAGGGACTAGATACATTAGCAGGGCTTTACTTGGACTGTTTCAAACGTCATTACGATGGTATTTTAGTTATCTGTTTTACCGACGTTCATTTTCTAGAATGTCCCTGAAATAACTAGAAGGCACCATCCATCTTTACCCGAACCATATTATAATGATTATACCTTCATGTTTATCTACATACAAATGATCTAGATTAATATTCTAATTTATATAGAATAAACATTATTTATTAAGTAGTTATCTCCACAGATATACAGCAAAGGATGGACTTATCATCAGACCGAACGTCGGCTGGTTTAATGTGATCACTTTACACTTAAGTAATATTTATTTATTTATTTATTGTTTTGACGGCCACAAGGCCTTTGGAAAGTAACAATACAAAAAATCCTTTGGCACGCCACAGGCATAGGTAGATTTCAAGTGATTTATTAATTTTAAGAGTACATCTGTAACTATAATAAAAACAATCACAATATTATCAGCAAATAAACCAGCGAAGTGATGAAGTAGTATGGATGTAGTTTATTCTTTGATTATCGAAGTACCGTATGACGAAAAAATATTTGATTAAGTACTTCAATAATCAAAGGAAGTACCTAATCCAATAATCAAATTATTTTCATTCCACACATAATATGGATTGGTACCGGTACCTAAGCACTAGAAATTTGAAAAAAAGATGTGAGTTCTACTCGTATCGTGAAGCACTTTTCTAAGACAACAAACACGCTAGTACCTATGCGGTAACTACTTAACTAGATCTTTCGATCTATCAGTGTAGTCCGAGGAATTGAGCTAGACAAAATATAACTTTTGATCTGTATTCCTTATTTAATGCCCTTTCATGCGATACCAGACACAGACCCTCACAATCATTGGATCCCCTCAGAATGATTGTTTTTTAATTTAAAGCCTTAAAAAGTGAACCTTCCTCTCAATGGATTTCACCCAATCTCCTATCAGTTCATCTACCCCTTACCAAAAATCTACCACCCAAGTTTCACGTTTCTGCGACGCATAGATTGGCCGCAAACGTGCGCACAAGAAAAGGGACATATATATGGCTTATATATATAAACTTTTAAACCAAGGTCGGATTCGGGTTCTCCTGGTCCTAATTAGTGATACTGAGTAGAAATTTTTCAATTCTGCGACATCACGGGAGAAACGAATAGGTAGAGTTCCTTATGGAAATCTACCTAAAAGTTAAAAATATCAATACAATACACAGTAACAACAGACAAAAGAATCACAATTAAGACAGTATGTAAACACACAACATGGACAAAAAACAGTAAATAAAAATCGTACAATACAGACTTAAAACAGAAAACACAATAGTACATTAAATTTCGGGAGCCAACCCACTGCGAAAGTGCAATGTGAGTTTGCACTTGGTAAACACTTCACTATCATTGAACATATCTATGACATGATTAAATTAATTCATCAATACCAGTCCATCCATCTGCTGCGGCCGGGAATCGAACTCAAATCTCCAGCCTGACACATCACCGGTTCCTGGAGAACGACCTGTATGAATATGCTCATTATGAATAAATCACAAAAAAGACAAAAGCCCTCAAGAAATCTGCTCAAGGAATAAAAACCCAAACTTTCTAGTTGGATTCCGGTAGATGAATTTTTATAAAATGTTGACTATTTTATTGTCTATCCCATTTTAGGTCCGCTTATTTCTTTGTTTATTTTCTAATCTATGGTAGTTTCTAACACACTGAAAGAAATCGTATGCTAATAGATACAATTAACTTTATTTTCAAAATCCAATTACATTTGAGCTCTTGTTCCTTGAGCATATTTCTAAAGGCTGGATTGTCTTTTTTGGCATTTATTCATGTAGAGTAATATTCTTACGGGTTTTTTTCCGGGATACATAATACATATTATCATTCTTCATAAAAAATATATAAATTAAATAAATAAATAAATGAGGTGAAAACAAGGAAGAATGATAAGTGATAAGAGAGAGCAATAAATGAACGATTAATCATTATATTTTATTACCTAGGTAGTTATTGTTAGAATAAATAAATAAATAAATAATAAAATTAATTGTAGGTACATAGATAAATTAGTGTAGGTATCTACACAGGTGGATGACTGATAGAATAAGTATGGAGTATTTATTGCTATGTCCAGGTCAGAGGTTATCTTCAGCTCTACATGACATAAAAAAATATAAATGCTAGGTATCTGGTTGTAATTTTTTTATGAACTGAATTTATTATTCATATAAAAAAAATGTATGTAATATAATTGGGGATAGCTGGCAGAGATCGCAGCACTCCGATAAGCTCGCCCTAGTGAACAAATGTTATGATTTACATTTGTAATGTTAACATTACTCTGTATTTTGTTTCATCAAAAATGTAAATAAAAATTATGTTATTTAAAATTACCAATTAAACATGGGCATCTTCAGGGGGGCGGCTCCCCTCCCCTAGAGGAATGAATCGGTATTAACTTTTATCCATGTGAAAACCGACAATCACATTATAGTCCAAGAGCCCGCTGCTTAATTTATGACGTATCTGTTTTTTGATCGAAATGTGGTATAAATGATAGCTTACCAATAGGGTATTACATCGCACTAGGGTTGCCTATCAAAATCTTGCCGCAACCCCCCCTGCCCCCCCCGAAAAGGTCCCTCTTCGCGGTTTTTCGCATTTTATAGGAATATGGTAAGAGATAGGAGAAAGTAGTCAATGACAAAAATAATCCTTGCTAAATTCTCTACAAAAAATGTTATGTCAATTTTTTCGTAGAACTAGCAGTTTACCCGCAATGGCCGGTCCAAAACCGAAATTCATTTAAAATACTAAAAAAATGAATTTAAACTAAATTGGTTGAAAATTGATAAGAGCTACAGGAAAATAGTAAGAGAACGAATTAATTACCATAGTCTTAGCTACAAAGCGAGCTATAACTTACGTAAATACATCTAATAATTTCGGAGTTATTACAATAAAACTCAGTGACGAAAATTCTGAAAATTTAGTTTTTCATAAAATAACCAGAGATATAGCGCCGCAGGTCAAATTTTTTTTCCATAAAATGTTAGTGATAATGGGTGAAGAATGTGAAAGAAAAAAAATCAAACTTTTTTTTTTATTTTTTCAAAAAATATCCTGTTTTTTGACCGGCCATTACGGGTAAACTACTAGTCCTATGAAAAAATTGGATTAACGTTTTTTGTAGAGAATTTAGCAAGGATTATTATTTTATTTATTTTATTTATTATTATTTTTGTCATTGACTACTTCCTCCTATCTCTTACCATATTCCTATAAAATGCGAAAAACCGCGAAGAGGGACCTTTTCGGGGGGGGCAGGGGGGGTTGCGGCAAGATTTTGATAGGCAACCCTAGTGCGATGTAATACCCTATTGGTAAGCTATCGTTTATACCACATTTCGATCAAAAAACAGATACGTCATAAATTAAGCAGCGGGCTCTCGGACTATTAGTAAGTACGACATCATCAATTCATGAATTTTCTAAAATTATTATGAGATCCATAATTTTTCCTTTGAGTATAAAATTTAGTCTATTTTTAGTATTCTTATGCCACATACCTAACATATTTTTTAAAAATGCCCCCCTTCCAAGCTTTGAAGCTGGCGACGCCCGTGCTGAATAAAACGATGTATTCTGCAATAAGCTAAAAGCTTGTGTTGTGAAGTGTGCATGAAAGTATTTGGATCTGTGTACACATTACACAATACAAGGTCTTTTAAAAAGTGTCTTCTTCTTCTCTACGTGTCCTGTTGGGGTCCCCCTAACGTTGACGACCACTTGGGAGAACGCCTCTCTGTCCTGGGCAGTGCGAAACAGCTCCTCCACAGGGGGTACTTTGTAAGCTTTCTCACCCTAAACACGCAGATAAAATGTTTTAGGAAAATGACCCTTATGGCGATATACATAAGGTCGTTTTTCGTGTGCATTTTATATGCGTGTTTCGGGTGAGAAACCTTTAGAAAGTTCCAGTAAGTCGGTCCATTGTCGAATGTTTCGAAGCCAGGATAGCTGCTTCCTTACGACCCTTCTACGGTTTTAAAAAAGTATCTTACCTACCTTAATTTAGGTGTGCGAGCGTAGGTATCTAATTCTAAAATAGGTAATATAAAATATATTGCAGAAATAAAACTGTATATAAGTTCCTCTTTAATAAATTTTAATTTATTCAGAACAACATTCACCGCCATTTTAAAATTGCCTACTTCAATCTCATCAAAATGGATTTTATATACTTACACGTTGAAATTCCGCGATTACACAGGGGCGTATTCAGTGAGAGATTTAACTCTGCACCATGGATGCCCTTATAAATATTTATTATTATAAAGGTGCCATGATTTTACTTATCTGTAAATGATCTCTGTTTTGCGCTTGTATTTGTAATAAAATTTTGCTTTCCAGACCGAATAAAAATAAATAAATGTTTAAAACACACCTCACCGAGGTATATTTTGTTGTTGTGATATTCTGTAGGTACTCTGTATTTATAGTAACTATCGGTTAGAAACTTGATTACATTAATAGTAGGTACTTACGTCAATTAAAAAACCTCGTATCTATGGAGATCCATGCGTCTTCTGACGCTGAACAGTCAAAAAAGATACTTTCTCATAAAAAGTGGCGTTAGCTGTTAGGGATCACAGCATTGCTAAAAGCTCGCCTTGGTAAACAAATGGCATGGTCTTGTTTTCTCAATTTAAAACATGTTTTTGATCACTTGAAGTACAAATAAATAAATAGATATCTCTCACACAAACCCAATTACTATTATGAATAATTCACAGCAAGCAACCTTGTGTCATGAAGAACAGGATACATCGTTAGCGCCGGGATTCAAACCCGACATCTCCCGCTTAGGAGACCCGCTCTAAATAGTTAATTATTATTAAAATTTTGAATGTATCACCCTCAACCGATGCACAATATGGTCTAGTTACTTGGCACGCCTCTGTCTGCACGTTTTTGATCCAGGAAGGATATAAAAACAGTTTTTACGGAATGAGATGTAAGCTGATGCTCACAAAATTAGATTACTGAATATTGGTAGAGTAGAATGAAGGTACCAGCACCTAGCTAGAGCTACAGTGATGGCACTAAAAATACAGGCGTACCTAAGGTGAAAGTACCTACATACCTACCTAAATATTTTAATACTTACATCTACGTTATTAAAAAGACATCCCCAACCATGACGTCACGGTCATTTCCCGCGGCATTAAGGTTCAAAATCGCATAAACAATCGCGTGATAAAATGGTAAAAATACCGTTTTTTCGTTTTAGCGTTTGGAGTTAATTTCGCTTGAATTTAAAATCTTTTACGGTTATTCCCTAGATAAAGGTTCAATGTATCTACTCTATTTTTTCCAAAGCATATTTAGTAACGGTTGTCGAGATCTATTTTTGGAATGTCAATATTCGTATTTTAAAAAGTTCGCGGTGGTCGGTAGCTGAGTTGGTAACGAGCTCGACTGTTAATCCGGTGGGCACGGGTTCGATCCCCGATGCCGAGTTACTCCACTTTAAGAAACAAGCTTTTCAACCCTACGCCTTAGACCTTAGATACGCCTTAAAAATGGGTGGCGGACCTCGCTGCTGAAAAGGATTCGATACGTCTTATGGATGTTTTAAGAACATCGACAGAATCGACCGATGACGCCTTTTTACTTATGACCACCCGCTTGGGCCGCCGCTCCTCAAACGTGTGCATAAGAAGTAGTAATCTAGGTTTTTGCAGCACACTCAAAAAAATATCATAAAAACAGTGAATAATTCTAAAACTTGGAGATCCAACAGGTAGGGATCTACTAGTATTTATGAATCTGTTAATTTCCTTGATACGTCATTGAGGGGCAATATTATTCTAAACACGTACCTGTAATTGTTGTAGAATAGTGCATAATGGTAACCAGACAAAAACCCATAAGAATATTCCTCATGTGAATAAACCCCAAGAAGGACAAAAGCCACACGGGGTTATGCTCAACAAAAGCTCAAATCTGATTGAATTTTGGTAGTAAAGAAAAATATGCCATACTTTAAAATAATTTGAGCTGGTCGGTAGCCAGGTTGATAACGCACTCGACTGTTGATCTAGTGAGTATGGTTTCGATCCCGATGCCAATTACTTGCTGCATTTCACCACACAAGTTTACTGTTATAAGTATGCAAAGACACCTAATTAAAAAAAGCTACTGGAATCTAAATGGAAAATTTGAGATTTTATCCGTTGAACATAATATATCTCTGAAAGGCTATTATTATCCGCTAAGCATGTTTCTGAATTTCATTGTTTATTTTCGGGTTTATTCGCTATGAGCAATATCTTTGTAGGTTTTTTCCGGGCACCAAATATAATACCTATAATAAATGAAATACGTACCCGGTAATAATACAATAATATGTACAAGAAGAAAGACACGGCACACGGCATAGTATTATTATCATCAGAGCTATCAAAGCGGCACTTCTTGATTTCACGTCAAGCAATACAATTTGTGCCGTAAGAATAAACCCCGCATATAAACAGAAAGCGAAGATTCATCTAAACAAAACCCCCTCCCATTTCTACCTTAAGTTGCGGCGCAATTTCCTTATTTGTCTTACCCGGAAAAATAGTCACCCGGAATTTTTGTTAAATGCTCAACTTTTTCAGCAAGAAGATTCACAACCAAATTAAATTTTCTCTCTCTAAATTTTCGCAAAGTTAATTTTGAGTGTTTTTGGTATGCATACTGCATTCACTGGTTACCCCACTATCGGGATTTGCCGTGATAGTGTAGGTAGTTGTTTTTTTCTTTATTTTCTACATAGGTAATTATAAAATTTTCTACTGAACCTACCATAACTGACAAAACTTTTACCATTGAAAAAATCTTATATAACTACAAGAGAAATTATCTAAAAAATGTGTACCATTACCAAAAAAGTGCGAATAAAAATAGTTTTTGTAATTTACCGGGAATTTTTGACATAGGTACCGTGCTATCTACTTTTTTTATTTATTATTATGACGTGTCTACTTATAAAACTTTATAACCAAAATAATTACTGTACTGCTGCCGAAATTGCAAGGTTGATATATTTCTCTCATACGCGACGTTAATTTTATCTTTTTTCTGTTTTTCCGGGGGAACATATTATAAATTCACTTCAGTTTATATGATATCAAAATACATTTCCCGAAAAATACGTTTATTGGTATTTATTTGTAAGTTGTATCATTAAAGTCATCTGTTAATGGCGTAAAAATACTACATCGGAAAAAATACTATCGTCAAAATTCACAATATAGCGAAAAAAATAATCAAAATCCCCGTTAGGCGTGTTTTATAATACACGCACACACCACAAATAACACATTCAGTCAATTGAATTGTCGAGGTGGTGCGATAATCACATATTATTATACAAACTAGACAATTACTGTTGGCAAAGCTCCCGGAATGGAGGATATAATTAAAAAATACAGAAAAAATACAAATATTCATAATGAGAATCGTAACTTTGCTAAATTGCATAGTTAAATTAGTAATAATGATATTCTTATTGCATGTTTTAAGTATTTATTTAACCCGGAAACCCGGAATGTATTTTTACGCTTTCTCTCCTTTATTTTTGGCATCCCTTTTTTTAGATCACCCGTCTTTCTCTCAGTACCTCGGGCGTATGAATAGCGATGTAATAGAAATAAAAAGAGGCAATCAACATTCAGAATGGGGGGCGAGGCGAAGGTGTTTCTTCCGGCAAGACAAGGAGCTAACTTTGATTGACCTCAAGTTTCATGTTTTCTTATTTCGTTTCACATGAAATAAAGCTTCAGGTAGGTAGATACCGTGCCACAAATCAAGGATGCCTAATACATATATTGAAAAAGATATATACCTACTTAAATTTATTTTTGTTTAACTTTTTTTTAAAGGACACTCAATAAAGACAAAAAATAGTGGGGGAAATTTTGCATCCCGGAGATCCCATGTGGAATATACTTGAGGCAGTAAGTGACAGATGTGCGGATGTGGATGGTGCATTGCTTTATTAACTTTCACGTATTATTATTATTTTTTTAATGAATCTGGGTTTATCGAAATAAACCCAAATACACCTATCTACACTTCACAGTAAGCTTGAAAAGCTTGTGTCGTGAAGTGGAGTAGGTCGGCATCGAGGATCGAACCCGTACCCACTGGATTAACAGTCGAGCGTGTTACCAACCATCAGGCTACCGACACGCTGTCTAACCACAATATTTACCTAATGTCTCTATGCACCCTAAACATTCGGAAATAGTGGCGAACTTTTTGCTGAACTTTGCGAAACGTTGTTGTCTCTTGTATTTATCTATTTTTTACTCGGTTTTACAGGACACTCGAAAACAATTTAGAGTGAGTGCACTATACAGAACATATATGATTAATTTGGTTATGCGATGCCACACGCTTGCCTAGCGTCGACAAGTTTTGTGTTCATGATTAAAAAGGCGTGAGGATAGGGCGTTTGTCTTGGCTCGTGTAGGTAACCGACCGTTAACGCCTTTTTACTCATGAATACAAAACTTGTAGATGCTCGGCAAGCGTGTGCGCAGGCATTAGAAATCTTATTTATTTTCTTTTTCGAGTTTAAGTTATCAATAATCTTATATTAAAAAAAATCTTAACCCTTGAAAGCCCTCGTCAAATTATTTGGGGTGTTTGTTAACCCCCCTTGATATCAAGTCTTTACCCCACTTTGAATTATACCTTTATTGTTCTGTTTTGAGTGTTGCCTATAGGTAGGAGGAACCTAATATTATCTATTATATTATTATTCCATGCATATATTTTGTTTTGTAACTTGTTTTTGTTTTTGTCAAACTCGCAACAATAATTTCCACGTTAATAAAAAAAATTGCTACTTTCTTATTCTTTTGTTTCTTATGCCATTTTGACTTGCGGGAAAAACATCTCTAAGTGGTTTTAGTAGCATTTTTTTTGTTCTGATTGTGAAAAATTGAGACGCGTTTGTGAAAATTATTTCGTGACCTACCTACAAAAAAAAATTGAAATAAATTACCTACTTACAATTTTTACCACTAGAGGACGGCATCTCCTTCTAAATTTGGTTTATTTTAAACCTGCGTGTAAATTTTTTGTTTGTTGCTACCACCATATCATACGTGTTGTTTTGTTAATTAAAGTATTTTTTCTCTTTAACCATAATAAGTATTTGATTTTTTAATAGCCTATGTCCTAGCGAGGATTCTGATCGATCTATATTCAAAATATCTAGTCTGAGAGTTTTCCCGTGTAAAACTTATTCCTGGACATAACATATTCAGATCATTTCTAGAACAGACATGACGTATGACGGTTCCAATTAGAATCTTTTTTTGAATATGAAAAATTCAAATTAGGAAGAGGTAGCAGCGATTCTCAATGTCTTCCGGTAAGACTCATTTACAATTTCAATATGTAGCTCTGGCTTGTAACTCCCACTCCTCCCACCCCACCAGACAATGGCGCGCGAATAGGAGTGAAAGAGCCATCTAATTTGCATAAGTGCATCATTAAGGGTCGCGGTGACCGGGTGACACCAGCTGAAGATGCCGAGTAGTAATAATATGGAAACTAATGGGTCTACAAAGCAGCTTCTCAAAGTTTAATATAGTAACAGAGACACTGACAAATGAAATTTCAATATTAGTTCTTTGAACAACTGTAATAGCGATAGTAACAGTTGATATTAGTTCATTGTATAGTTCTTTGAACGACCACAATGGCACTAGTAGTAGGTAATATTAGTTCTTTGTACAACCACAATGACGCTAGTAGTAGGTAATATTAGTTCTTAGAGAAACCACAATGGCGCTAGTTATAGGTAATATTAGTTCATTGAACAGCCACAATAGCGCTAGTAATAGGAGAACATTCAAGTGATGTTTTATGCATTGAATTAGTTCCCAAAATTATCTTATTTACTCTTGATGTAAGCAATCAAACATATACCTAATGAAAATAGGTAGCAAGAGGTTAATGTTCGATTTTGTCGCGATTTCTATCTTTCAAAGGTAAATTTTACCAGTCAATTCGGTATGTCTATTATCATGAAGACCGGAAGATTTGGGTTGGCTGGTAGATATTGCCATTAGGAAATAAGCCTTCCTTTTGTCATAGTATTCAATTTTTTTTTTATTCATGTCAAAAGCGTCCACGTATCCAAAGTGTGTGGGTAGAAAATAGTTTTAGAGCCACGTATTTCTTCTAATTTTGGAAGACGATGGGGCATGAAAGTATAAGTCATATTAAAACACCAACTACGTCTCACTATTACCTCACTAACGTCAGGACACGTCTGGAAGGAATGTCAATCTTAGGTAATATATCTGACTCAGGAATATTCGTCTTTTCCACAGGAATTTCTATAGCGCTCTGTGTCTTCATCACATTGTGATACAGTAAACCTCCATTATCGGGACAAACAACCCACGAAACAAATAAATTTCCGTATTCTTTTTTGAAAACAAAATTCTATTGTCAAACAAACGTCACTTTAAAATTTGTATCACACGCCACCGCAGTTTTAATGCACAAAATGAACCCATGTTTGTTGAAACCGCGGTAACGTTTTTTACCAATGTTCTCAAAATAGTATCTAGAAATAGTCCCATAGTTTAATACAAGTATGACAGAAATTCAGCCACTAAGCACTCGACCGTTCATGATATTCAAATACCTATTCTCAAAGTTTGGGTACTCCCGATGATCCACAGTCATTGGTCAATGGTTGAGTGGTCAGCTGTGACGTCATATTGTCGTTGTCATACCATTGCATGATATTTTCACGATTACTAAAATTATCATTTAAGGAACCTATATAAAGGTGGAAAGAACTATTGAACATTGAGCCCCTTCTACATCCATGACAAATCTATGGTAGACGCCATTAAGTCTCTAAACATATGATTGCGTGTCATATTGGTTGTCCACAATTTCATTAAACCTGGTGATATTTCGGTTATTTTTGCGACTCATTATGTATAATCAGTGTGGAAATTACCTTTAGAATATAACCTATGTAATCAAATGGTAAATTAGCGTACTTTACACCGAGAAAAAATTGCGTATACCTAGCGGAAATACTGGCGGCGGTCAACTTTTGTCTATGGCTTTATCCGTTAGGACATCCTACATTTATACAGGTTCCCTACTATCATTGGTGACGTCACGAGTTGCCTTACCTACTGTATTTTTTTTCTTAAATAATACGGCGTTTTGTAACGGATACTGCAACTTTGTGTAGTTAATAACTTTGGGATAAACCGGAGTCCACTGTGTTCTTTCTACGGTGTTATTAAAGGTTTATTAAAAACCATAAATAAAAAATAATAGCGGAACGTGAAGATGTAAAAATATTCTCCATTTTTGGTACTTACTTTCTTTTATTATGGAAATTTAATGAGAAGGTGTCATCATGGTGATGAAATTGTACAACATGTCAATATTACTGAGGGTTCAATGAACTCTTATTTTTTTTTAAATAACAACAATCGAAGAACAGATTGATCACCTTTTGTGTTTTTATGTTTTTTTTTCATAAATTTATATATCTATGTCCCCCGCGACGCTATCTTGCGGAGTAGGTAAAGAGAACAAAACGCCAGGCCACCTTATCCTTACAGACACACACTCCTTGCTGCCGTCACATTCAGGCAATATGTAATTCACTATCTTTTCTAATTTATCCATTTTACTTATCTGTAGGCACATAATTACTAAGTAGTATTTATTTTTTCTTACTTTTTCCTCCAATATATTATAACAAGTAAAATTTGAATTGCAACTTCACGGAAAAATGATCACCAAGTCGAGAACATCGCGATATCGCGATTTTTTCCGGTTAAATTTAAACATTATTGTTCTGCATTTCTAAAAATTTATGTAGGTTTTAGGGTAATTTTGCGGAGTTTAGGAATTGCACTGAAAAACAATTTCCAATAAGAATCTAAATTTAAATTAAAAATTCAAATATGGAACATTTATTTCTATTTTAAACATTACGCACTATCTTCACCTCGAGTACGCATTTAGAAAAGTTGTTACACTATTTTAATAATTCCGAAACAAGTTTCAAAAATGTAATAAGTGTTGGATAATTAAAACCATTAAAACATTAAATCTGCAATAGGACTACTATTATTCTCGTGATCCGGTTATTTACGAGTCTCCTCTTTAGTGGAATAGTCAGTTTACATAATTCTGGTGGACATCGGGTATGAATGTAACGCTACATCGTGGCAACTTATGCAAGTTGTACGAATATATGTAATTTAAATCGTTTTTCGATCGCGACGCCTTCAAATAGAGTCGAAAATTATTCGTCTATAATTTTTTTTTATACAAAAATGAATTTACGTTTATCGAAATAAACTCAAACACACCTTTGTACACTTCACAGTAAGCTTGAAAAGCTTTTGTCGTGAAGTGGAGTAAGTCGGCATCGGGGATCGAACCCGCGCCCGCTGGATTTACAGTCGAGCGCGTTACCAACCAGGCTAACGACCACCTCCTTCATTATAATGCCACTTTTCATTGACATAGTATTGCGTAATATAATACATATAGACATTATGATCGTGCAAAATGTTTTAAGCAGTAATCGATAGATGTCGACATTTTTAAAATATATTAAGTTTACCAGGTACCTAAACCTTGAAACCCGTTATGTTTAATTTCTACATTTTGTTTTATAAAGTGAATTAGTAAATATTATAGTACAACTATTATTAAGTAGAATTGAAATTACTATGCCAAATAAAAATTGAATAAGTATACCATAAAATTTCTGTGAAGTGTAAAAATATATACATATTTGGGTTTATTTCGATAAACCCAGATTCATTCATAAATAAAATAAAATGTATGTGCAATAATTATTATGGGTAGGTATATGTAAGGATAGAGAAGTCTGGCGAACTGTTCTCTCTGCCTACACTGCAAACCGCGTCATTTTTGACGGGTTACAGTTAAAATGACACAACAGCCTAAAAAGGGGAAAGTCGGGTAGGAAGAACCACTATCCGTTTGTAAGATTATAATAAAATTATTCACAACTTTTACAAGTGAATTATTTCAATAAATTTCACCCACCCGTTATGATATATTAATAGGTACTAGGTATGCCTATTTATTTCTTACATAATTTTGCGAAAACAGTGTAATTAAAATAATTATTTCTACAAGGACTTCCTTTTATTATAGATTTATACGTATTATTGCGGACTTACAGAATTCACAATGATGCGTTATGTATCTAGTTTATCCAGCTTTGGATTGTAAGTCATGTATTTATTTATTTATTTTATTTTATTTCACTAAAATATTACACTCTTCGGCATTACAGCGTTCAGCCTTTGCACCGAAGAGTGTACGCAGAACAGGTTATAAAATAACAAACACGAAAAAAGAAAGAAAAAAAACAACATATAACAAATCAATAAAAAAAGCACAAATCATGACAAAAAGACACTGCACCAGCGTAGGTACCCACCACTATTAACTTTACTAGTTGACAAATACTTAAATAGACAAACAATGCACACGACATACAGCAACACCAGCGGGCAACCACACTGCGCAACATCTATGTAATTATGTACGATTTTGACGTAAAATAGTATTGACCCCCAAAAGATGGACCCAAAAAAATTTAAGATGGAGACATTGGGAAAATAAGAGAGGCATCGGAAGACCCCAAAACAGGTTTATATTTATTTTATTTTATTTGCAAAGAGCACAGACAGTCTAAAAAAAGTATATATAGTACAGCATCAACAAAAAGTGGACCAGCGAAGGCTCAAGAATTACCAGATTACAGATACTTGAAAATGCATACAAAAAAAAGTGAGAGATGGTCTGACGACTTAACCGCTGTGGGGGGTAAAAATTGGCTGCAACGAGCAACTGACAGAAAGAAATGGAAGAGGCCTATATCCAGCAGTGGAGAACTGAGGGCTGAATAAGAAGATAATGAAGGAGTAGTATGTAAAACTCGCTCAACGAATAAAATCTCAAATTTTCTATTTGCATTCCAGTAGACACATTATTTAGAAAGTATGGGCTATTTTAATCATCTATCGCATCACAAATCCGCTTATTTGTTTGTATTTCAATCTTCATAAGGAAATGACAAAAATCCAGGTATACCTATATTTCCCCGAAATCATTTAGATTTTTGCTTTTATCCGTTGGTTAAGCCTAATCCCATATCAATATTCTTATAGTTTTTTTACATTCATAATTCTATAATATGCAATGTAACATATTTTGAGGGATTGACCCTAATACAGGTTGTACTAAGTTGGGCAATTCTGGCGTAAACTATGTTGTAAGCTATTTTGAAAATTAATAAAAAAAAAAGCGTACCTACGTTCAGTTACATCTGGTATTGGTTAAGAAGAAAATTTAGGAGTTTTACAAATGAACAACTTACAATATTTAAATTTCAAGTAATTACAAATTTTAACGGAAGCAATAAAAACAACAAAAAAGTATGAAGTAATAATAATAATGATGGAATTACTTTTTGATTAGCAGCAATTTGCAGATGAGGACATTAAAAATCTTTGTGTTATCTTGTCTTTTATTATTGATGGCAGACATTTCTGGTCTTTCGTCGCCATCTTTGACCTCCTAAGATAATTACAATAAAATAAGTTGACTGAACAAAACTAAGAATTATTATTTAATTACTCATTCTCTACTACTACCTAAAGTCCCTTTCACCCAATTGAAAACATTTTAAATTCCAACTGTAATTTTCAGAGTGTCATAAATTTCCTAAGTGGCGAAGGTTTTAAATCAAAATTAAGAAGATTGTCGATCGGAATTCTAACCTTCAAGAATTCACCGCCCAGTAAAAATAGTTTGAATCAAAATACTTTTGAATACCTATTGTATGTAGGTATATGTGAAATATCGTATGGCATTGCAGAGACCCCAGTCAGAGATCAATTCGTGAGAGCTCAAGTATTGAAGTGTCTCAGGAGACAAGTTGTGAATGTCTTCCATTGTGCGTTGAACCTATTACTTACGGTATTTGGAGCAGATAACTACCAAAGAAACCTAATGTAGATTGTAGGTATAATAAAATTAATATGCTAGTTCCAACTGTCCTACCAAGAAGTTCCAAGGGATATTCGGGATTTCCATTAGGTGACACAAGGGGCAATTGAACCCTTGAGAAATATTGACGCAGAGCTCTGATTCTCCGATCATTTGTACGATGAGTGTTTTGCATACGAAAACAAACGGAATACTAGTATGTAAAGTACTAACCAATGTCAGATTCATGGTCAGTCCGTTTTATAAGAACTTTCCCCTACCCAGGCACTTGTATTATCTACATCTTGTTTTGAGGTAAATTATTTCTAACATATCGCAATAATTTGGCAACTGTGCAAAGTTACCTTGGCGAACTGTCCCATTTTGGAATGTGTTTTGAAACTTATAAGAATTTTCTATACATAACTACTTTTATGCCTATTCAGATATTGAATTAGTATAAAAGTAGGTACCTAGGTACATAGTTTTCTCGTCCACTAGGGCGAGCTATCGCCACCATTATATGTCATTTTCAAACATTTGTTTTTTCGTATATTTTAAGTAGGTAGGTACTGACGCGGATATTTTTTTTATGAAGATGATTTCTTTATGAAAGAAAACTTTAAATTTTATTTTTTTCTAAGGTTATTGTTTTAACTCGTTTAAAATAAACTTTTTCCAGAGGCGTCACCAGTCGGGGACTTTTTTTCTGCACAAGCTGGAGGGGTGCGGGATTCTCAAAAGTTGACTGAAGTGCAAATTAATTAATTCAAATTAAAAACTTTCCAGTGCTTCCGCTTTTCTCAAGTGAAACTTGCTTCGTGCGGTCGAGAGATGTCACACATTTGTCGATGAAATCTATTAAAAACATCGATACATCGTACCAGATATTCTTTCCCGGGGATTGAGTGAAGTGTCGGCGAATGCTGACATGTATGAATGGATGTCGATGACATGCGTCGAAATCATCGATATATCGGAGGTACCAGATATCCTTACGCTAATATCGAGTGAAGTGTCAGCCAAAAGTTAGAAAGGCAGACGCCATCACCATGTGAGAATAATAATATGTCTGGTCTTTATTATGCAAGTCTACTTTTAATGTATAATAAAGTGTGACGAATTTGAGGATAAGGATGAGAAACCTCGAACAAGTGTAATAAAAGTCATCTCGTCGATTAAAAACTACTCGTAAATATTATTATTTTTTTACTTTTCAATTTAATTTTGTCAATTAACTCAGAGCGAATTAAAGGTTTGTTTTTTTTTATGTACTTACCTATTCGTCGTTAACTAGCATTCGGGACTAACATATTTATTTATTTGTATACTGTATACCTACGGTCGAAATATTTCATACTGCAAAGAAGATTACATCGCAAAAAACAATACAAAATATCAAAATCATGAAAACACTATATTATACTCGTCTTAACAGTTGACACAATAACAATTAAAGTCATTAAAATATCGTGAATGAGGGCAGTAATATCGCCAGATATAACCGCAAAAATGTGGTTATCTAAGAACGAACTTATGTTTTCATTTATTTAATATCCACACAATATAACAAAGTAAAAAATATAAGTAAGAAACAAGTATTGGATTTTATTGCCCCACTAGGCGAAAGCCTGTTCTGGGGCAATACTAACTACAATATAGTTCAAGACTACATGCATGGAGAAAAAAAATAACAAAAATACTGGAGAACAAGTAATATAAATGATTCAAGAATGTTGTAGACTGCTTACGGTGTAATGGTTAAGGATTAGTTTAAGGTTCTTAGTACGTACAAAAATTTTCGACGATGTAATTTTCGATGTATCGTTTCCATCTCTAAATCAAACTCGTCCCGTCCCATATTGCCGGGTCATTTAATAATAATCGTCGGGAGAATTGAGGGAGAGATGGCGGATTAATTACTAAACAAATGCACTAAGACAGGACACAATAATAGGTAGGTACTATTCAGTTACAATGAAAGTAGGTACCTACCTATGACAATAAGTGCGGTATAATAACAATAATTTTAATGTGCACACAATAATAAAACAATGCACAATGACTAGTATTTTTTCGTTAGTTAGGTACCTGATTACGTCTGCCAAAAAAGATGCAGTAAAGTCCGACTATACATTGTGTCGCGATAGTGAAATATTGAACTAAATTTAGTCACTGCTATTTTTTTTAAATATATGTAGTGCAGTTGTTTGGAGATTATGTCTATATCTATATCTAGATATTCCCCTTGCGGGGTGGGCAAAGAGGGCAGATCACCAGACTTTCCTACCCTTACACTCACCTATTCAATTCATGCAATTCGTCATACACACTATACGATTCCTTTTAATCAGAACACGTCCGTCCTTGAGATTCTGGTCAACTTGAAGCTTATAGTAACCTTGACCTTTAGGTACCTTAAAAAACGAATTACGATTTTTTTATTTGAGTTCTGGTGCTCATTTCCCGGCCACGATGAATAGACTGGGAATTGATGGTGAATGTTTTGAAAGTGCAAAGTGATCATATTAAGCCAGCCAACAATCGGGCATGAGCTTGATGAAAGGTCGATCACTCGCTGTAGGAAGGTTAAGGTTTAGATGAATGCTTGTAGGAAGGTAGGTATATTTTCATTCGAGTTTAAAAATTTTCATCCATAGGTATAATACATAGGTATATGTATGTGCCATCCTGTATGTATACATATACCAAACAATTTCAATAGGTATTTCCACTCGTGACCGGATAAAAACTCATATGAATATTGCTCAACATGAATAAATCCCAAAAAAGACGAAAGCCCTTCAGAAATTTGCTCAAGGGACAAAAGCTCAAATCTAATTGGATTTTGAAAATAAAATTAATTGTATCTATTAGTGTGTTAGAAACTACTATAGATTAGAAAAAAAACAAATAAATAAGCGGATCTGAAATGGGATAGACAATAAAATAGTCAACATTTTATAAAGAATTCATCTACTGGAATCCAACTAGAAAGTTTGGGGTTTTATCCCTTGAGCAAATTTCTTAAGGGCTTTTGTCATTTTTGGGATTTATTCATGTTGAGCAATATTCCTATGGGTTACAATCCGGGAACCATTTCCACTTAGTAGGTATGCAGGTAGAACTAAGCACTTATTGGGGAAGGCGACCAAAATAAAAAGTGACTATAATATAAAAAGGGAAATTAAGTGAATAGGTACACACTTATTACTTTTACACGTGGATTTAAACATTTTTAAACCTGGACTCCAAGTGTTTCTATCTCCCCCTTAGCATTGTCGGCTACAAATAGGTGTAATAAAATTGTGATTCCCGGAGAAAAACCCATTAAAATATTGCTCAACATGAAAAAATCCCTAAAAAGACAAAAGCCCTTCAGAAATATCCTCAACAGATAAAAGCCCAAACTTTCTAATTGGATTTCAATAGATGAATTATATTTATAAAATGTTGACTGTTTTATTGCCTATCCCATCATAGATCTGCATATTTATTTGTTTATTTTCTAATCTATGCTAGTTTCTAACACACTGAAAGAAATAGAATACTTACTAATAAATTGAATTAATTAAAATTAATTTTATTTTCAAAATCCAATTAAATTTGAGCTTTCCTCCCTTGAGGATATTTCTAAACGGCTTTATGCCCTATCCCACCAACTTCCACCTAGGAAGGAGAGCCCTAAGAAATTTCCATACAAAAAAAATATTACTGCACGTGCGTGCTCTCCATTACTAAATAAATAGAATATTATCTCTGTTTTTGTATGGAAATTTCTTATGGCTCTCCTTCCTAGATGGGTTTTTGTCCGGTCACGTAACATTGTCACATAAGTAGTTTTACTAAACGACCGAGTGTTTATGTTTGTGCACCTATAAAGGTAAAAATACATGTGACATTGATGATTCGAGTGAATGTAAAACGGATGTTGTGACTAGAATGAAAGTGAACAAGTTGAAATGGTTGGGTCATGTAGAGAGAATGAATTATGAAAGGAAAACGAAGAAAATAGGTATACATGGGTGACAGAATAGGTGTAAGGAAGCGTGGCCTTGGCTTGACCATGTAGACCAGTTTCTCATCAAGGGCAGACGTTTTTTTAAGTAGTAATATAAAAAGAATCGTAGATTGTGTGACGTATTTCATGATTGTGACGGAAGCGCGTGTGTAAGGTTAGGAAAGTCTGGTGATATGTTCTCTTTGCCTACCCCGCGAGGGTGTGAAGAGGGATAGAAAGATAAACACTTTAGAAAGAGTTTACCTAATTATAAGGAATTTATTTATTTATGCATCGACGGCTAAACTAACGCGCTCGACTGTTAATCCAGTGGGCGCGGGTTCAATCCTCGACTTACTCCACTTCACAACACAAGCTTTTAAGCTTTCTGTGAAGTGTACAAAGATGTATTTGGGCTTATTTCTATAAACCCAGATTCATTTAAAAAAAAAAGTCTTGTTGGTACACAGTGTCAATCTTAATATTCTCAAATACAGAATTGGATAAACGTGACAGAAGCAAAGAGTCCATGTTCAAATTAGTTAACCTGGTGTTATGTCCTCTCTGTCTACCCCGCAAGAATAGACAGATGCTTATCGCTACCTATAAGGTAAGTATAAGTACTATAGGTACATAAGTATGTATGTATTAATTCTCCCGCCAGGTAACGTCTGGCTCGTTGAACGAGAATCCTCGCATTCCTGAAGACCCATAAAACACGTGTGCGTTCCAGGCTAAATATGGATGTGATGTGGAACATGGACAGATTCTGAATACAATGCGTCTATAGGTGCTTTAGTGTTCGTAGGCATTTAACAAACTAATTTAACAATTAACATAAGAAGGGACTGGAAAAAATCGGTGTTATTTTTCAGGAAATGTGTTATTTTTTGCAAATAAGGATGTTATTTTTCACAATTTTGGCGAAATGTGGTGTTATTTTTCATACATTTATATACCGTTAAAGTGGACAATTTGGCAGGTTTTAATACAAGAGTATAAAAAATTCGATCGTGAACAATACTTTCAAAGCCACATTCCTTTTGATAATGTTTCATTTTACAATGCTTTCCAAAATAAAGGTCGAAATTCGCCTCAAATATGCGAAAATTCGCGTTATTCCTGTAAAAGAATGCTGAAATTCGCATAATATATGTCTTAAAAAACACGAAATTCGCGAATAAATCGTTTTATCGCGATCGCGAATATTTCCAGTCTCCATACATAAGGTAAGTAAAATATACCTACAAGTATCCATGATTATAATAAAAAATCAAATGTCCCTTTGCCTTAGTAATCCTCTATAGGTACAATTCTTCTTCTTCTTTCTCAGTTATTTTAATTCTAATGCTGGACATAGGCCTCCCCTTTGACTTTCCACAGATCCCTATCCTGGGCATGCTGCATCCACTTGCTTCCTGCGATTCGCCTCACATCGTCAGACCATCTTGCCTGAGGTCTTCCTACGCTCCTTTTGAATTAGTATGTACGAGGTACAAAGTTTCATTCTTACGTACAAGTTTCATTTTATTTTTTTATAGTAAAACTTGCAAAAGTAGTTTGACTAAACGGTTTTCAACAGAAAGCTACCTTATATTCAATAAATTTTGCATGTTTTCACAAAAAATATTTATTTTTATTTCTATAAAGTTTGGAGATACCTTCCTTTTTTAAATAAGAGAAATTAATATGATGAAAGCATGGATATTCCGATCTGGCATTCTGTCCTCTCTGCCAACCTGGAGATATAGACAAATAGTGAGAAAAAAGATTCTGATGAAAACGTTCATAAGACGACCAGGAACTGAACCCTGGACTTGCAGTTACTACACCAATATCTGATTTCTTCACCACTGCACTACTAATAATTTGGCGCGAAAAATTCCTAAAGATACTTGTAAGTACGAATGAAATATGAAACATGTGTTCGAGGACGTTCTACGACTTCATTCAAAAAAATGATTCTATTCTATGTTCTATTGTTTGAATTTGAAAAGTTTGTTGAGAGGTGTGACTTGAAGACTAAATTGGTCTGAAATAACAATGGGTATTGTAGGTGCAATACAAAACTAATACATAATTGAAAAAAATCTATTGATTTTCTAGTAAAGACACACGTGTTGATGAGTTCATGTGGTCACCACATTAAAATCTTTTTGTTAAGTACTGCATATTTTTATCTCTGGACGAAATTTTACGAACTATTGATAAATTATAAACACCCACATTTTTTTGGAATACGATTTTGAATGAAAAAGTAATAGGTAGATAGATAGGTGCCTATTATCTTTTTTTGAAAATTACAAGTGTTTGACTGTTCATAAAATTATATAGCCTATGCTTAGAATAATTAAACCGAGTATGGTGTCTTTTTTAGAGTGTTTTGTAAGAGCAAGACTTGCTGATTGCTGATATTTTTTTTATTTGCTTTACCTAACAATTATTCAGAATCTAAATAACAGCTGTCCAAGAACCACTTCTGGCTCGACCATGTCGACCAGATGCTCGTTGATCAACTCTTGAGTAAAATTAATCGTAGTCTTTAATGATAATTTGCCTGAAAGTGACGGAAGCATAAAGTTTGGCGATTTGTACTCTCTGCCGACCAGTAGCGAAGGGTCAAGAATGCGATTCCTATCGAGTTACCCACCTTTTTTGTTAATGATGATAAAAAATAGGTCTAATTAATGTTGACATAATGCAATAAATAGGTTACTCTCGGCTTCCCTTCTACAGAAATCCACTCTTCGTCACTGTAAAGCCATGATATCTGCCTCTACGATCTACATTCAATTTACAAAACCTACCTACTTTGAAATGAGGAAAGAACAAAAATTAATTTAATAGTCATAACTCTTATTTTTTACCTATTTGTATTTGAAGTTACGCGTATAAAACAACTTATAAAACCACCTTGCGGCCATTTTTCATATCAACATGGCATGGATAGTGATACACTATAAAAAAAGAGGTTCCCGTGTTCTAAAAAGAATGAAGATAATTATTTTGTACGTGGAATTCGAATTAAGAACTCATTCCAATCTATGGGGGGGCCGGCCGAGTCGAGTTACACAAACAGCCGCTACAATCTAATGGCGCCACTTTACGGACTCCTTGATTTCATTTCACACACAAATTCATACACATTGCGCTATTATTACGAATATGTAACGCAACGCGTATCAAAAGAAAAAAGGTATTTTTATAATATAATGCGATGGGAGTATACAGATGATTGCAACATTTTTGTGCCGGTGCTTTGTTTTGCGAGAGGGAATAGGAGGGTTGTGCAAATTGTAAGTATGGAAAGTTTGATGTTGATACTGTGTGTTCATCTCTTTTCCTCTTATGAATTGTCTGTAGTGGGGGAGATGCGCGATGTGGAATCTCTCCAGAATCCCTCATAATCTGGTTTAGTCGTTCGGCGGACGCCCGCCGGTTACGAGGTTATTGCGTGAGACGGGGTTGTCATTGTGTTTCGACGAACATTCGTTCACCCGCCGTTGTAGGGGACGCTCGTGTTTCCCGCTATGGTAGCAAGGGGTGAAACTATGTATGGTTGTTACGGAGATAGTTATTCATATCGACTGTGGAGTTTGGCCAATGTGTGGAGTACCTGTCAATGTGAGTAAATGAATGAATAAACAAAATTATCAACAACACAAAAGAAAACAAATTTACATCGCATAAAAAAAGTTTTCGAAAACGAACTGTTGTTTATTTATTTCAATGTCAACACTGTGCTTCGTTTTTTTTTTAATTTTCATTGAATAATAAGTGTTCAGTTGTTTGTTGATTAACATATTATTTTGCGCCGTTTGTTTATTTATCATTTTCATACAATGAACTTGTGAAACTGTGTATTATTCAAAAGTTATTTTATAAGGTTGTGATTTCGTTGACGACAAAACATATCGGTAACTTTTTTGTTTTTATCATCATATTATTTTAACTTAGTCCTTGAGGTTTATGGTTAGCTGGTAGAAATAATGGTGATTTGGGTAACTACACGTTGAAAATAACACAACTTTTTTTACTATACCTATACGTAAACTACAGTCGTAAGTTTTTTTGACAATTCTTTTATCTTTCTTTACTAACACTATTGTGCAACAAGATTTTTCTGTTAAAACACTGTTTTAACTAGAACAAAACACATCTGTGCCATTACTGACAAATTTCAAAGTAGCAAATTCCTACTGTTTACTTACCTATCTGTAGAATTAATCTTTTTAATCATCCTATATCCCAATATTGGGGCAACCAGTGAATGCTAAATGCATATAAAAACACTCAAACATTGTCTTTGCTAAAACATTTTTATAGTATGACATTCAATATGGGTGGCAAACCTCCTTGCTGACTGAAAAACGTGTGAAATACGTCATTAAATTTTTAAGACCATCTGTTTTTCATGGAACATTCGAAAAATATCAGAAAACAGCTGTGAGTCTATGAAACAAAACTCCTATTCTTTTAATCAGTTTCTTGTTGTATTCGTTTTATCTGTAAGTGAATTAAACTAAAAAGTGTGGTAAACAGCGATCTGCAGTAATTACTCAAAATTTTCATTCTAGATTTCTAAACTATGATACTTTTTGATACCACGGTATATCCTAAGAATTAGGCTAACATAAAAACACAGAAAATATGCTTTCTTATCTATGCAATAAAAACGTTTTTTTATTTTGTTAACTTAAAAAGTAGGCATATTGACAACTCAAACATTTCTAAAAACGGGAGACCCTAGATCTCGACAACCTTACTAAATATGCTTTGGAAAAAATAGAGTAGATACATTGAACCATTATCTAGGGAATAACTGTAAAAGGTTTTTCATCTGTTAATATAGATTTCTCTAAAAAAAATGTGAAAAATCTCTGATCTTTTTTCCGAAAGACAGAAACTCGTTTCCCAAAAGTCGCTACGATTTTTTTATTGTATTGATAATATGTTTTAATATCTAGGGAATGACCGTAAAAGTTTTTTTATTGAAGCGATATTACCCCAAAAAATGGAAAAACTCTATTTTTACCATTTTATCATGCGATTGTTTATGCGATAGTTGAGTCGCGATTCTTAAGACATTTTAGCCTAAATAAAATAGTACCTATACCTACCTAATATGTTTTTAAAAGATGCAAAATACTACATCCAAACGTGTACCTATTAAATTGTTTTTAACTTTGACTAACCATTTTCTCAACAATTTCTAAATAGGTAATTGTAATATTTTTGCCACGCATTTATTTAACTTCATCTGTTCTTACTGTTGTTGTTATCCGAGTCTACATTTTCCTATGCAAATTTTAAAACTTACCAATGTCCCAGCACCTTGAAATTTTACACACATATTTCGGGTTGACTGTAAGACATTGCTTTTGCAATAAGTTCGCCCTTTGGCATACTTCTCTAATAAGATTTATTTCTTTGCTTTTCGTGACAGTTTAATATTGTAATACTGTTCTATCATAAACACGTTTCAATTGATAAATTTTAATTAATTTAATTTTTATATGGGGAATGTTTTTGCTTCTGTAATTTTTTTTAGTTTCTGTAATGCTGAAGAGTGTACTTACCTAATATGTAAAAAAAATCGTTCTTTAAAACTTTTTTATTTTTTTTAACTCTGAGGCTAGACTTGCCAACACACTTTTCAGTATTTCATGGGAAAGAATCACCTATCCAGATAGTTACTTATTTAGATGTACGTATGCAGATGTTGGTGCGTGGAGTAAATTAAATTATTCCATATAAGTAGTAAAATGATTTTAAAATACCCTTACCTATTTTAGTTCAAAAAGTTATAGAATTTGGTAGTGTGGAATGTAGCTACGTCCAGTGTCCACATATTTGTTCATATTAAATAGTGACCCACTCTCTCCGTACCACAGTCTTCCTTTTGTTCTTGAGTTTTGAATGTTATTCATGTGCTATCAATAGTAATAATATTGCTTTCTTATGTCTATTTTTAACATTTTTTATTATGAAACAAATGTGTAATAATATTTTTTATTTATTTACCCATTGAACATTTATTTTTTGATAAATTACCGTCATCTGTTGTAAATCGTCTAGACAAACTAGGAGGATGTTTTGCTATAAAAAAGCTCGTTTTATTTGAAAACTGAAACATGTATAAAACACTGTAAGTCTGTAGGAAACAAGTACCGAAGCGATAATTTTTATTTTGTTTTCTTTATTCTTCAAGTGAACAAATGATGTTCGTCACCTATTCTGAATCTCAGGCGTCCTTACAATAATGCAATTCGTCATACACACCCTACGATTCCTTTTACTCAAGACACATCCGTTCTTGGGACAAAGCCCACATAATTATTATCTTGCATTGATTATGTATATTTGGAATCCGGGTGCTTTGCCTGAAAAAAGATAGAAAAAGATCTAAAATTCCTAGTACCTAGATAAAAAAGTGTTTATTTAAACTATTTATCTATTACATAAATTATGTAATCTGTATTTTTAGTTTATGTTTGAACTTTCTCATTACTTAATTTATTTATTTATTTTATCATTGTAAATATTTATCAACACTTTTAATTTTATCGCACTAACCCTAATGAGATGAGTTTTGAATGAATAAATAAATAACTGTAGGTAATTAACATACCTAGCATACATATGATTCCCGGAGAAAACCCATTAAATATTGCTCAACATGAATCAACCCCAAAAAGACAAAAACCCTTCAGAAATATCCTCAACGGATAAAAGCCCGAAATTTCTAGTTGGATTCCAGTGGATGAATTATGTATAAAAAGTTGACTATATTATTGTCTCTCATTTTGTAACCGCTTATTTATTTGTTTATTTTCTAATCTATGGTTGATTCTAACACACTGAAAGAAATCGTATGCTAATAGGTAGATACAATTAATATTATTTTCAAAATCCAATTAGACTGCCTTTGTCCCCTGAGATTGCAAAAAAATGTGAAAAACAGCTCTGATCTTTTTTCCGAAGGACAGCAACTCTTTTCCCGGAAGTTGCATTAAAATCTATTTTTTAATTTCTTGAGTACTTATATCTATTTATTTACCTATTAGCACTTTTGGTGAACAAAATACAGTGATATGTTACCATGTTCTTCTTCTCTGTGTCCTGTTGGGTCCCCCTGACGTTGACGACCACTTGGGAGAACGCCTCTCTGTCCTGGGCAGTGAGAAACAGCTCCTACACAATCCTGATTCCGGTCCACTGCCGAATGTTTCGAAGCCAGGATAGCTGCTTCCTTCCGACCCCTCTACGGCCTTCTATCTTCCCCTTCATAACGATGTTACTTCATGTTACCATTACAAATATAAATTACAACATATATTAACTAGGGCGAGCTTATCGCAATGCTGCGCAATTTCTGCCAGCTATCCTCTCACGGCATATACATATAACTATAGTTTAGTCAGGACTAGTTTACTCAGTTTTTTAAACCTTTCTGCGCAGGTAACACTTTTCTAAGTATAGCACCAAAATAAGCCGACCATCAATGAAGGACTATATTTCCTTATCCAAGTATAGCAATAAAACTACCTGACCAATAAAGGACAGTTGTCAGTCCATGCGCAAGAATTGTTTGTATTTTTAGAGAAGTTTTATAGGACGGTTACACACTATTAGTTGTAGTAGGGATAACAGACCGTCCATGGGGTGGAGACATGCGCAGGCGATTAGTATACTATTTTTGAACAGATTATAGTTTGTTCGATAGGTATTTGGATAAGAAGGTGCGATGCTGATACGCAAATTAAGGAGTAAGATACATAGGTATTCAAACAAAGTATGTTTCGAGATAAAATTCTTTCACTCACATTCAGATCAGTATGTGACTCACTGGACTTTGACAAGAAAGTACAGAGTACCTATCCAACACACATACAGATCAAATGCCAATTTATCTCAGTATGTGTGTTTGCATATGTATTCACTATCATCCACCAACACAGATACATTAGTTTTATCAACATGAGAGTCATTGCTTGCTAACCTAACCGAGGCCAACGTGAAATACTAACTGGAGAAGGCCCTGACTCTGTGCAATACAGAATCGAATATAAGCTCTGCATTACAATTTTCAAAGTATTGCATGACATGGCACCTAGTCTGCTGTTAAAAGGTTAATCGAACCAAATAAAATGCGAATCACTTGCTTGCGAGAACGGGCTTTCTCATTCGCTGGCCCTGCAACTTGGAATAAGTTACCAACAGATGTAGGAAACATAGGTGATCTTCATAAGTTTAAAGTAGCCTGTTTAGATTATGTTATTCCACTTAGACATCTCAATAATTATGGTTTGTTAATATTATGGTTTAATCTAGGGGTAGTTCAGCACACTTGAGGCGATAATTCGCGAAAACTGCGTTTAAAAATAATCCAATTTTTATTATTATTTGAACACAACTTACTGTGTTTTAGGTTTTACCATCTTTACAATCCCTCTTTCGTTCTTCTCGGGTATTAGGTATATGTGTGTTTTTCGATGATGTTCCTCACCTAAAAAGTTGGTAAATCCAGCAATACTTAGCGTTTCTTTTAATACGATCTCCAGTGAACCTCGCAAAATTGCTTTCACTGTCAACGCCTGTTTTTATTCTCGGAGGTCTCGACTAACCTAACCAAAGCACCTCCCGAGCATTTTAATTGACGCCACACAGAGATAAGTATGGCATTACACAGAACACTATAACCAAGGTAGGTACCTAATACCTACGGGTGTTTACCTATACCTAATAATAATAATAATAATAAATTCATCTGTGTGTTATTATTATTATTATTATTATTTCACAACGATGATTATTTTTCCCCGTTCAATTTCGTTTCGTCATTACGAATCCAGTCGTCGATGGATTCAGTGCGTCTGTTGTTTCAGTGAAAACATATAACGAGAGTTTCAAGTACTACATACTACCTAAGTATAGGTACCGTCACATTATATAGTATTTTTACCGCGATTATTTGAACGCTGCGAGCGTTCTGTTCGATTCGAATTTTAAAAACATTGAAGTGTTGATGTCCTTTATCAATATGTGTTCTTTTTTTTAAATTCCCGTTCGTTCTATGAAACTGTCAGTAAAGTAATATTGTTATTACGCGCCTTTTTTATAATTGCACAGTGCGTAAAACATTCTCAACAAATTGCATAG
Source organism: Ceraclea dissimilis (assembly GCA_963576895.1). Classification (NCBI taxonomy): domain Eukaryota; kingdom Metazoa; phylum Arthropoda; class Insecta; order Trichoptera; family Leptoceridae; genus Ceraclea; species Ceraclea dissimilis. The sequence continues at coordinate 16,198,753 of OY756370.1, forward strand.
TGCGTAAAAATGAATAATTTTTAATAACTTGACTACTAGGCCCAATTCTAAGTTTTTGAACCGAAATAAGTGTGTTTTAAATTCATCATAATCAAAAGAAAAAAGTCTTATTTTAGTCAGTACCTACGTAATTAATTTGTTACAACATTGATCCCAGTGTGTAAAACCTGAACATTCGTCAATTGCACAGTAAATAAAACCTAAACATTTATCATTCGCACAGTGTGTAAAGCCTAAATATTTTTTATTAAATTGCACAGTGCGTAAAAACGAAACATTTTTTATTAAATTGCATAGTGCGTAAAAAACCGAAACATACGTATTTTAATCAAAGTGCATAGTGCGTAAAAACGAGACAATTTTATTTTTCAATAAATTTCACAGTATGCAGAATGGAAACATACGATTTGTTTGTTTATGCTTCGATAAGGTGCGTTCTGTTTTCGTACGAAATTTGAATTTTTCTGTTGTGACATTTCAGTTTTGTTTATTTGTTGTCTTTTTCACCTTGTGTTTTGATAAACATTGATTAACGCTACGTGAATCAATTTAATTGTGAATAATTTTCCGTTTAATTGAAGTGTTGTTTTGTTTTTATTTTAGCGTCGTTTCGTGTTGTGTCTAATTGTGAACGCTATTAAAAAATTAACAGCAAATGGAGTTTGATAGATGATATTTGTTTTTAATGAAAATGAGATGTAAGAAAATGCCAGTTTCGACCGCCGCCAAGTTAGCCGTGTACCGTAAGCTTAAATAATATTTATTTTTTTGTGTTTTCTTTTAATTTCATTTTTTAATATTCTCTTTGGTTTTTGTTTGATCACCTTTTCCTTACTAATTACCCCTCAATATTCCTTTTGATCTTCTCCATTTTATTACCTACTCCATTTCACTCTGTAACAATAAAATTTCTCCAGAAATATCCGAGATATGTATTGTTTTCTTAGACAGAGATATATGCCTTGTTGATATATTTGATATACCTATATGAGTGAGCGAAGAGGGATGAGGAAGCGCGGCCGCCCGAGACTGACCTGGTCCTATCATGTTGACCAGATTCTCAAGGATGAACGCGTTTTGAGTAAAAGGAATCGGAGAGCGTGTATGACAAATTCCATGAATGTGACGGAAGCTAGGAGTGTGTGTAAGGATAGGGCTGTCTGGCGCTCTATCTTGTCTGCCTACCCCGCAAGCATGTGGCATAAGGGGATAGAATATATAAGGATAAAAGTGTATGGCAATCGGCCCTATCTGTCTACCCCACAATATATGCGAGGTGATGGGGTAAATTATATTTAATTTCTTATATACTTATCCTGTACCCAGATTCCTACCTACCAAAGTATTTATTTGTTTACCTATGAAATTTGTTTGTTTTCAAGAAGTTATCTCATTTGTTTTTTGTTTATTTTTGTTTGCACCTAAGTTACCTCTGTTTTTGTTTATTTTCATACCTATTCGCGATTTGGACTTACCTACGTAGGTATATATTCTACTGTAGCTACATAAAGTACCTAAGTACATATTTATCTAATCAATTAGGTACCTATATTTTATCGTATTAACTGCAAGTTAGGAACCTATAGGTGTATTTTTACACCATTATAGAGTTTTAAAATATAATTAATTTATCCACCGCGTTACTATTTTAATTAAAAACGTAGATGGTTCGTACGTAGAATTACAAAACATATTTTTACACTCCAATTTTTTTCAACTTAGTAGTGACCCCTTCCCTCCAGATACAGAGATCCAATATAATGCCATCATTAATTGTATCTACACTATTATTATTCACTAAGTATTTTACCACTGTCTTCTTACTTTTCTTCAGATTTGAATGTTATTCATGTTCTGTCAATTGTAGGTACTTAATAAAATCGCATTCAAATTTCTATGGCAATTTTCACCAACGTTTTTTAATCCATCCATAGTTAACTTTTTTGTTCGACTTGCAAAAAGTACAGTAAGTGCCGAATTTCCCGTCACATATTTTTACATTTTTTTTTAAATCTTCATGATTGTACTCATTGATGAGCGCGGTCTTACTGAAATTCACGGGGTCACTGCTGACGCTGCCAATTGGCTAAGAGATTTACCTCTTTATTTTTTTAGTTGCCAGGTCTTTTATCATATGCATTCAAAAAAATGTATTTGTTTTTGCTAATAGTGGGGTGATCTATTGGTTACGTTTTGAAATCGGTCACCTACTTATAGATTTACATAATATAATTTATACCTATTTGTACCTACATACACGTGTTGTATTTTACCTATAGATAACCTTTTTATTGGGATGAGTAGAAATAATTACCAACGAACGTTAATTTCTTATCTCGCGGTGTTTATTAAATACTAATTTTATAGGATTGCACACATGTTTATTTACTTAATTTATTTACTTACTTAGGTATGTATGAACCCATTTACTCATTACGACACATAAAATCACTCTCAGTTTCAAAACATCTTGCGGCAATTTTAAAATTAAACCGATACTTTATTATATATATTTATATACTCAATATTTTGTTCGTAGATTTTGAAAATCATTCCATTTGACGTTTAGACATGTCATAATTCAATTGTTTCAATACAAGCAACGCCTCCTAAAGTAGGTACTCTAGCCATGCTGTAACAGTTGGCAACCTAGCATAATGATCGAACAGGACCACCACGACTGTCAAATTTCCTAACAGAATATAATGCGTGGTCCATTATACTCGTGATTAAAGAACTGTTATTCCATATATTTCCTTAGCGACGGTGGTGGCAACCTCGCTTATAACGTTTTATGTATTAATCCCAAATCATGGTCAGAGGAAAAGAGAAATGTCAAGGTTGCGGTGATACAAGTCGATAAAATTTCAAAATGACGCCAATTTATAAGCACAATACTGCAAAAACGTCAGATTTTTGACATCATTGTCAACAATTGATCGTTATCATTATAAAATAGTTTTAAATAACACCTTTACCTCATTAAAGGCAATATTTTTGTGCATCAATGTTTTTTAATATCACATACTCGTACCTAGACACAATTTTTTTCATGCTTCGCCTCTTGCAGGTAGGAGGGCGTTTGGTGTTGGTAGGTTCAATACTCAAAGCTAACCGTCAATATTTTCTCCTTTTTGTTGTCTATGGACAAGTTCTATTTTTAAATCTTTCTACCACACAGAGTTCCTTTCATTCATTAATCATCGTCGTTTTTAAATCGATTCTATATTTGAATTTGAATTGCGTTCTTCGCATTCGGTAATAATAATGTTGTCATACTTCAGACAACAATGCAACGACAGAAATAAGTTCAACATTACGTTCTTTTTTCAAATAAAATTCCATTCATTCAAGATGGTGGTGTTGTGTTGCCATTACGCATAATCAGCGGTAGTCATTCATATGAGTAGGTACTCCCTTATCTGTTGTTGTGGTTAACACCTTTTGTTCCTTTGTTAGATAATTGGACCTACCTGGAGACACCTGTTTGAATCAAGACGCGCGCGCGCGCCGCACTCGTGCCGCACTCGTGCCGAACAAAAGAATGACGAATCGCAATACCTTTCTTTTTGAATTTGGAAGGTGTGTAGAACAAACAAACAAACGAACAAAGAAGCAATTCTTTTTTCAAATAAAATCCCCCCTTCAAACTTTAATAATAGGTGATGGTTTTACCTTACCCGTATTACTTAATATTTTTATTTTGACAGGTTTTGGCACGGGTCCCATAATTGTATTCTTTATTATGTATTGTTACCTAAGAAACTAATATTCTATTATTTATTTTATTTTCTTTATTCAAGTACCTTATATTATTATTATTATAGTACCTGCCTGCTAATATTGTTTGCTTTGATACTCGAGTAGTTTATTGTATTTATGATATTATGAATGGTGCATGTAATACGGGTTTTATTGTTTGTGGAATGTATTTTTTTTTTATTTTTGAATTGTGTAGTTTTTGATAGTGGCTATATTTTCTTTTGTGATGTTTTTAAATTAGAGTGTGAACTCACTTAAGTGACCACTTTTATTTAATTTTGTTTTTTTTTTAAAGGTATCTTAGTGAAATTGGTAACAATTTTTTAAAATACTTTTTCCCAGATAATTTTTCAATCGTCGTCTGAGCACGACTAGTTCAACAATCAAATTTTGACATTTTGAATTTTTTACGAGAAAATATTTCTAACCTACATAATCTACGAGCACAATATACAAAAACACTCGTAATTGAGATAGTTTTTTTTATAATAAGGAGACTAATAAGGTTCCATCTGTATGTAAAATGTATGGTTTGAACCTTTGATTTCATTTTTCTCAAGATTTTGCGGTGTTTTGAGTAAAAAATTGATATTCTTGGGAGAGTCAATGATATTTTTGCCTCGAATGTTCCTAAACATTTTTTCTTTTTTCCTAACTTAAACATGCTTATTTTTTGTATCGAAATTCATTCCTGCCTATAACTGAATAGTCCAGGTAGTCCCAAACCAACCACATTTTTTTCATCACGATTTAACAAATCCAGCAAAATGTTGGTAAACACCTACATATTTTTTTATACGATCCCCTCGGTATTGGATTCGGTATAGTCGACTGTAAATACGCTTTGTAGGTTTTTATTATTTTACCCAACATTTTTTTGCACAACACATTTTTGTCGCCCTTTACCTGCGCACCATATTTATAACGACTTATACCTGCCACTGGTAAATTCCTATAATATGTCGTTTTTTTTTTTTACTCTTATTTTATGCACACTTTTTGTGCCAGGTATCTTGTTGTGGGTCCCTACCTAACCACCTAAGTATCGTATCAGTATACTGTTAAGGGGGCATACTATGCAGTATGCACTGAGCAAAGATCGTTTTATTTTTGTTTCAACTTTTTCGAATTTTGTATGAGATTGTTAGCGCTATAAGAATAACGCAAGCGACAAATAGCCCAGGAAATTTAGCTTTGTAGCGTAGATAATTGTCGGAAAGCTGGAAACTGTTTTAATCTCTTCATTAACAAGCAAAGAAGGTTTCCTGAAGTTTGCACCAATTTTACGCTTGTGCTAAGTACAGGGTGTCCCAAAAACAAAAAAAAAATTGAACTTTTTTCAGTTTTAGATTAATAACTCCTAAAGGAAGCATTCTAGACAAATTATATTCTCCTGTAAATTAAAGTAGATAAAATTCTTCGTCTACTGAGCACAAATACTACTCTCTACTTTGAAAAATCACTGAGAAACAGCGATTTAAAATTGTAATGTTTTTCTCAACATATGATAAATTTCTTAATTTTCTTGAATCGTTGTTGAATATCTTTAAATCTATGCTACTTACAGCAAATTTTTGTACATACTATTCAATGGCCGGTTAATTTTCTATAAACTGGCATTAAAATTTTACCTCTATATTAAATGGTTTAGGATGTAGGTAGAGGTATTTAAAGACAGACGAGTGAAATAGAGAAATTTTTTAAATGATAGATTTCGGTATGTGAAAGGTAAGATAGACTTAATTTTGCGGCTCTCTCTTAATAACGTACAATTTTTTTAGTTAAAAACCCAAATTTCGCTATTGATACGCCACTGCGTAACAACTTATATCGTGAAGACTATTTTTTTTCCCTTCATCAGTTTTATTAATATAACTCCTGAACGGTTGATGTTAGGGAAAAAATATTTTACTCATAATTTATCTAAAACCAATTTGCTATGACTTGATTTCAAAATTGACTCTGTAACTTAAATAATAACTGATTTACAGTGTTTGAAAAACAGCATTACTAAAAAAATTAAATTGCCTCGGCTATTTTTGTTGAATAACTCCTGAACCGTGATATAGAGAAAAAGTAAATAAATAAGTAGAATAAGGTAAATAAATTTTCTATAACACAAGCGTAATAAAATAACTTTAAAAGTTACAGTAAGAAAGTTATGGATGATCAAAGTCAATATTTTGTGTAACCATTCGACGTTTGCTTATGAATTATATTTGCCTAGTAAGTACCTCCGAGTCGGTGTAGTATGAAAATAAAGTACCTGCTCGCCATATAGTATGAAATATATCTAAAAAGCGTCGAATGGCTACACAAAATATTGACTTTGATCATCCATAACTTTCTTACTATAACTTTTAAAGTTATTTTATTACGCTTGTGTTATAGAAAATTTATTCACCTTATATTTAAATCTCTTGAACTTTTTCTCTATATCACGGTTCGGGAGTTATTCAACAAAAATAGCCGAGGCAATTTAATTTTTTTAGTAATGCTTTTTTTCAAATACTGTAACTCAGTTATTAATTAAGTTACAGAGTTAATTTTGAAATCAAGTTATAGTAAATTAATTTTAGTTATATTTTGAGTAAAATATCTTTTCCCTAACATCAACCGTTCAGGAGTTATATTAGTAAAACTGATGAAGGTAAAAAAAATAGTCTTTTCGATATAAGTTGTTACACAGTGGCGTATCAATAGCGAAATTTGGGTTTTTAACTAAAAAAAATGTACGTTAATAAGAGAGAGCCGCAAAATTAAGTCTTCCTTACCTTTCACATATTGTAATCTATCATTTAATAAATTTCTCTATTTCACTCATCTCTCTTTAAATACCTCTACATCCTAAACAATTTAATAAAGAGGTAAAATTTTAATGCCAGTTTATAGAGAATTAACCGGCCATTGAATTATATATACTAAAATTAGCTGTAAGTAGCTTGGATTAGAAGATATTCAACAACGATTCAAGAAAAATAAGAAAATTGTCATATGTTGAGAAAAACACTACAATTTTAAATCGCTGTTTCTCAGTTATTTTTCAAAGTAGAGAGTAGTATTTATGCTCAGTAGACGAAGAATTTCATTTACTTTAATTCACAGAAGAACAAAATTTGTCTAGAATGCTTCCTTTAGGAGTTATTAATGAAAAACTGAAAAAAGTTCAACTTTTTTTTTGTTTTTGGGACACCCTGTACTTAGCACAAGCGGAAAATTGGTGCAAACTTCAAGAAACCTTCTTTGCATGTTAATGAAGGGATTAAAATAGTTTCCAGCTTTCCGACAATTATCTACGCTATACCCCCTTTTTTAACGTTAAAACACCGGTCTAAAAGTGAATTATACCTTTTTAAAAGAAACCTGGGATGAAATTTATAAATTTATAACAGCCGATTTGTTTTTACCTTACGTTTTTACATTATAATTACCAGGATTTTGGCTAAATTAAACTTTTATATCTGAAAAACTGAACGGAAAATCTTCAGATCCCGTAAATTTTAGGGGTACTTTAGGAATATTTTTTTATTTAAGGAATTTTCAAATCTTGTAATTCTAAAACAGCCGATTTGTAGTCCGTACTTTCATCTATCACTGTCTTCAGTTTCAAGACGATTCCCTCAGTATTGGCTGAGTAAAATTCAGGGCGCCGATGTCCAATGACAGCATATAGGGCCTTAATGGATAGGTGTGTTTGTGTTTCCAGATTGTATTGGTATGTGTGTTTGTTTACCTACAGAGGTTACTCTTGATTGTAACATAAGCGATATCCGCCCACCTACGCACTCATGTAGGTAGACGCGATAAGCTCAGATAAATACAACCGACATATTTATAGGTATTTCGAATTCCTGCAAAAACACATTAGATAGGTTCCCGGAAAAAAACTCATAAGAATATTGCTCAACATGAATAAATCCCAAAAAAGACGAAAGTCCTTCCGAAATATGCTCAATGGATAAAAGACCAAACTTTCTAGTTGGATTCCAGTAGATGTCTATCGCATTTTAGATCCGCTTATTTATTTGTTTATTTTATAATCTATAGTAGTTTCTTTCACACTGAAAAAAATCGTATGCTAATAGATACAATTAATTTTCAAATAAAACAAACGTATCGTTATTGGGAGACACTTTTCAGTCACTACCCAATATACAATACCTACCCACCTTTACCTGCTGATATCCAAGATGTCTACAGGTGTAAACGTGACTCCATTGGTCCTCTCCTATCTCGCCCTATCTCTCACCCGCTACCTGCCGTGAGATAACACTAACAGGTGTTTATATATACTACATAATATATACTTGTACCTACAGGTAGATGTACCATCTTGCCTCACCTGTGCAATGTAACAGCCTGATTGGTCGATAGCCCCACAGGTGAGATACGCCTCTAGCGCAGTAACCATCATAGTTTGTTTTTATGATTTTTATAAACATGTAGGAATATAAAAATTGGTTTATTTATTTTGTTATATTTCGGTTTACAGGCACCATTTTTATAAGTTTCTAGTTTGTGTTAAATTATTGTATTTGACATAAAACTACATACACGTCACACACTATTTGCTTCCGTCACATGATTGCAATTTTCATTACTTACTTATACTAACACTATACCTAGTAGGCATCTACCTACCTATACAATTCAATTTCAATTTCAAGATTCTTTTTATTTTCCTTCAATATTTTACATATATATACAAATTAAATACTTAAAACTATATACATTTCGAGATACCTCCCCAAAAGAGACAAGTCTCGTGTGTGAGGAGGGAGAACTGCCTGACTCAAGATTATCTCGTCAATGCAAACGTAGCTCTTTTTTTTAAATCTTTGCTAGTAACCTAGAAAAGCGTTTGTCGTGAAGTGGAGTAAGTCGGTATCGGTGATCCAAACCGCGCCCACCTGATTGACAGTCGAACGCATTACCAACCCAGCTATAGACCACCTCAAACACATACACACATAATATATTCATGTAAATAATAAATAAAGACTTCACATGAGCATCATAACCTCAAAAATCTGTGATTAATGATTCTATTTCCCTCTAACGTTTGTAGCCCTGATACCTAATCTACATTACTGCACAATATAATTTCTCATGAATTTCTTTAACATCTCGTCATACCGTATTATAGATACAAGTTACAAGTAAACATGTGATGATAATTTCACCTTTACGCTGGATTTCCCGTCTCACCTCGGCCACCGTATCGCCGCATTGCGTCATCCTTGTTTATCATAAAGTAATAACATAATTACAGGAATCTGTAGTCTATACCTTGTGTGGTAGTACTTGGTAAAGGTACCACTACTGATTACCACTGAATACCACCTACCTATACCAAGCAGGATTCTTCAGATTAACTTGAGTGGGTTTTTTAATCTACTACCATACCATGTTACCTATTATTGGTAAACTCGGTAAAATGTCATATTATGAGAAAGGTATTTGGAATTAGTTAGGTCAGGTATTTAAAAAGTGTTCTATTGTTTCTATGTGAGCCGAAATATCGCAAAAATAGGAGTGTCAATGTAAAATCTTATTAGAGTTTTCGATTTGAGCAATAATTGCTCGACAACTCGTATTGCCCCAACTGGAGCAATTAATTCGGCAATATTTCATACTTTTAATAGTTGCTCGGCAACTCGGAGCAAGTAATTGCGCAATTATTTCCGCAATAGTTGCTTATGTAAGCGAAGCTTAAGAGTTTTGCATTTGAGCAATTCATTGTTCACAACTTTATGTAGGATATTTCCTTAAGTTTAGTTAATGTGTGTGCCTTGTGCAAATGATCGCTGTCTGTTGAGTTAACTCATCATGGACACGTAATTCAATGTGTTCCGAGCTCAAAAAAACCCAGACAAATTTTGGATACCTACATTCAAATTTTGCATTATTCCTGGCCAGTCTGTGGCAAATAACATTATGGTATGGATGTATGGATTAAGATTATCACGAAGTTATAACGTTTTGTACTAGCTGCTAATAAGAAACTGCCTAGAAATTTTAGTGATAATCATTTTTTTTCTGACACATATACGAGTTCATTCGTTGTCTATGAAATCGTATCATATTTTTAGTGTACTATACCACTTCCCCGTTAGGGTAGGAAGAGAGGACCGAGAGTCACATATTACCAGATCAATGCAGTACGTCGTACATTCGCTACGAGCATTTCGCACTCAGAAATGCCTATTTTTAGGGATCGTGCGTTCAATTGGTGAAAAATGTTTTTACTTAACCGAGTGACTCGGTAAAAAACGTTTAATACCTATTATAGAAATTACTTTTACTAAACATTTTAGTTAAGTGCCCGTTTTACTTTTTATTGCATGTATGAAAAACTCGCCTTGTAATCTCACCTATAGACATCAGTATACTCTTATTAATTTGTTGTGTCTGTCTTGTTTCATCTAACGATCTCTCTCGTAAGTTCATCTCTCTCACCCGTTCGTTCATATCATCAGTGTTTTACCTTTGACAGGATGTGTTGTATGGACTGTATGGAGGTTATTTTTTCTTTGTCTCCCCGCCTCTGGCGTCCTTGTCCCGCGTACGGAGACGTCCATACGAGCGAGGGAGAGAGATGTGTGTACCTTGGTGTTTTTATTATTTTATTATTAGGTATGTTCCATGTCTTATTATGGGATAGTCTTGACTCAACAGCAGGTGTATACAAATGTTCAGCGAGTCAAAGTAGGTACTTATCTATATATATAGTATAAGGTAAAGTCTGATTTTTGTAAGTGTTCGCATAACTCCCGCATTTTACGATAGATTGCTGCTAAAATTTAAAATAACATTTGCGATATATTTTTTTAAAATATAAAGTGAATCTGGGTTTATTGAAATAAACCCAAAAACATCTTTGTACACTTCACAGAAAGCTTAAAAGCTTGTGTTGTAAAGTTGAGTAAGTCGGAGATTGAACCCGCGCCCACTGCATTAACATTCGAGCGCGTTACCAACCAGGCTACCGACCACCTCAAAATATAGGCTGTGTCCTAACGTCGCCGGTTTTTGGAGAAAAAGCTTTTCCTAGGAGATGCCGTGATGGTGAGGGGATTGTGTGGGGTCGAGTATGGTATCGTATGAAAGGGCGTTGGAAAAGAAGTTCAGATTACATTTTGTCCGGCTCAAGCCTATAAAGTATGCCGGGTTGGTTTGTTAAATTTGCCGTTGCGAAGCACGGGTAACTCAGCTAGTTAATAATATAAAGATGTGAAGTACCTACCTTGAACGACGCGACGCGACTGTTTCAAACAAGTGAACGTCGAAATAAACAAAATCGAACCCATTTTTTTTACATTTGGTCGGCTTTTGTTTCAAATTTAGAATTGATTGCAAAGACGGCTCTACACGCTTGCCGATCTTCAACGGGTGTTCACAAGCGTGTCTCGATGGGGCGTTTGTCTTGGGTCTTGGCTCGTCGTGCAGGTTTGTGAACGCTTGCGAACGGTCGCAGTTTGGTATCTCAGTGTGTGTAGGTTCGTACGTATGGGTAGGCAGTAGGCACCTATCTAACTTTGCGTGTGGTCGGTTTGTTTACCTTTGTACGTACATTACTGAGGTAATTGTTCACGTCTTAGGTCATACCTTATAATATGAGTTACCTACCACAGAAATATGAATAGATACTGTGCAATGTACGGAGTACATGGTTGGCGCAGTTGGTTGAGGCGGCAGTCTCTCAAGCGAGAGGTGCCAGGTTCAAAACCCCGGCGCTGGCGATGTATTCCACACATTGTGATACAGGCTTTTAGCCTATAGTGCAAAGTGTGCAGGAAAGTATTTGGGTTTGTGTATGCAAGCCCAGATCCTTTTTTATAAAAAAAAAGTGCATACCTAACTTTCAACTAAAGAAAAGTCTTGACTCCATCCATCGCTTCGGTAAGAGAGAGCAGTGTAAGTGAGGGGGCCACTATTTCCAACATGTAAATTTAAAAAAATGACACACTTTTATGATCTTTGTAACCTTGAGTTAGAAAAAATCGGTCGAACGGTGGGATTTTTACATTCCCGCAGCAAGTGATCATTTGAGCCAGCTTTGAAAACACGACGTCGTCTCGAATTCAAACAGGTATCAAAATATAGTTTATTAAAATTAGGTATTTATAGTCCATTCACTTCAAGTTGACAGTGAATAATCTTCGAGTATGTTTTATTGTATGTACCTATACCTAATTGTTATTGTCCAATATCTTTTTTATACTTAGCGTGACTAACCGAACATAATTCAAGTAATTGTACACCTCGCTTACCTACAATATTAGTTGCAATACAATTAATACAATGGGTATTTGTTGTACTTACCATAAAAATATTTTGGTTATGATTAATTATTAATGCATTTGTTTATGTAGGTAGGTACCATTGTTGTGTTATTGTTAGGTAATTATTCTTTTCAATGTTTAATATAGGTATGTAATTTAACATGATGCATATTCCATAGGTACAAAATCTTTTCATTAGTTTCTTTCATACCTTTAGTGTGTATTGCAAATAAGTTGTGCCTACTACATTAATAACGATATTGACTATTCGTTTCATTGCCACCCAAATCAAAATTATAATACAGTCACCGCCATCTATGAGAGAGTAGCGCAAACTTCAGTCTTCAAAACCCTTCTGTAGTTATTTTCGTGTCTTTTTCATCAGTTTCGTACATTATTATATTGGCTAATTACTTATTTCAATTACAATCACCCATTCATTTTTAGTTCTAACTTCCAGCAAAATAGTTTATTCCCTCATTACTACAGGTAAATTTCAGTACAGTCACCGCCATCTATGAGAGAGTAGAAATAAGCTATTAGCTTTTGCAAATTTTCGCTAGGGGCGCTATTTCCCTCCACTATTTTACTGATTCTTGTTGACTGTTTTTATACTGAAGTAAATATTATTTGTTGTTGATTTTCTTTGTGTTTTGCATGAGTAATGTTGATACTAAATCATTTACGTCATAAATGCAAGTAAATTCAAGGTATACGGTAATTTCTTTAACAGGAAAACCACATTTCGTTTTCGCGGTAACCAAATCAAAGTGACGCCGAATTTCATTGGGTAGCTAGGATTGGTAATAGTTTAATTGCTATCCTGAGACTAGGTGGTAGGTACCCACTTACATCGTCTCAGGTTGACTGTAAGAGTGTAAGACATTGCTTTTGCAATAAGTCCGCCTTTTAGCACGCTACTATTGTCGTGTTTTGTTACTTGTGAACATTTTCTATTCTATCATCTCACGCCAAGTCCCGTGCGGGGTAGGCCGCGAGAACAGATCGCCAGACTTTCCTTTCCTTACACACATTGCTTCCGTCACATTCATACAATTCGTCAAACACACTCTGCGATTCCTTTTACTCAGAAGAACACGCCCGTCCTTGAGAATCTGGTCTACATGGTCAAGCCATGTGGTCCTTGGACGGTCGCGCTTCCTTACACCTCTTCTTTCTCCCAGGCATATTTTCTTTGTTATTCTTTCGTCATTCATTCTCTCAATTGATGGTAATGTTGGTAAAAATAGCGTTTTTTTTTTTCGTTTTTAAAAGTTAATTTCGCTTTAATAAAAAAACTCTTACGGTTGTTCCCTAGATTTTAATGTATATTAATATTATCAAGAAAAGACATCAGAGGTTGCGTTCCACTGCTTGACATAGGCCTCTTCTAAACTCTTCTATACTGTCTTCTATCTTGGGCTATCTGCCGTCATCTACGACCCGTAAGCTGGACAATAATATGACAATATGCATAGGTCCTCTTAAATCGCAATTTAATTATTTGTTGTGAATGTGTACATCATGTATTTCTCCGTATTGCTGTTTTTATTTCTAGGTCACTACACTTTCGTGAATACACATAGGTATAATTATTATGTAGATAATTATTATGTGTCAGTATTAACACTATAACGTAAACAAACCTAGCGGCTTGTCAATAACTACGTAGGTGAATTACATACAACTTATTTATTTTATTTGCGTCGAATTATTTTATATTATCTATATGCTTACTTACTTAACTACCTTATAATACGTAGGAAAACACACAATTAAAAATGTGCGCAGTTGAATTGTCAACCTATTTAACTTTTTGTACTGGACCCATGTCCTGTCTCCATGTCCGGCCCCATGAGCTGGACCCAAGGTGCTGTCTTCTTCTGCTCAACAGTTGGGGCAAACGGGGCAACCTTCACCGCTCTTGTAGTGAGGTGGAGTCTGTTAATCATATTGTCGAAGACTGTCCTATGAGAGCATTTCCTGGACCATATGCTGATATCCACAATGTCACACCCAATGCCCTTGAATTGCTTGGAAGCCTGGATGTTGCTCTGTAGGGTACATGTCTCCTGTATGTAACAGATAGCATAATTCTCTTATCTTCTGATGTTGCCGCCCAACGGTGACAGATGCGCAATATTTACAGGTTGACCCATTATCGGGACATATCATGATTGTAAAGCAAGTACGATCCACTATTAACTCAAAAACGTTATGATTTCCCACATTTAGTTATGAAACCAAATATAATTTACGTATGCATAGTGAAATGTAATTTCGCAAGGTTGATTAAACTTGAAGATATTCATCTCATATCTGTAGATATTATATAGTTTAATAATCTTCAAACATAATAAAAAATGCGTGTATTTTTACGCTATATTAATAATAGTGCTATAGCTAATAATATTTTATTCACTTGCGTTTGTGAAAAAGCTAACGACCCGATTAAAAGAATCATTCGACGCCGATGTGCGAAATTACACATTATAAATTATTTACTTACTTACTACTATATTTCACTCCACGCGAAGCTATATCTATTATTCTGTATGTATTATGGAATAGATAGATATTTAGATAATATGTATATGACTTAGTTTATTGTCTCTGATTCAGGAACGGCCGATGAACTGTGCGATTTAATCGGATCATCAGTAAGACGATTTTTATTTAAGTTTAATTTCTCTTTTTTCATTGCTCGTGTCAGACAATTTGTTTCAATGATAGTATTTTCTTCTTCTTCTTAAACTCAGCGAGTCTGTATTGACAGGATTGTTCTCCTGTTATGTGGAACTCCAGCTGGTTCTCCATAGAGTTGTTAGTATAATTAGAGAAGTTTTATTGGACGGTTACATATTATTAGTTGTAGTATGAACAGAGGGCCGTTCTCTGGGTGCAGACATGCGCAGCCCGATTAGTAGGTGCCTATCATATTTTTGAACAGACTATTAGCCTCTTCCTTCGTGGGCCAATAAATTGACATTAACTTTGATTTTATAAACTAAAAACTAAGCTGTCGTTTATCAGTCGCTTAGCCTTAATGTTATCTTGTAATGTAATGACGTCTCTCATGATTGTAAATAATCTGATTTATAATCGCATCACATTTTACTTTCGTATTAATCGTAACATTAAAGTTTCTCCATTAAAAATATCCTAAATATTGTCGACATTCATTATTATATTTGCTCTATATGTTTTTGTCTCCACTTTAGACCAGTCTAGACTCGATTTCAATGTCCGATCATTACATATTTTCTATTACTAGCTGTAACCCGTAAAATAACTCGGTTTGTGGGTTAAGCAGAGAGAACAGATCCCCAGACTTTCTATCCTTATACTAATTACTGTACGAAAATCCTCATAGATAAATTTGCGTAATATTTTCCATTCCGCTTAATAATATTTGTGCACTACAATATTACATACATATCGTATGGCGTTGGATAGACCAGAGTCAGAGATTGAGAACGTGAGAGCTCAAGTATTGAAGTGCTTCAGGAGACAAGTTATGAATGTCTTCCATTGTGCCAATATTTAGTATTTACCAATTCGTACAAATTTTATATAAATGAGCCCGACATCTATCGACGACTACTCATAACACTTTATAGGCTCGTATTAATGTCAATGAATATCAAAGTTTGTGTAAAAACGATATGTAGGTACTAGCTGAACACATTATACGACCGTAGCTGAGGGCATTGCGATCGCGGAGTGTTTTAAATTCCGTATATACTAGTATTTAAACAACTTGCAAAAATTGCCACGGTCTTGCGTTACGTTCATTCTCGATTTCGGCGAGAATTATGTACGTTGATGACTGCTGTGTATTTTTCTACGCCCCGTCGACACATCCGGCAATATACGTGAAATAGTTTGCGCGACATTTTTACATTAATCGCTTTTTAATCTTGGTGGTTTTAAACTATAATTCACACAATGGTGTCCGATGTATAAAGTGATCGTATAAATATATCCTATTCCTGAAATAATAGCGTAACTATATAATAGCAGTCACGGCTCTTTTAGATGCAGCAGTGCTTTAAATTTTGGAAGTAACAGTTCGTCTGTATATCTCTTACGAGATATGTATTATTAAACGCAAACGCACCTACACCCATGGTGTTCCAAAAAGCTCCTATATGTAGTCCAGTTTTTGAGCATAGATTTATTTTATCTAGGGGGGCTCAGGGCTCACCAGAAAGATTGGCCCCAGCAAATCCCATCCAATGCATCCAATACATTTTTAAAATTAACTGTGGGACTATTTCTAGACATTCAAATGTGCATTATGAGCTATGTATTTATGGGTCGCTAGACCGCCCCATCATTACACACACTCCTTGCGTCCGTCACAGTAATGCAGTGTGCCATACACGCCCTCCCATTTCTTTTACTCAGAACGCATAATATATCCTTGAAGATTTGATCGACGTGATCGGTCCAGGTGAGTCTCGGACGGTCGCACTTACTCAGACCTCTTCTTTCACTCGTGTTTATCTTTTTGGTCATCCTGTCCTCATTCATTCTCTCCTCACACCTAAACCATCTAAACTTGTTAACTTCCATTCTAGTTCCAATAACTCCCGTCTTACAGTCACTCATCTCTCTAATTCATAGGGAATACAAATAACAGTGATTTTGCTGTTCCTGTTTATAAAATACGACACTATCGCCACATTTTAAGACGATTTTTTCTGTTTTATCTATTTTTTTTATTTTGTTCCTCACCTCTTTACTAACTGTTGTTGTTGTTTTCGGTGTAGATAAACTATTATTTTTCTCCCCGACCATCATACTCGTATTAACGTCGCCTATTATCGTAAACAAGGCGAAGTAATGTGCGCTACGCTGTCCTCATTATTGAGATAACAACATCGGACACGTGCGTTAGTAAAACATTGACGTTGATGTAAAAGTGGCGGAGAATTGAGGGATTAAACGAAAACAAGTCGCGGTTAATTTACGATAATTGACTGGCGAGGTGTGTTTAGTAAAATCTCACTGCCACACCAGTAGCAGGGTTGAAAGATATCGGAATAAATGTGTTCATTGATAAATATCCGATATTTATCCAATCTTCTTTCGTATGCACACGACCATTGTACAAGTCATAGCTCCGCGTCAATATTCTGCAAGTAATCTACTGCCCTTGGCGTCACGTTATGGATTTCCTCAAGAACCCTTGCAAACTTCTTGTCAGGACACCTCTCTACTGTATGATCAACAGTTTCGATCTGGCCACATTCACAAAGGGGATGATCTCTCTTATTATTCAATAATTAAAAAAAAAAACTTTGCAAGGCCAAAAAAAAATAGTGCATACTAAAGGCCGACTTATTGCAAAAAAAAACTACACTCAACTCGTATTATCAGATAATTATCCGATATTTATGCGATAATGTTCCCAAAAGAAAATTGATCTTCGATCCAAATTCTTTTATTTATCACTAATGAACAATGATACAGTTCACCGGTGAGGCTCGCCACCCACCATGTCGCGTCCAACGGCGAAGATGGAGTAAAGAGGAGGGTTATAATGCCGGATAAGTGTGTGGAAGGATTTTATTTTATTTATTTTTTTATTAAGAAGGATAGGAAAGTCTGGCGATCTGTTTTCTCTGCCTACTGGATGTAGTGCTTTAAAAAAACAGTCATTTAACCGCAAAAAAATGAATTTTCTGTTTCTAATATTATTTATTATCGTCAAACACCAACATGACACCGCGTGATGCAATGTCTCTCGCAGGTACAAGTGTTTAATTTGTCCTGATATTTATCCTATCGTTGATATTTATCCCATCATTGATATTTATAATTATCCCTTGCAACCCTGACTAACAATATAACTACGCGTATATCTAACCAGTAACCGTCCAATATTTTTCTATTTTTATTTTTATGTTGTCGTACAGAAAATCACACAACTCGTCTTAAATCACCCCATCTAGTCTCGGTGACAATAATCACGGTTTAATCTCAACCGAAACTCTTAACTCTGAAAATTTGTTTCGAGAATAGCTGATGCTCATCAGCTGTTTAATTATTTTACTAATCTGTTTATTCAGGTTTTATGACTGTGTTGAATTTCTTGGTGGATTGGGCATGGTTTGTTTTTATTTTGTGCATGAATACTTTTAATCATTCTTCTATGATTACCTTTTTCCATATTTTTTATTACATCTGGTTTCCCCTATCAGTGATTGAACTTTCAACACAATTGTACAATTACATATTTTTTGTCTAATCTGTATTTTTTTTTTCAAAACGTGTGTGTATTTATCGTTTAGTCCATTTTGCTATATTTATCCTTCT
Organism: Ceraclea dissimilis; assembly: GCA_963576895.1. Taxonomy (NCBI): domain Eukaryota; kingdom Metazoa; phylum Arthropoda; class Insecta; order Trichoptera; family Leptoceridae; genus Ceraclea; species Ceraclea dissimilis. The sequence goes on from OY756370.1 coordinate 16,217,124, forward strand.
GGAAACAGTTTAAGAGGAGGATCTGGGCTTCAAAAAAATATGGACAAAAACAAATACTTTAGTGCACACTTTACAGTTAGCTATAAGTTTGTGTCCTAAAGTGCAAACTACATCATCAGCACCGGGATTCTAACCCGGCACCTCGTGCTTGGGAGACTGGCGCTCCAACCAACTGCGCCAACCATCTACTGGAATGCTTCGATCTGTCACTTTTCCTGAATTAATATTGTATCATTTCTTTATTCCCCAGTTCCCCCGCTGACAGGATCCGAAGATAAGCCAGCGGATGCTCCACCGGTGATCGAAGATGACGACACAACGGAGGTGTCTTCGGCCATCAGCGGCGGCGGTTCAGTGACTAGTCGTGGCCGCGGAGGTCGCGGCCGCGCGTCGCCCCCCATGCCTCTGGGTCCGGGAGGACCCCACATATGCTCGCAGTGCGGCGGGGCCTATCCAACCAAAGAGCTTCTCGAGAAGCACGAACTCCTGCACTCGCCCAACACGCAGGTTAGTCCTTGTTATGTACGTGAAACTTTTTTTTACCTTTTCAAATACTAACCTACTATTTACTAACACTAACTAATCATCGAAATATATAAATACATCGCTGTAGACCCAGGGTTCTCAACTTCGGAGTAATTATACCCCCTGGTAGAAACCGCTGCTATAGATGATCTTCCGAATTCTCTGATCGATACAGGAATATCATCCGTTTGACCATGAATCAGAATGGTAGATATTTTATCTCTAGGTACTTTGTCCAATATAAAGATTAGAAAAATGGCATATTTGGGACACATTCTCCGCAACTGAAAATACGGTTGACTGCATCTCATCGCGTAGGAAAAGATTGACGGTAGTCTAGATGTAGATGACAGATGTCCTGGCCGAGAATATTAGAGAATGGACGGGAATATCTGGCTAGCACAGGAAACAAAGTCTGCGACAGCATGATAGCTGACTTCGAGAAGATCTGACTTTTTTCCTTAGACCTACATACTTTCCAATTAGTGAGATGTATCATTGTCCAATGTGGTGACTCCCACAATTGTACCCAGAACCAAAGACCATACACTGTTGTCGATGCAGATACTTCAAACACAATGACTTGTTCTGTTGTCTTATCCATTAGGTATAGATATCATAATAAGTATGATGATTGGTCAATGAGAATCGTCCCTACCACATTGGTGAATGATGTTAGATATTGTAGTGTACATTGTACGTGGCCTGACCCCGTCATGTATCCCGTGGTGATAACTGTCCCTTGAGTAGACAATGGTGTCTCTGTGCATCTTAGGTATTCAATTGTGGACTTTGTTATGCCAGACCTGCCTATCCCAAGTTTTCCAGATAATTTTTCTTCTATATGGCCATTATATCTGCGACTGCTACAGTATTTTTCTACAAATCGCATTTTTAGTTAGAGTTCGTCTATTTCATATTAATTCATTAGCTCTTGGTATAAATATACCCACACCACTGATTTGCTCCTAAATCAAAGAATTGAGACTTTTTATAAAGCATCTTTGCAAGTTTGTTACAGGGTATAAAACGGTGCCATAAGCAGACAAACCAAATCTGTACACTGTCGCTGTATCGATATTATAGGAATCAAATTAAATATACGGATTTTCCAGACCATAAACAAGTGTCACAAAATACAATGACAGAAATTAAATAGATCGTACACGTAATGACCAATGGTTCACGCACAATTTATATGACCTGGAAAATTGCGTAAAAAAGACGACTAAAGTCTGTTCTGAGGCGGGCAGCAGTTTCTCAGAGAAAGGCGTTTGAGACCAGCCCCGGATCTCGTGAGATTGTTAACGAGGAGATAGATGGTCTTTTTGTTTGTATTTGCAATTATTCCACGAAGACTTTCGTCATTCATTTTGATCGCCTATTGAAACCGTTCATACGGACGATAGGTTCACGAAGTTACCTAACGTGTAGATTGTAACGTTTATTCATAAACTTAGGTAGAGGAGCCTAGGTATTTAGATTGATAGGTAAGTGGTACGTGTGTTATTTTATATCTGAACAGTGCTCCAGGGTTTGACCTCTAGGGTCACGGCTGAGAAACTCTCAACTCAAGATATCAATAGTTGTTTTATAACGTCCTGTCTTTGTGTGCCTGATGATGTCTCTTTAATGATTTGTTTGTTTGCTTTTTTTATTAATTATCTCTCTTAGGTATTTTATTTGACTACTTACTTATCAGAATATTCCCTTACACACTTTGATAATGAATTAATGCTTGTGTTGTTTTGCCTACCGTTTCAATGTGTGAAGATTTTTTATTTGTAGTCAAATCTACCAAACGTTTTTTTTTTCAGTGCCTGTATTTCACGATTTGTTTCTGTTGTTACAGTCATGCAAGATCTGCAATAAGAGTTTTGCCAATGTCTACCGTCTTCAGCGTCACATGATCAGCCACGACGAGAGTGCACTGCTGAGGAAGTTCAAATGTAACGATTGCGATAAGGCATTCAAGTTTAAACATCACCTCAAAGAGCATCTTCGAATTCATTCGGGCGAGAAACCGTTTGAGTGTGGTAACTGCGGGAAGAAATTCTCGCATTCTGGTTCCTATTCGAGTCACATGACGTCTAAGAAGTGTCTAGTTATGAATCTTAAGATGGGTAGAATAAGACCAAACAATCCAGCATTGAATCCTGATCGAAGTCCGTCGAGAAAGAGATCGGCGTTAGCGCTTCAGCAGCTCAATAACAATTCATCACAAAATAACAATAATTCCTTTATGCCAATTCTTCCAAAGTACGAAGCGGCGGCAGCCGCTGCCTTCTTAGCTTCAATAGCACCAAGGGAGACGCCATTCCAACCTCCTTCAGGGGCCCTTGGGCCTGCCGGTCTCCATTCCCTCTACCATCATCCAGGGCTGCCAATGCACCCCCCAGGAGCAATAGCTCCTTATAGTCTACCTTCCTCATTAAACCATCTGTTAGAGCAGATTGCGTCTTCACAGTATTTACATAGAAAAATTGATTCAGATCATATGATTCCAAAAGATTCAAGAAGCAGTCATTCCGACCCTGAAGATATGATAGAAGAAGTATACGACGAAGACGACAAGAGGTCTTCAATCGATGGTGAAAGAGAACTCGTTATGGATATTGAAGATGAAGAACCTGATAAATTGAAGATAAAGGATGAAAAACCCGAAGAAGACTGTGACCGTCCAAATTCTGTGCCACCACAGTATCCAAATAGTGTTTCTCCAAACATGAATCACACTAGTGGAAATTTAGGATTGAATATGATTCTAGAGTCGGTGAACGCTTCAGTAACTAAACATCTGTTAGAAGCCAATATGCACAAACTCTCTCCCCATCCGGCAGTCAGCTGTCCTAAGATACCGTCCCCTCCTCCACCAGTCGAAATCAAAAGGGAATCCCCTGAAATACTGGAATGTTCCCGGTGTTCTGCGAGATTCAACCACAAAGCGGAACTTCTCCAACACGAGCAGGTCTTGTGCGGACAGTTGTTTAGAAAACACGAAGGATTAGGGGCCCAAGTAGCTGAGACATTAGCTCTGAACAGAATAGAGTCAGAAATGCACGCATCAGCCAACAGTGGAAGTGAGGATGAAGAATATTCCAAGGATACCGATGGTAATGCGCCTTCAGAAGGTGAAAGAAAGGTTAGAGTAAGGACGGCTATTAGTGATGAGCAACAAACCAAACTTAAAGAACATTATTCCCGAAATCAACGGCCAAATAGAGAAGAATTCAAATTGATTGCCCAGCAACTGGGATTGGAGAATCGTGTAGTTCAAGTGTGGTTCCAAAACAACAGAGCGAGAGTGCGTAGAATGAACCAGTCCCTTTCCTTCTCCGAACAACCGTTGGATTTATCGACGAGAAAGACGGCACCCTCCGTGACATCCAGTCCTTCGGCGTCCCCATCTTGCAACGCATCTTTTGTCCATTCGGATTCGGGCGAAGAAGCCGTGAATTTAAGTCAAAAATCGTCCCGGAGTCCTACCCCTTATAGGAATCCGTTCAGTGCAAATTATCAACATTCCAATTGTTCATCTTCATCATTAGCTGACTACAGACATTCGCCATCGCCTTGTGATAATCCTCATAATGGCATTAGGAGACTTCATCCTTACAAGATGCTACCCAGTCCCAGTGTAGGATATAACGTCTCAGACAAAATATCCTCATACAGCCCCGACGGTGTCGGCTTGCATTCTCCTCTATCGAATCACCATTTGATGTCGGATATAGGCAGAACGTCCAGTTGCAGTCCTGGCTCTGAAAAGCGATCCTGGACCGAGGATTCGCGAGGTTATCACGAGATCGATGCGGAAGAATATCCACCCAAAAAGATGCGGTCGAAGAGTTCTGCGGATCCTAAAGAACCCGAGGGACAGTTTGTTTGCGACCAGTGCGATAAGACCTTTGTGAAACAGAGCTCCCTGGCCAGGCACAAATATGAACATTCTGGTGAGTATTTACGTTTTGTTATTAAGTTTTTTTTTTGTATTTCATAGTTCTTCAGCAAGACGTCCCGTAAAGGACATTGGCATTTTTTTCTGTGCGGCTATTTTTCTATATTGTTACAAAAGGGAAACAGAATTCCATATAATTTCCGTTACAAAACGGAAATATTTTTTTATTAGACTACCTGCTAAAACATACTTCTCTGTTGTAGTATTTTATGAATATGCATCACAAATTTAAGGACATTTTGACATATTTGAAATATGAATAAAATGGGACACTCATTTTTCTATGCGTTAAAAACGACAGCTTTTTAAAGATTGTTAAAAAAAAAGGTTTATTTAATCAAAAACAATTAATTTAACGTCAGTGGACAGCCTTTTTCATCAGAGGTGCAGAGAAAATTGCAATGTCCCAAAAAATTGTGATAGATTAATTTTGCATGTTTCTCATATTGAAGTATTATTGTAAGTTTTTACTAATGACGACTTATAATGTGGTATTCTATTTGTAGCTTGCTTCTTTCAGGCCAACGTCCCTACAAGTGCCTGGAGTGTCCCAAGGCTTTCAAGCACAAGCACCACCTGACGGAGCACAAGCGCCTGCACACCGGGGAGAAGCCCTTCCAATGCAACAAATGCCTGAAGAAGTTCTCCCACTCGGGCTCCTTCAGCCAGCACATGAACCACAGGTATTCGTACTGCAAGCCGTACAGAGAATAGCTGGCCGACAAGCTTAAAGGATGGGATGTCATGCAACTGTAAAATATTTCTTTTTTATGTAACAATTTTTTAATGTTTTATTTCAATGTGTCATTTACTGTATTTTGTATCTTCAAAATGGACGGACTGTGGAATTGGTGAAGTAAAGTGATCACTTTAAACCAGCCGTCGATCAGTCAGAATAATATTGTAACAATTTTTTGATGTTTTGTTTCAATGTGCCATTTAATTAAGGTGACCAACCGTCCTCCTTTTGGAAGGACAGTCCTCCTTATCTAGGTTCTGTCCTCCCTCCAAAGGTGTCCTCCTTTTTTACTTTTTAAGATTTTAAAACTAATCTGTTAATCTCAAAACCACACATCTTTTCATCATACCATGAATTAACTAGTACTATAGTATAAAAATACATCAAAATGCAATAGTTTCCTAAAAAAATTTGACTGCGGCGCTAATTACCTTTACCTTTTGTGTATATGTAATTTGGTATGTCTTATGACAAATATTTCACCTGCGGCGCTATTTTTTTGATACATCCTTTATGGAAAACATTTTCAAGAATATAAATCAAACAAAATAGCTACCTTCTTCACCACTAGCGGATTTAGGGGGGGGGGCTAGGGGGCTGAAGCCCCCCCCCAAAATCATGGATTACAGTAGTATATACAGAACAAACCTAGGGATTTCAGCCCCTTAGCCCCCCCCAAAACGTTGAGTGACGTTTTTAGTGCTTTGAATACTAATTAATCTTCAGCCACCCCCAAGATGACATCCTGGATCCGCCACTGTTCTTCACTGTCCCAACATAAATTTTGCCCTCCTTTTTATTTTTAAAATATGGTCACCTTAATTTAATGTATTTTGTATCTTCAAAATTGATGGACTGGAATTGGTGAATGTTACTCGAGTGTAAAGTGGTCACATTAAACCAGCCGACCATCAGTCAGACGCTTGATGGAAAGTTCACAATTGTAGCATAGAATTTGTTGTTTTTGTGCCATTTTTTCGAACTAACCTTACAATATGTGATTTTAAACCTAAACCAAAAATATTGTGAAATAGTCATTTTTTTCTTGAAATATATAAATTTATGTCGAATTTGTACTACATGCAAACCAAAAATTATGTTATGTTCTTCAAATTTTTGTGTACTATTTGTTATCTATGCTAAAAACCAAAAATATCGCATGTACGTGTATTCCTGAGAATGGTTACATTATGAATCAAACGATATTGAAGAGATAAAAGAACGTTTTTTTCTCAGTGCATGTCGACCCTTCTCAGGAAAACCCATGCAGTTTGTAATATGTGTATTTTACTCATCTAAATGTGTACATTTTGTAAAATTTTGTCAATGGAATGAAACATTAATATATACTATGCTTGGTTACATCCTAAAAAGAGACATGAGGAATGGGTGATGGTAATCCTGAATCTATGCTAAAGTAATGAAATTATGTGGAAAAATTAGAGTTATCGACTTTCAATTCTCCCGTCAATTTCTGAATAGATTTTACCATCGCTGTATTTCCCAATAATGGGGTAACCAGTGAATGAACCAAATTTATATGAAGATAAAGATCTGATATGTCTTCTAGAAGTATTTCGGGGTCTTCCGAATGATACCAAACACGACCTTCCGAGGCCTTTGGATTCCTTTATTCCAATGGCACCTCCCACCAAGAATAGACAGAATCTATATTTGTAAAAAGACATAATATATGAGTTTTACTCGTAAAGCACTTTCGTGAGATACCAAACACGGCGGTATGCGGTGAGGCTTGAGCTGGACAAAATCTGACTCTCGATCTGAATTTCTTTTCCAACGCCCTTTCATACGATACCCTAAACAGCCTTTGGATCCCCTCAAACGCTTTACATCTTTTTTGTCTCTGGAGAAGGCTCATCAATTGTGGTACTGAATCGTAGTGTCATCTAGTTTACGCAATTTGTGAAAGTTTCAGAGCTCTAGCTGGTCTGGAAATGAGTTAAAGTTTGATTGTAAGATTTGGAGACAAAAAAGTGTGTAAAAAAATTCCATTGACAGAAATGTAAAAAAAAAACAAAAATTATTACAGTACCTGTACCAAATACTCACAATTTAGTTAAGATAATTAGTATGTTAATTTAGTCATACACAATTTTTATCTAATTAGGCATTTTGTTTAAAATATTGTGTTATCAAACTAACACCTCGTAAAATATGTTGAACCTATATACTCTGTGAATAAGGATGCGTGCAAAATGAACTGAGTCCAATATTTTTTTAGTGGAATGCGAGTAAACTGTGCCATTTTTATTTAAATGATCTGGGTTAATCGAAATAAACCCAAATACATCTTTGTACATTTCACAGTATACTTGAAAAGCTTGTGTCGTGAAGTGGAGTAGGTCGGCATCGGGGATTGAACCCGCGCCCACTGAATTAACAGTCGAGCGCGTTACCAACGAGGCTACCGACCACCTCATTTGTCATATAAAAATCCCTCTTATTAAAAAAAAATTGGACTTGGATCATTTTTGCAACGTATTCTTACGAAATTATCATCTCAATTTTGGTCATTGTACTTATCGACACACATATTTAATTTTAATTATTTTTTTGCATGATTATTTTAAATTAAATCATGACCTACTTTTTTAAAACACATTGGTATCATATTAATTGATAGCATTGCTGGTTACAATTTTTTTTTACTAATTACGTTATCTTAAAAATGGGAAAATGAATGAATTTTAGTAAAAAATATTTACCTACATATTTGATAAAAAATTGCTATAAATAAATCATTAATTTCGTTCAATTCCTACCAAATGATAAATAAATTAAAAATCACACATGTCAGAAAATTGGTTGGCGCAGTTGGTTGAGGCGGCAGTCTCTCGAGCGGGAGGTGCCAGGTTCAAACCCCGGCGCTGGCGATGTATTCCACACTTTGCGATACAGGCTTTTAGCCTAGTGCAAGGTGTGCAGGAAAGTATTTGGGTTTGTGTATGGAAGCCCAGATCCTTTTATTTAAAAAAAAAAAATGTGGAATTTTGACAGCCCTTTTTTGACAATATTTCACAAAAAAGGCGAACACCAATAATACAGTCATGCAATATATGTACATATATGGTTGGCGCAGTCGGTTGAGGCGGCAGTCTCTCAAGCGGGAGGTCCCAAGTTCGAACCCCGGTGCTGGCGAAGTATTCCACACTTTGCGATACGGGCTTTTAGCATAGTGCAGGAAAGTTTTGTGTATGCAAGCCCAGATCATTTAAAAAAAAAAACATCTGATTTTCAGATTTGATTAGGTATCTCTTATAAAAAAAATGTAATGCAGTTGTTTTAAATTTATTATTTCTTTGTATTCTAAAATGACACATATTTTAATTTCTAAAATTATAAGTATATTTAAAAAAAATATAATATTCAATATATATTTACAAAAAGTTGCATGTATCTCATTTCTTTATGGTACATAATAAAAATATGTACAAAAATTTCCATATAGTATTTTTAATATATTGGGGGGGTCAATCTATTTCGATGTCAAAAAAAAATTTTTTTTGCATTTTGCCCCCCCAGTACATAAACGTATACAATTCCTTGTATATAACAACGTAATCTTACTAATTATATGTATATTTTTAGCATATACATTTTTTCTCATGTTCGCATGAAAATATATATGAATTTCTATTGCATAATAATATGTACATACTTACCTAATTAAAAAAATGATTTTTTTTTAATCTATTCCTGTATCTTTATGCATACTGTTGTATAAAAATGTGGCGGTTCGAGCAAAACTGAGGTAACCCACAAAAATGGCTGAGTAAAATGAGTTTACCTTTTAAATATGCTTCCATTTTTGTGTTTTGTGAATTAGAAATGGTGTATCCCACATATATTCGACCTACAGAATTTTCTGCGATATTTTTTTTAAATAATAAAAAAATAAGTATACTTGTAAACGCGTTTATCTCAGTTACACACGTATGTGGCTTACCTCATTTTTGCTCTTTCTGCCTCAAATTAACTGCTGTAAATATTGTAATTCTTACTATAAATAATTATGAAAAAATTAATACTCATTCGTCGAGATTATTGTGAATTTTTTTATTCCTATTTTCAAACGTGGATAAGCCATTTTATTTATGCAAAAAGAAATATTCATTTTTTTTATATGCTGTCTGTCATATATGTATTATTTTTTTCTACATTTTTATTTATCTAATTACAAAGCTATAATTAACTTCATCTGATGTTGTCGGAGTGAAATTTTCCTCGTACCAATGTCCCAGCACCTTGAAATTTTGAAAACATATTTGCTTCAGGTCACAAATCACCCAGTTAGGGTGGACTGCTTAATTAAAAAAAAAAAATTGCCACAGGTGACAGTTTAAAATAGTTGCACTGTTTTATCGTAAACATGTTTCAGTTGGAAAATTTTGATTAATTTAATTTTTAAATGGATAAAATTTTTACAGATTTACTTAAAATGTTTTGTATTATATTCATGTATATATTTACCAAAAAAATGTGAATTCTCACGTGCCATATTATGAATTTACCATATTGAAATTATGTGCCAAAGTTTTAATTTATAATTATAAGTAATGTGCCATATTTTTAATTTGACTAAAAATTCTATATTAAATATAGAAAATTTTGAAATATTAGGGCTTTAAAACAACCCAAAAAATATTGTCCTTAATTTTTACGGTCTTTAATATTTTTTCAAAAATTATTATCATTTGTTATTTTCAGCACTTTTCGATTTGGGCCAAATATATTACCACCTATTTATTAAAACCAAATATTCCATTTGTCGTAAGAAAGCTATAAAAAGGTTAATTATTTAACTTTAAAATCTTATAAATCGGGGTTCGATAAATACGGATAAATATCAATATATATCGTGATGTAATATTTCAATTCTATAGATATATATTGTGAAAGACCCCTCAGGGTCAGAAAAATCTGTTATATACGATAAATATCCGATAAATATCATGATATATATCGGTGAACCCTGATATACCTACTAAATGCTCTTACTATGATTATTACTACAATTAATTAATTAATATGTAAGATTTAAAGACTTTGTACACTAATAATGTTTCATTTAAATAAATAAATAAACAAATAATATCCCAATGTGTCATTCCAATAAGTTACAGAATATTTAACTATAAATAAATAAATTAAAAATATAAATATTATTATTAAATATAGAAGTTATGTTTCCAAAGTATATGTAATTAATAAATAAGTGACAAGATTATATAATTAATTAATTAAATATATAGTAATATAATAATTAACAAATACTATATGTATATATATATATAACGGTTATTGTATTTCATATAATATTTAAACGAAAATTAAAAAAAAAATTTATGCCCCTCAATTTGTTGCGAATCTGGAAACGGGTAGACAGCGAATACTCTGTTTTTTGTTTGTGTATATTTTTAACAGAGCGTTCGCTGTATACCAGTTTTTTGGCAGGGTTCACTGATAAATATTTATCATTGATATATATCGTGATATTTATCCGATATTTATAATAAATAAACGAACCCTGTTTTTTGTGTGTTTGACGAATGAGTGTGCAACGAAAAACACAAAATACTAAATAAAAACTGACAATAAACATGGCATATTATGTTAAAAATATTAAATTTGCTCTTATATACATGCAGCGAAATATATAATATACAATAAATTTTGTTATATACATATACAATATTTAAAAAATAAGAATTTGTTCAAAATACTTATATTTTTACAAAATATTTATTAATACTATAACATACGTATAACATGATAAAGCTTTTGCAAGGCATTGTATTCTTAAAAATAAAAAATGACATTTTTTCACCACATTTAAGATTTTTAGTTAAAAATTGTACTTAATTTTTAAATAACTACTCACTGAAAAAATGTGTTTTCTGTGTTTTCGTGTTTTCTGAAATAAATTAAATAATGGGGAGTTAAAAATATTTATCCCAAAATATCTAAAAATATTTATCCTTGTTTTCCAAATTTATAAAAATATTTCTCCACTTAAAATACATCTTTTCATTATTTTATTATTTATGTAAAATTTTTCATTAAATTAAAAAAAGCATGCTTTTTGTAGCCTTGTTGAGGTTTCGAACAACGAATTTACCCGTTATTATGTGTATTTTTAATTATGTATTATTAATGTGCCAAATATTGCATTTATTAATTAATTTAATTGTATTTTAAATACCTACATTATGTGCCAAAGAAATTAATTGAAAAAACCACACGATTCTTGTCAAATCCAAAGACATACATATTAATTAATAATTGTCATGACAAATAGTTTTAATTTAATCATTTTTCTTATAATTATATCATGTCATGTAACTTGTCATGTGATTCTAACACAGTTTGCATTGGGCTGGTTTTCTTTATAAATAATGTAATTATTTATTTTTACTTTTTGAGTCATATACGAAGCAGAAATCTATCAATTTTTGCGTAAATTGAGTTAAGAAAGTGGAAATGTTGCTTTTAAAAAAAACTACACATTGTAAGATATTAACATGGCAACTAAAGCAGCCATAACCAATATAAATATTTAATATAAAAAGTCACTTGGTTTCAAATACACCAATTTGCAATATATGAGAGTCAAGAATAGCGATTTAGATTAACTGTTTTTTTTTCAGTTTACTCTGAATCAGTCCCAGATTGCTGTTTTCTTTTTATTGAAAAAATATAATATTGCAATTTTTATTAAATTCTGCACTGTTATTTTCGCACAAATGGAAAAATTATTCACCTATTTAGGTGGCGTTTGTTAATTTTTTAGTTCATTTCCTAGAAAAATCTTGCCACATAGAAGTTTTACCTCAAAAAACAAAGATAATTAAATCAGTATTAAAAGAAATTTTTACATGATTAAGAATCGCTCATGTATACCTACTACCAATTTTAAACAAGTTACAATATTATAATTAAAAAATATTTATTTATTTTCTTTTATAAGTTGTGTTGTATCTTGTGTTTTGTTTAAAATATTTTGTGTTGGTACAAATATCTCGATGACCCTTTATTAAATATGCTCTAGAATAAAATAGGATAGATACATTGAACCTTCCTCTTGTTAATAACCGTAAAAGATCTTTTATATCTTGTATAGATTCCTGAAAATCAGATGTCAAAAAATTGTATCTTTGAAAAATTTATTCTCGTAGTGATAATATGCATTAAATACTGCAATATTTTTTTGATAAAGCAAAATTACTCACATCTGAAAAATGTTAAAAAATAAAATAAAACCTAATTCTTCTAAACCTTCTCCACTTCACGACACAAGCTTTTCAAGCTTACTGCGAAGTGGACAAGGAAGTACTTATTTAGGTTTATTTCGATAAACCCCGATTATTTTTTTTTTTAAATAAAAAATTCTTTAAATACCTATGTCCACGACCTATCGCTTTAGTTCGTTATACCGTGTATGCGATTTTGAAGGTTAAAAACTTGTTTTTTTAATAAATGCTTTTTTTATCAGTTTTATCGATTTGTTCAACACAAAATATTTTAAATTGTATATAATTGTTTTTTATAAGAATGATAAAACCGCCGGCTATGAAACCAAAGAATAATTTTAGTTACTTTCGGCATTTTTCGACGGCCACATGTAAATTAAAAAACGTGGCCACTGCATGTCGAACTGCCGAAGTTTGTAGTAGAATATTATAAGTCCTTTTTTTTATTTGTATTTCTTTATATGATTATTTTGTATTTGTAAACGATGCCATTGTGATTTTATGAATAGTGGAGACATTCTTTGACTGATGACAAAAATACTTTTTTATTTTATTTTCTTAGAACACAGACGGTCTTACAGAAATTATAAACGGTACAACATCAACAAAAAGTGGACCAGTAAAGGCTCAAGAATTTCCAACTTATATATATTTGAAATGCATGTAAAAACATTATTACTTTTTGCCACTACAAAAGTGGCAAAACCTGGTGGCTTCTCTATGTTTCTTTTAGGAACTCTACAGTATGTAGTATGTATAATTACATTTATGTATTTTACCTGTACTCGAGTTTTTTTTTAACAAATTTGTCTTGTATCCATATGTACTTTCGAGCACACCTCACAGTAAGCTAAAAGCTCGTGTCGTGATGAGCATAATTGTCAGTATCTAGATTCGAACCGGGGACCTGCAGATCGAAAGTCCTCGCTACAACCAACAGCGCTATAACTATAAGTTGCGCTTAAAAAAACAATTTCACTTGATTTAAAAAAAGTATTTTTCGTTGTCTGTCAAAGAGTGTTGCCACTGTTTCATTGTTTTAATTTTATTTTTGTGATGTGCAATGGATTGCCATTGAGAAAAAAATATATTTAAAGAGAATTACTATTGTTGTTGTATTATTTTCATACAATTATTTTTAATATTTTTTATACTTGTCATTATTATAATATCATTGTCTTGCCATCATTAAGAGTTCTAATAATTATTATTTTAAATTTTATTTCGTTTTTTTTTACTACACGTAACACCGTATTAATAGCTTATATTATGAATTGATTGTTTTAATTTGTGCTTAGATTATATTATAAATATTATGAAATACTATTAAATATATAATAGCTATATTAATTAATAATTATATTATTACCTATATTATATAAATATTATATTGTAAAAGATTAGAATTATAATAATATTTAAATAGTATTCAGACATGAATATTTTACTCCAATTATGTATAAATAAATGCATTACATAAAGTTACTCCAAATAAGTCTTTTTCTATCCTAAATACCCTTTTTAATGCCGTTTATCAACAAATAGGTATATTTATATAAAAAAAAATTATCCATAAATATATCCCCTCGCGGGGTAGGCAGAGAGGAAAGAACGCCAGACCCTTATACACACTCCTTGCTCCTGTCACATTCATGCAGTTTGTCATCCAAGCTTTCCTATTTCTCTGACCCGGAAGGCGACCATCCTTGAGGAGATATCGACAATATTTATCCATAAATATATTTATCTATAAGCAAAGCATGGAGAAGGTGCAGGATAATAGATAAAACCTAAATTATTTAGGTATGGAACCGGATTTATCTGTACCTATGCACAGTCGGAATTACATTAAGTTTTTTCCTCAACAGAGACGAGAGGTATTTTCATTCACTTAATGTGCAGGAGAGGGTTTACAAAAATTGTAAATGACCTCAGATACTTCTGAATATGTTGGACCTGACTATTCTTGAGGATTGGAGAGCGAGAGGGGATCTCACAGAAACTTACAAAAATATGAATCAAACACTACTATGACTGCCCTGAAATGCTGATGATCTGCCTCAACCAAAATACTGATTTAAGAGTTCTTACACACAGTTTCAAGCAGAATCCTTGGAAGCATTTCTTATCCAAGAGAGTTGTGTATGTATATATGGAGCTTGTTGCTGCACAAAGTGTGAATGACGAAATTTTGAAAATTACGATAATTCTATTTGATAAATGCCCCCATGACTGAAACGGTCCCAAAGACGGCGTATATTTACGTCGCGGACGCAGAAGGTATCAGGCGAACATAACAACACAGGAGGTGTATTTCTTACTTTAAATGCCATAAAGCGGGAAATTTCTTGATTTTGTATACCGCCATCTATGTAAAAATAGCCGAAATTTTATTAAAAACTCGTAAAACTATCCAAAATGGATAGGTTGTAAGAGTGGTGCTATTTTCATGAATTTTAAATAGAGGGCTCACAACTCTACAATAAAACTTTCAACGTATTTGCACAGATGTCGATAGTATAGATTCTCAAATTAAATTTTACCGAGAATAAAACTCTAATTCATCTTCCAAAATATTCTGCATCTTCCTCTTGTATTAGGTCGGGTGACCTGTTTGTGATGGCGGGCTGTCCTGGGATGACGAGGTCCAGCTGTCCTTCCATCTCTTGGGTGGCCTTCCGGGTAATCTTCTTCCAATGGGGTTTTCAGTTTCGACTCTCTTTGCAAGTCTGGTGTCATCCATTCGGTCGACATGATCCCTCCAGAAGCGACTTCTACTTCTTCCCCATCTTACTATATCCTCGCCATCGCAGACAGAGCGCCCAAAATCAAGTTAGTGAAATAATACATACCAGCGCGAGAGTTTTGTGTTTTTTTTTTGTTGATATTTTAAATATTAATTTGGCCTGCCCACCTTATAACGTGCCGCCTTATACGGCTGCACCTTTCGTTCGTCCTTGAGAATCTGGTCTACGTGGTCAAGCCAAGTGATCCGTGGACGCCCGCAACTCCTTTCCTTACACCTCTTCTTTCACCAAAGTATTATTTGTTACCATTTCATCATTCATTCTCTCTACATGTCCCACTTTAATTCTAGACTACTTGTTCACTTTCATTCTAGATACAACATCCGTTTTCAACTCTGTGATCACTTCGGATATCAATTCTAAAAATAAGTAACAAAATAAAAAAAATAGTAAATATTAAATTAAAAAAAAATATTGATATTTTTCCACTGTTTTTATTGCAATTTATTCGACTGTTTTTTACTGCATTTTTTTAATGAATCTGGGTATTACTGAATAAACCCAAATACACCTTTGTACACTTCACAGTAAGCTTGAAAAGCTTGTGTCGTGAAGTGGAGTCGGTCGGCATCGAAGATCGAACCCGCGCCCATTGGATTAACTGAACGAGTAATAAATATGTCAAAAGGCGGGCTTATTGTCAAATGGCTATTTCTACCAGCAAACATTGTTGCTGTTAAGTAGGTACCTTATTTGAGTCGACATGGCAGGGGGTATTTTTATAGAGTAGGTAAATAAATGAAAGACAATGTTTTTATTTCATAAAACAAATATATTTCAATATGAAATTAAATCCCAACAAACATACATTTTTATAACGGTTTTTTCATTTATTTCGTGAAATATATAAATATGTAATAATAATAATGATAAAATATTAAAACTAAACTTTCATCTATGTCCAAAATAAATAAACGATAAAAAACAATTTACACAAAATAACATTAAAATAAAAAATGTTTTTTACAATAAATATATATTTTCGTTCTACCATTATTTTTCCATGACTTTTTGATCGAGTAATTTCCATTGAATATTTATAAGTTTATAAGAATATTTAAATATGTATAATAAATATTTTGAAGACACCGAGTATTTTACACCTAAAATGTTTTACAAATGTATAATTTATCTTTCACAAACTGTTTTCATTGCAATTTTTCTACTGTTTTTATTGCAATTTTTCTACTGTTTTTTACTGCAATTTTGAAATGTTTTTATGTTTTTGCTCTTGATGATAATTAAAATTGTGTAAAATAAAACAATAAATTATATATATCACAAAACACTACATTGGTGCGTAAATATTTGGAGGCTCTGAAAAAATTTTTTAAAATCATAATTACGGTAATATTTATTAGGTTTATATATAAAGTCTGTGGATAATTTTGGTAACGAAATGATCATAAAAAAATTGAGATATTGAAATTATTCAATCGTAAAAAATGGTTCTTCCGAAGACAATGTAGTGTTTTGTGTATAAAACATTTTTTTTAAATAAATTTGCTTAGGATTCATCGGTCTAGAAAAATCTTTAATAAAATTACATGAAGTTTAAATTAAACATTGCGCAATGCAAAATGAATTAAATTTGCAGATAATTCTTCAGTGAAAGTGACCACGTAAGCCAAGCAAACCAAAAATCAGTTGTCATATTTTTTTAAATGAATAAATAAATAAATAAATAAAACTTTATTGGCCAGTAAATATATGTAACAACAAATCTTGGATTATCGAAATAAATTCAAATACACCTTTGTACACTTCACAGTGAGCTTGAAAAGCTTGTGTTATGAAGTGGAGTAGGTCGGATCGGGGATCGAACCACTAGATTAACAGTCGAGCGTGTTACAAACCAGGCTACCGACCACCTCAATTATAATATACTTATCAGATGATAGTCTTCTTTTACTGCTAAAATTCAAGTAGATCGTTTATGAATCCTAAAGCAAGATAGAAAAAAATACTACAAATCATTACGACCAACTAATTATCTCAATCCTAAAAATATATTAATTAATAATCTATACAATAATAAAAAATAAAAATAATAAACAGTTTACTAAAACATTTAACATAAAACTAACAATAGATAAAAAAAAACTATAAATAAGATAAAACTATATATAAAAAATGAGAATATAACCATAACACTTTAACTTAGGTATATGTATAGTAATAATATTCAAACAAAAATATTTAACAAATAATAATTTACAAATTCTGAGATCTTTTTTCATTACAAACTGCTATCACTTAATTTATTCCAAAATACTCGCGGAAAAATTATTGTAATTTTTAGAAAATTACTTTCAAAGTAATAAAATTTTACAAAATTACTTCAAAAGTAACACAAATTTACAAAATTACTTACAAAGTAATAAAATTTTACAAAATTACTTCCAAAGTAATAAAATTTTACAAAATTACTTCCAAAGTAATCAAATTTTACAGAATTACTACAAAATTTAATTATTCGTCTATTACTTACATAAAAACACACATTCCAATAAGTATGTTTAGATCTAGGCATTAAAAAAAATTGCACACGTTGTATTTTGGAAACACAGTTTTTTATTGACAATTCAATATCATTCTCTGGCAACATCGAGTTCACTATTCTACACATAAAATTTCAATTTGAATTATTGTTCTATCAAAACTTTGGAATGAAAATGAGCATGCTGATTGGACAGCATTAATTGTATTGTTGCGAGAGGATTGGTCCATTTGTTCCAAAATTTACTAATTAGATATTACCAAGGATTACCTATAAACTGCGCAGGTTGAGTACCTACTCCCGATGATCCATGAAAACGGGTTGTTAGTTTCCTTTTTTACTGCCAGGGGCGCACCGACAATTAGGGTCTTTTTGTCAAATTTACTGTCAACATAGAATTCAAAATCTCAAGGTTCATACCGTTCATTCATGTTTTTTAAAAGTAATGGAAACATGATTTTACAATATGTATTTTTTGACAATAGACCCTAACACGTGTGTTGCCATCTGGTGGGCGTTCTTGAAAGTTGCCCAGAAAACACACTAATTAAAAAGTGCAACGACGATTTACATGGGAGTACGCAATCTTGTGTAGTTTAGTAACCTTGTAGGTTATGTATTTATTATATTTTAAAAAATAGAATAAACCAATCCAAATGCAACAATATTGTCATGTTACTATGAATATAATAAATAAAATATAATTTATAATGTTTATAAAAATTCACAGTAAATAAATAAGTAATATCAATTATGGACGAAATGAGTACTTAGATGATTTGTTTTATAATAAACAAATAATTCCACAAGATTCAAAATTCTTTTTCGGCTTCTATTTTCAAATTTGAATCGAGGAATGGTCTAAAGATTATGGTTGGTATAATATTTAAAAAGGTAGGATCAGTACATCACTTTTCAATCTTTTTGGAGGCCTAGTGATACGCAAAGTCATTGTCTAAATTCTAGAGATAGGCAATAGACTTGAAATAAAATATTACTCAACATGATAAACTACTTTGCTCGTGAAAAACAAAATATTTAGATTAAAATCCACAAAAATGACTTTAGATTACGCGACTAGTATTCGAGGATTTGCACCCTCATCATCCGGCGATTGTGAATAAAGTAAACAGTTTTTATTCCTATTTACTTTATTCACAATAGCTTGATGGTGAGGGTGCAAATCCTCGAATACTAGTCGCAAAATCTAAAGTAATTTTTGTTGATTTTAATTTAAATATTTAGTTTTTCATTTTACCTTTAAAATGGACTTCCACCATGTACCGACGGTAAAAAAACATCGAGATTACTTTGCTCATCACTAAGGTCTTCCAAAGAATGAAATTTTATTGGAATATTTAAATATTGGATCTAAACCTCGGATTATTTCCACAAAATATACAGAGAATAAAACTTATAAATCTGAAAATAAAGTACGAACATTTAATTCGTAGTACTGTAAGAAAACATAATTAAAATCTGTAATAAAATCCTTATACATAATATCTTCATTTCTTTATCACAATACATTTCATTAGATAGCACCAATTATCCGATCAATACCATACTCAATAACAAAAATACTATGTTTGAAGATAAAAAAAAATACACTGTTCTCTATTATAAAATTGAAGACGGTTTTTGATTTAAAATTTTAAAAGTACACCTGAAAGTTAAGAGTTAAATAAAGTTTTAACACTAACAGATTTTTTTAAATGAAAAATCATAAAAAATAAATAAATAGGAAATGCTAATGCATGCTTTACTACTATTTATAACATAATAATATAAATTAACTTAGTAATTTAATCGCCTCACTGAACAGCTTTGTATGATTATTATGTTATCTATGTATTTTTGAAAAAATAACATTAATATTCGTTTTTTTTTTCTTGGAATAGCGAAAAAATAAATAAAAATCCTGTAGTGTTAAAACTTGTTAAAAAAATCTCTCATTAATTTTTTTTAATCACAAAAAAATTGAATATATCAGAATGAGGGAAAAACATTAATTTCAATCAAAAACATTTTAGACACACAAAACTAAGAATTTTACAATACATATTTATTAATTTACCTATTTCTGTTATAAATTCACAATACTTTATTCTAAACATCTTAGAACGACCAATTTTCTGTCCTAATGCCTTAAATTAACTTCAGTCTCGCTACCAAACAATGGGTTTTACTAAAAGAAAACGAATTAAATTTATTTTCCGAAATATATAAATAAAAAAATATGTAAATTAATAAACAGAAGAATATACAAAAAAACGAATGTCACCATTTCATTTTTTGTGAAACATTCGATTGTTTGTATGTCATAAATAGAAAGTACTCTATTAAAAAAAATATCGTCATAAATTTGACTGGATCTAATTTTTTGAAAAACTTAAGGAAAAATTAATTTAAAATTTTCACAGACTGAGTTATTTATTACATGAAATGGAGAATCAGGGATTGAAAAATTATTTTCTGTAAGTAAAAAATTATTAAATAATGTTTGTAAATTATAAATAACATTTATTAAATAATTATTTAACATTTTAATGTCTATTATTTAACCCATTGCCTATTTTTATCACAATCTTTATCAATCACATGTTGTATATTACTTACTACAATCATAATAATTTATATTTTTAATTTATTTATTACAATAATTTTTCTATTAAAAAATATTATGTGTGTATTAATTATATAAAACCAAATTATTATTGTTTGTTAAAAGGCAGAGAAATAATTATTATTTAATTCAATTTTTACTAATCTACATCTGGCAACTTTATTGATTAATCTTTTAAATTGAAGATATATAAATTTTATAAACTTTGTTCTTATTGAATGATCTTCTGCCAACCAAACTCAATGGTGTAGATTTTTTCGTGATGAAAATATCAAAATTAATACTACAGTGTTCCAATAATTGTCTTCTTTTCCACTGCCAAAATGTGCAAGACAAATTATTTCTGTATACATAAATTTTTCTCTGCCTTTTAACATTGAAACAAAATACCGTAGTACATATAATAAATGTATAAATTTATATATTGTATTACATAAAAGGAAGTATGTAGCTACTGAATTCAATATATATAATATAAATAAAACAATTTGGAAATTAGTCATGAGAATCGAAATGAGATCAAAATTTTGCCAAATAAATCTTTACGAATTAAAAATCAAATTTGATTAAAATATATATTAAATTTAAATAAATCAATTTTCACAAAAAATACTTTCGTTAATTCTTTTGAATTCAGTTTAACTAATAAAATATCAAAATATAGATATGATATATAAATATTATGACTATTAAATAAATAAATAAACAGTAGTGTAATTTTGAAAAGTGACTGGCCAAAAAAGGGTGTGACACAACATCTAGATACAATAATTTTTATTTACACTAAGTGCTTGTTTTAGTGAATTTAATTTTTATAAAATTTAATTAAAGTATTTTATAAATCTTACCTCTAATTTGTGCAAAGTTTTACACTTTTCTTGATTTTCCAAGGAGTCAATTTATTTAACTAAATTGCCAAAATGTTAGATAACTTAATTAACACATTAGACAGTGCATTATTTATGTATTTTATATATAAAAAAAAATAAACATATTTAGCACTCTGAAAATTATGTTTATAATTAAAAATATAATGGAAACACTGTTTAAATTTTCACTAACTTAATTATGTTAAAAAAATGAAATAAAAATAACATTAAGCCGTTTTTCTATTTTCAAAATCATCTGGGCACGCTGATTTAACCGTTCGGCTCAATGTTATTTTTTTTTTAATTTCACACAATAAATTCAGTGAAACTTTATTTCTAATATAAATTAAAACAGTGTTTTAATTTTATTTTTAAATTATAAATCGGTTTTATTAATTTATAGAACACTGAGTATTGCGTTTTGTAGTAGTTTAAAAAATATATAAAATAAATATTTTCAAATAAAAAAAACATTGTAAATAATAAAAATTGCATTGTAAAAAAAACATACTTTTTTTCTGGACATGAAACAATAATATCATTTATATTAGAATAGATTATTAGTTTCTTACGTCTAAAATTCATTTATCTAAAATTATAAAAAAACAGTGTTAAACGAAAATCATTAAAAACACTGTTTTCTTTTAAAAATATTTTTTCTAATCACACGAGGGTAATATTAATTAATAATTCCGAATAAAGAACGCCACAACATCGAGTAACAACACTACAATATTAATTTTATAATTATTCATAATAATATATTATTTTTTTATATATAGGATCAACAATCAACTTCAAACAAAATACAGTAATAATTAATTATAATAATTACAATATTTAGAAAAATTGCGACATTGGATTAAACAAATAATTTATGTGAATAAAAGAAAAAAACTAAATATTTAGATTTATAATCCACAAAAAATGACTTTTGCTTTCGCGACTACATTTCGTTTCATCCGTCTTGTCACACTTTTTGTATAGAATTAATATGTAGCCAGTGGACAAGTTATATGAAACAAGGAGTAGTATTCGAGGATTTGCACCCTCGTCATCAGGAGATTGTGAATAAAGTAAATCAAAACTTTATTTACAATCGCCTGATGATGAGGGTGCAAATCCTCGAATACTAGTCGCGAAAGATAAAGCCATTTTTTGTGGATTTGAATCAAAATATTTAGTTTTTTCATTTTTCCCTTAAAAATGGACTTCCACCAATTACCAACCATTTTTAATATTATTTTGGAGCGTAAGACAGGTATTCGAGATTCTGAATGTACCATTAATTTTGTTGTAAGTTTTGTTACACACACAGCATTTACCGGCTACCACATTTTTGGAATACACCGTAATGGTATAGTGGTAATTGTGTTCTTCGTTATCTTCTAGAAAAATAACCTGGAAATCCATCGGCATAAATTAACGTAATCCAGTGTCACAAGAAATAATTTGTCATGTATTATAATTATTCCATAATAATTTATAGTAAAATTCGATGATACTTCTTTGTCCTTCTAAATTTTTACATGCTTTAAGCTATCACAAAGTGTCTAAACCTTTAAAATATCAATTCTCCAATTTAACGAAAGGCTAATTTGACAATAACATGAAAATGTAATTGATTCTGATTATTTTAGCCATAGATTTATTTAATTAAGCCTTGGATAAGATAAGGCTGGGTATTTCAATATGAGCTTAAGTTCCGATTAAATAAACTCCTTCGACTTAAGTCTTATTGTGGCATTTTATTTAACTTATCGTCTTTGGTTAGTCAACACAGTATAACAGCATCTTTTCGGGAGTTGACGCAAAAAAAAGCTGTTTTTTTTATAAATTTTCCATTTAAATATAATCAGCATTGTCAAATTAACATTTCCTTAAAAACATTATCTGAAGTGACATTTTTATGATATTTACATTTCTTTCTTAACATTCTCCATCTAACAAATCAATTAATGTTTTCAGAGAAAAAAAGATGAAAAACAATTGTTCTTTAGGTATCTTGATTCGTGTACGTAAACTTAAATACTATGTTTAAAAACTTGAATTAAAACCGTAAAAAAATATAATATTTATCGGACTATTCCGTTACGGAATCAGATACGAGAATATCAAAATAGGTACGTACTTAACTATAGATGTAAAATAAAATCTGATAAAAAATATCCTTGTTGTAAAAACCTGAAAACTGTAGCTAAAAATGTATCATGGATGACATAATAAGAGTAATAAAATTTAATTGACTTACAAAATGTCGTAGAAATACAAAGAAACTTGACGCATAAAAATAAAATGGCGACTTTTCAAATGTCACACAAGTTGCTTAAGCTGCACTTAAGCTGCACCCATGGGGACCTGATTCTAGGAAATGACCAGGCGATGTATATCGGCGCATATTGCAGTGGCAAGGTATGACCCACCCGGACACGTAAAGTAAGTAAGTAAGTTGCGAATTTCATTCCGACCTTAAGGTGGTCTAATATTGAGCGGAATATCTTAAACTTCTCTCAACTCTTAAGCCCGTTCTAAGCCCGTAATGAAATACTTTTGAGAACATCGAACATGAATTTTACGGCAAAATTTTCTGTTTAGTTACCAATTTTTTATGGTCAAATCTCTTCTTTATATTTCTACATGTAAAATACATAAAATTTAATATGTAGGTACGTATTTACTAAATCAACTTTTAAAAAATCGTTGTATCATAGATATTTATTCATTTATTTAAAAACACTTTAAATATTGTACAAAATATGAGGTAAAAAATACAATCATCTGTAAAAGTTGAGTATTAGTTTTATCATTATTTTATATTATAAAACAATCACAATGTCTGCTTATTTATATATTAATGAATTATTTATATAATAGTGAGATATGTATGTTAGCATTGACAAGAAGAACTAAAGCCTGTATAAGCCTGAACAAAAGAAGTCTCAAGACACTCACGGACTTCCTAACGGGTCATTGTCGGCTCAGGGAACATCTCCGTAAACTGGGACTTAAAGAGGACGGCACCTGCAGATTCTGTGAGAAAAGGAGGAAACTCCCAACCATCTTCTGGCAGACTGGGATGCCGTAAGATACTCGAGGTTGGGAACTTTGGGCAAGCACCAGATAAAAGTGGAATCATTTCCCACCCAAGACCCCCTCCGAGTGCTGAACTTTGTAAGACGTCTAGGACTAGAGGGGCTGCTTTAACTGCGTGTACTTAGTTACAAGATGAGCAAAGTAGGGGGAGTACAATAGATCTTATAAGTCGCAGTACAAAATACACCCCATCTAATAAAATAAAATAAAATAGCATGGACAATAAAACTTAAAATCATAACTGGAAACACAAAAACGTAACAGTAAATTAATCGTAACTAAATGGCTTAAAGCGCACACCACTGAATGACATTTAGAAAAAAAAAACACACACACATAAAAACAAGAAGTGGAAAACAATGTAGCTATACGTAGAAATAACAATGAATACTTTCTATTAATTTTTAATTCCTCAAGGACATATCTCACTATTATATCCATAATGGATTTGACTATTGTAAAACTATTCTATTTCTCTTCATATATTGTTTTATTCTATGTAGGAACAGTTGAGTAATTATTTCTTTTTTTTTCACAAATCTGTCAGAAAGAACTCAAAATTATGAAATTTGACATATTGTATTTTGGAAATTATAAAAATACGATGTATTCATATTAAATTTGACACATTTTTCTCGTAGTTCAAGCTTTAATAAGTAATTTGGATGGTTTATAGGGAGACATTAATAAGCGCGCCTTTTCATTGCGCGGAAGACACGTAATGGATCAGTTCAATAAGGGTGGTTTTTCATAAAAGTCATGATCCTAAGCACCAAGTCGATTTGGAAGAAAGAGAAGATGAACTGAAAATGGCATGCACTGTCCTCATATTACCCCCTGATCTACAAGTGTTAAAAAAATAACGCTTGTAGATCGGGATCCTGAATTTGTCAAAATTCATTCGAAGTTTGACGGCACCAGACTATTACTTAGTTGAGATTAAACGTTGAATAATAAAAGTTAATCTTTCAAAGGTTAACAAAATTCGAATTGAAACAACAGTGTTACCATTTGTCAAATCTATCAAATAAAAATATGAATACATCATTTTTAAAAAGAACATCTTTAGCCAGAAATTGATAGTTATTGATTTTAATCCAAAACGAGACAACGTCATTCACTTTGAAAAACACACAAACTATAATCCCAATATTTTTTCTTAAATTTAGACATCAAGTTATACAATATTACAATAATTAGATTATTTATTTACTTTAATATCATCATAATATTATTTATCATTTTAAGATTAGGTAATGAGGTACATTGATTTGGCACAGAGAGATTTTACACTTAATCTAAAATAATTTTTATTTAAAAACACAATTTTATTAAGACAAAAATATGAATTTATTTTTATTAATGGTAAATTGTGGATAACACGTCGAACTCAGCAATGGAATATGTTTGTTTTTATTCATTGTATTGTATTTTATTAACCATCGCTTATCTTCCAAGTTATCTTAAGCTTGTATTGAAATACCCACCCTTTAAAACGCATCTGAAATTACAGTTCAGGTCCATTTTTAATACAATCTTTTTTTAAAAATTAGATAGTAGGTCTGATTCTGTAAGTATTTTAACTTAGATAAGGTCGTTCCAAAATTTTAAATTTAAGTCATTTTTAGTTTGATACCCTATTCTCTATCGTTGGCCCAACTTAGTTCTTAACAATTTTTAAAATAAGTTAACCAGAAACAATTTTAGTTCAATATTATTGTCTACTGTACATCGGGCATGCGCGTTGTTATGTATCCATTAGTTACAATATTATTGTTATTTTGACTTGACAGATGGTATTGTCAATATTACAAAATGAAACATTAAATCGAAAGCAACTCTTCGAAAAATTCCCAGCAATTTCGAGGAATTCAAATAGGATCATTGTAAAACTTCCGCGGAGGGATAGATATTAGATAATCACGGGTAAAAAACGCTTTACTCCTCTATGTGAACCTGGGATTCTGAGAGAAGATGCGGAGATGTGGAATTAATCTGGAAGACGGCTATATCCGTAGCTAGGCAGTTGGTAGAAAGAGGGTGATGAGAAGAATATTTCGACCTGGACTAAATAAAAGTATATCGACAGCTGATGGTCAATCAGTTTCATCTTCTTCGTGTGTAATAAAGTTTTATTAATGCTTTGTGTTATTAGTGCTGCCAGCCTGTCCCCTGAATTCCTCCAGTGGCTGGAGGCGCTGGATGTCAGACTTTAACGATGTGACAATACTTCGACGTTGACAAACGATAAATAAATAAATAATGCTTTGTGTCGGATCACTTGCACAAATATCGTATTCGCAGACGGAAGAAGAAAAAGTCTTATCAGAATCATTTACATGTTGAATTTTCTATTTAGTACATAATACGCTTGTAATAATTAATTGTGTTGTGGGTAATATTTACAAAATAATACTTATTATATTTTTCTTTGTTTGCTATATTTTCTTATGAATAAATGAATACCTTTGTAGGTTTTTCTTTTAAACTAATTTTGTTCAAATCACTTTCATCTTACTATAAAATAATTTCGTAGATAGGTATATTTGAAGGAAACCTATCTATTTACCCATCTTCCTATACCCTCACGCCTCATCCTTTGCGGGGTAGGCATAAAGGACATAAAGCCAGACCGCTCTATTCTTACACACACACTTTTTACTCCCAAAACATTAATACAATATTGTCATACACCCTTCAACTTCTGCTTTTACTCAAAATGCGTCCGTCCTTGAGAACATAATCGGCCAGGTCAGTCTCGGGTGGTCTCACTTGATAATATGCCTTGGAAAAAAAATACAGTAGATATTTTCAACCTTTATCTAGGGAATGGCCGTAAAAGATTTTTTATATCTTGTATAGATTTCTCAAAAAAAAAATGTAAAAAACACCTCTGATCTTTTGCCGAAGGACAGAAACTCGTTTCCTGAAAGTCGCGTATTTTTTTTTATTGTATTGATAATATGCATTAAACTCTAGGGAAAGACCGTAAATTTTTTTTGATTGAAGCGAAATTAACCCCTTAAAATTAAAGAAAACGCTGTTTTTACCATTTTATCATGCGATTGATCATGCGATTTTGAACCTTAATGCCGTGGGAAATGACCGTGACGTCATAGTTGGGTCGACATCCACAAATTACCATAAATAAAAACATTAATATTTTTATACAATTATTATCTAAATTACTTTCAATCGATGTTCACCATTTTTTATACAAAAATCACAGCACATTGACATTCTTTGCAACAACTTTTTTACTATTTCATACTATTTTAATTCTTTAAAAAAAATCAATGTATATTTAATATAATACATATAATATTATTATATAATATAAATACGAGGTATGTTTGTGTATTTTCTTGCACATAATATCATAATTACTATGAAATAAATAAATAAATAATGATAAAAATAAACACAAAAATACAATAATGAGTTAAACACTTATTTTTTAGACACCAAATAGTAATAATTATATTTTTAAAAATTTTAAAACCTAATATTTAAGATTTTGGTAATTGAATGAATTTTTTTGATTAGATTATTTTTTTACTTATAATTTTTGCCAACACACACATTTAGATATTTTAAAAATTTTGATTCCAAAAGCGTTTCTAAACTAGCGAGAAATTTTTGAAAAAACACCAAATATCATAATTATTACAGACACCGAATATTTTCTATAATAATATATAATAATTATAAATTTTATTACTATTTTTATATATTTTATAATTATATAGGCTTTTATGTTTGCTAAACAATACTACAAAATGATTTATTTTTTTAATAATTGTTTTATCTAAATAAAAAAATTATCACCCGTTTGTATTGCGTTGTTCCTTATTGTTTTTCATTTTTTTTATCTATTATTTATTTTATTGCAACGATTTCAAAATCGACATTAGTTTCTTTGAAAACACATTGTCATTTTAGAATTAGTTTGTCCAATAATAAA
The DNA here is from genome assembly GCA_963576895.1 of Ceraclea dissimilis. Classification (NCBI taxonomy): domain Eukaryota; kingdom Metazoa; phylum Arthropoda; class Insecta; order Trichoptera; family Leptoceridae; genus Ceraclea; species Ceraclea dissimilis. The sequence continues at coordinate 16,245,476 of OY756370.1, forward strand.
ATAATCAAAAATCGTGGGGCCTAAGTCAGATCCCTGCGGATTACCAATTATAATTAATAGGTTCAACTGCAAAAAGCTGTTCTTATTCTGCATTGCGTGACCCATTGTACAGATAATCCAATGATTAATTTAAAGTATTGAAACAAACTAATTCTAACGTGTTTATTTTTCCAATGTTCAGAAAAGTCATTTGATCATATTTGGTCAGGTTTCTTATGTCACGTCAAGTGACTAATATTAATCTATTAAAAGTATCAAACATTATCAAATGACTTTTTTTAACAGCTGTAGTGTTTATAAATGTATAAATTGTAAATACTGCGATTTTTCGTGTAATTTTATTATAAATTGCACGAACAATCACAGTTTTTTAATGTTTTTCTTACGTAGGTGACGAGTTATTATTATGTATAATATAGACTAAGTATTTTGTTGAAAATATATCACAAAAATGTGAAAATATAATCTAACACAGAATTCGTTAATTTACATTTACAATATTTTGTCTAATAATCGTTTATGTTTATATTATGCCTATATTTATTTTAAAACAATAGTTTTCATTTATTTATTTTATACTATTGAAACAACCGACAGTGAGTCTTTAAGGCAACTGAAAATCGATTAATTATGTTCGCAAAAATAATTCCAATCGAATTTAGAAATATGAAACTAAATTGGAATTATTTTTACACACATTTTTTTCTATCAACGTGTATGTGTAAATATGGCAATTAATGTCATATTTAACTGTGGGTCTATTATAAAATTGTTGTAAAAAATATGTTAACCATTTGTAAATAAAATATAAACATTTGCGTATTATTTGTATAAAATAAAATATTGTTACAACATTATCATGAGTTATTAATTCTGAAAAAAAAAATTAAATAATTAAAAACACCATTCAATTGACAATGAGCTGCTATCATAGTTTACATTATAAAAAAGTTTTTATAATTTTTACACTGGGCATAATAATGTCACATAGTATAAGTATAGTATATTTATTTTATAATTATAGGGTAAAACTATATTATAATATAAATTTGCTCTAAAGAGCACCATATTACAATAAAGTAGAGCAAATGTAGTAAGAGTGTCATATTGAACGTATGTAGAGCAGTATGTCAACAGCGGGACCTAAAATCACTCCCTGTGGTACTCCAATAATAATTTATAGATTTTACTATAAATAACTGTTTTTTCTGATATAATTGAGAAATTGTAAATAATATATTACCACAGAAGTCAACACACCATCGTACTTTGAGACAGACGATGTTAAATAAAAAAAGTACCATATCGATTACGGGACACAAGTAATATCCTTGTGGGACTCCCAATTAGAGTTTAAAGATTTTGATCAAAATAAATTGAATTTGTTGCCATTGTTGAGAAATTGTTAAAATTGTAAATATATTATTGCCACAGAAGTCGACACTTTCATACAATATACTCTGAGAGAGACTATGTCAAAATATATCATAGATACAAAAGATACTCCTAATATATTATTTAAGAACAGATGGACATATCAGGCACTGATTGTTTTAGAGTATTGAACTAGGTATATTTTAATAAACTTATGTAATGGCAAGGACATGAACAACGTACGCTCTATTTTAGACGACTAATGAAACAAACATTAGTATTATTTTAACATCATTATCAATTATTATAAATTTATGGTATTTCGGTAAATTGTTTATCGATTTGTTACAATAATTTCGAATCTAAAATAGAGGCACTTTTCCTTTTGGTTTTCTGACAATTCAATAAACCATCATAATATAGCAATAACTGCTCGAAGAATCTGTCATTAATAATTGTTCTTTTATATTTTGGAGGTACACAGTCCAAAGGAAATTTATGAGCGAATACAAAATGTGCCGAAGATTTTTTAACATGAGTATGCTTTAAAAACACATACAGATTCCGAAAATTTTCCACATAGTAGGTAGTTAAGGTTTGTTGTAATAATTGCACTATAAAGTTTTGTACAATTATCTGTTCTTATGTCAACGGGGGTTATGTATATGAGTCGTGAGGTGTTTGGAAAGATAATCTGCCCTCGCGAAACACTTGCCGCAGGCTTCACAATGATAAGGTCTCTCGCCAGTGTGGATTCGAAGATGTCTGGTGAGATCACTCTTACCTCCAAACGCCCGTCCACAGAACAGACAAACAAATGGGCGTTCACCAGTATGCTTCCTAACATGAAGCTTCAAATTCTCTTTAGATCTCACACATTTCCCACAGAAAGGACAAGCGAAACGACGCTCTCTTTGCCTATCTAAAGGTTCACCTCGTAGATAACTTAATAATGAAGCTTCAGATGCAGGACCCATTAAGGATTCCCTGGACACAACACTTAATGTGGATTCTTGAGTATGTTCGCGACTAAGATCACTGATGGTATCTAGGTGCATACTAGTACTGCTTCCTGCACCAGAGTCAATGACAGAGCTATCAGCTAATGAGCTAACATTTGCGAAGGATGTTTCAGGTTTATCTGGGATACTGGCAATGCTGGGTGAACTAGATTTAGGAGTCTGTTGTTTCTCACTTTCGCCTTCAGCTGTCGCAGTTTCTGATATATTTGTAGGTGCTAATGAGTCGACAGTGTCGTCTTGATCAATATCTTCCATTTCTTCAGAGCGAGTCCTTCTAGATTCTGTTTCTGAGTCATCGGCATCAGTAACAGAGAGATCTCTTCTGTATCTCGATATTGACAGATCGATTTCACCACAGCGTCCTACAAGAACATCATTAGTACTGGATACATGGTCGCTTGGTTCACGGGAGCGATGCTCTCCAGTTTTACCGTGAAGACGTTCCAAAGCATGATTGAGTCTATGCTTCTTGAATGATTTGAGATAACGGAACTGCATCCCACAGACATCACAGGTGAACAATTTGTCTGCAGGTAGGCGAGCACGATGATTTTGTTCACGATGTTTGACGTAAGCTGATCTATAGCGATAACTTTGACCGCATTGTTCACAAACAAACGGCTTTTCATCAGGACCTGGAGGATGCTGAAGAGCTGCGTGACGTTCGAGGAGCCATGCCGAAGGGAAGGCTGCGAAACAAGCTGGACAGCGATGAGGTAGTGGCGCGGGAGGATCATCCAGGAATGGACGATGTAAAGTTGGTGGAGGTAGCAATTGGTGTAGAGCACGACGTTGTAGCATGGCTAAGAGAGCAGCGGGCCAACCAAGAGGAGTTCCGCTCCTACTGGAACCAGGAGAACTGTCCAACACAAGCTGCAAACAATCATATCAATAAAACAACAGTTTAAAACATTTTTATGAAATATGTAGAACTTTAAACGTACCTGTAACAGTCCTTTGGTGTTAAAACCATGCATCAGATATTGGATTATTAGAAAAAAGTACAATTTTGTGGTTTGTATAGCATTTATTTGTCAAAATTGTATCTTTACAGCTATGATATGCACGTATTTGTTTCAAAGGTGTAGTACATAGATGTAAAATGGTTGAAGAAAATTAAAAATAATTATACAATAAATTGAAACACATGTAAAACAATCAATTTTTGAAGCAGTTTACACAAAATGTATTTTTTTATTCTTAGCTAACAATTTGTTTCTGCGTAGAATTTTTTCGCAAAGTGGTTTGTGTAAAGAATAAATAAATGAATTATTAGGGCGCTTGGTTAATTTTTTAATGATTAGAAAAAAATGCATCTTGTTAGCAATCAAGTTTCGAAAAAAATAATGACAAAAATATTTGTATTTGTCACAGAAAAAAAAAGATAATAAAATGTATTAATATCACTCCGTTTCGATATGTACATTTGAAAAAATTAGAACACTAAATCAAATTAATTCAGAATATGTCAACGATAACAGAAAATGACAGGGGAAAAATTGCCATAAGTAAAAAATGATTTAAAAGAGAAGGTTGTTACAAAAAATACAGCTGCTTTTAACAGTGAATACAAAAAAAAATTGAAAAAGGGAAACATTTTAATTTTTGTGCACGCATTTTTTTTAATTAACCTTTAAGAGTGTTTACATAAAAATAAATAAATTTAAATGACAATAATAATAATAATTAAAAATATGTATAACAAAAAGGAACATATAATATTTGTATTAAAAAACAATCGACAGATACAATAGTTTATGCCATATTTTTTTTATTTATCCGTTGTTTCGCTTTTGTTTTTTTTTTTTTCAATTATCTTTTTATTTTTATTATTTACTTCCAGATATTGTTACGCGTAAAAAATATCCCATAAGCGTTGTATCTGCAATTGCTTTTTTTCGTTAAAATAATTACCTATTTTTAATGGAAATATTTAAAAATATATAAATTAGGTATATTAAATAAATCAACATTATCTTGCTTTATGTTTGCATATTATTATGTATGATACAAAAATTAACAATTAGTTACATAAGAAAAAAATATATAAATAAAACTTCATTCTGTATACATTTGTTTTGAGGTGTATTTTACACATTGTTAAAAGTTCATTTACAATTTATTACAGAAACTTCTTTTACATTTATAGCGGAAATCACATTTACGCTTCATAACAGAAATTTCTTTCGTTACAATTTTATTATGGAAATTTTATTTGCAGAAGAATTTTTTTAAGTTCATTGTAAAATTACTTTTTACAGTTCAATACATAAATTTCTTTTTGTACATTTTATAACAGAAAATTGTTATATTTAAAGATGAATAAAATGGTAAATTAATTCGTGTGATTCAAAGGAAGGAACAACAAGTGAGAAAGAAAAGGAAGATAATAACCTATGAACTTTTTGTATTAAGACATTCGTTCTATTTAAAGATGAAATGAGAAATTTAAATTCAATATCACCAGTCGGGTAGAAAACTTCTCTTGTAGATACAATTTTACAATACATTTCAAGAACAACGAAACAATTAAATTTATAATATAAACTTAACTAGCATGTATTTCTTATTTATTTATTTATTTTCATGTTAGATAATTTTCAATAATTTTGAAAGAAAGGTACCAAATATTGCTTTTCTGTATTATCGTAATCTAGAGTACTTTTTTTTTATTTAATTAATTTATAAGTACAAATAATGTCCTAAAGGTTTTTATAAATCAAATTTTACCAAAAAAACTGAATAACAATTTGATTATTTTTTAAAAATCATGTTGACACATTTTTTTCTTTTTTTGAATTTACGAGATAGCTGCGATAACTAAAAAAATAGGTACATTTTAATCATGTATAAAATATTTTAAATACTATTTAAAAAAACACAACAGATATTGGACAAAATAATTTTACTATCATACCATTTAACAATTACTTTAACAATACTGAACGCGAAAGAGATCAAAGGGCATAATTATTAATTGATTTTAAAAATCATCTTTAATTTTTTATCGAATTAATTTTGTTTCCCATATTACCAGCCATTATTTTGTGACCCAATATCTACATTTACAATTTTCACGAACAATAAATATTAACATTTCAATTAATTTTACTGTGAATTACATTTTTTTAATTCTACATTCAATTTTTAACGTGAAAGATGAAGTTTAGTAAAAATAAGTGATGCTAGGAAGTTAAAGAGTTCTACGGATGAAATATTTTTAAATTAAGGAGAATTAAAATATTTAAGAAAAAGTCAGCAAAAAAATTATGTATGTGTAATTTATTCAAATGGCGAAAAAATAGAGTTTATTATCAACTATACACTTTTAATTGATAAAACACGCTACTGCGATTTCAACGCTCTCCTGTTAAAACCGCGGTAGCGTGTTTTACCAATCACGTGACTTGGTTGATAAATGATAATAAATTGTTTAAAACTGAAATTTGTAAAAAATCTGGCTATTGTTTGTTTCTTTATTGTAGAAATCTGTAAAAATATAAAATAAGTTCTTCTGCCATATCATATCTCATAACTTTACAATTTTTTGTCGTATTTTTTTTACAATTTAATTAGTAATTTTACTGAATGTGATTAAATTTCGCTACTTAAGTTTTATAAACGTGTTTTGCAGCCTTCGTACGTCAAGTCTTTATTCATGCATTAGGCACTCTAAATTACATATTGTGGTCGCGATATTTTTTTTATTTATTAATTATATTTTTTTAATATGTATTTTTAAAAATTGCACTACGTTCATTCATTACATAATCGTGATATTTAAGAAAAAGAAATCGTGTGCAAACAGAGTTATGTGTGTACTTTACACATCAACAAAATATGAAACACAAAAATATTTTTGTCTAAGAGAAATTAAAAACAGTGTCAACTATTTTTCCAACAGGCAAGTTTATTTTATACAGAGTGCCTAGTAAAAAGCAAATGTAGTAATTATAGTTTTAATATTATATCAGCACTTCAAAAATTCATTTTTATCGCAATAATTAAAACAGTAATCTAAAAAACAGTGTTTGTCACCTTGGTGAAAGAAGAAGCCAAGCTGTCACCTTGGTGAAAACGTCATAATTGAATACTATTTGGAAAAGAAACAGTGTTTTATATTACAAATTAATTATTTTGTAAATTATGGCATTATTTAAGCCGGCTAGGGTATAAAAAACACAGTTTTATATTTTGTATGTGAGAAAAAAAAATTAACTCAAGTATGCATAATGCATATAAAAACACTTAAATTTGCATGAGGTAAACAAATTTATATTACAGTTTTATAAGCTGAAGGGGGAATAAAAAAACACTGTTTCATATTTTGTTTGAAGTGCACATTACAAGAAAACTCTGTTTAAAGCATTTTCTAGATTTATTACAATATATAGAGATATTTCATATATTTATAATAATCACTATAAATAAATAGATATAACTTCGGAGGCAGGTGAAAAAGACAGCACTAAGTGCCAAAATAATTTGAAAAAATGTACAATAATTTATAATAATTATTATCATATATAAATGTTTACATTTGAATCACTGCACTTCGTCACCTAGAGAATAAAAAGGATCTAACTGTCAAGACCAAAACGTTTGGAAAATGAGACCAAAAAATCTTATTAATCTCGTTAGTTACAAAACTATTCCAATTTAAGGTATTTTTAAAATTGTAATAAAAAATTACGAGGGGTAGAATCTCAAAATTGGCTAGTTAGATAGAACCTTTTTATTCTCAGGCGACGATTCGTTATAGGGTTGATAACAGATTCTATTATTGTGACATGTATTGTATTTTATTACAATTATTACTAAACATTATTTGTAATAATATGTAATAATATGCATTGTATGCGTTGATAAGGGTATACCTAAAAATATACTATATATTTTTCTATATACATTGTACAATACATATAAATATATCTATTTCATTATCTAATTATAAATAGTATCTCTGGAACTTAGGAAACAAAATAGTACTTTTATTATTATTATTATTATTTTCATTTAAACACGTGTCACTATGTACTTTTAAATCAATTATTATTTATTATTATCCTCATAAAACTATCTGTAATAAAAACTGGTACAAATGATTATACATAATTACTAATTATGTCATTCTTTATTATTTTTTATTTTATTATAATTAATTATTTAGTTATTGCTATGTTTATTGTGTAAATATTTAATATCTTTTCTTTTTTTCTTCTTAAAATAAGGAGAGGAACATTAATAAGGTGTCTGTAAAATCTACAACAAAAAATTATGTTTGGTTGGTTGGCGATTTGCGTGTTAGGTAATTTTTGAGTGCAGTCCTTCAAATAGAAACATTACAACAAGAATATTAAAAACAGTACGTTAAAAACAATTGGATTATTTTAAAAACATTAATGACACTCTTTTTTATCGTTGAGATGGACAAAATCTGATTTTCAATCTGAATTTCTTACCCAACGCTTCTTCATACGACACCACACATACGCTTTACACCTTTTTGTCTCTGGAGAAGGCTGATCAAATGTGGTACAGAATCGCAATGTTATTTAGTTTACATAATTACTTAAAGTTTCAGAGTTTCTGCAAATTAATTAAAATTTGATTTCAAGATTTGAAAAAAAAAATTTTTAATTTAAATTGAATGGTGACGAAACGTACTTTCTAAAATGGAACATTTTCAAAAAATATAATAGGCATTATGTTTCAAAAAGAGAACTCTTCAGAATCATAAAAAATGTAAGTCCTTTTACAAGATTATTTAAAAAATCTGGTGAATGTTACTTAAGTGTAAAGTGATCACATTAAGCCAGCCGACCATCAGTCATAAGTCTGATGGAAGGTTCATTATTTGTTATGTATCTGTTGAGATATAACTACTTGTAAGTTCATCTGTTTATGGGAACTAAATATTTTGATTTTCTATTTAATGTTACCAGTATGAAAAATTAAAAAAAAATTGGGTGATTTTATATTTTAAGGTACACTCAGAACCAACCATTGTGCATAATATAATAATAATAATCATAAAATTTATGTAACAAATAACATTTATGTACACTGTTGTAAAATGTAAAATTGATTGAATAAGTACTACGAAAAAACAAAATGAAAAAATAATGTCTTTTTAAGCATTATGTTGCATACAACCGTTAACAAAACAATGAATTATAGTAAAAAATATGTTTTAGCAAATACCATATTCAAAATAGGTATTAGAACGCCGTTCGTTTGTTTTCAATATAATATTGTTTCAGTTTTGAACTATTTTATAAGGGACAACCCTCTTTTCCATTGGTTGTCTTTTTCTGTTCTGTTCTGTTTTTTTTTTTTCAGAGATTCAAAACTGTTCCACATTTAAAATTTTAAATTGTTTTATTACAAACAAGTTTAATTAGTAATCTTTATTAGTAGAATGTCTTTCAAATTTACTGTTTTTAGACATGTAACTGTTTCATACTATTTTTAGTCAAGCAACTGTTTCATACTATTTTTAGTCAAGTACCTGTTTTGAATTTTACTAAATTTTGGACACTCGACTGCTTTAAAAATTTTATATCACCTTTTATAAATCAGATCGTTTCAGAAATATCATTTTTCTGATGATTGTCACTTATTTTGAATATTGTAAATGCTAAGTCATATTTTTTTTAATTAAGTGTTGAAAATTACTATTTTAAACTTACATAAAAAGATTTGAAACGTAATGGAATGTTGGTGATATACTTAATTAAAAATTAAGTTTACAAAATAAACATAATAGTATTTTGAAAACACTGTTTTTAGTTAAAGAGTAAAGTGAACGTTTGTCAGAGTTTCCTAAACAATTATCGTCCCAGTGCCCCTCCAAAACTGCTATAAAATTAAACTGAGTTCCTCTAAATATTTTTTTTTTCAAAAACATTCCTCTATTTCAATTTTTTTGCAAAAGTTCATACGATGACACGTTAGCGAATTTTTTTTTATCACAATTTTGTGTAACATTTTTTTTTAGAAAATTTAAAATGCTACAAAATTTTGAAATGATACGCACATTTTAATCAACCTGCCGAAATTCTATTTTTTTTTTACTATAAAGCCAGAAAAATAGATTTCATCTACTGATTTTTTTATCTGGGTGCGAACCTATTTCGGAAAGCTCTGATATGTTTAATTCGTCTAAAGATACTAAAATTTTCACCTAAAATCGTATAATTTTTTTATTTTACGTATATGTTTACTTCATTGCATATTTAAAAAAACTCATGAATGAACAAATGAGAAAACAAAACGACAATGATGAAGATTACTTTTCAAAAACAAACAAATTATACTCGTAAACAATTTAGCGTTGAGCCTTAGCACAATTAATTTTATTAAAAAGAGACCATAAAAAAACAGCCATAACTCGCGAAATTCTTAACAAATAAAAATGTCTTATTTTAGTAAAGTAGGTATACCATTTTTTATACAAGTAAATCACATTTTGAGATCTCAACCTTAGATTTTTATGTGTTTTTCTCAGAACCGCCCGTTCCTTGACTAAATTTATTCTACTCCCAGATGTAACGTTCTTAAAATCACTATCACAGCACACTAAAAATACCGTATTTTCTAAACCTTACACTTACACAACAATCGCGAATTTCATTCCTAAAATTTATATTTTTTTTTTCAAATAAATATTTAAAATTTTGGACCCACATTATCAACGTATAACCAATATAAAAATCTACACGTACCACAATACTGTGTCACAATCGAATCGCCATTTTATTTATTTTTTACCCAGCAGGCGAGTGATTTGTGAAGACTACTAGACTAATACTAGTGAAAAAGTTATTTTCCTACTAATACATGACAAAATTTCCTTCAAATTTGCTCCAAATGAATATTAATGGAGCTAGTGAATACCAATTTACGTTTTATTTTATATTTTAGTTTTTAACTGTTAACTTTGTAATAGTGCATTTTAACGTATAAGTTATCATACTTGTAAGTCATCTTGTAGAAAATTAAATTTGCTACAAAATTCAAATACAATAATTCATATTGGGCTCGAAACAACAAAGTAGGACCAAACATTTTCTAATTTCACAAACCATCCGAAAATGTATGGAGAATAGCAGGCCTAGTAAGCCTTATGCCGAATTTTATCTACTCATATTGTATACATAAGGGATGAAGGATTTTTTTAGCTAAGATTTTTCACGACCTGTAGAAAAAGTGGCTTCTTAATGTTGATGTTGTTGTAGCTGCAACTAGTATTTTTTTTTTAAATAAATAAAAAACATATACGATTATGACACTTTGTAATGTAGTGGGTGAAGATTTCATCAAAGATATGACTTTATTATATTAAATATATAATTTTATATATAAAATTGTTTTTCGTTGTTTCAAATTTCTTTTTACCCTCATATATTTTTTCAGACTAGATTCTCTTGAATACGTCCATAAAAAATATCGAATAGAACATAATATTTCAAATCAATTGCCGTTCTTTTTTTTAAATATACAATGAAGTAAACATATTTTATACAATTAGAATATTATAGTCACCGTAAATTGGATTCTATAGACTGATTGCTAACGCTTTTTAGACAAATATATTTTTTACAATAATACTAGTTTTTTGCAAGGATTTTAGAGAGTTTCATTGGTTATTTGACATTGATTTATTTGACAATATGCATTGGATGATTTGACATTTGAAATTGGCTGATTTGACTAGAGAACCTATATAAATGTAGGAAGACTTAACGGATAAAGCCATAGACAAAAATTTACTGCCACCATTTTCGCTTCTAGCATTTCCGCTGGGTATACGCCATTTCATCTCGATGTAAAGTACGTTAATTTACCATTTAATTACATAGGTTATATTCCTAAGGTAATTTCCACACTGATTATACATAATGAGTCGCAAAAATCACTGAAATATCTCCAGGTTTCATGCAATTGTGGATAACCAATATGACACGCAATCATATGTTCGTAGCTTCAATTGCGTCCACCATAGATTTGTCATAGATATAGAAGGGGCTCAATGTTCAATAGTTCTTCCCACCTTTATATAGTTCCTTATATTTGACAGTATTCATTGGTTGATTTGACAATATTTAATGGTTGAATTTTGACTGGGACCTATTCACCCAAATACGTCAAAGTATTTTGGAAATTCGTTTTTATAAGAGAAAATGGCAAAAAATGCTAGTATTACCGTAAAAAAGTTGTAAGTCCTAATCAAACGATTTTTTAAAATATTACCATCTACCCTACATAATAATTCCCAGTAAGTCACAGTAAATTACAAATTTTGGGATTGTTTCTATAATATATATAATTTTGTTTAATTTTCATTACCTAAATTTTTACAATAACAGTTAAATTTTTGATACGAAAATTCTCTACAAATCGTGTTTTACACATTTTTTTAAATTTAATTTTTACTATATACATATATAACAGAATTATTTGACAAATAAAAGAAATGTTCACCAGCATTTTACACCATTAAAAAAACGTCTTTCTAGTGCCAACTTGAATATGTGTCGTCGAGTTTGTGTTCAAAGATTATAACTATACAAAAAAAAAAATACAGAAAAAAAAAACATTTAAAAAGTGAAGTTTTAACACTGTGTGCATCAATCATAGACTTTTATATTAAGTACTTAGATGGCATACTCAATGCTAGTAGTGAAGTAAACTGGTGCCCACAAACTGTCAAATCGTATGAAGAATTTCGACATTTCGTGGGCAAGGTTTGCGCAATTTTGTTCTAGTTTCAAAACTGTATTAGTTTTAACGCTATTTAGGAATTGCGCGATAGTTTTAAAGATGTTTCAGTGTTAATTATTGATATCTTGTTAATAGTGTGAGTTTTGCAACTCTAAAATACCAAAAAAGTGCCGAGCGTTAAATTGCGCCACTTCCTTTCTATTGAAAATACACGGAGTCAGACTAAATATAAAAGTCTATGCCATCAATTGTATGTTTCTACATAATAATCAATAAGTTTTTTTTTTTATAATAATTATAAATAAATATAACGTTTTATTTATTTTAATATAACTATAATAAGAAGTATAATGAACTTGGTTCAACTAACTAAAACCTACTAAATAATTAAATTATTTTATTACATTATAATAATTAATATTAATAAATTAAAATTCTACACAGCTTATATAAAAATATTTTATTTTTTACAAACAAGGAACAATAAAACTCACAATACAGTATTATTCTTATTAAAAATAATGTTTAGGAAATGATTAAAAAGGATGAATCCCGCATGTTAAATATAATAAAATTTGACAGGTCTGTGTGTCATATATTGTGCGAACAAAACCTAGAGGGCGCTGATAGTAGGTTTTTAGTTATTTGTTTTACGAAGCCTTACAATTTGTTTGTATTACGATCCCTTACGTATGAATTAATACATGAAAATGAGCCTAACTTGGTAATTCAATAAGTGTAGGTTCAGTTTAATTACGTATATCCCAATGCGGTAAAACTAATGGCCTAGGCGTCTGCCCTCTAGCAGCAGTTCCCTGAACTAATTAACGTCTCATGTTTGACTCTCGATATAAATATGACAAGAAAGTTGTAGGATTTCTTTAATAGTTTAACAATGTCTTGCAGAAAGGTTATGAATATTATTTATCAGTTGATTAAGCAAATATTTATTAAACGAAAAATGCCAATCAGTTTTAATAAATGTCTTACTAAATAAAGACGAAATCAATATTTTTTATCAATAAAGTACGTTATTCTAAATATCTTTTGTCAAAAAGTAACATCAGAATTTGTTTTACTTAGTGAGTATTTCAATAATAATCAAACAAAAAAATAAATAAATAAAATCTGCCAATTTGTGCAAATTGAGCTAAGAACGTGGAAATGTTCCTATTGTAAAACTACACGTTGTAAGGTATTAACATGGCAACAAAAGCAGCCATAACCCATATAAATATTTGATATAAAAAGTGTCTTGGTTTCAAATACAGCAATCTGCAATATATTGGTCGTGAACGAAAATTTATAAACTGTAAATTAAAATTTATAAACTAAAAATTAAAATTAATAAACTATGTATTATAACTTATAAACTGAAAATTAAAATTTATAAATATAAATTTGAGTGTGACGGAAGCTAAGAGTGTGTGTAAGGAATAAGGATAGGTATGTCTGGCGCTCTGTCCTCTCTGCCTACCCTGCAAGAGACGTGGCGTGAGGGTATAGTAGTAGTAGTGGTATAAATATAAGTTTGGTGAAAAGGAAAAGAAACTTTCGTATGATGAATTGAAATAATTCCTAAATAAAACAAAATACTGATGCATTTCGACAAAAGATTACGTATACATGTTGAAAAATTTAATTTTCCATTAAAAATTAACAAAAAAAAAAAACAATCATTAAATGTTGTCTTTACGACTAGAGACTGAACCTTGTCCCACTAGATGAGATCTTTCAACGTAATTAGCACTTAAATTTTAAATTTATCAATATAAAAAAAATAATAAACAAAGTATCACACGGTTAGAGAATATAAGGGGGGCAAAAATATTTACTTTAAAAAAAAGCACCAAAAAATACACAAAAATGAAATAAAAAAAATGTTAATAGATTAGCAGAAAGAAAATAAATTTAAAATGTAACATGGAATCAATTGTTAAAAAAAAAACTTTTACTATGTACTGTTATCACAATTATGACAAAAGTTGCGCTTAGGAATGACCGTAAAAAACATGTTTATTACTAAGCTATTAGCCTCTTTTTCAAATTACACAAACTCTCTTTTTTATATATTAAACCACACCCTTTTTGCATGCAGTCAACGCCCACTTTATTCAAGCTCTGCCCGTTACTCAGACTCTGCCAGCTTTGTGCAAACTCCGCCCACTTCATGCAAACTCCATCCACTTTGTTCAAACTCCGCCCACTTTATGCAAACTCCGCCCGCTTTCTTCGAACTCCGCCCACTTTATTAAAACTCCGCCCACTTTAAGCTCCTCCCAGTGAACTATAAACCTGATAATAATAAAAGTACGCAAATTTATCCGATGGAAAGAGGCGTTTCTATTTATGCTCTTATCTGACGATTTCTTCGGGCTATTTATCTAAAAATACACAACCTTACGTATAATTTTCTCACTTGTTTAGAATCCGCGTGCTAAACCTATTTGTCAAAGCCTCTAAAACTCCCCCCCCCCTATATAATTTATGCAAGCCCATCCCTAATATCCAAAAGCCAACCCATTCTCCGCCCATTTATTTTTCTCTCAGGGATATCAACAATGATTGTACAATGAATAAATGGATAATCATAGTTAAATTTGCAGTTTTTTTGCACGTAAACATAGCTCATACAATATGCACATTCAGTGTAACGCGTCACTTATATTTTTGTTAAAGAAAAAGTATCCAAAATCCTCAATTACTTTCCATTGTTAATTTTTGAAGAAGACCGTCATTTATGCCGGGTTACAGCTGGTTGTATAATATGCCCGCGATAAAATCATTGTTATCTGTCGCTGATTACCCCATATTGGGGAAACCGTGATGGTATATAGATTTTTTTAATGAAGGTGGGTTTTTTCGCAATAAACGAAACACTTTTTGATAAGCTTGTGTCGTGAAGTGAAGTAAGTCAGCATTAGGAATCGAGCCACCCAACGCCCAGATCAAATAATTGTTGTGTAAAAGTTTCAAGGTGTCGTGTAAATTAGTTCGTACTTCCAACACCAGATGGAGCGTGAATCTCAAAAAATATGACAAATGTCACTAACCCAAAATGGCGATTAAAGATTTCGATACTTTTTCTGCACAAAACTGAAAAACTGTTAATATAAGATTTAACATAAACAGTATTTATTCACCTTAAGATAATTTAATAATTAATAATATAAATGGTCAGATCACAGTTTTAGCATATTATTATTTTTCTATTTATTTATTATTATTTTACAATAACACGCTATTAATTATTATTACAATAATCACTCACGTTTCTTTCTTTTTACTCAATCAACAACAAACTAAAAATAATCTTTAAGATTAAACAAAAAAAATCGGTATTTGAAATAGTTAATTGAAGTAATATTAAAAAATAAAATATTGAAAGTGATTATGCATACATATATAATATATTAAAATTCTTGCAATAAGTATGGAATTTCACAGAAACTTCACACTAAAAGTTACTATTGTATTTCTTTATAAAGTCATCGAGCACAGTTTTACTGTTTTTTTCTGTTTCACTGGAATATTGTAACAAGGGACGATTCATTTCCTTTTTAAATGATTTCCTTTGTAGTACATTGTGTTTAGCCCTAGTGAGGACTTTCCTCCTCCGTGTCCAAAGGACTCGGCGATAGGAATTTTCTGACATATTTTGGATAGTGTGTCTTTTCGTGCGCTTTCAAAATCGTGGATCTTGAAAATGTCTTTCCGCAAAGTGAACACCGGAACGGCCTTTCCCCTAAAATTATAAACAAGAAAATGTTAAAAAAACACGCTTATATCAACGCTTTAAATACTTTGAAAAATGGTTTATTTCAATTCAAATTTCAATTGCAAAGTTCCATTCGCACGAATTCGCAAGTAGCGAATAAATCAAGTTTGGTCAAATAAATTCGGCTAACTCTTTATTTCTTTCTTTTCACTACAAACTTCAATCTCAAAAAAGATCCATTTGCACTATGCCAATAACTTAGTCAAGCAGCAGCGCTCATTGAACGAGCTTGGTCAATGCAACTTGACTAACCTTTCATTTCTCTCTTTTTAATACAAACTTCAGCTTCAACAAAGCTGCATTCGCACTATGCTAATAACTTAGTCAAGCAGCAGCGCTCATTGAACGGGCATGGTCACAGAAACTTGACAAAATTTCCCTTTCTTTCTTTTCAACACAAACTTAATCTCAACAAAACTTCATTCACACTGTGCTATTAATTGAGTCAAGTAGCAGTGGTTATTGAACGAGCTTGGTCAATGAAACTTGAGTAACTTTTCTTTTTAATTAAATGGTACATTTGATTGATATATAAATGAATGTTTACATACCCGTATGAACTCTACAGTGGTCTTTCATATGGTGCCTCAACTTGAATGCTTTCCCGCAGAATTCACATTTGAACGGTCTGTCTCCAGTATGGGCGGGGAGGTGGGCTATCAATGAACCAACATCGGGAAAACTCTTCCCACAAAACTTGCAAAGTACAACATTCCCTCCTGGTTCCACGGAAACTAATTCAACATCTAGAGGAGATTCTTCCATACCCATTACACCACCTCCTAATCCACTAGGCACACTTCCACTTAATGACAAGGGCGGTAATGCTCTTCCCATGACGGCCTCACGATACTTCAATGTCTCCAACGAATGGCTCAAGATGTGTCTAGTAAGCTTGCTTTGATGAGGGAAGCCTACCCCGCAGTACATGCAAGGGTAAACTCTCCCATCACCCCCGCTGTCAAATGACTCCTGCAACCAACAAAAAAGAACATCAACTTCTTTGCCGTGTTCGTCCTTTACCATTATTTGATGGACGAATTTCAATTAAAAAAGGGTTCTTAAAACTTTTTTCTACTTCTAATAAAAGTGATATCGTTTATTAGATATTATATTTTGTAAAAAAAGATAATACAGAACAGATATAATGTGTATTTTTTCTAAGTATATATAAGTTTCTTTTCGTTGCATTTTTTTTTTGGAAGAAGTTGACGCTCATTTTTGTTTGGCGTAGGATGCTGTTGTCTCATAATATAATAATAAAAATAATTACGACAATGTTCCCGATAGTGTATCCGATATAAAAAAAAAAAAAAATAGTTTTGTTCATTTCCGTGACGCATCGGTTTATATTCATATGACCGGCGCGTGTTGTATATATGTTTTTTTGAAATTTATAAAGAAAACAGAAATAATTCAATATTATACATATACGTGTAAAATATATATATGAATATATATAAAAACAATCATGGCCAAAAAAACGAAGGTCAACTTCTTGACAGCAAGGCATATATATAATATATATATAGATATATATGGAAGGTACGTTATAGCATAGCACATCGACACAGCATGCAATAATATCAATAATGGTACATAACAATTATTAAAATATTATATTTTTACGTAATCCTAAATTCCTTTTATTTCTAAACATATTGTTTATCGAAATTCTCACGAGAATTCACTAAATATTATTATTATTTATCATGAAATAAAACACTTTATTTTACTTCTACTGTTTTTTATATGTCGTCATCTAAAATAACAAAGTTCAAACTATGCTAATAATTTAGTCAAGTAACAAGTAACGAGTTTGTCAAAGAAACTTCACTAGCATTTCTTTGGTCAGACATATCGTCATTCTAAAGTACATAACATGGTTTTTACTATTCTAATTTAGTCAAGTAGAAAGAAACGATTTTGTCAAAGAAACTTGACTAACATTTCTTCGGTCAGACATGACATCATCTAAAAATAAAAAGGATCTAACTATGCTAATAATTTAGTCAAGTAAACAAGTTTTAATGAATAAATTTAACTAACTTTTCATTTCGTCAATTGAAAATAACAAGTTTTAAGAATATGTAGAGATTTCGAATTTTTGCGTGTAAATATGTTTAACGAACAAAATCTATAAGCTAATTAACAAAAGCCCCCAAAAATTGGGTAGTTTTGTAAATAACGAGACTATAAACTTTGACGTCATTTATATCAACATTTCGGTCTCGTCAGTTAGAACCTTGATATTGTCAGGTGATGATATATAGATTAACATTAACTGTAGTGACTATTCATCACACAACAGTTAATGTTAATTTATATTAAAAACAGTTGAAGTATAACAGTGTTTTACTAAAAAAAATATATAGACAAGTAAACGCGTTCAATATGGTATTTTATAAAAGAAAAAATTGGTCAATAGACAATTTAATAAATAAAAAGTAGGTACATTTATAAACAGAAAAATAGCCATGATTTTTAAGACTTCAACTAGGTGCGTAAAATTAATTCATGATTTAGTCATTTTCTTTTATAAAAATTAGCATTGACAAATTGGGTTTAATAAAAACCTAGACTAATGATATAATTTTATCATTTTTCCAAAATACTCGTGAGTGCAACTTCACATCCCTAATAGGTATACGTGCAAAATAAATTTCCAAAAATTAAATTAAAATAACTTCGATAATTCAAGATTTTTTTATTATCGAGTGCGTTTTTAAGAATTTTAATTGTAAATTAATTATTTAATTACATTACTGACACAATAATTCTTAAATTATGTAATTTAGTAATTAATTAGCATGCACTAAAATTATAATTAGGAGCACTACTCAAACTAAACAAAAGCACAAAAACAATAAAAAAATCAACAGTAAAACACATGCATTAAATTAAAATAAAAACTTGTCAAATAAGGCAACATTATTGTTATCCATCAACTTCAGGAAGACACCTGCGAGTGTGGTGCTGTAAAGGATCACAGTCACCCGTTTACATGTCTCCAAACAGGAGTGGCATGCACGCCCGAGGATGCATTACTGGCGAAAACCAGGAGTGTTCGGGTGGCCGAACATTGGAGTTACAAGATTTGATAGTGTTCCGGACACGGAAAGTAAGTAAGTATCAACTCCAGGCTATCATACATTTTGCAGACAATATACAATTCACTAAGGAACGTTTGGAGTGAGATTTCGGCCAGAAAATGCTCAGACAGGACATCTCTACAATATATTGCCACTTGGCACAAAAAAAGTGGGTAATTTTAGATAAATTGAACTGATCGGTGATGAGAACTGAGAATGATGGCGAAAAATAGTCAGTTTTAGAAAGGACAGTCTCAACAGTAAAGGAAGGAGTTCGATCAGGTTTAATGAGGTGCTGAAATGGAGGTGCCCAGCGGCATTCCACAGGGATCATATTTGGGCCCAATATACTGTTCAATATATTAATCGAAAAATGACTCTATTTTGCAATGCAACTCGTTGTAATTTGACAAGTTTTTTGCAGTAAAAATAACAGTATAAAACAGTATAAACGAATACAGTACTCACAGGTTCTTGTAAAGGATGCCTATATTCGGACGAACTCTCTCCGCCACTTTTGTCTTCCGGCAGCCGATTCCAGTCAACCTCTTTCTTTAACGACTGCAAAAAGAACACAATTTTAAATAGAAATGATACCTTAGAATATATCTACTTCAAAAACATTTTCAGGAGGGAAAGGCTGGTATCCTGAAGGAGGCTAGGTTGTGACGAGATTTCGGGGATTTCGGCAATCTATGAACCTCTGTTGAAACTCATTACGGTGTACTTAATTAGAAAAATTAACTGAACAAAAAAGAACTTAAGTTGGCCATGAGAACCTAAACCATCTGAATCAAACATGACCACAGTGACATTCAACATAGTGGAACATTCATTTACAGTTGTCTCTTGACCACTCCAATAGCTGAACTGTCAAATTGTAGGAGTTTACTTTAAAGTTCTTTCCAATAGTGAAGAAATGGGTATTACCAATGGAACTTGCTGCACTGGAGGTAGTCCTGATGGTCCCGCGATGGGCTCTCCGCTTATACTCCGTAAACTCCCAAGACCAAGCCTCAATTCCAAAGGATTCGGAGTTAACATACTAGGAGTATTATTATTCACGTTTATACTCATATTTAAACCTGAAAGAAAAGGAAATGTAAGAACATGAACACAAAAGTCAAGATTTGAAAGTAATATCTGAAAAACTTAGGCTCCTCAAACAGGGTGTCCGGTAAGTTCGTCTAAAATCAATTCGTCTAATTAACAATTCGTCTAAAATCAATTCGGCTGAATTCAATTTGCCTAACGATCAATTCGTCGATTTAAGACGAATTGAATTTAGACGAATTATTAATTAGAAGAATTGATAATTAGACTAATTGATTTTAGACCAATTGATTTAAGACGAATTGATTTTAGACGAACTTACCGTAAACCCTCAAACAGGAGAAGCAAAAAAATCTAATCTTTACCTAAATTATCACTATTTCCACAATTAGAGTGTACTGAGGACATCTCATCTTCAGGTGAGCTGGTCCACATGGGTTCGTCAGGGGGTTCTTCTTTCCCCCCTGGATCCCTCGTCGTCTGGTCCTGAGGGGCTTCCTGTTTCAGCTCGTGTTGTCTCGCTTCACTTTTCACCTCCTGTCTCGTTTCTTTCCCACCGGGATCACTCTCTTGTTCCGGTCTAACTTCGTGCATTGCTGAATCTTGTCTAGTGGTCTCTTGCCTTGTATCCAATTTTTGTTCAGTTCTCGTTTCAAATTTCTGTTCGTGCCGCGATTCATACTTTTGCTCATGTCTTGGTTCGTGTTTCATTAGTTCATATCTGTAATCGTGTCTAGGTCTTCTAATATGCATTAACGGTGACGCTCGCGGAGGACTTGGTTCCTCTCTGGTGAGTCGCTCAGTCTGATGCTCAGACGAACCCCTTGATGGGGTAAGGTCTTGGGGTTGGAATGGATCTACTTCACTTCCACCCACTTCTGATGTTTCCGCTCCTGAATTCAAATTAGTCATTTCGGCCAGGCCTTTCACCTAAAAAATAAAAATTTAAATAATCAAGAAAGGAAAGGACAATGCTAATTTAGTATGGGAAAAAAAGTCCGACATAAACGAAATGTAACGCAAAATGAGAGGTGATTAAATACTGCATAAGGATCATCATCGAAATCAATGGCTAAATGTGTAAAATACCTATTCGAAATTCAGGAGACACAGAGATTCTATAAATTCAGGAGTACGTATATATTGCAACCATCTTTTAAAATTATTATTTCTTAGTTCCAACCGTCAGTTGGGTAACCAAGGCTGATGAAGAAGAAGAAAAAGAGGATGGGCTACGCTTCAAACCGCAATTGTAACTGCTTAATGCTCCTTTAACAAATACAGTCATGTGACCCCTGTAAAACTACGAGTAGGTAATTCACACATGAAGCCATTGATTTCTATGATACGAGTACCACCTATGCAGTATTTAATTACTCATTTTTACCTATCATTTGAGTTACATTTCGTTTGCTCCGGACCTGAGTTATTTTTTAACATTCTGCTTAAATCTTGATTTTGAAACTCTGGATAAGTAACAGAGATTACCACATTTAGCCCTACATTGAAATCCAGAGGGAAGGAGATTACCTGAAGGCCCCCCAAACGATGGAGGGACAGCTGGGAGTCCACATCGCAAGAGGCAGCAGACTCTACACAAACAGGCCCAAGTGGCATTCGGTCAGTTTAAGAAGGAGAAGAAAAATGATAAGTAATGGTGATGTTGCCTACCTTAAGACTTTCAGCCGTTTTAAGAAGAGCGGAGAGTTGGCAGTACTGTACGTTGACCTCACCCTTGTACATGAACTCGACTAGGGTCCGCAGCTCTGCGAACTGCACGTCCTTTAGAATCACTATGGGGTGACGGGAAGGGTGATCCAGGAACAGAGATTGGAAGTAGGAGGAGCAAGCCGAAAGAACCACCTGAAAATCAAAATTTAAAAAGTCAATTCTAGATGCGCAAAGATTGGTGACACCATCACACAATATTCATTCATTCATTTCATTTTCATTTATTTAATATCCACAAAATATATAACAAAGTAAAAAATATAAGTAAGAAACAAGTATTGGATTTTATTGCCCCACTAGGCGAAAGCCTGTTCTGGGGCAATACTAACTACAATATAGTTCAAGGCTACATGTATGGAAAAAATAACAAAAACACTGGAGAACAAGCAATATAAATGATTCAAGAATGTTGTAGACTGATTGCGGTACAATGGTTGAGGATTAGTTAGTTAGGTCTGTTTATTATAATGCAATATGTTTATTAGGAGGTGTACAGCCGTGAGAGATCATCTAGTTGTCCATGAAAGGACACAGAAACAATGTGTGGTAGAAAAAGAAAACAATGTACGGAAAACGTGTGTGTGTGCGCGTCGAAATGTTTTGATAATATTGCATCTAATACAGAACTTATCCAAATGACATGAATTAAAAGGGGGAATTACAATTAACATTGTAGTGTTCTCACTGCTGGTTCATCTAGCTAGAAAGCACTACCGGGACTTTTTTCGACTCTCTCTTGTCGATTTCCTCACCGCTGAGGGTCGCGATCTCCAAACACCCGCTGCCTGACCAATCCTCGCCACGCAGCTCTGTCCTCGGCAAGATGCACTGCCCTGTAGATGGAGGGGGCAACAGTCTGCGTAACCTGCAGTCTGACTGAATCTATCGCAAAGGCGATCATCCTCTGGGTCTACTTCCCGGAGTATTTATTATGATTATCAGTTTCTCGAGACTATCTCCCCCTCTACGAGTGATGTGTCCAAAAATTGGAGCATTGTCCATATTATGACTGTATTTTTATTGGCTAATAGAGAATTTAAATTCAAGGCATGACACGGAGAGATGTGATACTTTGAATGATCTAATTTCTAGTTTGATTAGATTGAGAGTGGTTACCTTATGAGCCCTGATGGAAGCGCCCTCGGAGCAGGCCAAGGTGACGTCCACTAGGCTCTCGTCCTGCAGCAGCTGACTGAACACCCCCAGGAGGTTGCTTTGATGATTGTTCCACCTCAGGCAGTAGTGCTCACTTCCCATGTCTGAGCTAGCTCCCGCCGCTGAAAAGAAAAAAAAATATACCATTAATATAAATTTTAAACCAATAATTTTTTTAAACCAAGATTTTATGAATCCACCCACAACCTTGAACTTTTTTGTGGTCCTTCAACCGATACCCAACACGCTCCTGCGGTGCGCTTGGACTCCCTCATTCCGACGGCGTCTCCCATAAGACCCAACAGATTCAGAATTTTAAAAATGATATGACATGAGTTCTACTCGTGAAGAGCTGTTACGTGATTCTTAACATGGTGCTATGCGGTGACTGGATCATCTCGATCGCTCGGTGTCTCTCGAGACTTGAGCTGGACGAAATCTAACATACGATCTGAATTTCTTTTCCAACGCCCTTTCATACGATAGGTACCACACATGACCCAAATAACCCTTGGATTCCTTTAAAATGTGTGGTACAGAATCGAAATGTCACCTAGTTTACACGATTGGTGAAAGTGTAAGAGCTCTAGCTGGTCTGGAAATGAATTAAATTTGGAGACAACGAGAAGTGAAATTAAATTTACTCGTGTAATAAATAAAGATCAAAGATCAAAGCTATGTTGTTCTATCATCTCTGTCTTCCTCACAAGGGATCAGTGGCGTATATAGGGGGGGGGGCCGAGGGGGCCCGGGCCCCCCCCGAAATGTTGAACAGTTCTTTAAAAAACGTTATTTCAAAACATGAAAGTTACTCAAGTTCATCATTTCACCCATTATTCAAAAAAATTTCGCCTGCGGCGCTATTTTCTTGGTATTTTCTGCATGCAATATTAATACCAACCTAAGACACGACCATTTTCACGTACATTCTCGAAAAAATTTTGCCTGCGGCGCTATTATAATTTTTATACTGTACGTCTATCTTCAAATTTTTGTTGCCTCCACCCCCCCAAAGTCAAATATTATATTGGGCCCCCCCCGAAATGAAATCCTATATACGCCACTGCAAGGGATGCAGTATGATGACAGACATAAGACAATGTAATATTATAGATATTTAATTACCTTTACGATGACATTAAATAATATAAGTAAAATGTGTGAATTAATTTTATATGTACAATGTCAATATTATAACAATTGCAACAATGTTCATAGGTTTGCAATGAAATTATCATTGTAATAAAAATAAAACACGTACTTACTGTCTATATGTATGTTGTACAAATTTTTGCATAGATGTCGTCAATGTCGATAGGGCCAGTTAAAAAAAACGGAATCCAAGATTTATGTCTACCTATTTCAAAAGTGTGGGTATGATTGCATGAATATGACGGAAGAAAGGAGTGTGTGAAGGGCAGGGCAGCGTGGCGTCTTGTCCTTATTGGATACGTCAGGGGGCAACACAAATTTTAATACAAATAGCGCCGCAGGAGAAATGTTTTTGGGAGACTGAGTGAAAAAGGTCAAATAAATAACTAAATAAATATTTCAAATCCCACAACCCGTCCCTCCTGAACCCATCATCCCTCCCTTACCCTATCCCATCCCATCCCATTTACCATTCATATATATTTATATGTATAACATGTTTATCTATGTATGTATTTATGAATTCAATTATTGTTATGTATGTATTTGTGTATTCAGTTAAGGTACCCTCTTGGTACTGAATCTATAATTAGGTATATCTCATTTTTGTTTCTATCATGGGTTGGCTGGCAGAAATTGCGAAACGTTCACAAGTTATAAAACAAGACAACAGTAGTGTGCTAAAAGGCGGGGCTTACTGTAATCTTGCAGTTTCATTAAAGTTTCAGGACTATGCCAGGTATGAAAGCTGACTAACTGAATTTATGAAGGCTTAGGAACTGAAGCACGTGTAAGGCAATGAATATAAATAATACTTAACATATGTCATGATTATATCAGTCATATCTACATATAATATGCATCGGATATACAGGTGACCGATATACCTAATAAAAAATAAATAATAGTTTGGTAATAATTGTTTCTTATAGAATTGGGATCGAGATCTGCACTTTTTGCAGGTGGAAGACACTCAATAGACTCCGAGTGGGTGTCATACGATGCAAAAAGAACCCTGGAAAGGATGAGGACATCTCCTGAAGCTGTGGATCCAAGATGACGAACACCTCCTCGTCTGCCGAGATATGGCGGAGGGGTGTGATAAAGTGAAGGGTCAATGATAGTGTATTGGAGTGGGTTAGTCTAGTAAAGTAGCTAACAACCTCCGTGTGTTCTGTCGAGGAATCTTAAAGGGCGAAATAATAGAAGTCCCCATTTTCTAGAGGAGCTGCAAACAAACCCAAAGTCTCTCCTGCACAATTCACATTAAACTAAAAAGCTCGTGTCGTGAAGTGTAGAATACATCGACAGCACTAAGATTCGACTCCGGTACCTCCTGATTAGAAGTCCGCACTTCAACCAACCGCACTTACTCTAAAATAAATCCCAGCATGATGAATGAAATGAGTGTATGAATGAATGTGTTGTGTAATGTTCGTTGGAAGTTGGAACATAACAGCTGATCCAAGACTTTACGTTGCGTAGGCTGTCTTACATACGTATACACTGTACATCTAATTATAATAACTAATACTTACATAAAATGATCTATCTGTTAGAATTTTCGATAGATGGCGATGCTATTTCCATATATTTTTTAAATTAGGTACTCCAAAATTTAGACCTTCTAAAATAATGTTATTATACCTCATTTGGTCAAACAAACAGACTTATAAGTATTAATTTTTTTTCAAGACATATTAGTTACAGTATTTTCAAACAACGGTCGACCTTAAACAGGATTCGAACTGGCCACGGTAGATGCGGATACTTGCTCCATAAATGGGGCAAGAGAGACCATCCCCTTTGTGAATGTGGCCAGATCGAGACTGTTGACCATATAGTAGAGAGGTGTCCTGGCAAGAAGTTTGCAGGGGTTCTTGAGGAAATCCATAAGGTGACGCCAAGGGCAATAGATTACTTGCAGAATATTGACGCGGAGCTATTACTCCAAGACAACTTGTACAATGGTCGTGTGCAGACGAAAGAAGTTACAGTATTAAACTTATGAATAAATTATGCAAGAATCTGAAATTTTCTAAAAGTTCTTAAATGCACCTCCTTAAAGTTAATCGTATATTGCAATCTTTCTACTTCACCAACGAAATAAGCCGTCGCGAAACACGGGTAACTCAGCTAGTAACAAATACATCATACAAAAGTATGCCAAAGGGCGGACTTATTACAAAAGCATGAATGTCTTACAGTCAACCCGAGCTGCCGAGCGATTATTGCCCACGTAGTTACCACGCACATCCAAACTACAGTATCCATATGTAGGTATCTAATAGGAATTCAGATTATTTTTGGCAACGACTAGCTCTTGTTAAGGCGGCCGTGAAATATTAATTCGGCTATACAATGTTGTGCTGCTGTAGGTCTAGTGAAATATAGATCATGAGCGAAGTTCAACTGGTAATGTAGTCCTAAGCAAAACAAACAAAACGCATTAATCTACAAATATCTACTGGTTTAATTGCATTAACTTCACTGCACTTCACGACTCAAGCTTTTAACTTATACTTACGAAGTGTGCAGGAAAGAATTCGGGTTTGTAGGCTCTGATTCTTTCAACATTTTTTTAATGAATCTGGGTTTATCGAAATAAACCCAAAAACATATTTGTACACTTCACAGAAAGCTTAAAAGCTTGTGTTGTGAAGTGGAGTAAGTCGGGGATTGAACACGCGCCCACTGGATTAACAGTCAAGCACGTTACCAACCAGGCTACCGACCACCTACCACCATTGTCTTATAGTATGTTGCAAAAGGGCAGGCCACATTGCGAGACAGGGAAATGAGAAATGGGCACTCAGAATCCTACATGGCGACCATGGGAGAGCAGAAGACCTGTAGGACGACCCCAATAAATATGGGTAGATAAAGTAGTCCCAGTCGCAGAAAGAAACTGGTTGAGCAAAGTTCAAAGTAGAAGAAATTGGAAAATGTTAGAACTATCCAGCAGGTGAGGGACGGCTGAGCAAGAAGAAGAAGATGTTGCAAAACTGGAGATGCAAGCTAGATAGGTACCTAAAAACCAGCTGTTCTATCAATTCTTTACAAATTTTGAAAAAGGATAATGGGCGGAATTGGACTAAAAGCCTCCACTGACGAGACTATGGAAATGAAAGTAAGTACGGACTTAATTTATCGCTCTGGCAAAATATTATTAAATTCTGTCCCAGGAGAGTTTCGCTATTGTCATTTTTATCCCAAGTCCTTAGGAAAAAATACCTACTAAGTATATATTATGGCTCACCATTGTCCTTTAGCACTATTTTTAAAAATTGTCAGCTCTGGGCATAAAGCGATACGGAAATTTTAGAAATTTGTGAGTATAGGTACAATGTTTCATTTAACAGAGTTATGTAGTCTCTAAACCAATGCACAGTGTAAGATGGGCATGCTCCAGCCATCGGTTGTGTGTGTCAAAATTTTCTATACGATTTGACAGTTTGTAGGCACCAGTTTACTTCACTACTAGCATATAATACGCCATCTAGGGTACTTAATATAGGATAGGGATAGTATTAAATAATATTCTTGTTCTTGTCCTTAGCAATTATTAATCCCACATGGTGGTGGGGTCTGCTTTTCTTGTGTTTATTAAATAATATTGAAAAGACAAAACAGATTTAAGTGTTTATTGTATATGATGGCATAATGAGATATTGAATAGTGTGTAGATGTTGGATCGGATCCAGGACATGTCAAGTATGTTAAATAGTTCACGGACTTTAATATGCACTGCAGAGTGCACTATGCACATGCATGCTGCATCTACAGATGTTAATATCTTATGAGAGAATGATATGTGTGTCAGTTGCTAGGCGCTATATAGGCTAAACCGATGGCTTCGTATTGTTTTTCATGTGCACGTTGACAGCGTTTTTTTTTTTATTAATAAAAGGATCTGGGCTTGCATACACAAACCCAAATACTTTCCTGCACACCTTGCATTAGGCTAAAAGCCTGTATCGCAAAGTGTGGAATACATCGCCAGCGCAGGGGTTTGAACCTGGCACCTCCCGCTCGAGAGAATGCCGACTCAACCAACGGCGCCAACCATGTACTCGTACAGTACTTAATAGAGTACTCTGTCAAATAGAGACTGAAAATGGTACCTTACCTTGCAAAACGAGTATAACCCTTCAAAACAGCGTAGCTCCATTAATATTAGTCCTAGGTACGTCCGCAAAAAACGTATCTAGGATGTCAAGTCATAAAATCTGTTTTCAAAGAAAAAAAATGCGTAGGAACGCGAACGAAACTGCTGTCGACTGCAATTGACATATAGGTTCTATTACGTCAGTATTATTGCCTTTTTAGCAGACTTTTAAATACATACATAACTGTCTGGTATATAATATACCTAAACCAGAAATTTACGAGACAGTTACTAACTAACACTTTTTTATTAGGTATATTTGCGTGACATTTCGCACCAACATTAAAAAAACTACTAATGATCATTTCGCCTTTTCAAATGTATGGGATGACACAAACCTTACCACTATGATTTTATTGTTGCATTTGTGTAGATGGATGCATAATTTTTGTACCTATTACCTGCATATAAAATGTAAGAGAGTAGCTCCATGACATTTGCAAGGCAATCTAATGTTGTTTTACGTTCACCGTGGTACACAGTAAAGGTCAAACTCCTTGATCGAATCTCAGCGGCGTGAGAATGTTAATTCAAAAATATCAATTATCGATACCCATTAGAAACAGCCTAGGGCCTACCTTTATATTATTTAACTACATTAACTAACTATGCCCTTTACGTTCCTCTAGGGAACACAAGGATGTAACCATTTTAGAAAAGATCTGGGCTTGTGTTTAATTTTTTTTTTTTTTGTTTTTCATTATCGTCCTTAGGCCCTAATTTCGGGCACTTAGACTTGTCAAATTTACATAGTTATAGTCTAATTATAATTAAGAGGAGCAATAAGAAAAGATAAGCACATCAATGCTAACAGTGCGTAGAAAGTCTTCTAGCATTTCGTCGGGAACACATAATCCAATTTGAACAATAAGCAATTTTTAACAACAAATTCGATGCTGAGATGTACCAACAGTCTCATACCAGCATATGGTCCTTAATATTTAACAGAAAGAACATTGAAAAGAAATCACACAACATTTAATCGGGAAAGAGTGGCAGGTACAAGAGTGCGTGACATACAATAAAAAAGCAAGAACAGCAAAACATACAGTGAAAAAGTAAGAATACACAATGCAAGACCCAATGCAAAAGTAAGTTTGCACTTAGCGAATTTCACACTCAATAAACATATCTATGAGATGATTACACTTTTCTGGCTGATAATACTGAGAAGTGTGCTGCCAAGTCCTGCCTCTGTGTAAAATGTATAAAATTCCTTCTTAACTGTATAAGTTCTAACTCGTGTAGATATTTGCTGCTATGCACTTTGTTCCATTACTTCCTATATTTAGAGTTGCATAGTTAATTCTCTATACATAGTTTATTAGTTAGTATAGTAAATTGCGTAGGATGAAGACTTACAAATGATTTAATACTACACATTACTCGTGCATACAAGTCCCTCGTGTTTCTACTCAAGATTAATATAAACTGTCTAGCTAGGATCACTGTGATACGTTTCATGGGCGTTGTCACGAGGGGCAGGGAGGCGGCTGCCCCCCCCCCCCCTAGAGATTGTAATAAATTAAAATTCAAATTCAATTTTTTTTTATTGGGTATAGAATTACAAATTGTAAAGAAAAACAAATGAAACTACAACTCAATATAACACAAAAAAAACTACTCTCCAAAATTGAGCAGAGGTATATATTTTTTCATACTAAATGATAAAACCTCACAAAAAATCACATTATTATCACACATTTTCTCATCATATTATAAATTTTCATTAAAATCCATCAAAATACAATTGTTTCATAAAAAAAAGCCTGCGGCGCTATTTTTCATTGCTTTTTGGTAAAAGACATTTTTTATACATCTTATTGGGCAAAGTATTATATACCAAACCACATCATAACTTTCTTCACTATGTTTTCAAAAGAAATTCCCCTGCGGCGATATTTACTTACGCTTTTTTAATGCTATATCAAATTTCTCAATTTTGATTGCTCCCCCTAGCTCCGAGGCTGGCGACGCCCATGATACGAGTATTATCGTCTACATACCTAATCATGTTAAGGGCTTATATGCACTGAGCAAAAATCGTTGTATTTTCGCTTTAACTTTTTCAAATTTTGTATAAGAATGTTACCGCGAAATAAGAATAACGTAAGTGACAAAGCGAATTATACCTTTTTAAAAGAAACCTGGGAAAATAATAAAAAATCTAAAACAGCCTACCTATTTGTTAAGATTATAATCACCAGTATTTCGGCAAAATAATACTTTTATATCTGAAAAACTGAATGAAAAATCTTCAGATCCCGTAAATTATTTGGGTACTTTAGGAATATTTTTTTATTCAAGGGATTTCTAAATATTGTTATTCTAAAACAGTAAGTCTGAAGTCCATACATTCACCTATCACTGTCTTCAGTTTCATGCCGATTCAGACTTCCCAAGTCACAATTTAGCTCCTAGATTAGTCAAATTTAATTGAAGTGAAGTCAAAGTCATTTCCCGTGGCATTAAGCATCAAAATCGCATGATATAATTGTTAAAATAGCATTTTTTTCATTTTTTGGGGTTCATTTCGCTTCAATAAAAAACTTTTACGGTCATTCCCTAGATTTTAATGAATATTATCAATACAAAAAAAATTCTCCTTCCACGAAAGTGTACAAGTGTACACTACAAAAATTGGAATTCGACGTTGATAATAATCTGCATGAAAAGCACCTGCATCTTTTTCATAAAAAATATCCGTCCAAAGATGCCACACACATAGCATTTTTTTTAACATATCGTGGGCTATGTGATTATTGATTTCTTCCATTTGGTCTGCCACGATTTTCAATTCAATCAAGAAAATTCCATTCGTTCTAATAAAAAAAATCTGAATACTTTAGTACCTACACACTTTTGTTCCCACAGTGACTTGCGCGTTGCAGAAAATCTAATGTAAAGCCGTACATGCGTATAGCGTCTCTATTGAAAATCTCAAGGTTATGATGTAGTATGTTGCTATTTAATTATCTACGTAATATCATCATGATAATTAAACTTTGCTGTTTGTATGTCCTGTCGTAGAAATTTTCAATAGATAACAGTTATTGATTAGGCATGCACTGATAATGACAGATATTGTGACAGATCGCTATGTCGTTATTATTTTTATTACTATTGCTATAATCTTTCGCTCTCCGCCATGACAGCTTTTTAAGCCTTTACATAAAAATGTAGTAAGTATAGAAAAAATAAACACGTGGATGGGGCATGTAGGGAGGATGAATAATGAAAGGATAACTAAGAAAATAGGGCAGATATCGCAGTGATAAGCTCGCCATAGTGAACAAATGTTATGACTTTTATATTCGTAGTGTTACATATCTCCTATTTTATTCACCAAAAGTGTAAATAAATAAATAAAATAAAATATACCTGGGAGGAAGAAGAAGTATATATAAATAACTATATAAACAAGACTAGATAATATAAACACAACTTAACTGGTACTTGGGTCAAAACACCGAAAGCTGCCTTATCAATAACAAATAATAATGATAAATTCTGTCTTTGCCACTGTAGAATGAACATAATGTTTTTTTATACTTTATAATACTTTCTTCTGTTTTATCAGGCCTATAAATACTAGCAGTGGTAGGTATAATACATTGGTCTTATTAAGTTAGGATTGTGCATACTACACAGTATACAGACATATAATTCATTCAGTTCTGAATCTGGTCCACGTATTATTAGCAGACTTGCCAAGAAGTTCAAGGTCGTCCATATAGCATTAGTATATCCTACGTACAATAAGACGTATGTATAATACCTGTATACATACTGCATACTTATGTAATGAATATGTATACGTATGCTACACGCACTATGTAATTATCACCTTTAAATCACGTCATCTGATGATGAAAACGTCTCTGTTTCATTTTAATTTATTTCTGTCTCATTTCATCCATTTTATCTAATTCTTCATTTTAAGTAGTTATCTCAACAAATATACATAAAGGGTACACCCACCTCCACCCGTGGACGTTTCAGGAGCTTTAGCTCCTATATCATCCAGTCTTTTAAGCAAAATCATTTTTTCAAAGGAGGGCTCAAGGTTCGCCGGAAGGGCTCCCCTCAACAAACCCCTCCCGAAACTACTCTGAACACCCTTAATGTTCCATGGAGGAGATTCACTGCAAGAATCTACACACTACTACATTTTTTTTCAACAGATATACAGCGAAGAATGGACTTTTCGTCAGGCTTATGACTGATAGTCAGCTTAAGTCTAGGGACCCAACTATGATGTTACGGTCATTTCCCGCGTCGTTAAGGTTCATGGAGTTTCTGGCACAAATCACCTAGTTCTGGTGGACTGGCTAATTATATATAAAAAAAGATTCAAGGAACAAATGAAATGTTCCACAAAAAAATAGCGTTTTTTTTAATCTTTTTGGAGTCAATTTCGCTTCATTCAAATTACGTTTATACCATAAATTTTAATGTACTCGTATATTATAAATACAAAAAAAAACTGCGGATTTCGGGAAACGAGTTTCTGTCTTCCGGTAAAAAAGATCAGAGGTGTTATTCACAATTTTCTCTGAGAAATGTATACACCTAAGGTCTCTAGTTTTTCCAAATTTTTAGAAAAAATAACAATATGCCTGTTTTTAATTAAAATCTTCCCGGATATTCCAATATTGCGGGAACTATGCTTCATTCACATTAACATTACAATGATTGCAATCGCAATGTTATACGTGGAAGTAGAAATATTATGCAATCTATAAAAATAGATATCGCTAATGTTAATCACTTTACATATGATTATATGCACAATGTAGAACTAGGTAAACGCTATCGTTAATGTGCGGAAAACCGTTAATGTCTCATTTTACTAGTTAAACTGCAGATTACTACTAAGGCCCGGTTGCTCGACGAATAGTATTGTCTGCTAGTAATATTAGGCTCACCACAAACGTCCCGAAGTTCAGTTCCGGAATCGACCATTTTGCAAAAAAGTTCCGACCAAAACCTCTTTCTGAATTTAAAATCGGGGTGACGCTGAATTCAGAGAGAGGTTTTGATCGGAACTTTTTTGCAAAACGGTCGATTCCGGAACTGAACTTCGGGACGTGTGTGGAGAGGCTTATGCTAACTCGTTTGCCCTTTCGCTTTTTGTTACGCGCGCAAATGAAATAGCAATATTACTAGCAGACAATACTATTCCTCGAGCAACCGAGCCTAATATTAGTCCTCTGTTCAAAAATCAAAGTCTGTGGGAGATACCAAATAATAATGTGTGTGTTGCCTTTTTTTGTTTCCTTTAATATTAGTATAGTTATTTTATAAACAGTTAACATGTGTATTCTGTAGACAGTTCTAACTGGAGGGTTGACCAGATTTTTATGTTATTTAATCTAATTATTAGAGATATTGTGAAGGTTTTGTTAACTTTCTGTTTGTGAAACCCGAAATAAACAAATGTTGTAATGTAGCTTTATAGATTTTCACGGTCCATCTTCAGGACTAATGTAGTAAACAACAATCCTGAAGATGGCGTCAGCAAGTAGGCCGAAAGCCCGACAACATCAACAATCTACACACGGTACACCCGAGAAGAATGGAGAAGAAATATTGTAATGTATTTTTTTCAGTGAACTGTATTCTCTTCACATTAACTCAATCGTAAATTTGCAGACAAACTAGTTGATCTTAAATTGTCTGTTTTTCGAACATTAGCGACAACTAAATACTAATATATTCTAATGCCTATGTCTCTCTACACTACATAGGATGATAGTCACTAAACCACTTTTTATTATACAATACATAGCCATCGCTGCCTACACAATTGTTATAAACATTTTTTTCCTAATACACGCAAATCCACACACTTTTGCATATAATACCTATGCACTTCGAAAAAATGTTTTTTGTTGGATTTTTTTGTATATAAAGTAAAGTGTAATTTTTATAAGTGTTCGCATAACTCCCGCATTTTACAATGAATTGCTGTGAAAATTCACAAAAACTTTCGTACCCATATGCTTTAGGTTTTAACTTCGCCATTTTTGAAAAAAAGAGCTTTTACTAGGTCGTGCTATGATGATGCGAGGATCCAAGGGTTGTGAGGCGTCATGTGTGGTATCGTGTAAAAGGGCGTTGGAAAACAAATTCAGATCTTAAGTCACATTTTGTTCAGCTGAAGCCATTGAGAGACACCGTGCCGTTGCGAAGCACGGGTAACTAAGCTAGTATTATATATAAATAAATTCGTGACCGGATAAAAACTCATATGAATATTGCTCAACATGAATAAATCCCAAAAAAGGCGAAAGCCCTTCAGAAATTCGCTCAAGGGACAAAAGCTCAAATCTAATTGGATTTTGAAAATAAAATTAATTGTATCCATTAGTATACGATTTCTTTCAGTGTGTTAGAAACTACTATAGATTAGAAAATAACCAAATAAATAAGCGGATCTGAAATGGGATAGACAATAAAATAGTCAACATTTTAAAAAGAATTCATCTACTGGAATCCAACTAGAAAGTTTGGGCTTTTATCCCTTGAGTAAATTTCTTAAGGGCATTTGTCATTTTTGGGATTTATTCATGTTGAGCAATATTCCTATGGGTTATAATCCGGGAACCAAATAAATTAAATACCTACATACGCACTCACAGCAGTGTCAATTCTCATAGTAGGTACAGGTACAGTACGTACATATTAAGTATGCACACTACACGGTCACTGGTATTAAATCATTATTTATTGACTCTTCAAGCGATCATACATTGTAGGCATATGGCATATTATTATTGGTATTGAAGTATGTATTGTTATTTTTTATTGCCAATTCCAATTGTAACCGCCGCGAGATGACGCGTACTGCTCAATAAAAATGTGTTTATGCGATATTATACATATAATGGCGCGCGTACTAAATGAATAATTTAAAGAAAATCAACATAAATAATATATCTGTGAAACATCAATGAGCTGTCGCCAATTGGAAAGCCAGAGGTCTCATACAATAACCCAAGTATTCCACGTTAAGCGGAACTGGCTTGGGCCATTTTTTCGTTTGCTCCAAATATATAATAATAACTCCAAATGTCTACAATAACATTTTGCTAATATTTGATACCTGTGGGCGCTTTGAGTTTCGCTGAGTCCCCCCTTCTCCCCTGATCTCTCTTTTTTTTTTTTTTTCAATAAGACATTTTATTAATCTTTTTGAGATTCGGAGGAACCTTGCAAATATTCCAACTACCTACAAGATCTCTCATTGTCAATAAAAAATCCAAAACATTTTAATCTAAATATTTAGTTTTTAATTTTTCTTTAAAAATTGACTTTCACCATGTACCGACGGTCATAAACATCAAGATAATCCCAAAACGGATTTCGGAATTCTCTTGTTCAGAATATACTAGGTCTTTAGTAGGTACAGTGGTTAAAGTGGCCTGTTGATAAATTTAAAAAAAAAACTACAAACTCGCCTCAAAACCGAATCTTACAGTTTTAAAAAACGAACAACTACACTGTAATCAATAGGAACTAAGAACATTAAGATGCACGTGTTATTGAGAAAATGACAAAACAATAAAATGAAGCAAATAAATGAGGATTTAGTACGTGATGTCACTGTAGCTACAGTGTAGCGTAATATCATCGGACATAGTTTATCACCATGCATGTAGGTAGTAGATTAGTAACTACAGTCACTGGTCACAATATTATACCCATCTACAGTGCGCCACACACTTCGATACTTACATACATCTTGCGCTTCCCTCACGTTTGTGACGGTTTCATTGTTTAATCTAAGAATTGACACATTATGGGGCAAATTTTAAAGTGATTTAATATTTATTAGAAAAGTTACAAATTTTTTCACAAAGAACATGTTTATTAACAAATTTTTCGCTATGCACTAATTAAGTTTTTCATCGATCGTCTAAATTGTTTGCTATTATTTGTGGTTGGTTTTGTCAGAATCGAGTCAGTGGTTTTGATATTGGTTCAAAAAATAAAAGAGAAATTTTCATACTCTTTAATTTTCAAAATGTCATATCTCCAAAATGGTTTATTTTTGGAGATGCTTCTCTTAACATTTTTTCATCCACTTTATTTTTTTGTGAGCAAACTATCACTGTAATCAGATTAGCGCCGCAGGCAAAATATTTTGTTTAAACAACTTTTCACAATAATTCCATGATCATGACATGATGCGAAAACGATTTGGAAATAATTTATTTATTTATTTATTTATTTCATAAGTACAACACAGACACTGAATACACATAGAAATATAATGGACATGGAGTATTTAAGTATATAGTTCAAACAGCGACCTAATTAGTTTGTACAAGTTTAGTCAATATTATATCGTCAATAAGTAAGAAATTAAAAGCTAATCTATGATTAAATATAAAATTAAATAAGAAAGTCAAAAGGAGAGAACAAAAAAAAACAACAATCTAACCTAAAATTATATGTCAAATAATGTGATTCATTTCTGCTATGTACCAAACGGTGGGTTGGCTGAGAAATTTCAACCCCCCCTGCCTATGCCCATCCTGAGTGCTCCACTGTTGGGATAATCCGTAATATAGTATGGTAGTAGTTAACAGTGGTCGAGTATAATAAACTTGACAGAGACTGTAGTACTAAGGTTAGATCTAATACACACATGCCTACATATTGTAATGTAACTAACAGTGTGTGCGAAATTGCAATATATAATATAGGTATATGTATGTGTGTATATATGTATATGAATATAATAATATATGTGTTAGTAATATCAAGGCCGACAGAACAATAAGTTGATAATAACTTTACATAATCCATACCACACATTCACTAACAGTTATCTCACTAGAACCCCTTCAAAATATAATTAATGTAATCTAGTACAGCCGTGAAGTGGTGAGGCAGGACATGAGGGAGAGTGATGTTCTACCGGAGGATGCGCAAGACAGAGCAAAGTGGCGGCGAAACATAAGAAGAATCTAGTACAGCCCTACAGTGGCGAGGAATGAATTCTCATCATAGTGAATCCGGCAAATAATTGATAAAGAAATATTACATGTTAACAATTTATAATAGATAAAATCATTAGACACAATACCTTAATTTGAATAATAACTAACATTGTACCTATCTAAAAAAGTGTACCTATACACTTATGCAAAGAGAGGGATACAACTTGACAGGTACATAAAATAGAGTGTCAGGAAAGAATCACACAGAAAAAATCTCGCGGCAACCATTAATAAATTAATAAATTTAGAATAAAAATGTATTATTTCATCTTCTGAAATTTTTGCATGTGAGGAGGTTTTTTCCATGTGGGATTTTTGCCGTGAGATTTTTTCCTACATTTTATTTCTGAGCGATTTTACATAACAAATGTAAAAGCTAAACAAAAATATCGATATCAGGTCACACAATGCAGTGAACTTGGACATTAATAGAGCAGGGACACTGAAATAAACAAAAAAAAATGCAAAATGAAATCTTCCAGTCGACCCAGTTACATAATTTTCAGAAGAGAGTCTTTACAGGAATCCTACGGGGACTTTAAACATAGGTATTTAAAAAAATCTTTAAATATTCCATAAATGGGGCAAGAGGGAACATCCCCAATGCCAGTGCGGTCAGATAGAGACGGTGGAACAGATTGTGGGCCACTGTCCCATCAAGAAGTTCGAGGGGGATATTTGAGAAATCCATGAGGTGACGCCAAGGGCAATTGAATATCTGAGAAATATTGACGCGGATCTCTGACCCAGACTCCCAGATCATATGTACAATGGTTGTATTCGCATACGAAAGAAGAAGAAAAAAATATACCAAACATTATAGCGAACCCCAGTTGTAGATTTTTTCAAATGCACATACGTACCAACAACGTGTAGGTAGGTAGGTACCTAACGCATATATACATAAGTATAGGTATAATAAAATTGTAATATATACCGATGTACACGCAGGTACCTAGATATTATATACCTACCTATATGCACGTTAATTGACTTATAGGTAGGTATATAATAAATGCCTATGTACATATAACATGGTGAGTATATAATAATCTGCCAATCTATCTGTTAGATCTATCTATCCTATCCAATCTATACCTACTTACTTATCTGAGCTCTGCTGCTTTGTGCAACCAAATGCCAGACAGTCCACTATTCGGTCGGCAAGAACGTCCGCTGTTAAAAAGTTAAACGAACCAAATAAAACGCGAATTACTTGCTTGGGAGAACGGGCTTTCTCATTCGCCGGCCCTGCAGCTTGTAATAAGTTACCAATAGATGTAAGAAACATAGATGATCTTCAAAAGTTTAAAGTAGCCTTAAAGACTCACTTTTTTATTTATTTATTTATTTTATTTATTTATTCAGCTTTGGAATACAAACAGACATCACACATATAAACACAGTACATATAAACACAAAAAAAAAAAGTCTAATCATAAGTGATGCCCTACTTATATGTATTCACATTTATGTCAGCAAAATTTTGTCAATTAAGTTACAATCTATACTACTAATAAAGGAAACTAAGCCTTACCAAAATTAAAATACATAAAAACTAAACTATAATACATACATAGTCACAAAATAAAAGTCATAAATAATAATAATAAAAAAAACAATAATAACATTAACTAAACAATTGAAATAAAAAGCACATCAGGCACCAATCACTTAAAGAAAGGAGGAAAGAAAGGGAAGGGAAGGAATGTTTAACTTGAAAAGATTGAATTAGTTTGTTAAAACAGGTTATGTCATGAGTCAATATATTATAAATGTGATTATAAATTATAAATTATTATGTTTGGATTATGTTATTCCACGCAGACATCTCAATAATTATTGTTGGTTAATACTGCTTTAGTCTTTCAGGTAGGTCAGCGCACTTGAGCGATAATTCGCGAAAACTGCGCTTAAAAATCGTCCAAGTATTATTATATGTATACAAGTAGCAGTATCCTCTCATTTTTCAGCCTTGCTCTCTCCATTGGTGGACATAGGCCACTTCCAAACATTTCGATTTTCCACAAGAACATTTTTCATTTTGGAAAAGAAGATACCAGCAGGAGTGTCGATACAAGCGATATTGCGTGCAAACGAGAAATAGAATTGTCATGATGTCGGCGACATGAATTGCTGAATATCCAATTGGTCTGAACATTTTAGTCAATTCTCTTTCTCGTTTGCAAGAAAATCGTTGTTTCGGTTAAAATGTTGCCGAAATTATTATTACCTATAGATAACTCGAAAATTACTCATGTAAGCGCACCTTTAGATAAGAGCTTCCTTCGTTAATCGCAGAATACACAGTTATCACTGAGATTTGAACCAGGTATTTTTACTTTGAATATCCTCGTTGTAACCACCTGAACCAATTCTGTATTATAATAATTTAAAATAGGTCTATCAGGCTTCTTATGCCAACAATTTGAACCAGCAGACCAACAGTCATAAGCCCAATGGAAAGTCCATCCTTTGCTGTATATCTGTTGAGATAACTACTTGTTATATTCAACTACGACATGTAGAACATTCGATGTTCTCGCAAAATATAAATTGTGATTTTGAAAACATATAATTTAATTTAATTTAATTTTATTTATTAATTAAGTTACAAATACAAAATTTATAACTTAAAATTAACAATTACAGAATACAATATACATATTTTTTTAATAACTATAAAAATACACTTTCAGACGTCGTTATCTTTCATTCATTCATTCACACAGGTTGTCACGCGACCAAAGCCATTGATCTTTTTTCAAATAAGTAATTGTAACATCTCACCCGAAAAGTCGAGAGAGTGGCGGCCCCCCTGACGTCCAATGGCAGATTATTGAACAGCCTAAACCCCTTATAGAATAGACTGTTCTCAGTGGCCGATAGTCTTGCCACCTGGAGGCGGAATCCCTCCCGACCCCTCGTGCGGTATCCATGAACTTCATAGTTGTATTTTATATTTTTGCTAAGGTAGCGTGGCACCATATCATTCTTAATTTTGTAAATAAATACCATATAGTCCAAGAGCCCGCTGCTTAATTTATGACGTATCTGTTTTTTGATCGAAATGTGGTTTAAATGATAGCTTACCAATAGGGTATTACATCGCACTAGGGTTGCCTATCAAAATCCTGCCGCAACCCCCCCTGCCCCCCCCGAAAAGGTCCCTCTTCGCGGTTTTTCGCATTTTATAGGAATATGGTAAGAGATAGGAGAAAGTAGTCAATGACAAAAATAATCCTTGCTAAATTCTCTACAAAAAATGTTAAGTCAATTTTTTCGTAGAACTAGCAGTTTACCCGCAATGGCCGGTCCAAAACCGAAATTCATTTAAAATACAAAAAAAATGTATTTAAACTAAATTGGTTGAAAATTGATAAGATCTACAGGAAAATAGTCAGAGAACGAATTAATTACCATAGTCTTAGCTACAAAACGAGCTATAACTTATTAGTCCAAGAGCCCGCTGCTTAATTTATGACGTATCTGTTTTTTGATCGAAATGTGGTATAAATGATAGCTTACCAATAGGGTATTACATTGCACTAGGGTTGCCTATCAAAATCTTGCCGCAACCCCCCCTGCCCCCCCCGAAAAGGTCCCTCTTCGCGGTTTTTCGCATTTTATAGGAATATGGTAAGAGATAGGAGAAAGTAGTCAATGACAAAAATAATCCTTGCTAAATTCTCTACAAAAAACGTAAAGTCAATTTTTTCATAGGACTAGCAGTTTACCCGCAATAGCCGGTCCAAAACCGAAATTCATTTAAAAAACTAAAAATATGAATTTAAACTAAATTGGTTGAAAATTGATAAGAGCTACAGGAAAATAGTCAAAGAACGAATTAATTACCATAGTCTTAGCTACAAAACGAGCTATAACTTATTTTCATAAATCAATTAATTTAGGAGTTATTGCAATAAAACTCAGTGACGAAAATTCTTAAAATTTAGTTTTTCATAAAATAACCAGCGATATAGCGCCGCAGGCCAAATATTTTTTTCCATAAAATGTTAGTGATAATGGGTGGAAGAAAGTTAAAGAAAAAAAAATCAAAAAAAAAATATTTTTTTCCAAAAAATATTCTGTTTTTCGACCGGCCATTTCGGGTAAACTACTAGTCCTATGAAAAAATTGACTTGACATTTTTTGTAGAGAATTTAGCAAGGATTATTTTTGTCATTGACTACTTTCTTCTATCTCTTACCATATTCCTACAAAATGCGAAAAACCGCAAAGAGGGACCTTTTCGGGGGGGGCAGGGGGGGTTGCGGCAAGATTTTGATAGGCAACCCTAGTGCGATGTAAAACCCTATTGGTAAGCTATCATTTGTACCACATTTCGATCAAAAAACAGATACGTCATAAATTAAGCAGCGGGCTCTCGGACTATATGTTCATACATCTAATAATTTCGGAGTTATTATAATAAAACTCAGTGACGAAAATTCTTAAAATTTAGTTTTTCATAAAATAACCAGTGACATAGCGCCGCAGGCCAAAATTTTTTTCCATAAAATGTTAGTAATAATGGGTGGAAGAATGTGAAAGAAAAAAAATCAAACTTTTTTTTTTATTTTTTCAAAAAATATCCTGTTTTTTGACCGGCCATTACGGGTAAACTACTAGTCCTATGAAAAAATTTACTTAATATTTTTTGTAGAGAATTTAGCAAGGATTATTTTTGTAATTGACTACTTTCTCCTATCTCTTACCATATTCCTACAAAATGCGAAAAACTGCGAAGAGGGACCTTTTCGGCGGGGGCAGGGGGGGTTGCGGCAGGATTTTGATAGGCAACCCTAGTGCGATGTAATACCCTATTGGTAAGCTATCGTTTATACCACATTTCGATCAAAAAACAGATACGTCATAAATTAAGCAGCGGGCTCTCGGACTAATAGTATTTAAATAAATTTGTTGCTTTACATCTAGAAACTTTAACCTTTGTAGCATTAATCGAATTTTTGCATATCTGTTGAAATTCAAAATTGTCCGCATTGCCCTATTCTGGAGAATTTGTAAGCTCTTCAATTCCGTATCTGTAGCAATTTGTCTATGTACCTAATTATAATGCTATGTTTGATACGAAATGTCAGGTATTAAAAGGCGATTTGAAAATGCGTAAGTCAGAGATAAGATAAGAATTGCATACACGCGTTATGTAAGCATTTTGGTATTAAGAGTGTGTCTACCGACATTTCAAAAATTTCTAAAAACGGGAGACCTTATGTCTCGACAACCGTTACTAAATATGCTTTGAAACAAAATAGGGTAGATGCATTGAACCTTTATCTAGGGAATAACCGTAAAAGATTTTTTATATCTTATGTAGATTTCTCAAAAAATATTTTTATAAACACCTCTGATCTTTTTTCCGAAAGATGAAAACTCGTTTCCCGAAAGTCGCGGAGTATAAATTTTTTTTTGTACTGATGATTTGCATTAAAATCTAGGGAATAACCGTAAAAGTTTTTTGGTAGACGCAAAATTAGCCCCAAAAAATGAGAAAAACGCTATTTTTACCATTTTATCATGCGATTGTCACGCGATTTTGAACCTTAATGCCGTGGGAAAAGACTGTGACGTCATTCTTGGTGCCAAGCCCTTAATAGTATAAATTATCTGACTAATATTTAGTCATATCAAATTTCACAAAGTAATCAAATACTGCTATCTGCCTTTAGTATCATATAGTATGAATAGGAAAAAATAGCAATGTAAGTAATTAGTTAATAAGTAATGGTAAAAAATATATGCAAGTAGACATGGACATGGCTGAAGAAGGATGAATCAAGTATAAATGCTGACAAGATAGATGTAGTTAATATTATCATAGTGGCGGAATATTATAAGTTCGCACTGCAGGTATTGTTGCTATCGTTATATTATATTTTTATTAATTTGAGTATAATATATGATATTATAATAAGTAGCACAATAAGTATATTGTTTTATATATCTTTAAAAGGCTTTAAAGCCGTTGATTGAATAAATAAATAAATAAAAGATGAGATCGTTGAGAAGAATGTGTGGAAAAACGTTGAGAGATAAAATAAGTAACGATGTGATTAGAGAGTTGAGTGAATGTAAAAAAGGTGTTGTGACTAAAATTAAAGTGAACAAGTTGAGATGGTTGGGACATGTGGAGAGAATGAACGATCAAAGGATAACAAGGAAAATTTACCTGGGTGAAAGAAGATGTGTATTCCTTCATTCCGATGGCATCTCCCACCAAGAATAGAGAGAATCAAAATTTGTAAAAAGATACGATTTCTACTCGTGCAGCACTTTCGTGAGATACCAAACACGGCGGTATGCGCCGGTGACTGGATCCTCTCGATCGCTCGTTGTCTTCCAAGTCTTGACCGTGAACAAAATCTAACTTACGATCTGGATTTATTTTCCAACGCCCTTTCATACGATACCACACATGACGCCAAACGACCCTTGGATCATCCTGAAATACTTTACATGCTTTTTGTCTCTGAAGAATGCTGATCCAATGTGGTACAGAATCGTAATGTCATCTAGTTTACACAATTGGTGAAAGTTTCAGATCTTTAGCTAGTCTGGAAATGAGTTAAAATTAAATTGCAAGATTTGGAGTAAAAAAACAACAGCGCTGGAGTAAAACGCGTTAAAGTGTTCTTAATTCTTACTGACCAACTACGCAAAAAGAAGTAATAAATTCCTACTTTAAAAACGTAAAAAACAGACATAAATTGGGTATTCCCTTAAAAGAAACAAAAAAAATGAGACATGTCACCTGACGAGTTTTATACCGCACCCGATTGATATTC
Source organism: Ceraclea dissimilis (assembly GCA_963576895.1). NCBI lineage: Eukaryota > Metazoa > Arthropoda > Insecta > Trichoptera > Leptoceridae > Ceraclea > Ceraclea dissimilis. The sequence continues at coordinate 16,289,544 of OY756370.1, forward strand.
ATACGACATCGTGATACTAATAAGTGCCTAATAACAATAAAAACGAATGCAGAATTAATGTTATTGGCTGTTACGCCGCACACACTCACACGATTACACACACAGTAGGTACTTGTGTATGACATTGAGCAATAAAATCATCGTATTATTATGAATGAATGAATTGATTGCGTGGGTTTGTCCTTTCGTAACGCACTGGTACCATAAAATATAAAACGATAGAATTACAATAAATCTACATTTTTCGCTATTCGTAAACTACATTTTTACTTAATTTCAGATTATGTTAACAAAATGCAGAAATATGTTATCAACATTACAAGTAGATAACAAATTCTATAACATTAATTCACTCGGGCGAGCTTAGCTATTCATTCGATTTCAGAAAATAATACAAAACAACAATTCTGATGTATTTTAGCATTTATTTATATAAGTGTGCATTGTTACTGACTAAGCGTTTTTTCTTAATTTATACAAAAAGACCGTTACAATTGGAGCCACCTAACTACGCAAAGTCCGTACTGATGCATAATCTATGCTAAAAAACAACGCATCTTTTTATAAATACCTTATAAATTATATTATAGAACGAAATATTCTTCTTCTTCTTCCTCCTCTTCCCATGCTTCCTCCTTCCCTAATACCATAAATATTTTATAGATATAAGATATAATAACTATGCACTATGATCTATTTGTTTTACGTGTGTGTTAATTGTGAACGGATGTTATTGGTCTTGTGTATTGTATATATTTTTTTACTAATGTACCTGTCAATATTCGTTTTTGTGACTGTACCTATATGTTCCATGTGGATAAATAAATAATTATTTACGCACTTTCCGTCAATATGTGACGGGTCACTGAAATGCGATTGCAAAATAAAACAATAATAATATACGTAGCTGGTAACAATTTATTGTTTGGCATGCGGAGACCTTGCAGGAAGCGTTATGCCGTGTCGGTCGGGCGGAATATCGGCGGCGCGGCGTATTATTCGAGTCAAGATCAAGGACGTCTTACATTATACATTATACAACCTATGCAATGTACATACATCTACCATCATCATGATTGACACTAAAATCATTGATGATTATGGATAAGTAGTAGGCATTCTTAGTCAAGTACCTATAGTGGTACCATTATATATGCGGCGGTGAATTCGGGAACTAAAAACTCTAAAGAGTAAAAAATAAAAAACTACGTACCGGTTTAATGTTATCTGAATAAAAAGTTATATTTTTTTATTCTATTATATCACCGAATCTCTTGCGGGGTAGGCAGAGAGAAAAAATCGCCAGACTTTCCTATTCCTCTTTTTGCTTCCATCACATTTGTGCAAATCGAAAATCAATTTGTCATGCATGTCCTCCGATTTCTTTTGCTCAAAACGCGTCTATCCTTTGAAGATCTTGTGGTGGGTCTAGGGCGGTCGCGCTTCTTCACACCTCTTCTTTCGCTCATGTATATCTTTTTGGTCATCCTGTCCCCATTCATTCTCTCCACATGTCCAAACCATCTAAGCTTGTTAACTTTCATTCTAGTCACTACCCCTATCTTACAGTCACTCGTCTCTCTAATATAACCTCAGTCCTTATGTCTCGTCTTGCACTGGTTTCTTACACGTTTTTCTCAACGGCCTCATTTCCACTGCATTCAACCATAATGCGTCATTCCTTTAATATTCTGTTTTTTTTAAAGGATCTGGGCTTGCATACACAAACCCAAATACTTTCCTGCACACCTTACACGAGGCTAAAGTGTGGAATACAACCAGGACTGCCACCTCTCCGGTTTTGACCCGGAGAATTCGGATTTCAGTGGTGTTCTCCGGGCTCCGGGTTAGCATAGTGTATCTCCGGGTCAGAAATTTTTGTCATGACTAAAAAAAAACCTCCCAATAGTAAGACCAGGGCTCCGACAAATACGTTTTTTCCGAAATCTCCGGGCCTACGCTCTTACAAAGGTGGCAGCCCTAAATACAACGCCAGCGCCGGGGTTTGAACCTGGCACCTCCCGCTCGAAAGACTGCCGCCTCAACCGACTGCGCCAACCATGTACTCTTAATACACACTGATATTTTCTGCAAACAATTCGTCAGGGTCAATGCAAGCAACATGTCTACATACCTATAAAATTATATTGTCTAGTTTTACCGCATTTACAAATACATAAATGCAGTAAACTCGAGTTTTTATTAGCAGTAATATCTATCATTAATTTACCGTAGTAACCTTACATAATCCTGGTGGAAATCGGCTATGTTTGTAACGCAGGTAGGTACGCAAATAATGCATAAAAACATAGAAAAACGGCAGTAATAACGAGTTTTTCATATAAAAATATATTAGGAATTAGGAATGGCTTGCACGATGCTTGTTTAAAAAATCAAATGTAAGAAAGAGGAAATTTAAAACAATGGTCCTCTGAATGCAGTTGACATTGTAAATGGATGTATATTATATACCAATGAATAAATTACCTACTACTACGATTTTTCTATGTTTTCATGGTACCCGGTTTTGCCCCGCGCACCACCCGGTTTTGCCCCGTAGGTTTTGCAAGGCCGTGTTTTATAGTACATTTTATTTCATTTCATCATTTAATTAATTTATATATTTGTGTATGTAAAGAAAACATTCCTATCTGTAATTTCCAATGTTTATTTTGTGAAAAAATAATATGTGATTCGTAAACCGGCGTTTCTTACTTAAGTACCCGGTTCTGCCCCCTGTTCCCCTACGTGGCAACTATTGCAAGTTGTTCGAATATAAAACACTTTTTTTTCACTTAACATATTTATGGGATATAAAGGAAGGAGGGATGGATTGAAGACTACGGGATAGAAAAATACAGCTCTGAAGACTTCACTGATGTACTCGTAATTTTATAAAATAAGCTTTTGACCATACAATTTTGGAAATTATTGATGAAAAGCAGGTACCTAAAATATTAAATTCACACATTTTAATTTATAAATTGAATTGGTGAATATTGTAGTACAAAATGTTATTGAGCAGAATATAAAATATTACGCTAAATAAAAATAAAAAAAAACCAAAAGATACCTCTGCCTACCCAGCGTCATTTTTGATGGGTTGCAGCTAGTCTTACATAATAATCACTGGTAATCTCATAATCCGCGAAAGATTATGAGGTAAACAGCGAAGCAACCATATCACATTATCTGATATGTGAAAATGCAACTGTATCTTATGATTAGGATGCATTATACTATATTTTTATTGTGCACAATTACAGTCATCATTGAAAGATTGAAAATCAAAATGGTAGTATTAAAAAAATATAATTTGAAGTATAATACCAAAGCATAAACCAAATTTTTTATCCTCCGCCACATATCCCGCAAATGGTTAAGCATTGTCGATGCTAGGAAATTAAAAAGATGATTGGGTGGAGAGATCACGTGGAAAGAGCTTGTTCTGAGAGAGTGGTGAGCGTAGCAGCGAACGAGCTGCCGTCAGGTACCAGACTCCCAGGAAGACCACATAAAAGATGGAGAGATATGTAGTTGGACATCTGTGTCCCAGGAGCAGGCTCCGAGCAATGACAGGACGCAGTCCTAGATGAAGCAAAAGAAGAAGATTGGGTTGTACGCAAAATACCAATCGCCTTCCTTTAGAGCACATTGGTTAGAGTTACGAGTAGACTGGAATTGGTGAATGTTGTTTAAGTGTATACTGACCGCATTAAGCCAGCCAATAATAAGTCATTAGATACAATAATAATATTTTCCACAGACTTTATAGTCACAGATTTTACGGCCGGTTACCTTCACGAGCCAAGACAAACGCCGCATCAACACGCCATTTTGCTCATGAAGACAAAACTTGTCGAAGCTCGGCAAGCGTGTGGCGTCGGCATTACAATGAACTGTCACTAAGAATCTTCGGTCAAAACACTCAACATGTATACATGCATAGTTTACGTAGAGTCAATTTGAAATACGCAGTTGATTATACCTTAAAATTCACAGGGCATTCTGTGATGAGATTTCTCAGAATTCTGATTTGCATAAAACCGCATTAAAATGTCCAAATTTTTGGACATGGCCACGTTTCATTATGACTAAAAGGAAAAACCCAGGACTTGGTGTTTACTGTCTGATGCTAATGTGTCTCTAATATGTGAGGCTGCCGTAAGGAGCCCCACATGCACTGCAAAAGGATATACGGAAAAATAATGAAAAAACTAAATATTTAGATTAAAATCCACAAAAAATAACTCTAGCTTTCGCGACTAGTATTCGAGGATTTGCATCCTCATCATCCGGCGATTGTGAATAAAGTTTAAGAGTATGCAATATGCATACCGACATTTCAAAAATTTCTAAAAACGGGAGACCTTTTATCTCGATAACCGTTACTAAATATGCTTTGGAACAAAATAGGGTAGATGCACTGAACATTTATCTAGGTAATAACCGTAAAGGATATTTTAAATCTTGTATAGATTTATCAAAAAAATAATTGAAAAACACGTCTGATCTTTTTTCCGAAAGTCACGGAGTAATTTTTTTTTCGTACTGATAATATGCACTAAAATCTAGGGAAAACCTTAAAAGTTTTTTGTTAGACGCAAAACTAACGCAAAAAAATTGAAAAAAATCGCTATTTTCACCATTTTATCATGCGATTGTTCACGCGATTTTGAACCTTAATGCCGTGGAAAATGACTGTGACGTCTTTCTTGGTACCAAGCGTGCAAATCCTGTATAAGTATTTGGCATTGCAAATTTAGTAAATTCTAGTATTCCGTAAAAAAAGCATTTTTATGTAAAAAATTATCGGCAGATAGGTGCTATCAAATTAGATATCATACCACTGATTCCACGAAAAACATTAGCCGCTTTTCCACGCGAAAGTTTGTCAAATTTCTGCATTATCGATATTCTTATCAGTTATAGTCTAGTCATATGGTGTTTTCGCGGAGAAAAAAACACAGTAGTCTACTTCCGTTTCATACTTTACGTATTTGGGGGCGCTGAATTCGAATTTCAACTTTGCCACCTCGTAAATGTGATGCGTTCTGAGATATTCGAGAAAAACTCAGAAGAAAACGTTCTTTTTAGAGACTTTCGCTCATAACTCGAAAAGTATACATTTTAGAGAAAAGAATCTCGAGACAAGAATAAACTAGAGTAAATTTCCTACAAATAGAGATGATATTCATTTTTCTGAAATGAACCGCTTACGCTCTACTATGCGCTAAAAAAGGGCATAAAGTCCACTATTTTTTAAAAAATATTTTCTCATTTAATTTATTGACTATAACTCAAAATATATAGACTTTTTTGAAAAAATTGTTGTACATAAATAAAGTACACTATATTTTCTACAATTAATGCTAAGAAGGTTTCTGAGACAGACTAACCTCTATTACGTTATGGCTATATCCCACGGAAGGTGAATCCTGCTTCGTCCGTAGATTCGCATGCCGTGGGAAGGAGTGAGTCCGTGAATCTACAGACTTTTTCATAGCGATTTGTATGGCGGTACGTGATATCGCAGACGTGCACGGATCGTGGGAAATAGGTTGCCTGTGAATCCGCGGACACGCCTTGATGAATCCAGATGAATCCGTCTAATCCATAGCGTTTGGATAACTTGCAATACAAGTGTTGAATCCAATATACATATACGTAGATATTTCTTTAGGAAACATCATCATGTGTGTGTGTGTGTGTGTGTGTGTGTGTGTGTGTGTGTGTGTGTGTGTGTGTGTGTGTGTGTGTGTGTGTGTGTGTGTGTTGTGTTGATTCTCACAAAATAAAAAACGTTTTATTAAAAAATATAATTATGTATATATTTATGTAGGTACCTATTAGCTTATTACGTTACTTCATTTTCTATAGTATAACTATTAAACGTAATACATATATATATTCCATTTGTCGCCGCCCACAAGTTTTTTGTGTATATGAGTAAAAAGGCGTGTGGATGGAACGTTTGTCTTGGCTCGTTTACGTAACAGACCGTTGACGCCTTTTTACTCATGAACGCAAAAAACTCGTAGACGCTCGCAAGCGTGTGGCGGCGACATTAACTTTTACTTAAAGTATTATACCGAATCGGTAGGTATTACCTATATAATTGGCACCAGGAATGACGTCACAGTCTTTTCCCACGGCATTAAGGTTTAAAATCGCGTGACAATCGCATGATAAAATGGTAAAAATAGCGTTTTTTTAATTTTTTGAGGTTAATTTTGCGTCTATCAAAAAACTTTTACGGTTATTCCCTAGGTTTTAATGCATATTATCAGTACAAAAAAAAATTTTACTCAACGACTTTCAGGAAACGAGTTTCCGTCTTTCGGAAAAAAGATCAGAGGTGTTTTCCATTTTTTTTGAGAAATCTATACAAGATATAAAAAATCTTTTACGGTTATATACGGTTATATAAAGGTTCAATGCATCTACCCTATTTTGTTCCAAAGCATAATTAATAACGGTTGTCGAGATAGAAGGTCTCCCGTTTTTAGAAATTTTTGAAATGTCGGTATGCATACTCTTAACATTACTTACTGTAAATTAATACTGATTCAAAAGTTATTCATAGGTACAAAAATACATAATACAAGAATATGATACTAAATTGATAACATGTAGCTACCTACATTAACTGAAAATAACGTGTTGTAATTTTTGCTAGTCGGGTAATTTGTATATTTTTGTAACAATTTTACAATAAAAATAATTATTATTCGATATATTTTCGGATATATATTCACTAACAACGAGGGTTGTCAACCGTACTAGAGTATAATAATAATATTGAAAGTGAGTTGCAAGAAATATATGGATCGCAAAATACTATATATTTTTTTTTTGGCAACATTAAAACTAAGAAAATATCAACCAAATCCGCTTCACTTGTAAAATTTAAACGCAGTTTAAGAATTATATAATTGCCTGCAGTTTTCGACTGACGAATGAGTGTGTAATTTACATTAATTTGAAAATTGAGAAAACCACACTTTTCTAGCAAATAAAAATATTATAAAATTCAAGCAGTTCATAAAATGACAGTTTTTATTTAAATAGATAAGTAGATATTTATTTATTTATTGCACATGGAACAGATACAGTCACAAAAACAAACATTGGCAGGTACATTAATACAAAAATATCAATACACAAGACCAATTACATCCGTTCACAATTAGCACACACGCAAAACAAATAGATTACATTACATAGTTAAAAATATATATCTTATATCTATAAAACATTTATGGTAGGGAAGGAGGAAGCATGGGAAGAGGAAGAAGAAGAGGAAGAAAGGAGGGGATAATGAAGGAAGCAACAAAAAAAGAGTTAAGAACTGATATCAAGAACAATAAGATAATGTGTATGTTTTCTTTTATTTTCATAAAATTATCGAATTACACCCTGATACATATTTGTACACTTCATAACAAGCTTAAAAGCTTGTGTCGTGAAGTGGGGTATGTCGGCATCCAGGATCGAGCGCTTTAGCAACCAGGCTTCCGATAACTTTTTAAAATTACTTATTGATGCAGATGGAATAATCAGCTGAAAAAATGTTGACAACCCTACTTACATGTTTCAGCGCGTGTATACACAACGGTTTCCGAAGAAAAACCCATAGGAGTATTTACGATGATGTAGTATGAACCCCAAAAAACACAAAAACCCTTCAGAAATATGACGTACTTAATGTAGTTCTGGACAATTTACATCCAGACCTGCATTAAATTGTACCACAAATGTGTTATAGTTTTGTATTGTCTATGTGTTTATTGCTTTCATTCTTTTTTGTTGTGTTTATTGATTTATTGCATTTGATTTTGTGTTTGTAAACCTGACGATTCCAAGTGCCTTAAATATGGTCTACAGATGATTAAAAACCAATAAAAAATCCTCAAATAATAAAAGCTTAAACTTTTTAGTTGGATTTCAGTAGATGAATTATTTATAAAATGTTGAAATCATTGTCTATCCCATTTTAGATCCGCTTGCTTATTCGTATTTTTTAATCTATTCTAGTTCCTAATATAATTTACTCGAATACTAATCGATACAATTAATTTTATTTACAAAATTCAATTAGATTTGTGCTTTTATCCCTAAAAAAAATCCTGTGTGGCTTTTGTACGGCTTTTGTGGGGTTTATTTATTTTGAGCAATATGCTTATGGGTTTCGTACTGTTACAATATACAACGAGAGTGAAAGAGATGCAGACACCCGCATGATTCGAAAAATAAAAATCAAAATAAATAATTTATAAATTTAGATTCCCCAGTTGCCATAGAGTGGGGAACATTATATTTTCTTATTATTTATTGAATTAATTTTTCTGGAATTTTGTTACATCGAATTATAAGTCCATGTGGTGCATTTTATCAGTATGATGCCAATCTTTCAAATGTCTCCCTTCAAAAATTATGTACCTAATCTATTAGTCTAAATAACACACGAATAATAAAGAAATTATAATTTTATTTAAAATGAAAAAAAGTTTAAGGTACCAATCATTATATTTTTCTAATACCACGGACCTGAAACAGCACAATTTTTGCACTGTTACTGGGCCGGTATTCTTTTATTCTGATAATATCGACATTAATAATATTAAAAATAAATAAATAAATTATTTAATGGGTTCTCTAATTTCCAGTTATGGCAGACATTTTTTCCCGTACAAAATAAATATAATGTACACCCCGACACATAATGCGCCCGCTACACGCTCGCGAGTCACCGCGACCTTTTGGTGTTCATGAGTAAAAAGGGGTGCGGATGGATCGTTTGTCTTGACATGTACGTAACCGACCCTTGACGCCTTTTTACTCATGAACACCAAAAGGTCGTGGTGACTCGCGAGCGTGTAGCGGGCCCATAACGGGACTGAGAGAGATTAGCAGCTAATTTGAGAAAAACCGGTGTTGAAAAATAACGCGTGATACAAGATACAAAAACTCCGTGTGACAAACTTTAAAAAATATCACCCACAAACAAGTTTAATTAATGCCGCAGGCAATTATTTCTTTTATTTTTTTTTACTAAATTACAATTAATATTGGTGTAAAGACAATAATTTATTCTCGTACCTGATCAATCTAATTTTTAAACACAAAAACAGAATTAGTATATATTCAACAGTATGACAGAGATAATTATTATTATCTATTTATTATATTATATATTTATTTATTTATTGCTTCAACGGACTCAAGATATTTTCAAAATTTACAACGTTAAAGTTAAAAAGTTAAAAATATTAATACAATGAATTATTATATTATTATAAAAATAGGGAACTATTTCCCCATACCCCGTGCACGAAATCATCCATCCGGAAGGGATTAATCCAGATTCGCGTACGAATCCGGATTCACTTGTCGTGGGAAGGCACCCTTAGAGCGCATTGAAGTTCACTATAGTACATTAGAAGCAAATTCTTCATTATTTAAAATGGATATATAACATTAAAAAAAATAAAAAAAATCTACTAAACTTCCTTGATGCTATAAACACAAGGCTGAAATTTTTATATTTAAATGTTTGCTACCCCTCAATAGCGATAGGTTGGTAGAAATTTGAGAATTCCTTAGAAACAAAAGCTCATTCTCCAGTTTTCTGTCCATAATGTGAAAATTAAAAACAATAGGGACAATTATACTTAGACAAAAATAAAGTACATTTTATTATCTATGAACTACCTTAATAACTTTTTTTAGTCAAATAGACGATTCAGCAGCCAGAGTCCGTTAAAAAATTTCCATATCTCGAAAATATTCTAAAATTTCTACTTATTTTGGTTTACCGCCTGCAAATAAGAACCTAAACATTTTTAAGAAACAAAATGTGAAAATTCATTAAATTTCCTACAAATAATGTCTCTTGCGTTTTCGCTCAGGCAAACTGGTTCGCTGTTAAAATGCATCGAAATTTGGTATAAATTCGTATATTAATTAAGCGTTGATAATACGAACTACGACTATGTATACGTTACACACATACCATAGTCGTAGTTCGAATTATCAACGCTTAATTAATATACGATTTTATACCAAATTTCGATGCATTTTAACAGCGAACCAGTTCGCCTGAGCGAAAACGCAAGAGACATAATTTGTAGGAAATTTAATGAATTTTCACATTTTGTTTCTTAAAAATGTTTAGGTTCTTATTTGCAGGCGGTAAACCAAAATAAGTAGAAATTTTAGAATATTTTCGAGATATGGAAATTTTTTAACGGACTCTGGCTGCTGAATCGTCTATTTGACTAAAAAAAGTTATTAAGGTAGTTCATAGATAATAAAATGTACTTTATTTTTGTCTTAGTATAATTGTCCCTAATGTTTTTAATTTTCACATTATAGACAAAAAACTGGAGAATGAGCTTTTGTTTCTAAGGAATTCTCAAATTTCTACCAACCCATCGCTATTGAGGGGTAGCAAACATTTAAATATGAAAATTTCAGCCTTGTGTTTATAGCATCAAGGAAGTTTAGTAGATTTTTTTATTTTTTTTAATGTTATATATCCATTTTAAATAATGAAGAATTTGCTTCTAATGTACTATAGCGAACTTCAATGCGCTCTAACGTAATAGAGGTTAGTCTGTCTCAGAAACCTTGTTAGCACTAATTGTAGAAAATATAGTGTACTTTATTTATGTACAACAATTTTTTCCAAAAAAGTCTATATATTTTGAGTTATAGTCAATAAATTAAAAGAGAAAATATTTTTTAAAAAAGAGTGGAAAATATGCCCTTTTTTAGCGCATAGTAGAGCGTAAGCGGTTCATTTCAGAAAAATGAATATCATCTCTATTTGTAGGAAATTTACTCTAGTTTATTCTTGTCTCGAGATTCTTTTCTCTAAAATGTATACTTTTCGAGCTATGAGCGAAAGTCTCTAAAAAGAACGTTTTCTTCTGAGTTTTTCTCGAATATCTCAGAACGCATCACATTTACGAGGTGGCAAAGTTGAAATTCGAATTCAACGCCCCCAAATACGTAAAGTATGAAAGGGAAGTAGACTACTGTATTTTTTTCCTGAAAATGACATTAAATTTGCTCTCGTTACTGCACTATTATGCCTTTATCAATATTCAATATCAGGTATCTGCAGAGTTAAGCATCAGTATATTAAGTATTGCAATTTTTCACATTTTTTTATCTACGGTCTGAATATTACAGCAAGACCAACAGATAGTAGTTGACAGGCAGAACTATTAAAAACCACGTTGTCCTCGATTGCCGCCATTTTTTGTCCTACTCTAAAAATGAATCATATGAGTAGAAGCTCTCTTAATAATGCCGTAGAAATTTAGCAGCATTTGTCTTCGAGTTATTAATGAAAATTTATTTATTTCTATTTATTTATTTAACATACATAATGTCCTTATTACTCCTGTAGATATGAGTAAGTTACTAGTGTTCCAAGGAGGATCACAACAGTACTGTAAAACATGCTTTATTATCTTTGGATGTATTTCTTAATTATAACGTCTATATTATATTATATTTCATTTTTTTGTTTATTTTTTATATCTCGTCATTGTTCCATATCTATGGACAATCGTTTTTGTAATCTAAGCTGACATAACTCTTTGACTACGAATTTTAAAATCCATTATTGATTGACTAATTGTACTACTTAACAATTTTAACTTAACATTATTTATTTGACTATTAGATTGTATTTCCGCCGTATCAAACTACTTATCTCCTAATTTTCTATGTTTCATATTTTGTTCCTGTGTGTGTGTTTGTGTGTGTGTGTGTGTGCTGTTTGTTTGTGCAGTGTATTGTTCTATTTTTTTAATTTTCTATTATGTTATTTTTCGAACTTTTGTAAGCTAAGCATGGTAAATCTTGAGCCTTTGCTGGTTTGTTTGCTGTTAATGTTAATATACACATATACTCTGTAATAACTGTTTGTGCTCGTTAAGACCAATAAAATAAAATAAATAATGCAATTCAAGTTAAAATATATTTAATGTAAAATACACAACTAGAATACATAACAATTATGAATCTTATTCGCTTATAATGTATCAAAATTGGTAGATTTTTATGACAGAATAACAGCATGAAATGTTGACGACATTTCGTATAAAAATGTTTACAGTAAGTTTTTCGTAAAAGCAAAAGCATTCAATTATACACCAAATTTTTAACAGACATTTGTCTATGGTATCTAGTAGTATGTTTTATGATTTAAAAGTTCCAAATAATAATAAAACTGAAAAATCTCCATCGACGTGATTTTTTCCATATAATATATTGTTAATCTTGTTGTTATTGTTTATTGTATCGTGTGTGCGTATGTATGTATTTTTTAATTTTTGTATTGCTGATATTGTTGGAAACGAGCTTCCCCTCAGAGCACGAGCTTTGCTCAATTCTGAGGGGAGATTTTACCTATATATATATTTTTGTTTATTTAATTGTATCATATATTATGTGTCTCTTTGAGTTTGAAAGAATAAAATATGTTATTATATTATATTAATTTACCTGATTGGGGATGAGAAAAAATCTCCAAATATACCTGCGATTTCACCTCTTAAGACACATTCATTAATTGAACTGAATGGTACATTCTAAAATAATAATATGATTATTATTTTAAAAACATTGTACGGAATTTAGCATTGTATTATCCGGATGTCATAATAATTTGGACCAAAAATGGCGAACATCTAACACGCAATTTTGTATGCAGTCTTCTTCCCTAACAGTGGAACGTTGCTATATTGGTAGGAAATATATTTCTACTACAATCATATCTGTTATCAATTTATCATCAATGATAGTAGTTATACCAGTACGTACTAAGTTGATCAATATGCATTAGTACTTAATGATAGGACCATCAGAATCCGAAATGAATACATCAGAGGAACTATGAAAGTTGCCCCGATTGACCAAAAAGCGCGAGAGGCCCGACTTCGATGGTATGGACACGTGCAGAGAAGGGACAAGGATTCCGCTCTGAGGAGGGCAACAAATTGGTCTGTGGAAGGACCAAGGAAGAGAGGACGGCCAAATAAGTCCCTTGAGGAGACCATCAGAGGGGACATGTTTGGAGCTTACTCCAGAAGACTGCCTTGATCGGTGCAGATGGAGAGAGAGGATCCAAGCCGCCGACCCCAAATAAATGAGTTATGGTGCAGAGAAGAGAGAGTTAGGATCATCAGATATATTGCAGATTAAAACAATATATAGGTATTGGTAGATGCTTGGTGTTAGTCTCCTGAATAGGTTAAGAAATGAAGAAATTAGACGGAGAACCAAAGTTGCCGATAAATTGAGCTGTGTGGCGAAACTCAAGTGGCAATGGGCAAGACATATGGCCAGGCAGGGTGACACCAGATGGGTGCCACGAATATTGAAGTGGAAGCCTTGGACAGATAGAAGGAGTGTCGGAAGTCGGATGGAAGGAAGGTAGAATATTTTGTCATATCTGGGGTAAATCGCGGAGCAAGCTTACTCCACTTCACAACAGAAGTTTTTCAAGCTTACTGTGAAGCAGTGACGTATATGTGGGGGGAGGCGGGTCGAAAAGCGTCATTTTTAAACAATTAGAAAGACAAAGAGCTTTACACTACTCCCATTAAAAAAAAAATGCCCCCTCCCCAAAGCCAAATACTGTATCGCCCCCCCCCCCCTTGAAATTAAAACCTATATACACACAGATGTACCCTGTTTGGGAACCAGATAAACCCGAATACAATTTCTTTAAAAAAATAATTTTATATTGAAATGTGCAGTTTTAGGATAGGCAGACTGCATCACTGTATTATAGATAAAGTCAGGTAAAAAATAATAAATTTGCAGGTGAAATTACGAAAACGTTAATATTCTTATCAATGTTTTTTACACGCGCATGCATAGATTACAATTCCACAAGCAACAACCTGTCAAAAACAACGGAATTCTTTTACTTTTCCATAAATTTAGTAATTAAATCTCGCGACCCAACTATGACGTCACGGTCGTGTCCCACGGCATTAAGGTTCCAAATCACATGAACAATCGCATGATAAAATGGTAAAAATAGCGTTTTTTTTTACATTTTTTGGGGTTAATTTCGCTTCAATCAAAAAGCTTTTACGGTCATTTCCTGGATTTTAATGCATATTATCAGTGCAAAAAAAATCCGTGACTTTCGGGGAACGAGTTTCTGTCTTTCGGAAAAAAGATCAGAGGTGTTTTTAAATAATTTGTTTGAGAAATCTATACAAGATATAAAAAATCTTTTACGGTCATTCCCTAGATTAAGGTTCAATATATTATCCACTCTATTTTTTTCCAAAGCATATTTAGTAAGGTTGTGAGATCTAAAGTGACCCGTTTTTAGAAATTTTTGAAACGTGTCAATATGCCTATACCCTTTTCGAATTGTATATTGATTACAGATGAATTTTATTTTCAAAATAGGTACCTAGTACCTACTAGGTATTTTAGTTGTGAAATTGAAACCTCTTAAAATAGGTAAGTACTCTATTTTATGTAATTATATAAGTTTTTTTTATTTTTTTTTTTATTTTATTACAAACAAAAGCACAAAACAGACAACAACTTTAGATATAAGTAATAACATGTAGATAAAAACAATTAGTCCATTCATAATTCAGCTGTCACCCACAAGCATGCGCCACAGTTAAATTGGTAAAAGATAAATAGTAGGTAAAAGAAAAGTATTGGTAAAAGAAAAATAGTAGTCAGTAAATTTATGGCTCGCGGCTCCACCCGTAGCCGAGCTTAGCGAACTTTTTTAGCGCTGTAAAAAAGCAACCTAAAAAAACTAATAAGCCAACTGCCATTTTCCGTAGTTTTATGGTGATAGACATAGCTAAGCTTATATGAAACAAACACATTCTTAAATTCGAAAATTCAAAATGTTGTCGAACAATGTCAAACAATTGAATACGTGATTGACGTCACATGTTGCATTCAAATTCAAATATCGAATGCGTAGAACGTCTTCAGAGAACAACAGATTCTCATAAATATTTTAATGTTTAAATTCAATTTACTAAACCATTATATTATAACTAGCTGTAACCCGTCAAAAACAAGGCGGTTTGCGGGGTAGGCAGAGAGAACAGATCGCCAGGCTTTCCTATCCTTACACAATTATTATAGGTACATTCCTATGGTAATTTATATTTTTATTTAGCATAGTATTTTCAAATCTACTTAATAATATTTGTAGTACCTACTACAATATTTACCAATTCACTTAAAAAAACAGAAAAATTGTACAAATTAAACATTTACCACTAAATATGTTAAATATCCTGGTTAACTAAATCCATTATAAAAATGACGACATCTAGCGATAACTGCGTAAGACATTTTTGTAGGCTCGTGATGTCAATGGATACTATTAGTTGTCTAGGTACAAAAGATGTATTATAATACGCAAAAATATGTGTCTAACTAGAGTCTAGTAGGTACTACCACATATTTTAATTAAGTAACTAGACGAATAATTTTCGATGACAGCTGAAGACGCTGCGATCAGAAAGTGTTTAAAATTCCGTATATATTTATTTTATTCATTTATTTATTTAGCGATATGTTAACATTACGACTAGAAATCATAACACTTTGTCCACTAGGGCGAACTTATCACAATGCCGCGGTCTCTGCCAGCTGTCCCAATATATTCGAATTTCGAACAACTTGCAGAAGTTGCCACGGCCATGCGTTACATCCGTACCCAATTTCCACCAGAATTATATAAGTTGATATGTAATAACGAAATTACATAATAGCAATAAAGATTACAATACTGGTTGTGAGTCAAGGTGTTGAAATTATCGTATGACGTAAAAAGCGTAAATCGTACAAATGTCATCGACCTTTTTATTCCGATGCAAATATTACATGACATTATTTTATTGTATTTTCAATGTTACTTAGCGGTTCTCGATCGTGCAAATGTATTAATTTTATTGCACATACTTGAATGTTAAGTAATTCATATTATGTATGAAAAGCAATGCACGGGCAAGATCAAGGTAATCGTAATATTGATTTCCCTGTCTATTTACACTCCTTTTCCCTTGCGGGGTAGGTAGAGAAGACAGAGAATTTTTTTGTAATGCATTTCTTATTTTAGCGCTCTATTTTTTTAATAGTGGGTTTATAGAAATAGACCCAAATACATATTTGTACACTGCACAGTAAACTTGAAAAGCTTGTGTCGTGAAGTGGAGTAAGTCGGCATCGGGGATTGAAACCGTACCCGCCTAGCAATTAATAATGACCCAATGTTAGGGCGTTGTCCCCCCCCCCGCCTGATAGTCCTAGAGCCCCCCGCAGTAATTTCTCTGGAAGACATTAGTATCTTTACATACTGATCTAGCAAATTATGCCTATGATCCGACCGATAAAAATATGACCTATCTGTTTTTTAAATAAAATGTGATTTAAATAAATTACATTTATATCTTTATGAATATCTATCTATCTATCTATCTATACCCTCACGCCACATCCCTTGCAGGGTAGGCAGAGAGGACAGAGCGCCAGACAGCCCTATCCTTACACACACTCCTAGCTTCCGTCACATTCATGCAATTAGTCATACACGCTCTCCGATTCCTTTTACTCAAAACGCGTCCATCCTTGAGGATCTGGTCGACATGATCGGACCAGGTCAGTCTCGGACGGCCGCGCTTTCTCACCCCTCTTCGCTCATTCAGATATATCTTTTTTGTCATCCTGTCATCATTCATTCTCTCAACATGCCCAAACCATCTTAGTTTGTTTACTTTCATTCTTGTCACTACACCAGTCTTGCAGTCACTCATTTCCCTAATAACCTCATTCCTTATCTTATCTCTCAGCGTTTTCCCGCACATTCTTCTTAATGACCTCATTTCTACTGCATTCAACCCTGATTCATCCTTCTTCATCCACGTCCACGTCTCACTAGCATACATCAGGGTCGGCACCAAGACAGCATTGTGCACTAGCACTTTTGCTTTCATAGACACATTGCTACTACTAACAATCGGACCGAGCGCACCATTCGTCCTAGTACCGGCCAGCTTCCTTCTTTCAATGTCTCCATCACAGCGTCCATCTCTAGTAAACAAACTTCCCAGATATACATACTCATCCACTTGCTCCAGACAGTCATTACCAACCTTTATCACACAATTTGTCCTTATTTCCTCTCTTTCGAACACTAATACTTTCGTTTTATTTACATTCATTTTCATACCATTCATATCGCAGCTTTCGTACACACAGGATACTATCCGTTGTAACTCACATTCATCATCAGCCATCAACACTAAATCATCTGCAAACATTAACGCACATACTTTCACTCCATTTAGGTCCACACCAACATTCAGCTCATTCAGAGGACGCATGCAGTAGTCGAAGAACAGGTTGAACAACCAAGGCGACATGACGCAACCCTGTTTAACCCCTTTTGTGAGAGTGAACCACTGCGACAACGCAGCATTCACCCTGACACAAGCAGAGCTCTCCGTATATAGAGACGCGATTGCGCCAATCAGTCGGTCGCTCACCCCATATTCCGACAGTACACGCCACAGTCTTTCTCGGTCCACACGATCGTATGCCTTCTCCAGATCCACGAACGCGCAGAAGAGCCTCTGGTGTTTAGCCAGAAGCTTCTCCACGACCATCCGTAGGGAGAAGATCTGATCGGTGCACCCCCTGCCACTCATGAAAGCACCCTGCACATCCCATATTTTACTTTCAGTCACTTTTCTTACTCTTTCAATCAATACCTTTCCATACAGTTTGCCCACAGAGCTCAGCAAACTGATAGCCCGATAACTGCCGCATTCCAACCTTGAGCCTTTCCCCTTGTACAAAGGGCAGATGACTGCCCTCCTCCAATCCTCAGGAGTGCAGCCACTCTCCCAGCACAAGTTGAAGAGCCTCAGGCACCACTCGAGAATCTTCGGGCCACCTTGCTTGATGAACTCTATGGCCACACAGTCATGTCCCGCAGCTTTACCATTCTTTGCTTTTTTCAATGCAAGCACAACTTCATTCATACGTATTTCCTCGTCCTCAGCAATATTTACATTCATACTATCTGCTACATTCGTCTGGTTTGTACTAGTACCACTTTCATACAATTCTTCGAAGTATTCTTTCCATCTTTCAACAACTTCTTCTCCATTCATCACTAAATCACCATTCTTATCTTTGATGCAATTCATACTGTTTTTCTCACTTCCAGATCTCTTTCTTTTTACTTCCTTCCAGAATATTTTCAAATTCTCCTCGGCGTTCCTCGATAATTTCATACATTCCTCTTCCTCAAGTTTTCTCTTTTTCTGGCAAACCATTTCTTTCACTTCTTTCCTACACGCTTTATATATATTCTTCTTTCTTTCTTTCTCACCTCCATCATCTGGTTTCGCACCAAGCACATCATTCCACGCTTTCTTTTTCCTCACTACAGCATCCTTCACCTCATCATCCCACCACGCATCACCTTTTTTCCTTCCTACCAACGCTTCTCCACACACTTCTCTTGCACTCTTTACTAGCACCTCCTTCATAACATTCCATAGTTCACTCGTCGAGCGTTCCTCATCATCATGTACTTCTAGCCTTTCGTTAGTTAGTCTTTCATATTCATCCCTAACATTCGTCTCTTTCAGTTTTTCGACCCTGATTCTCCGGACAGGCTCCAACTTCCGAGCCCTCGAGCGCCAACCGGAGAAAAGATCAATCCTTGTTATCACAAGGAAGTGATCCGTCCACAGTCCGGCGCCCCGGAATGCCCGGGTGTCCTTTGTCGCCTTCCGGAGCTCAGAGTCCACACATACAAAGTCAATCATCGACCTTTCAATACGATCAACTCTCTCTCTTTGCCAAGTGTACTGGTGGATCTCCTTGTGTGCGAAGAATGTGTTCGCCACAAAGAGATCCAACTCCAAACATACTTCTAACACTCTTTTCCCGTTATCATTCACCCTATCATCGCCATGCAATCCCAACACTCTCTCAAAATTCTTCCTTCTGACACCGACCCAACCATTCAGATCACCTGCCAATATTACTTTTTCATTCGCTCTTCTTTTATACGCTGTCTCCCGCACTAAGTTCCAAAACTCATCCTTCTCATCATCCAAGGCATCATTCCCTGGACCGTAACCTATAATAAGGAACAGCCTGGTCATGCCTACCTTGAAACGAATCCAGATGAGTCTCGGTCCTACCAGTCCATACCCATTACGCTTCACCATACATTCAGTCATTCTTTTTGATAATATAGCACCCACTCCCTGACGTCCATGTTCATTTTCAGGCACTCCAGACCACATCTCTGCCATTCCATTCACCACATCACAATCTCTATCCTTTCTTTTCGTCTCACATAAACACAATATATCTAAGTTCCTCTCATGCAAAACATCACGCAATTCATTCATCTTACCTTCCATATCTCCTCTTATATTCCACACACCAATCCGGCATTCTGCCCTCCTCTTTGCGCCCTCCCTGGTACTTGACGCGGCGTGATGGGTGGCGAGCCTCATCGACTCCATGCATCAAGACCACCACCTAATTTCTTACATCTTTGGACCTATAGGTCCCGTGTCTTGGTCTCCCTCCACCATGTTAGTAGAAATATATATATATACAAAATAATATAATAAGAATAGAAATATAAATAGAATAAATAGAACTACCACCACCAGAAGTATCCCACTACCAGCCGTTGAAAGTCCTCAAGGTCAGCGTTTTCGTCGGAAGTGGCCCTGCATTTTGCGTTCAGTGGACGCCTGGGGACCACGCGTATGGAATAGTATGATAAAATGGCGTCTGAAAAACAGAGGACAAGATGGCGTACGAAGGCAAAAACCAGTAATACTAGGGGAAAAAGCTTATTAATTCCGGCACTGAGTGGGTTTTGAGTAAAAGCACTCGAAGACACACAAACACGATTTTGACTGGAAAATCACTGAAGGAACGACACAGAAGGTGGAATACACGAAATAGTATTAACGACAATATCGAGAAGAAACACGTGCGGTCACGACGGATGGTAGAGGGCTACTGATTTTGCGTTCAGTGGACGCCTGGGGACCACGCGTATGGAATAGTATGATAAAATGGCGTCTGAAAAACAGAGGACAAGATGGCGTACGAAGGCAAAAACCAGTAATACTAGGGGAAAAAGCTTATTAATTCCGGCACTGAGTGGGTTTTGAGTAAAAGCACTCGAAGACACACAAACACGATTTTGACTGGAAAATCACTGAAGGAACGACACAGAAGGTGGAATACACGAAATAGTATTAACGACAATATCGAGAAGAAACACGTGCGGTCACGACGGATGGTAGAGGGCTACTGATTTTGCGTTCAGTGGACGCCTGGGGACCACGCGTATGGAATAGTATGATAAAATGGCGTCTGAAAAACAGAGGACAAGATGGCGTACGAAGGCAAAAACCAGTAATACTAGGGGAAAAAGCTTATTAATTCCGGCACTGAGTGGGTTTTGAGTAAAAGCACTCGAAGACACACAAACACGATTTTGACTGGAAAATCACTGAAGGAACGACACAGAAGGTGGAATACACGAAATAGTATTAACGACAATATCGAGAAGAAACACGTGCGGTCACGACGGATGGTAGAGGGCTACTGATTTTGCGTTCAGTGGACGCCTGGGGACCACGCGTATGGAATAGTATGATAAAATGGCGTCTGAAAAACAGAGGACAAGATGGCGTACGAAGGCAAAAACCAGTAATACTAGGGGAAAAAGCTTATTAATTCCGGCACTGAGTGGGTTTTGAGTAAAAGCACTCGAAGACACACAAACACGATTTTGACTGGAAAATCACTGAAGGAACGACACAGAATATAATATGAATAATAATAATAATGAAAGAATAATAATATGAATAAAGATATTTAATTAAAATAGGGTCGAACATTGCTATACCGTTGCCAATCAAAATCTTGCGACAACCCCCCTTGCCCCCCCCCCCCAGAATAAGTTATATTTAAGAAATATTTTTAAGAAATATAATAGTAAGAGATGGGAGAAAGTAGTCAACGAAAAAAATAATCCTTATTAAATTCTCTACAATAAAAAGTTTTCATAGGATTAGCAATAGCCGATTTGGACATCACCTATATCTCTCAGCGTTCTTTCACAGATTCTTCTCAATGACCTCATCCCCACCGCATTATACAGATGAATGCATCGAATTGTTTAAGTGGTTTTGGTAGCCAAATCATTTATATAAGCATAAAGTAAAAACGTCGTATCCGAAAAACGATGCAACTCCATTTTTAGTTGCAAATATTTATAAAATAAGTACCTAATCGTTAATTTTTGTAAGAGCCATGCTTCATATAAAAAACTAAATAAAATTAAATTTTTCAGATTATTTAGAAATCACAATTTATGTTTTGTGAAAACATCGGAATTTTTCTACATGTCGTAGTTGAATATAACAAGTAGTTTTATCTCAACAGATACACAGCAAAGAATGGACCTTCCATCAGGCTTATGACTGATCGATGTGATCACTTTACACTCGTTAGGTACTATTTATTTCAACTACGACATGTAGAAAATCCAATGTTTTATTTTATTTTATTACAAACAAAAGCACAAAACAGACAACAACTATAGATTATAGAACATGTGATAAGACAATTAGTCCATTTATAATTCAGCTGTCACCCACTAACATGCGCCACAGTTAAATTAAAACATATAAGTTCAATACGGTCGTTTCACACACCCATACTCAATCTCGCTCACACACTCACCCATTGCACACGCACACCTCAGACTTTCTGTCATCTCGCAATACAAAAATTGTGATTTTCAAAAACGTTTTTGGGGTTAGATCTTTTTGAGCCATCATTCCTTCATCAATTCACCACACGGTCATGTTTTGCGTGAGTGTGCGTGAGCTATCATTGTGTGTGTGTTGATCTGTAGGCTGATTAGTTGTGTCTGTGTGTGTATTGGTGATCGTCACTCAGGATTTTTGGCAACACGGAACCACGTTACGATTTCAATGCCAAGTTCATATAAATACTAATACACGTAGAATATTTGCATACACAATACACGTAGGTGTGTGTGTATATGTAGCATTCAGTGCCAGATCTTATAAACTACATTTATAATACCTGTGTGGAATTAATTCTCTCAACATGCCCAAACCATCTAAGATTATTGACTTTCACATTACACCCATCGTACATTCACTAATTTTCCTATTCCTTAGTCTATCTTTTAATGTTTTAGCACACAGTCTTCCTAACGATCTACCTTGATTCGTCCTTCTTCAGCCAGTCCAAGTCAAATAGACAATATAGGCCGACCATATTGCAAAATGGCCTCAAAATAACACAAAAAACAGACGTTTGTCAAAACTTCAATATACTTTATTTATTTTTATATTTATATTTATATCATTCGGCTTCGGAGCCCTGAATTGTTCTCAGCCAATACTGAGACAATCGTCTTGAAGCTGAAGACAGTGATAGATGAAAGTATGGACTACAGATTGGCTGTTTTAGAATTACAATATTTGGAAATTCCTTGAATAAAAAAATATTGTGCCCTTGAAATTTACGGGATCTGAGGATTTCCCGTTCAGTTTTTCAGAAATTTAGACTTACTGAAACAGATGTGATCTAAGAAAACAAGGTTGAAATACCCGTTTCGAAAATAAAAAACTCATAATAACTACTAAAATACAATCTCTTTCAAGTATGAAAGATTGCGAACTTTTTTTAAATTAAAGGATCTTGTCTACATAAACCCTAAAATACTTTCCTGCACACTTCACAGCAAGCTAAAAGCTTGTGTCGTGAAGTGCAGAATACATCGCACAGAATACAGAACGAGATTCGAACTCAGCACCTGCACCTTATTAGAAGTCCGCGCTCCAAACAACTGCACCAACCATACTGTACTAAAGTAATTGTAATTTGAAAGATATTTATGGCATTCTGACGCTAGGTGGCGCGATATGCATAGGTAAGTAACACACACCTATCTAGACATACTAATGATATGAGCGACCGCATATAGTACATATTTGTGTGTACGTATGTGTCGGCACTTAGCATAATATATGATGACGTCATAGCGTACCAACACATACTATCAATATACTGCAACGGTCAAAAACTAGATTTTCATTGCAAACTCCCAAATCTTGTTTCGCACTGTAATCATACTCTCGCACAAACTAAAACGATGGATAAGTAAGATGTTTGTATGTACGTTTGTCAGAGTCAACCACAAAATACGATTCCTTAATAATTTCCGTAAGTCTTTAACAAAATATGGTTAATAGTTAGAGAGAATATCTCGCTTTTTTTATATAATAATAAAACGAAAGAAACTAGGGAGGGTGGAGAGGAGGGGAGGGGAGGTCAATGAAAAGATGATTTTTTTAGTAATTCTCCATTTCACCCATAATGTATAAACGAATGATAAAAATGAGTAAATAGCGCCACAGGCAATTTTTTGTAGACTGAGAGAAGAATGTATATATGTTCCTGGTTTATTGTCTTTAAGTAACAGTACCTTACCTATATACTTAAAATATGTTCGCAATAACAGTAGCGCCGCAAACTTTTTTTTTGTGAAATAATTTGTGACTTGGATTTTCAAAACAATTTTTGGAAATTCGTTTCACATTACGTTAAGCAATGTGAGATTTTTTGTGGTTTGTGTAGAAAACACCTATTCACATCTCTAGGAGGTCACTATTTAGTACGACAAAAATATTGCTACCTTCTTCACTACATTATATTCAGTACTAGTTTTGCTTAAGAAGTCAAGATGGATGGTTGATAAAATAATTTGATTTGCAAACACTATAATGTAAGTATAGGTTCCAAACTTTAACCAAACAAACTTATCACATAAGATAGACATTGGACATCTACCTACCACTGTGACTGTTTTTTTTTTGTATTCGAATCATTTCTGTATTGCTGAAATGAACTGTATTATACAATTCCTTCTCCTTTCCTTTCCCCTTCTCCTCTCAGTATCATTTTCTTTCAATCCTTTCATGTACATTGTATATGCTGGATAGGTATACACTAGGGTGTCCCAACAATGTATGGAGAAAAAAAAAATTCGAAATCAGAAATGCATACCCTCTATTTTTTTTCGTTTTGGTACTAAATACTTGATTATGAAATATTATCGCTTTTGGACAACTGGAACCCGTGCCGACTTGACGTCAAACTTCATAATTTGTACTGAAATTTCATGAAATATCTAAAAAATTCATGTAGTTTGGGAAAATAAAACACAAAATTGGCTCAATCGTACATGTATCACTATTTTACATTTAAATCATCATCATCATCACCAGCACCCTTGTGTCTATTGTTGAATATAGGCCTCCCCCATAGATTTCCATAGTCCACTATCCTGAGCAGACCGCATCTACCCGCCTACGACAACTCGTATTATATGGTCCAATCACCTTCCTTGAGACCTTAACAACACTTCTACTGCTTGTTTTAGGTCTCCACTACAGAACTTTCTTTGTCTATGGCTGCATGATCAGCTCTTTGTATGGCCCTTTCTATAACTAATAATGTGTGGAAAATTCTTTTCGTGAACACCAAAGTTTCACAGTAATTGGTGAGAAATGGGGTAAAACAAGCGTCAAATATCTTCATTTTGGATAATTTGGGTATTTAGGAGCCTTCAGGATATAACATAGCCGCCCATCTCGTATCAAAGGCAGCCCATGCTAAATCTCGGCTTCTTTCAATTTCTATCTCTTGATTTTCTCTTCCACGTTTTACAGTTTGCCCCAGGCATACATAACTATCAACTTATTGGATAATTATTCATCTACCACGATATTATATGATTTGGCATAAGTCGTGTATTTGGTCTTTGATATGATCATTTCAAAGTCTATTCTCTGGAAAGCTGTGGTAAAGCTTCGTTTATCGTGATTTCTAGTTCAACAAATAAAAATATACCCTCTTCGAACCGTAGATTGTTAAGGATTTCGCCGTTGACACCTTTATTGCTCCAATCAAGGGCTTCGAACATCCTCCAGAGCCAATGTAAATAATTTAGGAGATATTGTGTCCCTATCTTACTCCTCTTCAAACGTGGAACTTTTCGGAAGGTCCATGGAGTGGAGGTGTACACCGGAAGAATCCAGCCTGTTGTCCTGGTTAGTATGCATTCAATTTGATAGAGAGTCTATCATTTATGACTTTTGTAAACACCTTATACAGATAGGATGGTCGATAATTTTCAACCCTTCTATGGCCATTTTTTTGCGGACGAGATTCATTGATCCATTGTTTCACTTCTTGTGGTATGATTCCTTCTTGGAGACATTCATTGAACAGCGATACTACTGCTTGTTGAAGAGATTCTCCCGCATACTTAATTGTCTCTGTGGTTATACCATAAGGATCAGGAACATTTTTATTATTCATCGGTTTTATGGCATGTTTGACTTCCGCTTATGTTGTATCTGGAATACAGGAATTCGTGCCTTTTTCCAAAATAAAACACACTCGAGATTGACAAGATTATCACTTTCATTAATTGTAAATTTCATTTGACAAATATTATAAAACAAAGCAGCTAGTACTTGTCCATAGAAGATAAGTTTTTACCTTATTATTCGATGGTTTACAACCCCTGTTGGAAACATATATACTATTTTTAGAGTTTCCTAATTCCACAGACATATTTTTTGATATAATACTGCACTTTTCCTAGCAATAATTCAACATTGCGGCAGAACTTTATATGCAAGTATGCGCTCGCTTAAGTACTCAAGTACTGAGATCTTCGGATGCAAGTCGGCACGGGTTCCCGTGGTCCAATGGTCATGAAATTTGATTTTTGAGTGTTTTAACATAAAACGAAAAAAATTGGGGGGTATGCTTCTCAAAAAAATAACTTTGATTTTTTTGGGACACCCTAGTATACACGTTATTATATTTTCGCTTTTTATATATTAGTTAATGTTGGTGTTTGCTGTATTTATTGTGCTGTTGTTGTTTGTGTTGTACAGATGTAATTGGTCTGCTTAGATAATAATTTTACTTTTATTTTTATATTGTTGTATATTTTAGTTGTATATTTATGTTAGTTGTATATTTAATTACTCATTTATATTCAAATTTACTCTTATATTTTTTAATTATTTTAATTATCTGACATCATTTTATTTCCCATATCAATATTTTATTAATCAGACTTTTACAATTTGCTTGGAATTTTTGTTTATATAATTTTATTTTTATTGTTTGTAATTACTATTGACCGATTAGCTAATTGTGTACACTTATAACTGGGGGTTACTTGAACACTACATGTGGTATACTAATATTGTAATTAATCCATAAGTAATGCCTGTATGTGTACCTTGAATAAATAAATAAATGACTGTACCGTAAAATAAGTAAACTTAAAAAATAAAATTTCTAATGTCATCGGGCGTAATGTGAAATAAGACTAGTATTTCTATAATATGTATTTTTAAATTAATCGCCTTTATCCAATCGGGGCTATAAAACAGGATATACTATAAGTGGCAACTATTTATTTTCAATACTTACCTATAAAATAAAATTTCTGCAGCACGTGTAACACATACCCCCGTTTTCACCAACTTTTACCTAAGAAGGAGACCCCTAAGAAATTTCCATACAAAAACAGAGATAATATTCTATTTTTTGACACGCAGGCCTACCAACCACACCCTAATTCCATACAAAATGCAACACGCAACTCACCTACGTTAGGTGCACAAATATCTCTGCCCAGGCTAGGTGAGTTGCGTGTTGCATTTTGTATGGAATTAGGGTGTGGTTGGTAGGCCTGCGTGTCAATAAATAGAATATTATCTGTTTTTGTATGGAAATTTCTTAGGGGTCTCCTTCTTAGGTAAAAGTTGGTGAAAACGGGGGATAGGCATGCAGACAAAATAGATAGATTAAGAGGTTATAGTAACTGAACGTGCGAAAAATTGCAATCGGGTAAATGAAGATTACTCAGTTAATACTAAAGATATCACTTTAAGACTTGGAGTTACTTAAGTACTAAAACTTACAAAAGATATGCTGCATTGGGCTTCGGCGCCCCGAATTGTACTCAGCCAATACTGAGGGAATCGTCTTGAAACTGAAGACGGTGATAGATGAAAGTATGGACTACAGATCGGCTGTTTTAGAATTACAGGATTTGAGAATTCCTTGAATAAAAAAAATATTCCTAAAGTACCCCTAAAATTTACGGGATCTGAAGATTTTCCGTTCAGTTTTTCAGATATAAAAGTATAATTTAGGCAAAATGCTGATAATTGTAATCTTAACAAATTGGCTGTTTTAGAATTTTTAATTTGTTCCCAGGCTCTTCTTAAAAAGGCATATTTCACTTTGTCACTTACGTTATTCTTATTTCGCGCTAACATTCTCATGAAAAAGTTGAAGCAAAAATAGAACCATTTTTTCTCAGAACACATCGCCTTTTAAGTCCCCCATTATTATAAAACTTATATGAACTATTTAGGCGTGCATCTACCGCGAGTGCCATGTCCAACAATAAAAATGAAATGGATTACTTAACTAAATGATGATGATGGCCTCGCCGGCGAGAAGATCATCCAACCCGGAACTCCACGGGATCATACGGAACCCCGGCCCGGACAAAACTGGATTCCTAATGCAGTTTTTTATGTCGCTTTAAAAAACTAATCTCAGCCTATACACAACATACAAATAATACATACAAACACATCGGCGTCTGTCAACATAATGTAGTTTGGTACAATATTTGAGTGAGCGAAGAGGGGTGAGGAATAGCGGCCGCCCAAGACTGACCTGGTCTGATCATGTCGATCAGATCCTCGAGGATGGACGCGTTTTGAGTAAAAGGAATCGGAGAGCTTGTATGACAAATTGCATGAATGTGACGGAGGCTAGGAGTGTGAGCAAGGATAGGGCTGTCTGGCGCTCTGTCCTCTCTAACTACCATGCAAGGGACGTGGCGTGAGGATATAGATAGAGTTACGTCCAGACCTGCATTGAATCAAACCACACCTGTTTTTATAATTTCGGATGTCGCCATGTACGTTATTTGATTGCAGTTAATTTTCTTATATTTATTAATATATTAAACCTGACGATTTGAGTACGAGTGATCATAAAAAAAGAAAAAAAGGACGTATAACTAAAATTTTCTTTGCTGGAAACAAATTCTACAAGTATTGACAAGTTGCTTAAAGCTGCATTAAGCACCCTTCAAAAAGCAATCTCTTAATACGGTCGGCATTGATATTAGAAAAAATATATTCCTACTAAGTACTTATAAACAAATTTAATAACTTACCAAATCCAGAGTTGTATGATAGTTTTAGGTATTAAGTAATTCCAAAATAATTGGCAATAAGATTTACCTGAAAAAATAAGAAAAAGTACAATTAGTACAAGTGCATTGTTTACATTATTAAAAAAATTGTATAATCGAGCGAACTTAAAAATAGCCTAGTATCAACATCGCGGCGTTAAGGACGTAAAGGTTCAAAATCCCATGAACAATCGCATGATAAAATGTAAAAAATAACGTTTTTTTTTTTTATTTTTTGCCTACTTTTATTATATATCAAAACATTAAAATTGGGTAGGTATATTCATTAATTCTCAGATATTATCGGTAAAATTACGATATGAATTCAATCGGTATATGAATAAGTATGCCTACGAGTATATGGTAATAATGCATATCCATATCTATTTATAATGCATATCATCAACGTATACATATGATGGATATATACAAGGTACGTAATACATAGTACATATGTATATAGATATGTAATTGTTTTATGCACTAGCGATGCGTTCTATGTAATATACATAACGTTATATACTCGTGTTATATACATATTTATGATTATGTATACACCTGTGTTGCTAATATCGATTCAATGCCATATTATTTTATACACATGTAACCATTGTTATATAAATTTATAACAGTATCTACCTACCTATATATTATGTATTAGGTATATTATGTATTATTCGCATCGTTACCTATGATAAAATGCTTGCTGTACGTATGTCAGGCAGATTTCTGGTTGCTAATGCCTCGTTCGTATTAGGCCAGTAGTTTATTCTAGTAAGTAGTGAATTAGTGGCAATGATGGATTTAAAATCTGTTATTATCCTAGAAGAATGCTAGGGATATCACTATACGAGACAGAAGAACCAATACATGGATACGACAGAAAACGGGAGTCACCGACGTAGTCCTTAAGGTCGCCAAACATAAGTGGAGTTGGGCTGGCCACATAGCACGAACAGCAGATGCTAGATGGACCAAAAAAGTTCTCGAATGGCGACCAAGAACAGGCCGAAGAAGTGTTGGGAGGCCCCAGGCAAGATGGTCGGACGACATAAGGAAGGTTGCCGGGGGCGGGTGGATGCGGTCGGCACAGGATAGGGAGCAGTGGAAATATAAGGGGGAGGCCTATGCCCAACATTGGGCGCGAGAAGGCTGAGAGGAAGAAGATTATCCTAGTAGGTATATATCAAATTTTTATTTTATTTATTTATTTATTTACGGTGCAAGCCTTTAACATTAACAATAGTTTTGTACAAGTACAATACAAGCAACAACGAAAATAAGTTATTTAATGTAGGTACATCTGAAACATTGACAAAACAAAAAAAACATAAAATATCAGATCAAAAGTACATGAGAAATTCTTTGTATAGACCAATTTGCAGGCACAGACAGCCGACAATAATAACTATTAATATTTACAGTATATAGATATATGTTTCACAATTTTGACTTCAGCAATGATTTGTATGTATTGAGTGTACAGTTGAAAATATCTATATTATTCAGATACGTATTCCCTAAACTATGTAGTCTGTGTATAGCAGTATTGCAAATATAGTTTGAATAAATAAAATAAATTCCTCAGCTAACCCACCGTTTTATACATAGGTGAAATGAATCACATTATTAGGTACCATATTGTTTTTTCATCACTTTTTTAATATCATTATTGCGAAAATCAATTAAGAGTATGCATACCGACATTTCAAAAATTTCTAAAAACGGAAGACCTTATATCTCGACAACCATACTAAATACGCTTTGGAAAAAAATAAAGTAGATACGTTGAACCTTTACCTAGAGAATGACCGAAAAACATTTTTATATACCTATCTTGTACAGATTTCTTAAAAAAAAATGTGCAAAAGACCTCTGATCTTTTTTCCGAAAGACAGCAACTCGTTTTCCGAAAGTCCGGGATTTTTTTTTTGTATTGATAATATGCATTAGCGAAATCAACCACAAAAAGTAAAAAAAAATGCTATATATTGTACATTTAATCATGCGATTACTCATGTGATTTTGAACCTTAACGCCGAGGGAAATGACCGTGACGACATAGTTGGGTCCCTAGCCTATAAGGTATTTTGTTCACTTGAAGTATAAATAAATAAATAGTATTAAGTACTTATCTCAAATTCCCCTTAAAAATAATCCAAAATATTTCTTGCAATTCTCCGAAAATTTCTTATCAAACCACAAATAAGAGTTTTGATAAGAAATAGTTGTGAATTTTTAATGTTTATTTATGAAATAATTGTTGTATTTCATAGGCGTGTCTATATGTGTGTAAACAGGGGGGTGTGTCTATGTAAATGCGAGGCGTGTAAACCAGGCCGTGGAGGCGTGGCGTGATCGAACGCAATTTGTGGTAGGCCGTTGGACGAGGGTAGGTAGCACGGCGATCAACAGGTGGCCTAAATAATATCTCGTAGGAAAGATGGCCCCATACTAACAGAATAATCCGAGACTATTTGACAGTGATAAATGTATTTTATATTTTACAGCACCCATTTTGAGTGAATCTGTAGCGTGCCTGGGGTTTTTAATTCAGGCAAGCTCATGATTCATCAGCAGTTAAAAATCTAGGTATTTTTAAAAAATGAAACGCGTTTATCCTAAAACTGTAGGTACTACAATTTGTAACTGAAGGAAAATCCCGCGGGCTTAAGGTCCTCCACATCCCCGGGTAGCTCAGGTGCATTAATAGCGACCTCTTTACCCGCACTTCTAAACAAATCTTATTAAGAGGTGGGCCCAGGGTTAGCCTTAAGGGAACTTCCCAGCAAACCAATTTAAAACTGTCATCTAAAGCTAATATGCGTGCAAAATTTCAAGATGCCGGGACATTGGAAAAATATTAAAATTTTAAGAGGAAAATGAAGACGCAGATAATGACAGATGAAGTTAAATAAAAGCATGGTACCTATTTAATAAAAAGTATGTAGATGGGAAGGTTAAAACTGACATTTGCATCTGACAGTTGCATTTGAAAAATTGTAATATTGTGTTAACTGAACAAATATGAAAAATGGATTATTATAGTCGGTATATAAATAGTTCGAAGTTTATAAATATACAAATATTTATTTAATAAGTATTTAATATTAATTATACTTATGTAATCCGTCTGCGATATAAATGGGTATATACCTAATACAACGGCTTCACATCAGACGAAATCACATGGGATATTATAAATTAGAATATATCACAGAGACCAAATATCAAATAGATTAAATCATATGGAACGATGTAACATAGAGAAGAAATCACACTGGAGAATATTACCTACATTCACATAGAATAATAACATGGAAAAATATCACATAGAAGTAATCACATTAATACGAAATCATGTAGTAAATAAATCACATGGGAGTTGGGACGATATCACAGAGAATAAATCACATTGGATAATATCACACAGAAGAAATCACGTGGGAAAATATCACATTGAGAACAAATACAGGTTGTACCTAGTTGGGCAATTTCGGCATAATTTTTAGTGTGCATATTTGAATATGAATAAATAAATTACAAAAAACACACACGCAGAGATCAAATACACGGGATAATATCACATAGAATATATCACAGAGATGAAATCACATGGCACAATATCCCATAAATAAAACAATTGTGTTGATTGTTGAATATTACTGAAAGAGTTGCAACAATAAAGTGGCACTGTCCACCTGCTGTTCAAACGACAGATGGATGAAAATATAGGACTACTGCGGAAAACCCGAAAGACCCCGGACCATGTGAAGAGAATTAATATATAAAAAAAAGCTGAAACAGCATGGAGGCCCAAGATCGTTTTGCATATGGAACTAGATGGAGGGGGCCTACGTTCAGGAGAGGACGGCTACAGGCTGAAGAAGATGAATGTATATAATTACCACTTGTGTGATATCGTCATCGAACCAATATATCATATGCCTAACACTGAAGCAATAACTTGTTTTGGTGTATTTTGTTGACGAAAAATAACATCATAATAATATATAGAACGAACTTTTCAGTGATATCTACAGTATTGTGTGATGTATCGATATAAGTACATTGCGTATTATATATGGATCATTTATTATAGGTAGGTATAAAATAATCTTGTTCAAAATTTTGGTTTGAAAACATTCAGATGCAAGGGTCGGTTTTTTTTGCCTGGTTTAGGTAGGGCACATGTGGCCCTTAGGTAGATAAATACTTAGAATTTTTTTTTTTAGTTAGTTTCGTATTTGGTTTGAAGGAAGTCGTTATTATTACCACATGGGTCAGCTGAGTTGTTATTTTCGTTTGGACAAATTTAATAATATGAATACAGGGTAGGTATACGTACCTATACATGCATACATACGTACCAATCTGCATACCGTCTTTAGGTTATACAGAGAGAATATTAAGTTACAATGTATTAGGGAAGTGTATTATTTTTTTGCAATAGTAGGTATAGTAGACTGCAGCTACCCTTACCTATGAATTGTATAGATGCCTAGCTATACCTAGATGTATTAGATTAGTAAGAATATTATATGTAGTTGTAGGTAGTTATAGGCAGTAGATAGAAATATGTAGGTATGTTTTTTTATACCCACCACTCCAAACACACATGCGGATATTTGCAAGGAAGTTAGGTGATGCAACAAAGAATCAGGGCTGTTGGATAAGAGACGTCGTCGAGACAAGATCTCTCCGGTGAGAGGGTGCGTCTGGGACGCGACAGCCCCCTTTGAAGGCTGTCGAGTCGAGACCGCGGGCGCGGGATGTTCTCCTGACGCCGGGAGGCGTGCTTCGACGCCTCGGCGTCGGTTTGAGACCGGGAAGAGAAGTCCAGGAGTGTGGAGGCTTGTTCTCCCTCCTGGAAAATCGTTAGAGAAGTCCAGAGTGGCGACGAGAGGTTTCTCCGCCTCTGGCCATCCCACAAGGAGGATGTTCAAGAAGATTGAGAGGGTCCTCAACGTTGGAAGGAGGAGAAATCGCGCCTATCTGCGGTCAACAGGTAGGAGGACCATGCTGAGGTCATTGAGGAGAGGCGATCCAGGGATAAGCGAAAGATCAGAGTGGCGTCGAGTGCATCTCCGCTCCTCTGGCCAAGGAAGAAAAGATTTTTTGTGATTTGTGTTTGCCGTTGAGATTTTTTTTTATTCGTGTGTGTGGGGGGGAAAGAGACCATGGGGAAAATTATAATGTGAAATGGACACTGGGTTATTTAATTATGTTGGGGTAATTTTAAGTAGTTAGTTAATAGTTACGCGTAGCTATTTTTATTTTTATTTTTCTCTATCATTTTATTTTCTTTTGTGTGTGTTTTAAATAAAGTAATTTTAAATTGGTTATCCTGAGTTC
Source organism: Ceraclea dissimilis (assembly GCA_963576895.1). Taxonomy (NCBI): domain Eukaryota; kingdom Metazoa; phylum Arthropoda; class Insecta; order Trichoptera; family Leptoceridae; genus Ceraclea; species Ceraclea dissimilis. The sequence goes on from OY756370.1 coordinate 16,323,316, forward strand.
TAACTTAAAAGTTCCTACCATAATTACAGATAATATGCCAATAAGAATCCCAGGAAAAGTTAAGTGGAATCATAATGGAGTATAATGGACTTTAATTAGATTTGAATGAGAGGAGGAATTTTGGTCCCTCTCGTACAGATGATTTTTTTAAAAGGAGGTAAACTCAATAACTCATTTCTACTCACCCCCCCCCCCTCTATTTACCCCTTCATATCAATTGGCGCCCAACGTGGGGCATCGTTCGCTTGAGGCTTTATGCCGATGAACGACAAAGAACCTACCCCTGGGATTTGATTATTGGAGGGGTGAAAGAGGAGGACGGTAGTGAAAAAAAAAAATGAGTATTATTTTTTGTGTAATTGTTTCGCGAGGGATTATTGGCATATTACAAATTGTGGAGGAAACATGGAGTTTAAGCTTGGATACCAATTGGAGAATTTTCTTGTTGTATTGTATATTGTTTTACAGTAAATGGATTAACGAATTGAATTGTTGAATCGACTAAATAAATTGAGAAAGGTGGTTTCACGAATTTACGGTCGTGTTGTGTGTTGCAGGCAACGGGTTGGCCTAGCTGAGAAATTAGATTCGCGAAATCGTGTAGTTAACGTGTAAGAAAAACTGGAATGTGTTATGTAAATTACGTGTAGTCCATTTGCTGTAGAAATTATGAAATGATGTAATTTGAATTTTTAAAATGTGTTATTTTGTCATTGTCCAGAAAGGTAAAGAATTCATCGTAGTTATGTGGGGAAAATATTAAAATTATACAGTGAATTAAATATGAAAAATTGATTAGCGGGCAAAAGTAGTAATGGTTTTAATTATTTTTCCATAAAAATAATTTGGCGCCTAAATTGTACTAGAATGATAATATTTTAACTTGTGATTTTTTTTTAATGTGGTGAAATGTAATTTTATTTGCTGTAAAGGGCGATAGGTATAAGGGGGTAGGTACCGTCTGCGTTTTAAATGGGAAAATTGTGTGCCGCGAAACAGAGAATGAATGTAGTTCGCAGTGTATTATGTTATTGGAATTTGGGGTAACCAGGGAATATAAGAATGTTGCATTTGTGTTTTGATAAATTGTGGTATTTTGTTTTGATAATTAAATGTTTTTGTAGAGACGATGTGAGGAAATACTAGGTATGCAATAAGAAATTTGCGGGGAGGACGCTGAAAGGGTGCGTAAGAGTAATACGCGATGGTTACAGAGGTGGAGATATGGAGGAGTGTTAGTTAGTGAACGAAGTATGAAGATAGGCTCTGAATGAAACAAAGGTCACTACGCGGAAAGATGTAGTTGGCCTGACCGTACCAAGTGGAGGTACGTGTCGCGTTTCTGCCAGGGGCGGTGAGAGGTCAAAGTAGAGAGGATAGAGTGAGGCTTAGAGGGCTACGGAGGAAATAATGGCGACTCCGCGGAAGGCGTGAGAGCCTGACATATCTAAGGGCGGATATTGTCACATTTCCAAAGAAGGCTGCCTGCTGCTTAGAGGTTCGGAAGTTGAAAGAATGAGATAAGGGAGAGTTTTGTGACGGAAGAACTAGGTTCTGTGAAGGGTTGGTTAGAGAGAATAGTTTGGGAAACGTAGACTGTATAGTGTTGGATAGAGCGAAGTAAAAAGATTGCATACCTAGGTATACCTTGACCGAGTGAAATTGATTTAATGGGTAAATTATAAAACATGTAAATTGAAGTGATTTTGTTATAAAGAGGTCATTAAGTTGGTACCTACCTACGTACCTACATGCCTAGAGCTAGAATGGATTGTTTTCGAAGTATATTAGATGCTGAAATGTATAAGAAACTGGGCTTGTGTTGGGTTTTCGCGATTTTGTGGTTATTTCTGAATGAGTTCGGGGGGGATGTTTTATGATTTATTTTTCGTCAAGAAGGGAGTGGCGAATTGTTTTGGTGTATTTTGTTGACGAAAAATAACATCATAATAATATATAGAACGAACTTTTCAGTGATATCTACAGTATTGTGTGATGTATCGATATAAGTACATTGCGTATTATATATGGATCATTTATTATAGGTAGGTATAAAATAATCTTGTTCAAAATTTTGGTTTGAAAACATTCAGATGCAAGGGTCGGTTTTTTTTGCCTGGTTTAGGTAGGGCACATGTGGCCCTTAGGTAGATAAATACTTAGAATTTTTTTTTTTAGTTAGTTTCGTATTTGGTTTGAAGGAAGTCGTTATTATTACCACATGGGTCAGCTGAGTTGTTATTTTCGTTTGGACAAATTTAATAATATGAATACAGGGTAGGTATACGTACCTATACATGCATACATACGTACCAATCTGCATACCGTCTTTAGGTTATACAGAGAGAATATTAAGTTACAATGTATTAGGGAAGTGTATTATTTTTTTGCAATAGTAGGTATAGTAGACTGCAGCTACCCTTACCTATGAATTGTATAGATGCCTAGCTATACCTAGATGTATTAGATTAGTAAGAATATTATATGTAGTTGTAGGTAGTTATAGGCAGTAGATAGAAATATGTAGGTATGTTTTTTTATACCCACCACTCCAAACACACATGCGGATATTTGCAAGGAAGTTAGGTGATGCAACAAAGAATCAGGGCTGTTGGATAAGAGACGTCGTCGAGACAAGATCTCTCCGGTGAGAGGGTGCGTCTGGGACGCGACAGCCCCCTTTGAAGGCTGTCGAGTCGAGACCGCGGGCGCGGGATGTTCTCCTGACGCCGGGAGGCGTGCTTCGACGCCTCGGCGTCGGTTTGAGACCGGGAAGAGAAGTCCAGGAGTGTGGAGGCTTGTTCTCCCTCCTGGAAAATCGTTAGAGAAGTCCAGAGTGGCGACGAGAGGTTTCTCCGCCTCTGGCCATCCCACAAGGAGGATGTTCAAGAAGATTGAGAGGGTCCTCAACGTTGGAAGGAGGAGAAATCGCGCCTATCTGCGGTCAACAGGTAGGAGGACCATGCTGAGGTCATTGAGGAGAGGCGATCCAGGGATAAGCGAAAGATCAGAGTGGCGTCGAGTGCATCTCCGCTCCTCTGGCCAAGGAAGAAAAGATTTTTTGTGATTTGTGTTTGCCGTTGAGATTTTTTTTTATTCGTGTGTGTGGGGGGGAAAGAGACCATGGGGAAAATTATAATGTGAAATGGACACTGGGTTATTTAATTATGTTGGGGTAATTTTAAGTAGTTAGTTAATAGTTACGCGTAGCTATTTTTATTTTTATTTTTCTCTATCATTTTATTTTCTTTTGTGTGTGTTTTAAATAAAGTAATTTTAAATTGGTTATCCTGAGTTCTAACTTAAAAGTTCCTACCATAATTACAGATAATATGCCAATAAGAATCCCAGGAAAAGTTAAGTGGAATCATAATGGAGTATAATGGACTTTAATTAGATTTGAATGAGAGGAGGAATTTTGGTCCCTCTCGTACAGATGATTTTTTTAAAAGGAGGTAAACTCAATAACTCATTTCTACTCACCCCCCCCCCCTCTATTTACCCCTTTATATCAATCTAAACAGTTGTTTGGAATGTGCGTGGTAGACTATTTGTACAAGTGCAGAATTTGCATACGTAATATCCATATTCTCTATACATACGAGTATATTTACCTACTGTCTGTCTACGCCGTCTACGCGGCTATGGTAGTTACCTGTATTGACATACGTATAATAATTTATTAAGATGTGTTGCTAGGTGTGAAATTAATCACTAACACTAAACAACCTTCAAGTCTATACCTATTACCATATAAATAGGAGTAAGTATGAAGAAAAAAATTTGCATGCACGTGTATTGCTCATTTGCGTTTTCTTACTGAAGGTTTTAATATAGAGCAGGCCTATTGACATTCAATATTTTTCTAAAAACGGGAGACCTTATATCTCGACAACCGTTACTAAATATGCTTTGGAAAAAAATAGAGTAGGTAGATTGAACCTTTATCTAGGGAATGACCCTAAAATATTTTTTTATAGATTTCTTCGAAAGAAATGTGAAAAACACCTCTTATTTTTTCCCGAAAGACGCGGATTTTTTTTTATTCATATAAGTAAGCGGATTGATAAAATGCATTTAAATCTATGGAATGACCGGAAAAGTTTTTATTTGATACGAAATTAACCACAAAAAATTGAAAACACATTTTTGACATTTTGTCACGCGATTTTGAACCTTAATGCCCCGGGAAATGAACGTGACGTTATAATTGAGTCGCGAGTCTTGAGTGCAGAATATACATCCATCAGCACAGATATTCGATTCGGGCTCCCACTGACCAAAAGTCCTCTCTCCAAACAACTGCGCTAACAATACGTATACTCAGTTACGGGAGCTAGTCAAAACTGATTGGATTCATTTTTATTATTTTGTTTGTAACGATCCTATGTGGTGATTTAATCTATCATTTTAGTGTCTGTGACGATCCTTTATGGTGATAAAAAAAACGTAAGGTGCTCTTGGGGCGATTTTATCGCTAAACAGTACCAAAATAGTCTAATTATTGAAAAATCTTTAATTTGATCAAATCTAATCATCCGTTGCACTGGTGAAATATATAATGAATTATTTATTGATACTTTCTTACGTTTTTAATATCTTGTTGTTTGATTCGCGGTCTTTGTGATTGCTCCATGGACAAATATTATTTGCTTTTTGCTCTGTCGTGAGTGACTTATTTTGTTTTTTTTTTCTCTTATTATATTTCTTATGTATAGTATAAGTACTTGTGTTTATTATGTGAAATGCGTGGAACATAAATAAATAAATCTATACAGTCACAACGTCAATTACACGTACTATATCTAATGATGACTCACATAATATCTACTCGTGTTCAAAATCGTTCTTTGGAAATACCTAGAAACGTATAGACGAAATGTTTAAACTATTTCTAAAACAAACAATTCACAAGTACATAAGTAGTCAGAGGTATCCTAAAGTCAGACATTGCAGTACTTAGATGAGACATTTGGTATAGGTAGTAGATTACTGACACCTTACCTGTGTGGCATGTATGTACATAGGTACACTCTAGGTACTTATTACTGTAATATTATAGTTTGGGAAATACTTGAGAGGTAGGTAGCCCGTGAGAAAATATGTGACACATCCATACCACACATATATGAGTACTTATGAGTGATTTCATAGTCTGCAATTTGTAAGTACAGCTGGTATACCAGCCTTGATAGCATAGCGGTAGAATACTGGCTTGTCAGGTTGGAGGTCTGGGTTCGATTCCCGGCCGCGGCAGATAGATGGACTGGAATTGGTGAATGTTACTTAAGTGTAAAGTAATCACATTAAACCAGCCGACGATCAGTCATAAGCCTGATGGAAGGTTCATCCTTTGCTGTGTATCTATTGAGATAAAACTACATTAAGGTCCTATATACTTTCATACGGCTTCGGCGCCCTGAATTATTCTCAGCCAGTACTGAGAGAATCGTCTTGAAACTAAAGACAGTGATATATGAAAGTATGGACTACAGATTGGCTGTTTTAGAATGACAGTATTTGGACATTCCTTGAATAAAAAAATATTCCGCAAGTACCCCTGAAATTTACGGGATCTGAGGAATTTTCGTTCAGTTTTTCAGATATAAAAGTATAATTTAGCCAAGATACTGGCAATTATAATCTTAGCAAATTGGCTGTTTTAGATTTTTAATTCGTTCCCAGGCATTCCCAGGGCATACTAGTTTATTTTATTTTGCTATGATTTACGCATTAAACAATATGGTACCTATTTCCCTGATGAGGTTAAAACGAATCATTATAGATACAACCTGTGTAAAAAACATTGAATAAAAAACTGTCTAGCAAACAAATTATGTAAGTAGGTATTTGATAGGTACATAATGTAATTGATATTACACAGGTATACGCGTACAACTATTATTCATCTGTGCCCCAAAGGCCAGACAAATGATTTGTATTCTACCAGTGTTTAAAGGTCTGCTAAATCAGGGAAAAATAGTCGAAAAGCTGAGAAATCAATAAATTAATCAATAGAAATTAATTTATAGTAAAAAAAAAACTACTCTTAATTACGTTTTTTTTAAACAATTTGACAGTTCGTCACCCAAGAATAACAAAGGTCTAACTGTAAAAACATCTATACGGATCTTTGCGACATTCTTGTGTTACTAAGGGACATGACAATCACCGGAAAATAACAAGGTTCTAAGTAATTGACAGAATTTTAGAGAAATAAATGTGTTTAAGTTTTAAAAACTCACGCACCTTTTGATCCAGATGGATCTTTATTGATCTCAGTATTTACAATAAGTTAAGGTAAAAAGAAAGACAAAATATTTAGTGTGAAATCTACAAAAAATGACTTTAGAGTACGCGACTAGCGTTCGAGGATTTTGCACCCTTTCGAATCAATTGCCTGATGATGAGGGTGCAAATCCTCGAACACTAGTCGCGTAATCTAAGGTCAATTTTTGTGGACTTTTTAGTCTTTCAGGGGTCCGTTCTGTATCCGTTAATTTTCACTCGGCGAGTGAACGGGCGATTATCGCGCGAAGCAGAGCGCATTTGGTGATTGTTCCAATTGGAATTGTCAAACAGAGATAGAGATATGAGAATACTAATAAGAGTGAGTTGATAGATATTGGAACAGGTGTCCTTTGACCGGGTTAGACCACCACGGCCACCAAATCCTACAGCTGGACTTGGGAGTGAGAAATACAGAGAAAGGTAAGACTCACCGTTTCCTCAGGGGGTAGGTTTCCACCTTCCAGGGGTTTATCTCGATGAGAGGCCTGGCCAAGACCCCACGCGCTTCCCCAACCCGGAATCTAGGTCGTGACGGTCGGGGGCGTGCTTCCCTTGCCCAAACCCCTCAGCGGTGCGGCTAGAAATTAGAACACGATTTGCAAATTTGATACACTTTAATAATTATATCGGAACATGCTTTACATATAACAAGAGTTGGCTTTAAGAAAAATAAAAATTACACTATACATTCGTGTATCTATGAAACTTATCTCCCGGTATGGCGCTTTATGACTTTTGATCTTGATTGTGGCCAGCGTTCACCCTTAATTTTGGCGAGACGTTATAATAATACAAAATGAATCCGACCTGATATGATTTGGGTCCTTCTTTATGTGTCCTTCGTCAAGGTTATTTATTGGATTCTGATACTTCCTTCCTTCTCAGTTGGTTGGTTTTAGACAATATGTCCTTCATGTAAATGTCACCTTATACTTGTTTGCTGAAAATGGTTTCAAGGTTCACTGACTCTATTGATCACAAAATGTACTGTTGTCGGCAATTAACCGACTGTTAGCTTCAGATTCTCGCTTCCTCGAGATTTAATATTTATTTAAATATATTCTGGGCTTAGCCCTCTGCTCAATCCAGAGCGTATATAAAAAACTGACCGCTTCCGTTGACCCACGGAAAAGAATGCCGCTCTCGTGTCTTCTGAGTTTCTTCGCTTGTATCATATCTCCCGTCTTATTGGTTGACAGTTTAATTGTTGCAAGTACGTTCGCCTATTTCATAGTCATGCGACAGAGGCGTCGCTAGGGTTTATTGCCCACAACTAATTAACTAATTATTATTTTTTTAATAATATATTTTCATTAAATCGGAATCGGGCGCGCTTCCCTACCCAAAAGATCCGTTCCAATTCCCGCTCCGCCCCGCTAAAAAAAATTTTGCGAAGCGAGATTTTTTTTTTTTAAGTTACACTTAAACGATTTGGACATGGAGACACAAAAAGAAAACTAAATTAAACCAAATTACTAGGCGACGGTTGGTGTAGGGAAACGCTCGGTACTCCGATAAAAATCACAATGTAGCATGTTCCGGACTTAAATTCTAATACACTTTCTTTTCTAAAATAATTGAAATAATTGGGGTTGAAACGACAATCTATCCCATAAGCTAACTCTAAACCTAACTAACTTACATACTAACTATATACATTTACAGGTTTTTGTCGTGAAGACCATTGCCTTCTTTCTATATTCATTATCAGTTGCAATATAAATTGGATCAGTCTGATCTCCCTTGATTTAATAATTACATTAAAACATGTTATTTGAAAATAAAATTTAATTACAACATAGCAATTGCATTCATACTAGATTTTTCTACATTAAGAAAAAAATGTTAAAGAGAATTCAAAAGAAAGGAGCTGTACTTACATGCTCCATTGTACAAGTATTCATCATTGTTATAGCCTGAAGGGCGCAACATTAAAAACAAAAGAATAATAATAATGAAATAAAAATTATAAAAAAAAAACCTTTTTTTTTTTTTTTTCTTTTTCCACTGGTCTCGAATATGTACATACAAATAATAATTCAAAATTGATTCGCAACAAGGTGCTTTCTTTATAAGAAAACTCAGAGAAAATTTTACATATCTCAGCACTATATTTCTAAATAATCTACACTGATTACCTAATATAAATCCTAACACTAGTACAAGCTAGCTGTTGTACACTTCGCGACCTCGCAACCGCGCGATCAACAAAACAAAAAAAATCATATTCGATTTTTATCTGGCCTGACACCGGCCCTTAAAATTTTCCGAAATAATACCATTTTCGAAACATTTATTTCTGTTGTACAAAACATAATATCGATGGAACGGGTGTACTCCTAGCCTCCGGAGTACCCTGGTCTGGGGCCTAGCCACGGCTCCCATGACCCTAGTAAAATTAGAAACAGAAATCACTCACGTGGGTTAATATTGGTGCTCTGGGCTTCGAGGAGGAGGGGGCGGCAGGTAGAAGGTTTGAGAGACTCCCTTACACAATCTCTCTTGTGTTCCTACCAGCGTCTATCCTGGAACTTTCGGGGCTCAACCCATTCTCCGTTCCTCCAGACCCCTCCTGCCTCGGTATTGAAGGCTAGAAAATACATAAGACGTCATTTAGTTTGAAACATGAAATTATAAAGTTTATTGTAACATATTTTGCAAGGTGGTTTTACAAATAAATACATTATGTAATCTATAACTAAAATGAGAGTTTGATTAATTTTAAATCCCTATTGTTTTTCCCTCCCCGTAGGTTATGATTCCTTGTGGGCATCCAATGGCTTCGCTGGTACCTCCAGTTGAATGTTGAACAGTAAAATTAAGTAAATATAAATCCCACCTCAATATAAGTAGTCCTTACAACTCGTGCAGTGCTTTTATGTAAATCTCTTGTTCATGATGGTACATAATAATATACATATATCAGGTCCACTTCCATTTACGTGAATAGTTTTGGCATGCATCTTATAGTTCCACAGCTAAAAGAAACACACAGCGGTTCACCCCTTGAACCGAAAATATTATTTTAAACTTTTATCGAACATGGCTGTTTGCCATTTTTAAATTATTTGCAAGCGGGAGGCGCAGAGCGCCCCCGCCCCGTGAACTCGTGTCCGATCGAATTGATTCTTCTTGAATAATCTCCTCTCCTTCAGGCTCTGCGCGCATAACCTTGGCGCATCATCTGTTTCTGTACTGCGCATGCGTTCTCTACGATTTTTGAAGGACCTTCTTGTAGTGTAGGCCCTGACGCATGGCCTTCACGAAATCACGTTACAATATTCCGCCCTCCCAAGCTAAAATTTTTTTGGCACAAAAAAATTTTATAAATCAAACTCATTAATCAAAATGGAAAGACTCTAATACAATGAATTAATTATTAAACAAGTTTATATTTGAGAACCACTCTTGCTGAGAAAAAGGAAATGCATTTTACATTTTAACAATCTATGAAACAATTTAATACTAATGTGACAGACTTAATCAAATTATATGCCTAACTAAACTAAACTTATTACCTAAACTTGTCCTACACGCGTGAATAGCGCTGTTTGACTCTTGATTTTGTTTACATGCATATATCACTCGTATTGGGAGTGCATACCTACTAGTTAGATACTCGCTTAAGAGTACTATGACGTAGATTTATCATTTCAGTACATTATTTACAGTTAAAAAACTAAATACACACTAATTATACCTAATCCTATTTTATGTATTCCTGGGATACATGTAAGTTGTGTGATCCATTTCGCTCTCGTCTCAATCATATCAATCATAGTCATGTTCGTCCCTCATCATTCATACTTTTGAGTTGCACATTCAGTGGTCATTCAAATATTCAATCATTCGTCCATCCATCCATACTCAACCCAAAATTAGATCACACACCTTCCATCACCCAGAAATACATGTTCTACAACGTGACGGTTCATACATACCGTCACGCATTCCTTACATCGTCATCACCCATTCATCTAGCGCACCACAATGTACGCACTGTACGCACCCATAGGTAGCTCACCCTGGCTCACCCATGGCACGCAAACGCCGACGTTCCAGGCACACACGCCCAGAACGAAATATCCGAAATCTGTAAAAAAAAACTTTCCACACATGGTCACATTCATTTAGTCACAATCAGGTAAGTCGTAATCGGTTCGTCACAATCATTTATAATTCCCACCATGTGTGTCAAAATTTTCAATCATACCATGCCACCACTGACCAGAACATCATGACAATTCGTACCGTAGGCAGGTACCCTCGCCCACCTACTAAGAAAACCATTAATCAAGTACCCAGTACTCAAAAATTACATGACCACTCCCGGTCAATACAACAAACCTGGTCCACAAGTGTGTTGCCATGAGGTCCAGCCCTTGGTAAATCTTACAGACAACAATCATAAATTGGTGTCCGACCCTGCAACTAGTTTCCCTAGTTACCTCACTTTCCATCCGGAAAGAATCAAAACAACTGTTTCCCAAAACAGAACTTCTTGCGCCAAAATTTTGCATCACAAAATTTCAGAATGCATACATTCAAACTTTCAATAATATTCATGTATACTCCCTGCATACACACTGTATACATACATATTCCTAAAACTATGGAATTTACAATCTATAACTACATTATACTATATACAATTACTGTACTAGAAAGCTACTCGCTTAACACCTGGCTAATTGAATATAAATTTACTTGCGAGCACACATACACTTAAATGTATGAAACAAAAAAAATTAAATCAATAAAAACAACTTTTAAAATATGCGTCTGTGAAACGAACCTTCACTACTAACAGTATGCCTTTTTTCTTAAATATTTATATACTTAAATAATTCTATTATTATATCATTAACCTTACTCTAAAAAAGAAATATTCGTAATTCGGAAATAATGTAAACTAAATTGCTCCTGGTTTGTGAAACCTCGTTACACACACTATATAATACAATACATAATATGCGTCCAATAAAAATCAACCAAATAAATTCATTAATTAAAAAAAACATGTCATTCAATGTAATATGAAGTGGTTCTACACTTTGCTAACTCGGCACGGTACCCTGACCTACATCAATTTTTATTCAGAAGCAAACAATATAATTGTTACAAGTTATTTTTCTTTTCAGTGGGTACACCATTTTTCTGCTGAGATTTTATTGAACAATATTTACGAAATACCCACAATATAAAATTTCTTTCAGTCAATTATTTTATATACTTGAACCTTTTAAATGAATATAGAAAATGTGAAAAAAAAATCAATACTGAGCAATTCGAGCAAATTAATACTGTGACTTGAACCCTAAGCCCTCAACTCCAAAGCAACAATATAAAACGTTGGGCGCCATTGGAACAGGTGTCCTTTGACCGGGTTAGACCACCACGGCCACCAAATCCTACAGCTGGACTTGGGAGTGAGAAATACAGAGAAAGGTAAGACTCACCGTTTCCTCAGGGGGTAGGTTTCCACCTTCCAGGGGTTTATCTCGATGAGAGGCCTGGCCAAGACCCCACGCGCTTCCCCAACCCGGAATCTAGGTCGTGACGGTCGGGGGCGTGCTTCCCTTGCCCAAACCCCTCAGCGGTGCGGCTAGAAATTAGAACACGATTTGCAAATTTGATACACTTTAATAATTATATCGGAACATGCTTTACATATAACAAGAGTTGGCTTTAAGAAAAATAAAAATTACACTATACATTCGTGTATCTATGAAACTTATCTCCCGGTATGGCGCTTTATGACTTTTGATCTTGATTGTGGCCAGCGTTCACCCTTAATTTTGGCGAGACGTTATAATAATACAAAATGAATCCGACCTGATATGATTTGGGTCCTTCTTTATGTGTCCTTCGTCAAGGTTATTTATTGGATTCTGATACTTCCTTCCTTCTCAGTTGGTTGGTTTTAGACAATATGTCCTTCATGTAAATGTCACCTTATACTTGTTTGCTGAAAATGGTTTCAAGGTTCACTGACTCTATTGATCACAAAATGTACTGTTGTCGGCAATTAACCGACTGTTAGCTTCAGATTCTCGCTTCCTCGAGATTTAATATTTATTTAAATATATTCTGGGCTTAGCCCTCTGCTCAATCCAGAGCGTATATAAAAAACTGACCGCTTCCGTTGACCCACGGAAAAGAATGCCGCTCTCGTGTCTTCTGAGTTTCTTCGCTTGTATCATATCTCCCGTCTTATTGGTTGACAGTTTAATTGTTGCAAGTACGTTCGCCTATTTCATAGTCATGCGACAGAGGCGTCGCTAGGGTTTATTGCCCACAACTAATTAACTAATTATTATTTTTTTAATAATATATTTTCATTAAATCGGAATCGGGCGCGCTTCCCTACCCAAAAGATCCGTTCCAATATACATCGAGATAGCGATATCGCTATACTCTTCTTTGGTAGAAAGGGATAGACATATCGCGTGTTAATAAGAGTAAGTGAACTGCACGTGCGGACCATTCTATTATCTAATGTCACCCAACAGTTTTGTTGGGTGTTATTCGCAACAACCGAGCGTGTCAACTGTGCACATAGAACACGTTGACTCGCACAACCGAGTGAAACGCACTGATGATAGAACGGCGAACAATAGAACCATAAACAATCGAGCGAATCGCCTAGTGAATTTTAACGGATACAGAACGTGACCCATATCATTTCATTTTCGAAATGGTCCGTTGTCTACGTCAGTGACTAGAATGTTGCGTACTGCGTAGTATAGTACCTAATTATATTGGCGTGTACTTATAATAAGAATCATTTCTGCCTCATTAGATCTGACCTTACCACTGACATAACAGAAAATCCTACTGTTCCGAATGAAACAAAATTACTGACGAAACAGCAAGAATTCGGGTGAAGTATTTTGTGGTGGCGGGTGTTGTACATCGCAGGGCTGAAGTGGGACCATGCATGTCATGTGGCGAGAGCAACGGATGGCAAATGGAGCAACAAGCTCCTGTTCTGGCGTCCGTGGCTCGGTAAACGCCCTAGAGGCCGGCCACAGATGCGTTGGACAAATGACCTAAAGTTAACAGCTGGCCTCAAATGGACATCCGAGTCAAAATCCAGAGAGAGATGGAGACGAATGAGGGAGGCCTATATCCAGAAATGGAAGCTGCAGGGCTTATGAAGAAGAAGAATAGATTTTTTCCTAAATTATCAGTGACTACAATAGTGCGTGGTATTGCTATAGTAATTGTACAGGTGATGTAAACACATTCACACATAGTTACATACACTATTGTTGACTGTATTAGTGTGTCTCTTATGAATCATGTCTATTTAGTATGATGGTATAGTGTTGAAGTCAAATCACATTTTAGGCTTAGGCTAGACATAACGTCATCCAGTAATGATATATTATTACACTGTAGGTACCTACGCAACAATCACATAATTTATAAGAGTCAATATACGCCATTGGTATATATTGTATACCATCAGTTGTGTACATTCTGGACTACTCTTCTCTTCGCTATGTGTCCTGTCGGGTCCCCCCAAAACACCTCTATGTCCTGGCCAGTGCGAAACAGCTCCTCCACAGTTCTGATTCGGGTCCACTGCGAAGCCAGGATAGCTGCTTCCTTCCGACCCTTCTACGGCCTTCTAATATCTTCCCCTTCATAATGAGCTGGAGAATGGAATATTTTTCTCCTCTAAGGACTTGGCCAGAATATGACGTTTTACGGAGCTTTATTGAGTTGGACAATTGTCTATTAGCATTTTCTCTATCGTACGTATGTTGATACTGAGCTACTGTCAAATCAAATTTCCTGGCACAATTTTTTTCAGACTTCTTCAGCATTCTTTCTATATAGTATTTGAGAACAAGGTTAACGCAGTTGGTTAGAGCGCCCATCTCTCTTGTTGAGTTGCGGGAGACCTGAAACTCTGTGACAATACGATTCGGTACAACTTCGGATCATCTTTTTCCAGAGACAAATAAAGATCTAAGGCGTTTGAGGAGGGATTCAAGGGTTTTGTGGGGTTGTTTGGTATCATATAAAAGGGGGTTGGAAAAGAATTCCAGATCGTAAGTCAGATGTTGTTCAGCTCAAGTCTTGAAAGATACCGAGCGATCGAGAGGATCCAGTCACCGCATACCGCCGTATTTGGTATCTCACGAAAGTGCTTCAAGAACAGAACTCATATCTTTTTTGAATATATGAATATGTCCATACGCCATCAGAACGAAAGAATCCAACTGCCTCGGAAGGGCGTGTTGGGTATCGAAAGACGACAAAAAAAGTTCTACGATGTGAAGTCATAAATCTTGTTTTCAAAAGTTTTTTTTTACGATTACGGGAAAGTCATCGATCTCCCAATAATGAAAATTAATAAGTATGCAAATACTGTTTGCAAATTTGCCAGACGCATAATTTTTGGACATACACAACGCATATTACCAAAATAATTATAGATTTTGATATTGTATTAAGAGTGTGCATATTGACATTTCAAAAATTTATTAAAACGAGAGACCTTAGATCTCGTCAACCGTTACTAAATATGCGTGGCAAAAAAGAGTAGATACATAGAACCTTTATTTAGGGAATAACCGTAAAAGATTTTTTATTTCTTGTATAGATTTCTCAAAAAAAAAATTGAAAACACCTCTGATACTTTTTCCGAAAGGCGGAAACTCGTTTCCCGAAAGTCGCGAAGTAATTTTTTTTCTTGTACTGATAATATGCATTAAAATCTAGGGAATCACCGTAAAAGTTTTTTGATTGAAGCGAAATTAACCCCAAAAAATGGAAAAAACGCTATTTTTACCATTTTATCATGCGGTTGTTCATGCAAATTTGAACCTTAATGCCGTGGGAAAAGACTGTGACGTCATTCTTTGTGCCAAGCCCTTAAAGCAGTGAGTGGCATTAAGCTGTAGGCCATTTCGCCAATCACTGCAATTTCAATAAAAGAGTACATTACACAATCAAAATACTACATATTATCAGTACAAAAAAAATAATTTACTCCGCGACTTTCGGGAAAACGAGTTTCCGTCTTTCGGAAAAAAGATCAGAGGTGTTTTCCAATTTTTTTTTAGAGAAATATATACAAGATATAAAAAATCTTTTACGGTTATTCCCTAGATAAATGTTCAATGCATCTACCCTATTTTGTTCCAAAGCATATTTAGTAACGGTTGTCGAGATATAAGGTCTCCCGTTTTTAGAAATTTTTGAAATTTTGGTATGAATACTCTTAACAAAATAATTATAGGTGTAAGTATATCTACGATTCTACGATATATATTTATGAGCAAGTTGAGGGATCGACTGCAGACAGGTTGAATGACCTGACACTAACTTCTCAAAATGTTATGTACAGGTCTAGTCAAAAAATGTTTGAAATTGCATAACTTATCGCAGTCCTATTATACTCGTTTGCAATATAATATACGATGTCTATCATTGCGTAACGTCACGACAAAATATCTTATAGATGTATAATTGTTTATTATGGTGTGTCGATAAACTTCCAAATAAATTATTACAATGTTTGATTTGAGATATACAAAATTATAGTCCGAGAGCCCGCTGCTTAATTTATGACGTATCTGTTTTTTGATCGAAATGTGGTATAAATGATAGCTTACCAATAGGGTATTACATCGCACTAGGGTTGCCTATCAAAATCTTGCCGCAACCCCCCCTGCCCCCCCCCGAAAAGGTCCCTCTTCGCGGTTTTTCGCATTTTATAGGAATATGGTAAGAGATAGGAAAAAGTAGTCAATGACAAAAATAATCCTTGCTAAATTCTCTACAAAAAACGTTAAGTCAATTTTTTCATAGGACTAATAGTTTACCCGTAATGGCCGGTCAAAAAACAGGATATTTTTTGAAAAAATAAAAAAAAAAGTTTGATTTTTTTTCTTTCACATTCTTCCACCCATTATTACTAACATTTTATAGAAAAAAAAATTTGGCCTGCGGCGCTATATCACTGGTTATTTTATGAAAAACTAAATTTTATGAATTTTCGTCACTGAGTTTTATTGTAATAACTCCGAAATTATTAGATGTATGAACATAAGTTATAGCTCGTTTTGTAGCTAAGACTATGGTAATTAATTCGTTCTTTGACTATTATCCTGTAGCTCTTATCAATTTTCAACCAATTTAGTTTAAATACATTTTTTTTGTATTTCAAATTAATTTCGGTTTTGGGCCGGCCATTGCGGGTAAACTGCTAGTTCTACGAAAAAATTGACTTAACATTTTTTGTAGAGAATTTAGCAAGGATAATTTTTGTCATTGACTACTTTCTCCTATCTCTTACCATATTCCTATAAAATGCGAAAAACCGCGAAGAGGGACCTTTTCGGGGGGGGCAGGGGGGGTTGCGGCAGGATTTTGATAGGCAACCCTAGTGCGATGTAATACCCTATTGGTAAGCTATCATTTATACCACATTTCGATCAAAAAACAGATACGTCATAAATTATGCAGCGGGCTCTTGGACTATTATTTTAGATATGGAACCGGAATTTATCTGCATTGCACAGTTGGAAGTACATAACAGTTTTTGATTGATGCTTGATGCTACTAAGCCTACTAAGCCAGCCAAAGCCGACTCGTAAAGCGTCGGAATACCCATCCTGCTTCCTCCCCAAGGGAGTTCACATAACACTACATTATGTGAATGAAGATGCCTCTCGTCTCTGTTGAGGAAAAAACTGTAATCCATCTGTTTTCTCTGCCTACCCTGCAAGGGATGCGGGGTAAGGGGATAGAATAGAAAAGAATAAATATTTAAATGTCGTCATGGAATTCGGGTCACTCCTTTATTGACCAGGTAGACGTATAATTTATAATTAGATTTTTTTATTAGAATTATTATTACTAGACAGTAGACACAAGGTAGTATGGATGACAGACACCTGCATTACTTATAGCAGGATGCAAATTGTAATCGGGGTAGCCTTCTATGTATTTGTATATTCTGTGTAAAAAGTATCGGGAATATGTCAACAAATTTATATTTTTGCATTGTATTCCATTTCATAACGATAATTTGATCTAGTATAAACTTGAGTGGAATTGTACCTCACGGGATATTTCCTCCCCAATCCAATCCCTCTCCTCCTCCTCATTCCATTCCCATCCTATCCTTTCATATATTGTATAATCAAAATATCTATTAGTTAAGTTGTTTTTGCTATGTATGTATGGGTCTAAGTTTGTGTTACTGTGTTTGTGTGTTGTTATTTGTGTACAAATGTAATTGGTCAGGTTTGTTAATACATATTCCTGTTTAATTGTACTGTTGTGACTGTATTTGTACCATAGATAAATAAATAAATAAATAAATAAATAAATAAAAAGAAGCACAGAAGATATATTGCCATATTTTTTTACGGCACCTGCGGATTCTGTGAGGAGGAGGAGGAAACTCCCCACCACCTTCTGGCAGACTGCGATGCCGTAAGATACATGAGGTTGAGAACTTTGGGCAAGCACCAGATAGAGGTGGAATCACTTCCCACCCTAGACCCCCTCCGAGTGCTGAACTTCGTAAGACGTCTAGGACTAGAGGGGCTGCTCTAACTGGGTAGTTACCAGATGGGCAAAGTAGGAGGAGTACAATAGATCTTATCGCAGTACATAATGCACCCCATCTAATAAAATAAAATAGAAATAAAAAAATTGTAAGTTGGCAGTAAGTACTATAATGAGATATCGTACAAAAATTACTGAGTGTGCTGACCTGAACTGTTTTTGTAATGCACTGCGATTCAAAGAATGGTTTCTACGAAAACATCACCGAAATCGTGGTTTTGAGAACTTCTATGGATCTCGTCATTATGATGAAAAAAGTGATGTCGAGACATGGGTTCACGAGTACAGCATGCTAACATCCAACAACCTTCGAAATCGACCCTCTAAAATGAGGCGAAAATAAAAAAATATTGGCCATATATGTTACTGTGATGTCAGGGTCATGCGACATTTTTTTTTTAATGAATCTGGGTTTATCGAAATTAACGCAAATACATCATTGTACACTTCACAGAAAGCTTGAAAAGCTTGTGTTGTGAAGTGGACTAAGTCGGCATCGGGGATCGAACCCGCGCCCACTGGATTAACAGTCGAGCGCGTTACCAACCAGGCTACCGACCACCTCAAACTAATATCCCTATGTTCCTAAAACTAATATCCCTATGTTCTTCGGGGAACGATAAAGGGCGAAGAATAGTGACAAATCTGATTAAGTATAATAAAATGCGTATATTTTATCTGTGAGAAATTACATAAATTATGATGTAGGTATTAAAATTAGATGTTATCTGAAAGAGGAAGTCCTATAATAATAGTACATCAGTCACAGATGTAAAGATTTTTACGATACGTCATGGGTGTCGCCAACTTCAAAGTTGATGGGGAGTGGGGGAGGGCAACTAAAATTTCAATATAGATGTAACATGAAAAAAAACGTTTAGTTTAACGCCGCAGGAGAATTTTTGTGCGACTGAGTGTGAACTGGTTTGGTTGAAATTTTTTTGTGAAAGAAGTTTTGGTGAAAATAGTTCTGTTCTACAAAATGATCCAAAAAAACTGCGTCGCAAACAAACAAATTTATAGTCAAATTGCAATTTAATAAATTTTATATAATTTATGATATGATGAGAAAATGATGTGGTTGTAATGAGGTTTTTTATGAGTTTTTATCATTTAGTAGATGAGAGAGAGAGAGAGTGATGTTCTACCGGAGGATGCGCAAGATAGAGCAAAGTGGTGGCGAAGCACAAGAAAAGCAGACCCCACCACCATGTAGGATTTATAATTGCTAAGGAGAAGAAGAAGATCATTTAGTAGATAAAAGTATGCCTATGCCTATTTATTTTCTAGAGGCCGCAGTGGCGAAGGGTCCTAAGAAAACAATTCGCATCGAGTTACCTTTTTTATTAAGGACGATAAAATAATGTCTAAACTGACAAAATGCAATAAGAAATGCTAGTCCCGGCTTCTCTTCTACAGAAATTCACACTTCACCACTAAGGATGGGGGAAAGGGGGCAGCTGCCCTTTTTGACGACGCCCATGCTATACATCGTGGGTTATAAGTTTAGTACGTAGCCTAGTGATCAAAACGTAATAAAAGCGGTTACAATCACTCGTACAGGTAGCTCTAAAAACGTTAATTACAATGAGCAATGCATATTACTCTTTTTTATTTTACTCTGCAATTATATTCACACGGTGCGGTGCAGTCACTAAGTAATAGTACCTAGTAGATAGAAATTATAAGATATAAATTAAACTTATGTCAATTTGTAACGCTTATTATATGGCTTTTGTGATGTGGTGTACAGAAGAATTCTGGGTATTTCCTGGAGGGACCACATCACGAATGCCGAGGTGCTCAGCAGAATCGAAGAAGGGAGGCGCCTACTTAAAACAATCTCGAGAGACGTGCTCGTTGGATTGGCCACATCATGCGCCACGAAGGTCTCCTACATGACTTAACAAAGGGAATGTTTTTCGCAGTCTTCCAAACGACACCAATCACGTCCTTTCGGGATGCTTGGATTCCTTCAATCCAATGGTCCCGCCCACCAAGAACACAGAATCAAAATTTGTGTAATGACTTCTACTCGTGAAGCACTTTCGTGAGATACCAAGCACGACGGTATGTGGTAACTGGATCTTCATCTCGATCGCTCGGTGTCTTCCATCTGACTTAAGTCTGACTTAAGATCTTTTCCAACGCCCTTTCATACGATACCACACATGACCCCACACGACTCTTGGATCCCCCTGAAACGCTTTACATATTTTTTGTCTCTGGAGTAGGCTGACCCAATCAAGTACAGAATTGTATTGTAACCGAGTTTACGTGTTTGCGAGGTTTAAGACCTCTAAATATATGAGGGAGTGGTTGAAAAATCGATTGCAAGATTCCATCACAGACAAGTTAAATAAAATCTTTGATAAAAAAAACGGACGCCACTTACAAGTATGTATTTCACCACCCCGTAATAAAATCTATGTTTGTATGTGAATTCTGTCAACTAAATCCGGTCAACGTATAAACTGAGCGGTGTAGTTTTATCACTATTATCAGGCGCTATGATCACTTTGCAATTCTAAATGACTTTACTGCGAGTACAATAATACTGTGTGTAGTGTACCTAGCATGGGTGTCGCCAGCCTCGGAGCTAGGGAGGGGGCAGCATACATTTTGAAAATTGATATAGCATAAAAAAGGCGTCAATAGCGCTGCAGGCGATTTTTTTTTGTGAGACATAGTAAAGAAGTCGTGATGTGGTTCGTTTATTTGAAAATGTATATACTTTGCACAATATTATGTACGAAAAATGTTTTATATAAAAACAGTAATAAAAAATAGCGCCGCATGCATTTTTTTTATGAAACTGACGGTTTTTCATACTAATTCCAGAAAAATTATGATATGATGAAAAAAAAATGTGTGGCAGTAATGTGATTTTTTGTGAGGTTTTATCATTTATCATTACATTAACCTCAAAAAAATGGGGTTACAGAGAGGAAGACACCTGTGAGTGTGGTGCTGTACAGGATCACAGTCACCTGTTTTCATGTCGCCAAACTGGAGTGACATGCACGCCCGAGGACGCACTACTGGCGAACGCCATGGAGTGTCCGGGTGGCCGAACATTGGAGATACTAAATATGATAGTGTTCCGGACACGGAAAGTAAGTATTTAGTTTAAAAAAATATATATCTACCTATTCCAATCTCTGGGGGGAGGCAGCTGCCCCCCCTTGGCGACGCCCTTGGTACCTAATATACCTTACAATAAAAATCATAGTAATTATAATATACAGCAATGATATCATTCGACCTTACACGCATTTTTTCAGGCGTACAATGATACCTACAGAGTGTGCATAAAGTTATGAATCCATATTACTCAAACAACATTACAGAGATTGTGCATTTAATTATTTAGCCCTCCACGGATGGCTTAAAATTTTAACGTATTTGAGAGCCTTATAAAAGAATGCGTTATCTGCCTTTTTGATTTTGGATGTGAAAATAATGGGTCTGAACTGTCTGGCCTTAGTATTAAGAATACGCATATTGACATTTCAAAAATGTCTAAAAACGGGAGACCTTAGATCTCGACAACCGTTACTATATATGGTTTGGAAAAAAATAGAGTAGATACATTGAACCTTTATCTAGGGAATGACCGCAAAAGGCTTTTTATATCTTGTATAGATTTCTCAAGAAAACAAACACCTCTGATCTTTTTTCCGAAAAGGTTTTTTTTGTATTGATTTTGTATTGACCTTAAAAGTTTTTTGTTTGAAGCGAAATTAACCACAAAAAAAACGCTATTTTTACCATTTTATCATGCGATTGTTCACGCGATTTTGAACCTTAATGCCGTGGGATATGACCGTGACGTCATAGTTGGGTAGCGAACATTGAGCAAAATTTGAAATTACTCTTATTTGATGAAGTAGTTGGACGAAATCTCCCTCATTCCCTTCCAAAATGAATAGGTAGGTACTGGATCCACCACTGGGTTGTGTGCACCTATTTTTCTACTCACTACTTTTGCCGAGTATCTCTAGTTGAGAAAAACCGTCATTATTATACCAACAACAATTTTAGAAGCGCTGATCGTTAGCGAATAGTGATTACTTAGTGACTGAATCTCCCTTCATGTGTCACTTTATTTAATTACTTTACGTATTCCACACACAATTAATAGAGATCTATATTATAAAATGATAAATAATATGATTTATGTCTTATTTGAATTTTAAACGATAGGGATCTATGCTGTGTAATTATGTAGGTAGGTAGTCCAGGCGCGAAGTTACCTAAGAACACGATTGCCATAGAAATACCTTTTGGAAAAAATGATAGGTATAATTGTGCCTAATCTGACGTAATCCAATAAGAAACGTTAGCTACGGCTTCCTTTCTGCAGAAATCTACCCTTCACCACTGGTTGGTACCTACCAGTAAAGAAGAGTAGATTTATGTAGAAGGGAAGCCGAGGCTATATTCTTTTATAATGTCAGATTAGACCTATTGTTTTAGCATCATAAATCAAAAAGTCACTCGATGGGATTTGAATTTTTAGGACCCTTCGCCACTGGTGCATATTCATACTACCTTCATAGGCAAATTCACAATATTTTGTATAGGTAATAAATGTATGTATATAATTCTTTAAGAGTCCTAACACGCTTAATTAACGAGGGTAGATCAATAGAAACATTTAGGTGAATTAAGGCCATATAGTTATCCCATCCCACTCGACACTCGACCAACGATGCCACTAAAATATGGTGAAATGGTGGATAGACCCTTGGTAGGCCTATGCGGGAGCGTGTATCTTGGATATTTTTCAATTTAAAAAAAAGTGTGACATCATTATGGTCGTAGCGTTTTCTTCTCGCTTCGATCATCAGCCTTCATGGATCAGAGGATGGAATACCGGTGTGTTAGGCTGGAAGTCTGGGTTCGATTCCCAGTTCGGAATTGGTGAATGGCACTTGTAGTGAAAGTGTAGGTGATCACATCAAACCCGCAACGATCATTCATAAGCCTGATGAAAAGTCCATCCTTTGCTGTACATCTGTTGAGATAACTACTTGTCATTAAGATAGTTTTCAATGTCTGAAATGATTTTTCCGGCACGACTTAAATGAAATAATATCATGACGCATAGCATTGTAAGTATACTACAGTCGCAGTGTGCACGCTGATTGCATAATGATCTATGATCTAGCTAGCTGCTACACGTCATATCGTGCTAGCAAGATCTATGAAGTTATAGTATCATCATAATATTCTCTATCATGGGTGTCGCCAGCCTCGGAGCTAGGGGGGGCAACAAAAATCGAAAAAAATGATGTAGCACAAGACACGAGCGAACAGCGCTGCAGTCGATATTTTTTTGTGAGACATAGTGAAGAAGGTCGTGATGTGGTTCGTTTATTGCAAAAATTGAAGCAGGTGACTAAGTTGTGCGAGGAGAGACTGTAGTTGGAGTGGCCAGAGGTTCTGGAAACTGCAAGTGACAGGGCCTCTGGCTATATAATACAGATGCTTTGGGCCCCCGACCCAACCAAGGATAGACGGGGAACAAAATATGTATATACTATATGTATGTACATACATATATAATACTTTGCACAACAATATGTATGAAAATTGTTGTATTATAAAACAACAATGAAAAATAGCGCCGCAGGCAATTTTCTTTTATGAAATTGATAGATTTTCATACTAATTTTAGAAAATTTATGATGTAATGAGAAAATGTGTGGTAGAAATGTGATTTTTAATGAGGTTTTGTCATTTAGTATGAAAATTATCTAGCTATTCCAATCTCTGGGGGGGTGGCAACTGCCCCCCCCCCCTTCGCGACGCCCATGTTCTCTATTGTTGCTGGGTGCTCGTACCTAGAGCAAGCACCAATATTATAAGTAATGCCATAAATGTAGCTTACGATGTTATACAGATGTACGACGTACGTACAGAATTTCTCAAAGTCAATGGAATACTGACCATTAAGCGTATGCAAATTGACATTTCTTAGATCTCACAGCCTTACTAAATATGCTTTAAAAAAATAGAAGAAAAAAAATGAACCTTTATCTGGGGAATGACCGTAAAAGATTTTTTACATATCGTATAGAGTTCTAAAAAAATGTGTAAACACCTCCGATCTTTCTTCCGCAGGACAGAGACTCGTTTCCCGAAAGTCGCAAAGGAGAAATCTTTTCCGTAGTGATAATACGAGTATATACTAGGAAATGACCGTAGAAGTTTTTTTTAATGAAGCGAAATTAATTCCAAAAAGTAAAGAAAATGTATGTTGGTTTCCTGGTTCAGAATCCAAGTTTGTGACCTGCCCACCATTGTGGTGCGTTCACTAGGGCGAGCCAAAAACTGCTAAAATTAATTTAGGCCGATAGGTCACAAACTTGGATTCTGAACCAGGGGACCAACCTACATATATAACATATGTAAAAACCAGAACTACTATACAATTTGCATGGTAGGGTACCATTTTTTGTCTTCGTTTTCCGGAGTATTATATCGAATTGAAGTACGCACCATAGTTTGCCGATGTGTTGCTTTGCACACAGATGACATTATAATAGATATGATATATCATTGTGCTGTGGGACCTTCGCGATGTTATCATAGGCATCATCTGTCTAATCGTGATTCTTTTACCTCCGCGTCACAACTCTGATGAGCGAATGAACAAGGGGAATTGTCACTTGTTGAAACTTCTATTAAAAATCTCGAAAAAAACGTTTTTTTTTTACTGACGAACTTAGAGAAAATGAGAATCAAAATAAAAAATGGTATTATTTAAAGAATCACGGGTATTATGCTAAAACAAATGTTCACTAGAGTGAGCTTATCTCAGTGCTGCGATCTCTGCCAGCTGAACCCAAGTTTAACCGTCAGCTTATATTTCTAAATATCAAAATTATGTTCCTAATTCAAATTGACCAATTGAAACGTGTTTATGATAAAACAGTAAGTACAACAATTATTTACTTAATTTCAAGGTGCTGGGACATTGGGAAGTTTTTTTTTTTTAATAAAGGATCTGGGCTTGCATATACAAACCCAAATGCTTTCCTACACACTTTGAACTAGGCTAAAAGCCTGTATCGCAAAGTGTGGAATACATCGCCTTGAGCCGGGGTTGGCGCAACCTGGCACCTCCCGTTTGAGAGACTACCACCTCAACCAACTGCGTTATTATAATTTAAAGAAGAAAGTATACACAACAACAACGACAAATGAAGTTAAATCAGAACGTAGTAATAAGGCATAACTGAACATAGGTCCTCACTCTTTTTTGATACAAACATACAGTCCGTCAAAAAAACGAAGGTCACGGATTAATTATTGTGATTTGTGAACTATACCTAATTTTGTTTGCTGGTAACAATGACATTTCTCGTACAATTCTACAAATCTTAGTGTTTCCACTGCGGTTGCCAAAAAGCTACGAGTACGGTTCCAATTGAAAACCATCTTTTTTTTGACGGAGTGTACAAATTATTTTTAAAAAAAGGTAAACATCAATAAGAACCCCCAAAATACGTATCTTATTAGAGGACACAAAATACATCCTTGTGTATATCCACACGGTTAAGTAGTTACTTCGTTGCATCCTAAATAGAGACATTTAAATTGACTGCTGTAGAACAAGTTTTTTAAATATAAAATAGTTTATGACGCCATCCACTAGATGTCATTATATAACACTGGTAGTATCAGGAATTGCCGTAAAACCCATGTAATGTGCAATATTAATATTACCCGTGCGTCATACCATATTAAAACTTATTTATTATCGCAGTAAAATTATATATAAATATGCATACACAACCTCGTGTAATAAGGCTCTATCGAAAAGGGCTTTACTTCAAGGAGAATACACGCAATCATTTACACAAGGCACTCTTTATTGACTCACACTGTTGATTTTGCGAACCATATTCATTCTATCCCCTCAAGCCCTATACTTTTGCAGGGTGGGTAGAGGGAAGAGATCGCCAGACATTCACATTCATGCAATTCGTCTTACACACTCTACGATTCCTTTTGCTCAAAACACGTCCGTCGTTGAAAATCTGGTCTACAAAGTCAAGCCATGTGGTTCTTGGACGGTCGCGTTTTCGTGATTAAAAAAAGTAACGTATGAATGTATAGTGAATAGAAAATACGTTACTGTTTTGACAGATGTAAATGGTACGTCGATTTTGGTATCCCGCTCTCTCCATATCGCTGTATTTATTTTACTAAGAAAGCGACAGGACTTTTCTTTAATTTTGAATATTAATATTCATGTTCTATCAATTATAGTAATGGATTTAGCATTAAATTGGAGCGCCAAGTTTTAATCAGAAGGTGCCACCGGGTTCGAATCTCGGTACTGACGATTTACATATACAGCGGACCTCACAACATAAGCTTTTGGCTTACTGTGAAGCGTGCAAGAAAGTATTTGGGTATATTGTGCACTCAAGCCCAGATCCTTTCAAAAAAGTATTTCTATGGATATGGAATACATCTCAACCAAAATCGCCAGAAAATTAATTAATCATATAGGTACCTACCTACAATAAATGATGTTGTTTGTTATAAGTTTTAAATGCCTGGTCATAGCCAGGTACAAAATGTACATAGTTTATAGCACTAAAACAATAATTAAGAGAAATAAACACTCACCTTCCAAAAAATCAAAAAAGTGTAATTAATTAACGTCAAGCTCTGCTGCAGCCGCCAAACAATAAACGAAAAAAATAATTGCAACCATTAATCCGATGCAAGTCTTACTAAACTTCGACAACTCAATTAGTGACACTACAAACTTTAAGGAACATGATATCAGAACACTTCTAAAAATGTCCAATTCTAGCCATTCTGATAAAGAAATAGCGAAATCGAGAAAAATTCTTGAACCCTAGTGGACTTCCGAGAGGTGTTCCTCAGGGTTGTCAGCAATGCCCATTAATAATGATGTTTATAACTTGACTATTTTGGGCGCTGTTTAGCGATAAAATCGCTCCAAGGGCACCTTACATTTTTCTTTATCACCATATAGGATCGTCACAAACAGTAAAAATGATAAATTAAATCACCACAAGAAAAGGGTAAATAGAGAGCTCACAAGAACAGGGTAAATAGAGAGATTATTGCAGAAAAGGTGATGCGAAAAACGCTCATGGATTTAAAATTATTATGAGGTTGTGAGTCAAGATATGAGAGACTGTGGAGGATCCCCGAAAGATACACCGAATAGGGCCGGGTGGCGGCGGAAAACAAGAATGGCAGACCCCACCATCATGTGCGAATAATAAATGTCCAAAGATGAGAGATGGTAAACTGAGAAAACGCAAAAACTTGCACGTGCAATATGCACTGATGGTTAATGAAAGTAGATCATAAAGAAAGATGTCAATCAGTCAATAAATATAAAAATAAATACATGAAAAGAAATATAAAAAAATCCACGTGTAGAGAACCTATTAACACAATCAAAACTGCACAAGCGTGCAAGACAACGGTGTTTTAAATGCGATGGGTTTTTCACTCAATGTCACTGTTGCTGTCGGCGCTAAATGCGCTGTTAAATTAATTTGGTCAAATGCACACAGCGGCGAATAAAAAAATCCGAGAAAAATGATTAAAAACAGTACAGAGTTAATGGAACGGAAACCGAAACACACCTTTTGTAATGAGATTTTAAAAATCGAACACGATTTGAATTTTAGACGAAAAACAAAAGAACACTGTCACACGATACGGGCGTTCCTAATGACAAATGCTCGCGTTCTAAATTTGAAATAAGTACGAACAAAATTTGAATTTCGAAAGAAAAATAGAGTGCATTATTTGAATGCAGGTGGAACTAAAACACACATCAAGCAAATTTTGAATCTGAAACTAAATTCGAATTTGGAAAACAAAAGAACTCGATCGAACGACACAGGTGTTCTATATTTAAAAATGCACGTGATTCAACTACAATTGGACTGATCCAGTAGGTTAGAAAGTAAGCTTCGAATTCTTTCCCACAGATGTGCACTTCTAAATTCCTAGAACACTATTTTGTAACTAATTAGCCCTAAATAATATCAATATGATATTACAGGTTACCGGACAAAAACCCATAAG
This sequence comes from Ceraclea dissimilis, assembly GCA_963576895.1. Classification (NCBI taxonomy): domain Eukaryota; kingdom Metazoa; phylum Arthropoda; class Insecta; order Trichoptera; family Leptoceridae; genus Ceraclea; species Ceraclea dissimilis. Next base: position 16,351,300 of record OY756370.1, read on the forward strand.
AATATTGACCAACATGAATAAATCCCAAAGAAGACAAAAACCCTTTTTTTAAAGAAATTTCCTCAATGTACAAGAGCTCAATTCTAATTGGATTTTGAAAATAAAATTAATTGTATCGATTAGTACAAGATTTCTTTCAGTGTGTTAGAACAAATAATAATAAGTTGATCTAAAACGTGATTTACAATTAAAAAGTCAACATTTTATAAATAATTCATCTACAGGAATCCAACTACAAAGTTTGGGCTTTCATCCGTTGAGCATATTTCTGAATGTCTTTTGTCTTTTTTGGGATTTATTTATGTTGAGCAATATTCTTATTGGTTTTTCTCCGGGAACCGTTAATACAATGGTCTGTAATAGGAATGCAAACTTGATAGTTTGGTTTATTCTAGGTGTGGTGCGATTTGGGAATTGTCAAGTTTATTGAGAACTTCGCAGGTGGTCGATTATGTTTAGTAAGTAGGTAGATACATATATACCTACGGTTGCATTGTTTCTTACGCGAATTTATCAAGTACCCAGCTAAAGTGAACAAGTTTTACTAAGAATTAAAAATGATTCGGTGTGGGAACATTGAAAATTGAAATGCTCGATCGATTTCATTTCAGCTTATAAAATATCGCAGGTTCACTTTAAAAGGGACATATTTGGTTGTAATATTAAGATTTTAGAGCAACGGTTGGTAGGTACATGGTGGAAGTCAATTTAAAAAGATAAAAATGATAAAACAAATAAAATCTTAATTGAAAAATAAGTTCAAATGGCGGGTTTATTGCCGTAGACGATGTCTGCCAACCAACCACTTTCGGCATTATTTTAGAAATACACAATACACACAAGTGGGCAACTATACAGCAACTATACACAACAAATATAAATAATAAAAATATGCATTATACATATGAATATGAATTACTCCACCTGATCATTATGGGCAAAATAGAGGGTTGTAGAGGGGTTGGAAGCAGGCAAATTTCATGGCTCCGCAATATACGAGACTGGACCGAAATAAGGAGTGCCGAAGAGCTGTTTCGAGCTGCCCAGGACAGGAGCACTTTCTATCGAGTGATAGTCAACGTTGGGGGGACCTGACACGACACCGGAAGAAGAAGATACATTATACATACATATGTAAATATATAATTATTCATAAATAAATAGGTGGATGGGATGAAGGACAAGGATGGGAACACGGGATTGTCAGTTAGATGGATTATTTAAGGAAAGGTAATGATGCCTCAGTTTACTTTTGAAAGAGAGAATAGTTGGAGCTAGTCTGATAGGAAGTGGAAGTAGGTTATTCCATAGTCTAGCCGCGTGTGTAGTGAAAGAAGAAGTGAAGAAATATGTGTGATGTGAGGGTATGGTTAACAAACGGCGTCAACTTGAACGTAGAGATAAGCCATGAGATGCCAGGGGTGTGAAATTGGACTTAAGGTAATCAGGTGAAGCAGGATTATTCAGAACATTGAAAAGAAGAGAGAGAATATGGAGATGACGACGCTGAGTCATCGTTAGCCTAGGAGCTAACTACTCGTATGTGAATTTCCAGAAGCGATTTATCGACCACAGACAATACAACTAAAGAGAAAATACATTACATTATATAGTCTATGGTATCCAGTATATTGTGACATGTAAGTCATTCCAATAAACGACCCCTCCCCCCTCCTTCCATACATCAGTTCGTCGTAATCATGCGAAAAAATATCAATATTTCAAACGCGTTGCATGCAAGTGACCTCCGATACAATATAATACCATCACTAATGTATTGGTTATTATAACTAAAAGGTACTCGGGGAAAATGTGTACGAGTTCCCACGGAAGCAATATTTTTTTAGTCTGGCAACACTTGTATTATTTTCACCTCGTAGGCGCCATCATTCTTATTTTAAAAATTCGAAATACTGTTCTATTCTTTTCAAAAGATATTTTAATGGCGGCTTACGTTCTTTTCCAGAACTTTTGTATTTGTGGTATGCTAAGTTTTTCTTTCTTTTCTCGGGCTGACTGTAAGATATTGCTTTTGCAATAAGTCCGCCTTTAGGCTCACTGCATTGTCATGTTTTTGTTGTTATTTATTATTTAGTGGCCAACAAAGATTTATTTATTTATTTATGCTTTACTTTTTCTTCTATTATTCTACTCAATTCTGCCCCCTCACATCACGTCCCTAGCGGGGTAGGCAGAGATAACTTTTCGCCAGATTTATCTATCCTAAGAAACACTTTTTGCTGCCGTTATATTAATGCAATTCGTCATACACCACTCTACGATTCCTTTTGCTCAAAACGTTGAGCAACTCGTCGACATGGTCGAACCATATGGTTGTTGGAAGATCGCGCTTCCTTATGCCTCTTCTTTCGCATTTCCTCATTCATCCTTTCTATTTTTCTTTCGCACACACAAGACACTTCTGTTTAAGTGTTTTGCAGGGCCAGTGGCCACAGTACCAGATTTTCGTAAGCAAAATAAAAAATACACATCAGTATGTACGAATCGCACTAGGAATTTCTAGTATCAGTATTATACATACGTGATCATGGTATGTATAAGGAATGAGGTTATTAGGGAAATGAGTGACTGCATCAAGACTGGTGTTGTGACAAGAATGAAAGTTGAGAGAATGAATGATGACAGGATGACAAAAAATATATATTTGAGTGAGCGAAGAGGGGTGAGGAAGCACGGCCGCCCGAGACTGACCTGGTCCGATCATGTCGACCAGATCCTCAAGGATGGACGCGTTTTGAGTAAAAGGAATCGGAGAGCGTGTATGACAAATTGCATGAATGTGACAGAGGCTAGGAGTGTGTGAAGGGATATGGCTGTCTGGCGCTCTGCCCTCCCTGCCTACCCTGCAAGGGACGTGGCGTGAGGGTATAGATAGATAGATAGATAGATATTCATGGTATAACGTGTACAGAAAACAATTGTTTTTTTTTCTCAATAGTGGCAACACCTACCGTTTTATAATTGCGTTGTGATTGGTCGATCAATGCCGTGACGTCATTGGTGCAAGCGTCAGTGTGGCTAGTATATAAATTAAATAGGCTTGTTGTATGAATAGTTGGCGTGCCTTATTATGGCAACACTGTCATTATTATTTTACAATTCTTTCAAATGTTTTCATAATAAATTCTCTGTTGAACTATTGTTCTTACAATTACAAAGGTATTTTACTGCATTCCAATTGCATACTTCATTTACTCGTAGCCGGGTAATAGGTAAGTGCATGGGTTGACTGTAAGATATTCTTCTTCTTCTTCTTGTTCTTAATATAGGCCTTGTGGCCTGTTATGAAGATGGATTAGCCTCCTGCGATGTCGAATCCCAACTGTCAATCGATCTCTTTGGTGGTCTGCCCGGGAGTCGTCTTCCCTGGGGTTGGCCGAGCAATGCAATGTGAGTGAGTCTGGATGGCTCCATTCTCCTTACATGTGCATACCATTGTCTTCTCCGTTGCCTCCCCCATCTAACGACATCTTCGATCTCGCACATTTCTCTTATTCTGGTATTCCTTATTCTATCGTATTATTGTAAGATATTGCGTTTGCAATAAGGCCTCCTTTTGGCACACTACGATTGTCTTGTTTTTGTAATTAGGTATGCATATTTTTCTTTGGACAATAAAGATTTACTTATTTATTTTTTACATAAATTTTAAAGTAATTAATTATCTCAACAGATATACACTAAAGAATGGACTTTCCACCAGACTTTCAGACTGATCGTTGGCCCAACTGAAAGTTAGGGACCCAACTATGATGTCACGGTCATTTCCTGCTGGGTTAAATTTCAAAACCGCATGAACAATCGCATGATAAAATGTTAAAAATAGCGTTTTTTTACTTTATGGGGTTAATTTCGCTTCACTCAAAAAAACTTTCACGGTCATTCCCTAGATTTCAATGCATATTATCAACACAAGAAAAAAATATCTGCCACTTTCGGGAAATGAGATTCTGTCTTTCGGAAAAATAATCGGAGGCGCTTTTCACAATCTTTTTTTTGAGAATACTATACAAGATAAAAAAATCTTCTACGGTCATTTCCTATATAAAGGTTCAACGTATCTACACAATTTTTTTCCAAAGCATATTTAGTAACGGTTGTCGGGATCTAAGGTCTCCCGTTTTTTTTTTTCAAATGTAAATATGCCTAGAAAATATGCTTTCCTACGTAGCACATTTCTATTCTCAAACTGAAATCAATGTTCAATAAAATTTGCCTTTGAGGCAATTTCTTATACAAGTTCTCACCGTGTGGGAAAAAGATTTATAGGCAAATCATATTGATCATTGATAAATAAATACCTTCAGCAAATGATAAATAAATTAGATCTATACTACGGGAAATGAAAGTCAATTAAGAAAAATAATCTTCACGCACTTTCCCGTTATCAACTTTAATGCCGTCTCTTTTCAACTAATAAGATTATAGCATCTTGCATCCTGTTTTGTAGCAAAATTCTTGGAGTATTTTATTAATTGAATTTATTGATTATTTTCATGTAATCCACTTTATCACCGTCTCTTTTTAACTTATGCGTTTATAATATGTTGCATCCTGTTTCATTGCAACTTCTTATATTTTACTAGCTGTGACCCGTCAAAAAAATTACGCGGTTTGCGGCAGAGAGAACATATCACCAAAGTTCCCCACCTTACACGTATAATTATTGTAGGTACGTGCATTTTTATGGTAAATTACATTTTTATTTAGCAAAGTATTTTCGATTCTACTTAGTAAGTTTGTACTACAATATTTACCAATTAATGTTCTGGGGCAATACTAACCACACTATAATAGTTCAAGGTTGCATGGACAAAAAAATAACAAACACTGAAGAATAAGCCAATGATTTAAGAACGCTGTAAACTGATGATGATTTAATGGTTAAGGATTTGTTTATTAGGTTAGGATACAGGTGCACAACCGCGAGAGATCATCAAGTCGCACAAAAACAATGTGTGGTACAAAACCCATATATGGAATGTTCGTTACACACATTCATACCAGGTTTCGACGCGAATTATATAAGTTGATTGATTGACTTAACTTACCGGTGCCATTTGTTGTGACTTGCATATGAAATTGAACCGGGAATTTGATAATGAATTTATTAACCGTGAGAACTATGCATTGCGAGTGCAGCGACAGTTTCACTATCTCGTGTAAGTGGACTTTTAAACAACCTCCAATTAGCAAAGGAAATTGGTGAAAATTACCCTTGGGCTTATCGGAATAGAATCTCCACTCTTATATAACTTCATGTCTTGTTGTTGTTCTCGTTGGTGTCCGAGTCTACATTTTCTCTTGAAATTTTTACAACTTCCCATGTCCCATCACTTTGAAATATTGCACACATATTGTCTGGTTTAGGTGACAGTTTAATAAAATTGTAGTACTGTTTTATCATAAATACATTTCAATTGGTAAATTTTACTTACATAATTTAATTTTTATATGGAGAAAAATAAGTGTAGTTTCTGAAAAGTATTTTACAATTAGGTACTTACCTATTTTATTTTTAAACACTTAAGAGTATGCATATTGACGTTTCAAAAATTTCTAATAACGTGAGACCTTAGATCTCGACAATCGTTACTAAATATGCTTTGGAAAAAAATAGAGTAGATACATTGAGCCTGTATCTAGGGAATTACCGTAAGAGATTTTTTATATCTTGTATAGATGTCTCAAAAAAAATATTTATATATTTGAAAAACACCTCTGATCTTTTTTCCGAAAGACAGAAACTAGTTTCCCGAAAGTCGCGGAGAAATACTTTTTTTTTTACTGATAATATGCATTAAAATCTAGGGAATAACCGTAAATGTTTTTTGATTTAAGCGAAATGGACCCCAAAAAATGAAAATAACGCAATTTTTAACCTTTAATGATGCGATTTTGAACCTTAACGCCGTGACTTCATAGTTGGGCTCCTAGCTTTAAACGTCCTTCAATGTTACATTCAGGAATCAAGTTGGAGGAAATAATCTGCAATACGTACTTACTTACGATTGCAAAACAAGCCTATATATAACTTCTAAATTTAAAAATCGAACGAGTTCAAACATCTCTAACCTCCGGTATTGTCTATGATTTAAGTTCAACGGTGTTGTCATAGTAAAAAAAACGTATTATAAAGAGCAGACAGAATAATAGGCAAGTACCTACGTACGTACCAAATTGTAAAAAATGGTCTAGGTAGGTACTCTACTCATTCCGTATTAGCGTGTCCACTTTAAGAAGATTGGAGAAAAAAAAGTAAGTAGGTATACCTATATCAGTTTATAAAATTCTCGTTGTAACCGCGTATGAAAGTAACGCAAGATCGTAGCAATTTTTGCAAGATGGTTGCCTTGAGTATTGCAACTACAACAAAATTTGTATGGAATTTAAAACATTTCGCGATCTCAACGCCTTCAGCTACGGTCAAAAAGCGTTCGATAAATTTTTGGTATTCGTTCACGCTACGAGTCTACAAAATGCTTTGAGCGCTCATCGATAGATATCGAGTTCCTTGTCTGATTTGCACTTTTTTGTTATGTAAATTTTGAAAAAAAATGTTATGAAAATATTGTAGTACAAAAGTACTATGCTAAATAAAAAAAAAATTTGCCAAAATTTAATTAAGATTGGGCTTTCGCTAGTTTATTTTTTGTTCTTGTTATTAGTTGTTGATGTGTGATGTCTTTATTAGTATGAAAAACGTGTAGGAAAAAGCAACTAAGTATATAAAAACAAATATAAATAATAATAATGTACATATATACAAGGAAGGAATTATTTCAGGAAAGGTATTAATGCCTCAGTTTACGTTTGAAAGAGAGAATAGAATACACTAATTATACGTGTAGGGATAGGAAAATTTGACGTCTGTTGTCGAAAATCTGTTCTCTCTGCCCATCACGCAAACAGCAGCGTCTTTTTTGACGGGCAATAACTAGTATTATATAATGCTAATAACATGTCTGGCGTGTGTACAATATAGAGACTTTAAACAAAAGGTAATAACATTAACCTTGAGTGCGTTAATGATCAATTGAAATAGATAAATGCTTTTAACTATGTGGTGTGTTTGCTAAATTGATGTACAATTGCCTTGCATCAGTGAACAATACGCATAGCTATTCAGTAACACATTGCAATGTTGAATTGACGGAGAATTGCAATTACAATGAAAACAACACAGCAAGTTTATTGACTGATTGATAGTTTTACTTACGGCTAGGAGTATGCACGCGTCATTTCCCGTGGCAATGAGGCTCAAAATCGCACAAACAATCGAGTGATCAAATGTAAAAAAATGTGTTTTTTCCATTTTTTTTGGGGTTAATTTCAATCAAAAAACTTTTACGCTTATAGTCCAAGAGCCCATCGTTGAAATCATGACGGATGTGTTTTTTGATCGAAATGTGGTTTAAAAGAATGTTTAGACATAATATAATACATTGACATAGGGTTGCCTAGCAAAATCTTGCCGCGAGTACCTTTACCATGATGATTATTGACACCAATTTTGAAGCGAATTGCACCCATCTGTTTTTTAAGTAAAATTAGCACCATCGGAAAGAGGACGATTTGAAGATATAGAAAAACATGGGTTGCCTGTCCTCAGTCTGCCGCAACCCTAGGCAACCCAGGCCCAAAGATGCCATTTTTAGAAGTAAAATGCACCCATCTGTTTTTTACACGAGTGACACATCAAATTGAAGCTACTGTCTTCCTCGATACGATGGGATAGGGTTGCCTCCCAAAAACCTGCCGCAAATTAGGGTGGCCTGCATTTGAATGATGATATTTGAATGATGATGACCTAGTGAAAATGTGGTGGCATATCCAGGAAAATACTATATTTGTATTTTTTTTATTCATTTCTTATGTTTGTTGGGGTGCTGAATCCGAATTTTGACGTTGCAAGCTCCTACCTGTAATGGTTTTCGCGAAAAATGCGAAAAACAGAGAGAAAAGTGTTTTTCTTAGAGACTTTTTTCATAACTCGAAAAGTATGCACTTTAGAGCAAAAAATGTTAGGACAAAAATAATCTGCACTAAATTTTCTATAAATTTTATTACGTTACATTTTTTCGTCAGACGAATAGTTTAGGAGCTATAACGCTTTAAAACTTGATGAAAATCAGAAAATTGTTCCAAATTTGTACTTTATTTAAATTTCTGCCTACAATAAAAAAACTGCATACTTTTAAAGAATGAATTATAAAAGAAAAATGAATTCCCTACGATTATGTCTTTGGGTACTTTTCGCTCAGATGCACCATTTAAGAGATAAAGGGTGCCAAAGTTTGATATAATAATTCAAAATTAGCATTTTCATACATTACGTTGCATTGGTTGATCTGTCGGTAGGTAGGTATGTCACATCATTACTAATACATACAAAGGTATATTAGCGCGAGTATACTATCAGCTAGCAAACTATTAATAACAGTCAAGACACTACGTAATAAGAGTAATATCATTTGAAAGTCATTTGTTAAATTATGATGAAAATAAAATAACACTTTTTATAAAAAAACCGTGAAATATTAACATTTGTTTTAATTCTTGAGAAATAGTATGTCAAGCGTGGTTAGTATATAATGGTGGTGTGATAAAAAAATACTGCCAGTAAATAAAATTATTAATTATTTGATGGATGTTAATTATGGATGAAAAAACATAAATCACTCGGCTCGGCTGCGAGTGGAGCCGTGCGCGATAAAACATTATTTGCGCTTGTATATTTTAGCTACTCTTCCAGTACCCATGTAGCAAGACTTTGGTGGTAATATTTACTGTAGGTACTTGGCATCACCCGCAGCCGAGTGAAAAAAGTTATAGCAAAATGACAGTGGCCTGTAAAATAGAAAAACTCTTTTAATAACTCGGTAATATTTACTATATGTACTTGGCATCACCCGCAGCCGAGTGAAAAAGTTATAACAAAAGACAGTGGCCTGTAAAATAGAAAGACTCGCAGCCGAGCCGATCCAAAAACCTTTAGGCGGTTTCATAAAAAATAGTTTGACAGGCCACTGTTTTTTGCTATAACTTTTTCCACTCGGCTGCGGGTGATGCCAAGTACATATAGTTAACATTACCGAGTTATTAAAAGAGTTTTTCTATTTGACAGGCCACTGTCATTTTGCTATAACTTTTTTCACTCGGCTGCGGGTGATGCCAAGTACCTACAGTAAATATTACCACCAAAGTCTTGCTACATGGGTACTGGAAGAGTAGCTAAAATATACAAGCGCAAATAATGTTTTATCGCGCACGGCTCCACTCGCAGCCGAGCCGAGTGATTTATGTTTTTTCATCCATAATTAACATCCATCAAATAATTAATAATTTTATTTACTGGCAGTATTTTTTTATCACACCACCATTATATACTAACCACGCTTGACATACTATTTCTCAAGAATTAAAACAAATGTTAATATTTCACGGTTTTTTTATAAAAAGTGTTATTTTATTTTCATCATAATTTAACAAATGACTTTCAAATGATATTACTCTTATTACGTAGTGTCTTGACTGTTATTAATAGTTTGCTAGCTGATAGTATACTCGCGCTAATATACCTTTGTATGTATTAGTAATGATGTGACATACCTACTTACCGACAGATCAACCAATGCAACGTAATGTATGAAAATGCTAATTTTGAATTATTATATCAAACTTTGGCACCCTTTATCTCTTAAATGGTGCATCTGAGCGAAAAGTACCCAAAGACATAATCGTAGGGAATTCATTTTTCTTTTATAATTCATTCTTTAAAAGTATGCAGTTTTTTTATTGTAGGCAGAAATTTAAATAAAGTACAAATTTGGAACAATTTTCTGATTTTCATCAAGTTTTAAAGCGTTATAGCTCCTAAACTATTCGTCTGACGAAAAAATGTAACGTAATAAAATTTATAGAAAATTTAGTGCAGATTATTTTTGTCCTAACATTTTTTGCTCTAAAGTGCATACTTTTCGAGTTATGAAAAAAGTCTCTAAGAAAAACACTTTTCTCTCTGTTTTTCGCATTTTTCGCGAAAACCATTACAGGTAGGAGCTTGCAACGTCAAAATTCGGATTCAGCACCCCAACAAACATAAGAAATGAATAAAAAAAATACTAATATAGTATTTTCCTGGATATGCCACCACATTTTCACTAGGTCATCATCATTCAAATATCATCATTCAAATGCAGGCCACCCTAATTTGCGGCAGGTTTTTGGGAGGCAACCCTATCCCATCGTATCGAGGAAGACAGTAGCTTCAATTTGATGTGTCACTCGTGTAAAAAACAGATGGGTGCATTTTACTTCGAAAAATGGCATCTTTGGGCCTGGGTTGCCTAGGGTTGCGGCAGACTGAGGACAGGCAACCCATGTTTTTCTATATCTTCAAATCGTCCTCTTTCCGATGGTGCTAATTTTACTTAAAAAACAGATGGGTGCAATTCGCTTCAAAATTGGTGTCAATAATCATCATGGTAAAGGTACTCGCGGCAAGATTTTGCTAGGCAACCCTATGTCAATGTATTATATTATGTCTAAACATTCTTTTAAACCACATTTCGATCAAAAAACACATCCGTCATGATTTCAACGATGGGCTCTTGGACTATTACTTATATCCTAGATTTTAATGCATATTATCAGTACAAAAAAAAATCTCTCCGAGACTGTCGGAAAACGAGTTTCTGTCATTTGGAAAAAAGGTAAGAGTTTTTTTTTTTGAAATTTCAATATATCTATACCAACTCTTAAGATGATAAAATAAAAAAATGTTATTCCCAGCTTCCCTTCTACAGAAATCCACTATGTTTTGCCTATTGGCTTTTTAAACCATTGGCATGCAATAACGAACAAAAATATTCGTTGAAATTATATTTCAACCGATTGTAATGTGAGTTACAGAATAGTAAGATGAGAGATAACACAGATGAGGCAGTGCTAACCTAACCTAACACGCATCTGACAATGTAATTCGCGAGGATGACCTAAAACTCTAACGCATTGTACAAAACACTCCTACTACAAGATCATAACAAAAAAACAGTACCACCTCACAACAAAGTCAAACTGAAAATATACAACTGAAATGTGAGCAAAGTATTTATGCTAATGTCATGCTGATATATGTGCACGATAGCTGGACAAAACTCTTGGATCTTTTCATACACAACTGTGGAATTAACTTTTATGAGTTACCGCAAAAGTATTAAATTTAGGAGTTGTATACAATTTCTGGGAAGTGTTTACAATGCCGGGTCAATTTGAGGTTATCGGTAGCCTGGTTGGTGACGTGCTCGACTGTTAATCCAGTGGGCGCGGGCTCGATCCCCGATGCCAACCTACTCTACTTATACATTTTCCCTACTATACGAGATGAAGGTCTGGGTTCGAATCCCAGCTGGGGTAAACTGAAATAACGAATGTTTCTCGAGTGTAAAGCGATCACTTAAGCCAGCCGAGGTCGGTCGTAAGCCCGACAATGTTCATCCTTAATTCTTCTACACTGTTGTAGGAATACTGCATTGCGATTTGAGATATACCTGAATTATTTTAGGTATTGAACTGGTTTTATCTGCATTGCACAGACGCGACGGTAGGATGTGGCGGAATGGGTGAACGTTGTCCTGGGCATAAAGTGATCACTTAAGCGAGCCAAACCGACTTGTAAGCTTCGGAATACCCATCCTGACTCCTCCCCATGGGAGTTCACATAACGCTTCATTATGTGAATGAAGATGCCTCTCGTCTCTGCTGAGGAAAAAACTGTAATAGTGCATTGTTGCTATGTATTTGAGCACATTGTTGGCGCGGTTGGTTGAGGCGGCAGTCTCCCAAGCGGAAGGTGCCGGGTTCAAACCCCCGCGCTAGCGATGCATTCCACACTTTGCGATACAGGCTATTAGCCTAGTGCAAAGTGTGCAGGAAAGTATTTGGGTTTGCACTTTTCATTAAAAAAAATCCTAAGAATTGTACACAATGACGGATTTCCTACATTCCCTGTAACATACACATGGAATTAACTTATATAATACATAATACGATGCTATAGTGATGTCACGACTTGCTAGTCACGATTTGGAAGAACAAGGATGCCACTAGTGATGTTAATTTATCTTTACCATAGACAATAATGTAACATTGTGTTCTGCGATACATAAATGGACTCAAAAAATTGGAACAATTATTTTTGTAACGTTTATTAAAAAACGATTGGACTACCAATTTGAGAAACACTTGAAAAATAAGGAAGTGAGTACGTATGCGTGGGAAACTGAGATTTTTTTATGAATCTGGGTTTATCGAAATAAATCCATATACACCTTTGTACATTTTCCAAGTAAGCTTGAAAAGCTTGTGTCGTGAAGTGGAGTAGGTCGGCATAAAGATCGAACCCGCGCCAACCGGATTAACAGTCGAGCGCGTTACCAACCAGGCTACCGACCACCTCTTCCACCATCTACCGATCACCACATGGTTGGTAAAGTTGGTTGCAGTTCGTTCTTCCAACCGGGAGATGTAGAGTTCGAATCTCAATGCTGACGATGTTTTTGCACTCTGTGACATTTTATTATTTTAGCTTACTGTTTTTGGGTTAAGGTGGTATTACAGGATTCACTTTTGCATGAATCGCCGGTAGGTATTATAAATCAGAGAATTCCTCCATTCCTAAATACATGTACATGACAATTTTTATGGTGATCGCATCACTTCTATGTTAGGTAGTTCACTGTTGAATGAATTCACTTTTGATTGGCGAATTATTCCGTAAAAGAAAAACAATGTAATATTGGCTTTACCTACTAGATTAGTCATTGCAGTAAATTCACGTGCATTTTTAAATACTTATAGAACAATATTAAGTTTGAAGACACCTGTGTTATTCGATTTTTAAGTTCTTTTGTTTTTCAAATCCGAATTTAGTTCCAAATTTAAAATTTGTTTGACGTGTGTTTTAGTTCCTACTTGCATTTTTCCACCTGCATTGAAATATGCAATCTTTTGTTTATTCTTCAAAATTCAAATTTTGTTTGCAGTATCGTATGAGTGTTCTCTTGTTTCTCCATCACCACGAAATAGCAGTTCCATTTTTTACCTCCTCTTATTTTAAATAAATAAAAATCGGATCACTTATTGGCGCCGTTTAGCGATAAAATCTCCCCAAGGGCACCTTTCATTTTTCTGAGTATTAATTATCATATTGTATCGTCATAAGCAGTAAAAATGATTTATTAAATCACCACATAGGATCGTCACAAACAAAATTTTAATAAAAATATTCTTATCAAATCAGTTTTAGGCAGATTTTTTTTTCTTGTTTTTGATTTAATTAGTTTTTTCTTCAATGAATCTGGGTTTTCGAAATAAACTCTATACACCTTTGTACACTTCACAGTAAGCTTGAAAAGCTTGTTCCGTGAAGTGGAGTAGGTCGGCATCGGGGATCAAGCCCGCCCCCACTGGATTAACAGCCGAGCGAGTTACCAATCAGGCTACCGACCACCTCAAAGTAGTTCAAAAAGTTATATAGAATCGGACCCAATGATTGAAGTCTACTTAATGTTAAGAATGATTGTTAAAATAATATAGTTTGTAAAGATGTGGACCCCTTACTGCATTCAAGTAAGGTACGGTATGGTGCTGTACAGGTTTCCAGACAAGTCGTGAGCCAATTTTATGAGATAGGAGGCAAATGACAGAACCTATGTAGGCATAAGTACCTACATTGCATGATATTATATAGATAGGTACCTATATAGTGTCACTCTCATATTGCGATTAGGTGCGCGCCCTTTATTGCATACATTAAAACATGAAGGTACTCAGGTACTCTGTGGCGTGCCCAAAGTTTCTATATTAAGCAAGTTCTTGTAGTGATATTTACAAAACTAGCCCGGGACCCAACTATGATGTCACGGTCATTTCCCGCGGCATTAAGGTTCAATATCGCATGAACGATCGCATGATAAAATGATAAAACTAGCGTTTTTTTTAAATTTCATTTTTGGGGTAATTTCGCTTCAATCAAAAAACTTTTAAAGTCATTCCCTAGATTTTAATGCATATTATTAATACAAAAAAAATCTCCGCGACTTTCGGAAAAAAAATCGATAGAGAAATCTAAACAACATAATATAAAAAAAATATTTTTTCCAAAGTAAACCTAGTAGGTAAGGTTATCGAGATCCAATGTCTCCCGTTTTAGGATTTTTTTTGAAAAGTATATACCCGAAGTTTTAAAGCTGTCTATCTATTTTCGCACACACGCTCTCCGATTTCTTTAATTCAAAACGCGTCCGTCCTATAAATATAATAATTAATAAGTGAGTATTATATGACATGAGTTTAGACATCATAATTACATGTTTTTATAAATGAGCTAATTATAAAATAGATAAATATGTAGATTTTAGTAATTATTATTGCTATTTTCTTACATGTGTAAGTAGCAATTACTTATAACCATCACCCTTTGTAAGTTTACGCAAATGCATAAAATTATAAGGACGCCACCGTTGCATAACAATGTAGCTGCATTTTTCTCAATACGCAATAAAAGAGGGTTAAATGATACATATTAATTATTGAGAGGACGCCCGTATTGTTTTGGTACCTCATTTTTTGATGTTTTTTCTAGTGTCCTGTTAGTCCATAAGGCATTTCACAATTTCTTTAGTAATGAGGTTCGTCACCCATAGATTACGCCGTTATCTCTTATTATAAGCGAAAGTGTCGTGACTGACTAAATGACTGAATGACATACTCACTCATCAACGCAGAGCCTAAACAGCTGATCCTAGAGACCTGAATTTTTGTAGACAGATAGGTTTTAATACAAAACCTTCCACTAAGAACGGGGTTTTGGAAATTCCGCTCCTAAGGGGGTGAAAAATAGGGTTGAATGTTTTATTATTATGCAATAAAGACGACTTAATTAATATTCACCGTGAGGTCACCCGTGTTACATATAATTTTTCTGAGCGTCCTGTAAGTCCATAAGAGATTTTACATCTTCAGAAATGAGGTTCGCCATTCATTCACTGGTTACTCGATTATTGGGATATACAATGTACAATGTACAAAGCATACCGTGACGGTTTTGTAGTTAAAAAAAATACCTACGTTTTTTTTTAAAAAACAAGTACTTATCTCAACAGATATGTGGCGAAAGATGAACTTTCCATGAGGCAAAAAGCTGGTCGTCGCTGGCTTAATGTTACCACTTTACACTCAATCATCAATTCCTGTGTAATAATATGCATAAATTACTTAAGTGTTACATGAATAACTTGGGAATTTGTGAATATTACTTGTGTATAATGTGTTCACAGTAAGCCAATCGACGTTCAGTCATAGGCCTGATGGAAAGTCCATTCTTCGCTATATATCTGTTGAGATAACTAGGTACTTGTGATTCAACTACGACGTGTTGATTGAAAAAAATGTGGCATGCGCAAAATTATATTTTTTGTTCTGCAGATACATAATTTTACAAAGATAACGTAACCGTACGCAATAAAAGCTAATGAATAATTAATGTAAGCTTAAAAGCTACACTAGATAACAATGCGAAGCTCACTCATTATCGCTTTTATTATAAATGTTTAAATATAGTTAGTAATAATAATTATATACAGAAATATTCTACATAATATTATAGATACACATGTAAATATAATTATTACTATTTTTTTACACACTATCTTACATATTCTGCAAATTGAAGGTGGTATTCATGGGCGTCGTAAGGGGGGGGCAGGGGGGCTTTATTTTACTTTTTTTGCGGTTAATTTCGCTTCATTAAAAAAAAAGTTTTTAATCCATACTATAAATTTGAATAAGATTATTTTCTTTGCGACTTACGGGAAGATAGTCTCAGTATTTCTAAAAAAAATCAATAAAATTAAAAAAAACTATTTATCACTCGCGATCAGGTGCCTTGCCTATAGAGAAAAAAAAATGTATTAGTCGAATCAGATTTTATACGAATTAGCTATGATACGAATCAGCTATTATACGAACTAGCTATGGTACGAATTAGCTATTAGTCGAATTTGCCAAACACCACTACCTACACAGATATTGGCCTAGGTTTTTGCATACAGAAAAAATATCGTGTGACTTCTATATGATATAAAAATGGATGCTGCAAATAATGAGAGAGATATGATCATATAATATAATAATACGTATGCATATTATTATTATGAAACGCTAATCTATTAAATTTGTGAAGGTTATTGCAGAATATTATTTCCTACGCGGTGTGCATCTTCATTGACCTAGTTAGATAGTACAACTCAGTACTACAGTATATCAGCATCTCAACTCTTGTACCTAGTCTGTAGTAGAGAGCTATGTTTTATATCATACGCATATACCCTATGCATGGTGTAAAGCTATTACTAGGATAGGAACTGAAAAAATTTTCTTGCTGAATTTATTATCAAATTTGGCGATATTTACCCGAATAACACGAATTTTATTTATTTACTAGCCGAGTTACCCGTGCTTCGCAACGGCAAATTTGGATACGAATGACGTTCATCTGACAACTTTCTGGCGCCTCTACCACATGCTCGCCGACGCTCGTGTGAATGAGTCAAAAGACGTGCGGACGGGGTGATTGTCTTAGATTGTATACGTAATCGACGGTTAACGTCTTTTTACTCATTCACACAAAAAACATGGAGGGTCGGCGAGCATGTGGATGGAAGGTTCTACAATGTTCGATCAACCTCATAATTTTCTAGAGTGCAGGATCCGCTCGATCACTCGGTATCTCCCAATAACTTAAGCTGGACAAACTATGATCTTAATTTATTTTCAAACGCCCTTTCATACGATACCGCACATGGTCCTACACAACCCTTGGATCCCCTAATAATCAGAAAAAAAACTTAGAAAGTCCTACATTTTTAGTAGTTTCTACCATACAGTATTCGTTTCCAGGTAGCAAGATATTTGTGTACCAAGTTTTGTCGAAATCGCTCCAGGCGTTCCAGAGTTATGGTGGAACAAACATACATACATACCCACATACATACGCCCATTTTTATTATACGTAAGTTTTTTTAGTGACAAGGGCACAAACAGTTATTATAACACATATATCAATAATTTAACAAAAACAGAAAATAAACAGGCGAAGGCCCGTCAGAACACTGAGATTCAAAATAAATTAAAATAACATACACAGGGTCATCGAAAAAGAGTGCCCCTATTTTAAAAAGGTAAGTATTACTTAAGAACTAGTTGTTTAAATATTTTATTTAAAAATACAATAGAATTAAAATTTAGGACGCGGACCCATGCCTATGTTCGCCCTGACATTATTTCACGTAGAGGCATACAGACTTTCAATTCTAAAATTACTGAGCATAATTGTAAATAGAATTCGTAGATATTTAGAATCGATAGATAAATTACTAATTATAGAATATGTATTAAAATAATTATTTATAGGTAATTATACACAGATATCGTATTGATTAAAATATTCATAGTTAATCATTGATTAATTTTCTGATCGTAGCTCATCTCAGAAAATATCTAATTATGCAGTTACAATGTTGTGCGACTGCGGCGTCACAGGGTTACCACCAGAAAAGTATAAAAAAATACGAGATAAATTGAGGTGGTTGGTAGCCTGGTTGGTAAGCGCCCGACTGTTCATCCAGGGCGCGGGTTCAATCCCCGATGGCGACCTATTCCACTTCACGACACAAGCTTTTCAAGCTAAATGTGAAGTGTGCAAAGGTGTATTTGGGTTTATTTCGATAAACTCAGATTCATTTAAAAAAAGAAATGTTAAATACAAATGAATTTTGGTATTTTGACCGGCCATTGCGGGTAAAATGCTATTCAAGAGCCCGCTGCTTAATTTATGACGTATCTGTTTTTTGATCGAAATGTGGTATAAACGATAGCTTACCAATAGGGTATTACATCGCACTAGGGTTGCCTATCAAAATCCTGCCGCAACCCCCCCTGCCCCCCCCGAAAAGGTCCCTCTTCGCGCTTTTTCGCATTTTATAGGAATATGGTAAGAGATATGAGAAAGTAGTCAATGAAAAAAATAATCCTTGCTAAATTCTCTACAAAAAATATTAAATCAATTTTTTCGTAGAACTAGCAGTTTACCCGCAATGGCCCGCAATGGCAATTGTTGACATTTGTTTACAAAAAAAGTTTTAAGCTTGTATAGACAAACCAAAAAAATTAACTATACGCTTCACCGTAAGCTTAAAGATGTTCAGCTTGAGAGATTGACGTCCCGACTTCTTAAAAAGCTCTTTACATTGCTTGTTTTTAGCGTTTGTCTAGCGCATGTTTTTCAGCAATCATGTAAGCCGCCCTTTTTGTATGTCATATGCACGTCAGCACAAAAAAAACACACACACACAGCATGTTGGCACACACAGCAAGGCTAAAAAACAATGACAGAAGAAGTAAATAAAAACGAGGTAATAATACTGACCTATTTTATATGCTGTGTTGCTTTGTTTTTTCTGTTTTTATATGGTGACTGATTTGTTGATTTGTTTTATTGTCAATGTTATATGACTGAAAATTTTATATGCTGTATTTTTTGTGTTTTTTTTTTGACATTCTGACTTTTTTTACGAGTAGGTATATACTGTGACCTGTGACTGATGTTCTGTTTAGTGTGTGTTAGTAATCTTTTAAGCGGTATGTTACTGATTTTGTTGAATTTGTAATTATTGACTTACATTGCCAGACAGGGGACAGAGCGATGGACCCCCAGAGTTCTAAAATGGAGACCGTGGGACAAAAAGAGAGGAGTAGTTCGGCCAGAGAAAAGATGGGCCGACGATATAATCCCAATCACGGGTAGAAGATGGGCCCGCAAAGCTCAGGATAGAGGACAATGGAAGAAAATGGAGGAGGCCTATATCCAGCAGTGGAGATATGGCTGAAGGAAGATTATATAATACACAATTGTATGTTTTTTGTTTTTTTTTTTTGTGATATTTTTTGTGCAAATGGCCTTAAAAGCCGTATAATATTGTATAAAAAAATAAATCAATTTACCTACATGCATTCAACTTTTTGCTCTCACGTAAAAACATACATTTTGTCAGTTACGACAGTTTATCATTGAAGTGCAGACATTATGCATCTGATGTAGCATAGTGCACAAAATGCACGTACATAGTAATAATAGTCTTACCTACAATAATAACATATACCTATAGTATTTTAATTATATAATATTCATAATAACACCTAAGAATACCTATTATAAATCACAGCATGATGAGGTAGGTGCTCATTTATTATTTAACGTCATTATTATTTATATTACCTACTCATTACTACTACTACTACTAAAGAACAGGTGCAAGTTTTTTTAACAGGTACTGTCACTGTGAAATCACAGACTGTCACATTTCATGAATATTGCCAGCTTTGAAATTAGGGAGAGGGCTGCTGAATTATAAGGCAACTAAAATTATATTTATTAAATTATTAACTCTTGCATTTCTACAATATTTTTTTTAAACTCCCCTAGCTTTCCCACACCCCTCTTGAGAAATTAATAAGTGTAGGTATTCAATTTTTTCTAAATGATAAAACATTACAAAAATCACATTGGTACCACACCATTTTTTTTACCATTTACTATTTTTTTAAATTTATTAAATTACAACTATTCTATTTACCAGTGGCGAAGGGTGGATTTCTGCAGAATGGAAGCCGGGGCTCACATTTCTTGTGGGATTACGTCAGATTAGACACTATTATACCTATCATTTTATCAAAAAAGTAACTCGATGGGAATCGTGTTCTTAGGCAGCTTCGCGCCTGCTATTGACATAAATCCGGCGGTGCTCTTTTTTACAAGAAGACTCTTTTCATACTATGCAACATCACGACCTTCTTCACTCAGTTTCACAAAAAAGTCAACGGCGTTATAAAATCTAATATGCTGCTCCATCTTTACAATTTTTAGTTGCCCCTCTAGCTTCGAAGCTGGCGACGCCGACGCCCATGGTAATAATTTTTAATTTAATTCATTTAACTCATCAATAAGGTACATATTACAAAAATAAAAAAATACATAACAATTCTAATTAAAATCACCCCTCAATATTGAGCAACGCTCGTACTTTTACGTCAAGATTGCTATTATCAAATGACAAGATGTGTTTCTGGAGACTGCTACTTTTAAATTTGTTTTATAACAAATGCTACTGTTCTTTTAGTAATTATTTAGTAACAACAATAATATCTAACTAAATAGAGATGCCTCTGTGAATTTGCTAAAACAAGGTTACGCTTATCTTCCAGTGCAATGCATACAAGATGCATATTGCATATGCAGTGTTATTATGTCTATATTTGATTATTTTATCCGATAGTGTCATTCATTATCGTGAGACAGTGGACCTTACAGGGTTAATTACTGTTAAAGCAATCATAGAAAATTGAGGTTTCATAGGAATTCGATTTCATGATGTCGATTCAATGAAGTAGTTATCTCAACAGGTATACAGCAAAGGATGGACTATTCATGAGGCTTCATGAAGATGGATGGACTGGAACTGGTAAATGTTACTTAAAACGTAATGTGATAACATTAAACCAGCCGAGGCGACGATTTATTATAAGCCTGATGGAAAGTCCATCCTTTGCTGTATATCGGATTTCTTTTACTCAGAACGCGTCCCTTCTTGAGGATAGGTCCAAGTCAGCCTCGGAGGGCCTCGCATTTAGACGCCTTTTCTCTCACCCATATATACCTATATCTTTTTAGTCATCCTGTCATCACCCATTCTCTCAGCAAGCCCAAACCATCTAAATTTATTCACTTTCATACCAGTCACAACACCCATCTCTTGATGCAGTTTTACTTAACCCTGCATTACGTGCGCCCGGCTCGATGGGCCCCTACACACTAGGCTAGTAGTTTAGTCGAATTAGTAACAATGTCAGACTCACATAGAATATTAGTGTATATCTGTCATTGTTACTAATTCACTACCAACTCGACTAAACTACTAGCCTAGTGTGAACAAGGCCTATCGGTTGGAAACCAATGGTTTGCTTAGAACTTATTGTTCATAATATCATTTAACCCTCTGAGGTTATCATTGGTATCATGATCAATATTGTGTATAAATAATTACGAAGAGTCGTGTATAAATAAATAATAACACTGATAATATATGAGGGAAATCAGAGACAAGGTTTCTGAGATGTTCTGCATAGCAACAGTACTAACTCAACGCTTTCGGGATAAATACAATCATTAGTTCACTTTTCGAAAATCACAATTTATGTTTTGGAATTTTCTACATGTCGTAGTTGAATATAACAAGTAGTTATCTCAACAGATACACAGCAAAGGATGGACCTTCCATCAGGTATATGACTTATCGTCGGCTGGCCTAATGTGATCAGTGTGATCACTTTACACTTGAGCAACATTCACCAATTCCAGTCCATCCATCTGCCGCGGCTGGGAATCGAACCCAGACCTCCAACCTGACAAGCCGGTACTCTACATTTTACTAACATTTTCCTAGAATGCATCATTTAGAAGTTATTAGTGAAAATCTAAAAAAGAACAAAAAAAAAACGGTTTTCGGGTCACGGCGTCCTTCGCACAAACGGCAAATTGTTGCAAACTGAAAGAAACTCTTGAAGAAATGAACAGATTAAAACCGTTTCCAGCTTTCCGGGAATTATTTATGCTACAGTTCATTTATTTGAAATATTTTTTTATTTATTGAACATAAAATACATTTACAATTTACAATCATACAAATATTATACACATAGAAAGAATATGACTAAGCAATGATCTTGTTACTCCCCGGATATGAGTAAATTACTCGTGTTCCGAGGAGGATCTCAAAAGCAACATAAAATACATATAATGGAAAATACACGATTACAAATTACAAACACACAATTCAACAGCAGAATGATAACACAAAAATATTAATATTCAAAATAACATATAATAGGACTATTTAGTTTCAGACTTTATTTTAGTTTAGACCACTCATATGTTTCATGGCCTCTTAATTACTAGATACCTACTTTTATATCCGTGGTCTATATTTCCATTCATGACTATTGGTTGGCTTTTCCCGCATGTCTTAAACTGAGCGAAACTCATCGCATCAGGCAGATATTTCTTCGGTCAATGCGTACTGACTTATCATATTCCGCCTAAGCGTAAGGTTCTTGTAGCGGATACCTAATACTGTACCACTTGACTCCGAGGTAATGTAATGAATATAGCCCGAGGCGTCCACCGGCGATATCCGGATGTTACGAGATATGGCTAGGCATCAGAGATGCTGCATTACTAGACAGACATCCAGGAAACTGCGGTATATCCATGATATCGAAAAGTTTATTAATCCAGAAACACGAAATTGTAAATCTTGTTCTAAATCATGTATGTGTATTTGGGTATTCGTGTGGGTTTATTTGGGTATTCATTTGTGTGTACAGATGTCGCATGCCTCACTGCAATTGGCATAATATATGCAAATTCTGTTAAATACAAATAAACTTGTAAATTTAAAACTTCTTTCTTTTTTTTCGCACTCTGATTTTTATTTCCATTCTATTCCCTCCTCACGCCACGTCCTTGCGGGGTAGGCAGGGAAAATAAAAGGCCAGATCGACTTCGCTATCCCTACACACACGTCTGGCTTCCGTCACATTTATGCAATTTGTCAACCACACTTTACGACTCATTGTATCCAAGGTCCAGGTGTCCGGATGGCCCTACGGATGATAAACATCTCAACATCTCTGGAGTTATAATCTCTGATTTCTGACGTCCGAGCTGACGTCAAAATGACGCCAAGATTCCATTACAAACTCGAGATATTGCAATTATTCTGAATTTGTAACGTAAATCGTATGTAAAATATCTGCAGTATAAGCAGGCTAGCAATGATGACGGTATCTGTATGAAGTGAAGAATCAATAAAGAAAACGTGATATATACAATTTTACTAAATCTTTAAGAAGATTTAAAGAAGTTCAACATTTAAAGAAGTTCCTACTTGAATTAATTGAAGGAATGAACGAGGGGAGAAACTAGAGAGGACGACCAAGGAAAGAATACCTGGACGACCTGTGCCAGGATATGGGCTTCCTAATGTACGGCAGTGAGACGTGGTGCCTATGTATTTGAAAGAGATAAAAAGATACTGGAATCTTTTGAGATGTGGTCCTACGGGAGAATTTTAGGAGTTTCTCGGAGGGATCACATAACGAACGAAGACGTTCTTAAGAATATCAAAGGAGGAAGACACTTCAATACAATAGCAGAAAGATGTGTTAGATGGATCAGCCAAATAGTTCGTCAAGAGGGTCTCCTATTTGAATTGATTGAAGGAATGAACGAGGGGACAAACTACAGAGGACGACCAAGGAAAGAATACCTGGACGACCTGTGCCAGGATATGGGCTTCAACTCATATAAAGAGTTTTAAACAGAACCGCATATGACAGGAATGAGTTGAGAAGGAGTCATGGGGGTTTGCTGCAAACCAGTCATAACGATTGAAACTGGAGAAGAATTAAAATTTCGTAATGTAGAATAACATAATATGGTATTGAAACCGCAGTTTTACGAGAACTAGGTGAATCACGCAAAAACTGCTGGTAACACAAAGAGCCATGGAGAGGAGAATGCTGGGTATTTCGTTGAGAGATAGACGGAGAAATGAATGGATACTATAAGAGAAATTCGAGGTCACCGACGTGATAAAACGAGCAGCTATTTTAAAATGGAGTTGGGCAGGACACGTAACCAGACGCTCGGATTCTAGATGGACCAAAAAGATTCTCGAGTGGCAACCTAGAACAAGTAAAAGGAACGTATGAAGACCTCAGACAAGATGGTCTGACGATGTGAGGCGAATCGCAAGAAGCAAGTGGATGCAGCATGCCCACGATAGGGATCTGTGGAAAGTAAGAGGGGAGGCTTTGGAATTAAAACGGAGAATGTAGAAATTGGGCAGTTTAACCTTGTGATCTCTCTGCCCACCCCGCAAGCGATAGATATTTTTAAATAATTTTGGATCTATCACTATCTGCTTTCTTGTATTACTATGTGGGATAGTTGGATAGACAAATGACGAAGATTCCAGTTGAATAATGCATAAGATCATATATTAGAATGATGTAGAATTGTGTTAACCTAATTTCCAAACACACCCGCGACACACAAGGTTTACGTAAATAGTGTAAAACAGTGTTGGGAATCAACAGGAAAATATACAAACAAATTACGTATTACTAAAACAGTGTCCTTTGCAAAATGAATACAGCTAGGGGCTTAATTATATAATTATACAGGTAGGTTAAAGGGAGGAGTATCCAGAAAATATTCCCCGTGTCTCTAACGTTCAAAATTGCACACACGGAATTAGGGTTTACACTAACAAAAAAGAGTTTTTTGGGGTAAGAGTACGCATACTGACATTTTAAAAATTTCTAAAAACGGGAGATCTTAGATCTCGATAACCGTTACTAAATATGCTTTGGAAAAAAATACGGTAGATACATTGAACCCTTATCTAGTTAATGACAACAATTTTTTATTTTTTTATTTTGTATAAATTTCTCAAAAAAAATGTGAAAAATACCTGTGATCCTTTTTCAGAAAGCCTTAGACTTGTTTCCCGAAAGTCGTGGAGTAAATTTATTTTTGTATTGATAAATTATGCATTTTAAAATTTTGGTAATGACCGTAAAAGTTTTTTGATTGAAGCGATATTATCCCAAAAAAATGGGAAAAAGCTATTTTTTACAGTTTATCATGCGATTTTGAACATTAATGCTGAAATGACAGTCACGTTATAGTTGGTCCCGAGCTTTAAGAAGACCTATATGCCTCCCAGAACTAAAAAAAACTTCAAAACCTCGCTAGAAATCGCTATATATTTCACAAAGCAAGTAAGGCTGCCGAGATATTCGTTCTAAAAAATAAAATAAAATTGCACAATTTGTCCATGCATTTTCTAATAATTCGTGAAACTTCAGTATAGGACGAACATTTCCAGAATTTCATCCTGTATACTTCTTACTTAATAGAACAATACTATGTTCCTATATAGGTATCAATATACACTGATTTGCGTCGTTGTGTGATTACTCAATCACTCCCTTAACAATGTCACACAAGGTGAATAAATAAATAAACAAATTTGTAAAATTTCAATAGGTATCTTAAAACAAAAATCACCGTAATAATTTACTAGGGTTATTTTTTACAAATTTTTAATGATTTTTTTTTCAAGTTTTTAAAGAAACAATCGTAATTATAACTTATAACAGCATAAAAAGAGAGAAAGTAGCGCCCATTTTTTATGGTAATTAATGAACCAAGCCTAATTTAATGGATTATTGAAATTTAGCCCCAAAAATTCCGCCCCCTAAAAAGTGTTGCCCGGGGCGGACCGCCCCCCTCCAACGCTACACTACTAACCGTCGGTAGAAGATCTTAATGTCAAAATCATCAATAATGAAAATCTGAATTTAGGACGAGACAAGATCGTTGTCTGGGCAATGGGCATTGGGCATACACACACACGCATCTTGCTGCCAAAGGATCTTCTTCTTCTTCTTCTTGTTCAGCCATCCTTCCACTGCTGGATATAGGCCTCTTCTAACACTTTCCACGTTTTTCTACTTTGGGCTTTGCTCACCCAGTTCTTTCCTGCGACTGGGACTATATCGTCTACCCATCTCTTTTGGGGTCCTCCCACAGGTCTTCTATTCTCCCATGGTCGCCAAAGGATGCAAGTCATGATTGGTGAAAAAATTACAATAAAGCTGTAAAATGTCGTACTTGAATAATTTTACGTCTTTTGTGCATTTTCATGTTGGTAATAAACCCGACATGCATCGGTTATCCTATCAAGTTGTTAACAATAATGCTTTAATTAGACAGGCAGGTAGAAAATACGTTTTTTTATGTTTAACGAATAAAAGATAACGAAAACATTAAAATTATCCACCATAAAATTAAAAATAAAGTGTATGGGATTACCCTCGTTAAGAGTTTTTTTTTAAGACTAAAGACCCTTTTTACGAGGGAGTGTCCCTCCTCCATCTTTATATGCGATGAGGTGAAGTGAGAGATACAAAAATCCGACCATTTTAACACTATTGTGTCGACGATAAGTGGTCGATGAGGGTCTTAACCTGGAAACCCAGAACGACTACCAGGACTTTAGGAAGACCAATACTACGATGGAGAGACGACCTAGTAAAATACGTGGGTGCCAACTGGATCCAGAGAGCCCGCAGGATAGAGCAGTGTGGAAGCAGATGGAGGAGGCCTTCGTCCAGGAATGGACGGGAATAGGCTGACGAAGAAGAAGAAGTGTCGACAAATTGGCTTCACGTTGAATTTGTATACTTATGCCCAATCCCACCTAGGAAGGAGAGCCCTAAGAAATTTCCATACAAAAACAGGGATAATATTCTATTTATTGAATAAAGAACATCAGATTCCAGCACGCTCACAGCCTAATTCCATATGAAATGCAACATGCAGCTCACCTACGTTAGGTGGCTAAATATCCCCGCCCAGAGTAGGTGAGTTGCATGTTGCATTTCATATGGAATTAGGCTGTGGGCGTGCTGGAAGCTGATGTTCTTTATTCAATAAATAGAATATTATCCCTGTTTTTGTATGGAAATTTCTTAGGGCTCTCCTTCCTAGGTAAAAGTTGGTGGGATTGGGCATTAGACTTATATTGCAACAATTAAATTATAACATATTTATGTCAACTGCAATTATAAGAACTTCCAAAATACATTGCATACAAATACAATACAAAAGTTATACGAAAACTCTAAATGAAATAAAATACCTAAATAAGTAAAAATGACTCACCTATATAGCGCCGAGGAAGTGGTCTCCATTCAATACCAATAAATCAATGGCGTTGCATATCACAATTTTTTGTGTAAACTTTAAAAATTATTGATAAAAATGGCTATTGCTGCATCATGATTTTTAATAATCTCCATTTTATTTTGTTGGTTTTGTAAAAGAACACTGTTTTCAAAATTGCATGACAAAAGAAGAGAATATTCTATTTTCAGCTGTTTGATATTTTGAGTTTATGAATAAATAATTTATTTTTAATATAGTTATTGTAATTGGTATAAAAAAAGGATCTGCTATTGCTTTAGTTTTTGAGGTTATGTGGGTTTGTTTATTATTTATTGTTTGTTTTTTAAATGTTTTGTTTTTGTTTTCTTATTTAAAAATATGTCGCCGAGTGCTGGAAAAAAACAGATTAGAATTAATCTAAGTGTTTTATATGTAAAGTAAACAAAAAAGTTAAACTAAGGTAATGCGTATTTTTTCAGTGACTTTTCAACAGATATTTCCGGCTGTTTTTTGTTTTATATAAGTATAAAAAATAATCTGGGTTTAACGAAATAAACCCAAATACATATTTTGTACACTTCACAGAAAGCTTAAATAGCTTGTGTTGTGAAGTGGAGTAAGTCGGGAATTGAACCCGCCCCCGCCGGATTAACAGTCGAGCGCGTTACCAACCAGGCTACCAGGTTTTTTCTAAATACCTATCTTATTGTACATAGGTATTCAGTTATGAATTTAGTTTAGTTATGAATATACGTAAATATCCCTTAGAATATTGCTCATAGTGAAAAAAACCCCAAAAACAACAAAGCCGTCAAAAATATGCTCAACAGAAAAAAGCCTAAACTTTCTAGACGGATTCCATTAGACGCATTCTTGAAAAAATATGGACTATTTTTGTTGTCTCTATATTTAATTATACATAGCTCCCATGCAATAACTCACACAGCCTCATTATTAAAATAAAATTTAAAAAAACGTGGGCAGTTCGAAGAATAATTTTCAAGAATTGAATCCGGAACAAATGCACAAAATTCCAAGGAAACAATTTTTAAAAAGATAACCAATTTGAATATAGAATATAAACCCAAGGAATGTTTTCCGTATTTGAAATAAATGCACCAATCAATGAACGAATGTCTAACTGCGTTTGTTGCCGTAATAAAAAATCTTTTTGATAGCCATAATAGAGAAAAATATACCTAAGTACAGCTTGCCCTAGTGAACCAAAGTGAACAATATACAAAATTCAAAAATACGGTCATAAATAAATAAATAAATATTTTTGGCCAGTAAATATGTATACTGTATAGTAACAAAAACAAGACAATGCCAGTGTGACAAAACGCGGACTTATTGAAAAAGCAATATCTTACAGTCAACTCGTTTTATTTACAGTCATACGTTTCCTAGTCAGTATTGTCTCTAACAGGCGCGAAGATACCTAAGAGTACAATTCCCATCGAGTTACCTTTTACTTCAGTATGATATAATAATATAGTGGCGATATTTTTGAATCACTTTCCGTTTATAAAACAGATAGGTCATATTTTGAGCGGCCGGATCTTAGGCTAATAGTACAATCTCTCAAATGCAATAAAAAATGTAAGCCCCGGCTTTACTTCTATGGAAATCCACTTTTCTAAGGTCTCTAGTTAAATTACTTGGTCTATGATCTGTTCCTACGCAAATTTGAAATTAGTAAACAAACAATTGAATGTACAAACTATTCAAATTTGAATCAAGAATTTAGGAACAATAAAAGAATTCGAACACTATTCAAATTTGATTCAAGAATTTAAGAACAATTTGTGGGCGGAGCTGCGTAATAGCAAACAACAATGCGATACAAGGTGACCTTGAAGAAATGCATCCGTTTCAAGTGTTATAAAATCGTAGTAGATTATTATATTTTGATTGCGAAAATGAAGAATTTCGTATGTATTTAATTATTATTGCATTGCAATCCATACTTCCTGAATATTTTACGAATGCATCAACATTTGGTGGTCATGCAAAAACTATTTATTTTATTTTTTATTTTATTTCAATATAGGTACATAATGAACATTTAAAAATAAGTACACGATTATTTACAAATCTACTGAACCCAATTGCAACTGAACGCTTGAGCAGGGGCACTATAAAGCAACAATTTGAGAACAGTTCTCAAAATTTGAGATACCTGAAAAATGGGGCAATTTGATGTCCATTCAAATTACACTAAAAACTTATAAAAATACTGAGGTCTCTGTTTAATAAGGGACTCAAAAGCTAAAAGTAAGATTACTCAGCTAATACTAAAGATATCATCCTAAGACTTAAACCATCATTTTCGGCTGGAGGTCTTTCCAATGTAGGAAATCTAGTGTACTCAAAACGCGTCCATCCTTGAGAATCTGGTAGACATGACCAGGTCAGTCTCAGGCGGCCGTGTATCCTCACACCTCTTCGTTCGCTCAAATATATATTTTTTGTCATCCTTTCTTCTCTCAACATGACCAAACCATCTTAGTTTATTCACTCTAGTTACAACACCAGTCTTGCAGTCACTCATTTCCCTAATAACCTCATTCCTTATCTTATCTTTCAGTGTCTAAAATCTCCTGAGTCAAAATATCCTTGTTTTAATACTTTGAGAATGATTAGCCATTAGTAAATGGTTACTAAAGAAAACTCGCCATGGAGAATACGTAGGTATGTCATAAATAGAGATCGGATTATATGCATTTGCAAATTTTGACAATATACCTATTCAAGATTTTGCATATTTCAACCAAAATGTACTGATCATGCATATTTGGGTATATTTTCATAAAATTTAACTGTATTTGTAAAATATAAACGTTTCACAAACAAAAATGTTGGCGTCTAGTTGAAAATGCAGTAGGTAAATAAAAAAATATTGACAAATAAACTTAAAAAAAAAACAAGATTTTATGACTTCATATCATAGAACTGTTTTTCGCGGTCTTCTAAACGATACCAAACATACATTAAATAAAAATTAAGTTAAATAAAATTCTTAAATTTATGTTGCATATTTTGGTACTTTTTGGTGGTATTGTTACAATTACATATTTCGAGCATTTATGATGCATATTTGCATGCATATTCCAACCATTTTAAGTTGCATATAATCCGATCTCTCGTCACAAAAATATTTATTACTGCACCAAACTTACTGCAAAAATATAAGCGGCGGTAAAACAAGACACAATATAAAAAAACATTTTACTGCAAAATTGCACCACAGCACTGACAAAATTACTCAAACGATAAAACAATAACAACAAAATCACTCAAATTTTAGAACGTTCTAAAACAAAAGAATTACACTGTCTTAAAATTTTGAAATTAAGAAACACAGAAGAGAAAATGTTTGCATACACGACAACTTAGTTGAGAATTTTCAGGCGCCATGACACTGACAAAAGAAAACTATGCAAGGAAAACAAAAGAAAAATGCATATGGCCGTTAGGATAGAAATGCACATTTTCGCACGTTGTTGTAAACGTTTTTGAACATTTGAATATCGAATGTATTTCAAAATTACGAACACCTGATATCCGAATATCAAAGAAAATTTCAATCAACGTAGATTTCGTAAAAAGAATATTTTTTACTAAATAATTATCCAATCAGAGGACCGAGATTTGAAAAAAGAACTTCAAAACAACACTATGAAAGCACCATTTTAAAAGAAGTCAAATAATGTAAAAACACTTTTCAGGAAAATATGAAAATGCTAGTTATAAAAAAAACCACACATTTTAAAGAAAAAATGCACGAAAAACGAAATTGTTGAAGTTCAGGTGTATTTTCTTGTCAAAATTTTCAAAATTCGGAAGGTAGGTACCGTATTTACAATTGGAAAGAAATCAAAAGAATGCAAAACTGATAACTACTTAGACGCGTCAACTGAATTTGTTGATGTTTAAAAATTCCTATACACCTTGAAAATTTTATTAATTGAAGAAAAAACGAAAAATTATTAAGTTTCTGATCACCCTACCGTCGGATTAACGTCAGTCGTAAAAAATCTATACGTCGTGACAATACGTCAATAAGCCGATAAGTGCATTAGAAACTGCATACGTATTGAAAAAAACTTAAATCACTGAAAGAAAAAAACGTAAAAAAACACAGGAAAAACATCCGAGTCACTGAAAAAACACGCATTGCATTACACAAAAACGCAACGTCCTACGGAATAACAATAAAAAATGCATGGCGGGAAATTCAAAATTTCAAAAAAAGGAAATTCGTGAAAAACAGTAGAACGTAGATGTTGTTTTGTTTGTTACAGTATGTTTCAGAACACTTGTAATCATTTTAATGATTATTTTTGGGATTGTTCCGTAATCTAATATTGCATTTGATTAATAAATTCACTACCGGTGCACATCTTATTACTTATTTACCTTCTTACATTATATATTAAATAATTCGCGATGTTGTTCTTATTGTTTTATATATTTTGTGTATCTTATATTACGTCGAAAAGGACCGGCGTTCGGCTCGGCTGCCGTCCAACTGTCTGTCGTCTGTCCGGTCCCCCCCCTCCCCTCGACGACGTTGTCTGCTCCCACTTATGACGGTCCGAGTGCAGCCGACTGCAGCCGAATGCAGCCGAAGTGGCAGCGTAGACGCCGGCGGTGTGGGAGGGGGGTTGGGTGGGCAGGGTGCAGTTTTCCTACGCGACGTAGATATTAACGGAGGAAATGCAACGTAGATTTTCTCGCTGTCAAAATAATCGATGTCTCAACTTTACTGTCTCAAGTGTTGAGATTCGATTTTTTTTTCTTGTTTCTCATTTGTTTTCAGAATCGAAACTGTGTGAGTGAGTGGGTATTCTTTTGTTTTGTACTATTATTACACATTACTGTTTATTTCTCAAACATTATGCTTTAATTTAACTGTGGCGCATGCTTGTGGGTGACAGCTGAATTATGAATAGACTAATTGTCTTTATCTACATGTTATTACTTATATCTAAAGTTGTTGTCTGTTTTGTGCTTTTGTTTGTAATAAAATAAAATAAAAAATAAAATTATGTGTACGTGCATATTGACATTTTAAAAATTTCTAAAAACGGGAGACCTTAGATTTCGACAACCGTTACTAAATATGCTTTAGGACAAAATAGAGTAGATATATTGAACCTTTATCTAGGGAATAATCGTAAAAGATTTTTTATATCTTGTATAGATTTCTCAAATAAATTGTGAAAAACACCTCTGATCATTTTTCCGAAAGACAGAAACTCGTTTCTCGAAAGTCGGGGAGAATTTTTTTTGTATTGATAATATGCGTTAAAATCTAGGGAATAACCGTAAAAGTTTTTTGATAGACGCAAAATTTTTTATAGACGCAATCATGCGATTGTTCACGCAATTTTGAACCTTAATGCCGTGGGAAATGAATGTGACGTCATTCTTGGTACCAAGCCCTTAAGTGTAAAGTGATGACCTTAAGCCAGCCGAAGATCAGTCATAAGGCTGATGGGAGGTTCATCCTTTGCTGTGTATCTGTTGAGATATAACTACTTGTTTGTAGCTTATCCCATATTGTGAATGGACAAAGTTATTGTATTCAAGATGGATAAATAAATAAATAATACAAACAAATAGATAATGGAAACAAACACGCCTACAGATTTGTTCAAGTCATTAAATAACTCAGTATGATAGTACGAGATAACTTATTTCAGCGTCTTAAACTAAGTATAAGTCTATCTGGTTACGTAAACAAAATGTCCTTAGAACAGGCTCCATACTTTAATATTGCACTGAATTATGGCCAAGAATAGTACTGAATTACACACTTAGTATATGGCTGCCATACGTCCCGGTATACCAGGATATGTCCCGGTTTGAGATCCTTGTCCCAGTGTCCCGGTCAGGCATTTCTTAATATTAAGGGCATGGCACCAGGAATAACGTCACAGTCTTTTCCCACGGCATTAAGGTTCAAAATTGCGTGACAATCGCATGATAAAATGGTAAAAATAGCGTTTTTTTTTTCCATTTTTTGGGGTTAATTTTGAGTCTATCAAAAAACTTTTACGGTTATTCCCTAGATTTTAATGCATATTATCAGTACAAGAAAAAAAAAATACTCCGCGACTTTCGGGAAACGAGTTTCCGTCTTTCGGGAAAAAGGTAAGAGGTGTTTTTAAATTATTTTTTTTGCGAAATCTATACAAAATATAAAAAATCTTTTACAGTTATTCCCTAGATAAAGGTTCAATGTATCTACCCTATTTTGTTCCAAAGCATATTTAGTAACGATTGTCGAGATAGAAGGTCTCC
Source organism: Ceraclea dissimilis (assembly GCA_963576895.1). Classification (NCBI taxonomy): domain Eukaryota; kingdom Metazoa; phylum Arthropoda; class Insecta; order Trichoptera; family Leptoceridae; genus Ceraclea; species Ceraclea dissimilis. Next base: position 16,384,550 of record OY756370.1, read on the forward strand.
CGTTTTTAGAAATTTTTGAAATGTTGGTATGCACGATTGCACACTCTTAATTGCTCTATAAAACGATTCTTGGAGAGTTATTACGAAAATCCATTATTTTACAATCCATTCATTAAAAAAATTGCCTGCGGCGCCAATTACACTTCTTATTGTTTCACATATTCTGCATCCATATCTTCAGTAAGTGCGTACTTATTTTTTATTTCGATTAAAGTAAACAAGATTGACACCACTCCTTTTTTAATGTAGACAGGTACACGCTCATGTCTTATGACAAAAATTTCCGCTGCGGCGCTACTTACATGGTTACTTTCCTCGTAAAATATAGCCAGATGAGTTATATACCGTAGACAAGTTCATCATTTCGTAAATTTTTCTAAAAAAAAAAGTCGCCTGCGGCGCCATCTTCTTGGTCGTATTTTGTAAGGGAACAAAATTGATGCCTATTGAACTAAACTACGAATATTGATAGTTTTTTTTTTGGGGGGGGGGGGGGTGTCCCGGTCCCGGAAGTCCAACAATTATGGCAGCCCTAACTTAGTATAAGTAGTATACTCATACAAACAAACACTGGAAGAAACTGTCAACAAATCATACTATAAATATAAATTGTACACAAAAATTTTAATGTCTGTTCGCAGTGAATATAGTCAAAAATAGCCTCTTTTTCACCATGGTATATTTTCTTTGTTATCCTTTCATCGTTCATAAAATTCAATCCTTTCATCGATAACAGAAAAGCTGAGGGAGGGCAGACTGAGATGGTATAGACACGTCATGCGTAGAGAGGAGAGTTACTCCGTGAAGACGGCACTCAGCATCCCCACGAAACCTAGGGGAAGGGGTAGACCTCCGGCAACATGGTGGTCCAATGTTGAAAGGGAGCTGGCGGCGCAGGGAATCTCAACAATGACAACCCAGGACAGGAGATCCTGGAGCCTACGTACGAGGAGGCCCGACCCTGGATGAACCGGGACAGAAGGGCAGGACAAAGAAGAAGATCCTTTCATCGTTCATCCTCTTTACATGTCCTGTACATCTCAACTTGTTCACTTTCATTTTAGTCACAACATCCGTTTTACATTCACACAACTCTCTAATCATTTAATTTCTTTTACCCTAATACCTCTCAACTTTTCCACATATTCTTCTCAGCGATCTTATGCGCTGGTATACCTTGTAGTAAAAGGAATAGTATATTTATAGTACATGGTTGGCACAGTTGGTTGAGGCGGCTGTCTCTCAAGCGGGAGGTGCCAGGTTCAAAGCCCGGCGGTGGCGATGTATTTCACACTTTGCGATACAGGCTTTCAGCCTAAGGTGTGCAGGAAAGTATTTGGGTTTGTATTTGCAAGCCCAGAACCATTCTAAAAAAAAATATTGATTTGAGATATATCTAAATTATTTTAGGTATTGAACTGGATTTATCTGCATTGCACAGACGGAAATACATTACAGTTTTTTTCCTCAACAGAGACGAGAGGCATCTTCATTCACATGATGTAGCGTTATGTGAACTTTCTTGGGGAGGAAGCAGGATGGGTGTTCCGACGGTGTAACGGGTGTGACGACGCTTACGAGTCGGCTTTGGCTGGCTTAAGTGATCACTTTATGCCCAGGGCAACGTTCACCCATTCCACCTGAAAAAACTGTAATAATAATGTACTTTTACGACTTTCTGACGGGCTTTATTACATTGAAAGTATTATTTTAAACAATTAAGGGTATTTAAGATAATAATATAATACAAATTTTTATACTACAGTACCTACTTTAATGAAATATTCTATAAATGTTATTACGAGGTACTTACCTCGTGGTGTACTGGCAACACCCACTACTGTCATATTATAAGTGGGTGCTATATGCCATATAGCCGTCCCTCTCTGTCTAATGATAGAGAGTAATATAGTCGTCCCTGTCACGCCTAGGACCTCCACAATAATAGATAGATAGGTATACTGTATAGCAGTGGTTCCCAAACTCTTTGACCCACGGACCCCTTTACATAATGCAGACATGACCCCCAAGTGAAAAAAAAAACTACAGTCAGAAATGCACACGGCTGCCGATCGTCTACAATTTTTGTGCTCATGAGTAAAAAGGCGTTAACGGTCGGTTACGTACACGAGCTCCCCATCCACACGCCTTTTTACTCATTAACACAAATTTGTGTACGCTTGGTAAGTGTGTGGTGCCAACATTACAAATTTATTCATTTCCCATAACTAAAAATATAAAAAGATTAAGAACCTTCCATGGAAAAATGTGTCATAAAATGGACTCAAGCTTTTCAAGCTTACTGTGAAATGTACAAAGATGTATTTTTTGGTTTATTTCGGTAAACCCAGATTCATTTTATAAAAAAAATATACAGAATATGGCGCCGCAGGCGATTATTCTTTTACAAAAATGAGTAATAAAAAAAATTAAGTACGTATAAAGAATACGTTACATAAGAACATGAGTAATTAGCGCCGCAGACAATTTTTTTACGAATTAATTTTAAAATTGTAAAATTTTAATTTTGTCCAAACCTTGGCGGACTCCCTGACTTTGTTCAACCCCCAAAACAATTGGAATTTCCCACGGACCCCCCGACTGGTCCCAGGGACCCCTCTGGGAACCACTGCCGTACAGTAAGAGTGAGGTATAGTGTATAGTGGTGCAGTCCCTTCTTGTATAATTTACTATAGTATTCTGTAATCATGCCTCCATTGTTGCACGCAATTATTTCACGAGAACGTCTTGCCCGCTCTACGTACACAATTAATGGGACTGGTTGCCACGAGAAATTTGTTGGTGCAAAATTTCGGTCGCATTTATTTATTTATAGTATGGTCATAATTTATATTGTACATCACATCAATTATAACATTAATTAAAAATAATAGCTCATGTTTGATTATCAGAATTCAAAAGTATTATTATTTGTATTTTTTTTAAATGTATGAAAGTTTATTGAAATAAACCCAAATACACCTTTGTACACTTCACAGAAAGCTTGAAAAGCTTGTGTTGTGAAGTGGAGTAAGTCGGCATCGGCGATTCCTTAAATAATCAGTCGCCCATTCATCGAGTGTCAAGAAATCTTCCGGGTTTCCTCCATACGCTGTTAGACTGCACTGCGACACAACATTGTTCACGGTCTGCCTCTCTGCACCGCACTCACATCTTGGAGAATCCGATTTTGGTCTCAATCTTAAATATATTATGCCCTCAGACAGACCATTGGACACATAAGTAGTCATCAAATGTGTACACAGAGCTGCAAGGGATCAAATTTCCTCACCCTTACCACCGAATCAATAGAGCTTTTTTTTCGTTTTACTTTATTCACAATCGCCTGGTGATAATGGCGCAAATCCTCGAATGCTAGTGGCAAAAGCAAAAGTCATTTTTTGTGGATTAAAAATTTAGTATTTTTTTCCTTAGAAATGGACTTCCACCAAGTTCCAACGGTCTAAAATATCGAGATTACATTAAAAATCTAGATTTAAGCAACTGACAAACAGGAATCGTGAAGTCGTCAATATTAATAATGATTTAATGCAATCTCTTGTGGAACCTTTTGTCATGAAGCGTAGTCACATTTCTTCTCGGCTCAAGACGTCGGGGGGTTTCGAGCTGATATTTTTGGTTTAGTAATAATAATATGCAAGAAAAATTTACTGTTTTAATCGATTTCATCGCAGAGAACCGTCCCAATGTGTAAGTCCTACATACAAGATAATATAAAGCCTATAAATTCACTACAAACTCACGATTTCTGATCATGACTCATAATGTCCTTTCCTACTCGCGCAAGGTTAAAAAGTCTCCCTAACTGCAACACAACGAAACAGGACACATAAAACCAAGGCGTAAAGGCAAAGTCGTCAAGCATTCGCATACACCTGAATTATAAATCACATAACAATGATTTGACACTTTTATTCAGGTTTACCAATTATTCCTATTTTTCGTTTTAATGTAGATATGCATTTGCACATTACACTTTGTTCCCACAGATCTGCTGTACGGATATTGTTGTACTTCTTTTTGTAAATCGTTCCTTTTTGAAATTTTGAAAATGTTCGATTTTTGAATTTTGATTCGTTCTTTGCTCAACTTAACCCTTAAATGTCTTGTCAAGTCTTGCGAGACAATGCGATCATTTTTATAAAATGAAATCGCCCATATATTTTTTAAAACCATTCCACGGTGCTGGTGTTTTTTTTTCTACTATAGATTTAGTATATTAAAAATACCACCCTCTCCCTTCAACAGTAAGAAATGCAACATTACATGGGTACTTAATATACATGAAATTTGACAACACAGTCGTCGCTCCTCGTGGTGTAGTGGATATGATCCCTACTATGCGAGACGAAGGTCTGGGTTTGAATCCCAACCGGGGTGAACTGAAATGGCGAATGTTTCTCGAGTGTAAAGTGATCACTTAAGCCAACCGAGGTCGGTCGTAAGCCCGACAATGTTTATCCTTAATTCTTCTACACTGTTGTGGGAATACTACATCAAAAATAGAATACGTTTATGTATCTTAATTATTTTTGACTAAAACCTGATTTGGTGACATTTATTGGGAGGGAGGGACGAACTTTTATCATTCTCCGGCATGACATCTTGTGCGGCGAATAGTGTAGTAGATACATGAAAACATAGAACAAGCAAAACATGTCATTACAGTGTAAGTCGTAAAAAAGTCGTTCTTACCGACAGTAGACATTATTAAGGGCTTGGTACCAAGAATGACGTCACAACCATGTCCCACAGCTTCAAAATTCTGTGAACAATCGCATAATAAAATGGTAAAAATAGCGTTTTATCCATTTTTTGGGTTTAATTTGCGTCTATAATTTTTTTTTACGGTTATTCCTTAGATTTTAATGCATATTATCAGTACAAAAAAAAATTACTCCGCGACTTTCGGAAAACGAGCTTCTGTCTTTCGGAAAAAAAGATCAGAGGTGTTTTTCACATTTTTTTTTTGAGAAATGTTAAAAATCTTTTACGGTTATTCCCTAGATAAATGCTCAATGCATCTACCCTGTTTTGTTTCAAAGCATATTTAGTAACGGTTGTCGAGATATAAGGTCTCTAGTTTTAAGAGATTATTGAAATTTCGGTATGAATACTCTTAAGTATATGTGACTGCATAGCAAAAGACAACAAAAAACCTAATAACATGCAATTAGAAACATTTGCATCAAATACTAAAATGATAAGATGTTTTGTAATTATATGACTGATTGTAAAGGCAGGAAAATAAAAAAATAAATAAAGTTGCGGATTAGAGAACGTAAGAAAAAAGAACGACGGAATTAAAAAGAATAGTAGTTCTTATTAGTTAGACCATCGCAAGTTTATATTGAGGCCTGGTCTAAGTAATGTTTGAACACAATTTATGGTGAAGTAATTAGTATGCAAAATTAGCAATTTATGTATAAAATATTTTATGTTTTACTTTTATGGAATGTTAGTATCTTTCTTTTTCCTTCTTTTTGTTTTATGTGTTTTCAGTGTTTTGTTATAAATACATTTTTTTTAATAGTTATCCCATACTTGTATGCTGTAGACACTCATAATCGGAGGGTTGACCGGATTATTATGTTTTGTGAATGTTTTGTCAACGATATGTCAGTGTCTCTTATAATAAATGAATAAAGAAATAAGTATTCGGTACATTAGTTTGCTTTTCTCACCAGAAATAACGTCATTAGTATGATTTTAATATTTTGTTAGTTTGTTCCGTAAAGGTTACGCACGTTTATTATGTCACTAACTGTAATTGTATCACTCAAGGTACATAAATTGATATCTACCCACATAACAAAAACACAAATTTATCGTTTTTTAATAATCATTACAAACATTATTCAGAAAAACAGATTATAATGTGTTATTTTAAAAAACTATTTATGATAGATTTCTGCCATATTGTTTCAGTGTCGGGGCATGAAATTCACGGCGGCTTCGGTAGTTCTTATTTCAAATACTATGATGAAGAATAAATTTGTAATTCAATTTCAGAATATTACATAATCCCGTCACTGATTTGTAGTGTTTGTATGTAGGCGTGTAAGTGTATTGGTGGATGCGCATTTGACCTCCTTTAAACTTAAAAAAATCACTCGGAGATTGGTTGAACATTGTATCTTGAATTTAGAATGTTGTTGCACTGGTATAGCTCACCACACATATCTAGATGACACTAAAGTAATAGGTGTTAACAAAAATGAATAAAATCCGTCATCGTATATATTTCCGAGGAATTTTATCAGCGCGATTCGAACCGGATAACATTATTTTTTTATAGAATTTGCTTATAATTTGCATATTAGGGTTACATGATTGATGATACCACATCAATTCTGCTTGAAAATTCTATATTTTAGCAAAAGAAATTGAAAGAAATATTATTTTTGTTTCTTTACAGAAAATTAAGTATAGTCGTATCTTATCAAAAACGGAAATCTGTCTTTTTCCACAAATTGAGTTGAGAAGAAATGTTCCTATCCTAAAACCACACATGGGAACAAAAACAGCCATAGCCCATAGATTTTTTAAATATAAAAGTTGACATGGTTTCAAACTGCAATATTTGTCTGCAATATATGAGGGTCCAGAACATCGATTTAGATAAAAAAGTTTTTTAATTTATTCCGAATCAGTCAGAGATCAGATTGCTGTTTTAGATTCTATACGACTATTTTCCGAAATGATTATAATTTGCGTACCAGCCAACATTAGCGCGGTCAAGACACGTTTGTCGTTTTACACCTAAGCAAGCATGTATGTAATTTTACTAAACATTGTATCTACCTGTCTATCAAAATGTACCGTTCGAACAATTTGAATAATATATAGATAATGTTCTTAATAATATGATGTCAGTATGGTCGATTTTTGCATATCAATTGTAAACCCAATTGATTTTCACTTAAATACGTTGACGAATCCATCCATATTAGATTTAAGATCGATCGATCAGCGAATCGAAATTTTCTGTTACAGTCGTATGATTTTTCTGAGAAACCATTAAATCCAGACATTGTTACTGTATTTATGACTTAACTGTCACCACACCAGTATGGGGTTAAATTTAGATAGAAAAACTGACTTGTCTCAGTGTTCTGGAAAAGTACGCTCTCAAAAATTATGTCAGATTCTTTTAATTCCCACCGGATTTTATATTTAAATCGATTCTATTAGAAGGCTAGGTAACTGAATACGAGAAAATTTTGTAAAAATAAGATTACTCAGTCAATACTAAAAATGAATATGTTTTAGTGACTCTAGTTGGTAGAAATTGCCTTGTAGTGTATTAGAAGACAAGGCTGTTGTGAAAGACTGGGCACTTGGTGCCGTGCTTAAATGCAGTTATAGTCTGTGGTATAAATACAGACAAGGTCTTGTGAAAGACTGGGCACTTGGTGCCGTGCTTAAATGCAGTTATAGTCTGTGGTATAAATACAGACAAGGTCTTGTGAAAGACTGGGGCACTTGGTGCCGTGCTTAAATGCAGTTATAGTCTGTGGTATAAATACAGACAAGGTCTTGTGAAAGACTGGGCACTTGGTGCCGTGCTTAAATGCAGTTATAGTCTGTGGTATAAATACAGACAAGGTCTTGTGAAAGACTGGGGCACTTGGTGCCGTGCTTAAATGCAGTTATAGTCTGTGGTATAAATACAGACAAGGTCTTGTGAAAGACTGGGCACTTGGTGCCGTGCTTAAATGCAGTTATAGTCTGTGGTATAAATACAGACAAGGTCTTGTGAAAGACTGGGCACTTGGTGCCGTGCTTAAATGCAGTTATAGTCTGTGGTATAAATACAGACAAGGTCTTGTGAAAGACTGGGCACTTGGTGCCGTGCTTAAATGCAGTTATAGTCTGTGGTATAAATACAGACAAGGTCTTGTGAAAGACTGGGCACTTGGTGCCGTGCTTAAATGCAGTTATAGTCTGTGGTATAAATACAGACAAGGTCTTGTGAAAGACTGGGCACTTGGTGCCGTGCTTAAATGCAGTTATAGTCTGTGGTATAAATACAGACAAGGTCTTGTGAAAGACTGGGCACTTGGTGCCGTGCTTAAATGCAGTTATAGTCTGTGGTATAAATACAGACAAGGTCTTGTGAAAGACTGGGCACTTGGTGCCGTGCTTAAATGCAGTTATAGTCTGTGGTATAAATACAGACAAGGTCTTGTGAAAGACTGGGCACTTGGTGCCGTGCTTAAATGCAGTTATAGTCTGTGGTATAAATACAGACAAGGTCTTGTGAAAGACTGGGCACTTGGTGCCGTGCTTAAATGCAGTTATAGTCTGTGGTATAAATACAGACAAGGTCTTGTGAAAGACTGGGCACTTGGTGCCGTGCTTAAATGCAGTTATAGTCTGTGGTATAAATACAGACAAGGTCTTGTGAAAGACTGGGCACTTGGTGCCGTGCTTAAATGCAGTTATAGTCTGTGGTATAAATACAGACAAGGTCTTGTGAAAGACTGGGCACTTGGTGCCGTGCTTAAATGCAGTTATAGTCTGTGGTATAAATACAGACAAGGTCTTGTGAAAGACTGGGGCACTTGGTGCCGTGCTTAAATGCAGTTATAGTCTGTGGTATAAATACAGACAAGGTCTTGTGAAAGACTGGGCACTTGGTGCCGTGCTTAAATGCAGTTATAGTCTGTGGTATAAATACAGACAAGGTCTTGTGAAAGACTGGGGCACTTGGTGCCGTGCTTAAATGCAGTTATAGTCTGTGGTATAAATACAGACAAGGTCTTGTGAAAGACTGGGGCACTTGGTGCCGTGCTTAAATGCAGTTATAGTCTGTGGTAAAAATACAGACAAGGTCTTGTGAAAGACTGGGCACTTGGTGCCGTGCTTAAATGCAGTTATAGTCTGTGGTATAAATACAGACAAGGTCTTGTGAAAGACTGGGCACTTGGTGCCGTGCTTAAATGCAGTTATAGTCTGTGGTATAAATACAGACAAGGTCTTGTGAAAGACTGGGCACTTGGTGCCGTGCTTAAATGCAGTTATAGTCTGTGGTATAAATACAGACAAGGTCTTGTGAAAGACTGGGCACTTGGTGCCGTGCTTAAATGCAGTTATAGTCTGTGGTATAAATACAGACAAGGTCTTGTGAAAGACTGGGCACTTGGTGCCGTGCTTAAATGCAGTTATAGTCTGTGGTATAAATACAGACAAGGTCTTGTGAAAGACTGGGGCACTTGGTGCCGTGCTTAAATGCAGTTATAGTCTGTGGTAAAAATACAGACAAGGTCTTGTGAAAGACTGGGCACTTGGTGCCGTGCTTAAATGCAGTTATAGTCTGTGGTATAAATACAGACAAGGTCTTGTGAAAGACTGGGCACTTGGTGCCGTGCTTAAATGCAGTTATAGTCTGTGGTATAAATACAGACAAGGTCTTGTGAAAGACTGGGGCACTTGGTGCCGTGCTTAAATGCAGTTATAGTCTGTGGTATAAATACAGACAAGGTCTTGTGAAAGACTGGGGCACTTGGTGCCGTGCTTAAATGCAGTTATAGTCTGTGGTAAAAATACAGACAAGGTCTTGTGAAAGACTGGGGCACTTGGTGCCGTGCTTAAATGCAGTTATAGTCTGTGGTATAAATACAGACAAGGTCTTGTGAAAGACTGGGCACTTGGTGCCGTGCTTAAATGCAGTTATAGTCTGTGGTATAAATACAGACAAGGTCTTGTGAAAGACTGGGGCACTTGGTGCCGTGCTTAAATGCAGTTATAGTCTGTGGTATAAATACAGACAAGGTCTTGTGAAAGACTGGGGCACTTGGTGCCGTGCTTAAATGCAGTTATAGTCTGTGGTAAAAATACAGACAAGGTCTTGTGAAAGACTGGGCACTTGGTGCCGTGCTTAAATGCAGTTATAGTCTGTGGTATAAATACAGACAAGGTCTTGTGAAAGACTGGGCACTTGGTGCCGTGCTTAAATGCAGTTATAGTCTGTGGTATAAATACAGACAAGGTCTTGTGAAAGACTGGGCACTTGGTGCCGTGCTTAAATGCAGTTATAGTCTGTGGTATAAATACAGACAAGGTCTTGTGAAAGACTGGGGCACTTGGTGCCGTGCTTAAATGCAGTTATAGTCTGTGGTATAAATACAGACAAGGTCTTGTGAAAGACTGGGGCACTTGGTGCCGTGCTTAAATGCAGTTATAGTCTGTGGTAAAAATACAGACAAGGTCTTGTGAAAGACTGGGCACTTGGTGCCGTGCTTAAATGCAGTTATAGTCTGTGGTATAAATACAGACAAGGTCTTGTGAAAGACTGGGCACTTGGTGCCGTGCTTAAATGCAGTTATAGTCTGTGGTATAAATACAGACAAGGTCTTGTGAAAGACTGGGCACTTGGTGCCGTGCTTAAATGCAGTTATAGTCTGTGGTATAAATACAGACAAGGTCTTGTGAAAGACTGGGCACTTGGTGCCGTGCTTAAATGCAGTTATAGTCTGTGGTATAAATACAGACAAGGTCTTGTGAAAGACTGGGGCACTTGGTGCCGTGCTTAAATGCAGTTATAGTCTGTGGTATAAATACAGACAAGGTCTTGTGAAAGACTGGGGCACTTGGTGCCGTGCTTAAATGCAGTTATAGTCTGTGGTAAAAATACAGACAAGGTCTTGTGAAAGACTGGGCACTTGGTGCCGTGCTTAAATGCAGTTATAGTCTGTGGTATAAATACAGACAAGGTCTTGTGAAAGACTGGGCACTTGGTGCCGTGCTTAAATGCAGTTATAGTCTGTGGTATAAATACAGACAAGGTCTTGTGAAAGACTGGGGCACTTGGTGCCGTGCTTAAATGCAGTTATAGTCTGTGGTAAAAATACAGACAAGGTCTTGTGAAAGACTGGGCACTTGGTGCCGTGCTTAAATGCAGTTATAGTCTGTGGTATAAATACAGACAAGGTCTTGTGAAAGACTGGGCACTTGGTGCCGTGCTTAAATGCAGTTATAGTCTGTGGTATAAATACAGACAAGGTCTTGTGAAAGACTGGGGCACTTGGTGCCGTGCTTAAATGCAGTTATAGTCTGTGGTATAAATACAGACAAGGTCTTGTGAAAGACTGGGGCACTTGGTGCCGTGCTTAAATGCAGTTATAGTCTGTGGTAAAAATACAGACAAGGTCTTGTGAAAGACTGGGCACTTGGTGCCGTGCTTAAATGCAGTTATAGTCTGTGGTATAAATACAGACAAGGTCTTGTGAAAGACTGGGCACTTGGTGCCGTGCTTAAATGCAGTTATAGTCTGTGGTATAAATACAGACAAGGTCTTGTGAAAGACTGGGGCACTTGGTGCCGTGCTTAAATGCAGTTATAGTCTGTGGTATAAATACAGACAAGGTCTTGTGAAAGACTGGGGCACTTGGTGCCGTGCTTAAATGCAGTTATAGTCTGTGGTAAAAATACAGACAAAGTCCTGTGAAAGGCGGGCACTTGGTGCATGTGCTTGAATGCAGTTTTTCTCAGCAATAAAGCGAAACGCAAATAAGATTTTGTCATTGATATACTTGGAAGCAGGTTGCATTGAGCAGCAATGGAAGAAAAGGGCAACGCTGTGGCACATGGCCGGTATAGGTCTTCAAGAGGTATATTTTGATTTGCTGGGTGCCCGTGCAGGAGATTAAAACTTCGGGTGTTTTCCAAATAGCCCTGGAAAAAAAAATGCAGGAGATGATATTAAATGAAAACATATAGTGGAGGCAAATTGTTTGGAAACAGTTACCCGTCAAGTGGGAGAATTCAAAGCAATAAAAATATTTAAAAATCAAATAAAAGATTGCGGAAGTTATTCCAGCCCAGATATTGACAGTGACCACAATATGTTAATAGCCAAAAGTATACTAAAACTGGAAAAGATTAAAAGAAAAACTACCAATAAATGGAACACTAAGGGTTTAAATTTTGAAAAGGTCAAAGATAAATACACGGAAAAAAACACAAGACTGTAGACATGGATGCTCAAGAAGATGTAAATGAAATATGGGGAATAATAAAAACGAAAATCAAAGCGGCGGCAGAAGAAGTCATTTGCAAAAGTAGACCTATGGCAAGAAAAGTGAGGGTCAGAGGAAATCCTAAATATGATAGAGAAAACTGAAAAAATGATTCTAGTGACATGGCACAAAGCGAATACAGAGCATTGAGAAACAGAAAGTCTCCGGGAATTGATGAAATACCGGCCGAACTATTAAAGTCGGCAGGAAAGGGGGTAACAGACGCTTTGGTTATGATGATCCAGATGAGTTATAGTGCGGGAATTTTGACAGAGGATTTTGAAAAATGTTTAATTGTTGCTCTGCCGACGAAATGTGAGCAACACAGAACATTAAGCCTAATATCTCATGTCTCCAAAATATTGACTAGTATTGTTTTAAAGAGAATCGAACCAAAAATAGTGGACGCTCTTACAAGATTTGGATTTAGAAAAGGCATGGGAACTAGGGAGGCCATACTGTCCTTACGTGTGATATTAGAAAAGAGAATAAAGAGAAATCAAAACACATATATTGCTTTTGAAGATAAAGAAAAGCATTTGATAAGGTAGAATGGAGAAAGCCCTCTGAAGTTACAAAAAAGCTAGGAGTGAAATACAGAGACAGGAGAATTAAATTTGTGTTGTATAAAAATGAAGCCGCTATAGTTACAAGTGGAAATGGCAAGAAGCCAAAATAAGGCAAGCAGTTAGAAAGGGATACTCTCTATCTCCAGGCTTTTCAATGGGTATATTCAGTGTGCAAAAATGAAGTCAGAGATAAAATTACTCATAAGAAAGGGTGTGACAGTGCACGGGAAGAAGATTGACATGATTAGATTTGCTGACGATATTGCACTGATTGCTGCAAGTGAAGAAGAACTCAGAGAAGCACTAGTAGCCATGGAGAATGCCTTAAATACCGAGTACAATATGAAGATAAATATAAACAAGACTAAAGTTATGAAGGTTGGTCTTGAGGAGCAATACATTAATCTGGTGATGTTCGGAGAGACATTGAAAAATGCAAAAGAGTTCGTGTACCTCGGAAGTAGGATCTCTTGGGATGGGAGAACACAAAGTGAAGTTGACAGCCGAATACATCGGGCAAGACTTGCATTAAATAAAAAGTCAAAGATTCTTGAATCAAACAATTCAGAACTAAAGCTCCGCTAGCAACTTACAAAAATATATTTATTTATTTAAGTAAAAATATTACACTCTTCGGCATTACAGCGCTCAGCCTTTGCGCCGAAGAGTGCACACAGAAGGTGTATGTATGGAGCATATTGATGTATGGCTGTGAGTCATGGTGTCTCACCAGAAAAGACAAGAGAATGAAGGCTTTTGAGATGTGGTGCTACAGAAGAATGTATACCGAAATTTGAATAATTAGTTGATTAATAGTTTTGTAAGTGTAATAACGAAAAAAAAAGAGTCCAAAATTAAAAAGAAGGAAGAGATGTAGTGTATTAGAAGACAAGGCTGTTGTGAAATAAAAGGAACGATGAAATAGACTATGAATTCCACATTGCGAATGATATTATAATACGATGAAACTGTAAATGTCTAATATTGAATGAAAGTGATTTTCAGTATAATATAATTAAAATTCTGGAAGAAAAAATAGTATGCAAATATCATGTATACTGAAGTGATTAAATAATAAGATGATTAATAGTCCGGTATGTACAATAACGTTGAAAAACATTAAAAAGAAGGAAGAGATGTAGTGTATTAGAAGTTAAGTGTAGTACATATATAATATAGGCTCTAGATAGGCATTGCACCACATCATGTAAGTACCTACTCTGGGCTACAGTATAGTCTACATCCATAGTACTGGAGGCGGTGGCATAGGACTGGCTCCTCCTACTATTGCACCATATAATGTAGTAGTGAGGCCAGGACGCTCCAGGCATACCAGAGCAGAGCCACTTCTCTGCAGACCACCAGACTAGCAACACTTACCAGAGCCCAGGACATTACATATTTGTGAACATTACATATTTTGCACTGTATGTACGTTATTATAATGATAATTTACACTGGTATCACTTTATATAATTATCACTGTTCTATAAATTTATCCTCGTCGCCAATATGTAATGTTCACTTACCTCCCAAGTATCAGCAAGCTGTCCTGGGCTCTGGTAAGTGTTGCTAGTCTGGTGGTCTGCAGAGAAGTGGCTCTGCTCTGGTATGCCTGGAGCGTCCTGGCCTCACTACTACATTATATGGTGCAATAGTAGGAGGAGCCAGTCCTATGCCACCGCCTCCAGTACTATGGATGTAGACTATACTGTAGCCCAGAGTAGGTACTTACATGATGTGGTGCAATGCCTATCTAGAGCCTATATTATATATGTACTACACTTAACTTCTAATACACTACAGGCCTCAATAAGAGATAACTCCAAATTTACTCTGAGATTTAGGTACTGAAATTTGAAATTATTCTCGTTGTTTGTTAGAATAACGACTCGCTTACGCTATTCGTATTTCGGGCTTACACTGTAATACAAGATTTGATATTATTGATTTGATTATCTATTTTTTATAAAGACACGGATTTTTTTCTGTAGACAACACTAGCAGATATTTTTTAATATTCAGTTCCCTTCGCACACAAACAAACCAAAATAAAATCCAAGATTTTGTTACGTCACGATTTCTCAGTGCATGCGAACCACTATTTGTTCACATTTGGGCAGAGAAATAACTAAATGACAAAAGTTCGAAGGCTTTCGCGGCCGGTGTCATGATTGGTAGTTTAATTTTCCGGGCTTAAATAAATAAATATAAACTTTATTGCACATAAATTTAAACACAAAGGGCGGATTTATCGCCTGTTGACGATTTCTGCCAATCAACCCAACTTTGACATATAATGGGCTTAGTATAGATCACGAATATTTTTTCATTTGGCAAGTACTGCCATATCACAGACCCGATGCGACGTCTAGCGGGATAATTTGGCAACTTTAATTACTGTCATCACGTATAGAGTTTCACACAAGCTCTCCCAGTAGATTTTATATTATATAAGTATTTTCATGCATAGATTTTCGCATTAAAATTCCTCCCGAATGTCATGTAACGAGTCTTTTCGAAACCGGTTTCGATGCAAATGGAGAAAAAAAAACAAAATTATTGAATCCTAATCCACATTACAGGAAGTATCCCACCTTTTTGGCTAACGGACATTTCAAATTATTTCATTATGTGCCCGCCAGGTGCGGGAAACTGTTGGGTATTGCCTAATGCGCTATTCTGAACTTCAATGCGCTCTACCGTCTAAGCTGTTAGTCCATCGAAATGAACGAATATTAAGTTATCGTAAAAAACTTTTCATGTACCTTTCGGCAAAGGTTACTCGTTTCTAATGACCATAGAATATTTGAGTTAATTAAGTTTGAATCGTCCCTATGGATACACAATTTTTAAAAATGCATTCTCAATTTGAAATAAATACGTTTTTTTCTTTTTTTTGTCCATTTCTCATTTAGTTTTGTGCAATGGACTTTGACTAACTATGAAATTTAGTTATTCTTTTTTATATTGGATATTGGAGTTTTGTACACAACGTGTATTTTTATGTCATTTTGGGGCCATTTGTCAATACAGTTTATACTTTCTACAAAAACAGATAGCATCCATTAACAGATATAAACTTACATCACAAATAATACATGTAATTTTTTTATTCGAGAAATAATGGCCGGCCAGGCCATACCGCCTATTTAACAAAATAGAGCCACACCAACGCCGGGTTAAAAAAAACTAAAAACTTTTAAATTTGAATTCGTTCTTTTTGATTAGAAGATGTTTCTTGACCCCTGTTCTAAATTTATCTCTAGTAAGATGATCTTACTTTGCAGTTTGAGGGGCATCACTACACCATGAGCTGCAAAACTTGTTCTGAGTCGGACCGTGATGGCGTGGGTTATTGAGGTTAGGTTTTTGTGCATAACATTCAAAGGTATACTTACAAATACTAATATCATAATCAACTTACATAATTCTGGTGGAAATCAGGTAGGTACCTATGTTTCTAAAGGTGCTCTTAAACGAGCAACTATTGCCGAAATAATTGCGCAATTAGTTGCTCCGAGCTACCGAGTAACTACTGAAAATATGAAGAAAGTACCTATACTTTATTGACGAAATATTTTTTTTTATATAAAAAAGTATCTGGGCTTGCATACACAAACCCAAATACTTTCCTGCACACTTTGCACTAGACTGAAAGCCTGTATCGCAAAGTGTGGAATACATCGCCAGTAATTGCGCAATTAATTTCTCGAGTTGTGGCAATTATGTGAAGCAAATAGTGGAGCAATTATTTTGGAAATATTTATTCCATTTCTTCATGTCGGCGATACGAATTGCTGAATATCCAATTAGTTTGGAAATTTTGGCCAATTCTCTTTCTCGTTTCCACTCGACATTATTGTCTCGCTTCAAATATTGCCGAAATATGCCGAAAAATTACTTTGAGAATAAACTACATGGTTGGCGCAGTTGGTTGAGGCGGCGGTCTCTCAAGCGGGAGGTGCCAGGTTCAAAACCCGGCGCTGGCAATGTATTTCACACTTTGCGATACAGGCTTTTAGCATAGTGCAAGGTGTGCAGGAAAGTATTTGGGTTTGTGTATGCAAGCCCAGATCCTTTTTGTAAAAAAATAAATAAATTATAGGTAAGTCTAAGCATAGGGTATGGTGACCTGCTCTCATTGGCAAACCGCGTCATTTTTGACGGGTCACAGCTAGTACATACAGTAATACCAATAGCATAATACATTATAACAGTCTAGCAAAAAATCTATAAATTGCATGTCTTCTAAGTATTGGTAGATAAGTAGGTACCACGCATAGACGAACCAAAAAAATGCGGCGTATTTTTAGAGACGAACAACAAAAAACCGTGGGCACTTATATAATAAAATACTACCTACCCACATCGCAGATTATACATTGTGTGTGTTCATAAAGGAATGATATTTGAGATTTTTTTATTTAAAAGTAGGCATTGACATTTAAATAAGAGACTTCTGAGACCTTAGATCTCAATAACCATAGTAAATATGCTTCGGAAAAAATAGGGTAGATACATTGAACCTTTATCTATGGAATTTTTTTATATCCTGTATAGATTTCTACGAAAATTGTGAAGAAAAGCGTCCCGTCCCCATACGACGCTTTTTTGTCATTTTCAATTAAGTTTGCCCATTGCCATATTAATGTTTACGCAAAGAGAAATTTGTGTGTTTTTTGAACAAAGTCAACATTTGCTGATTACCCCATTATTGGTAAGTACACAGGGAATCTATAGCACTTTATTTGTAATCCTCATTGTAGCAGGGCTATTGAAGGTGTCATTCCGGAGGTGTTGCTGGGGGGTGCCCTTCCGGCTAACCCTGTGGCCGTCTGAGTAACTTTGAGCTGAAAGAGCGGATAAAAAGGCGCCTTACTGGCGCCTGTGTTATTCGGGTGTGTGGAGGTCCCTTGAATGTACATTGTACATACCATAATGGTGCAATAGCATTTGCAGCTGACCAGTGCTATTTATGTCGTATGTAACAAATGACCGCTACTTTCTGAACACACTATGCATTAGAAGCATGATATTGGATTGGAATAAAGTTGGCTAGATATTATTAGGTATAGTAATCTCGGTGCGCCATCTACCGACTAGTTTTCTAACCTCTCACGCTATCCTGCATTCGGCGTCCGATAAAAAAAATTCTAGTCTTCTATTAAAATCATGACACAGTAGTTTCCAGCCAAACGTTTCTTGCTTCGTTACCGAATTGGGATTTCCCTAGACAAAACCATAGATGATATACTCGTACCTACCACAAAAAGATGAAAATAGTAACATTAAGCTCGCGATCCAACTATGACGTCCCTGTAATTCCCCACGGCATTAAGGTTCAAAAATGCGTGAACAATCGCGTCATAAAATGGTTAAAATAGCGTTTTTTTTTTCCATTTTTTGGTGTTAATTTCGCTTCAATCAAAAAACTTTTACGGTAATTCTCTAGATTTTAATGCATACTAACAATACAAAAAAAAATCTCTGCGGTTTTCGGGAAACGAGATTCTGTCTTTCGGATAAAAACATCGGAGGTTTTTTTCGCTTTTTTTTTGAGAAATCTATTAAGGATATAAAAATATTTTTAGGGTTATTCCCTAGATAAAGGTTCAATGTATCTACTCTATGTTTTTCCAAAGCATATCTAGCAAGGTTGTCTAAATCTTTAGTTTTTTTTTAGTGAAGCCAAAAAGTATAGAAAACGCTATTTTAAACATTTGATCATGTGATTGTTAATGCGATTTTAAACCTCAACGCCGTGGAAAAAGACGTGTGACGTCATAGTTGGGCTCCCAACTTTAATCATTTGTGGGTTTTTTGTCTCTGTCTCTCTAAATTTTTCTACACTAGGTCCATGGATCAATGCATTACACTTAGGTATGCATTGATCTTGTTCTAATCAATGTTGGCTAATAATAGATTTCTCAGTATTGTGAATGATCGATCGTCAAACACCTGATATTGAATTATTTATTAGACTGATGATCTAGCTAAAAGATCGATGACCCTAAATTGCATCAAAATTCAAATCATTTGATTTTGTGGATCAAATGGATGGATTTTCCAGTGGTGATCATCATCATCATCACTGGTCCTACAGCCCACTGTGAGCCTTGGTCTCATACAGAAATCTTCTCCATTCTATTCGGTCCATCGCCCGCACCTTCCAGCTCGTCACTCCAATTGCCCTGAGGTCCCTCTCTACGCCATCCATCTATCTCAGCTTAGGTCTACCCACATTTCGTCTCCCATCTGGTCGCGTGGATCAAATTATGGTAGAAGTTTATTGAAGGATGAAGAATGTGTGGAAAAACGTTGAGAGATAGGATAAGAAATGAAGTGATCAGAGAGTTGAGTATTAGAGAAACGGGTGTTTTTTTACTAGAATGAAAGTGAACGAGTTAAGATGGTTGGGGCATGTTGAGGGCATGAATAATGAACGGATAACAATGAAAATGTATCTGGGAGAAAGAAGAGGTGTAAGGAAGCGCGGCTTTCCAAGAACCACGTGGCTGGATCAAGTCGGCCAGATTCTTAAGGGCAGGCGTGTTTTGAGTAAAAGGAATCGTAGAGCGTGATGATGAATAGCATGAATGTGACGGGAGGAAGAAGTATGTGTAAGGATAGAAAAGTTTGGCTATCTGTCAGTAGCGAAGAGTGGATTTCTGCAGAAGGGAAGCCGGGGCTAACATTTTTTATTGGACTACATACATCAGATTAGACATTATTGTACCTATCATTTTATCCAAAAGGTAACTCGATGGGAATCGTGTTCTTAGGTAGCTAAGCGCCTGCTCTCTCTACCTACCCTGAAAAGGGTGCGGCCTGAGGGGCTAGAATAGAAAATTTTATTAAAATACACAAGTTCCCTAACGTGTTTTATCTATTTTATTAATCGCTGATTGCATGCTACACACAAACACATAAAAAAATGTGGATACCAAATCATTTTTTGTATATTTATATTGCGTTTTTTGCCCAATGCCAAAACGAGTATTTATAAATGTCATTTTCTGAAGATGGGCATCGCCATAAAGTGCAATTATGTTGCCAGTACAATTAAATAATTATTAAGCGGCACCAACCCGTAAAATTTCACAGAGGGTCGACCAATGACCAGGTTTTCTTTTTAAGAGAAACTCAAAAATGCATACATCTTCTTCCCCTTCCATCCTTGGTTGGGTCGGGGGCTCAAAGCATCTGTGTATCTTCGCCAGAGGCCCCTGTCACTTGCAGTTTCCAGGAGCTCTGGCCACTCCGACCACAGTCTCTCCTCGCACACCTTTGTCACCTGCTTCTGACAGCTGTTCCTGGGGCGATCCACCAGTTTTCTGCCTGCATCCTCAGAGCTTTTAACGGAAGCCGCTCCTTTAGCATCCGAATGACGTGTCCGAGCCATCTCAGCTGAGACCTCTTTAACACAAGAGAATATAAATTAAATAAACTCAAATCTTTCAATCGATTTTTAAATCATTTCCAGACTAGATAGAGCTTTGAAACTTTAACAAATTGTGTAAACTGGATGACATTACGATTCTCCACCGCATTGAATCAGCCTTCTCCAGAGAAAAAAAAAAAGGATGTGAAGCTGTTGATCCAAGGGTCGTGTTGGGTTATGTGTGGTATCGTATGAATGGGCACTGGAAAGAAATATACTTAGATCGTAAGTCAGATTTTGTCCAGCTCAAGCCTCGGGTGACACCAAGCGATCGAGAGGATCCAGTTTCCGCATACCGCCGTGTTTGGTATCGCACGAAAGCGATTCACGAGCAGAACTCCTGCCTTTTTACAAGTTTTGAATGTGTCAATTCTTGGTGGGAGGCGCCATTGGAATGAATGAACCCAAGTTTCCCGGAAGGGCGTGTTTGGTATAGTTTGTAAGGCCACGAAAAAAGATCGAGGATGTGAAATCATAAAATATTGATTTTAAAAAATATTTTTACGATTGCTTATTTTTTAGTATACTTTTTATTATGGACTTTTCATTATGATGGTCGCAGAAATGTTAATTTTCTGTTTTTCAATTATAATATATATCAACTCAATATTTCAAGTTCTTCTTTATACTTACTTAGTTTTATATACTTTTTTCTAAAAAACCTTGAATAATTAACAAAAATGGGAATACAAAATTATTCACAAAACGCAACCTATTATAGAATTTATTGCATTGTCATTTCGCTCTATGTAACATATATATATTTTATTTAAATTGCATAATATTATGTGGATTTTTTTTATAATGGCAACCCATCCTCGCTCTTTGTTGTTTTTTTAAAAAGAGAATGGATTTAACCCTCTAACGGTTTTATGTTTTTATTCAGTCAATTGATGAACCTTGTTGATTACAATAGTAAGGTATTTGGATATATTTGTGGGTTACAATATAATAAATGACTAGCGCCACAGGCGAATTTTTTTTCATAGGAAGGTAGATATAGCAGAATCGTTTAAAAGTCCAGTTATTTTTTTTTTGTGAACAAACCCTCGCTCCAATTAGATTAGCGCCACAGGCGAAAATTTTTAATGAAACAACTTTGATTTAAAGGATTGTCACAATATTTTTTTAGAGCGACGGCTGTGTTGTCGAATTTCATGTACATTAAGTACCTATGTATTGTTGCATTTCTTGCTGTTGAAGGGAGAGGGTGGTATTTTTTAACACACCCGCCATCTTTTTATTGCTTAGCCGAAGATTTGAACTAAGTTCTTCGGCTAAGCAATATAAAGATGGCGGGTGTGTTAAAAAATACCACCCTCTCCCTTCAACAGCAAGAAATGCAACAATACATAGGTACTTAATGTACATGAAATTCGACAACACAGCCGTCGCTCTTCGTGGTGTAGTGGATATGATCCCTACTAAGCGAGACGAAGGTCGGGGTTCGAATCCCAGCCGGGGTGAACTGAAATGGCGAATGTTTCTCGAGTGTAAAGTGATCACTTATGCCAGCCGAGGTCGGTCGTAAGCCCGACAATGTTCATCCTTAATTTTTTTTTTTTTTTTTTTTAAAGTATCTGGGCTTGCATACACAAACCCAAATACTTTCCTGCACACCTTGCACTAGGCTAAAAGCCTGTATCGCAAAGTGTGGAATACATCGCCAGCGCTGGGGTTTGAGCCTGGCACCTCCCGCTTGAGAGACTGCCGCCTCAACCAACTGCGCCAAATATGTACTCTAATTCTTCTATACTGTTGTGGGAATACTTCAATGTATTTACTACGGCTGTAGAAAAAATACAACGCTTTACAAGAATAAAAATTTGTAAATCAAAAATATTTCAAGGTACCTACTTACCTACATATAAAAATCTTATATCGATACTCCGTTATGTGTAGAGAATGCGTTGAACCAGAGAGTTTATTGTAGCGAAACATGAAATTGCCGCAGAGGCGACATGGAGAACTTCTAAGGGTTAAAATTCATAACTTTTTTTGCTGTATTTCGTCTTTTTTGGCGGCAATAACTATTAATATTGCCATTTTATAATATTATTGCCATAATAGCAATAAAACTGAAGCGAGCGTAGGTGCCAAAGATTAGATAAATATCAGAATATGCAAAATATTTGCGGATTATGGCAATTAGCATTGTAATTTAGAAAAAAGATTTGTCTACGTATTACAAAAAATCCTGCAAAACAGGCGAGAAATAAGCCACAATAGCCTGCGTTTTTCAACTTTTCAACAAAATACCATCTGTCACTTCCAAAACTATTTAAAAATTTAACCGACGCCGAAAGCTCGATTCCTTTGGATGAAAAATACACGCATTGAAAAACCCCCAAAAAAACAATCAGCCGATGCATACGCCTTGTTTTTCTCTTGAGGGGGGGTTCGTCATTAATTCCACATAAAAATTGCCGTGTTTTGGTGACTGGAGCCACGGCATTGAAATCAGTCCTTTTTTGCTGCCTCTAGCTATTTCGAATTGCTTATATTTGTATTTTTTTTAACCTGTGATTATTCATATGTTGGTATATATCGGCTCTCCTACATGATTTAATAGAGGGAATGGTTGAGAGGACAAACAAAAGGGGCGCCCCCGATGGTAGTACCTGGACCAGATGTACGAGGACATGAACTGCACCACATATGTCGAGCTGAAGAGAGCTGCGGGAGACAGAGAAGAGTGGAGAACAACATGTAGGAATTTGCTGCAAACCAATCCGCAGGATTGAAACTAGAGAAGAAGCATCTGAGGTAGCTTGTTATCTGTTTTTCCCCTTCGTAGCAGGGATATTGAAGGAGTCATTCCAGGTGGTGTTGCTGGGGGTCCAGCTAACCCTGGAGTCGTCTGAGTAACTTTGAGCTTAAAGGGCGCATAAAAATACCGCCCTGTGTTTTCGGGTGCAAGGTAAGCCTTCAATATTAGGCAAATCTCATTCGTACCTACCTGTATCGTGCATGTTTAATATGAACTAATCAATACATCAGGATTATTTTTAATATGCTCTTTGCCAAACGACACAAAACAACGTAATCATTTAGTAGTTCTGGTTTAGTTATATATATATATAAAAATAATAGAACAAAATGATGTAGCCAAATACTAGATGCGTCTTTCGGTTCAAGGCCAACATGCATCGCTAAAACTGAATAGCCTATGTGTTTTTATGTTGATATTCATAATATTAATATGCATATAATACAATAGATACAAGTATTTCATAATACAAGAATTAGATTATTAAAATTACTTATTTTAATAGGCATCCCATCGTTTTCGATTAACACTACACAACGTCGACGAAATGCTGGAATGAACCATTTACATTCACTCCAGCATTGAACTGACTATATCATAAATTGTTTATTGTGCTTTCACTATCTTTTGTCTTGCTCATACTATGTCACTGACGAAATGCTAACAGAGCCCTTTACACTCTTTAGCATTGATATTGTGCATTATTGTTGTTATTATTGCCTTAATTGTTATATATTTGATTATGTAAAACTGACGAGTCCAAGTGCCCGATATAGGGTCTAAGGACGGTAAACAACAATTAACAATAACAATACAGGTACGAGGACATGAACTGCGCCACATATGTCGAGCTGAAGAAAGCTCCGGGAGACAGAAGAGTGGAGAACAAGATGTAGGAATTTGCTGCAAACCAATCCGCAGGATTGAAACTAGAGAAGAAGAGCGATACAATTCAAAACTTTAAGGGCATGGCACCAAGAATGACGTCACAGTCTTTTCCCACGGCATTAAGGTTCAAAATCGCGTGACAATCGCATGATAAAATGGTAAAAATAGCGTTTTTTTCCATTTTTTGGGGTTAATTTTGCGTCTATCGGATACGGACGTCTATCGATATCGGATGCGGATACGAAGGAGGAGAAACAGAGATGAGCGGAAGAAAATAATAAAATAATAATAATAATAAATACTTTATTTCATAAACAGACATAATAAATACATTCACAATTTTGCCACCTAACTAGGCAAAGCCCGTACTAAGGTGGCATTACATTTCCATATTATATATTTCACTTATATATTTCATTCATGTATTTCACTTATATATTTCATTCATGTATTTCACTTATATATTTCATTTGAGGCCTACATCCAGCAGTGGAGGGAGGAGGGCTCAGAGATCTGCCTCTTGGTCTCCTGCCTTGTACACTCTCTAGCATTACAATTCTTTCTAGGCTGATCTCTTCGCGTCTTGATATGCACCCGAAAAGACCAATGACGTTGGCATATTGTGGAAAGGCGAGCATATGTATGTGTGCAGCATAATTCTAAGTAACTGGGACATTGAAAAGTTGTTAAAATGTGAAGTGGAGAATGTAATTTTCACGTAAAAGTCAAGATCTTAAGATTCGCTACTTATAACCTTGTCATTTTCAGCAGATGATGGTTTAGATAGTGTGGAAATGAATTATTTGCTCATTGGTATAATTCCTAGAACTCTCTACAACGGTACCTTCACAGACACCTAGTTGCATTGTATGGTTTGCAAGCAGTATGCATATATTTATACATGGGCGTCGCCAAGGGGGGGGCAAGGGGCAGCTGCCCCCCAGAGATTGGAATAGGTATAAATTTTTCATACTAAATGATAAAACCTCACAAAAAACCGAATTACCACCACACAATCTTTCATCATATCATATATTTTCTTTAATTAGCATGGAAATCCATCAGTTTCATAAAAAAATCGGCTGCGGTTCTATTTTTTTTCTTTATTACGAAAAAAAAAACATTTTTATGCATATTATTGTGCAAAGTATTATATACATTTTCAAATAAACAAACGGAATCACGACCTTCTTCACTATGTCTCACAAAAAAAATCGACTGCGGCGCAATTTATGCTCCATCATTTTTTTCTAGTTTTGTTGCCCCTTCCCTAGATCCGAGGCTAGCGCCGGCCATGTATTTATTTATACCTACTGACTTAATATTATCAATGCATATTGTATACGCTTGTCGAATATACTGTATAGCATTTTGATTCGCTTGCTTGTATTCTCAGAATCGCCAAAAAAACATGAGAACGCAATGTCACAATAATAATTCTGCAGACTCAATTAAAGAGAATGCTGGGTCTTTAAAATCACAGCATCAGTTTTTTTGATGTTGGCAGTTTGGAGTAGACTTTTGAGAGTCTTTTCAACCTCAACCGTTGACATTCCGTTTTAGGGAAAAATGTGGGCAACTCAAAAATCAACCCGAAATCCCACCATCCCGTATCTCTTAGGCCGGGCCACCTGCAAGAAAACTTCTGCAAGAAGTGTCCGCATCAGACAGTAACTTGCAAGATACTGTCTGACAGACTGTAGGACACTTCTTGCAGAAGTTTTCGTGGAAACCCGGCCTTAGAAACATATCAGAGTAGAAGACTCTCAGATTCAGAATGAAGAACACAAGAATCGGTGAGATGTGCGAACTCGAAAATATTGTCAGATGGGGCGAATACAACGGTGGAAATTCTGTTATGCACATGTGAGGAGAATGGAACCATCCAGGCTCCCTCACATTGTGCTGCATGGCCATTAGCCAACCCCAAAGTAAACTACTCCCGAGCAGACCACCAAAGAGATGGATTAACAGCCGGAAGTCAACCTCGCAAGAGACTTCTTCATCTTCTTATCAGCTCACTCCCATCCACTACTGGACGAAGGCCTCCTCCGTCTCCTTCCACGACGCTCCATCTCAGGCTCTCTGGATCCAGTTGACAACAACATGTTTGACAAGGTCATCTCTCCATCGTAGTCGTGGTCTTCCTAAACTAACTACTCTTTAAAAACAGGGGGCGCACTTATAGGCCTAGAATAAGAAGAAGAATCCATTGTTCATACCTCACCTCCTATTTTAAAAATACCCCAGCAGGATTAATATTCCATCATGTTTCTTGTGTCTATGTGTGTTGTACGGCAGATTTCTATCCAGGTCGTGCTGGTATTATTTTTTATATCATTTTTTGATACGTTTCATAATTTCGACGATTTTTTTTTTATTTTGAGGGGATCTCGTGCAAGAAATTATGAATGAAACGAAGGACATTACAGACGAGATACGGCGTGAGAAGATATAATTATTTGTGTGATCCACGCAAAATATTCGATTTCAAGGTTTTTTCTTTATTTTTTTACCCTTTGAGGGTTAGCGCCGGGTGGGTCAAATTTGGCCGTTTGAGTTATTTGGAAATTTGACATCTCATCTTCTGCAGAAAACTGATAATTATTATAATCATAAGGTTTATTTATTAATATATACAAATTAACACGAATATAATCTTCAATGCCGCGACAGAAGAAGTGTGTGTAAATGTGGGAAAGTTTGTTTTCTCTGCCTACCCCTGAAAACTACCGACGCGAAAATGGTGACTGGATCCTCCCGATCGCTCGGTGTCTCCCGAGGCTTGAGCTGGACAAAATCTGGCTAAAGATCTGGATTTGTTTTTCAACGCCCTTTCATACAATACCACGCACGTAACCCCACACGACTTTTGTATACCCCTCAAATACCTTACATCTTTTTTGTCTCTGGAGTAGGCTGATCCAATTTGGTACAGAATGTTAACCTGATTCTCAAGGACGGACGTGTTCTGAGTAAAATGAATCGTAGAGTGTGTATGACGAATTGCATGAATTTGTAAAAATAGGATAGTCTGGCGATCCGTTCTCTCTGCTTACCACGCAAGGGTTGCGGCATGAGGGGATATAATAGTATACAGAATATAGCAAATTTCGGTTACATTCCCAGTCTAGTAACAAATTAATACAAAAATCTAAGATACGTTGTTCCGGAACAAAAAAGCGCGTTAGCATTTAGTCAGTAGGTACTGTTGGTTCGACCTTGAATGAGCGCAACCCGCCAAAAATAATGATACCTACCTAGTACCTATTATATATATAATGTTATATCTTGTTTTACTTAATGCTAATGCGTCGGTTTTTCTATTATAATGATTATCCACATTTTACATACATATTTAGTATATTTTCTATACATTATAATATACTAGGTATATTATCTAGTATAATATTATACTTACTCGACAATGTGTTAGGTTAGGACAGAACGACCGACTTGTTCCTACGCGGTGCACTCAAACGTGCGAAAATAAAACGGTTTACACTGATCCACATTGCGTGGATATCTGGCTTCCCAACAGACTTCAGTAAATTTACCAATCACAAGAGAGAATGAAATTAGCAGTGCCTGAAGACAATCTCTCTATGTTTAAGCAAATCATCAAGAATTGAGCATGAAATCTGCTCACGAGTGGGTATCAACACAAAAAAATTAATAACTATTTATTTTGTTTTTTGAGTTGTCACCTAATAACAGCAAATTTTGAGATTTGGACTTTTTATATTAGAATGTTTCTAACTGACATAAATCTATGACTAAAGCAAAAAAAAAAAGAAGTCCAAAAATGTACATATTTTTTTAATATCGAGACCAATAAGATGCCATTTGTGTGTAAAAGTAAATTAGTGTTTGAAACATTTTCTTTTTAACATTTTTGTCTTGTCAGTTAGAACCTTGCTATTCTGAGGCGACGAAATCTAAACCATATTTAGTAATTACCAAGATTATGAACTGTCAGAATGAAAATTCAGATTCGAAAGCTGATTTAATTTTCTAATATTATAAGATTCGAGTATTTACTTTCCTTACGCAGCGTAGGCTTGATCTTGAAATTATAACAAATGAGGTAATAACGAGTGAATCAAAAGTGTGTGTGTGTTTTTTTTAAACATATTTCACTCATTTGAAAATGCTCTCTGACAAAGACAAGTCCTCAAACAACGACGAGTCGAAACTAGTCACAAAAGCCATCACGCGAATTTTTTAGTTATCTTTTTTTGAAAAGCACACAGGCAACTTACTCTAAGAAAAATAAAATAAAGGGAAAATTAGTGTTCCATTTATTTCTAGTGTTATTTTTTTTTCGAAAAAGTATAGGTAGGTACAATGAATTTTCACAGCGTTTTCTATCTTGATAATTGAACAGTTTTTGTTTTCCCCTTTTAACTATGTATTGTTCCTTATAAAACATTGTATTGGGGATGTATGGATTCAAAAACATATTTAAAATAGATAATTGACTAGAATCGCTCATTTCTCGATATGAATTTTGGACAGGAATTTCGATTTCAAAGCATTACGAACTAAACTATTGTAAACGTTTGAAGAAAATGTTGGGGAATTCCATACTGGCTGCCTTCACATTGAAAAAAAAACGCGTGATCGTTTTTTTACGTCCAATGTGAACGCTCCATTACAATAATAGATCTAAAAAAGTTTGAAATGCCATTATGTAAGTGTGTAACATTATGAATACGCGTTTCGCAATAAATTTGCATCGGCAACCTAATAAAAAGTTGTCTAAATCCACTACTAAACCCATAATCGCTCATGATGTAATGTTTAAACATTTTTACAATGAGTTCGCAATATTGGCTCGTAAAATTTTGTGACCTTGTAAGTAAATAAAAACGGTCGTTAGAATCTCTACGTAGTAATATTAGTATGCACTCATGTTGGATAGGTGTGATTTGAAATATAAATCACTGTTAATAATCACTGCTATTTTACCATCTTCTTTTTCGTCAGCCTTGGTCCCTCCACTACTGGATATAGGCCTCTTCAATTTGTTTCCAGTCTTTTCTATCCCTCGCCTCACTGCCTACCCGCTACCGAGGTCACGTCGTCCGCCCATCTTTTCTGGCGCCTTCCGACACTTCTTCTGTTTTCCCATGGCCTCCACTTTACGAGTCTGGGTGTCCAGCTATTTTCGTCTTGTCTTGCTATGTGCCCTGCCCATTGCCATTTAAGTCTTGCTGTACAATGCCAAACTATATCACAAGATTTCACTTAAATTCACTGTATAGTGTTTTTTATTTGTCCATGCCCAAATATTGGAGTCGATTTTTCAACTACTTCCTGACTACTTAGACATCTGAAACTTTGCAAACGTACGTAAACTCGGTGACATTACAATTCTGTACTATATTTGATCAGCTTTATCCAGAGACAAAAAAGTTGTAAGGCGTTTCAGGAGGATCCAAGGGGGGGGTCATGTGTGGTATCGTATGAAAAGGCGTTAGAAAAGAAATCCAGATCGTAAGTCAGATGTTGTCCAGCTCAAGCCTCGGAAGACTCCGAGCGATCGAGAGGATCCAGTCACTGCATACTGCCGTGTTTGGTATCTCACAAAATTGCTTCACGAGTAGAACTCATACATTTTTACAAAATTTGATTCCGTCTATTCTTGTTGGGAGGCGTTATTGGAATGAAGGAACCCAAGTACTTTGGATGGGTGTGCTTGGTATCGTTTGGAAGACCGCGTAAAACGGATTTAGGATGGGAGTCATAAAATAACGAGCAATAACATTTCCACTTATACTTTCGACAGAAAAATCACAGTTGCAATTTTTCCTGTTCTTTTTAACTTAACTCACTGTTACAACGTTGAAAAAAATATTATTTTTTTATGTTTTTAGTTGTGTGTGGATGTGTTCGTTGTTTTTTAATGTAGGTAGATGTTGTATTATATAACATGCCTAGGAATAGTGCATATATGTAGGTATGTTGTCTAATAACAAGCGATTCAACTCTACAGTAAAGAATCTCTTATCCGGTACAGCATTACTTGGCACAGTATTTTTTTTATTTAATTACACTTTAATTGAAAAAAACTACAGCAATACTATAACAAGAAATAGATGCTATAATATTTATTCACTAGAGCGAGCTAATCGCGATGTCTGCCAACTAGCCCCAAGTATAATTCTATTCTACCGGGATATTTTGTTTTGGATCTGTGTATGACTGAGTATGTTGAATGATTGAGACTTTTATACGACCTTAGTTTGTTTTGTATTATTTTATATTATATTACTTTATATTATTTTATCTCATTTCAGATTACCTTATCTTACCTTGACTTACCTTACCTTGCCTTGCTTTGCCATTCTTACCTTACCTTACCTTACCTCAGTTTAACTTACTTTTTTACTTTATATTACTTGTTTAATATTATCCGATCTCATTTTGGTTTATTTTATTATGTTTTGATCTGTTTGATTATATTTTATTTGTTTTATTACTGTTGTACATTTCAAGGATTGACCCAAATACAGGTTGTACCTAGTTGGGCAATTCCGGCGTAAACTGTATTGTAAGCTATATAGAAAAAAAATAGAAAAAAGTGAACATGTAAAATAAAATTTATTTTTTATTTATTTAAACTTAAAGTAAACAACAAACACATATAAATATACAAAATGGACATAGTACAGATTATAAAACGTTGTTCACTAGGGCGAACTTATCGCAGAACTGCGATTTCTTCCAGTTAACCCAGGGCAAAACAGAAAAAAAAGGAGTTGAACAAAAATATAGGAAAAAACAGAAAAAATTGAATAAAAAAAGAAATTGAATAAAAAAATATATACGAAGTAGAAAATATATACATACATACATATGTGAGATAAAAAACAAATAAAAACGGAAATAAAAAAAATAAAAAAATAAACAAGATACAGAATGCATATATACATAAAAACATATACAGTTGAAACGTACTAATCGGTAATATAGCACTAGGTTCACTAGGCGAACTTATCGCAAAGCTGTGCCATACGTACCTACATAAATGTAGTTACAAGAGTTTCTGCATTTTACATTGTGTATTTTACTTAATATATATCGTGTAAATTATAGTTGATAATGCCGGGTAAGTGACGCTTTACTGTACGTCTATTAACGCTGCGATTTTTTTCTGCCTATTTCTTGTGCCGAATGGTTGATCCAGCATAGACGATTTTTTTGTTATAGTCTGCCTCTGCCTATATTACGGTGTTTTTTATTATTATATATCAAAAATAAAATGATATTATATTAGGTACTTATATTAGGTATGACCAGTGTTCACAAGCCTGTTAAAACTGGGGAAAATATTGGCTTAATAGTCGAAAAGTACTTATCATGTTGGTAATGTAATCTTGTTGCTTTGTTAATGATTAATAATTAATGATTGGTAATTACTCTTAACAAATTATCTTATTGTTCTTGATATCAGTTCTCAACTCTCCTTTCGTTGCTTCCTTCATTTTCCCCTCCTTTCTTCCTCTACTTCTTCCTCTTCCCATGTTTCCTCCTTCCCTACCATAAATGTTTTATAGATATAAGATATATATGTTTAACTATGTAATGTAATCTATTTGTTTTGCGTGCGTGCTAATTGTGAATGGATGTTATTGGTCTTGTGTATTGATATTTTTGTATTAATGTACCTGTCAATGTTTGTTTTTGTTTCTGTATATATGTTCCATGTGTAATAAATAAATGTAATTGCGAAAAGGAAAGGTAGATAGATGAAAAGCATATCGATGGCAAGATTTGTTGAGTCTTGTCGGTGAAGCTATCTGTCTGATAAATAATTTGTTTAGTACATAGTTGTCCCTATATTAAATTTATTTAACATCTTTAGATCCGACCGCAAAATATATGACCTGTCTGTTTTTTAACTGATACGTGATTTAAATTAAAATTTACACACAGGGTCATTCCTGGCCCCTCGAAAACGTCCCGCTACGCGGTTTTTTCCATTTTTAGGAATGTGGTAAGAAATAGAAGAAAGTAGTCACTGACAAAAATAATTCTTACTAAATTCTTTACAAAAAGTATCTCATACATTTTTTTCATAAGACTAGCAGTTGACCCGCAATGGTCGGTCAAAATAGCAGTTTTTTTATTTGAAAAACAAAATAAAATAATTGCATCATTTTTATTTAAAATCCATCTATCACCCTTCACTAACATTTAAAGCAGATTTTTTTCTATTCTATCCCCTCTCTCTTCAGGCAAAACACCCGGACTTCATGGATTCAGAAACTGACAACATCCATTGAATTGAGTACATGGTTGGCGCAGTTAGTTGAGGCGGCACTCTCTCAAGCGGGAGGTGCCAGGTTTAAACCCCGGCACTGGCGATGTATACCACACTTTGCGATACAGGCTTTTAGCCTAGTGCAAGGTGTGCAGAAAAGTATTTGGGTTTGTGTACGCAAGCCCAGATGCTTTTTACATAAAAAAAATCCAACAGTACATACGAACAGCAAATGTTTTATTATATTGATATTAAGTATGAGTATTATACGCTTTAAAAGCCATCAAGACTGATTGTAGGTATGGGATGTTATATGAAGACCACTAGTTCTAGATAGATTGGAGTGGGTACCAGGTAGGTACCATTATGCGTATACAATCAAATATAATGAAGAACCTACCTACCGAATTAATGTCATTTGTCTTTCAAGAGTTCGTTCACTTTTCCATGAAACGTTTAAGCCTCGCGAGCCAACTATGACGTCACGGTCATTTCCCGCCGCATTTTGAGGTTCAAAATCGCGTGATCAATCGCGTGATAGAATCGTAAAAGTTTTTTTTAGCGGGAAATGACCGTGACATCATAGTTGTAAGTTGGGTCCCTACCTTTAACTGATCCAGCTATCTTCCTACCTAACTTCCTGAAGGCACCCATCCATTTTGTTTTGCAAACAGTAGCCGCGTAATTAAAACTATTTTACAGTTGTTTATTGTGTAAAGCACTGATTGTAAACTTTTATGGCCCCGGACTCCGCGGGATGGACGACTCACACAGAACACTTAACAATTACGAGAATCATCATTACACTTACAATAAAAAACTCTATTACTTCAATTATACTAGTTATAACCCGTACATATTGACGGACTTCATCATAAGAGTCTTCGAAAGAATTCTGCATAAAATTATGAGAGGGATGGGTGACGTTAGGGAGGGGCAGAGGAAAACGGACGTCCTAGAAAAATGTTTTTTTTTTTTATTTACAAAATCACTAAACCTTACAAAAGTACCACAACTTTTTTTGGTCAATTGTCACTATTTTTCTTTTTTGCGAAAATGTATTAAATCACAATTGCTTCATACAATAATTTTGGCATAAGTTTAAATTATGTTTGTTGTTGCATGACCTATTTTTATATTAAAAAAAAAAACGCTCAAAATAGTAATTTTAGTTGCTACTGAAAAGAGGGTTACTGTTCGGCTAGTAGAAATATGGGTGCCTTGTCCATCTATAGGCAAAAAACAACTTTCTATACTAATTATACGTAGGTTAAAATACTAAATAAAATAAATTATTGATCTTAATAATGCAAGTACTACCTATACTTTTACCGAATTGAAAAAAAAAGTTTGCTACAGCTTACAAGTTATAGTAAAATTATTCCAAACTGTCGAACGTAGTCATAAAATTTGACCGAGAAGGGACGACTTTCTGCTTTATTCGCACGTTATGGCTCTGGTATAAGTGCGAATAAAGCAGGTAGTCGTCCTTTCTCTGTCACACTTTTATGACTGCGTTTGACAATTTGAAATAATTTCACTAAAGTCAAAAGTTACAGAAATTAGTCTTCAACACAAGTGTTTTAATATCATATGATAATGTAAAACTTTAATTTTAAAGTGTTTAAGGTACTTACCTACCTTCACGCATAGTAAATTAATTATAATAGCTAATAACGTGAAGTTTACACGAATTAACTCCGCAATAAAACACCATTTCAATTAATTTATTAGAACGTTTAATACTTACATACATTATCTCCTGTGTTTAATCACTTTATTATTATAATAAAAATTATCTCATTCAAACATCGCGTGTGTGTGTGTGTATCTAGTCACTAGTGAGACGTCGGAACACTAGCAAAATTATGTATATGATTTTTTATGAAACTAGAATGAAAGAGAATAAGCTAAGATGTTTTGGGCATGTTTGGAGAATGAAGGATGACAAGAAAGCGTATAATATTTGAGCGAACGAAGTGGTGTGAGGAAACAAGCCGCCCGAGACTGCGCTGGTCAGATCATGTCGACCAAGAATGGACGTGTTTTGAGTAAAAGGAATCGGAGAGCGTGTATGACATATGACGCATGAATGTGACGGAGGCTAGGTGTGTGCGTAAGGACAGGGCTGTCTGGCGCTCAGTCCTCTCTGCTTACCCTTCAAGTGACGTGGCGTGAGGGTATAGATAGATAGATAGATTTTTGATAATTTTTCTATTCAATTTTTTTCACGCTGTGCCCATTGCGGGGTAGGCAGAGAGAACAGATCGTCAGACTTTCCAATCCTCACACACACTTCTTGCTTCCGTCACATTCATGCAATTCGTCATACACATTCTACGATTTCTTTTCCTCGACAAACGTCCGTTCTTGAGTAACTGGACGGCCGTGCCTTCAATACACCTCTTCTTTCGCCCATGTATATTTTGACAGAAAAAATAAGTGGTCTAATAAGGGGGGGGGGGAGTGATCTTATAGTGGTCGAAAGAGTGGCTAAAAGATGGACAAAGAGGGTAGTGGAATGGTAACCTCGCGAAGATAAAATAAGTAAAGGGAGACCCCCCACGCGATGGTCAGACGACATAAAACGAGTGGCTTGTGATTGGATGCAGAGGGCGCAAGATAGTTATACATGGAGGAGTACGAGGGAGGCCTACGTTCAGCAGTGGTCAGAGATGGCTGGATAAGTAAAGTAAGTAAGTAAAGTCTTATACGCGGTTCTTACTTAGGACCGGAGTATTATAGCGATATCCCACGGTACGCGAATCCAGATTCGTCCGTGATTTTGGATTTGTACGTACCGCCATACAAGTCGCTACGAAACCGTCTGTAGATTTACGGACTCACCCCTTCCCACGGCGTGTGAATCTACGTACGAATCTGGATTCGCGTACCGTGGGATATCGCTAGTATAATATTCTTACCCCCTACAGCGTGAACTACAAACGCTAAAGAAGATTCCCACTGCAATGAGATCGTAACTATTATTATAATTACACATTACAATTACACAGGTGATAAACTTAATGCACCATAAAATGTGGGTATTGTTTCCAATGCGTTTTATCTTCAGCTTTAATTAACGAATTTAATTAAAATAAATAGCCTCTGCATTCACACAAAACGTAAATATTTTTTTATGGTTAGATGTCATGGAGAGAAATGGTTTGTTTTCTTAGGCTACCCATAATAATTAAAGTTCTTACTTACTTTACGTGTCCGGGTGGGTCATACAATCATACCCTGCCACTCCAATATCTAATATCATTTAGCAAGAATTTTTTTCGTCATCGACCACTTTCTCCTATCTCTTACCATATTCCTATAAAATGCAAAAAACCGCGAAAGGGGACCTTTTCGGGGGGGCAGGGGGAGCTGCGGCAAGATTTTGATAGACAACCCTAGTGCGATGTATTACCCTATTGGTAAGCTATCATTTAAACCACATTTCGATCAAATAACAGATACGTCATAATTTAAGCAGCGGGCTCTTGGACTAGTAGGCCGTGAATTATCTTAAATAAATAAATAAACACATCGCCTTGTCATTTACGCGCTGTAAAAAGAATCTCCAACGTTAGGGGTACCTGCCTGATGACAGCATCCTCTGTGACTCCGGAGCGACCCAGGACGACATCCACCTATTAATATGTCCCCTGATGGGAGAAAGCTACACCCCTGGGGACCTGATTCTAGGAAATTAAAGTTCTAGATGTCAATGATTAGGTTAGGACTTTTGGGCAGGTATCAGATAGAGGTAGAATCATTTCTCACCCTTGACACCCTCGGAGTTCTGGACTAACGTAAGTCTGATGAATTCTTTTTTTTTCTCAAAACGAACGTCTTTTTTTTTCCAGTTTCAAATGTTGCGATTGGTTTGCAGCAAAGCCCAAAGTCTCCTTTTTTAACGAAGAGGTTCAACTCTCTCTCCATCTTTTCGGTGGACGTCCTGGTGGTCGGCGTCCTTCAGGGATCTCTTGCATGACGAGCATAGGAATTCTTGTGGGGTCCATCCTTTCAACATGATCCCTCGGACGTTCTGAGGAGTAAGTGTTTCGTCCTTACTGTGTCCGCTCTTGCTTCGATTCCGTAGGTCATAATTTGGCGAATGCACATTTTATACAATACCCTGACTTTGCTCGATCGATGTTTAATATGATTAAAAAATGCAAGGTTTAAATACAGAAAATCTACAATACGTATACGACACTTGAGAACAGAAATTTATGTAAAAAAGTTTTTTTTAATTTATTTAGATTCAGTCTGACATCAGATTCATTAATAATTTTGATGTACTATATGACTAGCTTCGTTAATCAAATACGGCTAATTATGTATACAGTTAGCCTGTTTAGGAATGACGTTATTGAAAAATGATGCCATTTAAGATGCGTATGACTGTTTTTTTATTGATTAATAGTCGCGTCTCCGGCAAGAGACAAAAAGTTGGGCGTGCGCATACTCTCGATCCTAAACCGAGGCCGAATGCAACAATGGTATTATCATACAGGCCCCCGGCTCAACTGATATTTGACGATGGTGACGTCACCAAGATTAGGTGAAAATGTATGGGAAAAAATATTCTTAGCTCAAGTGTTTTTCACCGAGACAAGGTGTTTATCACCGATGCACGGTGATGTCACCAATCATGGTGGTGATGTTATTCGTATGTCCAGGCTTGTATACTATCGTTGGCTTCGCCTAAACCAATCAATTATTTTAATGTCAAGGTCGATTAAAGAAAGGATTACCGTGATTCTTTAGATCTTGTCACAAAAACATTAGGAGTGTATATGTGTGTAAAATGCAAATTTGCAAATGTCTATACTGCGATGTCATTAGAAAAAATTTATTAAGTAATTCAATTTCAAGTTTTTAGATATAGGTTGTATGCGTTTACCTTTTCCTCTTCAAATTTTATTAACTTACCAATACCCCAGCACCATAAAATTTTGAACACATAAAACGTTTAAAATTTTAGAACTGTTTTATCATAAATATGTTTTCATTGATAAATTTCAATTAATTTTTGTTTCTGTATTCAAATGAGGCGACCCCTGAATATAGGATTGATCTTGTTTGATCGAAATTTATGAAGTTCTTTTCTTGTAACGGAATGGACCAATAATTAAATGAGGTCTAGCACAGCAAGAATACTGGTGTTTCAGATTTCCCGGATTCAAATACCGAGTTACAGAGTGACGAACTGAAATTGCTGAATGTTGAATAAGTGTCAAGTGATCATAATAAACCAGCCGACGGTCAGTCATAATCCCTATGGAATGTTTAATTTTCACTTTATTACGATCGAGTATCTATAAAATATTATTTCTGACCTGGACCGATCATGTCGACTAGTTCCTTAAGGAAGGGCGCGTTTTAAGTAAAATAAATCTGAGGACATTAATGAATTGTGGGTAAGGCTGAGGCGGTCTAGCGTTCTGTTCTCTCTGTCTACACTACATGGGTGCGGCTTGAGGAGATAGAAATATTAGTCTATAAATATTTTTACTCTTACACCTGTCATCTTTCATTCTCTCCACATGTCCAAAACAAGATAGTTACGTATATCTTCCAACCATTCTCTCACACCTACGAATTATCAGTCTGTCCTTGAAATATAAATATCTTTATATGTGGCACTGGTTCATCGTGGTGGATTAAAATTATCATAGTACAATCCGTTCTCGATTTACGGTTGTCATGAATTCATGATGCAACTCTTTACGTTAAGCAAATCAATATTCACAAGAAACATAGTATGCTGTAAGGTTAAATGAAAGGCTAAATATTTAGATTAAAATCCAGATTTGGCGACTAGTATTTGGACCCTCATCGTCAGGTGATTGTGAATAAAGTAAACAGGAATACAGAGACAGTGAGTATTTATAGGAATTGAAACAATATATTGGGAGAAGCCCGTAATTAAATTGTTTCAATTCTTATAAGTATTCACTGTCTCTGTACTCCTGTTTACTTTATTCACAATCGCCTGATGATGAGGGTGCAAATCCTCGAACACTTATTATAAATCTTTTCAAAACAAAATATTAAAATTTATAAAGAGAAACGGTAACGCGCTCGACTGCTAATCCAGTGGGCGCGGGTTCGATCCCCGATGCCGACCTACTCCACTTCACGACACAAGCTTTTCGAGCTTCCTGTGAAGTGTACAAAGGTGAATTTGGGTTTATTTCGATAAACCCAGATTCATTTAAAAAAAATTAAATAGCATAAAATATTTGTTATATTTCACCTGGTTTCGAAAATATAGATATTTAAAATCCATAAATTTTAAGCTATTTCCTTAAATTTAAGTAAGATTGAAGCGATTGTCGTATAGTACAGAATACGTCGCCAGTGTTACGAAAGATTCTATCAATGTATTACAACGAAATACGAATATACGCAAACATGCATATTGCTTGTAGTCTGATTTATCTAATTATATTTAGGTAGTTATTAATATGCAGAAATGCAATAATTAAGTAATGCCTATATGCAGAAAATGCAATTAAACTTGATATCAATAAGTTAAACAATATAATGCGTTGATAACCTTCATAGTGTATGCAACACTCGCTGATAAAATAACAATAGGTCTAATCGAAATATTTATAAAAAGAAAACAATTAAAAATTGATATTAAATACTGAAAAATCGAAGGTCATATGTTGAAATACAGTAGAACTTAGATTACCGTAGGTAACTGAAATTCATTATCATCATTTAGGCCCGCCCCGCGACCCAACTATGACCTCACGGTCATTTCTCACGGCATTAAGGTTCAAAATCGCGTGAACAACCGCATGATAAAATTGTAAAAATAGTGTTTTTTTTTTCAATTTTTTTTGGGTTTAATTTCGTTTCAGTCAAAAATCTTTTACGATCATTCCCTAGATTTTATGCATATTATCAACGCAAAAAAATCTCCGCGACTTTCGGGAAATGAAACATTTTTTTATGAGGGTTATTCCCTAGATAAAGGTTCAATTTATCTACTATATTTTTTCCAAAGCATATTTAGTAAGGTTGTCGAGATCTAAGGTCTCCCTGAATTTCAATTCGACCGCGCTGGAAATAAAAAATTGGACACTCAACTACATATATGTTAGTAAATGTTGAAGGTTTTCACTGTGTGCGATTGACATTGTTTCTTGGTTTTTCGGGTGAACCGTGTCCACATAGGAAGACACCAGTAGGAGTGTCGAAACGTGGATCAAGTTTATCTACACACGGTTTACCCGAAAAACCAAGAAACAAACTCAAGTATATGGCCCATCGTCTGGCGGCGACCACATTCACAATCGGGGCTCGGGGAAAACCCCCATCGATGCATTAAGACCTAATAACCACACTGGATAACTGTAACTTACTGTGCACGTATGGACATGGATTGGATAGTGAACACAATACAGATAAAAACAAATTATTACACAATTTAATGTAGTAGATTTGTTTACCGGTAACATGTGGAGTCTTGCATATGTTAGATAAATGTTTCGTATGTGTTGGTGAAATAAATGGCTAATTGTGATTCACCTAATTGACAGGTGTGAGGTGATAAATCTGCAAACAACATTATAGGTAATTATAGGTGCAAAGATTTCCCATATGGACACTATGGAGACTGGAGAGCCTTCGTTATGTTTGTTTGTTGTTCATTTATTTGTTTGTTCTTTTACTCATTCGTTCTGTTTTTGTTCGTTGTACGTGTTGCTTTTTTATTTATGTTCATCGTATTGTGGGTAAAATGTGAAATCTTTACTGGTCTATTTGTTGTTGATATGTTGATTAATGTAAAATTTATTGTTGTGACTGTCTGATTCTGTGAATAAAATAAAATAAATAAATAAATACAGCGGATAGAATACCAATGTGGGTCTGAGTTCGATTCCCAGCCGACTAGAATTTGGGAATGTTACTTAAAAGTATGCATACTGACATTTCAAAAAATTATAAAAACGGGAGACTAATGCTTTTGAAAAAGAAATAAAGGAGAAACCATAAAAGATTGTTTATATCTTGTATAGATTTCTGAAAAAAATGTGAAAAACACCTCCAATCCTTTTTCCGAAAGACAGAAACTCGTTTCCTGAAAGTCGCGGAGATTTTTTTTTTGAATTGATAATATGCATTAAAATCTAGGGAATAACCGTAAAAGTTTTTTGTTTGAAGCAAAATTAACTCCACAAATGAAAAAAAAACGCTATTTTTACCATTTTATCATGCGATTGTTCATGCGATTTGGAACCTTAATGCCGTGGGAAATTACTGTGACGTCATAGTTGGGTCGGGAGCTTTAAATGTAAAGTGATCGCATTAAACCAGCCGACGACCAGTCAAAGCCTGGTCCATCCTCTTATTTACATATCTATTGAAATAACTACTTGTTATTTCAATTACGACATGTAGAAAATTCGATATTCTCACAAAATAGAAATTCTGATATTCAAAATATTACATCTAAGTATGGGTTACAAAATACGGGCAACAACCGAATGCGTACGAAGTTTTCCAACGCACGTACGCATAGCATTTTATGTATTTTTTTTATAAGTTGTGTCACTTTTATAGTACTTATATTTTATTACTATCTCCATAGTGACAATTCAGTTTTAATATCAAAAAATAGATACGATGCACTTTGCTAATAAATTTGTTTTTGTTGCGTTTATTTTATAGCGGCTAGACAATTTATTATGGAATGTAATTAAATGATCTGCAATTTAAATTTTTCGGTAGCAACAAAATTCAGCTGTTTTGTCATTATGGCGCAGTATACTATGGTTTTATAATATTAATACTCTCTTAGTTAAAAAAAAGTTATTTTGATTCGCGATCTTTGTGATTGCTCCTAGGACGAGATGTCATATTATTGTTGTCTACTTTTTTACATTGCTGAGAGCGATATTTTTTTATTATTTCTTTTTTATGCATAGAATAAGTAACTAATGTGTTATAATATTTATTTTTGTAATGTAAAATCAACTTTGTTGCATTGAACCTAAATAAATAAATAATCTGTCGACAAACAAAATTTCCCAAATTACGCAGAAAATAATTATCTGTCCAGCAGAATTCTAAGGTATACCGATCACTAAAGTGAGTTTCCATAGGGTTGCATTTTTCCTAGCCTGAATAGGCTAATATTTACATTAATAAACAATTCCTAGCGTTGTCAACCTGAAAAAGTTATTAAAACTTTCCCACATTTTGCCAGTAAATAATTTTCTTTCTGACAATACAATACATTTCTTGCTTCCTAATTTTACTGTTATTTGCTGACCATTCAAATATTCTTTGCTGACAATCAATCAACTTATTTGCGGACAAAATGGGGTTTATTGCCGGCCAAAATGTCAGTATTTTGTTGGCCGTTTAATTTAAATCATATCATTAATTAATTACCCTCAAATTATCAGTTTTTACTATTGTTTTTGTTTATAAAAATGTCAGCACACATAAATGCTCTTTGCATATGGATAAGTAGGCATAATGAAGCAATAAATACATAATATCACAATGTGGGGTGACAAGTGATAGGTGTGCTTATCAGAGACTATTAGTCCGCGCATTATGCCCATCACATTTTTTCTATTCTGTTCTATTCCATCCTCTCACGCGGTATCCCTTGCGGGGTAGGCAGAGAGAACAGATTGCCAGACTTTCCTCTCCTTACACACATTTTTCTTGCTTCCGTCACATTAATGCAATTCGTTATAGATACACACTCTACGATTCCTTTTACTCAATTATTCCATCCTTGGTCGAGCCACGTGGTTCTTTGACGGCCGCGCTTTCTTACCCCTCTTGTGTCACCCAGAAATATTTTCTTTGTTATCCTTTCATCATTCAACCTCTCTAAATGTCCCTACCATCTCAACTTGTTCACTTTCATTCTAGTCGCAACATCCGTTTTACATATTCACTTAACCTCCTAAATATATATCTATCTGTCATTGGGCTTCTGCACCCTGAATTGCACTCCGCTAATACTGAGAGAATCGTCTTGAAAC
Source organism: Ceraclea dissimilis (assembly GCA_963576895.1). Taxonomy (NCBI): domain Eukaryota; kingdom Metazoa; phylum Arthropoda; class Insecta; order Trichoptera; family Leptoceridae; genus Ceraclea; species Ceraclea dissimilis. The sequence continues at coordinate 16,426,553 of OY756370.1, forward strand.
TGAAGACAGTGATAGATGAAAGTATGGACTACAGATTGGCTGTTTCAGAATCAGCACAGGATTTGGAAATTCCTTGAATAAAAAATATTCCTAAAGTACCACTAAAATTTATGGGATGTGAAGATTTTCCGTTCAGTTTTTCAGATATAAAAGTATAATTTAGCCAAAATACTGGTAATTATAATCTCAACAAATCGGCTGTTTTAGATTTATTTTTTCCAGGTTTCTTTTAAAAAGGTATAATTCACATTGTCGCTTACGTTATTCTTATTGAGAGCTAACATTCTCATACAAAATTTGAAAACCTTGAATCAAAAATAGAACGATTTTTGCTCCCTAGAAATATAAATATTTAGTTTGTCGGTTATATAAAAGTCTATATAAAGTTCCCTTTTTCTACATAATGTTAGTAGGTATAGTTACAATTTGTCTAGGCTAGTGCAAGCACCAATGTATCGCAACCCTCCTCTATTGCAGAACCCGTTGACTATTTATTGCGAGGGGAGAGCTGGAATCAGCGACAGGATTGGATAATGGAGTAATATTTAGTAACTATTTTACTAGGTATGAGTATATCGTCATGATCCCACCTACGCCGCATATGAATTGACTGCCGCTGTAGTTTTATAATATGTATTAAAATAGTATAAACCTTTCAACTTATAGTACGAAAGTATGTAGACTGGTAGGCATAGGCAAAAAATAAATGTTTTTTGTTTTCTTTTTTATTATAATATAATAGTTTAGGAATATTTTGTGAGAAACATCGGAATTTCTACATGTCATATTCAGGCCTCAGGCAAGATGGTCTGACGGTGTGAGGCGAATCTCAGGAAGCAAGTGGATCAGCATGCCTAGGATAGGGACCTGTGTAAAGTCAAAGGGGAGGCCTATGTCCAGCATTGGAATTAAAACGGCTGAGAAAGAAGAAAAAGAAAGAAGTATTCTAATTACAGCACTGTATCGTGTATTGTGTGTCGTGAAGTGAAGTAAATCGGCATTTTAATCCCACCCCATTTCCTACGGATGTCGGGACCTTTTTTATGCCCTGTCCCTTCGTACCCCTCCCCCCTCGTACCTCTAACTCTCTACGAACCATCCCTGGGGCAAGAACAAAAATTTTCCAAAATTTTATTTCGATCGGATGAACGGACAAAAATATGCCACTCTACAGTACAGAATAGACAAACCTGGAAAGTTTCGAAGCTCTGTTTAGTCGTGAGTACGCATACTGACATTTCAAAAGTTTCTAAAAACGGGAGACCTTAGATCTTGACAGCTGTTACTAAATATGCTTTGGAACAAAATAGAGTAGATACATTGAACCTTTATCTAGGGAATGACTGTAAAAGATTTTTGTTTGAAGCGAAATAAATGAACCCCAAAAAATAGAAAAAAACGCTATTTTAACCATTTTATCATGCGATTTTGAACCTTAGTGCCGCGGGAAATGACCATGACGTCATAGTTGGGTCGGGAGCCTTAAAAGACAAAAAGCTGTAGTACGTGCTCGTATCTAATATCGTCTGGCTCAATCAAATCAAATCAGCCGTAAATAAATGCTGCACATAGTGTTTTTCCCATAATTCTTGCTTTACTTAGAATCCATGAGTCAGGTGTAAATCGAACTAGAAACCACGAAAATACGAGTCAATACATCACACCATCGCAGATATAAAGGTGCTCTTACACTAGCAATAATTGCGGCAACTCGTACAAATCGTATTCATTAACATTATTTCGGCAATATTAGAACGAGACTACGATTTTGCGTGCATACGCGAAAGAGGATTAATTAAAATGACCAAACCGATTGGATATTCAGCAATTCGTGTCGCCGATATCATGGCAATTCTATTTCTCATTTGCATTCAATATCGTTGTCTCGCTTTAAATATTGCCGAAATAATTACTATATATTGCGAAATTCTACTTCTTTCTTAGCCGTTCTTATTCCAATGCTGGTCATAGGCCTCTTCTTTGACTTTCTACAAATCCCTACCCTGGGCATGCTGCATCCACTTGCTTCATGCGATTCGCCTCACATTGTCAGACCATCTTGCCTGAGGTCTTCCTACGCTCCTTTTGCTTGTTCTAGGTTGCCACTCGAGAATATTTTTGGAAATAGGTGTTAATTAACACGATTTGTACGAGATGCAGTAAATATTGCTCGAAACATTGCTCGTGTAAGTGCACCTTTAGAAACCTTATAATTATTTTGAGTAATTGAAATTACCTACGTGGTTCCGGCAAAGGTAAGTAACCCAGAATTACGAGGAATAGTTATCACTATAATAATCTGCAGACACAATGTGTGAAGAAATGGGAAAATCAGACTCTGGATAAAAGTTGTCGATATGCAATTGTCATATTATTAAATTCGCTATGTGGAGGCAATATTTCCAAAGAAGGAATACTCTGAAAATCCAATCCACTATTTGTTCACTATAACTGGTTGTAAGTCCGGTCCGGATTTCCATCTTACGCTGTACATCGGTTGAGGTATCGCCAGAACTTTTACTCTATTAAATATTATTAATCATAATCGAGTACATTGTTGGCGCGATTGGTTGAGGCGGTAGTCTTCGAACGGGAGGTGCCAGGTTCAAACCCCGGTGCTGGCGATTTATCCCACACTTAGGGATACAGGCTTTTAGCCTGGTGCAAGGTGTGTATTTGTGCAAGTAGTGAATGCGCAAGTCCACATCTATTAAAAAATATGCTGTTTACATCAGTTTTCCGTCAACGGAGACGAAAGGAATCTATGTACATTGACATAATGAAGAGGACGCGGAATAGGCGTTCTGACGCTTTGGAGTATAGACATTAGCTGGCTTAGGTGATCACTTTGTGCCCAGGGTGGCGTTCACTCATACCGTTACATACTTTTGGAAGTTGCATAATAGTTCGAAATCTTCTCAAAATGCACCAATTTTCCAATCCTATCGGCATCTGTTGAGGAGTGGATGCATCAATCAGCAACTATCTCTATTTTTATGTTATCACTATTCATCTTATTCTGTTTATTTACCCGGGCTACACCAGGTAAATATACTGGTAGTGAACACATTAAATAATTCGTTCATTGTTCTTGATCTAAATGGAGTAAAATGTCATTGAATTTGGTAATTGGATTGGAGTTGTAATCCGTAAAATAACGTACTTATTCTGTTTCATACAATTTGCCAATTTTAATCCGGAAACCCTAACTTCCACACCTCGTCAGGTAGCTGATGCAATAGATGGTATTAAGCTAGTATGTTTCTATCTATCACTAATTTTTTTAAACAACAGTTCTGAAATATAATTTAAAAGTAGCGAAAAAATGTAACCATATCTTATTATCACATCAAGTAACACTAAACCAAGTTTGCTCCCGTGAGACCCTTAAAAAAACAGACTATTGCTGGATTTCATCAACTTTTTAAAGCTCGTCGCCCAACTATGAGGTCACGGTAATTTCCCATGGTATTAAGATTCAAAATCGCATGAACAACCGCATGATAAAATCGTAAAACAAGCGTTTTATTTCGTTTTTGGGGTTAATTTCGCTTCAATCAAAAAACTTTTACGGTTTTTTCCCTAGATTTTGATGAATATCATCAATACAAAAAAAAAAATCTCCGTAACTTACGGCAAACGAGTTATTGTCTTCCGGAAAAAAGATCAGAGGTGTTTTTTACATTTTTTTTTGAGAAAACTATTCAAGATATGACGGTTATTCCCTAGATACAGGTTCAATGTATCTACTCTATTTTTTTCCACAGCATATTTAGTAACGGTTGTCGAGATCTAAGGCCTCCCGTTTATAGAAATTTTTGAAATGTCCAAGTGATCACATTAAACCAGCCGACAATCAGTCATAAGCCTGATAGAAAGTCCATCATTTGCTGCACATCTGTTGAGATAACTACTTGTTAAAAGATTTAGTAGCCACATTTGAAAGAGAAATAGTTTGTGTATGTATAACGAAAGTTTTCCTATACGTAATATGCAACAGTACTTAACTATATCGGTCGGGGAAATGCTGGAAATGAACCTACTACCCTTCTACGCTACTTAACTACGTCTGCAAAAGAGCCACACCGTGAAACAGAACAGACACATGAACAAGAAAACCATACTGAAACTAGGAAACAAAATTTCATAAATTTGTATTGGTTTTTACCTTTTTACGTATACCCCCTTTACAATCCGTCTTGCCCTCTAGGAATATTTTCATGACATTGAAACGAGGAAACAGGAAATGAAATAGGGTCCAAGTCCCGCCCCTCGCCTCTGATTGGTCAACTATTTTGAAAGGGTGTGGTTTCAGGGTTGCTGATACGCGTGGTAAAAAGTGATCTAAACAAAAAAATGTACATTTTTTATCGGTTCTTTATTTTCCGATCATTTGTTTTATGTATGGACCTTTTCCGATTCTAAAAATTTTGCTAACCAAACAAGCAAGGATTTTAGAGAATAAAAGAAAATCACACTTTAAAGAAACTATGTATCTATAGTCTATTTTTTTTTTTCAGAAGTGTCACGGAGCAAACTTGGTTTAGTGTTGCTTGATGTGATAACAAGATATGGTTACACTTTTTCGCTACCTTAAAATTATGTATCAGAAGTACTGTTGTTTAAAAAAACTAGCCAATTTTTGGATTGTTAGAGTAAACTGGCAACGTTTTTCAAACTTGTGATGACGGTTTAAAGGGATTATTGAAGTTTTCTTTCCGTTTTCAACATGCAAAACTATCTTGCCTTTAAAATTATTTCTTTAGCGCTGCTCTACGACATTCTCGGCATTGTAGGTTCTTCTTCTTATCAGCCTTTTTCCCTCCACTGCTGGATATAGGCCTCTTCCTTTGTCTTCCGCCATTCTCTGTTTTAGACGCTTTGTCTCCACCCATGTCCCACCGACTCGATGATATCATCGGCCCATCTCCTTTGTGGTCTCTCTACACTTCGTTTACTTTCGTAGGTTACTCGTAATATATTTTATACAATGTGAGAATATTGCGGACCTTTGACAGCTCTTATAACAAGACTCGACAAACAGGGTTACCAACAAGAAAGTTTGCAACTCCACTTGCAGCTAAAATCGGCCAGCGGCCAAGATAGAGGATACGATCTGCACATTGTAATGTGAGATTATTATTATGCGATAATTAAGATGGAGTATATTCCAAGCGCGATGAAAAAATAATATTTTATTCGTAATTACTTGAATGTAAAAAAAATACGTATTCCATTATATTGTTGTGATGTTTTAATTACTGACTAAATCTAAATTATTTCATATTTTGACAACTCATGTGTTATATTTAACTTTTATGAATAATTTCTAGTATAATATTATGTAATTCTGAGAAATTTAATTAATTAATGTACCTGCTTGCAATGTTTTTTTATTATCTTGAACTGTATCTCTGATGTTGCTGTTTTCTATTTATAAATACAGTAGATACGTAAATATACTCGTACGTACTTGTTTATCAAATATTTATACTATTTTTAAGGCTCCCGACCTAATTATGACGTCACGGTCATTTCCCATGGCATTATGGTTCAAAATCAAAAATTGTAAAATTAGCGTTTTTTCCAGTTTATGGGGTTAATTTCGCTTCAATCAAAAAACTTTTACGATTATTCCCTAGATTTAAATGCATATTATCAATACAAAAAGAATCCGCGACTTTCGGGAAACGAGTTTCTGTCTTTCGGAAAAAAGATCAAAGGTGTTTTATAAAATTTATTTTGAGGAATAGATACAAGATATAAAAAAATCTTTTACGGTTATTCCCTAGATAAATGTTCAATGTATCTACCCTATTTTTTCCAAAGCATATTTAGAAAGGCTGTCGAGATCTAAGGTCTCCCGTTTTTAGAATTTTTTGAAATGTCAATATATGCCTACCCTTAAGTTAGGAATAGCGAAAATAGGCCAATACCAAATTCAAATTTTCCATACAAAATTTGAATTTGTCCTTAAAACTTGTAAAGATATCGAGAAGAAAAAAAGTTTGATAAAATATACAGTATGGCAAAATCATTTTATGATACGTAGAACATTGGATTTTTTACATGTCTTAGTTTAATATAAGTAGTTATCTCAACGGATATACAGCAAAGGATGGAGTTTCCAAAGAACAGAAATAACGTTTCATCTCTACTCAGCTACCAGACATCATAGCACAGTGGTAGAATACCACTTGTCAGGTTGGAGGTCTGGGTTCAATTCCCGGCAGATGGATGGACTGGAATTGGTGACCACATTAAACCAGCCGAAGATCAGTCATAAGCCTGATGGAAAGTCCACCCTTTGCTGTATATCTGTTGAGATAAAATAAAAATAAAATAATCTTTATTGTACAGAAACATACAAAGGGCGGGCTTATTGCCAAATGGCAATTTCTGCCAGCCAACCCATGACAGAAACCAAAGTGAGACATAACTAATTATAAATTTAGTACCAAAAGGGTACCTTTACTCACCTTTACCTAACAATAATTGAAAACATAAATACATACATAGATAAACATATTATACATATATAAATATATACATAAATGGTATTACATTTGGTACAACTTTTAAAAATTTTATTAGTATAAAAGAATTGAAAGAAGATCGTCTTATTTTAGTTAGTACGCACTAAGTCAGTTAAAGAATTGAACCTACTGTATAGTAAGTATCGGCAAATATTTCTATGATAAAAATCAGTTTATATATCTAAAAGTATTTGTCTAACATGACATTAGGTACTCATAGATCAAACGATTACTCAGCAAACATGATACGACCCTTGGGAAGAAAACAAAGTAAATACACTTTATTGTATTGAATGTAATTCATAGCTATTATAGTCACAAATACGACAAAGCAAAATCTGAGTTTGACTTGCTGTGTGAGTGTACATAGCAGTGGCGTATATAGGTTTTCATTTCGGGGGGGGGGCCGAAAAAACTCCTGGGGAAGGCATTTACAATTTTAACATAGACGTAGCAAACAAAATCAGTAATAGCGCCGCAGGCGAAATTTTTTCGTGAAGGGGAGTGAGAAAGGTTGTGTTTTAGGTTGGCATTATAAGTGTTGTGTTAAAAATGTAACAAAAAAGAAGCGCCGCAGGCGAAATTTTTTTGAAAAATGGGTGAAGTAATAAATCTGGGATCTTTCTATAGCAGATGGCACATCATTGTCTGACATTTCGGGGGGGGGGGCCCGGGCCCCCTCGGCCCCCCCTCTATATACGCCACTGGTACATAGTATAGATTTATCAGTCGATTCTGCTAATTTTTATATGCAATGTTGTACATTGTCGCTACATTTTTTGAATGGTGATAATTCAATTGTTTCTAGTTGTTGTTGATGATTTTTTTTACTTTGTCTGTACGGCGCAAATTACTCAAACATGGGTGGGTTGCTTAATTATATTAAAAATAAAACTTTTATGATAGTGTGACATGGACATGTTTTAAGAAGGATGAATCGTGGGAAAACTTTGAGAGATAAGAAGGAATGGAGGTTAGTAGGTGAGGTGTTTGAAGAGTTTTTAAGAATGTTGAGAGAATGAATGATGATGACAGGATGATCAAAAAGATGTGAGGAGTGCACCGTTTATTTCTAACTCGGGGAGACTCAAGGATGGACTTAAGTTTTGGTCAAAAGAAAACACAGAGCGTGTATGACGAATTGCCTCAATGTGACGGAAGCAAGGAGTGTGTTTAAGGATAGGGCAAACGGAAATTTGGGAATAGAATTAACAATCCTTACAAATAAAGGGATTTCTTACGTATTTTTTTAGTTCAATTCACATTGAAGTTTAGAAATGTGTCGAACCGATTTTGTGGATAATTTATTAAGGACTATTTTTGTCCTTGACAGTTTTCTTCTATCTCTTACTGATTTTCTAAAATTTGAGGAAAACCATGTAGGGAGACCTATTTTGGGGGCAGGGGGGGACGCCTGATATTCTGAAACACCCCATTCTAAGGTATCATCCTGCATAGGTTTAAAATTGCTATTAATCTTTCCAACTTAGAACTGCAAAATGTCTGAGCTAGGTATATAGATGATGATTGATGCAATATGTCTATACCAAGAAATATTTGTCGGACTATACCGAATCAAAATGATTTTAGCGAACTATAATAATTGTATGTACTTAACTTCCAAAATGTCGGGGAAAACCCGTTCATAGACTCTGATGACTTGCACGAAATATATTAGTACTTACCTACCTCTGAATACTACCTCCAAGTACTCCCGCCGGATGGCGCAGTAGTCGCGTCTGCGAAAATTATAACCAGCGTGCTGTCTGCCCGTCATTCTTCGTCTTGTGTCTAGGCTAGACGAGGTACGTAACAATCAATATACATAATTCTCATCGAAACCGTGTGTGAATGCAACGCAGGATTGTGGCAACTTTTACAAGTTGTTCGAGTACTTATATTATTTTCAAGTCGAAGAATGATGGTTTTGAGTTAATGACGAGCAACGATTTTAAAAGTTGTTATCTATGTGTCTATTTTAAAAACACCCATTCTCATGGGACGCCTACTCATCAAAACTCAAAGTGCATACTATAACATAGGAAAACACGTTACAAACAAGTATTCATCCCAAAATTTACATTTTGACTTAGTGTTTTGACATAGAAGAAGACGAAATATGGAATTTGTTAATAATTTATTCGCGATCGGTGCGTCTTCAGCTAACATCGAAAATTATTCGGCATAATACCGCACGTTTCATAGTATAGACATTACGAGCCTATACAAATGTTTTAAGCAGTTATCGATAGATGTCGACATTTTTAGAATTCGCAGCTTTAAGTAGTTAATTATAAAATTCAGCTCCTTTATGTTTTATTTGTAAGTACATTTTGTTTTATACTTGTGATTATAATGTGAATTGGTAAATATTGTAGTACAAATATTATTAAGTAGAACTGAAAATAAAAAAAATATATCATAAGAATGTACGTACGATATAATTATATTAATTATACGTGTAAATAACATGGCGACCATGGGAGAACAGAAGACCTGTAGGACGACCTCAAAAAAGATGGGTAGATGATATACTCCCAGTCGCAGGAAGAAACTGGCTGAGCAAATCCCAAAGTAGAAAAATTTGGAATACGTTTGAAGAGGGCTACATCCAGCAGCGGAGGGACGGCTGAACAAGAAGAAGAAGAATACGTGTAAACAAAGGGAAGTCTGGCGATATGTTCTTTCTGTTTGCCCCGCGAACTGCGTATTTTTTGACGGGTCACAGCTAGTAGAGTATAATATGCGTAGACTACAAACAAAGTATGATAATTTCTATGGCCAAGCGTGAATACAAGCGATCACGGTAGGTACCTACTACTTATCTAGTACTTACAAAAAGTAACGGAAAAACAGCATAGCCTAATCTATATTTAGGAGTTGCTATCTGATATCTTTTTTTTTGTTATACGTTCAACAGTTGTATTGCCTATATACTATAGAGGTAAATTGTTCAATTTTTCGGTTCGCCCTTACATTTCCTCTTCGGAACACAGAGATGCTGACAAGGCAGATAAAAATTATAGGTCTTGTGTATTGATATTTTGTACTAATGTACCTGTCAATGTTTGTGTTTGTAACTGTATCTGTTCCATGTGTAATAAATAAATAAATAAATGACTACTATAAAAAAAATGAAGCGTTTTCCAAAAAATTAAAGTAGGGGAGATTCTGGGCGTGGATATTTGTGCACCTATACTTAGGAGACGAGTCGCATGTAGAATTTCATATAAATTTAGCCTCTTCTGGGTGCTGTTACTCTTGTTTTTTATTAAATAAATAGAATATTATCTCTGTTTTTGTATGGAAATTATTTAGGGGTCACGTCCCTAGGTGGAAGTTGGTTGGATTGGGCATTAATGTTTTAAAATAACGTTTTTTACATAATTGTTTTATTTTATTTATTTATTTTATTTTCTTATCGGAATCAAACAGTCACAACAACAAATAACATAAATTAACATATCACTTATAAACTGACCAACAAAGATTCCATATTTTACCTACAATATAACAAACACAAAAAAATCAAAAAATAAAAACAAAGAAGAAAACCTGCAAGTATGCATGAACTAAAAAAATACGAATTTGAACACTAATAGATACAACAGAGCAACATGCAGGGTGTGAATAAATAGAGAAAGTAAATCTGAATTTATTTCAGTAGATATATAAATAAATAATATTGGGATTGAGATACATATGGATATAATTAGATACCAGACGTATGAATGGACACAAAATCAAACACAAAAATCAATAATATTAATACTCAAAGATTTTTTTATACGCCACTGGTTGAGGTTTATGGTATTTTATAAAAATCGCACGTATAAGCGAACCTATTTAATACTTTTTGTGGTAGATAGGTAAGTACCACTTGATCGAGAAAAAAATAAAAATGTGATCTATACTAATATCGCGCAAAAAACTGTTCTTGTGGACAATTTGGTTCGCGACAATAGAACTGCAAAAAAACTCCGCAAATTTTTTCGGCGAAATATTGCAAGGAGAATCGATTTTGCCCAAAACGATGTTTTGTGAGGCCCAGTTCTAGGAAAACGTCCTAAAATTAAATGGAATGATTCATTAAAAAAAGTATGTAATAAGAAGATACCTCTTTCTCGTGGAATAAACAAAAAATGGCTGGGAAATAATAGCAAAATGTATAACAATTTAGTAAAAAGTGGGTTTTTTGCCATACCTTTATGAGAAATTTTGATATTGTTGTGTTGTCGTACTTATTTGTCACCAGGGCCGCCACTGCCATATGTGCAAAGTATGCGGGGCACGAAGGCGGCTGATCGAAGGGGCGGCCGCAGGCTTCCACATTATGCTTCAAAACTAGTCTTAGGAACAGCGTGTGTAAGTCCGTTACATCACAATTATTTCGTAAAAAATTTGCCTACGGCGCTGATTGAATTCTTCCTATCAGGTGCATTTTTGTTTCACAAAAAAAAAATAAAATCAAATTATGACTTTTTTTACCTTGGTACTTTGGATTTTATAACAGAATTTACGCATGCGGCGATAGTTACCTGCTTGTTTGCTCCATGCAATATTATGCGTCGCAATTGAAAGTACAGTTGGGTTCTTCAATTCAACTATTTTTCCTAAAAGAATCTACCAATATACCACTAGTTTAATCAATTCATCGCTTTTTTGAAAAAATAAAATATCAACCACCTGTTATTAAATGACAAGCAAACTATATATTATTACAGTTTTTTTCCTCAACAGAGACGAGAGATATCTTCATCTTCATAATGTAGCATTGAACTCCCTTGGGGAGGAAGCAGGATGGGTGTTCCGACGCTTACGAGTCGGCTTTGGCTGGCTTAAGTGATCACTTTATACCCAGGGCAACGTTCACTCATTCCACCACATCCTGCTGACAATCGTGTATTTTTTATAAGTTGTATATATACTACAGCTGGAAATTATTTCACATTGACCCAATGTTTCTGGTGCTAACGCCATCTACCGAAGAGTGGTCGCAACTTATGCAACCTACTTTTCATTGTGAAGTGGAGTTGGGGCTATATGATTCCATCTACTCCACTCTATTAGGAGGCAGTATTTTTATTAGAGAGGTGTTGACGGAAAGGGGCGCGATTTTGCCATAGGCGGCAACACCATTAGCGGCGGCCCCGTCTGTAACTATGTAACTCTTCTCGTCATGACTAGTGTAACTGGATTCCTAGACCTACATCTTTAGTCCAACCATGAAGAACCTCTTCTGAGAATTACCTCTCACGTAACATCTTTCTTCAGTAATTCACAGTTCATGATACTCATTTTTGAATCGCAAATAAACGAAAATATAATACAAGGTGTTTCCTTCCGTGTATAAAATCTCTTAAGGGGCGATAGAGGATGAAAAAATATGAAAAAAAAGTTTGTGAATTCATGACTGAAAATCAACCGTTTTGGAGTTATGGCCTTTTAAAAAAAATTAAGAGTGTGAAAATTTCCCATTTTGGTTTTTTGAGAATATTTCACAAACCACTGCCTGACGCGATTTTGACAGAACAAAACAAAAATCACAGTAAACATTTTAGGCTTTTTTTAAAACCCTGAATTTGTGACTTTTGCTTTTGAATATAGCCAAATTTTTATTATTAAACATATGTTTTGTGAAAAAAATGAGTATTAATTCCACATCAATTTTATTAAAAGAAAATAGCCCCAATATGTGAACTCCTGTAAAATGTAAAAATATACACATCATGGCACTATTTAGGCGTTTTTTGTATCTACTATATAAATTATAAATACTTAAATTTTGGTGGCACCCCCCTAGCTCCAAAGCTGGCGAGGCCCATGTGTAGCGCCCTCATAGAAAACTATATTTTTCTTGACGGGCTATTTTTTTAATTTTATTTTATTAGATGGGCGGTATTATGTACTGCGACCTATAAGATCTATTGTACTCCCCCTACATTGCCTCTCTGGTGACTACCCGGCAGGCGCGAAGCTACCTACTTAAGAACACGATTCCCATCGAGTTACCTTTTGGATAAAAAGATAGGTGTAATAATGTCTAATCTGATGTAATCCAATAAGAAATGTGAGTCCTGGCTTCCCTTCTGCAGAAATCTACCCTTCGTCACCCCTACCCGGTTAGAGCAGCCCCTCTAGTCCTAGACGTCTTATGAAGTTCAGCACTCGGAGGGGGTCTAGGGAAGTGATTCCACCTCTATCTGGTGCTTGCCCAAAGTTCTCAACCTCATGTATCTTACAGCATCGCAGTCTGCCAGAAGATGGACGGGAGTTTCCTCCTCCTTCTCACAGAATCTGCAGGTGCCGTCCTCTTCAAGTCCCAGTTTACGGAGATGCTGACAATGACCTGTTAGGAAGCCCGTGAGTGTCTTGAGACTTGTTTTGTTCAGGCTTACTATACAGGCTTTAGTTCTTCTAAGGTCATAACCCCCAAGAAGTTCTTTGGCCTGTCTAATACCAGGAAGATTTAGCCAGTCTAGTTCTTGTCTCTTGAGAGGCTATACCTACTGTAAACATGTCGTGATCTAGTTGTTTGTGTAGGTATACGTACCCTCTCAGATGCTGTATTTTTTTTTAATTTGATAGTATACTCGTACCTACCAAAGTTTAAGAGTATGCATAGCGACATTTCAACAATTTCTAAAAACGGTAGACCTTCTATCTCGACGACCGTTACTAAATATGCTTTGGAACAAAATAGGATGATAGATGAATTAAACCTTTATCTAGGGAATAACCGTAAAATATTTTTTATATCTTCTATAGATTTCTCAAAAAAAAAATTGAAAAACACCTCTGATCTTTTTTCCGAAAGATGGAAACTCGTTTCCCGAAAGTCGAGGAGCAAAATTTTTTTTTGTGTTGAGAATATGCATTAAAATCTAGGGAATAACCGTAAAAGTTTTTCGATAGACGCAAAATTAACCCCAAAAAATGTAAAAAACGCTATTTTTACCATTTTATCACGCGATTGTCACGCGATTTTGAACCTTAATGCCGTGGGAAAAGACTGTGACGTCATTCTTGGTGCCAAGCTCTTAAATATAAAAAAGAAGTAAATTGTCCATCACATTGTTAGGCCAGGGAAGGCTGATTATAATAGGTGGGTACGTAATTCACGTTATTCAGTATGTAGCGTGACTATGCGTGACACGCTGTATATTGAAATGTTTGCATGTTTAAAAAATAAGTTTTTTTTTTCAATGCTTTAATACTATCGTATGTGGCCTCAAACTATTATCTATAAAAAAAGCACCACATAGAACGAACTTTGTGATTAGAATAAAAGTGAACAAGTTTTGATGGTTTGGGCATGTGGAGAGAATGTCAGGGGATAGAGTTACAGTCAAAATATATAAATCTGAAAGACAAAAGGTGTGAGGAAAAGTGTTATTAATAAAAGATCTATCTGACCTATATTTGGTAGTAAACGAAAACCTGGTTTTTCAAAATCTTTTCACTTAAAATATTCCTGCCTACGAGGTATCTCATCTCAGTTATCTATAATGCGTTATTCGCATTAGGCCGGTAGTTTGATCAAGTCGGTAGTTAATTAGTAACTATGCTGGATCCAAGACAGATCGTGAGCTACATGAGACACATCGGCCTTGAGGACGAGTTGGAACATTGAAGGGTGTCACAATAGACCTACTCTGGTCGCAGTGACGCAGGGGACATGCGGTCCCCTGACCTAACAAAGGAAAAAAAAAATAACAATGCTGGATTCACACTCATGTATTATCGTATAGTACATACCTATTAGATATTGTTAGTAATTCACTACCAACTCGACTAAACTACTCGACAAATGCGAACATTGCATAAAGCACAGTTATATAAAAACTATTATACTTGTGACATGGACGATGTGCTCAAATGCTCCACAGATGGCACATGTGAGATTCTCCTGCCTGTGACTGCGGAGAGCCAGTGCAATCCATCAAGCACATTGTCGAAGACTGTCCTCTAAGAGCATTCCCTGGACCATATGCAGATATCCACAATGCCACACCCACTCCGCACCCTTGAATGGCTTGGAAGCCTGGATATTGCTCTGTAGGGTACATGTCTCCTGTATGTAACAGATAGCATAATTCTCTTATCTTCTGACGTTGCCGCCCAACGGTGGCAGAAGCCATACGAAATAATAATTATACATGTACGTCTCTGTGTTCCCTAGAGGAGCAGAAAAGGGCGTAGTAGCAGTAGTGGTACTTAGTAGGTATAATAAAAGTAATAGGCAATAATGTCCAACATGGAGAGTCCATAGATAATATAATAAGAATATAGATTGAAGGCATTGTGGCTTATTGTTGTATATTGTATGGACAAACTACGGAGTTGGCCGCATCCCTCCGACCTCCTACGCAGAGTGTTATGTCGTGAAATCGAAATGGTGGCGACAACCAATGGTAACACTCATTGGATTATTTTTTTGTTTAAAAAATATTAACCAATACACATCTTTTAAATCTGAAATTGGCGTTGTCCTCAAAGGTCGACGTAAAGAGGTCGCTATTAATGCGCCTGAGCTACCCGGGGATGTGGAGGGCCTTAAGCCCGCGGGATTTTCCTTCAATGTCCTCACCTAAAAGTTTTTCTACCCTTCAATTGTTGTCACCATTATCATCAGCCCGCGTTTGCCCACTGTAGGACATAGGCCTCCACTCTCCCCCTCCATTTCTCCCGCTCCTGTGCGATTCCCATCCACTGGGGTCCGGAAAACCTCTTGATGTCTTCTATCCAGGTGGTCGCCGTTATCGCCAATATTACACGCTTCACTTTTGAAACTTTTTACGAAGATAAAAGAAGTAGAGGGAGACCAGACCCCCCACGCGATGGTCAGATGACATAAAACGAGTTGCTTGTGATTGGATGCAGAGGGCGTAAGATATAATTTAATCATTTGCTTACTCTTTAGTATTTTTGTTTTTTTTTTGTACTTGCATGCAATTTGAAGTACTTATTATAATATTGTAGTTAGTATTGTCCCAGGACAGGCTATAGCCTAGTGGGGCAATAAAATCCAGCGCTTGATTTTTGGTTATTATTCTACTTTGTTAAATGTTTTTTTGGATATTAAATAAATAAATGAAAGTGTGTCCGTTGACCGATGGTTTGTGATGCAGTATCTCGGCCTATGAGGCGTCTCCGAGAAATTATTAGCGACAGTAACATCACCATAACTCAGGCGAGTTGACCGCTGCAGATCTTCAATCTCTCACGATCCCATGAAGCTCCCAAGGAGACTCAGTACTTAGAATCACCTATGCTGGAGAACAAAATTATATGTACTCGTACGATAGTGTAGGTAGATGATTCTACTATGAAAATAGGATAAAAATATTGTAGGTTGTACAAATACAATTAGTATTTTAGTTCTTTCTTTCCACGCTGTCTTGTATCTCGCTAATCTCTTCACTTCCGTGTAGGTGCTACAGCGCACGCTCTCTGTCACATTACTGTCCTCGAGTACCATTAATTTATTCTGCTATTATAGTGTAGGTAAGATAGTACTCAATCACAAAGATATTGGTGCACAACGCCGTCCTGGTGCCAACACTGATGTATGCGAGGAGGAATGGACATGGTCGAAGAAGGAAGAATCAGGTATGAATACTGTTGAGTCTTGAGATGAGATCGCAGAGAAGAATGTGTGGACTGTGGAGGAATGGACATGGCCGAAGACGAAAGAATCGGATATGAATGAGTTCGGGTTGACTGTAAGATATTGCTTTTGCAATAAGTCCGCTTTTGGCACACTACATTGTCTTGTTTTTGTAACTTTTTGTACTTTCTCTGGCCAAAAAAGATTAATTTATTTATGAATTCTGTTGAGTCTTTAGATGAGATCTCTGAGAAGAATGTGTGGAGAAATGGACATGGCTGAAGAAGGAAGAATCAGGTATAAATGCTGTCGAGATAAGATCGCTGAAAACAATATGTGGAGAGAACGAATAAGAAATGAAGTGATTAGATAGTTGAGTGAATGTAAAACGAATGTTGTGACTAAAATGAAAGTGAACAAGTTGAGATGGTTGGGACATGTTTGTACTGTAAGTCGTGCCTTTTATGAATATCTTCAAAATGTCCCAATAAAGAAAAAAACTGGTTTTATTAGACTATTTTTTTGCTGTCTTGTCAAGAAAGCAAACGAAAAGAGTATTTCAATAATAAAATTATGCTCGTACATACAATGGGTGAAACTGATGCAAATTGTTCAATGATTTTTAACGCCTCTATTTTGCAAAAAAACTACGACTAATTGAAAACAGTTGTTGTATCGTGCTAGTCAATTTAGTGATGGACGATTATTCGATAGCACGTTCGATTGTATCGATAGTAAATACGAATAAGTAATCGTTAAAAAAAAATCGAGAACAACGCTCATACTTCTCAATACATTCTTATGGTAAATTCAATTGTTATTTTTCATAGAAATTTCTGTATTTACGTGCATGCTGTGGACACTCGTAATTGGGGGGGTTGACCTGATTTTTGTTGAATTTGTGTTTAAGGTTTTTATTTGTATACAGATACACATCAGCTGTCGATTCTCTGTGTGTGTCTCAATAAAATACATAAATAAATAAATATTTATCAATTCAAAAATATTTATCATTAAAAAAATGTACAAATTAAACATACAGTTCAATAAATTCTAAAAATGTCAACATCTATCGATAACTACCCAATACATTTTTGTTCGTTCGGCGTAACTGGAGGTGCTGCAATCGAGAAACGTTTTAAATTCCATTATACATTTAAACAACTTGCGAAAGTTCCCACGATCCTGCGTACCTGGTTTCATAGAGAATTACGTAAGTTGACTATAATATGGTTTTTGTACCTATATCGTAAGTATCGACGTAGCAATCGAATGTATGCACATTATGAACGCCTTCGATTATTTCAATTAAAAATATCTATCGCTATTGCCAATCACTAATGTCTTATTTTCTTAGTTACTACTCTTGACTATTAAAGTAATAGGTACTTTTTATAGTGCATTAAATGTAGATCGTTCCACATCAAGATTGTTTAGGAAATCCCCGAGATTTCTTTTTAAAAGTGAATTATTTTATTTGTATGCATGTGGGAATAATTCCAATTTATTACATTTTTGGGAAATACATTTTGGGATTGCACAGTTGGAATCTCATTTTAAAGCTTTTTCCATCTATAATCTACATTAAATTTAATAATGACTACGAAAGTAGAAAAACTCAGCCGTTGCAAAATCAAATAATACAAATAACTGTAACACAGAAAAGGTGGACAGATGACATTGTCCAGCTTACGGGTCGTAGATGGCAGCAGATAGCCCAAGATAGAAGACAGTGGAAGAGTTTAGAAGAGGCCTATGTCCAGCAGTGGAACGCAAGTGGCTAGCAGTAAGTAAGTAAGTAAGTAAGTATTTTTAAAAATCACAATTTATGTTTTGTGAGAACGTAGGATTTTTTTTACCATAAAACAATAATTGTGATTTTTTTAAATAATAAAAAGCTTGTGTCGTGAAGTGGAGTAAGTCGGCATCGGGGACCGAACCCGCGCCCACTGGATTAACAGTCGAGCGCGTTACCAACCAGGCTACCGACCACCTAATTAATTTATTACTAATGAGTATAATGATTCATGCATTATCAATTCTTTACTCTAGTATCCATTCATTATCGATTTCTGTCCATTCATTCACACTTTAAAACGATACACAACAACACAGAACAAAGTCAAAATAAGATTGCAAAATTTGGAGACAACAACAACAACAACGCCAAGTGAAGCAAAATAAAAAAATTGTGTAAAAATGACGACTAATGGCAGTTATTAATGTTATTATACATGTGGGTCTACTACTATGTTATAATATTATTATGTAGGTAGCATGGGCTTCGTCATGGGGGGGGGGTTCAGGGGGTAAAGCTGCCCCCCTCTCCTAGAGATTGGAATGAGTATATATTTTTTCATACTAAATGATAAAACCTCGCAAAAATTCACACGTCATTTTCTCATCATGTCATAAATTTTCTAATATTAGTATGTCTTCTTCTTCTTCTTTATCAGCCTCTTTCCCTCCACTGCTGGATATAGGCCTCTTCCTTTGTCTTCCACCATTCTCTGTTTTGGGCTCTTTGTCTCCACCCATGTCCCACCGACTCGATGATATCATCGGCCCATCTCCTTTGTGGTCTCCCTACACTTCGTTTACTTTCGTAGGGTCTCCAGCTTAGTATTTTGGGGGTCCATCTGCCGTCCTTCTGCCTCGCCACATGACCCGCCCACTGCCATTTCAGTGTACCTACTCTCTCCGCAACGTCTGAGACCCTTGACCGTCGTCTTATGTCTTCATTTGTCGTCTTATGTAAATCCATCAAAATACAATATATTAAAAAAACTACCTGCGGCTCAATTTTTTTATTGTTTTTATAAAAAAACATATTTCATACATATTATTGTGAAAATTATTATATACATTTTCAAATAAACGAAACCACATCACGACCTTCTTCACTATGTCTCACAAAAAAATTCGCCTGCGGCGCCATTTACGCGTTTATTATGCTACATATGTTTTTTTTCATTTTTTTTGCCCCCCCCTAGATACGAGGCTGGTGTCGCCCATGGTAGGTAGTAGTAAATGTATGAACAATATGCGTGATACAGTATTGTGTCGTTTGTGAAGGAAGGTGAATGCGACATATACTATGTTCGTGTAGAATAACATTAATAAGTACGCATCAATTATGTTACAGACAAATACATTAACTTGGCAACTAATGAAACAACCAGAAAAACACACTACTGTTCCGTTATTTCTTTTTTTAAAAACTACAGAGGACGACCAAGAAAATACCACCTCCCACAATCACGCGGACTTATTTTCTAGCTCTCCAACAACATATAAAAATTCGTTAAAGAGATGTAGATACCTAGTAGGTTTATGTATTGTTATGTATTGTATTTCATATTTTTTCTGCATAGTCTACTCGATTTGACCAAATTCCCACATGAACTGTACTTAATCACACCAGATATTTTCTATCCTATCCAATTCCTTCTCCTTTCTTTCACCTCCTCCTCTCAGTATCAGTTCCCTCCAATCCTTACTTGTACATTGTATATATCGGGTATACCTACACATGTTATTATATTTTCGAAAGTGTTTAAATAAATTTAGATGGTTCGGGAACGTTGAAAGATTGAATGATGATATGATGACTAAAAAGATATACAAGGGTGAACGAAAATTTGTGAGAAAGCGTGGCTGTCCGAGCTTGACCTGGACCGATCACGTCGACCAGATCTTAAAAGATAAACGCGTTTTGAGTAATAGAAATTGGCGAGCTTGTATGACAAATTGGATGATTGTGATGGAACTAAAGAGGAGTATGTCAGAATAGGGCGGAAATGTGACTTGAGGCGATAGATAGATGGAACTTTCGCAAAACGCCGTAATTAGCATATTATCCTTAGTGTAATGTGACATGCGCGTGTTGTGATAAAGATCGCTAATATAATATCGCATATTGCGCATCAATTATATGACATTATGCCGCATATTACCTACTCCCATACCTCACCATAATAATACATTAGTATACTTAATGTAGTAATGTTGCTATAATAATAAAGTATCATACTCTATATTATAACATATAACAGACCTCATGGCGGTCTTTGGAACCATCAGATTCTCACGGTAATGCAGATATGCCACCCATTCCGTATGTTTCTATTCTATTATAATTTATCCCCTCATGCCGTGTCCCTTATGGGGTATTTTATTTTTTATTTTATTTATTTATTTAGAGAATACAACAGCTAAATACATAATATGATATTTTATATATATTTACATTTTATAGCCCCAATTATAGTATTCTTCGTTTTATTAACAAAAGTATAAGTAGGTACATTATATATAAGCAAGAAATAGGAAATAGGATAGGAATGGATCCAGGAATAGGAAGGAAAATGGAGAAAGGAAGTGACAACAGTTCTTTTCATTTTAGTTTTACGCCGAAACCTTCAGACCCAAGGGTAGGCAGAGAGACATCCGTCCAATTGACTGCGACTTTTTTTGAACACCCATCTACTTGTACAATTACCCGTCAAAATTCTGAAATTTTTGTAGAAAGAAAACATACATTCATTTTTTTAAATGAATCTGGGTTTATCTAAATAACCCAAAAGCATCTCTGCACACTTCACAGTAAGCTTAGGAAGCTTGTGTCGTGAAGTGGAGTAAGACGGCATCGGGGATCGAACCCGCGCCGACTAGATTAACAGTCGAGCGCGTTACCAATAACCAGACTACAGACTACCTCGATATTTGAACTAATGTTGCAAAAATGTACCTACCTATATTTTATTTTTGTAGAATTTTCCTAGGAAATCCGAAATACCGGGTAGGGGACTTATTCGGGAGTGGGAATTATTTCATTTTTTCATTTCATTTATTTATTATCCAAAGCTTTACAAAGTAAAAATACAAACAAAAAAGTACTGGATTTTATTGCCCCACTAGGCGATAGCCTGTTCCGGGGCAATACTAACTACAATATTATAGCTCAAGGTTATACATGTAGGTATGTACAGAAAATAAATAAAACAGAATACTGAGTGATTAGCAAACGATTAAAGAGATTGTATGGTGATGATGGTGCAATTGATGAGGATTTGTTTATAAGGTTATTTTATTAGGACACAGGTGTACACTGTACAACCGTGAGAGATCATCAAATTGACCATGTAGGGACCAAGGGAGACAGAAACAATGTGTGGTAAAAAAAGAGAGAAACAATGTACAGAAAATGTGTACAGAAAATTAATAACCCTATGTGCAGACTTTCATTTCTATATCACATTTCGATTAAAAACATAGGTCAATTTTTTAGCTGTCGGGTCTTAGGCTAACACAGAAACAGAGGTTTGTAGGTAGATGCATTAAATTTAATAGTCACTAGGGCGAGCCTACTAACCGATGTAATTTTAATTCATTCAATGGATAGATTAATTTCAGTGTCAGAACAGAAAAAATCATTCTACTATCATTCATTCTCTCGTCTGCGAGTTAATTAAAAAGGAAAACTAGATCATAACTTAAGATACAGGTAAGGTAGGCACCTGTATTACCTACATTATTCCTGTAAGTACAATGTATCACACCTCATTCATCATATTACAAAACATGCGCACGAACACATTTCCATATAAACGTACATGAGTACGCGCATTACTATACGTCCTGCACGATAGATCTGTGGCAGGTCCTCTATATAATAATGAGAACATTACATGCGTGTGACACGCAATGCGCAACTCACTGTGACTTTAATGGTACAGTTTTTATTAACGCGTTTGCGCACTCCTCGTTGCGCACTCATTCTATCAACATGTATTTTTTTCTTACACACATACCAGCTACGTGTATTCAATCCATTAGGATATTTCCTTTAATTGAAAACGAACATTGTTGAATGTTGATCCAGTAGTTAGAATGGGACTTTATAGTTAAAAGTCCTGGTTCAATTCTCAGTGTTGACATTCATGACGCAAAACTATTGGCATATATAATAATGTTTCTCCGCTATTTTTATCAATGTTTTTTTCGAGTGTCTCAAAAAAGCTGTGTAATGTTTTATTTGTAATACGATGCCACACACGACCCTACACGACTCTTGGACCCCCTCAAACGCTTTACATCAAAATCAAGCGAAACGAGTCATCTTCGTTAAGTTCCTATATGCTGTCATTCGGCTTCGGCTACCTGAGTTGTTCTCAGTCAATACTGAGAGAATCGTCTTAAAACTGAAGACAGTGATAGATGAAAGTATGGACTACATACAGATTGACTGTTTTAGAATTACAATATTTGGAAATTCCTTTAACAAAAAAATATTCCAAAACTACCCCTGAAATTTACGAGATCTGAAGATTTCCCGTTCAGTTTTTCAGATATAAAAATATAATTTAGCCAAAATACCAGTAATTATAATCGTAACAAATTGGCCGTTTAAGATTTTTTAATTTATTCCCAAGTTCTTCCTAAAAAGGTAATATTGACATTGTCGCTTACGTTATTCTTTTTTCGCGCTAACATTCTCATACAAAATTTGAAAAAGTTGAAGCGAAAATCGAACGATTTTTGCACTTGATAAGAATCTTGTGTATAAAAACAAAGATGGACAATTATTTCCCATAGACAAATTGTAAACCGCCCCTTTTTTTAATAATGTATAATTAAATTTGCATAACTGAATAATGTAAAAGGCGTCCCAGTCAATAATATAATAATAAAATTGTTTATTTAAAGGCAAATAATTGATATTAAAATAATCCAATTACTCGTATGTATTATTGTACCAAGGAGATGCATGTAAACAAAATATATCAGCTGAGTTTAAATAGGGCCTTTCCGAACAAAGCCAATTATTATTATCTGACATATGAACTCATCAGCCTAAGACTGGAAAAAATCACGTATCCAGATATCAGGGATATCAAAGGATTTATACTTATAGGCTCAGATGCGCGGGGCCTTAAATACAGGCATTGTGTTTGAAATATCAGTAGGTACTATCTTCAAGACACTAATGGACACTAATTTTGAAAAACGATAGTATTCACGAAACAATTCTTTATACAAAATGGAATTGTCATTATCCTGAGAAACAATCTGAAACTGATTTAGTCCACTAGTTTTTTTTTTATTTTCTCTTTTTTTTCTGTATTCTTTCTTTTCTCGGGTTGACTGTAAAATATTGCTATTGCAATTGGCATGTTTTGTACTTCTTCATGAAAATCTTCTGAGATTTTAATTACTTGTTAAGTTAATCAAAATTAAAATAATACCTAGTTGAAATTAATTTCAGTCGATCGAATACTTTCTTCTGTCTACATTATGTACTTATGTATCTTTACACGATTATGCCAAAAACCCAGTAAGTCAATATTTATAACCGTGCGATTCAAATTCAGTAGATATATTTTGTTTACATGCTACGGGGACTAATTAGGCTTCTATGAAACTTGTAGAAATTCAATAAACCAGTTATGACGCCGGCATTTTTTATTCATTTTTATTTATTTGCGTTTTTTTTTTCATCGTTGTCTCGTCTTTTTAAATCATATGCACCCTAATGGCGCACGCAACACAGTCGAACAATTACTGACTGTATTGTGTGAATTTCAGATTAAACAGTGCAGTGAATGTCAAAACGTTGCACATGCGAGACATACAATGTAAGACAATTGTGATAAAACTGATAAATTTATAAATAGAGTGAGGTATTTTCGAGGTGCCGGGTTTTATTTATTTATTTATTTTCATAAACGGCGTAAGCCTTTAATAATGCTATTACAATAAATAACAGATCACATATGTATATGACATGAACAAAAAATATGCGTAAACAATAAGTCAAATCAACCTAGGCAATCTTCAGTCAACAACTACACAATATAGTGTATTTGTATTAAATTATTTTTATGTATTATTAAATGTATTAATTTAATTGTATTAAAAAAAAAATCGGCATTTTGATTGGTCATTGCGGGTAAACTGCTAGTTCTATGAAAAAAAGTAGCATGGAACATTTTTGTAGACAATTTAGTAAGGATCATTTTTGGTGGTGTGGCAAGATTTTGCTAGGCAAACCTGTGGCGATGTATGAGTGTATAACCCTATGTATAAACTTTTTTTTTATTTTTTTTATTTATTTTTTTACAGGATATTTTGCCTAATCCTAAGTATTATTGGCTCAACTTATACTAAATACTTTACTAACTTAAATCTAGGTAATATTTCATTTATCCTTAAAACGCATTTCAACTAAAAACTAGGTCATGTTTTAGCGGTCGCGTATCCTAGGTTATAAAACAGAATAATGAGTACAAAATTTCAAGATTGCAAAGTTATTAAAATTTCAAAGAAAAAATGTAGACGCAGATAACAACAACAACCACAACGACAGACGAAGATAAATAAAAGGGTGGTATAATAAAAATGATAATTGTTGTTTGTTTACATAGAGGAAGTATTCCCCTTGACATTGTATGGCAAATTTTCTTCAATAAATCTACCGCCTGACCATACATGGGCAGGTGCCTTTGTTTAATTGGAACTTATTCCAACTTATTACTTAGGTCCCCGTAGGTCCCTGTAGGTACCTAATAAGATTAATATCCAGTGCTGACGATGTGTGTGTAGGTTATATAATCGCTATATTGTAGTGTGCAAACTTTAGTACCAGGCGTCACTCAGCTAAAGGAGAATTGTATGGAGCGGCCCATCCGCGGCCAGGGATAATTTTGATATTTGCTAATAGTCCGAGAGCCCGCTGCTTAATTTATGACGTATCTGTTTTTTGATCGAAATGTGGTACAAATGATAGCTTACCAATAGGGTTTTACATCGCACTAGGGTTGCCTATCAAAATCTTGCCGCAACCCCCCCTGCCCCCCCCGAAAAGGTCCCTCTTCGCGGTTTTTCGCATTTTGTAGGAATATGGTAAGAGATAGAAGAAAGTAGTCAATGACAAAAATTATCCTTGCTAAATTCTCTACAAAAAATGTTAAGTCAATTTTTTCATAGGACTAGTAGTTTACCCGTAATGGCCCGTCGAAAAACAGGATATTTTTTGAAAAAAAAAAAAAAAAATTTTTTTTCTTTAACTTTCTTCCACCCATTATCACTAACATTTTATGGAAAAAAATATTTGGCCTGCGGCGCTATATCGCTGGTTATTTTATGAAAAACTAATTTTTAAGAATTTTCGTCACTGAGTTTTATTGCAATAACTCCTAAATTAATTGACGTATGAAAATAAGTTATAGCTCGTTTTGTAGCTAAGACTATGGTTATTAATTCGTTCTTTGACTATTTTCCTGTAGCTCTTATCAATTTTCAACCAATTTAGTTTAAATTAATTTTTTTAGTTTTTTAAATGAATTTCGGTTTTGGACCGGCTATTGCGGGTAAACTGCTAGTTCTACGAAAAAATTGACTTAATATTTTTTGTAGAGAATTTAGCAAGGATTATTTTTGTCATAGACTACTTTCTTCTATCTCTTACCATATTCCTACAAAATGCGAAAAACCGCGAAGAGGGACCTTTTCGGGGGGGAGCAGGGGGGGTTGCGGCAAGATTTTGATAGGCAACCCTAGTGCGATGTAAAACCCTATTGGTAAGCTATCATTTGTACCACATTTCGATCAAAAAACAGATACGTCATAAATTAAGCAGCGGGCTCTTGGACTATAATGTGTTTTATACCAACAATTACTATGTAGAAGTTTTATCGCCGTGGTTCACATACGAAGTGAGTAAAATATATTTATGTTTTAGAGCATTTTGCATCATTTCTGGCTTATGTTAAGTGCAAAAATTAAAATTAAATAACAGTATCAGTAAACTAGTTAGTATAGTAAAATTATTTCAAACTGTCGAACGCAGTCATAAAATTTGACCGAGATGGGACGACTACCTGCTTTATTCGCAACTTATTGCACTGGCATAAGTGCGAATAAAGCAGGTAGTCGTGCCTTCTCTGTCACACTTTTATGACTGCGTTCGACAGGTCGAAACAATTTGACTTTAGTAAACTATGTGTGGTGGTAGGTTGAATGACAATAAGTCGCCCCTTCTAACTAATATCACACAGAAAGCGATTTTTTCATCGTGAAACAATACAGATTTTCGGCATATCTAATTTATTCTGTATACGATTTCTTTTCTTTTGCGGGACATTGGAAAACTAAACCCAGACAGAAACAAACCTTTACATACAATATACGTATGCGATAGGTGAGTGTGTGAGCGAGATTGAGTGTAGGTGTGTGAGACGACCGGATTGAACTTATATGTTTTACTTTAACTGTGGCGCATGCTTGTAGGTGACAGCTGAATTATGAATTGACTAATCGTCTTTCTTTATGTTATTTCTTATATCTATAGTTGTTATCAGTTTTGTGTTTGTATTTGCAATAAATTAAACAAAAATAACATACATAGATACAAACGATAAAGCCAATTATTATGCAAGAATGTGTTATTATGAGTTTGTTGTTGTAACCCCAGCAGATGCCATTTAGGAACATGCGTGCATCACATATTTCTTTTAACGGAAATGTCTTCGTGTTAACGCGTAAATGCTCCCTCGTAAAATTATGAAACAATGTGTTTGAATAGAATTAACATTTCAATTATATTTTTGGTAATGGTGGAAATGGCTGCTCCTTCGAAATCATAGGATCGTGGTTTCGAATGCATCCGACTGTAGAATTTTTAGAAACAATTTTCTTGTTTTGTGACATTCTTAATTTTTTAAATGAACTTTCAGTTCAAATACTTAATTTGTGTAACAAACATGACAAATTCATTGAATGTACTAAATGTTTCAAACATTATTTTAATTTCTGCTAATGATAAAGTTTTACACAAAAGTCCAGATTGTATTTTTGAAAAATAATCGTTTTCTCAAAGTAAAAACTATTTTTTATTAAATTATGATACTACTAACCTTCTAATACCCAGGCGTGTCCCCTGGGACCTCGTGAAGTATTAAAATGTCTGTAACTCTTGCATTTTTCGTTCCCGTGAGTTGTGCCTCCATGTATGCTCCCTCGGTCGGCATCTGAATCGTGGGTGAGCATAACTTGTGCGTGAGATAAATATTTCTTAATAAACTAGTAGTGGTGAGGTCCCAGGGGACACGCCTGGGTGTATACGTAACTTTTTTTGGAAAATATATTTTTTGTAAAAGTGAAGAATTCTACATTTAGTCCTAGCAGAATGATGCCAATCGTTGAAACTTTTCAAAGTATTGTCGAATAGTGGTTAATAAAATAAGAAACAAATAATCAGTTGCATCAAAAAACCTAGTCCCATATAATTTTAATCAGTTCACCTTTCCATATGACGACGAATATTTTGACGCTGAAGACTTTGATCCAAGCTTTTTATCAAGTGAATATGATAACACTGTGAGTATACTATGTTTCTGTCTTCAAGTTAAGAAGAAAAGGAACATCTACAAGAAGTTACGCTTCAGAGTACATGCGACTGAAAACAAAGTCAAATTCGGATAAATTCAACCAAATTTACCTATTGCAGTTATTTTTACTATAAAAAAAAATGACCTTTTTGTTGTGACTGTGTCATAAGCTATGCCTTTGGCTAACAAAAAATGATAATAAAGTTTACATATTATTTATGTTTATAAAATTTTTAAGATTCTAATAATGGTATTAATTTTCACCTAAAATTTCTGCCTTTTTTTTGTGAACCAATAAAAAAGATATTTATTATGTACTGGGACTTTATATTTTTAATCATTTGTTTTCGAATATGTGCATTCTTCAATAATAAAACTGATTTTCTTGAAAAATTTGTATAGTTTAGTTTCTATTATCATTTTTCCGTGCGTAGTCCCTGGGGACACGCCTGGGAGTTTATGAGAAAAAAAACCACCTGGGAAGTTAAAGGTTAAAGTGTATTTTAATTAAAACACAGTGCCAACTTGATAGAACTTTCTTTAGTATTACTTTTTACAAAAAAAATATAAAAACTGGAAACAATTATAAAAAGTGGAAGTAAACAAAATTGGTACTGGGTTTTTGCTACCTGTTTTGCAATATATATATTTTTTAATTTTATTGTAATTTTATTTTCTCATTCATTTGTTTTTTTAATGATACATATAGCATGCATAAATAGAACTGATAATTGTTATACATGTGTTTTGCTCATCCCCAAAGCACGAGCTCTGCTCAATTTTTGGGAACAGTTTTTGTATAATATTAATTTTTGTAATTTTATGCCCAATAAAATAATTTGGATTTGAATATCATCGCGTAAAGCTGAAAACCTGCCTAATCTAATGTTGGGCCTAATCGTTTAAATACAATTTGTGCTTATTCTATTCAAAGTAGTGTATCTATATGAATTCTACATGCTCACTGCATATAATTCATTACGATTGTTTGTTATAAGTATTTACATTTAATTTAGTTGCATAACCAGAAATGACCAAATAATTAAGGGTTCCAGTAACTTAATTAATGTTTTATATTTCACTTCATACTATGCACCGAACTTTAACTATCCGGTTTGGAAGATATTGCTTTTGCAATAGGTCCGCCCTTTAGCACACTACTATTGTCTTGTTTTGTAAACTTTTTATGATTTTCGGACTAATATAGATTTATTTATTTATTTCGCGAAACGAGTTTCCGTCTTTCGGAAAAAAGACCAGAGGTGTTTTTCATATTTTTTATTGTGAAATCTACTACTACTACTACTACTACTACTACGCCCTTTATGTCTCCATTCGGGAGCACAGGGAGGCTACCAGGCGTCTCCATTCAGAGCGATTTTGTGCGAGTGATATTACCTCTCTCCACGTCATTCCTAACGCTCTGATCTCGTTGTCATAGGAACGGTGCACTGTGAAAGAGGGTCTTCCGGGGCGTCGGGACCCCTGTGGGTGGAAAAACAGCGCTCTCTTTGGCCAGCTGTCGTTGGGCATTCGCAAAACATGGCCCAGCCACGACCAACGTCTTTCCTGTATTACTGACAGGATTGATCGTTGCTGGGAACGCCGTCGAACGTATTCGTTGGTTTTACGTTCTTGCCATGTGATACCCAGTATCCTCCTAAGACACTTATTCTCAAAGCTGAGTATCTTACGCTCTTGAGCCTTGGTTAAGTGCCATGACTCGCAGCCGTAGAGGAGGACAGGGATCACACAGGCGTTGAATAGGCGGCGTTTTGTCTGGATACTAAACCCGGATGCCTTCCAGATCTTGTCCATGTTGTTGAATGCCCCACTGGCAGCTCCGATGCGAATGGGCAGTTCTGTCCGGAGGTCACCTGCCGGGGTGATGGTGGCGCCCAGGTATTTGAATTTGTTTACCTGGGAGATTTGATTGCCGTTGACAATCATAGCTGTGACCCTATCCGGACATGCATCGTTACAGATGTACTCAGTTTTGCCAGTGTTGACCTTGAGGCCAAGGCGTGTCGCGTTGTTGTAGAGCATTGTAGTGCTGTGCTGTAGTCCACCCACAGACGTGTCGAATAGGGCGAGATCATCCGCATATTCTAGATCGTGTAGAGTTCCCACGTTTGTTTCGTTGGCAGGTCTTTGCAATAACGGCACTCCCCCTGAGTTCCCCGTGGATTTTCTGAGAAGGTAGTCCATGACGGTAACAAAGATGAAAGGCGCCAGTACACATCCTTGTCGAACCCCAGTTGTGATCCTGAAGGTGTCAGTTGGACCACAGGAGGTTCTCACACTGCACTCCGAGTCCGTGTGCAGGGCTTCGATCATGGCTACCAGCCTCGTGGGAATACCGTAAAGGGCCAATATCTTCCAAATTGATTCTCTATGGGGGCTGTCAAAGGCTTTTTCGAAATCAATGAAGCAGCAAGCGACTGGCGAGTTATACTCTTGTGATTGTTGGAGGACACACCTGGCACAGAAAATTGGGTCCGAACAGGACCTGCCAGGCACAAAGCCACATTGCTGCTTCCTCAGTATGGCTAAGATTGGTTTCTGGATGCGGTTCAAGATGATCTGAGATAGGACCTTACCGGGTACGCTCAGTAGAGTAATTCCACGGTAATTTCCACATTCCTGAGGGTTCCCCTTTTTGAATAGTGTTATGATGGTTCCGTTCCTCCAGTCCTTTGGGCAGAGCCCCTCATTCCAGATCTTATTGAAGAGGTGGTAAAGCGGGTCAATGAGTGCGTTCATGCCGCATTTTATGAGCTCTGCATGGATACCATCATCTCCTGGAGCCTTGTTATTCTTGAGTTTCCTTACAGCAGACACAATCTCCCCGTGACTCGGAGGTCCTTCAACTATACCACTCGCTCGTGGTATGTTTAGGTCTCCCTCCTCCTCGCCAATGTTGAAGGGCGAGGAGGGGTCCGGTCGGCTTAGAATTGACTCAAAATGCTCTCTCCATCTCCCCCTAAGCAGGTCAGGCGAAGAGATCAGATTTCCGTTGCGGTCTCGCACCGCGTCCATTCTTCTTTTCTGACCCCTGCCGCCCAGCTCTCGGGAGATTTCGAAGAGAGTCCTCGAGTCATTCACGGCCGCTGCAGATTCTGCCCGCTGTATGGTGGCTTCGATGTTATGCCGTTTGTCGCGACGTACAGATTGCTTCACCTTGCGGTCAAGCTCTCTGTATTGAGTTCTCAAGGTCTCCAGCCTATTCGGGGATCTTTCGCCATCTCTGAGGACCTTTAACATTTGACGATCCTGAATGAGTCTCCATGATTCCGCTGACATCCAGCCTGGATTCTTCCTGTCCCTATATCCAATGATCGAAGCAGCTGACTCTTTAATTACCTCTCGGAGTCTCTCCCACGCAGCCTCCACTGAGGGTATGTCAGAGAGAAACCTCTCGGGTTCAAGTTTCCTGTGAAGCTCAGCCTCGTAACGAATACGCGACTGAGGGCACTCCAACCTACGTACATCAAGTATCCGCGGTGCAGGTGGTCTTGCAAATCTTTCGAACCTGAGTTTTAGAGAGCCAGCAAGCAGCTCATGATCTGAGCTCAGGTCAACTCCGCGGTATGTCCTGACATCGAGCAAGTCAGAACGGTTTGAAGCCCTGATTAAGAGGTGGTCAATTTGATTTCTGGTTCGGCCATCAGGGGAGGTCCAGGTATATTTGTGGATGTCTTTATGGGGGAACAAAGTCCCCCCTATCAGGAAACCATGGAGTGTCGCGTATTCGATCAGCCGGGTGCCATTGTCATTTAGCACTCCCATGCCATGCCTACCCATTACGCCGGGTCCGTTTGACGGGTCACTGCCTACCTTGGCATTGAAGTCGCCCATCACAATGACCCTGTGCCGTCTGGGGATACGAGACGTCACAGCCTCCAGAAGGTTATAAAAACCGTCCTTTGCAGCGACGCCCGCATCCTCCGTGGGAGCATAACATACAAGTACCGTCAACGTTTCACCCGCTGCCCTAAAGGATGCGCGTAAGATCCTGTCTGAAATTGGATCCCAGTCAAGGAACGAGCTAGAAGCTCGTCTGCTCATGAGCAAGGCAACGCCTCTCCTGTGTAATGTTCTATGACCGGAGTAAAGCATGGAGTAATCCCCGGCATCACACCGATCAGAGCCCAGCAGGCGCGCCTCACACACACCCAACAGATCGAGTCCATAATCGCTCGCTACCTTGGCGGCAACCAACTCCTTGTTCGGTCTCAGCGTCCTCACGTTGTAGGTCCCGACTTTCAAAAACCTTTTGAGTTCCGTGGTCGTTGCAGGGGATGCACGAGCTGCGCGGGCCCCCCCCTGTGCGGGTCCGTGCGTCCGAGGCCTGGTGGTGTTTTGCCTGTTAATCCCTAATTAGTTTCGGGTGCTGGGTGATCAGCCCAGCGTCCCTATCCCGTCGAACTTCGCCGCAGGCGGCTCCGACCCCCGAAGAGGGACGAAGACACCCACGTTGCCCAGGGTTCGCCACGTGGAGGCGCCGACGGGACTCCCTCCCTCCCCCCGAAAATCTACACAAGATATAAAATCTACTATGAAATCTACACAAGATATAAAAAAATCTTGTACGGTTATTCCCCAGATAAATGTTCAACGCATCTACCCTATTTTGTTCCAAAGCATATTTTTTAGTAACGGTTGTCGAGATATACTCGTAAGATCTCCCGTTTTTAGATTTTTTTGAAATGTCGGTATGCATACTCTTAATATTCTTCTTCTTCTTCTTCCTCAGCCTTCCTCCCTCCACTGCTGGACGTAGGCCTCTTCCATTTCCTTCTACTCATCTCTGTTTCTCCCCCTCCGCATCCAGGTTCTTCCGGCTTGTTGGACTAGGTCATCAGACCACCTTTTGGGAGGTCTTCCGACGCTTCTTAATATTACGAGTGATATATTCCTACTATAATACTATAATTCATTATAGCCTCAAGTACATTACATACACATAAAAAAAATTGTAGACCTAATTCCATTAACCCATAACGCCATAACTTCAGTAGTGGATGGAACTCATATTTATTTCATACGGCGCTTATTGTTCCACTATTAGCAGCTCTGTTATATAGGTCTAGTTATATTCGTACTAGTGACAGGACCACACTCATGGGCGTCTCCAGCCTCGGAGCTGGGGGGGGAGGGCAACAAAAAATAAAAATAAAGATATAGAATAAAAAATACGTAAAACGCCGCAGGCGAATTTTTTCTGAGACATAGTGAAGTAAATTTCATTTCATTTCATTTCATTTATTTGTTATCCAAAGCTTTATACAAAGTAAAAAATACAAACAAAAAGTACTGGATTTTATTGCCCCACTAGGCGATAGCCTGTTCCGGGGCAATACTAGCCACAACATAATAAGTAAATCGTGATGTAGTTTGTTTATTTGAAAATGTATATAATACTTTACACAATAATATCTATAAAAGTGTTTTTTTTTATAAAAAAGTAATAAAAAAAAGCGCCGCAGGCAATTTTTCTATGTAACTGATGGATTTTCATACTATAATGTTAGAAAATTTATGATATATTCAGAAAATGTGTGATATTAATGTGATTTTTAATGAGGTTTTCTCATTTAGTATGAAAAAATATACCTATTCCAATCTCTAGGGGGGGGGGGGAAGCTGCCCCCCTGACGACGCCCATGACCATACTCCCACAATGAGGTAGGTATACCCACTGCATTATGAAGTTGCACTGCACTGGCACAGTGTTAGGTATAGTGTGCCACTGGCATGCCAGTCTGCCGGACGGAGACCAATAGATTATTCAGGAGGTCGCTCAAATATTCACTATAATATCAGACAACTTGTCAGTCAGCTTGGCCTAAATACACAACTATCGATCGTCTTCTCAAATATTATTATTTCACGATGGAAATGATAAATAAATAAGTTCAACCGACGGTCGGCTCGTTCGTCTGGAGTCAGGCCCCCCATTTCAGATGTCAGCAATGTCTATATTGTATCGTATGTGGCAAGATAGGACAGTGTTAAATAGTCTCCTAGAACCCAAAAGTTGAGGCGTTGGGACAACATAAGAGGCGTAGGAAGACCACATACAGTTGTACGGATGTAGGCGTTGTCCAGCTTACTGGTCGTAAGTGCGGGAAAAGAATGCCCAAGACAGAAAATATTGGAAAAATTGAGAGAGGCCTATGTTCTGTGGAGTGGCGAATGTGACAAGCAGTGAGTAAGTAAGTTTTGAAGAGGCTAGAACCGTGGTCGTCAAACTGCGGCCCGGGGCAGATATTTGAGCGGCCCTCGACATAGCAAACTCACAAAAAATTATATTATGTATTATATTTGACTACAAGTTTTCTCAGTATATCAGTTTTTTTCTAACACTATTACGAAAGTTCAATAAAATACTTTATTTTCTTAAAAAAGTTGCCTGCGGCGCTATTTATGATTGTTCACGAGTTATTTATTATTTATACTTAAGAAAATACCCAATAGATTAGATTCATATCACGATTTTTTTTAAGTAGGTAGGTAGGTGGCTTGCTTGTCTCGATAAAACATCTTATATCTATAAAACAGTTATGGTAGGGAAGAAGGAAGCATGGGAAGAGGAAGAAAGGAGGGGAAAATGATGGAAGCAACGAAAGAAGAATTTAGAACTGATATCAAGAACAATAAGATAATTTGAACATCAAGATAATTTGTTAAGAGTAATTACCAATTAATTAATAGAGTTATTGACTATTACACTTTGGAAATGTTTGATAAAAAGTAAACAAAATAATGAATTAACATGGGCTAATTACTGTGACAAACTGTGATGAAAATAGTGGATATTGGCATTATAATATCATAATCCAATAATGTTATGATTAAAATCATGAAAATTTAAATAGGTATATAAAATCACTAGTTGGTGACGTGAAAAAGACCCCGTGAAAATACACACGTTTTTTTTAATTAAAGAAACTAGTTGAAAATATGTGACATCCAAACATACATACATACATCTTCTTCCCCGTCTATCTTTGATTGGGTCGGGGGCCCAAAGCATCTGCATATCTTCGCCAGAGGCCCCTGTCACTCGCAGCATCCGGGACCTCTGGCCACTCCAACCACAGTCTCTCCTCGCACAACATTGTCACCTGCTTCTGCCAGCTATTTCTGGGGCTTTTATTTCTCCTATTTCTTTCTTTCTATTTCTTCTACATCCAAACAAAGCTTGTAAAATACTTTATTTATTTATTTATTCGCACAGTATCTATTATTATTCAAATTCAAATAAATTTATTAGTAACTAATATCTTACATTTAATATATACATATAAAACTAATTACAATATTTACAATTTTCCATACTACCCTCCAATGTGAGGAGACCTCGTGTATTGGAGGGGAGTTCCGGGGTTTTCATCGATCTCAACACACAACATCAACAACAAGACAATGACACATTTTTTACAAATTATAAAATAAAAAAATAACAACAAATTCATTAATAAATTGGATTCATGCTATCATCTTTCATTCAATTCAAATCTCTCTCTTAATATTTGTTTTATTTTTGTTGTTTCTGTATAGTCGTTTCTTTTTTTATCTTATTTTTTTATATCCTTCATGAATATTTTCTGTAGTTGTCTGTTGAGATAACCACTTGTTATTTTAACTACACTACGACATATAGAAAATCTGATGCTTCTCACAAAAAAGATGTGATAAGTATTCCAAAAAATTTAAACTCAATTTTCTTTCAAAAAGTTATAAGTAGAATTATTTCATAAACAGTCAGTGCGGATGGGACTGGGGGCTCCTAGTACCAGTATAATATACATTATTACACATGCGTATAACATACCCCCCTGATTTAATCTTTTACCTGCTTTGTTTGCGGTGTGTTCACACCTTGCAGAAAACAAGGAGTACCTAATCACAGCACTAGAGGGCGCACGTGTCTGAGATTGTCTGATAAAGCAAGCTGCTTCTCATCATCCATATTCTGATACAAAGGAAGACGATTGCTTGGAGATGAAGAAGCTCTCTCTCTTAAGACGGATTCAGATCAGCCGATCATCACTTTTTATTATAATATAGCCCATGGGCGTCGGCAGCTGCCCCCCACCCCCTAAAGATCGGAATAGGAATTTAATTTTTCATACTAAATGGTAAATCCTTACAAAAATCACAGTAGTGACGCAGAGTTTTCTCATCATATATATTTTTTTAATTAGTATGAAAATCCACCAGTTTCATAAAAAAAGTTCCTGCGGCGCTATTTTTTTTTATTTTTTTTATAAATATCTTATATCTTTTTTATACATATTGTTGTGAAAAGTATCATTTACATTTATTTTCAAATAAATAAACCACATCACGATCTTCTTCACTATATCTCACAAAAATATTTCGCCTGCGACGCTATTTACGTGTTTTTTTTATGCTACATCAATTTTTGTCCCCCCCTTCCCCAGCTCTATCAGGCAAGTAGGTAAACTGGGGTGTTATCGTCACGTCACTTGAGAATAACTCGGGTTCAAATCTCAGTGCTGACGATGTATTCTGAACTTCGCGACACGAGCTTTTAGATAACTGTGAAGTGTGCAGGAAAGCATTTTTGCGTTTGTGCGCACCATCACAGAATCTAAAAAACTGAAAGACATACTCATAACTATTGAAAAAAAGTAGATCGTAATTTCAAGCACTCATCTCGATTATTGTGGTATTGGGAGGGTTTAGAAACGCACTCTTATATTTCTCCATGGAAAAAAAACTGAATTATACCTCTAATGTTTAATTCTTACGTATTTATTATGGGTTATCAACTATTTGTACATTGCAATAATTCATCTAATACATACATTAGCGCACATTGCAAGAATTCCACAAATTAAACGAACCTCGTATAATAGTCGGGTATATCTGCTAGTTTTTATGAGAAATCGTTACATGTATTATGCTGAATTTCACCAACTTTTTAGGTGAGGAATAGCGGAGATGGGAGTCACCTAGTACAAATTTTGAATGAAAAATAATAAGTGGCTTTTATCTCCACTGTTCCTCACCTAAGAAGTTGTTGAAATCCAGCATTATTATTTTTCGACTTTTTTTCCTCCAGATGGAAGGAGAAATAAATGTTTTGTGGATAATGCCTACATAAAAATGTGTTACCGAAGGTCCTTGGTGTAAGTCCACTTATTTAGTCTTATTTTAGTTTCTCGGGGTTGGAAACCTGCTTCAACGGAATTTCCAAAAAAACCGATAAACAGAATTTTTAATGGAGAAATGTAATGCCGGCGCCACATGCATGTCGAGCGTCGACAAATTTTGCGTTTATGAGTAAAAAAGTCTGTGGATGGGGCGTTTGTCTTGGCTCGTGTAGGCTAACGACCGTTAACACTTTTTTACTCATGAGCACAAAAATTGTGGATACTCGGCAGGGGTGTGGATGAGGCATTTAAGGGAGGTTCTTACGAAGTTTTTTTCAATGACATATTTATCGATTAACCCGTCATAAATGACTGATTTTCTGAAGTGATTTTTACACTTTCAATAAGAAACTAATTTATTCTAATATTTCTTAATGAAGTTATACTTATAAATACTAATAGTTTACGCTATTTAGGTAGCTGCTAAGTAAATAGAGATATAGAGCTGATGAAAACATAAATATGTTAATCCTTTGAATACCTGGCGATCAAATAAGCGTCTCTCATTAATTACCTATATAAATCTAGAATTAATACCTCGCATATGTAACAGATATTAACTCTAACTTTTATTCAATTAATTTCTGCAATTTGATTATGTATGTATAGATGTATTAATTTTTATTATCTACAAGGGTTTAAAAAGATTGGGTGACAGTTTATCCCTCAGACAGTTCGTCCTTCCGACAGTTCGTCCCTCCGTCAGTTCATCTTTCAGAGAGTTCGTCTCTCAGACAGTTCGTCCCTTAGACAGTTCGTCTTAAGAAAGCTCATCCCTCCGACACTTCGTACCTCAGACAGTTCGTCCCCTGTCAGTTCATTCCTCCGACACTTCGTACCGCAGACAGTTCGTCCCCTGTCAGTTCATCCCTCCGACCCTTCCTGGAAAAATCTGGTAACTTTGGATAACTAAAAATACTGCAATAATTTTGAATTGGCTGGTAGGAATTCCCATTAGACAATAAGCCCGCCTTTTGCCATTCCAGTTTCAAATAAAGATTTTATTTTTTATCTTTATAATTAGTGCCGGGCAAAGCCGGGTATTAGAATCAAATAAATATTACTTAAGGATGTAAGAAAATTCTACGAAAAAATCTACACATTCCCTCACACATTTCAAGTTACTTCCATTTCATGAAACTTGAGTAAAGCTGTTGTTGAAAGTTTGCAACTAAACTCAACTCACGAGTAGAAAGTTATCATTATACAAGTAAAAGATTTCACAAAGGATTGCACGACTTGAAACTTTTTTGATAAATGGGTTAAAAATTATTTTATTTTCTTCCGTAACTGTCAGTGTTTCTCAAATAAAATGTCGGTATTTTAATCATCATTTTTTTCTATAGGCGTCATCCATTAATTTTTGTCACGTAAACAAACTGGGTTTATTTCTAGAACCACTTTTGACTATACAAACCATCACGGTATATTCCAATAATGGGAATTACAATATAAGCAAAATTCACGGGACATTCATAAATGGCGGCGAAGTTTCACGAAAACCTGTGTTTTTTCCAACTTTTCCTCACATAGCGCCAATTCCCCCTTCCCTTTCTCTGCATAGCGAAAGGAAAGCAGGAAACGTCCGAGAATCAGCTGCATCGAACATATTGAACACTTGACCAGATACTCTTAAGAACAGACGCTTACCGAGCGGGAGAAATATGGGAGTGTGTATATGAAGAATATTGTGAAAGTGACCGAGAACGAGAGATGTTTGTAAGGATAGAAGTATGTGGCGATTTGTCCTCTCTGTCTACCCCACAAGGAATATGGCATGAAGAAATATCTTAGTTCCGAAACTAAATGAAGTGTACTATGGACCTCATCAAAAGTAATGTCACATTACACATTATAGTAAAATTATTTCAAACCGTTTAATGGCTTTGGCATAAGTACTACGAATAAAGCAGGTAGTCGTCCATTCTCTGTTACATTTTTATGACTGCGTTCGACAGTTTGAAATAATTTGACTTTAATCACTAATGTGTAGTCGAAAGGCCTTTTCGGACAGATCAATATAAACTATGTACATGTGTTACGCTCTGTACCCCGCAATAGAAATACGGGATGATGGAACAGATTTAATTTTTCATACTACTTTTTATTTTAATGTTACGAACCACCGTTTGAGCGTCAGCAATCCTCCCTACGCCTACATCGTAAAGTAAAAAGTGATCTCTTGATCTGAATGAGAACATTGCACATAGCTGCTCCGTAAACCATGACCTGCCTTAATTGACACTTCCTGGCTGAAGACAGACTTGCTGCAGAGGTGCGTCTGTACTCCTTATTTCATATACCTACCTTATTTAGGTACCAGGGTACCTACCTTAAGAGTGTGCATACCGACATTTCAAAAATTTATAAAAACGGGAGACCTTAGATCTCGCGACAACCGTTACTAAATATGCTTTGAAACATAATAGGGTAGATACATTGTACCTTTATCTAGGGAATAACTTTGTATAGATTTCTCAAAAAAATGTGAAAAACACCTCTGATTTTTTTTCCGAAAGACAGAGACTCGTTTCCCGAATGTCGCGGACATTTTTTTTGTACTGATAATGTGCATTAAAATCTAGGGATTAACCGTAAAAGTTTTTTGATTGAAGCGTAATTTTCACAAAAAAAATTAAAAAGATATTTTTACCATTTTATCATGCGATTGTTCACGCGATTTTGAACCTTAATGCCGTGGGAATCGACCGTGACATCATAGTTGGGTCGGGGGCCTTAATAATGCTGTATGGAATTGCGTACGCAGCGAGGTGTGCGAAGCTTTATAAGCTGCATACATCATGGATAAATGGATATAGCTTATTGATATGTATGTTCTGTATCTAATTGATTTATTTTATTGTACGAGTATTTACCGCACTTATTTTAACTTCATGTATCGTTGTTGTTGTCTACGTGTACATTTTCCAGCACCTTGAAATTTTGCAGACGTACCTACCTAACTACATATTTGCTCTACTTAAATGAATTTATCTAAATTTTAATCAAATTAATCAAGTTTGAGATTTATAATCTTCTTCTTCTTCTTTTCAGCCCCTTTCCCTCCACTGCTGGATATAGGCCTCTTCCTGTCTCTTTCATAATACTCTGTTTTGGGCGCTCTGCCTCTACCCATGTCCCACAATCGTCGATTACAATTATGAACAAGTAAAACGATTTCCGAGAATACTTAAATTCTATTGGGCCCGCTACACGCTCGCGAGTCACCGCGACCTTTTGGTGTTCATGAGTAAAAAGGGGTGCGGATGGAATGTTTGTCTTGACGTATACGTAACCGACAGTTGACGCCTTTTTACTTATGAACACCAAAAGCTCGTGGTGACTCGCGAGCATGTAGCGTGCCCAACATCCAATGCCGGGCTCCGATTAGACTAATTTGAAGATTTCGTGGTGCATCTGTGGTTCACAATTTTTTTATGCCTGGTTGTTCCATGTGTATAAAATTTACCTATCTATTCCATATCAGCGTGGCTGGCAGACTTTTTATGATTCTTATTAAAAAATATATAAAATTATTTATCCTCGTTTACTCGTGAGCAAAAAATAATTGTTTTTTTTTTTTTTACTTAATTGAATCACATCAGACAATCATCATAAGTTAGAGACGTTTCGTGATTGTACTATAAGTCTAACTTTATTTTATTATTATACTTAGGTAGATATAGTTTCTGTGTAAGCCATGTGTGAGGTTACAAATATATTAGATTCAGCGTAGAAATGCACGCAATGTGGATTTGATCAAATAATACGATATTAACCTGGCAATTTTAACTTGTTGTCCCCAAATCTTGCAATCGAATTTTAATCATTTCCAGACTAGCTAGAGCTTTGAAACTTTCACCAATTATGCATGGATACTTGATTAGGATATTACATTACGACTCTGTACCAAATTGGATCAGCCTTCTCCAATGAGTGCATAAAGGGATTCGATGTTTGTGTCAGGTTGTGTGTGGTCATAATATGACATATCAGTGGCAAAAGTGGATTTCTGTGGAAGGGATCAGTTTTCATTGCATTATGTCAGATCAGACCTATTTGTTTTATCATCCTAAATTAAAAAGGCATCTCGATGAGAATCGAATTCTTAGGACTTTTCGCCACTTTGACACGTAATGACTTTTGCAAGTTTTTTGTGTAAGAACACTTACCTTCAATACACAAAGCCAAATACCAGACGCAAAGTTGCATAAGAACATGATTCCTATCGAGTTACCTTTTGGATAAAATGATAGGAATGTAATAGTATGTAATTTGACGTAATCCAATAAGAAATGTTAGCCCCGGCTTCCCTTCTGCAGAAATCTACCCTTCGCCACTGCCAAATACTCTCCTTCACACTTCACAGTAAGCTGAAACCTTTCGTCTTAATGTGTAAAACGCATGCTCAGCGTCAAGATTTGAACCCAGCACATCTCACTTGGGAGACTCGCGCTCTGATCTCAAACTCAAAATCTAACAATTTTATAGTTACAATTTGTATAGGTCTAAAAAAAAACATTTTGATAGTTCAGCATCGTTGATTAAATTTATTTCCTACCCCAGTTAGAAACATTTTTATTATTTTTGAAATCATTCCTTTGGCAGAGTGGATCTGTTATTGTTGCCATGTTATTATGGTTGTACTGTACAGATTCACTGTAAATTTAATATCCGCAGTAAGTTAGCGAAATCATTTATTATTATTAACTAGTTAAAATACCCACCGTGGCCCGCGTAAAAAAATACGAAAATTGTAGGAATTAGTAGGTACTACCTACTTCTAAAAAGAATTAAAAATATTTTAAACCGTGGGCTAAGTAAACCTGAAGCCTGTTTTAATTTTGTATTATCACCAGTCACCATACATTCTGTCAAATAAGTATCGGGAATTGATCAATAATTCTGATTTCAAAGTTCGATTCGAAAATCTTTTTCTGCCGCTAAGTTGGCACAACTTCTATCTATAATGGTGCAGAGTTTGAATGCCATCTGTCATTTAGTTTGCTTACAGTGCTCGATTTTGTTAGTTCATCTCAAGGGTGCTCTGCGATTTTTAGAATGAATAAAAACATTGAGTTTTATCAAGCAAAGATTTTGTCTCAAATTTTGCATCACAAATGGAATTTCGTGTTTCGAGTCGCTGAAAATGTTGCAGAGAGCTTACGGTGAATCGAATTTATCAAAAATACGTGCATATGAGTGGTACAATTCATTCAAAAGCGTTTGAGATGTAGTGAAGGATTTGCCTCTTTCTGGTCGGCCATCAACATCTTCAACTGAAGTTAAGATCTGTTTTCTTTGACTATCACGGCGTTGTGCACTCGGAATTCTTGCCAGAAAGTCAGACGGTAAATAAAGAATATTATGCGAGCGATGTGCGGGGTTTGAGAAAGCAAATTCTTCAATGAGACCAAATTTGTGGAAAGGAAACTCTTGGATTTTGAAACCACGACAACGCGCCATCGCACAAGGCCATCATTGTAAACGATTTTTGTCCAAAAACTCAACAAATACCATGGAACAACCACCATGTTCACCGGATATGGCTCCGGCCGACTTTTTTCACATTTAAAAAATCAAATTACCACTTCGAAGCACCCGTTTTCAGTCGATAGAAGACATAAAAGAGAAATTCGCGGCGAGATCTGAAGTCGATGCCGGAAAACGCGTATAATTTTTTTTTGGGTAATTGAATTATTCGCTGGCATACGTGTATTATTTCGGAAGGGGCCTACTTTGAAGATGATACAATAAATTTGGAAGAATAACTAAAATTTTGCGAGTTATTGACCAATTCCCGGTACTTTCTTGACAGAGTAGTATGTATTTATTGAGACCTATGGATGATTAGAGAACAATAAACAATAAATAGCGAGATTAGATAGAGTAGGGACACTGAAATGGCAGTGGGCGGGTCATGCGGCAAGGCAAAAGGACGAAAGATGGACCCCCAGAGCTGGGTACCCTACGAAAATAAACGAAGTGTAGGGAGATGGGCCGAAGATAACATCGAGTCGGTGGGACAAGCGTGGAGGCAGAGCGCCCAAAACAGAGAATTGTGGAAGAGACAGGAAGAGGAATATCTAATATAAAGGGGCTGAAAAGAAGAAGCAATAAATAATAACCAGAGTAATAGCAAATCAACATACATACACATTCTATAAAAAAATATTATCTATCTATCCTTATAGCTTTAGTTTGCAAAACTTATAAAATTAGCACTATCCTACGAATATGACAGTGGAGTGATATGTGTTTAAGTTATTCTAATCAAATGTGTAACTAAAGGCTTCATTTTATTGTGTGTTATATGCGTGTTTTATAATAATTACATGTTTTCTACGAATCAGTCTGAACTTCAAAATATATTTCAACACTTGTGTTACAAACTGACAGCTTCAATGAAATGCTTTGCGTTGCGTATATCTACCTACTGTTTTTTTTTCTTTTAAAGCCCTCCGCTCGACTGCGAATGATCTAGATTCTAGACTAGACCATATTTTGTACTCAAGGGCCGTAGTGTTTTTAAATGGAAGATTGCGGCGTAGTCTGGATTTATTTCATTCTATACGTTTTAGGGTGCTGAATCCGAATTTGAGGTTTGCCAACAAAATTTCGTCACGAAACATGGCAAAAAATGACAAATTCGGCGAAAATACACATTTTTTGGCGAATTTTGCTTATAATTTGAAAACTATCAACTTTTTGTTAATTATCTTTCTATTCTAAATTAACGTAAAAAAAACTGCTTTTGAATATATATTTTTTGTCTC
The DNA here is from genome assembly GCA_963576895.1 of Ceraclea dissimilis. NCBI lineage: Eukaryota > Metazoa > Arthropoda > Insecta > Trichoptera > Leptoceridae > Ceraclea > Ceraclea dissimilis. Next base: position 16,470,053 of record OY756370.1, read on the forward strand.
TAAAATACTTGCCAAATTTTCGAATTATTTTAAATAGAATCGAAAATGTATGGAGAAAGTTCACCTTCTTTAAATTTATGAGACATACTTTAACTCGCTGTGTCAGCAAACATGACGAAAGTTTTCAGTGTGACCATAACGTGTGCATATAAAACAGCTGACATTTCGAAATATATGCGTCAAATCTATACATTAAGTAAATGAGTGTAAATACTTAATATACAACTATTAATTAACCTTTTATGGTAATATTTTAATTTAAATAATAATAGGTTTGATAACAAAATCTACATAATAAAAATTAATTAAATAATTGCTCTTGATCTGCGCACAGTTGAATATATTATCGTTTGATTGATTTGTGCATCGCACGTATCATTTTAACTCTTAAAACATTTTTTTCTGTAATAATTCTGGTGGAAATTGGGTAACTATGTTTGTGACGCAGGAACGTGGCAACTTTTGCAAATAAATTTTTCTAATATAGATACGCAGAATTTAAAACACTTCGCGATCCCAACGCCTTCACTTGTGGTCGAAAAGTATTCGGCTAATACCACTTTTTATTGACATAATATTGCGTAATAATATTGTGTAATATAATACATATCGTTTGTTCACAACCTTTTGGTGTTAATAGACATCACGGGTCTGCAAAATGTTTCGATTAGTAATCGTAAGATTCGTAAGATGTCGACATTTTTAGAATAGGTTTAGTTCTCCGGGTAAACATTATGCAATTTTATATTTAATTTGTACATTTTGGAGTAAAAGGAATCGGAGAGCGTGTATGACAAAATACATGAATGTGACGGAAGCTAGGAGTGTGTAAAAGGATAGGGCAGTCTGGCGCCCCGTCCTACCCTCCAAAGGAACGCGGCGTGAGGGTATAGATGATTTAAGAATTGGTAAATATTTTAGCAGGCACAAATATTATTAAATAGAACAAAAAAATATTAATAAAAAAACCATAAGAGTGTACATTGTACGTACAATATTTAAACGTGTAAGGATAGAGAAATCTGGTAAGCTGTTCTCTCTGCCTACACCGCAAATTGCGTGAATATTGACGGGTTGCAGCTAGTTGTATAATATGTATTTATATATTTTGTTCACTTCAAGAATAAAATAAATAAATACATTATAGAGTCGACTAGAGACTAGACTCGACTATAAGTCCTGGTAACGCCTCTGCCTTCTGCAGCTAAATGTGAAACGTCATGCGTGCAATTACGTTTCTTTTTTATGTGGCGAAACCGGCAACTAGTGATGGCAAACGAATAATATTACAATTTCATCGAATCGATTATTTTAGTAAATTTTTAAAATCATCATCATAATGTCAGCCTCCCTGCGTCCATTGTTGAACATAGGCCTCCCCCAGTGATCTGCACAGCTCCCTATCCCGGGCAGACCGCATACAACCGCCTCCCGCAACTCGCCTTACATTGTTCGACTCTGCTTGAAGCCTACCAACACTTCCTCTGGCTGTTATAGGTCCACACTCCAGAACTTTCTTTGTCTACATAGAAGTGTAAGGTGGGTTCAGACCTCAACACTTCACAACACGAGTATCGACGTGTATTTTCGTACATACAATAGAGTGAAAAAAAATTGAGTTTTGGACCAATAAAAATATACATCCAATAATCCTTATTATTGCATATTTGTATATATTTGTTTACACACTTTGCTCGATGGAACCGATCGATTTCACTCATGTGGTTCCCATTCTGGTCTATCGAATTACTCGAAATCCGTGAGCGTATACATCGTGTTTTCGAATACTGACACCTTAAAACAATAGCACTAAAATAGGTTTTGAACTTACTTGAACTTGAGGTCCACTGCTGGACATAGGTTTCTTCTGAATTTTTTCTGATTTTTTTCTGAATTATTTCCTGTGTTTTCTAGACTATCTGCTGTCATCTACGACTCGAAAGCTGGACAATGTACATAACGATGTAAGTGCACTAATAATAAAATTCTTTACATCGATGTTTTTGCGTGACGCCTGACGCATTAATAATCTCGATGTGATTAGAAATAATGCTCACACGGTATTAGCATCACTAGAACGCATTCATGAGCGTTTTTCGCACGTATTATTTAACAAAATGATTGATTATCAACTCTTGGAGTATTTTATTTATTAACAAAGCCGCAGATACACACACTGATAACACTTCATAATATAAAATTTATACTAATTATTGTATTAAAAATATACATTATTAAAATAGACTAATTTACTAAAAAACTGTCCAATATAATCTCATAAAAAATTTGGTTGAAGGATTAAAGTATTTATTTATTTATTTACACTTTTGGTGAACTAAATACATCAGAGATATATGGTAACATTAAGGATATAAATCATAACGTTTGTTCGCTAGGGCGAGCTTATCAGAGTGCTGCGATCTCTGCCAGCTAACAGATATACAGCGAAAGGTGGACTTTCCAGCAGGCTTACGAATGGTCGTTGACTGGTTTAATATGTGATCACTTGAGTACGCATATTGACATTTAAAAAAAATCTAAAAACAAGACCTTTGATTTCGACAGTCTTACTAAATATGTTTGAGGAAAAAAGAGTAGATACATTGTACCTTTATTTAGGGAATAACCGTAAAAGATTTTTTATATCTTGCATAGATATCTGAAAAACACCTCTGATCTCTTTTCTGAAAGACAGTAACTCATTTTCCAAAAGTCGCGGGGTATTTTTTTTTTGTACTGATAATTATGCATTAAAATCTAGGGAATTACCGTAGAAGTTTTTTAATTGAAGCGAAATTAACCCCAAAAAATGGAAAAAAACGATATATTTACCATTTTATCATGTCATTGTTCACGCGATTTTGAACGTTAATGCCGTCATAGTTGGGTCGCGAGACTTAAGCAACATTCGCCTATTTCAGTCCATCCAATTGTCGTGGCCGGAAATCGAACCCAGACCTGATACACCGGTATACAACTACACAAGCAGGTATGTGATCGAAGAAGTATTCCCACAACAGTATAGAAGAATTAAGGATGAACATTGTCGGGCTTACGACCGACCTCGGCTGGCTTAAGTGATCACTTTACACTCGAGAAACCCCGGCTGGGATTCGAACCCATACCTTCGTCTCGCTTAGTAGGGATCATATCCAGTACACCACGAAGAGCGACGGCTGTGTTGTCGAATTTCATGTACATTAAGTACCTATGTATTGTTGCATTTCTTACTGTTGAAGGGAGAGGGTGGTATTTTTTTTCAATGTATTTACTACGGCTGTAGAAAAAATCCAACGCTTTACAAGAATAAAAATTTGTACAATCAAAAATAATTCAAGTATGTGATCGAAGTCCTAGTGTTCCTGCAACCCAACTGCAGTAGTCACGTTGCCTCCTTTGTGTTGTTTAGAGGAACGGTTAGGGTGAATTACAAGTAATTAATAATGTGGACATCTGCTAATGACTGCCTTATTATAAGACAATTAAGTCCCTCCTTACTGTACGCTCCTGTAATATTAATTTCATTGTGAGTGATACTGCATTATACCAGAAGTATGGGGAGGAAGAAACGTGAGGAAACATTAGGTGTATGTAGAAGCTGCAGAGAACAAGTTCAATGTCGGCAGTCTACAGAATGTCCGAGTTAAAGTTAGTCCTGACAAAAAGGTCGCTAAATAAGTTGCAGACGATTCTCGAGATATGGCAATAGGTTTACATTGAAGGAGCCCCCCACATCCTCAGGTAGCACAGGCGCATATAGCGTCCTCTTCACCCGCACTTCTTGGTAAAATATTTTTAAGAGGTGGGCTCAGGGTTAGCCAGAACTTACATTCCTTCAGCGTCCTTGTCCAAGGATGGAAACATATTTACAATTATTTACAGATACATACAAGAGTACAAAAAAAGTAAAGAAAATAGCAGAAATAGGAAATTGAAATAGAACAACACACAGGTTTAAAAAAAATCTTTACTAAACACAAATTAAGGTGTTAATGTGTGTCAGACAATATAGTGATAGACTAAAGGGCAGACTTATTACGAAAGCAATACAACTCGAGGAAAAATGGCACATTGTGAAATATATATTTTTAACAAAGGTTATTTAGTGAGGTTGTCGAGATGTTTATTCTGAAAAATACTCTTTTGGGACACATACCAACAGAGGTGGTCGGACTCTAAAAATTCAGGTTGTTAAGTAATAAAGCCGGGGCCCCGTACCACCTCTACTAATGCCTCATCCACACGCTTTCCGAACATTGATAAGTTTTGTGTTCATCTCGATGGTGGTCTCAATTACTGCTGCACTATTAGGACTACCTCTTTAGACTACGAGTATACAACAGCTTTAGTCTACGTCGTACATAAGATTCATTATTAGAAGAAAAGTGTAGGAATTATGAACCTTATTATGTTCCACATTGTTCTCGGTACTCTATATAAAGGGATAATCCTAGTCGATGTGTGCAGTGTCTGATGTGGTAGATTGCCTGCGACATTATATTATGACATGAACTTTATAAAGGATGTCAAGATTGCGACAAGATATCGCCGGTCATATAATAACAATATTAGGTACTTATATCTGTATCCTTTAGGCTTTGGGCTTGGGCTCCCACGTGCATGATGAATGAGCTTAATTAAAAAATATTTTAATGCTTCAAATAACAACCGCTGGGGGCGCAGGTGACGCAAATCTTTATTGCACAATAAAATATTCACATTGAATTGCTAATTAGTGCAACGGATAAATTAAAATTGATGCAGTATTCCTACAGCAGTGTATGTAGAATTGATGTAAACATTGTCGGGCTTACGATCAGCCTTTAAAAAATCTCTTACGGTCATTCGCTAGATAAACGTTCAATATATATCTACTCTATGAATGCTTCGTGTGTCCTGGACAGAATATAGAACCAATGAGTCCATATTACGGGAGCTCCGCGTATATACTCGGCTCTCCACAATATGCCAACAACGTATGCTTCGTCTTTTCGGACATTTATCAAGACGCGAAAAGATCAACCTGGAAAGAACGGTAATGCTTGGGAGTGTACAAGGCAGGAGACTGAGAGGCAGATCGCCGATGCGTTGGAGCGACCAAGTGAGAGCAGCCACCAATACCACTCTACACGAGGCCGCACATCTGGCCATGGAGAGAGGCTCATGGAGGAGGATTGTCAACTGCGGGAGTGAGAGTCGCGACCCTCAGTCATGAGGATAAAAGACACCAGCAGCAAATCTGCTTTTTTTTTCAAAAGCATATTTTAATATTTAGTAAGGTTGTCGAGATCTAAGTTCTCCCGTTTGAAGAAATTTTTGGAGAATGCAATATTTAGGTTAGTACGCTAATAAGTTCTCCTGTTTCAGTAGGCCTTCAAATACTAGAATTCTAACAGGCATACATTGTAGAATATTTCACCTGATTCTAGTGAAGTCAATAAATAGAATTTTTATCTATAAAGTATTTACTCACTTTCAAGAAATACAATCGCTATTGTAAAATTATTTATCTATAATACTGTAATTATAGAATTCTATATAAATTACTCCACTACTCTTTAGTAGGAAAAACATAGTTAATGTATTTCGCATTACATCCAAGAATAATGTAACAATTATATAAGGGTAGGTAGGGTTGACTGTAAGATATTGGTCTTGCAATAAGTTCGCCCTTTAGCATACTCATACTACTATTTTTATACGCGGAGGCGTGACTTTGCCAACACACTTTTCAGTATTGTCAGCCAGAAGAGTCTAAGTACTTACATACATATTATCATTCATGATTGACATATAAACTCATCACCTTAACACTGGGAAAAAATCACCTATCCAGATATCACGGATATCACAATTGTATTTTTATTTTTTTATTTTTATAACAATATATATTGGATACAACAGACATTTTAAAGATTACATTGCATTTTTTATATTGTTTTGTAACTCTTCATGATTTTTGGTTAATAAAGATTTATTTATTAGATTACAAACGGCCAAAAGCCTTTTAAAAACATTTTCAAAATCAGGCTAGTTAAAAAAAATATAAGTAAATAATATGTGTACTACACAACCCAGGAAAAAAATGTTAAAATTCAACATATTAAATAGATAAAGAGACTCTTCGGCGCAAAGGCTGAACGCTGTAATGCCGAAGAGTGTAATATTTTGTAAATGAAACTTTATTGAAAAAAAAAACATTTTCAAATGGTGGGTTTATTGCCGTCGGCAATGTCTGCCAACCAACCACTTGTGACATTCATTTGAAATAAAAAATACATACATATTTAAGTCGAGATTTTAGGAGAAGCTTGGAGGAGGCGTGATAGGTAAAAGTTTAGGAACCCCTGGGATAGAGAGATATAAAAACACTTACCAATTATAAACAAATTCCATGTTTTTTATAAAGCCCTGCACACTCAGTATGAAACATATTTTTATTTATTTATACACATTTTATTTTAAAATTTCCAGAAAGATACAAATATTTTATTTTATTGCCAATTCATTTTAAAGCCATTATTTTAAGATCGATTTATTTTCACGATATCCCAAACTTCAATCCCAGTAATGGGGTAACCACCAAATACAATATGCGCAACACACACAACATTATTAAATTTTTATTTTATTATTTCACAAGGTTTTTTGTTTTTTTTATTTTATTATCTTTGCCCAATTAAGATCACGATTAACATACTTAGGTTATAAGGTAATAACTGTAAAACTATTTCTTTTTAGGTTTTAGGAATGTAGGTACATAGTTACCGTTCTACGCACTCCACGCAACTACCCCAGTGCGTGTAATCAAAATGTACCTACGCTGCTACGATTCACATTAGGCGTAGAGGCGTAGACTTAACACTTTGAGAGTCATTTCACTTATCCAAATTTTCAGAGCAATAAAATTCATAGAAAATTGGTAATGGTAGGTGGAGAAAGATGGTATGGATAAAGTCGGATTTTAAGAGTGTGCATACCGACATTTCAAAAATTTGTAAAAACGGGAGACCTTCTATCTCGACAACCGTTACTAAATATGCTTTGGAACAAAATAAGGTAGATGCATTGAACCTTTGGCTAGGGAATAACCGTGAAAGTTTTTTGATAGACGCAAAATTGACCCCAAAAAATGGAAAAAAACGCTATTTTTACCATTTTATCATGCGATTGTCACGCGATTTTGAACCTTAATGCCGTGGGAAAAGTTTGTGACGTCATTCTTGGTGCCATGCCTCTAAATTAAAAAAGTACGTGTCGGCATACTTGCGTATATTTTTATCACTTCAGAAAACAATACAGTTCAATATTTACACTTTCAACAATAAACCCACGCTACGGAAGAAGAGAAAGTGACAGCTCCCTGACAGAACGTGGTTATAGACAAGAATCGTCGACCCGCGTTGCCAGAGACATCTGCAAACCTTAGGCAGTAGTAAACAGTAGGCAAATTGACATTTCAAAAAAAAATCTAAAAACGGGCTAACCTTACTAAAAATGCTTTGGAAAAAAATAGAGTGGATACATTGAACCTTTATCTAAATAAAATAAACCGCACATAAAAAATATATCTTGTATTTTCCCGAAAGTCACAAAGATTTTTTCTATGACAATATGTATTAAAATCTAAGGAATGACCGTAAACGTTTTTTTAATGGACCGAAATTAACCCCATAAAGTTAATAAAACGCTATTTCACAACATTTTTTCATGTTATTTTGAACCTTAATGCCGCGAGAAATGATCGTGTCGTCATAGTTAGGGTCCGAGCTTTTACAAAAAAAAAGCTTTCGGAAAAAGGTAACTAAAAACATGAAAATAAGTCTTAAAATTTTAAGATTTGAAAGAAGAAAATGGGTTAAAATAATAATTTATTTGTAGGTATGTGGTTTCGAACATTTTTTCATACGCATATTTATAGAAGAAATATGTGTTTTTTGTAGTTATTTAGCAAATATGTAATATTCAATATGTGTCTCTATATAAAATTTCGAAGGGGTGTTTGCACGTAGTATGTTTCATTTCCAGACCAGCTAGAGCTCTGAACTATCACCAATTGTGTAAACTAGATGACATAACGATTCTGTACCACATTGGATCAGCCTTCTCCAGAGAGAAAAAACATGTAAAGCGTTTCAGGGGAATCCAAGGGTTGTGTGGGGTCATGTGTGATATCGTATGAAAGGGCGTTGGAAAATAAATTCAGATCAAAAGTCAGATTTTGTCCCAACTTAAGGTTACAAAGATATCATAATGCTTTTCAATATTTATTTTTGTTTTTAAAAAGTATGTAGGTATTTATCAAATTATTTCTAATCCTTTTGGATTTTTGGTTAGACTTATTAACTATACGTCAAATAATGCTAAGTGTAACTAAATCACAACTAAGTATCTAATAAACTAAGATGGTTTGGACATGTTGAAAGAATTAATGACGACAAAAATATATATTTTGGTGAGTGTAGAGGTGTGAGGAAACGCGGCCGTCCGAGACTAACCTGGACCGATCGTGTCGACCAGATCCTCAAGGATGGACGCGTTTTGAGTAGCAAAAATCGGAGAGCGTGTCTGACAAACTGTATGAATGTGACGGAGGGACGATCATGTGTAAAGAGAGAAAAGTCTGAAGATCTTTTCTCTCTGCCTGCCCCACAAGGGGTGCGGCGTGAGGGGATTACAATTAGTTCTTTTTTAAATAAACTTTTTTATTTTTTCGAAATAAACCCAAAGACACATTTGTACACTTCACAGAAAGCATGAAAAGCTTGTGTTGTAAAGTGGAGTAAGTCGGCATCGGGGATTGAACCCGCGTCCGCCTGATTAACAGTCGAGCGCGTTACCAACCAGGCTACCGACCACCTCATTGTTTTACCACCTCTTTTTTAATTTATTTATTTATTTCCCTGGGCAATGCCGGGTATTTTTGGCTATTATAAAAATAATACGTAAGCCAAATTAACTCTAATCACGCACATAGGCCTATTATTATTCTAAGAAGGAATTATTAGGTAGGTACTACGTAATTTAAGTAGGTACTTCTTGCTTACTTAAAACTCTGTAATATAATTGAAGTTCGTGCGTAAGTGCGAATTCGTGTCCTCGATTTTTTGCTAGATTCGCGATGCTATCAGGGCCGGATCTGCCAAAAGGCCGAGTAGGCCCGGGACTATGGGCGGCATTCGCTCGCTCAAAACAACAACAAAAAAAAACGTTTGTGAGTGTCATACCTTTTTTGGGTATCACAGAATTTTCTTGCAATTTTTTTACGAATTTGACTTAAGAATAACGAAAAAAAATTACCTAGGTGAAAGAAGAGGTGTAAGGAAACGCGGCCGTCCAAGAACCACATGGCTGGACCATGTTGACCAGATACTCAAGGACGGACGTGTTTTGAGTAAAAGTAATCGGAGAATATGTATGAGGAATCGCATGAATGTGACGGAAGCCCGAAGTGTGTGTCAGGATAGGAAAGTCTGGCGATCCGTTCTCTCTGCCTACCCCGCAAGGGAGGTGGCGTGAGGGCATAGAATTGAATAGAACCACTAATTTACACTTTTGGTGAACAAAATAAGAATTACGTTAACATCACAAAAATAATTCATATCATTTTTTTTACTAGGGCGAGCTCATGGCGAGCTTACTACAGTACTGATATCTCTCCCAGCTAACTCCAACCCACAGTTGGTACTAGATATTACTATTACGTTATGATGTGGTTATGATCTCTAGTCTTATGGGAAGAGGGACTCCTGTCCCCTCCCAACTAGAGATCTCCAAAAATTGTACATTGCCTAGGATTTGGTGCCTGGATGCGGACCTTCGATCAAACGAAACTTCTCTGACTTATAATATTCCCTAACCCGTTTCACATATAAGCTTATTTGACAACTACCGCCATCTATGTATCGGCCGTATTATAAAATTTGGGCCTAGGGTTATGTGCATAATGTGAAGCATCTTATTATTATTATAATAACATTATAGAGTTTGCAAATCGAATTATTTCATCCACCAACACCAACCATACTATTGTAAAATTAGTATGGAAAGTCGTGAAGTCGGCATTATTACATTATTGCGGACCACGTTTTTTTAAAACATAGTAAACTTTTGAAAATAGTACAATCCAAAGCCACATGTCATTTGGCGCTATGGTCGTAGACAAGATAAATAATTTTTAGAGAGACTTTGGGGGAAAAGGTTGCATTCTTTAGAAAAAAAAAATTAAAGAGATGTTTTTAACATTTTTTTTTTGAGAAATCTGTACAAGATAGAAAAAATATTTTACGACCATTCATTAGATAAAGGTTCAATGTATCTACCTTATTGTTTTGCAAAGCATATTTAGGAAGGTTGTCGAGATATACGGTCACATTTTTTTTTTTTTTTTGAAATGTCAATTTGCGTGTTTTCAATTTAAGAAACTTTTTTAAACATATGTTTCTCCATAAACAAATAAAAAAATAATTAAAATTTACCAGTTGTGATGTTAAAATTTTTGATGTGGTTGGTTGGCAGATATTGCCTACGGCAATAAACCTGCCATTTGGAAGATATGCTTTCTTTTCAATAAAGTTTTTTTATTTTTATTTATTTTAAAATTTTTGATAAATAAAACAGTACCACAATATTAAACTGTCACCTAAAGCAAATTAATACGTGTGCGAAAATTTAAGGCGCTGCATGGAAAAATGGATGTTATTAAAATTTGAATAAGAAAATGTAGACGCACTAACAATAAGAAAAACATCGACAGATGAATCAAAGAAAAAATAAACGGTGTTACCTACGAATATTAGGACCCAAATTTTTCCTCCAGAAGCAAAAGTTTTCTATTCCACTTCCCAAACAGTTGCATCACATATTTGAACCAATAATGAACTCCGCAGCTATACATAGCTAAACTATTGACTCAAGTTGGAAGGTAGCTATAGCTACGAGTATATACGCTGGTAGATATATAGGGGAAGGTACACCTAATATAGGTTTGTACAAACTTATAATACAGTAACAAAGTCTAAAAAAAGGCAGAGTGGATCATCCGTTGCATTTCAAGCCAGGCACCAGGGTAGTTTTAGGGAGAGTACAGTGGGGGGCAGATCGATATCTTTGTCTGGCCCTGGGCAATGTACCCTACGACCGGTACTGCGACCTCTACATAGTACCTACGTGAGACGTAGATTCGTAATAGAAGCTACGCCGTAGCCATCACTGTATAACAACCTACCTACGTAATACGTTCTACGTTATGCAGTGTGCCTTTGTTCCCTGCGATGATTTTAAAGCATTTTGAACGCCAAGACCTACCCACAAAATCTATACTAAAATATATGTACCAAACACAGGCATATACATTACAAATATACCATATACTATATGCCTCTTGCAGGGTAGACGAATATACTATGTACTTTGTTCACAAATTAGGCTTCCATCAGCGCGATCGAGGTTCACAAATTTCATTATTTATTTACGATACAAATTTTATTCAGATATACTTCAAAAAAATATGTTCTGGGCTTGCATACACAAACCCAAATACTTTCCTGCACACCTTGCACCAGGCTAAAAGCCTGTATCGCAAAGTGTGGAATACATCGCCAGCGCCGGGGTTTGAACCTGGCATCTCCCGATTGAGAGACTGCCGCCTCAACCAAATGCGCCGACAATGTACTCTATTTCACTATTAGAAATCGGACGAGCTGTATGTAGATTGACTTTTTATTGACGTTTCGACACTTCCGCTGATGCTTACTTCTTCTTCTGAGGTAGGATTGAGAGCAGAAGAAGGAAAGAATGACACCTTGATGAAGGAAAAAATAAATGCTCTGTACACACTCAATACTGAAGGAAACAATAAATACTCGGTTGACTGTAAGATATTGATTTTGCAATAAGTCCGCCTTTTGGCACACTATAATTGTCTTGTTTTTGTAGCTATCTATATTTTCTCTGGCCAGTAAATATTTATTTATTTATTTAATACAATTGGGCAAACATTAACAATATCTTGCTATTTGGAAATAATGTGAATAGCACGTGCTATTGCACTGCGTAGCATGCTGTTTGCTATTGCTATGCTATTTCCATGCTATTGCAGATAGCATTACTTACCCATAATAATATTACGGAAAATCATATTTGAGAACTAGCATTATGAGCTGCTATTTATTTTTGTTTTTTTTTTATTTTTTTTTATTACAAACAAAAGCACAAAACGGACAACAACTATAGATATAAGTAATAACATGTAGATAAAGACAATTAATCCATTCATAATTCAGCTGTCACCCACAAGCATGCCCCACATTTAAATTAAAACATATAAGTTTATTCCGGTCGTCTCACACGTCCATACCCAATCTCGCTCACACACTCACCCATTTATGGTTGCTATATTTGACGATTGCTATTTTCAATATGCTACAGAAAATCGCAATCATCAAAAATAGCATTTACAAATAGCAACTCATAATGCTATTTTCATAATGATTTTTATTATGCTACTGCTAATTATTCCTTCACTAAACAATATTGAATTGGTGAATGTTAACTCAAGTGTAAAGTGATCACATTAAACCAGCCGATGATCAGTCATAAAGCCCGGTGAAAAGTCCATCCTCTGCTATATATCCGTGGAGATAACTACTTGTCCTTCAAACCAAATCAGAAAATATAAATTTGTACTCACTCTGTACCTGAAATGCACTCAGCGAGCAATGGAGAGAAAAATGATATATAGGTGTATCCTTGAGAGACCGGATAAGAATTGAATATATAAGACGACGGTCAAGGGTCTCAGTCGGAGAGAGTATGTACACTGAAATGGCAGTGGGATCCCAAAGATGGACTCCCAAAGTACTGAACTGAAGACCTTACGAAAAGTGTAGGGAACAAAGGAGACGGGCAGATGATATTATTGAGTCAGTGGGACATGGGTGGAGGCAGAGCGCCCAAAACAGAGAATTATGGTAAAGATTGGAAGAGCCCTGATCCAGCGCAGTGTAGGGAAAGGGGTTGAAAAGAAGAAGTCTCGTATGTAGGTAAATTGGATGGTTACATTTTTCTACAGTAAATGTGTTTGTGAGAGTATATGAAATATATTTGCGGGCTTCACTAGATGACGGGGTACACGACACAAGGTTTAAGGGTCAACGTATCAACTCTGTGAGGTAATTCCTCCCTCCCAAGGTTCGTCACCGCATCAGAAACAGCCACTGTGTGCATACATACGAGTATATTACAACAAAAATGTCTTGTATTGAAACTATAAGCGCTGCAGTACATTTTCATAATACTATTTGGTAGGTTTTTTTCTGTGCAGTATTCTTACAACAGTGTAGAAGAATTAAGGATGAACATTGTCGGGCTGACGACCGACCTCGGCTGGCTTAAGTGATCACTTTACACTCGAGAAACATTCGCCATTTCAGTTCACCCCGGCTGGGATTCGAACCCAGACCTACGTCTCGCATAGTAGGCCACTACACCACGAGAAGCGACGGCTGTGTTGTCGAATTCCGCATACAACTGCATTGTATACATATACTACGGAATATAGAAGAATCCCACACTTTACAAGGATAATTTGTAAACCAAAAAACAATTCAAGGTTTTTTCTATCTGTTAGACATTTCACAGAATGTGAGGTTGACAAATTGTACGAATGTGACGGAAGCACGAAGTGTGTGTAAGGATAGGAAAATCTGGCGATCTGTTCTCTATGCCTACCCTTCAAGGGCAGTGGCGTGAGGCGAAAAAATCAATCTCATTTTAGGGTGTGCTCTATGGGGAAAAATTCCACCTACTTAGTTTCAAAAGTTTCAGGTGGACAACTGCATCGGTGTGACTATACGACCCAATAACGTAATATAACTTATACATATCGGATTTTGTATATGTATATCTTGATAACTACTACTACAACTATCTTAAAAATATGACGTGTGTGTGTGTGTGTGTGTGTGTGTGTGTGTGTGTGTGTGTGTGTGTGTGTGTGTGTGTGTGTGTGTGTGTGTGTGTGTGACATTCATGGAGGGTAAATACTAGCTGTGTCTGCTTGTTAAGGGGTTATATGCATTGAGCAAAAATCGTTCTATTTTTGCTCCAACTTTTTTCAAATTTTGTATGAGAATCTTAGCGCTAAATAAGAATAACGTAAGCGACAAAGTGAATTATACCTTTTTAAAAGAAACCTGGGAAGAAATTTAAAAATGTAAAACAGCCGATTTGTTAAGAGTATAATTAGCAGTATTTTGACAAAATTATACTTTTATATCTGAAAAACTGAACGGAAAATCTTCAGATCCCGTAAATTTTAGAGATACTTTATGAATATTTTTTTATTCAAGGAATTTCCAAATCCTGTAACTCTAAAACAGCCGATCTGTAGTCCATACTTTCATCTATCACTGTCTTCAGTTTCAAGACGATTCCCTCAATATTGGCTGAGTAAAATTCAGGGCGCCGAAGCCCAATGACAGCATATAGGACCTTAATAATAAAGAAATATACACTTAATATTTTTTACATCACGTAAGCAATAAAGTAAGTATTTCAATTTTATAAAGAAGCTTCGTGAGCGAGGATTGTTTTCTGTAGCACGTAGGTAGAAAATTGATCGTGCTTCGCACAGCACAGGTTAATAAAGTGATAGGTACTATCCTAGCACTAGGAAGGTGAAAATAATATAAAAAATTAAGTCTTCTTCTTATCAGCCTCTTTCTCTCCACTACTGGATATGGGCCGCCGGGGCTCCATCTGCCGTCCTTCTGCCTTACCACATGACCCGCCCACTGCCATTTCAGTGTCTCTACTCTCTCCGCAATGTCTGAGACCCTTGACCGTCGTCTTATATCTTAATTTCTTATTCGGTCTCTGTCGCTTATTCCATGTCGCTCTCTGCCAGAAGTGTCCACAAACTGAAATGCACTCAACGAGCAATGGAGACACAAATGATAGGTGTATCCTTGAGAGACCGGATAAGAAAAATTAAGTAATTGTAAATTATTATTTTTAATCACAAGATATTATGACTTCACATCCTAGAACTGCTTTTCGCTGTCTTATAATCGAAACCAAACACGCCCTTCCGAGGGGCTTGGATTTCTTCATTCCAATGGCGCCTCCTTCCAAAAATAGACATAATCATAATTTGTAAAAAGATATGAGTTCTACTCGTGAAGTACTTTCATGAGATACCAAACACAGCGGGATGCGATGAAATACATTGTAAGATTTGCGCGCAAAACAAAAAAATATTGTTGAAACGAGTTTCTGTCTTTCGGAAAAAAGATTAGAGGTGTTTTTCACTTTTTTTTTTTGAGAAATTTATACAAGATATAATAAATCTTTTACGGTTATTTCCTAGATAAAGGTTCAATGTATCTACTCTATGTTTTTCAAGGCATATTTAGTAACGGTTCTCGAGATATAAAGTTTCCCGTTTTTAGAAATTTTTGAAATGCCAATATGCGATAGGTTAGTATGAGTTTTAGGATTTTTGTGGACACTGAAATAACTCGGGCTCCTTGAATAAATTTGGTGGTTATAGCATGGTTATAGCTTAATAATATTATTATGCAGTTAGGATAGATAGGGGCTGCACTGAGTGTACTTCGTGCAGAATTTCCAAAAGCCAAGGGAGCTCACCTGCTTGAGATAGTCTTCCAATCATATTTAGTTCGTCGACATCACATAGTGACTCCAAGGAGATCCACAGGACCACACATATGACTATCAGTAAATTCTATATGAATTCTATGATACAATAGAAGCAACAGCAGAATGACGCATTGAATTTGGAACATGTGACCATAGATGTTCCATTGGAGCTTTTAGAAGAGAGGTGAAAAAGTATCTTGTGGCTAAAGAATTGTATACAATTGACGAAATGCTATCCAGGACAATAAGTCCAGTTTAGCATGGATCACTATGTAAGGATATTATTATCTGTATGACGAAATGCAAACCGAGCCCTTTACACTCTGTTTGCATTGATTCTACTTTTCTAGCACATTGCCACTGTTAATTGTTCAAAACTCTTTTTATTGTTACTTATAATTATAACTATGTAAATTTGACGAGTCCAAGTGCCCGAAATTAGGGCCTAGGGACGATAATGAACAATAAACAACAACAACAATAAACATAGACTTTCGTAGAAAACGGTTCATGTGCCGACTTGTCACATAGCCCGTATTTGTACACTAAAAAATTGGATGTCGCACATAATTCATTTTTTATCTCGAGATATATTTATTTTTTTCACATGTCTCATATTTTAGAAGGTAGAGCGGAAAAAAACGAATCTAGTGGTATAAAAAAATAATTTTCGCCAAAATTGTCACATAGATTTAACCCCCCAAGGACGAGAGATTTTTTTTCTTTAAAAATGTATATTTCTGTGTGTAGCTTATGTCTAAATAGTGCAAATAAGACGAGAAAAATAATAAAAAAAATCTTTTATTGTGGGTTTTCCGGAAAAGCGCCGTGACCATATGGTCACGCTCGTCCTTTGCGGGGTCAAAATTTCACTGTATGGGATTAGTAATTAAAATAAATTCTCTCTTCTCCACACCATATCCCATTTATTTGGGGTCGGCGGCTCGGATACTCCCTCTCCATTTTCCCCGATCGAGGCAGTCTTCTGGAGTAAGCTCCAGGTGTTCCATGTCCCCTCTGATGGTCTCCTCAAGGGACTTTTTCGGCCGTCCTCTCTTTCTTTGTCCTTCCACTGACCAGTTTGTTGCCCTCCTCAGAGCGGAATCCTCGTCCCTTCTCTGCACGTGTCCATACCACCGAAGTCGGGCCTCTCGCGCTTTTAGGTCAATCGGGGCAACTTTCATAGTTCCTCTGATGTGTTCATTTCGGATTTTATCTAATCTAGTTACCCCGAGTGACCAGCGCAGCATTCTCATCTCGGTGGTATGGAGCAACTGTTCTTCCTTTCGTTTCAGGGGCCAGGACTCCGCCCCGTAGAGCATGGCAGGTCTTACTACGGTCTTATAAAATTTTCCCTTGAGGTTAACGGGTATTCTTCTGTCGCATAGAACACCTGAAGCCTCTCGCCACTTCTTCCACCCCACCTGCACTCTGTGCCTCACATCTTGCTCAACGCCTCCCTCCGTGCTTATGACTGCTCCCAGGTACTTAAAGTTGTTCACTTGATTTAGTGTCTGGTTTTGGATCTTTACTGTACCACTGGTTTGTTGTGTACCTGGTAAATACTCAGTCTTTTCCCTATTAATTTTAAGGCCGTTGTCCTCTAGAGCACTCCTCCAATTTTCCAATTCTATTTCGAGCTCTCTCTCATCCTCACTGCACAACATGATGTCATCAGCAAACAATAAATTTTTGTGTGTTTCTCTGAGTAGGCCTCCAGTCAGTGTTTCCATAATGGTGTTAAATAGGAATGGACTTAGTGCTGAGCCTTGATGTAAGCCCACTTCAACTGGGATAGGAGATGTGAGCCCACAGGCTGTTCTTATCGTGGTTGTGCAATCTGTGTACATAGCCCTTATTATCCCTACATATATTTCTGGGACGCCAAATTTTCTTAGTGCCCACCAGATAAGATCCCTTGGAACCCGGTCGTAGGCCTTTTCGAGGTCAATGAACACCATGTGGAGTGTTTTCTGTTTATCTATGTACTTATATTGGGTGTTTCTTACTATATGAATTGCATCAGTTGTGCTTCTTCCCGGCATGAACCCAAATTGACACTCTGAGATTTTGTTCCCCAATTCAGTTCTCAGTCTATGTTCGATGATTTTCTCGAACCATTTCATGGCATGGCTTATAAGTTTGATTGGGCGGTAATTCTTACAGTCTTGGATGTTTCCTTTTTCTTTATATAGAGGTACCAATACGCTTTCTTTCCAAGCAGTCGGAACATTCCCTTCCTTCATCATATCATTGAAAATATCACAAACTATCTCTATAATAGCTTCTTCTGCTATATGGAACCCCTCAATCGGTATTGAGTCCGGTCCGGTCGCCTTATTCTTTTTCATTCTTTTCAGTGCTGCTTTTGTTTCTGCAATCGTTATTTGCTCCACCATATTACTGCACTTGGGTGGTTCACTAAGTCGTTTTCTTGGGTTTTCCTCGTTTAGCACTTTATCATAATATTCAGTCCATCTCTCTTTTATATCTTGGTCATCTGTAAGGACCCTTCCATCTTCACTCTGTACACATTTTACTACACTTAGGTCTTTGGTTCTGTTATTTCTTGACTTTGCCATTCTATATATTTGTTGTTCGCCCTCCCCCATTTCCAATTTTTCATATAGTGAGTTGCAAGCTTCAAATCTTGCCTTTGCTACTATCTTTTTAGACTCTTTCTTTGCTTTTTTGTATTCTGCCATGTCCTCTGGAGTTTTGGATTTTTGCCATATCTTAAACAATCGCTTTTTGTCTTTGATTTTCTCTTGGACTTCCTCATTCCACCACCATGTTTCCTTCTCCACCTTTCTTCCGCCCTTTGTTGATCCGCAGGCCTCTTCACCTTTCTGCCCTATCACTTGTGTTAGCCAGTTCCATTTGTCATCTATTGTTTTCAGTTCGTTTCTTTCTTTCAATCTTTCATTGATTTCTGTCCGGATACCCTGAACAAATTTTTCCTTTATATCTGGCCTACGGAGTAGCCACCATTTAGTCTTTTTATGGGTTTTTGGCATCCTATATTTCTTAACCTTGTCAATCTTGTAATCCATTATTAACAATCTATGTTGCGGGGCTACGCATTCTCCTGGAATCACTTTAGAGTTGGTAATCTTTCTCCGATCTTCTTTTCTGGTTAGGAAGTAATCAATCTGACTCATTGAGTTCCCGCTTTTGTATGTGATTAGGTGTTCTGTTCGCTTTTGGAATAAAGTGTTGGCTATGATTAAGTTATGTGCTGTCGCCAAGTCTAATATCCTTTCACCTTCGTCGTTTCGATTTCCATACCCTCTACCACCATGGCAGTTGTTATATTCACCCGCTAACTGACCAACATGTCCATTGAGATCTGCTCCAATTATCACTGTCTCATTACTTGGGATGGTCATCAGCAGGTCTCCCAGATGTTCCATAAAGGCATCCTTTTCGTCATTGGGGCATCCTGGCTGTGGGGCATAGCCGCATATAAAATTGAAAGGTTTCTTTTCTATTATAACTTTTAAGGACATTAGTCGGTCTGACACTCTCTTAACTTCAACAACACTGTCTTTAAGGTCTTGTTTTACAATTATTCCTACACCATTTCTATTTGTTTTTCCCGAATATATGAGTTTGAACCCCTCTCCAATTTCTCTAGCCTTGTTTCCTTTCCACCTAGTTTCTTGTATGAATGCTATGTCAATCTTTCTTCTTTTTAGTAAATCTGCTAACTCTCTCTGCTTACCATTCATAGTTCCAACATTCATACTTCCAAATCTTAATATTGCACTTTTGTTCTTACAGTCGACTTTGGTATTCGTTCTTTGGTTTTTGTATTGCACTTTTTTGTGAGATATTAATTAAAATAAATTAGGTACAAATAATACAACATAACGATTGCAATATGTTTACATAACGTTTCATAAGATATCAGTATTACATAAAAAGGTAAAAAGGATAAAAAATATAATAGGAAAATGAAAATACAACATATAAAAGGAAAATTTTGAAAGAGTCGTCAAAGAGTAATCCTGATAGATTGTACCGAATGAAAAGATAAAACAACACAAAAGTTATGGGCAATGGCCCAACATATCGCAACTCTCAAATGGTGGTGGCCAGGTTACTTGGCCAGAGATATGTGGTCGAAGAAGGTCTCAACCTGGAAATCATGAATAACTACCAGGGATGTAGGAAGACCATCACTACGATGGAGGGATGATCTTGTAAAGTATGTTGATGTCAACTGGATTCAAAGAGCCCTACATAGATAGGAAGGAGATGGAGGAGGCCTTCGTCCACAAGTGGACATTAGCGAACTGATAAGAAGTAGAAGGAGGACAAATGAAAAGATTCGCTTCTTCGTTATAGGGAATATCGTCATCCTCAAATTTTCCAATAGGCTAACAATATCATACACAGTGAGACAACTACAACAAGCAAAGATAAAGTATAAGTAGCAGTAGCGAAGGGTCTTAAGAATGCGATTCCCATCAAGTTAAGTTTTTGATTTGGGGTGATCAAATAATAGTGGAAACTTATGTAATGCAATAAAACATATTAACTCCGGCTTCCCTTCTGCACAAATAAACTTTTCTTGGAATAAATGTATAGCATACCTACTCCATTCTCACAACATAAGTGTTTCTCATAACATAAGCTCACTACTTGTGTAAATACATCATTATATATGAGTTTATTACGCATCTACGTTTATATTTTCAAAATGTTAACAAAGAAAATTCTTGCAAAATAACGGTAGCTGGAAGGACGAGCGTGTTCATCTGGTAACACCTATTTTTAAGTAAGAATAAAAAGTATAAAATAAAGTATTGTTGTAACATCATTACTAATTATTGTTAGTAAATACCTTTATTTTCTAAATTTTATAAACAAAACTTATAGAAAAACTGAGAATTTTGAGAAATATTGCACTAACCGTCTCGAGGTGACAATTTTCACGAAAAAGTAAAAACACTAAATTTGTGCAACTCCTACAAAATAACGAAAGTCCGGCCAACTGCGAATGCAATCTCACAATTAAATGTCATATCTAATTTATCGTAATTAGTATTTAATTACCATCTAACACATTGAGTATATGAGTAATTTGGAAAATTCAGGAAGCTGTTTAGCGTGACCACACGAACACCATAGTACTTCGGGGGTTAATAGGAAGCGACGTTATGTTATGAAAATGTAGTAAGTATTTACGACATTTTCATAACGACATTTTTTCAATATTGAAATCTGAATATACCGTGATCGTTTGTAGCAGTACTGAGTACCTTTACCAGTTGGAATGAAAATATCATAGTTATAAATGAAATATTACCCAGCTAGGTGAAATGATATAACCCTATTGAGGGCGAATACGCTGTAAGTGACCTGCCCCAACCCGGATTAGAGTACCCCAGGGTTTATCCAACTCTGTAAGTTCACTAAGTGAACCCAGCAGAGTGCAGTGTACTGAGACCCGGAATACGAGGTCATATTAAAGTGTTATCAACCCATAAAGTATATTAAGAAATGTACAATAATCAGAATAAAAGAAAGGAAAAGAACATTCTTCTGAACTGAAGACTACAGGGGAAAAACAAGGAATTTCAGTCAAAGATGCATTTGCGTAAATCAACATTTAATTTTTAAGTGTCACTGACATTCATTGTTAATGCTTTTTCCTCTGCCATAAGTACTGTTCAGTTACTAAACTACTATACTAGGCATATTGACATTTCAGTGACATCGGCGGTTTTTGGTTATTGCGTGCGGACCCTCATGATATAACCAATAAAACCGTCATAGTCGGTGACAACGACTTATGTTGTTTTGGCAATTTTGTAATTGCCTCTAGATGGCATTATTACTTTAATTTTGGATTTTAACCGACATTCTTTGTTTTTCCCGTGTACATAGTCTTCAACTGCTGTGTGAGAATGTGTTTGTGACTCTTATAGTTTGTTGTCGCTTAAATTTCTACTCATATACGAAAGCTCCTGACTGACTGACATACTCACTCATCAACGCAGAGCCAAACGGCTAATCTTATAGGACTGAAATTTTGAAGACGAATAGGTTTTAATACAAAACCTTCCACTAAGAAGGGATTTTTGGAAACTCCGCCCCTAAGCGTGTGAAAAATAGGGTTAAGAGTTTTTTTTATTTATACGAATATCTTGGAAACCAGACATGGTACGAACTTGAGATTTGGCATATAGATTCTCTTATCAAAATTAGTAATAGGGTGTTTGGGCGTTTCTACATTTTTTTATTAAAGGAGATAAAAATAGGCTTAATTAAAGAAAAGTCATGTTTTTATATGTCCCTTAATAAGGTAAAAGTTTATTTTATAGTAATTTCCAGAAACTTTTTTCTTTAAAAAGGATTAAAGTTCCATTCTCAAAAAGTCAATTATTAAGGCTAAAGGGGTGGGGGCTAGTTTGTTTTTTCACGAGTAGAACTCATATATTTTTGCATGTTTTGAATCTGTCAATTCTTGGTGGGAGGCGCCATAGGAATGAAGGAATCCAAGCACCTCAGAAGAGCGTGCTTGGTATCGTTTGGAAGACAGCGAAAAACAGATCTAAGATATGAAGTCATAAAATCTGTTTTTTTTACCATTACTTCTTCTT
Organism: Ceraclea dissimilis; assembly: GCA_963576895.1. Lineage (NCBI taxonomy): Eukaryota > Metazoa > Arthropoda > Insecta > Trichoptera > Leptoceridae > Ceraclea > Ceraclea dissimilis. The sequence goes on from OY756370.1 coordinate 16,492,327, forward strand.
CAGCCCTTTGTCCTCCACTGCCGGATATAGGCCTCTTCCATACTCCTCCATTCCTGTCTGTTGTTTGCTGCTGTCAGTCTTTTCCCCCCACAGCGGCTATGTCGTCAGACCTTCTCTTTTGGCGGGGTCTTCCGACGCCTCTTTTATTCTCCCAAGGAAAATAAATAAAACACTTTTCTTATGTTTCCTAGCTTACTGCAAAATTTAAGTTTATTAATTCAACAATAAACATATTAGACTTATGTACTGGAATATGCAATATTTACATACGTTTAAAATAATAAGAAATAAGCATACGTAAGCAATTATTTGATAAAGTACTGGAATTACGACATAATTAAGGACTTCAGGATCCTTGAACGGTTCAGTCCAATCTTCTTTTTCAGTATCTTTCAGCGTTTCAGTATTTTCATCATCAATAACATATTCAAGTTCTTCCGTGAAAATATGCGTTTCTTGTATTTCATATGCAAATGAACCGTCGGCACAACTCTAAAAAGGGATAAAAAAATTGTATAAGATTTTCGACCGATGCTGCATGGTGGCAGTCCATTTTTAAATTTAAAAATGAAGCAGTGAGACAAAGTTCTTCTTTTTCTTCTTTCGTGTGTACGACCATTGTAAATAACCAAATAAGAGGTGGTCGGTAGCCTGGTTGGTAACGCGCTCAACTGTTAATCCAGTGGGCGCGCGTTCAATCCCCGACTTACTCCTCTTCACAACACAAGCTTTTAAGCTTTCTGTGAAGTGTACAAAGATGTATTTGGGTTTATTTCGATATACCCAGATTCATTAAAAAAAATAAGAAATAAGCTACAAAGCAAGACAATAGCGGTGTGCTAGATGGCGGACTTATTGCAAAAGCAATATCTTACAGTCAACCCATTGTACCTACAAGTTATCTAGAAGTCGTTGCTCCGCCTCAACACTCTTCAAATCTACTGCCCTTGGCGTCACCTTGTGGATTTCCTCAAGAACCCCTGCAAACTTCTTGTCAGGGCACCTCTCTACTATATGTTCGGCAGTCTCGATTTGGCCACATTCAAAAAGGGGGTGGTCCTTTTTGTGAATGTATCGCTAGCCTTTATAAATTGACTTTTTTTCTATCCCCTCACGCCTCATCTCTTGAGGACTAGAAAGAGAAAACTGATCGCCAGTCTTTCCTTCCTTTACACACACTTCTTGCTTGCGTCACATTCATGCAATTTTCCATACACTGCACTCTACGGTTGAATTTTGACTTTTTATCATTTTAAATTTATTGTAACAAATCATAATCAAAAACTTTCGACAGAAAGTCTTCTATTTCATGGGAACAAAACATAAAAATTCTACTACTGAATATATTGCTTTCCATACTTCAGAATCGTCTTTAAAGTCGCCTCCATCGGTCTGGGTGTAAATCAATTCATATTCCTTAATATCGGCGTCTGGTACTGCGACTGAAATGAAGAACAGAAAACGCCGTTGGTCGATTCAGTATGCCTAAGCCATGTTAATTTGTTCACTTTCATTCTCTCCACAACACCGCAGTTTTAAAATCGCTCATTTTTCTAATAATTACGTCACTCTTTATACGATCCACCACATTTTCCCACATATTCTTCTAAGTCTACATCATTTAAAAATAACACATTCATCATTCTTCATCCATGTCCATTGGTCATATTTCACTAGCATTAAAAAACATTAAAAATACCTCTGATCTTTTTTCCGAAAGACGGAAACTCGTTTCCCGAAAGTCGCGGAGTAATTTTATTTTTGTGTTGATAATACGCATTGAAATCTAGGGAATAACCGTAAAAGTTTTTTGATAGACGCAAAATTAACCCCAAAAAATGGAAAAAACGCTATTTTTACCATTTCATCATGCGATTGTTCACGCGATTTTGAACCTCAATGACGTATGAAATGTCTATGACGTCATTCTTGGTACCAAGCTCTTAAGTAACATTCATCAGTTGCTGTTTATCCATCTGCGACGAACGGGAATCGAACTCAAACCTTAAGACTGGAGCCTAACACACTGGTATTCTATCCGATGTCCCAGAGAGAAGCATACATCCTTTGAGATATTATCTACTTGTCATTTCAACTACGACGTGTAGAAAATCCAATGATTCTCTCAAAAAAATAAAATTGCGATATTCAAAAAATACTCAGTTGACTTACTTTCTTGATTGCAGAATACAACCTGAATTAAAAATAACAGAAGAACAGTCTTCATAATAATACACTCTTATTGAACCACGTTAAACTTAATTAATACAAATCAAATTCTTTCAGCTGTTTTCAGACATCACCTACAAGTGTTTTCAGTTTTGAAAAACAGGTAAAGTTAAAGATAATTCAAAATCGCATTCTTTCTATGAAGTTTTAAATATTTTACCTAACGTAAATACTTGAAACACACACTCCATAACACCTACCTGCCACATACAAGTCAAACTTTACAAGATTCCACTAAGTTAACTTTGTTTGTCTGTTATGGCAAAATCGTTTCAAAAGTTATCAAAAATATTGCAAACTTAACTTTTACAAAAATACCTATAGATGAAGGTTTTCCTCAACAGAGACGAGAGCCATCTTCATTCACATAATGCATAATGTGAACTCCCTTAGGGAGGAAGCAGGATGGGTGTTCCGACGCTTACGAGTCGGCTTTGGCTGGCTTAAGTGATCACTTTATGCCCAGGGCAACGTTCACCCATTCCACCACACCCTGCTGTCAATCGTGTGATTTTTGAAAGTTGTATACCTATATGCGGCGGCTGGAAACGATTTCACAATTAACCTAATTTTCGATGCTTACGCCATCTGTTAAGGAGTAGAATATATTAAATTAATCTCATATGTTTGCAAATTGCAGTTGAGTGCCGACGGACGGGTCATCGAGAGAGAATGTCCCTATTTTAAAGTGGAATAACTTTGGAACCATTTACGATCAATTATTGATTATTTCACTGTACGGTAACTAATAAATGTATATTTTGTTTGATGTATGATTACAAATCGCTAGTGCGTGCGCAGGATGGCTGCGCAGTCAACAAAGTCAACTGACGCTTTTCATCTTCATGCTTTCGTCACATTCAAGCAATTTGTCATAAACACTATTCGATTCCTTTTATTCAGAACGCATCGTTCCTTGAGAATCTGGTCTCCAGGCTGAAAAATATCCCTGCAGCACAATCAAAGTCTGTTGTAAGCATTGTTGTATGTTGGAATATTAATAAGGGTTCCCGGAGAAAAACCCATTAGAATATTACTCAAGATGAATAAATCCCAAAAAAGGCAAAAGCCCTTCAGAAATATGCTCAAGTGATAAAAGCCCAAACTTTCTAGCTGGATTCCAGTAGAAGAATTATTTATAAAATGTTGACTATTTTATTGTCTATCCCATTTTAGATCCGATTGTTTATTTGTTTATTTTCTAATCTATGCTAGTTTCTAACACACTGAAAAAAATCGCTAACAAATATGTATAATTAATTATATTTTCAAAATCCAATTAGATTTGAGCTTTTGTCCCTTGAGCATATTTCTGAAGGGTTTTGGTCTTTTTTGGGATTTATTCATGTTGAGCAATATTCTTATGGGTTTTCATCCAGTCACGATTAATAAGTGATAGGTGTGATGATAAAGACGTGTACGTAAAATTCTAGCCCCCGTTTTCACCAACTTTTACCTAAGAAGGAGACCCCTAAGAAATTTCCATACAAAAACAGAGATAATATTCTATTTATTGACACGCAGGCCTACCAACCACACCCTAATTCCATACAAAATGCAACACGCAACTCACCTAGCCTGGGCAGAGATATTTGGGCACCTAACGTAGGTGAGTTGCGTGTTGCATTTTGTATGGAATTAGGGTGTGGTTGGTAGGCCTGCGTGTCAAAAAATAGAATTTTATCTCTGTTTTTGTATGGAAATTTCTTAGGGGTCTCCTTCTTAGGTAAAAGTTGGTGAAAACGGGGGTAAATCTATTTGCTTACAAAACAGGGAACGTTTCCTCTGACAATATATTTATCTTCCCACCTCCCCCAAGTTTTCTCACAACGTCCTGACCTACCCTAAAGTAACATCCATAACCTATCCCAAGGGTTCTCATACCATATTCTCCCCCAGTACATATTTATTTGAGGGAAAATCTAGGTCACTAATGCAATAGGGGACACATTATACGGACGGTTAACGGATGGTGATGGAAAAATTGGTTACGGTTAACCGATTTAATATTGTATACTATACATATATCTTACTATCAAAGGTACTACAGCAGACCGACAAAAATCACTATTAAGGGCTTGGCACCAAGAATGACGTCACAGTCTTTTCCCACGGCATTAAGGTTCAAAATCGCGTGACAGTCGCACGATAAAATGGTAAAAATAGCGTTTTTTCCATTTTATGGGGTTAATTTTGCGTCTATCAAAAAACTTTTACGGTTATTCCCTAGATTTTAATGCATATTATCAGTACAAAAAAAATTAACTCCGCGACTTTCGGGAAACGAGTTTCCGTCTTTCGGAAAAAATATCAGAGGTGTTTTTAATTTTTTTTGTAGAAATCTATACAAGATATAAAAAATCTTTTACGGTTATTCCCTAGATAAAGGTTCAATGCATCTTCCCTATTTTGTTTCAAACCATATTTAGTAACGGTTGTCGAGATATAAGGTCTCCCGTTTTTAGATTTTTTTTGAAATGTCGGTATGCATACTCTTAATACTTACTCGTATTTACGTTATACAGACATGTTTCACAATTTGAACTTCGGCAATGATTTAAAATTTTAAATCATCTTTTAATTGGAACTGATACATAGATGGCGGTAGTTGTCAAATAAGCTTATATGTGAAACGGGTTAAGGAATATTATAAGTCAGAGAAGTTTCGTTTGATCGAATTTCCTGACGATTAAAGTGTATCTTGATACAATTTTTGGAGATCTCTAGTTGAGAGAGGAGTCCCTCTTCCCATAAGACTAGAGATCATAATATACTATAGTATTAGTTGGTAATGGTTGGTATTAGGCTTCGGTTAAGACCCCAACTGCCTTAATACTGCTTTTCCAAAAAAAAACACTGTCGTCTTTCTAGTACCAACTGTGAGTTACAGATCACAAATGTCATTATTTGATTTGTAATTTCTTCCCCAGCCTGAGATGAATCTCGTGTGCTGGGGAGGATATTAATTATACTTAACTACAATATTATTTCCGGATAACCGTCCATCCGCATAACCGGAAGAAAGTTCGGTTAAACAGCGTTTTAATGTATTTACGTATGTTATATTTTATGTATTATCAGGTAGGTACGTAATTCTCTGACGGGCAAGTTTCTTTCTACCCACCCTTTTTTCGTTTTTTTTGTCATTCTCACTCCACACGTCCACTGCGGCTACCCTAACATTTAGAAGTTCTATTTTCATTCATATTTATACAACTAATAATCTATTAATTTAAGGCTCGCGACCCAACTATGACGTCACGGTAATTTCCCACGGTATTAAAGTTTAAAATCGCAATAACAATCGCATGATTTAATGGTAAAAATAGCGTTTTTTTTTTAATTTTTTAGGGTAAATTTCGATTCAATAAAAAATATTTTACGGTGATTTCCTAGATAAAGGTTCAATGTATCTACTCTATTTTTTCCAAAGCATATTTAGTGAAGGTTGTCGAAATCTAAGGTCTCCCGTTTTTATAAATTTATGAAATGTCAATATGCACAGGTACATTTAGAAAGTTTTCTTTTTACATTTTTTTCATTCACATTCATTCAATTAATAATCTATTAATTTAAGAACTGAAATCATATTTCAATAATTTTACCACGTTTTTATTTAACTTCATCCGTCGTTGTTGTCATTATCTGCATCTACATTTTCATCTTCAAAGGAGTATGCTCATTTAGTATGGAAAAAAGACCAGGTCCGGCTCAAACGAAATGTAACATAAAAATGATAAATTAAATAATGCATACAAGGCATCATCGAAATCAATGGCTAAATGTATGAAATACCTTTTGGAAGTTTACAGGGTTCACATGAATGTATTAGTAAAAGGATCATTAGACAGTTACAATTGCGGTTAAAAGGGTACAATATGATGAGTGTAAGGTAGCCCATCTTCTTCTTCATCACCATCAACCTTGTCCCCTCCACATAAATAGTGATTCATCCTTACACACACCTTGCTTCCGTCACATTCATGCAATTTGTCATACACACACTACGATTCCTTTAACTCAAAAACACGTGTCTATCCTTGAGAACCTGATCGACATGGTCAATCAATATGGTTCTTGAACGGCCGCGTTTCCTTACACCTCTTCTTTCTCCCAGATATGTTTTCATCCTTATCCTCTCATCATTCATCCTCTCTACGTGTCCCAACCATCTCAACTTGTTCACTTGGACTCTAAGTTACAACATCCGACTTACATAGTCATACTCATCTCTCAGATCATTTTATTTCTTATCTCATCTCTCTCAAAGTTTTTTCACAAATTCCTCTTAGCGATCTCATCTCGTCATCTTTATACTAACCTATATCCAGTGGCTGACTGGCCAGGTTTACAACTTGCCCGATGGCAAGTACCCCCCCCTGCGATGGACCCCCTCCCCTAAGCCCAAACTTTAATATTACATACGTATGGATTCCGTACTGTTTCTTTCCCATCATGTAACTTCTAATGTATATAGATATTCTTAGGTCCCTGCACACTGCACGTGTATACTTTGTAATATCTATAAGACTTATGCCCGATCCCACCAACTACCACCTAGGAAGCAGACCCCTAAGGAATTTCCATACAAAACCACAGATAATTTGAGTGATTATTATAACTGTCATAACCTTTAAGATATAAATCCATACAAAATACAGCATGCAGCTCTACTTAGTTAGGTGGCCAAATATCTCGGCCCAGAATCTCCCTCACTTAAGTAGCTGCATGGTGTATTTTGTATGGATTTATATCTTAAAGGTTATGACAGTTATAATAATCACTCAAATTATCTGTGGTTTTGTATGGAAATTCCTTAGGGGTCTGCTTCCTAGGTGGTAGTTGGTGGGATCGGGCATTATAGATATTACAAAGACACTTATGCCCGATCCCACCAACTACCACCTAGGAAGCAGACCCCTAAGGAATTTCCATACAAAACCACAGATAATTTGAGTGATTATTATAACTGTCATAACCTTTAAGATATAAATCCATACAAAATACAGCATGCAGCTCTACTTAGTTAGGTGGCCAAATATCTCGGCCCAGAATCTCCCTCACTTAAGTAGCTGCATGGTGTATTTTGTATGGATTTATATCTTAAAGGTTATGACAGTTATAATAATCACTCAAATTATCTGTGGTTTTGTATGGAAATTCCTTAGGGGTCTGCTTCCTAGGTGGTAGTTGGTGGGATCGGGCATTAGTGTCTACATATATAGTATATAGTTGTGACGTATATTGTATAGAAGCCCTGTGTAATGCTAATGATATATACTAATGTTAATAATCATGCCATAGTATGCACTCATTGTAAACACTCCTCTCTCTACTCAAGTATTTATTTACTTATTGAGAGAGAAGGACAACATTAAACTATGTAAATCTTGTACCTATCTGCTGAAAAATTATAACTGTACTTGTATTATATTACTAAATAAATTAAAAAAATATGGTAGGTATATTATGGTATTCTATATAGGTAGTTAGATGAGCGGTAAACTAACAGGGGGTGTAATAAGAAAGTGGGAGATTATTTAGTAGAACGGTGGCAACATGGGGGCGGGGGACGGTGGGAGGGAAAGCTGTGAGAAGCTGTGGGGGTGTGAAGATAAGACCTTTGAAGCGAGCTGCTCCTCAGATAAGAAGTTAGTTGAGTGGTGGGAAGGTTTGGGAATAAGGGAACAAAAAGGAAGGTATTTTGAAGGAAAGCGCACTAGTTTTTCCCAAAGTCTAAACTGCCTTCATTATTTTGCATGATAACTTAATACTTTCCATCAGGCGTATGACTGATCGTCGACTGGGTTAAGACTTATAGGCATATTGACATTTCAAAAATCTCTAAAAACGGGAGACCTTATTAGATCTGGACAACCTCACTAAATATGCTTTGGAAAAAAATAGTGTAGATATATTGAACCTTTATCTAGGGGATGACCATAAATATCTTGTATAGATTTCTAAAAAAAATTGATAATTTTTCCGAAAGATTGCTATCTATTCTATTCTATAGCTATACCCGTTTCCCGAAATTCGCGGAGAATATTTTTTATTGATACATAATATGCATTAAAATCTAGAGAATTACCATAAAAGTTTTTTTCTATTCTATTCTATTCTATACCCTCACGCCACCTCCCTTGCGGGGTAAGCAGAGAGAACGGATCGCCAGACTTTCCTATCCTGACACACACTTCGGGCTTCCGTCACATTCATGCAGTTCCTCATACATACTCTCTGGTTACTTTTACTCAAAACACGTCCGTCCTTGAGTATCTGGTCGACTTGGTCCAGCCAGGTGGTTCTCGGACTCCGCGTTTCCTTACACCTCCTCTTTCACCCAGGTAAATTTTCTTCGTTATTCTTTCATCGTTCATTCTTTCCACATGACCCAACCATCTCAACTTGTTCACTTTCATTTTATTCACAACATCCTTTTTACAGTCACTCAACTCTCTAATCATTTCGTTCCTTATTCTATCGTTAAGTTTTTTTACTGAAGCGAAATTAACCCCAAAAATGGTTACACGCGATTTTCACCATTTTGAAATGACCGTGACGTCATAGTTGGGTCGCAAGGCTTAAAGAATTCTTTGGAACATCACTATGTTCCAAATCTCACTAGATGTGTCAGTCACAAACATATATTTACATATAAACGCTCTTACATACGCATTCTATAAAATATGTATTTATATTTAGTAGGTATGTATGTTAAAAATTGAAGTGGAGGCCATGGACAGATATAAGGAGTGTCGGAAGGCCACCAAAGAGATGAACCGACGACATTGTCCAAATCGCCGGGAAAATCTGGATGCGGAAGGGTCAGAGCAGAGACGAGTAGAAACATGTAAATTTATTTCTCGGGTTGATCGTGTGATCTCTGTGTGTGACTCAGACGATCCGACGTTTCGGCGAACCTACTGCCGCCTTGGTCACGGATTGTGAGCTGCTGTTGAGCTGATCACATCACACGACCAACCCGAAAAACAAATTTACATATGGATCATCGTGAAAACCTGCAACTACTATCAAGTGGAAACAGTTGAAAGAGGCCTATATCCAGCAGTGGAGGGAATAAGGCTAATGAAGAAGAAGGTATGTATGTTGCTTATTATGTTACAAGCTCTCAGGCAGCAATCTGGAATATACCTAGAAATGTTCACAATATAATAATGCATGCATGGACATCGTCAGGGGGGGCAGTGGGGGGGAGCTGCCCCCCTATAGATTGAAATAGGTATATCTATTTTTTACACTAAATGATAAAACCTCACAAAAAATCACATTTTTACCACACGTTTTCTCATTATGTCAAAAATGTTCATTCCATCAAAATAAAATTGTTTTATAAAAAAAATTGCCTGCGGTGATATTATTTATTACTTTTAAAAAAATTATAAACATTATTGTGCAATAAACCAATATTCAAATAAACCAAATCACACCACGACTTTCTTTACTATGTCTCAGAAAAAATTTCGTCTGCGGCGCTATTTATTCTTCTTTCATACTACATCTAGTTTTTAAAATTGTATTGCCCCCCCCCCCCTAGCTCCGAGGCTGACGACGCCTATGAATGCATGTATAATAATATTACAATATTGATTATGCTCATAATCTACTCACATAGAGGAACGGACAGACAAAAGGGCTCTAATCTGAGCTCAGCTTAGTCGTTGCATTTTACGTGGTGACGTTATTCAAATTACAATATTTCCCTCACGCTTCGCTTAACGCTTTTTCGATTTAGGTTTATATACCGGTGCGCAGTGGCGGATCCAGGATTCAATTTTGGGGGAGCTGAATGTCGTCACATGGTATTAGGTGTCTCTACTTTTTTTATTCATCATACAAAAAATTCGTTGTCGACCTTTTTTTTGCCATCAGAAACTATAATAAAAATAAATACAAAGTACTGTCACTCAACGTTTTGAAGGGGGGGGGGCTAAGGGGTTGAAACCCCTAGATTTGTTGTATATAAAGTATTTTCACTCATGGTTTTGGGGGGGCTTCAGCCCCCTAGCCCCTCCCCTGGATCCGCTAGTACTGCAAAGCTAAGTGATCACCTGGACGAACCGATAGCTGGTCGTAAGTCCAAGATGCCCATCTTACACTGTTTGTTAGTTAGGAACGTAATTTAGGGGTGGGGTTTGCCGGGGGTTCCCTTAAGGCTAACCATGGGCCCACCTCTTAATAAGATTTGCCTAGAAGTGCGGGTAAAGAGGTCACTATTAATGCGCCTGAGCTAGCTGGGGATGTGGAAGGCTTTAAGCCCGCGGGATTTTCCTTTAATGTTCGTTAGTTGAGAAACTACAAAATTAAAAAAATATTCTATCTATCTATCTATCTATACCCTCACGCCACATCCCTTGCAGGGTAGGCAGAGAGGACAGAGCGCCAGACAGCCCTATCCTTACACACACTCCTAGCTTCCGTCACATTCATGCAATTAGTCATACACGCTCTCCGATTCCTTTTACTCAAAACGCGTCCATCCTTGAGGATCTGGTCGACATGATCGGACCAGGTCAGTCTCGGGCGGCCGCGTTTTCTCACCCCTCTTCGCTCATTCAGATATATATTTTTTGTCATCCTGTCATCATTCATTCTCTCAACATGCCCAAACCATCTTAGTTTGTTTACTTTCATTCTTGTCACTACACCAGTCTTGCAGTCACTCATTTCCCTAATAACCTCATTCCTTCCTAAAAAAATATTTTTTAATTTATATTTTATTTTGTAGCCATGTTAAACACGGTAGCACAGTGCCCACAGGTCGAGTCCACTTGGATACTGCTAGATGTACAATTTCTGAGCGAATCGAAATCAATACACCCCTTTACTTTGTCCCGCAGAACACCCATCAGAGTCCACCCAACTCAACCCACACCACCACCGTCCACCACATCTCCGATCCTTCCTCCGCCTACCATCAGAGATGCACCAAGTTTATAGACCTAACACACACGTGATCTATTGCAATGGATCAAAGGTGGACTTTTATATCAATCAACCCTTTTTGTGTTTCAAATGGGTAACTCGTCATTTTTTTTTTAAATGCAGACGAAACCATGGAATAAAATTTTGCTCAGAAAATTAATTAATTTATTTATCGTTTGGCAACGTCGAAGTATATTGTCACATCGTTAAAGTCTGACATCCAGCGCCTCCAGCCACTGGAGGAACTCAGGGGACAGGCTGGCAGCACTGTCAATGGTACCTGGGCAAATAAAATAAAATTAATGATATTTTACTATATGAAATAAATAAGTTACAAATAAGAGTAGATAGTGCAATAATATGGTGTTTTCGCGGAGAAAAAACTATAGACATTTATTTCTCCATCATACTTTACGTATTTGGGGGCGCTGAATCCAAATTTCAACTTTGCCACCTCGTAAATGTGATGCGTTCTGAGATATCTCAGAAAGAAAGAGAAAAAAATGCCTTTTTTACAGACTTAGACTGATAATTCAAAAAGTATTCATTTTAAAGAAAAGAAGCTCAAAAATAAACTTCACAAAATTTCCTACAAAATGGCATATAAATCTTTTTTGTGGCATAAACAGTTCAGGCGTCAGAGTGAGCTAAAATAGGGGCTTAATTTTCGCCCTACAGCACAAACTATATTTGTTTGTATTTTTGCTCCCATAACTCAGAACTTGCACACTTTTAAGCAAAAATATCTAGTAGAGAAATAAAGTGCATTATTTTTTCTTTAATTTATGCTACCATTGTTTCGTCGACAGGTAAACAGTCTAGGCGCTAGAGCGCATTGAAGTTCAGTATAGTACATTAGAAGCAGTTTTGACCATTATTTAAACTGATATATAACGATCAAAAAATACTAAATTGTTCTAAATGCACTCGAAAATACAAGGAAAAAGGCTGTAATATTTATATTTTAAGGTTTGCCACCACTTAATAGTGCTGCGTTGATAGAAATATCAGAATAACTCAGAAACAATAGTTATTTTTTGTTTTTTGACCATATTTTGAAAACTGAAAACTATAAAGTAATTATTTTATTCAAAAAGTAAATTAAATTTAATTATCTATGAATCACATCTACAACTTTTTTTAATCAGATGAACCATTCAAGAGCCAGAGCGCATTCAAATTTAACCAAAATTGAAAAATCGTCCAAATACTGTACTTTCTTTTATTTCCCGCCTACAAATTAGAAGGTAGGTACTTTTAATATACAAAATATAAAAGAAAATTAAATTTTCTACAAATTATGTCTCTTATAATTTTTCACTCAGACGAACGGATTCGAAGTTACAGGGCATTCAAATTTGTTGTAGTATATCAGAGAGAACTATATTCATGTACGTCGTATTAATATCTGTATTTGATTTTGAATTGTAAATTTGGATGCGCTATAACTTCGAACCCGTTCGTCTGAGTGAAAAATTGTAAGAGACATAATTTGTAGAAAATTTAATTTTATTTTATATTTTGTATATTAGAAGTACCTACCTTCTAATTTGTAGGCGGGAAATAAAAGAAAGTACAGTATTTGGACGATTTTTCAATTTTGGTTAAATTTGAATGCGCTCTGGCTCTTGAATGGTTCATCTGATTAAAAAAAGTTGTAGACGTGATTCATAGATAATTAAATTTAATTTACTTTTTGAATAAAATAATTCCTTTATAGTTTTCAGTTTTCAAAATATGGTCAAAAAAACAAAAAATAACTATTGTTTCTGAGTTATTCTGATATTTCTATCAACACAGCACTATTAAGTGGTGGCAAACCTTAAAATATAAATATCACAGCCTTTTTCCTTGTATTTTCGAGTGCATTTAGTATAATTAAGTATTTTTTTATCGTTATAAATCAGTTTAAATAATGGTCAAAACTGCTTCTAATGTACCATACTGACCTTCAATGCGCTCTAGCGCCTAGACCGTGTACCTGTCGACGAAACAATGGTAGCATAAATTAAAGAAAAAATAATGCACTTTATTTCTCTACTAGATATTTTTGCTTAAAAGTGTGCAAGTTCTGAGTTATGGGAGCAAAAATACAAATAAATATAGTTTGTGCTGTAGGGTGAAAATTAAGCCCCTACTTTAGCTCACTCTGGCGCCTGAAATGTTTATGCCACAAAAAAGATTTATATGCCATTTTGTAGGAAATTTTGTGAAGTTTATTCTTGTCCTGAGCTTCTTTTCTCTAAAATGAATACTTTTTTAATTATCAGTCTAAGTCTGTAAAAAAGGCATTTTTTTTCTCTTTCTTTCTGAGATATCTCAGAACGCATCACATTTACGAGGTGGCAAAGTTGAAATACGGATTCAGCGCCCCCAAATACGTAAAGTATGATGGAGAAATAAATGTCTATAGTTTTTTCCTAGAAATGCCATCCAATTTCCTTATATTACTGTACTAAGATGTTTATTTGTTTATATTAATACAAATACATTTCTTCGCACCGTGCACTAGGCTAAAAGCCTGTATCGCAAAGTGTGGAATACATCGCCAGCGTCGGGGTTTGAACCTGGCACCTCCCGCTTGAGAGAGTGCCGCCTCAACCAACTGTGCCAACCATGTACTCAATTGAACCTGGGTTTATCTTAATGAACCCAAATACACCTTCGTACTCTGCACAGTAAGCTTGAAAAGCTTCTGTCGTGAAGCGGAGGAAGTCGGCATCGGGGATCCAACCCGCGCACACCGGATTAGCAGTCGAACGATATACTACACACACACGCCACAAGTGGTTGGTTGGCAGACAATCCTACGGCAATAAGCCCGCCATTTGGTATAATGCGTTATATCCAATAAATATTTTATTTATTTATTTATAGTATAGTACAATCATCACGATTGTGAACCTCATTGCTGAACTCTCCGAGAAGTAGCTTTGTCCCCATAATGCAGGACACCCAAAAACAACAATATCTAAATAAAATGTGGAAGCATTTTTGTATTCCAAATCTGCATTTCTTCCATGTCCACAAACTGGTTACAATTCTCGCAATAAAAAAATGTGAAGCTTTTCGTATGACCTTCCTCACCCCCCATTAGGGTGTTGAAAAGTAAGAAAACAGTTGGAATAATGTCAGGAGAACATTTCTCAAAGTTCTTATTTTTTAAATTCTTTTCTGAAAAAGAGAATTCTGGGTTTTTATTAAACTGCGAACTTTTATATTAGTATTTCATAATTAAGCTTTTTTCTTTTCTATTTTTTCGGATAGGATTGGTTGATCAAATTGATCAGATATGTTTGAATTGTCGATGTACATTATTGGACTATTGGGTGCATTGGCTAAAGATGCATTATTCTCATAGTTTATTACGTACAAATTTCTTTTCTATAACTCTACAATTTTAAAACTTTTAGTGCAAACTAGAAATACAAATATTTTCTGAAAAAGTCTAATATACCTTCATAAGTAAATAATAAATTATTACATTCATAATATCATAATAATTTAAAATAAATAATTTAAAAAAAAAACTCGAAAGCACACCAGGTGCAATGAGCAATTTTTCGACCAATAATTGCCGTACAAATGGTGAAGATGCTGTAAATAAAAAGAGCGATTGTCGGTGGTTTTTGGTGGACCTTTTAAAGACGGTAGTTTCAACAAGAAAATTCCTCCAAATGACACATAATCTTTACTGTTTTGTTTTATTATTGTCGCTCATTTTTGAATTTGGGAAAATGGACGCAACCTATGTTAACTCCTAATAGTAATGTAGGTAATAGGTATGTGTATATCGTGAGGCTAGAGAACCTGAATAACCAAAGAGAATGTATCGTGCATTGACCATCCAAAGATAACTATACTCTCAAAGTTTCCACTACCTATACTATATTATATCTACAACAACAATAATAATATCAGCTATCCTGTCTTTGTCGGGCTGTGGGGAGAGATTCGGTGATAGGAGAGTGGAGTGGGTCTGATGGAAGCAGTCGTGGTAGTAGTTGGCCTCCCGAAGGGGGGGTGAAAGGGGTTGAAAGATAGCACAGTGAGAGAGAGTCGAGGGGGGGCTTTAATTAACGATCGAAATATTTCCGACGAGACGCCGCAGGCAGTCGGCCGACTACTCGCCGTTGCACAAAACGATAAGTGCAACACCACCCACAAACCGCCTAGAGTCCACCCGACCCCTTTTCACTGTAGCTCACTCTCTCTATACTTTGTCCACCTTCTCAGACCATTCCTTCCTAACCTACATCCCTCCCATTGCTTCCACTAATACTATATTGCTGGTGGTGCTGTGTATAGACCCGACATTGATCGATGTGCGTCTTACACAGTCTCTGCAGGGCGGTAATTCGCCTTTGGACTGCATCATTCAACGTTTTTACTCCCAAACGCTCTCAACGTACTAATACCTAAACCAATAATCTGTTGAAAATTTCGCAATTCAGTAGCGGGTGAAAACTCGTCCTAACAAATAACTTTTAACCTTTCAGATTTTCGAATACCAAGTTGACATCATAAAGATGGGACCCTTAATATAATTAAAACACAATCTGATATAAGGAAAAATGAAAAACTTAATACTATTTAGATCAAGAGTATGAATACCGAAATTATAAATAAAAAAAATTACTCCGCGACTTTCGGGAAACGAGTTTCCGTCTTTCGGAAAAAAGATCAGAGGTGTTTTTCATTATTTTTTTTGAGAAATCTATACAAGATAAAAAATCTTTTACGGTTATTCCCTAGATAAATATTCAATGCATCTTTCCTATTTTGTTCCAAAGCATATTAAGTAACGGTTGTCGAGATATAAGGTCTCCCGTTTTTAGAAATTTTTGAAATGTCGGTATGCATACTCTTAAAACACAATAATTACCAGGTGCAATTTAATAATTTTATTACTTATTATATTACTTTAATATTACCACCTGCGCCTGCGTACAAATCAAGGTGCACTCTGAGGATGTTGCAGCGCACCGTACGAAACTGGTAATGCGAATAATAATTAAAGTTTAAGCATTAGATTATATCAAAACTAATTGATCCCTCGGTTTGTGTGAACTAAATAACATTTAATATCAAGAGCCCGCACTACCTTAATATTATTATTTTACAATTACTAAGTGGGAATTCACAAAAGGATTGTTTTTATGTAAACTTCTTACATACGAGTATAATGCGTATTCTCACTCTATGTCCAATAAAATTAAACATTAGCTCTGCAAAAGGTCAGGTAGTCTGAGGCTTAGTGCTGGGACTATAATGTTATGTTCAAAAATGCGACCTTCTGCCGCGCTCCGCTTGCTAGCGAAAAAACCCATTTATTTTCTACCGTCCAAATACCTCCCATACAGAAAAAAAATCTATAAATAAAATGTAGTCCTACGAAAAAATTGACTTAACATTTTTTGTAGAGAATTTAGCAAGGATTATTTTTGTCATTGGCTAATTTCTCCTATCTCTAATCTGCGAAATAAAATGCGAAAAACCGCGAAGAGGGACCCTTTCGGGGGGAGCAGGGGGGTTGCGGCAAGATTTTGATAGGCAACCCTAGTGCGATGTAATACCATAAGTAAGCTATCATTTATACCACATTTCGATAAAAAAACAGACACTTCATATTTTAAGCAGCGGGCTCTCGGACTATTACTGTCCTCTACCATTGCTACGGTGATGAGCAGGCCGAGGTGCCTGATGTTTCGGCCTATCCGTCGCGCTCGCTGTTGGGCATATTATATTTTAAATAAAGAAAAGGCAGAGTTTTTTCGATTTCTTTTCATATTATGTCTGTTTTATTAGAATGTAGATAATTCTGGCTCTTAATAAAAGGGTTTGTTTGGAGATAATGAAGAATATTGTTGATTGTTGATGCCTGATGGATGTATGGTTATTAATATTAATGTGATGTTAATTAGTAGCACTTAGGGCTTTGATATCAAAGTGCCGCGGTTCAAAATCAACACCCGTCTTTTATTATCATGGCCCCATGGGCGTCGCCAGCTTCGGAGGTAGTGGGGCAACCAAAATTCAAAACGTTGATATAACACGAAAACGATTTTTTTTGTGAGACAAAATGCAGAAGGTCGCTCTGTAGGTATTGTTTCTTAATTTTCGGGTAAACCGTGTGAAGACAAACTTGATCGACGTTTCGACACTCCTACTGGTGTCTTCCTCTGTGGATGGTAGTTTGGTTATTATTATTTTTTGGTTTGGCATCAGCCACTGAAAGGTGGCGTCGTCAGAAGATAAGACAGTCAAAGATTTTTCGATGTTACATCCAGGAGACACTAGAGAGCAACATCCAAATCATCAAGCCATTGCATGGCGTTTGGAGTGGCGTTATGTATGTCGGTATATGTGCCAGAGAACGCTCTCAGAGGGCACGTCTCCACGATGTGCTAGATAGTCTGTATTGGTACAGTCTTATAGTCTTATAAACAGTGTATAAAAAATAGGGCCAAGGGTTTTTTTTGGGAAACCATTTTTTTATGGACTTTAATACCAATTTTGGTTTGGTCAAGATGGTTTGGGCATGTTGAGAGAATGAATGTTGACAGGATGACAAAAAAGATATATCTGAATGAGCGAAGAGGGGTGAGAAAGCGCGGCCGTCCGAGACTGACCTGGTCCGATCATGTCGACCAGATCCTCAAGGATGGACGCGTTTTGAGTAAAAGGAATCGGAGAGCGTGTATGACTAATTGCATGAATGTGACGGAAGCTAGGAGTGTGTGTAAGGATAGGGCTGTCTGGCGCTCTGTCCTCTCTGCCTACCCTGCAAGGGATGTGGCGTGAGGGTATAGATAGATAGATAATACCAATTTTAGATTGTTTTTGATTCGGTGACAAAACGTATAGTAATAATGTATTTTTTTTGTAAGAGGTTTTAACGTCATGTAGTATGAAAAAGTATATACCTATTCCAAACTCAAGAGTGGGGTAGCTGCCCCCCTGCCCCCCCTCCCCTGACGACGCCCATGGATGGGCTTCTGTACCTACCTATAATATCTAATACATATACCTAGTACTTCCGGTATACAAGAAGGCATATAGATACAACTCGCACAAGCGTCTATTTATTTATTTATTTACGTTTTTAGTGAACAAAATAAGGATCAATAGATTCAAATTTTTGGGAAATAATTTAAAGATTTACCTACATGAAATTTTGGATTAGAGTTTCAAACAGACTATTAAGGTGCTCTCACACAAGCAATTTTTCGAGCAATAATTGCGGCAACTCGTACAAATCGCATTGATTGACATTAATACGCGTTACATAGCTATTTTTTTCGGCAATAATATGTATATAAAGCAAGACAACGATACTGCGCGCGAACGAGAAAGAGAATTATCATGATGTCGGCGACACGAATTTCCCACAGCATTAAGGTTCAAAATCGTGTGAAGAAAATTGTGAAAAAAGCGTTTTTTGCATTTTTTGGGGTTAATTTCACTTCAATAAAAAACTTTTACGGTTATTCCCTAGATTATAATGATTATAATCAATACAAAAAAAAATCACCGTGACTTTCGGGTAACGAGTTTTTGTCTTTCGGAAAAAAGATCAGAGGTGTTTTTCACACTTTTTTTGAGAAATCTATACAAGATATAAAAATATTTTACGGTTATTCCCTACATAAAGTTTAAACGTATCTAATGTACTTTTTTTTTCAAAACACGGCTGTCGAGATCTAAGGTCTCCCGTTTTTAGAAATTTTTGAAATGTCGGTACCAGTGCATACAATACGATTTGTACATGTTTTGTCGAGTTGTCATGCATTTTTGCTCTAAAAATCGCTCGTGTAAGACCGCCTAAGTAAGCAAATAGAAAAGAAATGTCACCTGACTCGGAATTTAGGCAGGTGTGTGATTTGTAAAAAAGTAAACATTTTTAAAAGTAGTGGAATTAATTTGAAACATTGAAACAATATCGGAACGTGGCAACCTATTAATAATTTAGAACTTTGATTTATCAAGTTTTCTTCTTGTATGTGAAGCTGGGAATACAATAAAATGAATACTTTTTGCTACATCTTGATTATACTTATGGGCCTAAAAGGTATGACATGCTAAATTATATAATAGAAATGCCATCCATTTATAGTATAACCCTAGGTGATGTAACCAGCGACAGGGGTACAAGAAACACAGCTGCGTTGTGGCTAGACAGAAACTTTTAAAAAGATATTTATTTACAAGTAGTTATCTCAACAAATAATCAGCAAAGGATGGAGTTTCCATCAGGATTATGACTGATCGTCGACTGGCTTAGTGTGATCACTTTGCACATACGTAACATTCACCAATACGTCCGTCCGTCTTCTGCGGCCGGGAATCGCACCCAGATCTCCAACTAGAGTGAAAGTATATGCTTTAGTAATTATCTCTTTGCTAATTTTATTTGTATGTGCTTATTGAGTGTTGTAGAATATGTACCTAGTTTTGTGACCATGACGAAGTGCCAATAGAGCCTTTAACACTCTATTTGGCATTGAATTTCCCTGTAAATTTATTGTTTTTATCTCTTTTTTATACTTATATATAATTCACTGTGTTAACATGTAACGTTAACGTTATTCCAAGTGCCTGCAAATGACCTAGGGACGATTCAGAACAATGAACAATGTAACCTAGGTGATTTCATTTTTTTTTCATTACAGGTGCTTTGTCACAAAGTATTATGGTGAATGGGAATAATACTGAACCTGAAAATGTTGGAGGACAACCTATAGACATTGAGAAAGTTCCATTTATAGTAAATACCTATAATAATTATATTTTTTATAAATTTATTTACTTAATTTTAATTTAGGTATATATTTATTTATTCTTTACGTAAACAAAGTAAAGAGAAACATATAAAAAATGGACGTAATTCTATTCTATTCTATTCTATACCCTCACGCCACCTCCCTTGCGGGGTAGGCAGAGAGAACGGATCTCCAGACTTTCCTATCCTGACACACACTTCGGGCTTCCGTCACATTCATGCAATTCCTCATACATATTCTCCGATTACTTTTACTCAAAACACGTCCATCCTTGAGTATCTGGTAAACATGGTCCAGCGATGTGGTTCTTGGTCGGCCGCGTTTCCTAACACCTCTTCTTTCACCCAGGTAAATATTCTTCGTTATTCTTTCATCGTTCATTCTCTCCACATTACCCAACCATCTCAACTTGTATGGATATAATACAGATTATAAATCACTGTTCACTAGGGCGAACTTATCACAGAACAGCGATTTAGGTCTATGAAGACGAAGAGATTATCAACGTAATCTATGAGAGGCAGCAACAACGACTGAACCATATACAAGTTTTTTCTTTCTTCTCTCGGGTTGACTGTATGATATTTTTTTTATCCCAATCTAATGTTTTGATATTTTCACATAAGGGGACAGTAAAGTTGCAAAATCAGCAAATATTATTTGAATGTAATACGAGTTTTTAATACTTTGTCCATTCTTGTGTTTGCGGGCGCTTAAATTATAGGTCGCGAACTACCAGGCGCCCGCGAGTTCCGCACAGTAGACCCTCCCATACAAATTAGCACGCGGAAAATACAAAATTCACACTTTATTTTTGGAAAAATAAATGTATTTCCAAATAGCTAGATAAATGTGGAATCCAAAACTACCAAAGAAAACACTGGTGCATCCTTTAGGTTACTTTGACAACATCGCGAAATACAAGTTCACGCGCTAGATCAAATTTGAGAACTATTCAATGCGTTTATTGTTGTGCGTTAGAGAGCATTTTTCTCAGTAAATTTGTATTAAACAGTTTTATTTTTTTATGTCATTTCGAATTCCAATAAACATAGTGTACATTTGAAAAAAAATATCTTACTCTATCTTAAAATATCTATTAAATTATCTCTATTACTTAATTAATTATAAAAAAAACGCATATAATTTGTCAATTGAGAATATATAAATATTTTTTTAAAGGCTTGTAACTATTTTGCAACACCGAGAGACATTTTAGTTTTTTAATATTTCAAAGCCCCAATATCTCTACTAATAGTGGTAAAAAAATTGGCTGCCGATAGGCGCCTAAACGAGGGTTTTTGTAATTTGTGCTGAGCGAAGTCGCGCTATAAATCTTAGGCAAAGCGGCGATCTTCAATCGTTGTTCTATCATTCTCAATTTTTAAGAGCATACATTCATGATAAATTAGGTTTATCTGATTGAGGACTGTATAACACATTAAATAAGTGAACAATATTTTCATTTTGTGCACATTTACGGAGGAAATTGTATAAATCAAATCGCACCTCGAAATTATTTGTAGAGTAATTTTGTACTTTGCATGCATTTGGGTATTCATTATATATTTTTGTTAATTAATAAATAAAAAGTATTGGGTATAGCTTATTAACTTTTTTATTAGTAAAATAAATAGTTTTAGGGAGTATTCTGGGTAGTTTTTTTATAATAATAATAATAATTTTGGCACACTTAAGTATTATTTTATAAGCATAGACATACTCGTACGTGTTTACATCATATGGGCATTATATAATAGGTAGTATTATGTGGAAAATGAATCGGGAATAAAAAAAATGTGCAATAACAATGTTAAATGGTTATGTTTCAAAGTTTTCTGCACAATGTTATTGCATTTTTTGTATGGTGAATATCCGTGATTATTGCGAGAGATTTTTGACCCTAGGCCTTACCTAAAAGTGATGTTATGTTCATGTACAGGTGTTAAACAAATAAAGGATGATAATATTGATTAATAAATCGAAAATTGGATCATTTTCCAGTTCCGGAACCAGGTTTTATGAAAGCTGCCATTCACCGTATTTTTCCCATTACATAAGCCTACGGTTATATGTGCATAGCATGTACCGCAAGCATGCTTGTTGAGTGTAATTACGTAATATCTATAAAATAATGTCTATTTGATCATCGTACATCAAAAAATATATAAATTTATTGATAGTTCGACTGTTATGATTTTCTGATTTCTAAATCCTCGAAAGTAACTATTGTGTACCGGTTGGATAGTACTAATGTCAATAAATAAATAATAGGTATTTGTTTTGATAATACAATGGTGATAGACTGTAAGGCTGGCCACACACTAGTCTTACATTTATATTTTGAAAGTGTTTTTTGCAAAAAAGTTCCGAGCAGAACCTCCCTCTAAATGCGGCACTGAAGATTCTACTCTGATTTCTTCTTTCAGGTTGCCATTACATATAACAGCGAAGGAAACTATCACGAATTTCGCTGCGCCGGATCTCTCTACAGGCTTGACTTAATTCTCACATCAGCAGAATGTTTGCTCTTAAAACGGTAAGTAAAATCGTGCATCAATTTCAGAATTTCGACAACATTAACATGCTGCTATGAAATATCTTCGATTACTTCAATTCAGGGCCAGTCCACAGGTACAACACTTGTACCTATCCATTAACAGTAGGCATATTAACAATTAAAAAATTCCAAAAAACGGGAGACCTTAGATCTCGACAACCATACTAAATATGCTCTGGACAAAACATAGTATACATTGAACTTTTATCTAGGAAATAACCGTTAAAGACTTTTTATATCTTGTAAAGATTTCTCAAAAAACACTTCTGATCTTTTTTTCCGAAAGACAACAGCTCGTTTCACGAAAGTCACAGAGAATTTTTTGTATTCACAATATGCATTAAAATCTGGAATGAAGGAATGACCATAAAAGTTTTTATGAATGAATTGATTTTTAACCTGAAATGGTTAAAAAAACGCTTTTTTCAACCCTAAAGCCGCGGGAAATGATCCTTCTTTCTGATTCTCCCTTCTTCAACCATGTCCATGCCTCACTCGCATACATCAGTGCTGGTACCAGGACGGCGTTGTGCACCAGTATCTTTGTCCCTAACTTCAAATGTGTTTATTCCATTTTGAGGATTCCAGGCACACAAAAACACTTTTGAAAAAAAAGAGAGTAAGGGTTTGGGCTGGATCCGCATACTTGCATAATATTACGGAATACAGAGAAGTGGAGGAGATGAGGATCCATGAAGGTTTTAATAGGTTTAATGGCCTACATAACATTGGGATTATTAAGGTAAGTATACGCGAACTCTGTCTTAAAAAGTCTGTCGGCGTATGCTCATATACATAGTTTACAATAACCTAATAGTCCGAGAGCCCGCTGCTTAATTTATGACGTATCGTTTTTTTGATCGAAATGTGGTATAAATGATAGCTTACCAATAGGGTATTACATCGCACTAGGGTTGCCTATCAAAATCCTGCCGCAACCCCCCCTGCCCCCCCCGAAAAGGTCCCTCTTCGCGGTTTTTCGCATTTTATAAGAATATGGTAAGAGATAGGAGAAAGTAGTCAATGACAAAAATAATCCTTGCTAAATTCTCTACAAAAAATGTTAAATCAACTTTATCTTAGAACTAGCAGTTTACCCGCAATGGCCGGTTCAAAACCGAAATTCATTTAAAATACTAAAAAATTGAATTTAAACTAAATTGGTTGAAAATTGATAAGAGCTACAGGAAAATAGTCAAAGAACGAATTAATAACCATAGTCTTAGCTACAAAACAAGCTATAACTCATTTTTATACATCTAATAATTTCGGAGTTATTGCAATAAAACTCAGTGACGAAAATTCTTAAAATTTAGTTTTTCATAAAATAACCAGCGATATAGCGCCGCAGGCCAAATTTTTTTTCCATAAAATGTAAGTGATAATGGGTGGAAGGATGTGAGAGAAAAAAAATCCAAATTTTTTTTTTTTTTTTTTTATAAAATATCCTGTTTTTTGACCGGCCATTACGGGTAAACTACTAGTCCTACGAAAAAATCGACTTACCATTTTTTGTAGAGAATTTAGAAAGGATTATTTTTGCCATTGACTACTTTCTCCTATCTCTTACCATATTCTTATAAAATGCGAAAAACCGCGAAAAGGGACCTTTTCGGGGGGGGGGGCAGGGGGGGTTGCGGCAGGATTTTGATAGGCAACCCTAGTGCGATGTAATACCCTATTGGTAAGCTATCATTTATACCACATTTCGATCAAAAAAACGATACGTCATAAATTAATCAGCGGGCTCTTGGACTACTCGGAAACAAATTATAAAATCTGAAACAGCCAATTCGTTAAGATTATAATTACCAGTATTTTGGCTGAATTATACTTTTATATCTGTTTTTTTTTTTATAAATGAATCTGTGCTTATCGAAATAAACCTAAATACATCTTTGTACACTTCACAGTAAGCTGGAAAAGCTTGTGTCGTGAAGCGGAGTAGGTCGGCATCGGGGATCGAACCCGCGCCCACTCGCTCGACTCGCTATTTTTGCTAAGAGCTTATACTTAGCATAGTGTACGATTTCAATGGCGTTAATGGTTGTTGATTGGAATAAGTCGAAAATTTTTAAATAATTAAGTCGAATTGAACGATAAACGAACGAGATGGACCAAACTTAGCAAAATATTTATAATTATTAGGTATTTAATAAGCTATCTAATGTTTTTTTTTGTTACTTTCTAGTTGAAAAGCGAGTTCATGGGCGATGATACTATAAGGGTTATTGGAGTAAAAGAGGGTAGTTTTAATACCCCACTTTCAAGATCTACCACCCAGAAAGGGGCAACTTGTACGATTGCCGGATGGGGTACTGGACAAATAGTAAGGCGTTATGATTGGTTAATTAAAGCCACGTAAATTTCATAAAATAATGGGGCAATTAAAAGCTTCGGTTCTACTGCGCATGCGAAATTGAAAAAAAACTGCACACAAAATTTACATTAATTATTTACCATACAGTGAAACAATCTCTCATTCAACGCAAATGGTTGCAAAGTTATTCCATTTTAAAATAGGGTCATTCTTGTCAAATAATCTTGTAGGCTTTCGCAGCGCGATGAATCCATATCTTCGTTGTTGGTTCTTCGTGAATTACTGAGCTTTCGGCAGCGATACTACTGCCATCTTCGGGGTAAAGTAATTTTTGTATGTAAAAGTCCATCGAGGTGTCAGAAATTTACTGTCGCAGCGGGAGCTCGAAGGACTTTTACATACAAAAACTACTTTCTCCTGAATATGGCAGTAGTATCGCTGCCGAAAGCTCGGTCATTCAACCACTCTTCACGCAGTAAAGAAACTTGAAGAACCAACAACGAAGATAGGGGCATTCTTTTTCGATGACCCTGTATTAATTTTGTTGTTTTCAGGGAGGGTTAACAATTTATGAACTAAGGACGGCGGAAGCTTACGTACACGATGGAGACGCTTGCGCCGAGGAGTTCTCGAAAGCGACACAAACTGTTATGACAGTTGAAGAGACTTTCATGTGTTTTCTCTCTGATGATCCCAAATATAACTGTATTGTAAGTATTAACAACATTGAATGTACATTTCACAAGATTACTTAGAAAATCACCATTTTATGTTTTTGTGGGACCATCGGAATTTTCTACATGTCGCAGTTGAATATAACAAGTACTTAGTTATGTCTCAACAGATACACAGCAAAGGATGGACCTTCCATCAGGCTTATGACTGATCGCCGGCTGGCTTAATGCGATCACTTTACACTTAAGGCCTCGGTACCAAGAATGACGTCACAGTCATTTCCCAAGGTTCAACGTCGCGTGAACAATCGCACGATAAAGTGGTAAAAATAGTGTTTTTTTCCATTTTTTGGGGATAATTTAGCGTCTATCAAAAAACTTTTACGGGTGTTCCCATGCATATTATCAGTACAAAAAAAATACTCCGCGGCTTTCGGGAAACGAGTTATCGTCTTTCGGAAAAAAGATCAGAGGTGTTTTTCGCGATTTTATTTTGAGAAATCTATACAAGATATAAAAAATCATTTACGGTAATTCCCTAGATAAATGTTCAATGCATCTACTCTATTTTGTTCCAAAGCATATTTAGTAACGGTTGTCGAGATATAAGGTCTCCCGTTTTTAGAAATTTTTGAAATGTCGGTATGCATACTCTTAAGTAACATTCACCAATCCCAGTCCATCCATCTGACGCGGCCTGGAAGCGTACACTAAATCCTCGATTCCCCCGTCATAACGTAGCGGTAGAATACCGGCTTGTTAGGTTGAGGTCTGGGTTCGATTCCCGGCCACGCCAGTAGGATGGACTGGAATTGGTGAATGTTACTTAAGTCTAAAGTGATCGCATTGAAGAGGATTAGATGTCTTCTTACGAGAACAGCAATGTTACAAAGGGATTCTGAGCCTTGGTCCATACTCTCAAATGCTCTATGATACTATGTAGGTAGTTGAATGAAAGTCAATAAAGTTTTAATATTATATTGCAAGATGAATATGTACAAAGGTGAGAATGCAAGTACTTACAGTCGTATGTAGAATTGCATACACGTAGAACCTTGATTGGCATTATGGACGAGAGTCGAGGTAGACAATTAAATAGACGAGAGAATGAATGAATGAATGTACAAATGAATAAAAGATGTTGAGCAAGGCAGAACTAACCGCGTCCGGCGGTCGACCGTTAGAGAATGGCGAGCAGTCGCCAGTTGGTAAGACTAGCGATTTGGGTTCGTATTCCGGCGTGACGCGAACGCCTCTACCAATCAAGCTTCACGTTCAGGTTCTAATACAATATATGTGTGGATATGGAGGTGTCGCATCCATTACACTATTAAGCCAGCCGACGATCAGTCATAAGCCTGATGGAAGGTCCATCCTTTGCTGTGTATCTGTTGAGATATAACTAATTGAATATATTGCCTACTTCTTATCTTCAAATCGCCTAACATTGATATCAGTTGCTTATAAGATAAATCTGTCTGGTCATTGTGTGTAGTTGTGTATAGCCCATTCAAATCAGTGATTATTTCAGAGTGATCCTGGAGGTCCCTTGATATGTGAAGGCATGCTGGTTGGAGTATTATTGTTAGGTGGTTGCGGAGGATATATATTTTATCCCCTTGTATACACTTTGGTTGCTTCTTACGAAGATTGGATTCGAGGGGGTGCCGTCGCAGTTTTCCTCACCACACATCCACTACAAATGACTTTATATTTCATCATCTTGCAGTATCTTTCGTTTTATTTTACCAGTTTTAATATACAAACAAAAATAATTGGGACATGATTTAAATAATTGTAATTATAATAAAAATTTCCAACTGTAATAAAACAAAATAAAATAACTTAGATAATAATGATTAATAAAGAAATATTCCAGTTAAATCTTCTCCAGTTTCAATCGTTACGATTAGTTTGCAGCAAAGCCCCATGTCTCCTTCTCCACTCATCCCTGTCCTGTGCGGTTCTTTTAAACTCTGTAACACGCGTGGCGAGAATATCCTAGTGCTTATCTACTCTAACATTCTTCGCCCTGTCTCTCTCACACCAACACCCCAAACCAACATAGTTCCGCTCTCCTCTGAGACTTGCCGTCTCATTCACACAAGCACCTTTTCAAGATGGCCGCCAGCTAGAATCAAATAAAAGGCACGGAGCTGCAACCAAGAGGCTAGTTCCGTGCGAACTCTGGTAGAGTGAACATCTAACCAATATGCGCCCAATGTGTTGGACCGTAGTACAGATGCTTCCCTCAAACCAGAATACTCGTGCTAAGCGAAGATACGCCCAAAAGAGTTGGACTGTCTTCTTCTTCTTTTATTCACCGATTGTATTACATACAACGCGTTCAATGTGTTGAGCCGTTTCTGTAGTTGATTGAGATGATAGTACTTGTGTAAAGAACCTGTTATTTTCAATAAACAACATTTTTGTACAGTATATCGTGTGTTTTAAAGTCAAAAGCCATATATACTACGTTACAAATTGGCTGCCCAAACGTGGCGCAAGTTAAACTATCGTAAAATCAGTGTGTTAAAGTCAGTGTTTGTCAAACTTTTCTTAATTGTTTTAATTTTTTACAAATTTTACAATTTCGTCACGAACTATTTACCAGTGTTTGGTGTGTCTAATTATTCCACGAGTCAGTGTTTCTCAAACTTTTTTAAAATTGTGTTGATTTTTTACAAACTTTATAATTACGTCACGAACTATTTACCAATGTTTGGTGTGTCTAATTATTCTACGAGTCAGTGTTTTTGTGAGTGTCAGAGTCATGCGATGGTAGCATGTCGAAAGAGAGAAAAAGAAACCTGCCATGGCAGTTGCTCCTGCCCAAGTCAAGAAGAACCACTGTTTATCCTGTTACGGATGTAGAGAAGCAGGAGTTATAAGATGTCGCTGCCCTAAATGCCAGAGCCAGACAGCGACGAAGTTAGCCCAGGTGGTGGTAAACCTGGAAGGCACTGTTGTGCGGACCCAATGTTCCTTTGCATACACAGGAATTGGTGCAAAGAGCGTAGTGTCATGCGAATTCCTTGACCACCTGCGAACTCAAGGTTACGAGTTAGCAGAACGAGTCATGGAATCGATGTTGACAAATAGTTCTACAATAGTACAGAAGGTACTGGTATCCCAGGAGATGGTTAACCTGGAAGGCACTGATGTGCAGTCACAATCCGCCTTTGCATACATAGGAAATGGTGCAAAGATGAGCATAGTGTCATGCAAATTAATCGACCACCTGCGAGCTCAAGGTTACGAGTTCGCAGAACGAGTCATTGAATTGAAGTTGACAGATAGCGATGCGATAGTACAGAATGTACTGGTAGCCCAGGTGGTGGGAAACCTGGAAGTCACTGATGTGCAGACACAATTTGCCTTTGCATTCACAGAAACTTGTGCAAAGCTGAGCGTAGCGTCATCCGAATCCTACGACCACCTGCAAACTCATGGTTACGAGTTTCCAGAACGAGCCATTGAGTTGATTTTGGCCGATGGCGCTGGAAGAGTACAGAAGGTACTGGTAGCCCAGGTGATGATCAACCTGGAAGGCACTAAGATGCAGTACGTGATCTTGCCGGAGAGCAAGGACAATAAGGCCAACGGAGTTGTTTTGGTCTTGGGGGAGGGTACAGAAGAACACGCAGTCGAGTACGCAAGCAGACCGCTAACTCCTGCGGAACGAAACTACTCAACCACCGAACGAGAAGCTCAAGAGCTATGTAAGCGAGCTAAGTAATATGGGCTAAAGTGTTAGTCGCATACCATGATGATCCCACAGCTGGATATTATGGAGCAGAAAGAACCTACCGACGAAATGCTTCCCGATACTTTTGAAAGGAATGCGGGAGTATATCAATAAGTATGTGAAAACTTGTGTTGAATGTCAAAAATACAAAGTTAGGAACATGCAACCTGCTGAAATGATGATGACATCACCAATGAATCGACGAATTGAAGAACTGTCATTCGATCTGTTTGGTCCACTACCCAAGTCAGATGATGACTAGAATTGGATTTTGATAGTTCAAGATCTAGCCACACGATGGATAGAACTATTTGCCCTAGAAGAGATGACCCGTACACCATACTCCAGAAACAAGGCCCAGCCAGCTACGAGATTGCTGCCAATGATGCTCCAAACGTAGCGTTGGGAGTATACCTCGCATCAGCACTGCAGCCTTTTGGAGGATCGACGGAACCTTTGCCTGAACCCCTGAGACCACTGAGGTAGAGAGGTCGGCCAAAGAGATTCCAATAGTTCAACATAATCTTCTGGATCTTCAGCGAGGACGTTCTTTGATCCAGAGGGGGAGATTGTAACACGCGCGGCGAGAATATCCTAGTGCTTATCTACTCTAACATTCCTCGCCCTGTCTCTCTCACACCAACACCCCAAACCAACATAGTTCCGCTCTCCTCTGAGACTTGCCGTCTCATTCACACAAGCACCTTTTTAAGATGGCCGCCAGCTAGAATCAAATAAAAGGCACGGAGCTGCAACCAAGAGGCTAGTTCCGTGCGAACTCTGGTAGAGTGAACATCTAACCAATATGCGCCCAATGTGTTGGACCGTAGTACAGATGCTTCCCTCAAACCAAAATACTCGTGCTAAGCGAAGATACGCCCAAAAGAGTTGGACTGTCTTCTTCTTCTTTTATTCACCGATTGTATTACATACAACGCGTTCAATGTGTTGAGCCGTTTCTGTAGTTGATTGAGATGATAGTACTTGTGTAAAGAACCTGTTATTTTCAATAAACGACATTTTTTGTACAGTATATCGTGTGTTTTAAAGTCAAAAGCCATATACTACGTTACAACTCTTTATATGAGTCGAAGCCCATATCCTGGCACAGGTGGTCAAGGTATTCTTTCCTTGGTCGTCCTCTGTAGCTTGTTCCCTCGTTCAAATATAGAAAACGATTCTGCAAGTAAAAGAAAATCTAAATTAAATATGTTTGGTATATTATAAGTAAACATGTTATATAAATTTGTTATACAAGAATGTAACCCTTGTTCTCTCCTATTCTCATCCCCATCCCAATGCTCACTATTGATTATTAATCGATAACTACATTTATATGAATCACTTTAACTAATTATACATATATTAATAAGGTAACACATTGATACGGGGGGTAAATAGAGGGGGGGGGGCAGCTGAGTGTTTCCCTTTCATAAACAATAACAAAACTGTACGAGAGGGACCAAAATTCCTCCTCTCATACAAGTCCAATTAATACCCATTAAACTCCATTAGGATTCCACTTAACTTTCCTTGGACTCTTATTGGCATATTATCTGTAATTATGGAGGGAACTTTCATCAGTAATAAACTCGGATAACCAATTTAAAATTACTTTATTTAAAACACACACAAAAAAATTCATAATAATAATAAAAAACTAAGATAGCTACGCGTAACTATTAACTAACTACTTAAAATTACCCCAACATAGTTAAAACAACCCCGTGTCCATTTTCACTTTATTTACCTCCACATTATTTATTGTCTTCCCGAAATCGCACACATGAATAAAAAAAAAAATCTCCCAAAATCAAACACAAATCACAAAGTTCTTTTTCTCGTCGTCTTTCGTATATCTTCATTACGAACCCGCAGCCGAAGATACTCTTCCTGCCAGAGGGGCGGAGGCGCACTCGACGCCACCCTGGTCTTTCCTGTCCACCTTCCTGGTAGCACAGCTGAAGTTCGCCTTGTCCGTGGAACTCGGACAAGTGCTCCAATCCTTCCCACGCTGAGGGCCCTCCGTTGGTCAAGAAGGCGGAGGTAATTTCCCTCTCGACGCCTCCTCGATACCCTGCCGGCGTCCTAAGGACGCTTTCGCGCCGAAACACGCCCTCTTTCGCTGGAGCGTCTGCTCACCACGGCGTCTGGTATACAATTGTTTTGATTCTTTGTTGCATCATCTAACTTCCTTGCAAATATCCGCATGTGTGTGGTCAGGCTTGTGAGAGTGGGTATACAAAAAAACATACCTACATATTTCTATCTACTGCCTATAACTACCTACGACTACATATAATATTCTTACTAATCTAATACATCTAGGTATAGCTAGGCATATATACAATTCATAGGTAAGGGTAGCTGCAGTCTACTATACCTACTATTGCAAAAAATTAATACACTTCCCTAATACATTGTAACTTAATATTCTCTCTGTATAACCTAAAGACAGTATACCGATAGGTACGTATCTATGCATGTTGGTATGTTTACCTACCCTGTATGTATATGTATTTTGTCTCAACAATGTCCCATGCGTTAATAATAACGACTTCCTTCAAACCAAATCGATACTGACCAAAAAAAAAAAATTCTAAGTATTCATCTACCTAAGCCAGGCAGAAATCACCCTACCCTCGTATCTGAGTGTATTCAAACCAAAATTTTGAACAATATTATTTTATACCTACCTATAATGAATGATCTCTACATAATATGTACCTATACTTGCACTTATATGGATACATCACCCACTAATGTAGATATCACTGAAAAGTTCGTTCTATATATTATTATGATGTTATTTTTCGTCAACAAAATACACCAAAACAATTGTAATAGGCTTTATATATTTTATTATCTCAGTATATTATGAATGTTGTATACTATAAGCTGTTGTGTTATAAAATAAAATAAAATAAAGTATGAAAAAGTATTTACCTATTCCAATCTCTAGGGTAAGGCAGCTGCCCCTTCTGCCCCTCCCTGACAGGGGGTTTGAGCTCTCGACCAGAACCAGAGACAGTAAGTTCGCCAGCTTTGAGGAGGGAGGAGCTAGGAGGACCAACAAAAAAATCGATATTGACAAATGGAATCAAAAAGTAGGAAATAACGCCGCAGGCGATTTTTTAAAAAAAATGGGTGAATCAATGAACCTGGTTGATTTCAATGGTAGAGAATCGGATATACCTACATCTGGGACACAACATTGTAAAGGACCAGCGCACCGGGCGAATTTTTTTTATAAAACATAAGTAAGTAGATATGTTAGAATCATTTGAAAGTCCAATTTATTTTTCGCGAGCAAACCCTCACTCTAATTAGATTAGCGCCGCAGGCGAAATTTGTTCCAAAAATGGGTAAATTGATTAATCTGGTTGTCTTTTAATAGTACCTAACGCGTATGAATATATTAAATTTATGGGTTATGAATGTTTCTGAGCTACAACATGACAAACGAATAGCGCCGCAGGCGGAAATATTGTCATAAAACATAAAAAGGTAGATAATTGTGTGATTCATTTCTTTTAATTGTATAAAACGATGCGTTGGTTGATAAATTTCGGGAGGGGGGGGGGGGGTTGAACCCCCAACCCCCCTCCTGCCTACGGCCATGCCCTGACGACGCCAATGGATACCTATAATATCTTATATATACCTAGGACTTTCGGTATACAAGAAGTAGGCATATGGATACAACTCTCACAAATGTGTATTAATAATCTTAAATAAAAAAATTCTTTTTGGTCAATTCTCTTTCTCGTTGGCACGCAATATCGCTGTCTCGCTGTAAATATTTCCGAAATAATTGCTATACAAATATTGCAAAATAATGTTAATCAATACGATTTGTACGAGTTGCCTCGATTTTTGCTCGAAAAATTGCTCGTGTAGACCGCCTAAGTAAGCAAGTTGAGAAGAAATGTCACCTGACTCAGAATTTAGGCAGGTGTGTGATTTGTAAAAAAGTAAACATTTTTCAAAGTAGTGGAATTAATTTGAAACATTGAAACAATATCGGAACGTGGCAACCTATTAATAATTTAGAACTTTGATTGATCGAGTTTTCTTCTTGTATGTGAAGCTGGGAATACAATATTGAATGAAAATGAATACTTTTTGCTACATCTTGATTATACTTATGGGCCTAAAAGGTAGGACATGCTAAATTATATAATGTTGTTATAAGAAATGCCATCCATTTAAACTATTACCCAAAGTGGGGTAAATGCCATCCATTTATAGTATTACCCTAGATGGGGTAACCAGAGATAGGTGTAAACGAAACACAGCTACGTTGTAGCTTGTGGCATCTCTCGGTGTCTCCCGTTAGCTAGACCTGGCTAAAATGCGACTTAAGATCTGAATTTATTTTTCAACGCCCTTTCACACGATACCATACATAACCCCACGTACGACCCTTGGATCCTCCTCAAACCCCATACATCATTTTTGTCTCTGGAGTAGGCTAATCCAATTTGGTTCAGAATTGTATTGTCACCGAGTTTACGTACGTTTGCAAAGTTTCATCTATCAAGTCTTAACGCCTCATCTTCAATGGTATAGGTGCAATAAAATCTGAGGTCTTGAATGTTCTCTGGTTTTTACAATAAACTCACCGTGGAGGAAAACCAAACAGTGTTTTTTTTTATTTCTATGTACGATATTTTTACATGTTTGTACTTCCACAAAGTTTATCTCCAAAACATTACAAGTTACTCGTACTTCACCAATAGGGTATTACATCGCACTAGGGTTGCCTATCAAAATCCTGCCGCAACCCCCCCTGCCCCCCCCGAAAAGGTCCCTCTTCGCGGTTTTTCGCATTTTGTAGGAATATGGTAAGAGATAGGAGAAAGTAGTCAATGACAAAAATAATCCGTGCTAAATTCTCTACAAAAAATATTAAGTCAATTTTTTCATAGGACTAGTAGTTTACCCGTAATGGCCAGTCAAAAAACAGGATATTTTTTGAAAAAATAAAAAAAAAAGTTTGATTTTTTTTCTTTCATATTCTTCCACCCATTATTACTAACATTTTATGGAAAAAAAAATTTGGCCTGCGGCGCTATATCACTGGTTATTTTATGAAAAACTAATTTTTAAGAATTTTCGTCACTGAGTTTTATTGTAATAACTCCGAAATTATTAGATTTATGAACATAAGTTATAGCTCGTTTTGTAGCTAAGACTATGGTAATTAATTCGTTCTGTGACTATTTTCCTGTAGCTCTTATCAATTTTCAACCAATTTAGTTTAAATACATTTTTTTTGTATTTTAAATGAATTTCGGTTTTGGACCGGCCATTGCGGGTAAACTGCTAGTTCTACGAAAAAATTGACTTCACATTTTTTGTAGAGAATTTAGCAAGGATTATTTTTGTCATTGACTACTTTCTTCTATCTCTTACCATATTCCTATAAAATGCGAAAAACCGCGAAGAGGGACCTTTTCGGGGGGGGCAGGGGGGGTTGCGGCAGGATTTTGATAGGCAACCCTAGTGCGATGTAATACCCTATTGGTAAGCTATCATTTATACCACATTTCGATCAAAAAACAGATACGTCATAAATTAAGCAGCGGGCTCTTGGACTATTAGCATGGAATCATTATTAAGCATGATGAAGGACAAGCAGAGCTCTTTACACTCTCTTGCCACGGATTCTACTTTATGTTATGAACACTTTTTTTATTTATCTGATATTAAAATTGATTGTGAGTCTGTACTGCAATGTCACATCTGTACCTTACCATATTATTATCTCTTTGTTAATTTTTTTGTATGTGCTTATTGAGTATTGTAGAATATGTACCTAGTTTTACGACCATGACGAAGTGCCAATAGAGCCTTTTACACTCTATTTGGCACTGAATTTCCCTTTATATTTATTTATTGTTTTATCTCTATTTGTATACTTATATTACTTATATTACTCTCAACATGCCCAAACCATCTTCGTTTATTCACTTTCATTCTGGTCACAACACCAGTCTTGAAGTCACTCATTTCCATATTGCATGAATGTGACGGAAGATAGGAGTGTGTGCAAGGAAAGGATAGGGCTGTCTGGCGCTTTGTCCTCTCTGCCTACCCTGCAAGAGACATCCTTTGACCTATCTATCAGTGGCGAAGAGTAGATTTCCGCAGAAGGGAAGTCGGGGCTAACATTTCTTATGGGATTACGTCAGATTAGACACTATTTTTTCTTATATATTTTTTCCAAAAGGTAGCTCGATGGGAATCGTGTTCTTAGGTAGCATCGCGCCTGCTATTTATACCCCACGCCACATGGCGTGAGGGTATAAATAGATAGAGAGTAAGTTTATCTGATATTAAAATTGATTGTGAGTCTGTACTGCAATGTCACATCTGTACCTTACCATAATTATTATCTCTTTGTTAATTTTATTTGTATGTACTCATTGAGTGTTGTAGAATATGTGCCTAGTTTTATGACCATGACGAAGTGCCAATAGAGCCTTTAACACTCTATTTGGCATTGAATTTCCCTGTAAATTATATTTTTTTATGTATTATATTATTCACTGTGTTAACATGTAACTTTGACGAGTCCAAGTGCCTGCAGATGACCTAGGGACGATTCAGAACAATAAACAATGTAACCTAGGTAACTTCATGTTTTTTTCTATTACAGGTGCTTTGTCACAAAGTATCATGGTAAATGGGAATAATACTGAACCTGAAAATGTTGGAGGAGAGCCTGCAGCCATTGAGAATTTTCCGTTTATAGTAAATATATAATTTTATATTATATCTAGTAGGTACTTGCTATATAGATCTTGTGTATCATATTTTCATAAAATAAGTAGAAGGAGACCCCCCACGCGATGGTCAAATGACATTAAACGAGTTGCTTGTGACTGGATGCGCAGGGCGCAAGACAGAGATATATGGAGGAGTACGGGGGAGGCCTACGTTTAGCAGTGGACAGAGATGGCTGGAGAAGTATTTTATACTCCGATTTCTTCTTTCAGGTTGCCATTACATATAACGACGAGGGAGACTATCATGAATTTCGCTGTGCCGGATCTCTTTTAAGGCTTGACTTAATTCTCACATCAGCAGAATGTTTGATCTTAAAACAGTAAGTAAAATCGTGCTTCGTTTTCAGAAATTCCACAATATTAGCTTGCGACCCAACTAAGGAACCTGTATAAAGGTGGGAAGAACTATTGAACATTGAGCCCCTTCTATATCTATGACAAATCTATGGTGGACGCCATTTTCATTGCAAACATATGATTGCGTGTCATGTTGGTTGTCCACAATTGCACGAATCCTGGTGATATTTCAGTGATTTTTGCGACTCATTATGTATAATCAGTGTGGAAATTACCTTTGGAATATAACCTATGTAATCAAATAATAAATTAGCGTACTTTACATGGAGAAAAAATTGCGTATACCTAGCGGAAATGCTGGCGGCGGTCAATTTTTTTCTATGGCTTTATCCGTTAGGACTTCCTACATTTATACAGGTTCCCTAGACCCAACTATGACGTCACAGTCATTTCCGACGGCGGCATTAAGGTTCAAAATCGCATGAACAATCGCATGGTAAAAATAGTTTTTTTCCGTTTTTTACATCCAGGTGCAAGGGCATCAGAGATTGTTTTTTTTCTGTATTTAGTCCAATCCTTATAAGTTGCTTCGATGTGACGGATGGGCGGTGGTGATATATCTATTAAATGTGCTTATTCCATTTGTACGATTCCAGGCACACAAAAACACTTTTGAAAGAAAAGAGAGTAAGGGTTTGGGCTGGATCCGCATACTTGCATAATATAACGGAGTACAGAGAAGTGGAGGAGTTGAGGATCCATGAAGGTTATATTAGTTTTACTGGCCAGCATAACATTGGAATTATTAAGGTAAGTACGCGAACTCTGTTCTTTTTTTCCTTGTTAGGTCATGGGACCGTTTATTCCCTGGGTCACTGCGACCAGAGTAGGTCTGTTGTGACACCCTTCAATGTTTGAATGGAAATTTACTTAAAGTAGTAGCGATCTCTTTAAGTTATTGTATCGTATTTTTGGAAAACGAATGTTTTTTTATAATGAACATGTAAGTAAACAAATAATAAGACACACACACACACACACACACACTCTCACACACACACACACACACACACACACACACACACACACACACATACGTACACATATACACACAGATATGCCATTCTACCAATAACTACCATCTAGTATGTACTTCACAATTTCACAGGTACACTCAACATACAAATACATAGAACACACACATACTACATACACACACACACACACCCTTGGAATTTGACATTTGATAAGCTATCTAATGTTTTTTTTTTGTTATCTTCTAGTTGAAAAGCGAGTTCATGGGCGATGATACTATAAGGGTTATTGGAATAAAAGAGGGTAGTTTTAATACCCCACTTTCAAGATCTACCACCCAGAAAGGGGCAACTTGTACGATTGCCGGATGGGGTACTGGCCAAATGGTAAGGCGTTATGATTGGTTAATTAAAGCCATGTAAATTTCACAAATTGGGGCAATTATAATTAGTGTCCATTATCGCTTTAACTATTTCATATTTTGTAAGAGATGCAAAATAAAAACAACGTAATGCGCATGCGCTAATCACTGTGTCGTCCAGCAAACAAAAATTTACATTAAGGGCTTGGCACCAGGAATGACGTCACAGTCTTTTCTCACGGCATTAAGGTTCAAAATCGCGTGACAATCGCATGATAAAATGGTAAAAATAGCGTTTTTTCCATTTTTCGGGGTTAATTTTGCGTCTATCAAAAAACTTTTACGGTTATTCCCCAGATTTCAACGCATATTATCAGTACAAAAAAAAATTTACTCCGCGACTTTCGGGAAACGAGTTTCCGTCTTTCGGAAAAAAGGTCAGAGGAGTTTTTAAATATTTCTTTTGAGAAATCCATACAAGATATAAGAAATCTTTTACGGTTATTCCCTAGATAAAGGTTCAATGCATCTACCCTATTTTGTTTCAAAGCATATTTAGTAACGGTTGTCGAGATAGAAGGTCTCTCGTTTTTAGAAATTTTTGAAATGTCGGTATGCATACTCTTAATTTGTTACCACATAGTGAAAGAATTACTCATTTAACATAAATGGTTCTAAAGTTATACCTTTTTACAATGAGGAATTATATTATTGTTAACGATCATTGAGAGGCGGTAGATGAAAAGCTTTGGTTGGACTGCGCAGCCATTCTGCGCACGCGTTAACGCATTGTATCATACATCAAACAAAATTTACATTAATTAGTTACCAAACAGTGAAATAATCTCTCATTTAACGCAAATGGTTGCAAAGTTATTCCACTTTATAATAGGGTAATTTTTGTCAAATTGTAGGCTTTCGCAGCGCGATGAATCCATATCTTCGTTGTTGGTTCTTCGGGTTTCCTTACTGCGTGTAGAGTGGTTGAGTTACCGAGCTTTCGGCAGCGATACTACTGCCATATTCAGGGTAAAGTAGTTTTTGTATGTAAAAGTCCGTCGAGGTATCAGTAATTTACTGTCGCAATGGGAGCTCGATGGACTTTTACATACAAAAACTACTTTCTCCTGAATATGGCAGTAGTATCGCTGCCGAAAGATTGGTCATTCAACCACTCTTCACGCAGTAAAGAAACTTGAAGAACCAACAACGAAGATAGGGGCATTATTTTTCGATGAACCTGTATTAATTTTGTTGTTTTCAGCAAGGGTTTACAATTTATGAGCTAAGGACGGCGGAAGCTTACGTATACGATGGAGTCGCTTGCGCCGATGAGTACTCGAAAAAAACAGGAAGTGTTATGACAGCTCACGAGACTTTCATTTGTTTTCTGTCCGATGATCCTAAATACAACTGTCTTGTAAGTATTAACAATATTGAATATACGTATTACAAGATTATTTATAATACGGTGCCGTTAGATTTCTCGACGGAAAGTTGTGGGGCAGTCTGGATTTCTTTCATTCTATACGTTTTTTGGGGTGCTAAATTCGAATCCGAGGTTTGCCAACAAAATTTCGTGACGGAACATGGCGAAAAATGTAGAAAATTTCCATTTTCTGGCGAATTCTGGATATGAACATGAAAATTAACAACTTTTTGTAGGCTATCTTTTAAGCAGTATGTAAGTACATACAATTTTCTACAAATATGCTATATATTTTTTTTCTCAAAAATAAATAGCAGCGGACCTGGAAGCTCCAAAAACTGCCCTAATTTTTTTGTTATTTAAAAGTGTGAGAATAGAAAATGTATGGAGAATAGGTCACCTTGTTACCTTTAGGTATAACCAAATTTTAACATTTTACCTTGTTGGAATCAGTATACATGAGGAAAGTTTTCAGGATAAATTTTGTTTAAAAATATAGTAAAATGTTTAAGCTAAAAAGGTTTAAACATTTTCAGGCTAAACAATTTTACTATTTTTTTAAATAAAATTATTTAAACATTTCTAGCTCAAATATTTCACGGTGATTTTAAATCTTTGTATTTTACAATTCAAACGAAGTAAAATATGACTCATGAATTTGAAGAATAATTGTTAAAATTTGCTTATGAAGGCAACAAGGTGAACTTTCCCGATACATTTTTGATTCTCGTAATGTAATACAATACGAAAATTTGGCCATTTTTTGGACTTTAACAGCTCCGTTGCTATTTAGCGAAAAAGATCTCATTTAGAGAAAAAAAATTAAATGAAATTTTGTAGTAAATTTTACGTACTTTCATTTTACGTAGAATGATAACTTACGCAAGTTGCCAGTTTTCGATTTCTACTCAATAAATCGCCAGAAAATGAATATTATCGCCTTTTTTTGTATATTTCGCCATGTTCCGTCACTAAATTTTGTTGGCAAAGTTCGGATTCGGATTCAGCACCCCAAAATACGTATATAATGAAAGAAATCCCGACCATCGAGGAACTGCTTTGTGTTTAATCTGTCTGATTGTGTGTGATTTTTTATAGACCATTCAAATCAGTGATTATTTCAGAGTGATCCTGGAGGTCCCTTGATATGTGAAGGCATGCTAGTTGGAGTATTCTTGTATGGCGAATGCAAATCAGATGTTTCCCTTCCCCTCGTATACACTTTGGTTGCTTCTTACGAAGATTGGATTGGAGGGGGTGCCGTCGCAGTTTTCCTCACCACACATCCACTTCAAATGACTTTATATTTCATCATCTTGCAGTATCTTTCGTTTTATTTTACCAGTTTTAATATGTAAACAAAAATAATTGGAACACGATTTAAATAATTGTAATTATTATATAAATTTCCAACTGTAATTCAACAAAATAAAATAAATGAGATAATAATTAAAAAAAACTAATAATATGTTTTAGTAAAATCATTAACCTACTCACAGTTACATAATATGCTTCTTCTTCTTCTCCAGTTTCATTCGTTACGTAATAGTTTGAGGCAATGCCCCATGTCTCCTTCTCCACTCATCCCTGTCCTGTGCGGTTCTTTTAAACACTTTATATGAGTCGAAGCCCATATCCTGGCACAGGTCATCCAGGAATTCTTTCCGTGGTCATCCTCTGTAGTTTTTCCCCTCGTTCATTCCTTCAATTAATTCAAATAGGAGACCCTCTTGACGCACTATGTGACCGATACATCTGCCACGTCTTTCTGCTATTGCACTGAGCAGGTGTCTTCCTCCTTTATCAATATTTTCATGATGCAAATATGGAAAACGATTCTGCAAGTAATGATCATGAATTATCATTGGTAATTTTGTCTGTTGTTATTTGGTATTAGGTCTTGGAATCTTCGAGAACCCAAAAACCAGATGAATTGTGTTTATATGCAATTATCCAGTCTATTACTGAAGGAGTAACTGTATAGTATGGAGCAAGTACAACGGACTCTGGCAACTGATTCCAAACACTGACAGCTCTATTAGTCAAGAAGTGTTTTCTAATAGGTTAGATGTGACAGCTTCAGTTGATGTCCTCTCAGGTGCACATTAGAGCTCACGGTGAACATAGCTGATAGTATCTCACAGGAGTAGTGATCTAGATGTTACATGATCATACGAGTATTTAGTTTTTTAACAAGCTAGATGTTTTGGTCAGCTAGAAACTAGAATACGATATCAGTTTTATGCTGTCGTCATATGAAAATCGAGTTTAGGCATTTTAATATAAGGCGATGTCATTAAAAAATAAGTATTAATTTGAAGCTACTGTGACACCACTTCCTTTTTTGAAGATAGTACGTTGAACCTGGAAATTAATAATAGGTAAGCCTCCCATCTTTGCAACCCACGAAAAACACTCGGGGTCCTAAGCTTTATAAGCCCCAAGCCCTGGAATAGAAAATGGAAAGATTAAAATTACCTCCTCGAAAGCACCACCCTCCCAATTCCAATGCTTTCCTATAGTCCGAGAGCCCGCTGCTTAATTTATGACGTATCTGTTTTTTGATCGAAATGTGGTATAAACGATAGCTTACCAATAGGGTATTACATCGCACTAGGGTTGCCTATCAAAATCTTGCCGCAACCCCCCCTGCCCCCCCCCGAAAAGGTCCCTCTTCGCGGTTTTTCGCATTTTATAGGAATATGGTAAGAGATAGGAGAAAGTAGTCAATGACAAAAATAATCCTTGCTAAATTCTCTACAAAAAACGTTAATTCAATTTTTTCATAGGACTAGTAGTTAAACCCGTAATGGCCGGTCAAAAAACAGGATATTTTTTGAAAAAATAAAAAAAAAGCTTTTTTTTTTCTTTCACATTCTTCCACCCATTATTACTAACATTTTATAGAAAAAAAATTTTGGCCTGCGGCGCTATATCACTGGTTATTTTATGAAAAACTAAATTTTAAGAATTTTCGTCACTGAGTTTTATTGTAATAACTCCGAAATTATTAGATGTATGAACATAAGTTATAGCTGGTTTTGTAGCTAAGACTATGGTAATTAATTCGTTCTCTGACTATTTTCCTGTAGCTCTTATCAATTTTCAACCAATTTAGTTTAAATACATTTTTTTAGTATTTCAAATGAATTTCGGTTTTGGACCGGCCATTGCGGGTAAACTGCTAGTTCTACGAAAAAATTGACCTAACATTTTTTGTAGAGAATTTAGCAAGGATTATTTTTGTCATTGACTACTTTCTCCTATCTCTTACCATATTCCTATAAAATGCGAAAAACCGCGAAGAGGGACCTTTTCGGGGGGGGCAGGGGGGGTTGCGGCAAGATTTTGATAGGCAACCCTAGTGCGATGTAATACCCTATTGGTAAGCTATCATTTACACCACATTTCGATCAAAAAACAGATACGTCATAAATTAAGCAGCCGGCTCTTGGACTACTAGATTTCAAGACTATCGCGAATCATCAAAATTTTCGCCTGCGACGTTAATATTTTGTTTTTTAATGGTCTCTTTCGCTCTTTCGTTTCTTTTTATTAGTAATATTTTCTATGGCTCCAGAATCAAATGAAATTGAGAGATTATAAATGATTTACCTAAGTACGGGCTCAGCCTAGTTAGGCAGACTCAAGTATAATGCCAACTAAAAATTGTACACTATTATTATCCAATAAAGTATTATTATCACTATTTTGAACTTCTTGCGCCTTATTTTTTATTGAAAATTCAAGAATCATCGAAAATTTTCAACCTACTTAATAAAGGGGTCTGTAAAATCGATTTGTCTGGGGCCCCGTGCGAGTAAGGGCCGTCAGGACCAGGTGTGTAATTAAAGAAATAAGTAGTGCAACATTTTAAAACCTGGAAGAATTTATTTAAATTTTTCTTCTTACACATTGAAAAAATATAATAAACTGGAACATTTGAACGTGACAACACATTTTGATTTCTGATTAACGAGTTTTCTTTTTACGTGCAATTTTATTCGAATATAATATTTAGTAAAAATGAAAACATATTACTTCATCTTGGTTATGCTTGCGAGCTTAGAAGGTAGGATTTTATGCTTGAATTATTTTTGGTTTACAAATTATTCTTGTGAAATGATGTTGTAATTACTGATGACTCGACGGACGTTTACATAGAAGAAACTACTTCATCTTGAAGATGGCAGCAGTATCGCTGTCGAAAGCTCGAGACAATCAACATACACGCAGCCAACACCCGAACAACCTAAAAGGAAGAGTATATTCTTGTAAAGCTTTGGATTTTTTTCCACATTCCGTAGTATATACAATGCAGTATTCCTACAACAGCGATATGCGAGACGAAGTTCTGGGTTCGAATCCCAGCCGGGGTGTACTAAAATGGCGAATGTTTAATATGCGAGACGAAGGTCTGGGTTCGAATCCCAGCCGGGGTGAATTGAAATGGCTAATGTTTCTCGAGTGTAAAGTGATCACTTAAGCCAGCCGAGGTCGGTCGTAAGCCCGACAAATGTTCATCCTAAATTCTTTTGCACTATTGTAGGAGGTGGTCGGTAGCCTGGTTGGTAAAGCGCTCGACTATTAATCCAGTGGGCGCGGGTTCAATCCCCGACTTACTCCACTTCACAACACAAGCTTTTAAGCTTTCTGTGAAGCGTACAAAATGTATTTGGGTTTATTTCGATAAACCCAAATACATTTTAAGGAAAGCAGATACTGCATGGTAGGATTTTGATTAATTAGAATTGAGTATTATTAATTAATTTAAAGGCTCCTTAAGATAACACCGTGGTTCTCTTGTTCTATAATTGTCACTGTATAAGTGCTTCCAAAGTTTTCTAATCTAGACTTTCATTCTAATAAGTTCTAATAAATGTGCTTTTACTAAAGTTTAGACAAAAAAGTTTGCGAATCATTTTTCACTAAACTAAAATGTTGTCAAGATTATTCTTGAAAATTACTGGTGTTGTAATTAGAATGAAAGTGAATAAACTAAGGTGGTTTGGGCATGTTGAGAGAATGAAGGATAACAGGATGACAAAAAAGATATATTTAAGCGAACAAAGAGGTGTGACGAACCGCGGCCGCCCGAGACTGGCCTGGTCCGATCGTGGTCCGATCACGTCGACCAGATCCTCAAGGATGGACGCGTTTTGATTAAAAGAAATCTGAGAGCGTTTGTGTGTGACGGAAACTAGTATTGTGTGTGTAAGGATAGGGCTGTCTGGCGCTCTGTCCTCTGCCTACCCTGCAAGGGACGTGGCGTGAGGGTATAGATAGATAGACTTTTTTACGATTTTGCAAAATAGATTTTTGCGACTACTTATGTATTATTAATTTCAGGTGCAATTTCAATCTACTTTAACGGAAATGGTACCGATGGCTCTGATAGCTACGGAGGAGAAATCAGAAGTATAGAAGATTCTACATATATGGTAAAACAATACATTATCAGCATTTTCATAAATAATATATCAAATAATACATTATCAGTATGTACGAGGGAGGATCAATATGTACCCGTGTTAGGTATGACGATGCAA
The DNA here is from genome assembly GCA_963576895.1 of Ceraclea dissimilis. Classification (NCBI taxonomy): domain Eukaryota; kingdom Metazoa; phylum Arthropoda; class Insecta; order Trichoptera; family Leptoceridae; genus Ceraclea; species Ceraclea dissimilis. The sequence goes on from OY756370.1 coordinate 16,537,052, forward strand.
GTTTTTTCCAAAAAAATTCCAAAAAAAAAACGCCACTGACGTGTATGTATTTATTTATCTATTTACTTAATGATTGATTTAAGTATGTATAGGTTTTCTTTTCTTTTCTCGGGTTAACTGTAAGGCATCGCTTCTGAAATAAGTCCGCCCTTTTGCATAAAACTGCGTCTAATAAGATTTATTTGTTATTTATATTTGATCTGATGTGGCTAATAAATATTTATTTATTTATTTATTGTGAAGTTGGAGACTGGCAGATTTATTTATTTATTTATTCAGTCATAAACGGCCGCAAGGCCTTTTACAAATTAAAATATTACAATCATCAAACAATAATAATTTCAAATTACATCCTCAAAAATAACAAGTTAAGAAAGTCAATTGAAAATATAAATATTAACCCAGTAGAATAAGACAAAAATAACTCAACACAGATTCTATAAAGATCTTCTTTCAGGTTGTCATCACATTAGAGGAACAAGAAGACTCTACATACGATACATTCCACTGCGCCGGAGCTCTTTACAAACCTGACCGGGTAGTCACTTCAGCACAATGCTTGCTCACTCGAAGGTAAGGTCTTCATAGATTGCACCCGTTATACTTCTTCTTCTTTCGTATGCATGCGACCATTGTACATAAGGAACCTGTATAAAAGTGGGAAGAACTGTTGAACATTGAGCCCCTTCTATATTTATGACAAATCTATGGTGGACGCCATTATCACTGAAAACATATGATTGCGTGTCATATTGGTTGTCCACAATTGCGTGAAACCTGGTGATATTTCAGTGACTCATTGTATAATCAGTGTGGAAATTACCTTTGAATTCAAATGGTAAATTACCGTACTTTACTTCGAGAAAGAATGGCGTATACCTAGCGGAAGTGCTAAGTTCATATATGGCGGCGGTCTTGTATTATCTATGGCTATATCCTTTAAGACTTCCTACCTTTATACAGGTTCCCTAATTGTACCAGTTATCTAATCTAGGAGTCATAGCTCCGCGTCAATATTCTGCAAGTAATCTATTGCCCTTGGCGTCACCTTGTTGATTTCCTCAAGATCCCCTGCTAACTTCTTGCCATCAGGACACCTCTCTACTATATGGTCAACAGTCTCGATCTGGCCACATTCACAAAGGGGATGGTCCCTCTTGTCCCATTAATGGAGTCATACCATTCAACTCCTTAGAATTCCAAATAGACCGATCAGGAAGAACTAACATTATCTTTGAACCCTGTTCGTTATTTGACGCGACGTGATGGGTAGAGAGCCTCGAATTTTTGTTTTTTTTTGACCCAATAATGACGTCACGGTCATTTCCCACGGCATTAAGGTTCAAAATCGCATGATAAAATAGTAAATATAGCATATTTTTTGGGGTCAATTTCGCTTCAATGAAATATGTTTTATGGTAATTCCCTAGATTTTTATCCGTATTATCAACACAGAAAATAAAATAATGCGCGACCTTCGGGAAACGAGTTTCTGTCTTTCGGAAAAAATATCAGAGGTGTTTTTCAAAATTTTGTTTGAGAAATCTATACAAGATATAAAAAATATTCCTTAGAATTTTTTGAAATGTCAGTATGCATACTCTTACTTGTTTTTCGAGTACATGGTTGGCGCAGTTGGTTGAAGCGGCAGTCTCTCGAGCGGGAGGTGCCAGGTTCAAACCTCAGCGGTGGCGATGTATTCCACACTTTGCGATACAGGCTTTTAGCCTAGTGCAAAGTGTGCAGGAAAGTATTTGGGTTTGTGTAAGCAAGCCCAGATTCTTTTTTAAAAAAATAAAATATTTTTAAATTTTAAAATTTAAAATTTAATTTAAAAATTAAAAATTTAAATTTTTATTTTTCTGTTGTATAATTGCAGTGGCGCTAAGAATTTAGACACTGACAGGATGAAAGTTTATGCTGGAACGTCCAACTTATTCAATATTTCAGAAAAGAGGGAAGTGGCTTTTGTAAAACCACATGAGGACTACGAAAGTAATTCGGGAACACACAATATCGGCGTTTTGAAAGTGAGTATTCTTCAATGTAACGCTTCATCCACATGCTCGCCGACCCTCGACGTTTTTTGTGTGAATGAGTAAAAAGACGTTAACCGTCGATTACGTATACAATCCAAGGCAATCACCCCGTCCGCACGTCTTTTTACTCATTCACACGAGCGTAGGCGAGCGTGTGGTAGCCACATAAAAAGAATCGTATTAAAAAAAAAAAACAAGTATTTATGACTTCACTAATGGCTACCTACCCGTGAAAATTCACGGAGGCTTTTTTAACCACTATTACTACTCCACCCAGAAGCGGATTAAGTGTTGAGAGCGCCCTAGGCATAAATGTCGGTATGCATACTTTTAATTTCCATACATGATTTCCTTTTGTATTTTCTAGTTAAAAAAGCCGTTTGACACCAGTGAAACAATTCGAGAGGCTGCCTTGAGCACAATTCGTTATGGTCCCGTCCCAAAACCCGTAGAAGTCGAAAAAACCGCAAGATCGGCCGGCGAAAAAGTAGACGCTGCACCGCCAAGTTGTGTGATTGTCGGATGGGGTTGCGGCACATTGGTAAGACTTCTTTGTATTACAGTTAAATAATAAATGCCAAGAGCCCGTTGCCAAGCATGTCTTTAACTTGTCATTGGTCCTGCCGATGATGCCATTGAAGGTGACTATGGAGGCCGATTCTGGACAAGCACACTCCGTCACATTTTGGACAAGGCTGCTCCTCATTTGTAACGGGTTTGCAAGCGGTTCTGTTTTGTGGGCCAGTGTAATCATTGATGATCCTCCGCCAGTTTTAAAAACTAAACCACATCACGACATGACTCTTTTGAAGATCTCTAGAAAATAAGTAATCATAAAAATACTTGTTAAAACCAAGATTTTATAATTTCTCATACTCGAAGTATTTTTCGGGATCTTCTAAACGATACCTAACAGGCTTCAATTCCCTCATTCCGATGGCGTCTCCCACCAAGACTTGGGAGATTCCAAATTTCAAAAACGGGAAGAATTCTACTCGTGAAGCACTATCTCTCGAAAACTCGCCTCTTTGTGCGTACCTACGGGTCGATCACTGGTCAGTCAATACGGGAGTTAGCCAAAATTGATTAGATTTTTTTTTTACTATTTTGTTTGTGACGATCCTATATGGTGATAAAGAAAAATGTAAGGTGCCCTTGGGGCGATTTTACCGCTAAACGGCGCCGGCGCCCAAAATAGCCAAATTATTATTATTATTATTACCACATATGAACACACACGATCCTAGGAAAAGTGGAATAGAAAATACCTCGAATATTTTACCTCGTTGGAATCAGAAAACATGCAGAAAGTTTTCAGGAGAAATTTTATTTAAAAATATAGTAATTTTTTAGGCTGGAGATTTCTCCTGAAAACTTCCTGCATGTTTTCTGATTCCAACGAGGTAAAATATGTCTCATAAATCTTAAGAATAATTGTCAAAATTTGGTGATAAATAACAAGGTGACCTATTCTCCATACATTTAGCATTCTCACATATTCTCACATATAACATTTGGCCAGTTTTTGCAGATTGACAGCACCGCTGATAGTTATTTTAGAAAATATATATATATACCAAATTCGTAGGATATTTTATGTACTTTCATTCTGCTAAAAAGATAACCTACAAAAAGTTGTTGAATTTTAAGTTCAAATCCAGAATTCGCCTGAAAATTCCAAATTCGTAGGATATTTTATGTACTTTCATTCTGCTAAAAAGATAACCTACAAAAAGTTGTTGAATTTTAAGTTCAAATCCAGAATTCGCCTGAAATTTAATTTTTTCGCCATTTTTCCAATTTTTCGCCATCTTCCGTCACGATATTTTGTTGGAAAACCTCGGATTTGGATTCAGCACCCCAAAATGCGGATAGAATGAAAGAAAAAAAGACTACCCCACAACTTTCCATCGAGAAATCTAAAGGCGCCGTATTAATACTGATTACAGTGATTACATCACAACACATAATTGGAATGATATTTATTATATTAATTATTTTTTGTTATTTTATATTAATTATGTATTTATTCTGTTTGTTGTCAAAATAATAAAATTAAAAAAATAAATAAAAAAACTGTTGGCCATTATTGACACAGCTCTACTGCTTACCTCGTCATTTTTGACAGGTTACGGCCAGTCCTGTATAGTAATAAAAAATTAAAAAGGCTGTTTTGTTTTCAGGGCGGGATACCCAATAGCGATTTGCTGTACGCAAAGGTTTCCTTGTACGAAAGAGATAAATGTAACCAAGAATACATCACGAAATTAAAAATAGATGGAATTTCAGAAACTACGATCTGTGTAACATCTGCTGTTCCTAAATACAATTGCCTTGTAAGTACTGAAATACGTTATTACCTTAGACCAGTGTTTCCTTACCTTTTTCAGTCAAGGACTCCTAGGAAAACAAGAACAATTTTCAAGGATCCCCTTAATAAAAAAAGAACAGCAATAAATTCGGACCATTTATTTTAGCCGCCGGCACCGCGCGGTCCTAATTGGTGCACTCATTTTCTAAACGTTTTGTGTGAGGCATATTTTGCACACACAAACCCAAATACTTTTCTGCACACCTCACACTAGGCTAAAAGCCTGTATCGCAAAGTGCGGAATACATCGCCAGCGCCGGAGTTCGAACCTGGCACCTCCCGCTTGAGAGACTGCCGCCTCAACCAACTGCGCCAACCATATATTTATTTATTTATTTATCTATGGTACAAATACAGTCACAACAGTACAATTAAAGAGGAATATGTATTGACAAACCTGACCAATTACATTTGTACACAAATAACAACACACAAACACAGTAACACAAACTGTATATGTACAACTATTCCTTGTAATCTTTCTTTACATTTACAATAAGCGTAGCGATTACGAATGGTGATCCCATGAAGATGAGATCACCATTCACGTGGAGGACATGGAGCTAAACGGAGAAATGAAAAGATTTTTTTTCTAAACTTATATATACATATACAATAGATATTAAATTCATAGTCCAAAAAATTCTATACTTAACCCTTCTATTATATTCTGGTAGTGAGAGGGTTAATAAAAAGCATACTTAAAGAAAAATTAAAAATTAATTAAAAATAAACTATAATTATACTAGGGCCGATCAATAAATACCCGTTTTAGGTATGAAGATGCAAGTTTTTTCCAATTTTTTTTTTCTATTATTCATCGTCATCTTTTTTTGGGTCGATACACATATTTGGCACCCTCTGCCCCCCTTTTAACCCCTCCGAAAATACGATTTTCCAAACTCCTTAAAATACGCCCTTTTCTCGGGAGTAACCTCACTCTTTGAGCTGATTTTTATCCCGTGAGCATTGTTTTCATATGGTTGACCGAAAAATTATTCGCAGGAACCTAGGCCGGAAGAGTATGATTAGTGCGGCAGCAAGTCTCCGCGCATTTCATGCAATTTGGCCGCGACAGCCCCGAAGGAATGTGCTGTTACATTATCTTAGTGATACAACACCTTTTTGCTAGCCAACTGGGGCCATATCTCCTTCATTTTTCCTTAAATTTCTCATCAAATCAGTCTAATAATTCACTGTAGTACTGTTTCATGATCGTTCTTCCTTTCTGCAAAAAAAAACATGATGATTATTCCTTTCGAATCCTCAAAAATCGTGATTATGGCCTTTCCGGCGAAAAATACACTTTTTGCCCATTTCTTAGTCTCGGGCGTATAATAATGTATCCAAATTTCATGAACGGTGACGCCTGACATAAAAACTCCTTCGAATCTCGCTTAAAATGGTCCAGAAACTGCTTGGACTTTGACACCTGTATCCGCTTGTTGTTCAAAGATAGCAATCGCGGCAGCCATCGGGCCGACACCTTTTGCACACATAACTTGTTCTGAAAAATATTAATTGCCGTTTCGTACGGCACGCCTATGGCCGCAGCTACTTCACACATTTTAATTCGGCGATCAGCAAGAACATATCGTGGACTTTTTCAAAGATTTCTTCGGTAACTCCTTCTGCCAGGTGACCTGGCCGCTCCTCATTAAAAACAGTTGCACGACCCGCTTAAATTCGTTGAATCAAAATTTTATGTTTACTATAGATGTTGAAGGGTCTCTATAGACAGCATCAAACTTCACTTTTATTTCATCGCGTGTTTTACCATCCAAAAATGAAGAGCCAAATTCGGATCGATTTTGTCCTTTTTCCATTTTTTTTTTTCAAGAAACACTCAACAGGGGTCATTAAACTGGCTGCCAAATAATAATAACCAATGCACGAAACGGCCCGAAATTTAGTATGATGGCGTCTGAAGGATGGTGCCACACGATGGTAATATCATTTTCCCTCAGGACAGCCACATTTCTTCAAACACGGGTATTTATTGATCATCCCTCGTAAAATAAATCGTCGACAATAATACTAGACTTAATTTGAGAATATTAATGATTTAAAGCATTTAAAATCTTTTTTTTTTATTGCAGAGTGATGTTGGCGGCCCATTGATATGCGAAGGAACTATTCAAGGTGTATATCTATACAGCGACAGCTGTGAACAGACATCAGTTACCCTTCCAATTGCATTTACTGAAGTTTTTAGTTACGCCGACTGGCTCAACACAGACCCAATCAACTCAGCTGTGGTCACCATACATTCATTCAAAATTATCATATCTGCTTTCCTCCTTCAATTGTTTTGTGTTTCATTTCACTTGTTTTAAAATGTTTTTTCGAATTCTCATTTAATATTTGTATTGTTTTCAAAGAAACGCAACCAAGAAGACTTAATTCCAAGCCATGATTGGTTGATACTTACAGTGGGTGATTTTGGAAATCCATTGTTTGTGAACTGCCTGTTTGCGTTTTCACTGTTGTTATTATGGGCCCGCTACACGCTCGCGAGTCATGACGACCTTTTGGTGTTCATGAGTATAAAGGCGTCAATGGTCGGTTACGTATACGTCAAGACAAACATTTTCATCCACACAGCCTTTTTACTCATTCACGGCGAGGGTCGGCGAGCGACTGGCGTCAGCATTACAACCAGGATGCTTTTTTTAAGCCTGGCCACACACGTCCCGAAGTTCAGTTCCGGAATCGACCGTTTTGCAAAAAAGTTCCGATCAAAACCTCTCTCTGAATTCAGCGTCACCCCGATTTTAAATTCAGAAAGAGGTTTTGGTCGGAACCTTTTTGCAAAACGGTCGATTCCGGAACTGAACTTCGGGACGTTTGTGGCCAGCCTATGAGAAAACATTTTAAACAGTTTTTTCTGTAAGTGCGCATGCGTATAAGAGAACCAATCAGGGCTTGGAACTAAGTCTTCTGGGTTGCGCATGTGTTTTCAATATATTATTGCATTAATTATTAAAAAATAGCAATTTTTTTATTATTCTATATTAACAAAATACATATTACACTGTATATAAAAATATATATTTTTATAAATACATATTACACTGTATATAAAAATATATATTTTTATAAATAAATTTATAAATTGACTGTTAAAAAATATTTTCATTTTGTTCTTTCTTACGATTCTTTCTTAAAGATTGTATTCCCTTGACTGATTTCATAAAAAAACGAGTGATTGATACGCCATAAGGTCATCAGGTAATTGATAATTGATAGTGTTGGACTTATTGACGTAAAATCGAAAAAACCGGACAGCCCTTTGACAAGTTTTCCAAGATTTTTTCGACCGGAAAGATGTCACAAAAACCGGACATCTGGCAACCGGGCTTGGGCGTCGCCGGCCTCGGAGCTAGGGGGGGGCAACAAAAATTTTAAAAATTCGTATAACATGAAAAACGCGTAAATAGCGCCGCAGGCAAAAAAAATTGTGAGACATACTGAAGACACACACACACACACACCCTCACACACACACACAGGAATAAAATAAATAAAGTTAAGTTAAAATTGTTAAGTAGTACAATTAGTCAAACAATAATAGATTTTAAAATTCGTAGTCAAAGAGTTATGTCAGCTTAGATTACAGAAACGATTGTCCATAGATATGGAACAATGGCGAGATATAAATAATAAACAAAAAATTGAAATATAATATAATCTAGGTATAATAGTTATTCTATAATAATATCTAGGTATAGTATACACTACTTGACTCTAACCTAACCTAACAAAACATCGTGGTAACCTCTGCATTTCAAATTATCCGGATGAACCGATTCTCCGTGCGTTTTTAGAATAGTAGATCGGAACCGATTTCATCAACCACACTTAAATTTTTAGCTTCTCAGTCAGTGTACTCCCAAGAAGTGAATGTTGAATATAAGTCATATAATTTTAAGAAATCGTCATAAATCCATAGTAAATTTATTTTAGAATGTTTATTGTTTGTTCCCTAATATTGTTTATTTATTTTATTTATTTATTATTTACATTTTACACAATACACAAGTATTATAACATTTTACAAATTGTTCATTTTGTTTTAATGACTCAACTTAAAAAAGAGAAAGTCTCGTGCTTTGAAGTGAGTCGCATTATACAATAAACTAAACTAACTTATTAATTACACAAATTCAACATAATTCTATATTTGCAAACTTAAACTTATAAATCTAACTACAAAACTATATTTAGTGCATGCTTTTATTCGACCTACTTTTACCAGAGCCCGTGAGGACGGAAAAAGGTAAAAAAAAGTGTTTATTTCTGAATTCTTTAAAAAGTGAATAGATATTAAATTCTTTCATAGAAAAATTAGTATTGCACAGCTTTGAACACATTGTTAAGAGGACGAAGCCATAACTAAAAAGATGAAAGAAGGCCTTTTCCTCTTCATATTTTAATAACTTTTATTTTATTTTTTTTATTTTATTTTATTTTATTTACAGAATCAGACAGTTACATTAGTAAATTTTACATAGAAGAAACACATCACCAATAAATAAACCAGCAAAGATTCTACATTTTACCTAATTACAATACCATGAACGAAAAAACACACAAAGAAAAAATATATACAAAAGCAAAAATAAAAACAAAAATACAGCCTGATGATTAATTGAATGATTAATGAAATAAATACAAATGGATGAGATTATTACAGAAATAGCCAAATAAAAGGGTACTTAAAAGTAAATAGAACGATAAGTATTATATAAATAAACAATAAACAATGTAAATAAATAATGCAAATAAACAAAGTAAACAAATAAACTTACTCGACACATAATAAATTTAAAAGAATATTATGGTAAAGAATATTATGGAATAAAAAATTTAAAAGAATATTATGGAATATTATGGTAAAGAAATTGTCAAGTCATGTCCAATTTAAGGCAGAAATGTAAACATCTGGGAATCAACTGAATCGATAAAGTCCATCCAATTCTCCTTCAAGGAATAATACTCGCTACCCTGGGCACAGAGTGATCGCTTTTTAAAGTCAAACATAACCGATTTGGAAGTAACGAAATTCTTATCCAGTGTCCTCCCCAGGGAAACAATATTGTAATGAATGTATCGCATATTCTCCTCAGCTCCAGTTCATAAAAAAAAACTAAATAATGACTTTATTTCGCCAAATATTTTATGTTAAGTTAACACAATATTAAGTTGTGTTTGTGAAATCGGTATCAGATTATAAAGATTCTTGCATGAACTGTACTATGTGCATAATGCAATACAGGTATCTTGTAGATCAGTGATTCTAAAAGTGGTGGTCGCGAAACTCCTCCCCCCACCCCGGGATGAACTGATGCCGAATATTCGGCCATACTTCTGGCCGAACATTCGGTATTCAGCTTGAGGTCGAATATACTATGTGTTGCAACACTACTAATAATAAGTAGTTATTACAACGGATGTCCAGCAATGCATGGACTTTCCATCAGGCTTTTGACTGATCGTCGACTGGTTTAATGTGATCACTTTCACTTGCAGTGTTGAGGACACGTAAGATGGAGCAGGAAAAAAAGGCGGTTCTGGAGCGATCATGTTGAAAGGATGGAGCCCACAAAAATTCCTAAGCTCGTCATGCAAGAGATCCCTGAAGGACGCCGACCACCGGGACGTCCACCGAAAAGATGCAGAGAGAATGGACCTCTTCGTCACAGGAACGAGACTTGAACCCTGACTAAACAGATCCAATATCTATTCAGAAGAAGAAGAAGACATTACACTTATGTAACATTCACCAATTCCAGTCCATCCACAATCCACATATGCTGCGACATGTAGAAAATCCGATGTTTGTCACGATGTGAGATTTGTGATATTAAAAGATACTACTAAAAATGCTTCCTTTTAAATTTTTATGTGCAAAAGGGAGTCGTGGACCAAATCGTTTAACAATCACAGTTAAAGATAGGCATATTACTACACAGGAACCCCGCATTATTTGCGAAGCGGCCGGTAAAGAATTGTATGAACGCGTGCATGATTCTTCCTTTACTCCTGTATACGTAATACGTATTGTTATTAGAGATACCAACTGGATGATCTTTACTCTGCACGAACACGATCTTCCTTCTGCACGACCATCACACCAGCGCGTGCTGCGTGCTTGACTTAAACACACTCTAATACGACTACACTCATCTATATACAGGAAATTTATATAAAATGACTCGTACAGTATCAAAAAGAGCAATCTGTCGATTTTTCGGAAGTTGAGTTGATAACATGACAATGTTCCTGTTCTGAAACGAAACATTTTAAGATATTAACATGGCAACAAAAGCAGCCAAAACCCATATTTTTTTTATACAAAAAGTGACATGTTTGAGTGTAAGATGAGCATGCTGGACTTACGACCAGCCATCGGTTGGTCTTTATAATCGATGATCTTTGCGGTCAGTCTGAGACGGCTTGTGAATTGGTGGATCCATGAAGAATCCTTGCTTCACAGCCGTGGGGTTTAGGTTCGAATCCCTCCAAAGCTTTGCCAGCTGATAGCATCAACAACAGCTGTCTGTAGGCGACAGACGTCTGGGCAGGCCTGCAATGACCATCCAGAGGCTATACACATCAGAGCTGCGCCAGGCTGGAATGACATGGGAACAGGCAACGGAGTTGGCCCAGGACAGAAAAGCCTGGAAAAACTGGTTGACGACCACATGCTCCACATAGGGAGCGGACGTGGATATGTACGTATGTATCTAGACAAACCCAGTCGTACTAAGCAAAATGTCTTCTTTCTCTACTGTCATTGTATATTTTTCGCTAGGGATCCTGTTGAATAATTTTGACACTAGGTGAATATCAAATTTTCGAATAGAACCCTGATGATCCAAACTCTGGCTTTTTACTCATTTATTTAAAAATATCAGTGTATAATAAAATTACTATCTTCCAAATAATACAATGAAATGATAAAAAAAAACAGACAACTCGGGATCAGCCACAGAATGTGCTGGCAGCTGGTACAATCAAACAGCAAAAAATATGTTTATAACATTAGCAATTTAGACGATTGCATAGATTTAAAAATGCAATCAACACAACTATATTAAGTAATAAATGAAATAAAATGAAAAATAATTACCCCAGTATTGTCCCCTGTTTGATAGACTTTTTTAATGCCTGTACGATATAATGTTTATATTGATTACATAGATAGAGCTGGCCTAGGACAGGTACGTTTCTATCCCATAAAACTTAAACGTATTTGATCTGAGGTCAGGCTTATAAACAAGGGTTTCATGATGAGATTGGTATTATTATTAACCCAACCAAGAGCACGACTCATGACGGTACAGTACTGCAGTATAGGAACAGTAGGGTGGGACCATGTAACTTTTATTTCGAATTCTCACAGGAATTGGGTCTGAAAAGTTGGGTATATTCGAATACCGATTAGCCCATTATGTATGTACGTACTCGTATGTAGTACGAGTTAGCCCATGTATGTAGAAACTCCTAATTGGAGGGTTGACCGGATTATTTCGTTTAATTTATGTTCTGTAAATATTTTGTCAACTGTCTGTTAGTGTATCTTCTAATGAATAAGTAAGTAAATAAAATAACAATAAAAATAGCGATAACTTAAAAAATAGTAAAAAAATGACCGATACTACTTTTGCCCATCTACCAGAGATCATAGTTTTCAAAATAATTTAATTGATTCGTCTTACTGGCCTATTTCTTATCATATGAATATATGTGATTATTTTTGGTGATTTTTTTTTTTTGACAATTTAACATCCTGCTGCAGTCAGAAAGCGAAGGACATTTCAGCTATTGAATGGGAATTTTTAACTGATCAACGTGCCATCAGATTTTTTAAAAATATTCTTTAAGTAAACATCACAATACGATAGAGATAGTTTGGAAAATGATAATAAATTAACATTCTAATAATTTCATTTTCCTAGCATCTAATAATATTAGGCTAAAAGAAGGTACTATCGAATCTGAAAATTTAAAAGGCAATTCTAAAATAAATATGACTCCGCCACTTATGAGACCCCTGCGCTGAGATGTCTTTAAAAATAATTCTCCTTACATTGACGGCCCAGCCTAAGGTACAGTATAGTACTCTGGTATTGCACTAGTTACTACTAATAGTTAGGTGACTAGATGTTATTATTAGCCATAGCAAACTCACAGATCTCAACTTGAGCACCGAACTTCAGTGACGTGCTGATCTAGATGCAGGGAGCCTAGGTTAATAAAAGTCGTATGGTTTGCATGCGTAGAAACACCAGAGTACTATATGTGATTGAACCGACTGACCATCTTTGACTCAAATTACCAAGAGATGAAAGAGTATGCATACTGACTACTGACATTTCAAAAATTTCTAAAAACAGGAGACCTTTAGCTCTCGACAACTGTTACTAAATATGCTTTGGAAAAAAATAGAGTAGATACATTGAACCTTTATCTAGGGAATAACCGTATTTTTTTAAAGGTTTTTTTATAAAATACCAGCTTGTCTGGTTGGCGTTCTGGGTTCCATTCCTGGCCGCGGCACATGGATGGACTGGAATTGATGAATATTACTTAAGTGTAAAGTGATCACATGAAGCCAGTCGACGATCAGCCATAAGCCTGATATAACTACTTGTTATATTCAACTGCGACGCGTAGAAAATTCTGAAGTTTATTTATTAATTTATTGGGGACACACACAGAAAGTTAACAAACATACATAATGACATACACAAAATATATAATTCACGTTAACCTCCCAATTAAGAGTGTCCACAGCATGTTCAGTTCTCACAAAACATAAATTATGATTTTCTAAAATAATACTCATTATTGTTACGTCCCTGCTATTAGGTTTGTTGATAAATAAGTATATACTGTAGTAGTTTTCATAGTAAACCTACAATTGGGTGATTTCTGTCTGAAGATAATACGTGCTCTATTGCTTCCTGATAATTTTCTTTCTACTGTACTTCGTAGGTATTCTTTATTCCAATGTAACCTTTATTATATTTAATTTATTAATTACACTTTTGGTGGACAAAATACAGAATGAAGGAGTAAATATTATAACATTTGTTCACTAGGGCGAGCTTTTCTCAATACTGAGATCTCTGCCAGCAAACCATAAAACCTTATATATTAACATTGTTTTTTTTTTCTATAAAAAAATGAATCTAAGTTTATCGAAATAAACCCAAACACATATTTTTACACTTCACAGAAAGCTTAAAAGCTTGTGTTGTGACGTGGAGTAATTCGGGGATTAAACCCGCGCCCACTGGATTAACAGTCGAGCGCGTTATCAACCAGTCTACTGACCACCTCTTTTTACCCAACCTATTATATTTTTTATTTTATTTTACCTTACCTATTATATTATATAAACGAAAAAAGTTGCAATTCAACAGAATGGGATAGATACTTCTACTGTCTGTTTTCTTTCAAAAGTCTCACGGAGACAAACTTGGTTTAGTGTTGCTTGATGTAATAATAAGAGATGGGTACATTTTTTCACTACGTTCAAATTCTATTTCAGAACTGTTGTTTAAAGAAACTAACCAATTTTTGGATTGTTAGAATAAACTAGCAACTTTTTTTTCAAACTTGTGACGGCGGCTTACAGGGATTATCGGAGTTTTTTTTCTTTTTCTAACTCACAAAACTCTCTTGCCTTCAAAATGATTTCTCTAGCGCCGCTCTGTAATATTTTTAGCATTGTAGGTTACTTGTAGAAGATACACAATATACAATGTCAAAATATTGCGGACCTTTGCCTACCCCACAAGGGACGCTGGGTGAGGAAATAGATCGACCAATCTACATTATTTCCAACTAGTTTTCAAAAATTTCCCGCAGTTTCGCATTCAATTTTCATCTTCAGACTTCACACAGAGAGAAAAAGGTCGTGCTAAATGTTTAAAACATTCTGCTATGAAATCTACACATTGTATCATCAAATACTCTACGCCTATACTACAAGGCGTGTATATAACCGAGTACTAAACATCACCCAACCTATAAAACTATTCAGATGAATTTTCCCATCAATGCAAATTGATCAATCACGCAAAAAAATATCTATATAACTGCTTCCAACCAACAATACCTACTAATTGCTTTCATCCGACATTATAGTGTGTACCTGCGGCCTTTTGACATTTGAAACGATTATGGGGAAACCAGTAAATACAGTGTATAGTTCTCAAAATAAACTCAATATTCTCTTTTATCAAAATTAAGGGATGGATGGCAATCCTTATTGCTGAAAATGATGTCTTACGGTAGTTTTACGATCGTTAGACTTTTGCAAGCCACTCGAAAGAATATTAAAAAAACACAGTGTAGGGCAATCTTATTACAACCCAGTGTAAAGATATCTACTAGAAATTTATTCTCATTGTGAAATTTGACGTTGCTCAATTTAAGAATAAATAAAATAAATATATATGTGATAAAATAAATTAAAATACTTATAAAAAAGTAAGTAGATGACCTCACAACTAATACTTTCACACCCATTCACAACAAAATTTATTTATTTATTCTTAAAGTGAACAAAGTATATTATACAAAAAAGTGGACATACATACAACAGATTGTTCAGCATGGTTCATTTTGGCGAACTTATTCAAAAGCTGCGATTTATTTTATTTAA
This sequence comes from Ceraclea dissimilis, assembly GCA_963576895.1. NCBI lineage: Eukaryota > Metazoa > Arthropoda > Insecta > Trichoptera > Leptoceridae > Ceraclea > Ceraclea dissimilis. Next base: position 16,552,143 of record OY756370.1, read on the forward strand.
CCCCAATTTATCAATCGTTTTGCACTTCTAGATGCAAAATCGATAGATTTAAGTCAACAGCTCACTCCACAGATCTCATCAACTATTGAGTTGCGATTGCGAACCTGTATATTTTTTGCAATTGCAACAGTCTCTGGTAGTTACAGAATAGTCCGATTTAATAATACATCAAAAGCTACATATTGTCCGAGCGCATCTGACCTCATTCCATCTCATTCCCTCGCATTCATTACACCATCAGAGTGAGAGAGATGAAGATGCATAATATGCATTATTATAAAAGCGAGTACAGTAAGATACGAATGAAGATGTACGCTAAAAGAGCAAAAAGGTAAGAATAGTCTTAAGAGTATGCATACTGACATTTCAAAAATGTATAAAAAACGGGAGACCTTATATCTCGACAACCGTTACTAAATATGCTTTGGAACAAAATAGAGTAGATGCATTGAACCTTTATCTAGGGAATAACCGTAAAAGATTTGTTATATCTTGTATTATATTATATATATGTTATATTTGTTATATCTCAAAAAAAAAATTGAAAAACACCTCTGGTATTTTTTCCGAAAGACGGAAACTCGTTTCCCGAAAGTCGCGGAGTAAAATTTTTTTTGTACTTGCATGTGGTGGTCGGTAGCCTGGTTGGTAATGCGCTCGACTGTTAATCCAGTGGGCGCGGGTTCAATCCCCGAGCTTTTAAGCTTTCTGTGAAGTGCACAAAGATGTAGATATTTGGGTTTATTTCGATAAACCCAGATTCATTTTTATATAAAAAAAAAAGAATGTTATGCATATTATCATATGCATTAAAATCTAGGGAATAACCGTAAAAAATTTTTGATAGACGCCAAATTAACCCCAAAAAATGTAAAAAACGCTTTTTTAACCATTTTATCATGCGATTGTCACGCGATTTTGAACCTTTCAATGCCGTAGGAAAAGACTGTGACGTCGTTCTTGGTGCCAAGCTCTTAATATTTAGCGGCGGACGCGTGCGTCGTGTCTCCATTGTTTGGTGCCTTACTGTATTATAGATATGCTGCACTATTCTGTATCTACTTGCGTTTAATATCAATGAGGCAATGCCTAAAATGCTAATGTCTTAAACTAAAAAAAAACTGAAATCTTGATTATTTCGAGATATCTCCCCAACATGAGTAAAATATTGATATTTTTAATACACTCCTGGAGGTATCTCGAAATATTATAAAAATAAGGAAAAATAACTGAATCGCTCGTATAAACGAGTGGATGTGAGTTAAAAAGAAGAAGAATTTCTTCATGTTTTTTTTAAGGATCTGGGATTGTATACTTTGTTTAAGTAATTTTAGTGAAGGTTTTTTACATACAATCCCATTTCAGAGCATGAATATCATAATGTATGTGGCCAGCCTTAGGTTTTCCCCGTGATCACCCTTTACGTCTTCTTTCTCTTGTATTAGATCCGGGGATCTGTTTCTTGCACAGATGTCTCCTAGGACAGCGAACTCCAACTATCTCGCCACCTCTTTCCTGGTCTTCCTGGTTGGCGGTTGCCTTCTGGGATGTTATTAGCCACCACGTGTGGAAGTCTGTTATTATCCATTCTCTCCACATGGTCGCGCCAGAAACTCCTTCTTTTCCTGCCCCATCTTACGATGTCTTCCGTGTTGCAGACTTCACATATAACCGTATTCCTGATTCTGTCCCTCAGCGTCTTTCCCAGAATAGCGCGTAGTGTTCTCATTTCCGAAGTTCTAAGCAGTGCTTTTGTTCTGGTAGTGTCGGCCCTTGATTCGATTCCATATGTCATGGGGTTAATACGGGGTTAATATGGGGTTAACTGGAAGATGGGGTTAACTGGAAGAAATCGCAGTTCTGCGATAAGTTCGCCCTAGTGAACAACGTTTTATAATCTGTACTATGTCCATTTTGTATATTTATATGTGTTTTTTGTTTACTTTAAATTTAAATAAATAAATAAATAAATCATTGGCCGGACACAGGTTTTGTAAATTCGCACTTTGCTTTCCACACACAAGTCTTGCTTTAGTGGGAGAATATTAATGAAATCTTATTGTATGTATTAGTTATAAGAAACATTGTACCACTATATTATGCTTCATGAATAAATAAATTGAAATTGAAAAAAATTGAAAAATTGAAATATGCTTTTCGTCTTTAAGAACCTTCTGATCACTCTTTAACATTAGTATGTTATAGAAGTGAGTATTGGTAGGCTAAGGTATTGTTCCACAAGGAAGTACCTCATACTATATGTGGATACAGTATAGGTACATGAAGTATGGAATATGCAAGAGTATGTATGGTATACAGTACTATGGCATCATGGTACACAGATTACATATAAATAGATGGGACGCGGAGAACAATGCATTGCACCCACCTCCCACGCATCTTATATCCTCGGGCATCCCTTACAACACTCCTTCTCAAACTGTATCACATCAATTTATTCATTACGATACTGAAGTTTTTGTGTTAACAAATTAGGCAACAAAATAAAATTTATTATAGGAGGAACGTTTTCACTAGGTTACACTACTCTTATTAGTATGTATATTGTTTTTTTTTTTCGTGTTTTTTTTTTTATTGTTTTGAATCGAAACTTGTTCTGTAATGCCGAAGAGTGTAATATTTTACTTTAATAAATAAAAAACTATTTTTTATTTTATTTGTAAAACTAGTTCTTAGATCCAAAATTAGTTCATTTGCAACTAAGCCACCATATATTTTAGTCCTCCTGTCATCATTCATACTCTCAACATGCTAAAATTCTATTCAAAATCTATCTAAATTCTAAAATCATCTAGGCTTATTCACTTTATTCTACTCACTACGCCGGCTTACTTCTCAAGTACTAGAAAATAATATATTCTTTAATTACCTTCGTAAAAAACGAATGATAGCGCCGTAGGCGATAATTTTTAGTGGAAGGGAGTGAAAAAAAACGTGTTTTAGGTTGGCATTAAAATTATTGTGAACAAAAAACGCGATAAAAAAAACGCCGAAGGCGATTTTTTTTTTTTTTTTGCTTAATGTGTAAAGTGATGAAACTGGATTTTTTCAATAATAAATGGCAAATTATTGTTTTAAAATTCGGGAGGGGGGGCTCGCCCCCCCTATGTACGCCCTTGATATGCTTTATAAACAAATAAAGTAGATACATTGAACCTTCCTCTAGTGAATTGCTCTAACAGATATTCCATGTATTGCTCTAACAGATATTCCATGTACTCCTGAAAAATATGAAATATAGAATGATGATGAACTTTTTAAAAATATTAATACATAGAATAAAAGTTTGAGAACATATGGACCGTTGCACAGGAAAAAAAGAGTAGTGAAAGATGAGTGCGTAGGCTTTACTATATACTCGTAAGATAATCTTACTCAGCATCTCATATTGAGTGAGGCTTCACGGAGACTTCACGACGCGACGTAGAGAAGACGGTAAAGATAGGTTAGGAACCTACCTCCTATTATAATAAGCATCGGTACGTATCTACCTACCCGCTATATCTACCTACCCAATACACAGAATCGTACTAGCTGCATGCCCTATGCACTATTCTTCGCGAAGTTGAATACGTCTACTTGTATATTTAGAAAATTGTTCAATCGTTTATATATTTATAAAGATTTGAACCCTGAAAGTTGAATAGGTTAGAGGCATTCGGGATGTGGTTGCACAGGAGAATGCTACCATGGACAGATTTTGTCAGTACTTACTTACTTACTTTACTTTACGTGTCCGGGTGGGTCATACCCTGCCACTCCAATATGCGGCGACATACATCGCCTTGTCATTCCCTAGAATCAGGTCCCCAGGGGTGCAGCTCTCTCTCATCAGGTGACATATTAGTAGGTGGCTGTCGTCCTGGGTCGCTCCGCAGTCACAGAGGATGTTATCATCAGGTAGGTACCCCCAACGTTGGAGATTATTTTTACAACGCGTAACACCCACTCTTAGTCTGTTGAGGGTGATCCATAAGGACTAAGGTAGATGCTCGCCAGTAATTTTGTCAGTAATTCAAAGGTTTTGAGGAGAGCCAACTGCAGTACACAACTGCTGAAAGATGTTAAGGTCCGTAAGATCTCATATCTGGGTCGCATTCTGCGTGGAGATAAGTACAGTATACTCCAACTAATATACTCTGAGGCGGCAGTCTTTCAAGCGGAAGGTGCCAGGTTCAAACCCCGGCGCTGGCGATGTATTCCACACTTTGTGATTCAGTGTTCTAGCCTTGTGCAAGCTGTGCAGGAAAGTATTTGGGTTTGTGTATGAAAGCCCAGATCCTTTTAAAAGAAAAAAATATATTACATCTTTAGCGCCAGGATACAGTTACCTAAATCCGGACAACGGCAGGGAGTTGAACTTATTGCATCATTGTTATTACCAATATCTAGGAAGGCCCATAAACTGTCTCCTCTTCTATATTCTTGCATAGGCTAGCACATATTATTATTATTATTATCATTGATTGTTATTATTATTATTATTGAATGGCTAGGTGTTGTTATTATGCGGTATTAAAATATTGTTGCATATAACATTGTTATATTCAACCCAGGACTGTATGGTTCTGTAAGATCCTACGCTCATCTCTTTACGTTCTGCTATAATAATTTTATGTATCTGCTAATTCTGTAGTGCCTGGATTAGCCCGGGTAATTAAATAGATAAATATACTTACATACAAACGCGTCTGTAACAGCTGGATGCCTAAGAAATGTCGTGTGGAAAAATAAACATATGCGCATAGACAGTAAGGTTCGCATATACAAAACGAAAAATGTGTTAGACCTATAATGACATACAGTGTGGAAACAAGAGCAGACACAACGAGAACGAAAAATCTTCTTCGGGTAGCCGAGATGAAAACTCTCAGATCCATAGCCGGTAGAACAATCAGAGACAGAATTAGAAACTCTGTCATAAGGGAAACGTGCGAAACTGAGGATGTTGTGCGGTGGAGCCGGAAGAGGAGGCGGTTCTAGCGACACCATGTTAATAGGATGGACGGAACAAGACTCTCCCACGTTGCTGCAAATGAAATCCCCATAGGTCAAAGGCTGCCAGGAAGACCACCAAAAAGATGGAGAGATAGCTGGTCTCCCCCATCCCAAGACGGAGCACCAAACGCCGAAACAAACAGATTCCAGATCTAACTTAAGCGGAAGAAGAAGAAGACATACAAACAACCTGACAAATTATTAAAATATGTCTACACAAATATACCGCTCTTTGAAATTTTCTTAGTCTTAGGAGTCAGTTGCCTGAAATGCATTTTAATGCAAAAAAAACTGTTTTGTGGAATAGAACCCTAACTATGTTTAGGCAGGGCCGTCTCTTCCATTAGCCACAGTGGGCACTTGCCCAGGGCCCCGCCATCCAAGGGGATCCCAAACTTCTGCGAGATCACAATTGATAACCAATAAATGTATTTTTTCCGAAAATCAAACAATAAATTACTGACTATAAATATATACCTATAGATAATGGATTTTGGTAACGGTGAAACCCGTGTCACAATAGACCTACTCTGGTCGCAGTGACGCAGGGGATATGCGGTCCCCTGACCTAACAAGAAAAAAAAACGCTGAAACCCCAGAGTCAACGGCACATCCCTCCCCACCCCCCTCCCGCAAAACGTTCACTATTTTCAACAATTTATTTTTGAAAGATTACAGACCAGAGCTAAACAATTACACAATTACAATTAATATGATATTAATACGTCATAGCAAAGAAGTAAACACTAAACAGTGATTAAGGTGAGCTTATCTCTAATCAGCCATTCTCACAACAGTAACAACTCAATAGTAATAACAGTAACCAGTTTCTTATCAGTCAATATTTTCTACTTTGTTAGCACTCGGTCTTACACACAATACACATATTATGTATTCTTGCGTATTCACTTACTTTCGTGGTTGGCAAAGCCCAGAAAAAAATAATTTCAATATAATATTATGTATTTATATAAAAATATCTAGGTACAATATTGAGATTGATTTGAGATAACCGGATTTATCTGCATTGCACAGACAAAAAATAGGTTGCAAATGTTGCGTCAACTCCTCAGCAGATGGCGTTAGCATCAGAAACATTGGGTCAATGTGAAATAGTTTCCATGCCGTAGCATATATACAACTTCCAAAAATTTCACGATTGACAGAAGGATGTGGTGGAATGGGTGAACGTTGCCCTGGGCATAAAGTGATCACATAAGCCAGCCAAAGTCGACTCGTAAGCATCGATACACTCATCCTGCTTCCTTCCCAAGGGAGCCTCTCGAGTCTGTTGAGGAAAAAACTGTAAATACACTCTAATAATTTGGGGTTAGCTGGCAGAGATCGCAGTATTAGGATAGCTCGCCCTAGTGAAAAAATGTTGTAATTTATATTTGTAATGTTAACATATCTCTGTATTTTGTTCACCAAAATTGTAAATAAATAAATAATTAGTTACTTATGTCCATTTTAACTGTTTATATAAAAACGGTTTCTAGGAAACCTATCGTGAAATGGGTCACTCCTGCCCAAGATTTCTCAGAAGAACTACTTACTAAAAATACATATATTTTTGCGCGTAGTAGTTCACCTGTATAAATAAAAAGAATGTTTTTTTTTTTATTTCATAATTTTTGATCAATTTCATTGGTTCGTTACAGATAGGGTTGCCAACCGTACTATATATAATATATAAGTACATATCAAAGAGATTACATATTAAGTACTAGAGATCTGATTCTATGTACTTTCAATAGAACGGAAGTGTAGCAATTTCACGCTCGGCACTTTTTGGTATTTTAGAGTCGCAAACCTCACACTATTAACAAGATATCAATAATAAAAACTAAAACATCTTTAAAACTATCGTTTTAGTCCTAAAAAAGTTAAAACTAATACAGTTTTTAACTATGAGAGCAAAATTTAGAAACCGTTACCCAAAAACTGTCAAAATTTTCCATACGATTTGACAGTTTGTGGGCACCAGTTTTGTTACACTTCTAGTATTGAGTACGCTGTCTAGGTAGTACTTAATATATTATGTCGCTGGTACATATAGTATTGTACTATAAAAATCAGGTCTGCGTTTTTCATATATTTCTACATTTCCAATGTGTTACGAGTATTAATGAAAGCTACAAGATTCACCACTTCAGCCATTTTTGTAAAAAATTCGCCTGCGATGCTATATTCGTTTGGTGCATTTTTTTTTATATAAAAAACATTTTTCATCACTATTATTGTATGAAGCATTGTTAACAATTTTCAATTTAAAATATTTACATTACAACCTTCTTTACACAATCGCACAGAAATATTTCGCCTGCGGCGCTATTTGTCCCTTTATTCTGCCACATGAATAGCGCCCTCAAAATCCTGGATGTCTTAATCCGCCACTGAAAATACTTATTTTTTTTTGGAGTGTGTTTTATTTTTTATAACTTTATTTGAAAAACATTGTGTTTTACCGAAATAGTGTTGGCAACCGTAGATACAGATAGTGTTCTCAGAACCAATTCGATTCTTGAAATTTTGCTATCAATTGTTGTCCCTAAGTAGGTCACATAAGCAGCAGTTAAAAATAACTTATTTCATTCAGGTATATTAATAACTGGGTATATCTACTCAATATTAGACATATTTTTACTATTTTATTTTTCTAGGAATCATTGATAAGACCAATAAATATAGAAAAAAACTATGAAAAAGTAACACGCAGTTTTAAAATGTCTTGGCATGTAAACAAATTATAGGTATCAAATGATATAGAGCGTAGGATGGAGTGTGGTCTGGTTTAATGTGATCACTTTACATTTAAGTACTTAACATTCATCATAATATGGTGATCAGTCAAAAGCCAGATGGACAGTTCATCCTGTGCTGTATATCTGTTGAGATCTCCGCTATCTCCGCTATTCTTCATTTAAAAAGTTGGTGAAATCCGGCATAAGTATATTTAAAACAATACCATATTTAATACAACAATAATTTTCAATTCCCGCACGAGCCTTAAAGGCTAGACATAGTAAATCTATGAAATATCTCCCGAGACAGGTTGGTAAGGTTTGTCCGAGTGGTTGATATCCCGTACCCTGGGGCAGTCCATTGCTAGACTTTCCGTTGCTTTACGAGGGCCGAGTATAAAGTTGACAGCTGGTGCACGCCTCGGTACAATATGAGTATTATACAATATTACTATACTTTACGACCTCCTCAAGTTCCTTTTTATCAATTATTTGAATCGTGATTTTGCGTTACATTGACGCATATTATAATACTAGCTGTTACCCGCGAAAAATCACGTTTTATTTATGACTTGTTTAACCCGCTAAAAATAAATGACGTATCATGTGTAAAATTATTTATCCAATATTTATTTTTTGATAATTCACAGCCTGTAGACGGTGGATTAAGACAACCAGGCCCCCCCACCCGTACGTTTAAAATTTTAATGGATTTTTAAAAATTTTACGTTATTATTGCAAATACGTGAATTACTATGTACATTATAAGTTTTTTTTACATGTTGTGTAAAGGACCTCACTTTAGGGCCTCCAAATATCGGGAACATACATTATATTAAACAAACAGTTACTCCCCCCTTTGAACCACTCCAGGGCCCACCAGTTGGGAGCCCGTGGTCTAGACACACTACTTTTGTAAGTTTGACAGTAACAAAATGTTCTTGTGTCATTTCATTATATTTACATTCATTACATTTCAGAACTTTTTCAGAAAAGAGTTTCTTCACCTGTTTGGAATGTTGTAAAAACACGTACGTAAAAATAGTATGGAATGTTCATTGTTATGTAAATCCCCAGATTTTTGTCCTAAACAGTGACAACCTCTCTTATTACTTTTCTTAAGTTTTGAATGTTATTCATGTTCTTTCAATTGTAATGAAATTTTAATCTTATTTCTATGGTATTATCAAACTTCAGGTACGAAGCCACGAAGGTGGTGCGAAGCTACCTAAGAACACGATTCCCATCGATTTACCTTTCGGATAAAATGATAGGTATTATAGTGTCTAAACTAACGTAATCACATAAGAAATGTTAGTCCCGGCTTCCCTTCTGCAGAAATCCACCCTTCGCCACTGCTAAGCACCAACCTATATTTTTCAGATATCTACCTACACCTACTTACATTAAACCTTTGGCTAGGTACCTACGTAAATAGATTTATAGAGATCAGTACACAGGCCCACCTTTGTCCTGTAACTATCATTTTGTGATCTGGCTGACTTCAAACAGTTCACAAGCAGTCAGTAGGAAGGAACCATAGTCAGTAGGTATACCTACCTCGGTTACGTGATAAAATCACACAGGAAAAAATAACACTGGAATAAATATCACATGCAAAAAATAAGAAGAAATAACTCATTTTTATTTTTGTTCATAATTAGGTACCAGCACTACCTATACGATTTGGTTGTCAAATATAATTTTTATAACGCTAGATTAGATCATTAAATTAAACTACTTATATGTATAATACAGTGGCGGGGCTAGGGTTTTCGCGTCAGGTAAGCCCACGTATATAAAAAAAGAAAATTTAAAAAATACATGTGTAATGAAAAAAAAATGTATGACTAAAAATTTTCGGAATTTCCTCCGGTAACTGCGGGTAAACGGCTAGTCTTATGAAAAAATGTAGCGAACCTTTTTTGTAGAGAATTTATAAACGATTATTTTTGTCATTGACGGTTTTCTTCTATCTCTTACCGTTTTTCTAAAAATTGAGAAAAACCGCACAGAGGGGGGTGGGGACGGTTGGGGGGACGCGTCTGATGGGGGTTCGGGCACTCGATATTCTGAAACACCCTACCCCAATGTATCATTCAGCGCAGGTTTCAAAAAATTATAAATACTTCTGACTTAGAACTGCATAATGACTGAACTATTCGAAATGACCGAACTATTAGTAACTTAAAGAGTTAGGTATTGATAAGTTTGATATTGGTTTTGGCGAAATAATAATATTTATTTATTTATTCTTTAAAAAAACAATGAAATGAACATAGTACAGATTACAAAGAATTGTTCACTGGGGCGAACTTATCGCAGAACTGCGATCTCTTCCAGTTAACCCCAATATCATTATTTTTAGTAAATGTTAGTATTTTCCTCTTACCTCTAATCGCTAAAACACCAATACACTTTATTTCTTCGCACCTGATAATAAAACACTCACCCATTTTATTAAAACAACATCTAATAATATTTTTAACCTCAAAAAGTTAAACAATCGAAAAACCATTTGAACATTTACCGCATAAAGTTTGTTTTGACATTCAAATGCAAAGATAAAGCATATTAGAATAGCATGATTAATATGTGAAAATATTTTTATGTTGGTACGTCTACAATTTGCAATAATATGCAGAATAAGCCCGGCTTATGAATTCATACAAAATTTTGACAGGAGCCTATACATACTTATGTTAATGGTATGTATGTTACTAGTATCATAATAATGAGAGTGAAAAGGTAAGGGAGACAAGCCCAAATGATAATAGTGGGATAGAGTAAGATGGCTGTATTATTGTGTGACTGTAGTTTACGTGTTTTTCGCGGGTTCTCGGCATTAGGATGCGTGAACTAGCGCCATCTAACGATAATTAATACATCTTCGGTATTGAACCGCGCGATATTTAAATGAACGGGTACCATCGGAAAACGCTTTTTATAATATTTCGGAGATTTATTTCTTATTTCCACCGGGTAAGCCCGGCTTTTGAGCATGTATGGTAGCTCCGCCACTGGTATAATATCATTTATAGTATCTAAAAATCATTTATAAATTTTGAATAAAAGTGTGTTTTTTATTCTTGTGACATTTTTTCATGTGAAATTTCTTCCATGTGAGATTTTTCCCGTGAAATTTTTCCTGTGTTATTTTTTTCCCGTGTTAGTTTTTCTTGTGTTATTTATTCCCGTGTTATTTTCTCCTGACACCACCTGCCTCACCGTAGCTAAGATTGTAATAAAATAGAGACAGCTGCTAGTAGTATGGGCCGTGCAGTATCGCGCGGCAATAGTGAAATGCGAAGGATGGTTGGAAGAAACGTGATAAGTAGGTACCTCTCTAACTATTATTCAGGTATTAGAGGATTCAGTAAGGCGTGCACTAGGAGATTACCGTATAATTTTAGTAAAGCATTTTTAAATAAATAAAAAAAACATTTTTTTACCTAGAAACCTTAAATAAATAGGTAATAAATAAATACATAAATCCTTATTAGCAAAAAAATATGCATAGTTTCACAAAACAAGACAATTTAGTAGTGTGCCAAAAGGCGGACTTATTGCAAAACAATGGCTTACAGTCAAAGCTTTTGTCGTGAGGTGCGTTAAAATACAGGTTTTTTTATAGAGTAGTACTTTCTTTCTGCATTTTTTTTTAAACCTACTCGTAAAAAATCTCGGAGGGTTAAACATGTTCTAAACACGTTTTTATTAAACCTGATGTTGAAAACGAGTGACATCTGACGAAATTGAGTATTTTTGATTTTTTTATTCGTTGAACATTTATCTTGGGATAACCAACCGCTATCTTTTGTGAATTATCTATACTCTCACTATTTTTTTTAAGTGCGCCCCATTTTTAGTACATGAAAAAATAAGCATAAAACTTTTTTTATTTTTTAATTAAAATATGAAAATGTCACTAAATGAGTAATGTAACCTACCCTAAAATAAAGTAAAAATCCTCTTGATTCCGGAGTGACAACCTCTCATTCCTAGTTACACATCCTATTGTTATACCGTTTTCAATGTATACTGTTATATCTACATTTTTACAAATTATTTTCTCTTCAATTAGAGAATAAACTTAGTGGGTATGATCAAGACAGATGGGTGAATGACGTAAACTCGATAGCGGGAGGACAGTGGGTGCGAAAGGCGAGCAACAGAAAGGAGTGGAAACGGTTTGGAAGAGGCCTGTATCCAGCAGTCAATTGAAGAAATCAAGGCTGAAGAACAAGAAGAAAAATACCCAGAAAGCTATAGACACTTTGTTTACCAGAAGATTGAAATAATGAATATTAACACTTAAGGGCATGGCACCAGGAATGACGTCACAGTCTTTTTCCACGGCATTAAGGTTCAAAATCGCGTGACAATCGCATGATAAAATGGTAAAAATAGCGTTTTTTCCATTTTTTGGGGTTAATTTTGCGTCTATCAAAAAACTTTTACGGTTATTCCCTAGATTTTAATGCATATTATCAGTACAAGAAAAAAATTAACTCCGCGACTTTCGGGAAACGAGTGTCCGTCTTTCGGAAAAAAGGTCAGAGGTGTTTTTAAATTATTTTTTTGAGAAATCTATACAAGATAAAAAAAATCTTTTACGGTTATTCCCTAGATAAAGGTTCAATGCATCTACCCTATTTTGTTCCACAGCAAATTTAGTAACGGTTGTCGAGATAGAAGGTCTCCCGTTTTTAGAAATTTTTGAAATGTCGGTATGCACACTCTTAAAACAATTTATTTATTTAAGGGGGACACACACAGAAAGTTAACAAACATACATAATGACATACACAAAATATAATTCACGTTAACCTCCTAATTAGGAGTGTCCACAGGACGCACGCATTTATTGTATTCTCAACATGAACTAAATAGGTACTTTATAAGGAAGGACTTACGACATACAGATATTAGTTTCATTTTGCAAGAAAATCTTCACGTACCCACCATTGCTTTTTTTACGTCTAATTGAAATTTTACGAACACTTGGCTCTTATAGGACACATCTTCGTAAAAACATCGGGAAATAAAATAAGAAATAACTTATGTTAAAAGCGATTTACAATGCTACACTTTGGTGTGGTCACGTTTGTGAACTTTACAAACATTATTATTATACAGGTATTCCGAGTTCAGCAGAAAGACAGTTTGTTGTGGTGATCTATAATGTGGTATTACGTATGGAGATGTATGGAATACTCTGGATGAATCACGCAGCTGCGATCAGGGGCGCTATTAGCAGGTTAGCGGCCACCGCGAGGGGTCACAGGTTACACGCTCATGCAGGGATACTCAACTGTTGAAGAAAAGTAAAAATGGTCACTTATTAATTATTTATTTATTTATTTATTATTTAAGTGAACAAAGTAGTACATATAAAAAATTTAAATGATGCAGATTATAAAGCATTGTTCACTAGGGCGAACTTATCGAAGAATTTAAACCAGTTAACCCCTGGAAAAAAAAGAAAAATATAAAAATGTATAAATATATAAGTACATTGTACCTACAATCTACATACAAAATTATTTGTAAAATAGAAGAACAAAAAATAAGAAACAGGATCCATACTACTACACATGTAAAGAAAAGAAAAAAGTATCACTGCGATAAGCTCGCCCTAGTGAACAAATGTTATGACTTATGTTACTAATGTTAACATATCTCTGTATTTTGTTTACCTAAAGTGTAAATAAATAATATTAGTATATAAATTATCAAAGTGATGTTGGATTCCAGTTTTCTAACCTAAAAATTACAGGACCCTCGAAAAGATATCGAAAAAAGAGTGGGAGTTAATTCTACAACCAGGAGATCCCAGGGGACACAGTAGGTTGAATTCGGTAACTAATTTAAGTGTGACTAATTAAAATAAGGCGTTCTTTTTTAAAATTATTTCAGCGAAAAAAAATAGCTGTTGCTTATTTTAGTTCGAAAAGTTTTTTTTATTTATATATTTACACTTTACGTGAACAATACCTAGATGCTAAAGTGTTTGTTCACCAGGGTGAGCATATAGTGCTGCAATCTCTGCCAACTAACCCAAGCTACAGAATTGGACCTAGTATCCTACAATTTCCTTTTGGTAAGTCAAAAAAAGCCAAAATCTTCAAAAATGACGAACTTCACATAAAATTTAATAATAACTTTAATTGGCTTTACATTGTAAAAAATATTATTTACAAAATTACATATTTTATACAAATTACTTGACTAAATTACATATTTTATACAAATGACTTGACTAAATTGTATAATTATGTGTAAATTGTATGATATTACTAAATATCCGTGTTTCATTAGCGCCAAATACTCACTGCCTGCGGCGTCATACTAATTGAACCTTTCTGAATATAAATTAACGAACTAAAGACTGTAATTTGAGCTTTCGGTTAACGATTCAAAACTTAAATTATAATTTTTGATGAATTCTTTTAAATTACATCCACGATACGTAAGTATTTTAACAAATCTAGGAGACAAGATTATTTTGAAAATCACAATTTTATATTTTTGTGAGACCATCGTAATTTTCTACATGTCGTGATTTATGGGTTGGCTGGCAGAAATTGCCATTTGGCAATAAGTCCGCCCATTGTACATTAATTTTTTTAGTACAATAAAGATTATTTTATTTTATTTATTTTATTTAATATAACAAGTAGTTATATCTCAACAGATACACTGCAAAGAATAGACCTTCCATCAAGCATAGCGGTAGAATACCGGCTTGTCAGGTTGGAGGTCTGGGTTTGATTCCCGGCCGCGGCAGATGGATGGACTGGAATTGGTGAATGTAAAGTGATCACATTACGCCAGCCGACGATCAGTCATAAGCCTGATGGAAGGTCCACCCTTTGCTGTGCATCTGTTGAGATATAACTACTTGTTAAATCTATGTAGATTCTTCTTCTCCAGTTTCAATGGTTACGATTGGTTTGCAGCAAAGCCCCATGTCTCCTTCTCCGCTCATCCCTGTCCTGTACGGTTCTTTTTAACTCTTTATATGAATCGAAGCCCATATTCTGGCACAGGTCGTCCAGGTATTCTTTCTTTGATCGTCCTCTGTACTTTGTCCCCTCGTTCATTCCGTCAATTAATTAAAATAGGAGACCCTCTTGACGCACGTCGTTGAAAAGTTTGTGCCGTAGTGGAGGAAGTCGGGGATCGAACCCGCGCCGACCGGATTAACAGTCGAGCGCCTTACCAACCAGGCTACCGACCAAGTACCTAATTATGATTTTCTTGTGAAAAATATAACAAAACAGGTGTACCAACTTCCAAGTATTTCAATAAGTAGGCACTGTTTGGTAGATATACCTACTAATTATAATCTTTGAATATTACTTAAACCTTTTTTTAAGAGTACGCATACCGACATTTCAAAAATTTCTAAAAACGGGAGACGTTATATCTCGACAACCGCTAATAAATATGCTTTGGAAAAAAATAGGATAGATACATTGGATCTTTATCTAGGGAATAGCCGTAAAAGTTTTATGATTGGAGCGAAATGATCACCAAAAATGGGGAAAACGCTATTTTACCATTACATCATGCGATTGCTCACGCGATTTTGAACCTTAATCCCGTGGGAAATGACCGTGACGACACAGTGGGTCGGGAGCCTTAAAACATTTTTTTGAATATTATCATACCTATAGGTTGCTAGCTATATCATCATTTATCACCATCAAAAAAGCTTCGAAGCAATAAAAAGTGTATGAAATATACCAGTATTTTTCACTACATAAATACCAGTATTTTTATATACAGGACCGAGCTTTCAGTTCAGATAGCCAATAAGATTATATTGCTGAGCTTAACTCTATTCAAATTTTCCTTTGCATTTTTCGTCTACAACAAAACAAAGTCTTTGCAGTCATGAAACGGTTTCAAAAGGGGGGGTTTGTTTGCCTCCTTGGGGGGGTAGGATGTATTTTAGTTATCGAATTCGATGTGGGGGGACGTAGCGCCAAATAAATTAACCCCGCCTCCTCCGCAGCGCCCAAAACACGAAACGGCCCTGTCTAGTCGTGTTTGTTATGGACGTGTATTATATAAAATTAAACTCGTAAGGAACTTTAGTGTTTACAAAAATATTTAAAAAAATAGCTTAGTTTAGGTTTTTATTTATTTAGTTACGAAAAAAAAACACGCCCATAACTAATGGCTTCCGTAAAACGATTATAACAAAAAAAAACATGAAATTATGTCTCAAAATACTTAAAGGTGGCGTAAACCTACGCTGTTCTTGCTTAAAATCTGAAATTAAAAATAATCTTTTTGAAGATGTGTTGTTGTGGATGTTTGTCATTGTCATTGACTACTTTCTTCTATCTCTTACCATATTCCTATAAAATGCGAAAAACCGCGAAGAGGGACCTTTTCGGGGGGGCAGGGGGGGTTGCGGCAAGATTTTGATAGGCAACCCTAGTGCGATGTAATACCCTATTGGTAAGCTATCATTTATACCACATTTCGATCAAAAAACAGATACGTCATAAATTAAGCAGCGGGCTCTTGGACTATATACTGAACATTACATTTCTTTCGATTTCATGTTTTCAAACTTGTATGGAAATTCTCTTAAATTAGCAGTGATCTCATGAAGTTATTGTATCATATCTTTATGAAAGTAATGTTTTATTATTATGTTTTGTACATCATTTAAAAGAGCATAAATCAGATAATTTTTTCCCAAATTTCTGAATCTAAAGACAATTTTCTTCTAAAATCTCATCTAAAGTCGTGACTCGTTTTTTAAATAACTATTTATCGAAACCTTAATTCGATATTTTTTATCATTATTGTTTCTTTAGATTGAAACTAATGAGTTTAATAGACCAAACACATATTCAAAAAACAAAAAATAATTACAGAACTGAGTAGGTACCTATACTTACGAAACTATTGGGGTAAATCTTGAGTAATTCGGGGTTTTTCGATGAAAAGTTAAAATCTCGAATAACTCGAGAACCGTGCGTCTTTGGACTAACCTATGTTTGGCTCAAAAGATCCCAAATGACCTCTACTACCACCCCTGAAAATATATACATCCATCTATCAAACACCCTATAATAATTTTAAAGTGTATTGTGTATGTTAAATCTTCTTCTTACTCAGCCGTTTTAATTCCAGTGCTAGACATAGGACTCCCCTTTGACTTTCCATAGATCCCTAACCTGGGCATGCTGCATCCACTTGCTTCCTGCGATTCGCCTCACATCATCATACCATCTTGCCTGAGGTCTAAATCAATAAATAAATAAAAATAAATGCATTCCACTGTTCTGGGTTCCCTGCGCCACATCTAAAGTCTGCACGAAAAGATTCGTGAATGCATTTTATAGTGGTGGTACTATTGCCTAGGAAGGCAAACTGATATGGACGGCGAAAACAAAAAGCAAAAGTAAAAAAATATATCGCAAAGGTAAGGTATATAGATAGTAGATAGGATGGATGGATAGTGGATAGGAATATAGGATATAGGATGTCTAAAACTAGGGACTGCTAAATATCTGTGTTATTTTTCGGGTAAAGTGGTGTTATTTTTTGGGATAAGTTGTGTTATTTTCCGGGAGAAATGGTGTTATTTTTTGGGACAAGTTGTGTTATTTTTCGGGAGAAGTGGTGTTATTTTTCGGGAGAAGTGGTGTTATTTTTAACTATCTTTTAACAAATGTGCGGTTATTTACCATCCAGTTTGAAACAGATTTGAGTACATAAACTTTTTTTTAACATCAATGTTAAAAACAATATGGTGTATATTCAAAACATACAAAATACAATGATTTAAAAAATATGCTTAAAAAAAGAAAAAAAATGTAAAAAAAAAGAAATTTCGAGTTATTAAATCAAAAAATACTCAAGTTCGCATGATTCCTATAAAAAACACGTAATCAGCTTTATTCATGCTAAAAGCACAAATTTCGCAAATAAATTCGTTTTAGCGCGATCGCGAAATTTCACTTGTGACTAGATGATGGCGGTTGTACCAAATTCTAGCCAAACAATCAATGTAAAAGTTAGACAATGTTTTCCAACAAAATTTAGATTATATTTTTACGTGAAAATGTATCAGGGCATACAGAGAAACATAATGCCAAAAAAACTTCAATCAGGATTGTAAAAATACTTTTTAAAACCAAGATTTTATTATTTCACCACCAATACTTCGCAGATTCAAAATTTGAAAAAAGATTTAATTTGAGTAAACATGGACTTCCACCATGTACCGACGGTCAAAAACATCGAGATTAGATATATGAGTTCTACTCGTGGAGCACTTTCATGAGACACCAAACACGACAGTGCGCAGTGACTGAATCATCTCGATCGTTTGGTGTCTCCCAATTACTTAAGCTGGAAAATCTGATGTTGTTAATTTCTTTTCCAACGCCCTTTCATACGATACCACACACGACCCTCAGATCACCTCAGACGCTTTACATTTTTTTGTCTCTGGAGAAGGCTGATTGTATCAGAAAGAGAATTGATTTAGAAACAGAATCGTAATGTCATCTATTTTACACAATTGGTGAAAGTTTCAGAGCTCTAACTAGTCTGGAAATGCGATAAAAATCAATTGCAAGTTACAAAAGCGTGTAAAAAAAGACAGAATTTATATCGACTCAAGATCAAATCTTTGAATGAAAATAATAATATTTAATACATACGGTATGTATTTAATTCTTTTTATAAATAAAAGATTCGGTTGTAGTACATATACCAGAAATATATGATAAATAATGCCAATAAGTAGGTATACCTTATATATTAATCATAGGACCAATTGCCTATGTACTGTACAATATTCATTGCATTACTTACGAGTATATACTTTTACAGTGGCAGATTCTTTAAAATGACAGAAATACAAATTTGCTGGTATTATTTTATGGTCATTTTCATAGACGTCGTCAGGAAAGATATATACCTACCTATTTCCCCGTAGAGATTGGAATAGGTATATATTTTTTCATACTAAATGATAAAACCTCACAAAAAATCACATTATTACGACACATTTTCTCTTCATGTCATGCATTTTCGTAGAAAAATTGCCTGCGGCGCTTTTATGAAAAGTCCTTTCAAGATACGTATAAAAAACCTTTTAAGGTGTAAATAAAATATCTACCCTAGTTTTTCCAAAGCATATTTATTTGGTAAGGTTGTCGACACCTAAGTCTCCCGTTATTTTCAATTTTTTGAAATGTCAATATGCCTACTCTTAACAGACAGCAAAAATACACGAAGATTCTTGATGAGCAAACATTTATATGGCATTTAGAATGGGTAACAAACCTCATCCTTTGAAAAAAAATCTAAATATCTTATTTCTGTTTTATGAACTCCTCACTATTACCAAGAAAAAAGGGTCTTAAAAGATTGGGGCCTATTCTACAACCAGGGATCGTACAGAAAGATAAACCATGATAAAAAAAATCCTTACTTATTTTCCACCACTTTACTTTTGACGCTTTTGTATTGAGACTTTTTAATTTTCGAAAGAGTTCCACCACTGTTCGAGAACACAATCGAAATTTGAAATTTAAAAAAACTTGCGTTTCTATGCATGTAAAAGAAGTGCCTAATGCATTTGTCACACATCCGGTCCATCCGTCGTAATAAAAGACAAATATGTGTCTGATCACTAGTTTTCCTACAGAATTACTATGTATAATATGCTAGGCCCAAAATTTATAGTTTATTGGTAATAATCACGGCCGCTACATAGATGGCGGTAGTTATCAATAATTAACCTTATATGTGAAACGGGTTAGGGAATATTATAAGTCAGAGAAGTTTCGTTCGATCGACACTATCTGAAAGACATACACATTAAAAATCACATACAATTTTTGGAGATCTCTAGTTGGGAGGGGACAGGAGTCCCTCTTCCCATGAGATCATAACATAATATAATATTAGGATTTAGGAGACTTTGGGTAAGATCTTAGCAATGCTTTTCCAAATACAACACAGCTATTTGTCTAGTACTAACTGTGGGTTGGGGTCAGCTGGCCGAGATCGCAGCATTGCGATGAGCTCGCCCTAGTGAACAAACGTTACTATTTATATTTTTAATGCGTATGCGGGGAGTATCAAGGACTTCTTCATACTGACGGATACAGCGACCGAATACATTTTAAACATTGACATAAACCTTTGACAATCAGATCCACCTGTGCTATTGTTACTATTCTATGTCCTTATTTTAAGATGTGATGTTAAATGCCATACATCTCTGTATTTTGTTCACCAAAAATGTAAATATAAATAAAGGAAATATAATTCGAGTCGATCGCTTTTAAGGTAAAATGAAAAATCCTTTCTTTGTAACAAAACTTTTGAAAGTTTTACAACAGATCGCCAAAATAACAAGGAATTTTGAAATATTAACTTTTTGAGGAAATGTGTCTGTCTTCATTTTATTTATTTTTCAACCGTTTTGATTCCAATGCTGGACATAGGCCTCCCCTTTGAATTTCCACAAACACTTTTTTGCAGTTTACACTTATTTATGTATTTTGATATTAATAACATTGTGTGGCATTACAGTGTAAAACACCTTTGCGCCACACAATGTGAGGTTACAGTCTTACTTATGCTAAATACAAAAACATACTTATAATAGAGAGCATCGCAATATCTGCATCCAATCAGATTACAGACACAATCTGATGCGGCCAACAAATTCATTATATGCCATATTAAATATATCCAGGCCATTGCTAGACAGCTCATTCAATGGACGAACTGCCCTACTGATCGGAGAGTCTGCAACAATGTTAGTTCGCCCAAGTGGAGGATAAAACAATAGATGACGACGGGATCTGTTATACATACGATTGGGGTACAAACAATTTGAATTCGCACTTGTGCGCTATCTGGAAGCTGAGGGTGCAGGCAGAAGACCAGTGGGCCGCCCCAGAAATAGCTGGCAGAAGCAGGTGACAAAGTTGTGCGAGGAGAGACTGTGGTTGGAGTGGCCAGAGGCCCTGGAAGCTGCGAGTGACAGGGGCCTCTGGCGAAGGAATACAGATGCTTTGGGCCCCCGACCCAACCAAGGATAGACGGGGAAGAAGATGTATGTACTTATGATAGCTGGATTACTTAAAGAAATGACGGCATGTGTATTCCTTTCTATGTGTTTGCCTGAAAATTCGCGGGTATGTACCAACTAGTAGACCTAATATTAATAATGCAATCGTCTCACTACCATACAGGCAAATGCATTATAGAAAATACAATGTCATGTGATTCATGTGAATGCTGATGTGACATGAGGAAGTGTGGAGAATAAATAGATATAGGTAAATCTGATTTCTTTGACAAAGGATTTGTGACGTGCTTTTTTCTGTCGCAGCGTTGTACATATTTGTATTTCACTTCATCTTTATTTATTCAATGTGGTACTTCACATACAGACATAACTGAAAAATCAATTACAATGGTAATTATACACTACATGAAGAGTTAAAGTAACGCCCAGTTACAAGTGCACACATAATTAGTTAATCGGTCAATGGTAACAACAAATGCACAAAAACAAAATTATGAAAACAAAAATGCTAAGAGTAAAGTATAAAAGTCAGATAAATAAAATATTGATACAGGAAATAAAATAAAATATCATAATAAAATATAAGTTAAAATAATTTAAAAAAAAAGAGAGTCCTAATAGTTAAAATATTAGAATAATGTTCAGATCAAATTAAAATCACATAAAAAAAGTTGTCTGTCGGTGTTGTTAGTGTTGTCTTGGTCTACATTTTCCTCTTCAAGTTATAATAACTTCTCGATGACCCTTCACCTTCAATTTTTTTTATTCCTGTTTTATCGTTAACATATTTAAATTAATTTCATTTTTACGAGTATATGGACAAACGTAATTCTTTAATAAACATTTTGTACGATTACTTATTTATATTGTCAACAACAAAGTTTGAACAAGAACCTCCCCTTTGAAAGTTGCGCTCCAATCAATTGGGCCAATGGTATCAATCTCAAGTGAAAACAGAAATACATAAATTTCAATCATTCTGCAGCAGGGTTGCCACTCATCTAGATTGAACGTAAAGGTATTCAGTTGACATTTATTTACTTTCCCATGATCACTCGCAGTCGTCGCGTAAAGAATTTACAACCCGACTTTAAGCGTATGTATATACGTAGTTACCCACTAAAGAGATTGATCACACAGAACAACTTGTCTCAAAAGATAGGGCGCTGGGTGCAATAATTATTGCCACAAACGGTACAGAATTCCGGTAATTTTTTTTCATCGTTCTCAATACCAATATTAATCTTCTTAAATGTGTAGATGAAATCTATAATACGAGATTTTAATTGCCGTAAACGGCGTAAATGATACAGCATAAATAAATTCGAAAAGTTCAACTCCATTTCAGTGAGTTACAAAAAAGTTTTACGATATTCCCGCTCTTTAGCCGACAAGATTATTTTGTTCTTTGCCTGTGTATTTTTTGGCTAATAAAGTTTTTATTATTATTACTTTATGGCTTTTGATACTCTTACTGGAAATACCTGCCAAATTTAAATGGCAATGGGGACTGAGCAGATTGTGTTGCCGGACATTTAGCGGAAAAGGAATAGAGAGTGGACTTCCAGTTTTCTTTCCATCTTTCACGGAATCATCCAGGCATCCACCTCTCCTCTGGTTTCCCACGCAGGGCAAATCGTGTTAGTTTCATAAATGAATGGACAAAATCTTACATTATTAGTTGTTCCGGTTCAAATTCGTATAACTTTATGTTGACATCCTTGTCAGAAGTTCATTCAGGCAAACCTACTATACTGTGTACATATAAACTGCCTTTATAATGTTTATTAGCAAAGACTATAAGCTGGAAGTTATACGTAGGTATTTCGAGTTATTGTTTTTATATAAATCTATATCTATAAAGTAAAGTCTGATTTTTGAAAGTGTTCGCATAACTCCCGCATTTTACGATGGATTGCTGCAAACATGTAGAATACCATTTGCGATAATATAGGCTGTGTCCTAACGTCGCCGGTTTTTGGAGAAAAGGCTTTTTTTTTTTTTTTTTTTTTTTTTTTTTTTTTTTTTTTTTTACTTAGTTTATTTATTTATTTATTTATCTATGGTACAAATACAGTCACAACAGTACAATTGAACAGGAATATGTATTAACAAACCTGACCAATTACATTTGTACACAAATAACAACACACAAACACAGTAACACAAACTTAGACCCACACATACATAGCAAAAACAACTTAACTAATAGATATTTTGATTATACAATATATGAATATATGAAAGGATAGGATGGGAATGGAATGAGGAGGAGGAGAGGGATTGGATTGGGGAGGAAATATTATACTAGATCAAATTATCGTTATGAAATGGAATACAATGCAAAAATATATTTATATATATTTATATACACATACATAAATACGCACACACACACTAGGTGCAATATCTTCTCAATGAACTCCTGTATGTTGAAGGAGACGTATTAAATAAATCTGCGTGATTAATATTTCCCGAGAGTTTACGATTGTAATATGTACAAGACCTGTTAACAAATTCATTTTGATTGGAGTTGGTGTTAGAATCATGGACATAGAACAGGGTGTAGTGTCTGCCAATTCTACTGGGAACATGGAAATTTAATTGACGTAGTAAGTAGGATGAATCGACTAAGGAATTTACTATTCTATACAGGAACATCTGATCAGCAATTAATCTACGATTCATAAGCTTTGGCAGGTGAAAATGTCGTTCGATCTCATCGTAAGATTTGAATGTATAATATGACCTAAAGTTAATAAAGTTCATAAACTTCTCCTGTACCCTCTCAATCCTGTTAACATACACGATATACCGCGGATTCCACACCTGAGAACAATACTCAAGGTGAGGACGGACGAAAGAGTTGTAGAGGAGAACAAAAGTATTGAAATTGTTAAAGAATTTACATGTTCTCAGAATGAAGCCGAGGCACTTAGTTGCCTTGGATACAATATTATCTACGTGTTTTTCGTATGTCAGTTTACTGTCCAGTAATACTCCCAGGTCGCGTATATGATCCTTCCTTGTAATTAATGTGTCATCAAATTTGTAATTGTAAATAATTTTATTTCGGTTGCGAGTGAATGTGACGGTATGACATTTGGACGTATTCATAAATAGTTTATTCTGCGTACAATAGGTAGCGAGTGCATTCAAATCGCTCTGCAACCCCTGGCAACACTCCTGGCCAATGATGGGTCTAAAGATTTTCATGTCGTCAGCGAATAATAATATTTGGGAGTTTTTGAAGCATGCAGGAATGTCATTTATGTAAAGTGAAAACAGCAGGGGCCCCAAGATAGATCCCTGAGGAACACCAGAGGTCACAGACTTCCAGACAGATGTATAGCCCGAGAGCGCAACTGCCAAAGATCTATTTTCTATGTAGGACGAAAGCCAACGAAATAGGTTCCCATGTATTCCACAGTCCTCTAATTTATCGCGCAGGATGCTATGGTCAATCTTATCAAAGGCTTTACTGTAGTCAGTGTAGATAACGTCAACCTGTATTTGATTGTCCATATAATTTGACAGTATGTTGGTAAATACGCCGAGATTAGTGACTGTGGATCTTCCCGGGAAAAACCCATGTTGAACCTCAGTAATGGATTTTTTTAGAACGGGGAACAATTGATCAAGTACAAGGGTTTCAAAGACCTTAGAAAACACTGGGAGCTTTGATATGGGCCTGTAGTTGTTTACCTCACCCCTAGAACCCGACTTGAATATAGGGGTGATGTAGGCTTTTTTCCATTCAGCAGGAAATATGCCAGCCTTGAGGGATCTATGAAATATTTTTGTTAGTGGAATAGCCAGATTAACAGCACAATTACAGACAAAGACCGAGGGTATTCCGTCCGGACCCGCCCCCTTTTTGGAATCGAGTGAGCGTAAGCATTTGAGAGTCAGTTCGTTGGTAAAGGATATTGAACCAATTCCTTCGAGCGATTTAGCAGGTGGGGTATCGCGTTCAGAGTTTCCATCGCCAGACTCATAAACCGAATGGAAGAAATCAGCAAACAGGTCGCAAATTTCCTGGCCCGACTCCGCTCTCTTAGTATCCAAATGTACAACATTAGGAATAGTGCTCGACGCCTTTTTAGATTTCACATAGGACCAGAAGTTTTTTGGATCTTTGGAGATGTTGATTTCGGAATTACGAACATAGTCGTCGTGACACCCCTTCGCCAGATGCTTCTGTCTCTTTCTGAGGATAATAAAGGATTCCCGGTCGCTCGGTCGTTTGTAGATAACATAACGTAGATTAGAACTCAACTCATTTGAAAATCTTGTAATGTTGGAATTGAAGTCGAAAGTCGTCGACAGATATACACAGCATATGTGTATGCTTGTATGGACGGATCCCGGAGGAAGACGTAAAGTGACCCATAGATCCTCGGCACCAGAGTGCCAGGCGAGATTGCTAATCGCGTCGAATTCTTTTTTGATAGCCAAAAGAACACCCCCTCCCATGGAGACTCCCCTCATGTTCCTGTCACGCCGGTATACGTTATATCTACAGTCAAGGATCTCACCATCCAGAATGGAATCAACCAACCAAGTTTCAGTGATTGCTAATATGTCGTAGTCATTACATATTACATTTCTAAAGAAAGTGTCCGTCTTAGTTCTTAGCCCACGGGCATTTTGATAATAAATTTTTAATGAACGTTCCTCTATTGTGAATGCAGAGTTAATACCAAATATACAATAAGAAGACCACGATTTATGAAAACAAAGCGGACCAGTAAAAATCCAACAATAATAATATGAAAACCAGCATGAAACAACAGCAATGGCAGAATAAGTAACACACGGACATGTGGGTAAAGAGGTATCATCATACCGCGGCAGAACACCGGAATACACTCCACTATGGAAACGGAAAAAAATGAAAAAGAATTCGCAAAAAGTGCAATCACGAAATGGTTAGTACGACATTCCGTATAACTTAGTATTTGTACTAGTCGTGCGTCCGACAGAGACAAGAACAAATTATATTTAAAGCAGTACAGAGCGTTGGGAATATTAGAGTGAAGGAGACAGCAATAATGTGTCGATATGAAATACACACAGAAGCGTACGCTCAAAACGAATAGCATATAAGGTGGAGAGAGACAGCAACACTTCGAAACAACATACAGGTATGCACGACACTTCATAAGTAAGATAATATACATATTATAAGCTTGAAAGGTAGATAATAAATTATTATAAATTTCATTTAGACAACCTAGCAATTTACAATGTAAAAACAAGAATGACAATACGTTATCAAGTGATAGATAAATCAATCTTCGATCATTTTTCAGTTTTGTAATCTCTAGTGCTGTGGTGAATTGATAAGTATCATTAAGATACAAAGAAAACCTGGAATCTATGTAGAGATTTGTATAAATTTCAGGTGCGTCACACAATACAACAATATGGACAGTGTCAGTCATTCCAATAAGATGATATATCATAATATTAATGTGTGTGTATGCAATGTGAAGACAATAGAATGTTTCCGAAAAGAGTGAAAAAATGGAACCCGATTCCACGAATATTGAGAACAACATTTTACAATAAATACAATTGTGATATAGTGGTAGGCAAGCATCAATACACATTATTATAGTTATAATAAAACTTATAGTAAAATATGGTGATTTTATTTGGTAACACATCAATATCAACCTATTTATAGAGTAAAGAGTATTGCAGGCAAAACAATAATATATCAATCTGTTACTGTAGCAAAGAGTATTATAATACAATGGAAAGTGTAAGTATTTATTTTTGAGCTGAGAAGAGTGTCCACAGTACATTGAAGACAATATGCTGAATAATCTCTTATAGCAAATTGAGGATATTAATCTGGTGACACTTATTCTTGAATGCAATTCATATAGGAAGGAAAAAGTAGCATAACACAAACATGACAAATCAAACAAGCGGCGAATAGTACAATAAGAACAAGATATGGGTGGCAAATCACTGATGCTCCTATCAATCATCACCAGATCCAAATTCTTAGTAGAATGGAGCATATAAATGAGAGGATAGATGGTTGTATGGGTGGAGGAAGGTATAAGGAAGTTAATGGTAAGGATAAGTATAAGGAGGAGGTGTGGGAAGATATAAGAAGTCCAACATAGAGAACTAATTACAGTTAAACATTTTAAAGAATATTTTGTAGAAAGGCAGGGGTCACGCAACAATCTCACGGAAGGGCAGCAAATTAGTCCGGCAGAACGATCTTGTTCATTTTCAAAATATCCTCCTCCCGCTTCACCAAAAAAGGCTTGCTACTCTCATTCCTGCGGACCAATATTCGGAAGTCCTTGACCCACGTGAACTTGAAGCCAACCTCCAGAGCCCTTGCCTTCGCCTTTGAGAGAAGCTGTTTATTCTTTACTGTCAGGTGGTTATTCACATAGATCGCAGTTTCTGGACCAGAGCAGCCCAAATCGCCCGAGGTGATCTTCACCTTCCTTGCCAATGACACAAACTCCTCCCGCCTGCACCTTCTGGTGAAGCGCATAACAATAGGCTTAGCCTGGGTAGATCTCGTAGCCACCCGAGTGATGTAATCAATCTCACCCGGCACAAGCCCGAAGCCAATCTTCTCGCTGAGGGATTTAATAACGGCAAACAAGTTCTCGCCATTCCGCACCGGCAGGTTCCTTATCTCCACATTGTTCACCCTGGCATTCTGCTCCCTCTCATCGTCGCGCTCCTGAAGCATCTCCACCGTTTTTTCCAGTGAATTCAGTCTGGTGACATCCTCCTCCAGACTATCAACTCTCTTCTCCAGACTGGAGAAGAGGCCGCTGACATATTCCAAAGTTTTTTTTATTTCGCACACTTCACCCAGCAGGGACCCGAGCGGCGACACCTCGCTCTCAATCCTGCTGAGCTTTTGAAAAATGGCGTCGAACTGTGACGCACGCTGTTCTGCAGGTTGTAAAGAAGGTTCTGCAGCGATAGGCGGGGCAGCAGCTACCGGGGTAGTAGTTACCGGGGCAGTCGCCACCGGAGAACCACTTCTTGGGTCCTTGCTTTTACACTCGGGGCACTTCCAAGAGGCCCGCGATATGGAGGACATCTTTTTAAAATTTTCTATCGTCCTGCCCGCGCAGTTAAAGTGATAAGAGGCCATACACCTTGTACATTTTAGGCTCTTGGTTGGACTGAGATCGCTATTGCATTTGTCGCACTGGATAACCATCTTGAAAACCCCTGGCAAAATGGGATTGCTCGCGTCGACCAATCACGTTAAAGATTATAATTGCAAGGTATTATGGCACTTATTGACTGAAGAAATTGTAGAAGATGGTTGATTAAAAAGTTTAATATTTATGTGAAACAATGCACAAACAACTCGAAAACACTCGCACAGTTTAATAATGACAAGTCCAATGTTTATCACCAGTTAACGGTCAACTTTTATCACTCTGGAATACAATTATAAGAGTAACCGGCAGAGAAAAAAATATGCGCTATGGTCTGTGTTCTGTTGACTTGATGTAATTTCCTAAGAGATGCCATGGTGATGAGGGGATCCAAGGGTTGTGTGGGGTCGAGTGTGGTATAGTATGAAAGGGCGTTGGAAAAGAAATTCAGATCTTAAAAGTTCCATATTGTCCATCTCTAGCCTATAAAAAATGCCGGGTTGGGTGGTTAAATTTGCCGTTGCGAAGCACGGGTAACTCAGCTAGTAATGTATATTTTGAAAGAATTAATATTGAAAGGGGAATGAATGGACAGTGAAATGATAAGATGGTGGGATAGTGACTTCAGTAAGACAACCCATTGCTTGGTGGATCTGGATAATTATATCTTGCAATGAAGACAATAAATTAGTAGTCGGCGTGTAATGAAGTAGGCATTTCATTTATTTATTTATTTACTTTATTGTACATGCAAAGTAATTATTAAAAAATTGTTAACTGATGCGGGACACCTAGTAAGTACCCAACTCATTACACAATACACACCTCGTTAGGAGCGCTGAAAAGTACTTTTTGTTCGGCTCGGCAGTAGAATTTGGTAGAATGTAAAATTCAGAAACCTATGGCACCACCACACGCACCATGACGCAACATAAATAAAATAAATAAATAAAATCTTTATTGAAAAGAAAACATATCTTCCAAATGGCGGGATTATTGCCATAGGCAATGTCTGCCAACCAACCACTTGTGACTTTCATTTGATATACACATTACATACAAGTGTATGAAAAATAAGAAAAAACATACTCGTACATCGGTGAAACGCCATATGAAATTAATTATTTACTTGGTCATTTTTGTATTTTTATTGGAAAATGATTATACCTAGTACTATATGTTTTTAAATATAAATACTCGTAAGAGTATGCATACCGACATTTCAAAAATTTCTAAAAACGGGAGACCTTATATCTCGACAACCGTTACTAAATATGCTGTGGAACAAAATAGGATAGATGCATTGAATATTTATCTAGGGAATAACCGTAAAAGATTTTTTTATATCTTTTATAGATTACTCAAAAAAACAATTGAAAAACACCTCTGATCTTTCTTCGGAAAGACGGAAACTCGTTTCCCGAAAGTCGCGGAGTAAAATTTGTTTTTTTACTGATAATATGCATTAAAATCTAGGGAATAACCGTAAAGGTTTTTTGATAGACGCAAAATAAACCCCAAGAAATGGAAAAAAAAACGCTATTTTTACCATTTTATCGTGCGATTGTTTACGCGATTTTGAACCTTAATGCCGTGAGAAATGAATGTTACGTCATTCTTGGTGTCAATCCCTTAAGCACCAATCACTTAAGGAAGGAGGAAAGAAAGGAATGGGAACACAAAGGCAAGGAATGTTTAAATTTAAAAGATTGAATTAGTTACATTTAAATTACATTTAACATTTGTTCCTAATTGATTTTCGTGTCAGTTTAGTAACAAAGTATTGGTTGAACGTGGTTTAATGATGGGTTGGAGATGATTGATCAACAATGTATTGCCAATTGACCACCGAGTGATGTGGTAATGAGTGTGTAGCCTGATGATGATGACTGACTGATGATACAATGCGTACAAGGGCGTCTCAAGGGGGCAGAGGGCAGCTACCCCCCATGGAGAGAAGAATACAAAATCTATGAGTTAGGGTAGGTACATCTGAAACATTAACAAATATAAAATATCAAATCAAAAGTACATGAGAAATGGTTTGTAAAGACTAATTTGCAGGTACAGACAGACTGACAACAATCCCTATCAATATATTTACAGCTCGTATATAAAAATATGTTTCAAAAATTGTTGTGAAAATCTCGTAAATCACAATTATTTCATTAAATATTTACACATGAATTGTAATACACCACACCAGATATTTTCTTCCCTATCCGATTCCTTCTCCTTTCCTTTTCTCTCCTCCTCCCTCCTCTACTATGAAAAATACCATCACACTTGATTGCGATGTTTTTTTTTTCAATTTTCTCCACTCCCAAAGCAATTTAACATATGTTTTTTTTAGCAATTTTGAATGACTTTTGTCAGAACTCAGAAGTCATGCTTTCGCTTATAAAATTATGTATTCACGAACCACAAATTTAACACTTACACAATACTACAAATTGTAATTTTTGCGCTCAAGTCGGCACAGGTTAGAGTACTAGCCTAAAAATGTATTGGCATGTTTTAGAGTCATTCGAACAAATTGGGGGGTTAACATTCAACATTTTGAAAGTCGGAAAATAAGGGACACCCTTACAACCATCATGTTCATAAGTTCACAAGTTTTCCTAAAAAAATTCTCCTGCGGCGCTATTTACTCATGTTCGTGCCAAATCAATATAAAAATCTTTGTTGCCCCCTCAGCTTCGAAACTTGCGACGCCCATGAATGGTTAATATCGCCCCCAGGCCCCCATGAAACCGGTCTCCCACCGGGTACCTCCGGGTTACGCGCCATTATCTCACGCGGGGCACGCGCTGCTGGTTGCTTTTTTGGAACATCGTTTATTTTTAAATCGGTTATTTTGGCAAACACCTTTTCTCAAATCGTCTTAACCCGTTAGTGTCGAATGATATTTAAATATTAATTTATTTATTTATTTTCGGGAACAAAATAACAGGGTTATGTTAACAACCCTCTTCCTCTTTTCCCCGGGTTGACTGTAAGATATTGGTTTTGCAATAAGTCCGCCTTTTGGCACACTGCATTGTCTTGTTTTTGTTATTGTATATATTTACTGGCCATCAATAAAGATTTATTTATTTCCTATTTCCATGTTTCCTTCTTTGCTGCCATAAATATTTTATAGGTTTAAGATGTGCGTGTGTGCTAATGAGTTTAATTGTAAAAAGTGTTTCCAGCGACTGGAATCATAAATAGTGAGAAGTTTCAGCTAATACTACTGGAAATAATAATACCAGCGATGCAAAATCGATGGCCGAATGGTGATGGAATATTTCAGTAGGATCTAGCTCCCTGCTTTAAATCCAAAAAAGAAATTTTCCACCGAAAGACAATTAACCGTGCTAGACTGGCCAGGGAATTCCTCAGACATAAACCCAATGCAAAATCTATGGCCAATCTGTAAGATTCGGCTCTCCAAACTTAATTGTACGACGGTGGAAATGCTAATTTCATACAAAATTTGGGTATGGTTTCGAGACGAAAAATGGCTACCACATGCCAAAACCTCATTGAATTGATTTGAATCTACATTTTGCATTAAATTGTAATATTTAGTTATAATTTTTATGCCTCATCCACATGCTATCCGATCTTCCACGAGTCCCGCGCGAATGAGTAAAAAGGCGTTAACCGTCGGTTACGTATACAGTTCAAGACAATCACCTCATCCGTACGTCCTTTTACTCATTCACACAAAACTCGTTGAGGGATGCCGAGCGTGAAGCGGCCGCATTAGAAATAATGATAAATCAAAGGAGTTTAATAAACTGTTTTGGCTTGTTTCAATTAATCTGTTCGATACTGTAGAATGGTGGTAAATAAATTTGATTGTTTTGGGCATGTTGAGAGAATGAATGTTGATGGGGTGAATAAATGGGATAAAATTGATCCGTATCGATCATGTCATCCATGGATCCTCAAGGATGGACGTTAATAATGAGTACTTTTAGATATTTTATTTTGCTGCTCATTCAGGTTCTGGCAATCCAGCATTTCTATAAAACAAACAATTAACGTTTTATATACGTACTCCTTCTGTCTCGAAATTTCTTCCAAAAACCTCAACAATTACAACTTCATTCTTCTTCTTTCGGCCAACTCTCCACTGCTGGATATAGGCCTCTTCCATTTGCTTCCATTTTTCTCTATCTTGAGCTTTGCGAGTTCATCTTCTACCCGCGACTGGGATAATATCGTCGGCCCATCTTTTCTGTGGCCGACCTACTCCTCTCTTTTTGTCCCACGGTCTCCATCTAAGAACTCTGGGAGTCCATCGCTCTGTCCCCTGTATGGCAACATGACCCGCCCACTGCCATTTTTGTTTAGCAACCCGGTCCATGATGTCTACAACTTTTGTTCTGCGCCTTCAACTTCCATAGCTAATTAAAATTGCATTCACTCCTAAAGGGTTAAGTCATATAGAACTCTTGAGTCAGTTTTAATTGAAAGGTCGTTAAATCTTCCATCCCTTTCCTCCCAATACAATACATCGCAAAACAAAAGAGACAACAAATATTATAATTTTATTTCTATCTCTTTCAAAGTGTATGCATTAGATAGAGACGACAATAGAAATGCATCGTCCTGTGAACAGATAATAATCTGTATAACAAATCGTCTGGTTTATTTGGTAAATCATGTAAGTCTAATTTTCTTTATAATTTACGAACACCCCCAAATCCCAATGTACATTATTAAATTTTGCAATATATGAGGACATACCTAAAGTTACGAAGTGTGAGTAGAATAGAATAGAATATCTAATAGAACAGGATAGAATTAAGTATCAAGATGTCAGGCGCAAAGCTACGAATCGAGAGAATTTCCTTGCAAGTTTGAAAACAGGAAATTCAAAGAAATATATTGTTCTCTACGCAACCTGTACCTATGGTAAATATGTATGGAAATTTGCTTAAATTTGTAGTGATCTCTTGAAGTTATTGTATAATATCTTTATGAAACTAATGTTTTATTATTATGTTTTGCACATCATTTGAAAGAGAGAATCAGAGAAGTTTTTTCCAATTTTTTTAATCTTAAGGCAGTTTTCTTCTTAATGAAAACCTCATCTAAAGTCGTGACTCGTTTTTGAAATAACTATTTATCGAAACTTTAATCCGATATTTTTATCATTATTGTTTCTTTAGATTGAAACTAATGGATTTAATAGACCGAACACATATTCAAGTAACAAAAAATAATTACAGTACTGAGTAGGTAACTTTACATAAGAAGCTATTGGGGTAAATCTTGAGTAATTCGGGGTTTTTAGATAAAAAGTTAAAATCTCGAATAACTCGAGAACCATGTGACTTTGGACTAAGCTAATTTTGGCTCAAAAGATCATAAATAACCTCTACCATCACCCCTGAAGATATACATCCATCTATCAAAAACCCTGTATATAAAAATGTTGTTAAAACAATATAAAAGTACAACTTTGACTATAGTGATTTTACAAATAGTTGGCTAATATATAATGCAGTCAAATAAATGCAGGTGTGATGAACAAATGCAATATTTTATGATTGACAAACAATTTCCTCTTTAATTTATAATTAGATTTATATTATACTATACTATACTATATAATAATAAAATAATACATTCAATGTGTTTTATTACGATTCAATCTCTCACTGACATATGTGTGATGTGATGATGGCATGGGCGTCGTCAGGGAGGGGCAGGGGGGGCAGCTGCCCCCCTCCACTTTTTGAGATTGGAATATGTATATAGTTTTTCATACTAAATGATAAAACCTCACAAAATACCACGATACTGCCGCACATTTTCTCATCAAATCATAAATTTTGTAAAATTTGTATAAAAAATCCATCAAAATACAATTGTGAAAAAAAAAATTACCTGCGGCGCTATTTTTTGATACTTTTTGTAGAAAACATTTTTCGTACATAATATTGTGCAAATTACCTCTACTCTTACTATATTCACGATGTCTCACAAAAAATTTTCGTCTGCGGCGCTATTTACGCGTTTTTCATCCTATATCAATTTTGTAAATTCTCGTTGCCCCCCCTAGCTCCGAAGCTGGTGACGCCTATGGATGATGGAATGAAGGAACCTACCTATGTGCCTGTAAAGGGCGCGAGTTCGTTACCATCATCATCATCACCATTGGCACTACAGCCAGTTGTGGACCCTGGCCTCCCCCAGCCGTCGTCGCCATTCCCCCCTGTCCTGGGCTGTGCTCCTCCAGTCCCTGATGCCGACCACTTGTGGTTGTCCAACCATCTGAGCTTGGGTCTGCCAACGCTGCGTTTACCTTGGGGTTTGGAATAGGGCACCTTTTTAGGAACTCTTCGTTACCCGGCAATACAAATTATAAAACTTTTCTGATCGACGTTTCAGTACCAAATACACAAAATTAAAGACAAAAACACCAAGACAAAATTAGTAAATGCACAAATTCGGCCGAAGAAATACGGGATATGTGGCATCAAAATTCAGTAAGGGTGGTTGCGGTCGTAATTTCATCAAATATTTACAAAGAATGTCAAAAATCAATAATTATATGCACTTGTTCAATAGTTAGAAAATTCCTTAACACTCCGTCATATAGGCACAAATTCTTTTAGAGTCGGCGAATTTACCTTTAGTTTTAAAATCCACGTAATGATTTTTTTACGTAATTTATTTTTTACGCACATTTACAAAGTTTCAAGTCTATAAGTAATCAGGAAATGGTTGAAGAAACGATTGCAAAATTTTCAAACACACAAAAAAAAATAAAAAAAAATACGGAGTGAAGCTAAGTAAAACCAGGAAAAAGCAATTAAAATGATATTGCAGTAAGTATATGTACATACGTCAGTTACTTGAGTAGATAGATAGATTGGTACGCATATCCGTAAATAAATGAGTAGTACATAGATACCTATCCTGAATGATGCTATTCTTCTTCAAGAGATGGCCCTCCTTCATGTCTGGTCCGGGGGCCAATTATCCGCATATTTATTACAGACTGCCGACTTCAAGTAACAGATTGCTGCTAAAAAAGACTCTTTCAAACGTCCACCAGTCAACCGGAGACGTCTCTTAAGAAAGGAGACTCGCATCTTATCGCCTCGTAACATCTTAAACACACGGAGAGACGATTTAAATAACTACCCATCCAACTAATGTACTAACGTAATACATATTCAATAATAATTGTTCACTTAACTTAGTTATAAAAAGTTGCTTGCTGTTTGTGTGTCTTGTTGTGAAAATTAACAATATTAACAAGGACAAAATGATAAACTAGTACGTAATAATATATTATAAAGGTATATGTATTTCGAAATGGCCAAGTGCAAAATTACTTTGCACTTTCGCAATGTGTTGGCTCCCGGAATTTAATGTACTATTATGTTGTTCTGTTTTGTATCTGTATTGTTTAGCTATTTTCATTTTCTGTTCTTTGTCCATATTTTATGTTCACATACTGTTTTAATTGTAATTCTTTTGTCTGTTGGTGCTGTGTATTGTTTGGCTGTGTACCATAATAGTATTAATATTTTTTTTACTTTTTGTATTGTAAAGTCCTCAAAGGCCTTGAGGCCGTTTAAAAAATAAATAAATAATGACTTTTATTAGATACGACTAGGAAAAAAGTGTATGTCCGATATAAGCCGTTTTGGAGATATGACCTCTAAAAAATAAAGAGTATAAATTTTAGTAAAAAAAATAGACTTTATATAGACTAAACACATACTCAAGTAAAGAAAACTAATCATAGAACTGAGCACTGAGCAGGTACCTTGTTTTACGATGATATTGGGGTTTTATCGATAAAAAGTGTAAATCTTGAATATCTCGAAAACTGTGAGACTTTGAACTGAGCTATGTTTGGCTCAAATGACCTATACCATCACCCCTTAAGAGATCTGTATCCATATATCTAATACCCTGTATAATTCTTCTTCTTCTTTCTCAGCCGTTTTAATTCCAATACTGGACATAAGCCTCCCCTTTGACTTTCCACAGATCCCTATCCTGGGCGTGTTGCGTCCACTTGCTTCCTGCGATTCGCCTCACATCGTCAGACCATCATGCCTGAGGTCTTCCTACGCTCCTTTTGCTTTGTATAATTGGAGTATGTATTTAATAGTACTGCAAAAATATAACTAGTTGAATATTACCTCCATGGCTCTCGTTTCACACGTATCTCCGGGTAAATAACGCTAGTACGAATAATAATATATTGATCAGTGATTAAACTGAGTACCTCTCTACAATACAATGCCGACACACATATTTTATATAGAAACCTTTGTAAAATTTATTATTTTCATACATATTTACGTTAATTGCTTGGACATCCGAAAGGTAAGTAATGTTACATCACCGCTTATATACCAAATTATAATTATACTCTTTGAATCCTCAAAGCTTTTAATTGTTTTATAATGCAGTATTCCTACAACACTGTAGAATTGAAGATGAATTACATTGTTTGGCTTACGACCGACCTCGGCTGGCTTAAGTGATCACTTTACACTCCAGAAAAATTCACCTTTCAGTTCATCCCCGGCTGGGAATCGCACCCAGACCACGAGAAGCTACGGCAGAGATCTTATCCACTACACCATGAGGAGCGACGGCTGTAGCGCCACACTCGCCTCCTACGAGTATAATTGAATAAACAATTTTTGAAATTTTTATATGTTGAATAAAAAATAAGAAAAAATAAAAAATTGCTAAGATGAAGAATAATGTTCACAATCGACTTATTATCGAATTATTTATTCTTTAAGTGAATTATCTTATTTAAATACAATGAAACAGAGAAATGTTCACTAAGGCGAGCTTATCGCCATTAAGGTTCAAAATTTCTCCTTGCATTCTCATTTCACAAACCCATCCACTATCATATAGATGTACCGGCATTAGATACCCAATTAGCAATATAAAATAACTACATCCAAAGTAACAGTTATTATTTCAATCTGCTACTTATTAGATACTAGTAATATTATTATGAGATGAGTAGATCCTGTACAACAAAGAACACCGCATAGTAATAATGTACTGGTAGCTGCTACTATCTAGTATCTACCTGCATAATTCTCGTCGAAACCGAGTGTGAATCTGACGTAGGACGCTGGCATCTTCTGCGAGTTGTTCAAATGTTCACGGAATTAAAAGGATTTCCCGATAGCAGAGTTTTCAGCTGATCAATTCACACATTTTTTCTCTGACATAATATTGCGTAATATAATACAAATTATAAGAATCGTAGACTGTGTATGACGAATTCCAGTGCAAAGTGACGGAAGTCCGAAGTGTGTATGTAAGGATAGGAAAGTCTGGCGATCTGTTCTCTCTGCCTACCTCGCAGGGGATGCGGAGTGAGGGGAATAAATTAGAATAGAATAATAAACAAAATACATTTCGTACAAAATACGTTTCCGTACATTGTTTTCTTTTTCTACCACACATTGTTTCTATGTCCTTTCATGGACAACTTGATGATCTCTCACGGCTGTACACCTCCTAATAAACATATTGCATTATAATAAACAGACCTAACTAACTAATCCTCAACCATTGTACCGTAATCAGCCTACAACATTCTTGAATCATTTATATTGCTTGTTCTCCAGTGTTTTTGTTATTTTTTCCATACATGTAGCCTTGAACTATATTGTAGTTAGTATTGCCCCAGAACAGGCTTTCGCCTAGTGGGGCAATAAAATCCAATACTTGTTTCTTACTTATATTTTTTTACTTTGTTATATATTTTGTGGATATTAAATAAATGAAATGAAATGAAATAAACAAATAAATATAAAAATCTTTATTAGCCACAGACCAAATATAAATAATAAATAAATCTTATTAGACACGGAAATATGCGAAAGGGCAGACTATTTGCAAAAGCAATGAAAATACATACATACTCGTATGTCCACAAAATTAGGTATTCATTGACATAACGAGCCTACAACATTTTATCACTAGTCATCGATGGATGACGTCATTTTTTTATTTCGTGGCTTGAATTAATCATTATGCTTATCAGGAGCTCATCTAAGTTTAATTTGTACATTTCTTTTTATAAAGTGAATTGGTAAATATTGTAGTACAAATATTATAAAGTAAAATAGAAAATACCGCGCTAAATAAAAATTCCACCTACCATAAAAATGTACGTACTTCTTCTTTCTCATCTCCCTCTTCCCATATTTCTTTGCGGCCAACTCTTCTCCAGGCTCCTCTGTCCTGAGTCGTCACACCATCTAACTGGGCATCCATCATCTCCTTCCTCAAATTACCCACCACGTTGCGATTGGTCAACCTCTGCCTCTCTTTCCTTCCGGCAACTTTAGTGCCGTTTGCACTGCATGATTTTCATGCCTCATTATGTGGCTGTACCATTGCATTCTAGATTCTTTCAGTTTTTCATTACAAGGTTTCATTGTACTTGTAAGGATAGGGAAATCTGGCGATCTGTTCTCGCCGCGTCATTCTTGACGGGTAGCAGCTAGTAGTATTATAATGTGAGTAACTTTATAATAATAATAATATTCAATCTCACTTACAGCAATAACAACTACTGAAAGTCTATTATCATAATGGCAAATTTCCATATTGCTACTGCTACTTGCTACTGATACTCTTAATAGCTAAATGTGGTGTGAAATAACAGTCGCAATTAGGACCCAAATATAGTAACGATTTTTGATTTGAAATCACGCTTACCAAAATACCTATTTTTTTCCTACATGGTTTTCGACGACTAGGAATATTGGTTTATTGGTTTTTAATCACCCGTAGGTCTTATTTAAGGCACTTGTATTGAACAAACAATACAAAATCAAATGCAGCAAAATCAATAAACAGTTACAGTAAAAAAGAATGAAATCAATAAACACATTGTGATGAAACAAAACTTAAAGCAGGTGTGGTTTAGTTCAATGCAGGTCTGGATGTAAATTGTCCAGAACTACATTACGTCAATGACATTACCTTTGTCGTGACAAAAAAATGTAAAAATTGAAGGAAAAAACCACATCAAAAGTAAAGACACCAATTCAATAGCTTTTTGAACTAATTAGTGTGTTTTCAATTTATTTACCTATCAAATAATAGAAAAAAGAATGCCTTGTTTTAGTTAGCACGCACTTACTTAGTTACAGAATTGACCCAGTATTTTATAGTTAACATATTTTCAAACATTCAAGGAGTATCAGTAAAACAGGCCCCACTCTTTTTTGATACTTTTTCAAATGTCCTGTACAGGTCAGGTGTTTGTAAATTTCACATTCGACATTTCATATCTTTTCGAGCAAAGGTGTCTGCCACCCATTCTGAAAATCATCTAAAGCTTTCGGTAGGAAAATGCCTTTTCTACTAAGTATATCAATAGTTGCTATTTCATTCGTTAATAGTAGTATTAACGAATGAAATAGCAACTATTGATATACTTAGTAGAAAAGGCATTTGCCATGAAATAGTAGCAGTAACAAGTGAAATAGTAGTATTGTGAAATAGTAGTATTTCACTTGTTACTGCTACTATTTCATTTGTTGCTGCTACTATTTCATTTGTTGCTTCCACTTTTATTTTTTACATTACCATACATTTATTACTGCTACTATTTCATTTGTTACTGCTACGTACTATTTCATTTGTTTCTGCTACTATTTCATTTGTTACTGCTACTATTTCATTTGTTACTGCTACTTATTTATTTGTTCCTGCTACTGTAATTCTTTCTGATTAAGACGTCACTACTTTTATATTATCATTCCAACATTTGGCATAAGTCTTCTGTTATGCGTTACCTGACGTGCAACTCATATATACATAGATACATCCATACATACACTTCATCAAATTGTATAATTTCTGTATACCTACCAATGCCAGGTTATACACTTGGATGTTTCGTAGAGGTGCTGGTTTAATTTGATCAGAATAATGGTAATTACAACATAATGCATTACCAGAACCCCCTCAGTGCGATTCGCACCAACTGGATATTTTTTTCCAAAAAATAATGAATGACAAAAGAGAGTATTTGCATGAAACAAAATTTGCATTCAACAGTAACCATACAGTGAAAGAATCACTCGTTTAACATGAATGACTCCAAAGTTATACCTTTTTTAAAATTTTGTCCATCTTTTTCGATGACCCTGTATTACATGCTTGGCGATTGAACTTGAATTATTTTTGTTTTTACAAATGATATTCTTGGATTTTTCTACATGCAGTATGAATGGCAACAATACGTAGGTACTTAATGTATACGGAATTCGACAGCACAGCCGTCGCTCCTCGTGGTGTAGTGCATAAGATCCCTACTATGCGAGACGAAAGTCTGGGTTCAAATCCCAGCCGGGGTGAACTGAAATGGCGAATGTTTCTCGAGTGTAAAGTGATCGCTTAAGACAGCCGAGGTCCATCGTAAGCCTGACTATGTTCATCCTTAAGAGTATGCATACCGACATTTCAAAAATTTCTAAATACGGGAGACTTTACGAGTATATCTCGACAACCGTTATTTAATATGCTTTGGAAAAAAATAGGGTAGATGCGTTGAACATTTATCTAGGGAATAAACGTAAAACATTTTTCATATCTTGTATAGATTTCTCAAAAAAAAATTGTGAAAAACACCTCTGATCTTTTTTCCGATAGACGGAAACTCGTTTCCCGAAAGTCGCGGAGTAAAAATTTATTTTGTGCTGATAAAATGCATTAAAGTCTAAGGAATAACCGTAAAAGTTTTTTGATAGACGCAAAATGAACCCCAAAAAAAGGAAAAAACGCTATTTTTTTCATTTTATCATGCGATTGTTCCCACGATTTTGAACCTTAATGCCGTGGGAAATGACCGTGACGTCATTCTTGGTACCAAGCCCTTAATATGCGAGACGAAGGTCTGAGTTCGAATCCCAGCCGGGCTGAACTGAAATGGCGAAT
This sequence comes from Ceraclea dissimilis, assembly GCA_963576895.1. Classification (NCBI taxonomy): domain Eukaryota; kingdom Metazoa; phylum Arthropoda; class Insecta; order Trichoptera; family Leptoceridae; genus Ceraclea; species Ceraclea dissimilis. The sequence goes on from OY756370.1 coordinate 16,593,107, forward strand.
ATTTCTCGAGTGTAAAGTGGTTACTTAAGCCAGCCAGCCAAGGTCTGTCATAAGCCCGACAATGTTCATCCTTAATTCTTCTACACTGTTGTAGTAATACTGCATTGATGATTGAAATTTAGGAAACTCTGTGTCACCTCGTATGCTGTATAATAGCATTATGCAAGTTGATATAAGATACGTTACGGTGACGTAGTTTTGCTGTACGCTACGTCCATCTTCGAGTTTAGATACAAACGAGTATTAAATCTACGTTGTAGACGGTGCATAGAATATATTGTTTGCTAGGCCGGCCAAATATTATTAGGCAGTGTGGTACAGAGTACAGACTACCATGGACGTCGTCAGAGGGGGGCAGCTGCCCCCCATAGAGATTGGAATAGGTATATATTATTTCATACTTAATTATGAAACCTCACAAAAAATCACATTGGTACCTCACATTTTTTCATCGTATCATAGATTTTCTAAATTTAGTATGAAAATCCACGAATTCCAAAATAAAAAATTTGCCTGTGGCGCTATTTTTTAATACTGTTTAATAAAAAACATTTTTAATACATGTTATTGTATAAAGTATTATATGCATTTCCAAATAAACAAACCACATCACGACCTTCTTCACTATGTCTCACAAAAGATTTTCGCCTGCGGCGCTATTTACGCGTTTTTCATGCTAAGTATATAATTTTTTTTAATTAAGTTGCCCCCCCCTTGCTCAGAGGCTAGCGACGCCCATGCAGAGCACCACTCCCAACTCCCAACTCCTAATAAATACTGGTGGTGCAATGCGGGAGATGGATCTTTGGTCTCTACTAAGTTTATTGCATCATATTATACTTTGATACCACATATCACATGAAATCTATATCTATAAGGGCTCCCACACACGTTATCCGTAACATTAAGTTAACTGTTTGCAAAAAAACTCCGACCATAATCTCTCTCTGAATTCAAAATCAGGGAACATTGAATTCAGAGAGAAGTTTTGGTCTGAGTTTTTTTTGCAAACGGTCGATTCATTCAAATGAATGTTAGAACGTGTGTGGGAGCCCTTAAGGACCTTCAGGACGTATGTCAGAGCCCTTAAGAAGGGGACGTGATTCTAGGAAATGAGAAGGCGATGTATGTCGCCGCATATTGGAGTGGCATCAGGGTATGACGTATGACCCACCCGGACACGAAAAGTAAGTAAGAAAAGTGTCCTGCATGGCTGACTTGATGACTGACGAACATATATTCAACCACTCACTTGTCAACATACAGCTTAACATTTATATTTTAAAAGGATCTGGGCTTGCATACACAAACCCAAATACTCTCCTGCACGCTTTGCTCTAGGCTATAAGCCTGCATCGCGAAGTACAGTGTATACATGCTAGCACCAGGGTTCGAACCCGGCACCTCCCGTTTGGGAGACTAGCGTTCCAACCATGTACTCTTGCGAAAGAGAATTCAGCAATTCGTGTCGCCGACATCATGACAATTCTACTTCTCTTTAAATATCGGTAGCCTGGTTGGTAACGCGCTCGACTGTAAATCCAGTGGGTGCGGGTTCAATCCCCGACTTACTCCACTTCACAACACAAGCTTTTAAGGTTTCTGTGAAGAATAAATCCAGATTCATTTAAAAAAATATATATTGCCGATATAATTCCTATTTATTGTGAAAAAATGTAATCAATACGATTTGTATGAGTTGCCTCAATTATCGTTCGAAAAACTGCCCGTGTAGTGTAATGTAAGAGCACTTTTACAAAGTGTGCGATGCGTTTGAACTTTTGACAATAAAGCCACAAGTTATACCTGAGATGGAACCCATAAAAGCAGTTTGACCTCTTCCAATATAGGTGTTCCTCCTCTTCATAACACGTAGAGATTTATAAGCAATGAGCTGTATAATAAAACGACAATATAACTTCTAACAGAAAAACTATAGGCATATTCATATTGCTTCGGTATTCAATATTTTATTACACAACTGGTGCCTGCCTGCGAAATATCACGGAGGCTTAGTGAGCCAGGACCCTACATCTATATACGAAATAAAATAAAGTTCTCCTGCATTCAACGACGCATTGCTGTGAAAATTTAGATGAACCTTTGCGATAATATAGGCTGTGTCCTAACGTCGCGCGTCGCCGGTTTTTGGAGAAAAAGCTTTTCCTAAGAGATGCCATGATAATGAGGGGATCCAAGAGTTGTGCGGAGTCATGTATGGTATCGTATGAAAGGGCTTTAGAAAAGATTTCCAGATCTTTAGTCACATTTTGTCCTGCTTAAGCCATTGGAAGGCACCGAAATTTGCCGTTGCGAAACACTGGTAACTCAGCTAATTTGTGGATAATGGAAAATCCTGTCGCCTTTTTTAGGTAAGAAGACAGCGATACGGAGAGAGAGGGGGTCACTATTCAGTATGAAAAAAACGTGGGAAACTAACTACGCTCTACTGCTTAATTTCCCCACCTGAAGTAATTAGTTGCGCAATTATTTCGGCAATAAATACTCGAATGTATGCGAACCTTTCAAAGAATATTTTTCGATGAGACCTGAAGGCGTTGCTCTTTGAACAACTTGCAAAAATTGCCACAGTCCTGTAACACACATCTGTGATGAGAACTTTGGGCAAGCACCAGATAGAGGTGGAAACACTTCCCACCCTAGACCCCCTCCGAGTGCTGAACTTCGTAAGACGTCTAGGACTAGAGGGGCTGCTCTAACTGGATAGTTACCAGATGGACAAAGTAGGGGGAGTACAATAGATCTTATAGGTCGCAGTACATAATCCACCCCACCTAATAAAATAAAATAAATAAATAATAAAATAAAATAAAAAAAGAACACACATCCACATTATAATAATATTGTTGAAAAATGATACCCCCTCATACCAGCAATCTCTTTTGCTGACTGGGGATATTTTATTCTCACATTGTGATAATGCCAAGAGCCCGTTGCCGAGCATGTTTTTTCTACTCAGAAGAATCGCTGCCATGTCATTATGGTCCTGCCGACGATACCATTGAAGGTGACTATGGAGGCCGATTCTGGACTTGCAGACTCTGTCACACTCTGGACAAGGCTGCTCCTCATTTGTGACGGGTCTGCGGGTGGTTCTATTTATGATCCTCCGCCAGTTTTTGCGATCACCCGCCAAGTTTTCCCAGTCACTTTGAGAGTTTATATCCTTCAGTGTGTTGTGCAGAACATCTTTGTATCTTTTCCGCTGTCCTCCCTGTTTCCTTTTACCTTCTGCCAGCTCTGAATATAGGATCTTTTTCGGGAGTCGGTTGTCCGTCATGCGGACGACGTGGCCCGACCAGCGGAGGTGAGCACATCCACATAAGGTTTTAACGCGAATTATGTAAGATGTTGTATGATGTATAACATTATTATGGGTGAATGTACAATATTGTACATCCTTATGCGTCTCCCCATAACAATCAATACTCGTAAATACTTTACAATAAGTTAACATTGTAACAGCGTTTCTTCCTGATGATGATAATACTTGGTTTAAGTAAAACAACAATATTGCACATTTTGTATTAGCCCTGTCCTGACTATCTTGCATCAAGCGCCTGAATTTTTTATAACATCATCGATGCTTTCAATAAAAGTTGTATAAGTAGTAAAGGAAAAATTGTGAGTCAAAAAGCTCTGATAGTTTGGTAATTCTATTAAGGAGCAAACAAACAAAGCAGTTATCTTCAGATGTCTAAGAGCAATCGTGTGGGTCAAAAGCAGTGGAAAAAAGTGGAAAGCAAAGAGAATATATGAAACAAGCATAAGACCTATCATGACCGTTTTTTTTTCTGCATAGTCTACTCGATTTGACGTTTCAAAAATTTCTAAAAATGAGAGACCTTAGATCTCGACAACCGTTACTAAATATGCTTTGTAAAAAAAAATAGGGTAGATACATTGAACCTTTATCTAGGGATAAACCGTAAAAGATTTTTTATATCTTGTACAGATTTCTCAAAAAAAAATCTGTAAAACACCTCTGATCTTTTTCCCGAAAGACAGAAGGTCGTTTCCCGAAAGTGGCAGCTAGTTTTTTTTATTTCCATCATTTTGAAACTTGCTGAGGATACATTTAATTCATGGGTTTTTGTGTGTCGTGTATTGTTAATGACTATGTGTAAGTTTTTTGCTCGCGTTCCTTCAAAATAAAATAAAAGCGTAGGGAAACGTATACTCCTGGTTTCATATAACTTGGCCACTGGCTACATAGTAATTCTATACAAAAAGTGTGACAAGACGGGTGAAACGAAATGTAGACGTCCAACCACTCGAGAGAAATGGGATAAGAATTCACCACTGATACTTAGAACTTTTGAACTCTTCATTGCACACATAACAATCTTAAGAATCGTCTTTGAAACTTTTACACTATTAAACTTACTCATACCACATTCGAAGTCAACAGGCGTCATTATGTATCAATATAATAACGGGTTGCGATGGACGTTAAATGTTAAATTACTAGTTAGGTTTCCATAGGGAATAGATCCCCGTATACTTAAACTATTATGATGCATTCATGAGGAATGTATTAAGTATTACTTAGAATAAGGTTTAACGGCGCACAATACTTGTAATAAGCATTTTATAGCAATTCCTATAAAATGAGTAATGTTAGAAAAGCAATATGTTTTTTTTTACTGTAATGTTATATCGAATATAGACGTGGTTTAGAAATGAATGAGGAAGTTCAAAAATTTGATGCATGCTTTTATATTACAAGGCAAAATACTCAACGGATGTACAGCAATGGATGGACTTTTCATCAGGCTTATGAATACCAAACTATGTCTCAAGGGTTGCCGGGAGTACTTAATACACTAGCGGATCCAGGGGAGGCTAGGGGGCTGAAGCCTCCCCCCACAAAACCATGAGTGACAGTACTTTATATGCAACTAGTTTCCGAAAAATCACATTATTACCGCATCGTTTTCTCATCATGTTATGAATTTTCTAAAACTACTAAGTATACCTATATTGTTTCGTAAAAAAAGTCGGCTGCGGCGCCATTCACATTTTCTATATCACGAGGTCATATTCACATGTGACGACCTTTAGCCCCCCCCCCCCCCCCCCTCTCCAAAAGTGAATCCTGGATCCGCCACTGACTTAATATATAGCGTTTCCTTCTCGCTTCGTTCATCAGCCTTCAAGACATGGCTGGTAGAGTACCGGCGTGTTAGGCTGGACTAAGTGAAGAAGGTCTGGATTTTTTTGAAAAATAAACGCCGCAAATGTGCGAAGTGATGAACTAGCTCGATCTATTTCACCAAGTCACAAAGTCGTGTCGATGACTACCCGTTCACTACTCAGATGTCGCCCCCCAAGCACGAGCGCCCTTGGCAATTGCCTACTTTGCCTATATGGACAGGCCGGCCCTGCAGTTCATTTTAAGCAGACACCAACTTTCACAGCGCTAACTCATAACATCAAAATTTTGTAATATTACATTGTTACTACTATTTAAATTTTTCCATGATGCGTCAGCTTCAAATTTTGAGCGAACTAACGTAAAGTAGTGATGTCTGAAAAGAACATGCGCTAAAGAATAAGGTACTGATCATAATAACATACAATGTGATTTTTACTAACCCAGTTCAAAATGTTCAGGAGAGTATGCAGAGATACTTCGAGTGACGAACAAATCGCCTTACTAACACAATTTGCTAACAAATTTTAAATATACCTAACAAAGAAAAAGACAAATGTCACAACTGGATCGTTATTTAGCGAAAATACAAGCAATCCAGCCCGTTATCGAACCAGGAAACACAAAAAATAACTGCACATTTGACCGACGGTATTATGGAAAGCAATTTTCCGTGTAGTCTTATGCATTGGTAAACATATGATATTCACTGTGAAAAATACTACTGTATCAAAGTCCGCCTTTTGGCACACTACCACTGTCTTGTTTTTGTATCTATGTATATTTTTCTTTGGCAAATAAAGATTCATTTATTTATTTTATATATAATTCTCTACAACGAGTAAATGGACTGCGTGTATACAAAAAGCACACACAACATTCTTTCTGTGCAAAATTAAATAAAATGAAAATGGGTAGCGAATCTCATTGATGAAAAACATCTTATGAAATGCAATCGTGTTCTTTTTCGTAAAGTGCTACCTGTTACTTTATGTTCATCCTTTCTCTTCCCTAAGTTAGAAGGCAAGAAACTGTGAAAAATCCTTATGACTTTTTAACAGTGTGTTCTTTTTCATAAAAAGCTCCTATTACATTACTTTCTTCGTCTTTCTCTACCCTAAGTTGGAGAGTAGGTAACTTTCAGCTGTGTTGTTGAGGTTTTTATCAGATGGGTGAGGTTTATACTATATATTATAAGAGGGGGGGGGTGTTATATACGACTATCTCCCCCCCTCCCCCCACCTCTCGTCTGAAGGCCGTCTAGTGCATTGTACGCGTGCCGCGAAGGGTTAATCGCGAGGGAAATTAGACGCGAGTTAAGTATATGCAGAGGAACTAGTGACAGTACCCTCTGTCTACCCCGAAAATAGTGTTTGTTGTAATTAAAATTGAATACATGAGTTGTACCTAGATGTTCGCATATGTAGGAGCGATAAAAAATTAAAAAACAGTATAATATCAGAATTAAGACTCGGTCAACAGCTGACAACGAAAATCCCACATAAATATTTTAGCTCGTACCTATACCTAACATTTTTCACCTTTATAGGCTCCTAAACCGTTCATCCGATTGAGATGAAACTTTGGGAAATTGTTGTGCTTGCCCCAGGGATGGTTCGTAGGTAATAACATGTCTACATAAGTTCCAAAAGATTTGTTCCAATAAATCACAATAAAATAAGTAAAATCATAATATTTTTGTGTCATTATTTTTTTCTACTTTCCAACGGGGCTCCAAAGTATGTGTGTCCAGGAGCCGCGGCACGTCCTTAGACGGCCCTGGAAATAGTAAAATAAAATAAAAATTAAGAAAAAACACTAATTTAACTTTAAAATACACCTCACTCCTGAATTTATGCAACCAATATTACAAGATATTTTGAAGATAGTATGAACTGTTTTACGGTAAGTTCGTCTAAAATCAATTGGTCTAAAACGAATTCGTCTAAAATCAATTCGTCTTAAATCAATTTGTCTAAAATCAATTAGTCTAAAATCAATGCGCGTCTAAAATAAATTCGTTTAATTATCAATTCGTCTAAAATCAATTCGGCCAAAATTAATTTGCCTAACGATCAATTCGTCGATTTTACAGGAATTTATTTTAGACGAATTGATAATTAGACGAATTGATTTTAGACGAACTTACCGAACACCGTATGAACTATGTTTAGATTTCATAACTCATTTTTGCTCCCTTTTTTAAATACCTGATATTAATCAGGTATTTAAAAAAGATGGATTACCATTACTGTTTTGCTATTTCCGTCAATTTATTAAGTACTAATATTTTAATATACCAGTTTCCCATAAAATATTATACGCTAAGTATTCATAATATGAAAGTTTATGACTTTATTACTCCGGGCACCCAGACATAACTCATGTTCAACTAACTACGTATCAGTCTGTAGGTAGTATCGTACAAAGTTCAAGACACTTTGGAAATACCTAGTAGTAGTATTAATTATTCAAACTGGCGAATCCGATATGACTGAATTTGGACAGTTGACTGCAACAGACTCCAGTGGGAATATTCATACGTATATTTGTTACCGGAAATGTATGAAATCCGTCATTGTATACAATTTCAAGGAAATGTATACAATCCCTAAAATCGGGAAGGAATAAATGTATTTCGTATTTTTTTTTTGTATTTTAAATATTAATCTAATATATTGTAGGCACACAAATTTTACTAGGAATTGTGTGCATATTTTAAACAGGAATCTGTAATATATCAAATTATGTAATTTTAAGTGCTACACCAGTTTACCCGCAAAAATAAATAGTTTCTTCGGTTTGATTACGTTTTTATTCCCGATTTTATCTATGTGTCAGCTTCCTCGAAAAAAAAGCAAGTTTTTGAGTTATCAAAACATAGATTTCCTAAGAAAAGTATGACTTAAAGAACCTGTGACAAATCATTTGACACATTTCCCAAATTGACCCGGCATTGTACACATTTCCTAGATTTCACACTTTCTCGTAACATAATATTCATATTATTCACGTTTGAAACTCAGCTCTCTCATTTTAAAGAGGAAACTCACAACTCTAGCTTACTTCTTTACTCGTATATAAGAGGGTCTCTAGAGTATTCTTGTCCCTTCCTTCTTCCTTCTATTTCCCCTCCCAATCCACAATTTCTTAAGTATGTATATTTCAAATTAAATCATATGCAGTTGAATAAAGAAATTAGAGGTATTTTCATGATTGTTTTGGATTTTGTTGTCATATTTTGTTCGTTTTTGTAGTTCTGTGATATTCGAGACCTTATATCTTGACAACCGTTACTAAATATGCTTTGGAACAAAATAGGGTAGATACATTGAACCTTTGTCTAAGGAATAACCGTAAAACATTTTTTATATCTTGTATAGATTTCTCAAAAAAATTGTGAAAAACACCTTTGATCTTTTTTGCGAAAGACAGAAACTCGTTTCCCGAAAGTCGCGGAGTAAATTTTTTTTTTTGATAGACGCAAAATTAACCCAAAAATGGAAAAAACGCTAATTTTACCATTTTATCATGCAATTGTTCGCGCGATGTTGAACCTTAATGTCGTGGGAAATGACTGTGACGTCATTCTTGGTGCCAAGCCCTCAAATTAACTAAAATCTCAAACTGTCATCTAATGCAAATACCTATATGCGCAAAATTTCTAGGTGATGGAACATTGAAAAGTTATTAAAATCTTATGGTCAACTTTGGCAACAATCGAAATCTCCAGTTTCTTAATAATTTCACAAATTCAACAAATTAATATAATAAATAAAAAACAAAATATTTTTCATTGCATATATGAATTATTCAAAATGCGGGCTTAATATGCCTATAAATGGCAATTTCTGCCAGCCAACCCAATAAATCAATAACTCATGTTTTCACAGTTGTGCGAGAAGAGACTGTGGTTGGAGTGGCCAGAGGTCCTGGAAACTGCAAGTGACAGGGGCCTCTGGCGTAGATAAACAGATACTTCGAGCCCCCGACCCAGCCAAGGATGGAAGGGGAAGAAGATGTATGTCGAAAGAAGAAATCCGTCGTGAAAGAATGTTCCCTTAACTAAATGACTCAAATTATAATTTTTACAAGTGTTTTAATTACTTTCAAAATGTTCTTGAACTAATGTTGTAATGGTTACGTAGTATAGGTTAGTGATCGTATCTTAGATTCTACGTCTAATATCCTCACCCCTTTATATTACTTTGACCTCTCTATCCCTCCTACCATCCCCTAATGGATGTCTCCTACTACCAGCGCCCCCGTGGGGTTGGATCTGTGGGAAAATTCCGAATTAAGGAAATGAATGATGAATCCGACTGAACTTTGTACTTGAGGGCATTGCATTCAATGCATGGGGTTGAGATTATACAGCTGTATTTAGATTTTCATACTTGCTATACCTTTAATGTTTTTACGTTTAATGTTTTTTCTGCATAATCTAATCGATTCGACCAAATTGACACACCTGTACCTACTGTATTATACCACATCAGATATATTTTTTCTCCCCTACCCAATTCCTTCTCCTTTCTCTTCCTCCCATTCTCTTCTATTCTATTTCCTGAAAGGTAAAGGTGAAAGGTACCTACTTAAATATAGGTAAAGAATACACGTAAAGCAAGAATAGGTAAAGGTATCTAATTATCACCGCAGGCAAATTTTTTTATGAAACACTTTTGCATTTTAATGGATTTTCATACTAACTTTAAAAAATATCCGATATGAGGAGAAAACGTGCGGTAATAATTTGATTTTTTGTGAGCTTTTATCATTTAGTATGAAAAAGTATATACCTATTCTAATATCTAGGGGTTGCAGGAGGGGGCAGCTGCCCCTGCTGCCACTTAAACAAATAATACAGATGGTCCTATGCAAAATGTATTGTGCCAATTGTGCGAATAATTTTGGTGAAGATATTTGAAGCTGTCAACAAAATTATGATACTAATTTTGTTAATTTCGCATTGTTCCTCGAGAGCTTTGTTAAGCCTAAGGTTAATGAGGTCCAGAAAATGAGGCTAAGCTTAATAAACAAAAGGTCTTGGGTTTATTAAATTGTATGCACATGTAGACTACGGTTCTATACGGTTCATGTGGTGCATCGGTTTACATTGTAGTGCAGAGTAGGGTGTTTCATGATAGTATGGTAAAAAATAAAATGTAAAAAATTGACAGACATAGCTTACGCCCCAAATCTTATGCTGTAAAAGTTGTATATTTATACCAAATTTCAAGAAGGATAGATAATATTTAAAGATTCCACACCTCGATCAGTTTTTTAGCTCTAATTTACCCATGGTTGTGCTTTTAAGCCTAGATGAGCTGATCACATATTGATAAATGTCTATAATTTGAATTGAACTGCCTATCTATGTTTTTATGTATTTACACTATAATGACTAAATAAAGAATCTATCTATCTATCTCAAACCATATAATGAAATTTCTTAGTACTTTCTTAGCCCAAATCAGTGCAAAAGATGAAAGACATACACGAGAATGCCGTCAGTACTAATTACTGTGTGAACCTCATGAGATAAAAGTGTGCAACCTCTAAATATTATCCAATATTCTTGTAATTTTTACAATGTTAGTTTTTATTTCAACATACTTTTTATTAATCATAAGTACCTAGTTTAGCTTTTTTTTTCTTATTTTTCCTGTCGTTATACATTATCTGACTATATGTGTACACGTTAATTTGGGCATTGTTTGAACTACACTTACTTCCAATACTTGAACGGTTTTCTATGTATACGTATGTGTGCAAATAAATAAATAGCATAAAAATTCGGGGCGTAAGCCTCGTAAGTCATGTGAAAATCGTATTTTTATGTATGTATAAGTAATTATTATTTTCATATTTATTTACTTATATTTTTTTGTCTTATTTTCCATACACTTGTATGTAATGTCTATATCAAATGAATGTCACAAGTGGTTGGTTGGCAGACATTGCCTACGGCAATAAACCCGCCATTTGGAAGATATGTTTTCTTTTCAATAAAGATTTTATTTATTTATTTATATTTTTTTTTTTTTGGAAAATGAAACACCCTTATATAGTACTTGCAGAGTTAGGAATGAATCATGTGTAGATATTAGACATGAGCGCCACGCCGGCGCGCCGCCGCTGATCACGGTCGGCGCGCCGCCGCCGGCAAAACGCTTACGCCGGCGGCGTGGGATCCGTGTAACTAAAAGTATTTATCCTGCGTTTATTTAGACAAAAATGGAAATAAGTACTTTACCAGTTAAAAAAAATTAAAGTATTCAGCTGTGGCGACGCTAGTATTCAGTAATTATACAAGACATCGAATAATAACTAATTCAGTGTTAACCCATTCCGTCGTCTCAATTGCGTTCATTTGGTTTTGCATAAAAAAAAAATCGGGGAATTTTCTGTATCTTATTTATTCAATACTAAAACAAGAAATAGGATGGGATGGAGGTATTAATAGTTTGGTTCTTCGTGGTGGAAATTAAATGAAAAACCAACGGTTTTTTATGTAAGTAACTTTATGTTTTTTTAATCGATTTTTAGGACACCGGTCGATTTTACCACGCTGAAATTTTTAAACCACGTGAATTTTGGCAGAATATCTGACCAAAATATGCAGCCTTTCGTCTTTTCGGTCAACCGTTCTCTCTTTTCATTAGTTTAACCTTTGATTATCGAAGTACCTAATCAAAATTATTTTTATTCCACTTAACTAGATTCGCTATAATTCATTTGTTTCAATACAACGGAAATGATAATGACTCCTTTTCTCTTGACAAAACGATATTCATTTGGTAATTTTTGACGTTTACGACCTTCAAACTGGCAAAATGTGAATATAATTAAATATTTTAACGTTAAAATCCAATTATTTCGCTCACCCAAAGCTGCATTTCAATAATAAAAAAAATATTATCACCTAACGTGGTTTCTCAGACTGTGATCACAGACTACTCTCAAATTGTAATTTATCTTTCCACCGGTAAGCATTACGTATTTCGGTTGATATTATATGGATTTGTGCACCTTTCGACGAAAAACGCCATAATTTATGTTTATTCATTAATTATCCTTATTTTTACTCCTAAAATAACATCGCAAATAAGATAGTTTGATTAAATTACATAATTTTATTAAATTACCCTTCAACTACAAACAATAGTACATACAACACATATGTTTTTACAGCTTATGCTCAAGGAGTTTTGGATTTTGTGGAAGGTCGACCTCGTCATCGCAATTCTAGACTTTATTTCAGAGTTTCAATTTCACTCATCGTTTAGCTAACAGCCCAAATGAATATTGCCAAATGAGAAACCTGTTCGACTGCACCACTGCCCATAGTGAGGCTCATTCTGACGCGTTTGACTTTATGGCTTAGTTTATTTTAATCTGCCCTCCAGTACCATGAAAAAGCAATAATGAAATTCTCCATTATTTTTCAAATATGGGCATTTATTTTACTTTTTCATTGAAATAATCATAGTTTTTCAAAATAAATAAATCGATTATATCATTATCCTTTTCACATATGCGTATTTAATCATTTAAAACAATAGTGCGAAAAAATCTAATGCTCCCCCCCACATTGTATCCACGCCGCCGGCGTGGCGCCGCCGCCGGCAATTTTAGACATGGGCGCCGCCGCCGGCTTTTTTGCAGCCGGCGCACATGTCTAGTAGATATAGTGTAAGTTGGTAGGTATGGTGGTATAGAAATATCAGGTACATGTCTTGGCAAATTCGTGTGACGATAACATTAGGTAAACGCCGACCTGAGGTAGAACCCTGCAGGGTGGTTATTGGGAGAGGGTGGGGTGAATCAGCCCATCTCGGCCGTTCAACCCAGACGGCTCAATAACCCCCCCATTCGCCTACCCCTACATGCCCTGGTGTATGGTTAGACGTAGATATACTCGAGGTACTATGCCATGCCACTTACTACTGTACTCTCTCACTACACTACGAAACCCTGACACCCACCGTACACCCGCTGCACGCCGCCACCCGCCCGATGCACGGCCGCCCTTAAATACCATTCGATACAGGGGTGACAAAAGTGAAAATCTGAGAACAAAGAGATTCATACCACTTATAAATAAATCACAATTTATTTACGCTGTATATCTGTTGAGATGAATACTTCTTATTTTAACTTAATTATTAATTAATTAAAAACCTCCCCGTATTAAGAATATTTTTCATTTATGTTAAATAATATCTATATTTATTTTTTAAGTGAAAGTGATTCATCCGATCCTTTAAGAATTATGATTTTATAAATTTAATGTATTTTATTTATAAGAATAATTTCCAATAATTACCAATTAGATATTGACAACAAATATCGCACGCATAATTATTACTACATATTTGTATCAAATGTCACCTTAGCGCAAATCGCAGATAATTATTATGCTATTATTTTATTTCGCTAGAATATGCAACTTACATAAGTACCTATTTATTTCTTTATTTATTTACGGCGCTGGCCTTAAACAATCAAAATAAAACAAGAACATTACAACAACAAAAAAATAATACATAATATATAATATCATACATATCATTCGCAGACGAGTGATGTGAAATGTAAATGAAAAACTCTGAAAAACAAAGCGCAAAGTCAATAACCTGCGAAATAATAAAATGCAAGTTACATAATTAAACAATTCGCAAATAAATTTAATGAAATTGATATTTTTCAAACCCTTTTACCGCCTTGCATCAGTACTAAAGTCCTAACGACCCTCCTGCCCGCCCAAAAACACCTCTTGTCTCCTTCGTTGCTCTCCCCACCCCACACTGGCGTGCTGCCGCCCCCGCCCCCCTAGCCCAAGCCGCCTACGCAGGGCGAAACAAAAACAAACGACGTCTGAACGTGATGCAACCTAGGCCAGACTGGGACTTGGGAATCGTAGCGGGTGATATTCAGTACTCTCTGTTCACCACTACAAGGAGGTGAACATCATGTGGAGGTTGCAACCAAATACTTCATAACCGAGTCATCCGTTCACCTAAATTGCATTTTAGTGAGACATTCTACCACCAGATAACACTATGGTCGAATACTTTATATTAATTCAAATTTGGAACAACAAAATATTACTACCACAATTGAATTAAGTATGGCATTTTTCATGATGATCACTCGATAAAGGGTGCTTTGCCGTTGAAATAAATTAATAACTATCACCTCTACCATGTACTTTACGAGGTAGGCAGAGAGGACAGAACATAAGACTACCCTATCTCGCTACATACACTCCTTTTTCAGTCGCATTCATCAAATTTGTCATAGATTGTCGGTTACTTTTACTCAATACGTAACCGTCCTTGAGAATCTGGAAAGATGTTGAATGTCTCCAAATACTCATACAATAAAAGTAACTAATAGTTGATTAAATTTTAAGGACCTATTCCTAAGAATGAAAATAAATAATCATACATGGATATGAGCAAGCCAATATATACCTCATTAAAGTTTTTAGTGAAAGGTACTTCCAAAAATGCTGAAAATATTTCGCCGTTGTAAACGTATGGGATGACCGTATCTGACTTAATACTGAATTCGTATTTGTTGGGGTAGGCACGGGTGGTATATTTCGAGAGGTTTAGTATACTGGCAGTTCGATATCGTTTTGTAGGATAAAAAAATAACGTATTATATAGATTACGGACAGCATGGGCGTCGTCAGGCAGGGGGGGCCAGTTGCCCCCTAGAGATTAGAATAGGTATATAATTTTTCATACTAAATGATGAAACCTCACAAAAAATCACATTATTAACACACATTTTCTCATCATGTAATAAATTTTCTAAAATTAGTATAAAAAATCCATCAAAATACAATTTTTACACAAAATAATTGCCTGCGGCGCTATTTTTTTATTACTTTTTATAGAAAACATTTTTCATACATAATATTGTGCAAATTATTATGTACATTTTCAAATAAACCAAACCACATCATGACGTTTTTCACTATGTCTTACAAAAATTTTCGTCTTCGGCGCTATTTACGCGTTTTTCATCCTATATCATTTTTGTTGCCCCCCCAAGCTCCAAGGCTGGCGTCGCCCATGACGGACAGCCAAAATGAAAGACCAAGTCAGAGAAAGAACACGAATGTTTGTAGTTAGTTTAAAATGTTTTAAGTAAGTTTAAATTGTAGTTTGTTTATTAAACATGCAGGCATTTAAACTCTTTTTTGTTTTTACCCATTTTCAGTTCATTTCCTTTGTTACACCCACCCACTCAATTTCGTGTTTTTTGTACTATTTTTTTCACCTATTTACATGAATAAAATATTCAAAAAGCTATTTATCTGTCAAGTAGTGAACTATCGTCCTAAGGTTTATCTATGCTTATTTTCACCACGCTTTAATTTACTGGATCTGTTGTTATCTGCGTCTTTATTTTCCTCATCAAATTTTAATTACTTCACTGATGTTTTCAGCATTAACTATGTGACTTTTTTTTAACTTTAATGTTTTTTTCCACCGCCCTTCTCTAGTCCCCTCATCTATCAGTCAAATTTCTCCTTAGGTTACATTATCTGTATTTGTGTTTAGTTTTATTTTTACGTTCGCAAATGACGCGCAAGCGTTGAAACCGTGATAGCGTTATTTACAAACTCATGTGACTGATTACATAGTCTAATAAACCTGTTTTTTTTTTCAAAATTTTAATAACTTTTTCACGTCCAAGCACCCTGAAATTTTGCACAAAGATCTACAACATCGACTAGATTAGCACACTGTATGAACATGACGAAAGCAAACAGTTTGCGTATAGATGGGACACTGCGGCACTCTGTTCTCTCTGCCTTTCCCAATAGGGATGCGGCGTGAGGGAATAGATACTAAACACTTGCGTGGTTAAATAAATATGGGGTTAGCTGGCAGAGATCGCAGCATTGGTATAAGCTCGCTCTAGTGAACAAATGTTAAAATTTATATTTGTAGTGTTAACATAATATCTCTGTATCTTTTTCACTAAAAGTGTAAATAAATAAATAAATGTGCAGGAAAGTATTTGGATTTGTGTCCAAGATCCTTTTTTTAATACATACATTATTTACATACAAATATTTATCACTTCTATCGGTGAACGATATATTGTTTCTTGATTTTCGGGTAAACCGTGTGAAGATAAACTTGATAAAATGTGTTTAAATTTTAAAAATTTGCACAAGTTATAATTCCATACACTACAGCTGCTCACGCTGCACAAGTAAACACTCCACAGTACACGAACACATTTCTCATACATTCATCCACAGAGGAAGACACCAGTAGGAGTGTCGAAACGTCGATCAAGTTTATCTTCACACGGTTTACCCGAAAATCAAGAAACACTGTCAATCGCATACCGTGAAAACCTTCAACATTTAGTGAACGATATAGATTTTAAAAATTCAATCGATATAATATGTATTATGATTGACATGAAATAAATTCAGAAAATTTGATGTATTGTATTAGTATTAGCACAATATGACCGTTGCGTGTGCAATCGTAACATCGTGAATATTATTAAACTTATAAAACTATCATGCATGAATTATAATGTATGTAGTACATGCGCGATGCATCCACCTCTTTATGGGATTTTACAGTCTGCCATGCAACAGATAGGTTGGTTCTTCGCAATTAGCATGTGATGGTCTAACTAATTATTATCGTAATTAATTATTTTCCATATTTACTTAATTAGGACAATTAATTTGTGTATCAGATATCAACACCTCACACTAAAGAGTGTTAGAAAAACTCACCATATACATGGTGTTTGATAGATGGATACAGATATCTTTTGATTAGATTTAGGATCTTTTGAGCCAAACTTAGCTTAGTCCAAAGTCTCGCGGTTTTCAAGATATTCGAGGTGTTAACTAGAATACCAGAATTACTCAAGATTTACTCCAATATCATCATAAGGAAATGTACCTACTTAGTTCTATAATTATTTTTGTATGTGTCAATTTAATTAATGAATTTCAATCTGAAAAAGCAATAATGATACAAAATATCAGATTTAAGTTTCGAGGATATTTTAAAAACGAGTTACGACTTTGGAGGGGATTTTCGATAAGAAAAAAATATCTAAAGATTCAGAAATCTGGAAAAAACTTCTCTGGTTTATGATCTTTCAAATGATGTACAAAACATTATAAAAAACATTCGTTTCATAAAAATACGATACAATAATTTAATAATAATATAATATCGAAATATTATCTTTCCATACATATTTGCCATAGATACAGACTGCATAATGAACAACACATTCCCTTTCAATTTCCCGTTGCCGAATTTGTATGGAGATTTGCATAAATTAGTAGCGAGCTCTTTAAGTTATTGTTTTTAAGTTTAAGTTATTGTATCGTATTTTTATGAAACTTAACGAGCTTAGAAGCGTTAACAGTACGATTTTTACTTATTTGTACCCTGTGCTGTCTCGTGTTTTTCAAAAAATATTGCAGATACACTCATAAGGTACTTTGGTTTGTCACGTATAGGGATGTATCCATATAATTCTATACACCATCCTTATTTTCTAAAATTACCTCTTCAGATTTCGTCTGAGATTTCGACGGCAAGTCTCAACTAGAGAGCGTCATTACTATACGTCCAACAGCCAACACAAAATAACGCTAAAAAGATTGTAAAAGAGATAACGTTAAGATGCGACTGCTACGACGTCGCTGGCACTCAATGGGTTAATGCTCCGTAGCGGAGTTACATAAGTTTAATGCCTTTTGCAACTATATACCTACCTACTTGTATTAATTATTCCTACTTAACCCTTTCATCCCTAATGTCAGCATCTGGATTCAATGCATTAAATTTATGGCCAACGAGAAATCTTATAATATTAGCTAAACATTATATTTTATGTTGTAAAATTATTGTTTTTTAGAATTCTGATTATGTATTTGAGAATATTAAGATTAACACTGTGTACCAACAATAAATTGTTAAAGGCTTTAGCCGTTGATGTGTAAATAAATAAATATAGATAGAGATATTTTAAAAATCTATATATAGACAAATATTCACATTTGGTCACCAGATATGGATGCTTCACGAGAATGTACGGTCAAGAGTACAGGCAGCTAAGATGAAGTACCTCAGAGGAGTGGCAGGAGTAACCCTGAGAGACCGAATAAGGAACGAGTATGTCCAGGAGGCTACCGGGGTAGAACTCACACTCCTCTTCATAGAGAGGTCTCAGCTGAGATGGCTAGGACACCAAGGATGCAGGCAGAAGACCGGCGGGCCGCCCCAGAAATAGCTGGCAGAAGCAGGTGACAAAGTTGTGCGAGGAGAGACTGTGGTTGGAGTGGCCAGAGGTCCTGGAAGCTGCAAGTGACAGGGGCCTCTGGCGAAGATACAAAGATGCTTTGAGCCACCGACCCAACCAAGGATAGAAGGGGAAGAAGATGTATGTATGTATGTTGTAGAATGTTTTTAGGGTTAGCTGGCAGAGATCGCAGCATTGCAATAAGTTCATCCTAGTGAACAAATATTTAAATTTGTAACGTTAACATATCTCTGTATCTTGTTCACCAAAAGTGTAAATAAATAAATATATAGATGTGATATCTGTTATTCTAGAAAAATATGTACATTTTTCTCTATGGCAAACATATTCTCATTAAAAAAAAACTATTTTTCGTAATCGCAACATTAGTCTGTCATTCATAATGTCACATAAACTTTTACGGCGGCACGATAACGGATACCAACCCATATCTACGCCTCCCCACCTTTCCTAAACGCGATGCATGTTGAGGTAGTTACCCGCAACTTATTACCTACGCCCAAAAAGTCCAAAATAAGTTCAGCTCAGACATAATACGAGTATAAGCATAAGTAATATTGTAGATGTAAAGTTGATATTCAAGTCTGGGACAAGGTTCTATCAGTAAAATGTAATTTACTTTTTTTTGTATAAAGCTTTACTTACAGGATGACTAAAATGTGAACTTCTGAAAGCTTTTGTCTTTATTTGTGACATGAATTTTGAAAACGATTCTTAACCAAGGCTCTACCTTATACTTATCATATTATTATACGCTTTTAAACCGAAATCGTAACTGTTTAATGTTCTTTATAATAGAAGTTCAGAAGAGAGGCGAAAAAGTATCTTGTGGCTATAGAATTATATACAATTGACGAAATGCTGTCCAGGACAATAAGTCCAGTTTAGCATGGATCACTATCATAACGTTAAGCACCTATGTTATCAGTGTTATCATCTTCATGACGAAATGCAAACTGAGCCCTTTACACTCTGTTTACATTGATTCTACTTCTCTGGCACATTGTCACTGTTGATTGTTAAAAAACTATAATTGTTATAACTATGTAAACTTGACGAGTCCAAGTGCCCGAAATTAGGGAATAGGGACTATAATGAACAATAAACAAAACATTCATGTGACCCCTGTAAAACTTCGAATAGGTAATTAACACATTTAGCCGTTGATTTCAATGATGCCACCTATGCAGTATTTCATTACTAATTTTCACATATCATATGAGTTACCTTTCATTTGGTTTTTTTTGCACTCTCCTTTGTTATTAAAAACAATCATACTGTATAATCCTATGAAATTACGTAGACGCTGTAAGTAGGTACTGAAATATTTTATATCGTAGCATAGAAGCAGTAGTAGGTAAGTTGTTGGGAGCATGTCCGTGCTACGAAGCGTAGGTCGTAGGTGCATTGAATCCTAAACTGAAGGTCTACGGACGGAGCTGGCCGATAACCCCACAACCCACAACCTAAACGCAAAAGCCTTTACTCCTAAACTTGTATATTTAGTGGGTACCTCTATGTAGTATAATATTGTACTATGTTATAAATACTATTCACTCTTAGCTAAAGGTTATCAAATAATTACATCGCTCTATTATATTCTGTCCCCCTAACGCTGCATCCCTTACGGGGTAGTCAGAGAGAACATATTGCCAGACTTTCCTATCCTTCCACAAACACTAATTGCTTCCTTCACATTCGTGCGATTCATCAAACACACTCTAAGTTTAGTCTACGATTCCCTTTAATCAAAACTCTCTCGTTCTTGTCCACGTGGACTACCCAAATGTGTCATGCGCTTTTTTACATACTTATTTCACCCAAATATTTTTTTTGTTAACCATTCATCAATCATTCTCTTTACATGTCCGAACCAACTCAACTTGTTCACTTTCATTCTAGTTACAATACCTGTCTTACAAGCACTCATCTATAGATCTATTAATAACCTCATTCCTTATTCTATCTTACAATGTTTTCCCACACATTCTTTTCATAACTACCTCATTTCCACTGCTTTCAACCCTGATTCGCCATTCTTCAGCCACGTCCAAGTCTCACCAGTCTCACTAGCATACATAAGGGTCAGAACAAAGACAGCATTGCATTGTGCACTAGAACTTTTGCTTTCATAGACACATTTATTAAGATTTTTTAAATAGGGTTTTTTCACCAAAAACTGTTTGTATTTATTTACACTTTTAGTGAACATAATACAGAGATATGTTAATATTAAAAATATAAATCATTACATTTGTTCACTAGGGAGAGTTCATCGCAATGCTACGATCTCCGCCAGCTGACCCTAGTTTTTTTAATCCATAAATAAAATGGTTGGGAATCGCACAGGAGCGGGAGAAGTAGAGGAGGAGAGGGGAGGCCTATGTCCTGCAGTGGGAAAACGCGGGCTGATGATGATGATGAATAAAATAGCCAGAATTAATATATGCATTTTATATTCTCGCCCGTCATTGCAGACGGGTTTCTTCTAATATTAATTTTATGACGGTAGACAGACGTGCATAGTACTGAGAGATATACTTAATATAATATTACTTAGAGCGAACACAGAACATTGTAACGAAATATGTACTTGGAGCAGGCAATGTTGGTTGACAGCGGACAATTACCTCTGTATATCTACTTGTTAACAGTATGCAGACCGACATTTCAAAAAATTCTAAAAACGGGAGACCTTATATCTTGACAACCGTTACTAAATATAATTTGGAACAAAATAGGGTAGATGCATTGAACCTTTATCTAGGGAATAACCGTAAAATATTTTTTATAACTAGTATAGATTTCTCAAAAAAAAAATGTGAAAAACACCTCTGATCTTTTTTACGAAAGACGGAAACTCGTTTCCCGAAAGTCGTGGACTAATTTTTTTTTGTACTGATAATATGCATTAAAATCTAGGGAATAACCGTAAAAGTTTTTCGATAGACGCAAAATTAATCTCAAATAATTGAAAAAACGCTATTTTTACCATTTTATCATGCGATTGTTTACGCGATTATGAAGCTTAATGCCGTGGGAAATGACTGTGACGTCATTCTTGGTACCAAGCCCTTAATACTCAGTCAGTGCTCAAGTATAACAGTATTAGGTAGGTGGGCAAATCCCCGAAATATTTTGTCTGGTGCACGCATTGAGGGGGGTGGCTGTTTAGGGGGGCTGACGACGTATCATCCATCCAAGGGGGTGCCAGGGGGGTGAGAATACTGCAGGCTTTAAAATAATAATCGTTGTGTGAAACCAGGAGTAGTGAAAATCTTACTGAAACTTTTCGATAGGTTTCTTTGTGAAAAAGCTCACTACTTTATTTAAGTTGTCAAGCTTTTAAAGAAATGGAATAAAAATGTAAAAAATCGTTATAATTCTCTTCTTTTCTATGGCCCCTCACTCCACATCCTTACGGGGTTGACAGAGAACAGATCGCCTTTCACACTTCGTTCTTCTGTCACATTTATGCAAACTCGTTTATACACACTCTACGATTCCTTATCGTAAAAATACTGCCGTTTTTAAATAACTGGTCGACATGGTCAAGCCAAGTAGTCATGGACGGCCTCACTTTCTTACACCTCTTCTGTCGCTCGAGTATATTTTCTTTGTTATCCTTTCATCGTTCATTCTCTAAATATGCTCAAACCATCTAAGCTTAGTCACTAGACCCCTCTTACAGTCATTCATATCTCTAATGACCTTATTCCTTATCATATCTCTCAATGTTTTCCCACACATTCTTCTCAATGGTCTCATTTCCACTGCATTGAACCCTAATTGTATTAGATACTGTTCTATATTTTATGGTACAGATTATTCTTAAATAAAATTATATGCATTAAGGATAATTTATAAATTTATCACATCAAAGAAATCGTGTTCATATGCAAATAAATATTATTCCATATAATGTGATGCATGGCTTAGTACACGAATCACTGGATACCTGATCCAATTATGATGATTAATAAAAATTAGTTCAGTTCACCTCACACCAGGGGGCATTACACTTAGTTTGTTTTGAATGACGTTCAAGGTGGTGTGAAACATTATGAATATGGTATCATCAGTTTTGGAGGAAACTTCTTGCTTCCGTCACATTCATGCAATCGTCATGCACACTCTACGATTCCTTTCACTCAAAACGCGTCCGTCCTTTAGCAACTGGTCGACGCGGTCGAACCAAGTGGTTCATGGACAGCCGCGCTTCGTTACACCTCTTCTTTCGCCCAAGTATATTTTCTTTGTTATCCTTTCATCATTCATCCTCTCTACATGTCCCAATCATCTCAACTTATTGTTTTTTTTTTTCAACATAAGTTTAATTAATTGATGACATGAATATATTGAACAATGAATATTGCAAGTACTTATCTCAACAGATATACAGCAAGGGATGCACTTTCGATCAGGCTTGTAACTGATCGTCGGCTGGTTTAATGTGATCATTTTACACTTAAGTAACATTCACCAATTTGTCAATAAACCAGCCGACGATAAATAAATAAATTAAATAAAATAAACTTTGTTGAAAAAAGATCAAATGGCGGGTTTATTACCGTCGGCAATTTCTGCCAATCAACCACTTGTAACATTAATTTGAAGTACTAAATAAATACATATTTAAAAGAAGAAAAAACAACTAAATAAATATACGACGATCATGCAGTCATAAGTTTGATGCAAAGACCATCCTTCGCTGTATATCTGTTGGGATAACTACTAGTCATTTAACTACGACATGTTGAAAATTGGATACAAAAAGTAAATTGTAACATCAATGAAAAATGGTCATTATATTTTTACTAAAGAAAAGTTTTCGTACGCCTGTCTACGACAGACGGCAAGCGTATTTACGAGTATGTATGTAGGACGTAGGTCTACGCATCGTAGTACAATGTACTACGGCGTACACGTACAATAATAATAAGCGTAGAGCGTAGAACTAACCAACGCAACGAAACGTAGACAGTCGTAGGCTCGCGTAGACGCAGCTAATATACTCTACCATACCTACATACTTACTTATTAGTGTGTATACTTCTATTTACGAGTATATTATGTGTTCTACGTTTTCAATTTACTTGTTTCTATAAGTCTATCTACGAGTACATATACCCTCACGCCGCGCCCTTGCAAGGCAGGCAGAGAAGACAGAGCGCCAGACAGCACTATCCTTACACACACTTCTAGCCTCCCTCACATTCATATACAATTTCTCATACGTGCTTTACGATTTATTTTATTCAAAACGCGTCCATCCTTAAGGATCCAGGTCAGTCTCGGACGGCCGCGTTTCCTCACACCTCTTTGCTCGCCCAAATGTATTCGTTTATCATTCATTCTTTCAACATGTGCAAACCATCTTAGTTTATTCACTTTCATTCTAGTTACAGTCCCGATCTTGCAATCACTTATTTCTGCGGGTTCGAGGTCTGAGTTCAATTCCCTCAGTCATATTAAGCCTGATGGAAGGTCCATCCTTTGCTGTGTATCTGTTGAGATATAACTACTAGATATAATAATAATAATAAAAACTTTATTGAAGTAATGACATGCATTAAACAAATGGCGGGTTTATTGCCATGGGCAACCAACCACTTTATATAATGTAATGTAAAATCATTCAGAGAGAATCTAGACTCTGATAGTAATAATAATTCACTTTTATCGGAGGCTGTCCTAGAGAATGAAGATTTCCCTACAATACAGTACAACATAATCAGAAGCAAATATGAAGAGATAATTTTGATGTATGGTAATATTGATCCTATTTTGCGACCTCGTTTACCTAAATTTCCAAATATACCAAAATTTCATAAAATTATACGTGATGTTAATAGATTTATTATAGATGAATTAATAAATAGTCAAAATTTAACTGATACACATAAGATTATATATTGTGCTGCAGCAACATGCTGTCATTTAGCTGGATTAAAATTACAACAAAATTCTCCTATACAGAATAATAATTCAACTAATAATTATTGGCAAAAGAGAATAGAATCACGAATTAATAAAATAAGATCATATTTGGGACATCTTTATTCTTATAAATCTGGAAATAATAGACAAAGAATTATAAAATCAATAGAAAAAATTTTTGATGTTCCGAATATTAATGTGATTAGAAATTTAGACACAAAAATAGTAGAGAAAATTGATGAATTCAAACAAAGAATTTTGGCATTAAGCAAAAGGATCCGACGATTCAAAAAACGAGTACTAAGACGCAAACAAAATTATCTCTTCATTAATAAACAAAAGAAGTTTTATGAAAATATTGAAGGCAAAAATTGTTCCATAAATTCAGTTCCAAATCAAAATGAAATGACTGCATTTTGGTCAGATCTTTGGTCTACAGCTGTTGAACATAATGCAGAAGCTAATTGGATACAACAAATTGAAATAGAATCGTCTGAATTACCAGATATGACAGATTTAGATATAAATTCTGATGACATAACTATTGCAATTAAACATACACCAAATTGGAAATCTCCAGGAATAGATGGTATTCAAAATTTTTGGTTAAAATATTTTACAAATTCTCATGGTACACTGGCTACACAATTTCAATTGGCAATAGAAAATTGTAATCTCCCAAATTTTTTTACAAAAGGTATAACTTATATGATTCCAAAAATTAATAATGCATCTCAACCCAATCAATTTAGGCCAATAACTTGTTTACCAACAATCTATAAATTACTTACTTCTGTTTTGGCAAATAAAATCAAAAATCATTCTGTGACCAACAACATTTTATCGGTCAGGCAAAATGGCTGTAGACAGGGATCTCGTGGAACCAAAGAATTGCTTCTGATTGATAGTGTTATTTGCGAGCAAGTGAAGCACAAAAAACGTAACCTTTCGATGGCGTGGATAGATTATAAAAAAGCGTTTGATTCGGTACCTCATTCTTGGTTAATAAAAATTTTGGAAATTTACAAAATTGATGTTAAAATTATTAATTTCTTAAAATATTGCATGTCTAATTGGAAAACAAAAATATCTATTTCAACGCCATCGGAAGGTTATGTTAGTGATTCGATTGACATAAATAGAGGAATATTCCAAGGTGATAGTCTGAGTCCGCTTTGGTTCTGTATTGCATTGAATCCCTTAAGTGCATTGATTGAAAATTCTCAATGTGGTTATCAGCTCAAAAGGGGTGGTTGTAAATTTTCTCATCTTTTTTATATGGACGACTTAAAATTATTTTCATCAAATTTAAATAATCTCAATAAATTAATTTCAGTAACAAAGGATTTTAGTGATACAATCAAAATGGAATTTGGTATGGATAAATGTGCAATAATTAATGTTAAAAAAGGGGTTATCGAACAAACAAATGAAGTGATTAATAACACAGTAAATTTACCAAATCTTACATTAAATGAAACCTATAAATATTTGGGAATAAATGAATCACTGGGTTTTGATCATGTATTTTTAAAAAATAATGTAAAAGCGCGTTTCATCTCTAGATGCAAATTAATTTTTAAATCACTTCTTTCTGGACATAATAAAATTAGGGCAATTAATTCATGGGCAATTCCAGTAATTTTGTATTCATTTGGTATTTTAAAATGGAACCAAACGGAATTAGACACACTAGACAGAAAGGTGCGTACTACAATGACAAGATATCGAATTCATCACCCTAGATCCTCCATGATGAGACTTTACCTTCCTCGCAAAAATGGTGGCAGAGGATTACTTAATTTAAAGAATTTACATAATAATGAGGTAGAGTCTTTAAAGAGATTTTTTGTAACTCATAGGAGTAAAGTAGGCTATGAGGACTTGATAGATTGTGATTTGAGGTACACACCTTTATGTCTCTCGAATCCTGGTGCTTCACTACCGACAATGTCAGTTGAAAATCGAGTAGACATATGGAAAAGTAAATCTCTTCATGGCCGTTTTCACCAAGTTCTGACATCTACAAATGTATGTTTTGAAGACTCAATCAATTGGTTAAGGTTTGGTGATCTATTTGGTGAAACCGAAGGTTTTGTTTGTGCAATACAGGATCAAGTCATTGTAACAAATAACTATGCAAAATTCATTATGAAACAACCAAATATAATTGATAAATGTAGGGCTTGTGGTCAGATGGGAGAGACATTACGACATATTATGTCGGGGTGTTCTCTTTTGTGTGGCACTGAATATTTGCAGAGACATGACCAGGTTGCCAAAATAGTTCACCAAAGATTGGCTTTAAAATACGGTTTACTCGATGAAGAAACTGAATATTATAAATATCAACCATTGTCGGTGCTTGAAAATAGCATTGTTAAGTTGTACTGGGATCGACCAATACAAACCGATCGTACAATTCCAGCTAATCGACCGGATATTGTATTGGTTGATCGTAGGGAAAAAAAGACCTATATTGTGGATATCACTATACCACATGATGAAAATCTCCATAAGGCTGAGCAAGACAAGATTACCAAATATCTTGATCTTGCTCATGAAATTATGGAGATGTGGAGAACACCTTCCACTGTCATCATTCCTATAGTGATGTCCACAAATGGTGTCATTCCTAAGAGTCTCAAAGTAAATCTTGAGAAGCTTGGATTGCATGGTGGGCTTCAATACGCCATGCAGAAGGCTGTCCTACTATCATCTTGCAGGATTGTTAGAAGGTTCCTCTCTCTATAGCTCTTAAAAACTCTCTCATGATAAGTGCATTCTAGTGCACATCGTGGGAGAGGGGGACATCCATTAGTATGGTAAAATGTTTTTAGTTCTATGTGATGTGTTTGTTTATTTAAAATTTTGTATTAATATTATTACCTATTATTTATTTTATATTTTTGTAATTTTTTATTTTAACATGTTTTTATATATTATTTGGTTTAAACGAATGTATTATATAGAGCTGAAAATTTTTGTATACTATTGTGTTAATAAAGTTGATTTGGAAATAATAATAATAAATGGTACCTAGTTTCAGCATTTCGTTGAAATTCAAAGACAGGGGGTAATAAACTCCAGAATACAAGACGAATTTTAGCCATCAAACAGTGGTGCAGTCAGACCAAAACAAATGTCCACCCCCTCGGAGAGGCCGTACGGTGTCGAGAGGGTGGCGGGCGTTGGGATGTGAACCCACGACGACGTGAATGGGGCAGGGGGGGATAAGAGGATGGGGCCGCCCCTTAACCTGTCTGTCAGCCAGCCCCGTAGAATGTCATAGATACACGTTGGATATTTCTCGCCAGCCAAAATGAAAACAGGACCACCTGAAGAATTTATAATCAACCTATTTCTATTCTGTTTATTTATTTATTGTTTAAACGGCCTCAAAGCCTTTGGAAAGTCTACAATACAGATAATTAAATAGGTAGGTATATCAATACAATTATGGTACACAGCAATAACAGACAAAAGAATTAAAATTAATCATACAATATGGACAAAAAAACAGTAACACTAAAATCGCAAAACAATACAGATATAATATCTATTCTATTCCCTCATGCTGCATTCCATGTGGGGTAAAAGACGCAAGAACTGCAAGAAACGTCGGTTCATCAGATTACATTTTTTTTTCAGAAAGCTACGTAGGTTTTTAAAAAAATACTAATCTATGATTGATTAATTATCTTACGAAGATAAGTTTTTTTACACTGTGTGTATTTCACATAATATTTTGCCTCATTCTGTTGGATTTTTGCCTAATTTCGTAACATCTTACAATTTAATCATTTTGTTTTCAGTTATAATTGGGAGTTCGCCCCTGTCTTTCTCGCCGCACTAAAATATCCGGCACACTGTCAAGTAAAAGCAGGAGAGGCAGTTTATTTTGGTTTAATATCAGAAGATGGCGCACTCTGCAGCACAGCAACGTGATGCGATGCGGCGTACGTGAGGTGTCTCCTCATTCCTAAGTCACCCAGACTCCCAAACTCTCACTCCAAGTAATAAAACGACGAGACTAACTTGTCCAACAATGAATTCATTATCAAAATCTTCATTGCCTGTTTTTGTCTTAACCTTTGTCTTCAACTAGTCGATTAAGGGCACTGAGCAAAAATCGTTCTATTTATGCTTCAACTTTTTCAAATTTTGTATGAGAATTTATTTATTTATTTATCGTATGGTCAAAAGAAGTATATCACATCCCTCAAAGAAAAAAAAATTGGAAGGTTGGGCATTGGGCATTGGGCAATGATAAATTTCGCAAGCAAGCTTGGTTGTCAGAAATTAAATTGAACGTTCTTTATGTATTCAGTCGCTGGCTCATTCAGGTATAGGAAGTCATCGAAGCTCCCTTCGTATGCTCGGAGGTCGCACTCAGTCACAATGTGGCCCACAGTCTGCCTCTCCGCCCCACAGTCATGAAAATGTTAGCGTGAAATAAGAATAACGTAAGCGACAAATTTAAATATACGTTTTTAAAGGAAATCTGGGAAGAAATTAAAAAAATAAATCAGCCGATTTGTTAAGATTATAATTACCAGTACTTTGGCTAAATTATACTTTTATATCTGAAAAACTGAACGGAAAATCTTCAGATCCCGTAAATTTTGGGGGTGCTTTAGGAATATTTTTTTATTCAAGGAATTTCCAAATCCTGTAATTCTAAAACAGCTTATCTGTAGTCCATACTTTCATCTATCACCGTCTTCAGTTTCAAGATGATTCTCTCAATATTGGCTGAGTAAAATTCAGGACGCCGAAGCCCAATGACATTGTTTTCTATGTATGTATTTAAATATGTATGTATTTCTATTTAGCTTTTGTATGCAGTGTAATTGGGGTTAGCTGGCAGAGATCGCAGCACTGCGATAAGCTCGCCCTAGTAAACTAATCTTATGATTTATATTTTTAATGTTAACGTATTTTTCTCCAAAAGTGTAAATAAATAAATAAATAAAAATAAATCCATTCACCCACAACTTTATTGGATAAGAAATGTTTCCAAGGATTCTGCTTGAAACTGTGTTTGTTTAGCTTCAAACTGTGACCTTTTAAACTTGTATTTTGGTTTGGGCAGAACGTCAGCTTCAGTTCCGGACAGTCATAATGTTCGAATCCCAAGCGTTGATGATATATTCCGCACTTCATGACGCAAACTTTTAGCTTCAGAGTACGCATATTGACATTTCGAAAATTTCTAAAAACGGGAGACCTTAGATCTCGACAACCGTTACTAAATATGCTTTGGAAAAAATAGAGTAGATGCATTGAACCTTTATCTAGAGAATAACCGTAAAAGATTTTTTTTCATGTATAGATTTCTCAAAAATAAAATATGAAAACACTTCTGATCTTTTTTCCGAAAGATAGAAACTCGTTTCCCGAAAGTCGAGAAGATTTTTTTTGTACTGATAATATGCATTGAAATTTAGGTAATAACCGTAAAAGTTTTATGATTGAAGCGAAATTAATCACATGAAATGGAAAAAACGCTATTTCACCCATTTTTTCATGGAATTGATCGCGCGATTTTGAACCTTGATGCCGTGGGAAATGACCGTGACGTCATAGTTGGGTCGCGACGCGAGCTTTAGTAATATGAAGTGTGCATTTGGTTTGTGTACACTGTACACACGCTCAGATCCCCTAAAAAATGTTGCAACACATAGCTTCTTGACGTTGTTGAGTTTCAAGTATTCCAAAGTACGTACTTAAACTTTCTACATAATTTATTATGAAGTCAAAAGCTCTGAAGCATGCAAATTATAACGATCTTAATCACGTTTAAGCTTTCGGTCAAAAATATCACAAAACAAGACAAACAAAAATTTGACTTCAACTACTTGTCTAGACATGACGTAAGTTCTTTTACTTTTATTACAAAAAGCTTCAAGTTTTTCAAAAAAAAATCAGCTCTTCAGACAGACAAACGACGGGGCGGTGGCAAAAAATAAAGCACGGATGTGAAAAGTGAATTCTTCATGATCATGACGACGCCAGCGACAAAAAAAATCTGTTCACTTTACACTGTTTTTCACTTTTCTGAAGTTTTAATGAAGGTTCTATGTACCTGCAAGTGGAATGAAACTTATTTTTTTTGTGATAGGTATTTTGTTTTGAAAAATGTCTTGAAAATGAGACACCAGGTAGATGTAAGATTTTAACAAAGATTCGCCAGAATAAAGGAGTCCTGATGCATAAGGGTAAGATAAGACTTAAAAAAATTCAGACGATTTTTGAGTCACATTTTTTTGTAAAACATTTTTTGTAAACAATTTTCTACATGTCGTCGCGTTGGTTGGATAACAAGTCTCAACAGATGTACAGCGAAGGATGAACTTTCCGACAGGCTTATGACTGATCGTCGACTGGTTTAGTGTCATCACTTTACACTTAAGTAACATTCACCAATTCCAGTCCATCCATCTGACGCGGCCGGGAATCGAACCCAGACCTCCAACCTGACAATCCGGTGTTTTACCGTCGTGCTACGATGGCTTGAGTTCGATTCCCGGCCGCGGCAGATAGATGGACTGGAATTGGTGAATGTTAAGCGTCCAACGGACAGTCCATCCTTTGCTGTATATCTTGTTCACCAAAAGTGCACATAAATAAATAAATACATACATACAATTACAACCGAGCCCAAACGAAGACATTGGTACTTGCATTAGGCGGTTTATGCATTACGAGTGGATAAATCGGGCAGAGAAAAGGTTGTTAATTAATCAATTAAAAGATTTATTGTAGCGAATGATATTGTTGAATTTTTTTGGTTATTATATGAAATGTACGAATTGAAATATAATTTAATGGCGTTGCGCCGTATATGAATTAATAAATAAATGAAAAAATAAATAAATATTTGGGTTTGTCCAGATCCAAGCCCAGATCCATTTAAAAAAAAAAGAAAAAAAAATGAATGAATGGTCGATGAGAGGGCATTGACACTTGCGTTGCACAACAAAAACATAACCTAATAAAAAATCTATGGCAAGAGATATAGGTTCGACATCTAGTATAGATATAAGTTCCTAGTACATTTTGCTAAGTTAGGATGCCCCTATACAAACTGTCTTTATGCTATTATTACAACGTAACATAGAAGTACAACAGAAACCTCCTCCCGAAATCCCACTGCTGTCTGGAATGAGAGAGAAATGTGGTGTAGTGTGTACAGTAAGTTCTGAGAGCAGTGATAGTGCTAGGAGCAAAAACTGCCCAAAAATTGCACATTATTATTTAAGCTTAAAAACACAGAAACATTACAGCAGTGACGCCTTTGCGTTCCTGAGTATTACAAAATACATTATGCTAATATATGCTACTCACAATATATCTAGGAAATTAAAAACTTAATTAATCAAATTTTCAATGACTCTGACGAACTCTCTGTATGTAATGTTAAAAACGTCAATGTCGCCCGCCAGAGCATTGAATAGTCGAACAGCCTTGCTGACCGGGGAGTTAATGGCCAAGTTAGTCCTACCAGATGGAGGGTAAAAAAGTAGGTGGCCTCTGGATCTCGTGTATGAATCTGGTACGTATAGTCGTATTTCCTCCAGGATTGTTGGATTATGGATCACCGCAATCAACAGTTTAAAGAA
Source organism: Ceraclea dissimilis (assembly GCA_963576895.1). Classification (NCBI taxonomy): domain Eukaryota; kingdom Metazoa; phylum Arthropoda; class Insecta; order Trichoptera; family Leptoceridae; genus Ceraclea; species Ceraclea dissimilis. The sequence goes on from OY756370.1 coordinate 16,625,183, forward strand.
GTGCTGATTGGGGTGACCCATAATCCAACAATCCGCATGGACAATATTGAAGTGTGTTTTCCTATAAAATAAATGAAATAATAAGGTTACGTGTCTGGTTTAATTAAAATATTTTTTTTACAATGCATGGTCATCACGGACCAACGGAAGCTGGGTGATAGGGGACCTCAATACCCAGCGATTTAACCGCCATGTATATTCAGCGATCTTTTGTAGTTTTCGAATTATGAATGTTTTTCGTATTTTTTGTCAAACCCTGACTTACAAGACATTATTGGTCACAGAGACACCAATTATTGAGATATATTACATACTTGATTGTTTTTTCCAGAATTCTCATTTTAGCCTAGTACAAGGTGTGCAGGTAAGTATTAGAGTTTGTGTATGCAAGCCTAGATACTTTAAAAAATGCAGGAGGTCCAGGAGTCTCTTTTGTCCCTGTGGTAGTAATAATAAATCTTCTAATCAACCGTACACAAACTTGGGTATCTGTGTGCCGTCCCTGGTGATAAGAGTAAAGTATAGGATATTGTGGAGTTGGGAGCCTTTGGGTGGATGATTGCGCACATTGCCTCACCAATATCTACCACCCACCTCAACTCCCTTCCAGATATAGTCCTCCCTTTTCCGCCCTATTGCACCACCTACAAAATGCGATACTCTTAACACAATCAGGATTCCACTGCCGAAAATGATTAATTAATTTACTCTATTTTTTACATACAAAAGACCATAAAAAAATAAATGACCTGGTAAATCTAAAATCTACTTAATTTACGTAAATACCTACTATGTGAAAAATACGTGCGATCGAACAATTAAATACTAGAGAACATTAAAAAAATATTCTAATAAAGAATGGGGATCAATTCTACAACCTGGAAATTCCACGAAGATCCTACTTACTTACTTTTACTTTTTTTATAAAAGATCAGGACTTCAACCAAACTTAAATACTTTCCTGTACACTTCGCAGTAAGTTAAAAGCTTGTGTTGGGGAGTGCGGAATTCATAATCAGCGCTGAGATTAGAGCCTGGCACCTCTAGATTAGAAATTCATGCTCCAACCACTTGTGCCAACCATGTACTATCAATAGTCTATCAAAAAAATACTATGCTGATGAGCATATTACACACTTTTGCCAAAGAAATCCTTAGAATCTGATCCATGCAAAGGTGTCTCTTCTCCACACCATTTCCCATTTATTTGGGGTCGGTGGTTCGGATCCTCTCTCTCTCCATTTGCCCCGATCTAGGCAGTCTTCTGTGAATCGTGTAAAAAGTGAATGGTGTAAATTCAGGTTGGCAGTGATTCAGAAATTCAGTAGCGCGGGTTTCAATGAGTTAAATTGGAGGCTTTCTTTCTTCTATTTTTGAAAAGTCCCTCCCTGCGCCCCCTCTTAGACAGCTCCCCCCTCCCCCTATCGCTACCCTTTCTGCATTCCGCCCGGGATCCATCAACCATCGTACGAATGTAGGACCTACCCGACGTAGTTTTCGGATGATTAAATTAAAAAATAAACAAAAACAATATCCTCATAGTACTACCAGGATCAATCCACATCGTTACGTCGTATCTCCATGTTGCAATACGGCCGCTTATTTTTTCAGAAATGTTTTTTTCCTAGAAAAAGAAACAGAAAAACAACGTATACAAAGCCAACTCAGCCTATGAGACTATTTCGTCTGCCAGACATTTTATAGAATGTGTTTAGTACTTAAAATTCATGAAAAACAATACATTGTTTTAAAATAAAATAAAATCGTCATTTGAGAATAATGACATACTGGGTCCAACTCTAACTTTCAGAACCAAAATCAGCGTTTTTCTAGATGTCACAATTTATTTTTTGTGTAACATCGGATTTTCTATATGTTGCAGTTGAATACAACAAATAGTCATCTCAACAGACAGATATAGAGCGAAGGATGAGCTTTCATCGGGCTTATGACTGATCATTTTAGTGTGGTCATTTTATACATAAGTAACTATCACCAATTCCAGTCCATCCATCTGGCGCGGCCGGGAATTGAACCCAGACCTCCAGCCTAACGCAGCGGTATTTTATCCGCTATGCCTCGAAATCTGATGATCGAAGCAGTATTATGATGGCTTCGAGGCAGGTATATATTTATGACTATATAGCTTTTGGTGTTGACTAGGGAATCCAATCCCGCAAACGCGGGATCCCGCAAATGCTGGATCCGCGCATTTTTTTGCGGGATTCAAAACGAGGGATTAGTCATGCGGGATCCCGCATGTTTGCGGGATTTAAAAAGTTTATTGTTTTCCATCGTTCCTAGGTCCATTCGGGCAGCAGTCGTTGGTATTTACAATTATCAGCATATACATTACTACAATTCATATCGTAAACAAAAAATTAACAAAATGGCATGATCACTATCAGACATCAAGTTAGAAAGCTCGGAGGTACCATTCCTAATCCCATGCTATCAGATCAATGCGAATCAGAACGTAAAAATCGATCGTTTTAACATTTCGTCAATTGAGTAAAATACTTTATCAACGAGGTAGGTACTTCTTCACCCCTCCGCGGAAAGCCGTATCATCCAGCGATTTGAACTCTCCTGGAAGCACGTTTAGCATCCGCACACTGAGACACACGAAGCTTTTTGACATCTTCGCTAGTCTGTGCCTTAAAGGTCTTATGTCTTCTTTTGACCTGGTACCTTTTGACCTTTGAGTTGTGGTACTCTGAGTTCAGGGGAGTATTATGTATAAACACTCTAATATGAAGATGCTAGGCATGGTGAGCACTGGTGAGGAGTTCCTTAAATGAATCTCGACAGGAATCTCTGCGATTCGTGCCCAGCACGGTTCTCACTGCCCGTTTCTGCAATATAAAACACGCGTCTGCCCCCTCCCCCAGACATAGGACATAATATGGTCCCGCGACATAATGTCCACAGACAAAATGTCTCCCGACAGAATGTCTCCGGACAAAATGTTTACAGACAAAATGTTTACCCGACAAAATGTTCACACGACAAAATGTTTACAGACAAAATGTCTCCACGACTAAATGTCCCCACGACAAAATGTTTACAGACAATATTAACTGGAATATTTTTTTAGGTAAATTATTTTTTTCAGTGCATTGTTTTATTAACGTGGCTAATATTGTAATTACCCACTCTACTACACCGTTGAGGATTTTACCAAGTAAAAGAGAATTGGAGATTGAAGGATTTGAATTTACAAATGTGGGTGCCTAGTTAAGAATGGATTTTAAACATTATTACAAAAAAATAATCATTTTCAAATGGCGGGTTTATTGCCATCGGCAATTTCTGCCAACCAACCACTTGTGACATTCATTTGAGATAAAAAATACATACATGTCTAAGTGTATGAAAACGTAGAGTTTGTGTATGTGTTTTTTAGGAATTTCAAAATCCTTGATTTTTTCGCACATCCGCATTTGCATCTGACATCCGCGGATGTGAGAATCAAATATTCGCATCCGCGGATGTCCAAAAAATGATATCTGCAACATCCCTGATTCCGATCAATTAAGTCTTTTATTTTTATTATTTTGTTCTCTATAGGTAGGTACCTATATTCGAATGTATACAAAAAAACCAATGATTTTTATACCACGTTTTCTTTAAATACACTTTTTTTAAAGAATGTTTTTAATTGAATTTATTTGTCTATTTATTTGTTTTGAGTAAGAGAAATCAGAGAGCGTGTATGACAAACTGCATGAATGTGATGGAAATGGAAGCAAGGAGTGTGTTTAACCATAATGTGGTCCGGCGTTCTGTTCTCTCTGCCTACCCGCAAGAGACGCGGCGTGAGAGGATAGATAGATATTTATTTATTCATTGCATATATTTTATTGGCTTGTTTATTTTCAGATATTTGTTATGTTCAATACAGACCTACATATAGACTCCGAATGAACAAGTATAAATATAATAAATAAATGAATCTTCATTAGCCTTAAATAATCAAGAGTTATAAAACAAGACCATTGTAGCGTGCTAAAAAGCGTACTTATTCCAAAAGTAACATCTTACAGTCAAATATTATAGACTGATAAGTGCTTTTTGCAGAACACTCGAAATTTCGCATCTGCTACGCAAATTTTGACCCTTATTTACTAAATAGTTGATTACAAAATATATTGTACTACGAGTACTTATTAAAAAGATATGCGAATCCTTGATAGCAGAAGAATCTGATCAATCGAAAATCTTGTATCATTGTAACACATCGAACATCGCAATCATTATTACTTTTAATAAAATCGAGGATCGGAAAACGCAATTTCTCTAAAAATACATTTTGGTCAATATTATGTCTGTAAACTTTTTGTCGTGGGGACATTTTGTCGTGGGGACATTTTGTCGTGGAGACATTTTGTCTTGTAAACATTTTGTCGGGAGACATTTTGTCTGTGGACATTTTGTCGTGTGAACATTTTGTCCGGAGACATTCTGTCGGGAGACATTTTGTCTGTAGACCATATGTCGTGTCACCACATAATATAATGCTGTGGAAGTGTAAGTAAAATTTGCAGACTTTTCAAGTCCACAGGTGAGTCTATTTTTAATAGCAAATATAGCCAGATTTACCTTCCTTCAAAGTACCTCAATGTGCGGAGACCACTGAACCGTTAGGTCTATTGTTAATCCAAGAAACTTATTTTAGTCGACTGGTTCAAACGATGGACTAGAAAGTGTGTGAATATTACCGGTCTTCGTCATATTTAATTCGAGACCGTTGTCACTAAACCACCCTCTCGCCACGTTTATTTTTTCACCCCGTTCAATTTCAAGGTCTTCATCGAGGCATCCTTTTTATTTGGAATATTGTCTTTTAGTAACATGGATGTATCATCCGCAAACATTACAATAACATCATCCTCATCAGCACTGTTAGGCAGACCATTGATATTAATGGGCCCAGTATTGACCCCTGAAGTACTGCAAATCCAAATGCACTAGGAGCTGTTATACGAGGCATGTTTTTTAAGTAAGTACCGTTCGTGCCTCTAAGTAAGCACGAAATACGAAAGTGTAAGATCTACACATCACGAAATTGCGCAACTCTCCCACCGCAACCTCTGCCATTTTCAGATCAAATGCTTCACTCGCAGCCGAGTTACAGGCAATTGAACATAGCCGCCTCGATAGGTGCTCCCGCCAAATGTGAGTTACGACTTGTAATCCGTTTTTTGCGTACAAATGGACGTAGTGCTGCTAAAACCCATTGCAGAATGGAAAAAAATTACGATAAACACTTCATGAGTGATGATAGTGTAGATAGGTATAGGACTGGTGCACAAAATTTAAAGAAAACAATGCTGACTATCTCATGAAGGTATGGGCAAGGGCGCAAATCTGTCCATAGTGTAGGCCTCGTGGAACCTCGCCGACCTCGGGTAGACCTGACTACCTAATTAGGTGGTCAAAGGAAAACGAGCACATACCTTCCTTATCTTAGGGCTTTGCTGATAATTGTTTACAAAGCAGACTTTAATTTTTTTGGGAATTGTTCCTTACGGCGGACCTTGAAATCAGAAGGTTTTCTGATTGAAAACCTTCGTAAACTCACATTTGGCGGGAGCATCGATCGTAGCGGTCATGTTAAATTGCTTGTAACTCGGCTGCAAGTGAAGCATTTGATCTGAAAATGGCAGAGGTTGCGGTGGGAGAGTTGCGCAATCTCGTGATGTGCAGATCTTACACTTTCGTATTTCGTGCTTACATAGAGGCACGAACGGTACTTACTTAAAAAATATGCTTCGTAGATCTGACATTGTTAATTTCTGTTAGATGGCATCTATTGTCAAGGCATGACTAAAATAAGGGTTTTTTTCCTTATCTCGTACCCCGTAAATATCTAGTTTTCTATTAGAATCGAGTGATCCCGCAATCCCGCAATCCCGCAAATCCCGCGGATCCGCGCGATTGATCATCTCAATCCCGCAGGCTTGCGGGATCGCGATTTTGATGCGTCTAGTGTTGACGCCATCTTCAGAATGAAGCAATGAAACTGAAAACTAAACAAAATCCAGGAAAATACTTTTCTTCTTCTTTCTCAGCCGTTTTTATTCCAATGCTGGACATAGGCCTCTTTTGACTTTGCACAGATCCATATCCTGGGTATGCTGCATCCACTTGCTTCCTGAATTTCGCCTCACATCGTCAGACCATCTTGCCTGAGGTCTTCCTACGCTCTTTCTGCTTGTTCTAGGTTGCCACTCGAGAATCTTTTTGGTCCATCTAGAATCTGAGCGTCTGGTAACGTGTCCTGCCCAACTCCATTTTAAAATACACGCAGTGAAATATTCCTAAAACACACACAACCGATGGAATCATCGTGCTGTGAAACCTTGCAAGAACTTTCTTATTCCAAATGACAATCTGTCAAACCCGTATAAGCCATCAGGAGGTGTTATAACTATCATAAATATTATACTACTGAACAATTTCCCGTAACATATTTCACCCATGTGAAGCAAACTGACAATGAAAGTTAGAAAAGTAAATACAAACTTATAATACGGGGGAAGTAAGTAATATAATGTAGGGAGAGTTATGCAGATCTGTCTACGCTCATATATCCTATATTCACTTTATACAACCCTAACCCAGTTGGCATCAGCGCCATCTATGTAACGCAAACAGTAAACATATTTTGATATAGCTGCTCTTGTATCTTTGCCAAAAAAACGTAATTGTTCTAGTAATTAATTTGTTATTTACGTAGAAAATGACAAACGCAATATTGTTTACTTCCACTTTGTGATATATATTTTAGAAAGTCTTCGGGTTTTCACTCATCTTTGGTAATAGCTCTATGTAGACTATAGGCTGTTGCGGATGGTGTACAATTATCAAGCGTTACAGTGCTGAAGAGGGACTATGCAGGTCATGTGACGAGAGCAACGGATGGCAAATGGAACAACAAGCTCTTGTCATGACGTTAGTGGCTCGGTAAACGCCCTAGAGGGCGCCTACAGATGCATTGGACGGACGGCCTGAAGTTGACAGCTGGGCCCAAATGGACATCGGAGGCAAAATAAAGAGAGAGATCGAAAAGAATGAGGGAGGTCTATATCCAGAGATGGAAGCTACAGGGCTTGTGAGTAAGAAGAAGAATGAAGATGGGTGATCTATCGGATCTACTCCTTGACAGATGGTGACACGATAAAAAAATTGGTTAATTGTGAAACGATTTCGAACTGTAGCATATACAGCTTTAAAAAAATATATATTTGACAGCTAACTATGGTGAAATCGGTGAACGTTGTCCTGGGCATAAAGTGACAGTTCATGAACCTTAAATGATTAAAAATGCACAGATAATAATTATTTTCTTTAGAGGCTATTTAAACTCAGTTGATACGTAAATAACCTCTTTACAAGGTTCAGAAATGAAGCAAAACAAGTAAATTTTACATAATTTTAGGTGCAATTACCAATACACCACCACCGAAAATATCGAGTCTTGCCCCACAAAAACAAAGAACTCCCTTACTATGCGTATTATTTATGTGTATGTGTGTGTGCAGCAAGGGGGGTAGTGAGTTGTTAAGGGAGTACTTGCACCCGCCGCCCATCTGAAGGTGGTGCACGCTCCCGCCTAGACGTCGGGTATCGATCCCGAGCATAACCCGAACCTAGGACACGAATATACCCCCCCATCCTCCCTTTCACACGACCTACCTATGTCTTATGTTTCACAAGATTCATCAATCAAGAAGATGTAAATTTTACATCACGATGTAATTTACTAAATTAACATATTTTCGTCAATAAAAATCAATAAGTAATTATACTTATAAAGGCCCCAAGTTGTTGAGGTCATGGATCGTACAGCTAGACTGAAATGGCATTGGGCAGGGCATATAGCAAGTCAAGATAATAGTAGATGGACACCCAGATTAATAAAGTGGAGACCATGGGCAAACAGAAGAGGTGACGGAAGGCCTCAGAAGAGATGGTCGGACGAGGTGACCCTGGTAGCGGGCAGACAGCGGATGCGAAAGGCGACCGACAGGAAGGAGTGGAAATGATTGGAAGAGACCTATATCCAGCAGTGGAGGGAGGAAGGCAAGAGAAGAAGAAGATATAGTTGAATGACGCTTAATCCTCAGACATCCCAAAGCTCGTAGATGAGCAGGAAGACCCAAGCTGCGGTAGATGGACGGTGTCATCACAGATGCGGGTGCCGCTGCCTCAAAATTGAGGAAAAATTAAGAACAAGAAAACACAAGAGAGTCCTACAAAGAAAATCCATAGATACTTCAGCGTTCATACCTTTTAAAAGAGTTCTGTCTCTTTTCTCATATAAAGAAACCATACATAAGCTTAGACAGGTTCTCATGTTAGCCTGAAAAAAAAATGTAGCTTAACAATTGTGCTATCTAAGTTCAGTCTCCTCGCATTAATCTTTTATTGACTTTAAGGCTGTTGACTTCAAAGGGTGTGGAAACCTTTTTTATATTCAGTTACATTAAATCAAAAAATTAATGTTACATTGTCATTGATGTCCGCTCAGTGTAACAGATGATTAGGATATAAAAGAGCCTCCACTTTAAAGCACCCCCATCCGCCCCCAGTCACCCTTCTGCTGCACTTCTAGGCTAGACTTGTATTCTGAACTGAGCCAGCCACACACACGCTATCACATTTCGGCTCTCTTCTGAGAGGAATGGAATATCATAGAATGATGCTCCACTTGCAAAAGTTTTTTCAACCTTGTTGAATTCAAAGTATACTTTTCCTGTTATAAATAACACCAAGGACAAATTTTCATTTGAGTTTGAAGCACGGAACTAAATGTTTTACACCCTCCTGATTCTAAGCCTTTACTTTTTCACGTGAGGTGTACTCTTACATTATGTAAGCCGAACTCCGAAGGGCAAGGGGCAGGGCCGGTTCGTCCTACAGGGCAACGGGGCGTCGCCCACCCACATTTTTGCGCTTAATATGTGTAAAATATTCTTAAGTATATAATATTTTAAAACAGTTTTTTTTTTCCTAAGAATGGCTCTGTTCTGTATCTGTAAACAATGTGTATTGTGTATATTGGGACGTTAGAAACTATCAACATGGTGCAAGTGTGCAACACGTGTTACCTTACTACCTACGAGACCCTAAGCCGTAAAATTACGAGAATGAAAGGTCTATGACGAGAACCGCAATAAATACTGCCGACGGGGCAACGAAGATTTTTGTCCCGAATTTGTATTGTACATATTACCTGCTTCATAATGGTATCAAACGCGTAAAGTATAGGCAGCCTTGGGCAACAGGGATTTCGCCCGTACGGGTCCCCAGAATTTTTACAGGAGGTTTAGCAGATGGTCATAAACAAAAAGGATACATTTAATTTCTTAGCTGCAATACAATGATGATGCTTTTATGAATGGATGCTTACTTATAGTCTAACTTTGACTCCCAAAATTGCAAAACTCGTAAAACTGTTGAATTTCTACAGTACATATTGTGCATTTGCTTTGAAAACAACGTAGTCATATTCCCGAACTTTTAGATCACAATGAATTAACAGTCTTTGGTACCAAGTATGGTAGAGAGTAGTGTAAGCATTTCGTTAGTTATAGCGTATGCGTCCCATAGGTTTCTATAGTATAGGTACATAATGTGTAAACGAAACCTATGATATCCCTGTTTATTTTATGTTTTTGTTAATATTTAAAGATTATATATTATTAATGCGTCGATCTTAGTGTGATACTGATAAGTGCTTTTCTGAAGATTTAGTGATTCTACACCTAAAGCCACGAAAACAAACATTGTGCGTTCGTTAAAGTATTGTCAATAATAATCAGTTTTGGAATGACCACAGTTAAGAACGAGATATATCTGAACAATAATAACATTTTTAAGAAACACGCTGGATCAAGATAGGCTATGCAAGAAATGCAATTTTATTTATCAGTGATTAATTTGAATTTTATATATCTAGTGTTTGGTGACCTGTTTCTTTAATAGTATAATAGTATTGAAGGTTCGTACCCATTTCTTCTTCTTAATGACCTCATTTCCCCTGCATGTAGGAATAGTCGTGTAAGTCAAAAGTCTACTCACGCAAATGTAAGGGTTTGGTACCTACCAAGAATGACGTCACACTCATTTCCCACAGCATCAAGGTTTCAAATCGCGTGAAAAATCGCATGATAAAATGGTAAAAATAGGGTTTATTTCTATTTTTTGGGGTTAATTTTGTGTCTATCAAAAAACTTTTGCGGTTATTCCCTCGATTTTAATGCATATTATCAGTAAAAAAAATGTACTCCGCGACTTTCGGGAAACGAGTTTCCGTCTTTCGGAAAAAAGATCAGGGGTGTTTTTAAATTATTTTTTTGATAAATCTATACAAGATATAAAAAAATATTTTACGGTTATTCCCTACATAAATGTTTCTAGCCTATTTTGTTCCAAAGTATATTTAGTAACGGTTGTCGAGATATAAGGTCTCCCGTTTTTAGAAATTTTTGAAATGTCGGTATGCATACTATGAATCGAAATATCTATTAAAAATACTCATGGCGATGCGAGGAAAACACGCAGTCTTCTATTTTATCCAGACTTACAATGAATTGTGTTAGTGGAGGGGTCCAAGTTTTGATCGGAGAAGTAATTGGTATTTGCTAATAAGTATTCGGAAAATTTATTCTAATTAGTATCTTCTAATAAGTATCTGCGTGGTGACTAATTAGTATATTCTAGTTAGTATCTGCCTGGTGACTAACTGGTAAGTCTTTTAATTTACTATTGGTCTTTTGTTTGCTTATCAAAAAAATAAATTAATCAATTATTAGTTGTACGATTGCAGTTTCCGTCAATAGCGTTTCGTTTATATCATATTTATATGTAATATTACGTAACAAACATAGTGTTACGGCTTGAAATGTATGTATTGGGAGAAAAAGTGAAGGATGGCGCTGGTACTAGGTATTTATCGTTTTAGGTAGGTACATTGGATTTTAGTATCGCCCTCCTATCCCTCCAAAGCACGAGCCGCCACTGGCAAGGGGTCCATGTCAGCAAAAACTAACATGGGGGGGTACATGAGACGTCCATGGGGGTCTGCGAGAATGGGTCCCATTTAAGCATGTCATGACTTAAATATTACATGATGCTTTCTTAAAATAGACTAATGCTGTATTCCAAGAACATTTTAGGTGAGGAATAGCGGGGACAGGAGCCACTTATCATTATTTTTCATACGAAATGTGTGCCAGGAAGCTCTTATCTCCGCTATTCCTCATCAAGAAAGTTGGCGAAATCCAGCATAAGTTCTCCAGCTAGACAATAAATCACCTACATATGAAGTAAAAAACATAAATGTCTATGAAACATGCTAAAGATTTGGCTTATACTTACTTAGGCAATACCTGTAACTTGTCAAAACTTACACATTATTAAATTAATATCAGTGTGTTTCCCAGTTTATCACCGCAATCGGAGATGAATCCTTACATAGGACATAACGTCCTTTTGAGAAACTTATTGTCTTATAGAGTAGGCAGAAACAATTATAATATACAAAGTGGAGTGCATTTTCGCACCCTTCAGTCCATATTCCGCGTAGGCAGGTTTGAGTTCCACGCAAGCGATGCGGCGTAGATTGGGTGGCGGCAGGAGTGGGTTGCCTACAGTTTCAAGGGAGGTAAGTTTTCCACAGTGCACGGACATCACCGAAACATTGCCCGGTAGAGCAGTACTCAGTACAGCTACCAGCAACCTAGACTACCCCGCGCCTTATCATTACTTCAACCCCCATTCCTACCACCACCATACTATGCAAGCCCCCCTACCGACGCGATAATTCGTATTACGCACACTACCGCGTACCGTGTGAATTCTCCCATACACACAAGCGAACGTACACATGAACAATGCACATTATTATTATTTATTCAATGCATTATTTGCACTCTTGTACTGACTTGTATAATATATATAACATAAGGGTTTTGGCTTACCCCTTTCATTCCATCAAGCAATTTTATGCCTCATCTGCACACGCTTGATCCGAGCGTCCACAATATTTGTGCTCATTATTAAAAAGGCGTTAACGGTCAACCGACCGAAAAAAATGTAAGAAAGGCGTGTGGATGGGGAGTCTGTCTTGGCTCGTGGAGGTAACCACATACACGAGCCAAGACAAACGCCCCATCCACACGCCTTTTTACTCATGAACACCCGCTCAGCCCGCCGCTTGCCAATCGTGTGGCGCGGGCATAAGAATATCCTACTTCAAAGTGAGTGCTTGTGCTCACAATCCGTGACCAAGGCGGCAGTAGGTTCGCCGAAACGTTGGAGCATCTGAACACTACACCATTGACTCGAAAAACAAATCTACATATGGATCATCGTGAAAACCTGCAAAAACTACTGAGAAGTATGTTGGAAAATCTTTCCTCCGGGTTTAATAAAAGTACCCGTAACTATGAAGTGTGGTGAAAAAGTACCTGCAGGTATATTCTGTAATATCATTATTTGCTATCCTTTAAGAAATCTAAATCCAGGTTTTTCCCATTATTATCCATCGGTAAATTTCCAGCTTTCTCAATATCCGCTTATTTAAATCCTATACACCTCGCAATGCATTGGGTGAGATTTCGCTTGGAATTTCCCAAAGTACGAAACCTCAGCTTCGTCTTGTGGTCTTATCCTTATCCTTAGGTATCCTTACCTATACAAAATACCCAAGCATTAGAGATATGTTGCTTTGCTCCAGACAAGAGGAGAAATTAGTCAGTCCGGCAGCAGTTCTCAAAACACACAAAATAAGTTTTATCCCTTGAATTATTTTTGATCTACAAATTTATTCTTGTAAAGCGTTGAATTTTTTCTACATTCCGTAGCACATACAATGCAGTATTTCTACGACAGTGTAGAAGAATTACGGATTAGAAGTATTAAGGTGTGTAAAAAATACCACCCTCTTCCTTCAAAAGTAACAAATGCAACAATACATTTTAATGTACATGAAATTCGACAACACAGCCGTCGCTCTTCGTAGTGTAGTGGATATGATCCCTACTACGTGAGACGAAGGTCTGGATTAGAATCCCAGCCGGGGTGAACTGAAATGGCGAAGGATTCTGAACCACAAGACCGACCTTTATAACATATCAAAAAATCAGAAATTATTCTCGAATTGCAAAGCAAAATTGTTTATTAGGTGGACTATAACAAAGATTAATGCCCAATCCCACCAACTTTTACCTAGGAAGGAGAGCCCTAAGAAATTTCCATACAAAAACAGAAATAATATTCTATTTATTGAATAAAGAACATCAGCTTCCAGCATCACCAGAGCCTAATCCCATATGAAATGCAACACGTTAGGTGCCCAAATATCTCCGCCCAGAGTAGGTGAGTTGCGTGTTGCATTTTATATGGAATTAGGCTGTGGTGATGCTGGAAGCTGATGTTCTTTATTCAATAAATAGAATATTATCTCTGTTTTTGTATGGAAATTTCTTAGGGCTCTCCTTCCTAGGTAAAAGTTGGTGGGATTGGGTATATATATTTTTAGAATATGTAAAATGGATTTTTGGCTTCACTTTAATTAGAACGTTTTTCAATTTTATACAGCAGATTTAGAATCAGTGGTAGTGGACTGAAGACAGTTCTGATGCATGATTTATGGGTTGTGGTGGATGCTATCTCCAACCAATCTTGTGAATCATCCATCTTATTTAATGATGCACTCTCCACAGCACAGCATGTCCCCCATTCCCCGCCACACCCTCCCATTCTCCAACATCCCCACTTCCCCCCCAGGGGGTGGGGCTCGAGGATTCCAGGATATCTCCGCCACAACCTGAGAAAGTAAAATGATTGATTCGTCTGAGAGTTTTCAGCAACACACAACTAAGATGTGATTTATAGATATGCTCTACTGCTATTGGTGAACAATAATTCCAGTATTGTCTATAAATCTCCTCTAATGTCTTATAAATTATTTTGTTTTATTACACCCATTCTCTCTCTCTTGACTATTTCTGGCACAATGGAAAAAAATCCCAAATAGTTTCCTGAGTGGGGTTGCCAGACGTCCCAGTTTACCGGGATTGTCACTGGTTTTATGCCTCGTGTCCCGGCATCCCGAACAAACCTTTCGGAACGCCTAAATGTCCCGGTTTTCGGAAAAGTTTATATACAAAATAATGTAAAAAACAAACAAAGTTTCCCATTAGCGGTTCGTAAAATTTTCGATTTGACGTGGTTTGCTTACTATAAAATAGCAACCAGCGGGTTATCACTACATCCATTTGTCTAAAAAAATTACGCCTGCCTGCGGCGATAACTTTTTGGTGCGTTTCTTATAATGTAAAATTTTCTGGCTCTGGTCTCTCCAATGCAGAACTTTCAAGTCCAATTATTTTATACGTTAGTATTTTCACGTATGTAGATGATACATATCCACACCGGATTAGTATTGAACGTATACCTACATATTCGTAGAATTAGGAATAGGCATGGGCGTCGCCAGCCTCGGATCTAGGGGGGGCAATGAAAATGGATAAAGGTCGAGATGTGGTTTATTTATTTAAAAACGTATGTACAATAATATGTATTAAAAATGTTTTTTATATAATAAAGTAATGAAAAATAGCGCCGCAGGCAATCTCTTTTTTAAGATTCTGATGGATTTTCTAACTAATTTTAGAAAATTTATGATATGATGAAAAAATGTGTGGTAATAATTGGATCTTTTGTGAGTTTTTTGTCATTAAGTATGAAAAAATATATGCCTATTCCAATCTCTAGGGGGAGGCTGCTGCCCCCCCCCCCCCCCTCCGACGCCCATGGGAAGAGGTAAGTACTATATTATTACAATTTATTTTCCCAATCTTCTCCAGTCTACAAAAAAGGTAGGTAAATATAGTGATAGTACTCTGATAGTAGTAGTAATAAAAGTAGTTTAGGGAGGGGAAAGGAAGGGGAAGGGATGACAACACAAGGACAGGCTAGATGCACATTGCACATCCCCAGTGAAGTGTTTCTATGTTAAGTAGGTCAGGGGATATGACCCAGATGATAATAATATTATGTAGGGTAGGGTATAGGGTAGAGGGAGTACTACTGTGCGGGGGCGAAACAACCCTAATCACAATATCTTCTGCTAAACTTGGGACAGTTTACCCTAAAGACATATCGCAGTGAAATTGAGAAAAAATTAATGCCAAACTGCTTCTCCTTAAGATATTCACGAATTTCATACATTATGAAAAATAGGTAGATACGCAATTAAGGAAAATAGGAAAAACTCGTTGGTATAATCTGTTGGTATCCTAAATCCTTACAAAATTTCTCACACGTGTTTACTTGGGATTTTAAATATACTTTTTTGTTAAGTTTTATAATTTTAATATGCATATAAAATGTTTATTTTAGGTTGAAATAAATAAATACAACAGCATTGAAAAAATAAGAAATAGGGAAGGCAAGTACCATCACGGTAAATCAATAATGGGATAACCAGTAAACGATTAAATCTGGAATTTGATACTTATTTAATTATAGATACCCAGTGGATACTACTACTTTTGAAACTACATTTAAAAATTTACATCGCGGCGACATTTTTTTTTCAGGTTATTTCTCTGTAGCGATATTCTCTCAGTGTTATCTCGATATTGTTATTATGTTATATACAGTTCTCCCCCATTTAACCCTGCAACGTTATGCAGTAGATATAATCACATATAATATAACATCTACATGGATTCTACTAGTTTTCTACTTTACAATTTATTCTACCCACACTTTATACAAATATAGGGATGTCAATAATATCATCGAATCATACCATCACTATAAGCAAACAAGGGATCAGCTCTGACACTTATTAATTGCGTACTAACTATAGTGCATTCCGCGACAGATGTCCCCTGGTGCAAACTTGGTTTAATGTTGCTTGATGTGATAATGAGAGATTCTTACATTTTTTCGCTACTTTCAAATTATATTTTAGAAGTGCTGTAAACAGAAAATGGGACATATTTTGAATTGTTAGAATAAACTGGCAACATTGTTTTTCAAACTTGCGATGGCGGCTTAAGTAATTATTGGAGTATTATTTGTTCTTTTCCAACTCGCAAAACTATAAATAAACGAACTAATTAATAAAAACTTTATTACATATTATAAGTTTACATGTAAAGGTCGTATTTATCGTTGTTGGCGATCTCTGCCAATCAACCCATCTATCTTGCGCGATAATAGTCCGAGAGCCCGCTGCTTAATTTATGACGTATCTGTTTTTTGATCGAAATGTGGTATAAACGATAGCTTACCAATAGGGTATTACATCGCACTAGGGTTGCCTATCAAAATCTTGCCGCAACCCCCCCTGCCCCCCCCCCCCTCCTCCTCGCGGTTTTTCGCATTTTATAGGAATATGGTAAGAGATAGGAGAAAGTAGTCAATGACAAAAATAATCCTTGCTAAATTCTCTACAAAAAAAATAAAGTCATTTTTTTCATAGGACTAGTAGTTTACCCGTAAAGGCCGGTCAAAAAACAATATATTTTTTGAAAAAATAAAAAAAAAAGTTTGTTTTTTTTTCTTTCACATTCTTCCACCCATTATTACTAACATTTTATGGAAAAAAAATTGGCCTGCGGCGCTATATCACTGGTTATTTTATGAAAAACTAAATTTTAAGAATTTTCGTCACTGAGTTTTATTGTAATAACTCCGAAATTATTAGATGTATGAACATAAGTTATAGCTCGTTTTGTAGCTAAGACTATGGATATTAATTTGTTCTTTGATATTTTCCTGTAGCTCTTATCAATTTTCAACCAATTTAGTTTAAATACATTTTTTTAGTATTTCAAATGAATTTCGGTTTCGGACCGGCCATTGCGGGTAAACTGCTAGTTCTACGAAAAAATTGACTTAACATTTTTTGTAGAGAATTTAGCAAGGATTATTTTTGTCATCGACTACTTTCTCCTATCTCTTACCATATTCCTATAAAATGCGAAAAACCGCGAAGAGGGACCTTTTCGGGGGGGGCAGGGGGGGTTGCGGAAAGATTTTGATAGGCAATCCTAGTGCGATGTAATACCCTATTGGTAAGCTATCATTTATACCACATTTCGATCAAAAAACAGATACTTCATAAATTAAGCAGCGGGCTCTTGTATTATAATATTTTCGACATTGTAGCTTACTTGTAAAAAAATAAAATGTGGGAATATTACAGACCTTTGACAGCTCTCGTGACAAGGTTCGACAATCAGAGCTACCAACCATACAATCTTGCAACCCCACTTGCAGCTAACCTCTGCCGGCTACCAAGAAATAGAAAATGCACTGTAGTGACACTATCAAACACTCAACTGTCAAATTATAAACACTCAAGTACCAATTGCCTTAATCTATGTGTGATTTTTGACAATGCCATCTGGTGTGCATTTCTGGAAGCTGCTCAGAAAGCGACACATTTCGAAGTTCTTTTTTTAAATTCTGTGAGTCGATTGTTAGATAATTTCTTAGTAGTTCAGCTACTTTTCTCTTTTCTTTGTAAATCGATGTTTTCTCATATTAACAATATTGTCCGATTGACATCCCTATTCGCCCCCCTTTTCGCGATACAAGGGACGTTTTTCTCACATTTTGTAGGTAACTATTCTTTAACCTTCATAGATACTGTTAATATATTGTATAGAACAGTAATCTTCGTATGTAGAATCTTGCATAGTATCTTACTAAGAATATACATGTTACCGGCAATGTATGAATAACGTCATTGTACACAACTCCTAGGAAATGTATACAATGCCCAAAATCTGCTGAAAATGTGTGAAATAAATTTCATTTTTTGTATTGTTAATTATATTTTTTGTGTATATGTACCCAGTGGATGGGAATCGCACAGGAGCGGGAGAAGTGGAGGATAGGGGAGTCCTATGTCCTGCAGTGGGCTATGGCGGGATGATGATGATGAAATATATTTTTTACATTAATCTAATATATATTATGTATTAATGTAATATACTATACACATTATACTAGGAATTATGTACATTTTTTAATCAGGAATCTGAAATATATCAAACTATGTAATTTTAAGTGCGACTCCAGTTCACCTGCAAAAATAAATAGGTTCTTCGGTTTGATTACGTTTTTATTCTCAATTTTATCTGTGTGCCAGCTTACCCGAAATAAATATGAAGTTTTTGAGTTATTAAAACATACCTATATTTCCTAAGAAAAGTATGAATTAAAGAACCTTTGACAAATTATTTGACACATTTCCTAAATTGACCCGGCATTGTATACATTTCCTAGGATTTGTAAACAATTCCTAAATTTCATACATATCCTGTAACATATCTACCACCTTCTCATGGCTTTGGAAGTGGGGTGCATTACAGAGAAAAGAGAAAAATAAGACCTCAATGCCACCGGAGAAAGTTTTATAAAGGAAAAGTGTTAATTTGAAACATACAACTCCATTATGTAGCAATGCTATAAGACGACATTGAAACGAAATAGAAATACTGAAGTTAGGATTGTATTGCAATACCAAGAAATGTGAAGGGAATGTTGAGCAAATCTACGAATTGAAACTAAGGACAGTAAAATGACATGAGGTGGCCGGTAGCCTGGTTAGTAACGCGCTCGACTGTTAATCCAGCGGGCGCGGGTTCGATCCCTGATGTCGACCTACTCCACTTCACGACACAAGCTTTTCATGCTTACTGTGAAGTGTACAAAGGTGTATTTGGGTTTATTTAGTTAAGATAAGCTCAGGTGCATTTAATAAAAAAAAGTATTGATTTGTTAACTAAGTTTTAGGAAAAACCTTCTATGTCCTTCATTCCATCCTCCAAAACCTATTTTATTTTTATTTTTTGTATGTTTGTATATTAATGTATATTAATTTTTGTTTTCCATACTTACCTAAGTATGTGTACAATTATTTATCTCATTTTATTGTCACAAGTGGTTGGTTGGCAGACATTAATTGCCTACGGCAATAAATCCGCCATTTGGTATAATGTTTTATATCCAATATTTTTTTATTGTATTCATTCTTCTTCATCTTCTCTTGTCATGAAATGCACACGAATGGCTGATTATCCAATCGATTTGGACATTTTAGTCAATTCTCTTTCTCGTTTGCACCCAATATCGTTGTCTCGTTATCTGACAAAATAATTCCTAAATATTGCTAAATAATGTTAATCAATACGATTTGTACGAGTTGCCGCAATTATTGCTCGAAAAATTGCTCGTAAGAGCGACTTTAGGTAATATAAAATCAATGGCTCCATCTTGTTGAACTTTGATACACAAAATGGCGTCAATTATTTTCACAGATTACAATACAAAACTTTACTGACTTAGTGTTACGTAGACTTTTTCGCAGTAATAATAATCATTGTCTTGAAACCGAAAGATATGTTAATGGTGAGCATTAAGAATCTGGGATAAAAATGTCCAAAGCAGTTGAAATTAAAATTATTGTGAATCTTAAAAATAAAGAAGGAACATTTGGCCAAGCGCCACTGTAGTTAATGACGCTGCAAGTCTCAAGCTGGGAGATTTTCTTCAACAGATGTTCTGGAAATTCAACACATATCTTCAAACGCATTAGCTTGGATAAAAAGGATTCAAAGTCAATTCGACTACTAGCTAATTCGACTAAATCTGATTCGACTGAAAAAAATAG
Source organism: Ceraclea dissimilis (assembly GCA_963576895.1). Taxonomy (NCBI): domain Eukaryota; kingdom Metazoa; phylum Arthropoda; class Insecta; order Trichoptera; family Leptoceridae; genus Ceraclea; species Ceraclea dissimilis. Next base: position 16,644,894 of record OY756370.1, read on the forward strand.
GTTTGCAGGAAAAGTGATACATAAAAATGCATAAATCTGTAATTATTAATACTTGCAATATTGTAAAACGATTTCTAAATACTGATATTTCAGGCGCAATGTTTGCCCAATCCTGTGATATCCGTGATATCTAAATAAGTGATCTTTTCCTATAGGGATATTTCCTATAATGATAATATGTAGACTCTTCTGGCTGACAATACTGAGAAGTGTGTTGGCAAGCCTTGCCTCCGCGTATAAAAAAAACGATTATTACTGATAACAAATTATTGTTCTGGATTGTAAAATAATGTATGAAATTAGTCCAATTGTGGTTATTAGTCGAATTGATCATTAGTCGAATTAATTTTGGTCGAATAAGTATTAGCCGAATTTACTGGACACCGATAAAAAGAATAGAAGAAAACTATATACTCGTAAAAGATGTTGCGGAAGAATTTCGTTCTTTCCAGAAAATACATCAGAGTTTTTACAGGATCAAACGATGACATGCTGAAATAAAGAATTCAGGCTTTTCTGGACGAATCTGAAAGATTTGAAAAACATTAATTGCTCAAATTCCCAATTCTCTTATAGTACTTACAGCCTTTCATTTCTAAGTCCAACTTTAGAGCGGTTCCTGAACATGTTAAAAATTGTGGTGGAAAGTAAGATTACTCAGCTAATACTAAAGATATCTACCTAAGACTTAATTAACACTTGGATAAATGAGAATATGCTTCAGTGACTGTAAGGGTTAGAAATATGATTTTTGTAAATTTTCTTGATAATTTCAGTTGCCACTGAAATTTACTGAAACTTGAAATAATTCCCGTAGTTTGTTAGATATATTGCTGTAATTTGGTTGATAAAATGTTTAAGGTAAGACGCAGTGACTCTAGTGGATATTTTTTTGATATTCTGTCCCTTTTTCATACAATAAACCAAAATAATTTTTTACACTCTCATACAAAATTTGAAGACGTTGAAGCGACAATAGAACGATTTTTACTCAGACCATATCGCCTCTTTTGGCGTGTCTTGTAAAAAAATCAGACAAAGAAATTGCACCATTTTATTCACGAGACTGTAAAAATACTTGTAGATTCTAATCTCAAATTTCTTTATGAAGAAAAAAGTATGTACGTAAGTAATAAAGATAATTAATCCGGTGAAATTAAACACAAAACAGTTCCTCGATGGAAAGTTGTGGGGTAGTCTGTTTTTCTTTCATTCTATACGTATTTTGGGGTGCTGAATCCGAATCCGAGGTTTGCCAACAAAATTTCGTGACGGAACATGGCGAAAAATTGGTAAAATGGCGAAAATATTCCTTTTTTGGCGATTTCTTTATAAGAACTCGAAAACTGACAACTTTCGTAAGTTATTTTTCTACGCAAAATTAAAGTACGTAAAATTTACTACAAAATTGCTTTATAAAATTTTTCTCTAAAATAAATAGCAACGGAGCTGTCAAGGTCCAAAAAATGGGCAAATTTTCTTATTGTTTTACATTACGAGAATCGAAAATGTATTGAAAAAGTTCACCTTGTTGCCTTCATAAGCAAATTTCAACAATTATTTTTTAAATTCATGAGTCATATTTCACCTCGTTGAAATCCGAAAACACAAAGAAAGCTATTAACGAAATTTTTATTTAAAAACATCGTGAAATATTTGAGCTAGACATGTTTAAATAATTTTATTTAAAAATATAGTAATTTGTTAAGGCTAAAAATGTTTAAACCTTTTTAGCGTAAACATTTCACTATATTTTTAAATAAAATTTATCCTGAAACCTTTCTCCATGTTTACTGATTCCAACGAGGTAAAATATGTATCATAAATCTGAAGAATAATTGTGAAAATTTGGTGATAATTCTAACAAGGTGACCTATTCTCCATACATTTTCCATTCTCACAATTTAAAATAACGAGAAAATTTGGCCAATTTTTGGAGCTTGACAGCTCCGCTGCTAGTTATTTTAGAGGAAAATTTTATATTGCAATTTTGTAGTAAATTTTACGAACTTTAATTTTGGGTAGAAAAATAACTTACGAAAGTTGTCAATTTTCGAGTTCTTATAAAGAAATCGCCAGAAAAGGAATATTTTCGCCATTTTACCAATTTTTCGCCATGTTCCGTCACGAAATTTTGTTGGCAAACCTCGGATTCGGATTCAGCACCCCAAAATACGAATAGAATGAAAGAAAAACAGACTACCCCACAACTTTCCATCGAGAAATCTAAAGGCACCGTATTAAATATGCATAAATCTTAATCAAATTAATCCGACACATGCGATGAATGGGTGTTATTAAAATCTGTTCCCAACACATCAAAGAAAACAATAATCATGCATGGATGGCATCAATTCATTAACATAATTACAGCCAATCAAGTTACAGATCTCAACGACCAATCAGCGAGCTCATTCATAATAACGTTCATTCATTGATAAACAATAAGAATGAGTAATTACTCGCCTACCGTAGTATAGAATAATTATACGTTACAAGATGGATGCTTGGCACGAAACGGGGTTATTTGAATAATTATATTAGAAATTATCTCTCCACTATCGAAGTCATGGGTGTCGCCGATAGGATATTTTTCAGAACAAATATCGCGAACAACCTTATTATTAATGTTTATGTGTTAATGTTTTGTTTCAGATGTACCTACCTTTACTTACTTATTTTAGTTTTTGCTTGTGTTGTACTTGTATAAAACTATTGTTAGTGTTAAAGGCTTGCGTGAATTAATAAATAAATAGGCACACAGCACCTACCCAAAATACAGTTTTTTTTTACAAATTTGAAAAATTAATACTATTTTTGAAGCCCTGTATCTCGGTATCTATCGGGTCGAAAAATAAGTATTACCAATGAAATTAGAGGCATTTTAATTCTCTACAAGATTATAGGCAAATAAAACTTAAAAATGTGCTAAAAATTTGCAGTTTTTGCTCCTGCCTAAGTTAGCACATGACAAAATTGTCGGACAAATTGAGTGTAGCTCCACAGAGCATCCATAAACAACATCCCAAAGTTTACGTAACTTTCAGCAGTTCAGCACAAAGCCTACATTTCGTTTCATCCGTCTTGTCACACTTTTTGTATAGAATTACTATGTAGCCAGTGGCCAAGTTATATGAAACAAGGAGTAGTCGCTGTTTCGCCGAGCTGTGTTATTTATTTATTTATTTCTCAAGCACACACACAGACATTGAATACATATAAAAATATTATGAATTGAAAAAGGATAATCTAAACAATGCCCTATTTAAGGTGCACACATCTGGTCTTTGTATATGGACACACAATAATTAAAAGAAAAACAAAAACAAACAAACTACAGTTAAATAAAAATACAAAATGTCAGTAAAAATAAAAAACTAACCTAAAAATAAGACGTCAAAAAATAAATTACTTATTTATTTATTTATTTATTTATTTAATCACATGGGCACAAACAGTTATAACAGCACATATCAACAATTAAACAAAAACAGAAAGCAAACCAGTGAAGGCCCGTCAATTTTACCAGAAAAACATTTCTAAGTTAAAACAAATGAAATTTAAGAAACTAGTTATAATTAAAGAAATATTATATGTATGTATAGACAAAAAGAACAAATCAGGTAAAATGATATTCAATGATATATGTACGATAAATTAATAAGGGATGCACACAGATACTCCCTCCCTCACACACACAATCCACACACAGACACACACACACACAGAAACACACACACACACACACACACAAACATACACACAGAACATGGACACAACATTAAAAGACAATTAGACCCTGCAAGAATGCAAATGGGGAAGGGGTGAACGAAACAGATCCGAGAAAAGGAAAAAGGGGAAAAGGTGAAAAGGGGAACGGTCATCATAGTCGTTCAGGGAACGGTGGAGGAGCAAAATGCTCGCATGACCTTGGTCCTGAAATCGGCCCTAGTCAAAACGAACATATCGAGACTCCGAAAAAATACGTTGTATAGAGAACATGTGCGCTGCAGAAACGAGTTCTGTTAGTACTACACCGTGGCAAGCGGACTACTATATATTGTCATATTTATTAATGTACCACACACTAGAAGGGATTAATAGGATAGGATGTAATAAGGAGAGGAAATATGGGATGAAAGGAAAAATCGTTACATGTTTACACACTGTTACGAAGAATATTTTGTATAGTTTTCTTCATTTGGTACGTAGTGACATTGAAGATGTCGACGTCGCAAAATTTGTCATTGAAATTTCTCGTTACTCTGTGCAGGGGGTTCCTCCAACCGGCATTAGTAAAGTGACGGATATTAAAATTAAAATAAATAATTGAAATCATAATGTCTTAAATCATTAAAATATACATAGTTTTATTGAACCTAAGTACCCTCATAGATACTCGTAGTTAAGTTCGTTTAATAGCCTGGTGCTATTTCCAAGTATCAGGTCCTGGTGTATACTGCCAGCTACCTGTTGACTGTTGATACTCCGATACTCTCCGTGCTCATGTACGCTAGCACGCTGTTGTTAATTTGAAATCTGTTTCGTGGGAATCAATGTTGGCAGTATGCTAATTCTATCAACCTTACACTAGCAGGCGTGATGTTCAGGAGAAACAGTTCATCGAGGGGCTAATTTGTACCCCATAATGAGAATTTCATTGATTTTTTTGAACCCAAATACGTTCCTGCACACCTTGCACTAGGCTAAAAGTCTGTATCTCAAAGTGTGGAATACATCGCCAGCACCGGGGTTTGAACCTGGCACCTCCCGCTCGAGAGACTGCCGCCTCAACCAACTGCGCCAACCAAGTCTCAGTTAATTGTAGCATTTTGGGAATACCTGTATAATGCATATTGCACAAGCGGAAAATTGGTGCAATCATCAAAAACATGTTTTTACGTGCCGACGAAGAGATTAAAACCGTTACCAGCTTTACGAAGGTGAATTGATGAACCTGGTTGTCATTCAACACATCTGGATATATTTTTGGGTTACACCGTGGTAAACTACTAGCACCGCAGGCGAAATTTTGTCTTCAAACATAAAAAGGTAGATAAAAAATAATAGTTGAAAAGTCCAGTTCTTTTTCATGAACAAACTCCGACCACAAATAGATTAGCGCCACAGGCGAAATTTTTTTCAATAATTGTCGAATTGATGAACTTGTCTTTCAATAGTAACGCATCTATCTGTACTTATATATTTCTGGGTTGAAAACACAAGACATCTAAGAAGGTAGATAAAACAGGTTTATTTTTGGAAACAAACCGTCACTTCAATTAGAATAGCGCCGAGAGCAATTTTTTTTAAAGAAAAAACTGCTATTTAATGGATTTTCATAATGGCTGATAAATTCCGGGGGGCTTGAACCCCCAAACCCCCTCCCTGCCTACTGCTATGAACTCAAGTTCATCTAATTTTAATCTGAACTTTATTAATTGCTTTCATAAAAGCGAATAAAATCGGGGTTAAGCATTTAACACCACGAAATACGAGTAAATCATGATGCACATTTAAAAATGTAAGTGAATTGAGGGTTTCGGACGCATCCAGTTAGCATTATCGATACTAGACACGTTGGTCGTGCTCGAGATGCGTGGGCTTCTCGCACTAACAACACTCGAGAACACGGTCGGGACCCGGGACCTCGCAGGGCCACTGCCGGACTGATGGGTGAGATATGATAACACCAGAACTCTACCACTTTAACCAGAAACCACTATAAGTAAAAACACTTATTAAGACTAGAGTAAATTCATACTTAGAATCACTGTTACAAATTTGTCACTGTTAATTTTAAATTGGATAACATTTGAACGGATATTAAGGTGGTGGATGTCGCCTAATTGGTATTTTTCAGAACAAATATCACAAAGACTTTACTAATTTCTGTAAAAATAAAATAAGGTGAATACAGATCTCAGATTGATATCTTGTGTAGATTCTTGAAAAATGTGAAAAACATACTTTTTTTAATGAAAATAACTCCCTCCGCGACAGTCGCAAAAAAAAACAATATCTTAGTGGTAATAATATGCATTAAAATCTAGTGTAAAAGTTTTCTGAGCAAAGCGAAATTGTCCCAAAAAAAAATTTAAAAAAAACATTATACCTACCGATACCTACTACTACTCCTTACCTACTACCCTCGTAACTCAATTCCCTCTCTCTCTCCCTCTATCTCATCAGTAGGTACCTATCATTTTGGTCATCACTTGACTTTTCCAAACGTTTCTATTCTCTTCTGTCACTTTTTCTCACGCGCTGTCTATCCGCTACTGAGATTATGTCGTCTTCCCATCTCTTCCATGGCCTTCCGATACCTTTTATGTTCACAGCTAGACTGAAATTCCAATAGGCAGGGCACACAGCAAGACGAAACGGTAGCAGTAGGTGGACACCCAGACCTATAAAATGGAGACCATCGCATCGTGGGCAAACGGACGTGGTAAAGTTTTAAAAAATAACTGTTCAAAATGTGACTGTTATTCCATTGAATGATATTCAGACAGCCCTATTCAGGATCCGAACCACACACCGTCCCTATCTCACTTCGCTGGTGACCCTTGGCTCGCCTTCTATAATATAGGAACACATTATAGCACTCGTGGTGGTAAATAGTAAAGTTGACACTGCGAATCATTCTGCCGATCATACATTAAGATACTAATGTACGTCATTCGCTGTCTTCAGTAGAAATAGAAAAGTAAAAAGGTAGGTAATTTTTTTTAATGAGTGAATCAATGAGGTTGTATTTCAGTAGTAACGCATCTGGTTATGATGTAGTACTGTATGATTAGCGCCGCAAGTGAAATTTTTTGTCATAAGACATAGCAGAGATATAAAAAAGTTAATAGTATTTCTTAAAATAAATATACATGCAAATAAATAATAGTAATATTTCAATTACCTACCGCCGCAAGACTTATTTTTCGAAACTTTTGTTGGATTAGCACAATTTTGTTTTTTTTTTTAGGGATTGGGATTTTTGGAATGGGATTTTTGTGTTTTGTTGGTAGTTCTAGATGTAAAATACCGAAAATTAAAAAAGAATTTTTTGCAAAAATAGCTGAAATTTATTGTAAAAATAGGCACTTACCAAAAAAATTATTGTAAAATTGGTAAATACTTTGTACTTGTAAATGTAATTGTAAAAATAGGTAAAATTAAACAAAAACAATTAGCAATAAAACATATTCTTATAAAATTTGTTGCAAAAAGGAGTTTTATTGTAAAAATACTAAAATGGGTACGAATTTTGTATTGTTATAAAATTAGACTGTTGTAAAAATTAAGCAAAAACTTATACCAATTCGTTATTCACACATCACGAAACATAAAAAAATAAAGTAAGTGGTAGGTAATTTTTCAAACAAAAAAGTTCTCGGAAACTTGCTATCAATGTATCAAACTTTCTCATACAAAAGTTCCGGCACTATTATACTTGCATAGGACAATATTATTATACAGAGATAAAGGTATTAATTAATCAAGTATTCATATTTTAAAATCATTGAGCATCACAGCGGCTATATAAAATAATTATTTTAATGGCTTGTTTTATTTTTCTAATTACACCTCGCGTTAACACGCTTAAATATTTTAAGTGTCAGGTTTAACTTGAATATGTTTTAATAGATGTTGGCTGTATGCTAATTTCAGTCGCGTATTGATGTTCGTAATCGTAATGAATACGATTTTAATCTGAATCAGGGGCGTTTAGAACAGGAAATCATGAAAAAAATCGTTTTTTCGTAGTTTTACGTTTTCTTGTAGAGTTTCGCTCACAACTCGAAAAGTATACATTTTAGAGAAAAGAATCTCAAGTCTATAAAAAACTGTAGATAATTTCCATTTCATAGTGATACAATAATTTTTATTTGGGCGGTAGAGCGCGCTATATATGTTTAAAAAAATCCACTTTCGATCAAAAATTATACCCTTTTGTAATTTTTCGCCAATAATTAACTGAAAACCTTCCTGTCTTGAGATTCATTTCTCTGTATGTATAATTGTATATATACTTTTAGATTCATGAGCTGTAAAAAGATTATTTTCTTTTATAGTTTTCTGAAGTATCTCAAAACGCATCACACTCAAGAGATCGCAAAGTTGATTCATTCAATTCAGAGCCCTTGGAAACATAAGACGATTGATAAAAAACTTCCATATTTTTTCCTGAACGTGCCATCAAATTTTGCACTTCAAACCTTGCTACTCTATTTTGACCACACTCACACTCGGGGCTCGGGGAAAACCCCCTCGATGCATTAGGTCTGCGCATCTTCCAAGCGTGCATCACTGTTTTCGGGGCAAGTCAAATCCGGGTACACGCTCATGAGGATTTACTAATATACCAATTATAGGTATACGTATTTGAAACCACCACTGTGTCTTACTCACAGATTATTTTATGAAAAGAAATGCTAATAAGTCTTTTTACTTTAGTTCGTGTCGCTGATAAGTTTAATTAATCTCTCTAATTAGGGATGTACTACATTGTACATTGTTCTTTCATCGATTCACGATAAGTAGCAGGCTACCCATCCATAATGTCGTGATTAAACAAAATTAGCATGTCTCTTCTCCACGCTTTTTTATGTTATGTTAATTTTTCCACACTTTTCCAATATTTCGTGTTATTTTTTCAATTCATGATAACATCAATATAATTTAATTATAGGCATCTGTCTGCACCTCAATACATTTTAAATCAACGTGTCTACCATGTACTATAATTACCCCAACGGTAAGCTTTCTTTTTCTTCACCTTTTCTTAGATTTGATGGCGATCCGTTTGGTCTAGAAAGCCAGTTTTGGCGGCCTTCCAGGTAGACGGTGACCAAATGGGATTTCATTGGCCACGACAAATGAAATTCTGGAGACATCCACCCTATGGTGGTTCCTCCAGAACAGTGTTTCTTTCAGGTACTAGTTGGGGGGGGAGCGCTGCCCCCTCGGAGTTACCCTAGAGCCCTCCCGAGAAAAAGGTCTATTATATAATTTAAATCAATAACGACCAATCTCTGGGGTGTTGCCCCGGAGCGATTTGTCTGAAAAAAGGACCTTCTGTTAGATTATTCTAGATCTGCTCCATCGTACGATTTCAGTCTTCTGTTTCGCAGACGCGCCTGACATCTTCACCTAAGAACGAAGGTGGCGTCAGCATTGACACCGAAAGCTCAAATAAATTAAAAAAATATATACTCTTAGGAAAACCCCTCAAAGGACACAAATACGAATGCCAGCTTTATTGATTCTCGATAAAATTTGCATTACACCTTCATGCAGTAGTGGGATCAAATTAAATTTAATAGGCATTTCAATATTTATTTATTCTGTTCTACGCAACAAAGTTGCATTTACATTTCACTTAATAAAGATAAGTACTTATACCATACATATGAAATACAACAAGAGAAAAAAAAAAAACAAAACAATTCATTCACGACAGCAAAAAGCAAATAATATTTGTCCAAGGAGCAATCACAAAGACCGCGAATCAAACAAGAAGATATTTAAAACGTAAGAAAGTATAAACAATTCATTATATATTTCACCAGTGCATCGGATGATTAGGCATGATTAGGCATTACTGCAACAAAACACAGAGAAAGTACATACATCAATTCACACACACACACACACCGCCATCCACACCACACAAATACACACCATATACATTCATACAATATACTCTCTAAAGACAGTCAGCACACACATACAATAAACCAACCAATCCAAGATAGTAACGTCAATCGAACAACATGAAATATCATACAGGGAGTTCGGATTAACCGTATTTTTTATTTAGTAAAAATTTTTTAAACATTTTGTACTTGTAGAAAATATATCAATATCATCTAGATCGTTTGCTTCCCTGAGCAGACGCTGCACAGGCGCATTATAGGAGTAGTTGGTCGTACAATTTGCCGTATTAAATGTGATCCTGCTGCGCGTGCTTCTCTGCGGAACTCGTAGTTCTATTCTTTCCAGCAGCCGGGGCGCATCGATCATACCTCCAATAAGCTTGCACAAAAAGGTCATATCGGAAACACGCCTTCGGGCCGAAAGCGACGCAAGTTTGTATGTTTCCCTGAGCCGTTTGTAATCTATGTCCGCCGCAGGTATGCCCAGCTTATAATTAATGAATCGGAGCAATTTGTTCTGGACTCTCTCAATGCTATTCATATGTACTTCATAGTATGGAGACCACAGCACGGAGTTGTATTCGACAATCGGCCTAACCAGACTCACAAAAATAGTTACAAAGGTCTGTATGTTGTGGAAATTTCCACACAGTCGCAGAGCGAACCCCAAGGTTCTGAGAGCCCTATCCATCATTGCATTTATGTGCGGAACGAACGTCAAACCAGCGTCCAATACTACCCCCAAGTCTTTTATTTGTTTAACTGATTCAAGCTGTTCACCATCAATCGAATACGAGTACACGATGGGCTTCTTGATCCTATGGAATCGCATTACTTGACATTTTTCTATATTTAACTTCAGATCGTTATCAGCGCACCAACCAAAAAGCACATCGATATTTTTTTGCAATGCTTCGCAATCCTCAATACCACCAATTGTCTTATAGATTTTTAAGTCGTCGGCGAACATGACAAATTCCACCCCGTCAAACTCACTCAGAAGGTCGTTGACAAACAGGTTGAAAAGGATGGGCCCGAGGTGCGAGCCCTGCGGTACGCCGCTCCCGGCTAAAAATGAGGAGGAGACCATGCCCGATACACATACCCTAAGATCTCTCCCAGCGAGATAACTTGAAAACCACGCAAGGAGCGCTCCATCAACACCAAGCGACCGGAGTTTTGCCAACAGTAATGCGTGTGAAACACGATCGAACGCTTTCGAATAATCTGTATATATACAATCCACCTGCCCCCCTTTTACCAAAGTATCCATGATATCACAGTGAAATCCCAAAAGGTTTGTCAAAGTCGATCGATTTTGCATGAAACCGTGCTGTTGGTCTGATATGGCCAGCGTTAGACTATTCTTAATCTTACTAAGAAGAATATATTCAAACAGTTTGGGTATGCAGGATTGTATACATATTGGACGATAGTTAGTAATGTCAGACTTGTCACCTTTTTTAAAAATGGGAATAATATGGCTTAATTTCCAAGCTGTTGGAAAAACTCCTGACTCAATAGAAATATTGAAGATTATCTGCAGTACCTCACACAAAACAACTGAACATTCCTTTATAAATACTGGCGGTAACTGATCAGGACCCGCAGATTTGCCGGCATCAAGTGAGTCAATGCCACGCTTAACGTCCGATACAGAAAAAAGTATACGCGGAATATGAATCTTTTCAGTCATTGGGAGCATAGGGTTGTCACGATTCATAGGAACATCCTCGTAAATTGACATGAAGAACCTTCTAAATAATTCCGCAATGTTAGCTACACTATTGGCAGACTCACCATTAAAATGCATTATTTTGGGATAGTCACTGTGATCATCTTTCAAAGATTTGGCTAGCTTGTATAGATTTACAGACGTACCCGGTAGCTGATCCTCGATGCTTTTGTAATACTCAAACTTCAGTCTCTTCGAAAGCGTTTGACACTCCTCCAATATGTAGGCATTATTATTGTTACAAGTCGATCTTACTCCTTACATGCTGGGGTCATGTTAAACTGTTAAAGATTTCATCATTGTTGGTATGCCGTATTAAATTTCTACGAATCTAGTAATACTTCTACTAGTAACTGTGGTGTTGCTAGTTGACTGGGAAATGTATTGACATTCCTCTACATCTGATTATTGGTTTAAATAGTTTAGTTAGCTTTAGTACAACGAACGTGTTGTTCATATTCATAAGAGAAAAACAATAATTATTGAAGTATTTGATTACTTATAAAAGTATTTCAAAACTACAGATTTTCCTCAACAGAGGTGAGAGGTATCTGAGGTATAGACTGTGGAGCATCCCCGGAGGACGCACAGGATAGAGCCGAGTGGCGGCGAAAGACAAGAATGGCAGACCCCACCACCATGTGGGAATAATAATTGCCCAGGAAGAGAGAGAGGTATCTACATTCACGCCATGTAGCTTTATGTAAACTCCCTTGGGGAGGAAGCAGGATGGATGTTCCGACGCTTACAAATCGGCATTGACTGGCTTAAGTGATCACTTCGTGCCAGGGTAACGGTGTCCTATTCTACTACATCCTGTTGTCAATTGTGTATTTTTGGAAGTTGTATTTAATAGTATTTACTACAGATCGAAATTATTTCACAATGAACCAATTCTCCGATACTACCGCCATCTGCTGAGGAGCGGATGAAACATTTAGCAACCCACTATTTGCGAAGTTGAGTAGGAGCACCGTGGCTTACATTTACTCGTATGCTGTGACTGGATCCTCTCGATCGCTCGGTGTTTCCTGAGGCTTGAGCTGGCCAAAATCTGACTTATGATCTGAATTCCTTTTCGAATGCCCTTTCATCCGATGCCAAACATGACCCCACACGACCCTTGGATACCCTAATCCTTGTAGAAAACAAATAATGCGTAGATAAGGAAGGAATGAAGGTATAGGAAAAAGAATAATGCAGAAATTCGTACAAACTCGTGTATTTGTAAGTATAAAAATATTATTTACAATAAATGGAAACATTTGTAATTACAAACAATTATTCTTCTCTCTTTTTTACAATAATTTACAATACATTACAATTTACAAAATATAATACAAAGTGGGAAATACTATGGTGATGTTTTTGAAAAGATTTTCTACTTATAAATCCACTATGGAGTTTCCCATGTAAACATTCTGGTCGCAATCCGCACCGCACACAAAATGTGGTAACGGCGACCGCACTGCGACCAGAACGGTTAAATGGGTTGGTGGAAAATTTACTGTCTAAAAATATGCCATGTATTTCAATCTGTCTGAACAAACTTCAAAGCGAAATAAGTAAGACTTATTTATGTAAAATGCACAGCAGGACGCCTGTCTCTATTGTTGGTATACTCACAGGACACTATGTAGTCAACAAGATACTATTCAATATGGGACTTGTGGACGACCCTACGTGTAGATTCTGCGGCACCAATATAGAGTCAATGGAACATCTCCTATGTGACTGTGACGCTCTTGCAAGAAGAAGACAAACAATACTGGGCATGGGTTACCCCAAACCAGAAGAGTTCGACTTCATTTCAAGGGGTAGCACCATAAACTATCTAAAGTCCACAGTAGGATAAGGAGGGGAAGGCATAAAAGATACCAAGGGTCGAGATGCCAAAGTAGCCCTAAAGCTACGCCCCATCAGAAAGATAAAAAAAAAAGCTATCCCAACAGTTTTACGAGTCCAATGATGGTGTTACATTATGAAAAACTTAACGATAATAATATATATCTTAAATTACCATTATATTACATTAAAATACTATCATACTTTGGCAATAAGCGAGATAACGGATACTATTAAAACATTTCAAACATATGAATGTGGCATGCCTTGCGTAAATGAACGGTACACAGGAAACAATATTTCAATAGTAAGTCTAATAATTGCCGGCAGTTTATAAAAAAACAAATTCTCACAACAAAATGAATATCGTTGGCGATATTGTGATACGAACCATGTGACGAAAACTCAAGTTTACAGGAGAGCGAAATAGATACACAATTAATTTTACTATTGACTTTGTGTGAAAAATGGGTACTGCGATTGTATGAAATCCAGCGTTTCGGTTAAGTTTTAGTCTATCTATCTATCTATCTATCTATACCCTCACGCCACATCCCTTGCAGGGTAGGCAGAGAGGACAGAGCGCCAGACAGCCCTATCCTTACACACACTCCTAGCTTCCGTCACATTCATGCAATTAGTCATACACGCTCTCCGATTCCTTTTACTCAAAACGCGCCCATCCTTGAGGATCTGGTCGACATGATCGGACCAGGTCAGTCTCGGACGGCCGCGCTTTCTCACCCCTCTTCGCTCATTCAGATATATCTTTTTTGTCATCCTGTCATCATTCATTCTCTCAACATGCCCAAACCATCTTAGTTTGTTTACTTTCATTCTTGTCACTACACCAGTCTTGCAGTCACTCATTTCCCTAATAACCTCATTCCTTATCTTATCTCTCAGCGTTTTCCCGCACATTCTTCTTAATGACCTCATTTCTACTGCATTCAACCCTGATTCATCCTTCTTCATCCACGTCCACGTCTCACTAGCATACATCAGGGTCGGCACCAAGACAGCATTGTGCACTAGCACTTTTGCTTTCATAGACACATTGCTACTACTAACAATCGGACCGAGCGCACCATTCGTCCTAGTACCGGCCAGCTTCCTTCTTTCAATGTCTCCATCACAGCGTCCATCTCTAGTAAACAAACTTCCCAGATATACATACTCATCCACTTGCTCCAGACAGTCATTACCAACCTTTATCACACAATTTGTCCTTATTTCCTCTCTTTCGAACACTAATACTTTCGTTTTATTTACATTCATTTTCATACCATTCATATCGCAGCTTTCGTACACACAGGATACTATCCGTTGTAACTCACATTCATCATCAGCCATCAACACTAAATCATCTGCAAACATTAACGCACATACTTTCACTCCATTTAGGTCCACACCAACATTCAGCTCATTCAGAGGACGCATGCAGTAGTCGAAGAACAGGTTGAACAACCAAGGCGACATGACGCAACCCTGTTTAACCCCTTTTGTGAGAGTGAACCACTGCGACAACGCAGCATTCACCCTGACACAAGCAGAGCTCTCCGTATATAGAGACGCGATTGCGCCAATCAGTCGGTCGCTCACCCCATATTCCGACAGTACACGCCACAGTCTTTCTCGGTCCACACGATCGTATGCCTTCTCCAGATCCACGAACGCGCAGAAGAGCCTCTGGTGTTTAGCCAGAAGCTTCTCCACGACCATCCGTAGGGAGAAGATCTGGTCGGTGCACCCCCTGCCACTCATGAAAGCACCCTGCACATCCCATACTTTACTTTCAGTCACTTTTCTTACTCTTTCAATCAATACCTTTCCATACAGTTTTCCCACAGAGCTCAGCAAACTGATAGCCCGATAACTGCCGCATTCCAACCTTGAGCCTTTACCCTTGTACAAAGGGCAGATGACTGCCCTCCTCCAATCCTCAGGAGTGCAGCCACTCTCCCAGCACAAGTTGAAGAGTCTCAGGCACCACTCGAGAATCTTCGGGCCACCTTGCTTGATGAACTCTATGGCCACACAGTCATGTCCCGCAGCTTTACCATTCTTTGCTTTTTTTCAATGCAAGCACAACTTCATTCATACGTATTTCCTCGTCCTCAGCAATATTTACATTCATACTATCTGCTACATTCGTCTGGTTTGTACTAGTACCACTTTCATACAATTCTTCGAAGTATTCTTTCCATCTTTCAACAACTTCTTCTCCATTCATCACTAAATCACCATTCTTATCTTTGATGCAATTCATACTGTTTTTCTCACTTCCAGATCTCTTTCTTTTTACTTCCTTCCAGAATATTTTCAAATTCTCCTCGGCGTTCCTCGATAATTTCATACATTCCTCTTCCTCAAGTTTTCTCTTTTTCTGGCAAACCATTTCTTTCACTTCTTTCCTACACGCTTTATATATATTCTTCTTTCTTTCTTTCTCACCTCCATCATCTGGTTTCGCACCAAGCACATCATTCCACGCTTTCTTTTTCCTCACTACAGCATCCTTCACCTCATCATCCCACCACGCATCACCTTTTTTCCTTCCTACCAACGCTTCTCCACATACTTCTCTTGCACTCTTTACTAGCACCTCCTTCATAACATTCCATAGTTCACTCGTCGAGCGTTCCTCATCATCATGTACTTCTAGCCTTTCGTTAGTTAGTCTTTCATATTCATCCCTAACATTCGTCTCTTTCAGTTTTTCGACCCTGATTCTCCGGACAGGCTCCAACTTCCGAGCCCTCGAGCGCCAACCGGAGAAAAGATCAATTCTTGTTATCACAAGGAAGTGATCCGTCCACAGTCCGGCGCCCCGAAATGCCCGGGTGTCCTTTGTCGCCTTCCGGAGCTCAGAGTCCACACATACAAAGTCAATCATCGACCTTTCAATACGATCAACTCTCTCTCTTTGCCAAGTGTACTGGTGGATCTCCTTGTGTGCGAAGAATGTGTTCGCCACAAGGAGATCCAACTCCAAACATACTTCTAACACTCTTTTCCCGTTATCATTCACCCTATCATCGCCATGCAATCCCAACACTCTCTCAAAATTCTTCCTTCTGACACCGACCCAACCATTCAGATCACCTGCCAATATTACTTTTTCATTCGCTCTTCTTTTATCCGCTGTCTCCCGCACTAAGTTCCAAAACTCATCCTTCTCATCATCCAAGGCATCATTCCCTGGACCGTAACCTATAATAAGGAACAGCCTGGTCATGCCTACCTTGAAACGAATCCAGATGAGTCTCGGTCCTACCAGTCCATACCCATTACGCTTCACCATACATTCAGTCATTCTTTTTGATAATATAGCACCCACTCCCTGACGTCCATGTTCATTTTCAGGCACTCCAGACCACATCTCTGCCATTCCATTCACCACATCACAATCTCTATCCTTTCTTTTCGTCTCACATAAACACAATATATCTAAGTTCCTCTCATGCAAAACATCACGCAATTCATTCATCTTACCTTCCATATCTCCTCTTATATTCCACACACCAATCCGGCATTCTGCCCTCCTCTTTGCGCCCTCCCTGGTCCTTGACGCGGCGTGATGGGTGGCGAGCCTCATCGACTCCATGCGTCAAGACCACCACCTAATTTCTTACATCTTAGGACCTATAGGTCCCGTGTCTTGGTTTCCCTCCACCATGTTAGTAGAAATATATATATATATACAAAATAATATAATAAGAATAGAAATATAAATAGAATAAATAGATTTAGTACGACATCTGATTAAGTTTTAGTACGACATCTGATTTTTTTATTTACTTTGACTGTATTACCATATAACTAACAAGCATCTAATTTACTTGAATTATTTTTGATTGACAAATTTATTCTTGTAAAGCGTTGGATTTTTCCTACATTCCGTAACATATACAAGGCAGTACTCCTACAACAGTGTAGAAGAATTAAGGATGAACATTGGCGGGCTTACGACCGACCCCGGCTGGCTTAAGTTATCACATTACACTTGAAAAAAATTCGCCATTCTGGCCAAGGTTGATCGTCAGCCTGACAATGTTCATCCTTAATATTTCTTCTACACTGTTGTAGGAATACTGCAAGCATTTAATAAATTTTAACTTGGTAAAAGTCACCTGGACACAAGACAAATCACTACAATGCTAAATAATCTCAAATTTAAACACAAAAAAGGCAATAATTTCATTCAGGACCGTGAAGTTTACTAAGCACCGCATCAATATCAATCTTCTTCAACAGAGATTGAGGACTGCTCAATCTGTTCTTTTTAACACTCAAATTTTCAGGTTCTACCGTGTCGTCGCGTTTTCTCTTCTCGGCGACGGCGACACCAGAGAACGATGCACTACAATCAGGCGAAACACTGCTTTTTAATATCTTATTTACATCAACACTTTTTATGACGGCAAAATTCATCAAATCTTCCGTACTCGCCGCATTTTTTAATGTCGTTTCTGCTGAAGAATTGTCTGTTTTCGGAGCTTTATCGCAAATATTGTCCGAACTCTTTCGAACATCAGCAAATGTCAGTTGTTTCTCTAATATACTTTCAACATGTTTCACAGGCGACGGTGGTACATGTCTGATTGGAGACTCTATAAGTTTGTCCCTATTGTCTGCGATGATTTCAGATTCCTCGACGTCTTTCGGAGTAGTGTCACCAACGTCATCCACTTTAATATTGTCTAAGATTTTGTCAGGCGTTTTATCATCGTCGATGATGTTCTTTTTCAAAATATCGCACACTGACGTCATATGTTCGTTCGTATTGACAGGATCTGCGTTGTATTTGGTTGGCGAACAGAAAAACGCATTATTTGACGATTCTTCCACTAAAATAGAATTGACTGCCATCTTCGTTTCGGCTATCGTCCTCAGATCGTGGATTTCTTCTAGACTGTTTATAGACGATGGTGAATCTACCATTTCATCAAACAACTTCTCCAAAGGAAGTTTCTTTTTAGTACTAACGTTCGCCTTTTCAAGTTCTGCCTTTTCCAGTTCCGCCTTTTCCAGTTCAGCCTTTTCGAGTTCTTCTTTTTCTTTCTTAAGTTTCTTATCCTGTCTTCTCAATTTCTCTAACTTTAATCTATCGGGTAAAATATCGAGCAGACTCGTATGTTCTGTAATTTTTATATCTCTCACTTCCTCATCATCGGTCAAAGAATTGAACACCGTTGCTTTGATTTTGAAATGACTGATGTCCACTGGTTTATGAGGTCTTCGTTTACCTCTGGGCCCTTCTAATACGAATGAAAAGAAATTACTTGAAGTCTCAGTGCAATCGTAATCCGTCCAAACCACAACCTCCTCTTCGATTTCGCCTTCTTCTGTGTCATTCGCTTTAGAATCCTGTACAGACATATCTTTACTAGCGACAGCTGTATCTTTACTAGCGACAGCTGTATCTGATGGTTGTGCGACAGTACACGGTACAGAACTCTGCGTTACACAACTTGCAACTGTGTTTTTCAATTCGCTCTGAGTCTCCGGAACAATCTTAGCCACTTCGGTATTAACTACCTCAACGCTTTCTTTACCTTCTTTAGTCTTTTTCGTCCTATCTGAATCAGACTTTCTTCTAGTTTTATCATCCCTATGTTCTTTACTACTCTTGCCACTACTTTCACGTTTCTTCCTTTCGTTGTATTCGGCTAGCGACAGTTTCTTTTTACTTTTCTGCGGAGTACGTTTACTACTAGACTTCTTCGTATCGGAGCTCTTGTTGGGTGACTTTTTAGTGGGCGTCGGTCTATAATGCGTCTTGTGACGATCTTTTGAAGATTTGTGCGACTCACGAGAAGAAGATTCTTTACTCGACTTATGATGTGAACTGTGTTTACTAGATTTGCTACTGTGTTTACGATCAACATCTTTATTTGGTTTAACGACGTCACGTTTATCTTTTTCTACAATTAGTTGTTCTTCATTCTTAGTTTCCTTGATGTCATTACTCACTTTTTGTTCTTTCGAGTCGGACGGATCTTTATTATTTTCATCTATTGCAAACACATCTGAACTAGGCGTTCCTATCAGCTCCATTTCGATCGCTTCCGCACTTTTCTTATCGAATCCTTGTTTCAAAAAGTTTTCTTTAAACGCAGTATTATCCACCTTAGTGCTTGTGGTAGCTATGAATTCCTTAATTTGGTTGATATCGTACGAATCATTTGACGGTTTAGCCTCCAACATTAATGGAATCTTGGCAGGAGGTTCAGCATCGACTTCATCAGAACTCAAATGGAGAGAGACGTATTCGTCATCGACGGCATCAATATTAGAATTGTGACTATCTTCTATAGCTTTGTTTTCCGTGGAATTTGCTTCATCGTGACTTGCTTTATCGGACTTTTCGCTTGCATTAGCTTGAGCCTGAATTTCCATCGATTCACTGGAAGAAACAGCTTCGTTCTTCTCGGTTACTACTTGACTTTTTTCCTTCCCTGCTTTTTCATTTTTTACATTACTAGCATCTTTTTCTTCTTTATTTAGCAGTTTTTCAAGGTGGTGATCACAATCGGAAATTGACTCAGGGGGTGAAGCCAGTGATGCAATCTCCGACTGCATTAGTTTCCGAGGAGTGGAAGATTTCCTTCTAGACTTTGAACTGATTGTTTTCAGAGCTTGTACTGGTGCATTGTTCTCCTTTGCGGCGACGCTAACATCTTCTTTGATTTCTTTGTCGTTACCCGAAGTGGAAGATTCCATCGATTTGTTGACTTTGACCGGAGCTGGTTTTGGTGAAATAGACGTACGAGTCAAAGACAATTTACTCGAGGTTCTCCTACCCTTGATAGACACTTTAGTTGTACGACTCGACTTTTTATTTGACTGATTCTTCAATTTCGATAAAACTCTTTTCCTTTTCTCTTCCAACTGTTTCCTAGTCTCCTCGGATTTGCGTTTTTCGCTGCTTACGTTCGGCGTCGAGGTGGTTTTGATTGCGGCGGCGATTTTACTCAAACCGTCGTCCATGAATGATTCTGAAGACGAACTGGATAAATTAAGGTCATCGACAAACTTAGAATTCTTTTTTGACGACAATTCCCTCGATTCATTTGCCGATTTATTAGGAGAAACTTTAGGAAGAATGTTAGCTTTAGATTGCACTTTAGGTATATTTTCTTTCAACGGAACTGCCGTATTCGAAGTGTTGATTTTACCGGCAGATTTATTCAGAGAATTATTACTAGAGTCATCTTTCTCAGTTTTACTTTTAACAACAGCATCCGGGTAGTATATCGTTCGACTTCTTCTAGGTCTAAGAACTCTCTGCGAAACTTCTTCGGAACCGGGCGAAGATTCTGTCTCTTCCTTGACGACAGATAAATTCTTAGGAGGCGACTTGTGCCTTTGAGCTTTAGGATCTAAACTGAATTCTATTTCATCTGGTTTGTAATAAGAACTACTACTCGAATAATCCGTCCGTCTCGAAGAATAAGATCCCGGAGTCGGCTCTTTACACATACTGCCTGGTGTTGCCGTAAGTTCAGGTAAAAAGGGGAAATTCGGGGTGGGCAATCCTTCTAATAATTTACTAGCAGAAAAAGCATTTTTAAAGAAGCCGGGACTGATGAAATTCGATGGAGTGTCTGCGTTAAGATCGAACATTCCACTTTTGAACGGCGTCTCCAGGAGCGAGTTTAAGTTGCACTTGGCGTAAAACGGATTAAAATCGTGTTCTCTGGGCATGTCTGGCGTGATCTTAACGGCGGGAACCGGTGGTTCTACGGGAGTGAATAACACATCTTTCTTTGACGTTTCAGGTACAGCACTGGCAACCGGCGCCGAAACACATGGCACAATTTCCTGAATAATCGGAACAATCTTTGAACATTCTTCTTGAACAACACTACTGACTACAATTTCAGGTACACGAGTATTATTACTATTACAATTAATTTGCTTATCTGTATCATTATCTACTACTTCAATCACTTCTTCTTCGACATGAACGTCTCTAGAATGCTTAGGAGTAAATTTAACTTTGAAAGTATTCTTGCTTTTCACTGTCTTCTTTGGTTTCTTCGCAGAACTCTGAGTGTTATGAGGATTGGAATACGTAACAAATTTGCACGCTTCGGTATTTTGCGATTTCATCGAATCTCTGAACAACTTCACTTGGAGAAGGTAATCTTTGTTATTGGTCTCGTCAGACTTGATCTCACCTTGAGACGAATTGTTTTCCGACGGTATATTATCTTCAATCTGTTCGTCTGCGGTTCCATCGGCTTTAAGGTCATTGTTAATTCTGATCATGTCTAAGCATTTTTCGTTGCCTTCGTACGGTTTCGCCGGCGTCAGTCCCGTCGTTCTGTTAAGAGCGTCTTCCAATAACTTTGCTTCGTCTTCGGTACTCTTGGACATTTCGTCGCTGTCGTCTAAATTGATGGAAACACTCTTTCCGCCGGTAATTTTTCTTTTCTTTTTGTTGTAGTTTTTGTTGAATGGCACCTTGACAGGAACGTTTGACGCTAACACTAATCTCATCTCCTGATCCCAACTCTTCTTATTTGCGTTCCTTATTCTCGCCCATTCTATCGCTGCGGCTTCTTCTTCAAACTCCTTCTCAGTGATTTCTTCCTTCTTTAATTGTGTTTCTTTATCAACAGGTTTCATAACTTTTAATTTCTTTTTGTTCGCTGATTTATTATCAGGTGTCTTTCCTATGTCGTCGTTCACGGGAGATACTTTACTTTTCACGTTCTTGGCTGGAGAACTTTTTTTCAATATTTGCCCGACACCGTGGACCTCGTCCCAAACGCCGCTCGCTATAACCTCAATTTTCACACATTCTTTAATCGGCGACAATATTTCGTTATCTTCTCTCGAAGTTTCCGGTATAGCTGGGAATAATTTTGACTTGATACCTTTCGATTTAGGTCTTGAATTTGTGCTCGGGGTTAAGAACGGTTTAAAACTGACGTTCGTCATCGATCTGGTAGACATCTTAGGCGAACTGTGCGCTCTCCTGGCTTCTGGTAACGATTTGGGTGGCGTATTAAAGTCTAAAACACGGACATGCGACAAGGTTCTTCTAGGAGTCGAGGATCCACTTTTCTGTACAACCAAATCGTTAGGAGTTTTGCCATCCAACTGTTCCACATCTTTACCTTGCGAACCTTCATTATTATTCAAACATCCAATGTCTTTACTATCATTCGTAGCCAATACTTCAACGACTTTGTGATTTTCGATAATCGACGGTTCATTTTGAGTTGCCAGAACCAATTCAGTTCGAGTGGTTAAAGTCTGATCGACTGAATCAGGCATTATACCCATAAGACCACGATCTATTTGAAGGATGTGTGTACCATTAGTGTCATGAACCATCGTTGATATCAATCCGTGTACGGATTTCAACGGTACCTTTTCTCTGTAAACTAATTTGGGATGAGATATAATGTCAGAATCGTTAGTAGGATTCGTCAACACAGAGATATTTTCTTGAAGCTGCAATTCCGTAGATGTTGTAACGGGAACAAACGGTTGAGTACCTTAAAAAAAAAGCATTTTCATAAACAAATTGGACGGAAGACGATATGAAAAGTTTTTAAGAGCGATAAAAAATTAACCATACCTTCAGAATTGTTTGACGGCCCCATAAAGACAGTCGGCATCTTCATGATGTCGGCCTCCGAATAAAAACTGTTGGTCTTGTTATCCTGCACCACTTCATTCTTCAAGTTTTTACGGTACCTCCTTAAATTAGAACGATTTTGATTGTTCATATGACTAGATCCGCTGCTATCCGAAGTCGACGCGTTGTTCGCCTGTAAATTTATAACTTGCGGCATCACTTCCAACAACGGTACAGTTTTATTTTGTTCGATATTCACAAATCTCACCGGGTTCGACGTCGTATTGACCATATTTTGTAAACTGTTCGAAACACTATTCACATTATCGAAACCGTGAACGGTTTTTAAAACGACGGGCTGATTTGGATGTTCGTTGTGCTGTTTTCCTTGTAATCGAGGATCAGGGTACGATTGAATAAGAGTTACGGGATTATTTTGGTATCTTTCGCTGTCTGTATCTATTGTTAAAGGTTGTGTTAACGTATCGGACGACATACCGCTATCCTTACACGGTTTTATAATGGTCTCCTCGGGTTTGCTCACGGAAATTATGTGAGGCAATTCTTTCCGCGGAAGATTCTCATTCAACAACAATCCTTTGCACGTCGGTTTAATAATTTCGTCAGACAGAATCACAACTTTCTTCGCTTTGCAAGACGTTTCGACGGTCGTTTCCGTCGTGACGGTCGTTTTGTGCTGCGTCGGAATATCTTCGTCGTTTTCGCAAAACGAACTACCGTACGTTTCTCTGAGCAAGTCCATTCTCTTCCCGCCTCTCGGATATCTTGGGTACTTTTTATTTCTAGAATAATACTGACTCTGATTGTAGGGGGTATGTTTGAAGGGTGACAATCGTCGAGATCTGATCTTTTCTTTATAATTCATGTGTATCTTTTTACCGCCATATCTCATTTGCTTGTCGAATGGTCGATCTATTGTGTCCTGCAACCTATAGTGTGTGGGAGATGATTCGTTCACTCTGAAAGATATAATAAATTCAGTTTTAGAATTTGGCAAAGACTCGACAATATAAACGTGAAATAATTGAACAATACTGACTGTGAGAGCGATGATTTCTCAGGCGTGCTGGTTCCAGGTCGACTGATGATATCAGAATCTGAAGAACTTTCTACAGAGGCAGCTGTAACAACAAAATATGAATTCAATGACTTAAGAGCCCGCTATTAGCAAACTGAAAATGAAATTTCGATACGCGGCGCTAGTATCGTATTGTAATATTTTGCAAAATTGAAATCAGTTTGAATGAATGTATTTTCACAAGTTAGAGAGTTAAGGTGCAATCCCACTGAGGCAAGTTTTAAACATTAACACATGATACACATAATTTATAGTCTTTCCATTAAACGAAAATACAATGCGCATATAAGTTAATTATTGGATCTGTGCGGTTTTAGCGCGACAGGGACCGGAAGAATGAAAAATTAAATACATAAAGTAAATACATACAATTGTATGGTATGGCTGAGGTAAAAAAAGTAAATAAGGAATCTGCGTTATGTATTACATTGAGGGCGAAAAAACACAGTAAATAAGGTATGTGCGGAAGCTTTCACGGCCGGAGTCATCATATCTAAGTTATGTGTACTTTCCGGGCATGGAGGCCGTGGTCTAATGGTCGGGTCCCCAAGCGACCATTAGAACACGGCCTCCAAGCCCGGAAAGTAGGCAAAACTTAAGACAGTAAATAAGATTAGCACATCTACCAGAACATAAGGAAAATGGTTTGCATTTGACTTATAAGTTTTATTAACTTTTAAGTTTGTAAAAACATGACGCGCCAAACTAATATTTCCTGAATTGCACCGTTTTAGACGCATGGTTTACGCACGCAGCTTAGTGTTGAATCAGTGGAATTGCGCCTTTATAATTATTTAACTTATAGACATTGACTGAAAAAAGTGACAAGAGTAACTGAGCACACGCAAAAACATTCTAGATTCACTTTTAGGTTATCGAATAAGAGTTAAAAAATACAATGCACCTTGTTGTGAAGTTGTCTTATATTGCTATAGATTTTCGAATAAAACAAAATTCAAACGATTTCGTAGTTTAGAAAGAATACAATTGTTCCCACATTAACAATGATTTGGAATACATTGTTTAAACTACATACGAATTTGTGATTAGAATTATCGATCCATTCCCCGAAAATTACAATAAGAAATATTGCTATACTGCGTTTACATGATAAGGATTTACTTTCTGGGTTCCCAACCTGTGGAAAATTATGCTAGTCCGTGTACACTCCTCTACCGCAACTCATTATCCTTCCACTCAGTATGCGAACTTGAGAATCTCATTCATCATCTTCTATCATATCAGTGTTACTCATATTATTTGCGTATTTATTTTGCAATTTACATACTTATCGTTATCATAACGAAGACTCGAAAATCGTCAAGAATTGATAACATTAATTCTAAGATTTTTTCATGTTTTACTACTTTATACTTTTTTACCATTGAAATCTTTTACACACATACAGTTGATGAGAGCTTACATAAATAAATATGAATATTGCGAATATATTGCTTCATGTAATTAATAGTGCCTACTGCGTCGAACTACTGGAACAGATATTTTTTTCTCTAGCATGTGACGAAGTATGACTGTGGCATGATAATGACATTAGACATTATTATTGTAACATGATTATAACAGATCCTGAAAACTAAATTTACACGTTATATTTTGTTAATAATCATTTGCCTTATGTACATTTGATAGATTTTACGACTAGGAAGAGATATACATCGGTTAAATTGGTGTTTATCTCTTAAATTCACAAAATATTCATGAAATGTCATCCGAAAAAAATGACAGCAAATTCCACGTCCGCACGCGACGGCTATTAGTCGCCAACTAATCTGATTTTTATCATTATCATTTTGTGTTTATATTATCTTATGATAATTTCAATATTTTGAAAATTTTAAATATCCAGCAAGATTAAAAACATTATGAACTACTCAGAAGTACATTAATTTGTTGGATAAAAATACAACATGAGAATGTTTTACGTCTTTAAAAAAAGCAAAATTTTCTGAAATTTTGATTAACTTATTTTCCAGAAAATCTTTAAAAAAAAATTACCAATCGCACTTTTCTTCTGTACGTTCTCGATAAAACAACCTAAGGTTTCGATATCTCGAAACAAAATGTAAAAAAAACGCGAGGATACATCTTCCTTAGAGCTCTAAACTCACCCCTTTTTTCAATATTGAAAAATACGCTCTTTTTAAAAACAACCCTGTTGCATTATCCGTAATGTTTTTTATTATTTTTTAATTGCATTCACATTCTAGAAGATTGAGCATTCATTTTCATGGATCACAATGTTTCTAAAGTTCTTCAGTTTTGAATGGAAGGTTCCCAAAAACAACAGCAAAATCAGCGAAATCACCAAAATGCTAATAAAGGGCCCTTAACGAATAATTAGCGGTAGACAGAAGTGGGGAGTGTATATAAGAATCATATGTCAGAAAATCCAGGCGGCCTAGAACTACTTGGCTCGATCACGTTGTCAGATGCTTTGAATCAAATTAATGTGACAGAAGCGAAAATTGTATGTAACAATAGTTACTACAACTGTGTACTACTTGTTCTAAATTGTAATGTTCACTTAAAAATTACATAAATAATGAATTCTAGTGCTCTGTTCTCACTACCTACCCCCAAGGGAGGCGGCATTCCGTAATACAGATTCATATCCTTGTATTTTTTAAATAATTAGGGAGTGAATTACAAGTTAACTAACAATTATCAATAGACTCGTCCATTAAATGACTACTTTTCTTTAGTTTTCAATGTTATTCATATTCTACCAATTGTGATAATATATAGCAATCCTAATTCTACGTACGTATGGTGATGATGCGTGTACGAGTGATATAACTACAGTAAATACAGTGAAATGTGCATGAGAAATACATCTACAATACGATGAAAAAAAGTAGACTCACCTAATACTTCGTTTACCAACTGGTCGAATATGGGATCTTGCTCAGTTTTTTCCACAATAGACTTTATCACGGTATCCAATTGTGGCACTTCGTCCACGGTATTATCTTCAACATTCGCTACAGCAACGCCATCTACTGGTAGAATTCCATCAACTGTCGTTATAGTTTCCTCTTTGACGACACTATCTGCCAGAGTTCTATGTGGCAACGACGCATTATTTATTTCATCGCCTATTTTACTCGACGATAGGTTGGAATATATTTTGTTTATGTTTTCGGCGAGCTTCTCGTGAAATTCCGTACAGTCTAACAAAGCGTGAGTGATATTCTGAAATAAATTCATTACAGTTTTTAATGCAAGGTGTACGTGACGAAGAAAATGAAAATTAATACACTTAATTTTGTATCTGATTATCGATTATTATTTAATTATCTGCATCCCGTGTGGGATAAGGCAGAGTACAGAATGCCAGACCGCTCTACCCTATAAAACACTCTTCGCTTCCGCCACAGCCACACAATTTGTCGTACACACTTTCTGACATGATCAGTCCAGGTCAGTCTCGGATGACTGTGCTTTTACACCTCTTCATCCTGTCATCGTTCATTCTCGCAACATGCCCAAACCATCTAAGCTTATTCACTTTCATTCCAGTCACTACACCGATTTTACGGTCACTCCATCTCCTGATGCTACTTCCCCTGCGGGGTAGGCAGAGAGGACAGAACGCCAGACTGCCCAATCCTTACACACACTCCCTGCTTCCGTCACATTCACACAATTTGTCTTTCCGGTAAAATATATTCATATTATGATAACTTACTGTTACGTTCAACGTTTCATTCGGTAAAGGGTCCGGAATATGAGGAATTTTCTTAACGGTCATTCCGTGCTTTCTGCCGGAAGTCTTTCCCTTCAGCGGGGCCTTGACGACGGAATTGTTTTGTTTGTCCGGTAAGTCTGAATGCCGTACAAGTCCCAGGGCACTTCTAAAGTTCTCCTCGTCCGAATCGTACTTCCCTCCTCGGAAGGCTCTGTCCAATGATTTGTTGAGACCGTCCTTAAACGCCTGCGCTATTGTCTTATACATGGAATTGTTACCGTACGATTTTGTCTGACTTGCGGTGGAGTATCCTAAAAATGATTATTTATCGTTACTGAATGATCGAGACCAAATATAGTAACCGACTACTCGGATTATATTATAACTTGCTGTGAAGCAAATTGTATGCATGACTATTGATTTATTCATACAAGATTATATAATTTATTTTTAGCAAGAGAGAAGGGTGTTTTTGATAGCTTCATTGTGTGTCCACCAGTGGCGAAGAGTGGATTTCTGGAGCAGGGAAACTGGGGGGCTAAGATTTTTTATTGCATCATGAGAGATTGAGTGTTATTTTTTTTAAATGAATTTAGGTTTGTTTCGATAGTACATCTTCGTACACTTCACAGTGAGCTTGAAAAGCTTCTGTCATGAAGTAAAGCAAGTCAGCATCGGGGATCGAACCCGTGCCCACCAGATTAACAATCGAGAATGTTACCAATCGGACTACCAACCACTTCTATTATACCTATAATTTTATTCAAAAGGTAACTCGATGGAAATCGCATTCTTAAGTGTCTACACAGGTTAATATCTTCATCAAAGGTAGACAGAGACAGGATATTCGAGGCGGTTAAGATTTTAAATTCAATTTACGAAAGAGGGGTTAATACTACAAGCCTAAAAATCATGCACATTTCACGTTAAAAGAAAAAAAACATGTTATTTAAAACCAGCACCAATATTCTAACCCAACCCCTACTTGAATTTTTAATATTTACTAACTTTTGTTCCCGGGAAGATCGGCCAAGTTGGTAGCTTCGGCTAGACTCTCCACGGACCTTGTGTGGGGGGGTCTCCTCTCGGCCCCGAGACGCCCCCCACCGCACGCGGACACGTCCGTCCTCGTGGAGACGACGCTATCACAACTGTTGCTGCGGACACGCTTGGATCTGTGGACGCTGTAGCTCTGGGATGCTTTCGCTAGCGGAGATCTGGAAAGCATAGATAAATAATATTTCTTTTCAGTTTGGTTTCCCAATTAATCACTTTCTGGCCATAGTTTTTTCAGAAAACACTAGTGATTTCCCCTCATTAAATCAATGAAAATGAGTGGCGAATCTCACTGCTAAAAAAGATTCGAAATGTCTTTTATGAACACCTGATTTTTACAGGACACTCGAAAAACTATTATATAAAAGGTGGAGGCCAATTCTACAACCTTTAGTTCCTAAGGGAATAGATACTACCACTGCCGCCTTGACATTTCTCTTTTTTCTAGCCATGATGTAGGATTAATACATAAAACATTATGGGCGAGGTCGCCATCACCGTCGCTAAGGAAATGTATGGAATAACAGCCCCTTAATGAGTATGATGGACCACGCATTATATTCTGTTAGGAGATTTGACAGGAGTGGTGGTCTTGTTTGATCATTATGCTATGTTGCCAACTGTTACAGTATGGCTAGAGTACCTACTCTAGGAGGCGGTGAAACTACACAAAGATGAAACTTACGTTTGTTTATGACATTTGGCAACAGGGGGCGTTTGTTTGACGGCACATGTTCCATCATTATCAACAAATAGCTTGACTTTCTCCAAGAGCGTCTTACACTTCAAGACTTTCCGTCTAAATTCATCTCCCTTGCTGATCTCAACCACTGAAAACATAAAACAACAATATTAATAATAATGCGAAGAGCCCGTTGCTGAGCATGTTTTTAACACAGAAGAATCGCTGCCACGTTGTTATTGGTCCTGCCGATGATGCCA
This sequence comes from Ceraclea dissimilis, assembly GCA_963576895.1. Taxonomy (NCBI): domain Eukaryota; kingdom Metazoa; phylum Arthropoda; class Insecta; order Trichoptera; family Leptoceridae; genus Ceraclea; species Ceraclea dissimilis. Next base: position 16,674,531 of record OY756370.1, read on the forward strand.
TTGAAGGTGACTATGGAGGCCGATTCTGGACAACTCACTCTGTCACACTTTGGACAAGCCTACTCCTCATTTGTAATGGGTCTGCGGATGGATTTTATATAACTACAGTCGTGAAAGGAATCGTAGAGTGCGTATAACAAATTGCACAAATGTGACGGAAGCAGGAAGTATGTGTTAGGATAGGAAAGTCTGGCGATCTATTATGCCTGTCCGCCCCACAAGGGATGTGGTGTGAAAGGTTAGATTGAGTTGCATAGTATCAAAAACAACAATTTTTCGGACTGATTTAGAGCAAATTAAAAAAATATCAACCAATAGAAAAAACAGAAAATCATATATTGCAGATTGGTTGATATTTATGCAAAAAACCAGACCGCTGTTTTTGCACCTCCATATTAGAAGTCCACACTCCAACCAACTGTGCCAAGCATGTTTGAACTTTTATTTTATGATATTACCGTCATCCGTTGAAAACTGAATCATTCCATCTATCACTGTCTTCAGTTTCACGACGATGCTTTCAGTATTGGCTGAAAAAACAATATGACACCAAAACAGATAGCAACTTAAGTACTTACGATAAGACTGCGCTGCACAAAAGTCATCAAGAATCTCGGCCAGCGAGTATCCCATGATTTGAGTAAAGAATACACGACCCCTACACTCGGCCAAGTGAGGGCATTCGTTTAAAAAAGCCTGGTACGCCGACTTGCATTCTACTTCTTCTAAATAACCTGCAAACGATAACATAACCTCAATAAAATACGCTTATAAGAACTCTAGATATTAAAAAACATTTTACACTAGGGATGGGACACAAAATAACGTTTTAATCTAGAAATTTGTACTACTTTTGTGACAGCAAAATGGCAAAACTTCTCTTCTTTAAATTTCAAAGTCAATTTTGTCTTACAATAAAATTCTTTCAAATGAATTTCACTACATATTAAACAATTATAATGTGTGGTTCAACCAGTGAATCATACTCAATGAAACATTAGCTCTTATTTACACAAAGATAACACTTTTTTGTTTGTACGACTCCTAGCTTTGATTGAACAAAGTGCGCATTTGACAGCAACATAACTAGAAATTTAACACTTTTTCTAAAGTATTTATGTAAAAGTTGATTTGTTAACATCGTGTAAAAAATAATAAAAGATTTAGTATTGTTCATTATCCAAGGATTCCAAGCTTAATCCAAAGGATAAAAACGGTTTTTTGCCACCGTCAAGAAAGGACAACATGTCAAACTTCATTTTTTCGACTTTCCGTTTCGATACAATTGTAAGAAAGTTAATGTCTCAAATAGCAAAAAACGTGATGCGAATTCTCTCCTACGCATCTAGTACTGTACGAGTTTTATAAATAAAGGGGATAAACCATTAAATAGGTCAACACAAAGGAAAGGAGACATTCCCGCCAAGCAAAAAATGACGCCTGAAAGATGGAAATAAAATACTTTACCCAACACAAGTCGTGACACTTCCGAGGGTAAAAACGACGACATTTTGATAAATACTACACACTTTAACAACTAATAATATTTTAGATTAATCTTAACAGTAAATTTGTACATTTTAAACACTTTTAAAACTTAATTGAAAACACACAACACGACGTCCACTTTCCGTCCTTTCCATAATAACACAAGTGTTGCCAGAAACTTAAATTTTCTCAACGCAAACCACCGAGCGGAAATTTAAATGTAGGAAATTTTCACGTAATTTTTATAATTAAAAACCCTCTTTACGCATTTTATTTATTTATGAACTTTCGTCACATTTATTCCATGTATTTTTGTGCTATTGAAAATAGGAAATCATCATGAAAATGTTCCACAGATTCCACAATATTCTGGGTTTCCATCACCTCCAATGGCTCCTAAATTACTAACCACCTGCTTGAAGCGATTTTCCGTTATAAAAATCACGCTTACCTACTCATAGCATTCAGCAACATGTGCCACAGGGATGATTCCTTCACATATTTTCTACCTCCATTCTTTCAGAGACAAAATCTTTTGAGTGATGAAACTAGATAAAGCTCTTGAGAGTAACTCATCTATCAAATTCAAGTCTAATGGTGGATTTCACCAACTTTCTAGGTGAAGAATAGCAGAAATAGGAGCCACCTATCACAGAATTTTGGACGAAAAATAATGATAAGTGGTTCCTATCTCCGCATTCCTCATTCCAAGAAGTTGGTGAAATCCGGCATAAAAATTTACATCTAAACCCATAGTACCTATGTAATAATGCTTTTATATTAAAATTTCAAATGTAGGTACAGAAGAGTCTCACTAATCCGGCACTACTTAAAACCAGAGGGTGCCGGATTATTTGTCCTAAGTGGATAGAGTAAATGCCAAAGCCAAATGTCAGCATGTGACCTCTTAACTCAATGTTTGATGATTTATTTTTCTCGTCACTTTTTCAATTTTGGAACATCCAATTAGGTACATCCAAAACTTGGGAATGCTTGTCATGTGGTAAGAAATAGTAGGTAGTAGGATGAACAAAAAAAAGCAATTAATATATTATATTAAAATATTTATTACACAGCATTTATTTACATACAATTCATAATAATATTACCTATTATTTATTTACTACAATACATGTGTTGTAATTGAGCCAGAGAGCTCCGGCACTGATGGATACATCCAAATGTAACTACAATTTTGCCCGATCCCACCAACTACCACCTAGGAAGCAGACCCCTAAGGAATTTCCATACAAAACCACAGATAATTTGAGTGATTATTATAACTGTCATAACCTTTAAGATATAAATCCATACAAAATACAGCATGCAGCTACTTAAGTGAGGGAGATTCTGGGCGGAGATATTTGGCCACCTAACTAAGTAAAGCTGCATGCTGTATTTTGTATGGATTTGTATCTTAAAGGTTATGACAGTTATAATAATCACTCAAATTATCTGTGGTTTTGTATGGAAATTCCTTAGGAGTCTGCTTCCTAGGTGGTAGTTGGTGGGATCGGGCATAGTTTTTAGTGTGTCACTCCTGGGGTTACGTACCTAACAGTGGCTTAAGGGTCCTAAGAATTTGATTCCCATCGAGTTACCTTTTTGATTTAGGATGATAAAACAATAGGTCTAATCTGACATAATGCAATAAAAAATTATAGCCTCAGCTTCTTTTCCAGAAATCCACTCTTTGCCACTGGTACCTAAAGATACAATTTATTTAGATACAAGTAATTTTGGATTTCATACTAAAAGAAACATGCTGGATATCACCATCTTTTTAGGTGAAGAAGTGGAGATAGGAACCATCTAGGACAAATTTTGTACGAAAAATAATGACGAGTGGTTCCAATCTTCGTTATTCCTCATCTAAGAAGGTGGTGAAATCCTGCAACAGTCTTCTTTATATGTACCTAAAAGAAAGGAGGGGGAGACTGCATGGTACTTTTTTCTATAAGGCTACACTACTATAATCCTTTTATTTTATCACATGTCCATATGGTTGCACATGCATAGTCATAAAACTTTCAATGTTCTCTATCTAGTAAAAATGCACGATATTCGTGGTAACTCTACATCCACGTGAAATACAACAGAAATATTACATTTGCGAGTAAAACTGCAGTCAAATTGTGTTTATATGTAATTATTCAGTGTATTCTTGAAGGAGTTGGTGGTGGGAGCAAGTACACCTGACTCTGGCAACTGATTCCAAGCACTGCTAGCTCTATTGGTTGTGGGAGTGTTTTGGTGTGTTGGATGTGAATCTTGTTGTCTATAGCTTCAGTTGATGTCGTCTCAGGTGCACATTAGACCTCATGGTGAACATAGCTGGTAGTATCTCACAGGACTTTTTTCCATTAATTTACATCTACTTTCTGAGACACTCAAAACATCTGGTTGATAACAAATTCTCTGAATTCTGTGAAACGTGGCATCAACATTAGTTCAATTACTAATTTGTACATTGACTTTATTTTCTCTAAGTTTATAGGTACTATTTATCGAATGCATACGAGGCATTTTTTTGTAAAGGTCTCTGTAGAGGATGTGCCAATAATTTAGCGGCACATTCGTGAAGTTTTTCCGCACTTCTAGTCACCTCGAACATATATGAATATCCATTATCTAAACTTTGTAATAAGTCATAAATCTCTTCACACTTGTGAACTGCACAATTTTTCTCATGCGTATAAAGTATATCCACCGTGAAATATAAGTAATCTTTTAAAAATTCGTAGGCAGCTGTAGTGGCGGGGGATTTCAATGTGCAGTCGGATCGGTTATACATTAATACTAATCTCACAACATTAGATGGAGGGACAAGTTTATAATCGATCGATAACTCCGGCATATTCACTTTGTCACTTATCAAATTAAATATTTTCGATAAGTCGAATTCGTCTCCCGTACATTCTTCAGGATCAAACGAATCTAATGCGACAATTATTTCTGATATGTTCGTCGTGAAATTTTGTAACCAAAACGGTTCCGATTCTTTTAAGACGACAAGCGCAAATTCTGTGTCGTTGTTGATTGCCTGTTTTGAATATAGAAAGAATTCTGTGATTCTTTTTAACATATTGTGCGGCGTGAACGTGGTCCCATGGTCTAGGAAAAATAAAGAGGAATCTACAGCTTGACAGGCGTCGATACATAAGATTATTTTCTCTGGTACATTACAATTAGGCACGCTTCGTTTTGGAATTCTATTTAGCACCTCAATCTTGTCTTCATTTTTTATAGGCAACGAGTCGTCCGCAGTGATGCCGTCTTCCCTAGAAATTAAATTTTTTTATTGAGACTTCAAGCAAATAATTAAATCATATAAAACTGAAGAGTTTAAACTAGGGTTAAATTATTGTTGCAACGCTGCAATTTTTTTCCAGTTCAAACTCATGCACAAATTAACAAAGCAAAAAAAAGACGAACAATAATACACCATGTCGTATTATTAATCAGAGAATTCCTCCATTCCTAAATGCATGAACGACAATTTGTTGGGTGATCGGTTCATTTCCGAGTTTAGACAGTTCGCTGGAGGAATTCCTTGATTTATAATACCAGTGAACCATGTAATAAGAGCATAAGCTATAAACAATAAAAAGTTGTGAAAAACCGACTGTGTGAAGAGAATGTAATCTTAAGACAGTTTGGGAATGTAGGGAAAAATGTCAGGATAACCAAAAATATGGCTGAAAGAAGAGGTGTAAGTAATCGTGGGCGTATTGCATAGTAATTTAGGTCTAGTAGTTCTTAACTGGGGTGGTGTGGGGAAGAATATATTCGATATCAATAAAGAAACGCCACGAAATAGTGAGAGTGTAGACTTACGTATCACTATCGCTCATCGTTATCTGTGGACGTTTAATTTCCTTCTCGTCATTATATTCTTCATCTGTACAAGGACTATACTCCGTAGACATGGTAATACTAGTGGTAATGGTAATACTCCGTAGACAAGTAATTAATCAAATAATTAGATTAAGCTTGTTAAAATAAAATATTGAGCAAGTAAACACGGCAATCCGACAAAAAATGTTTGACATTTGACATTTACACATGACAGCATGGATCAGTGTTGCAACTTTAAAGAAATCTTGTTAAAACTTCTTATTTTTTTTTACCTTTTGACGATGAAATTAATACTTTTCAATTTCTTTTTAATCCTTATTATATGAAAAATATTTAATTTAAAGATAAGATTCATTTTAAATCCTTAAATAAATAAATAAAAATATTAAAAAAAGGAACCATAAAGTGTAAACACATTATATTGTCTATGAAGTGATGGCGGCGAAAAACGTCATTACATTTTGACGTTTTGGATTCTCGCGATTTTGAGAACTGCCGTCGTAAAAGTAATGTGTGTAATTTTATAGGTTATTAATCTGTTATATTAGATTAGAAATATTATGGATTATAAGGAAGAACAATCGGGCGAAATAGAAGCTCTAGAGTCGATATATTGCGATGACTTCGAAGGTAACATATTGACTATTTTCATTAATATTTTCGTCCATCATGTGAAATGTTGAGAATGTTTACATGCAAGGCGTGCGGCTATTTCTAGTTAAATATGATTAGATAAACTAAAAATTGTAAGCGTACATTTCAATTATAATATTTATGGTGATGGTATGATAATCAGTGCGTGGATTCCACAAAAAACAAGTCTGCTCTTTGCTGTTGCCCACCCATAATTTTCACTGGCACAATCCAACCATACATTTCAACTTCGAAATTTTTTATTGATAATAAGCTCTGGAGAGTGATATTTTCCCGTAATTAATTCCCGTAAATGCCATTTACTATGTGTGAATGAGAACATGATGGAAATAATCAAGATTGTATTCCTTTGAAAAACTTTGTGAAAAATAGGTAGTTACCAGTTGATAAAGCCTATACAATTGATCGCGTTGAACTTATTGAGGTCCGATCAAAAAAACCGGACAGCGCTTTGTCCGGTTTTCCAAGATTTTTTCGTCCAGACGGATGTCATGAAAACTGGACTGTCCGGTCTAAAACCGGACATCTGATAACCCTAGTCGTGGCTGAATGTATGCATTTTCAAGTTTTTTTCTTTCATTCACAGTTCTGGAGACGAGTCCGTTTCACAAATTCCGTGTCACAATCCAGTCGGAGAACTTTGATCAGGAGCAGGATGATGGGTTGATGTGTTCTCTAGTGTTCACATATACTGCCAAATATCCTGACGAGCCCCCAGAGGTGGAGGTGGAGGACAGTACCAACCTAGAGGATGATAATATTAGTGATCTAGTTAATCATATTATAGATCAGGTCAGTATACAGTCCACTTTTTTTTCAGAAGTCTCAAGGTGCAAACTTGGTTTAGTGTTGCTTGATGTGATAATGAGATGTGGTTACCTTTTTTCGCTACTTTAAAATTGTATTTCAGAACTCTTGTTTAAAAAAACTAGCCAATTTTTGAATTGTTAGAATTAACAGTCAACTTTGTTTTTCAAACTTGTGATGGCGGTTTAAAGGGATTATCGGAGTATTCTTTTCTTTTTCCAACTCACAAAACTATGTATCTTGCTTTTAAAATTATTTCTCTACTAGCGCCTGTTGACCGGTGACCACTGACATATCGATATTCATTAGCATTACACGCGGGATATAACGGGGAATCTTCTGAAATTGATCAGTAACGAGGCGACCACATTAACATTAGCAGTTAACGATAACTATTAACGGAGGTTAACATTAGTATCTGTTAAAGTTAACTTTAGTTAGCGTAAACGCCCATCACTAATAAGATTTAGGATTTTTTTTAAACTACATATTTCTTCAATAAATTAATACATTTATTTAATTGTTCCAGGCTAAAGATAACTTAGGCATGGTGATGATATTCACTTTAGTATCAGCCGGACAAGAGTGGCTGAACGTCAAGTCGGACGACATAAAGAAAGAAAGGGAGGAGGGGGAGAGGAGAAAAAAGAAGGCGGAGGAGGAAGCGGAAATGGTGCGTATTATTTATTAATTTATCTTTTTTGTATTGCAAATGAATTTCAGTGTTTTGACCGGCCATTGCGGGTAAACTGCTAGTCCTATTAAAGATGTATAAAGCATTTTTATAGAGAATTTAGTAAGGATTATTTTTGTCATTGTTAACTTTCTCCTATCACTTACCATATTCTTAAAAAAATTGAAAAACTGCATGGTCAACATTTTTTTATTGAAATTACAATAACTTCCCAAAGTCCCAGCACTTTTGTACTTTTTATATTCATAATATTAAGACGAAAGTCGATTTCAAAATATTGATGTTTCAGGCACAGTGCTTGTATTTTAGGCCCCGCGTTGAGCCTAATCCTTTGATATCCGTGACATCTGGATAGCTGAATGTTTCCCAGTATTAGGCTGATGAGTTTATATATCAATCATGAATGATAATATGTAGACTCTTCTGGGTGATAATACTGAGGGGCATGTTGGCAAGTTTTGCCACCGCGATGAAAAAGCTAATTTTTTACCATTGCTTATTTTATTTCTCTTTCAGAAACGCTTCGAGGGAACGAGGGTGACAGTGGAATCATTTTTAGCTTGGAAAACAAAATTTGAATTAGAAACAGGCGTAGTTGCCAAGAGAGAAAAAGATTACAAGGACAACAGAAAACTAACCGGAAGAGAACTCTTCATTAGAGATACAACACTCAATGAATCGGATCTCAAGTTCTTGGATGATGGTGAGATTATTTTAGCTGTTTGTCATATGATAGAGCTGTCAGTGCTTGGAATCAGTTGCCAGAGTTAGTTGTTTTTGCTTTGACCACCAACACCTTCAAGAATACACTTCTTCTTCCTCTCTCGTATATGAGCGACCATTGTACAGTGTATCTGAGAGTCAAAGCTCTGCGGGGTGTGTTGGTTGGAGGACGGCCTTCCAATCTGGAGGTGTCGGGTTCAAACCCTGATGCTGACGATGTATTCTGTACTTTACGACACAAGCTCTTAGCTTACTGTGAGGTATTTGGGTTTTCGTGCACAATTAGAAAGCTTTTTTACTTGTTTATTTACACTTTTCCTGAATAAAATACAGAGATATGTTTATATTACAAATATAAATTATTACATTTGATCACTGGGCGCTGGATGTCAGACCAATGTGACAATACTTTGACGTTGCGATAAGATAAATAACTAAGGCGAGCTTATCGCAATGCTGGGTTCTCTGCCGTCCCTTTTTTACTATAGAAAAAAAGTATATCCAACCGACTTTGATTTATCGAATAGGCGACTAGTTTACAAACACTTCCATCTCCTTCATCAAACCAGTACAAAGTGTTGTGTATAAATTTCTTGTTTCCCGTTTCCAGGTGATGCCATCAAAGTAGACGAATCATTATTCCAGGACCTGGATGACTTGGATATCTCAGACGAGGATGATGAAGACTATGTACCTGGACAGAGTGACTCAGATTAATATCACTCACGGTGACTCACCAGTTCCTAAAGCAATAATATTACACAGACTCATACGTAGTATAACAATGGCAATACAACAAATATACACTAGGGACACAATCACAGTTAATTTTACAAGTCGTATGGAAATTTCAACTGAATTTTTGTGACAAATTATTTCCATTGTGATGCTTAATGTTCATAGGTATTTAATTAATCAAACAGAGAAGTTTTCGCACACGTGATGGCAATATTTTATTGTCTTTTTTCTCAAAATATCCCGTGTGGTTTATGTCTGTTCACTTCCACGATAATGATTTATTTATCAAGTGTATCGTTGCATATTGTCATTGTTTGTATATTCAACATATAAGTCATATACTATCAAATACAGCAATCTGCAATATATGAGAGTCAAGAACAGCGATTTAGATAAAACGTTACTTCAATTTACTCCGAATTAGTTAGAAATCAGATTGCTGTTTTTTTTTTTGATGCTATAAGACTCATACGAGTGTCGTTGAACAATCAAGAATACAAATTACAAGTGCTTTTTTTCGTTTTATAATCATTGTTAATTATAAATAGTAAGACATTACTAATTTCTGCATTTAAGACAGCTGGTAAAATATTTATTTATTTATTTTCGTTTGTGTATACAAGCCCAGATCCATTTCTTATAAAATGAAGACATTCTGTTCAATTCTGCCTTTACAATGGAGTTACAATCTGAAAGTGTCTCGTGCGGAAACGCGCATAAGGAATTGAAGAGCAAGAACAGCATGGCTCGACCATGTAGATCAGATTCTCAAGGATGGACGCGTTCTGAGTAAAAGAAATCGTTGAAAGTGTATGACGAATTGCATGAATGTGACGGAAGCCCGAAGTGTGTGTAAGGATAGAGTGGTCTGGCAATCTGTTTTCTCTTTCCTACCCCGTAGGGGATGCGGCCTGAGGGGATAGAATATAACAGAATAGAGGTACACTCGTTTAAGAGTAGGGAACCTATATAAATGTAGGAAGACTTAACGGATAAAGCCATAGACAAAACTTGACCGCTGCCATTTTCGCTACTAGCCTTTCCGCTAGGTATACGCCATTTTTTCTCGATGTAAAGTACGCTAATTTACCATTTAATTACATAGGTTATTTTCCAAAGGTAATTTCCACACTGATTATACATAATGAGTCGCAAAAGTCACTGACATAACCAGGTTTCATGCAATTGTGGACAACCAATATGACACGCAATCATATATTTGTAGCTCCCATGGCGTCCACCATAGATTGTCATTGATAATAAAAGGGGCTCAATGTTCAATAGTTCTTCCCACCTTTATATAGGTTCCTTAGTTTAGAGCGCTGTGCGTTTTTGATTCCATTTGTATGAAGTTGTTTAAGAAATCTTGTTTCTTGTATTCTGTATGAAAGATTATATTGTTGCGGTGATATAAGTCGGTTGTACTTTAAGTAAGTAGGTACCATGTCCTTGTTTAATCATATTTTTATATAATAATATTTTAATGAATTACAAACTTGTTGTTTTTATTAAATGAATCCTCAATGTATGGGAGTTTCTGATATAAAGTGTAAATGAATCCTCAATCTATGGGAGTTTCTGATATAAAGTGTAAATGAATCTTCAACGTATGGGAGTTTCTGATATAAAGTGTAAATGAATCCTCAATGTATGGGAGTTTTTGATATAAAGTGTAAATGAATCTTCAACGTATGGGAGTTTCTGATATAAAGTGTAAATGAATCCTCAATCTATGGGAGTTTCTGATATAAAGTGTAAATGAATCTTCAACGTATGGGAGTTTCTGATATAAAGTGTAAATGAATCTTCAACGTATGGGAGTTTCTGATATAAAGTGTAAATGAATCTTCAACGTATGGGAGTTTCTGATATAAAGTGTAAATGAATCCTCAATCTATGGGAGTTTCTGATATAAAGTGTAAATGAATCTTCAACGTATGGGAGTTTCTGATATAAAGTGTAAATGAATCCTCAATGTATGGGAGTTTCTGATATAAAGTGTAAATGAATCTTCAACGTATAGGAGTTTCTGATATAAAGTGTAAATGAATCCTCAATGTATGGGAGTTTCTGATATAAAGTGTAAATGAATCTTCAACGTTTGGGAGTTTCTGATATAAAGTGTAAATGAATCCTCAATGTATGGGAGTTTCTGATATAAAGTGTAAATAAATCCACCAGGTTACCAGTCGAAATCAGCGGCCATCCATTTCTATCTTGGTTTTGTAAAAAAAATACGCAATTCGATATATTGCATGTCGAAAGATGATGCACTATGTGGACTCATAACTTTAGGAATATAACAAACACTTTTTATTTCACAATAACTTTATTTCAATGTGATATTATATTGCACAAAATCCCATTCATAATTTGTATTTAATTTATAATTATAATAATGAATATAAAATATTAAACAAAAAAATATCACAAATGAAATTAATACTCAACAACAATAAATAAATAAATTAAAACAATAATAATATTTAACAAACATCTAAGTACAATAGAAGGTACGTAATAATTGTAATAAAAAGTGTCCACTGACATTTTAACAAAATCTTTGTGTACTTAATGTATATTGAATTCGACAACACAGCCGTCACTCCTCGTGGTGTAGTGGATAAGATTCCTACTATGCGAGACGAAGGTCTGAGTTTGAATCCCAGCCGGGGTGAACTGAAATGGCGAATGTTTCTCGAGTGTAAAGTGATCACTGAAGTCAGCTGAGATCGGTCTTAAGCCTGACAATGTTCACCCTTAATTCTTCTACACTATATCATGGTACAGAAATGATGTAGAGTGAAAGAGGGTCTTCCGGACTACGGAATAAATAATATAAAATTGTTCATTAGGGTGAACTCATTACAATTTCTTCTGATCAACCCGTAGTTTGCATTTTACAGTTTTGCTAATCTGACAGTGAACGGCATTTTTATTACAAAAAACAATAAAAAATATTCATTAATTTACTAACATTCAAGTATTATTTATCTATTTATTTATTAACAAGAATAATTTAAACGATAATATTGCATTGTGTAAAACGGGTGAAGGAAAAAAATGAACAATTTTGAAAATGCTATAAAAAAAAAATTTTTGTCCAAATTTAATTTTTTCTGAGACATTTCAAAATCGCCCACCTTTCTGCCCCATCCTGTATAAGAAAAAAACACACATTTGCAAAATCATTTGGTGCATTTAATTAATATATTTAGCAATAAATTTATTACAAAAAACACATAACATAACACATACGTAAATACATGCATTGCGTAATATATTATTAATAGGTAATTGGACAGCAATAGTGTGGATTTTTTATTTGTTTATCGATCATATTCGTAATAAAGAGTGAACAGATATAACATACACATCTCTTTCTAATTAAGATTAACCATAGACCTTTTATCTATGGACTGTCAGCCTGAACATTTGAAGGGTGGAAACATCGCATCAGCTGATTGTTAGCAGAAGCTTTTTAGCGCTGTTTAACTCAGCATTATTATAAGTTGATGTGAAGTAAGGGTTCTTTTTGGTAAAGAGAAGATATATGGGAAGATAGTTATCGGTTGTAGTGATAAAATTCAAATTTGCCAACTTTCTTGCCAACGGTCACACATGACCGATCCAGAACAAATGTTGTTTCCACCGTACTTTGGTCCTGTGACAGCTCAGGCTGGCAGTCCATAAAGATAATATGTCTATGAGATTAACGATGGTTGGATTGTCAAGCTTGAAGTCGTGGTCCACTGTTGACTTACTTCGCTTTAAATACAACAGAAATTTTCGTCTTTAAATGTACATAGTAATTTAAATTATCAATAGAAATATTAACCAAATTTCCAACCATGTTTCAATGCAAAAAATCTGTACGAATAGGCCAAAAATACGCTATGCAAAACTATAAGTCGTTTAGGCATCTTGTACACAATAAGAATTCTGACATTCCTTATTTAAATTTTCAAATTCATGCAATAGAATCGATGAATAAGATTCAAAAATCGGAATATGGTAATATATGTAATATCGAAATATGGTAATAGACAAAATACGTACCAAAGACAAGTAGCCATATTTTTTTTATTGCAGTAATGATAGCTATTGAATGTACTCGTATTGTTTTAAATCGTATTTTACCGAATTGAAAAATAGTGGAATATTACTTATCTACTAGATTCTTCCTATGTACTAAACATTACACTATCTACGAAACTATCTTTAATAAAAAATGTTACAACGATTTATTGATAATAATAAACAAACTATTTGGTGGGCTTTACAAAATATGCACGCATAGTGGCACAAACATAAGACGTCTTAACATCGTTGCTGTGCAGGTGAAAAGACACTAGAGAGATCTCTTGCAAAAATGAGATAAGTACTATGCAATTTTGTTCAGAAAACCACTGAAAACACTACATTGGTGAAAAGACCTAAGTGATTACACAACTTCGAATATGTTTTTTTTTTTAATAATTGTGAAGAGGGGTTTTTACGCTTTTTTTTTCGATTATGAATTTTATCGCTGTTTTTCTTAAAACATTCCGCATGTGCCTTTTCATCTTTACGGCAACAATGTTTTTGTGGTAACGTATCAACTGTGTATATCTTTCAATTTACTTCGCTTTTCGCATAAAATAAAAAAAAAACTTGCAATTTGAAACTGGTCATCTAAATTCACTTAAAAAACGAGTTTTTTTGCCCAATTTCAACTATAACATGCTGAGACCTTTTGACACTGACATATTCTTCAGTCGATCAAGAAAATTAATTGAAAACTACAATTTATTTTGCTGGCAACAATGACATTTCTATTGAAATTCCAGAAGTGTTGCCATTATGGTTGTCAAGAAGCTACAAGTAGCGCCCTCATAAAGAACCATATCTTTTTTGACTGGCACCGCTGCATCTCGTCATAAGAGTTGGTCTCAACAAAAATTATTTTCATTGCACAATTTGTTACATAGATTATTGCAAATCTGCACAAATACAATCTTTATTTATATATTTTAAACAACAATAGACATATTATTGCAAGCAACGAATTATTAAGAAAAACAGTACGTAAATAAATGGATATGTTAGGTACCAGAAATGTATGGAATTTTGAAATTCTACGCAAATCCCGGGAAATGTATACAATGCCGGGTCAACTTAGGAAATGTGTGAAATAATTTGTCATAGGTTCTTTAAGTTATAGTTTTATTAAGAAATGTATCTTTTAATAACTCAAAAACTTATTGTTTTTTCGGGTAAGCTGCCACACAGATAAAATCGTGAGTAAAAATGTAATTAAAGCGAAAAACCTATTTATTTTTGCAGATAAACTGGAGTTGTACGATAAATTGCATTATTTTATCATTTCGGATTCGTGTTTAAAAATGTACATAATTTGTAGTAAAACGTGTATTCTTATAATATATTACATTAATACATAATGTATTACATCTATCTATCTGCACTCTCACTCCACGTCCCTTGCAGGGTAGGCAGAGAGGACAGAGCACCAGACAGTCCTATCTATCCTTACACACACACTCCTAGCTTTCGTCACATTCATGCAATCTATCATACACGCTCTCCGATTCCTTTTACTCAAAACGCGTTCATCCTTGAGGATCTGACCAGCCCAGTCTCGGGCGGCCCCGTTTCCTCGCACCACTTCGTTCGGTCAAATATATCTTTCTTGTCATCCTTCATTCTCTCAACATGCCCAAACCATCTTAGTTTATTTAGTTTATTCACTTTCATGTATTAGATTAATATATAAAATATCATTTATAATACAAAAAAAGAAATTTATTTCACACATTTCCTGCCGATTTTAGGCATTATATACATTTCCTAGAAATTGTATACAGTGACGGATTTCATACATTTCCGCTAACAGATATAATAATAATAAGCTTTGGATCACAATATAACAAATAAATTTTATAGTAACATTCATGATAAAAATATACTGATAATAATTAGTCTAAAAACTAAGCACCTATTTATATATTTCTATTGAGATCAATGAAAAACAGCAAACAAATCACAATTATGTAGTCCTAACAAATAAGGTCAGAAAAAAGAGGTGGGGTCATAGTTAATAGAGGTGTTACCACACAGTAAAGTGGGCGGAGTTTGTTGTAAAAGGGGCGTGACTATGCAATTAAAGGGAGGGCGTTACCACACAGTAAAAGTGGGCAGTCCTTGGTGTAAAAGAGGCATGTCTATTTATGTGATTAAAAAAGGAGCGTTAAATAAATTGGTTGGAGCTTGTTGTAAAAGGGGCATGTCTATGCAATTAAAAAAAGGGGCGTTACTGCACGATAAAGTAGGCGGTCCCTGTTAAGAGGCGTGTCTATGTATGTAATTCAAAGAAGTGTAATTCTCAAAATATTTTATACTTACAACTTAATAAGTTTCTCAGTCGCTCCCATTTAAAAAGCTGATGTTTCAATAAGTGGTTAATTTGTATGAGAAATATAGGTGCAAGTCTCTTATAACAACGAACCACTTGCGCTAACTAGTGAAAAGTCAAGGTATTAGACTTTCAATAGTGTTCCTAGTTTTCATAGACAACAGAATGATATTCTTCCCATTCTTCCATTCAAACCATGGATTTATAATACTAGTAAACTGGATTGAGAACATAGGTGTTTGTCTATACATTCTGTACGATTCTGGGGAAAATGGCCAGTTAGGCAAAAGAAGCAAAATGGAGGATTTTCCATACTAAACGGGCTATAGGAAACTGCGGTTTTCACATGGATTTTTGGTTTTCACTGTTAATATTTTAACTGAAAATGAATTATTGACATAATTATAGGACCAAGGGATGTAAATACTCCGTTAATCAGAATTTATGAGCAATTTTATAACACAGGAAACGGCACACAGTGGAAGTAAATTAAATTACTTTTATTTATTTTTCTTATTCTTTTTTTCAGATTTTCCTTTAAGAATTAAACCTTATGCATCGCTTAAGAAAAAAAATGAGAAAAAATGTGTTTTCAGTAGTTTCCTATCACTAATAATGATATTGAATATCACGGATGTGAAGACGTTTTAAATATATCATTTATTATGTAGGAATTTATTTTTTCATATTTTTTGTCATTTAAAGCTAATGTGTATGTATTTATGAATTTTCGTGCAATGTTTAATTTATGTTGTAATTAATGACAATAAAATAAATGTAATTTAATTTACTTCCATCGTGTGCCGTTTCCTTTGTTAAAGAAATTGCTTATAAATCCTGATTAACGGAGTATTTACATCCCTTGGTCCTATAATTATGTCAATATGATGTCTATAATTTATTTTCAGTTAAAATATAAACAGTGAAAACCAAAAATCCATGTGAAAACCGCAGTTTCCTATAGCCCGTTTAGTATGGAAAATCCTCCATTTTGCTTCTTTTGCCTAACTGGCCATTTCCCCTAGAACCGCAATAGTCGGCCAAGAGATGAATCCAGTTTACTAGAAGTATTATACATCCATGATTCAAACATAGGTGGTGCCATTCTAGTACCTTGAACTACCATTAGTTGGCGCTAGTAGTGTGTTGCTGTAAGAGACTTGTACCAAAGTATAGTATTACTTGGCGTATTATTTTTAACTAACGATATAGCATAGTTTTGTGCATTTGCAATCAGCAATTAAGTAAATAATTTTGTTTTGCGAACCATTATTAATATTTAATGGACAAATATTTCTTATCTATGATTATTTCTTTTTATTATTTATCGTAAAATTAGAATTAGGCTACAGTAATTATTACATTATAATTTACTTTAACCGCTGTGTAACGTTGGCGAGTGCCACGGCAAACGCCTGTAAAGCTGAGAATGGATATTGAAAGTCTAACGTATAGGCATTTCCATCGATTCTTCCGAACTGCATCACCTGAAAGTGTTAGAAAATATATTATTAGAACTTGAAATGAATAATTTTATAAATATGAAAATGGGTGATAAAATTTGCGAGAAAAACTGGCCTAAGAGTACGCATATTGACATTTCAGAAGTTTCTAAAAACGGGAGACCTTAGATCTCGACAACCGTTACTAAATATGCTTTGGAAAAAAATACAGTAGACACATTGAACATTTATCTAGGGAATAACCATAAAAGATTTTTTATGTCTTGTATAAATTTCTCAAAATCAATTGTTCCATGTTGATAAATACGAGTTGCCGAGTAATTATTGCTCCAAAAATTTATATCTAAGAGCACTTAAGCCAGTATTGTCGCCTAGAACAAGCAAAAGGAGCGTAGGAAGACCTCAGGCAAGATGGTCTGACGATGTGAGACGAATCACAGGAAGCAAGTGGATGCTGGATGCTCAGGATAGGTATCTGTGGAGAGTCAAAGGGACATTGAATTAAAACGGCTGAGAAAGAAGAAGAATAATATGCTTGTTTTGTACCTGTTTCCCTCGAAATTCAATCTGGAAATTCTTAGCAGACTCTTGAGTGACTCTCCCTCCGAAGTCCAGTTGGTACACCTGACTGCTCTCATTCCACATGGGGGCCTTGTTGTGCATCACAAACTCTCTCCTAACCGGCGTATGTGGCTGAGACATGGTGATCCCTGTACCACCCACTGGCTCTATCTTGCCACGTTTTAACTGAAAAACAAACAAAACAATATATCGATAAAAACAGTCGCTTTTCTGTCGTTCGGCTTCGAATCAATAATATCAGACCTTACCTAACCTAACTATAACATGTCAGACCTAACTTAACCATATTATGTAACCTAACCATATGATGTAGCCGAACCTAACCGTAGCGTGTAAACTAACCTAACCATATTCATTGCATAACCTAACCTAACCATATTCATTGCATAACCTACACTAACCATATTGCATAACCTAACCATATTATGTACCCTAACCTAACCAAATTGTGATGTTTTCACCACCTATGTGATCTATCCAACCTATTTCTCATCAAAAAAGTCCAAATTCATTTATAAAAACTCATTGGCTAACAAATATTTGGGTTGTATCCAAATTTTTTGGCATAAAATCCTGGATTTTCAAAAATTTTAAGTGTGTGTCATCGAAATTCCTCTTGAATTAAATGGTTTTAAAAAACTATTTACTTCACTAACCTTCTGTCTAAGTTGCGCCTTCTGGAATGTCTCCAAGTCTCTGTAATTCTTCCCATTTACCACATCGTCCCCTGAGCCGGGACACATTTCATCATCAGAACTTTCCTGGGTCTTGCTCTTGTTTCTTCTTCGATTCAATAGAGGAGAATTCAGCAGATGTTTTCTGGAAAAATAAATAGAAAAATCAAACCTACAAACTTCAATTTAAGTTTATTAATTTGTTTAATTTACAATGGCAGACAAGAGTTGCAGTTGCCGAGTTGGAGCAAGTCCTTTTATATGACGAGTTTAATTGACAGAAACAAGAGAGTGTGAGGAATCGTGGTCGCTCAAGAATCCAGACCACATACTCGAGGACAGGTGCGTATTGAGTGAAAGAAATTGCACATTCAAAGCTGTCATAGAAATATATAATGCATAATTGCAGAATTTCTCCCAAACCACAATCTGCCCAACTTTACTGAAAGAAAACCATAGTTTTTTTTTGTCACTGAAATTGGATTGTTTGTAAAAAAAGGTCGAGTAAAATTATGAACAAAGTATGTCAAGGTCGCATTGTTACCCTGAATCTTTGGTCGGAACAGCTCTTTTCCAAAAAACAATTTCAGACTAGGAATTTCATAATGTATGAGACCAGTCTAAACCATAGGACATAAATATTTTTTCTGCCTTGAATTTCTAAAATGACATCTTGAACTGAACTTTTTGTCCTTATTTGACTAATATAGTTTGTGTCCCTACCTGATGGGTGATGCAGAAGCTGTCCTCTTGTTTTTCTTCGAAGGTGCTGGACTGGATGGCGAAGATCTAGGCAAGCGAGGAGTGGACGATGGAGAATTGGCAACTGGAGGTGTTGATGTTCCACCGGACGTTCCAGAACTTCTTTCCCTTAACAAATGTAAAAGTTGTTCCAGGGCTAATGTCCAGGCTGGACCCGATATGGAACCACTCGCTTTCTGTTCGTTTGGACTTGGTGTAGGTGCACGTTCTGAATAAAAAAAAACAAATTGTTATCTGTCTATCATCCCCTTACGCAGCACCCTTTGTGGAGTAGTCAGAGAGGACATAACGCCAGACTGCCTTATCTTTACACACACTCCTTGCTACTGCCACATTCACACAACTTGTGATTAACACTCTCCGATTCTTTTTACTCAAAATGCATCGCTTTTGAGAATCTGGTCGACATGGTCGCTCCAGACCAGTCTCGGATGGGTTGCTTCCTCATGTCTTTTCTTCCACCCATATAATATATTTTTTTAGTCAACCTATCATCATTCATTCTTTCACCATGCCTAAACCATCCAAGTTCACTTTCATTCTTGTCCATTCTTAACAACAATATTGTTTTTTCAAGATTGTAAATTTATCAGTTGCTTACCTATTTCGATTTCACTGTTATTTCCTTCAGTTGGTATTCTTGGACTAGAACTCCTACTTTTGTCGGAACCCGGAGAATACCTCTCTCGGAAGAATCCTTTCTTTTTAGTCGGAGTGTTGCAATTGCTGGACTCTTGGCACGCGATACAAATGTAAGGGTCTGGCGTACTACTCGGAGAAGGAGGATCTATGCCTGGCGTGATACATTTACAGAGATCACACGCGGGATGATCTCTCTTCTTCTTCCTACCTAATATTGGTGTTCTGGAGTTAAAGAATCCTAACTTAGACGTACCTTGACGTTTCGGTTTACTAGTATTAACTACAACTGGTTCAGCTTTTTCATTTGGTGTTTTAGCATTAGAACTAGTCTTCACAACTTCGATAGCATCTAATTCTTTATCTAGCAATGTCGGAGATTTAATATTGGAGGGTTCTTCTTTGTTCGTTGGCAATGTTGCTACATTATTGTTATCAGTTTTGGTCATCATAAACATTTCGCTAGAATCTAAACTCTTAGATTTACCGCACGTTTTTAAATTAGGCATCTTATTTGCAGTCCTCCCTTCCACTGTGGTTTTATTCGTAGCACTGTTTATTGTCTTGGAATCTAATTTTAAATTTAAATGTGGAGGTTGGCTGTTGTTCTGTTTTTTATTCACATTACGATTCGTATTATTGTTGCTGCTATTGTTACTGAAATTAGTTTTGCTCTTTTTATTGACTAGCACTAAACGTTTTGGCGCATCTTTTCTCAACATCGCTAACGTGATTTCGCAAGGTACTAATTGTGAATTAACTACGTCTAAATATCCTACGCTACAACTTCTAATCATTGTATCAGATATGGGGGCGCTGGCGATGGGAATTCCGACTGGTGTTATGGGCAACACATCACCAACTCTGGGAAACGTATTTTCTAGTGAATCGGGTGATAGACTTCCATTTCCCTCTTCATCGATATACTTCAAATCATCTTTCTTATTAACTTCACAATTCGGCGACTGTTTATCCTTTCTCGTGCAGTATTTAAACATAGCCGAATGCGATTCGTGAATATTGTGAAGTGATGCTCTGGGAGTATGGACACTCGCTTGCGTCATTGTAGATTCTCCTCTACTGGTGTTCAAGATCCTATTAGCGACGGCTTCCATATGCGAGTCCATCTTTTTGATGAGCACTTGTCTGTTGTGGTCCAAACTTAGATGAAATTGTGACTGATTGTGTGTCTCCAAATTCGATTTAACCTGTTGGACATTCTGCGAATAGTCTGTTCCGGAACTGTGATAAGACATCATGGTTTGTGCTGGGGGACGGTCAAATATTATGTCGCTAGGAGCAACGGCATTCTTTGGTGATTGTAAAGTTGGCACGGATCCTTCACAACATAACGGTGATATGGCGTGTCTTCCTGAATGGGAGCCTCCACTTCTCTGTGAACCAGATGAACCACTTCTCCCCAGACCTCCACTGGGAGTATAGCTACCGTTTGTGATTGGTGTTGAATGATTTCTCACAGCATTAGAATACGTTTGCGCTTGTGTGACCTCATTATTGGCTCTACTGTATGAAGGCAATATATTACTTTGTTCTCTTCCATGACTTCGTACACTACTTGATCTTACGTTATCATTATTAGAATTAGCTATTTCTTCTCCATAAGGGAATTCGTCTTCATAAGATTCTGCTTTGGCTAATGCTGGAACTCCTGTACCATTCAAATTTCCATCATTGTTAGAATTGTTGTTTTGTTCGTGACCAGAAACAGGCAGAAATTCGTGATTCAACAATGATGATCTCGCCCGAGATACATGATTGGGTCTTGGTGACGATGGTGCAATCATTTCGTGTAAATATTTCCTTTTCGCCTTTGGAGTCAGTTGTTGAAAAACGTCCTCTTCGTCTTCCGAAAAGATGTTTGGATTGAAATTCGGGTCTGGACCGGTGGGAAGATTGTCTCTGAGTTCAGTCATCACTAAAGTCATCTGTCTTGGCTGCAGGTGCAGTAACGAAGTTTTGTATGTGACTTGTCCTAAGTTGGCTGGAATGTTTTTTGCTAATCCGTGCATCTTGAATTTAGTCCCCCAGATGTTGGATGTAACCTCCACAAGTGGCACGTCCTGGAAAAGAAACATAATTGTACTTCCAACGTCATTACTTTTATGGTTCTAGTACAACACTATTGACAGCTATGAGCCCTCACCTCGGGTAATGAATCTACATAGCCAAGTTCATCTGAAGTCTTAATATCATCATCCTTCTCTACTGGAGGTGGTTGTGTTTTGGCACTTCGATGTCTTCCTTTCTTTCTTCGTTGAAGTCTTGGTGAGCCACTGCATCCTAAAATATAGAACCAATAATATTAGTTATGACGTCGTTAGAAGAAGAGGGATGAATAATGAAAGGATAACAAAGAAAATATACATGGGTAAAAGAAGAGGTTTAAACAAACAGGGCCGTCCAAGGACCACTTGGCTCGACCATGTTTACAAAGTGCTTAAAGACTGAGGAGTTTTGAATAAATGAATCGTAGAAGATATTTACATATTGAAGGTCCCTCCTCACACCCGAATAACACAGGCGCCGGTTAGGCGCCTTTTTATTCGCTTTTTCAGCCCAAAGTTACTCAGACGACCCCAGGGTTAGCCGGAAGGGCACCCTCCAGCAACACCATCCGGAAAAGAAGATATTTACAGACGAATTGCGTAAATGTGACGGAAGCTAGAAGTGAGGGTAGAGATGCTTGGTGTTCTGTTCTCTCTCCCTACTTCTCAAGTAAGGCGGCATCAGGAGATACAGAGAGATTTCCAGTCTTTGCAAAATCGTATCTCGATTCAGTAGACGAAATAACTACGAGTATTTGTTGGAATTCCCGACATACCTTCATCTTTATCAGTATCAGATGTGTCAGACAAGACATACGATGGAGGCTGGTGAGCTGAAGAATTGCTGGAATGACTGTGTGCTGAGGAGTTGCCACTACTACTAGTGTTACTGACTACATCTCCGTTCGACTTTATCCGGAACCAGTGTGAATTGTCTGCCTCCGAACCTGTAACATTTCATGACAGCATTATAAACTACAGAAATCTGTAAATATCGTACGGCATATTGGAGAGACCATAGTCAGAAATTAAGATTGTGAGAGCTCAGGTATTAAAATGCTTCAGGAGACAAGTTGTGAATGTCTTCCCAATGGAAATGGAATTCTTCGACAATGTTATTAATGGACCCCATCCCTCCATAAGGGCAATTGGGGCTGTCCCCCTAACCCCATATATGGAGGAGAAAGCCACACCGTCCATGTCCAGTTTTGATTCGGTTCAGCTTGATTCTCTAAAAGGTGGCGTTGTAAATTGCCACCAGGTGACATTGTTGTAGGATCATTTATAAGTCTGCAAGTGTCCAAGTCGACACTGCCAGTCTCTAGGAGAGTTTAGAAAATATGTTAATTTTTTGAGACCAACCTTCTGTTTGCGGATCAAATATAACAAATTCCGGCCGGATCTTGCTGAACCTTCTCCCTTTAAGCAGTGGAACCAGACCTCCCATATGTTCTAAGTACAAAGTGTAGGTGACACTGGGAGCTCCTTGGGCCCCAACACTTCCTTCCCCGCCACCTCGTAGCATGGTGCAGTGAAGACGACCCACGCGCGAGGCTCTGCTGACGAAATCACGAACGGCTGATGGTTCAGGTACACAACACTGGAATGAAAAAAATCGTAGATAAAGGATCCAAAAATATCAAAGATGATTTTCCATTTCACAGTTTTATTTTTTGTAAATAACAAGTAAATATTTTTCTCAGCAGATATTAGTAAAGGACGGACTTTCCATCAGGCTTATGAGTGATCGTCGGCTGGCTTAATGTGATCAATTTACACTTACGTAACATTTACCAGTTCCAGTCCATCCGATTGATGCAGTGGATTAGTGCAGATGAACGTACTGGAATTGGTGAATGTTACTCGCAGGTGTAAAGTGATCACATTAAGCCAGCCGAGGATCAGTCACAAACCTAATGAAAAGTCCATTGGTTACTAATATCCGTTGAAATAACAAATTGTCATCCGAGAAGATGGCCGAATTTCTATAAATGCTAGTAAAGTCTACAAAAATGAAAGGTCAGGTTCACATACTGATATGGTTTGCGTGAAGAGGCTAGCAACAAGCCCAGCTAATCTTGGAGGCAGGGGCAATAGTGCCAAATGTGACGATTTCTTCAGAGCAGCTCTCACACTCAGTCTTGACAGTAATTGTAAAGATCCAACTCTCCTCCAAGCCCTAGCCACTTGAACACCAGATCCTGTAGCTACGAATACTCTACGATCGTTGTGACCCCACGTCATGGCTGAGACTGGCATCTGGAAAAAAATAACATCAAATCAAATTGTTTTCTTCCAGAAATACATCACAAGAAAAACAATAAATGTGTTGTCGTATTCATACCTGATTTCCAGGAATGACTGTTGTATACAGGAGAACTCCAGTATCAGAATAGAATTTGATAACATTTGTGTATGTTGGAGGTTCTTGCGATCTTCCTTCACTTTCTAACAAAGTTCCAGCAACAGCCAAAAGTTCCCTAGAATTTGACCATTCGATCGCCATATGTTTACCATCAAAATCTGTTTTGATTTGAATGGGAGAAACATCGTCATAATTTTTCAGCAGGTAGATGTGTCCATTTTGAAAACTAACAGCCAAAACGAAGGTTCTATCTGCAGCATTTGACACCCCAGGTTCTGTGTCTTCTCCTTCTTCCATCTTGAACTTCTCACAGCTCCAAGCCATGTTCATAATTGGTTCACTATGAAGTTCCACCTGTGAGACCATCGCCCCATGAACATCCATTATGATGATTTCTCCTCCCGTGGTCCCGAAATAAACTTGCTGGTCGTCTGGAGTCCATATCCCGCAAGATATAGTCGTGTCCAGATTTAGCATTGAGGACCAGTACCGTTGACCTGCTACGGATCCAACCAGAACAAAACCATCCTGGAAAGACATAACAATTTTGTATTAAATAGACAATTTTATTAGAACATTGTCTCTGGAAAAGAAGTCAAATAAAGGCAGGAATTATAGATCTACGACATATGATATTTCTTCTCCTATTTGTAGAAGAGGGTTGATTTCTAAAAAGCATTTTGGTAGTCATAAGAAGCGTAGGAAGGCCTCAGGCGGGATGGTCTGAGGATGTGAGGCGAATTGCTGGAAGTAGATGGATGCAAGATGCCCAAAACAGATATCTGTGGAAAGTCATGGGGGAGGACCTATGTTCAACGGTTTAAAAGAAGATGATGATGATGATGACCCTGAATTGTCTGAAAAAGGTGGTCTTTGCTTGGTCTTTTTTTTTTTTTTTTTTTTTTTTTTTTTTTTTTTTTTTTTTTTTTTTTTTTTTTTTTTTTTTTTTTGGAGGGGGAAATCCGTTATGGACATCCGGCCATCATGGCCGGGTAGTGCCGGACTCACACCGGCTAAAACCCCCTCCTCTTCTTTTGCTGCCCGGTTCCCACCTTACGGTCTTACCCCTGGCAGCAAGTTTTGTCTGTTGTTTATCGACGTGCTGCTTTGTGTAGTCTTTCGTCGTATTCCTTCACCTTTAATATGTCTTCCATGTATCGAGTGATCACGTCCCACCCGTTTCTGCTTTTTAGCATAATGCATATCAGGGTGTCTGGCGTTACTTCTTCATTTTCTTCTAATTCTTCCTTTAGTCTCGCCCTGTTGAGCTCCCATCTTCTACATTCGAATATGGTGTGCTCGGCGTCATCCCTCGTGCTTTCGCAATATAGGCATCTTCCGCTCTCTGCTCTGTTTATTCCATTTAGGAAGTCATAAAAGACTCCATGGCCGCTCAGACACTGCGTGACTCTAAAGGTTAATTCTCCATGTTTTCTTTCTACCCACATTTTCAGGTCCTTTATAAGCCTGTGTGTCCACCTGCCTTTTGTGGATCTATCCCAGTCTTCCTGCCATTTATCGATAGTTATTCTTCTTTCCTCCCTCTTTGTCTCTTCCGTTATGGGCCTCTCACTTCTATAAATGCGGGATCGTTCTTCAGCCTGGAGATTTACTGGCGTCAGGCCGGACATCACTAGGGCCGCATCGGTCGACACTGTCTTGTATGCCATGCAAGTCCTCAGGGCCATCGTTCTCTGCGCGCTCAATAGTGTCTCTACGTGGCAGCTTCTATCCATTGCGTGTACCCAGATTGGTGAGGCGTATAATAGTATTGATTGTACCGCTAGCGCCAGTACTCTTCTTTTGCTATGCTTTGGTCCTTTGGTGTTAGGCAGGATTGACCATAGTGCTCGCGCTGTTTTTTGAGCCTTTTCGCTGACATGCTTGAGGTGTTTCCCGAATCTCATTTCAGGGTCTAGAATTACTCCCAGGTATTTGGCCTCTTTAGAAGGTGCTATCTGTTTTCCGTCTACTTCAAACGTAAAATTTTTTATTCGTCGGTTGCCGCTTAGGATTATGGCGATAGTTTTGTGAGCAGCTATCTCCAGGCAGTTTCTCCTCATCCAGATGACAATGGCGTGGAGTGCAGTTTCAGCTTTTATAGTTAGTTCTTCCTGGGTTTTAGCTGTTACTGAGATCGCGAGGTCGTCCGCATAGCAGATGAGTTTAACTCCCTCAGGTACGTCTAGTGTCATTACGTCGTCATACATAACGTTCCACAGGGTCGGTCCAAGTACCGATCCCTGTGGTACGCCTCCACTTATTTCCATGCTTTTCCTTTTATCTATCAGCACTCGTCTCTTTGTGAAATAGTCTATTATGATATTGACTATATATATGCTTATATCCTTTTCCCTTAATTTTTTAATGGATATTGGCCATGACGCCGAATTAAAGGCGTTTTTTACGTCAATTAGTACTAGCGCATTTAGCTTTCTTGTTCTTTTCGCTTCTTTGGCCAGAGAGACAACCTTTTCCACGGCGTCGACTGTGGACCTCCCCTTTCTGAACCCGAATTGGTTCGTGTTCAGGCCATTTTTGTTGTTCAACTCCTCGACCAGTCTGTTGTCAATTATGCCCTCAAAGACCTTTGCAATGACATTCGGCAGGCATATAGGTCTGTATCCAACTTCTTTGGTCATTGACCCTCTGGGCTTCTCGGCCAGGATCAAGCCGGCATTTTTCCACTCATCAGGAAATGTTCCCCTGCCTAGCAGCTCCGTAAACAGCAGTTTGAAATATTCCACGTTTTTTGTTACTAGGATTTTCACAGCCTCGGGTGGGACCGCATCAGGACCCGGAGCCTTTCCTATCTTAATCTTTTTTAAGGCATCTCTGACTTCTTTCTCCGTGACTGTTTCCCAGTCTGCGGTGTCTTTGCTTGGTCTGGAATAGGTTCTTGGACCTCAAGAGGTCTCTTTCTAATGTCACATTTGCTACAATTACGGACACATTATGAGACTGCCACAGGAAAATATGATAAAAAGGACAACGGACATAGAATTAGGACCCGGAAGACCAGGTAGACCCCTGATTACTTGGGTGTCCACAATCTCGAGAGACCTAAAGGAGGCAAGACTTCGTGCGGGGGACAGAAGGCTTAGAGTATGAGGACTAAAAGGACTGTCCCCAAGTAAATGGGACAAAGGCGAGGGCGAAGAAGAAGACATTTGCTGCAAAACCCACCATCTTCAAGCTCTAGATCGATAGTTTTGTTTTTACTTACCTGATAACATATAAGAGCCATTCTTCCATCATGGGACCAGGAGAAGTGAGTGACTGGAGTGTTCCTATCATTAATCAGTTCAATGCTCCACCTTCCTTCATATTTAATCCACACGAAGATCACTCCTGAACTGTCACATGAAGCTAACTTCTGATATGGTTCGTTCCATTTTACTAGGATCACCTGGAACAATGTTTAGAAGAAAGCTGTTATAAAGCTGGTTGAGACGATCGCCCTTCCCTCGCACAAGCAATAGCTTTAGAGATACGGTATATCGTAAGTAAACTATGTTGTTTTACAGTTTTTTTTCCTCAACTGAGACGACGGACATCTTCATTCACATAATGTAGCATTATGTGAACTCCCTGGAAAGGAAGCAGGATGGGTGTTACGACGCTAACGAGTCGGCTTTGGCTGGCATATATACAACTTCCAAAAATTGCACTATTGACAGCAGGATGTGGTGGAATGGCATAAAGTGATCACTTAAGCCAGCCAAAGCCGACTCGTAAGCGTCGGAACACCCATCCTGCTTCCTTCCCAAGGGAGTTCGCATAACGCTACATTATGTGAATGAAGATGCCTCTCGTCTCTGTTGAGGAAAATTTATTTGCAATCTCTTTAATGTCTTAGTGACATACAGGTTCATAACTTTATTATTTTATAAGACCTAATTGGGTATATTCTTTGAAAATAGACCTTGGAAGGAAACAATAAATACTATAGTGTTACTAATTCAACATTTCTCCACATCATGAAGGTCTAGGGTGGCCAACCCGCGGGCCGCATGCGGCTTGCCGAGGATCTAAATGCGGCCCGCGGAGCAGTCTTACAATATAACTGTATGTATGGCCTGTTATAGAAAGACAATCAGATTCGTCACTTCACCCATTTTCCCTCAAAAATTTCGCCTGCGGCGCTCTTTTGGGTAATCTTTTTAATTAGAGAATGTTTTTCACACATTTTGTTGCGAGCCTTCTCCACTCAGTTTTGCAAGAAAAAAATCGCCTGCGGCGCTACTTCACTATTTTAGGTCATAACAATATTTTAATTTCTGTTTCCACACCCCCCTCCCCCCCCCCCGAGACAAACCTATGTATATTTTTTTTTTTGTTTCAAAAAATTGGTTGTGCGGCCCGGTAAGCCATCTCATTTTTAGAATCTGGCCCGGCTGCTGAAAAGGTTGGCCACCCTTGATGTAGGTACTTTTCCTAGGCCGAAGGGTAACCTTAACATAAAATTTCAATGGGAATTTCAAGTAGGTACCTACTTATTCCAAAATTTAATCAGGGAAGGCAACCTTCTCGGAAATCTAATTTATTAGCCATTCTAAGGCAGGTACATTGTATACATACAGTTTCACTTTGGGATCTTAAACATATGCTACCTACTAGGTATAAAGTGGGGGGAAAATTCACTTCAAAATGCGTCCTACTATCTAGAATAGGATCAACGTGGAAAAATTCTGCCTTAAAAATGTAATAAATGTAAGGTAAAACGAAAGACTAAATATTTAGTTTAAAATCCACACAAATGACTTTAGGTTACGCGACTAGTGTTCGAGGATTTGCACCCTCATCATCAGGCGATTGTGAATAAAGTTTTTTTTTTAAATGAATCTGGTTTTATCGAAATACGAGTAAACTCAAATACACCTTTGTACACTTCACAGTAAACTTGAAAAGCTTGTGTCGTGAAGTGGAGTAGGTCGGCATCGGGGGTCGAACCCGCCTTCACAATCGCCTGATGATGAGGGTGCAAATCCTCAAACACTAGTCGCGTAATCTAAAGTCATTTTTGTGGATTTTAAACTAAATATTTAGTCTTTCATTTTACCTTAAAAATGGACTTCCACCATGTAACTTTTTTTTTGCGTTAATGTAGTTACGACAGCATCTGCCACAATGTGGAGTAATCAGAGAATCAATCAATCTAAAATTTCATTTACTTTTAACAATTTTATGGCATGATTTTCTTCGTGGATTTCCTTCGACGCGTTTTGAGTAAAAGATATCGGAGAGCGTGCATGACAGATTTCATGAATGTGTCGGAGGCTAGGAGCGTGTGCAAGGATAGGGTTGTCTGGCTCTCTGTCCTCTCTGCCTACCCTGCAAGGGACGTGGCGTGAGGGTATAGAATCTATATTTACTTCGTCATATCTGGAATATGGACATAATAACATACTCGTATACAATGACAAACCATGATTGCAAAATAATTCAGTAACACTTAAATTTCTGAACTTTGCCTCTTAAATCTCTGCTTATCTCAAGAAAGATCTGTCAGTCGACGCAAGATTGATTAGACAATCTGGAAAATATCCCTACTTAGAGATAAACTTTATCCAGCTCCAGAAAGTATCATACATACATATTACAGAAAGTAGCTGCCCGATAAAAATGACAAATTGTTGGTGAGGTCAACGCTCGCCAAATTGTCCAACTTCTGTGATGTCAAACCCGAATAATATAAAAACTTTTCCAGGCTTTCATCTCGTCTCGCAATATGTGGTACATAGATATATCTCACGTATTCCTGGAAATCCTAGACCACATGTTTTAATCATAGATTTTTGTGCTTCCAACTTTCAACCTGGCAGCTGCGAATGTCGAATATTTTTTCTTTCACCCCACGCCGTGGGCGTCGACAGCTTCGGAGCTAGAGGAGGGCAACTAAAATCTGAGTTGTTGTAAATAGCGCCGCAGGGGATTTGTTGGGTGACTAAATAAAGAAGGTCAAAATGTAGTTTGGTTTCAAATACAGAAATTATAGTAAAAAGCGCCGTAGGCTAATTTTTTGAACTAGAAATGGATGAAGTGTAATTTTTTTATGAAACAATTGCATTTTAATAGATTTTCGTACTGAAAAATTATGATGTGATGGAAAAATGTGATAATAATGTGATTTTAGAATTTAACTTTGTGGTGCATTTTTTTTTTGCTATAATTTAGAGGGAGGGGGGCGGCAAAAAGTCAGTGCATGCACCCATGGATAGTGTAAATTCGGAACTGCTATAATCTGATTAGGGTCGCGGGCTTTAAATATATTTATATTTTGGGTCGCCAGCCAAACGGCGTTAGTAAAGTGAGTTTTAAAAGGTATTTAGTTTCTAAAATGTAGTGGATTAAACTGCGTACCCTAGTTTTGTAAGCTCAGGCAATAAAAAAAGGAAATAGATTACAAACAAAATACCTACTATTTACAACTTTCATTGTATTTATTTTTAGTAGAAAAAACATTTTGGACGGCTGCTGCGGCACTTAAAGCATTAGGCTGATGTATGTGACAGTAAAGCCTGGCCCGGAAAGGGTTAAACTCGCTATAAACAGGTCGTTAATGGGAGGGTGCTTTTGTACTAAATAGTGGTGGAAATGGCTTCTAAAAATACAGGGTAGAACAATCAACTAGTCGTAAAGGATAACAACTTGCGTAGTTTATCAATATACCTGTTTTTATTTCACTATTTAGGCGATTTAATAGACGCTTTCTGAGAATTAGTGCGTGTTTTTCACACACATACATAGTACTACACTCTTGCTCACGCTGCGACAGTTAAACTCTAATATACAAACAACCAATGTTGAAGGTCCCTCCACACAGACGCCAGCTAGGCGCCTTTTTACTCGCTCTTTCAGCCCAAAGTTACTCAGACGGCCCCAAGGTTAGCCGGAAGGGCACCCCCCAGCCACACCGTCCGGAATGACACCTTCAATATCCCTGCTACAAGGAGGATAACAAATAATGAGCTACATTACATTTGTACGACCATTGAAGCAATCCCGCGGGCTTAAGTCCGTCCACATCCCCGGGTAGATCAGGCGCATTAATAGCGACCTCTTTACCCGAAATTCTAGGTAAATCTTATTAAGAGGTGGGCCCAGGGTTAGCCTTAAGGGTGCCCCCCGGCAAACCCCACCCCTAAATTACATTTCTTCAGTGTCCTTTTATCCAAGGAGGTTACAATTCACACTTACAGATAAGAGACTTAAATACTAATTCATCCACATATGTACGACCGACGAAGACATGCTCACGCTGCAACAGTCAAACTTTAGTGTAGGTACAGACGACCAATGCAGACGTGCTCACGCTGCGTCAGTTAACGAATGATGACTCAACGATTTTTTATACAAATTACATACTACAACCTGAAGATGGCGATGGTAAACTGAAACGTCATTTTCCATGAATAATCCATGCAACTCTCAACTCCCTTGTCATTCATTCCGTCCTTCACAACCTATTTTATTGTAGTATGTTTGTATGAATATTATTATATCTCCTTTAGTTTCCATACCTTACTAAGTATGTGTACAATTATTTATCTAATTTTATTGTCACAAGTGGTTGGTTGGCAGACATCACCTACGGAAATAAACCCGCCATTTGGTGAAATGTTTTATATCCAATAAGTTTTTATTTATTTATGGTGTCAGCACCGACATTGAATGGTCGAATCGTTTTGAGGAAAAATACCCGCAGTGGAAAATCCCCCCAAAAAAAAAGAAAAACACAAGCGATGGATTTATCACACTGCGAAAGCTCTCAAGAATATTTGGGTTTAAAAACCCCACTTAAAACAGCAATAATTATTAGCGAGTACATAGCCCTCGACTCGATATAAATTTCCTAAAATTTTAGTAATTAATTCACGAGGCAGACAGAAATGAATGGCTCCTCCGAGAGTAGAAGTATTAAAATTCAGAATTAGGGGTGTTTCGAAATATATTATCAATAACACCTATTTTTCACACCATATCTAAATGCTACATTACAAGCCAAAATCATGACGTGAAAATAATTAACAGTGTATGTATAACTTTCTGAGCAAATTTAATGTGACCTTCAGAATGGGCAGCGAACGTCATTGCTGAAATGTTATGGATTATTGGGGTCAAATTTTTTATATTATTCGGGACGTGGTTGTGCAAAATAACAGGGTTTATATCACAACCATAGATTTTCAAAATTATTATAATTCCATTTGACATAGATAGATGTTTTAATACAAAGTCAACATGAAGCCAATTTATTGACACAATAGTGTCAAAATCGTCAAAAATTTATATCTATCACTACATTAACTGTCAACAATCAACCTTAATTGTTACAATAGTGTTCTTTCGTCAGCTGTTGCTGTGTACCTTTATTGTATTGATATTTTAACTTTTTGTACTGTAACTTTCCAAAGGCCTTGTGGCCGTCAAAACTATAAATAAATAACACCTTCTACACCCATTAAATACAAAAGAAATTATGGTACGGTGTCTTCATCATTTCTTATCATACACTCGTACCTTGACACAAATTATTTCATGCTTCTTATTTTTTTCATTGTGCACCTCTAATAGGTAGGAGGGCGATTTCATACTTAAAGATCACAGCCGTTACAAATTATTATTAATAACATTAATAGTGATTTTTATACGTACAAAATCACAGCGTGTCCTTGAAGAAATACCAGTGATTTCTTGGACTACGTACCTAGATAAATTGGATAAGAGTTGTATGTAAAAGGGTCATTTTTCATTTTGCCATTAAAGATTGTTCAGCCAGAAGGTCTGAACTCATAAAGGCTGAAAGGATTAGCACTGGGGCGTAAGTGGGATACCGTGGGCTTCAAATTAAAGCTAGGCACCCAACTATGACGTCACGGTCATTTCCCGCGGTGCTATGGTTCAAATCGCATGATGAAATGTTAAAAATAACGTTTTTATTTTACTTTTGAGGGTTTAATTTCGCTTCATTCAAAAAAACTTTTACAGTCATTCCCTAGATATTATCAATACAAAAAAAACTCTGCGACTTTTGGGAAACGAGTTGCTCTCTTTTGGTAAAAAATCTGAGATGTTTTTCACATTTTTTTTTGAAAAATCTATACAAATGTTTAACGGTTATTCCTTAGATAAAAGTTCAATGTATCTACTCTATTTTTTCCAAACCATATTTAGTAAGGTTGCCGAGATATTAGATTTTTTTTTTAAATGTTAATATGCCTACTTTTAACACTTAGGATCTCTACACTCTGAACCTCTCTTGAAAGAAAATAATTACAGGACAAATGGTCAGAAACAGATTTGAAAAATTTCATCCAGCTAACCCCAATATTAGTAGGTATACTTTTTACGTTAGAAAAAATGATAAAACTTCACAAAAAATCACATCATTACCACACGATTTCTCATCACAAATTTTCTAAAATCAGAATAAAAATCCATTAAAATGCAACTGTTTCATAAAAAATTTGCCTGCGGCGCTAGTTAAGATAGGTACCTGTGCCTATTCTCGTATTACGTGTATTCGCTACCTATGCTTAAGTATCTTTTTTGAAAGACCTTCATGTAGTAGTGTAGGCCCTGACATATGGCCTTCACGAATCACGTTACAATGGATAAGATCACCGCCTCCTGGAGTAAGTGCTCTAGCCGTGCTGTAACAGTGTTGGCAACATAGCATAATGATCGAACAGGACCACCTCTCCTGGCA
Organism: Ceraclea dissimilis; assembly: GCA_963576895.1. Lineage (NCBI taxonomy): Eukaryota > Metazoa > Arthropoda > Insecta > Trichoptera > Leptoceridae > Ceraclea > Ceraclea dissimilis. Next base: position 16,708,168 of record OY756370.1, read on the forward strand.
AATCTCCTAACAGAATATAATAAGTGGTCTGTCATACTCGTTGTTAATGGACTGTTATTCCATACATTTCCTTAGTGACGGTGACGGCAACCTCGCTTATAACGTTTTATTTATTAATCCGACATCGCGGGCAGAACACTTAGAGATAGGATCAGAAATGATACTATACGCTCTGACTGCGATGTCGAGGATATAGTAAGGTGGGGGAGAAGTAGAAGACGCTTTTGGAGGGACCATGTCGACCGAATGGATGACACCAGACTGGCAAAGATAGTAAAAACGGAAAATCCCACTGGTAGAAGATTACCCGGAAGGCCACCCAAGAGATGGAAGGACAGCTGGACCTCCTCATCTCAGGACAGCCCGCCGTCACAAACAGGTCACCCGACCTAATACAAGAGGAAGAAGAAGAAGAATCCTACATCATATGCTTAAAGAAAGAGATAAATGTCAAGGTGGCAGTGATAAGATGGATATAGCTATGTATAAATATATAGTTTCATTTGGGCGGATGTGGCTATGTAGGCGTCCTTATGTAGTTTTGCAGACGTGGGCACCGTTAATCAAAAAGTTAACCTTGTTAATCGATAATCCGTTAACTAAAAAGTTAACTTCGTTAATCGTTAAAGCGTTACATTTTGAAAAATATAACGCAAGTTAACGTTAATCCGTTAAACCGTTCATGTAAAAAATCGCGGTTAAATGGCATGAAATGGAACTACATAAGTACAACTACTATCACATTTATACTATCGCGATGTATCCCAAGAAAGTGAAATTTATTTTCCAACTCCCAACTTTTCCAACGGAACTAAAATGTAACGGAAGTTAAATAATCTGTTAACAATTTTTGGAGGTGAGAAAAGGCTTAAATCGTTAACCAAAATGTTAACTTCGTTAATTAACGATTAACGGATTAACGCTTTTCTGCCCAGCTCTGTATTCTAGATACATAATAATAATAATATGAGGTTCGGATTGAATCTGTTGGAAGATCAAGGAACGCGTCGCGACGCCCCCAAGGGAGACTTTACAAACTACCCCCAATTTGATAAAAAAAAAAAAAGGAAACTGACCGATTCACCTACTCCATTTTATCGCCTTTGCTTTATCGCTTTATGTAATTGTGTTAAACTTTATAGAATGCCTACTAAAGAATTTACAATAATTTCGCTTAAAGTTCCCGACCCAACTATCGTCACGGTAATTTCCCACGGCATTAAGGTTCAAAATCCCATGAACAATCGCATGATAAAATGGTAACAATAGCGTTTTTTTTTATTTTTTGGGGTTAATTTCGCTTCAGTCAAAAAACTTTACGGTTATTCCCTAGATTTTAATGCATATTATCAATATATAAAATATCGAGAAAAGAGTTTTTGTCTTTCGGAAAAAAATTAGAGGTGTTTTTCACAAATATTTTTTGAGAAATCTATACAAGATGTAATTTTTTTTAACGTTATTCCCTAGATAAATGTTCAATGCATCTACCCTGTTTTGTTCCAAAGCATATTTAGTAACGGTTGTCGAGATCTAAGGTCTTCCGTTTTTAGGTATTTTTGAAATGTCAATATGCGTACTCTTAATAAGAATATCCCAATAGTGTCGTTGACGGAATTATTTGGTAGATAAATCATGTTCGGTAATCTGTCCTATTCGTGAGCGTATGAAAGGGTAAAGATAGTATTTTACATATTGAAGACATGTAGATATAGATCCGCCATATGTTTTCTTGATGGACGTTTCTTGATACCCAGGCGTCCTTTAAAGCAAAAGGGTGTCTTGAAAAACCCTTTCTTTTTTGTGTGTACCTGAATCTTTCAACATTCTAACGGTTACATGATAAAATCACACAGGAAAAAATGTCTTGAGGAAAAACCTCACATGGAACAAATCTCTTCTAGCTAATAATATTTTTAAATAATGTGGGGATATGGAATTGTATTCATAAACCCAAATACTTTTATGTACACTTTAAATTGCCTAAAAGCTTCCATTTTAAAGTGTAAAATCACCACCTCCTACAGTAGGTAGGTACTCTAGCCGTGCTGTAACAGTTGGCAACATAGCATAATGATCAAACAGGACCACAACTCCTGTCAAATCTCCTAACAGAATATAATACGTGGTCTGTCATACTCGTTGTTAAGGGACTGTTATTCCATACATTTCCTTAGCAGCGATGCTTGGCGATGCTGGCAACCTTGCCTATAACGTTTTATGTATTAATCCTACATCATGGCTAGAGAAACAGAGAAATGTCAAGGTGGCGCTGGTAGAATACGTCCACAACGCTGGGATTCGAACCCAGCTTTTTGTACTCTGACTCAGTTGAAGAAAGCTTAAATGTACTTACGTCTGATCTATGCCCTCTAAGATTATAGTTCGTTCTCTGCGGAACCTCTGCATTCTTCCTACAGTGGCTTGTGGTAAATGTGACCCCGACGACCCCTCGCACGTTTCCAGTTGCCAACCAACCCTCCTGGTAATAATTAGTCCTGTTCAACTTCCAACCTTCCTCCTGAAATTAAGAAAACCATGATTAATATTGACATTAAAAAAATATATAGATTTTTGAGACCTTAGATCTCGAAAACCTACTAAATATGCTTTGAAAAAAAAAATGCGGTAGATACATTGAATCTTTATCTAGTTAATGGTTGTAAAAGATTTTTATATCTTGTATAGATTTCACGATTAAAAAACTGTGAAAAACACATGTGTATATTTTTCGAAAGACAGTTAAACACGTTTCCCGAAAGTCGGTGAGATTTTTTTTTCGGTGAAAAAGAAAGAAATCGTTTATTCGACCATGTCGACATTCTGAAGAACTGACACATTTTGAGTAAAATGAATCGTAAATTGTGTATGACGAATTACATAAATGTGACCTTAGTAAGAAGAGTGTGTAAGGATAGGAAAGTTCTGTTCTCTCTACCTACCCCGCAAGAGGGATAAGGTAGAAGAATTAATTAATTATAGTTATACGAGTAATTAAAAGTTTGCGAAATTCGAGCGACCCTCGAATTTCGCGTAAATTAGGAGATTTGCAAGTCATTCCGAACCCAAAGCAATCAAGAGACGGAATTTTGGTAACCTATTTTTGAATCTAAATAAAAAAATCATTAATTAAAAAGCTCTACTTCATCCCACAGCGTTTCCGATATTCGGGCAGACGTCAAATCTCTCCCACTTTTGTGGAGTCAACGTCGAATCTACGTAGAAATTACCTATTTAGGAGATGAATCTGGTTTAATCGAAATAAACCCAAATACATCTTTGTACACTTTACAGTAAGCTTTAAAAGCTTGTGTCGTGAAGTGGAGTAAGTCGGCATCGGGGATTGAACCCGCGCCCGCCGGATTAACAGTAGAGCGCGTTATCATGAACCAGGCTACCGACCACCTCAAATGTGATCAAAGTATATTCGACAGTTTTATGTTATTCACATTTTTAGGTGATTGACACGTAATTACGACCAATTTTTTTACTGCACCTACATCATTCATATTGAACCTTGAATTGTAAAAATTCCCATCACTCGTTTTTTTTTATATTTCTCCAAGCTTGCTGTAATAAAAACTTAAATATTTTTATATTTCTCCAAGCTTGCTGTAATAAAAACTTAAATATTTATAAAACTTATCAATATGCAATATTTTCCATTAGTGTTATTAGTCAGGGACGGCCCTGCGTGTGTGCAATGTACTGTACGCGCAAACATATTAAATACAGAATTCTGTTAATCCATTTCCAGTGAAACTGACTGATGCCTTCTATTCAATTAAATATTCAATCAAACGTATTTCCTGTACAGTATTTAACTTCTCATCTCATATAGCTCACTCACTGCTCTGATTACTGCACTACACTATTGACTATACAGTTATATCTACCTATCTACGATCTATATAGGTAGCTACGACTAAATTAAATTTTTAAACGAACGTTTTTTTATTAAATCATACTAAGCTAGTTAAGAGTATGCATACCGACATTTCAAAAATTTCTAAAAACGGGAGACCTTATATCTCGACAACCGTTAATAAATATGCTTTGGAACAAAATAAGATAGATGCAATTTTTTTTTTAAATAAAAATGAATCTGGGTTTATCGAAATAAACCCAAATACATCTTTGCACACTTCACAGAAAGCTTAAAAGCTTGTGTTGTGAAGTGGAGTAAGTCGGGGATTGAACCCGCGCCCACTGGATTAACAGTCGAGCGCGTTACCAACCAGGCTACCAACCACCTCGCATTGAACCTTTATCTAGGGAATAAGCGTAAAAGATTTTTTATATCTTGTATAGATTTCTCAAAAAAAAAAGAAAAACACCTCTGATCTTTTTTCCGAAAGACGCGGAAACTCGTTTCTCGAAAGTCGCGGAGTGATTTTTTTTTGTACTGATAAAATCTATTAAAATCTAGTAAATAACCGTAAAAGTTTTTTGATAGACGCAAAAATAACCCCCTAAAAATGGAAAAAAACGCTATTTTTACCATTTTTCGTGCGATTGTTCACGCGATTTTGAACCTTAATACCGTGGGAAATGACTGTGACGTCATTCTTGGTGCCAAGCACTTAATAGGATTGCAAAAACACTTTTAAGTACGCTTTTATTATTTAACTTCATCTGTTGTTATTTGTGTCTAAGTCTACATTTTCTGCATAAAATTTTAATAGCTTGCCAGTGTCCCAGCAGCACCTTGAAACTTTGCTCACATATTTGCTTTAGGTGAGAGTTTTATATTGTACCTAGTACTGTTTTATCATAAACACATTTCAATTGGTAAATTTTAATTTATTTTATTTTACTCGTAAATGGAGAAATATAAGTGTGGTTCTTAAAAAGTTTTTATTTACCATTATTTATTTTCATTAAAAAACTATTTGAGGAATATTAGCGGCGATTTGTCTTTCTTAAAAACAGTAATAATAATCTTGTCCGGTTTTTTTTGAGCAACACATTTGGCAAAGTGGTAACCCTAAAAAATAATGCCCGGTTCACACAGTGTTCGTATTCGTTACGAAGCCAGAATGTTGGTATTTAATTTGGCATTTGATATGCAACATTTCTGAAACATGTAAATGTGTTAGACTGATAACACACTAAAAAGGTTGAAAAGAATGTCGATATGAAAATTATGTTTGACATTTTCATTTTCATCACCACTTCTCTACCTTCCTATCTATCTATCTGTCTATCTATCTGTCTGTCTATCTATCTATCTGTCTGTCTATCTATCTATCTGCCTGTCTATCTGTTCGTCCTATCTACTCGCATATTATCCACATTATCCATTCGTTTGTCGTTCAGTAACGATCATTATCATGTTCTGTTATAATATACAGGGTGTTTGTTAAGTGCAAGCAAATCCGTTTAGTGGTACTAGCTATTTAGATAGCTGTTAAGGTCATTTAGAACCTTTTGGGCAACTATTACCAAAAAAAAATTCCCGTTTTTTACAAGATTTTATTTAACTTCACTCCGTTGTTTTTAGTAGTTTTTTTTTCTATGCCTAAATCTTGTGATCGTTTTTTCAACCACTTCCTGACTACTTAGAGAGCTGAAACTTTGTAAACATACGTAAACTCGGTTACAATACAAACTGGATCAGCTTTCTCCAGAGACAAAAAAGATGTAAGTGGTTTCAGGGGGATCCAAGGGGGATCCAAGGGAAGATCCCATACGAGAATCGTATTCTTACGGAAGGGCACTGGGAAAAGGAGAGGAAATTCTTGGAATAGGCCTGTATCCAGCTGTGGAGGGACCAAGGCTGATGAAGAAGAAGAAGCATTTGCCTAAATTTGACTCAAGAGATTCTTAATGACCTCTACTATCACCACTCAATGAATTAGCATCCTCTTATGATGAATCATGCTGTATATGAATGCTCTCATTCCAGTCCAATTCTAAGAAGGTAAATGGATCGTGATTTGGAGAAATTTCCATTATGTGGAAGAGCTTGTTATAATGTCATTATATGGAATGCCATGGAATCTAAGGGAATCAAATAATATTATTACTAAAGGTGCTCTTACACGGGCAATAATTGCGGCAACTAGTATTGATCAAGATCGTTTCGCAATATATAGTAATCCATGTCCGAGGCAGTTTCAAAGGCTCACCACAAACGTCCCGAAGTTCAGTTAACGGAATCGACCGTTTTGCAAAAAAGTTCCGACCAAAACCTCTTTCTGAATTCAAAATCGGGGTGACGCTGAATTCAGAGAGAGGTTTTGATCGGAACTTTTTTGCATAACGGTCGATTCCGTTAACTGAACTTCGGGACGTGTGTGGAGAGGCAAAATCGCTCCCATTGGAGAAAAGGTGACCGAAAATGGACTACTATGGTACGGACACATTATGAGACTGCCACAGGACAACATCATATTATGATTAAAAGGACAATGGGCATAGAAGTAGGGCCCGGCAGACCAGGCAGACCCCTGACTACGTGGATGTCCACAATCGCAAGAGACCTAAAGGAGGCGAGGCTTCATGCGGAGGATACGAGGGACAGAAGGACTTGGAGGATGAAGACTAGAAAAGCTGACCCCAAGTAAATAGGACAAAGGTAAGGGCGAAGAACATTTTAGCGATATATTTAATGCGAGACAACGATATTGCGTGCAAACGAGTAAAATAATTGACCAAAATTTCCCAATCGATTTGATATTCAGCGATTCGTGTCGCCGACATGAAGAAATATTGAGAAATAGTTGCTCCAATAATTGCTCCACTTAATAGCCCCAACTAGAGCAATTAATTATTTCGCCAATATTTCACACTTTCAATAGTTGCTCGGCAACTCGGAGCAATCGATTGCGCAATTATTGCGGCAATAGTTGCTCGTGTAACTGCACCTTTAGATACTTCTCCAACTGCCGACGAGATTATCTTCAAATGTAAATTAGATGAGGCATAGTAGTGATAAAGATCTTAGTATCTACGTTTTTTAGAGTTTTTTTTTCACCTTCAATAAGTGCCTGATGAGCATTTCTCAGAAATATTTAAATATCTGTATTTTTCCCTTTTTTGAAATACGTAATTAGGGTGTGTAAGGTATGAGTAAGGGTGGGATAGGGATCAGGCGCGGATCCAGCAAAAGCTGAAGGGGGAGCTTCTTTTTTCTTTTCCCCAGTGTCCCACCCCCGTAAGAATACGAGAAAATGTACCGCACGGCCCTGGATAGGATGACCAAAAAGATGAGTTAAAGAAGAGATGTGGCCATCCCGGACTGACCTGGACCGATCATGTCATTAAAAAACAAGATTTTATGACTTCGCATCCTAGAACTATTCCAATAGCGCCTCCCACCAAGAACGACCAGAATTAAAATTTGTAAAAAGATATGAGTTCTACTCGTAAAGCACTTTCATGAGATACCAAACACGGCGGTATGCAGTGACTGGATCCTCTCAATCGCTCGGTGTCTTCCAAAATCTGACTTACGATCTGGATTTTTATTCCAACGCCCTTTCATACGATACCACAAATGTCCCGAACATATTTATTTATTTATTTATTTATTTATTATCTGATATATATCCTTGGATCCCTCTGATCCAGCAGGATCCAGCTGATCCATTTTTACACAGAATCGTATTGTCACCATGTTTACGTATGTTTGCAAAGTTTTAGTTCTCTATGTAGTCAGAAAGTGGTTAAAAACCGATTACAAGATTTGCGCACAGAAAAACCCTAGTAAAAAAAACCAACGTTGTGAAGTTAAATAAAATCTTGTATAAACGTTTTTACGTTCTCTCCGTCTACCCTTAATGAAATGAATAATTCACGTCAGAAATAGGGGATTGAAATGGCAAATGTCTTTATATAATAACGCAAAGATATTGTATACCTAATCTATTATTGGATAGGTCTGGTATATAATAGGTATATAATAGGTACCTATAATCCTAATAAGTAAATTGCTAGGTAGTAGGTAGGTACCCTCTTACCTAATACGTAATTCAGTATCGATCCACAATGTATACCTATAGGTAATAGTAACCTATAGGTATAATATAGGTAATATTTCTATTTCCACATTTTTATTATTAGTTCAAAACATGCCATCAAACTCTCTATCCAATAAATACTGTATAGAAATAATATTGTACTGTATTAGAAAATGAGAACAGACGTTGTTAGTTGATAACAGGAAAATATAAAAATACCTACATTGGTTTCTTTTACGAGTACATTTTTATTTATGAAGAGTATGCATACCGACTTTTCAAAAATTTCTAAAAACGGGAGACCTTAGGTATATCTCGATAAGCGTTCCCTACTAAATATGCTTTGGAACAAAATAGGATAGATGCATTGAACATTTATCTAGAGAATAACCGTTAAAGATTTTTTATATCTTGTATAGATTTCTCAAAAAAAAATTGAAAAACACCTCTGATCTTTTTTCCAAAAGACGGAAACTCGTTTTCCGAAAGTCGCAGAGTTTTTTTTTATATTGATAATACATTAAATGATGGCTTACCATACATCGCACTAGGGTTGCCTATCAAAATCCTACCGCAACCACCCCTGCCCCCCCCGAAAAGGTCCCCCTTCGCGGTTTTTCGCATTTTTTAGGAATATGGTAAGAGATAGGAGAAAGCAGTCAATGACAAAAATGTAATCTTCACTGAATTCTCTACAAAAAATGATATTTTTTGTTTTGCGTTTATCTGAACCGTATTGATATATACGAGTAGTAACAGCAGCGGTCTATTTTCAAGCACTTACAATATTTTTATCGTAAAAGCAAGCAAGTAAATTGTTTTGTTAAGTACATAACATATCAATGTTTATTTTCACTTTATTTTCACTCATGTTATAATCCCAAAAACGACACAAAAATCACGAAGATAAGAGCCTAATGTACTTTGATGGATGACGTGTTTGAGATTATGATATCATCAGTCGCAAAAATATACCTAATTTATTCACAATCGCCTGATGATGAGGGTGCAAATCCTCGAACACTAGGCGCGTAATCTATAGTCATTTTTGTGGATTTTAATCCAAATATTTTGTTTTTCAGTTTGCTACGTCACAGACATCTGTAAATCTCTGAAAAATTGTATGAAAAAAACACCTATTTGTTAAATAGGCTCGCGCTCTACATACTTCCTCCCCCCCCCCCCTTCCTTATTCCTGCGGATGTCTAGAGGGTTACTATTCATCCTATCGACACGGAAAACTATGGATTCGACACTAATATCGCTTTTTTATTCCACCTCCCGCAGCCCCCCTTATTCTTGCGGATGTCTAGAGGGTTAATATTCATCTTTTCTACACCAAAAACTACGGATTCGATACTAATATCACTTTTTTCCGTCCTACATAATCGTTCCACGTCAATCTCGTAATTTTCTTTTTTATCTCCCTTTACAACCATAAATATATAGCGAGCTCCAAGTAAAGTCCGTAACTCTGTATATGCGAATTTGAACATTAAAGACACGGAAATATTCGGGATATTTGTTCCATTAATTACCAGACGTTCTAACGATTTACGTGGGAGAAAAACTAGGTGAATAATCAATTTTCAAAAGGCTGCGTAGACAATGATGTTTTTATGGCCCTACCCAAATATTAAAGGTAAGGTATCTTATCTGATTGAAATCTTCACACACCATTTACCGGTTACACGATAAAATCACACAGGAAAAATATCACTTGAAAAAACTCACATGCAAAAATTTCACAAGAAGAAGTACTTAACAGTTTTATTTTTATTCATAAAGTGTAACTCAAATGATAGGTAAAAAGGAGAATTTTCATAAAAAACCCAGGTCCGGCGCAAAGGAAATGTAACTTAAATGATAGGCAAAAATTAGTAAGTAATTAAATGCTGCATAGGTGGCATCATCGAAATCAATGGCTCAATGTGTGAAACACGTTTGAGTGAAATAAAAGGAGCATTAAACAGTTACAATTCCAGTTTAAAAGCGTATAATATGATAAGTATAATGTAGCCCGTCTTCATCTTCCTCTTCTTCATCAGTCTTGATCCCGATTCTGATTCCCGGTCAGATATCTTCCGCGTGAGATTTTTTACGAGAGATTTTTTTCCTGTGTGATTATTTCCTGACACCATTACCCCACCTTGTTTTAAGCTACTCCCACTGAGGAATGCTAATAAAGACTTGAAACTTGGAACCTGGAACCATTTATTTTATCGTAATAATATATAGTACCTACCTATATCTAACCACCCACACCTCTAACATTATGTTGTTAAACTAGGTGCCTAATGACTGTGAAAAATAACAGTGATTAAATTGTTATATCGTGAAGGTTGTGATTTTCATTGTATACTGTTTAAAAAAAACGAACGAATAAAAAAAAACGTAATTAACTCTAAAATTTGTGTACTTATTACAATTTTCACTATTCTGCTCTGATAATGCGTAGGGATTAGGCGAAAGCGCTCGGCTTGCTGTGAAAAATATTACTTATTTATTTTTCCCAAAAATAAATAACTGAAAATCTTAAGACAGTGTTTGAAAAAACAACAATAATCATTAAGTATGTTTTTTGCACCCTTAAAGTTTACCCCTTTTATACCCATTTTATAAGCTTAACTTTTAGTATTCTGTGAAGTATGCAGGAAAGTATTTTGGGTTAATGTACGCAAGCTCATATCCTTAAAAAATTATGTTAAAATAATGTGATACCTAATTATTTTTTTTCATTTATTTGCGTATTTTTTGAAGAAAGTAATAGGTTCTCAATTACTATCAAAATTACCCCATTTCAGGCTGTTTTTGTTATTTACTCATGGATTAGTATGCTAGAAACATTTTCACGTAAAAGTCACAAACTTAGTTATTCTGAGATGACGGTTTTTGAAAATAGCAGTGACTGTTATTTGCAATCAAATCTAAAAGTGTGATTTTCTGAAAGTAGTAGAGTACTTAACTAGCAGTTAGATAATATCAGTAGCGAAGCGAAAGTCTTAACTTAAGTTTCAGAGGTAAAGTTTCGAATCACTTCCCCGGAAGTTACTTGAGTAAAAAACACTTGCGATCAACCTACATAGTAATATATATCTCCCACCCTATATAAGTTAACTTGTAGTACTTATAAATAGTTGTACTATAGCTTCTTAGCTTGGAATGTGGAAGTATTTTAATAGATAGGAAATGGGTATTGCTTTCAATAGAAATAGTGGAAAATTTTAATGGACTGTAATTTCATCAAAATACTTAGGAATGAGTCGGGCAACTTTTGGCAAACTTAAACACATCCTACAAAGAGATATATAAGCATATATGCTTGAAAAGTACGTAAAGCATGTAAAACATGTATACTGCCAGTGACTACATATGCATTAGAGAGCATGGCTCTTACAAAAAGAAGCGCAGAAAAGCTCAAATGCACACAGCGATCCATGGAACGATCCATGCTTGGCCTAAGCCTAAGAGATAGAATAAGAAATGAGGAAATTATAGGAACAGAACCAAAGTAGCAGACGTCATGGATCGCGTAGCAAGTCTGAAGTGGCAATGGGCAGGATACGTTGCAAGACAAGACCCACAAGATGGAACCCAAAAATTTTAAGATGGAGACCTTGGGAAAATAAGAGGCATCGGAAGAGCCCAAAAGATAGCCGCTGTGCCGTTATTCCCTAGATCTCAGTGCATATTATCAATACAAAAAGAAAAAAATCTCTGAGACTTTCAGGAAACGAGTTTCTGTCTTTCGGAAAAAGATTAGAGGTGTTTTTCCCGTTTTTTTTGAGAAGTCTATACAAGATATAAAAAATCTTTGACGATCATTTCCTAGATAAAGGTTCAATGTATCTACTCTATTTTTTCCAAAGCATATCTAGTAACAGTTGTCGAGATCTAAGGTCTCCCGTTTTTAGAAATTTTTGTAATGACAATATGCATACTTTTAAAATATATTAGAAAATTGTATTAAAAAGTAGGTACTTATCGCGGTTTTTGTATCATGAAAATAAAATCACGTATAAAATGAGATAATTACCTAATAATGACAAACTTTTATACGCGGTTCAGTACATTTATGTTGGCGACAACGCGTAATATGAAAACTTTTTCAATTATCAAAAATATTGACACGCCATAATGAGTTGTAAACTTAATATCATTTAGTACGTGACTTGTGTTTGGATTTAGGAAAAATATAATGAAATTATGAGAAAGTTGAATGTAGGGGTCGGCAGAGAAACGAATAAGTATATTTATTCTTGTATTACTACCAAATCATATGAATCAGAGCAGGGGTTCCCAACCTTTTTGTACTCTAGAGCACATTCTAAAATATCAGTAGAGTGGCGGGCACCACCTATTTTTAATCGACAAACTCCTTCCATAACTTCTTATTTTCCCAAATTTGGTTTTTTGCTACTAATCGGTCCGCAGCAGCCCTAGAAGGTCGCATTTTTTAACACAACATTATAGACCCGGCACTAACAACATACCAAAAAACGCATTTAATAAACCTAGGCTCTCAAAAAATTAAAACTCTAACAAACAAATAAAAATGATTCACATTTTCAATAAATGTTTATGCAAAAAATCTGTCTCTGTCAAACAGTGACAGGCACATGCGAATCATTCCGCGGGCGCATTGATTGATTCAGGTGTTGGGAACCCCTGAATCACAGGATGCGACGTGGGGGGATCAATAGATTTGCAAGTTTTTTTGTTCTGCCCATTAAAAAGTGCCTCCCGGGGCAGACCGCCATTTACCACCACGCTACGCTACTGATTTCCAGTTGAAATTTGACGGAGGCCAAGGCTCAATATGGGCTGTATAGCTATCGAAGAAGAAAATAAATATGCTTGGTGACAATGAGATTGCATAAAATAAGGTGTAAATAAGGCGAAATGGCAATAGAGCCTTTTACACTCTATTTGGCATTCAATTTCCCTGTAAATTTATTGTTTTTATCTCTTTTTTATATATGCCTATTATTCACTGTATAAAAATGTAACTTTGACGAGTCCAAGTGCCTGCAAATGACCTAGGGACGATTCAGAAAAATAAACAATAAAAAAGGGTTGTGTCTATTTAATTTCACATTGCACTATTAATAATATTTCGCTAGAAGTGCGGGTAAAGAGGTCGCTATTAATGCGCCTGAGCTAGCCGGGGATGTGGAGGGCCTTAAGCCCGCGGGATTTTCTTTCAATACCCACAACAAATAAGGCCTCGGGTTCTTACAAACTTATATCGATACGTTTATTCTTCTGATATTTTCATACAGTACCTACATAGAGGAACAGTATACCACTGTTATTTATGTAGAATTTTTCCGAGAAAGCGTTCTTTATAAATACAATACAGAAATTGAACAAATACTGAGAATAAATAATGAATACAATATTAAACAACATGTTTGTATAACTATACGAGTATCTTCCAACAATACTTGAGTATCTCTTCCTGAGAACACTGTAGCGAACAATACCATATTATTTTTATATAAAAAAACGCCACTTGAGTTCTTCATACGATTAAGGTTGCCATAGATCTAGAATTGTAATTTCCCGGAAATTTCTATTGCGGAATAGGACTAGAAGGTAAATTTTCACTAATTCCTGAGATGTGCTTTCTCAAATTACATATATGTGAGCAGGTGTACCCAGTGGCGTATGTATATAGGTTTTAATTTCGGGGGTTGGGCCGATCCAGTTATTGACTTAGGGGGGGAGGAGAGAGAGGAGGCTAAGGCCGATCTTAAACCGAAAAAACTCCTGTCAACAGTTGTCACAGAAAAGGGCAGAACCATGGGCGTCGCCTGCTTTGAAGCTGGAGGAGAGGCAAAATAAATTTTAACATAGACGAGTAGTAGAAAATTAATTATTGCGCCGCAGGTGAAATTCTTTCGTGAAGGTGAGAGAAAAATTACGTGTTTTAGGTTGGTATTAAATTTGTGTGCAATAAGACAAAACAAATTTATCAAAAAACAAAGTATTTTTTTTTTGATAAATGGGTGAAACGATGGACCTGGGTAACTTTCATGTTTTAAAATAACTTACCCTTGATAAAAATAAATGTAAATACTTACTTAATAAATATAAAAGTCTATGGAAATAAAATTATTCAATTCAGAACGACAACATTACACAACGACACTAAATAGAAATGTTGTGACGAATGAACGAAAACTTTCAATTAGTTTATAATGCCATCTTTCATCATTTCAAATTTCCGGGGCGGAAAGTAAAATAATTACCTACTGGACACAGGATACGAGCCAATATTTCGGGACTTTCCCGGATTTCCCGGCTGTCTGAGGCAACCCTTCATACATACCTATACAATACACCAATGTTCGTGTCTCTTGTTGTACAGAAGTGTATACAAAGGTGAAGAGTTCAGTCATTGTTGACGAGAAGAAGAAGAAGTAGGGGAAGGAAAGAAGTAATTAGAGAGAGAATGGAGAAGAATAACAAAGACAGGTGTTAACTCAAATATAGACACAAAATATACGACATGAGATTGCTGTGAGTTCTGACCCACACATTCACTTGTTATTTTCGAGAAAGAAAAATTAACGATTAGATAATTGCAATTCTCCAAGTATTTTGCTTTTGCTATGTCCGCCCTTTGGCATACTACTGTGCCTAATAAGATTTATTTGCTATTTATATTTGGTCTGTGGGCCCTTTTGTACTACAGGATGTTATGTAGCTAGCTACAAGCAGCATTTCATGCTTACTAGACTTAGCCATAAAGCAGTTTTAGAACCTGAATTTGACCAATCTAGGAACTAAATTGTTTTTTGGGAAGTCACTATAAGGAATATGGGTTCGAAATGTCGCAGCAAGTAATTTTAAAGTTTAATGGATTAAGAATAATGTAAGCAAAACATCATGAAAAGTCAGTAACATATTATTTTATTGTGATGTTCCAGACACGAGTTGTCTCGGAAATAAAGCTCTCTGATTCATTTCCAGTTTTATTATTAAAATGGGGAAGGTAATATTTATATATTGCCGGAAATGTATGAAATCGGTCATTGTATACAATTTCTAGGAAATTAGTAGAGAAGCCCTGCATGCGGCCCGCTGAGCATTTTCCTGAGGCCCGAATTAGTTTAGAAAACAGACAACTTAATTAAATACAACAGATGTCAAATATCTGGCAAAAGAAGAGAATTACAGTTTTTTTCTCAACAGAAACGAGAGCTAATATCTTCATTCACATACCTAATAAATAAATAAATCTTTATTGGCCAGTAAATATGTATAGCAACAAAAACAAGGCAATGCAGTGTGCCAAAAGGCGGACTTATTGCAAAAGCAATATCTTACAGTCAACCCGATAATGTAGCGTCATGCGAACTCCATTTGGGATGAAGCGAGACGGGTGTTCCGACGTTTACGTCGGATGCTTACGTCCTGCTTCCGTAAGTATATTTCTAAAAAAATGTTTCTACTTTTTTGTAACGTCCTTTTTTTAAAAAAAAATAATAAATATACTAAACTTATCCTATAATTGTCATTTTTCGTTAAGATTTTCAACTGTTTGTCTTCTTTTTAAGATTAGGTTTTGCGGCCCACCGCCTGGTCTATGGTCTTCATGTTTTTAGCGTTTGACATGGCCGCCATAGAGCAATGTCTGTTGAAAGATGTAGTATATACCTCATACAAGTTGCTGCTTTTACTTTTAGGAAAAAAATAATAAAGACATTTTCTACGCCGCGCCGTGTCCTCAACAATTGCTTACAATCATTCGCAATTAACATGATGGGTAATTAACGTAGGTATAATCATGGGCGTCGTCAGGGGGGGCAGGGGGAGGAAGCTGCCCCCCTAGAGATAGGAATAGGTAAGTATATGTTTTCTCATACTAAATCACGTCATAAATTTTTTAAAATCAGTATGAAAATCCATCAAAATACAATTGTTTAATAAAAGAAATTGACTGCGGCGCAATATTTTTTTTAATTATTATACAAAACATTTTTCATACATATTATTGTGAAAATTATTATGTACATTTTCAAATAAAACAAACCACATCACGGCCTTCTTCACTATATGTCTCAGAAAAATATTTCGCCTATAGGCGCTATCTACGTTTTTTTTTAATTTTTGTTGTCCCCCCCTAACTCCGAGGCTGGCGGCGCCCATGGGTATAATTAATAATTACATAATTACTCTGACTGAATGAATAATATCATTCACACAACACAACACATCAGTGTCATATAATATTCTATTGTGTTGCGGTCTCTGATACCTACAGCTTTAGTTATTATGGTCATGTGTTGACAACGTAAAAACTATAACAATCTACATATGAAAATAATTACATATCAGGTCAATGTCAATCTGAAATTTAATACCCTACATTTAATAGAATAACAATGAAATAGATAGCGCCTTTTGAATAGATCTAACATTTATGTAGGTAGAGTATTTTATTGATTATTTTATTGAAGTGAACAAGTTGAGATGGTTGGGTCATGTGGAGAGAATGAACGATGAAAGAATAACGAAGAAAATTTACCTGGGTGAAAGAATAGGTGTAAGGAAACGCGGCCGTCCAAGAACCTCATGGCTGGACCATGGTGACAGGATACTCGTGGACGGGCGTGTTTTGAGTAAAAGCAATCGGAGAATATGTATGAGGAATTGCATGAATGTGACGGAAGCCCGAAGTGTGCGTCAGGATAGGAAAGTCTGGCGATCCGTTCTCTCTGCCTACCCCGCAAGGGAGGTGGCGTGAGGGTATAGAATAGAATTTTATAGTTTTATTTTTCTGAATCAATTTATATTTTGTGAGAACATCGGATTTTCAGACAACAACAAAGAAGCCAAATTAACCCCAAAAAGTAAAAAAAAAACGCTGTTTTTTAGCATGTGATTGTTCATGCGGTTTTGAACTTATACGCCGCGGGAAATGACCGTGACGCCATAGTTGGCTCCCTACCCTTAAGTTCAGTATTATAAAATTCTTCTTTTTATGAACCCTCACCTAATACATCTGCTTCTCAAAACCAAAAGAAATGGCTGAGCGAAAATGGCTAAACGTGTTGTAGAAAATAATATTGTACGCGACATTACACATTACATTAAAATATTTCATAATATCGTCTTTAATACTGTTCTAGTGGGGACAATAAAAATGAAAATCGTAAAACGAAAACGAAATAGGTATACTTATTCAAGATTCCATATTAAATTTTGGATAATGACATTGTTTTAATTTATCCATAGGGCTGTCTTTAACCTATCGGAGGCCCAAGGCCATGTTTAATCAATCGGAAGCCCAGGGCCATGTTTAACCTATTGGAAGTCAGTCCTCTGGGTCATTATCCAACTACGACATGTAGAAAATCCGATATTCTCACAAAATATACATTGTAATTTAATACGGTGCCTTTAGATTTCTCGATGGAAAGTTGTGGGGTAGTCTGTTTTTCTTTCATTCTATACGTATTTTGGGGTGCTGAATCTGAATCCGAGGTTTGCCAACAAAATTTCGTGACGGAACATGGCGAAAAATTGGTAAAATGGCGAAAATATTCCTTTTCTGGCGATTTCTTTATAAGAACTCGAAAACTGACAACTTTCGTAAGTTATTTTTCTACGCAAAATTAAAGTACGTAAAATTTACTACAAAATTGAAATATATAATTTTTCTCTCAAATAACTAGCAGCGGAGCTGTCAAGCTCCAAAAATTGGCCAAATTTTCTCGTTATTTTAAATTGTGAGAATGGAAAATGTATGGAGAATAGGTCACCTTGTTAGAATTATCACCAAATTTTGACAATTATTCTTCAGATTTATGATACATATTTTACCTCGTTGGAATCAGTAAACATGGAGAAAGGTTTCAGGACAAATTTTATTTAAAAATATAGTGAAACGTTTACGCTAAAAAGGTTTAAACATTTTTAGCCTAAACAAATTACTATATTTTTAAATAAAATTATTTAAACATGTCTAGCTCAAATATTTCACGGTGTTTTTAAATAAAAATTTCGTTAATAGTTTTCTCTGTATTTTCTGATTCCAACAAGGTAAAATATGACTCATGAATTTAAAGAATAATTGTTGAAATTTGCTTATGAAGGCAACAAGGTGAACTTTTTCAATACATTTTCGATTCTCGTAATGTAAAACAATAAGAAAATTTAGCCATTTTTTGGACCTTGACAGCTCCGTTGCTATTTATTTTAGAGAAAAATTTTATATGGCAATTTTGTAGTAAATTTTACGTACTTTAATTTTGCGTAGAAAAATAACTTATGAAAGTTGTCAGTTTTTGAGTTCTTATAAAGAAATCGCCAGAAAAGGAATATTTTCGTCATTTTACCAATTTTTTGCCATGTTCCGTCACGAAATTTTGTTGGCCAACCTCGGACTCGGATTCAGCACCCCAAAATACGTATAGAATGAATGAAAAACAGACTACCCCACAACTTTCCATCGAGGAACTGTTTTGTGTTTAATTTCACCGGATTAATTTTCAAAATAATAGGCAATATTCTCACATAACACGTTAAAATATGTTGAAATAGGCGCAGCACATGGACGCGAAGATAAAGAAAACATATCATTGTATAATATAATAGAACAGTACGCATATTCAGACTTCAGAGTTCAGCTCAGTTTTATCTGAAGGAAGATTCTGCCTTCCAAGTCCCTAGAGAATAGTACGAGAAACGATGTGTACCTATGTCGCAAATATTCTCAAAATCATCTCTTGGTATAATGGTATAGGTACCGAAAAACACTAACCTATGCTAAAGGTTCTCTTTTTCTAGCAATAATTTCTCGGCAATTCCTATTGCCCCACTAGAACTATTAAACGCGCAATTATTTCATACTTTAAGTAGTTGCTCGGCAACTCGGAGCAATTAATTGCGCAATTATTTCGGCAATAGTTGCTCGCGTAAGCGGATCCTAAGAACTCCAAAAAATCCCAAGTTATTGAAACTTTGAGATATTATTTATGAGTGAACAGTAGTCGAAAATTTCTTTGTGTTAACTTAGGGAGGGGCGAAAAACTGCTGAATTTTAGAACACTGTGCAAACATTTATGAGATTCAGAAATGTGGACTACGTTGCTGAAAAATATGTGAAATGTCTTATACATCCGTCACCATGGAGTTAGTAGGTTATTAGGTTCGCCGAAACGTCAGAGCATCTGATCACTACATGAATAACCCGAAAAACGCAATTAATCTACATAATTATGGATCATCGTGAAAACCTGCAACAACTATTGTCCTCTACGCGAGTTTCACTAACAACATCAGTCTGACTTCAAAAATATCAAATTAAAATACGAGTACGTGGTTGGCGCAGTTGGTTGAGGTGGCTGTCTCTCAAGCGGGAGGTGCCAGGTTCAAACCCTGGCGCTGGCGATGTATTCCACACTTTGCGATACAGGATTTTAGCCTAGTGTAAGGTGTGCAGACAAGTATTTGGGATTGTGTATGAAAGCCCAGATACTATTAAAAAAATTTGGGGAGTTTACAACTTGGGAATCTCACGGGAAGGTAATAATGAAAGGTATGTGTAAGTAAAATATTTGAGAAACGGTGGTTTTACGTATGAAAGAATAAGCAGGATTACCTACTAT
The DNA here is from genome assembly GCA_963576895.1 of Ceraclea dissimilis. Classification (NCBI taxonomy): domain Eukaryota; kingdom Metazoa; phylum Arthropoda; class Insecta; order Trichoptera; family Leptoceridae; genus Ceraclea; species Ceraclea dissimilis. The sequence continues at coordinate 16,727,753 of OY756370.1, forward strand.
CCTTATTCTTCATACGCTCCTGTAATTGTATTGTATGTATTAGTGTGCATGTATGTGTGTGTATTGTATACGTATACAACTGGAAGCAGCAAGGTGGTGGGGGGAACGCGTGTTTTTATTGGTCTACCTCGGAAAACTTTCAGGGCTGTTTCAGGGGTGAACCGCATTGGGATAATGGTCGAAGGCGCGACTTTCCGAGACTGCAATAAAACTTTCGTAGAAAACTGTACCGTATAGTACCTGATGGTACGTAACCAGCTGGCATTTAGCTAAGTGCGTGATTATTTTTTCTAGTTTTTATATTTAAGTTCAAGTGAATACTAAGACGACGAGACATATCGATTGAAAAAATACCCTTAACTGCAAGTGACTTTGCAATTTCTCACAATTAGTCAAATACTTATGTGTATTGTGAACTGACAAGGTTGACTGTAAAATATTGCCTTTGACGCATCATTTGCAAAATTCCGAATCACTCATTTGAGGTTAGCTGGCAGAGATCGTAGCATTGCGATAAGCTCACCCTAGTGAACAACTGTTATGATATATATTTGTAATGTTACACTATACTATTGTCTTGTTTCTGTAACTATGAATATTTTCTTTGGCCAATAAAGATTTATTTATTTATCTCTGTATCTTGTTCGCCAAATTATGATTCTGTTCAGACGCCGAACAATGGTTACCGACATAGCAGACCGTATCGCTAAGTTAAAATGACAATAGGCCACGTTGCGAGACAGGGAAATGAGAGATGGGCACCCAGAATCCTAATATGGCGACCATGGGAGAACAGAAGACCTGTAGGACGACCCTAAAAAAGATGGGTAGATGATGTAGTCCCAGTCGCAGGAAGAAACTGGTTGAGCAAAGCTCAAAGTAGAAAAATTTGGAAAACGTTAGAAAAGGCCTATATCCAGCAGTGAAGGGATGGCTGAACAGGAAGGAAGAAGAAGGAAGGATGATTCTGTTTACGCTTTCTACAAATTCTCTATATTCGGCGTTGAACACTTAGTGAAACCCGATTCAGCATCAGTGTAATAACCCTATTGATCGGAGAATTACCTACAATGTGAAGTTTTGCCAGTTTTCTAAATTAGCTTTCCCCAGCTATATTCACATCACAACATATTTCTACATAAAACAAATGTGTAAAAATACTTCCTCGCGTCGGCCCTGTCTCAACTGTTGTTTTATGTTCATTGCAGAGAAAATCGCCTTCAGGCAGAGGCGGCTCAGTTAACTGGTAAGTGGGGTGACTACCTAGGGCGCTCTCCATTACAAGAATAATGTGGTGGAATTAGATAAACTAAACATATATATATACTCGTATATAAGACGCAGAACTGTTTGCTTAGGAACAACTTTAAAAACAACGTTCTCTTTGATCTTTTCAAAGAAATGTCTCTCACAGATAATTTACCTTATTTCATGAACCTATTCTGTATATGGAGTTAAGGATTTAAGGAGATTTATGCTCTGAGTAAAAATAGTTCTATGATTTGAGATATATCTAAATTATTTTAAGTATTAGAACTGGATTTTTCTGCATTGCGCAGATGGAAATACATTACAGGTTTTCCTCAACACAACTGAAGCGATAGGTAGCGATGATATTGACATTTCAAAAATTCCAAAAAACGGGAGACCTTAGATCTTGACAACCGTTACTGAATATGCTTTGGAAAAAAATAGAGTAGGTACATTGAACCTTTATCTAGGGAATAACCGTAAAAGATTTTCTATATCTTGCTTAGATTTCTCAAAAAAATGTGATAAACACCTCTTCCGAATGACAGAAACTCGTTTCCCGAAAGTCGCGAAGAATTATATTTTTGGTGTTGATAATATGCATTAAAATCTAGGGAATAACCGAAAACGTTTTTTTATTTAAGCGAAATAAACCTCAAAAAATGGATGAACGCTATTTTTACCATTTTATCATGCGATTATTCATTATGCGAAATTACCGTGACGTCATAGTTTGGTCGGGAGCTTTAAAGTGTAAATATATCAATGAAAATATGGAAGTAAAACATTGAGCTTATAAGAATGGATTGTTAATGAAACATTTGGGTCAAGATTATAAGATTAGGAGAAGTGCCAAAACAAGTATAGCAAATAATTGTGTTCATATGGTGATCTTAATATAAGATGGGAACTATACATACATACGTCATACTAACGTGTACGTACATTGTATAGTGAACAGACTATACTTACAGACCTATTGTAGAATTACTAGGATTTGGTGGTCTGCTAAACCAGGCGAAAATATTTATTAATTAATTTATTTATTTATACTTAAGTCAACAAAATATTTGATTATGTATTTGAGAATATTGAGATTTGACACTGTGTACCAACAAGATATTGTTAAAGGCTTTAGCCGTTGATATGTAAATAAATAAATAAAATAAATAAATATTAATAATCTAACCACAAGAACCCATGACATTTGTTCACTAGGGCGAGCTTATCACAATGCTGCGATCTCTTTCAGCTAACCCAAGTAAAATTACATTTAATATACTAATGAAGAAAAAACACATAAATGGCAAAATTAAGGTAAATAATTAAACTGTAAAAAAACACCATAATAATAACTAGTTAGTTGTAAGGCGCCCATTGATAAATGATGAATATAACTTTTACTTTAATGTATACCCACTTACACGAAATATTTATTTTTAAAAAAAAACATTTATTTTATTATTATGCAGAACAGAGATAGAATGTGGTCACCTAGTAAAAATCTCAGAACTTTAAAATATATAGTATATACATATTATCATTTTAATTAAGAATTGTAACGTGTGAAATTGATGAGTCCGAGTACCCAAACATGAGATAAACAAACAATAAAAAACTGTACATACGAGATGAATATAAAATTGTTACAACCGGACACACGGACATCGATAAGCGTCTCATTGTATTTATATACTTAGATAGATATTGTTGTGTCACAGATCAGAATTGTTATTATTGTAATGATGCCAATTAATTATATCTTCCTATTATTTTATTAGTTTCCTCCTAGCAACATTGCATGAATGAATACTAATTCAGTTTTTTACAAAACTATAATCATAGTTTTTACTAACATTAAGTATAGATAAAAAAAGTGGACCAGCTACCGACTAACAGGGGACTTTGATATCATAATTAGTAATGCCAAACTGTTTATGCCTATTTGTAAATGCACTTAATATTTTTTGGGGATACCCGACTTTCAGTCTTTTATGGAAGGCACGTCACTGCTTTCTAACATGGAAGCATATGGCCGTAGGCAGGGGGAGCCCAGAGTAAGTAGATATACCTACCTATAGGTATTAAATGTTTTATTTTCAAGAAAATGCATTTGCAATGATTCTCAGTCGTTAAATCAAATATCACATTTTATTATCTAGACTAGAGTGCACTTCAATAAAAGTTACGAGGAATAATATATAAAGTGAACTGATCCGGTTGACATTTCGTTTATGGAGTAGGTAGGTACTAAAAATAATAATATGTAGCATAACCGTAGCGACAGTGGCATAGCGTGGGTTTCTGCCGCCGGGGCGGAAGTCAAATCCGCCGCCCCCCTTATTTAGGCATATAAATCCAAAATTCTCGAAAATTTACAGGAATTATAAAGAACTTCTAGGCTTGAGTGAGACCACTAAAATTTTGATATTGATATGACACAAAAAGATTTCATCACTTTGCCCATTTTTTTTAATGGGCAAAGTGATGAACCTGGGTGATCCAGGGCAAAGTGATGAACCTGGGTGATGAAGTGTAAAGTGATGAACTCTATATACTCCACTGATACACATTTATTTTACATAACAATTGATTGAAAAAATAATTGAAGAATGATGAATGCACGTAGAAAGTAGCACTGGCCAGTGCTACTTTTTACGGTACGTATTGGTGCTGCTGTCAAATGGAATAAAATTATTTTCAAATATCTATGGGTAGAGACTGGAAAATTTCGCTATCGCAATAAAACGAATTTATTCGCGAATTTCTGGCTTTTTCCGCGAACAACGCGAATTTCGTGTTTTTTACATGTGATGGAAATTTTAGCATTATTTTACAGGAATGACGCGAAAATCGACCTTTATTTTGGAAAACATCGTAATTGAAACATTATCAAAAGGAATGTGGCTTTGAAAGTAAAAAGAACCACACTGAAAAAAAATTGCAAAAAGGCGTTTGTTTTTCTCAAATATTTTTGTTTTACGAGTATTTTACTGTTTTAGGGATATTTGTATAAAATTTTGTTCACGATAATTTTTTTTTTATATTCCTGTATTAAAACCTGTAAAATTGACAACTTTAATGTATGAATAAATGAACGAAAAATAACACAACATTTTACCAAAATTGTGAAAAATAATACCCCTTTTGCAAAAAATAACACCACATTTCGCGAAAAATAACACAGATTTTTTTCCGATGAGGTGGTCGGTAGCCTGGTTGGTAACGCGCTCGACTGTTGTTAATCCAGTGGGCGCGGGTTCAATCCCCGACTTACTCCACTTCACAACACAAGCTTTGAAGCTTTCTGTGAAGTGTACAAAATGTATTTGGGTTTATTTCAATACACCCAGATTCATTTTTATAGAAAAGAAAATGGGTACTACTCACGGCCATATATATGAAATGATGTGTTCTGTAGCCATATATATATATGGCGATGAATTTCATTACGAATAATCTGTAATTATAAGTAAATAACTCAACTAACCTCTGGCAGTTCGTCTGGCACCTTGCCCATCCATGAAAGTGACAGTATGTTACAATCGCATTTAGCATTCGTGTTTTGTTCAAAATGTAAATGCATTTTAACAATTATTACAACTATTTTAACAAATACACCACCAAAATATTACAAAACACAATAAAATTTAAATTTTATTAAAAAAAAAATCATTAACTATCTCATTATTACACAATTTATAGCGAAATATTACTAAATGTTTGACGTTTATACTTAAAAGATAATTTGCAATACAAAATTATTCAGTATCATAAAAACATTCTTATTTTAAATTTTGTAATTTTTTTTCGTAGAACAATTCACATTCACCCGTAATTTATTTAAAAGTGGAATCGATTCTAGTTTTTCATTATAAACGCGTTCGAATTATAACATTACATTGTTTCTTATTATTTTTGTGTTTGTAGAATATAGGGTCTCGTTTTAGAGGCACGGGACCAACGTCTATCTACCCCGAGACATTTCTTTGTATTGATTTTCCACCGGGAAAGAGGGAAACTCGGATTCCAGGGTGGAAAATGATTGGTACTCTGTATTTTCACCGTTCAAACAATGTACTAAACGTAGGCACCTACCTAGTCGTATACAAACAGTTTATGAAACTGTTGTGTGTACGCCAGCGACATCGCGCGGAAAATTCGGGAACTCGCTTCAGCAATCTGTATAGGGGACGCATGGTTGAGTTGTGGTGTACGCATGCGCGCTTCGGAAAAACTGCTGTCAACGTTCTTAACGCGATTTGGCGCCAAATTTCAAAGCCTGCGATAGTAGAGTACAAGCCTACATCCTCGAATTCCATCACCGCCACGAGTGGTGACGTCACCTTGTATCGGTGACAAACACCTTGTCTCGGTGATAAACACTTGAACTACGGAATATTTTTTCCGATACAATTTAGATGGCGTAATCATCGTCAAATGTCAGTTGGGCCCCGGCCCCCATGAACAATATGGCGACGGCCTCGCAAATTTTAATGCCATAGATTCAGTCCATAGAGTTTGTTCACAAATTACGCAAATATTCCGATGATAGACATTTTTATTGATGCTGTTTAGAAAACTACCTAAGGCCAAGAACTTAAAAATCTACGAAACACCAAAATAGGTTGGCAGACATATGTTACAATATACCTGCTTTTAAAAAAGAGATGATTTTCGATGAGGGTGCTACTAACTTGCAGCTTTTTGGCAATCGTAGTGGCAACATTTCTAGAATTCTGTTGCTAGTGAACAAAATAATAGTTGAATAGAACAAATAATCCGAGACCATTTTTTCAGACACACTGTAATTAGGTACTAGGATATACGACTTGTTTCGCCCACAAAATTTTTTTGGCACACCAAATACCAACCAAATGGCACCCATAGGCAGAGAGGACAGACTGCCTTTTCCTTAAGGCTAGGGACGTCACGGTCATTTCCTTTTTTTTCTCATTTCGATTTTAACTTTTTGGGGATAATTTGGATTCATTAAAAAAAATATACATTCATTTATTAGATTTTTATGCATATTATCAATATACGGACTTAGAAAAAAAAAAAACTTTTTGACTTTTTTTTTTGGAAAATCGATGCAAGATTATAAAAAACCTTTTATGGTTATTCCCTAGATTAAGGTTCAATCCAATTTTTCTCCAAAGCATATTTAGCAAGGTTGTCGAAAGTCTCCCTTTTTTGGAAATCTTTGAAATGTCAATATGCCTACTCCTAATAAACACTAGAAATGGGCATTGGAAATAAAAACAAGTTTTATATTTTTTTAAATATATTTAATTAAGATTTCATATAAAAGTTCATAATCAGACAATGCATAATCAATTCAAAAATCATAATAATTAATTACAAACTGTTGCTTCAAATTTATCCGAGACTATAGTTTTCTTGACAGACTGTACCTACCAGTAGCAAAGGCGAGCCTTTTGAGGTAGGTAACCCGGCGGGATAAAGTAACAAAAATGCAATGTTTTAACTCAAATACTAAATCTACATAATTACCTAACAAACTCCTATAAAAAATTACAAAATTATTATTCAATTCCATTAAAATATCACAGCTTGATCATGATTTGGAGAGCAATATAAATACTTAAAATTGGATCAAATTCCATACAGCCACACCTATATTATATCATAAGCTCCGCCTCTTTTTACATAAGCCCACACCCATTTTTCTACTTTCGCCACTTCTTATTTTCTTCATTATTGACCACATATTATTTCTGACTTCTTCTATACCGACACTAGTTGAAAAATAATATATTTATTTTGATTCTGTATTATTGACTACATATTATCAGTAGTGAGTATGTGGAACCGTTTACCCGAAAATTTGATACAAGCACCATCAGTGAACGTTTTTAAAAACAGATTGGATGACTTTCTCAGAACGACGGATGGCACAGATATTGATTTGGGCCCATCAGCCTAGGCTGCTAACCCAAAATTAATAATAATAATAATACCATCAACTCCTCAGCAGATGGAGTTAGCATCTGAAACATTGGATCAATACTATGAAATAAGTTCCAGCTGTAGCATATATACAACTTTAAAAAATTTCACAATTGACAGCAGGATGTGGTGGAATGGGTGAACGTTGCCCCGGGCTGAAAGTGATCACTTAAGCCAGCCAAAACCAACTCATAAGCGTCAGAACACCCATCCTGCTTCCTTCCCAAGGGAGTTCACATAACGCTACATTATGTGAATAAAGACGCCTCTCGTCTCTGTTGAGAACTGTAAGAACGCTATTTGAAAAGTGTTATGTACATATCATTTGAATTCCTCCATATCGCCCCACAGTTTCCCAGTTTTAACTTTCACGGGTAGCGGAACAGACAGAGTCACGGTATTCTCCATGCACTGCCGTAAAATTCCAATAAAATTATGCATCACTTCTTCGGGTACTTCGTAAATGAGTTCGTCATGCAGCAGTAAAACCAATTTGACATCTTTGAAAAGATTATGTGACGATTGTAACTTTTCGTACAGCGAAATCATGGCAGATTTCAGGATATCGGCGGCAGATCCTTGTATCGTGGTGTTCACAGCCTGACGTTCAGCGTGTGCTGAAAATAAACACATAATATTAATATGATAAACAAGTAGATGGTTGCAAAGTAACCAAAATCGATCCTTCAGTACAGGGTCATTGAAAAAGAATGCCCCTACTTTAAAATGAAACAACTTTAGAACCACTTACGATAAATGAGTAATTCTTTCACTGTATTGTAACTGATGAATGTAAGTTTTAATTGATGCATAATAAATGCAATAGCACATGCGCAGACTAAATGTGTGGTCGACACAGCCAATCTGCACTATTCAGCTACCACCTTCGAATGTAATGGTGATCGTGCAATAGTAAGCAGTGCGATATTTGATTCGCAAAGCCAGAGTCAATTTTCAGTGTACAGCAGCTGTTTGTAGGAACTTATCCAGGTGAGACCGCACCTGATAAACAGTCAGAGTGGACAAAAAAATATTGGACTAACCGACGAAGAACATCGGTAGAAAATGTTGAACATTTCTGCCATTCTGTATTAGGAATCCAAAAAAATTAATTGCTGGATCTGATTCCAAATACAACAATTCGAAATTGCTATTGCATTGTATTGTGCATTAAGTAAAACTTACATTCATCAGTTACCATACAGCGAAAGAATCATTCATTTAACATGAATGGTTCCAAAGATATACCTTTTTAAAATAGGGTCCATCTTTTTCAGTGATCCCGTACAAATAAATTCTACAATACTCACATTTCTCAGAATAGCTCACGCTGTTAATCAATGGCAAATATCTTCTCCTTCCGCTCAAGGTTTCCACGTAACCTTGCTTCCTACACGCGTCAATCACTTTGTCCACATACTCCTGTATCCCTGGATACGCAGCGTGGAACGTATTAATGAATACGCTCGCCTCCAACTCATTCACGTCTAGCGTCTGCGCTAGAGTCTTGCAGCCCATTCCGTAGATGATTCCGTAACACATCTGTTTGGCCTTTTGTCGGAGATCGTCGTCCACCTAAAATAAAAATTCAGTTTGACACATTGAACGCTATGTCGAATAGATGCGCCTACATCCTGTACTATAATTTTTTAGTTCATTTCGATTTGAGAGTTGTTCATGCAATTTGTCATACATGCCCCCTGATTTCTTTTACTCAAAACGCATCTGTTCTCGAGGATCTGGACGACATGATCGGTCCCTTCAGTCTCGGACGGCCGAGCTTCCTCACAACTCTTCTTTCACTCATGTACACTTTTTCGGACACCTTGTCCTCAATCATTCTCTCAACATGCACAAACCATCTGCTGTCTTAGAACCACTTATCTCTCTAATAATCTCCCAAATAAAAAATTAAGACATATTTACAGGTGTTTTCTACTATTTACAAAAACATATGAGAATTTATAATCATGACAGACATACCAAACTTTTCCAATTCCGTATAAATGAGAATCTATTGCAAATCAATTACGAAAATGAAAAAAAAACATAGTTTGTTCTAACCTCATCTTCAGTGATACATTTCCAAGTGGCTGCGATGGCTTTGAAGATATCTCGATCGGATGTGACAATCTGTCTCAGGATGCTATCTCCACATAGATGAGCCAAGAGCCTCAGTTCCAATTGACAATAATCTGCAGATACGAGGACGGTGGAAGGGGCTGAAGGGAAAATACTTCGACAGCTGAAATACGAACTCGCTTGCTCGACATTTGTGAAAAGTTCTGAAGGTATTTCAAAGTTTCTCGGAACGCTTTGCAGGTTAGGTTCTTGCATAGACATTCTACCTGTAGACGTCAGCGTCCAATACGAACCATAGATTCTGTAAAAGAATGTAAAAGATAAGAATGGAAAAATTAAAAGTAAAAAAAAAAGCGCTCTACATTATCTACAAGAAACTACCAGTATTGTTTTCGAATCACTAGTCTCGAGATGTTGAGGTCACAAAATCTCAAATCTTGAGACACTGAGGTCACGATGCCCCAAATTGAGTCTCCAGTCACTGAGGTCACAAAGTCTCAAGTTGAGTCTCCGGACATTGAAGTCACAAAATCTCAAGTTGAGTCTCCGGACATTGAAGTCACAAAGTCTGAAGTCGAGTCTCTAGACAGTGAGGTTATAAAGTCGCGAGTTGAGTCTCCAGACACTGAGGTCACAAAGTCTTAAGTTATGTCTCGAGACGCAACTCAATGAGGTTGAGGTCAACTGGCCAAGTTATGAATTACAACTAAAAAATGGATATAAAACGAAATCGTGAACCGGTTGTTGAAATGTCATGTCGACACCACTGGAATCCACCCACCTTTTTTCTCTAGAATTCTCCACAGCCTTAGCAGTGAGAGGGAACAAGTTTTTAGAGAGAACAGCACTCAATTTCCGCCAGTAGATCACAAGTTGTGCGAGAGGATTGTCCATCTTTTCCAATGTCTTTTTATTCGTGCACACCTTCCGACCCTTGTACATTCCCAGAACCTGAAATGTTTTATTAATTATAGACAATCTGAATGTAGACAATCTTACAGGCTTATATGCACTGAGCAAAAATCGTTCTATTTTCACATCAACTTTTGTATGAGAATGTTAATGCGATGAATAACGTAAGCGACATTGCGAATTTTACCGTTTTAAGAAGAGCCTGGGAACAAATTAAAAAATCTAAAATGGCCAATTTGTTAGGATTAACAATATTTTGGCTAAATTATACTTTTATATCTGAAAAACTATAGGAAAATCCCCAGATCCCGTAAATTTCAGGGGTACTTTCGGAATATTTTTTGATTCAAAGAATTTCCAAACATAGTAATTTGAAAACAGGCAATCTGTAGTCCATACTTTCATCTATCACTGTCTTCAGTTTCAAGACAATTCTCTCAGCATTGGCTGAAAACAATTCGGGGCGCCAATGCCAAATGACAGCATATAGGACTTTACGAGTACATGGTTGGCGCAGTTGGTTGAGGCAGCAGTCTCTCATGCGGGAGGTGCCTGGTTCAAACCCCGGCGGTGGCGATGTATTCCACACTTTGCGATACAGGCTTTTAGCTTAATGCAAAGTGTGCAGGAAAGTATTTTAAGAAGATAAGGAAAGATAAGCTAGCATTCCACAAAGATCCTACTTTAGCGACATCAGATGGTGAGCTCAGCTTGAACCTCTGTCCAGCGAGTTTGTAAGCTTGCTTCTCCAGAACATTCTGCATATCCTTCACTTGATTTAACACTTTCCCAGCTTTCTTCTTGTCCACTTCCATTCCACACATCTCACATTCAGACACAACTCTCAACGCCTTCATCTCTGTACCTGCAATTTAAGAAAAAAATATAAATACAAGATTTTATTTAACTTCACTTTCTAAGATGTTTTTTTTTTGTCTGTGCCCAAATCTTGTAATCGATTTTCCAACCGCTTCCTGACTACTTAGAGATTTGAAACTTTGCAAATGTATGTAAACATATGATATTATCGATGCTCCAAGTGTTAATGTGTTTAAAAATAAGTTGAAGTACCTGAGGACAATTGATTGTGCAAGTTAGATATAGATATAAGCATATCAGCTGCGAGCCCATTAGCAATATTACTTATTTTAGTTAAATTAATTTATTGTATAGAACCAAGAATTTTTTTATAATACTTTTATGTTAATAAAATTGATTTGGAAATAAAAAAAAACTCAGTCACAATACGATTCTTTACCGGATTGGATCAGCTTTCTCCACAGACAAAAAAGATGTAAAGCGTTTGAGGGGATCCCAGGGTTGTGTGGGGTCATGTGTGGTATCCCGTGAAAGGGCGTTGGAAAAGAAACTCTTAACAAGTCAGATTATGTTCAGCTCAAACCTCGGAAGACACCGAGCGATTGAGAGAATCCAGTCACCGCATACCTCCGTGTTTGATATCTCACGAAAGTGAAAAGAACTCACATATTTTTCAAATTTTGAATCTGTCAAGTCACATACCAACACACAAATCAAGAACGCACACATGCAAATTAATGTAAACTTACAGAATGTTTCTATCAGTCCAGTATATTTCTTGCTTATTGTATTCTTGACGCTCTGCATTGTATAGTAAGTGGCCCAGGCATTCAGACATATGACCTCCATCATACTTTTATCTTTCAGTATCCCCTTCATGTCGACTGAACAGTATGATTCAAACTGCAAGAAAGAGAAGAATGTGTGGAAGAATGTTGAGAGATAGGATAAGAAATTAAGTGATCAGAGATTATCTGGGACGTTTGTTTACAAGGGACGTACGGTTTATTGTTCATTATCGTCCCTAGGCCCCGATTTCGGGCACTTGGACTCGTCAAACTTACATAGTTATAGTGTTTTAACAATTAAGAGGAGCAATAAGAAAAGATAAGCACACAAATGCTAACAGAGTGTAGAACGTCTGCTAGCATCAGTGAAATGATGGTGAAAAAAAGATGGTGTGAAAGGGACATAGAAAGAAGAAAGTTAGCAGGTAACTAGGGTGAATGGGGCAATCGGTCCTTTTATCAAAAGTCCTAACGTATCTATTAAGGTGAAGATACTGGTGCACAACGCCGTTCTGGTGCCAACACTGATGCATGTGAGTAAGGCATAGACATGGCCAAAGAAGGATGAATCAGGTATAAATGCTGTCGAGATGAGATCGCTGAGAAGAATGTGTGAAGAGATAGAATAAGAAAAGAAGTGATCAGAGTGAAGAGATAGAATAAGAAAAGATGAATGTAAAGCGGATGTTGTGACTAAAATGAATGAAAAGTGAACAAGTTGAGATTGTCGGGACATGTAGAGAGAATGAATGATCAAAGGATACCAAAACAAATATACCTGGGAGAAAGAAGACGTGTAAGGAGGTGTAGCCGTCCAAGAACCACATGACTTGACCATGTAGACCAGATTCTCAAGGATGGACGTGTTTTGAGTAAGAGGAATCGTATAGTGGACGGAAGCAAGGAGTGTGTAAGGATAAGAATGTCTGGTGACATGTTCTCTCTGCCTACCCCGCAAGGGATATGTCATAAGGGGGATAGAATCATAGAAAATGTGTCATAATATGAGAACAAATGTTGCTTGTTTTTTATGCTCACCATTTTATGAAGTGGTTTCGGATATGACTCCGGATCGAGCAGCCAATCGGCTACGATAGGATCTTCCCACTCAGAGTTCAAAATCACATCAAGACATCGCCACAGAGCCATAAAGGCATTCTTACATTCGTACAATATCACAGTTTTGGTTCTACAGTCTAAGAGAGTTCTTAAAAAATCTATGACTCTTTGTGTGTTGCCTTTGAATTCAAAATAATAGACGATATTCTTCTCGACGAACATGGCAACACTCTTCAAACATTTGCCCTGATACGATTTCATTCCATTTCGAGACGTAGACGTACAAACATTATTCGTCTTAACGATATTGCAACCGATTTTAGGCAACGGTTTCTCAGTTTCGTAATCCAAATAAAACGCTGTCGTATTCACTCCCATGATATGAGAACAGTATTGAACGAATAAATCCATATCGCTGGTTGCATTCACCAAATATAAAGTCGTACTGTTGTTTTTCATTGCGACGTTACGTCTCGATAAAGATGGTACTTGAATTTTTTTGTACAACCCCTTAATAATAAAATCGGGAACGGTATTCGAATCGTTTTTCACAGTCGATTCTTTCTGCGTCATTCTAACATTTCTCGATTTCAATACGTTCGATGATTTCTTTACGGGCGAAGGAGCTATGAAATCACATTTTTCGATATTAACGTTACCGAAAATATTTTCACAGTTTAAAAATCGTCTTCGTTTAACATTACTACCCGTTTTAACATTAACAATTTTCCTTTTAGGCGTCACGACTTTCGGTATTCTCGTTGAATTCAATGTGCTATCTTCTTGAGAACTCAAAATCACGTCATCCAAAGACTTACGTTCGTCTGGAGTCTTCAAGCTTTCTTCGAAAGGTGCGGCAAATATTTTATCAATGGACGTAAAATTGGCTGTAGAAACGTCGCTAAAGGCGGCGAGAACGTTTGTTTTAGTTGTCTTGCAATCTGCATCTTGCGTATTAGTTTGACTCTTTCTACTTTCGTTCGAGTTTCTTATTTTACCTTTATCTAACAGTTTGCACAACTGCGTATCAACTTCGAGACTCTCTTCGAACATGCTAAGTTCTTTGGATGTATCACTTTGAAACACGCTACAGTTACTCTTGCAACTTGTGTTGCTGGTATCAAAAACATTCTTATTAATTGGAGAATCATTAAAATCGTTCATAGTTTTACTGTCTATAAAAGCGTTCTCGTTTATCGTTTCAAAACCCGTCGGACTCAATTCTAACTTCATTTCTTCACTGTCACTGGAAATAATAGTTTCATTATCTAAACCATCAGATAAAACAATGACATTATCGTCTATAAAATCATTCTGTGCGTTTGGAATTCTTACAGATGTTTCGAGGTTTGTACGTAACTGTGTCGTCACATCGTAAATATTGTAATTTCTGTCAGATTCGGAGAAAATTACTGGACTGTTCACTAAACTAACGTTTGTTGACTGGTTTTCATTTAAAAGTTCATTGTTATCAATTGCAACATCATCGAGTATTTCGTTTGCAACACTATCTTCGTTATCCGATGGTTTAATATCGTTCGATGCCTCGCCAATCAAAGTATTCTCAACAGACGTTGATACGTGACTTTCAGATAAGTTTGTAGTATTAGCAGTAACATTACTATTAGTTCTCGTCTGCCATTTCATTTCGCTGACGCCAAGTTCATATTGAAGATACATTCTCGCTTCCCCAATCAATAAATCGGCGGCTTCCTTCGCAGTCACACCCTTCATACCCGTAATCCAAATATTCTTCATCGTGTTTCTCTGCTGAACATCGTACTTCATTTCCCCGTCTCTTTCTTTCTCGCTTTGAAACGGTAAAGCCGAATAAAGTGCATTTTCAATCAGACAAGGATCGGCGACTGCTAATTGGTTTATCGTCTCAACACCAGCGTTGAAAATTGACCGAGCTCTGACACCATTTAGCGATTGAAGTCTCATGAGGTCTAACAAGTCACTTTGTATGCCAAATTGTAGTCTGTCTTGGAATTGTGATACGAGCGTTTCGAAACTTTTCCAGCCGAGTTGTCGACTGAACGCCGTTACCATACCTGCAACAAAATTGTAACGAGTTATGAATTGTAAATTAGCATAGACGCAAACATACAAAAACCTTTGATTCGAGTCTCGAATAGGTATTAAATTTTTCATGTGATGTAGTTTTCATTGCATTGCTAAAGAAAGGAAAGCAACTAAATAGTTTTTATCTCAACAGATGGCGATTGCGTCAAAAAATTGTGCATTGTGAAATATAAAATATGCACCAAAAATATTGACAGAAGGATGTGGCATGAACGTTTCCTGTTCCGTTTCCGGTGAATAAAGTGATTACATAGGCCAATCGAAACGCTCATCTTGTGTCCTCCGCAAGGGAGTTGATACCTCTCGTTTGTATTGTAATATTCTATTCGACTCGCCTCCATAAAAGGACACTTAATAATAGTTACCGGCAAATGTCGCAGCTGATTGCTGCAAACTTTGAAGCAGACCTCTGGAGCAATTGTAATTGGAGGCGACAACAGCTAAAGGAACTTCGTTAATCAGATCTTGTAAGGCAAGCGATGTATAAAACCTGTAACAGAGGAAAATAAAAATTAAATGTGAGTTTGGATGAAAAAAAATACACGAAAGATACATAGTTGCTTCAGACGAACCTTTTGAGCACTTTAAGTTTACTTTGAAATGCTTGAGAATCCATCTTCACAGAACCTCTGACGCATCTATAAATCAAACTCTCCTGAATCCCGACCATTTCTCCGACGCGCCTCATAGCTTTACTCAATCCGTCCCACAATTTCAACAAATGCATCCAGTTTACCTCGCCCCACTGGGAACAGATGCTGTACGGTGTAACGAGATAAATCATGTGCAAATCAGTCTCTAGAACGAAGCATTCACGAGCCTTCTGTAGCTCTTTGAAAAGAATTAAACCGTCTTGAGGCGAAACTGACGACGAAAGACAGGCCTTGCCTAAAGCGGTCGCAGCGTAATATGTTCCCTCGTCTGTTGTCTGCAGGCGTACAAGTTCGTAATCGACCAACTCTTTAACGGTTTCGTCTGCGTAGGTTTTCATCGAATCTTCATTAGTGAGACTGTTAAGCAGAAGCGTACAGTTAATAAACAGTTCGACGTCTGCGGGTGTCTTAGCTACTTGACTGGCTATGGCCTCTAACACGGCTCTCATTAATTTGTCTCCACCTTCTAAACAACTGGACACAGCATCCAAAGTACCCGATATAAGATTTTCGCCGATACTTTTTTCGTTTAGCGTACACATGAGAATACTTTCACCCTCTGAATCCATCCCCATTCGTCCAGCTCGACCGATCATTTGTTTATATGTGAGAATATTTATCGGTCTTGAACAAAACGTCGGCGATCGAATGATCACTCTGCGAGCTGGTAAGTTCACACCTGAGCTCAACGTGGAAGTAGAAACTAAAACTCTTATGATGTTTCTTTTAAAAGCTCCTTCTATTATGTCCCGTTCGTCCATTGTAAGTCCGGCGTGATGAAACGCAACACCAAACGAAATGGTCTGATGGAGAACTGCGTCCAAACCAACAGGAGACGCTTTAAGTTGTTCGAGGACTTCGCTCAAAGCTGACCCATTCAGTTGTTCTCTTAACTGCGTACAATACGATGAACTCGAATATCCGATAGTTCTGAAACTTGATGATATCTGTTGAGCTAAGTTTTCGCACCAATTTTTCGAAGGACAGAATATCAAAACCGAACAACCTTGTACGATCGTTTCCAAAGATAATAATGTGACGTTATCTTTATCACCTTGTAGATCGTCAGACTTTTGTAATATCCTCACTAACTCTTTAGTCGAATTGTAAATACACCCTCCAACGTGGTACTGTTCGTTTAACGGAATAGGTCTAAAGTCTGTCTTGTACAATTCAGCGTCCAGCCACCGTGAAAGGAGGGACAGGTTAGGTAGCGTAGCGGACATACCGACTATTTGGATATTAATTTCTTCGTAACGTCGACTGACGTACAACAATTTTGTAAGTAACAGTTCTAAGATGTAACCTCGATGTGGGTCTCCCAGTAAATGTAATTCGTCTACGACTACAGCTCCCAGTTCGGATATAGAACCGATTTCGAGCATACTGTTGATAAGACTATTAGCTTTCTCTATAGTACACACTGCAATGTGTACAGCTTGGAATCCGCCTGGTGGCGAATGAGACCCCATGTATCCTTCTACTCGAATTCCGCTCTCGCTAAATATCCCTTGAAAATAGAACATCTTCTCTCGAACGACAGAAACAAATGGTAGTATAATAATGACTTTCTTTTGTCGTTCTAAAACAGTTTTGATTGTTAGTATTTCAGCAACTAACGTTTTTCCTGCGGAAGTCGGTGCGGAATAGACGAGATTGCCGTTGTCGTTTATTACTCTGGAGATCCCCAAACATTCCACTTGCCATTTAAACATGCGTTTTATTCCTTTTGAAGTATATTTCGCTACTATCTCGGGCGGTAATCCCCAGTTATTAAGATCTGTCTGTTGCGTAGAAACAATATTCGAACCGGTTTGTGTTTCGTTTGCTGGAATAACTTGAGATCCACATCTTGAATTGGAAAGAACTTGAGAGAATCCATTGTTTCTTTGACTCTTAGCATTATTTCTTTGACTTTCTATATCTTGAGAAGCTAAACAATCTCTTACAAAATTGACTGTTTTCTCAAAATCAATCGACTTTAAATCTTCAAAATCTGTAAATGTTATATTTTCTACGAATATTCGCTCATCTTCTACAGCTTCCATAATTTATTTATTTTATAATTCATACATAATTAATTAATAACACAAAATATCACAGTATGGTAGGGTTATGTTCATAACCTTTTTGACGTATTATAGACATAGTTAATTACGAAAGAAGTGAATGCACAAAATAATAAATATTTAATTCATTAAAAATAATTAATTTCAGTAAAAAATTCGTTAAAATAAGAAATATTGAATCACAAAAATCACAATAATAGAAAACAAAACAACGAAAGTTGAAAATCAAACGAAACGTCAAAATTTGTCAAAACAAAAGCTGTCAAAACATGGATCTATAATACTATTCTAGTAAACTGGATGGAGAACATAGGTGTTTGTCTATACATTCTGTATGATTCTGGGGAAAATGGCCAGTTAGGCAAAAGAAGCAAAATGGAGGATTTTCCATACTAAACGGGCTATAGGAAACTGCGGTTTTCACATGGATTTTTGATTTTCACTGTTTATATTTTAACCGAAAATGAATTATAGACATCATATTGTCATAATTAAAGGACCAAGGGATGTAAAAAGTCCATTAATCAGAATTTATGAGCAATTTTATAACACAGGAAACGGCACACGATGGAAGTAAATTAAATTACTATTATTTATTTTTCTTATTCTTTTTTCAGATTTCCCTTTATTAATTAAACCTTTTGCATAATTTAAGAAAAAAAAATTGTGAAAAAATGTGTTTTCAGTAGTTGCCTATCACTAATTATGATATTGAATATCACGGATGTGAAGACGTTTTAAATATATCATTTATTATGTAGGAATTTATTTTTTCATATTTTTTGTTATTTAAAGCTAATGTGTATGTATTTATGATTTTTTGTGCAATGTTTGATTTATGTTGTAATTAATGACAATAAAATAAAAGTTATTTAATTTACTTCCATCGTACGCTGTTTCCTCTGTTAAAAAAATTGCTTATAAATCCTGATTAACGGACTATTTACATCCTTTGGTCCTATAATTATGTCAATATGATGTCTATAATTCATTTTCAGTTAAAATATAAACAGTGAAAACCAAAAATCCATGTGAAAACCGCAGTTTCCTATAGCCCGTTTAGTATGGAAAATCCTCCATTTTGCTTCTTTTGCCTAACTGGCCATTTCCCCTAGAACCGCAATAGTCGGCCAAGAGATGAATCCAGTTTACTAGAAGTATTATATATCCATGTGTCAAAAAAATAAAAAGAGATCAAAGACAAAAATATATATTTTTTAATGGTAACACAAAATTTGTTCGAAACAATTATTCGAAATACAGTTTAAAAATATTTTTTCGAAGCGCAATTGTTCGACTGCTCCTATAGTGGTAACACGCGCGAGAGAAAGAGATAGACATAATAAAAATTGCGTATGAAGAGGAAAAAATAACAATTATAATAGTAATGACGTCTTTGTGGTGTCGCTTGATCTCTTGATCAATATCGATAAGTAATAACGTCACCAACTTAAAAGGTTGATTTAAGGTGGACCAAAATGTTAGATTTTTTGACAAAATAATAGCGCTAGTCTTGCTTTTCAAGTAAATAATACCTCGGTAATATAGAATATGCTTTATATAATTACATTGTATTCCTCAAAATATTGACAAATAAAATCAGTGACAATATCTTCTACAAGATTCAAATTCTTCGGAGAATGTAGCTTTCGAACTAAATGTGCATTCGAATACCAACTTTACTGACTTTAGAATAATTGTTATTCTGAAAATTGAGTTTCAAGCAACTGAGGTATTGTGATTTCGAACAATTGTGTTTCGTACAACTTTCGAATAAGAGAAAATAACGAAAATAAAGGTAGATTCTCAGTGAAAGGGGGAGTGCCATTTTTCAAACTGTTTATGGTCACATACCATTTTTGTCTATGACAAATAATGTTTTCATTTCTCAAGAAAATATCTTTGTGAGATAATAAAGTAAGCATAAAGTAAAAAGGTTATATCTGATATTGGCGCTATTATACAACTTCAAGTAAACTTTAGTACTTTCTTACTGACGAAGTAATTGAAGCTCGTCTCGACGGAATCTAAATGCCAATTGTGTGAAATAGAAACATCTTGTTGGGTGCGAGCTGATAAAATGTTGATTTATTATTATTGTGTAGTTAGTTGTACAATGTAATATTTGAGTTATAATCATTAAACTCGCAACATATTTTAATTTAGTATTGATAATATTTAGCTAGCAGCGTATATTTCGCCGTGAAACGTCGACGCGGAGCTCGTATTTCGTAGGAAGTTCTCGTCAAGTATCCCGCCTGTCATTTTAATTACATATTGGACTAATAATATTGGAATTGTAGAAAGTAACAAGGTGTATGACGTATCAGATAGTATGCGAATACAAATATGTTTAATAAATTGTCGGTTGATCAATGTTTGTGAAGTGATTGTGTTTGCATTAAAAACATTCTCGACTAGTTGTTTTGTTACTGCATTGACCTTATAATGAAATGTGAATATGTGAGTGTTGAATGTGTTTGGTGCAGTTAGTGTGAGTCTGAGGAGAAGACCAGGGCTTTTGCCTGGTGAGTGGGTCAGCGAGCATGTGTGAGGATGTGCCTGTACACTCGAGCAGATCGAGTTCTGGCGGGATTAGGAACAACCTGCAATTACAGCTCTCTACACATCAAAGAAACCACAGCCTTGACTACAGGTAATTAGAACTGACCTAACTCACTACATTAAGAATGTTTGTATTTTGTATTAACATATATATATTATCAATTTGTTTTAAACATTTAAGTAGGGCAAACACAGGTATTATAGGGCTGCCATACGTCCCAGTACACTGGGACATGTTGTCCCAGCTTTGAGGTCCGTGTCCCAGTCTGATAGTCATTTGTCCCGGTCAGGGATTTCTTAATATTATTAATTGCGAAATAAAGCGATTCTCGGAGAGTTATTACGAAAATATGTTATTTTACAATTCCTTCATAAAAAAAATTTCCTGCGGCGCCAATTACATTTCTTCTTTTACGTATTCTGCGTTCATATCATCAGTGCCATGTTTTTTTATTTCGATAAAACGAACAAGATTTACACCACTCTTTTTTGCGGCGCTACTTACATGATCACTTCCAAACAAAGTAAACCAAAACCAAGTTTATCATTTCATCTACCTATTTTTCTTAAAAAAATTGCCTGTGGCACCTTCTTGTGGGAATATTTTGTAAAGAAACAATTTTCATGCCTATACTACGAATATTTATTATTATTATTTGTTATTGGGTACGCAGCTTTAGCAGTTTTGACCCAAGTCCCAGTTAAGTTTTGTGTTTATATTATCTAGTCTATTTGTGAAGGTGTTGGTGGTAGGAGCAAGTACCACTGACTCTGGCAACTGATTCCAAACACTGATAGCTCTGTTGGTCAACAAGTGTTTCCGTGGGTTGGATGTGAATCTTGTTGTTTGAATGTGAATCTTGAATTCTTGTGTAGTTTCAGCTGGTGTCCTCTCAGGTGCACATTATAGTTTTTAGAGGTTTTTTTTTGGGGGCATTCTGACAATTATGGTAGCCCTAAAGTACCTATATTATCTTTTACAAAATGAAGTCAATGGTGATAAAACATACTGTGTATTTTAATCTCTATTTTATGAATGTATTATCAACTCTGATAATGCAACTCATATCGTAGTTATATTGCTCCGAACTGAAATAAAATCCACCGTCATATTGATTAAATTCTTTGCAATTGTTTAATGTTTTTATAGTTTATGTTAAAACTTGTAACTATTAGATATAGGTACCCAATCTGTCTCAGGGATGATTCTAGGATATATAATGTCGTACTGTGGGTTAAAATATGGAGACCTATTTTTTTTGTTTTTTAGAAGTCTGGGTTTGTATGATATTTATACGCAAACCCAAATACTTTCCAGCACACTCCACAGTATGCTAAAGCTTGTATAGTGAAGTGTGAATACATCGTCACCACTGAGATTCAAACCCAAACTGATTAGAAGTACGCCCTCCAATCAACTTTTTACTGCAAATCAGTCTGAGATCAAATATCTGTTTTTATAGTTTGTCAGTGCAGTTTTCGAAAATAAATGGTTCAAAAAACCTTTTACTTTTCGTATACCCTTCGTACGCTTTCGTAATCAGAGCTCCACGTCTATATCTTTCATGTTCAATTGCCCTTAACGCCACCTTATGGATTTCCCAAATATCTCCCTCAAACTTCTTGGTAGGACGGCGCCCCGCAATGCAATCAACCGTCTCGAACCAAAGAAATGAAAAAAAATGGATTTTGATTAATTCGACTCTCTATTTTTGTGGACCTTTGAATAATACAGCATCTGCTTATAAATTTTGTTTCATTAATCATGTATCGAGGAACCTACAATAGTATATTAGCTAGGTATTTTGTTTTGTAAATATTAGGATTGGACTGTAACCTCTTCCGAATTATTTTTACAAATGATAAGACAACGACTCGACTGAGTGTGCTATCTCTGTACTCTTATAAAAGTACCTACTTAATGTTGAAGCTGTCAAAATTATAATAGATAAGTAGACAAACCTCAATAAGTAATATGTAATAAAAAATAATGATTTATGATAAAGACAATGTTTTACGCATTATTTTAATTAGATTTTATGTCAATACAAAAGGCGCTAATCAATAGATAGGTAATTTCTAATTACATACTCATAAGTTTGTATTGTTTTGTCAGATTCATTAAAGAATAAATATATGGCAATTAGGTACCTAGTTATTTCAACATGGACATTCCATCAGGCTTATGACTTATGACTGTTCGTCGGTTTAATGTGATCACTTTACACTTAAGTAACATTCACCAATTCCAGTCCATCCATCTGTTGTTATATATTCGACTACGACATGTAGATAATACAATGTTTTCACAAAATACAAATTGTGATTTTCAAAATATCTAATGTAGTAAAGAATAAATATAAATAAATTAGCTTACTTGCTATTCTATTCTATCCCCTAACGCTTTGTCCTTTGCGGTGTAGGCAGAGATACATCGTCCGGTCTTGAGATGGGTTATTAATTGTGTTGACCATTAATCGAGTTTATAAACCATTGTATTGGTACTCTGGCCGTATACTAGATTCAGTGTATGTCCATCTTGCGCTATATTTCGGTTGAGATGACTACATAATTGGGGTTGGCTGGTAGAGAACACAGCACTGCGATAAGCTAGTCCATGGCATAGTTTGGCCTGTTACGTGACATCTATTACTACGAGTGTAAATAAAAAAATAATTCTTAATTATAGCTGCAAATGTAGTAAAAACCCAGCATTTTCGCATACCTACATAAAATTTCTGCTTTGCAAAATATTAGAATAGGTATTTTTTACTTAAAAACATATGATACAACATCAATAAACATTGATTGTGCTGTAACGAGAGGTATAAAAGTCTGTGTTTTCACTGTGACATGAAATATGACACCTTTGCAAATACAGTGTACACAAAAAGTCTGTTCAACTGTTCAAATATACTTAAGGCAACACATTTGCAGCCCCCCTATACATTTCTGACACTAATGTGTTGATCTTTGCACCTAGAACGTCAAAAATGTTTCCTGTGCCACCCCTCCTCGCTATTAATTCACTACAAAACCTGTTTATGTGAGTTTTAATTTATTTTTTGGTATTCCAAACAAAATTCGGTAGTTTGACCGATCATTACCGGAAACCTAATATTTTTTTTACTATGTGAGACGAAGGTCTGAGTTCGAATCCTAGCCAGGGTGAACTAAAATGATGATTTTTTCTCGAGTGTAAATTGATCACTTAAGCCAGCCGAGGTCGGTCGTAAGCCCGACAATGTTCATCCTTAAACCCTCTACACTGTTGTAGGAATACTGCATTTTATAGAGAATTTAGTAAGGATTTTTTTGTCATTGACCACTTTCTCCTACCTATATCTTATCCTATTTCTACAAAATGGGAAAAACTGCTTATGGGGACCTATTCGGGGGGGGGTCAGGGGGTGACACGGCAAAATTTTACCAGGCAACCCTGTGACGATGTATGACCCTATGTGTAAACTTTCGTTTAAATCAGATTTTGATTAAAAAAACAGATGGTCATATTTTTATCTGTCGGATCTCAGGCTAACATATTGTGAACATTTTTTTTATTCAATATTAAAGTGAACAATTTCTGTATTAGGTACCCAAGTGAAAGTTTCTGCAAATGTATGTATTTTCTTTCTTTTAGTAAAGTTTGACAAAACAATTTACATTTTGTTTAGCACCTGTCAACTCTAATTAGATATAGTTACCTTCCTAATAGAAAGTATATTATTTTCTATGTGTTTTTTTCTTCACTTTGTACCTAATACATTCATATGATGGATTTGTTCTTTAAAATCATTACCAATAGCAAGAGTACCTAAGTTGTATAGGTTCTATCTAGGTATATAGTATATATCCCCTCATGCTGTGTTCTTATGGGGCAGTCAGAGAGGACAAAATCCCAGACTGTCCTGTTTCCAGGCACACTATTCTATCACATTCATGAACTTTGTAATACATCCTCTGAAATTCCTTTTTTTTACTCAAAACGCTTCCATTTGTGACAATCTGGTCAGCATGATCTTGACTTATTCTTTCGCCCACTTATATTTTCTTGTCAACTTGTCATAATCATTCTTTCAACACGCTCAAACCATCTAAGCTTGTTCCCTTTCATTCTATTCACAACACCCGTCTTTCAGTCACCCATCTCTCATAGTAAATCTTATCCTATTATCACACAATGTTTTCCCACGTGGTCTTCTTATCAAAGATCTTTTAATTGTGATTAACATTCATTCTATTAGAATTAGGTAATTCATTTGCTAGTATTTCTAAGACCATTCACTTGACTGTAAAAGGTTTTGACAATTGCTCTTTAAACGTACAATGTGTATATACCTAGTAGGTATATTAGTTGAGAGGTTGGTATACTGCAAAAGTATGTGAATGGACAGTGGACACCCCATATAGAGAGAATCTATAACTTACATACATAATATACCTATAAGTATACAGTACATAATATATTTCAATTTGTATCAATATGTTTTTGTACTAATATAATATTTCATAGTTATCATAGTATTATGTATTGGTATATATTATTTTATAAGGGACCTATAATAATATTAATAATGTACTGAATTACGTGGTACATTGAGTGCCTTTTTATCTGTTTAACATTTATCTAGGTGTGTCCGTCTAGAATTTGGATGTATATCCTCTTTCATATAAATGCCAACCTTTTCCACAAGATTCCACTTTGATTGTAAACTATGTTCTTTGGCTTAGCAATAATAGATGGCAGGTGTGTAAAAAATACCACCCTCTCCCTTCAACAGCAAGAAATGGAACAATACATAGGTACTTAATGTACATGAAATTCGACAACACAGTCGTCGGTCTTCGTGGTGTAGTGGGTATGATCCCTACTATGCGAGACAAAGGTTTGGGTTCGAATCCCAGCCGGAGTGAACTGAAATGGCGAATGTTTGTCGAGTGTAAAGTCATCATAAGCCAGCCGAGGTCGGTCGTAAGTCCGACAATGTTCATCCTTAATTCTTCTACACTGTTGTAGGAATACTGCAATTGTAAATACCTAATTTTCACTAGGCTGAACTTATTCCTGTACAGCGATCTCTTCCAGTTAACCCAATGGGATTAACTAAAAAAAACGAGTTCACTCTGGTATGTACCAACAAGTTTTATTTAAAACTTTCAATGATAATCAATGATTACGATTAAGCGAGCGTTGATTGTACTTTGCACTTAAAATGTAATACAGATATCATCTAGTATACTTATGTAGGTACATATTTTATTCTTACAATACACTGTACTCAAGTTAGCAATGTGTATGTATTGTATAGTGAACATACATAATAGATACTAGGCACATGTTGTGAGTCCATACACCATATACATAACTTGCTTACACAATAGGAAATTGCTTCAAGTGTAGGTAGTCTGTGGTATGGTCATCTTAATACATATTTTATTATGTTATGATCTACCTATCTATCTATACCCTCACGCCACGTCCCTTGCGGCGTAGGCAGAGAGAAAGGATCGCCAGACTTTCCTATCCTTACACACACTTTGGGCTTCCGTCACATTCATGCAATTTTTCATGATTACTTCTACTCAAAACGCGTCCATCCTCGAGGATCTAGTCGGCGTGATCGGTTCAGGTCAGTCTCGGGTGGCCACGCTTCCTCACCCCTCTTCGCTCACTCAAATATATCTTTTTTGTCATCCTGTCATCTTTCATCTCTCCACTGTCATCTTTTTTTACACTCAGTAACCTGTTGTGTTTCCAAATCTTGTAATCGACCAATCCAGACTAGCTAGAGCCCTGAAACGTTCACCGGTTGTGTAAACTAAATGTCATATTACGATTCCATACCACATTCGATCAGCCTTCTCCAGAGACAAAAAAGATGTTAAGCATTTGAAGACATCTGAGAATTGTGTGGAGTCATGTGTGCTATCAAATGAAGTGTTGGAAAACAAATTCACATTGAATGACAGATTTTGTCCAGCTCAAGTTTTGGAAGACACCGAGCAATCAAGAGGATCTAGTCACCACATACCTCTGTGTTTGGCATCTCATGAGACCGAAATATATTGTCGCTGAGTTTACCTATGTTTGCACAGTTTCAGGTCTCTTAAGTAGTCAGGAAGGGGTTGAATGATCGGTTCCAAGATTTGCATACTACAGACAAACAAAAAAATAAACAACAGAGTGAAGTTAAGTAAAATCTTATAAAAATGAGTAGATTGTTGGCGCAGTTGGTTGAGGCGGCAGTCTCTCAAGCAAGAGGTGCCAGGTTCAAACCCCGGCGCTGGCGATGCATTCCACACTTTGCGATACAAGCTTTTAGCCTAGTGCAAGGTGTGCAGGAAAGTATTTGGGTTTGTGTATGAAAGCCCAGATCCTTTTATAAATAAATAAATAAATAAATCTTTATTAGCCAGAGAAAATATTCATAGTTACAAAAACAAGACAATTATAGTGTGCCAAAAGGCGGACTTATTGCAAAACCAATATCTTACAGTCAACCCGAGGTAGTAAAAAATAATATATTGGTAGCAAAAAATAATTTGTTGATAATGAAAGTGAACAAGTTGAGATGCTTGTGAACACAAACCCAAATACTTTCCCCACTTACTTCACAGTAAGCTAAAAGCTTGTGTAGTTGAGTGCAGAATACAATTTCAATTCAATTCAATTTTTAAATTCTTTTTATTTCCTTCAATATTTACATATATATATACAAATTCAATACTTAAAGCTATACACATTTCGAGATACCTCCCCAATAGAGACAAGTCTCGTGTGTGGGGAGGGATCCTGCACTTATAATTATATTCATATAGCAAATATCATTGTAGCAAAATATCACATATAGTAACAAGCATCCCACACAGTAAATTCATACATAGCAACAAAGTTACATCCCGCGAAACAAATGAGCAAAATCTCAGGAGACTACTGGGCCAAGTGCCTCCATCATGTGTCTCTTAATTTCTTTTTTGAAGGCCACTCTGTCTCTAATATCCCTCATTCCTCCTGGTAGCTCATTAAAATACTTTATACCCATATATGTGTAATGTCTCTGGGCGACATCCTTCCTGCAGAGTGGTATCGGTATACGGTATACATACGAGTAGGTAGTAGGTACACCTACTGATGTACATATGATTAGTATGTATGTAGGTTTGCATATTTTGGACATGCTTTGTAGAATTCAATTAAAATAAATTATGCAACTACATACTATACTCAATATATTACACACATGTACTAGGTAGGTACTACATATTACTTTTAGTTATCATGATTGCTTTATTAAATTTAGTTTTTAATTTCATTACTACTGTATAAGAAGGTGTGGAATGTCATGATGTAATCATACACACTGTATTGTTTACTATACGGGGTGAATTTAGCCACCCAATGCCATGCCCTTTTTTCTTTTTTGTACATTATTCATTTGAGAAGGTATATTTACCTTTCTTCCTAATTAACTAGAACGAAACTATAGAATGTAGCTAGAATGAAAGTGACTAGTTGGATGGTTGGGATGTGTAGAGAGGATGAACGATGAAAGGGTCACAAAGAAAATAAACATGGTTGGAAGAAAAGGTATAAGAAAACACGGCCATCTTAAAACCACTTGGCTCAATTACGTATGTCGTCAAGATGATAAAAGACGGGTGTTATTCGAGAAAAATGAATTATATTATGAGATACATCTTTGTGCACTTAGCAAGCTTGAAAAGCTTGTGCCGTGAAGTGAAGTGAGTTGGCAGTGGGTATAGAACCCACACCCTCCGGATCGACAGTTGAGCACGTGGCCAACCCAGCTTCCGATCACCTTTCTTCCTACCCTTGATATCTTGTTGCAGACCACTGTGCTAGATAGATTTTGTATTGAAGTTAATGTTGATGTGTTGATTGTTTCAGATGCGTCCCTCAGGTAGTGGGGCACCAGAGGAACAGGTCCCTGGACAGTGTTCTACAGAGGATACCAGAGGCCCCCCCCACGCCCTCCCCCAGTATAGCGGCCGTGCCACCCTTAGGTAATACATACAACACTACATTTGTATGATAATACATATTTTTGAAAATAAAAATGAATCTGGTAAATAGGTACATCTTCGCACACTTCGCAGTAAGCTTGAAAAGCTCATGTCGTGAAGTGGAGTAAGTCGGCATCGGGGATTGAACCCGCGCCCACCGGCCGAGTGCGTTACCAACTAGGCTACATCGACCACTGCGACAGAGGTTGTTTGAGGAGTTTGAGAAACTTAAAGAAAGATATGGTTTTCGATGAGGACACTACGTGTGACTTTTTGGCAACTTTAGTGGCAATACTTGTGGAATTTCAATAGAAATGTTGCCAGCAAACAAAATTGTAGTTCAAAATTAATCCTGTTGATGAAATAATGTTGTTGATGTGTTTTGTTTGAATGTTGTGTTATGCATGTTTTAACAATTGCAATTAATATATTGTATTATTCGTATTCATATTACTATGGCTGGTTTTATATCGAGTGTATTGCATAATAATGCAATAGTTTTATAACACAACCACTTAACTATAGGTGAGTGAAGAATGACTTGTATATTTACTATGAAGTTTTATTGTTTATCAATAACTTGGGAAAAGTGATGTATATTTAATGAAGAGTTGTGTGTATCGTACCTAGATATATTTTGTACGTAGTTGTGTAGCTAATCAGTAATCACCAATAACTTGTATAATCGTTATGTTTTCAAGTATTAATTGGATTATTAATTACCAGCCTAGTTGAGTCAATGAAATTAGGCCATTACTTGTTAAATATTATATTAAATACTAGCCGTATTATCCAGCTTGTCCGAGCGTTGCGCTGAACCAAAGGCAATGGAACCCAAATCCACCTGCTTGACAGGCTAAAGTGGTCCTCTAATTACCTAATAACGACCACCGTACTCACTTACATGTTTTGTTATATTTCTGTAAATATTCAATCTACATATCAAAATTACATGTATAATGCTGGATTTCACCAACTTCTCAGGTGAGGAATAGTGGAGATAGGAGCCACTTATCATTATTTTTTGTGCAAAATTTGTGCTAGGTGGCTCCTATCTCTGCTATTCCTCACCTAAAAAGTTGGTGAAATCCAGCATTAGTGTTTTAGCTTCTTGCGTCAACACTTTTCTTTATTTTGTTGTGTTTAAAGTGGGAGGTATTTGATTTGTTAATATCTCTTTTCTGCACACTAAACTCCAATATTCAAACCAGAATCTTCTCTTGTTTAAGAGATAACAAAAGTGTTGAATACTTGCACTCTGTTCTTCATAATTTACATAATATGTATTTATTCGTAAGCGTTTGAATATATATCTCAACATTTTGAAGAACCAAAGATACTCAGCATGCAGTTTGATACATAAATATTCAAAATATGGGATTCAGGTAAAATCTCTGTCATCATAGTAGCACTATTCTTGTGGAATTTAATTAATAATCTTTGTCGACATTTCCGTATATAATTAATGTAGGTACTTGCAATCAATACTTGCAATATTGTAAGACAATTTCTAAATACTGATA
This sequence comes from Ceraclea dissimilis, assembly GCA_963576895.1. NCBI lineage: Eukaryota > Metazoa > Arthropoda > Insecta > Trichoptera > Leptoceridae > Ceraclea > Ceraclea dissimilis. The sequence continues at coordinate 16,757,557 of OY756370.1, forward strand.
TTTCAGGCACAATGCTTGTATTTTAGGCCCCGCATTGAGCCTAATCCTGTGATACCAACATTTTTGCTAAATTACACCTTAACATCTTGCAAATTGAGCAGATAATCCATTTTTTTTATTACGGGAATTTTCGAATATTGTAATTCTGTATCTGTCAAGTTGTACTCAATACTCTCATGTTTATATGTCTTCAGTATCAAGACGATGTTCTCAGTATTGGCTGGGAAAACCATATAGTATCATCAAAGCCATTTCACAGCATATGGCACCTTTTGCTCAACTTAACATGCTGACATGTTGGTGTGGAATTCCAAAAATGAGACTTGTGACCCTCTGATAGATATTCTATCTCAATGACCCGTAGTAATATGTTATCTATGTAGAATAGCGTGTAATGGGTTCACTGAAAAGTGAAATGAGTAATCATATTATGTGTGTATGTGTGTGTGTAAATATAATATCAAATATATGTGTATATGTGTGTGGCATGCAAGTAAATAATAGTGTGTGATTGGAAACCATTAGCTAATTATTGTAGCCAGTCTGTTATTATATTACTATGTAGATAGGTACCAGTGGCGAAGGGTGGATTTCTGCAGAAGGGAAGCCGAGGCTAACATCTCTTACTGGATTACGTCAAATTAGACACTATTATACCTTTCATTTTATTCAAAAGGTAACTCGATGGGAATCGTGTTCTTAGGTAGCTTCGCGCCTGATAGGTACTCTCTTTATTACTGTATACGCAGCTATACACTCCAATACATACGGCATCAGTGGGCAACTTTTAATAAGGTATACCCATAGAAATTTGAATGCTTCAGTATTACTCAAGTATTACTACCATTGATTCAACAAGAATAACATTAAAATCAATAGAAAAGTAACGAGATGGGTGTGGAGAGAGATGGTCATAATTAAAAATGTAAAAATTTAAGGACCCATCCAACTATTTCATGATGATTCCAGATATGTTAATATTTTAACATACGTTGCTCGAACAGCATTTATTGGATGTCTCATTATTGGGATATACTCGGTTATAATGAATTACTTTGTCCCCTAATGTTTCTCTAGTGAACACAGCAGGGTTCGTTGATTTAAATCATATATGTACTTACTATCTGTTCTTTGTATAAATATTGGATTTTAACAAACCCCAGAACAAGGGAACTCACTAGGTTCTAAATGTTTTTGGACTATGAGTATTACCCCTTCCCATGGTGTTCCTGATGCTCTGATGACAATGTCATATTAGGAATGATGTACTGAGAATGAATGTATTACCATATAGTATACATAATTGATTCTGAAATATAGATTGTATTTGTATGACATTGAATGGAATAATTGTGATTGAACATTTCTTCTTTAAATAACAATAACAATGCCTTCCTCTCTCTTCAACTATTCTCTCCACAAGCTGTGTTCTGTGAGGCGTGCACTGTGTCAAGGATTTTATGTACCGTAACCATACATACCTAACCATTTATACTTTTACGCTATAGTAAACATCATTATAATATGTTGAATACTTATTCATTATACACACATACTTATCCCTTGCGGGGTAAGCAGAGAAGACAGGACACCAAACTGCCCTGTCCTTACACACACTCTTTGCTTCCATCACATTCATTCAGTTTTTTTTTTTGTAGACACCCTCCAATTTCTTTTACCCAAAATGCGTCTGTCCTTGAAGATCTGATGGTTATGATCGGTTCAAGTCAGTCTCAGACAACCGTACTTCCTTATAATTCTTCTTTCACTCATATTATGTTATATCTTTGTGGTTATCCTGTCATCATTCATTCTCTCAGCATGCTCAAACCATCTAAGCTTATTCAATTTCATGTCAGATATTCATATCTGCAATGGCTTTTATTTATTTACACTTTTGGTAAACAAAATACAGAGATATGTTAAAATTACGGATAATTATAACATTTGTCCACTAGGGCGAGCTTATGCGATCTCTGTCAGATAATCCTGAAATAAAATAACCCCATTTCTTGTCTGATCCCTCAATGTTCTCCCACACATTCTTCTTAACAATCATGGCGACCAGATCTTTAAGGACATATACATTTTAAGTAAAATGAATCTGAGAGCGTGTGTGGAAAATTGCATGAATGTGACAGAAGCAAGGAGTGTGTGTAAATTAAGGCGGTCCGGCATTCTGTTGTGTCTGCCTATCCCGCAAGGGAGGCAGGTTCAGGGGATAGAATAGAATAGAAATTGATTATTACTGTTTGGTTTTAACATTGATACATGGATTAGTAGCAAATAGTAAATAACATTATGGCAAATATGTATGAGGTATAAAACATATGTTTTGTTCATTATTATAATTAGCTATGTAGGTATAGTATGCAATATCATATGTTAGTTATATGTAGACGTAGATGTGTGTAATATAATATGGAGAACATATTGCGTGTTGACTTAGTTCAGAAATATATTAATGTTAATAAATAAATATCTGATATTAGGGATTGTCCCAGCGTCATTTGCTGTATTATTGTTGCAAATTTTACTTCTAAACGCCTACTGATTATGAGCAAGCAATTTTGATCTTTAGCAGTAGATACGAAAGCAGTCTAATTTCAAGATGCATTGGTACTATAATAACTGTAGGTTTCAAGATGGCTATTTGTAGGATGTAGGACTGATCATTGGTTGGCTTATGTGACCACTTTTCACTCAAGAAACATTTGCTATTCACTCCCTCACCTGGGTGTGTCTTACACATTATGGGTTCATTTTCAGAGTATATATTATTAGACACAAAAATCCTTCAGTGTGTGGGATTCGAACCTGTTACCCTTTGTCTGTGAAGCTGCAGTTTTAAATAAACCGATAGGTGCCCATATTACGCTGTACATCGGTTGAGATACAAGTACCTACAGAATTGTTAGTTTATTATAACTAAGAGTTTGAGCCTCATAATATATACACCTAAATCCTGTGTTAGAAAACTAATGTATGTCTGTTTCTCTCTCCAGGTTCAGATGATTCAGGCATCATATGTCCCGTGAACAAATACAATGGCACATCAGAGCCTCCGGCGCCCCCCGTGGTGGGGCGGTCCCGAGAGAGTCTTGACTCGGGCGCTCCGGAGGTGAACGACGAGGAGATGATCAACGATGACCAGTCGGACAGCTCCAAGGGGACGTCAAACAATGAGACCTCGAGCAATGCGGAGATACATGGAGATTGTGCTGGGGGGAGTGGGGACGGGACGCAGACTGAGAACATAGATGAACTGGACATTAAAGAGGACGCTAAACCAGCAGAGGTAATTTATTATTTTTTTACTAGCTGAGTTACCCGTGCTTCGCAACGGCAAATTTAATAAACCAACATAGCATACTTTATAGGCTTGAGCTGGACCAAATGTGACTTAAGATCTGTATTTCTTTTCCAACGCTCTTTCATACGATACCATACTCGACCCCGCACAACCCTTGAATCCCTTCATCATCATGGCATCTCCTAGGAAAAGCTTTTTCTCAAAAAACCGGGGACGTTAGGACACAGCTTATGTTATCGCAATAGTTATTCGACTTTACTTTATATATAGATAAAACTCTTGCTAATCGAATGACCGGCGCCATCTTCACCTCTTTCCCTAGCCGTGATGTATAATCCATGTAATGACAGAAGTCATTTACGGGAATTAAGGATTAGCTCCGGTACTGGACTACTGGACGTGCCGATGTTCTGAATTTCTGGTTTAGTGAGACTCTACTGTATAAGTTTGTCTGTAGAAAATAGTATCGTTTAGTTTTGTTTTAGCTAATAAAGGATGTTATTATATAAAAAAATAAAATAATAATCATATATGCAGGACTGTAGGTAACTTATTGCTTCCTTGAACAGATGTAAAAATATGCGGAGAACGATAATAATATTACAACAATACAACACAAGATGTTAACGTGATTTCCTTTAAGGCTCACGATCCAACTATGACGCCACGTTTATTTCCCACGGCATTAAGGTTAAAAAAAGCACGATAACACGGTAAGCTTAGCGTTTTTTCTATTTTTTGGGATTAATTTCGCTTCAATCAAAAAACTTTTGTTGTTCCCTAGATTTTAACGTATATTATCAGTACAAAGAAAAAAAATCCTACGAGACTTTCCGTATACGAGTTTCTGTCTTTCGGAAAAAAGATCAGAGGTATTTTTCACTATTTTTTTTGAGAAATCTATGCAAGATATAAAAAATCTTTTACAGTTATTCCCTAGATAAAGGTTCAAAGTATCTACTCTATTTTTTTCCAAAGCATATTTAGTAACGGTTGTCGAGATCTAAGGTCTCCCGTTTATAGAAATTTTTGAAATGTCAGTATGCATACTCTTAACGTAATTTCCTTTAACTTTACATTTATTTACTCATCATTAATACGTAGGTACACATTGCTTAGTGTTCTTCCTCTTCTCGCATTGATAGTATCCACGTGCACGTACAGCACATGTTTAGAATAATACGCAAGCATTATGTTAATACGTGTTGATTCATTATATTTATCCATCTCTTGTGTTTGCATACAGCATTGCATATTAATATTAAATAGGAACGATCATTCAAAAAGAATGAGAGGTGAGCTAAGTACTTATTGTTGCCATTCTTGAAGAACTGTTTGTAATGGCGAATGCTTCTCGAGTGTAAAGTGATCACTCAAGCCAGCCGAGGTCGGTAGTAAGCCCGACAATGTTCGTTTTAAATATTGTTATAGGAATACTGCATTATAGTAAAAAATTATTCCTAAACACATCGGGGTTAGCTGGTAGAGATCGCAGCACTGCGATAAGCTCGCCCTGGTGAACAAATGTTATGATTTACATTAGTAATGTTGACATGTCTCTGTATTTTGTTCGACAAAAGTGTATGTAAAGTATCATGTTTGTCAGATTTTATACTGTATTGGAAAATTGACTTTTAAAACCAGCATTATTAGTCACATGCTCCAAATTTCTTGTTCATCTTGCAGTAGGCCTAGTGGCCCGTTATTTAAAGTCGGTATGATTTTTTTTCACCGACTTTCCAGGTGAGAAATAGTGGAGATAGAAGCCCCCTTCACAAATTTTGTCTGAAAAATAATGATAAGTGGCTCCCATTTCCGCTATTCCTCACCTAGAAAGTTGGTGAAATCCAGCACTAGTCTCTTGTGAAGTCGACTCACAGCTGTTAATCCATTTCTGCTAGTCATTCACACCCACATAGCATTGATTTTTATACATATACATTGCAGTATATAGATATTGTCACACAAGACGTGTCTTAGCATTAGTAATTTATTATTGGTAATACAATAATATGATTTAAGCCTATTTAGACTAGAGTCCCTACTTGTTAGTATTACGTAAGTGGATATTTGTTATTATACTGAACTGAAGTATTGTCAATAATATTATTAGGCGCTCGCCTCGGGGTAATTTTGTGGGCTTTCGTTATGTAACTATCAGTGGCGAAGGGTGGATTTCTGCTGAAGGGATGCCTGGGCTAACATTTCTTATGGGATTATGTCAGATTAGACACTATTATACATATCATTTTTTCCAAAAGGTAACTCGATGGGAATCATGTTCTTAGGCAGCTTCGCTCCTGCTCTCTATCCAATATGATGTAGTGTTTTTCATTAGTTTAGGGTATTTTGTATGTTACCCTTTGGCATTTATGGAATCTATTGCATAATTAGTTAGACGTACGTACGTCTAATCCCCGTTCGGAATTAAGTGTCGATAGTATCACCATGAATACAAGATTGTCTGTGCAACGCAGATAAATTCCAGTTCCATACCTAAAATAATTTAGGTGTATCTCAAATCAACGTAATTTGAGTTCATGGTTGGCGCAGTTGGTTATGATAAATGGTCTATACCGAAAAGTTCCAAAAGACTTTGTGTACCAGGTGTGAAGATACCTTTGAGTTACCTTTTGGATAAAATAGTAGGAATAACATATCTAATCTGACATTAATAATGCTAGCACCGGCTTACCTTCAGCACAAGTTCACTCTTTGCCACTGTTATGTTCACTCGGTTGTTGTCCGAATATTGTAAAAAAATTGTATAGATATCGTCCCTTATTGAACCCTTTTTATTTTAATTAATCGTGTTTGTTCTTCAGCAGGTCAAAGAGTCGGCGAGATCAAAAGATTTCCTCCTGCGGTTGTTTGAGAGCAAGCTGTTTGACATGCACATGGCCATCGGGTACTTGTTCAACTCCAAAGAGCCGGGGGTGCAGAGCTATCTGGCCAACAAGCTGTTTAGCTTCCCCAAGGAGGACGTGGACTTCTACCTCCCACAGCTGGCCACTATGTACGTCGAGATTGATGACGTAGCCGAGGTAAAACATTTTTATCTATGTATCTTCCACATAAAGATATGAATTTATTGGTGTAACAGGATCAGTGGATGAACCGAAGCAGGGTGATAGGGGACCTCAATACCTATCTATTTAGCCCCCATGAAGACAGACCAGGGTGGGTCAGACTGCAGCGAGAAGTGACACCAATTATTGAGATGCATACTTGATTTTTTTTTCTAGAATAGGTAAACAGTATACCTTGCAGTTTCAAAAACAATTATGGACTTAACTGATACCATTACGCCATGAATAATACATCAGTTTTTTTTTTATATTTGATGTCGATATTATACAAAAAAAATAATTACAAATTTTTATCTCACACTATTTTCTAAAAAACTTACCAATTTTATAAATATCAGTGAGCTACCTTTACGGCCCTCAGCAATGAGGAAACGATGAAAGAAGAACCTTTACGGCATCATTTTTATGTACAAATTGAGTTTTTCAATAAATAAAACTTTGTATTGTGTTGTTTAGGTCCTCCATCCATACTTAGTGCAACGATGCAGACAGAGTGCAGACTTCTCTCTGCGTCTAGCGTGGCTCCTGGGGGCGTATGGGGCGGGGGGCGAGAATGGCGCAGGGGGCGGCAAGCAGAGAGGCAGGGGGGCTCGCTTGAGAGGGCAGCTACTGACTCCCAGAGACAAACCACAGCATAAACCTACTAGTGCACATCATCATGCCAGGTAAACAAACAATCTAAGCATATCAAGGTTAGAAAAATTAAAAAAAAAACGGGAGACATCAGATCTCGACAATCTTAATAGATTGGCTTTCGAAAAAAATAGAGTAGGTGCATTGAACCTTTATCTACCTTTACTGTGTTTATTATTGTGTTTATTGTTTATTGTGTATCATCATCCGTAGGCTCCAATGGAGCACTTGGATTCGTCAATATTATCACAAAATATTACACTCAGTTGACACAATAAAATAAAATACTGACCGTAAAAGACTTTTTATATCTTGTATAGATTTCTCAAAAAAAAATGTTAAGAACACCTCTGATCTTTTATCCGAAAGATAAAAAAAATCAGATAGCATGCGTGACTAATTGAAGGAAGCATGTATTAGTGTAGGGAAGTCTGTTCTCTCTGCCTACCCTATAAGGGCATGATATAAGGGAGTACCTATAAGGGAATACCTTAACGATGGAGCATTACATTTATTAATTGTTACCTAGTGAAATGCTATCTAAATTGTCATACCTATATTTTATTGTGTTGTTCTGTTATTGACAGGTCCCGATCGGACGCGTCGGCCATCAGACCCCCTCCGCTCCCACCACCCCCTCCCCCCACCACTGCCCTGGGGGACCTACTCAGTGGTAGAGCGTTTGACTGCGGCTGCACTACGCCATCCAGCTGTCACTGTATACAACCGCAACTACATTTTATTGGTAAAATATTACAGTCTTATTATAAAAACTTTATAGCGTTGTTCAAATGAGCGGTAGCGGATTCTGCTCGTCACAATTTTGACAAGTTCTCTAGTTATTAACTAACCAACTCAATGTACGTACCATCTACTTCTTGAGTCTTCGTGATTAAGTAATGTTGGTTGGATAACATCAGTGCTGTCATCCATAATTCTCAGAACATGGTTCAACTGTGATTATTGCAGTAATATGCTATACGAATGGTTCCCAACCTTTTTTGGTTTTGTTACCCCTGAGACTTATCATCTAGGCTGATTTTGCCCCCCTCCGCTTGAAAAAATATTGATGAGTGGTGGGGGGAAGCCAAGTCGAAAAGTAAAGAAAACGTATTCCTACTCTGACACAGGTAAAAAATAAAATTGTTGACATTAGCCAACCGATGTCGAGAAGATACATAACTTAATTTTTTTACATAGTTCCTTATTTTGTAGATAAAAAAAAACTAAAACATACTAGCTTTTTAACCCTCCGGGGGTAAGTACACACACAACATTCTCTCTCTGCTCAAAATTAATGCCACATTAAGAATGGTTGGCGAACTCCATTGCTGAAAAAAAAAGCATTGTATGGAAGTTTTGCTTTTTGACTTTTGCAGGACATTAAAAAAAATATGAAAAAGAGTGGAAGCCAATTCTATTCAACCTATGGGATGTAGTCATATATTGTTATTTAATATTTCTTTTTTCAGATGCCTTGGTGAACATTGGCAAGAAGTTAGTCCCAATCGCCTCCCAAGAACTCCGCAACACTCGCCTCAGAGCCGAGCTGGTCAGCCTGAACCTCAACCTGCCCGCCAGGGTTTGGATTCCCTTACATCCTCAGCAACATTACGTTCTCAGGATACCTCCACAAACAGCCGCCGTCCTAAACTCCAAAGATAAAGTTAGTTTCACCTTTAAAGTCTTCAATATTATGTTTTTATTTTATTTAAGTAAAGAAAGGTTGAGTAGCCCTCTACCATCCGTCGTGACCGCACGTGTTTCTTCTCGATATTGTCGTTAATACTATTTCGTGTATTCTACCTTCTGTGTCGTTCCTTCAGTGATATTCCAGTCAAAATCGTGTTTGTGTGTCTTCGAGTGCTTTTACTCAAACCCCACTCAGTGCCGGCCCTGAGTAAAAGGAATCGGAGAGCGTGTATGACTAATTGCATGAATGTGACGGAAGCTAGGAGTGTGTGTAAGGATAGGGCTGTCTGGCGCTCTGTCCTCTCTGCCTACCCTACAAGGAACGTGGCATGAGGGTATAGATAGAAGTAAAGAAACAGCGAGTGGCATTACAGACTTATGAAGGGTTGCCAACTCTCTAAAGGACCAACCCGGGAATATTTTAACAAATCAAGGGGCGGGAGGGTAATCGGTAGTGTAAGTTTATATTACCATTGCTTTGGAGAAGCATCTAATATATGACAGTTTTTTAGCACACAACCATAAACAAATGTGACAAGCTTTTACTAAGTAGTTTCATAGTTCTGCCTAGAGGAGAGGAAACTGCCTGATAGCGAGCAGAATAATGCATTTGTTCGTGATCTGGTGTATGCATAAGGCACATACAAATCAGTCACGCAAAGAATTGTTGGATTGTTAGGTTTTTCAGTTGTCACAAGGTATTTGAGGGTACATTGCCTTAAATTACAATGTATTAATAAGCATTCTTATGTCAATGTATTGTTCTTCCAGGCCCCGTATCTGCTTTACGTGGAAGTGTTGGAAGTGGGAGAGGCAGCTCCTCTCCCCACGAGGGTTATACAGCAGCCGGCGCCAATGCGGCACGCACGAAGCGAAGAAGCCCTACCCACAGGTGAGTCACATTTTCACAGAATATCTTTTATCAAATATTTATATTAATCTCGATGTTTTTGAGCGTTGGTACATGGTGGAAGTCCATTTTTAAGGAAAAAATGAAAATCTAAATATTTAGATTAAAATCCACAAATAATTGACTTTAGTTTTCGACTAGTATTCGAGGATTTGCACCCTCATCATCAGGCGATTGTGAATAAAGTTGTGAAATAAGATTGTGACTTTATTCGCAATCGCCTGATGATTAAGGTGCAAATCCTGAAATATTATTTGCGAAATCTAAAGTTTTTATGTGGATTTTAATCTAAATATTTAGTTTTTCATTTTCTCCTTAAGATTTATATTACTTACTTACTTTCCGTGTCCGGAACACCATCAAATTTGAAACCCCCAATATTCAGCCACCCGGGGGACAAAGAAGGAGCCTCCACGCAGATTGAGTTCATGGTACGGAAAACAATCGGGCGTTCCTGGAAACGGCAAAATGGCGGCAAATCCTTCTAACACCGAAACACCAACAAAAAGATTTATATTGATTTTCTTGTTATTTATTGTTGTAATGTGTTGGTTTCAGAATGGAAGACATTCTCAGTTTATTCGCCGTATGATAACCCGGAAACAGAGGGCTGCTGGAGTCAAGAGGACGATGATTTAACATTACAGGTGAACATTACAAACAATTTTACTAGATTTTATTTAACTTCACTCCGTTGTTTTTCTGTGCTCAATTCTCGTAATAGATTTTTCAACCACTTCCTGACTACTTAGAGACCTGAAACTTTGCAAACACACGTAAACTCGATGATAATACAATTTTGTGCAAAAATTGATCTGGCTTTGGCCAAAATAAATCCAGATCTAAGTCAGATGTTGTCCAGCTCAAGCCTTGGAAGACACCAAGCAATCGAGAAGATCCAGTCACCGCATATCGCTGTGTTTGGTATCTACACTACTTGAGAAGAACTCATATCTTTTTACAAATTTTGATTCCGTCAATTCTTGGTGGGAGGCGCCATTGGAATGAAGGAATCCAAGCGCATTGGAAGGGGGTGTTTGGTATCATTTGGAAGACCGTGAAAAACAGTTTCTAGGATGTGAAGTCATAAAATCTTAGTTAGATTGAATTGCTTTGAAAATCATATCTACATTTTGCTATGACATTGGTTCAGTGCTAAAACCTTTTTTTTTGTCTTACGTAATGTCAAGTTCACGTTTCTATTTGTTTGCTAAGTAATGTTTTCTCTGTCTGACGTGTTTTATCAACTTAGGTGTTTTGTTATTAGTACAGATGTTTCATGTATGTTCGCTTGTAAATATTTTTATATATTGTTCGCTTTGGTCTATTGTGGAAATGATTTTTAAATTGTGGTCCAATTCCTTTTTTTTTGTTCTTATTCTATTGTATTCCCTCATGCCGCGTCCCTATTGCTCAACAGTAATAAATCCCAAAAAAGACAAAAGACCTTCAGAAATATCCTCAACGGATAAAAGTCCAAACCTTCCAGATGGATTCCAGTAGAAGTGAATATGAAAGAAGAAGAAAAAGTAGATGAATTATTTACAAAATGTTGACAATTTGACAACAATCTATCGCATTTTTGATCAGCTTATTTATTTGTTTATTTTCTAATCTATGGTAGTTTATAACACCCTGGAAAAAATCATGTGTTAATAAATACAATTACTAATTTTATTTTCAAAATCAAATTAGATGTGAGCTTTTGTCCCTTGAGCATATTTGTCTTTTTCGGGATCATGTTGAGCAATATTCTTATGGGTTTTTGTCTAGTCACGAGATCGATTGACCTATCTAAGACCTTAGTCTCTATAATCAGGACGATATCTGACCTCTTGTTGCACTAATGGACAGAATTAAGTATTCATACTTTGATTGTACCACCTATTGTATGATTGAATTGTAATTTCCAGTACCGATGCAAGGCAGCAGACAGCCTCTCTCAGCTGTCAGGGTCGTCGGCTTCATCAAGGGAGAGTGTCCTGCTGGCAGCTGCGGATGTCAGGAGGCGATTAGCTGCCGCTGAAGAACATGACGGAGCGCATGCATTCAGGAATTCCAAGGACCCCAGTGCGCAGGCCCTAAAGGTATAAAAATTGCTTGTATTTTATAGTGTACCCATTTCATAATGTTTGGATTCAGTTGTACTCGTTCCCACCACCAACTCCATCAAGAAAAGACTAAATTAGTGGATGCCAAAGTGGTGGTCCACGAACCATGAGAAAATTTTGGTTGTCCGTGAGGAAATCAGACTTTATTTGGATTTTATAAATGTGCAACAAACCAACCTTGAAAATGTAATGTCAATCTTTATCTCTAGCTTGCTCCATTCCATGTTTTTTTTACACTCTTTTCAGACTCCATTCTTTTTTCTTGCTATGTGGACTAGCTGATCACCTAAACAGTGAAAGCTGCCTTCCCAATGACAAATAATACCTAATAATAATAAGATTTGTCAAAAAATTCATGAATGTGACGATATCGATAATGTCAATATCACAATTTATACTGGTGCTTCAGGTTAAAGATCCTGAATTCTAAACCCAGCCATTCATAAGCCTGATAAAAAAAATCATCCTTCGCTGTATATCTGTTGAGATAACTAGAATTTTTATTGTTTTGTTCAGGAACTGTGGAGTGAGAAAGAAGCCAGAGTGCGAGAGAGCTCCCCCTACGGTCAGCTGGCTGGTTGGAAACTCCTGGGAGCCATTGTGAAGTGCGGAGATGATCTGAGGCAGGAGCTGTTGGCCTCACAACTGTTGCAGGGACTGCAGGCTATATGGGACACTGAACATATACCACTCAGGTTACATCCATGCAGGTAAATACATATAATCTTTATTAGCCATAAAATGTTCACAAGTAGTATGCTAAAAGGTGGACTTATTGCAAATGCAATATCTTACACTCAACCTGAGGTACTGTCATCTTGACAACCTGGAGGAAAAGGTTTCTAGATAGACATTTATGATATCGTTGAGAAGAATGTGTGGGAAAACATTGAGAGATCAGATAATAAATGAGGTTTTTAGAGAAACGAGTGGCTGTATGATGGATGTTGTGACTAGAATGAAAGCGAACAAGTTGAGATAGTTGGGACATGTAGAGAGAATGAATGATGATAGGATGACCAAAAAAATCAACCTGTATGAGCGATAGAAGAGGTGTATTATGCCTTCTCCACAAGGGATGTACATATTTAAGTATTTGAAGGAATAGATAGATAAATATTATTGGTTAATATGTATAACTTTAGCCGACATCTGGTGAACACAGCACATGACGCATAGAATATATTCACATCGAAATCATCAGAAAGTTCATTAAATAAAATGAATTGCCCTGCTGATCGGAGAGTTTGCAATAATATACAACGGGTTAATCTCACATTCATTCCTTTATACATTTTATTTTTCAGAGTGGTTTGCCTGTCAGATGGATCAGGTCTAATATCTCCACTCATCAACACTGTATCGTTGCATCAGATTCGCCGCCAGTCGGGCTTGTCACTGCGAGGGTATCTACTCAGGGAACACGGTTCCCCCACGGCCGAGAAATTCCTCAGAGCGCAGACTTGCTTTGTCAGATCGGCCGCAGCGTACGCGCTTGCTTCGTATCTACTCCAACTCAAAGACAGGTGGGTATTTCGATTACACATTTTTATCTCAGCAGAAGCGAAAAGTATGTACATTCACATAATGTAGGTAGCGTTATGTGAACTCCCTTGGGGAGAAAGCAGGATGGGTGTTGCGAGTTGGATAAAGATAAAAATACTCCGATAATCCCTTCAAACCGTCATCACAAGTTTGAAAAACAAAGTTGCCAGTTTATTCTAACAATCCAAGAATTGGCTAGTTTTTTTAAATGACTCCTCTAAAATATAATTTGAGAATAGCAAACAAATGTAACCGTATCTTATTATCGCATCAAGCAACACTAAACCGAGTTTGCTCCGTGAGACTTCTAAAAAAAATAGACTGTAATTTGAAATCATAATGTTAGAAATTGACGGATATTTCTATAATTTTGACTGATGACAATACTGAATTGAATTTTACAGACACAATGGCAACATTCTGCTGGATGTGGAGGGGCACTTGATTCACATAGACTTTGCCTTCATTCTCTCCATATCACCAAAGAATCTTGGATTCGAGACTTCTCCGTTCAAGGTAATTAATCAGTCGTTTTGAAAACACCACATCAAAAAATATCAAGCTTCTAAAATTGTTCACTAGGGCAATCTTATCGCGATGGAGTTCAAAATTGTATTGTTGGTAGCCCTGATTGTCGAATCTTGTCATAAGAGCTGTCAAAGGTCCGCAGTATTCTCACATTGAATCTTTTAATGCCGAAAATATTACAAAGCGGTGCTAAAGAAATAATTTTAAAAGCAAGATATTGAGGGTTGTAAAAAAAATTAAATACTCCGATGATCCCTTTAAACCGCCATTGATGAACATTATCGGGCTTACGACCAACCTCGACTGGCTTATGTGATCACATTACACTCGAGAAACATTTACCAGTGCATCTCAGCTGGGAATGAACCCAGCTCCTCAGCCTTACAAAGCGGCGATCTTGCCCAATACCCCACCAAGAGCGATGGCTATAGTGTCGAATTTGTGTATGTAATTTCAATGTTTGTTATGGTTGCATTTCAGTTGACGAGTGAGATAGTGGAAGTTATGGATGGAGAGGAGTCGGATATGTTCTCCTACTTCAAGATCCTGATGCTGCAGGGACTAGTGGCAGCCAGGAAGCATCAAGACAGGCTGCTGCATATTGTGGAGGTCATGAGGCCAGGTAACAAAATCACTTCAATTTGTAACTATCTCTTCCATCATGTCGTATCCCTTGTGGGGTAGGCAGAGAGGCCAGAGCGCCCCACCTTTACCTACATCTCCCACTTCTATCGCTTTAATAATATTCGTCGTATACACTTTGCAGTGCCTCCCATTCAACACACATCTTTATTTTAGTATTTGCTCACTCCAGTAACTCTCGGACGACCACATTTCGATATGTCCATGCACTGCACGACTGTCTCTCAAGTACTTGTCCGATTTATTGTGTCCAACACATTCACGCTTCGAGCATTAACATTAATCGAAGATGTTTGGGCAAATTTGAGTTAAAAGCATTTCAGACATTCAGTTTAGTCACAGTCTCCCTACATGCCCAAACCATCTCAGTTTAGCTACATTCATCCTAGTCACCGTATACCCTGTCATCTCTCTAATTACCTCATTTTTTATTAATTTGCTATAATTTGTTTGTATTTCAGGTGGGCAACTAGCTTGCCTCCGTGGAGCGGGCGCCGTCCGTGGTCTGAACGCTCGCCTCCACTCAGGACGCACTGAAGCGCAGTTGGCAGCTCTGATAGATCAGCTGGTCCACACGGCGCTCACTTCAATATCCACACGACTCTACGATCGTTTCCAATACATGACCAATGGTATTTTGTAAATAGTGTGTAACAGTGTAATGTAGTAATTAATTGTGGTGTCAGGAGAGAATCACACTGGGAAAATAACACGGGAAAAATCTCACGCTATTAATCTCACGAGACAAGAAAACACACTTTTATTCAAAACAATTTATAAGACACTATAATTGATGTTTTATACTTACATTTAATGATCCATCTAATCTAATTATAAATTCTATCAATTTTAATATGACAGCCAAATTGTGTAATAAATATTGAAAAAAAAATGTGTGTGTTATTTTTTCTTGTGAGATTTTTCGAGTGTTATTTTTCCCCGCATGATTTTATTATGTAACCAGTAATCGTGTTCTAAAACTCTTTGCTTGTCCTACAAGAAGTGTGAGATGAATGTTTTGTACCTATTATAAATAATGTTTTTTATTATGTACTGTACATATTAAATTTTGCAATGCCAAATGCATCACAACTTTAGTGTTTAAATACGAATCTATTTAAAATAGATTGTTTAAAATTAATCATTTCAAAAATATAAATAAATTCTGCTCTGTGGTTTTTCTTAATTGAGACCTACGTGAATATACAGGCTATAACACTGAAAGAAAACAATATGGCAGCTGCCGGACATGCACGTTAGAAATAACATTTTTTCTGCACACCTTGCACTAGGCCAAAAGCCTGTATCGCAAAGTGTGGAATACATCGCCAGCGCCGGGGTTTGAACCTGGCACCTCCCGCTTGAGATACTGCCGCTTCAACCAACTGCACCAACCATGTCCTCAAAAAAAGTAAACTATATAGTTTTTATGAATAAATCTGTGTTGTGGCCTTCTTCAGCTATATTCATGTCGATCTCGTTTTCCTAATATTCAGCTAGTTCCAAACTCTACCACTGGATATTTTCAGAGCGCTAGTAGTAGTTACAGATTTTTTATATTATGTATTATATAAAACGTATGGGATGACAGATAGTTCATACTGTATATTATCAAACTACTGTATATTATGTATAATCTTGTACTCGTAATATTCTAGTTACCCAAGTGCATTTATACGTTCCTTCCTTATTTTAAAATACTGTAAACATTGCGTCTAATATTATTGTCTGGCAATAATCGTGAATAGGGACTTTGTAATTCGAGTTTAAGGGACCGTATAATTCAAGTTTAAGGTGAGTTTATCGAAACTTTGTTGAAGTTTAATTAAAAAATCTTCAAAAAAGAAGTGAATTAGATGTGGACATCACGACATGCCTTGTAGCGCTCCCGATGTTAATGTACACTACAGCGATTAATGTACCTTTGATAGAAATACGCTAGAGTTGATGTTTTGTACAGAAATATGTAGGTGTACATCTCAATATAATGTACACTTTGCAGTAAGAGTGTATAGTTTATTAATTATTAACACTCATTAGTAAAAAAATGCCAACATTTGAGTAAATGTGTCAACAATCGAGGGAGCGTTATTCTGAAACGATACTCTTAAAGTGTATGCATTAACTACATATTTTGTTGACACATTCCTTTGATGTATTAGCATGTGTACGGTACATGTATACATTTAATAGTTAATGTATACATTCACCAGTTGACACATTTAGTCGAGATATTAATTTGTGCACACTAGTAATGTATTCACTAATCAATGTTTACATTCACATAGTTTTAGCATACATCTGGTGTTTACGCTTTTTACTGAAATGTGTACATTATATGCATAACTGAACTATACATTAATGTAATTTATCTTTATTATTATGTTAGATTGACTTTTCTACGAAACATACCAAGTAATAAAAAGACTGCGCAAGTTTATATCGGAGTTTGTCTAAAATAATACTTAGGTGTGTATTAAATTAAGATAGTAATTCTATATATTGGTTCTTCTTATAGGCAGAGGCAAGACTTGCCAACACACTTCTCAGTGTTATGATGTAGAAAAGTCTACATGTTATCATTCATGATTGATATATAAACTCATCAGCCTAATAATACTGGGAAACATTCACCTATCCAGATATCAAAAGATTAGGCCCTCAGTTGTCGGGGCCTAAAATAAATATGTAGCTGCATTTTCCGAACTGTTCATTATTTATTTTTATTCTTATTTTCTACTTGATGTAACAAATATGTAAAATTAATATAAATACGACATTGTTTAATCTTAAATACTAGTTAATAAATACTTTATGTATTGTAAGTATGAATTTAATGTATAGATATTTAAAAAAATAATAAAAAACAAAAAGTGATATGTCTGAACGCCAAATGTATTGAGTTATTTAATCAAATTAATAATTAATTACTACAAAATGTTTTATATGAAAGCAATTTAATGAAGTATTTATTTACGTACGTCGATTTTATCGCAACATGTGAATGTACACTATCTATGTTTGGTGCCACAATTTTAGTAGACAAATTACGTAAGTTGCGTAGATTTCCTGTGATGAAATAACGCATGTTGTGATGTCATAACTATACATCGGGAGATTCAATGGTCTAGGTACCTAAGACTAAGAGATGTGCAGGGTAAAAAAGTATTATACAGTTTATTTACTTGGCAAATTTTGTTAATATTACCTGCATAATGCACGCTGATACAAGTTATGTGGAATTTGTTGTTTACACTTCACTTATTGTTTTATTCCCCTATAGATATTGATGGTTGTGTAGAATTCAGGTAAAGATGGAAACCCCCGTAATTTAAATTCGAAGAGAAATAATAGTTTGGTCACGAGCCGTCTATGGAATTAGAGGATTAGTTAAGTTTTATTGCACCTCAGCAGTAAAACGGCATTCGTTTTTCCGATTTATAGTCAAAACAGTGAAATTACGTAACTTATGTTATATCGCTGTTGAAATTTGTGTAACCAAATACATACGGATAGCGTAAATTCAGTAGTTGCGTTGAAATCATGTTAATTGAATGTTTGTTTGAAGGGTTTATGTTAATATTTGTATTAGGTGTGTATTGACTTTATTGTAGGTTTTTTTTATGTCTATTAAAATACATGCAGCAATCTACATTATGTAAATATTTATGTAATATCGTTGCCGTGGAGGTGAACAGACAGAAGCCGCATTTTGTGAAAAAAATGAGATAAATTGTATGCCATTTTGTTAAAAAAACCACTGAGAATACAATGGTGAAGAAATCCAAGTGTTTTGCTCAAAACATCCCATGTCTGTTCACTTCGACATGTGAAATATGTCTGTTTACTTCGACAGCTGAAATATGTCTGTACGTTTCCACAGATGGCTTATGTCTGTTGCATTTGACAAGTGGCATATATCTGTTCACTTCGACATGTGATATATGTCTGTTCACTTCGACAGATGGCTTACGTCCATTCACTTCTGCAGGCGGCATACCTTTGTTCACTTCGACAGATGGTTTATTATGCCTGTTCACTTCCACAGATGGCGTATGTCTGTTCACTTCCACGGATGGCATATGTTTGTTCACTTTGACATGTGAAATATGTCAATAGAAATATGTTAATAAACTTCGACGGTTGGAATATGTCTGTTCACTTCGACAGATGGCTTATGTCTATTCCGTTTGACACATGGCTTATGTCTGTTCATTACCACAGATGGCTTATGTCTGTCCATTACCACAGATGGCTTATGTCTGTCCATTACCACAGATGGCTTATGTCTGTTCCTTACCACAGCTGGCTTATGTCTGTTCATTACCACAGATGGCTTATGTCTGTTCCTTACCACAGATGTCTTATGTCTGTTCACTTCCACGGCAACAAACGTATTAAGTAGTTAGGGTGGGTCAATGTAGAATGTAAATATAAGATTGGAACTGAATATTATATAAATATTACAATCATCATTAGGTTAGACGTTTTTATATTATCATTGTAATGATATAACGCTATCGTAAAAATGTCCATAGTTTTAATATTATCCATAATTATCGTGTGTATATTCGATTGAACCTTTTTACTTGTTTGTACATATTACTGGTAAAATTAACACGTTTTAAATTCTATATAAATATATATAAAATAATCTTTTCGATCTATCGAGCATTGAATATTGTTACAAAGCAGTCTATGAGCGGTTGACGCTTAATGTTTGGTTAACATCATCGATTTCGGTTAGACCCAAATAACTCCATACAGTTAGCTAAATTCAGGCTTAAATTGATAAAATGTATAAAATCAACTAGAAAATAAATAATTTCCAGCAGTAGCATATATACAACTTCCAAAAATTACATAATTGACAGCAGGATGTGGTGGAATGGGTGAACACTACCCTGGGCATAAAGTGATCACAGGCTCAGGCTCAAGCCAGCCAAAGCTGACTCGTAAGGGTCGGAACACTCATCCTGCTTTCCTCCCCAAGGGAGTTCACATAACGCTACATTATGTGAACGATGATCCCTCTCGTCTCTGTTGAGGAAAAAAGAAAAAAAAACTGTAAAATGATAAAAGTTTTTCTACGAAATTTTTGCCTCCTATGACTATTATTACTATGCGGTATATATATTCTATTAAATATATAATTAGTCTAATATATTATATATAAATTGGTTGTCTGTTTCTATTCAAAATATGGTTGCCTTTCATTCTGAATGCTGTATTCATAAGTGATAATTAAAATTAGACAATTTACTGTGAAATATTAATATGTAGATATTTTTAGGCAAAGTGAAAGAATAACACGGGAAAAAATAACACTGTAAAAAATAGCGCAGGAAAAAATAACACGGAAAAATGACACATTTCTGTTTTTATTCAAAATTTGATTTAGAAGACACTATAATACATCTAGGTATGTAATCTAGTACATTTCTGTGAAGGTACTGATATTTTATAGTTAAATTAAATTTAATGATCTATGAAACCTAACTGTCATAAAAGTTATGAATTTCATCAATGACAGCCAAATTGTAAAACAAATTTTTAATCGCGCAAATTTTCACGTGTTATTTTTTCCAGTGTTATTTTTTTGTGTTATTCTTTCGTGAATCCGTATTTTTAAATGATTGCCGTTTTGTTTTGTCATTGAAAATGTCACTCTGTAATATTTTTTTCAGTTTCAGATCAAAGTTACTTCTGATTATATAATGTGCCTCTGTAAGTGTGTGTGTTTGTGTGCGTATTAATACATATATTATTTTATATTTGTACACATTCATAGTGTATTATTTTTTTATTAACATATCTTTATTTACATTCCGTATCGTATATTATGTATTATAATTTGTTTTATATTTCTTATTCAGTCCGATTAAAAAAAATCTTGAAACCTAACCTTAAATTTGAAAGTGTATTACGGTTTTTCGAACTAATTTCAAATATTCGAACACCGGGACAAATAAAATTTCAAACAGTGCTACGAATAATGAATAAGTTGTAGTATATGTCTTCTTCTTCTTCTCTAGTTTCAATCCTGCGAATTGGTTTGCAGCAAATTCCTCCACTCTTCTCTGTCTCCCGCAGCTCTCTTCAGCTTGACATATGTGGCGCAGTTCATGTCCTCGTACACCTGGTCCAGGTACTGCCGTCGGGGGCACCCCCTGTGTTTTGTCCCCTCAACTATTCCCTCTATTAAGTCATGTACGAGACCCTCGTGGCGCATAATGTGGCCAATCCTACGGGCACATCTCTCGGAGATGGTTTTAAGTAGGTGCCTCCCTTCTTCGACACTGCTGAGCACCTCGACATTCGTGATGTGGTCCCTCCAGGAAGTACCCAGAATTCTTCTGTAACACCACATCTCAAAAGCCTCCAGTCTCTTGTCTTTTTCGGTGACTGCCATGATTCTGTGAATTAAGTACATTGTGTCAAGAAAGACATGGTTTGACGAGGGCGCTGTTTATAGAATTTGAATAGAAATGTCATAATTGCCAGCATACCAAATTGCGGTTCTCAATTATTAATCCGAGACCGTCTCTTTCTTGACGGCAACTTCTCAAGTAATAACAGAATCAGATCTTATTCTACGAATTATCGTTGCCGTGACAATTTATTCTTAAAGGAATAACAAAAAAGCTATACTTACTAGACTGCAGTGACGAAAAGTGGATTTCTGAATAGGATTTTTTAAAATTAAAACCTAGTATTTTGTGGGTGTCGGAGTTATCTAAGGTTAGCGATTTGCATGCTGAGTCACCTTCTACATTGCTAATATCAGGTATGTTTGACTTCCATTTTGTTAAGTTCATCCCTGCCTTTGAGAGCATTATTTTTAATTCACTTTGAACCCTTTTGCATGACTCTATTGTATTAAATCCAAATATAAAATCATCTATATAAAACCAGTTCTTCAGTTTTTCTGCTGCTATAGGATAAATATTATTATGTATTGTACTTATCTCTTCGAGGACTCGACAGGCAAGGTATGCTGAGCTGGCTTGTCCATGTGTTCAGCCTGAAGTGTTGGATTTCTCCCTGCGGATCGTCTCGCCACACTATTCTCTGGAAGTCTCGTTCTTCTTGATGTACATTTATGTTTCTATACATCTTTTCAATGTCAGCTGTCATTACAAAGCGATATTTCTTGAAATTCGTAAGCAATGTGAATAAGGTGTTCTGTATAATCGGGCCTTTCATCAAGTGATCATTCAGACTTGTTCCGTTTGAAGTTTTACAAGAAGCGTCAAACACGACACGAATCTTATTGCCCTTGAAAATTGCATGGTGGGGTAAATAAATGTAATTACTATCTAACCCTGGATCACAAGGAGACATGTGTCCTAACTGTTTGTATTCTGACATGAATTCCTTGTATTTTATATGCAATTCATGATTGTAATTTAGAATTAAAAATTCTCTATAATGAGTAATTGTTTTCAGAAACCTCCAAGGATGAATTAACTTCAGGGCTTCTCCTTTCAAGGAGCTCAACAAATAATGATATCGCTGTAGATTCGATAAAGAACTGTTACTACCTGCCAGTGACCGGAATGTGTCTTTGTAGTGTAACCAATCTTCGTAATTTCCGCTGAAACTTGGTATTTGGATTTGTGTGGAGTTTAATTTCTGAAACTGCCTGTGGCTTTACCTGCAATAGAGCTTTAGCCTTGGCTATGGTTGTAAAAAACAGTTGTTCAAAGTGGTCCCGGTATTCCACCTCTCTTTCATCCAATTCCTCAATCTCACATTGCAAAACCTCGAATTTCTCCAAATTACCTTCCATTCGGGAACTCGCTGTTATCCAAAAATGTGTGATCTGGCCCTTAACACGTTAAACGCCTTGGGGGTCACTGGTGACCTCATCTTTTCTGCATTATTGCACCGTGGGGGTCACCGGTGACCTCAGGCAAAAAATATACTTCTCATGGTTTTTGGCGCCAATGGTCGCGCTTCTCATTTATTTCGCGTATGGAAGTGACCGGCGTGGCGCTCGAGAGTTATCCCGTTCAGTGGGACACAGCTGCTCAGTAAATTTTGGAAAATAGGTACCAAATTTCAGAAAGTAATGAAAAATATTTTCAACACAGTTTTTTTGTTATAAATATGGAAACCTATGCGCAATTCATGTATAACTTATTTCGGGTACGTTTCACATCAATGTACATCGAATACCGAAAAAAAGTTTTTATGCAAATTTTCATATTTGATCCATTGGCGTTTAACGTACTTACTTAACTAGGCCGGGAAGGGGTACAGTGGACTTGATCTTCACTCTGAGACAGCTGCAAGAAAAAGCAATAGAACATAATACAGAACTTCATGTGGCCTTCATTGATTTGACAAAGGCGTTTGACACTATCAACCGCAATGCACTGTGGACGATCATGGAAAGACTGGGAATACCGCCTACATTCATCGCAGTTAGTAAGGCTATTCATACTGATAATAATGCACAGATACTTCACAATGGAAAGCTCACGGACTCCTTCCCTACCAATACAGGAGTCCGACAGGGCTGTGTGATGGCTCCAGTGCTTTTCAATACTTTCATTATCGCTCTCTCAATAATAGTGGATAGAAAACTGCACACAAGAGGTATTGAGTTTAGATATAGGCACGATGGCGGACTCTTCAACTTAAGTCGTCTGCGAGCTAAAACTAGTACAAGATTTATAACTGACATTCAGTATGCAGACGACTGCGCCCTCGTGTCTCATTCGATCGAAGATCTGCAAGATATCTTGAACGTGTATACTTGGACGTACTCATCCCTGGGACTGAAATTAAACACATCCAAAACTAAAATTCTCTCTGCTCCCCACAGCCAAGCACAATGTAGCCTTTCTGCAAATGGGCAACCTATAGAACAGGTAAATAAGTTCAATTATTTGGGTAGCGTTGTAAACGATGCATGCAACATAGATGATGAAATTCAAAATAGAATAAGAGCAGCCTCACATTCCTTCTGGAAGTTACGAAAAAGAGTCTTTGATAATAACAATCTCTCAACGAAGACCAAAACATCGGTATATAGAGCTGTTATAATGCCAACACTGATGTACGGCTGTGAAACTTGGGTACCCTACAGAAGACACATTAAGTCCTTAGAGAAACTGCAACAACGCCAACTAAGACAAATCCTGAAAATACGGTGGTTCCACAAGGTGTCGAACACAGAAGTTCTCAGAAGAGCAAATTGCTGTAGTGTTGGAATATTGCTATCGCAAAACACTATGCGCTGGTCAGGCCACGTCATCCGTATGCACGATAATAGGCTCCCAAAAAACATCCTATTCGGGGAGCTCGTGCACGGAAGAAGAAACCAGGGTGGCCAGCGTAAGCGATACAAAGATGTCCTTCACAACATCTTGAAGGACAGCAACATCCAGCACACCTGGGAACAAGATGCTGTGGACCGAGCCAAGTGGAGACGCGCTATCCGCGAATACCAGCCAAAGGATAGAGGACACCCTGGCCCACCCGGAGGAGAACATCCATGCTCCAAGTGTGGCAGGATATGCCTGTCTAGGATTGGCTTATTTAGCCACATGAGGTGGCATGACAGAACAGAGGCTGCACGGCGGGATCCACCGTGAAACTCCTGGGCTCACAATACTCGTTCTATCGAGTTGTTGGCATACTTACTTACCTTTAAATTATCAGCTTCGGAATCAGTCGACATTTTCTGTTGTCTCGGTGTGAAGGCCTGTTTGATTGCAATGTTTGTTTCCTCTTCTGATAACATAATTGAACATGTGGACCTTCAATAAATGCCAAAATAGATTATCGATATAAAGTGAGGTTAGAGTTACCTGTATAAATACAACAATTCTCACAATGATACTCAAAATCTATGTACAGAAATTCTCGAAAAACAGTTAATATTAGAAGATTACTAATTGAAAGTTGATTCTTGCATTGAATAGGAAAGAGAGGAAAACGATAGGAAAATATGATAAGTGACTCTCACGTGGCTTCGTGCTCATGAATCTTGAATTTCCGTATGAAGTCCATAATATGGAGAATAATTTAGAAAATTTTCGTATTATGACTAAATTATTCTCTGCTTATCTAAATTATTCTCTACTTGACTAAACTTGGGAACCGTGCTTTTAGTTATCTTCGCCCCCGCTAGACTATAATAACAAAATTTGTGTTCCCATCCCTTCATCCTGGATCCGCTGCAGAGTAGACAGAGAGGATTGACTGCCCTATCTGTAGACAAACTCCTCGCAACCGTCACATTCTTGCAATTTGTCAAAAATGATCTCCAATTTCTATTCATTCTCTCAACCAAACCATACTACTACAACTTTCTCACTATTACAAGCTTACTGTGTATTTTCCTTCTTTATATTTCTTTATTTCTATTTTATAATTTTTATTAATACTAATTACTAGTTTTAGTGTTATGTGATACTATGCAATGTAAAATATTTTTTGACAGACATTTTTTTTTAAAGATTATTACTTACTGCATATTTCCAAGAGATGTCTCTATATTTTAAGGTAGTACATTGTATTAACATTGTAATTTTATGTATCATTTAGTTATGTAATAATTTAAATATTTTGCTCATCAGATTTTATTACTTTTAATTATTTATTTTCATCCTAAATGTATTTTATTTCTACATTAATTGCCTTTAATTCTATTTAAAATGTCATTTTTTTGTCGTTATGGTGTTGAGTAAATTAGAAATTTTCATTCAGTAATTTAGTCGAGTTGTGAATAATTTAGTCAAGTTACTTTGTTCATTAATTAAATTATTATGTACTCTACTAGATTATTCCCCACATGACAAAATTATTCTCTACCTGTCTAAATTATTCTCTACTTGTCTAAATTATTCTCTACTCAACTAAATTAATGAATTGAATGAAAAAACCTAATTCGACAGAACCGTTTACGTAGAACAATTTATGTTTTCATATTTTTGTTTATTTATTTATATTTGTTAGTTGAAGTAATTTTTTCTATACATGCTACTACTTATTTTACTGATGTATTTTACATTTCGTAGCACTGGTTTTGTCATATTTGAAAGTATCTATAATTTTTTTCTGCATGCTGAATTACGATTGTATTTATGTATTGAAAAGCTCATTTTGATTTTGCATATAAGTTTAATAAAATCAGTATACAAAAATAGACAACATTTTAAACACAGCAACAAAAAAATATATATACTGCCGTCATAGAAAGAGCCTCAAATCCAGTAAAAAGTAGGTACAGGTAGTTTTGTAACAAAGCGTACACACACAATACATTTCCACTTCTGCTCCCTATGTGGAGCACGTGGTCGTCACCCAGTTTTTCCAGACTTCTCTGTCCTGGACCAACTCCGTTGCCTGTTCCCATGTCATTCCAGCCTGGCGCAGATCTGATGTGAACAGCCTCTGGATGGTCGTTGTAGGCCTGCCCTGACGTCTGATAACTTCAGGGCGATATTGGAGAGTACAATTTCGCTGAATTGTTTTTTTATAATTTATTTGCGCTTTCGGATCCGAGGATACCAGCATCCAGTTTAGTATGTCGCTGTTTGTGTCGATTTTAGATGTTTTTCTAAAGTGTTATTGTCACAACTTTTGATATTCCTTGTGCACCGTCTCCATAACATCTTATGACAGTTGACTGGGTCTTCCCACTTTTCTCCTTCCACCCGGGGGTCCAGTCATAATTATTTTAGGGACGCGTGTGTCCGGCATTCTCTCTACGTGCCCAGCCCATCTCAACCTGAGTAGTCTCATATGGGTTGAGATGCTAAGGGCCTAATAGATATCGTACACTTCTTTGTTGAGCTGGATGCACCACTTTTCCCCCTCTTTCACGGGTCCACATATTCTTCTTAACAGTTTCCTTTCAAACCCGCAAGAAATTATAGTAAGTATGTATATTAGAAAATTTTTCTATCAATCGTGAATCGATTCCGGTTATTTTTGAAACAAGCGTAGGATTTAAAAAAAAATTCTTGCCGTGCTTCCATCATTCCACCATCAGCCAGTGTTGATGGCTGATGATGAATGTGAGTTACAACGGATAGTATCCTGTGTGTACGAAAGCTGCGATATGAATGGTATGAAAATGAATGTAAATAAAACGAAAGTATTAGTGTTCGAAAGAGAGGAAATAAGGACAAATTGTGTGATAAAGGTTGGTAATGACTGTCTGGAGCAAGTGGATGAGTATGTATATCTGGGAAGTTTGTTTACTAGAGATGGACGCTGTGATGGAGACATTGAAAGAAGGAAGCTGGCCGGTACTAGGACGAATGGTGCGCTCGGTCCGATTGTTAGTAGTAGCAATGTGTCTATGAAAGGAAAAGTGCTAGTGCACAATGCTGTCTTGGTGCCGACCCTGATGTATGCTAGTGAGACGTGGACGTGGATGAAGAAGGATGAATCAGGGTTGAATGCAGTAGAAATGAGGTCATTAAGAAGAATGTGCGGGAAAACGCTGAGAGATAAGATAAGGAATGAGGTTATTAGGGAAATGAGTGACTGCAAGACTGGTGTAGTGACAAGAATGAAAGTAAACAAACTAAGATGGTTTGGGCATGTTGAGAGAATGAATGATGACAGGATGACAAAAAAGATATATCTGAATGAGCGAAGAGGGGTGAGAAAGCGCGGCCGTCCGAGACTGACCTGGTCCGATCATGTCGACCAGATCCTCAAGGATGGACGCGTTTTGAGTAAAAGGAATGGGAGAGCGTGTATGACTGCATGCATGAATGTGACGGAAGCTAGGAGTGTGTGTAAGGATAGGGCTGTCTGGCGCTCTGTCCTCTCTGCCTACCCTGCAAGGGATGTGGCGTGAGGGTATAGATAGATAGATAGATAGCTTCCATCATTACTGTTACCTCCGCCTTGCTTTGGCTGATCAACAACCATTTCCTTGTAAAACTCGATAGCTATTTTACCTTTTCTTTCTTTGCATCTTTTTTTTTTAATTTATGTGTTTCCTAGATACTTCTCCTGAAAGGATTCCTAGTAGTTCTTGATAACTCAATTTAGGGTACTGAGGTATGCTGGCTTTAAGATCAATGTACTTTCCAAATACGATCAGGAATTCGGCTGGCAGGTTCATGACGTCAAGAATTTCTTTGTCTATTTTCTCCTCAAATACTTCTCCTGAATGGATTCCTAGTAGTTCTTGATAACTCAATTTAGGGTACTGAGGTATGCTGGCTTTAAGATCAATGTACTTTCCAAATACGATCAGGAATTCGGCTGGCAGGTTCATGACGTCAAGAATTTCTTTGTCTATTTTCTCCTCAAATACTTCTCCTGAATGGATTCCCAGTAGTTCTTGATAACTCAATTTAGGGTACTGAGATATGCTGGCTTCAAGATCAAGGTACTTTCCAAATACGATCAGGAATTCGGCTGGCAGGTTCATGACGTCAAGAATTTCTTTATCTATTTTCTCCTCAAATACCTGAAAGGATTTCTAGTAGTTCTATCAAGTGTCATACCGATGTCCAAGATCTGTCCTATTTTTAGTACAACACATGTAGATTCTCCTTCTCATTTGTCCTCTCCACACCAAATACTTCAATGTCGTTAGACATGTTTGTTTGTTCGATCGCATCTAGACGCTGTTCTAGGTCCAGATTGCGTTTTTCTAAATGTATATTTTTGTTATTTAAATCTTCTATCTGTTTTCCTATCTTTTTTATTGTTTCTGATGATTGCTTTGTTAGTTCAAGGATCTCTTCATATTTTTCAGAATAGAATTGTAGGGAGGTACTTACCGCAATCAATTCGTTCTTCATTTCATGTAATATTTCCATCTTTTAATTAATTTCCTGAAGCACTTTGCTAATTTCTTAATCATTTGAACATGGTTCAGATTGCTCTGAATCACTTTTATCATCTTTCTTCAATTTCAACAATTTCCTTTCGATAACCATCTTACTTCTGTATGTAAGATTAGTCTTTCGAATTCTTCATCATTTTCTTTACACAGTTGATGGAATAATCTATCATTCAAGGGATGGGACTTAAAACGCCCCCCCAGAGCTACAAAATGCCCACCAAGGGGCGCTGGCGCCCCCGTTAAGAATCACTCTTCTAGATAGTCCTCACTTCTCGCTTGCCATTGCTGTATCTCCAATTTATATGCTTTATGGAGTAAATATTCGTAGCATCTGAGATGTGCGTGTAAAATGGAATTGCCATATTTTCATTACAAACTCTGTTTTTTAATTTTTCTAGATCATTTAAATATTTTGGAGTGGCCTTACATATGTTACATGCTTGTGAACTTAAAGTATCCATCAATATATTTATCGTCTTTCCATCTAACATCCTAAATAACGTTAAAACTAATAGAGTTTTTACTATGAGAGGAAAATTTCAAAAACATTGTCCTCAACTGTCAAAATTCTACATACGATTTGACAGTTTGTGAGCACCAGTTTACTTACACTACTAGCATTGAGTACACCGTCTAGGCACTATATAATGTCTTTGTTTAGCGTAGAGAGAGCCTCGTTGGTCCTCTTCACAAAGTTGTTGAAATCATTTGTCAACACCTCCATTTCGGATGTGAATGGCCGCATGCTCTCCAATTTAGCGCAGAAATTTGACATCACGCCTCCTCCATCTGTTTGATTTGATTTTGTAGAGCCATAGTGCGAAATATTACGTACATACATCTTCCCCTTCTATCATTGTTTGGGTAGGGGGCTCAAAGCATCTGTGTATCTTTGCCAGAGGTCCCTGTCACTTGCAGTTTCCAGTACCTCTGGCCCTCTAACCGCATTCTCTTCTCGCCAAATAGGTATTATGTATTTCCTCAAATTATTTTCGCGGATAAAATTATTCCATGTACGATCATAGACGAAGTGAAGATATAGAGAGTACCTCTCTCTTATCCTTTCATTGTCTTTGTATAACGTGAAAGATTATACCACTTTACGGTTTTTTTAACCTTGTCCACGACGCCCATATTTTTATTGTATTCTACTATACATTTGGGCATTGTTTTAGGCTCACCCGTTGACCTGTCAATTTTAAGCGTGGGAACGAAAGATTCGTCGTGAAGAGTTTCCCTTCTGTCGTGCCTTTTATCGGCTGGAAGGGCCCCTCTATTTTGACCGCTGAATTCCCCTTTTCTGTTGATGACAGTTGCATTTTCCCTTCTAGCCATCTCAGTGAGCAACCTTACTTTAGTGGTAATCTCTTCTTTCTCGGCGCTCTTGAGACTCCCCGAGCCGTTGATTAGTATTAGAATCTCCTCCTCCAATGCCTCGGGTGAATTCTGTTTCGTGACAGATATTTCTTCCACTGTCTTTAGGGCTGGCGAGGAGTCCCTGGGCAAAGTTGCATTTGTAGCTGGAAGTTTTCTTTGTGTCGGTTTCATATTATTATATAAGCTGTTGCCAATGTAGTGAATATATACTTGAAGATTCTATGTTTTTAAAACTATCTGTAGAAAAATGTCCGTAGTATGGGTGACTTGCAACAACACTATTGATTTTATAATTTTACTTTTAAAGAATTTAATGTAGTTAAAATTGGAATTCCTTATAGCAGAACTGAAGCACTATTGCCCAATCCCACCAACCTAATTCCATACGAAATGCTACACGCAACTCACCTAGCCTGGGCGGAGATATTTGGGCACCTAACGTAGGTGAGTTGCGTGTTGCATTTCATATGGAATTAGGCTGTGGTGGTGCTGCAAGCGTTCATTCCTTATTCAATAAATAGAATATTATCTCTGTTTTTGTATGAAAATTTCTTAGGGCTCTCCTTCCTAGGTAAAAGTTGGTGGGATTGGGCATACATATATCTAATAATTCTTTTCTTATATATTTGCTTAAATTTAAACACTCACAAAAGGCACTTTTATGTTTCTTTAATTGGATCAAAAACAAAAACAAACCGATCAAAGTGACAGTTGTATGACAGATGGCTCATTTGTTTCCTATTTGATCTAAGAGTTTCAGTGCAGGTGCAAAAAGGTTGAGGACTCATCTACCAATTGTCACGCCACAGAGTGTGCCCTTTTTTAAAATACTGGTCACTTTTAACACACTGAAATAATCATATTTTAACAATATAAGTATATTTAAGTATATTCTAACACCCATGACACCTTCGTATGTTATGTTCGCCTTGAAAAGAAAAACTGGTTCCATGTCAAAATCTCAAGTGACAAAAACGCACATGTCAAAATGGGTAACCTACTATTGACAGAATCGCAACTCAACACCGGAAAATCTGATGCCGTTGTTTTTTTTTTGTTTTTGTGTTTAAAAAAAACAACCTAACGAACCTAACCCAACAATATTGAAATTGGCGGCAACAGGTTTTCCGGCGATGAGTTGCGATTCTGTCAATAGTAGGTTACCCTTTTGACAGTTGAGATTTTGTCATTTGAGTTTCTGTCTGGTTACCAGAAAAACTGTGTTTTTAGTTAAAAATCTTTACTGCACGTACAGGTATTTTCAGCATTTACTACGACAATACGCTCTAACTGTCGGAACCCCTGTGACCCTTTTTTAGTTTAGATGACGTATTGTACTGTACCTAGTTGAAGTTCTTTCTTATGACGGTAATGTAAAATATTACGCAATACAATTATTGCATCGTGATTAAAAACAACACAAAAACCCATAATTTATTTATTTATAATTAAAACAAAAACAATACAAAATGTATAAAAAAAAACATATATTATTCCTAATCATTGTAAATCACATAATTTGATCATTTTGTAAAATATATTCATCTTACAAAAATAATTACATATTAATAAATTATTATTTTATCACAACCATTTGTATTTGAAATGCGTTTTTTTATTATTATTTTAATAAATAAATAAATAAATATTGAAAGGGATGATTCTCATACTTTATATTACTATGCATTATTAAATAATATTTGTATTGTAAATTTACTTTGTTAATAAATAAGCAACATAATGGATATAAAAAAATATTTCTTTTCATTTTGAACCACCCTGTGTTTTCACAATCTCAAGAGTAATTATAGTATAGAGATGATAGGGTTGAGCCCTGCATGATTAAGCTTGTGCTATCTCCCTTTAACTGCTGCTAAAAATACTATGAGAAAGAGACAATAAGTTTCTAATTGTCCTCTGTCCCAGTAAATTTGAGGAAGAGCAAAGGAGTGGGAGGAGGAATATGCCATTATTATGTTGCCGCCACTTTGCCACTAGGTTGCCAACCTAACAATTAGAATGTATGGAATTCCTAGCAATTGCTGTGGCACTAGCGGCAACTTCAGTCTCTGCCTTTTTCATAGCCAAATGTGTCTCTACCACTTTTCATACAAAAAATGTGTGGGAAAGTGTGGGACATTTTGAACACCTGTCGACCAGTCTATCCTATACTTAGTCTGGGAACGAACGAAGACATAGAACGATTAGTCCAATATGGCAAAACACCGCAACTAAAAAGGCACTGTCTTTGGCAGCCGCAAAGAATGGAGCTCCCGATCTCATCGCCCGCAAATTGTGAAGTACGCTCCGTGATTAGATTTTTGTGTGCCAAACGCCATTCGGCGATAGAAATTCATTCTCAACTGACAGAAGTGTATGTAGGCCGGTGCCATATTGTTCATATAGGCCATGCCCAACTGATATTTGACGACGATGACCCCATGAAAATGTATGGGAAATAATATTCCGTAATTCAAGTGTTTGTCACCGAGACAAGGTGTTTGTCACCGATACAAGATGACGTCACCAATCATGTTGGTGATGGAATTCGAGGATGTAGGCTTGTTCACTATCGCTGGCTTCGATTCAAACATGAATTTGAGATGTCTTTCTCTTAAATTTCTCCAGATTTGATTTAATATTGCATGCTAGTGAGTTGGTCCATCATCTTGTGTATGAAAGGCACTTGTTCCACTTGGTGTTGTGCCACGCTTCGAGTGAAGAGGACAGGACAGTCTACGGAGACACATTCTATATTTCTACTGCGACCACAGCATGACTGACATATCTGCAAATAAATCACTACTGTTATTTGTGTATGACTAGCTGTAACTCTGTCAGAAATGACGGACTTCTTATGACAAGTAAACCTGAGCCTGTATTAAATAGAAAAAAACTTTAATCTCAATGTTTTCGACCGTTGGTGAAGTCGATGAAGTCCATTTTTAAGGAAAAAATGAAAACCAAATATTTTGATTAGAATCCACAAAAAAATGACGAGATTTCACGACTAGCATTCGAGGATTTGCACCCTCATCAGGCGATTGTGAATAATTATAACTAATACAGTTTTTAACTATGAAAACAAAATTTTGAAAATGTTGCCCACGAAATGTCAAAATTCTCCATACGATTTGACAGTTTGTGGGCACCAGTTTACTTCACTACTAGCATTGAGTACGCCATCTAGGTAAATGATTGTATTCCTATCAGTGAATTGCATAATTATAAAAAAAATGTTCGAGCTTACTTTTTTTAACAACAGATGTCTTCGTTCCCACGAGTTGACTCTCTTATGCAACAATACCATTGTCCTCTGTGGCTGCCTCATGCAGTCGTCGCACAGGCCCTGAGTAGTAAGGGTCTCACAGCCGGGACAGTTGATCTTCGCAAAATACTGAGAGATTGTACTCTTTTTACCTTCGCTCTCTTTGCCGTGTTCGTCCAGTAGAGGATACAGCTGGAATTGCTTCCTCGGAAGTTCGGCGAACCTAGAAAATGTGACAAATTATTAAATTTAATACTTCCTTATAACCATTCTGGTCGCAATTCGGTCACAGTTTCCACACCGCACACAAAGTGTGGTAACGGCGACCGGATTGCGGCCAGAATGGTCACATGAGATAAACACACACCCCTGTACATCTGGTTTCCAAGTATACTCTAAAAAACTTTCAACTCTATTTTTCACCCCCTTAGGGGCGAAATTTCAAAAAATTCCTTCTTGGTGGAAAGTTTTGATTTTAAACCTATCCATCTATAAAATTTCAGTTCTCTAGGATTAGCCGTTTGGGCTCTGCGTTGATAAGTCAGACAGTCAGTCAGCCAGTCATGCACTTTGGTATATAAGTAAAGACTAGTACCATTGGTTGACATCAGCTCCCAGTAGTGTGAGACATCTATTGAGCGGAGGTATAATCTGCCTGGAGATGTAGTAGGAGTAGTGGAGATGGAGGGAGGGGGAGTTGAGCAGGGTGAGGGGGGGACGAGCCAGGCGCATGAGCGGTTCACCCGGGGCTCCACACACCATCACGTAAGCCACTCGCTCACTCTCACGAGGCTCACTGCGAGGGTCCACGTTCTTCAATTGTCTGAAACAAAACATATATACATTTTAATTCAAATCAAATATCTGTTCGCTCTGGCACTTGTTTCCTGTAGAATGACAAAGTTTCACTCTTAAAGTAGAACAAAAACACTTTTTGGTAGTAGAATATTAAAAAATAGTGTGTCTAGATGTTTTACAACAGATGTTGGCAACTAATCACGAGATAAATCTTGCGGCAATTATATTTTAATAGGACTTTAATAGCTTTTGGGGCTTCAGTGTGAAAATTTTGAGTACCAAACCCTAAAAAACTGACAATTTTTCAAAATTCAAAACCTCCAATATCTGTTGACAGAACAGTTTCCATCCAATGCAAAGAATGTCAATAGGACCTATCTCAGTTCTACATTGATTTTGCAATGAATTTGTTTCCATTTACCTGGCAATTTCCAGGGCAGGTACAGCTGCCCCAGCCTTGTAACTATTCATCCCCCGAAACTCCTTGGCAAATATAAAGTCTTTGATATTACATCTCCCTTCTAGAATCTTCTGGAACTCTCTGCATATGTACGACTTCACACGACTCATGTCCAAAGTCTCAAATAGAATGCGAAGGGTTTTCTCCAGAATCTGAAATCATAAACCAATTACATGAGGCATGGACTTGGTTAAAAAAGGACTAGGACGGAATTTGATTTATTTATGCTTTTCTATTCTATTCTACCCCTTCACGCCGCATACCCTTGCGGGGTAGGCAGAGAGAACAGATCGCCAGAGTATCCTATCCTTACATACACTTCGTGCTTCCGTCACATTTATGCATTTTGTCTACGATTCCCTTTACTCAGAACATGTCTAGCCATGTGGTTCTTAGACGGCTACAGTCTCAACACCTTTTGTTTCTCCCAGTTATATTTTCTTTCTTCTCCTTTCATCGTTCATTCTCTCTACATGTCTCAACTATCTCACATTCAAGCAATTTGTCTACGATTCCTTTTACTCAAAACATGGTTTCTCCCAGTTATATTTTCTTTGTTATCCTTTCATCGTTCATTCTCTCTACATGTCTCAACTATCTCAACTTGTTCACTTTCATGTTTGTACCTTAGCTGTTGCCGGACATCCGTCCCTCCTGACAGTCTCAATCCCCTTAGCATCATACACTGGGGTCTTCTGATCCTTGCTCTCGTACATGTAGCCCACGTAACGCTTCTTAGTCTGCAGGATACACGGCTGATACACCTACACAACAATAGTACAATAATCATATTAAAATATGGCAAAACGCCTGGTTCCGATATTGGTGTGTAATAATGAGGCATGGACATGGCTGAAGAAGGTCGAATCAGGTACTTATAAATGCTGTCGAGATGAGATTGTCAAGGATTGTCAATGAGTGGAAAAACGTTGAGAGATTTTGAGATAAAAAGTGAATAAATTGGTTTGAGAGAGAGTGATCGATGACAAGATGATTAAAAGTAAAATTAGCACATGGTTTTCGCAGTTGGTTGGGGCGGCAGTCTCTCAAGCAGGAGGTGCCGGGTTCAAACCCCGGCGCTGGCGATGTATTCCACACTTTGCGATACAGGCTTTTAGCCTAGCGCAAGGTGTGCAGGGAAGTATTTGTGTTTGTATATGCAAGCCCAGATCCTTTTATAAAAAAATGGCAAACATGAGTGAAAGAAGAGGTGTAGGGAAGAACAGCTGTCTAAGAATCACTTGACTCAATCATGTCGACCAGATTCTCAGGGATTAAAATGAATTGCAGAGTATGTGACGAGACAGAAGTGTGTAAGAATAGAGATGTCTGGTGCTCTGTTCTCTATACCTTTTCAAGTTTGAGTTTGACAGGTGTGGGGTTGTCGCTTGTGACCGCTTCTGCTATCTCAGCTCCTATATCAAAGGCTTCTGATCTGTTCCTGCCGGGGACCATGACGAATATGGAATCTGTATCACCATACACCACCTACAGACAATCACATAATTTACATCATGATGTTGATTACATTGTAATAAATATATTAACTGTAAACTTTTAAAGGCCATGGGGCCGTTGATGAATGAATGAGTAAGTATTTCAGTCAGATATTATCAAATTACGCTCAGGGCAGACAGACAGATTTTTTGAAAATAAAAATCACACGTTGTCCACAAAAGCAATGCGTACCTACATCCATCAAAATTTAGTGATGTCGAAATAAAAATGTATCCCAATTTACTTAAATGAGTTTTTAAATAAAGATTCATTGAAGATAATAAATTTGACTTCTTCTTCTTCTCAGTCAGTCCCTCGGTTACGAGGATCGTGACCGTGTTTTGGTTCTACAAGTGTTTTTAATTGTAAAATAAACAGTGTCAGAGTGGATTTATGTGCGAATTTATATTTGTTTGTAAGGAAATGTGAATTAAGTGTAACTAAACAATTTTTTTTAAGATGTCCCCGAACGGTTTTTGATATAAAATGACTGATTTCGTCGAGAAGAATGTGTAGGATAGATAGAGAATTTCATTTGATTATGCCCTACCCTAGCGTTCCACTTGGGAGTCTCCTCAACTAGTCTGATGGCCCTCTCCAAGGTCTCCCTTCCCTTAGAGACGACACTGTCTCCCACCTCCATGCAGGGCATCCGCCCACTGAAATTGGCCGCAGTGTAGCCGTATGTTACGTTGGCTATTAACTTCAAGCCTGCAAATATAAACAGACTATTTCTGAACAAATTTTTATTATATTTGGTTGAGATAACTACTTGTTATTTCAACTACGACATGTAGAAAATCCAATGTTTCTCACAAAATTCAAATTGTGATATTCAAAAAAAAGCAAGCTTCATTTATCAAAAAGCCACAATCAGTCATCAACAAACAACAATCAATCATCAACAAGCAACCATTAGTTATCAACAAGCAACAATCAATGATCAACAAGTCACAATCAGTTATCAACACACAACAATCAGTTAACAACAAGCAACAATCAGTTATCAATAAGCCACAATCAGTTATCAACAACCAAGAATCAGTCATCAACAAACAACAATCAATTGAGGCACCATTCATATTACCATAATGAACTTAACTATATTTGACAAGTGAAATATTTATATCCTTAAAGTGTACACTTAATGAAATAAAAATTTATTATTATTATTATTATCCTAATTATCAACAAGCAACAATCAATGATCAACAAGCCACACTCAGTTATCAACAAGCAATACTCGTTTATCAACAAGCAACACTCGTTTATCAACAAGCAACAATCAGTCATCAACAAGCAACAATCAATGATCAACAAACAACAATAAATTATCAACAAGCAACAATCAGTTATCGACATGCAATAATCAGCTATCAACGAGCAATACTCATTTATCAACAACCAACAATCAGTTATCAACAAACAATAAACAATTATCAACTAACAACAGTCAATTATCAACAAGCAACAGTCAATTATCAACAAGCAACACTCGGTTATCAACATGCAACAATCAATTATCATCCACCAACAATCAGTTATCAACATTATGTCAGTTATTATTATCAGTTATGAACAAGCCACAATCAATTATCAAACATTAAAATCTTTTGAGAGAAACTTACCGAGTTGTCTTGAATGCAGCACCTTCTGTAACGTCTTATCTTCCTTGTGTTTCTTCATCGCCTTCTTCACCATGAGCCTCGTCCTTAATATATCTTGCAGCATGGTAGGCAATACGCCACAACGTACGTCCTTCTTCACAAAACCAACTCCGCACGGCGACCAGTTGATTAAGTCCTTTTTGTTCAGTCTCTCCAGCATTTTGGGTGAGACTTTCAACTGAGTGCAGCCAAACTCAAATGGGCCATCTCTCCCCATATTGGTGACCCTCCCAAGGCAAGTGGAGAAGCAATAGTTGTAGGCTATCATCATGGATGGGTACAGACTCTGGAAGTCCAGCACAATGACGGGATCATTGTAAAACCTGGATTCTGGAAATACACAACACACAGTTGATCTTTTTAGAGTTGGAAATGACTTTTAAACGAAAATCTCACATTAGTGCTAACGAGCCTGACGTGAATATATCTGAAGAACTTTTTTGCTGGTTTGTTTCGTATTCATTACATTTTCGGTGTAATGACCAGTGGTGGATTAAGACGTCTGGCGGCCCTAAGCAAAACAGATTTTGGGGTCCACACCCTAACATAACCCCACATAAACGTACCAGAAAAAAAAGGGAATAGCGCCCCAGACAAATTTTTTTTGGAGAAGCAGTCTGACCTAATTTGGGGACCCCCAAATCTCGAGGGCCCTACGCAGTTGCGTACCATAAATAGTAAACTGAAAATTGCACACATAAATCATAAACTTTTGGAATCTATTATTATTTCTCCGAACGGATCTTACCAGGTTCCATAACTAATGGGATGCACTCAGGAGCCTTCATGGCCGCCCTCTGCTGTATGCTGGGGGACACCAGCACATAGTTGCGAGGCCGCGTCATCCGAATCATCATGGATTCCACACGAAACTGGGAACCACGAGACAGCACTTCGTACCACTGTATTCCAAACAATCGTGCCAGCTCTGAAGTTCTGCCTGAAAAATAAGATGAAAACATTACAGCATCTACAATCTACATTCACATAATGAAACGTTATGCAAACTCCCTTGGGGAGGAAGCAGGTAGGGTGTTCCGATGCTTACGAGTCGGCTTAAGTGATCACTATCTCAGATCGTAAAATAAGACATTTTTTTAGTAGTTTTCTCAGCAGATATACAGCAAAGGATGGACTTTCCATCAGGCTTACGACTGATCATCGGCTGGCTTAATGTGATCACTTTACACTTAAGTAACATTCACCTATTCCAGTCCATCCATCCGCCGCGGATAGACTGAAATTGGCGAATGTTACTTAAGTGTAAAGTGATCACATTAAGCCAGCCGACGATCAGTCATAAGCCTAATGGAATGTCCATCCTCTGCTGTATATCTGTTGAGATAACTAATTGACATGTATGGAACTTACCAACAAGATCCAAATGGTGAAGAATGTTGACAATACCGACGACCCTCGTGAAAAAATACTCCAAAGACAAGGACCTGAGTAAACCGGACGGATGACTCCACCAGAAGTATAAAGTTTTATATGAAAACTTCGGCACTCGTTCATGCATGATATGATACATGATGTTCTCGAAGCTGTAACTGGTTAAAGCGACTTCGTGACGCATCAGTCTCCACACATCCAACATAATCCTCCCGGTCAATTTCACTTCCTTATTCACGACCTCCTCAGAATTCTTTTTCCAATTGGCGTTCCGTTCTTGGGGCACTCTCGATAATTCCGAAGACATGTTTACGTCTAAAATGTAACCTCGCTGCACGAAATAACCCCAGGAAAACATTTCCACTTCGTAACCGCACAAAATATCCGGATCGCATTTATAAATCATGTTTAACGTTTCTTGAAATAACGCACGTTCATCATCGACTATTTTAATGCGATGTTTTTTGTTCAGTCCTTCGAAGTACGAGAACGATGTCTCGTTGTGTTCCGCTTTGAATGTGTCGTCTTTTGTGAATATAACCCCACTTTCCTGTCGCGGTGTCGAATGATCGTTTGGACAGTCGTTGGTGATGCAGTAGAAGACTGCGAGGATGGGGTCTTTTTCCGGATCGGGGATCAAATCTCCTCTCGTAGACGTTAAGATTTCTAACACAAATATTGTTAGGAATTCGTGCTGAAACAAAACAGATGTATGATACAATATGTACGACAATATATTTTTTAAAACCAAATGCCGTATGACAAGTAGTTATCTCAACAGATGAACTCCAATATACATACATAATGTTTCTATAATCAGAAAAACTAATCTAGTATTGCAAATTATGTTTTACCTCATGTACTGCCAAAGCGTTCTGATAATTTTCACCAGAAAATTTGAATCCCATCGTATTGTTCGCTGTATTCGATAAATTTGGCTTATTTTGATCCTGAAATAATAAAAAAACATAGAACCAGGCACAGAATATGAACAACTATACAACTGATCTGCTAAAAAAACAACAAGATGGTTTGGGCATGTTGAGAGAATGAAGGATGACAAAAAAGATATATTTGAGTGAGTGAAGAGGGGTGAGGAAGCGTGGCCGCCCGAGACTAACCTGATCCGATCATGTCGACCAGATCCTCAAGGATGGACGCACTTTGAGTAAAAGAAATCGGAGAGCGTGTATGACAAATTGCATGAATGTGACGGAGGCTTGGAGTGTCTGTAAGGATAGGGGTATCTGTAAGAATAGGGCTGTCTGGCGCTCTGTCCTCTCCCTACCCTGCAAGGCACGCGGCGTGAGGGTATAGATAGATAGATAGAAAAAACAACTTACGTTTTCAATGAGGGTTGATTTTTCAGCTTCCAATTTAGTAACACCATCCGATTCAAGAGAACTGTCTTCGACATCCGGTGAATTGACGTCTTGTCCGCATGGAAGCAATTCGCTGGAATCGCTGGAACCTTGAGACGACGGGAGAGGCGAAAAAGCCGCCTCGATACTCTTACGAACATTCTGTGACAACGAAAGACGCAAGGATCTGGGACGGACTTTTCTCACACCCTTATTCGTAAATTTTCTTTTCTTTATCGTCGACTTGATTGACGGAGTATCTTTTTTATCTGACACCACAGGGGAATAGCTAACGGAATCAGGAGTGCAAGGCGAAAACGGGGATAAGCTTATCATATCCATTTGGCTCCCGTTCATATCTTGCCCTGGACTCGACGGTATGCAATACACAATTTTTTCAGGTACGAAAACTTTGTTTTCTTCTTGATTTTCTTTCACCTTCATTTCATTATTCTTAAGCCATTCGATGACGCTTTCTCGAGACGGCGGCAACACTGCCGGAGTCAGTACGCATCTTCTATTGGTCGCCAAGAACGATTTTAAATCTTTGATTTCGCAAGCTTGCGATATGCTATTCTTCATAAACAATTCCTCCCTCCATTTCTCGATGCTTTTCACGCCTTCGACCGTAGTTTCAAACGGTTTCAAATCTGCCAACGTATTACTCTTAAGTTTCAATATAATCTGTCCCACTTCTATTTGATGTCCGACATCTTTATAATCGGAATAAAATGGCTGTTCATTTAAATGTCTCGGTATTTCATATTCATTTAACGTCGAAATCACCTGATCGCGTGAAGGGGGACTCATTATAGGCGTCAAAACTATCCTTCTACCGGTTTTCGAACACAAAGGTTTATTGCTGATTGCACTATTTAAAAATTTGTTCGTTTCTGGTTCTAAATCGCTATTCTCCGGTGACGTATCGTAATGTAAAACAATATTCTTGGATTCGTCGACATTTTCGTTCATTTCAACATTTTCAACCACAGTTCTGTCAAGATATATCGTCGTATCGTAGAAACTTATAATACCTAAATCGTTCTTTTGATTCAGAGTATTGTTTAACCTCGTACAACTTTCATTTAAATATGCAGGCGTATTATGTAAGCTTATCGTACTACCACTCGAACTAACCATACCTTCGTTCGACGTTAACGAATTCTTAATACCTGGACTGCTTAAATCCGAATCGTAAACGATTTTATCTTTCAAAGTCGATGAACCGGGCTGAGGAACGTAATTATTTTGTCTGTCGTATTGCGATGACGTTAAATTGTTATTCTTTTGGTTATCTTTCTTCGGCGTAACCAAATCCATCAACAAAGGCTCAGTCTCTTTCAATCGTTCAAACGACTCATCAGAAGACGTATCGTCGATTACATCTTTGACATAAGTTGGATGTACACCCTTAAAGCTAAAATCACAGACGTCCGTCAAACTTGACGAATTATTACTTTGAACGGTGCTTGGAGTGACCGGCTCCTCTTTGGTGAATACAATAGGGTCTTCACTTCGAATTATTCTTAATTTGGGTGATGCTGAATTGCTGTTTTTCTTGGGAGAACGTTTTTCTCGAAACGGCGGCGAATCTTGAAATAATTTCAACGAACTTAATCTCTTACGAAGTCTTATAGGTGACTTTTTAGGACTAGTTAGGGTGCATTGAAACTCATTTTGAAACGCCTCGATTTTCTTTTGAATGCTCGTACATTTAGGAGACATTGTGTTTGTTTTCGCCGGCGTTTTGACTTTTTGCGGAGAGGTTTGAACGGTTGTAGATTTAACGTTTCTAGTACTACGTCGCACCGGTTTTGAAAGGCCAACTTTCAATTTTCTTTTAAAGCGTTTGTGGTCATCGGGTGGAGGATCTAAAATTAAAAAAAAATTATAACCAAAGTAATATGGATGCTACAATCTGTCCAGAAGGAGATGGTTTTCGATGAGGGACTACATGTAGCTTTTTGGCAGCCACTTGTGGAATTTCAATAGAAATATCATTGTTACCAGCAAACAAAATTGTAGTTCCAAATTAATTCGAGACCATGTCTTTCTTGACTGACTGTTTGTTATCAGATTATTACAATTAATAGAACATGGATAACATTCAAAACTAAAAAAAAAAGAAAACAGCAGTATAGAGAGGGGGTGACTATTTAGCACGAATAAATATGAGGACCTAACTATGTTCCATACTGATTATATGCACACACCATCTAGATGTAGTCGGTAGTGTAAAGCATTTGACTGTTAGTCCAGTGGGTGCAGGTTCGATCCCCGATGCCGACTCTAATCCACGACACAAGCTTTTCAAGGTTACTGTGAAGTGTACAGAGATGTATTTGAGTTTATCGAAATAGAATTCTAAAAAAAATATTTTAAATAAATATTGCCTATGGACAAAAATAAAGTAGGGATGATGGGTGAAATATTTTGATTTGCAAACTCTTTGATATAATAACATATAGGTTCCTAACTGTATGATTGTACGCAATAAGTCTCTTACCATCCCATGCACCATCCAACTGTGAAATGTTCTGCACATTATCCCAGAATGTATCATTCCATACAGAGGATGATTCCGTACTACATTTACTCTCACCAGAACTGAAAACATAATATCAAGTTGAGAGGTTGAATAATAGATTATTGAAGATATACATACGAGTGAAAGAAGAGGTATAAGGAAGTAGGACCGTCCAAGAGAGAGCTGCAATGATCATCCACTGTTCGTCCACGAACCACTTGGCTTGACCATGTCGACCAGAGTCTCAAAGACGGACATGTTTAGAGTAAAAGAGTGTGAACGATAAATTGCGTGAATGTGACAGAAGCAAAAAGTGTGTGTACGGATAGGGAAGTCTAGCGCTCTATTCTCTTGGCCTACTCTGCAAAGGATGATGAGTGAGGGGATAGAATAGAATAGAAAAATACGCACCACATTTCTTCTAAATGGTCACCAGATGGCACATTGTCAGCTACGAGCGTAGTATCTTGTTTAGACACTTCTACCACTTGGTCCGCATCTTGAGCTCTGATCTCATCATTATCCTCGCAATCTGCATCCGGAGGTTGTGATCCCAGGATGCTGTCGTTCTCTACTCCGTAATCCATATCCTTCAACAGCTCCATGAACTCCAAATCCTCCCTGTCCACTGCAAACAAAAATTATTCCTTTAAAGAAAATTAGACGCCGGACAAAAGTTGCCGATGTGATGGATCGCATTGCCAAATTAAAATGCCAATGGGCAGGTCATCTTGCTAGACAGGCAGTGGACAGATGGGCACCCAGAGTCCTAAAATGGAGACCGTGAGACATGAAAAGAGGAATAGGCTGACGTCAGAAAAGATAGGTTGATCATATTGTCCCCATCGCTGGTAGTGGGTGGATCAAAAAAGCCCAAAAAAGAGATGATGGAAAGTGTTTATAAGGATAGGGCAGTCTGGCGCTCAGTCCTCTCTGTCTACCATGCAAGGAGATAGAAAAATGGACAGTATTGAGACTTAAAGATTAAAAAAAATACGATACTAACAGACAACTTGAGACAAATGTTGGTTCTGTGTGCATTGTATGACGACAGACTCATCCACGAAAAAGTTGTCATCGTCAGAATTTCCCGTTGCATCAGACATTCTTGTAACTGTAGACGGATGGTGAAGCATGACATTAGTCGCATTCGTAATTTGACTGTCGGACGGTGTCTCGGCCGGATAAACCATTTTTGATATGACATTGTGATGTTTTTCACTGCTGTTTTGTGGAGATTTTTCTGAAGGCGACGCAGAACTAATCGACGTATCGTTCAGAATTGAAAGAGTTAAATTTGTTTCCGAATTCTCGTTTGCGTCAGAATTTAACGCCAATTTAACAATTAACCTCTTTGCGTGATGTAAATGAGAATCCGTCACGGGAACGTTAGTTCTGACTTGCGATTGCGTGGGAATCAACGTTTCCGACATATCAAGATTCTTTCGTCTCGCCTTTTCGTCTTCCCACAACGCTTCCAATCCGGGATTCGCCCCCAAATTTCCGTTTATCACGTCTCTACGATTCAATATATCCTGCGCGAGACAATCAACTTCGTATTCGCAGCGACTAGTATACTTAATCGTATCGGGAAGATACAAGTTTTCGTTCTCGAGTGACGTAATTTGAGATGGATTCTTCCCTTCCATGTTTTTTCTTCTGAATTTAACGCATTGCATATTGACGTAGCTCATTCCGTACAAATTGAAATCCAGAAAGAATTGCATCGTGAAATTGATATGAGCTTCGTGCGGCTGGTATGACAGACCGAGAATAGCGCCATTTTGTAATAAATCGGCAACTCGCTTCACAAACACGGGATTGTAGAAGAATATTTTGTAGAACTGATGAGGTTTCGTGTGGAATCCGTAAAAAGGTCTGAAAGAAAAATAGAATTATTTATTAAAAATGTGTTATTAGATTTGTCATAATTTTATCGCATGAATCCTGGATTAACATGTATGTAGCAAATTGTTATACTTGTTATCCTGTCTATACCCTCACGACACGTCCCTTGCAGGGTAGGCAGAAAGGACAGAGCGCCAGATTTCCCTACATGGAGCTCTTGTGTTCTGCTCTCTCTGCCTACCCCACAAGGGATGCAGTGTGAGAGGATAGATAGCATGTAAAATAAAACATATCCTTACATTCCTTGTACGAGAGTAACTTTGTATACATGTTGTGTATTGGAGTAAGCTTGCTTCAGAGATATGTTCAATGCTTTGTCTATGCTGTTGGCTATCTGGAACAACACAAATAATAAGTAGGTATCAGTGACGAAGGGTGGATTTCTGCAGA
This sequence comes from Ceraclea dissimilis, assembly GCA_963576895.1. Lineage (NCBI taxonomy): Eukaryota > Metazoa > Arthropoda > Insecta > Trichoptera > Leptoceridae > Ceraclea > Ceraclea dissimilis. The sequence continues at coordinate 16,802,496 of OY756370.1, forward strand.
AGGGAAGCCGGGGCTAACATTTCTTCATATTAGACACTATTATATACCTGTCATTTTATCCAAAAGGTAACTCGATGGGAGTCGTGTTCTTAGGTAGCTTCATGCCTGGTAGGTAGTGATATCAACAGATATATAGCGAAGGATGGACTTTCAATCAGGCTCATGACTGGTCGTCGGCTGGTTTAATGTAATCACTTTACACTCAAGAAACATTCACCAATTTCAGTTCATCCATCTGTCACAGCCAGGAATCGAACCCAGACCTCCAACCTGATACACCGATATTCTACCACTATGCTATGAAGGCTGATAGCTGATGCGATCAGTCACAAGCTTGATGGAAAGTCCATCCTTTGCTGTATATCTGTTGAGATAAGTTGTTATTCAACTACGTCATCTGATGTTCTGATAATCTCATGTTCTCACAAAGTACATAAATTCAAAAATAATACAAATAAAATTATTTGTACCTGATAAGCAACCTTGGGCTCCGGTTTAGGATCATCGCAAGGAATGTATAAATAGGGAAACACTCCGTGAATGTGGACGCAAGTCTTATTTCCCTGTGGAGTCGCCCCAAAAACCCTCAACACTGGTAGCTGTTTCACCTCGCATCCGCGAAACTCTGAAAAAGCCACATCTAAATGTGGCAATGGCGCTGATAGATAGTAATCAGCGGTGACTATACGAACTGAGAATGGATTGTTCTCAGAGATATCTGCAAATGAAGAAAACAAGTCATTTAAAAAAGGTTTAAGGTTAAAAAATAACTTATAAGTAAAAGCATGCCAATCGTGGCAATGGACACCTAAGAAAATGAAATATAAAGGATGAAAACAATTATAAATACTGCTATCAAATCAAACAAGTTGTATATATTGTCTAGGCTTATAAATTGACGATGTTGTATTGTAAATATTGTGCAAAAATATCAAACAAAAAGGTAATATTATGATGGCGAAGGAACTTACCGTTCATGATGAAATATTACAATAAATATATAAACTAAAATAAACTTAACACGCATAATATAAGTAATTAAATAAACTAGTATAAAACATTAACATTTCCAAATCACGTCGTAAACATTCACGATTTTATGACATTTGATTTGACAGAAATAAACTTGAACTTGAAAAATGATTGAAATAGCGCCATCGGCATAACCATAGAATTCAGTATTGCCTGTTGATTTTATTTACTCCGCGTTTATAGTGAAATGTCCCTTAGACATAAAAAGAAAAACTTAGATATCTAGCTACACTGATAAAACTTTAGAATTTTCTCACTAAATAAAAACCATTTAGCAAATAAATTGCAAAATAAACAAATTAAGTGGAGGAAAACTGTTATTAACCAAAATTAACATAATGGTGCCAACTCAGCGATTCATCTTATATGAAACGCAGTGTATAAAAATTGTGGTGTTTCTATGGTTGTCTAATGTGTTTCGAGAAAAAATTTTCAACGGTGATTAATTTTATTTACGCCAAGCGCAAGCAAAATGGCGACGTATCGGCTATGCGCCTGGTAATAGTTTCATTTGATATTATTTAGTTTACTTCCACAATTTCCTTGTCTATTTTAGCATGTAGTCTTCTCAGTTTGCTTTATACTTAGATATGTGAGTATTCGTTGCTTTTTATTTCTGTTTTATCTTTATTTTTTAATGCCACAAGTTCTCCGCATACTTCCTTTTTTTAGATATTTGTTTTGTAGTTTTCGCTTTGATTCACACGTCATACAGTGAATTCTACATTACTATTCCTCTAATTTTTCACCGCATTTTTGTAATATTAGACTGAATTTGTTAAATAACAATCGTGTGCTTAATCGTGAGTGTTTGCTAACCTATATTTCGACCTCGTAGTTGTAGTGATCTTGTCTTGTTGGGGCTCTATGGGGGTGTTGCATTGTAACATACTTTAATTGCATATAATTGCCTTTCTAACTACTAATTAACAAGTGTTTTAAATGCTTAATGTAACATAAATATCGTTTATGATCTGTATAATGTCCAAAATAAGTCACAGTGTTCAAGGATGCTTACATTGTCAACCGAGATAATATTATATATTCAGTTTGTAATGGATTTGTAATTATTGTAGAAATGTCTTAATTTCGATTGTAATTATCTGTAATGACTAATTATACACGGAGATGGTAAGATTGTTTTTGATTATTTCAGTTTTATTTCAAATGAGTCATCAATTATTCCCATTCAACAGTGATTTCATTTTGACACCAATTATCTACCTTAATTTGTCATGTTTTAAGTGTAACCTTTAATTCTCCACTTTTGTGAACATCCCAAGAAGTTGTAAACAACCATTTTCCAGCATATTTTCCTTAGATTTGTCAACAGTGTATTTAGCCTTGTATCTATCAATCATAATTATGCTTATTATGTTTTTCCAATCTGATTTCATAAGTATTGATCAGATCTCATGTAGATTGAGTCACTGGTATGACAGTTTCATGTTGATTGTATATAAGTGACATTTACCTATGTGAACATTACATACCTATTACTACTTCACACTTTACCATTCCTGAAAGAAACACAGGAATACTACACAGTTGCATGACTTCATCATTATATTAGCCACTGGTTAAATGTGATCACTTTGAATATGCAATCCCCATGAATATGCAGTAATCTTGCATAAGATGTAATTTAATATGCTGAATATTTTGCTAGGTTATTTTGTTTTTATGAATCTAATCCTATCTATTTATCTGTCCCCTCACGCCACGTCCCTTCCGGTGTAGACTGAAAACACAATACCAGACTGTCTTTTCCTTATGCACTCTCATACCTTCTGTCACATTATTCTCAAAATGCGTCTGTCCTTGAGGATATGATCGGTCTAGGTCAGGCTCGGGTGGCCACTCGTGTATCTTTTCAGTCGTCCTGTCATCATTCATTCTCTCAACATGCCCAAATCACCTAAGCTTATTCGCTTTCATTCACTACATCTATCTTAGTCACTACATCTATCTTACAGTCGTAATTAGAATATTGCCAGTTTGTGGGAGCAGTGAAAACGTTCTGGATAATACATTAATTTTTACAGAAACTTTCTGTGTGTTTTTGTAACGTAAGTTAGTAATTAAATAAGGGCACAAGTTGCAGAATTGTTAAATTATTTTGTCACTGTTTTGTTTCAGGCTCACTGAAAATGCCAGTGAGTTATGTCAGATTGGATAAACCGAGTAACAAAAGGTCTTTATCGTTGATTAAGAGAAATAAAGCGACCGATGGTGAGAGCAGCACCTCCAAGGAGAATAACAATAATTCATCTAGCAGCGACATAGATAATATAACACAGAACAATAATAACATACCTCACTCTAGTGGTAATAGGAGGGACACAGTACGAGATAACACACGCTCCAAGACTGCCGCTATCAAGAGACCTTTACGTGAGGTCCTTGGGAACACATCTGATGCTGTAAAACGACTCAAGTTGACTTTGTCAGGTATGTAATGAAATGAAATGAAAATGAATGTTTATATTAAATACTGAGGCTTTTACGGTCGGCGTCAGTCACAGTAGCTGGATTATCCGGACTGTATGGCCGTGGTCTATTGGGTGATGTAGTCATCAGATAGGGTCTGACTACATTACCCAATAGACTATGGTCACACAGCCTGGATAATCCAGCCGCTACGAATGTCTATAAAACAAAAGTATCAATTTTTGAAGAGAGAAAGTTAAGGGTCGTTGATAGCCGGGTTGATAACTGATACTCCAGTGGGCGCGGGTTTGATTCCCGATGCCACTTTGCATCACAAGCGTACTGTGAAGTGTTTGAAGATGTGTTTGGGTTTATTTCTATGCACCCAGATTTATAAAAAAAAATACCAGGACAAATGGTGACAGATCTAAATTTTTGTATAGAATTTGTAATTTGATGTTTTGTTTCCAGAGGGAACATTGCCATTGAGTCAGCAGCGGTCCGCTATGTTGAATGGCTACCACACGGAGTCCCACGGCAGCTCGTCTTACTATGGGGGCTCCTCCAACGGCAGGAAGGCAGTCACACACCCCAGCCCCCCACCCATAGCCACACTCTCCAACCTCGGCAACACCTGCTTCTTGAACAGCGTCCTCTACACTCTACGCTTCACCCCCAACTTCCTGCACAACCTCCATCATTTGGTAGCCGACTTGGCTCTGGCCGATCAGAAGCTGAGTCAGGTGAAAGTGAAGAGTTCTTCGCTCGGTAGGAACTTTGCTAATTTGGCCAATTCTGGGTCCAGGTCGTGGAGTAGTAAGGACTTACTGTCTTTGGGTGGGATCAATGACTCGTACAATGGGCCCAAAAGTAAAATACAGGTGATTATATAATTTTATATTCAGTTGTTTAAAGGTGTTTATAATTTGATTTCTGTTTTTATCTCGTTCATCGACTGTCACATTATGAAGTAATCTTATCAGTATATAATGAAATGACTCAATAATAAGTCTTTCGTAAATATAATTAAGTCACGATGTCTGTGTGACTAATCCACCCTTGTTTCATCATCAGGTGACAACAGAGAAAATGCACGAGATGTATGCCAGCCTCCACAATGCAGAGATGCGAGACAACTGTGAGCCGTACCAAGCCGAGACATTCCTGGCAGCTCTACGCAACGTCAACTCCATCTTCGAGGGCAACCAACAACAGGACGCACATGAGCTGCTCATGTGCGTGCTGGACAGCATCAGGGAGACGTGCAGATCACTCCAGATGAGATTCAACAACCAGCCGGAAGTCACAAACGGTGTCGCCACGGATCAAATATCGAGCGACGGCGATCAAGCCGCTACGATGATGTGCACCAAATCTTCCCTGGGCATCTTCCCCAAGTCTTGGAAGAATCGTAAAAAAGCCAAGACTTTCAAGCCCGACTCGCCGACTAAAGAAACCAACGGGAAATTACAACCGGCAGACGATGAGTGTTTAATATCAACTGAATGGACTAAAAATTTAGGCTTTGATTTTGTTGCGGATGATTTCGAAGGGACGACAGTGTTAAGGACCACTTGTTTAGAATGTGAAATAGTGACGGAAAGAAAACAGACTATGTGCGACATCTCAGTGCCCATTCCCGAGGACAAGCGCTCGGAGAATGACGTGAACGCGGATCCCAGCACGGTGTACCAGCAAGCCTGCGTCACCAACGAATATCTCAGGGATCACGACAAGTATTGGTGTGACGGATGCGCCCGATATAACGAAGCGAGGAGATCGGTGACGTACGAAACTCTACCACGACTACTAGTGTTACAATTGAAGAGATTCAGCGGAGGAATGGAGAAGCTGACAGCCCACATGCCGACTCCCTTAACTCTGGCATGCTTCTGTGATACTTGCTGCCTGCTGCCCGCCGCAGAACGCCCGCATCAGTATTCTTTATATGGGGTCATCATGCATTTAGGACAGACCCTAACTGGAGGACATTACATTGCGTATACGAGAGCCAATTATACGGACTATTCTTCGTCGTACTTGTGCTGCCAGAGGGACAGCAAAAGCTGCCTCGTACCCAACGCCGACAAACCCAACTTTATGAAGAATCTTTTCGCAAGAAGTAGGAATAACGGAATATCGTCCAACAATGATAAAACGCAAGCCGTTAAGAGGAAAGTCCCTCTACCACCTGGAACGGCCCTCCCGGCTGCAAATACTGAAGTGGAATGGTGTTCCAGCTTGGATTGCTGCGGAATCCGACTCGGCAAGGGCATGTGGTCGTTGGGTGACGAGCCCATCCCGGACAAGGATGTATGGTTTATGTGCGATGATGAGACGGTCAAACCGATATCGTACGACGAACTGGACGAGTTGTTGTCTTCTAAACCTAAAGTTAGGTCGGCGTCTACGCCCTATTTACTCTTTTATGTAAAAAGTGACCCGGAATAACACATTACATAACGTAACAATATCTCGAGCATATGATCTATTCTCGAGATATTGTTATACTGTGTGATAGTACTAAATGTATTATAGAAAGTACCAACATAATAATATGTCATAATAAGAGAAAGGAAGCGTATAAAGAAACCGTTAGCCGTACTTTAACACTGCACGATATTATGCTGTAAAGATATTCTCAAACCACGTTCATAAGGATTAATCTTGTACGACACATATTATTTGCATGCGAACTGTCATAGAGTTTAACGAAGGATACATTTTTTAGTGTGTACGATGAAATGCGTGAATGTGACGTAACGAGAAAGGTCTTACAATATGTTCTCTCCGCCCACTCCGAAATGGATGCGGCGTGAGGGGATGGAATACATTTTTATTTGTACTTGACACTAGACTAAAAGCCCATATCGCAGACTATAGAATACATCGTCAGTGACAGGATTTGAACCCACTCCTCACATTTGGAAGACCCGCTCTCCAATCAATTGCACCAACCATTATTTATTTTTTTATATTAATAGGTAATTTAAGACACTCTTATTATGATGATAACTCTTAATGACCGTGAATCTGCAAATAGATTTCGAGATTGACAATTATTTGTCTTTGTTTAGCATTTCCCACCACTAGTAAAAACCATAAACTATAAATTAACCGTACAAAACTTGTAGTACAAGTTTCATATCTCGTAGAGCGTGCATGACGAATTGCATGAATGTGACGGAGCAAGAAGTGTGTATGGATTGGAAAGTCTGTCATCTGTTCTCTGTGCCTGTCCCACAAGAGATGCGGCGTGGGAGAATAGAATACCGAAGTCAGCGATAGTATAGTACAAGCCTTCATCCTCGAATTCCATCACCACCATGATTGGTGACGTCACCATGTATCGGTGACAAACACTTGAACTACGGAATATTTTTTCCCATACAATTTTGATGGTGTAATCATCGTCAAATGTCAGTTGGGCATGGCCTCTATGAACAATATGGCGACAGCCTCGAGAATACCTACAACAAATTTGTTTTCATCAAAATTTACAGCATAATAACGTGCCGTGTTAAATTGTTGCTAGCAACACCGTACGCTTCCTAATAAATATTTCACTTTATAATGTTGCCATTTAACGAGATGATTATTGTTATTATATTTCTTATTAACTTAACCGTCTCTCTCTCTCGTATATAACTTTCACAGAGTTGATGCCAGATTAACAATTTTGTTTATCGCCAGTACGCTGTTCTTTCATTTTAATGCACTGTCAGCCTGAGCTGGTACAGGATCAAACTAGGGTGGAAACATCGTTTGTACTGGAAGGGTCACGTGACCATTGGCAAATAGGAATTGTGTCACTATAACCGATAACTATCTTCCCATATATCTTCTCTTTACCAAAAAAACCCTTACTTCACATCAACTTATAATAATGCTGAATTAAACTTGAGTTAAACAACGCCAAAAAGCTTCTGCCAATGATCAGCTGATGCGATGCTTCCACCCTTCAAGTGTTCAGGCTGACAGTCCATAGATAAAAGGTCTATGACGCTGACGATATTTTTATAATTTTGTTCATAGTAACATGTAAGATAAATATAAATTTGCACTCGTTTTTTGCGTAAAATAATTCACCCTATTTATTGAACTTAAAAGTATTTTTGAATCCCAGATATGTACGATTGATTGATCGTATCGGTCTGTTGGAAATAATTTATTTAAGAATAATTTTTTTGATTTGAGATATACCTAAATTATTTTAGGCATGAAACTGGATTTATCTGCATTGCACAGACGGAAATACATTATAGTTTTTTCCTCAACAGAGACGAGAGGCATCTTCAGCAGGATGTGGTGGAATGGGTGAACGTAGCCCTGGGCATAAAGTGATCACTTAAGCCAGCCAAAGCCGACTCATAACTGTCGGAACACCCGTCTTGCTTCCTCCACTAGGGAGTTCACATAACGCTACATTATGTGAATGAAGATACCTCTCGTCTCTGTTGAGGAAAAAACTGTAAAATATTTTTTTTATCCACTTTACAGCTGTCGTGTGTATCTGAAATGGGACTGAACAATTTTATAACATTGTCCTGTACGAGTTTCACGTCTGTAATTTGATTGGTTAAATGTACCCTTTTCGTAAAAGTGGTCGCATTATTATTAAGTGCGCACGAAAACACGTCATTATTTCTTTTCGACACTTTTTTACTCTTTGCCCAGCATGTATCGCAAAAATTGACAATATTTTGTACATAATAAATACACAATGCATGATATTTTTCCGTTCTTTTTTTAAAATGGCAGTATACCCTCACTCCGTACAGTATTTAGACTTTATCAATGTTGCCGCTTATGTTTTATTATTATTATTATTAGTTATTACGTATTTTAATTGTATGCTTATTTTTTCTCTCGTCACTAGATGTTTACTATTTATTTCTAAGCCCGGCAGTATCGTTTAGGAGTACACCGTCGGCTTGCAAGCGAAATCTGTCTCGTTCGGAATAAAAAAAAATTTCATTTGTCGATAACTTAAATATGAAACATAAAATTTACTTGACCACATTGGCATTCGAACACATTGAGATTGTACTTGTAGAAACCTCAGAGTACATGGTTGGCGCAGTTGGTTGAGGCAGCGGTCTCTCAAGCGGGAGGTGGGTGCCAGGTTCAAACCCCGGCCCTGGCGATGTATTCCACACTTTGCCATACAGGCTTTTAGCCTAGTGCCAGGTGTGCAGGAAAGTATTTGGGTTTGTGTATGCAAGTCCAAATCCTTTAAGTAAAAAAAAACGTCGACGGTAATACCATATTATAGCCTTTTAATCTCGCCTAATTTGCTAGCCTGCATAGCACAGTGGTAGAATAGCGGTGTATCAAGTTAGAGGTCCTGAGTTGGGATCCCGGGCGTGGTAGATGGATGGATTAAAATTGGCGAATGTTACATGAGTTTAAAGTTACCACATTGAGCCAGCCGACGATCAGTCATACGCTTGATGGAAAGTTCATCATTTGCTGTACATCTGTTGAGATTGCTCGTATGAATTTGTTACAACATGTTCATTATAAAATCACACAAGTCGCAATAAATTTATCCCAGACGTTTTTGACTTGTCAGATTTCGCTTGTGAGTCGACAATACTGTTTGTAATATCTTTTTTTTGTAAGTATCACATTATATTGTATTTCTTTATTTATTTATTCACTTGTACACACCACATATCTTTAGAATAAATAAGCAAATACACATCATTTCAAGAATTTCGTGGTGAGAATCGAAATGACTGCTTCTGATTTTTGGATGAACCGGTTCAACACACGATTCACTCGAAGATTGAACAACATGGTTCACTCAAAAATTGGACAACACATGGTTCGTCCAAAAAATTAACACATAATAATATGAATAAATAAAAAACTTTATTTGCTATAATAAGATACATTATACAAATGGCAGGTTTATTGCCGTTGGCAATATCTTCCGACCAATCAAAACACGTGGTTCATCGAAAAAAATGAGAGCATGTTTTTTTTTTATAAAAAGGATCTTTAATCTTAAACCCAAATACTTTCTTGCAGACTTTGCACTAGGCTAAAAGCCTGTATCGGAAAGTGTGGAATACATCATCAACTCCCGGTTCATCCAAAAAATTAACGGTTCATCCAAAAAATTAACACGGTTCATCCAAAAATCAGAAGCAGTCACATACACATCATGGTCACTATAAATACCCACTAGTAATTCTCTCAACTCATAGTAATGATATATTTTTATGTACTGTTTTTGATTTGAGCCTTGTGAGCATAAAAACACTGTTTTAATATTGTGTAATTTGGCAATCCACTTGTGAGTGAGTGATCTACTATATCGTAATAACAAACACAATTGTTCATAATAATTTTATTCTGCATAATACGTAATGATGGGTGTTTTTTTTTTACTTCTTAGACAGCGCTTAATGCAGGGTTAACTGTCGAACTAACGAAACGAGCTGTCGTAGCCATATTTGTCAGAGCATACCTCAGAGTAACATAGTATAGAGATGACACGGTTATGCCCTGCGTGAGTAGACTTGTGCTATTTCCCTTTAACTGCTGCTAAAACTACTCTATGAGAAGGAGACAAACATAAGTTTCACTAGTTGATTAAGATTGTCCTCTGTCCCAGTAAATTTGAGGGAGAGCGGGGGAGTGGGAGGAGGAATGTCATTATTATGTTGCCACAAGTTTGCCAACCTATCGATTAGAATGTATGAAATTTGCGGCAACATCAGTCTCTGCCTTTTTCATAGCTAAATGTCTGTACCACTTTTCGTACAAAAAATGTGGGACATTTTGAATACCTGTTGACTAGTCTATACTATACTTGGTCTGAGGAGTATACTGATGATACATGAGGAATAGAGAGCGGAGTATGACAGCTCGTTTGACAGTTAACCCTGCAGTAAGTAAGTTCTATTTAAGGAAAAAATACACCCCTATGTAGTTTCTTGTACATAACAATGTTTATAATGAAATATATTACTACCACAATTTACTAATAAAATATGTATATGTAAATTCTTAAATTGTTTGGGCGATTTACAATGTTGCACCTAAGTTTGTGCTACTACTGTATTCATGTCGGTCTTTTTTTTTCGGCATTCACCCATTAAAAACAAGTGATCTCTCCTTTATCTTTTCGTTGTTCAAAAAAATTGTTTAAATATACTTACATACATGTTATCTCCTTCGGTCTCAATCCTGTGGCCTGGTTTGAAGCAAATTCTTACATCTCGATCTCCATTCTTCTCTGTCTTCTGGAGCTCTCTTCAGCTCGACATATGTGGGGCAGTTCATGTCCTCGTACACCTGGTCCAGGTACTGCCATCAGAGTATCCCCTCTGGTTCCCCCAACGCTCTGGCAAGGAAGAGACTAACGATGCTGGGCAATGGATATCCAAGACCAGAAGAATTGATCTCGTTCACACAGGGTTGCACAGTGGGCTACCTAAGGTCCATCTTTGGATAAGGAGGGGGAAGGTATAATAGATCCCAAGGGTCGAGATGCCACAATAGCATAAGCTATGTCCCCACTAGTAAGATAAATAAAAAAAATCCCCTCTGGTTTGTACCCTCAACCATTCCCTCCGTTAAGTCATGTAAGGGAACCTCGTGCCGCAAGATTATTATTTTTATTTAGGTGGTTTTTTTAATAGGAAATCAGAAAATATTGTTTCGCCATTGAAATTTCTTTAAACAGATTTAGCACGAACTAATGCGCAATGTTGAAAATTCGCCTTAAAGAAATTAATTAATGAAAAATGTGATTGATGCATTCCTCACAGTTGTGTAAATCCTCTATTTTCTTATGTAGAAAGTATCGTCACCGTGGAGTGGAACATACGTAAGCCACATGCAGAACGACAATATTATAAGCTGTCGCAAATAAATGCATGAAAACGTGTAACGAAAATTGTTGTTTTCTCAACGAGAAATGTGACTAGGTCTATTCTACCCCACGGCAACGATATGATAAGTCGTAATCAGATATATTATATATACGTTTAACACTTTAACAAATTGTATTAAGCTGTTTATAACAGAGATGGTTTCGAATGAGTTCTAGTTCACGATTAAGTAAAACATCTTTGTACTTCAATTTGGCAGTATGAAAGTTATCTGCAAGTGACATTTGCATTGTTGTATTGTTGGTATCCCTTACTGTCAAATCTTGTTAAAAGATCTGTCAAGTTTCCATGATTTCTACGATATTGTCTTATTTACAAGGGAAGAATGATGCCGCAAAAGATGGACTTTTTTTTAAAAAGGTATAACTTTGGAACCGTTCATGTTAAATGAGTGATTCTTTCACTGAATGGTAACCGATGAATTCAAGTTTTGTTTGATGCACGGCACAATGCAATAACGCATGCGCAGTCGACAAAGCCGTACAGTGAAAGAATCACTCGTTTAACGTGAACGGTTCCAAAGTTATACCTTTGTAAAATAGGGTCCATCTTTTTCGGTGACCCTGTATTGTACAGCAGTTAAAATAATAATATTAAAGAGACAAGGTTTTGTGTACAGTGTGTATTTGCAATAGTGAATTTTAGAGTCTTAATTTCGTCAACCGATCTCTGTTTACGAATAGTATTGATATTTTCAGTATCGGAATGTAAGTATTACTAATACTAACAATGTATTGTATGGACATGGTCCATCGTCATGTATTATCTTAATAATGTGCATGTAATGTCTTCAGAATATCGCATTGGTCCGATTTACCTATATTATTTGTATTTTGAGTGTACATGTACATCGTGTTGAGTGTATTTGTACACCATCATCGTCAGGTGTCATGATATTGCATGTATATCATTGCGTATTATCATGATATTGAGTGTGCATTTATATCGTCATGTATCATCATGGCATTGAGTGCACATCGTCATGATATTGAGTGTGTATGTTACACCGTCATATATCATGATATTGAGTGTACATGTACACCGTCGTGTATCATAATGATATTGAGTGTACATGTACATCGTCAGGTTATGTTAAATTATTTCTACTATTATTATAAAATGCTGTATAATAAATACTATATATATTATAATAAAAAACCACAAATTACAAAAAAAATGGTACATTGTATTTTTATTTTCAATTTTTTGTTTTACATTTCGTCACATTAACGTTTAATACACATTCCTTTTGGGAACATTGGAAGGCAACTAATAGTCTAGATTTTTATCATAGATTTATGAATGTTATATTGTTACATTTCATAGAACGTGAATAACATTCAAAACTAGTGAGAAGACGGCATAATAATTGTATGAATGGGACTAACTGTATTGGAAATTTATTTATTTTGTTGTATTATCAAAACAAAAATGTATCTTATGTAAAGTAGTAGATGATAAAATAAATATATAAATAAAATATTGCATATTTTCCTAAGCTTTCCACTCTCACTCGAAACTGTGAAACCGTAGCTTGAAAATCTTAGAAATGATTTGAGATAATATGCCTAAATTATTTTAGGTATTGAACCGGATTTATCTGCAGTGCACAGACGGAAATACATTACAGTTTTTTTTCCGCAACAGAGACGAGTCATCTTCATTCACATGATGTGAACTCCCTTGGGGAGGAAGCAGGATGGGTGTTCCGACATTTACGAGTCGGCTTTGCCTGGTGTGGGTGGAGTGTCTAAAAAAATGCTATGATAATTCCTTTCGTAATGTACTTTGGCGTTTACTCAGCCAATACTGAGAACATCGTCTTAAAACTTAAGACAGTGATATATGGAAGTATTGACTACAAGTTGACTGTCCAAGAATTACAATATTTGGAAATTCCTTGAAAGTGTAATTTAGCTAAAATATTGGTAATTGTAAGGTTAACAAGTCGACGGTCAGTCATAGATTTATCAATTTGTTTCCAGGTTTTTTTTTTCAAAAGGTATAATTCACATTGTCGGTTACGATATTCATATTTCGCGCTAACACTCTCATGCAAAAGTTGAAGCGATAATGAAACGTTTTTTCATCAGTGCATATTGGCCATTAAGACCCGTTGGAAATTGGTTTCAAACTTGTGGCGCATTTAAAAATGTCGTCTGAAGCATTTTCAAGCTACATTTTGCAGTAAATGTAAAGTTGTGTCATGAATCTAGTTTAGTTTCCTAGGTATATATATGGAGTTACTATGTATATTTAGTATGTATCATATAATATGGATTGCTGTATGTCTATATAGTAATAATATATATTTATCATGTACCATAATCCATGTACAATCCTAATTACATTCAATGAAAATATTTTCATAAAAAATATATACTTGTTTTTTATTAATTACTTACAGGTGAGACTAAAATGTCAGACAGATTTTACCAAACTTCACTCCGTTTTTTTTATTTTTTTACTATGTTTTTTGTCTGTGCTCAAATCTTGCAATCGATTTTCAACCACTTCCTGACTACTTAGAGACATGAGACTTTGCAAACTCGTTGACAATATGTTTCTGTACAACATTGGTACATCTTTCTCCAAAGACAAAAAAGATGCAAGGCGTTTGAGGGGCAGATTGTAAGTCAGATGTTGTCCAGCTCAAGCCTCGGAAGACATCGAGCGATCCAGAGTCATTTCCTAGATTTTAAAGCATGTTATTAATAAAAAAAAAATGCTGTGACTTTCGAGAAACGAGTTGCTGTCTTTCAGAAAAAAAAATATATGTTATTCTCAATTTTATTTGAGAAATCTATACAAGATATAAAAAATCTTTTACGGTCATTCACTAGATAAAGGTTCAATGTACCTACCCTATTTTTTCCAAAGCATATTTAGTAAAGTTGTCGAGATCTAAGGTCTCCTATTTATTGAATTTTTTTTTAAATGTCAATGTCTACTTTAAAGTTTCATCCATTGTGACGCATTTATCCGACCAGTTGTAAAGAATTGTTCCAGAATGTTCTAGATAAAACAGTATTACTGTACGGCATGTGTCAGGCACGGGACTTGGGGTGGATACGTCAACTGAAACGACACACACAGATAAGTTAATACTACTTAATACGCAGTAATTCATCAGAGTCATAAAAATATATTGATAAAAATATTTGTGGACACACAGCGTGTCGGCGATCACAGAATGTGGTAACTAACTATATTTTTAGAATTCTATTTTATTTGTTATTGGGTAGGCAGCTTTCTCTGTTTTGACCTAAGTCCCAGTTAAGTTGTGTTTATATTATCTAGTCTATTCTTGAAGGAGTTGGTTGTGGGAGCAAGTACCACTGACTCTGGCAACTGATTCCAAGCACTGACAGCTCTATTGGTTAAGAAGTCTTTCCGTGGGTTGGATGTGAATCTTGTTTTCGTCATCTTGTGATAAATTAAGTCACAAAAACACTGTAATAAGATGTTCCCAATATCAGTTCCATCTACACCCTGAATACCAATACCCATTTGAAAGGACATTCTATGAAGCTCACCAAGGAACGGTTTCACAGTAATCTGAGAAAGAATTTTATTTGCAATAGAGTGGTGAATATGTGGAACCGTTTGCCCAAAAATGTGATACAAGCACCATCAGTGAACATTTTTAAAAGCAGGTTGGATGACTTTCTCAGAACGACGGATGGCATAAACATTGATTCGGGCCCATCGGCCTAGGCAGCTTGCTCAAAATTAATAATCAGAGTACATGGATGGAGCAGTTGGTTGTAGCGTTGATCTTCCAAACGGGAACTGCCAGGTTCAAATCTCCAAATAGATTATCTCGTTGGGTCATAGATAAATTTAAGCCGCAATATGTGTTACAATATTGACGTTGACACACATTGAAAAAATATTGACTTAGCGAGTTTTATCAATCTAATGTCAACAAGTTTATCCCAATAAAAATAACATTATTGATAATATCAGATATAACCTCCACGAACCCAACGTATGTTCGTAATTCGTATGTTTTTTATCATCGTGGACACCTAAATTATTATGTTAAACATTACTACAGTAATCGTAAGACCGTGATGCTAAAAGCATCCACAGTTAATAGTTTTTTTTAGTTATTTTGTTGCGTATATTTTATAAACAATAATATCAAAATGGAAGTTATGTTTCTTCGTGATAGAATATTTAGTGTAAGTACGACATATTTTTATTTTATTATGCATCGGTCTATTCTTTTAGCTAAATTCACACTTTTTTCCATAACGAATGTGCAATTATTTTTCAAATCAATAGGCTCAGGCCAAATCTCGAGTCTTAGGATCTCCACACACGTCCAGAAGTTCAGTTAACTGAATCGACCGTTTGCAAAAAACCTCCCTGAATTCAGAGTTACCCTGATTTTGAATTCAGAGAGAGGTTTTGGTCGGAGCTTTTTTTTTGCAAACGGTTGATTCAGTTAACTGAACTTCCGGACGTGTGAGATAGCCCTCAGAGGCCACAATTTCAGTCAAGTCTAGTTTTTTAAATATATTTATAACTAAGTCTCAAGTTGAGTCCATTTTATGAATCAAGTACAAAATAATGGATACGAATTGACTAAATGACTAAAATTACCACAGAGAATTTTCTGTAAGACGAGTCAACTCATAACATTTTAGAATGGTTAGTCCCCCGACAATTCGTTCCCTCGTCTAGTGAATTAACCATTTTGACATGATGATCAAAATTAAATAAATTTGAATATTTTTTGTAATTGTTCACTAGGACGAACTGAATATCAAATTTAATAAAAAATATTTGTACCAAAGTATGGAAATTGAAGATATGATCTAAGGGGACAAACTGTCGGAGGACGAATTGTTGGGGGACGAACTGTCGGTGCACCTTTTGAAACAGGCAAGCCGCAAGTCGAATCACATCATGGATTCGAGTTTATTGATTATTATAGGATTTGAACTTTTGGGTCTGACTGTCCCAATCAAATGCGGTTCAGTTTCTTTTACATACAAATTAACTACAGATGATACTGCCCTACTATGTATAGTATAGTACCTCTACAAAGTGATATTATTTACATTATTTATTAATATACCTCTACATTTGTATGTAATCTTCATCAAAGGTCACGATATCTCACAAATATGTTTACAGATTTATTTCAATGTAATGTAATAATACCTATGCAGGGCCGACCGTATCCAACAGGCAAGTCAGGTAAAGCCTAAAGGCGGCGAATCAAGGAGGCGGCAATCTGAAAGAATAGTACTAATGTTCTGTATTAAAAAAAGTTGAATACATATACACACAGCAGAGGGAAGAGAAAAGGGCGGGATAGGGAACAAGGGACGCTCGCTGTGAACAGTTGGACCTGAGGTCGTAGTCAAGGAAGAGTGTACAGAATGCCAAACTACCCTAATGTTGTCCTTCCAGTATCTTCTTTTTGATCTATCTACTGCAATGAAAATTTTACATATTTTGCAGGTTTTCTTACTAATACGTTTCAAACAAATTATTGTAATTATTTAGTTTAGATTAGGCATTTTGTTTATGGAATGGAAACCAGAACAAAGAAAAAATATAAAAAACAGTTTGACATTTGACATTGTTTTTATGTCATTATTTTAATTAATTAAAAACTGTGAAATTACAATCTTAAATATGTCTAACACAAGTCAGGCTGAGAAAAAGGTGAGTCTTCAAGGGAAATGTTAATAAATTTGATGTAGGGTAACCATACAAATAATGCTTTTCTCAGACAGATGCATAAGATTTCCCTGTAGTAACAGAAATTCAGGAAATGAAACTGCAATCTGCATAATAAGTTATATAATATAATTGTATATTCTCTACATCTCTACGTCACTCTATGTGCATTGTATAAGTAATTTCATTGAACAATACTTAT
This sequence comes from Ceraclea dissimilis, assembly GCA_963576895.1. Lineage (NCBI taxonomy): Eukaryota > Metazoa > Arthropoda > Insecta > Trichoptera > Leptoceridae > Ceraclea > Ceraclea dissimilis. Next base: position 16,819,767 of record OY756370.1, read on the forward strand.
TTGATAACTGATTCACGACAGGTGCCAAACTTATATTAATTCATATACCTAATAGATTAAGGTGGCAATTGCTGTGAACTAGCTTTGGCGCCATACATTTTTCTCAGTCAATACTGAGAAAATCGTCTTGAAACTGAAGACAGTGATCGATGAAAGTATGGACTACAGGTTGGCTGTCCTATAATTATAATATTTGGAAATTCCGAAAGTGCCCCTGAAGATATTAAAGTGTAATTTAACCAAAATGCTGGTTATTATAAGGTTTACAAGTTGGCTGTCGTAGATTTTTTAAAATTTCTTCCCAGGTTTCTTTTAAAAGGGTATAATTCACTTTGTCGCTTACGTTATTCTTATTGAGTGCTAACATTATCATACAAAAGTTGAAGCGAAAATGGACCGATTTTTGCTCAGTGCGTATGCACATATAAGCCCTTAAAATATACCTACCTGCATTATGTAGTTACTATGAATATCTCATTTGTATTAAATGCATTTTGCAGGGAATTTCAATACCTACCTGCAAAATTTTAGAGCCCGAAAATTTCGGTACCTGCAAAAGTTTTGTCTATCTATAAAATCATGTCGTATGCCTTGCGGGATAGTCAGAGAGGAGAGAGTGACACTCACGCCTATCCTTGCATACGTCTCTTGTTTCTATCACCTTCTTAATATTTGTGGTACTCGTACTTACTATACACTCGGAGAATTCTCCCTTCAACTTGCATCCGTTCACGAATTCTTCCAGTCAATATGTTTAGTCTAGGTACGACTCTTGGACAGCCACTTTTCCTCACACATTATCTTTTAAACTTATGAAAGTATTTTCTTATTCATTCTATCCTCAGATATTCTCTCGACATCCCCAAACCATATCAACTTATTCACTTTCATCCTAATAACAAACGCTCATTCTACTTCCACTCATCTTCCCAATTACCCAATTTTTTACTCGATTTCTCAGCGTTTTTCCACATTCTTCTCAATGACCTCGTCTCCACCGCATTTATTCCACTCTCATCATTTAAATTACATCCATGCCTTCCTTTTTAACTTTAGATAAAAACATATTTGAATCTTAGTAGATTTCTAATAGAAAATTAAACGTTTTACCTTGAAACGATTTTTAAATTCACGTAGAATGCTGTGTTCTTTTTGTGAATTTGAAAAACGACATTCCATATTCAAAAATATTCGAATTCCGTAAGTCACATTTTTCAAATTGCGAACATAAATTACACAGATTGCGCAAATGGTTCGAATTTTCCGCTCCACTACCGCCATCTGGGCGTGACCTTTTGTAAACTATTTGCCCTTCTCCATACAAACTCATAATTCCATACATAACATAACTTCATTCATTGCATAGGCGGTAGCCACTCGCGATATTATTCACTTCACTTTACATTGTAAAAATAGTGAATCGTTGTGGATTGTTCGAGGAGTTGTGTTCTGTAAATTATCACAAATACTAAAATTATGCCAAAGGTAAGATTTATACATCATTTTTAGTAAAAAATCGCAGATTTATTAATTGTTAAAAGTGGGTCGTGTTTATCCGCTGATAACTTTATCAAACGATGCGTTTTTTTAACCGGTATTTGCATTTAAGCTCTAATTTTAATCTATCGTCCATTTCAATCTTATTTTTATACAGACTTGTCAATCATGGCAATAGTTTTTTTTTTAAAACATTCCACATTTGAAAGTTCAAATATAGAATTCGTATTAGATCTGTCAAAAAAGTTATTCGAATGACCTTCATGGCATTTCATTGAGAGAGAGACACCGGTTGTTGCAAATCTGTGAAGCGCACAGTGCATTTTTATTCATGAATTAGATTACTATTGAAAAATTGTGGATGACATTTCGTATTTGTGCAATTACATCCCTCAAAATAAATACACTGTATGTTTACATCGTAGGGAAAAAAAAGAAATCGATAGTTTCATTTTTACATGCGTATCCCGAAATCTTGAAAAAATGTTGTACATAATTGTAGGTATGTATTTACAAAAAAATAATCTAGCTACTTTTTCTGGGTTGAATAATTTTGTGCAACGATGAGGTTCGCCACCTATCATTTGCGCATAGCAAGGTTCTAAGTACCAAAATTTGAGATTGACTTTTTGCCTGAAAATGTTTGTAATCGACATAATCTATGAGTACAAGAGAAAACACCTAAGGTGGGGTAGTTTTGTAAATAATAAGACTAATAAATTTCCATCCATGTGTAAAAGATAGGAGTGTTTGAAACTGATCAAATTTTTCTCTACAATTTGCTCTTTTCAGTTGAAACCTTATTGTTCTAGGGTGACGATATTATTAATACAAGTAGTATAAACATTTTCGAAAGGAGAGTGCATGTGTTTTTTGGTGCACACAGCATTCCCTGGTTACCTCATTATTGTGGTAAACCGTGACGGTATACCTACTATAGTAAAACAATGTTTTTTAGGTTATGTAGCTTTTTACATTGACTGGTTTCTCAATGAACCCCGAGCGCGTGAATGGAAAAAGGTCGTTTATAATTATTGTTGTAGTTAAAATAGGACACCATGGTCTCATATTAAAGAGAATTTAATTTATGTAATTCATCCCATTTCCAATACAGTACATCAGCTGTTTCTTCTGTTTACCGCCATCTTGCCGAAAAAAAAAAACCTGTTATCTTATCAACTTGTACAATCAACATGTTATCTTATCAGCGTATTTTATTAATATAACAATCGGAATCAATTCATTTTATTTATCAAACTTTGATTTCAAACGGATTTAGTTAAGCAGATTAAAAATTGTCAATGAATGTCACGTGCCGTCTGAGCGCAAATCGGGAAGCAGCCGTGATATCGAGAACCTAACCTATATAATTAGATGAATGTTTATCCTCTGTTTTGCAAATATGTTATCGTAGAATTAATATAAACATTAATCACATTTTATCTCTTATTGTTTAGTAAACATTCAAGGCTCTAATCGATTATGTTATATTTTATTATGCAATAATTTGTTATTAATAGCTGCAGTTGTAGATGCATCGATCGAGTTATCACCATATATACTCGTATTATAATAAATTGTAGTGTAGTCAAGGCATTTATAAAATAAAATAGGTTTGTAGTGCACAGTACACATATTGTTTATCGCGAAATAATTAAATACTATACACGTCGCTTTAGTTTATCATTAAAAAATCTGCAAAGGTCTGCAAGGTTATTAAAATAGTAAGTAATTATCAAATTAACCTGGCAAATCCTACTGCTCTCGGTTTAAAATTATCCTTTTTTGAGAGTAGTAAAAATGATTTGGCCTTGGAGCCAAAGAGACGATCACAGGTGCATCCTAACGAAAATAACTAACTCCTGTAGAAGCCATAATTGTATAACGATCCCTATTTTATAATCGTTGTGGTTTTCAGCACGTTACGTTTTTTTTTATTTGCGGTTCCCTCTGTACCCGAATCGTTGACCCGACTGGAAAAATTGGTAGTATTATTTTTAGCAAAACAATCTATCGCCAAAATCAGTTATCGAAACATGTGGAGATGACACCAATAAGTTTACAGATTGATAAAAATATGTTATTTTGCACAACCATTTGCTATTTTAATTGTTGATTTTTTTCTCGTTGCCACCGGATGCGGACTCTAGCCACATCCAGTTTCGACACCATTAGCAGATCGCTTAATTTATTTCAGTAGGAAAATAACAGAATTATAGTATTTATTTATTTATCATTATTGTTTCTTCAGATTGAAACTGATGAGTTAAATACTCGTAGACTAAACCAATAATTACAGAACTAAGTAGGTACCATTACTTACGAAGCTATTGGGGTTGAACTTGAGTAATTCGGGGTTTTTCGATGAAAAGTGAAAATCTCGAATCACTCGAGAACGGTGAGACTTTGGACCAAGCTCAGTTTGGCCCAAAAGATTCCAAATGACCTCTACTATCACCCCTTAAGATATACTAGCTGAGTTACCCGTGCTTCGCAACGGCAAATTTGGTAAAACAACCCGGCATACTTAACAGGCTTGAGCTGAACAAAATGTGAACAAAGATCTGAACTTATTTTCCAACGTCATTTAATATGATACCATACATGACCACACGCGAAGCTTGGATCCCCTCATCGTCATGGCATCTCTTAGGAAATCCTTTTTCTCTAAAAACCGGCAACGTTAGAACACAGAGTATATTATCGCAAATGTTATTCTAAATTTTTGCAGCAATCCATCGTAAAATGAGGGAGTTATGCGAACACTTACAAAAAAACCGACTTTCCTTTAGTTATATATGTAGATAGATGTATCCATCTATTAAACACCATGTATTGGTAATAATTCAAACTTCAGATCGTCTATGTCCTAAAAGTTTGACATCCTCTGTTGCCTGCAAATGGCATTTAAGTGATGTTTAAGTGCACGTCGCTGGACTGATTGCAATGACAATAAATTATCTTCACTATTAGGTATTTAGCGCCGTTTACAAGGGCTTTGAGGGACGATTTTAACTAGCACACTGTATTATGGGCGATTGATGCGTCGACGCAATTTGTGTCCCTATATATATTCGATTGTTTAAATACTGTTATGTTGCTCCAAAAAATATTATATAGGTATCAATTCAATTATTTAGCATAGATTCCCTATGAAACGGGAATTCCCAACATTCTCATAAACAAAACAAACTAAAAAAAAATCCAGAAAATAGTTAGAAGAATATAAATTAATCCGTCAATTCTAATAATTTGGCAGATCGCATCTCAACAAGAAAAAACTATTTAGATCGCATTGCTAATGAGAAAAACGCGAATCCTTAACGAGAAAAACACTTTTTAGACAGCGTCCTTACCGATAAAGAGAGCTGCCTCGATCGCGTGCCTAACAAAAAGAAAAAAAAAACACTTTTTAGACCGCGTCCCTAACGAGAAAAACATTTTTTAGACCGTAGCCTAACAACAAAGTCACTTTTTAGGCCAATCTTTCCAAATAGGATTGTCCCCGTCTTTCAGCGCAATAATTACAACTGTTCAGACATCGTGCAATGCAACTAATACATAATAGTCTTATATTAGAATAGGATCTAAAATTACTTTTAACTACATCAGTTTAGTTATAGACTAACTTAGTCGATAATGTAACTAACTACTATTTGCGCATATAACTGACTTGCCGACCACAGAGAACTCGGTTTTCATTCTTATCATTAAATACGGTTTTCTTCCGCAAATAATAACAATAAAATTAGATAAGTTATCACATCTGACATCTCTAGCTAACCATCAGTCACTCCTATCGTATAAAACAGCTGTTTTGTATCGGGAGGTTTCAAAAGTTACGTAACGTTTCGATGGGAAAATCAATGATGATGCACATTGCACACTGAGTTGTCTGTGGTCGCGGGTTGAAAAGAAAATCCGTTCGACGCGTTTTTGAAAAAAAGTGTTCCATTTTTGAATTATGTTATTGCGTTTTAAAAGTTTGTACTGTTAAAAATGCGTTTTTTGAAACGAATTGACGCAAAATTATTTTTTGTTGGTGTTATTTAGTCGTTTGAAATAATATTTTTATTGTTTGTTTACGCCGCCCTCGCGTTGAATTTTCCCTCGGTTTTCATCTCGCGCCGGCGCGGAAATCTCTGTACGTTGAAGGACATACCAATAACATCTGTGTCAAACTATTATTTAACAAGTGCATTACTTTTGTTCAGCTGTCTGTAAAGGGCTATCATATCTTTCCTCCAAACATGGTGTGGCCCTCAGCATACGATTCAGGAGTTGCTCCTAAAAAGGTAAAGAAAATAACCTAATTTACCTCACATCTTTCAGTAAATATTTATATTTTCGTACGCGGCGTCCGGGATAAATTTAGGTTAGCTCTACATAACCGTATTATTAGGTACTTACTCCATTATGTCAGGTGACAGATGGCTAGTAAATTTTCCGAATCAATAACTCAAATTTTTCCTACACTATTGCGTTTTAAATTCAGAACGCATTTTCTCTTTGATTTAATCATTTTCAAATACCATTCCATTGTATATTTCGAATTCGTTCCATTCGACATTTAAATTTGATTATCGCGTTCTACATAGTATACCTACATAACATCTAACAGCTGATTTTAATTTTCTTCATACATTACGCGTTCTTTTAACAATTCGACTTCCGTTTTTTCATAATTTTATGACTTTTTTGACAGTTTTTTTGGTTTTATATCAGGTTTATACCTTCCGCGAATCGATTATGTGTTTTCATCTGCATAATATAATCAAAAATTCGTAAAAATTGTCATTTTATATATAGGTACCTACCTGTTTTTCTTATATGCGTCTGTCTGATATTTTTCTTGTGATCAATATGGTGAACATTTTCTTCTAAGAATTCAATAATATGCACTTACCTACTTTTACTCAGAATTTAGTAAATGCTCTTTAAATGGATTTGTGTACACACAATTAATCACTTTTATATACCTACATAGTACATATATACTGATTACTATTGTTGATATAGCACTGTTAAGGGGTCTTTTACAAGGGAGTCTGCTATTTTGAAGTATAAAAAAAATGTACATGGATAATCATAGGTTGAAAGTTGGGTGGGATGGGGTGTTAAAATCTTATTTTATTTTACTTTCATGGCGAGGTCGCTGCTTCCAGGTGCCAGTAATTAAAAACACATCTTATGCGGGGAACTGTTTATTGGATACTAAAAAACATATAACAATGCATTTGCTTATATCTACAGACATATCAAGTTCACCACTTATTAATAATATTCGGGCGGAAATAAAATTAATACTTCCGCCAAGCATAGAGAATCGTACAACCTGAATTAATGTATTTAGTCATAGACAAGAATATTTTTATGTCTTTAACATGGGGAATGTTTCAGAGCTCTAGCTAGTCTGGAATGTGAGACAATACCATGTTATAAAAAATGTGTACAAAAAGTATAGGAGGTCTTACCACTCCATACCAATTCTATGTACTTACTTACTTACGATCCAGATACATTCAAATTTTAACTTATGGATGGTCATGAAAAGAGTTTGATTTGCATTCTCTATCAAATTATTGAATACCTATTGGTTCGTAACTTTACAGATGTAATCCATGTTTTTATTGTCTGTTGCCAAAACATTGGCAATGACCTTAAGATAATTTAACATATGATGTATTACGTTCATACAAATATATTTCAATATCATTTATCATGTATCATGGTAGTTACATAATAATATAGATATTACTCTATCACTAGATTAGGTAGCTTAATTATGTACTTCCTCATATGATGAGTCATGCATATAATACATCTCCACTCCATGTATTGTTAAATAGTTATTAATCCGTTATCTTTTTGTTAATGTCATTGCTGTGTTCGAGCATTATCCATGCTTTAGTAACAATACTTTGAAATCAGGTGAACAGGTGAAATTAAGGAACGAAATCAATTAAGTGACAATGTGAGGGTGAAAGCGATACCTACGTGATATTCATGCCTGGACATTAGAAACACCGCTTTTTTTCACCATCATTTTGGCGTCTTGATTGGCCCTTAGACACTACAGGCATACTACAGGTACAGGTACCAAGCGTCGAAAATTTCAGAAATGGTGTGAGTCTTATGTTTGTCTAAGGAAAAAAACCAAAAACAAACCATGGCAGATGATATTAAATTCATTCAATTAGTTTGAGAATATTTAGTATCAGATTATTATAGACACTAAATTACTTATACATTATCGATTATCTCTATCTCTCGGACTCACACACTCGTGAAGTGTGCCATGAGACATTAACATAAATAATTGTCCATTATCAGTTATTAATTAAGTAAGTGTTTTAATGTATTTTTATTCGAGTGATTAAGTTATTTTTAAATTATTACACAACATTACGGGTCACTGATCTTTTTATTCCGTTATCTCGAATCATTTTGTTATAAGTCTTACGATTATATGCACATTAGCCAAATTCGCAAAACAGTCCAATTTTCTGTAAAATGAATGTCGGAGAAACCACGTTAGGGGATAGTAAAATGTTTTTTTTTCTATTAAAATGTAGCCTTGGTGAGCGAAATATTTGGATTTTAACATTAAAATATCTAATTACAATCACATTTTGACACTTTGAAAATCTTAAACGTCAAATTTCATCAAAAGAATGCAAAATCATGTCAAAGAAATGGCGTCATACACGCTTTCATAGCGTTGTATTGAAAACAAATAAATTTGGGCAGATCTAGACAGTAATATGAAAATAATTTGATTAGGTACTTCAATAATCAAAGGTTTGAAGTAAAATGTGTTGTTTGTGTTATGATTGCAGGTAGACAGCGGAGTGCCAGCCATGCAGCTCCAGGCGGCTGATGCCCCCACGCACCTCCAGCACATGTGCTCCCTGGACATTGAATCCAAAGCACCATTCGTGAGGCTGTCCGGCATCATCTGTACCATTGGTAACTATTTGTCTCGACAACTTTATCTTTGGAGTAGAAAAGAAGAAAGAAAACAATTTTTAAAATTCTTGGAATAAATGGTACCTAGATTGGGGCACCATTTTTGCATAAATAAGCGGTTGCGGGTTCGAATTTTGATGCTTTTGATTATTGTAATGTGTGTCCAGATTTTCAATGTTGTTGTGACTAGAATGAAATTAAGTAAGCTTAGAATTAATGGTGATAGGATGACTAAAATTATATAAGTATATGGGTGAAATAAAAGCTGTGAAGAAACGCCCAATCTAAGCCTGACCTGAATCGATTATGTCGATCAGATCCTCAAGAATGGATACATTTTGTGCATGGTTCATAAATCATTGACACATATCTGATGGTTATTATACATAGCGTATTTTAACGAACCCTAATTTTGGGTAAAAGAAATCGGAGAGTGTGTGACAAATTGCATGAATGTGACGGAAGCAAAGTGTGTGTAAGGCTAGGGTGCTCTGTCCTCTCCGCCTAACCCACAAGGAACGCGGCGTGACGGTATAGATTGATAGATTTTGATTGTTTTCGTATTATTCCAGGTCCGGCCTCCCGTGATGTTCCAGTCTTGGAGAAGATGATCGAGACAGGGATGAACATTGCCCGTCTCAACTTCTCTCACGGCTCTCACGAGTACCACGGGGAGACCATCAAAAACATCCGACAGGCTGTGAAGAATTTCAGCGCCAAGTTGGGAATGGCGCACCCTCTGGCTATTGCTCTGGACACCAAAGGACCTGAAATCAGAACCGGACTCTTGGAAGGAGTAAGTTACTGCTATATATCAAAATCTAATATTACAACACAAGTTTTATGATGGTACTGTCAAAAATACATTTTATTTTGTTTTTTGTTTAAATGGATCTGGGTCTATCGAAATCAACCCAAATACATATTTGTACACTTCACAGTAAGCTTGAAAAGCTTGTGTTGTGAAGTGGAGTAAGTCGGCAATGGGGATCGAACGCCCGCGGCCACTGGATTAACAGTCACCAACCAGGCTACCGACCACCTCAAATATTTTTTAATCAAAGACCTTCAAATCGCATCCACTCCTTAGCACATGGCGTTAGAGTCATAAAAATTGTTGTGAAATAATTTCGAACTGTAGTATTATAGGTTCAACTTCCAAAAATTACACGATTGACAGCAGGATGTGGTGGAATGGGTGAACGTTGCCCTGGGCATAAAGTGATCACTTAAGCCAGCCAAAGCCATCTCGTACGCGTCGGAACATCCATCCTGCTTCCTCCCCAAGGCAGTTTACATAATGCTACATTAATAGATTGGTACCTCCCGCTTCTGTTGAGGAAAAGACTAATTTGCATGTTATCTTTATTACAGGGTGGTTCAGCCGAGGTAGAGTTAAAGAAGAACGAAGTAATCAAACTAACCACAGACAAGAATTTCATGGAGAAGGGCACCGCGGCTTGCGTCTATCTCGACTATGTTAATATTACAAACGTGGTGAGTGTCGGAGACAGAATCTTCATAGACGACGGTCTCATCTCCGTGGTGTGCGAGGAAGTCGCCGACAAGACTCTGGTTTGCAGGATAGAGAATGGAGGTATGCTGGGATCCCGGAAGGGAGTCAACTTGCCGGGATTGCCTGTAGATCTGCCGGCTGTCTCCGAAAAGGACAAATCTGATTTGCTGTTTGGCGTGGAACAGGAGGTTTGTTTATTTATTTGTTTACAAAACACAGAGACATGTCAACATTACGAATACAAATCATATGTAACATTGGTTCACCAGGGCGAGTTTATTGCAATACTGCGATCTCGGCCAGCTAACCCCAACCCACAGTTGGTACTAGAAGGAGAGCTGTTTTAGGATCTTACCAGTGTTGCCGTTTCAAAATTTGCAAAACTACCAGATTTTTTCCCGGAAAATACTAGAATTTTTTTTTTTGGTTGTGAAAAAAAAAACTGACTTATTCTGTGAAAAAAATTCGCCGACGGGGGAGGAGGGGGGGGGGGGGGTTAAAAAAAATTTAAGAACCAACAATACTCACATTTTTTTCATTCAATGATTGTTAATTTCTGTACAAAATTTGATAACATAAAACAAGAAGATTGCAACGTACCAAAAAATACTAGAATTAGGTCAAAATATACTAGATTTAGGTCAAAAATACTAGAATATACCAGATTTTCAGAAAATACTAGATTCTTCAAAATGCCTCAGAAAATACTAGTTTAGTATTAAAAATACTAAAAACAGCAACACTGGATCTTACTATATTATGTTATGATCTCTAGTCTTATGGGATGAGGGACTCCTGTCCCCTCCCAACTAGAATCTCCAAAAATTGTATCAATCTTCAAACTGTCATATGCGAACATCAACAGAATGATAATCGAACTTATGATATTCCCTAACCCTTTTCACATACAAGCTTATTTGACAACTACTGCCATCTATGTAGCACCTTGCTTATTACCAGTAAACTAAACATGGACCATCACGGGAGTACTAAGACATAATATGTTCATTTTATTTCCAATGTAGATAAATTTGTTTATCGAACGTTCCAGGTTGATATGATCTTCGCCTCGTTCATCCGTAATGGTGCCGCCCTCACCGAGATCAGGAATATCTTGGGACCCAAGGGACAGCACATCATGGTCATCTCCAAGATTGAAAACCAACAGGGCATGCAGAATCTCGATGAAATCATTGAGGTATAGGAGAACTAATTTGTTATTATGCAATTTATCAATGACAAAGAGTGAATTTCTGTAGTAGGAGGGAAGCCAGGGCTGCGAGTCTGTTTTTTTTTTCATACCTAAGTGAAGGTGTCCTTAAGGGCCTATATGCACTGAGTAAAAATTGTTCTATTTTCGCTTCAACCTTTTCAAATTTTATATGAGAATGTTAGCGCGAAATTAGAATAACGTAAGCGACAATGTGAATTATACCTTTTTAAAAGAAACCTGGGAAGAAATTTAAAAAATCTAAAACAGCCAATTTGTTGAGATTATAATTACCAGTATTTTGGCTAAATTATACTTTTACATCTGAAAAACTGAACGGAAAATCCTCAGATCCCGTAAATGTCAGGGGTACTTTCGGAATATTTTTTTATTCAAGGAATTTCCAAACATTGTAATTCTAAGACAGTCAATCTGTAGTCCATACTTTCATCTATCACTGTCTTCAGTTTCAAGACGATTCTCTCAGTATAGGCTGAGAACAATTCAGGGCGCCGAAGCCGAATGACAGCATAGAGGACTTTAAAGAAGGAAGAATGTGAATCGTGGTCCAGATCTTTATTATATGAATTATCGGTATTATTAGTATGTTTAGAGATTATTTTAATATATCTGCATGTAAACAAATGAGTTTTATTTTATTTCCAGGCGTCTGACGGCATCATGGTCGCCAGAGGAGATCTTGGTATTGAAATCCCACCAGAGAAAGTGTTCTTGGCTCAAAAGTCTATGATTTCCAGATGTAATAGGGTAAGAATTTCACAAATTAGAGAACTTATAACTGCAAAAGCATTCAGAAATCTTGCATGGAGATCATTTAAACTTTTCTCTTATCTATTTATTCTTCACACCGCATCTGTTGCTGGGTGAAGAATAGTGGTGAGCGTTTACGCTAACTAAAGTTAACTTTAACATTGCTAATGTTAATCTCGATCAATAATTATCGTCAACTGCTAACGTTAAAATGGTCGTCTCGTTGCTGATCAATTTCGGAAGATTCCCCGTTAATGTCCCGCGCATAATGCTAATGAATCTCGTGATGTCATTGGTCACCGGTCAACAGGCGCTACTGTTAACCGGTGTCCAATGACATCGCGAGATTAATAGCAGTACCTAGTCGTTCATTTTTCTGTTGATATTAATATTATTGTTGACGGGCTAATACGCGCAGCAATTTTGCTCAGTTTTCTTCTCGTGAGTTTGATTGGAATATTTACATACTCACTACAGGCGTTGATGTGGATTAACATTAGCAGACAATATACTTTTATGCCAACAGTATTGACGTGTTAAATAAGAACAACTGTTGAAGATTAACTGTTGACGATTATTGACACTAATAGAATAACTACATCTTTCTTATTTCCTAAACTTTTTTGCTGGTTTTAATAAATTTGACTTTGTTAGGTTGGCAAGCCTGTGATCTGCGCCACTCAGATGTTGGAGTCCATGATTAAGAAGCCTCGCCCCACCAGGGCTGAAACTTCCGACGTGGCTAATGCCATCCTGGATGGTGCTGACTGTGTGATGCTGTCAGGGGAGACTGCCAAGGGAGATTACCCGCTCGAGTGTGTGAGGACAATGGCTAACATCTGCAAGGAGGCAGAGGCAGCCATATGGCAGAAGCAACTCTTCAACGATCTCGCCATCCAGGTAAAAACCTTGCTTATTTATTTATTTGTACCGGTGGCGGCGAAGGACCAGAAAAGCAGACCCCACCACCATGTGGGATTAATAATTGCTAAGGGGAAGAAGAAGAAAGATTTATTTACAGACAGGGTTTGAAATTATCAAGATAGAAATTATATTCATTGATAAATGTCGAGATGAGATCTCTGAGAAGAATGTTCAGATAAACGTTGAGAGATAGGATGAGAAATAAAGTGATTAGAGTGTTGAGTGAATGTTAAACGGATGCTGCGACCAAAATGAAAGTTGAGATGGTTGGGACATGCAGAGAAATAACAAAGCAGAAAGGATAACAAAGAAAATACTATACCTGGGAGAAAGAAGAGGTTTACGGAAACGCGTCCGTCCAAGAACCACATGCCTTGAGCATGTAGACCATATTCTCAAGGACGGACGTGTTTTGAGTAAAAGGAATCGTAGTGTGTGTGACGAATTTAATGAATGTGGCGGAGGCAAGAAGTGTGTGTAAGGGTAGGAAAGTCTGAAGATCTGTTCTCTCTGCCTGACCCGCAAGGGATAGAATAGAATTAACAATTTTGGTGAACAAAGTACAGAGATATGTTAACATTACAAATATAAATCATAATGTTCATTCACTAGGGTGAGCTTATCGCAGTGCTGCGATCTGTGCCAGCTAACCTCATGAATTCATATTTGATGTCGGTTTCAGGCCAAGCCCCCAATAAGTGCCGCCCACTCTGTGGCCATCGCCGCCGTGGAAGCCTCAGCCAAGTGTCTGGCTGCGGCCATCATCGTGATCACCACCTCGGGTCGCTCCGCCCACCTGCTCTCCAAGTACAGACCTCGTTGTCCCATCATCGCTGTCACTCGTTACGCTCAGACTGCAAGACAGGCTCATCTCTTCAGAGCTGTCCTGCCTTTGCAATATGAGGGTTTGTAAACACATTATTCATTACAAAGAATGATTGGTGTAATACTTTCTCATCTCTCCAACAGATGACAGTAAAATATTGACCTTTATAATTGAGTTTCTTCACGGTTAGCCTTAGACGGCCTGTGGATTAATGGGGAGAGTCCTTGCTTCACAGCCGTGGGGTGTAGGTTCGAATCCCACCCAAGGTATGAATTTTTCAGAGTATAATATACTCAGAAAGTATAATATACTCTGAAAAGGTGTAAGAAAACACACACAGGTGTGTTAGGTGTTGAATGGTGAAAGTTTCTCGAGAAAAACATGATCACCCAAACCAATCGATGGCTGTTCGTAAGTTCAGCATGTTCATCCGTGCATTAGTTGAGAGACTGCATAATTGTTAACCATATTCTCTTTGGCTCCTATTGATTATCAGGCTTGTGACTGATGATCGCCGGCTGGTACAAAATATACACGTTCTCGCCCCAGCTACCAGCCTTCATAGCACAGTGGTAGAATAATGGTGTATCAGGTTGGAGGTCTGGGCTCAATTCCCGGCCACGGCAGATGGATGGACTGGAATTGGTGAATGTTACTTAAGTGTAAAGTAATCACATTGAGTCAGCCGACGATCAGTCATAAGCCTGATGGAAGGTCCGTCATTTGCTGTATATCTGTTGAGGTAACTACTTAATGTATTTGTTGTTTCAGAACCCGCAATGAATGACTGGTTGAAGGACGTCGACGCCCGTGTACAGTTTGGTCTCAACTTCGGCAAAGCTCGTGGCTTCATCAAGACCGGAGACTCAGTGGTGTGCGTGACGGGATGGAAGCAAGGCTCCGGCTTCACAAACACAATGCGTATCGTGTACGTATATCCCGAAGCAGACGGAGAATGTTAATTCCTATTCAATGTATTCTTTTCTGTGTTGTGATTTTTTTCGTAACCGGAAGAAAACCAGTAAGAATATTGCTCAACATGAATAAATTAAATAACTGATTAGTTTTTTTATTATTATTATTTTGTTGTTGGTGTATGCTGCGGGCGCCATTAATTGGAGAGTCAACATGAGATGTTTTCCTTTTTTGTATGATAATGTATTCATGTTTTGTTGATGTCTCTGTGGGTGTCACATATAATATAAAATAAAATAAAACAAATCCCAAAAAAGACCAAAACGCTTTAGAAATATGTATGCTCAATGGAGAAAAGCTCTAATCTAATTGAATTTTCAAAATAAAATTATTCGTATATATCATTACTTATACAATTTCTTTCAGTGTGTTAGATACTACCATAGATTAGAAAATAAACAAATAAGCGGATCTAAAATGGGATAGACAATACAATAGTCAACATTTTATAAATATTTAATATTTAATATTTAATATAATTCACGGCCTACGGCCTTTGACAATATATAATATAAAATATTTGATCATAATCAATTAAGCAATATAAAACAAGGCATAATACAAATGAGAAAAACATAAATGATATAGAATTGTAAGGCAAAATAATCATTAATACGAACTGTTATATTCAGCACAGATACAACAGAAAAGATTAAAATAATAAAATACAACTGTAAATGGCTAAAAACAACTATTCAGCCTGTATAGTAAAAAAAGACAATATAATAAAGTACAATTATAAAAAGGTCAAATAAATAAAATTAATCTGTCTGATGTATAATGGAAATGAATAAAATAATAATAAAATACAGCTATATAAGGTTAAATACAATCAATCTGTGTACTAAAAAGGAATAAAGTAATAATAATAATAAAATACAGTCATATAAGGCTAAAAAACAATCAATGTGTATAATGGAAAATAATAAAATAATCATAAAGTGCAATTATAAAAAAAGGTTAAATACAATCAGTCTGTCTGTATATAATGAAAAGAATTAAATAACATTAAAACACATTTTGTAAAAAGGTTAAAAACGATCAATCTGTCAATCTGTATAATAGAAAAGAATAAAACAACAATAAAATACAATTATAAGGGGTTAAAAACAATCAGTCTCTGCATAATAGATAAAAATAAAGTGACAGTAAAACACAATTATAAAAGGTTGCAAAGAATAAGTCAATCACTCTGTACAGCAGAAAAGAATAAAAACAATAACAAAATACAATTGCAAGAGGTCAAAAAGTATCAATCCGTCAAATCAGTGGCTGGGCATGTGACAGACTGGAATCTACTGGAATCCAACTAGAAAGTTTGGGCTATTATCCATTGAGGATATTATTTTCTGAAGGGTTTTTGTTTTTTTGGGATTTATTCATGTTGAGTAATATTCTTATGGGTTTTTCTCCGGGAACCGATTTTTTAACATAACCTCTCACTAACAAGTTTTCACTTTCGTTGTAAATGACGTAGTAATAATATTAATTATTTTGTATTGTATTTTAACACTTTTGCTTGTTTTTGTATTAAAATTATGTGTTTGTGCAAGGTAAGGTATATTTAGAGAGACATGATCACTGTGTACTAATAAAATTTCACTCATTTAGGAGGCCTTATAGTGATGGGTAAAATATTTCATGAGAGTAAAGCAACCTCAGTTAGGTTTTTCATATATGAATCGTTTATCAATCCAAATCAAGGTTACTGTAGTATGATTTATTCAAACTGTCTAACGCAGTAATAAAAATGCGGCCGAGAAGGGAGGACTGCCTAGGAGTAAGACAGGACCACCACTCCTGTCAAATCTCGTAACGGAACATAATATGTGGTCCATCATACTCGTTGTTAAGGGACTGTTATTCCATACATTTCCTTAGCGATGGTGATGGCAACCTCGCCTATAACATTTTATGTATTAATCCTACATCATGGCTAGAGAAAGAGAGAAATGTCAAGGTGGCGGTGATACATGCCAACTTATCGATTTGACCAATCACAATAGAATAAATTGGGAGACCTTTTATATTCTTGTCGACGATGTAGTGATCTAACCTCTCTGAATATATCTACCTTGGTGTTTTTTGTAGCGTAATGTTGTAAATTTGTTTATAGCATGTTTTCTTTTCAAGTGACTCTAAATGTCATAACTCACTGTCGTTCTGACAAACGCCATTTTCTACTCTGATTTGTTTCACGCATGCATGTTGAATTAGTGTTTTTAGCACGTTTTCTATCAAAACACATCAGTTTACCAGTATCAACTGACAGGTCTAATGTAAACAGGTAGTTCACAAACAATTACAATAATTTCTGACAGTTTTTATGCTAAACCGAGACCGGACGCAATAATATTATACAGACCGCTACAAGGTGACATTTGAAGATGATGACGTCACAAACGTTGGCCAATCCATGGACATGAAAAAGATATAGATGCACTATTAAGTGAATGTATGAGGACTTCCGGGAGGAGGAGTGTCATTATTATGTTGCCAGCATGCGTTGCCGCGTTGGCCAACCTGACGATTATGATGTATATATTATGCCCTTATAGAGATAGCAATTGTTCTGTTACCACTCGCAGGCAATTTCACGTTTGTGTAAAAAAAAACGGTTGGTGTCTCACGCACTCCTGTCAAATCAGTTTTGATCAGTCTATCCTACTATTTTAGTCTATGGGCCAATTGAGACGCCATGCACAAAATGAAACAAGTTAGAGAATAAAGTGTGGCGTTGCACGTTGCACACATGTTTTGTTATATTTCCTTCTGTTTTGTATGTTTACACAATCAGTAAATCACGAAAAGCAAATTACATTTTACGTGGAACACGGCAATGTATATGACATTTATAGGTTATGGTTTATGTCAGTGGTATTCGGTAAAATAAGGTCTAGAAATTTGTATCTATGGACCCCATTTGTTGTAAATATGTATATCATTTGAATACGTAATGGTGTGGATATTGACATACTATTTTGTGGTGTTTGGTTGACAATGAATTTGTGTATTACAATACTCGTTTCAAAGTCTGTTTCATGATTGTTAACTTATGTTTGTCTCTCTCTCATAGAGTATTTTTAGTAGCAGTTAAAGGGAGATAGCACGAGTCTACTCATGCAGGGCTTAACAGTGTCATCTCTATACTATATTACTCTGAGATAATTACTCTGAGTTGTCTATGGAAAATGACAGTTGGTTGTTATTTTGTTCGGTTGTTTTCTTAAATAGATAGTCATTGTGCATTGCTAATAGTCACTTGCACCATATTTTTTTTTTACAAATAACTAGTTACAGTTGTGTGGATGTGCATTGAATTATCTATGAATGCACAACATACATGTTGTCATGCTGTAAGTGGATCGAAGAAGCCAACATTTCACACCAACAAAATTAACATTGAGATTCAGTTCCAGAAAACTGGAGGCCTGTATGACGAATCGGAATTATATTCCCATCACTCTCTGTACATAATCCAGAAACCTTTGTTATTTGGTGATGTTTTCTGTATGTTAATATTTTTTAGATTTAGATTTTTATTAACTTGAGTTATGTTCTGTACTTTCTAATTTCTGTAATGTATTTAGTTTCTAGTACTTGTCTGTAATCCTGTTGTATTGTGTTTACTGTTTTCTACTATTGTTTTGTTTTGTCTGTCTACTACTGTTTTCCACTATTGTTTTGTTTTGCCTGTCTATTAATGTTTTTATGCACTTTTGATTTGTAGTTAAATGCAAGACCAACATGTTGTTGAATCTTAAAATAATTTCTAATCAAAATGTGTTGAATTCAGTGAGTTGTATAGAATCATAAACAGCAATCTGATTTCGGAAAGAATTGAAAAAACCTTTTCTCTAAACTACTGTTGTTGACTTTCGCATATTGCAGATTGCTGTATTTGAAACCAAGTCACTTTTTATATTAAATGTTTATGTAGGTGACGGAAGCATAGTGGTTAAAACCACTGCTTCACAGTCGAGGGTACTGGGTGTGAATTCCACCCATGGAAGGATTTTTCAGAGTGTAATGTATTCTGAAAATGTAATCAAATGATTTTTTTATTTATCAAATTTACCGCTAAAATATAGATCTTTGCTGTTGCCCTAAATAAACAAATTTATAACTTTATGTAAAGATAGTATGTAAAGGTGGTCTTACATGAGCAATTTTTTGAGCAATAATTGCGGCTACTCGTACAAATCGTGTTTATTAACATTATTTCGCAATATATAGCAATTATTTTGGCAATATTAAAAGCGAGACAACAATATTGCGTGCAAACGCGAAAGAGAATTGACTTAAATGACCGAACCAATTGGATATTCAGCAGTTAGAGTCGCCTCGCCTAGAGTTGTCTCGCTCTAAACATTGCTAAAATAATGAGTAAGTACATGGTTGGCGCAGTTGGTTGAGGCAGCAGTCTCTCGAGCGGGAGATGCCAGGTTCAAACCCCGGCTCTGGCGATGTATTCCACACTTTGCAATACAGGCTTTTATCCTAGTGCAAGGTGTGCAGGAAAGTATTTAGGTTTGTGTATGCAAGCCCAGATCCTTTTATAAAAAAAATTGCTATATATTGCGAAACAATGTTAATCAATACGATTTGTACGAGTTGCCGCAATTATTGCTCGTGTAAGAGCACTTTAATGTATTTAATATAATTGATTGTCATGTCTGTGATTTTTTTGCAGAGTGGTTGAGTAATCTCGATTCCTGTGATTGTATGATGAACTCGGAGTAACATCGTCGTAAAGCGAGTAAAACTAGCTGTAAGATTGTTTGAATGAAATCATGTTAATGTAATATTATTAAATACACATTATTATTATAAAATCTTTATGTTAAATGGTCAAATCTGATTCTGGAAAAAGAATATACTTAGTGTATGTAAGAAATACTTCAATGAAGTGATATAAATATGTTTCTCTGTTGTTATACATTTTAAACCTAACCTAACATAACTTGACATTAACCTAACATGACCTAACATAACCTCAACCGAGACCAACATGAATATAGTTGCAGACAAGCTATAATAATTAAATAACAACGCCATGGCCCAAAACAACGTGACGTCACTACTGTCTTGGAGACAAACATTTGGAATATTTCCACCTACCATTCCTTCCCACGATATATTGTGATGTCATCAGTGTTTAAACCTAACCTAACATAACTTCAATAGGTATATTTAGAGAGGTGTGCTCACTACATGGTAATAAAATGTCATTCGTTTAGGAGGCCTTAGTGATGAACAAAGTATTTTATCACAGCTAATTAACATCAGGGTAAAATGAAAGATTAAAAATTTGTTTAAAATCTACAAAAATGATTTAAGATTACGCGACTGGTGTTTGAGGATTTGCACACTCATCATCAGGCGATTGTCTAGTCTTCTCATCAACCTTTCATTTTACCCTAAAAATGGACTTCCTCCATGTACCGACGGTCAAAAACATCGAGATTAACGTCAGTTAGGTTAGGTTACTAGTCCATACAATCAGATTTGCCCGGCAACGTGAGAGATAATAATCAATCGTGTATTTGTTGTATTTTTAATGTTGATACTACAAACAGAATTCTCACAAATTTATTTCTAGCGTTTGTTATATGAAATATTGTATAAAATACGATAATTATTAGGAATTGTTACTCGTAGCTTTTTATTATTTGTATTACATTATTTCTATTTATTTATTTGTGTGCTGTTCATTTGAAATGAACGCCACATAAGTATTTATTTTATTTATTATAATATGAATGTTGAATGCAATTTGACTGTAGCTTCGTAACTTTTTTTTTTAACAATAAAGATGTTAATACATTAATTTGGTTTTTATTATCCAATCATTCCAATCTACCTGAAACATATGTGAAGGGTGCGAAGCTGTGGCCAAGAGATGGCGTTAGTAGTAGGCCCTTTGGAGACAGGATGTAGAGATGAAAGAAGTGTCATGGCGGCACTTTACAATATCGCGGATGGCATTGTTGAGACTGTATGTACTATATAGATGTGCGTTGTATTGAATTTACGAAAATACAATTTTGAAGTTATCTTAAAGTTTTTTATTTTGATGCCCCGCCTGTTAAAGTGCCCCCAAAATGCGTCTCAAATGCTGAAATTAGTGACATAACCAATATGTCTTAAATCCTAGGGTTTGTAATTGACCCAACGATCTATAGATCGCAGCATGGACGTCATCAGGGTGGGTATATTCCATACAAATTCGAAAGCAGTAAATCGTAAAGGATGTGTTGTTCACTATGTAACCTGTACCTGTGAAAAATAAGTATGGAAATTTGCTGAAATCAGAAGTGATCTCTTCCAGTTATTGTATAATAGATTTATGAAACTAATGTTTTGTAAGTATAGCTATATCATTTGAAAGAGTATAAACCAGAGACCATAAACCGTTTTATTACACAGGTCGTAGAAGGCAGCAGATAGCCCAAGACAAAGGATATTGGATGGGTTTTTAAGAGGCCTGTGTCTAGCAGTGGAATTAATGTGGCTAGCAATAAAATGAGAATCTAATTTATGCTGGATTTCACTAACTTCTTAGGTGAGGAATAGCGGAAATAGAGGCTACCTAGCACAGATTTTGTATGAAAAATAATGATAAATGGCTGCTGTCTCCGCTATTTCTCACCTAAGAAGTTGGTGAAATCCTATACAAGTCTTTTCGCTGAGAAGGATGTGTTGCAACGTTGCAAGATAGGATAAGAAATGAAGCGATTAGAGAGTTGAGTGAATGTAAAACGGATGTTGTGACCAAAATGAAAGAGAACGAGTTGAGATGGTGGGGACATGTAGAGAGAATAAACGACGAAAGGATAACAAAGAAAATATACCTGGGAGAAAGAAGAAGTGCGGCCGTCCCAGAACCACATGACTCGACCAGATTCTCAAGGACGGACGTGTTCTGAGTGAAAGGAATCGTAGAGCGTATATGACTCTACAATTCTTAGAAATTTAAGTGTGTGTAAGGATAGGTGTGAGATGGTTGGTAACATGCTCGACTGTTAATTCAGTGCATGCGGGTGCGATCTACGATGCTGATCTACTCCACTTCACGACACAAGCTTTATAAGCTTACTGTGAAGTGTACAAATGTGTATTTGGGTTTAATTCGATAAACCCAGATTCATTTCATTCAAGGAAAGTCTGGCGATCTGTTCTCTCTGCCTACCCCGCAAGGAATGTGGCACGAGGGGATAGAATAGAAACTTGTGACAAAGTTCATTGAGGTAGAGAACAAAATAAACAAAGAGTTTCAATGTTTTTCCTACAGAATGTCTGATCAAATTTATAAATTATTTTGATAAGTATCTTGTTATTTGAACATCAGACGACCACAGACAAAGTACAGCTGTTGTCCATTTCATAACAAAGATCCAATGCAAAGACAGCTAGCTATTAATTTGTTGCCAAAAATATTTGGCTAAAAATCTAAAGAAATTATATATGAATCATATAAATATCATGACAAGGATTTATATTGTACTTTCATTAATTGTTTAGATCATCACGAAGCATCCCTTTGGGATACCTTGAGGGATAGTTGTAGAGAACAATGTTTAAGAATCCTATCTTTGTTCATTTCGTGATTACATCACACGTTGGTAATTAATAATATTAATTTTAGTTTGGAAATTTCATCGACTACCAGCGCCATCTAGTGATTGTCGATGAAAATACTTTGATTCGGGGAAATCCCTTTTCTTATAGGTACTGTAGTAGTAGATTTCTATTAGATTGAATTATTGGATACTTCGGAAATATTAGATCTAGCATAAATACTCAGAGGGCGTATGTCTCGCAAACAGTAGTAAAGTTAGAGAGTACCTATATGTGTTCTGAGGTAGTAAATAATAATACGATATATTATATCCCATATGTAGGGACTGGAAAAAATCGGCGTTGTTTTTCGGGAAATCTGGTGTTATTTTGTGCTAAAAGGGGTGTTATTTTTCACAATTTTGACTAAACATGGTGTTATTTTTCATACATTTATATTATTAATGGGGACAATTTTGCAGGTTTCAATACAAGAATATAAAAATATTTTGATCAAAAACATAATTTTCTACAAAAATCCCTAAAACGATAAAATAAAACAAAATTATTTGAGATAAACAAAAGACGCCTCTTTGCAAGATTTTTTTTCAGTATGTTTCTTCCTACTTTCAAAGCCACATTCCCTTTGATAATGTTTCAATTACGATGTTTTCCAAAAATAAAGGTCGAAATTCGCGTCAAATATGGGAAAATTTGCGTTATTCCTGTAAAAGAGTACTAAAATTCGTGTTATATGTATAAAAAAAACACCTAATTAGCGTAAAAAGCGCGAAATTCGGGAATAAATTCGTTTTATCGTGATTGCGAAATTTTTCAATCTCTATCCAGATGTCTACGACTCTACATACAATATTAACATATTAAAACTATGTAGGTAGTAGGTATTTGAATGAATATAACCGCAATCATCTTGTATAAGTTCCTACATTTCACGCCGTCCGACACTTTTTTCGCTGTTAGGCAAAACTGTATGGGGATTGACAGATCTGTCGGAAAAATCTAGGAAAAACCTAACGAATAATTTTAACAGTCTTCGCGATATGCGGCCGAATTAGTTAAAAGTACCCACAGTTGTTTTGAAATCATGGACCAATGCTATCGAAAAAAGTGTATATTAAACAACAATGAAAAGTTATGATCTCGAGTTTTATCGAGTTTAGATCTTGTAATTTTAACACTTCTTCTTGTTTTACATATCTGCGTTCATATCACCAGTACCTATTTATTTCTTATTTCGTAAAACTAAACAAGATTTACACCATTCCTTTTTTATCTAGACAGGTACATGCCCATTGCCCATGTCTTATGACAAAAATTTTGACTGCGGCGCTTCCACTTCCAAACAATGAAAACCAAAACCAAGTTCATCGTCAATTTTTCTTCAGCGCCCTTTTCTAGGACATATTTTGTAAGGAAGCAATTTGGTAGTAGACCTTACCCAAGGTGGCCAGATGACATATATAACATGTTGCCTTATATTATGCTGTCTGTATGCACAAGGAGGTATAATAGTATGTGCAACACTTAATTCACTAGATGCAGAAAGGCTGTGATGATTACAAAGACTTATTTGACCGTGTTCTTCTTTTTATCAGCCTGTTTTTCTTCACTGAATATCTTCTCTCTACAGTTCACGCCTTATCCAGATTCTTCCATATCTTTCTGATGTCCTTGGCGCTTTGCTGCTATCCATCATACCTCGCGATTTTTACGATGTCGTCAGTCCATTTTCTCCCACATCCTTTTACGTCTCCCTACCTTCTTTTTACTTTCGTATAGGGTCTCCAGTTTAGGGGATTTCGTGAGTCCACTCCATCTATCACATTTAATGTTTCTACATGATCACATAATTTATGTTTTACATCTTTTAATTTATGCATTTGATATTGATGGATGAATTGAGATGAAAACGAATGAATCTTCTCTTCCTGTCAGTAGTGAAATGATGACGTACGTATTCTCAGCTTGTTATAGACTGAATATTAGTATAATGTGAGCCGGCATTAGCCGTCTACAATCTACATTCAGAATATATTCTGTAGTTTATAATATAATTCTGTATATTATAATGTGTGGTGTGTGTACCTAGTGTGTTCAACACCAGAACCATTGGCAGCTAGCGGGCGGGAATTAATTTTAGAGCAGCCGCTAGGCAGTTAGTACATTACAGCGTTTCACAGTGTCTGTATAGTGTTGTCAATAACTCTACAGTGTTATAATATCTACCGATAGTACGTGCTCGGTTACAAATAGTGGCAGTCAGTGATCAGTTGGATTAAATTGAAAAATATAAGGTTTTCTCTAATCGAACTTGAATAAGTGTGTGGATACAAGATGGCGGAGACTATCGAAGAGTCGTATGAGACCGCTGTCACCAGGAAAGTGGTCAGGAAAAGCATCAAGATTGAGGAGGTAAGATCACGATAGGATATGTAATAATACTCATCAACCATACATCATTCTCTCTCTGTGTTTCTATTTATAATACCACGCTGATATGTGGACTGTATTGTGTGTAGGAAGAAGAAGAATAGAACAGGAGAAGAAACCACTATACTGAAAATAAATAACGTGCTGTTTTTGACAGCTGAGTGAGATTCAACTGTTACGTATTCCGAACGAAATTTAAATTTTACCGCGCGTCCTCCATTTTGAAAATTGTTTCATCTATGATTCTCTGCATATTCAGGCGGGACTGCGGAAAACTTTTTAAAGTTTTTCTTTCATATTATGTATGATTTATTATACGAAAGATGTGAAAATTACAGCGGAAATATGCGAGGTTATAATATATCTTTATGAATGTGTTGCAATGATGAAGATATTTCAGTTATTAATATTATTGTTTACGTTGCAAACATGACGTAAGAATTCATTTTCATTAATAACTCAATCATTCGTATGGAGCGTGCAACAAAATTATGAACCGGAACAAAATTTTGGAACAAATTTATGAAATGCTGGTTGGCACAATTTTGTTTTTTCTCTCGTGTATCTGTAATTTCCGCGACCGGAGTAAAAGTCATAAGAATATTGGTCAAAATGAATGAAATCCTACGAACCCTACGAACCCTAAAAACCTAAGTGGCTCCTATCTCCATTATTTCTCACATAAGAAGTTGGTGATATCCAGCAATAGACTTTTTGTCCATTGAGTATATTTCGGTATTATATCTTTCTTGGGGTTGTTTACCATGAGCAATATTCTTATGGGATTTTCTCCATGAATTATAATTTTTATTAAGTACCTACACCCAGTTTCGACAATGATTTATTAAAAATTCTATCCTCAATAGTTTCAAATGCAACTAAAGGACTGCAGTTGATTTAACTTAGTACGGGCTCTGCCTCGTTAGGTAGATCTAAGTATAGTGCAAATTAATTTAAATAAATAAATAAATAAAAACTTTATTGCACATAAATATACACACAAAGGGCGGATTTATCGCCTGTTGGCGATTTCTGCCAATCAACCCAATTTGTAACTATTATTTCAATAAAGTATTTTTATTATTATTAGTTTTGATAAAAAAAAATATATTTGACATTTTGACTTGTAAAATGTTTCTACTCATATAAATTATTATTTTTGTTGTGTTAAAAATACATCTATTTTTAATTCAACATATCGCCAGTCAATATAGTTTCCTGCTGTCTATTCTATTTCTATAGAACCACATATTCCTAATAGTTTGTTCAATATAAATTAGCAAACACATCGATACAAAATTACACATACAAGAAATTATAGTTAGCCTAAAGACTACTGTAATACTGATTTTTGTAAATGATAAGCTTCCCACCCCAACTATGACGTGACGGTACTTACTTTACTTTACTTTTCGTGTGGCATTCGGCGTTGTCCTTTGCCCGTGTAGGCTGCGTCGACATAAGTATTTTTTAAAGTCTTGGTTCCAGTGCTGCCAGCCAGACCACCGCTTCCGGTCTTGCCTCGTGGATGTCCTGGAGGCTACCGGGAAATTTCCTTGCCTCGCAGTCGGTAATTTCCCACGGCATTAAGGTTCAAAATCGCATGAACAATCGCATGAGAAAATGTTATGAATAGTGTTTTTTTCTTTTTGGGGTTAATTTCGCTTCAATAAAAAAATATTTTACAGTTATTCACTAGATAAAAGTTCAATGTATCTACCCTATTTTGTTCCAAAGCATATTTAGTAACGGTTGTCGAGAGGTCTCCCGTTTTTAGAATTTTTTGAAATGTCAATATGCCTAGCCTACTCTGAATAATATATTTACATGTGGAAAGCTAGTTGCTTGTACAACATACTGAGATATGAAAAATATCAGTAAGTTGTATTGTAACATGTTTGTATGATACACTTCCAAACATGTAAAAAAAAACTTAAAGTGGTCAAAGCCTATGACACATTAACCCTATGTGTAGAAATGAGCCTGTGTTTTTTTTTTTATTATTTTCAACTTCTAATTTTCTCAAGGCATTATAATATTAAGTATTTTATGTTTTATATTGTGTAATTTCTGGGCATAAGAAATTACATATTTTTATCGTTATATTTGTGTTATTTTCTCATAAAATCCACAATTTTATGACTTTTTTAAGTACCGAGTCGCTGTATGAATTAATCAAAGTGAAACGAGTTTATATTTTATTTATAAAATGTTGTTTTTATCAGAATAAATAATACAAAATTTCGTTTTATATCATTTGTACGAGTTATACAAAGATTTTTGAAAAAAAAAGGATCTGGGCTTGCATACACAAACGCAAATACTTTCCTGCACACCTTGCACTAGGCTTTAAAGCCTGCACCGCAAAATGTGGAATACATCGTCAGCGCCAGGGTTTGAACCTGGCACCTCCCGCTAGAGAGAGTGCCGCCTCAACCAACTGCGCCAACCATGTAATGGTCGTCGATCTAACTCTAGTGGATAATTGAGCCTTATTTATTGTAAAAAAGCCTGTTATTGTCAAAAATTTTATACTTTAGGGCTTATATGCACTAAGCAAAAATCGTTCTATTTTCGATTCACCTTTTTCAAATTTTGTATGAGAATTTTAGCGCGAAATAAGAATAACGTAAGCGACAAAGTGAATTATACCTTTTTAACAGAAACCTAGGAAGAAATTTAAAAATCTAAAACAGTCAATTTGTTAAAATTACAATTACCAGTATTCTGGCTAATTATACTTTTATATCTGAAAAACTGAACGGAAAATTTTCAGATCCCGTAAATTTTAGGGATACTTTCGGAATATTTTTTTATTCCAGGAATTTCCAAATATTGTAATTCTAAAACAGCCAATCTGTAGTCCATACTTTCATCTATCACTGTCTTCAGTTTCAAGACGATTCTCTCAGTATTGGCTGAGGACAATTCAGGGCGCCGAAGCCGAATGACAGCATAGAGGACCTTAAAAAATGACAATCGAGTGTAAATTGGAGATGTTTTTAGCTCAAAGAAGCACAATTATTGTCAAATTGTAAATAAATGCGTGTAAAAAAAGAATCCTAACTTCTGAAATAATTTTACTTGGAGTTGAATGTAACGTTATATTATTGGATATTTATAAAACAATGTAGGCATTATAAAATAAAATAAACAAATCCATTAAATTGTGCGAATGTTTTAATAAACAAACAACTTTCATTACTCTGCGTACAACAATGTTTATTGCTGTGGGAAATAATAACACTGTACTAAACAATCACAAGATTTACTTTGTTATTTGAAACACAGTGGTATTTTAATTTAAAGCTCGGACCCAACTATGACGTCCCAATTATTGCTCATGCTCAAAAAATTGCTCGTGTAAGAACACCTTTAGTAGCACATATTTTTTTTCGAAATTTCTCTGCTTACCCTATATAAAGCTCCGGACCCAGCTATGACGTCGTGGTCATTTCTCGCGACATTAAAGTTCAAAGTTACGTTACGTACAAACGTTAAAAATAGCGTCTTTTTTAACTCAATTTTTTGGGGTTAATTTCGCTACATTCAAAAAACTTTTACGGTCATCCACTAGATTTTAATGCATTATATCAACACAAAAAGAAAATTCCCCGCGATTTTCGGGAAAACGAACAGAGGTGTTTTTCAGTTTTTTTTTTAGAAATCTATACAAGATATAAAAAACCTTTTACGGTAATTTTAAAGATAAAGGTTCAATGTATCTACCCTATTTTTTTTTCCAAAGCACATTTAGTAATGTAATCGAGATCTAGGTCTCCCGTTTATTGAATTTTTTTTAAATGTCGATCTGCCTAGCCTTAACAATCAATGCGTGTTTTTATTTGTAAACGGAACTAGAATATAATATACTGGATTAGGGTCAGTGAAGTCGTTTGAAATTGAATAAAGACAGATGAATTTATTTTATTCATGTCAAATTCTTTCAAGTTTCAATCACATATTGAAAAACAGACATTGTCAAAATAGTGTTCGAGGACATTCTTAAAAAATCGAACTGTACTGCGTCAATCAATTTGAATCAATCGAACATTTTTAATCATTTGTTTTTATTAAAAAAGAACAGAATGATTTTTTAAAGTTTAAATATAGAATACTTACCACATGTTAGGAACCTATATTATAAATTGATAGAGAGTGCAAATCCAACAATTCTCATCACTATCCATACGTCAGATGGTACGTAGAATATGAGTACATAATTGGCGCAATTGGTTGGTTGAGGCGGCACTCTCTCAAGCAGGAGGTGCCAGATTCAAGCCCCGGCACTGGCGATGTATTCCACACTTTGCGATACAGGCCTAGTGCAAGGTGTGCAGGAAAGTATTTGGGTTTGTGTATACAACAAGCCCAGATCCTTAAAAAAAATACGATAAAAGTCCATACATGTCTTAGAAAGATAATTGTCATGATATCGGCGACACGAATTGCTGAATATCCAATAGGTTCTATTCTATATTCTATTCTATACCCTCACGCCACCTCCCTTGCGGGGTAGGCAGAGAGAACGGATCGCCAGACTTTCCTATCCTGACACACCCTTCGGGCTTCCATCACATTCATGCAGTTCCTCATACATAATCCTCATACTCCAATAGGTTTGGTCATTTAAGTCAATTCTTTTTCAGGTTTGCACGCAATATCGTTTTCTCGCTTTAAATAGTATTGCCGAAATAATTGCTATATATTGGGAAATAATGTTAATCAATGCGATTTGTACGAGTTGCCGCAATTATTACTCAAAAAATTGCTCGTGTAAGAGCACTTTTAGCAGCACATATTATTTTTTTCGCAATTTCTCTGCTTATCCTTTAAGGGTACGAATGAAAGAGATGATTGATGAAATGAAAACAATTTTATGAAACATGGTTGAAAAATGAAACATAATTTTTGTATTAAATATTATTAATACAGATGATAACTTCCTGGTTCATACGTGACCCAGTAAATTATGTGTTTTAAGTGAAAAACTTTTTGCGGTATAGATACTAGATAGCCCCATGGTGCATAGCTTCCAGCCTAGCCAGTTAATAGATCGAGGCGATATAGGCGAGATGTTCTTATTATAAATGGTTCCCAAACTGATGATAAATAACTTGAATTTGTTGAATTTAAAATTTGTAAATCAAAAGATTTACAAATTTTATTCATGTAAAGCGTTGGATTTTTTATACATTCCGTAGTATATACAATGTAGTATTCCCACAACAGTGTAGAAGAATTATGGATGATCATTGTCGGGATTACGACCGAACTCGGCTGCATGGCTTAAGTGATCACTTTACACTCGAGAAACATTCGCCATTTCAGTTCACCCCGGCTGGGATTCGAACCCAGACCTTCGTCTCGCATAGTAGAGATCATATCCACTACACCACGAGGAGCGGCGGTACAGGAAATGAAAGGATTAAATCGCCGGTGTCTAGATACAATACGTTTTATATTTTTGAGAATATAATTCTAGTTCACACAATTGGTGAAAGTTTCAGAGCTCTATAAGCTAGTCTATATCTTTCTGTATTCGTGATTTGTCGCGATATTAGCTACGCCTATGCCCGCAAGTAGTAGAATGAAAATATCTTTCTTTTTTCTTCTTTTCATTTTAAGTGTTTTACTATAAATATATTTTTTTCAATAGTTAGCAATAGTTAGTTTCAATGTATGTATGCTGTAGACACTCCTAATTGGAGGGTTGACCGGTATTTAATTTGTGTTCTGTGAATGTTTTGTCAACCATCTGTCAGATAGTGTCTCTTGTACTAAATAAAATAAAATAAATAAAATAGTCTAGAAATGAGTTAAAATTCGATTGCAAAATTCTGAGACAAAAACCAAGTGAGGTGAGTAAAATAAATGAATTGCAAAGATTGAAAGTCGCTGTAATGACTAGTAGGAAATTATAGACATTGTCCGGTTGTGTCAAGTTTGACAGACACAGAAGAAAACATCAAAACATTCAAACTACATGACATAGCTTGTCAAACATAAGACTACTGCATTCACTGTTAACTGAAAATCAACTATCATCGAACTGAACTGAAGTGAACTAAAAAACACAACAACTATAAATATAAATATGTACGTAGATTGACGTTCTTGATTTTAATAGATATCTATTTTTACAATGGCTAAACCTTAATTTAGAATTCGATTAACTCCTTCCATAGTAGGTAGTATAGGCATGGCCGTAGGCAGGGGGGGTTTCAACCTCATCTGAATTCCTCAGCCAACCCACCTTCTTATACAGACAAAATCACATTATTACCACATCACTTTTAATTTTCAATGATTATTGTGAAAATCCATTAAGAGTACACATATTGACATTTCAAAAAAACTAAAAACGGCAGACCTTAGATCTCGACAATCGTTACTAAATATGCTTTGGAACAAAATAGGGTAGATGCATTGAACCTTTATCTAGTAAATTACCGGAAAAGATTTCTTTATATCTTGCTTAGATTTCTAAAAAAAAATATGAAAAACACCTTCTCACAATAGACAGAAACTCGTTTTCCGAAAGTCGCGCAGATTTTTTTGTAGTACAGATAAAATGCATTATAATCTAGTAAGTAAATGACCGTAAAAGTTTATTGATTAAAGCGAAATTAACCCCAAGTAAAAAAAACATTATTGTGTGGAAATAATGTGATTTTTTATGAAGTTTTATCATTTAGTATGAAAAATTATATGCCTATTCCAATCTATAGACTGTCTGATGACAGTGATGACACCCATGTCTTTTGTTCAGAAACAAACAGCTGTTCCAGCATGATCTCATTTCTTTGTCTCTGACTCTTAGTATTAATAAATTATGAGGATAATATATCATTGTTCTTTGTTTGTTCTCGCGTATCTTTTATTTGTCCAGAATTCCAGCGAGAGTTCTTAGTAATGGCGACACTGACGAAGCACTAGTGGTAATAATAGAAATACAAAAGTCAAGTGATGTGTCGTCTACCATGTCCAGGAAACTGTTGCTTTCTTTTCTTTGGTTTGTATGCAGTTAAACGAGAACAAAGTTAACAAAGAAAATAACATACGTATCTACATACGTATCCATGGGCGTCGCTAGCTTCGGAGCTAGGGGGGCAACAAAAAATTAAGTATTTTTATATATATAGCACAAAAAACGCGATACGACGATGTTGCTGGAGGGTGCCCTTCTGGCTAACCCTGGGGCCGGGCGTCTGAGTATCTCTGGGCTGAAAGAGCGAATAAAGAGGTGGTCGGTAGCCTAGTTGGTAACGCGCTCGACTGTTAATCCAGTGGGCGCGGGTTCAATCCCCGACCTACTCCACTTCACAACACAAGCTTTTAAGCTTTCTGTGAAGTGTGCAAAGTTGTATTTGGGTTTATTTCGATAAACCCAGATTCATTTTTTTAATAAAAAAAAAGGCGCCTGTGTTATTCGGGTGTGCGGAGAAACCTTCAATATATTATGATTCTGGATGACATAGGAGCTGAAGCTACTGAAACATCCAGGGGTGGAGGTGGGTTTACTCTTAATGTATAATATATGTATTATGATTATCTGAAAGAAGCAGGTAAATAAAATTCTGGAACACGTGTTTTGTCTTAAAGTTTAATTGCCTAAGTATTTGCGTCTTATAATATTGTAGTAACTACACTAACTTTCATTGCCAAAACATTGAATCGTACATATATTATTTACTATACCTATGAAAGTATAATAAGTATCTACTACCAGTATCTAATATGGCAACCTATGTATTCTACCATTAAGTGATTAATGCCCGATCCCACCAACTACCACCTAGGAAGCAGACCCCTAAGGAATTCCCATACAATGCACACAGATAATTTGAGTGATTTTATATATATATATATTCGTATGGTGTCAGGCGCTATAAGATCACATTTAGATCCCGAAGCCACATTCTGGCCTCGGTCGTCAAGTTGTTCAGATCCTCCATCATTCCCCCAAATTTGTGGGTTGGGCATTCACGCACAATGTGGTGTAGAGTCTGCACCGCATCACCGCAATCACAAGCAGGGTCACTAATGTAGCCCCACCTGTGACGCTCGGCTGCACATCTGCTGCAACCTGTCCTGATACGGTTCAGTGTTGCCCATTCTTTGCGTTCTAAGTCGAAACCGGCCACCCTTTTACATGGGTCTAAGACAAGGTGTTTGTTTTTGGACTGTCCACTCCTCCACTCCTCCGTCCAGGCCTTCTCAGTTGTAAACTCGTTGGTTTCCAGGGTTTGCGCCCTGGTCCAAAAGGGGTTCCTCGATCTGAGTCTGATAGCCGGAGTATCCCTCAGGGTCAGGTTCAGAAGGGAGGTGTTATCCTTTGCTCTGGTCCACTCTCTGACCGTAGATGCACTCCTACGAATGTGGGGAGGGGCTATGTTGGCTAGTACGGGCAGCCATTGGCATTGTGTAGGTTTTAGTACCCCGGCTATAGTTCTCATGGTGGTGTTGAGCTGGGTGTCCACCCTCTTGGCATGAGCACTGCCACCCCAGACAGGCGCACAGTATTCGGCGGTAGAGTAGACAAGCGACAGTCCTGCCGTTCGTAGTGTGTCGGCGTATGCTCCCCATCCAGATCCCGCTAACTTCTGGACGACATTATTTCTGGTTTTGAGTTTTGCACACATTGAGTCAACTTGTTTCTTAAAGGTGAGTGTTCGATCCAAAGTTATGCCCAGATATTTTGGATGCTCGGTCTGTTGCAGGAGGACGCCCTCGAAGTGTACATTAATCTTGGATTTGGACTGTTTGTTATTAAGATGGAATGTAGTAACTTCTGTTTTTGTTGGATTAGGTTTCAGTCTCCATTTTTCGAAATAAGTTGATAGTTTTTGTAAGTCCTGTTCCAGTATTCGGGCACTTGTATCCAGGTCCTTACTTCCAGCTAAGAGGGCAATGTCATCTGCATATTGGAACATAGTTGATTCAGTTTTGGGTATGTCATGTACGTATAGGTTGAACAGGGAAGGAGCCAGAACTGATCCCTGTGGTAAGCCGTTATTGAGGACCTTGCTGTGGCTCATCTTTCCTTCCATAGAGACTCTTATGTACCTGCATGATAGCATGGAGTCTAGTAATTTTATGGTTTTACGGCATGGTATTACTCTAGCGAGTTTCAGCAGAAGGCCCTGGCGCCATACGGTGTCGTATGCTGCAGACAGATCGACAAAAGCAGCTGCAAATTTCACCCCCCTCTGGAACCCAGCCTCTATACTAGTGGTTAGGGCGAGCACTTGCTCGCAGCAATCCCTGCCGGCTCGGAAGCCTGCTTGTTCCATAGGAACTACGGCATCTATTGAGGCGGCTATGCGTTGCAGTATGAGTCTTTCTAATATTTTATATGGGATACACAGTAGTGAAATTGGTCGGTAGTGATTGGGTTCTGATCCATCTTTTCCTGGCTTGAGGATGGCCACAACCTTCGAGTGTTTCCAAATTTTGGGTAATAATCCCGTCGTCATTGTTAGGTTCATAAGTTTTAATAGCCATTCTCTCGCACAGAGGCCCATGTTCTTAATAAATTCGGGGTAGACCTCGTCTAGGCCTGCTGCTTTCCCGCACTTAGTGTTACCCAGTGCCAGGCTCATCTCATCGAGAGAGAAATCTCGAGAAAAGGAGGAGTTTTCTGGGAGTTCAGCCTTGGCCCTACGCAGTTCGTAGTTCACCTCTCTTGTTCGTTCTTTGCCGACTGGGATCCTCGAAACAGACACCATGCGTCGGACTATATCATCTGGGGTAACAGGTGTGGTGGGTGATGGACTTTGGAGTTTTGGTGGAGCGGCTCCCAGTTTTCGTAAGGTTCACCAGGCCTTGCGGCTTGAGTGTCGGAAATCCATGTCCCTGACAGTTTCGTTCCATCTGTCTCGGCGATTGGCATTTAATGCCTGTAAAAGTTGCCCAGCAATGTTTGGGTCCCGAGTTTCTTCATATTCTTTATACAGTTCTTCACATCGTGAGTTCCAAGCTGGTATATACTCTTTGCGGAATCCCCGGGGAATATGTTTTTTTGCTGTAGATATTACAGCTCCCACGAATCTGTTATAGCAATCTATTCTGCAGGGGATGTGTTTTACGATGTTGTCTAGTCCTTTCGAGAATGATTCCCAGTCGGCTTTTCTGAAATTCCATCTTGGCAAGGGGACTGTGGTTGCCAATGGTACCCGGATGCCGTATTTTACCACGACAGGTCGGTGTTGCGAGTGGGGGAAATCATCCAGTACGATTCGTGTGGCCTTATCATTTACATTAGTATTTGGGCTAGTTACGAAGCTAAGGTCCGGTGTATAATCCCGTCTCCAACGTGCGGAGCGGAAAGTACCCTTATCCTTAGCACAATACAGTAAGTCGATTGTGTTTAGTTGTGCCCATTCAACAATGGCATCACCATTGTGGTCTGTATGATCGTATCTGATCGTGATTTTATAATGATGTACAACAGTTGGATCAGTAAATCCATACAAAATACAACATGCAGCTCTACTTAGTTAGGTGGCCAAATATCTCCGCCCAGAATCTCCCTCACTTAAGTAGCTGCATGTTGTATTTTGTATGGATTTACTGCTCCCTCTGTTCACAATCATTATAAAATCACTCAAATTATCTGTGTGCATTGTAAGGAAATTCCTTAGGGGTCTGCTTCCTAGGTGGTAGTTGGTGGGATCGGGCATAAGTATTTTAAGTTTTTCCTCAACAGAGACGAGAGGCATCTTCATTCACATAATGCTTCGTTATGTGAATTCCCTTGCTAAATTTATGTTTCTTTTTTAAAGTTTTGAGGAACCATTTTAGGCTTGGAGTCTGAGAGAAGCGTGGTCCTTAGCCATCTTAAGGGATGAAAATGGGCATAAAGAAAAATTATGATTTTTAAGTTGCGAAGCCGCAGGTTGCTGTTGAAATTGTGGTCTTTATGGAAGTTAGTTACTCAAAATCGAGATTAAGACTCGATAAACAATCGTTCTGCCTTTATTAAACTCACGACAACTTTTAAACACGTTCGTTCGATTCATAGCACCGTAGCAATAAACAGTTTTCATCCGTAAAAAGAAATTAAGAAATTCAGACAATGTTTTTAAAAAAAATCGGATGTCAGTGGGCACTACGAACTTAGAACGGGAGAATTTTTATCGACATGTCTCACAAAAACGGAGACTACATTCTACAAGTTGAGTCTTCATGCTACAGAGGTCCTCCTGTGCTCACTGATGTATTCAGGACAGTCCTCGCTGCCACAAGGGTATTGCCAACTTTAGGAAAAAATATCCGTACATCCCTAGAGGGCAACAGAACTCTTACTTTGTGGAAATCCATAATATTAATTATTATGAATGTTATTCCGCTTTAAGATTGAAATTACATTCTATGCCAAAACCATGTTCTTCACTAA
Source organism: Ceraclea dissimilis (assembly GCA_963576895.1). Lineage (NCBI taxonomy): Eukaryota > Metazoa > Arthropoda > Insecta > Trichoptera > Leptoceridae > Ceraclea > Ceraclea dissimilis. Next base: position 16,855,867 of record OY756370.1, read on the forward strand.
ATTGAGAATTGATTGAACTAAGATACTTTATAATCTAACTAATATTTGAGATATTAATATACTCTACACATAACATGCATTATATCGAAATGGATAGCAATAAATGAATGCTTGAAACACAGTTTAATGTCTAACACTTTCAGTGTATTTGATAGTAAAACGCAATAATGATCAATAGCAGTAGTTAATAATTATTTCTAGTCAACAAAGATTCATATTATTCTAAGAAATTTAATAAGCAGTTTTATTGCAGAGGCAAGATTTACTTTTCGTCATGAAATATATATTTATTAAAACTAGTTGTGTGGTCGTACACATGTCGTGGGTTACATATTTGATGACATATTGATGCACACTCGCACAACTATCGCTGGTTATTCCACAATATTCCACATAGGAGGAAATGCGCAGTGGTGTCGATGTATTTTTTGTTATATTACTTAACTCTTTTTACATGTTAATTAAGACACTATAAAACCATTTCCAGCTTTCCGGAATCAATTAGGCTACAAATCTTATTTTACCTGGCTATATAAAAAGTTTAAAATAAGAAATTGCGTTCAGCAATGAAGTTCGTCACACATTCTGCATGTTACATAAATTTTGTGCAGAAATAATGTTTTCATACAATGCACACAGTATTTGCTGGTTACCCCATTTTTTGTATTATGTGGAGAGATGTTATAATTGTTGAGTGCTTAATAAAATCCTTGTTTTACACCTTATGACGCAGTGTTTGGTCCTGTGTGAAGCTATAAGCTTACCTTACCTAAACTTAAAGCTCTTTCATTATATGATTAGTAATATTTTATTCTGCTTACGTAGATTGATACTTTATACTGTAAAGTTATTATGTAAGTACAGATATTATAAACAATATGAGAGCTTTAAGCTGTAAACTTTTTATAAGTGTCCAACAGAATCATTTATATTGTACATGGACTAGAATTTATTTGCATATGCGTATATTAAAATATCTACTTAATTGTGTGTTTTACATGTTTACAACTGGGTCACACTGAAAATGTTATTTACAGGGTGAATTCTTGTAGACATTTTTTCTCACAATCTAGAAATTTTTCTTCCTTCCTTCCACTTCCTATCAGACTAGCTCCAACTATTCTTTCTTTCAAAAGTAAACTGAGGCATCATCACCTTTCCATAAATAATCCATCTAACTGACAATCCCTTGTTTCCTTCCTTGTCCTTCATCCCATCCACTCATTTTTATGTATTATTTTTAAGAAATGAATCTGAATTTATCGAAATAAACCCAAATACACCTTTGTACACTTCACAGTAAACTTCAAAAGCTTGTGTCGTGAAGTTGAGTAAGTCGGGGATTGAACCCGCGCCCACTGAATTAACAGTCGAGCGCGTTACCAACCAGGCTACCGACCACATTTTTAACTCTTTATATGAGTCGAAGCCCATGTATCCTGGCACAGGTCGACCAGGTATTCTTTCCTCGGTCGTCCTCTGTAGTTTGTCCCCTCGTTTATTCCTTCAATTGATTCAAATAGGAGACCCTCTTGACGCACTATGTGGCTGATCCATCTGACACCTACTAAACATGGAAAAATACACTCTACGACTATGAAGGCATCTGAATATCTTGAAATATAGGTATTTACTATTTAACGACAAAGAAAGTAGACCGACCATTTCCTGAAACTTTTAATAGACTAGGATATCCTTTTTTTCTTTTAGATACAATCACAAACAACTATACAAATATTTCATTCATACACTTCAGGCAAACAAACTACATATATACTCGTACATGCCTTATAATAACTTGATGAACTTTCATATGAATATAATTTGATTTAAAAGCGTTGTGTTGTGTGTGGATAATAATACCTATAATATAATATGAGAGCAGTGACGTAGAATGACGGGCGGTTATCCGGTTCTAATACTTTTAATCTACAATAATATTATTAAAATATCTACGTAATAAAACGTTTTCTGCACGTATGTAAGTCCATCAAGAAAGAGATTAATGGAGAATTACAATTTTGTGCGTACACTAAAAACCAAAAAATAATCTCAATAGAGGGTAGGCGTACAATATACACGTTTCATCTCGACTCAGCTACCAACCATCGCAGCACAGTAGAAGAATACCGGCTTGTCAGGTTGAAGGCTTGGATCACACTTGAAGGATCTTCACACTAGCCCATGCCCATCATTGATGCCCAGCACTGAAAACTAGTAAAGTTATAATATACAGAATTTGATAGGTGGCGTGTCAAATGAATTTTGGTAAAGAATATTCTTTGACACGGAGCCAAGTGCTAAATGCATTTACAACATTTAGAGTAAATATGTTTTATTCTTATCTTTATTCTGTTTGTTGTCTTAACCTCCTTCTTCAATGTTGTTACATGTCCTGATCATCATCATCTATCATGGATCCATATAGATCATACTTGAAGATCAACAGACGGGCGATCAATCAAATATCGTCATTTGAAATTTATTTTTAGCACTGAATTATTTCTGTATTGCATTGAATTCGATACGGTTTTCCGATACGTCCCTGATTACTAATAATATAAAATATGTTTTTTTAATGTCCCGATTTATACTCCGTGAAACTTCGGATTTTCTACATAAATACTCAAGGTAAAATTTTCTATTTTCTTCTCAAATATGGAATGGAAAATTTATACAATTTGTTCTTGTTTCAAAACAGCGGAAGTAAACGTTCTTTGTTTGAAATGACAGGAAACACGCAAGTTTTTGGCAAAAAAACATTTCACTAATGACTCCATTAATTTGTCGTTTTGTTTTGTTATCTTTATACTAATCTAGCTATCTATAACTATTAGTTATAGAGGCATAATGTTGTTTTTTTCATTTTAATAATACTTATTATTAAAATGTTATACCTATACCTAATTCACAGATACCTTTCAAAAGTCTACATTTGAGCACAAGAAGATATGTGCCCAATCTCACCAACTACCACCTAGGAAGGAGAGCCCTAAGAAATTTCCATACAAAAAGATAAAATTCTATTTATTTAATAATAGAGTGTGAGTCCTGCAATAATTCCATATGAAATGCAACATGCAACTCACCTACGTTAGGTGCCCAAATATCTCCGCCCAGAATTTCCCCAACTAGATAAGTTGCATGTTGCATTTCATATGGAAGTATTGCAGGACTCACACTCTATAACTAAATAAATAGAATTTTATCTCTGTTTTTGTATGGAGATTTCTTAGGGCTCTCCTTCCTAGGTGGTAGTTGGTGGGATTGGGCAATAGAGTGGTGAATAAATGTATCACTCGATCCAAAGCAGCTAGGTATATATAGTACTAAAATTTTGTCTAACAGGAGTGGTATTGCGTAAATCAGCTCACACAAATTACGCTTTATAGTAAAAACGAGAGTAATATGAACTTTCGTTTTTTGTTAAAACGATCCCACAAAAAATACTCGTGCTTCAAATCAGTCAATTTTCTCTAATAGCTTCTGCTGGACCAAAGACTTGTACCGCGATAAAAAATATTAATATGGTGAGATGTTTGTTATTCATCCAGATATCTACTAGTAAATCTATGGTTTCAATTATAACCCTATTGATATGATTTTCTACAATGCTCCAGAAAGTTGTTCCGGATAAATGTTTTTATTTTGTGTAAATCTAGGAATAATTTTATGTATAATTTAATATCCACTTGACAGCTTTTAATCTACATTATCGCCTTTGTGAGAAAATCTATTCCGCGACAATAATAAAACGATTCAACTTGCAGAGGGTGCCAGCATGCGGCACACGATACAATTATTTGTGACTGAAAGATACGAGTATCTAGCCTAAATGGAACATTATATGTTTTAACCTAAATGGAACAAAATATGTTTTTATTCCGAAATAGGTAGATAAAAGAAACTCGTGGATTTCCGGAAAAAAACAATTATTTTTTTAATGAGTGGGGCGCCGAAATTTTCAGAAATTCACTACTTATTCAACATAAGAAAACAAAGTGCATACCTACTTGTAGGTTTCCTTGTGTTTCAAAATGTTTGCTCAAAAAACGAACAAATAAATAAATAATATGATAAACATTAGTCGTTTGATAAAGAACACATTATTAGAAATGCCTCCGTCGGCATCTTTTACCGTTTAAAAATATGAAAAATCTTTTCTGTTAGTTTTTACTTGTGGACCATGATATCAAAATTCGGGAACGAAAATAGGTATTATTTTTTATCTATTAAAGCATGATTCTTTTTATAAAGGACCTATCCATTATGATATTCTATAAGACTCCGCTTTTCTTAAAACTGATCCCGGATACGGCTAGTTCCGGTTTGCGTAGAAAACAGGAAGTATCAACAAACGGTTTTTCGTGTGGGTTTTAGGTTATTTACAATTTTAGGTAAGAGTTTTTTTCCCAGCTTCGAAAACTTCATGTTACCGAAAAACTTCCTGGTACGGGTGCATGGAATTAGCTTGTTTTTACCAAGCTACTATAGATATGAAATAGCATTAATTTATTATAGTACTATTTAAGGGGAGCCGCGCTTTTTGTTATCGTAAAAAATCATAAGAATATTGCTGATAAAAGGTTGCTGAACCCTGTACTAACGAAAGACCACAATATCTACAAACAGAAAAGATACTACAACGCACGGGACATCTAAACAGCTGACACAATATTTTCTTACCCGTCACTCTGTAACGGGTAGAGCGTTACATAAAGACACGTGACACATATTATAATCCATAGACTAGCTTTTATACTCCAGATTAGCTCGGTATCATAGAATATACTTATCTATGAATAAATTAAATAAAACAATGTGTGTCTATGTATTTACACACCGGAAATAGGCAATTGTTAATGATTGAAAGACAAGGAAGTTTCCAAAGAATCATTGTTTAATCTAGTATTATCAACAAAGAAAGAATGCTTTGGAAAAGGTTATTGTAGCAAATAGAAGTACTTACATACATATAAGACATTACATTCAAATAATTCTAAAGTTTTTTTTTTGGTAATGGAGTGGAACTACATATTTCTTCTTCTTCTTCTTCTTCGTCAGCCTTGGTCCCTCCATAGGCCTCTCCCATTTGTTTCCAGTCCTTTCGATGCATCGCCTTTCTGACCCACTGTCTACCCGCTACTGAGGTCACGTCGTCCGCCCATCTTTTCTGGGGCCTTCCGACACCTCTTCTATTTTCCCATGGCCTCCACTTTACGAGTCTGGGAGTCCATCTATTCTCGTCTTGTCTTGACATGTGCCCTGCCCATTGCCATTTGAGTCTTGCTGTACGATCCATGACGTCGACAACTTGGGTTCTTCCATATTTAATTGACTTAAATTACAAAAATACACAGAATTTTCATCATCATTATCAGTGGCTAAACACAGTATATTAAGTAGGTATTCAATAATCTTAAGAACCGTACACACCAGTGGCGAAGGGTCCTAAGAATACGATTCCCATCGAGTTACCTTTTAGATTAAGGGTTAATCTGACAATAAACAATGTTAATTCCCCAACTTCCCTTCTACAGAAATCCTAACTCTTCGCCAATGATACACACATAAATTAATAAATATTTATTGGCCAGAAAAATATTCATAATTACAAAAACAAGACAATGGTAGTGTGCCAAAAGGCGGACTTCACGAAGTGATCACATTAAACCAGCCGACGATCAGGCATAAGCGTGATGGAAAGTCCGTCCTTTGTTGCTGTTTCTGTTGAGATAACTACTTGTTATCAATATTACACACGTTATGGTATGAAATACAAAATATTAGGTACATAAGTATGAGTGGAAGTTCTATTTGTATCATGCACTTGAAATCATTTGATCTGATATACAAAACACATCAATAGTAATGATTCCAATATATGAGTGATATCATAATACATTCATACTTATTTATATAGCAATACAAATAATATGTACTCTTTTACAAAACAGACTTTTTCTCCGAAACCTGAATGAGAAATGTGGAACATGAATGTGTTCCTATTGTAAAACTACACATTGTAAGATATTAACATGGTAACAAAGCGCCAGCGGATCCGGGGGGGCTAGGGGGCTGAAGCCCCCCTCACGCCCAAAACCATGAGCGACAGTACTATATATATACAACTAGTTTCCGAAGAATTATTACCACATCGGTTTTTCATAATGTCATGAATTTTCTCGTGACCCAACTGTGACGTCACGTCATTTCCCGCGGCATTATGGTTGAAAATCGCATGAACAGTCGTACGATGAAATGTTAAAAAGAACGTTTTTTCATTTTTGGGGCTAATTTCGCTTCAATCAAAAAAACTTTAACGGTCTTTCCCTAGATTTTAATGCATATTATTTATAAAAAAATGTTTTCTACGTGACTTTCGGGAAAGGAATTGCTGTCTTTCGGAAAAAAGATCGGAGATGTTTTTCACATTTCTTTATGAGAAATCTATACAAGATATAAAAAAATCTGTTACGGCCATTTTCTAGATAAAGGTTCAATGTATTTACTCTATTTTTTTCCAAAGCATATTTAGTAACGGTTGCCGAGATAGAAGGTCTCCCGTTTTTAGGGATTTTTGAAATGTCAATATGCCTACCCTTAATTACAGAATTGGACCTACAGTATACCTAATACTTATAGTGTTGGGACTTTTAGTATTGTGAAAATATATTCTTTTTATAAACGTTTATTATTTGTCAAAGGTAAATGTCGTTTAATTTATCATTCCTTCACAAAATGAGTGCATGTAATAATAATTTATTTAATTTTATTAATTACTTAACTTGTCACAACTGAGACACCAGTGGGTGAATAAAACTAACGTGGAGTATTTTTAAATATTATGTACTAACTAGTACCAACCCGCGAAAATTCACAGAGGGTTGGTTAAAATATATTTATGCCATTTTTTTTTTAAATGAACCTGGGTTTTCGAAATAAATCCAAATACACCTTTGTACACTTCACAGTAAGTTTGAAAAGATTGTGTCGTGAAGTGGAGAAAGTCAGCATCGGGGATCGAACCCGCGCCCACTGGATTAACAGTCGAGCGCGTTAACAACCAGTCTACCGACCACTCCTATTATACTCGTATTTTGTCAAATTAGCAAGTCTGGGAAAATTTTTTAGACCCGCAACAAAATAATGAATTGTTTTGAGATATATACTATATTTTCGTTACCTCCACTAACATGTTGACAAGGTAAAATTGGATACATGGTCGGCGTCGTTCCTTGAAGCGGAGATCTCTCGAGCGGGAGGTTCGAACCCTGGCGCTGACGATGTATTCCTCATTTTGCGATACAAGCTAGGCTAAAGTCTACTGCAGGAAAGTATTTTGGTTTGTGTATGCAGGCCCAGATCCTTTTTTTTTTTAAAAAAAAGGTCCTCGAAGGAATACCTGGAGGTCACAAGGCTCCTATTTCTCACGTTACGCTGTGCTCTCTGATACTCATTATTCAGTTTCAGTATGAAAAAATATGGGGACTGAACTCCATAGTAATTCTACGTACGTACCACCTAGTTAGCATGTTTAAATACGTTCGATTTGGATTCTCTATCATATTATAATAGGTTTATGATTTCATCAAGTACCTAACGTAGTAAGATTCTAGCGTTTTTGAATATTTGTCGACGATAGTGCAGGCGCTACGCTAGCGAAATGTTTGTTGAACAACTTGCAAAAATTTAAACAGCCCTGCGACACGTTCATACCCGGTTACGACCAGAATTATGTATGGTGATAGGTTTTGTTTTTGCTACCGTATCAAATTGAATAATGTTAATAATAACTACTTCAGCTGATTAAAATAAACGCAGAAAATTACAACAAATAATTAATCATTATCATTCATGACACATTTTTAAACAAAGATTTTTTTTTATCTATTATGAAATAATTTAGTCGACGACTCGACGCAGTTGTCTTACTATTTTTTAATGAGATTTCTGCGCCGATAAATATTTTCCATTCAGACGTTGAGTTTTCACTTTTTGTGACTTTAATGCGATTTGATTATTTTGCCATAATATTCGAATGAGGATTTAGATAACTTTTTCAGAATTTAGAAAAAACAAGAATCACATCTTACTCATTTATTTACAATTTAAGTGACGGTTAGGATACCATTAAATTTGTTCACTAGGGCGAGCTTATCGCAGTGCCTACTGCAATCTCTGCCAGAATTGTGATGGAAACTAGGCGAGTTAAACTTGGAACTACCTAATTTAAAAATAAATATACAAAGGGCGGGCTTATTACTAAATGGTAATTTCTGCCAGCCAACCCATAGCAGTAACTGTAATGAGACAATACAAACTTATAGAGGCTCCCGACTCAAATATGACGTCACGGTAATTTCCCACGACATTAAGGTTCAAAATCGCATGAACAATCGCATGATGAAATGGTAATAATAGCGTTTTTCCATTTTTTGGGGTTAATTTCGCTTCAATCAAAAAACTTTTACGGTTATTCCCTAGATAAAGGTTTGCAATGTATCTACTCTATTTTTTCCAAAGCATATTTAGTAACGGTTGTCGAGATCTAAGGTCTCCCTTGTTAGAAATTTTTGAAATGTCGGTATGCGTACTCTTAAGCAACAACTTGAAACTATACGAAATATATAGAAAAGGTCAAGTATTACCTATGTTGGTGTTAATTCTGATGATCGTACAGAAGCGTGTTTTGAATATTGTCATACCTAAAATATATTAGTGTCACATCAAACATTTGTATGATTTGCGATTGCTAAATGGCAACATTAATTATTTGATGAGTGACATGAAAAGGTAATGGCAAAAATATTATCCATGGTTGAATTCTAGATCAGACATCTAGCCAAAAACTGACTCTCACAATCGTTGTTATCACTGGACGATTTGTGTTATAACTAAAAACCGAGTAAATTGTAGTAATTTCTTTACACAAATTTTTGAGTGATGTTACATTATACATGCATTTATAAATTGAAAAATATATAGGGCGATCTGAGATTAAGCATTACACCTAACAAACTGCGAGAACAATCTCATGTTTCAGCAAATTTCAGGGAATCATTTTTTATCGGGAAAATTTGCAATAATCAAATTTCTAACCGCTATAGTTACTAAAACATAATATTCTCATTTATCCATGTGAGCTTTTCTCGACGCACTTTTTCGCATATTCAGATACCTACTATTATCCCCTCTTGAGTTATTTTTCTTGCAACATTTTTGTGTACTTATTTTAAAATCGACGCAGTCTTCTTATCCACCGAAAAGAAATCATTGCGTCGATATGAAAAACACTGGTATTCGAAACCTATTATCATGAATTGATCGATGACAGTATTTTTTAAAATGCTCGCTCAACAAGTAGTTATATCAACAGATACACAGCAAAGAATGGACCTTCCATAAGGCTTATGATAATCGTCGGCTGTATAGTTAAGTAACATTCACCAATTCCAGTCCATCTATCTGCCGCGGCCGGGAATCGAACCTATTACAACCCATTCAACTAGGACATGTAGAAAATTCTCACAAAACATAAATTGCGATTTTCAAAATTAAGCTCGTTATACTTATTATTATTGAGCTTATGAGGAAAGTTATATTATTTTCATTGGAAAGAGCTTTTGTCTATGTTTTGTTAATTGATACACAGCTTACAACATTGTGTTTCACAGGATTGTTGAGTTGTTTGATCAATTTATTAATAACACATGAATAATATTGTGTTATTGTTCGATTAATACAAACGATTATACAAGAGTTATTTATTTTCGTTATGAGAATTATGATGCAGGTGCCATTGTGCCAAAACACAATAATATCAGATTATTGGCATCTCCCATTCAACATTGTATTATCAACTTATATAATTCTCGTGGAAATCGTGTAAGAACGTAACGCTGGACAGTGGGAACTTTTGCAAGTTGTTCTAATATGCCTATTCGGAATTTAAAACATTTCACGATCAGAGAACTATCAGATTTTTTAGAATATTTATTCATCTCATATCACTTTTTTTTCATAATATAACACTAGTAGTATATAATTAGTGTATTGTTGAATTTGTTTGTGATATATAATGTCATGATGTGTTGTAATTGTTTACACCGAGCGATGCAAAGGCTAAAGCTGTAATGTTGCTCGGTGTAATTTTAAGTTCACAAAAATAAATAAATATCGTTTTTCCAAGCACTTCGGTATTCATCGAAATTACTAGCTTACGAAATGTCTTGAGCAGTTATCGTCAGATGTCGACATTTTTGGAATAGATTGAGCTCCGTTATGTTTAATTTATACATCTTATTTTATAAAGTGAACAGGTAAATATTGTAGTTCAAAATATTATTAAGTAAAATAGAAAATACTGTGCTAAACAAATAAAAAATCATAAGAATGTACGTACAATAACTATCCGTGTAAGGACAAGGAAAGTCTGACGATCTGTTCTCTCTGCCTACTCTGCAAACCGCGATTTTTGACGGGTAACAATAAATTGCATTAGAATGCATTACAATAAATAATGATCTCCTTTCATATCCCATTAGGAAAGAGCATTCATCATCATAAAATATGCCTTTATCAATTTATTCATCTGTAACATACAGTCATATCCCTTGAAGTGTAGGCAGATGTGCTCAAGTGCCAAGTCATTCTTCGCTTTTGTTGTGAAAGTGGTAGGTATCTCCAAAAAGAATTTTTTTTTCAAACAAAACTCAGCATAAAAATATCACTTGACAATTATTTTTATTAGTTGAATTTGTAGTAGGTATATATTATATTTATTTTATACGTATTATATGTGACATCAACAAAACATGAATACGTTATCATACAAAAAATAAAAAAATCTCATCTCGACTCTCCAATTAAGGGCGCCCGCAGCATACACCAACAACAAAGGCTGTTAAAAAATTATAATATAATAAACGAACTAAAGACATTTAGTGCTCGCAAAAATACCACCAAACAACGAAGTCACTACCTGTACAAAAAAATACCAAGTTCATGTTTTTTATACAAGTAAGGAAAATCTTCAATAATAAACAACAAATACTAAAAAATAGTAAGTATGTCAGGATTTGCCACTTTATAAGAATAAGGAGCAGAATTATTTGTCTTTATTTCAGGAAAAGTGTGTTTCCTAACCTTAAAAATAAAAAGAACACTTTCAATTTAAAAATAGAATAATTTGAATTTTTATTACAAATATTGTCCTTGTCTGGATGATATAGAAGTGTACAAAAATTTATTGTACAACACAGTGGCGTGGGTGAAGTCATTACCCTCGTAATGAACGAATAATTCTCTACGCCCTTGACACCATCCCATAGTGAACTGCCGATGCCATAAACAATCAAATATATTATGAAGAAAATATCAGGAATGTGGAAATCATGAATCTTTGCAGTATTTTTCTCCAATGTCCTCGGTAGTTAAGATTTATGATGCACCAACGGCGCCTTACAATAAAAGTGACAATTGCGAACATTCCTCGCTGTGATATTTGCACTTTTACCACGTTTTTATATAATTATCATCTACCATAGCCGTCGCCAGCCTCGGAGCTAGGGAGGGGCAACAGAATTCTTAAAAATTGATATAGCATAAAAAACATGCAAATAGCGCCGCAGGCAATTTTTTTGTGAGGCACACACAAGAAGGTAGGTACATAATACTGTACACAATAATATGTACGAAAAATGTTTTTTTATGAAAAGCTATAAAGAAAATAGCGCTGCAGGCAATTTTTTTATGAAACAATTGTATTTTAATGGATTTTCATACTAATTTTAGAAAATTTATGACATGATGAGAAAATATGTGGTTTTTTGTGAGGAGGGTGGACAGTTGCCCCCCTGCCCCTCCCTGACAACGCTTATGGGTACATATGTGATCATTGCAAAAGTATCGGATGGATGACTGTGAGATACTGATTTTAAAGTCCACACAATAAAATCGTCTTGTTTTGCAACTCTTGATATTTTTTTGGCTTATAAAGATTGATTTCTTTAATATCAGAAATAAGCATGTAATTTTACCCTAGTGAACTCGGTGATTTCGCGCCCCGAATGCTTGATAGCCAGCCATTTTTCATCTGCTGGTTTTTCGAAGTGTTTACCTTGATTGGTCTAACCTGATTATTTCCTAATACAATCTTGTGATGGCCTTTTGGCTTATTAGAGCACAAACAAATATAAACTTTACGATAAAGATATTTCCTTTGCAATTGCAACATCCTTCCGGTCAATTACTGATCATAATTATCCAATTAGTAGTTACTGCATTCCAATTATAAACACTTGATGGATGTCTTATCAGCATATATTGCCTATATATACATACTCGTATCTCTAGATTCAAATCTTTTGCAAGAGTTTTTAGAGTACGTTAACCTCGGCTGTGCGGTACATGGTATAAGTTCTTAATTATTATTTTTTAACTAGGCAGTCCACCTTAAGAGCTTATGTGCACTGAGCAAAAATCTTTCTATTTTCCCTTCAACTTTTTCAAATTTTGTATGAGAATGTTAGCGCTCAATGAGAATAACGTAAGCGACAAAGTGAATTAAAAAAAACCTGGGAAGAAATTTAAAAATCTAAAACAGCCGATTTGTTAAGATTATAATTACCAGTATTTTGGCTCAGTTATACTTTTATATTCGAAAAACTGAACGGAAAATCTTCAGATCCCGTAAATTTTAGGGGTACCTTAGGAATATTTTTTTATTCAAGGAATTTCCAAATCCTGACATTCTAAAACAGCCAATCTGTAGTCCATACTTTCATCTATCACTGTCTTCAGTTTCAAGACGATTCCCTCAGTATTGGCTGAGTAAAATTCAGGGCGCCGAAGCCCAATGAAAGGTTATAACCCCTTAACTGGGTGAATTTGTGCCAGTATATAAATTACTTATTTCAGCGAAAATACCTCGCCTTTTATTTTGTTGCCATGTTTATTAATGTGTACTGTACTCTTTGTTTCAGGTAAGGCTGGTGAAATCCTTTAAAGCTTAATGGAAAAATCTGTATTTTATCCAGGTACAATTTTTTTCTTTATTTTTAAAAATGTATCTAGATTTATCGAAATAACAGTTGGTAAATCTGGCGGGCGCGAGTTCAATCCCCGATGCCGACTTACTCCACTTCATAACACATGCTTTTCAAGCTTTCTGTGAAGAGTACAAATATGTGTTTGGGTTCATTTCGATAAGCCTAGATTCATAAAAAAAAAACAAATACATATTTATACACTTCACAGTATAAGCTTGAAAAGCGTGTGTCGTAAGTGGAGTAGGTCGGCATCGGGATAGAACCCGCGCCCACTGCATTAATAGTGGAGTGCGTTACCAACCAGGCTACCGACCACCTCAATATTATAATTATGTTGATTTTTTAAAAAATTATTCAACATAAAATACATTTACAATTATTATATACATAGTAAGAATATGATTAAGCAATCTCAAAAGCAGTTGATTCGAAAGCTCCAAGAAAGCGTCTGAATGAATGAATGAACGAATGAACGAAATCTCACTAAATAACGAAGATAAATAGTCAATATGAAATTTATTACACAGCTGTTTTTACACCGACACATGTACCTACTTATACATACATAGGTATACAATATACATACACATCGTGTTGTTTATGTATGTATACATATGTATATGTGATGTATGTATGTAATGTATTGTAATATAATTTGTGTTTTTGGCACAGTCCCATCTCTAGCAATTACATACACCAATACTAATGCACATTAATATTATTAAAACATATGAGATTGATTTGTATGTATATGTTGTTATAATTACTAGGGTGAATATGATTCACGTAGTTTCTCACGGGATAGTTTTCATTTTTGTTATTCACCCACCTGTCACAAGTTTAATTATTAATTACAATTTATTTATTTTATTTATTTATTTATTCAATAAACGGCTTTAAAGCCTTTTAAAAGATATACAAAACAATATACTTATTATGCTACAAAAGTCTATACAATACTACTTATAATAATATCATACCAATTAACCAATACTTATACTCAAATACAAACAATATAAATAAATGAGAAAATATAAACAATAAAAATTGTTATGCTCGCGAAGTTTTAAAAATATTTCTATTAACCCCATATTTTAATGCATACATAAGCCACAAATTAACGTCTTTATCGAAAGCCTACGATTTTTGTTTGGTTTTGTCAAAATCATGTTGGCAGTTTGTGAGATACTGTCAAAAAACTAAATGAATAATTTTCGTTTAACTTTTCAAAAGGCCATAGGTACCTAACTCCAAAACGTTTGCCTATTGGTCATGCATTCATCAATATTTTTTCATCCCCTATCAGTCCTTGAGAGCTTTTATATGCGGAATACAAGGCCTTGTAATAATAATAATAAAACAGGCATACGATTCAATAAATCATATTAAATTGTCCACTAGGGCGAACATGCACGATTCACGAACATGGAACAGGCATTCCAGAGAGCAAGCACGTTGCGTATTTTATACGAGACTCTCGTACGTACTATTTTGGAATATGGATCTATCATATGGAGTCCAAGTGAAATAACTTACATTCAGAGGATGGAAAGAGTACAGAAACGCTTTTTGAGGCACCTATATCGTGTCGAGTATGGGTACTACCCATACTTGTATCCTTCATTATTTGTAATGGGATGTCTGAGCTTCGCCACACTTGAGAAGAGACGGAAGGACTACATATGTAGGCACTTTTTTAAACTATTGAATGGCATAATAGAAAATCCATCAATTCTTGCTCAGATAGATTTTTTCGTTCCAAACTCATACGGCCGGTCTCGTTCACATATGCTGTTCTATCCTCCACGGAGTAGAACAAACGTCGTGATCAACTCGCCGATTAGCAGAGCGGTACGCTACCTTAACGAACTGGCGTCATCCATTGACATCTTTGGGGTGACTTATGCCACTTTTGTCAGCCATCTCGAGAATCACTTGTACTATTGACAATGTTTGCGGGGGAATATTCCTACCGGGTTATGCCAATCCGATACCCTTAGATTTCAGTTGCCCATCACTAATCTTTGACAGTCTACTCGGCTGTCATCGTGAGTGTTGTGGCGATATGAATTCTATTAATTATTGTATTATGTTGTTTTAATTGTTTTTAAGAACAATTGTTTTTCTTAAGTTCAAAATTGTGTATTATTGTGTTTGTGGTGTTTATCATGTGTTTATGTACGTCTGTTATCAGTTATCACATCATGTATTAGCATGTAAGTACCACTTTGTAAACATAACCTGTACCTGGACTGGCGCTAAGGCAACAATAGTCGCTGTTAAGCTGGTCCAGGTCTTTTATACTTTATTAAATAAATAAATATAAAATTGTAATAAGTACTTACATATTTTACATTTTCCATAATATAAGACGTCTGAATCGAAATTCTATACCTTAATTTTGCATAAAAAAATAAGTCTAAATCTATACTTAGTACACAATATGTTTTCGAGTTTCCACCCATCTTCAGTAATAGCACTGTAGTTATTAGACTAACGAAGACAGGCTTGCTCTAAACCTTCATAGAGCTATTACTGAAATTAGGTCTAAATCTGCATTTCCCAACTTTTCCGAACATTGTGGTCTCTCTAATATTTCCACTAACACATATAAACACACGCACTCGTGCTGAATCACATACACACATATACACACGTATACATACATATATACATACGTATTACGTATACATACACATATACACACAATATATGTACATACACATATACACACATACATCAACATGAGATTTTCTCGCGGTCCTTATATGGTTGTTTACAAACTTGTGAATGCAAACATATTTTTGTTTACGTTTTTCGTTGTTGTTAATGGAAAGACCACGTGGTGCAGTGGTTGATGCACTCAGATAAGGTCAGAGAAGCTCTTAGTGGGTGTCTGAGCTTTTTTGGTTCAATAATCTCCGCCCTCGATCTATAAGTAACTGTCTAACCGGAATTTATCTGCATTGCACAGACGGAAATACATTTCAGTTTTTTTTATGTGATGGAATGGGTGAACGTTGCCCTGGGCATAAAGTGATCACGTAAGCCAGCCAAAGCCGACTCGTAAGCGTCGGAACACCCATCCTGCTTCCTCCCCAAGGGAGTTCACATAACGCTACATTATGTGAATGAAATGAAGACGCCTCTCGTCTCTGTTTAGAAAAAACTGTAATGCCTTTCCATAGTTTCTATCAACACTTGGTGTAACTAAATTGGCTGGATGTTTACAAGGTGTTATAATGTTTTTTCGAGTGTCCTGTATAATCAATTTATCTATACTGCTGTGCGAGATAACCAGCGAAGGATGTGCGAGTGTGCATTGCCTATCATCATAATGAACAACATAATATGCATGAATCGTATAGTGTCAAAAACAGCAATCTGTCGAATTTGCCTAAATCATGTATTCATGAGCAAATTGAAGGAAGATCCCGCGGGCTTAAGTCTCTCCACATCCCCGGGTAGCTCAGGCGCATTAATAGCAACCTCTATTCCCGCACTTCTAATAGGCAAATCTTATTAAGAGATGGGTCCAGGGTTAGCCTTAAGGGAACCCCCCGGCAAACCCCAAGGGTCCTTATTCAAGGAGGTTACAATTCATTCCTACAAATAAAAGACTTAACATCTAAATGAGCAAAAAGGCGAGTGGATGGGGCGGTTGTCTTGGCTCATTTACGTTTCTTCAGGGTCCTTATTCAAGGAGGTTACAATTCATTCCTACAAATAAAAGACTTAACATCTAAATGAGCAAAAAGGCGAGTGGATGGGGCGGTTGTCTTGGCTCATCTAGGTAACCGATCGTTCAGGCCTTTATACTTATGAGCACCATCTTGGCCCGCCGCTCGCCAAGCGTGAATTATTTTTTTTTACGATTCTTTTTCGTCTCAACATGAGCGCAAAATGTCTGTTATCGAGTCGATTTCGCCAATCGAATAATTATATTGAAAGTTAGCATGCACGTTGTAGAGTTGACAATAACATTATTATTTATTGAATTGTATCCAAAAATTCGAAGTAGATAAATCTTTAGAAATTATTCATACAAAGCGACTTACTAGACCGTAGTTTGTAAATAATACAGAGTCGGAAAAGTTTACTGCAAATGTGTGTCATGTCACCGTGCGTCACAATTTATGGTTACACAAATAATACAATATGTTTTATGAGTGGATGCAAATTTTCCTGTACATGCGAAAAATTGGGTGAGGAAAAGGAAGACTACTTAGATGAGAATATTGCTCAACATGATTAAATCCAAAAAAAGACAAAAAACCTTCAGAAATATCCTCATCGGATAAAAGCCCAAACTTTCTAGTTGTATTCCAGTGGATGAATTATTTATAAAATGTTGATTATTTTATTGCCCGTCCCATTTTAGATCCAGTAATCTAATCTATGTAAGTTTCTAACACACTGAAAGAAACCGTATATGCTAATAGATACAGTTAATTTTATTTTCAAAATTCAGTTAAATTTGAGCTTTTGTCCAAAGAGCTTTATTCTTTTCTGGGATTTATTCATGTTGAGCGATATTCTTATGGATTTTTCTATTTTCTGTGTATCTACTCTATTTTTTCCAAATCATATTATTTAGTGACGGTTGTCTAGATTTAAGGTCTCCCGTTTTTTTAAAAAGTCGTAATATCAATATGCCTACTTTCTACTACGACTTCGGCTCTGGTATTATCTACCTTGGTATATCTGTACTCTGTAGTTAAGTAGTGATGTACAATGAGCATTATGTTATATCATCATGAAATAAGTCTTTGTGGTCACGGTATGACAAATATTATTATTTTTCATTGAAATTCCTTACGGCTAACGACAATGTCAAGAACTACTGAGACTAAGGTTGCACCTTCACGACATAAAAACATCGAGGCTACTTTCACGATGTTTCAATGTTAGTGAGTTCTTTTATTATTAAAACTATTTGCTGTGATAAGATCAAACAGACACTTTGATATAAACTCGTAAATAATTAGCAGTAATTTTTTTCTTACATTAGTTTTAGATGGATTAGTTAAAAGCAATCGACACATCAAAAACAACCGGCAATTTTTTCACTTTTACAATTAGATAGTTGCCTACCTGATTTACTTTCGGTTCATTTTAGATTTTCATATTTCAGCGTACAAAAAATCAAGAATCCGTTTATAATGAAATTGAATTGATGCCACTCTAGTGACCCAAAAGCTACATGCAGAGCCCTTATCAAAAACAGACTGTATTATGGATTGGATGATTTTTTTTTATCTGAAAGCTTGTATGGTGAAGTGAAGAATATGGCGTTTCCTGATTGGAATTCCAGGCTCCAAACAACTGCCCCGACCATGTTTAAAAAATATAAAAAAACTTAAAAATTACCTTGAAATACGATAGCGTTTTTTTTAATTTACAATGCAAATGTAAACCAAAAACAAATTCAAAAGTTCTGCGAAAGAACAACATCAATGCTGTGAAAATATCTGTCAAACCAGTTGTCTCAGCCCAATGTTTTAATTACATCGTCGTTACTATTTTTCTGTTTGAATATCGATGCTTTTTAATTGTTTTCCCATCCCTGTACGGATTAAATTTGTCACTATTATACATTGATTCGACATTCAGATTAAAGTTTTTCTTTTCACGTGACGTAACGCCGCAGGCATCTCTCTCCACACAATAAAATAATAATTTTTATTTTTTTAGAATGACCCTGAAGAGATTTAGATGTAATCTTGTATTATTTGTTATTTTTGCTTACCTATACATCGTGAAAATATGGGCTTGTTTATTAAGTTTAATATCTTTATTAGTACCTACTGTTATTTTTTATTCGAGGTAAACAAGCTTCGCCACAACACACTCATTTGGCTAAATAAAAGATGCGTATTCATGGATGAAACTAATTGTCATACTCATGTTTTGCTCCTCACCAAAGCATGAGCTCTCTAAAGGAATTATTAGTGAGAAATCGAAATAAGTGCAAAAATCTCTAAGTTTTGGGACATCGTGTATGTACAAGCGGAAAATTGGTGCAAGTTTTTCACGTGCTAATGAAGAGATTGAAACCATTTCCAGCTTTCTGAGAATTAATTACGATACACCACCTTTTTTGATATAAGTACTGTACTGGCCTATTTTTTGACATTATTTTTTCCTTATGTTTAACGTTGTATGTATGTACCTATAACAAACAATTTCTTAAAGGCTTTTGCCGATATGTGGCAATAAATAAATAAATGTAGATTTTAGGGTAATGAGAACGAAGTAGAAATAATGACCTACTAATCCTTTTAATCTGTTTATTATATAGCTTCTATGTACGACCTTCATCATGTCATAAAATAGTTTAGAATTAAAATAATTTAATTGAAGTGATTTATCGCTTTAAATCGATATAAATCTAAATGTACATTATAAGAGTCGAGTAGCAGTAAACACTATTAAAAAATATATTGCAAAATCATTAAAAAAGAAATCTTCCATCCTAACGGGTGAAGGTCGTGAGTGGTTTTTATGTCTGTTAAAAAAATCTGCAGACTATCAAATTATGAAAATTCGCATACACGAGCAACTAAATTGCTCCACTCCCGATAATTTCAGAAATCTCACGAAGCACTTTCGTGGGATCCAAACACGACGGTATGCGGTGACTGGATCCTCTCGGTGGCTTCCAAGGCTTGATCCAGACATGATGAGACTTAAGATATGGATTTCTTTTCCAACGCCCTTTCATACAATACCACACATGAGCCCACACGACCCTTGGATCTTTTTGAAACCTTTACATCTTTTTGTCTCTGGAGTAGGCTGATTCAAAGTGGTACTTACAGAATTGTATTATCATCACGTATGTTTGCAAAGTTACAGCTCTCTAAATAGTCAGGAAGTGGTTGAAAACCGGTTAAAATTTGCGCACAGACAAAAAACATAGTAAAAAAAAAATCAACGGAATGAAGTTAAATAAAATGCTGTAAAAAGAATTAAATATATTCAAAAATTCAATGAACTTAAAGCTCGAAATCTGCGCGACTATAATTTTAATACACAAAACCTAAAACTAATCTTTGGCATATTTTCAAATTATTTTGCGTTTTCATAAACAATGGGAAACAAAATATTTACAAGGAGGGAACTATAGAGAAAAATTACGTAGAATCTAATTTAATTAAAAAAATAACACAATAGTCAATAACTAGATTCGTAATTATTGATCGGAATAGATCAATGAATCCTAAAAATACATTTATTTACACCTGCGTATTATCATTTACTTATTCAAATAAAGGAAGTTGGTATCTATTATCTATTTACTATATCTCGGCAGCCGGCGGACGTTAGCTGCAAGTAAAGTTCAAGATTGTATTATTGGTAGCCCTGATTGTCGAACCTTGTCTTAAGAGCTGTCAAAGATTCGCAATATTCTCACATTGTATCTTTTACAAGTGACCTACAATGCTGAAAATATTACAGAGCGGCGCTAGAGAAATCATTTTAAAGGCAAGATAGTGTTGCGAGTTGGATACAACAAGACAAATCTTGAATAAGATTGCCCAACAGATAGCGCGATGGATAGGCCATAACATCAGGCACCACGGCCTGCTCATCACCATAGCATAAGGAATGGTAGAGGGCAATAATGTAAGAGGTCGCCCAAGAAGTAGTTATATGGACCAGATTATCTGCCCTATTGGCAGCCACACTCCTCCAGTTGACTGTGCCCAGTGCGTTGAGGTCCCTTTCAACACAGTCCATCCACCTCAACTTGGGTCTTCCTCTACTACGTCTCCCCTCTGATCTAAAATTGAGCACCCTCTTAGGTAATAGGAGTGCTTCCATTCTTTCTACGTGCCCCAACCACCTGAGCCTTGAGATTTTGATGCACTGTATGACATCTGCATCATTGCAAAGTTGGTATAGCTCATGGTTGTATCTCGTTCTCCAGGTACCATTGTCACAGATGGGTCCGTAGATTCGTCGCAGGATCTTTCTCTCAAAGATGCTAAGCCACATCATCAGAGGTTATAAAAGTAGCCAGTACAAGAACCTACATTTCCTGAGACCACTTTCTATTTGATTGATAAATTATGATGATTCGAAACCTATTGACCGTTATACACAATCGTTACAATTAAATGTAGAGTGAAAACAAAAGGTCTTTCACACGGTTGGTTTTCGAACTAATTGCTCTATAATTTATTACGTGAAATAAAACTTACAATAATCATTCTTTAAGTATAATTACATCCAAGTACAGTGAAGTAATCCAACTGTATGAGTTAATTGCGCATTACATTTATCATTCTATAATTAATCGCTTTTGTTTTCACTTTTTATAAAAAAGATTACCTATTGTTTAACAACCAATGAATGAAAGTAATAAAGTATACCTGCTTTTATATTAGTATCTTTCTATCATAGACTTTTATACTTAATATAAAAGTCTATGCTATCTATTGATAATGACTAATGAGTAATGTATATAACAATTTATTATGAAGTCTATCAACTGATGAGTATGCTGGACTTACGACCATTGAAGGAATCCCGCGGGCTTAAGGCCCTCCACAACCCCGGGTAGCTCAGGCGCATTAATAGTGACCTCTTTACCCGCACTTCTAGGCAAATCTACATTAAGAGGTGGGCCCAGGGTTAGCCTTAAGGGAGCCCCCCGGCAAACCCCACCCCCAAATTACATTCCTTCAGTGTCCTTACGACCTTACTTACTTTCTTACGACCAGCCATCGGTTGGTTTAGGTAATCACTTTACTGTAGAGAAACGTTCGCCATTCAGCCCTTACACCATGGAAACAATGCGTAAAATGCCAAAGTTTCCGTCACGTTTTGTGTTTTGACTCAGGCCCCTGCATGCTGTGTGTTTTGCTACACATTTGCTTTTGTTACTCAGTTACTTACTAGTTTTGTTACTCAACCACACGCTTGCCGAGCGTCGTCAAGTTTTGTATTCATGAGTAAATAGGCGTTAACGGTCAGTTACTTACACAAGCCAAAACAAACACTCCATCCGCACGCTTTTTTACTCATGAACACAAAACTTTTCGACGCTCGGCAAGCGTGTGGCGCCGGCTTTATACTTTGGAAACATCGTCGGTTCTTATTTATTCTAGATAACCTTACAATTCAATTAAAAGAAAATAATTGTAAAAAGACTTTTTTAAGAACCGCGCCACTACTTCTTCATTACGCGTATAAACTTATTAAAAAATTTGCAATTGATGATAAAACAGTGTTAAAATTTTCAACTGTCCCATAAAGCAAATATCTGTATAAAATTTTAAGGTGTTAGTACATTGGGAAGTTATTAAATTTAATAGGTATTAATGTTATAAAATAAAGATATAATTATACATTCATAGCATTATGCTTCTAGGTAATGTCATAATGATAGAATACGCCATAATTTCATAATAAACGATTAATAGTCTATTGTCTACACGATGTATGATTTTATTATATTTACTTTCATTCTCATTATCAATTGTCCATAAAATGGCATTGATATCAGATCAGTAGTATACAAATAAATAAATAGATATACATATGATATATGTATTTTATAAGTTTTTCATATACAATAATCTTGCTGTGACGTACTAGCTGATGGTACAATACATGTTCGTATTTCTGTTGTTAGGCTTGCTAAAATTCATTAGTTTTTAATTAATTACGAATGTAAGTAACTACTTGCACTATACCACCACTCAATATCCCAAATCCCAGTTAATAATGGAGTAGCCAGCAAATGCTATGTGTGTGTATTATACATTATCTTTGCGCAAACATTTATATGATACACAAAATGACCGCGAAACTGTAACTAATTTAGCACGTGCTAACTAAAATTAGACTTACGTTTTTTTAATTTTTTCATAGTTAGTAATTAATATTTAAAACACACTTATCTTTCGGCCTTTTGGAACACGATTGTCTTATTTTTGTAATTATTATGCATTTTGTTTTGGTAAATAAAGATTTATTTATTTATTTATCTATTTGCTTTAGAAAATACAGCTTTCGATAAATTTAAATCTTTTTGCAAAGGTAAACTGAACTGGATGAAAACGCTTATGAAATAGTTTTTTGTTGCAAATTATTTTAAATCTTATGCATTTCATGTAAAATAAATTTGGTAAAAATGTAAACAAAACAATATTATACTCGTAGCTGACAACGATCAGCTCATGCATATTTTGTGCAAACGTACCTACTCGATGTACGGAACATTGTTACTACCTACTCGATGTACGGAACATGGTTAAGTTGATTGAAACTTGCATAAATTGGGGTGTTAGTGTATCATTATTTTATGAATTTGATTACAATTGTTGATCATTTTATGATGTAGTCCATGTGCCAAATTATAATATCGATGTAATGAAATTAGGTTAGTATGTTATTCCAAGGTAATTCCACTGATTCGCCAGCTTTTATGCAGGTGCCATTGTGTCTAAGACTTGCTGTCTATCCCTAACAGCAGTGATGGTTGGACACAGGCCCTCCCCTCGTGGCAGAAGCTTTCACGATATTAAAAAATCATATCATCAGTAGTCAACCGTTAAGGGTTGCTCCCTCCCACTTACCCTTGGATAGTACAGGATCGCTAGCTCCTATTTCATCCAATATCTGTGCAAAGTAATACATTCTGAGGAGGGCTCAGGGATCGCCTGAAGGGCTCCCCCCAACAAACCAAAGTAGTCAGTAGTTTCTTGGCTAGGTGTGAACATCTTTGGTAAATACAAAATACCTAATATCCAATAGTTCATTATATGATTCCTGTGTGTGTGCGCTCGCTCTATGAAAATATACTTATTGAAATACGTGCGTTCTGAATTCATAATCTTAAATTTTTAGACCCGGAATTCATAACGTTCGTTAGAATCATTCTGACAGAAGTGACAGATCAATCTATAGTATTCGTAACCTGAAAAAATTAGAATGTGTCTTGAAAATAGTTAAATCGTATGACTTTCTTTATGAATATGTTTTTGTATGCATTTTCAAATATCTGTAATCTGGTAATTCTTGAGCCTTTACCGGTCCACTTTTGTTGATATTGTGCTGTATATACCTACTTTTTTTTAAGACTGTCTGTACTCTTTGAAGATAAGATTATGAAAAAAAAAATGAATAACCCGTGTGAACTGAGAAGCTTTTTATTATTGCCGATTTATCACAAGCTTTCAAAACAGAAAAAAATATAACATTGGGGATCGCGACCCTCAGCAGTGAGGAATACGACCCAAGAGAGAGAGAGAGAGGACACTTTTTGAGATTGAAATAAAATCAACTTGCGTCAAAACGCCGAGTGTCTCGTAAAATATCCAGATGACATCTCATTCGCTTTATTGTAGTATTTAATTGCACTAGTCTCTATATAAATTTCCTATGGATATAATAAGTGTTTTTGGACTCTGAGTGTCTTGTGATGTGTAGTATGAATGTATGTTGAGTTTTACGCTTTGTATTGGCGCCATTCCCTGGGTAGGGACCTTGTGGTGACGTCACAAGTCGGGAATGTGAACTCAAGATACACAACATCACATGTGTAGTATATGTCAGTCAGTAGTGCAAACTTCGTTTCACTGCGAGTGAAATGATATTCGTGATTTTGTTATGAATGGAAACAAAACTGAAATCACGATTGATTGATCTAATATCGATCATAATTACATCACCATAATTCCATGGGCGTCGTCCAGAAAGGGCAGGGGGATTTTTTTTGTGTACTGATAATGTGCGTTAAAATCTAAGGAATAACCGTAAAAGTTTTTTGATAGACGCAAAACTAACCCCAAAAAAATGGAAAAAACGCTTTGTTTACCATTTTATCGTGCGATTGACACGCGATTTTGAGCCTTAATGCCGTGGGAAATGACTGTGACGTCATTCTTGGTGCCAAGCCCTTAAGATTCATTCATTTTCGGGTCCGAGCTACCCCCCACTAGGCCACCCCACTCCAGAAATTAGCAGCCATAACGGCATTGTCAGTGACTATCATCATCTTAAGATACATGCATGCTTGTCTTATGAAAAAAAAAATAACGCGCTATTTACGCATTTTCGTGCTATATCAAAGTTCTGAATTTTGATTGCCCCCCTTTAGTTCCGAAGCTGGCAACGCCCAGGCACGATTCATTGATCGGATGGTACCCTTAAGCAGTTATATTGTACATAAAAACTAGCCTAACCTAACTATCTTTTTGATAGATTCCTTCATCTTCCTGGCTTGTACGCGTTGAGCGAGCCCCGCTCGCACAAATAATAACAGATAAGTAAATAAATAAGAAGAGAGAAAGATTTATAGGAAATGCATTGAACCATCTTAAGATAATAATCTCCTGCGGTTATGCTTTTCTTACATAATAATAAAAATATTCATAACATTATGCGTGATTGAAAAGCACGACCGCGTTTGTAAATGATTCTTCCTTTTATAGCAAAACATTGCATAGGTAATTGTTTGCAGTTTGCAGTACTGAGTACTTTCAACAAGTAATATTGATAGTGTCAGGAAAGAATCACACGTGCAAAAATATAGCAAGAAGAAATAAATCGTTTTGATTCAAAATGTATTATTTCATTTTTCATTTCATATTTATTATCCAAAACAGCATTTAGGAAACTACAATATAAGCAAAAACAAGTACATGATTTTATTGCCCCATTAGGCGAAAGCATGTTCTGGGGCAATACTAACCACGACATAATATTTCAAGGTTGTATGTAGAAAAAATAACAAAAATACTGAAGAATGAGCGAATGATTAAAGAACGTTGAAAACTCATGACGGTGCATTGGTTAAAACACTATAAATGATATTTTATAGTAAAATTTAATAAACTACTTATCTCATCTATACCGCTATAAAAAGTATAAATTCTATCAATATTAGTATAGGTATAAAAACCAAATTGTATAAGTAATAAATTTTGAG
The DNA here is from genome assembly GCA_963576895.1 of Ceraclea dissimilis. Classification (NCBI taxonomy): domain Eukaryota; kingdom Metazoa; phylum Arthropoda; class Insecta; order Trichoptera; family Leptoceridae; genus Ceraclea; species Ceraclea dissimilis. The sequence continues at coordinate 16,881,862 of OY756370.1, forward strand.
TAATAATAAAAATGTATTAAGTATATATCTTCTTGTAATATTTTTCTATTAAGATATTCTTTCCTGTGTGATTTTATCATGTTTAACCAATATTGATTTTGCACGCATTCATTCCTAGCAGAGTATAACGTGTTATCATGATCATTATGGTGTTATGGTTACATAACATAATTTTATGGTCTGCAGTTCCTCATAATGGTATCTTACTGTTATGTTGTAACACCGAGTACTGACCTTTGGTAAGAGTGCAAAATAATCAGGAACTGAATTCATACCTGTAGTGCTGAATTGGTGCAAACATGAAACAACACCTGAATTACGATCTGGATATCTTTTTCAACGCCCTTTCATACGATACCACACATGACCCCGCACAACCCTTGGATCCCCCTAAAACTTTTTATATCTTTTTTGTCCTTGGAGTAGGCTTATCCAAAATGGTACAGAATTATATTGTCAACGACTTTACGTACGTTTGCAAAATTTCAGGTCTCTTAATAGTCAGGGAGTGGTTGAAAAATCGTTTACAAGATAAACACAGATAAACAAAATACTGGGGAAAATTGAGGGACGCCGAGGGCCCGGTAGAAGACATATGTCCTGGCTGCGGAATATAAGGAAATGGACCGGCATCTGGAGTGTAGGGGAGCTCTTCCGAGCGGCGCAGGACAGAGACAAGTTCGCCCAAGTGATCGCCAACGTTGGGGGGACCCGACAGGGCACACGAAGAAGACGAAACAAAAAACAAAGAGAAAATAAACAACGGAGTGAAGTTAAAAAAAACACGAAATCAATTTCGGTTATGAGTATTTATAGTATAAATTGATATAAACACACTAAGATTGACATATCTGGAACGACCTGAAGAGATTCACATGTTTACCTGGATTAGAGTTCCTACAATTCTAACAAGTTCATTCATAAGGTTGACAATGACAAAAAGATGTCACACTGCCCTTGACCAGAACTATTTAGTTACTGAATTGTTACAACTTTATGTTAACTGTTTCCATTAATTCTTACACAATCATCTGCCGCCCGACAGATCCTACAATTCATTGGAGCTAGTGATATTATTTAACTAAATTTATTGTTAAAAGTGTTGCCAGAATCCAGAATTATGATGTTTTAATGCTGTGTGAAGGTCTTTTTGATATTTTTCTCTGATGGGACATTAACCCAAGTCTCAGATAAGGTCGATGGGAGTTTAAATATCTTTTTTCAGAGTTATTACTTTTTTTTATGTAATGTTTTTCATACATATTATTGTGCAAAGTATTATAATATACATTTTCAAATAAACAAACCACATCACGACCTTCTTCACTATGTCTAGATCCGAGGCTTGCCATGCCCATGGATCGGCGTAGAATGAAAGAACGACGTCAGAGAAAAGATTATCAGAATCGCAATTGTTCTGAATTCAGCCAAAGCTTTGTGACATCCATGCGTTCTCTATCAACGGAGGGCTTACCATATATAGAATAGAAGATTTATCAAAATTTTCTGTGTAGTTTATGGAATTTAAGATATTTTATTGCAGATTAAGTATAGAAATTCAAGTAAAAGTTGATGCAATTAAATAGCTACTTCCCATCATGACAATATAAATTCTTGTACTAATATTTCACAAATTTCCTCTCATAAAATAACTTAAAGAGAATATTATTTATGTTATTTTAATTAATTATCTGCTCTCGTGTCTTGAGATAATCTGTCTATAATCATCAATAAATAATAATTAATCTTAATTAAATTAATTGTGAAATATGCAATTAATTTACAATTAGGAATACTACGTACGTCTCGTTAACATTTTTCCGCAAATAACTATCGGTTTTTCTTGGTTTTCTAAATACGAGTATGTACCTTTCTTAATCATTTAGCAATCACATCTTTTTAGCAGTGGGGTTCTCTACCCATTCTGAATGTCACACAAATATTTGCGCAAAGGTACGTACACACAGCACTTACTGGTTACTCTAATATATCGTTAATGGTCTTTTTTCGTGTCGAAACCATGAAACCAAATTTATACTGATCTCCAGCAGGTACTGTGCAAAACGTACAACATTTGGAGATGCGACAAAAATATCCTCCGTAGAACAAGCGACTGGCACAGCAGACACTCCAACAGGTGTGGCATGGTCTGAGATGCACCACAGTCACACGCTTTGGATTCGTCCTATAAAAAGCCCTATTTTCGCGGCAATTTACAACCCCAAATCTCGGATGACTAACCTTTGTGTTATGGTACTCGACACTCGTATACTATTAGAAGTACTAGAAAATGAATCAAATTTCAGCCAGCCCTCCCCGATCCCAACTGTCAGTTTTACGCTTCCAGCTTCATCCACAGACTAACAAGTATAACCCCATATAACTTTCCACCGCATAATAATGAACGATTATAATATTACAAAACACTGAACAGAAATCAATTATACGTACATAGCTCATTGTTACGGAAATAAAAAGTAATATTGTCAATGAGGAAGATGTAAACAGAATCATTTCCGACTGGGAAATTTCTCGTATTGATTATTTAATAATGAATTAATTATAAATTTTCTCTTTTCTCTGTTTTTATAATGAGAAATTGATTTCTCTATTATGCAATCAAGTTATTGATACAGTTACCTCTATATCTACATGTTTACATTATTTTTTTATAATAACTTATACCTTCTAAAGACAGCTGCTAGCCTCATAGGCCAGTAGAATTAAACATTTTTTGCCATGCGAAGACGCGGTAGTTCTGAATTTTTGGTATGGTTAAAAAAATGTGACCTTATATGGCTGCTGCTCTCCGCTTGGTAGCGAAAAAACTATTTTTTTTCTTGCCATTCATTTCTATTTTTAATACCTCCCAAGCTGTTGATTTTACAGAAAAAATCGTGTCTCCAACTTAAACCACAGTAAATTTTCCATAGAATGAGCTAATCTTAAAATCGAATTTTAACTCATTTCCAAGCTAGGTAGAGCTCTGAAACTTCCACCAATTGTGTAAACTAGATGACGTTACGGTTCTGTACTACATTCGATCAGCCTTCTCCAGAGACTAAAAAGATGTAAAGCGTTTGATGGAATCCAAGGGTTGTATGGTATCGTATGAAAAGGCGTTTGAAAAGAAATTGAAATTCAGATCGGAAGTCAGATTTTGTCCAGCTCAAGTTTGCAGCGATTATAAAAACACTCCAACTAAAGCTCATACAGCAAACGAAATATTAAAATACCTAGATATCAATTGACAGAGAAATATCTCTCCATAACTTGTCCGACTTGTTTTATTATTACATCAATCAGGAAGGTTACGAATGATCATCATGATGAAAACCTGCTCAGACAACGGAAGCGAATTGCATGACGTGACTGTCGAGTTAGGGTTTTGACAATAACACCTGGTATTAAAAAAATAAATAAAAACGGTTGTGTACACAAACCCAAATACTCGTCAGCACAATTCACAGTAAGCTAAAAGCTTGTGTCGCAAAGTGTCCAATACATCGTCAGCGCCGAGGCTCTATCTGGCACCTCCTGATTACAAAGTCGCGCTCCAACCAACTGTGCCAAACATCCATCGTGGAGGCTTTTCCCGTGAACAACCTGATAGATTATTAAACCAGGATTTTGAAAGATTTTGATTATTTTTAGTAGTTGTGTAGGTATTGACATTTATTCTGATTTGCCACGGTTCTGTATTATTCTAAAACGTCCATGTACCTACTGACGGTTCTAAAATGGTCGGTTCTGTATATGTGCTGGTTTGTTCTGTTCTGTATAGTGCGGGAACCTGCTATAAAACTACAATACTTATAGTAATAATTAGATTCTTATAGGTATTGTTTATGATGCCCTTAACAGATCAATCACACTATGATAGGTGCCAATAATGTTTTGCAATTCCACATTATCATCAATGATCTATGATCGATAATAACATTGGAAGATCACAATTGCATAGTCAGTTCATATTTTTTATCTCGACAGTGTGCATCAAATCTATCAATTAATTAATGCAGTGCAAAAAGTTGTTACGTAACTATAAAAGAAAAATATTTTTTCAGTGGGTTTATTGTGTTTTTCTGTGATTTAATTTAGTGATTTGTGTGTGTATTGTGTGCTGTGTTGTGTTATTTTGTGCTGAAGATATATACACTATGGATACCAATGGATTTAGTAGCAGTAGCGAAAGCGATGAAGATGTAAGTCGTATAAGAACCTTTCCTCTTTGAATTCGAGATTAAAGCATTCACGCATTTTTACCCCACTCTCCAATATGCATTTCCCAAATTCCCGATGCGTTCCAAAAAAAAAACTTGTGCAAGACCCCACGATGGGGCGGCAGTCTGGCTTTGGCCTACCACGCAAACTACAGGGTGTTTAGATATATAGAGATATCTTTAGGGTGATAGAAGAGATCATTTGCCATATTTTGAGCCAAACTTAGCGTTATTCGAGATTTTCCCTTTTTATCGAAAATATCCGAATCACCCAGCTATCATTACGAGGAATGGTACCTACTTAGTTCTTTCATTATTTTTTGTTACTCCAGAGTGTGTTCACTCTATTTATGTCATTAGTTTTAATCTGAAGAAGCAATCATGATAAAAAATATCGGAAAATAGTTTCGAGAAACAGATACTTCAAAAACAAGTTACGACTTTGGAGAGAATTTGCCTTAAGAAAAAAATCGCTATAAGAATCAGAAATCTGAAAAATACTTCTCTGATTTATGTTCTTTCAATTGATATACAAAACATTATAAAAACCATTTGCTTCAGAAGACTAGGATATAATATAACTCAAAGAGATCACTACTAATTTAAGCAAATTTCCATACAAAAGAAGACCTCAGAAAAACAGTGTTTTATAGCCTCACTATAAGATGCCCAATACTTGTTCTTGGTCTTCTCAGTCGTTTTTATTCCAATTCTGGATATATGTCTCTTCTTCGGACATAGGACTTCTGTCCTGGGCATACTGCATCCATCTGCTTCCAGCGATTCGCCTCACATCGTCAAACCTTCTTGCCTGAAGCCTTCCTACGCTCCTTCAACTCGTTCTAGGTTGCCATTCGAGAATGCCCAACACAAACAAAGAAAAATGTTCTATCATGAATTCGTGACTCATAGACAAAGTGAACAAAGCGGTAACTGAATTTGAACCAAATTACTTTGTCAATATTATAACAATCGTCTTATTGTATTAGCACTCGAACCACAAACTTCGTGATAAAAACCTAACTGTACATCGAGTAAATAATAATAACAATTATTACTATCAACCAGGGGCGTCAGATGGAAGCAGTGGAGGACAGCTGCCCCCCTAGAGATTGGAACAGGCCTTTTTTTATACTTAATGATATGTTTTTTTATACTTGTATGTATATCAAAAGTATGTCACAAGTGGTTGGATGGCAGACATTGCCTATGGCAATAAACCCGCCATTTGGAGAAAATATTTTTTTCAATAAAGATTTTATTTATTTATTTATAAAACCTCACAAAAAATTACACTATTACGACACATTCTTTCATCATGTCATACATTTTCTGAAATTAGTATAAAAAATCCACGAAAATACAAAATTGTTTCGATTTTGATTGATTTTTCATACATATTACATATTATTGTGCAAGTTATTATGCACATTTTTAGATAAATAATAAATAAATAAATAAATAAATCTTTATTGAAAAGAAAACATATCTTCCAAATGGCGGGTTTATTGCCGTAGGCAATATCTGCCAACCAACCACTTGTGACATTAATTTGATATACACATTACATACAAGTGTATGAAAAATAAGAAAAATATAAATAAATATGAAAATAATAATAATATATAGAATAAAAACATAAGAATACATACATAAATAGATATGTGGATGGGATGAAGGACAAGGAAGGAATAAACAAACCTTATCACGATCATCTTCACTAAGTTTCATAAAAAAAAAATTCGCCTGCGTCGCTATTTACGCATTTTTCGTGTTATATACTTATATATTTTTTAACTTTTCTTGCTCCCCCCTAGTTCCAGGGCTGGGGACGTCCATGTTAACGATTATTTTACTATCATCAACAACAGTAGTTTCCGATTTTATCCATCTTTGTTACGTTATAGACAGTGTACTATATCTATATGGGAATCTATATTGCTGCAAAGTGAATTATGCATTGTAATGTAATGTGGTTACAGGACGTCTTATCTATGCGGATTTACGATGTTTTGAAATTACGAACATATAAATCACTCGTTGACAGGTGGATTGCATTTAATTTATTAAAAAAAAAAAGAAATTCCGAACTTCGAATCGTAAAGAATTAGAGAGACTTCGTAATTTTGCAATTTCGTATATTATATGGTATAGAAAAATCATGTGAACAAGCGATTTTTCAAGCAGTCAAAATAACTTTACGTGAATTAATATACTATACAAAATTCACACAAATATAGATATAGGGGTAGTGCATCCTCAACATATTTGCTGTCTCTAGTTACCCTTCACCTACTGCGAGAAATGGCAGAAAGGGTTGGTCAGATGCAATAAAAATATATACTTAGGTAATTCCTGCTCGGTTAACTAGGAATCTAGCAATTGAAAACAAGTTTAATTTACCAACAATTCTGTTACATTAATACTAGTTAGGTAGCCAGTTTAACTTATTTAACTTTAATCTTAACTATTATTTTAGTCGACAGGTTCCCAGTTAATCGATTTTAGTCTTTCCCGTGTCATGAATTTTTGTTATCACTTTTTTATTTTTGTTTTATCAATAAAATTGATTAAGAGTAAACAATTTTGTTTAGTATAATAAAATAAGGAATAGAAAAGCCAGAAACGAGAAGTTCATCTTTTTTTCTAGATATCTTATGATATGCATAGAGGACAGAGTGCCAGACTGCCCTATCCTTACACACACTACTAGCCTCCGTCACAAGAACGAATTCAAATTTAAAATATCGAACGACTTCTTAAAAAATGCATGTCGAGAGAATAGTGTATAATTGTATGAAGTCACCCGACTGTGACGAACAATTTATACAGAGATAATAATACATATAATGTAGGTAGTAATGACTCTTACTTATGTACAGCTGTGTACTGTGTAAGTACAATGTAAGTGTAATGCACCTGGCTGATAATAAGCGAGTCATTGTACATATAATGATATGAAATAGTGAATATAGGTTACTGTGGATTTGATCGAAATATGTTGTTTTTACATCTTTTCAGAATTTTTACAGTTTTTTTATTTATTTCCAATTTTCCAGCTTAAGGCTCGCGACCCAACTATAACGTCACGATCATTTCCCACGGCATTAAGGTTCAAAATCGCATGAACAATCGCATGATCAAATGTTAGGAATAGTGTTTAATCCATTTTTTGGGGTTAATTTCGCTTCATTCAAAAAAAGCTTTTACGGTCATTCCAATACAAAAAAAATCTCTGCGATTTTCGAGAAACGAGTTGCTGTCTTTCGAAAAAAAAATCAGAGGTGTTTTCCAAAACGTATTTTGAGAAATCTATACAAGATATAAAAAATCTTTTACGGTCATTCCCTAGATAAGGGTTCAATATATCTACTCTATTTTTTTCCAAAGCATGCACAATCTAAGTTCTCCCGTTTTTAGAAATTTTGGAAATTACAATATGCCTGCTTTTGCCGCCAATTATTATTTTTTTAAGTCATTTTTACAGTAACAGGCTTGGCGATCGCCTTTAGCCAGCCAGTACTTAATTTTTCATTATATTGCCATGCCATCAAAATCAATTATCAGATTCTTGATCGATTTCAATTCAAAACATTGACCTATATTTTATTGTGTGCAACACTTTTATCATGTGATTCTATCATTTATTATTTAGGTATATCACATCTGTGTACATGGGCGCCGCCAGCCAGCTTCGGAGCTAGGGGGGGGGGGGCAACTAAAATTCAAAACTTTAATGTGTAGTATAAAAACGCGTAAAGAGCGCCGCAGTCATAAGACAAGCAAGTATCTTAAAAAAAGGTCGTGGCAGGTATACTGCCGCGGAACAGACTTCGGTCTAGTGAGGCAGTATAAGTTTTTACCCGACAGTTGAAGTAACTTTGTGCCACATGATGCAATGATTTATTAGTGAACTTATATATTTTTGTATTGATTGTTTTCCTTGTACGTATATTCTGTAACAAATAAATTTATTCATTCATTCATTCAAGTATAAATCTAGTTTATTTTTTGTAAAATTGAAAACATAGATGCCTACTAAAAAGAATATGTAACAAGAATAGCTATAGGTAATTAGCGCAGCAGGCAATTTTTTTGTGAAACAATTATATTTTAATAGATTTTCATATTAATTTTAGATTTTTTTTTGATATGATGGGAAAACGTGTGGTAATAGGGATTTTTTGTTAGGTTTTATCATTTAGTATGAAAAAGTGTATAACTTTTCCAATGTCTAGGGTGTGGCACATGCTCCCCCCTTCCCCCTGCACGACGCCCATGTCCATATATAAAATCAATTACTAACATTCGATACTTCAATGTTATTGTCATGTAGTTAAATATCTATACAGTTAATTCAATAAACGATCAACAAATTGATCCATTTCATAGATCATTATATTCGTAGATCTCTATAGTATGAGTGCTGCAGGTAACTCACCTGGTGGCGCTGTGCCAGCACACAATGGATAAGCAGGTATGGCTAATTAGCCACTTGTCATTTACATGTCTGCCATTTAAATCTCGGTTATGCGAGTCATAAATTTGTTAAATTATAACCAGTAATTGTATTTACACCACAACACATTTTGCATGACTCATTCTTTAAGAGTATGCATACCGACATTTCAAAAATTACTAAAAACAGGAGACCTTATTTATATCTTGACAACCGTTACTAAATATGCTTTGGAACAAAATAGGGTAGATGCATTTAACCTTATTTAGGGAATAACCGTAATAGATTTATTATCTTATATAAGTAGATTTTTAAATAAAAAAAAATAAAAACACCTCTGATCTTTTTTCCGAAAGACGGAAACTCGTTTCCAGAAAGTCGCAGAATAAAATTTTATTTTTGTATTGATAATATGCATTAAAATCTAGGGAATAACCGTAAAAGTTTTTTGATAGACGCAAAATTAAGTCCAAAAAATGGAAAAAACGCTATTTTTGCCATTTTATCATGCGATTGTCGAGCGATTTTGAAACCTAATGCCGTGGGAAAAGATTTTGACGTCATTCTTGGTGCCAAGCCCTTAAGCCAATTTTATTCAAACGTAATGAATTGAGATGAGGATTTTAAATTTTTGTGCAACCCCAATAGTTTGACTGGTCTAGTTGATTCTGTTCTACGAGGCTGCAAGGAAAATTTTGATAGATACCTACGAGGACACCTACGAGTATTTATGTATAGGGACTGCGAGTATAATGTAGGGATCCAACTATGACGTCACAGTCATTTCCCGGTTCAAAATCGCAAGATAAAATGTTTAAAATAGCGTTTTCTTTTTGGGGTTAATTTCGCTTCGTTCAAAAAAACTTTTACGGTCATTCCCAAGATTTTAAAATGCATATTATCAATTAAAAAAAAATCTGCGACTTTCGGGAAACGAGTTAAATATAAGAGGTGTTTTTTTATAAATATATACAAGATATAAAAAATCTTTTTTCGGTTATTCCCTAAATAAAGGTTAAATGTATGTACCCTTTTTTTCCAAAGCATATTAAGTTAGCTTGCCGGGATCTAAGGTCTCCCGTTTTTAGGATTTTTTAAAATGTCAATACTTATCCACCCGTATAGTCTTAAGTGGATTTTGAACTATATACATAGTCTTTCAATTTTACCTTATTCATCTTCAGTACCCATGAGACGGTGGAAGGTTAGATTACCATATTCTAAATATTAACACCTTTCTGTCCATACCGTGATCTTCTAACTTTTCATTCATTTTTATGTTTTTCGTGTTCTATCAATTGTAAAAACATATAGGATTCCTAAGTCTATGAATGTAATACGTCTGTTATATTGCTCACGAATTAACTAAAACATCATTTCATAATGATGCCGATATTAAATATGTGTTAATACAATTTCTATTCATAATGTGATTATGAAATCATAAACATTATTATAAACCACATAATACACATTTTACAAATGTGCAACTTTTCATTCATTCATCATATAACACACAGGCGCCGCCTAGCGAGGAAATCCTGAAGCTTTTTATTCGGAAAATTCAGAGTTACGTCTGAACATTCAATGTTGTTTTCATTGTAGATCCTAGCTTTACCAGCATTATCAGTAACTTTGTGAAGATTTTGGTTTGAGTCCAAAGTGTTGAATGATTTTATTGAAGATCAATGTTATTTTTACAAGTTACAAGATTTTATTTGACTTCACTCCGTTTTTCTTGTCTGTGCGCAAATCTTGTAATCGGTTTTTCAACCACTTTCTGAAGCCAAAACTTTGCAAACGTACGTAAACTCGGTGACAATACAATTCCGTGTAAAAATGGATGAACTTTCTCCATAGAAAAAAAATAATATATAAAGCGTTTCAGGGGGATACAAGGGTTGTGTAGGGTCGTGTGTGGTATCGTATGAAAGGGCGTTGGAAAAGAAATCCAGATCGTAAATCAGATTTTGCCTCCGAAGCCTCAGAAGACACCGAACGATCGGGAGGATCCAGTCACCGGATACCGCCGTGTTTGGTATCTCACGAAAGTGCTTCATGAGCAGAACTCTTCTTTTGACAAATTTTGATTCTGTCTATTCTTGGTGGTTTTGTAACTATGCATGTTTTCTTTTGACAATAAAGATTTATTCATTTATTAACATGGTTGGTGCAGTTGATTGGAACGGGGACTTTAAATCAGGGGGTGCCGGCTTCCAATCTTCGTGCTGACGATGTATTCTACTGCACTACACGACACAAGCTTTAGCTTACCGTGAAGTGTGCAGGAGAGTATTTGGATTTGTGTATACTCGTACTCGTACAAGTCTAAATCCTTTTTTATTTTAAAGAAATATGTTTCCCTTATGAACCTTTTGAATACCAATATTTCAAAAGGAGCCGTGGAGCAATCTGTAACCAATGGAGTACGTACTAACTAAAATAAGACGTCCTTTTTGCAATTATTTCATAGTAAAATAAATTAAAAACACATTTCTTTTGGATCGAAAAGGTTGCAGAATGGATATCAGTCTTTGTACACTAGTAATAAAATAATGTATCTGATCAGAGCATATCATAGTAAATAGGTATATTATCATATGTAGTATCGTAGTATAGAGGTTTATTTTCGACTTGGCGATATAATTGAGTAAACATATTAATACACACTAGTTTCAATATAATATCCAGTATCTACATACTAGGGTTGCTACAGAGGTCCGCTTCCGCAGAACTTCCGCATAAATTTGTCATCTACTTCCGCACCATCGGGTTGACTGTAAGACATTGCTTTTATTTGCAATATGTCCACGCTTTGGCATACCACCGTACCTAGTGAAAATTTGTTTGTTACATATATATGTGGCTAATAAAGATTTATTTATTTATTATCTTTCTTATAACAGAGATATAAAAAGTCTTGACTCATTCAAGCTCGCTTATATTCTGTGATCTTCTCTTATTCTCTGGCATTAATTCAACTACTGTCAATGTTGTCGTCTGTGTCCTCATTTTTCTCTTCAAAATTTAATAGCTTACCAATGCCCCAGCACCTTGAAATTTAGCAAACGTGCTTTACGTCACCGTTTAATATGGACGTATTGTTTTTTTATTTATTTATAATGACACATACGCAGGAAATAGGAATAACAATGCATTAATAAACGGTCCTACTACTGCATGGCTGAATACAAGATAAGGACAAGAGTGTCCACAGCATGCGCGATGTCGTAACACCTTTGTTATTCAGTTGTGGATTGTGATTCGGGAGAGTTGGAACTTTTAAAATTTGTTAATTTTCTGGGTATTTGGATGTCTGGGCATCAGATTACTCATTCTAATCGGTAATTATAGTTTATAAAATACTCTAATTTTTTTCCCACTTTTTTCCGCTTCCGCATAGATAACTTCAGCTGTCACAACCCTACTATCCATACTAACCTACTATCAATCTCTACTTATCTCTAATACTTTCGTCTCAGCTCTAGTCAATGTACGTATCTTGTATTGAATCTAGATGTTGTGTTAGTGTCGTATCTAATCCTTAATGTTTTATGTAATGAGTGTGATATAAAATTAACTTATTTTTATTGTAGGAAACAAATTTTATTCGCGTAATTAAATTACGTAATTCTACTTCAAACAAATATAAAGGAAAATTTACAATATATTTTAGGGTATAGCTATATTTTCTTTTCCAAATTTTGATGTCATTGACGTAACGTAGGTAGTTTTGGGCAACTTACATCCAGACCGGCATTGAATTAAACCACACCTGTTTTTTTAAATTCCAATGTCGCCATGTAATTATTGATTCCTTTTTTCTCTTATTATAACTGGTTCATTTGCATTCAGTTTTGTAATTTTTTTCAACTATAGATGAAGAACTGACGATTCCAAGTGTCTTAAATAAAGCCTACGGTTGATTAAAAAACAATAAACAATATTGACTTCAAAGCAAATCGTTTTTTTATTACTCTCAAATTTTAATTCTTTCTACTAACTGTAGCGAGACAAGACAAATTGGCGCCTACGATCCTGAAATGGATGTCTCTGAATTAGTGGCGTATTCGTAATTAGGGGGAGCGGATCTAAGGGGCGGCAAAATGAGCGTCGGATCTGTGGGGTGAGGCGGCATATTGAACATATTACCTATAATAATATGTATTATTTGCTTTGCAGAAACGAATTAATTATCTATAAGTAAGCTGTTTTACAACCTTTCTATGCTTCGCTCAATTTCCCCATAATTAGGTATTTTTCGTTAAGGGAAAATATCTCTTTCGTAGATTTTAAAGACAATCTATCGATTTTTTTTCTCTGCTCACCCCATAAGTAAAGCGATGTAATCATGTACTTAATGGAATTCGTGGATAAGTACGCTTAAAATCATTGGAAAATTACACAGTTTTTACATAAATTTACCAATATTTCTGGTGACATTAAAGTTACCAACACAATTTCGAAGCAACATTGTATCGATCTGTAAGTTTGAATTCATGTCAGACGTATCTACATCTGGTGAGCCAATTGTGTATCATTGGTTAATACATTACTCGTATTGTATTCATATTGTAGGTATGGAATGAAACAGAACATCTGTAAAATTATTTAAGACCTCGCTTATAATTTTTCCAGCCGGTTTAATAAACCAATAAACTAAAATCTGGATCATTTGATCCATTAAATGTTACTATATTTACTACTACTATTACTGTACCCAGTGTTTCCCAATAATGGGGTAACCAGTGACTGCTGTGTATACAAAAACACACGGCATCCTCGGCGACGAACCACATTGCTGAAAAAGATTTCTTAATTGCTTATTTCAAACTTTTCATACAGCCTCATAGGTCAGGTAATATTAATTCTCAGAAAGCTAGAAAAGGTTTTAACTCTAATTAAAATATAAAAAGTGAAGTTCACACCAATTTTCTAATAACGTTTGGCTCACCAAAAAATCCAGAAATTTTGAAAGAAAGGTGTCGTAATTTTGATTTCCATAAACTACTAATATTTATTTAATTTGATCTCTAAGCTCAGACTCAAATACTTCCTGTATACTTCACAGCAAGCTAAAATCTTGTGTCGTGAAGTAGTGCACAGTACATCGTCAGCACCGAGATTCTAACCCGGCATCTCCAGAATAAAGTCCGCGCTCTAACCAACTAAGGCAACCATAGTACTCGTTTTAGGCGAGTTTGACAAAAATTCTCGACAAAAAGCAATGAGTTTTGGATTTTTATATGACTGCACAAATTCTATTTTCTGAAGTCCTGCAATAGATTGAAATAAACAACAACTCAGTTTTTGTCTCTAAATAACAATGGTTTGCATTTTTTAACCAATTGGCGACAGTCCAAAGAGATCACACAGACAAACTAAAAAACATCTCATGTATTTTTCGCAAATTATCTCTAGATAATATATTGTGAATATGCAAGAATTTTTATAGATTGTTCTCTCTTTCTATCGGGTATGTTCATCTCTCTCATTCTCCCACGCTCAATCACAATTTTATACTTGTGCAAAAAAAATGTGGCTATGTTTTGAGGGCGCCTCGGTGAATTAAGAACTGTCATCGCATACGAACTACAAAATGAATCGATATATTTATTTCTTTATCAGATCAATTGTTCTACAGCAATGTCTGACAGTCAGATTTTTTTTTTATCTAGATGTCGAATATTTTCTCGAGTGGTCAATGAGTCTCTAAAGGAGAGCTTACACAAGCAATTTTTAGAGAACCGTTATTCTATTATTAAACGAACGAATATTCGCAATATTATAAGTCAATTTCGTCAATATTAAAAGCGAGACAATGATGTGGCGTGCAAACGAGGAAGAGAATTGACTAAAATGTCCAAACCGATTGGATATTCAGCAATTTGTGTCCCAGACATCATGATAAGTACGCATATTGATATTTAAAAAAAATGAGATCTTAGATCTCGACAACCTTACTAAATATGCTTTGGAAAAAAATAGGGTAGATACATTGAACCTTTATCTAGGGAATGACCGTAAAAGAGTTCACCAAAAGTGAAGATAAAATAAATAAATAAATATTATATTAAATTCCATATTACACTCATCAGCACCACCACCGTGAAAACATTTCAAATCAAAACTATACTGAATGAACGTAAAAACTATTTTCTTGTCAGTTATTTTGGTAACACGTCATTTTGAAAGAGTTGCTAATTGCGTTTCAGTAGATATTCATACATGATACCTAAGCAATATGTAGTTAAATGTTGTCTAAACAAACATGCATAATACCTATTAATACTCTATGTGATTAGTAAGAGATGAATGAAGCAAAATTGTATCATTCTGTGTCGTAATGTATTATGTTGACAACATCAGTACTATTTTCCTACCTGAATTCTGACATCATTTTTTATTTCAACAACGTGAACTATGTAAATCAATTGCAAGAGCATATTCAACAGATGGCAGTAATTTCTTCTCCACTATGCGCTATCACTCACGTCCCGAAGTTCAGTTAACTGAATCCACCGTTTGCTCCGACCTCGCTCTGAATTCAGTGTTATCCTGATTTTAATTTCAGAAAGACGTTTTGTTAGGAGCTTTTTTGCAAACGATCGATTCAGTTAACTGAACTTCCGGACGTGTGTGATAGCGCCATAAGGGGTTTAGACTGTGCAAGTACAATAATCTGCCATTAGATGTCGCGCCACTCTCTCGACTTTTCGTGTGAGAAGTTATGAAATACTGGTTTGAAAGAAATGTAATGGCATTTATAGAAATGTACCTAGTTTGTAATTGTTATTTTTAAGGTACAAATTTTCGCCGGATGATGCGGGTTAAAATCCTCGAATACTAGTCTCGAAATCTAAGGTCATTTTTTTGTGAATTTTAATCTAAATATTTAGTTTTAATTTTTAATTCCTTGAAAATGGACTTCCACCAAGTACCGACGGCCAAAAACATCGAGATAATAAATTTTGTACTTATAATTTCATGAATAAAGAAATTAAAATTAAACTAAAAAAGGCTGAGTGGCTGCTGGACTCGGATCACATTTTTCTCTCATGTTTTGTTTGTAAATTTTTGTGCTTCACAAACTGATGGAGCAATAAAAAACGTTAATGGGTCATTGTACCGTAAACTTTATATTTTACAGAATATTTTATTCACAATGGCGGCATCTCACTCGCTGGAATGCCTTTATTAAAATGCAAGTTTAGTCTTTAGTATAATAAAAGTGTCTAAATTCAAAATAAACAATGTGTGTTCAACTATTAACTTCGTTTTGAGGTCAGAGATCTGGTGTAAGTAATGCTGAGTTGAGATCCATTTATTTACAAACATATACGACTTTCATAATATCTATTAGGTATATGAATTTATGAACAAAATAATTGTTATTTATTTATGGGGTGGGGAACTCACAGAACTCACAGAACAGACATACATACGAGTACAAGACAAAATTTGGGCCAATCCTCCAGTTAAAAGTGTCCACAGCATTCACACACAATGCAATATTCGATATAAATGAGCACACAATTAATTTTTATTAATTAAAATTAAATGCTGAAAAATGTAACAACTAAGTACCAAGGTTTTCGGGAAGTTAGTTTGGTTTGGAAGTTAAATTAGCCTTAAAATAAAGTAGCCTTAAAAACCGACAATACGCGCACAAATGCAGTTTTGGACCATTTACATCCAGATCTGCATTGAATAATATATCTTTGTTTAAACTTATTTCTTTATCAAATTCTGTTGTCATTGACGTAATTTAGTTCTGGACAATATATATCCAGAACTGCATTGAAATAATCCACACCTGTTTTATGGTTTTGTTTTGTCACCATGTAATTAATGATTTCATTCTTTCTTGCTGTTATTATTTATCGGCATTTACTGATTTGCTGCATTTGACTTTGTAATGTTTGTTCAATATGTAAACTTGACGATTCCAAGTGCCTTGAATAAGGCCTACGGATGATCAGAAACCAATAAACAAATCCACAAGACGTGTAAATATTGCAACAGTATAGGGTTATTTAAACCATTTTTGATACATGCACGTGAAATAATCGATTTTGGATAACATTGTAAACAATATACAATCACTCTGACTCTGAATTTGTTCATCAGCTGAACAAAAAGCACACATTGAAGACAGGTGAATACCAAATTACTCTCGCATAGACACTATAGACAGTGATGCCAAATTCTATACATACTCACCATCATTGTTTACACCTGTCTTTCTTTAATAGAGAACATTTTATATACTACCGTGGGAACACTATATAGATCAATTAATATACCTCTTGAATGAATGCGCAGAACATCTTCTGCCATATATCATCGTAGTTTATTGCGCACGTGACTTGGCCAGGTGACCGTGAATCGCGTTATTTTAATTTGTAGATCATAAAACACGCTGCACTCAATGCATCTTTGATCTGCATTTTATAAAGTAAACAAATTGATTCAAAGATGCATTTATTATTAGTAATGCTACATTAAATATAAGTAGGAAGATGCTAAAGAATTGTTTATAAATTATCATATCAAAGGCGTCGTCAGAGGGCAGCTGCCCCCCTAGAGATTAGAATAGTAATATACTTTTTCATACTAAATCATAAAATCTAACAAAAATCACATTATTACCACACCTTTTCCCATCATTATAATAAGTTTTCTAAAATTAGTAAGAAAATCCATTAAAAAGACAATTGTTTCATAAAAATAAATCTCTAATCTTTTTTCTGAAAGACGCGATTTTTTTTTCTTTGATAATATACATTAAAATCTAGGAAATTACCGTAAAGGGTTTTTGATTGAATCGAAACTAACCCCTTAAAAATAGAAAAACGTTATTTTTACCATTTTTTCATACGATTTTGAACCGTAATGCCGTGGGAAATTACCATAACGTCATAGTTGTGTCGACAGCTTTAAGTTATTTCCAAAAGAAAAAACAAATAATCATAAACCAAATATTTCGGCAGACATTGCTCAACGGCATTCATGAATCGACGGTTCAAAACAAGAATAAAATTGAAAAATCTCCAACGACTTTTTTTCCCTATGATTTACATGAGCGGGTATGAGACAATTAAAGACCTCCAATTAAATCTGCGCTCTTTACCCATATAGAAACATTAATTTTGCAGATGAGTTATTCCAGTAGGCGTAGTAATGCATAGAGTTCAACGATTCAGCCACCCATTTACTCAAATAATTCATTTACTGTAATTATATGATTGTTTGAACATTTTTAATTGCTAAGATTTATTATTATGTACGTACATTCATCTTCCAGCCATAATACGACTGAATTTCTGGAGAACAATGTGTTGTACTCATTACAGAAATGTATCCATGATTCACACACTACACACTAATGTTTACTTATCGTGTTTTCAAAATTTTTACACAACATTAATTTCACCCACTCGTTCAGAATGACTCTTCGAATCGAGCTTTTGTGGCCGGCGTAGCTCGTGATCTACGAGTTTATCTGATGGAGCTTTTAAATCTGCTGCTAAAAAGCTGTCTGAAAATTGTTGTATTAATTATTTTAGAAAAAAACAAATTTTTGTTTTGTGAGAACATCGGAATTTTCTATGCCTAATTCATTAGCCTGATAGAAAGGCCATCCTTTGCCGTATATCTGTTGAGATAACTACTTTGTTGTGTTAATCTTAAGTTAATGCGATCTTCCCAAAAATTATTTTAATGTTGGATAGGTATATACAAGTATAGATGTAAAGATTTATTGATGCCTATAATATCTATCCCCTCAGGCTCCATCCCTTGCGGGGTAGGTAGAAAGGTCAGAAAGGCAGACTATCACACACTCCTTGATTCGTCCCAAATTTCATTGCACAAACCTTAGATTTTTCAGGCGTAGGAATGAATAAAATCTCAGAATAAAAATTCGAATATCTGGTTCACGTCACGAATTTGGAGTTGCAGGTTCAGATTCCAGCCACTTCAATTTCTTTTACAGAACGTAGGCATATCAATTAGCTACGAGCTTAAAAATTCATGGATTCTATCTATCTATACCCTCAAGCCTTGCAGGGTAGGCAGACAGGACAGAGCGCCAGACACCCCTATCCTTAATACACACACTCCTAGCTTCCATCACATTCATGCAATTTGTCATACATGCTCTCCAATTAATTTTATTTAAAACGCGTCCATCCTTGAGGATCTTCGACATGATCGGACCAGGTCAGTCTCGGGCGGCCCCGTTTCCTCACCCCTCTTCGCTCACTCAAATATAAATTCAGGATAAGTGCAAAGAAATCAGAAAAAAAATGAAAAAACTAAAAATTCATTAGATAGGTGGCTCAAACATTAATACGCTAAAACATTATTTCAGTCTATTATTCCCAATTAAAATAATTCGACTGAAAAAACGAAATATTTTCCAAGTTATTTGGTTATCCATTGTTTAATCTGTATTCTAGTTACAGACGGATGCCAAATTTAATTATTGTGTATCCACGTGAAGAATGTATAATTCATATTCTCTTGATTTATCTTGTGGAAATCAGAATCTGAAAAATTAAGTCTTTAATGTTATTATTATTAATGTACAGGCTGATGGGTCATATTTCTTTGTCTTTCTCATGTTGTGCATACATTTTTATTTTACTGATGTATGCGTATATATTTATTTGTTTGTTTAATTCACGGCACACAAAAACAGACCTTACCCGGCATATTCAAACATAAATAAATTACTTGAATTAGCGAAGTTGATTGTGAACTGTGTTCTTCGACTAAGCAATAATAGATGGCGGGTGTGTATAAAATATACCACCCTCCCTTCAACAGTAAGAATGGCAAAAATACATAGATACTTAATGTATACGAAATTCAACAACACAGCCATCGCTCCTCGTGGTGTAGTGGATATGATCCCTACTATGCGAGACGAAGGTCTGGGTTAGAATCCCAGCCGGGGTGAACTGAAATGGCGAATGTTTCTCGAGTGTAAAGTGATCACTTAAGCCAGCCGAGGTCGGTCGTCAACCCGACAATGTTCATCCTTAATTCTTCTACACTGTTGTAGGAACACTGCATTATAAATAAATTCTTATTCTGCATTCTCTGATAAGTGCAAAGAAATCTAGAACCAGTATATGAGCTAAATATAGCAGTTCTAGAACCAGTATAGGGAGTAAATAGAACAGTTCTAGAAATTATATAGGAACTAAATAGAAGAGTCCTGGAACCAATATAGGAGGTAAATAGAACAGTTATGGGACCAATATAGGATGTAAATAGAACAGAACCAATATAGGAGTTGAAGAAGAGGGAGAATGAAATAGTTCTGGAACGAATATATGTAGGAGCTAAAGAGAAACTTCTATATAGAACAATAATATAGGAATTAAATACAACAGTTCTAGAACCAATATAGGAGGTAAATAGAGCAGTTCTAGGACCAATGTAGGAGTTAAATTATTTCTTGTAATGGATAGCAACACTTGGGAGTCTATGAACTTTCCAGGAGAAAAGGCGATCAGTTGGAAATATGAGAAAATTTAACACGATTTTAATTTTCAATTCTCTTTAATATTTTTCTAGCACATCATAAATGTCGAATACATTTTACAGATGATATTTTAACCTTGGCAATAAAGTTTACGAGTATTATTCCTGCTTAAGTATTATTTAACATTTAATATAATATTATTTCGGTTGACATCCAATAATATATGGTGTTTTCAATACATAAACTAAATGGGACAATGTGAAATATTACTTTATGGTACAATCAATAAACATGACAAATTGAGTTGTAATTAATTCCTGGGAATTTATCAAACTAACAATATGGTGAATGTTTTCCGGGTTATGAGGCCTAGGTCAATTATTGGGATCGCAGGAATCTAACTGACTGACAACTAATAAGTCCCCTAAACAAGATCCCAATCCCAATAGACTACGGCCCATAACCTGGAAAAAACATACTGACACTATGAGGTCGTGAAACCTTCTACGCTATTGTCGAACATCTACTTACATACCTACTGTTTATTTCAACCAATAAAGTACGAAAAACGCGTAAATAGCGCCGCAGGACAATTTTTTTTTTGGCTGACTAAAAGAAGACGGTCAAAATTTTGTTTGGTTTCAAATACAGAAATCATATTAAATTGCGCCGCAGGCAAACGTTTTTAAAGACGAATGGGTGAAGTTTTTTTTTTTATAAAACATTGCATTTTAATAGATTTTCGTGATTTCGTAATGAAAATTTATGATATGATGAGAAAATGTGCGTTAATAATGTGATTTTTATCATTCAATACGAAAATTCTATTCCAATCTCTAGAGGGGCAGCTGCCCTGCCCCCCTTGGCGACGCTCATGGTTGGATTGATATTACAAATAAATAATCATAACCATCATCCATAATGCTTAGACTCGCTCAGCTAAATTAACGCGAGGGCGTTGCATCTCCCAATCAACTTGGAAGTTTGCCGATAGAATCAGGAAATGCTAATTTGTGCACTTAACTTACGACAATTCAAACTGTGAAATATTACACTCGTACATAAATGCAGACAGAATCTTGCTTAATTAAAAGTTATAATTTATGTCTAATATTATGTTCAATTATTTATTTGGATGTATTGGAACTAGAGGTACACCTGTCACTGTGTACTATCCGTAATGCACTGAAGAAAAAACGTTATTATCGCATCAACTTTTTCAAATTTTATATGAGAAGCAAAAGAACAAGCAAAGGAGCGTAGGAAGACCTCAGGCAAGATGGTCTGACGATGTGAGGCGAATCACAGGAAGCAAGTGGATGCAGCGTGCCCAGGATAGGGATCTGTGGAAAGTCAAAGGGGAGGCCCATGTCCGGCGTTGGAATTAAAACGGCTGAGAAAGAAGAAGAAGAATATGAGAGATGAATAACGTAAGCGACAGTGTGAATTATTCCTTAAAAAAAACTGGAAACAAATTGATAAATCTACGACAGTCAACTTGTTAACCTTGTAATTACCAATTTTTTGACTAAATTATACTTCTACAACTTAAAACCTGAACAGATAATGGATAATTTCCGAAAATTTCAGGTGTACTTCCGGAATATTTTTTTTTTTCAAGGAATTTCCAAATATTGTAATTCTTGGACAGTCAATTTGTTGTCAATAGTTTCATATACTTATCACTGCCTTCAGGTTAAAGACGATGCTTTCAGTATTAGATGAGAAAACGATATGACGCCAAAGCAGAATGACAGCATATAGCTAACCCGTATAGCGTCAAGCTCGCCCTAGTGAACAGGTGTTATGATTTGTATTTGTAGTGTTAACATATCTCTGCATTTTGTTCACCAAAAGTGTGAATAAATAAATAAATATTTCCTACTTGAATTATTTTTGGTTTACAAATTATCCTTGTAAAGCGTTGGATTTCTACATTCCGTAGTATATGCAATACAGTATTCCTACAACAAATAAAGAAGAATTAAGAATGTTACGGTGTAGTGGATATAATCCCTACTATGCGAGACGAAGGTCTGGGTTCGAATCCCAGCCGGGGTGAACTGATATGGCGAATGTTTCTCGAGTGTAAAGTGATCACTTAAGCCAGCCGAGGTCGGTCGTAAGCCCGACAATGTTCATCCTTAATTCTTCTACAGTGTTGTCGGAATAAATATTTCCTATTGAGGAAAAGTTCCAATAGACTTCAAAATTTGTATTTCCATTTATAAACTATTCTCCCCTTATGGCTGCATAGTCATACAGTCTGGTGCTATTTACATCCCAAGCCGGGATATGGAGTGATGATGATGATCTTCCTCCAGCCAGCTAGCATCACTAGGTTCATCGCTCTCTCCCCAATCCCCAACTAACCGCCACACACACAACTCTACATATGCATCCATCACTGTCTATTTTCGATGGAATTATTCGGAGAAACTACTTGTATACTAAATTACACTCTTCTTTCGATTAAAGTCCATGTTCGTTTAGCGTATTTTTATAAGATTTATCGTTTAGTACCTAGTAAATTCCATGTTATGCCCGCACACTAAATATGGATTCAAATCCTTGCTTTTTTCGTAATTGTTCATTATGTTTTGTTAGGTATATGTTACATTCAATAAAATATTCCTCACCTGTTAAAGTCATCATTTTATGTTGTCGTTAGAGGCCATTGGCCGTGAACTAAATAAATACGGTTCTTTTCGATTTCCATTCATTCCAGATTTTACAAGGATCGTTTTTTATATTTTACTATTGGTATTTACTGGTATTTACCATTGTCTCTATCGGGATAGGAAGAGAAAATCGAATAAGTAGGATTCTTTTTAGTCAAATATACCTATTTTGTCTACCATTTATTCCATCATTTGTATCCTAGGGACGTGTGTACCAATCTTGATTTATTACATTTTCATTCTTGTTGCATCACTCGTCGAATGTATCTGTAAAAAGAAAGATACAATGTGAGGAAAAAATCTCCTAAATTAATAGCACTTGAAATCAACAGAGCATGCAGCAATTATACTAGAAGGACGATCATCCATACTAAGCAATACTATATTTTGCGTTAAGTGAGAAAACATTAAACATAGTGCGACTGTATTAAGTGTCGGTGCACTATAAATATTTACACGCGGTCTATATTTTCATCAATTAATATGGGATTAATAGAATTAAGCTGGACTTTCTAATAAACCACGGATTATAAGATTGTCAAAGAAACATGGGAATAAGTTTGTAGAAAGGATTATATTTGTTTGTTTTGCTCTCTTCTGTTTTTATTCAAACATTTTATTGCAATTTAATGGTTTCCATCAACTAGGTCGTGTTGTGATTATTTTTGAAGAGATAACCGATAAGATTTTGGTTCTTTTTCACTAGGGCGAGATTATTTTTTACTTATTTATTTTTTACGTGAACATTTAAATATAATAGAGTTAAAGCAGAAAATAGGCCCAGTTCTGTAAACTTTCGAACTAAAATTAGTTTATTTAATTAAATTAATTTTACTATGAGGTAATTGAAAAAGAAAGACGTCTTATTTCGCTTATTCATCCTTGAAGAGATCAAAGTAAGTACCTATATACAAAAAAGTGGACATTTATCAGGTTTAAGGCATAGTTCACTAGGGCGAACTTTTCGCAAAGGTGCGATTTCTTCCAGTTAAGCCCTATTTTGGTTAGTTTCTACGTAGGTACGTATTTATTCACTTTTCATGTGAAATTTCAACATGTTCAGGTACCTACTATTCAAATCAACCCAAAAGTTTGTTACAGAATTGAACCTAACCAAAATTTGTACAAAAATTTTCACTGGGGCGAGCTTGCCGCTATACAGAACCTTTCCAGCCAACCCAAGACTCTCTCATAGTCTATTGAATTGTATGATTCACTATATTATTTCCCATATATTTCTATATAGTACTAGCTATGTATACCCGCTGTTGCTTGCTACTCTTCCACCTACAATCTGTAACCTTGTATTAATCATACATTGCCGGTCCAAACAGAAGCAGGTGTAATATGTTGTATTGGGAATTATACACAACACACATATTATTACATTATTATGAACAATCGTTGGCAATCATCCTGGAAATCAGTGGTTGTAAAGGTGTACACTGCGGTCCTTCAAGCAACCACATCGGTACACAGATATGATCATTTTCACAAGCGGATCCAGGGGGAGGGCTAGGGGGGCTGAAGCCCCCCACCAAATACCATGAGTGATAGTACTATATATACAACTATTTTTCGAAGAATCACATTATTACCACATCGTTTTCTCATCATGTCATGAATTTTCTAAAACTACTACTTTGTTTGGTAAAACAATTCGCCTGCGGCGCTAATTATATCGTTTTTCTTGTGACTTCACCGATTTTTCTAAAAAAATTTGCCTGCACTGATAAATATTCATTATGGCACAGCAGTAGCGCTTTTTTTTCTGTGCATTTTTTATTTATAGAAAATAAATCAAATGATAGGTATAGGTAGTATCATGACCCTCTTCACTCAGTCTCAAAAAAAAGATCTAAAGTCTCCCGTTTTTAGAAATTTTTGAAATGTCAATATGCATATTCTTAATGTGATCGGATATAAGAGTCAAGAACCGACTTTTATCCAGCATCCTTTGAAGACATGCCTCGATTTTTTAAGATTCTTGCGCTCCGAAGTCTTGGTGAGATGCCAAGACTCGGGACCGTAGAATATAAAAAACACGAGAACAGAAAACATCATTACAGAAAATAAAATTAAATACCAGATACATTTAATGGTACTAGAAATATAGGTAGACGAGAAAATAATAATAATGTGGATGACTTTATTTTTATATCAAGTTTTATTTATAGTTGTAAATATTTATAAGTTACTCAGATCTTGATTGATTCGTGGTATTTTCCTTGCCTGATGTAGGTAACTATGTTAACGGAAATGTATGAAAGGAGAATGCTAAAAAAACCCAGGCCCGGCGCAAACGAAGTGTAACTCAAATGATAGGTAAAAATGAGTAATTAAATACTGTAATTAATTAATTAATTCTGAGGGGAGATTTTACTTATATATTTTTTTTGTTTATTTATTTATATCATATATGTGTCTCTTTGAGTTTTGAAATAAATAAGTTATTATTATTAAAAAAAAAAAAATCACTTTAGAAAATGTGTGAAATACTTGTCACAGGTTCTATAATTCATTATTTTCTTACGAAATATATGGTTTAATAACTCAAAAACTTGAGAATAAAAACGTCATCAAACTGAAGAACCTATTTATTTCTGCAGGTAAATTAGAGTCGCACTTAAAATGACATAATTTGATATATTTCAAATTCCTGTTTAAAAATGTACTTAATTCCTCAATGTACATAATTAATATAATTTATAATACAAAAAATGCAAATTATTTTACACATTTCCTACCGATTTTAGGCATTACATGAATTTTCTAGCAATTGTATACAATGACGAATTTCATACATTTCCTTTAACAACCACACTTAATTGCTGGTTGAATTCCAATTAAATAATTGGCATCCCTAGAGTATGAAAAAAAACTTGGAACGGAAAGTGTGTGTCTTTGAGTTTGACAATATTGTTGACAGCTCGTGTGAAGAGTACATAAAATGTCGAGGTGTAGGAGAGACAGAGACGTGTATATTTCGACGGAAAAAAACGAGAAAGAGAGAGGAGATTGTTAAAGATTTTTACGATGAAACTATTCGTATTTATGTTATGGATATATTATATTATTATTTTGTTGTAATATGTATGTGTTTTGCCAAAACCACCTGTGCACTAATGAAGCTGAACTTGTCATTGCCTTCAGCCAATTTCTCTCTTTCTCTAGCCATGATGTAGGATTAATACATAAAACGTTATAGGCTAGGTTACCATTACCGTCGCTAAGGAAATGTATGGAATAACAGTCCCTTAACAACGAGTATGACAGACCACGTATTATATTCTGTTCGGAGATTTGACAGGAGTGTTGGTCCTATTCGATCATTATGCTATGTTGCCAACTGGTACAGCACGGCTATTTCAGTGCTATTACTTTAACAACTACTATGGTGTCATATTGAAGATATTCAGGAAAGCCAGTAATTTGGCGTAGGATTGTAGGAAGGATGAAGGGAAGATAGTGGGAAGGAAAATGTCAATGTTATTTTGCTAACGTGTGGTGTCACAGCTTGCCAACTTAGCGATCAGAATGTATCGTTTTCCTAGCAGCTGCTGCGATATTCGTGACTAACTTCAGTGACTCCAGGATTTGCGAGTGGCTTGCGGCAACTTCCGAGCGTCGAAAAATATGCGGTGACTTGACATATTCTTGTAAAGAGTCCAACCTCATATGATCCATGGCTGGCAATTTTGTTTTTCTAACTTGTGATGGCGGTTTAAAGGGATTATCAGAGTTTTTTTTCTTTTTCCAACTCGCAAAACTATCTTGCCTTTAAAATTATTTCTCTAGCGCTGCCCTGCAATATTTTCGGCATTGTAGGTCAATTGTAATATATACAATGTGATGAATGTGAGAAAATTGCAGACCTTTGACAGCTCTTATGGGCTACCAACAACAGAATTTGCAACACCACTTGCAGCTAACATCCGCCGGCGGCCAAGTTAGAAGAAACGTTCAGTACAGTTTTTTTTTCAGGGGTGACTTTGTTCTGAAATTTTTATACTTCTCTAATCAAACCACAGCTACAAACAATAACAAACTTTACGTTAAGAGTTGAGTCTATATTGATACAAATAATGTCCTTGATTTCAAATTGTTACATATTCTACTTGTGTTCTGGAAATAGCTGATCGAATAAATGCTTCGACCTTTCAATAAATCTTTCTTCACATATTATTATCCACATTTTTTCATTTATTTCCCAACAAAATGTAATCAACATTTATCAAAAATATATTTACCTAGTTATTGTTGTTATATCAAACACATTATACGCGTATAAACACATCTTAGATTTTTTATCACACATCTTAGATCATAGCCGTAGGCAGGGGGAGGGGGGTTGAGCCCCCAAATCCCCCCCTACCGAAATTCTACAGCCAACCACTATTTTTATTATCTCACCTCAGATTACCTTACTTTACCTTACCTTATTATCTCACCTCAGATTACCTTACTTTACCTTACCTCAGCTTAACTTACTTGTTTTATATTATTTGATCTTATTTTGTTTTACCTATTTTATTTTGTTTTGATCTGTTTTATCTAATTTTGTGCTATTTTATTTCTGTTTTATTATTGTTGCACATTTGAGGGATTGATCCAAATACAGATTGTACCTGGTTGGGCAATTCCAGCGTTAATTGTTTTTTAAGCTATATTGAAAATAAATAAAGAAAAAAATATACTTATCCATTTTCTCGAGGATTCTGGCAAAAGTGCATATTTCATGGAAAATTTATTACGAAATATTTCGAGATTGTCTTATTCATTAGACGCTCAGTGCGGCGTGTCGCGCACCTATAGGAAAATCTAAGTTTTAGTATACCACAATGTATCTACATTCTATAATATCTATGCTATCTTTACTAATAAACGACGGCGAAGACTGAATGAATGACTGACTGACATACTCACTCATCAACGCAGAGCCCAAATGGCTAATCCTGGAGAAGTGATTTTTTAAGATAGATAGGTTATAATTCAAAACCTTCCACTAAAGAGAGATTTTTGGAAATTCCGCCCCTAAGGGGATGCAAAATAGGGTTGAAAGTTTTTTAGAGTATACGAATATCTCGGAAACCAGATGTGTCACGAACTTGATATTTGGCACATTCTGGCAGATTCTCCTATCGAAATTAGTAATAGGGTGTTTAGCCGTTTTTTCCAGATTTTTATTAAAAGGGATGAAAAGGGGCATAAAGGAAATAATATTTTTGAAGTGTCTCAAAAGACGAGAAGTGTATCAAAATAAGCTAAAAATTAATTTTATAGGACTTTCCAGAACAACGTTTCCTTAAAAAGGATTAAAATTTATTAAGTATTTCATTCTCGAAAAAAAGTCAATTATTAATGGTAGTTTGTTTTTTAAGAACTATTTCTTAGATAATGTATAATAATGCCAGTAGCCCGTTGCCGAGCACTCAGAAGAATCGCTGCCACGTTGTTTTTGATCCTGCCGATGATGGCATTGAAGGTGACTATGGAGTCCGATTCTGGACAAGCACACTCTGTCACACTTTGGACAAGGCTGCTCCTCATTAACCAATAAACCAATAAAGCTAAGCAAGTAACCAATAAAGCAACACGGGAAACGGTGGGTAATACAGCTAGTAAAATATATTTCCAGAGTCCGTTGAGATATTTTTGTATTGCCAGAAGAAGCGGAGAAGCAATTTCCACCTTTATACATTTAGAAGTAGTTTACCCGCGTACGATATACTCGGAACAACACTCCGTAGTCACACATTATTAGTAGCCACTACTTGATCTCAATAATAAAAAAAAACTATTCAAAAATTCAAATACATTCTAGAATGGAATATCAAGATTTGAATTACTAAAACTATTCCATAGACGTAGTAAACAATTAGAATAGAGAAATTCGTTTTTTAAATGGACCGTACCATTTCACCGGCGCTCGTTGAAAACTGTGTGCATGGATTTATCAAACGAAAATATATTCGGAAAATGCGACGTTACTAAATACTTATCATTATTGGAAAGATGAAATCTTCGGAAATCTCGTTGAATAGTTCTTTGTGTCCGCCGAATAATTGTGTTGCGATAATTTAGTTTGCCACTCTGGATTCGATCGTGTGCTGCGTCTATAAGTTATAATAGTTCTATGTGTTAATATTCTGTGATATTGTTATTATTATATTTTAAGTGTTGAGTGCAAAAATAAGTTATCATTTCTGTGCAAAATGACGGAATTTTTTGGATCATGGAGCACGAAAAGAACTGTGACGACCAAGGTGATATTATTATGCGATCATTTTATTTTACATACTTAATAACCACTTAAAAATCGTCTATTTTTCTTCCATCTACCTCTTGGCTTTACTCCCAGAAATAATCCAAAAACTAAACAAACAACTTTTTAATCAGCTCTTGTTGTATCATTTAAGGTGTTTTTTTCGAGGTATAGACTTTTAAAATGATTTTAAACCCTTTAAAACCATGCTAATGTCCATTAAAAGTGATTTATTGGAAAGATGAAAGTTTGCCATTTATCCATATCCTCGCTGCTGGTTTTCGGGTTTCCTTACTGTGATTACTGCCTACAAGAATATTTGCCATTTATATTTTGATATGATTTCGGGCATTTGTGTGCCACACTGGCTCAAATATCGAAGTCATAATTGGGCTTCGATATTAAAACCAGTGTGGCACACATAATGCCCGAAATCATATTTAAACATAAATGGCAAACTTTCATCTTTCCAATAAATACATTTTTATGGACATTAGGATGATTTTAAAGAGTTTAATTTAATTTAAAAAGTCTATACTTTCTCAAAAGCACCCTATATTCTATTGCATCCATATCCCTCCGACAATATTCTTTATACTGTATGACCACCTTGTCTGAGGTCTGCCGACGGTTCTTCGGCTTGCTCTTGGTCGCCATTCCATTATCTTTCTGGTCCATCGTGAATCCTGGCGTTTGACAACATGTCCTACTCAGCTAACGTTCGTATCACAGAGTTATAGATATGGAGCAATTCAACTTTAAGGTAGCCTTTTCCGTCCCGAATAGCCTTTTCTTAGCCCTTTGTAATGCCGTTTATGTGATGATAACTAATGAGGATCTGGACTACGCGATCTTTCCAGGTCTGTTTCGGACTACCACACTTCCTCACACCTTTTTTTCACCCATTTATACCAACCTGTCTTTTTTAATCATCTAGTCATTATCTAATGTATGAGGTGCAAAGTTTCATTGTAGGTTTATCACACTTTTATCTTAGGGCTTTACCGAGGAAGCTCTAAATGTAAGCAAAGCTTATCTCGAACACACAATTTCAATATACTGTCGACTACCTTTTAGAGTAAGTAGCATCAGAAATGGTTGGAGATATTATATTTGTTGTACATTACTTCTTTTTTTTATACTTACACAAACTGTATCAAAGCTGATGAGTGATGTTCCCTTAAGTATATAAGCTCTGCTTATTAAACTGGAATCTGGTAACTTCCTGACAAAACTGTCATCAGTTAAAGAGAAAAAAAGGTGGTTAAAATTGTTCCCGTTTTCCAGACCGTGTTATGAGAGGTCAATCAACCTTCTGGTGTAAGAGTTCTGGAACGATCAATCATAGTTTTATGCTCCACTATAAATAGCTGTCTAGATAAAGATATTAGCTTGTTTCTTTAGCTTAATTAACATGCGTGCAATGATTACAGAGCTTCTTTTTCTATAAAAAAGCACATACGCCGTATTTTCATTTTTTCAAATTTCTAATTTTCTTAAAGATCTTTTAGTGCTAAGTACCTCCATTTCAGACTAAGGAAAAAACGTTCTATTATCGCTTCAAATTATTCAAGTTTTGTAATCCTCAGGTACTCCTCCTAGTTTGTCCATCTGGTAACTATCCAGTTAGAGCATCAGCCCCTCTAGTCCTTGACGTCTTACGAATTTCAGGGGTCTAGGGTGGGAAATGATTCCACCTCTATCTGGTGCTTGCCCAAAGTTCTCGACCTCATGTATCTAACTGCATCACAGTCTACCAGAAGATGTTTCCTCCTCCTCACATAATCTGTAGGTGCCGTCTATTTTTCAAGTCCCAGTTTACGGAGATGCTCCCTGAGCCGACAATGGCTCGTTAGGAAGCCCGTTAGTGACCCGAAAGACGTACGAAACCTCATGAGCTAATTTTAATAAGAATGAATTTCAATTTTTAATTAGTTTCTCATTATTTTGGAATTTTGTTTTTCTACCCTACATAATATTTTCGTATAGACGCATTGTTTGTTATTCAACTTGTAGTTTATTTTGAGACCCGTTAATTCCACGGCACATTAAAGAAATTAAAAGACAACATTGTTTTATATTCTCATGTTGTATTAATGATGTTTATAATTAGGTTGGCGGGACTGATTTGATGAATTATTTTACTTAATAATGTAGAAATTATAATGTGCACATCACTACGAATGGCGGATTTATTATTAAATTGAGGAAGTGTCGGCAAATCAATTGATTCGTTATGCGAAAATGAAATGTAAACAAATTTAAGCGGTTTGGGAACGTGAAAAGAATGGGACTAGGATGAAAGAGAGGAGTTGAGTTGGTTTGGGCATCTAAAAAGAATATCTGGAAAAGGAGCCATGGATCACTGTCCTAGAATGTCTAACACTCTTGGGAATGCAAGGAACAAATAATTAAAAATCACCTTCCTGATTAGTAAAGTTTTATTAAAAATAAAGTTGACAATTTATAATGCGCCGTTTTTTGGATTAACTCCACTTCAAGGGCGCCTCCTAAATATTAATATTAATACATACATATCTTAACCTAGTTACGTACTGTATGACCTACCAAGAGACTGTGTCTTACGCACTTCTTCAGGAAGATCATTCCACATAGACGGTCCAGCAGAGCTGAAGGCTCGGAAGCAGTACTTCGGTCTGCCTCTTTACTCTGATTTCCGTCAACCTGGCACCAGTATTACAGCCTGATCGGAGGGTGGCTTGCCTTTGATTTGGGAACTTTTGTGCGCAGAGTTCAGCTATGTATGACGGGGCCATATTATGAATCGCTTTGAAAACTGTGAGGCAGATCTTAAAAGACACTCTTTCTTCGAACCAATTATCACTCATTCTTATTACATGTCCTATACACTGAAAAAATTACATCAGGAATGTTGCAGAATATTTTCGTGAAATCACAAATTTTCGTCACTTAAAATTTTAGTGAGTGCAACAATTCCATAACGGCTATCGATAAACGACTTTATTGGTCGCATAAATATGTCATCGATGTTACTCACACATTGAATACGTAGTACCATGGGCGTAGCCAGCCTCGGAGCTAGGGGGGAGCGACAAAATTTTAAAAATTTAATATAGAATGAAAAAAGCGTAAATAGCGCCGCAGTCGAATTTTTTTTTTGTGAGACACAGTGAAGAAATTTGTTATGTGGTTCGGTTATTTGAAAATGTATATAATACTTTGGACGATAGTTTGTAGGAAAAATGTGTACTATAAAAAAAATTTAAAAAAATAACGCCGCAGGCAATTTTTTTTATGAAACAATTGTACTTTGATGGATTTTCAAGAAAATTTATAATATAATGAGAAAACTGGTTTTGTCATTTAGTACGATAAGATATATGTATATACCTATTCTAATCTCTAGGGGGGGAGGGGGGTAGCAGCTGCCCCCCTTGACAACGCCCATGCGTAGTAGGTACATGATTTTTAAATTTTTTTATAGCATTCAAACGCCCATAGTCATTCAGTTTCTTTTAATCTCACGTGACCGTCCAATCATGTAATACTATTACCGTAATACTCAGAGTGGTTTCATAAATCAATCCAAATCTACCTACAATGACCGTTAGTCATATTTCTATTAATATTTTAATATATTTACGTTTCGTTATAAATGTAGGTAGGCAGGTACTTAATTAATAATACATATTGTGAGTCAATCGAGATAATGTAAATTTCTTTTTCAGTTTTTTTATATACCTATTTATCTGGAAGAACTGTTTCAATATGCTGTAATAATCAGCTGATTATGTTTGTATATATGTCGTGATTGTCACGTCATAGTTATTTAGTTCATCATCTTGTATAGTCGTTTGGAATAGGAATGAGAGAGATAAATGTATTTATAGGAATAATTGGGAATCGTTAATCAAAAAGTTAACCTCGTTAATTAAAAAAATAGTCTAAAAATTTACTTGTTAATGGTTTAACTGGTAATTTTATAAAATGCACGTACGTAACGGAAATACTCGTGCAATATTTTTAAGTAAAAAGAAATGAAAATTTTGTTGTATTTAGATTTTAAATCCCTAAATATCGCAGTCCAAAATTCATGCAGTCGCTAGGCGTACCAAATCCCTATATAATTAGGTATTAATATATGTTCTTAATCGTTTAAATTTCAGTTAAAAATTTGTTAATTAACGATTAACAGATGAAATGTTTTATGCAAGCATTATTTTGTGCCAAAATACGAATGTAAAATTTTAAGAATGTGTCATTTTCGTTAAAAAAAAAACATGATTTACTGCGATATGTTTTCATGGATTATTAGATCTGAAAATACATTATGCATTCTATTATTAACGGAGCTGTAGTAATGATATTATATTTTGGTTGTTTTTTGTTATGATAATTTACCAATAAATAATACTTACGTTTAATTTATTTATTTAAATTCTTATTTTCATGTTTGTTCAATAATTTTCAACCATACTTTATGCGAATAATGGAAGAATTATGATACATTACGTCCTGAAAGTAATATAAATATTATTTTTGCTAAGTATTTATCACATCGTTGTCGCTAGTTTTTTTAAAAAAGTAAACAGTTACAAGCTTAATTATTTATTTACAAAATATAATACAGAATTTGTGTAAAAACAATTTGGAGAAAGTAGCTACAAAAAATTGAGATTATGTGATGCATCAAAATCTCGATTTTCCTACTTTATCAACCAACACCATTTTACTTCGTTTTTTTCTTCTTTTATGTCGTTTATCATTCACCTCTTCAAATTGTATTAACTTCTCAACGTTCCAGCACCAGAGCCGGATTTACACTTTTCGTAGGAATAGGTCCTGACATTTTCGCCGAACTCAGAACATGTCCGTCCTTAAGAATCTGATGGCCGAGCCATGTGGTTCTTGGATTACTTATTTTGTTCTACGACAGTTTTAGAATGCATATCATTTTTTTGTTTTATTTCATTTAAACGAAGAAACTTTTGAATGTTGAGTGGATTAATGAATAACTTAATTATTTATTTGGAGTATGAATAATTCTTATGTATTTTATTTTACAATAGAGACAATAAATCAGAATATCTACATACAATAACATGAAATGATGTAGAAGACACAGAGGCACCTGTTTTCATCGTCCATCAAATGTGAAATTAAACGAATATAACATTTTACTCAAGAATTCACTTTATTATTAAATGTACTATTAAAAAATATTTTTGATACATTTTTTATCGCGTTGTAAAAGAAAATGCCACCCGTCCTCTGTATTGAAATTATTTATGAAAAATCACAATAAAATATTGGTCTTTGTGTACGTTCTATTATGAAAATTTTCAATTGATTTCCGTATTTTGTAAGAATTTAAAAAAAATATATCGATTTAGTGTTATTTATTTATTTACACTTTTGGTGAGCAAAATATTGAGATGTGTTAACATTACAAATATAAATTATAACATTTGCTCACTAGGGCGAGCTTATCGCAATTCTGCGATCTCTGCAAGCTAACCCCAAAGTTGAATTTTAAAATCCATTATTCAAAATTTATATCAATTTATTTAGAAAGAACTTCAGAAGAACAGTACCTACCTATTGATAGTCTGGTGATCTGTATGAAACTCTGATTCAGCGCCCACAAAGCCATAAGGAACGATGGAAAAAAGTACTTCAATATTCTTTTCCTAGATATGCCATCAAATTTCCTCTGGCTACCGGACTGTGAAAAAAAAATATTTTACAGAAATATCATATTTATTAACGCTGTAAAATCAAATTGAAACATTTGACTCATTGGTATAGGTATCATTTGTCAGTTTACATCAATTTACAGTCGCATTTAGCATTGTGTGAATGGGACGCAGAATGGGCGTCCCGACGCTCACAAATTGGCATTAGCTGGCTTAAGTGATCACTTTTTGCCCATGAGGGCAACGTTCACTCATTTCGCCAAATCCTGATTTCTATCAAATGCACCTTCCCCAAGAGAGTTCACACAACACTGCTTTGTGCAAATGTGAACAATAATTTATAATACCTATGTTTTATGTCCATTTTTTTGTATTATACTTTGTTTACTTCAAGAATAAATAAATAAATAGATACATCTCGGTTCTAGGGGAATAGATTGGTCCTTAGGGGAAAAGGTAAGCTTGGCCTTTAGGCTTATACTGGATTTTTTTCTTTTTCTACCGCATAAAATACCTGAAACTTCTTGCAGCATTCGTAGATCCATAAAATAAATAATACTTATTACATGCAGAATCTAAATATAAAGCTATAAAAAATAATGACAGCAGTTAAAACATTAAAATAGTGTCATTTCTATGAAATACAAATTGGCGTATCAAAAAAACACAAGTTTTAATGTTGCCAACATCTCCCTGGTATGTTTGGGAGATATGTATGAAGATAATATCATCTTCATTGATTTATGGTAGACATCCTTTTAATTTCTGTAAAAAATACGACATTTTCATTCAATGTCCGAAGAGACACGCGTCATAATAGTATTTTTGATAATCAATTAAGTATTATTTGATATTGATTGATCATCAAAATAACGGAACGACTATCTGCGGTGTGCAGTCGTCGAGTACTGGGTTTCTTTGGTCACATCACCAGAAGAGAATCCGGAAACCTGGAAAAAAATATAATCACGGCATTCATGGCAAGTGTTCCAGGCAAAAGAAGTAGAGGTAGACCTCCTGCAAGGTGGTGCGACCAGATTAAGGAAATGACTGGGAGAGACTTGTGCTCGGCGGTGCGGACTGCGGAGAATAGAGAGGACTGGAGGCGCCTTGTTTTGTCCGTGGGTAGCTCCACAAATCACGACCCTCAGCAATGAGGAAACGATGAAAGAAGAAGAAAGGTCATTTAAGTCCATGGTTCAGTGAATAAAACCCTTAAGAAATGAGATTTTACGTACCTCGCATCTCGAGAACCTTACTAAACATGCTTAAAGCCCTACATGCTGTCAGGGGGCTTCGGCGCCCTGGATTTTACTCAGCCAATACTGAGGGAATCGTCTTAAACTGAAAACAGTGATAGATGAAATTATGGACTGCAGATCGGCTGTTCTAGAATTACAGGATTTGGAAATTCCTTGAATTGTAAAAGTGTGCCGAAAGCACCCCTAAGATTTACGGGATCTGAAGATTTTCCGTTCAATTTTTCAGACATAAAAGTATAATTTATCATAAATACCGGTTATTATAATCTTAACAAATCGGCTGTTTTAGATTTTTAAATTTCTTCCCATGTTTCTTTTAAAAAGGTATAATTCACTTTGTCAAGTAATATAAATTTCCTATAGCGCAATGATATGGTGTTTTCGCGGAGAAAAAACTATAGACATTTTTTTCTCCATCATATTTGATATCCAGAATACACAACAGTTGAAATGGTGTCGTCATTATTAATGTGTATCTATATTAAAATTTACTATACTTATTAGTTTGACATTTCGCTTACTTTTCGTAGAATTGTATGTAAGTTGAATGACGTTTTGACATAATTAAGCTCGGTCTGTGCAGCCAAAATAAATAAATCATTAATATGTATTTTACGAATAAAATGTAAGAAGGAATATGCTTATAATCTTGGGTGTGTGCGGTCATAAACATTTGATTAAAGACACCTTAGCTGGGGGAGGGTTTGGGGGCTCAACCCCCTCCCCCCCGAAATCCCTCAACCAACTCACCGTTTTATACATAGGAGAAATGAATCACAGTATTACCACATCGTTTTTTCATCACGTCATAAATTTTTAATAATGTAAATATCCATTAAGTAAATCACATTTTCATTCAAAAATTTTGCCTGCGGCG
This sequence comes from Ceraclea dissimilis, assembly GCA_963576895.1. Classification (NCBI taxonomy): domain Eukaryota; kingdom Metazoa; phylum Arthropoda; class Insecta; order Trichoptera; family Leptoceridae; genus Ceraclea; species Ceraclea dissimilis. Next base: position 16,918,804 of record OY756370.1, read on the forward strand.
CTAATCTGCTTTAAGTGAGGGTTTGTTCACGAGAAGTAAACTAACTTTAAAACTTTTTTTTTGTCTATCTCCTTATTTTTCATGAGAAAAGTTTCATGATCCAAATGATCGTGTCAATCATCATACTTGTAGGCAATGACCAACACATTTCTATGCTATCTTTCTCTTTAACATTTGCACATCGAGTCTAAAACTATCAAGACCAAAGCACTCAAGAAGTCGAGTCGTATTTCTCTAAGACAATAATAAATTATTTTTATAAATCACAATTTGCATTTTGTGAGAACATCGGAATTTTCTACATGTCGTAGTTGAATATAACAAGAAGTTATCTCAACAGATGGATGGACTGGAATTGGTGAATGTTACTTTCAAGTACTGTAAAGTGATCACATTAAGCCAACCGACAATCAGTCATAAGCCTGATGGAAAGTCCATCCTTTGTTGTATATCTGTCGAGATAACTACTTGTAGTAATAAATTTTAACATATTGACATTGCTAATACTTCCCACGAAATTTAGCACGCTAATACTACTAATTAGCATTAGCATTATTAGCAACAATGTTAAGTTAATGACCTTTTACATCACATCGTGAGCTGAACAGTGAACACCTAATACAGTACCTAGTCTATGTATAGATGTATGACTATATAACATGAACATTAAGCGTGTGTATACCGATATTTCAAAAATTTCTAAAAACGGGAGACCTTATATCTTATTGTCAACTGTTACTAAATATATATGCTTTGGAACAAATAAGGTAGATGCATTGAACATTTATCTAGGGAATAACCGTAAAAGATTTTTTATATCTTGTATAAATTTCTCAAAAAATATATATTAAAAACACCTCTGATCTTTTTTCCGAAAGACGCAAACTGGTTTCCCGAAAGTCGCGGAGTAAATTTTTTTTTGTACTGATAATATGCATTAAAATCTAGGGAACAACTGTAAAAGTTTTTTGGTAGACGCAAAATTAGCCCCAAAAAATGGAAAAAACGATATTTTTACCTTTTTTTCATGCGATTGTTCACGCGATTTTGAACCTTAATGCCGTGGGAAATGACTGTGACGTCATTGTTGGTGCCAAGCCTTTAAATTCTAATGTTAGCTACCTGAGGGTGTAATAGGGTGTTTTTTTTTAAATAGGCATACTTTTAAAATGAAATTAAACGTATTAAAATCATGGTAATGTTATGTTTCAATACGATTTCGGGCATATGTGCGCCGCGGTTGGCTCGAAGGAAACATAATCTGGAAGTTCAATTTTCGACGACTTTCCCGAGCAGCCTAGGCCGTATATCGCCAATAACTCTGTGAATGTTGGCTTCCAAGTGATTCAATGTCTCCGGTTTATCTGTGTAGTTCCCCTAGTAAACTTCACATATCCCCACAGAAAATAATCCATAGTGGTGAGATCACATGATCGTGGAGGCCAATTAACCGAACCATTACGGGAAATTATGCGCCGATCGAATGTTTCCCGCAATAATCTGATTGTGTCGCTCGATGTGTGGCATGTTGGCGGTCTTGTTGAAACCAAACAGCGAACTAGCATTAGCCCAATTACAAACAATTCTCTGTAAGAAGTCCCCTGGTGCAAACTTGGTTTAGTGTTGCTTTATGTGATAATACGAAATTCAAATTATATTTCAGAACTGTTGTTTAAAACGATTTGCCAATTTTCAAATTGTTAGAATAAACTGGCAACATTGTTTTGCTAACTTGTGGTGGCGGCTTGAAGGGATTATTGGAGTATTTTTTTCTTTTTCCAACTCGCAAAACTATCTTTTCTTTAAAATGATTTCTCTAGCGCTACTCTGTAATATTTTCGGCATTGTAGGTTACTTGTAAAAGATACAATGTGAGAATATTGGGAACCTTTGACAGCTCTTTTGACAAGATTCGACAATCAGGGCTACCAACAATACAATCTAAACTCCACTTGCAGGTAACGTCCGCACGGTGGACAAGACGGATGAAATTAATAATAATGCTAGTTCCATCACTGCTCCTACAGGAAATCTTACAAGTTTTCTTAGTAGTCAAATCGGTTTAAATCTACTTAAGTATAGTGTTAAGAATATTAGTAGAAGTAAAGTCTATCTATCTCTGTCTTACTTTTAGCATTTCCATTCCACAATTCTATTTCCGGAGTGACGGACTCCTCCCACACACTGAATAATAAAGTATTTGGCTGACGGTGTTTCTATCACATGCTCTTACTATTCAATATGTCTCAGATACAAATTACATACAATATTATTCAAAATCATGCATTTTGTTCTTATTGATTTCCGATTACTAAGACGGTACTAGGCACCTAGCCGTACTGTAACATTTGGCAACGTAGCATAATGATTGCATAGGACCACCACTCCTGTCAAATCTCCTGACAGAATATAATACATGGTCTGTCATACTGGCTGTTAAGGAACTGTTATTCCATACATTTCCTTACCGACGGTGATGGCAATGCCACAAAACGAAGTGGTCTTAAATTTATACAGCATGGCTAGAGAAAGAGTGTCTATTTAGGTGGCAGTGATTACTCTTATTGATTTCGGATTATTTAGAGCTTATATGCACTGAGCAAAAATCGTTCTATTTTCGCTTCAACTTTTTCAAATTTCGTATGAGAATGTTGGCGCGAAATAAGAATAACGTAAGCGACAAAGTGAATTTTACCTTTTTAAAAGAAACCTGGGAAGAAATTTGTTAAAAAAAAAAATTAAAAACAGCCGATTTGTTAAGGTTATACTTACCTACCAGTATTTTGGCTAAATTATACTTTTATATCTGAAAAACTCAACGGAATATCCCCAGATCCCGTAAATTTTAGGGTACTTTCGGAATATTTTTTTATTCGAGGAATTTTCAAACATTGTAATTCTAAAACAGTCAATCTGTAATCAATACTTACATCTATCACTGTCTTCAGTTTCAAGACGGTTCTCTCAGTGTTGGCTGAGAACAATTCAGGGCTCCGAAACCGGATGACAGCATATAGGACCTTAATCGGAATTAAAAAGATGGCGATATAAACAAAGTTGAAGAAAGTTAGACAAGAGCGACAACCGAAATACGCGCGGTATGAATTTACCGCATTCGATTTTTCATATTCACAATTTTATTGCTATCGAAAAAATTCAAAATGAGAAGCAATGGAAATTTAAATTGTTGAGCAAATTGTTTCAGGCTGCGTATTTCAATTTGAGTTTTGCACTCTACGCTTAAAACTGAACATGTTTTTAAACATCGAATTCAAAGTTCAACAATGATTTTAAGATTTTTAAGTATGTCTACACTTTATTTACATTTATATTCTTCGGATTCATGGTTTATTTTGAAATTAGGGAAATTTTCGAAATCTTTGCTCCTGTATTTATGCTATCTCCACATCATGTCATACAAATTCTATAAATGAATACTGAAAGTGCCCTTAATTTCCTGTGACGATTATTCCATGATAGATGCGTCTTTTTTAAAAATTACATAATAGTTAAAAAAAATGAAATTTAAAAAATATTTCCAACAGTTTTTGCAAATTCATAATAGGTATATGACGAAAAACGATGTTTTGTCTATAGTTCTAATGTGATTTTTGCGAGGCTTTTTTTTAGTTTCGCAGGTAAATTATATTTGATTACTATCCATTTTCCTATAGCAGGACAATTTCTCCATTCCCTCTTGCCCTCTTCCCTCTGCAGACGCCCCTGAATACAGCTGGGATACTTAGTTGCATTAATATGTTACTCATGTGCTTCAAACATTTATATTATACATAATTATACCTAATTTGTATCTCCTTTTTTCAGACAAGATTTTCCATAGATTTATTTTAATCACGATTAATTACCATAAACAATAATATTATGGACTAGGTCAAGAACGTAAACATCATGGAAGGCCATTGGACGATGTTCTATAAATAGTCAAATAAAATCAAACAATACCTTCTATCATATACCAATGGTCAGCGGCTATTTCCAAATTAGACTTTTGGGACGCCGCCAGTACAATCAAATCAAAAAATAAACATTTAACTGCCCATGTATTTATTTTATTGGTGTGATACAACAAAACAAACTACACGCGCAATGATACGAGCGCCATCTGTGACATAAATCATTACTACATTAATTATTTGAAATACATTTCCCGCTTTTCACAATACAAATAATTATTGAATATAAATATTATTCTTTTGTTTACGGAAGATTTGTCTGTGATGTCTGCAAAGAGATTACATAGGTAGAACTTAATATATTATGTCGCTGGATGTCTGCGAAAGATTTCATCCTTTCTATTTTCAAATTTTCGATAAAATATCCCGCCTTACTAATCGAAAACAATGAAGAAGGCATGATTATAGATTTTCTTCTTTTCTTTATCTTTACCGATCGACATAACAATTTTTTTCGTTAATTTGTTTCAAAATAGGTAGGAAGGTACACTTATAATCGACCTATATACTGTTCTCGTGTATTTTGTGTAGGGTTTCATGATTTTCTTTTTTTTTCTTTGAAAGAAGGTTATTATGCACACACACTCGCACACCTGTAGCTGGTCACCACATCTCGTGATGGTGTGGATAGATCGGATGAATCTTATGTTTGGTCCAAACAATTTAGTAAAAAAAAGACGATTCTAATATTTATTACTTAGTGCCTATGAAATTATAGCACCTGAAGATGTGAGTTTTGATACTGACGAAACCGGTCAGGAAGCAATCATAGCAGCTGTGCAGAAGTTATATTAGGTACCTATATAAATTTATTTATTTGCAATTATTTTTGTGGTGTTGGCCGGTACACGTATGACGTTTTGTAGCGTTTTTGACGTAAATACGGCGTGACATGGCATAAATTTAAAAAATGCTACATGAATAATAAAAGAAAAATAATAATTGTACAAAAATTATGTATGTTATTCTTCTGCACATAAATCAGTGGCGTTGAAACGTTTTTATTTACAACCTGTCTAAAAAAAATAATCTAGATGACCTAAATCTTGACATTCTGAACATCAGACTCCATCTCTTGATGGTTTAGAATTAGGAATCCCTGGCCGTCACATAATTAAATATTATTACATATTTTTATTTTCGTTTCCGCGTAATACTCAGTAATTCTGTAATGGTTATTATTATTATGACATATTTATTTTTATAATTAGAGTTCATTCCACTTTGACACAAATTTTAAACTCATCACAAGTACCTACAATAATAATTATTCGTTAATTTCTTTTTTTATATATTTTGAGATAATTAAGTTATAATTCATGCTCTGTTTACAGAAAAAATCATTTTGGAATCCCAGTTTCTTAACCAAAGGGAATAGATTTCAATTGAAAAACGTGGCTTTAGAACATCGTCCAAATTTTCAAATAATTTATATTCGAATTTGAAAGAGTAAAGTTAGGCACGTATGTCCTCAAAAATATTTACAATGAATCTGTATTGTGCGTTATAAATATCAAGGTAAAGTTGTGCAAGAATTTGAATAATGAAATGTTAATTACTTTTAAGAAATAATTAAGGTCATTCACATAATGACCGATAAAGTTTGCAATACTTTTTCATATTTACCGCGCGAAAAAACCTTAGGCATAAATTAAAAGTAAATTATAGGTTATCTCTTTCTAACGTACGGCAAATTGTATAGCGTTATCTCATAACATCACACATAATCAAACATGGCGACAATGCACAACAAATTGCGCTAACTTCACTTTTATGTAGCTACCGGGTCGTGTTGTGTGAAGGTGTGTTTGTGAAGTTAATTAATTACATTTATTTATTCATTGCACAGTCTAGTAGACATAATAACTGTATTACATCATCGATATTATTGGTTTGTACGATTGTTTCATAAAACATGCTTATTATTTACAATATTTAGTGCAAAACTATTGTTTTACAAAATGCATGTCAAGTGTCAAAAAACGAGTTTGTGATATCAATATAATATACATCAGGGTGTTGGCTACTCGTATTTTGTTGAATTATTCTCATTTAAAACCACAAAATTACTTTTCCACGCTCATTTTCGGTTGTGTTCTACTTTGTTTTCTCCGCTTTCCATTTACATTTCGTCTTGTATTGATTTTGTTTCGTATTTGATGTGAATGTGTCACCAATCTGTCAAAAAGCGAAAGGAATTGTGATTGAAAAAAACATTAATTTTCGTTATATCGATCGTAAATTTGTTTCTAGTTTGTTGTCGAGTCTTGTGGCTAGCGGACTGGTGTCCCAAATTTGCGATTAAAAGAAATTCAGCTATAAATTTATTACGGTAATAAAATTTCAAACATTTTACATTGCATACAAAGAACACTGATAATAATTTTGTACAATAGGTTGAGATTAAAGCATTGTGGCTTACTTATTATCGATAATTTATTGTTGATAATATACTTTATAAGTGGTTTAATCATTTTGTCTTTATATTATTTAGGTACATGTGAAAAAATGAAGTTCGGTGTGTAAAATACATTTTATCTTTTGAATAAAGAGTTTATTATACTATGTAATAGGTCACTTGAGTTTAACTCTACAGCATTTATACCTGATTCTTCCTTCTTCAGCCATGTCGCATACATCAGTGTTGGCACCAGTATCTTTGAACTTTTTAAATTCAAATGATTGATATGTTACGCAGTATTCTTACAACAGTGTAGAAGAATTAAGAATGAATATTGTCGGGCTTACGACTGACCTCGGCTGGATTAAGTGGTCACTTTACACTCGAGAAACCTTTGCCATTTCAGTTCACCCCGGCTGGGATTTTATTTTTATTTTATTAGATGGGGTGTATTATGTACTGTGACCTATAAGATCTATTTTACTCCCCCCACTTTGCCCATCAGTTAGAGCAGCCCCTCTAGTTCTAGAGGTCTTACGAATTTCAGCACTTAGAGGGGATCTAGGGTGGGAAATGATTCCACCCCTATCTGGTGCTTGCCAAAAGTTCTCGACCTCATGTATCTTACGGCATCACAGTCTGCCAGAGGATGGTAGGGAGTTTCCTCCTCCTCCTCACAGAATCTGCAGGTGTCGTCCTCTTCAAGTCCCAGTTTACCTCGGCTAGGATACTGCGGAATGTAGAAAAAATCCAACGCTTTACAAGAATAATTTGTAAAACCAAAAATAATTCAAGTAATTAATATATTGTTTGTGTTTTGTTTCCAGACGTCGTCAAGCACAAAGACTACAACCATGACGACACCAGCCAAGCTGTATGGCAAGGACCTGTCAGTGTATGACGAGGTGGACGTGGATGAGCTCCTCTCACAACTCTCTCCAGAAGAAATATCCATGTTAGCTAAAGAAGTGGACCCAGATGTAAGTACCTATCATTTACATTTAAATCTAGATTTATGGAAATAAACACAAAAAATACTTTACAGTAGGTATGCTAGAAGAGCCTATTTATTATTGTTAAGTGTAGTCGAGAAGGCAGCATAAAGATGATATGCTTGAGCCCAAGAGTTTATGATATCACAGCAATCTGTCGAGTCCATTCTTAAAACTATTCACACTCTCAGCAACAACCAGATCCGGGGACAGCCTGCTCCAAGCATCCACAACTCTGTTAGTACTTAGAAAGTGCTTATGTGGATTCTGCTCGAACACAATTGTATTGAGCTTCAGTGCTCACTCAGATGGATGGTACAACTTTCTCCTCGACGAGTTCTCCTTCTGCTCTCACGATTCTAATCTCGTGACTTTGGTCTCTCCTATATCAATGCTTTGTGTATCCCTGAAGCTTCGTCCTTCCAAGTTTTCTTTGCCATCCTATGGTTTAATCCCAAAATTCAATCCACCGAGGCTTTCTAATCTACAATTCTCTTCAAAATGATGAGGTTTTTGTACAGCTTACAGTTATGTCTCATGTACCACTCTCCATTATCACAAATTGTGCTATAAATTCTTCCTCAACATCTTTTAAACTGTTTCTAAAGTTTTTGTCAGCCTTACTATATGCGCACCATTACAAACCATACATTAATGCATTTGATTAAATTATAATGTAGTTTTAATACAACGCTTGTGTATTGCTGCAATGTTATCAAGATAATAATTGGGACAGTATTCTACTGAATCGCAAGGGCATTATTAATATCTGGTTCAACTATTTAGTTTATCATCTGCAACCTTGAGGTGTGTTTAAATATTGTAATACTGTATTCGTAGTGACTAGAATGAAAATTAATAAGCTTAGGTGGTTTGAGCATGTTGAGAGAATGACTAAAAATATATATTAGAGTGAAAGAAGAGCTGTGAGGAAGTTCAGCCATCCGAAATTCACGTGGATCGATCGTGTCGACCGGATCCTCAAAGATTGACACATTTCGAGTAAAATAAATCCAAGGGTGTGTGTGACAAATTGCTTATGTGACAGAAGCAAGGAGTATATGAAAGGATAGAGCATTCTGTCCTCTGTCATTCAGGTTGACTGTAAGACATTGCTTTTGCAATAAGTCCGCCCTTTGGCATACTTCTGTGTCTAATGAGATTTATTTGTTATTTATATTTGCTCTGTGGCTAATAAAGATTTACATAGAACAGGCTTTCGCCTAGTGGGGCAATAAAATCCAATACTTGTTTATTACTTATATATTTTTATTTGGTTATATTGTGTGGATATTAAATAAATGAAATGAAAATGAAAAATATTTATTTACTTCAAAGGGAATGCCAATATGAGGGAATAGTATAAATGATGATTTGTGTATAAGACAGAATCATCAGTATTGTATTTGCGTACATTTCTCACAATAATTATATTATTTTGCTGAGAAAATTGTCCTCAGAGAAAATGTTATTAATTGTGCAATATTTCTGTAAGATAAATACAGTGTGTCAGCTTGTTACATATTGTATTTGTGTGTGGTATTGTGTAATAATGATGATTGCACGTTAGGGTGTCCCGGCAATGTACGGTGAAATTATTTTTTACGAATATCGAATTGCAAGAAGTGCCATAATTTGGGTATCAACGAGTAGTTTAAGGCTGCATGTTTAGTTTTTAACTAGCCGAGTTACCCGTACTTCGTAGCGGCAAATTTGAATGGTGAAGTAAATCAGCAGTAAGACACACATACAACCAGCAATGTTCGATTAATCTCCACAACATTCTTCAAAGTTCTACAAAGTTCGTTTCACCTTCCAGAAGGTTCGAATTCTACTCATTCTCACAAGTTTTTAGAAGGCTCTACAATGTTCGATAAATTTCTGGAAATTTCCAGATGGTTGTACAAAGTTCGTTTAATTTCTACAACCTTCCAAAAGGTTTGAATTCTGTTCATTGTCACAACTTTCTAGAAGGTTCCGCAATGTTGGATTAATTTCCACGGCTTTCTGGAAGGTTCTACAATGTTTGATAAATTTCTGGAAATTTCCAGATCGTGATACTACTTTTAGACCTCTACCAGATCCTAAATAATTGAAAAATGAGGTTATAGGTACAAATTTTCATCTTTCGAGGTCTAAAAGTAGTATCATAATTAAAAACTAAATATGCAGTCTGAAACTATTCGTTAATACCCAAATCTTACCTCATGCGTTCCAATATTTGTAAAAAAAAAATCCCCATGCATTGATGGGACAGTGGGACACCCTATGAGTACATAATGTGGTGAAGTTAAAGTGTCGGGAGTCGGGACATTCACGACCCGTGAATGATAACAGATTACTGGGAGTGGGACGTATAATACTGGGGACCATTACTGCATATTATAATGTACTATTGATACCACATAGAGGTCATGTAGTTATTGTGTTATGTGACCTTACAACATTATTACCAACCTCTCTCATACACTATTTGTCTCATAATGTGTTCAACACAGTACACAGAGACCATTTAATTATTATGTAGTGTATTACTTAATATTGTATGTGTATGAGAAATTATGAATCGTCTGTCTATCCCCTTATGCCTCGCCCCTTGCGGTGTAGGCAGAGAAGACAAAATACCAGACTGATAAGACAAAATACCAGACTGCCGTATTTTTTAAGGATCTGGTCAATATGACTGGTCCAGGGTAAAGGTATTTGTCAATTGTTTAAACTCCATGGGGGGTGACCTCATCTGGCTTACATTATTGCGCCATGGGGATCTCCGATGACATCACGGAAAAAATATACTTTAAAGTTTAAATGCTTTTTGGCGCCAACGGTCACGCTTCTCATTTATTTCGCGAATATAAGTGACCGGGGTGGCGCTCGAGAGTTATCCTTCGCAATGGGACACAGCTGCTCTGTAAATTTTGGAAAATAGGTAGGTACACCAAATTTCGGGAAGTTTTGAAAAATATTTTCAAAATATTTCTATTTGTTATAATTACGGAATCCTACGCCCTATTCATGTATAACTTATTTTGGGTACGTTTCACATTAAAATACATCGAATGTCAAAAAAAAGTTTTTTTTTGTAAATTTTCATATCTGTTCCGATGGCGTTTAACGTGTTAAGTAGAAAAAAGCAGTGGTTTAATTATATTTATTCTATTTTATTAAAAGTGAATTTCTACACAGTTTTAATTGTAACCATTGAAAAAATGTTAAAAATCAAGGGACTTGACAGATTGCTGTGATGTCATAAATTCTTGGGCTCAAGCATATCAGCTTTATGCTGCCTGCTTGACTACACATAATAATAAATATTAATAGGTCTCAAACTCGGGTCAGTTGTGCTGGGATTTTATTGGCCTTGTGCCACGTTGTTTTAAATAAATGAAAAAAAGAATGTGGTTTGTTTACTAGGGCGAGTTCATCGCATTATCATGATTTCTTATATCTACTTAACCTTTAGTAATGTCTAGGCTAAAAACTAATCCCTCTCATACCTTGAATTATTTTTGATTTACAAATTTTTATTTTTGTAAAGCGTTGGATTTTTTCTACAGCCGTAGTAAATACATTGAAGTATTCCCACAACAGTATAGAAGAATTAAGGATGAACATTGTCGGGCTTACGGCTGACCTCGGCTGGCTCAAGTGATCACTTTAGCCAGCCGAGGTTGGTCATAAGCCCGTCAATGTTCATCCTTAATTCTTCTATACTGTTGTGGGAATACTTCAATTCCCTCTCATACCTATTGCATGTGTATGACACACCAGGACTGAATGGTAAATCAATACACGGAGGTCATTGTGTCCTGTTGGATGCATGTCAAACATTACTCACACACACAAACACATATGAATGTATTTCTACTACATGTGTAGGTATAGTAGGTATATTGTTATTATTATAGCCATGACGAATGACTCACAGTAATGCAGTTAAATACTTAACCATATTCATATGTTATATTAAATTCATGTAATTACAAACAATTTTCCTTATACATATAAGTACTTCAACTTTATTACGCCATCACTGTATGTCCCAATACCAATAATGGGGTAACCGGTGAATTACAGTTTTTTCTGTCAATGCAGATAAATTCCGGTTCCATACCTAAAATAATTTAGGTATATCCTAAATCATAACCGGTGAATGTTGTGTGTACAAAAATACAGAACATTCTTATTGCTCGCATAACTTGTCTCATTTTACTTTGTTTATACCTGCTTCAAGTGAATACCATTCGCGGATATGTTGAAATTTCAATAAGAAACATACAATGAAATTTGTTCACTGGGGCGAGCTTATCGCAATGCTGATGTCTCTTCCAACCTTCCCCCTCAAAAATAACCTATTTACTCCAGAACAGAAATCTCAGTGTATATTACAAATGTATTGAATGTGGTGGAAATAAGGGATGTATCTAAGATACTCTCTGCCTAATCCGCAAGGGATGCAGTGTGACAGAAATAAAATTAGATTAAGTTTTTCCAAATATTGTTAACTGATACTGTCCAAATTTGAGAGTTTGTGCGTGAATGTGTGTGTGTATATGTTATGTGTTTGTCCTTTAGTAATTAAATAATACTGTCTAATATGTTATAGTGCTAATTTTTGTTTACCATTAATTAGGCAAGGTGTGAACTATGCAGAATTGTTTAGAGATATATAATGTACGTACACACCTTGCCTGTAGGTGAAACTATGTGTAAATAAATAAAAAAATGTATTTTGTGATGTTTGCAGGATTCCTTTCTACCCCCGGACCAGAGAAATAGTTACGAATGCGCCAAGGACCCCACGGGACCCCTGAATAGAAAGAAACTCATAGAACACATCAACAAACAGGCCCTGGAGACCCCAGATAGACCGGAACTTAAGCCATTCGTAGCGGGAATTATCAGAGGAAAGAAAGTATGTATTACAATACGTATTTGTATGTCAGACAATTGTCCATTTCTTACATCCGTTATGATTCTAAACTCCAAATTCCCTGCCTTTCTGTTCTTTGGGGCTTTGTTGCTATTCGTGCCCCCTATTGTCTCAATATCTTCGATCCATTGTTACCTTCCTTTTACTTTCATAGCATCTCCAGTTTAGAGTTTTAAGGGTTCACTTATCACCTTCTCGTCTCACCATATGACCCGCCCACTGCCATTTGTGATTCATTAAAATTGCCATCAGATTACACATCTATATTGTAAAATACATATCTGTACTTGTAAAATGTTGTATTCTATCATTGTTTAAGACAATTTATTAGCATAAGTTCGATTGATAACATCTTAATAATATTGGGGAATAATAATGGGGAACCCGTGGGGAATAATTGCGTCTATACCTAATACATATTTCTGTTATCAATGTGCTTGATAATTTCCAAGTGGTTCCTTGGCTGCAGCGCCTACCTATTTGCAGATAAGATAATGTACTGGGCGCCTCTCTTTGTAGGGCAAATTACTCTCTTTTTGTTGGCCTAGTAGGTATCTATGTTTGTTTTATTGCTACTGATAATAATGTTATTCTCGCCGCGTAGATTTTTTTGCTTTTAATCTCAAGATAATAGTTATCTTGAGTTATTAATACTAGGGATTGGTTTTTTCATACTTTGCTTATTGAATTATGTTATTATCTTGCCCCTCACGTTTTCTGCGGGGTAGGCAGAGAGGACAAAACACCAGACCGTGCTGTCCTTACACACACTCCTAGCCTCTGTCACATTCATGCATGCAGTCATACATACTCTCCGATTCCTTTTACTCAAAACGCGTCCGTCCTTGAGGATCTGGTCGACATGATCGGACCAGACCAGTCTCGGGCGGCCGCGTTTCCTCACACCTCTTTGCTCGCTTAAGTATATCTAATTTTTCATCCTTAAAAAAACGCTATTTAGCTTCGCTAACGCTTAGAAAAACGCTATTTTTACCATTTTATTATGCGATTGTTTCTCCCAATTTTGAACCTCAATCCCGTGGGGAATGACTGTGACGTCATTCGTGGTGCCAAGCCCTTAATTTGATTTGTTTTGTATTGTAGTGGATGCCGCCCCCTGAGAGTGCGAAGATGAAGGAGGCGGAAGAACAAATAGCAATAGACATGGGAGATGAATATGAAACTGCACTGAATGATGCATCACAGGAAGAAATTATTGACTTAGCTGGTAAGTACTAAATATATCATCATCATCAGCCCACGTTTGCCCACTGCAGGACATAGGCCTCCCCTTTCCTTCTCTTCTCCCGCTCCTGTGTGATTCCCATTTACTGGGGTTCGGCAAACCTCTTGATGTCGTCCATCCATCTGGTAAATGGTCACCCTTGTGATCTTTTATCGCCCCTTGGTCTTCACTCCAGCAGTCTCCTAGTCCATCTGCGATGTGCCCCCGCCTATCTCCGCTTCTGCATTGCTATTTAAATATATACACTACTCATATTCTAAAGTTATCTGCAAGTGATACATTTCATGCTGTAGACATGAGATCTCTATGTGTGGATAAACATTGAGAGATAGAATAAGAAATAAAGTGATCAGAGAGTTGAGTGAATGTAAAATGAATGTTGAACCTAACTGGAATGAGAGTGAACAATTTGAGATGGTTGGCACTTGTAGAGAGAATGAATGATGATATGGTGACAAAGGAAATATACTTGACCGAAAGATTAGCGGCCGTCCAAGAACCACGTGGCTCGACCGTGTAGACCAGATTCTCAAAGACGGATGTGTTTAGAGTAAAAGGAATCGTAGCGTGTGTATGATGAATTGTGACGGATGCAAGAAGTGTGTGTAAAGATAGGAAAGTTTGGCTGAGCACTAAGAATAAATAAATAAATCATGTTATGTGTATTTTCAGCTATTTTGGGTTTCCACTCTATGATGAACCAAGACCAATACCACGCCTCCCTGCTGAACAAGGGCCAGCCCGTGGGTCTGGGATGGGACGGCATCACCAAGGCGTCCAAACCCAAGTTCTTCCCTCAGGACCCGCCCAACAACACAGACCCAGAGACCACCATCAAGCAAGTCAGGGATGATGACCAGAAACTAATAGATCTCAACTGGAACAATATTAAGGTACATTCAGATAATATATTCAATGTTATACAAACTCAATCTATTATCTTATCCTTATCGAGACGTATAAGATTATGAATGGGTACTATGATGTTTACGATATCAGCTCCATTTACACCCTGAATACCAATACCCATTTGAGAGGACATTCTATGAAGCTCACCATGGAACGGTTTCACAGTAATCCGAGAAAGATCTTTATTTGCAATAGAGTGGTGAATATGTGGAACCGTTTACCTGAAAATGTGATACAAGCACCATCAGTGAACGCTTTTAAGAACAGATTGGATGACTTTCTCAGAACGACAGATGGCGCAGACATTGATTTGGGCCCATCAGCCTAGGCCGCTTGCCCAAAATTAATAATAATAATAATAATTCTCGCCCTCAAACTAATCTTTAGCATCAGCTGTAAACTTACTCGCCTTATTATAAAAACATTTTAAATTAGTCCCCTTTTCAATAAATTAAAGTATGTGAAATTTCCTTATTCATCCAAATATTCTGATTACAGACTTTCTGAATTCCTATCTATACTCTTCACACCGTGTACTTTGCAGGGTAGGCAGAGAGGACAGAGCGCCAGACTGCCCTATACTTACACTCATAGCCTCCGTCACATTCATGCAATTCGTCATACACACTCACCTATTCCTTTACCTCAACACGTCCATCCTTGAGAATCTGTTCGACATGGTAAAGCCATGTAGTTCGAGGACGGCCGCGTTTCCTTACACCTCTTCTTTCTCCCATGTACATTTTCTTTATTATCCTTTTATCATTCACCCTCTCTACATGTCCCAACCGTCTCAACTTGTTCACTTTCAGTTTAGTCACAACATTCGTTTTACATTCACTCAACTCTATAATCACTTCATTTCTTATCCTATCTCTTCACACATTCTTCTCAGCAATCTCATCTCGACAGCATTTATACCTGATTCTTCCTTCTTCAGCCATGTCCATGTCTCACTCGCATACATCAGTCTTATACACCAGGATGCCATCTTTCAATATTTCGTTGTTTGATTTCCAGAGTATTAGCGACGAGAAATTCGACAGTCTATTTGATGCGTTGATTAAGAACACCCATTTAGAAGTCCTTTCGCTGACCAACGTGGGACTGACGGACCGGCA
This sequence comes from Ceraclea dissimilis, assembly GCA_963576895.1. Lineage (NCBI taxonomy): Eukaryota > Metazoa > Arthropoda > Insecta > Trichoptera > Leptoceridae > Ceraclea > Ceraclea dissimilis. Next base: position 16,934,380 of record OY756370.1, read on the forward strand.
CGCGGCCATCCTGGCCAACGCCCTGGAGCGGAACAACACCGTCCGTGTGGTGAATGTGGAGACCAACTTCATTAGCCCCAACCTGGTGGTGAGATTGGTGCAGTCGCTACTAAAGACAAAGACCGTTGAAGAATTCAGAGCGTCTAATCAAGTGAGTATTGAAGTGTCATTCACACGTTTTAACTGACAGGGAAAAGATCCACGTGAAAACATCAATATACGAGGGCGGGGTGAAAAGTTCCCAGCCTATTTTTCTTTGTTACGATGATACTTGTCTCAGAATAATGTGTCACAAGTTTCAGCTTGACCTGTCAAATAGTTTTCATTAATTTATTTATTTTTATTTATTTATTTATTTAAATAATTTTATAAAATTATAAAATCTACAATAGGTATTTTATAATTTAAAAACACAATTAATATATTACATATACTATAACTATATCCTAAACTTAACCTATACAATACACACAACATATAATATTATATACGTTGCATCTAGGTCAAAACTTGTCCCTCACATAGAGAATACACAGCCTGCGAAAAGACGAGACACTACGGGCTTCCTTCAGGGCTAGAGGAACATCATTGTAGATTTTGATTCCTTTACAGAACAAACTATTTGATGTCCCCCCTAACCTTACTTTTGGCGTTTCGGATTAAACGCATTAAACGGCGTTTCGAAGTAGAAAAATCAACCTTTTTTTTTAAATGATCTGGGCTCGCATTCACAAACCCAAACTTTGGAGCATCAGAAAGAAGTCTTTCATCTTATTAATTTCTTACGTACTTTCAGAGATCCAGTGTGCTGGGCAACAAGATAGAGATGGAAATCACCCAATTGGTTGAGCAGAACCCCACCCTGGTGAGATTGGGTCTCCACTTAGAATACAGTGACGCTCGTCACCGTATCGCCTCCCACTTACAGAAGAACATCGACAGGAGTGAGTATATTCACCTACTACACAACAACACATGCTCACCACAACACAATCAAACCCCACCATTTTTCGATCTGACTATTCGTCTCTGGGCATTTTGCTTTCCCTCCTTCGTGGTACAAACTTCACACCACAGTGTGGTTTCCCATTCTGAATGTTCATTCATTCCAAAGATGCGCATCCAAATAATATTTTATGGTGGCTCCACCCACACGCTTGGCAGGCGTTCACAAACAATTGACAAACGTGTGGATGCTTCGCAAGCGCTTGCCGCAAACTTCCATCGATTTATATAGAAATCGACCTTTCACAAACCTACCAGAGCCAAGACAAACGCCCCATCCCCACTTGTGACCTTACGAACACACGTCGAATCTCGGCAAGCGTATGGAGCCTGCATCTCACAGTTTCAGTTTCCTCGACAAATTGAGAGGTATCTACATTCACACAATGTAGCATTATGTAAACTCCCTTGAGGAGTACGCATTAATCCATTATTGGCGTTTTGACGCTTACGAGTCGGCGTTGACTGGCTTAAGTGGTCACATTTCCTGTTTACTTGCTCCCAATGTTTCTCGTTCTTTAGAACATACAAATTCTTTCCTTGCATTACTTCAAGCACTATTGAAGTTAGCCTATCTTTATCCATTGTCAGGCATAGGCCTTTTTACTCGTACACCCCAAATCTCTATCCAAGGTCATCCCTTTCTGATTCTGGCTGATCTTATGGCTACCAGATATGTACATCATTACTCTTACCAATACTCTAAACACCAGGGTTCATTGATATATATCAATGATGTATATGCTATATTTATGATAAATATACAATATTTATGATGAGTAACCAACGTTTATCATGAATAACCAGTATATATCATAAATATCCAATATTTATTGTAAATATCAGATTTCAACGAACCCTGCTAATAATGAACAATTGTAATGTTTTAATTATTTTTTTATTTTCAGTTATTTTTTATTTACTAGTTTTAAGTTTTAATTTTTATGGGTTTATTATTTATTTAGGATTTTATTTATCTGTTTATTTATTAAAGACATCGGGTGATGGTTTTTTTATTAATCTAGCCAAAAGTGTATTCGACATTCTCAAATTATTGGTGATTGGGATTTAGATTTAGAGAGTCTAAGAAATCTGTTAATTCTAAACGATATTGAGTTTTTTTTGTAAGAGTCGTCACTGAAAAAGTTTACTCTCAATTGTGTATTGACATATGTATTATTTTTTAGTACTACTTAGACTACATTGCGTACAGTCCATCAAAAATGAGATGGTCTCGGATTAAAAGAGAAATATTTTGTTCTTGTTGTTGGCAACAACGTCATTTGTATTCAATGTCACGTCTCATCGTAAACCATATTTTTCTTGATGGACTGTACGTCATATTTTTGTTTGTCTGTTCAGAATCTGTTGTAATTGGTCATATTACGTACGTACATCAAAATTGAATCCGAAATATGTTTAAGTCAGTGTTGGATGCAAGAAGAACTGATACTTAGGAACATTACACGAAACACGATATGTCAATCATTCATTCTCGAAGACACTCTCAACACGCATGCTTTTTTAGCGTTGTAAAATATGCTGCTATTTCTACACACGTAATTTGCTACGAGAACGACGCAAACATACAACGCTTTTTTCTTTATATTTAATGACGAATATTTTTATACGCAGGGTGTTTGATAGATAAATGCAGATATTTTAAGGGGGGGATAAGAGGTTGTTTGGGATATTTTGAGTCAAGCTTAGCTTAGTTCAAAATCTCACACGTTTACCAGTTATTCGAGATTCTCACTTTTTTATCGCCATTGTTTCTTCAGATTGAAACTAATGAGTTAAGTACATGCTCAAGTAACAAAAAAATATTACGGAACTAAGTAGGTATTTTTACTTACGATAATATTGGAGTAAAACTTGAGTACTTTGGGTATGATCGATAAGAAGTTAAAATCTCGAAAATCGTGAGACTTTGGACTAAGCTAAGTTTGTCTCAAAAGATCCCAAATGACCTCTACTATCACCGCTGAAGATATATACATCCATCTCTCAAATATCCTGTATAATAGTCTTAAGAAGAATACGTCGTGATTAAGACGCTACTAAAACCAGCTCCTGTCACTGCAGGTTTCGGAGACGACACTGTCGGAATGGACGTCAAAGCGATCATATAAAAAACAAAACAATTCAAAAATGTCGCCGTTCAGTTCTCCTCATTCTCTTCTTCTTCTTCTACTTCACACGACATCTCCATTATCTTCTGCTACCGCTTTGCGTCGCCATCGTCAGAAAAAAAATTCAGAGACTATCGACGTATATAACATCGATTAGTTTATATTCATTAGAAGTTAGACCGCACGAACACGCTTTATCTTTCGTACACGACGTCGAGGTAACTAGGGTGATTTATTCAGAGTAATATTTTTATTATTAACATGTTACAAACGCATCGTGATGAATGTATTGGAATGACCCAATGTTGTTATGTATTCTTCCGTAACGGACGCTCGATCAAACGATTGACGATGACGCTCGAAAATATGGACACTAGAAGCGCTTGTGACAAACTCTTGAAAAGTGCTAGAAATTTAGTTCAGACATTTTTTTATTCATTTTTTTTGTTAAGTCTCTATTTGTACCAGTTAACTATTTTTTATCAATTAATTTTGTGTATTCATTGAATTTGAATGTAGTAAATTATCTATCCATGTGTATGTTGCAAATGTCCCCAATTGAGTGGAGTGAGTGTTGCAAATGTCCCCAATTGAGTCGAGTGTGTGTTGCCTCAAATGTCCTCAGTTGGGTCGAGTGTATGTTACAAATGTCCCCAATCAAGTTGATTGTGCATTACAAATATCTCCAGTTGGGCCGAGTATATGTTGCAAATGTCCCAATAAAGTCGATTGTGTGTTGCCTCCAATGTCCCCGACTGGGTCGAGTGTGTGTTACAAATGTCCCCAATTGAGTCGAATGTGTGTTACAAATGTCCCCAATTGAGTCGAGTGTGTGTTACAAATGTCCCCAATTGAGTCGAATGTGTGTTACAAATGTCCCCAATTGAGTCGAATGTGTGTTACAAATGACCCCAATTGAGTCAAGTGTATGTTATAAATGTCTCCAATTAACTCGAGTATGTGTTACTTCAAATCTCCCAATTAATAAGGCTTCAAATGTGTCCATTCGGAAACAGTGGCAAATATCTTCAGTCCTTGATTGATCGAGAGTCCACTTGTTACAAATAAAAATCTCTTTAGCGAGTAGTTTTTTCTCCTTATTTATTTACTTTTTTTTTTTTACGAAGATTCCAATACTGTATTACCATATATTTTAATTTTATCTTTCCGAATATAACAACGATAATATTACGTTATGATTTTTCCCTATGCATCATGGTGACTAACAATTTTCCAAACCCATGGTCTATGTAAACATTTTTACCCAGTTCTTTCTCAAAACCTGTTTAATTCTCTTATGTATCTTTACTTTTATGATTTTTTCTTTCGTGAAGCCAAAGTTCTGCATATTTTAAAACATTTCAAATCTTTATCAGCCACACCGAATACAAAATCATCTGTATTTTATCAAAACACACAAGTTACTCAATCATACATTACATTACCGAAACAATATTTATTTTTTACGATATCATGTAAATATGTTTTTAGGTTATTATTCCTCGTTTTGACCCCTCCAAGTTACGACTGTTTTGTACATAAAATCCGCTATGTTAATAATAATGTTTGCTGTTTTCTCTCACACAATGTGTCAGAACCAATGCTCGTCCGTCATTACTCACATAATTATCGGCCGCATTTGCAGATTTCCGTCTCAAAAAACAAGTTAGCGCATCGCTCAATTTGAAATTGCCCCGGGCGAGCTTAGCGAATAACGCAGCCACTCAGGAATTGATAACGCCGCCAAGCGCCGGAGAATCAGACGGAAGAACGCCGACAGAAGTGCCGGATCAACCGACTCTCGTTCCTGAAGCGGAAACTAAACCGACAGAACAGACTGCACCTCAAGAAACTGCTACCGAAGTTAAGGAGGCACCCGTCGAAAGCACTGAAGTGAAAGCCGTTGAAACTGCAGAAGTTAAAGAGCCTCCTGTCGAAAGTACAGAGCCCCCTCCGGTTAATACGGTCGAACCGATTGTCCCAGCCACCCCTGTCGATTGGAATCCCAACCCCCACTCGTGAGTAGGCAATGTAGTAGCAATAATGCAAGAAGTGTTTCCGTCATTTAGCTGGCTGCGAACGTTGTTCTTTTATCTCGATCATTCATCATTTTCTCATTACAAATACAAACACATACGATGTATAAAGTCTTTAATTATGTAAGAAGACAATTTCAACGTATTATATTGTGTTTCACATCATGGAGTTTTATTGTCGTGTTGATTTATTTTGTAATATAACTCGTTAGACAACACGGATATCTTATGCACGAAAGCCAAAGAAACTTGTTTCATTTATGAATATTACTTTGTCCATTTATGAAACTTACTTTTTTTTCTTTTACGAAGTATACTTTGTCTGTTTACGAAAATTACTTTTTTTCGTTTACGAAGTTTACTTTGACCAATTTAGAAACTTAGTTTTTTTTTCATTTACAAAGTTTACTTGTCTATGAAACTTACTTTTTTTTCATTTTCGAACTTTACTTTGACCATTTATGAAACTTACTTTACTTTGTCCATTTATGAAATTTACTTTTTCATTTGTTAATGTTTCGCTTTGTGTGTAAGATATCTTTTACAAAATACCTTTAAGAACCGGTATCCCAAATAGGAATTTATGTTTTCGTTGTTTACCAACTTTTGTGTATACATTTATTTCTGTATGTTGTTTTTTTTTTGTTTCTTTTTAGCATTTTGCAGTGTGTTGAGAGACGTTCCTCTTGTTTTTATGTTACTTTATTCCATGTCATGTTTTCGCACAAAAAACAGGTTAAAAATCATGACACTTATACAAAATATTATATAGAGAATTGTTACATCCTAAATTAGTAATTTAAACACATGTTTTACACACACATATACACACAAACACACACACATACACTGAAAAATTGATAATACACTTTTACACAGAATACACAGCTAGGAAAATAGTGGTATGACAAATTCTGAGAACTGTAAAAAGTTGTCATATATCAGTCGATTTTTTTATAAGAATTTACCCACTTTTTACAGCACACTCTAGATTTATTTAAATGACAAACTTTTGAAATCAATTTTTAACCAATTTCCCAAATCTTCAGAAGTCTGAAAATTTTCACTTTTTGTATGTCATTAAATGTCAAAACATTCATGTTATAGCTAAGATTCTTTTCTGAGTATACCCAGTATATGAGTCCCTAGAGTTCTCCGGTGTTAAACTTATGCTCCAATCTCCGTAATTGTCAACTGTGAATAACAAATTTCTAACCGACCGATCAAAATGTTTAGAGATCAAAGTTTCAAACACTTGTATCTTTTACTTACAGATAGAACCTTATTAGTCTCGTTGTTTACAAAACGACACCACTTTAGGGTATTTTCCTTAGCTGTCGGTACTTGTAGATTATGTCGGTTCTCGTAGATTGTCGGTTAGAAAGATTTTTGCTCAAAAAGCCGAAATCTCAAAATGTCCTAATTAGAACGTTGTTATTCTCAGTTGGCAATCGGATACTAAAACATATTTCAAAGTCTCAACAATAAACAACAAAAAAGACATTGACACGATAAATCTGTAGTCTGCTGTATTTTGGAAACAATTTAGTTTTAAATTTATTATTATTTGTTCTTTTTTTTAAATTTGGAATTACTATGCACAACTTTACAGTTCTTATTGTTTTTTTATTTTTCTTTTTCTTGTTACTTCTGTGTTGCCATTGCAGTACGGAAAGACCTAACCTTGCGGCTTCAGTTCAGATTCTTTAACAACCTACATAGGAAGTCGGCCCGTATTCAATGAAGGTCAGCTCTTACAAATCAACAACGGTGCTGCACAGCATAACGAAAAGCTAATCTAATTAAAACAAAATTATAAATCAAATGTCACGTACTGTTATTGCGCTGATGCTTTGTACTAACGGCGACATTCCCAATTATGCCTTTTAATTTAATAAAAAAGATTCAAAATTGAAATTTGACAGTTCTAATTCATTTTGTTTCAAATAGGGAATAGAACCAATCAGAGATTAAGAAATCAAGTTACTACATTCTTTTATTAAATTTTTAAATTGTTTCAAATAGGGAGCCAGTCAGGGATTGAGAAATCCAGTTACGTTCCTTTTTTAAATTTGACAGTTCTAATTAATTAATGTTCTCTTTTTGTTTCAAATAGGGAATACAATTCGAATAAGCCAATCGGAGATTAAGAAATCAAACTTCGTTCCTTTTTTAAATTTGACAGTTCTAATTAATTAATGTTCTCTTTTTGTTTCAAATATTCAAATAGAGAATACAATTTGAATTAGCCAATCAAGGAAATCAATTTCGTTCCTTTTTTAAATTTGACAAATTTGAATTAGTCAATCGGAAGCTTGTTTCTTTTGTTAATCAGTGTTGCTAGGTTGAAAAAATATATCCAGGATGCGTTTATATGTAAATACTTTAATTGGTTAAATTTCAAGGCTTGGGAAGCGTATTTTTAACGGTAGTAATGAAAATAACACACACTAGAGGCTGAAATTCTTACAAACGAGCTTTGTTTTTTGAACGGCACTTTTTATATAAAAAAAACTACACGCGTGTTATCGAATTACACTCACCCACTTTAACTACAACACTACTTAAGGCTTCTACTATTATTAAAACACAAAATCACGTCATCGATTTCGTTGACTTGAGGTGAAAATTAACGGACGATTAGGGTGTTCTTAAGAAACCCCTAAACCGTTCGTTATCCATTACGTAAAGTTACGAAATACGGTGGATATCTTCTCTTATCTTCTGTCTTTTGAATCACAACCAAGATCCACTTGAATATAGCTCGTGAAGGCCATTACATTTTCAATAAAACCGTGGTGATGTACACTTTTTTGACGTCGTCAGTTTCTTATTAAGGCCTGTTTTATATTCACGTAGGTCCCGTCACGAGTAACATGTAACGATTGAATTGTCCGGCATGTTTTAAGCATGTATTTGAATTGTTTTTGTGTGTTTTTTTTTATTAATCCGAAGCATGCCGTGTTCGACATATTATTTCAAACGATACTACAAAATGCACTCTCACCAAAACACATTATTCCATAAATTACGTACAACCACCGCCTCCTAGAGTAGGTGCTCTAGTCGTGCTGTAACAGTTGGCAACATAGCATAATGATCAAACAAGACCAACACTCCTGTCAAATCTCTTAATATAATACGTGGTCTGTCATACTCGTTGTTAAGGGACTGTTATTCCATACATTTCCTTAGCGACGGTGACGGCAACCTCACCTATAATGTTTTATGTATTAATCCTACATCATGGCTAGAGAAAGTGAGAAATGTCAAGGTGGCGGTGGTACAGCACATACTTTAACATTCATAAAATGAGTATAATTAAATGCTATTTTCTTCCATTGATGATCGTTTGTATATATTATTCATTCGTATGTTAATATTGTATGATATTTCCGAACCGTTTTTTTTTCAATTCATATGTAATTAAAACCGATAGTTTTTAAGTCATTTATTAAACGTGTTTGTATCGACTCGTACGTTTTCTGCGTAATTCCGTTTCGAGATGATTTCTTCGTATTTCGTAGTCTTGTAATTGTAACTGTTTTTAAGTCGGATTGAAGTGACTGAATTCGGATTATTCGGAAATGAGTGGATGACCGTAAAACAGTCATTAAAAAAAAGCAAGTATTTTTTCGGAGTTCACAAATTCTGTTTTTGTTGAACAGTCCAAAATGGACATCTGCCAGGCATAAGACCAGTCATTGTTGGCTCAAGCGATCACTTTACACTCGAGAAACGTTCGTCATTCGGCCCGTCAATGCTGTCGAGGGTACAGGGTTCGAATCACACCCGGAGAAATATTTTTCATCATTTCATATTAATGTGACATTCAGAATTAGTGGCGTTGTTCGATGAGATGAAATGCGTCTATTGGGATTTTTACACCACCTGACTTACAGGACACTCGGAAAAAATATGTAAAAGAGTGGAGGCATATTCTGTAACCCAAGGGTTTCTAACAATAAAAAATGACGTATGTTTTTTACAAGACTGTGATATCGTGTGTAATTTCTCGAAACGGAGTTTGGTAGAATTCGTAAAAAGGTTGTTTTATCATTTTATTTTCATTGTAACGATACTGTTTTGAACTCATGATCTTTTGACGAGATTGTTTGCGTCAAAAGTGATGACTAATGTTCGGCTGTTGATGTTTTTTAGCGGCCAGGGGGATTTAGGAAATAGTGAGAGTTAGGATAATGTGGAAACTGTACAACGAACGCGCGGCGTCTCCCCCGTGTAACATCGGGTAAAATAATATCTCAATAAAGCAATGAATGACGAAGCTTCATAACCTAAAATAATTACATTTGAGTTTACCCCCCTTTTTCGCAAAAGTTTCGGATCACAGACGTGTCTCAACCATAGAGAAAATATCTATGAGGGTCGGTTGGAAACTTTGCAGCTCTGAAAAGAAATGAACTGGGCATTTTCAATTTGTTAAGGCTACTTGCAAAATTTGGTACTGATAGGGATAATAATTTTGGCACCATTCTGAATAAAATATTTGTAAAAATAAAAAATTTCAGCTGTGACTCGCGATAAAATATTTTTTTATCCAAGGTACCTACCCAAAAAAGGCTCCCCACACACCTCCGGAAGTTCAGTTGACTGAATCGACCGTTTGCAAAAAATCTCCGACTAAAACCTCTCTCTGAATTCAGTGTTACCCTGATTTTGAATTCAGAAAGAGGTTTTGGTCGAAGCTTTTTTGCAAATGGTTGATTCAGTGAACTGAACTTCCAGACGTGTGTGGAAAGACTTTCTAAATAAATGTCGGATGAATTGTCATAGTCTGCCCCAACATATGGGATAGTAAAAAAATGGATAGCAGATTTTAAACGTGGACATGCAAGGTCTCAATAAAAACCCTCGCAGTGGAAGGCAATAAACTGCAGTAGTTTATTCAAATCAAGAATTTGGTTTCCAATGATTGCTGAATTACTGCTCGGTGAAAGAACGTTTCTGTTTTCCGAAACTGTAATATCTTCAGCGTAACCGACAGATTTTACAAACAAACCGTTAGGTATTTCTTTGTGTAATATTTTTCTATTACCGTAAAATTGTTGGTGAAATCTGTTAGTTAAGCTGTTTATCGTTTACGCTTCTTTAAAACGAAACTAGGCAGAGTGACCGGTAGAAATTTTATAATAACTTATGGTTTTTAGTTTCCCGTTAAGACGACTAAAAAGACTAAATATCTCTTAATTTTTTTACGATTACGCAATTTTATACATGATTTCAATTGATTATGTATCAATAATAAAAACTTTATTATTTACTGACAAAAATTTATAACCGTAGGAAATTTAGATTTTTTTTATAATTTCTTTTTTTAATATTTTTTATTTATTTATATTAATTATGTTTACAAAACAACTGTTTATGTTTATTTATCATGGGTAATTACGTATTTTTTAAATACCTATAGATTACACATTTTATTCTTAACTAAAAAAAAGCAATTCAACAAAAACTCAACGAAAAACACATTTAATCAACATTTTTTATTTTTTACATATTATTTGTAGTGTTGTTGTCCCTGGCATTATGAGATTATAAAGCATTTTTTTATATGTTTTTTACATTGTTTAAATTTATTTTATATGTTGTTTTGTGAATTATTTATATTATTTTATATATTGTTATGCAACTATGATTTTATGTATTAATATATTTTTTATTTATTTTACAATTAATCGAATGGTGTGAACAATAAAAAATAATCAGTATTTCGTTGTTGCATGATTTTGTTTGTTTTTTTTTTTTTACTAATTATTTTAATCAACTGTTTTATTTAAACCTATTTTTTTGATACAAATTTCCATATATTAAATTTAAATGCATTTAAAATTGTGAATAATTTTTTTTTTCAAATAAATTTGTTTTAAATATTTTTTTAACCTTAAATTTTCCCATAAATGTTTACTGTACATTTTTTTTATTAAATTATTTATTTTGCATTTTTTTTTCTCTTAATATAATTATTATGTTTTAATCAGTTGTTCAGTAAATAAATATTTTTGTACAGTATTAATTGAACCTTGTACAATATGATGATTATGTTTATAGTTTATTGTTTGTGCATATTGTTTTATTGTGTTTTGTGTGTTCCAGTACGCCAAATGCGTAGGGGACAGTCGAGCAAATAGTTCCCTGACACCCGCACGGGGCGCTTCAGTACGTACCAACTTTATAAAAACAATCAACATCTTTATTTCTTTCACATTATGCACACACACACATACACCTACTCTTAATCATTCAGTTTCACAAGCATTTTCGTTGTTGTAACATGCAATATACCCTTGATCAAATGATTACGCCTAATTTTTTTTTTTTTGTGAATCTTTTAAACCTAAATACCTCTTTATACACTTCGCAGTAAGCTTGAAAAACTCGTGTGGTGAACAAGAAGTATGTCAGCGTCAGGGATCGAACCCGCCCCCACCCGATTAACCGTCGAATGCACTACCAACCCAGCTACCGACCAATTATTTTTGAGGTGAAGTGATCAGAGAGTTGAGTGAATTTAAAACTATTGTTGTGATTGAATGAAAGTGAACAAGTTGAGATGGTTGGGACATGTAGGGAGAATGAACGATGAAATTATGACAAAGAGAATATTCCTGGGAGAAAGAAGAGGTGTAAGGAAGTGCGGCCGTCCGAGAACCGCATGGCTCGAACATGTATACAAGATTCTCAAGGACGGACGTGTTCTGAGTAAAAGGAACTGTAGAGTGTGTGTGACGAATTGCATGAATGTGACGAATGCATGAATTGCATGTAAAGATAGGAAAGTCGGGCGATCTGAGAGGATAGAATAGAACAGGACACAGTTTGGATTGTCCAGATCTTTGAGGACGGGCACGTTTTTGAGTAAAAGAAATCTCAGTGTAAAATTATTTTCATTGTACAAGGGTATATTGCATTTCAAAATGTTGCCATTTTTCATACATATTATCACTCGCACTTTTCTCTTAAAAACAATTCACAATTATTTATTAAAATGGGCTTTTAGAAACTTACACTAACAACATATTGCATTCTAATGTATCCTCAGCTTACAAGTGGAATCTGATTGGGTGAAAACATAATTGCATCAATCCACTCTGTGACAATAATAAAATAAAAATGTTGTAACCGATTGGGTACAGTATTAAAAAAATATTTATGTTGTGTCCAATGGTCACAGTAACAGTCAACGGGTTAAATATTTTCTTCTCTTTGGAACCACATATAAAAATTATCCATCCATACCATTGTGGCATTTCCTACAGTGTGTGGTAATCAGTAACATGTGTGCCCGTGTAACTTGTGGTAAAATGGTGGATTATTCCAATTTTACAGTTCTTCTGTGTCTACATTCTCATAATGTAGAATTAAACGAACTCCCTTGGGGTGTTCGGGTGTTACGACACCGAGTCGGCTTTGGATGGCTTTTAAGTGATCACTTTGTTATTCCCAGAGCATTGTTTACTTATTCCGCCACATCCTGCTGTTTTTTGAAGTTGTATGTATGCAACAGTTCGAAATTGTTTCACAATAAACAAATTTTTCGATCTTAACGCCATCTGCTGAGAGAGTGGATGCAACATTCATATTTTGATGCAAAATAAAACCCAATTGGATAACAGCAAGCTGATGATACAAAATATTGTACATATAAACATGTGACTGCATATAATTTGAAAATGTTTCACCCATTGTATGTTTGCACTTGTAAATATATTTTCTTTTCCCCTCGTTCATATTAAAAAATTGTAATTTGAAGTTAACTAAACCTTTTTGTATAAATATGTAAAAAATCTTTAAATCGTCACCCGAAAATAAGGAGGTTCTAACTGACAAAATGAGATCAAAATTGCAAACACATATCTTTTACTTTAGGGCGTTTTTGTTAATTGAACTCAGAGTTTAAATTATGTATTATTTTGCGTAAAATTTACGCGCTAGTTACAACCTTCTTAATCTCAGACGACGATGCGTTAAGCATTGTGACATTTTCAAATTATTGCATTCTCATTGCAATGTTTTTTTTTTTTATTTTAACTCGAGGCATTTGTGCATCATGTTTCCATCTGTAGTATTTTTTATTTTAACACAACAAATTTTTTAATTCACTAGTCGTATAGTATCAAAAACAGTGACCGGGATGTCTGACCGATTTGGAGCAAATTGAAAAAACTTTTTATCTAAATTGCCGTTGTTGCCTCTCATATATTGCAGATTGGTGTATTTTAATCCAAGTCACTTTATATATGAAATATTTATATGGGTTATGACTGCTTTTGTTGCCATGTTAATATCTTACAATGTGTAGTTTCACATTCTTAACTCAATTTGACTCGGGTTGACTGTAAGATATTGCTTTTGCAATAAGTCCACCTTTGGCATACTACCATTGTCTTGTTTTTGTTACTGTGCATATTCTCTTTGGCCAATAAAGATGTATTTATTCAATTTAGAGAAATTTGACAGATCTCTCTTTTTGGTACTATACGACTCATATTTAACAATCTATCTATTTTTCTAAATTTCACTAACATGTCACTAAAAATCATTTGCTAGTTTTTTTCCGCTTTTTCCACACAGTACACAAGTTAGAGTAGAATGTTCTAGTAGCATTTACGTACATTTTAGTCAACTTACGCTTTAGTCAAAATTTACGCTTTAGTCAACTTTGATTCGTTCTGATTGTTCTGAAAATCTTAGGCGGGCATTATTTTTGGATTTGAGGACTGAAAAATATTAGAATTTAATATAGTTTTAGTTATTTTAAATTTAGTAAAGGAGTTATTATCAATTTTAATAGAAATAATGTAAAATTCGGGATGTAACAAGTTTAGGATAATTTCTTTTTAACATTCGGCATGTTAATTAGTTTATTTAGTAAAAATAATTATAAGAAATCATGTTTTAAATAGTTTATAAGTACATGACTAATTTATAACAAATAGTAATACACATACGTGATTTTATTTCAGGTACCCACATTAAATTTTTTATAATCGTTAAATGATTCTGAAATATTATGTAATTCTTTTTATTTATTAATTTTCAATTGAAATCCAATTTTTGAAATGTTCAAAGCACAACCCTTGACTGGAAGCTATTGCCAATTGACACATGTTCATTTCGAGAAATGTTTGTATCATTTTTTTTTTCCTCTGCGCCGTTTGGTAACTAAATAAAATGATACTGAAATTGCAACGAGTTCATCATTCTTATGTTTCAAGGGTAAACCGGTTTGTTGGAGCCACCAGAGGCGTTCTAGAGGCGATATTACGCAAGTTTTGAAATATCGAAGTTTCTGGCAGACTAAAGTAATTTTGTAATATTTCAGAATCATATTTAAAAATGTCTTAGTGAAACGTAATTTTACATCAACATGTAACACTTAAATTATGTGTAAAGGCGCTTTTTGTCAAAAATTCATCAATAAAAAAATTCATTCAATTGGCTTTTTATATTCATTCATTCAGTCAATTTAGTGCTTTAAATTTATATTCACAAAAAGTGACATCAGAAGCTCAAAAAAGTGGCTCGATTGCAACTTTTTGTGAATATTGCTATAGCAGAATCATTGTCTCAAGTAATAACATCGTCAAGATTGTCTAAATTAATTATATCGTCAACATTGTTTGAATTAATAATATCGTCAGCTTTGTCTGAATTAATAATATCGTCAACATTGTCTAAATTTGTCATGCTTTTCTACATGCCAACACATTCTGAAATCATTTACTATGTTTTGTTAAGATCTTACATTTACCACATACATGTTTTTATTTATACTGAATATTAAAACAATTTAAGTCAATTTAAAAAGGTATGTTGGCTTTTACAGTCTGCGTCGTGATAGATAGTAGTTTCATTTTCTGGACTCGAAGGCTCTGGTTTGTGGTCTGGAAAATGGGACCATCAATCAGTTTAAGAAGTTTTTTCCTACTACGTTCCAGTTGTATTTCGATCATTTAAACCAGGCAAATTAATGTTTTTCAACTGGATGAATTCATATTTTAAATTGACTTTTTTTTGTTCAATTTTTGTAGTTGATTTTTCGGTTGACACATCTTTAATTTTTTAATAAGTGAAATGAAATTTTCTGACAAAAAATTGATGAGAAAACAGCAGGAATTTTCTAACCATTTTAAGGTAGCACAGTAATCGTGTCAGTTAAAGATTTGTCCACCGAAATAATCAAACGATCCAACGAGAAAATATATCGTATTAATGGTGATTTTCGTTTTATGTGCGTAGGTCGGAAATACCGGATGGGACATTTTGTACGCAACTGCTTTCTTGGATGGTAGACCTTCAATGTCGCCGCTTCATCAAACACGTCTGCTGCTAAAACATATTCTGCATCGCATCGTCGTCTTCGTAATGCATCTTTTATCATCGCTGTATTCACATTCGCTGCATCCCGCACATTTTTATCCTCCATGTTCACTTTACGAATATGTCTTCACCTACAAGAATTGAATTTCGATAACTACCTTCGTTTTATTTTTTGACTTTTTGAGTTCGGGGCGAAATTTCATTCAAGTTTTATCTCATTATTATTTTTTTATCTCTTTACCGATGAAGCTCGAAATATAAGTGTAGCTTATTTCGAACATGCTAATTTCAGTCCACTGTCGACTACCTGAGTACCTTTCGGATAAACTGTAGATATCATCAGGTGTGTATCTAATTTCCCATAGATAAGAACGTAAAAGTTTACGCCATATCATATTTGTTATGTTAATGTAAACAAAATATAAATGGCTACCACATAGCGTGTTATTCTTGCTGTCAAATAATGTAACTCTAGTTATTGGCATTAAGGAGAACTCAAGTTTAAGAAGTAGGATAAACTGTTTATCTAGATAAGAAGGCATTGCAATATTCTGCTGTATGTTTTCGTTACGGTTAAGATGAACTTTAAGCCAGGATTGAAATTTCACCCCTTAAATATGTACCTATACACAATTTTTTTATTCAATTTTTACATATTTTCTTTTTTATATATGTAACTTATATCTGTTTTGTATGTTTTTTCTGATTTTTTTTAAAGTGTATGTCGTATTACACTGAAATAAATATTTTACAAAAATGATGACGAAAAATACTGCCATATATATTTAATGTTTTTTAAAAAATGTGTCATTATTATTGTTTTTTTATATCTTTATTCATATCATTATATTCATTTTTTTAAATTGTGTCTATTATTCATTGTCGTTGCGTCAAAATGTTGGATGAATGAGTTATATTTCTGCACTTGTGATAAATTTGTATGAATGTCTATATATTATGTCTCTCTTTTTCGGTTTCCACATTTACTATTATACTTTTACTATTTATTATATAAAAAGAAAGACAATTGAAGAAAAAAGCAGAAAAAAAATATCATGAGTAGCTTGCAAGCATTATAAGAAGCATTATAGCCAGCTTTAACTCCGATATAACTCCAATTTAGACACTATTCACCATGGGTGTTCATGTCTCCAGATCTATTAGCTTTATAGCACATCTTGCGTGATTGCCCCATATGTGCTTGCCTCGGTACCATTGACAGTGCTGCCAGCCCGTCCCCTGAATTTCTCCAGTGGCTAGAGGTGCTGGATGTCAGACTTTAACGATACAATTAAGGGTTGGGGTTAGCTGGCAGAGAACGCAACACTGCAATAAGCTCATCCTAATGAACAAATGTAATGATTTGTATTCGTAATGTTAGCATATATCTGCATTTTGTTCACCAAAAGTGTAAATAAACGGTAAGAGATGTCACGTAGCTCTTGTAGTGACGTCTATACCACTCAAGGTGTTAGAAGAAGTAATTAAAGTTTATTAATAACACTTTAGGAGTATGTAAAAGCCATTATAGAACCCTTATATTACTCGAAGCGTCAAAAGAGTTGGAGTATTGTTGATTATAAAGCTTGTCTGCTAGTTTTGTAGTAAGTAATACGTGTATAAATTTTTCAAATATTTCAATTTTGTATTTTAGAAAATATTTTCTATTTGCCCCCCCCCCCCCTTTCCTGTCACAATTTTTTGTTCTATTTTTTTTCTTCAATTGTTTGTTCAAAAATAAATAAAATACTTTAAATATAATTTTTATCATTACTATAAATGTCTATTCTTATATTATTCTACATAATTATAATTTTATGTAAAATCATTTATTTTATTTCTTTACTTTTTATCTTAGCTTCTAAGGTTAATTATTTTTATTGTATATATTACTATGAATTTAATTTTATATAAATAGTACTATACTCTTAAATATATTTCACAATTTATCTGTAATAGAAAACATTTTCTTTTTATCATTTTAGCTCTCATTCCAAATTTTTAAACAAGACGTTCCATACAACCCTTGCCACGCACAAAAACTATGAAAAATGTTGCCAGTTTTAATATTTTATTTTTTATAAATGAATCTGGGTTTATCGAAATAAATCCAATTACACCTTTATACACTTCACAGTTAGCTTGAAAAGCTTATGTCGTGAAGTAGGTCGGCATTGGGGATCGAACCCGCGCCCACCGGATTAACAGTCGAGGCTGCCATCCACCTCAGTTGGTTCATTAGTTTGTTTTTTTTTGTGCTTATAAAAGGTTTGTTCGATCGGCTGCGCTGCTAAATGAACCGTTTTAGCACTTTTTTTAAAACAAGCTAGGAAGTCAACTACGGTTGTGCATGGCATGTATAATTTTTTTATGGGTTACGACATATTGCCTGTTAACCCTGATACATTTTTTTTAATAAACGTATGCACTTCTGACCAAAAGAATCTACAAAAAAAAAGATTGTTCAGGAAAGTACCCTATGAAAAATGTTATGAACAAATTCTAGAAACCATGGATTATGAAATTTTATTATTTTAACAAATTAGTCTTAGTAATCAGATTTTTCTCCGTGTAGTATACAACAACTTTTTTATCGATGTACATATTTTTTTTAAAATTAAATTATCTCCTTTTCCTAGGAGTAAAATATTGCGATGAAATTGTGGAATATGTTTATTTTTAAATAGTTATTAAAAAAATTAAATTTAATATATAATTTTAGACATAATTAATAATTTAATTCTAGACTTGGTATTGATAATGTCACGTTTGTGTTCCGTATTCGATGCATTACTTCTGTAAAGATGTATATTGTAATATTTTAAGATTATAATTATACATTAAATGCGGATTATTATTTTAATTTTATTTCTGTTTGAATAACAAATGTTAATTTTTGTTTTGTTTTTTTATTTTTTAACATTGCATTCTAAATGCACATTTTTATGTTTTATAAATTTGATGTTTTTTTTTTAACAAATAAAGTTTTTGGGCTCGTTTTTATAATTCCATTACATATTAAAATCCACTGGTATTGTTGGTAGCCCTGATTGTCGATCCTTGTCATAAGAGCTGTCAAAGGTCCGCAATATTCTCACATTGTATATTTTACAAGTAACCTACAATGCCGATAATATTACAGAGCAGCGCTAGAGAAATCATTTTAAAGACAAAAATTGCGAGTTGGATTCAGAAGAAAATACTCCGATAATCCCTTTAAACCGCCATCACAAGTTTGAAAAACAATGTTGCCGGTTTATTCTAACAATCCAAAAGTTGTCAAATTTTTTCAAATGACAGTTCTGAAATATAATTTGAACGTAACGAAAAAATGTAACCATATCTTATTATCACATCAAGCAACACTAAACCAAGTTTGCTCCGTGAGACTTAAAAATCTATGGCAACTTATTTGACCAATCGGCATGAGCTAAACTGGGAGGCCTTTTTTTTATCCTCATAAACTACGCAGTGATTATACCTCCCTAAATATACCTACCCATTTTCTTTTACTATCCGAATTACGAATTACCCATTTTCTTTTTGTCGTTTTAATGCATTCTTTTATAATTTTAACAATACTGATTTCTTCCTTTTTTAGTTTTTAAATAATTGTGCTGTTTATTGAAACAATTAAATGTGATGTCCAGATTGTGAATGTGAATATGTTATTAAATTCAATCGAAGTAAATAAATATTTATGAAAAATTATCCCATTGTGTAGTTTCACAGTCCTGAATGATTAGATGGACTTGAACTGGCGAACATAATTTGGGTCTAAAGTGATCACTTAACCCAGCCAATGCCATTAATCCACCATTTTTAGTAAAAATGACTTTATAATAACATATCTACATTAATTGGGAAAGAGTGGCTCTCGAATAAATTTTGGCGTACAATTTTATTTGCTGGCAGCAATGACATTTCTATTGGAATAAATGTTGCCACTATGGTTACCAAAATGTGGCCTCAATTAGTTTTCAACTTTTTTTACACACTGTAAGTCTTTTGATAATGCGTCCCTTAATTTTCTACGAGATATTCTTAGAGAAAAACTTTTTAGAAAAAGATTTCAAATCACAAACTATTAAACCATTTTTTTGATAACTGATTACTCTGTTTCAAATTACATGGCCACTGGCTAAAAAAAAGTGTGACAAGTAAGTTGAAACGGAGTGTATATCTCTTACCGTCTTTTTAAACATTTGATTTTACAATTTTTTAGTATGATCTGTTTTTCTTGTACTTTCTTTGAATTTTACTCGAGATATTTTTAGATTGTTCTGCACCCATAACTCTTTTTACCATAATGCGTTGTACAAATTTTAAGCCTCAATATTTTACTTTTTGTGGACTGTCAATTGAAATTTTGCCTAACTACAAGTGGCTACTCCATACTAAGATGTTGATGCACAAAATTTGGTACTGCACATGTTATCAATCCCTCTATCTTATCCTATCTCTATGGATTTATTATTGTGATTTTGTCATTAGAAAATGATGGGATGTTTTTATTGTTTTTTTATTTACGAGGTTGGCACCATTGTACGGGTCTCCTAACCTGCACTCCGTTTCAATGTTCGGGTTTGTTTGGCAATTGTACAGCGTCGACCAAGTACTGAAATTTATGTTCTTCAGATTTGAAATACGGTAAAGATACTAAGTGGGGAAAAAGCCCAGTAATGAATGGATTTCAAAAGACATTTTGATGAATCCTTCATTGCTTTAAATGAAATTGCTGTCTACTAAAGGTTATCAAATATGTGAATCAAATTGTCTTTCAAAATCCATTCATTACTAGCCATTTTTTCCCACCTAGTATCATAGTACGGTATTTCATATCTGAAGAACATTTATTTCGGTACTTGGCTGATGCTGTACGATAGCCGAACAAAACCGAACATTGAAACGGAGTGCATGTTAGGAGACCCCAATTGTACACGATTCATTGTCATATATTGTTACACTTCCATCCTAACCTAACCGTGACTGCGGTGTACTGTCGGTCCATTGCAGCCAACCTCGTAGGAGATATTATTATTGAATGTATTATTACTAAATGTGCATAGATATTTCTAGAGCTACCATTGTTTTAATATTATGTATTGTATTGTATAATGTAATGCTAGTACATACGAATACACAATGAATGATTCAATACTTCATAATGCCTTTTGATGTAAAACTTATCAAATAAATAAAACACATTTATAAGATATACAGAGTATTATTTTCTCTACCTTTATTTTACAGTCTGTCAAGAGATGGTTTTCAATAACGACGCTGCATGTACAGATTGTTTCTATATCTTGGCCGCCGGCGGATGTTAGCTGCAAGTGGAGTTGCAAATTGTATTGTTGGTAGCCCTGCTTCAGGAACCTCGTTATAAGAGCTGTCAAAGTTCTGCAATATTATCACATTGCAAATTTCACAGGTAACCTACAATGCCGAAAATATTACAGAGCGGCGCTAGAGAAATCGTTTTGAAGGGAAGAAAAGTAATTATTGCCAACAAGCAAAATTGTAGTTACAAATTAATCTGAGACCTTCTCATTCTTGACGAGTTGTACTATCCTTTTATTCAGGTTTAAGCAAATTATCAACTTGAATGAGAGTAGATGCTGTATTACATATATACTACATTTATTATAACTTAGCAGCCATTAAGAGACGAATCTTCTTACAAAGCATGCTGAAAAGTAACACTTTTTTTCAAAAGTCAAAATGTAGCCACACCTAAAAATACATTCATTGGCTGAAAACGACATTCTGGTAACAGCTACATTTGAAAGCAAAGAAGAAGAAGTCGACAATGACAGCTGCATTTTGTCAAAAAAGTTGTTGTCATTGTCGTGTTATCGGCGAAATTTGTAAGAAAATACAAGAATTTAAGATTTATTTGCACAATTAAGTTGTTTTTCTACTGCCCTTTACTTTAATATACGTTATATTGTATTTATTGCGCCATGTCTAGCGATATTCTCAATGTTTGGGTCGAGGAGGTGCGTTTGAGGTTAAACGACCTCAGCGGAGGAAGCGATGTTTTGGAAGAGATAAAAAACCACTTCAATACAATCCCAGGGTCTGAAGTTTCACAGAAAGTTCAAATATTAGGTCTCGTGTCTCTGTTGAATCGTCTAAATGTTCCTAATACAGTCGCTCAAGATGATCATCTTGCTTCTTCTCCATCGCGCCAGAATGTTCTAAAAAGGTAAACAAACGAACACTACATAGTCTAATCAATATTATTTATTGAATTTGAATGAAATATCATTGTTTCTCTTCGACTATTGAAGACCCACCCACAGCCGAGCAAAAAATGATGGAAAGTCACAGAATAAGTCTCTCAAACGAAATTTTGTGAAAATGACAGATATTTTCTATTATCAGCTAGAAGAGTACATATTATCATTCATGATTGATATATAAACTCATCAGCCTAATACTGGGAAACATTCACCTATCCAGATATCACGGATATCACAGGATTAGGCTCAACGTGGGGCCTAAAATACAAGCGTAGTGGCTTAAATATCAGTATTTAGAAATCTTCCTACAATATTGCAAGTATTAATAATTACCGATTTTTGCTAATATTACAAATATTATTGTAGCAAGGAGATAGATTACCTGTGTGAGATATTGGAGATATGTCTCCCGACTCTCCCCATTGGTTACGCCGTGAGAGAAGCACGGAATGATCTCCTGCAAGCTCTCAATCATCACAACTCCAACATTAGAGAAGTCATTATGAGAGAGGTAAGTCTGTTATCCATCAGGTGTATCACACTAACAATAAGTTTGTAACAACTCAAGACTTTAATTTCTTTAATTACTGAGCTATCACACTTTTTTCATTGACATTAGCGAAGCACTAGGTACACATCTCTACCCTTTCTTATCTCCAGATTTTCGGACAATGGTACATGGTGAAAGTCTATTTTTAGAGATAAAAATGAAAGACTTATGCTGGATTTCACCAACTTCTTAGGTGAGGAGTGGTGGAGATGGGAGCCATTTACCATTATTTTTCATACATTTAAATTTGTGCTAGGTGGCTCCTATCTCCGCTATTTTTCACCTAAAAAGTTGGTGAAATCCAGCATTAATAATAGATATATAACTAGTTTAAAATCAACGTAATGACTTTATTGTCAAACGCCTGATGAAGAGGATGAGAATGCTTGAACACTAGTCGCGTGTAATTAAAGTCATTATGTGGACTTTAAACTATATGTATACAGTCCTTCATTTTACCTTTCTTATCTCCCTTTCCCTTTGTTTTCCCATCGTATACTCCAAACATTGAGAGATAGGATAAGGAATGAGGTTATTAGAGAGATGAGTGACTGCAAGAAGGGGTGAAGTGACTAGAATGAACGTGAATAAGCTTAGATGGTTTGGGCGTGTTGACAGAATGAATGAATGTCGATGATCAAGAACAGACACATTCTGACTAAGAGGAACTGGAGAATTTGTGTGAATGTGATTTACGCTAGGAGTGTGTGCAAGAATAGGGCAATTGGCGCTCTGTTCTCTCTGCCTAACCCGATAGATATATGGATAGATTGTTTAATATCTTTCATATTATGTTTCAGCTCCATAGAACTTGTACGAACCAGAATTGTCTGCACGGTTTGGAATCGACTTTCGTAAACACTCTGGCTGCTGCTGTAGTGAGGAGTATAGGGGATGATGAACTGAAGGTGGCTGCCAAGGCCATGACCATTCTGACTAACAACGATGATTGGCTGCAGAGGCCGGGCATTCTGGAGGAGTTTAGAATTATCATGGACGGGAATTCTTCAAATAGATGTAAATGTTACGAAGTAAGTCTGAAAAACCATTTTCGGTATAATGTTTTTTATGCATTTATTGTTTCCAAAAATTTACATACAGCAGAGTCTCGCTAAACCGGCACTTCAGTACGTCGACATGTCCAGTAATCTGGCACCCTACGCCACCGTTCCTTCCACCTCTGCCTCTCCCTACGCTCAATTACTGGCTTCGTATTTTATGATAAGTTTGTATGTAACATGGTTATCATATGAAATTATGCAGTAAAGAAACACATGTGATGTTTTATTTTATTTACTGTGAATTTTCCCTGTACTATCCAGTAATCCGAACTTTCCAATAATTCCCGATTAGTGAGACTCCACTGTATTTCTACATAAAATAAAGGTTTTAGTTGCAAAAATAGCCATTTTAAGTTTTAAAGTTTGAATTTCACATCGAAACGTTCGTGGTGTCATCACGTAATTTGTTCACCAACTGTTGATTTAACATGATGACGTATTATGTTGCCTGATCTCGAGTTGCTCAAATGAACGATTCGTTCCATTGAATAAGACGTTCAAAAGAAACGATTCTTTGATTCGTGAATCACTTGAGTATATCTCGGTTTTTCTACATGCGTATTTTTTCAAGATTCCTAACCAACGATGACAATTGTTTATTTTCATTTTAGGTAATTGTAAACATGTCAAAGAAGACTCCGGAACTGATGGAGATGTGCGTACAAAGTGAACTGATTCAGCGAGTGGTTGGGGACTTGCAGACAGACGACATTCTCCTACAACTGAACGTATTGGAGATATTATCAGAACTAGCCGTCACGCAGCACGGTCTGCAGTATTTGGTGGATAACGGTGTCCTGAAGTTTGTGGCGGACATGGTGACCAAGGTGGAGGTGGATGGGACGACTAATCTAGTTACTCCAGGTATAATATACATCTTCTTTTTCAGCCCTTCTGTCCTCCACTCCTGGATATAGGCTTTTCCATACCCTTCCATTTCTTTTTGTCGGTTGCTTCAACAAAGTCTGTTTTTTTGCAAGTGTTCGTGTAATTCCTGCATTTACCGACGGATTGCTGCGAAAATTTAGAATAACACTTGCGATAATATATTCTGCATTCTAACTTTGCCGGTTTTTGGAGAAAAAGTTTTTCCTAAGAGATGCCATGATGATGAGGGGATCCATGCGGTGCGTGGGGTCATGTATGGTATCATATGAAAGGGCGTTGGAAAAGAAGTTCAGATCTTAAGTCACATTTTGTCCAGCTCAAGCCTATAAAGTATGCCGGGTTGTTTTGTCAAATATGCCGTTGCGAAACACAGTTATCTCAGTTAGTATATTAGGCAGTATTCCTATAACAATGTAGAATTGAAAGTGAACATTGTCGGGATTACGACCGACCTCGGCTGGCTTAAGTGATTGCTTTACACACAACAAAACATTCGCCATTTCAGTTCATCCCGGCTGGGATTCGAACCCAGACCTTCGTCTCGCACAGCAGGGATCTTAAAAGTGGAGGCAAGGAGTGTGTAAGACCAGGACGATCTGGTCTTCTGTTCTGTCTGCCTACACCGCAAGGGACGCAGGGTAAGGGGACAAATACATAGGGTTGTGTACGATTCTGATTTCTGTTTCGTTTGTGTATCGAAGGATTAATTGTTCACACCGGTATTCAAACCCAATGGTGCTCCTAACTCATATTATGTATTTAATTTGCAGGTCTGATGAAATTCTTTGGTAACATCGCACGCTGGTTCCCGACCAAGGTCCTGGGTGACCTCCAGGAGTCTTATCCCAACGTCGTGGAGGCCCTCTTCAAGATCCTCAAATCGCACGATCTCACATTGAGTCCGGTCGCTTTGGATACACTAGGATTCATTGGTTCGACTGTAGATGGGAAATTGGCTCTGGCTGCTTTAGGTAAGTAATCTTACTTGAATTATTTTTGGTTTACAAATTTTCCTTGTAAAGCCTTGGATTTTTCTTCATTCCGTAGTATATACAATGCAGTATTCCTACAACAGTGTAGAAGAATTAAGGGTGAACATTGTTGAGCTTACGACCAACCTCGTAAAGAAGTACCACATCTTCCTGCAACAGTGTAAATGGCAACAATACTGAGGTACTTAATGTATACGGAATTCAACAACACAGCCGTTGCTCCTCGTGGAGAAGTGGATAAGATCCCTACTATGCGAGACGAAGGTCTGGGTTCGAATCCCAGCTGGGGTGAACTGAAATGGCGAATGTTTTTCGAGCGTAAAGTGATCACTCAAGCCAGCCAAGGTTGGTCGTAAGCCCGACAATATTCATCTTCAATTCTTATACACTGTTGTAGGAATATTACATTGTGTATACTACGGAATGTAGAAAAATCCAACGCTTTACACGAGGATAATTTGTAAAAACAAAAATAATTCAAGTCAAAAATAAATGTTTAGTCTTTCATTTTACCTTAAAAATGGGCTTCCACCATGTACCGACGGTCCAAAACATCGAGATTATAATTACAAGTATTTGTTATATTGTTTCCAGGTCATATATTCACATCTTCCGTTTCGGACGTCGGCGATTTCATCAGAAACTCTCCGACAGACGTAAGAATTCGTGCGTTGCATTGCGCATCCAGTTTAATAAGCGTTAAGAACGAAAGGACGGAAGCGTTACCGTCCCACGTGGACCAAAGAATAACATTAATGACTAGAGAATGGTTTAGAAGTCTATCCACAACGTGTCCCTCCATGGAAATGCTGTTTGGATTGTGTAAAAATCCTTTCCCGGACTTGAAATTGTCCGCCTTAGCGTTGCTCTCGAGTGTCGTCGAACACAACTGGGGTAAAGAAATGGTTAAGGACACTCCCGGAATGATCGAGTTCCTCTTGGATCGATCTGTTGAAAACGATAAGGAAGCGAAGCACGCTAAATTTGGAATTATCAGCGTTCTTTCGATGTCCAGCGTGTTTGACGTAAGCGTAATTCTGAGACTGAAGAATTACGTAGAGGAAGGCCCCTTCTACGTCCAAGGACTTACGGAAGTCGCCATAGAAGGAGACTAAATCTAAGATTTACAAAATATTTTGTTGTATATATTAAGTATACTGATTCGAAAACCATTTTTGGGTTAAGGATAAACCAGAATGTTTAATAAGAATAAATGTGTTTTTTTTGCATTATATTTTTTATTTATTCCTCCATCCATCGGGGAGGGGGGGGGGGGGGCTAAGGGGCTGAAGCTCCCTCATTTCATACTATGGGATAATACGGGTTGCCTGAAAAAACCGCACATGAAAAAAGCGCATATGAAAATATCACAAGGGAAAAGCGCATATGAAAAAACCTCACAAGAGTAAACCGCATATGTAAAAACCGCAGTATCAAATTAGCTCAAGATGAAATTAGAGCAGGGTCATTCATTCATTTCCGGGTCCGAGCTTCTCCCCACTAGGCCACCCCACTCCAGAAATTAGCAGCCGTAACGGCATTGTCAGTGACCATCATCAGGTCCCTCGCATCGCGCCTCACTGGCATGTCTCGACATACGAGGCGGTGCTCGTCAGTCTGGGTCTCTCCGCAATCGCAGGAGACATCCTCCTCCCCCGTATACCCCACCTGTGCATGTTTTCCCTGCACCTGGTGACTATTAAGTGTCTTCCATGTTAGGTAGGGTAGTTGATGTCCCGGACCCAAACTTTCCGACAGGTTGACCTGATCTCCACTGTATTGTGTTTGCCAGAGATCTTTCCTTGCCCTGTCTGGGTGAAATTACCTCAGTATGAAAATATCCTATAAGAAAATACCTCAGTATGAAAAAAAGCTCATAAGAAAAAAATGCATCAGATTCTAATTAGATACTAGTATACATGTTTTCTATATACATCTATCTAGACAGAGAGCACAGAGCGCCATCACTCATCAGACTGACTTCCTTACACACGCTCCTAGCATCCGCCACATTCATGCAATTTTTTATGCACGCGTTATATGGACTTTTTTCTTAGGAGGTTTATTCATAATTTTCTTATGGGATTCTTTCATGCTGAGTTTTTTTGTGCTAATTTCATATTGCGGTCTTTTCACATGCGCTTTTCTCTTGTGAGGTTTCTTCATATGCGCTTTTTTCATGCGAGGTTTTTCCGGTCACGGATTAAAAGTCATTATGGCAGTGGTATTATGGCAAATTTGATAAAACTAACCACAACAATGGAAGTGAGTGGTCTGTGGTCACCTTTGATTATTGAAGTACTTAATCAAATATTTTTTCGTCATACTGTGGTCACTGAATGATTTCGGTATCTATAACTACTTTCAGTACGGAATTTTACAGAATTTCGAAGCTGAGTGGAACAGCTAAAGATGCCCTCATAGAAAGTGCTGCCCCCCCCATACTATCCAAGACTTAAGACATGGATAAGTAAATTTAGTGTCTCTAATTGGCAAAAAACAGATTTTTCTAGAAATCTGTTTTTAGAACTACAATTGTGAATGTTTAAAAACGATAAATACGTGTTTCTGTAATGTTGGCTTACATTACATAATTTACGTATTTAGGGTTTGCGAAATAATAATGTGCTTCGCATTTATGCTACAGACCAGAAAAATATTTATTAAAATCATACAAAAATGAAATGAAATTTCTAGCACAAAAAGTATTTTATTAATAAATCATTAAATCTACCTACTCCGTAAGTTGTGACGTTATCACTTTGTATGACATTGTGTGGAGGCCTGTATGATTAATTATTGTCAGTCGGTTTCGTTTGCTGTACCTCAATTTTGGAAAGTAAAAAAAAATACAATAAGTCATTGACGTAGTGTGGTGGAGGCAATATTTGAGGGTAGCTAAAATAATTTGACGAAAATTAATTACGTACACGCTACGAAATTATTTTGGGAATATTCCTTCATCTTCTTCTTATTCTTCTTCATCAGCCTTGGTCTTTTCTTCTTGGATATATTCGTTAAGGGTTGCTCCCTCCCACTTACCCTTGGATGGTACAGGAACGCCAGTTCCTATTTCATCCAATAACCTGTGCAAAGTAATACATACTGAGGGGAGCTCAGAGATCGCCTGAAGGGCTCCCCCCAACAAACTCCTCCCCGATTTAAAGCAACCGTCAACGTTTACAAATAGTTACAAATAGTCCTTATGTGCTAATACACTGCTGGATATGGGCCTCTTCCATTTGTTTCCAGTCTTTTCTATCCCTCGCCTTTCTGACCCACTACCTACCCGCTATCAAGTTCACGTCGTCCGCCCATCTTTTCTTGAGCCTTCCGAGACCTTTTATGTTTTCCCATGGCCTCCACTTTACGAAGCTGATGTGTCCATCTATTTTCGGCTTGTCTTGCTATGTGCCCTGTCCACTGCCATTAAGTCTTGCTGTCATTCATAAAAATATTAATTTCAAGTTGATGTATTCGTGCACTGTAATTTAAATTTAAAAATGCCTAACAAGTGACAGAAATGCCTCTAATTTTCCCAATGAGAAACGAATAAGAAAATTTAATGATAATAGACGAAAAATTAAAAGTTGTTTGTACGTATTATTATGGATATAAAATGTACACAAAAATTGAGAAGCTGTCGACAAATTCAAGTTTTATTAAATCACAAATTCAACAATGTCGACAAATTCAAGTTTTATTAAATCACAAATTATTACAGTAGGTAGTTAAACAAAAATAAAAACTATATCGTTATGTATTGTGCAAAGGCTTTTTCTTTTCCCGTTGGAAACCAATTGTTATAATATGTAAAAAAAAACAGGCCAAATATTCGTTGACTTTAGGTTATAAAAATTGGCGGTTACATTTTAAAAAAATCAGAGATATTCTGTTCGTCGATACGCGTCATAAAATATGTCTACTTACTTACTAATCAATCAAACATATTATTAGAGTATAGACATTAGACCAAGGGTGGCCAACCTTTTTCAGCAGCCGGGCCAGATTCTAAAAATGAGATGGCTTACCGGGCCGCACAACCAATTTTTTGAAACAAAAAAATAAGACATAGGGTCGTCTCGGGGGGGGGGGGGGGTTAGCAACAGAAATTAAAATATTGTTATTACCGAAGTTGCGCCGCAGGCGATTTTTTTCTTGCAAAACTGAGTGGAGAAGGCTCGCGACAAAATGTGTGAAAAACATTTTGTAATCAAAAAGAATACCCAAAATAGCGCCGCAGGCGAAATTTTTAAGGGAAAATGGGTGAAGTGACGAATCTGATTGTCTTTCTATGACAGGAAATGCATACAGTTATATTGTAAGACGGTTTCGCAGGCCGCATTTAGACCCTCGGCGGGCCGCATGCGGCCCGCGGGCCGCGGGTTGGCCACCCTAGCATTAGACCCTTCATCAAATTATTCATACATCACTCTCCCATAATTAGGATTCGTCAATGAAATAATTACATCCCATCTCTTCGATTGGGATGGGTCGTTCTAATTTAATAACTAATAAATCTATATAAAGACCGCTTCCAAATGGGATTCGCTCCCAAATACGAATCAAACAATGGCCTTTTCATTCCTTAATCCAATTTAGATGAGTTATTTGGATGAGCGGAAGTTCAATGAACATTATGGAAGTTCACTCATAGGTATTATTAGGAACACTGCGTCAAATCTGAGAGTCAAAGGTCAAGGCTAAAGCGGTCAATATTCACACTTATGTAACGAACATTCGCTAATTTCATTCAAATTATAAAAAAAACCCTATTCATTGAGGTATTTAAAGATCCTTTACAAACAATGATTATCGCATTGTGGTCATAAAACGGTTTTGCGCGAAAACCTTATGTATTCAAATCAAACGACGAAGGTTGAATATAGAACATGGAACGAAAAAAGGTTCTAAAGTGGCGATGAAGCGGGGTGCGGGGATCCACCGTATATTCCCGTTCATTCGCCGTCGCCAGTCGCTGGTTCACCGTGGTATCGGTTGGGTCGGTCTCTGTTGCGTCGCGTTAAGTCGAGTCACGCATCACGATTTCTAAATTGTTTATGTCATCGAAGTGTTTATACAATTAAAATAATAAACTTTTTTATATAAATAAATATTGTTTAGTGTCCCAATATTATTGTAAGACTTGAGAATCTTTAATTATATCGAGTGCTTGTAGCGTTAGTTGACGTTTTTAGTTTAGTTTTTGAAATAATTACTTACAAAACAACCGGCGTACAGGTGTGTTTGTGTGGATTCTCTTGTTAACTTTTTTACCTGTTTTGTGTCGGTTGTAAATTTAATAAATATGTGGCGATCTTTGTTGTTTGTATCATGTTTGGTGTTTACGTTCATTGGGAGTGGACAAGGCAGACAAATGACTGTGGAGGAGAAAATTCGAGAGGATCCTGATTTATCAGAGGTAAAAAAAAGTTTAAAACAATGACGTCTCTCTTAATTGATTGATACAATATAGGTGTATCATGTATACTTATTATAGGCGTTAGCACAATACAAATACATAACTAGTAATACCTTGATAGTTAATGTAGTGGAATTATCTCAACTGGTATTGGAATGCAATATGAATTCAATGTACTTATTAGCTACTTGATTCATTCATTCATTACTAGGTTTTTCTTAGAAACACTTATAAGTACTTATTAACAGTAGCAATATACGATATAAGTACTGTCATTATTGACAGTTTGTTCACAATAATTTAAAAGAATTCGACCAAAATTATATATATTTCGTAAGTTTTTACTAATGTACAATTATGTAATTTATCGGCTACGTACATTTTTCTCCAGTCTCGTTACGTAACGTAATAAGACTTTTCCATTTTCTAATGGGAAAAACTCATGTGTACTTAAAATAATTTCAAATTACAAAACGCCTCCAAAGTATGCGTAATTGGCACATTTTGCAAAATAAATAGGTCCCAGGTCCCTTATAAGCATTTTATGCGTACTTTTACGACAATAGACTGCACTTAAGATTTTTTATTAAAACATTATAATGACGTAATGACGGGACGCCGCTGATTTTTTAGCAAAATTTTCAAAAAGTGTTCCATACTCGCGCGCCAAACGGCCGAACAAAACCATAGATTACGTAATTTGAATTTCTCTACAGACCCACTGTAACTAGACGCATATTTCAATTATTTTTCATGTATTTTTTTTTATAATTCCCTACAAATTGGTGTATCAAAGGAACGTGTTGATAAACATTAATAATTGAAATTACAGTGTATATTTCCTCTTCAATTATTGTTAAGTAGGTGTACTATCATCGTCTCATCTTCGTCATGCGGGTGTCTTTATAATTTGGATAATAATACGCAGTAGATACCTACATCTATTCCTATGTATTATTATTTATTATATAGATAGATACATAGGTAGGTACTTTAGTTAGTGATTTAATACTGGGATATCATCCTGTTTTTCAATTGTAATTGAGAATAGGAATTAGTTGTTATTACTAAGGTGACCAACCGTCCTCCTTTTGGAAGGACAGTCCTCCTTTTCTAGGTTCTGTCCTCCCTCCAAAAGTGTCCTCCTTTTCTACTTTTTAACATTTTAAACTAAATAGTCTGTAATTCAAACTAATAAATCTCAAAACCACACGTTTTTTCATCATACCATGAATTCACTAGTACTATAGTATAAATTACATTAAAATGCGTTTGTTTCATATAAAAAATTGCCTGCGGCGCTAATTACGTAGGTTTACCTATGTTTTTTTATTTTTAACAAAAAATAAACTAGATTTTTATATTATATTACGGCCCTTTTTGGTACATTCTTATGTCTTATGACAAAAATTTCGCCTGCGGCGCTATTTACACATTTTTATGCTGTATCCATTTTTTTAATTTTATTGCATCCCCCCGCCTAGTTCTGGCGGCGCCCACGATAGGCTGTACTTTAGGTATTTTTGAATTTTTTTGTCCTCCTTTTTATTTCTAAAAATATGGTCACCTTATTATTACTTATTAGGGACAATAATTTATACATACATAGGTATTATATTTAACCGGACACTTAACCGCGCGCTTATCCTTACTTATCTATCGCTGTTTACTTCATATCGTAATAAAATGGCGTAATAGTAAGTATTTCTCCCCATACATTTTGTATTGAGTCTCATCAAAATTTCTCTACATGAATTAGCACCCTTTTGTACTTTGGATTGATTACTTTTTATGCATGATTCCGTAGAAATAGCTTAATAAAATTTGTAAGATAAATAGTCCATAAAATTAGTAAGTTTTTGAAAATATTTGGGACAAATTTTTGTAGTAATATATTTTTTTTCAAATCGTCACCTTAAAATTTTTTGACAGTTTCGGATCGTGACCATTTTTGATTTTTGAGATTCAACATTTTTTATGGCGCGATGGTATATCACATACACCTATTATTGTTTTTGTGCATGCCCCCCCCCCCCCCCCTCTGCGTTGCGGAACCTAAAGACATTTTTTTAAAGCTCATTTTTATTCATTTGAGACCCGAATGCAACTTTATCAGATTTCCCAAAGAAAGGAAAACGGCCCATCCCAACTACACATCAAAGTCAATTCTACTTACGTATGGAAAAGAGATTTATAATATTGTATGACTAATTTGACATTTAATAAATAAAATGACATTTATATATCATCACATCGACCTTTTCCAATTGTGGGGTGAAGTTCGGAGTCAGTTCAACGAGTTATTCTCAAATGGATGCCTGTATCATGTATTTATATTAGGTATAATGATCTGCGAATGATAGCTGTCATCGGTCCTTCAAGCTAATTGATTAGCTTCGAGAACGGGCCCGCGTTTAAACTGAAACAATTCGAATCCAATTAAATACATTCTTAATTGCTCTTTGATTAATTTATCCATCGATCCAATCCTGTGTTTTTCAAAATATACCAGCGAATTCCGTGGGAGGTCAGGGGTGGCAGCTGCCTCACCCTAGAGATTGGAATAGATATACTCGTATATTTTTTCACGCTAAATGATGAAACCTCCCAAATAATCACATTACTACCACACATTTTTTCATCATATCATAATTTTTCTAAAATCAGTATGAAAATCCATCAGTTACATAAAAAAAATATATTGCCTGCAGCGCTACTTTTTTTTTTGCTTATAAAAACATGTCTCATACTTTTTATTGTGCAAAGTATCATACTTACGCATTTTCGAATAAACAAACAACATCACGACCTTCTTCAGTATGTCTCACAAAAAAATTTCGCCTGTGGCGCCAATTACACGTTTGTATGCTATTTAATTTTTCGTTACCCCCCCTAGCTCCGAGGCTGGCGACGCCCATGTTTCTACCTCCATTTTTATTAAGGGGCTTCAAGTTAAGTTTATTATTTTACACGAGGTAAAGCTTTATGTTCGGATTTTTGTTGATTTTTTATCGTTGTACATAACTCATAAAACCTTTAAAATAATAACATGAAACACGAACACAACGCTCAGTGGCGTAAACAGGGTATAAATTGCCCTAAATGTAAAACTATTATACAAAAATCGTTATTTTAAGACATTTAGAAAGACACCCAGGTTCGCATCACTTCGCCCATTAATAAAAAAATTGACCGCGGCGCCGTTCATTCTTTTTCTGTATTTTTTCAATTTATTAAACAAACATTATTTTCTTACATTAATTTACAATTCACACATACATGTATAATTTAATACCACATTATGTTATTTATGCCCCCAGACAGCATATATGAGCTGGTATAAGGGGGGTACACTGCAACTACAATATTTACCTTTACTTCACAATTTTAACACCAAAACGCGACTTTTTTCGCTAACCTTCACTAAAAATTTCGTCTGCGGCGTTATTGTTGAGATTGAATGGTCAAGCTTAGTTTTCATCCCCCCCTCCCCAAAGTCAAATACTGTATCCCCCCCAAATGAAAACTTATGTACGCCACTGGCGCAACTTGAATATGGAAGTGTAGCTGAATGGGTTATGTGTATTTATTTATTCATAAAGGTAAATAAAAAGCACAAGGCCAAATTGTAAAGATGTAGTTTTTGAGTGTTTTTATTTTTCTCTCTTTTACGCCATCTCGTGTCTGAAACTTGAACTAACGATATATAACGTTGGTGCATGTAACCAAAGTCTATCATACTAAGTTTGTATCACATGTCTTTAAATATTTACTAACTGTATTTTTTGAATACTTGTGTAAAGATAGAAAAATACGTACATAGATAGAAGTTAGTAATGATGATAATCAATTTCAAAAACAAATTTTATTTACATAGGTAGTTTATGCAAAAAATATATTTCTTCTTATCTTTATGATATAAAAACTCTAAAAACCACCCATTAAGTATAAAAAATTTGATTAATCAATTAAAACGTGTTTATGATAACACATTACTACAATTTTCAACTGTCGCCTAAAGCAAATATGTGTACAAAATTTTAAGGCGCTGCGCGCTGGGACATTGTGACATTATAGAAATTCTAAGAGGAAAATATAGACGCAAAAAACGACAGACAAGATTAAATGAAAGTCTGGAAAAAAGATCTCTATTTCTAGAACGTTTTTTGAAAATATTCGAAAAACACGTTCTATTATTCAATGCATAGAGATGTGAATATTTCAGATGAAAATTCCGCGCGAACACAATGTCTGAAATTGTTGCCAGAAGTGAAAAAAAAATAACTTCTTCTGGTTATAATTTATTTTTACGGCAAGCGGAATAAGTAAATGTAAATTGAATGTCTCTTTCTCTAATATATTATTTGGTACGATATTATACCCATTCCTCTTCCGTAATTTCTTTACGGAAATAAACTGTAAGATTAGATACATATCACATACGATACGATGTTACAAGTTGGAATTTGAGGGAAATAATATAATAAGTAGTGGAAGTAACGAACAATTTGACGTCGTAAATAGAGATGTGACCTTTTGCAATTTTTAATATAATAACAGTTGGCCTGCAAGATGGTTTTTGATGGGGGCGCTAGTTGTAGCTTTTTAGCAACCACAGTGGCAACACGTTCAGGAATTTCAATAGATGTGTCATCGTTGCCATCAAACAAAAATGTAATTCCAATTTAATCCGAGACCACCTCTTTTTTGACGCGAGGGTAAAATTTCTCAATAATCCGAACAAGTAATCTAAAATACTTTTTAAGAAGAACGCTTGTTTCTCTCCATATAAATTTTTAATTAATTCGAATTTACGAATATGTTGTTCCATATTCAAATATAAGGTAACCAATCAAAATTTAGCAGACGATATACACCTATTACATGATTGGTCCTTTGCATTAGAACAAAATAACTTCAGTAGGTAATTCGGACCAAGGAGATTTTTTTCCGACTGCAAGATTGGCTCAGTTGGTTCATGGTTGGAGCGGCGGTTTGATGCTCCCGAAAAGGGAGTACCGGAGTCCATTATTCTGCACTTCGCCATACAGGATTTTAGCCAAGTGCAAAGTCTACAAGAAAGTATTTGGGTTTGGTATACCTTTAAAAAAATTGGCCCATCCTGTAGATATTATATCTAAATAGTTAACACCTTACAATTCACTGCTACTTTTTTTATAATGTAAAAACAGTGCGATAAAAATAGCAGTGATCGTATTTTCTGCGACAGATATAAACAGTAAAAATAACACAGCCATTTAAAGTTTTTATAAGACGTTCTATTATTATTTTATTGCAATGCCATACCTAATATAAAAGTTACAATATTTTTGTGGTTATGATTATGACAGCCATTACTATGTAATGTCAAATATCACATTGTATTAAAATTACATTAGAATAATCTTATTCCCCTTTTTATGCTTTTTGGTCCTTCGAGCCGGATAAACACAGCTTAAGAAGCCATCGTACGTGAATATGCGGAAAACTGGCGCTCGGAAAAAGTAAAATTACTCAGCTAATACTAAAGATATCATCCTAAAACTTCAAATATGGATAATTGAGAATATTTTTTACTGACTCTAGCCGCCGCCACCTTGACATTTCTCTCTTTTTCTAGCATGATGTAGGATTAATACATAAAACGTTATAGCCGAGGTTGCCGTCACCGTCGCTAAGGAAATGTATGGAATAACAGTCCCAACAACGAGTATGACGAACCACGTATTGTATTCTGCTAGGAGATTTGACAGGAGTGGTGGTCCTATTCGATCATTATGCTATGTTGCCAACTGTTACAGCACGGCTAGAGTACCTACTCTAGGAGGCGGTGGCTTTACGTAAAAATCGTTCCAAATTTCAACTTTTTCAAATTTTGTATGAGAGTGTAAGCGCTAAATAAGAATAACGTATGTGGCA
The DNA here is from genome assembly GCA_963576895.1 of Ceraclea dissimilis. Lineage (NCBI taxonomy): Eukaryota > Metazoa > Arthropoda > Insecta > Trichoptera > Leptoceridae > Ceraclea > Ceraclea dissimilis. The sequence continues at coordinate 16,970,977 of OY756370.1, forward strand.
AAATTTTGGCAAAGCTAAGAAAAAGTTACTTCCTGTGAAATCAAATAAAATATTAAAGTAGGAAACTACGTAACTTAAGTGATGACGTATGCTTCCTTCGGGAAATTTTCTGGAAAGGTTTTCTTCACAAACTTCTCTGGTATAAAACCCCATCAATAATAATATCTCTCCATTAGTATAATACGTACATATGTGAAGGTGATAGCATCTCTAATATACCTTTTTACCTTCAATTTAAAACACTCCCCCGCCGCGCCGCATTTAATATCCGGCTAACTTCACGGCGCCAACAGTAGTTTACATTTCCTTCCACCGGGTGGCGCCACTACCACCATTTCCCGCTAATATTCCACACAACATAACCTCACCTGACGTAGGCTGTGTTATCTACGTACATTATTATGTAAATTGTATTATACTATTCAATGACATGACACGAATTTAACTGACAAGTCCCAGCGAATCACATTTCATTAGTATTTTCAATAATGACAAGTCAGCTAGTGCTGTATTTGTAAAATAAAAAATTCACAGTTAAAAAGTTTTATCGATTTATTCTTACGAGCACAAACAGTTACACACCACTTAATAGCAATCAAATTGTTACATAAAATTAAACTAGCCAAGTCCCAACAATATCGCTAAACTAATATGACAAACATACAAAATAGCAACTGTTGCGGCCCCTTTATTTTTTTTCGAGCTTATTTTGTTATTAAAAAGCAATGAAGGGTATTTTTAAAACACCAGAAACTTTTGACAAGAATGACATGTCAAGGCTAAAATACCTGTGAGCTTACTAAATTACTAAAAAAAAAAACGCATTCTTATTTTCTGTGGGCGCCCTTGCCACACCATCAACCGCGAACCGAGCGAAAAATTACCGTTTTCAGCACTTCTTTGACAAAAAAACTTTATTGTCAAAAGGTAGGGCCCCAATTGTGCCCATAATAGTTCTCCATTAAATATTGCTCCGTCTATAATATTGTGTATAAAAGAATAAACAAATAAAAACAAATGTTTTGGACCCCTGATTGTCCTAAAATTACACCAAAATTACTATTGCCCCCTTGTCACTTATTGCTCAATCTTGCAGTTTATCTGACCTCTGGCGAGTGTTCGACGTACTAACCAAACTGTCGTCAGCTGTGCATTTTATTAATGAGTCATACATTGACTGTAATACCTCCTTGCATAGTATATGTACTTTATTATTTGATAGCTGGTGATGCTATATGTACCTTAGTTTAAATTGACCCTCCGTTTTTATAATAAGACTTGGTTCGTTAAGTGGATGACACTGTTAAAAAGACGGTTAAGTTAATTTAACATTGTAGCCTCGACCTCTCGGCTCTAGTAACAACACTAACAACATAAGATTGAACGTTACAGAGTTAATTAGATACATTCTACAAGCATTACTCTACTTGTGTACTTTATGTAGATTACATCTAGGTAATCTAGGTGAAAAAACAATGTACCGTGTAATAAAAATAACGAGAAAAAAGTTGTGCTTGAAAAAACATTGAGAGAATGATAATGAATGAAGTAATCAGTGAGATTTGAGAAGGCAAAGGTTTTTGGTGCTGACTTTAGAGACTCCGATACGCGTTCCGATAAAAACACCCTGAAGTGGTGTAGTTGTGTAAATAACAAAACTATAAGGTTCCATCTTTATACAAAAATATTTTTTTTAATTGGGCAGTCCACCCTAACTGGATGTTTTGTGCCAGTATACATCTAAAAGTTACATGTAGGTTAGAGTTACGAGTGTTTGAAACTTCGATTTTATTTTTTACTTCAGTCATTTTGTACTTGAAAGTAGGCAAAATTTATAATTTTTTGAAACCTACGCAAGGATGATACTTTGGGATAGGGTGTTTAAAAATGTCACGTAAATCATATTGTGTATGGTAATTTCTTTATAAACTTTATTTTCGACTAGTTGTACCTTGCGCGCCTACGCGTTACGCCTCAAAAATAAATCTATGAATCCGTGAAAATGTTTATGAAATACACTTATTTGTTTAACAGGCTCGTGCGCCACCTATGTACAGGCGTGTGTACAACCACCCAACCAATGTTTTATCTAAATCGGATGGGTGGTGTGGAAACGCATAGAGAAAAACATATATTTGAGAAACACTCTTATAATATTCGCTAGAAATAACAATAAACTTAATTAATATGTAAGTTGTGAGATAAAATGTTCTTTGTTTAGTAAGTGCAGCAACATTGCAGTATGTGAATATTTAATTAAGATGAAATGCGATGCAAGGTGCTGCCCGGCCCGGGATGTGGAAGTAGCGGATAATTTAATTTACTAATAGAGGGACAGACAGACACACTACAGTACAACGTACTACACTTAACTAATTACATCATAGATTTATATAACGTTACTTTGTCTGCTTCTCGAGTTTTATCTCTGTTCTCGACGATACGAGAAATCTCGAGAAACAAAAGAGTATCAAGAATGCAGTATTCTTACAACAGTGTAGAAGAACACTGTCGGGCTTACGACCGACCTCGGCTGGCTTAAGTGACTCGAGAAACATTCGCCATTTCAGTTCACCCCGGCTGGGATTCGAGCCCGCATAGTAGGGATCTTAATTCCTTAATTCTTCTATCTATCTATCTATCTATACCCTCACGCCACATCCCTTGCAGGGTAGGCAGAGAGGACAGAGCGCCAGACAGCCCTATCCTTACACACACTCCTAGCTTCCGTCACATTCATGCAATTAGTCATACACGCTCTCCGATTCCTTTTACTCAAAACGCGTCCATCCTTGAGGATCTGGTCGACATGATCGGACCAGGTCAGTCTCGGACGGCCGCGCTTTCTCACCCCTCTTCGCTCATTCAGATATATCTTTTTTGTCATCCTGTCAACATTCATTCTCTCAACATGCCCAAACCATCTTAGTTTGTTTACTTTCATTCTTGTCACTACACCAGTCTTGCAGTCACTCATTTCCCTAATAACCTCATTCCTTATCTTATCTCTCAGCGTTTTCCCGCACATTCTTCTTAATGACCTCATTTCTACTGTATTCAACCCTGATTCATCCTTCTTCATCCACGTCCACGTCTCACTAGCATACATCAGGGTCGGCACCAAGACAGCATTGTGCACTAGCACTTTTGCTTTCATAGACACATTGCTACTACTAACAATCGGACCGAGCGCACCATTCGTCCTAGTACCGGCCAGCTTCCTTCTTTCAATGTCTCCATCACAGCGTCCATCTCTAGTAAACAAACTTCCCAGATATACATACTCATTCACTTGCTCCAGACAGTCATTACCAACCTTTATCACACAATTTGTCCTTATTTCCTCTCTTTCGAACACTAATACTTTCGTTTTATTTACATTCATTTTCATACCATTCATATCGCAGCTTTCGTATACACAGGATACTATCCGTTGTAACTCACATTCATCATCAGCCATCAACACTAAATCATCTGCAAACATTAACGCACATACTTTCACTCCATTTAGGTCCACACCAACATTCAGCTCATTCAGAGGACGCATGCAGTAGTCGAAGAACAGGTTGAACAACCAAGGCGACATGACGCAACCCTGTTTAACCCCTTTTGTGAGAGTGAACCACTGCGACAACGCAGCATTCACCCTGACACAAGCAGAGCTCTCCGCATATAGAGACGCGATTGCGCCAATCAGTCGGTCGCTCACCCCATATTCCGACAGTACACGCCACAGTCTTTCTCGTTCCACACGATCGTATGCCTTCTCCAGATCCACGAACGCGCAGAAGAGCCTCTGATGTTTAGCCAGAAGCTTCTCCATGACCATCCGTAGGGAGAAGATCTGATCGGTGCACCCCCTGCCACTCATGAAAGCACCCTGCACATCCCATATTTTACTTTCAGTCACTTTTCTTACTCTTTCAATCAATACCTTTCCATACAGTTTGCCCACAGAGCTCAGCAAACTGATAGCCCGATAACTGCCGCATTCCAACCTTGAGCCTTTCCCCTTGTACAAAGGGCAGATGACTGCCCTCCTCCAATCCTCAGGAGTGCAGCCACTCTCCCAGCACAAGTTGAAAAGCCTCAGGCACCACTCGAGAATCTTCGGGCCACCTTGCTTGATGAACTCTATGGCCACACAGTCATGTCCCGCAGCTTTACCATTCTTTGCTTTTTTCAATGCAAGCACAACTTCATCCATACGTATTTCCTCGTCCTCAGCAATATTTACATTCATACTATCTGCTACATTCGTCTGGCTCGTATTAGTACCACTTTCATACAATTCTTCGAAGTATTCTTTCCATCGTTCAACAACTTCCTCTCCATTCGTCACTAACTCACCATTCTTATCTTTGATGCAATTCATACTGTTTTTCTCACTTCCAGATCTCTTTCTTTTTACTTCCTTCCAGAATATTTTCAAATTCTCCTCGGCGTTCCTCGATAGTTTCATACATTCCTCTTCCTCAAGTTTTCTCTTTTTCTGGCGAACCATTTCTTTCACTTCTTTCCTACACGCTTTATATATATTCTTCTTTCTTTCTTTCTCACCTCCATCACCTGTTTTCGCGCTAAGCACATCATTCCACGCTTTCTTTTTCCTCAATACAGCATCCTTCACCTCATCATCCCACCACGCATCACCTTTTTTCCTTCCTACCAACGCTTCTCCACATACTTCTCTTGCACTCTTTACTAGCACCTCCTTCATAACATTCCATAGTTCACTCGTCGAGCGTTCCTCATCATCATGTACTTCTAGCCTTTCGTTAGTTAGTCTTTCATATTCATCCCTAACATTCGTCTCTTTCAGTTTTTCGACCCTGATTCTCCGGACAGGCTCCAACTTCCGAGCCCTTGAGCGCCAACCGGAGAACAGATCAATCCTTGTTATCACAAGGAAGTGATCCGTCCACAGTCCGGCGCCCCGAAATGCCCGGGTGTCCTTTGTCGCCTTCCGGAGTTCAGAGTCCACACATACAAAATCAATCATCGACCTTTCAATACGATCAACTCTCTCTCTTTGCCAAGTGTACTGGTGGATCTCCTTGTGTGCGAAGAATGTGTTCGCCACAAAGAGATCCAACTCCAAACATACTTCTAACACTCTTTTTCCGTTATCATTCACCCTATCATCGCCATGCAATCCCAACACTCTCTCAAAGTTCTTCCTTCTGACACCGACCCAACCATTCAGATCACCTGCCAATATTACTTTTTCATTCGCTCTTCTTTTATCCGCTGTCTCCCGCACTAAGTTCCAAAACTCATCCTTTTCGTCATCCAAGGCATCATTCCCTGGACCGTAACCTATAATAAGGAACAGCCTGGTCATGCCTACCTTGAAACGAATCCAGATGAGTCTCGGTCCTACCAGTCCATACCCATTACGCTTCACCATACATTCAGTCATTCTTTTTGATAATATAGCACCCACTCCCTGACGTCCATGTTCATTTTCAGGCACTCCAGACCACATCTCTGCCATTCCATTTACCACATCACAATCTCTATCCTTTCTTTTCGTCTCACATAAGCACAATATATCTAAGTTTCTCTCATGCAAAACATCACGCAATTCATTCATCTTACCTTCCATATCTCCTCTTATATTCCACACACCAATCCGGCATTCTGCCCTCCTCTTTGCCCTCCTTAATTCTTCTACACTGTTCTTTTGTAGGAACACTGCATTGTATATACTACGGAATGTAAACAAAATCCAACGCTTTGCAAGAATGATTTGTAAACCAAAAAAATTCAAGTATCGAGAATCTTATTTTTGTATGTTTTATATTGAAGAACCTACCTATTCGTAGTGAAACCATGGCGTAAACCATTCGTATTTAAGTAGTTACCAAATATTATTTTTCCTATTTGAGATCTTCTTTGGAGTTCATTCTCGACTTAACGATAAACAAAATCTCGATTAGATGAGAACGAATTACGATTTTTTTTCTAGTTTATGTACTTGTCTGAAGTATGATTCAACCTCCTTTTTTCTTTGGTTCAGCCTCCAGGAAACGATAAACAAAATCTCGATAAGATGAGAACAAATTCGCGAATGACAAATTGCTTCTCGAGTTTGTCTTATTTGCTCGAAGTATAAGTGAAATATTTGTTAATAAAATAATATATATTGTTATAACTTATATAATACTGGTGTATAAAGATTATAATAATTGAGATTAATGTAAGGTACATTACATTATATACGAGATACAGGATGAGTCTAACATCCTCCTCAGACATTTACTTGCAGTCAAGTTTCCTTTTAATTTAGTAAGATGTATAAATTAAAAGCTAACGACACTTATTTATAATGCTTAGTTTACATTTTTCAAGTTTCTCCACATTAATCATTTCACCGTTTAAAATGGCAAACAGCCCTAAGAATACGATCAGAAAACAGGGGTGTCGACTATAGAATTATTTGTCAGATATCTTCGTTGCATTGTATGTAATTTGTAGTGCTTCTGTGGACATTAAAGTTTTAGGATTTTATTAAACAAATGCTATCTTATTGATTGTCAACTGAAGCAAATGCTATCTGATGGATTGTCAACTGAAACAAACGGTATCCTATTGATTGTCAACAGAAACAAATGGTATATCATTGATTGTCAACTGAAACAAATGCTATATATTATTGATTGTCAACTGAAAGAAATGCTATCTTATTAATTGTCAACTGACACATATGCTATCTTATTGATTGTCAACCGAAACGAATGCTATATTATTGATTGTCAAATGAAACAAATGCTGTTTTATTGATTGTCAACTGTTGTTCTTTTTGTGTTCCAAACTACTTTTTAAATTCGTCTTTGAGTATTTTGAACAGGATGGTCCGGCTCAAAGGACCAAAACAAATGCGTCCATGCATTTTTTTTTTTCGTATAAAAGATTACAGCTGCTAAGTAGTTCAACAAAATAACATAAAGGTGTAAATAAATGTATAACTTCCCCTTCAAAATACAAAATTACCTGTGACAAATGTATAAAATGTTGACAAAACTATTCACTGTGCAAATTCGAATTAGGAATCTATAGACAAAATACAACAGAAGTGCTAAGTAAACCGAAAGTAAGTACCCGTGACAAATTACAATAAAACATAATAATTCTTCAATGTGTCGGTACTTGATTGTGAGAATTGCTCAGAAATAGAAACGTTACATTTTGAATTTGGAAACGTTTGAATTAAAATTTTATGCGTCAAATAGTTTAAGGTTAGGTTAGTTTTTTTTTGTATTAGGTCCAATTCTCTAACTAATTATGTGCGTACCTACTAACTAAAATAAGACCTTCTTTTCCCAATTATTTCCTGTTCTATTTTTGTACATAAATACCCTCACATTGGGCACTGCTTTTTAAAACTTTTCTACCATACAACGAGTAAGCAGCTTGCCTAAATTAAAAACCACAGGTACACCACTGTGTGATTTTTTATTTTTGGGGTTTGTTCAAGATTTTTCTTATGACATTTTTTCAGGGATATGTTTATAGTCACTTAAGTGTGGATATAAATTCAATAAAGTCAGTTTAAAATTTACCTACCTTAAAATGTACAAGATAAGTAGGTACTTACCGTAAATAAATAATGATGTATGTATAATAAAAGGTAATATTTTTTAATACTGGTAACATTGTAATACTGGCAATACCAGTAGCAATAAATAATCGATTTGTCTGTGCGTTCGATATTCGAAATTCAATTCAAATGTTAACAACCATAGAGGTACACAATGCAATAGATGAAGGGTAGATGATGAGCTCCTGACTTAAGGTCCTATATGCTGTCATCCGGTTTCGGCGCCCTGAATTGTTCTCAGCCAATACTGAGACAATCGTCTTGAAACTAAAGACAGTGATAGATGAGAGTATGGACTACAGATTGGCTATTTTAAAATAACAATATTTGAAAATTCCTTGAATAAAAAAAATCCTTAAGTACTCCTAAAATTTACGGGATCTGAAGATTTTCCATTCAGGTTTTCAGATATAATTTAGCCAAAATACTGGTAATTATAATCTTGACAAATCGGCTGTTTTAGATTTTTAAATTTCTCCCCAGGTTTATTTTAAAAAGGTATAATTCACTTTGTCGCTTACGTTATTCTTATTTCGCGCTAACATTCTCATACAAAATTTGAAAAAGTTGAAGCGAAAATAGAACGATTTTTGCTCAGTGCATATAAACCCTTAATAACCATAGAGGTACACAATGCGATAGATGGAGGGTCGATGGTGACAATGGAGCTCCTGACTTAAATAAATACTTACGTGCATGAGATAATATAATTTATTTTACTCTTTTTCAATGGAATGCTGGGTGTTTGAATTGTCGTTAATGGGATTAAAATGTTTTATTGAATTCTTTTATCTTCAATAAAAATGTATACAAAAGACGTAACAACATTCCCTGTGGAATACCCGTGTTTGTTGTAGAATAGCCCCCACTTTTTATGTTTTTTTGGAGATGTACTATTCAAACTTACTATAAAAAAAATACTTCGAGATACCTCCTCAAATACATAAACAAATAAATCTTTACCAGCAAAAAAAAAAGATTAACAAAAACAAATTAATTGTAGTGCGCCAAAAAGCGATACACCAATAGGCATTTTTTCGATCAATAATTACGGCAAATTGATGGAGAAATTATTGGAGCAGTTTCAAACATTCAAATCAGCAATATTTAAAGCAAGACAACGATATTGGGTGCAAACGAGAAAGAGAATTGACTAAAATTTTCAAGCCGATTGGATATAAGATTAATTATTTCGACAATCGTTGCTCGTGTAAGCGAACCTTTATATTCTCTTCGATTTGACCGTGACGTCATAGTTGGGTCGGGAGTCTGAAATAAGAATAATTCCAAATTTTGCGTAAACATATTTTAATACAATTTTGTGGATGTGGGGGGAGCTTCATCCCTTATTCCGCTCTAGGTTTGCCACTGAATAAGGAAATACGTAATTTATAGATACCCGTATTAAATCATAAAATTTTTACTTATTATTACTTCAGACTTCAACACTCATAAAACGGCAGCATTTTTAATTTAGTTTCAAACTTTATAATTCTAATTTATTTCGCTGTTAAGCAAACAAAAAAAGTAAATTACATTCCATCCGGACCTACAAGTATTTTGTTGTTCTTTTTTTGAATATTAGAATATCATATTCCCGCGGGCGTTTATCTCATAAAATTTATGAGTTTATTTTCAAAAAGTTTTCGCAGTATATAATATCTATGGATAAGTAGGGAAAGATATACAAAAGTCTGTAATACACACACATGAAGTTGGGTTCTAGTCAAATGCTTTGCCGCCTTTGTCGCCTTTTTTATTCTACCTTGAATTTTTTAATCCCCACAGAGAAAACTATGTATCGTCGTTGGTTCTACGAAATCACTTGTGTCAATTTTTTTCTAATATTGTATGATTTTCTTGCTAAAATACTCGTATCGTCGAGCTGCCTCGATGAAACCTCTTTTGTGATTATTTGTGTATACAAAATGCTATAAAAATTAAATAACTTATGTGACACACTCCTAATATTAGATTCACGAAAACTACTATTTGTTAGGATAGTTAACCTAGTATGATTACTTTTGACGGATAGCGTAAGAGGTAATAATCACAACCTCGTATTACTGGCATGTGAAAACACTTATGTGTCCGTTTTAACATATAATTTGAACAAAAATTAAAAAAAAAAATGAAAATAAAATATTGGTTGGTGGTTCAAATAGATTTAATGACACATTTTGACATTTTACACACATTCAATAATGAATTTCTTTATCTGTGGTCTCTAAAAAGTATTGTTTTTATTCTCCTGTAATATTTCTATAATGCACATAAGAGGTTTCATGGAACTGACGATAGTATGTAGTTATGTATAGTTTGCCAGAATCTAAAAAAAATCACTTTTCGTTAAAAAAAACGATAATTTTTATCGACAATGAAAACAGAATTTGTTCATGTTTTTCGGATATTTTTGATCTCACAACATCTTCAAGATAAAATCGAAGTTCGTCGATTAGCAAAGATATTTTAAAACCATTATGTCATCCTCCTATATAGGTACGTAATTATTTATGAAATTGTGCACTGAAAGAATAAATAAATAAATATAAACCCTGAATAAAAGTTTATAATCAACACCGGGATACAAAGTTTGAAAATTCCATACAACTTTTTCACATTCACCTTGGTAAAATTTCCAATAAATTAGTTTTAAAACTAATACCTGCTGGAATATTTCACAATGTTGTAGTTTAATCCGTGGGATTTTTGGAATTACAATTCCACTAAATTTATATTCCTAGTTCATATCGATCAGTGGCGTAGCGTGGGTTTCTGCTCCCGGGGCGTAAGTAAAATCCGCCGCCCCCCTTATTTTGGCGCACGAAATTTCTCGGAAATTTGCAGGATTTATAAAAAACTTCTAGGGACAACTAAAATTTTGATATTGGCACGGCATAAAAAGAGAAAAAATAGTGCCGCAGGTAAAACATTTTCGAGTTTGTTAGAGTGGGACAACCAAAAAGTAGATATTGATATCCTACAAAAAGAGAAGAATGGCGCCATGGCGAAAATTTTGGAGTTTCGAAGGAAACAAACGTGGTTTTATGGATTTTAGAAATTATTCCCAAAAAAATCCGCCCCCTAAAATGGCCCCCCCCCGACGCTACGCTACTTGTACCGATGGTGAACTTTTAAATCTATATTATTAAATATTATTAAATAAAGTTGGTTGCTAAAATGTCGCATCCACTCCTCGACAGATGGCGTTAGGATCGGAAAATTGGTTGTGAAACAATTATGAGCTGTAGCATAGATACACGCAACTTCCAAAAATTACACTTTGACAGGAGGACGTGGTGAAATGGGTGAACGTAGCGTTGGGCATAAAGTGAACTCTTAAGCCAGCCGATGCCTAATCGTAAGCATCGGAACACCCGTCCTGCCTCCTTTCCAAGGGAGTTCACATAAAGCTACGTTATGTGAATGTGGGTGGATACCTCTCGGTTCTATTGAGGAAAAAAACTGCGAAGGGTTTTGACTGTCGCATCGACGGGACGGGAGACTCATTCTAAGTCATATTAGTTTGGATTGGATATTAAATATACCCCTAGTTTCGCCGAGCAAAGCGGAAACAGCCGCTAGTCACGGAAGTAAATTGATTAAAATTCATTCTCGGTTATTCCCTGTCGAGTTTTCAGTAAAATTATTACACAGGATTCATTCATTCATTCAGAATGCAATATGCATTCGTGTTCATTCGATTGCTACGTATAGAATTTAATTTGTACCATGTAACGTGTTACGTAGTCAATTCCGTCATTCAAGGCATATCTATAAATGTTGAAGTCTATGGAACTGTATTTTGATTTCGAATTCATGTTCTTTTTTTAAATTGTTCCGCCATCATTGACTCCGAAACGTGTCAAACTGTAACTTAAGCCCCATTCACATCATGAAATTTTCTGTACACAATAAAAACTTTTTTTATATACATATATAAATGAATCTGTACTTATCGAAATAAACCCAAATACATCTTTGTACACTTCACAGTAAGCTTGAAATGCTTGTGTCGTGAAGCGAAGTAGGTCACTTCAGACAATTCAATAAATTACACGGTGAATCTACGCCGGTATTAGGTTCTAACTGACAAGGTTGGTTGGCAGATATTGTCAATGCCAATAAACCCGCCATTTATGCAATGTATGTCATTATTTCAATAAAGCATTTTTTATTATTAATTTTCGAGCAAAATGTAAAAAATATGAAAAATTGCGGATAATTTCAACTTTGTTATTCTGTAATATGAAATTTATCAAATTACAGTTTAATTTTAACGAAAAATTCCAAAAGTGGGAAATTTTAATTTTAAACATTTTGGAATGGATTATGTAGGTAGGTACTCAATCAAAATTAAATTAACCGAAAAACAAAATGCAAATTTCAGTTGTTGGTTATTGTTTAAAATAAAACATTTTTCATTTTGTCCGATAAATAATTAAATACTTTCAAATTATGAATCAACTTATATAATTCTCGTCAAAACCGGGTATGTATGTGACGCAAGATCGGGGCAACTTTTTTTTAAACCTATCTGGATTATTTGAAAAAAAAAAACAAATACATCTTTGTACACTTCACATAAAGTTAATTATGAAAGTTATTCGAATATATAAGGAATTTAAAACATTTCACGTTCGCAGTACCTTCAGTAAAAATCACATTTACACATTGATCTTACGAGCCTACAAAAATGTTTCGAGTTTTTATCGATTGATGTCGACATGTTTAAATCGATATGTTTAAATTTGTACATTTTGTTGGTTATCTCAACAGAGCAAAGGATGCACTTTCCGTCAGGCTTATGACTGATCGTCGGCTGGTTTAATGTGATCACTTTACACTTAAGTAAAATTCACTGATTACATGTAGAAAATCGGATGTTCTCACAAAACATGAATTGTGATTTTCAAAATGAAAAATTATGTTACCATAAGAATTTACGTACAATAACGTGTAAGGATAGGGAAGTCTGAATCTGTCAATTTTGACATTTGGCCGCATGAAACATTCGAATCTCTGCTTCTAGGTTTTCTGTAGGAAAATAATTATCGTAAGCGATATTAAAAAATACGCTTGTTTATAAAGTAGTAGAAAATGACGTAATTATCGCATACGACAAATCTCTACTGATTCAAAAATAGGGTTTATTACACATGGAACAGATACAGTCACAAAAACAAACATTGACAGGTACATTAGTACGAGAATATCCATACACAAAACCAATAACAAGGGTTCCTGTTCTCTTTGCTTTCCCCGCAAACGCGTAATTTTTGTCAGGTTACAGCTAGTAATTAAATAAATTCATACTTTGAAATTATGTATTCAAAATGTTTTGTTTATTTTCTCTCATAACACAACGGATGGACGCGTTTTTATACAAAAACATTGTTAATAATTATTATTTTGTTAATTTTGTATGTCTATAAATATTTGTAATTTGTAATGCGTATTTATCTGCTAGGGTTGTGTTTCGATGTTTTATATAACGCTAGGAGCACAACTGTGACGTCACGCGTCATTTCCCGCAGCTTTAAGGTTCAAAATCGCATGAACAATGGCATGATAAAATGTTTAAAATAGCGTTTTTTTTTTTTACTTTTTATAGTTTAATTCGCTTCAATCAAAAAACTTTTACGGTCATTCACTAGATTTTAATGCATATTATCTATACAAATTCACTGTGACTTTCAGAAAAAAAAATGTTGTCTTTCGAAAATAAATTCGGAGGTGTTTTTCACATTTATTTGTGAGAAGTCTATACAAAATATAAAAAATCATTAACGGTCATTCCCTAGATAAAAGTTCAATGTATCTACTGTATTTTTCCAAAGCATATTTAGTAACAGTTGTCGATATCTAAAAGGTCTCCCGTTTTTAGAAATTTTATAAATGTCAATATGCATACTCCTAATTAGGGTTGCCACCTTTGTAAGAGCGTAGGCCCGGAGATTTGTAATAATAGTTGACCTTTTTTTTTTTTTTTTTGGTCCACACCATAATTAATTACAAACCCGGAGATTTTGTATGCTGACCCGGAGCCCCGGTTTTTCGATGGGGGGGACCGGGACCCCGGGGTTATTTTAAATTTATTTAACTATTTAGTCATGACAAAAATTTCCCACCCGGAGATACACTATGCTAACCCGGAGCCCGGAGAACGCCACTCAAACCCGTAGACTCCGGGTCAAACCCGGAGAGGTGGCAACCCTACTCCTAATACCTATTATTTTTGTTAATTTTGTACGTCTATTAATATTTTAATGGCATATTTATCAGCTAGGGTTGCGTTGATTTATTTAAATAATAATAATAAATATATATTCATGAAATGTTTACAAATTGTCCTGTAAATTGTCTGTTAGACAGTTGATAGGTATAATGAAATAATCGTACAAATACAGCATCATTTATTGAACGACAGCACCAAAGTATATTTAGAGAGGTATGATCACCGTATTACTAATAATATTTCATTCGTTTAGGAGGCCATTGTGATGGCCAAAATAGTTTCACAGTGAACTAACCCAGTTTAGAACAGATTAGTTCGTTAAAAGGATCAAATGAATTTTCCATTTTCCAATGAATTGATCCAAGAACGACAAACCACAGGACGGTAGTACCTGGACCAGGTGTACGAGGACATGAACTGCGCCACATATGTCGAGCTGAAGAGAGCTGCGGGAGACAGAGAAGAGTGGAGAACAAGATGTAGGAAATTGCTGCAAACCAATTCGGGTTGACTGTAAGATATTTCTTTTGCAATAAGTCCGCCTTTTGGCACACTGTATTATCTTGTTTTGTTTTTGTTGTTACATATATTTACTGGCCAATAAAGTTTTATTTATTATTAATCCGCAGGCGCAGGATTGAAACTATAGAAGAAGATTACAACGTAATACTCTATTTTAAATGGATTGGCCAATTTTCCCATATTTAGAATAAAAAAAAAATGGTGTTCAAGAACCCATGGCAACGCTGCAAATAACCGAACCTTTTTTGATCATTGTTGACTATGTAGAAATCTAACCTCACAAAACCTTGGCATCATACTGACGTTTTCAAAATTCAAATTCAGAATAGAACATTTTCAATTACGGTGTGTGTCGTGTGAAGTATTTTGACATTTGACGTTGTTTTATACACATTTTTGTGATGTTTATTAACTGAATTAAGTTTTATACATATCATAATTGTATAACACCAACATTCAACAATAATTAATAATCAAAGTGCTCGACATTTTGTACAACAAACCATAGATTTGAGTTTGACATGACGTAACAAAGTCCATAGATCATATTAGCGGAAATCGGACGACATAGATTTATTAGAAAATACACCCCCTTTTATCCAAAATAATTGAACCATTTAGCGCGTCATTTGTTATTTACAATAATATTCCGAAATATACTTATCGAAATATTAAATCGTAAAATAATTATAATAATAAAAACACAATAGAAGGGACGCCATCTTTTGTGTGACGTCACTATCCCTCCTATATTTTTGTTTCCAAATATGAATCGTGTGCATTTGGCGGTGAAATTCAGTTATACATAGTTAAGTACCCCCCGCTAGTCGTTGACATGCATTTATTCTATGCATCTATTTCATTTCGTGAGCGGAAAAAACCCACAAGAATATTGCTCAACATGAATAAATCCCAAAAAGACAAATGCCCTTCAGAAATATCCTCAACGGATAAAAGCCCTAACTTTCTAGTTGAATCCCAAAAAAGACAAAAGGGGGGTTAACTGAAAGAAATCTCAGTTCTGCGATAAGTTCGCCCTAGTGAACAGCGATTTATAATCTGTACTATGTCCATTTTTTTATATTTATATGTATTTGTTGTTCACTTAAAGATTAAATAAATAAAAAAAATAAAAAGCCCTTTAGATATATGCTCAAGGGACAAAAGCTCAAATCTAATTGGATTTTGTAAATAATATTAATTGTATCTATTATCATACGACTTCTTTCAGTGTGTTAGAAACTAGCATAGATTAGAAAATAAATAAATAAATAAGGGGATCTAAAATGGGATAAACAATAAAAAAGTCAACATTTTATAAATAATTCATCTACTGGAATTCAACTCTAGAAAGTTTGGGCTTTTATCCGTTGAGGATATTTTTTATTTTATTTTTTTACATTATTAAAACAATCACAATTTTGCCACCTAACTAGGCAAAGCCCGTATTAAGGTGGCTCATTTCTCAGTATTTCGTATTTCACTTAAGTATATTATTTTCTAAATCTACATATTGTGTAACATCAATATTTCATTTCCATTAAGTATTTTTTTTATTTTTGGGATTTTCTGGTCTTTTTTAGGATTTATTCATGTTGAGCAATATTCTTGTGGGTTTTTCTCCGGGAACCATTTTATTTTTCAATACGCCATAATATGTTATTATTTTATTTATATTTTGTTATACAAAATAAACAGTAAGGACCCCTGGATAGATTATTATTATTTTACACGCACCAAAGGACACCTTTACATTTTTTTTCTAATCGCCTGATCAGGTTTTTATTTAAATAATGAAAAAATAACAACGACATAGAGAACATTATTTCTCACTCTATGATACAATGTTGTCTATGATTTATCATGCTTTAATATTCCATATTTGAAATTTAGGGTAAATATTATTTTAAATTTAGAATACAATTTTTCTTTATTTTTTCCGTGTTCCGATCGCAGCAAATACGGATTAACTAGAATTGGTGAAAGTTAATCAAACGTAATGTGATCTCTTGAACCAGCTGAAAATCAGTTATTCAAGCTCGATGTTAAGTTCTTTCTTTGCACTATATCTTTTTAGTTTTAAGATTAACACGTGAGATTTTCTCTGGTATGTTTTGTCCTACTTAAGGGCTTGGCACCAAGAATGACTTTTCCCACGGCATTAAGGTTCAAAATCGCGTGACAATCGCATGATAAAATGGTAAAAATAGCGTTTTTTCTTTTTTTTTTTTTTTTAAAAAACTTTTAGGGTTATTCCCTAGATTTTAATGCATATTATCAGTACAAAAAAAATTTACTCCGGGACTTTCGGAAAACGAGTTTCCGTCTTTCGGAAAAAAGATCGGAGGTGTTTTTTAATTTATTTTTTTGAGAAACCTAAACAAGATATAAAAATCTTTTACGGTTATTCCCTAGATAAATGTTCAATGCATCTACCCTATTTTGTTCCAAGGCATATTTAGTAACGGTTGTCGAGATAGAAGGTCTCCCGTTTTTTGAAATTTTTTGAAATGTCCGTGTGCATACTCTTAAAGTGGGTTCCCACATTCCGTGGTTCCACGGACCGACGCAGAATTCTGTATACATTGTGAATAGAAAATACTACGCCCGTCTGCAATGTCACGCCTAGTGGGAAGCCATCTTAAGAAGAACAAAAAACAAACAAGATTATTCTCAACGGACAAAAGCTCAAATCTCACGTGGTAATCTCAACAAATATTCACCAAAGGATGAATTTTCCATCAGGCTTGTGACCTTTAGGGTTTATTCATCTTTCGCAACTTTCTTATGGGTATTTGTTTGTCACACAAACATTAGAAACAATAGATTATAAAATAAGTTGATTGCAGACAATAGTTCCCATTTTAAAGGTCACTTAGAGGGAGAGTGTATTGAGCGAAATACATATTTCATTACATAACCTGAAAGATATCAACCTAGATACTATACCACTTATATAATTCTCCACAATGTATGAGTTCACAGTGGTGTATGTGTTGTATAATTTTCTATCGCATTGCAGACTTATTATGTAAACCTCACCGCATGGGACCCAAATCTACTAGTATTTTGCTTCTATCTCTTGACTTTATATTATTTCTGCTAACTTGTAGTTATTACAAGATTTTTAACAACTTACTTACTTTCCGTGTCCGGTTTAAAGTCTACCACTCCAATAAGCCCCGTCTTTCATCGCTTTGTCATTGGCCACAATCAGGTCCCCAGTTGTACAGCCCTCCTCCATCAGTGGGCAGATCAGTAGGTGGTTATCATCCTGCATTTCTTCTGTCTGTTGTCTTCTCATAGTCTGTTGAGGATAGTCTACACGCGGTAATTGGATCAGCCTAATCCAGAGACAAAAAATGTGTAAAGAGTTTCAGGGCGATCCAAGGGTCGTGTGAGGTCATGTTTGATATCGTATATGAAAAGGCGTTATAAAATAAATTCAGAATGTAAGTGTGATTTTGTCCAGCTCAAGCCTCGGAAGACAACGAGCGATAGAGATGGTCCAGTCCCCGCATACCGCCGTGTTTGGTATCTCACGAAAGTGCTTTTCGAGTAGGACACATATTTTTACAAATTTTGGATCTGTCTATTCTTGGTGGGAGGCAACATTGGAATGAAGGAATCCAAGCACCTCGAAAGGGCGTGTTTGGAAGACCGCGGAAAATGGTTCTAGGTCTTGGTTTTTTAAATCGATGTTTTATTTTTTTTACGATTACTTATTGTTTTATGGGGTCAGATATGCATATGTGCTGAATACCATTATACATAGAAATAGGTTTAAGTAATGATTTTACTATATATACGTATGTTTGTATATCTAGAGGTATAGTTCACCTACTTACGGAAAATGTTGCACTGGTATCAGGTAGGTACCTTATGTATTGATTCTACTATTTTCTGTGTCAACCTTATTAGTTACTATTAATAAAACTAGGTTTTGCCTCATATTATGACGTTAAAACATGTGCTGTATAAACATGTAAGTATTAGCTGTGCTATAACAGTTGGCAACATAGCATAATGATCGCATAGGACCACCACTCCTGTCAAATCTCCTAACAGAATATAATGCGTAGTCTGTCATACTCGTTGTTAAGGAACTGTTATTCCATACATTTCCTCAGCGACGGTGACGGCAACCTCGCCTATAACGTTTTATGTATTAATCGTACATCATGGCTAGAGTAAGAGAGAAATGTAAAGGTGGCGCTGATACAACACACGTTTTATTTTAATTTATTTTTTATTTTATTACAAATAAAAGCGCAGAACCGACATCAACTATAGATATAAGTAATAACATGAAGACTAATTAGTCTATTCACAATTCAGCTGTCACCCACAAGCATGCGCCACAGTTAATTAAAACATATAAGTTCATGTTTTTTTTATTCACAATCGCCTGAAGATGAGGGTGAAAATCCTCGAATACTAGTCGCGAAAGTATTTTTTTGTTAATTTTAATCAAAATATATTTTTTTTAATTTATTCCCTAAAAATGGACTTCCACCAAGTACCAACGGTCGAAAACATCGAGATTATATAAGTTCATTCCGGTCGTCTCACACGGCCATACTCAATCTCGCTCACACACTCACTCATTGATACTCACACCTCAGATTTTACAATTTTCTTAAAACGTCACAATATGAGACAAAACCTATAGTAAATGTATTTCAAACTGTCGAATGCAGTCATAAAATTTGACCGAGAAGGGACGACTACCTGCTCAGGCATAAGTGCGAATAAAGCAGGTAGTCGTCCCTTCTCTATCACACTTTTTTGACTGCGTTCGACAGTTTGAAATAATTTGACTATAGTTCCAAATCATATCACCAGTGGCGTGCTTGGTGCCTTCTATTCAAGCCTAAACGAGATTAATTCAATAAAATATTGGAATGCTTTATTTTAGTTAATTTCGTTGAGGGTGGGGCTGTTGAAAGTTACTAAAGCATAAAGTACTTAATCGTGAAAATAAATTTTCATATTTCACTAGCCCTGTAAGTTAATTTGTTGTCACTGTTAATTTTCAAAATCGCAGCCGCCAGTAGCAGTGAATAACAGTAAATAAATAAAGTACTTATCTCAATAAAGAATGTGAAAGAACAAGGGAGAAGAAATAAAAAAAAGATTTAGAAATGGATCATATTAAGTTTGTCTATCGGTGGTACATGGTGGAAGTCCGTTTTTAAAAGTAAAAATGAATGATTAGTTACCGACCAAACCCGATTACAGGCCAAACTAGCTTGGGCGTACCTATGGGTCGGTCACTGGTCAGCCAATGACGAGAGTTAGCCAAAACTGATTAGATTTATTTTTATTATTTTGTTTGTGACGATCCTATGTGGTGATTTAATCTATCATTTTTACTGCTTATGACGATCCTATATGGTGATTTATACTCAGAAAAATTAAGATGCCCATGGGGCGATTTTATCGCTAAGTGGGGCCAATAACTAGTCCGATTATCATTATTATGAATAAGTAAGTCTAGCGTTTTGTCCTTTCTGCACACCCCACAAGGAACGAAGCGTGATACGAGATAGATAGATATTTTTCACCATCGTTCTCTATGCTACTCATCCACAATCACAACTATCATTTCCTTTTACTATAGTAGCTAAGCAGATATTTTTTTTTCAGCTAATGAACCTTTTTTATCTTTGCGATTATCCCCACACACCCGCACACCCACTCATTCACATTATTTTCCGTTTAGAAGGTGTCTACTCCAAATCCGATATTTTTCACATAACTTTCTTCTTCCCACACCCCTTAACGTACATTCCTCCCATTTTTTTTTGCGCTTTTTTACTTATCTTCACACGTCTTTCTGTCTGACGAGAATTAAATTTAAAAAAATATATTTTTAACTTCCTAGAAATCATAAATTTTAAAGCTTTTCTTGTTTTGAAAAACAATTTTCGAATAAGATAATTTTGAAAATCACAATTTATGTTTTGTGAGAACATCGGTATTTTCTACATGTCGTAGTTGAATATAATAAGTAGTTATCTCAACAGATACACAGCAAAGGAGCGGTAGATCACCGGCTTGTCAGGTCGGAGGTCTGGGTTCGATTCCCGGCCGCGGCAGGTGGATGAACCGAAATTGGTGAATGTTACTTAAGTGTATAGTGATCATATTAAGCCAGCCGACAATCAGTCATAAGCCTGTTGGAAGGTCCATCCTTTGTTGTGTATCTGTTGGGATATAACTAATTTTTGAATATTTTAAATGGATCGATTATGTTATCCGTATATATATATAGGTATAACACAAATAAACAGAGATCGGTGTCAGACTGACGTTGTGACTAGGAAGAAAGTGAACAACCTTCGGTGGTTCTGATACGTTGAGAGAATGAATGACGACAGTATGACTAAAGACAAAGTATGAGGAAGCGGGGCCGTCGGAGGTTAACCTGGACCGACAACATCGAGCAGATCCTGATCCTCGAAGATGGACGCGTTATGGGTAAGAGAAATCGGAGAGCATGTATGACAAACTGTAAGAATGTGTATGTTTAAGGATACTGTGGTCTGGCATCCTGTCGCCTCTGCCTACCCCGCAAGGGTAGTGATAGATAGACTTGAAAGCATTTTTTCCTATGTTTACCTGTGTGAAGTAGCTAGTTGAATAAGTAGTACCATCTTCAATAGCTCTTTAACTATTACAAATGTAAATGTATGAGGCGGATACGTTGAGGGTTCTCATAGGGGCAGGGAGGGAGAATCCTCTTCTCTTCCCTCATTCCCTTCATCATCCTTTATACTCAAGAGGATATATGGAAAGGAGACAATGATATCTCTTCATTTGATAAGGGTAGGAGACATTGGCGTAAAACACATAATCAAAATGTAGCCACTCCCAAACCACTTCAACTTTTAGTGTCCATTATTTCTATGACTATGTATTTGTGATTTTTCACCTCGTATAGCATATTTTCTATTCCTTTCCTCATCCCTGTCCTGCCTCCCCTTTGACTTTCCACAGATCCCTATCCTGAGCATGCTGCATCCACTTGCTTCCTGCGATTCGTCTCACATCGTCAGACCATCTTGCCTGAGGTCTTCCTACGCTCCTTTTGCTTGTTCTAGGTTGCTACTCGAAAATCTTTTTGGTCCATCTAGAATTTGAGCGTCTGGCAACGTGTCCTGCCCGACTCCATTAATTATTTAATAATATTTCCATTAAGTTTTGTGGTGGAATGGGTGAACGTTGGGTGGGGTTAACTGGAAGAAATCGCAGTTCTGCGATAAGTTCGCCCTAGTGAACAGCAATTTATAATCTGTACTATCTCCATTTTTTATATTAATATGTATTTGTTGTTCACTTAAAGATTAAATAAATAAAAAAATAAACGTTGCCCTGTGCATAAAATGATCACTAAAGCCAGCCAAAGCCGACTCGTAAGCGTTGAAACACCCATCCTGCTTCCCCCACAAGGGAGTTCACGTAACGCTGCATTATGTGAATTAAGATACCTCTCGTCTCTGTTGAGGAAAAAACTTAATGTAATACAATAGGTACAGATAAATCCGATTCCATACCTAAATAATTTAGGTATATCTCAAATCAGTATTTCCATTCCTTGAACCGCCTCTGATCTCGTCAATTGTCCATCACATCCTGTACCCTCACCCTTCTCCTTCATTCAGAATATTATGATCCCGTCTATTCAGATTCCAACACGGAAGTGGCGTCTTCAAGTTCCGGCGAAATTTAACTAAATTTGAATAAATTTCACGTCATTACAACTGTCTTTCATCATGTTGGAAATTTTTCTGACAGAAATTCGTTTCCAGAATTACAATTTGAGGCAGCTTGTTTGTTGATTGCAAATGTTTCAACTTTTTAATGTGATACTTAACGACCCTAGACTTTGCCGATCTATTTTGTACCTACTTATTGTGTTATTATAAAGATAAGTATTGCTTGCTCGTAAGCAGAAGGCATTTGGAAAAAAAAAATCGAGAAATAAAGTTGTTTTTGTGACCAAATTTTCCAATAGATTTTTCAACCACTTCCTGACTACTTAGAGAGCTGAAACTTTTCAAACGTACGTAAACTCAGTGACAATACAATTCTGTACCAAATTGGATCATCCTTCTCCAGAGACAAAAAATATGTAAGGTGACTGAGGGGGATCCAAGGGTCTTGTGGAGTCATGTCTGGTATCGTATGAAAAGGGCGTTAGAAAATAAATCCAGATCGTAAATTAGATGTTGTCCATCTCAAGCCTCGGAAGACACTGAGCGATCGAGAGGATCCAGGCACCACATACCACCGTGTTTGGTATCTCACGAAAGTGCTTCACGGGTAGAACTCGTACTTTTCAAAATTTGGAATCTGTCATTTCTTGATGGGAGGCGCCATCGGAATGAAAAACCCAAGCACTTAGGGAGGGCGTGCTTGGTATCATTCGGAAGACCGCGAAAAACAGTTCTAGGATGTGAAGTTAAAAAATATTGTTTTAAAGGAAAAAAATACCTACGATTACTCATTTTTTAATCTTTTCATACTCTATCATTGTGGGTAAAAAGAAAACATCTAAATTTTACATACGGTGAGATAAAATGTAAAAAAATATTTCAGGAAAACCTTTTAGATTTTATTTCTTAGGAACCTGTACTACTTAGAAAAAATCCGCAAATATCAAAAAAAAAAAATCATGCACAAGATAAAGGATTGAAGCATATTTTTTAATATTTTCCTTAGCCTTAGCTTACGCCTGTGCTGGAATGTACGAGTATCTTGAAAAAAAAAACTAAAAACTGTTGTTTTTCAAGCCAACAGTTTTCCTAAAGAAACTGCTTTCGTTATCGAACAAAGGGTCCAATCATTGGCGTTCTTGGCTCTTCCCACATTTTTCTTTATTAATATTTGAAGCGAATTCCAGCTTAAATAGCTTCATTGTTGCTGTAATTAGTCTCTTCATATTTTCGGTTTATTGGTCGGGAAGAAAAAATATCTTGAAACATATTTTATTAAGAGTAGGCATATTGACATTTCAAAATATTTCTAAAAAACGGGAGACCTTAGATCTCGACAACCTTACTAAATATGCTTTAGAAATAAATAAGGTAGATACATTGAACCATAATCTAGGGAATGACCGTAAAATATTTTTTTTAATCTTGTATGGATTTCTCAAAAAAAAAAATGAAAATCACCCCTGATCTTTTTTCCGATACATGTAGATCACTTTTCTTTTGTATTCATAATATGCATTAAAATCTAGGAAATGACCACAAAAGTTTTTTGATTGCAGCGTAATTAACCCCAAAAATGGTAAAAACGCTTAACATTTTAGCATGCGATTGTTCATGCGATTTTCAACCTTAACGCCGCGGGAAATGATCTTGAAGTCATAGTTGAGTCCCTAGCTTTAAGGGTCCTACCTACCTCCTTAACAATAAGCTAAGATCAACATTTTTTGTTGTTTTTTAATTTTCCCTTTGTGTTATTATTGTTTTGTGGTTATTTTCTTTCATGAAGAGTTTCCTGATAACATCTTTATTAATTAAGTAATCCTACTTCAAACCTAAATAGACTCCTTGAATATTAACAACGGTTTATAATCATTTATAATTATTAATTAATTTAAGATTTTTGCGATGTAAAAAAATATTGTTAATTTATGATCAAGCTGATTCTTTTATTTATTTTTATTATTTTTTTATTTATTCAAAATATGTGTTATTACAATAAATAGACAGATTAAATTTGTGTTTGAGGATACAGATCTTAAAACTATATATAATAACGTTTTACCCCCCCTTATAAAGTAAAACTTTATTTATTCATTCTTTAAGCGAACAAAGCATACACATATAAAAATATGGCCATAGTACAGATTATAAAGCATTGTTCACTAGGGCGAACTTATAGCAGAACTGCGATTTCTTTCAGTTATAATTTTTAGTTATATTAGTTAAAAGTAGTTATTCTTTCAGTTATAATTTACACTGTATTTTCTATAGATTGTAAATACTACTTTATTACGCTGAAGTGTCCGTTAACTAGTCGCCTATTTAATAAATACAAAGTCTGTGGGAGATACTAAATATTATTATTTATCAACGAAAATTTCAATTTTGTATTTCTTTATTTTTGAAACGGCTCAATGTGATCACTTTTACCATAATTCGTTAATGTAAGTAAAGCGAAGCTAAATCACTCGCGAACGGGTGGAGGCCAATATATATAAAAAAAAAAGTAATGCGAAATGTGACGTTTATGTTTACGAAGTATTTATCTTAACACTCTTAACAGATATGCAACGAAGGATTAAAATTCCATCAGGCTTGTGACTGATCGTCGACTGACTCAATGCGCTCACTTTACACCTAAGTAACATAAACCATAAACATTCACACTAAACCAGCCGTCGATCCGCTCATCCTTCGCCGTATATCTGTTAAGATTGCTACTTCATTAATTTCATTCAATTATTATATTTCGCACTCAGATATTATTAAAGGGTGCCGATCTACCCCACCTTCCCCACACAACGGGGGGAGGGGGGGGGAGAGTGGTAATTATAATAATTACAAAATGCTTTTAGTAAAATTACATTTTTTTTTTTGAGAAGTGACTGTGATGAGATGATAACATTACCAAAAATAAATTAAAACTTTTGGAATTATTTTTCCAAAATTATAATACTCCCCAATACATTTACATAAAGAAGTTTGATTTTTAGGGTAAATTTCCATTTTCTGGTTTTTGTATTATTTTAGCTGAATGACTATATTTTTGTGAAATAACGACATCTATGTAGATGAGATGCTCGATTTCACAAACTTTTACGTGAGGAATAGCGGATATAGGAGCTACGTATACATTTTCGCCACTAGCGGATCCAGGAGGGGCTAGGGTGCTGAAGCCCCCCCCCCATGAGTGACAATACTTTATTTACAACTAGTTTCCGAAAAATCATTATCCCATTATATCAAAAAAATTCGAAAGTACTCGTAAGTATGAAAATCCATTGAAATACAATTGTTAAAAAAAAATTGTTCATTATTTTATGCCTCATCCACATGCTCGCCGACCCTCAACGTTTTTTGTGTGAATGAGTAAAAAGACGTTAACCAAGACAATCACCCCGTCCGCACGTCTTTTTACTCATTCACACAAAAAAAAAACGTTAAGGGTCGGCGAGCATGTGGATGGGGCATTACATATTTTCATAAAAAATATTCGCCTGTGGCGCTAATTTAATGCATTACTATTTAGTTTGACTGGATTCACCACTACTATTCGCTATCCCTCACCTAAAAAGTAGGTGAAATCCTGCATTAGAGTTGTAAAATACGAAAAAAGTGGGCGCGCTATCAAATAAAAACAGATTTTATTGTATAAGCATACACGGTATAAAAATACGATAAAAAAATACATAATTTTTCAGGGTGTTGACCGTTGAGTGTTACGTAAAGCTTTTTGACAACACTTTTTTGCTGATTTAACAAAATCCTAATCCTCATGAAATACAAAAATAGCGTTTCATATCACCCCCTACTCCCCCCTACTCCCCTAAAGTTACTTTATGTTAATCCTCTGATCCTATCAAGCCCGGACTCTACTATACAGGGCGTAACATTATTCAATGAAAGACAACATTTTTTTATTTATTTATTTTTTAAGTGAACAACAAATACATATAAATGTAAAAAATGGACATAGTACAGATTATAAATCGCTGTTCACTAGGGCAAACTTATCGCATTGTAACGCAACTGAGATTTCTTCCAGTTAACCCCAATTTAATTTTACCGTTTTTTTTTCACCCTTATTTTTTCTAGTCGATGTTCTAATCGATTTTCTAGTCGATAAAGTAGAGTACCGGTTTGTGAGGTTGGAGGTCTGGGTTCGATTCCCGGCTGCGGCAGATGGATGGACTGGAATTGGTGAATTAGGTGTCAAGTAATCACATTAAGCCAGCCGACGATCATTCATTCCTTTGCTCTATATCTGTCGAGATAACTACTTGTGACATATTGGAAAAGTGTTGAACAGTGTTGAACATAGGCCTTCCCTTTAGACTTCCACTGCTCCCTATCTTGTGCCGACCGTATCCATCCGCCCCCGGCAACCTTCCTTATGTCATCCGATCACCTTACTTGGTGCCTACCAACGCTTTTTCGGCCTGTTCTTGGTCGCCATTCGAGTTCTTTTTTAGTCCATCTAGCATCTGATGTTCGTGCTATGTGGCCAGCCCAACTCCACTTTTGTTTGGCGACCTTAAGAACTGCGTCAGTGACTCCCGTTTTCTGTACAAATATTATGTACCATAGTGGGTTTTCATAATATGAAAGAAAGTTTGCGTGGTTGTACTATACTTAGAATCAATAAACATGGTATTTTTACACAAAATATTATCAATAGAATATATTGTTGAAGGATCCTGTATATGGAAAATGTTTGAAAGGTTTTATTTTAGGTATATTATTGAATTTAGTATATCCGTCTAGATCACATATTCCCAAAATGTAAAATTTAATACACGGAATGTCAGAAACAAACTGAAAATTGTGTAGTTTGGGTTATTTGCTGTGGAGATACATACCCCCACTTAAAAAGAGGACGCCTTTTGCAGCTCTTTCCCTCAATCATTTCCCCATTATTATTGAATAATTTTCAAAGACCTGCTAATCAGACAAAAATATTGATAGTTCCCGGTTCCTTTAAAAAAACTGGATTTCATCTATTTAGTGTTAGTGATATCATTATTTAATAGGGCCCTGAAAACATTCTTTATCTATAGATATTCTTCTGAAATTCTTTCGAAATAATTAGGTATATATATTTTGGATGAGTCAGTAACCGATTTTAATTCCAGTTAAAATTTTACATATCTTTGTGCGTGTAAAAGTCCTTATCGATTGACATCTATTGATTTTTTTAAACAGGACAACAGGACAAGGTTTTTCCTTTGTTCTTATATGAATAAGTAAATAAATAAATAAATATTGACCGAAGAAAAATATATATACTAGTAGTTACAAAAAAAGACACTGGTATTCCAATAGGCAGGCTTATTGTAAGTGCAATATCTTACGTTCAAGTATATGTTGAAGACTGCCCATTTCGTTCACATTCTTTAAATGGATCAAAACAGTTTTAGAACGTCTGATTCATAAAATCATAATACATGTTTGTTTGTATGTAATACGTTTACGAGTAGATATAGGTAAATTTACCAGAATACAATAGGTACATGTAATCTCGTCAAATAAAAGTATACATCGGCTTAACTCTATACACAAGCATATACATGAAGTATATACATATATTATTTGTAAACCGTTTGAAGGGATGAGGTATTATATTGATTGTATTACCTTTATAATATGTCAACACAAAGACACCCTGTATAGGTATAATATAAATGTATTGTAGTATATCATGTGCGCGTGTGTGTGGCACATACCACCCTGTATACACTCGTAGGTACACGTGTTACGTGGATTTATAAAAAAATATATTTTTTAATTGTTTGACGAAATTTGAAATTTTTAATATAAGCATAATTTATTTTCATTTTTTTAAGTGTAGTTTTGTTTCTGTAGAATGTTGAGTGTTTTGACCGAAGGTCCGTGGTGGAAGTTCATTTTTTTTCTTATTAAACTGAAAGAATATTATTTAGTAACTTCCACACACTTTGAAGGAAGGATACGTAAGTGTCGGTAAACTAGTCGCCTATCTAATAAACTCAAAGTCTGTGGACGATAGTATATAAAATTCGTTAAAAAATACTCTGGATGGTTCTCTGTCCCTAAACTTCTCTAAAAATACTAACAACTCTTGCGCATACACTATCCTTTATTGGTCAGGTATTTTTATTGCTATATTTAGAAATGTGTTACCTAGTATACTAGCATACCTAGTATACTCCGTTCAAAAACGGAGTATACTAGGCCTGAACAGATTTTACTGAGTTTTCATTTTAATAGATACCTATTACTTTTTTGTCATTTTGCTGGAGTCATTTGTAGAACTTAGTTAGGTAAATTTAAAAAAATCTTAAACGCTTTTTTAAGTAATTTAAGGCGGTAAATTTAAAATAAAATTTGGAAAAAATTGATTGATATTTTTACGTCTTTTCAAAATCTCCCACATATCTGCCCCACCCTAACTACTCTACTACGGTTCAGTTACTAATGTACTATACACCTTTTATTAGCGGTTGAATTTAGGAATTTAATCATCTTGTTTAAACCAAAACCCTTTTTCATCCCTCATCAAACGTGTCAAAGTAGTTTCACTACCAAACAAACCCACATGGACGTGTCAACATGGATCCTAGTGAATGAATGAATGAATGAATGACATTTCGTAGAGAGATCGTGGTGTGAGCTATTCGACCATCATTGAACCAATATAATTATTCTCAATTTTTTTTTATATAAAATGATCTGGGCTTGCATACACAAACCCAAATTCTTCCCTGCACACCTTGCACTAGGCTAAAAGCCTGTATCGCAAAGTGTGGAATACATCGCCAGCGCCGGGGTTTGAACCTGGCACCTCCTGCTCGAGAGACTGCCGCCTCAACCAACTGCGCCAACCATATGCTCTTGAAATCAAATCGATATGTATATAAGTAACACTACTTTCACAGGGTAGGCAGAGAGGATTGGGCATTATGCTCTTCTTCTACCATTGCGTGGATTCTTTGTGTGATACCATTTTTCTAATACTCTTATACTGGATTTCACCAACTTTCTAGGTGAGGAATAGCGGAAATAAGAGCCACTAATCATTAATTTTCATACAAAATTTGTGCTAGGTGGCTCCTATCTCCGCTATTCCTAAGTACCTAACAAGTTGGTGAAATCCAGAATTGTTTTTTTGTGTACCAGTACGGTGATACCTACCACAATATATGTAATACGACCTTGAGGCGATTTGCATTGCTAAACGGCGCCAAAAATGTTCAAATTATTATATTACTATTAATAATATTATTAGTACTCTACCGCTGTGCTACGAAGGACTGGAATTGGTGATTGTTACTTAAGTGTAAAGTGATCACATTAAGCCAGCCGACGATCAGTCATAAGCCTGATGAAAGGTCCATCCTTTGCTGTGTATTTGTTTTATTCAACTACGACATGTAGAAAATTCCGATGTTCTCACAAAACGTGAATTGTGATTTTCAAAGTTAATATGTACATTTTGTTTTACTCACCGCACACTCGTCTACGAGTACTCCAGCTTAGTTTACATCAACTTCATGTAAAACTCGTTTAATAGTTGTTGTTCACATTGATGTAACGTAAACATTTGATTACATAGTAACATAAAGTAAACAAATGTATTGTGTTATTGTTAACAGTAACAGAATGTACGATGGGGGTCACAGTCACAGTGTGTGCAGTGTGCCCTACATAACATCCATATTGTATTAAGCCACTGTGTAACGCTTCTGTATGGAAACATGTAAACAAATATTACTACAAGAGACACAAAAAATCCCCTTGATTTTTGTCCCTTTTGGTGACGACTGCAGTTTATTTTAAACGCATTCTCAAACTGTTACAATTAGATTTTTTTAAATAATAATCCAGTGAAATTAAACTCAATGCAGCTCCTCGGTGGAAAGTTGTGGGGTAGTCTGGATTTCTTTTCTTCTTCTTTATTTGAGGGTGCTGAATCTGAATCCGAGGTTTGCCAACAAAATTTCGTGACGGAACATGGCAAAAAATTGAAAAAATGGCGTAAAATTCAATTTTCTGGCGAATTTTGGATTTGAACTTTAAAACTGTCAACTTTTTGTAGGTTATCTCTTTAGCAGAATGAAAGTACATAAAATTTCCTACAAATTTGGTACTTATATGAATTTTTTCTCTAAAATAAATAGCGGCGGAGCTGTCAAGCTCCAAAAACTGGCCAAATTTTCTTGTTATTTTAAATTGTGAGAATGGAAAATGTATGGAGAATAGGTCACCTTGTTAGATTTATCACCAAAAATTCACAATTATTCTTCAGATTTATGAGACATATTTTACCTCGTTGGGATCAGAAAACATGCAGAAAGTTTTCAGGAGAAATTTAATTTAAAAATATAGATCTTTTTATAAATCCAATACACGAGGTCTCCTCACATTGGAGGGTAGTATAGAAAATGTAAATATTGTAATAAGTTTTATATGTACCTATGTACTAGAAATTTAAGATATCAGTTATTAATACATTTATTTGAATATTTTTACGAACACCCGACTCTTTTAGGACACTAAAAATATATATTATCATTCAAAGTTTGAGAATATATGTGCAGTGGCGCAACACAAAGCGATTTTAAATAGGCTGACACTGTTGTAACAATAATATTTTAATCTTCCTATAAAGTAGCTAACAATAGAATTTAATATGGAGACCCTGTATACGAAATAATGACAAAATTACCTACCCTCTATATTCTACATTACATATGTCCCTGTATGGGATATAGAATACACACATCCCAGTAAAACTGTGACCGAAAAAAACCCATAGGTAAGAATATTGTTCAGCATGAATAAATCCCAGAAAAGACAAAAGTTCTTTAGAAATATGCTCAACAGATAAAAGCCCAAACTTTCTAATTAGATCACAGTAGATGAATTATTTATAAATTGTTGACTATTTTATTGTCTATCCCAATTTAGATCAGCTTATTTATTTATTTATTTTCTAATCTGTGCTAGTTTCTAAGATATTAAAACAAATGGTATGCTAATAGATACAATTAAATTTATTTTCAAAATCCAATGAGATTTGAGCTTTTGTCCCTTGAGCATATTTCTAAAGGGTTTTTGTCTTTTTTGGGAATTATTCATGTTGAGCAATATTCCTATGGGTTTTTGTCCGGTGACGTCTATAATACATATGTCCCTATATGGGATATAGAATACACACAATATCTCAGTAAAACTAGGTCCAGTCCAGAACAACTTCTAGGGACAGGATTGTATCTAGATTTACGTCCGTAATCTGAATAATCGGTAAAAGTTAGAAGGTATATGTTAGGGAAAGAGAGAAGAGGCCTAAGGCACAAAACGGAAACAAAGTAGGGATGCACCCTTTTATTTATACTCATCGATCATGTCGAATGTCGATGTTCCATTTTTAAAATAATTCGGTTCGACAAACAAAGATTTTTTCGTTGTGTTTCGCGATTAGCTAACGAACACTATCACAGGCATTTTTACTGGCGTTTTCGCTATGTCTAGTCGAAATACTATAATAAATTGGACCTTGGACAGACATAAGGTAGACTGGTCAACAGGTATCCAGAGTGTCCTACACAGAAGGTGGTAGAGACTGAAGTATGACATTCTCCTCCCATTCCCTCGCTCTCGGTCACATTTGGTGGGACAAGGGATGATCTGAAACCAACTAGGAAAACTTATGTTTGTCTCTTTCTCATTAAGTATTTTTAGTAGCAGGTAAAAGGAGATAACACGAGTCTATTTATGCAGAGCTTAACCATGTCATCTCTATACTACGTTACTCTGAGAATTGGACCGACAAAAAGTCGATGTAAATGACAATTATTATATGATAGGTACCCACTTCATTTGATTCACTGTTACACCATTCCCAAAAATATGTTGCAAATATGATTTTCGTTGTTTTCGTCGGCTGGCTTAATGTGATCACTTTACACAATTCAGTTTATAAGTGTACCTACTTTCTTAACCGTCAACATCATGTCAACAATTTTCGATGATATGTTTTTTACGATAAATACATTTGCACCCCTAAATATAACAAACATGTAAATATAATCCCTTCAAAATACGATTACAAGGTGGTAGTGTTTTGTACCCCGTCAAGGGCGCTCTAATAAGATTTATTAAACAACAACATAAAAGGGGTAGGTATTTCGTGGTTACTTGATAAAAACACACAGAAAAAAATCTTACGAGAAAAATCTCACAGGAATAATCTCACACGGAAGATATCTCACATGAAGATATAGGTATAACTTATTTTTATTTTTATTCATAATTTTTATTAAGTATACAGTTTGGCTGTCATATTAATAATTCATACAATTTATAATTTTTATAACGCTAGATAAGATAAATCATTGAATTAACTATAAAATATCAATTATAGTGTTTTATAAAAGTATTTATAAATTTTGAATAAGTACAAAAATGTGTTTTTCTGTATTGATTTTTTTTCTAAAGTCTAAAGTCAAATGAAACTAAAGGACTGCAATTGATTTACCTTAGCACGGGCTCTGCCTAGTTAGGTAGATCTAAGTATAATGCAAATTAATTTGTAACTATTATTTCAACAAAGTGCTTTTATTATTATCATTTCTTTTATAATATTTTTGCGTGGGATATTTCTTCCATGTGATTTTTTTTCTCGAGTGTTTTTTCCCGTGATATTTTTCCTGTGTTATTTTATCATGCATCCGTATTTCATAACCCATTAAAGGTACTAGGAAGCGACTTTGTGCTATTTTAAAAAAGCTCTTCATACCACTGTCTCACCCTGGGGACATATTAAATATAACGAAGCTTTTTATTATCGAGCTTATATACGTAAATAATAAATCTTCAAAGCGAGGCGATATCAACGTTTTTTAGACATTTTTGTTGCCTGCGAGGTTTAGTAACCCAATTCCTTCCCATTTTAATTGGTTGTCAACGATTGCCATATATTTATTTCGAAATTTACAAAGTAATTGGTAAAATTTAAAACCGTAACACGTATATAAATATTAAAATTGGTAAAATTGTGTAGGCGACTTATTGATGCGAAACGATTTCTACGAGGCAATCATCCCCCATAAACAAGAAACGCAACAAATTCAATTTCAATATCCTTTGACGTTATGGGTTGCTATATCTGCACGAAACCAAATGCTTTTAAGCACACTCCACAGTAAGCTAAAAGCTTGTCTTGTGATGAAGTGCAAAATACATCGTCAGTGCCGGGAATGCCAGGATTTGATTATTTTTGCGAGCACTGAATGGCTTAAGTTAGTTAATTTTTTGGCAGCCTTTGTTTTTGGTGTATGCTTCGGGCGCCCTAAATTGGAGAGTCTACATGAGATGTTTTTTTTTGTATGATAATGTATTCATGTTTTGTTGATATAACTGTGGATGTCACATATATTATAAAATAAAATAAAGTATATGAGATTCAACAATAGCAATCAAATATAATGTTTTCCAATTTACTCCTAATCAGTCTGAGATCAGATTTGAAAACTCATAATAATTGACAGTACCGAACATTATCGAGTGAGAAGTTAAAAAGAGGTGAGATCGTAAAAGAAGTGAGGTTACAAAGTACCTATTCTGATCGCTGTTTTCAGTACTATTACTATACGAATACGACTCGTTTTTCAC
Organism: Ceraclea dissimilis; assembly: GCA_963576895.1. Classification (NCBI taxonomy): domain Eukaryota; kingdom Metazoa; phylum Arthropoda; class Insecta; order Trichoptera; family Leptoceridae; genus Ceraclea; species Ceraclea dissimilis. The sequence goes on from OY756370.1 coordinate 17,004,713, forward strand.
TTAATTGTTTAATTAAGTCAGATTCGATTAAAATAACATCGGATTTGTTACAAATACCCAAGTATTTAACTGTAATATTCCAACTGATGTAATAATTCCATTCCTTATCGGAGTTTAAACTTAATCAAAGGAAATTGCTTCATCGCATGTTAACTCCCGTGTAACTTTGGTATTAGTTACTTTCAATAATGTTACTTATCGAATTGTCGAGAAATGTCCATCTCGATATATAGAGAAATATCCGTGTCGGTATCTAGAGAAATTTCCATCTCGATATCTAGAGAAATATTTTATTGATATCTAGAGAAATGTCCATCTCGATATCTGAAGAAATTTCAATCTCGACATCTAGAGAAATATTTTCAAAAAAAGTGTCCGTTGAGAGGTTTGTAAGTATCAATATGTCGACAGTTGACCTCGAGAACCTCAATATATTTTTTAATTTTTATTATCTCAACTTATGTATGTGACGATGTATATTAGTGAAAATCGATAAATAGTTTTTTTTTTTTTTTTTTTTACTTTTATATTGGCCTCCACCCGTTCGCGAGTGATTTAGCCATTGTCAAGTATATTATTAAATTAAATCGGTGATTTATCTATACATACATATAAGTACACAACTATATTACATAAGTATTCGACATTCTATACTACAACACCGAGTGATCCCATGCGACGGGCAGCAGAACAATAATAATATCATTCATACCCACCATCACACCGAATCCCAATACTGCAGTACAAAATGTCACAAAAATATTATAATCGCGCACAAAACAAAAAACACGACATTATAATACAACATCAACAACACTATTCATGTAGTATACGGTGGTACAAAAAAATATTTACACTGAATTATTATTTATTAGATTTTTTTTTTTTTGATATACATATTTTTTAAACCTTTTATTATTAACAAAGTGGATGATTATAATACAATTATACTTTTTTGTCATATCTTTTAAGGTGTTTGACTAAGCTAGTATGTATCTTACTACTCTTCATTGCCAATAACGATTGAATATTTACTGGTAATGTGATGCACAATTCTCTTATATCGTTTAAGAATTCTTCATTAGGCATTAGTGGGCAATTAAAGAAGATGTGATTAGCTGTCTCCTCCTCCACTCCGCACTCGCAAAGTGGAGAGTTGACTATCCCAATTCTTGCGAGATGAGATGCTAACACGCAGTGTCCCAGTCTCAGACGCGAGATCAAAGAAACGTTTATTTTTGATATTGATAGTCCATGGAACCACGGCTGGGATGGAATCTCCGACTGGACAGATTTGTAGTGAGTTCCAGTCGGAGACTCCACGAAAGCCGCATTCCACTCACATCTAATAGCTTCTTTCGACGCAGTCACGCAATCGCTGGCGGGAAGGGCAAAAGAATGGGGGAGTGAGCCGCACGAGTGGGCCCGTTTAGCCAAGGAGTCCGCCAGCTCATTTCCAATTATTCCCACGTGTGCTGGTATCCATACCAAGACGATATCCATATGTCTTAAGGAAGTTGTGTAGAGAAAATACTTTATGTCGCATATAAGGTAATTAGTTTTAGAGGTAATTCGATTTGATAAGGCGTTAATTAGGCTTAAAGAGTCAGTAAATATCACCGCTTGTCGAAAGTTAGATGAAAGGATTTCAAATAGTGCTTCCTTTAAAGCAACGCATTCAGCTGTAAATATCGAAGCGGATTGAGGGAGCGAAAACATTCTTTCGATGTTCAACGAGGGGACACAAAAGGCGGAGCCGCAGCCGTCCTGCGACTTAGAACCGTCAGTGAAAAACCTTAAATGGTTTGGCCAATTTTGTTCTACCCTTTGGTTGAAGATTCGGTTCACGTATACGGGACTCATTGACGAAAAAGATTTATTGATATCGATTCCTTCCAATATATTAGGCGAGAATATCAGAACCTGGTATGGGATAGAAAACATAGGAACTTGAGAAGAAAAGGCAGATGAGAAAGTGGTGTTTATGTGATCCCAGGACGAGCATAACAAGGGGAAGATTTTATTTCTCCAATAAGGACGAGCCGAACATAATTCAAATAGTGTTTGCAGAATTGGGAATATTGGGTGTTCGTTTTGGTTGAGTCTACTGATGATAAATTTGTTGGCTAGGAATTTCCTTCGAAGATACAGGGGCATCTCCACGCATTCCGCCTGTAAAGCCACTATAGGACTAGATCTCATTGCACCAAGGATAAGGCGTAAGCTTTTTGATTGTATCCTACCCAATTTAATGCTCAAATAGTTTGGGAGCGGCTCCATTAGGAAGCACCCATAGTCAAGATGACTTCGAACCAATGCAAAATAAAGGATTCTCATCGTGGAGGGATGTGCCCCCCACCAGACCCTAGAAACAGCTCTTAGTATGTTCAAGCCAATTTCACACTTCACCATGATATGCTCTATATGCAAGTTCCAGGATAATTTTCTATGTAGAATCATGCCGAGGAATTTAACTGATTCAACTGTCGGGATAGGAGTGTCGTCAAACTTAATAGTAATAACGGGTGTCTCGTGTTTATTTGTAAAGATCACTATCTGGCTTTTTGATGGAGACAAAGTAAGTCCGTTATCATTGAACCAACGATTAATCGGTTCTAGCGCATCCTCTAACATTTTGGCAGTCCGAGTAACTGACCGCCCGGATCCGGAACTATAAACAACAAAATCGTCAGCGTATTGTAATATATTGCAGTGTGGGGGGATCATTTCTTTGAGGTCATGGGTATATATATTGAAGAGAAGTGGACTTAAAACGGAACCTTGAGGTAACCCTTTGTGAGACTCTCTGCGGATTATGCCAATTGGTGTTTCAATCATAAGGATTCTATGGCACATAATGTTAAAGATCAGGTTACATGTTGAAGTAGGAATACCAAGAGAGATCATTTTATTAAAAAGAAGGGGGAGGAGGACATTGTCGTAGGCACTGTTGATGTCTAGAAAGCAAGCGACGAGTTCCTTCTTGTTTGATCTGGCTATTTGAATGTCTGATACCAGCATGCTCAGGCAATCGAGGCATGATTTTCCTTTTCGAAAGCCAAATTGAGTATTAGGGAGAATAGAGTTTTTTTCAATGAACCATTCCAATCTTGCCTTGATCATGCGCTCCAAAATCTTTAAGAAGCAGCAAGATAAGGCTATTGGCCTGTACGAAGAACCAAGAAATGGATCCTTTCCAGGTTTCGGAATAGGGATGATGCTGTGGACTTTCCAGGAATTAGGAATTACGTTAGCTTTTAGAATAGAGTTGAATAGTTCAAGCAAAGAGATGAGTAAGTCGTGGGTAAAGTGTTTAAAAAATGAATATGGGATGAGATCATGTCCAGGCGAGGAGTCCCCGCAAGACTGTATTGCTGTTTGTAATTCATTTAGAGAAAACGGGGATGTGAGAACGCACGGAGGATCACTGTGGACGGATCCTTTCAGCATTTCGGTTTTATTTTGTACGTAAGGCGAAGATAATTTATCTACAAAATCATTAACCCATGACGTGCATCTATTGCTATTAAACTTTGAACGGAAGGAGCCTCTAAATCTACGTATTGAGTTCCAAACTTCAGATATACGTGAGTCGGGAGAAAGTGAATTACAAAATGTTTTCCACCCTTGGCGTTTTTTCTTTCTTAATAATTTTTTAGTCTGAGCTTGAATTTTGCGAGTTTCTAAATAATTTTCCATTGTCATATTCCTCCGATAGGATTTATTTGCCTCAGACCTACGGTGGACCATATCACCACATTCTTGATCCCACCATGGAGGTGAGGGTTTGCAATATTTGTTTGAACGAGTTTTTGGTATAGATTTTCTCGCAGCCTCATGGATAAAGTTTGTCAATTTTTCTGCAAAACTATCGATATTGTTAGGGTCCTCTCCTGAGAGTGACCCAAAATTGGATTCGATTGACTCGTTAAAACACCTCCAGTTGGCTTTCCTGGTATTAAATAGTTGTTTTTTGTGGGGCGATATTGACATTTTTACATTGTTGTTTACTATGCAGATTGTTATAGGATAGTGATCACTAGAGTGTGGGTCATCTAGAACATCCCAAGATGACAATTGTGTGAGATCGCTTGTGCCTATTGAGATGTCAACAGCGCTATCATTCTGACCAGGGCGCGATACTCGAGTTGGTCTCCCGTCGTTCAAGATAGACAGGTTCAGTTCGTCAGCGAAATCGATAATAGCTCTGCCATCACGGTCAGTGTCGGGGCTTCCCCATAAGCGAGCATGAGCATTAAAATCCCCCAGGATCAGGTACGAGATTGACAGCCTAGAAACAATAGATCTCCAGAGTGACACATCAAAACGTGTTCCGGTAGAATACATTGACACGATTGATATATCTAAGATATTTACAGCGACAATCTGAAAGTTCGGGTAATGGGGAAGATCGATTTGATCGTAAGAAAAACAGTTTTTGATAAGAATTGCAGCCCCACCCCAGCTGTCTGAACGCCGATCATCTCGTACGTAAGAGAAACCCGGGAAATTCACATAGGAATGTCCGGTGAAATGCGTTTCGGATAGGGCGACTATGTCTATATTGTATGATTTAATTAATGATATTATTTCGTCACGATTGATTACTGCACCACGGCAATTCCATTGGAGGATAGAAAAGCTCGCTATTTTATGTATCGACGCCATTGTCATTGCTTAATTCGAGTGAGTTAAATGTTTTCATGAGATTAGCAGCGATGGACGGTGAAAAACATGATGGATTGGAAATTAATTGTAAGAGAATAAGGGAGATTTTTTCAACGAGGGGTTTAAGAAGGTCGATGGGTAAATTGTCAGAATTAGAAACGTGGGAAGGGGATTGAAGGGCGCATCCATCCGGAGGGTTGGAGACTTGCCCATTAGTGTACAAAAGGTTAGCTTCATGTTCTTTACGATTGTAACCAATATTTGGGTTAGATAACTTACGAGTGGGTTTAGATGAGTAGGCAGTTCGAGTCATGGTGGATGAGGCGTGTGATGTCGGCGTTAATACGGCAGACGGGCGAGAGGATGAAACCTTATCTGCATATGAGACAGTTCTTGGGTGAGCAATTAAGGCTTCTTTGTATGATACGTTTTTTAGAGCCATTGTTTTTTTTACTTCATGCTGTCTCTTTAACTCGGGGCATGAGAGATTGGCTGCCGTATGATGGCCTCCACAGTTTACGCACTTAATTTCTGGGGTTATGCAGTTATCGCTGCTGTGGGGCTCTCCGCATTTGAAGCAACGGGGGGACGAGCGGCACTGTACTTTCGTATGACCATAACGGCAACAGTTGAAGCAAAGGATGGTGGGGAACACATAGTTGTCTACACGGAATGCATTGTGGAATATATAAACATGTTCTGGGAGAACCTGTCCTTCGAATGTCAATACAATCGTCTGTGTAGGTTTCCATTCTGTGCCTTCCTGAGTCGAAACCTTCCTGTTTAGTCTTCTGGCCTTGACCACTTTGCCACAATTTTCGGGAACTTCTAAAAACTCCAGAATGTCGTCTATGGTGACGTCATCCGAGACTCCTCGAATGACACCAATCTTAGTAGCGCGAAATGACGGAATATATGCTTTATACGAGTTATCACTTACGAATTGGCTTTCCAGGAAGTCATTTGCCATACCCGAGGATCTGAAAGTAATGGAAATTTTATACTTACCTTCGGCTCTAATAGAGCCGTTGGAGATGCCTGTTACCCTGGAACTGTATAGCCTTTTGCCGAAGTCCAATGGTCTTATCGGCTTTGTAGTGTCTGCATTTTGAACGAAAACTTCGAACGGACCGGCGTCATTTTGGCGATATTTGAATACTGGCGTAGGTGGACGGGTTTCGTCGAGAGCAGGAACTTTAGAGCGACTGACGTCAGGGGACATAGAAGGATCAGGAGAGCGCGGTCTCTTGCGGGGGTCAGGTGGATCGGTCTGGGACTCCATCATGGGAGTCCCAGGCTGAGGGGACAGGACCAAGGAAGGAGGAAAGATACGCTTACGCCCAACTATAATTAATAAAAAAAAAAAAAAATGATAACGAAATTAAAGATAAAAAAAGGGCGCTTAGAAATTAATCTCTTGGGCCACCCGGTAGTTCTATAAACTAATATTATATATACTAGATATACAGAAAAAAGAAATTGATAATAATTTCGAGAAAGCAAAAACACACAACCGTCACCAACCGAATATTATTGTCAACTCGATAAATAGTTATTCGATGTCGATAAATGAGAATTAAAAAAAACCAAAGAATGTTTATGTAGACTACCTGGGTAGGTGCCAATGAATGTAATATGTTTAATGCCCAAACTTTTGCTTAGTTAGAACTTTCTTACATAAAGCTGTACCTCACATGAAACTAGCTGATATACCCGGCATTTTTCGATAAGTACAACACTTCGACTAAAAAGCGTGTGTATTCTATTTTTTTAAGTGTCAAGTAGGTACTCGTTGCCGAGTGACTTTTTCCTCGTGTCAAATATAATCAAAACTTGTAACCATAATTTATTATGGAAATTAACACTTGAGTATGCATACCGACATGTCAAAAATTTTTAAAAACGGGAGACCTTATATCTCGACAACCGTTACTAAATATGCTTTGGAGCAAAATAGGGTAGATGCATTGAACATTTATCTAGGGAATAACCGTAAAAGATTTTTTATGTCTTGTATAGATTTCTTAAAAAAATAAATTAAAAAACACCTCCGATCTTTTTTCCGAAAGACGGAAACTCGTTTTCCGAAAGTCCCGGAGTAAATTTTTTTTTGTACTGATAATATGAATTAAAATCTAGGGAATAACCGTAAAAGTTTTTTGATAGACGCAAAATTAACCCCAAAAAATATAAAAAACGCTATTTTTACCATTTTATCATGCGATTGTTCACGCGATTTTGAACCTTAATGCCGTGGGAAATGACTGTGACTTCATTCTTGGTGCCAAGCTCTTAAATGTCACACAATTTGTAAAAGAAAGCTTTCCAATATGATTAAAAAGTTGGTTGGAGGGTTTCAACGGACTTCTAATCGGGAGATGCTGGACTCGAATCTCAGTACTGACGACGTTTGCTGCACTTCACGACGCAAGCTTGTATGCCTCATCCACATGCTGTCCGACCTTCCACGAGTCCCGCGCGAATGAGTAAAAAGGCGTTAACCGTCGGTTACGTATACAGTTCAAGACAATCACCTCGTCCGTACGTCCTTTTACTCATTCACACAAAACTCGTGGAGGGATGCCGAGCGTGAAGCGGCCGCATTAGCTTACTGTGAAGTGAGCAGGAATGTAGCTGGGTTTGTATACAAAAGCTCACATCTCCATATGTTATGAATATGCATATGTATGTAATTTTACATTGTTCTAAATCACAGAACTACAAATCTTTAGAAGTGGCATAACGTCTTACACATATAATACTTTATCAACTTTTTGTAGCCAAACGTGTCACGCGATTGTGTTAACGGATATTGTAATATAAGGTAACATATAATATGTGGAAAATGTTTTAACAAAAGGGAACAAAAGTGCTCATGGGCCTCGCCAAGGGGGAGCAAGGGGGCAGCTGCCCCCTCCCCTAGAGATTATAATGGGTATATATTTTTCATACTAAATGATAAAACCTCACAAAAAATCACATTACTACCACGCATTTTCTTATCATATCATAAATTTTCTACAACTAATAGGTATGAAAATCCTTCAGATTCATAAAAAAATTGACTGCAGCGCTTTTTTTCATTACATTTCTATTCTATAATAAAACATTTTTCATACATATTGTTGTGCAAAGTATTGTATACATTTTCAAGTAAACAAACCACATCATGACCTTCTTCACCATGTCTCACAAAAAAATTCTCCTGCGGCGCTGTTTACTCTTTTTTTTTGCCCCCCCTAGCTCCAAGGCTGGCGACGCCCATGAAAGTGCTTACACAATGCCCTTGAAAAAGCTTAAATTGTTACAAAGAAAATATTTGTGTAGGTAGGAAAAAGAATTGCCTCTTTACGTGCGCTAAGTCAGCATTTTCTTATGTATACAAGTTATAAAAAAACATTATTAAAGGATACTTAAAAAGCATTAAAAAAATCTGCACATCTTTGTACACTTCACAAAAAGCTTGAAAAGCTTGTGTCGTGAATTTGAGTAAGTCGGCATCGGGGATTACACCCGCTCCCGCCAGACTAACCAATTATTGAGATACATATTTGATTTTTTATTGAATCGGTAAATAGTATACCGTACAGAAAAAAACAATTATCGGCCTATCTGACACCATGCTGACACCATCACGCAATATTAAAAAAACGTAGAATCTCAAAATTTGTCACAATTAATAATTTTAATAAATGCTAGAGGATAATTTAAAAAAAATAATCACAGAATAAAAATTCCTTAAATTATTTTCAAAACCTTGGCAATTTCATAAACTATTTACTTACCCTGAAAATTTCATCTAGCTATCTTTACTCTTTCGCGATAGATTGTCTATAATTTTATGTTATCCCATCTATCCCACATCATCTAAATCCCAAAAATTCTTACATTTTTTTACGTATTTGGAAATGAGTTTCTACCACCACGCAATTTCCCAAATGTACCTAACTTGCAATAAAGTTACCATTACAAGATGTGAATAGGTATGAATATGAAATACTTCTCGTATTGATCAAACGACCAACAACGAATATCGTTTTTATTGCATTTCTTTTACCTTATGCTTCATCCACATGCTCGCCGACCCTCCACGTCTTTTGTGTGAATGAGTAAACAGACGTTAAAGGCTTGGCACCAAGAATGACGTCACAGTCTTTTCCCACGGCATTAAGGTTCAAAATCGCGTGACAATCGCATGATAAAATGGTAAAAATAGCGTTTTTTTCCATTTTTGGGGTTAATTTTGCGTCTATCAAAAAACTTTTACGGTTATTCCCTAGATGCATAGGTATTATCAGTACAAAAAAAAAATACTCCGCGGCTTTCGGGAAACGAGTTTCTGTCTTTCGGAAAAAAGATCAGAGATGTTTTTAATTTTTTCTTTGAGAAATCTATACAAGATATATAAAATCTTTTACGGTTATTCCCTAGACAAATGTTCAATGCATCTACCATATTTTATTCCAAAGCATATTTAGTAACGGTTGTCGAGATATAAGGTCTACCGTTTTTAGAAATTTTTGAAATGTCAGTATGCATATTCTCAATACTTTTTTTTAGCTGACACAATATTATGCAATAAAAAATAATTATTGTATGCATTTCATTACGCCATACGCAACCCTTAGTTGTATTAAGAATAGGGGTGTGTCTCACCGTTCGGTGATAGGCACCGCCCAGTTGTCCCGGTAACAAAATGTGCAGCAAATAAAAATAATCGACCCCATCATTATATTTTGTTGGTTGCATATAATGCATTCAACAATATTTCAAACAAGTATGTAGTATTGTAGTAACCGCCCCGGGTAGCAGCCAGGGTTGCCAGGTGAGACCGACGTAACGAATATATGTAGGATGAAAAATCGAAAAAAAACACAAATAAAAGTTTTACGAGGTGGTCGGTAACCTGGTTGGTAACGCGCTCGACTGTTAATCCGGGGGGCGCGGGTTCAATCCCCGACTTACTCCACTTCTCAACACAAGCTTTTAAGCTTTCTGTGAAGTGTAATGATTATTTGACATGTTGAGAGAATGAAAGATGACAGGATGACAAAAAGATATATTTTAGTGAGCGAAGAGGGGTGAGGAAACGCGGTCGCCCGAGATTGACCTTGTCCGATCATTTTGACCAGATCCTCAAGGATGGACGCGTTTTGTGTAAAAGGAATAGGAGAGCGTGTATGACAAATTGGATGAATGTGACGGAGGCTAGGAGTGTGCGTAAGGATAGGGCTGTCTGGCGCTCTGTCCTCTCTGGCTACGCTGCAAAGGACGCGGCGTGAGAGTATAGATAGATAGAACATGAAAATGCAACATCTATAAATACGGGTAGATTCGAAAATCGAACACACTAAATTAAAAATCGTAGTTTGTAGCAAATTGTGGAATCTCTCTCTATCTGATTTGCAGGTACAATTCACGACATGTCAGTTTTAAATTGGAACGAATGTGTTCTTCAAATAAGTAAGTTGCGAAAGAAATACCAAACTACTTTCCGATTCACCTTATTTGCCTCATGTGTCACCATGGATACGAAATTTTTCATCAGAACTACAACTAATGAAGTCAAGTAACCAACAGACAGGTTATTTGAAACAGAGAGTACTCATACTTCTACATTTTTGCCATACTGAACACCGAACACCTGACATCCCTGGCACGAACAACTAAACAGGGCGTGGTAAATAATATATTTTTTTAAATTGGTATAAAAACATTTAACAAGGACCTCAACGACAGATGTACAGTAATATTTATGTAGAAATTATAATGTTAAATGCATTTTTAATTCTAAATGTAAAAAAAAAAACAAACTGTATTTGGTTTGGTTGGTTTTCAGAAAAAAACATACCTACTTCTCGAATTTACTTCTAATGCCTCTACCACATGCTCGCCGACGCTCGTGTGAATGAGTTAAAAGACGTGTGGACGGAGTGATTGTCTTGGATTGTATACGTAATCGACGGTTAACGTCTTTTTACTCATTCACACAAAAAACGTGGAGGGTCGGCGAGCATGTGGATGAAGCATAAGTAAATTTTCCTAATATGTACTACGTAGTAAAAAAAAAATAGTTTCTAGGGCCCAATTTTTTTCATTTGCGTCATTTCTGTCGGGTGACAGCTAGTTTGCTAATAACAGAGGGATGAAAGAACGCCTACAAGAATAAGTTTTGGATGGATCCTTCTCTACACAGATTTTTACCTTTGTGTAATCAAACGGGAAAATTAAATTGAATGGAGCGAAAAATCAACCCATATAAAAAGAAGGTTTTAAAAGGGACGATAAAGGACACTATAAAATATATCACTGAATTTTCTACGTCATCGTGACCGTCTAAATGACTGAATATCTTTTCTGCACTATCGTGATCGTATAACCATTTTTCTTTATAGTGTATCGTGACCGTATGACCATTTTTCTATGCTATATCGTGACCTTATGACCATCTTTTTTGTACTATCGTTATCGTAAAATAACTTTTTAGCACTGTATCGTGACCGTATGACCATTTTCTCTGCACTATCGTGACCGTACGACCACTCTTTCTGCACTATAGTGATCGTATAACCACTTTTTCTGTACTATGTCGTGACTGTATGAATATCTTTTCTGCACCATCATGACCGTGTCACCACTTTTTGTACACTTCTGGTCGTATAACCACTTTTTCTGCACTACATCGTGACCGTATAACCACTTTTTCCGCACTACATCGTGACCGTATGACCACTTTCACTACACTATCATGTAATGATAACTATTTTTTCTACACTTTTAATAAACAATACAAACATACACGTGTGGACATTTGTCCATTTAACGAAATAATACCTAAATACATACGAACATAATATCTGGATTCGCATATTCTTAGGAAACTTGAACCTTTTCTTTTGTTATTCTGAAAATATCTTGCGGACAATCGTTTACGAGTATACAAAGGATTCCAAGGAAAAGACATTGCTATATATTTCATATATACGCATAATTTTGTATATATTTAATATCAGGATAGCATAAGAAGCAAGGAGTTTGAATCATTAGTATCAGCACTTCATATCATTATAATAATAATAATATTGTATTTGTGCCTATTAAAATACCCGCCTGATGTTAATATTGTATGTAGGGAATCCAATCCCGCAAACGCGGGATCCCGCAAATGCTGGATCCGCGCCCTTTTTTGCGGGATTAGAAATGAGGGATTACTCGTGCGGGATCCCGCATGTTTGCGGGATTCATAAAGTTTATTGTTTTATCGTTTTCCATCGTTCGTAGGCCCATCCAAGCACATGGACTCGTCAGTTTTTTCAATTACCAGCGTATACATTACTACAATTCATATCGTAAACAACAAAATAGACATAATCTCATATATCAGACATAAAGTTAGGAAGCTGAAAGGTACCACTCCTAAATCTATTCTATCAAATTAATGCCAATCAGAGTGTAAAAATCAATCGTTTTAACATTTCGTCAATTAAGTAAAATGCTTTACCAACGAGATAGGTACTTCTTCAGTCTTCACCCCTCCGCGGAAGGCCGTAGCATCCAGCGATTTGAACTCTCCGGGTAGCACGTTTAGCATCCGCATACTGAGACACACGAAGCTTTTGGATATCTTCACAAGTATGTGCCTTACAGGCTTGCCTTTGACCTGGTATTGTAGTTGTGGTGCTATGGCGTTCAGAGGAGTATACTCCCGTATCAGTAATAACTGATTACATACATATGTACAAACACTCTAATGTGAAGATGCTGGGCATGTTGAGGAGTTCCCTAAAGGAATCTCTACAGAAATCCCTGGGATTCGTACCCAGCATGGTCCTCACTGCTCGTTCTGCAATATAAAAACTACTCGCTACGGCCCCCCTTCTCCAGAATAGTATACCGTAGGACATAATGCTGTGGAAGTATTAGTATAAATATATACTTACTTTGGAGTATCAAGTCCACAGGTGGGCGCATTTTTTTGATAGCAAATATATCCGAATTTTACTTCTTTTCATGTACCTTAAAGTGTGGAGACCAATGAAGCGTTCGGTTTATTTTTAATCCAAGGAAATTATTTTTGTCAGCTGTTTCTAAATTTGGGCCAGAAAGTGTGTCCATCACTGGATCCACCCCCAACGGTCACTTAACAGAGAAGTGAATATCACCCGTCTTCGTCATATTTAATGCGAGACCGTTGTCACTAAACCACCCTCTCACCCTGTTCATTTTTTCACCCCGTTCAATTTCAAGGTCTTCATCGATGCATCGTTTTTATTTGGAAGATTGTCTTTTAGTAACAGGGATTAATCATCCGCAAACATTACACCAAAATCATCCTAATCACCAAGCCTTGATATAAATAAGACACAATAATGGGTCCAGTCCACCAAACAGCAGAACTACCAAGAAGAGTAGGTCTGGGCTGGGCCGCATTTGGTAAATTGAAACACTTGTTTGAAAATAAAGAAATCCCAATATGCCTAAAAAGAAAAATGTTTGATACATGTATCCTCCCGATGTTGACATATGGCCTAGAAACAATGACACTAACAGCCAAAAGCATACATAAATTAAAGTGTACACAGCGGGCCATGGAAAGGCAGATGCTCGGCGTGAGCCTTCGAGATAAAATTAGAAACGAGGAAATGAGACGCCGAATGTTACTGATATTATGGACCGCATTGCAAAATTAAAATGGCAGTGAGCTGGGCATATGAGTCGACAGGAGGATATTAGGTGGGCACCCAGAATCCTACAGTGGAGGCCCTGGAACAAAAGGAGAAGTGTCGGAAGACCTCCCAAAAGGTGGTCTGATGACCTAGTCCAGCAAGCCGGAAGAATCTGGATGCGGAGGGGGAGAAACAGAGATAAGTGGATGGAAATGGAAGAGGCCTACGTCCAGCAGTGGAGGGAGGAAGGCTGAGGAAGAAGAAGAAGAATGGGTCCAGTAGTGACCCCTGTGGTACTTTAAATCCAAACGCAGTAAGAGCTGTCGTGGATCTGACATTGTTAATTTCTATTAGATGGCATCTATTTTCAAGGTATGATTAAAAGAAGAATTTTTTCCTTATCTCGGACCCCGTAAATATCCAGTTTTCTATTGGAATCGACTGATCCCGTAATCCCGCAAATCCCGCGGGATCCGCGGGATTGACGAGCTCAATCCCGCAGGCATGCGGGATCGCAATTTTGATGCGGGATTGGATTCCCTAATTGTATGGGGAAGGGGATAATGATGTAATGTACGTAGTACGTACAGGTACACGCTAACATCCGTATCAAATTAATTCAACCTGTAAAAGCAACCTCCTATACCCTCATGTTTCCCTGATACAATTTATAGAAACGGAGCTTCAGGGAAATGGAGCTTCAGGAGAATTTACTGTATTCATTTCATGCAATATTTCAGGTTTTTTTGGAAAATTTTGTACTCTTAACAATTTCTAAGAAAAATGTTTTTTCGGGTGTTATCGAAAGTTCTTGAATGTGGCTATGGATTGGACAACCGATTTCAAATTAAGAACAACATTTTGTATGTTCCATGTATACATTTTTATTTTACTGGTTTACTAAAAATGTATATTTTCTTTTTTTACAGGTGAGTTTTTACGATCTGCAATGTCATCAATTTCATCTGTGAGTATGAACAACATTTTGGATATAAAATTACAAAAAAAAAAAACTACCAAAATATCCCTAATAATGTTAAAAATAGCATCAGGAATTCAGAAGAATGAAAGGGTAGGATTTTCCGCAATGCCAACTCATCCGTTGTTGAAAATGACTTGAGTAAATACCAGGGCGACATGGGATGAGCTGGGTTGTACTATTGATTTGACAAATGGCCCGCAAAGGGACTTTCGTAACATACGTAATTTACCTCAATGGTAGTTTGTAGGTCAGTCTGAATATTATGCTTTTGACCCTTAACCTTTTTACCAAGGTGAAATAGCACATTAATACTATCACTACGTAGTGAAAACTAACCACCATACGCTTTTTAACCATACCATACTTTGCTTCAGTCACATATCGTCATCCAATTTTTTTAAATCAAGATTTTATGATGTTACATCCTAGATCCATTTTTCGCAGTCTTCTAAACGATACCAAGCAAGCCCTACCGGGGTGATTGGGTTCATTCATTTTCATGGCGCCTCCCACTAAGAATTGACAGATTCAAAATTTGTAAAAAGATGTGAGTTCCACTCGTGAAGCATTTTTGTGAGATACCAAACACGCCGGTATGCGGTGACTGGATTCTCTCGATCGCTCGGTGTCTTCCAAGGCTTAAGTAGGACAAAATCTGACTTATGATCTAGATTCCTTTTCCAACGCCCTTTCATACCATACCACCCATGAGCCCAAACAACGCTTGGATCCCTTGAAACGCCTTACAACTTTTATATCACTGGAAAAGACTGCTCCAATTTTGTACAGAAACGTATTGCCACCTAGTTTACATACGTTTGCAAGTTTTCAGGTCTCTAAGTTATCAGGAAATTGTTGGAAAATCAAAATTCCACAGTGAAGTTCAATAAAATCTTGTAAAAAGGATGATATGCATTTAAGATTAGTTGAATAAGGTATACCTATTTAACTTGAATACGTATGGCAACTCCAATAACGCTTCTTACCCATCAAATAACTTATTTGGTGACGGAACATATTTGTCAAGTTTCCCAAAGTACCTAACCAGTGACATAATTACTTTCTTGACCACACTCTGTTAAGAAACTTTCGGGAACAGAAACTTATGTACAGGACACGCTGTGTGTGGTCTTGTGATTGAGACAGTAAACTGGAGTTAAGTATTTGGGATATTCCAGAATCTGATAGATATTAAGCCAGCAAGTTCCGTTTGAGAATAAGCATAATTTTCCTGGTAGTTAGCTAGACCACAAGTTTAGTGTATACCAGACGCGAATATACGTAAGAAACCGATTCACGTCGAGTTTCCTTTCCTTTTCATTTCTTCTTCTTCATCTTCTTCGTCAGCCATCCTCCCTCCATTGCTGGATGTAGGCCTCTTCCATTTTCTTCCACTCATCTCTGCCTCTCCCCCTTTGCATCCAGGTTCCACCAGCTTGATGGACTATATCATCAGACCACCTTTAGGGAGGTCTTACGACACTTCTCCCTTTCGTCCATGGTCTCCACTGCAAGATTCTGGGTGCCCATCTAGTATTCTCCTGTCGTGCCCTATGTCTGACCCACTGCCACTTTAATTTCGCAATATGGTCCATAATACCGGCAACATTTAAATTTATGTGGAAAAAAATAATAAAAAATGATAGGTTCAAATTTAATTCGTACGCTAAAGAACTTTTCAGAAGATTTTTTTCCAAGTAAGTATTTGACGGGCAGCAAATTTGTTCCCACTCTCTTTCATATTTATTTCGATCGTCCTGTAAGAGTCAGGGGTTTGTAAAACATCCATAAGACATTTTTTATGTTTTCAGCATTGTGGTTTGCCACCCATTCTGAATATCATATAATTATAAACGTTCGCACAAAGAGAATGTTATATATGTTAAGGTTCTCTTACACGGGAAATATTTCGAGCAATAATCACTCGGCAACTCGCATTGCTCCAACTGAAGCAATTAATTGCGCAATTATTTCGGCAATAGTTGCTCGTGTGAGCGCACCTTTATACGTACACACGCCTCATTGACTAATTACTTTATAATTGGGAAATACCTAGATAATATGTATAGTGTGATTTATTTTTGTACACATACAATATCGTTTACATAGAGATGATTGGCTTTCGAGGATTCTGTTCCTTTGCTGGGATTATTGACTTCATTAACTGACACAATATTTGAATATTCCAATTTTGGTTAATTAGATTATAACCTAGGTAGGTGCCTATTATTAAGATATCTTAAAACTACAAATATTTTCCTCTATCTTGGCCACCGTGCGAACATTAGCTGCAAGTGGAATTCAAGATTGTATTGTTGGTAGCCCCGATTGTCGAATCTTTTCGTAAGAGTTGTCATAGGTCCAATACTCTCACTATCTTCTACAAGTATCCTACAATGCTGAAAATATTACAGAGCGTCGCTAGAGAAATAATTTTAAAGAAAAGAAAAAAAACTCCGCTAACGAATAATAATAAAACTTGATTTAGTGTTGCTTGATGTGATAATAAGATATGGTTACGTTTTTTCGTACATTCAAATTATATTTATGAAACGTGGTTTAAAAAATTACCAATTTTTGGATTGTTAGAATAAACTGGCAAGGAATTATCGGAGTATTTTTTTTCCAACTCGCAAAACTATCTTGCCTTTGAAATGATTTCTCTAGGGCTGCTCTGTAATATTTTCGGCATCGTAGGTTACTTGTAAAACATACAATGTGAGAATATTGTGGACCTTTGACAGCTCTTATGACCATGACAAGGTTCAACAATCAGGGCTACCAACAATACAATCTTACAACCCCACTTGCAGCTAACGTCCGCCTGCTGGCAAGATATAGAGAACGCACTGTAGAGCTCCTGTGATTGACAACCCCACCCTCTTGACACAGAATACTGTGTTTATATATTGTTAGGTTGGTATGTACATAAATGAACATAGTTGTTGGTTTTGCTTTGATGTTGTCGTAATTAACATTCAAAGTTTGAGGAATCTGAGAGATTCTCACAATTATAATAGCTAGATAAGTGAAGAACAGCGATTTTAAATAGCAGCTGTGATTTTTTAGTATTCACTGCACCATTGTGCCACAAGGTTGCGTTCATACGAAGCCAACGATAGTATACAAGCCTACATCCACGAATTCCATCACCACCATGATTGGTGACGTCACCTTGTATCGGTGACAAACACTTGAACTACGCAATATTTTTTCCCATACATTTTCATGGTGTCATCATTGTCAAATGTGTTGGACCCGGCCTGTATGAACAGTATGGCGCCGGCCCTCGGTTCATATGAGAAAAAAAAATGAACGCAGACGGTTGCGTTCATTGTGCCTGAACTAGAATAAAATTGAACGGATTGAATTTAAGCGTTCTTGTTTTTTTTTAAATGGCATTGTCGTGTTAAAATAAAAAACGAAAAATTAAACGCATTCACTCATGATTACCTTTGAAGTCAAAAAAATAATTGCGTCACTCCTGGTTGCATAAAATATTCCGAACTAATTAAAAATGGAACACGGTAACATACGGCTGTGTTCGGACTAGAAGAAATATCAAACGCAGCCACTCCGCACGGTTGCGTCCAAAACTGTAAGAAAATGGAACGCAGCCAAACCCCAGAACACTCTCTCGTGTCACAAAATTCTGCATATTATAAAATATTGAATATTTCTTCTAGATCTGTTAATGAAATGTGAATTGTTTTATTTAGGAGCAGATTTTGTGATGTGAATGTGATTTTTAGAAATAATATCTTCATAATAATATTGTTAAATGTAGATTTAAATGTCTGTAACGTTATTGTTATCTTCATCTAGGAATGAGTGGGTAGTTTGTTAAGTTTACGGTAAGTACCCTAAGTAAGTAGGCACCTACTGTTACACTAAGTAGGATTGTGATTTAAACATAATATCCATCAATATTATCGTAATTATTCATGAATATAAAGATTATTATTACAATACTCAGCCCCTTAAATAGGCTGACCACATTGCCTACATTTTTCAAAGGATCTAGACTCTTTTTTTAAAATTGTATTTTATTTGTAAGAAAGCATAACCTCTTCCATGAAACAGCAGAAATCGTAAAAGAATAGTGACTGATTAAAATTTAAACAATGAGTAACGTCAACTTTTGTGTGAGTAAAAAGGTGATATTACGGACCGTGTGAACCCACCTTAATTTGGGATTTACTGGCAGAGATCGCAGCACTGAATAGGAACAGTAGAATACCATTGCCGTTACTGACCAGTGAAGTATTAAATGGGTTGCTTCACAACCCAGGGAGCAGCGGTAAACGGATAGGAAAAAATCTTGCAAGATCATATTGCTTTTGTTTTGGGGCAACGATTTCTGTCTCCTTACCATTGCCAACCGACAATACTATTCGTCGAGCAACTGGGCCGAAGTGTCTCAAATTTTAAGCCTTTTTCGGAGTGACGTAGGTAAGACGAAATTCAAGTGCTATTAAATAAATTTACATCTGACAGGCGTAGGAACCATTAAAGAAAATCAATAATCCTCTTAAAATACAGTATTTCCTAAAGCACTTAATTAGGTCGATGGGTGATTATGGACACGGTTGAATTTTGGGTCCGAGTCACAATTGAGTCAACTATGTATAGACCTAACTCATACATTGCTTTAATTAAAATACATGAGGACCTAATAAAAATTAGGAGTAAGTAACGATTGAGAATCGTGACGTCATAATATTTTATACATTAATACAAATGCATGTATGGACGAGCGGTCTGATGACGTCATTCCCCCCAATTCACGTATTTCACGTGCAATGCGCTCTTGAATGCTCGTAATATGCATTATTATATAATGCATGCCGAAATTGTTACCTACCTAATCTATAGCAGAAAAACTATTTTGAAAAATAGTACACAGGTTTTACAATCTTATCTTTTTCTGGAATGGGGTTCGCCACCCATTTGAATGTAGTATAGCCGCTTGTCCAAGGAAAATATATTTTTTATTTTTGAAATAAAAATGTATCTGGGTTTATCGCAATATACTCAAATCTGTAAACTTCACAGTACCTACATTAGCAAAACTTGCATCGTAAAATGGAGTAAGTCGAACGCATTACCAACCCAGCTACGAACCACCTCGAAAGCATTCACTAGTTACCCCATTATTGTGGTACATCGTATTGATACATTTTTCTCCAGTTTCAGTCATTACGATTGGCTGTAGCAAAGTCCCATGTCTCCTTCTCCACTCATCCCTGTCCTGTACGGTTCTTTTTAACTCTTTATAATATGAGTCGAAGCCCATATCCTGGCACAGGTCGTCCATGTATTCTTTCGTTGGTCGTCCTCTGTAGTTTGTTGGTATAGTGTGATGATAAATCATGTAGATTCATAAACTTATCGACAGTCCAATTGGAGCTATCTGCAACTATCCAGCCCCATACATTATTGGCTGGAAATGTTTACATAACTCCTTTGGAGACTGGTGCAATGCGGGGTGAGCTGAACAGCACCCAGCTAAATGTGAAGACATACCTAACATTACGTAACGTAACAACGTTGGAACAATTCGCTCGGTTCTGTTCAACACAGTGTTGTATGAAAACTATAGTAGTCCCTCAGTGTCAGCCAATTCGTTATTCACGGCTTCGTGTATTCGCGGATGAATAAATTTCTTATACATTTCGTCAATGAAAAAATCAAAGTACCACAGAATAAGCAAGTTTAGAACAGAAACCTTAAAGGTCGCCCCAGAGATTACTACATAAACCGGATGATTGGAGACGTGCGCTGTAGCAGCTACCAAAAATAAAATAAAAAAAACAGTTATGCGCAAGTTTTTAGCGTATATCTTCTAAAATCTAAACCATGTATTTTCTTTAAAAAATGGCTTAAATCTTGCAGTTTTTTGCCCATCTCCAAGTTGGCACAAGGAAATTTTATTCTATAAATTAAGCGTAGCTCCACTGGACATTATTTATAACGTCCCAAAGTTTCAATAACTTGGGAATTTTTGCAAGGTTCCCATACTTAAGAAACCTATGACGATTGGACTGTATCAAAGTATTCTAAAACATAAAAATAAAATTAATTTCACTATAGTTTCTCTTGCTGCATATTTTATACTGAAAGACGACCCTTAGAAAGCCGGGGAGAAGATCCCTTGATCCATCCAGAACTGTCGAGTCTTAATATTCGCTGTTTTGCGATTCGCGGAAATTTCTAGGGTCGCAACCCCGCAGACACTGAAAACACAGATAGACCCACGCGCTTTGGCATACCTGGTTGGCCTAGCCTGGATGGGGTATTGACTGACCCAGTTAAATAATAATGAAAATTGGTTTCAATTTCAATTGAGTTTGTGATTTCACTCTTTTCAATTTACTATCTATTCAATGGAAAGGGTATTGGAGAATGTGTTTGCTGGCTTTGCATTTATTGAGAAAATTATATTAAATAAATATGGTGCAATAGCTTGATTTTGTCAACAATAACTCGATTTGAAAAAATGCATGGATGGCGCAGTTGGTTGGGGCAGCAGTCTCTCGAGCGGGTAGTGCCACAAACCCCGGGGCTGCTACACGCTTTTAGCCTAATGCAAAGTGTGCAGGAGAGTATTTGGGTTTGTGTATGCAAGTCCAGATCCTTTAAAAAAATCCTGACATTGCTTCTTGGACTGTGTATAATATGATATAGGAGCTGCAGTTTCTGAAATATCCACGGGTGGAAGTAAGTAAGTGGTTCTGCTCCATGGCTTGATTTCTTCATTACTGTTTCCATCTCTTGGAATTGCTCTGTAAGGACTCTTATCACCAAATTTCTGGGAAGATTCTTTGTTCTAATCGTGTCAGGCCTTGTCTCTACCAAATGCGTCTTAATTGGTCATCACAATGGAACCAATATTTGAGATTGTATTATTTTTAAATCTCAGTTTCCTCAAGATCATAATACCATTATTGTTGGTACTCTTGAGCAGTTCTCTCTAAAGTTCTAAATCTTTAATAGCTTTTATGACAACATTCTCCCACCCACACATTTGTGTATTCAAAGATAAAAATTTTGAAAGCATCAGATAAAAAGAAATATATCAAAGGAATATATTATTTGGAATTACCAGTATACGTATTCTCGTTTTTCATTAAATATTCATTCGTATATGTACTGCCTTTTTGTAAAAATGATATTAGGAAATCTAAAAAAACGTACAGAATCCGTCTTAACATAAAATGTCGCTTGTTTTATAATCGGATGTTCGATGTCGGTTCAGTTTAACGTCAACTGTGACAGTTGAACGCCCGATAAAATTAATCAAATAAATGGTAAGGCTTCACAAAATTCCCCCACAAGGATTATTTTGTTGTCCCCTTTTTGCTTCGCCGGTTAGTCAATTATCTCATTCTTCTATTCGAAATTGAAAGCTTGTGCCAGTTCTCAAGCATGAGCCGTCACCAAGTAGATTTTTAGCGACCTCTTCCACGCCTTCTTGTGGGTTTCCAGTCCAATGCTTGTTTTATGATGTTTCGTTTCGTTGACCAATCCACTACCGATTTCTTTCCCTGGTGTCTTCAGCGACCTGCCTCTGGTTGGTAATCCGCCATAAGTCGACATTGCTTATGACATTGGTCAGCCTATCTCGAGTAGGTATGTTTCGCAGACATTTTTTGATAAATGCTTGTAATTTTCGTTAGTTAAAATATCTCATAGGGTCTCTCTTACCTTGGGTTAAAGGTTTCGATTTGGGTTGCGGATTCATTTACATTCACTGTAATAAAAAGGTCCAGTTAAGGAGAAAGAGAGGACGTCCAAGAAGTCCCTTGAGGAGACCATCAGAGGGGACATGGAATACCTGGAGCTTACTCCAGAAAGACCCCCTCGATCAGGGCAAATGGAGAGAGAGGATCTGAGCCACCGCACCGGTCTCAAATATGTGGGATATGGTGTGGAGAAGAGAGAGCTAAGATTCACCCAAACTAAACACAATGCGTAGAGATTTTCTGGAAATGAAAATGTTCCAATTTCGTTTGAACGTAGAATAAAAAAGTATTTATATTTAAATATCTCCGAATTTAAAAAAAAAGTATTTAAATTTAGAATTTTCGGAATTCAAAGCGCCCAAAATTACCATAACATTAGTGGTTTGACAGTCTGAAATGGATTGGGTGACGTTAATAAAAAGGGCAAAACACCTATACCTATATACTTACTTTTACCAATTTTTTTTCACTTTCTTTTTTTCTTCTCCGTCCTCCTCCCTTTTCGATGGTTTGAGTGTTAATCAAGAAACGATATCTTTATGCGGCCGCTTCACGCTCGGCATCCCTCCACGAGTTTTGTGTGAATGAGTAAAAGGACGTACGGACGAGGTGATTGTCTTGAACTGTATACGTAACCGACGGTTAACGCCTTTTTACTCATTCGCGCGGGACTCGTGGAAGGTCGGAAAGCATGTGGATGAGGCATTAGTTGCCAAGCCAGGGGAAAGAATTACAGTGCGACTACTACTTACTTATTTTTAAGGAGAGACGGATCGCCAAATTTATAAATAAAAGATTTTTCAGACCTTGGATCTCGACAACCATACTAGATATGCTTCGGAAAAAAAGGGTAGATGCTTTGAACCTTTATCTAGTGAACGACCGTAAAAGATATTTTATATCTTGTATAGATTTCTCAAAAAAAAGTGAAAAACACCTCTTTTTCCGAAAGGGAGAAACTCTTTTCCCGAAAGTCGTGGAGATTTTTTTTTGTACTGATAATATGCATTAAAATCTAGGGAATGACCGTAAAAGTTTTATGATTGAAGCGAATTATACCCCAAAAAAAAAAAAAATATGCGATTTTGAACCTTAATGCTGTGGAAAATGACCGTGACGTCATAGTTGGGCCGCGAGCTTTAAAGTCGCGAGAAATGTTTTCGGGAGACTCATCCTCTTAAGTTTTTACAGCTTTTTTCTTCTTTCTACTTTAAAATTATCACCGAAAGAACTTTTTCCAGGAACCGTTCATGCTGAGATCACTTCAACTTAAAAGATTTTTTGTCTCATGTTATTTTCTTACACGTGTATGGAAAAACATTAAATCGCTTTTTGAACATCCAACACCAAAGATATCACTTTTTTTTTATCTTTTACGCATTCAAACAGCTGACGTCATATTTCCGGATTACAGTGATGGGAAATTTATTAGAAATTAAAATTTGACTGAGAAAATTGAAGAAAAACAACAAAGATAAATTAAAATTATGTATTGTTTTTGTACGCACAAAGATAAGTAAGGCATACCTTTAAAAGGATTCTAAAAAAGTAATCGTAAAACAATATATACAAAACGAGTTTTTTGTTAAAATACTTCACATCCAAGAACTATTTTTCGCGATCTTCCAAACGACACGCCTTTCCGGGGCTCTTGGATTCTATCATTCCGATGGCGCCTCCCACGAAGAATAGACAGAATCGAAATTTTTTAAAAATTATATGAGTTGTACTCGTGAAGCGCTGTCATGAGATACCACGGCGGTATGTGGTAACTGGATCTTTAAGTAGTCAGGAAGTGGTTGAAAAACCGATTGCAAGATTTGCGCACAGCACACAACAGTGAAGAGCGAAGTTAAATAAAATCTTGTAAAAAGTGGACTGTAATATTCATACAGGAATTATAAGATTTCACTAGTTCTTCAAAGTTTTTACGGGGTTCGTTTTTCCTTCCCACCTTCTGTGCTCTAAGAAGAACCAAAACTTTAATAATCCATGCATTTTTAACGATTTGAAACGACATGAACATAATTTTTATGTATTTTTTTTTTCAAAAACCGTTCTGATATGATCACTCTAGATTGTTCTTATTTCTATTAAAATCGATATAACGTTATACATTACTTTATTTTTATTTTTTTATTTTATTAATCTTATAGAGTGCATACAGTTATTACATACAATATAAACAATCACAATATCACCTGCAAATAAACCAGTGAAGACTCAAATATTACTTAATTACAAATCCTGGGCAACACACAACATTTAAAAATCATATAAAAAATTAATATCAAAAAATCAAACAGATAAAGAGAAAATTATGTACAAAGAATTCACAAAATAATCAAAATTAATGATATCAAAATAATCAAAATTAATGATTACGAGGGGTTATCGGTCCACTTGACTCATCCATAATATCAGCCGTTAGCGAGAGCTCTCTGATTCCAGCATTTGTCTCTCTCCAATCTACAAATCCTTACATCACTTCAATAAATTACCCTCAAGTGGTCCCACGATCATTGGTTATTAGTCCTGTCAACACTTCAGCCACATTACATCTGATTTACTATCGATTTCCACTTGATATAATCAACATACCTACTACATAAATACATACCTACATACCGAAAGCCACAAAGAAAAAAATATTTTTCGAATTGACAACATGAATTAAAATCTAGTGAATGACCGTGAAAATAATTTTAAGTGAGAAAGAAAAGAGGTGAAATAAAAACGCTATTTTCAACATTTTTATCTCGCGATTGTTCAAAAATTAACTTAACGCCGCGCCGTGGGAAACGACCGTGAGGTCATATTTGGGCTTCTAGCCTTAAAGGGTGCATGCAGGTCAGAACCGGATTTACACTTTTCCTAGGCATAGGCAGTGGTTTCCATCTGCAAGAAAACTTCTGCAAGAAGTGTCCGACAGTCTGTCAGAAGTGCCAGACAGTATCTTGCAGGTGCGTAAACTCCGTAGTTGGAAACCCGGCCTTACACACGATTTGGAATGAGTACTGGGAACTTAGTATACTTTTGAACAGTTCATAGATAGGAAACCAGCAGGAAACTCTACTTTATCTACGATTGGCTTGTTTCTTGTTTCGAGCGAGCGACCGCCGCCCTCCGAGGGCTGCCGCCCAGAGTCCCCGGCCTACTTAGCCTTTTGAAAAATCCGCCACAGGGATCGTAAAACCAGCGCAAAACTGATATAACCGTTGTTGTTATCCCATACATTATCTCCTGTGCGTTATCGCATGAGTGTACATCAGAACGTGTTAATATGTATGTGAATCATAAACTCAAATTCTAAGTAGGTATAAAACTGTGTCTTCTAGGTACAGATCTTATGAGTGATTATGACAGTACCAAGACAAAGGAATACCTAATACTGTATTTCGTCTAAATGTATTTTGTGGTCAGATTGTACAAAAGTATGTTGTCTCTGATGAATAGTAATTATACTCAATTGTGGTCGGAATACCAATATAACAATACGAATAAGTTGAAGCAAAGGAAATGATGGTTCAGTTACTTAACGTGATTCATAATTAGTTCGTGGAAAATCCGTCGAGACTCTGTCGCTAACTGTACAATGAATCAG
Organism: Ceraclea dissimilis; assembly: GCA_963576895.1. Lineage (NCBI taxonomy): Eukaryota > Metazoa > Arthropoda > Insecta > Trichoptera > Leptoceridae > Ceraclea > Ceraclea dissimilis. The sequence continues at coordinate 17,030,378 of OY756370.1, forward strand.
GGGCATGGCGAGCTTCAAAGCAAGGTGCAGGTCAATTATTTTTTTTGTAGTTAATCGCATAAAAATTGAGCTGTTCTTTCGTATGTAAACGACTATTGTACTAGGTATCTGAAAGTCAGAGCTCCACGCCAATATTTCTCAAGTATAATATAACTTTTGGCTTATGCGAGGAGGTGTCCACATCGTCCATGGCCATGCCAGTTCGAATTCTATTAAGGTTTGTCCATAATTTGCAAGGCAGAGCGAAAACTAGTGATCTTCTAAACATAAACATACTGTACGTAGAATATGAGTGCACGAAGATATTATAATGATTTGTCACTGATGAATGGTGACTCGACGAAATGTCTACAGACAAAATGTCGACGACAGAACGTCTCCAGACAAAATGTTTACAGGGAAAAATGTCCACAAATTGTCTACAAACAAAATGTTTACCCAACAAATTTTTTACACGACAAAATGTCTCCTGACAAAATTCTACCGCAAGAAAATGTTAACCGGAATCATTTTTTTAAGGAAACTGTTTTTCGTTGCTTTGTTTTATAAACGTGACTCGCTCTAGTAGGCTTATAATCAGGGCCGGTTCGTCCTACAGGGCAACGGGGCGTCGCCCACCCACATTTTTGCGCTTAATATGTGTATAATATTCTTAAGTATATAATATTTTAAAACAGTTTTTTTTTCCTAAGAATGGCTCTGTTCTGTATCTGTAAACAATGTGTATTGTGTTTATAGGGACGTTAGAAACCATCAACATGGTGCAAGTGTGCAACACGTGTTACCTTACTACCTACGAGACCCTAAGCCGTAACATTACGAGAATGGAAGGTCTATGACGAGAACTGCAATAAATACTGCCGACGGGGCAACGAAGATTTTTGTCCCGAATTTGTATTGTACATATTACCTGCTTCATGATGATTTCAAACGCGCAAAGTATAGGCAGCCTTGGGCAACAGGGATTTCGCCCGTACGGGTCCCCAGATTTTTTGCACGAGGTTTAGCAGATGGTCATAAACAAAAAGGATACATTTAATTTCTTAGCTGCAATACAATGATGATGCTTTTATGAATGGATGCTTACTTATAGTCTAACTTTGACTCCCAAAATTGCAAAACTCGTAAAACTATTGAATTTCTACAGTACATATTGTGCATTTGCTTTGAAAACAATGAAGTCATATTCCCTAACTTTTAGATCACAATGAATTAACAGTCTTTGGTACCAAGTATGGTAGAGAGTAGTGTAAGCATTTCGTTAGTTATAGCGTATGCGTCCCGTAGGTTTCTATAGTATAGGTACATCATGTGTAAACGAAACCTATGATATCCTTGTTTATTTTATGTTTTTGTTAATATTTAAAAGATTATATATTATTAATGCGTCGATCTTAGTGTGATTCTGATAAGTGCTTTTCTGAAGATTTAGTGATTCTATACCTAAAGCCACGAAAACAAACATTGTGCGTTCGTTAAAGTATTGTCAATAAAAATCAGTTTTGGAATGACCACAGTTAAGAACGAGATATATCTGAACAATAATAACATTTTTAAGAAACACGGTGGATCAAGATAGGCTATGCAAGAAATGCGATTTTATTTATCAGTGATTAATTTGAATTTTATATATCTAGTGTTTGGTGACCTGTTTCTTTAATAATAGTATAATAGTATTGAAAGTTCGTACCCATTTCTTCTTCTTAATGACCTCATTTCCCCTGCATGTAGGAATAGTCGTATAAGTCAAAATTCTACTCACGCAAATGTAAGGGTTTGGTACCTACCAAGAATGACGTCACACTCATTTCTCACAGCATCAAGGTTTCAATCGCATGATAAAATGGTAAAAATAGGGTTTATTTCTATTTTCTGGGGTTAATTTAGCGTCTATCAAAAAACTTTTGCGGTTATTCCCTAGATTTTAATGCATATTATCAGTACAAAAAAAATGTACTCTGCGACTTTCGGGAAACGAGTTTCCGTCTTCCGGAAAAAAGATCAAGGGTGTTTTTAAATTATTTTTTTGAGAAATCTATACAAGACATAAAAAATATTTTACGGTTATTCCCTACATAAATTTTTCTAGCCTATTTTGTTCTAAAGCATATTTAGTAACGGTTGTCGAGATATAAGGTCTCCCGTTTTTAGAAATTTTTGAAATGTCGGTATGCATACTCTGAATCGAAATATCTATTAAAAATACTCATGGCGATGCGAGGAAAACACGCAGTCTTCTATTTTATCCAGACTTACAATGAATGGTGTTCGTGGAGGGGTCCAAGTTTTGATCGGAGAAGTAATTGGTATCTGCTAATAAGTATTCGGCAAATTTATTCTAATTAGTATCTTCTAATAAGTATCTGCGTGGTGACTAATTAGTATATTCTACTTAGTATCTACCTGGTGACTAACTGGTAAGTCTTTTAATTTACTGTTAATCAATTATTAGTTGTACGATTGCAGTTTTCGTCAATAGCGTTTCGTTTATATCATATTTATATGTAATATTACGTAACAAACATAGTGTTACGGCTTGGAATGTATGTATTGGGAGAAAAAGTGAAGGATGGCGCTGGTACTAGGTATTTATCGTTTTAGGTAGGTACATTGGATTTTAGTATCGCCCTCCTATCCCTCCAAGGCACGAGCCGTCACTGCTTATAATTAAATGTATTATAAAAACATATTGCCTGAAAATTGAAAAAAGACACCACGATACTAACAAAAGCTACACCAAAACGCTATATCCCAACAATGGGGCAACCAGTGAATGCTGTAGACATTTTGTCTGTAGACGTTATGTCGGGGAATCCTGATAAATAGAGATATGTGGCATTGAGATGTGCGACTAAGTAATGAGAAAATCACTGATAATCAGGCGACGTTATAGTATGGATAGACATAACTCTATTATGACAGTGACTTCAAATCACCACTAGGAAAGTCATTAGCGTCTATTGCAGTTATCTTATCAGGAGCAGGGGTCGAGGGAATTAAGTCAATTTATAATATCTAGTTCAATCTCCGATCCTGACATACTCCATATCATAGCACAAGCTTGTGAAGTGTACACAGATGTATTTATCTATATATCTATTATCTCTCTTCGTATCCTTTGCTATGTAGGCAGAGAGGATCTAACCTCAGACTGATCTACACAACACTCTTTGCTTCTGTCACACAACTCATGCAATTTGTCATAGATTTTCTTCGATTCCTTTTACTCAAAACGTGTCTTTTTGTGATTATTCTATGTGTGAGAGAAAATAGTCGCTCTTTTAATAACTTTGTTATAGAGTATCCACAAAAATAGGGTAAATAAAAGATACAAATGCTCATTAAAAATAACATTGAAATGATGTGAATTATATGTAGCTCGTTTTTATTTTAAATAATCCGAATTTGAATGTTGCAGGGTTGACTGTAAAATATTGCTTTTGCAATAAGTCCGCCCTTTAGCACATTACTAAATTGTCTTGTTTTGCAACTCTTAATGACTTTTTTTGCCCAATAAAGGTTTATTTATTTACTTTTATTTTAATGAATGTGGGTTTATCGAAATAAATCCAAATATATCTTCGTACAATTCACAGAAAGCTTAAAATCTCGTGTTGTGAAGTGGAGTAAGTCAAGGATTGAACCCGCGCCCACTGGATTAACAGTCGAGCGCGTTACCAACCAGTGTACCGACCACCGACTTTTCACTCATTTTCGAGTTCAAAGTAATTCTGAGTTCATGCACACCCACACACCTGTCGCTAGTTGCCTACATCGCCATATTGAAGGTCCCTCCTCACACCCGAATAACACAGGCGCCAGTTAGGCGCCTTTTTATTCGCACTTACAGCCCAAAGTTACTCAGACGGCCCCAAGGTTAGCCAGAAGGGCACCCCCTAGCAACACCGTCCGGAATGACACCTTCAATATCCCTGCTACAAGGATGATAACAAATAATGAGCTACATTACATAATAACTTAGACTAATTACAAAACTATTCGACCGAGCCAGGGGCAGCAAAAATAAAGGACCCTGAGGACTTGACTAAAAAGACTGGTTTCAATGCCGTGGCGCCAGGCGCCACAACCCGGCGATTGTGTGGATCAAAACAAACAAACCTCCCCGCATGGGACCTACCTGGGCCTACATCGCCAGGAAAATCGCAACGGCTTAAATAATATATGAATGGATGAGTAATATTTTTTATCGACGAGCAGACAGCAAGCAGTGTGACGTAACGCCATCTATTTGTGAAATATAAAAACATGATTTTTATCTGAAATAGGTGTACAGAACAATCGGTGTTCCGCACTACTTGCTTAGTACAAAAGACATCCGTTTATCAACACGAGCCACTAAATATTTTCGTTATTACAGAGTGTTTTCACCTATTGCAGACGTCGACAACCTTTTAGATTACTACTTTTATTATTTTCTTTTTTGTATCTTAATTTTCCTTCTTTGCGATTTAGGTAAATTTTAATATTTTAGTTGTTTTGTGGTAGATTGCATTGCTTACATTGCTTATAGATTAAAAATCTCTCAAAACAGACTAAAGTATTTGTAGTAGGTTCATGGACATGTTGGAGGTTTTCACGGTGTGCGATTGACTTTCTTGTTTTTTTGGGCGAACCGTGTGTGGATAAATTTTATCGACGTTTCGACACTCCTATTGGTGTCTTCCTCTGTGGACTCCCACGTCGATCAAGCTTATCTACACACGGTTCACCCGAAAAAAAACAAGAAACAATAGGTACATGTACGTTTACTTTCAAAAACTTGGAATATCGACATAATTAATTATTATTTATAGTAAAATTAAAATAAATTGTTAATTCAGAGGTCCAATAAACGCTTCTGCATCTATCAAAATCCTTCTGAAATTCTCTCTCTCTCTCTCCTTCTGAAAATCTATTCGGATTGGTATCACTTTCGAGAGACTCTTTTTTTAAAACGGATTTTTACGACACTAGAACGAACATGTACATGATAACTTGCACGCCATTAGGTACAGTACTAGTCTTTTGTTTGTTATTGGTTTATGTATATAACCAAATCGCACGTAGACCGAAGGTTTTAGTGCACTGTCACATAGAACAATAAATAATTGGATATTTCGTACATCCTCTAACAAAATGGTGTTACAATATCATAGCGATCAACCACCTTTTTTATTCACAACAGTATTTATGATTTATGAACGATATGACGGATGGGTGACGTGCCTTATAAATTGGATTTTATTGTAGATACTGTTTTGTTAGGTTCCCGGAGAAAAACCCATAAGAATATTGCTCAACATGTAAAAAACCTAAAAAAGACAAAAGCCCTTCAAAAATATTCTCATCGGTTAAAAGCCTAAACTTTCTAGTTGGATTCTGGTAGATGAATTATTTATAAAATGATGTCTTTTTTATTGTCTATCCCATTTTAGATACGCTTATTTATTTGTTTACTTTCTAATCTATGGTAATTTCTATTATACTGAATGAAATCGTGTACTAATAATAGATAAATACAATTAATTTTATTTTTAAAATCAAATTATCTTTGAGTTTTTGTCCGTTGAGCAATTTTCTTAAGAGCTTTTGTCTTTTTTGTGATTTATTCATATTGAGAAATATTCTTATGGGTTTTTGTCCGGTCACGGTTTTGATAAATATTTGCTTACTGTGAAGTGTGAAAGAAAGTATTTGTCAAATTAATCGTTATGATGAAATATGGATAAAACAAATATGGATGGTTAGCTCAGTCGTTACGATTGTCATTTCCGTCTTATTGTGCTTAAATTGGTTTGAAATAACAAATAGTCAAAGAATCCGGATCGTGAGTCAGTCGATTTTGATTTTTAGGTCAAGTCTCAGGAAACTCTGAGCAATCGAGAGGATCCCGTCGCCGCATACCGCCGTGTTTGGCATCTCACGAAAGTGCTTTACGAGTAGAACTCATATCTTTTTACAAATTCTGTCTAATTGTGGTGGGAGGCGCTTTTGGAATGAAAGGATCCGAGTACCCCGGAAGGGTGTCGTTTGGAAGACCGCGAAAAACGGATCTAGGATGTGAAGCTATAAAATCTTGCAAGTATAATTGTATCTCAACAGATACACAACAAAGGATGGACCTTCCATCAGGCTCATGACTGATCGTCGGCTGGCTTAATGCCTGATGGAAGGTCCATCCTTTGCTGTGTGTCTGTTGAGATATAACTACTTGTCACATTCAACTACGACACGTAGAAAGTTCCGGTGGTCTCACAAAACATAAATTGTGATTTTCTAAAAATAATCTTGTATAAAATATTAGTTTTAAAAAATATTTTTTTACGATTATTTATTCCTTTTTGATCTCCAGTATCCATAAACCTACCTATATTTCTACTGACCCATACATCCATTCACCTTTCTTACATCATAGGTGGGCATGAATTGAGTAATGGCGATAATAAATGTAGTTTATTATCCCATAACCTGAAACATCATCCCATGGGGACCATAGAATCGTCTTTAACAATCCAATGGTCAGATCTCGGCGATATATTCTCATACAAACTAGATAATTCTCTCCAAATGGGGTAAGACTTGGTGATTTTTATTGCCGATATTTTTTATTCGTTACTAACGAAAGGAAAAGTTTATTTTTATCGGTGAAAGTTCATCACTTTAAGCTATTTGGCGTTAAAAGCGTTCCCATCCGTATTGATTTTTTAGCTTTTAATGGTAATGAGTCTAAGCTACTTACCCCAACGATATATTTTTAATGTTTTTCGGCATCGTCATGTATATACAGATCGTTTCCTCTATCTTGGCAGCCGGCGGAGGTTATCTGTAAGTGGATTTCAAGATTGTATTGTTGGTAGCCCTGATTGTCGAACCTTGTCATAAGAGCTGTCAAAGGTCCGCAATATTCTCACATTGTGTCTTTTAAAAGTACAACGGTGCCAAAAATATTACAAAGCGGTGCTAGAGAAATCATTTTAAAGGCAAGATAGTTTTGTGAGTTCGAAAAAGAAAAAAATACTCCGATATCCCTCCAAACCGCTTTCGCAAGTTTGAAAAACAGTGTTGCCTCTTTATTTTAACAATCCAAAAATTTGCATTTTTTTAAAAAAAAATTTTGAAATATAATTGGAAAGTAGCGAAAAAATGTATCCATTCCTTATTATCACATCAAGCAACGCCACACCAAGTTTGCACCGTGGGACTTCTGAAAGAAAATGGACAGTAAGAGACAAGCCCTTCCGATTAAATGATTACTTGAGAATATACAGGGTGTTTGATAGATGGATACAGATATCTTCAGGAGTGATAGTAGAGGTCATTTAGCATCTTTTGAGCCAAACTTAGCTTAGTCAAAAGTCGCACGGTTCTCGAGATATTCGAGATTTTAACTTTTTTTCGAAATACCCCGAATTACTCAAGTTTTAACCCGATAGCATCGTAAGTAAAGGTACCTACTTAGTTCTATCATTCTTTTTTGTTACCTGAATATGTGTTTAGTCTATTTAAATCATAAGTTTCAATCTGGAAAACAATCATGTTAAAAAAATATCGGATTAAAGTTTCGAGAAAGAGATATTTCAAAAACAAGTTACGACTTTGGAGAGGATTTTAGATAAGAAAAAAAATGTTCAAAGATTCAGAAATCTGGAAAAAACTTCTCTGGTTTATGCTCTTTCAAATGATATACAAAACATTATAAAAAACATTAGTTTCGTAAATCTATGATACAAAAACTTAAATAGATCACCTCCAATCTAACCAAATTTCCATACAAATTCGGAAACAGTAAATTGAAAGGAAATGTGTTTTTCACTATGCAACTGTACCTATAGTAAATTTGTATGGAAATTCGCTTAAATACAAAATACAAAAACTTAAATAGATCACCTCCAATCTAAGCAAATTTCCATACAAATTCGGAAACAGTAAATTGAAAGGAAATGTGTTTTTCACTATGCAACTGTACCTATAGTAAATTTGTATGGAAATTCGCTTAAATTAGAGGTGGTCTATTTAAGTTATTGTTTCATAGATTTATGAAACTAATGTTTTTTATAATGTTTTGTATATCATTTGAAAGAGCATAAACAAGATAAGTTTTTTCCAGATTTCTGAATCTTTGAACATTTTTTTTCTTATCTAAATTCCTCTCCAAAGTCGTAACTCGTTTTTGAAATATCTCTTTCTCGAAACTTTAATCCGATATTTTTTTAACACGATTGTTTTTCAGATTAAAACTTATGATTTAAATAGACTAAACACATATTCAGGTAACAAAAAAGAATGATAGAACTAGGTACCTTTACTTACGATGCTATCGGGCTAAAACTTGAGTAATTCAGGGTATTTCGAAAAAAAGTTAAAATCTCGAATATCTCGAGAACCGTGCGACTTTTGACTAAGCTAAGTTTGGCTCAAAAGATGCTAAATGACCTCTACTATCACTCCTGAAGATATCTGTATCCATCTATCAAACACCCTGTATATGACAGTTACGATTCTTTATTTCGCGTAAAATCTGCGATATCTTTGCATAGAGAGCATTTTATTCAAGTGGTATATCGCCATGTGCTTTTGCTGATTGACTTTTAATAAGAACAACCCTATTAAAAGGGCCTATATGCTGTCATTTGGCTTCGGCGACCTTAATTTCACTCAGCCAATATGGAGGGAATCGTCTTGAAACTGAAGACAGTGATAGATGAAAGTATGTGCTACAGATCGGCTGTTTTAGAATTACAGGATTTGGAAATTCCTTGAATAAGAAAGTATTCCGAAAGCACCCCTAAATTTTACGGGATCCGAAGAATCTCCGTTCAATTTTTCAGGTATAAAATTATAATTTATCAAAATACTGGTAATTATAATCTCAACAAATCGACTGTTTTAGATCTTTAAATTTCTTTCCAGGTTTCTTTTAAAAAGGTATAATTCAGTTTGTGGCTTACGTCATTCTTATTTCGCGCTAACATTCTCATCCATAATTTGAAAAAGTCGAACCAAAAATTAAACGATTTTTGCTCAGTGCATATACCCTCTTAATAACCCACATTTTAGTCAGTTCGCTACCTACTATACTCGTATTTATTAATATCTGTAATAGTTTTTACCCAATTTTTTAACAATATTTTTTCCATCCAATTCATCCATTATTTTATTTGCCCGACCACCCTTCATCATACTTTTCTATTTGTCAATATTTACTTTTCATCAATAGATTACTTATAGCCAGACCCTAAACACCGCACCCTAATATTTGGTACACGTACCTACCCAATATTGCATTTACCTTATCAAATATTGAATCAACATTCGGAATGGAAGGCAACATCATAGTATTATTAATATTATATTTAATCACATTGGTTATAAACCAATAGGTTTAGTCGAAATCCCGACATTATTAGTAATCCCCAAAAACCAATTATATTCCAATTGTCTGACTTAATCCCAACTACCGACGCGTGTTTTTTTTCCTTTTACAGTGAACACCTTTCGTACGCGTAGTATTTTTTTTGTTTGTAAATATAATATAAAGCAATATTCTTCACGATACTATCTCGTGTGCTGGATTCGGACTCAACTATAACGTCACGAACATTTTCCACGGAATTAAGGTTCCAAATCGCATGATAAAATGGTATTAAAAAATAGCGTTTTTTCATTTTTTGTGGTTAATTTCGCTTCAATCTAACAACTTGTACGGTTATTTGCGGTTAATGCATATTCTTTCGGGAGACGAGTTAAAAAAAAGATCAGAGGTGTTTTTCACAATTTTTTTTTAGAAATCTATACAAGATATAAAAAATCTTTTACGGTTATTCCCTAGATACATGTTCAATGCATCTACCCTATTTTATTCCAAAGCATATTTAGTAAGGGCTGTCGAGATCTAAGGTCTCCCGGTTTTAGAAATATTTGAAATGCCAGTATGCATACACTTAGGAACATTTCCACATATACTTAACCTCATTTACAATAATAATTCATTTTATTTAAAGAAATATGTTTTTTTATGGTAAAAATTGTTATAAATATAGATTTTCTAAGAAATCTTAAATATTTGTATTATTTTTAATCATAGTATAACTCGATACGGATTACCTTCAAAGATTTTGTCACGCGTTTAACTTAAATTATAACAATTTCATTTTAAAATGGTGTGGTTATTGCCATGACTAATTTATTGTTTAATAATAAAGTTGTTCTTGAAATTGTGATTAATTTTTAAAGTAAACAATGTATACATTACCTAAATCGTTAAAAACTAGGCATCTCGACATTAAAAAAAAGGGAGACCTTAGATCTCGACAACCTTGCTAAATATGCTTTGGAAAAAATAGGGTGGATTCATTGAATCTTTATCTCTGGAATGACCGTAAAACATTTTTGTCTTGTATACATTTCTTGCAAAAAAAAATGTACTTCTGATCTTTTTTCCGAAAGACAGTAACTCGTTTCCCGAAACTCGCAGAGATTTTTTTTCGGGAAAAGAAAAAAAAGGGAGCGCAGAGTGTGTACGACAAATTGAGTGAATTTGACGAAAGCAAGAAGTGGATAGTCGAAAGAAACAAATTTCTGGTAATATGTTCTCTCTGCCTCCCCGAAAGGGATGCAGCGTGAGTTGATAGGATAGAATAAATAAGATATGATGGGCCCAGTCGCACTTTTTCTTTCACTCTTACGTACATATATTATTTAGGTCATTCCGTTAAATTCTCCGTGAATTTTCACAGGCAGATACCAACTAGTTTTTATAGGTAACCAATATAGAAGAAAATATATGATTTTTTTATAAGCAAGGAGAAAGTATTGGACATAAAGCTCTGTAATAACAAATTGATTGATGTTTGTTATTGGCTATTCGAGTGGGAGACGGCGCGTCGGGATTACGACAGTAAACCTAATAATAGAATGTACTATTCTCTTATAGTCTCATTATGATATGTTGTAAGTCGATATTAAGTAATTCATTACGTATCGACTTTTTATCATGTGGACATACTACACCACCTGGAAAGGTAAGGGGGTTGATGGGAAAGTAATGCAGCTAGGTTAGGTTAGTATTAAAGTCCTCATGTAAAACTATTACGTAACAACGATTGATAGATCTCCTGTGATGTTATATGCTCCTGGTAGTATGAAACCAAAATCTAATTTTTGTGTTTGTATTTGCAATGATGCACAGCGTAAGAAGGTCATCTGCTGCATATTTTCATACTCATTGACAAACCTATGTGATCTCCAAATCAAATAAAACTTTTAATTACATAATAGCGATTGCTATATCTCTTGTGATATCATGTGCTCCTGGTATTATAAACCAAAGTCGAATATTCGCGTTCGTAAAACTGATCAACTTCATATTTTCATACTCTATGACAAACCTATATTGTGATCTCCAAACCATGTAAACCTTTAATTACATAATAGCGATTGACAGATCTCCTGTAATATTATGTGCTCCTTGTATCATATAACCGAAATTGAATTTTTGTGTACGTATTTTCAAGCACAGTGTAAGACGGTAATTTTTTCATGCCCTTAATTTTGTGACGAACCTGTATTGTGATTTCCAAATTACGGTGACTTTGAGGATATTTTAATTGTTACACGGCGCCAGAAATAGTTCAGTTATTAGTATTATCTCCATATTATGATGTGCACCCGTTTAAAATAGAGACATTCGGAATGGTGGTCAATCTTCAGGTATTTTGTCTCTCGTATATTCAATTGCAGGAAATTATAAAACTATCAAGCATTTTGCATTTAAAAAATATGCCAGTTCTTGCTGAGCGAATCTCAGAAATATCAAGGCTTAGTAATAGAATTTTTCCAGAGAAAATGTTATTTTCTATTTAGAGCAAAATATCGTCCCTTGAAAAAAAAATCTAATATTATCGCTCAATATATTATTTTGTTGTTTTTTTTTCACAAAGATAAGCACACATGTTACCTATGTACCGTCAACTTGTTTAGTAAACAACAGCGGCGAAGGGTACTCGTTCAAGGTAATGTGATTGGTTTCCACTGATAAAAAAGTGACCAACGGTCAACATCACCCCACTCTCCCCACTACGGTAATATTTTGTAAATAACAAACCACCCCCCTCCGCTTTTAAGATAAAACTTATGGAATATTTTCGCCCCAACATTTTGTTCAGTAAATATTCGATTTATGAACATATAGGTACGTGTACAGGTTTTAACCAGTGTTACGAGTACGTTGTGCTTCTATAGATAAAGAAGCTTTTAAATATTCTCTCACCCAGCATATTTGAGTTCTCTTGTATATTGGTAATTTTATATGTGACACCCACAGAGACATCAACAATACATGCATACATTATCATACAAAAAAAGAACATCTCATATCGTGTTTTCAATAGTACGTGTCGCCAGGTGTAGGAAGAACATGCACAGGTGGGGTATAAGGGTGGAGGAGGATGTCTCCTGCGATTGTGGAGAGACCCAGACTGACGAGCACCTCCTCGTATGTCGAGACATCCCAGTGAGGTGTGCAATGCAGTTACGGCTGCTAATTTCTGGAGTGGGGTGACCTAGTTGGAAGAAGCCCGGACCCGGAAATGAAATGAATGAATAAAGGGACGAAATTCATGAATGTGACGGAAGAAGTGTGTGCAAGGATAGAAAAGTCTGGCGATCTGTTCTCTCTGTCAACCCCGCAAGGGATGCGGCGTGAGGGGATAGAATAGAATATAACATTGGTTTATTTTGCCTACTTGGGCTCTCATAGAATTAATTGTAAGATATTTTAAAAGTATTTAGTACGTAGTTGAAATATGGTTGGAACTAAGTAACAGAAAATGATTCTAAATTATGAGGTTTTGTATTTTATTGCGATACTTTACTGAGACTACTGGGTGTGTTTGTTCTTTACGACACTTTTGGAAATTGGAGCTTACTTTAACTTAATTACTACTAAAGTCTGTAGGAAATATTATACCTAATATTTTATAACATTATGGTACAAATTTTACTACGGACGTACAAAACAACATACCTATTTCACAACATTTATACCTAATTACTTAGCAATTTTCAATTCTTTTCAACCTATTCCATTGTAACTCCTTCATAAGTTAGGAGTCAATGTATTTCATTGAATGATTGTCGAAATTAACTTCTTCTGCCCGCTCTAGGTCTCCACTCCGGAACTTTCTCTGTCCACCTAAAGTCTGTGGTTCTATTATATGGTTATTGCATTCTGTATAGAAGATAAGCCTTTTGCATAGAAAAACTGTTTATATTACTTTTATTATATTTATACTTAAGATGAACAAAATTACATAGTTGGCGCAGTTGGTTGTGGCGGCAGTCTCTCAAGCTGGAGGTGCCAGGTTCAAACCCCGGCAGTGACGATGTATTCCACACTTTGCGCTACAGGCTTTTAGCCTAGCGCAAGGTGTGCAGGAAAGTATTTGGGTTTTTGTATGCAAGCTCAGATACTTAGAAAAAAACATAAGTAAATATGTTCAAAAACATCGAGCAAAAAGAAACTGTGGTATTTGTTCACTAGGGAGAGGTTATCGAAATGCTGCGTTCTATTCCAAAAAAACACAGTTAAATTTCATACATACTACAATTAATAAATATTGTTTTCTCTACATGAATTAACTCTTTAACCTTTCTCCCAACCAATCTGGTTCGTTTTCTTGTTCTTATCAAGAAACCACATCTCCAGCCGCTACCCCGCAGCAACCATTCATTATCTTTTCCTTTTTATTCCCGGAACTACTCTCCGTAATCTTTGACTTCCCGTAATAATAATAATTGTAAGAATGATAATAAGAATTCACCCCAAACCACAATATGAGTATATTTCCCTTGTTTTATATAACTGACTAACCGGTGTCAGGGTAGAATCACACGGGAAAAAATAACACACGAATAAATCTCACAAGAAAAAATAACACGGGAAAAATATCTCAGAAAAAATATCACGGGAAAAATCCTTCAGAAAAATATCACATGGGAAGAATATCACATGGAACATAGAAGAAATCTCACATGCGAAAATGTCGCAAGATGAAATAACACATTTTTATTCAAAATTTATTAGGTAATGATTTATGAAACACTGAAATTGATATAAATAATATATATTTTGTGGGTTGGCTGGCAGAAATTGCATATGGCAATAAGTCCGCCAATTGTATGTGACATGTGCAATAAAGAGTCTTTTATTTTATTTTTTTTACCTAATATACCCTTATAAAAATAAAAAAATATATCAATTATAATAAAAGTATGACAACAAAATTATGTACGTAATACATTGTGAGTATAATTAAAAATGTGTTATTTCTTCTTAGTCCAAGAGCCCGCTGCTTAATTTATGACGTATCTGTTTTTTGATCGAAATGTGGTACAAATGATAGCTTACCAATAGGGTTTTACATCGCACTAGGGTTGCCTATCAAAATCTTGCCGCAACCCCCCCTGCCCCCCCCGAAAAGGTCCCTCTTCGCGGTTTTTCGCATTTTGTAGGAATATGGTAAGAGATAGAAGAAAGTAGTCAATGACAAAAATAATCCTTGCTAAATTCTAGTCTAAACTACTAGTCCTATGAAAAAATTGACTTAACATTTTTTGTAGAGAATTTAGCAAGGTTTATTTTTGTCATTGACTACATTCTCCTATCTCTTACCATATTCCTATAAAATGCGAAAAACCGCGAAGAGGGACCTTTTCGGGGGGGGCAGGGGGGGGTTGCGGCAAGATTTTGATAGGCAACCCTAGTGCGATGTAATACCCTATTGGTAAGCTATCGTTTATACCACATTTCGATCAAAAAACAGATACGTCATAAATTAAGCAGCGGGCTCTCGGACTAGTAGTTATATCTCAACAGATACACAGCAAAGGAGCGGTAGATCACCGGCTTGTCAGGTCGGAGGTCTGGGTTCGATTCCCGGCCTCTGCAGATGGATGGACTGGAATTGGTGAATGTTACGTAAGTAAAGTGTAAAGTGTGCCAGCCGCCAATCAGTCATAAGGTCTATCCTTTGCTGTGTATCTGTTGGGAAATAACTAATTTTTAAATATTTTAAATGGATCGATTATGGGTATACCTATAACACAAATAAACAGAGATCGGTGTCAGACTGACGTTGTGACTAGGAAGAAATGAGAGAATGAATGACGACAGTATGACTAAAGACAAAGTATGAGGAAGCGGGGCCGTCGGAGGTTAACCTGGACCGACAACATCGAGCAGATCCTGATCCTCGAAGATGGACGCGTTCTGGTTAAGAGAAATCGGAGAGCGAGTATGACAAACTGTATGAATGTGATGAAAGCAAGGAGTGTATGTCAGGATATCGTGGTCTGGCGTCTTGTCGTCTCTGCCTACCCCGCAAGGGTATTGACAGATAGACTTGAAAGCATTTTTTCCTATGTTTACCTGTGTGAAGTAGCTAGTTGAATCACTAGTACCATCTTCAATAGCTCTTTAACTATTACAAATGTAAATGTGTGAGGCGGATACGTTGAGGGTTCTCATAGGGGCAGGGAGGGAGAATCCTCTTCGCTTCCCTCATTCCCTTCATCGTCCTTTATACTCAAGAGGATATATAGAAAGGAGACAATGATATCTCTTCATTTGATAAGGGTAGGAGGCATTGTCGTAACATGTATAATCTCTTAACAAAATGCGAAAAACCGCGAAGAGAGACCTTTTCGGGGGGGGCAGGGGGGGTTGCGGCAAGATTTTGATAGGCAACCCTAGTGCGATGTAAAACCTTATTGGTAAGCTATCATTTGTACCACATTTCGATCAAAAAACAGATACGTCATAAATTAAGCAGCGGGCTCTCGGACTATCTTGTGATATTTTAGCATGTGAGATTTTTTCCATGTGATATTTTTTCTTGTGTTATTTTATTTATCATGAAACCCAACTAACTAACTAACTAACAATCCCCCATCCCCCGATTCCCCCCCCCCCCCCACATTCTCTCTATCTTGACTGTTTCTTAGTTTTGTGTAATATTAATTAGAAATTGTGTTTCTTTTTCCCCTAATCCCCCAATATCCTGTTAATATTTTCTGTATGCTTTTGTCTATAGAAATATTTTCTTTGGTATTTCTGTTTCTTAATTATTTCATTGGTCTGTTCTTACTAAATAATAATTATTGCTTTTTGGTATATTTTGGCAAACCTGTTTATGTAAAATCCAGCAGTGAGGTTCACCACCCATTCTGAATGTCTCTAGGATTGTATTGAGTAAGTAATAAATTCTTCTTCTTCTGGTGTCCATGCGTGAACCCAAAAAAAAACTACTTAATTAAGGCATATTGACTGACATTTCAAAAATTTGTTAAAACGGGAGACCTTAGATCTCGACAACCTTACTAAATATGCTCTGGAAAAAAATAGAGTAGATACATTGAACCTTTATTTAGGGAATTACCGTAAAATATTTTTTATATCTTGTATGGATTTCTAAAACAAAATGTGAAAAACAATTCTGATCTTTTTCCCAAAGACAGCAACTCGTTTCCCGAAACTTGCGGTGAAAAATATTTTCTTGTATTGATAATGTGCATTAAAATCTAGGAAATGACCATAGAAGTTTTTTGATTGAAGCGAAATTGACCTCAAAAAAGGGAAAAATAACGTTTTTTTTATCATTTTATGACTTGTTTTTATCATTGTACAGTTGTTCAGGGCTAAAATATTTGAAGAAAATTTACTAACTGTGAAAATATAGAAATTGCTTTACAAAAATTCTTCCACCTACAACTTGCGTCACTTCCTTTCTTCCATATTTCCATCCTGTTCGCTGCCGTCTGCTCTGCTATCTGCTTCCTAATTATATCCTTGAAGGTTTCCGGTTTGGTACTGATTGTTGTACACTATATACCTCCCTTGTAATTACATTATATTTTATAGCTTCGACTAACTGTAGGCAAAGCTTTTCTTCGTCTTATCTTTCAAGAGGAAATATCATACCTTCATCATGTTATTCGTGTCTGCGTAGTAGTGGTGGAATTTTTAATAATACTTTGTAATATAGTTGGACAAGATTTTTTTGAAAATCACAATTTATGTTTTGTGAGACCATCGGAGTTTTCTACATGTCGTAGTTGAATATAACAAGTAGTTATATCTCAACAGATACACAGCAAAGGATCCTTGATCATGCAACGGAAAGCACAGTGCGTTGATTTTTTCACTATTTGTAATTGGCGTTATACGAATTTTTTTTTAATGATCTGTCTTGCATACACAAACCCAAATTCATCCTGCACACCTTGCACTAGGCTGAAAACCTGTATCGCAAAGTGTGGAATACATCGCCAGTGCCGGGGTTTAAACCTGGCACCTCCCGTTTGAGAGACTGCCGCCTAAACCAACTGCACCAACCATGTACTCAATCTGGGCAAGCAATTGATTTTTTGAGTTCCTGATACAAGAATGGCGGACACGTTCAACATTTTCTTTCGATGTTCTTTGTCCATCAGTCAAAAGTGTTTTTTTTTTCCATGTGCCTGTTTCTCTATTAGGTGTGGTTTCACGAGGATTAGTTCCTACAAAGAGCCGATGTACACTAAAAATTGATTTTGACTTCGCGTATCAAATATCGTAATTGGAAGGTGGTAGATAAATAGCGCCGATTGGCTTTGTCGACTGCTCAGTTAGTCTGCACATGCGCTATTTCATTGTATTGTACATCAAACAAAACTTAAATTCATTAGTTACTATACAGTGAAAGAATCACTCATTTGATATGAACGGTTCAAAGTTATACCTTTTTAAAATAGGGTCCATCTTATTCGATGACCCTGTACTATAAACATCTTTGCGTCCGTTACGTGCGTACGGGACGCATTACGGGATGCAATGCTTTAAATATACCTGCTTACATAATATCAAGAAAATCTCCGAGAAGATTTTTACCGTTTATGATTACTATTCATAAGAGTATTTCAATGAGAATGATATAAAGCAACAATAATAATATGAAACTAACTTTGAATAACATTTCAACGTGAATCTGTTCGTTAGATATTATTTAACAATTCTATTACACATTTTAATGTACAGAGCTTTATGTTATTGTGAAAGCCTTTGTTGAAATATACTAATAGCCTAAGAGCCCGCTGCTAAAATTATGACGTATCTGTCGTCACTGAGTTTTATTGCAATAACTCCGAAAATATTAGATGTATGCAAAAAAGTTACAGCTCGTTTTGTAGCTAAGACTATGGTAATTAATTCGTTCTCCGACTATTTTCCTGTAGCTCTTATCAATTTTCAACCAATTTAGTTTAAAAACATTTTTTAAGAATTTAAATGAATTTCGGTTTTGGACCGGCCATTGCGGGTAAACTGCTAGTCCTACGAAAAAATTGACTCAACATTTTTTGTAGAGAATTTAGCAAGGATTATTTTTTGACATTGACTACTTTCTCCTATCTCTTACCATATCCCTATAAAATGCGAAAAACCGCAAAGGGGGACTTTTTCGGGGAGGGCTGGGGGGGTTGCGGCAAGATTTTGATAGGCAACCCTAGTGCGATGTAATACCCTATTGGTAAGCTATCGTTTATACCACATTTCGATCAAAAAACAGATACGTCATAAATTAATAAGCGGGCACTTAGACTATAAGTGTTATTATACGTTCAGTATCCAAAGTCAAGCTTAACATTGTGGCATTGTTATGTTAGTACATTAGTTTAGTCAATTATCATAACTAGACAATTAATTGTTACAATTTGATGAAAATGTCTCAGTTTAATCATGACCTTATTAAATAATCTTTCCTTGTTCAAATAAATGTTGTTAATTAGCATGGCAAATTACTTTAATTCACGTCACAAACTTTCTCTTGAAATTCGGCTAGGTTCAAAACCCGGCGCTGGCGGTGTATTCTACGCTTTGCGGTACAGGCTTTTATCCTAGTGCAAGGTGTGCAGGAAAGTATTTGGGTTTGTGTATGCAAGCCCAGATCCTTTGTATATAAAAAAAAGAGGTCACCGTTCGGAATGCTTTTTGTTGTGGCGAAGAATATATCGAATTGGCATTCAGTCTCAATTCTGAATGCTAGCGATTCGGACATTCTTGTAAAGAAAAGTGTGTTATTAAAAAAATAATGAATAACCCAATAAATAGATTTCGATTTCTTCATACCAGGAACGCGTAACATTGGAAGAGATCTTTATTATGTAAGGTTATGTAAGGAAATACACAATTTGTATTCTCTGAAGTTTTAAAATAGGAACCCACCTATTAATCGTTCTGTTCGCCTGTGACAGGTCAACAAAAAATAATACAAAATTATCTCATCATAACTGAAAGTTTTCATGATTTTACAAAAAAAGGGAAGCTTCCTGGAAGTTTTGAAAGCTCGTAAAAGTTCAAAAATAATAATTTATGTTGGGTGAGTTGAAAGTATCAACCAGAAACGGGGGTAACTCTCTCAAAGTTCATGAAATTGATAAAGTTGCATAGAACTATAGTGAAGTTGAAACCAATGTATCTGTTTGAGGGTAGATACGGTGCGACGCTCAGCAGACAGCCATTTAGGCGCTGTGTTGTGATATGAGCGGCGCCGAGACGTCTATGGGGGTGACCGCGACGACGCTTGCTTATAATCTCGACACTTCAATCTCGGTAAACCAGGAAAGCTAAGATAATGTATTATATTGGATAGACTCTTGTTTATTATACTTCGTAGCTTAGTAGTCAACAGGCTTGTCTTTAAGTTTCAAGGTCTGGGTTAAGTGTTGTGATTGGAAATATTTACACTAGAAACAAGAGTTGGATCATCTGTTCCGCGAATTGTGTAGCCAAGAAGTCGTTCCAGCTAGAGGAGATTGCTGCAATATTTATATGTATATCTCTCTCCTCCGGTTGCATTTCTTGCGTGCCAGGCAGAGAAAGCAGAATGCCTTAGTCCATACTCTACTATGCAATCATTTATACTAAACGCTACATAATATTCGATTTAGATTTTTTTAATGATCTGGGCTTGCATACACAAAGCCAAATACTTTCCTCCACACCTTGCACTAGGCTGCTTGTATCCTGTATCGAAAGTGTGGAATACATCGCCAGCGCCTGGGTGTGAACCTGGCACCTCCCGCTCGAGAGACTGCCGCCTCAACCGACTGCGCCAACCATGTACTCATGTACCATTTTGTAGGTATAATTTTACTTAAGTCATGCTATTTTGTCGACATGTCGATTCAGGTGTTTTCGTCATCGACAGGGTGCATGAAATAAAAAAAACTTAACACACCCTATGTTGGGGTATACATATTGTCGTAATGTAGTAACTAGGCAGATAGCCAGAACATAATTCGACTAATAGTAGGTATGCCTTCATAAAATATAAGTTAGTTTACACTTTCCCCGAGTTATGTAGGTGCTATGGGTGGGTTGCACCATAAAATAACACAGGAAAAAATAACACGGGAAAAAATCTGACGAAAAAAATGAACACGGAAGAAATCTCACATGCAAAAATGAACTTCATGAGTTATACCATAAAATCACACAGGAAAAAGATCTGAGTGAAAAAAAAATACAAGAAGAAATTACACATGTTCATTTACTCATTGAATAAAAATGTGTTATTTCTTCTTCTGATATTTCTGCATGTGCGATTTCTTCCATGCGAGATATTTATTTATTTATTGGGGACACACACAGAATGTTAATAAACATACATAATGACATACACAAAATATACAATTCACGTTAACCTCCCAATTAAGAGTGTCTATAGCATGCACGCATATTTACCGTGAGAGTTTTTTTACTCGTGTGAATTTTTCTTGTGTTATTTTCCCTGTGTTATATTCGTGTGTTGTTCTATCCTGAAACCCTACTATAAGTGGGGTAGATACACTTTCCAGTCAATTAGTTAATAAGTGGAGTTTACTAAACTAAACTACAGCCATTAGTTGCCAGTTTAAAAATACGTCAAACCATCCTCTTCTCCTTCTCGTCTCCCTCATGGAGAAACATTTACGGCAGAGTAATTACTAAAGGGGAAACAAAGAGTCCTGCTTGCTCATTCAGAAGAAACTAAATATACCTTTTTACAACTTTGTATATGTTTAATTCTTTTTAGTCTTTTTGTAGTTCTGCTCCCGAAAAAACGGAGAATTTATCTACGTAAAATTATTGATTTTACTTCAGGCTACGCATATCGACATTAAAAAAAAAATAAAAAAAGGTGACATTTAAGGCACATCGATATTTAAAAAAATCAGAAAATGGGAGACTTCACATCTCGACAAGCTTACTAAATATGCTTTGGATAAAATAGGGTAGATACATTGAACCTTTATCTAATAAATGACCCTAAAAGTTTTTTGATTGAAGCAAAATCAACCCTCGAAAATGGAAAAAAAAACGATATTTTTGTCATTTTATCATGCGATGGTTCATGCGATTTAGAACCCGTGCCGAATGCCGTGAGAAATGACAGTTCGGTCGCGAGCTTTTATTGCTGTTATTTCTGTGATATCAGCAACTTTTATTCAACGTCTGATTTCCTCATTTCTAATTTTATCACGAAGACTTACCCCTAACGTTTGTCTTTCCATTGCTAGCTGAACGCACTTTAACTTTTGTAAGGTTCTGACAGTGAGACATTTAACAGTTAATCATTCACCTGGAAAACAGGTGAATGATTCGGCTTCTGTAATTTTGACGCCACATGCTCGTCATGGGTCGCATCTGAGTGGTGTTCGTGAGTAAAAAGGTGTGTAGATTGAATGTTTGTCTTGACGTTCATACGTAGCCGACGGTTGACGCCTTTTTACTTATGAACGCCGTTTGTTCGGAACTCGGACGGGCGTGTGGCTGGAGCATAAAATGTTGCGCCACGGAGTAGGGCTTCTGTGTTATACTATCTATAAAATCTACAATTATTATAGGACGAACAATATCACCAAACTGTCACAATTTCGGACGCCGTAATTTTTCTTCCCCTAGCCAAAGGGTGGATGGCTTATATTGTCGACTCATTATTGCTATTGACTAATAATGTCGTACAATGTATTCACTGCTCTTTCAAAACAACAGTGCGTATAATTTATTGAAGCTGTTATGTAATGACTTAATGAGTGACTGCAAGACTGGTGTTGTGACGATAATGAATGTGAATAAACTAAGATGGTTTGGACATGTTGAGAAGATGAAGGATGGCAGGATGACAAAAAATATGTATTTGAGTGAGCGAAGAGGTGTGAGGAAACACGGCTGCCTGAGACTGACCAGATTTGATGACTAAAAGAGTATAATGCCGATGACTGAAAGAAGAGGCATGGGAAAGCTGGGCACCCGATAATGTGACGGAAGCAATAAGTAAGAGCTCTGTTCTCTCAACTTACCCCGCAGGAGATGGGGCATGAAGGAATAGAATAGAATATAACTGTAACTATGATTCCTCTGCTATTTTTCACAACACTTATCCTAAAATACCAGTTCACATCTTTATAACTGTTTTTCATATCCTTGATGTAGTTACATTGTAGTCTGTTACTATAACTGTTAAGGGTAGATATGAGGTACAAGGTACCACTAAGAACATCGACCTCGTAAGTGTCTTATGCTGGATTTCACCAACTTCTTAGGTGAGGAATAGCGGAGATAGGAGCCACCTAGCATAAATTTTGTAATAAAAATAATTATAAGTGGCTCCTATCTCCACTATTGTCACATTGTGTTATTTGTATAATAATTGACGTGAATACTAGCCGGAAACTTTTACACTCTGACCAGTATTCGATTACATCATATCCATCGTACTGTGATATTTAATTAATTATTGTTCTATGTACTGACTTGTATTGACTAATTGACAAAACTCCGATCAGCATTGATCTTGGATCATATTTTCTCTTCAATTGGTTTCTATAATTCTACATACTAATGTGCTATTGTTTATAGGTACCTACATAATTCTTTTTTACATACTACGGATGATCTATTTATCTATCTATATAATATATATCTATAACATCACGCGACTTCCCTTGCAGGGTAGGCAGAGAGGACAGAGCGCCAGACAGCCCTATCCTTGCACACACTCCTATAGCTTCCGTCACATTCATATAATTTGTCATACACGCTCTCCGATTCCTTTTACTCTTCCTACGGATGATAAGCAACAATAAACAATAAACTATCCTCACCTAAGAAGTTGGTGTAATCCAGCATTAAGCTCCTAACCATCCCGAGGTATTAATATTTCATATTTGAGTCCAGGGATGAGAATTGAGTCTGTTACGAGTACGGGTATAATATTCACGAGGCAACTGGGATGTGGTCGAGTGAAGTTAATTAATATTGTGAGGCAATTAACAAAACGTAGTAGTTGTAACTTGTAACCATTCTGTACCCTTTTTTTACAACCACTTTAACAGTAATATAACCATTTTGTACCCTAATTTACAACCACTGTAAGAGTATGCATACTGACATTTCAAAAAAATCTAAAAACGGGAGAACTTAGATCTCGACAACCATTACTAAATATAAGATTTTTTATATCTTGTATTGATTTCTCAAAAAGAAATGTGAAAAACGCTATTCTTACGATTTTATTATGCGATTGTTCATGCGATTTTCAACCTTAATGCCGTGGGAAATGACCGTGACGTCATAGCTGGGTCGCGGGATTTAATAAAACGTAGTAGTTGTAACCATTCCGTACCCTTTTTTTACAACCACTTTAACAGTAACATGACCACTTTGTTACCTTCGTAATTCGCTTACATTACTTTTTAGTCCTTACAGGAAAGTAAATAGTAATTTTACGACGTTTCTATTCAAGTTTATCTGTCGATGTTTTTGGTATTGTCTGCGTCTTCATTTTCCTCTTCAAATTGTATTAACCTACCAATGTCCCAGCACCTTGAAATGTAGCACACAAAGGAGAATGCTCATTTAGCATGAATAAAAACCCAGACCCGGCGCAGATGAAATGTAACTCAAATGATAGGTAGAAATTTGTAATTAAATACCGCATAGGGTACATCATCAAAATAATCCTTTTTTTTCCCAAATGTCTCAAAGATAAAAATATTTGATAATATATGCATTAAAGTTTTTTGAATGAAGCGAAATTAACGAAAAAACGCCATTTTTAACATATTTAGTTCATGCGATTGTTTATGCGATTTTGTACGTTAACGCCGTAGGAAATGACCGTGACATCATAGTTGGGTCGGGAGCTTTAACGTTAGCAGACAATATACTTTTATGTCAACAGTATTGACGTGTTAAATAAGAACAACTGTTGAAGATTAACTGTTGACCGTTATTGACACACCTCTGTAGAAAAGAAGTAGGTAGTCGTTAACAAACATAGTAAAATATGAATATATTTGATTATGAAACATTTATCATGCATGTAGTGAATAGAATTGATCATGCAGTCAGGTAGTAATACTAAATGTACATTGTACATTGCGAAGTGTTGAGTCATTACTACTACCTAGTACCTGTTTATTAATGTATAGTACAGTATAGTATAGTAGGTATGATACTCCATCATAGCATGACCCTTCTACCTGCATGTAACACATTAATCCAATACAGGGTTATACCATTTGAATATATCGGACATTGTCGTTGAAGAGTTCTTTTACATACCTATAGGTTGACTGTAAGATATTGGTTTTGCAATAAGTCCGCCTTTTGGCACACTATAGTTGTCTTGTTTTTGTAACTATGCATATTTTCTCTGGCCAATAAAGATTTATTTATTTATTTATTGTGTGTTTTGTCGCTAGGAGCGCCCTGAGAACTAGGGTCTATTGTCAAATTTAATGTCAAAACAGAATTCATTACCTCAATGGTCATGCTAAAGCGTCGCGTGGATCACCATGGATATGTGGTTTTGGAATAGAGCTACTAGTATTACCCAACAAGTACCAAACTGCCAAGTAATGCAACAAATAATAATAATAATAATTGGACTATTTTGGGCACCGTTCAGCGATAAAATCGCCCCAAGGGCACCTTACATTTTTCTTTATTAACTCACGTCCTAAATAAAACATAAGTATCAACATATAGAAACCAATTTTATGAACGGTATGCAACCACATTCCCGCATCACCGAAATTAAAAAAAAAAAACTAATACTTTCCTGCACACCTTGCACTAGGCTAAGACTTGTATCGCAAAGTGTGAAATACAGCGCCGTAGTTTGAACCTGGCACCTCCCGATTGAGAGATCGATGTCGCCTCAACCAACTGCGCCAACCATGTACTCAACTCTTAGGAAAATTCTGTTTTTTCACTGGCTATGTCAAAGGACAAAGCGAATGATTCCTTTACATCGAGATATATGATAACCCTGACCTATGGAAGTCGTTCTACAATGAACGGCGCACAATAGGGCGTCGTTAGGGAGGGAGGAATATACGCTGAAGTAAGTACTGTCCATAGTACCTAATGTTTGTAATGTGGCGTCAACGTTTTTTTGTATGTCTGGTTTCCGCGAATAACAAATTTCTATGTATTCCTCGTAACTCATACCTTCCTTTAACATAACGTAGGGTGAATTACACGTTAAACTTATATTTTAATGAAAACTTATGAAGTCTCAACGTAATTATTGTATTAGTATTATTTATTGTTGACGAAATGCAGTTTGGACCATTTACATCCAGACCTGCATTGAATTATAATATGTCTCTGTTTTATACTGATTTCTTTCTCAAATTCTGTTATATTGACGACATACTTAACAACCCCCATACTGAAGTGACGTGTTTTAACAGTGCTCCACGATTTTTATATTTAACTCCGATATTTCTAAAATCTCTTTTTCTAAACCGCTAAAAATACATTCTGTACCTCAAGCTGAACATAAGTGATTCCGTTAATAGTGATAAAAATTACTGGGAAAGCCTAGAAATCCAATTAATAATTTTAAATTCAGTTAAATTTCATAAAATTTAAATCAATAATGCCAAACCCGGTGTGTGAGTCGTGCAACAAAGTGATCGCAGGAGATGAAGATAAATTTAAATGCGCCGAGTGCAAAGGGCATTTTCATCTACAGTGCGAAGGAATTGGCAAGAAGGTGTTCCGAAGACGCAACCAAGAACAACGCGCGCTTACTCGATGCAAGAGATGCACTACACCACCACCACCAGGGCACACATCCCTACAAACGTTAGGAGCAACACATAAATCTGAAACAACAAGCGAAACATCCACTGACATACTGAATGAACTGAGAAGCATAAAACTCAGTATTCATACTATTTATACTGAGTTCCACGAGTTCAGAAACTCCCTAAACTTTCACGCTGGCAGGATGGACGAGCTGGAGAAAAAGATGCAAGAATGCTTCGCGAAGGTCAACTCCATCAGCACGCTGGAGGAAAAGGTCTCACGACTTTGGTCTATGCATACAGAGAGGGAAACTAAAACCCACGAAGTTGACCAAAAACTAAAGCTGAACAACCTGGAAATTTCCGGAGTTCCCGAAGTCCACAACATATCGCCAACAGAATCATTTATCAGCGTGGCCAAAGCAGTTGGAATTAGCATTGCTCCCACCGATATAGAATATGCGTCTCGAACGGCGCACAAATCAAACATCGAAGATCGCCCCAAAACAATAATCGTAAAATTAAATAACGTGGTACTTAAGGACAAAATCTTGACAGCCATCAGAAGGAGAAAGGGACTCAAAGCTAATGAAATAGGACACAACACAAACAACAACATTTACATAAATGAGCATTTAACATCACATAATAAGAAGATTCTTCGAAAAACGAAGGAAGCTGCGAAAACAAACAATTTTTTATACGTGTGGACGAGACACTGCAGCATTTGCGTTCGTCGAAACAACCACTCTCCTGTGATGGTGATACGAACAGAGGAAGACATACGGAAGATAGTCTGACGACCTACACCACTCCCAGCACACTTCGCACGAAACCAGCCCTTCTCCAGGACATCGCAAATAATCAAACCACTAATCAAGTGAGCATTCCCCATCACCCCACCACCTCCACCCCCCTTCATATTACTATTAATAACATTAAGACATACATTCTAGCATTACATACTACATTATTACACTATCACAAGTTGCACAGTATTAAAACATTAGGCATTTATTTGTGCGTCGTTAGTATAATAGCGATGCGTGTTAAATACACTCCACCTATTACATCAAAACAAATAACACCACTAATTTATTACTATTATTCTAGAAACTATGTCCCTAAACTGCATTATTATTATTACTTTTATTGCAACCAAAACACTTTACATTTATTTTTTGTATTTAATAAACAATCTATCACAGTTCTCCACTATTACTATTATTATTATTATTCGACGACCACACTGTATTCACATGTGGTGTCAATTTGTTCAAATATTTTTTTGTGTTCCGTCTTACACCAGAATCATTCATCATTAAATATCTCATGTTCCACCTTAGTATCAATATCTTTATGTAACTATATATTATATACTCGTATATTGCGGGTATACATCTTACTCCACTTAAGATCGATTTTTTCTAACTCCGTATCACATTTCTTCTTATTAACTTATATACTGCATTCAAACCTTATGAACAATATTTTATTATGTAACCTTTCAAAATGAATTCGCTAAACATCTACTATCAAAATGCTCGTGGCCTTCGTACGAAAACTGTTGATTTTTCACAAAATGTTCAAATAAATAATTTCGATATAATTGCAATAAGCGAGACCTGGCTGATTGATGGCATACTAGACTCCGAGTTAGTAGATAATCGCTACAATGTATTTCGACACGACAGGGTACAACCATTGACGGGAAGTATCCGTGGCGGTGGAGCCATGATTGCAATAAACTCAAAGATAAGCGCATATCACAACCCTAACTGGGAATCCGATTCAGAATGCGTCTGGATCACCATTCCACCTTCATCCACCACGGCAAATAAAAATATTCATATCGCATGCGCCTACATTTCATCTAACCAAAACCACAGTTCACTCTTTACGAACTTTACTGATAAACTCTTTAACATTATCAATTCCCACCCTGACGATATTTTCATCGTCCTTGGGGACTTCAATCTCCCACACATCTCGTGGAATCCATCACTCCCAAACTGCTTCCTCACACCCAACATAATGGATACTTACACATTAAACCTATACGATAACATTGCCCTTACAAACCTAAACCAATACAACCACATACTTAATGATTACAATCGCATACTTGATTTGGTTCTCTCAAATACCGACGTCTCCATATCTCATTCCTCGCAACCCCTGGTGGATGAAGACAGCTACCATCCAGCATTAGAAATATCCCTAGACACAGTAGCAGTCAAACTGTTACGTGAAGCACCGCGACGCGTGTACTTTTTTACGAAAGCAGACTACACTGCAATAAATAGCTCATTATCGACAATCGACTGGGACGAGACTCTTAATTCGGACAATTTAGACACTGCAGTGAATAACTTTTACAAAACCATCAATGACTCAATAGAAAAATACGTACCGAACAAACTACTCACTAACAATCATCACAAATACCCGAAATGGTTTTCTTCCTCATTAATTAACATAATAAAAGAAAAAAACAGGTTCCACAAACTGTGGAAAAAACACCGGAACGACGCTGATTACTACACCTTCTCCCTACTACGTGCGCGGCAAAAGAAAGTCTACAAAGACTGTTTCGAAGAATTTATGGAGAGTTCCGAGAACAACATTTGTAACGATCCCAAAAGAATCTGGGGATACCTCAAGAACAGAAGGAAAGCAAACTCGGTACCAAGCGAAATTCACTTAAACGGAGAAATCGCGACGAACGGTCAAAGCATTGCCGAAATGTTTTCGGAATATTTTAAATCCGTTTTTGTTACAGATACTACATCAGAACCCCATCACGATCTGTCAGAGAATACCCCGCTATACACTGATCACATATCCACTGTAGAAATAGATAAAAATTTAGTTGAAAAATACCTGAAAAAACTAAATATTAACAAAGGACCTGGAAATGACTTAATTCCACCCATATTTGCCGTCAATTGCTATAAAACTATATCTTACCCGTTATGCAAAATCTTTACACGTTCTATCTCCGGTGGCGTTTTTCCACAAGTCTGGAAAATAGCCAACATTATTCCTATCCACAAAAATGGCCCGAAGACCAATGCGCAAAACTACCGCCCAATATCCATTCTCCCAGTTTTTAGCAAAATGTTCGAATTAATCGTTTATGACCAGATTTATTCGACTGTCTGCAAATCGATTCCCTCAGCCCAACACGGATTTCTAAGAAAAAGATCGGTAATATCCAATCTCACCGAATTCACCGATCTCGTTTACAAGGAGATGGAAAGAAGAACTCAAGTGGACGCTATCTATACCGATTATTCGAAAGCTTTTGACAAGGTAAACCATCGGATCTTACTTTTAAAATTGCAACATGTCGGCATACATGGTGACCTGTACCATTGGTTTACATCGTACATAAACAATCGCTGTCAGTCTGTCGTAATAAGCGGTTATAGATCAGCATCCACTGTCGCATCTTCAGGAGTCCCGCAAGGATCACACCTAGGTCCTCTACTATTTAACATTTATATATATGACATCGGCACATGTTTCGAACACTCCCAATTCTTAGCATATGCCGATGACATGAAAATATTTTTACCCATTAAAAGTTCACCAGATTGCCAGAAACTACAGTCTGACCTTGATAGACTAAGTACATATTGCACCAACAATAAACTATTCTTGAACATAGCCAAATGCTCAAAAATTACATTCACAAGAAATCACCGACCCGTACAATATAACTACACTATAGATAACATAAACATTGAACACACCAACAAAGTCCGCGATCTCGGTGTCATATTAGACAGCAAGATGCAGCTTGACCACAATATGAACCATATAATTGACAAGGCCAATAGAATGCTCGGTTTCACAATAAGAAATTGCCAACCATTCAAGAAAGTTTCCACAGTAAAAACTGTTTATTTCGCATATGTCAGAAGCATATTAGAATTCGCTTCTACACTATGGTCTCCTCATCAGATTACATACAAAGCAAGACTAGAAAAAATACAAAACAAACTACTGAAATATCTGAACTACAAAGCCCACGTACGATTTCAAAGCCATTCTGAATCTGCGAACTTTCACGGGATACCCAACTTAGAAAAAAGGCGAACCTCCGCTGACATGCGACTTCTTCATGACATAATTCACAACAACATAGACTCACAATACATGAACTCTACAATAAAACTTAGAATCCCTAAAAGAAATACGCGCACACAAGCTCTGTTTCACATAAAAACACATAACACAAACTACATCAGAAACACAGTACTTAACAGAATTTACGAAACATATAACACTTCCTTCAATAATTTAGATATCTTCAATACTAGTAGAAACACATTCATCAGCTCGGTCAATAAAATCTTATACACATCACCCCTATAAAAATAAATAACATAAAACTACCTGCACATAGGATACCTAATATGTAATACTGAGAGTAAATTGTAAATTATTTTTTTAATATTTTTTATAAATATGTTTAGTATATTATAAGAATACATATTATTATTTAAATTTGTTATAAGAATGAAACCCTTCCTCTCTCCTATCCTCATCCCCTTCCCAATGCTCACTATTGATTGTTAATCGATATTTACAATTATAAGAATCACTGTAACTAATTATATGCATATACATTATATTAGGTAACACTGTAATAGGCTTTAAGTATTTTATTATCTTTGTTTATTATAAATGTCATAAGCTGTTGTGTTATAATATAAAATAAAAATAAAAAAAAAAAAAAAAAAAAAAAAAAAAAAAAAAAAAAAAAGTAATGTAGTTCTGGACAATTTACATCCAGGCTAAACCACACCTGTTTTAAGTTTTGTTTTGTCACCGTGTATTTAATAATTTCTTTATTTTTTGCTGTTACTGTTTATTGCATTGTAAACCTGACGATTCCAAGTGCCTTAAATAAGGCCTACGGATGATTAGAGAACAATAAACAAACAAAAAAAAATACCGTAAAAAAGGTATTTTGCAGGAGAAATGTTTCGACAACCTTACTAAACATGCTTTCTGAAAAATTATGTAAATACATTGAACCTTCATCTAATTGTATTATCGTAACAGATCTTTCATATCTCTTGTGGATTCCTGAAAAAAAAACCGCTGAAAAAACTACAACGAAATTACGACTGCACAAAAAATGCATAGAAAATAACTTCTTTCGCAGATGCCCCAAAGGATAATTTAATGCATATTATCTTTTGAAAGATAATATGCATTAAAATCTACTGCATCACCACATTTATTTTAATAAGACGAAATAGAGACGTTAAAATAAACTATTTCTAAAATTTTATTTATTACTTTTCACGAGATTTTGAAAGGTAAAAAACGTACTCTTCTCCTTCAAGAAATATTAACTAGGTAAATAAATTAATAATGGAAACAATACCTGGAATCTGGAATATTACCTGGCTTTAAATAATCAACGAGCAATTATTAATTTCGCTCAATTTAAGTAATTTTTTAGTGCTTCACAGTTTTCCTGTAAATCCATCTTGAGCTTGTTAATAAAAATTCACCTTGAGAAGTAATTACGAGTATTTTGGTATTAAGAGTGTGCCTACCGACTTTTCAAAAAATTCTAAAAACGAGAGACCTTATATCTCGACAACCGTTACTAAATATGCTTTGGAACAAAATAGGGTAGATCCATTGAACCTTTATCTAGAGATTAACCGTAAAAAAATATATCTTGTATAGAATTCTCAAAAAAAAAATGATTTCTCAAATTGTGAAAAACACCTCTGATCTTCTTTCCGAAAGACGGAAACTCGTTTCCCGAAAGTTGCAGAGTAAAATTTTTTTTGTACTAGTAATATCTAGGGAAGAACCATAAAATTTTTTTGATAGACGCCAAATTAACCCCAAAAAGTGGAAAAAAAACGCAATTTTTACTATTTTATCATGCGATTGTTCACGTGATTTTGAACCTTAATGCCGTGGGAAATGAATGTGACGTCATTCCTGGTGCCAAGCCCTTATTTTGCTATTAATGATCTGCTTCTGAAACTGCGTAGGTTGAGAAAGGCAACCTTAATATTCCCGTATTATTTACCTGTATTTTAATAATTAGTTTTAGAAGATCAAATTTATTGGCTCAATTATAATAAAACAATTATAACTGATTGAACCATTATATCCTTCTAAGATCCTTCTCTCTCAAACCTTTCCCTTACCTCTTCTAGATTATGCGGACGTTGCATATATGGATATTACATCCAAACAAACCATGAAACTAGAACGTTCGCAAAATGTCTGTACTTATTAGATTAATTTTCGGTTTGACAAAATCTGATCATATCAAAGACTTTAGAAATGAACGTCATCTCCATATTCTCTCTCTTCTTTTCAATGTTCTGAATAATCCTGCTTCACCCGATTACCTACCTCAAGTCCAATTTCACCCATTAAGGGTTGCTCCCTCCCACTTACCCTTGGATGGTACAGTCCAACTTCAGTAGCATTCACCAATTCCAGTCCATCCATCTGCCGCCCAGAACCTAAACCCAGACCTCCAACCAAACAAGCCGGTATTCTACCGCTGTGCCATGTGAAGGTTCGATTCCCAGCCGCTTTGGTATGATTATAATTTTAAGAGCATAAATTTTTGACACCAAGAAATTCGCGACTCAAGTCCGCGAATAAAATAAAAATTGCTTTTAAAAAAGTAAACAGGTTAAGGGTATATTTTTAGTACACAGCATTACATATCTATAGAAAGTATTATTGTGTAAATGTGTACCAAGCGTGTGTACTTTATGTAGGCGCAATGCTTGGTATAGTATACCTATACGTACTATAAGTAGGCGCAATGCTTGGTACAGTATACCTATACGTACTACAGACAGGACGGCGCCAACCAAGCAAACACATCGGCGGATGATAATATTGAATTTTTAGGGGAAGATTCTAAACTTTTCAAATTTAATATTCATTGCGAACAAATTTTCCTCTTTTCCCGCGTATTTTATCCACCTACCTAATTTTAACTTTCATTTTTTGGGGTGTATCCACCCCTTCCCAATCTTCGGTGTCTAAATTACATTGCTGGAGTCTGTATTTTATTCATTTTTTTATCTTTTTAACCAGTGGGCGTTTTGTCCTCGTTATAACATAAATAGACACCGGAATAGACCAAATTTCTCGAATAATAGCTACATTTTTTTCGTTTTTTTTTATTTTTTTTTTCTTTTGTATAATTGATTGTCTGACTAGTTTGGGACACTCGATTATAAATTCAGTAAAATAATAATACCCGTCAAATCGAATTTATATAATGCGTACTAGTTGGTAGCCTGTGAAAATTGACGAAGGATTTTATTTTGTTTAGAGTATCACGGCACTGCCCTGCTTTGTTGTGCAAGGCTTTTTTAAAATCTTGTTTATTGTTTCAAATGTTCAATTACTAATTTCACTCTGCACTACACAATATTCCCGACAAACTATTTTCCCTGGTGCAATATTTTAATAGTTCTAACAATGTAACCCAAAAATTCCAAAAACCCTCTCATGCAGGAGGACAGACTTCGGACATTTGATATTTAGTCCGTAATTTCTCAGAGCCATTCACGGAGAATTACACTCGTTGAAAATCAGTGACATCTATCAAAAATTAGAATAGGAGAATAATTTTTCACAGTACTTGCATTTATTTTATCATAAGTGACCCTCGTCTGTTGTAAATAGTCTCACGTTAGTACTGAATGGTCCACTATTCTAGAATCACCACAGATACGAGATTTGATAATAGAGCTACTAACTAGTAATGCAGTCAAGTTGCTAGCAATTCGCCAACCCAACTGTCAAGTTATAATAAATAATATATAGTATAAATTTGAATATGCATAAATATGATAAACGCCATCTATTAAAAGTTTTGTAAATTCGGTTACAGCCGAGTGCACACGAAGCCTTCCGGAAAACTCCGAAAGACATACGTACGTCTAGCATTTTATGTATAATATTGTAATTGATTGTAATACAGTGAAAGGAGAATAGGAAAAATTGTGTGGAGCTTGGCCCATCCACGCCCAGGGATAATTTTGATATTTACTAATGTGTTTTATACCTACAATTATTGTGTAGAAGTTTTATCGCCGTGGTTCACATACGAAATGAGTAAAATATATTTTTTAGTTTTAGAATTGAATATCCCTTTAACGGGAATTTCCCCGATGGAATACAGCGTAACGTCAGAAGTAAAAGTTAGTCTTTAAGGAGGTATACTTTCATTTGACACAGCATTCGTCAATGGCCACCGATGGGCCAACATGACAATCCTATCTATCTATCTCTCTCTATAACCTCACGCCACGTCCCTTGCAGGGTAGGCAGAGAGGACAGAGCGCCAGACAGGCCTATCCTTACACACACTCCTAGCTTCTATCACATTCATGCAATTTGTCATACACGCTCTCCGATTCCTTTTACTCAAAACGCGGTCATCCTTGAGGATCTGGTCGACATGATCGGACCAGGTCAGTCTCGGGCGGCCGCGCTTCCTCACCCCTCTTCGCTCACTCAAATATATCTTTTTCGTCATCCTGTCATCATTAATTCTCTCAACATGCCCAAACCATCTTAGTTTGTTTCCTTTCATTCTTGTCACAACACCAGTCTTGCAGTCACTCATTTCCCTAATAACCTCATTCCTTCTACAATTCTTCTATCAATAATGTATTGATGATCTATTTCTGTACTTATAAATCAATTTGCGTCTCTCATCAATATTAAAGTAGCAATTTTCTCTCTAATAATAGTCTAAACCTTTGTATTTAAATCCGATTAAATTAATTTGGTTACCAATACAATACAGTTTGAGAAAATGCTTATTGAATAATGAATGCGTGGGTACCTGCCTGAATATAGTTTGATAAGAGGTGGTGTAGGTGGCGGAAGGGGGAGGCGGGAGGAAAAAGGGTTTGTTATTTCTCATCGATTTCTCCTGTTGTTATGTGTGTTTTATGGAGAATAAATTATTAGTACGCGTATCTATGTACCTATTATATGAGGTGTACTGTATACAATGTATTGGTGTATTGCAGTGACGCTACACTCATACAATCCTGATGACTGTAAGATTTTGCGTTCGCAATAAGTCCGCCGTTTGTCACACTACAATTGTCTTATTTTTGTAATTAATATGCATATTTTGTTTTGGACAATAAAGATTTATTTATTTAATCCGGGCTTGAATGAAGATGCTCTTAAACGAGCAATTTTTCGGGCAATAATTGCGGCAACTCGTAGAAATCGTATGGATTTCGCAATATACAGCGATTATTTCGCAAATATTTAAAGCGAGACGACGATATTGCGTGCAAACGCGAAGGACAATTGACTAAAATGACTAAACCGATTGGATATTCAGCAATTCGTGTCGCCGACATCATGATAATTCTCTTTTGTACGAAATATCGTTTCCTCGCTTTAAATATTACTGAAATAATTGCTATTTAGAGACGAATCGCTGGAAGCAAGTGGATGCACCATGCCCAGGATAGGGATCTGTGGAAAGCCAAAGGGGAGGCCTGTGTCCAGCATTGGAATTAAAACGGTTGAGAAATAAGAAGAATTGCTATATGTTGCGAAGCAATGTTAATCAATACGATTTGTACCAGTTCGCGCAATTATTGCTCGAAAAATTGCTCGTGTAGACACACCTTAACAACATACCAAGAAATTTAAAACTACCGAACTTTTTGCACGACACAGGTGTAAAATTATGACGAATTTACTGGCCTCATAGTTTAGTATTACGAACATCAACTAACACCACTGACATTAAACCTGGTAAGAACACCACTGATAACGTAGGTTTAATAGGTGAGTACATTTAAGGAACCTACATCAAAAGCCCCCTAGAGACTTACGTCGGTTGGTCCATACTCTATACATAGCATTATTCTTTGGTTAGGAAAGAAATTAACACTGTTATAAATTAACCATAATTAATCAATGTAATCTGGATTGGGATTATTTCCCTTATTTCGTTGTCGTGGAGGTGAAGAAAGCTAACCCACAAGTGGTTAGTTTCGAGAAAACG
The DNA here is from genome assembly GCA_963576895.1 of Ceraclea dissimilis. Classification (NCBI taxonomy): domain Eukaryota; kingdom Metazoa; phylum Arthropoda; class Insecta; order Trichoptera; family Leptoceridae; genus Ceraclea; species Ceraclea dissimilis. The sequence goes on from OY756370.1 coordinate 17,066,556, forward strand.
GGCTTTGAAGTTTTGGAGTCGTATTTCTCAACACGATTTTTACGTATATCTACGGTGTTATTGAACAGATCTTGATGAAATTTTCACACAATATTATAAGCATAATTATTTATTAAATAAATTAAAAAGTGAATCAATAACTATTGTAACTTCGGAGTAATTACGTATTTTGTGGCTTAGCTGATTTCACTTCTATTCAGATAACTACGCTGCGTGTGGTGGTGAATAAAGCTAAGCCTCATAGATCGTGTTTTTCACCGTTATTTCTTTGTAATGTGAAAGAGCAACTAAGCTGAGCGTGGTGGTGAAGTAAGCTATGTGAGCCATTTAATCAATATTCATTTGTAAGCAGAAAATTATTTTATTAAATGTGACATTTTATAAACTATGCCTTTATTATAATACCTAATAACTATGCCTAATAATTATATTTGCGCCCCAGAGCAGGAGTCTCCGTCGCGATTCATGAATCATATCCATCCTTTTGTAGTGAGAGAAACTCTGCCTTGACATCCTACACAGCGTGCTGGCTAATTTTAAAGCAGTTTTAAACACTAGGTACCATTTTATTTGTTTTATTTTAATAAGTGGGATTTAATGTGTCTTGCAATCTATAAGATTTATTGCATTCCCTCAGTTTGCCTATGTTGTGACAACCAATCTAGAGCAGCCGCTCCATTTCTAGACCTCTTACGAAGTTTAGGACTCCGAGGAGGTCGAGGGTGAGAAACGATTCTACCTCCATCTGGTGTCTACCTAAAGTCCTCAACCTCATGTATTATACAGTACCTATAATATAAGACGGGAGAAAAATCCTCATCACCTTCTAACGGAGTGTGATCTTAAAGTCCCAGTTTGTGGAGGCACTCCCTGTGCCTCCACAAGAGGTGTGAGGTTAATTGTATGCATCTTTCCATAGCAAGACATGTCTGCCTGGAAGACTCTTGGGAATCTACCCATCAGGTCCGAGTATTTGGTCAGTAGTCCGTAAACTCATGCTTCAGTAGACTCTTCTCTATTTGAGGGTATCCCTTTAAAGAGATTTTATGAAATTCTATTTCCACTCTTTCGTTGTATCCAGTCACTCAACTATTTGGAACAACCCTGGTTTTTCATTTTATACGAGCGTATTTCTAGAAAATTCTGTACCTATTACAAAATTTGATCAATTTTGGGATGAGCATCCAAATACGTTTTTTATAGTTTTAATCACAATTTTTTGCCTAAATATCTTATAAAATACAACAATGGATCATTGAATAATTAAATAGCTAGAAAATAATGATAGAAATCCACATCACTGACACGTACCCAATAAAAATATTTATTACTCGGATCGTTCTTGTATAACATTCAGCATCAAATGAATGGTATTGAGTAAATTGCAATTTGATTATAAGATTATAATTTCCACTATTTCTTAATTATTGGGCTTTATAATCAAGTTAGGTACATACCTAAATGATAAGTGGCAAGTTAAAAAATATACCTAAGTGGGATTCAAAAATATTTTTTATTATTTGTTAATTTAAAATTACTTAATCAATTAAGAATTATTAATTATAATAATTCTCGATGTGTAAATTACCTACTTATTAATGAATTTTTATTTGAAGAAATGATATTAGAATTTATTATTGAAATACTTAATCAAATTATTTTCGTCATGATAATACTATATCAATAGAATGACTATTGACTTAAGTAGGTAGTATTATTACCTAATTATAGTTTTTACGGTGGTCTTTCATAAAAGAACCCAACACGTGTTGACCAAAACTTCATTTTAGGTACCCGTACGCCACCCGATAATAAACCATTGTGCACTAGTATAATGCAGGCAATAAAGACCTCTAATAAAAAATACAATAACGTCCAGTATCGTGTAGCGGTGTTGTTGTTTTTGAGTATTGTATTGTAGTACCGCTACTTTAGTTTCGGGGAATAAATTACATCTGTATGCCACTTAGCTTACTTCACCACTATTCAAAATCGGACAAATCGGAGAATGTGAAGTGAGCTATGCGTTTTAACTTTCTTCACCACGCTAATAACTTTATATAAATACACTTAGATCATACCACTATTATTAATAAAATCAATATAATTAATCAAGATATCGATCAGATCTTTTCACCACTGAAAATTTGAACCTTTCTGAACAATATGGTGTAAAAATCTCATTTTTCGAAATTTGTGGCTTAGCTTTCTTCACCTCCACGGCAACGATTTATAGGTTATTTCTGAAAACCTCAAGTATTTTAGGCAGACGAAGGGGTAGCTTGTGGAACGCCTAACTCAGCTGTTCGTAACCTTTTAAATCTTGTTACCCCTATATCACCCCCCCCCCCCCCCCCGTTATGGAAATATAAATAGACTTTGTTAATTATAATAAACCCATGCTTCGTAACGGAAAATCAACCCGGCATACTTTATAGGCTCGAGCTGGACAAAATGTGACTTAAGATCCGAACTTCTTATCCAACGCCCTATCATAAGATACCATACATTACCTCACGCAACGCTTGGATCCCCTCATCATCATGGTATCTCTTAGCAAAAGCCTTTTCTCCAAAAAACGGCGACGTTAGATCATAGAGTATATTATCGCAAATGTTATTCTAAATTTTCACAGCAATTCGTCGGTAAATGCAGGAGTTATGCGAACACTTACAAAAAACCGACTTTGTTTTATATATATATATAAATCACACACTTGTGATATACCTACGTTCTTTCAATCTCATAAATGTTTTCAGTGTGATAGTTGGTATTGTTTTAAATGCGCAAGTTTTTTTTTATTTAATTGTAGTTTATTGAGTTAATATTTTATCAAGCACCAGCTTTATGAACCACGCCAAATAACTGTTTTACCCTGTGGGGGTAATTACCCCCAGAAATTTATCTCAAGATGAGATGGCCCATTGACAAGTTACAATTTAGCTCCTAGGCTGGTTTTAGAACCGTTCTAGAGCCAGTCTAGAACCAGTCCAGGAGCTGAATTATTGCTTGGGATAGACGGTTCTCAATTCGGAGTAGCTGCGGTTTGAGATTTCATTTAAATTTTCATAGGAATTTTCCCACAGTTTTATGTTAAATAAATATTTATCTATTTCCCAATCTATATTAAATTTAAATTGGGTTTTGGTAATACATCAAAATTTGTTTTCTTAGGACTTTTATGGAGGAAATTAAATTATTCACGAGTGCTTAATATTTCCTACGAAATAATAAAAAAAAACTGTTTTAAAGTTTACATAAGCAAAAATAATTAATTTCAATTTTTTGTATTTAATGGGTTTGGAAAATTTATTTTGATTCCATTAGTGGCATTTAAAAGCTTTACTTTAACCTTTGTAAAAAACACCCAGGGCCGTGCCTACCTAATAGGCAAGTTAGGCAAAGCCTAAGAGTGGCACTCTAAATGGGCGGCAATCTGAATGAACACTAATGTTTTGTATAAAAAAAAATCGCCTGCGACGCTAGTTGTACCGTCATTAGTTGTACCGTCATAGTGCTGAATTGACTCAGCACTAGATAAATCTCCTAGCAAATGTGTATAATTCCTGGGTTTAATAAATTTCCGGTAACATCTACATATATACATACATTGGTAGCGCTGCTAGAGTTTTTTTGCATCCCATGACTGCAATATGAAAAACGGCACTACAAAATGTAGTGTAAGAGAAAAATATTCAATTTCCACGTTCCTTTTTTAAAATTCAAATTCAGTTTTAATATCTGTACGCCACCAAACAGAAATTTCTGCTTCAAATGCCTCGCAAGTACACTCGCGAAATGAGATTTCTAAGCAAAGTTTTTTTTTTTTACCTACGATTACAAAATTATTTTCTGTTTAGTAAAGTGTAAAGTCTAACAGACCGTTGCCAGTGCTTTAGGAATGCGCCGTACGTTCGCGTTTTCTTTTTTGAATTATAAATTAAATAGTACTTCACCACAACATCGCTGCTGGTGTATTCATAAAGTAGGTAACTAATAAAAACCTTTCAACGGAATATTGCAAGTGTACTAGTTTTTACATCCGACTTAATAAACTAAAAAGGTAAAATGTCTTTTTTTATACAGAATCTTGTTATTTTCAAATGACGATATTAACCACGAATGTTATTAAGTTATTAAAAATCCTAAATATTCAGAATTAGCAGGCGAAATTAAAAATATTTTTATTTCTAGGTCGGTATAATTATTAGTCGCCCATTAGTTTTATCAGCTACAGGTAATTATTTAAATAAATTGGATTTACCGGAAAATTTATACAAAAAAAATGCAAAAATTGGTAATTATTAATACTTGCAACATTGTGAGAAGATTTCTAAACACTGATATTTCAGGCACAATGCTTGTATTTTAGGCCCGCGCATCTGAGCCTAATCCTGTGATATCCGTGATATCTGGATTGGTGAATGTTTCCCAGTATTAGGCTGATGAGTTTATATATCATACATGAATTATAGTATGTAGACTCTTCTACATCATAATACTGAGAAGTGTGTTAGCAAGTACTGCCATTACCAATACATTCTCTCCACCGCCTTCTAATGTCGAAGTGATTGATTCAGATGAATAAAAATAGGAATAAAATCTTTGCCTAAAATAGAAACTTTCCCTTCGATCGTAGAGTACCTAATATTCTGATACAACATTATTGTAGCAGGGAGGTACCTACTTAGGAATGATGTTATTTTTTGAAAATAGCTACAAGGAAATTGATTTAAGATTTCCATTAAGTAAGCCCCTCAAGACATGTTGTGTGCTGCTTTCCGCTTGTTCCAGGGAATATTATTATATCACTAGCTGAAACTACCCGGGAAAATTCGCGGATGATTAAACACGGTTCATCATTAGAAAAAATACATTTTTGCTTAATGCACGTGTGCTCTATGACGTATCCGATTGTAAATGTTGTATCATGCCATAAAGTTAGGAAACTAGGTAAGAATCACACAGAAAATTGTCACAAATAAAAAAATGCTAAATTTCGTTAGTATCATTATATTCTAATTCATATATTTTTACTATTTTACTAGGTACATTAAATTTTTAATGCGAACCGAACCCAGCAATTTTAAAGTATCAAAACCACGATAAACATATCAAAATGTCGTCTTCAACAGTTGTGTGGCTACTTTTTACGGTTTTCTGTGAAAACTGAAGTTTTGGATTTTTATTTTGGTATGTATTTTGTTTTATTGAGCATCATTTTGTCACCGTCAATAGTTCTACACTTCTTGACAGACTTCTTTTGAAAAAAAATTACTACGAAAAATTATTTTTCATTTCAATTGTGAAACATGTATCTTCTTCTTTCTAGCCATCTATCCAATGCTGGATGTAGACCTCTTCCAATTTTTTCCACTCCACTCTTCTTTGGGTTTTCTGGATCCACCCACTACCAGCGACGGGGACAATATCATCGGCCCATGTTTTCTGAGGACGTCCTATTCCTCTTTTCATGTCCCACGGTCTCCATCTCAGGACTCTGGGTGTCCATCTGTCCACTCCCTGTCTAGCAATATGACCTGCCCAATTGCCATTTTAGTTTGGCAATGCGATCCATCACATCGGCAACTTTTGTTCGGCGTATGATTTCCTCATTTCTGATCCTATATTTTAGACTTACACCTAGAATCTTGCCTCTCCATAGATCGCTGTGTACATTTTAGTTTCTATATGGTCCTCGCAGTTAGCGTCATAGTTTCCAGACCATACGTGAACACATGTGTGAAACATTATAATTCTACAGGAAACAAGTCCCAAGTCGAACATATGTTTGCTTTTTATTAAAATAGATTCAGTCAGGCAGCCAGGTAGAAGAATATATAGGCTTTTATCAGATTTATAAATAATGCTATCAAATATTTGTATGAAGCTCGTGTATACATTGTAATATGTATTTCTTCAAATCTTTGTATATATTTATTTACAGAATACAAATTCGTTACCGCGATTTCATTCGCGAATTTCGCGTTGTTCTAAACGCGAATTATGTGAATTTCAAGGTTGAATCGAACATCGTAAATTTGCGAAGTTTTAGGCTAGAAATCATAAAAACGCATAAAAACTAAAAAAAAAAGGTTGTTTTACAATAAGTCCGCCTTTTGGCACGCTACCGTTGTCTTGTTTTTTTTAACTATGCATATTTTTCTTTGGCCAATAAAGATATATTTATTTATTCATGTCCCCATGTATTTATTGATACCAACACATACCAACTGGTACCAACACTGATGTATGCAAGTGAGACATGGACATGGCTGAAGAAGGATGAATCAAGTACAAATGCTGTCGAGATGAGATCGTTGAGAAGAATGTGTGGAGAAACGTTGAGAGATAAGATAAGAAACGTAGTGATTAGAGAGTTGAGTGAGTGTAAAATGGATGTTGAGACTAAAATGAAAGTGAACAAGTTGAGATGGTTCGGACATGTGGAGAGAGTCAACGATGAAAGGATAACAAGGAAAATTTACCTGTGTGAAAGAATAGATGTAAGGAAACGCGGCCGTCCAAGAACCACATGGCTGGACCATGTTGACCAGATCCTCAAGGAGGGACGTGTTGTGTAAAAGTAATCGTAGAATGTGTATGGGGAATTGCATGAATGTGACGGAAGTCCGAAGTGTGTGTAAGTATAGGAAAGTCTGGCGATCTGTTCTCTTTGCCTACCCCGCAAGGGAGGTGGCGTGAGGGTATAGTATAGTATTTATTGATTCCCATTTTCTTTTATTATAACTGGTTTATTTGCTGATTGATTGTAGTTAAATTTGATAAGTTTGTTCTATATGTTAACCTGACGGATGATTCAACAACAATAAATAAAATGGAATCTAATCAGTTGATCCAACCGACATCAGTTATTCTGGATTTGTGAGTGATTACATTGAGTTATGAACTGTAATTAGGAACGTCTGTAATTAGGAGGAAGCTATTCATAACTTCTTATCCAGCCAGGGTGGTGTAAAGTTACGTAAAGACATTACAAAGGTCCTGGAAGTTCTGACGTCATTACATTAAAACCATATTCCAGCCATCAATCTATTGGGTGATTAATTTACCACATCTACCCGCAGTACGAATAATTATTCGCTGCAACTTCAGAAAACTCTGGTAAAATCATAAAGAAATTTGGAAAAACAAGAATATATGACTTCTCATCCTAGATCCGTTTTTCGCGGTCTTCATACCAAGATGCATAGGGAGCGGACGTGGATAATAGATACATATCCACGTCCGCTCCCTATGTGGAGCATGTGGTGGTCACCCAGTTTTTCCAAGCTTTTCTGTCTCTGTTGCCTGTTCCCATGTCATTCCAGCCTGGCGCAGCTCTATCTGTACATCCTCTGAATGGCCATTGCATGCCTGCCCAGACGTCTTTTGCCTTCAGGGCGATACTGGAGACAGCTGTTGTTATTGCTATCAGCAGAACGTGCCCGAGCCAGTTTAGCATACGAATCTGTATCACTTGGGTGATAAGCGGCTGCTGTGTTCGACTCCTGACTTCATCGTTAGTGTCACAGTCAAACCATCTGACTCCCAGTATTCACCGCAAGTATCTGTTTTCAGCGCTGAGTAATTTTCTATTATGTGCCTTAGTAAGATGCCAGGATTCACGTCCATACAAAAGTATTGGCATTATGCACTGAGAATAGTGGTTGGAAAACCGAAGATATCCGCACAGACAAACAAAAAAATGTGGTAAAATCAACGTAGTAAGAGTAAAAAATACTAATCTTTCAGAGTTTTGAGTTTGTACAGTTGATGAATGTTTAATGTTCTTGAGAAATTATTCTCGAAATGACAACATTTAGCGCAAAGAGATAAACGCTTTAACGACTTTCTAAGTCGTTAAGATGTTTTATGCATTTGTCATAATTTGTTAGATTGATATTTCCATACCAGGGAAGTCATGTTTTTTCACATCCACGAACACCGATGTTTCTAATAATAAAGATTTAATAAAAAATTTTGAAATATCGTCGTAAATATACAAAGTTCTATCATAGTATCATAGTACGAGTTAAACCATAAAGTTTTACTAAAGATTTTCCGTTTTTCTTCTCCACAGCCGTTTTGATTCCAGTTCTGGACCCACAGACTTCTTTCCGTCTTGGGCATGCTACATCCATCTGCTTCCAGCGATTCGCCTCACATCGTCAGACCATCTTGCCTGAGGCATTCGTACGCTCTTTCTACTCATTCTCGGTTGCTATTCGAGAATCTTTTTGGTCCATCTAGCTGGAATCAGAGCGTCTGGCAACGTATTCTACCCAGGGGCCTGAGCCAATCACGAAAAATGCTGAAAAGCTTGGCATTTTACGCGTTGCTTTCATGGTGCTTACGTTATCACTATATTATAGAAACAACGTGTAACGTTAGCGTATATTATTATTCGTGTTTTGGCTCAGGCCCCAGCTCAATTTTAAAGCAACTGGTAAATAATAAGCTCCTACTAACGTGCTTGTACATTTTTAAAAGTTTTTTTACGTGGTTTTAAAAGAGCGTTTCAAATATATTTCTGAGTACTAATAACCAATGTATAACTAACTATGGAATAACATTACGACTTTTTTTTTTCATTTAACAGCCCTCAAAGTAAACTCCATTAGGGAATTTATCCAGTGTTTCAATTCAATATTCCTACCTTTGGTGTGTGGAAAGTACACATGGTCGACTTGCTAACCGAATATGTTAACTCTGTTTTGGTTTGAACGCAAAAGTGTGAGGAAGCGAAGATGTAAATCGTTTGAGGGGGTCCAAAGGTCATGTCAGTCGTGTGGGTTTGTGTGTGGTATCGTATGAAAAGGCGTTGGAAAAGAAATTTTCAGATTTTGCCAGCTCAATTTTCAATTCAATTTCAATTTAATTCAGTGATAATATGAGAAAGGGGATAATATGAGACTGGAGGGCGTGGAAGTATGGAATGAGGATGCTCGAGAAAAAAACAGAAATAATAATAGACAGTAGTGGATACATTGAAGACTAGTGACCAGAAATCTGCACCATGTACTGTAAAAGAATCTGTATGAAAACTAGTATGATGTAATACGATCAGAAGAAAATTATTGCGGCTTGAGCGAAGAGGGAGTCCATTAAGTACCTACTTCCAATTTTTTTGTGAAATCGGTGGCACGTCGTTTCTGCGTGTCTTTTAGTTAAAAAATGTACTTAATTAGTTTGTTTAACAAGTGGACGACATGTAGAAACACGATATTTTTCAATTTTATGCCAATTGTGTTACAGGGGTGTTTGTGTAGAAGGGTAGGGGTTCGCTTCTGAATGTTGACGTATTATAATATAATGTTTACTCAGCAATGTGGATACGAGCATTTCCCTACAAAGCACAATTGGAAAATTCCTAAAAGGGAAATAGTAGACACCTACTAAATATACAAATTCGTTTACTTGTTGAGGTAGACACAGAGAAATTTTAGTCTTAATTTTTATCAGTTAATCTGACGGTCTCAGTGCATGCCCATAGCTAGACTGGGGCAAGCAGGGCATCGCTCCGGGGGCCCCAGTCAGAGGGGGAAACAGAAAAACCAGGTTCATTATGTCCTTAAAAAAGTCGCGTGCGGCGCATTTGGTTTTTTATTTTATATCTGTTTTATTATTCTTGCACATTTGAGGGATTGACCCAAATGCAGGTTGTACTTAGTTGGGCAATTCCAGCGTAAACTGTTTTGCAAGCTATATTGAAAGCAAATAAAGAAATATACGAGTATATATAACTTGACTCTAAGCCTTAAGGGGACATATGCACTAAGCAAAAATCGTTATATTTTTGCATCAACTTTTTCAAATTTTGTATGAGAATGTTAGCGCGAAATAAGAATAACGTAAGCAACAATGTGAATTATACCTTTTTAAAAGAAACGTTGGAAGAAATCTAAAACAGCCGATTTGTTAAGATTATAATATAATCAACAGTATTTTGGTTAAATTGTGCTTTTATATCTCAAAAACTGAACGCAAAATCTTCAGATCACGTAAATTTTAGGGGTAATTTAGGAATATTTTTTTATTCAAGGAATTTCCAAATCCTGTAATTCTAAAACAGCCGATCTGTAGTCCAGACTTCATCTATCACTGTCTTCAGTTTTAAGACGATTCTCTCAGTATTAGCTGAGTACAATTCAGGGCGCCGAAGCCCAATGACAGCATATATACCTTAATGTTTATTGGTATTTGACATTAGTACAGTTTGTCGTCTCAAGATAAATTTGTCAAGTCACTCCCTCTCGTATTATTTTCCGCGATGCTGTTTGTGTTGTGTAGAGTAATAATGGCGCTGAATCGAGATCGTAAAATTACTTAATACAACGATTTACGACGTGGGAGTGTATCGCTTAAGCTCATTGTTCATAAAGAACGTATTTTACAAGCAATATCTTTCAGCTGAAACATGAAAATACTAAGAGATTCTCAACCATTTTCTCATCGGGATATGGCAAAATCGATCCCCTTAAATTTTAGTTGCCCAACACCAAACTTTGACAGTCTACTCGAGTCTACTCAGCTGTCATCGTGAGTGTTGTGGCGATATTAATTTTATTAGTTTTTATTAATTTTTAAGAACAATTGTTTTATGTTAAGCTTTAAATAGTGTGTAACAAGGAGTATGTTTATTGTGTTGTTATGTTTGTGCTGTTCACGTCTGTTATTACATCCGTGTATTAGCATGTAAGTACCACTTTGTTATCATAACTGATCATAACCTGTACCTGGACTGGCGAATTCTGTAATAAATAAATAAATAAGATTTGTAAAAAACCTACAAGTTAAATTGTAAAACTGGTAATGGGCCATTAGACGGTAGCACAGGGGACAGAATAGATAAAAAAAATACTCTTTTTTTAGATTTTCGGATCCATACAGAAACATGGACTCTCCTTATCTATAGGTATTGCTGTTCTATTTTTCACTGGAGTTTTTGATCTCGAGTTCTTTACTCGTTTTCTTAGATAAAAAATATGTTTGATGTATCCTCGTTCTCGAGATTATTCTCCCATTAAAAACCTGATGATGTACAAGTACAAGGAGATTGTTGCTCCAAATATAATGTGTATGTATTGACTTCTTATTTTGTATTATAAAGATTAGGTGGGGACGATGTGGAAGGGGGATGAGGGAGGGGATTAATGGGATTTATCCGAGAGGAAGAAGCGAATCCTTGAGAGATCTTAAACTCCATTATGTTAATCCTCGATATCTTCGAAGATCGGAGCTTAACTCCTTTCCACGGATATTTCCTACTACAATATTATATACTCGTACCTTTACCATAATAATGTTGATCTCGACAATACGATAATTTCATACTTACTTAGGGGGTACTTTGTAAGCTTTCTCACCCAAAACACGCAGATAAAATGTTTATGGAAAATGACCCTTATGGCGATATACATAAGGGCGTTTTTCGTGTGCATTTTATCTGCGTGTTTCGGGTGAGAAACCTTTAGAAAGTTTCAGTACTGTAGTTACCGAAATCTCGACACGAATCCTCATTTAGAGTTCCTCATTTGGTATTCATTTTTTATGGCTTTAAAATTGCGTTGATGGTGTGTTATGTATAAATTCAAATAAATCGGCGAACTCCATTATCGATATATATTGAGAATATAACTTATTATTAATATACTTTAAACTGGCTATATTTTCCTTTAGGCTATAATTATAATTAATGAGAAAACTTCATTCATCTTAAGTCACTTGAGTTATATTATTTTGATATGCTAATCAGAGTGGAATAACTTAAGAATAATTAGTCATAATTCCTTTTTCTTTTATCGCTCTTTGAATTTTCGTATTTTCCTTTGCTGCTTTGAATTCTCAACTTCTTATTCATTGACTTTTAGTCAATAAATATAAAATATCATGGTTTGGACATGTTGAAAGAATGAATGACTACAGATGTTCCATGAAGCTAATAATTGTGTTGTTTTTTTTGTTTCAGGTAAGGCTGGTTTCATCGAGAATTTTACCAAAAGAGAGATTCTGCTACAGAAAATAATTCAGTAAGTAGTATTAAAAAGAAACACAGTATTTAGTTTCTCCCACAGACTTTCAATCTATTACATGGACGACTAGTTTGTATTGACCTTGACGATGTAAACTAGTCGCCTATTATACAAAGTCTGTGGGGGATACTAAATACTGTGTTTCATTTTAATAATATTACACTGCACTTCCACCGAGAACCTTCGGTCAATACACTCAACATTCTTCGGTGAGTTTATTTTTGTAAACTATAAATTCAGTAGCTTGAAATATAAAATGTATTAAAAATCCTTAAAATAATTACGTATGGACCTTAGGTACTTCAAAAACTGATACCACACGGTCAGTATTTTATAAAGTGGTTTGGCACAAAAAGGTAACATTATTTCCTTTCTTCGTCAAAACAATCTTTAACAATTGTTATGAATGTGTCGAAATTATGCTTCTTATTCGGTGGATGCAAGTTTCAAACTGATAATACGTATGGAATTGCTTCTCCAACCAATAATTTCTCTATGTAAAAATCCAATTTTCTTCTGCACCCAAGTAAACAATATGCAGATATATCTGTGAAAGTACAGTACGTCCTTCTCTTTGCATATTCCTACTTTATCCATCCATTTCCTTCGGTCGTTTATAAATCGGATAACAGGCAAACCCTTTATTCCAAATTGCATTCTCCGCTATTGTACACTCGCTTGAATAATGCATGAGTGCCATGAATCTAATTGTTTAACTTCGGGAAGGAACATAAATATTGGGAGTGGTACTTAGTTATGAAATATTTGCACCTCAATAAAATTTCTATATCAATTTTGAACCAATTTAACTAAACATCTGGAGAAAACAGCAATGTTACGTATTTTTCCCATGGAAGTAAAAAAAATATTTGTCAATAGTCCCTAGAACTCATTAATGTTCGTAAGAGTGTCTGATTTACAAAATAACGATACAAGTATAGGCAGGCATTATGAAAGAAAGTAGAAAAATTCATGCCTCTTTTATGAGAAACAAATTTTAATAATTTAGCTAAACTAAGATCACGATTTGAGAGGCCATACACATTACACAACGCTTTTCTTCTGCATATTTTTTTATAAGTCTTAATATTTCATTCTCCGACATGAGACCTTTTAAGCCTTTGCATACAGTGAATAGAACATACCATTACAGACAGCGTAAATCATAAAACAAAAAAAAAACGTAATGAAAAGTTATCCAAAAGAACAGAATCAACCGCCATTATTGATCCAGTTCTAGAGTAGTGATCTAACAGTTTTACAAATATGCTGCAGTAAACGACGAAAATGTCGACATGCTGTGACAACTTGTTGAGACGAGGATCGCTCTACCCTATTAGAAAATCGCGTACGATGTACAATCTGTTACAATGATTACGAACGTTTCATCTTTTGCTCATGCTTTATCCATCGCTTGTATTAAATACATTCATGACTCCTGATCTACCTGACTGTTGGTTGTTCCATTGCATCTATTTACAATTGTTACGTTGGCATGAGAGGAGTGTATATTACGAGTCGCCGTCACTGTGTTTACTTTGGTTTTAATGATCTAATAACTATGCACGTACTGTACCACCTGTACTGTGCAATGATATCTGTAAACATTTGTTTAGGGAAATTAATTTACTTCCAGCTGTTGTAATTTCTAGGTAACTGTTTTTTTTGTATTTAATTGAGTCTCTTTTGGGGTAGGCAGGCAGGAATTTTTACTTGAATTATTTTTGATTTACAAATTTATTCCTATAAAGCGTTGGATTTTTTCTACATTCCGTAGTAAATACAATGCAGTATTCCTAGAACAGTGTAGATGAATTAATGATGAACATTGTCGGGCTTTCGACCGATCTCGGCTGGCTTAAGTGATCACTTTATACTCGAGAAACATTCGCCATTTCAGTTCACCCCGGCTGGGATTCGAACCCAGACAAGAATAAATTTGTAAATCAAAAATAATTCATCGATACTTCTTTAGAAATAATATCTCCTATTAAGAGTGAGCTAACATTAACACAAAATGTTCCTGAATATTTGTTTATCACTTGATCACCAATATCAGAATTTATAACCTATATCAGAAATATAGAAGAATCGAATAGACTTCTACATATTATTATACTGGAGAATTTTACACCTAATACCAGTAGTTGACCCATGAGATGACAAATGTATGAACCCATCTGTTACTACATTCAATAAATCGAACAATTTTTTCACTTTGAATTGATTTCCTGTAGGGTAGGCACTTCCATATAATTCCCCCAACTCGATTTCCCATAATATTTCAAGACTCCCCTCTTCACCCCCCACATTTCTTACACACGTCTTATCAACCCCCTGTAAGGTATAGTGGCGTCATTACTAGTCCAAGAGCCCGCTGCTTAATTTATGACGTATCTGTTTTTTGATCGAAATGTGGTATAAATGATAGCTTACCAATAGGGTATTACATCGCACTAGGGTTGCCTATCAAAATCCTGCCGCAACCCCCCCTGCCCCCCCCGAAAAGGTCCCTCTTCGCGGTTTTTCGCATTTTATAGGAATATGGTAAGAGATAGAAGAAAGTAGTCAATGACAAAAATAATCCTTGCTAAATTCTCTACAAAAAATGTTAAGTCAATTTTTTCGTAGAACTAGCAGTTTACCCGCAATGGCCGGTCCAAAACCGAAATTCATTTAAAATACAAAAAAAATGTATTTAAACTAAATTGGTTGAAAATTGATAAGAGCTACAGGAAAATAGTCAAAAAACGAATTAATTACCATAGTCTTAGCTACAAAACGAGCTATAACTTATGTTCATACATTTAATAATTTCGGAGTTATTACAATAAAACTCAGTGACGAAAATTCTTAAAATTTTGTTTTTCATAAAATAACCAGTGATATAGCGCCGCAGGCCAAAATTTTTTTTCATAAAATGTTAGTAATAATGGGTGGAAGAATGTGAAAGAAAAAAAATCTAACTTTTTTTTTTATTTTTTCAAAAAATATCCTGTTTTTTGACCGGCCATTACGGGTAAACTACTAGTCCTATGAAAAAATTATCTTGATATTTTTTGTAGAGAATTTAGCAAGGATTATTTTTGTAATTGACTACTTTCTCCTATCTCTTACCATATTCCTACAAAATGCGAAAAACCGCGAAAAGGGACCTTTTCGGGGGGGGCAGGGGGGGTTGCGGCAGGATTTTGATAGGCAACCCTAGTGCGATGTAATACCCTATTGGTAAGCTATCGTTTATACCACATTTCGATCAAAAAACAGATACGTCATAAATTAAGCAGCGGGCTCTCGGACTATACGAATGAGAGCAATTTCATTTTTATGTTTTGGGGAGACACTGTCATATAAAAATGACCCAAGAAACCAATACGGTCTAAATGGAATTGTTGACCTTTTCTCCCCATCTCCCACTTGTCCATATTTTGTTCTCTTCTCAGGATGTCTTTA
Organism: Ceraclea dissimilis; assembly: GCA_963576895.1. Taxonomy (NCBI): domain Eukaryota; kingdom Metazoa; phylum Arthropoda; class Insecta; order Trichoptera; family Leptoceridae; genus Ceraclea; species Ceraclea dissimilis. Next base: position 17,082,044 of record OY756370.1, read on the forward strand.
TATTGTAGCACAGACACGATTTTGTGCACACCTTGGATCTAATTCAGTTCAACTGAAAAATCAGAAGTGATAATCAATGTCTTGTGCTAAACAATTCACTAAGTATATTATTTTAATTGTAAATATTTAAACATATCTAGCATAAACAATTTACTATATTTTTAAGTAACATTTACCTATGCTGAATTTTTTTTCATGTTTGCTGATTCTAACGAGGTAAAAAAGGTGTCATAAATTTGAAAAAATATTGATAACATTTAGTTATAAATTTATCTTGGTAAACTTTCTCCATACATTTTCGATTCTCACAAATTAAAATAATACAAAAATTTCGGTTTTTAGATCTTGACTGTTCCCCTGCTATTTATTTTAGAGAAAAAATTGTATGCTTTATTTGTAGGAAATTATACGTACTTTCATTTTGCATAGATTGTACATATATATATTTCAATTTATGTTAATGTCATTTATCATCATTTTTGCATTTTTTTGCCAAATTGCATCACGAAATTTTCTTTGGCCAACCTCGGATTCGGATTTCCCCAAAAATAAATCCAGACTTCCCCACAATTTTCCTTCCAGGGGCTGTTTTTTGTCTATTTGGCTCGGGTTAAACTTGTTAATGATACAATATTTGGGTTTGCAATATTTCACGTTTCAAACAATGAAGAAGTACCTATGTTCATAAATTTTTAATTAGATTAATAATACGTAAGAAAATATGTTTCCGATACAATAAAAGTTTTTCGTTGAGATGGAAAACTTCATATTAATTGCAAACAAAGTTTCAGCACGCTCGGATCATCTTCAGGAATAGTAATTAATAGGAGTTTCCACAGAAATAATAATACGGGAATTATGATAATACTCGGATCATAATCTCTAACCGAACTTTTTGTATTATTTTTGTTACGAAGCTTTTTCCAGTTTGTTAGTTAAACTTTAGACAATGAATACAACCTCTCGATAAAGAAACTGCATTCAAAGTATTATACTTTTATAGTTTACGATCGTGTTTCTCAAACTTTTCCAATTAATTGCACCACTTTTATTATTATACGCTTTTTTTAAATCTTGCAGTCGAATTTCAAGTCATTTCCAGCTTAGCTGGAGCTCTGAAACTCACACCAATTGTATAATCTAGATGACATTACGATTCTGTACCACATTGGAACAGCCTTCTCCAGAGACAAAAAATAAGACTGAAGCGTTTGAGGAGATCCAAGGGTCGTGTGAGGTCATGTGTGGTATCGTAGGAAAGGATGTTGGAAAAGAAATCCATATCGTAAGTCGGATGTTGTTCAGCTCACCGAGAGACACGGATCAATCAAGAGGATCTAGTCACCACATACTGCTCTGTTTGCTATCTTACGAAAGTGCTTCACAAGTAGAACTCATATCTTTAAAAAAAAAATAATCTATCAATTCTTGGTGGGAGGCGCCATTGGAATTAAGGAATCCGAGCGCCTCAAAACAGTTTTAGGATATAAAGTTTGTAATTAAAAACAAAAATCTATCTATCTATCTATACCCTCACGCCACGTCCCTTGCAGGGTAGGCAGAGAGGACAGAGCGCCAGACAGCCCTATCCTTTCACACACTCATCTTCCGTCAGATTCGTGCAATCTGAAATACGCTCTCCAATTCCTTACACGATTAAAAAAATAACGATTACTTCTAGAGTTTATCATATTTTTCCATGTTTTTTCATAATCTGGTTTCATTCTGAAATATTAAAGAAATGTCAATACTATTTCCCCATTCCCCGGACATAATGGAATTGGACAGCGGAATGGAATCGCTTAACTATTGAAACCGTCAAATCGTCTTATTATGTGGATGATTTGATGGGACGATAGTGTTTGATATTAATTATATGGACAATCAAATACAGGTTGACGTTATCTACACTGACTACAGTAAAGCCTTTGATAAGATTGACCATAGCATCCTGCGCGATAAATTAGAGGACTGTGGAATACATGGGAACCTATTTCGTTGGCTTTCGTCCTACATAGAAAATAGATCTTTGGCAGTTGCGCTCTCGGGCTATACATCTGTCTGGAAGTCTGTGACCTCTGGTGTTCCTCAGGGATCTATCTTGGGGCCCCTGCTGTTTTCACTTTACATAAATGACATTCATGCATGCTTCAAAAACTCCCAAATATTATTATTCGCTGACGACATGAAAATCTTTAGACCCATCATTGGCCAGGAGTGTTGCCGGGGGTTGCAGAGCGATTTGAATGCACTCGCTACCTATTGTACGCAGAATAAACTATTTATGAATACGTCCAAATATCATACCGTCACATTCACTCGCAACCGAAATAAAATCATTTACAATTACAAATTTGATGACACATTAATTACAAGGAAGGATCATATACGCGACCTGGGAGTATTACTGGACAGTAAACTGACATACGAAAAACACGTAGATAATATTGTATCCAAGGCAACTAAGTGCCTCGGCTTCATTCTGAGAACATGTAAATTCTTTAACAATTTCAATACTTTTGTTCTCCTCTACAACTCTTTCGTCCGTCCTCACCTTGAGTATTGTTCTCAGGTGTGGAATCCGCGGTATATCGTGTATGTTAACAGGATTGAGAGGGTACAGGAGAAGTTTATGAACTTTATTAACTTTAGGTCATATTATACATTCAAATCTTACGATGAGATCGAACGACATTTTCACCTGCCAAAGCTTATGAATCGTAGATTAATTGCTGATCAGATGTTCCTGTATAGAATAGTAAATTCCTTAGTCGATTCATCCTACTTACTACGTCAATTAAATTTCCATGTTCCCAGTAGAATTGGCAGACACTACACCCTGTTCTATGTCCATGATTCTAACACCAACTCCAATCAAAATGAATTTGTTAACAGGTCTTGTACATATTACAATCGTAAACTCTCGGGAAATATTAATCACGCAGATTTATTTAATACGTCTCCTTCAACATACAGGAGTTCATTGAGAAGATATTGCACCTAGTGTGTGTGTGCGTATTTATGTATGTGTATATAAATATATATAAATATATTTTTGCATTGTATTCCATTTCATAACGATAATTTGATCTAGTATAATATTTCCTCCCCAATCCAATCCCTCTCCTCCTCCTCATTCCATTCCCATCCTATCCTTTCATATATTCATATATTGTATAATCAAAATATCTATTAGTTAAGTTGTTTTTGCTATGTATGTGTGGGTCTAAGTTTGTGTTACTGTGTTTGTGTGTTGTTATTTGTGTACAAATGTAATTGGTCAGGTTTGTTAATACATATTCCTGTTTAATTGTACTGTTGTGACTGTATTTGTACCATAGATAAATAAATAAATATTGTCATAGTATTGTATTGTGTTGGTATAGATTGATTGTATTGTTATGTTTGTGATTGATTTGGCTGTATTTTATTTTATTTTAAGATTTTACTTAACTAAGACCTGAACCAGATCCTAAAGGATGGGCGCGTTTTGACTAATAGAAATCGGTGTACGTGTAAAACATTTTTTTATAGAGGATCTGGGCTTGCATACACAAACCCAAATACTTTCCTGCACACTTTGCACTAGGTTAAAGGCTTGTATCGCAAAGTGTGGAATACATTGCCAGCGCCGAGGATTGAAGCTGGCACCTTCCGCCAAGCACCTACTCAACCATTGCACGAATGTGACGGGAGCAAGGAGTGTGTGTAAGGTTAGAATGTTCTGTCCTCTCAGCTTAATCCGCAATACACGCGGCGTGAGAGGATAGATAGATTTAGGGCGGATTTCCACCCGCAAGAAAACTTCTGCAAGAAGTTTCAGGCAGTCAGACAGACTGTCGGACACTTCTTGCAGATTTTTTTGCAGGTGAAAACCCGGCCTTAGAATTTGAATTTCACTCATTATTAAAAGTTAACAACGTGTATAACTGCCATAGTTCGGTTGGCGATATTCTAGCAGATTTTGTGCAAAGTGCATCATACCTTAATACATCCCTCATTACTAATCTCATATCAGCGCAACGTGGATGGAGAAACTCAGATTTCCATCCATCCATCTAACTATTTTCTTTTGGTTTTGCAGGATGAGTTTCCCTCTTCACTGAATTCCCTATTCATGAATGTTACAGAGCACCTCCTACCCTCGTGCATGGTTCATAGACCTTCCTTACAAGTTACAACAACCTCTCCATCGCTTGATGAGTTTCATAATTATATTATGGATAGCATTACAATACAATGGTATTATTATCATAGCCAACATTACCTTAATAGGTACACTACTGCCATGGCTTTTCGAAGCTAAACTTTTTCTTATACACTCATACACACATTTTTCTGTTTAAGGGTATGAAGACAACGTACTCGTATATAACCAAAAATCACATGGCTGTAAATACTTTATTTTTGTATTTTTGGCAAACTTATGTAAAGATACATGAATATTTATCTATCCCCTCACGCCACGTCCCTTGCGGGGTAGGCAGAGAAAACAGATCGCCAGACTTTCCTATCCTTACACACATTTGGTGCTTTCGTCACATTCATACAGTTTGTCATACACGCTCTACGATTCTTTTTACCCAGAACACGTCCGTCTTTACATGGATAGATGTAAAGTAATAATAAAATTCAATAACAAAGTTATTTTTTTCAATATTTTTGGGGTTAGCTGGCAGAGATCGTAGCATCGAAATAAGCTCGCCCTAGTGAACAAATGTTATAAAAGCTTGTAATATAAATAAATAAGTAAAGTATTTGGTCCAATTGTAGTACTTTTTGAATTAAAATAAGTGGGTTTTAAATTTGCTTTAGGTACTATGAAATAATTGAAAGAAGTAGCGAGAATCTTCATTCAAGAGAAGGTTGTCGAGGGGAGCTCTTCTGGCGAACCTTTAGCCTTCTCGTACAAAAAAATAATAATTCACGAAAGATTGCATGGCAAAGTATATGGAGGTGGGTTTTAACCTTACCAAAATTCTGAGTACCAAATTAACATCGTTTGTTAATTGTCGTTAATCGAATCCTCACAAAGCGCAATTGTCCTGTATGTTATTTTTTCACGTAACAAGTTCAACATCCCGAAGCATTCACCTTTGTTTGCTAAGCATAATAGATATTAAATAGAATATATATGTCGGGCCAAGCACCACCAGTCAGTAATTCTGAGGACATTAAGGCGACGGCTAATCACTTTTCTTTCTTTCTCCGTGGCTATATCGACAGCTCCTTATCGCAGGGTGGGTGATTGATGATCGGTCTGACACAATACTTATGCTGCTGTATCTATTAGTGCATTGTCTGAAGATGTCAAGAAGATACTTAGGTCTTTGTCTGGACATCAATGAGTGTCATTAGTGATATAAATACTCTAACACCCTTATCTTTTTGTATGGAATTCTTGAGCAATTAATAATTATGTTCAGTAGTGATGTATCTATTCATTGAAGAATTTCCGATTTTGGTTTATTGATTTCTTTTATCTTTATATCTATTTTCACCACGACCAATTATTGGTGTTCAAAGATGACCCCATACAGTAACTATAAAGTGTATGGTTGCCACAGTCGCTTGGAGCACGGATTCTCTCGCCGAAGATGCCGGGTTCAAGTATTGGTGCTGACGATTTATTCTGCACTTCACGACAGAAGTTTTAGATATCTGGAACATTACGATACATGTCCATCTAATGTAAAATGTTAATATTGATTATTGTCAGTCTGTCTGTACCTACTAATTAGATATTCATTATTTCAAACTATGTATTTTCTCATGTACTTGTTTTAATTTGGTATTTCATATGATACCTATTTGCAAATATTTCAGGTGTACCTACCTTTTTTTTTAGTAACTTACTTACTTGTTTTGTTGTAATTTGTATCAGTGGCGTATATAGGGAGGGGACGAGCCCCCCCCCCCCCGAAATGTTGGACAATTCTTTAAAAAAACGTTATTTTAAAACATGAAAGTTACTCAAGTTCATAATTTCACCCATTATTCAAAAAAATTTCGACTTCGGCGCTATTCTTTGTATTTTCTGCACACAATATTTATACCAACCTAAAACACAACCTTTTTCACATACATTCACGAAAAATTTTTGGCTGCGGCGCTATTACAATTTTTATACTGTACGTCTATCTTCAAATTTTTGTTTGCAAAACCCCCCCCGAAATGAAATCCTATATACGCCACTGATTTGTATTGTACTTGTTTCATTGTGATTGTTAAAGGCTTGCGCCGTGAATAGATAAATAAATAAATATCTGAAGTGTACTGAAAAGTATTTGGGCTTGCGCCTATCTATACCATCCCAGATTCTTTAATCAGCTCCTGTTTCAATTCTTGCCCTTAATAACATTGGTGCAGATTTTCAGCTACAAGAATTTACTTGGGTTAGCTAGCTTCAAAGGTATTTGGTACGGCGATGTCAATTAAACGGGCGAATTTTCCATGAATTATTTATGTTCTCTCAAAAAATGTGTGTCACTATTAATCAAAATTCGTAGGGAGACTTCAAAGCCTCTTAAAAAAACTCAAGGGGTCACCAAATTTCTGACACTTCCACTTATTGTCCAAAGTGCTCATGAATTAACATTTCAATTTACGAAATTCAATACCAGCAATCATCGCGTCAAAGAAAAAATGCAAATTCTCGTCACATTGAAACCAGGGTTCGCAAAAATCTGAACTTTATTATACAGATCGGATATATATCAAAAGTTAATACATATCCGGATATATATCCAAAATTGATATATATCCGATATATAGCAATAGGAAACCGTATTTTGAAATATGGTTGCTTATTTTATGAATTTTAATGTACTGGTGGGTGTGATATGAGTATAAAACAGATGACAATCATTTACACAAGGCACACATCCGAAAAAAATGATAAATGTGGCTGATATTTGAACCTGCGGCCCCTAAATTCTTCGGGATGCTCACTTCGCTACGTACTTGATTCCATATTTTCTTCTAGAGCTTACACAATGTTTGCCTTTTGTAAATGATTTTCTACTCATATACCAATGCATGAAAATCCAGGATTTGACTAAAAAAACTTGGACAAATTAAAATACTTGCTATAGGTGTAAAAATCGGATATATATCGTGATATATATCACTGATATAAATCGGCGAACCCTGATTGAAACGTTACATTCTTACAGGGTAAATTCATAGATTATTATCGTTGTCAAATGTCATTGTTGTCGTATGCATTGTAGTAAAATATTGACATTAAAATGAGTACGCACGTACGCACATCTGTGACACATTATGCGTCGATACAATGAAGTGCGTTAATCTGATAAGGCGATTAGAGAGTTCACTGAAAAGCCGTTACTTTTTAAACCAGTTGAGACTATTAATTTGAAATGCAATTGAATTAAAGGGTACAGAATCCACAGTCTAGTTTGGTTTTGTTTTGTCATACTCCAAAAATGTTCCCCTTTATCTTTTTATTTCCCACAAACACTCTTGTTTCTATTGTCGATTTTAAGTATCTGTCAAGTTTCTTCATGTGCCCTAATAATTTAGCCCTATTCTCCATAGTATGAGGTGGTCGGTAGACTGGTTGGTAACGCGCTCGACTGTTAATCCAGTGGGTGCGGGTTCGATCCCTGATGCCGACCTACTCCACTTCACGACACAAGCTTTTCAAGCTTACTGTGAAGTGTACAAAGGTGCATTTGGGTTTATTTCGATGAACCCAGATTCATTTAAAAATAAATAAAAAAAAATGTTTTGAGTATACTTATTTTTTTTATAAAACTCTCATAATTTACTATTCAAATACTTTCTGGCACACTAAAAGTAAGCAAATCGCTGGTGTCCTACAGTGCAGAATATATTCTGAGCCCGAGTCTTGGATATATAACATATATTCTCACCAAGACTTGGGAGTTCTTGGTCGCACTGTCTCTGCAAAGGTGCGCTTCAAATAACAGCAAATTCAGGGTAGGAGACAAAATTCATCCTTGAGTTACTCCTTCGTTGAGTCACTTTTCGTTAGATGTAAACTAATTCACGAAGCATATCTATGATATTGCGCGACACAGTCATTTGTATGTAGAAGATGAGTCTCAAGTAACTTTAAATTCAGGTAAGGGACATAATTCATCCTTGCGTTACTCCTTCGTAGAGTCACTTTTCGTTAGGTATAAATTAATTTACGAAGTCTTCATATATCTATGATTATTGCGTGTATGTTTGTATCAAATAATAAAACTCATATAATTTTATACCGAGACTTTGACAAAATATTATTTCTTCTTTGACATATCTTCCTTGTTGTTATTGTTTATTGTATCGTGTGTGCGTATGTATGTATTTTTTAATTTTTGTATTGCTGATATTGTTGGAAACGAGCTTCCCCTCAGAGCACGAGCTTTGCTCAATTCTGAGGGGAGATTTTACCTATATATATATTTTTATATATTTTTGTTTATTTAATTGTATCATATATTATGTGTCTCTTTGAGTTTTGAAAGAATAAATATGTTATTATTATTATACCCTACCCATCTCAACTTTTTAAAAAGCCGGTAGTATAAGAAAGCAAGGACGGGCAAAAGCCAAGTCCTTGCTTTCTATCAAATTTGTGGTTATGAATGATTGTTTAGAAATTTCCGGACTATTGAACATGTGCTAATTATAATTGATTTTTGAAACTCTTTATATATATTTTTGCCCAAATCCAAATCTTTAATTGCTTTGTGTAACGTTTTTGGTACGACCCCCGTAGATGAAATTATTACCGGAACCACCCTTACTGAATTTTGATGCCACATATCCCGTATTTCTTCAGCCAAATTTGTGTATTTAGTAATTTTGTCTTGGTGTTTTTGTCTTAAATTTTGCGTATTTGGTACGGAAACATCAATAAGAAAAGTCGTTTTTGTCGATTTAATCGTTAAAGTCAAATCGGGTCTATTATTTGGTATAGTTCTGTCAGTAATTATGTCCCGATTCCAGTATAATTTTGCCATGTCATTTTCTAGTACGTTTATTGGTTGGTATTTATAGTAAGGGGTAATTTGTTCAGTCAATTTATATTTTAAAGCAAGTCTTGAATGAATTTGTTTTGCTACGTTATCGTGTCGTTGAGTATACTCTCTACTAGCCAAAGCAGAACAACCTCCTGTAATGTGGTCAATCGTTTCAGTTGTCGTGTTACATAGTCTACATTTGTCATTGTCAATATTTTCTTTAATAATAAATTTTGAATAATTACGCGTTTTGATTATTTGGTCTTGAATTGCAATCATGAATCCCTCAGTTTCCGAAAATATATTGCCATAAGTGAGCCACGAATTGGATGCTTCCCGATCAACATGTTCCTGGTCTAACTGGAATGGAAATTTTCCATGAAGTGATTTTTCTTTCCATCTAGCTATTTTTTCGTCCTGTTTAGTAATTTTGTCAGAGGGGTTAAATTGTCTGTTATTAAATTGCAATGGTGTTCCTGATGTTGAAAGTCCAACTATTGCGTCATGTATATTACTGTTGTTTGCTTTCTGTATGAAATATTTTCTGAGGTTTTCTATTTGTGAGTAGTGTAAATTTTTAATATCAATAACACCCCGACCCCCCAAATTTCGCTTCAATGTGAATCTCTCAACTGCTGAATGTATGTGATGAATTCTGTGTTTGTTTGCTATAGATCTAGTCGCTATATTTAATGCGTCTAAATCCGTAACAGTCCATTTAATTATACCAAATGAGTATGTTAAAACCGGTATCGCGTATGTATTTATTGCTTTTATTTTATTTCTTCCAGATAATTGTGTTTTTAAGATTTGATTTAATCTCTGCTTGTATTTAATAGTGAGCTCTTTTTTAATTTTAGTGTGATCTAGTGTTGTACTTTGGTGGAAACCTAAATATTTGTATGTTTCCCTATATTCCATATTATCAATACTATTGTCGCTATATATAAGATTATGTGGGTGTGTTTCTTGATGTTTTCCTTTGATTATACTATTTATTTTACATTTGTCAGTGCCAAATGTCATCTTTATGTCATTGCTGAATTTTTCTGTTAATTCTAATAAATGATCCATATGTTGTCTATTTGAGGCATATAATTTGATGTCATCCATGTATAATAAGTGTGTTATTTTAATTTGTTTTTCTCTGTCAATTAGATAACCATATTGTGAATCATTTAAAATTCTGGATAATGGATTCAAAGCAAGACAAAACCATAATGGACTAAGTGAATCACCCTGAAATATACCACGTTTTATACTGATTAATTCAGATGTTAAATTATTATTTTCAGTTACTATTTTTAAACTAGTTGTCCATTTAGACATCGCATGTTGAAGAAAATTTATTGTTTCATTGTTTATTTTAAATATTTTTAGGACGTGTATTAACCATGAATGTGGTACACTGTCATATGCTTTTTGATAATCAATATAAGAATATTGAAGGTTTCTTTTTTTAATTTTGATTTGATTGTGTATTTCAGCATCAATAATAAGTTGTTCTTTACAACCTCTAGACCCTTTACAACAACCTTTTTGTTCTTCTGCTATTATATTATTAAGAGTTATGTGATTGTTTATTTTTTGTGTGATAATAGATGTCAGTAATTTATATATTGTAGGTAAGCATGTAATTGGTCTATATTTTGCAGGGTTAGAAGTATCCAAGTCTTTTGGTTTTAAATATGTAATACCTTGTGTAAAAAATGTAGGAATATTTTCTGGTTCTCTAATAAGTGTATTAAAAATTTGTGCAATATGTTCATGAGTAGCAGTAAAATATTTTATCCAATAGTTATGTATTTTATCTGGCCCGGGTGCTTTCCAATTTAGTGTTTTCTTTATTGCAAGAGTTACATCATCTTTAGTTATTTCAATTTCCGGCATAGCGTCTAAATTTTGATTTCTTTCTTCTTCTGTTATTAACCAAGATGTATTTTGATTATGGTAAACTGGTTCAGACCATATGTTTTCCCAAAAATGTTGTACTTCTGTAATATTTGGTGGTTGTGATATTATTTGGTCTTTATTGAAATTCCGATAAAATTGTTTTTCATTCATGTTAAACATTTTATTTTCTTTTTTTCTTTGGTTACTTTTTTTATAACGCCTCAATCGTTTAGATATTGCTTGTAGTTTTTGTTTTAATAAATCTAACTTTTCTATTAAACCGTTTCGATCAATATTATTTGGATTAATATTTCCTTGTCTCCTAATAGATAAATTCCCATTAATGTATTGTGTAAGTTGTCCAATTTCTTTTCTAAATTTTGTTATTTTATTTTCAAGTCGTCTTTCCCATGGTGGTTTATCAGTATTATTATTATTGTTGTTTTGTGTTTGTTGGTTGTATACATTGTTATGTAATTTTGTTACAGTAATGGCAGAACTGTATATGATTAAATGGATTTCTTCTAATGTGTTTACATTATTGTTTTCTAAATATGTGTGTATAATTTGATTAACCCTTCTTATTGTTTCAATAACCTTATGTGTTATTTTTAGTTTAGGTATATAAGGCCTAGATGTTGGATCTGTGTCTCTATAACTAATTACAATTTCATTAAATACTACTTCAACATTTCTATACAAATCATAATCTATTTCTTCATCAGTTGAATCGGGAAGCCGCTCCTCAGCACTGGTCTCCCCAACAACACTGTCATCTCTTGGTAATGTAGTTGTTAAACTTGATAATCTTGTATGAGTATCAACCTCAAGTCTTGTAACCTCAACGATGTCTTCAGAAACTGTGGGCTGAACAACTTCATGCTGACTGCCTGCCAGAACATTGGAACCTTGATTTTGCAATAATTGTTGCTTTATATCTTCTCGCTGTGATGGAGTCAATCTATTGTTTCTATGAATTACACGAATTTGGTCAGATAGTCTTTGTTCTGATATAAAATATAGTTCCGGGAATTTTTCAGTAAAAATTTGGTGTAAAATAAAACGATAACCTGTTAAATTTGTTTCAAAATTTGTGGCCAAATAATAACAACGTAAGAGTTCTTTGTTAATTTCTTCTGTCCATCTCATACGTTGCCTCGGTCTACCAACTAGAGTGGTTGCAGGCAACATGTCCTGTAAAACACTTGTTGTTGCATTCTCCATTTTTTGTTAAATATAAATCATTTGATATTTAAGTGAATTTTGAGTCAAGTTTATTCTATGAAAATTTTCCAATTTGACAGTTTAGCTCAGTCAACGAACACGAACACTATTTCAATAAATTTTCACTGTTTATAAACATTGTTTTTTATTTTTAAAACGTTTTTCAATATTTTAAACATTTTACAAAACCAAAATATATAAGAATTATCAAAAATAGTCAATAAATCTATTAAAAAACTGATTATTAATTTTTATTATTATTATTATTATTAAGTTCGTTATTAAAATATTGAATTCAAGAAAAACGTCTTTGTTTATAAAAAAAGTTGCTCATGTCTCCTTTCAACCCACGTCATTTCTAATATGAAATTTTATGAAATATTGTATACAAAAAATTATATTAATACTAGCTGTAACCTGTGAAAGGTAGGCAAAGAGAACAGCTCGTCAGACTTACCTAGAATTATTATTGTACGTATATTCTTATGGCACATTTTCTAATCTGCTTAATAATATTTGTACTACAATATTTACCAATTCACTTTATAAAACAAATTGTACTAATTAAACATAAATAAGGAACTGGTAAACTTAATAATTAATTAAAGTCGTGAATAAAATGTCGTCATCTATCGATGACTACTAAAAACATTTTTGTAGGTTCGTAATGTCAATAAAAAAATGTGGTACTAGGCGAATAATTTTCGATACTAACTGAAGACGCTACGATTGGGAAATGTTTTGAATTTCGCCCCTTTGGTGGGGAGTAGGTACTATATTGTCGAGGAATTTCAGTTCACTGCACTAGGTTCAGCGGCACAATGGAAGACATTCACAACCTGTGTTCTGAGGCACCTTGGACTTTCACGATCTTCATCTCTGGCTCTGGTCTCTCCAATGCCATAAAAATATAATACATACATAATAATTCCATATATATTTATTTAGTCACATGGGCACAAACAGTTATAACAGCACATATCAAACAATTCAACAAAAACAGAAAGCAAACCAGTGAAGGCCCGTCGATTTTGCCAGAAAAATATTACTAAGACAACACCGAAAAACAAATGAAATTTTAGAAACTAGTTAATAATATATTCGAACAACTTGCAAATGTTGCCATAGTCCTGCGTGACGTTCATACCCGGTTAGTACAAGAATTATGTCAGTTGATATTTTGTTGTCTATGGCCCATTTTTCTATGATTATTCCATGTATTGTTATCAAAGTTCCATACTTGTTTGGAATATTAAACTTACTGGCACCTTGACATTTTTTATTCCCTTATCTTTGATAACATCTCCCCTATGATTTCATACTATGCCCGAGTAATAATGTTATTATGTATCCTTTTCCAGTAATGGCTGTATTCGTGATATTGTTCGGAGCGGGTTTTTTTTATCGTGAAATTATACCCCTTTTTTTAATGTGTGAATATTGCTACTGCCTTCGATATTTTTTTATTTTGTTTTATTCAGTGGGACAGTGGCTAAAGTACGCGAATTATGCATTTTGCATGATTCACAATTAATGTCTTTTTGAATACCTATATAAATCACACAAGTTACAACAGTTTTTTCCCTGGACAAAATCGAAATGAATCTACGTTAGGTGAACCCCCTGAAGAACGCAGAACGGGCATTCCGACATTGTGACTCGGCAATGCCTGGCTTTAGAGATCACATAGCCCAGGGCATCCTTCAGCAATTCCGCCACTACTGTCAATGATGTCTACAGTTCTCGGAAGTTTCACAATGCACCAATTTTTTGATCCTGTCGCCATATTTTGAGGAATGGATGCGACATTTAGCAACTACCTTTATTAATGTAGATTTGTTTTTCGGGTCATCACTATCCATAACCAAGACGGCAGTAGGTTCGCCGAAACGTCGGAGCATCTGATCACTACACGATTAACCTAAAAAACAAATCTACATATGGATCATCGTGAAAACCTGCAACAACTATTACCTTTATTATTGTTGTAGACTAGGAGCCTTAAGGTTGCATGGCATAAAGTGATCACTCAAGGCAGCCAATGCCGGCTCGCAGGCGTCAGAATGTCCATCTTGCATCCTTTCCAAGGAAGTTCACATAGTGCTACATTATGTTAATGTAGACACTTTTCAGTTCTGTTGAGGAAAAAACTGATGTAATACATAGCTTTGATAATTTAGGTATGTCTTAAAAAAAACAACACATTTTTCTCTCGTAGAATTTGTGTGACAGTGAATCGATAGTAGTGATATACGTCCATCAATATGTTAGTCATTCCCATGTTGGCAAGCAAACCCCGCATCCCTACTATAATGGGGCTCCTAATGTACGTACATTATACTCATATATCTTGGCCGTGCTGTTAGTTTCCCAGGGACAGTGTCATCTCTTCCGTACCATTACGACACTAAAGGGTGTTGGGAATGGCTGTACATGATAAAATTACACAGGAAAAAATAACACGGGAAAAAATTACACAGGAAAAAATAACACGGGAAAAATATCACATGGAGACAATTTCACGGGAGTGAATAACGCAAGCAAGAATATCACAAGAAGAATTAATAACCCATTTTTATTTTTATTCAAAATTTTCGTTTTACAATTTGGTTGTCATATTAATATTAATAAAATTTATAACTTTTAATAACGGTTGCATAATTATAGATACATTATTAAATTTAACATAAAATATATATATAACTTCATAGAAATGTACTAGATTACCTACCGGTCTATTATAGTGCTTTCTAAGTCATTAATAAATTTTGAATAAAAATAAAAATGTGTTATTTTTTCTTGTGATATTTTATCACGTGTTATTTTTTCCCGTGTTATTTTTCCCGCGATTCCTTCGTGACATCGTTACGGATTGATATTGGTAGACACAACCCTGCGTGACGTCATGACCTTTCTTTCTCAAGCGGGGGGGCGCGACCCCCCGTTGTAAACCAGATTAAAATCAAACACAAGAAATATTAATGTACCATTGTGTCGGGTGTAATTTATTTCCAAGGTGTTTGCCGTGACCTAATTAATTTATTGTGTTTATTTTTAAAAATACTACAAACGTATAAAACAAAGTAATTCAATTATGTCGATTCCAGCGTGATTGCACGCTATCATTGTTTTTCTTTGTGTTTATCGCAATTGACAGGTAATGTCAAAATATAGTAATTAGTGAGATCCGACACGATAATAGGATAACCCCATCAGGAACAAATCTGAATTAGGTCGAATTTTGTAACTCATTGTGTACTGACTAAAATAAGACGTTCTTTTTTCAATTATTTCATAGTATAAATTTAAAATTTTGCAGTGCGGAATGTTTACGCCGGCTTCAAATTAATCCCTTAGATTCTTAGAGAATTTTATACTACAGTTTGATTTCTGCAAATTATGTGCACCTTTTCCTTCATATTTGTTCTTTTTTTAACATAATACCACTCCAACTTATGAGATGGCTGAGATCACTCGCTAACGAGTGGATGGCTGTAAAGAATAAAGAATAGAGTAGAACCCATTGATCACAATTTGCGTAAATGAAACTGGATTTATCGAAATAAACCCAAGTAGCGCAACTTTGCAGGTACACTTCACAGTAAACTAAAAAGTTTGTGTCGTGAATCGGAGTAGGTCGCCATCGGGGATCGAAGCGGTGCACACCTGTTTTCAGCACATAAAGGGGTAATTATACTTGGTATCTCTAGGTTACAGAAAAGCCCCCCCCCCCTTTTTAGATTTTTTCGGGCGTACTGTAAGAAAGAGATGTTCGCATAACTACCATAAGACATTTAACATCTTGTTCAGAAATGTAGCAATGCAATTATTACTAAACATTACGTCAGTTTGGCGTACGTGCGTTTCAGTAGGTCATTAAGCACTAGTGTAGAACATTATTTCAAAACGGCAAAAATTACGCCCCATAGACCTTTCATATACATTCCTAAATAATAGGTTTACATATTATTTCAAAGTGCGGATATTTGTGCGTGTACTTATATAAAAATACGCCAATTTGACTCCAGTTTGGTAATAATGAAATTGCCGAGGTTAAATTTCGCGTAGGTATAGGTACTTAATAAGTCAATTTCATATACAGCAATCCTCCCGTTTTCGCGATTACCGAATTCATGATTCACGTATTGGCGTTTCTATTTTGTTCCATTCAAATTATTTTCAAATCCAGTCGATTTTGTTTTGGAGTTTTTTTCCATTTACATATTTCCATAATTTCCACACTCTATGATCTAATTTATTTAAGACATTGCACCACTGGCTTCATTTCACTCTGACTACCAGCGACCGCAGAGAAATTTCCCGAAAAACTGAAAAAAAAATTGAAGAAAAGGTCTAAATCTTGTATAAAATGTGTCTCGTATAAAAATATAGTAAAAATAAAGTTTTTTTTTCATCTCGTTTCTACTTACCTCATAATTCTTACGGATATTGTCTTCATTTTCGCGTTTTCCGTATTCGTGACCTTTTCCATAAACAAAGCCCCCGCAAATACGGAGGGATTACTGTATCGGAGATATAATTATTTTCTCATCGTTAAATTTAATATTAAATTTACGACATCGAAAACCAATCAAATTATATTACGTGCTAAATATTAACGAACATTTTTTTCACAGGGGTGCGAGAGTTATTAACATTTGAGAACCTTTGGTATTGGGCATAAATTATAGTATATGTCACTATTACTCGGTTCCCGTAAAAAAACCCATAAAAATATTGCTCAACATGAATGAATCCGAAAAAGACGAAGGCCATTCAGGAATATCTAGCTGGATTCCAGTAGATGGATTATTTATAACGTGTTGACTATTTTATTGTCCGCCCCATTTTAGATCCGCTTATTTATTTCTTTATTTTCTAATCTATGGTAGTTTGTAACACACTGAAAGAAATCGTATACTAATAGATACAAATAATATTACGAGTATTTTCAAAATTCAACTTTATTTAATCTTTCGTCCCTTGAGCATATTTATAAAGGGTTTTTGTCTTTTTTGGGATTTATTCATGTTGAACAATATTCTTATAAGTTTTTGTACAGTCACGCACTGCCGGCCTAGTGTCCCTTTATTTATGTGATTTTATATCTGGTCGTAATATCGGACACATGGGGATCAGTGGGGATGAGTATTGAGGATTCCACGTCCACACTCCACGTACGACTGTTCAGGGTTAAAAGACGCATGTATAATCATGCGTTATATTTGTTTGTCGGTGCGCAAATCTGAAAATCAATTTTTCAGCCACTTCTTGACTACTTAAAGACCTGAAACTTTGCAAACGTACGTAAACTCGATGACAATACGTTTCTGTACAAAATTGGATCATCCTTCTCCAGAGACAAAATATATGTAAAGCGTTTCAGGGGATCCAAGGATCGTGTGGGTCGTGTGTGGTATCGTATGAAAGGGCGTTGGAAAATAAATTCAGATCGAGAGTCAGATGTTGTTCAGCTCAAACCTCGGAAGACACCGAGCGATCGAGAGGATCCAGTCACCGCATACTGCCATGTTTGGTATCTCACGAAAGTGCTTCACGAGTAAGGACTCGTATCTTTTTACAAATTTGATTCTGTCTATTCTTGGTGGGAGGCGCTATCCGAATGAAGGAATCCAAGCGCCTCAGAAGGGCGTATTTGGTATCGTTTGGAAGACCGAGAAAAATATTTATAGGGTGTTTTTATTTTATTTTAGATCGCCATATTTTTCCAGGCCGCCTTATTTATTTTATTTTTTTATTTTATTACAACCAAAGCACAAAACAGACAACAACGACAATTAGTTTATTCATAATTCAGCTGTCACCCACAAGCATGCGCCACAGTTAAATTAAAACATATAAGTTCATTCCGGTCGTCTCACACACCCATACTCAATCTCGCTCACATACTCACCCATCGCACACGCACACCTCAGATTTTTTCCATTTTATTATATGAAGTAATATGATCTTAGCAAATGTTGAAGGTTTTCACGGTGTGCGATTGACATTGTTTCTTGATTTTCGGGTAAACCGTGTGAAGATAAACTCCACAGAAGAAGACACCAGTAGGAGTGTCGAAACGTCGATCAAGTTTATCTTCACACGGTTTACCCGAAAATCAAGAAACAATGTAATATGATCTTGTTTAAAAAAATACATCTACTTATTTTGTCTTATTGCTCTATTGTTTTTGTGTTATTCTTTTGTTGGACGACTTCGTATATAAATGGTTGACGCTGTAGTTATAATGGCAAAGCAAAGTGGTTCGTACTTCAGAGAACTTTGAAAATACAATAGGGCAAATGAATGGAAAGAAAAATACCGTCTTACATTTTCTATGCATGCATAGAAACGTTTATTTCTAGAGTCGTGAATGTTTTTTTAAAGAAAGTATAAAAAGACTGCGTTGTTTTATGCTACAGCTTTTTAGAGACGATAATCTCTTGCATAAGTGATCAGTAGTACAGTGTGTCAAGAAAGATATGGATTTCGATGAGGGAAACCTTGAAAAACGTTGAAAAAAGTGGCAACCAGTGACAAAACTTGTAGTATTTTAATAGGAATGTCATTGTTGCTAACAAACGAAATTTTAATACCCAAGAAATCCGAGACCGTATTATTCTGGACAGACTGTAATGAGTATTATTATTTTTACACGTTTTCTTTAACTTCATTTGGCGCTATCTCCAAATCTTGCAACCAAAATTGAATTCATTTCCAGACTAGCTAGAGCTCTGACACTTTCACCAATTGTGTAAACTAGATGATATTACGATTCTGTATCACATTGGCATAGCCTGATAAAAAAAGATGTAAAACGTTTTAAGGAATCCAAGGGTTGTATGTATAGGTTCATGTGTGGTACCGTATGAAAGGGCGTTGGAGAAGCCAGATTTTGTTCAGCTCAAGCGATAGGGAGACATCGAGCGATTGAGAGGATCCAGTCTCGCATACTGCCGTGTTTGGCGTCTCATGAAAGTATTTCTCACATTGTATCTTTTACAAGTAACCTAAAATGCCGAAAATATTACAGAGCGGCGCTAGAGAAATCATTTTAAAAGCTAGATTGTTTTGGGAGTTGGATAGAGAAAAAACACTCCGATAATCCTTTTAAACCGCCATCACAAGTTTGATAAACAAAGTTGCCAATTTATTCTAACAATCAAAAAATTTGCAAGTTTGTTGAAACAACAGTTCTGAAATATAATTTGAAAGTAGCGAAAAAATGTAACCATATCTTATTATCACATCAAGCAACACTAAATCAAGTTTGCTCCGTGAAAAAAATAGACTATAAAGTTAAGGGCTTGGCACCAGGAATGACGTCACAGTCTTTATCCACGGCATTAAGGTTCAAAATCGCGTGACGCATGATAAAATGCTAAAAATAGCGTTTTTTTCCATTTTTTGGGGTTAATTTTGTGTCTATCAAAAAACTTTTACGGTTATTCCCTAGATTTTAATGCATATTATCAGTACAAGAAAAAAAATACTCCGCGACTTTCGGGAAACGAGTTTCCGTCTTTCGGAAAAAAGATCAGAGGTGTTTTTAAAATATTTTTTTGAGAAATCTATACAAGATATAAAAAATCTATTACGGTTATTCCCTAGATAAAGGTTCAATGCATTTACCCTATTTTGTTCCAAAGCATATTTAGTAACGGTTGTCGAGATAGAAGGTCTCCCGTTTTTAGAAATTTTTGAAATGTCGGTATGCAGACTCTTAATGTGTTATAAAAATGTGAAACATTAAAAAAAAGTACTGACTAAAACGGTCCTAAAATTATTTCATTATTTGACACTTTTCATACATTAATAATGGTTCAAGGAGACAACATGATAAAAATGTTTTTCGTTGCGTTGTAATGAAAATAGATAGCTGATGTGACAGTGGAAAATAACATGTAGAAGATGAAAAACAGGGAAAAAGAAGATGTAGACGAAAAAGAGAAAGTAAGAAGGTCGGAGAAAACATTCATTCATTTATCCTAACACGGCCTTACAATGAATTTATGTCTTTGAAGAAAGTACAAGAAAAAATATTTTTAGAGTCGAAATGGTTACGTATACCTACATACATAGTGCTCGAACTACATTTAGGGGGGATTTTCACCGTGCGCCTATTCGCCAACCAAATCGCCTCGGAAAATTGCCGAAATAATTGCTATATTGCGAAATAATGTTAAGAGAACCTACGCATATTGAAATTTCTAAAAACGGGAGACTAGATCTCGACAACCGTTACTAAATATGTTTTGGCAAAAATAAAGTAGATACATTGAACCTTTATCTAGGGAATTACCGTAAAAGATTTTTTATATCTTGTATAGATTTCACAAAAAAAAAATGTGAAAAACACCTCTGATCTTTTTTCTGAAATACAGAAACTCGATTCACGAATGTCGCGGTGAAAAAATATTTTTTTGTAATGACATTATGCACTAAAATCTAGAGAATAAACGTAAAAGTTTTTTGATTAAAGCGAAATTAACCCCAAAAATTGATAAAACGCTATTTTACCATTTTATCCAGCAATTTTGAAATGAGGAAAACCATGGGAAATGACCGTGATGTCATAGTTAGGCCGCGAGCTTCAAACAATGCAATTTGTACGAGTTTCCTCAATTACTGCTCGAAAAATTGCTCGTATAAAAGGACCTTTATGGAAGTTTCATAAACACCTGACTCACACGCACTTGAGCACCACCGGCTCTTGGTGTTCATGAGTAAAAAGGCGTGTGGAAGGAACGTTTGTCTTGACCGCTGACGCCTTTTTACTCGTGAAAACCATTGGCTCGTGGTGATTCACGTGCGTGTGGCGGGGGCATTACAAGACACATGAAGACATATCGACAAAAAATTGAGTATTCATTTTTTATTCAATTATTCATTAGTACAATACGTACCAATGTTACATAAGCTCATTCTTTTGTGATCGATAGATACTTAAATATTTGTGGGGCTTCGTTGCGTATTAGCAATATCATACGTAGTGACATAGGTCTCATGTAGAATATTCGTACTAATAGTCCAAGAGCCCGCTGCTTAATTTATGCCGTATCTGTTTTTTGATCGAAATGTGGTATAAACGATAGCTTACCAATAGGGTATTACATCGCACTAGGGTTGCCTATCAAAATCCTGCCGCAAACCCCCCTGCCCCCCCCCGAAAAGGTCCCTCTTCGCGGTTTTTCGCATTTTGTAGGAATATGGTAAGAGATAGGAGAAAGTAGTCAATGACAAAAATAATCCTTGCTAAATTCTCTACAAAAAATGTTAAGTCAATTTTTTCATAGGACTAGTAGTTTACCCGTAATGGCCGGTCAAAAAACAGGATATTTTTTGAAAAAATAAAAAAAAAAGTTTGTTTTTTTTTCTTTCACATTCTTCCACCCATTATTACTAACATTTTATGGAAAAAAAATTTTGGCCTGCGGCGCTATATCACTGGTTATTTTATCAAAAACTAAATTTTAAGAATTTTCGTCACTGAGTTTTATTGCAATAACTCCGAAGTTATTAGATGTATGAAAATAAGTTATAGGTCGTTTTGTAGCTAAGACTACGTTAATTAATTCGTTTTTTGACTATTTTCCTGTAGCTCTTATCAATTTCCAACCAATTTAGTTTAAATACATTTTTTTTGTATTTTAAATGAATTTTGGTTTTGGACCGGCCATTGCGGGTAAACTGCTAGTTCTACGAAAAAACTGACTTTCCATTTTTTATAGAGAATTTAGCAAGGATTATTTTTGTCATTGACTACTTTCTCCTATCTCTTACCATATTTTTATAAAATGCGAAAAACCGCGAAGAGGGACCTTTTCGGGGGGGGCAGGGGGGGTTGCGGCAAGATTTTGATAGGCAACCCTAGTGCGATGTAATACCCTATTGGTAAGCTATCATTTATACCACATTTCGATCAAAAAACAGATACGTCATAAATTAAGCAGCGGGCTCTTGGACTATAACCTAGTATGTAGTATTTACTGTCCTTGTATACATACAATCGAATACTTTTTTACTATCGATAGGTATAGTCGAAAATGCTATCGATCAATAACTTATTACTAGGGACTGGACAATTTCAGTGTTATTTTTCGGGAAAAGTAGCGTTATTTTTTACAAAAAAGGGTGTAATTTTTTACATTTTTGGCGAAAATTGGTGTTATTTTACATACATTTTTGTATAAAAGTACACAAACAATTTTACATTTTTTAATACGAGAATGTAAAAAATATATAAAAAAATTGTTTTTGAATGAAAAAATATTGTTTTCATTGCGCTTTTTCTTAATTCGAAAGTTATAAAACATGTTAAGCTCGCCCTAGTAAACTTAACAATCTATGTAACAATAATAAAAGTCTTATGATTGTATTATTACCTCGTTGTTACGACTTTACTTGGCATAATTTTTGCTTAGTTGAAAATTGAACAGAAAAGAAAATCACACTAACTATTTTTTACGCACAATTAAAATAATATACCTCAAAGTTTTAACATTATTAATATCGTTTGTCGGCGTATTATGTCTATCATGTTAAAATAATACAAATTATAAAAGCTTACTGAAAAAAATTAGAAAGCTCCCACGTCAGACAACTTTTCAAAATGAAAAATTTGATATTTTTAGCACGCACATTAAAATAAAATCAGTCTTTCTTCGTCTTCCTGTTTCATGAGCTTTTTTCCGCAAAGCCTTAAAAGTTCGTTGATATTCTTTTTTCTGTTTTTCTTTACTCCTGAGCTTTTTCTGTTGTTGTTAATTCCTTTAGAAATGTATTTAGACGTCTTTCTTTTCTCTTTTTCCAGGTTTGTACTTCCATTAAGCGGCTTATATCATGATGACTGAACGGGACAACTTTGACGTTGAATATTTTTGTGAGTATTAAATTCTGTAGACATTTTTTATAATATTTCCTTCATTTTTTACAAAAGTAGATATTTCTAGATACGTATCTTTTTACAAATTTTGATTCTGTCAATTATTGGTGGGAGGCGCCATCGGAATGAAGGAACCCAAGTACCCCGGGAGGACGAAGACATAAAATCTTATTTTTAAATGTTGCACACACAGCATTTGCTGGTTACTTCATTATTGGGATAAACCGTGATGATAGTGGTAGCTTTATATGACTATGTTATATAAATTTTGTATAAACACCTTATAAAAAGTGCCTAATTTGGATAAATTATATAGAATTCTTGGTTCCTAAAATTTTCTTTAAAATTATCCTGTGCGCAATTATACCCCGTGGATGTGAAAGGCTGGGTAATTTTTATTTTCACCGTCCTAATTATTGGGTACGGGAATTTTTATCCTGATGCTGTGTGGGTAAATTTAAATTATTTGGTTGAATAGCAAAGTCGTCTAAGTCATATCTACGAAAGTATTAAAGTTGTTTTCACACTCACGAAAGCTAAAAAGGTTAACTGGAAGAAATCGCAGTTCTGCGATAAGTTCGCCCTAGTGAACAACGATTTATAATCTGCACTATGTCCATTTTTTTATATTTATACATATTTGTTGTTCACTTAAAGTTTAAATAAATAAATAAAAATAAAATAAGATCGAACCGAAATCCGAACCCGGCATCTCTTGATTATGTAGAACCCCGCGCTCTAAACAACTTGGCCCCTTGCCAATCGAATTGGATCGGGTTCTTCGGAAGGTGCTTGATGCTATCCATTGTGAAAAGGTGTTGGAAAAGAAATTTAGATATGTAAGATTTTGTTTAGTTCAAGCCATCGGGAGACACCGAGCGACCGAGAGATTCCGGCTACCGCATTCGTCAGGGTTTGGTGTCTCATGAGAGTATTTCACGAGTAGAACTTAGCGCATCAAGCCATCGTGAGACACCGAACTATCGAGAGGATCCAGTTACCGCATTTTGCTATGATATCTCATCTCACGAATGTGCGCTTTTGAGACACTGAACGATCGATTCAGTCACCACATTCAGCTGTGTTAAGTATCTCATGAAGGTGCTTCATAACAGGATTATAAAAGCTTATCTTTTTTTTTACTTGTTGAATTAATTCAATATTCTACTTGCTCCACTTTGAGATTCTCAGAGACAATTATTTTTTTATTAAAAAAGCTCCAGGGTGGAGATTACTCACATAAATTATCATCATTCATTATTTCTTCGCCCCTCGTTATGTCATTTCTATTTTTAATCTTGATAAGAGAATATCTCTCAAGAGTAGGAGTATCGTCATTTAAAAAACAGAGATTTTTATGACCTTGGATCTCAACCATGACTGGACACAAACCCATAAGAATATTGCTCAGCATGAATAAATACCAAAAAAGACGAAAGCCATTAAAAATTTGCTCAAGGGACAAAAGCTCAAATCTCATTGGATTTTTAATAAAGTTAATTGTAGCATACGATTTCTTTCAGTATGTAAGAAACTACTATAGATTAGAAAATAAATAAGCGGATCTAAAATGGGATAGACAATAAAATCGTCAACATTTTATAAATTATTCATATACTGTAATCCAACTAGAAAGTTTGGGCTTTTATCACTTGAGCAAATTTCGTAAAAGCTTTTGTCTTTTTTGCGATTTAATTATGTTAAGCGTTTTTCTTATAGGATTTTCTCTGGGAACCAATCTCGACAAACTTACTAAATATGCTTTGTAAAAAATGGGGTAAACACATTGAGCCTCTATCTAGTAAATGACCATAGAAGATCTTTCATATCTTGTATAGGTTCCTAAAAAAATGTGAAAAAACCTCAGATTTTTTTTTTCAATCATTTCTTAGAAAGTCCTATTTTTTTTCGTAGTGATGCTCTATGAACTACCTAAAATCCAGTGATTGACCGTATTTTTTTTTTTAGAAAAGCGAAAATGACCCCAAAATCTAAAAAAAATACTATTTTATTATTTGATCAATGTGCATGCGATTTTGAACCTTAACGCCTCAAGAAATGAAACATCATACTCGTATCTTTAAGAAAGACGGGTCGCTTTTCATTATCATCCCGAGAATCATTCCCTTAAGATAGGAGTGTTACCCCCGTTTTCACCAACTTTTACCTAAGAAGGAAACCCCTAAGAAATTTCCATACAAAAACAGAGATAATATTCTATTTTTTGACACGCAGGCCTACCAACCACACCCTAATTCCATACAAAATGCAACACGCAACTCACCTACGTTAGGTGCCCAAATATCTCTGCCCAGGCTAGGTGAGTTGCGTGTTGCATTTTGTATGGAATTAGGGTGTGGTTGGTAGGCCTGCGTGTCAAAAAATAGAATATTATCTCTGTTTTTGTATGGAAATTTCTTAGGGGTCTCCTTCTTAGGTAAAAGTTGGTGAAAACGGGGGTTAAACTTGTAATATATTATGCCTTCACCTGTAGTAGGCTTCCCATCCCATTCCCTTCCCATTCCCTCATTCCCACCCATTCCTGAATATCACAACTTATTATCAAATATTCTCAGAGCTTTTTACACGGAAGAGGGATGGTCAATTAATTTCCCGAATTATTTATTCATTTATTTATTCATTTTAATTAGAATATGCCGGAAAGCTTGCATGACAAATTGTATGTATCACGCCGTATCCCTTGTGGGGTTGGCAGAGGGAACAGATCGGCAGACTTTCCTATCATTACACACATTGTTCATGCTTCCGTCACATTCATACAATTTGTCATCTCCCTCCCTCTTTCTCGTCGATTTCCTCACTGCTGAGGGTCGCGATCTCCAAACACCCGTTGCCTGACTGATCCCCGCCACGCAGCTCCGTCCTGGGCAAGATGCACTGCCCTGTAGATGGAGGGGGCAACAGTCTGCGTAACTTGGTCCGTCCATCGCAAAGGTGATCATCCTCTGGGTCTCCGTCCCAGCGTGTTACTTTATTTATTTATTTATACTTAAAGTAAACAACAAACACATATATATATACAAAATGGACATAGTACACATTATAAAACGTTGTTCACTAGGGCGAACTTATCGCAGAACTGCGATTTCTTCCAGTTAACCCCAGTATTCTATGTTACTCGTATTCTATGCTACACATCATTTTTAGTAAAATAGACTCCACTCTTTTTACACTGCGCTTTTCATGAAAGTCATCTGTCATAGTTGTTAGTGTCTGAATCAAAATTTTTCTCTTAAAATTTTAAAGACATCAATGACTGCGTACAAAGCAAATGTAGTGTTCTAACAACTGAACCAATAATAAGCATTTAACATCTTTGAACGTAAAACATTGTTTCCAGCTTCTTAACTAATTTATTCCTTAAACTTATTGACCTACCCTTGTAGGTATCAGAAGCTTTTTTGATTTAAAAGTTCGACCCACATCCAAATTCAATTAACATAATTTCTGTAATCAGTGAATTGAGGGAAAATGAGGGAAAATGAGGGATGATGAGGTGAAGGATGTGCTGAGAGAGAAGAAGAGGGCTTTTAAAAAGTGGCAAATGTCCAAAGGGGAAGAAGATCACATGAGATATAAAGAGGCTAAAAAGACAGCGAAGAGAAAAGTTGCCCAGGCTAGGGCAGAGTCAAATGATAAATTTTATGAAAAACTGGAGTCGGCTAAAAACGAGACTGAAATATTTAAAATAGCCAGGCACAAACACAGAGCGACTATGGATATCAAAGTGAATAAGTATATCAAGGATAAAAGCCAGAGATTGCTGACATCGAACGTCGATATTAATAACAGATGGCACGAGTATTACAAGGAGCTACTAAATGAGGAATACCCAAGTGAAGCACTACACACAGTAAAACCAACAGCCGGACCTATAAATGAGATTATGCAGAGTGAAGTGAAACTGGCTATATCAAAGATGAAGAATCATAGGGCTGCTGGACCGGATGAATTGCCGGCAGAGTTATGGAGGGAATTGGCACAGATGGGAGTAGCATGGCTCACTAAATTGTTTAATATGATAGTGCAGAAGGGCGGAGTCCCAAGGTCTTGGAGGCACAGTTATCTGGTGCCGTTCTATAAAAATAAGGGAGAAGTAGCACAATGTGGAAATTATAGAGCAATAAAGCTGACATCGCACACTCTGAAGATATGGGAAAGAGTGGTAAACGGACGACTAATCGAATTGACTCAAATAACACCAAATCAGTTCGGATTTACCCCAGCAAAATCAACCACAGATGCAATACACACAATCAGAGTATTAATGGAAAAACACCGTATAAATCGAGAGGATCTACACCTGGTATTCGTGGACCTAGAAAAGGCCTTTGATAGGGTGCCGCGAGAATTGGTGTGGCAATCCCTCAGAGCGCAACAAATTCCTGAACAGTACGTATCAATCATTCAGGACCTATACTATAACATCAGTACCCAGGTCAAAAGTCTAGCTGGATTGAGCGAGGCATTTGAAGTGAAAGTAGGAGTCCATCAAGGTTCAGTGCTTAGCCCGTTCCTTTTCAACCTGGTCATGGACTATCTAACTAAGGATATTCAATGTGAATTACCCTGGAGCCTACTGTATGCGGATGACATAGCAATCGCAGCGAAGACTCAACAAGAACTACAGTGCACACTATCGCAGTGGGTTGCGGCACTGGAAAGAAATGGACTGCGCATCAGTCGAAGCAAGACGGAATATATGAAATGCAGGTACAGTAACAAAGTAGAACCAGAACAACCGATATACATTGACGGAACAAAGCTACCTGAAGTAAAGCAGTTTAAATACCTGGGTTCAATGCTCACTGCAGATGCAAATGTCGATGCAGATGTCACTCACAGAACCGGCGTGGCCTGGCAGAAATGGAGATCTCTCACTGGAGTTTTGTGTGACAAGCGTATGCCAATAAAGGTTAAGGGAAAGGTATACAAGACAGCGGTAAGACCAGCAATGATTTACAGCTCTGAGTGCTGGACGATGAAGAAGACACACGAACAAAGATTACATACAAATGAGATGAAGATGCTCAGGTGGGCTGGGGGTGTAACAAGGATGGATAAAGTGAGGAATGAACATGTCAGGGGTAGTTTCAAGGTGGCCCCAATAACTGAAAAACTAAAGGAGACCAGATTGCGCTGGTACGGCCATGTAATGAGGCATGAAAACCATGCAGTACACACAGCACTAAAGCTGCCGGAGGGAAGGCGAGGCAGAGGTCGACCTAGCGCTACGTGGTGGAATAATTTGAGGAAGGAGATGGAGGATACCCGTCTGCGGGATGTGACGACTCAGGATAGAGGAGCCTGGAGAAGGATAACAAGGAGAGCCGACCCCAAATAAATATGGGAATAGGAAGAAGAGAAAGAAGAAGAAGTGAATTGAGGGAAAATAAGAAGAAGTAGGTAGAAAAGCTTAGGTATCTATATCTATATTATATGGTATATTTTGTGAATAGATATGGTAAAAAAATGGTAAATTAAGTACCTAATTAGAGAGATGAGTGTTGTGACTAGGATAAAAGTGAACAAGTTGGGATGTTTTGAGCATGTGGAAAGAATGTCTGAGGATATAATGCCAAAGAAAATATATAAGTCTGAAAGAGATGGTGTTAGGAAGCGTGGTCGTCCAAGAGTCATCCAAGTGGAACAAATAGATCAGATACTCAACGACAGACACGTATTAAAGTGGATGAAATCGCAGATCATGTATGACGAATGTTATAAATAGGATGGAAGTGTAGGGATTGAAGTGTGTGGCGCTCTGTTCTCTCTGCCTAATCTGCAAAGGATACAGAGTAATGGGATAGCTGGATCAAGTTTTTTGGCAACCACTTGTAGAATTTCAAGAAACCTTGATTTCAAGTGAAATGTCATTGTTGCCAGCAAACTTAATTCTAGATATACATCAATCTAAGACCTTTCTTGATATACTGTAAGCTGTAATATGTTTCAGGAAACATTCCACCGATGGGTAAATAATTAAGTTTTCACAGTATGTATATATTCACACGTGAATTTACACAAAATACATATTCTAATGAAAAGCAGATCCGTTTAATTACACAAAGCGAAACCTCAGCGTAAAGTTTAAGTTTCGCAATCCAAATATTATATCGCTATCATCCTGTATACATTCGACCTTCAGAACAAACAATAATTATTACTTGAAGTCAGCATAAATAACCCTTCATCCTTAATAACCATCTTAGAAGGGGGAAGACTAATTTCAAGATTAGTATGCATCACTATCTTCCGCTAGATGGCAGCAAAGTCGTGATTTAGAAGCACATTCAAAAACCAACATGGCGACCACTAGAGATGCGTTTTAGAAATAATAAATAATCTGTTTTTGTGAATTATCTTAGTATTATTATTCTTCTTACTCAGCCCCTCAGATCCATTGCTGGATACAGGCTTTTTATTTGGCTCTCCAAAACTTCCTGTCCACATCTTTCCAGCACATATCGTCAGACCATCTTGCATGCGATCTGCAGACACTTCTTCAGTTTGTTCCTGGTCACCATTCCAATAACTTATGATAGTGTTGATAGTCTGTAGGATTAGATTTCAAAGGGCTTCGGATTCTTTCTCTTATCCATCTCTGCAGTGACTCCGAACGCATAGATCGATCAATTTTATTAGCACAATCACCGCCTCCTAGAGTAGGTACTCTAGCCGTGCTGTAACAGTTGGCAACATAGCATAATGATCGCATAGGACCACCACTCCTGTCAAATCTCCTAACAGAATATAATACGTGGTCCGTCATACTCGTTGTTAAGGAACTGTTATTCCATACATTTCCTTAGCGACGGTGACGGCAACCTCGCCTATAACGTTTTATGTATTAATCCTACATCATGGCTAGAAAAAGAGAGAAATGTCAAGGTGGCGGTGACACTATAATTTGATTAAATGTGTCTACTAGCGCGCTCTAGTGACGGTTCACCCGTACTAGAATTGAAATGATTCGAGTTTTCAGAATCTCTGTACATTGTTTAACGTTTATTTTTATGTTGGATACAGTAATAATATTAATATGAATTCTGGTAAATATACGCTACGATACAACAGTGATGTGCCACAGCAATTAACAAAATTCCACCCCCTGAAATATTCACAAACCACTAGTTTCTATTAAAAGTTTTACCGCGGTCTATAAACTCAGAACTGTTCGCATTTCAGGGTTAGATTCTCTTCATTAGGGTCTCATCCCCTTATCATTTTTTGTACAGTATTAAAATATAAGTACAGAATTTCTATAATGACTAAAGTTTTCTTTATCCAAATCAAAGTTATTTAAACTATTTTTTATTTTATTATATTAAAATTTCATGATGGCGGTTTTTTGTGTCTAACACAAATAATGCCTCTAACCTTATTCAGGTCAATGACGTCATCATAACTGCTTTCTGCGTTCTGAAGTTGGCGATTTCTCATGTAGTAGGGGTAACCGGTGAATGCTGAGTATGTAAAAACACAGAACATGTCATTATGAATGACATTCAGAATGGGTGGCGAGTCTTGTTCGTCAAAAAATGTGAAAATGTCATAATGAAACTTTTACGAGCACTTGACCTATAAGGTGGCTGTCGACAGTCCGTAATACTGCGAACGGAGTATTGTCAGAATCACCGCAATATCACAGACCGTGGAAGTCCGTCTTTACAAGGCACTAGAAAAAATTATAAAAAAAAGTGGGGACACTATCCCAATCCGGTGATATCCACGGCGCAAATTGGTATTTAATACCTTTTTGTTTTAAACATAAAGTAATGTAAACGGATACATTGTTTGTATGTTTTGTTGCGGTTTTTGCAAATCGTACCTTTTTTGTATTCAACCCTCAACTCAAAATTAATTTATTTATTCGGAAAAACCAAAATGTTTACCGTTTGAATTCGCAATGTCAAAACTCTCAACATTTGGGTCCAAAGAAATGTGTGCGAGCTTTATTAGGTATTTTTGTGAAAGTTTTGTCATTGGAGTAACATCAAAGTTAACTTTTTTTTACCAGAAAAGCTTTCTAAATAATATATTATTATTTTATAGAGGTGATGCCTTTCAAGAAAAAGTATTTCTCAAAAGAACTTTTTGTATCGATTTCCGTCGGAAATGTCTGAACCACAACTCAAAAAACAAAGTATGGTAGGTATGTGAGACAGTGGTGATAGGAAATCAAATTATATTCAAGCAGCTGATTGGCCTGGCGTTTTCTCTGAAGGAGCCATATGCTGTAAATTGGCTTTGGCGATACATGTTTTTTTCAGCCAATACTGAGAACGTCGTCTTGATACTGAAGATAGGTAAACATGATGGTATTAACTACAACTTGACAGATCCAGAATTACAATTTTTGAAAATTCCCTGAATAAAAAATAACTTTGAAAATACGTGGGTCGTTTGCTCAATTTGCTAGATATGATAAGTGTAATTTAGAAAAGTGTTGGTTAATATGAGATCAACAATAGAACAGTCTTGATTTTTTTTAATCTGGGTCCGGTACGTTACGTTATTCATATTTCGCGCTGACACTTAGCTAACTCTAATACAAAATTTGAAAAAGTTGAAGCGATAATAGAACATTTTTTTCTCAGTGCATAACGGCCCTTGATGCTTTAAAATGAAAATCTTCCACATATCACAAAACTGTATATCACAAAAACTAGAGCTTATATTTGTTTTTCTCAACGCAAAATTAGTTAAAACTGGGGTGGTCCTTTCTAAGCTTTCTCGCCCGAAACACGCAGATAAAATCCAAACTAAAGACGGCATTATGTATATCGCTGTAAGGAAATTACCACCCCTGATTCAGAAAGTGTAGGAAACAAAAAAAAATTGTTGGTCAGTTATTATGC
Source organism: Ceraclea dissimilis (assembly GCA_963576895.1). Taxonomy (NCBI): domain Eukaryota; kingdom Metazoa; phylum Arthropoda; class Insecta; order Trichoptera; family Leptoceridae; genus Ceraclea; species Ceraclea dissimilis. The sequence continues at coordinate 17,113,927 of OY756370.1, forward strand.
GCAAAAATTTTCGAATTTCAAATTCATTTGAATAATTCGTTTTCCCGACAATGATAAAATATATTTTCCCGCCCATTTTCGAACATTCTAAAAACGACTGTTTACAATTTGTTTGTTTACGCTTTTGTTTTGCTGTTTTGTTTCACGATATATTACTCCCCTTAAAGCTCCCGACCCAAATATGACGTCACGGTAATTTCCCACGGCATTAAGGTTCAAAATCGCATGAACAATCGCATAAATCGTAATCGTAAAAATAACGTTTTTTTTTCATTTTTAGGGTTAATTTCGCTTCAATCAAAAAACTTTTACGGTTATTCCCTAGATTTTAATGCATATTATTAATGAAAAAAAACTCTTCGAGTGTCTTTCAGAAAAAATATTATAGGTGTTTTTCACAATTTTTGTTTTCAGAAATCTATACAAGATATACAAAATCTTTTACGGTCATTCCCTAGATAAAGGTTCAATGTATCTACCCTATTTTTTCCAAATGAACGAGATCTAATGTCTCCTGATTTTTTTTTTTTTGAAATGTACATATACATCTTCGGGCTACCGTCACATTCACGTAATTGGTCATATACACTCAACGATTCCTTTTACTCAGAACACGTCCGTCCTTGAGAATCTGGTCTAAAATAATATCGTGATTATTGTGCGTGCACCAAATTTTCGAATTTTAAATTAATTTGAATAATTCGTTTTTCCCGCCCACTGTATTCTATTTCGAACGTTCTAAATACGACTTTGTTTGTATTTTGTTTGTTTACGCTTTTGTTTTGCTGTTTTGTTTCACGATATATTACTCCCCTTAATTCGAAACGAAAACATTTTTCATCGGCAAAGGTTTAAATATTTCTGGTACAGTCACATTGTGTCGAGGCTTTCGGTTTAACTTTTTGTAGATCAAATCTCTTTACACAGTGTCCAAACCAAAATCTAAAATAAGCAAATAAACGAACCCTTTATAGAGGATGATATTATCATAGATTTGATAATCGTGAAATTAAATTTGTAAAGCGTAAATCGTTCCATTATAGCTTCTACTTTTTATATAGTTTTTGATATAACTCCCATTTTCCATGACATTTAAAATGCACTTGGTACATATTGGAATTGGACTGATATGTATATGGCTCCATCTATCCTAGCATGCCTCCTTGCTTGCACGCTCCTTGCTTTCGACACATTCATGCAATTTGTCATACACGCCCTTCGATTTCTTTGAGGAGCTGGTCGACAAGATCGGCCCAGGTCAGTCTTGTACGGCTGCGCTTCCTAACACTTCTTTCACTCGTGTATGTCTTTTTGGTAATTTTGTCCTCATTTATTCTCCCCACATGCCCAAACCACCGAAGCTTGTTAACTTTCATAACTTTCAGTACCACAATCAGTAGCGTGGGGGTAGGGCGGAGATGGGGGGGCGGTCCGCCCCGGGCTGCACTTTTTTTGGGGCGGCATTTTTTGGGAAAAAAAATCAACTAAATCATCACATTTGTTTCATTAAAAACTAAAAAAAAAAACACCCGCGGCGCTAGTTTTTTTTTGTACCATATCAGTATCTACATTTTAGTTATCCCAATCCAGCTTAGATTATTTTTTATAATTCCTTTAAATTTCCGAGAAACTTGGATTTATACCTTAATAAGGGGGGCGGCGGATTTGACTTCCGACCCGGACGGCAGAAACCCACGCTACGCTACTGACCCCCGTCTTACAGTCACTCATCTCTCTGATAACCTCATTCCTGTATGGCTCTAGTTACTAATGCGTGTGCCTTAGGAATCCAATCAATCGATTCAGGATTTTTCATTTATATTTCTTTATAAGATCGGACACCCTGTACATGTTATTAATGGAGGTATAAAATTATCCCGTTATTTTTATCTTTTATCGAGTAATCCACATCCACCTATACACATCACATCACACGTTACAGAATGTGTGGATGTGTTTGCTCTGTAAAAAGAAAACAAATTTCCAGCTGTCAAACAAGTGGGTGTTTGACGGTTTGTATTTTTTTATTGGAATATTTCTTCACAACTGTGACTGACGTATAATCGTTAACGTATTCTGAGAATAACAAGGCTCTAACTGACAAGACCAATCTAACAAATTTTGTGGTTTTGATATTTTGCGTGAAAATGTTCCTAGTCCAAGACTAAGCTAAGCTAATTAAAATGGCAATTGGCAGGCCACATTGCGAGACAGGAAAATGAGAGATGGGCATCCAGAATCCTAACATGGCGACCAACCTTGGGAAAACAGAAGACCTGTAGGAAGACCCCAAAAAAGATGGGTGGATGATATAATCCCAGTTGCAGGAAGAAACTGGTTGAGCAAAGCTCAAAGTAGAAGAAATTGGATAACGTTAGAAGAGGCTTATATCCAGCAGTGGAGGGATGGCTGAACAACAAGATGAAGAAAAATAATCTAAGACTAACAAGAATCTAACTAATAAAACCAAACCAGCAAATCTTTTATTTTCCGTTAGATGAGTGGAGAACAGCGTGACGTAGACGCTGTTGGCATTAAGAACTGGGAAAATGCTTTCCAGGATAGAGGAGATATCAAGGAATGTTGGAGAAAGTTAAGGTCCACAACGGCCGCTGATGAAATTAATTAAGTTTTCATCTATTTGAAATTTTGATCTTATTTTTCTCAACATTTTGACCTTGTCAGTTAGGACCTTGTTGATCTCGGTTGACGTTACGTTGATAACGTTTTGAAAATATCTACGAGTGGGTGGATACACTGACAAATAGCATACCTATTTATACGTATGTACATTTTTTCTTTTTTCGTTTTTTCGTCAAAAGCTGAGCGATACTTATAAAACGAGTATGTACCTTATATTATGGATGGGTGCTTTTGGAACCCATTAACGCTAAAGCTCTTATAAGATAATATAACGTTAACGTAACGTATCTGAGATTCAGTGTGACGTAACGGTGACAGACACGTGAAGCTTTCCCCTTGATAAGCTTTAATTAAAAATAAGTCAAAGAGGAAATTATTATTAGCTAACATTTTATCAAACTTGTAAAGTTTTGTGCAAATTCATGTGGAAATTTACAATCATAAAATAATAACTAACTTAAGTACTACACTCACAACTTTCCTCTAGAGAACATTGGGAATACTGTCAGTTTACTTGCGTTTAAAGTTTACTCGGTCAGACAAACTGATTTAGATGTAGGTAATTTTGACTGACTTTTTAGTCGGTATGTTCACTGTACCTAAATGTTGTGTCTGTACAAAAAACACACAACATACTAGTGTTTTTTTTTAACGTTTTTTGGGAGCTTCATTTAAAAATTACGGTAATTCACAATATTTTAATGCATGTTGTCACTATGATAAAGATTTTTTTTTTGACTCTCGCGAAGGGAGTTAATTGCCTAGATAAATAGTTCGAATGTAGGTGTATAAGTTATTTTTATAGGTGTATAAGTTATTTATTAGGTGTATAAGTTATGAAAGATCTATTTCGGTAATTCGCTAAAGAAACAATCGATGTATCTCTCTTATATTTTAAACAAAACATGTTTAGTAATGTGGTCGAGATATTTGTTCTGAAAAATACAATTTTGGCGACGTAAACTTAAAAAATTCACGAAAATACGACCCATATTTTCACTGGATGATTCAATTACAGTCCACTATTATTTTAGTAGTCTCTTTCTGTGAATCGAATATCGTGTTTATCTATGTACAACGAATATTTCCATTTGGCACAATTTACTCGTGTGTTTAATAATATAGGAAGGAATGTAGAATCCATGCTATAAAAAACCCAGTGAATGACGGCTGGCTGTCTGTAATAATGGATCTGTCAGATAAACAATATAATACATCACAATTCACAGGACAGCATGTGACAGTGGCCTCAATACAATACGACTAGCTTTACTTTGCTAATAGTAATTGTTGTTAGTTGTAACATGTAATGTAACAATACTATTCTCTATTCTATAGTGATGAGACGTATTGTCCCCAAGGAATGCTAGCATTTCCGGGAAAACAAAATACGAACGGAAATTTGAATTGAGATCATTTTCCGCATATATTCATTCCATTTTTTATAACTCACTGGTAAATTGAAATAATGTGGATAAATGTTATTGTATCTAAATCTATTTTCTTTTTATTGATTTTTTTTAGTTATTTACTTATCTTTTCTTGCTATGTGCCCTGCTCATTACGATTTTATTAAAACTGTACGATCTACGACGCCCGAAAATCGAATTCTATACGTCTGATTTCCTCATGTATTATTTTGTCTCCAATGCCTATTCGCATTAGGCCAGTAGTTTAATTGAGTAGGTAGTGAATTAGTAACACTGCTGAATTTACTGTCAATTGTTATTCAAGTATATATCAGGTATTGTTTTTAATTCTCTACCAACTCGAATTAACTATTGGCTTAATGCGAACAAATCACAAGGTAACACCGATTTAAGGTATAGATTCTACAAATGCATAATCAAAAAATCTTTTCTCTTCCGAGTAGGGATGCTAAATATCTTAAGGATTTGAAGCTATCACCCGGATATTTTGTCCATCTCTATTACGTACGAGAATATTCCTACTTATATTCACAATAAAAATGTTTTGTATCTGTTAGTGGGCCGTCAGCCCAAGTCATTGAACGTAATGAGGAAGTGACACTATCCTATGTACATTCTACATACATTGTTGTATAGGATTATTAGATACAGCTTCATATACTGTCTATTAAGAGTATGCATACCGACATTTCAAAAATTACTAAAAACGGGAGACCTTATATCTCGACAACCGTTACTAAATTTGCTTTGGAACAAAGTAGGGTAGATGCATTGGACATTTATTTAGGGAATAACCGTTAAAGATTTTTTATATCTTTTATAGATTTCTCAAAAAAAAAGTGAAAAACACGTCTGATCTTTTTTCCGAAAGACGGAAACTCGTTTCCCGAAAGTCGCGGAGATTTTTTTTGGTACTGATAATATGCATTAAAATCTAGGGAATAACCGTAAAAGTTTTTTGATGGACACAAAATTAACCCCAAAAAATGGAAAAAACGCTATTTTTTACATTTTATCGGGCGATTTTTCACGCGATTTTGAACCTTGATTCCGTGGGAAATGACTGTGACGTCATTTTTGGTACCAAGCCCTTATGTACTGGACTTTACTAAACTAGTTGTTATTCATTACGATTATGAAGCATTAACCTATTAGATAAATTTAGTACACTTCTAAAACATGGCCTAATTATTTTACTGGGTGTCCACCTCTACCAATTAAGCTATAGGCATATTTAAACTATAAGCAAGGAGCGTACTATTTTTCGAAAATATGTTCTGAGAAAAGTAGTGGAAAATTGTAATAAAAAACAAATTATTGGTTTCATTTTTGGATTTAACAATTTAGTCATGTAATTATCGGAAACAAGGAAAATTGAAAAGAAAAATAAACGAACACAACGTTTCAATTTCCACAAGAAAATAGCACTACTGTAGATCAAGTCTGCAATCAGCTAATTGGTCATGTAGTTATAGCAAGTAAATAATTAATTGAAAATGCAAGAAACTTTTAACTTAATGATTCAATTTTTTAATTAATTAATTTAGTCATGTAATCATCGGAAGTAAGGACTGAATTAAAAATAAAAACAATTATAAAGATTCAAATTTGGAACTAATCCATTTAGTTGTAATGCTAGAAAGTAAGGAATAAATTAAAAAGTATAACAAATGAACCCAACGATTCCATTTTTAAAGAATAAATTTAGTCAAGTAATTACCGTAAATAAAAAACTAAATGAAAATAAAGGCAAATGAACGCAACGATTCCATTTTCAAATCGGTCAATTTGTGGAAATGGTATAGGCGTGGCATATGTGACGTGACAGTTTACACTTCTCTATGTCTATGTATGTTCACTGTACAGTCATAGAAGATGAGTTAATAGACTCGTATTGTCCGTGAACTCTATACAGAAACTAATAGATTCTATGTATCATCGCCTCACGCAATATTTTATTGTACCCGTACCATTGTATTAATCTTGTATGACATAACATAATATATTTCTTTTATAGCTACATTTTCTATATTTCAATATTATCGTGTATGTACATGTCCGCACCAAAGGTGAAAATTACTTGACTAAATTTACTATTTTAAAAATAGAACTTCACCAATTTTTCTTTGTTTTTTGTCACAATTTGTCTTAATTGTCTGGTTTCTAAAAATAGAAAAGTTTTCTGGATTTGTATTTCTTTTTTAAATTGATTTTATATACTTACGATAATTACATAATTAAATTGACTATTTCTTTAACGTTATTTTCAGCGACTAAATTTTAAATTTCTAAATAGAGCCATTATGTTTATAAGTTTTTCTTATCAATTTTCATTACTTCCGTTAATTACTTGACTAAATCGATTAATTGCAAAGGAATCGTTATATTAATTTTTCTTTTTCATTCATTCCTTGCTTCCGATAATTACTTGATTAAATCGATTCATTCCAAAATGGAATTATAACGATAATATGCCCTCCTTTTCTTTATTTTTTACTCTTTATTTTGTCTAATTACTTTAATAACTAAAGTAACTGATTTCCACGTGGAAACTCGATATTCACTAATGCTATTTCCTTGTCTGAATTGACTGATTCTCAATAATGGGAACTTCGCGTTAATTAGATTTTCCCATTTCTCATATAACATTATGTCTGAAAGAAGACTGGCTGGAAACGTCAAAAGCCGAAAGCCAGAAAAGGAAAAAAAGAAAATATTTAAGCAACAAACACTCCCAGCATATTACGCAATAGTATGCCGTAATATAGTGTAATATAACTCTGTGTATATTGTGAAATCCTTTCAGACAAATCTGACTAGGCAGGATTAGAGTTAAAGTAAATAATAATATGAATGTGTAATGTGGATATAATATGACGATATCACATGAGATGGAATCACAGAGAAGAAATCGCACAGGAATTGTTGAAGAAATATACACATACTTAGTTGAAAATTCAGAGTGAAGTAACATTTATTAATTTATGCTTCAAGTGGATAAAACTCATTAAAGGCAAACCTACCCTCACCCCTGGTATTTTAAGAAGCATAATCAATTTTTGGCTGATTTAAATTGCGTCATTTCGTTATTAGATCGCCTAATTAAAAAAAAAAAAAAAAAAAATTAAAGACGCATAATAAGATGGCACATCCTAGAATATAGAGATTCCTATATATCTGAAAAGAAAAACACATGAAACATGCATACTGCCAGTGACTACGTATGTGTTAGAGACCATGGACCTTAATAAAATGAATGAAAAGCTTAAATGCTCACAGCGATCCATGGAACGATCCATGCTTGGTATAAGCCCAAGAGATAGAATAAGAAATGAGGAAATTAGGAACAGAACCAGAGTAGCAGACATCATGGATCACGTAGCAAATATGAAGTGGCAATGGGCGAGACATGTTGCAAGACATGACACCATAAGATGCTCGCTGTGGGGGGTAAACATTGGCTGCAAGCAGCAACCGATAGAAAAAAGTAGAAGGGTATGGAAGAGGCCTTTATCCAGCAGTGGAGGACTGAGGGCTGAAGAATAATAATAAGAAAACGATACCATAAGGTTTTGTTCACTAGGACAATCTTATCACAATCCTGTATTCTCTCCGAAAAAATATTATACTTATACTTGTACCTACCTCATTTTTTTTTATTCTGTAATTTATTTAATATCTATGTGATTTCTTTTGTGTAAGTTTTCATCTCTGTGATTTTATCTTATGCGATTTCGTCTGGACATTGTACAACTGTATGTAGTCACCCCATTCTACGGTGCGTGTATTTGGTGAATATTACGAGTAGGTATGTATTAATGTTTGTATTATATTGTTCTTGGTGAATGTACTAGTGTTTAAAAAAGCCCGCAAAATGGGCGAAAATACTACCGCAACAGAGCTTATGTTTGTATAGATTGTTGACTGTGGTTACGTATACGGTTTAATTGAAAATTTAGCCAAGATTTTTGCTTACTGTGAAGTGTGGGACAAAGTTTTGTGAACACAAGCCCAATTGTTAAAAAAAATGGAAAATAAAATGAATTAGAAAAATCTGATGATATTTGTTTCTGAGATTAATTTAAAATAGGTAATACATAAATTTGATAGCTATTCTTATTCCATTCAATTCAATTGTTTCAATACAAGTCCATACAAATTCAACATTAAGCCAATTGGTCGACACAATAATGTCAAAAATGGTCAGATTTTGATATCTCTCACTTCGCCAAGTATCAACAATATTGGTCTTAATTGTTATAATAGTGTTAAATAACATCTTCCACACTTATTAAATAGAATATTACTGTGCATTAATCTTTAAACATCGCATACTGGCACCTTGATACAAATCATTTCATGCTTCTTATTTTTTCAAAGTGCACCTCTTGTAGGTAGGAGGGCAGTAGGTGTACGTACATTCAATACTCAAAGCGGTAATAGGTATAAGAATCTTGAAACAGACAAACTAATATACTTTTTAAATACACAACTGAAAATTGAAAATTATCTGAACTCTACAACAGGACTTACGTACAGTAAGGGTCTTACTGTTAGATAATATAGATGTAGGTTTACATACATACATTCTGTAAAGATCAGTGTAAATGAGTCATTAGTTTAAGAGCTGCTGTCTCATGAATGGGGTTTCTCGTGTGTGGTGTGGGGTTTCTGAATGGTTGTATTTAGTTCACACAATCCCACACATTAATCATTCCTATTCCCCACATATTATTCTCCTATATAATGTTATCCTAGACACGCTTCCAGAATGAAAGACATCCTAAAAACAATCCTTTGATTGTATTATTCTAATTACTTTGTGGGAGTAGGTATTATCTTACCTAATAAAACTACTATAGTACCTATCAAATTACATCTTATTCTTCTTCTGGTAGATCTAAGATCTATGTTGACAGGTGTCAATCCTGGTCTTGCGACGAGGACGTCCAGCTTTTACATAATTACTTACATTTTTTTTTCTTTTTTAAAGGAATTTGGGTTTATCGAAATAAACCCAAATATATTTTTAGGTACTTACCTATAATTATTATTTTTTGTTTACTAAACATACAATATTACAATTACAATATTTTATATACATAGTAGGTATACGACTATCGCGAAGACCGTGTTACTCCCCAGATATGAGTAAGTTACTCGTGTTACGATGAGGATCATAACAGCAACGTAAAACATACAATTCAAGTTGAAATATATAATGCAAAATACACAATTACAAATACATAACAATCCAAAACAACAGCATCAGAACGACAACACAAACATAAAACATAATATCTACAAAATGATTATTTGCTTTCTGATTGTATTCTTAATTTAAACCTTAGATAATCAGTGCAACATCCATGATATCTATCACGATTATGCGTTGTACCATTTCACCCCCAGGAAGGAGTAATGATGTAGGCCTATGCAAAATCCAAAATGTCCGAGAAAAGAGTAATGCTAGCTTTTTCAGAGAAGACGGGCGACCATAAGAAAGAAATATCACGGACACCTATATTCAGTTTCCTTTTTATTCAATAATCCAAAATCATTTTTTCGCTAATGTTATTTTTATTCACGCTGACACTCATACAAAATTAGAATAAGTTGAAGCGATAATATAACGATTTTTACTCAAGTAAAGTGAGTGTCACTTTGTGTGCTAAGCGAAACCTGTTGTTGGTAATAGGGTGATAATGATAACTAAATATTGTGAAGATTGAAGAAGACGTGTGTGTAGGAAGAGGGAGAAGATGGATGTTGAAATATGATATTATGTGAATAATGAATATGTGAGGAACACATACATCATCATTGTAATATAAAGTTTGTTATCAGTGTGCTCTGTTGTATAAAAAACAAAAAACGCAAAAATGTTGCATAAAATCGTCAATAGATGGCGATAGTATCGTAAAATGGGTTAATTGTGAAACTTTCTCGAAGTGCAGCATATGTACAATGTACATACGACTTCTAAAAATTAACACGTTTGACAGCAGTTCGTGGTGGAATGGGTGAACGTTGCTCTGTGCATAAAGTGATCACTTCAGCCTGCCAACTCGTAAGCGTTGGAACACCCATTACATAATCTAGCATTACATATGTGAACTCCCCCTCCCTCACCCCCTTATTTTTGCGGATGTCGGGAGGGTTACTATTCATCTTTTCGACACCAAAAGCTATATGGTTTCGAAAAAAAACGTTTTTTTTATGCCCCCCTCATCGCACTTCATTCTCCTCCTACGAACCATCCCCGGGGCAAGCACAACAATTTGCCAAAGTTTCATCTCAATCGGATGAACGGTCTAGGAGCCTATAAAGGATAAGGTGAGAAATGTTAGGTACATACATAGGTATGAACTAAAATATTTGTGTGGGATTCGAAAAAACCGTGAACAAAACAGCAGTCGACAAGCAATTGAAACAAAGGTTATTCAACACGTTTGCATTTCAGCAGACATTTAAACTCTAGTAAGTAGTGATATAATATTATTAAAATACATGAGGCATCAAGACATATTTCACAAGCTAAATTACAATACCAATATATGGCAGACGGTGTGAAGTGAATGTACTCGAGATAAAATGAATTTATATTATCATGAAAGGTGGAGTATAATGGATATTTCCATATGACGCGATACATAGATGATGATAATAATAGTATGTCAGTTAAGAGTTTAAAACGCGAATCAATTTAGCTAACTCTCCATTCTAAGAATGTGTTACTGACTAGTACTGGGCGTTTGTGCTGATCAAAGTCAATTTTAGAAATGTTATTGTTAATCCCAATTAACAGTTTACGTTAATTACGTTTAGCGTTTTTTTTGTGTTTTTTTGAGCGAGCGACTGCCGCCCATAGTCCTCGGCCTTTTGCTAAATCCGGCCCTGTTTACAATGTGTGCGCCTTGTTTAAATGATTGTCTTCTCGTGAATGATCTCACAATTATGATGTGGTTACAATCTTGCAGATTGGTTTGTACCAAGCATTTATGTTCTTTTTTTTCACGCCGTCCTGTCACTCGCCAATCTCTTCACTACAGCGCACGTCCTCCATAATCTGCTCCGTATAACTGCTTCTTGGGCGACCTCTTACATTACTGCCCTCTACCATTCCTTCTGCTATGGTGATGAGCAGGCCGGGGTGCCTGATGTTGTTATGGCATATCCATCGCGTTCTCTGTTGGGCAATCTTATTCTAGATTTGTCTTGTCTCTCCGGCCTTACTTAAGGAACCTATATAAAGATGGAAAGAACTATTGAACATTGAGCTCCTTCTATTATCTATGACAAATCTATGATGAACGCCATTTTCACTGCATACATATGATTGCGTGTAATATTGGTTGTCCACAATTGCATGAAACCTGGTGATATTTCAGTGATTTTTGCGACTCATTATGTACAATCAATGTGGAAATTACCTTTGGAATATAACCTATGTAATTAAATGGTAAATTAGCGTACTTTACATCGGGAAATAATGGCGTATACTTAGAGGAAATGCTAGGATCGAAAAAGGCGGCGGTCAAGTTTTGTCCTCCCTTTATACAGGTTCCCTAGCCTTACTCAACACGTATTACATAATAATTTAATATCAAGAGTTATCTTCTTACTCATCCAAACATCCTGACATTTGATTTTTATATTAAATTTCCATCCATTCAAATCGTATTATAATAATATGGACGTATAATGTTACTTGCTACGAGTATCACCCGTCAGTTGTCACTTTTCGCTTGGAAATTTCTGAGTGAATTGACATGCAAAACGAACCTAAGTGAAATTAAATAATTTTAATATGAATCCATCTATACTAGAATGAGAGTGAATAAACTAGGATGGTTTGGGCATGTTGAGAGAATGAAGGATGACAAAAAAGAAACATATATCTGAGCGAACGAAGAGGTGTGAGAAAAACGCGGCCGCCTGAGACTGACCTGGTCCGATCATGTGGACCTGATCCTCAAGGATGGACGCGTTTTGAGTAAAATGAATCGTAGAGCGTGTATGACTGCATGCATGAATGTGACGGAAGCTAGGAGTGTGTGTAAGGATAGGTCTGTCTGGCGCTCTGTCCTTTCTACCTACCCTGCAAGGGACATGTCGTGAGGGTATAGATAGATCTATCTATCCCTCACGCCACTTTCCACGAGATGTAGGCAACACTTTTTTTGGGGCAGTCGAGCCCATATTGTCCAATGTAGGGTACAAGTTGTCTGCGATATATACTCATCGTTAAAGATAGGTTACAAAATAACAAATGCCTTTGCTACGATTTCTTTTATTTACTCCTGACGTATGCAACCTCAATGACCTGTGCAAATTCAATACAATTTATTAAGAATGCAGGCAATTGCTTCGTTTAGTTTATTATTGAAGTACCTAATCAAATTATTTTTCGTCATACTGACTAGATCAGCTCAGATTCATTTGTTCCAATACATCTCTATAGAAGCGTGCATGACGCCATTTCTTCAACACGATTTCGCATTCTTTTGATTTTATTTGATGTTTACGATTTTGAAAATGTCAAAATGTGATTATAAGTAGAGTATAATCAACTATTTGTAAAATGATGAATATAACAAACGTTTTAATTCAATTGCCTTGTGGAATTATGGTTTATTGGTAGACATTGTAGACGGCAATAAATCTACCATATTTTTACTATTATACTCTATCCCTTGCGAGGCATGCAGAGAGAACAGATCGCCAGACGTTCCTATGTTACACACACTTCGTGCTTCCGTCACATTCATGCAATGTTTCATATAAACCCTACGATTCCTTTTACTCAGAACGCGTCCGTCCTTGAAAATCTGGTCTACATCGTCAAGCCATGCGGTTATTGGACAGCCGCGTTTCCTTACACCTCTTCTTTCTCCCATGCAGGTATATTTTCTTGGTTATCCTTTCATATAACTCAATTAATATTGTATTTATCTCTTTTATTTATAGTCCCCAAAAAAACTTTATTTGCATTTCATAAAATAGTCACATATTATAATACTTATATTAATTATAATATTATAGATACCTATGATGTTGTAGGTTTTCGCAGCATGGTATATACATATATTCTTCCTTTCAGGTTATTCGGGTGTTGGCCGCGTGTCTTCATCCTGAAGATGGCAGAAGTATCGCTGCCGAAAGCTTATAGATACCTACCTAACGTACTTAAATAAATAAATCTTTATTGGCCAGTAAATATATATATGTAGATACAAAAACAAGACAATGCAATGTGCCAAAAGGCGAACTTATTGCAAAACAATATCTTATGCTTCATCCACATGCTCGCCGACCCTCCACGTTTTTTGTGTGAATGAGTAAAAAGACGTCAACCGTCTATTACGTATACAATCCAAGACAATCACCCCGTCCGCACGTCTTTTTACTCATTTACACGAGCGTAGGCGAGCATGTGGTAGACATTACAGTCATCCCGACTTACGTAGTACCATAAAATTAGGAATGATATATTAAATCAATATGTATTTATTTATTCGTTTATTTATTCAGCCTGCCTACGCTGGGTTTAAAAGCTTGTAATGAATACGAATATATTTAATTTTAATTACAAATTAAATTTTAATTCAAATATTTTTTGGAATTGAAACAACCATCAAAGGTATTCAACAGATGTTGCTGTAAAAATTTTGATAATCTGCAAAATTATTAATTTTATTTCTGTTCATCATAAATTATATAATTGTACTTTTGGAATTCAGATTTGAATTTTAATTATGGAATTGTTTCGAAAATTCTGCGTTCTGATGCGAAAAAATGTACGCAGAAAACCAAAATTAAAATTGTTCTGTTTTACGTATTAAAAGTATGCATATTGACATTTCAAAAATTTCCAAAAACGGGAGACCTTATAGATCTCGACAACTGTTACTAAATATGCTTTGGACTAAATAGAGTAGATACATTGAAACTTTATCCAGGGAATAACCGTAAAAGATTTTTTATATCTTGTATAGAGTTCTCAATTTTTTTTATTTAAAACACCTCTGATCTTTTTTCCGAAAGACGGAAACTCGTTTCCCCAAAGTCGCGGAGATTTTTTTTGTATTGATTATACGCATTGAAATCTAGGGAATAACCGTAAAAGTTTTTTGATTGAAGCGAAATTAACCCCAAAAAACGGAATAAACGCTATTTTTACCATTTTATCATGCGATTGTTCACGCAATTTAGAACCTTAATGCCGTGGGAAATGACCGTGACGTCATAGATGGGACTTTCGGGAAACGAGTTGCTATCCTTCGGAAAAAAAATCAGAGGTGTTTTTACATTTTTTTGAGAAATCTATACAAGATATAAAAAATCTTTTAAGGTTTTTCCCTAAATAAAGGTTCAATGTATCTACCATATTTTTTCCAAAGCTTGGTTGTCAAGATCTAAGGTCTCCCGTTTTTAGAAATTTTTGGTCTCCCGTTTTTAGAAATGTCTGTATGCGTACTCATGCGCCGACCTACATTATAGATCAATTTTGATATTCAAACTTCAACAACCCGCATGATACTAAATTGTCAACACTTTGCCGATTGCATTATAAGTAGCCCCATTAAATTTCAGATTAATTATCCCTGTTTTTAAATTGTCGCCACCCTTTTTGTTGTCGATACAGCATGACATAATTAGTTTATAACAAGCTTATCAAATTTAATAAAGCCAATATAATAATTAATCCACAGTCCCGATCGTAGAGCGCATCTAAGCGGTTGTGTTAGTTGCGAGTATTTGCGATATTATTGTGAGAATACAGTATTTAATTTATTAAGTCCGAAGCAGCAAAACATCTAGAGTGGTTCAAAAATTTTTTTCTTTTAATTTTTTTTTTCTCCTTTTTCTTTTTTTTATTTAATTATTTAATTTTTTCAACCTTTTTGTAGATTCCATAGTGGAACAGGTTCCTCCAATATGGAGGTACCCCTGGTCCCTCCAGATCCTCCCGACCCGAGAAAGAGACCTCTTTCTCCGGATGTAGATATATCCATTTCTTCCCCTCCGTCTAAAGTTCCTGCCATATCTCCCAATCCTCCTCCTTCTCCCCAACTCCCTTACTCCCAACCTTTAACTTACAAATCCACGTCATTAGGGCCATTCTTGGTCTATGTCCAAAATGAAGATTCATCCAAACCAATACGTGCGCTGGATTTTGGTAAGTTGTTGTATTCTTTAAAAATTCAAGGTATCATCACCGGCTCAGTGAAGGCTGAGGGTAAATATAAAATATCTTTGACATTTTTGAACCCTAAATATGCAAACAACTTTTTGGATAGCCCGATAATAACTGAAAACAAATTAAAAGCGTATATCCCCACATTCAAGCTAACCAAACAAGGAGTAATTAGAGGAATTAGTGAGGATATCGATATGGAGGAATTAATAAAGTATTCTGAGCCCTCCCAATGGAAATTAATCAAGGCAAGGAGATTAAATAGGAAGATTCAGTCTAGTGAGGGAGCCACATGGAAGCCCTCACAAACCGTAGTTGTTACCTTCGAAGGGCAATCCCTTCCGGAGTTCGTATTTTTGTTCCACAATGCATTTAGGGTTGAGCAATATGTCTTTCCCACCATCCTGTGCTACAACTGTAGTAGGTACGGGCATACCAGAGCACAATGCCGATCATCGGCCCGTTGTTATAAATGTGGCGATGCTCATAATGGCGAAAATTGTCTGTCCCAAATTTTAAAGTGCATTAATTGTGGAGGGCAACACTCTGCTGCAAATCTTTCTTGTCCTGAACTCAAAAGACAACAGGACGTAAAAAAAACTATGGCTACGAACAATGTATCTTACAAAGAGGCCCTCGCCGCCCATCCTCAAAAATTCTCTCTATATTCAGAAGCAATGTCCCAGGCCCTTCCTTCTTCATCAGTAAACTCAGCCTTGACAGATAATAATGTCCACCCCCCGACACCATCCAGTCATCGTAAGACTATTTTCAAATTCAAAACCCCTTCGCACCCCTCAGTACTACCTGGTTACAACCAACCTGATCACAATTCCCTTCTTTTTTGCCCAAATGGCAGTTCTTGGTCATCTGCTCCAAATGGATGTGCTCTCCCCAACAATCTTCCAGCCCCCGATCAATCTGAAAACTCCTCATCTTCTGGTTACCTCCAAAATAAATTTTCCTCTGGCAACAACAACTTTTTAAAAACAATGATTTCCATGTTAATAGAAATTCTCTCATCTCAAAATTCTTTACCGTCCAACGCAGCTCAACTGATTTCCATTCTTCAGACCTTTTTAACCGAAAATGGCTCCACAAACTTTTAGTTATAAAAACGTGTCATTTCTACAATGGAACAGCCGCAGCGCTGTATCAAATAGAGATGATATTTCATTCCTTTTAAGGAAATACAAAATAGATGTCGCTGCAATTTCGGAAACTTGGTTTTCCTCAGATTCCTTTGTATCATTCCCAGGATATGACTGCCTTAGAGATGATCGCCCCGATGGTTACGGAGGGGCAGCTCTATTGATAAAAAAATCTTTCTCTTATGATCGTCTAATTCTTCCGACCTCCTCAAGAATGCAAATAGTCGCCGCAAAAATCATGGACATCACTGTGGTGTCGATGTACTCCCCGAGATCCCAGTTTGATACATTGTATTGGAACAGCATCGTCCCAATTTTCTCTTCTTCATATTTGATTATGGGTGATTTTAATGCACATTCCTCATCATGGGGCCCTCAAAAAACAGATTCAGCTGGCAAAGCGGTGCTGGATTGGGTCGACAACTTAAATTTATGTATCTTAAACGACGGCAGCCCCACTATAGTTCCTCCTCCACATCAGAATCCGACCGCGGTAGATTTAACGATTTGTACTGGTGAATTAGCTTCGCTGATCGCATGGGAAGTTCTCAAGGACCCTTTATCCAGCAATCACCTTCCTATAATAATAAAAATAAGATCAAACAATTCACAATCCAATTCGTCTCGTCATAAATCCGGATATAACACAAAGAGGGCTAACTGGAGTAAGTTTGGAGAGTCTATAGAGGGGGGTTTTATAGATCTCCCTTCTGATGATTCTATGAGTGATGTAAATATGGTTTCCGACAAGATTTCCCACCTCGTTCTTAGCGCAGCCGATGCTTCCATGCCTAGGAAGAGCTCTGTTGGACATCGTAGAGTATCTCCCCCCTGGTGGGACGAGGAATGTACGGCTATGGTTAGGCAACGTTCTGTGGCAATGAAATCCTACAGAAGGAACATGTCTCTTGAAAATTATCTCTCCCTTCGAAAGGTTCAGGCTCAAACCAAAAGAGTTCTTAGGAGTAAGAAAAGGCAGGGATGGTTCAGATTTTGTAGCTCTCTCTCTCCGGATACACCACCATCAGACGTCTGGAATTCCGTAAATGCTTTTAGAGGTGCCTATTCCCCAAGACCTAACACTTCAAAATGTACATCCTGGATTGATGGTTTTGTGCGGATTCTGGCTCCTGCGTATGCTCCCGGGGAGTTTGAGCTGCGGAAGGACTCTGTCTTCGCGCCCCAGCAATCATGTATTCTCTCTTCCCCTTTTTCCTTTAACGAACTGGATGTAGCAATTCAATCCGCAGGTGATTCTGCCCCTGGTCCAGACCAGATCCCATACTCCTTTATTCGACACTTTCCTAGACCCCTTCTTCTCAAACTTTTATCATTATTCAATGTGATTCTCACTACAGGTTCGGTCCCTTCATCATGGAAGCAACAATTTGTCGTACCAATTCCCAAGCCAGGTAAAGACTCGACGTTGGGATCCTCATACAGACCCATAGCTCTATCATGCTGCTTCCTAAAAATCCTCGAGCGGATGATAAAGGCTAGACTGGAGTGGTTCGTGGAGAGAGAAGCACTTCTGCCAGAGTGGCAATTTGGTTTCCGGAAGAGCCGATCGTGCCTAGACAACTTGAGCATTTTGGTGACTGATATTCATATTGCTAGAGCCCATAAGACGGATCTTATTGCGTGTTTTCTAGACATTCGTAGCGCTTACGATAATGTGTTGCTCCCAATACTGTTTGAGAAATTGTTATCTTTAGGTATTCCGGACATTATTTGCCGTCTGATTTTCAACATAATGTGCGAGAGGGAGCTCCTGATTAAGACTCCAGAGGGCGTGGTTGTGAGAAGAGTATATAAAGGACTACCGCAGGGGTCAGTCTTAAGCCCCCTACTCTTTAACGTCTACACTCAGGACATCCAGTCTCTGATTCCTACTTCTTGTAGTGTCTTGCAATATGCCGATGACTTTGTTGTTTACAGCGCTGAAAAATCCATTGCTCGATCGAGTGAGGTCATGGAGAGTACTCTCGAATCCCTTAGCGGCTGGTTTAAGAAAAATGGTCTTACTCTTTCGCCTAACAAAAGTAAAATTGTGTGTTTTTCAAACAAGCATAGAATTCCTAACATTGGTATCAAATTTGATAATATTCCGGTTCCTTCGGAAGATTCTGTTAAATTTCTTGGCATGACCCTGCATCGGAAGCTCTCATGGAACATTCATATCGAGAAGGTCATTGCAAAATGTGAAAAAAACATAAACATTCTCCGTGCGGTGGCAAGAGTGTGGTGGGGTTCTCACCCAACTACAATGCGAACCCTGTACGATGCTCTGATAAGAAGTGTTCTAGATTACGGTGCATTCTTGTTTGAGCCTCTGCCGAATTACCTTGCAGATAAACTGGAAAGAATGCAGAACAAGTCAATTAGAGTCATCTTAGGAGCTATGCGGTCTTCACCTATCGTGGCCTTACAGGCCGAATGTGTCGAAATGCCACTTTTTCTTAGAAGAAAATCCCTTGCATTAAAGTTTCTTGCGGCAAGGCTGGCTCAGGAGAATCATTTGATCTTTCCCAAATTACAGGTACTCATTCAGAGATGTCAGACCGTTCCTTACTGGCGTTCTAGAATGTACCCATTGCTGTGCTCGTCCTATCATTATGTCTTAAACAGTTTCCCGGATTCATTTCATTCTCTTTTACCAATGTTCTCTCTTCCGTTTGAGGCTACAACGTTTCGTCCAGATGTGCTCCGGCACATGGATATTGACAAGTCAGCTTCGACTATGGATCCTAGTTCAGTCAACAAACTTTTCTTAGAGAAAGTAGAGGAAAGGTGGCCCTCACATGCCAGGTTTTTCACTGACGGCTCGAAATCTCTAGAGGGCGACTGTGGGGCAGCCTTTTGTGCCCCATCTCTCGGTATAGAGAGACAATTCCAACTTCCACGGTCCGCATCCATCTTCACAGCGGAATGTGTTGCCCTTCGGGAGGCGCTAACGGAGATCCTTTTGACTACCACCCCATACTCAATCATATTCACAGACTCTTTCAGCCTTGTAGATAACTTGTGTTCTGTTAAGAAATCATCAATAAATAATCACCTCATATATGATATTCTGAAATTTCTTTACGTGGCCTCTTCTCGTAAACTAGACATTACAGTCTGTTGGATTCCTTCCCATGTTGGTATAGCTGGAAACGAGCGTGCTGACGCTCTTGCTAAGCAGGCATGCAGCTGTAGTATTATCCCTCCTATGTTTGCTCTTCCTATTGCGGATTGCCAGAGAGTGACGAAACTTTCTGTCATGAGCGAGTGGAATGAGTGTTACTCCAATTCTACTACTGGTTCCCATTATAGGAGTATTCAACCGTCTGTTCCATCGCACCCATGGTTTAACAAAAGCAAACTTCCAAAGTTAAATGTGTCATTACTGTGCAGACTCAGAATTGGTCACGTCATCTTAGCCGCACACCTTTTCAAAATTAATGTCGTGAGCTCCCCACTATGTGAATGTGGAGAAGATGCTGAAACTGTTGACCACATATTCTTCGGTTGTCCCCTTTTGCCGAACGAGGAATTCCTGAAGGACATCAGCGGGGTGTGCAAGACCTTGCCTATTAACATTCAATCGCTGTTAGCTCTGAATTCTCCGAAAGTGAATAACTTCATTGTAAAACACTTG
Organism: Ceraclea dissimilis; assembly: GCA_963576895.1. Classification (NCBI taxonomy): domain Eukaryota; kingdom Metazoa; phylum Arthropoda; class Insecta; order Trichoptera; family Leptoceridae; genus Ceraclea; species Ceraclea dissimilis. The sequence goes on from OY756370.1 coordinate 17,133,991, forward strand.
AAGAAATATGATAAAAAGGTGTAACCGAGTTTTGGAATCATAAGTGTAATTTGTATTAAAATCTACCAAACGTGTTTTAAAAACGGGTTACTTGAAATCGGGAAATAAAAAATCCTTTTCATAACATTGATTAAAAAAAAAAAAAAAAAAAAAAAAAAAAACATTTTGCCCGACTCTATGTTCCATTTACTTTAATTTTGCCTGTAGTTCCTGGAATTGAATTGTATTTTTGAGTGTACCTACGGCCTGTATATAACTGTGCTGTGCGGTCAGAGAGATATTGTTGTATATATTCTGTGTTTGTCATACAATAGTTTTTTCATTGATGTTATATAAATAACATGTTTGTCGTACATGTTGAAGATATTGAAACATTTTATAACACTGCATTTAGTATTTGTTACCTAAATATAAAATACTATGATTCGTCACTCTCAGTGTAAGTAAATAACCAAAACACTTGACAATGGCAAAATCACCCGCAGACGGGTGCGTGCCATATTTAAATAAGAAGAAGTATAATAATTAATCTAATGATTGTGTAATCATTAGCTTGCAATTAATGTGATTAATGTAATTACAATATGAATATGTTACAGGATATATAATTACAAAGGTATTTAACAAATTTAACATTTAGTTATAAGGAGCCATAGTAACAAACACTTTGAAGAATATAGGTTAACAATTATTCATTCGTTTTAGTTGGAATCTCAGAAATGCGGTGTATGTCCTATTTATTTTATATTTATATGTTTGAGTTTCTCTCACCTATTTCTCGTGTACAGCATTGTTCGCAAGGGCAAACTTTTTGCAAAGCTGCGATGCCTACGTTCACAGCTTACCTGGTTACCCCATTATTGGGATATGCTGTGATCGTGTGTAGTATAATACAAGTACATGGTTGGCGCAGTAGGTTGAGGCGGCAGTCTCTCGAGCGGGAGGTGCCAGGTTCAAACCCCAGCGCTGGCGATGTATTCCACACTTTGCGATGCAGGCTTTTAGCCTAGTGCAAAGTGTGCAGGAAAGTATTTGGGTTTGTGTGCAAGCCCAGATCATTTTAAAAAATAAAAATATATGCTTACATATTATGTACATTCACCCCTTTGTGGGGTGTTTACAAAAAAAAAAAAAAACAAGACACAAAACGTACTTTGAGGGTAGAGTCTCAAGCGAAAACACAATGGAGTGTGAAAGTTGTTGATAGCAAGAAGAGTAGGGGAGTCCCTACTTGTGTATAAATAGAACAAGTTGAAGGAACGTGGAGTATCGATGAGCTGGCGATACAATAACCAATAATGATGAAGGCAATGAGACATGATAAGACACGCAGTTCAAAATACATAGACATTTAGTACGTGCCGTATAAAATGTTCACATACACGAGAATACAAGGGTGCATGGGGGCAGCTGCCCCCCCACCCTCCACAGAATGGAATAGGTATATTCCCAAAAAATCATATTACTACCACACATTTTTTCACCATATCATTTTCATCATAAATTTTCTAAAATTAATATGAAAATCCATCAGTCTCATAAAAAACATATTATTGTGCAAAGTAGGTATTATATACATTTTCAAATAAACAAACCACATCACCCCCCCTCCCCCTTCACTATGTCTCTCAAAAATATTTCGCCAGCGGCGCTATTTACGCATTTTTTATCCTCTATAAATTTTTAGATTTTCTGTTGCTGTGTAAAGGTTGTAAAGGTTGATAATGTCCACCAGATCCTCAAGGATGGACGCGTTTTGAGAAAAAGGAATCGGAGAGCGTATATGACAAATTGCATGAATGTGACGGAAGCTAGGAGTGTGTGTGTAAGGATAGGGCTGTCTGGCGCTCTGTCCTCTCCGCCTACCCTGCAAGGGACGAAGCGTGCGTAGAGAGTAAAGGTTGTGTGCAAGGATAGGATGGTCTGGAGAACTGTTTACTCTGCATACCCCGAAGGGGGTGCGGCGTGAGGGGATAGGATAGAATAGAATGTGTAGAAATAAGTAATGAAAAAGATCTATTTCATTTACAATTTTTTCGTAATTTACACAAGACATTTCTTCTTCAACGGTCACTTTTTATCGTCAACAGGACGAAAGTTTCTAATATTTCGCGCAATTTCAAATTCAATAATTATTGGAAGTATTATTATGGAATTTGAAATTGCGAGCTAAGTTTAGGAGAGAGGGCATTAGGTATTAATGATTATATTCATCATTGGTGTAACGAAATAATACCTTTGAATGGAAATTGGTGATAATAAACAATTTAATTAATTCGACCCAAATATAGGAAACTCTAAACATGCTAATGACTCGGTCAGTGTAAATACCTCTCCGAAATACGTCATATAATTTATAGTGCGTATTTCTTATTATAGTGCCTAATCGTAACTACAAAGCAAATATGCATAATCAAATTAAGTGTCTATTGTACGTATTATAATGTAGGTGAATGTCGAAGTATATTTTTAGTGCCACTTCCAAATTACGTCATATAATTTTTCCGATTTCATAATAGTTATAATTTTAGTGCTTGATCAATGATCATTATTACATACCAAATATAAAAAATCAAATTATGTCTCTATTTGGAGTAAAGGATTATAATGTACGCTAATGTTGTCATATAATTTTTAGTGCGGCTTATCAAATACATTCAGTTCCATATTATAATCGTGCAATACCTGTTTGACCAACTACAGAATTTTTGAAGAAATTTAGTGCCAATTTATTTTTAAATTTGGTGATTCTTCAAGTTGTGTCCATATTTATTCAATGATATCAAACTTTGGCAGTTTTTATTCGAAATTTTATCAAAACTAATATAAATAAATAATAATTTTTAGCGTCACTTTGAAAATAACACTAACTATTATATAATGTTATTTTATTATGGAAAGGTAAAATGATACACGCTTTGTGGAAATGCAGGGCTGGTTTCATGAAGATAATAACGTTACATTAATTATGAAGGAAAACAGAGTCGGCACTGTGGTTACGGAATGATTCACAAAGTAATTAAGTACTCGGCAATTTCGCACAAAAGCAGGTCCGGCTCCGAATATCTGTAGTGAATTAATATTATAACGGGCGCATATTATTACAAACACCTACAATAACACAATCCAATTGCCTTTATTAAAATACTAGTTTGTAACCTGTGGAAATTCCCGCAATGTTGACCACGTTATATTATAGAAGCAGGTACTGCAATGCTTACAGTCCAGGTAAAACCTTCCTGACTTCCCACTCACTCCTAAAAACCTTTCCTTCCCTCCTCATTTTATTATGTATGTTTAATTTTAGGTGAAATATATATAAGTTTTTTCAGTTATCTATGTGTGTGTACATGTAAGTGTGGAATGGATTACTTCTATGTTTGTGTTAGTTTGTCTGAAATCTATGTATGTATGCCTACACTAAATAAATAAATAATTAAATAAAGCCTTTGAAATTTGACGTCTAACGAATATGTGTAAAAAAATATATTATTTATTTATGGTATATTGTGTTGTAATAAGTGATAGCTGTAACAAGTTCCAGAAATCTGTCTGTTGTAAATTGTGTAGAGATGCTACTTTCTAGAATTGCAAAAAAAAAATTGTTTTATTTTTAAAATGAAAGTTGTATGAAATGTTGGGACCAGTGAAGAGGAAGAATGATGAAAGCAATAACAAAAAAAGAGGTCTAATTCCAGCGCCACACGCTTACCGAACATCGACAAGCGAAGTGTTCATGAGTAAAAAGGCGTGAACGGTCAGGTACTTACACGAGCCAAGATAAACTCCCCATCCACACGCCTTTTTACTCATGAACACTTCGCTTCTCGACGCTCGGCAAGCGTGTGGCGCCGTCATAAGAAAATGCAGTCATCCAAGAATCACTTGGGTCGACCATCTTGTTTCAGAAACGTACATGTTTTAAGTAAAATGAATCGTAAAAAAACATATCTCTAAAATTTCATCCGGGAGCTACCAGTGTACGGTGCGTAGTTCTGTACATGCGATTTTGAATGTTAAAGACTTGGGAAATGTTTTCGGAATGCTCATTGTTCGTCCCCATAAAGTAACATGATAGTTTGTTATGGAAAAGCATGAATATATTAAATTAGTTAGGTGTGTCGGTTAGTGCGTAGCGCTCGCACGTTCTACTCTTCAATCAATTCCACAATCGTAACACTAAAGAGCTTAATCTTATGCGGCTAGTATAACATGTGAAATTTCTATCCCAATCAGGGTTGGTTATTATCAAGATAATTATATTCATTGATAATTATCCGATATTAATCCAGAGATTCATCTTTCAACGCAACGTGCTTTATGTTGCACAATCAACATTATACACTGAAAAAAATAGTAAATAGCAACAAAAAAAAATTTTTGTTGCAGAGTACAAAATTTGGTGTAAATCAAACGGTTTGATTACACAAGAAAATATTATTTTGTTACAGTACTCTTTCGTTTCGTTACTTATAACAAAAAGGTTTGCACCTCCAACAAAGTGTTCAGTCCTTCTTTACAACAAAACATTTTTGTTTAGTATAACTAATATATTGGACGACGTAGGTAACTAGAGCTGGCTAGCTTTGTCGACTGCGCAGCTAGTCTGCGCATGCGTTAACACAATCTGTCATACATCAAACTCAATTCAGCAGTTATAGCATACTGAAAGAATTACTCATTTAACGTAACGGGTTCCAAATTTATACCTTTTTAAAATGAGGGCATTATTTTTCGATGAACCCGTATTTTTTATCAAGATAATTTTCAGTGATAATTTATCCTCTGCAACCCTGATTCCTATTATCCAAAGTAGGTACTAACATGGCAATAATTAGATATGGTAATTGTAAACGACAATATTACCATTATTACCATTAAGATAGCCATCTCCAAATTATATATATAGCTATAATTACATTAGGTAATTGCGATCATACAATCAAATCGATAGTGGTTTACTTCAAACTGTTGTCAAAGAAATCATTCCTTATTCTAGCTATCTCTAAGAGTATAAGAATAATCTCCAAGATCTCCCGCTCCATGGCTCTCCGAGTTACTCAGTGGTTTTTCTAGGGCTTGAGCTGGACAACATCTGACTTACAATCTGGATTTCTTTTCCAACGCCCTTTCATAATGTACCACACATGACCCCCCGCAACCAACATTTTTTTTTGTTTTTGAAGTAGGCTTATCCAATTTGGTACAGAATTGTATTGTCACAGAGTTTACGTACGTTTGTAACGTTTCAGTTCTGAAAGTAGTCAGGAAGTGGTTGAAAAATTGACTGCAAGATTCTCTCAGAGACAAAAAAATAGTGAAGTTAAATAAAATCTTGTAATAATAAATGGTGAAGATTCTTACTAATATAGTTATTCAATTTTTTACCAAAACTTGATTCCAGGAACTACACTTTCCGTTTAAAGTTCATGTACGTTCTGGCGTTTCTAAAAATACGATTAAGCTTTCCAAAAGCTACTCGTCCTCAACTCTGTTGATTTCTGCGGTCTAATTTTCTCTGCCGACCACAAATTCATTAATAAATTAAAATAGCATTCGTTAACTCATATACTTCTCCGTTTAATATCTAAAATTAAGTACGTTAAGGCTCCCAACCCAACTGACGTCACGGTAATTTCCCACGGCATTAAGGTTTACAATCGCATGATAAAATGGTAAAAATAGAGCTTTCTCCATTTTTTGGGGGTTAATTTCGCTTCAATCAAAAAAAAAAATTAGGGTTTTTCCCTAGATTTTAATGAATATTATCAATACAAAAAAAAATATCTGCGACTGTCGGGAAACGAGTTTCCGTCTTTCGGAAAAAAGATCAGATGTGTTTTTCACATCTTTTTTTTGAGAAATCTATACTATATAAAAAATGTTTTACGGTTATTCCCTAGATAAATGTTCAATGCATCTACCCTACTTTTGTTCCAAAGCACATTTAGTAACGGTTGTCGAGATATAAGGTCTCCCGTTTTTAGATTGTTTTTAAATGTCGGTATCCATACTCTTAATATCTAAAATTCAGTACGTTAAGCAATTAGTTAGTGTTTCATTAATTATAAATTCGTTAAAATTCACCGCTCTTCAACAAACTTTTTAATTAAAATTAAATTATTCTCTTTTGATTTCTGTGTTTTTGTTTTCTGTTAATCAGCCAAAGTTAATGGCAAAACCATCAAGTGTTTATTTTTCTCATCCTCTACCACTGAGGCATAATTATACGGTCGCAACAATCGATTGCTTTACGACTTACGGTAAAAAAAAATGCGGTTTGATAATATGCGACTAGTGTTCGAGAATTCTCGCCCTCACGATCAGACGTTTACATATGTTTTTTTTTTTTTTTGTAAATTATCACTTATAAAACATGGACGTAATAAAAAATAGGGACAACATACGTTCTAGGTATGGTCACCAAACAAAAACCCGTAACAACAATGCTCAACATAGAAATATCCTCAAGGGACAACAGCTCAAATCTAACTGGATTTTGAAAATTAAATTAATTGTATCTACTTATATGCATATGATTTATTTCAGTAAGTTAGAAACTAGCGTAGATTAGGAAATAAATAAATAAATAAGCGGATCAAAGCAATATTCTTATGGATTTTTTTCCGTGAACCGTCCCTACAAAACTTAAAATCCGCATTTATAAAATTCGACTCCTCAGCTACGAATTTACTCCGTAATTCCGTGAATGCGATCATGAACCTTAAAGACACGGGATTTGTTTTCTATATACTTCTCACCGTTAAGTATTTCGAAAATCTGAACTTACGTAATATTGTGTATTCCCTGAGGTGAGAACTTAGTGTTGATTTTCCTTTGAAGTTTTCTCCTGTTTATGATATTATGTAGCTAGTGTTTATAGGCCGGCTGAACAGGTGAAAGTATTGGTGAAATATCTGAAAATTAACTAAGAAAAGAAAACATATAGGACCTAAAAAATTTAATAAACGTAGATACGCCAAGGGATTACATTATAACAGAGAGTGTCACATGTCTCATTTTTGGCGTTCTGCGCATTAACCAACATGTCGCACGTAGAGCTAGGCAAAAAATCGTCTACTAAGGGAATTTTAGGCGATCAGTTTTGAATCTTGTAGGCTTTTGTCTATTTTATGCGAAAACGGTTCAATCTTGTTGCTCTTATGGCTGCATCTAAGGTTATTGTAAAAAAAAACAATACATATTTTTATGGATACGAAAATGAAACTCAAATGCTTAAATTTGTCTCAAATGAAGTAAATGAATTGATTTTCATAATTTTTTCCCAACTCCACGTCACCCCTCTATACTAAGATGTTGTCTTACAAAATTCCGTACTGCGCCTCATTGTCAACCCCTCTATCTTATCCTATCTCAATGATAAATAAATAAATAAATCTTTATAGGCCAGTAAATATGTATAGTTACAAGAACAAGACAATGTAGTGTGCCAAAAGGCGGACTTATCGCAAAAGCAATATCTTACAGATATCAGTCGATTTTCTTGTAAATTTTTACATAGGAATATACGGACGGACAACAAATATTTTTTATTATAACGATTACTAGATTGCTTTACACAGCACTCAACCGACACGGAATATCCTCGAAACATTCTGTGTTCCTGATATTCTCAAAGTTTACGGAAGTGTACAATCAGAGTGGAGTCAAAGCCAACCAAATCTACTTTACACTCTAGCTGATGTTTCAGATATTCAAAGAATGTTTATGCTTGTATACAATGATATAGGTTTCTTTTTGAAATTCATAATATATTCTGTAGATTCAAGCGACTTTTGATAATAATTTATTCAGTATAAAAAAAAATGTTTTCGAGTGTTCTGTAAGATCCGGAAGATTTCAATGCATCTTAAAATTCTATCAATCTCAGGCGCGAAGCTACCTAAGAACACGATTCCCACCGAGTTACCTTTTGGAAAAAATGATAGGTATAATAGTGTTTATAATCTGACTTAATTCTATAAGAAATGTTAGCCCCGGCTTCCCTTCTGCAGAAAGCCACCCTTCGCCACTGCTATCTATACCCTCACGCCGCGTCCCTTGCAGGGTAGGCAGAGAGGACAGATCGCCAGACAACCTTATCCCTTATTTAAAAAAAGCACCCTCTAACTCCATGTTTTTTTTTTCTTACAGGTACGTTGATCATTCGCTTCTATTCTGTCGCAATTCTCACCAAGTCCTACTAATTTTCTCGAAACGGTAAGTTCTCATTAGCATTATTTCGCCAATATTTTCGCCTATTTAGGAGGCAATTGAATACTAGTATCCTTATAATCTGGTACATAAAATGCAGATATAAATGTAAAAATATCATAAGAACGCCTTAAATGTCTCAAAAAATTAGGTCCCCACTTTACCAAGTATTTTTCACGTCTTTATCCTCTGTAGTTTATTGTTCCAAATTCAAATTCCAGTGCTTAAGTCGGCCATGATGTCTGATCTTCATATTTTATAAACTCCCGCGTTCTATTTTCAATATCCCGCCGTCTAATTCGCCAATATAAATTCAAAACGCGAACGTCGTGTTTTTGTCTCACTTTCTCTTATTCTTTTCCCATTAACCTCTCCCATTCAGTCTTTTGTATCCCACCCCGAACCACTTACCGAGGTACTCGGTAGAGGTAGATGTTATATTTTCTTTCTACAGATGTCGTTTTATGTTTTTTGTACACTTGACCCAGAAATAGAACGCAATTCTTTGAGATTATTAACTGATCAATATTTAATGTAGGTAGTCGGTCCTTTTTCTTATAAATATCTTTATGTAGTTCATGATCAAATAACAGCTTGTATAGTAAGTGTATATATTGAGACAGTACTCCACATAGATTAATGTCGGTTTTTTTTATATAGAAAGGATCTGGGCTTGCATGCACAAACCAAAATACTTTCCTGCACACCTTGCACTAAGCTAAAAGCCTGTATCGCAAAGTGTGAAATACATCGCCATCGCGGGGGTTCGAACCTGGCACTTCCCGCACGAGAGACTGCCGCCTCAACCAAACGCGCCAACCTTGTACTTATTTGCTAGACCTGTCAAATCAATAATTCCCATGATTCATGCTGTCAGATGTCAAGCGCGGCTTAGTAAACCATTTTCACTGAAGATTATGTGATATCGCAACTGATGTAGAGTGTAAGATAGACATCTACCGAAATTACGACTGGTCGTTTGTTGGCTTAAGTAACACTTTAAGAGTGTGCATACCGACATTTCAAAAATTTCTAAAAACGGGAGACCTTCTATCTCGACAACCGTTACTAAATATGCTTTGGAACAAAATATGGTAGATGCATTGAACCTTTATCTAGGGAATAACCGTAATAGATTTTTTATATCTTATATAGATTTCGCAAAAAAAATATTTAAAAACACCTCTGACCTTTTTTCCGAAAGACGAAAACTCGTTTCCCGAAAGTCGCGGAGTAATTTTTTTTTTCTTGTACTGATAATATGCATTAAAATCTAGGGAATAACCGTAAAAGTTTTTTGAAAGACGCAAAATTAACCCCAAAAAATGGAAAAAAACGCTATTTTTACCATTTTATCATGCGATTGTCCCGCAATTTTGAACCTTAATGCCGTGAGAAAAGACTGTGACGTCATTCCTGGTGCCATGCCCTTAAACTCAAGAAACGAACACCATACAGTCTGTTAACAACTGTGTTTTTACTTACACATATTTTCCAAATATAATAATATATTCCATTCTGAAGCGCTTCCTTGGGTGGGATTCGAACCTGTGTGTGATTTTGTTTTAAGATTGTATAGGAATGTTCAATGATTCGCTTTAAGTGAACAGAATATAGAAATATACGTAGTAGATACTACAATATTGTGTTCACTAGGGCGAACATATCGCACTACGCAGTTGCAGCGACTGAGTATATCAATTTAAGCATTGACCTGAACCTTTGACAATCAGACCTACCTGTGCTAATGTTATGTCCTTATTTTATTTTATGTAATGAAATGCCATGCGATAAATAAAATAAATCGCAGTGCTGCGATCTCGGCCAGCTAACCGTACTAATCTAACATACTAAATTAAATTTTATAAACATAATCTGCTATGATAGTCTATCGGAAATTAACATAATTTAAATTCTCATTTTAATACTGAATCCAGAATGACATAAGAAAAGAATCTAAGAAAAAGTTTTAGACCCTAAATCGGCACGTTCCCTGAATAATTTTCACTTCTCCTAAAGTTTCCTGATCCACTCCCATAACTCGTATCCTCGGTGAAACCAGATGGGACCTTCGGATTCAGGCCAGACATCTCCCAACAAACTTTTTTCCTATCATCCACATCAGTTCTTTCTTTTTTTTTATTTGAAATTAGAATTTATTTGTACCTAAGTTGGAGTTTATTGGCTACATGAATGGGAGAAACATGTTTCTTTTTTCAAAGAAATTTAGGTACCTACTTAAATTCTTATTGTAGGTATTTATGTTTTTTTCTATTCTATCCTATCCCCTCACGCCACGTCCCTTGCAGGGTAGTCGGAGACAACAGATCGCCAGACTTTCTTGTCCTTACACACACCACGATTCACTACACTCTACGATTCCTTATACTCAGAACACATCCATCCTTAAGAATCTGGTCTGCATGGTCATTGTATTTATATATCATGTTATTTATTTATATATGTTTGTGTGTATGTATGTATGTAAATGTATGTATGTAAATGTATGTACGAAAGTATGTATTTAAATAAAAATAAAATAAAATAATCTTTATTGTACATATATAGAAACATAAAAAGGGCGGGCTTATTGCCAAAGTCAATTTCTACCAGCAAACCCATAAATTTAATGTTTACATATTTACTTACTTTATGGTTGATTTAAGTAGTTATGTATAAGTTTTCTTTTCTTTTCTCGGGTTGACTGTAAGACATTGCTTCCGCCCTTTGGCATAGGTACTGCTGTGTTGATGAGATTTTTTGGTAATAATTTAGTATAACTGCTACTGTCAACTTATTTTTCATTCATTATATAAATATTAATAGTGATTATTGTCAGCTGTCTGTACCAGCAAATTAGTCTTTACAAACCATCTCTCATGTACTTTTGATCTCATATTTATATTTTTTGTCAATGTTTCAGATGTATCTTAACTTACTTATTTTTGTTGTTGCTTGTATTGTACTTGTTATAATTATTATTCATGTTTAAGGCTTGCGCCGTGAATAAATAAATAAATAAATAATTTCATGATCAAATTTGCAATTGGTGCAAATCGCATTGAAGGCTTTTAGTAAATACATAAATAATTCGTAATTGAAGAAAAGTGGCTAAAATTATACCCAAAAAATATAACATAACAGTATTATATAAAACTTAAGACCTTTTATTTGGCTTTGTTCCAAAATCGATATAAGAAAACACAACACTGGTTTGGGGTTTATTTCACATGAAAACGTTTCAATTCTTTACACTCAGGGTCAACTTGATGTCTCGATCGTTATGTTGAAGTTTAAGGGGATGAATTTCCCGCGACGTTATGCTTCGCGACCCAACTATGACGTCACGGTCATTTCCCATGGCATTAAGGTTCCAAATCGCGTGAACAATCGAATGATAAAATGGTAGATATAGCGTTTTTTACATTTTTTGGGGTTAATTCCACTTCAATCAAAAAACTTTTACGGTTATTCCCTAGATTTTAATGCACAACAAAAAAAAAAAATTCCGTGACTTTCGGGAAACGAGTTTCTGTCTTTCGGAAAAAAGATCAGAGGTGTTTTTAACTTTTTTTTTTGAGAATTCTGTACAAGATATAAAAATCTTTTACGGTTATTCCTTAGATAAAGGTTCAATCTTATGTATACTCTATTTTTTCCAAAGCATACTTAGTAACGGTTGTCGAGGTCTAAGGTCTCCCGTTTTTAAAAATGACAGTGTGCGTACCCTTATGATGCGTGACTTGTTGGTTGGTAGCGTCGGTTAGGGGGGCAGTCTCTCAAGCGGAAGGTGCCAGGTTCAAACCCCGGCGCTGGCGATGTATTCCACATTTTGCGATACAGCCTAGTGCAAAGTGTATTTGTTCACTAGGGGGAGCTTATCGCAATCTGGGATCTTTGCCTGCTAAACAATAATTCCCGTTCTATCAGTTCTGATAATATAGCATTCCTAATACAATGTATGTATTTGAGTTTCAATTCCCCTGTCTTATTCAATGCTAAGAAAACATTCCACATTACAATACAATGCAGACATCTCTTTATTATGGAACAGATAGTACAATATTGTAATAATATCTCGCAATGTATGGAACTTTGTATGACTTCATAGTAATCTTCCTGGGGTAAATAATATTACCCTATTCCCTCTACATCTTGGATTATTCGGTCCTTTGAATAGATTCAATTCGCCACCCTTCCTTTCATTATGGGAATGCGTATAAACAAAATCTATACCTTGAGTTTGAATCTCATGTCTATAAATAGGTACTTTCTATTAATCTGTTTAGTTAAATATTTGTTAAATTGTATATACAACAGGTCGATTGAAGAATCAAATTTTGCACAATTTTCCTAAATTTAAAATCGGGCTTGCTTGTGCTATGCCATAAACCTTGGTTGTTTCGAATTATCTTGTTGTTTTTTTCTTAATTTTATAATTTCGCAGGTTTCGGAGCTTTCAAGCTCCGCTACTGAAACTGACAAAAACCCAGTATTTTTTCAATTTTGAGTTTCTTGCTATTTTCTGATTCTAACGAGGTCTCAAAATTAGCTAGATAATAATAATTATTTTTTAAAGACGCTGTGCAAAACTAAAGACATTGTACGATAGAGCAGAATTAGGAAAAGATTTTGAAGTGATCACGCAAAAAGGATGAATGACTCCAGAATCCCAAGTGTTAGGGTCAATAAAATCCTAGCAGGTCATCGTCTCTTTGGAAGACGGCCAAAACGATGAAGGGACATCTATACTTAACATGGTCAGCTTCCCAAGAATGAGGGCTCTCTAGGCCAAACAGATTGCCAGATTAGACAGAACAGACAGTTAAAGAAGGTAGAAAGAGGCTTAAATATAATAGATAGATTTTGGTTACATGCGATGAAATCATTGTACACTAAGACAGTCCTTCTATACAGATTACATCACTACAACATTCTACAAAGACAGACAGATTCTACATTATCTAATTCCCTAAGAGAATTTCAAGATCTCCTTCCAGTCATTCCTCCCCATTTCCATTCCCCCAAGGTCGTGTGATTAAAGTCCCGGATGAGTTCAGTCAAGTGGTAAATGGTCTCATTGGCTTTTAGTCAGTCAAATGTATAAAACAAGATTCATTCATTTTGTAGTGAACTATTTGGGAAACATTTGTCTTATTTTTCTTCTATCTGTCTGTCCCCTCGCACGCCGCGTCTCTTGTGTGGTTGGCAGAGAGGACAGAACATTATATATTCTGTATCCTTACATCTATTAATTTCATGTACTTATTTATTTCCACTTTAGGTTAACAAAATATACCAGTAAGTTAAAGCTCGCGATCCAGCTATGACGTCACGGTCATTTTCCGCGACATTACGGTTCAAAATAGCATGAACAATCGCATGATAAAGTGGTCAAAATGGCGTTTTTGTCCATTTTTCGGGGTTAATACGCTTTAATCAAAAAACTTTTGCGGTCATTCCCTAGATTTTAATGCATATTCCAAAACAATCCAAAAAATGTTTTTCGGGAAACGAGTTGCATCTTTCGGAAAAAAGATCAGAGGTGTTTTTCAATTTTTTCAATCGGTCTCAGGCTGACCGCGAAGACACCCAATTATAAAGGCCAACTTTTTTTTATCCACTGCCATCTGTTGAAGTGATGAGAATGAATGACCAAATGAATCTGAACTTTTTCGTCATTTAATTCGGGCCATTCCTATCAAGCATTGTAACTGACCCTCCCTCCTCCACCTCACCCCTCCCGACACCCCTCACTTCTGTTGAAAAGCAGTTTCTTGTCGAATTCACCTCACACCAACAAGTCCAGGTAACTTTACATTATACCTTCCTTATTCCGGGGACTAAATTGGTATTTTGTCAGCGTTTTTTCCTACGTTATATGAAATTGGTTTTTGTTTGTTAAGACTCGCGACCCAACAATGACGTCATGGTCATTTCCCACGGCATTCAGGTTCAAAATTGCACGATAAAATGGTAAAAATAGATTTTAGATAAAAAATTCTCGAGTGTAAAGTGATCACTTAAGCCAACCGAGGTCGGTCGTAATCCCGAAAATGTTCATCCTTAATTCTTCTACACTGTTGTGGTATGTAGAAAATGATGTAAAAAAAATAATGTAGAAAAAATCCAACGCTTTACAAGAATAAAATTTGTAAATCAAAAATAATAGTGTTTTTCCCCTTTTTGGGGTTAATTTCGCTTCAATCAAAAAACTTTTACGATTATTCCCTAGATTGTAATGCATATTATCAGTTAAAAAAATCCTCCGCGACTTACGGGAAACGAGTTTCTGTCTTTCGGAAAAAATATCAGAGGTGTTTTTCATATTTTTTTTTTGAGAAATCTATACTAGATAAAAAAAAATCAATTTACGGTTATTGCCTAGATAAAGGTTCAATGCATATACCCTTTTTTGTTCCAAAGCATTTTTAGTTACGGTTGTCGAGATCTAAGGTCTCCCGTTTTTAGAAATTTTTGAAATGTCACTATGCCTACTCTTAAAGGCTCCAGTGGACGCCATTACATTATTCTCAATTCTGTTTGTATTTATTGATTTATCCTAATCGCTTTTTCCCTATTTATTTACTGAATATAATATTACGTTATAAAGGCCCATTCAATAGCCACAAAGGAATATAAAAATAGGTCTTTAATTACGTTTTCAGAAACCTGTAAGAGGCAGATGATGAAAAATCTTAGAGATATATATCCTACTATTTTGGATCAGCTTTTTACAGAGACAAAAAATATGAAAAGCGTTTGAGGGGGACCCAAGGGTTATATGGGGTCTCGTGTGATATCGTATGAAAGGGCATTGGAAAAGAATTCCAGATCATAAGTCAGATGTTGTCCAGCTCAAGCCTTGGAAGACACCGAGCGATTAAAAGAATCCAGTGTGTTTAGTATCTCATGAAAGTGCTTCACGAGTAGAACTCATATCTTTATAAAAAAATTGATTTTGTCAACTCTTGGTAAGAGTCGCCATTGGAATGAAGGAATCCAAGCGCCTCGGAAGGGCGTGTTTGGTATCGTTTAGAAGACCGCTGTGAAGTCATAAAACCTTGTTAATAAAAAAATACGATTACTTGTTTTTAACTACAATCCAGCGCCAGGATATGTGCGCTATCAGTGCAAAAACAAACAGTGCTTTGTACTGCTTGTTTACCCCACTAGGAGTGTGGTTCGAGAAGAGTGGGTAAAATAAATAAATTACTGAAATAATGGAACGGAGTGAAAAATTAACGATGTTTTATTTGTTTTGTTTCAGGTATGCTGGCATTTCAAATATCCCCATTACCGCTGATTCCATTTATCAGCTGACGTCACAGCAGATCAATGTGCGCTATGTATTTGTAAGTGCTTATCTACACTAGAACAGATGATACCTTCCCGTGAAAATTCACGGAGAGTTAAAGAAGTTTATTCAATAAAATGGTAGTAAATCCAGGAAAAAAATACAGAAGTCATTTTCTCAATCGTCCCTTATGTTTTTGAGGGCGCTGAATCCGATTTCAACTTTGCAATATCGTAAGTGTGATGCGTCCTGAGAAATCAGAAAGAACGAGGAAAATTGTCCTTTTACACATCACTGATAACTCAAACAGCATTTATTTGAGAGAAAAGAATCTCAAGAATACAAGAATAAGTGAATGTCGCTAAAATGGTATTTTTCAGAACAAATATCTTGACAACCGTACTAAAGAACGCTCTGTCAAAAAATAAGCTAAATACTTTGAACTATTCTCTAGTAGGTAAATTACCGTAACAGATCTTTCATACCTCCGTACAGATTCTGGAAAAACAATGAAAATACCTACCTCTGAAAAATTATTTCAAAGAAAATAGCTGTCTTCCCGAATGTCTCAAAGAAGTCATTTCTTTCTGACAACTGCTTTACCATAAAGCTTTTTTTTAATTAAGCGAACTTGTCCCCAAAAAATGTATATAAACTCATCAGCCTAATACTGGGAAACATTCACCTATCCAGATATCATGATAAAATAAATAAATAAATAAAAATATTTTCCAGTAAATCTAATTTAGATGACGTCATCTGTTAAATAAATTATTGAGTAGTGCCTAAATACTCGACACTGAATAATATACAGTGTGTTTTGCTTAGAGGAGATTGCATCACCGCTTCTATACACCAAGTCTCCACAACATTACCCATACAACTGTTTGTATAGTTACCCTATGTATGTATAGTAGCGTGACCGGATAAAAACCCATAAGAATATTGCTCAACATGAATAAATCCCAAAAAAGATAAAAGCCCTTTGGAAATATGCTCAAGGGACAAATGCCCAAATCTAATTGGAATTTGAAAATACAATTTATTGTATCTATTAGTATACGATTTCTTCAGTGTGTTAGAAACTACCGTAGATTAGAAAATAAACAAATAAACAACCGGATCTAAAATGGGACAGAAAATAAAATAGTCAACGTTTTGTAAATAATTAACCTACTGGAATCCGACTAGAAAGTTTGGGCTTTTATCCGTTGAGGATATTTCTGAAGGGCTTTTGTCTTTTTTGGGATTTATTCGTGTTGAGCAATATTCTTATGGGTTTTTCTCCGGGAACCGTATAGTAGTTACCCTTTACTGTTTCACCGAATCTTCCGCATGGATTGTGGCAGATATTCCTTTGAAACTCCATGGCAGTCCTTTGTGTCTGTGCGCTGTGCTGGTACCTAATATTACAACATTCCTGTGTGTAACCTGAATTATCTGGGTAGTGGGTAGGCGCTCGTGTCATACTGTGTCGCTCTCCGTACTCCAACTATTTCATCACGGAAATTTGGGTCAAATTAAACCCCCATCTACCCAACAACAAATTTGTATAGTCACTAGCTGTGACCCGTAGCATCGCTTACAATTAATACTAAGGGCTAAATCCAGATTGCCCTAATTGACATGATTCGCAATATTTTTGTTAAATAATAACCATAAGATTGAGGTGATTTTTCGTTTATTAAAAAACACTTAAAAATCATTCCCTTTTCTCCAGGCACTTATAATAGTTTTTTGGAAAACGTCCAAACACCCTATTACTAACCTTGATAAGAGAATACGTATTATGCCAAATCTCAAGTTCGTACCACATCTGGTTTCCGAGATAAACGCATACTCGAAAAAACTTTCAGCTCCCCCTTCCAGGTGGAATTTCAAAAATCTTTATTTAGTGATAGCTTTTGTTTTAAAAACTGTCTATATTCCAAGTTAACTTCTCTATGATAAGCCGTTTGGGCTGTGTGTCGTTGAGTCAGTCAGGACATTTTGCCCTATTAGTTATAATATAGATGAACACTGTATAGTAGTATTGCTTTGAAGGGGTGTGGGTGTAAGTTTGTTTCCTAACCGTTAATATTCCTGAAATCTGAAAATTTGGTTTGATTGATCTTATATTTAGTTCAAATTGATTATGAAAGACACGTGTATTCGAAAATCTGGTACTGTGGCAGCGCCGCCTTCACATTTCTTTCTTTATAATTAAAACAATATGAATTTGTTTACACCACTTTTATTTATATATAAGTCCTGAAGAAGGGAACATTGTTCCCGAAACATGTTGACTCTGGTCAAAATAAAAGTGGTGTAAACAAATTCATATTGTTTTAATTATAATATAATGTCGCCACAAAGTAAAACCTTCAAAATCAAAGAATTTCTTTCTTTCTCTAGCCATGATGTAGGATTAATACATAATACGTTATAGGAGAGGTTGTCGTTACCGTCGCTAAGGAGATGTATGGCATAACAGCCCCATAACAACGAGTATGATGGACCACGTATTACATTCTGGTTGGAGATTTGGCAGGAGTGGTGGTTCTGTTTGATCATTATGTTATGTTGCCAACTGTTACAGCACGGCTAGAGTACCTACTCTAGGAGGCGGTGACTGTGGCCATGTCTTGTGACTATGTGAAAAAAATAATCATAAGGACGTAGAATGGTGATTCTTTTTCATATTTTTCATATAGATTTTTCATTATTGAATGACAAACAGGTGGATGATTCGGTATTCGACAATACACGATCGTCATCAAATTGCGGAATCACAAATCGATTTCGAAAACATTGAAAGAACGGATATGAAATTAGGTTATTAGAGAGATGAGTGACTGTAAGACGGGTGTAGCGAGTAGAATGAAAGTGAATAAGATTAGATGGTATGGACATATTGAGAGAATGAATTATGACAGGATGGCCAAAAAGATATGAATGAAAGAAAAGGCCTTCCGAGACTGACCGATTATGTCGACCAGATCCTTGAGGACAGACGTATTTTCTGTAAAATAAATCAGAAAGTACGTATAACAAATTGCATTAATATGACAGAAGCACACGGATTGGGCGGTTTGATATTCTGTCATCTTTGCCTACCCCGTAAGAGACGTGGCGTAAGGCGAAAGACGTATAATTTTTATTTTTCCTTTTTCTGTCTCCACGTAGCCTGATAGACCGATTATTCATATAAGCCTCACTCTAACGCGGTCTGGTGGACCGTGATTATATTTGACCCTGAGGTCTCTGAGACTATAACGTATCACAGAAGCAGAAATAGAAAATGAAGGCGCTGAGTTTACTGCTATCGATTTTGGAATTGAGCCAACGAAAGACCCCAGTTTTCTGACTATAAATTATTCGTTTTGCTCTGTTTTCTTCACTTACATAAACACAACTCTATTGATTGGAAGTGTTACAAGGTTTTATTCAGAAATCGAAGATCGAAAATATATTGAGGTTCTCCACCCATTCTGAATGTCATATGAACGATTACGCAAGGAGAATGTTGTGTGTGTTTTTGTACACACAAGGAATTTCCAAATATTGTAAAACAGCCAATCTGTAGTCCATACTTTCATATATCACTATCTTCAGTTTCAAGACGATTCTCTCAGTATTGGCTGAGAACAATTCAGGACGCCGAAGCCGAATGACAGCATATAGGACCTTAACCATTTTGGTTTTTGATGCTCCATGTTTGTGTCAGCCACAAACACAACCCGCAGCTCATCCATGTTCTGTCAATAATACCACTGCAGATCTAAGATCTACAAATGTGTAGTAGGGTAGTAGGGGAAGAAACTAATTTGAAAGCTTCATGCGTACTGCTTAGTGTTGGTAGACAGATATTTCAAATTAGTACACGTTGACAATATTATTTAAGATGTCTGTGTTTCTCGTTCTAAAGGCTCCTTATACCTAAAGGAGGGGGTGTTATTGAGTAATCCCATCACCCATTCCACAAAGGCTGTTATTAAGTTGTTTACCCTATACAGTCTATACACCAGTCTGATGGCCTTCATTTACATACCTGGATTTAGGAGTTTTCATGGGATTATTTTCTTACTTTAAACTTTAAAGTAAGACACTTCTTACAAATGTATCTAGAATTTTTCTGAATTGATCGTATTGTCGAAGGTGATTTTTCCGACGTTTCGAAGAACCAACTGCCGCCTTAGTCAAGAATCAAAACGTCGGAAGAAATCACCGGTGAATTCAAAAACTCTATGTATAAGTACATTGAACAACCATGCAATGATTTCTATTCGTGAAGCACTTTTGTGAGATACCAAACACGGCAGTACGTAGTAACTGGATCCTCTCGATCGCTTGGTGTCTTCAACAACATTTGACTGATCTGTTTTTTTTTCCGACGCCCTTTCATACGATACCACACATAAACCCACACAACCCTTGGATCCTCTGAAAAACTTCACATTTTTTGTCTCTAGAATAGGCTCGTCCAACTTGATACAGAATCGTATTGTCACCGAGTTTACTATGTTTGCAAAGTTTCAGGTCTCTAAGTAGTCAGAAAGTGGTTAAAAAGTCGATTACAAGATTTGGTCACACACAAAAAAAAAACACCACAGTGAGTTTAATAAAATCTTGTAAAAATCACATTACGCCAGCCGACGATCAGTCACAATTCACAAACCTGATGGAAAGCCCATCCTTCGCTGCATATCTGTTGAGATTTTTTCAATGCATATAGGCCCTTAAGGGCGTTCTAAAAATCGTTATTTTCGCTTCAACTCTTTCAAATTTTGTATGAGAATGTTAGCGCGAAACAAAAATAACGTAAGCAACAATGTGAATTTTACCAATTGGCTGAGATTTTTTACCAGTATTTTGGCTAAATTATACTTTTATATCTGAAAAACTGAACGGAAAATTCAGGGTACTTTCGGAATATTTTTTTATTCAAGGAATTTCCAAACATTGCAATTCTAAAATAGCCAATCTGTAGTCCATACTTTCATCTATCACTGTCTTCAGTTTCAAGACGATTCTCTCAGAATTTACTGAGAATAATTCAGGACGCCGAAGTCGGATGACAGCATATGGGAGCTTAAGACATTTCCATCCATCTCCATCATGATACTCCCCAATTACAATATTTCAGAGCATGCTGTGTAAAGACGGGACATAATTGATACAAAGCCAGTGTAGGTAGACTCTAAACTCTCATCCCCCACCGGGTTACATGAGATTATGGAAGGCTACCGGCATTATTAAATGCTTTCATAATCTTGTCAACTCCACGTATAATGGATATCCCCTCCCGGTGTTGCCAGTTTATTCTCTAAACGAATAAATTATACACTTTGTTTATGGTAGTCACTTTATTTCGGTTGCATGATTAAATCACACAGTAAAAAAAATAACACGAGAAAAATCTCACATTGAAAGAATTTACATGGAGAAAATCTCATATGCAAAAATATCTCAAGAATAACAACACATTTTTCCACAAATTACCCAGTTCGAAACAAAGAAATACACATTTTTATTTTTATTCAAAATTTATTAAGTATAAAATTTGGTTAATTTATAATTTTTATGGCGGTAGATCATTTAATTTAACTATAAAATATCAATATCTGATAAATTATTAATAAATTTTGAATAAAATTGTGTTATTTCCTCGTGTGTTATTTTTGCATGTGGGATTTTTTCCGTGAGATTCTTTCCTGTGTGATTCTTCCCTGACACCCTTTATTTCGTATTTTCAAAACGAGCCTCGTTATTGTCCTTAAGAAATATTGTTATATAGGTCGTAACGTATAACGTAATAATATGTATGGAAATTTTCTAAATTACTCCCGTTTTTATCTTCTTTTATCGCGTCTCCTTTGAAAATTTTGACAGGGGTTATTTTTTTTATATTAATTTGACACACCGATAAACATTGAGGGTAAATACTAAATACACCTCTAGTTATGGATATTTCAGGAAAATTTATCTTATGTAATTTTCAGCTACTATGTCATTCAGTCTTTACGCAATGATTTTTCCAAAATAATCCTAAAAATCTGAAATAGTTATTCCAAAGCCTTTGATATTTTCAAATCTTGACCGGAGAAAACCCATAAGAATATTTCTCAACATGAATAAATCTCAAAAAGACAAAAGCCCTTTAGAAATAATGTGCTCAAGGGACAAAAGCTCAAACCCATTTGGATTGAAATTAAAATTAATTGTATCTATTAGTGTATGATTTATTTTATTGTGTTATAAACTACAATTGATTGGGACTAAAATGGGATAGACAATAAAATAGTCAACATTTTATAAATATAATTCATCTACTGGAATCCAACTAGAAAATTTGGGCTTTTATCCGTTGCGGATAATTCTGAAGGGCTTAATGTCTTTTTTTGGGATTTATTCATGTTGATTAATTATACCAATCCAACTTGTACGATGGCTGAGATCACTCGCAGACGAGTAAACAGCCGTAAAGAATAGAATATTCTAACGAGTCTTTCTCCGGGAACATTTTCAAACACGGTTTTTTAGTACTCAGATTTAATACATTCTGAAAGCAAAGTATTTTCGCATCTCTACTTCGATATATTTCCATTATTTTTCGTCAAGAGTTCATACGTGTCTAAATAAGTTTATCAACGTATCAGTTCACTCCTTTAACTTTGGGGAGACTTGTTTCCCAACGCTTCTTCACATAATATTATATTCTTAGGACCTGACGAGAAATCTCTTAAGTACAAGCAGTGGTACTTTGTGTGTGAAGTATGAAGTTTTTTTCCCATAGAATCGTATCATGTTTCCAAGTGATTTGTTCCCACATTTCATCCTGCTGGGATTAGAAGACAGGGTTGCCAGATGCCTAAGGAATCGTAAAAAACATTTTTTCACATAAAAATTGAATAGGGTACTTGCATTTTTTTTTTATCGTTCAAAAAATATATTAAATCGATAGTTCTACTTACTAGAATTACAAATCAAATTAAATTATGTAATTTTAATTTACCGTTAGTTTATAATAATTAATTGAAAATGTTAATTTGACGAGTTTTTCTATGGTGCTCTGAAACGAGCGGCCATTGTTTAACGTGATTGTGACGTCACGACTCGATGAAATTCATAGAAAGAAATTTGATTGTTAGTGGGTTATGTATGGAGGAATTGGGGAAAGTGACGTCACAATATAGCGGCCAGTCAAAAACCTGTTTTTGCGCTAGAATCGAATATGCGACTTTATTTTATAAATATATCCACAAAGACAGAGAATTAAAATCTCAAATTTTCGGAAAACCTTACTTTATAGTTAATGTACCGAAAACCAAAATAAAAAAAAAAACATGCAAGGACCCTATTACTAATATACCAATTGAAACGTGTTTATGATTTAAAAAAAAACAGTAAGTACTACAATTTACTATAAACTACACTGACCCCGCAAAACAGAACCACCTGCAGACCCGTTACAAATAAGGAGCAGCCTAGTCCAAAGTGTGACAGAGTGTGCATGTCCAGACTCGGCCTCCATAGTCACCTTTAGTGGCATCATCGGCAGGACCAATAACAACGTGACAGCGATTCTTCGGAGTTAACGGGCTTTTGGCATTATTAATGAAAAAATATATGTTTTGTCCCGGCATTGTGGATAAACTACTATTCCTATGAAAAAAGGTTTTGAACATTTTTTGTGGAGTATTTAGTAAGGATTATTTTTGTCATTGACAACTTTCTCCTAGCTCTTACCATATTCGAAAAACTCCATGGGGTAGCTTATTCGGGGGTCCAGGGGGGTGACGCAGGAAGATACGAGTAATATGTGTAAACCTTGATTTAAATCACACTTCGAATAAACATCAGCGATCATATTTAGCGGTGATGAAAAAGCCTGGTATATGAAAGTAAAATATGAAAAACTCTAAAAAAGTGACATGACCAGATTGGTTCTATATGGGTTGATTGCCGATTAATAAAAAAAGAGAAAAAAAATGTGCTTGAAAAGAGAAATCACAGATTTTTTTTTTTTTCAAAAAAAGACAGTATTATGTTTTTTTTTTATGTAACCATTCAGCAACCCTGTTAGATGAATGGATGCTATGTTGGGGTAGATACTAGATAGTGAAATAATATCGCTTGTCGATTGAGGCTGTCTTTACGGCAAAACAAATCGACTAGTACCTATAGAGTTTACTCGTCTTACCGAGCCGATGGGTATCTGCCTACATTTCTTTTGGTATTGATTTCAAAAATTTGCCATATCATTTCGTTAAATCTAGCAAAAAAAAGTTCTGTAGAATCTGTCGTGTATTCATTGTTTGTAGGTATTGTAAATTTGTTCCGTAATGGTGAATGGTTTAGTTTTCTTCTTTTCTCAGTTGTTCTAATTCCAATGCTGGACATAGGCGTCCCCTTTGATTTCCGCAAATTCCTATCCTGGGCATGCTGCATCTACTTGCTTCCTTTTGGTCCATCTATAATGGGGAGCATCTGGCAATGTGTCCTGCCCAACTTCATTTCCATTTCACCAAAGTTGTCGTGAATGGTATGGATCAAATGTTATGGATAGAAAATTTCGGAAAATATAAATATAAAACGAGCAGCTGCCTTAAAATGAAGTTGGGCAGGACACGTTTCCAGAATTCCAGACGCTCAGATTCTAGATGAACTAAAAAGATTCTCGAGTGGCAACCTATAGCAAGCAAAAGGAGCGTAGGAAAACCTCCGGCAAGATGATCTGACGATGTGAGGCGAATCGCAAGAAGCAAGTGGATGCAGCATGCCCAGGATAGGGATCTGTGGAAAGTCAAAGGGGAGGCCTATCTCTAGCATTTGAATTAAAACAGCTGAGAAAGGAGAAGAAGATAATTACCTACAATTTTATAGCTATAGTAGGCTTAAATTTCTTGCAAATACTTGTCCGAGTTCATATAATCACAATTCTATGTTTTTTTCTACCCAACCCCCAATGTTCACAATAGGTATGTCCCTTGTGCGGAAAAAACAGAATTATATATCATTTCGTATGTTGACTTTACTCATATTGTTTCTTATTATAATTGTATTTACCCTATATTTACAAAAGATTCTATCAAAAAATGTACGGAAATGACATTTTTGCCATCAGGAAACATACTTTTATTAACATAGTGAACATCCATTTACAAAATACGTACAAAAAAAAATGAAAAAAGAATATACACAGTTCACCCCTCACTGTTCATTCCACCCCTATGCTCAGATATGCCCTTTTTTAGTCCCCGTTATCAAAAGTTGTTGAGTAAATTGGGTAATGGGTACCTACTACGTGCATTGCTCCCGTTGCTGTGATAGAACCACACGCTATTGGCCCGCATATATTTTTCGTATTCCATGCGGCCCGCTACTAATAAGTTCTGCTAATTACGCACTCCAACCTTAGGTTACTATTTCGTTTCACTCCAAGTATAGAGAAATATGTATATTTTTGAAATTATTATTCTTACTCAACCCTGGTCTCTCCACTGCTAGATAAATGCCTCTTCCAAATTTGCCAGCTTCTTTTCTGTCCCTCGCCTTTCAATAAGATACCTTTGAATTAGATTCTCATCGACATACTTTTTGATTTAAGATGCATTGAAGGAATCCCGGAGGCTTAAGGCCCTCCACATCCCCGGGTAGCTCAGGCGCATTAATAGCGACCTCTTTACCCGCACTTCAAGGCAAATCTATATTAAGGGTTAGCCTTAAGGGAGCCTCCCGGCAAACCCCACCACTAAATTACGTTTCTTCAGTGTCCTTATCCAAGGAGGTTACAATTCATTCTTACAAATATTTAAGATGCAAAATAATAAGTTTAATCTGGCATAAGTCTGTAAAAAAATTTTGGCCCGGCTTCCCTCTTACAGATATCCGTTGTTCGCCACTGCCCGCTACTAAAGTTACGTCGTCGATCAATGTCTTCTATCTTGGTTTTCCTACGCTTATTTTATTTTCCCATGGTCTCTAAAAAAATCAAACTTGCAGGCCCGCTACTACATATTCAATGATTGGGTAATAGTACAATAGTAATAATATTATGCTTCGGCCCTTACGGTACGCGCTTACTGTACGCGCGTATACAAGTGGCCCGCTGTGTTTTAGTTTCGTGTGATATGGTTCAACGAGTGCAGTATTGCATTTGCATTTCCGCAACGAAATGTATAGCGGAGTTGCGGACGGGTGCTAACTTATGTAATTTATACTAGAGGCAGTTACAGTGAAGCTTACAAACAAAACCGTATATATGAAATAGCGTATTTCTCAATAGAAGAAAATATTTATTAAGTCGAATTCTGTGACAAATTATAATAAGACAATATTTTTCCAATCATTTTAGTTCAAAAAATTACAGAATTGGACTATGTGAATTTATCTATTTAAAAAATAAAATAAAACGGCTTTATTGAAATAAAACCAAATTCACCTTTGTACATACGCTTCACAGTAAGCTTGAAAAGCTTGTGTCGTGAAGTGGAGTAGGTCAGCATCGGGAATCGAACCCGCGCCCATTGGATTAACAGTCGAGCTCGTTACCAAACCGTACCTCCTTTTTTTTATTATTTAAAGATTCATAAAAAATGGTACGTATACGTGTATATCGGGGAAGTATCTGGAAAAAGTATACTCGAATTAGGATAATAAGAAACGCCTTTTTGAGGCAACTGTAAAATTTATAATTGAAATAAAAAAAACTTTCAGATTGTCTTTTACCATTGCTTTACCTATTCAGGTACGATTCTTAACACAAGTGTACCAAAAATACAGCTACTTAGTAATTATTTAGAGGCATCTGATTCAATCTCGATAAATAGATTTTGGTTACATGCTACCCTAAATGCTATACAGGGTGAAAATTTCACTGTTGAAAACTTGATAGTAACTACAATAAAAAAAATATCTTCGTGGTATAATAGTTATTGGCGCAAAGAGGTTTTCTATATCCTTTACTATGAAGGAAGGATCCACAATCCTGATCGAAGCCTGACTGATGTGGAGGCTTGAGCTGGACAAAATCTGACTTACACCCTTTCATACGATACCACACATGACCCTTGGATCCCCCCCCAAACGCTTTATATCTTTTTTGTCTTTGGAAAAAGCTGAGAAAATGTGGTTCAGAATCGTATTGTCACCGAGTTTACGTACGTTTGCAAAGTTTCAGCTCCCTAAGTAGTCAGGAAGTGGTTGAAAAAACGATTGCAAGATTTTGTCACAAAACACAAAAAAAATGGACAACAGAGTGAAGTTAAGTAAAATCTTGTAAAAAATGCAACCTTTTTAACCATTTTATGTCTTCGATGTGGCGGAAAGGGTCGCTAGCCTTAAATGAAGCTGGGCTAGGTATGTCACCAGGTGCCAAGATTTCCGATGGACCAAAAACATAATGGAATGGTGACCAAGAACAAGCCGATGAAGCGTCGGCAGACCCCAGGCAAGGCGTCAGACGATATCAGGAAATGTGCCGGTGACAGATGGATTGAGTGTGCCCAAGACAGGAAGCTGTGTAGGACCAAAGGGGAGGTCTATGTCCAACAATGGACCTAAGTGAGTGCATAAGAAGAAGATGTTTTTGATGGTGTATCCAATAACCGAAAGCTCTGTATGACAAAAAGAACTTTGTAAGTTGTTATTTCGTTTAGTTCGCATAACGCCAAAAGCTTGTAGTTTTTACCCATTTCCCTTTCTCGCTTCCTATGTTACATACGAGAATAACTTACTACGAGTATATATCCACTCCACGCTTAATGTTGTTATTTATGTTTCAATTCAGTTCATTCGCTTTGCTTTGGTATGATGCCCGGATTGAAATTTCAAATTACTATGTACTCTCGAGTTTATTTCATTGAAAGCAATAGAATTGGGAATATGTATTCCAAAAACTACCTTCTGTACCCAGCGCAGCGTGAGAAATGACAGAACTATTCGTTTTTTAAAGAATGGCACAATTTAAAGAATGTCAGTCTCGGGATCGAAAGAAGAAGAAGAGGCCACTGTTTTGACAATTTGAACATGCGAAAAATTGCAACGAAAAAAAAATAACATTGCTCAGCTATTCAGAAATATAATATTGTCCTAAGACTTAAAACATGGATTAATGACAATATGTTTTAGTGGTTTGATTGGCAATTTGATATTTGTAAATTTTCGAGAGAAAAAATAATTTGAAAGTTATGTTGGAGATTTACAGAAACTTGATATTATTCCCGTAGTTTGTTACATTTAATGCTGTAATTTGGTTGATAAAATATTTAAGGTAAGACGCAGTGACTATTTGATTTATTTTTTTTATACTCAAAGCCAAAATCGATTTTGTCGAAGACGTTAAATTCTTATTTTGCCCTTACAGTCCCATACTAAAAAGTTGAAGCAAAAGTAGAACGATTTTTTCTAAGAGCATGTCGCCTTTTTGACGATCAAAAGTACCTAACTCTACTCTAGCCTTATTTGATTTATCATCCTATCCTTGGCTAAACGGTATCTTTGAGATGCCGTGGATTTTCATAGGTAGCCATTCCAACTATTAATACCTACATATAAGACTTTGTCTGAAAGCAGCGGGTGCAACAATGTACGAGTATGTTGGCAATATAGAAATTCCATACAATGTCTCAAGTGGAAGATTAATACTTTAAAATGTCGAATGTTCAATATTTTGAACTTCACGTTGTTCAATACTGATAGTGTCTATCGTATTATACCTACATGTTACCGGAAATTTATGAAGTCCGTCATTGTATACAGATCCTGGGAAATGTATGCAACGCCGGGTCAAATTAGGATATGTGTGAAATAATTTGTCATGGGTTCCTTAAGTCACACTTTTCTTATGGAATACTAATGCCCGATCCCACCAACTACCACCTAGGAAGCAGACCCCTAAGGAATTTCCATACAAAACCACAGATAATTTGAGTGATTATTATAACTGTCAAAACCTTTAAGATATAAATCCATACAAAATACAGCATGCAGCTACTTAAGTGAGGGAGATTCTGGGCCGAGATATTTGGCCACCTAACTAAGTAGAGCTGCATGCTGTATTTTGTATGGATTTATATCTTAAAGGTTTTGACAGTTATAATAATCACTCAAATTATCTGTGGTTTTGTATGGAAATTCCTTAGGGGTCTGCTTCCTAGGTGGTAGTTGGTGGGATCGGGCTTATATGTTTTAATAGCTCAAAAACTTGTAATTTTTTTCGGGTAAGCTAGCACATAGATTAAATCGAGAATAAAAACGTAATCAAACCGAAGAACCTATTTATTTTTACTGTCGATTTTAGGCATTCTATACATTTCTTAGGATATGTATACAATTCCTAAATTTCATACATATCCGGAAACACACTTATTCTGTATATTGCCAATGATAGAATCTGGATTTTATTTGACCTCACTAAGTTCTTCAGGATAAGACGATATTTGACATATAAAACGGGAATTGAATTATTGAAGAGTACTTTTATACTATGTACAGGGTGTTTGATAGATGGATACAGATATCTTCAGGAGTGATAGTAGAGGTCATTTAGCATCTTTTGAGCCAAACTTAGCTTAGTCAAAAGTCGCACGGTTCTCGAGATATTCGAGATTTTAACTTTTTTCGAAATACCCCGAATTACTCAAGTTTTAGCCCGATAGCATCGTAAATAAAGGTACCTACTTAGTTCTATCATTCTTTTTTGTTACCTGAATATGTGTTTAGTCTATTTAAATCATAAGTTTCAATCTGAAAAACGATGCTATCGGGCTAGAACTTGAGTAATTCGGGGTATTTCGAAAAAAAGTTAAAATCTCGAATATCTCGAGAACCGTGCGACTTTTGACTAAGCTAAGTTTGGCTCAAAAGATGCTAAATGACCTCTACTATCACTCCTGAAGATATCTGTATCCATCTATCAAACACCCTGTATAGTTATACGTCGATACGGCGTCAGGTCTTGCAAAACATTGCTCTATCTTGATCCTTGTCTCTACATTACACACACTCCTTGCTTCCGTCACACTCCTGCATTTTCTCATACTCACTCTTTACTATCGGACACGATTACTTGGGCGACGGACACTTGGGCGCCGTCACCTGGGCGATGTACACCTGGGCGATGGGACACTCGGGCGAGGCGACATCTGGGCGACCGCAGATATTTTCACTTTTTTGTGAAGTGGCTACGGTCCAAACATACAATAATAGTTAGTGGCGAATAAAAACAGTATTTATCTACTTCAGTTACTAACTAGTTGGCATACAGACAGCATTGTGCACTAGCACTTTTCCTTTCGTAGACACATTGCTACTACTAACAATTGGTCTGAGCGCACCATTCGTCCTAGTATCGGCCAGCTTCCTTCTTTCAATGTCTCCATCACAGCGTCCATCTCTAGTAAACAAGTTCTCCGAATACACATGCTCAATGCTCATTCCCGTGGACACTCATTTGCCCACCTTAATCACACACGAAATGCTCGTATTTTACATTAAGCAGAATATTTAAAAACGCTGCTTTTGAAAGGAATAGTCACATTCTTACGTACATACAAATTCAAAATATATGCAAAAACGTGCATTTAAAAATGCATTGTGAATGAAATTCTGGAGCGACGTTCTTGTTACTATTGTGAAATGTAGTATGTATTAAGAAACATTTTTACGTAGCATGCAAAGAATTTCGTTTATTACATTTTGTTGCATGTTTTGAGGTAGTCAGGTAGTATTATTATACAGAATAGTCAAAGATAACAAAGCTCCAGACTTCTATATCCTTACACACATTTTTTACTTCCGACACATTCATGCAAATCGTTATACACACTCTACGATTCATTTTGCAGTGATGTTCCTATAAGTCACCTTTCTGATCGTAATGATAGTGATTAGTGACGACAATAATCGACAACACATTCGATTAAATCGACATTAAAAATAACGCAAGTATTCGATTGTATTCTAGGCTGCGTTTTTTGTCATTAACAAATCAATGGGCGATCATCGCACGAAGACAGAAAGCACCCGAGTGATTGCTTCAATTGGAATTGTCAAATAGAGATAGAGGTACGAGAATACTGATAAAAGTAAGTTGATAGATATACAATATACATAGACGTAGCGATATCACAGCACTGTTCTTTCGCAGAAAGGAATAGTCATGAGTGAACAGCGTGTGCGGACGACTTCATCATCTACACAAAAATCGAGCGAATCGCTGGTTGAAATTTAACGGACCCAGAACGCACTCCTAGACGATTATAATAATGGACTTCTACAAGTAGGTACACCAGTGCAATACGATTCTCATTGCAGACTCATATCGCCCTCTCTTGTAGGCCAAACTTTTTTTCATTTTCTTAATCAGTTATAATAAATGTTATTTGGTGACTAGTATGTTCAGTTGCTACTTATTACTTTATTACACGTACGACAGTGTCTTCTTTATTAGAATTCTCAGCAGAAACGTTATTGGTGTCAACTTATTGGCCTTTCTACAACATATTAATACCTAGTACTTGCATTGGATTCGGTACTAGATACGACAGTATCTAACTGTTCTTTTTGTTTTTCCTTGTTTATAACAGTAGCATTTAAGTAATAAAAAGCCCAACTATAACGTCATTATTTCCCGCAGCGTTAAGGTTTAAAATCACATAAACAATCGCACGATGAAAAGTAAAAAAATAGCGATTTGTTTTACTTCTTGGGGTTAATTTCGCTTTATCTAACAAAACTTTTAGGGTCATTCCCTAGATTTTAATGCATATTATCAATCCATACGAGTTGCTGTCACTCGGAAAAAATATCAGAGGTGTTATTAATATACAAAATACAAAAAATCTTTTACGGTCATTCCTTAGACAAAGGTTCAATGTATCTACTCTATTTTTTCCAAAGCATATTTAGTAAGGTTGTCGAGATCTAAGATCTTCCGTTTTTTTTTTTATGAAATGTCAATATGCGTACTCCTTATATGGGACTATTTCACGAGGCCATAAGGACGCAGGTTCTGGTTGGGCTAATTGCTTCCTTAGAATGTTATCGTATAACTGCTATTTCGCAAATCTCAAACTGTTTCTCACATTTCTTCTTTAGCTTACATGTAAGTAAGTAAGTACGTTAAGTAGGTACTGTCAGCTGACATAGCTTACAGTATAATCCTGTTAGATGGCTCTACATATTATACTAACAATAATGTAAGTAGGTACGCAGTGTATGCTCACGACCTCGCGTCACATTACGTGTCATATGGTCTCTGTCCCTCTTTAGTCTTCTATATTTCCCTCACTGTCTTATCGTCTTGCCCCCTCTAAATCCTACTGATAATCCTTAAGTGGGATTAGACGGAATTCTTGCAACATCAAGACACTTTGTGTTCGATGCAATTTCATTAATCGTCTTCGCAGAGTCGTCAATATGGATTCACAATACTTCTTCGTTCAATACAAGGTAATTCGCATCCCTCAAACAACTATAATGTATGCAATTTTTTTTTAGATTTCACCGTGTGTACAATTTTTCGACGTTTCGGCGAACTGATTGCCGCCAAGGTCACAGATTTGTGTACAAATCCGTGTCCAAGGCGGGAATAATTTCACCGAAACGTCAAAAGATCTCTTTAGTAGACAAGATTGAACCCGAAAAATTCTACATACATCATGGACCATCGTAAAAAACCTTCCTCAAAAAACCAATTACTTACGAAAGCTGGACTTTTCTTTACTTCGGTCTTGAATTATTCATAATCACCGTAAAATTCGTAGATTAAAACTTTCTCTTGATGATATAGATTTATGGTTCATATTCGAACAATTTCACATTGCACCTATCATTCTAAACTAACTCCATCTCTTGAGAAAAGTTTTATAGCATGGTGTCATTCGTACTGCCTCACCGCAGTGCCTGGTATAAAATTTTCTATTGCCTTAGCCTTATTTCTATTTTCTATAGCCTTATTTATATTGCGTTCAACTAAGCTATAAACTCAATTCAAATTTAATTTTATGTGTGTTTACAATCCATTATTACCTGTAAATGCTTTAGTTTCACGTAGCTAATAACGTTTCCCTATTTCAAAACTTGTTTTCTGAAGCTTTCAAAGCTCCCACGGTTGCATAATTCATACCTATCCGGTATGTTTTTCTGCTTCTACATTTCGCATTCATACATACGTAATATTATTTGCGAATTCAGAATTTATACCTTTAGTTTTACGCTCTCTCTGTTTTTTTTTTCCAATTTATATCTTTGTGCACCGTACGGGTCTTCCGACAGGAGTAATTTGTTAGTATGATAAAATATGATACCAGGTCAGAACATCCACGCAAATATTGTGCAAATTTTATGCTCAGGTTATTTTTCTAAGTGCGCGAATGTTTTTCTTTATTCCGTGCGGACTAAATGAAAATGCTTCTGATTTACAAAGATAGAAGTAAATCCATGGGATGGGATTATTACCTATAGTAAAAAAAAGACGTATAGTGCAGGCACCGGATGCAGTTTCGCATGAACAATATGAGGACCGAATTCCATCAATTGATTATTGGTGGCGATAGATCAAAGATTAAAGGATCGGATGTTACCGATCCATTTTCTGGTCCAATTTTTTTTCAAAAGGTAGTCGATGGGGTACATTCTATGAAGTCATTAGCAAGGAATCGAGGTCGTCTGGATCCTGGATGGATCATGTCGACTAGATCCTCGAAATATGTTTTGACTAAAACGAATAATAAGAGAAAGTGCACGAATAATTGCATGAATTTGACTGATGCGAGGAGTGTGTATGGAGATGGGGTAGTCTGCCATTCTTTCCTATCTGCTAACCGCTCAAAGAATTTTGCGTTAGGGGATGATAGATAGAGGATTGACTGCGGGTTTTTTTCGGACAGAAAAAATGAAAATGCTTCTTATTTGGTGAAGCCTATTGCCGGGAGACTTAATTGATAATCTGGCACTAGAAAAATAAAAAACCTATTGGCCACTGGAATCAGTCATTTATGCTTTTTCTTTGTATAGAAAACTGTTCCATAATAATTTCAGTATGAATGATTAGGGATGTGCCCTGAGCCCTGACCTTTCGCATTCATAACAAATTTAAACTTACC
Source organism: Ceraclea dissimilis (assembly GCA_963576895.1). NCBI lineage: Eukaryota > Metazoa > Arthropoda > Insecta > Trichoptera > Leptoceridae > Ceraclea > Ceraclea dissimilis. The sequence goes on from OY756370.1 coordinate 17,167,591, forward strand.
CGAATTTCTTATTAATGTCAATAATCCTTATTCTTAATCCTGATTCGTAAAATATCGTTCATCACAAACTCTTCAAATAATTCATCTTTCATATTAACAGTAGATACCTTGATATTATTCCCTTTTTACGTAATATAATGATGAATGATAGCCCCAACAAACAACGGTCATTCCGCTTATGAAATGCAACTGTCAAAATGTGAGGTTATCATTAAGCTTTGATGATATATGACTGTTGTTTGTGGTCTACGCCATTTGTATTCTTGTCTATGGCGGAGAGGGAAATGAAGAGAGAATTCCTAATTTGAATAAATTACCCGCCAGATCAATGGCTCCGCGTAACAATGGAGAACAAACTTGAAAAATGTTAATGTCGACCTAATGTTTTGTGTGTTCGTTTTTATTGCGTACTTAGAAACTCATTTCCTACAAAAATATCGCAGAAGTTTCTTATTATAGGGTTATGGTATTAAGTATTATGTAAATTTGAAATGATTAAGGCCAAAATGAATGATGGATTTAGATGTTTACAAGAAATCTAAATAGGCACCTAGCTAAGTTACAAACTTTTGGTAAAACGAAGTTTTTTTAGGGATTCTTCTTTACTTATTTCGGCTCTGCACCCGATTTACGGGTGATGCTGCCGCGAAAGCAAAGATATGTATATGTAAATCAGTCAAACAAAAAAGAAAAAAAAAACTGTCATAACAGCGTTAGTAAATCAATCGGTTGTACATAAAACAAAAAGAAAACATATAAAGGCATCAAAACCAGTGATCTTATAGGAGCATAACAATAAAGAAGTATACACAAAAAAAAAAACTCGTCAGACGGTAGTATTAAATAATTAAAATAAACTCACACTTTACTGCTGTAGAATCGTCACACAATATACTTACCTATAGTTACTTGTTATATATATACTCACCGCTGCATGTCCTACCATCACTATAGGCATGCAGGTGTTCAATAATATTCGGCCACAAACTTACCTATAGGCAACATTACAATACAACAATAAAGACAGTATAACGGAACAAAAGAAATTCTTAGAAATCAAGTAACATAATTTGTAAACAAGAGGGGAGTTCAATATAATACTAACAATATTATCTGCATATTATTATTTTTTTACAACATTAATCAAAATGCATGCGAATTAAAATATGATTTTCACATTTATGATAATTTTATAACAACACCGTAGACAATAAAGTATATATAAAAAGTAGTATATATAAATAATAGTATATATAAAAAAAATAGTCAAAGTATATAGTTAAAAAATCAAACTTTTTTGTCATATTTTATAAGGTGATAAATGATGCATTTATTAATATCAACATTAGATAAAGACAGTAAGTAAGCTATATGAGTAGGAAGTGAAATACCGAGGGTCAAAATACCACTGATGAATTCGTCATTGGGCATAAGTGGACAATTGAAAAATATATGATCGATTGTCTCCTCCTGATATCCACACGCACACAATGGGGAATGCACAACGCCTATTTTAGCCAAGTGCGACGCCACTACGCAATGTCCAATTCTTAACCTACATAGTAAGGAAACTTTCAGTTTCGACAGTTTGAGACGAGTGAACCACGGGGCGGAAGGGACTGAACTCTGAATAGATTTATAATGCGATCCAGTCGAACAATTTCTGTAGCTTTCGTTCCATTCCGTCAATATTGCAGATTTTATCTTTATTTGAATATCTCCCAAAGGTAAAGCAAAACAGGATGGAAGAACTCCACAAGAGCAAGCCTCCTTAGCCAATAAGTCAACCCTCTCATTGCCGTATATACCCACATGGGAAGGGATCCATGTTAGCGAAATCTCTAATTTATTCATAAGAGCCATATGGAAAAAATTCTTGATATCACATATCAAATGGTCATTAGCTGACGACTTGGGAACAGATGTTAGCTTACTGACGATACTTCTCGAGTCAGAGAAGATAATCACAGGGGAGATGGAATTAGTGACAACATATAATAATGCTTCACGAAGTGCCACGCATTCAGCAGTGAATACGGAAGAGTACGGGTGTAGTTGAAATTTTCCTTCTACGTTAATTGATGGAATATAAAAGGCTGCACCAGTTTCGCCGCTCGTCATTTTAGAACCGTCGGTAAAGATATGAACGGATGAAGGCCAACGCTCATTTACTTTTTGTAAAAATAGTTGGTTTACGGATGAAGGTGGACGGTTTAAGACAGAAACTTTATCAATGCCTATTGACATAGAGACTTGTGGATTGTAAATCACAGAAGCGTAAGGGATAAAGAAAATTGGTAGAAGAGGGAAAAGTGAATCTGAGAAATTGTGGGACAGATAGTCCCAGCCAGAAACCAATAGGGGATAAATTTTGGTACGCCAGGAGCGATGTGTTAGGCATATATCCCTCAAAGAAGATAACTGATTAAAGATGGGGTGGGAACTTTGGGAGAATCTCCTTGCAAGAAATTTGGAAGCTAAATATTTCCGTCTCAGAAAAAGGGGCATCTCTACGCACTCTGCCTGAAGCGCATTTATCGGGGATGATCTCATAGCACCGATTATGAGCCTCAAACACTGGTTTTGGATTCTTTCCAGCTTGGTACTTAGATACTTAGGCAATGGTTCCAACAAGAAGCATCCGTAATCAATAACGCTACGAATTAGGGCCGCATATAGTGATCTCATGGTACTGGGATGTGAACCCCACCAGACGTGTGATACAGCCCTCAGGATGTTCAGATTTTTTTCGCATTTAGTTTTGATTGCTTCGACATGTAAGTTCCAAGAGAGTTTTCTATGAATTTTCATCCCCAGAAACAGTACAGAGTCCTTCACTGGGACGCACGCATTTTCCAATCTTACTTCTATATTAGGGATTCTATGTTTGTTCGAAAAGCACATTATTTGACTCTTGGAAGGTGAGAGAGACAACCCATGAGAGCTACACCAATTGCTGATTTGTGTCAGCGATTTCTGTATTATATTAGCGGCTATTGAGCCTGATTTATGGGAACAATAAAGTACAAAATCATCCGCATATTGTAACAAAGTGCATTGGGGGTCTAGACGCGAATGCAAATCCAGGGTGTAGATGTTAAAAAGGAGAGGACTCAGGACAGAGCCCTGTGGGAGACCTTTATAAACACACCTCGATATATCGCCGACGGGCGTCTGTATCAATAGTCGTCTTTCACACATTATATTGAATACCAAGCAGCAGAGCCCATCCGGGATACCCAAAGCTAACATTTTATCGTACAGTAAAGAAAGCAACACATTGTCATATGCACTGCTGATATCCAAGAAAGCAGCTACCATCTCCATCTTTTTAGATCTAGCGAGTTGTGCATCCGTTACCAACATTGCCAGGTTATCCATACAGCTCTTACCCTTTCGGAATCCGAACTGGCACTCGGGCAAAAGACCACCATTTTCCAAGTACCACTCTATTCTGCATTTAATCATGATTTCTAAGATCTTTAAAGAGCAGCAGGATAAAGCAATCGGCCTATAGGAAGACCCGAGAGATATGTCTTTACCAGGTTTATGGATTGGGATTATATATTGAAGTTTCCAAATGTCTGGGACCCCACCAGTTTCCAATATTAGGTTGTATAACTTTAAAAAGATTAGTAGGAATTTTTCTGGAAAGTTACGAAAAAAAGCATACGGAATTTGATCATGGCCTGGAGAGGAGTCGCCTACAGAATTTATTGCAGACGAGAGTTCTTCATATGAAAAGTTAGCAGACAAGAAGCAACCGTCTTGTCGGGGGTGAGAGGGAGATCTTTGTAACTCAGAGACAAAAGGGGCATGAGGAGGGGCCAATTTATCAACGAAGTCTTCAACCCAGGCCACGCATTTGGCATTGTTCAATCTTGGGGAATAAGCCCCCCTAAACTTATGTATAGAATTCCATACCTCGCCACTGGGTGTATCGGGAGAGAGACTTGAACAAAAGTTACTCCAGCCTTGTCTTTTTTTTTTCCTTAGAAGTTTCTTTGTTTGAGCCTGTATTTTACGGACCTCCAAGAAGTTTTCTTGGGACATATTTCTTTTGTATATTCTGAGTGCCTGACGCCTCTTTTTGACCATCGTTTGACATTCATCATCCCACCAGGGAGGAGAGTACCTAAACTGCTTTTTTATGTTTGGCTTGGGAATTGACTTATTCGCCGCTTTAGTAATGATGTCATACAATTTTTCCACAAATAAATTAGTTTCGTGGTACGTTTCGTTTTGCTGGAGAGACATTGAATCATTTTCTATAGCTTGTTCGAATAATCTCCAGTTGGCATGTTTAATTAAGTATCTCTCCCTTCCACTTGCGTCACAGGTGAGCCTTGATTTATTTTTTAAAGAAACAAGAATAGGAAAGTGATCACTTGAGAATGTATCATCCAAGCGAAACCATGTGGCTAGTGGAGCAATGTCTGGGGTACATATTGTCAAATCGACAGCATTTTGATTTTGGTTGGGGCGAGCAATGCGTGTAGGTTGACCGGAGTTAAGAATACACAAATGTTGGTTATCGACCAGTTCAAGGATAGCCCTACCCGAGGAGTTTGTGAGAGCGCAACCCCAACTAGGTGAGTGTGCATTAAAATCTCCTAATATTATAAACGATTTAGACAGTTTGGATATGACATCATTCCAATATCTCAAGTTTGAAACGGTTCTAGGAGTAGAAGCATAAATTGATATGACCGATATACCTAGTATTTCTGCGCCCACAATTTGCATTGTATCGTCTCCCAATAAAGGTATAACGTTGAAAGGGAGGGTATTTTTAATCAAAAGGGCCGCACCACCCCAGCCATCATAACGGTCGTCTCTGATACAGGAATAGCCCGGGAATGATGTAAACGAATTATAGGAGTACCAAGTTTCCGAAATAGCAGCTATGTCAATCTTTTGGGTTCTCAGTAAATAAACAATATCATCTCTATTGCATACCGCAGACCTGGCATTCCATTGAAGAAACGCCAGGTCTACAGCTCCAATCAAGTTTTTATTCGTTCCTGCCATTGATATCGGAAAAGTGTGGTTCAGAGAGAACGCTTAATAGTTGAGCAACGATGGATCGAGGGACATTGTTACCGGATATTAATTGTAATAAAAGAAGGGATATCTTCTCAATCAGGGGTCGAAGGGAATTTTCGTGATCAATTGAAGTATTAGGGCCCCTCTCATTCAGATCAGAAGATTCCCTATTTAAAAACGCAACTCCGTTAGGGGAATAAGAAGCTTGACCATTATGAAACATCAAACAATCTTCATATTCTTTCTTGTCATGGGTAGGACGAGCAACGTGGGAATTGGAATTTCGACGAGGGGAGAAGACAGTTTTTCTGAAAGACGTAGATGGACAAGGAGCTGAAAGGACCTTCTCCGAATATGACACGGAGGATTTTTGTGGATGAGCTAGAAGAGCTTCCCTATACGAGATATTTTTATCTGCCATGGTACGTTTAACGTCTCGTTGTCTCTGAAGTTCCGGGCAAGATAGATCAGAGGCTGCATGAAGCCCCTTACAGTTAACGCATCTCAAGGCTGTGGCCTGACAATCAGCTCCAAAGTGGGCATCACCGCATTTATAGCATCTTGATGGAGAGTTGCATTGCGTCCTGGTATGCCCATAGCGACTACAATTAAAACAAAGGACTGTGGGAAATACATATTGTTCAACGCGAAAGGCATTATGAAACAAATAAACATATTCTGGTAGAGCCTGTCCCTGAATGGTCAGAACAACCGTTTGTGAGGGTTTCCAAACGGAGCCTTCTGGGGAATTTACCTTTCTATTTAAACGCCGTGCCTTTATGATCTTACCGTATTCCTCTGGGATTTCCGCATATTCGAGGATTTCTTCAGGGGAAACATCTAGGGTTACGCCTCTAATAACTCCTTGTTTCACAACCCTGTAAGACGGGATGAATGCTTTCAACGAATTCTGCTCCACAAAATTGCTAGAGATAAAAGAATTCGCCAACTCCGGAGTTCTGAAAGAAATAGAGATTCGGTACTTACCTTCTGGCTTAATGCCACCAGACACTATACCTGAGATTTTATTACTATGAAGTTTTTTGCCAAAATCCAGTGGGTGAATAGCCTTTGAGTCTTGGTATTGCACAATCACAGTAAAAGGTCCAATAGCATTATGTTTGTAAAGGAGAGGAGTGGGAGAGATTGAGGAATTTTGAGGATAGGAAGGTATTTTGCTGGGTTTGTCAGGAGATGTATCCGGAGAGCGAGGGCGTTTCCGAGCATCCGAAGGATCTGGGGGTACCTCCATGATCTCCATCATGGAGGCACCAAAGGAACTATAGCTTTTATTTATATCGATAAAAAAATATTTTTATAATTTATGAAAAGAAAAAAAAATAGTTGATTGATCCACCCCGAAAATTATGTTCTTCAATTTAGAAATACGAAACAGAAAAATAAAGAATTATACATTTATTATTATCACCGAAAAAAAAAACACTCAAAGTGAATTGTAACGTTAGGCACGACCGATCGCTGCAACGCCGTAAACCGAACTCTCTTTTTTAGGGATTGGGTAGATATTTTTTTTTTTCACTATCATTGTAAATGGACTGCATACCCCTAAACACATACTGTATTTCACCTGCCATTTTATTTTGTTTTTGAATAATGACTTTTTGTTTCAAAAATCGATTTTAATTTGATATTTTCAAACACATTTTGAATTTCATTTGTAGTTCCGATGTATTTTGAACTTTATTCTGAAATCAAATATTGCATCAGTGGATTTAGAACAAAAAAATCTTTTTTGATATTTTTCGAGTGTCCTGTATGGTGCTCGTAAAACTCCCATAACTTATTTCGCATCTCTTTCAGCAATGATATTCGCAACCCATTCTGAAAGACATTTAAATGTTGGCGCAGAAAGAATGTTTATATAAACACACATCATTCACTGGTTACCCCATTATTAGGATATACAGATTGTTGATTCTCCTTGACTTTTTAAACCAAAATTTCTCACAATTTCATGCTACATAAGCACCATTTTCCCATGTAATATCAATTTATTTTATCAGGGAAGCATAAACAGCATAAAGTAGTAATGTTTACGCAAATTACCAGGAGCGCAGCAATATTGCGAAGATTTTTTTGGTAGTCACGTGCCTAACAAAGCGATGCTTAGTAAACATCTGTCGTTCGCTTCACCCCCGCATATTATTATATTAAGTAGGTACCTAATCCACGTTATAATATGTTATTGCGTGTCACTTCGCTAACAAAACATGACACCCTTCTGCACTTCTGCTTGCCTGATACTAATTATGTTCTTTTTAGCAGTAAAAACATTTAATGTTAGTCATGTCCCGGGTTTATATTCTGTTCCCAGTTTATTATTGTTCCATGGTTAGCTGGTAGATACTAGTACTCGTTTATGGGGGAGTTTTAACATAATTTTCACTCTTTATTATCTGTGCTTGAACTTTTTTTAAACCTACGTACGTTTCATTATTTGATGTTTGTGTTGTTATATCAGTGTAGGTTTAACTTTATTCAATTTTGACAGATAATAATTATTTTAGGTTAGTTTTTATCTCAACATACTTTTTATTCATTACAAGTAGTTAAGCTATTTTTACTTTCTTACTTATCCTGTCTTTATACTTTGTCTGACTATATGTGTACATGTTAATTAGGGCATTGTTTGAACTCCACTTATTTCCAATATTAAAACTGTTTTCTATGTATACTCAATGTCTGTAGGTTTTATTGTTGTATTGTACCTATTTAATCATACGTAGGCCCGAGTCGGGCACTCGTCAATTTTTACATATCATACATAACATAAACAAATTATTATGCAATACACCTGAACAGATTAAAGAGAAAGAAATCAAATCTATCGACGCTGATTGGAGTGTAAAGAGTTGCAATTGGCGTTTCGTCAGAGGCATACATGGGGATAACAGGGTCAAGTGGTCGGTAGCCTGGTTGGTAACGCGCTCGACTGTTAATCCAGTGGGCGCGGGTTCAATCCCCGACTTACTCCACTTCCCAACCCAAGCTTTTAAGCTTTCTGTGAAGTGTACAAATATGTATTTGGGTTTATTTCGATGAACCCAGATTCATTTTTATTTTAAAAAAAGCAATGCTGAATTGAGTGTATAACATTGGAAAACTCAATGCAGAGAATGTGTCGGGTTAAGCTAGTATTAACATAAAAGCACAACCTATTTCTATAGAATACAATATATAAAGGTGGTATCATTTACTTTTGATACATAGTACTTTGGTATGTATCTAATCTCTCCCTTCAGAATACTCCCGATATAATTTCGCATTAACCCCTTCCGGTCTTGTGTCCGTCGGAGCCGGATTTCCTGCAAGCGTGCGTTCGGCTCCAATGACAGACAACTTACATCAACAACATGCCAACTATATGTATTATAATATTAGTACTTGGTAGTATCACCGACTCACTTATATTGTACTCAACTATTCCACAGTAGTTACCTTTCAACCTATTTTATATTGTAGCTAGTAGCCCTTAGTGTGATCCGCACTAACTGTGTATTAATTGTTCAAGAAATACTCAGTATAAGAAAAAGGAAAGTATTTATTTTTTTATATGTATTGCTCCATACAGATGTCTAGTACTTTGATGTATCTACAGGGTGATTCGTTCCGTATAGGAAGAAATAAAAGTTTAATGAATTCATGTCCAAAAATCAACCGTCCTGGAAATATGGAAATAGAACGAAAATTTCTCATTTAGGTTTTTTGACAATATCTTACAAAGTGCTCCCTAGAATTTTAAGATAACAAACCAAACCAAACACTAAACGATTTAGGCTTTCGGTAAAGATCTAAATTTGCGGCTTGTGCATTAGAATGTAGTGAACACTTTGTTTATAAACATGCTTTATGTGAAAAAAAAGCATTTCTTTAATAAACATAATATTTTTATAAAAAAATAGTTTTTACAATGGAGCTATTAATAACACTATCAAGATCCATCTGCTATAGTCTGTGTTTGATTTTTGACAATAGACCCTCACTCGTGTGCATTGCTGAAACCTGGAGTGCATTGATGGAAGCTGCTCATAAAACAACCCATATTCCAATTTATTTGTTCCTAGCAGTGGCGTAGCGTAAGTTCTAAGCTTGGGGGAGCGCTTTTCAAGAACAGAGGGCTGTTATACCTTTATCAAATAAAATAACTAACTACTTAGTGGGTCTCAAAAACATAGGTACATAATAATGGATAACTATTACGATTATGTAGCATAAAAATAAGAATCCTATCTACTATTTGTAGAGAAGATCGATTCTCCTCTTTTTCATATTTGCAATAATACTTCAATTATCATTCGGGAATTGTCTGTAAAAATTGTTTCTCTATACTGAGCACCGACAGTGCTCCTGAGAAACGACTTTATCCTCTGTGTGGAAGTGGAAAAATACCTTTCACTCTCCACGGACGTCATTGAAATTGTACAAATGATTGTCAATAATCGTACCGTTTTAGAAAAGGATTCAAACAAATTGGTTCTTCTTAATTAACTGTAAATGTAACTAATAATTTAATATTCAAATAATAATTTTATCCGGCGCGGCGAGAAACAATAATTATCTTATCATTATTATCAAACGGTCAAAACAATGCATTATTCAGAGCGAAACTAAAATTGTTATTAATTTTGCATGTCATCTCGTCGACTCATCCTAGAGTAAGAAGAAGGTAAGTAAGAATTATGTCATGCGGGATGCATTGATACGTAGAGTTTGTTAATTAAGGACTTACAATCACTTGTCACTAGCCGTACACCCGCCCGCATACCGCAACCTGGCCCGCCCCCTGTCCCTCCCGCATCACACACAACGCACAGAATGTTCCCGCGGTGCAGCGCACAACGGAGTAGTAACATTTTGTATGGGATGAAAGAAATCCACGGAATACGTATGTTTGTTAAGAAAAGTATGACAATTATCGCGTTTTATCGGAGCGCTAATTGTCAGCGCACCGAATACGAAATGGTGTGCTAGCGTTTGCCTATTTAAAGGAGTCGAACGTTTCCGTTAAGGAATTACTAACATTTCTTGACATTATTGTTGGATTATTTATTTTAATTTTTATTTTATCACGTTGAGCTGAATTATTTGGGGGTGCGCCGTATCCTGCGCACTGTTGGAGTCTACGCCCCTGGTTCCTAGCTATGGTTTACATTGTTGTACCTTCGTAACAGTCAGCGAGTAAAATGTTGCTTCACCCAGTAGGGCTTGTAGGTTATAATAACCGATAGTATCGATTTTCAACGCAAATAACGTTGTCGCGCAATTATTTACACGCTTGATATCAAGTTACCTCACGAAGACCTCACATCGTGCATTGGTGAATTCAGTAATGAGATATTATATTGTATCGAAATTCAGTTACCTACGATATAATCAATGCGTGAAATATTACCAAACAAACGCTAATTTGAATATTTGATATTGTCAACCAAACATAATCAAATCGGTACAACAAACATAACCTATAAATGTATGTGGTAACCGCTTTTTCAGTATTGTCGCAATATGGTTTCTGTTTTGGGTTGACTGTGAGAAATTGCCACTAGGCAATATGCCCGCCCTTTCTGCTTTTTTATGCAATAAAGATTTAAACAAAAAAGAATTTTTGATAGTTATTATTTTGATTAACCCAAACACACCTTTGTACACTTCACAGTAACCTTGAAAAGCTTGTGTCGTGAAGTGGAGTAGGTCAGCATCGGGGATCGAACCCGTACCCAATGGATTAACAGTCGAGCGCGTTATCAACCAGGCTACCGACCACCCTTTTTATTAGATATATTAGAGATTATTTTATTTTGTTTCACTGAAATATACCTAACATAGCACAGGCTGGCTGGAGAGCCCATTGCCTTTTCGCAGGCCGGTGTGCGGTTACGTAATTATAAGCACAAATAAAAACATATTTTTAAACTATAAACTTGATTGATGGCGCAATGTGAATTGTGGATTTTAAAAAAATGTACATAAAACAGGTAATAAAGCGTTGTTCACTAGGGCGAACTTATTGCAGAGCTGCGATTTCTTCCAGTTAACCCAACCCACCCACGACCGAAAAGTCTCTGCAATCCATTGAGCCAATTTTTTAAAATATTTACTAATACAAAACAACTTATTTATCGAATGTTTATCGCATATGCTGGTAAATTCAAATAATAATTCGAAAAACTGAGAAATAACGGTTGAACGTCGTTCTAATAAATTTGAAAATTGTGTTCAAAAGAAATATTGCTTTGGACTTCTAAAAGGGTAATAAAATTGAAATATATTAATGTATTATTTCAGTTAGGAAGTTATATACAGTAATACTAAAAGTGGAAAGTACTTAAATTTAATCGAATTCGTCCAATAAATGACATTTTTTTATTTGAAAAGGGAAAGCGATTAAGGGCCTACATCCCAATTTAACGAAATAAATTAGATAAATTAAATGGGTTCGAATCTTTATCTAGAGTCATGATCTTTGCGGATTTTGATAGGCACAATTACTTCAGGGAACAAAATTTCTGAGAGATATTCCTAAATATTTTTCAACCATTTATCTCACCGTGTGTCAAAGACTTCGATGTTTCTTATTTTTGCTCACAATGATTGAGTATAAAAGTCGTTTTTCTCTCTTCTTCTTCTTATCAGCCCACTCCCGTCCACTCCTGGACGAAGGCCTCCTCCATCTGCTTCCATGCCGCTCTATCTTGGGCTTTCTGAATCCATTTAACACCCACATTCTTGACTAGCTCGTCTTTCAATCGTAGTGGTGGTTTTCCTACGCTCCTGGTAGTCGTTCTATGTTTCTAGGTTAAAACCCTCTTCGACCACTTGTCATCTGGATCTCTAGCCATGTGACCTGCCCACCGCCATTTGAGAGATGCGATACGCTGGGCAATATCTGTTACTCCTGTTCTTTGCCGTATCGTTTCGTTTCTTACTCTATCTCTCAGAGTGATACCCAGCATGGCTCTTTCCATGGATATTTGGATAACCCTTATTTTTTCGGTGCTCTATCGTCTTTCGTTTTTAAAGTAGAGTAAATTCATATCAAAAATAACGGTGGTAATGACTACATTAGTCCTGAAGATGGTTCCAGGGCGAGACCCAAAAACTCGACATCAACAAAAAAATACGGTTTATCCGAGAAATACAAAAAGGATATAAGTAAAAACCTCCGTAACTATCCAAAAAAACATTGTATTTTTCAAAACTGACACTTACAAACACAGTGCTACAAATTAAGGAGATGCACAACGGTTTGACAGTTTAAATTTCGGGATGTGGCACCCTTTATATCGATTTTTAAATTTATTTAATCATCCGAGCGTGTAATAGCGGTAGTAAACACCTACCTTTACGCAAAATTATCAATAGTTATTATCGTTTTACAAGCATTTAAACGTTAGTTAGGTACTGTCACGTTTTCTGGTACTCTTTAATTTGAATTTGGAATACACCCTACATAATGAGAAGAGAGTTTATTTTATTTTGTAATGTGTTATTTTACAAAACGCAATTTTTTTTTTTTTGGTTGGGAGTATTGTTGTCGTGTTTACATGAACGAGGGTCGTCAAGGGTTAAGAGCAGAAATTGTATTCAATTGTTTTTTTTTTCTTTTATCTACATATTCTTTCGCAATATACGAGGGGGTACCCAAAAATAACCGAACTTACGTTGTGGAGGACGGAGTTCTTTTAGTAGCGCCTCCTAACTTTAGGAGTGTATAGAGCCATCATTTCTGAGTCAGTAAGCAAAAAATCGTTGCTAAAGAGGGTTCCATTCGGCTCTTGTGGATTTTTTTAGTGACTATTGTCTCGTGTGTTCGTCGTTTTTTTCGTAGCTCTCGTAAAAACCGCGTTGCAATTAATTTTTTGCTTCGCGCTCTATAAAACTACCACAGAAACTCTCGGAACTACATTGTTAATAGTAGTACAATGGTGTGAAATTCTGAAACTAATTATGTGCGTACTAACTGAAATCAGACAAGTAGTTATCTCAACAGATGTACAGCAAATGATGGACTTTCTATCAGGCTTATGACTGATCGTCGCCTAATTTAAGACTTGGCATATTGACTTTTCAAAAAAATTCAAAAAACGGGAGACATTAGATCTCGACAACCTTACTAGATATGCTTTGGAAAAAAAATAGGGTAGATACATTGAACCTTTATCCAGAAAATAACTGTAAAAGATGTTTATATCATGTATAGTTTATTTAAAAAAATGTGAAAAACACCTCTGATCTTTTTTCCGAAGAATAGAAATTTGTTTGCCGAAAGGGGCAGTTTTTTTTTATTGATGATGTACAATAAAATCTAGGGAATGACCGTAAATGTTTTTTGATTGAAGCAAATCTAACCGCCACTTCTTTCACTGCTACAAATGTTTTCAATCATCATAGCATTATTCATTCTCTTAACATGCCCAAACCATCTCTCAACATATCATATGGCACTGAGTGTATATACCTACAGAGTGTTCCAAAAGTTTTGCCACAAAATTCGATATTCTAATTATTGGTGCGCTAATCAAACTCCTACATTTTTTTTATTCGTGAAATCACCCCAAATTCTAACCTACAAAACTGATGAATCATTGTTTATTTACATGGATCCAAAATAAATTGATCTATTGATCCAGCCCTTATCGTGATTAAGCAATCAAACATGTCATGATGGGGGCGCGGGAATAATTCAAATAATAAATTCAAACAATTTTAAATAAAGAATATTCTTGTATTCCAATTTCGATTTGATGAACTTCTCTACTGACAATTTTGTTAGTTGCACGCACGCACATCTAGATGGCGGTAGTGTAGCTAATGCATAATGATCACGTGATTTACTCAAATGGTCACGTGCCGATTCTATTTTATTTGAAAAAGATCTACATATTACAAGCTGAAATCTGTAAGTCTGATTAGGAATAAAAAAATGAACTTGTAAAATATAAATTTGTTTAGGTGCTTACATACATAGTTTGTATGATAACAGAGAAATGCAGTATTGTAGGTACATTATGCTACAATTATTAAAATAAAAAAGAGATCTGAGCCTGTGAGGACCAACCCAAATACTTTCCCGCACACTTCTCAGTAAGCTTGCGTCGTGAAGAGCACACAAAATACATCATCAGCACCTAGATTCGAATTCAGTACCTCGTGTTGGAAGTCTGCGCTTCAACCAGCTGCGTCAACCATGTACTCTTGTAATGTTTTGAAATTCGAATTTTAAGTTTTTTTCGACAATTTCAACTTTGATTAATTTTTATTTCATTACACATACGAGCACAAAACAGACAACAAGTAAATAGATGTAAATAAGTAAGAAAATGCAAGAAGCATGCGCCGCAGTTAAATTAAAACATATTAGTTTATTCCGGTCGTCTCACACACTCACACTCAATCTCGCTCTTCTAACATTGTACGTTCAGCATCTAGCGTTCTTATTTCTGATCTACCGTGATCTACGCACAAAAACGGAACTGTAGAAATAAGTATATTTATCGTATATAAAGTGGACATAATATTTATATAGAATTATATGGATATCAAATGCTAATAAATAATTCAACTTCCACATACAATATTTATATAGAGATAAATGGCTTCCATTATGATAGCACTAACTCACAAATCTATTGTATTGTTCTGTATTGATGTATCGTGCGTTTCTGAATCTATTGCAATATTCCCACGATATGTGCATCCGTTTCGGAATAGCTTTTTATTTAGAGTATATCTACTTATACTACGATGAGTATTGCACATATGATACCCCACATGAAAAGATCCATTATCGAAATTTTGATGCACGGAATTGAGAAATTCAAAAAATCCCGATTATAATGAGTCTGAACTTCGGGTTCACTGTAAGATATTTCTTTTTCAATAAGCCCGCCTTTTGGCACACTACCACTGTCTTGTTTTTGTAACTATGCATATTTTTCTTTGGCCAATAAATATTTATTTATTTGAGATCACTAGGATCCAGCGTTTCTTCTGGGGTAGGCAGAGAGGCCAGACTACCCACTGCCTTTAAGAGTTACTAAATCGACGTCCAGGAATCGATTGTACACGGAAGAACTCTCAGACTATTGCTGAATTTCACCAACTTATTAGGAAAAACCTATCTTATTTTGTACGGAAAATTTGAGATAGGTACGGCTCCTATATTCGCTAGGCTAAACTGGCTCGGGCACATTCTACGTATGCCCGCTGACAGTATCAACTACAGCTGTCTCCAATATCGCCCTGAAGGCAACAGACGTATGGGCAAGCCTGCAGTGACCATCCAGAGGCTGTACACATCAGAGTTGCGCTAGGCTGGAATAACGTGGGAACAGGCAACAGAGTTGGCCCAGGACAGAAAAGCCTGGATAAACTGAGTGACGACCACATGCTCAAAAAGTTTGCGAAATTCAACATATATATATACACCCACACACACACACACACACACGCGCGCACACGCACACGTTTTCCGTACATTGTTTTCCTTTTCTACCACACATTGTTTCTGTGTCCTTTCATGGACAACTAGATGATCTCTCACGGCTGTACACCTCCTAATAAACATATTGCAGACCTAACTAACTAATCCTCAACCATTGTACCGTAATCAGTCTACAACATTCTTGAATCATTTATATTGCTTGTTCTCCAGTATTTTTGTTATTTTTTCCATACATGTAGCCTTGAACTATATTGTAGTTAGTATTGCCCCAGAACAGGCTTTCGCCTAGTGGGGCAATAAAATCCAATACTTGTTTCTTACTTATATTTTTTACTTTGTTATATATTTTGTGGATATTAAATAAATGAAAAATGAAATGAAATGAAATATTTTGAATAACTATAGACCAGAATCCTGGTTAGGATAGGGGCTATCAAAAATCGAATATCTTCTTCGGTTAAAGAGAAAAACGATTTTAATTACAAAACAACATGGATGCAATATGTTTGCATTAAAAAACTAGGCGCTGCCGCCGGGCAAAAAAGTTTGCAAATACTTTAGCAATATAAAGTCCATAGTGTGAACTAGATAATATAAAGATATTATATGTATGAATGGAGGATGAATACGCCTTCACGAATAGCTTAAGTAATAACAATATTGATCAGAATTCTCGTATAGGTACTGCAGTGCGGAGTGCGGACAACTTGAAAGCGCTCTAGGTCTGTACCCATCTGTGATGATAAGCTAGTTTTAGAACAGCACAGAAGCTCTACAAGTTACAACTTTGCCCAAACTTTATACAGAAAGCTAAACTTAGTAAGGTTGTTATTATTAATTTAAAGTTCATTCTACTTCAACCTGAATGTAAGTTATTTTAACGCGTCTTCCTACAGAGTTAACTAATTATTGGGTTAAGTAATTAAGAACTTATTTTGGTATTTTTTTAGGAGGCACAAACTATATTTTAAACCACGTAGACTTTACAATTAGATCAATGAGAAGTCGCTCAAGAAGCAGTTACATAATATATGAACTAGATTATTGAAAGCGTGCGCTGTAGCACCTACACGGAAGTGAAGATATTGGCGAGTGGTAGGACGGCGTGGAAAGAAAGAACGAAAATGCTTGATACAAACCTCATGTAACCGCATCATCATGAGAACTAGTAATATTGTCGTTTTTTTTATGGATTTTTTTAGCAAAGGATCTGGGTTTGCATACACAAACCCAAATACTTTCCTGCACACCTTGCGCTAGGCTAAAAGCCTGTATCGCAAAGTGTGGAATACATCGCCAACGCCAGGGTTTGAACCTGGCACCTTCCGCTCGGGAGCCTCAACCAACTGCGTCAACTATGTACTCATTGAGTTACAATTTTTTCCAGCTTCAAAAACATTGCTTTTCCAACATATAGACGTGTGGAATCAGATATGCAGCCTGTTTTTGTAGTCATCTATTTGGCACTCGCTCAAAATGCCATAAATCTGAAATCGTCTCTGAATTAGTTTGCAAGTTTTTCTAAACTAGGTTGCTTGTGCTTGTGAAGAAGACATCGCGTTATGAATATTTGATGAGTTTGTCACTCCGATATTATTGTGGACACACTTAACCTCACATAATATATACTATACTGTTCCACTATATTCGTGATTTAGATTCACCATCAATATGCTTCATGCATAATCTAATCAGGCTTTATTTTCATACCGTACCTATCCTTCCATGTTCTCAGATACGTTTTGCTATCATCCATCTTCGTCATCTTGCATCTTGGCTACCGTTGCCGTCATTGTTCCTCATGACTGAGGGATGTTATTCCCACTGCTGCAGTTGACCATGGGTTCCTGTCCATAGCCAGATATGCGGCCTCGTGTAGAGTGGTATTGGTGGCTGCTCTGGCTAAATCGCTCCATCTCATCGGCGATCTGCTTTTTAATCTTTTTCCTCGTATACTCCCTAACATTTAAAGTTCTTCGCGTCTTAATAATATGGTGGCCGAAAAGACGAATTATACGTTGTTG
Organism: Ceraclea dissimilis; assembly: GCA_963576895.1. Taxonomy (NCBI): domain Eukaryota; kingdom Metazoa; phylum Arthropoda; class Insecta; order Trichoptera; family Leptoceridae; genus Ceraclea; species Ceraclea dissimilis. The sequence goes on from OY756370.1 coordinate 17,185,126, forward strand.
GCATATCTGCAGGATAGATCGCACTGGCTCTCTGCAGTCATAGGCAAAAGAATTGCAAAGAATGACAGCCCTATCCTTACACACACTCCTAGCTTCGGTCACATTCATGCAATCTGACATGCACACTCTCCGATTCCTTTTACTCAAAACGCAAAAAACAATATCTAAAAAGTAGGAAAAATTACCCATTAAAAAAATCTACATCTATACACAAGAGTGTCACAAATACACCATTTAGCATTTATGGCCATGCGATTCAAAACTCAGTACGTAGATTTTAGTTACATACATCGCTTCATTACGATTTCCATGCATCAATGTGAGTATTTTGATTTCAAATACTTTCAGAAGTCTTATACCATCCACATGTATAGAGTTTCAGTATTAGAAATTCATATAAGGTCTTAGAAGTAGTGAAATGCTACTGACTACGTACTCTGAATAGTCTGAATAGTGTTAATAAGGAATGCTTGTAGTGAAAAGCTCTTACTAACACGTGTATATGAAGTGCTTCTGATACTTGATCATTAAGTGCAACCAAGTATCGTGTCTTTTGTATGAGCTTTTCCTTTGCAACGACTAGCATTGAGATTTTTGAGAGTGTATACTGTATATGTTACCGGAAATATATGAAATTCGTCATTACAATTCATAGGAAATGTGTAGAAAGCCTAAAATCGACAGGAAATGTGTGAATTTATTTATTTATCGTATGGTCAAAAGAAGTATATCACATCCCTCAAAGGATAAAGTTTGAAAGTTGGGCATTTGGGCAATGTGTGAAATAAATTACATTTATTGTAATTTTTACTATTATACTAAATATATTTTATATATTAATTAATTAATTGTAATACACAACACATTTATTAGAAGTTTTATACATTTTTAAACAGAATTATGTGATTCTAAGTGGGAATCCAGATTACCTGCAAAAATAAATAGAGTCTTCGGTTTGAATATGTTTTTATTCTAAGTTTATTCTATGAGCCAGCTTACGCAAAAAAAAAATTTTTCACACCTCCAATCAATAATTAAATATATAAGGAACTATTAAATTTGGATTACGTTTTTTTTGTCGTTTGATCCGTGAGATTCTTCTTCTATTAACGATTCGCAAAGTCATCATCTGTCTTTTAATAGCACTTAATAACAACGATTTCAAAATTTACGTAAAAAACTCTAAATATCGCGTTATTCCTCTCTACAGCACTAAAATCCGCATTATTTCTATCGAAAGCACTACATTCCAGTCTCTAGATAACATAATAAGTAGAGGGTATAGAAAGGACATTAGAAATGAAGATATTTAGTAACTAACATCTTGTGAGAATGCTATTAGGTACTGGTACTACTACTAACTGTTAACCTCTTTATAGTTTATATTGCAGTGGAGAGAGGATACTGCATTCTATGGACTAAACTAAATAATTCCACATCCTCAGAAGTAGGCAACCTATGGTTTAACAATGTTTTAATAAAGTGGCCGAAATGATATGCTCCATTTTTTTTAGTTTATTTGAATTGTTTCCGATTCCCCCGTTAACGGTAGATGGCAATGGCGTATATAGCTTTGAGGTGGTCGGTAGACTGTTAATCCAGTGGTCGCGGGTTTAATTCCCGACTTACTCCACTTCACGACACAAGCTTTTAACTATACAAAGATGTATTTGGGCTCATTTCGATAAACCCAGATTCATTTTATTTATTAAAAAAAAAAAGTTTGCATTTTGGAGGGGGGCGACCTAGATGTATCCAAAAAGTAACAGCGCCGCACGCGAAATGTTTCGTGAAGGTGAGTGAAAAAGAAAGTGTTTTAGGTCGGTAATAAAATTATTGTGGACGCAAAATGAATTAAAAAGACAAATTTATGTTTAGCGTGTTTTGATGGTCCGGTGTTGTTCCAGTGAAAGAGTTTTTAATAATTGTTAATGCAACATTATACTTCTGTACAAAAATTGATTAAGCGTCTGCTGTAGAACAGACTTCGGTCCAGTGAGGCAGTAAAATTTTACCAGATAGTTGAGCGACTGGTGCCTCATGGCATGTTTTGATTTATTTATATGTATGTATATCAAAATTCATTGTTTTTGCATGTTGTTGTATATATCTGGAAAATAATATATTTTATTCATTCATTTCAAATTTGTTTTTTGCATATTAGGATGCGTTTTGTAACTGAAAATTTTAAGTTGGCAGTCGCTGACCGTTATCCTTTAGCAACCCCTAAAGACCAGCTCTTAATTTTTATTACCACCTCTTCCCTGGGGAATGTTGCTTGCGCAATTTTCCATATGCATCCCCTCATCTTCCCAACTTCCTCCCCAATTCCTCCCCATTGTAATAAATTCGCCTTCTTAGCGGTGAATTCATCGGTTAATTAACTAGCTATTATATTATTTTACTGAGGGTAAAAAGATCGACGATTCAATTAAATTCTACGAAGCTTAATAAAATAAGGACTTTACGTACATTTTTTTACTTTGGGGGTTGTATAAGATGTTCAAAATATCGATTCTTAGAAAACTCTTCATTTCTTAGGGGTGGATTTTTCTTCAGGGTAGAACTTCTGAAATATAATTTTACTTCAATTAACGAGAAAGGGAATTGAATTAAATATCCAAACCGATTGGATATTCAGCAATTCGTATTGCCGACATCGTGACCATTATCTTTCTTGTTTGCACGCAATATCGTTGTTTCGCTTTAAATATTGCCGAAACAATTGCTGTAGGTATATATGTTAATCAATAAATAGGTGGTCGATAGCCTGGTTCGTAACGCGCTCGACTGTTGAGCTCAGTGGGCGCGGGTTCAATCCTCGATGCCGACCTACTCCACTTTACGACACAAGCTTTTCAAGCTTGCTGTGAATTGTACAAAGGTGTATTTGAGTTTATTTCGATAAACCCAAATTCATTTTAATTTTTTAAAAATGCGATTTTTACGAGCTGCCGCAATTGTTACTCGAAAAATTGCTCGTGTAAGCGCAACTTTAGAGTGTAGTGAGTCCTGAAATATGAATATAGTAAGTATATTATTCACACAATACATTTGTTATGCTTCCTTCTAACAACATCCTCTACGAGTCTACGCCGTAGTAGCCCGCTCCCTGTGCTACGAAGCGTCCTCGTCGTAGCTTTGCGTCGGCTATCTTATCCCCTCGTAGTCTTGTATTATGTTCCTTCATAAGTAAATGTCTTGGGGGCTTTTAAGTTTCCTTTTAACCAATGATTCTCAAAGTTAAATTCAACACAAACTATTGTTACATGTAAATATTTGTGTTTGTCCTAAGTTGTTTGCACGAAATCATGGATTTTCAAACACTAAGCAAGTTGATATACATTGTAATGTACATGTTATATGTTTAGACAGCAGAAATCTATGTTTCTTTTAAGTATAAGACCAATTTAAAATTATTCAATTGCAATTGCGCTACTGGATGGGTGAATCATAATAATAAGGATTTTTCCCACAAGTGTGGATGGCGAGAGTCCCCTGAATGCGATTGCGGAGCCGACAGGCAGACCATTCAACACATAGTTACCGGGTGTGCACTCAGAGCGTACAGTGGCAATGCATCAGACTTCCTTACCCTTAGCGACGAAGCAATACAATACATAAGAAATCTAGATTTAAGTCTCTGAAAAGCAGTTCACTCTGCGCTTTTAACATGTTTTTACACTTTGACATAACGAATGTTAAGTGGCGTGATGTTGGCCATACGATAAATAAATAAATAAGGGTGAATGGTGAAAGGATAACGAAGAAAATATACCTGGGAGAAAGAAGTGGTGTAGGAAAGTGCGGCTGTCCAAGAACCACGTGACTTGACCATGTCGACCATTCGCTTAAAGGGGAAGATGTTTTAAGTAAAAGGAATCGTAGAGTGCGTATGACGAATTGCATGAATGTGACGGAGGCAAGAAGTGTATGTAAGGATAGGAAAGTCTGGCGATCACTTTTCTCTGGAACAAAATACAAGCATTCTACCTCCTTCACATGCTGACGAAATGCTGATTCGAGCCATTCGAAAATTTAACTGGAAATTTAAGGAATACAAAAGAAAATATATATTATTGTTCTATGTATTGACTTATTGACGAAATGCTGGTCGGAACCTTTTACACTCCGATCAGCATTGATCTTGGATCATATTTTCTGTTCCATTGATGTATAATTCTGTATATTTATATACTAATGTACAATTGTTTAATGTTTATATATAATCATTTTTCACATGATATGTTCAAATGACGATTCCAGGTGTCCGGATGGGCCTAGGGATGATAAACAACAATAAAAACAGTCAACAATAAAAGCATAATTTCTGGTGCAGACAGCATCTAGTACTTTGTTATTCCTTGACAAATAATAATGCAACTATGAATATACTCTAGACCTGTTATTATATTGGATTCCGCATATTGCCCAAAGGCAGAGTTATTTTAGAGGACAGATTGTATTATGGGGAAACCTCTTTCTACCCCCCTTTCCTTTATATTATCCCCCACCCTACCTGCTGCACATCCTCCGCTGAGATTTTTAATAAAACCTTTTTTTTTATTGAATCTTTTATGTGAAGATATTTCTCTAATCCTTTTTGTAGTGGATGTTTCAAGTTTCCTACACACAATTCCAATATTGTGACAAAACTTTTAACCCCATATCGATATCACTACTAGAGCTGTGTCAATAATTGTCAACAGTTAATCCTCAACAGTTGTTCTTATTTAACACGTCAATACTGTTAATACAAACTAATGTTGTCTGCAAACGTTAATCCACACCAATACCAGAGTGAGTATGTAAATATTCCAACCAAACGGACGAGAACAAAACTAAGCAAATAATATTAATGTCAACAGAAAAATGAACCACTTGATAATGTTATTATTCTAGCGATGACATTGGTCACTAAACAATCGCTACTGTTATTAACCTCGCGATGTTATTGGTCTCCGATCAACAGGCGCTACTGTTGACATCGCGAGTTCATTACAGTAGTGGTTCGGTTTTGGATGCTCGTTTTTCCTGTTGATATCACTATTACTGTGGACGAGCTAATACGCCCGGTCATTAACTGGGAATCTTCCGACATTGATCAGCGAGGAGACGACATGTTAAAGTAAGCAGTTAACGATAGTGTAAACGCCCACCACTAATCACTACAGCCAACTTTATTTCGCTGGCCGTTTTTTTCTAGTAGAATATCGTATTACACCCTTTTTGCTTTCGTAAAATTTCTAACCCTCGCCTCGCGCGATTTGAATCTGATAGTATTGTAGTCGTTGAATATTTAAAAGTTGCTGCGCATTTGGGCCTACGGGAAAGCGTACTCGTATTGTTCGCTAGACCTTTCAAAAGCAAAGGATAAACATTGCATTAGGCTTATGACTGATTGTAGACTGGCTTAATGTGACCACTTTAAACTTGTAAGTAACATTAACCAATTCTAGTCCATCCGTCTTTCGCGGTCGGGATTCGAACACAGAACCTCTAAGTTGAAATAATACTATTTTATCGCTTTTATAATCATGTACGAGAATGTATATTGTATGGCACTGGAGAGACCAGAATCAGAGATTTAGTTCGTGAGAGCTCAGGTATTGAAGTGCCTCAGGAGACAAGTTGTGAATGTCTTCCATTGTGCCGCTGAACCTTAAAGCCATTAAACAATTAGACTCCACAATCATTTACACAAGAGACAGAGAATATATTATTTATATTACGAGTATGTACTACATCTTATTGTTTATTGTTGTTTATCATCCGTAGGCTCATCCGGACACCTGGAATAGTCATTGGAACATATCATGTGAAAAATAATTATATATAAACAATTGCATATTAGTATATAAATATATAGAATTATACATCAATGGAACAGAAAATATGATCCAAGATCAATGCTGATCGGAGTGTAAAAGGTTCCGACCAGCATTTCGTCAATTAGTCAATACAAGTCAATACATAGAACAATAATTAATTAAATATCACAGTACAATGAATATGATGAAATCGAATACTGGTCAGAGTGTAAAAGTTTCCGGCCAGTATTATAGAGGCGTTTCCGTATATTTCCCTACACTTTTCTGAATCAGCATTTTTCAGCACTTTTCTGACATCAGCATTAAAAATTGTCACCACGTTTTGGCAATGTCTTACGATATTTTAAAAATATTAGACACATTCCCACCTGCTGTTCTATAATTTCATCCCCTTGTTAGTCTTATAACGGTTCCTGGAGAAAACCCCATGAGAATATTGCTCACCATGAATAAATCCCAAAAAAGACAAAAGCCCTTAAGAAATTTTCTCAAGAGATAAAAGCCCAAACTTTCTAACCGGATTCCAGTAGATGAATTATTTATAAAATGTTGACTATTTTATTGTCTATTCCATTTTAGATCCGCTTATTTTATTTGTTTAACAAACTGAAAGAAATCGTATGCTAATAAACACAATTAATTCAATTAGATTTGATCTTTTGTCCCTTGAGCAAATTTCTAATGGGCTTGTCTTTTTTGGGATTTATTCGTGTTGAGCAATATTCTTATGGGTTTTGGTCCGGTGACGGTCTTATAACAACCCCTATCCATAATGCGGTATCCACCCAGGAATATTATATATAAAATTCATTTTCATCTGAAAGACCAACCCCGGTATCTTCATTTTGTTCCCAAACGCCTGTGGCTAAAGCAATTAAGTCCTTATTAAACACATTGTTTATCTTTTCAGAATTCTTCAAATGAGTTTTACGTTGTGCCAGAACTTTTATGATTGCATTTTATTAAGAGTATGCATACCGACATTTCAAAAATTTCTAAAAACGGAAGACCTGATATCTCGACAACCGTTACTAAATATGCTTTGGAACAAAATAGGGTAGATGCATTGAACATTTGTCTAGGGAATAACTGTAAAATATTTTTTATATCTTGTACAGATTTCTCAAAAAAAATAATTAAAAACACCTCTGATCTTTTTTTCCGAAAGATGGAAACTCGTTTCCTGAAAGTCGCGGAGTAATTTTTTTGCTTGTACTGATAATATGCATTAAAATCTAGGGAATAACCGTAAAAGCTTTTTGATGGACTCAAAATAACCCCAAAAATGGAAAAAACGCTATTTTTACCATTTTATCGTGCGATTGTTCACGCGATTTTGAACCTTAATGCCGTGGTAAATGACTGTGACGTCATTCTTGGTGCCAGGCCCTTAAAGTAATGTAATATTTATTCATTTATTAGAATATAGTGTTTTGATCATAATAAATCATGTTTACATAAATCTCTTTGATAAATATTAAGATTTTGGAAGATCAAAAGAAAATTAACTTGAAACAAATTAACCGGAAAAGCGCCAATAAGTAAACTGTTTTGATATATTCGTGTTTTCACTACAAACACTCAAAACATTTTACAGAAGTATTTTTCATGTTTTTTTGCAGGAATCTCTACAAGGTATTAAAGCTCGAGACCCAACTATGACTTCACGGTCATTTCCCACGGCATTAAGGTTCAAAATTGTATGAAAATTGCTCCATTCCCGATAATTCTGGTAGAGAATACGAATACGTCACGAAAATATCAAGCAATTACCAGCTACATGCAGCAACTAAGTAGAGCAATTGTTGCGCAATCTTTATATCGGTGACACGAATTGCTGAATATTCAATCGGTTTGGAAATTTTAGTCAATTTTGTTTCTCGTTTGCACTCAACATTGTTGTCTCGCTTAAAATATTGCCGAAAAATCACCTTTATGGCGTCATCCACTCTCTTGATCATGAATGATATTGTGTAGACCTTTCTGATTGATAAAAAAGTCAAAATGAAAAAACATAATAATTAGGTTAGCGGGGGGGGGGGGGGCAATACCCTATTTCCTGCCTACCTTACATAACATATAAAATAGAAGGAGAGGTGTAGCCACATATCATTACGTCATCGCTCAGATCTATCAAGATTCGCTTCGTGTGAATAATTTGGTGAACATTAATATAATACTTCAATAGCGTGTTCATGAATGTGCTCTATGTAGAATAGATGTACGTATAAGTACTATATAAAGGTAGTATAAGTGAAAAGGCTCCCGGAGAAAAACCCGTAAGAATATTGCTCAACATTAATAAATCCCAAAACGGACAAAAGCACATTACAAAGCATTTGACATATTAATTTTAGGTTAGATTGTTGTTTTTTTTTTTTGTGTTCTCTTCTTTTGACTTTTTTATTTATTTTTATATTTAATCATAGATTAACTTCTAATTTCTTACTTATTGACGATATAATATTGACTAAACTTGTACAAACTAATTAGGTCGCTGTTTGAACTACCTATATAAATACTCCATGTCCATTCTATTTCTATGTGTATTCAGTGTCTGTGTTGTTAATTAATATAATAATAATAATTAATGAATAAATAAATAAATAAATATAAACAAGCCCTTCAGAAATGTCGTTGTCTGTTGTCTTTGACGTAATGTAGACAATTTACATCCAGACCTGTATTGAACTAAACTACACCTGTTTTAAATTTTGTTTTGTCACCATGTGTGTATTGATTGTATTATTTTCTGTCCTAACTGTTTATTGATGTATCGCATTTTTTATGATGTTTGTTTAATATGTAAACCTGACGATTCCAAGTGCCTTAAATGGGGCCTACGGATGACTAGAGAACAATAAACAATAAAAATATCCTCAACGGATAAAAGCCCAAACTTTCTAGTTAGATTCCAGTAGATGAACTATTTATAAAATGTTGACTATTTTATTGTCCGTCCCATTTGAGATTCGCTTATTTATTTATTTATTTTCTAATGTATACTATAGTTTCTAACACACTGACAGAAATCGTATGCTAATGGATCCAATGAATTTTATTTTCAAAATCCAATTAGATAACTCTGTAGATTTTCACGATCCTTATTAATCTCTTCTTAATCCATTCTTCTCGGATGTACCGTGTGTAGGTTGTCGATGTTGTCGAGCTTTCGGCCTACTTGCTGAGGCCATCTTCAGGACTAATGTCCAGCATTGTCACTACAACAGTCTTGAAGATGGCCTCAGCAAGTAGGCCGAAAGCTCAACAACATCGACAACCTACACACGGCACACCCGAGAAGAATGGAGAAGAGAAAATCCAATTAGATTTGAGCTTTTGTCCCTTAGGCAATAATGAGCATATTTCTGAAGGGTTTTTGACTTTTTTGGGACTTATTCATGTTGAGCAATATTCTTATGGGTTTTTCTCCGGTCACGAAGTGAAAAGGGGTGTAGTGAAGACAATGATTTATATGACTTTACGATATAATTTAGGGAAATGAGTGACTGCAAGACTGGTGTAGTGACAAGAATGAAAGTAAACAAACTAAGATGGTTTGGGCATGTTGAGAGAATTAATGATGACAGGATGACAAAAAAGATATATCTGAATGAGCGAAGAGGGGTGAGAAAGCGCGGCCGTCCGAGACTGACCTGGTCCGATCATGTCGACCAGATCCTCAAGGATGGACGCGTTTTGAGTAAAAGGAATCGGAGAGCGTGTATGACTAATTGCATGAATGTGACGGAAGCTAGGAGTGTGTGTAGGGATAGGGCTGTCTGGCGCTCTGTCCTCTCTGCCTACCCTGCAAGGGATGTGGCGTGAGGGTATAGATAGATAGAGAGACGATATAATATGTGAAAGCGTAAAATATTTTCATGAAATTGTAAGATTTAGTAGGGTTCTTTTTGTTCTATATTAATATTGTATTATTGAATATTCACATTCCCCGTGTGGATCTCCGGGTCGTAAAATTGATTCCCCACTCTTTTTTTTATATTTTTCCGAGAGTCCTGTAAAATCGACGGGTGTTCGTAAAAGTTTCACATCTTTTCAGCATTTGAGAAAATTCCGCGGGCTTAAAGCCCTCCACATCCCCGGGTAACTCAGGCGCATTAACAGCGACCTCTTTTCTTGTGTTGGTGCAAGAAGAATGCTATGTGTGTCCTTATATGCCTCATCCACATGCTGGCCGAGCTGTCACGTTTGCGGACGGGGTGATTGTCTTGGATTGAATACGTAACCGACGGTTAACGCCTTTTTACTCATTTACACAAAAAACGTGACAGCTCGGCCAGCATGTGGATGAGGCAATACACACACGGAATTCGCAGGCAATTAGACACACTACGATTTCTTTAATCAAAACACATCTGTCCTTGTTGGAAGGCATAGCCGGCCCAAAGTCCCAATCTCTCTATTTTCTCGAGGAACTTAACAGGGTGAAGTAGTGTGATAAAAAATTGAATCTTAAAGGCTTTTGCCGTAAATGTGTGAATAAACGAATTTTAACGTATAATGCTGAAATCCACTATTAAAAGTATTAGGCGAACATGATATTCAAAGAGAAAGTAATACTCTTAATACTAGTTATTCTTCATAAGAACCGTGAAATCCTTTTAAAGCGTGTACTTGAAATACAGCAGTATTAGGCAAAACAATATTACCTTTAAATACAAAATTACCTGATAGAGAATAAATAATACATCCGCTTCGCTATTATACTACCCTGATACTTTATATTACAATATGTATTATTTATAACTCCATATATAAATAAATCAAATTGTACCCTTGCTGGGGTTGTACCTAGGGTTGCCAGATGTCCGGTTTTGGACCGGACAGTCCGGCTTTTCTTACATCTGTCCGATCGGAAAAATCTTAAAAAACCAGACAAAAGGTTGTCCGGTTTTTTCAATCGGACTTCAAGAATTTCAACACGATCAATCCGATAGACTTATCAATTACCTATTTTTCATAAAGTCACTTATAATCCTTGATTATTTCCATCATGTTCCACATGCCCTACATTCCTTGTGAAAACCCAAGTATTTAAATATGTAACATTTTTTCATAAAATAAAATTTGTCTACTTAGTAAACACTGATTTGATTATATTTTTGAAATTTCTTCTTCTTCTTCCTCTTGTATTAGGTCGGGTGACCTGTTTGTGACGGCGGGCTGTCCTGGGATGAGGAGGTCCAGCTGTCCTTCCATCTCGAAATTTCGTAAGGCAAAATATCGCTCTTCAGAACTCTTTATTATTAGCTAAATTTCGTCTGCGACGCAAATTGTGTGTGTAATTTTGCAAGAAAAAAAAATGTAGAGGAGGGGGAGCAAAAATTAAAATTGTCCGGTTTTTTTTGCCAACATATCTGACAGCCCTAGTTATACCTTGTACTTGTTTGTACCTGTACAAAAGCAATAAGTTAAAGGTACAGTTACAGAATTTCCTCCCCCATTGAATTCTGAGTACCTAGTTGTACGAATTCGTATTTGGGAGGTAAAATTTTACGTATATTCTTTTGCAAATATGTTCAGTAGTATGTTGGATTTGAGAATAATTGTATGAACTTGAAAATTTATTACCTACACCTTAAAATAAAAAAAAACTGGGCTTGTTTATAAAAACCCATATTCTTTTCTGTACACTTTAATAAAGTCCAATTTTGTAATAAATTAAGTGCACACTTACTAAAATAAAACCCAATTTTTTATCATTATTTCACAGTAAAAATAATTTAAAACACAATTATTTTAAGTAGTAAGTAAAATAGTATACAGCAAAGGATGGACTTTCCATCAGGCTTACGACTGATCATCGGCTGGTTTAATGTGAGAACTTTACACTTGAGTAACATTCAACAATTCCAAGTGTAAAGCGATCACAATAAACCAGCCGACGATCATTCATAAGCCTGATGAAAAGTCCATCCTTTGTTGTATATCTGTTGAGATAACTACTCGTGCGACATGTAGAAAATCCGATGTTTTTACAAAACGTAATCTGTGATTTTCAATTGTCAATTATTTTAATTCTAAAGGTTACTGAATTGTCCCTTATGTTAGTACATCGTAAAATTTGAACCTACGAATATAAATAAAAAATAGAACATATTTTTAATTATTTACTAATATCCCGTACTCCAGTATTTTGTAAACTGACAACTCTAAAGGTTCGCTTACACAAGGCAATAAATTGCCCCACTCAAGGCAATTTCACGTCACAATGACGGAATTACGCGATGTACTTGATGTTGTCGTGAAGTCTTTGTGACGCGAAATTGCCGGTAATTGAGCAATTTATTGCCTCGTGTAGGCGATCATTAAGCGTCCAAATGATAATATACTATACGTATTACAATAAACAAATAATAATATGTTTTTTTCGTTTGTTACAGGTACGTACATGTTTTTTGGATCAGCAGCTGGAATGCATAATACCAAGTAATTCCGTCAGGAGTCTGATGGTAAAATGATTTGAAGTGTACTCTCCATCCAAGTATATTCAGCAGATCTGACATACGCTGAAGCAATTTCATACCATTTCATCAACGCTCAAATAGAATTGACAGATTGTGATATGCTATTAAGTACGTAAATGCCTGTAAGTATTCAAAAAAATATTTTGGAGTATGTTTGTATGTGAAAGTACGTATTTGATGTTCATGATATAAATACCTCAATATAATTATATCTTAATCTCCTGATCGTCTAATGTAGTAATTCTTTATTCTTCTTTCGTTGCTTCCTTCATTTTCCCTTCCATTCTCCCTCTTCCCATGCTTCCTCCTTCCCTACCATAAATATTGTATAGGTATTAGGACATATTAACTGTATAATGTAATATATTTGTTTTGCGTGTGTGCAAATGTGTTTAATTGTGAACGGATGTTATCGGTCTTGTTGTAGACATCAGACAGGCGAAAGCGTTACCCGGGTTCAAAGTCCTATCAAAGGCGTTTTTATTTGGGAGGTCCTTCCCAAAAACATAGGGAGGAACATAGAGCGCCGAGATTATTGTAATATATTGACACTGAGTTTCAATGCGCTCTAGCGCCTAAGCCGTTCGTCTGTCGAAAAAATCTATACTTTTTTCTTAGGTATGCCACCAAATTTCCTCTGGCTACCGTATTAAATATTCTAAATACTAAATGAAATCAACCTAATACATAATTTGGTGACCCCGAGGTGGTATTTTACAAAGTAACTTTTACTGTGTGTTGTGTTGTTATATTAAAACAATGTCTAATGGTTGTTATGTTACGTACAAAGTATGACAAAGTAAAATTATAACGTAGGAGTACCTATCAACTTACATAAGTGCGGTGGAAATCGGGTTAAAATGTAACGAAGGCCCTGTGGCAACTTTTGCAAGTTGTTCGAATATACTCGTAATATACGGAATTTAAAACACTTAGTGATAGCAGCTCTCTCACCTACAGTCGTTTTTTTTTTGTTCATACTACTACTTTTCATTGAGTAAATTACGAGCCTGTAAATGTTTTGAACGACTATCGATAGATAGATGTCGATTTTTTTAGAAGTGGCGGGTTTAGAAGCGCGAGCATGTTAAATTTGTACATTCTATTTACAACGTTAATTGGTAAATAGAAGGAGGTGGTCGGTAGCGTGGTTAGTAACGCGCTCGACTGTTAATCCAGTGGGCGCGGGTTCGATCCCCGATGCCGACTTACTCCACTTCACGACACAAGCTTACTGTGAAATGTGCAAAGGTGTATTTGGGATTATTTCGACAAACCCAGATTCATTAAAGAAAATTGAAAAAATATAATAATGATAGGGTCTGTTATAAGTCTGGTAATCTGTTCTCTCTACCTACCCCGCAAACTGCGTCATTGTTGACGGGTTACAGCTGGTAATATAATATTATACAGTACAAGGATATGTTGTGTAGAAGGAAGCTTCAGGGAATATAACAGGAAGAAGAAAGTATTAAGTAAGTTGATAATGTTGTATGTTGTACTGTGTTATACGTAACTGTAAGATTATCTTCAAAGCAAGATAAACAGAGCGAGATGACACGTAGGCATGGGCGTCGCCAGACTCGTAACGAGGGGGTAATGAAAAAGTAATGAAAAATGTTTTGTATACAAGTAATAAAACAATAGCGCCGCAGGCTATTTTTTTATGAAACAATCGCATTTTTATGGATTTACGTACTAATTTTAGAAAATTTATGGCATGATGAAAAAATGTGTCGTAATAATGAGATTTTTTGTGAGGTTTTATCATTTAGTGGCAAAAAATATATACCTAATCCAATCTCTAGGGGGAGGGGGAGCAGCTGCCCCTGCTCCCCCTGACGACGCCCATGCTCCCCCTGACGGCGCCCATGCACGTAGGGTGAGCGTCTTACATATAACGTGTTTCGTGTATGTATGTATGTATATGGCTAGTTTGTGCTTTTATTGATATTTTTAATTAGATACACTCGCAATCATACTTATGATTAGTAATACTGAAGGTCCCTCCACCCACCCGAATAACACGGGAGCCAGTAGGGCGCCTTTTTATTCGCTCTTTGAGCCCAAAGTTACTCAGACGTCCCCAGGGTTAGCCAGAAGGGCATCCCCCCAGCAACACCGTCCGGAATGACACCTTCAATATCACTGCTACCCTGCCTCAAGAGGGTGGGGAGTACGCAACGTGGGCGTTCCGGCGCCTACGAGTGGGCTTAAGTGATCATTTTATGTCCAGGTCAACGTTTAACCGTTTTCTTACATCCTGATGTCAAACGTTATTTTTTTGGAAATTTTATGCATATAATATGCTACAGTTTGAGAACGTTTCACAATGGGCTAAATTTTCGAACCTTTCGCCATCTAGTGAGGAGTGGACGCAACTACCTTTGTTTGATGTAAAGTAAGAACCTTGAGAATCTCAAAGTAGAGAATAATTTGAAGAGCAAAGTACACATCATATCATTATTACTGTAGCTGAATATGAAACAATGTTACATTGTTACATGTTACAGTCAAAGTTAGGCACCCAACTATGACGTCACGGTCATTTACCGTGGCGTTAAATTCAAAATCGCATGAAAAAATATTAAAAACAGTGTTTTTTTCAATTTTTGGGGTTGATTTATTTTTAATCAAAAAACTTTTACGATCATTCCCTACTTTCGGGAAACGAGTTGCTATCTTTCTGAAAAATATCTTCGACTTGGCAATAATAGATGACGGGTATGTGTATAAAAATACGACCTCTTCCTACAACTGTGTGAATGGCAACAATACGTAGGTACTTAATGTATGCGGAATTCGACAACACAGCCGTCGCTCCTCGTGGTGTAGTGGATACGATCCCTACTATGCGAGACGTAGGTCTGGGTGAACTGAAATGGCGAATGTTTCTCGAGTGTAAAGTGATCATTTAAGCCAACCGAGGTCGGTCGTAAGCCCGACAATGTTCATCCTTAATTCTTCTACACTTTTGTAGGAATACTGCATCAGTACGTAGATTTTTGTTACATACATCGCATCATTACTATTTCCATCAAGCAATCCACGCATCAACGTAAGTATTTTGCTTTCAAATACTTCTAGAAGTCTTACACCATCCACATCTATAGAGTTTCTGTATTAGAAATTTACTAACTAGGTAGTCTCAATAGTGTTAGGTTGTAGGAATTTTGCATATTCAGTAAGCTTGTCGAGATCTAAAGTCTCCCGTTTTATGATTTTTTTTAAATGTCGATATGCCTACTCTTAAGTTTGCAGATATTAATGATGCAATGCACACTGCGATATGTTAATCTGAATGCCGTCCTCTTCTCAGTCCTCAGTCCTCATGTTACGTGGAAACAATGAAGTCTCTGTTTATATATTCATCTGGCATACTTCAGACTAAACTTCTTCAATAATAATATGACTGAATACTTACAGTGTATAAGAATGTGCTTAATATTTTAACAACACATTATTCAGAGCATATGGTACTTATATTGGCTTGCATTTTAATTCAGACATTTCGCTATGTGACGATTAAAAATAAAAACCTAATAAGTAATAGTAATTGCCCAAACACGCATCAACCTCAAGCGGAAAGTGTTTGAAAGTGCTTACATATGGATTTGAGACCATCACACTAACAAACAAAAGTGCGAACAAGCTGAGAGTCACCCAGAGGGCCAGGGAGCGAACCATGCTGGGGATTAGTCTTAGAGATAGAATAAGGAACGAATTAATCTGAACCAGAACAGGAGTGTTAGACATTATTGAAAGAGTCGCCGCAATAAAATCGCGGTGGGCTGGTCATAAGGCTTGAGCTAGACAAGATCTGGACTTCTTTTCCAACGCCCTTTCATACGATACTACACACGACCCTTGGATTCTTTGAAACCCTTTGATCAGAGGTGTTTTTCACATTTTTTTTATGAGAAATGTATACAAGGCATAAAAAATCTTTTACGGACATTCCCTGGATAAAAGGTTCAATGTATCTACCGATTTTTTTTCCAATGCATGTGTAATAAGGTTGTCGAAATATAAACTCTCCCGTTTTTTTTAATTTTTTTGTATTTTTAATATGCCTACTATATAATAATTGTCAGACAAAATTCAGGAGAACAGACCGCGATGGTAGGGCAAGTTAGCAGAAGACTGCCAGAGTATGTTGGCAACAGGGCACAAACGCTGAATGTTCCCGGTAGGAGATCCAGAGGAAGACCCAAGCGCAGGTGGAGGGAAGTGGTGAGGCAAGACATGAGAGAGAGTGTCGTTGTTCCGGAGGATGCGCAAGATAGAGCAAAGTGGCGGCGAAATACAAGAAAAGCAGACCCCAACACCATGTGGGATTATTAATTGCTAAGGAGAAGAAGAATATAATAATTGACAGACAATGACATTCACGAGAAAGCTGAAATATCTCGTTACCTTACATTACGTTAAATTATGTTAGTATTAATTTATATACAATTGGTGTACATTAACTAAAACAACTTAATTACATATTATTTTATTAGAGACCGGATTATATGCAACACAAACTGGATGAAATATGCATGCAAATATGCATCATAAATGCTCGACATATTCAACAAAAAAAAACAAAAAGTACCAAAATATGCAACATTAATTTAAATAAATACAACAAATTAATGTTAATACAAGACTTCATTGAATCTATGTTTGGTATCGTTTGGAAGTTCTAGGATGTGAAATCATAAAATCTTGTTTTTAAAAGAAAAATTACGATTAGGTACTTATTTCTTTATTGAATAGCTTTATTTACCTACTACATTTTCAAACCGACACCAACATTTCTGTTTTTGAAAACATAAAAATTTTACGAATACAAAATTTCAGATAATAAACCCAAATATGCTAAGATCAGTAGATTTTGGTCGAAATATGCGAAATCCTGAATAAATTGGCAAAATATGCAAATGCATATTTGCATACGCAATTGCATATAATCCGGTCTCTACACATTATAGTATAAATTCCCACGAAACTTTAGAAGCTCTTTGATGTACTCGTAAGTAACACAAAGCATACAAAATTATGTATCTTGTTACATTAACAATTCATTATACGAGTACCTTCTCTATTTAACGCGATGTATAGTATTTCTTTTTGATAATTAAGTTTAACTTAAACCAGCCTAAAGCCCGTATTACGCTGTTCACGTTTTTTTTATTTATTTATTTACAAATAAAACATAGGTACACTTATGTATTTTCAACGGTTACGTAAAAAGGTACCAATACATTTTTTTACGTTGTACTACTCTCTCAATAAGTAAATAAATACTTGAGTGGAGTGTTTGCAAATTAACTAAGCTTTATTGTATATAGAAACATACAAAGGGCGAGCTTATTACCAATGGCAGTTTCTGCCAGTCAACTCATAACAGAAACCACAATGAGACAAAACATCTAACGCCGTGTCCCTTGCGGGGTAGGCAGAAAGGACAGAACGTCACACTGGGCTATCCTGGTCACGTTCATGCTTCGGTTACAGTAGTTTCGCCGAAACATCTTCTTTCTACACCCGAAGAACCCGAAAAAATCAACATATCATGAACCATCGTGAAAACTTCTAACAACAATTAAAAAGAACTATCCATTGTAGCAAAAATTAAACATAAAGCGTGATGAAACTGCATTGCCAAAGCAAATTAATGAGTAAAGCATATGAGACTATTTCATGTATGAATCTCACAGTGTAATTATTATTTGATTAGCACTGAGGGAGTCAGTGAGTGGATGAATAAACATTAGACTATCCTCTAGTCAGTGTGCAAGCTATGTGCATGTGCAATGTGCAAGCAAACTGCAAGATGAATGAATTGTTCAAATAGTATGACAGAATGTGGCAAGTATAGTCTACCACTGCAACTGGTTGTATTATTACTAACAGTGGCGGATCCAGGATTCAATTTTGGGGGGGGGGGGGCTGAAAGTCACCACATCTAAATATGACATTGTGGTACTAAACATGTGAATAGCGCCGCAGGCGACTTTTTTGAGACTGAGTGAAGAGGGTCATGATACCAATACCTGTCGTTTGAATAATTTTCTTAAAATAAGATATGTATCAAAAAATAGTACCGCAGGCGATATTTTTTTTTTTTAATTGTGAAATAATGAACCTGTTCGTCTTTCTATAGCAGGCGTGGACAAAGTTTTTGGATGAAGGGCCATTTGAATTAATAAATGAGCGACGGGCCGCAAGTAAAATACAATTTTAGATTATCCACCAGGGTTAGAATAATGCGCCGCAGGCGAAATCTTTTTAGAAAAATGGATGAAGTGATATGAAACACAGTAGTCTTAACTTGCTGCAGGCGAATTTTTTTTAGAAAAAGGTGAAGTGATAAGATAAATGCAATAGGTTTAATTAGCGCTGAAGGCGAATTTTTTTTACCAAACAGTATAGAGGTTTTATTAATGTGATTCTTCGGAAACTAGTTGCATATAAAGTACTGTCACTCATGGTTTTGGGGGAGGGCTTCAGCCCCCTAGCCCCCCCTATATCCGCTAGTGTACTGGTTGTATTATTACTAACATTCATCATGATGAATTCATACAATTCCTCATAGAACGTTATTTCATAGTGTGGCGAGCTTTCCATAAGTTTAGTGCTAATTAAGTTCTTTTTAATTAACTTCACTTGTATCTGTATGGATTTAAATTTTGAAGTCTGTTTTTAACCAGCTTTGTGATTTATTAGAGCTCTGATATTTTGAACACATAGTTAGTGTATTAATGCTATTTAAGAAATAACCCCTTTAATTTTCATTTTACCAGAGGATTGCGCATGGAAAAGTGAAATCGTCCAATGTTGAACCGTCTAAACGTACAGAAATGAACGTTACTTACTTACTTACTTTACTTACGTTCACTGCGGCGGAATTCGATGGGTGATCCGTTAGTTTCTGTATTTAGTGCAGCATCTCAACCCTGAGAGTAAACTGTAAAAATCTTCTATCGTGTTTTTACACCTTTGTACGAGTATGTATGCATTCTGTTTCCTTTTTTTTATTGTTCTATTTTTATTTTTTCTCACATATGTACGAGTATGTATATATTTTCCTACTGTATATGTATTGAACAATGCTCTAGAATCTGCACTATGTCCATTTTTAATATGTACGAGTATATACTTTGTTCTTCCTCTTCTTTGCCCTCGCCTTTGTCCCATTTACTTGGGGTCGGCCCTCCTAGTCCTCATCCTCCAAGTCCTTCTGTCCGCCGCATCCTCCGCACGAAGCTTCGCCTCTTTTAAGTCTCTCGCGATTGTGGACATCCATGTGGTCAGGGGTCTGCGTATATACGAGTTTTTTTTAATTTATTTATTAAACAAACAGACAGTAATACAAAAAATCTTAAATCTTAAAAAATAGTAACTAGTTAAGTATACCAATAGATGTTTGTTATCAATCTTACTACAATGGCAATTATCCTCTATGTATTAATACCAATGATAGAAAGCGAATTCACACACGAAAGAAAAAGAAAAAGAAAGATAAAGAAAGATAATACAACAATATAGTATCAGTTACATTACACATGCTCAGGAATAGGAAAAGGAAAAAGGAAAAGGAAAGAGGAAAAGGAAAGAGGAAAAGGAAAGAGGAAAAGGAAAGAGGAAAAGGAAAGAGGAAAAGGAAAGAGGAAAAGGAAAGTTTGTAAGAATATTTGCACTTTTCAACCGGCCACTTGCCCACACATACCTCTCAGAACCAGACCTTTGAACTTACCTTGTGTATGTTGATGTATGTCAATTTTATTAAAGAAAGCATTGTAATTACCACAGGCACGTCGGATTTATGAATTTTGTACATAATTGGTGCTGCACTGAGGTAACCTGAATGTTAGGGTTGATCTCGTCCTTCTTGTGGGACAATTGAAACCAATCTCCTCGAGCAGCTTACTGGAGTCAACAACATTATTAAGTAACTTATATAAATAGATCATATCCGACACAGTACGCCGATTCTCAAGGGTTGTCATCTT
Organism: Ceraclea dissimilis; assembly: GCA_963576895.1. Taxonomy (NCBI): domain Eukaryota; kingdom Metazoa; phylum Arthropoda; class Insecta; order Trichoptera; family Leptoceridae; genus Ceraclea; species Ceraclea dissimilis. The sequence continues at coordinate 17,205,448 of OY756370.1, forward strand.
ATGGTGTCGAGCTGAGAGAGAACAGTCATCGTAAGGCAAATATATACTTTGTTTGCTTAAAGAAAAAATAAATAAATAAAATTAATCGGCAGATTTTCTCTTCCCACTATTTGTGGTCCCACGTAACTTTTCGCTCAAATACCAAGTTGATATTGCTAAGTTTGATGTTGCTTACGTAATAATGAAAAAGTACTTATATTCATTTGCCTATACACACATTTTGTATATTTTTACCTTTGCAAAATAATTTAAATTATTCGAGGATGAAATCAAGTAATGCGTACCAGTAAAACAAAGATGGAAATTTTTGGAATTCCCTTTCAGGACAATTAATTACTATTTTCCTGTAAGTTGAAGTTTAAGGAATCCTGTAATAAATTATTTTGTATTTCGCGGTGTGATGTCGCCGAAGTGGGTAGAGCAGACCCTTATTGAATATCTACGTAGGTGTTTATTCCGAAGTATTATATCCAGTGCCCAGTGGCATAACCAGCATTAGAATTATTGTCATTTTAATATTGTCACAAGTGGTTGGTCGACAGACATTGCCTACGGCAACTCGCCATTTGGTATAATGTTTTACAATATCCAATATAGATTTTTTAAAATTTTATTTTATGTATTTAATTTATTTAGAAATTAGTGGTGCATCCCCCTTATTTGTGGGTTTTCTAAATTGCACTTGATTTTGCGACATATCCTTTGAAAATGAATGAGCACCGCAGGCGTATTGTTTTCAATAAAACCTGTTTTTTAAATATTTATTTATTTCAGACACATTCAATACATCATAATCGCCGATAACAATCAAAAACTAGATTCTAGAAGTGTATGCAGTTCACTTCTTCAAATTGTTCAAAATAATAATAAATGTGCCAACGACTTCTTAAAGAAGATGTTTTTTCCTAAAGACTATGAAAATGCAGAGAAAATTTAGGTTGTACAATAAATTACTGGAGAATTTCTTTCAAATTAGTGCCGCAGGCGAAATTTTTCTTACAATATAGTCTTCTTCTTCTTTTGTATTCGAAACAATGGATTACTTTGTCAGGATTTTCGCCCCCCAAAATGCCGCCCGGCCGTTCGCCTAGCTCTTTTTAACAAATAAATAAAAATAAATTAATTAAGTTAAATTTATCAAGTGCCTTAAATGAGGCCTACGCATGATAAGATATTTTTTTGAGAAGTGGAGTATTAGAAGTCGGGGATTGAACCCGCGCCCACTGGATTAACGGTCGAGCGCGTTACCAACCAGGCTACCGACCACCTATATAGAACAATAAACAATTTCACCGTGTGCCACCCTAACCGGATCGCCCCAAACCCCCTCCTTCCCCTTAGTTACGCCACTGCAGTACTGCCTCTAAGGTATTCGAGAAAATATGAGCATTAAAATATACTTAATACAAATTTCAGGAATTTTAATTACAGGTCCCATACCTACATTATTCTATATTTTCATAAGCAGATTGGATATTTTATTCGTAAAATTATACAGATAACACAAATTTGTATTATAATATAAGGAATTAGAAGACATCACAGGTGATAGGGCTCTTGGGGCTTTCCTGAAAATAAATCCACAAGGATTGAACGAAAATACGAAAAAAAAATGTCTTAAACCCGGAGATATTGGCGTAGTCGAACCTGGTACGTCTCGCTTACGACACCAGAATGTATTTGTAATTATATTAAAAAAAGAAAAAACTTAAGAGTTCTTGAATGATTTTATTAATTATGAGTTACGCGTTTCGACCTACGCAATCATAGTCGATGTGTATGTAAATTGTCCAGAACTACATTACGTCAATGGCAACAGAATTTTGTAAAGAAATCAATATAGACAGGGATGTATTGAATAGAAGTGAAAATAAATAAATAAATAAATAAAATATTTAAAAAAATCCAAATGGCGGGTTTATTGCCGTAGGCAATGTCTGCCAACCAACCACTCGTGACATTCATTTGATATGCACAATACATACAAGTGTATGAAAAACATAAATAAAAAAAATAATAATATATAGAATACTCATACATACATAAATAAATAGGTGGATGGGATGAAATACAAGGTATATTAGCATTATAAGATTATCAAATGTCTTCCAGATAACCATATTATGTGCGATAAAAACAAATGATTGCATCAATTCACGTGACAATGAGAAACCATATAGATAACTTTGTCTATATGTGAAATTTTCTATATTATATTTATAATATTGTGTAACTAGCTGAGTTAACCGTGCTTCGCAACGGCCCGGTGTCCCCCTATAGTTTGATCAAGTCGTGACTTAAGATCTGAATTGCTTTTTCAACACCCTTTCATATGATACCGCAAGCATGACCCCACACAAATCTTGGATCCTCTCATCATCATGCCACCTCCCAGCAAAAGCTTTTTTTTCATAAGTGGCGACGTCAAAACCTAAAGCCGATCGGTACGAAAGTTTTTGTGAATTTTCACAGCAATCAATCGTAAAATGCAGGAGTTATGCGAACACTTACAAAAAAACCGACTTATTTTTATATGTGTAGATTATTTAACTTCGAGAAATTGTAATTGAAGTAAACCCACACGTAGTACAATAAAAGCTTGTAATGTAATGGATTTTAATAAACTGCCAGGGAAAAGTAATATAAGTTTAGCAATGAAAATAAAGTGCTGAACTTTGTAATGGGCTGCTGAAAATATCTAAATAATGTTTTCTTTTCAATGTAAACATGTTCAAGTGCGTATCTATATATATAAAGTAAAGTCGGATTTTTGTAAGTGTTCCCATAACTTCTGCATTTTACGATTGATAACTGTGAAAATTCACAAAAACTTTCGTACCAATCTGCTTTAGCTTTTGACGTCGCCATTTTTGAAAAAAAAAAATCTTTCGCTGGGAGGTGCCATGATGATGAGAGGATCCAAGATTTATGTGGGATTTATGTATTGCTGCGATCTATATTATATTTTATATCGATCTAATTTAGAATAACATTTGCGATGATATAGGCTGTGTCCTAACGTCGCCGGTTTTGGAGAAAAGGCTTTGGAGGAATGTGTGCCATGATGATGAGGGGATCCAAGAGTTATGTGTGTGATATCGTATGAAAGGGTGTTGTAAAAGATAGTCAGATCTTACTTCACATTTTGTCCAGTTCAAGCCTATAAAGTATGCCGGGTTGGTTTGTTAAATTTGTCGTTACGAAGCACGGGTAACTCAGCTAGTATAATATAATACTATAATGTTGTATGTACTAGAAAGCTTTGGTACTTTACAAAAAGCTTTTTAAAATCGTGTGTTAAGCTTAGCACAGAAACAAACAATACATAATGGGCCTACATATATTTTTTACAAAATTTTATTTAAGTTTCCCAACCCAACTATGACGTCACAGTCATTTCCCATGGCATTAGGGTTAAAAATCGCATGAACAATCGCATGATGAAATGGTGGATATAGCGTTTTTAATTTTTTGGGGTTAATTTCGCTCCAATCAAAAAACTTTTACGGTTATTCCCTAGAATTTAGTGCGTATTATCAATACGAACCCCCCCTATGCAGTATTTAATTACTCATTTTTACCTATCATTTGAGGTACATTTTCGTTTGCGCCGAGCATGAGTTTTTTTCCCTAACTAAATGATCTTTCACTTTTCTAGAAATTTTTCTTCCAAACACATTCTCTTGATTTTTCAACGTGGGTAATCATTATCCATATTCTGATCTGATTCCCTTAGGGACAATGTGGAGCGAAATTCTTTCAGAATATGTCTGAAATATTGTGAACTGAAATATAGCTGGAAAATCTTGTAAAATTGTCAAGCCAAAGTTGAATGCACTCGTCTATATTTCACAATATTATTATCCCTAATACTACGAGTACAATATTCGTCATCATCCTACTAAAGCTCCAGGCAAAAAGCTCGCTGTAAAGCTTGTTAGTGCACGACATCCCTTGTGTCCCTTCATCTTACTTAGCTGTATCAGTGTTACCGTTTCTAGTATTTTTTTATACTAAGCTAGTATTTTTGAGGCACATAAAAAATCTAGTATTTTCTGGATTTTTTATGTTTTGTAATTACTATTTTCAAAGTTTGTATACAAATCAATAATTTCACTTATCATTTTGTAGGATTTTTTCCAAACCCTCCTCGCTCATAATTTTTTTGTGGTCAATAAAAGCTTCAACATTAATGACTTTTACATTTTTAGCGTTCGTAGACAAACATCCCCCCCCCCCCACTAATATTTATTTTTTGGTCAAGATCAACAGTTTTAGTTCGTTCCTACGGACTCCCTTCCCTCCCGTTGACGAAAAAATAATCTGATATTTTTTAGTAATGTTTTCACATCGATCTAGTATAGGTAATCTAGTATTTTTTCGCTAAAGATGTAGTATTTTTCCCGTTGACGAAAAAATAAGCTGATATTTTTTCAGTAATGTTTTCACATCGATCTAGCATTTTCTAGTATTTTTTTGGCTAAAATTTAGTATTTTTTCTCTCCAAGAAACGCTCACACTGCTTAGCATGCACAACCCGTTACCAGTTGTTAGCATGTCGCCTTAGCAGTCGCCCATTTATTATCACAAATTCTTTCTCTTCAGTCTTTACAATATTATTTTCTTTCCCTTTTTTCTCGCTACAATAACAGAATGTTTGCTGCTTTGAATTTACCGCCAACAATTCATCGCCAATTATTATTTTTATAGTGGTTCGGACACATTGGTATTTGTTTAAATAAATAAATAAATTCAACTTTATTGAATAAAAATAACATATTCAAATGGCGGGTTTATTGCCGTCGGCAATGTCTGCCAACCAACCACTTGTGACATTCGTTAGAAGTAAAAAATACATACATATTTAAGTGTATGAAACAGAAGAAAAAACAACTAAATAAATATTTGTTTAAAAACTAGTGAAAGAAAATATATTAGTCCAAGAGCCCGCTGCTTAATTTATGACGCATCTGTTTTTTGATCGAAATGTGGTATAAATGATAGCTTACCAATAGGGTATTACATCGCACTAGGGTTGCCTATCAAAATCTTGCCGCAACCCCCCCTGCCCCCCCCCCGAAAAGGTCCCTCTTCGCGGTTTTTCGCATTTTATAGGAATATGGTAAGAGATAAGATAAATAAAAATATTTTAAAAAGGGCGAGTACTTACTGTTTTTCTAATCGACCCTCCTGACAATGGAGCGCGTTACCAAGCTGGCTTTCGTTTTTATTTAGATTTTTAAAATGTATACAAAAATTGTCTCTATACAAAAATCTGATACTGTGGCTCTACAAAACATTTATAAACACACTCCAGTGATAGTATTAGTACTTACCTTATTATAAGTGTACCTACGAGTATTATATTTCGTTAAAAAAAATGTTTAAATCGTTTGTATTTCTACCAACGACAGTGACAAGAAAACGCTTCGTGTATCAACAGGCATATGTACAGTAAAATTGATCCAGAGAAATTCTCACGCTGCGCGCTGTCCAAACAGAGTACATGGTTGGCGCAGTTGGTTGAGGCGGCAGTCTCTCAAGTGGGAGGTGCTAGGTTCAAACCCTGGCGCTAGCGATGTATTCCACACTTTGCGATACAGGCTTTTAGCCTAGTGCAAGGTGTGCAGGAAAACATTTGGGTTTGTGTATGCTAGCACAGATCATTAAAACAAATTACAGTAAAGTGATAAGCGGAAAACTGTATTGCGCTAAATAGATTCATGAAATATGTCCTAATCTACTTGTAAAAACGAGAATATTATGTAAATGATGTAAATTATGCTAATAACCACTAGGACAATAATTTCACTACGCGTTATGTTTTATTAGACGTTTTATGCTTTAAAAATTAACAGCTTTTTTAATTTATTTCCACACGCCTTATATATTTTTTATTCTTACGTTATTAGCTGAAATTATTTTTACGCAACACAGCTTTTTGTTTTTTTTTTAATAACGATATAAATTTCGTGAATTTTGACGGGTAAACATTTATTTTCGTAACTTATAATAGTGCCGCCACTCGCGCGCGAGCAAACACAAACTTTTTGTGTCCATGAGTAAAAATTTGTTTTAAATTTCCCTGGCCTCTGAAAAACCTGCTGTTTATAAATTCGAATACAGATAAGAGCAAATTTTACTAAGTTTGACTGGGTTTACTACATAGATTTACTGTTTTTTTTTTACTAAGTATGACTGGAAATTGTACTAAGAAGACGGCCTGTGGATCAGTGGGTAGAATCCTTGCTTCACAGCCTTGGAGTGTAGGTTCTAATCCCACCCAAGGTACGAATTTTTCAGAGTATACTATATTCTGAAAAAGTTTAAGAATACACACACAGGTTTAAGGGCTGAATGGTGAACGTTTCTCGAGAGTAAAGTGATCACCTAAACCAACCGAGGGCTGGTTGTAAGTTCAGGATGCCCATCTTACACGGTGCATTAGTTGAGATACTACATACTCGTAATTGTCATTTATAAATTATTCATTCTGATGATTTCTTACACAAACTGGTTCGATTCCCGGCCGCGGCAGATGGATGGACTGGAATTGGTGTATATTACTTAATTATAAAGTGATCACATTAAGCCAGCCGACGATCAGTCATAAGCCTGATGGAAGGTCCATCCTTTGCTGTGTATATGTTGAGGTAACTACTTCTCATGATCTGAAACTATTCGAAACCAAAGTTTACACTGTGGTAGGTAAAGTTCCTAATTACTTACTTTGTATCGTATGTTTGATTCTAAGTTTGCTCATTAAAGCTCTCATTACGCAGCTTTATTCAATAATCCATCAACACTATCTTCATGTTTAATTATTTCCTCATTAAGTTTATATTTTAACTATTTATTACTTTACTAATTGTCTATTTTAAAGCTCTACGACATAATTATTCATCACAGGAAATGAAGATCATTTTGACTTGTCAAAGAACCCTGTGCCACTACTCCACCTATTTTTTTAATGGATCTGGGCTTGCGTACACAAACCCAAATACTTTCCTGCACACTTGACACTAAGCCTGTATCGCAAAGTGTGGAATACATCGCCACTGCCGGGGTTCGAACCTGGCACTTCCTGCGTGAGAGACTACCGCCTTAACCAACTGCGCCAACCATGTACTATTGGCAGTAGAAGTAGATAATTATTTTTGTTGGGTACAGCCCAATTCCAAACTCTCCCATGCCTATTTGTCTTTGTACTCCTATATTATACCCTCACGCCGCGTCCTTTTCGGGGTAGGAAGAGAGAACAGACCGCCACACTACCCTATAATTTTTAACTTCTTGCTTGCAAAGTTGCGGATATTTTTTTTTTTGTATTGATAGTATGCATTAAAATCTAGGGAACAACGGTAAAAGTTTTTTAATTGAAGCGAAATTAAAATGCCGTGGGAAATGACCGTGATGTAATAATTGGGTCGGTAGCCTTAATGCACACTGTACGAAATCGCTCCGAATTCTAATGCTTTATGAGATCCCTTTGTTCCCATGAAGAACGTTTAGGGACAAGAGTATTTCCCTATTTGCGATCATCATCTTTGATAATTAGACCCATATTAATATAGAATACTAAGTCTGGCTGAAAATTACCCAAGAAAATACTATTGGATTCATTATCCTATAGACTATTTCAGTCACGTACTAATTAACATTGGGCCATTTCAGTTTCAGCCCTCGTTTCAAAAGTCTAGGGCGTATTCATCTTGAAGAATCCATCAACACTCCGCCAACTAATTATCCTAAAAACTTTGTCAAAAATAAAACTTTTCCTATCCAATATGCGCACACTTTACACCGCGTTTCTTGCAGTCAAAAGAGAGAGAATACTGAACAGAATGCTATACTCTTATACTTGTACACTCGTTTCTTACTTCCGTCACATTCTTTTAATTAGTCTTACATTCTCTACGACCTTTTCAACCTAATGAGTTTATTTTAAAGCACTATAAAATACCTCACTCGCCACATATTTTTTATTATGACAAAAATCTTGATATCGTCGGACTTGTCAGAGAACCTTGTGGTACTCCACATTTTTCTTACATATTCTACGTCCTTTTCTACCTATAACGAGTCTATTTTTAAGTACTTATTATTTTAGAGCACTATAAAATACCTCATTTAACACATATTATTTATTCTGACAAAAATCTTAAGATCATTGGACTTGTCCGAGAACCCTGTGGTACTCCAATTTTTTATTTTTACATATTCTACGATCTTTTCAACCTAATGAGTGTATTTTAAAGCACTATAAAATACCTCATTCAGCACATATTATTTATTACGTCAATCTTGAGATCGTCGGACTTGTCAGAGAACCCTGTGGGACTCTACATTTTTTTTACACATTCTACGATCTTTTCAGCTTAATGAGTATATTTTAAGGCACTATAAAATACCTCATCCAGCACGTATTATTTATTATGACAAAAATCTTAAAGTTCTTGGAGACTCGAGAAAAAGCCTTGTGGTACACTCCACTTAGTAACCCTAGTTTTTCGTCCTATTTATCAGCCCATTTCTCTCCACTGCTGGTTATAGCAGACAGGCATAGTGATGTTACATAGAAGGATGTTACAGTATATCCACTCTGGTCGCAGCGACATAATAGATGAAAAAAACAACATAAAACTTATTATAAACGTATAATTATTATAAAGTAAACATGAATCTGTCAATTTTGACATTTGGCCGTATGAAACATTCCTATCTCTGCTTCTAGGTTTTCTGTAGGAAAATAATTATCGTATGCGATATTCAAAATACACTTGTTTACAAAGTGGTAGAAAATGACGTATTTATCGCATACGGCAAATCTCTACTGATTCAAAAATAGGGCCCCTGGACCTTGACCTTCGTTGGAATAGTAAGTATTACACATAGAAAATTTGAGTAATTCAAGGACATTTGAGTTTGTTTATAATTAATATGAACCGTAGCTGAAAGTATAATACCTACACTTATTCATAACATTGTATGAATTTGTTTTGTCTTAAATTTATTACTTGAAGCACGCAATCTTGAAATTTGTGCCGTATTTATAATACAATGTTCTTTTAATGGTAAAACATTTCGAATACCGTACAAGGCCGTTTAGCCAACAAGGAAATGTAGTTGTGTGTGGTTCCTGGCTGTAAAAGTCTCCTCTAGAGGATATTAAGAGTGTTCAGAGTAGTATTGGGAGAAGTTTTGTTGAGGGGAGCCGTTCCGGCATAACTTGAGCCCACTCCTGGAAAAAATAATATCTTTGAAAAACTGGATGACATGGGATCTGAAGCTCCTAAAACATCCAGAGGTGGTTTTACCCTCAGTGAACGAGTGCGTCACGCTTACAACGGATGTAGATATGTGTTTCGTTGTCCTCTGAGCAAATTCTACTGAATCTGAAAGTCCAATTCGAGCACATATTTCCATAGTGCTAATTAATAGTTGTACAACTTTGAATTTTAATAGTTTTTAAACGGTGTAAGTAAAATAATATTCGTGTTGTAGGAGAAAACGACAAGTTAGTGATAATATTCAGTGTGAGGAAGGAATCACACGGGAAAAAATCACACAGGAAAAATCGCACTAGAAGAACTTTTATTTTTGATTCAAACTTTATTATACAAATTGGTTGTCATTTTCTTTTATACAATTTGGTTTATTATATAACTTTATTATTTATTCTTATTTTCTATTCTGCTATTTTTATTTTTTCTCACATATGTATGTATGTATATATTTTCTTACTTTGTATGTTTCTTATTCCATTTCTCTTTTTTCCCCGGGATTAACTGGAAGAAATCGCAGTTCTGGGATAAGTTCGCCCTAGTGAACAATGCTTTATAATCTGTACTATGTCCATTTTTTGTATGTTTAATTTGTTCACTTGAAGAATAAATAAATGAAAATAAAAGTTAAATGTGGGATTTCTTCTTGTGAGATTTTCGCATGTGAGTTTTCTTCCCTGTGAGATTTCTTCCATGTGAGATTTATTCCTGTGTGATTTCATCACATAACCGTAATATTTGTAGTTTAGAAACACGGCTAGTCCTTGTAACAAGCATCCCTAATGAACTAGCCGTGTTCTTTCAACTTTAAACTATTGTTATACTTGAGATGAGGAGCGGGGAGAGGGAAGAGGATAGGAGGAGGACGGGGGTGAAGGTAACAACGCAGCAAAAAATATTAAGGGTGGAATTGGGCACTGATTAATATTTAAAAAGTATTTTTTTATATTTTATGTGACACCCACAAAACATAAATACATTATCTTACTAAAAAAACATCTCATGTCGACTCTCCAATTAAGTAATTAATTTTGTAACTTTTCGAACTAATTAAATAAAATGTGTTTTAATTTTTTTTTCTTTGATTTTGAAGGTAATACTTTGTGGCGACATTATTTATAATTAAAACAATATGAATTTGTTTACACCACTTTTGTGTAAGTGTAAAGTAAAAGTGGTGTAAACAAATTCATATTGTTGTTTTAATTAAATTTATTTTACTATGAAATAATCGAAGAAAATGACGTCTTTTTTTAAGGAGTACACACTTAATTAGGTACAGAATTGGACCCACTATAGTGTTCACTTACCTGACGAGAAATAGTGTATTACCGTAGTATGAAGAGAACAGTAATGGGTGATTAATCGATTCGTTCGATTATATCAATAGGAAAACATCGCAACTATTCGATCGCATTCGATTGATAGCCCAGGAAATTTAGCTTTGTAGCGTAGATAATTGTCGGAAAACTGGAAACTGTTTTAATCCCTTCATTAACATGCAAAGAAGGTTTCTTGAAGTTTGCACCAATTTTCCGCTTGTGCTAAGTACAGGGTGACCCATAAACCAAAAAAATAATGTACTTTTTTCAGTTTTTTAGTAATAACTTTTAAACGATGCTTTCTAGGAAAATGGTGTCTTTTTATAAATTAAAGTACATAATATTCTGCGTCGTTTGAGTATAAATACTCATTTGTACCTCAAAAATTATTGTGATACAGACACTGCCAAATACATATTAATTTTCGGAACAAATTGAAATATTCGTATTTTTCACTTTTGTTGTTGAATAACTCCTCAACTCAGGTATTTGCGGTAATATTTCACTAAAAATATTTAATTGTGGATCAATCTTCTCAAACTTGTGATTAAAAGTTTAGACCTACGGCACACAGTTCAGGATGCACAGGTGTTTAAAGAGAGACGAGTGAAATAAAGAAATTTATTAAATGATAGATTTAGATATGTTAAAGGTAAGCTAATTTAAATTTTACGATTTCATTTCATTAATGTATAGTTTTGTCAAGGAAAATCTGATTTTTAATACTGTTACGCCACTGCCTAATATTTTATATCGAAAAGAGTATTTTTTTTACATTCATTAATTTTATTAAAATATCTCCTAAACGGTTAGTGTTCGGAAAAAAATATTTATTATTATAATTCAAAAATAATTTCTTTGACTTAAATACTAAGTGAGGTAGAATTGATTAAAAATTGTATATAAAAAAATAAGTTCATACATGTCGTCACTTTTTGTTAAATTACTCCTAAACCAAGATGTGCAGTATAAATTATTTAAATTAAATTTAAAGCTAAATAAATTTTCTATAAAATGAGTATAATAAAATTTATTTGTGATTTATAATCAAAAAGTACTAGATGATCAAAGTTGATTTTGTGTAGAGGCACGTTGCTATGCAGGAACATTTTGTATGGGAAGCGTGGAATTATTTTACAAAATATTGATATTGATCATCTAGTACTTTTTTATTATAACTCCCAAATTAATTTTATTAAACTTATTTTATAGAAAATTTATTTCGCTTTAAATTCAATTAAATGGATTTACGCTACACCGCTTGGTATAGAAACAATTTAACAAAAAGTGACGGCATGTATGAACTTATTTTTATATACAATTTTTAATCAATTCTACCTCACTTAGTATTTAATTCAAAGAAATTATTTTTGAAATATAATATAGAGAAATTATTTTAGATAAATTCCGATATAAATATTTTTTTCCGAACACTAACCGTTTAGGAGATATTTTAATAAAACCAATGAATGTAAAAAAATACTCTTTTCGATATAAAATATTAGGCAGTGGCGTAACAGTATTAAAAATCAGATTTTACGTAACAAATCTATACATTAATAAAATGAAATCGTAAAATTTAAATTAGCTTACCTTTAACATATCTAAATCTATCACTTTAATAAATTTCTTTATTTCACTCATCTCTCTTTAAGCACCTGTGCATCCTGAACTGTGTGCCGTAGGTCTAAAATTTAAATCACAAGTTTGAGAAGATTGACCCACAATTAAATATTTTTAGTGAAATATTACCGTAAATACCTGAGTTGGGGAGTTATTCAACAACAAAAGTGAAAAATACGAATATTTCAATTTGTCCCGAAAATTAATATGTACTTGGCAGTGTTTGCATCAGAATAATTTTTGAGGTACAAATGAGTATTTATACTCAAACGACGCAGAATATTATGTACTTTAATTTATAAAAAGACACCATTTTCCTAGAAAGAATCGTTTAGAAGTTATTACTGAAAAACTGAAAAAAAGTACATTATTTTTTCGGTTTATGGGTCACCCTGTACTTAGCACAAGCGGAAAATTGGTGCAAAATTCAAGAAACCTTCTTTGCATGTTAATGAAGGGATTAAAACAGTTTCCAGCTTTCCGACAATTATCTACGCTATACCCCCTTTTTTAATGTAACTTCACCGGTCTATGATTCTTCATTGCATTGATTTGGCCGACACCGGTGGCACCTTTTATTCAACTTACAAGAATAATCGACTTGTATCAACGAATTATACGTTATCCGTGCGATGTTTGTATTTGATTAGGTAATCGATAATTTTATACCAATCGATTGTAAATTATGGACAACTTCGGTCATTGGACTGTAAAATATGACACCATCGCGGGCACACTTTTGAACTATATGTTAAGAAATGTCTGTATTTCTCCTAAATGTTGTACTAATTTGTATTTTTTTCTTTGTTTCAGGTAATGAATTGCACCCCACATTGATCGAAGATGATCTTTCAGAATGACCGTATAAGCTTTTTCGCTGCATTTCGAGAATATGTGAAGTATTTTCGCTAATTTGACTTCTTCCCCAACTAACCTTCACAAAATTTTGACTCGAATGAAGAATCACAAACGATAATTGAATAACGTAAGGATTTTATATATTTTTACGTATAAATAATAACACAGTACATTAGAAGAAAAACCGAACTGAACATTTCGCCGGATGATTTTCGCATTGAATCAAATACTTCCATATATTTGTATTTCTTTCAAGTCAGTGTGTCATTATTGATAATGGTATTGAAACTGAGCAATCATTTTGAAACACGATATATTTTCTTCTGTATCGATTACGCCTTCATTAACCTAGTTTAGATTTTTCAGAATCGAAATACGATGTACCTATTATACTCGTATTTCATTTCATTTCACCTCTGCTACTTTTTACCAGAACAATAAAGTTTGCTCTGTTGATTGGAGCGCCACTCCTGCTTAAATTGAAGACTTTTCTTATATTATGCGCACCTCTATTGAGGCATTTCATACAACTTGGAGTAACCAGCGACATGTGTGCTGGTGGGCATTCCCTGAGATATCGTTAAAATATCTTTTAAGCGATACAATAGAAAAGAGTTAAAACAGAAAATTTTCAATGTACAATGTGGGATATTATCCCAATATCGCGATTTCCATCAACTATCCCATCTAGAATTGAGAACAAAGATATATAGATATTTCTTTTTTCTGTTTTTTCCTATATTTTTGTTCAACTCCTTTTTTTTCTGTTTTGTCCTGGGGTTAACTGGAAGAAATCGCAGTTCTGCGATAAGTTCGCCCTAGTGAACAACGTTTTATAATCTGTACTATGTCCATTTTGTATATTTATATGTGTTTGTTGTTTACTTTAAGTTTAAATAAATAAAAATAAATAAAATATTAAAATATATAAACCTATACCCTCACGCCACGTCCCTTGCAGGGTAGGCAGAGAGGACAGAGAGCCAGACAGCCCTATCTTTAATTCCTTACACACACACTCCTAGCTTCCATCACATTCATGCACTCTGTCATACACGCTCTCCGATTCCTTTTCCTCAAAACGCGTCCATCCTTGAGGATCTGGTCGACATGATCGGACCAGGCTAGTCTCGAGCAGCCGAGTTTCCTCACATCTTTCCAACACAAAAATCCTGCAGAATGTAAAACACCTACGATCCCAATTCACCCCTGCATTTTGTCAAGCAATATATATTTTTTTTCATTTTTCGTGTTTTCTTCATAACTATACCCGCTCACGTTCGCAGCGCCACCGTTTCATAGACTGCTTGTAATAATTCAAGCGAAACTAATAGGACTATTATTGTCCCACCAGGGAAGCACTTAACCAGCAGGTCTAGACTGCGGACTTGGTGTGAGATACGTACGGACAACTAAAAGTTCAAATATCTACATCATTGGTTTTATTTTCTGAAAAATCAGAACTACGATTTAATTATAAAAATGATTGCGGGGCCACCAGAATATTTTATTTTTTATATATGTAGGTATAAAATATACACAAATTTGTTGTTTGTTCACAAAATAAGGCTTCCATCAGAGCGATCGAGATTCACAAATTTCATTATTTATTTACAATACAAATTTTATTCAGACATACTCTAAAAAAAAGGATCTGGGCTTGCATACACAAACCCAAATACTTTCCTGCACACCTTGCACTAGGCTCAAAGCCTGTATCGCAAAATGTGGAATACATCGCCAGTGCCGGGGTTTGAACCTGCTCGTCAGACCGCCGCCTCAACCAACTGCGCCAACCATGTACTCAAATATTGTCATTACTCTTTTTTGAAAACACCATAAAAGCCACCATATTGAAAATACTCGTATGATAAGAGACAAAATAGTACGATATATTCTCTCTGCCTACGCTCAAGAGATGTGGAGAGGGGAGGGGAGGGAGTGGCATATCATTGTACCACGTCGCTAAAAGGAAAGTCGTAGTTCAAAAATTGGGGCGTATAAAACAGTCCGCCATCTTTTATTTACTAAAAAAAAACGATTATCCCGAAATCTCCGGGCCTACCCTCCTTGAAAGGTGGCAGCCCTAATGACGAATATGAACGCGATGGAAAATAAATTAGTGTTTGCTGAAATAGTAGTCTGGTGTTCTGTTCTCTCTGGATAGCCCGCAAGAGATGAGGGAAGCAATATGACGCTGTTGCAAAGGAGCAATCTTGGTTTTAATAGTCATTTCCCTAAACTAAAATTAACTAAAATCTTAAAATTATACGGTCGCTGATTTTAGTATATTTTGATATGTAAATTGTTGTTGCTTTTAAACTCTGGACAACAAAGTTGTTTCAAACGATAAACAACCAGAAACAACAAACCTTTCTATATACACATACATTAATTTAGTGATGGGTAATATCGCCATATTTTACAGTCGAAATAATCGAAAATTTCATTATTTACAATCGATTAAAACAATCGACTTGCAGTATCGTAAGATATTGCTTTTGCAATAAGTCCGACTTTTGGCACACTGCATTGTATTGTTTTTGTTGTCATATATACTGGCCGATTAAGATTTATCTACTTATTATTTTTATTAAACTGTAGACAAAGTACAGTCTATTATTCGAAGTGTAGCGCGCTGATACAAAGAACTCATGGACAACGTAATAAGTTGATAATTATACGTCGACTATTTTGAAGTTTAATAGAAGGTGTCCGTATTGTTATCCAGCATTGTTATAGGTACAATGTTTTGACTGATTTATTGTGCGGTCAGATGCGAGAAACCTTCTCGCCAAATCACTACTCACATTATCACGATCGAACAAGTCGATTATCGCAACCGACTTGTACAAGTCGATTATCGCAACCGACTTGTACAAGTCGATTATCGCAACCGACTTGTACATTTGTACAAGTCGATTATTACAACGTCGGGGTTGTTGCAATAGGATCTACATATGTCACAGAAAATCATGTTTACAGAATAGCGAAAAAAGTGAATATTTTTATATGGCGAAAGATGTGTCTTGCAATTGTATGAAATCTAAATAAAAACATTTTTTTTTTTACATAGTACCTATTGCCATATTACTTCGTCTTAGTAATCGTCTTTCGCGAATACAGTCGAATATTTGCAATATTTTTTTACTATCGATATATTCGAATGTGCTATCGATGAATCGCCCATCACTAATAATCACCTCTTGAAACAAACTAGTCACAGAGGTACAGTAGAAACTGTAAATTCGATACGAAACAAGACGTGCTTCACGCAAACTTCATCTAGTGTCGTGACCTGGATGCTGTAATATTGTTTGACCGGGTGAAACTTTACTGTACCTAGCCGGCTTCCCCCTGATTACTATACACACAACGTATTTTCAAACTACTATATTCTACTGTGATAATAATAGGCTGATAGTAAGTCACCTGGCGATACTTCAGTTTTCATGAATTATGAATTTCGTTATCTGCTATTTTTCGTCACAAATTAGGTGATCAAAATTTCTACTAAATACGCCTTTCTTTAAGGGCCTATATGCCCTATATGCACTGAGCTAAAATCGTTCTATTTTCGCTTCAAACTTTTCAAATTTTGTATGAGAATGTTAGCGCGAAATAAGAATTAAGCGACAATGTGAATTTAACTTTTTTAAAAAGAACCTGGGAACAAAGTAAAAAATCTAAAACAGTCAACTTGTTAAGATTATTACCAGTATTTTGGCTAAATTATACTTCTGTATCTGAAAAACTGATCGAAAAATCCTCAGATCCCCTTAATTTCAGAGGTACTTTCGGAATATTTTTTTATTCGAGGAATTTCCAGATATTGTAATTTCAAAACAGTCAATCTGTAGTCCATACTTTCATCTATCACTGTCTTCAGTTTCAAGACGATTCTCTCAGTATTGGCTGAGAACAATTCAGGGCGCCTAAGCCGGATGACAGCATATAGAACTTTATGGAAGGTTAATTCTATCCTACCTTATTTTTTTACAAAGAGTATTTAGTAAATTTGTCTAGATATTTATTTTGAAAAAAAAAACCCTTTTGCGAGCCCCCTCCACTCCACAAAGAGCGGTAGTCCCATCACTTACTCTTGTTGATTGAAGCGCCTGTATTAATTACATGTCCTGGACTAAAATAGTCCTTACGCCTCCCTATATTATAATGTAATAACCTAAGATCCGAACGCTCAAAACATGACCTATCTGTTTTCTGTACGAAATGTGATTTATTTATCTATTTATTCAGACATAGCACACACAGACAAACATAAACATAGTCATAGACGAGATAGCAAACACAGTTCAATAAAAATTTATCATTACTGCCCTATTTAAGGTGCACGCAATTAGTCAGAGTATTATAGTCAATTTGTATTATATTATTATTCTACATTACATTAATAACTAAGTCAACGAATAAATTAAAATAGTACACATGTCAAATAGTTTTAAATTCATTAGTCATTAAATGAAAGTTTACAAATAGGGTCGTACATCGCAATAAGATTGGTCCCCTTACCCGGTTTTTCGAATATTTTAGAATTACGGTAAGAGATAGATGCAAATAGTTAATGACACTAAAACTCCTTACTAAATTCTGAACAAAAAAAGTTCTATCCATTTTTTTCCTAGAACTAGCAGTAGGTGATTTCCCACAATACCAATAGTCGATGAAAATACCGTGAGCGATGTATGACCCTATATGTGTAAACATTTCGATAAAAAAACGGATAGGTCACATTTTGAGCGGCCGGATCTTGGGCTGTAATATCTACATTGTACCAGGTTCCCAATTATTATTCCCTGAAAACTTTAGCAAACATTGTTATATTTTGATAATGTTATTATTTCCTCCTCTATTTATTAATTAATTCTACCCGAACCTCCGTCACATTTTACATATTGATTTATTTCCTAAACAACCTTCATAATATCCCACATATATATTTTAGTCCGTAAATTTATTTATCCGTATCAAGTACTCCAGAAGTGTCCACAAATTGAAATGTACTGAACGAGCAATTGAGAGACGAATGATAGGTGTATCTCTGAGAGACCGGATAAGAAATGAAGACATAAGACGACGGTCAAGGGTCTCAGACGTTGCGAAAAGAGTAGGGATACTGAAATAGCAGTGGGCGGGTCATGTGGCGAGAGAGACAGAAGGACGGTAGATGCTGAGCTGGAGACCCTACGAAAGTAAACGAAGTGTAGGGAGACCACAAAGGAGATGGGCCGATGATATCATCGAGTCGGTGGGACATGGGTAGAGACAAAGCGCCCAAAACAGAGAATCGTGGAAGACAAAGAAAGAGGCCTATATCCAGCAGTGGAGGAAAAGGGGCTGATAAGAAGAAGAAGAAGAAGATCACGTACTCTCCGTTTCACATTATTTGTCTCACGGGTTTCTGTGGATGCGAGACTTTTCCATAGAATTACTACTAAGAATCAAGTATCCAGTGGACTAGTTATTTGTAACAGAGAGTAAAAGTTATTTTAAAACAGAGTATTGTTCTAATTTCAAACTTGACATCTAATGAAGCAAAAATATCTGCCATAGTGTCAATCATAATACCTACCAAACGTATTTAGGAGTGTTTACTGTTGCTATTTGTAAAAAATGTGGACAAACAAGCAGACATATTAGTTTATTATGTATCAGTATTAAACTTAATCCTTCTTTGTAAATAAATTATGCAAGAATCTGAAATTTACAGTCTTGGCTAAAAGTTCTTAAATGCACCTCCGTAGATTTTTTTATTTTTTATTTATTTATTCAGAGAATACAACAGCTAAATACATAATATGATATTTTATATATATTTACATTTTATAGCGCCAATTATAGTATTCTTCGTTTTATTAACAAAAGTATAAGTAAGTACATTATTTATAAGCAAGAAATAGGAAATAGGGTAGGAATGGATCCAGGAATAGGAAGGAAAATGGAGAAAGGAAGTGACAATAGTTCTTTTCATTTAATCAAACATTGCAGTTGTTCTACTTCAGCGACAAAATATGCCGTCGCGTAGCACGGGTAATTCAGCTAGTACATAATATTCTGTAAAATATTGGGATCCAATGTATGTTTCTAGTGAAAGTTCAAAAGTTCACGGGAGCTTCGGAAGTAATAAATTATAGTCGGACGAAAACTCTGTAAAATTTATATGAAAATAATTTATCTATTTTATTGTTTTTCCAACAGTTCGTTTAAAGCTCTGACCCCAACTAGGGAAATGACGTCACAGTTGTTTCTCGCGGCATTAAGGTTCAAAATCGCATAGATGTTAAAAATAGCGTTTTTTTTTAACTTTTTGAGGTTAATTTCGCTTCATTTTTTGAAAAATCTGTACGAGATATTATCCAGCTCAAGCCTCGGAAGACACCGATCGATCGATCGACACTGATCGACCGAGAGATCGAGAGGATTCAGTCACTGCATACCGCCATGTTTGGTATCTAGCAAAAATGCTTCACGAGTAGAACTCACATCTTACAAATTTTGATTCTGTCAATTCTTGAATTGACTTGCCATTGGAATGAAAGAATCCAATCCAAAGACCGCGATAAACAGTTCTAGGATGTGAAGTCATAAAATCTTGTTTCTAAAAAAAAATTACACACATGTAGCATGTGGCCGTCACCCAGTTTTTCCAGGCCTTTCTGTCCTGACCCAACTCCGCTACCTGTTCCCATGTCATTCAAGCCTGGCGCAGCTCTGTTGTGTACGCTCTCTGGATGGTCATTGCAAGCCTGTCCTGACGTACAATTGGGTAAATTACCATTACTTATTTTTATTCAAAATAGTCTGTATTCGTAAATTTATTCGTATGAAACTCTTTCTTATTTCGACTTATGACTCTTTCGTTACGATATTACTCCGTACTATTATATTATCCTCTTCTTTCATTCTTGGGCAGGGTGATTTGTTTGATATTCCGTGTATGTAATATGTATAAATAATTGGGTTAGGTTAGGCTTACAGAGTGTTTCACGGAGATATGAAAGGGTAGGAACAAATCTGATATATAATCTGGCGCGTGGATCACATATAACTAGAGACTAGAAAATTTCGTGATCGCGATAAAACGAATTTATTCGCGAATTTCGTGTTTTTACACATATACCGCGAATTTCAACAATCCTTTGTAGGAATAAAGAGTGTGGGTTTGAAAGTAAGAAGAACCACACTTAAAAAATCTTTCTAAGGGTGTTTTTTAGTTTTTCTCAAATATTTTTGTTTTAGAAATTTTTGTATAAAATATTGTTCACGATCAAAAAAATTTCATATTCTTGTATTAAAAGAAGCAAAAATTGACCACATCAATGATATAAATTTATGAAGAATAACACCACTTTTTGCCAAAAGTTTGAAAAATCACATCACTTTTTGCAAAAATTAACACCACATTTCACGAAAAATAAAACCACGAAATTTTTTCAGTCCCTCCATATAACAGAGGTAATCCCTAGGATGGAATGAGCTGTCGACTCTAGAGGACAATATGATATCCTAAATTATTACAGGGACATTGTATAGACCCAAACTAGAAATAATTCTGATCATTTATATAATGCTGTCAAGGTCTATAGATTAATCATTTTTCTTTAAGGTCCTATATGCTGTCATCTGGCTTCGGCGCTCTGAATTGTTCTCAGCCAATACTGAGAGAATCATCTTGAATGTGAACACTGTGATAGATGAAAGATCGGCTGTTTTAGAATTACAATATTTGGAAATTCATTGAATAAAAAAATATTCCGAAAGTACCCCTGGAATTTACGGGATCTGAAGATTTTCCATTAAGTTTTTTAGATATAAAAGTATAATTTAACCAAAATACTGGTTATTATAATCTTAACAAATTGACCGTTTTAGATTTTTAAATTTCTTCCCAGGTATCTTTTAACAAGGTATAATTCACTTTGTCGCTTACGTTATTCTTATTTCGCGCTAACATTCTCATACAAAATATGAAAAAGTTGAAGCGAAATTAGAACGATTTTTGCTCACTCAACTCTTACTTAAGACTTGTATGGAATAATTTTAGATTTGATATAAAAAATATCTTAAAAAGTCTATTTACTTATCTATAAAGAATATTTTAAACTTACGATGGAGAATGTTCAGAATGGGTTAGGGAAAGGAGGAATGGGAGATTATATTATTGTGGATGGGAGAGCAGAAATATACAAAAGGTGAGAATCCCCGGAATATCAATGATGTCCGGAATTTCCTTTACGTAGTTTCACACACATTTCACGCCCACGTGGCTGACCTTTCCCCACCAAATTGACCAATATTATTTACATTCTTTTGAGGTATATTATTAAGTCAAACTTCTTTACCTTTTTTATAAGGTTTTTGCATATAAACTAATCTGGACGTTTTACCCCAATATGTATACTTTCGAAAAGAAATCCAGATCGTAAGTCAGATGTTATCCAGCTCAAGCTCCAGGAGACACCGAGCGATCGAGAGGATTCAGTCACCCCATACCACATCTCTAGGTGACTGCATCGTTTGGTATCTTATGAAAGTGCTTCACGAATAGAACTCATATCTTTTTACAAATTTTGATTCCGTCTATTCTTGGTGAGAGGCGCCATTGGAATGAAGGAATCCAAGAACCTCGGAATGGCGTGTTTGTTATCGTCTGGAAGTCCGCGAAAAACAGTACTAGGATGTGAAGTCATAAAATCTTGTTTTTTATTTTTTTACGATTGCGTATTTCCAATTGTGTCACTTTGAAATCTTTTAATATTTCAGCAGTACGATAGGGCGAAGGACATCCAGGCTATTTAGACGAATTCTCTTTCGTCCTTTTATTTTATTCTGTGTTCAACTGCCTGTAGGTAATATATTCTTCGCGTTCTTTCACGTGGAAAAAAAAATACTCCATTATTATTATTCCTAAGTATTCCAATGATAGCAATATGGTTTACTTGAATCGTTTCTTCCAGTTATTCTTTCAGGTTTTTTTAGTTCATTGTTTTTACTTTCATATTATTATCGAAACAATAAATTCTGAATTGTTTTTTTTTCTCGTTTCTTCTGACTAATTTAACTCAATTCTTATACGACGTATAATGTTTTACTTGAATCCGGGTACTTTGCCTGAAAATAGACATTGTTTTTAAAAGGTTATTTACATTTTTATAAGTAGGTGAATTTAAATAATGTTAAAAGGTTTCTAAAAACTAGTATATTTTTTTAAATGGAAGAGCTGGGCTTGGAAATATAAATGTAGTATTACATATTCTGTTCGACTTCCAACATACTCCCCATACATTTTGTATGGAGATTCATCAAAATTTATTTTCGTGAACTATCATCCTTTTGTGCTTTGGAATATTTTTTAGGTATGATGCCGCAGTTTCGACAATTTTTCTGGTTTCGACGATGGTCCATTATGATGGATTAGATTCCCGGAGAAAAACCCTTATGTTGCTCAACATGAATAAATCCCTAAAAAGTCAAAAGCCTCTAATTTAAGCAAATTTCCATACATATTTACTATAAGTACAGTTGCATAGTGAAACACACATTTCCTTTCAATTTACTGTTTCCGAATTTGTACGGAAATTTGCTTAAATTAGAGGTGGTCTATTTAAGTTTATGTATCATAGATTTACGAAACTAATGTTTTTTACAATGTTTTGTATATCATTTGAAAGAGCATAAATCAAAGAAGTTTTTTCCAGATTTCTGAATCTTTGAACATTTTTTTCCTTATCTAAAATCCTCTCCAAAGTCGTAACTCGTTTTTGAAATATCTCTTTCTCGAAACTTTAATCCGATATTTTTTAACATGCTTGTTTTTCAGATTGAAACTTATGATTTAAATAGATTAAACACATATTCAGGTAACAAAAAAGAATGATAGAACTAAGTAGGTACCTTTACTTACGATGGTATCGGGCTAAAACTTGAGTAATTCGGAGTATTTCTAAAAAAAGTTAAAATCTCGAATATCTCGAGAACCGTGCGACTTTTGACTAAGCTAAGTTTGGCTCAAAAGATGCCAATTGACCTCTACTATCACTCCTGAAGATATCTGTATCCATCTATCAAACACCCTGTATATAGATGAATTATTTATAAAATGTTGACTATTTTATTGTCCATACCATTCGCTTAATTTCCGCTTATTTATTTGTTTATTTTCTAATTTATGGTAGTTTCTTTTGAGCTTTTGTCCCTTGAGCATATTTCTAAAGGGCTTTTGTCTTCTCTGGGTTTTATTCATCTTCTTCTTCTTGTTGTTCAGCCATCTCTCCACTGCTGGATATAGGCCTCTTCTAACACTTTCCACGTTTTCCTACTTTGGGCTTTGCTCACCCAGTTCCTTCCTGCGACTGGGAATATATCGTGTACCCATCTCTATTGGGGTCGTCCCACAGGTCTTCTATTCTCCCATGGTCGCCATCTTAGGATTCTGGGTGCCCATCTCTCGTTCCCCTGTCTCGCAACGTGGCCCGCCCATTGCCACTTTAACCCAGCGATACGGTCTGCTATGTCTGTGACCTTTGTTCGGCGTCTGATATCTTCGTTTCTAATGGGTTTTATTCATGTTGAGCAATATTCTTATAGGTTTTTGTCCGGTCACGAATGTTTCCAATATTACTAGGTCACAATATAGTTTCACATGATCTGTACGCGGCTCGTTTGGTATGTTAGTTCGCCTTTATTAGTTTGAACTAAATTATTTCGCTGTGTATACATATTAATAATTATTATGATTAATAATTGTCATTTGTAAAAATAGCACAACATTTTATTTGTATTTCACTTCCAATTGCGTCACCATGTTTTCATTATATCATTAGTATTTACAATTATTAAGACTACTTTGCAAGGGCATCGCCAGCCTCGGAACTAGGAGGGGGGCAACAAAAATTTTTAAAATTTAAATTACGCCGCAGGCGAAATTTTTTTGTGAGACATAGTGAAGATAGTCGTGATGTGGTTTCGTTTATTTGAAAATGTACATAATAATTTACACAATAATACGTATGAAAAATGTTTTCTATAGAAAGTAATAAAAAAATAGCGCCGCAGGCAATTTTATTTATGAAACAATTAGATTTTGATGAAATTTCATACAAATTTTGGAAAACCTATGACATGATGAGAAAATGTGTGGAAATAATTTGATTTTTTGTGAGGTTTTATCATTTAGTGTGAAAAATATATACCTATTCCAATCTCTAGGAGGGCAGCTGCCCCCCCTGCCCCCCTGACGACGCCCATGGTACTTTGTACTAATTATTTCAGGTCATTAGAACCGGCCACTGTTATTCTAAAGCAATTTGAAATAATGTCATCCTGTCACCATTCATTCTCTCAACGTGCCCGAACCATTAAAGGTTATACCCTTTCACTCTAGTCACAAGCACCTCTTGCAGTCCTCATCTCTGTCAAAAAACCTCATTCCTAATACATTTGCCATCTCCTTAAGAGTACGCATACCTATTGACATTTCTAAAATTTCTAAAAACGGGAGACCTTAAATCTTGACAACCGTTACTGAATATGCTTTGGAACAAAATAGGGTAGATACACTGAATCTTTATCTAGGGAATGACCGTAAAAGATTTTTTATATGTTGTATAGATTTCTCAAAAAAAAGAGAAGAATGCATCTGATCTTTTTTCCGAAAGACAGTCGTTTCACGAAAGTCGCGGATATTTTTCTTTTGTATTTATAATATGCATTAGAAACTAGGGAATACCCGTAAAAGTTTTTTGACTGAAGCGAAATTAACCCCAAAAGATGGATCAAACGCTTTTTTTTTACAAGATTAATTTTGAAAATCACAATTTACGTTTTTGTGAGAACATCGGAATTTTTTACCTGTCGTAGTTGAATATAACAAGTAGTTACATCTCAACAGATACACAGCAAAGGATGGACCTTCCATCAGGCCTATGACTGATCGTCGGCTGGTTGAGATATAACTACTTGCTTTTTTACATTTTATCATGCGATTTTGAACCTTGTTGGGACGGAGCTTTAAGTGCAAAGGACAGCTCAGTTTCCTTGCGATCGATGTTAGCGTCAAGATTTTGGACAAGGAGACAGAGAATATGTATGTATTTATGTTGCAGAAATTAGTCGCCTTGTAGAAAATAAGATTATATAAGGATAATACGTGATGTATTGCTAATTATTACATTAGTATTACATACACACTACACTACACCATGACTGTACTATGGGTGGGTTGCCAAATGGTTTATGCAAATTGTCAACGCTTGCCTTAACATCCTAATTTCCGTAATGGAGATATGATAGATATCTAATTACCACATACCCTATATAATCTTAACACATGTATGTTATATACGCAGAAATAATTAGTAGACGTATCGTCTTACAAAATTTCACATATCCTCGTTAACAATATTATGTATGTGATTCATTATTTTTTTTGTACAGTTAATATAAGTAACTGCATTTTATTTATGGCTTCAGTATTTCTTATTGTGGTAAATTTTAAGTTTATTGCAAAGTTATGCGTTATATTTATCATTGTTATCTTATGAGTACATGGTTGGCGCAGTTGGTTGAGGCGGCAGTCTCTCAAGCGGGAGGTGCCAGGTTCAAACCCCGGCCCTGGCGATGTATTCCACACTTTGCAATACAGGCGTTTAGCCTAGTGCAAGGTGTGCAGGAAGGTATTTGAGTTTGTGTATGCGAACATTGCGAACCCATATAGTTTTACAAAAAAAAATAGTTACTACTAATATTCTTTAGAATCCTGTTCAGAGACAATTCAGATATTAAGTCATATTTTGTCCAGTTCAAGCCATTGGGAGACATCGATGGATCGAGAGAATCCAGTCACCGTATACCACCGTGTTTGGCATCTGATATAATACAGTAAAAAACGCAAAAACGTTGATCCCACTTTACCCTCTACAGAAATCCACTACCCTGAGAATTTAAAAATAACGGATTTGTTTCATTAAAAAAATGGAATTAAAACTGTTGGAAGACATATGCTGGATTTCACCATCTTTCTAGGTGAGGAATAGCGGAGATAGGAGGCACTTACCATCATTTTTCATACAATATTTGTGCTAGGTGGCTCCTATCTCCGCTATTCCTCACCTCAAAAGTTGATGAAATCCAGCATTAATATTGTACAGGATTATTATTTCAGTGAAAATATAGTCTGAAAATGGAAAGGTCGATTAAACGAATGATAAAACACTTGAAATACTCGTAAGATGTGATGTGAGCTTCAGAACAGTCAGTCAGATTCGTCAGTGTCACACGCATGTATGGGGTGACGTTAGTATTATAGTGGTGTAGTGAGGGTGTCGGGGGGAAATAAGGTTAAAATAACACGAGGAAAAATAACACACAAAAAATAACACGGGAAAAAATAGGACAGGAAAAATATCACGTAGAAAGAATTTCACGGGGAATAAATAACACATGAAATAATGTCACATAAAGAAATAACACATTTTAATTACGTACCAACTTGTATTCAAAATTTATTGGTGATTATTTGATATTTTAAAGTTAAATTTAATTATCGATCTTTCTTATTTATGTAACTCGTATATATTTTTTTTAAATTGTATCATAAGTTTTGAATAAAATTAAAAACATAATATTTTTCATGTGATATTTTTGTATGTGAAATTCATTCTGCCAAATTTTTTTCTCGTGATATTTTCCCGTGTTATTTTTCCCTGTGTTATTCTCATGTATCCTGTAAAGTAATATAGGCCTCCGGGGAGTCCGGGGTGAGGTGTTAGAGAAGGCTCTATATATCATTACCACGGTACTGCGGAGAGGAATGAGAGTTTAGAGAGGAATGAGAGATATCATGATGGAAGAAGACGGAAATGACTGCACATGAAGGGATCTTAAGAATACCTTATATTTTATCTACAACATCATTTAATAAATGGTTCAATCAGAGGATGTGAATGTTTCAACGAACTAGGTGAATTCTTTGAACCCTATACCACACAACACAACTCATCACCCAAATATATATTTTTAATGGATCGTAGAGTGTGTATGATGAACCCCCCCCCCCCCCCCCCCCCCCCTTTATTGTTCTCTATCGTCCGTAGGCCCATTCGGGCACCTGGACTTGTCAATATATCAAACATATTATCAATGCATATTATCATACACAATAATAAAAACAATAATCATTATCAGATCAATGCCAATCAGAGTGTAAAGGGATTTGATTGACATTTCGTCATACATAAAGATCAATTATTCTCCTCCCGGGATGTAAAACAATTATTTAAAAAACGTTATTTTGAATCATGAAAGTTACCCAGGTTCATTACTTCACCCACTTTTCGCAAAAAGAATCGCCAGCAGCGGCGGCATTCTTTTTTATACTTTTTGCACACGATTTTAGACATCAACAAAAAACATAACCTTTTTCACTCATTTTATTTTTCAACAGTTTACAGCGCTCCGGGAATTATTCACGCTATACCCCCTTTTTTGATGTTTTTAGACTGGTCTATCACCTTCACAGGAAAATTTCTTACTACACGATTTTTTACTATATACGTCTATGTTAAAAATTTTGCTAAAAAATTGGCCCTTCCGAAATGAAAACCTATAAACGCCACTGGTATGACGAATTGCATGAATGTGACGGAGGCAAGAAATATATGTAAGGATATATAGGAAAGTCTGGCGATATTTTCTCACGGCCTACCCCGCAAGGGATGCGGCGTGAGGGGGCCAGAAGACAACATATTTGCTACATGAAAAAAATGTATTAAATATAAGAAAATTCAAGGTAAGATGAATGTGTTAACAGACGCACGTAGTATCTTTTGCATAATTAAATTCTTCAGAATAGTGTCGTCTCCCTCCATATAAAATGTTTACATGACTACTATAGGTTCCGTAAAGAGTAATAGAATAGAATACTACAGGTCCCTCGGTTTCAGCTTCATCACTATAAAATAGATAGTACAACTAACGTCTACTGAATAAATATATGTATTTTAAGGACTTTGTTTTTACGTCCTAATTACATGCAAAGCTGGTGCAGTCTTAAAGCATTGGTATTAACTTGTATTAACTTGAACTTTGTATTGTTACCTTTTTTTATTGTATAACGACTTCGTTGTTTGGTGGTATTTGTGCAAGCACTGATTGGTTTTAGTTGTTATTATTTTTTGACAGCCTTTGTTGTTGGTGAGTCGACATGAGATGTTTTTTGTATGATAATGTTTTCATGTATTGTTGATGTCTCTGTGGGTGTCACAATATGTAAATTAAAATAAAATAAATTAAGTAATATTCAAATGTAAAACATAAAAAAAAACTGGATTTATAAACAAAATGCACGAATCATGTATCTTAAGGTGCAGAATATACCGTAAGCGCTAGGGTTCGAACTCCTTTAATACTTCTTGCTTCCGTCACATCCATGCACTTCGTCACACACACTTTACGATTCCTTTTACTCAAAACACATCCGTTCTTGAGCATTTGGTTGACGTGATCGAGCCAAGATGTGACAGCCACGTTTCCTTTCACGTCTTGTTTCATCCAAGTAGAATTTCTTTCCAATCGTTTCATTAATCCTCTCTAAATGTCCATACCATCTCAAATTGTTCACTTTCATTCTGGTTACCTACGACATCCATCTTACAATCACTTATCTCTCTGTTCACATAATTTCTTATCCTATATCTCAACAATTTCCAGCACATCATTCTCAACAATCTCATCTCTACCACATTCAACCTTGATTCGTCCTTCTTCGGCCACGTCAGTCTCACTAACATACGCAAGGGTCGAAACCAACATAGCGTTGTGCACTAGCACTCTCATCTCTTTAATCACTTCTTTATCCTATCTCTCAACGTTTTTTCACACTTTCTTCCTAACGATTTTACGTTAACGATCTGTAAATAATTGTAAATATGTTTCCATCCTTGGACAAGGACACTGAAGGAATGTAAGTTACGGGTGGGGTTTGTCAATGGGTTCCCTTCTGGCTAACCACGAGCCCACCTCTTAAAAATATTTTGCCAAGAAGTGCGGCCAAAGAGGACGCTATATGCGCCTGTGCTACCCGGGGATGTGGAGGGCCTTAAACCCGTGGGAGTCCTCCAATGTATTAACAATTTTATCTAGTAAACTTGTTTCAACGTAAGTGAATAAAATATATCACAACTTAATGATTAAGCCGGCATGTTGGTTTGAAGTTAAAATTTAATTAAAAACACCTCTCTGCGGGGGGGGCTGTAGTAAGGAAGTAGGTATAGAGGGCGGGGGGAGGGGTAGAATTAATTTCAAGAATGTTATTTCGGTGATAAGATTTGCCAATTTCTTGATAAAGACTAAACTTAAATTATATAGACACTACATAATAAGAACGTAGGGTGGTTGCTGTTAGGCCATGTAACCGGAACTCCGGAATCGCAGAAAAATTCTCTTCTTTCTCAGCCGTTTTAATTCCAATGCTGGACATAGGCCTCCCCTTTGACTTTCCACAGATCCCTATCCTGGACATACTGCATCCACTTGCTTCCTGGGATTCGCCCCACATCGTCAGACCATCTTGCCTGTTAAATATTATTCTCGGAAAAATTAAGATGCCCAATACCGGAATTTCAATACCTATCGTATTAACTTTCCAAACTGTCGTATGATTATGAATTGTATACTCGCTGACTTCGCCTTCGTAAGCTTACATAGTCGTATCACACAAGTCATATGATTTTATAGATAAGTGTAGGTATGAAACTCTGTGTTTTATTTTATGGCTTAAAATGTTTAAAAAAATCTTTAAATGTCACGTCAGTCTGAGTCTTGGATAATCGTGCTTGGAAACCGTTATATAAGGATAAGATCTTCCATCCTTGATTCAGATCAAGTTATATTCAGTACCTATAATAGTAATGCCAAGAGCCCGTTGCCGAGCATGTCTTTAGCTCAGGAGAATCGCTGCCACGTTGTTATTGGTCCTGCAGACGATACCATTGAAGGTGACTATAGAATATAGAGGCCGATTCTGGACATGCACACTCTGTCACACTTTGGAAAAGGCTGCTCCTCATTTGTAACGGGTCTGCGTACCTATAACAAACAGCCAATGGCGACTGTATAGCTTCCGGAATTAGTTCCGGATCGAGTCTCCAGTATCGAATTTAGTTCCGGTATTTAAAAGTTCGCGATATTGCATGCCCTAATTGCTGTAGGCGTCTGAGGGAAATGTTATTAAAAATTAATGGAAACACAGAATAGGTATATTATGGACTTTATTTACTTCATTTATTTTAGGATTTTCAGTTTTGAGATCATCAGGCTTATAAATAAATTATGAGGATGAGAATGAGAACACCAGTCGCGTATAATAAAATGGATCATGTAGATTTTATAAATATTCCCATAGATGGTGGTAGTGTAGTTATATACTGACATATGAATGGAGTTGCTGAAAATTTAAGTACTAGCTTTTATGAAAAATTCCACAGATGGCGGTAGTGTAGATGTTTACTAGCATATGAATAGAGTTGTTGAAAATATAAGTACAAGCTTTTATTAAAATTTTGACAGATGGTGATAGTCTATATTTAAACTAGCATATGAATAGAGTTCCTCAAAATCTAAATACTAGCTTTTATGAAAATTCGCATAGATGGTGGTAGTGTAGATATAAACTAGCATGTGAATAGAGTTGCTGAAAATATAAAACCTAGCTCATATAAAAAAAATCCTACAGATGGTACTGTAGAAAACGTTAAAATTGTTTTAATTTTTTTACCTTAGGTACACAAACTTCATTGCTTGTGAACCGCCTTAAGAAAAAATGAGTTTGTATGATCTAACTGTATGACAGATCATAAAGAATATGTACGTAGCACCTGATGCCATACACAGAACCCCTTGGCGTATTTTAAGAGAAAAGTGGTTCCACTGAGTCCAACAGTTTTGAGGGGAAACTAAATAGATTCGAGATATGAAAACACATAAAACAAAACGCAACCCAAGCGTAATACTATGCTATTTTATCATAGTGTCAAAAATGTTACACTTTAGCTTTAGGCGCCCGGAGTATCCCGGATAAACAAATGAAATAATATTGAATGTTAGTTTTCAAAAAGTTAGTTCTTTTTTTTTGTCACGCAATACAGAAAAAAATTACTTATGATTTGTTTGTGACTTATAAAAGTGGTTGGAAAAACAGAAGAAAAAGAACTCTACGTCATCTTGAAAATGTTCGGCTAATTTAACGAAAGTACTTTCGTTAAATTAACGAACCCCAAGACCTTTGAATAGAATTTAAAGAAACCGCTTAAAATTTGCAACATATTTGTAAAATAATTTCTTCTGATGAATGAAACTTAAATATAACATTCACATTTATTAACACAAGCTAATCCAATGGTAATATTCTTTATCGTGTTTAATTTTCCTATAGTTGACAAAGTCAGGATCCTACTCCAATTGTACTTAGAGTATGAGTTCTTTCAGTTCTCTGGTATTCAAATAATGCCCGGATTTAGTGAGCTCTGACACATTCGTATAAATAAACATACTCTCTACAATATTATATTGATTTTTCACTAGTCCCCTTTAGGCAGAATCTCCCCTTTTGCAAATTTGTTTGTTTCTATTTTTAGTTCCTGTCCTTTTGACTGCCCAAAAAGAGATTTTCAATTTATATTGGAAAAACGGAATAGTAGATATTCATCCCCGAATAAGGACCCATCTGTTTAGGGTAATCGATGCGCGACCAACGCTCTAATCACTGTACTAAAATATTTATGTGTTTCCAATCTGTCACCCTTTTGTGAGCTTATGGGTCAGGGGTCGAAAACAATTTAATTTTTTTTATTAAAAATGGTAATTCCAAAATGTATGAAATACATATTTTTTTTACGAACAGGACAATACGTGGGAGTCATATTTTTATATACCCACCTAGTACTTACATAATAACAATGATTTTATTTTAAAAAAATGTTTGTTTTATTTAAAAAAAAACTGGGTTTATCGAAATAAACCAAATACATATTTGTACACTTCGTAAGAAGCTTGAAAAGCTTGTGTTGCGTAGTAGAGTAAGTCGACATCGAGGATCGAACTTATTTATCGATATCTTATCGCTTATCGGATTTGACGTCGAGCGTGTCCAACCAGGCTGCCGACCGCCTCTACCATTAGGTACTGAAGTATAAAGTGATGATATTGTCAGTTATAACACTGATGGAAAGTCCATCCTTCGCTGTATATCTGTTGAATCAACTACTCTCTATATTGTTTTCGACTTATTTTGTATTATATATGACACCCACAGAGACATCAACAAAACATGAATACATTATCATACAAAAAAGGAAAACATCTCATGTCGACTCTCCAATTAGGGCGCCCGCAGCATACACCAACAACAAAGGCTGAAAAATAACATAAGTATGCTCGTAACTTTTGTGTCATATTTTTATTTCCTGTACCAATGGTTTGCAGCTACTGCTTTTTAAACCGTTTCCAGCGTATGATCACGGATGCCCTCGCCAACTATTCTGACTGCGCATTACAAATCTCCTGTTAAATGTACCGTGAGTTGCCTCCCATTACGTATGTCTCCGTAGTCCGTGCCTATCATACTGCTGTATATACATGTAGCTGGGGTTAACTGGAAGAAATCGCAGTTCTGCGATAAGTTCGCCCTAGTAAACAACGTTTTATAATCTGTACTATGTCCATTTTGTATATTTATATGTGTTTGTTGTTTACTTTAAGTTAAAATAAATAAATAAAAAAAAAAAATAGTGGGTAGAAATAGTGTGTATAACTATGTAGGTACAGAGTACATTATAGTCATAGTTGGTCATAGTCAAAATAATTTGTGTCTCAACAAGACAGTTGTATACGTATATGACTATATCTTCTTCTTCTCCCTCAGCCGTCCCTCCACTGCTAGATATAGGCCTCTTCCAACTCTTTCCACTCGTCTCTGCTCTGACCCTTCATTAATAAGTAAATATGAAAATATTTTGAAATCACATTTTTTTGTGAGAACTTTGAAATTTTCTACATCTTGTACATAGTTGAATATAACAAATTGTTATATCTTAACCTGTATGAAAAATAATTTGATTAGGTACTTCAATAATCAAAGATCTCAACAGATACATGGCAAAGGATGGACCTTCCATCAGGCTTTTGA
The DNA here is from genome assembly GCA_963576895.1 of Ceraclea dissimilis. Classification (NCBI taxonomy): domain Eukaryota; kingdom Metazoa; phylum Arthropoda; class Insecta; order Trichoptera; family Leptoceridae; genus Ceraclea; species Ceraclea dissimilis. The sequence goes on from OY756370.1 coordinate 17,238,735, forward strand.
CTGATTGTCGGATGGCTTAATGTGATCACTTTACACTTGAGTAACATTCACCAATTCCAGTCCATCTATGGAGGTCTGGGTTCGATTCCTGGCCGCAGCAGTGATATACCTGATGGAAGGTCCATCCTTTACTGTGTATCTGTTGAGATATAACTACTTGAAATAAATATGATGTTTTTAATCATTGAATATGCTTATAAGTAGGTATAAACAATTTTGTTAAACAGCTGTGGGTATATCTATCTCATATATCCCATAATATATTATAATGGGTTATATGTATATTATTATTTAGTGTACAATATTGGTTAATGGCTCTTAATACCACGGGACAGGCAGCTAATCAGGCGTACTTAATCCATGTACAGATCCATGTTGGCAGTCTAATATTATAACTAAATGTCTAATATATCTGACTAAATATCTAGGTAGATATGAGAAATGTTATATTACAAATTGTGACTGCGATTTAAGGCTAGAAACCCAACTATGACGTCACGGTCATCCCTCGCGGCATTAAGATTAAAAATCGCATGAGAAAATGTAAAAAAAATAGCGTTTTTTTCTATTTTTTGGGGTTAATTAAGCTATAAAAAAAAACTTTACGGTCAGTCCCTAGATTTTAATGCATATTATCAATACAAAAAAATCTCTGTGACTTTCGGGAAACAAATTTCAGTCTTTCGGAAAAAAATATCAGAGGTGTTTTTCACATTGTTTACACCTCTCCTTTCATATCAATGTCCTTTCAGCAATGTCACAATTTATGTTTTGTAAAAACATCGGATTTTCTGCATGTTGTAGTTGAATAAAAAGTAGTATAGTAGTGTATACTCGTTCCATTTCACTACCCTTTATAGTACAGCAAATAGGATACCAGTGAGTCAAGTTCGAGAACGGAGTTCGTTTCCCGGCCGGCATGGATGAATGAAATGGAATTTTATTAAGCCAGTCAATCATAGGCCCGATCGCATCTCCCTCCTTATCTGTATATCTTTTGAGATAACACTATACCTATATTTTTTCCACCATTCTTCCTCTCTACTATACGTTCCAACCATCTCAACTTGTAACGAAAAGTAGCAGCGCCTGTTATTTCGAATCAATGGTAACTCATTCATAAATTTTAATATTACCATATTGGGCGATTTGTAGATTCTATATATTATATGGGTACTTATATTTTCCTACATATGTAGGTAATAGTCGGACTAATAATTTGATAGTCGCCACAATAATAACCACTGGCACTATTTTACTGGAAAATTTCTATCATTATTCGCTCGATTTACCAATAAGTATTGAGGGATTAGATATTTGGATAGTACAATATATCAAGGTGTATAACCATATGTGTGCAATATCACTGTAATATTTACATATTTGGCGCAGTTAGTTGAAGAGCGAACTTCCATTCCGAGGGAGCCGAGTTCGAATATCCCTGCTGACAATTTATTATTTGCAATATTTTTTTTAATATCACAATTTTTATTTTGTGAGAAACATCGGATTTTTGACCATGTCGTAGTTGAAATAACAAAAAGTTTTCTCATATCGGATGTACAGCAAAGGATAGACTTTCCATCAGCCTTGTGACTTATATCGTCGGCTGGTTTAATGTGATCACCTTACACTTAAGTAACATTGGCCAATTCCAGTCCATGATCAGTGATCACATTAAACAAACCAGCCGACGATCAGTCATAAGCCCGATGGAAAGCCCATCCTTTGTTGTACATCCGTTGAGATAACTGAATGTATTTGGACTTCACGATACAAGCTTTTAGCTTACTGTGTGAAAGGTCCACTTTTCTAGCCTTCTCCAAAGTTTACAATTTATTCGGGTTTAATTTGTAAAAAGAAAGTCTCTGTCGACCTTAGTAGGGTAACGGTAAATCAAAGTCGTGTGCCCATTTTTTTATCCTTTTCTTTTTGATATTTCACGATTAAGCATAGAGATTTTCGATTAAGCACTGATTTTTGTTAAAAACAATGTACCTTAACCAAGTGTAAAATATTTTTATCTGTGGTAAAGGTGGTTTCAAATTTATTTCAAAATGCATATGAATATGTAGGTAGCAGGCGCGAAGCTACCTAAGAACACGATTCCTATCGAGTTACCTTTTGGAAAAAAAAATAGGTATAATAGTGTCTAATCTGCCGCAATCTCATAAGAAATGTTGGCCCCGGCTTCCCTTCTGCAGAATTCCACCCTTCGCCACTGGTAGCTAGGCACTATTTAACCATAATTGTTTAGTACATTATGGCAACAATGGCAACGTGTGTTTAATGTTTGTCTGTGGTGTTTTTATTGTGACCAAACTGTGAGCAATTGAAACATTAATTCCATACCTTCTGGGAACATAAAATATAATATCATAATGGTAATAATAATAAATATGGTGAATTACTATTACGTTTAGTTATTTATTTGTAACCATGTAAACTAAATAATTTGTTTATAAGATGCTATTAATTTATTTTATTTGAATTACACTAGCTGGCATGACAACTGATCGCCTTTTCGCCGGTCAATGTGCGGTTATACAATTTCAAATAAAATACGAAGAAATCAACATTGAAAGGCTTATTATTTCACTTATAATTTCTTATAATAAACTTATAGTAAAACTTATTATTTCAGTTATAATCTAAAAACAAGTAAGTACCTAATCGTAAAAATAAAACAAAAGCAAGATTTTATGACTTTACATCCTGGAATTGTTTTTCGCGGTCTTCTAAATGATATCAAGCATATACCCTTCCAGGGTGCTTGGGTTCCTTCATTCCGATGGCGCCTCCCACCAAGAATCGGCAGATTCAAAATTTGTAAAAATATATTAGTTCTACAGTGGATGTACCTACTTTCATGAGATAACAAACATGGCAGTATGCGGTGACTGGATCGGTGTCTTCCGAAGCTTGAGCTGGACAACATCTGACTCGTAAGCTCTAGATCGTAATCTGGACTTCTTTTCCAACGCCCTTTCATACGATACCACACATGACCCTTGGATCCCCCTGCAACGCTTTACATATTTTTTGTCTCCGGAGAAAGCTGATCGAATGTAGTACAGAAACGTATTGTCACCGAATTTACGTATGTTTGCAAAGTTTCAGGTGGCTTAGTAGTCAGCAAGTGAATGAAAAATCGATTGCAAGATTTGTGCACAGAAAAAAACAATAAAGAAACCACAGCGAAATCTTATTAATCTAAAAATTAAACAAAATAATGTGACATTTAGAATGGTCTGTAAACTTCATTCCTACAAAATTCTTTCCCCTAAAAAGCACAAACATGAAAACAGCTGACGGCCTGAACACTTTTGTTATTAACTTATTAACAATATATTAACCTTTATATTTGCAAATGAAATGACATATTATTAACCTTTATATTTGCAAATGAAATGACATCCTCGGGTATTAAGGGGGATGATCGCAATCATCATAACAATAAGGGCTAATGGGTTCTGAAGCGGGGTGTCAATACCAATAATAATTATAAGGCCAGAGATGGGTAATCCGGGAATATAAGGGATGCGGGATCTCTACAATGAGAAGGTGACCGGACAAAAACCCATAAGAATATTGCTCAATGTGAATAAATCCCAAAAAGATCAAAGCCCTCAAGAAATTTGCTCAATGGACCAAAGCTCAAATCTAATTGGATTTTGAAAATAATAATAATTGTGTTTCTTTCAGTGTGTTAGAAACTACCATCGATTTTAAAATAAACAAATAAATAATCGTATCTATAATGGGATAGACAACGAAATAGTCAACATTTTATAAATAATTCTGGTCTAAATACTGGAATCCAACTAGAAAGTTTGGGATTTATCCGTTGAGGATATTTCTCAAGGTCTTTTGTCTTTTTTGGGATTTATTCATGTTGAGCAATATTTTTATGGGTTTTTGCTCGGTCACAAATGAGAATATACTCGTAGCATCACAGGTCAGACAAAAGTTTGTTTGTTCTATCGTATTGCCTATTGGGGTGTAGTAAATATTGTATTAAGCTTTTTTATTAGTGGAAAATTGGAAATGAGTGTTTTCATGCAAAGTATCTACTTTTTATTTACCATCATTTTTACAAGATTTTATTTAACTGCACTGTGGGTGGTGTTTGTGACCAAATCTTGTAATCGATTTTCCAACCACTTCCTGACAACTTACGAGACCTGTAACTTTGCAAACATACGTAAGTTCGGTTACGTTACAATACAATTCTGTACCATATTGATCAGCCTACTCCAGAGACAAAAAATATGTAGGGGTTTTAAAGGGATCTAAGGGTCATGTGGGGTAATGTGTGGTATCGTATGAAAGGGCATTGGAACAAGAATTAGATTGAAAGTCAGATTTTGTCCTGGGAGACACCGAGCAATAGAGAGGATCCAGTCAGGAATCCCGATGGAAGGTCCATCCTTTGCTGTGTATCTGTTGAGATATAACTACTGAAAAGTGTGTTGGCGAGTTCTGTATCAGCGCAATAAAAAGCGTGAACATCTGAACACGTTTATAAATTGAATAAAATAATACTTTACGTAAGAGTTTATTTCAAAGAGATATTATTTTTAGTGCTTTGACCTAGGACGTAGGATGTATACCTAGAGGATATACCTCATGAATTTCTGAGCTGAAGCTTGCAGTGTGTAACTATATTAGTGTGTAATACGCTATGCTCAGTATAGGGCGTAGTGGTGGGCGTTTACGCTAACTAAAGTTAACTTTAACAGATGCTAATGTCTACCTCGATTAATAGTTATCATTAACTGCTAATGTTAATGTGGTCGTCTTGTTACTGATCAATTTCGGAAGATTCCCCGTTAATGTCCCTCACTTAAAATGCTAATTAATCTCGCTATGTCATTGGTCATTGGTCAACAGTATTGCCAGTCGCGAGATTAATAACAGTACCTAGTCGTTAATTTTTCTCTTGATATTAATATTTCTGTTGACGGGTTAATACGCGTGGGAATGTTGCTTAGTTTTCTTTTCGTGTGTTTTGTTGAAGTAATTAAAACAATATGAATTTGTTTACACCACTTTTATTTTGACCAGAGTCAACATGTTTCGGGAACAATGTTCCCTTCTTCAGGACTTATACAAGAAATTTCTTGTATAAGTCATTCTTGTATAAGTCCTGAAGAAGGGAACATTGTTCCCGAAACATGTTGACTCTGGTCAAAATAAAAGTGGTGTAAACAAATTCATATTGTTTAAATTATAATATAATGTCGCCACAAAGTAAAACCTTCAAAATCAAAGAAGTTTTGTTGAAGTATTTACATTCTCACTCTGGTATTGGCGTGGGCTAACGTTAGCAGATAATATACTATTATATCAACAGTATTGACGTGTTAAATAAGAACAACTGTTGAAGATTAACTGTTAACCATTATTGACACAGCTCTAATAGCAAGGGGTGGGATGTAAGGGATATAAAATGTGATAATATGGGAACAAACACGTGAAGAATACTAAACGTAATGTTCCTGTAGCTGCTATAGTTGATATGTCTCGTACTTAGGTGTAGTAGTTGAGGTGCTCTTACACGAGCAATAATTGCGGCAACTCGTACAAATCGTATTGATTAACATTATTTCGCAATGTATCGATTAGGTATTACGTGCAAACGCGAAAGCGAATTGACTGAAATGTCCAAACCGATTGGATATTCAGCAATTCGTGTCGCCGACGTCATGATTATTCTCATTCTCGTTTGCACGAAATATCGTTTGTCTCGCTCTAAGCTCCCGACCCAACTGTGACGTAGTGGTAATTTCCCAATGGCATGAACAATCGCATGATAAAATGGTAAAAATAGCGTTTTTTCCATTTTTTGGGGTTAGTTTCGCTTCGATCATAAAACTTTTACGGTTATTTTCTAGATTTTAAAGCACATTATCAATACAAAAAAACTTTTCGACTTTCGGGTATCGAGTTTCAGTCTTTCGGAAAAAAGATCAGAGGTGTTTTTCACATTTTTTTGTTTGAGAAATCTATTAGGATACAAAAAATCTTTTACGGTTATTCCCTAGATAAAGGTTCAATGTATCTACTCTATTTCTTTCTAAAGCATATTTAGTAAGGTTGTCGAGATCTAAAGTCTCCCGTTTTTAGAAATCTTTAAAATGTCAATATGTGTACTCTTAAATATTGCGGATATTGGCATTTCCCTAAATGTTGTTTTATAGTCATTTCACTAAATCAGTTAAGGATTTGATCCTATATAAATTTTTATCAAATGTCAACGACATACTGCGCATCTATTTGTTTTGTCGAGGAAAACAGTAAGTAACAGAAGGTAACAGTAAGACAATACACAAGGTAAGAAGGTAAGACAATACAGAAGGTAATAATATAATGCTTAATAGGGGAGATGAAATAATACAGTGAGAATGTAAAATAGATTTTACGTAGCGTTCATAAATTCTTACATACACGTGTGTTAGAAGGTTAACACATACACATAATATATGTGTTACTGGAAGTGTATGAAATCCGGCATTGTATACTGTTCCTAGGATTTTTTTATATAAATGAATCTGACCGAAATAAACCCAAATACACCTTTGTACACTTCACAGTAAGCATTCACCTCGATGTATAAAATGCCTAAAATTTTCGGGTAAAGTGTGATATAAATAACATTTTTTGTAGTTTTTTTGTATGATACATTATATTTTTTTGTATTAATCTAATGTATTATGTACACATTTTACTAGGAATTTCGTACATTTTTAAAGAAGAATCGAAAATATATCAATACTCCAGTTTATCTGCAAAAATTAATAGGTTCTTCAGTTTGAATACGGCTTTATTCTTAGTTTTATCTGTGTGCCAACTTAGCCGAAATAAATAATAAGTAATTGAGTAACTGAAACATATATTTTTCTTCTGCAGCCATTCAAGTCCATTGTTGGACATAGGCCTCCCCTTTGGTCCTCCTCAGCTCCCTGTCTTGGGCACACTGCATCCATCCACCACCGGCACATTTCCTGATATCGTCAGACCACCTTGCCTGAGTTCTACCGACGCTTCTTCGGCTTGTTCTTGGCTGCACATTGAAACATATATTTTCTAAGAAAAGCACGAATTAAAGATCCTGCCACAAATGATTTCACACATTTCCTAAACTGATTCGGCATTGTGTACTTTTTCTTCTTCTTTTCAGCCCTTTTTCTCAAAAAAAATGCAAGTATCCTATTGTGTACATTTCTTAGGAATGGTAAACATTTCCTAGATTTCATTCATTTCTAGTAACATATACACCATTACACTTACCCAATATATTATCTTTAGAAAGGATATTATTTTCACATCTCCCCTCCCGCTTTCCGACTCTCACCACTGAAAGGAAAACTCGAAAAGAATTTCTATGTGTACACATTTTCAAAAAGTTACTCGTGCCGAAGCATAGGAAGGGAGAAAATCGTGAAAGGATGTTGAATGCTTAATCTCGCTTTGAACAGCAAAGTTTCAAGGAATAAAAGTAACGGAAAAAATGCCGAGCTTTTTCGTTTATACCTAAGCTTAATATGAAGATGTATTGATATTGAGTTTGACAGATTTCGGAATATTTGTATTGAAAAAATACGTCAAAATGAAAGTAAAAGTTGTGCTTCTTTTGGAAGCGATATTTAAATCAAAAAGCTTGCTCTAAAACCGGGTTGTTATTTATTTATTAAATCTTTAAGTGAACAAGAAATACGTACAAACGTAAAAAATGGACATAGTACAGATTATAAATCATTGTTCACTAGGGCGAACTAGGGCGTTGTTATCCAACGGGGCTGTATTGAAAAGAAAGTTAGGGCCGCATAAGTACATGATTATTTAGCGCCGCAGGCGATTTTATCTTCGTAAAATCTAAAAAAATATTCAATATTCTTTGCCTTTTCAAGGAAAATAAAGTAAGCCTACGTATGGTTAGAGGATTTTTTTTTAATTGCAATATGTCTTCTCTTATGCCCTGTTCACACTAGGCTAGTATTTTGACTGGATTAGTGAATTAGTAACAATGCCAGATATACACTAAGATTAGTACCTACTCGACTAAACTACTTTATTATAATTTATATTACCTAATTTTCTAGATTATATAATAACACTGTAAACTATGTACACGTCTCCTCTTGCTGCCAGAATGTGTGGTCGATGTTAGCGCCGATTACTGTTTGACGTGAATGCTGACCTGATCCTTATACACTCAGTTCAGCATTCGATCCTATTACTGCCATGTATGCCTCTGAGGAACGTCAGTTGGAACTCTTGACACTCCAAATGGCGTCAATAGATTTGATTTCTTTCTCTTTAATCTGTTCAGGTGTATTGCATAATAATTTGTTTATGATATTTATGATATGTAAAAATTGACGAGTATAAGTGCCCGACTCGGGCCTACGTATGATTAAATACAATAAACTGGACTAATGTGTAGGGGCCCTTAAGGCCACAAAAAGCACTTTACTTAATAACATGTCATTATATTAAACTTCTTCTGCGTCACCCCGTGACATCCAAAATTACATAAGCGGTTAATACTAGTAAAGTATAATATCGATTTTAAAGTCAGTCACCCACCTCAGGACGTGAGGCGTGGTGCTGTGCTCTCCAGGTCACCAGGTTAGGTCAGCAGGTCTCTGCTTGCGTGATAATATGATTCAGAAGGTGGATTAATGGATTGCACTTTAATATAGATTTCCAACCTAATTATATAGCTAAGCTAAGCTAGTATAATAAGTGACTCATGTTCGCTATTATGCTCCCATTATTTCACCATTTTCTTCTGATTGTGTACCTTATCTAAGTGGCGTTAATACCATACAATATATAATATGTAGGTCACAATCCTGAATGAAAGTGAATAAACTAAGATGGTTTGGGCATGTTGAGAGAACGAAGGATGACAAAAAAGATCTGAGCGAACGAAGAGTACGTCAGATTTGCTCATTTCCCTTCAATAAATCACAGAAATCTGTATTGGTTCCAGCTTTCTATATGAATGAGTAATGAATGTTGGCTCTCCATACCATCTTCACATCTCCAGAGAGTCGTATTATAGTCACAGCCCTCATACCCTTATATCTACTCTGGTATATGGCCCTAGACACTATGAAGCCATAAAACAGACCATTTGTCAATATTGATGGAGGTGGGGTTGAAATTCCTGTAATCCGACAATTAAAACACACATAAATGCATGATTAAATAAATAACTGCTACGTTTTATCCTACTAATGAGGAAACCAGCAAATCTGTGTGTGCATAAAAACCCAAGCCTAAAACTCTGGCCGTCCGAGACTGATCTGGATCAATCATGCCGATCGTCCTCAAGGACGGACGCGTTTGGAGTAAAAGGAATGGGAGAGCGTAGGTATACCTGAGATGACTGTAAGATATTGCTTTTGCAATAAGTTCACCTTTTACTACTATTGTCTTGTTTTGTAAACCCTCATGATTTTTGACTAATGAAGTTGTACATATTTATTTATTTATGATGGCAAATTACACGATTGTCGCGGAATTACGGAATTTGTGACGGAATCAAGGGCAGTCTGGCATTCTGTCCTCTCTGTAAACCCCGCAATGCATCATAGATAGACATTCTATCTTGATAAATTATTATCATTTTTTGCCCCATACACTCGTTACATGTCATGTTACAGATACGAGTATATGAATCCATTACAATAATGATTTTATTTTTTATGTTATTTGTATTACGTTAGACATATCGATATCCTGGACTTGCGGACGTCACAATGTGACCGATTGCTTAAAATGTGCTAGCTTTTAATCTCCTTAATTCATTCCCTTGTCGGGTCTCCTCCTCATCGTTTATCATTCGGAAACAGGAATTACATGACTCTAAAGACTCGAAAATATTTATGCGTTTTATGACTGTTGAAACAGCAGAATTTTACTCGAAAAACACCGAAATATGACCTTTATTTTTGCATCTTTATTGGCGTAGTATCGATTTGCCTTACCTTGACTTGATCTTTTGAGTCATTAATTAATTAATATTCGGACCACTTATTGGCGCCGCTTAGCAATTAAATCGCCCCAAGGGTACCTTACATTTTTCTGAGTATAAATCACCAGTCACCACATAGGATCGTCATAAGCAGTAAAAATGATATATTAAATCACCACATAGGATCGTCACAAACAAATAACAAAAATAAATCTGTTTTGAAAGCAGTAAAGAAAATATGTTTTCCCAGCATTAGGCTGATTATATGTCAATCATGAATGATAATATGTAACTCTTCTGGCTGATAGTACTGAGAGGTGTGTTGGCAAGCCTTAAAAAATATAACAGTACAGTGTTGTTTTACTGTTTTATAAAACATGACCTTTATGAGAAGTTAGGCCAAAACATGACATCCTGTCATGACTTTTATGCTCTGGATTGGATCTTTACTGTTTTGGATCATAATAAATAAACAGAAAGACACTTACTAATACATACGAACAGAAAACAAAAAGCTTTTGTTAGAATTACTATCGAGACAGTCCCATTACATTATGTATGAAAATTATCGTTTTTTCTATAGTTATCGATTGACGACTACAGTCCCTTGTTGAATACGAATCTAGGATAATAATAGGATGAAGAAATGTATACTACATATAATAATGAATTATGTCTACACATATATTGATGGCTAGACAATATATAGAGTGTCTCACGAATGACGCAAGAAGTAATTTTGATAGAAAACACAGCTTTTTTAAGGAATAAATAAAAAAATCTTTTTAATTCAATAAGTACACAGTAAATAGGGTTAATAGGGCAATATGCACTGAGAAAAAATCGTTCCATTTTTGCTTCAACTTTTTCAAATTTTGTATGAGAATGTTGGCGCTAAATAAGACCATCAGAGGGGACATGGAACACCTGGAACTTACTCCAGAAGACTACTTTTATCGGAGCAGATGGAGAGAGAGGATCCGAGCCCCCGACCCCAAATAAATGGGATATGGTGCAGAGAAGAGAGAGAGCGCGCTAAATAAGAACAACGTAAGCAACTATGTGAGTTATACCTTTTTAAAAGAAACCTGGGAAGAAATTTAAAAATCTCTAACCAGTCAATTTGTTAAGATTACAATTAAGTACCTGTATTTTGACTGAATTATACTTTTATATCTGAAAAACTGAACGGAAAATTCTCAGATCCCGTAAATTTCAGGGGTACTTTCGGAATATTTTTATATTCAAAGAATTTCCAAATATTGTAATTTCAAAACAGTCAATCTGTTGTCCATACTTTCATCTATCACTGTCTTCAGTTTCAAGACGATTCCCGCAGTATTGGCTGAGTACAATTCAGGGCGCCGAAGCCCAATGACAGCATATAGGACCTTAAGTAAAAATAGCATATAGGGTGGATAGAAAGTGGCTAAGACGTAATAGACTAGATTATGCATATTTTTAACTTTCATGTTCTGCACTCAGCTGATGTTCATATTGTTGCATAATGGAACATATTATGGAGAAGAGAAATAATGTTTTAACATATAAAACCGTTTATGTAAAACATTCTGCATATTATGTTGAGTACAGGGAAGATGGATGAGCTGAGCATTCATGGTATATTCCTACAATATACCTACAATACAATTTACGTACAATATACATGTACCATATCTGATCTAGAACAAAGTAAAAACTATTTAAATAATGTCCTACTTTGTAACGTTTTATGAATTATGCAAAAGATTTATAATTTCGTCAGTGCTTCATTTTGACTTAAATGGAACCGAAATAAAAACACTGTTATTTCGATCAGTTGATCAACTTCCTCCAGAAACAAAAAAGATGTAAAGCGTGTTAGGGGATTCAGGGGTCGTGTGTGGAATCGTGTGTGGAATCGTGTGAAAGGGCGTTGGGAAAGAAGTCCAGATCGTAAGTCAGATGTTGTCCAGCTCAAGCCTTGGAAGAAGGAAGCGATCGAGAGGATCCCGTCCAGATCCAGAAATGCCAATGTCTTTGTCTTCAATATTCTATTGCCAATTATTACGTAATAAAGATTTTAATTTCGCCTTACAAATGAACAATCTCATACATAAATTGTTAGACTGCTATTCTTCATGATAATTAGCATGGTACATTCTTTAAAGAAACATGTTGGCTTCAGAAGATTTATTATAAGAATAAATTATACAGTGAGAATAAGATAAGATGCTCTGGTCGTTTGTGTAGCCGGTGCAGGCTGTGTGTAGCTGACAGAAAGCGTGGCGTAGGAGACAAGGGCGTATATAGGGGGGCGAGTCCTCCCCCCCGAAATGTCAATCATATATCTACTATAGAAAGATCCCAGGTTTTTACGACTGCAGCGCTTCTTTTTTTTAGATTTTTTTAACGTAACACTTATAAAGCCAACCTAAGACACGACCTTTTAAACTCGCCTTCATGGAAAATTTCGCCTGCGGCGCTATTAAGAGTATGCATACCGACATTTAAAAAATTTCAAAAAACGGGAGACCTTATATCTCTACAACCGTTACTAAATATGCTTTGGAACAAAATAGTGCGTGGATGCATTGAACATTTATCTAGGGAACAACCGTAAAAGATTTTTTATGTCTTGTATAGATTTCTCAAAAAAAATGTGAAAAACACCTCTGATCTTTTTTCCGAAAGACGGAAACTCGTTTCCCGAAAGTCGCAGACAAAATTTTTTTTGTACTGATAATATGCATTAAAATCTAGGGAATAACCGTAGAAGTTTTTAAATAGACGCAAAATTAACCCCAAAAAATGAAAATTACGCTATCTTTACCATTTCATCATGCGATTGTTCACGCGATTTTGAACCTTAATGCCGTGGGAAATGACTGTGACGTCATTCTTGGTACCAAGCCCTTAATGTTTTCTACTGCGTCTGTGTCAACATTTTAATTACCTCCTCCAGAAGTTTTTTCAGCTTTTAAGAACTTTCAAGAAATCGGATTGAATAGTCAGGCTTAGCCCCCCCCTAAAGTCAAATACTAGTTCGCCGTTCGCCCCCCCCCCTGAAATGAAAACCTATATACGCCACTGGTAGGAGAAGAAAAAGAATGAAACTAATTAGAACATTAGGACGTGACGTGAATTAGTAATTAGGTTAATTTGTTCTCACTGGGAGACATTTTAATCAATACAGATTTCATTTTAAGCTAGTGCTTTTTTACTAAGCGCCTTAGTGAGTTTGTTTATCAGAGTTTTTTTTAATACTTATTACAATGTATCTGGAGATTCAATACCCTAGGTACCTTTAGCTCAGTCATGTCAAACATGCGGCCCACTGAGCATTTTCCTGCGGCCCGAATAAATTTTGAAAACGGCCAGATAATGCGGCCCAGGCGTGTCAAAAACCGAAAAACTTTTTTAAAATGTCTCATTTTTTGTCAGTGTTCTGTCAATGTTTGGGAGTACCTATAGTCCTATAAGTGTGAACAATTATTTTCTTTGATGAAAGTAAAAAAATCTCCCGCAAGATCGCGATTCACGGACGCACACTAGGACGCAGTTTTAAAAGTTATTTCCGCCGATAAATTTACGCCACAAATAGACAACTTAATTAAAGACAAAGGATGTCAAATATCTGGCAGAAGAAGTTCATGTTTGTAATTTTTTGTAATGTCCTTTTTATTGGAAATATAATAAATATACTTGTCCTATAATAGTATTTTTTTCGTTAAGATTTTCAGTAGTTTGTCTTCTTTAAGATTAAGTTTTGCGACCCACCTAACCTATGCTTTTGGCCCACTAGTGACTTTGAATTTGACATGGCTGCTTTAGCATATATTAGGACACAAACCTAATATATGCTAAATTGAAAAGCATTGTTCAGTATGTCAACATTGCTTGACCGAGTCTTATTGCATTGCCACTAAAGTTATATTAACTGATCTATGTAGTGAGAGGTGCAGGGAATTGGAATTGCTCTTTGCTGCTGTCGTTTGGTTCCAGTTCCAGTTCCATTATTATTCCTTGTTTAAACTTGTCCATGCAAAACAAATCACATCATTGGAAAGCTGAGAACTGCACATACATCACTGCAGTGGCGGAACCAGGATCTTTTCCAGGCAGGGGGCAGGGTCGGATTTATACTTTTCATAGGAATAGGCCCTGACTTTTACCCCCCCCCCCCTCGGTTTCATTTTTTTTATCCACTAAAGAATGCATCATTTGGAATAATTACTGGGATTTTGCGACTTTCATCAAACGAGATTTAACATTTCATAAATTGGGAACCAGCAGGAAACTCTATTTTATCTATAAGTGAATTGTTTGTTGTTTGAACTTCATCCTGAAGATGGCAGTAGTATCGCTGCCGAAAGCTCGGTCATTCAACCATTCTACACGCAGTAAGGAAACCCGAAAAACAACAACGAAGATATGGATTCATCACGCTTCAAAGGCGTACAAAATTAAGTAAATTGGTATTTAAAAGATATTCAAATGTCTAGAATTTTTTAAAAAGATCATCGTTGAATAGGTTTTTGTAAAAAATGAGTATTTTTGTAAAATTGTGGACCATCTGTGGGGGTAAAAGAGGGGGGGGCAGTGCCCCGTGCCATCACTGAATTCGATAGTGCAACAGTATAAGAGAAAAGGGATCTAAAGTTGAATTGAATCTGAAGTAGAATGTTCTGGGAATAGTTGATATACTCTAGGAGTTGTTGTTTTTCCTTCTATTTCTATTCTGTGTTGTTGTTTTGTAGTTTCTATTGCACTCTAAGTAAACTAGCATTCAATTTGCTTCTATTTATTACTTACATTACTTGCAATCCTCTCTATCAAATGGAATACATTGGTTTACCAGTTTACCTATACTCCTAAGTCTAGTATTTGTGTAGGTTGAAAAAAGTTAATAATAAAAGCTCTTACACCAAATGCAAGTCTTGTAACCAAAATGCATAAAATGGGCGAGCCTTTGATTATGTAATTTTTTGACATTTCGCATGAATAACATTCAAAATTAACTTAAAAAAGTCCTTATAGTCTAAGATCTGGTCCTGGTCCTGATTGTCCAAGATCTGATCGTGTGTGCATATTTGAAAAGTATTTTTGGGGGGAGAGGGCAAAAACTAATGATTGTCCGCATTTTTTGTACAACATATCTGGTAATCCTATGTAAGAGATGGGTGAAAAATGACAAAAATAATCCTTACAAAGTTGTCTATGTATTTTTTCATAGAACAACCGGTTTACCCGCAATGGCCATCAAAATAACGTATTTTTTATATAAAAAAAAGTTTATAAATCTACTAAGTAATAATATTTTATACACTGCATTGTTTTGCCACATATTATGGCGACCAATGGCATAGATCGCTAGATTTCGAGTGGATTGCCTAATGCTCCCGCTACATGCTCGTCATGGGTCGCGTCTGAGTGGTGTTCGTGAGTAAAAAGGCGTGTGGATTGAATGTTTGTCTTGACTTGTACGTATCCGACGGGTGACGCCTTTTTATTCATGAAAACCGTTTGCTCAGAACTCGGACGGGCGTGTGGCGGGGGTATAAAATTAGAACAAAATATCAGTCTTTTTTTATGTAGGTGTGTTTCAACTTTTACACCTATCGTACTTTTTTAATTCATTCGTGTCAGCTTGTCATTTCTGAATTTGCATAAAAAGTCTATATTTATCCTTTTCTATGACTCCTGCCGACGTATCTACGCCTGTTATTAAAGTAATCTATGTATTGTTACAGGAAATGTATGAAATTTAGGAATTGTGTACAAATCCTAGGAAATGTATACATGTATCAATTTGGGAAATGTGTGATTTTTTTTATATATAAAGGATCTGGGCTTGCATACACAAACCCAAATACTTTCCTGCACACCTTGCACTAGGCTAAAAGGCTGTATCGCAAAGTGTGGAATACATCGCCAGCGCCGGGGTTTGAACCTGGCACCTCCCGCTCGAGAGACTGCCGCCTCAACCAACTGCGCCAACCATGTACTCAGTTTAACACAGTACATAAACCAACACAATACATAATATAAAATGCACATAAAGAGCTATGGAACGGCTAATGTTAGTCTGAGAGATAGAATTAGAAACGGAGAAATCAGACGCCGAACAAAGGTTAGTTAAAATGGCAATGGGCAGACCACTGAGACAGACGGCTGAGCAAGAAGAAGAAGAAGTGAAATAATTTGTCACGTGTTCTTTAAAATCTTGCTATTTTTTGGAAATGTATGTTTTAGTAACTCAAAATCTCAGGGAAGCTGGCACATATAAAATCGAGAATAAAAACGTACTCAAATAAGGTAAACTGGAGTCGCACTTAAAATTACATCATAATTGGATATATTTCAGACTCCTGATTAAAAAATGTACATAATTCCTACTAAAATGTGTATAATTATTACGTAATACATAATATATTAGATTAACATAAAATATAATGAATACAAAAAAATACAAAACTTTATTTCACACATTTCCTGACGATTTTAGGCATTGTTCACATTTCCTGGGAATTGTATACAATGACGGATTTCACACATTTCCTGTAACATATGAATTTTTTACTTTATTTTATGTGTACGTCGCTGATTTTACACCCCCTAGTTTTTACTCAATTTGTGAAGCGATTATATTTTTTGTTGTAGATTTTGTAGCTCCAAGTCACGCCATACAGGGAATTTAAGAGTTTGCATACCGACATTTCAAAAATTTCTAAAAACGGGAGACCTTCTATCTCGACAACCGTTACTAAATATGCTTTGGAACAAAATAGGATAGATGCATTGAACCTTTATCTAGGGAATAACCGTAATAATTTTTTTATATCTTGTATAGATTTCGCAAAATAAATATTTAAAAACACCTCTGACCTTTTTTCCGAAAGACGGAAACTCGTTTCCCGAAAGTCGCGGAGTAATTTTTTTTTCTTGTACCGATAATATGCATTAAAATCTAGGGAATAACCGTAAAAGTTTTTTGATAGACGCAAAATTAACCCCAAAAAATGGGAAAAAACGCTTTTTTTACCATTTTATCATGCGATTGTCACGCAATTTTGAACCTTAATGCCGTGGGAAAAGACTGTGACGTCATTCCTAGTGCCATGCCCTTAAACGCAATTCTGATTCTTTTGCGCCACTCCGATATACGCCGTGTCATAAAGACAATTTAAAGACTACAGGGGAAAACGAGGAATGTCAACCAAAGGCACATTTGCGTAACCCAAAATTTAATTTTTGAATGTCACTGACATTCATTGTTAATGCCTTCTCCTACCATAGGTACTGTTACAAAACTATATGCATATTGACATTTCAGTGATATCGATGGTTTTTGCTTATTTGCGCGCGGACCGTCATGATTATTGCCTTGTACAAATAACCAATAAAACAGTCATAGTCGGTGACAACGACTTTTGTTGCTTTGGCAATTTTTCAGGATTATAGGTACACACAAATGCCACTTGATGGCAAATAACTTTGATTTTGGATTTTTACTAACATTCCTTGTTTTTTCCCTGTAGTCTTCATTTATTCCCTAGGTATCATTTTTTTTTCATCGTCAACAGCCTTCACTCGTCCAGTGTTGAACACAGTAGGCCTCCCTTTCCGACTTCCACTGGTTTTTGCTGGTAGAATATTATTGTTCGTATTATTACTCAAAGTAAAAATTGTATAAAACTTTATAAGGTGACGTAAAACGAATTGGCGTTAATCTGATTGGTTTTCTGTTGGTAGCATGTCCAGTCCATTGTTAGTCCGTTAGTCTGCAAAGCAATAAGGCTATAAGGCAGTACCATTAGGTGCCGGTTGCGTGCTACTAACATGCTAACATGCTATAGCATGTCTTGCATTGGTTAATTCTGCTTCTACCTTCTGTTTCTAAGGAATTGCGTGTATCATTGTGAATTCTGAATAGTGAATACACACGGCGAGATGATAATACATACAACATTATAAAAAACAAAGCAAACGATTTTTTAAATGTAAATAGCAGTTAGGCGCCCTGTCCTCTCTGTCTGCCCCGCAAAAGACGCGGTGTGACTTTGAACCATAATTTGTATCAAGTAGTTATCTCAGCGGGTCATGTTTCAAATTGCAAGGCAAAAGGACGGCAGATGGACCTCCAGAGTACTGAGCTGGAGACCCTATGAAAATAAACGAAATGTAGGGAGACCACTTGGACAGATAGAAGGAGCGTCGGAAGGCCACCAAAGAGATGGACCGACGACATTGTCCAAATCGCTGGGGGAACCTGGATGCGGAAGGGTCAGAGCAGAGACAAGTGGAAACAGTTGGAAGAACCCTATATCCAACAGTTGAGGGAAGAAGGCTAATGAAGAAGAAGAAGAAGAAGAAGAAAGGATACCAAGGAGATGGGCCGATGATACCATCAAATCGGTGGGACATGGGTGGAGGCAGAGCGCCCAAAAAAGAGAATTGTAGAAGAGACAGGAAGAGGCCTATATCCTGAAATTGTAGAAGAGAAAGGGGCTGAAAATAATAAGAAGAAGCTATCTCAACAGATATATAGCAAAGGGTAGACTTTCCATCACGCTTGTTTAATGTGATCACTGTTCACTTAAGGGCATGGCACCAGGAATGACGTCACAGTCTTTTCCCACGGCATTAAGGTTCAAAATTGCGTGACAATCGCACGATAAAATGGTAAAAATAGCGTTTTTTCCATTTTTTGGGGTTATTTTTGCGTCTTTCAAAAAAAATTTACGGTTATTCCCTAGATTTTAATGCATATTATCAGTACAAGAAAAAAATTTACTCCGCGACTTTCGGGAAACGAGTTTCCGTCTTTCGGAAAAAAGGTCAGAGGTGTTTTTAAATATTTTTTCTGCGAAATCTATCCAAGATAAAAAAAATCTATTACGGTTATTCCCTAGATAAAGGTTCAATGCATCTACCCTATATTGTTCCAAAGCATATTTAGTAACGGTTGTCGAGATAGAAGGTCTCCCGTTTTTAGAAATTTTTGAAATGTCGGTATGCACACTCTTAAGTAACATTGACCAATTCCAGTCCATCCATCTGCCACGGCCGGGAATCGAACCCAGACCTCCAACCTGATAAGCCGGCATTCGATAGAC
Organism: Ceraclea dissimilis; assembly: GCA_963576895.1. Classification (NCBI taxonomy): domain Eukaryota; kingdom Metazoa; phylum Arthropoda; class Insecta; order Trichoptera; family Leptoceridae; genus Ceraclea; species Ceraclea dissimilis. The sequence continues at coordinate 17,257,821 of OY756370.1, forward strand.
TTTGTTTACATGCTACTACGCCTGACTGCAAAAGCACCTAGCTTGCTTAATTAATATTGTCATATCAATTACTAATTACTTCAGCGGTTTGGGAACCACGATCTACTCAGCAATACAAAGCTTCTCAAAGTATATGTACAAGACTTCGTACTAAATTTTATTACGCATCATGTTTTCAAAATTTAAGAGTAGGTATATTAATTTGAGACCTTGTAGATCTCGACAACCTTACTAAATATGCTTTGAAAAAAATTAGGGTAGGTTGAACCTTTATTTAGGGAATGACAGTAAAAGTTTTTTTGAATGTAGCGAAATTAACCCCAAAAAGTAAAAAAATATTTTTTTTACGCAGTATTCCTGCGACAGTGTAGAAGAATTAAGGATGAACATTTTCGGGCTTTCGACCAACCTCGGCTGGCTCAAGTGATCACTTTACACTCTTTGTAAACCAAAAGTAATTAAAGCATTTTTTTATATTTTATCATGCGAATTTGAACCTTAAATCCGCGGAAAATGGCCGTGACGTTATAATTGGGCTCATAGCTTTAAAAGAAAGTCCATTCTTCGCTGTATATCTGTTAAGATAACTACTTAAAAATATAGTATTCTAACGATACAAAAATTCCTAGAAGATGTAATACCAACCTACAAACCAACTTAATATGTATATTCCTACCAACAAAGAAATTTCATTATAATATAAGAAAAACTTGTTTGATGTCTTTGTAATTTGAATATAATATTGTCAACTAGATTTGGGAATGTTTCTCTCAGAAGTGGTAGGAGTTTGGATGTTATTATTAAATATCGCTTTTTGGTTATCGACAATATTGGAGATCGGTTACAGGGAGTAGATGATACTGATGTTGGAAATACTGTAGATATATTATATCCTGTAGTAGTCATGGACGTCGCCTGAGGGCAGCTGCCCCCTCCCCATAGATCTTTTTTTTTTGCACACCTTGCAATAGGCTAAAAGCCTGTATCGCAAAGTGTGGAATACATCGCCAGCGTCGGGGTTTGAACCTGGCACCTCCCGCTAGAGAGACTGCCGCCTCAACCAACTGCGCCAACCATGTACTCAAGGAATATGTATTTATTTTTTTAATTTCATACCAGCAGATGGGCGCTACGAATATTGAAGTGGATGCCTTGGACAGATAGACGGAGCGTCGAAAGGCCATCAAAGAGACCGACGACATTGTCCAAATCGTTGGGGGAACCTGGATGCGGAAGGGTCAGAGCAGAGAAAGTGGAAACAGTTGGAAGAGGCCTATATCCAGCAGTGGAGAGAAGAAGGCTAATAAAGAAGAAGAAGAAATCATAAAACCTCACAAAAATCACATTACTACCACACATTTTTTCATCTTATCATAAATTTTCTAAAATTAGAATGAAAATCCTTTAGTTTCATAAAAACAAATTGCATGTGGCGCTATTTTTCTTTGCTTCTTTATAAAAATCACTTTTCATACATATTATTGTGCAAAGTATATTTTCAAATAAGCAAACCACATCATTACCTCCTTCACTATGTCTCACTAAAAAATTTGGCTGCGGCGCTACTTATGCGTTTTTATGCTATGAATAGTACGAGTATATCATTATTTTTATTTTTGTGCCCCCCCTAGCTCCGAGGCTAGCGACGCCCATGTCATGTAGTACTTGTAGTTACTTAGATATATTAACATTTCAATTAGATTCTGACCTATTTTGACATAGGACCAGAGGAAATTGGATTCTATTATCTGTTCACATACATTGTATATTACATATCTACAACCCCCATATACAAGTATGTACTATCATATACAGGGTGTTTCCTTCCGTGTATAAAATCTCTTAAAGGGTTATAGAGGATGAAAAAATATGAAAAAAAGTTTAATGAATGCATGATCTAAAATCAACCGTTTTGGAGTTATCGCCTTTTGAAAATTTAAGAGTATGAAAATTTACCATTTCTGATTCTGCTAGCCACTTGCGTTTCACTGCTGGACACAGGCCTCTTCTAAACTCTTCCACTGTCTTCTATCTTGGGCTATCTGCTGCCATCTACGACCCGCAAGCTGGACAATGTCATTTGTCCACCTTTTCTGGGGTCTTCCTACGCCTCTTTTGTTCTCCCAGGGCCTCCACTTCAGAATTTTTGGTGCCCATCTGACACTGTCTTGTCTTGCCACGTGTCCCGCCCACTGCCATTTTTGCTTCGCTGTTCTTTCTGCGATGTCGGCAACTTTTGTTCGACGTCCGATCTCCTCATTTCTAATTTTAGATATCTCGAAGACATTTTTTTATCAAAAATTTGCCATTTAAGTTTTTTAAAAATATCTCACAAACTACCGACGCGATTTTGACAAAACAATGCAAAAGTCATAGTAAACATTTTAGCCTTTCTACCAAGACCTTAATTTGAGACTTTTGCTTTTGATTATAACGATTATTTTTATAATCAAACATTTTATCATTTCAACATCAATTTTCAATAAAAATAGCCCCATAATGTGTACATTTTTACTCATCCTGTCATCCTTCATTCTCTCAACATGCCCGAACCATCTTAGTATATTCACTTTCATTCTCGTCACAACACCAGTCCTGCAGTCACTCATTTCCCTAATAACCTCGTTCCTTATCGCATCTATCAGCGTTTTTCCACACATTCTTCTTAACGACCTTATTTCCACTGTATTCAACCCTGATTCGTCCTGCTTCATCCACATCCAAGTCTCACTAGCATACATTAGGTACTGTCTATAAGTTATGCATATTTTATTAAAATTGATTAAAAAATACGTTGACATCGCCGTATCTCTTCACGGATCATCTAAAAAATTCGCAAAATTCATTTTTATATTCCCCAAAGAAATAAGTGCGTAGATTAAAACTCAATTTCCGTTTTAATATTAAGGAATTCGTAAGACGAATGGCGGAACAGCCTCGTAAACTTTATCAAGTGAAACTTCCGAGCTTTCCGCTTGTCAAAGTTTAGAGCTTAAACGTTTTATGTTACAATATCGTACTCATCCCTTATACCTTATAGGAAGCCCTTGAACACTTTATATACGTGGAGACTAGTGTTGCAACGAAGAGTATACGCGACCTCAAGCCGAATACCGAATATTTGGCCTGATTAGGTAACACCAGACAGACGCCACGAATATTGAAGTAGAGGCCTTGGACAGATAGAAGGAGCGTAGTAAGGCCTTTAAAGAGATTGGCCGACGACATTGCCCAAATCGCTGGAGGAACCTAGATGCGAAAGGGTCAGAACAGAGACGAGTGGAAACAGTTGGAAGAGGCCTATATCTAGTAGTGGAGGGAAGAAGGCTAATGAAGAAAAAGGGTAATGAGTGACTGCAAGACTGGTGTTGTGACGAGAATTTAAGTGAATAAACTAAGATAGTTTGGGCATGTTGAGAAAATGAAAGATGACAGGATGATAATAAAGATATATTTGAGTGAGCGAAGATGGGTGAGGAAACGCGGCCCCCCGAGACTGACCTGGTCCGATCATGTCGACCGGATCCTCAAGGATAGACGCGTTTTGAATGAAAGGAATCGGAGAGCGTGTATGACAAATTGTGACGGAGGCTATAGGAGTGTGTGAAGGGATAGGGCTGTCTGGCGCTCTGTCCTCTCTGCCTAAATAAATAATAAATCCGAAAGCCGAATACCAAATAGTGACCGACTTTTCGTTACATCTCTAACGAAAACTGTAAACTGAAGCCATTCCAACACATTCATCTCACGAGAGCTTAAATTCAAGATACTATCTTCGCTTAACTTAAACTTTTAAACTTTCATTAACACATACTTTAAAGTTTGAATTTCGCCCTTAATTATTGATTTACTTCCTTACAGAATCCCAGGTAGGCGTTCTACTCTTTCTTATTTTACATCAGGGAAAATTGATCTGCTCTTATCTTTGGAGTGTCACTATTTATCTCAACTATACCAAAAACAGAAAACTATAGATTCGACATTAATGTCGATTTTTCATTCTACATCCCTACACGCTCCTGCATCAGGTGTCGGGAGTATCACTATAAATATCATCTATAATACCGTAAACTTTGAATTCGACACTAATATCGATTTCTTGCACTAACTTCCCCAGCCCTCGAACTCCAAGGGGTCCGTGTTAGCGAAAACAAAAGTTGGAGGTGTGTGGGATTTGAATAGGGGGGGGGTCTGAGAGAGTGGATCCCTTTTAAGCAGGTCTTGGCCGAAATCTTACATCATCATACATTCTATTCTTATAAAAGACATTAATTACGTGTGAAATAAACTTTTTGAAAAGATAAATGTTCATGAAACATGATGAAGACTTAGGCTGGCCACGTACGTTATGAAATTCATAGTCTGAAATTGGGATTGTCTGTAAAAAAGTTTGACTAAGATTACGTAAACAAAGCATATGAAGGTTGCATTGTTACCCTCATTCTGAATTCAGAGAGAGGTTTTAATCGGAACTTTTTTTATAAACAACCAATATCAGACTATCAGACTATAATTTGAGTGCGGAAAAGCAGCTATGGAAAAAATAGAAAGGAGTAGGGGCTCCCGGGCTTGAACACCGGGCGGGCACAGAACTTGAATGTGGAAAAGCAGACACAAAATAAAAATGGAAAGGCAGACAGATATCAAGGCAAAAAAAAATTGCACGTGATTTTCGAAACAAAAAGGTTTAGGTTCTCTGGTATAGATGGCGGACTATTTATAATATTATATTTTTTCAAAGCCCAAAGTAATGATAAAATATCTGGAAGACGAAAAAATATCTAATACTTTTTTTATCCTCCGCTTATTGGCCGTCGCGTCGTCCTTGGTAACGCGTTATTCCTTTCAGTCTTTCAGTAATCCTTTTCAGGCCCCATCATACGGACAGCAGTCTCTCTTACTGAAAACTTTTCTATATAGTATTTTCTTTTACGTATTAAGGCTGGGGACCCAACTATGACGACACGGTCATTTGCCGCGGCATTATAGTTAAAAATCGCACGAACAGTCACATGATAAAATATTTAAAATTGTGTTTTTGTTCATCTTTTGGGGTTAGTTTCGCTTCAATCGAAAAACTTTTACGGTCATTCCCTAGATTTTATTTATTTAATCTTTAAGTGAACAAGAAATACACATAAACATAAAAAAACGGACATAGTTCAGATTATAAATCGTTGTTCACTAGGACGAACTTATCGCAAAACTGCGATTTCTTCCAGTTAACCCTTAAATATCGATACAAAAAAAAACGAGTTGCTGTCTTTCGGAAAAAAGATCAGAGGTATTTTTCACATTTTATTTTTGATAAATCTATACAAGATATAAAAAAATATTTTGCTGTCATTCCCTAGATAAAGGTACAATGTATCTACTCTATTTTTTTCCGAAGCATATTTAGTAAGGTCGTCGAGATCTGATATATCATTCCAAATATTAGAAATTTTTGAAATATCAGTACGCCTACCCTTAAATATCTGTCCTTACAAAATACTTGGCATGTAATCTTTTTGTTATGTAAGTAGTCGATTCTCGTGAATAATGCAATACGTTGTATGTGAGATTTCGTGACCGTGTTCCAAAATGTACCTATAAAGAATTGCCAACATTTTGTTGACTCGACTGTTCTGTGAATTCCATTTACATCCAGTACCAATGTACCAATATTTTCTCAGGCTCAAATAAATATTTCTGCTCAATGCTTGATTCTTGCGTGTGTACAGAGCGTTTCCGCGGAGGTTAGCTTCAAGTGGAGTTCAAGATTGTATTGTTGGTAGCGCTGATTGTCAAACCTTGTCATAAGAGCTGTCAAAGCTCCGCAATATTCTCACATTGTATCTTTCACAAGAATCCTGGAATGCCGAAGATATTACAGAGCAGCACTAGAGAAATCATTTTAAAGGGAAGATAGTTTTGCGAATTGGAAAAAGAAAAAAATACTCCGATAATCCCTTTAAACCGCCATCACAAGTTTGAATAATAATATTTTTTTCTTCTTGCAAAAGTTTTCTTGTAGGTGGAAACTCAGCCTTACACAATAATTTATCTACATTATTGAGCTTCATAAAGATTCATCAGAGCCTCTAATGTTACAAATCCCATTTCATATTTTTATATAAAACTTCGTGTGTTTAGTATGTTGGGTATACGAGGTATTACAGTCCCTGAGCCGGCATTATTATTATCCTCTTTGATAAATGCCTCTCTCCTTTTCTTTTTATATCTTCCTTAAGGATTTGTGTGATTCTTCATTTGTAAATAACATTCTACAATGTATTAGATAGATGGATGGACATTATATATGTAGTACTATTGAATCATTCATCAATTCATTTCTTAAGTCGCCACTTTATTTCAGAAAATATGCTCAAAATATATCGTAATGACCTTAGGGACTATGACCCACCAAGGCCCGGTTGCTGGACGAATAGTATTGTCGACTGGTAACGGTAAGGAGACAGAAATCGTTGCTCCAAAACAAAAGTAATATGCTATCGTAAGATTTCTTACTATCCGTTTACTCTGCCCCCAGGTCCAGTAAACGCAACGTACCGACGTGTACTGGCGCGCTATACTGCTAGATGTGTTCTCTCTTACCTAATATTGTCATCTCAAAATCGATTTTAAGCTGGAAAGTATTTGGGTTTGTGTATACAATCTCAGAAGATTTTACATTTTACAGAACATTGGGGTTAGCTGGCAGAGATCGCAGCACTGCGATAAGCTCGCCTAAGCTAGATTTATATTTGAAATGTTTACATGTCCCCGTATCTTGTTCACCAAAAATGTAAATAAATAAACATTTTATTACAAAAAAAACTAATCCAGATATTGTTACCTTTGTTACAGTTCTACTCATTACTGGAACGCAACCGCGTGGCCAACACAACTCTGATGTACAGACAAGTGACTCTCTTCGCTCCAACTAACCAGGCCTTCCAGAGGCACAAGCTACCGATCGACGACTCCTGGGTTCTGTATCACATCAGTAAGTTAACACAACAATATTTTCTCATCTATTTTGGAATATTGGGGAAGGTTTTCACGGTGAACATTTGACACGGCTGCTTGGTATTCGGACGAACCGTGTCCAGGTTGACTTTTAATTGACGTTTCGACACTCCTGCTAGTGTCTTCTTCTTCAGACACCAAAAGTGTGTCAACAGGACACGCTTCGACCGAAAACCAAGAAGAAGACACTAGCAGCATGGGCGTAGGTTGGGGTTCAACCCCCCCCCCCCCTCGAATTTCCTCAGCCATCCCACCATTTTATAGATAAGAGAAATTGTTCACATTATTACCACATCGTTTTTTCATCATGTCATGAATTTTCAATAATTATTTTGAAAATTCATTAAAAAACAGTTTTTCCATCAAAAAAATTGCCTGCGGCGCTAATATGATGATTGAAGTGAGGATTTATTCACAAAAAATAAACTGGACTTTGACACGATTCTGTTTTATCTGCCTTCTTATGTTTTATGATAAAACAAAAAATCAAACATAACATATTTTTTTCAGCAAACTTGGCTGTGACATTGGATCAGATGACAACAACCCTGTCTTCTGAATTAGAAGGCAACCCTCCCTTATGGATCACCAAACGGAAATCGACCCACCACGACGAGATCTTCATCAATAATGCCAAGATCCTACCACACAGATCCAACTACGTCTCTACAAATTCTCTGAAGAAAAAGCAGGTTCTTCATGTGATTGATGATGTCCTGGTTCCAGTGTCTGCATCACCCACATCCAATGATCCTATTTACAATCCTGATGCCTTCCAATTCCTCAGCAGATCTGAGGACTTTGATATTGGACCACATCGTGTCAGGTAAAATAATATTAATAATAATAGACAATTTATAATGCGCCGTTTTTTGGATTAACTCCACTTCAAGGACACCTCCTAAATATTAACATTAATACTTTACCGCTATTAATGCTTTACCTAGTTACATACTATATGACCTACCAAACAAGTGATTTTTTAACAAACTCTTGAACACAGCAAGAGACTGTGTCTTACGCACTTGTTCAGGAAGATCATTCCACATAGATGGTCCAGCAGAGCTGTAGGCTCGGAAGCAGTACTTCGGTCTGCCTCTTACTTTGATTTCCGTCAACCTGACACCAGTATCGCAGCCTGATCGGAGAGTGGCCTACCTTTGATTTGGGAACTTTTGTGTAAGAATAGACAGAATCAAAATTGGTGAAAATATATGAGTTCTACTCTTGAAGCACTTTCGTTAGATACCAAACACGGCGGTATGCGGTGACTGGATCCTCACGATCGCTCGATGTTTCTCGAGGCTTGAGCTGGACAAAATCTGACTTTCGATGCGAACTTAATTTCCAACGCACTTGCATATTATATTACACAAGACCCCACACAACCCTTAGATTCAATTCATCAATTTTCTGTAATATTCCAGGTCTTTCAGACAGAAGGTGTCCCAGATTAAGAAGTCGGAGATATTCAAACATGAAGGCAGATACACGTTCTTCATTCCAGTGGATGAAGGATTCAAAGTTTGTATACCTTACCTATTTGTTTTTCTTCTGACAATAACAATTCTGTTGGTATCCATATTTTTTTCCTGATTTATGACTTGACCTCCGGGACTCAAGATTCGACTTGAGACTATTTAAAAGAATTGAGATTCGACTCAAGTCATGGTCTCAAAAACTCAATTACTTGATGTAATTAACAGCAGCAACCAGTGCCATCTTTAATCTATTGGGGGCCCTAGGCACTTAAGGATAATGGGGCCCCTATGACTGGTTCTAAAAATGCAAATTGGCATGTAAAAAAAGCCAAGGCCCTCTGTATCCAGTGCAGGGAGAGCAAAATAGTTACAATTTTGATATTGATCTGGCATAAAATAAATAGTAAAAAGCGACTTTTTTTTATTTGTGACATTGAATAAAGAAGTTTGTGACTCGGGTTTATTGGTGATCTAGCAGAAACAAGGGGCCCCGTGGAGTGCGTGGTCCTGGGCAAGTGCCCACTGTGGTTAATGGGAAAGAGGGGCCTGCCAGCAACACCAAATATTATAATATGTGGTTTCGTTTTATTTCAGCCTCAGCCAAGACCAGAATTGATCGACGCCAAAGTAGTGGATGGACACGTCATTCCTGGAATGGTCCTCTTCACAAACCCAACAGCAGATGACTACCCATTCGAGACCATGGCCTTCGGAGACAACCTTAAAGTTACCATCTCTTTTACCAAGACGCAAAATGGACAGGAGACACTGAGTAATCATTTTAATATCCTATACATAACTAAACATGATCTTACGCGAGCAATTTTTGGAGCAATATAATTGCGGCAACTTGTATAAATCGTGTTAATTAACATTATTTCAAAATACATAGCAATTATTTTAAGCGAGACAACGATGTTGCGTGCAAACGTGATAGAGAATTGACTAAAATATCTAAACAGATTGGATATTTAGCCATTTGTGTCGCTATATATTGCAAAATAATGTTAATCAATACGATTACTATGCCATTTGTAGGCTAGATGAAGCTTTTTGGTCAAATTTCGGTTCTTAGAGTACCTCCTTTAAGAACGTACAATATTTTTTTGTGATATTAAAAGTCGAAATAGTGTAATGTGATTAATTTCGTATTTTTTATAATAGCTTACGTGAAGTCTAACACGATTGTCGGAGACTCCAAGCATTTGCCTGGTGTAGTCCTTGCTGACATCGTCAAGGCCAACATCCCTGTCAAGAATGGGGTCGTGCATCTCATCCAGAGACCTCTGATGGTCGTAGATACCTCCGTCACACAATTCTTGGAGGTCAGTACCACAATTTTCTGGTAATTTTAAATTGTGTACAACTTATAAAAATGTCTGTCTGTTATTATAGCTCTACACTCACTACCAATATTAGTGAAATCATACTTTTTATTATTATGGATATGTCCTACTAAGCAATATCTTGGGAGGTGATAATCTGTACTGACTTTTTTTAATATAATTTACTAACCTTTAATAAGGCGTACATTATTTTTATATTTTTTTTACAATATCAAACCGAACTTTCTGCGAGCTTCCTAGCTCGTTATCCCCTTTGAAAAAAATTATGGCAGCTCTTGGGGCCGGAAAATTGTGATAATTGTTAGGTAACTAATTTTGCACTTACAAAGAACAGTAAAATTTTAATGTGTAGTAAGTAAATAAAAAAATAATTAAAGTTGGTCATATTGGGGTCAGACAGACCCGCGCGACTAACAAAGTTTTTTGGCGTGCCTATAATTAAAGGTTGATGTGAATGAATATTACTTTTAGTTAATGTTTACTTTCTTCTAATGTCTTATCTATTTCAGCTCAAATTACTTGTATTTCAATATGTTTCAGATTTCATTTTTAATATACCTACATTCATTTTTAATCTATTAAATGAAAAAATCCCATTATAATCCTAATTATTGAATATTTATGATGATTTTCTGTAAATTTAGGAGCAAACCTATATAATATTCTTGTGAAATGAATGAGCTTCATGTGGAACTGTTTAAAAATATTCACCGCTTGTATACATTATATTCACCAATTTAGAAAACTGTTTTGTATATGTTACAGTAAAAGTGTACAGAGTTAAATTTCAATGAAAAAATAAGTTTTTCAAATGCATTCACTAGTGAATGTATACAGTCTGTTAAAACAGAGATGGTGTCAGATTAATTACGAACTACAGTTCTATTTACTGGCAACATTGACATTTCTATTGCAATTCTTGCAAGTGTTACCAGTATGGTTAGATACCAAAAAAGCTACATACAGCACCGTCATCAAAAATAATTTCTTTCTTGACTCACTGTACGTATGAATGTTTACAGAAATGGAGTCAAATCAAAATCGTTTATTCATTTGTGAGTGTATACATATGAATGTACACACTGACAAGTTTGTGTACCTATACATATGAATGTATGCCTATGCACTCACTTGTGAGTGTACATATAAATGTACCAATTAAATAGTTAAAGTATACATGTGAAAGTATACACTCACTAGTGAATTCACTGTTAATCTTTCACTGTAACATAATAATTGTTAATGAATAGTTAATCAATGCTTCAGGCTATGAATTATTATTACTGATGTCATGAATCGTTATGTCTTAGAGTTATTGTGATTTGTTTTGTTAGTGAATAGAATCAATTGAATGAACGCAATTCTGTGAAATGATTAGATGAAATGTATACACCACGGGTAGAAATGATATGTTATTTATTTAAAAGCACCGCCATTTATTATTTCATGTTTTTTTATAATTTTCTCCGACATTAACATTATCAGAATATATTTTACATCACTCATTCAGTAGTACCAACTTAATCTTATTCTACTCTTAACATTATCACACTTCCTTATTCTAACTATAAGTTATTCTTTTTTATTACATACTTAACTATATTTTGGCTTTTTAAGACCAACATTTTCATATTCATAGACACATATTATGGGCAGTATCACCGCCTCCTAGAGTAGGTACTCTAGCCGTGCTGTAACAGTTGGCAACATAGCATAATGATCAAACAGGACCACCATTTCTCTCAAATCTTGTAACAGAATATAATACGCGGTCCGTCAAACTTGTTGTTATGGGACTGTTATTCCATACATTTCCTTAGCGACGGTGACGGCAACCTCGCCTATAATGTTTTATGTATTAATAATCCTACATCATGGCTAAAGAAAGAGAGAAATGTCAAGGTGGCGGTGGCAGTATTCATATATCTTAAAATTTCTGAACTATCTTAAGTTTTTCTTCAAAAACTTAATGCAATTCCGTCTGTGCAATAGGTGCAGATAAACCTGGTTCCATACCTAAATAATTTAGGTATACCTCAATTTATACTGAACTATTGATCAGTCAAATATTTGTGTCTATAAGGATGAGTAGTGCAGATATATTGGGCCTATTTTGTCTCAATCTCACTCATGTGAATTATACGGAAAAAATCATGTCATCAAAGACTTCTAGATTTTACCATTATTTTAAACTGTTCATTCATAAAACAGATACTATATATTTGTCGTAGAGCAATGTCTGCCAAAACATTTGGTATATAATTTGTAGCTATTTCTTTTACGATTAATTCAGCACTCCATACTAATCTATTTTACCATCAAATTCTGTCATTTTCTCACATATCTACCGTCATTTTACCATACTGCCCATACAAAACATCACTTCATATTCAACATTGTATTAATTGAGCCAATCATAAGACAGATTATTCAAAATAAGAATTGCGTGTTCTAATTTTCAAATTTAACCAATGACAATCAATCTGCACTGAGAAACTATTGGACGAATTTGAAAATTTGAATTTAGAAACAATTCTTTTTGCGTACAATCTGTCAAATTACTTTTTTCATCACGCAAGTAAATTGCTATCATATTTATTAGTATTTGATATATTCTTTCATTTTGTTACTACAGTAATTTGACACATTTTTATTATTATATATTGATTAATCAATACTTAATCCATTTTAATACAACATAACACATGTACTTAAACCACAAAATACAAAACATTGACAAATATTTTTTATGCTTTCAACGTCGGGTACAACAACAACAGTCATTCAAGGTAAATATATTTTTGAAGCTTCATTTTCTTTATTTTTATTATATTCTGTATTTTTCTTTGTAGTGACGTAGTTGCAACGTAGATTGTGCTTCTAACTTATTGTAATTAACATTAGTTGTATAATAATTGGCATCCCTAAATGTGTTGCCGTGTGCAAACTCATATTTGTCATAAGAAATTTGGTTAAAATAACATTGACCCTGGAACTACATAAAAAAATATGGCTGTTCATTTATTCGTGTGCCTTTTTTTTTAACACTAAGGCTCACCACACACGACCGGAAGTTCAGTTAACTGAATCGATCGTTTGCAAGAAAGCTCCGACCAAAACCTCTTTCTGACTTCAAAATCAGGGTAACACTGAATTCATCAGAGAGAGGTTTTGGTTGGAGCTTTTTTGCAAACGGTCGATTCAATTAACTGTACTTTCGGGCGTGTGTGGAGAGCCTTAAAGGGGGTTTTATAGAGGCGAAAGCGTACTTTTGAAAAAACATTTTTGCACGCTTCAATCGCAGAAATTTATTCCTATGACTAATAATGAGTTTGTACATGGCAACTATTTTGTGTTGTGTGACACAGTGGTACTAAATTATTAATGGTGATTTGTTTTTCCAGATTAATAAAATATGTTAGCAACAAAATAGAACACTTCAAAAATATTCAAATTAAAAGTGTTCTATTTCAAACTAACCTAACCTAACCCAACATAACCTAACCTAACTTTACCAATATAACCCGTCTATTGCAGAGTTCTTTTGTGAGAATTATTAATTCATAATTACCTACACGTTTCTTCACTCTGTACGCTTGATTTTCTCAAAGATTTTTATATTTTTTGTACTTTGAAACTATAATATGTTTCCACAGCTGAACATTTTCTGTTTTTGTAAGACACTTTTAACTGTATTTTGATAGGATATTTTAGGAATAATTCTTAACAATCAACAGCTTTTATTAACAGTTATTAACAGTATAACCCGCTTTTACATTCTTTTAGAATTACTGAGTAAATTAGACACTTTTTTAGGATAGTTAGTAAAAAAAAACTTATATCACTCATAAACGAGTGGTTGACTGTAGTTATAGAATAGAACATATTAATTGAAATCTAGTCACCTTACAATTTTACAGCCTTACAACCCTCTAACTAAATAAATTTTAAGTTTTTGGAGTTACTACGTTCTTCCATTATGCCGGCGCCACACGCTTTTGCCGAGCTTCGACAAGTTTTGTGTTCATGAGTAAAAAGGCGTGTGGATGGGACGTTTGTCTTGGCTCGTCGAGGTAGCCTTTTTACTCGTGAACACAAAACTTTTAAATGCTCGGCAAGCGTGTGGATGAGGCATTAGATTGTTCGAGTCCTAAATATTGAAACGTAGATTAAAAATATTTATTTTAAATTTAAAAGTATTATTAATTTTACCGTTGATCGTAGAATTTTGTTTTGGTAATTATAACTTACAGAATTCGTATCTTAGGTTGGTAATTCTAGAGTTGACTTATTAATAACTGTTGAACACGTTAAACGCCAGATTGTTTTTGACAACCTAAACAACCTAAAAATGTAAGGAATCCCCATGTATTTGCTCGATTATTTTTGTGCATTTTTTTCTGGTAATGTCAAATTATTTGGCGTTTAAAGCTTTAACAATAATAATATGTTTCATTTTCTTTGGTACTAACTAATTTTGACAATGTTGATTTGGTATTTCTAGAGATGGGCAATCACCGATGAAACATTTTACAAATTTACAAATCAATATATTTCTGTAATGTTCCATCAGTGTTGCCCACTTTTTACTGTGTGTCTATATTGAAATTTATTAATATTATGTGTTAGGGTTGCCAGAATAATACATTTTACTTTTTTTATATAATATTGCAACACTTAACAATGTCTATACACAAAAAAACACATAACTACATCTATTAATTGGCACAAAACACATGTTTATTTGTAACATATTATAAATTCTTTACTTTTTCTATACAGCATGACTTACTGAATACTTTGAATTATACAATATATTTGCACACTTTTACATTTATTGTAAAAAAATACTTATTGCACAAAATATTTTAATCGATACCTACACTATCCAGTATTTGTCTAAAAACTGTAAATGTTTATACATAGAAAAACACAGTTTTGAAAACAAAGATAAATAATGAAATAGGTACTAAAAGATGGTTCAGGTTTGTACAAACACACCGAACAGTTTTTGTATTCACAGAATGGAAATCCATATTTAATTAACATCAGTTATAAAAACACAGTAATTTTCCACAAAATGTAATTTATTATGTCAAAAATTTCACTATGTTTTATTAGTAGGTATTATCAATGCTGATTATTAAGAAACTGGATTCTTAAGAACCAACTTTATTAATGCCAGTATAACCTAGAGAAAATGTTTGGCATAATAAATTACAGTTTGTGGGAAATTACTGTGTTTTTTTAACTCCAGTTAATTAAACATTTTTTCATTAACATTTATTGACTTTTGTTGACTTATGGTTTTCAAAAAACATGGGGTTAACTGAAAGAGATCGTGGCATTGCGATAAGCTCACCCTAGTGTAGTAATATTTTGTTCCCTTTAAGTATAAAATAAACAAACAAAACACACAACTCAAAAAAAACCCCACGACACGAAACATCCAAACTTGTATCCAATTACAGTAAAACACCACACGAAATAATATTTGATTCATATATACTGGCAACCCTGTATGTATTTAACTAATTTTCTCTTGTATTTCTATCACATGTGGTTTTGTTTGGTTTTGTTTCTATTTTTTGTTGGTGTTAATACTGTCCTCCAACATTGACGTGTTGGTGCTACGACCTCTCGGCCCCTCTCGTCCTCGTAACAACTTTTGCTGATTCTGATTTGAATACACAGGGTATTGTGAGTATCCGTTCACTATACACTGTTCAATAAAGATCATTCACTTGCAATTTTTAAATAGAATCCATATTTCATTAGAATGCGACCTCCATACACGTTGATTCGGTAAACGGACTGTATAGAACAAACCATTAGGGAATGGGTCAGAACAGAACTGACCATTTCGGAACAGTCAAGTCAGACTGTGAATATTTCTGAACACTAATATTACAGAACATTACTAAGACAGAACATTGTCACTACATAACATATTCACAATTATTTTTCTCATTTTTTTTAGTTTTAAAAAGGATCTGGGTTGTATATGCAAACCGAAATACTTTGCTGCACACTTCACATTGAGCCAAAAGCTTGTATCGTGAAGTTCAGAATAGGTTGTCAGCACTGGGATTTGAACCTTTCACCTCCCACTTTGTAGACCCATATCCAACCAACTACGCCAACCATGTTCCGATTTTTTTTGTCATCACTATTGATTGTGTTCCGAAATGTTCATGTCCTGTATTGTTCGTTCTGAAATGGTCTATGCGAGCGTTCTTTGGTGGTCTGTTCTGTACAGTTCGAGAACCTTTAAATTTTTCAGGAGCATGCATAGAAATAAAACGCTTAAATCCATAAATGGACTAAAGAAATATTAAATTATCTATGAAGCACAATATAGTCAATGAATCAATTTGATTCTAATTTCAAAAATTCACGCTACAGTGTTGCACTATTTCAGAAAAATTTGGTGCGGTCTATTAGCAAAAAAATTAACCACCCACTATTGACATTTCCTTGCACAATATGGTATAAATTTAATTCAAAGGTTGTAGATATTTGTACTTACAGTATAAAAATTGGCAAATAGGTAGTATTTTGTAAAATAACATTTATGTAAAAAGGTTTTCATTGTTTTTATAACAAAAAATTACAGGTATAGTATTAAATTATACTTTTTTTTTCTTTTCTTGATTGGTGTGCGTGTTTCTTGGTTTGAATTTTGTATTTTTAACTAACAAAATTTAATGATTTTACCAAATTATGTAACTACTTTTTACCATAAAAATTGTATACTTAATTACTTTTTACCATAAAATTTACGAACTTAACTACTTTTTACCATAAAAAAATATTTTTTTGTTTAAGGCTGGCCACAAACGTCCCGAAGTTCAGTTCCGGAATCGACCGTTTTGCAAAAAGGTTCCGACCAAAACCTCTTTCTGAATTTAAAATCGGGGTGACGCTGAATTCAGAGAGAGGTTTTGATCGGAACTTTTTTGCAAAACGGTCGATTCCGGAACTGAACTTCGGGACGTGTGTGGCCAGCCTTATGGTCCCAATTAGCTGAATCACTTTACATTTAATTATCAATCAACATATTTCTTGGGTTGCCATAAGTCGAAAATGTAAAAAGATACTTTTTCACACAAAAATAGCATTGAAATATATTTAATATTTCAATGCTATTGACAAAACTAAATTATGAAAAAAACAAGGTAAAATAAAAAAAGCTTAAAAAAGAAAAAAAATAACATTTTGCATGCTTATGAAAAAAGAGATAGACAACAAAAAAATTAATGTGATCTCTTTAAATATGACAATATGGCAACCCTACATATTTTTGCCCAACACAATTCATTAGAAAAGAGAATGCCAGAAAATTTCAGCATTTCGTTCCCTGCTTCTTCACATTAAATTTAAACAAATCATGTCATTATCGTAAGAATCCTAAACTCAATATACAGTTTATTAATAAATTTATTATTTTTCTCTATGGACAAAAGGATAAGGAAGATGGACCTCTGTTTAAATTCTACGAAGTCATTATGGACGTTGGTGGTGAATTTATGCAGACGCTGAATCGCATGAGAGATTTGACACTATTCGCTCCCTCCAACGAAGCCTGGGCTGACTCGAACTTGAACAATCTAATCAGGTATGAAGCGATGCCACTAAAGTGAACCGATACAAGCAGGTTTTTTTTAAGACAATGAGAATAAAATTCGTCGTAAATAAATGTATGCAATAGAGTCCTTGCATGTTTTTTTTTTTTTATTTTGGTTTTCGGTAAGTACATTAACTATAAATTAAGGTTTTCCAAAAATTTGAGATATTAATTTTATGTCTTGTGGATAATATATTTATAAAGTAAAGTCTCTAAAAAACAGGTTTTTGACTGGCCGTCATGTTGTGACGTCATGTTCCTACCACGTCCCTACCTAACCCACAAACAATCCAATTTCTGACTATGAATTTTACGATGTCATGACGTCACAGTCACGTCAACCAATGAGCGCTCGTTTCTGAGCACCTGTGAAAAATTGGTCAAATTAGCATTTACATTTAATTATTATAAATTAACGGTGAATTAAAATTGCTTGCCCTAGTGAAAATTTTACTTCACTAGGGCGAGCTGATGATCGAAATTAAGTAAATTTGAATATTTTTTGTAAACGTTCAGTAAGGCGAACTGGTAATATTATCTGACAGGTATCTGTTTTGACAGAGTGTACCTAAATTTTTTTATGGTTTTGTTTTGACTGCACATTAAAAATATTTTGTTGATGTTTCAGAAATAAGGAAAAGCTGCTGGAGATATTGAACCTCCATCTTGTACGTGAGAGACTCCCCCTGGATAAGATTATGCATAACAATCTGCATCAGGTATTGTAGCGTGTGAATCCTCCATAAATTATTGTCTATGAAATGATGACCAGAAATGGGCGCCATGTTTTACGGTTGAAATAATCAAGAGCATTAGTAATTTACAATCAATTGCAATAATCAACTCATATTGTAGCGAAAATAAAGAATTTAAAAATCTATGCCAAATATATTAGTCATGCTTTAATTAAGGGCCTATATGCACTGATCAAAAATCGTTCTATTTTCGCTTCAACTTTGTATGAGAATGTTAGCGAGAAATAAGAATAACGTAAGTGACAATGTGATTTAGTATACCTTTTTGAAAGAAACCTGGAAAGAAATTTAAAAATCTAAAACAGTCAATTTGTTAGGATTATAATTACCAGTATTTTGGCTAAATTATACATGTATATCTGAAAAACTGAATGGAAAATCTTCAGATCCCATAAATTTTAGGGTTACTTAAGGTACTCTCTCAGTATTGGCTGAGAACAATTCAGGGCGTCGAAGCCGGATGCCAGCACATAGGACCTTAAAATTTACAATTTACTGAATGAATCACACAGTAATGCGAAAAAATCTAGTGTTGGCAACGCACAGTGCACAATGAAATATGTTTTGGTAGTTTTTCCCAGAGATGGCTCTGTCGCACGCAATATTTATGTTGCCATAATAAAATGTAGTTATTATTGCATCACATTATGGCTGTCTCAAATTAGATTAGCAACATAGCTTACGAAATGTCAGATCAGAAACACAATCATTGAGATAGAAATCAGGATACATGACAAATAATTAGTATAGTCAAACATTTTTTTTGTTTAAACTCTTAATTAAATTTATGTGTGGTATCATAGTGCATAATATATTAAAGATGCACTTTGATATCACATGTTAAAACTCAAATATACAACATGTCTTAATAATACTTCTTAGATACATATAATACCTACTTATAACATTGCTTAGTACCTACTTATTATATATCTTACTGGAAATGTATGAAATTTAGGAATTGTATACAAATCCTAGGAAATGTATATGTTACAGTTAAAGCTTAAACAGCCGTTAATGTCAATGTATACATTTACTACTGTGGATTCGTTAAAGCGTAAACAACAACCAACAGGTTTTTTTTTTATAGGCTAAGATGAATTTTCGAAGAGTATTCTAGATTAATATGAGAGCTGGTATTAACTCCGATAAAAATTAATGCTACAACTAGTGTGTGAATACTACATTCACTAGTCAATGCATGCATGAACTACTGTGGATTCGGTAAAGCGTAAACAACATCCAAAAGGTTTTTTTTATAGGCTATGATGAATTTTCGAAGAGTGTTCTAGTATAGATTAATATGAGAGCTTTTTTCGAAAATTGTATATTTGTTTACATTCCGCTCAAAACATTGAGCACGCTTTGACTGAATCCCCTTCGTAAATGTACGCACTAACTAGTCAAAGCATAAATGAGAATGATTGTGAACACATTAACTGAGCGTATCAGTCAATGTATGCATTGGCTAGTTAGTGCACGCATTCACTAAATGAACGCTTTAACTGTAATATAATCAATGCCGGGTCAATTTAGGAAATGTGTGAAATAATTTGTCACAAGTTCTTTAATTCATACTTCTTTAGGAAATATATGTTTTAATAGCTCAAAGACTTACTATTTTTTTCGTGTAAGCTGGCACATAGATAAAATCGAGAATAAAAATGTAGTCGAATCGAAGAACCTAGATGTGTTTTTGCAGGTAAATTGGAGTCGCACCTAAAATTACATACTTGGATGTATTTCAGGGGTGGTACTTTCTAAGCTTTGTCTCCCGAAATACGCAGATAGAATGTTTGTGGAAAATGACCCTTACAGCGACATACATAATGGCATTTTTAGTTTGCATTTTATCTGCGTGTTTCGGATAAAAAAGCTTAGAAAGTACCACAGCAGATATCCGTTTAAAAAATGTACATAATTCCTAGTAAAATGTGTATAATATATAAAATATAATTTTAATACAATAAATTAAATTTATTTCACACATTCCCTGTCAATTTTAGGCATTGTAATATTTTCTAGGAATTGTATACAATATTCCTAAATTTCATAAATTTCCCGTAACATATATACACCCTTAATTATTGCTTTCAACTTATATTTTTATTGTTTGTATGTTTTTGTCTTCTGTTATTTGTTTTGTTTTGTATTTCAGTTGTATTGTTTTGTGTTTGTGCTTTATGCTTTGCTACAATATTGACATAAAACATATTATATTTCTTACATACATGAAACATTATAGCATATTGAACGTAGGTATACATACTCATACAAGTGGCGTATATAGGTTTTGATTTCGCGGGGGGAGAAGCGATATAGTATTTGACTTTGAACAGGGGGGGAATGAAAATTAAAAGTGGCTATTAAATCTGAATAATAGCACCAAAATTTTCGTGAAGGTGAGTGAAAAAGGTCCTGTTTTGGTGTTAAAATTGTGAAGTAAAGATAAATATTGTAGTTGTGGTGTACGAAAACTACAAAAAAAGGAACAATGGCGCCGCAGGCAATTTTTTTATTTTAATTTTTAATGGGTGAAGTGTAAATCTGTGGGTTTCTTTCTAAATGTTTTAAAATAATGTTTTTTCTATATACGCCACTGACTCATACATAATATTCTTAGTATAATTTAGTAGGTATACTGTATTGCCATGTATAAAAATATATTAAATAATGTAAATGATGCTGTGTTGCCGTATGAAACTATAAAATAATATAATTGTGATATAACTTGTATTGTGTGCTTAGATCGTTATTGTAATAATATCATAACAACTTGTGAATAATCTGGCTTATAATCATATCGTTGATCGTAAATAATCTTAATATATTAATCCGTATCATACCACTCCATCTTCTATACATTCTGTTCAATCAGATGACATTTCTTCCATCCAAAAGATACTGTCTTCCTGATTTTAGTGTCGTAACTTTCAACCCTATTTTTCACCCTCTTAGGGGCGAAATTTCCGAAAATTCTTAGTGGGACAAAAGAATGTCAGAGTCTCCTATCAGTACATACACTCCTTGCTTCTGTCACATTCATGCAATTCGTCATACATGCTCTCCGATTTCTTTTACTCAAAACACATCCATCCTTGAGAATCCGCTCGACATTATTTGTTCAGGTCAGTCTCGGACAGCCACACATCCTAAAATTTGTTCGTTCACTCATACGTAACTTTTAAATCATTCTGTCATCATTCATTCTCTCAACATGCCCGAGTCATCGTTACACCACTTTGTTAACTCAGATATATCTTCAGTCATCCTGTTGTCATTCGTTCTCTTGACATGCCCAAATCATCGTCAGAATTTCGAAGGATTATATCGCATCAAATGTTCTGCCATATCATCCTCTTATAGTATAATCCATAATATAGCATAATCCATATAATATAATCCATAATATAGCATCTTCTTCTTCTTCTGCGTCGATGTCCTCACTGCTGAGGGTCGTGACCATCCTCTCTCCTTGTCCGTATTACGTTCTGGATTGTTGTACTCCACCTCTCCCAACACACCACCGTACGCATTGCTCCAACCACTGATGTACCTGTGGCCGCCTTGATTTGGTCAGTCCTTCTAGTGGGGGATCTTCCTCTACCTCTTCTGCCTTCTACTCCTCCCATGACCATATAAAATAGCATATTCCATATAAAATAATCCATAATATAGCATAATCCATATAATATAATCCACAATATAGCATAATCCATATAATATATAATCCATATAACAGCATATTGCATGTAATGTAACATATAGCTGTGTGGTAGAATGCTTGCTATAGCTTGTGTTTCTGGTTTTATCACTACAGATATTCCAGGTTCCGACTGTCGCCGATCGTAAGAGTCTTTATTTCAACGTCGTCCATCACGGAAACAATCAGACATTGACGGTTGAAGGGGGCGGAGTCAACGCTACGGTCATTCAACCCAACATTGCTACGACCAACGGAATAGTTCACATTATTAACCGAGTTTTAGGAGTACCGTACACGACTGTGTTGGAAAAACTGAAGACAGATCCCATGCTTAAGTAAGTAATATTCTAGATACATATACAGGATGTTTGATAGAGGTCATTTGGGATCTTTTGAGCCAAACTTAGCGTAGTCCAAAGTCGCACGGTTCACGAGTTATTTGAGATTTTCTCTTTTTATCTGAAAACACCGAATTACTCAAGTTTTACCTCCATAGCTTCATAAGTAGAAGTACGTAGAAGTAGTTCTGTAATTATTTTCTGTTACTTGAGTATGTGTTTAGTCTATTAAACTCATTAGTTTCAATCTGAAGAAGGAATAAGGATAAAAAATATATTACAAATATTGATAAATACTAAAAAACGAGTCACAACTTTAGAGGAGATTTTCCTTAAGAAAAACATTGCCTTATAATTCAAAAATTTGGAAAAAACTTCTACGATTAATGCTTTTTGAAATGATCTACAAAACATAGTAATAAAACATTGGTTTCACAAAAATATGCTCCAATAACTTTAAGAGACCACTACTGTGAAGAAAAAGATTACTTCTTGGATTTCATGACTGCCGCCCATTAAAAGAGCCCAAAATTAAATTCAAATTAATTAAATTTCATGTCCTTCATCAGGCAAATACAAAGTATGGCTTCCGTGAGACGAATGCCAAATAAAAATACACTATTTTAAAATTACTATAATTTCCAGCGACACATATTTCCTGGGGCGCCGCCGTGGCTTCAACAGCCAACTGAACAACACCAGCCAGAGATTCACGTACTTCGTACCCAGAGACAAGGCCTGGAGGGACTTTGAGACTCAGTACCCATCTGCCCACAAGAAAATGTTCATGGAGGACTTCAGTTATCATGTTAGTATCTACAAAATTACTATTTATTTCAACTTATCTATCGCAACATTTCAGATCTTTGCACTAAGGACTCCCCTTAACCAGTGGCGGCTCGTGGGTTGGGGGGATGGGAGGGCAATGTGAGGCAAAACTAAAATCCAATATACCTACCTATAACGATAAATACCTAATACCAGCGCCATCCTTGACTTTTTCTGTCTTCCCCCATCCTAATACATATTTTAAGCTGTAACATTAAGTTTGGTACGTAATGTTATATATAAACCTGATCTAAACGAAGCGCTATTGACGAAAACTGCAATTGGAACTACTTATCATGATTATTTTATTTTTTTAAACAATAAGTAAGAAACTTACCAATTAGTCACTAGACAGATACTAATTAGAAGATACTAATTTGTCACCAGGCAGATACTTATCGAAGATACTAATTAAAATAAATTTTGCCTGGGGGTATACTTCTCTGAAAATTTTATGCAATCGATTATTTTATGGTGGATGTATCCATCATCTACCTATTCGTTTTCTAATATCTATCTTTCCAAATAGATCAAAACCACTACGTATTTCAAGCCGCAACATTAAGATGGTACGTAATATACAATATACGAATATATAGTAAACCTGATATAAACGAAACGTTATTGACTAAAACTGCAATTGGTTACTTATAATTGATTATTTTCATTTTTTACATGAACAAAAATAAATTAAAAGACTTACCAATTAGTCACAAGGTGGATACTTGTAATTTCATTCCATCATCAGGTGCTTGGTTAACAACCCTTATGTAAATACTTGGTTTATTATCTATTATTATTTATCCACTTAATTGGGCTGTCTTAAAACTAAAACTTTCAACAGTACTATTAAATAAAAACAAGTCACTAAACACTAGATAAATAAGATTTCAATCAATCACTTATAAATAAAATCCATCCTACGATTCTTCCCTTGAGCAAAAACGTCTATAACTTGCTGATTAAAATCACTCATCGAATTAATCAGTCTTTTTTCTATAGATAACATTGCTAATGCATTAAGTCTGTCTTGGCCCATTGTGTTCCTCAAAAATGTTTTGATCCTTTTGAGCGTTGAGAAACATCTCTCATTCTCAACTGTCGTCATTGGCAACGTCGTTATTATTGAGAGTACTTTCACGCACTCTGAAAATATTTCACTTAAATTATTTTCTACTATTAATTGTAGTAAGGCTACAGCTCCACTCGCACAATGTATATCGTCCCGACTATATAAAACTTCTAATTCTGTTTTAAATTTACGTCCATCAATAATTGGGTACTCCGACAGTGTAGTTGTAAAGTCTTTTGTAGGAAACACTTTATGGTAGTCTTTGAAAAATCTTACCACAAACAATTTAGCTGCCGACAGGTGTCCCGTAAATTGAAATCGCTCTTGAGACCTTGCGATAATGTTGTCACAATAATTAATCGCAATTACCCCATTTTGTTCTCCAACAGATTCCACCCGTCTTCGTTTTGATGACTGCGATTGAATACAATCAAGCGTTTCAACAGGAATTTCATCTCGAATTGTTTTTATAGACCTAACAAAATTATTGATTATATCGAACATAGCCGAGGAATTAACTGAATCCTTTTGGATCTGATTGAATAAAATATCAACATTTGGCATTACCTTATGAAAAAAGTTTAACCAATACAAAAAGTCTCTATTTTTCAGTAATCTAACAAATCCACACGCTTGATTGATAGCCGATGTATCATTTTTTTCCGTCGCGTAGATGTGTTCCATACACTCCAATAGCAAGTCCTTATGTTCGTAAATAGAATTTACAGCCCGGCTTTGAAAATTCCACCTAGTAGGTGCAGATTTGGGTAAACGATTATTTACAATGCTATCTAATATTTGCGTTCGTTTAGCTGATCTGGAGAAAAAAGTCGATATACCCTGTATGTTGGCAAAAAATATTTTTGCTGCAGTGATATTATTCGAGGCTTCTTGCATGATAAGGTTACTTTGGTGCGCGTAACAGTGAATAAATTTTGCCTGGGGGTATACTTCTCTGACCAAAACTTGGACGCCTCCGCGAACACCACTCATTACAGAAGCCCCATCATAAGTCTGGGCGATCAATTTATTTGGAGTATTGTTAACCCCGATCTCTTTCAACTGGTCGATTAATACCGTCGCCAATCCTTCAGCTGTATGATTGCTAGGCCTAAAATATCCCCAAAATCTTTCTATAACCTTCGAGTTCTTCAAGTATCTAACAATAACAGACATTTGGGTCATGCATGCAGCATCCGTAGTTTCATCTGCTTGAATCGCTATAAAGTCTGCATGGTTAATCTGCTTCTTAATTTCTCTTCTGCAAACTATTAGCATCGAATCTAACAATTCATTCTGAATTGTCTTTGATGTGCCTTTAAATGCAGATGAGGTATCCAAATGTTCTTTTAATGCATTGTCTAATGAAGAAACAAAGTTGACCAATCCTCTGAAAATGCCGGGATTCTCTGAATTTTCGGTCTCATCTCTTCCTCGTAGTGCAAGTTCGAACACTCCACAAAATTTTACGCAATCGATTATTCTGGATAGAACATATCTATTTTTATCGACGGCCTCATGTTGCTTTATGACTGATTGCCTGTATCCATCATTTAATTGCTTTCTAATATCTATCTTTCCAAGTAGACTAAAACTGAGATTATTACTCATATGTTTTTTGGATGAAACGTGTTTGGTCATTTTTTCATAGAGATGTTTTAAATCCTTAACACCAGTAGTTCCCCAAACATCTTCGTTTCCGAAAATGAGGCAAGGAAAACAGAAGAATGCGTTCTTTTCCTCGCATCCACAGAGCCACGAGTATTTTTCATACATATTTCGATTAAATTTGCGTGAATAGACTTTAGATTTACACAAATATTCCTGATTTAACTTTAAGTCAGGACGATGTGGGCCCAAAACTTTCACACGCAATTTATCTTCGTATGGTAATGATTTTCCAAGCAAAGCCTTTACAGTATTCATGGTCGGCGTAAATTGCGATTTTACGATATGTCCAGTATAAACACAAATAATACGTACTTACAAAAAAGTACTTTACCTACTAAATTTAAACACTGGAGAAACACTTACACGTATATCACACCAAATACAACTTTAAACTCCCTTATATTCCTATTGAATAGTAACAAAACAAATTTATAATTTAGAGAAAAACTTTACGTGTCATACTAAAGACCATCAACACTAAACAGTATTATATTATACCTATTGAACTTTAAAATTTAAAATTTAGGGAAACACTTAACAAATTACAGAACAACACTAAACGCTGTTGCATACCTATTGCATATTACTAAAAATAGAAAATAAAATAGGATATAATAATTATTAACCGAACGCGTGTAACAACGTTATGCAACTATCGAGTTTGAACAAAGTTTATGGTAAAAATGTGTCCAAATTATGGTAAAAATGTGTCCAAAAAACAGTAATTAAAAAAACTATTTAGATAAATAGAGAAATTTCGGGTTTCCGTACATGTGTTGGTGGTGTCTAGTGAGCACATTTTTGTACCTATGCGACTTTCTATGCCGGGGAGTCGAATTCGGTCTAATAGTAAGCGTGCATTAGTAAAAGTATCGTCATTGTATTGTGGCTAAGAAATTCTATCTATTCTTTTTGTTTATGGCCATCTACTAAACCTTATAATAAAATTTGGGGACCCATAGGGGCGACATAACATTTGCCCTTCGATGCTCTTACATCCGAGTACTGAAACCATAAATGAAGCAGGTCATGTTTTCTATAGAAATCCTGGGCAAGACTCGACGTTGCCCATACCAGATGGTATTGCATAATAATATCGTATATAGCTCATAGTCACAGCTTAGCGTATTATAGGTAGGTAGTATCTTCGAGAAGGATACTACCTACGGTAATATAATACGGTATCTTATTCATAAGTTGTATAATGTTGGTTGGTAGTTATACTTCCATATACATACTGTGTATAGATACTGTAGATACATACATACATACTTAAATTTTATATGCGTTTGTGGAGTAATATTTTTGGGAGGACGTAATATTTTTGGGTGGGCGTCGCCCCAGTTGTCCTGTAGGAATATCCGTCCCTGCCCTTAACTAATTCGGGTTTGAGAAATCCGCTCCATAGAATGGTAAATATACCTACAATGACAAGTTTGCCACTACTCCTAGTAGCTTTAAAACTTTAGTATAAGTAAGAAATTGACTAAAATCAAGTCAAGAAATCAAGGTTTGAGATCTAATTCGATGTTCGAATTTTGGGTTGATTGGCAGAAATCGCCAATAGGCGATAAATCCGCCCTTTGTGTGTATATTTATGTGCAATAAAGTTTTTATTTATTTATTTATTCGATTCGAGCTACCTATGTTAACGACCGTCGCTAAGCTCACATCGAACCAATTAGAACCACGCCAGAGTCGATGGAGCCCCCGAATGCCAGCGCCCTACCTTGCCTAAATGGACGTGCCGGCCCTGATGACATGACAAAAATATGAAAAAAACTTATTTAAATTGTTAGTTCGGATTATGAGACATTATTAAAGAGAAATTTTGTCCAATAAATGCTTCACCCAAAACGTGCCGCCTGGGACAGACCGCTCCCGCTACACTACTGATTCTAAGATGTTCCGGTCTTTGAACTTATTTTTTCTCCAATTTTAATGTAATTATTTCTATTTCTGTTAGACTCTTCAGATCTTAGAACGCCACCTGGTTATTGCGGACAGAGCTTACACAATGGCTGACATTAAGATGTTGTCTAATGATACACACGGATTTGTGCTGCCAACCATCAGAGATATTCTCAGATTGAGAATCAAGGAAACTGACAAAAGTAAGTAAATAACGATATTTCTTATTATTACAAAACAATACAAAATGTTCTTCCTACAAATTTGAAAATGTTCCATTCCAAACAAAGCATTTTGCATACAAATTTGAAAATGTTCCATTCCAAACAAGACGTTTTGCATACAAATTTGAAAATGTTTTATTCCAAACGAAACAATATAAAATGTTCTTTATATAAATTTGCAAATGATACAAAAATGTTCTACTTTATTTGAATTGTTTAATGTTGCCTGGCGGAAAAAACTTGAAAGTAATTTTTTAATATATATTTTTTTTTGTATTTCAGCTTACGAAGTGGAATGGCAAAATCAATGGATTCATGTCTTCCGTCCTGACGTAGAATGCACCAATGGAATCATTCACGTGATCGACTATCCGTTCCTCATGGAAAGCGATATTCACGTGACTGGAGGAACTGCTAACCTAGCGGCAACACTTTTACCAAACATTATTATGGTGTTCATCGTCAAATGGCTGATACATTAAAATATTATTTTTTCGCAATAGCAACATTTTCTTAACTGTCACAAATTCATTACATGCTTCACACTTATAAACAATTTGACATATGGGTCGTTTAGTATCAAAAACAGCAATCAGTCGATTTCGCGTAAATTGAATGAAGAATGTGGAAATGTTCCTATTGTAAAACTACACATTGTAAGATATTAACATGGCAACAAAAGCAGCCATAATCCATATAAATATTTAATATAAAAAGTGACTTGGATTCAAATACACCAATCTACAATATATGAGAGGCAACAACAGCTATTTAGGTAAAACATTTTTTAATTTCGATACTATACGACTCATATGCAATGTTATGTATGAATGATTATTGTCACTGCTTTTTAGAGCCAACATTTATGAGTGTTAATGATCTGACTGATATGATTGGTTAAGTCATGAGTTTACATATTAATCCAGTAGATGTCACTACTGCGTCCAAATCTAAGGTTTGAGAAAAGAATAAAATAAACAATAATGTAGCACATTCCATAATGGTACAATGACATTCTATGAATTTAAATTTAAAATTAGAACAGAAATGCTTCTCCATTCCATTTCACGTAATTTAAATCACAACTCAGTGTTGCTGTTATAAAAAAAAAGTTTATAATCAATTATTTAGGTTTTATAAGCAGTAATCATGTGATCCAATTTTAAATTTTCGTCACTGCAGTAGGATAATACAAATCTTTAAACAAAATAAAGTAGTTATTAAAATTGTAGTCAAATAGATTTAACTGAAGTTTAATTTTTAATTACGGCAATGGAATTAGAAAAAATTCAAATCACCACATTGTAATAACTTCATTGTGTTCTATATTCAAATAATAATTATTTAAATTAAGAATACCTTGAGGAAATTCGTCTAATGTTGATGTTGCTAAAATAAAAAATTAATATAGAAATTAATAATTACCTATTAAAAGTATTGTTTTTTTTAAAAGGCTTTGTGATATTGAAATATCTTCAATGCTCGACTAAGAAGCTCACATTCTTTGCAGTTTTTTTTTTTAATTATTATGTAGCTTGCATTGTTTCATATGTGCGGCCAGCCATGAATGAGCCATAATGCACAATAATTTCAGTTTTAAGCCTGTCACCAGTTACGAGTATTTACAAAAAAGATGCATATTTGTGCTCTAAACAATTTTAATTTATTACTGTAAACAAATTGTTACAATGTATAAATTTTTGTTCGAATCTCGATGTTATTAGTACTAAAGAGCTATTGTAACGAGTTTTGCTAAAATTTACAGTGATTTTCTACAGTTATTTACGATACATTACTGCCTCTCTATTTCTGAATATCTTTTGAGCTAATTCTTTATGTGAATATTAATTAATTTTAAGCCTTTTTTCATATTCCATATTTTTTCAATTCTGACAAAAGTCAACGCAATTATCCAAAATAACATGACTTTTTATGTTGTCATGACTTTTATGCTTGTCTTATATATGTCTTTGTTTAGAAAAATGTACTATGTATTATGCTTATGAGATTATATACATGTTAATACATATATTATATGTATACTACTTAGAATCTCAAATATTTTTTGTCTATTATGAGTTAGTAAGTATTTTAGAAATCGTCAACGAAACGACATAACCTCCAAAGTAATTTCATTCCATTTTTAAAACCTAGAATATTATTTGACAACAGACGACAATCATTTACAAGGCACACACATCATTCTCAGGGTCGCCGTAAGCGTGCTTTTCTCGTTTGTACGTTGTTTAAAAATACAGAGTTTGAAAATTACTTTGGGAGGTATGTTAGTTTGTTTTTAGGTGTACGATTTTATGTATTTGTTTAATGGAATTATGACGTATTTAAAAGACCAAAAACATAGGGTTATTTTAAAAAAATACGAGATGTTAAAATATGAAACGAGAGTCAAAGAGAATAGTTTTAAATATTATATAAATTGATATTGTTTTACAAAATGCTCTTTTAGTTTTAAGCTTAAAACTTTCATACTCAAACACATTCTTGATATTTTATTTTTTATTAAAAAATTAGATGAAAACAATAATCAATTAATTAATAATATTTATGTAAACGTTGCGAGATGAGATAAGAAATGAAGTGATAAGGAAGATGAGGGACTGTAAGTTGTTTTAACTAGAATGAAAGTGAATAAGTTGAGATGGTTAGGACAATATGTAGAGGATGAACAAGGAAAGGATAACAAAAAAAAATACATGGGTGTAAGGAAACGCGGCTGTCCAAGAACCTCTCGACTCGACCATACTTCGAACAGATGTTTAAGGACAGACGTGTTTCGAGTAAAATTAATTTTAAGGCGTGTTTGATGAATTGCATGATTGTGACAGAAGCAACTAGGTGTGTTTGTGAAAGGATTCTGGGGTTCTATTGTCTATGCCTATCCCGAAAGGGGCGCGGTATGACGGAATAGAATAAAGTATAAATTTGTTGTAAACAAAAAATTATATTTTTGAAATAAAATATTACGTATTGAATTCCCACATTTATGAGTTGCATTTTTTATTGCTAAATTTTTTGATATTGTGTGTGAAATTATAAAATTTTAATCTCATTTTTATTATTTTGTATATGAATTTTTGGTACAAGTCTCGATGGGCAACCCACTACTAGTGCCGACTAGTGGTAGTACTTTTGTACTAAAATAGCGCCACCAATGAATTTATCTGTTGTCTATGTATAATGACAGATGACCGTACGTTGGTTGGTTGTTTTTTTTTCAAAGAGCTTCAAATTAGGTTGGATGGAGAAGAACCCTTTTTAGCACTTATAAAAAAATAACCTAAAAATCTACATGCGCTTATTATATTCTTACATTCAAACATAGATGGTGTTATTTTAGTACCTCGAATTACCACAGTTGGTGCTAGTAGTCCGTTGCTTTAAGAGACTTGTACCAATTTTTATTCAGTACATTATTATATATGTATTTTTAATTAATGAATTAGGGCTTAAAACTGTATAATAATAGATAGTTTTAAGAATGTATTTTTAGAGATGATGTTACATTTTAACTTAAAACTTTTATTACCATAAGATGTTTGTTTCTGTATTTTTTTATTTTTACGATTACTTATTTATTCCAAATACGTTAGAAGTAAAACCTTGTATGTACTACTTAGTATTAAATTTCTCAATATAGTCGCTAATATTGCAAAACATCGGTACATTTTTCAGTAAATGTAATTTGTCGTTTTCCCCGATCATTGGATCATTGTCGAATGACATGTATCTTTCTTTCTGACTCGGAACTCATTTATTCGTTTATAATTATAACAAGTATGTTTTCTTTTTTATTGGAACACCACATATGTTGATAACTTCTATAGCAATCAGATCTGGCCTCACGATTTACGAACGAAATACAATTCGTTTATAATCGCCCCTTAAATATTTTTCACAAGGGTTTCTGCAATATTGACGACGATATACTATACAACATAAACCTGTATCTTATTTTAAAATATCAAGATTGTTAAACAAGATTGACTGAAAGATATTGCTTTTGCATTAAGTCCGCCTATTGCCCATTTTTTTCTATTCTTCAGCACGAGAAATTTGTCATTCTGTCGTCTCATAATAATTTGATTTTGGGATGCAGTTATTAGATTATATATGAATATATAAAAATATATAAATACAGGTTTATTAATATATAAGATAATATTATTATTACAAAGATGTATTGTGTAACTGTAGATCTAACTAATAAAAACATTTCAACGCTAGGATTTTTGTGAAACGCAACATACCCTTCTGATTTCAAAATACTTACCATAAAAATATTGTCAAATACTAGAAGATATTTTCCTATCATGAGATAGTAGGTAACTAAATGGCTATTCAATACGTTCGATAAGGAGCTGGGTTTGAATCCCAGCGCTAACGATATATTCTGTAAAGTTTACAGAAGATGCTGGACCAGGTTTTTTTCTGCTGTCTGTTGCGTGACTCCATTTCTCTGTTCATCGTGAGACTTTACAATGCTTTGAGTGTGTTTTGTGACCCTTGTAATTATGGGGTCATTCAGAATTTTAGTTTGAAAATTTAACTTGTCATTGACCAGTTAGAAAAAAAAGTATCTTCTTCTTCCAAATCGATCCCTCAATGCTGAGGATCGTGACCTTCATGCGGTACTTCTCGCAACAGTCTGGCCCACCCTGGTCTGCCTTCAGCCCACCACAATGATTCTCCAAACGTCGTTCCAATGGCATCCGTCACCTGGTCAGACCATCTCATTGGTATACGTCCGCGACTTCTCCTGCCTACAACTCGGCCAGTCATTATTAATTTTTCTAAATTCTCTGGCTCCTGCCTTAACTATGCCTGAAGAAACCAAGCAATCTCCTCAGACACACTACAGACAAACGAGTTGTAATGTGTAGCTCAGATAAGATTATACAAAAAAGTATTTGGGTTTTAACTTTAGAATAAGTTACACCTTATTATCTTTGTAATATAATATTATTAGAATTTCTTAGCTAAATGAAATAAATTAGTATTAAATAAAGCGTTCTAGTTGTTACAATATGTGTAAATAATTAATTACCTAATCTACATTATATAATATTACATTCCCCGCTTCTGTGAGAGATATTATCTAATTACGTACGTAATATTACGTAACACGATTATGTGCGTCCTTTGAGATTTAGCGTAGTTGATTTATATTATCAACCATTTCTTTTACGATTTAAAACATTTCTTGACAATAGAACTGTCAGTGATTAAAATCGGTTGCCAGAGTCAGTTGTACTTGCCCAAACAACTCCTTCAAGAATACACAGGATAATTGCATAGGTATAAACACATAATAACTGGGATTTGAGTTGAAACATCGCAAGTTATCTACCCAATATCGAATTATTATTATCATTTGGCGTCAGCCATTGAAAGGTGGCGTTGTCAGAACAGACGAGGTTCATTGCGTTTTGTCTGATAGAGGTTGGCAGCAGTCATTTCATTAAAAAAATATGTGGTTGATAATATAAATCCAACTCTTTAAATAAGAAGAATGATACCGTAACATTTGAAAAAGAAAAAAAACAATTTAAGGCATATACAAATGACCACGCGCGCGGTGTTCGTTCATATATAGCACCCTCTGTGTATTTTTAGTGTAAGTAAAAATGTTGTCAATATTTTGATCATAACCTAAGAAACAATCCTGCCAGCCTAGTTAAATATTTTTTACTCCCGTTTTCGTATGCCGTCTTTATTTTCATAGATAATAAACGTAAACTGATTCACTGCCTGTTTTACTGGTGTAAACCAAGCTTAAACACATACCGTATAATAATAATTGTGAACTCTCCTTAATCGTGTTGCGTATTTTTCTTTTTCCGGTAATTTTTGTCCGGTGTTTTTTTTTATTGTTTATCTGGATTTTATCTAAACACATTAGTCATCTTGTGACGTGTGGAGTGGATGAATGATGAAAGGATAACAAAGAAAATATACACATTTGAAAGAAGAGCGGCTGTCCAAGAAATTTGACTCGATCATGTTGCTAAAGAACAAACGTATTTTGAGTAAAATGAATCGTAGAGTGTGTACGACAAATTGTTTGAATGTGACAATTTATAAAGATAGGAAAGTCTGGCATTCTGTTCTCTCTGCCTACCCTTTTACAGTTAGAATAGTCTTCACGACTACTAACTATGCATTTAGTAAAAAGCTAGACAAACAATAAAAAATCAATAAACAAATTATTTGAAAAAAAAATACCCAATGTGAATAACGACTTTACATTACAATTACAATTTTCACCAATTTGTTAACAATTTATAAATTAATGTTGCTATATTGAAATACTAAGGTAATTTATAAAAAAAATATTAGACTCGTAATGAACAAAATTTTTCATTGAACGGACGAATATTAAGCAGTAAAGATGTGGCCAGATATTCACCATTTGGCAAAGTTAAAAATGTTTGATCAACGTAATAATTATGACAAACATGAGTGTGTAACGCCAGTGTATAAGATTATTAAACATGCGTACTGTCGGAAGGTCTGT
This sequence comes from Ceraclea dissimilis, assembly GCA_963576895.1. Lineage (NCBI taxonomy): Eukaryota > Metazoa > Arthropoda > Insecta > Trichoptera > Leptoceridae > Ceraclea > Ceraclea dissimilis. The sequence goes on from OY756370.1 coordinate 17,292,326, forward strand.
TTATGAATTCGTACATACATACAAATTTGAATGCATCAGCGAGTACATCCAAACACTGCCGTACTTGTTTGATATTCACATATTTAATCAATAAACTTTGCATTTTAAGATTAGGCCAACCAAAAAATTACCGTATAACGATCAAATTGCGAAAAGTATTAAATTATTCAAACTATGTATTGATTTGATTAAAACGAGTGGTGTGCATACCTAAGTAATATTTATATATTAAGTCATATTTATGTATGAAGAAGCTAAAATGTTACAGCTTAATAATAAATTATTATGTACGTTGGTAAATAATATGTAATATGATAAATGTCTACTTACCAGATTTGTAAATAAAAATATCCTCACAATTATCTTGTTTGTTTTATTTCCGACCGAGACCTGCAGACAATTTTTTTATTTATTTATTTAATCGATCATCCATAAGCTAATAATTATACATCGGGAGATTCAGTGCTCTAGGTACCTGGGACGAAGCCTGCGATAGTAGAGTACAAGCCTACATCCTCGGATTCCATCTTCGCCATGAGTGGTGACGTCACCTTGTATCGGTGACAAACACCTTGTCTCGGTGACAAAAACTTGAACTACGGAATATTTTTTCCCATACAATTTAGATGGCGTAATCATCGTCAAATGTCAGTTGGCCCTGGCCTCCGTGAACAATATGGCGACGGCCTCGCCTGGGACTAAGAGATGTGCAGGGACGTAGAGTGAACAAAAATATTATAGTTTATTTACTTGGCAAATTGTGTTAATATCGTCAGTTAAGAATTTAGACTTATAACTAATTCTGAATCGTCAGTTAACAAACCAGACTTATATAATGCTCTATTTTTAGGTCGAAACAACTAACTCTGAATAGTCAGTTAACAATTCAGACTTATAATTAACTCTGAATCTTCAGATAACAATTCAGACTTATAACTAATTATGAATCATCAGTTAACAGTTCAGACTTATAACTAACTCTGAATCTTCAGATAACAATTCAGACTTATAACTAACTCTGAATCGTCAGTTAATAATTCAGACTTATAACTACATAACTCTGAATCTTCAGTTAACAATTCAGACTTATAACTAACTCTGAATCGTCGGTTAACAATTCAAACTTATAACTAATTCTGAAACATCAGTAAATAATTCAGACTTATCGTCAGTTAACAATGCAGACTTATAACTAACTGTGAATCGTCAGTTAACAATTCAGACTTATAACTGACTGTGAATCGTCAGTTAACAATTTAGACTTATAACTAATCTTGTAGAAAACAAAGTGCAAGACAAAGACAACATCTTGTATGATTAATGATCAATGCTGTTTAGAACGTAAAAGGCTCCAATCAGCATTTCGTCCATTATTCACTACAAAATAACATTTACGATGAAAAATGCAGTTCTTGTCTGGAAACTTGGAGATATGATCGAGACGTAAATGTTACGAAACTAGTGACAGGTTTATAGATGTTCGCTACCTTATTTATAATCGTTCTTTAGAATCCAGAACGACTCTTCTATACGGGACCAATCCATCCCTTAGTCGCTTGCTTCGTTTTATAATCAATAATTTTGTAGGGCTTCTGCCACCGTTGGCAGAAGCGGCAACGTCAGAAGATAAGAGAATTATGCTATCTGTTACATACAGGAGACATGTAACCTACAGAGCAACATCCAGGCTTCATAATAACATACACATATGCAACACAATTATGAACCAAGCTAAAAATCATATTTTTTTTATAAAGTATTTGGGTTTGCTTACACAAACTCAAATACTTTCCTGCACACCTTGCACTAGGCTAAAAGCCTGTATCGTAAAGTGTGGAATACATCGCCAGCGCCAGGGTTTGAACCTGGCACCTCCCACTTGAGAGACTGCCGTCTCAACCAAATGTTATTATTATTTGTTCCTGGGACAAAATCGATCATAGCAATGTTCTCCTGGGACAGAATTTGACAATATTTCGCTACATTCATAAGGCAAGTATCTACTTTCATTTACTGCGAGTCTCGTCAGTGGAGGTTCTTGAACCAAGCTTATTCGAGATCATTTGTCATATAAATAAAAAACATGAGTACTTTTTCAATACACTTTATTTGAAAAGAAAATTTTACTTAGACTTATGACATTAAACTGTAACTTATAAGAAAATACTTTGAATGTAATTAATAAAGAATGTTCAGAGTTGAGTAAACGTGCGGGAATTATTAATTTTATCATAATAAATAATTTAAATTACAATAATACAACAAATTTTGAGGTTATCGTACACTATTTTGTCAATGACAAAGAATGCATCCATGAAGAAAAAACTAATCACTGATATTTCCATGCTCGAACCAGAAAAAAACTGAACATACACTCATAATAGCTAGTTAGATCCAGAATGGCAGATTAAGGGATAATCTTAAAAGATTTTGTTATTTTAAAGTCTTCCCACACCTGTTTTATCACATTCACTATACTTAACATACTTATGGAGTGAAACTTAAAATAATTATCTCCTTCCTCTGCCTCTGCCACCACCGCCGCCCCTGCCGGAGCCCCTGGGGCCTCCTCTTCCGCGTCCGCGCATCCCACGTCCTCTGGGTCCACCACCTCGGGCTGCATCCTTCTTCTTTGCTTTGCCTTTCAGATTGGCGTCCAAAAGCAATACTTCTAACAACAGACTGTCCGGCAGTATGAAATATCTTATATTGTTTCCTCTAATGCTTAATGTGTCCAACTGCATCGGATCGCGGTTCTTCATCGTCATTTTTACAGCTTTCAGATGAGTGTTCATTGCAACATCCACCCCCGTGATGGTTCCATGCACTTGTGTGCCGTTTTTCAACTCAATCGTCACCGTTTCGTGACTGAGCTTCATTAAGAAGCGAACTAACTTCATTTTGCGATTAAATTTTACACAAGTACAGGCGAAAAGCAAATATACACGATTTCGGCTTCAAAACGAACACAACATAACCAAACAATTGAAGCCGTGAAACGAAAAAGCGCAAGCGAGAAAATTGACAATGACAGTTCCCGCCGGTGATTTTTTTAATGGCAACACTAAAAATATTCCTCTAGTTTGCGAAATTTAAATATTTTAGTACCTACTAAGCAACAGGGCCCGCGTATTCTCTGTTCTGAAATATTTCACAATTATTGCAGACTTAGAAATTATTTAATCGAAAGCGATGTTCTTTTTATGATTTCACTCAATTTAAAAAACATCCGTAAAGGTTCATCGTGGGTTCATAGGTTTAGTCTATGCTTCATTTGTTATTACTGGCAACATTAACATGTCAAACGATTTTGTTTATGGATGTTTTCAAATTAACGAATATCTGTCAAAATTGTGAGGCGTAATGATTATAAAATAGATTAAAACTGGATAAATAAATAAATAATAAAATGTCCAATCCGACTCAGAGTGCGGGTAAGTTTATCATAATGCGTATCACATTTAAAATAATTCATAATTAACTTTAAGAAACATGATATCAGGTTTTTCCCCGACCCACTCGAAGTGCTTCACCAAAAGCTTTTGATTTACTTATTTAGAGACTATTTACGTGAAATAAAATGATATTTCGATGTAATATCGTATATTTTGTTTCATTTTGGTCGTTGTATTACTGTTTTAGACTCACATGAACAAGAAATAACTCCAGAAGAAAGATGTCAAAATTTGATAGATTCTGTGGCAGATATGAGAGTGAGGTACCCGGCCTACATAGCGAGGTTAGATGAGAAAATTGTTAAAATAAACATTGCCTTATTGAAGAAGAAATTCAAGGCACACAGAGACGTGAAGTTCCCGACTCCTAAATATAGCAACATTGACATAGACTTCAACCCGCAAGATTGTGAAAAGTTGAAAACGTCTTTCAAACAACACAGAGAACTACTCAAGAAAATGGAGAATTTAAGAAAAATGGGTAATCAAATAAAAAACGATCGTATCGGGAGAATATTAAATGAAGATATTGACACAAAGACTTTAATCAAGAGGGTCGAACGAAAGTTGGATGACAAGAAAGAATCGAAATGTGAAAACATGGAGTGATTAAAAATTAAGGACTCTATTTAACATAGTACCACAAAAGCAAAGTGCTTGCGATAAGACCTTCATGTGTTTATGCAGGGAGCAATTCAAATTCTATTAAAGTTAGGAATCCATTGTTTGTTAGGGGAAAAATGAAAAACTAAATATTTATTATCCACAAAAAATGACTAGCTTTCGCGACTAGTATTCGAGGATTTGCACCCTCATCATCAGGCAATTATGAATAAAGTCGTCGAATACTAGTCACGAAAGCTAGTCATTTTTTTGTGGATTATCTAAATATTTAGTTTTTCATTTTTTCCCAAGCTTGCAAGACAAAAACATCAAGATTATCGTTTATTAGTTCTATTCTATCCCCTCACGCCGCATTCCTTGCGAGGTAGGCTTAGAGAACAGATCGCCAAACTTTCCTATCCTTAGACACGATTAGTGCTTCCGTCACATTCATGCAATTTGTCATACACACTCTACGATTCCCTTCACTCAGAACACGTCCGCCCATGAGAATCTGGTGTACATGGTCGGAGCCATGTGGTTCTTGGAAAGCCGCATTCCCGTAAACCTCTTCTTTCTCCCAGATACATTTTCCTTGTTATCCTTTCATCGTTAGTATAACATACATGGAATTATCTGACCTGCAATGCATACCTTAAAAATATCAACATATCTGAATGATACTAGCATAGAATTAATATGGATCGTATAGTTATGTCCCCATATTTTTCCACTATAAATAGTGTCCCTCTCTCCATACAGCTGTCCTCTTATAGAAGCAACAGTGTTAGGACATAGGCTCCCCACACATCTCTGAAAGTTCAGTGAACTGAATCTACCGTTTGCAAAAAAGCTATGACCAAAACCTCTCTCTGAATTCAGTGTTACCCTGATTTTGAATTCTGAAAGAGGTTTTGGTCGGAGATTTTTTGCAAACAGTCGATTCAGTTAACTGAGCTTCCGGATGTGTTTGGGGAGTCTTATTATTCATGCTCCAAAGTCGAGCTTTTTCCATATTTTTATGTGAATTGCGACACGAGGTATTGTAATGTAATATATATAAATTATATTCATTCTAAATATATTTGTTTTTTATATTTTAATATAAGTATGTAATATTTAGTAATTAATAGAATTTATAAACATAATATAAAATAAAATATTTAATTACTAACACAACATGAGGTTTTATTTTTCCTTGTTGGAGTTGTTTCATCAAAAAATAAAATAATCTTTATTGCTTATAAGAAACATACAAAGCGGGCTTGTTGGCAAATGGCAATTTCTGCCAATCAACTCATGGATTGTAGTGGATTTTTCTTATTGGTTTTAAGACCCTGGACTCATCAGCGAGCTATCTGTCTAGTAGAGGATGAATCTGGTACCTAGCTACCTACTTTTTTTTTGTCGAAATAAATCCGAATACATCTTTAAAAGCTTGTGTCATGAAGCGGAGTAAGTCGGGGGGGTAAATTACACGAGATGTGTTTGAATTACACCAAAATAAAAAAATTCAAAACAGGTTTTTCATTAAGGGTGCTAAACAATTTAGAGAGAAAATATTACATGAAAACAGAGCTGGAGGGGAAAATAGTTCACAACAACCCAATAATTGAGAAAATTATTACAAAGGACTCGGAGTAGAGCTGTTCAACAACAATTTAAATCCATTTATTTTTATAACATAAATTAAGTTCCTATGTAAATTATTGATACCTTTATTCATCAAACAGAGGATTCTTTTAAGATGAGGATTTATGTAAGAAAAATCCTCATTGTATCACACATAATACAAGAAAAAAATTGAGAAAGGCTGAGATATGAATTATTTTTCGACTTTTTAAGCCTCGTGGTTTTAATATTTCCAAAAATTAGCTAGGTTATCGCGAAAATTTCAATTTTTAACGGAAAGGCGCTGGCTGGAAACATTCAGAATAATAGCCATAAAAACATAATGTGACATTGGAAAGAAGGAAACTTTTTAGAAATTCTCGTATAAACTTTAAGATTTACCTAATTTTGCGTGATTTATCGCCAAATTATCTCACATCAAAGTATATTTTAGCAACAGTCATGTTTTAATTACTTTATCATTGATGAAAATATTAACCCTCAATATCTCGGACAGTTTGACATTTCATTTGGCGCTAAAAAATTTCTGTTCTCAATGAGACAATAATGAAGTCATCGCGGTGGCGATGCAAAGCTGGTGTATTACTGTGAAGTATTTAGTTTTCTTCCATTAATTCATAGCTCATTTATGGTGATAATCGTTTTCTGCAGTAAGTATCTCATATATAAAGTAACATTTATTCAAATATCTTAATTGTTATTGAGGTAGACAATGGTGCGTATGTTTCCGCTTGTAGCAGGAACAGGAAGTTAGAAAATGGTGGAGAAATATCTCCGAATTGTCTGTAATGCGACCATATCCTTATCCTGTCTAGTATTTTAAAACTTTTTGCGACAGGAGAATGTTATGTTTACTAATATTTACTCCAGAATTCGACATGTCCATAGTATTAGTCGGGTTCATAATGTAGATTACGGCTATATTAGGTTACACGCAATATACACCATTGCCCCAAATCTCATCTGTCATTGAATTATTTCAAGTTATATTATGTATGTCCAAATACATTTTATCAATTAGGTACACCATTTACCTTCACTTAATTATCTATAATTCCATATTATCCTATCAATAACTTCTTGCGTACCTACAATTGTTCCAAAAAACTTTGTTATTAGCAGAAAAAATGACATTATTTGTTGATGAGCTCTAAAAATCTTAAAACCTCTAAAACATTCAACACACCACTATTAGGGCATATTTTATTTACCCACCTTTCTGAAACAATCAAATTTTATCTCTCTCAGTAAAAAATAAACTGTTATGAATAAAAAGCTAGGTTATGTTATGTTTATATAAATCCACAATCGATAAACTTATCGTCATCGAACAAATAATATGGTTTTAATCGACAAACAAGATGAATGTTTTATAGACTTATGAAACCTTATTGGTCTCTTAATTATGCCGTCCTAAGGAAGAACAAGGTATAAGCTAGTGGTGGGCATTTTAACATCAACAGATGCTAATGTTAAACTCGATTAATAGTTATCGTTAACTGCCAACGTCAATATATGGTTGTCTCGTTGCTGATTAATTTCGGAAGATTCCTCCCGCACGTAATGCTAATGAATCTCGCTATGTCATTGGTCACCAGTCAACAGGCGCTATAGTTGACCCGTAACATGACATCGTGAGATATTAATAGCAGTACCTAGTCTTTCATTTTTCAGTTGATATTAATAATATTACTGTTGATGGGTAATACGCGTGGGAATTTTGCATAGTTTTCTTCTCGTGCATTTGGTTGGAATATTTACAAAATCACTTGTTGTCACATCACAATTGGCGTGGATTAACGTTAGCAGACAATGTACTTTTATGTCAACAGTATTGACGTGTTAAATAAGAACAACTGTTGAAGATTAACTGTTGACCATTATTGACACAACTCTGATTGCCATTACACACACATTTATGTTTCAGATAATGCTCAGCTCAGAGGACATAATACAGCTGGCGCGTTCTGCACATAATTCTGTTAGTTTCATAATTCATAATTGATAATAATTAGTATACAAGCTTGCAACACTCATTATTTTTCATACAAAATTTATGCTAGGTGGCTCCTCTCAGCTATTCTCATCTAAAAAGTCGGAGAAATCCAGCATTAGGCCGGCCACATACTAGACGGAAAGTTATATTCAAACGTTCAGAAATCTGAACCACAAAGTACGGAACGCACGCAAATTTTTCAGATCAATCTGAATTTTTGCAGATCTATCTGAATTTTGTCAGATCGATCTGCAAAATTTGTATGCGCTCCGTGATCTATGGTTCAAATTTCTGAATGTTAGAATATAACTCTCCGTCTAGTGTGTGGCCGGCCATAATACGACTTATACACTGCATTTATTTTCACTTGTCTCATTTTTCCATACAATTACTATGTAGACAGCTGCCAAGTTATAATAAACCGATAATATTTTGAATCATTTATATTTCAGAAAATGTTGAGTGCCCCTGAGTTGTTGGAACTGGAAGAGGAAGGAATTATTCCTGTAAGTTGTTTTTTTTTTTTACTGAGAGTTGTTTTTTATATTAGATCTTGTAAATTTTATTGGTTATTATTATACATCGGGAAAACAAATGCCATTTGCTGAGGTGCAATAAAACCTTACTAATCCCATAATTCCATAGTGAGCAAAAGTATTATTTTACTTCGTATTTAAATTACGAGGGTTTCCATCTTTACCTGAATTCTGTACAACTGTCAATATTTATAGGGGAATAAAACAATAAGTGAAGTGTGAACAACAAATTCCACGTAACTTGTATCAGCGTGCATTATGCAGGTAGTATTAACAAAATTTGCCAAGTAAATAAACTGTATAATATTTTTGTTTACTCTACGTCCCTCCACATCTCTTAGTCCCATAGCTAAAGCATTGAATTTCCCGATGTATAGTGATTATATTATTTATATATTTCCAGATGGAGTACAGTGAGGGAGGACAGAAAGGTAAAACACCGACCAACACAATCCTGGAATTAGGGAAGACATTACTACAAGCAGCCAGGGAGGGGGACACAATGAGTGTCATAGATCTCATGTCTAAAGGGGCTCCATTCACAACCGACTGGGTGAGCAACTTAATGTTTATCAACAGAAAGGAGAGCGGTGCAGCATTATGTGATCTCCCTTGGGGAGGGAGCAGGATCGGTGTTCTGATGCTTATTAGTCGGCTTATACCCTATACCCTCACGCCGCATTCCTTGCGAGGTAGACAGAAAGGACAGAGCGCCAGACTGCCCTATCCTTACACACACTCCTGGCCTCCGTCCCATTCATACAATTTGTCATACACACTCCTATTTCTTGTACTCGAAACACGTCCATCCTTTAAATCACAGTAATTTCATTAAAAAAATAGCCTGCGGTGCTAATCACCTTTTTTTTCCTTTGATTTAATTTCGCCTGCGGTGCTATTTACTACTTTTTATTCTATTAGGCAGTATCAAAATTTTTGTTGTTCCCCCAGCTTCGAAGCTAGCGACACCCATAGGTATTATTTATTGTCTCTGGTCCAGAGATCGAATCCCCTCCCCCCCTCCGAAGTGAATTTGTGCCTACGCCCCTGGGCATAGGCGAGGTGTTCCAGCATATTCATTATTGTTTTATGTTGTGTTTTCAGTTGGGCACATCTCCGCTCCACTTAGCCGCTATGAACAACCACCTGGACACTTGTGAGACTCTCCTGAGGGCGGGCATTGGTAAAGACGCTAAGACTAAGGTGGAGAGGTCTCCGTTGCACTTTGCAGCGTATGAAGGACACACACCCATTGTACAAGTGTTGCTCAAACATAGTGTGGAAGTGGATAGCAGAGATATGGTATGTAGCATTCACTTACTTGATGTAGGGTGCCGAGATATTATGGTATGGCTCTGGTCTCTTTAGAGATCCTAGTCATCTGGTGGTCTGTTACCAAGCAGTCAATTTGTAATCAGAATTTTTTCAGCATAAAGTCGATAGAAATTGTAAAAGTAAAAAATGGTAAAACTTGCACAATGCAAAAGTTTGTGTAAAAATAGTTATTTGTTTAAAAAACACTACATTAATTCGCACCTTTCCTCTAAAAAATCACTGCTCTATCTGCTTATCTATCTATTTCATCACGCCGCAGAGAGAGCAGAGTTTCACACATTTACATTTCTATCCTTTCACACATGTATCACTTCTATTACGTTAACCATCATATACCTGTGCTGTACAAGCCGGATTGTCCTATCTTTACACATACTCCTAGCCTCCATTACAGTCATGCAATTTGTCATACACGCTCTCCGATTTCTTTTACTCGAAACACATCCATCGTTGAGGATCTCGTCGACATGATCGGTATAGGTCAGTCTCGGGCAATACCTAAATGGAACAATCTTTTTCCAGCTCCATATGACTCCACTCCACTGGGCAGTGGAGCGCCAACATGAGGAATGTGCCATACTTCTGATTCAAGCAGGGGCTGATCCAATGGCCATGAGCAGATTCCACAAGACTCCACTGTCTATAGCCGAGGAGTTGGGCTGGGACAGCATGTGGGGTATGCTACAATCTGCACATCTGCAGAGGTCCAGGGAAAGCATTAGCAACACGGCGCAGGGTAAGATAAAAACATTGGAGAAAAACCCATTAGAATATTGCTCAACATGAATAAATCCCAATAAACAAAAGCCCTTCAGAAATATCCTCAACGGATAAAAGCCCAAACTTTCTAGTTGAATTCCAGTAGACAAATTATTTATAAAATGTTGACTATTTTATTGTCCGACCCATTTTAGATCTGCTTATTTATTTGATTATTTTCTAATCTATGGTAGTTTCAAACACACTGAAAGAAATCATATACTAATAGATACAATTAATATTATTTTCAAAATCCAATCAGTTTTGAGCTTTTGTACCCATACTCTACAATTCATTTTACTTAAGACACGTCCAAGTCGAACCAAGTGATTTTTGGACGCATTTCTTTGCATATCTCTTCTTTCAACCATCTATATTTTCTTTGTTATCATTTCATCATTCATCCTCTCTACATGTCCCAAAGTAAATATGTTTAAGAATGAATTGGACGATAATATATTTGTGATTTCAGCTGTGGAGGGAATATCTGATGGGATCTGTCTTCCAACTGAAGATATTATTATAAGTCCAGGTGTGTATCACATTATACTTTTGTAGAAATACGGTTGATTGAGTCAAATACCTTTTCATGTAATAATTCTTTCATATGTGAACCAGCATTGTACGAGGTATCCGAGAGTCAAAGCTCTGTGTCAATATTTCTTAAGTGTTCGATTACCCTTGTAGATTTCCCCAAAATATCCCTCGAACTTCTTGTTCAAACAGTGCCACACAATACAATCCACCGACTCGATCTCACCACACTCACAGTAAGGATGTTAGAAGCCAGAACTGATATTAATGTACCTATTCATATGTTTGTTCTTCAGATGTCCCAGAAACGTTGGAAGAGCAAGGACATGCGATAGAGGACCATGAGAGTGAACCACAGGAACACATTGAGAATATATTACCGAGGGTAAGAAAACTAATCGTGTATAGATTTGTTTTTCGGGTTAATCGTGTAGTGATTAGATGCTCCGACATTTCGGCGAACCTACTGCCGCCTTGGTCACGGATTGTGATCAGAGCATCTGATCACTACAGGATTAACCCGAAAAACAAATCTACATATGGATCATCGTGAAAACCTGCAACAACTATTGAAGAATAATCGTGTGCTTCCATTTTTAGATTGCTTGCAATTCAGCACTTTACACGGTGGCGGATTAAGACACTCGGGGGCCCTATGCAACGACAGATTTAGGCCCCCCCCACCCTAATGATTGAAAAAAATACAAATTTTTTATCCTTAAAACATAAGTAACAAATTGTCGGAGGGACAAACTGTCATTCAATCGTTGCCACTATGGTTTGTCAAAAACCTACAAGGAATTTTCAAATATAGTAGTTCTAAAACAGCCGATCTGTAGTCCATACTTCTATCTCTCAGTATTGGCTGAGAACAATTCAGGGCGCCGAAGCCGAATGACAGCATATAGGACTTTAAAGAAATACAATCACGGTTTATAATTTAGTCGTTCTATTTGTTTCACAGTTAACACACAGTAGCAACGAAGCCGCCTTACAGATGTTGAGAGAACACGGGATTATGATGTTACCAAACGACAACACGAATACTGTCACATCTGCTGTACAAAGTGGTAGGAAGATTGTACTGTCTGGTGAGTAACAAGTTATTTACATACATACATATTCTTCCTCTTCTATCCTTGGTTGGGTCGGGGGCTCAAAGCATCTGTGTATCTTCGCCAGAGGTCCCTGTCATTTGCAGTTTCCAGGACCTCTCCAGGCCACTCCAACCACAGTCTCTCCTCGCACACCTTTGTCACATGCTTTTTTTTCACCTTCAGATTTCGCGACCAGCAATCAAGGATTTGCACCCTCATCATCAGACGATTGTGAATAAAGTTTATATTTAAGATTTATTCACAATCACCCGATGATGATGGTGCAAATTCTCGAATACTAGCTGCGAAATCTAAAGTCATTTTTTTGTGGATCTAAATATTTTAATCTAAATATTTAGTTTTTCATTTTTTTCTTAAATACAGACTTCCACCAAGTACTGAAGGTCAAAAACATCGAGATTATCACATCTATAACATTGATATCATTATGTTTTGTTTGCTGGTTTTTCAGATGCCGGAAAATTAATGTTGAAAGACATCAGCGAAAGCCCTAAAGTCGTCAAAAAGGAGGGACTTACAGGGAAAACAACAAACGCTAAAATATACACCATGAGCAGCAGTCAATTCTTAGCCTTAACGGGACAAAACAAGAATAATACCACGTTGAGAAAAATAGCAATTAATAAACCATTAGATAATAATACAAATGTTAATAAATTAAAAACGTTACCAGTCTTAAAGGCCATTAATATAAATAAAACACCAACCAAGTTATTGGGCGATAATAAAATAATTAGTCCATATAAAGGCAAGATTATCTCGATAAACTCCATCGCAAAGTTACAATCTAATCTCTCAGACGAACTGGTGAACGTTAAAACGTTAGCCGGACAAGGCAAGACTAAAATAATTCAACTGAAGAACGCATCGAACTTTGGGAAGACAGTGAAGATTGTCGTGAAGAATACGGGAAATAATCAAATAGATCCGAAATTTTTGGTCCCGAAAAAGATCACGACGACTAATACAACGGTAAGATTTTTACTTATATGGGTACAACCCAAATCCCTCGTCTATCTATACCCTTACGCCGGATTCCTTGCAGGGTAGGCAGAGAGGACAGAGTGCAACACAGCCCTATCCTTACACACACTCCTAGCCTCTGTCACATCCATGCAATTTGTCAGACATGCTCTCTGATTCCTTTTACTCAAAACACGTCCATCCTTGAGGATCTGGTCAGCATGATCGGACCAGTTCACTCTCACACCTCTTTGCTCACTCAAATACATCCTTTTTGTCATCCTTCATTCTCTCAACATGCCCAAATCATCTTAGTTTATTCACTTTCATTCTCGTCACAACACCAGTCTTGCAGTCACTCATTTCCCTAATAACCTTGTTCCGTATCTTATCTCTCAACGTTTTCCCACACATTCTTCTTAACGACCTCATTTCCACTGCATTCAGCCCTGGTTCGTCCTTCTCACACAACATGTATTGTAATCGATAACGTTTTCATAAAATTTGTATATTTTTTAGTCAATTCCATCATCAACCAACTCCGCTACATCTCTCAATATGCCCGCCTTGACTGACATAGAATCACATAACATCGTCGAAACGTCATCGAAAAAAGACTCGGACGAAGTGGAGACACTCAAGAAACAGTTGGCTGAAACGAGAGAGGAATTAGAAACGTATAAAAAGAAATTTCAGTTATTGGAAGACGAATTGAACGTGTTGAGAAATTCACAGGACATGATTCACACTCAGCATGGGGAGCCGGAGTTAGTTACTCAAATAGTTGAAACGGGATACGACTCGACAGAAATAGAAGAAACAGAATTCGTAGATACGCAAGAAATCGTGTATAAGAATTTAGAAAATGAACCAGTTATAGATACGACGATAGTTGAATCGGATATGGATACGTCGGAGATGGAATCAGGGTAGTTAGTCATTTGAGAAATGAATTCACTGATGTCGTCCGATATGTCTGGTGTGCCATCACAATTAAGGAACCTATATAAAGGTGGGAAGTACTATTGAACATTGAGCCCCTTCTATATCTATGAAAAATCTATGGTGGACGCCATTTTCATTGCAAACATATGATTGTGTGTCATATTAGTTGTCCACAATTGCATGAATCCTGGTGATATATCAGTGATTTTTGCGACTCATTATGTATAATCAGTGTGGAAATTACCTTTAATTAATCAAATGGTAAATTAGCTTACTTTACATCGAGAAAAAATTGCGTATACCTAGCGGAAATGCTGGTAGCGGTAAATTTTTGTCTATGGCTTTATCCGTTAGGACTTCCTACATTTATACAGGTTCCCTAATCACAATCTCAGCGATGTATATTTAGCCATAGAAATATGAAGTTCACCTTTGTCCATATGAGTTTAAATTTCTTACCCACAAAAACGTTTATTGTTTTCGGTATTATAACCTTAGAAGTGGCTATAAGAGCAACAAAATTAAAACTGTTTTCTTATAAATTAGAAAAAATTAAAAAATTACAAGTTGCCTTAGAACGCCAAACCCCTAACACTCTCATACATTTTTTTCTTTAAAGTTGGGGCGATTATGGAACGTTTTTTCTTCAGTGCATATAGGCCCTTAAGAACCGATATATTCTATATCTATCGATAACCGATAACTTCATTTGTAATCATGTTAGAGTATACCCACATACTTATAGCGCGGCCACACACACACACACACACACTGATGTTCAGTTAACTGAATCAACTGTTTGCAAAAAAGCTCCGACCAAAACCTCTCTCTGAATTCAAAATCAGGGTAACACAGAATTCAGAGAGAGGTTTTGGTTGGAGCTTTTTTGCACACGGTCGATTCAGTTAGCTGAACTTCCGGACGTGTGTGGGGAGCTTTGGGAACCGATTTGAGAATATTCTATCTCTATGGATAACCGATAACTTCATTTATACCAGTTCTATGGTAAAGTTACAATCATGTTACAATATACCCACATCCTTATACATAGAAATTATTTTTATTACAGAAATGAAATGGATTTTATAACTGTATATAATATGTATGTATATTAGTATAATGTATTAGAGGCCTATATTTTGTCGTATAATTGTTGAGTTTATATTATAAAATATTTTATATAAACATGCCTTCTTTTATTATAAAAACTAGTCTTTCAACAGGCGACGATATTGGTTATTCTTCTCGAAAAGTTGTACTGGCTGACAGTGAGCGAAAGGGTGAAACACGCTGTGCCTCACCGCATGCAAGGTCCTGAACTAACAACATGGAGTCCTTCCCCATCTCAGAGCTCTGTAACTTACAGGACAATTCCTTGAGAAGGCCATTGCACTCAGCAGCCACAGCCATCAATCAACAAACTCCGAGAGCGGAACATAGCAAACAAGTCCTGTTTCTTCGAGAAAGCTTTCTCTGTTGCGGGACCAATTACCTGTACTGAAACTTTCTAAAGGTTTCTCACCCGAAACACGCAGATAAAATGCACACGAAAAATGCCCTTATGTATATCGCCATAAGGGTCATTTTCCATAAACATTTTATCTGCGTGTTTTGGGTGAGAAAGCTTACAAAGTACCCCCCCTGGAATAGACTGTCGAACGAACTCCGAAGAGTCCAGCCCATCACCAGCTTCAGGAGTAAGCTGAAAACTAAGAGTTTTAAAACCAGCTTCCCGCGCCCTTGAGATGGACTACCATCAAACGGCGCCAACTAATTATCCATCATCAATAATATACGGTTCACTTTTACAGAATAATTCCTGTGAACTGTCTAAACACAGAATCACCATACAAATTGCCACAAATGTACTATTTAACAGGCGCGAAGCTACCTAAGAACATGATCGAGTTACCTTTTGGAAAAAATGATAGGTATAATAGTATCTAATCTGACGTAATCCCATATGAAAAGTTAGCCCCAGCTTCCCTTCTGCAGTAATCCACCCTTCGCCACTGCTATTTAGAGATCTATCCATGCAAAACTGAAGCTTGTTATATCAGCTTTACTGTTCTCTCCTCAACAGAACTGAGACGTATCTACATTCATACATATTCCCAGGAGTGCTCTCACGTATTCTACCACGTCCATCACTGTATTCCAACAGGATCCTCTTCTTCTTCTTCTTAACTCAATTTACAAATTACACACAATCGACAAATTGCTGTTTTCGATACTAAATAATGTAGGAACCATGCATGGGTTCCTTATTTATGGGTATAATAAAAACAAGAATTGTATCATTTGAAAAAAAATATTTTATTTTTATAAAATCGTAATAATTTTTTATTTTCAATGAACAAATCACATAGTAATTAATATTGTATGAGAATTATGTATGAAATAATAAAAATAATATTTATTTATATATTTATTCACGGGACATTATACACACAGAATATGTATCATTCATCATTGCATCTTCCCTAATCTAAAAAACATTGGAATCACAGTATGTTTCAAATTTCATATTAAAATTACCGTTGTTTAGAAAATTAAACAAATGGAGTACAATTTTTTATAAATATGTTGATATTTCGAGCCCAAATTGAAGATATTTTCCTGCTTTATGCACAAATTCATGCCCAAATTAAAGATACCTTCCTGCTTTGTGCATGAATTCATGCCAATTCGCGTAAAATTGAAATTTCACAAGCGTTTGCGAACTACAGGTAATAAAAATAAAATATAACAACGTAATATTTAATTGTATTATGTAAGATAATTGCACTGGGATTTTAAGCTAGGTAACAGAAAAAAAAAACAGTAATACGAAGACATCGAAGAGGTCATCAGAGGAAATTTCGTAAATACATAGATTTTGCCATCCATTTCGCCACAAAAGTACCCCGGTGCAAACTTGGTTTAGTGTTGCTTGACGTGATTGCATTTTTTTGCTACTTTCTAATTATATTTCAGAAGTGTTGTTTAAAAAAATGGCCAATTTTTGGATTGTCAGAATAAACTGGCAACTTTGTTTTCAAACTTGTGATGATTAAAAGGATTATCGGAGTATTTTTTTCTTTTTCCAACTCGCAAAGCTATCTTGCCTTTAAAATGATTTCTCTAGCGCTGCTCTGTAATATTTTCGGCATTGTAGGTTACTTGTAAAATGTGATGTGGGATTATTAGGGACCTCTGACAGCTCTTATGACAAGATTCGACAATCAGGGCTACCAACAATGCAATTTTAAACTCCAATCGCAAACATCCGCCGGCGGCTAAGATAAACGAAACATGTGAACACCTTTTCAAGACAAAAACACGGTTATATTAACATGGAAATATTTTTTTTTAATCAAGTATTTATAAATTCATTATTATTATGTATAATACAAATTTACAGAAAATAAACAAAAAAAAGCACCTAATGAATATTTTAATACATAATACACATTTTTTTACACAATTGAGAATTCCATATAATTTGTCATTAAATATGTTTTTAAATTAATACGTTTACTAAAAAAAAATGTTAAAAAATAAGAATTATACAATATTTCATATAACATGTTATATTCCCATTACCTTCTTAATTCAAAATCTAATTAATAACTAATTGAACATTTAATAAAAAATAAATAATAATAAAACAAATAACTATGAAATTAGTCAAACAAAAACGTAATTATTGTGACTAAAAATAGAATTTATTAAGTACCTAAGTTTATAACATTCAAAATTAAATTTAAATATAAAAAAAAACAATTAAAATTTAATCTATAAATAAAATAATGTACAAATTATTATGCGATATTCAAAAAATAATAGCATATCGTTTTTTTATTTATTATTTCGCTATAAATAATATTTTTTTTATACAACTATACATTTTAAAGCATTTATTTTTTTGCTAGACATTTCAGTTAACACAATTAATTGCACTGTGTATTTATTTTATATATTATTGTTAATTATTTATAATGTTACACGTAATTTACAAAAATATTTATTAGGTAACTGACGATTATAATATTTACAAAATTTACATATTTATAATTACAATTATGTACAAAATACTTAAATTAATAAAATAAAATTATTAATTCATAAGAAATAATAGAACGTTCTTATTATGCGATGAGTTGTCTCTATCAAATACTGTTTATTAAATAAGTCTTTGCAATTATCAATATTTCATTAAATAATTATTTATTTATTAATAAAAACAGACATGATTGGTTTTTCCCTTAAAATAAAAAAAAATCGTAATCATCTTAACAGATACACAGTAATGGAAGATTTTTTTTACTAGGTTTAATATGATCACTTTTTAAGTCTAAAGAGATTGCATTAAGCCAGTTGATGAAAGTTCATCCTTCGCTGTGTATCTGTTGAGATTAGTACGACATGTAAACAAACCAATGTTTCACGTAAAATAAATTGTGATATTTATAAAATAACACAGTCGTATGTATTATTTCGATTAACAATAAACAGTGTTTTTTTAATAATCTCCATTCTAAATTAAATGCATTCACAACTCAATTTTTTCTTTTTATTAATAAAGAAGTGTGTTGCCGTTTCTTAAAAATATAAATTGACAAAACCACGTCAGTGGCAATGTATGAATAATATATTTATGACATTTTTGTAATCACAAATAAAAATAGTTCTTTTTATCACAATATGTAGCTTTCAAAGCATCACCTCATATTATGAGTTAGTGCCAGTTTTGTAACATTTGTCAACTTTGAAATCAAAGTCAATGCAGTTACAATACAAATAGCAGGATTTCAAAAATTGAAGAGCCGATGTTAAAAAAGGAACGGAAATTAATTACAAAATTTTAATCATTTTGTAATCAAGTTACAAAACTGTCGTATTTGTGTATCAGCTCCTTTTTTGTAACATCGCTATCAATTACAAATGATGCATTTGAATGAAGAGTCAATGTTACAAACATTTATTACAAAATTAACTTACAAATGTGCTTAGTCCCTTAGAACTCTCTAAGCACTTAGCTCATTTACATATTAAGTTGTCGATTTGTTTATTTGTTAGTTCCATTTGTAACATCACTATTATTTAATTACACAAAACATCTAATATAGATTATTTATCATCTAACCGTAACAGATTCAATATTCAACAGTTGTTTTACTTTATCCGTATAACGGACGAGAGCAATCTTCGACGCGCGCATGTTAATCTTCTCGCCGGCCGCCAGAAACTGTTGGCACTGAGCGCGATCTAAAAACTCTTGCATTTTCAATTCTTTGAGGGAGTCCCTCGGAACTCCCGGTCCGCAGTGAACCTGCTTAAGAAGGGCGTCGCGTGATTTAACTTGGAGAATGGATGCCAAGTCTTGGAGTAGGCACCAGAGTGTTGGGTCGGCCGCTTGGGTTGGTGATGTCGGGCGTAGTCTGTAGAGCGGCGGGTGCGGGACGAGAGAACAAACGAAGTCTAGAGGGGGGCTGGGAGGAGGTGATGGAGATGGTGGAGGACATGCGAGAGGATCGTAGCCGCTGTCTACTGGATCTGAAATTAAACAAGATTGATTTATCGTATTTGTGGTGCAAATTTTCAATCGAAAACCACTGTGATCAGACAAAAACCCATAAAACGATTGCTTAAGATGAATAAGTCCCAAGAACTACAAATCAAAACTGGATTATGTTTAATGGACAAAAGCTCAAATCTATTATTATTTGTTATTGGGTATGCAGCTTTCGCTGTTTTGCCCCGCGTCCCAGTTAAGTTGTGTTTATATTATCTAGTCTATTCTTAAAGGTGTTGGTGGTAGGAACAAGTAGCACTGACTCTGGCAACTGATTCCAAGCACTGAGAAGTGTTTCCGTGGGTATGATGTGAATCTTGTTGTCAGTTTCAGCTGGTGTCCTCTCAGGTGCAAATTAGAGTTCATGGTAAACAAAGCCGGTAGAATCTCACAGGAATAATATGCAAATGTATGTTTACCTAATAGTCTGCATGGTCCATTAAAGTGCCATGGTTGTGGTACATTTCCTTGGACGTCATTAAGATGGAGCTGCAGGAATCTGACAGAGGAGCCCGTGCTGAGTGAGATGGGAGACTGTCCCGAGTAGGTGGCCAGGAGGGGGTCCGCTCCGTACGACAACAGGAGACGGATGATCTCCGTGTAGCCGTTCTCGCATGCTTCGTGAAGTGGTCTGGAAAGTAAAAATAATATATTATTGTCTCGTTCACTTTTCAACAAATGGCAATAGCATAAAAAAATAGTGCATTGTGAAACATTCTCCAACTTGCAAAAATTACACAGTTAACAGCAGGATGTAGCGAAATTGGTGAATGTTGCCCCGGGCATAAAGTGGTCGCTTAAGCCAGCTAATGCCAACTTGAATGTTGAATTAAGTTAATGTTAAGAAATTAGGATAGATGAGTGCTGTGACTGAAGTGAAAGTGAATGGGCTTAGGTGGTTTCGTTGAGAGAATGAATGACTAAAAAGACATGAAATTAAAGAAGAGGTGTAAGGAGACACGGCCATCCAAGACTGACCTGAACATGCCTGGATGTTGACTTGATTTTAAAGAACGGATGCAGTTTGAGTACAATAAGTCTAAGAGTGTATACGATAAACTGTATGAGTGTGACAAAAGCAAGCAATGTGTGTTAGGATAGAATGGTCTGATGTTCTGTCTTTTCTGTGTAGGCCACAAGGGATGTGGTGTGAAGGGAGAGAGAGTTAGATAAATTGTTATGTTACCTTATTCCTCCTTGTGCCGCCTCAGAGACATCGGCACCATACTGTAGCAGAAGCCTGGCAATGTCCAGGTGTCCTCTAGAGCAGGCTTCATGTAGTGGGGTGTAACCAGCATTATCCCGACATGAAGGAGGGACGTCCATCTTCTCAAGACAATAAGCAACACAGTCCTGGAACAGAAAGAGACAAACAAGAATTAGAAACATGTTTCCAAGGGTTACAGATTTTTCCTCGACAGAAGCGAGAGGTATCTACATGCACATAATGTAGCTTTATGTGAACTCCCTTGGGAAGGAAGCAGGATGAGTTTTCCGATGCTTACGAGTCGGCTTTTGCTGGCTTATTATCACCTATTCCACCGCATTGACACTAACACAATTGACAGCGGGATGTGCTGGAATTCCCACACATTCTATCTCTTGGTTCAAACATTGGATGGGGTTAGCTGGCAGAAATTGCAGCATTGCGATAAGCTCGCCCTAGTGAACAATTTTGTTCACTAAAAGTACAAATAAATAAATACATATATATACTTACAATGTATCCCAATCTGGCAGCCCTATGGAGGACGGTCTCCCCCACACTCTTCTTAATAATCCAATTCTTAATCTCCTTCTGTATATCCTGAACAGATTCTGGACTGGGTCTCGGCACATATCTCTTCTTCAGAACAACACCGTTCTCCTTTTTGATCAATTTCTTCTTTTTCCTAATGTAGTCAAAACCTGAACTCATCTTTCTTCTGTTGAACAATCTCTTCAAATGCTTCTTGACAGGAATCATCCCAGGTTCTATGGGTTCTTTTTTAATTTTGATTCCTCCCTCACCCTCGGGACTACTACACGGTTCTTTCTTTATTTTGGGACAGTTCGAAGTGTCCGACTTTTTAATTTTCTTGCTCGCTAAAATTTTGATGAAGTTGTTTCGTTTCTTTCGTCTCAACATTCTACCGGTGGAATCATTTCTCCTTGACAATTGAGAACTCCTTAAACCGTCTCTCACTGTGGAACTGAAGACATTCTTTTTGACTTTCTTCAATAAAACTCTAGCGTCTTCCTTACTTCTTGAAACATCTTTGGATTTACTTTCTTCTTTCTTTTTAACATCTTCTTTAGACTTTGTTTCCTCTTTGTCTTTAGGTTTTGTATCTTCTGTAACTTTAACTTCAGGCTTTTTAACTTCCTCTTTCTCTTTAACTTCTATTTTTATTTTGACTTCTCTCACAGCTTCCGTACGATCATCTTCTGTACAAGCTACCGGAGGTGCCGAAGCTGGTCTTTCATCTCCAAACACTTCTTTCATTGTCGCTCGTTTCTTTAAAACTCTCGTTTCAGTTCTGGTTCTAGATTTCAGGACAAGCGGTGAGAATTCTTCCGTAGCACCTAGCACACCGTCTGTGTTACTGATGAAGGCGTCTCTAAACGTTGAAACTGTCTTTTTTCTAAATGAACCCAAATAAAACAGTTCTTCCATAACTTTTTCTTTAGATATATTCTTATTTCCCTTTTTAGTCACAGTCTTATCGAGTCCTAGACACGGTGTGGCTAACAGCTCAACGGGATTTTCAGATTTGGGAATCAATTTTGGTCCAGCATCTTCGTCTTTGTTCTTCTTCTTCTTAACATCCTTATTCCCACACTTTTGTATCAAAACATCTAAAATCGAACCGTCGGTCTTTTTAGTTCCCTTGCTCGACACAACTGTTGAAGTGGATGCTTCAGAGTCATAATTGGTTTTAGGCCCGACATAATTTGATAATGATTCAGAGTCACTATCTACGTCCCGTTTGATCTTTTCACTACTTCCATAAATGGCATTTGATTTCTTGTGCGTGAATAATTCTTCCGTGGACGTAGATGGTGCAGGCGAGTTGGGACAGGGATCTAAATCTGGTAATGATGTAGAAACACGCGGCCAATGAGGCGGTCTTGATACGTGAATTAACCTGGCTGGCATACGAAGCGATCTCTTGTAATTATACACTTCTGTTTCCCAACCGGGTGTAAAGTCTGAACCGTCGCCAAAATCTGGTTTCTTCATCAAGGCTTCGTCGTTTGTTTGTTTGACTTCTTCTTTGGCTGGAGTTTTTATTCCCTTAACACTTTCAGAAGGTTTATTTGTTAAATTTTTTCTCGTTCTTAATTTCAATATAACTTCCGACTCACTGTCGCTTGAGTCGCTCTTTTCTTTATTACTTTTCAACATTTCTTGTTTCCTCTTCTTAACGATAAGGCTCTCGTCATCACTGCTAACTTTATCATCTTCTTCGACTAGTTTACTCGTAAACGTAAAAGTATTTTCACTATTTAACTTCACCGTTGTCTTTGCACTATTCATTAAGTTGGGATTTTTCTCCAGCTTAATAATGGGACACATCAATCCTAGTTTGTCGTTCTTTTCGGGCGCAGGGGCCACCTTTTCTTTTTTGATCTTTTGAATGAGTGGTACGTTCTCGTCTGAAGAATCCGTATCATATGTTACTTCTTCGATAGTCTCTTCGACTTCTTCCTTGATTTTGGTCACCAGAGGGAATGGTTCACTTTCTTCTTTAACGATATCAACTACATTAACTATCACAGATTTTTCAATTTTAACTGCGTTTTGTAAAAATTCATTATTATTATCATTGTAATCATCGTCCGGCAGTGACGGTATAAACTTTCGTTGTTTATTCTTCTTTACTCTACCAGATTTTAATTCTTCTAAAAAGCTATCACAAGTTTCAGCCCAGAAGGGGTCTTCTTCCACTTCCTTCTCACATTTAATATTGGCGATTCTTTCTTCCTCTACAGCAGGTTTGTTTACATTCTCGGCTATATTCTCTTTACCACTATCAGCTGAGCGTTTGTCTAAACTTGGAGCTTCACCTTCGGAATCGCTTCCAGGGAAATCAAAGATACACGACTCGGATGAATTTCTAATGAGGGACGTTTCTTTCTTTGGTTCGTCAGCATTGTCTCTACTGAACAATCTTCTCCGATGTACTTGCGGTGGAACATTATCAGTTTTAATAACGCTCAACACACTGATGTTATCTTTCTTGGGTTCAGATGGAATAGCTTCATTGTTGCTGGTAACGACCGGCTGAATGAAACCTTTCAATTCACCCTTAGTTCTGATTCTAGCAGCAATGTCTATTTCAACTTGAACGCCATGTTCGGTCATCGGGACTGTGTAAGTAGTTGTTTCTGTCTTTATAGGAATAGGAGAAGGTACCTCCTCCCTTACCTTTACCGACTTTTGCGACGAATCTGAATCATATTTGATGGAATCAACAGCTCTTGGAACGTGCATCTTATGCGGAAGGCTGTTTGAACTGATGTCGTGTAACTGAGATGTAGCTGCTATTCTACTTTCAGAGACGAGTCTTGATTTCTTAGTTCGATATTCAGTGAGATCTATTGACGGAGGTGAGTTATCGTCTTGTATGATAATACAATCGTCAGAATCACCAGTCTTTTGTATTTCGGGATTTTTAGCTCCCAAACTATTTCTCAAAATACTTAAAACACGTTTGTCAGCCGGCGTTGAGTTTTGATGGTTATACTGAGTGTGATTCACTACAGGTGGTGCAGCTTCATGATTAACAGGGTATGTTTTATCATGCGTGTTGGGATATTCATAGCTATGATGATTACTGCTTGGTTTCTGAGCGCCGTGCTGATAATAGAGATCACTTTGTGGACGGGATGGATGGACATTTTGTTGATAATATTTAGACGAATGAGGTTCAACATTTTCAGACTTTCTGTATGTATGATTATACTCGTAAGGTTTTCGTTGGCTTTGATTATGAACACTGGCCCCATTAGGAATATAATGATTTGCTACAACACTCTCCTTGTGTTGTTGGTCTAATATTCTACCCTGCCTATCAATATTCCAAGACTCATACCGCGGAACTTTGGGAGGGACGTGATTTGGAATGTGACTAGCATCTCGCTTTCTGCTTTCTTCTTCTCTTCGCCTCGTGATTTCTTTATTGTAAATATGGCTCTGGTTGGTTCTCTCTCTGTCGTCATCATCGATAGTCATCGTCAAATCTATTTTAGGTAAACTGGAATCAATCCTTCTACTGTAATTAACACTAGCGTATGATTGTTTAGCTGGAGGTTCATACTGATGATTGTAGTTCCTTACATCAGGCTGAGATCCTACTTTGGGTAGATGAGATCGAGGATCTGGTTGCTTAACGTAGGCTCGGTCATAATGATTACTTTGTCTATTTGGTAAATAAGCTTGACTTTGTTCTCTATAATTTATACCCTTCTCTGGAGCACTGCCACTGAAATTGGGCAGGAAGTCAACTTTATGAGAACTCGCTCCAGCACTGTTGGTTTTATCTTGATACATGTGTCGTAGATTCTCTCGTGGCGGATTATGCACACTGCTGTGTCTAATTATTCCTTCTCTTTTATCATAAGCACCTTCTAGTTCGTCTTTCGCCGTCGAATCAGCCGGAATTCTTACAGTTTTGACTGATAAATCTAAAGGAGATTCTTTCTTACTTTTCTGAGTTGTAGACGATGGTGCATCAGGTATAGTTTGCTGTCTTTTCACATTCATTTGATTCACAATTGAAGTGACAGACACAGTCATTCTTTGTTGGTGTGATAACTGACTTTGTTGTTTACTTGATATACTCCGCTGTTGTTGCTGCTGCTGATGTTTAGTTGAAGAACTATAAGGTGGTTTTGAGGTAGAAGAAGTATAACTCTGTGCTTGATGAGTGGATGTCCCAGTACCAGTACCACTAGAGGACGAAGGCGGATGTATTGTATGATATTGATCGCTATTACTATATTGATGGTTACTTGACAACTGCACTTTGGGTTGATGTGGAGGATACTCCACTGGAATTCTTGGATGGTGATGCGGATGAATAGGAGGGACTCTGTTTTGATGTTCAGGCATTTCTAGTGAACTAGAAGATTGGCGAATCATACTAGGGTGAACATTGTGTCCTACGCTTCCAGGATGCGTGTTATGGGAAGACCTCGAGTTGGAATGGACG
The DNA here is from genome assembly GCA_963576895.1 of Ceraclea dissimilis. Taxonomy (NCBI): domain Eukaryota; kingdom Metazoa; phylum Arthropoda; class Insecta; order Trichoptera; family Leptoceridae; genus Ceraclea; species Ceraclea dissimilis. Next base: position 17,317,956 of record OY756370.1, read on the forward strand.
CTCGGTTGTATATTGGAATACATTTGCCTTTGATCTACATTTAAAGCAGGTACCCTCTCTTGGTAGTTTGGCATACTAGGAGCGGTTGCTGTGTGATTACTTTGAGGTTTGTGATGAGACAACCTAGAATTATTGTAACTATTGTATTCTGAAGTTGACACTTGCTTATTAGTCCCCCTAGGTGGTAGTTGTGTAAGAGTTGTTGGAGGTTTGTGATTCAACTGGGAGTTATAAAGATCTCTAGTACGCTGATATGATGCTGGAGGTTGTGTGGATTGCTGTACAACTTTATGGTTATATGGTTGTTGTTGTGGAACATCTTGATAATGATGATTAGATGATTTTGCTGAAGATGCAGTTCTAGGATGAGGTTGAATAGTTGGGTAAGTTCTTGTTGTATTGGCGTGCATTTCAGATTCCCCACCACTCCTATGGTTTGGGTCCAGACTGCTCTGTGATGGATAGCCAGGATACCCGGGGTAAGACGGCTGACTTGGATGAGCTGAGCGCATCGCTGGAGAATGTTGAGCAGTTAATGGAGAAGATTTCCGATGCTCCAAGTAATGATTTGGAACACTATTCATGTGTCTGTGATCTTGCGATATAGCAGGCGCGGGTGTGGGTTCATACTGACGTTGTGGGTGTAGCTCCTTCAGATCTTTTGGGGCAGTGGGTGCAGCCTGGCGGGATGTATCTTCTGTTAAACGTTGGTGATTTTCTTCAGTGTAAGATCGCGAGAGAGGTTGAATTGGGGGAGGTCTTCGAGCTTCTAAAACTGTGAGAGTTCGTTGTGGTTGCGCTCTACTTTGGTACAAAGGAGTAGGAGGGGGCTGAGCGGGAATATGAGGGGAATATCTGGCAGGAGCGGGGGGTGTGGGTATGTGAGATGAATAACGGGGACGGGATTCTTCTGAAGTTGGAGGTTGAGGTTTTCTTATGATATGTGGAGGAGGGGATATGAGGTTGGCGGAGGAAGGACGCTCCAACAGAGCTTGCGCCTGTGCTTGCTGACGTTGCGCTTGTTGCATAACGGTGGCCTTGTGGATGATGTGAGGCTCTGGTTCGAGCGGGTCTTGAGGATGCGCAGCGGAAGGTGGAGACCCCGTCTCTGGAGACGGGCCTCCGTTGCCACTAGATGGCACCATTTCTTTAGGCAGCTGGTTGCCATCCTTGTCAGATCCCTTTGGGAGACCTTGAAAATATTGGCGTGTCCCCTCCAGTACGGTGGAAAAGTTCACGTCCATTCTTTGCGCCAGCACGCGATAAAATCTGAAAGAAATAAAAAACAACAATTAGAAATGTGAAATACAAAATCCCATATATTGTTTGGAAACTCGTGTTGAGCTACGATGCATGCATAATTACTTTATGTATGACGGCGATTATAAGCCTATATTTATTCCACATTATGTACGTACATATTGTATGTACGCTGAGCTTATGTTCAGTATACTGGATTGGTCGTATATATACTAACGCCAACGCTAGGACAAATAGTGGTACAATGAGCTGTGTAGTGTAATGGGGAAGAGAGATAGAAGGTGGAGGACTGAGGAGATACTTGGGTAAGAAATTGTCTGGTTTCATCAACAAAAATAAGTCGAGCAAAGAAAGCGGTTCAAGCCATTTCGCTTGAATTTACGCTCTGTACATTTTATATCACAAATGCTGATATTGACAAAAACTTTTATTGAAGCATTTTTTTACCAAAAACCCACGAGAATCAAAATGAATAAACCCCAAAAAGGAGAAATGCCCACACTGAATTATGCTCAAAGGATATAAGTTCAAACGTAATTGTATGTAGGGGAATTGTACATAAATTGTGAAGATAATTTTTTTTTATAAAAACTGGAAAGTTAATAAAATAGCAGATAAAAAATCGTTCATAGTTTCTAATAATTTACCAACTGGAATCGAACCAAAAAGTTTCTTTAAGCATATTTCTGAAAGTATTTCGTTTTTTTTTTGGTTTATTCATCTTGAGCAAATATCCTTTTGAGTTTTTCTTCGGTAACCGTATGTATAGCTTTCGACAGAATTTTTAAGGATGTCACGACCCTAAACATCGAGGTATTGACTTGGTTAAGGAAGAATTTAACCATGATCTCGTTTACTATAGGTACTATACCCTCATGCCACCTCCCTTGCGGGGTAGGCAGAGAGAAGGGATCGTCAGACGTTCCTATCCTCACACACACTTCAGGCTTCCGTCAAATTCATGCATTCCTCATACACATTCTACGATTACTTTTACTCAAAACACGTCCGTCCTTGAGGATATGGTCAACATGGTCCAGCCATGTGGTTCTTGGACGGCCGCGTTTCCTTACACCACTTCTTTCATCCAGGTTAATTTTCCTTGTTATCTTTTCATCGTTCATTCTCTGCACATGTCCCAACCATCTCAACTTGTTCGCTTTCATTTTAGTCACAACATTCGTTTTACATTCACTCAACTCTCTAATGATCTCGTTTACTGTAATTTTTATGCGTCTTATTCCTACGATCCCATAGAAACCTGCGAGCAGCAGATGAACCAGTATACAATCCTTATACACTGGCCGTGATTTTTGGTGAGAAATTATTTCAGAAGAATAATTTGTATATTTGTAGGTCCATTACGAAGGCAGGTGAAAGTGTCGTTTGGATGGTGTTTACTGTTGAATATTACAGGGAAACCCCCTCCAGGGCGTGGGGCGGAGGGGGAGACGACTAGCCCCCTCCCTGCCGTGTAACTGCTAGAGGGGCCTACTCAGTGAATTCCCTAGTAAAAGGGGGTGGTAATAAGGAGTCAAAAACTGTGGGATGTGAGGAAATATGACAACAAGTTTTTGAAGTGACAAGACCCGAATCTGGGAGAAAATGAAATTTAAACACACAGATGGATTCTAAGAAGTCTCTTTATTTATAAAACTACCCCACTATAAGGTGTTTTTTTCCAATTGTACTCACAGATTAGGTATATCGGATGGAAACTTTTTTATACGAAAAGTGAAAATTTTAGAAATTGATAGTTTGTAGTAATTCTCGGCTAATGTACAAGTGAAGGAGGTCCGACATAAACAATTTAGACATTTGCTTTGAAGTATGAATGAAAAGCAAGATCTCTGTCGTTTTTTAATCAGAGCAATTTTTCATCTAAAGTATCAATAAAGAATATTTCTATTCAATAAATTATGTATTTGAGAAAATGTTCCACCCTCGTCTGTAAAGATGCGTGACGCCTGAGAGGGTATCAGTGTTTATGGGGTAGGAGGGTAGAAAGCCTCCCGCCCCTCCCATATCGATCACAGAGTTGCCACCCCGCGCCTACTCCCATTAGACCAACAACCCTTGCCAGCTTGCACATTCTACTGCTACCCACTGTAGACAATGCACAGCAGAGCACACGGACTATATAATATTATACCATCACACAGCACCATGGTGCTATTAGTAGACAAGTGTACTTTCGCGGTGTGAACTACCGGAATCCAATGGCGCTAGTTGTAACTAGATACTTTGGAACTATTATGCCTTGTTCACAAGAGAGTTGGTGTCACACGATGTAAAAATAACCTCAAGAAGTGGGGGTACCTCTCCGCAGATGAAGACATCACTTGTGATTGTGGCTGGCACCCAGGATGACAGCCACCTACTGATGTGTCCACTGATGGAGGAGGGCTGTACACCTGGGGACCTGATTGTGGCCAATGACGAGGAGATGAAAGTCGCGGCTTATTGGAGTGGTAGACTTTAGACCGGACACGAAAAGTAAGTAAGTATTAGGCTAGTAGTTTAGTCTCAGTTATTATCATATAAATAATTATGAAATGGAAATGGGCTGGTCATATCGGAAGAACTACGAATGATAGATGGACCAAGCGAACGCAAGCATGGCAAGCTAGAATGGCGGCCGAGAACCGGCTACAGAAATCCAGGCATACCGCAGGCGAGATGGTCTGATGACATCAAGAAGGTGGCAGGACAGCAGTGACACAGACTAGCGATGGATAGGGAAGTTTGGAAGTCGGAAAGGGAGACCTATGTTCAACACTGGACGAGTGACGGCTGATGACGATTGTTAATAATTCGCTATCTACTCGACTTAACTGTTGGCTTAATGCGAACAAGGCATTACACATTGGCCATTGCCAACGATGGCAAGAAGTGCGCCCTTTCAGTGGTATTATTATGACTTATGACAAGCTTCCTCCATAATATTCCGTTTACACTCACGTTAAAACTCAAATAAAGCAGGTACTGCCATATAAAACGTTTCACTTTAAACTATGACAGTTACGCACAGGCAACTCATGACGTCACCAACGATAGATTTCACGTGGCGAAACATCATACAATGGAATTAGAATATATGACATCACAATATTTTGGCCATATTGACATGTGTTAAAAAATGTTTCTTTAGTTGCAATTCTCTCCGAGGGTCGTGTAGTGTTGGTTGGACTGTAGTTTGCGGAGTGTAGAACGGCGGAGGAGTGAAGTAGGTCATCGACGTCATTCTGCAACCCCATACTCTAACGGGAGGCTCTGTTATTGTTTTGTTCTGTTTGAATGAAACTGTGTACAGTGTAGGCAACACAACATTATATACGAGTATATGTATTCGTGGAAAACTGTTTGGAACGTGAATTAATAATACCTAATTGAATTCTATCAAATTTAATTTGTATTACAATTTGAAATCAATTTCTCGCCATTTTCTAAATTTGGAATCGTTTGTTTCAAATTGATTTTACTGACTAAGGTTGCTCATGGGTTGCTCAACGAATAGTATCGTCGGCCTCGGCTGGCAACGGTAAGGAGACAGAAATCGTTGCTCCAAAACAAAAGTAATATGCTATCGGAAGATTTCTTACTAACGGCTGATCAGTAACGGCAATGGTATTCTACTGTTCCTATCGTGTTTCGAGCAACCGAGCCTATGAATTTCATCAATCTCTTATATTCTATTCTGTACCCTCAGGCAGGGTTCCTTACGGGTTAAGAAGAGAGTACAGAACCCCGGACCCTATCATTACACGCACGTATTGCTTCTGTCACGTCACAACGAAGAATTAAAAAAAAACCTGGCAGCCGAAAATTGCCTGGAACAATCGTGTATATCAGATTCTTAATGCGATGTGAGGGGATATATAGACCGACATTTTTTCGAGGATCTGGGCATAAACCCAAATATTGTCTTGCACACTTCACAGTAAGCCTGTAAGTGCAGAACGTATCGTCAGCTACGGAATCCGAATCCAGCACCCCCCCCCCCCGTTATTACTTACTACGCCGTAAAATTGACTGATTATCTCATAAAAGATAATGATAATAACAAAAATGAAAAAAAGATGATACAAGGACAAACTAATGTAATAACTTATGAGAAATTCTCGTGAAATCATACCATAAAAGTCTATTGGAATATTATTATTAAGGTCATAGTCCTATTGGAATATTTGGAGGAGGTTCACGACCTTGGCTGGAGGGATAGAGGATGAGGATGTGGATGTGGAGGACTGTCTGGGTTTGCTGTGTCTGGAAGACTGTGCCGTGGTGTGGTGGAGTTAGGGAAGGTAAAATCATCGAACTTTGGTTTACACGTGGGAGTTTTTCTACATACATACTCGTAATTCGTATGTGTGTGCAACTCCCCTTTTCAGACATCACGAGATAAATATTTTCTCATGTAATAATGGTGGTATTATCTTAAAATCAAAACCTGTGATAATTAGAAATATTTTTCGATGCCCAATATCGCTAAAAACATGATTTTTTGTGTTTTTCGTGATAAAATTAGATAATCCAAAGATGCACCTGAAAAATCCTAAACATTAGATATGATTTTGTCGAAAAATTAATAAGTAGAAAATAAAAACAATTTAGTGAAAATAATGTTTAAAATGATTTTCCGCCCAATATTTAAAAATATTCGGTGGGACATCACTGAATCGAAAAGCGCAGACAATTATAAATGCTGTCTGAAAAAAATATGCGGAATCTCGATGTGTTTCATGATGATACACAGTCGAGTTGTTGGCATCCCTTGATAGGCAAAATGCGAGACAAAAGAAGAGGTGAAAAGTAAATATATAAATCTACTTTTATTATACATAGCATTCAATTCAATGTCATTTTATTTTATCATCATCTGTACTGTCTGCGTACTATAAGTTGGGTATTATGCTTAGAGACAGACTGAAATAACTTTACGTTTCGGTAAGAATCTTTAAAAAAAACAGTTTTTCTGTGTGTTTATCATTTCACGCTAGGTTCCTTGCGGTGTAGGCAGAGAGGACAGATCGCCAGACCGCCCTCTCCTTACGCACACTTCTTGCTTTCGTCACTTTTACTCAAAACACGATCGATCCAGGTCAATCTCTTTTTCACTCGTATCTTTTAGTCACTCACCCAATCATTATTCATTCTCGCAAAAAAATTAATTAACTGAATCAAAGCCGAAATCGAATATTTTGTATTTAAGCGCAAACTGACCGAACAATGACGCATAAATTTCGGTCAGTGTTTAATAAATAATGATAATCTCTAATAATAAACGAAAGTGCCTGACTGAATGAATGACTGAATGACTGACTGAATGACTGACTGACATACTCACTCATCAACGCAGAGCCGAATTGGCTAATCCTAGAGAAGTGAAATTTTGAAGGCAGATAGGTTTTAATACAAAAGCTTCCACTAAGAAGCGATTTTTGGAAATTCCGCCCCTAAGGGGGTGAAAAATAGGGTTGAAAGTTTTTCAGAGTATGCGAATATCTCGGAAACCAGACATTGTACGAAGTTGAAATTTGGCACATAGATTCTACTATTAAAATTAGTAATAGGCTGTTTCGCCGTTTTTTTTTAATTTTTATTTAAAGGGATGAAAAAGGACATAAAGAAAAGGGGTGATTTTTAAATGCCTCTTAATACGGTAAAAAATAATTTTATAGGAATTTCCAAAAAATGGATTCCTAAGAAAGGGTCAAAATATGATATTCTGTCCAGAAAAAGAGTCAATCCTTAAGGGTTAGGGCGTGGGATTAAATTTGATTTGATAGTAACGTATCTCGGTAAACACTGAAGCTACAAAGCTGTAGTTAAACAGTTGCATACTTCTTTTAAAATGAAAAAAATTCGTCTTACATTGTTTAATCAAAAATTGAGGATAAGGGCATGAAAAGGGTACTTTTATAGGTGTTAGTTGATATAAGTACTCTCCTGTATACGTGAATATATACACGTTTTTATAGGTGGTGAAATAAGTGTATTGTTATGCGCTCAGTGAAGCATGGACTCTGAGTAAAAAAATATTTGCAATTTCGTTAATTGTATTTTTTTCATAAGCCGTACTAACTGTATTGCCCAGCATTGCCCGTCTAGCCAAGTTCTACTTGTGAAGCTCTTTTATGAGACACCAAACAATGTGGTATGTGGTGACTGGATTCTCTCGATCACTCTGTGTCTCCCGATGGTCTGAGGACGCATAAAAATGACTTTCTGAAGATTTGAATTTCTTTTCTAACGCCCTTTCATACCATACCACACATGCTCCACACAACCCTTGAATCCCCTCATCAAAAAAATTTCACAGAAGGTTCTCAATTTCCAGAAGTTTCTACCACACAGTATTGGTTTCCATATAGCAAGGCATTTGCGAATATTTAACGCAAATATTAAGTAGTAGTTGTTATTTTGCTGGACTGACTATACTATATTTTACCGTACTACACACGTCTATACTTATGTACACAGGTGGGCACACAGTCATCAGTCTGTTTTTACATACATAATATATTGCATAGTGTGTTTTATCGATTGTGAAATACATATCATTAACCCCGCCCGTTGGAACACCAACGGCGCGAAATTTAAATTGCAAAATATAAACTTTTAAGTAAAATAATATTCGTAATTTTGTTAATTTGTTAATTTCAGAAAAAAATGTAGGTATATAAATTTTGATGATACGTATTAATTAATTCAGACAATTTAGATGACAGATTGTGATGATTCCCAATAATAAATATTTTAGTTCGTACCTATGGTATATACCTAACATTTTTCACCTTCTCCTTTATAGACACCTAAACCGTTCATCCGATTGAGATGAAACTTTGGAAAATTATTGTGCTTGCCCCAGGGAATGTTCTTATTGTGGTAGGGGGTACGAGGAGGGGGACACTAAGGGGGCACGAAGGGGGGGGGATCCACACAATTTTTCCGTAGCGAAGCACGGGTAATACAGCTAGTGGTTATAATATATTAATTTACTGACACTGATAGTAAATAAAATAATACAACTGTGTATGTACGTTAAGCTGGGAGTACTTTACAGTCTCCGTATTATATTGGCATATTGTTATATTGTATTGTGTTTGTTTTGTATATAACTGTATTGTCGTTGGCCGTGCCAAAATATCACTGACCTTTCGATTTTTTGCCAACGTACAGTTTGACCTAGCTAGTAGCTAATAAGCCTCGTGGGGAATACGCGCCGGGACAAAGACAAACTCAACCATGCAATAAGTTTACAAATAAGAACTCTCAAGTGAAAACAAAAATGTAATGATGACAAAAAATATATATTTGAGTGAGCGAAGAGGGGTGAGGGAACGCGGCCGCCCGAGACTGACCTGGTCCGATCATGTCGACCAGATCATCAAGGATGGACGCGTTTTGAGTAAAAGGAATCAAAGAGAGTGTATGATTGCATGCATGAATGTGACGGAGGCTAGAAGTGTGTGTAAGGCTAGGACTGTCTGGCGCTCTGTCCTATCTGCCTACCTTGCAAGGGACGCGGCGTGAGGGTATACATAGATAGATAGATATGTAAAGGATGACACGTGATATGAAGCACGTGGTTTCTACCGGCACGTGAATATATTCCCATGCGAAGCTTTTATACCTCAATGTACTGGATTCAATCAATCTATGGTTATCTATCTATCCCCTCGAATAGCGTTCCTTGCCGGGTAGACAGAGAGAACAGAACGCCTGAATAAAGGCGTGATCTACATTGCTCCTACACCCTTAATTTAAAGAAAAAGCAAAAGTTATTAACAAAAAAAGCATTAAAAAACGCAATGGAAACTTGAAAACAAATTAACGTAGAAAAGTTTAACACGCGTCAACAACTTTGGGAGGCAATAATGTAATACAATAATTATCACCCATCTCTTTCTATCCAATATTTCATAATATTGCTCTCCCTTTCTATAAAGGCTACTTTCAACTTTATTTATTCAAGATCGCAACGTGAAAATGGTGTTATCTTTGTCTGACCTATATATTTATATCATCGTACTTTCTCTTTTTGTTTTAGGGGCCACCTTTGAGTACATATTAGTATACTTTACCCACTTTACAATTCACGAAAACTTTTAATTAGTTCGTGAAAACTTATTTTTTTATTCTAAGGACCTTATTAATTACTTTAATGAATATCGTTTTTCGGAGATTTTTTAACTAATTAGTCCTTAGGTCTACTCATTCGTGATTAAGCTGGTTAATGAGTGTCTGGAAAAAGTGGATGAATAATATGTAATTAATGAAAGCAAAAGTGCTAGCTCATAATCTTGCTTTGGTGCCGAGCCTTATGTAAATGTATGCTAGTATGACGTGGATATGACTGGAGAAGGACGAAACAGGGTTCAATGCAATTGAAATAAGATCGATGAGAAGAATATGTGGGAAAACAATGAGAGTAAGGAAAAGGAATGAGACTTTAGAGAGGTGGGTAACCGTAAGATGGGTGTTGTGACTAGAATGAAAGGGACCAAATATAGATGGTTTAGAAATGTGTAGAGAATTAATGATGACAGAATATTTGAAAAGATTAAAGTGGGGGTAGAAGAATCGTGGTTGTCATTGCAAAATTCCATAAGAGTGACGGAAACCAGGAGCGTGTACGCATAGGACAGTCTGGTGTAAACTTTATGGCGCAACTTTGGCTTCCTAAATCCAGAGTCCTAAAATGAATCCTAAAATGTTATCCTTTGAAGTCGCTCTCCCTACGTCACTAGGCCATGTATCTATACTAGCAATAAAGGATTATCAATGAAGTTCGATCTTTTGCCACCCACTCTGGTGTCAAAACGAATAACAGATTACAAAATTCTAAGAGATAATTTGTACCATTATAACTTCCTTTCAGGATCAAACTCACACGAACATTTATTATTTACGTCATTCTGAAGACGCCCACAAACCAAAGCACCCACACGCAAATATAAATCAGTACATTGACGAGTCTTTCTCAATATCAATGAATATTTTCGAGAAAAGACCAGCTTTTGAAACAAAAGCTTTTCACGTCGTATAATTATTTGAGGTAGTAAGTAGGTATTATTTTACTCGAGTATTTCGTGTTTTATTTCGACTTTTGTGCCTGCGTAATATTACAAGTAAGAAAGAGTATTATTTTATTAATTAAGTATTCGTTATACTCGTAATATATGTACTTTCTCTCTTTAAATTAAATGTTGTAAACGATGGAACCATGTCTGCTCCGTTCACAATAGAGGAAATATCAAAGGCAATAAAAGATATGAAGCCCGGAAAAGCCCCTGGATATGATGGGATCCATTCGGAGTTTTTGATCCATTGCGGCAAATATGCAATAAAATGGCTGACCCTCTTCCTAACAGATATAACAAAGACAGGAAACATACCTGATAAATTGAAGCGAGCAAAGATTATCGCACTGCTAAAACCAGGAAAGCCGCCTGACGAAGCTAAAAGTTACAGACCCATTGCCCTCTTAAATACCACCTTCAAACTACTTGAAAGAGCAACATACAATCGAATCGCTCCCCAAATCCTGGAGAAGATACCGGTGGAGCAGGCAGGCTTCCGTCCAAATCGCAGTTGCTGCGACCAAATACTGGCGCTAACCACATTCATTGAAAGTGGCTTCGAAAAGAACTTGAAGACGGGCGCCGCCTTTATAGACCTCTCCGCTGCTTACGACACGGTCTGGAGACAGGGGCTGGTTTATAAATTGGCTAGAATAATACCCTGTAAGGCAACCATATCGCTAATTGACAGCATGCTCACCGGCAGAACTTTCACAGTAACAATGGGATCTTTAAAAAGTGGCGTCAAAAAACTGAACAATGGCTTACCGCAGGGCTCTGTCTTGGCCCCGCTCCTCTTCAGTCTCTACATTGCAGATATGCCAGAAACTAAATCACGTAAATTCGGATATGCCGATGACTGGACCCTGGCGACTCAACACCACAGCTTTGAAAAGGCTGAACGTGATCTCACATCGGACCTAGAAGCAATGAGTAAATACTTAAGAGACTGGAGACTTATACCTAATGCTTCCAAGACAGAGGTCTCCTGTTTCCACTTGAATAACAGGGAAGCTAAAAGAGAGCTCAAGGTGGTCTTTGAGGGAAAAACACTCACTCACAGTAGTTTCCCGAAATATCTGGGAGTCACCCTCGATAGAACACTGTCCTTCAAGGAACACCTCAGTAAACTAGCAGCAAAAGTGAAGACAAGGAACAACATCATACAAAAACTCTGCGGTACCACATGGGGATCTACAGCGGAAACATTACGCATATCGGCACTAAGCCTTGTCTACTCGGCAGCTGAATATGCATCCCCCGTATGGCTGAACAGCTCCCACACTGGCCAGGTGGATACCCAGTTAAATTACACCATGCGCATAATTACGGGAACCATAAGATCCACGCCCACGCACTGGCTGCCCGTATTAAGTCACATCCCGCCACCTGATCTCCGAAGACAGAATGCTCTAACCAGGGAATACACCAAACTCGCTGAGAATCCTGCAATGCCAGCCAACACAGATCTTGACCACCTTCTGCAGAGAAACAGACTCAAGTCCAGAAACCCTCCACTTCGAACAGCGTCTAACCTACTCGAAAACCAGTATAACATCACGGAGGCATGGACCACTGAGTGGCAAAGCTGCACGGGAAACACACCATCCAACTCCCTGCCCTGCATTACAGAGACGCCGCCTGGATTCAATCAACCGAGAAGGATCTGGTCGGCCCTAAACAGAATCCGAACTGGTCATGGCAGGTGCGCAGATTTTTCCCACAAGTGTGGATGGCGAGAGTCCCCTGAATGCGATTGCGGAGCCGACAGGCAGACCATTCAACACATAGTTACCGGGTGTGCACTCAGAGCGTACAGTGGCAATGCATCAGACTTCCTAACCCTTAGCGACGAAGCAATACAATACATAAGAAATCTAGATTTAAGTCTCTGACAAGCAGTTCACTCTGCGCTTTTGACTTTATTTTTACACTTTGACATAACGAATGTTATATGGTAAAGGCGTGATGTTGGCCATACGATAAATGAAATGAAATGTTGTATACGTGTGTAGTATTTTTGATTTAAATTGTTCGCAGAAACATGCTGTCGGTTTGGTTGTCATTAATTCAAGTACGTCAATTATATGATCCTCAATCAACGATCCATGGAAAAACAGTTGTTTGAGTTATGTCTCAGGGACAGAATAAGAAACGATGGAATTAGACGGAAGACTCGAGTTGTAGACTTATGGATCGTACAGCTAGACTGAAATGGAAATGGACTGGGCACTTAGAAAGACGAAATATTAGTAGATATAGACACACGACTTATTAAACTGAGACCATGCTGGAAGGCTACAAAAATGACCGTAGCGGTTAGACTTAGTCATTGGGTGAGAAAAGGGAGTAAAGGATGGAAGCGTTTGGAAGAGGCTTATATCCATATCTTCGATGTTGGATCTTCGGGTTTCCTTACTGCGTGTAGAAACCAGAAGAACCAACAACGAACGTATGGATTCATCACGCTGTGAAAGCCTACAAGATTATTTGACAGGCCTATATCCAGTAATGGAGATACCATGACTGAAGAAGAAGACATCAATTTATTTATATTTTACTCTAAATAATGACCCCTGGATTTTAATGGAGTTGGCAGGACACGTTGTCAGACGTTCAGATTCTAGATGGACCAAAAAGATTCTCTAGTGGCAACCTAGAACAAGCAAAAGGAACGTAGGAAGATCTCAGGCAAGATGGTAACGATGTGAGGCGAAACGCAGGAAACAAGTGGATGCAGCATGCCCAGGATAGGGATCTGCGGAAAGTCAAAGGGGAAGCCTATGTCCAGCATTGGAATTAAAACGGATGAGAAAGAAGAAGAGAAAGAATGACCCCTCTCTCTGTACGGCTGTCTTCTTGCCGAAACGACAGCGTCAGAACTTATAATGGAAAAGTTGTGAATAATGTTGTTGTAATTAATAAAATACGTACTGCCGTTTGACAAAGTTATTATAAAGGCATTTGGTAGAAGATTCTTCGCTCCACAAACAGTTATAAGTTATAAGTAAGTTGCAGAGTAGAGTGAACCATAACAAGTGAAGTTATAAGAAGAAGTGAGTGTATTATACAATGTAGTTAGATAGTAGATAATATAATATAACAGCCAAGGAGTAGTCTTCGCGCGATCAGGTTTTTATAAAAGTACTACGAGTAGTTGTGTTGTGTATAGCAAACATTTACCGCTATCCGCAAAGAGGAATGTATACAATAATGATGATACACACTATAAACATCGATGTGGTTAACGTATCTACATCGAAATATCACCTTTTTTTACACAATTTGCCTCCAATTATCGAATTTTATCTCATTCCACTAGTAAGTTATCTTTATTTCTAGTTTCAATCCTGGGGATTGGTTTGCAACAAATTCGTACATCTTGATCTCCATTCTTCTCTGTCTCCCGCAGCTCTCTTCAGCTCGACATAGGTGGCGCAATTCATGTCCTTGTACGTACTGCCGTCGGAGGCGCCGCCTATGGTTTGTCTTATAGAGCTATAGTTATAGAGTTCTGAAACTTTCACGTATCGTGTAAACTAGATGGCATTATGATTTTGTACCGCATTGGATCAGCTTTCTTCAGATACAAAAAGGATGCAAAGCGTTTTAGAGATCCAAGGGTTGTGTGGGGTTATGTGTGGTTTCGTATGAAAGTTTTTCGTATACCTACTCATTTTTTATCACGGTCAAATAACGCAGCGTCATACACTAGGACATTTTAGTTAGCTTGATATCTTGCTCACGCTGCGGCCGTGAATAAATACGACACAGTCTAGCTAGAAACCTCTGCCTTCGTATTTTTGGTCACAGATATTTTTATGACTGTATCCATTTCCCCCTAAAATAAATAGAATAGTCGCAAGAATTCAACAAGTCGGTATTTTAATTACTATTTATCGATGCGAATGTCAAATATCGACGTTTCTGTGTGGAAATTGAAGCCTCTATGTGAAAGAAGTGCTTCATATAAACATAAACAAATATAATAATGAAGTATATAGCTTCGTTCCACGATTGCTATATTATATAGATATAATGTAATATGTACTGCTGTGTTTCATGCCGCTATCCACAGATGGCTGTGAGTAACGGTCATGGGTACAAGAAATAATAGCGAAAGCTAATCATAATCAAACACGATACAATACTTCTTATTAGATAATACATAAAGTATACAAATTCAATTCAAGTAATATGAATTGATTACGCTAAGTGCGATTGTAGTGTGACAGATATTTCGAATGTATTCAAAAGTTGACAATCGTGTTGTAGAGCAGGAGCTACATGCAGTTTCGTATAAAAAAAACACTTGGTGTCTCACGCACTCCCGTCAATTAGTTTTGATCAGTCTAACCTACAATTTTACTCTAAGGGCCAATCAAGACGCCAAAAAGATGGTGAAAAAGATCGCGGCGTGTTTCTAGTGTCCAGGCATGAACATATACTCTCGTAGGCAATGTAGGCATCGTAAGACTCTCTAGTTGCCTGTCATTATTCAAAAAAGGAATCACGTAGGTGTACCAACGTAGGTGTGAAAATAATGCATCACTACGTCACCTCCTGTGCACAACCTGACGTTAGTTGCATATTTAATGTGTGCAAATTATTGATCATTTCAAACCTTCGCCCCGTTTGTCCCTACAGCAATTACTGCCGACTGCTGCTACGAATGCTGTCGTTTCGGACACAGCAAACATAGGGGTTGACTGAAATATCAGAGAGGAGGGTGATTAATTGCTCATGACGTCATGTAGGCACGTATGCAAGATTCAAATCCAGACATTCGCCATAAATTATTTGCAACTCATGTGAACTAAAATATGAAAAAACTTGCCAATTCTAACTTGTATCACTGAGTTTTTTGTGTCCTTGTTTACAACGTTTACGGAATCTCAAATATTTTCGCGGAAATTAACTGATTTGTAAATAACTAATATTAAGTACCTAATCCTCCCCTCGCACGGGACTTGTCTCGATAAGGGAGGAATTAAATGTATGTATTTCATGTTTGCATTTGTTTATTTATAGGTACATTTATTAATTTTCTTACGAAACACGGCGTCAGGCATTTCTATGGTTTAGTTTTGAATGTTCTCTTCTTCTTCTTGCTCTGCCGACACCGCTGGAAATGACCGTGACGTCATAGTTCCGAGCTTTAAATAGAGAGAATTAAAAACAAGATAAAAGAATAACAGGAGCATAGGAAGACCTCAGGCATGATTGTCTGACGATGTGAGGCGAATCGCAGGAAGTAAGTGGATGCAGCGTGCCCAGGATAGGGATCTGTGGAAACTCCAAGGGGAGGCCTATGTTCAGCATTGGAATTAAAACGGCTGAGAAAGAAGAAGAAGATACGAATACTTTGCATACTTGATTCTGTTTGATCGGTATTGAACATGCTGTGGTAATGAATGTGTATTCTAATGTAGCTAGAGGCCGAAGATTGCCGAAGGCATCCGACTCGCACACAGCAACAACACCAGCTTTCTCCGGCATACTTTCCCACTATGGAAATGTGTAGTGTCTCTACTTGGCAGTTGGCTGGCACAAGTTGGCGACAACAACAGGTACCTACTCGCCTGTCTGTTTCTGTTTACATACTTACGTGCTATACCAAGACCAAGAGTACACCAATATTGTAACAGCGCACTTGACTATCAAATCAAAACAACGTATGTAGGAATTTGTTTTTATGATAAACTATTACAAATGAAAAACAATGATGGCATTTGACAAGCCTGACTGTTAAAACGGAACAAGAAAAGAAAATTGTATGTTTAAAAGTAGGCATATTGATAGGTAGGTATTTAAAAACAAGTAATTATTGAGACCTTTAGATCTCGACAACCTTGCTAAGGTTGACTGTAAGGTATTGATTTTGAAATAAGTCCACCTTTGGCATATCACTGTCTTGTTTTTGTAACTCTACATATTTTTCTTCCGCCAATAGATTTATTTTAAATATGCTTTAAAAAATAGGGTAGAGACATCGAACCTTTATCTGATAAATGACCGTAAAAGATTTGAGAATGGTTCGAAATTAGCCCCAAAAAGTAAAAAACGCTATTTTTAACATTTCTTCATGCGATTTTAAACCTTAACGCGGCGCGAATACACCGTGACGTCATAGATGGGTCCGTAAATAGTGAATTCTGTTCAATAAATACAACATTTTTACACATTTAGATGTCACATAGGTATTTTCGACACGAGTTAATCTAGTAAAAATAAAAAAAGCTTTTTTTCACGGTAGAAAACATTTTCACGGGTAGATAACAAGCAATTATTATAATTAAATAATTGTTTTCTTTATGGAGGGTGAACCTGCTTTTGTAGATATTATACTTCCCTTACTAAAATAATAAAAAAACCTTATAATACAAAAGTATATCGATACAACAATAATATTATCAAAGTCTGAAGTAAACAATCTAAAGAAAACAACAGAGTATAAAGGATAAAATCAACAAAAAATATACCTAATTCAATAGACCCTCTATAAGTCTATAATAGTGGAGGTCGCTTAATTTTATCAGTATGGGACCAAAAAGTTTAGATAACTACTCGTATGAGCGGTTGATAATGATAGCATTAACCGAAGGTTACAAAAAAATGGGTTACTCAAAATCTGGTATTAGGAACCGGAATTTACACTTTTGGCGAACAAAATACAGAGATATGCTAACACTACAAATATATATTAAAATATTTGTTCACTAGGGCGAGCTTATCACAACGCTGCGATCTCTGCCAACTAATCTGAAAAATGTGAGCAGGTGGGGAATATCGCGGGGAGTTTCCACAAACCAAATAACGTGAATTAATTACCTCGATCTATCCCATGACTATGCATCCCTTGCGGGGCAAGCAGAGAGGACAGAGCGCCATACGCTTCTATCCTTACATTCATCTCCCGCTTGACGTATGAATGTATGTATTCCTACTCTGTCTCCCAGCATTCTTTGAAGATATTTTTCTCAATGAATTTTAGCTATATAAAACTTACACAATAATTTTGTCCACATAAACAAGATCACTCTACCGCAGTGGTTTGAGGAGAGTTTATAAGGATACCTAATATTAGGTTGTGTTGTACTTAGTAAAGTTTTCCAACCGCTTTACTTCCCGAGTCGGGACACGTTGGGGTGATATCGATTTTACTACGAGGTCTCTGTTATTATTATCATCATCATCAGTGGCGTTGTAACAAAGAAAGTACAATATTGTTACACACACATACACACACAGCAGCTGGGATAGAATCTCTCTCATCCCTTCTGCCCGTAGTGTCTCCACGGAAGAGACAAAATCATACTTCCTTGTATTAATAATATGCAGCTAGGTCAGTTATAATAATATTATTACGGAACTTTTAGGTGAAGAGTTAGTGACGGGGATATTTTACAATCGAAATAATCGGGGCAGTTTATTTTATAACAAAGTATGTACAATAAATAGTGGACTTCATAACAGATCATAAAGCATTGTTTACTAGGGTAAACTAATCGCAAATTATTTATATAATTTGTGCAATCATTTGTAATTTAATATCGAATACAGTAATCGACTTACGATGTATAAAACTATCGAATAATCGAAGTAGGCGTACCATGTGCTTACTGATTGTATTATTTTCTGCCGTAACTGTTTCTTGATGTATCGCATTTTTTTAATGATGCTTGTTTAATATGTAAATCGACGATTCCAAGTGCCTTAAATGGGGCCTACGGATGATTAGAGAACAATAATCAATAGGTACAATCCATTAATCGTAGCTTACTCATAGTACTCTTACTGATACAAACAAAGCATGGACATAAGTTGACTATTTTGAAGGCAATTATCTTTCAATTAATCTTTTTTGTAAGGAGGACCTGTCGGTGCTATTGCGCGTGATCTCTTTTCGCTAAATCAAATCCTGCATACATCATAATAAGCGCGAGTCGACTTGTACAAATCGATTTTTACTTTGACGTAGTCGATTAAGTACTATAATCGACTTTCTCGTATAAAATCGAATAATTGTGATATGTTTTTATTATCCTAATCGAATGTGTATCGGTTAATCGTCCATCACCAGATTACGTACGAGTTACTTATAGCGTTTAGATGTTACTCTTTGATGTATAGAACACAATGAAAACTTTTCTTTTTGTTTTGTTTTTATTTTGAAGTTCCGCGTGGAATTAGTTTAGAAAGTTTACGACAAAGCTTTTTTAATTCAATATATTCGATACCTTTGAAGAATCTAATGTATTTTTTATGTGCAATATGAAAGGATGTATTGATTAAGGTAGAAGAATCGATAAATATTTTGAAAATGGCTCACAGATAAAAGACTACTAGGAAAAACTATTACCTAATGCAAACAGATTAAACAACGGAAGTTTAGTGAGGACTCACTTTTTAAAAAGAAGTACTAAAAAGGAAAGAAAATATGATGATTTATTTTAGAAAATGAATTTATAGAATGTTGTAAACCACATATACGTAGGTACGCCTAAGGTAGATAGTTTGTATTCGTATTGAGACAGTGCAGTCTGATAATTTTTTAACGGCCTCTAACACCTTCTTTTACTCTACTCCATTCCTATGTCAATGATATCAGGATGTTAGAAACTAAGTGGTAGGAAGATGACACTTCACAAAACCCCTCTAAACGATGATACTTTGTATACTCCCTATGTTATCAAAAAGAACGGTAGGACCAATTGTAGAAGTAATAGTAACCTAATTTAGAACATTTCTTGCAGAATATATTATTATTGTGGTTGCCGTGGTAACAGAGCGAAGGTAACGGAGGTAATCTGAGGTAATAAGGGGTAATAAAAATAACAAGAAATCACACCTAAACATCAAGGGGATGGAGAGTGATGGTAATAGTGGTAATAACGTTCAAATTAATGTATTTCTGATAATGTAATATGTAATTGAGCGAAACTTATGCTGGCGATCTAATTGTAATAATATTTACAGCGTCCTCTATTTTAAAACCTTGAAAGTATAATTGTATATTAATGGGTGACATTTAAGACATAATTTAATAAATTTCCCTTTACAACATCGCATTATAATACGGATTATTAAAGAAAAGTAATTCGATTACAATAAACTATTATGTAATAAAGTTTCTCAAACTTTCTTCTTTCTACTACTACTAGTAAACTTTTTTTTAAATATTTGGGCTTGCAAAGACAAACCCAAATACTTTTCCGCACACCTTGCACCAGGATAAAAGCCTGTATCGCAAAGTGTGGAATACATCGCCATCGCCGGTGTTTGAATCTGTTACCTCCCGTTTGAAAGACTGCCACCGCCCTTTATTTATATTATGACATTCAGAATTGGTGGTGATTCATTACTGAAAAACACTCGAAAAAAGTGGGAGCCTATTTTATAACGCTTTTCTATAGCTGAGTACCTAATAAATAATTTATAAGTAATATTGAAAGAGTTCATACCAGAGTCGGACAGTGATATCCGGCTACCCCGTGGTACAGTGGTTGTCATCAGGAGTTGAGTTGATACCGCACCATGTGGTTATAATATGCCATGACGACATCTCAGGCATCCTGAAAAATAAAATTTAAACTAATTAATACAGGACACATATAACTGCAATGCATAGCGATATACACGGATATCGGATCACAGTGAAATCGATTTTTAGGTGCTATGATATAGAATTGTTGACGTATTGGAAGGGTAGGGTGCCATCGTGTCATCTGTTTACGTTTCAGGTGCTATCGTTGACATAACTGACGTTGTTTCGGGTAATATTGTTGACGTACTTGACGTTGTTTCAGGTACTATCGTGTAATATTGTTGACGTACTTGACGTTGTTTCAGGTACTATCGTGTAATATTGTTGACGTACTTGACGTTGTTTCAGGTACTATCGTGCAATATTGTTGACGTACTTGACGTTGTTTCAGGTACTATCGGGTAATATTATTGACGTACTTGACGTTGTTTCAGGTACTATCGTGTAATATTGTTGACGTACTTGACGTTGTTTCAGGTACTATCGTGTAATATTGTTGACGTACTTGACGTTGTTTCAGGTACTATCGTGTAATATTGTTGACGTACTTGACGTTGTTTCAGGTACTATCGGGTAATATTGTTGACGTATTTGACGTTTCAGAAAAAACTTTTCTTCCCACGATGACAATCAGGCGTGATGAATAATAACAAAAAAAATATAGCAACGAAAATCAAAATTATGTAGGTATTTCAACTTATTAAAATTTTATTTATCTGAGTTACCCCGAGTAAAAAAAGCTGGTGACAAAAAAAAATGTACAACGGAGTGTTTTATTAGCCCTGAAGCCTTTTTATATTATAAAATATTTAATTTAAAAGAAAGTGAAAGACGCTTGTTAAGAAAAGAAAAATAAAGAAAAGTTGTAATGAAAATCGTTTAATTAATACAAAATTGAATTAAAAGTATGGAAGTACCTACTGAAGGAACCTAGGCAACGCTTTTGATTTAATAATGAGATAAAAAGTAGGATCTTTATTCTTGCGTATAATAAAAAGGTCTACTAAAAATCTATTACGTTGTAGACTTTAATATAGACATTAGACACGTGTAGTGGGATGAAGGCCAGATTAATAAAGGTTCATCCATCTTTTCTAAATCACGGTAAACTGACAATATTTTAATCTGCTTAACAGGCATTCTTGAACACTAGTAAATAAAATAACATATTGTGCTTAATTGATACATTGGTACCACTTTCACTTGTCGAAACAATTTGATTGGAATGGTGTAGGTAGGTACAGTTTGACCTGGTTAATGATGAGTATCGTCATCCAAAATCTTCGTTCGCGCAAGCAATAGTACAGAAGAACTCCAGAAGAGATCGAACTTATGCGCAATTTCATTGAGCGTCAGGCAATGCGTAACGGGTTAAGCTTTAGTTATTTATGATTTTAATAATAATAATAATAATTTTATTTCATTAAGTGTACACTCTAAGGATATAAATATTTCACTTGTCAAATATAGTTAAGTTTATTATGGATTGCATCTTATTAATTCATTATATTTTATCCGTTATGGTTATACATACTTGGCAGTCGGTATCGTGTCTCCTCTGGTTGTCACATTATTTGTATAACAATTGACGTGAATACTGACCGGAAACTTTTACACTCGGACCAGTATTAGATTTCATCATATTTAATTAATAATTGTTCTATGTATTGACTAATTGACTAAATACTGGTCGAAACCTTTTTGCACTCCGATCAGCATTGATCTTGGATCATATTTTCTGTTCTATTTATGTATAATTCTATATAATTATTTACTTATGTACTTATGTTTATACATAATTATTTTTTACATTTAAGTAATCTGTTCAAATGACGTTTCCAAGTGTCCGGATGGGCCCACGGATTATTAGCAACAATAAATTTAAAAAAAATACATTTCATTGAGACGCGTATTATCAAAATCGTCAAAAATAAAATAAAAACGATAAAGTGTGAACGACAGGAGTTGCTCCTCCGAACGAATAATAAGAAACGTTTGAAATCAAATTAAAAAAGTTTCAAATTTCAAATTAATTACACCGAGTAGGCACTTACATAGACAAACAATAAAGTGAAAACATTTGAGAAAATCCAGTAAGTAATTAATAATTATTTTACGTTTTGCGTGACCTTGAACTTGACAAACGTTTGAATGTCAAATACATCTGAGATACAAAAGGGAAAAGAGAAATTTAAAAAATATATAAGGCCTATGACAGAGAAGATTTCTTAAATAGTTTTCATAGTTTTAGCTATTTTATAAAAGTTTAATGCTGGATTTCACCATCTTCTTAGGCGAGGAATAGCGGAGATAATAAATAAATAAATCTTTATTGACCAATAAATATATATAGCAACAAAAACAAGACAATGCAGTGTGCCAAAAGGCAGACTTATTGCAAAAGCAATATCTTACAGTCAACCCGAGAATTATTATTTTTCATACAAAGTTTGTTCTAGGCGGCACCGATCCCTGCTATTCCTCACCTGAAATGTTACTGAAACCCAACATTAGTCTGTTGTTGCATATTTTCTATGAAAATGAGACATTTTGGCGTCCCGATGCTGTGCACGGAAATTGGGGGACAGTCTGTCTGAAAACGGAACAGTCCCGTTCATAATGTAGCAAGTGGTTACTTTATCTCTGTTACGTAAAACGATATTTAAAAATGAAAGTAAATTTCACGGGTAAACAAAATGTCGATATATTTTCGAGAATTTCTCATCTTTAATACAAATTTGAATAAATTCCTCCCACACAGATCCTGGAGGGAATGAAATGAGATTAAAATGAAAATATGATTTTGGCATCAAGTTACATACTGTGTAGGGTGTGACCTTGAAAATGATTATTTGTGTAACATTACAGTGCCTCGCAATACATTAAGTGTAAGCTGTAAGGACCTCATTGTCTCCCACGGGTCTAGATGAGGTAACCCGCAATTTATAATATAAACTATTAGGTAGATGTTATTACTCACGTAAATAAATTAGTATTCTACCTATTTGCAATACACTAGTACTACATAGTTAAAAGCATTTGATTCTCGCGTTTTGATACATTTATAATCTACGATCTGGGATTGGTGTAATTTATTTATTTATTTATTTATTTATTTCATACACGGCGTAAGCCATTAACAAAAAACACAAACAATACAACACCATTAAAACGATCAATAACAAACAAAAGAACCTAAGTAATTTTTAAAAACAACCTTCAATTATGTACTAAATATAAAATTATACCACAAACAAAAAAATACACACTACTAAAATATTTCAACAATAATTTTCCCATCGAAGCATGACAGTACAAAAATAAAATAAAATATTAAAAGCACTAAAATATATAAAATGAAATAATGAATAATAATGAATTAACAATACGATAGTATCGCAAAAATAGACAATTTCGTAACCCGTAATAAATAGTAACAATGAAGAGTCATAGTTATAAAAACAAGAAATATTATGAAAATTATATACAGGAAATCTTGTCAATAATTAAAAAATAGATATAAGTAATACAAACTAAGTAAGTACCCAAACAGAAAAAAAAATATGTCGCACATTATAGTGCATTTAAATATATTTACATCAAGATTCAAGTAAGCATTCAAGAGTAGGTACGTATAATAAAAATGGACAATCACAAAAACAAATAAATTAGTGAGCGGAGCATCAGGGCCGCAACAACGAAACACTATGCCATTTGACACAAATAACAAAGTATGTACAAGTAACGCTACACTATAAATACATAATATAGACATCGTTAACGTATAAGATGGTATAAGTGATATAAAAAATATTAAAATATTAAACAGTTAGGTATATATGAAATTATGTATTTTTATCCTTGAGCGCGTCCGGTGTCAGGGTTTTTTCTTCTCTGAAATGACGTTGACGACTTCACGATCTTGGGCACAGAATTGATAAATTTCACCTCAAGGTCTTCCTCGCCATCTTCCTTCCTTCTATCCACTTCGTTCCACAATTCCTTCAGCTGCTTCCTTTGCATAAATGTTAGATCCTGTTTGAGTTTGACATTTTTAGGCAATCTTGAACGGACCGAGACAAATTTACTGGCATGGTTCTCATCACTGAATATAATCTTGATTGGCCTACTAGTTTTATCGCCGTTCCTTACACCAAGTCTATATGCTGTCACAACTCGTAAGCAGCCTGTGTCATCAACATCTTTGACCAGTTTCTTGATCTTCTGTAGATCGGCATCTGTATTTGACTTGTGTTCGCTCTCATCAGATTCTGGAACATTGACTACAATAACATTTTTTCTACGTGCATTTCTATCTGTCATTTCATCGAGAGTCTCACTTATGTTGGTAAAAGCACTGGTTGCAGTATCTTCGGCAATACTTCTCTCAAATAAATCTTTATATATCTTCACCTGTGTTTCGTTTGACGCTGACAAAATAGAAACACTGTTTACGGTGCCAGACATTCCAAAAGTAATCGGCAGCAACATGTCTTTCTGGGCCTGGCTGAATCTGTTTCTCGGGTCCATTAATATGTCTTGGATTTTACGAAGAGCATCAGATAATTCCTTCGTTTGGTCTGTGGCACTCTGGACAGCCATAATAATTTGTATGATTATAAAAATAATGCGATAATAAAATATATCCATCCGAAGACGGCACTGTATTATTTAGTATCAGGTGGCCGTGTAACAAAACAACCAATCAGATGGTCACAAGTTGTAATTGTCTGTGTGTGTATGAAATGTATTGAGTTGAAATAAATAATGCAGGCGTTGTCTATGTGTTAGTTAAATCTTCATAGAAATTTATTATTACCGCGAGATATTAGATGATAATAATTATAAATTGACGATTTGCGAAATAAATAATTCACATTGGAAAAAACAAATTATATAATTACACTCAGCACTTTTTCGTGATCACGATGGTATATATTACTGTATGCTTCGATTAAGGAAAACGAGTAAATTTATTTTTGTTTGCGGACACTAAATAAGTACGTGTTTAATAGTATTTAACAAGTATGTCTTATGTAATGTATCTTTTTTGGCACCAGCTGCGAAAGCCTTAGCAGAATTCTTGCACGTTTCATAACAATTAAAGTAATAGTAATTATATGCACAAAATCAATGCTAAAAGGTGTAAAGTGATTTGTTATGGTTAGCGTAGTTGGTTGAGGCGGCAGCCTCTCAAGCGGAAGGAGGTGTCAGGTTTCAACCGGCGCTGGCGATGTATTCCACACTTTGCGATACAGGCTTTTAGCCTAGTGCAAAGTGTGCAGGAAAGTATTTGGGTTTGTGCATGCAAGCTCAGATCCTTTTTTATATAAAAAAAATGCTGAAGTGAATGTAAATGGTTCATTCCAGCGTTTCGACGACAGAGTAAAATGATTTTTCAAGGAGGTACATTTTCACCGCTCCCCTAAATTTACTATCACTCAGAGACTTGATTTCTTCAGGCAACTTGTTGAACAGGCGCACACTGAGGCAAACAAATCTTTTAGACAGAGAATTGCAAAGAATCGTGTATTGTGAGGTCTCTAATTCGTCCTTGTACTTATTACGTATTCTAATATATGATATTCCCTGTGGAATAATAGATTAGCAGGTACGTATAAATGTATATTAAGATAGGATTACATACATATTATATAATATCATTTACATATAAAACTGATTTCATACATTTTATACAAGAATTTGTATCAATTATAAAAAGGGAAATAACTTGTTTCATATAGAACTACAAAATCTCATGAAAGTTTCAGTTTTAAAATAGAACAAAAAACTTTTTTAAATTATGTTTTCCCGCGTTGTGTGTCTAGGCGATCCGTAACAGAAGAGACTGTATCTTTGAGCCTCATTGTTAAAACCACTCTTCTCCTAAAAAAAATAAAACTGTACTTTGTCCCATATACAGCTTTGGTGGGAGAATAGTAACGAAAATATTGTTGTACCTAGTTACTATAAGAAAAAACTGTTCATTGCAATATTCCACGTGTTACATTGAATTGAAATTCATTTGAGTAAAAGGAATCGGAGAGCGTGTATGACAAATAGTATGAATGTGACGGAGGCTAGGAGTGTGTGTAAGGATAGGGCTGTCTGGCGCTCCGTCCTCTCTGCCTAGAAGGTATAGATAGAGATAGATACATTGAATAAATAAATAAATAGTAATTTTAACATCATCAAATCAATGACAACGGAAAGACCAACTCACGCAACATGTTCTCTCACTCATTCTTTCAACATGATAAAACTATTTTAAATGGGTAATTATTCGCTTTCATTCTAGTTACAATGTAGCTATGCCTTATCACTGTAGATATATTTATTGATAGGTCTAGTAGGTGGTATTGGTAGGGTATATTGGTTACATAGTTGCTAGTATATTGCATGCATTTAATCGAGTAAGGTAAGGTTGGACTTGCGTTGGGTTGCATACGATCTTGAATACGTAACAACTATTAGTAGATTATAATATAAATACTAAACAGGTACAATGTCACTCTGCTATCTCTATTTATAGGACACCTGCTGACGTTACTGCTATAACTTACTCTATACTACACTGGAACCTCCACATGCGTCCTTATATTTTTTTACTTACAAAAATTCCACACAGAAGTTATAAACAATTCAGAAATAAGCAATACAAAACAACGGATATTATTGCCTCAATAGACGAAAGCCTTTTCCAAAGCAATAAAGCAATATATTTGCATTAATCAATATAAGATATTAGGAAAAGACTTTTATTTATAGGTATGCATTAGAAAATAAAAACAAAAACATGGGTACAACAATGAAACCCCATAGACCACGGCCATACAGCCCGGAAAGCAAACAACAATGTGACTCCGGCCGTGAAAGCCTTCGAACTCAAAAACATGAAAATTACAAAATGCGGAAGAAAAAAAATCATAAGTGAGTGTTGATGTGTGGGTTTGTATACTCATAATCGAATGTGTACTTAGTATCGATGTAGATCATTCACAAACCAGAACATCGAAACGTAAACTAATCGTGTTGATAAAAACAAACAAATAAACCAGTGGATTCGAAGTTATAAACCGTTCAAATTTGGTGCCAATTAACCAGAGCTGAGCAGAAAAGCGTTAATCCGTTAATCGTTAATTAACGAAGTTAACATTTTGGTTAACGATTTAACGCTTTTCTCACCTCCAAAATTTGTTAACGGACTATTTAACTTCCGTTACATTTTACTTCCGTTAATTAAGTCCGTTAATATTTGATTGTTTGCATAGACATCATCCACTGGCTGCGCTGGCATTAGATAATCGAAGGGTTGTACGAAGTTATGTGTGGTTTCGTATATGAGTTGGTCGTTGGAAAAGAAATTCAGATCGAAAGTCAAATTTTGTCGAAAAAAATTCGGCTGCGGCGCCTTTCAAACTCTCGACGTCAACGGGCGAGTGTAATGAAAAATGTACCTAGGTGTTTGTAAAATTTCTATAAGACATTTCACTTATTATTCAATAATGAGACTCGCCACCCATTGCGTGTGTTTTATTTGTTGTAGGCACATTGTATGTATTTGTGTACCCACTTTGTTGGGATACATCGCAATAGTGTGAATGTGACAGTAGTAGTATTTATGTAGTTCTACTTCATGCCATTTAACCGCGATTTTTTAGATTAACGCTTTAACGGATTAACGTTAACTTCCGTTACATTTTTCAAAATGTAACGCTTTAACGATTAACGAAGTTAACTTTTTAGTTAACGGATTATCGATTAACGAAGTTAACTTTTTAGTTAACGGATTATCGATTAACGAAGTTAACTTTTTGATTAACGGTGCCCACCTCTGCAATTAACCCTATGCACAATAGGGTTTTCAGTAGAATAATAGTGAAGAGGGTGAATTTTTAGTAAAATGAAGGGCAATTGAAAGAAATTAAAGTTATCTAGGTTACTGTAAGCATGAAAAGTTAAGAATTTAACTATAGCCAGCTGTTTGCTATAACGTCTAGATTACAGAGAAGTGATATGTTTAGGTTCCACTGTATAGTTTTGTACGTACGGTAAGTTGAGCAGGAAATCAATTAGTTAATTAAGAGAATACTTTGTTATTACATGTCACAGTCACCGGAGCTGGAGAGGAATCTATTTATAAACAATACCTACTTACTTACAGTAATGCATTTAACTTACACTTTGATGTAGTACCTGCCTAGCTACCTACATTGGATTGCATCAACGCTGCTTCTAATGTAATAACTAAGAGTCACAGTGCGATGCGCACTAAATCGCACTAAATGATGGGTATTCGTATACAAAAATCTAGCACTGTGACCCTACAAAACAATTGCATGTATGAAGATGTATGTATATCTTGTAAGTTGTAATGCTTACAATACAATGCAGTAGGTAGGTACCCAAAATGTGTTAATTCTTGCCATTATTCATTTACTCTATTGAACGATGTAATATTATTATATTAATATTTATATACACCTGTTAATTGGACCTAATACGAGTGTGACGTATTTTGCGTCACGAAGAGATCCTTGTTTATTACAGTGTCCGATTCGATTTTCATCAACCAATGAAAGAATTTAGAACTTCTTAATCAGCTTCACGAGACAAGCTTTCTAGCTTACTGCGAAGTGTGGAACGATGCACTTGTCTTAACTTCAATAAACACAGATTCTTTTTATTTTGTTGTAAAAATGCACTGCGATCCTCATATTGTTTACATCTGTTAATTCACTTGATCGCCGGCATATTGAGCAATATGGCTGAGTTATGAATTGATTCAGGTTTTGTTGGCTTTATAATACTATCTTACATTATCGTAGGCTCCAAACAAAATAAAGCGAATAGCCATGTTGGCCAAGGTAATCTTATACTTAATTTGATGCAAACAATCTGTGCAATACAACCTCACGTAAATACACTGCAAGCCTTGGAAATGAAAGAATATTATATTACTTATAAGTTATGTACTTATAGGTTTGTAATAAGTTTGTTGACATCAGTCGTAATAGCTATATATGTATCATCGGAGATTACAATATACCAAAGATTAAGTGGACCAGCGATGGAAGTGATCCGTCAGTCGCTCTCATAGAGTCGCAGAGTGGTTTACCGGCTCAAATTCTCGCGGAAGCAATGTCTTTTCTAAGTGTCAGGCAATACAATTTAATTCCTAACAAGAATAATTCTGTCTTAGACTTGGTACTGTCGGACCTGGCGTGCCGTGTCGAGCGCTGTGATTCTCCCCTGGTGAATGAGGACGATCACCATCCATCCTTGTTGATTGACGTGGCAGTTGAAGTCGAAACTCATCTCAAAATTAACAAAATTATTAAATACAATTACCTTAAAGCTGACTTTGAAGAAATCAACTCAAAGCTTAGTCAGATTGACTGGGATGCTCTGCTGGATGGTATGAATATCGATGACGCGGTGGATGCCTTTTATAAAAAGTTTTTGACAATTATTAACCAATTTACTCCTAAGAAACCATCAAAGTCCACAAAGTTTCCAGTATGGTATACAGCGTCTACGGCATCGCTTGCCCGGATGAAGAACAAGTATTGGAATTTATGGAAAAGACACAAAAATGACTATGATTATGCGATTTTCTCTGACTACCGAGCAAGGTTAAAATTGGCACATAAAAATGACCACCGAAGTTACCTAAACAATATAGAAATGTCACTACAGAAGAATATCAAGCCTTTTTTTTCATACGTAAATGGATTTAAATCATCTAATGGCTACCCGAAGAATATGCATTTTAACGGTGTTAACTCAAGTGACCCTGAAGAAATAGCCGATCTCTTTTGTACCTTCTTCCAATATGTTTTCAACGATGACCAAAATACAGTTTGTAATCCAAACGATCCAAATCCGTCCGCAACCTCTCATTCATTATCCACCATAAGTGTCTTAAGCTCTGAAATCTACAACAAGCTTACAAATTTAGATGTCAATAAGGGCACTGGACCTGACAAGCTCTCGCCTTTAGTTCTCAAACGGTGCGCACCCCACATAACTAAGCCCTTGCGAATTCTTTTTAACAGAAGTATTAAGGAAGGCTGTTTCCTAAGATTTGGAAAATGGCGAACATCACACCTATCCATAAATCGGGAAGTAAGACTGACATAGCTAACTATCGACCTATATCTATCCTCTCACCGATTTCTAAAGTATTTGAAGCCGTAGTCAAAGACCATATATCACATTTTTTAGGACCACAATTTCTGACTCAACAACACGGTTTCATGAAAAATAAATCGACTCTTACTAACTTACTGACCTACTCTGACTTTTTGTTTCGATCTATGGACCGGCGTATGCAGGTGGATGCTGTGTATACTGACTTTCGAAAAGCCTTTGATAAGGTAGACCATGCACTTTTAGTGAAAAAACTCAGTCAGTATGGAATTCACGGCGACCTCTTACGATGGATCAAATCTTATTTAACTAGAAGACTGATGACAGTGACGTTGAATGGATTCAGTTCAAGGGATGTTACGGTGACATCTGGTGTTCCACAAGGCTCCGTGCTCGGCCCACTATTGTTTGCAGTGTTTGTCAACGACATCGGTAACTGTTTTGTGCACTCAAATTTTCTACTTTTCGCGGATGACTTGAAAATATACCGACATATAAAAACAGTTCATGACGCAGTAGAACTGAACGAGGATTTGGAAAGGGTTCAAAAATACTGTACAGAAAACAAACTCGAACTGAATTTAAAGAAGTGCAATTCTATCACATTTACGAAAAATAGAAATAAAATTAAACACAATTACGTAGTTGACGGAGTTGAGTTAAAGCGATTGACGAGCATTAGAGACCTAGGAATAATTTTTGACGATAAACTTCATTTTGACGTGCACATAAGCGAATTATTGACACAATGTAACAAATTACTTGGCTTTATTCTTAGAGCATCTTCCGACTTTCGAAGGTGCGAATCGGTTGTACAGCTATACATTTCTTTGATTCGGTCTAAGCTGGAGTACTGTTCCACGATATGGAACCCGCTGTATAACAAGTACATTACCGACGTGGAAAGGCTGCAGCGAAAGTTCGTCCGTATTTGCGAGCGTAGATTTCGAGGTACAACTTTGACTTTGACAGATCTAACAAAAAGACGTATACTTATTGATGCATGTGTACTGCGGAAAATATGTGTGTCGGAGGTTGACGTGTCACCTTTGCTGGGTGACATTGGTTTCTGCGTACCGTCGCGAAGACGAACATACTCGCCATTCTACTTAAGTCGTCACTTAACTAATGCTGGTTGTAGGAACCCTCTCCATAGAATGACAAAATGTTACAATGACAGATTCACCGAGGTTGACATGTTCTCTACCACTAATTGCAGTTACAAAAAGCAAATTTCAGGAATTCTGCAGAATAGTTAGTATAATGTTTTCATTATCTGCCAATATTCTTGTGTCTACATTACCTTACTCCCAATCTCCCAACTCCTTACACCTTTTTCCTCTTTTTCCTTCCTGTGATTGGTACTTGCAAGCATTTAGGTTATAGTGTTGTTTTATTTTTAATTATTTGACTTAGTTTATCTATAATTTGTAATTAATAGGTTAATTGGTAGGTTTTTGAAAAAGTAGTTAAGTGAATTTAATTTAGATTAGGGAGTTTTTTTTATATTGTCAACAAGTATTTGTCCCCATAATATGAATTCTTTGTGTTCACTGTAATAGGGCTTTGAATGAACTATATTTAATGTAATGTTTTTCTTTGGGCTAATTTGTGTTCAATGTCTGTAAGTGTGCCTTGCTGATAGATAAATAAGTTATACTATACATTGATCGCTCTTTGATAAATTCACTTTAAGTATCTTAAACTGTCAGAAACTAGGATATCAATTTTCAACCAACTTTCCGATTTTAGTAATAGAATACTACATTATCATTGAAAACGAGTGAAATATTCCAGAGCTTAAATTTATGCGGATGTCTGCAAAGATGCGGAAGTTCCGCGGCCGCAAATACCTACGCATTGCGTTTTCTTGAGGAGAGTTTGACGGCGAAGTAGTGGGTTGGGTAATGCTTTAGGCTCCCGACCCAACTATGACGTCACGGTTATTTCCCACGGCATTAAGGCTCAAAATCGCATGAACAATCGCATGATAAATGGTAAAAATAACGTTTTTTTTTTTCATTTTTTGGGGTTAATTTCGCTTCTATCAAAAGACTTTTACGGTTATTCCCTAGATTTTAATGCATATTATCAATACAAAAAATAAATCTCCGCAACTTTCGGGAAACGTGTTTCTGTCTTTCAGAAAAAAATTAGAGATGTTTTTCACAAGTTTTTTTGAGAAATCTATAGAAGATATAAAAAATCTTTTACGGTTATTCCCTGGATAAAGTTTCAATGTATCTACTCTATTTAGTCCAAAGCATATTAAGTAACGGTTGTCGAGATCTAAGGTCTCCCGTTTTTAGAAATGTCAACATGCATACTCTTACATAGTTTCAAAACTTATGTCCGATAATACATAAAGAAAATTAATCCACATACCGTTCACAATACAAATGTAAATTACAAAACAAGTACACGATTATATAACGTTGATTTGAATAACGCGGATACATCAGCATCTCCGTATTAAAACTGTGTCCCACTTAGCGCCTACCGGGCTTCGAATCGGGGTCACCAGGTACAGACAATCATAGCAGTGTGTTAAGTTTTCAAGTTCGCTATACTATTTATATTGTATGTGTATATATAGCCAAGTCACTCAGTCTAATAATAGACATTATGCATGCATACATTCATACACTCCTCTTGCGATAAAATGATGATGTACCTATTAATGTCGATAAAACAGGTATTTATTTATTTATTTAAGTATACAATGGCAAACAGAGTTGCAGATACAATTATACAAAAAAATCATTAAATCTACTTAATCGGGTGAGAAACACTGCAATTCTAGAAATCTGTGATGTCCAAGATGTAGTTAGATGGGGACGACAGTGGCGGAGATTCTGGCACCAACATGTGTCAAGAATGAACAACGCCAGACTCCCATACATCGTTTTGCATGGGGTGCCTGATGGTCAACGCCCGCCAGGAAGACCACCGAAGAGATGGAGAGACAACTGGAGTTCCACATCACAGGAGAACAATCCTGCCAATACAGACTCGCTGAGTCTAGACGTAGTTTAAGAAGAAGAAGAATCTACGCGGAGCAAGTCCTTTTATACGCCAAGGAAATATAATTAATAACTAAGAGTATGCAACTCCCTTGGAATGTGGTGGAATAGGTGAACGTTGCCCCGGGCATAAAGTGATCACTTAAGCCAGCCAAAGCCGACTTGTAAACGTCGGAACATCCATCCTGCTTCCTCCCCAAGGGAGTTCATATAAAGCTACATTACGTGAATGTAGATACCTCTCGCTTCTGTTGAGGAAAATCTTTAAAATACAGAGTCACTTTGCAATCTCTTCTAGCTAACCAGATTGCTTTACCGACGTTCTTTGGTTTATTTTAACGATCAAACTAACAGGAAACAGACAAACAAGTTCACACAAGGTAAAAGCGACTCTAAAACTTTAAAATCAACTCAATAAAAAAACTATTTAAGTTTCGTTAGAACTCTGGTGTAAGTGAAATAGGTAGGTACTAAAAAAACAGTATGATAAACTTTAAACCCAAATACGAAGAATTGGTATTGGTAAGTTCCTCGAATCGTAAAATAATAACGTTGTTACATAAAAAGCAAATTCCGACAAGTCCAAAGTCGACGCGATGTGATGGGAAAACTTTATCTGATAAAAGTTTTATATATTCTACCTGTATAATACTACAAAGCCCAACATGCGCTTATATTTAATACCTACTACGCAAAATCCTTAGTGCTAGCATGTCCTGTTGGGTCTTTTGCCATATTTAGTTCCTTATTTACATTATTACAAAAATATTGTAATATAGGTACAGTCTCTCACGAATGAGATGGGCTCGGATTAAATTGGAACTACAATTTGGTTTGCTGACAACAATGACATTAACTTTAATTTTCATAACTTAATTTACTTTTACAATGTCATTTTAAAATATTGGTAATTCGCAGAACCTTCACTGGTCTATGTAATGGTGATGTTTTTTTTTGTATATATTGTTTGTGTCGACTGTATGGTTTTTCAAGATTGAATAAAATAAAATAAAACAAAATAAAATTTTCCATTGAAATTCTACAAGTGTTGCCACTATGGCAACCAATAAGCTGCATGTAGAGATCTCATCGAAATCATATCTTTTTTGATAGACTGTATACTCGTATTAGCGTCTTTTGTCTAATTCCTACTCCTACTAATAAAATAACTCCAGAAGGAAAACCATGGATGGACATTGTTCTATTTTAAGGTAGATATTTATTTTGGCTCTAAGACTGTTGGATAATTATAAACGAAAGAACCGAATGAACCGTGAACATGCCGTGAACGAAACCGCAGCAGACAGGCAAATAAAACAAGGGCTCTATTACGTAATAATAACACGTTTGTAATAGAGAGGCGTCAACGCATAACTGTATGTCGCCTGTTTATCATCAGGCCTATAAATACTAGTAGGTGCTGTAATAATAAGAGGAAATAACATAACTACAGTATGGCAGTATGGGGCAGAATGTTCTCAGAAAAACGTATGGTCGACGTGTTTGTACTTCGTGTGCTATACAGCAGTGAGTCACTGGGTCAACTAGACAAATATACATTTTAGTCTATCTATCTATATCTATACCCTAACGCCACGTCCCTTGCAGGGTAGGCAGAGAGGACAGAGCGCCAGACAGCCCTGTCCTTACACACACTCCTAGCTTCCGATTCCTTTTACTTAAAATGCGTCCATCCTTGAGGATCTGGTCGACATGATCGGACCAGGCCAATATCGGGCGGCCGCGTTTCCTCACACCTCTTCGTTCGCTCAGACATATATTCATTCTCTCAACATGCCCAAACCATCTTAGTTTATTCACTTTCATTCTAGTTACAACACCAGTCTCTCAGTCACTCATTTTCTTAATAA
This sequence comes from Ceraclea dissimilis, assembly GCA_963576895.1. Taxonomy (NCBI): domain Eukaryota; kingdom Metazoa; phylum Arthropoda; class Insecta; order Trichoptera; family Leptoceridae; genus Ceraclea; species Ceraclea dissimilis. The sequence goes on from OY756370.1 coordinate 17,352,895, forward strand.
CCTCATTCTTTCTCTTATCTCTCATTTTAGTACCTAACATCATTTTTAGTCAACATGAAATAATAGATGAGTTATTCAGAATTATTCACAGTGAAGTTCTTTCCTTTACGGGAAAACAGGGAGACTAAAACAATTCACGAAGGTGAATTAGGTTGGATGGTTTGGGCATGTTAAGAAAATGTATGATGAGAGGATGACTAAAAATATGAGTGAGAGAAAATGCTTAAGTCGACATCCTTAAGAACGGACGCGTTTCAAGAAAAAGAAATCGTAGAGAGCACAAGACAAATTGCATGAATATGACGAAAGCAAGAAGTGTGTGTGCGATTAAGACAATTTGACGTTCTGTTATCCTCTCTGCCCACCCTGCGAGGGAAGCGGATAGATAGATACATAGATATACCTACCTAACACGAAAAAAGGTCTAAATTACTCCAATCACTATTAGTATACGAGCTTTGTAGTCAATGTTAAAACTTAAAATTTATTTCGCTAAGCCTAAATCGCTTATTGTTCGATAATCGCCTTATTGTATTTTCATGAATAAAATAAATTGTAGTACAGTCGTGCAAATTCGCCCGCGTGTATTCACTATTCTATTCTAAATTTAAACTTTCAAATTGTATTCTAAATTCGCCCATTGACCCTGCAATAAAAGGTTCGATGACATTCAAAATATTGTATTATACGATTGTATGATCGGCCTTCAAAAGAACAAAGTACGAACCAATCCAGAACAAAACACTGTCGCTTTGTTAGAACAGACTTCACTAAATACCTGTTATGAATAGCATTCATACTAAAATAAGATGAATAGGTAATCACTTAATCAGCAATCACCTGATCCACCCTAATACGCGGATTCTCGGGTTCATTGGTTCACAATATTATTGGAATAAGTCTCACCTATAACGAATCTACGACTGCTTTTATTCATTCACTTTAAATAGTACCTCCGCTCCTTTTTGACCTATATTTCTAGTGCCCTGTAATTAGATAGTAAAAAAATATCACTAACTTCAATTTCGAACGTCTCGATTTAAATAAATAAAAAAAAACTTTATTGGCCAAAGAAAAATATACATAGTTAGAAAAATAAGACAATGGTAGTGTGCCGAAAGGCGGACTTATAGCAAAAGTAATATCTTACAGTCAACCCGAAAACATTTCTGGAACGATGTTATCTGTCACAATACAAATTGATGCGTTGTGCATCGTTTGAAAATATAATGCACTAATGCATACCTATCGATTCTTACTACAAATTGTGGCAAATACTGTAAAGGTATGCATAAACAGATTTGCCCTACTAACCTAATAAATCGTAATACTACGAAATTTGTATTGACATATTTTTGGTGAACTAATTTTTCAATTTCTATTCAAACAGTAACATCCTAATAACTATACCGTATGCACACATACACTACACGTGCATATAATATACAGATGATGTTGAATACATTGAACAGAATGTGAATACATGTAGATATAGTAAGTAGATAGGTACTGAATGATTCCTTTCATTAAAACATTTTCCGGTCATTCGAGTGTCATTCATCTTAGGAATGTAGGTACGTCATCGCATTAATAAAATTCTGAAGCAAAAATTATACAAATTATAGTAATAATACTATATACCCTCAAAGTAGACAGAGAGAACAGAACGCCACACTGCCTTTACACACACTCATTGCTTCCAACATGTTCATGCATTCGTCACATACGCACGACTATTCTTTTTACTCCCTGAGGTCGCTTGATCAATTCTAATAGTTCCATACACTACATCGTGTTACATTATTAATAACTCCTATCGTCATTTATTCTTTCAATATGTAGAAACCATCTTAATTTGTTCACTTTCACTCTCGCCACAACACCAGCCTCACAATTGCTTATTTCTCTACAAAACACGGTGTAGCCCAATACAAGTTTTAAAAAACCCATAGACCTTGTTTGACTGTAAAGTGTACACTCTCCCTCTGTGACGACGAGATCATTGGCAATGGTGAAAACGTCCACAATACTCTCCAATTAGGATATTTAGATAATGATAATAAGTTCATCGTGGCATTTGTAGGAAGGCGCGGGTCACCACACTCGACCCACATAATAAAATACTTATTAATAATATAATACGTCATGTCGTTCAACTCATTGTCAGCTATTAGCGTTAGGTACCTAGTACCTACCTACTCACCTATACAGAGAAGTGATAAAATTATATGTAAATCCTCGCCCAATACGCTGACAATTCAATAAAATAATATTAATGGGAGTAATCGTTTATTGAAAAGTACAGTGAACCATCAGCTGTTTATTGCCGACATTTTGAATGGACACGTGTCCACCAACGATAAAAAAGAGACAAAATGTTTTTTTACTCTTTTTTTTATTTTACAGTATGGCCAACATCACGCCTATTAGAGTTGAACACGTCTTTGTGACTGAAATTTTCTGTAATGCACATATTCTTCAAAAGTTCTATTTGCAAATATAACATTTTGCAAGTTCTGAGTTAATTATAATATTTTTAGAGGTCATGTAATTTCCTTTCAACAAAGATTTTGTTGTCCATCTTTCGACCCTGGTGTCAGAGACATTTTTATTGTTTATTGTTCTCTAATCACCCGTAGGCCCCATTTAAGACACTTGGAATCGTCAGGTTTACATATTAAACAAACGTCACAAAATAAAATGCGATACATCAATAAACAGTTACAGCAAAAAATAATGAAATCAATAAACACATGGTGACAAAACAAAACTTAAAGCAAGTGTGGTTTAGTTCAACGCAGATCTGGATGTAAATTGTCCAGAACAACATTACGTCATTGACAACAGCCTAGCTTTCAGTCTTCAACAAAAAAAAAATTTCTGCCATTTCATGAAATAACTGGGCACATCGAGATGTGGCCAATTGTACGGTCGGACCACGGCATACAAGCGATAACATCCCACGTCGGTAGATCCCAAAACTCTGATCTCATCATAACCTACGTAAAATAGAGGGATTTAAATGTTAATAATATTGAGTACCATGGAATAATCAAATTACGTATTTAGTCCTCAAGTCAAATGAATTTACAAGCGAGCTTCAGAAGTTTATAACTTCTGTTTAATTGTCGGCTTATTAGGGGTTTCTAAAATTATTTACGTCAGAGCTTTTCACCCGGGAATATTATTAATTAATATAATTTCTTCCTTTTGCGAATAATTTACTGTAAACACTTGAAAACCTTGAAAACATCATGTCACAATTTCATACTGATTTATGTCAGGGTGATAGTGTGTTCTGAAAATTGATAGACTTCTAGTTAACTAATTGACGAAATGCTGGTGGGAAACTTTTACACTCCGATCAGCTTTGATCTTGAACCACATTTTCTGTTCTACTGATTTACAATTCTATATATTAATATTCTAACGTGCTATAGTATACATAATATGATCAAATGACGATTCCAGGTGTCCAGATGGGCCTACGGATGATAAGCAACAATAAACAATAACCTGACCGAGGCATGATCGAGAGGAGCTAAAATAAGAGATAGCCTTTGATCACCAATAGCAGCGACACAATGAGAGAATAAACACATGAATTATATCTTTAAAAGCCTGTACTTACAATATTTATAAAATAAACAGTCTTTCCGCAATAGGAAAACCGTCCCGGAATTTATAAAGGTTATATGTGAAAAGCGGAAACCCGTTAACCCGGCAACTTGAATAAATAATAATTATGTATAAGAGTTCCCAACACGACAAATATACTTATTAAATAATACAATACAATAATGGGAGTACGCACAGTAATAGCTTATGGTTTAGCCATTTCAAGCGCTAACTTGAGTTTTACGATTTCTACAATCCCTTTTGAATAAACTTGTAGTTAATGTGGAACACTGTTAAGAATATACACGCGATATGAAATAACATTCGCTGGTATAATGTATCTTGAATAAACACGATACATTGTAACTCGAACATAATGTGATTTTGAAGTATGGAAATAATGTACGATGGAAAAATTACAACGAAAGTATTGGAACATTTTGGAATGATGATGCACTTCAGTTTACTAGGAAATTGTCAAAGTGAATTCGTTGCAGTTTGACGCTGAGCATAATGTTTACATATTTTTTTATAAATCATACAGCACACACTCCGTGGTTATTGAAGCAAATCTCTACTAAAAAGGATCAGGTTCCAGTCTAGGTGAAAACAGCACGAATAATTTGTTTCACTATTACGTGTCATGTAATTTGATGAGGGTGAACTTATCGGTATATAGCGATCACTTCCAGCTAACCTACTGGAAAATGCCCAGGAAAATGTGTTACTTCTAAGTATTTGAATTTGCGTTCTTGTAAGATTAAATCACTTTAAAAGAAATTGTTTACCTTCCGAAATGCTATTTGTGGTGAAATGAAATGTTCGTCTCTGAAAACTCGTAAATTTATATGTTGCAAACCAGAAAAGCTCTACATTTCTTACGCATAAATATAGAAAATATGTAAACAGCTTCCTGGAAGGCAGACACATTTAATAATAATAATAATCGGACAACTTTAGGCGCCGTTTAGCGATAAAATCGCCCCAAGGGCACCGTACATTAAGAACACGTATTTATATTTAGCACAACAAATCAAAACATAGTGAGAGTTATATTGTAGTTATATATTAGTAAAAACATTACGTCACAACACTGCTAATTTGCTACTGAGGAAGCTGCTATTTTTCACAAGTTCCTGAGGAATATAAATAACACTAATAACCTTTATCCTTTTAAAACTTAACATGTGAGTATTATATAATGTTAAACAATTTACATCATGTAAATGTACACAGGTTGCTTGTTAATTCGCGGCGCTTTATCATTTTATTGTCTTCAAAATCGCTCAAATCACAACTCAAATATGTTAAAACTAAGATTTATAAAAATCACAATTTATGTTTTGTGAGACTTTTTTTACATGTCGTAGTTGAATTTAACAAGTAGTTATATCTCAACAGATACCTACACAGCAAAGGATGGACCTTCCATCAGGCTTACAATCAGTCATAATCCTGATGGAAGGTTCATCCTGTGCTGTATATCTTTTGAGATATAACTACATGTTAAAATTCAACATTGAATGAAAAAATCAACAATGCAAAAGTCAAGCAGAATACTCTAGGGAAACTATATTGTAGGTATGTATAAACTTTGAAACAGTATTCTAAAACAACAATAACAAACTTGGATAATAAGCTGTTAATAACAAATAGCGTAATCGCAATATATAATTTAACTTTCTCAATCCTCCTGTGAATAGCACAGAATGTATAAGATATACATATACAATGTTCCACAGTATTTCATTATGTTCCTGTGTTACATAAACGTAACGTAGTACTACAAATAATACAAATAGATATTAGCATTCATTATTAGGTTTATGTTACAAACTCGTTTAAGTTCACTTTATGTAATACATAGTATTACCATAATAATGATATAACACTATTTATATTATATTTATGGAGATTCATCAGAAAACAATTTATAGTAAACGACAGTAACAAAACAAACGATGCTACGGGTTAATATGAAGATTTTTCCACCGACTGTCCGAGGTGGAAGTCCATTTTCATATGTGAACATAGTTTAAAACCCACGTAGTGCACACTACAGTACAGCTTTTCAGAGTACGGGTTAGTTGGACTAAATAGAGAAACTCTCCCTAGTAAACGCATCATACTTAATCCACATTCCTCTTTCTGTCTATTCTTCATCTCGGTGTCGTAAGTACTCTACATTTAGACGTTTTACTTTAGATCTTTTATGTACATATCGACATACTTCGCTCGCCCTTTACTGATTTCGTTCTGCTTTTTTTCTTACATGACTGAATAAACAAATTACTGGGATACTAAAAAGATATAAATAAAATAAAGAAGTTGGTACGTATTCCTATAAGATGTTTGATATGTACTCCTATAAGATTTTTCGTAATTAAAATGCACGTTAGAGTTTTAAACTATTCTATGTTACTTAGGTACGTTTCATGATCACGAGTATGAATACGAGCCTACAAGCCGAAACGTGGGAAACTTAGTAAAATTATTTCAAAGCTAGAATAGGTATATAATGGAGTTTTACAATTGATACACTTAAACGATCCTAAACGATGTTTTAATTTATTATTATCGATGTCGCTGGCATCCCTATGACATATACGAGGTGACAAATTACCCTGTATGGGATATAGAGTCCCTGTATACCTTCTATAATTATTTATACGCGAAATATTGCCAATGCACAAGAGAGCAACAATGTATCGTATTGTGGAAGATATTGACAGAGATGGTAAACCTTTTTAAAGTCAGTTTTATAATTTGTGAAGTATTCTAGTCTACAAAAATTGATAGGTACTCTATTGACCTTTAGAAATATAAAATAAAACCAGTTGACAGATGTCAATGCAGAATACTGATTAACTTTAAATACCTAATTAGGTAAATATTTGTTTACTCTTTGGAGGAGGGGGGGGGGGGTGCCGGGTTCGAGTCTCGGTGTTGACGATGTATTCCGCACTTACGATACAAACTTAAAACTTTTATACTGCGAAACGTGTAGGAAATGTTTGGATCTGTGTACGATCCTTAAAAAATAAATAAACTTGAATACATTCACAAAGTTAGCTGTATGCGTATAAAAAAAATATAAATATAATGAATCCCTGTTTTAATTCCTTTAACACATTACAAAATTTTTCTTTGTCGTGAACGACCATTGCACAACGATTTGAGATTCAAAGTTCTATGTCAATATTTCTCTAATAACGCCCTTACAATCATCGATGCGACAGTTCCATATAATATGATCAACATGATTTGGCCACATTCCGAAAAATAAAAATGATAACACGTATATAAACAAACATAACATCTAAAGAGTGCGAAGTGGATCATGTACCAATGTTTTAGAACCCACCAGATAATGATATTATTATTGTACCTACTGTGCAATGTACAGTCAGTACAAGTGTAGCTGATAGCGTTGTTGTTATGTTGTGTTACTCGTTTAGTCGGCAGCATTCAGCATTGGCTCCTCCTTGACCCACTTTATATAGCATAGTGTATACAGTACACTATACAGTACACTGTAGTACTGAACATGCTATTCTCTACTCGTGCCGTATATTCGCGCATTCAGCTAAACGTTTTAACTAAAATAATGCACACTTATTACATTATCATCAATTATTTATTATAAATACAAATACTGCTTAATTTACTTTACATAAATTAACAGAAAAAAAAACATTAATTAACATAATGACGAAAGTTTTACGAAATAAAATGGTTACACACAAACTTGGAAAGGAAAGAAGTGAAAGAAATGGTTTGCCAGAAAAAGAGAAAACTTGAGGAAGAGGAATGTATGAAATTATCGAGGAACGCCGAGGAGAATTTGAAAATATTCTGGAAGGAAGTAAAAAGAAAGAGATCTGGAAGTGAGAAAAACAGTATGAATTGCATCAAAGATAAGAATGGTGATTTAGTGATGAATGGAGAAGAAGTTGTTGAAAGATGGAAAGAATACTTCGAAGAATTGTATGAAAGTGGTACTAGTACAAACCAGACGAATGTTGCAGATAGTATGAATGTAAATATTGCTGAGGACGAGGAAATACGTATGAATGAAGTTGTGCTTGCATTGAAAAAAGCAAAGAATGGTAAAGCTGCGGGACATGACTGTGTGGCCATAGAGTTCATCAAGCAAGGTGGCCCGAAGATTCTCGAGTGGTGCCTGAGGCTCTTCAACTTGTGCTGGGAGAGTGGCTGCACTCCTGAGGATTGGAGGAGGGCAGTCATCTGCCCTTTGTACAAGGGGAAAGGCTCAAGGTTGGAATGCGGCAGTTATCGGGCTATCAGTTTGCTGAGCTCTGTGGGCAAACTGTATGGAAAGGTATTGATTGAAAGAGTAAGAAAAGTGACTGAAAGTAAAGTATGGGATGTGCAGGGTGCTTTCATGAGTGGCAGGGGGTGCACCGATCAGATCTTCTCCCTACGGATGGTCGTGGAGAAGCTTCTGGCTAAACACCAGAGGCTCTTCTGCGCGTTCGTGGATCTGGAGAAGGCATACGATCGTGTGGACCGAGAAAGACTGTGGCGTGTACTGTCGGAATATGGGGTGAGCGACCGACTGATTGGCGCAATCGCGTCTCTATATACGGAGAGCTCTGCTTGTGTCAGGGTGAATGCTGCGTTGTCGCAGTGGTTCACTCTCACAAAAGGGGTTAAACAGGGTTGCGTCATGTCGCCTTGGTTGTTCAACCTGTTCTTCGACTACTGCATGCGTCCTCTGAATGAGCTGAATGTTGGTGTGGACCTAAATGGAGTGAAAGTATGTGCGTTAATGTTTGCAGATGATTTAGTGTTGATGGCTGATGATGAATGTGAGTTACAACGGATAGTATCCTGTGTGTACGAAAGCTGCGATATGAATGGTATGAAAATGAATGTAAATAAAACGAAAGTATTAGTGTTCGAAAGAGAGGAAATAAGGACAAATTGTGTGATAAAGGTTGGTAATGACTGTCTGGAGCAAGTGAATGAGTATGTATATTTGGGAAGTTTGTTTACTAGAGATGGACGCTGTGATGGAGACATTGAAAGAAGGAAGCTGGCCGGTACTAGGACGAATGGTGCGCTCGGTCCGATTGTTAGTAGTAGCAATGTGTCTATGAAAGCAAAAGTGCTAGTGCACAATGCTGTCTTGGTGCCGACCCTGATGTATGCTAGTGAGACGTGGACGTGGATGAAGAAGGATGAATCAGGGTTGAATGCAGTAGAAATGAGGTCATTAAGAAGAATGTGCGGGAAAACGCTGAGAGATAAGATAAGGAATGAGGTTATTAGGGAAATGAGTGACTGCAAGACTGGTGTAGTGACAAGAATGAAAGTAAACAAACTAAGATGGTTTGGGCATGTTGAGAGAATGAATGATGACAGGATGACAAAAAAGATATATCTGAATGAGCGAAGAGGGGTGAGAAAGCGCGGCCGTCCGAGACTGACCTGGTCCGATCATGTCGACCAGATCCTCAAGGATGGACGCGTTTTGAGTAAAAGGAATCGGAGAGCGTGTATGACTAATTGCATGAATGTGACGGAAGCTAGGAGTGTGTGTAAGGATAGGGCTGTCTGGCGCTCTGTCCTCTCTGCCTACCCTGCAAGGGATGTGGCGTGAGGGTATAGATAGATAGACACACAAACTTTTTAACCATAACCTATACTCGTATATTACAACATAATTAATTTGAAATAGACTACGAGTCTGTATCAACTGGGGTGATTATTATTTATTATTTCGTATGGCTTCTTCCACCGTTGGGCAGCAACGTCAGAAGATAAGGAATCATGTTATCTGTTACATACAAGAGCAACATCCAGGCTTCCAAGCCATTCAAGGGCATTGGGCGTGGGTAACCTTAAATCGAATCCGCACGGAGAATGGACGATGTGCTCAAATGCTCCACAGATGGCACATGCGAGATTCTCCTGCCTGTGACTGCGGAGAGCCAGTGCAAACCATCAAACACATTGTCGAAGACTGTCCTCTTAGAGCAAGGGTGGCCAACCTTTTTCAGCAGCCGGGCCAGATTCTAAAAATGAGATGGCTTACCGGGCCGCACAACCAATTTTTTTGAAACAAAAAAAATAAGACATAGGTTCGTCTCGGGGGGGGGGGGGGGGTTGGCAATAGAAATTACAATATTGCTATGACCTAAAAAAGTGAAGTGGCGTCGCAGGCGATTTGCATAACGGAGTGGAGAAGGCTCGCAACAAAATGTGTGACAAATATTTTCTAATTAAAAAGACTACCCAAAATAGCGCCGCAAGCGAAATTTTTAAGGGAAAATGGGTGAAGTGACGAATCTGATTGACTTTCTATAACAGGCAATGCAAACGGTTATATTGTAAGACGGCTTCGCGGGCCGCATTTAGACCCTCGGCGGGCCGTGGGTTGGCCACCCTAGTCTTAGAGCATTCCCTGGACCATATGCAGATATCCACAATGCCACACTTGGGTGATAAGATAACTACATATTAAAAAGTTCTACACGCTACGCAATATCATCATTCATCAATAATATGTTAGGTATTTGCAATGACAGTTTAGTATGCACATTTGTGCTATAACAATAATACATCATACAATATATCTACTCTCCTCTATACACTAAGTACAATCTACATAATATTAAACGTACATAATTAACAATTGACATGCATTCAAACACGTTTCAATATAATCCGATACGGCAATGAAATACATGACAACGCGTATGAGACTAAAGTAATATATAAACATTAATTTTTTCGTGAGATTTCTCGGAAAGCAAGCTGTTGGACGTATGTTTTAAATTCAATTTTTTCCATTCATTCATCATACATACAATTTATTTAACTAATTAAAAAATAAAAAAAGATAAGATAAATAAGTTACTTTCGAATTAGGCAATACCTTTTCCCAATCATATCGGAAAAACCAGGGTCTACTTCGAGGCGACTTTTTAATCTGATTGTTGGTACATATCTTGAGATTAAACAACACTGCGATTTAGAACCTGTTTTCGATCATCGAAACAGAAAATAGCAGAGATTGTACGACGAATGTTACGAACGTGACAAAACCGAGAAATGAATGTAAGGATAGATGTGTGTTTGGCACTCTGTCCTCTCTGCCTACCACCTAATTCTATTTTACCTTACTCCCAGCCCGGTACGGTCACTGCCTAGTTAGATATTTTACACTTTCTTTTTTCAATAAAGAGATTTACGTACTTAAATCGGCATACGTATTGAATAGTATGTAATATACTTTGTTTGATAACAGGGCAATAAGCCGATTGATGTAAATGAGGTTATCGACCAAGTGTTATCAGCGTACGGATCACACGATTAATCTCCATAAACACACATAATATGTACATACCTAATCGTAATATAGGTATACTTGCCTATGTAAATAATATGCGCATGTATTGTTTATGATATACATATTTTTCTGTTTTTGTTAAATTGTTGATGTGCAAACTAATAACTGTGACTGCGGAGCTACCCAGGACGACAGCCACCTACTAATATGTCCCCTGATGGGAGAGAGCTGCACCCCTGGGGACCTATTTCTAGGGAATGACAAGGCGATGTATGTCGCCGCATATTGGAGTGGTATGGTATGACCCACCCTGACATGTAAAGTAAGTAAGTAACTAATAACTGTTTGCGCCCCTGCGACTGAATGAATAATAAAGGGCCAAATGTTTGTTGTGGCCATGCTTAGCTACATTACGGTTGGCGCAGTTGATTGACACGCGGACTGGATGCCGGGTTTGAACCTCAGCACTGACGAGGTATTCTGAACTTCACGACACAAGCAGTTAATTTACTGAGACGTGTGCAGGAAGATATTTGGGTTTGGTTGGGCACATCCTGTTTTTTTATGTATAGTCCTCACGAGGAGGAAAATATGGCCGTCCAAGACTATCCTGGTTCGTCCACGTCGACCAGATTTGAGGACGGTCTCGTACTGAGGTAGAACTAACGAGCGTGTATGATGAACGTATAACGATAGCCAAGATAGAAACGGAAATACAACAGTGTGGCGTTGCGTTCTCTCTGCCTACCCCGTGAAGTAAGCTCCTTGAGGGGATGACAGATAATGTCTACCAATCAACAGGCTGCTGGGATTTAAGCTATCGGTCTCTGTATAAGTCATACGGTTACGTAATTTAAAACACAGAAAGTTTACACAATATGTTTGCCTTGTGCAAATAACTATTGTCTAGTAAGTTTACTCACGATAGATTATAAATAACCACTTAACTTTTCGCTCATTTTTTATCTACGTCAACAAGTTTATAAAAAACGCGGAACTGTGTATTAAAATAGTCGGACTTATGATTAGTTTGAAAAAATCGTCTATCATAATTTGGCAAATCACCCGCAAGGTGTATGTATGAAGTATAGTGCTTAAGTATTATTAACTTATTCTATTAACAGGTATGAGAACTCGACGTACAATATGTAGTATAAGTAGAATAATAATGTAATATCACGAATCTTTGAATAAGTAAACGCTAAAATAGAAATAGAGAATAAACATGTCATACAGTGTGCAACAAAGCTCGTAAAGAAAGGTGATTTCGCTAAAAAAAATTACATAGAGAGGATCACTAATGATTTATTTATTTATTTATGGGACACACACACACAGAAAGTTAACAAACATACATAATGACATAAAATAAAATAAAAATACAATAATTATTATTGCATATAAGAGACATACAAGGGGCGGGCTTATTGCCAAATGGCAATTTCTGCCAGCCAACCCATAACAGAAACCACAATGAGACAAAACTAATTATAAACTTAGTACCGAAAGGGTACCTTAACTTAATGATGTAAAATAACAAAATATGCACGGTTCTCGGCTCGACCATGTTGACTAGCTACTCTTAAGGACGGACGTGTTTTGAATGAAAATAGCCGTAGAACTCGTACGAATGTGACGTTTATTATCATGATCTATTTATTCCAAACGGCAGAAAACTTGTCCGTTTTATTTTTTAAAATAAAGAATGCTATTATTTATAAAAAACTTGACAGACAAATTATTGAAAAGAAACGTGAACTTGTTGAAAAAGGAATCTCTGAAATGATTACAGTAGTAAAACTTTTAAATAGTACTCACTACGTTTTTCAGAAAAGAGATTCTTGGAGAGTTGTTTACGTTTCTAACTTAAAGTTTACCCCGCCCACCTACCTCTCGTACGCGTGTCTAAAACTTTAAAATCAACCCTGAAATTTTGTACTTTTCTCATTTCCGAGAAACAGGAGGGTACAGATTCCCAGAAATAACGTGTAATCTATTTCGTAGAATTCTGTTACGCGATACAATCTATTTTTTTAATAACGTTGAGAATTTGCGTCGAATTTTTGTTCTAATTTTCAAAAATACGAAAAATCCTGAAGAATACGTTTGAAATTTCAAAAATATCAAACACTAACTCTACGTGCTTTTAAATTCCGTGAAAAATTTGAATTCCTTAAGAACAGATTAACTAAATTGAATCTACAAGACAATTTCGTGAGCTGAATATTTAGTTCATTTCATAATTTACGTTCCATAATTTGATTAATTTACGATTATTGTACACTAAATACAATTAATTAATGTTTTAAAAATGTTCACAACCCCAATGTCATTTGCTTAATATAGTTCAAAGTTCTTTTGAATTGAAACGAGTTAAACGTGTTTTGACCTTAGAAAAGTATTTCCATAAAATAACAGGTTTGTATGTTACAGTGTTACACCCTTTATATTGACACTATTCTAGGTGAAACAGGTGGTATCGTTCTATCCATACTGTACCTAAGATTAGATATAGTTTTTATAATAATATTTAACATTGGGTGTCTGACCTTGTACCTGTGTGTTATGTTAACAGCAAACTATGAACGATTCAATATTAGGTATGATAAAATAATCAATCGTACATATGTATTGTAGGTATACACTATACAGTCATTAAAGTAAGTATTCGATTCTCACTTCCGCGTACCTGCCTCATGGAAATGTGAAGTGTATTATTAATCATACCTATTACCCAATCGCTTCGTAATATTATCTGTGTTTTCCTTACGCTCTTGGTGGCCAGGCAACTTAGAATGCGGTAACTATTGAAAAGAGAAGAATTAAGATCCTCGGTCTTATTGGGCCACTGTCAATCTCAGATTGCCGAACTCAAATTGCTCAAACAGCCGAAAGACGTCAACATTGAATAAATTAATGTCATGTCAATATGACGCACCGATATGGGCTCACAGGCTCACACGATAAATGCATTCGTAATCGATTTTATTATTCAAACTCCTTTCACTTTTAATATTATTTCGCATACATCTACTCACTGTCTCGGCTCTACTTTCGTTTTCCTTTGCAGTTACATTTTAATTTTATTTTCACAACTCTAAAATAACTCAGTAATAGGTATTATTAAATTATGTGTATTTCTAATTGCCTTTTTGACTGAGTCAGTTCCTACACTAAGCAATCTGCTGATCTGAAAACATTGAGAGCATGATTCTGAAAATGCATTATTTGCATGTTTGAATGGCAGAAATCGTTTTACAGCTTTGTTTTGCTCTTGACTGCCATGGAAAGTACACCATTATATTTTTGGTGTGAATAAGCTGTTCAATACTAGGATCCACTGAATGCTGCTTCAAACAGACCCCAGAAAGGACAGCTGATGAGCCGACTTTGGAGAGACAAAAAGAAGCAAGACAGAACTCTTTAGAAAGCGATTATGACTACCTATATAAGTACATTCTTCTTGCAAAACAATGCCCCCATAATGCTTGCACATGCTAAGCTATTACAGGCCATTACGTAAGTTACAGAAGATGAGTGTAATTGCATATAAAATGCATATTATATAATATATTATATCTCCTACTAACTGAAGGTCGAGGTTAGATAAATTAAATAACAGTGTATAATATGTTTGTATATTTATCATTACAAGTATTCCTGTTACGCCCATATCCAGTATAATAAATTGTATATTGTATAGCTTAAATGTACGGTGATGCTCGCTAAAGTGAATTGATTAAATTGAGATTAGAAGATATATTACACGTATTCTAGGAATTGAAATACATATTGGAGCTATTACATATTTTAATAAACTTACTAGGAACCTAATATATTCACGTGTTCCGTAGCATTTATTTATATTACACTACAAGCACATAAGCGATAAATTTATGTGAATAATAAAAACCGAGTTGTCATATACATGTACATCGTCTGCTAATAATTCATTTACATTCCTAGATTAAATTATTGCGGATCATACTGTGATTTGTACGTACCTATGATTCAGTGTTGCTTACACACAAAATAACGGAGGATTTTAAAATGTCACCGAACACTGTGCGAGTTAAAAATATCAGAGGAATTTGTATAATATGTGTAGATAAAATGGCATCCATAAGAAAAAAACAGCTGATTAGTTCACACTTCTTTCGATATATTTTTCGGGGCACAAAAAATGATAACATATTTGTGATGAGACATCCATAAACGTATTTTGTGTCTATCAAGTGCTTTTATAAATTACCTAAATGATAATTTGAAAGAAAAATCCTTTGGCAAGCCACAGGCATAGGTAGATTTCAATTGATTTATTTATTTTATTAATTTTAAGAGTACATCTGTACATATAATAAAAACAATCACAATATCATCAGCAAATAAACCAGCGAAGTGATGAAGTAGTATGGATGTAGTTTATTCTTTGATTATCGAAGTACCTAATCCAAAAATCAAATTATTTTCAATCAATCAATTTTCATTCAACTCATAATATGGATTGGTATCGGTACTTAAGTACTAGAAATTTGAAAAAAAGATGTGAGTTCTACTCGTATCGTGAAGCACTTTTCTAAGACAACAAACACGCTAGTACCTATGCGGTAACTACTTAACTAGATCTTTCGATCGATCAGTGTCGTCCGAAGAATTGAGCTAGACAAAATCTGACTTTTGATATGTATTCCTTATTTAATCCCCTTTCATGCGATACCAGACACAGACCCTCACAATCATTGGATCCCCTCAGAATGATTGTTTTTGTATTTAAAGCCTTAAAAAGTGAACCTTCCTCTTAATGGATTTCACCCAATCTCCTATCAGTTCATCTACCCCTTACTAAAAATCTACCACCCAAGTTTCACGTTTCTGCGACGCATAGTTTGGCCTCAAACGTGCGCACAAGAAAAGGGACATATATATATATGGCTTATATATATAAACTTTTAAACCAAGTTCGGATTCGGGTTCTCCTGGTCCTAATTAGTGATACTAAGTAGAAATTTTTCAATTCTGCGACATCACGGGAGAAACGAATAGGTAGAATTCCTTTGTGGAAATCTACCTAAAAATCATTCAACAATACTGAAAATATTTCAAAAGAAATTCAAACTACGCAACATACCAATAATTTTCATAGAACTGCCTTCACGAATACTAAAAGTAAATTTCTCTTCCTTTGCGTGCACGGAATACCAAAGAAAGCAAAAAATTGTTCATGTATTATTTACACTCACTACACATAATATTTTTTTATAAACATTTCACAAAAAACATGTCAAAAACAACTTCAATTTAAATAAATGCTGTACTTGATTCACTTCGAATTAGAATTTTTTGAAAATGAAAACAACAACAAACACCTTTGATCTGATGTAAGACCGGGTATCAAAAAAAAAATACGATTCCGCTGCGATAAAAAGTGACAGTTCAATGTGAGATACAACGATTGTACATTTTACAGGTTAACCGATAATTATTTAGTCCATTCGAGACAAAACTTTTCAATCCTTCGGACGTGCTTCTCCGTCGAACACTAAAACACAACTGCAGATAAAAAAAAGAAGATAATACCAGTTCTCCCATTTCTTATCAATTTTGAGTGTATTACAAGTTAAAACTGATAAGTGCGAGATAAGATAAAGTAAAGCTTTATCTGTCTAAACTACTAGTCATTTGGGTGATAAAGCAGGGCACATATGGGAATTAATTACTCGTAATGATAAGATAAGGACAGTTGGTGCAAACGAAATTTTACTAATCATATTATAATCCGACGATTTAATTAACCATGTCAATAATAACAAACTTACCTGTCACTGAGAGGCATATTTCCAGCAGTGGAGATATTAAGGCTGAAGAACAAAAAAAGGACTTGTCACTAGCTATCCAGAATTGGGGGAAGTGATGCCACATTTAGTACACAACACATTGCAAGAACACGCAATCGACCATTCCAAATTTTCTATTTACAACCCGTCTAAACTGTTTGAACTGTGGGACGTCAATGTACAAAAAAAAATCAGAAATCGTCGTAAGAAATTCGTATATTCTCAACTCTTACGATAAAAATGATCGACTATGTTGGTTAATAAAACAACTTTAATTTTTGAGTTCAAGCGGTGATTCCCGAACGTTTCGTGGTAAAATTATGTACCGATTTATTATATTTTACTGGACACAATATCTAATGAATTCAGTACCGTGTTTGTTATTTTATTATTACTAATCATTTAAACTCAGTCAGTGATGCGGTTGGCACGATACTGGCACAGCTAATCCACTAAAATAGACCGTTCCGCATTTCCATTCCACTGTCCTGCTAGCACTACCTACCTACCTACCTACCTAATACCTCTTAATCTCTCCTCTCCGCTTGCAGTTTGTTTATTTATTTATTTATTTTAGTGAATCGTCAAACTAACGACCACAACACAGATGCGATTCATTCATTATATACTATGTAACGATGCTACGAGTGGCGCAGTCATATCAGACGGAGGAAATTGAAACTATCATAAATACTGAACTCTACGATGACAGCTGATGTAATTTCATAATGTTATTATTATGAACACGCTGGCCTTGTCGCACACCTTGACGCAATCGTTCCTCGAAACTAAAACTAAATATAAATGGGCAAATACGTGGTTTGAATTTAAAAAAAAAATGCTAAGAAATTACGACGTTTAGACGAAACTTAGAAAGGAGATATTCGCACGCATCGAACGGGAGCATTAAATCACAGTGAAAAAACAGAGATGTTAAATTCGATCCGAACAGTCATTCATTCGGCGAACCCAACAATAACGAACGTAGCTACAGTCCTTTCATATTCATTAGAATAAAATTCGGTAACAAAACATCACCCACATTGCTAAGTTGATTCAATTCTGTCATTTAATCTATGTGAAAACTCCAACATTGCAGTTCAATCATTGACATAATAAAATGGATTACAAAGTGAACTAATAAATAATCAAACAAAACACCTGCACATGGTAAAGTGGCGCCGTAAATTCTCGGTCAAGACACGTCTGTCGATCTCTTGGCATTGTTTGGCAACAACCGCAAGTATTTCTTATGTGAAACTACTTACGAGTACGTACACGAGTATTCCGATCTAATATTGAAAAAAAAAACCAACGTAACGTCAACCGTCATGTATCGTGTTGGCGTATGTCGCATACAATAATATGAAACGTCGTCTGGTGACACGATGCCTCATTGCGCGGAGTGAAATAGTCGAAATCGCTTCGTCATTGTATCGAAGATCAAGATCTATTTTAAATTCGTCGATCAACAAAGAAACCAATAATTCGTTAATAACTTATTGGTATTTTTGTCGTTTATTTACCGCTTTGTGAAAAAGACTACAGAAACAAACGTAAGAAGAAATGAACGATCATTGTGTTTATTGATGATACGTCTGAGTGAATGACAGAAGGAAGAAATGAGAAAACAGGTAATGATGGCACTCAATTCTCGTTTTTTACCCCGCAAGGGGCGCTTCTGCATGTAACCAAAATCAATCTACTGATTTGAATCACATGTCTACAAAATTCTAAATGTATTTTGGCACTCTGTAAAGATACAAATATAGAAAGAAGTTGTATCTAATGGCAAAATTCAATTTAAACTTTGATTTAAATTTGAAGTTTTTTTTATAGTTTACAGAAAAGGGAAACTTTTTATCTGTATAATATTTCGAGATACCTGCCCAATATACAAATACACATTGCCAATTATAACTTAAACTTAAAAAATAATAAATACGACAACTTTCACTTTCAAAATAAAAGTTTTAAAGCAAGCTTTATACAAATTATTTATCACAGTTCCACATCGCTGATTGTAGTAAAGATAAGTGATATTTGAATGTATTCTCTGTACACAACCCCTTTCAATATACTATAATAATATAATATGTCTTAAGGGTTGAAATATTTCTGTTAGCATAGGGATGAAAGATTTCTATACAAGGGCAGTTCCTGGATACACCCTTGTCTGATAATGCCACGATAATAAGTAATATAATATGAAGGTAGTAAAGGTAAAATAATCATCGAAAGATCGTTTATTGCGATGACGCAATGTTGAGAAAAGTTGATTTAAAATGGTCAGTCTAACAGTGAACGAGCGACTCATCAAAATAACGGTACACTTTTTCGTAATTTCTGAATATAGCTAATCATAATAAAATATAACGGTTGTTTTTTTGCGAAGTTGAAACACGCCGAACTAATGAGTAGGTAATAACAACTGACTTATAAAATGCAATCTACAGCTCGTACTCACTGACTATTTGCAATAATATCTAAAATTTGAAATCGAGTAAATTCTCAAGATTAAGGTCCGGGTGCATGCAAACGGCCTTGAAAAATTAGGGTGTTTCTTTTCACTGATAAAGAACATTTCCAACACAATTTTTACAGCTTAGCCTAAAATAAAAGGGGGGTGCCGGTGGTACGGAGCATAGGTACGGAGTACATTACAAAAGATCGATATTAGTGTCGAATCCGTAGATTTTTGTATGCGTGAGACGAATAGTGTCACTTTTGCACCCTTATAAGTGTGAGGGATTAGTACAGATAGTAATAAATAAAAAAAGACCTACAATATTACATCGTTGTTGTCCCTATCTGGAACTGGAATTATGTACGAAAATTATAGGAATCGCAATACAACAATATAATTGACGAGGGTTTCCCGAAAGCAGGAACATGTGATCCAATTCAGATTTCTGGAATAACTCGATTCCTTCCGAGTGATTGTGATGGACAGCAGAGGTGAAGGTCGCCTGGATAAAGGTAATTTGATACAACATTTTCCCATTACATATTAATCTTATTAGATAATGTACGTAGTCACGTACTCATACGGTATGAATATTTTATTTACCTAATCGGGAAAGGCGGTTTATTTTTGTGGGTGAAAATGGGTTTACTTGGTAGGTTTAATAATTGTCAGGGAAAATATATATACTTAGAGAAAAAAGCGCAACATCATGCTGACACATTTTAGATGGTCCAGGGCTTCTCAGTAACGTTTGGTTTTAAATTATTAAAGTCTACGTCAATGTAAGAAGTTACTAGTAATAGGCGAGTAATACTAGGTATGCTTGGTGTCAGTGTAGACTGTAGATATAACGGCGACCGCTTGACCTACATAGAAAACTCAAAACTTTCTTCAAGTGACCTACAAATTTATATTATTATAAAATATGCTACTATTAAATATTGCATATTGCGATTATTGTCGTAAGTACAAAATAATATAATAATGATATCATTATCCACTAGTTGTTAGGTAAATATACTTTGTGTTTATTGCGTATGCGGTATGGTGTGATGCAAGTTTGCAGTCACACAGTTGCAATAATTTTGTGAACGATGCAAGAATATTTTTAGACAATTTGGAAACAAAAAGTTTACGGTAGTTTTGTGTTTAAAATGCCTGCTATAAATAGGCAGGATAAAGAGGAAAAAAAGGACTTCATCTAAGCAGTGTTAGACAAAGTCCAGAAGGCAAAATACGTATTCATCTATAGAGCAAAAGTACTTCAATTATCACTCTCAAACAAAGATGAAACTAAGTTCAAGTTTTTCATAAATAATTCTTTACGAAAAGTTGTCATTTCTGGGGGAAATTACATAAATATTTCATTGAGTTTCTGTCTGTGGGGAATAATTCCTCTAAATGATAAAATACTCAGCGTCTCACAAACAGATAGAAATAAGTCGGTGAATTCGGAATAAAACATAAGAATTTGAGAAAGTTTAGTTCACTCAACTTTATCTAGAAGCTTTTGACTTTCTGCAAGTCGTAAACCTTTTAAATATTGTGTAATATATGCCAGATGCCTCCACAATGATGTTAATTATATCTGAACTGGGCCGTGGAATGGTAATTTAATTTACATTTGACTGAGGTGTATAGGATTTGGTTCAGAACTGATCAGAAGACAGAACGCCAGCCTCCCCTATGTCTTCGCACAGTCCATGTTTTCGTCATATTCGTGCAATTCATATATTCTTTATATCAGTAATGTGACTCAATACGAAGGACCATCCCGTTTTGTTTCATTCGTAACATCTCTTCTTTCATCCATGCAGGCTTGCACTTTTTTATTTATTTATTTATTCAATAAACGGCTTTAAAGCCTTTTAAAAGATATGCGATGTATTTAAGCTTGCACATACAAACCCAAATACTTTCCTGCACACTTTCCACTAGGTTAAAAGCCTGTATCGCAAAGTGCGGAATACATCGCTGGCGCCGGGGTTTGAACGTGGCACCTCCCGCTTGAGACTCTGCCTCCTCAAACAACTGCTCCAACCATGTGCTCAATCATTTTCTCAACGTGTCTAAACCTATCCAACTTATTCACTTTCTAACTTATCACAGCGCCCGTCTTTAATCAACTCATCTCCATTACAACCTCATTCCTTATTCAATCAAAATCAAAGTTTTCCCATACCCAAAGGATCCAACTATCTTAATCAAAATGTTGAGCGAATCTGGCGTAAATTAGTATACCTATGCCAGGTCTATACTACACTACCTCATTCCCCTGGTCATCCTGTCTCGCCAGTTGGGTGTGAGTAGGCCAGGGATGAGTAGGGGCTGGGATGAGGAGTGATAGGATGAGGAGGGGAAGGACCTTCGTAGTATTTTCTCATGCGGTAGGGAAAAAAACATTTAAATCGTCGAGAGTGAAATAAAAACTACCTACATACTCTCTTATTTACATAGCGTGGAAGTTGGCCTTATTCAGAAAATTGTAAATGATAGCGTAGGCACACATTTGTTTTGATAATTTTGTTTACTGTTTACCGCATTCCTTGCGGGGTTGGCAGAGGTTTATTTTATTTATCGTATGCTCATTTATACCGTACGTCACATCGATTATAACATATTCACCAATCAATTATAGCAGTCAGAGACGACAGTGCGTCACACACTCTTCTATTCTTACGTACGTATCTCTCACTTCCATCCATCACAACATTCGTCGCTCACGCTCTACCTTAGGTATCTGATGGTGAATATGTTCACTCTAGGTCTCTTTCAGACTTCATATATATTTCCATTCGTCTCGACTTATTGACTTTTATCCTGCATCAGCGAAACCGCCTGGATTCGACCAACCACGCAAACTCTAGTCCGCATTAAACCGGATCCAATCAGGGCATGGCAGATGTGCCGATTTCTTCCACAAATGTGGCTGGCCGGATTCCCCTGGATGTGACTGCGGGGCGAAAAAACAACATAGATACACCATATTGTATCCGAATGCAGCCTTAGTGCGTATGCAGTGAATTTCAAAGACCTCTTCATACTTACGGATACAGCGACTGAATATATTTTAAACATTGACCTTAATCTTTGACAATCAGACCTACCTGTGCTATTATTACTGTTTTGTGTCCTTATTTTAAGATGTGATAGATAAATAAATAAATCCTATTATATCCGTCCATTTCGCCGATTAACTTATTTCATACTTCATCTCTCAGTGATAATTAATAGTAAACTTACCCAAATCACAGGTAATCCATATTGTGTAATCCAATGTGTAAATAATCCATATATAAAATATTGCAACTCAGTAAATCACAGAACAATAAAAAATAATCACTATAATAAATAATACATCAACCATCCACAATCAATAACAATTTTAATATTCACAGAATCGCAGTAAAATTGTAATACTAATCACAGTGTAATAAAAAACACGTTAAATATCACTAGGTCACAGATTTCACAGTGATTTTTTGAAACTAATATATACACGTCATGTTATTTTCAGAACTCACTACACATTGTTCCTCGTATTCCTGAAACAAACAAATGGATACGTTAATAAAGAAATCTCACATTATGGGAAAATTAAAACAACATAAGGGGAGCCAAAATTATAATTAGAGCATAAATGTTTTTTTTTGAAGGTTGGATTTTTTTACACTCCAATCGGCATTGATCGAGAATCATTATACTATGTACAAAATGTTGTCATGGTCGTCACGTTATCGTTCTATAGTATTTCGACATTTTATTGTTACATTGCTTATAAGTCTGAAATGTAAACTGACGATTCCAAGAGTCCAGACCCAGACGGACCTATCAATTATAAGCAACACTAAACAAGACTTAACAATAAATACACATTAACATATAAAATCAAAATAATCAACACTTTCGCGTGTTTTAGCAGGCCTTCGTATACTAGTACTAGTACACAGAAATAATAATGAATAAGGTCTTTATTAAGTACAGTATGCAAGTTTATTTACATTATTGAAATGTCAAGTGATAATGCATTGTGAGGTTATCATTAAACTTTAACATTATTATGAAGATTTAATAATTATGTATGCATATTTTCATGACAATCATTGCTCGTACGAGAATAAAACGCTTACTGTCCGTATGAAAAGAAAAACTGATAAAGTCATTTAATGTCGCGTTTTTTCGACTGATTCTAAAGATAAGAGCACTAACGAAAATGGGCAAAAAGTACCAATATCTTTCATATATTTACTTAATAAACTATTTTATAATACTGCGTGGTGTAAACTGACTAATTACAGACAATTATACACAATATTTGACAGAATTGTGTAAAATTGTAATTGTCTAGACCTACGTCCAACACCGGATGCATGAAGGCAAAGATAATGATGATGACTATAGAAATTAGTAACAAATCTGTTACGAAACATTATGATATTAAAAGCTCATAAAGTTATTAAATAACAATGTAAAAAGTTTGCGGAAAAAGTGATACAACTAATAAAGTTTCGTTGTGCTTAACTTAATAACTCACAACATGATCTATGGCATGGAGGAAAGCTTTCAAAGTTTAGCAACAAAACTTATTAAACACCGGCACGTTGCCTGACCTAAATACAAGTTGCCCGAACACAATGTAGGTAGTTCCCCGAAACGGAAACACAATATAACGTAAACTGGTAAACTTCATAATAATACAAGCGGTACAAGTCATAAATTGAAGTAATCAAACGGTAATAAAATATGCTACAAGTAAGTTTATTATAAGACTAGCTTTTGTGGCTTGACGGAACTCTGGTAAATTAATATACCTACCTTATCTACTGACAGAAACAAACCTATTACTTGGTAAGTTGCAATGTATGGCTTCATCGATCAGGAAGATTTTGTGTAAGATGTACCGTAACACTGTGCAGTGAAAGATCGTCGTAAAATACGCGAACTGAAAAAAGGTGCTCTTTTTTGCATTCTCAAAACATTTCTACGCCGAAATCATTCGCTTTGCTAGTTGGTATTTCATTATTTATTAGATCTCAAAGTCAGGATTCAACTCCTGCATAACTTATGTATGAGTTCCTACAGTTTACCTAGTTAGCTACAGTTAAATTCATGCTGGTATGATGCGTACAAACATACATAGACACACTCTTAAATATTATGAAGATTCGTTGCAATATTTGCAATAAATTTTATGTACGTATTTATCACTTCTGAATTAACACTACAACAAATCATAAACTGCAGTTGGCTAATTAGATAGCCAATTATTAGTTTTAGCACTTCGAGTTCAAATCTCTATCAGCCACAGTGAACATTATTATCTACTAGCGTAAGAACCCGTGCTTCGCTACGGTCAAATGTTGGGTTTGGATGAAGGAGTAGTTCAGCAATGGGACCCGAAACACATTCATCCATCTATCACATCATAAAGTAATGAGTTATAGCTGCTCTCATCATAATACTTGCCTCCCTTGGTGGCTTTCACACATACCAATCATGAGCCTGCATGCATTCAGACTGCCCAACTACTTTAACTTCTAACATCATGGGCTTGGATAGAGAACCTTTATCTGATATGTTTCATTTCCCTTGTATGCAACCTTTGAGTTGATCCTTATGGAAGTATAGGTAATATAAGCATTAGGCGTACACAAACACTTAAGAATAATGGTTAATGTATCAATCTACGTTGAGAAATCATACAAGGGGAACGTTATTTTCTTTAATCATTTAAACATTTCTTTACCCTGTCTATAAAGGATCTCAATTTGTTAACACTTATTCTCTTCATGTAACTATCAATGACCAGATGCTGTATGTTCTTAAGATAAAATGAATATTCGGTTAGTGTCAATAAATTATGGTGAATTATCTACTTTAAAATTATCAGTTCAGATTTCTCGTACATACAAACCTCTGTTTTATTTATAACTCACAGTTTTTGCTTATCCTTAATAATCCTTTTAACTGTAACTATGTAGTACCCTTTGTCGGCTGGTTGCAGAACAATCATAAGCAGCATTTAAAGAAAACACTCCTTGATGTAAATACATATATACTTATATTGTGCAGAAATATTTTAAGTGTGTTCACAATATTTGTTTCATAAATCATATTTGGGCAGAAGTTTTTATGTGTAAAAGCATTTAATTTCCATAGAGAATTAATATTATAAGCGCAGAAAGCAAAATTTTAGTGACATGCAGTATATGCTTGCATTGCATTTAAAGAAAAAGGATCTGGCTTGTATACACAAACCCAAATAATAATTTGCACCTGTAGTCCAAATTGAAAATATATTCCCAGAGTCAAAGGAATCTAGCTTTACCACTTCATCTCACACAATATACCTAATATTGTAATACTACTTACTTAAATGTCTAACAAATACTCATAAACTCACATTACCGACGTAGAATTTCAGTATAACGTCTTAAGTTCCCTTGTATTTATGTTTTAAAAATGCCATGATAGACATTATTGAATGTTCACCATGTACGACAAATGTAAAATGCATATTAAGTAAACTGTTTACATATGTATGTCTGTATCTTGTTCACCAAAAGTGTAAATAAATAAAAATAAATAAACTTGAACTAATCCCACATAAATACTACTAAATATTTCCATCAGCAGATTTACAGCGAGACGAAATCACAACAAAAGAACATCAGCTGATAAGCGTCTAGCAGGATTATCCAATAAAAAGTAACTGAAATTTTATTTGTAGTCTTTCCTCTACATAATATGACACACAGATGATCATACCATTAACACTGAGCTGGTTAGGTTAGGTTACATCTTGAAATACAAAATCATCTTTCGATCTGAAATAAATTAACAAACAAATATATTATGTTTCAAGAAAATAATGAATATTGAGGTTATGCACTACCAAATCAAAACAGACGTTAATAAGTAAATACTTTAAACCTTATACTTACTTTAATACACATGGTGTTATTAAAAGTATTATTCTTAAAGATATACAATTATTATATTGTCATTTTACATTTATATTAGCAAACATTCGCATTATATCGTAAGTAAATATAATATCTTTGTTGTTTCGAACTGACATTTGACAAAACATAAACAAAAGCAGAACCGCATCAACTATAGTACTACTGGTGTTAATACCAATGGGTTCGCGCTTTTGGGAGCCACGCGCACTGACAGAAAAAATATTTCGATTACTTATCAACCTAAATCTAGTAATGAAGTAGGTAAATTTACAATTGTTTATTATTTTTTATACCTATTATTGCGTATGCGTATTTCGTATTCTGATGTGTTTTTTTATTTTACCTATGAAAAATAAACTAATTTTACATAACTACCTCTTTTATGCGGACTTATGTTCTATATTTTTACTACATTATGTATAAGTAAACAATTTTCATACCTATTGCGTAACATTTTTATTAAAATGAAATAAACCAGATCTGTATCACCACCTTCTTGACTATGTCTCAAAAATCCGTATATCAACAATGTATATTTTTTGCTTCATACGTTTCTACATAGGAGAAAGTAACGTAATATCTTTGGCAAGGGCTTCGCGCAAGCTTAACACGGCACTGTTACTTGTCACCCACCACATCAATGCTACCAACCTACGAGTTAATAACCAATGCCTTAGTATTGCCATATATTCAAAAGCGAGGCAACGCCGATATATCGGATGTTAATTAAATTGGGCGACTTTTTAATGAAATTATCGCAGTATTTTAATACTAATATATTTTTTCATAAATACAAATTTGGTTTAGAGGTGTATACTTGTTGTTCAAACTTGTATGTTTCGCAAATTCATTTGGCAAAACGATAATTTCTCATACGTTGGCATCCTATCCTGTCTGTGACATGATATGACACTTCAGATGACACAATATGTACTTACTTGTTTGTTTGTTTACGTTAGAAATGTCACTGGATTTGGAGAAGATTGTGTGTTCTAACCTTGTTTTAGTTGCAAATTATAACTTTATCCCAATGAAACAATAACTCAACGTTGTTTTATAATAATTTCGTGATACTATTGTGAGTATTGAGTAAATGAATGCCACGTGCTGCAGATAATAACGGAAGAATATGAAAATACACATCAGACATGCAGTCTTAAAGGTATTCTATCAAATTCTATTCATTGAATACTAATTATTTTCTCCTATATAAATTAGCGCTTTTAGTAGGTACCTACTTTGTTCAATATACATTAGGTAGGTACCATAGTCCATATAAATAATATATCCTGTGGTGTGATATGGCAAGTATGAAATATTTGAAAAAAATAAGTAGAACATAATCCTGAGTGTTGTATGTATAGATATGACACAATTGTTGATAATTAGAGAAAAAACTCTAAGCCACTCTATAGAATAATGATATCTCTGATGCAAAAAATATGAAAGGTTGATATGAAATATTGGTATGATAATTCTATATTTTGTTGTATCTTTTTTATTTATGTAGAGAGAGCTAGAATTTTAGTTGCAAAATGTAAGTAAATAATACTTTTACATTTCACAATGTGCTTTATAACTGTACCACCTTTCATTAATTTAAAAACAATGTATCTTTTTAAAAACTGACATCTTGGACTGGACACGACTGATGGCCATTTTTTTGAAAAACCTTGTATTTTGATGATTTGTGTAATGAAATATCTTAATCAAGACTACAAATTATTAATTTTTTTATATCCTATGTGTATCTTGGAAATGTTTACTAAATCCACTCAATTAATGAACGCACAAAACTATTTCATATAAAAGATTACCCCGGAATGAATTAACTGGAAATTGTGGAAATTGGACACAAAGTATTCTCTGTTTCAAATATGTTGTACGCTGGATCAGTAGTAATTCTATGGAAAAACTTTTGTATCCATGGAAACCCATGAGAGGGATGATGTGTAACGGGGAGTGAGAAAAATACGAACATACATATGTACGAACTCAAATATTTATGTGGGATTCTTTTCGAAGCATTTGAAATGTGGCTCCATTGCAGAATGTTGCACATCCCATGGACTGACATGGTCACCAACATCGAGGTGTTGCGACGGGCAAGGTCAGAAAAATAATTGCTGTTCAGTATTAAAACTAGAAAAATTGCATACTTGGGACACATTCTCCGGCCGCAACCAAAAGTATGATCTGCTGCACATTATTATGGAGGGGAAAATTGAAGGATGTCGCGGCGTGGGGATAAGGCAAATGTCCTGGCTGAGAAACATCAGACAATGGGCCGGAATCCAGAGGGTAGGGGAGTTGTTCCGGCTAGCACAGGACAGGGAAGACTACCCCAGATTGATAGCCCGGCATGGCACTCGGAGAAGAAGATCTATTCTTACCACATGATCAAAACATCGCACCAGTGACATAGTGTAAGAAATTATATCGATATTGTCCGCATGTAAATGTGTATGTGAGTATTATAGGTGTTTGATATGATTATAAATAGACTTAGTAAAGTGAACCACATACCGCTCTGCATGGATATTTATAGAATGTATACTGCATGTCAGTAGTGTGTATTATAGTCGCCCTCCTAGCGAGATACGTTGAACTCGCAGACATTTGGGAGAAATGTGTACAAAGTAAAACAATCAATATACGCTACTCACAAAAAACATACTTTCAAGAACCACTTGACTCGAATATGTCTTAAACGGTCGTGTTTTTGTGTATTGAAGGAAAATCCCGCGGGCTTAAGGCCCTTCAATCTCCTCCTAGCTCAGGCGCATTAATAGCGACCTCTTTACCCGCTCTTCTAGCAAAATATTATTAAGAGGTGGGCCCAGGGTTAGCCTTAAGGAAGCCCCCCGGCAAACCCCACCCCTGAATTATGTTCCTTCAATATCCTTGTCCAAGGAGGTTACAAAAATCTACACCTATTGTGTTTTTGTGTAAAGGGAATTGTAGAATATGCATGTTAAATTGCATGAATATGTGAAGGATGGTAAAATCTGACGTTTAATTCAGTGTCTACCCCGCAAGGAACGCGGCGTTCAGCGGTTGATAAAATTTAAATATGTGGCGTCTGTAGATACCTTAAAACATAAACGATGAATAAACATATTCAATAAATAGCTAGTTACCTAAATTAACACTAGAGTGATGACACAGATTGACTGAGGTAATTAGTACCTTCCTAATCATATTAGTTGTGAATAATTAATTACGTCTGTATGCGGTATACAATATACAACACACACTACCACACGCCCGTAACGTTGACTTGGTACATTAATCTTTCACCTTTACGCAACCCACAATGTTATATTGAAGATTGAGGAGATGGGTCATTAACATACTCATTACATTACATTAGCTGCTGTACACCTCACCGACATATTATCATGTACTATCTCTTTAATAAAGTCATGTGATATCAAAACAGTGGCGTGCACAGAGTTTTACTAAGTAGCAAGCTGAAAATTTTCTATTCTTTTTTTTTTGTAAATCGTCGTCCACACACCAGATGTTCTTAGCAATGGCATCCTCATTCTTGATGGTGTCAGGTTGACGGAAGTCAAAGTAAGAGGCAGACCGAAGTACTCCTTCCGAGCCTTCAGCTCTGCTGGACCGTCTATGTGGAATGATCTTCCTGAACAAGTGCGTAAGACACAGTCTCTTGCCGGGTTCAAGAGTTTGTTAAAAACTCACTTGTTTGGTAGGTCATATAGTGTGTAACTAGGTTAAGTTATGTATGTATGAATATTTAGGAGGCGCTCTTGAAGTGGAGTAAATCCAAAAAACGGCGCTTTATAAGCTGTCTATCATTATTATTAACGACTTGGGCGACGGGGTCCGTATTCGTAAAACATGGGCTTTTCTAGTTTTCAGGGTTCGCTGACTTATATCGTCAATATCATGATATCCGATATCTTTATCACAAATATCAACGAACCAAAGACTTAAGATTTGCTGATACAATCATTGATACCTACATATTTAAACGAATCCTTGTAGTTTCAGTTATAGTTTTTTAATAAACAATTTGGAAGAAAAGTTTATTTCCAACTTTCAACTTATTAGAACTGACTGAAGTAAGTACGAGGGCTGTTTTTTAATCAAGTTCCGTTTGTGCTTCTAAATAAGCACGAAATACGAATGAGCAAGATCTGCACATCACTAGATTGCGCAACTCTCCCACCACAACTTCTGCCATTTGCAGATCGAATGCGTCACTCGCAGCCGAGTTACAAGCATGTCATGTTCAATTACCTGTAACTCGGCTGCGAGCGACACATCCGTTCCGAAAATGGCAGAGGTTATGGTGGGAGAGTTGCACAATCTATTGATATGCAGATCTTGCTCATTCGTATTTCGTGGTTACTTAGAAGCACAAACGGAACTTGATTAAAAAACAGCCCTCGTACATATAG
Source organism: Ceraclea dissimilis (assembly GCA_963576895.1). Lineage (NCBI taxonomy): Eukaryota > Metazoa > Arthropoda > Insecta > Trichoptera > Leptoceridae > Ceraclea > Ceraclea dissimilis. Next base: position 17,383,527 of record OY756370.1, read on the forward strand.
TTGATAATAAAACTCTTGTTGTTTTTTTTCTTTTCATTAAGTTGTCTGAGTATTTTTCAAAAAAAAAAATGTTTTCCCACGAGAGTGTATCATTGCTTCTACTAAAAGTCTACTAAGTAGGTACCAATAATAATTTCTCTAGACTTTCAATTTTTTCTTTTAGTTTCTGCCTACTTACCTTCATACATATAAATACTATCAGACAAAATTCACAAAGTCGAGTAGGCAATAAAATGAAATTACTTTTTTTAGCATTCTAACTTTTCAATCTGCGTATTTTTACATATCTACATACTTTGTACACGTATCAACTAAGACGTAAAGTTATTTTTACTTTTTTTTATAGATCGCTCGATTCCGAGTGGATTGTCTGAAGGTAACATCAGAATGGGATAGAACATACTTGGGTCAAAGGGATTCAGCTACATCCCACGGGAATAGCATATAAAGAAAGTCTAAAAGCAAAAACAATGAATCTGTCTACAATAAAATGTTCGATATCCATACAATTAAACAAAAATACGTACCAAAAGTTAAAGGTAAGCGATTTGCTAGTATTTATCTGTTATTAAAAAACGCTTTAAGCGACATTTAGTACGCGTTACATAAACGTAATGATAATATTCCTAAAAGCAGATTACAACGAGGTAAATGCAATCAAGTTTACGTTCCAACATAATGATATTCTCATGATATTGTATGTAACTATGTATAAAGCGACTTGACTGCACAAAGAGAAAGTAAAATAACCTAAGTAGCACTGAGCTGTACCTGTAATAAGTACATAGTATTATTCATATTATACACGGCTGTAGTACAAAAACTAAGAGAAATATTTTGTTACGTGTTTATACACGAGCTGTATTGCTCTGTGATGTAGAAAATCATGTAGTGTAGTAGACACTTACACGTCTCTCTTAAAATTATGTATTCACTTACATGGTTTCTGTATCTTGTTGTTTTGAACATGGACATGACAGAAGGACTAATGCTATCGAGCTGAGGTCGTCAAGAAGAATGTGTGGAAGATATGGTTTTAGATTGATGATGTAAGTATAGAACGAAAGTAAACAAGTCGTGATGGTTAGGACATGTAGAGGATGAGAGGATAAGAAAGAAAATATACATGGGTGAAAGCAAAGGCATATAGAAGCGTGGCCGTCCAAGAACCACTTGACTAAACGATTTGGAGCAGACGCTATAGGAGGGACGTGTTTGAATAAAAGAAATCGTAGGCAGAGAGCGTATGACAAATTGCATGATGTGACGGAAGCTTGCATAAAGATAGGAAAGTATGAAGTACCATTTTTGATTGGCGCAGTTGGTTGAGGCGGCAGTCTCTAAAGTGGGAGGTGTCAGGTTCAAACCCCGGCGGTGGCGATGTATTCCACACTTTGCGATACAGGCTTTTAACCTAGTGCAAGGTGCGCAGAAAAGTTGAGGTGGTCGGTAGCCTGGTTGGTAACGCGCTCGACGGTTAATTTAGTGGGCACGGGTTCAACCCCCCGACTTACTCCACTTCACAACACAAGCTTTTAAGCTTTCTGTGAAGTGTACAAAGATGTATTTGGGTTTATTTCGACAAACTCAGATTCATTAAAAAAAAAGTATTTGAGTTTGTGTAGGCAAGTCAGCAAATCTTTTTTTTAAATTACTGATAGCAATTCATCTATCTATAAGCTAAGGTGAAAATGTTAAGATTTTTCTGCTAAAAGACAATATTGAACAGTTGATCCGATTCCTGCTAAATAACGGACGATTAAAATGTGTACGTATACGTACAATGTACATTATTTTGATAAAAATATTTATTCATATATAAACTAATTTTAAGTACATACTAGGTACATTATGTATCTTAATGTTTCTTATCTGTGTCGATTACGGCGTATATTTCTTTATTTATTTAATCAGCGTTATGTACATAATTATTATCATTTATTTTATTTATCATCTTCAGCAAATAATTCAGTTTATTTGATCCGCCGTCTAATAATAAAACACAGTATTTTACACACTATTTTTTTAAATCGATTCATTGTAGGTATACCAGTAAACTGTTTTCTTTACCCAAAAAGACAGTTAAAACACTGAAATGAAAACATAAAAACACATTTTTTTCTCCATGTTACAAGAAATAAGGAAAACAGACTACGACGTATTCCTGAGAAAAACCCATAGATACATATTGTCCATGGTGTATGAGCCCCAAAAAGACATAAGCCCTTCAGAAATATGTTCAACGGATAAAAGTCCAAAACTTTCTAGTTGGATTCCAGTATGTGAATTGTTAATAAAATGTTGACTATTTTGCTGTTTATCCAATTTAAGATCCGCTTATTAATTTGTTTATTTTCTAATCTATGCTAGTTTCTAACACACTGAAAAAAATCGTATACGAATAGATACAACTAATTTTATTTTCAAAATCCAATTAGATTTGAGATTATGTACCTTGAGCATAATCCCGAGTGGATTTTGTCTTTCTTGGCATTTATTTATATTGAGCAATATTCTTATGCGTTTTTGTCCGGTCACGGGACAGAAAATAACGATGAATAAAATAATCGTGAAACGTCTTATCTGCGAAGTGGCATTTTCTCATTACAGTTACGTGGTTTTCACATTAGACGACACGGCGAGTGATATCGATTCTAGTTAGTTTGATTTGCTTGAATATTGCTTCGTAATGAAGACATTATAATATAAGTCGAGATGACACCGGCACGTTCCGTTGTATAATAATTAACATATTATAATATTATCTCAATCATAACAGTCACTGTGACTAGAGCTGTGTCAATAATGGTCAACAGTCAATCTTCAACAGTCGTTCTAATTTAACATGTCAATACTGTTGACATAAAAGTATATTGTCTGTTAACGTTAATCCACGCTAATGCCTAGAGTGAGTATGTAAATATTCCAACCAACGCACGAGAAGAAAACTAAGCATATTTCCCGCACGTGCCCGTCAACATTAATACGACTAGGTAGGTACTGCTATTAATCTCGCGATGTCATTGGTCACCGACAGTTGCGCCTGTTGACCGGTGACCAATGACATCGCAAGATTCATTAGCACTACGCGCGGGACAATAACGAGGAATCTTCCGAAATTGATCAGCAACGAGACGACCAGTTTAAAGTTAGCGATAACTATTAATCGAGATTAACATTAGCATCCGTTGATGTTAACTTTAGTTACATTAACGGATGCTAATGTTGTACCACCACTAACTGTGACAATATTATTAAATAATTATTATACGTGTATTAACTACCGATGTGCTGCAGCTGAACTGCACTCTTAGTAATTAATACTCATTAGAATAGTAAATATCTTCAGTGTAATTATCTTGCATTAACAATACTTGTGAGTTAATTTGACAAGGGGCACATTTCACTTTACAAGTTGTTTGTATGATTGGTCTGTTTGCCCTTTTCTTTTGGATTTTTGTATTGGATCAGCCAATTGAAAGTCAGCCGCTGAGGACAGGAGGAGTTGGAGGCGAATGTTGCGGGAGGCCAAGGCTTTATATGAGCTGTAGCGCCATCGCAGAGAGAGAGAATAGTAAACCAGTAAAAATCTGAGAGAATTGCAAAATCTGGTTATACACGACGGTCACGTCAACACAGAACACAGGCCTAGAGAGGAAGTAAATATACTTCTTTTGGTCGTTACTAAGTTGCAACGTACTAACAAATCTTTAAAATGTTGTCAATATTTTTCGAAAATTATTATTGTTATTAATTGCTCGAAATTATCGAAAACTATATGTTCATCAAGAACCTTATACCTGCCTCCTTACGAAACGGTAAATGTGATAGAGAAAAATAACGAACAAGTTATGTCCAAAAATTATTGACAGTCCACAAATTTATCGGCGATTTTCTCTGTAACTCCATTGTGTGTGTCTGATAGCATTTAATTTAGTACACTTTGTATCATTATATACAATGCTCTTTCCTCGTGTGACACAAAAAATAGGCAAAAAAATCTATTGCGCAAGTTTAGCAGAAGTCATTTCAAAAGTATTATTGTGTCACAAGATTCTTTGTCCCTTTCACAACAGACTAGCAGGTATCAATACCAAACTTCACCCAACTAAATTCTCCCTTTTTGTCTATTTCAATAGTATTGTCTGAGAAAGAAAGGGATAAAAGAAATGACAAGAAAGAGATATAGTATTGTCACATGTGGTGTCCAGAAATTCAACGTAACGTTATGATTCGCTCACCGAGATACAGTCAACTATAATAAAAACCCTGCGGGAGATGTCACACAAAAAATGCGAGAAAGGAACAGATGAATCAAATTAAGAATAAAAAAATATGGGCATCAAAAGGAACGATAATAATATAGTAAGTGTGACGGTTCCTGAAGGAAAACCCATAATAATATACTCGAGATGAATAAACCCAAACACAATCGACGCCGATCAGAGTATACAGAGTTCCGCTTGGTATCTTATTGGCGGGACGTTTTTGTGGAATGGCTAGTGAAACTAGAGCCAAAACTATAGTCTTCTTCAGAATGCAACCCGCAAAGTCCAAGATGAAACCGGATCCAACCAAAAAGTATAAAGCATGCACTAGCGGATCCAGAACCCCAAAACCATGAGTGGCATAACTTTATATAGAACAAATCTAGGGGTTTCAGCCCCTTAGCCCCCCCCCCTCCCAAAACGTTGAGTGACAGTACTTTTTACAATGTGACGACATTCAGCCCCCCCTAAAATTGAATCCTGGATCCGCTACTGAAAGCATACATAATGATAACATGATCGAATCCCGAACTGAATGTTTAAAGTTCAGATCACCATTCACATCAAACAGTAACCACAATTACTGGCGTCTCGACTGATTAATTATTATGTTATACGAAAAACGCAAATGATTCAGTGATGCACCATTTATTTTCATACCTTTATTCTCCCCGATGATTGCTTTAAAGATATTTCAATAGTTTCAAAAGAATCCGTTTGGCTGATACCAAAAATAAAACGCATACTCAGATTATTCGAGGTCGTTTCACGAGAAATATTCGTAGGTTGAACGACACACATTGACATTTGTACGTATCTACGTACTTAGTACGAATATTTACTACACAGGGACATTAAAACATACCACAGTAATAATAACGATGTTGAAAAAACAGAGACTTTATTAAACAAAAGTAATAAAAACCATAATAATGTTACTCAAGATGAATAAACCCCAAGAGGTCAAAAGCAATGCGGTATTATGCTTAACGGACAAAAGTTCAAATCTGTTTGTGTTTGTATTATGGGGGATTAAATTATATTAGACTTTTTATTACTTTTTAGGTACTTATAAAAACTAGAAAATAAATAAGCGGACAAAAATACGAAAGTAGTTTACTTTACGATATAGCTACCATCAATCCAATTGGAAAGTTTGTGCTTTTATCAGTTTAGCATAATTATTTCTGAAGGATTTATGTTTTTTTTTTGGGTTTGTTCACCATGAGCTTATTCTTTGGGGGTTCTTCTCCGGGAACCAAATAAATGATATCTAAAAAAATACAAATAATATCCCAAACAGTATTCTTGTTAGTGAGATAATAAATACAAAGATGAACGATAAAAAAAGGGAAAACAGAAAGAGAATTGGGATAACGATAGGACCATTATTTACATCGATAAAAATACATTTTTTTCTCGATAAAGTTCACAAGTAAAATGGGCATGGGGACATCGGGAGATAGAGATGTTTATCGGGAACGAATTACTATGTTTATAAAAGAAACTTTGGCCTAAATTATGACGGAAATAAAATCAAATTCTATGTATCGCACAATGTTGAAAGAATGGCTAATTGAACGAAGATCGATTTCAGGTGAGACAAAAAAATACTGTCCCTACTCGAGTCTTGCGTAGCATAAGTCTATAATGATACGTATGATTGATGCATGTAATCAAAATCTATCTACTGAGTTTGAATCGCACTACATATTATGCATGTCAATAGCATACTAACTCTATTTTTGGCACGCTTGTCTGATGGTAGTAAGTTATGATAAAATTCATTTTCAATTTCAAAGTTTACACGAAAGTACATTTTCCTCGAACTTTTGTAATATTTCAAGATACATATCTCCCCAATATACGCAATACGCAAGAATATGCGATTTTTGCGGTAACGTCACATACCTGTTGTTTTTGTTTTGAGATATTTCAAGCACACTGAGGCGTCCATTTTCAAGAGGTAATAAATAGACGAATTCACTTCATGAATTTTAAATTAATAATTATTTTCTTCGATTTAGTAAGACACTATTTGAACTCGGTTGATAGATTTTGTTTACATGCACAAACGATCGATGGCAAGATAGCCAGTCAATAATACACTCGTACCTGATGTAGGTAGTTAGTAGTCGCGAGTAGTGGTACATATTACTATAACCTTGATGCAACTAGCATAGCAACACGTCTACATATATTATTAATTATTCTTTGAAAGTGCTGTTATACTTCTTCTCAATACATGATTTCCTTGATTCAAAGCAGAATTGCTTGCGTTAAAAGACAATTAAGAGTACGCATACTGACATTTCAAAAATTTCTAAAAACGGGAGACCTTAGATCTCGACAACCGTTACTAAAGATGCTTTGGAAAAAATAGAGTAGATACATTGAACCTTTATCTAGATTTATCAAAAAAAAATGTGAAAAACACCTCTGATCTTTTTTCCGAAAGACAGAAACTCGCTTCCCGAAAGTATTTTATCCATTAGAATCCGATTGGAATGCGGGGGCTTTTATCCGTTGGGCATATTTCCGAAGTGATTTTGTCTTTTAGGAGTTTATTCACTATGAATAAAATTCCTATGGGTTATTCTCCGGAAACCCGTCTTGACATAGTTGTATTTCGCAGTTAATTTTACGAGTAAACACGACGCATAAATTTTCACGGTGTCGAATGTATCTTAAATTACAATAATTTATCATTCTTTAGAATTTCCTGTGGAACATGTGTGCCGTGTGGTGGGATGTGGTCAGTGTGTCATCCTATTTTTAAAAGAAACGCCATGCTTCCTGTGATAACCTTATAGTATATCATTGTAAGTTCACGATATATTTGCTCCAAACTTACTTTTTAACTTACTCTTTTACTTTATTTTACTTGTTTTAAATTATTTGATCTTACTTTATTTTATTTTCTTTTGTTTTGATCTGTTTTATCCTATTTTGTGCTATTTTATTTCTGTTTTATTATTGTTGCTCATTTGAGGGATTAAAACAAACACAGGGTGTACCTAGTTGGGCAATCCCGGCGTAAAATGTCTCGTAATCTATTTTGAAAATAAATGAATTAATTTGAAGCCGAAAACCATATTAGCTTGAACAATTTATTTAATGATACATCTTTCTAAACTTCACAGTAAGCTTGTGTCGTGAAGTGGAATAAGTCAGCATCGGGGACAGAACCGGCGCCCACCGAATTAACAGCCGAGCACGTTACCAACCAGGCTACCGACCACCTCGAACTTGTGTCTCAAATCTTTCTGTAATGAAGATTTATTTCAAGGATTCCGAGTTGCGCAATAGAATTCCGAGAAGATACCCGGTATACATACGTCATCACATCACATCATGGTGAAGCCCACTCAAATTAGACAAGGATAAAGAAAAGGAGATAAAAAATAGCACCAGAATCGTTCAAGAAACTGATTCTTTTAATTTACTCAGCCATATTATTAACCTAACAATTCGGTAGTATGTATTTCAGAAATACACAATGCGACGAGAACTTAGGAGGCGAGAAGTAATTAATTTCTAATATTTAAATCAAGATTGAAATTGTAACACTGTTGCTCTTGAAGAAATCAGGTCAATTAAAATAGTAGGCCGATAAGAGAAATGGGTCGATTAATAATAATACTAACAGTATTGTCAATAAAACGTATAAGAAAATTTTCATTCCGAGAATTTAAATTGGTTTGTTCTAGAACAAAATTCAAAAATTATTATTGTTTGACGTAAGCGCAAATCACCCAGAGAAGATCAAACTTTTTTTTTGACAGCCGTGATTTTTTTGTGAGCACGTGTGAGAAAAAAGAACCTAGACAGTAGCGCTATTCTTCGTTATTACTTTATCAAAAACATGTGAAAATGACAACGAATTGTTAGTACCTGAAGTCTATAAGTGTTTGTCCACACTAAAAAACATAAAAACAATCATTTTTTCGATGTTGTAATGTTTATTCATTGACGGAATGAAGCAAAAACATACCTGGAATTACAAATGTGTTTAGTTTCCAACAGTAATTCACAATAATTCACGTGAGTCGAGTTATTTCGTTCCAACAAACACTCAACACGTTATCAACTTTATTTATAACTTAGTCGAACTGTACAAAACACATAATGGTTCATACGAAATTTATCAAAATATGATTAAATACGTATTTATTGTTATTAAATTTACGCAAAACCACAAGAATCCGATATCACGAAACACTTGTGTTGCTAACATAACCAAGAGTAAATTAATTATCTGATAAAAACAGGTTTAATGTTCTCGTGTTGATTTTATTTGTGTATGTTATAACAAAACACGCATAAGAAATAGTAGATAAATAAAACAAAACAAAAAACACAACACATAATGTGCACAAGTTTCACTTGATAGTAATAAAAATAATCGAGAAGAATTAATAATAGTGTTCTCAATAACACAAGATACTAGGGTCAAAAATCTTGATATTATTTTTATAAGTCGCGCGTAGAAAGAGATAACGTCCAAATATAACAAGTATCCATATAAATATAATAAAGAAATTGTCTTTTTTGCAGATCGCGCCGAATATAACGCAGCACACGCAGCGACTCACGACCACCGCCGTCAAACAGTGTTGCCAGACTGGCGAGAATCGTGAATATAGCCGAGCAGGTACCGAAGTGTGTTCATACGAAGGTCGCCCGCCATATTGCGCGTTCAAACCTCGGTTTACGCTAAAATGACACAATCACGAATATAAACCCTCCTGAACGTTGTTATCAACAATATTTATGTATAAGTGACTCCATACATTGTGTTGGTGTGCTAATTAATCTAAACAATGTAGCATATGAAGTATGTATCATAAATCGTACATAATATAGCGCAGTGCTTCTCGTTTTAGACATCGTAAATACCTAATAGTGTTAATTGTTAAGATGTCCTAGCAGTTATTTGCCAAATAAAAACAACAGTGGACGAATCAACAAACTCTGAAATATGCTCAGTTCCAGTTGCTTAAACTGAGATCCATTCGTGGCTCAAAAAACGCGAAATTGAAATATGCGCAGAAAACACTCACGTGGATCAAGTTGATCAAGACAGATCTATTGATCAAATCAAATACAATATTAAAATATCGTTTTAAATTACGGAATAAATGAATAATAGTATTGAAATGTTAGTTGACACAGGTGTGTGTCTCGGTCGGCGAACTGGAATTTGGCACAAGTAAGCAAAACACTGTTTGAATTCAAGCAATTAATAAACAATAGAATGATAAGATAACACACAAATGAATATTAAAATTAATCGATGCAGCATTCGGGAGTTTATTGACTCGTCGACCCAGTGTTGCCAACCCAATTTTGTATCGAATATTGCACAATTATTTTCCATTTCCATTCCATTCCGTGTCCATTTCACCATAGGTATATGTTTTTTCTCGTTTGTGGATCGCCCTAGTGAATATTCGTCGTTATAACTATATAATATCTTATCAAAATCTATCGTAATGTTCGTTTAAAGATTTTTTTAACCCAAATACTTTCCTACACACCTTGCACTAGGCTAAATGCCTGTATCGCAAAGTGTGGAATATCAGAACGCAACAAGCTATTTAATTATCTTAACATAATTTAATATGAACACTTCATAAACACGTCGAACTCTCTATCTATGATAAAAAAATATATACCAGAGGACAAGTAAAAATTGAATCAACTGTTATTTTTCACTGGCAACTAAATCAAGCATTTTATAACGTAATATTTCTGCGGGCGGGATGAGCGTTTACCACAATTTCATTTGGATAATAAAGTTTCGAATAAATACCGTATGACCACATTCACGGCTGTCGATACGAGTAGAGAGTACACTGTACAATAAACCAAACCCCAAAATATTTCAAGGTAAAACCGCAGATGGATAAATCGTGTATCTGATGGTTGCAAATAATATTAGATGTATAAGCTGTCATAGTGTCATAGCGGGTTAGGCGAGGATAATAAATAACGTTATCCCCCTTGCCTCCATTGAATAGGATTTCGATACTTTAACACCATCACAATAACACAGGAGATGATGAGAATTTTAGTAGGATCAACACAAAGTAATAATAACCTAACGTATAATGATGTTCCAACAACCCGCGAGTTTACTAATTATAATATGTAGTCGAGTATATTGACATGTGGTAGGAATTATTCAGCGTTGACCCGCAATTATTGTTTTTTATGACTCGGTTGTTTAATAATAATACTCGGTATCAATTAATATTAAAGAAATACGATTTATGTGCTTTTATTGGCCATCTGTTCAAAGAAGTACAAACTATTTTTAATATTATACGCAACTTAATTGAGAAACATAATTGAGATGAACACTACTACAGTTCCATTCACTGTTATCGAATTTCAATAACTTTTCCCTAGCCATCCGATAACATCTATACTGAATATAAAAATTGAATACATACATTGAAATAAATAACTTCTGATTAAGAATTTCGATACATTGCAAATAAATAAAGATGTTTTATTGTTTTGAATAACGGACAACACAACATCTAACTCAACATATACCTAGATTTATGCCCATTATAAAAATGTCGCGTACAATCACGAACCAAAGTTTGATATTCAATGGCGTTCAAAATCTAACAACTATGAATGGACTCCGCGAATTTTGATTTTGACTTTATGAAAATAACGAAAGGATTACTGTCATTCTGTAGATACAAGTTCAATGTATCTACCCATTTTTTCCGAAGCATATTTATTTAGTAAGGTTGTAGAGATCTAAGGTCTCCTGTTTTTTTTTTTTGAAATGTCAATATGCCTACTTTTAAGTTCGGTTTATAGATTCTGTTTACATGCTTGTGTGAAGATAGCGGCAAATTCGCAGCAGTTGACATCTTATATAATGAAGACGGTAAATAAAGCATACATGTATTATTACGACAGTGCGTCCTATAGCTAACTAGACCTATACAGATATATATAGATCTATAAGTTAGTGTTGTAGAAAATTATAATGATCATTACCTCAGCAGTCAGCAGTCATGAAAGTCATTCATCGGAACGAAATATATAACAATCTACAACAAATTATAACATCGACTTTGAAAATACTTGTGACACATAATAAAAAAGTTACAAATGTAATGTAACATGTTTTAATCAGGGACGTATGAATGGTTTTGCGCAATAGTTAGGTGCCGTCTCTGGTTTTATGGTCTTCCTAATGGGCCACCACTATGATAGAGTATGAAGTTGTATATAGTGAAGTATGACGAGCCTATAGAATAATGGCAGAAGCGATGTGATTATTCTAACGGGACACTTCATATTGTAAGAGTTCTTCCTCATCCTCACCTTTAAATCTACCTACTGTTTATGATGGAAAGACCTACGCATTAAACATAGAACATCTTTTACTAGACAAGTGTTTTGTAGGACCACTTAACCTCCTTCTTCTTCTTTCTTCATATAGATCCGAGGATCTGTTTATGCCGCTGTGTTGGCCTCCTGTGATATGGACTCCCAGCTGGCACGTCATCGTTTCGGGGTCTGCATGGTGGTCTTCTTCCGTTTGGGTCACCATGAAGCACGATACGTGGAAGTCCGTTTTCTTGCATTCTATTTATATGCCCATTTCAGTATCGTCTTTCCCAGCTGGCACGTCATCGTTTCGGGGTCTGCATGGTGGTCTTCTTCCGTTTGGGTCACCATGAAGCACGATACGTGGAAGTCCGTTTTCTTGCATTCTATTTATATGCCCATTTCAGTATCGTCTTCCCCATCTGGCGATGTCTTCCGTACTACACATCCTCCTAATTTCGGTGTTTCTTATCCTATCCCTCAGTGTGTTTCCGGTACCACCACATAACCATTTCGTATTTTTACAAGATTTTATTTAACTTCACTGTGGTGTTTTCTGTCTATGATTGAACCTTGCAATTGATTTTTCAACCACTTCCTGACTACTTAGGGACTAGAAACTTTGCAAACATACGCAAACTCGGCGACAACACAATTCTGTACCAAACTGGATCAGCTTACTTCATACACAAATAGATGCAAAGCGTTTGAGGGGGATCCAGAGGTTGTGTGGGGTCATGTGTGTTATCGTATGAAAGGGAATTGGAAAAGAAATCCAGATCTTAAGTCATAATTTGTCCAGTTTCAGCCTCGAGAGACACCAAGCGATCGAGAGGATCCAGTCACCGCATACCGCCGTGTTTGGTATCTCACGGAAGTGCTTCACGAGTAGAACTAATCTTTTTACAAATTTGATTCTGTCTATTCTTGGTGGGAGGCGCCATTAGAATGAAGGAATCCAAGCACTCTGTGGATTCCATCTCAATATCTATCTATCCCTTCACTATGCGTCCCTTGCGGGGTAAGCAATGACAGTAAATAAATAATCAACAATCGATACATTTTTTACTTATACGCACAAAAAATGTAAATAGGTTGCCAAGGGTACATACAATTCATTGAAGTTAGTAGAGTATTGTATTTTCTTTATCACAGAAATTTATATAAGTAGCTACCAGGCCTTGTTACCCGACACTGACCAATCGATAACAATTCAGGAAATAAAAACAACAGGCAAGCAAGGCCGCTGCCTTTTGCCAGCCACTGACACTTCATGAAACAAAAAATAGCAAAAGATCTGCTTAACTTGTTTTAAATTTTTATATCTCTGGATTCCGGTGCCACCAAAACTTTGAATAGCGAAAAAATATTTATTTATTTCTCTTTTTTTACACCCTAAGCTAAAGCTAACTGTAATTAGAAGGAGCACAGCTCTGATGGTGAGATGACGTTGTGAAAGTCAGAGCAACGTGGATGCAAGTGGCCCGAGATCGTTTGGCATGGAAAAGGGTGGAGGAGGCCTACGTCCAGGAGTGGATGGCTATGAGCTGAAGAAGAAGTAAATAACCATCTTTTGCTGCAATTGTATGAATGGCAACAATACGTGGGTTCTTAATGTATACGGAATTCGACAACACAGCAGTCGATTCTCGTGGTGTAGTGGTCAGTGGATAAGATCCCTACTATGCGAGACGGAGGTCTGGGTTCGAATCCCAGCCGGGGTGGACTGAATTGGCGAATGTTTCTCGAGCGTAAAGTGATCACTTAAGCCAGCCGAGGTCGGTCGTAAGCCCGACAATGTTCATTCTTAATTCTTATACAATGTTGTAGGAATACTGCAAAGAGTATGACAAAAAAATATTTGATTAAGTACTTCAATAATCAAAGCTGCAAAGTAATTAGATGTTTATAAAAGCGATGCTCGTATATAATATTCTTCGCACATAGGTGCCTTGGTATATTATATTCAATATACGCTCTAAAATAATATATGTATAATGATATCAAGTGTGTAATGTGGATTTATCCGGAGGTTTAGCCAATTGAAGACCCACAAAGCCCTCCAAAGGATATTGCCTACGCAACAAGCTTACAAATTCTAGGAAAAAATATAATAAACTCCTTTGAAACGATATTTACAATTGTAATTTTGTCATTGACGATGAAAAAATGAGTAGGGGTCTTACAAAAGGTCTATTGAGTTGAAAGAGTAAGAGGAGGATTTTTTCTACAGATTTGAAGCAAAAAATAGAGGGATTAATCTAAACACATAAAGTACGAAACGTTCTAGGTAACCACTGTATTGATATAACGCCTCGTTGTCAAGGGGATAATAATATTCAGAATGGGTGGCAAACCACATCCCTGAAAGAGATGTGAAATGTCTCATGGAAATGAGTACTGTATGAATACGAACATTTAGTAAGACGACATACTTAATTCTTATTCCGATTCGAATATCTACAATCCGGTCTGGCAGTTAATACATACGCTCGTATGGTATAATATAAATTGCCGACGAACTTTCTCGTAAACGAGTCTAACAACCGTTCACACATTTACTGTTAAATAATACATGTATCTACTTTTTATTTATTTATTTGTATACGTAGCTAAATATATTGCGCGAACATTCCTATTTCTTACAAACCAATGAGCCAATGCATGGCTTTACATAAAAAAGCTTATGGTCGTTATGTTTTATCCATTGGATGTCTCCTTCTGCCTTACAATACTGGGTCTTATTAGCCATCATCCCAACCTTTACATTTCCTGATGATACCTGCCACAGCCCATAATCCCTATTACGTGGTTTTGTCATCAGCCTGGGTGCCCGATATTACGCCTATTCAGGAGCCACCTTGTTGAAAACACGAATTGTAGAAAACAGAAGAAGAAATGAAGTCTACGGGCGGAGTTATTGCAATCTTCCAACCAATTAAATCAAATCAAAAGAGTACATGGTTGGCCCAGTTGGTTGAGGCGGCAGTCTCTCGAACGGGAGGTGCCAGGTTCAAACCTTGGCGCTGGCGATGTATTCCACACTTTGCGATACAGGCTTTCAGCCTAGTGCAAGGTCTGAGGGAAAGTATTTGAGTTTGTGTGTGCAAGTCCAGATCCCTTTTTCGTATTTCAAATAAAAATCCAGATTAGATTCACGTGTAACTATGCTACAATAAGAGTATGTATGTGTCCCAGACACAATATTAATACAAACATAAACATTGTTGAACAAACTAAGTGATTCATTTTTCTTTGTGTGTGGTAGTTTTATTTTTAAGAAATAGTTGTTTATGTTCATTAATAATGTGTTTTCTTCGCGATGGCAGTTTGGTGAAATAATCTTATGGTCTGTGGTTGCATAATAATAAAGATATTTGTACATCGGCATGCATGGCAACGCGGCAGAATACCTACTAAGTAATGTGTTCTGAATTCGAATCGAAGCCGAAGTGTAGACACTAAAGAGATCACAAAAATCAGTCATAAGTGGGGTTGCCAAGCGATGTTTTTGAAAAAATAATGCTACCAAGTCTAAAAATAAAAAAATGAGATTACAGTCGTTTTCTCACGAGCTCGACGGCAACCACGATTTGTCATCTTGGAGTTAACACACAAATAGGCACAAAAAGTTTAATATTTTTTTCTATTTTACATATCTGGCAACATTGGCGAAGAATTTATTGAAAACATGTGTCCCAAATATTTGTATCTTGACAAGTTATAGATATGTATCGAATTACATATTTGCATTTGATAATAAATTAAATACGTATGCGTGGAAAACTTGGACATGGCTGATGAAGGATGAATCAGGAATGGATGCAATACAAACGACTCAAACGAGTTCATCAAGAACTCGAGAAGAATGTTTGGGAAAACTCTGAGAGTGTAGGAATAGGGCTGTCTGACGTTCTAACCCATACGTCTACCCTGCAGAGGGGTGGCGTGAGGGTAGGTACATATAGATATTCATTCATTCATTCATTTTCGGGTCCGAGCTACCCCCCACTAGGCCACCCCACTCCAGAAATTAGCAGCCATAACGGCATTGTCAGAGACCATCATCAGGTCCCTCGCATCGCACCTCACTGGCATGTCTCGACATACGAGGAGGTGTTTGTATTATATAAGTACACAGATGCTAATCGCATGCGGACTCCTAGTAAAGTATATAAATTAAAATAACAGAGATACAAAAAAATGGCTATATATAAATGATTTGGATATGTGAGTTCTCAGAACGTATTTGATCTTGTTACTAATTAATAAGAGCGAACGATTAATCTCAAATTGCCATTTTTTCCTATCAATGATCTCAGATGTCGAATAATAATAAGTTAGTGGTTTAGAAGTAGGTTTGTTTGAACAATGAGTAATGATTGTCTGTATTCCTGATGACATCATCACCTGAGAGGTAACAATACAATGTATATTATTGTTGTAATATAAGCGCCCATAAACGAGACATCTAGCGGTATAAAAATGAATTAAAAGTTACGTCATTTATAAAGTGACAACTCTGTTATTTTCAGGAAAGTTGCGAGGTGATTAATTAGATTAAAAAGTCGATAATAAATTTAATCCATAATTCGGAGGCAAAAACACATGCTGTAACAGAAAAAAATTGTAAAGTACACCCTAAGGAATATTTAGCCTAATATTTATTAATGTAATTTAGTGGATAGTATTTATTTACACTTCAAGTGAACATAATATGAAAATATGTCTAAAAAAAATCAAGTAGGTACAATAAAAAAACATGATTTTTTTACACCAGAGCGAGATGATACTGTATTATTGTATCTGTCTATCTATACCCTCACGCCACGTCTCTTGCAGGGTAGGCAGAGAGGACAGAGCGCCAGACAGCCCTATCCTTACACAACTCCTAGCTTCCGTGACATTCATGCAATCTATCAGACACGTTTTCCGATTCCTTTTACTCAAAACGCGTCCATCCTTGAGGATCTGGTCGACATGATCGGACCAGTCCAGTCTCGGGCGGCCACGTTTCTTCACACCAGTTCGTTCGCTCAAATATATATTTCTTGGCATTCTATCATCCTTCATTCTCTCAACTGTATTATTGTCCATTTAAATAACAAATAAAAACCCGGGAAACCTGTATCCTAAAATAACAGTACGTGCAGAAAGAAAGATGACTGTGTAAGTAACTATCCATAATACTGTTTCCTTTATCGAGGGCTGTGCTGCGCCCAACACTACGTGACATTTACTTCAGTACGGCAAAGTGCTCGAAGAGTTTCATTCAACAATTTTCTCTTCCGCACCTCGAAATTTCAATATCCGCCCTTCTCTATCCGAATTCCCTTGATGAGTTTGTCAATGTTTACTAAGATGAATGTTTTATAACATTACTTATGTAGTGTTGTGTTGATTTTATACCGCAATGCGATAATAATAAATAGATAGGTAATGAATCAGCTTGGCAAATAGTGCGGGTATGCTTTACCAAGGGAAAAAAGCAAGGGTGTATCATGTCTCCGTTGTCAATATAACTACGGCATACACATCGTCGGTCACGATGTAGCTAATTGCATATAAAACTCCTCCCCCCTAATGCTTGTTAATAAAAACAAAAACCTTATAAAAAAAATAATGATTTTAATATGGCGTTGACACGCAAAAGGTCAATGCTAACATTTTCCGTAGGTAAGAATTTAATGTAAGTAGTTTTAAAATTATTGTGATCAAATCGCTTGACTGATTTATAAATATCTACGCCATTATGTTTGTTGTATAGTTACAACAATTACCTATACGATTGCAAGTCTTTAGAAATAAGATGACGTATCATAGACGTGTAAGGAACCTATATAAAGGTGGGAAGAACTATTGAACATTGAGCCCCTTCTATTATTTATGACAAATCTATGGTGGACGCCATTGGAGCTACAAACACATGATTCCGTGTCATGTTGGTTGTCCACAATTGCAAGAAACCTGGTGATATTTCAGTGATTTTAGCGACTCATCAGTGTGGAAATTACCTTTGGAATATAACCTATGTAATTAAATGGTAAATTAGCGTACTTTACATCGAGAAAAAATGGCGTATACCTCGCAGAAATGCTAGATGCGAAAGAAAATGGCGCCGGTTAATTTTTTTCTGTGGTTTTATCCGTTAAGTCTTCCTATAGACGTGTTTTGTTCACTTTTCGATAAGGTGAGAGACACGATTGTGCAAATATATCACTGCGTTTAGTAATTTCGGGACGGAAACGAACGGATCAATGGAACATTTATACAGAATTTCAAGCGCTTCGAAGTTTTTGCGAAACAAAATTGCCATCTTCGCATTATTCGCGTTGAAATAAACACAATAAATATCGCTTGATTCATAAACAATGTACGCAGTAAGTAGAACAAAACACACGAAGTGCAAAATGAATGTTTGTAAACGTTTATACAATTGGAAGAGTATGAAAATAAGTAGTAGCAGTTGTTTATATACTCGTACTAACACCAGTAATAATACCTAAGTTGTAATGTGTGTATGTGTATGCGGTTGAACACATTATCGTATCATGAACCAGTAATAAGCGAAAGGTCAATAAACTGAGCTATATTATATTAGTACAGAAAAGTAGGTATATTTAATTTAATATAGGTAATAATCTACAAATAGACCATACTACATACATAGCTCTAATTGTTTTTCCTCATAAAAAAATAATCTGAGTCTGTAGTCTGTACGTTCAAACCCAAATACTTTCCTGTACACTTTACATTTAAAAGTCTGCATCATGAATTGAAAATACATCACCAATAGGATTTGAGCGCGAATCCTTCAATGTGGGAGACCTGTGCCCCAATAATGTAAGAGTGGTCTGTCCATATGGCTGTCTTCTTGCCAGAACGACGGCGTTAGGACTTTTCTTAAGTTTCGAATGTTACATCTATTGTAATACTTATCTATAGAATTCCTTGCAGAGTACGCACTTGTAATATTATATCAAGTTTATCTAATAATTTTATTACGCTTATCGAAGGTCACTGAACTAAAATCATCATCACCTATAGGTACCTAACTATAAACTCTGCGTCATGTCACCACACGTATTACGTTATACGTATGTAATACTATATTCTCAGATGATGTACAACGTAAGATGAGCAAAGGTCATTCACTAACGATCTAACTTGCGACAAAATTGTTGTTTCCAATTTTCTTTGCAAGAACTCAGATTATTTTAGGCACGTAACAGATAGAACAAGTACTTATTTGTGAATAAATCGTCCTAATCTATTCTGCTCTAATTTATCTGAAAATTTCTCCTCTCATGCCAAGTCCCTTGTGGGGTAGGCAGAGAGAACAGATCGCCAGACTTTCCTATCCTTACACGCACTTCGTGGTTCCATCACATTCATACAATTTGTCATACACACTCTACGATTCATTTTACTCAGAACACGTCTGTACTTAAGAATCTGGTCTACATGGTCGAGCCGTGTGGTTCTAGGACGTCCGCGCTTCCTTTACATCTCCCAGGTATATTTTCTTTAAAAATGTTCCCAAAAATCATAAACGAAGTAGATCGATTTCAACTCGGATTCCAAGTGTTAAAATTAATTTTAAATCTCTCAAACTTTACTAACATTTTTTTAGATAGGTATAGTAGGTTTATTGTTACCATATTGAAGCCATGTGACTTGTGAGTGAAATCAGGGTGGTTGACCGACCCAACGGTTGACTGGGGCAGAAGCAACCAGGCAAGAAAAGAAAAAAAATCCGTGATGGTGTGTATTATGTTATGTACGAGTTCTAGGTAGATGATCTAAATATATAAAGTAAAGTCTGTTTTTTGTAAGTGTTCGCACAACTCCGGCGTTTTACGATGGATTGGTTCGAAAATTTAGAATTACATTTGCGATAATATAGGCTGTGTCCAAACGTCGCCGGTTTTTAAAGAAAAAGTTTTTCCTATGAGATGCCACGATGATGAGGGGATCCAAGGGTCGTGTGGGGTCGAGTGTGGTATCGCATGAAAGGGCGTTGGAAAAGAAATTTTAGATCTTAACCGTTTTAGTGCTATTGATTTTTACTCATACCTACTTAGAAGTGCCAAAGAAATCTTTTGTTTATGATGTCATTTACCCTTGTCTCAAAAAAACACTCTATCTCTTCCAAAAATTATCCAATTTATGTAATTTTTTCGGTGTTTTCTTAATAAAACTTGTACAAGGATAATAAAATACAAAGACAATTATGGAAATATATATTGTGAACGAAAATTATAGAAAAAACTAGAATATAAAAAAATATTATATGTTTTCCCGCACAGACTCCATGAAGCCCCTTCTTACAGCGGGCACAAATCAAGTTGCTCCTCTTCACAGCACTGTAATCCTTGCTGCTGCACGCTACGCAGCGCCGTAAATAAAAAGTAAATTGTCACTGAAAAACTAAATTGAAGGGACTGAATTTTCAGAAAATACTCCATATTAGCAAAAAAATTGAATTTCGCGGTTTTTTTCGCACATTGAATTTATTTATCGACTTTTAGAGTTTTTTTATACAGAAAATGAATAAATAAATATATTTCTGGAATTTTTAAATAATTTTCATACTAAAAATACGAAAACTGGGTATCTACGCATTCAATTTTATACTACGCGATTTTGAGGTTATGTTGCGCACAGACACGTCATACGCCCACGGGGTCGCGTCTTTAACTGCGAAATTAAATTGGTACTATGTACCATTGTATGCAGCACATGCTGGAATTAAGTAAAAAGGTAGCAAACTGACTTTGACACACTTTCTTTATGTAATAATTCTTGTCAGACTTTTTGACAGATATACAAATTTTACATTACGTTTGGATATATCATATACTTTTCCTAAATCCTTTTTATATTGTAACTACTAATAATATTGTAATTTGAACTTTATGTAACACGTAGAAACATTAAAAAAAATGCGATGCGTGCGAGCGACCTCCCCCACCGCGCGCCAAACAGCAACTGATTTCGCGAGCGCCGTCGCGCTCGTGGCAATTTTAGAAGTTTTAGATAGTACACGCACGAGCGCGATGGCGCTCGTCGGCACTCTAAGGGTTAAGTCACATTTTCTCCAGCTTAAGCCTATAAAGTATGTCAGGTTGGTTCGTTAAATTTGGCGTTGCGAAGCACGAGTGACTCAGCTAGTATTGCTATAAACACGTCGTGAAGCGGGTGGAATAATTATTGGTATGCAGCTGGAGCCAAAATGTTTAGAAAAAAATCTCTTATTTATTATTACATACGAATTCACCTTTTTTTTTAAATCAGTTTATAGTATGGGCAGGTAGATATGCTTAGATCATGATTTATGTATCCTTTTTGTTAAAAGGAATCTAGGCTTGCACACACATACTCAAATACTTAAAAGAAAGTAGTAGGTCGCCAGTAATGCTATATAAGATGTATGCTTGACACTAACTTTTTGTCATATTTTGCCGTCAGTCAAAAGTTGGCCAAAAGGACCTTTTCTATTCATATATTTACACATTTGGTGAACAAGATACAATGATATGTTAACATCACGAATATAAATCATAACATTTGTTCACTAGGGCGAGCTTATCGCAGAGCTGCCATCTAACGCAATATACCTACCTTACTAGGTACTACTGTTATGCATAGAGGTGACTGCACCATTATCAGCTATACACCTTTCAGTGTACTCTAGCTCTCATTGTAATATACAGTACTGGAGCTGTTGTCATAGGTCTGAATCCTCAAATGTCTTCGAATGTTCAAAACTACAAAGTCCTCGATTTATAAAAACGAGTTTGATGGTATAAAAACATAAAGGGAGCATAGTACCTGAAAATGCGAAAAACTGCGTTGGAAAAAACAAGTTTATTCGGCTAATGCTAATACTAAAGAATATGTTTTGGTGACTCTTCTTCTTTTTGTCAGCCCCTTTCCCTCCTCTGCTGGATATAGGCTTCTTGCTGTGTCTTCCACAATTATCTGTTTTGGGCGCTTTGTCTCCACCCATGTCCTATGTACCATCATGTACAATGTTTGGTGACTCTAGCAGGTAAAAATTTGACTCTAAATTTTCTCGATAACAAATAATGAAATTACAATGTTACCTCCGATATTTACTGAAACTTGAGATTATTCCCGTAGTTTTGTTAGCTACAATGCTGTAATTCAGTTGATAAAATGTTAAAGTTAAGACGCAGAGGCTCTTTTTGTACAATTAGCCAAAACCGATATTCTCGCTTACATTATCGTCACAAAATTAGAATAAGTTGACGCGATAATAGGACGATTTTTGCCCAGTTCGTATCGCCCCTTAATAATTATTGTAGGTATTAAATATATTAAAGTTACAGGGTGGAAACGACCGCGTCAGGTTATGTTTTTTATGCCGTAGAGGCAGTAACCCCCATCATACCCTATTATACATACACCTATAGCATATACGCACACAGCACATGTTACATTATAAACAATATAATAGGTAGATATTATACGTTGTGTATGCAGCGGGGTATCGACCTATGAACATAATAGGCGGTAGGAAAGTGGATACTACCTATTACCTACCACAAGGAGGGGTGGCATATAATATGGATAGATTCCTACTTATGTTATGTTATGAATTATACTCAGGACGACGTTATATACAAATCTTTCTGTACTTGCTCGAGAGATATTGTTTGGTGGTTCGCCGTTCTCAAGGTTTGGAAAATAGGTAAGCCAGCGACGTATTTATAATGTATTTATTTAGGCAATTGCAAATTGTAATTTCTTTGAGTATTTCAGTATATTTTGGCACGTCTAGCTTTCAAGATCACACTGAAAGGCACGCCACTGTATCTGTCAGACTTATCTTATCGATATCAGTATAGTTTTTTCCTTCGATTTAGTGCCTACTGGAATCGGAATAGAAATACAAAGTTTCGTACAAGTTTCGCTTGCGATAAATTTTCTTAATTTCCCCCCCAAAAGTATTGTCTGGACGATTAACAATACATGGCAGTAACGGTAAAATAAATAAATGACGTATTCAAAATTCTTGACCCTCCGTGAATTTTCGCGGGTAGGTACTAGCTAAGTTAATAAAAAAAAAAAAAGTAGTCATGATATTTGTAAAAACGCCGACACTTTCAATTTTTTTGTTATTATCGCCTTGATCGCTAGGTGAAGAATTATGAATTATTACGTGCATATCTGTTAATACCCCTAATTAACCTGTGATTTAGAAACGAATCGTGATAAAAGTGTGTACATAATTAGATAAAATTTGGTAATAGAGAATTCGCAGAAACTTGTCCTCCAAGGTGAACATATTAGTCTAACCAAAGTACCTACACTACTAGGAATATACAATGCAAAAATAATTATCATATTATACGTTGCTAGAATAGAGACAGCAAAACTATAAAAAAAAAAATTAAATAACCTATGAAAGTATGGTTTGCATACCGTCTCGTTTTATGCACAATCCACACAAGTATTTTAACTAATGTACGCTAGCAGCAACATTTTTATTACTAAATAGTGACCCTCTCTCCTTATCGCCGTCCTCTTACTCGTACGAAGGTGTAGGGACTTTTCTGTCGAGTTTTGAATGTAATTCATGTTCTATCAATTGGAAGTACAGAATAAATTCATATTTCTTTTGTCTACCTACCTCTGCAATACACATTTATGTACTAATGGCTCGTCAACATACACCTCCGTATCGGAACGTCTTACGATAAACCCCGTTCCGTCCGCCCTAGATCACGAACTAGCGACCTCTAGCTACATGTCATCTATGCTCGAGACATAGACAATATCACTATTATTTCATCTATATACATTTCACATACACTACGCTACCTACAACGTCAGATTATAGTTTTACTTGAGAATACCTAAAACAGTTTCGATTATTTTTTCGAACACACAAGTAAGTGTAGGGCCACAGTACCAGATTTTTCTGTACCCACTAACAACAGTTATTGCGATAACACTGAGAGATTGTTGAACATGAAAAAAAAAATTGTTGTAAAATTAGTTTTTTTAATGGCATTTCTATTCAAGACAATATTTAGAGATATGTTTGATATGATATATTCACATATCTAGTTATATAGGTAGTGGAAGGTAGGTATAGCGTATCGATATAATGAATAATCTTGAAGGTCAATGGATCACAAGACTTCAGTGACCTTGAGGTAACGAGTCTTCAATAGAACTGCTAAATCAAGTCACTAGCCTGTGGTGACCTTTGAGGTAAGAGACAATAATGGAAAACTAGTTCATTACTTGATGTTGAACCCGGGACCCCGCGAAATTAAATGGCCGATTCGTAGTCGTTCCTTCTCATCAAAGTTTCACCTGGGTATGAAAACGACGAAAAATAAACTTATGTAGGTATCTCCTACTTGAAAAAGGAAATGAAGACATCCAAAAGGTGCTGGATATTGGCTGGACTAAACTCTGATAAATCCACGATGAAATCCAATGTGTAAGACAGAAACTGATGATGGGCTAAACGGCGAACCTCTCTCGAGTGCAAAGTGATCACTCAAGCCAACCAATGACCAGTCTTTCATCTTACGCTGTGCATCAGTGGTAAAGATACCTACGTAATTTTTAAGTACGGATGTAGTAAAACCAAAAACAATTTCGCAAAAATGAAATATGTGTGTTTCCAAAAATAGATTTGATTTTTTTTTATAATCTGTAGAGCTCCGCCTCCGCAGTGAATACAGGTTACAGACCAAACTCTGCAAATTTTAACACGCGTAAAAAACTCGCACTCTGTATATTTTTCTGCTTCACTGCACATGATTTTAACAGCGATAAGTTGAGCCATGCGTAGAAGGTCAAAACAGATTTGGTGACGCTCTATTATACATTTATGGTTCTGACCTTTCCATTTCGTTATTTCATCGCAAGGAAGACAATAATCAAAGCAACAAAAATATAACAAGTTATATCTCAACAGATACACAGCAAAGGATGAACCTTCCATCAGGCTTATGACTGATCGTCGGCTGGCTTAAAATGATCACTTTACACTTAAGTAACATTCACCAATTCCAGTCCATCCATCTGCCGCGGCTATAAGCCTATAACTACTTGTTATGTATATTCAACTACGACATGTAGAAAGTTCCCAAGGTCTCACAAAACATAAAGTGCCATTTTCAAAATAATCAACAAAAATAATATGCTTGAACGTGTGTATACATTGCTCATTTTATTGTCACAAGTGGTTGGTTGGCAGACATTGCCTACGGCAATAGGCCCGCCATTTGGTATATTTTTTATATCCAATAAAGTTTTTTTTATTTATTTACTTACAGCAAAAAAATACATTAGACTACCTATGTATTTTGATTTGTATATCAAAATTATTGTGTAACAACGACTCTTGCTGTGGGCACATTTGTGAGTTGTGACCCAACTCCGCGAAAAACAAATTCCCCAGGTAAACGTTTTTTTGTTGCAAACACATAATAATAATCGTTGTATAAATAGACACGTCTTAGTGCCAAGTGTCGGCAAATGTGATAAAGTCAACAGCAAACATACCTACTGTTGTCGATTCACCTCAATTTATAAAATGAGTCTTAAGTTCAATCACACTTAGCAAGACAATCAAGGACACCTGGTGGAGAATAATAATAATAAACAAGAGTAGTTCGCCATTGTGCCGTAACGAATTCATTTGTCGCCCCATTCTGACTAGCTTGTAGTTTTAATGTTCGTCATATAGGAAATTTGTATAGTATATGAATTCTCTGTAATGTAATTCCAAGTCGCATAGGTACCTCTGGCTACTCCAGATTATGGAATAATGTGGTCAGAAATGGTCAGGATAACGGGATCTATTTGTAACTCATGTAGAACGAGACTAATCCTACAGGTCTGCTGTACAAAATGTATCTTCACATCTTTTGGAATGATTGAATGCGTCATACGGCATACCATAACATATCGAAAAATCATTGTGAGTCACGGTATGTCACGTGACTCACGGTGATTTTGTGTTGCTATTTAAAAAAATAGGCCCAAACGTTACTAAGAATACTTTTCTGAGAATGTTAACTGACTCAAAATGTAGAAATATCATCGCGACATATTTAACGAGCTTCGGATATCAAACTTCATATAAAATAAATGTACGACAAACAAAAACAATAATTTAATTTAACTTGTTCAACTTCTACACTAAATTCATTTAACTTCCGCGTTGCGTTAATTTATTCTTTTAGTTTCAAGTAATTTGATGTGCAACAGGAAACATCATATTAAAATAACCAAGTGGGTAAGAAAATATGACAGATTAAATCATTATAACAACGGTAATTTTATTCCTATTATGTCACGACTTACTAACGTAAAAAGGCAAAAATTACAACGATCGAAGCGCTCTGATGTCTGTTCAATTAACTAACTAATAGATAAAGCAGCAGTGAGTATAGTATAGGTAGAGATATTAACGAGGTCAGTCGCGGCGGAAGACTTGTAATAGTGGTACTATAATAGTAGAAGCGATTGCAGCGCCGCTGTGTTTGTACTTGCAATCCAATAGTAAAGTGAGACTAGAGTCGACCTAGAAAATGTGCAATTGTCGATTTTATTGAAAGACCTTGACCAATTCTATTACAATTTCCATCACGACTTCTATCTTCCCAGTCCGTCGATTGAGATAATAATGTTCTACATTTAGTTCAATGTCTGAAAACATTGTGATGCAAGTCAAGGGTTGTTTTTATTCTTGCTTGGAATTTATAAAACAGAATGTCAAGGATTTGCCCAGTACTCTTCCGACTTTTTACGCTCTGTTATTGGAGATTTAAGACAAAGGGAGAAAGATGATAAATCCTGACCGAAATATCGATTAAAAAATATAAAACTTAGCTCCTATTTGGAAAAGTTCAAATCACATAATTCTGAAAAACGTTATTCGACACTAACACAGGATAAAATGTGCTGTAATTTAAATTTTCATACATTTCAAGGAAAACCAACTCATTTCTTTTTAATCAGACATAAGCATTTTGCTGATACGTCAGTACTTAATTTCTAAAGAATTCGGTATGAATATTTAAGGTCGTTAACTTAACGATAACGTACTCATTTGATTCTATCCCCATAGGTCTCTTGTTAGGTAAAGTGGATTTAAATGAAGTATTTTTTGGCGTAGCTGGAAGAGATAACAGCATTACGATAAGATCGCCCTAGTGGACAAATTTCACAGTATTTTATTCGGTGCTTTTAATAACATAATTTGTATTGTGTTCGCTTGAAGCATAAATAAATAAAATATTTTAATTAAACTTGATCAGACCACAGACGAACAAGCAATATATAAAATCAGTTTAGTTCTCACTGACAATATGATTAATATAATAAACCCTTTCTTCCTATATGTGGGCGGAGCGGAGAGAATATCATAGTTGAATAGTCCAATTATCTAAATGTCAAACACTAAAAGGGAAATTTACACAGGACAATAATGGAGTTCAACGTCCAGAGGGTTGCCATGTCATTGAAGGGTGTTAAAAAATCGCCAATTATCAAAAAATCGACGATCAGACGGATATGCGGGCGCTTTGTAAAAACTATATATGTATATAAACTTTAGGTAGGTACCTGTTGATGTCGAAATTACAACAAGAATGATTTTTTAAGCAAAAAAACAAACGGTTCTATCGAAGGTTACCTACGATGTTGTTGAAGGATACCTACGATTGTTTGAAACTTTGATCTCATTTTTCTCAATATTTTGGTCTTACTCGCTTTCTCTTTTTCTAGTCTTCTTTAGTCGTTTAGAACCTTCAGGATGACGAATAGACAAAATAAAATATATATTTTGGGGACACCAATTTCAGAGATGTGTAATTTTTGACAGGCTACATGCTAGTAATACGTATATAAATAGTAATAACTTTAGTATGAAATACGTTTGATTATTCGACGAATTACGACATGTTTGATTCGGTAGTGGGTGTGCAATTACATGAAGATGTCTGCCTTATAATATACACATGTATTTAAGTTATTAGTTATTCGCGCACACGTAATACTTGTAGTTCAACATACAATTACGATACAAGATGCCTACTTCGCGTACAAAGAGATACAGGGCAAGGGAAGGTTTTAGGGTAAGGGTTGCGTGATTGTATGAGTATTTATTTTTCTCGTAAAGCGTTCTTGCCACGTGCAGCTGTGAGAGGGAGTTGTTGAATCATAGAGAATTAAAATTAATGGGGTTGCGAGCATGAGAGTTCATTGTGCGTAAAGCGCGTTGCACAGGTTGGCGTATAACATCGCGAATTCAATACTAGATAATTATTATGCGAGTTGTAGTATTGTGAAGGTGTTACTACATTCTGACATTCAAATTACAATATATTAGTTTTACCTACCTTTCGTCATCCACCTCAGTACGGGCTTTGTCCAGTTAGGATGTATCTATACCTGAATAAAGTATTACTATTATTATTGCCTAACTTCGAGTGATACTGGCTTGGAATGAGATATTTGCCCAACTTTTTTAACATTCGTGTTTCTTTTAGTGACCTGTACTGAAACTTTCTAAGGGTTTCTCACCCGAAACACGCAAATAAAATGCACACGAAAAACGCCCTTATGTATATCGCCATAAGGGTCATTTTCCATAAATATTTTATCTGCGTGTTTAGGGCGAGAAAGCTTACAAAGTACCCCCCCTGTATACATATTACATAGTATTACCTATTCAGGAAATGTCAGAGACAAAATAACAAATAACATCGTCAGAATGTCTCTATCTAGGGTGCGTGCGTACACGTGTTGTGTATCCTTTGATAAAACAGAACATATCTAATCTTAAATCTATACATCATATCATTGAAAACATCATGACGGCAGTATTGGCTCTATACATAGTACCTTCCAGTGTACTCTTCTAGCTGCGGAATAATCTGCAATCCATAGTGCTGGAGCTGATGCCATATTAGGTATGGCTCGTCCTACTCCTAATATGTTTTCATCCTTGGACAAGGACCTTGGACCCTGAAGGAATGTAAGTTAGGGGTGGGGTTTGTCGGGGGGCTCCCTTCTGGCTAACCCTGAGCCCACCTCTTAAAAATATATTGCTTAGAAGTGCGGGTAAAGAGGACGGTATATGCGCCAGTGCTACTCGGGGATGTGGAGGGCCTTAAGCCCTTGGGAGTCCTTCAATGTATCCTCTATTAGTGTAGCACCATGTAGCGTAGTAGTGAGGTCAGGAGGTTTCAGCAATACCAAACCAGAGCCACTTGGTAAGCGACCACCAGATAACTAGGATATCTACAGAGACCCTCTCCATACCACGATAATTCGGTAGTTCACACCAGGTAAGTGAAAAGTACACTGTTAAACATTTGGCATAAAAACAGGCAAATAGTCTAGTCTAGGCGTAAATACATTTATTTATTGTTCACAGGTAATCTACATATTTAAACTTCTCATATAAAAGGTTTAACCCGGTTATCCCAAGAAAACTACCTAGCGAGCAATAAGCAATAACATCAGAGATAAAATACAATCTTCAATCACATACACATTTTAAAACAAGATACCTGCTAGACTAAGGCGGTTCACATTCATACATTATTATATGAACCGACACCAACCTTACCTTACCGTGGTACGTTATCTCGTTATAGTATATAGTTACCTACCTATATTATTATCTATCTAGAAACAGGTTTTTTCACCTTTTTCACATGAATTTCATACCAGTGAGATATAAAATC
This sequence comes from Ceraclea dissimilis, assembly GCA_963576895.1. Classification (NCBI taxonomy): domain Eukaryota; kingdom Metazoa; phylum Arthropoda; class Insecta; order Trichoptera; family Leptoceridae; genus Ceraclea; species Ceraclea dissimilis. Next base: position 17,412,907 of record OY756370.1, read on the forward strand.
AGGTACGTGGCGAACGAGGACCGTAATCGAATAATTTTATTCAAAACAACGTGAAATCCACGCTTGATTCTGTGACTGAACACTCGACGTGACTTCAAAAATTATTTTATTTTCTTCTAGATCTGGGCTCATCAGCGATAGGTGTGCAGACGTGCATTAGATAGGTAACCTTTATTACCCAATCATTTGAGTACGTGGTTGGCCCAGTTGGTTAAGGTGGCATTCTCTCAAGCGGGAGGTGCCAAGTTCAAAGCCCGGCACTGGCAATGCATTCCACACTTTTGAGATACAGGCTTTGCAAGCCAAGTGCAAAGTGTGCAGGAAAGTATTTGGGTTTGTGTATGCAAGCCCAGATCATTTTTATAACAAAAAAAAAATGTAAGTTGCGTACATAGGCCCCCAAAACTTACTGCCTTGGACGGCAATCTTCTCTGCCGCTGACAATCGACCTGAAAAAACCGGGAAATCTAAAACTGATGAAGAACCGAAATACCATCTGAATGTTTCTATTAATGATGCAAAGAGCCAGTTATGTGAACAATAGTGAACATACACTACGTACAATTTGTTGAGTCCTCGTGTCTTTCCCAGTAAAATAGTGACCCAAAAAACCGCTGTCTTCCTACCGAAACGACGGCTAAAGAACTTTTCCAAAATTCTACTAAATTTAAATGCACATCTGTCTCTGGTAACCCCACATCCCACACCATGAAGTGCAATCATCGGGCTACTTTAACTTCTTGCTTGCCTTGTTATTAATTCTCATTGAACCAACTTATGGTAAAGTTGGTAACACCTGTGTGGTAAGGTTAAATACAATGTTGTGCAACACAGGTAGGCACGTAGTAAGCAAGGAGGTACTAGGTATATATAAGATAGTTTGTGGTTTTGATAATATTACAGATACTATAAACTTACACTGTGTCTATATTATATTACAATATCTTGCAGTCAATTGAATACAACCTCATATTTTATGACGAATCTTGCAGCATCAATGAAAGTGAACAAACTGCGATAAGTTAACATTGGTTTGACTGAATCACATCTATAAAATTCAGTAAAACAGATTATTTCCAAAACGAATCTCTGGTGGTCGCCATATATTGGTTTTTCAGTGTGCAGATTGAAGAACTACAGATCGTTTCCTCTGACTTGGCAGCCGGCGGAGGTTAGCTACAAGTGGGATTGCAAGATCGTATTGTTGGTAGCCCTGATTGTCGAACCTTGTCAAAAGAGCTGTCAAAGGTCCGAAATATTCTCACATTGTATATTTTACAAGTAACCTATAATGCCGAAAATATTACAGAACGGCGCTAGAGAAATCATTTTAAAGGCAATATAATTTTACGAGTTGGAAAAAGAAAAAAATACTCAGATAATCCTTTTAATCATCACAAGTTTGAAAAACAATGTTGCCAGTTTATTCTAACAATCCAAAAATTTGGTGGTATTTTAAAGAACAGTTGTGAAATATTATTGAAAGAAGCGAAAACATTTAACCATATATTATTATCACATCAAACAACACTAAATCATGTTTGCACCAGGGGACTTCTGTCACGAAATGAACTGTAGCAACACTGTAGACATTCTTTATTTGTAGAAAAGTTGTAGAATTTGACATTTTAAATTGAAATAAGAATGCGTTCATAATTCGGACGTTCGTCCACCATTAGGTATAGAGTTCAAAGGTCGGTTCACAACTGTAACAATGTTTTATAGCAACAAGGTAATTCTAGGCTATTTCACTACTAATTGCGTGGATTTCCCTTATACATATTATGGATTCATAACATAACAACAATAAACTTACAAACAATAAAACTGTTGAAAAAAAGGGAAAATACGTTCATCTTTTATGGTAGGTATTTAGCGTCTTTGTAGTTACTAATTGATTTAGTTTTTTATCGAACGGTTTTACCTACATCTATTTATTCTTGTTACAAACATGGTTATTCAAATATTACACGAATAGTTTTTCATTGAGAAGGATGAAATAAGGTAAAACACTGAAATATAGAAAAAAGTTATAAAAGATAAATTGATAAGTTAATCAATGATAACACAGTCAAGAACAACGTCCGTGATATAGAATGGAATAAATGATGAGGTACTATTGGAGAAGCACGGCCCCACTTTTTGTCAATAAAGTTAATTTTACAGTTTTTCCGTAATATAAGTATTACCGTCCGGTTCCATACCTAAAAATGATTTAGGTATATATTATATATTTCAAATCAGACATTTTTTTTTTCAAAAAAGCGCTAATAATTCGATCTTATTTCGCTCGGCTCGACTGCGGGTGTGACCGCACGAGCGCACAGAAAGTCAGAATTTGTTTTTTAAAAAGAATTTAGTAAATTTACGATGTTTTAGACTTGAAATGTCACTCCTGTCAAAAGTTTATCGTGTTTTTAGCACCTTTTTAAAACAAAATAAGCTTGACCCTCGGTGGGGCCGCAAGACTGAAATAGCACCGAGCCTAGTTTAACCAAAACCCTAGATTTTTACAGAACGGCATATAAAAAATATAATATTCACTTTTTTCGCACTTCCGTAAACAGCACTTTTCGCGACCGACGGCACTTAAAAATGGTGTGAGTTCTAAAGTTCACACACTGATACAATTTTTTCAATGCATGATTTGGGAAATGGTAATTTTAAAAGCACAAATGCGTAAATGTTTAGTCAAACGTGATTTAAAAACATAATTTTTCGTGGGCAATGTGAAAACCGAGAACCTTGATCAATCACATGACGAGAACAAAGCAATGCGAGTCTGTGTTCAATTGTCTCCATTACAACGCCCGATAAAAGAGAATTTAGACAGACAAAATGTACCAGAAAATACTTCGCCGATGAATGGTAATTAAAAAAAGTAAACTACGAATGCAATGTATTCTATAAAAATATGTAAAGAGTTACACGGAAACCCGAAGCTTCGAGGTATGTCGGCTAACGGTACTCGGCAAGAAATAAACCTTACGACGACCAAGCGGAACATCTTGAAATGAAATTTACAACACTTTACATAACTGCTATCCGCAGACACTCGGTCATTTTGTGGTTAAACTTTACAAAATAAAAAAACAAAAACAAGTAAACACTAACAGTTGAAAAGCGACAAAAAAACTAGAGGAGTTGTTTTTCCAGTCGACAGATTAGAAGAAACTTGAGACGGAAAACAAAGACGTGGCAGGATTACAGAAGTAATTACAGAAATTATTGAGCAGTGCGAACTTCGAACACAAAATAAACAACAGTTAATAATAACAAAGACACAGTAACAAGATTCTGAGAAACTTTTATCAACTAAATTGTAATAATGATTATGGCAAAAGAAGTTACCTCTGCATGTGATTATGTTAGGTATATTATAGTTTGTAAGTGGCGGAGGAAACCGCTAGCAACGACTCGACCATGGACGATCAGCGGTGAATAATAATCCAAGCACATAGAACGTCGCCATTCCACAAACACTTCACAATTACTTTTTAAATGGTTCAAACTATGTTTTGTTTGTTTTAAACTTGTCATTAGAACACAGAGAGGATAATAACAATGAAATATAACACTTTGAGGAAGTTTTAGTTTATATAACACTTTTGTTAAGACGAGATTGAACACGACAATCACTTCAGTTGAAATATAATCGTAAGCCGCGGAGCGATACACCCACCACGCAACGCTGATTTAACTCAACTGGGGGAAGGGGCGGGGATTGTGCGGTTAACTTGTCGAACAATTACGATATTAACCGAAGATCACCGAAGCCATGTGCACATTTTGCTTGCTTTCACGTCAATTGAACAATAAAAAATCTTGGTGGGAAATACTAGTACGTTTCACAACTGTTACTTAACGGTTACTTTACTAACGGAGGGTAAAGTAACGTTCATTAAAATCGTTGGAATATTTTTGTATTTTTATTGATTCTTATGATGCTTAGGCAAGAACGTGTTAAGGTTAGGTGGAAGAGATCCTTCCACTCACGCCGGGTGCCACGATAAGCTCCCCTCAGTGAAAATTTCTCAATTAATTTTTATTTTAAGGTAGTTTTTTTCACCCACTGAATTCTTGTACGAGAAAATTAAATAAGTAGCTAATTATTACGTTTTTAAAGAAATATCTACTTCCCAAGTGGTTGAATTAGTTGAAAAGTTGCCAATGGTAATAATGCCGTCATTTGCATGATGTGATGTACTATTTCATTATTTCAATAAACGTTTTATAATTACGTATTACTTACTACATAAGAAATAAAGAGTAGATTCCATTTCCCGTGATAAGATATTGCTTTTGCAATAACTCCGCCTTTGTCTTGTTTTTTTGTAACTATGCATATTTTCCTCTGGACAATAAAGATTTATTTATTTTATCCCCAAATTGTAGAACTGCCCATCCCCCCCATTCTTACCGGACACTGGAATAAAATATCAAAAAAGAGTAGAGGGGCTATTCCGGATCAATAATCTGGGAATCCCCACGAACTGAATATGATAAAACGTAGGTACCTTCTTCTTCTACAGCCCTCTGTCCTCCACTGCTGGATATAAGCCTCTTCCATATTCCTCCATTCCTTTTTGATGTTTGCTACTTGCAGCCAGTTCCCCCCCCCCCCCCCACAGCGGCTATGTCGTCGGACCATCTCTTTTGGGTTCTTCCGACGCCTCTTTTATACCTAGTAGGTACCTAAGTTTTTGTAAATTTAATCCTCACTTAGTGCTAAGTGTTAGTTAGATAAGGAAAGTAGTGAAACTGTATTTCACAATAGAGACTTACCTACGTAGTACGTACTATGCATAGATTAGTAGTAAGATTAATAATAGGAAGAATGCCTATGTACAGTACATAACACTTAACTATCAGTGATGCTTGTGATTCTTGTGAATGTATAAGTGTTGTATTTACCTAGGTATATATAGTGCGAACAAAATGCAAACATTGGGAGATCTGATGAGAAAATAAATGATCTTATATTATCAAAGATATGTGTGTCTGTAATTGTAAGGCTGGTCTACAATAATCTATATCTATCTATACCCTCATGTCGCGTCCCTTGCAGGGTAAGCAGAGGGGACAGAACGCCAGACAGCCCTATCCTTACTCACACTCCTAGCCTCCGTCACATTTATGCATGCAGTCATACACGCTCTCCAATTCCTTTTACTCAAAACGCGTCCATCCTTGAGGATCAGGTCGACATAATCAGACCAGGTCAGTCTCGGGCGGCCAGTCTCCCCTCCCTATGGCTAGACTCAGTTTTTACTAATTTGAAGCTTATAAATTATATTACCAGAAACGAATAAATAACAAAATTGGGGTTAACTGGAAGAAATCGCAGTTCTGCGATAAGTTCGCCCTAGTAAACAACGTTTTATAATCTGTACTATGTCCATTTTGTATATTTATATGTGTTTGTTGTTTACTTTAAGTTTAAATAAATAAATAAATAAATAAATAAACAAAATATTTATTTGCAATTTTGATGAGAAGATGAACAAAAAAAAAAGACACGCTAGACCTAGGGTGGCCAACCCGCGGCCCGCGGGCCGCATGCGGCCCGCCGAGGGTGTAAATGCGGCCCGCGAAGCCGTCTTACAATATAACCGTATGCATTGCCTGTAATAGAAAGACAATCAGATTCGTCACTTCACCCATTTTCCCTTAAAAATTTCGCCTGCGGCGCTATTTTGGATAATCTTTAATTAGAAAATGTTTTTCACACATTTTGTTGTGAGCCTTCTCCACTCAGTTTTGCTAGAAAAAAATCGCCTGCGGCGCTACTTCACCTTTTTAGGTCTTAAAAATATTTTAATTTCTGTTGCCAACCCCCCCCCCCCCCCGAGACGACCCTTTGTCTTATTTTTTTAGTTTCAAAAAATTGGTTGTGCGGCCGGGTAAGCCATCTCATTTTTAGAACCTGGCCCGCCTGCTGAAAAAGGTTGGCCACCCTTGCGCTAGACAAAATATATCCATGGTAAGGCATACATACCCCATTTGACAGTACTCTCTTTACAAAACTAGTTTTAATTATTTAAAGATTTTAAAGGTCCACAGGTTTTGACACTCTCGCAACATGCATGGTTTAAAAGAAAACAGGTTCATAAACTTATTTCAACCACCGTCCACTTTGAGGTTAAAAAAATATCTTAAGCTCCTCCCCCCTAACTAGCGCCGCAGTTGTTTAGTATTTTTTTATAGATAGGGTTTGTCTTCTGTCCCCCCCTCCCTATAGATTTTCTTAATGCTCTCCACTCACGTCCGGAAGTTCAGTTAACTGAATCGACCGTTTGCAAAAAGTTCCTACCAAAATCTCCCTCTTGAATTCAGAAAACACTGCCTAATTTTCTTTAAGTCTTCTACAGTTCCACCGCCCCTCTGAAAGCCTTCAGCGCCCACAAGGGGGCGTTATCGTCCACTTTGAGAAAGACTGATTTAAAATGTTAAAATATGTATTGTCAACCCTTTCTCTGGCGATGTCTCTAGCCAGCAACACGATTGTTGGACTGATTATACAATGCAACGTAGGCATATTATTGCATTAATTAAATATTGCACTGATGTCGTGTGTTGTATTTGTTTATAATATAATATACTATGCATATAATATAATATGATAGTTTTGGATGTAGGCCAAGGTAATGTCAGATCCACTACAAGTAATATTAATATAATGTATAAGGTATCTAGGTATGAATATAACCTTGCGATAGGAAGTATAATAAACATTCATTAGGTTAGGTATAACTATATTATGTGAAATAACCTGTGTTTTATAATAAAAGTAAATAAACACGATGATATATATAAATTTATGTAATCGAATACTTTCTACACCATTACTAACAGTGCAGTTTTTTTGTTTCCATACCTATCATCTGGCCCTCGACAGTTGACTCATGGCCGTAGGCAGGGGGGGTTCAAAATACTCCCGAAATTCTCAGCTATTGTGAAAATCCATTAAATAAGTTGTTTCTTTAAAAAAAATTCCTGCGGCGTTATTCTAATTGGACGGTTTGTTTCCAAAAAATAAACCTGTGTTATCTTAGTTATCTACCTTCTTACAATTTACGTGTCTTATGCCAAAATTTTCGCTAGTCGTTCACCATGTTTTTAACCCAAAACAAGGACAGATACGTATATAGATGCGTTGCTATTGTAAGACAAGTTCATTAGTTCGTCAATTTTTGAAAAAAAAAACAAATTCGGCTGCGGCGCTAATCCATTTGGGTTTGGGGTTTGATCACAAAAAAGAGCTGGACTTCTAAACTATTCTCTTTTTACCTACCTATAAGGTAAATAAAAAAAGACCTGACAGACTGTGGACACTTCTTGCAGGTGGGAACCCGACCTTAGTCTGTTTCTTGGGATGGGTGAAAACCCACCACATAAGAAGACAGTTTACCAGTTTACAACTGAGTGATGTCAATGGGCAATGGGTAACCTTGATGTGCATGGACGATGTGCTCAAATGCTCCACAGATGGCACATGCGAGATTCTTCTGCCTGTGACTGCGGAGAGCCAGTGCAATCCATCAAGCACATTGTCGAAGACTGTCCTCTAAGAGCATTCCCTGGAACGTATGCAGATATCCACAATGCCACACCCAATGCCCTTGAATGGCTTGGAAGCCTGGATGTTAATTTGTAGGGTACATGTCTCCTGTATGTAGCAGATAGCATAATTCTCTTATCTTCTGACGTTGCCGCCCAATGGTGGCAGAGGCCATACGAAATAATAAAAAAACTGAGTGAACTGAAGGGGCCGATAATACTTCACGGTAAGGTTACTTCAAGTAAGTAAGTTTTTTACATTAAATAACAAGAATTGAGTACTTATACTGAGTAGGTAGTTGGTCAGGTGAAGTATTCACGACATGCAAGCATGTTTGCATAATAAATATCTGTATTGTGTCACCTGTGCCTGTGAATCTTTATTATTGATGTTATATTATATTATACATACACCTACATACTTATATACACACAGGTAGCTATACGATTATATTTTTATTATCCATGATGGGTAGGTAATGTTATGTAGAGTATTATATTCCATATGTATGTACTTTTTTCATTATTATATGTATTTACTATGTCTGTTCCACTAACATAAGATACTACCATGACATGAACATGGCAGTAGCATAGCGCTGGGGGGGGGGGGGGGGGGGCGGCCTCCCCTGATGGCGTTTTCGAGAAAAATTTCAAAAATCCATCAAATCACGTTTGTTTCATTAAAAACTCGAAAAATTTCGCCTACTTTTTCTTAAATCAAAATTTTAGTTGTCCTCTCCGCAATAATGTATAGCACTAATGGGAGTAGGAGGGCTTCATCCCCCCAGCCCCTTCTCTGGATCCGTCACTGCAACAGTGTTCCGTTTTGTAGTCATTTTCGGAATAATTTTAATTAATCTGTTTTACCAGTTGGTATCTTATTAGAATCCTACAATATATGTTAGTATATGTAGAATGATGATGATTGATGATGAATAAAATTCACAAGATTTATATTACCCATCAATTTTATTTCTTTATGAAAACTCCCGACCCGACTATAACGTCTCGGTAATTTTCCACGGCATTAAGGTTCAAAATCGCGTGAACTACCGCATGATAAAAATAGCGTTTTTTCCGTTTTCGGGGCTAATTTCGCTTCAATCAAAAAACCGTTTTCGGTTAATGCGTATTATGAATACAAAAAAATCTCCGCGACTTTCGGCAAACGAGTTTCTGTCTTTCTGAAAAAAGATCAGATGTGTTTTTCACACTTTTTTTTGAGAAATCTATACAAGGTATATAATTTTTTTACGGTTATTCCCTAGATAAATGTTCAATGTATCTACTGTATTTTTTCCTAAGCATATTTAGTAACGGTTGTCGAGAATGTTGAGATTATGTTAAGGGCCAAGATAAGGCGAATGACCTTGAGCGATCGGGCGTGTCACGCGCATTAGTCCCACCCCCTTTTGTTTAAAAATCTGATGTTCGTTACACTTTGCAAATCACGCGACCACGGAGCTACAAATCTATCTAGATGGAGCATTTAATACAAATTAACGGGACTTTCGAAACTAACAGGGTAAGTGCCCATTTTTATTATAACTTTAAATTGTAATAGATGGGTACGTATGTACTATTAGGTACTTGTTATAGACAGGTAGGTAGGTATGTATCCCCTTTTGGCAAAATATTTTTTAAACATATAGGTATACATTCGTTTTGCAAAAAAACTTTGTTGTTAAAAAAGTTGCAGGATGTTTAATATTCTTTAACTTTTCACTACTTACATTTTTTCTCTCTAAAATGCAATGTTACCAAGTAATGATCAATAAACTGTAAATTGACCTAAATTTAGAAACTTTTTGGCTCGCCTTAATGAACGCACAAGGATAGGGAAGTTGAAAACTTGGATTCTGAACCATATGATTAACCTATATAACATATCCAAAAATCAAAACTACTATACATTTTGCGAGGTAAGGTAGGTACCATTTTTTGTCTTCATTACTCGGAGTATGTTGGTGAGGTTATATATGTAGTTTAAGTCATATCTCTATCAAAAAACAGATGTGTTATATTTTTGTCGGCCTGCTCTCTGACGATCTGTGTTGTTTTAAAAAAAGACGATTTGTATAATTTGTAACATGTTTTATACCACCATAATTGTAAATAAAATATTTATCTATTTAATAAATGTTTTAAACAACCTGCATTATATCATTATTTTACTTTTTACGTTACAATACATATTATGCATTAAAAAGAAAGTATGTAGGTACCTATATGTTTAAAAAAATATTTTGCCGAAAGGGGATACATACCTACCTACCTGTATATAACAAGTACCTAATATTACATACGTACCTGTCTATTACAATTTACAGTTATGATAAAAATATTAAGTGTTATATTAAATGCTCCATCTAGATAGATTTGTAGCTCCGTGGTCGCATGATCCGCGCGCTACGTAAGTAATTCCGAAAAAAACTAAAATAATAAGATAGGTATTTCTCCAATTCATAACAAAAAAATCAACACAGATTTCACGTCTGTAGCCCACAAGCTTGAAGGCGGAACTGAGGAATGATATACAAACATCTCGCTTATAACACCAGAATGCATGTCGTTAAGATCTATTATTCAACTTGCGCGCGTTATCGAGTCTCGGCAAGGCGCATCACAAATATCTTCAAATGTAGTTTTTTCGATATTGCAATAAAAACAATAACGATTTTGTAAAAATTAAACAGTAATCGATTAGATATATAAAATACCTATCAATTGAAAAATAAAACATATTTCTATGTCAATTTGTTTTTGAGATATAACTTTTATAGCGCCAAAAACGGGTGTTTTTAAATATTCTATTACAATAAAACTATAAAACATATCTTTTATTTTAAACAGTAATCCATTAGAGAAAAGATGAAGGAATACAATATATTTTTTTCAAAGCTATATCTTTAAAGGGTGCGGTTATACAACTTTTTAAAAAGTACCGAAAGGCATTGTTATGGCCCTTAAGGTCTCCCGTTTTTAGAAATGTTTGAATATATTAGTTTTAAATATCAATGCAAAAAGAGATACAATATTAAAACAACTTTCGATATTTTGTGAAAACGCACGTGTATTCTTTGTGTATGAAAATTGCACTGTGTAATTTTAAAATTAATAATGGCATAGTATGATGAAAACATTTTTTGCATATAAACCGGTTAGTCTTAAACCAAACCGGATAGAATTAAAAGATTTTATCGAAATGTGTATGGTGGTATGACCCACTCTTCCATGCTATGTGCTCGTGACCAGACAAAAACACAATTCACCCATTATTATTTAAAAAGAATTGTCTGCGGCGCTATTTACTGTGATTTCTGTATTTGAAACCAATCTACATCTTGACCTCATTTAGTCACCAAAAAAAATAATTTGCCTGCGGCGCTATTTACCCGTTTTTCGAACTATATAGTGAATACTTAAGGCATATGCACTGAGCAAAAATCGTTCTATTTTTGCTTCAACTTTTCCAAATTTTGTATGAGAATGTTAGCACGAAATAAAAATAACGTAAGCGACAAAGTGAATTATACATTTTTAAAAGAAACCTGGGAAGAAATTTAAAAATCTAAAACAGCCGATTTGTGAAGATTATATAATTAAGTACCTACTAGTATTTTGGCTAAATTATTCTTTTATATCTGAAAAACTGAACGGATAAACTTCAGATCCCGTAATTTTTTAGGGATACTTTAGGAATATTGTTTTATTCAAGGAATTTACAAATCCTGTAATTCTAAAACAGTCAATCTGTAGTCCATATTTTCATCTATCACTGTCTTCAGTTTCAAGACGATTCCCTCAGTATTGGCTGAGTATTATTCTGGGTGCCAAAGTCCAATGACAGCCCCCCCTAGCTCTGAAGCTGGTGACGCCCATGGTTACTTGTAAGGAATCAAATAAAAGTCACAAGAACTAGATAATATATACTTTATTATTTTGTAAAACAATCAATATTCTAGTAATACTATAAATTAATAATATGATTTAATAAAAACTAGGACTAGCATAGTAGCTTTTAAACTTACAAACTATTATGTGTGTATCGTATAAGATGGTTCCCGGGAAAAAACCCATAAGAACATTGCTCAATATTAATAAACCCCAAAAAGACAAAAGCCATTAAAAAAATTTCAGGTGGTCGGTAGCAGTATGACGAGTATGACTAAAAATTATTTGATTAGGTACTTACTCCAATAATCAAAGGTCGGTAGCCTGGTTGGTAATGCGGTCAACTGTTAATCCAGTGGGTGCGGGTTCGATCCCCGATGCCGACCCACTCTACTTCACGACACAAGCTTACTGTGAAGTGTACAAGGCTGTATTTGGGTTTATTTCGATAAACCCAGATTCATCTTAAAAAAATATATCCTCAACGGATAAAAGCCCAAACTTTCTAGTTGGATTCCAGTAGATGAATTATTTATGTGGACTATTTTATTGTCTGCCCCATTTAAGATCCGCTTATTTATTTTTTTATTCTCTAATCTATGTAAGTTTCTAACACACTGAAAGAAATCATATACTAATAGATATAATTAATTTTATTTTCAAAATCCAATTAGATCTGAGCTTTTGTACCTCGAGCATATTTCTAAAGGGCTTTTGTATTTTTTGGATTTATTCGTGTTGAGCAATATTTTATTGGCTTTTTGTCCGGTCACAGTATAAGATGTATGATGAAATCTTGTAAAAATAGGTGAACATCGTATAAAAAAAAATGGTGAGTTATAAAAACGATTCTAGGAACTAAAGTGGTTAAGGAATTACGCAAAGGGCAGTTAAGAACTACAGACAATAATGAAACGAATACTTAGATAAATATTTATGGAATCTGATGGTTTATTTTCATATTCAGATTCATACACATAGCAGGCGCGAAGCTACCTAAGAACACGATTCCCATCGAGTTACCTTTTGTATAAAATTATAGGTATAATAGTGTCTAATTTGACGTAATCCAATAAGAAATGTTAGCCCCGGCTTCCTTTCTGCAGAAATCCACCCTTCGTCACTGATACCTAGTCATATATTTTTTCAGAAGTTGTTTGCTGCCCACTGTTCTAAAAAAATTCAGTAGATGCCATCCATTACTAAATTTGAAATAATAATTATGTACTTATATGTTTCAAACCTAAATATTTTCGGAAGCCGCAGATGGAGTTTATTTGTTCATAAATACATCTTCTTTCCTAGCTGGCAGAAGTAGGAGACAAAGGTGTGCGAGGAGAGACTGTGGTTGGAGTGACCAAAGGTCCTGGAAGCTGCAAGTGACAGGGGCCTCTGGCGAAGATACACAGATGCTTTGAGCCCCCGACCCAACCAAGGATAGAAGGGTTGACTCCTAGTTAAGGATAATTATCAAGAATCGTAATTCTACAAAGAAATACAAAATTGCAAAACTAAGTATGGAGCTTTCATGTTGGTATTCTAAAGTTCCACCTTTCAGGTCTAACCCTTCTACCCCTCACGAATAACTTGCAAAAAGAATATAATAATTCTTATGCGAAAATTATAAATATGTGATACTAATTTATAGGTTAAATATTATTTATATTATAAATGCTCAGAATTGGATTCTGTACTTATTAATAGTTCTATCTCCATTCTTCCCTTCCCTGTTCAACGAGGCACCCCTCCTTGCCTGTGTGGCCGAGTACATTGCCTGAAGGCGTGAGGGCGGAGGCAGGGATCCCCCAGAATTCTCAGATCCTGCAGAGTCTCTACCGCCTTTGAGTAACGCCTCTCGAGATGAAGAACCTCCCATACCCATGTTTTTCATTAATGCGTCGTCTAAAGAATTGTTCCGCATGTCCATCCCTTTGACAAGAGATTCACGAGAGTTTGACGTTGAAGGGGTCGACGATCCAGGAACCGAAGGTGTGCCGGATCTAATGGACGGCTTCCTCAAACTCCTCTGACTTGTAGAATCGTCGTTTAATCTGCCGTAGTCACCCAGTCTTCTCGGTTGTGGCAAAAGAGGTCTGGACGATCCTCGACTGCTGTTTTGAGAAACGTTATCTTCCGCATTGTTCTTTTTTAGTTCCGTGTCGCTGAGTCGACCGTAATCTCCAAATCGTCTCATCGAAGGTTTCCTCGGTGGTCTGGGAAGGCTTGAAGGCGGTAGCGATCCGGATCTCCTAGCGTCGTTATCCGCGGCATCTTGCATTCTCTGTTGTTGTGAAGTTAATCCCTGTTTCTCTAACAACATCATTTCTTCTGGTCTGTTAGATTCATGAGGGGGCCTCGTGACCAGGTTCCCTAAGAAGCTGGGCTCGAACAGAGCAGCTGTGGCAGAAGCTCCGGTCAGGGGTTTAGATAGCTTACCCTTTCTGGGACCTGTGCTTGCTCCAGAGAAAGCGGGGAAACAGCAGAGACCTCGCTAGAAAAACAAATAAATTTTGTGTAAATAATTGCATCATTCTTAGTCTTGTACACAATGAGACTTATAGGGTTCCATCTATGTGTAAAATAGAAGTTTAAACTCTGGTCTCATCAATTAAAACTTGTAATTATCAGGTTCTGCACCTTAGAGGCGCAGAACAGAAGTCATAGACATCACGGACTGGAGAGCTAAACAAAAATGGCAGTGGGAGGATCATGTTGCCAGACAGGAGACAGAGCGATGGACACCCAGAGTTCTTAGATGGAGACCGTGGAATTTTAAAATGAGGAGTAGGTCGACCACAGAAAAGATGGGCCGATGATATTATCCCAATCGTGGGTAGAAGGTGGATCGGCAAAGCTCAGGAAAGAGAAAAATGGAAACAAATGGAAGAGACTTATATCCAGCTGTGGAGAGATGGCTGAAGGAAGAATTATCGGGTGACGAGTTGTAAATATGTATGTGGAAACTCAATACTTAATTAAAATTAAGGAATGGTTAATACATACCAAAAAAATTCCGTTAGTGCTACATCGATACATCAGGATTTGGTTATCAAAAAAAACACAGTTAAGGTGTGGATATACGGGGTCTCAGGAGACGCGCCTCCAGGCACTGACAAAATGGCGTCAGTCTCTTCAGTGAAATACACGACGGGAGATTTTCGTCTCTAGAGACGGCATCTCTAGTAAAAATGGCCGACAATCGCCTCCTGTCATCAAATTCTAAAATACACGGGACTATCTCGAGACGCGAGACTTTGGTCTGTTGCTGCATTCATTCTATTAGTATTTTTGGCGCCATAATGGCGTTTGGTTTTGTGTACATACTCTAGTGTCATGTATTTACGAGTATTGTGATTAAAAAATATAATTATATACCGCTTTGAAATTATTTATCGATTCAGTAATGTACATAATGTCGGTCGGTACTTTACTTACATGCGTATGTGTATATTTCCTTTTCTGCGTTAGTAAATGAAATAGAATATTTAATTAGACCTTCTTTTAATGTACACCATTCCTATGACATCAGTGACATAAGCCAAAGCAAGTATCGGTATGCACTACATACCCGAAACCGTTGTGAGTAGCGAAATTTTGTTTCCTCCTTATGTTCCTTCGATGAATATTAAAGGGTGAAATGGTAACTACATAGTTTGCTATAAATGTTGTAGGCATAGAATTAGGTTGTAGGACATGAAGGGAATAACAAAACACGTAATGTTAATGTATTTTTCACAACTGTGTATTCATATTTCAAATGCAAATGCAACTCTGTTATTAATCCGCCATTACTTAAAAATAATATTATAATTATAACTAACAATTTTATTATTAACAATGTACTAATATCGTCACAATCGCAGGAATGTTTAAAATTATATATCAATACAAAAACCACGTGCCCACGCGCGCCAATCCAATTCAGTTGCAAACATCTCCAAGAGACCTCAGATTAAAATTGAACATGTCAAAAGACCGGAGACGCGTCCCCTGAGACGAAAATATGTAAAATACACGACGCGAGACTTGCGTGCGCAGACCGTCTCAGGAGGCGCGCGGTATCGAGAGATATCTCGCGTCTCCGATGTGTTTACACACAAGAGACCTGTCATTTTGGTATCCGGGAGGCCAAAATCTCTCGTGTGTATCTTCGCCTTTAGGGTGTGGAAATTACAAAACATCTTTTCCGACACTTTTATATTCTTCGAAAACTCCACCGTAGACATCTTAGCAAGACTTTGTTCTGCACTTTGCAATTTCCAACGATGATTTATTATTTTAAAAAAAGCAACTAATCTAAAGGACACATTAATAGCATTTTTTAATGTGTTTATTTGGAAATTGTATCTCAATTATTGTATAGTACTAAAATTTTTCACACTGCTTGGCTAGAGGAAGGTTTGAAAACACACACAATATTTATTTAAAAAACAAGGAAAAAAGCGAGGAAGTTGGGGAAAATGTGAGGGGATTTTTTTATTATAGTTATTAAAAATCACACATTTGTTTTAATACTTAATTATATTTTTATTAAAGCAGATCTAAAAGGCGTAAAATAAATAATATTGCGACTAAAATGTGAAACAATTTGAAGTATTTTGTTAATCAGATAGTACATTGTACAAAATATTGTAAAAAAACAAAAACATTGTCAGTCAACATATCATACTATAAAATGTTGATCAAAAGCAGTCAATCAACATAATACGCAATATAAAATGTTGATCAAACATAGTCAGTCAACATGCCATAATAAGAAATGTTGATCAAACATAGTCAGTCAACATACCATACTACAAAATGTTGATCAAACATGGTCAGTCAATCATAATAAGAAATGTTGATCAAACATAGTCAGTCAACATATCATTCTATTAAATGTTGATCAAACACAGTCAATCAACATAAGCAATAAAAAAATGTTGCATCAAAGGCAGTCAATGAATTTAAAAATTTAAATCAAAAATACAATTTTTTTCTTCTTTGGATGGACTGACTTTAGACGTGACAAACGAACACAAATAAATGCTATCAAATACAGTAAAATCTTGATCATTTGTTTGTGTTCGATCGTCAATTCTGGACACACACTTCAAGATAACAAAAATTTCATTTTGCTTATCAATTATTAATGCGACTTACATTAATTAAAATTTACAAAAATAGTTGATCATTTTCCCTAAATTTACTTAAACATTATAACTACATAATTATTATTATAATTTTGGTCTACAAAAAGACTATGCAAATGGTCGACTATTTACTTACAATTACGAAGAATTCATCACTTCAGTGAATGCAAAAATATATGATTAAAAGTTGGTAATAAAACTAAATATTCGAGAACAATATGAGATAAATAATTATATATATTTAGATACTTAAAAAAATCACAATATTTTGATCTCACAGGAGCAGTCAAAATATGTAAAAAAAGAGAAAGCATGAGGTAAGAAAGGAATGTAAGATTACAAGATATAATCAATGTAATTCGGGTTAATAACAATTCGGGTTGACTGTAAGATATTGCTTTTGCAATAAGTCCGCCTTTTGGCACACTGTATTATCTTGTTTTGTTTTTGTTGTTACATATATTTTCTGGCCAATAAAGTTTTATTTATTTATTTATTTAATGTAGCCTCTATAATTCCAATTATTGAGCCAAATGTCGCGGTGGTAATTTTTTAATAGGATCCGAGTTTGGAGAGACGAATGCAGATTACAGAATACATGGCCAGCACTGAGATTCGAAACCTGGTATCTCTTGCTTTGAAGTTCGTGCTCCAACAACCAGTTTTGCCAACCATGTGCTAAATGATTTTTTTTTCTTTCTTTTTATATAGGAAGAATCAAAATTCTCTTCTACACATTTCTGGGTCATAAAGAAATACATCATCTACACTGAGATTCGATCACACGACCTCATGTTTAAAGCAGAGGTAGAGCTCTAATCAAATGAGTCATTCAAACTTTCCTTTTCTTGAAGATTTCAGAAACATGATAAATCGTTAAAAAACAAGTTCACTGATACATTCACGCTCAGAGTAAGGAGATGACACGGTTAAGCCCTGTATGAGTAGACTCGTGCTATCTCCCTTTAACTACTACTAAAAATACTCTATGAGACAGAGACAAACATAAGTTTCACTAGTTGATTAAGATCGTGCCTTGTCCCAAGAAATCTGTTATGTTACCGGCATGTCTCTACAACTTTTGTACGTGTATTGTCAGTCTCTCCTACTTTTCATACAAAAAATGTGTGGGACACTGCGAACACCTGTCGACCAGTCTATCCTATATTTAGTCTGAGGATTCTCGGATCTGAGAGACTACACGATTCGCATCAACAAGGAAGAATCATCGGGAAATTCGTACATAATATAAAAAAACATATGAAAATAAAATTTGATCAAATTTATACCTAACTAAACATAAAATACGTTAACATAAAAAAAAATATTCAATACTATGATTGAATATGGTAACTTGGTAGTACAATATAAATGTAATAACTTAATCCTTTGGCAACTGAATGTTGTTAATATTAGAGTAGGTACTAGGAAATCATACTGTCCCTCTTTAACCAATCTGTCAGTTATGACAATTTTACTTCAGAGAGGGACAAATATACATCACTAGATTTTCATAATTTATATACAAAAAAACATATTAAATAAATTAATAATAACTTCTTAACTAGATATTCATTCTACGTTTCACTGCCTTCTGAATTTGTGTATGAAAATATAATAAACAGTCATATAGTATGAAAAACAGCAATCTGATCTCGGACTGATTCGGAGTAAATTATTGTTCTTGGCTCTCATATATTGCAGATTAATCTTAAAGCTTAAAGCATATCGACATTTAAGAAATTTCAAAAAAAACGGGAGACCTTAGATCTCGAGAACCTTACTAAATATGCTTTGGAAAAAAATAGAGTAGATACATTGAACCTTTATCTAGGAAATGACCGTAAAAGATTTTTGAATGGAGTGAAATTAACTCCAAAAGGTAAAAAAAGCGCTAGTGAAGAAAAATTTCATGCAATTTTGAACCATGACGGCATAGTTGGGGTTCGAGCCTTAACTCAATTTATGCAAAATCGACAGATTGCTGTTTTTCATATTATAAGACTCAATTAAGGCATATTATTTACTGAAAACTGTCAATTTAAAAGTTCCTTTGAAGGCACTTTTATGGCTGTAAGACACAATAGGATAGGACAATTGATTCAGTCTCAGAAGAAACTAGTTTACAGGCACTTTCAAAGAGCACTTCGGTAGTCTCTTTAGAAAAATATCATTAGAATTCAATATGGCCGCCGAAAATCAGCTGACTATATGACAGCTATCAGCTGTTCACCTTCCGCCATCTTGAATTCTCTACATATTCAAACAAATCTTGAGATTTTCATTTATTCGATGACAGATTGTTCAGTAATTATACATGAAAAAGAGATTTCCTTGCATATTCGAGACATTTGATAATCTAGGAACTACATTTGTATAAAGATTATTGTGTAAACTCTATAATATATAAGGCAGTTATCTGATTAACAGCGGGTAGGTAGTATAAAAATTGTTATTCTACGAAATTCTACATCATTTTGATACACAACGAGTATGAATAAATAAATAAATAATAAACAAATAATATAGTAGAAGCTTTTTGACTCAATGTGTACCATTATTATCAGTTTATTTATTGTTATGGGCACTCCAAACGCATCGCAACATAACTCAAAATCCATATTTCATCAGTTAAATAATGCGATTTTCACATATTTAACGGGAATTTCGACTCTTATTTTGGAAAACATCGTAACTGAAACATTATCAATAGGAATGTGGCTTTGAAAGTAAGAAGAACCACACTGAAAAAATCTTGCTAAAAGGTGTTTTTTGTTTTTCTTAAATATTTTTATTTTGTTTTATTGTTTTAGGGATTTTTGCATAAAATACTGTTGGCGTTTTTTTTATATATTCTTGTATTAAAACCTGCAAAATTGTCCACCTTAATTATATCAATGTATGAAAAATAACACCAAATTTTGCCAAAATTGTGAAAAATAACAACATTTCCCGAAAAATAACACCCAATTTTTTCCAGTCCCTACCTATAATAATTCAGGTGAACGTATCCCAAAAAATACTGAAGGATTTTGAGTTATGCCACGTGTAAATTAAAGGCGATCACACAATATAAATGGGACAAACACACGGCAGTAAGAGACAAGTATAGTTGTCAGTAGAATGTCTCTCGATCTTTGTTAGAAGACACCAGGTTGGGTATTCTCTGTGTGGGAATACCCGATTTGTTTGTCGAGGTTGTATCATGCAAGGACAGAGTGTGAAGCGTCACACCAACCTTTGACAGTAACTGACTGTCGAGCTGACTGTCCAGCTTCGCGAGCTGATCGTCGAGAGTTCGTTTCTTTCCCTCGAAGCTTGTCGGGTCTGTAAAAAAATATTAAACACATATTATTGTAAGATAATCTTGGAGGCTTTCACAGTTTTTTAGGAGTTTCCACTGTGTGTTGTGTCGATTGATTCGAACCTTCGGCAACGATTCTGTCACCATCTTCTTCCTGAAGTGGGAAAATCCGAAAAAACGCTCAAGAGATACATTATTGTAAAAATTTTATTGAAATAATGAAAAATAGGTAGGTACGTTTATTGCCACATTATTGATTTAGGTTCGTTACAAGAAATTCATACCCATGGTTATTTTAAAAAAATGGTAAAAATGTGGTTCTATTCAAATAAACCAAAAAACATCTTCGTAATTTCACAGTAAGCTGTAAACCTTGTGTCGTGAAGTGGAGTAAGTCAGCTTCGGTGATGGAATCCGCGCGTTGACAACACAGCTACCGACCACCTCTGCTATTTACATAGTTGTCTTCGAATCACATCTTTTAAATATAAAACTATAATTGAGTCTTGAGTTGTTGAAGTCACGAATAAAGTCATTATCTACTTCTTATTCGTCAAAAGTGGCTATCAAATGAATGGCTAAAATTGCAATAGTTTGTCGACATTTCATCAACACGTTGGATGTAAAATTTTATTATGAGATGGTTCACTTTACCTTGCTTCCCCGAGGGTAGGTACTTGTTAGAGAGGGAGGGCGATGGGGCAGGGGAGGGGCTGACGCCTCCACTGCTGTACAGATGGACTCCCGTGTCTTGGCTGGAGAAGGATGCGGCTGATGACGAAGGTCCAAAACCTGACATTTAGACATCACCGTAATTAGTCATTTACTGAGATTCAGTAACAATTAATTTTTGGTGATAAATGACAATTTTCAAGACACATACCTACATATTTCATTAATATTCAGATAAACCTAAAAATAAATGTGGGGTTATCTGGCACAGATCGCAGCGTTGCAATTAGCTCGCCCTAGTGAGAGTGAAAAAAGTGAATATTTTAATGTGATGTTGTTTGAATAATGCCTTTTAAGTACGGCGATTGTATGAAATTCTGGGTTAAATTTTGGTATCTCATCATTTTTCAGTGTACCTACATATGTGGACCACTATTTGGATGAAACTGCAAACTACGTTTTATCTTAAAATAGTAAACTGGGTGATTTTTCAGAACAAGACTTATGAAAATGAAAAGAAAATCGTGATGATCTTACCAAGTTCTTCTCGGCTGGAGTTGTTCCTCAGTGAGTGAGTGTGCGAGTGTGTGTTGTAGTGAGAATGAGTGTCGCTGGCATCACTGGCATACGACATGGCCCCAGCCTGACTCTGAGTGTGTTTCTGTAGCACCTTTATCATGGCGTCTCTCTCCGCTACCTTGGATTCTAGTTCCTTCATGCTGTGAACAACAAAACATACATTTGAAGGGTACACGGCAAAAACGAAACTAAAAAAGTTATTTGTGGAAATTTCAAAAACTGAAAAGGTTTTGAATCAATGAAAAAAATGTATTAATTCACAAACAAAGCAAAAAAGAGATTACAAAAATAATTGCAAAATTAAAGAACAAGAATAATTGCAAAAAAAATAATAAAAAAACAATAAATCTAGTGCGACTCCTTTCATAAACGCACAAAACAAGCTCATCAATTGGCTTGTTACGCAATGAACTGGTTATTGAGGTTTCATTTGTGATGTGAGATGCTATTATATTTTTCACGTGATTATTTTGTGGGTTTTTAAGGTTTCGGTCAGTCTCTTCAGCTGCCACGATCGCAGGTGTGTAAGAATTGGATAATAATTTGAACATACCGAGATTCCAAGTCGGCGCACTTCTTCTGGGCGTCGTGCAGCTCATCCATGTGGCGTATCTTCTCATTCCTGGCCTCAGCCATCAACCTCTCTGTCTCCTGGGAGGTCTTCTCTAGAGCTGCTATCTTGGCATCCCTGGCAATCAGAAAAAAAGGCAATTAGGGTAACACTATTAGCTACAGATATTACGTCGAGCAATTGGAAAAATAACATGTCATCGTAAGTTTAGAGCAGGAATGTCTGATTGTAGGTTGCAATTTCAAAATAAATTAATGAAATCGCCGGGTTTCGTACCCTGCCTCTCCCGTGAGAGCGCTGCCTTAACTAAATGCCCTGATGTGCACATGATTTGGGCTTGTGCATACAAGCCCAGATCCTTTTTATTTAAAGTAAAGTAGCTCAAAGAAATAATCTCTTCTGTAAATTCTGACAAATGAAAGTTCAGTACTAACTTTGGTATACTAGCAGCATCGATGGCAGCCTGACGGAGCGCGGCCTCCTCCAGGTACCTCTGCTCCCACTTGGCACACTCCCCCTCCACCACCAGCAGCCTCTCCTCCTTCTCCCTCAGCACGCGCCGCAGCTCCCCTCCACCTTCTCCACTGCCACACCCGCCCACACTGCCATCACGAGACCTGAGAATCAGAATCACAATAATACAGTGCTATCAACGAAACTCACATAGGGAAGGTTTCATAGTAATCCGACAAAGAATTTTATTTGCAATACAGTGGTGAATATGTGGAACCGTTTACCTGCAAATGTGATACAAGCACCATCAGTGAACGTTTGAAAAACAGATACGATGACTTTCTCAGAACGACGGGATAGCACAGACATTTATTTGGGCCCATCAGCCTAGGCTGCTTCCCCAAAATTAATATCAGTAATAATCGACTTGAGTCTTCGAAGTCACTCGACTCTTGTCGTTAGTGAAATCTCGGCCTTCCAACATCTGCAGCGTTAGTTTCTCAGAGAACCCAACACTCCACTACAGATTCGGTAATTATGGATTTAAAAGACTTGTGACGAGATTTTTTTCCTGAAATACTCGAGACGTTACTTGAGTTCACTGCAATAGAATACGCTATCACAAATTTTGTTCACGATCTCTAGACGAAATTTTTCGCACGAAAGTTTTAAAACATAATTTACCTTTGACTCTGTAGTTCCTTCTCGAGCTGTGACCTGAGCTTCCTTTCTGTCTGTTCTCTTCTGTCCGAGGCCTGTTGTAAGGATGCCAGGGCCCTCTGGAGTTGGGCGACTCTCTCGATGTACACTTGTGCATGACGACACTGCAAATCGACAAAAATATATTGTCTATCTATCTATCTATACCCTCACGCCACATCCCTTGCAGGGTAGGCAGAGAGGACAGAGCGCCAGACAGCCCTATCCTTACACACACTCCTAGCTTCCGTCACATTCATGCAATTAGTCATACACGCTCTCCGATTCCTTTTACTCAAAACGCGTCCATCCTTGAGATCTGGTCGACATGATCGGACCAGGTCAGTCTCGGACGGCCGCGCTTTCTCACCCCTCTTCGCTCATTCAGATATATCTTTTTTGTCATCCTGTCATCATTCATTCTCTCAACATGCCCAAACCATCTTAGTTTGTTTACTTTCATTCTTGTCACTACACCAGTCTTGCAGTCACTCATTTCCCTAATAACCTCATTCCTTATCTTATCTCTCAGCGTTTTCCCGCACATTCTTCTTAATGACCTCATTTCTACTGCATTCAACCCTGATTCATCCTTCTTCATCCACGTCCACGTCTCACTAGCATACATCAGGGTCGGCACCAAGACAGCATTGTGCACTAGCACTTTTGCTTTCATAGACACATTGCTACTACTAACAATCGGACCGAGCGCACCATTCGTCCTAGTACCGGCCAGCTTCCTTCTTTCAATGTCTCCATCACAGCGTCCATCTCTAGTAAACAAACTTCCCAGATATACATACTCATCCACTTGCTCCAGACAGTCATTACCAACCTTTATCACACAATTTGTCCTTATTTCCTCTCTTTCGAACACTAATACTTTCGTTTTATTTACATTCATTTTCATACCATTCATATCGCAGCTTTCGTACACACAGGATACTATCCGTTGTAACTCACATTCATCATCAGCCATCAACACTAAATCATCTGCAAACATTAACGCACATACTTTCACTCCATTTAGGTCCACACCAACATTCAGCTCATTCAGAGGACGCATGCAGTAGTCGAAGAACAGGTTGAACAACCAAGGCGACATGACGCAACCCTGTTTAACCCCTTTTGTGAGAGTGAACCACTGCGACAACGCAGCATTCACCCTGACACAAGCAGAGCTCTCCGTATATAGAGACGCGATTGCGCCAATCAGTCGGTCGCTCACCCCATATTCCGACAGTACACGCCACAGTCTTTCTCGGTCCACACGATCGTATGCCTTCTCCAGATCCACGAACGCGCAGAAGAGCCTCTGGTGTTTAGCCAGAAGCTTCTCCACGACCATCCGTAGGGAGAAGATCTGATCGGTGCACCCCCTGCCACTCATGAAAGCACCCTGCACATCCCATACTTTACTTTCAGTCACTTTTCTTACTCTTTCAATCAATACCTTTCCATACAGTTTGCCCACAGAGCTCAGCAAACTGATAGCCCGATAACTGCCGCATTCCAACCTTGAGCCTTTCCCCTTGTACAAAGGGCAGATGACTGCCCTCCTCCAATCCTCAGGAGTGCAGCCACTCTCCCAGCACAAGTTGAAGAGCCTCAGGCACCACTCGAGAATCTTCGGGCCACCTTGCTTGA
Source organism: Ceraclea dissimilis (assembly GCA_963576895.1). Taxonomy (NCBI): domain Eukaryota; kingdom Metazoa; phylum Arthropoda; class Insecta; order Trichoptera; family Leptoceridae; genus Ceraclea; species Ceraclea dissimilis. The sequence continues at coordinate 17,437,421 of OY756370.1, forward strand.
TGAACTCTATGGCCACACAGTCATGTCCCGCAGCTTTACCATTCTTTGCTTTTTTCAATGCAAGCACAACTTCATTCATACGTATTTCCTCGTCCTCAGCAATATTTACATTCATACTATCTGCTACATTCGTCTGGTTTGTACTAGAACCACTTTTATACAATTCTTCGAAGTATTCTTTCCATCTTTCAACAACTTCTTCTCCATTCATCACTAAATCACCATTCTTATCTTTGATGCAATTCATACTGTTTTTCTCACTTCCAGATCTCTTTCTTTTTACTTCCTTCCAGAATATTTTCAAATTCTCCTCGGCGTTCCTCGATAATTTCATACATTCCTCTTCCTCAAGTTTTCTCTTTTTCTGGCAAACCATTTCTTTCACTTCTTTCCTACACGCTTTATATATATTCTTCTTTCTTTCTTTCTCACCTCTATCATCTGGTTTCGCACCAAGCACATCATTCCACGCTTTCTTTTTCCTCACTACAGCATCCTTCACCTCATCATCCCACCACGCATCACCTTTTTTCCTTCCTACCAACGCTTCTCCACATACTTCTCTTGCACTCTTTACTAGCACCTCCTTCATAACATTCCATAGTTCACTCGTCGAGCGTTCCTCATCATCATGTACTTCTAGCCTTTCGTTAGTCAGTCTTTCATATTCATCCCTAACATTCGTCTCTTTCAGTTTTTCGACCCTGATTCTCCGGACAGGCTCCAACTTCCTAAAAAAATATATTGAGTTTCATATATATTTCTGGAGGTTTTTCCTAAGCAAATACATCTTTGTAAACTTCACAGAAAGCTAGAAAAACTTGTTTCGTGAAGCGGAATACGTCGTTATCAGGGATTGAACCGGCACCCATCTAATTAACAGTCAAGGGCATTATAAACCCAGATACCGACAAACTCAAGGTTATAAGAATACTTGTTAATACCCATGAAAATTCATGTGTTTCAATCTTAATAATCATATGCACATCAATTTTATCACTTACATTTATATCTCACTATCACTACATTCATCGCAATTCGTAATGTTTTAATCCGGTGAATATGTATGAATGTAATTTTCTTTTTATGGTTCGTTATACTACTTATGATGATTTATGCGAATATGTTATACACCTCTCTTCCAAACCAGTACTATAGTCTTATATTATGTAACAGACTGTAGTCTTATATTGTAAAAGTGATTCTTACTTCTTCCTCCAGTCTAACGACATTGCTCTGTGCGTTGGTGAGCGCCGTGTCTAGAATATCAATGTGCGTACGCTGCTCTTGTAAGGTGGCACGCTGCGCTGCTATTTCAATCTCTTGCCTCTCTTTAGCACACACTAACTCCTTATCTGTAAAAAAAGATATGAAAAATAAGTATGGACAATTTAGTGTTGCTTCTTCATCTCCAGTTTCAATCGCTGATTGGTTTGCTGCAAAGCCCCTTGACTTCTTCTCCACTCATCCCTGTCCCGCGCGGTTCTTTTTAACTCTTTATATGAGTCGTAGCCCATTTCCTGGCACAGGTTGTCCTGGCATTCTTTCCTTGGTCGTCCTCTGTAGCAAATTATATGGGACCGAAAGACAGCAAGAGCAATAAAAAGTGGAATTGTGATGCACTTACTTTGTGTGATGAGTTGTGCAATGAGCATTTCCCTATTCTGCAGTTCCTTTCGTAACATTTCACTGGTGGGCGTCATAGAATCCAAAGGTCTCATTACTTGCCCCGTCAATATCTCCACCTGAAAACAGTCAATCTTTATTAAAAATAAATTTATTTATTTATCGTTTGGCAACGTCGAGTATCGTCACAGCTGACATCCAGCGCCTCTTGCCACTAGAGGAATTCAGGGGACAGGCTGGCAACACTGTCAATGATACCGGGGTAAGCGAGTTAGAGGCAACCACGCAAGATGTGCTGCATGGTTTTGCTTCGGGTGTCCACAGTCACACTGTGAATCATACCTCATTCCCCACTTGTGGAGCATGTAAGCACGCAACCATGACCCGTCCTAAGCCTATTGAGTGCGGTCCACTGCCTGCGAGATAGGTTGAAACCAAGCTGTTGAGATGTGCGACAGAAATATGATTCGTACATAAAAGGGAAAAATGTGACGACGAAGTTACCTGTTCTCTGAGGGCCCTGTTGACTTCATGGAGTCTCCTACAATCTGCTTGGAGCCTCCCCCTGGCTGCCCTCTCCAGCCTCTCTCTTCTCTCGCAGGATCCCACCAAGTCCTCATGGGCTCGATGCACTTTCGTCACTTCTTCCTCCAACTGAACCAACGAAAAATATTAATACTCTTTTTCTAGTCTACCAATCTAACTGAAGACACAGTAAAGAAACTCATTCTGAACAAAATAATGAAGTAATAGATTACCTTATGAGATTTGGCAATCTTCTGCCAAGCCTCGCTGAGTTGGTTTTTCAGCTGGGAGTTCTCGAGTACCAACATATCCAGTATGTCCGTGTAACATCCCAACTCTTGCAACTCGGAATTCTCAGGCCAGGACTCGCTGCCTCCAGGTAAGGGACGAACACCGACACTGGAAATAAAAAAAAACACATTTAAAACGACCTTATTGCCATTGGACAATGTCTGCCAGGAAACCCGGTTATAACAATTGGCTAAGATTTGAGTATCTTTCTCAAATAAGCCTCACATTTCTAAGAGAATTCGGTAATTTTATTGATTAATTCGGGTGTAACTTTATGAAAGATTTTGCTCACAATTGACTATTGCGGGGCAAGGGGAAATTCCCCAACGCGAGTGCGGCCCGATCGAGATGGTCGATCACATTGTGGGGCACTGTCCCAAAGTTCGAGGGGGATATTTGGGAAATCCATGAGACGACGCCAGGGGTAATTGAATATCCGAGAAATATTAACGCAGAGCTTTGACTCCCAGATCATTTGTACAGTAGAGAGAATAAAATTTAAGTTTAAGTCCTAAACTTAAGCAAAAGAATTTTGGAATTTGTTAATAATGGATTGATATGAGGAGTTCCATTCTGCACTGTGTTAAGCAGGTCCGAATCTTACCTTGAGAGGTCTGGTTGTGATCTTGACAAGTTCAGTTTGTCCCTGTTTAATCCTTTCATCTTCCTCATGGCTGGGCTGGCCTTGGCGTGACTGTTGGAGGACGAGGGGGTCTGCTGCTTGTGGGGGGAGCACGAAGGAGACGGTGGGCGGGGTGATGATACTTCCTTCGCCAAATGTTTTAGAACAGACGACTGATTCAGGTAGTCGTCGGGAATCTCGTGGATTTCCTGAGAATTAATAGAAATTAGATTAAATTACTTCACACACTCCTTGCTTCCATCACATTCATGCAATTTGTCATACACACTCGCTGATTTCTTTTACTCAAAACGCATCCATCCCTGAGGATCAGGTCGACATGATCAGTCCAGGTCAGTCTCGTTCGGCAGCGCTTCCTCACACCGTTTCGATCACCCAAATATAACTTTTCGTCCTGTCATCACTCATTCATACCCAAACCATCTTAGTTTATTCAGTTTCATTTTAGTCTCAACATCTGTTTAGCATAAATTATTAATATCAATAATTTGCATGATACCTATAAATTGGCGAGTTTACTGCAGTAATTTCCAATCAACTGACAAAAATTGTACTTGAAGTGTCTAAGAAATTACACATACCTGAACTCCGTCAGATCCAGTAGAGATGGAGCGATCCAAGTATCCAGCCGTTCCCGTTCTTGGTAGTGAATTCCTGTCCTTCAATGCGAGAGGAATCCCACTGTTGGACTGCTTCTTGGACCCTCCACTGCTGACGTCAGAATTCTGCTGCTGGTGCAACATTCCAGTATGGAAACTCGGAGACTGGCTGGTGCTGTGAGTGGACATGTTGGAGGGATGGTCTCGGATACCAGACAACCTGATTGAAAAAGAAAGAACACAATTTATTAGGAATGTTCTTACGTAACTGCAAGTCGGATGTAGAGACGAGAATGAAAGTTAATCATGCAAGAACACGTGGGAAAACACTGAGAGGCAGGATAAGGAACGAGGTTATTAGCGATATGAGTGACTGAGACGGGGTAGTGACTAGAATGAGAGTGAATGCACTTTGACGATTTGGGCATATTGAGAGAATGAAAAATGATAGGATGACAAAAACGATATACATGTGTGAAAGAAGAGGCATGACGAAGATTGACCAGAAGAAGAACCAATCACGTTGCCAGATCCTCAAGAACAGACGTGTTTTGCACAGAATGTGATGGATGCAGAGTGTGTGTAAGGATAGGGCAGTCTGGCGTCTAGTCTTCCCCGCTTACCTTGCAAGAGCGATAGATAAATAAAAATAGCACGGTAATATAAATAGAGACTATACCTTCCAGTCCACTGGTCATCTTGCCCCGCATTGTGGATTATAAGTGTGTTGTATGAAGATGAAGACACATCTAAGGAACTCCTGTTACTGTTGGGAGCTCCTCCGATGGATTCCTTCAATGAGCTGCGATTACTGCTGCCTTGCAACGACTCCTGCGACAAATCAAAATAACATAATAATAATCTTCCTAAAGGTGTTATCAGGCAGGCAGCTATGGTGATATGTCTGATCTCACAACAGTATTCACTCATTCAGTCTGTCAAGTCCATTGTTTAAATACATTCACACTTTGTGCAACAAGAAGCTCCATACCATCCTCCATACATACACAACTCTATTGGATAAGAAATATAACACACTGGGATTCTGCTTGAAACTGTATTTGTTTAGCTTTTCTCTCTATGAGATACCCTCTCTTTCTCCGATCTTCAAGGGTACTGAGAAACACATTCAGATGTTCTTCATTTAAGTTAACTGTCTGAGAGCATTTCCCATTTTGGTAAACCTTCTCTGCACCCTCGTCCTTTTAGAAACGAGGATTCTAAATCTGGTACCCATATTCCAAAACATGTTCAAGATACCTTAAGGGAGTTCCTATTGGAGGCATCCTGTAAGTTCTCCTGTCCCTGTGGCTCCACTCGGGTTGTGTGCTTAATGACGTATCTCTCCTCGTGTGAGAGATTCTCATTGGAAGTGGAAACGTCCGTCTCGCTTCCTGACAGGCTTTGCTGGAAGCTTGCAGGAGCTGGAACATTCAATCACGATAATGTAGCATACTAAATCATACTATCAACTGAAGTTGGTGCCCTTTGGTGAGTGATATCACCAAAGTGAGTTTACTGAACCGAGAGTTAAACAGAAGTGATAAATCACCAAACTCTTATTACAAGCCATCGGGTACAAGGTTGGCGCAGCTGGTTGAGGCGGCAATCTCTCAAGCGGGAAATGCCAGGTTCAAACCCCGGCGCTGGCGATGTATTCCACACTTTGCGATACAGGCTTTCAGCCCAGTGCAAAGTGTGCAGAAAGGTATTTGGGTTTGTGGGATTTCAGATCCTATTAAAAAAAAATGATAACCATTTTCCTACCACCTTTCTTTATATGAAGATTGGATTTTAACGCACCAAAGGGTTCGCTGACATATATCATGATATAATCAATATATCATGATATTTGATTATCCACTTTTTATTGTGGATATCGAATTTTCACGAACACTGTTTTGGACATAGCAAAAAAATTAACGCAGTAATATATGTGCACTTTGTATTTTTAAATGATTACCGTCTGAGTGCCGCAGTCGATAGACTGTTGGTAAACAAACATTGAGTAATCGTTAATCAGTACGATGATTAAACAGTAAATGAAATAATACATCAAAGATTAACAACGGTAATGATATCAAAATATCAGAGATCAACGATCTGTTACTAATTTGATACTGTCATTGTACCTGAAATTTAAAATCCAATCGTAAATAGATGTAAGGGTTTTTTTACGATGATTCGTCATAGCTGTTTTTTCAGTGTCCAGTTTAATGGTTTGGCAAATTCAACACTCGTTTGCCCAATTTCTTATGTTATTTCAATTACCTATTTATTCATTTGTTCATCCCGTAGACTTTTACATTGAAAATGTAAACTAGCAATCAGACACATAAGTACATAAGGCAACACCATAAATAGTCGTGGCTTCGTCGTACCATAGACAATGATAAGTTTTTTTTTTTTACGAAAAAGATCTGGGCTTGCATATACAAACCCAAATACATTTATCCCAAATACAATACATCGCCAGTGGCGGGGTTTGAACCTGGCACATGGCGTGAGGGGACCGATTCCGCTTGAGAGACCACCGTCTCAATTAACTGCACCAACCAAGTTCACATGACTCGCCCAAATGGCAACACTATTCTGCCCAAGTCAAAAGCCATTAACTAAATCAAGATTGAACAACCTGGACTTGAAATCGTTGAAAATGTCGAAAGGCAAACCGTAGATAATTTAGAACAAATTTTGACAATTCTTACCTGACTGTTTCCGGGCCATCTGGACATTGTTTGTGAAGGGAAGAAATCTGCTTGTGTTGCGTAAAGAACTCATAATATCTGCCAACAAAATAAACACATAATAAACCAAACTTGTCCTAAAAGTAAGAATGCTGAAACAGACTCTTTTAAATACAGTGGTCACTTGAATTTATCAAAAAGTCCAGAAGCAAATGGTAGCGGTCCGAATTGCACTACCGGTGCCAACAACGCTCGCGGTACAATCATGTGTCCCGTTTTGACTATCGTTAGATCGTGCGCTATCCAATTCGGGACAGTTGTTTGCAAGTGCAATCTGTCATTAATTGATTCAGTAAGTGAACTGAACTATATACATTGGGATATCGGATTCTTTTCTGGAGATGTGCAGGGACGTAGAGTGAACAAAAATATTATATATGTAGTTTGTTTACTTGGCAAATTTTGTTAATACTGCCTGCATAATACATGCAGATACAAGTTATGTGGAATTTGTTGTTTACAAATCACCACTGTTGTATTCCCCTATAGATATTGATGGTTGTATCGAATTCAAGTAAATATGGAAACCCCCGTAATTTAAGTTCTAAGAGAAATAATACTTTTGCTCACGAGCTGACTATGGAATCTCATTCATCGGAAAGGTTTTATTGCCCCTATGCAGGTAAAAGAATCCGATATCCCGATGTATAGTTATCACATCACCTGTTTATTCTAAAAGCACATCAGTAGAAAATAAAATCATTATTAACAATTTATATATACATATTATCGGAGATATTTTTCAAACTTCGACATAACAAACGTCAGTGTGACGTTTCCACACACAGTGCACTACCAAAATTTCGTGAGCGTTTTGAGCACCGGAAATAGGTATAAAATGATGAAGTCACGCGCAAACTGTTGGTAATGTTTGCGCATTACGGACCACTAAAAAGCGTGCTCACGGAGCTATCATTGCACAGATAGCTAAAACGGACTGTTACCATTCATATTTCTGCACAAAATTTACAACATGTATCATTACTACTCTGTAGTTCAATGTGTGAGTGCAAAAGTTCAACCAGAAACAGGAAAAACAATTGAATTACAACCACAATTGTCTCATCTGACAGGTTACACATAATGACTCACTGTTAGAAAATATGCATCACAATGTACTCTAAATATTGTTTATGTTATAGTCATTAATCATTGACTGATACTTATTATTATAGAGGATAATTTTCTTTAAATATTTCCACAAAAATGCACAAAGGCATTGGGAAATTAATGTCAAGAAACAGACAGAAAAAAGGTATGAAGTTTCTACAATACCTTGTCACATGTCAAATATTTACTTTACATCAATAACAAATTACGATAAGATTACAACGAAAATAAAACTAAATACACACGATACGCACCTGATGTTATTTAACAATATTGTAAACAATACAATTATAACACCGATTCACTTTCGAGCCACACAGAGGGGAAAATAGAAAACTATTTTGTTGTAAATTGCTCAATATGATTTGTATAAACAGGTCGTATAAATAGAATATCGAGACACAATCATCATCTACATAACGCGACGGTATATTAACGAAATACGCGACATTTTAGAATATTCGATATTATAATTAACAATAAATTTTACATGTTGCTTTGTACATCACAAATTATATTAATTATTATTATTAATATGACATCAATTCACAAATTCCTCATGAGGAATGTCACGTCGTTAGTGATGGGACCAGAAAATTGTAGTAGAAAAATATTTCAAGTAGACTAGACGTCTATAAAATAACTACTTCTTTTAAGAATTTCTCATGGCGTACATTAATTTTCAATTTAAAGAATAAGGAATTAGGTATCTCGAAAAAATAGAACTAAAAATTGGCTTGTTTTTATTACTATTTTGATGATAATAATTTGATACAATAAATACAGAAATATTATGTAATATTATGTAAGTTCAGCAATAATGTAGGAATTGTACTATAATTTTATGAATAACTAGCTGAGTTACCCGCACTTCGTAAAGGCAAATTTGATCGGTGAAGTAAATCGACAGTATGACACACACATGCATCCAGCAATGTTCGATTGATCTGCACAACTTTCTTCAAGGTTCTACTAAGTTCGTTTCACCTTCCAGAAGGTTCGAATATTATTCATTCTCTGAATGCCCTTTCATACGATACCACACACGGCCCCATACAACCCTTGGATCCCCTCATCAGCAAAATTTCTCAGAAGGTTCTGGATTTCTAGAAGTTTCTACCACACAGTATTCGTTTCCAGATAGCAAGGTATGTGTATACCGAGTTTGGTCGAAATTGCTCCAGGCGTTCCTGAGTTATGGTGGAACAAACATACCCACATACATCCATTTTTATTATATATATGTTTAAGATACAGTAATAGTTAAGCATCGAATGATGATTTTGTTGTATTGTACCGATTGCACCTATTAATGTCTATCTCGATATTTATTATAGTACTAATACCTATACTGCATTTGTTGTAACTTGTAACTCGTCTCATTTTGCAATAAAATTACTAGGTACGTAGCCTGCAGCAAAGTTAGTAGAACTTAAGTATAACAAATGCACAAAAATAGTGCAGTGTAAATAGTAGAATTTAGTAGAACTTTTTAATTTTGTTATATTGTCTATTACAAAATGTTTTTTCTTTTCCATCTATGGTCATTTCAATAAACGTCAAACAAACGTCATGTCGATTGTTTTGTAACCGTAACCTAACTTCGCGAATAAAACGATTATAAATCCTGATTTCGCGTGTTTGGGGAAATGTAAACGAAATAATTATGAACCTGTTGTAATATTTAGTGTTTATAGTTCAATTTAATGTACCTGTGTACCAATAAAACTTTAAAATTGTGGACGTTTTAATGATGATTAAAAACTGATTTTATATCTGTTTCATACTCTTGTTTTATTGCTGGAGCCAGTGTGAATTTCTAAAATGAGTTATGAATCTCGTCGCCACAAGTCTAGTACAAGAGATAGGGATAGATCCCCCGTAAAAAGTGAAAAGAAAGATAAAGATGTGGAGAGATGGCCACACGATAAGTATGATCCTAGCTCGAGAGGCAGATCATCTTTTAAAGGATATGAAGATAGGAATAATAGGTCAAGTGGAGGTAAGATTATAATTGAATTATACCAATTGGTGATAAGCTATGTCCTCAGACCAACCATAATGAAAATACCCTTTTAACTATACTATACCCTCACGCCACCTCCCTTGCGGGGTAGGCAGAGAGAATGGATCCCCAGACTTTCCTATCCTGACACACACTTCGGGCTTCCATCACATTCTACGATTACTTTTACTCAAAACTCGTCCGTCCTTAAGTATCTGGTCAACATGGTCCAGCGTGGTTCTTGGACGGTCGCGTTTCCTTACACCTCTTCTTTCACTCAGGTAAATTTTCTTTGTTATCCTTTCGTCGTTCATTCTCTCCACATGTCCCAACCATCTCAACTTGTTCACTTTCATTTTAGTCACACATCCTTTATACATTCACTCAACTCTCTAATCACTTCGTTCCTTATTCTATCTCTCAATGTTTTCCACACATTCACAAACCCTTTTAACATAGTGTCTAATTTGTTTTGGCAGTCTTATACGATTCATACTTTACCTTTGATTGCAGCGGGTGGTAGATCTGGTGGTAGCCGACACTACAAATCACAAGAGGACGAGTTCTTTGATAAGAGACGGGCGCAGCGAGAGAAGATAGGGAGCGTCGGTCTGAAGGCCCTGTGGGGACAATCTCCAGTTAGGGCTCCGTAAGTTGAAAATAAATATTCAACAATAATTTAATTGGGTATGTGCGGAGACTTTCATGGGTGGAGTCAACATATCTTAAGTTATGTGAACTTTCCGGGCTTGGAGGCCGTGGTCTAATGGTTTCTTCCCGCACTGTGAGGGACATCTTCCGGGGGATTAAGTGTTCAGGTCATCCGATGTGTGTGTTGAGTTGAGTCGATGTGAAAGACTAAATATTTAGTTTAAAATCCACAAAAAATGACTTTAGATTACGCAACCAGTGTTCGAGTATTTGCACCCTCATCATCAAGCTTTATTCACAATCTTCTGATGATGAGGTTGCAAATCCTCGAACACTAGTCGCATAATCTAAAATCATGTTTGTGCATTTTAAACTAAATATTTAGTCTTTCATTTTACCTTATTTTCAATAGGTTTATTTAACAAAAAAGATACAATTATTCCTTTGTGAATCTACAAACCATTGGGCACTAACTTGTTTAAAAATACGTTTTTTAATCTGATTTTAGATCTGACGAAGAAAAGACACATGATGAAACAGAGAGCAAAAAGAAAAAGAAATCGTCAAAGGACGCCAAGAGAAAGTTAAAGAAACTGAAGAAGAAATTAAAGAAAGCTAAGGAGGCTCGCAAGAAAGCCAAGAAGAAGAAGAAGAAACCCTCAAAATCTGATTCGAGCAGCGATAGCTCTTCAGATAGCGAAGTTTGGGTCGAGAAAGGAGGTAAATATAAAATATTAAAGTGATAGGTGAATCTATCTGGTCATAATAACTAGATCATAAATTTGATGGAAGCAGGGAGTGTGTGTAAGGATAGAGCGGTCTGGCATTCTGTCCTCTATGCCTACCCTACAACGTACATGGTGAGAGAGGATAGATAGATTGATCAGATAGATTGATAGAGAATGCAGTAATAATGGGGTTAGCTGGTAGAGATCGTACCATTGCGATAAGCTCGCCCTAGTGAACAAATGTTATACCTACTATTTCTTCTTCATTCTTCTCAGGTGTACCATATGTTGATTGTCGATATTGTTGAGGACTATTGTAGTGGCCTGAAGATGGCCTCAGCAAGTAGGCCGAAAGCTCGACAACATCGACAATCCACAGGTGGTACACCCGAGAAGAATGGAGAAGAAATTAACAAGGACCGTGAAAATCTACAAAGTTATACTATCTATTTGAATTTTTCACGTTAATGTTGTATTTTGTTCACCAAAGGTGTAAATAAATAAATAAAAATAATATAAACTGGTATGTCCTGAATTTTTTCTCAAGTTTACAGTATTGTTCAGTAAACATTGTGCGTTTCTGTCTGTGTTAGCTGAGACGTCATCGAGAAGAAACTACGGCTCAGGGACTGAAGATGAGAATGACGAAGAGATAGGTCCCGTACAGAAGGCTCAAGTGAGTCTCGGGCGACAGGACTTTGGCCGAGCTCTGTTGCCGGGTGAAGGTGCCGCCATGGCTGCATTCGTAGCCGAGGGTAAGAGGATTCCCAGAAGAGGTGAGATTGGTCTCACGAGTGACGAGATTGCTCAATATGAGTCTGTCGGATACGTCATGAGTGGAAGCAGGTAAGAGTCTCTCTTATTTTATATTCCAATTATGTGAGATCACCGGGCTATGGAATGAACTTCACCCTTTTTTGATTCTGTTTCGAGTGTCCTGTAAGCCTCAGGTGTTTGTAAAATTTCCGTAAGACATTTCATATCTTATTTAGCAATGATGTTCGCCACCCACTCTAATTGTCACGTAAATGTTTTCGCAGAGCCAATTTTGTATGCGTTTTTTATATACACGCACATGTAATGTAATTAGGTTTGTGTATACAAGCTCATATTTTTTTTCTTTGAAATGTCACCGTATCAATTCAAAGTCAGAATGTCATTTTTTCACGTAGACTCTACACTCGGGCAGAATGCATTGTCACTGCCACGATTTGAACCCTGAATCTCCGGAATGGGAGACCCAGGCTCCAACCAACTGTGCCACCCATGTACTCGTTAGATCTAATAAGTTATTTATTGTAAGATCATTTTCAACTAATTTGAATGTAATTTGTTTTCAGACATCGCCGAATGGAGGCTGTACGTATTCGTAAGGAAAATCAGATTTACTCGGCCGATGAGAAGAGGGCGCTGGCCATGTTCAGTAAGGAGGAGCGGGCCAAGAGGGAGAATATCATCCTGTCGCAGTTCAAGGAGATGGTCAGTGCCAAGTTGGCTGACAAAGAGAAGAGTAACAACAACTAGACAAAGCAATGTGTTTAATTTAAACATACTGGACGAATCAACTCATAGATGCACCAAAGTACAATACAAATGAATGATTAAAATTGACCACCAAACTCTAAATATTATCCGGAATACATATACAGTACATTCATATAAAAATGACTAAAGTGACTATATGGGTGAAGAGTATACATGTAATCAGGGATCTCTTGTCTGTTAGCCACAGTGGGCCCTTGCCCAGGGCTCCGCGATTCACGGGGCCCCTAGTTCCTGACCGATAATATATTATTTTACGAAAATCAAACAATAATTACTGACTATAAATAAGTATAATACTGTCAGCTTTTTTAGTATTCTAATGAATAAGGGGCCTAACAAACCATTAGGCCCATCTTTCTCATCGCGATCCATGGGGCCCCCTAGTTACTGCTCAAAACTTGTTATGAAAATCCATTAAATCATAATTCTGTGTACTTACGATAGCCGTACAACTCCGGTAGAGTTTTGGCCTCCAGAACAATGGATCTCCAAGCCTTCCTGTCTGCAGCAACATACTCCCAAATCATAATTGCTTCGTTTTTTTTTTGCCTGCAGTGCTAATTACGCCTGTAATCCTGTAAACATTCAGATCAGATCCATATTACAAATTGTTTTCCTCAAGCTCACAGAAAATGTCCAAGGCCTCACTGTGTCAACTCTATTCTATGTCACTCTGAGGCTCCATAGAATTAACTGCTGTCGGTCTTCTCTGTGTTATATGGTGTATGTCTTTGTCACCATCTGTTTTGCTTCTCATTGGTTGTATAGTTCATCTTCTTACGATGATCGTCTCACTTTAGACATCTCATGTTGACCAAATGACCAAACACCTTTACAGTATCCAAGTTACCATTTGAATTTAATGTGTTGACTGCCGATACATTTCGGATACATTAATGTGTATAGCAGCCGCGAAGCTACCTTAGAACACGTTTCCCATCGAGTTAACTTTTGGAAAAAATGATAGGTATAATAGTGTCTAATCTGACGTAATCCCATAAGAAATGTTAGCCTCGGCTTCCCTTCTGCAGAAATCCACTCTTCGCTACTAGTGTATAGCCACAATGAAAGATGTTTTTTCAGATAGTTATTTGGTTAAAAAACATGTTGAATTATCGAAATAAAAAAATCAAAATTTTGTTAAATGTTTTTCGCTCATCTCAGTTTAATTTTTCTGACTTATATCCGGTCCTTATTTATGATGGCAGAAATACATCAATTTATTCAAAAATATCAATTTACATGTCAATTTATTCCAATTAAGGAGAATAAATCATGAATTGTTGTGTTTGTATTATTATAAAATAAGGTAAATAATTTCATAATTATGAGATGTATTGTAATTTTGTACATATTATTCTAATTAATAAATATTTAAGGTATTTTATATTAAAACCATTTTTATTTTGCCAGTAAACCCTAGCAATAAGCATTTTATTGAATTCCAAAACACATGACTATTTGTCTATCTATTTTCTCGCACCGCATCCGTTTCAGAGTAAGCAGGGTGGACAAGACTAATTTTCTCCTATATCTGACCACCCCTTTAGACCACCATTTCAAATAAATAAAACTTTATTAAAAAATAAAATACATTTTCAAATGGCGAGTTTATTGTCGTCGGCAATGTCTGCCAACCAATAAACCATTTTAGTAGCAGTCAGTAGGAGATAGCACGATTCTACTCATGCGGGGGTTAACCGTGTCATCTCTATATTATAATTACTCTGAGGTCAACATGGTCGAGCCAGGTTATTCTTGGATACTCTTGCTCCCGAAGACTTTGACTCATTCGACGCCGACGCCATATTGTTCATATAGGCCATGTCTAACTGACATTTGACGATGATTACACCATGAAAATGTATAATACGGTGCTTTTAGGTTTCTCGATGGAAAGTTGTGGGGTAGTGTGTTTTTCTTTCATTCTACACGTATTTCGGGGTGCTGAATCCGAATCCGAGGTTCGCCAACAAAATTTCGTGACGGAACATGGCGAAAAATTGGTAAAGTGGCGAATATTTACATTTCCTGGCGAATTCTGGATTTGAACTTAAAAACCATCAACTTTTTGTGGATCATCTTTTTAGCAGAATGAAAGCACATAAAATTTCCTACAAATTTGGTATATAATTTTATTTTCTAAAATAACTAGCAGCGGAGCTGTCAAGCTCCAAAAATTGGCCAAATTTTCTTGTTATTTTAAATTGTGAAAATGGAAAATGTATGGAGAAAAGGTCACCTTGTTCGCATTATCACCAAATTTTGACAATTATTCTTCAGATTTATGATACATATTTTACCTCGTTGGAATCAGTAAATATGGAGTAAGGTTTCAAAATAAATTTTATTTAAAAATATTGTGAAGTGTTTAAGCTAAAAACGTTTAAACATTTTTAGCCTAAACAAATTACTATATTTTTAAATAAAATTATTTAAACATGTCTAGCTCAAATATTTCACGGTGTTTTTAAATAAAAATTTCGTTAATAGCTTTCTTTGTGTTTCCTGATTCCAACGAGGTAAAATATGACTCATGAATTTAAAGAATAATTGTTGAAATTTGCTTATGAAGGCAACAAGGTAATCTTTTTCAATACATTTTCGATTCTCGTAATGTAAAACAATAAGAAAATTTGGCCATTTTTTGGACCTTGACAGCTCCGTTCCTATTTATTTTAGAGAAAAAATTTATATTGCAATTTTGTAGTAAATTTTACATACTTTTATTTTGCCTAGAAAAATAACTTACAAAAGTTGTCAGTTTTTGAGTTCTTATAAAGAAATCGCCAGAAAACGAATATTTTCGCCATTTTTTGTTTTTTCGCCATGTTCCGTATCGAAATTTTGTTGGCAAACCTCGGATTCGGATTCAGCATCCCAAAAAACGTATAGAATGAAAGAAATCCCTACTACCCCACAACTTTCCATCGAGAGACTGCTTTGTGTATAATTTCACCGGATTAGTATGGGAAAAAATATTCCATAGTTCAAGTGTTTGTCACTGAGACAAGGTGTTTGTCACCGACATGACAAACGGTGACGACACCAATCATGGTGGTGATGGAATTCGAGGATGTAGGCTTGTATACTATCACTAACTTCGTCTCATTCTCTCAACATGACCAAACCATAACAAAGAATAAGTCCTCAAGTACATTATACATACCTGCATGTATGATATAATATTATATAAGTAGGCATTCGATAAATCGAATAATCAATATCAGAAATCACACTGTTGACATTATGTCAAAATGTATCTTACGTTTTTAAATTCGAAGTAAATTTTTTATCTGTTTTGTTGATAAGAATTATTGAAAATAACAGTTTAGGTTACATGTAATAAACCAAAAGAATAAAATTGATAACAAAAATATATTTTATTTCATACACAACTATTTATATTCTACATCAATTTATTAACAAGATATACAATAACCTGTTTAAAATCAATATATTTACATAATTCTTTACGTAGCAACGTAAGAATGTAACACTGGTTCGTCACAGAAAATACAAAAAACTAAAATGTATTTACAAGTTTTCATTAGATGGTAGTAGCTGGCAGTGGCCAAGGGTCCAAAGAATCAGATTACCATCGAGTCACTTTTTTTATTTAGGATGATAAAACAATAGGTCTAATCTGGCATAATGCAATAAAAAATTTAAGTCCCGGATAGGAACTGAGAACAGAACCAGAGTAGCAGATATCATGGATCGCGTAGCAAGAGTGAAATGGCAATGGCCGGGACACGTTGCAAGACAAGACACCACAAGATGGACCCCTAAAGTTTTAAGATCTTGGGAAAATATGAGAGGTGTTGGAAGACTCCAAAAGAGATGGTTCAACGACATAATAATAATAATATTTGGACAATTTTAGGCGCCGTTTAGCGATTAAATCGCCCCAAGGGCGCCTTACATTTTTCTTTTCACCATATAGGATCGTCACAAACAGTAAAAATGATAGATAGATTAATCACCACATAGGATCGTCACAACAAAAAATAAAAATGAATCTAATCAGTTTTGGCTAATCATTGGCTGACCAGTGACCGACCCGTAGGTACGCACAAAGAGGTGAGTTTTCAGCAACCCCCTGAACTCCTCCAGGCCTTTGGCACACCTAACACTGAGTGGAAGGGCATTCCACAGGCTTGGGCCCGCTGCACAGAATGCACGGTCACCATAACCCGTAGAAACGACCCTCCGCGGCTCTTCTAGTTCATGTGCTAGACTCATAGCCGACCTCAGCGTCCGATGCCTCCAGCCCATATTCTTTTCCACACACATTTCTTTAATATAGTGGGGCGACTCACCATGGATAGCCTTATATACCATCACGCATACTTTATATTCCGTTCTGGCATACACTGGAAGCCAGTGTAGTTCCCTGAGTAGCGGAGTTATTCTACAATATTTATTACCATCCATAATGAGTCTAGCAGAGGCGTTCAAGAGGGATTGCAACCGACTCACCTGTACACCCGGCAGTCTAGTATATATAATGTTACAATAATCTAATCTAGATATTACAAAAGCATTGACCAATGTCTTAAGACTATCCTTTGTGAGACAACGTTTAACATATTTGATTTGTCTTAGGTGAAAGAAACCATTTCTAACTGTGGCACCGATCTGGTCAGCCATTGACAGGCTACTGTCAACAATCACACCAAGAACTCTAAGTGAAGACACAGGCTTTATATGAGTCTCTCCAATCACAATCTCACTATTTCTGATAAGATGCTGTCGTCTATTCGACGCTATCCACATAAATTCTGTCTTATCAGCATTGAGGCATAGTCTATTTGAGGCCATCCATCCGGCTACTGCCTCGATGCAACGCAAAAAGGTACATTCAAGCTCATCCTGTTCACCCGGTGCAACGGAAGCATATATCTGTATATCGTCTGCATAAGCACATACATTCAAACCAAAACCCTCAACTATGTTCTCCACTTCATCCACATAAAGCACGAAGAGCAGGGGCCCCAGCACGGAGCCCTGCGGTATGCCTGCGTTAAGAGATCTTGGCTCCGCCTTTGCGCCTCCGAAGTTTACAATCTGGGAACGGCACGTTAGATATGACTTGAGCCATTCGATGACCTTCTCACCAAGTCCAAACCTCCTCTCCAGCTTATTCAGTAATATATGGTGGTCCACTGTGTCAAACGCTGCGCTCATATCCAGCAGACATAGCAGGGTAGCTTTACCCTGTTCATTTGACACAGTTATATCGGACAGCATCCTTGTGATGCTTGTCTCTGTTGAGTGATTCCTTCGGTAAGCAGACTGCCTCGCAGGCCACAGGGCACTCTCATCCAGGTAACTGCCCAATCTTCTGGTAACAACTTTCTCCAGCAGTTTCGAGAGATATGGAAGATTAGATACTGGTCTATAGTTTGTTTCAACATCTGGATCATGTGTAGGTTTCTTAAGAATTGGTGTCACATGTGCACACTTCAGGAACTGTGGCACACGAGATGCCAAGAGCGAACTATTTACAAAATGTACAAGAAATCCTTTTATTGCATCCTTACACTTTTTCAGCAACCAAACTGGTATAGGATCAAGCTCACATTGTTTGTTTTTCGTGCTCATAATAATTGCATCCATTTCAGTCAGTGTTGTCGGTGTGAGACTATCCAAGGAGCCTGTTGCCCTCTCACTTGGTTGTACACTACATGCATTTTCCACTTTACTCTGAATAACATCTATCTTGGTCTTGAAAAACTCTGCAAGATCTTCAGCAGATTTAGCTGACAATGATTGTCCCCTCTTCTGTTCGCATATTACATTAAGAGATCGCCATAGTTGTTTGGGATTTTTCTTTTCACTGTCAATCTTATCTTTCCAGAAAGAAGATTTTTTCCCATTTACTTCGTGGTTGTAATCCTTCTGCGCGGCAATCCAGTTATTTCTGTCCGTTGCGTCTCCACTGCTTCGGTACCGTCTCTCCAGTTGCCTCATGGTTCTTTTCTTGTTACGGCACTCATCATCAAACCAGCCGTCAGATGCACGAATTCTCCTCCTAGTACTTCTAAATGGTGCATGTTTATCCAGTAATGTTGTCAGAGTAGAGTTATACATTGATACAAGCTCATCAGTGTCCGTTGTGAAACTCGATACATCCCGACAGATAGAAGTCTCTCTCAGATCAGCCTCAAATTCATCAACATCAAAAGTCCTCCATGAGCGAGCACTCCGTGCTACATAATTAATCTGTGGAAGAGGCACGTCAACATCGGCGTACGCAAGTCGGTGGTTAGAAAAACCCACTTCATAGATAGTACTTTTCATAGGGTCATCCTGTTCAGATATCAGCACGTCCAGGGTTCCACCCAAAACATGAGTCGGCCCATCCACCCATTGGCAGTACCCAAAATCCCGGAGTAATTCCCTGAAGCGAACCGCATTCCCGTCCAACTCCCTGTCCAACCTAATGTTCATGTCTCCCATAATCACAACCCTCGCACACTGCCCAGCCAAAGTCTCCAACAGTAGTCCAAACTCACTAAAAAATTCACTATTAACATGTCTTGAACCAGGTCTATATATACACACCACTACAACACGCCGTCGAGAGATCACTGCCCCAGCTGCCAGACATTCGAACTGAGAGAACTGTCTTATTTTTATTTTTACCAATTTAATATTGCTTCTCGCTATTATCATGACCCCCCCATGATTATACCATGCAACAGTCCTTTTTTTATCTACATTGACAGGCCTTGCCTCATCCAATATATTGTACCCAAGGTTCCGGAGTGCCCTTACTGGATGATCTTCACTGCACTCATGCCAGGTTTCTGTCAATCCCATTATCCCCAATTCTAATTCTTGAAATACACTATGAACATTGTCTATCTTATTTCTTAAAGAGCACACATTTAATGTAGCTATTCTAAGAGATTGCCATCTGGATGTTGCATGTCTCTCTATTGTTGGTGTTACCAGGTTTTCCAGGTGTACCCCAGTCCCACACTGTTTCACTTCATTCAAGAACCTATTTCCCACAATCACTGTGATGGCCCGACGCACTCTTCTCCCGCCTCTAGAGCCCCGCACTCTGTGTTTACATAATCTAACTATTTTAAATTTATTCAGTTTGTCAATAATGTTCTTATCCAGAGAAAGTCCACTATTTTTCAGCATTAAAAGGTCTTTGTATGAATATTTATACATTTTTCAAATGTAACAGAAAAAATGGTTCATAAATGTCAAAACTGTTATTGTTACAAGTCTCACACAAAGCATACACAGAACTCAAAAAACACATAATTTTCACTATTATATCAAGAATCAATGGAAATCTATCATGTCAATCACTTCCTGGTGTTGAAAAACATTTCAAATAGCCAAAACACTTGAAAAATAACCACTTAAAACTAATTAAAAAATAATTTGAAAATTAGGACAACACAAAAACACTTTGGCTGCTACAAAGCGCCATCTATATACGACATAGCCACTGTGGGGGTTAAAAATTGACAGAGAGAAATGGATGGGCAGACAGAGGGCTGAAGAATACCCGGCTTTCCTTCTACAGAAATCCAATCTTCGCCACTGGTAGTTGGAGATATGGTAAACTTTGCTGGGGACGGAGTTGATTGGTAGAGAATTGTCTAATGGAAAGTATTTAGAGGTTAGAGGCCCTCAGCAGTGAGGAGAGGACACCAGGGTTCAGATGGTTCAGGTGTTCATCATAACTTCGGTTGTGGCCGTTAACGATTTCATTCAATCGAGGGGACTATATATAGAAGGCAGAGTCAGAGTTTAAGATAGTGGGAGCTCAGGTATTGAAGAGCCTAAGGACACAGGTTGTGCATG
This sequence comes from Ceraclea dissimilis, assembly GCA_963576895.1. NCBI lineage: Eukaryota > Metazoa > Arthropoda > Insecta > Trichoptera > Leptoceridae > Ceraclea > Ceraclea dissimilis. Next base: position 17,457,727 of record OY756370.1, read on the forward strand.
TCCTCGATGGTACCGCTGAACTTGGTGGACTTATGTATTATAATAATTGTGTTAAAGATTCTTATAGTTTTTACATATTTTATGGCCTTCATTTTTAGGTATTCTTGGCCTCTCAAGTTTGTATTCCTAACTTTACATTAGACTATCATACGCAGGTAAGTATGTACTAACACAATAAATAATAAAAATATATTTTAAATGCAAATTGTCAATCATTTTCAAGAAAATGTTGGTGGTATTATTGTATGGTAAGTTTTTATTTTGCTTGACGGCTTTCCCAGTCCAACCAGCTACCCTTGTACACCTTTGACCTGCAAAAAGAACATATTCATGAAGAACATCAAGATTTTTAACCTGCTGTACATGGTAGAAGTTCATTTTTAAGGTAAAATTCTTTATTGTCAAACGCCTGATGATGATGATGTGAATCCTCGAACACTAGTCGCGGATAATTAAAGTTATTACATGGATTTTAAACTGCATCAACTTAGACGTCACAATTAATTGAAGGAATGAACGAGGGGACAAACTACTGAGGACGACCAAGGAATGAATTAAAAATTAAACTAAATTATATAAAGAACTGATTATATAAAGAACGTTCAGTTTAGTTTCTGACGTCCAAGCTTGCTTGCGAAATTTATCATTGCCCAATGCCCAACCTTCAAACTTTTTCCTTTGAGGTATGTGATATACTTCTTTTGACCATACGATAAATAAATAAACTAAATTAAAACTAATTAGATTCATTTTTATTATTTTGTTTGTGACGATCCTATGTGGTGATTTTATCTACCATTTTTACTGTTTGTGATGATCCTATATGGTGATAAAGAAAAATGTAAGGTGCCTTTGGGGCGATTGATAATCTAATTATCTAACAAACTGTCGCTGGGAAAGAAAATAAAATATTTCTTACTTAGTAAATCCAAGTTTGGCAGCTTGCTCCATGGCCGTAGTAGCTCTTACTCCCATCTTACAGAGGAACACTAATTCTTTACTCGTGTCGGGGAAGTCCTTACCGTATTTCTTCTTGAAATCATTAGGATTTCCATCTCGCAACGTAGTGATCACATCGCCCACTGAAATATAACAAAATTATTAAACTTACTGGGCAAGCGACTAAGTTGATGGGCCCAAATCATGGCGTTTGTGTCATTAGAAAACTTGAAATAATCGTTAAAAGTGGTAAAGAAAAAAGGAAATGGTGCCGACACTTATGTACGCTAGTGAAACTTGGACATTGCAGTATTCCTACAACAGTGCAGAAGAATTAAGGATGAACACTGTCGGGCTTACGACCGACCTCGGCTGGCTTTACACTATCACTTTACACTCGAGAAACATTCGCCATTTCAGTTCACCCCGGCTGGGATTCGAACCCAGACCTTCGTCTCACATAGTAGGGATCATATCCACTACACCATGAGGAGCGATGGCTTTGGATGTTCATCCTTAATTCTTCTACACTGTTGTAGGAATACTGCATTGTATATACTACGGAATGTAGACAAATCCAACGCTTTACAAGACTAAAATTTGTAAATCAAAAATAATTCAAGTAAATAAAACTTGGACATGCCTGAAAAATGATGTGTGTCTGACACAATGTTGTAAATGTGAGGTCATTTAGGAGTATGCGGGAAAACTTCGGTAGATAGTATAAGGAATGGGGTAATTAGACTGCCTCCCAGATAAACGAACAAACTAAGATGGTTTGGACATAACGAAAGAATGGGTGATGACAGAATGACAAAAAAAGTGTATGTGACTGAAAGAGAGTGTTGCCACCCTACGATAACCTGGATTGATCATGTTGCCAGATCGAGGAATAGAAGTGTACATGTACTTTGAATAATTTACTTTAATTCATTTGTTTAAATAAAATATTCAGGTTCGATACCCGATGTCGAATTACTCCACTTCACAACGCAAGCTTACAGTGAAGTTTACAAAGATGCACTTGGGTTTATTTCGATGAACCCAGTTTAATTTTTATAAAAAACAATCTATACTAACGTGGAATATTTATGCTTGCTGGAATAATTCCAGTCTCCTGTAATTCATTAGGCTCCCTGACGTCAATGAGATAGACCTCTGGCTTGTCTTTGTACGTGACCACATCCTCGTAGGTAACCACCTTATCAGCCATGTTGCTGCAATATGTTCTCACGAAAGTTGATGTTTGGGAAGCGGTTACCGACAATTTTGGTCGATGGTTAGAAACTGAAAAACAAATAACATGACCGATATCTATCTGTCTATTGGTTTTATTGATATGGTTTAATGTTTTGAGGACTGTATCCTAAAATCTTTGATATTAATTTGTGATAAAAATACGATAAAAGTCTCCATAATAGATGAGAGATAAAATGTTGGAAAATGGAAAGTTTCTTAGGCAGTTGCAAATGAACATAAAATCATTGTTTTGAAACAATGTTGACATAAAGTTTCGTAAACTGACAATGTAACAAAAACTGTCTTACGCAGGGCATATATTATTGATTTATTAATCAAAACAATGAATTATTCAATAATATTAAATATTCAATATGTACTAACCATTGACGCGAAAGTTTGTAATCGGCAGTCCGTGGATCGCACGTCCCACTTTGCCAGCGGCCAGCGCAATAACCCGTGAGTACATTATTAACGTTTATAATTTATTCAATTAGATGATTATCAACTTTAATTCACGTAATTGATAATACTTTGTCCCCTCCGTATCGCACTCTCCCTACGAAATTATTTTAATATCAACAACATAACCTCAAACGCTCAAACGAGTATGTCGCAGAAAATGTCAAACATCGATAAATTTAGATTTTCCAATAATGTAAATTGAAGTAAATAATATTTGTGTGTAATATGAAATTACTATCTTTATACAATTTAATGGTTTAAACCTTTAAACACTTCGTTCAGAAACGTAAAAAAATCGCTTATTGGTAAAATAAAGTAAAAATAATTTTATTAAAATGAAAATCGTCTGTAGAAATTTGCTACGCGCGTGCTTTTTGAATTGCCGCCGTAAATTTGTGTTGCCATATTAGAAAATAAAATTTAAATACGACTTGTCGTATACGGCCAGTTTTTTCATAGCATCCATCTATGTGGTTCTGTAAGAAATAAGAATGTTACATTTCAGCTGTTTTTTAACATTTTTATACCTAAGGAACCTGTTTTATACCCGAGAAAATTCACAAGTTTTCCGTTCAAAATAAATGACACCTACGTGCATCTACCTAAGGTATGAAAAATATTTTATTTAAGTATTTATTGAGCATTGATTTTGTGATAAGTTACCTTACCACCATAAAAAAATTATCCGTTCCTATTTTAAAACATAAACTTGTATGAATCATTGTAATTCTATAGAATACAAACAAGTACCAAAAAGCGAACAGACGCCTTTTTTTTACAATGAATCCGCCCAATCAAACTTATAATAATTGTGATTCATACCAAATTATTATCGAATCATCATTATACCAATTAGGTACCTACATAAATATTTATACATGTAAGTGGCGTACGTATGTATTAAGTTCTGATTAAATATACCTACCTATCTACGTCGTACCTACATACAAGCAAAATTGCAAGTAGATGTTTAGGTGTGTATACCTCTATCAGCTATTTTGACTACACATATTTTTATCTTGATGCGATACTGATGTTTATATAAAATAGTACATACCTACTTATTATATACCTACATAATATTTTGATTCTTGCATTTGTCATGAAGCCTATTGCCGGCTCACCGCTCAATACACGAAACCAGTTTAGTTAGTAACAGCTTGTCTCACGAAAAGCCGGCGGCAGGTAAATAAATGCTTAATTAAAATATAAATATTAATGTTTTCGTTTCGTTTACATACGTAATTAGAATTGGGTAACATAATTTTGTTATTATAGTCGTGGTCATTTTCACGTAGAAGCAAAAACAGTCGAAATTGAATTGATAAATTTATTTAGTCACGACTTTTTCATAGTTTTGAATGTCATGGATGTTTTATCAACTTGTTTTTATGACATTTTAGTTTTTGTTGGAATATTACAATGGGAGACCAAAAAGTAACCTACGAAGAAGTGAAAAACTTATCACCCGGAGTGTATCTCATTGATGTAAGAGAACCAAATGAAATAAAAGATACTGGATCGATTCCAGGGAGCATCAACATACCAAGTGAGTTTATAAAATATTTAAAACAAATTCACGCCTTCATTTTTGTCTTTATGTGCTAATAAAATAATAAATACTATGTAACAATAACAATGTTTTTGTGATTTCTCAGTAATATTAACCGTTAAAAAAAACAATGAAATTACCTAGTTATTGCCATGTATTTTTTTCAATTGACGGAATTTCGAACATTTCCAATTTTTTTTTATTCGAATTTTAATCGTCTGAAAAAAGTTTCAGAAGAAATCGATTGGTGGAGATTTAAGGACCTAAACTATCAAATGTTTTCGCCTTATAAAAAATATTGTTTTTTTTTTCAGTGGGAAACGTTCAACAAGAACTAAGTGATTTGAATGAAGGTGATTTTTTGAACAAATATGGAATGAAGAAACCAAACATCGATTCTGAAATTATATTTTCGTGCAGATCTGGAAAGAGGGCTGAAAATACAATGAAGGATATTGCTAAGCTGGGATATTCCAAGTAAGAAAATGTTTTGAAAATATACTTATACTTACATAAATATTACTAAAAAATACTATTTTTCACTAAAGAGTTTTAGTATATTTTTTAATCACTATATATTGAGATCTAAATATTTTTTCAGGCTGAAATACTATCCTGGAAGCTGGACGGAATGGGAAAGCAAACGATAGATTATTGTACAAAATTGATGCCTATTTATTCTACTAATTAATAAAAACATGAAAAAATGATTTGGACACCAACAAGCTACAATAATCAGTACATTTACTAAAATACTCATGAAGTAACATATTATCCGAATTACAAATCTTATCTACATAAAATCTACCAGATATAACTTTTGTTGCATTAGGTATTGTGAAAGGTATCATATAGGTACGGATAATATAAGTATTAGGTACTATTGTATTTTAGAATTTTAAATAATAAAATGTGAGTTTTGAATACTATTTTGCTATCAATACTTACCCATTTACCTAGGTTCCTTACATTTACCCACTCTAGGCAAGCTTAAACTGTTTGGAAGGGAAATGTACATTTTATTGCGGAGAAAACCGGGAACGTTTCTGATTCTGATAGTCTTGTGATTTTCACAAGACAGTAGGCGTCTATATCCGTAGGATATATATTATATACTCTTTGTAGGCGTCTTGTAAGAATTTTTACGCCATGAACCACAATTTTTTGTCTATGGATGAAATACTAATTGCAACACTGGTACTGGTCACGTGGTCACTGACATTTAAATTTGACAGATTCTGGCGAATGATTTTTGAATCCAAACAAACGAGCGGTGCTTGAAAAAAGTTTTCATTTATGAAAATAATCTCGAAAGTGTATGATATTATTGTTAAAACTTTAAAGAACTATGGAATTACAAAGTTCTACTTCAGATATGAAGAGTTTTGTACAAGAATTCAAGTAAGTTGCATCGAAGTTGTATCGAACTCAATGTTTTCGCTTGGACGAATTTATATCAAAATCAAAGAAAATCGTGACATTATTGTACGATTGTTTTCAGAAACATCTTAGAAGAGGACGTCTTATTGTCTAATGTAGGGAAAACTGTGACAGGGCTAAGTTCCTCGCATGGACTTCAATTTGAACTTGGACACAAGAACAAGAAATCAGACAAGAATTTAAAGGAAGGAAATTACGAGTCAGGGTTTGGTGAGTTGTTGAATTTATCAGTAATTCAAATTAAAACTAGTAGTAGGATATTTTCAGGCATTCCATGACAATATTTTACGATAATTGATGCAAAATTCTTCAATATAAAGTAATTAGAGAGATGAATGACGGACTGTAAGGCAGATGCTGTGAAAAAAATTGTGATGTAAGTATGACGAGGTGTGGGGACTTGTCTCCAATATGTCGACCAGATTCTCAATGACGATGAATATATTTTGAGGAAAAGGAATTGTGTGGAAAAGAAAAGACTTTGTGTGACGGATTGCGTTCGAAGAAATGTGCAGAGTCTGGCGTTCGGTTCCCTCTGCCTGTCTCTCAAGGTCCCACATCTCACAAGTCACCTTCTTCTTCTTCAGCCTACTCCTGTCCACTCCTGGACGAAGGCCTCCTCCATCTGTTTCCACACCACTATCCTGGGCTCTCTGGATCCAGTTGGCACCAACATACTTGACCAGGTCGTCTCTCCATCATAGTTTAATGGTCCTCTCACGGTCCTGGTAGTTGTTCTGGGTTTCCAGGTTCCAGTCATGACCCTCTTCGACCACTTATCATCTGGATATCTAGCCATGTGACCTGCCCGCCGCCATTTGAGAGATGCGATACGCTGGGCAATATCTATTACTCCCCACCACCTGTTGTAAATCATTTCGACACAATACTATGAAAGAAAATGCCGTCTTTTTGGTTTCAGACGAGGAGCACAAATTCTATAAGCGTCACTATGGCTTGGACAGTAAGGAGTGGAAGAAGAACCTTTGGGAGATACATCCCGGGAACGTAAACCTGTCAGAGTTGGTGGAGGCAATGAAATCCGTGACTGTCCCGGGACTGGACAGACTTAAATACACCGAGGGAATATGTGGGGCTGTGGAAGGCATAGACTTCAATATGGGAGCTGATGATCACTCCAATGGAGAGCAAGTTATGGAGAATGCCCTCGTCTGGGTTCACTATGCATTGTTCCTCGAGGGAGAGAATATTCCATTTGATAGTTCAGTCAAGAGGAGGAAGGGGAAACCAGAGGTACATTTCGTTTCATCCGTCTTGTCACACTTTTTGTATAGAATTACTATGTAGCCAGTGGCCAAGTTATATGAAACAAGGAGTAATTATTAAGTATATAAAAAAATGAATTTAAGACTACGCATATTGACATTTCAAAAATTTATAAAAAGGGAGACCTTAGATCTCGACAGCTGGTACTAAATATGCTTCTGAAAAAAATATAGTAGATACATTGAACCTTTATCTAGAGAATAACCATAAAAGTTTTTTGATTGAAGTGAAATTGACTCCTAAAAACGAGAAAAATGCTATTTTTATCATGCGATTGTTTATGCAATTTTGAACCTTAATTCTGTGGGAAATTACTGTAACGCCATAGTTGGGTCGGGAGTTATAACTAATTCAGTTTTTAACTATGAGAACAAAATTTCGAAAACGTTGCCCACGAAATATCAAAATTCTCCATACGATTTGACAGTTTGTGGGCACCAGTTTACTTCACTACTAGCATTGAGTTCGCCATCTCGATTATACTTAGAAATACTCGAGTATAGATTATATTTTAGGATCCCTCATTGTGATATTTCAGATTCTGATTGTTTCACCGGATTCGGTGATACCTGGTCTAGCCGTGGCAATACGTTGGTTGAAAGTTGGTCAGAGAGGTAGATTCGTGTTACCTCCTTCAGCTTACGGTCAACTGGGTCTCTTTGGTACTGTGCCACCTGACACCTCTGTTCTTCTGTTACTCCATGTGATGAGGGCGTTGGATGCTGGCGCTCTGCATAGGTATGTAATTATTAAGTTAAAATGGTAGTGCACAATGCTGTCTTGGTGCCGACTCTTATGTACGCTAGTGAAACTTGGACATGACTGAAGAAGTATGAAACAGGGTTGAATGTAGTGGAAATAAGATCATGAATAAGAATATATAAGAAAATGTTGAGATATATTATTTATTATTATTTGCTCATTGGTGAACAGCCTATAGCTGATATGCCCATATCTAGCTTGCACAATCCATTGTGTCTCAAATACTTGTCCAACTTATTTTTAAACACATTAACACTTGGAGCACTGATAATATCACTAGGCAGTCTGTTCCATGCTTCAACAACACGCTTCGGAAGAAAGTCAGATAGGATAAGGAATGAAGTTATTAATAAAGAGATGAGTGACTGTAAGATGGGTGTCATGAGTAGGATGAAAGTGAATACGCATAGATGGTTTGGGCATGTTGAGAGAATCAATGTTGATAGGATGACTAAAAATATGTATATGGGAGTGAGGAAGTGTAGTCATCTGAGACTGATCTAGATCGATCATGTCGACTAGATCATCAAGGATGGACACATTTTGAGCAAAAGAAAATGAAGGTGTGTATGACAAATTGCTTGTGTGTAACAGAAGCTAGGAGTGTAAGTACAGATAGGGCAGTGTGTATGTCTTTGCCTACCTTTTAAGGGACACGGTGTAAGGGGATAGATACAATGTTTTACAAACTAAATCTTTAAAATTTTTAGCTGAGTCTCTGAGCTTGTTACATGTCTCGTAATTTCATTTTTTTTTCTTGTCAACTTGCAGATACCATATGTTAAGCGACGAATCTAAAAAAGACTTCAACAAGATTATTTATTACGTCCAAAGTGCCAACGAACTCGCAAGAGATTTCTTCTTCAGGAAAAAGATATTTGAATCAATCGACCTTTATAAGAAATCCATTGAAATATTGAGCGAGTGTGAGCGGAATAAAGAGAATAACGATTTGATTAACGAACTGCTGTTAAAGACTTACATTAACTTAGCCTTAAGTATTACTAAAGATAGAAAGGGAAATGTATATCATGCTTTGGATTATTTAGACTGTGCGTCCGGCCTTAAACACTACGAAACAAACTGTAAAGCCCACTTTCTCCGAGGACGATGCAACATGCAGTTAGCCAAGTACGAAGAAGCTCAGAAATATCTATTAAAAGCCTTCAAATTGGAGCCGAACAATGAAGAAATCGGCGAAGAACTGGAAAAGTTGGATAAGGTGTTGAAACAATCTAAATCCGTTGAAAAGACTATTGCAAAGAAGTACGCTAATCGTGACACTGAATTGGACGAAAAGGAAGTCAAATTGAGAGAGATGCTCGTATCTAGAGAGGATATTAACAAAATTATGGAATGTATTAAGACTTTGGAGACCACGCACGGAATCGTAACTCCCGGGTCGTGGCCTTTGTTGAAAGAAGAAGTTGATCTCATTAAAGATCTTGTTAATAATAAAGATAATACTTTTTATACTAGGAGATGAAAAGACTTATTCATTGTTAGATTATCCGTGGAGGTGAACAGACTTAAATATGTATGCAGTTTTGTTCAGAAAATCATGGAGAATACAGTGGCGAAGAGATCTGAGTGATTATATTATAACTCTAAATATGATTTGTTAATAATTGTGTAGAAGGATTTACATACATCGATTTACGAATGCACTTTTACTGCTGAGGTGCAATAAATCATTACTAATCCTCTAATTCCATAGAGGGCTCATGACCAAAAGTATTATTTCTCTACTAAATTACGGGGGTTTCCATCTTTACCTGAATTCTATACAACCATCAATATCTATAGGGGAATAAAACAATAAGTGGAGTGTAAACAACAAATACCATGTAACTTGTATCAGCGTGCATTATGCAGGTTGTATACCTAAACAAAATTTGTGAACTAAATAAACTGTATAATATTTTTGTTCACTCTATGTCCCTGCACATCTCTTAGTCCCAGGTACCTAGGGCTTTGAATCTCCCGATGTGCGGTAAATTCCTTTTAGTGAATCTGTATTACCTGTATCAATAGTTTTACTCGACACATTCCGCATGTGGTTTGTGTTTTTTCACCTCCACGGTGATGTTGTGCCTTATGTTGTTATTAATAAAGAAACGAATATGTAACATCGGCATTTTTTATTTTAGATTTATTCTGGAAGTTTAAGGGGGCCCATGCCTACACTTATCGATGCGTTTACAAGATTTGCCGTAAGACTGATGGAAAGTCCATCCTTTGCTGTATATCTGTTAAGATAACTACTTGTTATTATGTTTCCATCCTTGGACAAGGACACTAAAGGAATGTAAGTTAGGGGTGGGGTTTGTCGGGGGGCTCCCTTCTGCCTAACCCTGAGCTCACTTCTTAAAAATATTTTGCCAAGAAGTGCGGGCAAAGAGGACGCTATATGCGCCTGTGCTACCCGGGGATGCGGAGGGCCTTAAGCCGTTGGGAGTCCTTCAACTACTTGTTAGGTATATTCAACTTCAACGTGTAGAAAATTCCGATGTTCTCACAAAAAAATAATAACACCGTTTTTCATTCCAATTAGATTCAGTCTTTATTTCAATTAGAATAATTGTATATTATACAGCACAGTTGCTACAGTAATTAATGTCAAGTACAGATTGAATGATAGAGATTTGCAACCACTGGCACGTTTCATAATCCATTTCCGGTGGTAAGAAATTAGCGTGTAGAGGCTTGGAGCGCCCGTAAATCCTCCGCATCCTTTGCCGTAGGATAGGATTCCAGATAGCTGTCCGTCACATATCAAAGGACCACCATTATCACCCTGTAAAATAAATATATTCCATAATTGAATTGCTTACACAGGGCTGCGTTTTTTGTCGTTAATCGTCAGCAGATGAGTCAATGGACGATTATCGTTCGGGGACGATTTCGGTTGATTGTTCCAACTGGAATTGTCAAACAGAGATAGAGATATGAGAATACTAATAAGAGAGTGTTGATAGATATACATTGAGAAAGCGATATCATAGCACTCTTCTTTGTAGAAAGGGATAGACATATTGTGTGTTAACAAGAGTGAGTGAACAGCGTGTGCGGACTACTTTATTATCTATGGCGAGCGAATGTCACCCAACCAAACAATTGGGTGTTATTCGCAACAACTGAGCGTGTCAACTATGCACATGGAACAGGTTGACTCGCACCGATGATAGAACGGAAACCATAAACAATTGAGCGAATCGCTTCGTGAAATTTAACGGACTCAGAACGGACCCTTGGGTCTCCTTCAGCTTTGCACACGGGACGTCAGTTGGACATTTTGCTTGGAAGATTTTTTGAGGGACAGTTTGAATTCGATGTTTCATGGGTCACCACCAGAAACAGAGTCAAGGGGGTTCACATACATATGTAAAACACAGTAAGGTAGGAGATACTGTGTTGTACACTAGGATCAGAGCATTCCTACTAAACAACACAGTATGGGAACACAGTATGAACACAGTCCTTCTCCAAACCATGATGCTAGTCTTACCCTCACTATTACCTGCTGTCTTTAAATAGTTTTATGTTATACCTAAATTGGACATAGCGAGTTCTACCACACATTATGTTGACTTTACACACCTTGCACGCTCCTACATCACCATCTTCCGTACCGGCGCAAACAACTCCCGGAGGAAGTGGATGACCAGTACGCACTTCATACATCATGGAGCACTGACGTTTGTTGAATATAGGAACTGTGCCTTCCATTAATTCTTCAGAAATCTGACCACCCTGGAAAAATATGTTTGCTTTCGGTAAAAAAAAAATTAAGGCTTATCAACAAGCAGTCATATCTCAACAGATACACAGCAGAGGATGGACCTTCCTTCAGACTTACGACTGATCGTCGGCTTTACAAGTTTCACGGCGCCTCAAATACCAACCTTCATAGCATAACGGTAGAATACCGGCTCGTTAGGTTGGAGGTTTGGGTTCGATTCCCGGCTGCGGCAGATGGATGGACTGGAATTGGTGAATGTTACTTAAAAGTGTAAAGTTATCACATTAAGCCAGCCGACGATCAGTCACAAGCCTGATGGAAGGTCCATCTTCTGCTGTGTATCTGTTGCGGCAGAAACCCACATTTCGCCACTGTTTTAGAACCAGTCTGCCACTGGTTATGAATGAACTTTAGTCCCCTCGGGGAGGGGTTTGTAGGGGAGAGCCCTTCAGGCGATCCTTGAGCCTTCGATCCTCAGTATGTATTACTTTGTACAAATATTGGATGAAATAGGAACTGGTGCTCCTATACCATCCAAGGGTCAGCGGGAGGGAGCAACCCTTAACGGGTTTAGTCCCCTCAAACAAGTCGAAAGAAATATTTTTTCCTTTTTAAGAAACGATCTACTCAAAGGAATTACTTTCCTACACACTTCACCATAAGCTTTAAGCTTGTGTTGTGAATAGAAGAATAGATTGTAATTGTTAGGTTAGGTTATTAAGTAGTAAATTATATAATAATACATGGTGGTCCAATGTTGAAAAAGAGCTAGCGGCGCAGAGAATCCCAGCAGTAACAACCCAGGACAGGAGATCCTGGCGCCTACGTACGAGGAGGCCCGACCCTGGATGAACCGGGACAGAAGGACGGCACAAAGAAGAAGAAGAAATAATATAATCTTACATAACGACTTTTCCCCCATCCAGTAATGGTGCAATCCAGATCGTCCCCAAGGGCTTTTCTTCTCAGAGGAATTATATTAACATACTTATTCAACTTAAACGGCGTTTTTAACTGAAAAATAAAGTATCTATTATAATATGTAGGACGTAGGTATATTAAACTTCAGGGATGTTCTATGTGTGCTTTTTAGGCAACATAAACAGCAGTGTTGCAGCGATATCACCCTGAAGGCAATAAAGTTTACCCAGGGCAGATCAATGAATCTCTTGCCCCATCTATAGAGGACGGCGACCACTTGAACGTAGAGATAAGCCATGAGATGCCAAGGGTGTGAAGTTGGAAGAAGTTAAAGTAGTCAGGTGAAGCAAGATTATTCAGAACATTGAAAAGGACATAGAACCAGTGCCGGATTTGAGGATTGAGTAGGCCGGGAACTATGGGCGGCAGAGACTTCAGAGGGCGGCCGCCCACATTTCCATTTTTTGGTTTTCACGGAATTCTTTTCGAATTCCCCCCCGCTCTACGATTTTTTCTTGCCCAAGATTTTCGTCGACGATGGGGAGGGGGCGGTGTCTGGGCCTACTCCTATAAAAACTGTAAATCCGGCCATGCATAGAACCCATAGGTATACTTACCATTACCACTCCAATATCATTCCTGCTGATCGTATGATACTTTCTGTATTGAGGATGTGGTTTGACTCCCACTGTATCAGAATATAGCAACATTCCAGATATGTATGTCGCTCCAGCGAACACTCTTATGACTGATGATTCTAGCATTGTGCTGGAATAAAAAAACTAAATGTCATGATGAAGTAGAAAACCAGTCATTGCAAAATAGATTTGTATTCTTCTTACTCTGTGTCTGAGAACAGGCATCTTGCTGCAGTGAGGACACGGGAACTAGTGATGAGAGTACCACCACATTTGAACTCGTAAGACTCATCTTCCAGTCGGTGCTTGATGCAAACCTGCGAAACAATAATACTGGAACTTGGAATCGTCACGTTTATATCCCACATAATTATTTTAGAGTGTACGGTACATGTCATACTATACCCTCACGCCATCTCCCTTGCGGGGTAGGCAGAGAGAACGGATCGCCAGACTTTCCTATCCTTACACACACTTTGGGCTTCTGTCACATTCATGCAATTCATCATACACATTCTACTATTACTTTTACTCAAAACACGTCTGTCTTTGAGGATCTGGTCAACATGGTCCAGCCATGTGGTTCTTGGACGGCCGCGTTTGCTTACACCACATCTTTCACCCAGGTAAAGTTTCCTTGTTATACTTTCATCGTTCATTCTCTCCACATGTTCCAACCATTTCAACTTGTTCACTTTCATTTTAGTCACAACATCCGTTTTACATTCACTCAATTCTCTAATAACTTCGTTTCTTATCCTTGATTCGTCCTTCCTCAGCCATGTCCATGTCTCACTAGCATACATCAGTGTTGGTACCAGGATGGCGTTGTGCACCAGCAACTTCGCCTTTGTCGATACGTTGCGACTTTTCATTATTGGCCCAATTGCCCCATTCACCCTGGTACCTGCTAACTTTCTTCTTTCAATGTCACTTTTACACCGACCATCTTTTGTAAACAAGCTTCCCAGATACACATACTCATCAACTTGCTCCAAGCATTCATTTCCAACTTTAATCTCACAATTCGTTCTTATCTCATCTCTTTCAAATAACATTACTTTCGTCTACCTAACATGCATAATCCTTTATATGCTATTTAGTATATACAGCATACCTGATAAGGAGCCCGTTGTATTTTAATAGGTTTCCCACCGAGAATCCTCGGACTTATCGCCATGTATCCTTTGTTTGAGATTTCCGTTAGATGTCCTAAAATTATTTTGACGGTGAGTTTGTATTTTATTTCATTTTTTTATATGTCACACCCACAGAGACATCAACAATACATGAATACATTATCGTACAAAAAAGAAGAACATCTCATGTCGACTCTCCAATTAAAGGCGCCCGCAGCGTACACCAACAATAAGGCTGTCAAAAAATAATAATAACTACTGTCTTGTCAGGTTGGAGGTCTGGGTTCGATTCCCGGACGCGGCAGATGGATGGACTGGAATTGGTAAATGTTAATTAAGTGAAATGTGATGATATTAAACCAGCCGACGAGCAGTCATAAGCCTGACGGAAAGTCCATCCTTTGCTGTATATATGTTGAAAAAAAATATTATCGGGTTGACTGTAAGATATTGCGTTTGCAATAAGGCCGCCTTCGATTGTCTTATTTTTGTAATTAATATGCATTTTTGTTTTGGCCAATAAAGATTTATTTATTGTTTTATTATCTTATAATATGTAATTTGTGTCATAATTATTTATTTCAAAAAGCGTTAATTATACATGTAGTCAGTCTAACTAGATAGAGTTACACATACATTACATAAATCACTCGTTAACGGGTGGATTGCCTTTAATTAAAAAAAAAAGAGTTACACATAAAACAAATAAAAATACCTATACCAATAATGTTCTCACAAATGTTATGTAGGTCTGGCTGTGTGAAACATAATATCTACATTTAGATTTCTACTCAAAATATAAAATGTTACCTTACCATTTAAATTTATTACAATAATTATAAGCAGGATATATAACACCTTCATAGTTCATTTAAAATTTTCATATCTTTCTGTAAGATTTTGTGTCGTTCTCGTTATGTCAAAATTAATGAAATGTTTTTGATAAATTGGAATAGGGTGAGAATTTAGAAAACGTATTCAAATAAATTTATTATACAGGTATTTTTTACCTACCCTAGATAGTGTTTTCAGTGCTATATACGTACCTGAATGGGCATGCGAAAAATTGCATCGGAATAAGGAAAATTAAGTACTCAGCTAATCCTAACTACGTTTTCCACTTCTTCTTCTTCTTCTTTCTCAGCCGTTTTAATTGTTAATTGTTTATTGTTCTGAATCGTCCCTAGGCCATTTGCAGGCACTTGGACTCGTCAAAGTTACATGTCAACAATAATATGTATAAAGAGAAATAGAACAATAAATTTACAGATAAATTCAATGCCAAATAGAGTGTAAAAGGCTCTATTGGCACTTCGTCAAGGTCGTAAAACTAGGCACATATTCTACAACAGGCACATAGAATCCAGAGTGGCAAGAGAGTGTAAAGAGCTCTGCTTGTCCTTCATCATGTTTAACATTGATTTCATGCTAACCTGCTAATTCCTGCTGGACATAGGCCTCTCCTTTGACTTTCCACAGATCCCTATCCTGGGCATGCTGCATCCACTTACTTCCTGCGATTCGCCTCACATCGTCAGACCATCTTAACTGAGGTCTTCCTACGCTCCTTTTGCTTGTTCTAGGTGTTCAATTTGTTAGACTAAAAAAACCTTATTCAACAAATAATCTCAATGTTTTCGACCGTCGGTACATGGTGAAAGTCCATTTTAAAGGGAAAATGAAAAAAACTAAATATTTAGATTAAAATCCACAAAATTTGACTTTTTAGTTCGCGACTAGTATTCGAGGATTTGCACCCTCATCGTCAGGCGATTTTGAATAATTTTTATCTGAAGATGAGGGTGCAAATCCTCGAATACTAGTCGCGAGCTAAATAGTCAAATTTTGTGGATTTTAATCTAAATATTTAGTTTTTTCATTTTTCCTTTATTCAACAAAACTGTTTTAGTATTGAAAACAGGTGCATAGGATCTTATTATAACTAAATTGATTTCAAATTATTACAGAAAAGTTCTGAAGTAACAATTCAAAGAATGAATAATTAGTGACCAGGTAAATAAACAAATGTAATTTGACAGACAACATATGGAAGATGACAAGATGTAACATAAATTATTATGTGAAATTTAAAACCAATACTGAATGATGAACAATGAAGAATTTTTACATCTTTTTGATAATATTGGCCAAATTGGAGGGTAAGAAAAATACATAATTTACAGTTTATCAGTATAAGTATACATACATAATTATGTACATACATACTTATAAAAGTAATACAATGTATGGCATATGAACTGGCATATTATGCTTAGCTGGCCAAGATCGCAGCACTGCGATATGCTCGCCCTAGTGAAAAATGTCATGGTTTATATTTGTATAATCATGGGCGTCGCCAGTCTCGGAGCTAGGGAGGTCGTGATGTGATTTGTTTATTTGAAAACAATATGTATGAAAAATGCATTTTTTTTAAATAATAAAAATAGCGCCGCCGATATTATGAGACAATGTGTGGTAGTATTGTGATTTTTTGTGAGGTTTTATCACTTAGTATGAAAAAATATATACCTATTCCAATCGCAGGGGGCAGAGGGGGGCAGCTGCCCCCCTGATGATGTCCATGTTTGTAATGTTATTTTAACTTTATTTTGTTCACCAAAAGTGTAAATAAATAAATTGTATGTATTGTATGAAAAATGTTAAGCAATCTAGTCATAAAATACTTATTTAAAGAATATTACAATATGTGTCAATCAATATTAATCTGAAGTGATTTTTTATGTAATTAATTTTATTTTTGTTACTATTATAGGATCCATTTCATCTGAACAAAATCTACGTTTTGAAACTAAAATAGAGGCTCCTTATCAGGTAATTGGAAAAAACTGATTATTTCTTCAGACGGCAATCTCCTTCTTCAGTTTCAATTTTTTTTTGATTAGTTTTTTCAAAGTTTTTTTGATTAGTTTAGATTTTCCCCACTAACGGATTTTCTTTTTTCAGGTTGCAATCATGTTAATAAACACTGAAGGAGATTACAAATTCAGATGTGGAGGCGCACTAATTAGTATGCAAAATTCTCTCACCGCTGCGCATTGCGTCGTTTCAAATGACAAGTAGGCAAAACAATTAAATATCTGTATTATATTAGGTACCATTTTTTTTTACAAAAAAAAAAAAAAAACTGTACAAAAGACATTCTCTAAAAATATCATCTGTGATAGAGGAAAATGTTTTTGGATTTAATTTTTTATTAATTTCATCATCAATTCAAACCAATGTTGCTTACATATGTTTCAGGTCGACTGTAAGATATTGCTTTTGCAATAAGCCCGCCTTTTTGCACACTACCGTTGTATTTTTTAAAAATATAAATGAATCTGGGTTTATCGAAATAAATCCAAATACACCTTTGTACACTTCACAGTAAGCTTAGAAAAGCTTGTGTCGTGAAGTGGAGTAGGTCAGCATCGGGGATCGAACCCACCCCCGCTGGATCAACAGTCAAGCACGTTACAAACCACGCCACCGACCACCTCCATTTTCTAACTCTGCTAATAAAGATTTATCTATTTACGTTTCAGTGTATTGGTTCCACCAACCCTTATAAGAACTTATAGCGAAGGGGACGGCTTCTATTCAGATGAGAATATAACATATTCTGAAACGAAGTGGATAAAAGTTCACCCGCAGTACAGAAACTTTCGTTCCATGTTGTGGAACGATATTGGAATAATTAAAGTAATTACGCAACCCTCTTCTCCATTCTTCCCGGGTGTACCAGTCTTGAAGATGGCCCCAACAAGTAGGCCGAAAGCTCGACAACATCGACAATCTACACACGGTACACCTGAGAAGAATGGAGAAGAGATTAACAAGGATTGTGGAAATTAACAAAGCTATTTAATTACCCAACGTTCCATTATATCTGCTGATAATTTAATTTAATTTAATTTAATTTGATTTGATTGAATTTGATTTAATTTAATTTAATTTAATTTGATTTAATTTCATTTAATTGGATTTAATTGGATTAAATTTGATTTAATTTGATTTAATTCGATATAATTTGATATAATTTGATTTAATTTGATTTAATTTGATTTAATTTCTTTTAAATGAGTCTTAAAAACTAAAATTAGTAATTAAATGTATCTACCAATAAATTTTTGTTAACAGATCCATTATCTAATAATCTTACAAACCATGCAATTCTATCTCTTTGCTAATAAAGAGAATTCTGTCAATGAGACGTATGGAAAGAGTACTATAAATAGTAGAAAATAACTATAAATGTGAAGTAGGACGAAACTAACTGGGAAATAATAACAATTACAATGTTTTGCAGCTAAAAACTCCATTCTTGGAAACAGAGTTTGTGAAGCCCGTTTCCTTGAGATTCTCGCCAATTCAGGTTGGAACATTTTGCAAGATTACGGGATGGGGTACTAGTGTGTCGGTAAGATGAAATTGAGGAAAAATGGAAAACTAAATATGGAAACTAAAATCCACAAAAATGACTTTAGATTTCGCGACTAGTATTTGGGGATTTGGACCCTCATCATCAGGCGGTTGTCATGGTAAATAAAGATTGTGAATATGTACTTTATTCACAATCGCCTGATGATGAGGGTGCAAATCCACGAATACTAGTCACTAGAGTCTTTTTGTGGATTTTAATGTTAATATGTATTTAATTTTTCATTTTTCCTTAAAAATGGACTTCCACCATGTATCGACGGTCAAAAACATCGAGGCTATCAGATGAAACTGATCCTAATAACCGCAGAAACAACATACAAAGAAAGAAATTTCTAATGACACCATGCTCATAATAGATGCATGTACTCTTCTGCTCTTTTATCCTTTTTGTTATTCTCTCCTAAATCACCTTGCCAATATTCACTTTCAGTTTCGGTGATTATTTTTTTAGTCCCCTTTTTTAGACGTTTTGAGTCCTGAGTTATTTTGTATTCTCTTATTTAGGGAGCTAAACCTTCCAGAACCTTGAAGGAGGCTATGATTCCCATATACGACAAACACAATTGTTCAGTATCGTATCAAAATATTACCGGATTTCCTCTCCATCCTGGAACCATCTGCGCCGGACACGAGAAAGGTGGATTAATGGATTGTAAGGTATGTTAACTTCTATTTCTTCTCATTCACATAACTTAGCGTTTGTGAACTCTCTTGGGAAGGAAGCAGGGTGTTCCGACGCTTACGAGTCGGCTTTGGCTGGCTTAACTTAATTACTGATCACTTTATTCCCAGGGCAATCACGTTTTTACTTTTTAATTACACGATTGACAGCAGGATGTGGTGGGATGGGTGAACGTTGCCCTGGGCATAAGACTCGTAAGCGTCGGAACACCCATCCTGCTTCCTCTCCAAGGGAGTTCACAAAAGCTACGCTATGAATGAAGATGCCTCTCGTCTCTGTTGAGAAAAAACTGTTACATATTAATTGTAAATTTGATCATGTGATTGTGCATGCGATTTTGAACTTTAACGATACGCGAGAAATGTTCCCATTGAGTAACGTTTAGCATATATTTCCAGGGTGATTCAGGAGGCCCTCTGGTGTGCAATGGACTCCTAACTGGAATCTCATCATTCAGTAAAGGATGTGGGGAAGTAGGGTACCCTGGAATCTATACAGAAATCTCTCAGTATGTGGACTGGATCACGGCACCGCAAAGATGTGATGGAAACAAACTGACACCAGATCCATATGCTATCCTAATAACTCTTATACCATTAGGCTTTTCAATAGAGTTAATACATATTGTGATACAACTTATCCCCTGAGATGATGTTGACTTTTGGCACCTTTTTTAATAAAATCATACTCTGTTCAATACAATAAAAGACAATCTTATAACTTATAACAAATTTATTTATTTGTTAATTTCCTCCACGGCCTTTAACAACAATAATAAAAAAAAAATATTGAAAAACAATATTTCATGACCGTTTATCGGGGACTTCTAAACGATAACAAACACGTCAATCCGAGGTGCTTGGATTTCTTCATTACAATGACGCCTCCCACGCAGAGAATAGACAGAATTAAAAATTGTAAAAATACACAAGTTCTACTCGTGAAGCACTTTCGTGAGATACCAAACACGGTATGAGGTGACCGGATCCTCTAGATCACTTGGTGTCTCCTGATGGCTTGAGCTGGGAAAAATCTGACTTATGATCTGAATTTATTTTTCAACGCCCTTTCATACGATATCCCACACACCCCTTGGATCTTCTCACAAGGTTCCGCATTTCCAGAAGTTTCCACTACACAGTATTCGTTTCCAGATAGCAAGGCATTCGTGCACCAAGTTTGGTCGAAATTGCTCCAGGCGTTCCAGAGTTATGGTGGAACAAACATACCCACGTATATACATAAATACATCCATTTTTATTATATTATGTATAAGAAAAATAGAGGGTCGTAGAGGGGTTGGAAGAGGGCAGATTTCTTGGCTCCGCAATATACGAGACTGGATTGGAATAAGGAGTGCTGAAGAGCTGTTTCGAGCTGCCCAGGACAGGAGCACTTTCTCACGATTGATAGTCAACGTTGGGACGACCTAACACGATACCAGAAGAAGAAGAATATATGATATAAGATAATAAAATACGGTCCTCTTAACTTGTCTATTCAAACAAGTAGGACCGAAAAAAGTTTAAAATATTTCGATATAACGAATTATTCTCCAAATTGTCGACTTGTTTATTTTTTCTTAGTAGCGACGGATTTGACTGATCAATAAAAATTCCCGTTGAAAAAATGATGCATTAAATCACAATGAAGAATTTGAATTTCATTTTTGTAATATTCTCAATCATACAAGGTGAGAATTGTATCTAATATTATACATTTTTGTAATATTCTCAATCATACAAGGTGAGAATTGTATCTATTATTATACATTTTTGTAATATTCTCAATCATACAAGGTGAGAATTGTATCTAATATTATACATTTTTGTAATATTCTCAATCATACAAGGTGAGAATTGTATCTAATATTATACATTTTTGTAATATTCTCAATCATACAAGGTGAGAATTGTATCTAATATTATACATTTTTGTAATATTCTCAATCATACAAGGTGAGAATTGTATCTAATATTATACATTTTTGTAATATTCTCAATCATACAAGGTGAGAATTGTATCTAATATTATACATTTTTGTAATATTCTCAATCATACAAGGTGAGAATTGTATCTAATATTATACATTTTTGTAATATTCTCAATCATACAAGGTGAGAATTGTATCTATTATTATACATTTTTGTAATATTCTCAATCATACAAGGTAAGAATTGTATCTAATATTATACATTTTTGTAATATTCTCAATCATACAAGGTGAGAATTGTATCTAATATTATACATTTTTGTAATATTCTCAATCATACAAGGTGAGAATTGTATCTAATATTATACATTTTTGTAATATTCTCAATCATACAAGGTGAGAATTGTATCTAATATTATACATTTTTGTAATATTCTCAATCATACAAGGTGAGAATTGTATCTATTATTATACATTTTTGTAATATTCTCAATCATACAAGGTGAGAATTGTATCTAATATTATACATTTTTGTAATATTCTCAATCATACAAGGTGAGAATTGTATCTAATATTATACATTTTTGTAATATTCTCAATCATACAAGGTGAGAATTGTATCTAATATTATACATTTTTGTAATATTCTCAATCATACAAGGTGAGAATTGTATCTAATATTATACATTTTTGTAATATTCTCAATCATACAAGGTGAGAATTGTATCTAATATTATACATTTTTGTAATATTCTCAATCATACAAGGTGAGAATTGTATCTATTATTATACATTTTTGTAATATTCTCAATCATACAAGGTGAGAATTGTATCTAATATTATACATTTTTGTAATATTCTCAATCATACAAGGTGAGAATTGTATCTAATATTATACATTTTTGTAATATTCTCAATCATACAAGGTGAGAATTGTATCTAATATTATACATTTTTGTAATATTCTCAATCATACAAGGTGAGAATTGTATCTAATATTATACATTTTTGTAATATTCTCAATCATACAAGGTGAGAATTGTATCTATTATTATACATTTTTGTAATATTCTCAATCATACAAGGTGAGAATTGTATCTAATATTATACATTTTTGTAATATTCTCAATCATACAAGGTGAGAATTGTATCTAATATTATACATTTTTGTAATATTCTCAATCATACAAGGTGAGAATTGTATCTAATATTATACATTTTTGTAATATTCTCAATCATACAAGGTGAGAATTGTATCTAATATTATACATTTTTGTAATATTCTCAATCATACAAGGTGAGAATTGTATCTAATATTATACATTTTTGTAATATTCTCAATCATACAAGGTGAGAATTGTATCTATTATTATACATTTTTGTAATATTCTCAATCATACAAGGTAAGAATTGTATCTAATATTATACATTTTTGTAATATTCTCAATCATACAAGGTGAGAATTGTATCTAATATTATACATTTTTGTAATATTCTCAATCATACAAGGTGAGAATTGTATCTAATATTATACATTTTTGTAATATTCTCAATCATACAAGGTGAGAATTGTATCTAATATTATACATTTTTGTAATATTCTCAATCATACAAGGTGAGAATTGTATCTAATATTATACATTTTTGTAATATTCTCAATCATACAAGGTGAGAATTGTATCTAATATTATACATTTTTGTAATATTCTCAATCATACAAGGTGAGAATTGTATCTAATATTATACATTTTTGTAATATTCTCAATCATACAAGGTGAGAATTGTATCTAATATTATACATTTTTGTAATATTCTCAATCATACAAGGTGAGAATTGTATCTAATATTATACATTTTTGTAATATTCTCAATCATACAAGGTGAGAATTGTATCTATTATTATACATTTTTGTAATATTCTCAATCATACAAGGTGAGAATTGTATCTAATATTATACATTTTTGTAATATTCTTAATCATACAAGGTGAGAATTGTATCTAATATTATACATTTTTGTAATATTCTCAACTTAGATTAATGATTCTCAATCATACAAGGTGAGAATTGTATCTAATATTATACATTTTTGTAATATTCTCAACTTAGATTAATGATTCTCAATCATACAAGGTGAGAATTGTATCTAATATTATACATTTTTGTAATATTCTCAACTTAGATTAATGATTCTCAATCATACAAGGTGAGAATTGTATCTAATATTATACATTTTTGTAATATTCTCAACCTAGATTAATGATTCTCAATCATACAAGGTGAGAATTGTATCTAATATTATACATTTTTGTAATATTCTCAACCTAGATTAATGATTCTCAATCATACAAGGTGAGAATTGTATCTAATATTATACATTTTTGTAATATTCTCAACCTAGATTAATGATTCTCAATCATACAAGGTGAGAATTGTATCTAATATTATACATTTTTGTAATATTCTCAACTTAGATTAATGATTCTCAATCATACAAGGTGAGAATTGTATCTAATATTATACATTTTTGTAATATTCTCAACTTAGATTAATGATTCTCAATCATACAAGGTGAGAATTGTATCTAATATTATACATTTTTGTAATATTCTCAACCTAGATTAATGATTCTCAATCATACAAGGTGAGAATTGTATCTAATATTATACATTTTTGTAATATTCTCAATCATACAAGGTGAGAATTGTATCTAATATTATACATTTTTGTAATATTCTCAATCATACAAGGTGAGAATTGTATCTATTATTATACATTTTTGTAATATTCTCAATCATACAAGGTAAGAATTGTATCTAATATTATACATTTTTGTAATATTCTCAATCATACAAGGTGAGAATTGTATCTAATATTATACATTTTTGTAATATTCTCAATCATACAAGGTGAGAATTGTATCTAATATTATACATTTTTGTAATATTCTCAATCATACAAGGTGAGAATTGTATCTAATATTATACATTTTTGTAATATTCTCAATCATACAAGGTGAGAATTGTATCTATTATTATACATTTTTGTAATATTCTCAATCATACAAGGTGAGAATTGTATCTAATATTATACATTTTTGTAATATTCTCAATCATACAAGGTGAGAATTGTATCTAATATTATACATTTTTGTAATATTCTCAATCATACAAGGTGAGAATTGTATCTAATATTATACATTTTTGTAATATTCTCAATCATACAAGGTGAGAATTGTATCTAATATTATACATTTTTGTAATATTCTCAATCATACAAGGTGAGAATTGTATCTAATATTATACATTTTTGTAATATTCTCAATCATACAAGGTGAGAATTGTATCTATTATTATACATTTTTGTAATATTCTCAATCATACAAGGTGAGAATTGTATCTAATATTATACATTTTTGTAATATTCTCAATCATACAAGGTGAGAATTGTATCTAATATTATACATTTTTGTAATATTCTCAATCATACAAGGTGAGAATTGTATCTAATATTATACATTTTTGTAATATTCTCAATCATACAAGGTGAGAATTGTATCTAATATTATACATTTTTGTAATATTCTCAATCATACAAGGTGAGAATTGTATCTAATATTATACATTTTTGTAATATTCTCAATCATACAAGGTGAGAATTGTATCTATTATTATACATTTTTGTAATATTCTCAATCATACAAGGTAAGAATTGTATCTAATATTATACATTTTTGTAATATTCTCAATCATACAAGGTGAGAATTGTATCTAATATTATACATTTTTGTAATATTCTCAATCATACAAGGTGAGAATTGTATCTAATATTATACATTTTTGTAATATTCTCAATCATACAAGGTGAGAATTGTATCTAATATTATACATTTTTGTAATATTCTCAATCATACAAGGTGAGAATTGTATCTAATATTATACATTTTTGTAATATTCTCAATCATACAAGGTGAGAATTGTATCTAATATTATACATTTTTGTAATATTCTCAATCATACAAGGTGAGAATTGTATCTAATATTATACATTTTTGTAATATTCTCAATCATACAAGGTGAGAATTGTATCTAATATTATACATTTTTGTAATATTCTCAATCATACAAGGTGAGAATTGTATCTAATATTATACATTTTTGTAATATTCTCAATCATACAAGGTGAGAATTGTATCTATTATTATACATTTTTGTAATATTCTCAATCATACAAGGTGAGAATTGTATCTAATATTATACATTTTTGTAATATTCTTAATCATACAAGGTGAGAATTGTATCTAATATTATACATTTTTGTAATATTCTCAACTTAGATTAATGATTCTCAATCATACAAGGTGAGAATTGTATCTAATATTATACATTTTTGTAATATTCTCAACTTAGATTAATGATTCTCAATCATACAAGGTGAGAATTGTATCTAATATTATACATTTTTGTAATATTCTCAACTTAGATTAATGATTCTCAATCATACAAGGTGAGAATTGTATCTAATATTATACATTTTTGTAATATTCTCAACCTAGATTAATGATTCTCAATCATACAAGGTGAGAATTGTATCTAATATTATACATTTTTGTAATATTCTCAACCTAGATTAATGATTCTCAATCATACAAGGTGAGAATTGTATCTAATATTATACATTTTTGTAATATTCTCAACCTAGATTAATGATTCTCAATCATACAAGGTGAGAATTGTATCTAATATTATACATTTTTGTAATATTCTCAACTTAGATTAATGATTCTCAATCATACAAGGTGAGAATTGTATCTAATATTATACATTTTTGTAATATTCTCAACTTAGATTAATGATTCTCAATCATACAAGGTGAGAATTGTATCTAATATTATACATTTTTGTAATATTCTCAACCTAGATTAATGATTCTCAATCATACAAGGTGAGAATTGTATCTAATATTATACATTTTTGTAATATTCTCAACTTAGATTAATGATTCTCAATCATACAAGGTGAGAATTGTATCTAATATTATACATTTTTGTAATATTCTCAACTTAGATTAATGATTCTCAATCATACAAGGTGAGAATTGTATCTAATATTATACATTTTTGTAATATTCTCAACTTAGATTAATGATTCTCAATCATACAAGGTGAGAATTGTATCTAATATTATACATTTTTGTAATATTCTCAACCTAGATTAATGATTCTCAATCATACAAGGTGAGAATTGTATCTAATATTATACATTTTTGTAATATTCTCAATCATACAAGGTGAGAATAAATTGAATCTAACACTTTAAACTTTATATTTCTTTTGCTGGGTGTGTCACAGTATGGTGATACGAGAGTGCCATTATGGAGTTCACTATCAACTTTAATTAAAATTTAGATAGCGTGGAAGTACGTATGTCGTGTGCCATTGATTTTTCGAAAAGATACTGAATGTATATGCGTGAGCGTCGCCAGCCTCGGAGCTAGGGGGGAACAACAAAAATTTTAAAAGCAGATATAGCATAATAAATGCATAAATAGCGCCACAGGCGAAACATTTTTGTGAGATATAGTGAAGGAAGTCGTGATGTGGTTTGTTTATTTGAAAATGTGTATATATACTTTGCACAGTAATCGGTACGTATGCAAAATAGTTGCTGCAGGTTTTCAAGATGATCCATATGTAGATTTTTCGGGTTAATCGTGTGGTGATCAACGTCGGAAACATTGGAGCACCTGTACTGAAACTTTCTATAGGTTTCTCACCCGAAACACGCAGATAAAATACACACGAAAAACGCCCTTATGTATATCGCCATAAGGGTCATTTTACATAAACATTTTATCTGCGTGTTTTGGGTGAGAAAGCTTACAAAGTAGGCAGCCATTCTTCTACTAATCTATTAAAATTCTTAATAATGTATTTTATTATAGGATATACAAGTATATTGCAACCGCTTTTTAAAGAAAAAGTCGTTGGTGGCGTTCCCATATCAATAACTGATGCACCGTATCAGGTAAGAAATACTTTTTTAATGAAAGATAGTTAGGTACTAATAATATTATTACCATTGTATGTGGTTTGGATTTTTACAAATAACTTTTGTCATAACATCCTACACCTTTTCTGTCCCTGGCCATTTCATACACTTAAATAGTTATCATTTTCATGACGAAATGCTAACTGATCCCTTTGCACTTTGTTTGCATTGGTTCTACTTCTCTGGTTCATTGTCACTGTTTTGCTGTTCTTGCGTCTTTTTATTGTATTCTCCCTTGCAATATCATATCTCTCCGCACTCTTGTACCTGCCACTCTTTCCCGATTAAATATTGTATGGTTTCTTGTCAATGTTCTTTTTATTAAATGTTTAGGACGAGATGCTGGCATGAGACTATTGGTTCATCTCAACATCGATTTTGTCCTTTTATCATTCATCCCCTCTACATGTCCCAACCATCTCAACTTGTTCACTTTCATTCTAGTCACAACATCCATTTACATTCACTCAACTCTTGATCAAGATCATTTCATTTCTTATTCATTTAATAACTTTGGTTAATTTTAGATAATGTTAATGCATAAACAATTTGAGAAAGGATATATCTTCACATGTGGTGGAGCTCTTATAAGTGATTCTGATGTTCTCACCGCAGCCCATTGTCTTTTTACTAACAAGTAGGTAAAATTGGTGATTATCGTAATCAGAGCTGGGCAGAAAAGCGTTAATCCGTTAATCGTTAATTAACGAGGTTAACATTTTGGTTAACGATTTAACAATCATTCCGTACTTTTATGTTTTAGGACAATATTAGACGTACGGAACATAAGAATTTACGCTGGGTCCACTAATGTCACGAATCTCCATACTTATGGTGATGCGTTGTGGATGATACAACATCCCGGTTATTATGCAAATGGTACAGCGTTATTTAATGATATTGGACTAGTAAAGGTAAATTCAGAACTATTTGTAACATTGTTATAACGGACATTTCCAAAATTTCTGTACCTCTGACGTGCACTGTCATTGAATTATTTTTTTATCAATATTATTTTTTATTATTATCGAGGTGGTCGGTAGCCTGGTTGGCAACGCGCTCGACTGTTAATCCAGCGGGCACGGGTTCAATCCCCGACTTACTCCACTTCACAACACAAGCTTTTCAAGCTTTCTGTGAAGTGCACAAAGATGTATCTGAGTTTATTTCGATAAACCCAGATTCATTTTATTAAAAAAAAAAACAATAAGTAAAATACGTCTTTTCAATTATCTGAATTATGACATTTTAAGAGATTCTTAACTGAAATAATAAATAAATAAAATAATCGAGCGGAATTTGTAAAATATTTCAGCTAAAGAAGCGCTTTACGTTGAATCAAGACATACAACCTATTAGACTACGACATCGTCCAGTCCCTATGTCTGCTTCTTGCAAAGTTTCAGGATGGGGTTCCGCTCATATGGTAAAATATCTTAATTATAATTTAATGGAAATTCTCTCAATCCAGTTGGTGTGATCGGAGTTGCTCTATGAGATAGACTCTTGATTATTTAATAGGCTATTTAATAATCAAATATCTGTTAAACAGAAAAAGGACTTTAAATACAAAACAACCGTAAGTAATAGTGGTTGGTACCAAAGCTAGCATAGCATATTTTGTGCACTCATTACCAAAACTGTCTTTTAGAATTTATCCATCATAATCATCATCATTAGCCCACGTTTGCCTACTGTAGGACATATGCCTCCCCTCTTCTCCTCTCGCTCCTGTACGATTCCCATCCACTGGGTTCCGGCGAACTTCTTTACGTCGTCCATCCATCTGGGAGTTGTTGGGCATTAAACTGCAAGACAGGAAGAGGAACGACTGGATACGCAGCCAAACTAAAGTGACTGATGTGGTTGAGAGGATAGCAGGGCACATTGGACGAGGAGACTGCTGGAGTGGAGACCAAGGGACGATAAAAGACCACAAAGGCGACCACCTACCAGATGGATAGACGAGATAAATAATTTATCCACATATTCAATATTCTGAATTCTTGTTTTAGAAAGGCGAGTATTCGAAACACTTAATGCAGGTGATAATTCCACTATTCGACTGGAACAAATGTCGGGTGATATTTGATATCCTGGCAAATGGAACTATTTGTGCTGGATATATCGAAGGTGGGAAAGATGCGTGTGAGGTATGTATATTGTATATTGTATAATACCAAAACTAAATCGACTAAAACCAATTCTATATGTTTTTTTATGATTGTGTTTTTGTTTTGCTTTGTGTATCTGGACAATGTTGTCGGTCCATCTCTTTGGTGGCCTTCCGATACTCCTTCTATCTGTCCACAGCCTCCACTTCAATATTCGTGGCGCCGGAGGTGTCACCCTGCCAGGGCCTAAAGATAAAAATTTGTTCCTGAAAAAATATTTTGCAAATCTTTAGGGCCTGGTAGAATAGTCTCAAAATTAAAAAATATGCAGTCTTAATACCCAAGTTTTAATACCTCTTGTGTTTCGATATTCTTAAATATTTTTCTCCATACATTGACGGGATACCCTAATAAGCAGTCCCCCCGAACTGCGTAATTTGTGGCGGGCGCTGGCATTATATCTCTCGAATTTCATTTCAGGGTGATTCTGGAGGTCCACTTGTTTGTGACGGACTGTTAACTGGAATTGTGTCATACGGCAAAGGCTGTGGCGAGCCAGGCTATCCCGGTGTATACACGAGTGTCTCTTATTTCAGCAACTGGATCAAATCAGCACGCGCCCCTGGCACTAGTAAGACTACAGCACCATCGCTCAGTTTCTATCTTAAACTTGTACATGTCATAATTTGTATACATTATACTATAATACTAAAAATCGAGTGCTATTAATACAGGAAAGATACAGCAAATACAAACTAATTATCAGAAAAAAAACACTGTTTCAATTTGGGAATTCTGGAGAACAGAAGGCGATAGGATGGAAAAAGGGTGCATGTGAAACAATGCATTGAAATTTTCCATTTTTAGAGGTTACAACCCATTTTGAATGTTCTTGTTTAGGGTTTAACAAGAATGATGTTGGATTTCACCAACTTCTTAGGTGAGGAATAGCGGAGATAGGAGGTACTGATCTTTATTTTTCATACAAAATTTGTGCTAGGTGGCTCCTATCTCCGCTATTCCTCACCTAGGAAGTTAGTGAAATCCAGCATGAGACGATTATGCAACCCAGCTAGTTTTCTTAACTGAACTGTTTTCCCCACATTTGGAAAACAGTTTACTGTTGGTCACACAAACCAAGTTTCACCACATGCAAATATGTATAGACATACTTACTACATTTCTTATTTCGTGAATCAGGATCCGAACTGGCCACGGTAAATGCGGATATTTGATGCTCCATGGATGGGGCAAGAGAGACCACCCCCAACCACCCCTTTTTGTGAATGTGGCAAGATTGAGACTGTAGATCCTATGGTAGAGAGGTGTCCTGACAAGAAGTTTGCAGCGGTTCTTGAGGAAATCCATAAGGTGACGCCAAGGGCAGTAGATTACTTGCAGAATATTGACGCGGAGCTATGACTCCAAGATAACTTGTACAATAGTCGTGTGCATACGAAAGAAGAAGATTCTTATTTTGTATCATTGTGCAGACAGGGTAGAGGTACCTCAGAATCAAAGGTCCGAAGGTGTTTACATATAAGGATATGCGGAAATCTTGGAGGGTGGCCTACGTTCAAAAGAGGACCACGAGAAGGTATCTTTGTATATCTTGTTCACCAAAAGTGTAAATAAGTAAATACCTAAATAGGGCTGGAGGAGTTTTAAATTAAATAAAATCAATACTATTGATAATTTCTGTAATGAGTTATAACAATAGTTTTACAGAACATTAAAATATTGGTACAATAATCACAAAATATGTAGATATACAACAATTGATTGAAACATTTATAAGTCCGCAATTTTGAATTTTAAACATGCATTAATTTTTTGAATGGTTTTTAGTCCATAACGGCAAAATATGTAAATATTTGTATGAAAATAATGAGGATCAATGCGCGCGAAGTTATCGAGGCCTTTGAATTAGAGTCTTCTTCTGGTGTTGGTGTAAGCCATTTTGTGTATTGGGCTACATCAGTGTAAATTATGGAGACATTATTGCAGCCTCCACTGAACGAAGCTATTCCCGCTAGTTGATTGTCACACACCAAAGGGCTGCCAGGATCAGCCTGAAAATAAATCATTTTAAGAGTATGCATACCGATATTTCAAAAATTTCTAAAAACGGGAGACCTTATGTCTCGACAATCGTTACTAAATATGCTTTGGAACAAAATAGGGTTGATGCATTGAACATTTATCTAGGGAATAATAGTAAAAGATTTTTTTAACTTGTATAGATTTCTCAAATAATATTGAAAAACACCTTTGATCATTTTTCCGAAAGACGGATACTCGTTTCCCGAAAGTCGCCGAGTAAAATTTTTTTTTGTACTGATAATATGCATTAAAATCTAGGGAATAACTGTAAAAGTTTTTTGATAGAGGCAAAATTAACTCTAAAAAATGGAAAAAAAACGCTATTTTTACCATTTTATCATGCGATTGTTCACGCGATTTTGAACTATAATGCCGTGGGAAATGACTGTGACGTCATTCTTGGTGCCAAGTTCTTAAGAGTAGGAATCATGGGCGTAATCAAGGGGAGTAGGGGAGCAGCCCCCCCTAGAGATTTGAATAGGTATATATTTTTTCATGATAGATGATAAAACCTCACAAAAATCACATTATTAGACACATTTTCTCATCATGTCATACATTTTCTTTTTGCAGCCCCCCTAGAGATTGGGATAGGTATATATTTTTTCATGCTAAATGATAAAACCTCACTAAAATCACATTATTAGACACATTTTCTCATCATGTCATACATTTTCTTTTTGCAGCCCCCCTAGAGATTGGGATAGGTATATATTTTTTCATGCTAAATGATAAAACCTCACTAAAATCACATTATTAGACACATTTTCTCATCATGTCATACATTTTCTTTTTGCAGCCCCCCTAGAGATTGGGATAGGTATATATTTTTTCATGCTAAATGATAAAACCTCACTAAAATCACATTATTAGACACATTTTCTCATCATGTCATACATTTTCTTAAATCAGTATAAAGAATCCATATTTTTTTGATAAATTAATGGATTGGCTGAGGAATTTCGGGGGGGGGGGGGGGGTTGAACACCCCCCCTCCCTCCCTCCCTACCTACGCCCATAGTTTAGCAAACAAATGACTTAATTATGAGGTAAGTACTGAAGGACCTCAGGAGAGAAGAAAGTAATATATACTATAAATTTACATATGTACTGCTAGAATACCTGACAATTATCATCAGGTTGATTATCGACTCCAGCACATAAGACTCCGTCAGGAAGGTTTTGACCTGTTTCGCTGGAAAATAGTGTATTGCATGCAGTTTTGTCCTTGATCACAACATTTACCTGCTTCAAACGGTCACCTTTAGACTGTTCCTAAAAAGTAATAAATTCAATCATCAGTGTCAATAAATAAATAAATAAAATCTTTATTGATTTTTTTTTACAAATGGCGGGTTTATTGCGATAGGAAATGTCTGCCAACCAACCACTTATGACGTACATATTATGATTACACGTTACATACATACATGTGTATGAAAAAGAATAAAAATAAATATAAATAAAATCTTGTAATAACGTTAATTTGTTGTATTTACTTAAATTTATGTTGCATATTTTGGTACTTTTTGGTGATTTTGATGCATATTTTGAGCATTTATAATGCATATTTGCATGCATATTTCAACTATTTTAAGTTGCATATAATCTGGTCTCTACTAATGAGAGTTGACTGATGAATTGCAGTTAGGGTGGACTGCATAATTAAATTAAAAAATCCAAAGTTTCATTAGAATAACTCAAAAGGTTAACGTGTGGTGAAGAAATAATATGTGGACCCAATAGGCTTAATATTGAAAGTCCCTCCTCACGCCCGAATAACACAGGCCATTTTATTCGCTCTTTCAGCCCAAAGTTACTCAGATGGCCCCAGGGTTAGCCGGAAGGGCACCCCCAGCAGCACCGTCCGGAATGACACCTTCAATATCCCCGCTACAAGGAGGATAACAAATAATCAGCTACAATAGGCTTAATGGCCAATAGTTATACCGGTTCCTCTATTTTTCCAACTCCTGCAACTGTGCATTTGGCATTTGCAGCTGGAGCCACTTGTCTCGCTCCAAGGATGCTTATGGTTTCACCCAACACAAATGGCGTCTCCAACTAAAACAAAATCATTATGTTTATTGAATAGTTTTTCTTTTAATGTCGCATACAGCTTGTGCAATTGTAATCAACTGACTTGTCCAAGTGCCCGAATCAGGGCCTAAGGATGAAAAAGAACAATAAAACAATGTTCTTCAAAATGAAAACATTGTTTTGCAATGATAACTTAGACCTTAAAGTTAGGCAGCGTCTGGTGAAGTGCTACATATGGTCCATACTGTTGTATGGAGTTCAAACTTGGACTGTAAAGGTCAATATCGTCAATTGACTAGAAGCGTTTGAAATGACCGTGACGTCATAGTTGGGTCGCGAGCCTTAAATGAAAGGCTTAAATGAAAAGTACTCACTGTCAGCTTTGCAATATTATTTTTTTTAATTTTCTTCTTAAGATCATTGGAGAAGTCTGGGTGGCCATTTGGGGAACCTTTTACATTTGAAGAAGACTTGCCAGGTTCTTTTATGTTTACTGATCCCGCGTATATTTTTAAACTCTCCCCTGGGATTCTGAAAAAAAAGTGAGAGGATATTTTCTGTATCTTTCTATATATAAAAAATAAAGTGGGTTTTTTTGTAAGTGTTCGCATAACTCCTGCATTTACCGGTGAACATTCCCAAAAATTTTCCCACCGATCTGCTCTAGGTTTTAACGTCTCCATTTTTGAAAAAAGGCTTGATATGGGATAGATATTTCATAGGTGATGAAAAATTAATTCGAAAATATTTAGAATTATTTTCGAAATGTTTATGTTGATAAAGTATCAAAGTGGACAAAATATTTCAAAATGTTACATCGCCAGGTAGAAAAGGGTTATTTAGAAAGTATGTTTCCATTGTTCCTTGGCCGGCGCCCCGAACAATGGGGTTTGCAGACGGCGAATTTCCTAGAATTCTCCTACGCCGACGTTGCAGTTAATCCCGTTAGCCCATCCTGAAGGCGTGGCTTGACACAGCTGAGCGGGATAAAATATGGCTTTAGCCAATGACCGCTGGCCGGCGGCCATTGAAAGTTCGTTCTGGGTGAGGTGGCTGCACCCCAGAACACCGAAGAGTTCCCGCCTAGCTTTTGGAGAGTTCAGTCGTCAAAATTTTTGTGCAGTTATTATCTTCGACCGAGTACATAATATTGTATATTCTTCGTGTGCGTGTACCGCCAACAGCGTCAACTAAATGCCTCGGGAAACGAGGTATTTGGCGCGAAGCGTCTGCAAGCTACATCCTCTGTGTGCTTCGATTGGAAGGCAGAGGTCATCGTGGGAGGTCAACGCTGACAAATATTCATACACCGCTGTTGGTCAGTCAGCAGTTTTCTCTGGTTACCCCGTTCATCCTCTCATCAGTGACTCACCGAGTCCAGATCAGGGTCTCTGGAACTATCCATGAGACTGATTTGGGCACCCCATCGCTGGATTGCGTCATCGTGTGCGTCACCGTAATAAACAGTGAATTGGATTATTTTAATTGGCCAATTGTGTGCGCATTTGTGTTTTATCCGGATATTAATAGAGTCAGTGTATAATTACGTGGATATTTAGGTAGATTTTTAGTGTATTGTTTGATAATTAGGATATTTTATTGATACATTGCTTTTCTGTTTTGGTATGAATAATACCTACTACGTGTAACTTGTGTTTTAATTGTGTAAATAAATATGTAAGTATAATTTATATCTTGGTTTTCAATACACATTGCCCACTATTTATTTCTTTCCAGATAACTTGCCAGTGTAACTCTTTGCTTTCTTTCTTTTTTAAATTCATTTTATTTATTTATTTTACCCCTCATGAGCGAGGTGCTTTCCTGTTTTTAACTTCAATTAATTTAGTATCATTAATAGTATATTATTTTTTTCATTTTAATTTTCTTTAAACCCCTCATGAGAGAGGTGAACCATGGACACAAGAGGAGAACTGGAGATTATTTTCCCGGAGAACGCCCCCCCCATGTCAAAGTGGTGCCCAACAGTGGGCCTATTAAAATTTATTAATTTAAATTTATAGAAAAGAACCTACGCCCTGAGGTTTTGATATTGGGGTGGTTTTTCCGGGGGGATTTTCCGGATTTTCTTTTTGTGTCATGTGTTAATGTTATGTTTATCTGGCAGGTTGTCTGAAGTGGCGATGTGTATTGTATTGAATTTGTGCTTGTTTAATTAAATGTTTTATTGTGTGCTGATACGTATTGATTCGATAGACGGATAATGTCGCGATTCGCGGATATCAAATACTGTGTTCGTGATTTTTCGCCCACATTTGGAGGATGGGCGAATGAAGAGCCTGAAGTATTTATCAGGGCATGTGAGGAACATTGGAGGATTGATGCTGATGATGAGGTTCCTGGGTGGATTGTTAAACAGTTGCGAGGGGAGGCTAAACAGTGGTGGAGAGGGTTGGACAGACTCCACACCTGTCGCTGGGGGTATTTTAAAGATGGGTTGGTTTCTAGGTTTGGGGTTAATTCCGTTAGAGTGTACGCTCTCAAAAGCGACTTACTGACACGAAGGCAGGGTCTGGGAGAGCAAGGTACCCTATTTGTAGAGAGGAAATGGGGAATTATTAGGCGGTTGATGAAAGCAGGACCTCAGGAGGGTGTGAGGGATGACGGTCTATTGGAAAGGCCGGATTTGGCGTCATACATGGTAGTTTTGATGACGCCAAGGTACCAGGAAAGGCTCAGGTTTGAGAGAATCGGTAGTTTTGAACAGCTGAGGAAATTGGTCTCTTATGTAGACTTTCCTCACGCTTGTCTCCCAGTTACGCAACAGACACGGGAGATATCATCAGTGTCACACGATCTTCCAGCGAATACAGTATGCGATCGCGAGGGGTGCAACGTACTCAGCCAGGATGCTGGGGAGGGGGAGGTTTCCGTGGAGACGGAAATAGACCTCCCGGAGGAAAAAACCCTGGAAGTGATCGAACCAGGTCGGGATTGCACCGTTGAGGAGGAACACACACCTCCGTCTGTTCACGAATTAATAAAATCATTCGCGTGGGTTTTACGATCAATTTTGGCAATATTAATCGTCGCGAATATTGTCATGGAAAGTTCCTTACGTGGTATGATTGGTATAATTGTATTTGTTGTAAAATTCGTGAATAGAAAATTATATCGTCGTCGTAAAGTGCCGCTGAAATTAATAGCGAAGATTGTTCGTTCCGTCCCTCGAATCAATTACGAGTGTATTGTGTCTGAATACTCATATTACCATGTGTTTGTAGATAGGGATTATAGGTGCCTGAAGGCTAGGAAGAAACGCCCTTGTAGGGTAGGTATTGAGCTAGTTTCCGGGGCAATATAGGTTTGGTTATTCCTTTTAAAAATAACCTGGCGCTCAATGGGAAGAACGATTTGAATGGTGTATAATTAGTAGAGTATAGGACTTGTGTAGGATTAGGATAGTTGATAGTTAGGTATAATATGTTGTATTGTAAGTAGGTACATGTAATTATTGTCGCGTCGTTTTGTAAGTAATATCGGGGTTATTCGAAGGAATGTATTGTGTAACAGGGTAATGCGAGTGCAGTGGGGTTGATAAGAAAGGTGGTAGGTCTACATGTATGCATGTTGTTGTAGCAAGGGAGGGGTATGATGTATGTGAGTGCCAGGCTCGCTCCCAGTGTGAGGAGGAGTTGCTGGCTTAGCATAGGTGTATGAAGGAAGTGTGAGTCACAGAGGACTCATAGAGTAGTTAGAGTTTAGAGATGAGTCACAGAGGACTCAGTGAGTGGACAGAGAGGTCCAGAGAGTGTAAGCACGGAGATGCATACGAGTAAATGGGTGTAGTGAGTTTTAGGAGCAGAGTAAGCGTGAGAGGATAGTCACGTGTGAGGTTGTGAAATTGCCAATTACCTGGTATTCGCAGGTGACGATTACCACAGCCTGAAGGAGTAAATGATGTGAATGTAACATGTACATAAGATCGGACCACTTTATTTATCGAGGTAGCTACGGGATTTTTGGTGTAAGAGGCATTGCATACCACACGGGTTGCAATGAAAAATATTTAGTAATGTGTAATGTTTGTTAATTGTCGCGAAGTATTTTAATTATGTACCATGTACCTGCTTGTATTGCCTATCATGTGTGTACAAATTGTAAATAGTTAGTCTTAGATTCATTAGGTATAAGATAGTTGCTAGGTCAGTTCACCGTGGAGTTATAGGATATTTTTTTTTGTTTATTCAGATTTGTTTGGGGTTGTATATAGATAGGGACTTGTATTATATTTAAGAATTAATTTTTCATCAAAGGGAGATGGGTCGATTTGATATGGGATAGATATTTCATAGGTGATGAAAAATTAATTCGAAAATATTTAGAATTATTTTCGAAATGTTTATGTTGATAAAGTATCAAAGTGGACAAAATATTTCAAAATGTTACATCGCCAGGTAGAAAAGGGTTATTTAGAAAGTATGTTTCCATTGTTCCTTGGCCGGCGCCCCGAACAATGGGGTTTGCAGACGGCGAATTCCTTAGAATTCTCCTACGCCGACGTTGCAGTTAATCCCGTTAGCCCATCCTGAAGGCGTGGCTTGCCACAGCTGAGCGGGATAAAATATGGCTTTAGCCAATGACCGCTGGCCGGCGGCCATTGAAAGTTCGTTCTGGGTGAGGTGGCTGCACCCCAGAACACCGAAGAGTTCCCGCCTAGCTTTTGGAGAGTTCAGTCGTCAAAATTTTTGTGCAGTTATTATCTTCGACCGAGTACATAATATTGTATATTCTTCGTGTGCGTGTACCGCCAACAGCGTCAACTAAATGCCTCGGGAAACGAGGTATTTGGCGCGAAGCGTCTGCAAGCTACATCCTCTGTGTGCTTCGATTGGAAGGCAGAGGTCATCGTGGGAGGTCAACGCTGACAAATATTCATACACCGCTGTTGGTCAGTCAGCAGTTTTCTCTGGTTACCCCGTTCATCCTCTCATCAGTGACTCACCGAGTCCAGATCAGGGTCTCTGGAACTATCCATGAGACTGATTTGGGCACCCCATCGCTGGATTGCGTCATCGTGTGCGTCACCGTAATAAACAGTGAATTGGATTATTTTAATTGGCCAATTGTGTGCGCATTTGTGTTTTATCCGGATATTAATAGAGTCAGTGTATAATTACGTGGATATTTAGGTAGATTTTTAGTGTATTGTTTGATAATTAGGATATTTTATTGATACATTGCTTTTCTGTTTTGGTATGAATAATACCTACTACGTGTAACTTGTGTTTTAATTGTGTAAATAAATATGTAAGTATAATTTATATCTTGGTTTTCAATACACATTGCCCACTATTTATTTCTTTCCAGATAACTTGCCAGTGTAACTCTTTGCTTTCTTTCTTTTTTAAATTCATTTTATTTATTTATTTTACCCCTCATGAGCGAGGTGCTTTCCTGTTTTTAACTTCAATTAATTTAGTATCATTAATAGTATATTATTTTTTTCATTTTAATTTTCTTTAAACCCCTCATGAGAGAGGTGAACCATGGACACAAGAGGAGAACTGGAGATTATTTTCCCGGAGAACGTCCCCCCCCATGTCAGGCTTTTTTCAAGAGATATTATGTTGTAAAATATAAATATGAAGAACACTAAAACAAGGCGACCATCATGGAATCCATATTGAACTTCATTTTCTAACCATAGATTATTATTAGTAGACAGGTGATGTCCGATATCACGGACCATAGATGTAATTGGTGACTAATTAATATAAGCTGTGTAATATAAACCGAAGACTAGCCTGAATCGGATATGTCTTCAGATCGGGAGAAGAAAGAGCTACAAAAAATCTCCTGCAAAAAAAACCTGTGGGCAGGAGACCTCTGGGTTGACCAAGACAGAGATCGATGGGCAATGTTATCCGCTGAGGGTTGCTCCCTCCCATTTACCCTGGATGATGAAGGAACGCTAGTTCCTATGGACAATGTTACGCGAGATCTTGGGGTATTTTATGTTGGTGATGACTAGGAATCCGTTGCTGCAGACAGGAAGGCTTGGAGATCCATTGTTCTGGAGGCCAAAGCTCTACCGGAGCTGTACGGGCATCGGAAGTAAATATCTCATGTAGCATAGTTGTCAAGAAATGCACGAGGGTTTGAAATTCAAGAGGTTGTGGCCAAAATTGCTAAGGATCTTTGTGTTGAAGCAGATCTCTGAGGTTAAGCCCAACGAGTGTTAGCAGATGTACCGTTTTGAGAAAAAAAGAACATTGGGATGGTTAGGAAAAAAAAAACACATTGAAAAGTAGGTTGAAAATGTTGCATCAACTCCTCAGCAGATGGTGTTAGCATCTGAAACATTGGGTCAATGTGAAAATAAGTCCAGCATATATACAACTTTAAAAAAATTACACAATCGACAGCAGGATGTGGTGGAATGGGTGAACGTTGCCCTGGGCATAAAGCAGCCAAAGCCGACTCGTATGCGTCCAAACACCCATCCTGCTTCCTCCCCAAGGTAGCTTACATAACGCTACATAATGTGAATGAAGATGCCTCTCGTCTCTGTTGAGGAAAATACTGTAATGTATTGGGATGGTTGGTTGTTGATTGAGAGAGGTTGGTTTTGGAAGAAATCACTTGACTTGATTCACTTACGATTTGCCTTGATCCATCAAGCAATGTGCAGCCGTAAGGACTTCATTCTCCTTGAAAAGAGTTCCACTACATATGTATGTTTCTTTGCCATCCTCTGCTAGTTTCATTATTAGCACCTGTAATGTAAAATTATCAAAGTAGATAAAATCAGTTTTTTCCTTTTTTTTCTTTTCTTTTCATTTATTTAATATCCAAAAGCCGTACTGGATTTTATTGCCCCACTAGGCGAAAGCCTGTTCCGGGGCAATACTAACCACAATATGTATGCACAAAAAGATACTGAATGATAAGCAAACGATAAAATAACGTTGTATAGTGATGATGGTGCAATGGTTGTGTGTGTGTGTGTGTGTGTGTTATGTGTGTGTGTCATATATTTTCAAATTTGGTGTTGCTAAGTAGACAAAAGAAAACACTTGTTTTGATTGCGATTTTCTGAGATCACAAATCAAGAGTGTTACTGAACCAGACAATAGTAGTATGCCAAAGGACGGACTAATTGTAAAAATTAACCCGCGAAAAAAAAAGAAAACTTATACTATACTATATAGCTTTTCTATATAGTATAGTATAAGTTATATTTATACTATATTATATAGCTTTTCAAGCTTTCTGTGAAGTGTACGAGTTTTTTATACGCGGAGGCATGAATTTGCCAACACACTTCTCAGTATTATCAGCCAGAAGAGTCTACATATTATCATTCATGATTCACATATAAACTCATCACCCTAATACTGGGAAAAATTCAGCTATCCAGATATCACGGATATCACAGGATTCGGCTCAGATGCGCGGGGCCTAAAATACAAGCATTGTGCCTGAAATATCAGTATTTAGGAATCGTCTTACAATATTGCAAGTATTAATAATGACCGATTTTTGCATTTTTATGTATAAAATTTCCGGTAAATCTAATTTTTTAAAATTATTTATTAGCCACTTTGGTATTATACCTGTAGCTGATAATACTAATGGGATTATATATACCGACCTAGAATGCCAAATATTTTTTATTTCACCTGCTAATTCTGTATATTTACGATTTTTTTCTGCGACGGTTGTTTGAATATTAAATGTATTTGGTACAGCGATGTCAATTAAATAAGTGATTTTAATTGACATCGCTGTACGAGGATGTATTTGTTTAATTTTATTACAGATTATTTTTATTACAAAAAAATATTTTTATCCTTTTTTCAAAATAGTTCGATATATTTCTTTATAGGATGTGTGGATTTTCATGTAATTAAGTTTTGTTTAAAAAAACCTCAGTAAAAAACTGTAGTAAAACCAATACTTTAAAGTTTGTTGGATGCAAAATATTCTATTTTTACAGTATACAAAAGTCCAGTGTTATGCCCACAAGTACCTAGGGCACATACAAACTAAAATATGTACCTACACATGGGCACACTTTTAGGTAGGTAATCTGTAAGGTATTGTGAGACGTGGATTAAAAATTTACACAATCAAGAGTCTCAACTGGGTGCTAACCCGAATGCTAAATGCGAATTATTTTATGCATTACTTTTTAGGCTGGAAGGCAGCTCTCTCCAACTGTCTCATCACCTTTCACAGCGCGCAGTTGTTGTCCAATGATCTCTCTTAAATTTGATTTGAGATATACCTAAATTATTTTAGGTATAGAACCGGATTTATCTGCTTTGCACAGACGGAAATACATTACAGTTTTTCCCTCAACAGAGACGAGAGGCATCTTCATTCACATAATGTAGCGTTATGTGAACTCCCTTGGGGAGGAAAGCAGGATGGGTGTTCCGACGCTTACGAGTCGGCTTTGGCAGGTTTAAGTGAAAAAAAAACTGTAATCTCTTGAATTTCATTCATAGTCTGGTCCATCAAAAGATGACTTATGTGTCGTATGTTTGTTTCAGATTCAGTCTTTCGCTTCTTGATTTTTTTGTTAAATTTGAATCATTAAGAGTTAATAGGAAAATCATTTACCTGATATGGAACTTTTACTGGGGGAGCCTGTGTTGATATTGCAGGTACATCTCCGATATCAGGTCCCTCTACACCTTCTTGATTAGGTTGTTTAGGTGGCACAGCTTCTGGAGCTTCCTGACAGTACATTACTGGAATTTTAAAAATTGGACTCCATTATCGGTGACGAAATTATTCGTCTTGAAAGCAAAATAAATGATAAAATATCAAAGATTAATAATAAAAAATGGGCGAGATTGAATATTAAGAGGATTGATAATGTTTCTGAAGGAAAAGAGTAAAAGTTTAGGCTGCTGTCCATGAAATTACATACGTCCACGAAGGTACGGGAAAATTTGTGTTGAGTTAAATGCTAGAATTTACACCAAAGTAAATGTAATTTTTGATATAAGTAAATAAATTCACTGACCTTGTGAACCCACGAGAACAATGAATATGATATATAAAGTTTCCATTGTCAGACAATATTTTTCGTACACAATTTCTTTGAAAGATAAGTCCTTTGAACTAATGTCTCATTCAAATGTTCGCATTAATACAAGATGAGAAGAAAAATTCAAACAAAATTCCAAACTTTTAAATTGAAGTTACTTTTCAACACTTCTACCTGCTAAAATAATAACCTAATTAGTCTAAAGTAGGTGACATTAGGTCAAAACTAGTTTTAATGCAAGTTAACTTGTCTTGCTTTCGCAGAGTCTCAAATTTTGATTTTTTCGGGCCCATCCATCATCTCATAACTTGCTCACTGCCGTTTTAGTCATTCACTGTTTCTGCGATGGCAGAACTACGTGGAAGAATTTGAAGGCAGGCAGTAGGCAGACAAAATGTACTTAGGACATAATATATTTAACGAGTCCAGGGTCCAGATCATTTGAGGTACTTACATTCATTCAATGTCTCTCATTCGATTGGTGTTTGTTGCTTTCAGATTTGTGCTGTTCGACCAGGTGATATTTGGTCCTCGGGGAAAGGTCCTCGGGGGTCCTTTGGTGTCGGCACTAAGGCTCAAAATCACGCGACAATCGCATGATAAAATCGTAAAAATAGCGTTTTTTTCATTTTTTGGGGTTAATTTTGCGTCTATCAAAAAACTTTTACGGTTATTCCTTAGATTTTAATGCATATTATCAGTACAAACAAAAATTTTACTCCGCGACATTCGAGAAACGAGTTTCCGTCTTTCGGAAAAAAGATCAGAGGTGTTTTTAAATTATTTTATTTGAGAAGTCTATACAAGATATAAAAAATCTTTTACGGTTATTCCCTAGATAAAGGTTCAATGCATCTACCCTATTTTGTTCCAAAGCATATTTAGTAACGGTTGTCGAGATATAAGGTCTCTCGTTTTTAGAGATTTTTGAAATGTCGGTATGCATACTCTTAATGGTCCCTTTACTTTTCAGTCATCTGATACCCTAGTGAACTGCTCGGGGAATTTCCCGTCATAATAAGAAAAAGTGCTTTGGTTTGGAACTATGATGTTCCATATCTGAATATCTGTTGTATTATATCCCCGAAATTCCTTTTCTTATTATGTGTCTTACGAGAATTAAACAATGAACAAAATCAGAAGTAGGAGAGGAAAAAGAAAAATAGACGCGAAATGGTACTAAATATTATATTGTACGTTTAGAATATACAACAAAAAGTGTAATACTATCTGGGTGACAACAGAAATGTCAGATTCTCCCGGTGGTGAAGAATTTTTATCCCCAACTTGTGAAGACATTAAAATCCAATCTGCGTACTGAGACACATCTGTGTAAACTCCTGGGAAGCCGATTTTGCCGCATCCTTTCCCAAAGGATACAATTCCAGTTAGTAGTTCATCGCACACCAGAGGTCCACCGGAATCGCCCTAAAATAAAAACGTAAGCATTTTGATTATTGCACACAATTCCAATCCAAATATCCGAGGGGTCTGATTGTGCAAACTTCGTTTTTTATCCAGTTCTTGGACGTAACTCTAATGATTGGTCTGAAATCTACAATTTCTGATGATTTACGGGTTCGTTAGTGAACGTGGTAGAAAAAGAAGATTGAGGAGATCGTGATCATGTAGGCAATGAGACATAGCAAATTTAATTCTTTGCAGTTCTTTGAAAGACCTTAATTGTAATCAAGGGTATAATAGAGAATCCTCCTGGAGGAAAACGTACCTTACATGCGGCGACTCCACCGTCTTGGAAACCCGCACATATAGTCTTCGGGTGAAGAGGTTTCCCAAGTTCTGGTTCATATGCAATTGAACAATTTTCCTTGTTGACTATGGGAATAACACTTTGCATTAGATAAATAGAACCTTTTCCACCCTAAAAAAGAACAAATCTCGATGTATATTTCCACTTTTCATTCAGTCAAAATTCTCGTTTATGTTCTTCAAAGAAAACTTGCCACAATTAGTACAGATATTCAAATACAAATACAAATTCAAACTCAAGTTTGAAGGTTGAAACCCATAAGGTTTCTACTGAATTGAATTTATCATTTTAATCTCACGTGGTAATTAGCCCCCCATCCAGAAACTTTGCACAATGTTCCTTCAACAA
The DNA here is from genome assembly GCA_963576895.1 of Ceraclea dissimilis. NCBI lineage: Eukaryota > Metazoa > Arthropoda > Insecta > Trichoptera > Leptoceridae > Ceraclea > Ceraclea dissimilis. Next base: position 17,502,359 of record OY756370.1, read on the forward strand.
CAGGTTTATCTCTTAAATTGATTGGTTTTATAGAATCACTGAGTAGGAAAGGGTTCTGCATCTGGAAAATAAGGGCGAATTTAATGATATGCTAAATAAAGATGTTTAGATGGACCTCAGGATTAGTACTAATTATACAACAATAATTACTTTCAGCAGCGCAATGTCATTCACGTAGATACCAGGGCGGAAGGGGAGACTAATCCTATTTACATTTGAATATGTTTGGAGTTCTTTCAAAGAATTCGTTCCAGCATACACTCTTATGACAGACGCAGGTAATGTTATCCTGAAACATAAGAAAAAACTGAATTAGATATGAAGTTTACGTGAAAAGCATACAGGGCGAGCACAAGGCTTGGAGATCACAAAGTATCGAGGTGGTTTTGCTTCTAACAGTAGTAACACGTAATCCAACATGCATAGGTGTAGTGCCGAAGGCGAATTTGGCAAAGTCAATATGTGTACCTTGGGCCATAAGATAAAACTTGGAAAAGAAAACCAAACAGCAGAACTACCAAGAAGAGTAGGTCTGGGCTGGGCCGCATTTGGTAAATTGAAACATGTGTTTGAAAATAAAGAAATCCCGATATGCCTAAAAAGAAAAATGTTTGATACATGTATCCTCCCGATGTTGACATATGGCCTAGAAACAATGACACTAACAGCCAAAAGCATACACAAATTAAAGTGTACACAGTGGGCCATGGAAAGGTAGATGCTCGGCGTGAGCCTTCGAGATAAAATTAGAAACGAGGAAATAAGACGCCGAACTAAAGTTACCGATATTATGGACCGCATTGCAAAATTAAAATGGCAGTGGGCTGGGCATATGGCTAGACAAGAGGATACTAGGTGGGCACCCAGAATCCTACAGTGGAGGCCCTGGAACAAAAGGAGAAGCGTCGGAAGACCTCCCAAAAGGTGGTCTGATGACCTAGTCCAACAAGCCGGAAGAACCTGGATGCGGAGGGGAGAAACAGAGATGAGTGGAAGGAAATGGAGGAGGCCTACGTCCAGCAGTGGAGGGAGGAAGGCTGAGGAAGAAGAAGAAGAATATATTCGAAGCTATATTTGTGTAAGTAAGTAATTTTAATTGAATTTGACATAATAATTTTAGGTTATATTTTTTTTTGTTCTCTTTTGACTTGTCTAAATGTGTAAACCTTAATTAGGTCATTGTTTGAGCTCTCCAAATGCCACATGTCTAATTGTTTCTATGTGTATTCAATGTCTGTGTGTGTGTGCTATATGAAATAAATAAATAAATATTATCGATTTTTTCGACCGTCGGTACAAGGTGGAAGTCCATTTTAAAGGAAAATGAAATTACTTTATTCAAAATCGCCTGAAGATGAGGGTAAAAAATCCTCGTAGTTTTCATTTTTCCTAAATAAATATTGTTTTTGAATGGGCTATTTTCACAAAAAAATGATATAAAAAATGGACTGGGCCTAAAGTGGGCACATTTTTTTTCTCGATACATAGTACGTCTGCAATTCTGTGCAAATTGATCTAACAAAAAAATACGTACTGTGTTTTTGGAGCAGTCAGACAATGCGCTGCAGTAAGTACTATCGAACTACTTATAAGGGCTCCACCACATCGGAACTTGTAGGCTTTCAGAGATGTTTGAAACATGAGGCAGACCTGAAATTAAAACAAAAATAGACACGGCTGTAGGATCGTTCTAGAACAATATGCTGGACGCGGGTATAACCAGCGTGTGTACTCTTGGAGATGGTCCTCTGTACTCTTGGAGATGGTCCCTTGGAAGTGATGATGGGATTAACTAAAACTGTAGCACTCATAGCTGTTTGAATCAAATTTCTTTTCCCAAATAGTTATGGTAATAAACTTTTCTTTCTTTCCTAAATTGGTACCATTACCAAATACCCAAAATCCATGGTAAGATTTTCATCTCGAATTATTTATTATGAGCTCAGAAAAGCGGTGATCAAAGTTAAGAACGATCTTCACACCGCCTGTCTTCAATATCGTCTTTGGCTTTCTTCCTTTCATTACTAGATGTAGGCCTCTTCCATCTTCCTCCACTACCCTCTGAGGTGTCCCTTCCGTCTCCAGATTTTTTAAGCTATTAGGGAAATATCATTAGTCTGGCTTTAAGGTGGTCTCCCCACACTCCTTTTGGTTGTCAAAGACCTCCACTGGAAAAACTTGCGTGCCCATCTGGTATCGTCATATCTGGCTATAATGTGTCTATCTAACCCATCATGTTGCGTCCCTAGCGGGGTAGGCAGAGGTACAGAAGGTTAGACCACCCTATCCTTATACACACATTCCTTGCTTCTATCACATTCATGCAGTTTGTCATACACGCTCTGTCTATAACATTATAACATTATTTATTTAACATTATTCTGGGCACATGCCCAGAATTTTGATTTTTTTTTTAATAAAAAAAATGAATCTAGGTTTATCGAAATAAACCCAAATACATCTTTTTACACTTCACAGAAAGCTTAAAAGCTTGTGTTGTGATGTGGAGTAAGCCGGGGATTGAACCCGCGCCCACTGGATTAACAGTCGAGCGCGTTACCAACCAGGCTACCGATCACCTCAAAATTTGAGACAAGATTGATATAAAACATCATCTCTTACCTGATATGGAGCTTCTGTTATTTTGATGTAATCACCTCCCATAATCCTTTCTTTAAATACGAGTTCAGATGATAATCCTGAAATGGAAAAAAAAGTTCTCATCTGTTCAGAGGAGGCGAAACATACCAGACTATCGTCAGGCTCGCAATAATGTATGGCTTTGAATGCTGGACTATCTATAACACCTTCACCAGGCAGAATACGACGGCAGGGATGCCAATGTATCATTTGAAGGTAAAATAAGAAATAATCTTGTAGGCTTTCGCAGCGTGATGAATCCATTTCCATGTTGTTCTAAGGGGCCGTAACCCCTAGATTTGTTGTATATAAAGTACTGTCACTCATGGTTTTTGGGGGGGGGGATTCAGCCCCTAAGCCCCTCCCCTGGATCCGCTAGTGGGTCGAGTGTTTGGGTAACCGAGCATTCGGCAGCTACTTCACCCTGAAGATGGCAGTAGTACCGCTGCCGAAAGCTTGGATACCCAAGCTGTTCCATGTTGTTAGTTCTTCAGTTTTCACTGTGGGTCGAGTGGTTGGGTATCCAAGCTTTCGGCAGCGGTACTACTGACATCTTCAGGGTGAAGTAGCTGCCGAATGCTCGGTTACCCAACCACTCGACCCACAGTGAAAACTGAAGAACTAACAACATGGAAATGGATATAATAACAAGTTCACGCATTCGTGGTAGCATGTGTGTTAGTGAAACTTTTACACTTTGATCAGTATTCGATTTCATCAAATTCATCGTACAGTGATATTTAATTTATTTGTTCTGTGTATTTGGATTGACGAAATGCTGGTCGGAACCTTTTACATTCCGATCAGCATTGATTTTGGATCATATTTTCTGTTGTTTTGTATAATCATATATGTAACTAAACTTTCAATAAAATAAAATCAAACAAAACAGAAAATATAGACAATTTACCTTTCAAGTCCACGAGAATTATAAAGAAGTAGAATGAAAACTTCATCATAACTCATAGTATTTTGTTTGACAGCTTTGACCAAAAGTTTGTTGATTGGGGAGTTTACTCTGTAGGTACAATAAATATATTCTTTCATTTAAAATATAGATAATTTATTCACGTATGCTTACTTATCGAATGATTCCGACTCTTTCTAGTAATTTTTTTGGGTAAGGGATATTCTCAAAACGAAAGAGAGTATGCGTATCGACATTTCAAAAATTTCTAAAAACGGGAGACCTTAGATCTCGACAACCGTTACTAAATATTTTAAAATAGGGTAGATACATTGAACCTTTATCTAAAGAATAACCGTAAAAAAAAATGTTATATCTTGTATAAATTTCTCAAAAAAATAATAACTGAGAAACACCTCCGAAGGACAGAATCTCGTTTCCCGAAAGTCGCGTAGAAATTATTATTTTTTGTATTGATAATGTGCATTAAAACCAGGAATAACCGTTAAAGTTTTTTATTGAAGCGAAGTTAGCCCCAAAAAATGAAAAAAAACAACTCTATTATTACCGGTGTCTGGTAAATTTGTCTAAAATCAATTGGTCTAAATTCAATTCGTCTAAAATCAATTTGTTCATATGTACCGTAACTTACCGTAAACCGTTATTACCATTGTATCATGCGATTTTGAACCTTAATACCGTGGGAACTTACCGTGGCGTCATAGAGCCTTTAGATTGATAGCAGTTTTTTTTACATTATGATAATCATATTTTTTTTACATTCCGTCTTTAAGGAATGTAGTGGTGTGTACATCCTTGGAGTGTGAGCCTCTTCCGTGCGAAATTAAGGTGTTCAGGGAGGAGTGTGTTGAGGGAAGCCGGAGCCCCTCCGGCAAACCTTAAACCCTTCCAAGGAAAAAATAATACCTTTTTCATAAAACAATTTATTTTTCAGTAAATGCAATATCAAGGACAAACCATATTTAATGGAGAAACAAACGGATATTTTGACTAATTTTTATTACTCATTATTTATCAATAGAGAATCACAAGATTTGAAATACTAAATATAGAAATGTAAAAGTCCATATGGACTTTTACATTTACAACATAGATATCTATGTTGTCCGTTCGTCGGATTCCCATACTGCGTGTAGACTGGTTGAATAACGCAGCGATACTACTGCCATCTTCTTCAGGGTGAAGTAGTACAACTCAACACACAGCTGCTCACGCTGCGGCAGTAACACTCACACATCACAATAACGTCACGCTTCAACACACCACTGGTCACGCTGCGGCAGTAAATTACTGATACCTCGACTGACTTTTACATACAAAAACAACTTCATCCAGAAGATCGCAGTAGTGTCGCTGCCGAAAGCTCGGTTTATCAACCACTCTACACGCAGTAAGGAAACCTGAAGAACGTACAACATAGAAATGGATTCATCGCGCTGCGAAAGCCTATAAGATTAAATATAGGAGTATTATCATAAATGTTAGGATAAAGTTAGAGCATCCTGTTGTTGGTGAGTGGCTTTCCTCGTCTACGTCTACACGGGGCCTATCTTTGATCCAATCGGCGTATTTTGCGAGGTCCATGTACACCACGGGGTAGCCGTTTTCTAGACAATCTTTGCCACTTGTTTCAATTCCTGATAATTTATCATTACACACAATTGGTCCACCAGAGTCACCCTGGAAATAAATTTTATTTTATTAATCTTTAGAGTGCATACACTTGTTACATATAATATAAACAATCAATCGTCAGCAAACAAACAAGCGAAGACTCAAATATAACCTAATTACAATTTCTGGGTAGTCAAAAGCAACATATAAAATTTATGTGAATAATTAAAATTATTGTTATATTTTTACACACACATAATTCATGGCTTGGTTTAGTTTCTACAAAAAGAACAAGGGGCTGTTTGCTGTGAACAGTTAGACCTGAGGGAGATCGGAAACATAGACACACGTGAATAAATAAATAATTACTCATACCTTACAAAAATCTTCTCCGCCATCGTCTATTCCAGCGCAAAAAGTCCGAGGACCAAGTGAATATCCTGAGCTTTTAAAGATTGATGAACAGTTTTTTCTGTCGTAAATTGGGACTCTTACTTTCATAAGACGCTTTGAAGGAGAGTAACCCTGAATAACACAATTTCATAGAGGTTAATATAATATTGTAACATTAGAATCTAGGTATACGCTACATAAAAATTAAAAAAAAAAACAAGATTTAATGACTTCACATCCTAGAACTATTTTTTTGGGGTCTTCCAAACGATTCCAAACGCGCCCTTCCGAGGCTCTTGGAAGTCATTCCAATTGCGCCTCAATTGACAGAATCATAATTTGTAAAAACGTACAAGTTCTATTTGCGAAGCACTTTCATGAGATGCCAAACACGGCGGTGTGCGGTGACTGGATCCTCTCGATCGCTCGGTGTCTTCCGAGGCTTGGGCTGGACTGACAACATCTGGCTTCTTTTCCTACGACTTTTCATACAATACCACACATGAGCTCAGATGTTGTCCACCAGCCTTGGAAGACACCGAGGGATCGAGAGGATTCAGTCACCGCATACCACCGTGTTTGGCATCTCATGAAAGTGCTTCACTGGCAGATCTCATATCTTTTTACAGTTAATTTTAAACCTGTCCAGGAGGGAGGCGCTATCGGAATGAAGGAACCAATGCAGCCCGGGAGGACGTGCTTCATGAGAAAAAAACATTTTTTACGATTACTTATTTTATAGAGCAAGATATTTTTTTTTTTTTTTATTTGTCAAAAAAAAAATATACAAATTACAACAATTAAGTCACGCCAAACCTGACAAGTTTGTCGGCGTGTGCTCTTAAACAATAATCTTATAATAGATATGTAACAATACTATCCTAATTCTACTATATACATTATCTTATATACATGTATAATACATACTATCATACACAACACAATAACAAGACACTTATGTATAATATAATCCTATATTACTACACCTTACTTATAACTTTATAAAATTATAAGTATAACTACCAATAAATACAAAAGGTATCAACTATATACAAAACTACATTTCAACAACCAATCCTTGATAAGTCCCTTTCTCTTCAACTTTCCTGTGCATTTTTTAATAGATGACGGCATCATATTAAACAGCTTGGGGACATTATATTCTAGAGTGCGCTTACCATATTTATTATTGAATTTTGGAATGCAATAACCGGAATTTACTTTAAATCTTGTTTGATGACTATGACGCGGGATTTTCTTATAAACATTTTTCAGAAAGTGATCAAGGATTATCTTCTGCCAGAACAAGCCCTTGGCGGGGAGTACCTATGGCTTTGTTTATTCGTCCATCAAGTTGTTCAATGATATTCCAGATAAGGTGAAGAGTGTACAAAGTATACATGTGTTCAAGAAATGTATTAAGCAGTATGTTTTTACAAAAAGAGACATCACATGAGAAGTAAAATGTTATAGTGAAAATATGTAGTATAAAGTGTTAATGTTATATAATTATATTTGTGTGTCCCCTTATACCAGCACGACAGTTGCTGTCTGGGGATTAGAACATCTTGTGCAAAATGTCATATTGATTATATTTTAATTATATTGTACATAGATATTTACGGTAAATAAAATTTTATTTTATTTTTTTTTATTTTTATTACAATGTTTCATCTTACGCGAAATCCGCTAGCCCATCCAGTAATCTGACAAATGTCATCGTCTTTGATATCTTCCGTATTTATTTCAGATATGGGTCGAATAGTGTTGCTCAAAGTGAAGGGAGTTTTTACCTGGAAAATACATACACATTAGACCCACTTTCGACGATCTGTGCATGATATTATGGATCGCCATGCAAATTGCTACGAAAGCGTCTGTGAATTCACCGACGCACCCCTTCCCACGGTCGGGAATCCATGCGCGTCCATAAATCCACAGACCGTTGGAACCTGCCTTTACAGTTACACTAGTTGAGTGATGATGAATATATAAAAAACACATTAATTTAATTTTCCTGTGGTTGGTTTAGACATTATAGACGGCAATAAACCCGTCATTTAACTCACTTATGGTTCAGTCATGGAGCGAGCCATGCTGGGGATTAGTCTTAGAGACAGAATAAGGAACGAAGTAATCAGAACCAGAACAGGAGTGTTGAACATTATTGAAAGAGTTGCCACAATAAAATGGCGGTGGGCTGGTCAGTGGTCATGTCGCCCGCAGCTCAGACAATAGATGGACAAACCGCCTCCTGTGCTGGTGTCCTAGGACTACCACAAGAAACCCCGGACGACCACAGCTCCGATGGAGAGATGACATCGTGAAGTATGCCGGTGCAACATCTCCAAAAAACATTATTATTTCGTATCTCATACCGTAATTATTGTGTTTGGTCTTTTTGATTTTTATCTTCCTCAATACATAATATGTAAAGAATACATACTGATTACATCACAACACATAATTGGAATGATACTTATTGTATTAATTATTTTTTGTTATTTTATATTAATTATGTATTCATTCTGTTTGTTGTCAAAAAAATAAAAAAACAGTTGTATTTGATACTTACTCTCACTAGTGCAAGGTCATCAGAATGTTGGTCTGGATGGATGAATTTGTACTCTGGATGTACGGATACATAATCTACATTAGAAAATATTTCATAATTTGTGAAGAGAGCTGCCCCAGCAAACACTTTCATTGCTTCTAATTTTAACTTGACACTGAAACATGGAAACGAGTAACGAGTAAATTCACAGACGATATTGACTGATTTGAACTTGCCCATGTTGTTGAGTGATCTGGACTGGTGTATGATGTTGAAATAAAATAAATATGGTTTTGACTGAACTGAACCTGTGCATGATGTTGCCTGATCTGAACTTGTGGGTGTTGTTGCATGATTTTGAGTGATATGAACTCGTGGATGATGGTGACTGATCGCAACTGTGGATGATGTCGACTGATCTAAACTTGTGGATGATGGCGACTGACGCAAAATAAAATTAGTCGAATTTGGTATACTTAGGTTTATGGACATATGACCAGGCAGGGTGACACCAGATGGGCGCCACAAATATTGAAATGGAGGCCTTGGACAGATAGAAGGAGTGTCGGAAGGCCACCAAAGAGATGGACCGACGACATTGTCCAAATCGCTGGGGGGACCTGGACGCGGAAGGGTCAGAGTAGAGACGAGTGTGGAAACAGTTGGAAGAGGTCTATATCCAGCAGTGGGCGGCAGAAGGCTAATGAAGAAGAAGCAGATTGTCGTTTGTGTTGTGTATTGTTTTAAAATGTTGTGTATAGTTTTAAATGGTGTTAAAATGAATCGAATGAATTGATAGTGAATGGATTATATTTACCTTATCTTTCATTACATTACCTTTCCATAAACAATCCATCTAACTGACTATCCCGTGATTCCTTCCTTGTCCTTCATCCCATCCACCTATTTATTTAAATATGTATTTTTATGTATGTAGGTATATTTTATGTATTTTTGTGTATATTATTATTATTGTTTATATTTATTTATATTTTTTATTATTTTTCATACACTTGTATGTATGTATTGTGTATATCGAATGTATGTCACAAGTGGTTGGTTGGCAGACATTGCCTATGACGATAAACCCGCCATTTGGAGAAAATATTTTTTGAAAAAAGATTTTATTTATTTATTTATTATAACTAATTAATTAATGATTATGACTCCCAGGAACAGACTTTGTCTAGTAGAGAGGAATGATGTAGGTAATTGATCATGCAATATGTTATCGAAATAAAATATAATGACTAACGACTTACTGTTGATCAGTATATAGACAATGGGCTGCCGTTAGAACGTAGAATTCAGAAATCAGAGCGCCCGCACATTGGAAAAGATCCACACCGTCATGTACCTGATTCGTTATGCATACCTAGAATTATAAGTACGAAAAGTAAGTATATCAAATAAATACGAAAAGTAAGTACAGTAGAAGTCCGATAATCCGGCACGTTCGGGACCGGCTCGGTGCCGGATTACCGGAAATTCCGGTCTATCGGGCGGTGCCCCTTCTTTTTAGTGTAGGTACTAATTTTTGTTCTTTGTTTTTTTTAAATACATACATACACAAATCGTAATTATAAGAACAATTAGGTTAATAATGAAACTACAAATACAGTATACAAATACTAGAATAAAATAAGTTTATTTTACATTTCATATAATGTTTCAAAAAAGTCACGAATGTCTTTTGTTTTCTTGACTTTTGGCGTTTAGTATAAAATTTATTTCTAATGATTTGGAAATCAATTATTTCTGAAGCACTGTAGCTAGCACTAGCCTCAGCAAAAGAGACCCGGAGCGATGCCGGACTATCGGGCATTCCGGACTGTTGGATGCCGGACTAATGGACTTCTACTGAACATTGCGATCCTTCTAGAAAATCGTGTCAATGACTATTCATTGACAATTGAATTCGAACCTTCTGGAAGGTTGTGGAAATGAAACAAGCTTTCTAGAACCATCCAGAAAGTTCCGGAAATTTATCGAACATTGTAGAACCTTCTAGAAACTCCTGAGAATGAATAGAATTCGAACCTTCTGGAAAGTGAAATGAACTTAGTAGAACCTTTTGAAGAAAGTTGTGCAGTGCAGATTGATCGAACATTACTGGATGTATGCGTGTGTCAAACTGTCGATTTACTTCACCGATCAAATTTGCCGTTACGAAGTACGAGTAACTCAGCTAGTATTTGATAAAAACAAAAGCGTTTAGTTTAAGTTTTTTTCAGCGTGGTTGTTCTTGCATTCAAAGCCCCATGCCCCAAATAGATAAATAAAAAAAAAAAAATAAAATTCTCTTACGGCGGCGCGCCGCGTTTTTCGCTCGGCGACGGCGCGCCGACTAAACTCGCGACCACGGCGGCGCGCCGGCGCGGCGCTCATGTCTAGTTTGTATACACCTTTTATAGTATTTGAATCCCTGATATATCTGATGGTGGATTATCTGTGCCCTAGTCGCTTGTAAAGTAAAGGATAACGTAATTTCATTTCTACTAGTATTATGTGATATCAAAAAATTGTGATATCTGATGTGTGCGTGTGCGATGGGTGAGTGTGTGAGCGAGATTGAGTATGGGTGTGTGAGACGACCGGAATGAACTTATATGTTTTAATTTAACTGTGGTGCATGCTTGTGGGTGACAGCTGTATTATGAGTGAACTAATCTTCAATTACTTATATCTATAGTTGTTATCTGTTTTGTACTTATACCTGTAATAAAATAAAATAAAATGAAATAAAATGAAATGAAATAAAATAAAATAAAATAAAATAAAATAAAATAAAATAAAATAAAATAAAATAAAATAAAATAAAATAAAATAAAATAAAATAAAATAAAATAAAATAAAATAAAATAAAATAAAATAAAATAAAATAAAATAAAATAAAATAAAATAAAATAAAATAAAATAAAATAAAATAAAATAAAATAAAATAAAATAAAATAAAATAAAATAAAATAAAATAAAATAAAATAAAATAAAATAAAATAAAATAAAATAAAATAAAATAAAATAAAATAAAATAAAATGAAATAAAATGAAATAAAATGAAATAAAATGAAATAAAATAAAATAAAATAAAATAGGTAAAATAAAATAAAATAAAATAAAATAAACCATGTTAATTAATTTTAAAAATCTCACCTGATATGGAGCCTCAGTTATATTTATAAACTTAGTGGATTGTGGTTTTTCTTTGGTCGTGACGACTTTGGTCAAATAACCTAAACATATGTTTATCAACATGTTTATAACAATTTATTATAATCGGTACATTTCAATCGAAAAATTCCTTGTGTGCGAGGACAGTGACATGCACTTGGCAGTGCCTGTATCATAATTATTTTTCGATGTAAAAAAGAGTATTTATGCTTAAAAGACGCAGAATATGACGTACTTTAATTTATAAAATGACACCATTTTCCTAGAGCGCATCGTTTAGAAGTTATTAGTGAAAAACAAAAAAAAAATATTTTGGTTCTTGGGTCACCCTGTACTTAGCACAAACGGAAAATTGGTGCAAACTTAAAGAAACCTTATTTGCATGTTAGTGAAGAGATTGAAACCGTTTCCAGCTTTCCGATAATTATTTGCGCTACAAACCGTGATTTGCTTGGGCTATAAGTAAAAATCTAATTTTTTACTTATCAATTTATTTATTCATATTAAGAGTGTGCATACCGACATTTCAAAAATTTCTAAAAACGGGGGATCTTCTATCTCGACAACCGTTACTAAATATGCTTTGGAACAAAATAGGGTAGATGCATTGAACCTTTATCTAGGGAATAACCGTAAAAGATTTTTTATATCTTGTATAGATTTCTCAAAAAACAATATTGAAAACACCTCTGTACTTTTTTCCGAAAGACGAAAACTCGTTTCTCGAAAGTCGCGGAGTAAATTTTTTTGGTACTGATAATATGCATTAAAATCTAGGGAATAACCGTAAAAGTTTTTTGATAGACACAAAATTAAGCCCAAAAAAATGGAAAAAACGCTATTTTTACCATTTTATCATGCGATTGTCACGCGATTTTGAACCTTAATGCCGTGGGAAATGTCTGTGACGTCATTCCTGGTGCCATGCCCTTAAGAGCTCTACACGTTTCATGACTTGATAACTGTATTTACTCGTAATAGTTTTACTTTATTCCTTACCTTGCAAATTCACTATAATTACAAATAAAATTATTGAAATCTTCATTGTGTAGCAATAATTTAAACTTAATTGTTATTTGACAGACGACTCGTCATAGATAATAATATGTAACTATGGCGTAGCAATCTCAGGAATATCAAAAATTATTATCTACTAATTAAAATGGATTCTTTTCAATACTAGGTACCACTTACCTATCTGGCCAATAAAATTTTGATTGAGCATACCTAGGTAGCAGAGCTGGGCACAAAAGCGTTAATCCGTTAATCGTTAATTAACGAAGTTAACATTTTGGGTAACGATTTAATGCTTTTATCACCTCCAAAAATTGTTAACGGATTATTTAACTTCCGTTAATTAAGTCCGTTAATATTTGGTTGTTTGATTAGACATCATCCACTGGCGGCGCTGGCATTAGATAATCCAAGGGTTGTATGGGGTTATGTGTGGAATCGTATGTGGGTTGGGAGTTGGAAAAGAAATTTCAATTTGTTGGGATACATCGTGATAGTGTAAATGTGATAGTAGTTGTACTAATGTAGTTCTATTTCATGCCATTTAACCGCGATTTTTTACATTAACGCTTAAACGGATTAACGTTAACTTCCGTTACATTTTTCAAAATGTAACGCTTTAACGATTAACGAAGTTAATTTTTTAGTTACGGATTATCGATTAACGAAGTTAACTTTTTGATTAACGATGCCCACCTCTGCTAGGTACCTACCTAACAGTGGCTAAAAGTGACTTCTCAAATTCATTACTTACAAATAAGAGACTTTTATTACCTCTGCATATGTACAAGTCTTAAGTACTAATTTAGGGGTGGGGTTTGCCGGGAGGACTCCCTTAAGGCTAACCCTGGGCCACCTCTTAATAAGATTTGCCTAAAAGTGCGGGTAAAGAGGGCGCTCTATGCGCCTGTGCTATCCGGGGATATAGAGGGCCTTAAGCTCGTGGATGTCCTTCGATGTATCAGACTAATTTGCATAAATGGTATGTATATGCTTTAATTTTTGTTCTTTTCTTTTTTTTTACTCACATATGTACGGACAGCTCGTTGTCCAGCTTTTCAAGATTTTTTAGACCAGACAGATAAAAACTGGATTGTCCGGTCCAAAACCGGACAAGTGTCCGCCCAATGGCAGCCAATGGATGGCAGCCCCAGGAATTTAGTTGACATTTAGTCGCAACAATTCAGAAGTTACGTCTCCACTGGCAAAGCACCCGATCATCAGTGAAAACGACCGATCGCTGACATAAAAAGTAGATAAATAAATAACAGTAAAATTTCACCATCACAATTTAATAAACAAGTTTATAATATTAAACAATTATTATAATTAATATATGCAATAAATATTAATGGTCATAAAAAGAATATAAATATTATACAATTCAATTTATCTGTTTTTTTTTATGTATGGGCATATACAGATCTCCCAAATAGTGCAGTCTAGATAGAGCACTCTCGGGGTTATAAAAATACCCCCATATATTTTTCGAGTTTTTGTCAAAACTGACTTTATTGGTCACGGGGGCACGAATTATCGAGATACACGCTTGGTATTTTTTTTTCAAAATAGGTGTCATGAGATCTTAAAATTCAATTTGTTACAATTCCTAATTTTCAAATTTTTTCAGGCCGATTTAAAAAAAAACTAATAGTCACCTGAAAAAAAAATTGCTCAAACTCTTTAGGTCTCTTTATGGTTTCATAGTTGAAAATTATTCCAAAGCAACAAAACAGGGCGATATTCAGATATCCCCAGGTGTGCTCCATCTAAAATGAATCTATTAAGGTTATAAATCGAATCTTCGGGGTAAAAAATACTTTCTTTGTTGGGGTAAAAAATTGAATTTTTGGGGTAATAAATTGAACCTCTCATTGGGGTATTGAACTTGAATCTTTGTTTGCAGTTTTTGTTGTTTTGTTGTGATGTGTTGATTGTTGATAAGTTATAAGTTATAATATATATTACAGGCAGCGTGTAATTGGGCTGCTGCAGGTGATTACTGTTTTATGTCTATTGTAACAAAATTTATATTATGTGGTGGTCCTGTATGTTGCTATATTGAATAAAATAAAATTTAATAAAAAAATAAAATAAACAAATCTCTGAAATTCTGCTCGACTGTACTTTTTCGGACCACCTGTATAATAATTCATAATTGCATGGACTTTATAAATTTGTCATACTTCAAATTTATTTTCAAAACTCTTTGAATTTCATTCAAACTTTTTTTAAATATAAAAGTTGATAGGAAGCCATTTAATATAGGGTCATTGAAAAAGATGGACCTTATTTTAAAAGGTATAACTTTGGAACCATTGGATACACATATTCTTTATTCATATTTTACATGACATCGTAAAAGTTTTTAGATTTAAGCGAAATTAACCCCAAAAAATTAAAAAAAAACGCTTTTTTTACCATTTTGGGAACACACACAGTGGGAAATGACGTCATAGTTGGCTCGGGAGCTTTTAACCCTCTCACTACCAGAATATAATAGAGGGGTTATATAATTTTTTTGACTATGGATATTTTCTATGTATTTTTATATGATCATGATCTTCTATGTATTTTTATATGATATGATCAAAATCCGTTTAAGACTTCGCCCCATGCCCTCCACGGAGGACACTGGTAGTTATTTACTGGTAAAACATATTTAGTCATAGACAATAAACATTCTATAATAAGTTTACCATGGATTAAGTACGAGAATTTGCTTTAAATGGATTTTATTTATTTTAGCCTCGTGTCCTCCAGGAAGGACAGTGGTAGTGAGAGGGCGTGAATGGTTCCAAAGTTACGTGTTTTTAAAACAGGGTCCATATTTTTCGTTGAATTCGTATTATGAAAAATTTTACAGATTTATGCGTCAATATATTATTTGACTAGTACAAACATAAGTATTTGGATGGCCAGAACAAGATAAAATGCGTTTGACATTTTCTCAGAGCGACTGCTAGGACGCTCTGGATTTACGAAAGTTTTCAACTGGGTGACGTCAGTGTACACAGCAGGGTAGACTTTGGAAGTTTTACAATTATCATTATATGACAAAATTCCTACTAGCTTGTCATCACAAACCAGAGGGCTTCCCACATCTCCCTGAAAATGTAAATAAATAAAATCTTTATTGTTTCATTTCATTTCATTTTCATTTATTTAATATCCCAATTTTTAAATAAATTCAAAATATATTATTAAAAAAAAGTACTGGATTTTATTGCCCCACTAGGCGATAGCCTGTTCTGGGGCAATACTAACCACAATATAACAGTTCAAGGTTACATGTAAGTACCTACGAAAAAAACAAAAATACTGAAGAATAAGCACATTATTGAAGAATGTTGTAGACTAATTATGGGGATTTGTTTAGTAGGTTTGATAAAAAACAAGGGTTTTTTTCTCAGTTCCAAATAATTTAGCATCTGAACAAATAAGTCAATCAATAAATCAATTTGAAAAACTGAGATTGATGGTCATTAATTTATGGAATCGCCCATATATATTCAATGTCTGTGTGTGTACTTGAGTCAATAAATATATAAATAAATAAATTAAGAGTAATTATTGTGCGTACCTGACAAACCCCCTTTCCGTCTTGCTTAATGTCTCCGGCGCAAATCATCTTAGCTCCGACTTTTTTTGTTAAGTTTGTATAAAAATTGTTTGTACATTTAGCTAAGTCAATTGTAGTGACTGTTGCCTCTGTCAATTCGTCAACAACAATTCTTTTATTCTATAATAAAAAGACCAATTATTTTTATGCACTAGAAATAAATTAATACATTTTTTTAAATGAATCTAGGTTTATCGGAATAAACCAAAGAGATTACATATTAAGCACTAGAGATCTGATTCTATGTACTTTCAATAGAACGGAAGTGTAGCAATTTCACGCTCGGCACTTTTTGGTATTTTAGAGTCGCAAACCTCACACTATTAACAAGATATCAATAATAAAAACTAAAACATCTTTAAAACTACCGTTTTAGTCCTAAATAACGTTAAAACTAATACAGTTTTTAGCTATGAGAGCAAAATTTCGAAACCGTTGCCCACAAACTGTCAAAATTTTCCATACGATTTGACAGTTTGTGGGCACCAGTTTTGTTACACTTCTAGTATTGAGTACGCTGTCTAGGTAGTACTTAATATATTATGTCGCTGGAATAAACCCAAATACACATTTGTACACTTCACAGTAAGCTTGAAAAGCTTGCGTCGTGAAGTGGAGTAGGTCGGCATCGGGGATCGGACCCGCGCCCACTGGATTAACAGTCGAGCGCGGCACCATCCAGGCTACCGACCACCTCAAAATTGTTATAATACTGTTAAATAACACCTTCTACACGCATCAAATAGTGATCTATTCAGGTTTGGGGTCTATCAGTCACTTGGGTGAATAAAATTGGTGAGTTACAACGGATAGTATCCTACGAAAGCTGCGATATGAATGGTATGAAAATGAATGTAAATAAAACGAAAGTAATAGTGTTTGAAAGAGAGGAAGTAAGGACAAATTGTGTGATAAAGGTTGGTAATGACTGTCTGGAGCAAGTGAATGAGTATGTATATCTGGGAAGTTTGTTTACTAGAGATGGACGCTGTGATGAAGACATTGAAAGAAGGAAGCTGGCCGGTACTAGGACGAATGGTGCGCTCGGTCCGATTGTTAGTAGTAGCAATGTGTCTATGAAAGCAAAAGTGCTAGTGCACAATGCTGTCTTGGTGCCGACCCTAATGTATGCTAGTGAGACGTGGACGTGGATGAAGAAGGACGAATCAGGGTTGAATGCAGTAGAAATCAGGTCGTTAAGAGGGCTACAGTAGCAAACATGGCGATTTTAGTGATTTTTCAATCGATATTCCCGCGTTATTTATTGTCGGATTTCGATGAAAAAAATATATTATATAGATTGAACTTTAACGAAGCGCATTATAGAGTAATATAATTAATATACTATATAGTTTCTTGTAAAAAAAAATAATTGTAAACATCGTTTTTCATCGTTTTTTTTATATTCCAAGTGATTCGTCCGTCGGAATGAAATAATTCTTCTTTTGTCTTAAAGAAAACTAAAAAATCTAGCGCATTATAGAGAGAAACGTTAATTATTTTTGTTTGTTTCGCGTCAAAACCCAAAAAACGTCAATTTCATAAAAAGACTCCGTACTAATATACGCTATCGGTTTTAGCGTGCACGCGAATATGACACTTATAACACGGGAATTACAAGGAACGCAGTGTTTTTCGTTACGCCACGGATTCAGTCACCCACAAGACTGTGGACTGGTAAGACGTGGATTCTGTGCTAATTGAATTGACGTTCCGTATTTTAATCTTATTGACGAAAGTTCGCATATTACAGAGGACGGCAAACATTGGTAAGTGATTTTTATTTTAAATTATTTTCACACAATATTACGAGTAGGTAGTTCCCGCATGTTTTAGTGATTTGTAGAGACTTTACATACTTATTACTTTAATGTGTATTAAAGTGTAAAGGGTTATGCGTGCCAATTAAGAGTGTGCATACCGACATTTCAAAAATTTGTAAAAACGGGAGACCTTCTATCTCGACAACCGTTACTAAATATGCTTTGGAACAAAATAGGGTAGATGCATTGAACCTTTATCTAGGGAATAACCGTAAAATATTTTTTATATATTGTATAGATTTTTCAAAAAAAATAATTAAAAACACCTCTGACCTTTTTTCCGAAAGACGGACATTCGTTTCCCGAAAGTCGCGGAGTAAAAATTTTTTTTTGTAATGATAATATGAGGTAAAATCTAGGGAATAACCGTAAAAGTTTCTTGATAGACGCAAAATTAACCCCAAAAAATGGAAAAAAAAACGCTGTTTTTACCATTTTATCATGCGATTGTCACGCGATTTTGAAACTTAATGCCGTGGGAAAATACTGTGACGTCATTCCTGGTGCCAAGCCCTTAATGATGTTATACTGGACAAAACTAAACTTTTTTTTTCCAAAAATAGGTAGACACCGATTACCATTAGGTGCACTTTTCTATTTGGATATCCCCGGGAAACCTAGACATACAATGTATGGCCACCGTGCAAATCGTATAGTAGTTCTGATTTTTGGATATGTTATATAGGTCGGCCCTGTGGTTAAGAATCCAAGTTTGTGACCTCCTAACCCCATTCTCACTCTAAACACTCGTTGTGACGATATAGAACACAAGATGCATGAATACAGAACTGCAGCTATTGATGTGGGAAAACGTTGTGATGCTTTGGATGACAAGATTAAACTTATAGACACCAAGATTGAGCGGGTGGATGTCCTGGAGGAGAAAATCTCTGGCATCGATCAGAAAATTACGTCATTGGGATCGGCCGATTTTCTGCCTCGAGATAATAATGCGAAGGACCAACGCGAGAGAGCAAACAACATCGAAATCAAGGGAGTAACACAAACTGGTAATGAGAGGCTACCTGATATTATAACATCATTATCCAAAGCGCTGGGATATGATTTGGATCTAAAAGAGGTGGATTATATAGTGCGGGCTAGATCTAGGAATAAAACATCTCCAAAACCAATAGTTGTGAGATTCTTACGAAAAATGGCAAGAGATGACTTTTTGGCCCTTGTTAGAAGTAAGAAAAAAACTTTAACTACAAACGATATTGGTATCCCTGGAAGCCCCAGCAACATCTTAATTAACGAACACTTGACTCTGTACTACAAGGATCTCCTATATAAAACTAGGCTGTTAGCGAAGGAAAAAAATTACAAATATGTATGGGTGCGGAACGGAAACATATTCATCAGACGTAGCGATTCTTCTCCAAAAAACTATATAAGGTGCGAGGAGGACTTAAAGAAGCTCAACACTTAGATGTATTCGACCTGTATCGTGTAATTATGGATGTGTTATATTATTGTATTATTCCTTATATTGTATTCATCCTCATTTCCCCACCACCACTTTCCTTATTACCATTTCACATCCCATCCAAACCCTTCCTAACCTATTCAATAACCTTACACAGTACAGCTGAACTCAACCCGCGGTGTGGCTCGTTGGCGTGCGGCGCGTTGGCCTGGCCGGCTCCGGTTTCGTCGTTCGATTCTGGATTTCTGTTGTACCGAATCACATTTAAAATTAATAAAATTATCATCTATCTGTTACCGGCGCGTACGTACAAAATATAAACGTTTTTTATCAGAATACCAGAGGCCTTCGTACTAAAACGGAGGGGGCTCTCTTGAACTGTTTGTCTAATGATTTCGATGTAATTTGTTTAGCAGAATCATGGCTACACGACGGCATCTATACCTCAGAGATAATAGACCCCAGATATACAGTTTTCAGGAGAGATAGAGACGTATCTATTTCCGGTGTGGGTGGCGGAGTACTTATAGCGACCAAGCCTGGTCTCAATCCTGTGCATCAACCAACGTGGCAATCCTCGGCTGAGGATATTTGGATCTCTATACCCCTTAACTCAAACAAAAAATTACACGTTTGCTGCGCGTACATTACCTCATGTAGCAATCATTTAAATTTACTACGGGCTCATCTGGACAAAGTTGACGAAATTTTATTGAATAATTGTGAGGATAAATTCATATTAATTGGAGACTATAATTTGCCGCAAATAGATTGGGGGTCGGTACATGGCGATTCTTACTTAGAAATTCTTAATCATAATGATGGTCCGGCTTACAGGTTGATCATAGATTTCCTTTCTTTTTCTGGATTGAATCAATATAACTCCATACCAAATGATTACAATAAAATTCTCGATCTTGTTATATCGAACGTACAGAGTCTCGTTACTCCATCTGATGCAATGCTTGTTAAGCCTGACTCTTACCACCCCACTTTGGAAATCCATTTAAAGGATTGCTTGACACGTAACACTTCTATGAAAAATAATTCCAGAGAGATCGCCCTCTATCATAAAGCTGATTATGTCCAAATTCGAAATAGGCTCTCGCAATACGACTGGAATCAAGAACTATCTAATCTCAATACAGAAGAGGGTGTTTCGAGGTTTTACGATATAGTGTTTGGTATTGTTAAGGATTGCGTTCCTATAAAAAAAATAAAGCCAAATAACTCTTTCCCCTCTTGGTATTCTCCCGCTCTAATTAATGTGGTAAAGGAAAAAACAATGTATCACAAAAAATGGAAAAAATTTAAAAATCGATTGGACTATCTGACATTCTCTTCGCTTAGAAGTAGACAAAAGCGCTTGACTGCTGAATGTTATTTGAAATATGTGTCCAACATAGAAAATAATTTAGTAAGTAATCCCAAATCCCTGTTTTCATTCGTTAAGTCAAAACGCAGAGAGGAAGGTTTGCCTAATACAATGTCCTATAGGGATGTCACATACTCTGATGAATTAGCAATATGCAATGCATTCAATACTTTTTTCACATCTGTACACATTACTGATACAAACCCAGTCTCTACACCCCAACAGAATAATATATCAGTGGCAGAAACGGTAGACTCGATAAGCAATCTGCGAACCAATCCCTCTATCGTGCAAAAATATATCGAAAAAATAGACGTTAACAAGGGTCCAGGTTCGGACAAATTGCCTGGTATATTTGTGAAGAACTGTGCAAAAGAATTGTCCGTACCTCTCTCTATTATATTCAACATGTCGCTAGCTGAGGGTTGCTTCCCATCGCGTTGGAAAAAAGCCTTTATATCACCCATTTTTAAAAGTGGAGATCGACACAACGTCGAAAACTATCGACCCATATCCAAACTACCTATCTTAAGCAAACTGTTAGAAAAAATTGTCATCGATCATATTAATCCCTTGCTTAATCCAATTATAATACCAAATCAACACGGTTTCAGGAGTGGAAAATCGGTGGAATCTAATATGCTTGAATTTACTAACATCTTAACGAATGAAATACACAAAAATGGCCAGGTTGACGCTATATATACCGATATGTCCAAAGCGTTCGACAAACTCAATCACAATTTATTACTTAAAAAACTTTACGGTGCGGGGATACAAGGAGATCTGCTGAGATGGTTCAAGTCATACGTGACCAACAGACTCCAGGCTGTCGTGGTCCATGGATACGAATCCAACTACAAGGCTATTGCTTCAGGTGTTCCGCAAGGTTCCCATCTGGGACCTCTTTTATTCCTATTATACATAAATGACATCAAAAATTGCCTGAAGCACTCGGAAATTTTACTTTTCGCAGACGACGCAAAAATATTCAAAGTTATTAATGACTTATCCGATTGTATTAATCTTCAAAGGGATTTACTGGATTTTGAAAATTACTGCCGGGAAAACCAATTGTTTTTAAACAGCGACAAATGTAATGTTATTACTTACACACGCAATAAAAAGAAAATTACATTTAATTACTCGATCAACGATGAAACTCTATCATACAAAAGAGAGGTAAGGGATCTCGGAATAATAATGGACGAACAACTCACTTTCACTAAGCACTACGACAACATAAGTTCTAGAGCCTTTAAAGCTCTGGGCTTTGTCATTAGAAACACAAAGGTTTTCAAAAAATCCAAATCATTGGTCATACTTTTTAACTCCCTAATTAGAAGTCTTCTGGAATTTGGTTCTACTGTTTGGAATCCAAACTACATCGTCCACATAAATACTATAGAGAAGTTACAAAGAAAATGCGTAAAACATCTCAATTATCGCAATAGATTACACTTTGATTCGTACATCCAAGCATTAAAACACTACAAAATCAAATCTCTCGAAACTAGAAGACAAATAATTGACCTTTGTTTCCTACATAAAATTATTAATAATAAAGTAGATAGTATTCCTCTTGTGGAATCATTGCCTTTCCATTGCCCTTCCAGAAATGTCAGACATCAAACACTTTTCTACGTCAGCCATTCAAGAACAAATTATATGCGAAACTCATACATAAAAAGAGCGTGTATATCTTTTAACAAGAATTGTATGAAGGATCCAGCTCTGGATCCTTTCGGCTCTGGTCTGTACACTTTTAAAAATAAACTGTTGAAAATGGTGGACGTTTAGCGGGGTGGTCGTGCCGGCGCGTCGAGTGTGCCGTTGGGTCTGAGGGTTTCAGCTTAAAACTAAAATGAAAAGAACTGTTGTCACTTCCTTTCTCCATTTTCCTTCCTATTCCTGGATCCATTCCTATCCTATTTGTTGATTATATATAGTGTAACTACTTATACTTTTGCTAATAAAACGTAGAATACTATAATTGGCGCTATAAAATGTAAATATGTATAAAATATTATATTATGTACTTAGCTGTTGTATTCTCCAAATAAATAAATAAAAATAAAAAAAAAAAATAAACCCTTGTGCGTTCACTAAGGCGAGCCAAAAACTGACGAAATTTCGGTCATTTTTTAAATTATTGATCATAACTTTTTAACAATGCATTTTAGAAAGTAAAGCTGTATGTAAAAGTTAAAGAATATTAAATTCTCTGCAACTTGAGCCTACAAAGTTTTTTTGTAAAACTATTATTTAAAGAGTTATGTGATATCCAAATTTGCAATTTTTTCTGAAAAATGCTGTTTTTTTACAAAATTTCTCATTTTTTAAATATATTTCACGAAATGTACGTTGTAGAGAAAAATGTTATAAGCAAATGTTGTAGATCGTTTAATTTAAAACAAGTTTGAGGCCAACATTTTTTCTCTCGGACCAATAACAACAGAGTTGTGACCTTCTGAAAAAATATCCGACGAATATTTAAGCAACATTCAGTATAGTATGTATGATAATAGTTATAAAAAAAATGCAATCAAAGAAATTATTTTTTTGTAGGTTATTAAGGTTAGTCTCGTGGTTCAGAATCCAAGTTTGTGACCTCCCCGCCCGCGTGTATTCACTAGGGTGGGCCAAAAACTACTGAAATTTCGTTAATTTTTCAGTTAATTGTTTCTATTTTTTTAATTATCCATTTTAGAGTTAACAATTGTAAGTAAATATTGTAGAGTATTAAATTTTCTGCAACTTAGGTTAGTCACGTTTGTTTAAAAAGCTATTATGTAAAGAATTATATAAAAATAACATAATTTTTAAACGAAAAAAATTTTTTTTTCTCTTTTTGTATTATTTTTCAGAATGGTACATAGTAAGAAAAAATATTATTAGCGAATATTATAGGATATTAAATTTGCAACAAAAAATGGTACTAGACTTTTTTGCTTTGGACTAATAATAAATGAGATATGGCGATCTGAATATTGACTATTGACCTTAAATTAATTTTCAGGACAGCATATCTCATTTGTTATTAGTCCAAGGCAAAAAAGTCTAGTTTTTCAGAAGGTCACAACTCTGTTGTTATTGGTCCGAGAGAAAAAATGTTCACCTCAAACTTGTTTTAAATTAAACGATCTACAACATTTACGTATAACATTTTTCTCTACAACGTACATTTCGTGAAATATATTTAAAAAATGAGAAATTTTGTAAAAAAACAGCATTTTTCAGAAAAAAATTGCAAAAAATTGGATATCACATAACTCTTTAAATAATAGTTTTACAAAAAAACTTTGTAGGCTCAAGTTGCAGAGAATTTAATATTCTTTAACTTCTACATACAGCTTTACTCTCTAAAATGCATTGTTAAAAAGTTATGATCAATAATTTAAAAAATGACCGAAATTTCGTCAGTTTTTGGCTCGCCCTAGTGAACGCACAAGGGCTAGGAGGTCACAAACTTGGATTCTTAACCACAGGGCCGACCTATATAACATATCCAAAAATCAGAACTACTATACGTTTTGCACGGTAAAATTCTCTATTTCCTGGAGTAATTGCTGGACGAAATTCTACAATAAAGCCATTCTGGATATAAACTATTATCATCACAAAAGTATTGCGATTTAGGTCCTGACATTGTTCCAGTCGATGGATATATTACTCTTTTCTTACATTATTTGCTTTTTCAGAAATTATTATAAAAAATCAAAATGGGACGTAAAGTGAAGTATAGCGGAGTAGTCAAGCGTAATAAAAAATGTCTCCTAACCAAAGCACGCGATATTAAGAAGTGAGTGAAGTGAATATCGTATATATTTAGTTTAAAATATAATACCTATAGCCGCTGTAATGATGCGGAATAGAATGATTTAATGAAAAATTAATTTACATTATTCATACCTTCGAAAGATTAATAGATACATCTACTAAATTTCGTATATTTTCAGGTCACGGAACACTGTCCCGAATCAGATTAATGCATCTGCTTCTACGTCCAGAGTCACATCTCAAGACCAACAGGGTCACAATAATGACTTAGATTTTGACGATATCGGTGCATGCGAAACTGTCTTATTAGGACCAACGCTAGCCCCTACAGATCCCTCTGCGTCAAAATTCGAGTAATTAACTTACTTGGTGTTTTTTGTCTCTCAGCTAATATTATCTCATTAGACTATAATTTTTGTAGCATAATAACATATACTTTTGTATATTGCAGGAATAAAACTTCTTCACCTAGGGGAATCCATTCGAATGACTTGAGTAAAAATGATGAAGATGATGTAAGTTTCAGAATTTTTATAAAGCTTTAGGTAGGCCTAGGCATATTAATGATTCATACGATTCAGGAACATGTATGTACTCTCTATATATTTTGTGTTTGCAGAGCCTGCAAATAGAATATAGTCCTGCGGATACGACTAAAGGGACAGAAATATCTGGGAGGCGCGTTGTGAATATAATGTGGTTCTTCAATCAACTTCAATCAGCTGCCAAACACGGCTCACTTGGTTGTGGTTTACAATCAATGGAAATGGTTTCTGAAAAAAGAACGGGACTATTTTCCAAATATTTATTAAAATGTAAAATGTGCAACATAAAAATATCAGTAGATTCAGACAATATGGACAGTAAATTTAATATAAACCATCAAGCTGTTGCTGGAACAATGGCAATAGGATGTGGACAATCTCAACTGCAGGAACTCATGGCATCTATAGATCTTCCAAATATTTATGAGAAGTTCTATAGAAAAACCGAAGTTTATATCTCCCAGGCTTGGGAAAAAACCGCCCTGGAACAAATGGAGGAAGCTGCCGAAAGGGAACAAATTGCAGCTATTAAGGAAAACAGAGTTGACGCCAAAAATACAGCCATTATAGATGTTGTAATTGATGGCTGTTGGAGCAAACGATCCTATAGAAAAAATTACTCCGCTCTTTCAGGTGCTGCAGCAATAATTGGAAAAAAATTCGGTGAGGTACTATTTTTAGCAGTAAAAAACAAATACTGTTGCATATGTGCACGTGCCGAAAGATCAAATAGTGATTGCCCAGAACACAAGTGTTTTAAAAATTATTCTGGACCATCAACAGGAATGGAATCCGAGATACTGGTGGAAGGTTTTAAAAAATCTTTAGAAACTTACAACATTATTTATGGACGTATCATTTCTGATGGAGATAGCAGCTCCTATTCCAAAATATTGGAAGCAAGACCGTATGCCCAACACACAGTTGAAAAAATACAGTGTCGAAACCATTTACTGAGGAATTTTTGTTCCAAACTGCAAACTCTCTCATCGGAAACGAAATACCCCATAAAATTTCGTAAACTTATTGCTAAACAAAAAATATTAACAATTCGAAAAGTAATTACTAAATCTATACTACATCACAAACAAACAGATACATCTCTCACGAACAAAATACATCTTTTATTTAACGACATAACCACATCTCATCTACACGCCTTTGGCCAACACAACAATTGTAAACAGTATTATTGTCAAGAACATGAAAATGACGATTCAGCGGAAGAATTGATTCAAAGTGCCCTGTTCAACAGAATTCAATATCTTGTCTCAAATTTAGCAGCCCATTCTAGGAGCCTAATACATGACGTAGACAGTAACATCGTTGAACAGTTCCACAGCATTGTCGCAAAATTTATTGGTGGCAAACGCATAAATTTTTCACTGAGACAATCCTACCAGGCCAGATGTGCTGCAGCAGTCGTTTCCCATAACACACGAAGACCGTTGAGTGTCTTACAAAAATCTATTATTGGTTTGACTCCACGAAACTCGATTAGTAGACTGGAAAGTTGGCGTATTAAGAGGAACAAACTCCGAAAAAGATATTCAAAGAGAAAAATAGTTTTCTCTAATTTAAATAAAAAGGACAGTAATTATGGCGAAAATAGCATGGAACCAGATATGTCGCAGGATATGTTTGAAATGGCTAAAAAAGCTTTTTTAGATAATTTACAAAAGAATGCTATTGATCGAGAACGAATTGAGCGAGAAACTATTTTACAAAGCGATTCGAGTGAATGGTTGGAACTTCGTAGGAATATGCTAACAGCATCTCTTTTTGGCAAAATCGTCAAAAGACGCCCAGACATAAGTTGTTCTCGACTAATCAGATATTTGTTATACAAGCAAAGTTTAGATCACGTCGAGTCTATTAATCATGGTAAAAAATACGAAAGAATAGCCATTGAGCAACTTGAACAGCAAGAAAATATTTCAATCGCTCCATGTGGGCTTTTCATCGACGAAAATTTCCCGTTTCTTGGTGCGACACCCGACGGACTATGTGACGGTAGCACGATTGTTGAGGTTAAGTGCCCAATAACAGCTTTCAAAATTGGAATAGAAGAATCAATCAAACAAAAAAAAATACAAATCTGGAAACTCGACAAAAGCGGAAATCTAATTATTAACCAAAACTGTGATTGGTTCATGCAAATACAAGGGCAGCTGCATGTGACAAAAAAGAATAAATGTTTATTTGCTGTATGGTCTGGAGAGAATGTACCTCTTAAAACGGCAATAATAGAACGCGACGATAGTTTTTGGATGGGTAAAATGGAAAAAAAACTGGTGTCATTTTACATGGACTGCATACTACCAGAATTAGTGGACCCTCGACACCCAAGGAACATGGCCATAAGAGATCCTCCGTATATAGAAGAGGCAATTAAAACAAAAGTTAAAAAAAGTAAAGTTAAGGCAAAACATGTCAATTCTAAAGATGGAAAAGAAAATG
The DNA here is from genome assembly GCA_963576895.1 of Ceraclea dissimilis. Lineage (NCBI taxonomy): Eukaryota > Metazoa > Arthropoda > Insecta > Trichoptera > Leptoceridae > Ceraclea > Ceraclea dissimilis. Next base: position 17,529,707 of record OY756370.1, read on the forward strand.
AGACTATACTTATGCATTGTGAAACAAATGATTTAAGGAACGATACACAAAATCGAACTCAGAGCAATGAAGCAAATCAAGTGAACAGGGAAAATAGCGATTGCAAAAGAAAAGTCCTTTCTCCAGTGAGAAATTTTGGCAATGATTTGAAAATCATAGGACAAGAGGAGCTCAGAATATCGACAGAACAGGAAAACAAATATCTGGAAGATGCAGACCATAATGAAGAAATTTTGGCTCATTCTTCAGAGCGTCACTTGGGGTATTTTCAAACTCCAAAGCGCCGGTGCTTGGATTTCGATGAGTTTTAAATAAATTAATTCTTGAGAAAGTTGTGTCGTGAAGTGCAGAATACATCTTCATCATTGAGATTCAAATCTGGCGCCTCTAAATAATTAGATTGCGTGTGTTTAGTTTTTGGAGGTTTGGATGAGATTCTAATTTATTGTGTATTGTGATAAGATAACATGTCAAACTAAAAGACGTGCCAAAGATATACTAGTCATAGTAGGTACATATATATTCGTACATACAAACATATTTAATAGTATTATGTTGTTCAATATTGACATTGTTTATTTTTAACAACAGAGTAGGTACCCACTTTATATTTCATAATTTGGTATTGAACCAAACGTATCTTTCATCCTATAAGAATATTGTTTCCTTCATTTGGTCGTCGTCGAATGATGTCGTGCCCTACATATATGGGTGTTGTGGCATACTATATGTAACTTGCATAATGCATTTGACTAGTTATTCTACTGCTATTCTATTTCCATATTATTGTATGAGAGACATTCCTCCAGAGAGACAACATAAATCCATTTTATTGTATCACTCGTCGTTACATTGTATACCTATAAGACATTTGTATAGTAAATATAATTTTTAATATTCAATTTATAAAATATTCATTTAAGAAAAAAAAATATTTTGTGTATATTGTTTCCCATTTCCATTTTAAGAATTTGAGAAAAAAAATTGAGAACTTTTGGTTTAATTAATGTTGAGAACTTTTGGTTTCAAAAGGCTGGTGAATGCAATGAACACGTGAATGTGAAAAATTCACATGTTTAACAGTATCGCACAGCCGTTGTTAAAAAATTCCAAACACGTGTTAGCTATTGCAGTCAAAACAACTTTAAAGACATAGAATTATAAAGGTTGAATATGACCGTATAATAAATTAATAACAATGGCCTAGAAGACAATGGTCTTAATAATACTATATTTTGCCCTTCGCTTAGAAATGTTCTTTGATCTTAGACTTATTTTGTGCATAATAATATTTTACTCCTAACTCAAAGGTTACTTACTCCTAACTCTGCTAATGCATATGTTCCAATGTGGTGTAAGCGGGGCAGGGGAGAGGCCACGCCTTAATTTTTATGTCCCGCCCTATATTGACCTTGAGCTAGCTACTGTAACACTCTTAAGAAGAATATGTGGGAAAACGCTGGCTGCGAGATAAAATAAGGAATGAGGTTATTAGGGAAATGAGTGACTGCAAGACTGGTGTTGTGATGAGAATGAAAGTAAACAAACTAAGATGGTTTGGGCATGTTGAGAGAATGAAAGATGATAGGATGACAAAAAATATATATGTATTTGAGTGAGCGAAGAGGGATGAGGAAGCGCGGCCGCCCGAGACTGACCTGGTCCGATCATGTCGACCAGATCCTCAAGGATGGACGCGTTTTGAGTAAAAGGAATCGGAGAGCGTGTATGACAAATTGTATGAATGTGATGGAGGCTAGGAGTGTGTGTAAGGATAGAGCAGTCTGGCGTTCTGTCCTACCCTGCAAGGGACGTGGCGTGAGGGTATAGATAGATAAAACATTATAGTTTTTTCCTCAACAGAAACGAGAGGTATCTTCATTCACATAATGTAGCGTTATGTGAATTCGCTTGGGGGAGAGAGCAGGATAGGTGTTCCGACTCTTACGAGTCGGCTTTGGCTGGCTTAAGTGATCACTTTATGCCCAGGTAAATTATACAAGATAATGTTTCTCCTTACATCGGCAATAGTACCCCATCCAATGACAATGCACCTCATTCCAGGGCCGGCGGGAGCTTCACTTATTGAAATTTCCCGTGTACCAGGGAAAGCTTTATCCAGCTGAAAGACGAGCACAGAATATATTCATTAATGGCAAAATAAATCTTAATCTAGAGATATCCTCCTAAATTTCTCTAAGCTAGTTTTAGTTAGTTTAGTTATTTTAAAGCATGAAAAGAATTAAAAGGAATAAGAAAAAAAATAAACTAAAAAAAAATTAAAAAGATGGGTTGCGGAGTTGTGATTGCTATGAGAAATTATGGTACTGTTATTTAGTGATAAGTTCTGTAATAATGTATTAGATTTATAAAATAGAGTAAGAGAATATACTGTTATGCAGTTTGGCAAATATTGAATAAACAATTTTTGTAATGTAATTTTTATATGTTAAATAAATCATTTAAAAAATAATTCGAATTCATTAGTATGATACATATTATATAGTCAAGTCAAAATAAACCCAATGCAGCTCCTCCATGGAAAGTTGTGGGATAGGATTTCTTTCATTCTACACGTTTTTCGGGATGCTGAATTCGAATCCGAGGTTTTCCAACAAAATTTCGTGACGGAACATGGCGAAAAATACAAAAATGGCGATTTTAATAATAATTGTTCAAATTTGTTTATGAATGTAACAAGGTGAACTTTCTCAATACATTTTCGTTTCTCGTAATGTAAGACAATACAAAAAGATTCAATATGCAAATTTGTAGTAAATTTTACGTATTTTCATTTTGCATCGAAAGACAACTGACAAAAGTTGTCAGCCTTCAGGTTCTAATAAAAAATTAGCAAAAGACTGAAAAATTTCACCATATTTCTCATTTTCCTCTATGTTCCGTCACGAAATTTTGTTGGCAAACCTCGGATTTGCATTCAGCATCCCAAAAACTTATACAAAAAACATGTATAATTAGAGAAATCCAGACTACCCCACAACTTCCCATCGAGAATGTTACTAGACTGGACGAATAGGATTTATTAATTAAGAAAAAGCATATTGACGTTTCAAAAATTTCTAAAAACGGGAGACCTTCGATCTCGGTAATCATCCCACATAAATATTTTAGTTCGTCCCTATGTTTGTAACATTTTTCAACTTATCCTTTATAGACTCCTAAACCGTTCATCCGATTGAGATGAAACTTTGGCAAATTGTTGTGATTGCCCCAGGGATGGTTCATAGGGGGGTAGGGGGTACAAGGAGGGGGGCACAAAGGGGGGGACAAGAAAAAAACGTTTGGTTTCGAATCCATATAGCTTTTGGTGCCGAAAAGATGAATAGTAACTGGAGTACATTGACTGATACATGATGGTTCCACTGATTTTGGGTTCCACGGCTGACCTACTTCACCATCCATACATAAATTTGCCGTTACAAAGCATGGGAAATAAAGCTAGTACTAAATAAAGTAGATACATTGAGTGGTAGCCTTAGTAGCAATATAGCTCCTAGAGTGGTTCTAGAACGGTTCTAGGACTGCTCTAGAACCAATCTAGGAGCTAAATTGTTACTAGGGAGTATACGTGATCTCTTACTATTGCAACTGCAATATCGTTCTGGTAGCCATCTTCTTTAATATTTTTAAAATTCTCATGAGGGGTGACATCCAATATGTCATTGGGCTCTTCGACTCCTTTCAAAATCTCCTGAGTGCTCCCAAAAGCTTTAAAGCAAGTGGTTGCCGTCTGTACTCTGTAACACAAAGAAGTGGGTATAGTATAGTATTGGCCAAACCCTTAGTAGGTGGACACGTATTATATATTTCTACTCTGTGTCGTCGACCTCAGGCCCAACTGTTCACAGCGAGTGGTCCCTTGTTCCCTATCCCGCCCTTTCCCCTCCCCTCCCCTGTATGTATACGTATATACATTTATTTTTATTAAAAGCTCATTATCTTTTTTTTTATTTATCTTATTATCGATTAGTATGTATTTATATCTGTATATTTATTTATTTACTCTATTATTATTTATATTATATAAGTTATCTTTTTCTTATCTCGGGTTGACTGTAAGATATAAGCAATAAGTCCGCCTTTTGGCACACAACGATTGCCTTATTTTTTGTAATCATTTTGGCCAATAAAGATTTATTTATTTATTATTATGTCTTGCCTGAAGATGGCGACCCAAGTGTCGTCGAGAGCTCGCAATATTAAACTCAATATCGACGTATCCGAAAATGATTGAAAGAAGCTCATACTACCTCGTCGTGAAAATCTTATCCGAAGCATATACTACCGCCTCAACCAACTGTGCCAACCATGTATCTCTTGTTGATAAATACGAATATTCCTCATTATGAATGTTGATAATATCGAATCAAAGTCATCGATTAATTTGTAGGCAATATATTATGATTAGGTAATGTATCATACATCGAAACAATCATGTGGGGAGATTTTCACTTAAATTTGAATACATTTTAAAGGGTATGTTGTCATTGAGCAGAAAATTAACAAGAATAATTTGTAAATAGTCTGGTGTTATGCGCAACTACCGAGAGTGTCAATTATGCACATAGAGCAAGTTGAATCGCACAACCGGGTGAGAACGGAGAACAATAGAACCATGAACAATCGAGCGAATCACTGTGTGAAATTTAACGGACCCAGAACGATCCCCAAATGACGATTCCGGATGGGCCTACGGATGATAAACAACAATAACCAATAAAATAGAAAGATCCTTACAGTGTTCCGTTGGGATAAAAACAATGAGCGGCTGATATAACTCGTCTTGGTTTAACTAGAACTCCACTGCATATAAACCGATACGTACATTTTTCAGTCAGCTGTTTAATGGCAACCTGAAACATTAATATAATTGTAACATTATATTGCTTGTTTGTAGCAATTATTATGCTAAATATTTCTCCTTGTATCAATAGTAGAGATCATAGAGAGGTCGCAGCTGAGATGGCTCGGACACGTCATTCGGATGCCAGACGAGCGGCTTCCATTAAAAGCTTCGGTGGGCCGCCCCAGAAATAGCTGGCAGAAGCAGGTGACAAAGATGTGCGAGGAGAGACTGTGGTTGGAGTGGCCAGAGGTCCTGGAAACTGCAAGTGACAGGGGTCTCTGGCGAAGATACACAGATGCTTTGAGACCCCGACCCAACCAAGGATAGAAGGGGAAGAAGATGTACATATGTAACAACAGTTAAAATGCATATCTTCGTTGTATGTAGGTTATTCGGGTTTCTTTACTACTTCACCCTGCAGATGGCAGTAGTATCGCTGCCGAAAGCTCGGTCATTCAACCACTTTACACGCAGTAAGGAAACCCGAAGAACCAACTACGAAGATATGGATTCATCACGCTGCGAAAGCCTACAAGATTATTAGTTTAAAATGCATTTGGTAATAACTTATTTTTAGTTTTTTAATAACTTACATGAAATTTAACTCTTGTTTTTCGTATGTAACCTTGCCCATAGATTTTTTCATCGATGGTCTGACCGTGTTTAGACAATATTTCTGTAATAAAAAAGGTATTATTACCACATCGTTTTCTCATGTCACGAATTTTCGAAAACTTCTATATTGTTTGGTAGAAGAATTCGCCTGCGGTGCATTATTCCAACCCTGTTGAATAATCTAAAATTGTATTTTGCGGCTTGCGGCCCTTCGCTCATTCATCATTTCAAAAGGCCTTTCATTTAAAAAAAAATGGTAAATTATTTATGATGCTTCAATTAGATTCAATTTGCATCAAGACAGACTAATGAGACATATATTTTTAAAAACAAGATTTTATGACGCCGCATCCTAGAACTGTTTTTCGCTGTGTTCTAAAGGATACCAAACACGCCTTCCGAGGCGCATGGATTCCTTCATTCCGATTGCGCCTCCAACAGGCAGATTCAAAGTTTTTAAAAAGATATAGTAAGTTCTACACGTGAAGCATTTTCATGAGATACCAAACACGGCTGTATGCAGTGACTGGATCTTCTGGTTCGCTCGTTGTCTTCCAAGGCGTGAGCTGGACAAAATCTGACTTACGATCTGGGTTTCTTTTCCAACGTCCTTTCATGCGATACCACACATGACCCCATACGATCCTTTGATCCCTCTGAAACGTTCTACATATTTTTTGTTTCTGGAGAAAGTTGATCTATTTTAGCACAGAATCGTATTGTCACCGAGTTTACGTACGTTTGAAAAGTTTAAGCTCTCTAAGTAGTCGGGAAGTGGTTGAAAATACGATTACAAAATTTGCGTACAGACCAAAGAAAATCTTGTAAAAATATGAAGAACACGGTTTAGCATAACCAACATATTTACCGATTTTCTCCTTTTAGCTGTGTGTGATGACTAGTAAGTCGATTCTAGCAAACTTTTCAGGAATTCTGAAAATGATGAACATTTAACTTTTTAAGATTTGTTTCTTACCTTCTAAGCTCACCAGAATGACGACAAGGATGTACAAAGTCTTCATGTTATATTTAGAATCATTTATTCACAATTTCCACAAGAAAAGTCGATGATCTGTCAATAGTTTTGCGATACGATACTTCGTTCAAATGTTCAATACACAAGAAGATAAATTCAAATAAATTCTCTAACTTTTTATTTCAATTACGAATTTCGGCACACCTACCAATGAGAATTATTACTTTAAAAGTTCCTGTCAAGTGCCTAAACATAGTTTGTTTGTTCAAATTTGCATATTTAAAAGTTAACTACGTACTTATAAAAGAATGTTTCTTCTATTCTTACAAAGTTTTAGTATAGTATAATTACTAATTGTATACCTACCAAGTAATTAGTGCATATGCCACGAGTAAGTAGAACCGGCTTAGGTAAGTAGGTACCAGTGGAGAACTGGTTCTAAAAATTCAGGATGCCTAGTCCGGGGGCCCCCTTTGCGTTACCTAGGGTTGCCAGATTTCCTGTTTTTCTTACATCTACCCGATTGAAAAAATCTTGGAAAACCGGACAAAGGGCTGTCCGGTTTTTTCAATCGGATCTCACGAAGTTCAACACGATCGAGCCTTTATTTATCAATTACATATTTTCATTAGGTCCCTCAAGGAAATATAATCCTTGATTATTTCCATCATGTTCTCATTTTTTCTAGGTAGTATAGGCACTTACATTCCTTGTGAAAAGCCGGGTATTTAAAAGGTAGCATTTTTTCATAAAATAAAATTCCCCTACTTAGTAAATACCTACTTTTTTGAACTACTTACGTAAGAATATTTTTTTATATTTTGTTAAATGAAAATATCGCTCTACAGAACTCATTACTAGTAAAAATTTCACCTGCGGCGCAAATTGTGTCAGTAAATTTGGAAACAAAAAAGGCATATGGGGGGGGGGAATTAATAACTGTCGGTAATTTTTTTTAACGAAGCAATTCAAGTTAGTGATTTTTCACAAAAATTTTTGATAATTTGATTAAACGAGGTAGTCAGTAGCCTGGTTGATAACGCGCTCGACAGTTAATCCAGTGGACGCGGGTTCGATCCCGATGCCGACTTACTCCACTTCACGACACAAGCTTTTCAAGCTTACTGGTGAAGTGTACAAAGGTGTATTTGGGTTTATTTCGATAAACCCAGATTAATTTATTATAAAAAAAAAAGATAATAATTTGAGATTTTGTTTGGACCCATTGTATTTTTTCTGTAATGTTTTAAAGTACTTATAGATGTATAATATGAATTAAATAAATAAAACAATTAGAAAGTCAAATAAATATACATAATATACAGGACTGTCTAGCAGAATATTTTATTATTAACATATTACAATTTACAATAACTCATTCAAAATCTTCTCTACTGATTCCAAAAATAAATTAAGTAAGTAAATTAAGTAATGAACTTTATTAATTTTATAACAGATGATTTTTTTAGAGTCGAAATTGATATAATTTCTACGTAAAAGTACATAAATACATATTATGAATTTAGTATGAAGATACTAATAATAATATTTGGATAGTTATAATTATGTGGAATAGACTTGGTAGATTTTTGACTCCTGTGGCCAATGATGGATCTAGCCAAAGTCTTACTCTATGAACGTCGGCGTAAACCGTTGGCCAGGGTCTTCCACTACATTTAAAATTGAATGACGCAATTCCTGAGAGCTTGTCGTCACACACCAGGGGACTTCCCAAATCACACTGAAAATTAATATCGACATATTTTATTTTATATCACTTTATTACAAAATAACATAATATTATATTAAGATAACCAAACAGCGGAGTTGCCGAGAAGAATAGGACTGAGCTGGGCTGCTTATGGAAAACTTAAACCCATATTCGAGAGCAAACAGGTCCCAATATAATTTATTTATTGACGGAAGATTAACTTTATGGAAGGACATTGTAAAATTTTTTGTAAAAATAAAACACTGTTTTTTACTTCCACTATTTATTTTGAGTACATACACCAGAGATCTTTCAAAGCTAATGCTTCATCTTCAGTGGTTAACTATGAACTAAACTGACAGACAGGTTTAACTTACATTGTCTAATGATCTGGGGGGCGGGGGGGAGTAAGATAGAGGGTGGGCTAAACTGTAGTAGGTATATTATTAGTGAAAACAATAGGAATCTAGAAACTACTACAAAGAGTTGTTCCTATCATTGAGCAGGTAGTAATTCAAAACATTAATAATTATGGGTTTTTCCAGATGACATTATTGAAATTATTGAGTGACAACATCATTACTAATAAGACAATAAAAACTATTTGATGTTAATATCTTCACTTAACTTATTATTGAGACAAAGTATGTGTTTTAATAAGAATATCTGTAAGAGGAGATTGTAACGGTGGAATTTGTTGATTTAAAAGGTTAACTGAATTTTGATTCCGATGTTTCTTAATTTCAATGCACTCCAGAATGTTTAATTTGTGTCCTTTTTCAGCTTGATGTAAGATGGTGACGTTATCTATACTGAACTTGTGACCGGTTTCTCTAGAGTGATCTCCTATTTCAGAGTTGATGGAGAAGTTTCTGGTTGCCTTTTGATGTTCTTCAAATCTTGTTGTAATTTTGCGGCCACTCTGTCCAATATAAATACATGGGCAGTCGTTGCATTGAATTTTGTATACTCCACTGCGGTCCAATTGATTAGTTTTGTCTTTTGGATTAAAAATTCTCTTTCCCAGGTTATTAGTTGTGTAGAACGCTGCTTTAACTCTAGTGTTTCTCGTTTGTTTTATCGTGTTTTCTGTAATATTTCCTAAATAGGCTATTCTCCTCCAAATTTTTTCTTCTGGTTTATTTGTAGGTACTTTTGGGTATATGTATTTATGTGTCATTATTATTTTCTGTTTCTTGTGAAGAATTTTTTGAAGTTCTTCTACTTTGTAAACATTATTTTTCCCGATCTGATAAATTGTGTCTAATTCTTCTTTGAAGTTATCTTGAGACATTGGTATGCTTAAAAGTCTATGAAACATTGAATGGAAAGCCGCCATTTTATGGCTTATGGGGTGACATGATGTTGAGTGGATAATTGTGTCAGTGTATGATGGCTTTCTGAATATTTTGAATGAGAATTTATTTTCTAAAATTGATATTGACATGTCTAAAAAGTTCAAGGTCTTCTTGTCGTCTTCTATTTCCAATGTGAACTGAATGTTTTTATCTTGTTTATTTAAAAACTCTAAAAACATGTTTAGTTGTCTCTTTGTACCTGTCCATGTACAAAAAATATCATCCACATATCTGTTATAGTTTTTGACGTGGCTGATAAGTGGATTATTTGATGTGAATAATTTCTTCTCGAAGTTGTCCATAAAAATGTCGGCTAGCAGCGGTGAGAGAGCATTTCCCATCGGAAGTCCATTAATTTGTTTATAAAGATCTTCTCTAAAGCTAAAATAGTTTTGGTTGACACATACTCTTATTACTTCTTCAATGCTTTTGGCTTTCTCTTTATCATCACATTTTTCTTGTAGTATATTTTTCACGATTTCTAATGTTTCTTGTACTGGTATATTCGTAAACAAACTTTTGACATCGAAGGATACTAAAATGCAGTTTTCTGGTGGTTTAGTTTTATTTAGCTTTTCTGCTAAAGTTGTCGAATTTCTCACTGTATATTTAGGTTCAAATTTAGTTTCAATAAGGAAAATGTCGTTTATTTGTTTGGATAATTGACTTGATGGTGCGTCGATATATGATACTACGGGTCTCATGGGTGTGTTTTCTTTATGTATTTTAGCTAATCCATATAACCGAGGAATTTTTGGGTTCATTACTATTAAGCGTTTAGAATTTCTAAAGAGTTGTTTGTGTTTCCTGATGATGTCTTTGGTTTCTTTTTGATATTTTTCGGTGGGGTTTTTCTTGATGGTGGTGAAAGTAGACTCATCTTTGATTATTTCTTCCATTTTATTCTTATAATGGTTGTCGTTAAGAATTACAATAGAGTTTCCTTTGTCTGCTTTTGTAACAATGAGATTTTTTGTTTTCACTAAATTTATGAACTCTTTTAGTAACTTATTGTTAATTATATTATCCTTCAAATGTTTAGTGTTATTCAAAGCCTTATTTAAAACTTCTGCACACTTATGTTTCACTAAGATATCCTTGTCATCTAGAGCTGATTCCAAATCCACTATTAGATTGCTAACACTGTTTTTGTTATATGGTGTCTGTAAATTAAATTTATAGCCCATTTTAAGTAAGTTTAGATATTTTGGGCTACACTGTAGTAGGTATGTCATTAGTGAAAACAATAGGAATCTAGAAACTACTACAAAGAGTTGTTCCTATCATTGAGCAGGTAGTAATTCAAAACATTAATAATTAATTACAGTGTAGCCCACCCTCTATCTTACTACCCCCCGCCCCCCAGATCCTTAGACAATGTAAGTTAAACCTGTCTGTCAGTTTAGTTCATAGATAACCACTGATGATGAAGCATTAGCTTCGAAAGATCTTTGGTATATGTACTCCAAATAAATAGTGGAAGTAAAAAACAGTGTTTTATTTTTACAAATAATTTACAATGGCCTTCCATAAAGTTAATCTTCCATCAATAAATAAATTATTATCAGCCAGTATGGCATATAAAGTGAAGAAATTTTATGAATTAAAACTGAAAGACAGACTACAATCGCTACGTATTTATTTTAATAGTTCCTGTCTGAAAAGTGGTGTTTTTCCAGTGTTCACAAATATAAAGTGCAAAAATAAGAGTGATTCTGCAATTAACGCAATTAGGAAAGCCAAAATATTATGGGTTAAGAGTGAAATTAAAAAATCCTATATTATACAAAATAACCTCAAAACATACATCAAAATACTACACTTAGATCTCACTAAACAACTACACAGTGTCGAATGGGACTTATTAGAAGACAAAGTATATGAATACATTAGTACTAAAGCATCCATCAAAAAGAAGAATCTCGATAAAAAATTACTTAACCTAAAACAAAAACAATTACCAGTAAATAAAGACATTACACAAACACCAAGTGTCAAAATCAACTTCCATAACAGAGTTGTCAATTTAAGTTCCGAAGTAATTGAAGAAAAATATCTAAACTTACTTAAAATGGGCTATAAATTTAATTTACAGACACCATATAACAAAAACAGTGTTAGCAATCTAATAGTGGATTTGGAATCAGCTCTAGATGACAAGGATATCTTAGTGAAACATAAGTGTGCAGAAGTTTTAAATAAGGCTTTGAATAACACTAAACATTTGAAGGATAATATAATTAACAATAAGTTACTAAAAGAGTTCATAAATTTAGTGAAAACAAAAAATCTCATTGTTACAAAAGCAGACAAAGGAAACTCTATTGTAATTCTTAACGACAACCATTATAAGAATAAAATGGAAGAAATAATCAAAGATGAGTCTACTTTCACCACCATCAAGAAAAACCCCACCGAAAAATATCAAAAAGAAACCAAAGACATCATCAGGAAACACAAACAACTCTTTAGAAATTCTAAACGCTTAATAGTAATGAACCCAAAAATTCCTCGGTTATATGGATTAGCTAAAATACATAAAGAAAACACACCCATGAGACCCGTAGTATCATATATCGACGCACCATCAAGTCAATTATCCAAACAAATAAACGACATTTTCCTTATTGAAACTAAATTTGAACCTAAATATACAGTGAGAAATTCGACAACTTTAGCAGAAAAGCTAAATAAAACTAAACCACCAGAAAACTGCATTTTAGTATCCTTCGATGTCAAAAGTTTGTTTACGAATATACCAGTACAAGAAACATTAGAAATCGTGAAAAATATACTACAAGAAAAATGTGATGATAAAGAGAAAGCCAAAAGCATTGAAGAAGTAATAAGAGTATGTGTCAACCAAAACTATTTTAGCTTTAGAGAAGATCTTTATAAACAAATTAATGGACTTCCGATGGGAAATGCTCTCTCACCGCTGCTAGCCGACATTTTTATGGACAACTTCGAGAAGAAATTATTCACATCAAATAATCCACTTATCAGCCACGTCAAAAACTATAACAGATATGTGGATGATATTTTTTGTACATGGACAGGTACAAAGAGACAACTAAACATGTTTTTAGAGTTTTTAAATAAACAAGATAAAAACATTCAGTTCACATTGGAAATAGAAGACGACAAGAAGACCTTGAACTTTTTAGACATGTCAATATCAATTTTAGAAAATAAATTCTCATTCAAAATATTCAGAAAGCCATCATACACTGACACAATTATCCACTCAACATCATGTCACCCCATAAGCCATAAAATGGCGGCTTTCCATTCAATGTTTCATAGACTTTTAAGCATACCAATGTCTCAAGATAACTTCAAAGAAGAATTAGACACAATTTATCAGATCGGGAAAAATAATGGTTACAAAGTAGAAGAACTTCAAAAAATTCTTCACAAGAAACAGAAAATAATAATGACACATAAATACATATACCCAAAAGTACCTACAAATAAACCAGAAGAAAAAATTTGGAGGAGAATAGCCTATTTAGGAAATATTACAGAAAACACGATAAAACAAACGAGAAACACTAGAGTTAAAGCAGCGTTCTACACAACTAATAACCTGGGAAAGAGAATTTTTAATCCAAAAGACAAAACTAATCAATTGGACCGCAGTGGAGTATACAAAATTCAATGCAACGACTGCCCATGTATTTATATTGGACAGAGTGGCCGCAAAATTACAACAAGATTTGAAGAACATCAAAAGGCAACCAGAAACTTCTCCATCAACTCTGAAATAGGAGATCACTCTAGAGAAACCGGTCACAAGTTCAGTATAGATAACGTCACCATCTTACATCAAGCTGAAAAAGGACACAAATTAAACATTCTGGAGTGCATTGAAATTAAGAAACATCGGAATCAAAATTCAGTTAACTTTTTAAATCAACAAATTCCACCGTTACAATCTCCTCTTACAGATATTCTTATTAAAACACATACTTTGTCTCAATAATAAGTTAAGTGAAGATATTAACATCAAATAGTTTCATTGTCTTATTAGTAATGATGTTGTCGCTCTATAATTTCAATAATGTCATCTGGAAAAACCCATAATTATTAATGTTTTGAATTACTACCTGCTCAATGATAGGAACAACTCTTTGTAGTAGTTTCTAGATTCCTATTGTTTTCACTAATGACATACCTACTACAGTGTAGCCCACCCTCTATCTTACTACCCCCCGCCCCCCAGATCCTTAGACAATGTAAGTTAAACCTGTCTGTCAGTTTAGTTCATAGATAACCACTGATGATGAAGCATTAGCTTCGAAAGATCTTTGGTATATGTACTCCAAATAAATAGTGGAAGTAAAAAACAGTGTTTTATTTTTACAAATAATTCAGATAACCTTTTAAATCAACAAATTCCACCGTTACAATCTCCTCTTACAGATATTCTTATTAAAACACATACTTTGTCTCAATAATAAGTTGAGTGAAGATATTAACATCAAATAGTTTTTATTGTCTTATTAGTAATGATGTTGTCACTCTATAATTTCAATAATGTCATCTGGAAAAACCCATAATTATTAATGTTTTGAATTACTACCTGCTCAATGATAGGAACAACTCTTTGTAGTAGTTTCTAGATTCCTATTGTTTTCACTAATGACATACCTACTACAGTTTAGCCCACCCTCTTCTTACTCCCCCCCGCCCCCCAGATCATTAGACAATGTAAGTTAAACCTGTCTGTCAGTTTAGTTCATAGTTAACCACTGAAGATGAAGCATTAGCTTTGAAAGATCTCTGGTGTATGTACTCAAAATAAATAGTGGAAGTAAAAAACAGTGTTTTATTTTTACAAATAATAATAGGTCCCAATATGCCTAAAACGCAACCGTCAACCGTCGCAGAAAAAAATCGAAAATATACAGAATTAGCAGGTGAAATAAAAAATATTTGGCATTCTAGGTCGGTATATATAATCCCATTAGTATTATCAGCTACAGGTATAATACCAAAACCGCTAATAAACAATTTGAAAAAATTAGATTTACCGGAAAATTTATACATAAAAATGCAAAAATCGGTCATTATTAATACTTGCAATATTGTAAGACGATTCCTAAATACTGATATTTCAGGCACAATGCTTGTATTTTAGGCCCCGCGCATCTGAGCCTAATCCTGTGATATCCGTGATATCTGGATAGGTGAATTTTTCCCAGTATTAGGCTGATGAGTTTATATGTGAATCATGAATGATAATATGTAGACTCTTCTGGCTGATAATACTGAGAAGTGTGTTGGCAAAGTCATGCCTCCGCGTAAATTAAAAAAAAAAAAAGAAATGTGTCCTGCCCGTGACGACATATTTAATTTAATTTAATTTTATTTATTAATAAAGTTACAAATACAAAATTTATAACTTAAAATTAACAATTACAGAATACAATATACATATTTTTTAATAACTATAAAAATACACTTTAGAAACAATGTCCATTACCCAAAGAAGTTGCCAGAAGTTAAAATGCACACAATGATCCATGGAGAGACAGATGCTGGGTGTGAGCCTCAGCGACAGAATTAGAAATTAGGAAATCAGTAAAAGAACCCAGGTTGTCGACGTCATGGATCATACAGCAAGACTCAAATGGCAATGGGCAGGGCACATAGCAAGACAAGACGAGAATAGTGGACTCCCAGACTCGTAAAGTGGAGGCCATGGGAAAATAGAAGAGGTGTCGGAAGGCCCCAGAAAAGATGGGCGGACGACGTGACCTCCGTAGCGGGTATGACAGTGGGTCAGAAAGGCGAGGGATCGAAAAGACTAGAAACGAGTGGAAGAGGCCTATATCCAGCAGTGGAGGGACCAAGGCTGACGAAGAAGATAATATTTATAGCATCACTTAAATTATAATTACATACTCTGTATCATTTTGGATAATGACCTCCTTAAGCAACCGAATGCTTGTGTGGAGGGCGGGGTACTCAATCAAACATAACAAATGAATAATCAAAATAGTTGCAGTCTACACAATACAAATACATACACATATATTAGAGTGCAGTTGAATTTCTCGATGGAAAGTTGTAGGATAGTTTAAATTTCTTTCATTCTACACGTTTTTTGGGGTGCTGAATACGAATTCGAGGTTTGCCAACAAAATTTCGTGACGCAACATGGCGAAAAATGAAAAAATGGCGAAAATATCTATTCCATATTTTGGATTTTAACATGAAATCTATTTACTTTTTGTAGGTTTCGTCACGAAATTTTGTTGGCCAACCTCGGATTCGGATTCAGCACCCCAAAAAACGTATAGAACGAAAGAAATCCAGACTACCCCATAACTTTCCATCGAAAAACTGCATTGAGTTGAATTTAATAGGATTAATAGGCATTCCATAGTTGATTGAAAGGTTAATTCCTTCACAATATTAACAAAAAAATGAACATTTACATACTACATACATAATAGTTCACAACAATGCGAACAGTGCCCACATTATTTACGGCAATAATACCCTTTCATTCCTCCCACATACAACCGATAAATAATAAGTCTGTTAAGCACTGTCAGTCATTGAGAGTCTTGTCTGTTAGTCACCGTCAGTCATTGAGAGTCTTGTCTGTTAGTCACTGTTCTCAACTTGGAGTGTTTTTTTATTTCGTTAATTAATTTTTATTTGAATCGTCAGTACGTCGTATCTCTAGACGTAATTTAATTAAACATTTTCTCCTATAATAATGATTGATTAAATTGTAGCGGTTAACCAATTAATGTTTTGTAAATATGTAAATATGTAAATATAACACCATATTATTGTGATTGTCACCAACTCACCATCACCTAGTGAGATCTGTAACGACACACAAACTTGTAACTCTAAAGGCTACTTGCGGAAAGTTATACTCTAATATTCAGTATTCTGATTTCGAAAGCTCGGAAATGCATACAATTGCCGATTGTTAGATCGATCTGTCGGAAGTCAGAACATACATACCTACTGATGATTTTTTAAAGTGACATGCTTGGGGATTATCTTTAGCCAATACGGATGTAAAGTGAATGGAGCACCCCTGACAGATTCATGCTAATTTATGTTCAATTTGTTTCATTTTTTTTGCAGATTCATACTAATTTATGTTCTTCTTTGATTTTGAAGGTTTTACTTTGTGGCGACATTATATTATAATTAAAACAATATGAATTTGTTTACACCACTTTTATTTTGACCAGAGTCAACATGTTTCGGGAACAATGTTCCCTTCTTCAGGACTTATACAAGAATGACTTACACCACTTTTATTTTGACCAGAGTCAACATGTTTCGGGAACAATGTTCCCTTCTTCAGGACTTATACAAGAATGACTTAAACAAGAAATTTCTTGTATAAGTCATTCTTGTATAAGTCCTGAAGAAGGGAACATTGTTCCCGAAACATGTTGACTCTGGTCAAAATAAAAGTGGTGTAAACAAATTCATATTGTTTTAATTATAATATATGTTCATTTTAAAAAAGCAAAGAATGTGTATTAAATGATGTTGTAGGTTTTTGCAGCATAGTATACTTGTTACATAGCATAGTATACTACTATCTTCAGGCGTGATAGTAGAGGTAATTTAGGATATTTTAAGCTATATTATATATTAATAAGCTCAGTCCAAAGTCATAAAGGTTATTTGAGTTATTGTATCGTATTTTTATGAAACTAATGTTATTTATAATGTTTTGTATATCATTTGAAAGAGCATAAATCAAAGAAGTTTTTTCCAGATTTCTGAATCTTTAGACATTTTTTTTCTTATCGAAAATCCCTTCCAAAGTCTCGACTCGTTTTTGAAATATCTCTTTCTCGAAACTTTAATCGGATATTATGTACCATTATTGTTTCTTCAGATTGAAACTAATGGCTAAAATAGACTAAACATATATTCTAGTAACAAAAAAGAATGATATAACTAAGTAGGTACCTTTGCTTACGAAGCTATTGGCGTTAAACTTGAGTAATTCGGGGTTTTTCGATAAAAAGTTTAAATCTCGAATAACTCGAGAACCATGCGACTTTGGACTGAGCTTAGTTTGGCTAAAAGATCCTAAATTACCTCTACTATCACGCCTGAAGATATCTGTATCTATCTATCAAACACTCTGTATACTCTTCCTTCTAGGTTGTTTGGGTGTTGGCTGCGGCAGTAAATTACTGATGACTCGAAGGACGTTTACATAGAAAAACTACTTCATCCTGAAGATGGCAGCAGTATCGCTGTCGAAAGCTCGAGACAATCAACGTACACGCAGCCAACACCCAACCAACCTAGAAGGAAGAATATAATATATTGCATGCATCTTAATGCTAAGATGGTTTGGGCATGTTGAGAGAATAAAAGATGGCAGGATGACAAAAAAAGATATATTTGAGTGAGCGAAGAGGGGTGAGGAAGCGCGGCCCGAAACTGACCTGGTCCGATCATGTCGACCAGATCCCTAAGGATGGACGCGTTTTGAGTAAAAGGAGAGAGTGTATGATAAATTGTACGAATGTGACGGAAGCTAGGAGTGTGTGTAGGGATAGGGCTGTCTGGCGCTCTGTCCTCTGCCTACCCTGCAAGGGACGTGGCGTGAGGATATAGATAGATAGATTAAGTAAAACGCAACGATATTTGACTGTAAAAGTCGTTGACTTTGGGCAAATCGTATCTTCCTTACTATCATTTTCTCTTTGAAATACCTATCTGAAAATAAGTAGAAAGTTCTTCAGCCATTCACACAATGGAACTTACTAGACAAACCGATCTTCCATCTTCAACAAAATCCCCAGCACACATGTTGGTAGAGTCAATGGCCACTGATTTGTTCTTGTAAAATCTATCTGTACACGCTTGATTTTGTACTACAGTCACCGACGAATCAGTCAAGTCATCCTCCGGCATTTTATTCTGAAAATGATAAAATGTGTATTTCAGATTTTTGACTTACTAGCTACGGCAGAACCGGGTACTGCTAACACTAGCGGACCCAGGGGAGGGGCTAGGGGGCTGAAGCCTCCCCCCAAAACCATGAGTCACAGTACTTTATATACAACTGGTTTCCGAAGAATCATATTATTACCACATCGTTTTCTCATCATGTCATAAATTTTCTAAAACTGATAATTGTTTGGTAATAAGTCACTTCATTTCTTCTTTTTAAAATAATTCGCATGCGGCGCTAATTTTTAGAATTTTTTTATTAAAAAAATAATTCTTAAGATACCTAGTTATAAAAAAAAATAAAAATCTCCTGCGGCGCTAGTCACATTTTTAATGCCACAAGGTCATATTTACATGTGACGACTTTCAGCCCCCCCCCCTCAATTTAATCCTGGATCCGCAACTAACAGCTAATATCTTCGTAATAATACTGACCAGGGTCAAGCCACCCAAATACACTTCAGGAGAGTGTCAGTCGGTCTCCGAAATTTGACGGCTATGATTGAATTCGTTTTCGCGGATTTTTTTTTATTTATTTTTTTATTTATTATTTAAAGTTTACAAAAATATATCACATGTCATTTTGCCTAATCCTGAATTTTTGGCTAACTTATACTAAATTACTACTATACTAAAATACTATTAGGTATACTAAACGGTCAAAAAACTTTTACGGTTATTCCCTAGATTATATGCATATTATCAGTACAAAAAAAAATATCTCCGCGACTTTTGAGAAACGAGTTTCTGTCTTTCGGAAAAAAGATCAGATGTGTATTTCATTTTTTTTTTGAGAAGTTTACACAAGATATAAATTAATCTTTTACGGTTATTCCCTAGATAAAAGTTCAATGTATTTACGCTATTTTTTCCGTAGCATATTTAGTAACGGAAGTCGAGATATAAGGTCTCCCGTTTTTAGATATTTTTGAAATGTCAATATGCATATTGCATACTCATAAGTGCTAATTTTAATAACCAGACACATCAACGTATTCGATATCTTCTTCTTCTTCCTCAGCCTTCCTCCCTCCACTGCTGGACGTAGGCCTCTTTCATTTGCTTCCACTCATCTCTGTTTCTCCCCCTCCGCATCCAGGTTCTTCCGGCTTGCTGGACTAGGTCATCAGACCACCTTTTGGGAGGTCTTCCAATGCTTCTCCTTTTGTTCCAGGGCCTCCACTGTAGGATTCTGGGTGCACACCTAGTATCCTCTTGTCGAGCCATATGCCCAGCCCGCTGCCATTTTAATTTTGCAATGCGATAAACGGCACCTTATGAGTCACCTCAGGTTTGCAGACGATATATTGATTGTTAGCAATAATGTGAGAGAATTGGAAACTATGACCAAAGAGTTGCATGAAGCATCCAAAATAATAATTTGATATCTAAAGATTTTAAATTTTTATTATTAATTTAGATTAATAGTAACATAATTTATTATTATTTTATACCTTTATATCCAAACCACCCCATCCAACAACAATACACTTTTTTTTATCTTCAACCCTCCATTTTTTCAGAGGAATAGTCTGTGCTCCATCCAAAGGTCTATGCAGCTGAAAAAAATGAGTAAATTACGTGAACAAAAAAAATATTTTAGTAGGTGAATGTAGTAAGTCATATAAAAAAAAAATGAGCTAAGTCTACTTAAGATGGGGCATAAATGTGATTATTTATTTATTTATTGAAGATAATTCACGGCCTACGGCCTTTGACAATATAATATAAAACATTCGATCACAATTCATTAAGTAATATGAAATAAGGCATAATGCAAATGATAATAACATAAATGATATATAGTAAGGCAAAATAAGCAGTAATACGAATAGTCAAATTCAGCACAGATACAATAGAAAAGATTAAAATAATAATAAAATTCAACTGTAAAAGTTACTTTTTTTTTATCTTTCGAAAAATATATTAAATCGAGAGTTCTACTTACTAAAATTATGAAATATAATTTTATTTTACCGTTAATTTATAATAATTAATTGAAAATATTAATTTGACGAGTTTTTCTATGGTGCTCTGAAACGAGCGGCCATTGTTTAACAAATTAGATTTACCGGAAAATTTATACATAAAAATGCAAAAATCGGTAATTGTCAATACTTGCAATATTGTAAGACGATTCCTAAATACTGATATTTCAGGCACAATGCTTGTATTTTAGGCACCGCGTTGAGCCTAATCCTGTGATATCCGTGATATCTGGATAGGTGAATTTTTTCCCAGTATTAGGTTTATGAGTTTATATGTGAATCATGAATGATAATATGTAGACTCTTCTGGCTGATAATACTGAGAAGTGTGTTTATTTATTTATTTTATTTTATTAACAGAATCAGACAGTTATGGTACTAAATTTTACATAGAAGAAACACATCACCAACAAATAAATCAGCAAAGATTCTACATTTCACCTAATTACAATACCATGAACGGAAAACACATAAAGAAAATATATATACAAAAGCAAAAATAAAAAAAAAATACAGCCTGTGGTCAGTGAACAAAAAGCAGATATACAAGTAAGTGGACAATCCATCAACAACTGAACAACGAAAAGATTAATTAAATGAATGATTAAATGAAATGAATGATTAATTGAATGATTAATGAAATAAATACAAATGGATGAGATGGATGAGATTATTACAATGGATGAGTGTTGGCAAAGTCATGCCTCCGCGTAAAAATAAATGTGGTATACTTACATCAAGTATTACAAAGTTCCATTTTACTAAACGTGTCTTCTCATTTCTGCTATATTGGGGATGAGGGATCAAATTCGTAACATTTGAGTGAGAATTATGACCTGTTCGTTGGTCGAAAGTGAGTCCAAAAACTCTTAAACAGGACGCCGCTATAATATGGCTGTAAAACAATTTTCATTTTTAATTTGTAAAGGATCTTTGCACGCAATGTCAGCACTAAGATTGGAACCCGGCACCTCCAGATCGGAAGTCCGCCCTTTAACCAGCTGCGCCGACATAAATGAATAAGTAATGAAAAGCAGTATTCCTACAACAGTGTAGAAGAATTAAGGTGAACTTTTTTTTTTTAAAAAGATCTGGTCTTGCATACACAAACCTAAATACTTTCCTGCACACCTTGCACTAGGCTAAAAGCCTGTACCGCAAAGTGTGGAATTCATCGCCAGCGCCGGGGTTTGAACCTGGTACCTCCCGCTCGAGAGACTGCCGCCTCAACCAACTGCGCCAACCATGTACATTGACCTCGGCTGGCTTAAGTGATCACTTTGCACTCGAGAAACATTCGCCATTTCAGTTCACCCCGACTGGGATTCGAACCCAGACCTTCGTCTCGCATAGTAGTGATCATATCCACTACACCACGAAGAGCGACGGCTGTGTTGTTGAATTTCATGTACACTAAGTACCTATGTATTGTTGCATTTCTTACTGTTGAAGGGAGAGGGTGGTATTTTTTACACACCCGCCATCTATTATTGCTCAGCCGAGTTGTAGGAATACTGCTTTGTAGAAGTCGGAATGTAGAAAAAATCCAACGCACAAGAATAAAGTAAATCAAAATAATTCAAGTAAATAAGTAGGTAATATTCTTAATAATAAACAAACTCATACTTTGAATCTTCAGGCATAACACATGTAGCTGCTGTTACCGCTCGTTGAGGTAAAACAAGAGCTCCACTACACAGGAATTTCCATTTACATTGTTTAGTATCTTGAGTCATGACTTTCACCTGAAAGAAATATCATATTATTATTTGAAATGTGCATACCGACATTTCAAAAATTTCTAAAAACGGGAGACCTTCTATCTCGACAACCGTTACTAAATATGCTTCGGAACGAAATAGGGTAGATGCATTGAACCTTTATCTAGGGAATAACCGTAAGGGATTTTTTATAACTTGTATAGTTTTCTCAAAAAAAAAAAAATAACAACACCTCTGAACTTTTTTCCGAAAGACGGAAAATCGTTTCCCGAAAGTCGCGGAGTAAAAATTTTCACTGATAATATGCATTAAAATCTAGGGAATAACCGTAAAAGTTTTTTGATAGACGCAAAATTAACCCCAGAAAATGGAAAAACGCTATTTTTACCATTTTATCTGACTTTGGAAATGACTTTGACGTCATTCGTGGTGCCAAGCCCTTAACAACATTTTATACTACTCCTCTGGCAGCTCTCACACACAGGACAGTGTTAATTTGCTGTAATTGATTCATCATCTGCCATGAGAACCTTAATCATCTCCTAACATTCACTCAATTCAAATTCATAAACGCATACAATAATCTAAGAACAGCTTGAAAAAGATTTTAATGCATATTATCAGTACAGAAAAAAAAAAATACTTTCGATAGACATTCGGGAAACGAATTTCCGTCTTTCGGAAAAAAGGTCAGAGGTGTTTTACAATTTTTTTTTGTGATATCTATACAAGATATAAAAAATATTTTACGGTTATTCCCTAGATAAAGGCTCAATGCATCTACCCTATTTTGTTCCAAAGCATATTTGGTAACGGTTGTCAAGATACAAGGTCTCCCGTTTTTTGAATTTTTTGAAATGTCTGTATGCACACTCTTAATATAATATCTACGAACGTACTTACTGATATTAAAGAAAGGAAGTAAAGATAGGTTGTGTGATCAAGGTGGGTTATGACTCTATGGGAGCAAGAGGATGAGTGTGTATATTTGAGGAATTTGTTTACTCGTACTAGGGATGGACGCTGTGATGGAGACATTCAAATAAGAAAACAGACCGGTCCAGACAAGTGGTACGATCAGATCGATTGTAAGTAGTAGCAATGGGTCTACGAAAGCTAGAGTGATAAAGCAAAATACTATCTTGATGTTGACCCTTTGGTGTGCCAGTGAAACGTGGATGTGGCTGAAGAAAAACGATTTAGAGTCGAAAGGGATCTCCGAGAAGAACGTGTGGGAGATGTGATAAATCGTTATTAGAGAGATTCGAGTGACTGTCAATTAAGTGTTGTGACTAGAATGATAGTGAGTCAGCTTAGATGGTTTGAAAATGTTGAGAGAATGAATGATGACTATGAACATACATTATATAATTGAGGCGCGAGGAAATGCTTGCCTGATACTGATAAATGATCGTTGGATACTGACTTTTGATTGCCAATAAATTAATATTATCTGTATTATTGTCTGAAAATATGGATGTCTGATTTGCATCAGACATCCATATTTTCAGACATATGAGTGACTGCAAGACTGGTGTTGTGACAAGAATGAAAGTAAACAAACTAAGATGGTTTGGGCATGTTGAGAGAATGAATGATGACAGGATGACAAAAAGGATATATTCGAGTGAACGAAGAGGGGTGAGGAAGCGCTGCCGCCCGAGACTGACCTGGTCCGATCATGTCGACCAGATCCTCAAGGATGGACGCGTTTTGAGTAAAAGGAGTCGGAGAGCGTGTATGACAAATTGCATGAATGTGACGGAAGCTAGAAGTAAGGATAGGACTGTCTGGCGCTCTGTCCTCTCTGCCTACCCTGCAAAGGACGTGGCGTGAGGGTATAGATAGACATCCATATTTATTGCTATATTTCTCCTTATATTGAACGTTGTGAACATTTTACTTACGTGATATCTAGCTTGAGATGCAGTTGAATAATCTCTCCCAAAGATTCTTGGACTGGCTGTTAAGTTGGATGTTAAATATGCTCCTAAAATAAATACTTACCATTACTAATGTATTATCTTATAAAACTACGCTACAGCTAAAAGTGAAACTACTACAAACTTTTACATTCGAAACTCGCTTTGACAAAAGTTTATTTGAAAGTTGACTTCTGATTAAACATATTAGAAACTATTGTAATTGTTGCGATACACCTTTATATTGGATATTCAATAGTTCATGTCAATGCCCGTGTGGATCCATTCAGAACTCTGGTGTTTGTCTGCAGATGTTCCGTGATCCGTAAAATTAAAACAGATACATCCTAACAATATTTATAATTTGATTCTCACCTTTAACACTCAGAAGTATTAACAACAGAAAGTATAAAGTTTTCATGGTCGTTTTGTAATCTTTTATTCACAATTATCACAACGGCAATATAACATTTTCTATAGTTACCCACACAAGTTTTTATCACATTCAGATGTTTGCAATTCGAGTTACGAGTAGAAGAAATCTAAAACATATTTAAATTAATTTGTTTAAACACCTACCAAGTATGAAGTTCAAGCACTTTGATTTGAATTGATTATTTATCTTCGATTCCAGAGTCAAAAGTCTGCAATAAAGTTCGTTCAGTACTTCAAATCTAGTTGATTCATTTTCAATACGATTATACGCACAGGGTAGCCAGAGGTCCCGTTTACGGGGATCGTCACCGGTTTTGTGCCTCGTGTCCCAGTGTCCCGAACAAACCTTTCGGGACGCTTAAATGCCCCGGTTTTCGGAACGGTTGATATATTTTTAGGATTATTATCATTTGTGGTATTTTTGACAGTTTATATGCAAAATAACGTAAAAAAATAAATAAAGTTACGCATTAGCGGTTCGTAAAATTTTCGTTTTCAAACTTATTCTCCCAACTCCACCGATTGTTTTTTTCTTGGTCAAGGTCAGTCAACAATTTTAGTTTTCTCCCTCGTCATAGGTACTCCCACACCAGTTCTGGATTGGCAGATTTCAGTTTTTACGTAGACAGGATATGCTAAAAATTTGCCCTCTGCTCCCTCTGACGATGCCCATCTCGTAGCGATGATTGTATCAGGCGAAGTCGAGCCTTGAAGGGGTCAAAAGGAAGTAGGAGGGATTTGAGGGGTTCGTTATAATGATCCTTGAGGATTAAGGAGAGGGTATCTTTGATGAAAATAATATACAGATTAAGTCATTAATTAAATGTATCCATTACTTTATTTTTACAATACATTTACATCACATAAGATAAGCACCATGAATAATTTGAGATGTACATACAATGAATGATAAACTGTACTGGCGTTATTGTTGTACTTACAAATGGAAAAATATTCACTCCCATTATTGGTAGACTGTTGTACATATAAACAATAAAATTAGCAATGGTTGGGTGGTCTTTCAGGGATGGGAAAAGGGAGGGTTATGATTTTAATATAGCATATGAAATGATTTGAACGAGAAGAGTAACAATGAAGATAGGTGAAATGGAACTTGCGCCGTTTTTCTCTACCCATGCTTTGTACTGTCTGACATCAGTGTAGATTCCTGGATAATTGGGAAGACCGCATCCATATCCGTATGACACAACTCCAGTCAGGAGATTATTGCAGACGAGAGGTCCACCGGAGTCACCCTGGAAATAATCACAACCACGTTATATTAATAAATTATAATTTGCTCAAGAAAACGCCCGTCTACGTTTAAAGAGTTGGACATCTTACGTTATTAAACTTAGAGAAGATCTTTTCATCTAAATATAGTTATAAAGTCTGATTTTTGTAAGTGTTCGCATAATCCCACATTTTAGGATGGATTGCTGTGAAAATTTAGAATAACCTTTGCGATAAAATAGGCTGTGTCCTAACGTCGCCGGTTTCTGGAGAAAAGGCTTTTCCTAGGATATGCCATGATGATGAGGGGATCCAAAGGTTGTGTGGGGTCCAGTGTGGTATTGTATGAAAGGGCGTTGGAAAATAAATTCAGATCTTAAGCCACATTAAGTATGCCGGGTTGGCTCGTTAAATTTGCCGTTACGAAGCACGGGTAATTCAGCTAGTCTTATATAAATTAACATGAATAAAAAAATTGAGAGCAAAAAGTAGAGAGATATCACCATCTACTGAAACATATCTCAAATATTTCAGACATGTTTCAATACACCAAACATTGGACCGTCGGAAAATTCATACTTTAGGAAAATTTAAAGTTCATATTGAGAATAGACTTATACATCTTTCCGCTAGATGTCGCAGGGTGTAGCAATTTTATACGTATCTTCTATTCTCTATTCACTATATCTTGGCAGCCGGCGGACATTAGCTGCAAGTGGAGTTCAAGATTGTATTGTTGCTAGCCCTGATTGTGGAATCTTGTTATAAGAGCTGCCTATTTATTTATTTATTTACAAGAGCACAAACAGTGTTGCTCATTTTCAATCATTTTAAAGGCAAGATAGTTTTGCGAGTTGGACAAAGAAAAAAATACTCCGATAATCCCTTTAAACCATCACAAGTTTGAAAAACAAAGTTGCCAGTTTATTCTAACAATCCAAAAATTGGCTAGTTTTTTTTAAACAACGGTTCTCAAATATAATTTGAAAATAGCGATTATCACATCAAGCAACACTAAATCAAGTTTGCTCCGTGAGACTACTGAAAAAAAAATTGACTTTATTTAAATATTCCTATTATTTTTTTTCTTCTAACATCGTGTATTATGGTGTCAGGAAATAAATGCGTAGGGAAAAATATGACGGAAAAATATCACATGAAAGAAATCTGACATGCAAAAATATCACAAGAAAAAAAATATTTTCATTAAAAATTTATTAATGATTTATTAGACACTGTAAGTCAGTGTAAGTGATATTTATTAGTTAAATTTTATGATCTATCTAATCTGCTGCTAAAAATATGTATTTTTTTCATCAGTATTCATAATAGAACCAAATTGTATACATAAATTTTTTTAAAAACAAATAAAAGTATTATTTCTTCTTGTGAAATTTTTGCGTGTGAGATTTTTCCCGTGTTATTTTTTCGTGTGTTAATATTTCCTTTCACCGTGTGATATTACATACCTGACAGCTGTCGACTCCACCAGCCTGAAGACCGGCACAAATAGTTCCATTGTGAAGGGGTACTCCTAAAAGATTCTGATAATTTTTGTTACAAGTCGCCTTGTCAAATATGGGAACTGACGCCCTCCTCAGTTCGTTTGATGTAGGGCCATTCTAAAAAAAAACAAATCAAATCATTATTAATCATAACTATATTTAAAATCTGCATGTTAAAATCACACAGTAAAAAATAATACGGGAAAAATCTCACATGAAAAGTTTAATTTTAAAAATAGGCATTGACATTTCAAAAATTTCTATAAACGGGAGACCTTAGATCTTGACAACCTTACTAAATATGCTTTGGAAAAAAAATTGTAGATACATACATTGAACCTTTATCTAGGGAATGACCATAGAAGATTTTTTATATCTTGTATAGATTTCTCAAAAAAAAAAAATGTGTAAAACACCTCTGATCTTCTCTGATTCAGTTAGGTTTTTTTTTGTATTGTTAAAATGCATTAAAATCTAGGGAATGACCGTAAAAGCTTTTTTAATTGAAGCGTAATTAACCCCAAAAAATGGAATAAACGCTATTTTTAACGTATTGTTTATTATGCGATTGTTCACGCGATTTTAAACCTTAATATTGCGGTAAATGACCGTGACGTCACACTACGAAAAAGATTTTAATAATAATTTATTGTAAGAAACAGAACATTTTTTAAAAATGTGTGACTACGAGTATTTCCGTTAAGGGCATGGCACCAGGAATGACGTCACAGTCTTTTCCCATGGCATTAAGGTTCAAATTCGCATGACAATCGCATGATAAAATGGTAAAAATAGCGCTTTTTTCCATTTTTTGGGGTTAATTTTGCGTCTATCAAAAAACTTTTACGGTTATTCCCTAGATTTTAATGCATATTATCAGTACAGAATAAAAAAATACTCCGCGACATTCGGGAAACGAGTTTCCGTCTTTCGGAAAAAAGTTCAGAGGTGTTTTTAACTTTTTTTTTGAGAAATCTATACAAGATATAAAAAATCCTTTACGGTTATTCCCTAGATAAAGGTTCAATGCATCTACCCTATTTTGTTCCAAAGCATATTTAGTAACGGTTGTCGAGATAGAAGGTCTCCCGTTTTTAGAAATTTTTGAAATGTCGGTATGCACACTCTTAAAAGGTTAATTCAATCATAAAAAATAATTCAAAGTCAGTGCACGTCAAAGGTACAGAAAATTTGACAATGTCCGGAATAAGTACTTACCATGGAAGTACTGCCCCATCCAGAAATGGAACAGTTTGAAGTTGTATTTGTCACTACAGCAGTGGATAAAGCTATTGTACTTATCTTGTTATTCAACGAAAATTTAGATTTTAGCTGCAAAAAAAGAAACATAGAATTAAAAAAATACATATGAAAAATATAAGGAATGAGATTATTAGGGAAATTAGTGACTGCAAGACTGGTGTTGTAACAAGAATGATAGTGAACAAACTAAGATGGTTTGGGCATGTTGAGAGAATGAATGATAACAGGATGACAAAGAAGATATATTTATAGTGAGCGAAGAGGTGTGAGGAAACGCGGCCACCCGACTCTGACCTGGACCGATCAAAGATGGAACCTTTTTGAGTTAAAGGAATCGGAGAGCATGCATGACAAATTGCATTATCTGACGGAGGCTATGAGGCAATGATAAGGCAGTCTGGCGCTCTGTCCTCTCTTCCTGCCCTCTCTTTCTGCCCTGCAAGGGATGCGGCGAAAGGGTATAAATAGATAGAGAAAATTTCATGTGTTTCACTTCATTTCACGTGTTTGACGGGTGAGTGTGTGAGCGATATTGAGTATGGGTGTGTGAAGCGACCGGAATGAACGTAACTATATTTTTTAGCTTAACTGTGGCGCATGCTTGTGGGTAACAGCTTAATTATGAATGGACTAATCGTTTTACCTTTATGTTCTCACTTATATCTATAGTTGTTGTCCTTTTTATGCTCATAATTGTAATAAAATTAAAATAAACTGATTGATTCTTCCCCAGCTTTTTAAACTTGCAAATAATTTGTACCTTAATAAGTCCTATATCATTATGTACTACAGAAGATGTTTCATAATATCCTTCATGTATCTTGGTCCATTCAGCATCGGAGAATGTCGTCACCACTTCAGTCAGTTGTGTAATTCCAGCGAACACTCGAAGTGTCGACGCAGGTAACAATGTGCTGGAAGAAGGAAAAAAATGGAAGCTTTAGCGCTTTACAAGAGGGTGCAGACCTGGCCATGGATTTGGCTTATGGAGGAGGATGGTTTTAACTGCAGGATTGGGAGTCGCGACCCTTAGCCATAAGGAACAACGACAGCAGGATATGCATGTTTTTATACTCGTAGACATGCGTTTCAAATAGTAAATATGTTTATTGTCCTCTAGCTGGCAGAAGCAGGTAACAAAGTTGTGCGAGGAAAGACTGTGGTTGGAATGGCCAGAGGTCATGGAAACTGAATGTGAAAGTGACAGGGGCCTCTGGGGAAGATACACAGATGCTCTGTGCCCCTGACCCAACCAAGAATAGAAGGGGAAGAAGATGATGAGAGAACATAGACGAGTGGAAACAGATAGAAGAGGCCTATATCCAGCAGTGGAGGGAAGACGGCTGATGACGAAGAAGAAGAATCATCCGTAGGCCCCATTAAAGGCACATTGAATCGTCAGGTTTACAAACATTACAAGATTAATTGCAATAAATTAATAAACTGTTACAGCAAAAAATACTAAAATCAATAAATACAATAATAACAGGTGTGGTTTAGTTCAATGCAGAAGGTCTGGATGTAAATTGTCCAGAACTACATTACGTCAATGACAACAGAATTTGAGAGACATATTATTATTCAATGTAGGTCTGGATGTAAATGGTCCAAAACTGCATTTCGTCAACAATAAATAATACTAATGAGTCAGACAACATCTCTTCAATAGAATAGTAACATTTATAAACAAGCTACTCGTACTTTGTCACCTCTTTGCTGCCTTTTTTGGTTACATGCGGCGGGGAGGGTCTACGTACATGAAGGTCTGTGACACGTGTTCATAAAATACTTACGTTCCAGATACAAGGCAATGTGCTGCCGTCACAACCAAAGTTGGAGAGAGGAGGGACCCGCCGCACATGAATGAGTATTGATTGTTGACGCGACGTGTGAGTGCAATCTGAAAAATACAATATTATATTTACCATAGGTAGAGGTAGCATAGTAAACAGTACATTCCTTTTTTTCAGTAATAAGTGAATTGATGAACCTTGTTGCCTTTCAATAGTAACGCATCTCGATTTATTTCTGGATTACAACATGGTAAATGACTAAAGGCAGGTCCAGACGCTATGTTTTGTACAACCTTTTGCCTGCAGAGTTCAAAACGTTGCAGATAAAACGTTCCATGTAGACTGGAAAACTGCGCAGTTTTGAATTTGAGCATATATATCTGTGACCTGTTCAGACAAGTCGGTGCATGTGGATGGTAGCACCGTTTTCCGATTCATTTTGTTCCTTAGTTTCAATTCATCAGGCCAAAATTGACCACAGCAGTACCTTCTCCGTGACGGTATCCACAAAGTTGAGCGAAATATACAGACATCACTGCACCGTGTGGACGCTCTATTAATTGCACCGTTTTCATTCCGTCTCAAGACTGCGCAAACAAAAGGTTGTACAAAACGTAGCGTCTGGACCTGCCTTAACGGCACAGGAGAAAATTTTGTCATAAGTCATATAATATGAAGGCAGATACAACAGAATCGTTATATAAAGTCCAGTTTATTTTTTGTGGGTTGGCTGAGGAATTTCGACCGTAGGCAGGGTGGGAGATTGGGGTTTCAAACCCCACCTTCCTGCCTACGACCATGGGTACCTTCCCTTAAGATGGTATTTTGATGAAACTTGAAAAATTCGGGTATTTTTGATACAAAGAGAAAATTTTCAATATCTCGAAAACCGTGAGACTTTGGAATGAGCAAAGTTGATTCAAAAGATCCCAAATGACCTCGAAAATATCACCCCTCAGAATATCTGTTTCCATCTATCA
Source organism: Ceraclea dissimilis (assembly GCA_963576895.1). Taxonomy (NCBI): domain Eukaryota; kingdom Metazoa; phylum Arthropoda; class Insecta; order Trichoptera; family Leptoceridae; genus Ceraclea; species Ceraclea dissimilis. The sequence goes on from OY756370.1 coordinate 17,561,035, forward strand.
AACATCATGTATTATTGTATGAAATAAAAAATGATTTTGAAATTTGTAAATACCTGGTAGGGAGCCTGGGTTATTTGTATGGGGAGACCCCCTATGATCCTCGTGTTTGTGTCATTGAAAAGTATTTGAGACAGGACACCTGAAAAATGTTGTTTTTTTTATTTATTTTGACAACAAACAGAATAAATACATAATTAATATAAAATAACAAAAAAATATTAATAAAATAAGCATGATTCCAATTATGTGTTGTGAAGTAATCAGTATGTATGTAAATATTATGTATTGAGAAAATGTGAAAGAAGATAAAAATTAAAAGGATCAAACGCTACAATATAACCAACGTGAAATAGTAGGGAAGTAAAGGAGTAGGGATGAGAAAGAGAGAGGGAAATGGGATTAAGGAGTGGTCATATGTGTGTACCCATATGTATATACTACAGCAACTCATCTGAGCACACACAGGGTCATCGAAAAATAATGCCTGATGATGTTTAACTTTGGAACCATTTAAGATAAATGAGTGATTATTTCACTGTATGGTAACATGACAGAATATAAATTTTATTTGACGTATATAAATTTTATTTGACGAGGAATAGCTGCGCATGCGCTAACGCATTGTGTCATGCACCAAATAAAATTTACATTCATTAGTTATCATACAATGAAAGAATCACTCATTTATCGTAAATGGTTCCATAGCTATTCCACTTTAAAATAGGGGCATTCTTTTGCGCTTGACCCTGTATATTACTATACCATCTTTTCAGTTGCACCACCTATAATTAGGTGGTCGGTAGCCTGGTTGGTAACGCGCTCGACTGTTAATCCAGTGGGCGCGGGTTCAATCCCCGACCTACTCCACTTCACAATACAAGCTTTTAAGCTTTCTGTGAAGTGTGCAAAGATGTATTTGGGTTTATTTCGATAAACCCAGATTCATTTATAAAAAAAAAAAACGATGATGTTTTGACTCTTTGTGCTTTCCGTCGACGCGCTGTTTATTAATAACGATTATATATGAATTATAATTACTTTTTTTTTCATTTCTTGGAACAAAATAAAGCAATTCGGTTATTTTTTTAATTTTATTGTTAGTTGGACTGATGATTCATAAGTAGAGAAAATATGTCTACTGAAACATTTTGTATACACGACTATACGAGTAAATTGCTCCTTCCTGAGTATGCATATTGACATTTCAATAACTTTTAAAAACGGGAGACCTTAGATCTCGACAATCTTACTAAATACGCTTTGGAAAAAATACAGTAGATACATTGAACCTTTATCTAGGGAATGACTCTAAAAAATGTGATAAACTCCTCTGACCTTTTTTCCGAAAGACAGAAACTTGTTTCCCGAATATCAAGAGATTTTGCCTTTGTATTGATAATATTAATTGATTTACCTATGATTATCTACCTCTCGTAAAATTGAATTCTTACTCATTTACTTAATTCCATTCCAAGCAGGATAGAGATAACACTAATTAGTATTTATAATATATGCGATGCTATCATACATTATTATATTGAGACGTATTTTATTATCAGTAACACTATTAACGATCAGTATGATGATAAGAAAATATCGGGCTAGGCAAGAGTAACTTGGAGCTTAGGACTTAGAATTTGTAATAGAAATTTAGATTACAGTTTTTTCCTCGACAGAGACAAAAGGCATCTTCATTCACATAAACAGATGGCGTTAGCATCTGAAACATTGGGACAATGTGAAATAATTTCCAGCTATAGCATATATACAACTTCCAAAAATTACACGATTGACAGCAGGATGTGGTGGAATGGGTGAATGTTGTCCTGGGTATAAAATGATCACCATGAGGACAAAACCGTAATTAGGTTTATGTTAAAGTAAATAAAAAGTATGAAAATGTTATGTCTGTTTCGTATATCACTGTCTATATTTTTTATATCAGATCTGTAAAAGTTATTTATTATGCCTCTACCACATGCTCGCCTACACTCGTGTGAATGAGTAAAAAGACGTGTGGACGGGGTGATTGTCTTGGATCTTGACGGTTAACGTCTTTTTACTCATTCACACAAAAAACGTGGAGGGTCAGCGAGCATGTGGATGAAGCATTATATTCTTCAGACACATAAATTATTTGATCAAACATCAATGAACAACTTTCAATTTCGGAATCGCACGTTTTTTTTAAATTTTATCGGCGTTCTGAAGAAAATTACGCAACCGAGATTATCGAAACGTCGGTAAAATATAATAATAAGGGTTCCTAGAAAATCAGAAAGTCATGTCAAGTTTCACCGTGAATATTTTCAACAATAAAATTAGTGACACGATATTTTTTGAACATCATTTTTAATATTTTGTGAGAAACATCGAATTTTCTACATGCATAACAAGTAGATGGCCCCGGCAGTTGGATGGACTGGAATTGGTGAATGTTACATAAGTGCAAAGTGATGACACTAAACCAGCCGACGATCAGTCAAAAGCGCGATGGAAATTCCATCATGTGCTGTACATCCGTTGAGATATAACTACACGAAAATGTTATTTTAATAGCTCACCTTCTAAACACACAAGAATCACCACAAAGGAACATAGAACCTTCATTATTTCGAATGACTAAAATCTGTCTAAGTTTAAAATATTCAGTTCAAGCGATACACATTTGGAAATAAGTCTAATAAGCACTTGAAGCTGACTATTGATTATTGAAACATTATCACCAATTTATATCTATAAAGAATTTGCCGATTGACTAAGTATACGCAATAAAGCCTTTATGTCCCCTAATTATGATAATCGATAGATACTGTCCCGATAAGATAATAGGTATCTACTACTAAACAATATCTTTACTGATATTCGCCGACATAATTAATAATTATAAATTTTATATTCGTCACTGATTACTCATGCCTCATACCATGGGCGTCGTCAGGGGGGGCAGCTCCCCCCCCTAGAGATTGGAATAGGTATATATTTTCCATACTAAATGATAAAAACTCACAAAAATCACATTATTACCACAGGTTTTCTCATTATATCATAAATTTTCTAAAATTAGTGCGAAATTCCATCAGTTTTCTTAAACAAATTGCCTGCGGCGATATTTTTTATTACTTTTTAATAAAAAAAACATTTTTCATACATATTATTGCGCAAAGTATTATATATATTTTCAAATAAACAAACAACATCACGACCTTCTTCACCATGTCTCACAAAAAAAAATTCGCCTGCTATTTACGCATTTTTTATTCTGTATTATTTTTCAAAAATTTTGTTGCCCCCCTCTAACTCCGAAGCTGGCGACGCCTATGCCTCATACCATGATGCTCCATAGATGGCAGATGCGGGAATCCCCTGCCTGCGACTGTGGAGAGCCTATACAGACTATCCAGCACATCGTGGAGACTTGCCCTCTGAGAGCGTTCTCTGGCACATATACCGACATACATAACGCCACTCCAGACGCCTTGCAACGGCTTGATGATTTGGATGTTGCTCTCTAGTGTCTCCTGGATTTCATCAGCCTTCTTCCCTCCACTGCAGGATATAGGCCTCTTCCATCGGTTGCCACTCGTCTCTGTTCTGACCCTTCCGCATCCAGGTTCCTCCAGTGATTTGGACAATATCGTCGGTCCATCTCTTTGGTGGCCTTACGACGCTTCTTCTATCTGTCCAAGGCCTCCACTTCAATATTCGTGGCGCCCATTCTGGTGTCACCCTGCCTGGCCATATGTCACGGCTCATGATATCGGCAACTTTGGTTCTCTGTCTAATTTCTTCGTTTCTTAACCAATCCCGGAGACTAACACCAAGCATCTGCCTCCTGGATGTAACAGCGAAAAATCTTTGACTCTCTTATCTTCTGACGACGCCACCTTTCAGTGGCTGATGCCAAACGATAATAACAATACTCATACCTACCAATCTATTGTTCTTTGAGTTTGAGTTTTAGTTTATTGTCTTCATATGTCGTTGTCGCATTTTAAAATTTCATTTTTAAAAGTAAGAACATTGACATTTCAAAAAAAAAAATCTAAAAACGGGAGACCTTAGATCTTGACAACCTTAGTAAATATGCTTTGGAAAAAATACAGTAGATACAATGAATCTTTATCTAGGGAATGACCGTAAAAGATTTTTTATATCTTATACAGGTTTCTCAAAAAATAGTGGAAAACACTCTGATCTTTTTTCCGAAAGACAGAAACTTTTTTTCGTTTAGTAATTTTCAGAGGACTACAGGGGGTAGTTTTTAGGTTCTTTGTTAGTTACTGGTGTAGGAACATTTCAAGCAAATGGGAGAGGAATGGAAGGCAGTCTGGCGTCCTGTCCTCTCTGACTACAAGGCAAGGGAAGTGAAAGATACAAGTGAAAAGATAAGGGAGAATGCTAAAAAAACAAGATCCGGAGCAAGTGAAATGCAACTCAAATGTTAGGTAAAAATGAGTCATTAAATAGTGCATAGGTCTCATCATCGAAATCGGTCGCTTTTTTCTATACTTTGCGTTTTCCTTTATAGATAAACTATCAGAAATCTAAAGAGGTGTGTTGACGTATGTAGTTTACTCGTATATAGATGAAGTATACATATAAAAAGAAACTGATAACAGAAATTGTTAAAAATGATATTAGGTGATAAGGAACTTCTTTAACAATACAGGATTACCTCCTAAAGCCAATAATAGACGGTTCACTTTTACGGAATAATTCCCTAATCAAAAGTTAAACAATCCAATTTGCCATAGGTACAGATTGCATAATGAACAACACACTCCTTTTCAATTTCCTCTTTCCAAATTTGTATGGAAATTTGCTTACATTAGAAGCGATCTCTTTAAGTTATTGTATCGTATTTTTATGAAACTAATGGTTTTTATAATGTTTTGTTTATCATTTGAAAGAGCACAAACCAGAGAAGTTTTTACCTGATTTCTGAATCTTTAGACATTCTTTTTGTTATAAAAATCCACTCCAAAGTCGTAACTCGTTTTTGAAATATCTCTTTCTCGAAACTTAAATCAGATATTTTGTAGCATTACTATTTCTTCAGATTGAAACTAATAAGTTAAATAGACTAAACATATATTCAAGTAACAAAAAATAATGAAAAAAAATTCCTTTGGCACGCCACAGGCATAGGTAGATTTCAAGTGATTTATTAATTTTATTAATTTTAAGAGTTGTACATCTGTACAATAAAAACAATCACAATATTATCGGCAAATAAACCAGCGAAGTGATGAAGTAGTATGGATGTAGTTTATTCTTTGATTATCGAAGTACCGTATGACGAAAAAATATTTGATTAAGTACTTCAATAATCAAAGGAAGTACCTAATCCAATAATCAAATTATTTTCATTCCACACATTATATGGATTGGTACCGGTACCTACTCCTTGTTTCATATAACTTGGCCACTGGCTACATAGTAATTCTATACAAAAAGTGTGACAAGACGGATGAAACGAAATGTAAGCACTAGAAATTTGAAAAAAAGATGTGAGTTCTTCTCGTATCGTGAAGCACTAAGACAACAAACACGCTAGTACCTATGCGGTAACTACTTACTAGATCTTTCGATCGATCAGTGTAGTCCGAGGAATTGAGCTAGACAAAATCTGACTTTTGATCTGTATTCCTTATTTAATGCCCTTTCATACAATACCAGACACAGACCCTCAGAATCATTGGATCCCCTCAGAATGATTGTTTTTGAATTTAAAACCTTAAAAAGTGAACCTTCCTCTTAATGGATTTCACCCAATCTCCTATCAGTTCATCTACCACCAAAAATCTACCACCCAAGTTTCACGTTTCTGTGACGCATAGTTTGGCCGCAAACGTGCGCACAAGAAAAGGGACATATATATGGCTTATATATATAAACTTTTAAACCAAGGTCGGATTTGGGTTCTCCTGGTCCTAATTAGTGATACTGAGTACAAATTTTTCAATTCTGCGACATCACGGGAGAAACGAATAGGTAGAGTTCCTTTTGGAAATCTACCTAAAACAAAGTAGGAACCTTTACTTACGACGTAACTTGATAATTAGGGGTTCGTCGATAAAAAGTTAAAATCTTGAAAAACTCGAAAACCGTGCGACTTTGGGCTAAGCTAAGTTTGGCTCAAAAGATCCCAAATTATTTCTACTATCATCCCTGAAATAATATCTGTATTTATCTATCAAACACTCTGTATTTTTAGGAACGGAGAAATTCCCTGATTTTATAATACTATACCAAAGATCAAAGCAAAAGCGAAGAGTGCAAAAGTACCATACTACTCGCAATAAGTGTTCATCTTCGGCCTTGGAATATGCAATTTAAATAAAAGACATTGTTCCTATTTTTCTTATCAAAGTAAACATTTGAAATATGCTATTAAATAATAAAAATTATCGGTCACCTTAAGTGGGTCCTCACGCTATCCTAGTGTTATCAATACACTAGCTGAGTACCCGTGCTTCGCAATGTCAAACATGGATGGTGAAGAATATCGACCCGAAACGCGTTAATCCATCTGTTAACCAAAATAATGGGTTTTAGCGGGTGTATCCAGTATAACCAAAAGTGTAGACAAAATGTGACTTAAGATCTGAACTCCTTTTCCAACGCCCTTACATACGACACAACATATGACCTCACACAAAACTTGGATCCTCTCATTATCATGGCACCTCCTAACAAAAGCTTTTTTTTTCAAAAATAGCGACGTTGAAACCTGAAGCAGACTGGTACGAAAGTTTTTGTGAATTTTTACAGCAATCCATCGTAAAATGCGGGAGTTATGCGAACACTTACAAAAAAAAACCGACTTTGGTTTATATAGTATATAGATTTATGTTTTCTATGTGTAGAATAACGTTTTTTTTAAAGGGATCTGGACTTGCATACACAAACTCAAATACTTTCCTGCACACCTTGCACTAGGCTAAAAGCCTGTATCGCAAAGTGTGGAATACATCGCCAGCGCCGGGGTTTGACTGCCGCCTCAACCAACTGCGCCAACCATCTACTCGGAGTACATGTACCATGTACATGTACTCATGTTGAGAGATCGGATAAGAAACGAGGTTATTAGAGAGACGAACGATTGCAAGAATGAAAGTGAATAATTAGCCTAGATGAACAGGCCGGGCTTGTTGAGGGAATTAATGATAACAGGATGACAAAGATGTTGTTAGCGAGATGACGCATGGACGAAAAAGATAATGAAATGACGATTAAGAACAAGTCGCGATTAATAAGGCGATTAAGAAGCACCTTTAGACCCTAGGCGCAGAGGCAGTGGAAGGAGTATGCGACGTGGGCCTTGTTATCTCGTTGTTACTTATTATCTCTGGTCGAGGGCTCGAACCCCCTCCCCAGATATAAAATTTGTCTTTATATAGTGTCTCATCATGTTATCTTACCTTAAAAATGGACTTCCACCATGTACCGATGGTTAAAAAACCTCGAGATTAATAAATATGGGTCTGTGAATGTATGAACCGCTGAGTGATTTCAGAACAGCATTTTTTTATTTATTTATTTATTTAGAGAATACAACAGCTACATATATAATATATAATACTTATAATATGTTATATAGATTCACATTTTATGGCGCCAATTATAGTATTCTTCGTTCTATCAACAAAATTATAAGTATATGATATTAGTAAGAAGTAGGAAATAGGATAGGAATGGATCCAGGAATAGGAAGGAAAATGGAGAAATACAGAGAAAATAATTAATAACAAGGTGAAAAGATGAAAACTATAGACAGTACTTGAACCAAAGGATAATATTTAAGGTCGAATGTTAAGGGCTTGGCACCAGGAATGACGTCACAGTCATTTCCCACGGCATTAAGGTTTAAAATCGCGTGAACAATCGCACGGTAAAATGGTAAAAATACAATTTTTTCCATTTTTTGGGCTTAATTTTGCGTCTATCAAAAAACTTTTACGGTTAATTTCCTAGATTTTAATGCATATTTAACGAGTTTCCGTCTTTCGAAAAAAAGATCAGAGGTGTTTTTCACTTTAATTTTTGAAAAATCTATACAAGATATAAAAAATCTTTTACGGTTATTCCCTAGATAAATGTTCAATGCATATACCCTATTTTTTCCAAAGCATATTTAGTAACGGTTGTCGAGATATAAGGTCTCCCGTTTTTAGAAAATTTTGAAATGTCGGTATGCATACTCTTAATTAATAAAAAAATACCCATTTAGATTTAGATATTCCTATGTCGGAAAGAACAAACAGAAACTCTAATAAACCTATAAACACAGGTTTACAACAGGAAATTTTTATTGACCTACATGAAACTTGGTTAAGTACCGTAATTATATCGGTAATTAATAATCTTTGACAATAATGACGGGTTAGTCATTTATTAATATTTAATTAACATTACCAACAGAACATGAATACCATTCAAAACTCAAGAAAAGTCCTGACGCTGTCATTTTGGTAAGAAGACAGCGCTCGGTATGAACGAAGAGAGTCGCCAGTGGCGGATCCAGGATTCAATTTTGGGGGGGGGGCTGAATGTCGTCACATGGTAAAAAGTACTGTCACTCAACGTTTTGGGGGGAGCTATGGTTTTGGGGAGGGGGGGGGGGGGCTTCAGCTCTCTAGCCCCCCCCCCTTGGATCCGCTAGTGGGAGTCGCATTAAAAAAAGATGTGGGTTTGTGTGTACAAACCCGAATACTTTTCTGCACACGTCACAGTAACCTAAATGTTCACCACCGAGATTCGAACCAAGCACCTTCTGATTAGGAGTCCGCGCCTCAACCAACTCCGTAAACTCTTTCGAAATATCACGTTCCATTCAGATTTTACGCACGTACCATTTACATAAGTTAAAATGCTGTCGTGTGGATGATGGATAGCGGTTTCTAACTTTACTAGCTGTAACCCATCAAAATTGATGCTATTCTCGGGGTACGCAGAGAGAACGGATCGCCAGAACGCCAGAATGTACTACAATAGGTAGGTTATTGTATTTAAATATAATATTGTAATATGTAAATGATCTACATGATCGTATATTAATGAATAAATAAATAAATAAATATTTACCAATTCAGTTTATAAATCAAAATCTATTCCCGATGCCGACCTACTCCACTTCACGACACAAGCTTTTCAAGCTTACTGTGAAGTGTACAAAGGTGTATTTGGGTTTATTTCGGTAAACCCAGATTCATCTAATTAAAAAAAATTTGCAAATTTAGTACCTACGAGTATAAAGGAGCTCCACATCTATCGATCACTGCTCAAAACATTTTGTAGATCCGTATAATGTCAATTAATATTAAAGGTTGTGGACAAACGATATCTTATAGTGCGCAATACTCGTATTATGTCAAAAAATTGATATTAGGCGAAAAATTCTCGACCACAATTGAGAGCACTATGATGGCGAGGTGTTTAAAGTTCTATACACGTAGGTATATTAGAACAACCAGAGAGAGTCTCCGCAGTGTGATTGTGGCGCAGATTACCAAACAATTGGCCACATCGTCGAGAAGTGTCCATTGCGAAGATTCTCAGGGGACCCAACCAGCATCCACTGAGTGGGACAATGACGCAACCGCTATCGGTGAAGAATCCTGCCCATATGCCGTACGGAAACTAAAAGGTAAGTTCGAACAACTTGCGAAAGTTGCCAAGGCGCTGCGTTACATTGTTACCCGATATCCACCAGAATTATGTGAGATAATGATGGTCAAACATACTCTTTATTCTGATTCATTTAATTGAACGGTTCATTGGTGCCGGGATCCGATCCCATGGAGTCCTAATTCGGATCCCCTCCCATAATATATTTCACGCGCCATTGAGTCGCGGACAGGATGCGTCAGACCATTTGGAATAAAATGCTGATGTAGGGTTATCCAACGAACGTAGTTTTTATGATATATTTCATATAAAAATGAAAAAGGTAATCGGTAATTTTGTGAAGTATGCAAATAATTTTCTTGTCCATTAAGGCTCGGTTGTTCGAAACACGAAAGGAACAGTAGAATACCATCGCCGTTACTGACCAGTGAACGTATTAAATGGGCTGCTTCGAAACACCGATGACACCAGGTAAAAAATAGCTAACTATATTAACACGCACTGACGTTATGTTTGCCGTTTCGCTTTTTATTACGCGCGCAAGCGAGATGGCAAAATTGGGTAAGAGAGAACGCATCTAGCAGTAAAGTGTGTCAGTACACTTCGGTACATTACGTTTACTGGACCTGGGGGCAGTGGTAAACGGATAGTAAGAAATCTTACGATAGCATATTACTTTTGTTTTGGAGCAACGATTTCTGTCTCCTTACCGTTGCCAGCCGACAATACTATTCGAGGAGCAACTGGGCCTAAGTTGCAGAATGTTAATATAGTATTAGCCCGTCTGGATCCGCTGTTAGATATAGGCCTCCTGACCATCACGACAATATTAAGCCCGCGCCACGCGCTTTGCAAACGCCGGGCTAGCGGGTGTTCATGAGTGAAAAGGCGTATGGATAGTAATAATCTCATCCATTTTCATTAATCATTCAATTAATCATCAGGCTGTATTTTTGTTTTTATTTTTGCTTTTGTATATATTTTTTCTTTGTGTGTTTTTTCGTTCATGGTATTGTAATTAGGTAAAATGTAGAATCTTTGCTGGTTTATTTATTGGTGATGTGTTTCTTCTATGTAAAATTTACTAATGTGACTGTCTGATTCTGTAAATAAAATAAAATAAAATAAATAAATAAAAAATAAGAGGTGGGCCCAGGGTTAGCCTTAAGGGAGCCCCCCGGCAAACCCCACCCCTGAATTACGTTCCTTCAATATCCTTGTCCAAGGAGGTTACAAAATTTCACTTATTACTACAATATTTCAAACTATATCTATACTTATATGTAAGTCTTACGAGCTATGCTCTTCTATTTACGACGTATTTTATTAATTCAATTTTACATAATATACAGTCTAACGTTCTGTTTTCTCTGCCTATTCTAAAAGAAATTGATATATAGATTAACGACTTTTATTCAATAAAGGACATACGTACAGCAATGATGTAATTATAATGCAAGATAATGTCTTTGCATTATGACTTTGGTAATAAAATAAATCCATTCTTCATTTTTATTGTTTAATAGTTATTGGCGCCCAACGACGTGGGCTTGTTTCAATATTTCGGTTTCCGGAGGAAAACCCATAAGAATATTGCTCAACATGAATAAATCCCAAAAAAGACAAAAGCCCTTCAGAAATATCCTCAACGGATAAACGCCCAAACTTTCTAGTTGGATTCCAGAAGATGAATTATTTATAAAATGTTGACTATTTACTGTCTATCCCATTTAAGATCCGCTTATTTTTTTGTTTATTTTCTTATCCATGCTAGTTTCTAACACACTGAAAGAAATCGTATGCTGATAGTTGGCGCAGTTGGTTGAGGCGGCAGTCTTTCAAGCGGGAGGTGGAAGGTTCAAACCCACATTTTGCTATACAGGCTTTTAGCCTAGTGCAAGGTGTGCAGGAAAGAATTTGGGTCAATTATGCAAGCCCAGATCCTGAAAAAAAAAACATAATAGAAAAGTTACAATTAATTTTATTTCCAAAATCCAATTAGGTTTGAGCAAATTTCTAAATGGCTTTTTTCGTTTTTGGGATTTATTCATGGTGCGCAATATTCTTATGGGTTTTCGTCCGGTCACGCAATTTTTCATTCCTAATAATATAGGTAATCAATATTGATTATAGGATTGTGTTATTTTGGAGGTCAGAACGATGGCCAAGAGGTGATTCTCGAATAAAATCGTAAATCTTCTAGAAATATATTTTTATTGACCCACTGTCTTGTATAGGTTAGGTTAGTCTTATTATTTTGTTATTAGGTTCTTACGAACCTTCAACTATCCCACATTCATGATATAAAAATATTCTCACATATTACAGGATGATGCTTAATAAAAAATAATTAATAGTAAAAATAATTATTTATAATAAAATCTAATGACAAGTAGTTATATCCCTACAGATATACAGCAAAGGATGGACCTTCCATCAGGCTTATGACTGATCATCGGCTGGCTTAATGTCATCGCTTTACACTTAAGTAACATTAACCAATTCCAGTCCATCCATCTGCCTCGGCCGGGAATCGAACCCAGACCTCCAACCTGACAAACCGGTGTTTTACCGCTATGTTATGAAGGCTGGACTTCACTTCTTAGAATTGTTTTTCGCGATATTCCAAACGATACCAAACACGCCCTTCCGAGGCTCTTGGATGCCTCCCACCAAGAATAGACAGAATCAAAATTTGTAAAAAGAAACGAGTTCTAGTCGTGGAGCACTTTCGTGAGATACCCATTCCAAATACGGCGGTAAGCGATGACTGGATCCTCTCGATCGCTTGGTGTCTCCCGATGGCTTGAGCCGGACAAAATCTGACTTACGATCTGTACCTTTTTTCAATGCTCTTTCATACGATACCACACATGAGCACACACAACCTCAAAACCTCCCAAACGCCCTACATCTTTTTTTCTTTTATCTCGGAATATCTCGGAAACTAGATACGGTACGAACTTTTGATTTGTCACATAGATTTTCCCGTTTAATTTTGTAATAGGGTGTTTGGCTGTTTTTTTAAAACTTATTAAAAATAATGATAAAGTGCGGAAAAACAAGGGATGATTTTAAAGTTTTAAATTATTTAATTTACAAGTGTTTCTTAATTGGCTAAAAACTGATTTCATTGGGATTTAAAAAAATGTTTCCTTAGAAAGAGTAAAAATGTGTCACTTCGTCCTAAAAAATAAGTTATATTATACGAGTAGGTTCCTAATATTAGGGGCAAAGGTGAAGATAGGTTTACTGTTAATATACAAAAACTTTGTGACTCCTCTGTGTTCCCAGGAGAACATTAGAGAGTGAAGTCAGTTTCTTTATTCTCCTGAGATGTTCCATTTTCCTACCCAGTCGCTATATAATTCAATACTCTCTCATTTCCTTTTATTGTAGGCAGATTCATTTCTTTTTATGGTTCCCTGTTCGGTACTCAAGTAGATCTCCTTCTTTGCATTGTACTACCAGCTCTAAATCCGAAGTATTTTGTTTCATCGAACTTTTTTCTTCTAAATGAGATTATGTTTTAGTGACTCTAGTGTGGTTTTCTAACATATGAATGGATATTTGTAGACTTTTTGGAATAAATCCAGTGGGGACGGGTTCAATCCCCGACTAACTCCACTTCACAACACAAGCTTTTAAGCTTTCTGTGAAGTGTACAAGGATGCATTTGGGTTTATTTCGATAAACCCAGATTCATTATAAAAAAAAAGAAAAAAAAAATTACCCTCTAATTCATTGAAACTTGTGGGCACTTAATAGAAAATCCTCATGAGCGTGTACCCTATTTTGACTTGCCCCAAAAGCAGTGGTCCGCGTTTAATAGAATCATGACAGGCCACAGAAGATGCGCAGACCTAATGCATCGATGGGGGTTTTCCCCGAGTCCCGACTGTGAATGTGGCTCCTGCCAGACGATGGGCCATATAGTTGAGTGTCCAAGTTTTGGTTTCCAGCGAGACTGAAACTGAAATTCACGGGGTCACTGCTGACGCTGCCAATTGGCTAAGAGATTTACCTTTAAATTTGTAGTTGCCGGGTCTGACGTTTTGCAATATGCATTAAAAAAATTAAAACTTGTGTGATTATTTCCATAGTTATAAATTGCTGTATTATTGGAATATAAACCCGATTTCAGGCCAAACTATGTAGTTTGCCCGAGGCCAAACCGGTTTATCCTACGCGCCAGGATATACAAGTTTAGCATGTGCGTGGACTGCAAATTGTTTGAAGACCAAAGATCTTCGTCAGCCACTAAGTATTAGTTAGGTTCGTAAGGTTGTTTTTTTATGCGATAAAAACATTTTTTTTTGTAAGAACAAACTACACTAAACTAGTATACCCTGACACGCGTAGGATAAACCGGTTTGGCCTAGGACAAACTAGCTTGGCCTGAAATGCGGTTTGGCCGTCAGCTAAAATCCACTTTGACACATTCTGTATGTTTTTGTATGCGCATATAGTTTCATACAAAATCTGAATAGGATAAAGCGATAAATACCACGATTTTTACTCAGAACATATCGCTACTTAAGTGTTTCCTATATGCTGATTGGATAATTCCTATTACCTGAACATTGGAAATAATGATAAACCCTCTGTATTTCTCAGATACAGAGGGGTTAATTTGCTCGAAGAAGTAAAAAAATATTTCTCGATGTTGTGGGATAATATATGGAGGGGAAAGTGGTGCACCTTGTATAAAAAAATACTAGGAAATTTATGCACCAATTTTTAAACCATTATATGAGTTGTTTGTATATTATTTTAGTATCAAAAACAGCAAACTGTCGATTTCGCGTAAATTCAGTTAAGAAAGTGGAAACGCTCACATTAAAAAACTGCAGTTTTTTCTTGTTTTTGTAACTATGCATATTTTTTAGTGTCCGACCGAAACTGGATTTTTAGCCGAAACCGTTACCGAATATTCGGCTCCCCTTCTAGTTTCGGCCGAAACCGAAACTTAGGAATTTAAAAAAAAAATCAATATACGTACGTACCCTGATATCTAGTGTTTCCCTAAGAGATTTATTTTTCTTTGGCCAATAAAGATTTAAGTAAATCTTTATTTAAATAAATAAAATAAATATTTATACATACTTAACTATTATGTTTGAAATACATTTCATGAGGAGTTAATTCAATTAACAAGGGGGATAAAACACAATATTTAATTTCTGAATATTGCATTTCGTTTTTAAATCACCAATATTCAAAAAATAATTTGTATTATTAAATGTACCTTTATCGTATAGCATTCGAGAGATCAGAGTCAAAAATGCATACCGGCACCACACGCTTATGAACAACGAACTTCCACTAACATTAAAAAAACAATTTGTAATATTAAATATATATTTATCGTATAGCATTCGACAGATCAGAGTCAGAAATTCATACCGATGCCACACGCTTGCCGAACGTTGACAAGTTTTGTGTTCATAAGTAATAAAGGCGTATTGGATGGGGCTGTCTTGGTTCGTTTAGGTAACCGAATGTTAACGCCTTTTTACTCATGACCACAAAATTTGTCGACGCTCGGCAAGAGTGTGGATGAGGCATAAGTAGGGACTGGAAAAAATCGGTGTTATTTTTCGGGAAATGTGGTGTTATTTTTTGCAAAAAGGGGTGTTATTTTTCACAATTTTGGCAAAATGTGGTGTTATTTTTCATGCATTTATATCATTAAAGAGGTCAATTTTGCATCTTTTAATACAAGAATATATAATTTTTTATCGTGAACAATATTTTATACAAAAATCCCTAAAACAATAAAATAAAACAAAAATATTTGAGAAACACAAAAAAATCCTCTTTGCAAGATTTTTTTTCAGTGTGGTTCTTCTTACTTTCATAGACGGATTGCTTTTGATAATGTTTCAATTAGAATGTCTTCCAAAATAATGGACGAAATTCCCGTCAAATATGCAAAAATTCGCGTTATTCCTATAAAACAATGCTAAAATTCGTGTTATTTGTGTAAAAAACACGAAATTCGCGTTATTCGCGTAAAAAGCACGAAATCGCGAATAAATTCGTTTTATCGCGATCGCGAAATCTTCCAGTCTCTAGGCATAAGATATTAGTAGAAACAATTTGTGAATGTCTTCCTTTGTGAAACAACGTCGCTAACGGACTAACGAAAAAAAAAACAAGTAAAAAAAAGGCATCTCAGTAAAATTGATTCGAGGTGCAACACCTTCCCCTACAGTCTGCTAACGAGACAATCACATGAAGGAGAAGATAAAGGATAGAGAAGAGAAGAGAAGGGATAATAATATGAAGAATGGAGGGTAATAAGGAGAGTAGGAAGTAGGATGTGAATGAGAGATTCCATGGGTGTTTTTTATGGTTTGTTTTATTGTCGTGTGTGCCTCATGTTAGCACCATAATAAGATCTCATATTATGTATTATTGTCGTATAATTTACTGAGCATTGTACCGCTGGTTAGAATAAGTATCTTTGTTAGTTTGGTAACAAGTTCTAGTGTGTTGTGATTTTATGCCATTGTTATGGTGTGTCTGTACAGTGAAGGTGTTCATACTGTTCATTCAGTGATTGTATACATTCACTTATCAATGTGTACACTCGCTGAAGCGTTCAGTAAAATTCAAAAGTGTTTTTTTTTGTTTTAAAAAAGATCTGGGCTTGCATACACACCCAAATACTTTCCTGCACACCTAGCACTAGGCTAAAAGCCTGTATCGCAAAGTGTGGAATACATCGCCACCCTGGGGTTTGAACCTGGCCGCATGAGAGACTGCCGCCTCAACCAACTGCGCCAACCATGTACTCTTTCGTTTGTTTCATACAATAATATTTTTAATGCGAGATCTCGTGTATTGGAAAGAAATCTTGTAACTATCAAGAGTTTTTACATAAAAAAAAACAAGAAAATTAAAGCTTCTATACGAGTATATACCTACATATTTAGTCAAACGATCAAACGAGGAACAAGTCCATAATAAGCCCGCCCGTTGTATGATTATTTACCTGTACAATAAAGATTATTTTATTTTATAAGTACATAAGTGAAAAAAGTGACAAGCGAGTAAGGACAATGAACAAAACATAATAAAGTGCTCATAAATGCATAAAATGTATACTTTCACTAGTGAATGTATTCCTTAACGTGAATAGCTTTTATTAATTTATGCGATATTTGTAAAGGTCCAATTAAGGTTTAAAAAATTCTACAGGCAACAGTAATTTCAGCGCTGTGCCACGTGGAGCTAAATGCATACATTTCTACATACAGAGTCTACAGCAGTTAAGCATACATTAATATGGCACACTGACTAGCTCTATAAATTTCAATACAGCAGAGTTCATACTTTTACTAAAATCATCACTGACTGCAAACACTTGTGAATGAATACTTTATACAACCATAGCTCTTTAGTCTTTCACTGTAACATAACCATGAATTATTCAGTTAGTATTATTGTAGGTTCCTACGTTCAGTAATTTGTAAATCCAATTTACTCCATTCTTTGATTCTTTTTGCACCTCCTCCAAATATTTCCGTATTTTCTCTATTCTTTCTCGACAGCAAGAATTTTATTTCTGTTCCTAATTATTGATGCACATCATCTTTTTGACATTTATTTTGAGGCAAATTCTGTTTTTCGCATCATTTTATCGGGACGTCTAAATAAATCACAGTAAAGACAGTGATGAATACAGTACCTGGACCAGGTGTACGAGGACATGAGCTGCGTCACATGTGTCGAACTGAAGGGAGCTGAGGGAGACAGAGAAGAGTGGAGATGTACGTATGTATATTATTGGATATATTTATTATTTTTCTATATCAATTACTATTATTTTTTTTATTCTTATTGTTTCTGTATAACTGTTTGTATTTCTTTTTCTCTTTTCTTTTTGGTTTTCCATACTTTCCTTCACTATGTGCACAAATTTTCTCTATGTCACAAGTGGTTGGTTGGCAGACATTGCCAACGGCAATAAAGCCGCCATTTATATATATATATAATGTTTTTAATATATATATATATAATGTTTTTTATCCAATAAATATTTTATTTATTTACAACACAAAAATATGAATAATTATAAAAATGTTTATGAATGTGCTGGAAGCGATAGTGTTCTCACTGCTTACCTCTCTGGAGATAGTTTATAATTGTATAGTGGTCGTAGTATATGAGAATTCATATTTCTAACAACAATTTTAATCAAGAATCTAATTCCTAATGGATTTATAATTATTGTTTCAACATCTTATAAAGGGGGGATAAAGTTTGATACTAATTTCCTAATTGATTTCATTCGCTGAATTTAGAGAATGCAATTAGTTGATCGTTGAATAAATTTGGGTTATTTCTGGTGGAAAGGGAAAAGTTGTTTTCCGGAAAGAATGTTGGGGAAGTAAATAAGGAACTTGGCAACAAAACGAGAGAGTTTTTAATGGAAATAGAAAAAAAACGTGAATTCTCTTTGTACTTTTTAATAAATGGCTAATAATGTCTGCTTTTTTTGTGATTTTGTTTGTTTGTTGGAATATTTTTTTAGGATTCTCGAATGGCAATCTAGAATGAAAAGAAAGAGCGTAGAAAGGCCTCAGGCAAGATGGTCTGACGATGTGAGGCGTATCGCAGGAAACTGGATGCAGGAACCTAAGACTAAGAAGAAATCTGTGGAAAATTTAAGAGGAGTATTGTACTATGTCCAGCGTTGGAATCAAAACGTCTTATAATAATAATCGGTCAATTTTGGGCGCCGTTTAGCGATAAAATCGCCCCAAGGGCACCTTACATTTTTCTCAGTATAAATCACCATATAGGATCGTCATAAGCAGTAAAAGTGATATATTAAATCACCAGATAGGATCGTCACAAACAAAATAATAGATAACAAGAAGAAGATGTAATTTTGATTTATTGAAACTATTTCTTATATCTCATATCCTCATCTATCCCAAGGTTACTAAACTACATTAGGTTACCTCCATACAAAATTTTGTTATACTGTTAATTTCAACAGTTTGAGAACTTGTGTAACCTTCTGAGTACATGAAGAATCGAAGAGACATAGAACCAGCCACAATAATACAGAAAAGTATCTAAGTAAAGTAAGTGAAGTTTGTTGAAAACAAAATATTGGTTCACTAGGGCGAGCCTTTTGCAGTGGTGCGATCTCCATCAACTTCCTCATTCTTTTTCTCTACCGCTGAATCTAGGTACTTTTTAAAGCATTTTTATGTCGCCGCCACACACTTGAGAGCGTCCACAAGTTTAGGTATTGTGTACATTAGTAAAAAGGCATCTGGATGGAACGCTTGTCTTGGCTCGTGTGCGTAACCGACCGTTGACGCCTTTTTAGTCACGATAAAAAACTTGTGGACGTTCGCAAGCGTGTGGCGGCGACATTATATTCATATCAATTTATGCACACCTTGCCAATATGTACATTATAGTTCACGTATTTTTGAGAACATAATTATTTTTTGAGAGGGTTTTTCGTTTTTTCTTCGAGTGGGTTTCAACAATTAGTCTATCGGCTGCATCGTACGCGTCATACGCACTTACTCTGTTCTCATAGTATAGCTACATGAAAATTCTCTTATACCTTATACCAGTCATGTCAAACTCAAAGTCACTAGTGGGCCAAAAGCATGAAGACCATAGACTAGGTGGGCCGCAAAACCTAATCTCAAAGAAGACAACCTACTGAAAATCTTAACACCAAAAAATACTAATGCCCAATCCCACCAACTTATACCTAGGAAGGAGAGCCCTTAGAAATTACCATACAAAAACAGAGATAATATTCTATTTATTGAATAAAGAACATCAAAGTGCCCCGCTACCACAGCCAAATTCCATATGAAATGCAACACGCAACTCACCTAGCCTGGGCGGAGATATTTGGGCACCTAACGTAGGTGAGTTGCATATTGCATTTCATGTGGACTTTGGCTGTGGTAGCGGGGCACGTTGATGTTCTTTATTCAATAAATAGAATATTATCTCTGTTTTTGTATGGAAATTTCTTAGGGTTCTCCTTCCTAGGTAAAAAGTTGGTGGGATTGGGCATTAGTATATTTATTATACAATAAAAAGGACATTACAAAAAAGTACTAACATTAAATTGTTTTGCCAGACATTTGACATCTTTTGTCTTGTCTTTTGTTAAAATTAAGTTGTCCAATTGTGAATTTATCGGCGGAAATATTTTTTAAAATTGCTTCCAAGTGTGCGTCCGTCAATCGCGATCTTGCGGGAGTTTTGTTTCCTTTATTTAAATTTAGAAACAGTCGCATTATTTGTCTGTTTTCAAAATTGATTCGGGGCATAGGAAAATGCTCAGTGTGCCGCATGGCACGGGCCGCGTGTTTGTCATGGATGCCTTATACCATATGCACTTTACTTTACTCTCCATACATGAAATTTTAACAAACAGAGTCCCTGGCTAGAACTGGTAAGTGTTTGTCGGTTAACGAAGCGAACATCCTGAAAACCCTTCAGAACGTTGCAAAGCACTTGAAACTTCATATTATTACACTACACAACAACTTGCTGAATGCGGGTCCAATTGGTACGGGAAATTTCATGCTAATAAAAAATGTGTACTCAAAACAATATTTTATGACTTTATTCTTATCTATAGCTCTACAACCCTTGGTGGGTCTTGGCTGCTTCCAAAATCCATTAAGGGTAAACCCACCTCCACCCCTGGATGTTTCAGGAGCTTTAGCTCCTATTATCATCCAGTGTTTTAAGCAAAAACATTTTTTCTAAGGAGGGCTCAAGGTTCGCCGGAAGGGCTCTCAATAAACCCCTCCCGAAACTACTCTGAACACCCTTAATGTTCCTTGGAGGAGACTCTCACTGCAAGAATCTACACACTACTACATTTTTTTTTCTTCTTAAAAACTATCATCTTACAATTACGTATTCCTCCAAAACTCCAAAATCCATCGCCATCCTCTCCTATCTAGAGCAGCGGTCCTCCAGTTCACATCCAGCGCTCTGCAGTCAGTCGTTATCGCGTCGAGCCAGCGCTGGTTCCCTATCCTCCAACCGCTGAACGTGACCAAGCCGTCGAAGTCGGGCGATTTTAGCAGCTCGAACTGGGATATTTTCGGTGGATATTTGAAATAAAGGAACGATAATGGGATAGTTAAGAATCCAAATATGTACAATTTTTTTCCTTCCACCCCTTCGCCACTTTCAAAAGAAATCGTCACTCTTCGTAGATTATCCAATATTACTTCGTTGTTTTGCGTTTTATGTTTAAAATAGTTTTTTTACCGATTTGTAAATCATAAAATTTCCTACAACTTTTCTGTACATAATTTTGCTCTGTGGTAAAGAGCAGCGGAGATATCGAGCTCCAAAAATTAGTCAAAATTCAGCATTTTTTCCAGAGTGATAAGCCCCAAGTATAACATATTATTAGAGTTATATATTTTTGTTTGTTTGTCTGTTTGCTCATTCGCCATGTTGAATTTCGAGTACAACTTTACTTTACTACCAGCAGCCTGTGTAAATTCTTTTTTTGTTGAGTATTCATGTTACTAATAACTCTTTTAACACGGCGTAGTCCGGGTAACTCATGATGAGACTAGTAACCATTGAGTGAATATTTGGAATCTTTTTCTTTTTTCTGACACTATACTAATTTGTTGACGCTGATGAAGGCTATTGGGGTCAGCTCTTCTCGTCATAAGGTTGTATTGGTCATACTCTATTATTGCCTATGCCATCTTCATCTAGGCCATTTCTCCTCAGGATCCTGTCGCACTGTGTCATCCAGGTATTCTTTGGTCTCCCTCTTGATGGATGTCGAGGGAGATTCATTGGCATTACTTTGTTAACGCTGTGTTCCGGTGTCTTATGTGGCTTATGTGTACGTACCATCTTGGCTCTCTTCTAGCTTACCATTTATGTCAGTAACATCAATGCTACCACGAGTGAATTTTGAATTTATTTATTTATTTATTCATGGCACACAAACAGACATCACCCACATGTAAACACAAATCAAACTAAAAAACAACACAGATTAAGTTCAAGCGATGCCCTATTACATGTGTACACAACTAGTCAATACAGATAAAACAATATTATAATGATAAATACATAATATTATAATGAATCAATGAATGAATATTTTATTTCTTGATAAGCATACATACTCGTATTGCACAATAAAAATAAATTTAAAGAAAATAACGTGAAAATAACATTAAACTTTGTAAACATTTAAGAAATCAGTCACACATGTTCGACATGTGGTTGGTAGCCTGGCTGGTAATACACTCGACCGTGAATCCGCTGGGGGCGGGCTCGATCCTCAAGGTCGACTTACTACACTTCAAAACACAAGCTTTTCGTGAAGTCTTTCGTCTAAATAAACCCCAATACTCACAGAAAGCTTGAGAGTTCAATTATCACTTCTCTACCTGTCCTCTCATGCCGTGTACCTTGAAAGGTACGCACAGAGGACATACCGACCTATCCTTTCACACACTCCTTGCTACCGTCACTTTCATGCGATTTGTCATACACGCTCTCCGGTTTCTTTTACTCAAAACGCGTCCATAATAACATGACAATAACTTTACATTCACCCAATGTTTCCCCAAAGCCTTTGAATGGAGGGGATTTTGTATATATAGAGAATAACGATATTATTGTAGGCGAAGTACACTTTAGTTGTTAAATCCAATTATCGACACAATGTATCCACCGGAGATCGCCACTAGCGCAACAGTGTTTGTTCCAGTAACTACTGCTGTCTATTGAATAATGATTATCATGAAATGTGCGTGTCGTAACTAGGGTTGCCACCTCTCCGGGTTTGACCCGGAGTCTACGAGTTTGAGTGGTGTTCTCCGGGCTCCGGGTTATTATCGTATATCTCCGGGTCAGACTGGGTCGTGAGACAGTGGGTTAACTATTACCGGGCAGTCCCCTCCTGACCCATATATTATGAAAATCCATTAAATCTCAATAAAAAATTAAACTGTTTCATCTAAAAATTCGCCTTCGGAGCTCCTATTTTCATGGATTTAGTCATTAGTGTATTAAATCTGTTTACACCAGGACCTTCCTTGCTCAATTTTACAAAAAATTTCCGGCTGCGGCGCTATTTATAAGTTTTTCTTCCACATATGTACTGCAATGAAAAATGCGTCTTATTGAATAAAAAATATAGTTTTTACCGAAATCTCTGGGCCAACCCTTAGTTGTAACACGGTACATTTACATAACAGTATTATTACTACTGGGTATTACGGGACACTCGTAGCCCAGACTAAACTACAACACTGGATATCCGTGAAACATTATACAGAGGAATTTACATGCATCGGACAATTATTATTGCTATTGTAATTGCAATTATTATTGCCTTTATTGCAATGTGAATAGATTTACAATATTTTGAATATCACAATTTATATTTTTGTGAGAAACATTGGATTTTCTACTTGCCATTGTTAATAGTAATAACGCCGGTGTTTTTATTACAAAATTGGTAAAATCGCGCACCAACTTCTCAGGTGAGGAATAGCGGAGATAGGGGTCACTTATCATTATTTTCATACAAAATTTGTGCTATGTGGCTCCTATCTCCGCTATTCCTCGCCTAAAAAGTTGGTGAAATCCAGCATAGTTCACCGCTGTAGCCCTCTTAAGAGGCTACATTCTGTCATATCGTTTTATCAACCAATACTGAAAGCATCGTCTTGAAACTGAAGACAGTGATAGATGAAAGTATTGACTACAAGTTGACTGTCTTAGAATTACAACATTGGAAATTCCTTAAAATTTTTTTTTCGAAAGTACCCTTGAAATTTACGGGACTTATGGATTATCCGTTCAGTTTTTCAGATATAGAAGAATAATTTTACCGAAATATTGGTAATTTTAGTATTAAAAAGTTGACTGTCGTAGATTTAACTATTTATATCCAGTTTTTTTTAAAGTAATTCACATTGTCGCTTACCTTATTCTTATTTCGCGCTAACACAATACAAAATTTGAAAAAAAAAATAAGCGATAATAGAACGTTTTTTCCTTGGTACGAGTCGGTCCTTAAGGGCTTGGTACCAAGAATGACGTCACAGTCTTTTCCCACGGCATTATGGTTCAAAATAGCGTGACAATCGCATGAAAAAATGGTAAAAATAGTTTTTTTTTCCTTCATTTTTTGGGGTTAATTTTGCGTCTATCAAAAAACTTTTACGGTTAATCCCTAGATAAAGGTTCATTGCATCTACCCTATTTTGTTCCAAAGCATATTTAGTAACGGTTGTCGAGATAGAAGGTCTCCCGTTTTTAGAAATTTTTGAAATGCATACTCTTAAGCACTAATCTTAACAGGTATATTGCGAACGGACGTTTAACTAAAAAATAAACCAATAAAAAAGCATTTACGAAAATAATATGTATAGACAAATTAAAAAATAATAAAACTTGAACACGAGTAACGTTTCAAAAGTGAAAAACACCTGTTACCCAACGGTAATAAATTGTGTAGAGGCTTCCAATCTCCATACATTTTATTTTAAGAGTATGCATATTGACATTTCAAAAAAAATCTAAAAACGGGAGACCTTAGATCTCGACTACCGTTACTAAATATGCTTTGGAAAAAATAGAGTAGATAAATTAAACCTTTATCTAGGGAATAACCGTAAAAGATTTTTTTATATCTTGCATAGACTTTACAACGAAAAAAAATTGAAAACCCCACCTCTGATCCTTTTCCCAAAGAAAGACAGAAACTCGTTTCCCGAAAGTCGTGGAGTAATTTTTTGTTGTTGTTGTGATAATATGCATTTATGCATGCATGCAAAAAGTTTTTTGATTGAAGCGAAATTTATCCCAAAAAATGGAAAAAGCTATTTTTACCATTTTATCATGCGATTTTCAACTTAAATGCCGTGGAAAATTACTAGGAACCTTTATAAATGTAGGAAGTCCTAACGGATAAAGCCATAGACAAAAATTTACCCCGCCAGCATTTCCGCTAGGAATACGCAATTTTTTCTCGATGTAAAGTAAGCTAATTTACCATTTGATTACATAGGTTATATTCCAAAGGTAATTTCGACACTGATTATACATAATGAGTCGCAAAAATCACTGATATATCACCAGGATTCATGCAATCGTGGACAACTAATATGACACACAATCATATGTTTGCAATGAAAATGGCGTCCACCATAGATTTGACATGGATATAGAAGGGGCTCAATGTACAATAGTACTTCCCACCTTTATATAGGTTCCTTAAAAATTACCGTGACGTCATAGTTGGGTCGGGAGCTTTAACACAAAGTTAGTTCGTGATGAGGTGTTAGGCACATTTTCATGTAAATTAGTTACGATTTTTACACATTTTAAAAATGGTTTACACAGGTTATGCAAATGCGGATTGTTGTACTACTACTGTATTTAGATTAATATGTTAATTTCTGAAAAAACAGTGGAACAAATTACGATGAACATATTTTTTTGCGATGCTTACCGCCATCTGGTGAATGACTTAACAAGTCAATCAATATCAGGCGATCGTGAAGGTGGTTGGTTCGTACATAAACACCACCCAGGGCCGTCTTTAACCTACTGGGGGCCCTGGGCACTTTACTCTGATGGGACCCCTATGCTGAACTGGATTACAAGAACTAAAACTGTTGATCTTGGGCAAGAAAAATTGTCAACTGGGGGGGGGGGGGGGGGGTGGAGGTCGTCACATACAAATATGACCCATCGCTAACAAAAGTGTGAATAGCGCCGCAGGCGACTTTTTTTGAGACTGAGTGAAAAAAGGTCATGATTCTTATACCTATCGTTTGATTTATTGTCTTTAAATAAAAAGCGTATCACAAAATAGCGCCGCAGGCGAATTTTTTCGAGAATGTGTGAAATAATGAACCTGTTTGTCTTTCTATAACAGACCTGGGCAAACTTTTTGGATGAAGAAACATTTGAAATTATAAATGAGCGACGAGCCGCAAGTAAAATACAATTTTAGATTATTTAGCAGGGTTGGAATAATGGGCCTCAGGCGAAATTTTTTTGAAAAATGAGTGAAGTGATAAGATAAACGCAAGAGATTTAATTAGCGCCGCAGGCGAATTTTTTTTTACCAAACTTCATTAATTCATTGTTTGTTGGGGCCCCTGTTTATTAGAATACCAAAAAATCTGATAAGTAATATCATCAATTCGTGATCTAGCAGGAACTAGGGAGCCCCGTCGATCGTAATGAGAAAGACAGGCATTGTTCGTTGGGGCCCCTGTTCATTAGAATACCAAAAAATCTGATAAGTAATATCATCAATTCGTGATCTAGCAGGAACTAGGGGGCCCCGTATATCGTAATGAGGAAGACAGGCATTATTTGTTGGGGCCCCTGTTCATTAGAATACCAAAAAATGTGATAAATATTATAATTTATAGTCAGTAATTATTGTTAGATTCTCGTAAAATAATGCAATATAATGCTTGCAAACAATGCTTGGGGGCCCCTTGGATCGCGGGGCCCTGGGCAAGTGCCCACCGTGGCTAATGGGAGAGACGGCCCTGACACCACCTCGTATGTTCATATAGGTTGAATATAGGTGAAATATGCCACAAGGTTACAAAGTTGCCGAACTATTGCTAAAATAATTTTTAAGAGTTTAAAATTCCCTATATTCCTAAGATAAATGTTAAAGGGCGATCGAACTACTTAGTACCTAGTATTTTTACTGTTACTCAGGGCTCCCACACAATTTCTAACATTCAGTTACCTGAATCGACCGTTTGCAAAAAAAGCTATGACCAAAACCTCTCCCTGAATTCAAAATCAGGTTAACACTGAATTTTTTCCTCATTTTTGCAAACGGTCGATTCATTGTGTGATTGTCAGATAGTTTAAGAACGCCCTTACAATTGATTACAGATTGAAGAATTTTCTCAACAGAAGCCAGAGGTACCTACATTCACATAATGCAGTTTTATGTGAATTCTTTTGGGGAGGTAATAGAATGGATATTTGGACGCTAACGATTCGACTTTGGCTAGCTTAAGTGATCACTTTGTGCCCGGGGCATCGTTCACCTATTCCACCACATCAAGCTTCGTGAAAGTTAAACAAATTTCTATACCTACTTCAATTAACCCGACGTAGGCGAATCACGCAAAAACTTCTGGTAACACAAAGAGCCATGGAAAAGAGAATGCTGGGTATTTCGTTGAGAGACAGACGGACAAATCAATGGATACGAGAGAAATCAAAGGTCACCGACGTGGTAAAACGAGCAGCTGCCTTAAAATGGAGTTGGGCGAGACACGTTGCCAGATGCTCAGATTCTAGATGGACCAAAAAGATTCTCGAGTGGCAACCTAGAACAAGTAAAAAGAGCGTAGGAAGACCTCAGACAAAATGGTCAGGCATGGTGGATGGAAAAGAAAAGAAAATTCTTTTTATGAAAATTTCTGTCTAAGAAAGTTCTATTTAAAAAGTGAAACTTGTATGAAACTTTGTAACTGTATAGGAAACAAGCCCTAAAGCTAACAGGCACTTTTTATTATATAACGGATTATCCGTCTTGTTAAGGTTCACCTCTGGTAATTTATATCAGTTATTTTCTCTCAATGTTCCCAATAAAACGATTTATCATTTTTATATCCTGCGCAGTACTACCAACATTACTACATAGCATGGGCGTTGCCAGCCTCGGAGTTAGGAAGGGGGGGGGGGGCTACTAAAAAAATATAAAATAAATAAATAAATAAATCTTTATTGGCCAGTAAATACATATAACAACAAAAAAACAAGACAATTCAGTGTGCCAAAAGGCGGACTTATTGCAAAAGGAATATCTTACAGCCAACCCTATAATTAAATATAATTGATATAGCACGGAAAACGAGTAAATAGGCGATTTTTTTTTGTGATACATTTGTAGTGAAGGAGGTCGTGAAGTGGTTTGGTTTATTCGAAAATGTTCATAATAATTTGCACAATAACATGTTGAAAAATATTTTTTTTATTTTTTTTTTATTTATTTTATTCATTAAACAAACAGACAGTAATACAAAAAATCTTAAATCTTAAAAATAGTAACTAGTTAAGTATACCAATAGATGTTTGTTATCAATCTTACTACAATGGCAATTATCCTCTATGCGTTAATACCAATGATAGAAAGCGAATCTACACACGAAAGAAAAAGAAAGATAAAGAAGATAATACAACAATATAGTATCAGTTACATTACATATGCTCAGGAATAGGAAAAGGAAAGAGGAAAAGGAAAGTTTGTAAGAATATTTGCACCTTTCAACCGACCACTTGCCCACACATACTTCTCAGAACCAGACCTTTGAACTTACCTTGTGTGTGTTGATGTATGTCAATTTTATTAAAGAAAGCATTGTAATTACCACAGGCACGTCGGATGTATGAATTTTGTACATAATTGGTGCTGCACTGAGGTAACCTGAATGTTAGGGTTGATCTCGTCCTTCTTGTGGGACAATTGAACCCAACCTCCTCGAGCAGCTTACTGGAGTCAACAACATTATTAAGTAACTTATATAAATAGATCATATCCGACACAGCACGCCGATTCTCAAGGGTTGTCATCTTATGGTGTCGAGCTGAGAGAGAATAGTCATCGTAAGGCAAATGGCATCTGTAATTCAAGTGCTTTAAAAATTTTTGCTGTACTCTTTCGATTCTATTTATGTATGTAATGTATTGGGGGTTCCAGGTCACAGAGGCAAATTCGAGACAGCTGCGCACGTATGTGTAATAAAGTGTTTTTAAGGTACTTATAGATTTGAAAGGTTTGGATACCCTCAGAATAAAGCCCAACTGCCTGAAAGCCTTGTCAACGATTCCCTCAACGTGAGCCCTCAACAACATTTTGCTGTCCAGCACAACACCCAAATCCCGGACCTCATAAATTCTCGAGAGTCTCTCATTATTCAATTCATAGTTGTATAGCAATTGGTCTTTGTTTCGTGAGAATGTGATACAATTACATTTAGAGATATTAAGAAATAGCTGATTAGCCTCACAGTATGAGAAAAGCCTCTCCAAGTCTCTCTGCAGCCCCTCAGAGTCGCCAGGCTTAGTAACCTTTTTGTATATTTTAATGTCATCCGCATATATTAGAAAGTTGGATGCTTGAAAACATTTTTCTATGTCATTTATGTATAAAATGAATAGAATCGGCCCCAAATGCGATCCCTGAGGAACACCAGAGCCACACTCCCTATACCGCGACTTTGAATTGTTTATTGCCACCGCTTGCAGTCTATTTTTTATGTACGAGGACAACCATCTAAGAAGGTCACCGTGCACACCGTACCTCTCAAGTTTGTACAATAGGATATTGTGATTTATTTTGTCAAATGCCTTCGAGAAGTCGGTGTACACAGCGTCCACTTGCCTGCCTGATCCCATTGTTGTCAATATAAAATCAGTAAACTGAACCAGGTTCGATTCAACGGACCTACCCTGAAAAAAGCCATGCTGATTTGGGATAATAAATGTCTTGATCGCAGGAGTCAACTGTTCCACCACAATCCTTTCCATTAGTTTACTAAAAAGGGAGAGTTTCGAGATGGGCCTGTAATTTTCAATATTATGTTTGTTACCAGATTTGTGGATGGGTGTAATATAAGATTTTTTCCATATTGATGGAAATATGCCAGAACGAAGTGATAATTTGAAGAGAAGTGTGAGCGGCAGTGCCAACTCATCAGCACAATTAACTATGAAGATTGGAGGGATGCCATCAGGTCCTGGACCCTTGTTCAAATCAAGCTGCTTAAGCTTCTTAGTAACATCAGATGTGGTAAAGTTGATTGTGCCTATGTTAATTTCATTCGGGCAGTATACATTTGGCATTGAGGACACATTATTATCAAGGAATGCCGAATCAAAAAATCGGCTAAATAATTCGCATACCACATTTGTATCACTAGTGGTTATGTTTCCAAAGGACATATCACATGGATATCCTGATTGTGGTTTCTTGGATTTCAAGAAACCGTGCAATGCTTTGGGATTTGACTGAATTGAGGTTTCGGTGACAGTGATATAGCTGTCAAAACATCTTTTCTGCAGTGTCTTCTGCCTGGATCTGAGTAGCGAGTATACATCGTAGTCTGCCGATAAATTCGACCTCTTCCATCTTTTGTGCGCTTTTAATTTCTCTTGTATAACTTTAATTAGGGGTTTGGTATACCATATTGGATATTTATCGGCATCCCGGGAGGTTTTACTTGGGACAAACAAAGAAATGCAATCGCTTAGTATGGAGTAGAAACGATCAGTCGCGGTCTCAACATCACGGTCGACAAATTCAGCGTCCCAGTCAATGCTCGACAACCGTAGTTTGATTGATTCGTATTCGGCCCTGTGGAAAATCTTAGTTATTCTAGGTGAAATTTTAATGCTTGGATCGTCCCTTAAATCTATGTTAAATGATAAAGACATATGATGTATGTCTTCATCGGTAAGTGGATTATCACAATGAGAAACGTTACAGTCTGGGATATCACCAAGCACCAGGTCCAAAATACGGCCTTTTTTATTTAGTATACCATTGTACTGTTTTAGGTCAGTTAAAGCTAAAAAGTCGACTAATTGAGTACCAGAGTTATCAGTGCAATTGCTTGGGCAATAAGAGTGTACTACCTCTGAGTAATTCCATACGATCTTGTATATAAAGTAATAAAAAAATAGCGCCACAGGCAATTTTTTTTATGAAACAATTGTATTTTGATGGATTTTCATAGTAAATTTAGAAAATTTATGACATGATTAGAAAATGTGTGGTAATAATGTGATTTTTGTGAGGTTTTTTTCATTTAGTATGAAAAAATATATACATATTCCAATCTCTTTATTTTACTATTGTGTCTAGGGAATCCAATCCCGCATCAAAATAGCGATCCCGCAAGCCTGCGGGATTGAGGTGACCAATCCCGCGGATCCGCGGGATTTGCGGGATTGCGGGATCACTCGATTCTAATAGAAAATTAGATATTTACGGGGTACGAGATAAGGAAAAAAACCCTTATTTTAATCATGTCTTGATAGTAGATGCCATCTAACAGAAATTAACAATGTCAGATCTATAACAGCTCCTAGTGCATTTGGATTTGCAGTACTACAGGGGTCAACACTGGGCCCATTAATATCAATGGTCTGCCTAACAGTGTTGATGAGGATGATTTTATTGTAATGTTTGCGGATGATACATCCCTGTTACTAAAATACAGTATTCCAAATAAAAAGGATGCCTCGATGAAGACCTTGAAATTGAACGGGGTAAAAAAATGAACGGGGCGAGAGGGTGGTTTGGTGACAACGGTCTCGAATTAAATATGACGAAGACCGGTGATATTCACTTCTCTGTTAAGCGACCGTTGGGGGTGGATCCCGTGATGGATACACTTTCTAGTCCATCTTTTGAACGAGTTGACTAAAATAAGTTTCTTGGATTAACAATAGACCGAACGGTTCAGTGGTCTCCGCACATTGAGGTACTTTTAAGGAAGATAAATCCGGCCATATTTGCTATTAAAAAAATAGGCTCACCTGTGGACTTGAAAAGTCTGTACATTTTACTTATACTTCCACATCATTGTCCTATGTCCTATGTCTGGGGGAGGGGGGCAGACGCGTGTTTTTATATTGCAGAAACGAGCAGTGAGAATCATGCTGGGCATAAATCGCAGAGATTCCTGTCAAGATTCCTTTAAGGAACTCCTCACCAGTGCTCACCATACCTAGCATCTTCATATTAGAGTGTTTATAAATAATACTCTCCTGAACTCAGAGTACCACAACTCAAAGGTCAAAAGGTACCAGGTCAAAAGAAGACATAAGACCTTTAAGACACTGACTAGCGAATATGTCTAAAAGCTTCGTGTGTCTCAGTGTGCGGATGCTAAACGTGCTTCCCGTAGAGTTCAAATCGCTGGATGATACGGCTTTCCGCGGAGGGGTGCCTACATCCTCGGAGGACTAAGGACGATACGAAGCCTGCGATAGTAGAGTACAATCCTACATTCTCGAATTCCATCACCGCCACGAGTGGTGACGTCAACTTGTATCGGTGACAAACACTTGAACTACGGAATATTTTTTCCCATACAATTTTGATGGTGTAACCATCGTCAAATGTCAGTTGGGCCCGGCCTCCATGAACAATATGGCGACGGCCTCGGACGATACAATACAATAAACAATAAACCTTGTTGGTAAAGTATTTTACTTAAAAGACGAAATGTTAAAACGTATGATTTTTACATTATGATTGGCACTGATCCGATAGCATAGGATTAGGAATAGTACCTCCGAGCTTTCTAACTTTAGCGATTTTGTTATTTTTTTTGTTTACGATATGAATTGTAGTAATGTATATATGCTGATAATTGTAAAAACTAACGACAGCTACCCGGCTGGGCCTACGAACGATGGAAAACAATAAACTTTTTGGATCCCGCAAACATGCGGGATCCCGCATGACTAATCCCTCGTTTTGAATCCCGCAAAAAAAGGCGCGGATCCAGCATTTGCGGGATCCCACGTTTGCGGGATTGGATTCCCTAATTGTGTCTGTATGTGTGAGATGTGTATGAACGAGTACTGTTGAATGTTTTGCTTTATCATGCTTTGAATACTCATATGTATTTTTTATTTTATTACTACTACTATGCTTATGCTTTCATATATCTATCTACATTTTGCTATTATGTCTGTATGTGTGTGATATGTATGAACGAGTTGTTGAATGTTTGTTTTTTACTATACTTTTTTTTTTCATGTGTTCACTCAATATTTTCAATTTCATCTGTTAACTTTATGTATTAATGGCCCCCTTCGCCGTGTGTTCCTTTAAATAAATCTCTAGGGGGGGCAGCTGCCTCCCTCTGCCATCCCCTGATGACGCCCATGCCACATAGTACATACATATGGTTGTATTATTCCATTCCATCAACCCAACCTTTGCCCCCATTTGCCCCATCATCCCAAAGTTTTTTTTTCTTATTTAATTTATTACACGTAGTTTTGTATACAATAAAAATAATTGCGTTCCTTTCGTTTTGAATTATTAACATAATTTATATCTGTAGTATTGGAAATACATGATTTAACGCGTCTGTTGAAAGCAGTGGCGTAACTAAGAGGGGGCATTTCACCCCAGGTGACGGATCAGAGGGATGGCAAAATGAGCGTCTAATATTAGGCATGTTTGACAATAAATGCTTCTGTTTTGCAACGCCTGATGATAATGATGAGAATCCTCGAACACTAGTCACTTGTAATAAAAGGCATTAGGTACGCCGATTTTAAACTAGATACATACTATTTCTTTCATTTTTTACAAAGATTTATCTAGTTAAGTAAGTAGTTTTTGTTTTTTCTGTTCTCTCGATGTTCAAAATAGTGTTGTATATTCGTTGCAAATGTATTTATTTTTTAGTTTATAGTTTTATTAATCACTTGGGTAAATTGAAAGAGATCCTATATATAGCGATAATTCGCCCTAGTTAATAAAAATAAGAGCATAGGTAGTAGTGAGAGGGAGGGGAGGGCATGTTATTATTACTATCCATGCATTATTTTGTGTTTTTACCATTTTATTACTTTTCGACTCCGGAATGGGGTGCCAGTTTTAGAGGTCGCCCGGACCGTACTGATGTTAGTTACGGCACTGGTTAGAAGCCCTTTATATTATTAATATAATATGTTTCTTTGAATAATATTACGATTTTCCAAACAATACACATAATTTATTTATTTATTTATTTATCCTGGAGAAATATTAGGAGTCAATGACTTTATAACAGTCTCTAATTATTTCTCAAATCAGCCAAGGCTCAAGGCCGTACAATATTGTGTCCCGTAATTTTGTTTGTCCTGCTTTTACGCAAAATCTATTCTATTCAACTATTCTGAATGTGGTCCTATTCTATTCTATTTTATCCTCTCACGCCGCATCCCTTGCGGGGTAGACAGAGAGAGCATAGCTCCAGATTTTCCTATCCTTACACACACTTAAGACTTCCGTCGCAATAATGCCATTCGTCATACACACTCTACGATTCCTTTTATTAAGAACACGTCCGTCCAAGCCCGACAATGTTAATCCTTAATTCTTCTACACTGTTGTAGAAAATTAGAAATACTACAATAATAAAATAATTTCAAAAGACAGTACCTATTTCGTATGGAATAGGTACTATCTTTTGAAATCATCAATCTTTTGTATCATAAGGGCGAAAATTGCGTACACAGTTATGTAGGCACATCAATTATATTTCCGGTACAAAATGCATAAGAAAATAGACCTTGTTGTATTAATACGGGGTTTAATTAATATTTATGACACCTTCTGAGGGTAAAATGTACTCCAGTAATTAAATTACGACGTCATTAAGAGTACATGTTGTAATTTACACCGCAAGATGGCGGTAAATTTGTAAATACTTTGATAATAAACATCGCAAGTGTTAAAATGGTTCATTTACGCACTATTGCGTCTTAATAATTATGTAAAACAGCTTGAATGACTTTAGGGGCGATATGCTCCGAGCAAAAATCATTCTTTAAGAGTAGGCATATTGACATTTCAACAATTTCTAAAAAAGGGAGACCTTAGATGTCGACAACCTTGACTAAATATGACATTGTTTCTTGTTTTTTTTTTCGGGTGAACCGTGTGTAGATCACCTTGATCGAAGTTCCGACACTCATACTGGTGTCTTTCTCTGCCACCAGTAGGAGTATTCACCCGAAAAACCAAGAAACAATGTTAATCGCATACCGTGAGAACCTTCAACATTTTCTAAATATGGTTTGGAAAAAAATAGAGTAAAATATCCGGTGAAGTCACTGCGTCTTACCTTAAACATTTTATCAACCTAACATCAAAAAATTAAATGTTTGACATCAGGATGTGGCGGGAGGATCTGAGAGAATAAAGTGATCGCTGAAGCCATCCAATGTCGATTCGTAAGCGTGGGAACATCCAGCCTGCGTCTTTCATAAGTTTATGTCTGATCGCTTATTATATACCTTTTGCTCAGTTTTGTTTTGTTATTTGTAATTTTAATACTCGTAAGTTAAACTATACTATTGTCTCGTAATATAATATATCTACGTGCATGCTGTGGACGCTCGTAATTGGGGGGTTGACCGGAAATTTGTGTTTGATGTTTTTAATTTATGTATATCTGTCAATCCTCTGTGAGTGTCTCAATAAATAAATAAATAAATAAAAGGGAGATACCTCGCGGTTCTGTTTGGAATAAGCTCGCCTTGGTGAAGATTTTTCTGTTCAATTATGAACGAATTAATAAATAGGTAATGTGATTCTAACTGCGCAATACAGATCCACTGTAATCGGAACGGTACATTATATCGTAGATTATATTTCTTGGCTCTAGCAGAGGATATAAAACCTATACCCGTAATAGACCTATGACTGAGTATCGTTGGTGCTTGGTAAAACAATCTGAGAACGTAGCATAGAATATAT
Organism: Ceraclea dissimilis; assembly: GCA_963576895.1. Lineage (NCBI taxonomy): Eukaryota > Metazoa > Arthropoda > Insecta > Trichoptera > Leptoceridae > Ceraclea > Ceraclea dissimilis. The sequence goes on from OY756370.1 coordinate 17,596,208, forward strand.
AGAATAAGATTTAGGTTTAAGTACACAGTAGATTAAGCAATAATTAGACAATAATTGAATTAGCACATATGATTGTGTTAGGGAACCCTGGAAACTAAACCGTAATGTAATTATTATATTGTGAAGGTTCTAGTACCATTGTTTATCTTATATGAATTAAATTGTATTTGCGATCCCACGCACAAACAAGCTATTATAAACTTTGTCCTTGGTGGGATGAGATCTTAATTTGGTGATCTTATGGATGACTACCTACCCGTTTTTTTACTAAACTTTTAGATTCGCCAAGGGCCTGGTGAAGTTCAGAGGCATACTTTTTATTCGCTGTGCTATGGTTCTTGTCAATCAGCTATAGGGAATTAGCAGCGGGAGTTACATAATTGTTTTATTTCTGTATGATGAGCAGTTGTTCTTTCAGCTTCGTTCAGTTCGTCCCCACGAACTGTTGGAAGGATGAACTGACCTAAGGACGAACTGTCGAGGTACGAACTTCCCAAAGAAGTAGTGCAGGAGGTACGAACTGTGAGGGGGACGAATTGTCGTAGGTACGAACTGTCGGATCTACGAACTGTCGGAGGGATGAACTGTGAGGGGGACGAACTGTCGGTGCACCATTTATTTCTATCTTTTTATTTAAATTATTCGTTTAACTCTTAGCATTGTAATGGGGTTGTAGGGAGACCACAAAGGAGATGGGCCGATGATATCATCGAGTCGGTAGGACAAAGCACCCAAAACAGAGAATTTGGAAGACAAAGGAAGAGGTCTATATCCAGCAGTGGAGGGAAAGGGGCTGATAGGAAGAAGAAGATTGAAATCCATCATATTTTGGGGTTTAAAAATTTGTATCTAAATTTCCTGAAAACCAAAGAACATTTCGTTCGATTGTTGATCAAAGGTGTTGAAGAAATTAAAAATGACGTAAAAACACAGACAAGATGAAGTAAAATAATGGAACTGAAAGAGAAAAGAATGAACAGAGGCGAGTGCAGTACGCAATGCGAAGTAGTAGTAGGAGAAGTAATGGAGAATGGCAAATAAATAATGTTGTGTGAAAACATTACGTCATTTTGTGTGATTTATGTGACAACTTGTGAAGAAGTAAGCCCTTTATTTATTTTATACGCTCCGTAGTTAGGAATGCCTAGTGCCTAGCCTTCTCACCAGTACCCAGACCTGGGCAGAAAAGTGTTAATCCGTTAATCGTTAATTAACAAAGTTAACATTTTGGTTAACGAATTAACGCTTTTCTCACCTCCAAAAATTGTTAACGGATTATTTAACTTCCGTTACATTTTACTTCCGTTAATTAAGTCCGTTAATATTTTATTGTTTGCATGCATAGACATTAACGCTTTAACGGATTAACGTAACCTTCAATTACATTTTTCAAAATGTAACGCTTTAACGATTAACGAAGTTAACTTTTTAGTTAACGGATTATCGATTAACGAAGTTAACTTTTTGATTAGCGGTGCCCACCTCTGCCAGTTCCCACTCACCTCTCCTCTGGTATATTATCTCTCTCCATCTCCTTTACGTTCTTTTCTTCCTTACAAACATCTTGTCAAATAAGAATGTTTTCTATGCTAATCTATCATTTTTTGTTTTAGGTTTGTGTCACATTTAGCACAAGCCCAAACTTCCTTAATGTTAAAGTTTTTTCCTCAACAGAGACGAGAGGCATCTTCATTCACATAATGTAGCGTTATGTGAACTCCCTTGAGGAGGAAGCAGGATGGGTGTTCCGACGCTTACGAGTCGGGTTTGTCTGGCTTAAGTGATCATTTTATGCCCAGGGAAATGTTCACCCATTCCACCACATCCTGCTGTCAATTGTGTAATTTCTGAAAGTTGTATAGGTATATGGTACTGTTGGAACTTATTTCACATTGATCCAATATTTCAGATGCTAACGCCATCTGCTGAGAAGTTGTTGCAACCTTTGCAACCTACTTTTTATTGTGAATTCCCTAATATTTCCTAAATAAACGATAAATACTTCTGAAAAACGGCACTTTTATTTTGCGTATAAAAATGATATTAATTAAAATTTATCAAGTACCTACGTTTGCGAAGGTGCTGGGACATTGGGAAGTTACAAAAATAAAATCATTTTGCGAGTAAAAAAAAACTTATGTAAAAGTCATGTTGCATTTTCGATCCTTATTCTTTTCCTCAAAAAGGAAAAAGAGTGTGAAAAGGTCAAAAGAACCCCACGACCTCCTAAATTTCCTCACGACCTTTTGGATAAATGATCTATTCAACCCCACACCCTATTTCCATATATCAATCTAGTGGAGTACCCATTGAAGTTAGGTGTGAATGGAACTGATGAATCGACGATCATTTCCTGGTATTCAATACACACCTCAGATAACTTACCTTTATGCATTTCGCGTAAGTATCAATGAATCCTTTCATCTTGTTTTCTTTCATATTATTTTCAGGGCTGTTGACAGAATATAATTCAGGGATCGCCAAAAATACAGAAGTTAGTAATTATGATTTCGCCTCATTCATAGCCTAAGATTCGACCGCTAAAAATATGACCTACCTGTTTTTTCATCTGAATTTGATTTAAATAAATATTTACACATAAGTTCGAAATGGCGTTGTCTGTCAAAAACTTGTCAAAAATGAAATTTTTATCACTTCCTAAAATATTCCGGCATCTTGAAATTTTGCACAAATATTTGCTTTAGAAGTTTAGATGACAGTTAAATTGTAGTAGGTACTCCATAGATTAAAAACAAAAAGCATATTTAGTAAGCTTGTCGAGATCTCAGGTCTCCCGTTTAGAATTTTTTTAAAAGTCTGTATACTTACTCATAAATATTGTTTTTACGATTATTTATTCTTTGTCGTTTCGGTTTGTTATAGGACTGCCGAGCGAGTCAAAGATTGCGACCCACGAGGGGTCAATAAATCAAACTACATTTTATTTCAGAAAAGAGTTATTCATTTCGGGATTCGGGAATTGAATATTAATAATATGAAATTGATCGGAACATTTAATGGGTCAGAAGAAAACCCTTTGAAAAGCAGTTAAAATAATTAATAGAGCTTGTATTGAAAGAGTATAAATCAGTATTCATAATTTAACCAAGACAGAATCGAATTACATTTCATAGTTTTGTTCTCCAATTTAAATCGTTACGATTGGTTTGCAGCAATTGCAGCAAAGCCCCATGTCTCCTTCTCCACTCATCCCTGTCCTGTGCGGTTCTTTTTAGCTCTTTATATGAGTCGAAGCCCATATACTGGCACAGGTCGTCCAGGTATTCTTTCCTTGGTCATCCTCTGTAGTTTTTCCCCTCGTTCATTCCTTCAACTACCTCAAATAGGAGAACCTCTTGACGCACTATGTGGTCGATCCACCAGTCACGTCTTTCTGCAATAGAATTGAGAAGGTGTCTTCCTCCTTTGATTTTGCTGAGAACTTCTTCACTCGTTATGATCACATAGGGATCACCATCCTAAGAAACTGACTTCAGAGAAGAAAAATATCATCTAACACAAAAGATTTTGGGTTTTACTGCTGGTATAATTTTTGCTTGTTCATTTTCTACTCCATTTTTTAAAAAGAGTTTTCAAAAAAAGAAAATTCAGGCTGGAAATTGTCTTATTTTGTCATCCTTCATTCACTGCCTTAAATGTACTGATTCTTTAAAGCGAAAGATAAAAGTTAAGCAGCATTTTAAACCTACTAGCAACGACATCTGGTGCGAGATGTACTGTTCAGCTTATTACCAATTATTTATATAATACCAATTATTTCTGTCCTGAAATTAAGGGTATGAAATTGAATAGGAATTATAGGAAATGGGCTGAATCCACATCGCTGAAAAGATAAAGGACACATCACAAGTAATAAATTAGACAGAAATTAACATGGAATAATAAAATTATCTTCCGGAGAAATTAACATTATTTCATACCCCTGTTTATTCTTCACTTCTTCAATACAATTGGTTATATTTTACAATCTTATCTCTATTTCTTGTATTATTTCATTAAATGGACCCAAATTAACATTATTGTAAGGAAAATTTATGTCAGATTTGGTGGTAGATTCAAATATACAGTTTTTTTTAAAATAAAATATAATTTCTAAGGGGTTTTTCGATGGGGGGGTTGGGGTCTCCAATGGCTCGGGGGCCGTGCAGCTTTGGACTGGGCTGGGTTTGGCTCGGGGGATCCCGGGTCATCTCTGCTGTCGCCCCTGGGGGTGTCTGTATCTATCTGCCAAGCATCTGTATAATAATATGTTTTTTTTGTATCTTATTTTGGTTGCCATTCATTCCATGCCATAAACCCGCCATTTGGTGAAATGTTTTATATGCAATAAAGTTTTTATGTATTTAAAATAAAAACACATCTTAATACACTTCACAGAAAGCTTGGAGAGTTTGTGTCGTGAAGTGAAGTAAGACGGCATCGGGGATCAAACCCGAGCCCACAGGATTAAGAGTCGAACGCGTCATTTACCGACCACCTCTTTTCTCTTTGCTTCTCTATGATGTTTGTTTGGAAGATGCCTTTTGGAATTTCTAAGTACCTACAATGTGTTCCCTTCGAATTCTGCGTGGCTTTGGCGCGTCCAGCTGAGATCTTAGTTGTGTCTTACATTGCACGGATGAATAACTGAAAACAAATAGACGAGGATAAGGCTTGAGAGTAAAGAGGATTATATCCAACAATGAATAGATGGGGGCTGATTTCCAAATATTGCGGACAATGGTTGATAGTTAAATAGTGGTACCTACACAAGAAGGAACTAATATAATTATGAGATAATCTCCTTATCTGCTGGAGTAATCTTGTTAAACACATAACACCCGACAAAACAACGATACAAAGCATTAGATTCCAAAAACAGTAATTTATCAGTAATTAAGTTTACTATTGTACTTTGAAATCCCTTCAACCGTTTATATTGGTAGAAGAGCAGCGGCGGGTTGTGTTATAAGTGCTGTAGGTGATAATATAGTATTTCATTAGAAAAAAAACAGCTACCGAATTTGATATTGTAATTTGTGAGAGAAGCAATAAAATACCAATGGCAGAATGACCCTGAACCAGATCATAGATCTTTGATGATTGATTTCGGTCGGAATAGTTAGAGTTAAGCAATCTGCAAAAAATCAGGAAGCCTATGCTCATGATCCAAGCAATGACACATATGTTAAATATGCGATTATATTATATAGGTAAAGTTACGAAGTATAAGAGTGAGGCTTATGCCCAACACTGGGCCCGAGAAAGCTGAGAAGAAAAAAGAAAGTCACAGTATGTTAAAAAGAAACAGATAGATTATTTACATGGTATGTTTGGTAACATGTGTTTGTTATTCGATGGACACAAAGAATAAAGAGTGATAGCCCATTATTTTAAGGTTCAACTTTTTCTCAGTTTGACTGGGGTTAGAATTCAGACATTCTAATTGATGCAAAAGCATTATATGATAGCATTATAATAAACAATTATAAGTGCAAAATTCTGTGTTGTTTGCGGAACATTTTTTTATTTAGTGTATTTTTACTCTGAATCTAACATTAGCATTGTGATCAATGAATGTGTTACAGTCTATTTTTTGTTGCTTTGTGTAATGTTAATCCATGACAGGTATGATTCCAGAGCCTTTGAGTTGATTTTATCATTAAATGACGTCATCCAATTTATAATAAAGAATATTTAGATATTTAATTTAATTGTACGAATGCCCCTATGGACGAACCGTCACTGTCTCTGGAAATCTCTATTATGGAAACTCCCACCTATTCCTGGATCCCTTTGCCAATTGGATCAAGTCCAAATGAGCAGTTTTCAGAAGCTATTGTTGTATTCATTAGGCATATCTTTACAATATGGCTGCCATACTTAATTACGAGTACATAATACATATCTTATTATAAATTTATGTTATTATGTGTCCGTAATTTTATATAAATAAACTATTATATTTTACCTATTTAAGAGTATGCATACTGACAATTTAAAAAAATTTAAAAACGGAGACCTTAAATCTCGACAATTGTTACTAAATATGCTTTGGAAAAAATAAAGTAGATACATCTAGGGAATTTTTATATCGTGCATTGATTTCGAAAAAAAAAATGGTTAAAAACACCTCTGATCTTTTTTTTTTCCGAAATACAGAAACTCGTTTCTTGAAAGTCGCGGAGATTTTTTTTTGTACTGATAACATGCATTAAAATCTAGGGAATTACTGTAAAAGTTTTTTGATTGAAGCGAAATCAACCCTAAAAAATGGACAACAAACGCTATAACTACCATTTTATCATGCGATAGTTCACGCGATTTTGAACCTTAATGCCCTGGGAAATGACCGTGACGTCAAAGTTGGGTCGCGAACTTTAATAGGCACTTATATTCAGTAGATATACCTATTGAAGCATGCAACATATTTTATCTACAAAATACTTGAACAAAAATATTATATTCTTGTATTGCATTCGCTGCTACTTGAGAGTCTGAACAATATGCAATGTGCATGCACATCAATGCGCTAGCTCGTGGTGGAAACAGTAAGGAAATATGAGATAAAATTAGTTCCAGAACTTGACACGTATGAGAGAAAAGATTCTGTGAAGGAATCCACCGCGAGTTGAGGACTTGGCAGCTCAGCTCCACACGATGCAATTATACTCCGAGGACTGCAAGGTACTGATAATAATATATTGGACAGTTGGATGCTGGATACAATGCAATACCAAGAACTGGAGATCAAGAGAATGGCAGTGGCGGATCCAGGATTCAATTTGGGGGGAGGGGCTGAATGTCGTCACATGGTAAAAAGTACTGTCACTCAACGTTTTGGGGGGGCTAAGAGGCTGAAACCCCTAGATTTGTTGTATATAAAGTACTGTCACTCATGGTTTTGGGGGGGGGGGCTTCAGCCCCCTAGCCCCTCCTCTGGATCCACTAGTGGAGAATGGGATCCATGACATGGGCGTCGTCAGCCTCGGAACTTGGGGGGGGGGGCTACAAAAATTGAAAAAAAAATGATGCAGCATAAAATACGTGCAAATAGCACCGCAGGCGAATTTTTTTTGTGAGAGATAGTGAAGAAGGTTGTAATGTGGGTTGTTTATTTGAAAGTGTATACAATGCATTGCACAATAATATCTGTGAAAAATATATCTTGTAAAAGCAATAAAAATTAGCGCCGTAGTCAATTTTTTTAATGAAACAATTATAGATTGTCATGCTAATTTTAGAAAATTTATGATATGATGAGAAAATATATGGTAATAACAAGTAATAATGTGATTTTATGTGAGGTTTTATAATTTAGTATGAAAAAATATACCTATTCCAATCTCTAGAGGGGTGAACCTGCCCCCTGCCACCCCCCCGACGACGCCCATGGACAGTTGGATACTGGATGCAATGCAATACCAAGAACTGGAGATCAGGAGAATGGAATGGGGGCCATGATGCAATGAAGAGGAGAACATATTATTCTGGATGAGTTGTTATTTCTTTAGTTTGAAATGCTTGACAGTTTCGTGTCTTGCTTACTGGTAGTTGCGTGTATGTTCGTATGGAATGTGAATTAGAAAACATGTACCTACAGTTGTTTACTGGAACGATATTGGTGAAAATTTATAGGTTTTTAGATTAGGTGATATTTTTCTAATTATAATTAATTTCATTTCATTTTCGGGTCCGAGCTTCTCCCCACTAGGCCACCCCACTCCAGAAATTAGCAACCATAACGTCATTGTCAGTGACCATCATCAGGTCCCTCGCATCGCACCTCACTGGCATGTCTGTCATGTCTGCATTATAATTAATTGAAAGTCACCAATATTATTTTGAGAATGTAACACGGACACATAATCCGAGATTTTTTAGAAAAAATGTTTCATTTATTAAATATTTTTTCTAATTATTGGGAAAATTACAAGTTTTCATGGATTTTTTCAATAAAATCTTATCTTATCTATTGAAAGCCTGACTTATTTTCTACCATTTTCTCTTTTCAAAATCCTTCCAAAAACGTTTTCAAAAATTGAGTTGAGGGTTTTTTAGATATATCACTAAAAAAAAGTTGTAAAATTGGTATTTTATACGTACTCCCTCACATTTGACAAAATTTTGAGGGGAAATGACCTGTGCAGTGTGCAGTGTGCACCAGTGCACCCTTCAAGTGATGACTAAGCCAACAGGTAGGTAGGCGACTAATATTTTCTCACTAACACATTTCTCCTATAATTGATTAATTAGTGTACAAAAGGGTAATTATCAATATAAGTGTACAAAAATATATTGCATTTCTTGGGAAATGCATGAATAAACATCCAGTCATAAATACATAAAGGTATATAAGTAATAATAATTTTGTAATAAACCCAAGATAAACTGAATTATGTATGCATTGAAAATTTTATTTTGTCAAAAAGTGTCCACACTTAATGCCACTAGTGTACACATCGGTATTAAACTGTTTTCTTATTTAACAATCTTCTATCATCACTTTGAATATTTGTAAACCCTACATATGTCTAGTCTCTTACTAAAATTAATAGCAGGTGTAATATCTACTATATTATTTGTGTGGTACTCGTACTATTTTGGGATACCTACACCTAGTTATTAGCCGATTAGATTTTGAATAAGCCAGCGTATAATATTCAAAATTTAATCGGCCCCAAGGGGGAAGGAGGACGTCCTTATCAATGTCAAATAGTCTGGAAAATTAATAGTCTAAGGACAGTCCATTAAGTATTGATCAAGTTTATTCAAAGATCTACTCTGTAATAACTTTCTTCACAATAACTTAAGACATGTAAATCTGGATAAGACAGTATCAGCTATGGATAAATCTTACAGTAAAGGTTCTCTAACACGTGCAACTATTCGAGCAATAATTGCTCGGCAAGATGTATTGCCCCAACTGGAGCAATAAATTGCGCAATTGTTTCGGCAATATTTAATACTTTCAATAGTTGCTCGGCGACTTGGAGCAATTACTTCGGCAATTCTTGCTCCTGTAAGCGAATCTTAATGGAGAATTAGAAGACCTGTACAGAAATAAATCTCAAAAAATATGTAAAGCGTTTGGGGTGATCCAATGATTGTATGGAATTCATATCGAAAGTCAGATTTTGCCGAACCCTACTCTTCAAAGATTATTAAATTTGTTTATTTTTTTAAATTTATTAGAAGGTATCGACATCGATTACTATTGTAATAAACCGCCAATAGTCTGTTTTTTTTTTCAGAAGTCTCACGGAGCAAACTTGGTTTAGTGTTGTTTGATGTGATAATAAGATATGGTTACATTTTTTCCCTACTTTCAAATTATATTTAATAACTGTCGTTTAAAAAAAATGGCAATTTTTGGATTGTTAGAATAAACTGGCAACACTGTTTTTCAAACTTGTGATAGTGGTTTAAAAGAATTATCGGGGTATTTTTCTTTTTCCAACTCGCAAAACTATCGTGCATTTAAAATGATTTCTCTAGCGCTGCTCTGTAATATTTTCAGCATTGTAAAATATACAATGTGAGAATATTTCGGACCTTCGACAGCTCTTATGACAGGGTACGACAATCAGGGCTACCAACAAGACAATCTTTCTTCTCCACTGAGATATAAAAACTCACTGTAATTCCTAAATGGTAGACAAACTTCAAAATAATATCACCTACCGATGTTCTTGAAAAAGACAATTTATATTTATTATACCTAAAGTATTTTCATCTCTAGCTATTGAACGACACCAGAAGATAATAAGCCCTAAGCACTCTGCACCATCTGTTTGTGATGGGTAAACTAATGGAGATGGTACATAGATATCATTTTCCTCTGCAGTATTTTATTATCAAAGAGATAAATTACTGTTTGCATTGTATCTGCAACTGGCTATTTCATTAGTGCTTTTATTTTGTTTTTATTATTTTTATTCATTGGTTTGTTTGCACAAGAAAGTGACTGTCACAATAACTAAACCAACAACAAAAATGGTATCAAATTTATAGAGAAAATATCAATAGAATTGCGAGTTGAAATTTATTGTACATCTATTCTATTATATGTGAGTTCAATTATTCCAAGTGAATTGAATTTGTAAAGTATTTTTTGGGCATGTTGAGAGAATGAACGACGAAAGGAAAACAAAAAAAAAATGAAAGTATATGTGTGAAAAAGGAGTGAGGATAAGCGCGTTCGTTGGAGACTGGATTTGGTTTGGACTGTTCATGTCAGATTTTAAAGTACGGACTCACGAACACAAAAAACTTGTGGACATACAAAATCATTTCGTCTTATAACGATCAGCTGATTTCGACAAAGAATGAAGTATTTAGGTACTAGTAAGGTTCATATTTTTTAATAACATTATGTACACCTACTCTCCCATTTATATCGTCCTTTAGGGACGGTATTTTTCTAGGGCTGTATCGCTCCAACAAAACTGTTCTAATTCTCTCAAGAGACGATTGATGACTCTATGAGAATAAAGTATCTGTAATAATATGCTCCAACTATTGAGTCGCTCAGCTCCTAATGTCTCCTGATGTACTTAGTGGAGAGAAAACTTTTAATGAAACGGAACTTTGTCTCGAAATTTAGAGACGTTATAGTTTTTATTCCCGTTGAAGAATTGCTGAATGAAATTAATTGTATTATGCAGTCGAAATGTCGAGCATTTTGTTGCGCAAATTAAAATAATGGCGAAATACTGAATGGGTACGTAGTGTTTTAAATTCTGAATGTGAGTGAGCCGGAAGGAATCACATTGTGGGTTTGAATCTCACCCAAGGAACGATTTTTCAGATATCTTATCTCTCAGCGTTTTCCCGCACATTCTTCTTAAGGACCTCAATTCAGCATGTGGACCACTCTGATAGTTTGAACAATCAACTTTGATATGCCTTTGCCTTAAACGCTGGAAGAAGTCAATAACTGACTTTATAGTTTTAAGTCTGATGATGCTGTCTTTGTATTATAGAAATGACATATTAGTAGCGAGTCTGCAATCCTGCATAGACCATTCCACTCAGTGCAATGAAGCGTAATCGTTCTATTACTATCAAGATATTGTATCAATCTAATCTGATTCATTCATTTGCATAATATCCACATTATTCAAAGACCATATCCATTTGACAATTTCACTTTGACACTAATAATATTGCAGATGCTCTAATAGACATCATACTGTTCTAAATCGATGGGCAAAGAGATTAAGCCGCATCTTGAACCTATGTGCATACACAAGCTAGAGTAAAGATATATTATAATGACAATATTGTATCTAGATCTAAACATACGAGGTGCTGCAATGCTTACAGTCCAGGTAAACTCTTCCTGACTTCCCACTCACTCCTAAAAACCTTTCCTTCCCGCCTCTTTTCATTCAAGATGAGATACCTATATAAGTTTTTTCAATTACCTATATGTGTGTACATGCATGTTAGTGTGGAATGGATTACCTCTGTGTAAATCTATGCATGTATCTGTTCTGTGTATGTATGCCTAGACTAAATAAATAAATTAAAAGCACGCATATTGACATTTCAAAAATTTCTAAAGACGGAGACCTTAGATGTCGACAACCGTTACTAAATATGTTCTCTAAAAAATGGAATAGATACATTGAACCTTTATCTAGGGAATAACTGTAAAATATTTATAATCTTGTATAGATTTGTAAAAAAAAAACTGAAAAACGCCTCTGATTTTTTTCCGAAAGGCAGAAACTCGTTTCCCGAAAGTCGCGGAGAATATTTTTTTTTGTATTGATAATATACATTTAAATCTAGGAAAAACCGTAAAAGTTTTTTGATTGAAGCGAAATTAACCCCAAGAAATGGAATAAACGCTATTTTTACCATTTTATCATGCGATTTTCCATGTGATTTTGAATTTTAATGCCGTGGGAAATGGTCGTGACGTCATAGTTGAATCGCGAGATTTAAATCCTATTATTTTATTAATTCGTAGTGGTAGAGAAACCAAGAGATTATAGTATCTAAAGAATACATTGAAAAAAATCCACTTTCATTGTATTTCGTTAAAAATTCGTGTCTTTGCAAGCAAAAGATTTTGGAGTAACAAAAGATATTTTGTAAAAGTTGTACTTACAGCACAAAAGATAATATTCTGGTACTTAATTTCATTTTAAAAGAAGAAAAACAAAACGTTTAATGCTTGGGTGTCCCCAGCCTCGGAGCTAGGGGGGGCAACAAAAATTTTAAAATACGATAAATCATGAAAAAAGCTTAAATAGCGGCGCAGCCGAATTTTTTTTTTGAGACAGTGAAAAAGGTCATGATGTGGTTTAGTTTATTTGAAAATGTGTATAATTTTTTGCACAATAATGTGTACGAAAAATATCTTTTATATATATTTTTTTTATTGAATACTTAACCGTTATTTTAATGGATTTTCATGAAAATTTATGATATGATGAGAAAACATGTGGTAATAATGTGATTTTTTGAGGTTTTATCATTTAGTATGAAGAAATATATACCTATTCCAATCTCTAGAGAGGGCAGTTGCCCCCCCCTGACGACGCCCATGGTTTAATGTAACAATGAAATAAATCAGTGTAAAGTGTCTTTTCTTTAAAAAAATACAATGGATTGTGTGAAATATAATACAATTTCATATAGCAGAACAATTGTTGCATGCAATTCAAGGAGAAAATCAGAGAATGAATGGACAAAGTGAAAACCAGAGAGTTTCTATACTTCAGACCGAAAAGTGTTTTGTACTAGCAACCGTCTCAACATTAGACTGACTCTTATCAAATAACATTAAAAAAGAAAAAAAAGCAATTGTAAGACTGGTGATGTGGGGAGAAATTAATTGAATGGGTTAAAAGTAGTCACATATACAGGTAGCTGCAGGACACTGAGCACCTCCTGGCCTGCCCAATGGCTCCTGGGCGGTGCACATGGGAGAGTCTCGCAGATCGCTCCCCCTTGGAGATGACGCAGGAGAGGTTGTGGCTTTCTGGGAGCGGATGGGATAAAGCTAGTGCCAACCGACACGATAAGAAGAAGATATTGGCATTCCAAAAAAATATATCAAAAAACGGGAGACCTTAAATCTCGACAACCTTACTTTATATGCTTTGGAAAAAATAGGGTACATACATTGAACTTTTATCTAAGGAATAACCGTAAAAGTTTTTTGATTGAAGCGAAATTAACCCCAAAAAATGGAAAAAACGCAATTTTTGTGGTCCCCGGTCAATATATTTTCATTTTTCCATGTTTTAAGTCTTAGCATAATATCTTAAGAATTAGCTGAGTAATCTTACTTTTCCCAAGTATGTCGTCTTAAGTATGAGGACTGTTTTATACAAATTCGGATTATTTCTTTCTTCATTTTTGAAACAGTATTTTATGTTAACGAATTTGTTCCCGTTGATTTATTTCAGCAAAATTTTATATGTAGGATGCTATTGTACTGAAATTATTATAAAAGAAAAATGAAAAAGAAATGTTTTTATACAAAAACAGGTACCTCCTGAAACGTGAATAGAATAGGTAACTGTACAATTTAATGTGTGAACAAATTTAAATAGGTATTCGTATTCGTGTAGGTTGTTGGGTTTTGCAATTGGTCAAAACTCTTTTCATACATTTTTTTCGAGTGTCTTGTAAAAGACAGGTGTTCGTATAACTTCCACGAGGTGCTTTTCTTCTACTTCGGCAGTTCGCCACCCATTCTGAATCTCTTTTGAATGTTTGAGCATAGAGTAAGAGATTCGAAGCATAAAATAATTATAGACAGTCAAGTTTGTAGGTAGGTATCATATTGCCCATATGGTGTTACATATCTAAAGGTCTTTGAGTGTACATTAACTTGAAAAAAATACCATGATTTTCCGGCCTTATCACGAATAAATTTGGCAGTTTTCCCCGAAAACTTGAACCACAAATTCCTCCTTTAATAAAACCAGCAAAGATTTTTATATTAGGTATTACATCCAAAACGATGTCAGGGCTGGGGTAAGTAGTTAAGTATTTATGTATGTGCCTAGGTACCGTATTACCTATGGGTTGTGTACATTATGTTCCACCTTACATGTGAAAATAGTGTCATCCGATACTACTTGTACCATATTAGGTCCAACTACCGTACTGGTTGTTGGGGCATGATGTGATCTGTTGTTATTTTAATTCCAAGTTCCTGTGACCCTCGTAAATTCCATGGGTTTCTGAAACTACGCAATATAAATACTACTACACACTAAACATTTGCCAGGAGATTGCTTCTATTTCACCTTTCTGTAATGTGTATACTCACATGAATGTATCGCCGTAAAAGTGTTCACGTACTTAATGTATACATTCACTTTTTTAAAGAAAGGCCAATAGATTGATCATCCCTTCTCTATAATGTATTTATTTACACGAATGTGTTGCGTAAAAGTGTTTACGTACTTAATGTATACATTCACTTTTTTAAAGAAATGCCAATATATTGATCATATCTTTCCATAATGTGTATACATAGACGAATATGTCATTGCAGAAAAAGTGTTCACCCGTATATGTGTACATTATTTTTTTTTGCCAATGGCCAATGGATTAAATACCTCTAGAATGTGGATGCTTACACGAATGGGTTGCAAAAAAAGTGTTCACTCGGTAAATGTTTACATTAACTTTTTTAAAAGAAAGGTCAATGTATTTAGCATCCCTCTCGATACTGTGTATACTTACATGAATGTAAATGAAAAAGTGTTCACACATTAAATGTATACATTCACTTTCTTTAAAGGAAAGTAAGTGATAACGCATTCTTTGTGCCACTGTGACTAGAATAGATCAATCGTGACATCCTTAGAAATTACATCTCGCCATGTAACCACGATCTGTTTTGATGCATTACATTAACAAGTGTATGAGTACGGCCACACAACTACGTGTAGTTTCACTCTAAATAGAGACATTCAGAATAGGAAGGGGAACCTCACCGATGAACTAAGAATGGAAAATTTACTTGAGATTGGTAAAAGTATACATTCACTACACATGAACACTTTTCACAAGTACCTACATAGGTATACATTATACAACATCTCTATAAACCCTGGAATGTTTTCGTCTTCCAGCTCCACCAGTACTTCCAGTAGGTCCTTCTAATACAATCAACGCAGGTATTTTATGGGCAATCAATTTTACGTCAACTCCAACATAAAATAAAGTCCTTTTCCGGCTGAACTCTAACGACTGTGCTAGATCTGGGTATATTGGGTTTTCAATTCATTCCCTACTTAGTCATAGACTTAATCATTTTATAATCTCTACTAAGTCACCTGTAGTAATTTCAATTACTCTTACCTTCAGACCTGCATTAACTAATAACCAAAGTAACAGATTATATATAACACCCTCTGTCCCTGAATCTACTTTTAGATTTTTTTCAGTTTTTTTTTAGAGACTGTCGTATTTTCAAAGTCTTAATTAGAATAATTGGACTATTTTGGGCGCCGTTTAGCGATTAAATCACCCCAAGGGCATCTTTCATTTTTCTTTATCACCACATAGGATCGTCACAAATAGTAAAAATGATAGATCAAATCACCACATATGATCATCACAAACAAAATAATAAAAATAAATCTAATCAGTTTTGGCTAACTCCCGTCATTGACTGACCAGTGACCGACCCGTAGGTACTCACAAAGAGGTGAGTCTTCAGCAACCTCCTAAACTCCTCCAGGTTTTAATTCAATAACATAAGAGCAAAAATATCAAGTATTTCAATCCTAATTGCCGGTAAAATGCTGGTTTGGAAGGCCGTGAAAAACAGTTCTAGAATGTAAAATCATAAAATCTTGTTTTAAATTTATTTTTTTAAGATTCTCGAGTGGCAACCTAGAACAAGCAAAAGGAGCGTAGGAAGACATCAAGCAAGATGATCTGACGATGTGAGGCGAATCGCAGGAAGCAAGTGGATGCAGCATGCCCAGGATAGGGATCTGTGGAAATTCAAAGGGGAAGCCTTGGAATTAAAACGGCTGAGAATGAAAAATAAGGTTTATTCAGGCTTAAGATATCGACAACCTTACAAAATATGGCTTATAAAAAAACAGGGTAAATACATTGAACTTCCCTTTTTTATACGAATTTAATAAACTTCTAATTTTATTCATAGAGTTTGCGAGGAAGACACGCTTGATATATTGTGTCTGTAGTATTTTTCCAATACTATTTATTGGGTATATAGTATTTATTGGTACTATGATAGATTGAATATTGAATAAATATAACCGTTTGCTGGAATAAAAAACCATCGCTCCCACCAAACTAATACAATCATATAAAAAATATTATTATAATTTTACGGTGTGCGGTAATCCGTTTAAGCCTCAGTGCAAAAGACCTATAAGTATTTAAATAAGTGATAGATTTTGTGAAAACATAACTTTTGAACGAGGTGATATTTATCTATTTATATTTATTTATTATATCTCAATATAATAGTAGTTATTTAAATCATACGTACACTATATACCTACTATAGTATATATAATTAATTTATAATTGCCAACCCCACTAGGTTATGACCTGTATGGGGGTTGACAATTAATCAAAGTGAAGACATCTGTACAATTTGACATAGTATTTATCCTATAAGTACATAACAAAAACCAAAAATAAAATATGATATTCCTTATTATGACAAATTAATCAATTATTCGTTGATTGCGGATGTAATCTGAAAAAAAATCTATGAAGATTTTAGTTACCGCTCATATTCAATCAATCCGTACCAATCAGAAGTTAGTAGACGCCATATACCTTCATATTACCTAATGACATTATTCGTCCATTATATTGCAAGAAAAGAACTGTATGCGGGGTGGGCAGCCAATTGGTTCGTGCACTTGCATCGCTGTATACGGAGAGCTCTGCGTGTGTCAGGGTGAACGGTGCGTTCTCACGGTGGTTTACCCTCACAAAAGGAGTAAAACAAGGCTGTGTCATGTCTCCTTGGTTGTTCAATCTGTTCTTCGACAACTGTATGCGTCCGTTGAAAGAAATGGATGTTGGTGTGGACCTGAATGGAGTGAGGGTATGTGCGTTGATGTTTGCGGACGATTTGGTACTAATGGCTGAAAGCGAAAGTGAGTTACAGGAAATTATATCCTGTGTGCATGGTAGCTGCGAAAGAAATGGGATGAGGATGAATGTCAACAAGACGAAAGTAATGGTATTTGAAAGAGATGAGATAAGGACGAACTGTGCGATTAAAGTTGGTAATGAATGCTTGGAGCAAGTCGATGAGTATGTGTATCTGGGAAGCTTGTTTACAAAAGATGGTCGGTGTGAAAGTGACATTGAAAGAAGAAAGTTAGCAGGTACCAGGGTGAATGGGGCAATTGGGCCAATAATGAAAAGTCGCAACGTATCGACAAAGGCAAAGTTGTTGGTGCACAACGCCATCCTGGTACCAACACTGATGTATGCAAGTGAGACATGGACATGGCTGAAGAAGGATGAATCAAGTATAAATGCGGTCGAGATGAGATCGTTGAGAAGAATGTGTGGAAAAACATTGAGAGATAGAATAAGGAACGAAATGATTAGAGAGTTGAGTGAATGTAAAAAGGATGTTGTGAATAAAATGA
This sequence comes from Ceraclea dissimilis, assembly GCA_963576895.1. Classification (NCBI taxonomy): domain Eukaryota; kingdom Metazoa; phylum Arthropoda; class Insecta; order Trichoptera; family Leptoceridae; genus Ceraclea; species Ceraclea dissimilis. Next base: position 17,613,841 of record OY756370.1, read on the forward strand.
AAGTGAACAAGTTGAGATGGTTGGGTCATGTGGAGAGAATGAACGATGAAAGAATGACGAAGAAAATTTACCTGGGTGAAAGAGGAGGTGTAAGGAAACGCGGCCGTCCAAGAACCACATGGCTGGACCATGTTGACCAGATACTCAAGGACGGACGTGTTTTGAGTAAAAGTAACCGGAGAGTATGTATGAGGAATTGCATGAATGTGACGGAAGCCCGAAGTGTGTGTCAGGATAGGAAAGTCTGGCGATCCGTTCTCTCTGCCTACCCCGCAAGGGAGGTGGCGTGAGGGTATAGAATAGAATAGAAAAAAGAACTGTATTAATTTTAACCAATGAGGATTATAAATAATGACATTGAAAGGTTATAGAGGCTGCATATAATATCCTAAATAGGAGTAGTTTTGGTTGAATGTAGAAATTTAACATGAAAAAAAAAAGATTGAAATTTGCCAGTTATAGTATCAGATAGGGCCATAATTATGTTTGTATTTGCAATGTATACCATCTACCTATTTCAGAAAAAAAATCAAGTATATATCTTAATAATTGGCGTCTCTGTGCCCAATAACGTCTTGCAAGTCGGGGTTAGGCGAAAAAATTTCATAACTCGAAAACTGCAAAAAATCGCTGAACATACATGGGGGTTAAATCGATAGGTATTGAGGTCCTCTATCATCCTGCTTCGGTTGATCTACCGTTTGTGTTACACCATGTATAAAAAAATGAATTGTGCTCATGTAATATTAAGACTTCATAAGTTTTTCCTTTACGTCCCACGGAAAGGATATAACATTTTATTAAGCCTTTTCGCATATTATTTAGACAGTTCAGCAATAAATATCTCCCTCACATTTCGCCCCAGATATCAGTTGTTATTCCTTACGAATCGTTAATTTTTATGCACACATTGAACTTTTAGGCCCATGCGAGTATTTTCTCTCTCTCAACCACACTGCGGATAAGTTAAACCAAAAACTTCTGCAAAGTTAAGTAGGTACTAACGATCGTAAAGGAGATGTGTTAAAGTCACTAAATTAGCTGATGTAGATTTTTGGATGTTTTTCGTTATTTGACGTTTCGTCAAAACCTTTATTGATAACTAGTTATCTCAGCAGATTTATGCATAGGTCGATGGTTCATCTCCGGCTCGAAGGACCATTTTGTACAATCCAAATTAAGGCACCTTATTTTTTTCGTTTATTTATTTTTAACATACACAATACGCTTTACAATATTTAGGTATATACATAGTAGGCATTAGGCGCGAAGCTACCTAAGAACACGATTCCTATCGAGTTACCTTTTGGAAAAAATGATAGGTATAATATTGTCTAATCCGGCTTCCCTTCTGCAGAAATCCACCCTTCGCCACTGGTAGGCATATGACTATAGCAATGTCCGTGTCACTCCCCGGATACGAGTAAGTTACTCGTGTTCCGAGGAGGATCACAACAGTAATGTAAATCATACAATTTAAGTTAAAATATGTAATTTGAAATACACAATTACAAATACATAATAATGCAAAACAACATCAGAACGATAACACAAACATGTATATCTACAAAAGGATTATTTAATTTCTGGCCTTGGATGACGAATTTAAAAAAAAATAGTGGCGTATGACCAACTCAGTGGCGCTTTTTATTCTGAACTAAAAAAATATTGTAACATGTTATCAATATTAACTGATGGCCAGTGTTGCCACAGGACAAATATAAAAATGGCTATTCATATTAACTACAAAATTAATAGAAATTTTATGTCTTTAACCCAAGTCTTTCTACAGGCTTATGATTGATCTTTGGCTGGTTTCATGTGATCACTTTATACTTAATTAATATTCCCTTATTCCAGTCAAGCCATCTGCCGCGGTCTGGTCTGGATGGAAGTGAGTAGCCCTCTAAACTCCCTGACTACCCCGCAAGGTATACGATGTGAAGAAATAGATAGATAGATATTATTGTACCTTTGATTAAGAGAAGTGCCTCTGAACATATTGTTAATATCGTACTGCAAATATGGGGTGGAAGGATGTAGATACTCGTATTCTAGTAATCAGGGATGATTGTGTCCTGTTTTTGTTCCGCCGAGGACAACATGTTGACAGGATAGTGGGTCGTTAAGGGGGAGGAACTTTGACAATTTGACTAACAGCTTTCTGGGTTAATGTTTGTTTAGGAAGAGTGAATTAATATGGATGGTCCAGAGATGTTCATACTTACTCTAATATTTTTATTATGTTATATCTTTGGAGTGCAGTAGCAAATAAAATACCCTGAATATTGGGCGTTTTGGAAGATATCTCTGTATAGTAATTAGTTCGCCCTAGTGAACATTATTTCTTATTATTATAACTGTGTATCAGGTCCATTTTATCTTTCTTCTTCTTCTTTCTCAGCCGTTTAATCGGTAATGTATTTCCATCGGCGCAATGCAGAAAAATCCAGTTCAATACCTAAAATAATTTAGGTATACCTCCAATAATAAAATCATCGTCAGCCCTCTGCAGTCCAGTATTGGACGTAGCCCTCCCTTCCCGACTTCCAATGTTCCCTGTCAGCAGCTACCCTGTGCGACTGGTTTCCGGCCACTTTCTCAATATCATCGGACCATCTTGATTGTGGTCTCCCTGGGTTTCTGCTTCCGGTTCTCGGTCACCACTCCAAGGTTTTCTTGGTCCACCGGTCATCTGTAATAAAATAATACTCATAAAACATATATTTTGAATTACGTTTTTAGGGTTATAATATAAGTCATTCATTCATGTTAGAAAAATAAACACGGGAGAATTCAAAGAAAGTTCCCTGTTAGGTCGGACTAACCCAGGTATTTAAATCATAAAAACTACGATACATATTACGATACATTAAAACGCAATATGTTCTTTGAATATCACCCTAGAGATTACGAATATTACGATTCTCTTCAATGGAAAAAGCCCTCAGTTAAGTTGTCATAAAGCTTGCCATCATTAAAAGCTTTTTATGAACTTCACAAATCACTAAGTTCGTGTCGGTTAAAGAGCCGTTAGAAAACGAGGAAATACCGCTTTTAAAAATTCTTAATGGGTTAACTGTAAAATAGGGGGTTAATGGAAACATTGAGGGGCTTGCAGTCAAACGAGAGCTTTTATATGCCTATTATATCGCCATAATTGTCTATTCCAAGCTTCGATGACTTATTTCAGGAGTAATTGAACCCACGAATATTATAAAAAGCTAATTTTTTATTCATTTGACTTTTTCTTCTTCTCCTTCTTTAGCCTTCTTTCCTTCACTGCTGGATATAGGTCTCCTCCAACTGTTTCGAGTTTATTACGACAACATGCAAAAAAACTTCACAGTCGTCAAGTTGTGGGCTCGAATTCCACCCAGGGAACGAAGTTTTTAGAGTGTAATATATACTCTGAAAACTTGTACAAAAACACACACAAGGGCTGAATGGTGAACGTTTCTCGAGAGTAAAGTGATCACCTAAACCAACTGATGGCTGCTCGTAAGTCCAGCATGCCCTGCTTACACAGTGCATTAGTTGAGAGACTATATAATTTTTAAATGTGATAAGTAACATGGTTTGGGCATGTTGAGAGAATGAAAGATGAGAGGATGACAAAAAAGATATCTTTGAGTGAGCGAAGAGGGTTGAGGAAGTGCGGCAGCCCGATACTAACCTGGTCCGATCATGTCGACCAGATTCTCAAGGATAGACGCGTTTAGAGTAAATGGAATCGGAGAGCGTGTATGACAAATTGCATGAATGTGACGGAGACTAGGAGTGTGTGTAAGGACAGGACTGTCTGGCGCTCTGTCCTCTCTACCTACCCTGCAAGGGGCGTGGCGTAGGGGGGTAGATAGACAAAAACTTTAGAGAAGTAGTAAGTAGATTCGTACCCTTTCCTCATAAGGAATAATAATTTAGATTTTTAAGCCGATGCTTGTGGTTGAAGTTTCACTTTTTTGCCAAGCCCAAAAGTCATCAAATAGTGATATAGAAAACATTTTCGTTTCATAAATTTTGCCGAAATTTTAACACAAACGTGGGAAAAACAGATTCACCGTGGCAAATGATCTGTGTTACATTGAAAAATAAACAAGTTAAGATGAAAGTAAGGGGCATTAAATAATAACAATGTATTCCAGAATATAAAAAAACTCTTCATTCTCAAACAAAAAACTCTCCATTCTCAAACATATTCTATACTAGGATATTGTCAATGTCAATTTTTTTGGCATTCGCGGACGCGGATGTGTGATTTTCAGGATTAAATCTAGTATTTCGAGAGTAAATGAACAGATGCTGTGTATATAAAAAAAAACAGTGAATTAGTTGCTCGGCTTTTAAATGGAGAGGCAGTTCCAGGATTTTTTTTCCAGGACGAGGTACAAAGTCAAGGATTAACCTCAAATTGGGCCATTAACTCAAGAACCATTCAATGCTCAAGCTAATCCAATTTGTTTACGTAAACGATCAGTGTCAGAAAATCCACCACAGAAGTCTGCAGAGTGCCAAAGTTTTGAGTCCCTCCCCCATGAATAACTATCATTTTAATACCATATAGAAACTCTTATGTTATGTGACGGAAGCAACAAGCGAAGAGTGTGTGGCCCTTGGTCATATCTACTTACCCCGTAAGGCATGCAGTGTGTAGGTATGTTTGTAGGTATGCAGGTACCTACATAGATTGAAAAATACGACCCTAGTAATATGGAAAATTAAATATTGTATAACAATTCCTTCGGTTGCCGATACCCGTCCATGAAAGAAAGAGACCATCATTTCTGAAACGCATTCATGTATAGCTACAGTATGGCTACAGTATAGCTTATTATGATACATCATTGTTTACCGCCGCAGGCGAAATCTTCTAATAAGGCGGCAGTTTCATTTAAAAAAATGTAAAAACAAATCGAATTCAAATTTCCATTTGTCTTCAAGTCGTAATGTGCAACGAAACGTCAACATATTTTTATGCGGACGCCTGAAAACAAGCGGATGTTATGAGGATGCGGATGTGAATATATTTGCGACATCCCTAATCCAGTCTACTTCATACAAGACATAAGCATAATAATGTACTTTATGGACCGTTCAAAACTCCTCAAATATTTCACATCTCCTCGCCTAATAATGCAGCCCTGACACCCTAATAAAACATCACCATTCACAAAAATGTGTAATTCATTTATGAAAGGGAGAAAGGTGTTGAGATGAAATGAATGACACCTTTTTGTTTTCTTTTAGGGATCAAGGTATGATTTTTTATTGGACCATAGAGGCACATTATGAGAACTCAAGTCACCTTAATGGCTGCTAATATTTTATACTTTTTCTCTCACCTACATTGTATCATTCTGTCTCTTACTAAGGGATGTTCAATTTGTTAAGCAGCTATTTTTTGTTAACTAAAACAGCTATAATATACTTCCTGAATGAAAAAATGAAAGGTTGAATGAAATTATCCAATAGCACTACTAGTATGGACTTTAAAAAATAGGAAAGGACAATGGAAACATGATATTATTATTTTATATAGATATTTCAAGAATTTCTAAAAACGGGAAACCTTAGATCTCGACAACCTTACTCAATATTCTTTGGAAAAAAAAGAGTAATAAAGATTGAACCTTTGAACCTTTTTCTAGGGAATAGCTGTAAAAGATTTTTGTTCCTGTAATGAAGAGGTCCAACTCTCTCTCCATCTTTTCGGTGGACGTTCCGGTGGTCGGCGTCCTTCAGGGATCTCTTACATGACGACCTTAGGTCTCGTGGGGTTCATCCTGTCAACATGATCCCTCCAGAACCGCCTTCTTTTCCTGCTCTTACGATGTCCTCAACATTGCAGGTTCCGCGGATTGCGGGGTTCTGTGAAATACAAATATGTATATAGATTACGACTTGAAAAATTAAGTCAACATTGAACAACCCCAGTACAGAGCGACAGAAAGAAAGAGTTGTTTAGGACAAGTATGACAATAAAACATTAATAGTGGGGCAACTGGGGCAATATGGGACACACGTCGTAGTGTTTAGAAAGGGGAACGCAGGGAGAAATGGACTGACTCACTCTGTAGGTACTAAAATAAACTCTTTTTTCTATTCTAATTTCACCTCCAAGTAATTTACTCGGAATAGATTTCTTTCTCATATTGTAGTCATTTATGTTGTCGACGATAAAATGCTTTAAATATGAATTTCATATGTCTGTAAGCAAATGCAGATGGTGCAGCTTGATTTTCAGAATCCTCTTAAATGCTAGGTATTTAATGAGTTCTTCAAATAAACATATACAGGTTATAAGTCTGGCTCTTAAGCCCTTCTATGGCCCTTCCAACGCTCTGATATAATTGTTAATGCAACGGTGTACAGTGAAAGATGAGAGTTTCTAATTCAGAGTATAGAATTTCATACTTCACACAGTCTAAACAAAATGCAGTGGATATAAAACAAGATCTATTAATTTATCATAAAGTTGTGAAAAAAAATGTGCCTTTCTAGCAACACCCATTGTGCAGTAGTAGTTGTACTGTCATCTTGCCTCCTTAACTAGGATATCTGAATGATGGAATAATGGAATTTATCATTTTCATCGTTATATTTAATAACAAAGCCTATTTTAATTTTTTATTTCACTTAATAACCCAACTTCACTTTATTATTATAATATTCTATAAATTAAAAACGAAAAAAATCATTAAAATGACTTCATAGCATATACCCCATTGAGGGGGTGTTAAAAAAAATTGGAACAGAAAATGGACCGGATCCTTAATCTTTTTTTTAAAGGATCTGGGCTTGCATGTACAAACTCAAATACTTTCCTGCACACTTTGCACTAGGCTAAAAGCCTGTAGCGCAAAGTGTGGAACACATCGCCACCGCCGGGGTTTGAACCTGGCACCTCCCGCTTGAGAGATAACCGCCTCAACCAACTGCGCCAACCATGTATTGCTTAGATCTATCCTCAACAATAATAAATTGATGGAATTCGGTCATCATATTATGCAAACGAAACTACGTACTTTTAGGGCCTGCACTATAAATGTAATTTAAAGTCGCGTAGACTAAGACGTGTACATCGAATGTTGTAATGTAGAGTAAGTTGTAATACAATTTAGTTTGTTAGTGAGTGGCAGCGTCTTCAGTTAATTACTCTGGGAGCGTGAGCCACTCCCAGGCAGGTCCCTACTCCCTGGTATTCCACATTATTATCTCCGTGCTCTACAGCCACGTAGATTAAATCACTGCTGAGGGGAGTACCAAACTTCCAGGCCATAATAATAGTTATTATCTATCTACACAACTTATAATAGCTTACATTAACTCTCTCTATCCAGGCAGTGGAGGATTGGCTCTAAAAATCAGGTTGTCGTAGGGCTCCAAGTATCTAAAACTTCGAGTACATGGCGAGTCATGGTCTTCCCCTCAGGTCCAAAAATTTATTTTTTATTTTTTATTTTATTTTATTTTATTTCATTTTATTCTCATAAAACAAAACAGTGAGCGAATCGACATTAACATTTAAAATCATTTATGCATCTCGACAACCCATCATCATGTGTACAATCGAGGCAAACTCTCTATATTGAACATCAAATAATATGGCAGTACATGATGCAACCCGATTGAGAAGTCTCGTAGCTCTGCCCACAGGAGAATCAACAAGAATGTTAGTTCTACCTGATGGCGAGTAAAATAATGCATGTCTCCGTGAACATGTGTGTCTTCTGAACATTCTCACTCACACAATATCTTTCTTCACCTACTCGTTCACAATTCATGGCGCTTGTTTGTGGAATTAATTATCACAGTGAATTACGACTTTTACCGAACTTGCCGTCTTTCAAGTGTCGTCTCAAGAAGCATTTTCTCTCACCTACCACCGAACACTGTCTCTTCTCAAATCTCGTCACTCCGGATCCCTTGCGTTACATTTTATTAAAGGATGGGCTTAGGGCGGGGGAGGGCTCCTTGCTGGGGCCCACTTGCCATTGGGCAAGCTAGCCACTCCGCCACTGCATCAAAGTCCAAGGGAGGTTTCTTAAAGGTGTACGTATAATTAAAACTTATGTCAACAACAAGTGCCCAAGTAAAAGGTTCAGTACAATCTCCAGTTGATGTGATGTGGGTAAATTACTCAGTAAATTGTTAATGACGTCATATTTATGACGTATAATGGATCTGTAAAGGCTGAATGACGTACTTTACGTCGATCGTAATAATGTCAGTCTATATTATCTCTAGTAATAAACGAAAGCGCCAGAGTTCGACAGTGTCCTTAGGTATATCGTCGCCGCTTCATTTAGACACATGAAGTCAGATGTTTCACCCCCATATGCCCTGAGAGCACACTCGGACACGATATGGCTCACAGTCTGCCTCTCCGCTCCACAGTCGCACTCGGGAGAATCCAGCCGTCCGCATTTAAAAAAGAAATCGGCACATCTACCATGGCCAGTGCGGATTCTGTTTAGTGCTGTCTACTATCTTAGGGGCTGGTGGAAGCCAGGCGGTTTGCTTGTGATAGGGCAAACAGTGAGCCGTCGGGCTCGAGGCTTCCTTCCATCTGGATTTCCAGGTTTCGGTGATGTTGAAATCATAATCGTACAGACTTTTTCCTGTTATCAATGGGGGATATTAAGTGAAATACTTTCATTACCATGTCGAAACCTACGTGTCTAAATCAGCACAGTTTACCTACAAGTATCTAGCTTTCAATTCACAGTTTTTTCGAGTAATCTAAAATTACAAATTCAGATTGATTAAAAGAATAAGTTGAGGGACACCGAGGACCCGATGGAAGACAGATGTCCTGGCTGCAAAATATAAGGGAATGGACCGGCATCCGGGGTGTAGGGGAGCTATTCCGAGCGGCGCAGGACAGAGACAAGTTCGCTCAAGTGATCGCCAACGTAGGGGGGACCCAACAGGGCACATGAAGAAGAAGAAAAGAATAAATGTAAATCTTGAGTGGACAATTTTCTAATTAGTATAACATGAAGGAGTATAATATGGAACGGTTGGGAAGTGGATGTTTGTGGAAGTGTGTATGTGGGTTTATAGTAAAGTTGTAGTACAACATGTACTACTCGTAAAACAACTTGGTTGTTGGTTTAGTTTCTTCACTTACCCAGTACTAGATGTGGGAAGCTTTTTGCGTTGTATAGTTTTAATTAAGAGTCCGTATTGAAGGAGGGGTACATGAGGTTTAATGTTTTTAACATAACTACTAGTATGTGGGTTATCAATGTAGGAAGAGATCAGCAACATATTGTTATTCCTTCTCTGTCTATCTACTTACTTGAAGGACATTAAATGGCTATTATAATTAAAACTTATTGTATTTGTTACAGTCCATTTTTTATTCAGAAGTCTTACGGAGCCAACTTGGTTTAGTGTTACTTTATGTGATAATAAGATATGGTTAATTTTTTTCGCTACTTTTAAGTTATATTTCAGTATAGAATAAACTGGTTTGGAACAGCGATATGACTTAGTGGTACATGCGGTATATTATATAAACTTGTTTTCAAAAAAAGTGATATTGGTTGATGATGCAAAAGATATTGGTTGATGTTGATGAGCAAAACTACTTACCCATTCAATAGTAGTTGCAGGTTTTCACGATGATCCATATGTAGATTTGTTTTTCGATGATCAGATACTCCGACGTTTCGGCGAACCTACTGCCGCCTTGGTCACGGATTGCTCCGAAATTTAACTTATTATAATTAACCTGAAAAACAAATCTACATATATATCCAATCATCCAGAATACAAAAAAAATGTGTAGTCGTAAAGTAAAATTATTATGGCCCAACAAGCAAGAATGTGAATGAATATTCACATGCCAATATACTCTATATGGCTTTTCATCAATTTCCATATTACACGACATTATACATATATAATGTATACATTATAATACACAGCCTACAGGTTTACATGACTTAACCTCCCCGGGAGATAGATGACAGAGATCTCCCTTATAAGGGATTGACATATGGGTCGATTTTCGCCGCACGACTAGGCTGCACGGTGAAAGTCGACCGTGTAAATTCCCTATAAGACTCCAACCATACGTTATATCCCTTGTGAGGCGATTTGGTCAGAGACTAGCCCCTAAAAACATTTTTCTTAATGAATCTGCGTTTCTCGAAATAAACCCAAATACACCCTTCTACACTTTACAGTAATCTTGAAAAGCTTGTGTCGTGAAGTGGAGTAGGTCGGCATCGGGGATCGAACCCGCGCCCACTGGATTAACAGCCGAGCGCGTTACCAATCAGGATATACCGACCACCTCAAATGTTGAGCAAAACAGGCAAAATAGCTAGTCGACTCGTTATTTAGACGGTTGATTTTGACCGTGGGCTAGTCATAGTGCGGGAAACCACCCCGTGAAAAGTCCGCATTAAGTGCTGCCGTCAAATTGATCAAATTTCCACAGTCAATTTAAGCCATCCATCCGCCGCATACGGCGTTTCGCCGCAAGGCAAAAGACAAAACGTATTTCACTTTTGAGTTTGCGATTTTAGTCACCTGCAGCCTAGTTGGTTTGTACGGTCTATTTATGCAGTAGATTTTCGTCATGCGGCGTAGTCGTGCGGTGCGAATTAATCTGTTTAAATCCCGCATAAAACACCTGTTCTGCCCAAAATTTTCCAAGAAATTGAGCTAGTCCCTTACGATTTCTGTCTACTATGTAAATGAGGTAGTCATGCGACTTTGTGAAGCGATTTAATTATCAACAATCCGCGCGGAGAAAATCAACCAATGTAAATCTTATGAAACGGATATTTCTAATCGCGCGGCGAAAATCAACCGATCTCCTATAACAGAGATTTCTAGTCGTGCGGCGAAAATCGACTTGTGTAAATTCCGCATTTTTCACTATAATAACGGTGACAAGAGATGGAGAGAAGAAGAAGGGGACGGGGAAGAGGAAGAGTTGAGTAAAGTGCTGAAATGCGAATTTTTTTTATTCTTCCCTTGAAATATCATTTATCAAACATTATGGAATGTCGCCGTTTCCTTGGCCTTGCTAATACAACATTTTTTCTACTCATTTTACTTTTCGCGTTAATAGTGTTAGTACGGTTGTCATTTATGACACTCCTATCAATGAATGAATGGGTGAATTGGCATGCCTGAGGTTTACAATTCAGTAAACTAGTAAGTAAATACTCATAACTGTGGCATCACAGTTATAGAGCACTCGCCCGCAAAAGAAGTCGCACTCTTGGAGGGCCCCTACTGGACTCCGAGAAGGCAAGACTACTCGCACCAAGACAGATCGTGAGCTACATGAGACCATCATGAGACACGTCGGCCTTTAAGACGAGATGTAAAATTAAAATTCACAATAGACCTACTCTGGTCGCAGTGACGCAGGGTATAAATGGTCCCCTGACCTATCCTACCTATATAAATGGTAAAAAAAAGTACTGTCCTGAAATACTACTACTATACCATCACGATATATCCTAATAATGGGGTGATAAGTAAATGCTGTGTGTATCTAAATACCACACGCAACATTCTCATTCCGAATGGGTGACGAACCGAATAGGTGAAAAAGATGACAAATATCTTATTGGAAGTAGAACTGGAATTAAAATCAGAAATAAATAAATAATACAAATAATGTGGTAATGGTTGGCGCAGTTGGTTGAGGCGGCAGTCTCTCAAGCGGGAGGTGCCAGGTTCGAACTGCATTCCAAACTTTGTGATTCAGGCTGTTAGCCTAGTGCAAGGTGTGCAGGAAAGTATTTGAGTTTGTGTACGCAAGCTAAGATCCTTTTATAAAATTAAAAAAAAAAATGGATATAAAGAACATTATTCCAAATGGCGGGTTGCCGTAGGCAATGTCTGCCAACCAACCACTTGTGACATTGAAATAAGAAAATCATCATCACTATCACCCCGCGTTTGCCCACTCCAGGACATTGGCCTCCCCTTTCCTTCTCCACTTCTCCCGCTCCTGTGCGATTCCAATCCACTTGGGTCCCGCAAACCTCTTGATGTAGTCCATCTATCTGGTAGGTGGTCGCCCTTGTGGTCTTTTGTCGCCCCTTGGGGATAATAAAATAATAGTAATAAGAAAATAGAAATAAGAAATGGTACCTACTTTCTTTACAATGGCATAAAGAGTACGGGTAAGTACAAATATGTTTGAAAATGAATATTATTGGGGAGTGTAGTAATAATATATTTTTTCAATACAAACCATCAAGTACTGTGTAGGTACTGTGTACATAGTTGTTTTGTAATATATATTGTATGGTTTCTTGTTGTGCTGTTGTCTGTCAATAATGGAGCAATTTTCTTTCATTCTTGTGTTCCCCCAGCCCAGCCCCGCCCAGTACAATACATACAATACACAATACATATTGTCATCGTTTGACTTCCCTTCATTTAAAGTAAAAACTTCTATTTGACTGAATTGCTGAGATCAAAATAATATCACAAACATCTGTTTTTTATTTTATTTCTACAACTATATACTACCACCCATAAGGGTGTTTTTTTTTCATAGTGTATCCGTAGTACAGACTTTTAAAATTAAATTAAACCCTTTAAAATCATGCTTGTGTCCATAAAAATGGTGTGCGTCACTTCTTCTTCTCCATGTCCAGCCGTCCCTCCATGCTGGATATAGGCCTCTTCTAACGTTTTCGAATTTCTTCTACTTTGAGCTTTGCTCAACCAGTTTTTTCCTGCGACTGGGACTATATCATCTACTCATCTTTTTTTGGGGTCATCCTACAGGTCTTCTGTTCTCCTATGGTCGCCATGTTAGGATTCTGGGTGCCCATCTCTCATTTCCCTGTCCCGCAACGTGGCCTGCCCATTGCCAGTTTAACTTAGCGATACGGTCTGCTATGTCGGTAACCTTTGTTTGGCGTCTGATTTCTTCGTTTCTAATTTTATATCTCAAACTTATTCCAAACATTTGCCGTTCCATATTTGCGTCACACTAGCTCGAATATCGAAGCCCAATTCTCAACCACTGATTGACATGATTTTGTTTGACCATAGATCTCAAACACTGAGATCCCGCGAAGATTACCTTATAACAGACTGTAATTTTGTAAGATACATGTGATGACATTCAGCAGGCGCCAGATATAGGTGAAATTACTTAATTACTTCCCACCATTGACCTATCCTAAGCCTTTTTATTGAAGCTATAGAGTTTGCATAAATACAAGGAGTAATGATACTTTTCGTGTAGATATTTCAACTTTTGGTATATATTCTGAGAATACTAGATGACAGATCATCATCAGCCTTCCCTCGTCCAGTGTTGAACATAGGCCTCCCTTTCCGACTTTCACACTTCCCTGTCCATCGCCTTTCTGAGCCACTGCTGTCCTGCCACCTTTCTGATGTCATCAAACCATCTCGCCTGTGGTCTGCCTGGATGTCTGTAGCTGGTTCTCGGTCGCCATTCTAGGGTTCGCTTGGTCCATCTATCATCCGTAGTTCTTATGATGTGACCAGCCCAATTCTATTCCATGACAGATATCCAATAATATCGCTGTTTTTCAACCTTTTGGTTCTTCGACACTCACGAAGACTCTCTTCTTTAACTGAATATCGTTTTCAAGGCCATCAAAGAGTTAGGAATGATGTGGGAAAGTATAAAAAACATCGCATGCATAAAACAGAGGCCTTGTGACCTTTCTGTATTCCCTCGAGGATCCTTGAGGTAAATAAATATTTTGTTTTTGGAATATCATATCAGATTGTGAAACAAGGCCAGTGGTTGACAAACTTCTACCGGCAGGTAATTCTGGCTGAATCGAATTAGCTTAGTATATTCTAAAGAGAAATTACTTACATCATAGGTTTTAAAAAAAATTGAAATCATGAAATTAAAACTAAAGAAATATTATATTATTTGTAGTTATATCTCAAAGATACACAGCAAAGGATGGACCTTCCATCAAGTTTATAATTGATCGTCGGCTGGCTGAATGTGATCACCAATTCCAGTCCATCCATTATTACCAATGGATGGACTAGAATTGGTGAATGTTACTTAAGTGTAAAGTGATCACATTAAGCTAGCTGAAAAAAAAGATCTATTTAAACTTGGCTCAAAATTTGTATGGTCATATAATATCTGAGAATATTTGGATATGTAGGTGCTTATGTGAAAATTTATTAAAAAAACATACGATTTAATTAATTATTATACACCTTCAAAGCTGGGATTCGAGTCCGGCAACTCTCGCAAAGTGTGCCCTAACCAAGTGCTTTGACCATTTAGATTTAACCTTTAATCTACTAACAAAATATTTTGCCAAAATTGCATTTTTTAATCAATTTTCTAAAAAGGTTTCTGACTACTGTACTAGGCCTTACAAAATAGTGGCGTGGATGTAAAATTTATTGTACTACATAATTCTATAGACACAGTACAAACATAAAACATTATTTTTACTGCTCAGATAAGGGGCCATAGTACCTGAATATGCATAAAAAAATTCGTCGAGAAAAAGAAGAACAAATAGTAATCGGCGCTAAAATTGACCATACATTCTCGCACACAAGAGGAGGCCTGTACATAGTTCCTCTTTTAAAAACTTATTTACTTAATGCTAGCCACTTGCTATCTACTGCTTGACATAGGCCTCTTCTAAACTCTTCCACTGTTTTCTATCTTGGGCTATCTGCTGCTATCTACGAACCGTAAGCTGGACAATGTCATTTGTCCACCTTTTCTGTGGTTGTCCTACGCCTCTTTTGTTGTCCTAAGGCCTGCACTTCAGTTTTTTTATACATTTTTTTACATAATTCTGATTTGTTAACAGATTTTGAAAATTATTATGATTGATATAGAAAAGTCATAATTCAATTGTTTCAATACAAGTCTATACAAATTCAACATGAAGCCAATTTATTGACACAAATGTGTCAAAATCGTCAGATTTTTATATTACTCACTTCACCAACTCTTAACAACCAAACTTAATTGTTATAATAATGTTAAATAACACTTTCTGCACCCATCTTGATACAAATTATTTGATGCTTTTTTCATGGTGCACCTCTTGTTAGGATCCTACCTTACCCTCCTGGGCAGTAGGTGTAGGTAGGTACTTCAATACTCAAAGGTGCTTTGCTTTCATAAATGTAACTTTATTTTGCTTGTGCTTTCATGTATCTGTCTTTGTTTTGCGGTTGTGTCTGTGTGTGTGTGATGGGTGTGAGCGAGTTGTTGAGTGTTTGTTTTTTTGCCATGCTTTTTTTTTTCATGTGTTCATTTGGTGTTTTCATCTGTTAGCTTAGTGTATTAGTGGCCTTGCGCCGTATATTCTTTAAAATAAAACTGCTTATACTCTCACACAAAATAGATTTTTGAGAGAAAAAAATATTTTTTTCTCCACGCATATCGCCCCTTAAGTTACATTCGATATAGTATTATTTATTTATGTATTTCCATAATAATATCATACATATTAATATTAATCTCGATGGGATAAAATCCAGACCAATAAAAATTATACGAACATTTTGAATTTAGTATTTTCAACATGATTTATATTTAGTATACAATACATTTATCTAGTCCCACACACCGAGTCCCTTACGGAGTAAGCAGAGAGAACGGACTGTCCTAGCCTTACACACACTCCTAGCTTTTGTCACATTTATGCGATTAGTTTTAAATTTTCTTCAATTTCTATTTATCTATATATTTTATCCCCTCATCAAGCTGCGTCTCTTGCGGGGTAGGCAGAAAAAACGGACTATCCTTTACTTACACCCACTCCTAGTTTCCGTTCATCTAAGTTCTCCGACTTCTTATACTCGAAACGCGTCCGTCCTTATGGATCTGGTCGACATGATCGGTCCAGGTCAGTCTCCGACGGCTACGCTTCGTCACTGTCCTTTTTCACTAATCTTCTTCTTCTTATCGTGTCGGTCAGCACTCATTAGATTCCCCTCCGCTCCCAGAAAGCCACAACCTCACCCGTGTCATCGTCCAAGGAAGAGCGATCTCCCATGTGCACCGCCTAGGAACCATTGGGCGTTCATTAATATAGTAAGTATATTTTTTTGTCATCTAGACTTATTCACTTTCATTATAGATGTGGTCGATATATCTGTTTTATTTTTTTATTTATTTATTTAAACTTAAAGCAAACAACAAACACATATAAATGGACATAGTACAGATTATAAAACGTTGTTCAATAGGGCGAACTTATCGCAGAACTGCGATTTCTCCCAGTTAACCCCAGGAAAAAAACAGAAAAAAGAAATTGAGCAAAAATATTCGAAAAAAACAGAAAAAAGAAATTTAATAAAAGAATATACGAAGTAGAAAATATATACATACATACATATGTGAGAAAAAAAACTAATAAAAACGGAACAAAAAATAATACACAAGATACAGAATGCATACATACATAAAAAAATATATAGTTGAAACTACAATCAAATTTAGACCTAGTTTTGTAGGTATAAAAAATATATATCTTTACATAGTACCAACTCCATAGGTTAAGATACTAACGTATGGAAGCTGGGTAAAGTGATTCAATTTGCAAACTCTGGGTTCACTGAGTTCAAACTATGATTAATAAAACATTGAAGGATTTGCGAAGGGATAAGGATTTGAAATTGTATTTTTATTGCATATTATTTAGGTAAGTTTCGGGTTAGATCCCCAAACTTGAGACTTATCCATATCTATGCAAAATAGCAAAAAAACGGGAGTAAAATCCGTCTTGTCATGACGGGTTAGGAGCGTTACACATTTACAAAGTTTCAACTTTATACGCAATGGTATTATGCCGCCCGTACACGCGTAGAGTAAACGGCATAGTAGCACTACCGCATTTCCTAACACCACTGCTTTCAGACACGTGTACTTACTCTTTTTTGACTAAGTTCGCCCTAGTGAACAACGTTTTATAATCTGTACTATGTCCATTTTGTATATTTATATGTGTTTGTTGTTTACTTTAAGTTTAAATAAATAAATAAATAACCCTTTCCTATCGTTACTCACAAGTCACACATAAATTTGTTCACTTTCATTTTCGTCACAACACCAGTCTTGACAATCGCGTTCTCCAATAACCTACCTCATTCCTTTTATAGGATCCACCATAGATTTCCCAGATACTCTTCTCAACAACTTCATTAATACAGCAAAATAACTATTATTATAAGAAAAATCTTTAGCGATCACTCTGGCGATATGTTTACTTTCCTGCGCTGCCCGGAATAGATGATCTAGTGTCCTGGTGCTGCAGCCCACTGTGAGCCTTGGCCTACTCCGGTGTTCTTCGCCATTCTATTCTGTCCATCGCCCGCACCTCCAGTTCGTCGCTACAATTGCCCTGAGGTCCCTCTCCACGCCAACCATCCATCACAGCTTAGGTCTTTCCACATTTTATCTGAGGATTAAGCATTATGATTTGAGATATACCTAAAATATTTTAGGTATGAAACCAGAATTTATCTGCATTGCACAGACGGAAATACATTACAGTTTTTTTTCTCAATATAGACGAGAGGCATCTTCATTCACATAATGTAACGTTATGTGAACTCCCTTGGGGAGGAAGGAGGCTGGGTGTCATTACTCTAACGAAATAATATAAGTTTGAGAGCATGCTAGTTGACTTTAGTATTAACTCTCCCTGTTTACTCGCGGCCATAGGCAGAAAGTACGAAAAAGTATACTGAAAAAAAAGAGAATAAATAAAGATGTATGGAAGAGTGATAAATAGTCTCGCAGACTGTTCATGCTGTAATTTATATTAATGGTTTTTATGAAAAATTGTCCAAATATATAAAAAATGATATTTAGAAAATAGAATGGAAAATATGAGGATGGAATCTGATGCATCATCACTCAAACAAAAAGTATTTTGTCTCCAAGTATTTAGGTACCAGGCACCTACTTACTTAGTCAATCATGTATTTATGGATTTCCGTATTCATAATACCCGGAAATATTTTTTTAGTGTCCTATGAGAGTCAGGTTTGTCTGTAGTGTGTCTAAGGAGATTGCTTGGTTTATTTGGGCATATTGTAAGACGGGAGCTAGACAATTTAGAAAAAATAATAATGACTGGCCGAGTTGAAGGCAGGAAAAGTCGTGGACGTATACCAATGAGATGGTCCGACCAGGTGACGAATGTCATTGGAACAAAGTTTGCAGAGTCATTGCGGAGGGCTGAAAACAGACCAGGGTGGGCCAGACTGCTGCGAGAAGTACTGCATGAAGGTCACGATCCTCAGCATTGAGGGACCGATTTGGAAGAAGAAGAAGAGTCAGGCATTCGTAAAACTTCCGTAAGACATTTCACATCTTTTATTTTATTTTATCTTTATTTTATTTTATATTAGTACAAGTAAAACCACAAAACAGACAACAACTACAGATATAAGTAAAAACATGATAGTAAAACAATACTCCATTCATAGGTCAGCTGTCACCCATAAGCATGCTCCACAGCTAAGTTAAAAGCATATTATACGTTCATCCTCTCCAAGGGACGAGGCGTGAGGGTATAGATATATAGAATATAGATAGATAAATTTTCTCAGAAAATAACTATAAAAAATTGGTATTTAGTTAAAAAAAAGGTTTCAATTTACGTTCATGAGTCTTCCAGTTTTCTAGTATTACACTGATATAATATAAATTATATTTAATCGGATATAATAATAGGTTAAGCTACATAAAAAAACACCATTAAAAATTCTAAAATATTTCGAAGATTGGTTTTGACGTGAAGTAATATTCATATTTTTTGAAAACCACGTTTTACAATCAATTCTGCTTTTGCTTGGTATTAATGTAGGCTGCCCTTTAGTAGCCCTCGCCTCTCTCGAGAGACAATAAACTGGGTGTTCTCAAAGGCTCTTTATTATATCCAACCGGACAGCTGTCAGCAAGACAATGGTCACCCTGCTAAAAGGAGAGAGGTTGAATCGATAATTGAAAAATGAAATACAAAAATATTTATAAAAAATGAAAATTTCACGAGTCTCTATAACTAAAACGAAAGGGATGGTTTGGTGATATTAAGAGAATGAATGATGATAGCTTGAAAATATGTATGAGTGAAAGAAGATGTGTGAGGAAGCGCAACCAGTGAACAATATCAAGCAAATAAATAAAAAAAACTAAAAAAAGGTTCTGGGTTTTACTTGTGAAGCATTTTCATCAGTCATCATACCACGGTGACTGGATTATCTCGATTGCTCGGTCTCTCCTGATGGCTTGGGCTAAACAAAATCTGACTTTCTGGACGGTCTGAATTTCTTTTCCAAAACCTTTTCATACCATACATAGCTGCACCTCAAATGCTTTACACCTTTTTTTAAGAGGGAGAAGGCTGATCCAATGTGGTACAGAATCGTAATGTCATCTATAGTTTACACAATTGTTGAAAGTTTCAGAGCTTTAGCTAGTCTGGAAATGAGTTAGATTTGGAGACCATTAAAGCGGGTAAAATAGTGGGGTCCAATTCTACAACTCGGGGATCGCTCTGGGAAAACTTTAAAATTACAATCTATAAGAATCCACGATATATTATACATATGAAAAGTCACGTACACTGCAAAACAAATACACCTTTATTGAAATCGTGTTCAATCACCATTCACCGTGCATTCTACATACTTTCCCAGCACATACTACAGACACACAGCAGATATAAAGGTGTCCTCTCATATACCAGCATTTTTACTGTTTGGGGATAATATGATTTCTTTGTGTTATATTTGTGTTTTATGTCTTAAACTATTGTAATATTTCTCATAGAAAAATAAAATAAAATAAAATAGTTTATTTTATTATAACTCTTCCGCGACCTTTGCTTATATATGGTCCTGATTGTTGGAGTCTGAATGAGAGAGACGAAAACAAGTTTCTGATCTTTGAAGGGAAAGTGCCTTCGGACCTCTCTGTAAAAGTGGAATTTGGAGGATAAGGTGTAGAATCTGGAAAGCCTAAATACAATGAGCCTATAGTCGAATTACTTCTAGTCGAGTTTACTGGAAATCGTACTAAACTATTTAATTAATAAAAATAAATACTTACGTCGATGTCGAAAGCTTGCTCTGAAGCAAATAAAAATTTTACCTGGGGTCAACTAGAAGAAATTGCAGTTCTGCGATAAGTTCGCCCTAGTGAACAATGATTTACTATGTCAATTTTTTATATATATTATACCTTGTTCACTTAAAGAATAAATAAAAAGTATGCAAGCTGACATTTGACATTTTTGTAGAGGATACTCAAAAAAATTCAAAAATAAGTGTGGCGTCTGTTCTACAATCCCACAGGTTGTGGTCGCTATCCCGTTTTTTCAATGTGCTTCTCAATCAAAAAATGAATCCTTTGTATAATCTTGTAAAATATTTATAGTACAAACAGTACACGCCCACAATAAGAAGAATTCTCCTTTATTTTCAACAGAAGCATAATATCCAATTGAGGAGATAAACATTCAATTGTATGCATCAAGACAATCGTCTGATTGAAAAGCGTGCGCATGTGCGTAAAGTGAAAAGAAAGATATAGAAAATACGAGGACTTACTCACAAGGGATGGTCTATTCCATATATCCACACAAAGCTTTTCATTACGTTTATATTTCAGTGCCTCTCTACTGTCCTGAATTTTGAATTGTATCGGAATGAAACGTACTAGGATTCATCTGAGATATAATATGAAATATGGAAATAAAGTCAGTTGGTCGCGATGCTGCGTTGAGTTCGCACGTGCGGGGCGGTTTCGCGTTGTTTATGAAATAATTTCGTCACGTGAATTGTCAAATTCAAAATCCTGAAACATTTTTGAGACTTCTGAATTATTGTCAAAAGCGTTTTTTGAAATAAGTAAATAAAAGTTTTTGTTTGTGAAAAAGTTTCGCAGAGGCAAAAAGTTGTTATCAAAAAATCTTTCTTTGCATGTTTTTCGTAAAATATATAATTTGTGAATAATGTTTGAAATTTCTTGTACTTGCACCGTTTTATGAGATATTTTTCGGTGTACAAGAAACGAATTTATTTGTTATTGATGTGATATTGTGAAATTAAGGACATTCAGCCAACTGGAATTGGATTTTTTAAAAGTAAGTTTTGTTACATTTTTTAAATATCTTCCCTAAGGCCTTGTTCGCACTAGGCTAGTAGTTTAGTCGAGTAAGTAGTGAATAAGTATCATTGCCAGTTATATCCTCATATAGAATCTTAGTGTATATCTGGCATTGTTACTTTTTCACTACCTATTTGACTAAACAAATGGTCAAGTGCGAACAAGGCCTTACCTAGTGGATAGTCTGGTTGGTAACACGCTCGACCGTAAATCCGGTGGGTGCGGGTTCGATTCCCAATGCCGACTTACTCCACTTTACAACACAAAAGCTTTTTAAGCTTTCTATGATGTATACGAATATGTATTAGGGTTTCCTTCGATAAACCCAGATTCATTAAAAAATATATTACGTCAACAAGTGAAATATAGTTTTTTTTCACTTACTCGTGGGGAACCACGAATTATGGAATTGACTCCACTCCTTTAAGATATTTTTTCGAGTATCCTGTAAGAATTAGGTGTTCCTGAAACTACCGTAAGACAATTGACACCTGTTTCAGCAATGACGTTTGCCACCCATTCTGAATACCACGCAAAGAGGGTTGTGAGTTACTCAACATACAGCCTCTCCGGTTTCTTTTACTCAAAATGCATCTGTCATTAAGGATCTGCTTGACATGATCGGTCCAATTTAGTCTCGTATAAGCACGCTTCCTCACACCTCTTCTTTTGTCTCATAAATATGTACATGGGTCATTCGATTCATTCTCTCAACATGCCCAAATTTTACTTACTTTAATTCTAGTCACTACACCCGTATTTCACTCAACCATATTTCTAATGAGCTGATTTATTAATTTTGTTTTTTCTTAAATAAAAGGATTTGGGCTTGTAAACACAAATACCAATACTTTCCTGCACATTTCACAGTAATCTAAACGCTCGTTTCGTCAAGTATCGAAATACACGTTAGCTCTGAGATTTGAACCCGCTGCCTTCAGATTGTAAGTCCTCGCTCCAACCAACGCAACGGCGCCATCTACCTACTCACTGTTTGTTGATGTTAACAAAATGGTTTCAATATCTTTTAAGTATACCTTGCTTACGGTTCTATAAAGGTTTATTAATACACACTTTATTAAAATAAAGTGATACCTGAGTAGGTAGCTATTTATAGTTTATTTCATTGTATAATAAGGTTTATTGAAATATCCTAAATTTAATATTCAGAGAGTTTCTACCTAACAGTGAAAAACACTTTAATATTAAAGTTATAATACAGTAGTTCAAGAATAGGCTAACCAACCAATACTACACTCAAAGCTGGGCAGGACAGCGTTAATACGTTATTCGTTAATGTAGGTAATAAATCTGTAGGTGTTCATGATTTCCATAAGACATTTTACATATAAAAATATTCATTCCTGAAAACAGGAATGGGGTTCGCCACCCTTTCGAAGTGTTTAATTTATCTCCCTTTCCCTTCCTTTAATGTGTAGCATGGCCAGGTTCTTAATTTGAAATCAATGACCATCCGAGAAGGTAAAGTCTTTACTTTCGTTATATTAAATTTTTAAATTAAAAAAAAAAACTATTTGTTGGGATACATCGTGTAAGTGAAATAATAGTACTATTACATGTACAACGATTTTTGTCATTTTTACAAAATTAACGTTTTAACGATTAACGAAGTTAACTTTGTAGTTAACGGATTATCGATTATCGAAGAATTAACTTTTTGATTAACGGTAGCTGTAGTTGTATATATTTAATTTCGTTTTCAAGGTCAAACAGTCAAAGGTTTTCAAACGTGTTTTGAGTGTGAACCGAATCGTAGCGTCTGTATGACGAATTGCATGAATGTGATTGAAGCAAGGAGGATGTCTAAGGATAGGGTATGTCGTGCGTTCTGTCTTCTCTGTTTGCCCTGCAAGTGCTGTGGCGTGAGGGGATACGATATAGATAGATAAGTGAGTACATGGTTGGCGCAGTTGGTTGAGGCGGTAGTCTCTCAAGCGGGAGGTGTCAGGTTCGAACTCCGGCGCTGGCGATTTATTCCACATTTTGCGTTACACTTTTAGCCTAGTGCAAAGTGTGCAGGAAAGTATTTGGGTTTGTGTATGCAAGCCCAGATCCTTTTTTTATAAAAAAAAGTGTTGTCTAAAAATTCCGTAACATCCCGGATTAGGTTCATTGTTTTCAATGACATTTTTATTTTTTCGTCGGGCAGAATGTAACCTAGCTCTATTCAAATATAATGGGCGCTTAAATCGCTGTGAGAAGAATAAAAAAACTATAATATGACTTGCTAAAAAACACTAACGTGCTCAAATGTAGAATTGCTAAGTTCCCTCGGCATGGATGATAGTGGTTAAGTGTATGTAAAATACGCTATAAAATTGTTAAGTGCGCATTAAAGTGTCCGCAAACGACAATTTGAATACCCGTGGACGCCTTGCCTCAGCATACAAAGATGAGCTGTTTGCCAAGCTAAAACATTCCTCATTCATCCAGCACTTAGAGGTAAACCTGCTCCAAGATAAAACGATAAACTACTTCGAATAAACTTCACTTATCTTTACTATCGATGATTTTCTCCTTTATATTATAGTTTGAGTTAGATGTTTATTGAACGGTGTTTAAACTAATGGAAAATGTACTTGCTGCTGCTGTTGTTTTTCCTCATGACTGAGGGTCGCGACTCTCACTCCCGCAGTTGATCATCCACCTCCATGAGCCTCTGTCCATGGCCAGATGTGCGGCCTCGTGTAGAGTGGTATTGGTGGCTGCTCTCACTTGGTCGCTCCAACACATCGGCGATCTGCCTCTCGGTCTCCTGCCTTGTACACTCCCTAGCATTACCGTTCTATCTAGGTTGGTCTGGAAAATGTACCTAATTGTTCTGAATTTTGGGATTATGTGTAGTGTGTATGGTTGGTCGAATTGGTTGTTTGTCGAATTGATCGTTTATCGAATTAGCGTTGGTCAGGTTGGCTATTGGTCGGTTGGTGTTGGTCGGATTAGCTATTGGTCGAATTTGTTGGATACCCACTTGACTTTTGTACGCACTTTATGTATTTATATGATTTTTCAAGCGGTTGGTTGGCAGATGTTGCTCATGGCAATAAGCCCGCCATTTGTGTAATGCATGTTAGTGGAACCATATTATCTCCCTGTGTTTTTTTTATTAGGAAAAGTGTATTCAATTTTCTGACTTTCACAAGTGTAGAATAATGCCAAAAATATTAAAAAGCGCACCAAAGAAATGCTATTAAAGATAAGAGAGCTTTGTTTGATCCTATATGAAGGGAAGATAATTGTATTTGGAAATTGGAAAACACGTATTATATTTGAAAAAAAAAACTGTTTTTTTTACTTTTTGTTATTATAAACGGAATAGAACGCAACAGCCGTCGCTCCTCGTGGTGCAGTGGATAAATCTCTACTATGCGAGACGAAGGTCTGGGTTCGATTCCCAGCTGGGGTGAACTGAAATGGCGAATGTTTCACTCAGTGTTTAATGTTTTCAACGTGCAAAAGGGCAAAAACCGAGACGATTCATTATGTGGGATTTAGATAGGTCATTATTATTTTCCCAGATTCGAAAACCTCATGGTTTCCAAGAAAAACGTCTGGTACCGATGCTTGGAAAACCGTACGAATATTTTCTACAAATAGTATAAAAAACTTCAAAGGTTTTTAAAATCAACTTGTAGTATGTTGGTTTCCCTAATACCAGCTTATGCTGTCTGGGGACCTTTTTTATGTTTTATGTTGTTTCTGATGCTGTTGCTGTGTTATTGTTTATGTATGTATTATTTTTCTTTTCAATAAACTCAATTTCAATTTCAACTTATGAGGTAACCCATCATCATCTTCTTCTTCTTCTTATTAGCCATGGTTCCTCCTCTGCTGATTGGAGCTAAGAAAATAATGATTTTTAAATGACAGAACATACGCACTCTTGAATTTATAGAATCTCTGTGTCTCCTGAATTTCGAATAGGTATTTCACACATTTAGCTATTGATTTCGACGATGCCCCCTATGCAGTATTTAATTACTCTTTTTTACCTATCATTTGATTTACATTTCGTTTGCGCAGGCCCTGGGTTTTTCTTTCCATACTTTGTGAGCATTTTCTTTTAGGCCTATATTCAGCAGTGGAGGGACCAAGGCTGAAAAAGAAGAAGAAAAAGACGGGCTACCTTATACTTATGATATTATACGCTTTTAGTCGCAATGTAACTGTTTAATGCTCCTTTTACTAATTCATGTGACCCCTGTAAAACTTCGAATAGGTATTTCACACATTTGGCCATCGATTTTGATGATGCCCCCTATGCAGTATTTAATTACTAACTTTAACTTATTATTTGAGTTACATTTCATTTGCGCCGGGCCTGTTTTTTTTTAGCATTCTTCTTTACCATTATTTTTCCATTTAAGCCCACTGCGGGCAATTTAATACCTTATTGTGTTTCTATGCAGAGATATTTTGCTGTTGTGATCTGATTGTTCCTACCTATATGGAGTCTGCTTCTGGACTATTTGACACTAGGCAATTATGAAGATTTGTTGTCTAATTTCAGTTTTATTGCGCATAATAAACAAAGAAGAATATATTTTATTAGTATAATAAAATACGTATTTCTACGAGTATTATTTCAGATCTAACAAAAATCGCTCGTAAAATAAAGCAAGCTACTTAAAATAGATAGATACTATTGTTTCACTACTATAACCTAATTTATTTCTGAAACTACTAACTTCCAAATAACACTTCAAAAACACATAATATTCTCTGTACGCTCATTCCCTCTAACATTTACATATTACATATATGACATTCAGAATACATAGGTGCAGGATTGTCGAAAGGCTAAGTAGGCCGAGGACTATGAGCGGCAGAGATTTAGAGGGCTTTTGGTTTTCACGGAACGCTCTTCGAATTTTTTTCACTCACCCTTGGCTTCCCGTCGACGACGATTTTTTCATGCCCAAGGTCAATAGTTTCAGTCACGACATTTTTTTTATGATGCATTTTAATTTTTAAGGGGGGGGGGGGGAGATAATGTCAGGGCGTACAAACCCCGGCGCTGGCGATGTATTCCACACTTTGCGATACAAGCTTTTAGCCTAGTGCAAAGTGTGCAGGAAAGTATTTGGGTGTGTGTATGCAGGCCAGATGTTTTTATAAAAAAATAAACGATTTTTATTTCACCTTCGTCGAAACATTTTTAAAAAAGTTGTGTTAATACGAATAAAACAGATTTCATTTTAAATTGAGGTCTTTTTATAAAGATTAGGTTAGGTTACAGGATGTTTTCAGAAAAGATATCAACAATTTGAAAAACATTTAATGAAAATAAAATATTTTGTCTCGATTCCAATTTTCTTTAAACCTTAAGGTATTTAGGCTTCGGTCGGAATTAAGGAAGAAGCCAAATAGACATGTGCGGGAGGATTTCATCGAAAAGTCTTCATTTATTTAGAGCTTTACAAATACGTTTAAAATAAGAGATTTCTTTGAATATTTTTGTAATATTAACATTCTCAAAATTTCATAAACGTTATTTTTTGTAAAAAAAAACATTGGGAGAAATGGATATAAATGTGGAATAGGAGAAACGAATTGTTATTTAAATTTAAAAATATATATTTAGGTATATAAAAAAAAGAACCTGTACTTGCATACACCAACCCAAATACTTTCCAGCAAATTTTGCACTAGGCTAAAAGTTATTAAATCTTATTGTATATATAAAAAAGGGCGGGCTTATTGCCTAGTGGCAATTTTTGCCAGCCAACCCAAAACAGAAACCATATTGTGACAATAATAATTATATAAATAGTACCGAAAGGGTGCCCTTAACAATATTTAATACATAAATACATGCGTGCTTTTACACACACACACAGCATTCATTGGTTACCCCATTGAGCTAATTAGTTCTCTACCCATTCCGAAAGTGATGTAAATGTTTGCCAGTGTACGGTGTACAACATGAGTAAAAGTTTCATAAAATAATTGAGTTTTTCACACACATTCTGCGATACCTTGTACTCAAAATGTGATTGATTAAGCTATGATGGGTTTATTTAAAAATTTTACGTATTAAAAATATAAAGTATTAAATTTTAATTCGGATCAGTTGTGCACACATTCATAAATCAGGATTATTATATAAAAATGATTTTCATCCCTTTTTTTTCGAAATATTATTACTAGCGGCATCTACCTATCAAATAACCCACTTAACGCTGTATTTTAAGCGGTTTAAATAATTATAACAAGTTCTTAATTTTTAATTTCACCGAAAATTTAAATTGAAACCTTGTGTAAACACAAACAGGTGCTGAATCACTTAAGTCCAGGAATAAGTTCCACAAGAGAGAACTCTCAGACTTTATATTTTGAGTAGCAACAGTGGGAAATCCCGAATAGGATATAGGCTATTGCGAATCAAATAAATATTGTGATTTAAAAAACAAAACAACATGAATTTGGGTTCGTATATAAAAGTATTTGGGTTTGTATATGCAAGCCCAGATCCTTTTATTTAAAAAAGAAAAAAAAATGTATGCGATTGTGATTTCATCAAACCTAAAATGCATCAAACCCCCTGTCGGGGTGCTTGGGTTCCTTCATTCCGATGGTGAGATCCCATCAGATCCCACCAAGAATTGACTGATTCAAAATTTGTAAAAAATAATTAGTTCCACTCGTAAAGCAATTTGATGAAATACCAAACACGGCGGTTGCAGTAACTGGATCCTCTCGATCGTAGGAGTCCTTTTCTGGACAAAATCTGACTTACGATCTGGATTTCTTTTCCAACGACCTTTCACACGACTCTTGAATCTCTCTAGAACCCACTACATCTTTTTTGTCTCTTGAAAGGGCTGATCCAAAGTGATACAGAAACGCATTGTCACCGAGCTTACGTACGTTTGCAAAGTTTCAAGTCTCCAAGTACGTACGTTTGCAAAGTTTCAAGTCTCCAAGTATCCAGGAAGTGGTTGAAAAATCGATTGCGAGATTTGCGCACAAACAAAAAAAAAAAAAAAAAACAACAGAGTGAAGTTAAATATTAAATAAGAGGTGGTCGGTAGCCTGGTTGGTAACGCGCTCGACTGTTAATCCAGCGGGCGCGGGTTCGATCCCCGATGCCGACCTACTCCACTTCACGACACAAGCTTTTCAAGCTTACTGTGAAGTGTGCAAAGGTGTATTTGGGTGAGTTTCCTGTGTTTACTCGACGAACGTTTGAACTTTTAATGTCGAATTCTACTTTCCTTAAGTACTGATGCTAAATTATTTGCTTTTTCGTCTAGTGAGGTAATAAAATTCAAATATTGTATTTCTCATACTACATTGTAAGTTGTCTCGTCCCATGTAGGAGAATTTGATGTAATCAGTATAATAGGGTACCTACTAAGTGATATTCCTCTCCCGATATAATTACTCCATCCTTCCGTATGAATTAATTATTTCCTATTTCCCAATGGACGTGTCCTTTCAAGAATGATGCTCGCATCATATTTTGAAGTATTGCATGTATGTATCTTCGTTTAAGGATGATATCTGGGGATCTCCACTTCACAATACAAGCTTTCTAGCTTAGTGATAGTGTGAAGTGTACTAATCTGTATTTTGGGTGAACTTCAATAAGCTCAGATTCATTTAAAAAATATATCTTGAAAATATTGAGAGATCGGATAAGAAATTATGTTGTTAAAGAGATGATTGTGAATAAATGAAAGCGATTAAGCTTACATGGTTTAAGCATGTCTAGAGAATGAATTATGACAGGATGGCCTCAAAAATATACATGAGTGAAAGAAGAGGTGAGAGAATGCGCGGCCGTCTTAAATTGACCTGGACCGATCATGGCGACCGGATCTTTATTGAATAAAATAAATCGGAGAAAAAGTATGATAAATTGCATGAATGTGACGGAAGCAAGGAGTGTGTGTAAGGATAGGGCAGCCTAGTGTTCTGTTCTTTTTGCATATGCACTTTGCACCCAGCGATTTGGACAATGTCGTCGGTCCATCCCTTTAGTGGTGGCCTTCCGACACTCCTTCTATCTATCCAAGGACCCCACTTCAATATTCGTGGCGCCCATCTCTGTGTCCCGTCGCCCGTGTCTCCGTGCCATGTACAGCCCATTGCCACTTGAGTTTTTACACGCGGCTCATACTATCGGCAACTCTGGTTCTCCGTCGGGGTGGGGTTTGTCGGGGGGCTCCCTTCTGGCTAACCCTGAGCCCACCTCTTAAAAATATTTTGCCAAGATTTTTATTTTATTTATCGTATGGTCAATAATGGTACACCACATCAATTTACAATAATAGAGCTCATGTTTGATTGTCAGAAATTAAAAATTAAAAGTATTGTTTCTCAAATATTCGGTCGCCGATTCGTTGAGTGTCAAGAAATCCTCCGGGTTTCTTCCATACGCTGTGAGACAGCACTTCGACACAACGTGGCTCACGGTCTGCCACTCCGCACCGCAATCACAATCTTGGAGAATCCGACCACCCGCACTTAAAGAAGAAGTGCGGTCAAAGAGGACGCTATATGCGCCTGTGCTACCCGGGGGTGCGGAGGGCCTTAAGTCCGTGGGAGTCCTTCAATATATGTATCTACGTCGAATTTCAATACGACTATGTCGGGCATTAAAGCTTGTAATAATGTAGATTGGGAGATTGGGAGATGGAGTGGAGACCCTTGTAATTGATGCGATAGTTTGTACTAATTACTGGGAAATATCGCCACTCCTACGGGATTTTCCTTGAGCGGTTTACGATAAACACCTTTGTGTCTGTAAAATTTAATAGGGAGTACTATTATTTCTAGAATAATAATATAGTGATCTGTTTATTGTGGGAAAATACTCAGAGATACCATAATACATTAAGTGATTAGAGAGAGATGTGAGTGACTGTAAGACATATTATGACCAGCATGAAAGTATAGTTGAGTTTTTTTTTGAAAATCGCAATTTTATATTTTTGTAAGACCATCGGAATTTTCTACACGTCGTAGTTGAATATACCATGTAGTTATATCTCAACAGATACACAGCAAAGGATGGACCTTCCATCAGGCTTATAATTGATTCCCGGCCGCGGCAGATGGATGGACTGGAATTGGTGAATGCCACTTGTAAGTGTAAAGTGATCACATTAATAAGCGAGCCGACGATCAGTCGTAAGCCTGATGGAAGGTCCATCCTTTGCTGTGTATCTGTTGAGATATAACTTCTTGTTGCAGTTGAGGTATTTGATTTGTGTGGAGAGGACGGAAGATGAATGGTTAAAAAAATGTATAAGTGAAACAAGAGGTGTACTCCTACCGCGCTCAATAATGTCTATCCGATTCCCAAGGAAAATCGCGCAATAAGTAAAAGGAATCGTAGAGAGAATTTCACGACTGTGACGGAGGTAAGATGCCTGTCTAAGGATACCAGAGTCTGCGATTCTGTTTGCTTCACCTACCCCGCAAGGGACGCCATGTGAGAGCATATAATATTAAAAAAGACTATATTGTATTCTAGCACTAGTTTTCGAGTGAATTGGTTAAGTCAGAATATGGATTAAACAGACATAGTTTCTTGGTTAGAAAAATATCAAATTGTTTTAGATTTTGTTACTAACTAGCGAATCTCAATGCAAACAAGACTATTAAAGTTATATCTATCTTATTTCTTTTTTTTTTCTTTTTTTTTTCTGTGAGATAGTATTGTTGACGGACGTTTATTTTTCTGTTCGTGTAAATCAAAACTGTTTTTATATTTTTTAGGTGGTATTAATTGTGAAGTTTCAGTGTATTTATATATGATTCGATTCAAATTTTTGTGGGGTTTTTAATGGTGCTAGTGAAATTTCGATAAAACTAAATTTGAGAAAATTGTGAAGGAAAAACTGGACTGAAATTGAGTGAGAAATACCGAGAAGTTCAAAATATAAATTTTTACGTGGTGCTACTTTATTTACGAAGGTACTGAGTGTGTGTGATATATCACTGAAAAGCCCATGAAAAACTGTACAAAAAAGTCATTGGGTGTTATATTAAAAGTGAAGGGTACGTGCGTTATCAGAAAGAATAACATTTTCCTATTGACATTCCTTACATACCTACCCACCGTACTTGCCTACGGTGCTGTCTTGCTGCGCTACTAACTATACATACATACATAAGCAGACACTATGAATGCGCAGTGCTGTACTTGCAACTGTATTATAAACCCACCAGATGGTATATTATGCAGTGTATGCGGGGAGTCATTCCATGCAGAGTGCACTAACAAATCATTGAGTAATCTTGCCAAAATGAATAAGGATAAAAGACTGAGCTGGAAGTGCGAAGGATGCAAGTTGCATAAAGTCGTACCTAAGAAACATAACAATGTCGTGTCGTCTCCTTCTAGTGATGAAGATTTTTTGAGATCTTTTCTGCTGATCCTTAATGAAAGTGTGAACGGCATCAAGACGCAAATGGCACAAATGAATAATAATATGGGTGAAATATTTACTAAGTTGTCAGTCATTGATGATATCATGGCCGAAAATAAATTATTAAAAGAAAAAATAGGCGTTTTAGAGAGACGAATTGATAAAATTACCAGTGGCAGCATCCCTGATGTAGATGTCATATCTCATGAAATTGAGGAGAGAAACAAGAGGAAGAACAACATCATTATGTGTAATATTGCAGAAGGTACATCTACGAATGAAGCTGATATGTGTAATGATGACAACCGCAAAATCATCGGTCTCTTAAACCTCGCAGATAAATCCATTTCCCAAACATCTGAAGTGAAGATATTTAGACTGGGCAAACGGGACAACAACAAACCGCGACCAGTCAAGATAATATTTAGGGATCCAGTTCATATCGGAGAAATATTTAGAAAAAGACACCTGCTGCCAAAGACTATTTAGATATTTAACGACCAGACACCAATGCAACGGGAGACCTACAGGAAACTGCGACAAGAACTTGATGAAAGAAAACGAAATGGTGAAACTAATATACATATCAAGTATGTCTCTGGATACCCTAAGATTCAGATACTGAGAGGATCTAATGACTGATGTGCTATTGAATATTAATAGTGTTATCAGCTAAATTAAGAATACCACGTTTATCAGTATTACTATCATGTAAAACTTAAAGTTTCTTTTTCAGATTTCAAATTGTTTTGACTTTCGTGTAATAGTGTACGTATGTATATGACTGACTTACTTTATATGTACTTTATATATACCTATACCACTGACTTCTCGTACTTTGTATTATGTTGTGAATGTTTTATTTTAAGATTTTTTTATGTAAGTAACTGATTTGTTTTATATATTACGACTGTCTTATTTGATATGGTATTTATGACTGACTTATAGGTATATGACTGTATGTCAGGATGTAGATTTTTTTTTATATATTTTTTTAATGTGTATGGCTGATTTGTTTTATGTGATTTTGTTATGACTATTTTTATTGTCTGTTTCAGGATTGTGAATGGTTTTTTTTGTATCTAGGTGGTGCCTGATTTGTTTTATGTGATTTTATTGGGACTGGGTATTTTATTTTCTATGTCAAGATCATGATTGAATTATTTTATTTTTTATATGTAGGTATATGTCTGATTTATTTCATGTGATTTTTTTGTAACTATTTTATTTTTTTTGTCTGAATATTATGAGTGATTTTCTTTTAAATGTGGGTATATAGCGGATATATTTTGTATGATCATTGACTGATTTATTTTATATTTTATGAATGATTTGATATTTGCGTTAGTGTCCTTCTTATTTTATATGACACGTTTCATGTGTTTCTCAAATTGAATACAATATGTACCCAGTTTCATCACAGGTTTTGGATGCACATATGTGTGTTGCAATGTTTTTGGTTTATGTTTTGATTTACCTTTTTATTGTTACTATATGATGTATTTTGTACTAATGGCCTAAAAAGCCGTGTATGATTGGAAATAAATAAATAAATAAATAAATATTTTCTTTAGCGATTCGAGAAACTTAATCCCCTTCGGAGAACAAATCAAGTGCCTATCTGTTCTGAGCAAACTATTTATAGTCAAAGTTTATAGTCTCATACCTATTAGACTATTAGGCTGATGTGATACGAATCGTCCGACCTTCCTGTTGAGGACGTCTTTGCCTACCCAAGCGAAAAAGTTTCGTCTGATCCAAAAGGTTCTATAATCCTTTGACAATAATCGTAAAATATTCTATTCTTAGTTATCTGTGAAATTTATATTATGTCATCGAAAATCAGAATATAAGATGTTGATTGTATTGTGTGGGCAGAAATATGAGAACTTATTGGTATTCGTTTTGAATTTCAATTATGTTTCCACTCCGGAAAAGTATAGATTTTTATTTTTACACGCTTTTACGGCAATGTTTTTTTTAAATTGATCAAGGCTTGCGTACACAAACCCAAATACTTTTCTGCACGCTTTGCACTAGGCTAAAAGCCTGCATCGAAAAATGAGGAATACATCGCCAGCGCCAGGGTTTGAACCCCGGACCTTCCACTTGAGAACCTGTCGTATCAACCAACTGCGCCAACCATGTACTGTAAATGTATTACATTTAACTTCACTTTGTTTTCTCAAAATTTTGCTATCGACTTTTAACTCATTTCCAGACCAGCTGGAGCTCTGAAATTTTGACCAGTTGTATAAAATAAATGATATTAAGATTCAGTACCACATTGGATCAGCCTTCTTCAGGGACAAAAAATATGTAAAGCCTTTGAGGGGATACAAGGGTTATGTGGGGTTATATGTGGTATTGTATGAAAGGGCGTTGGAAAAGAAATTCTTCAGGTAAACTTTTGCACTTACCTTATGTAGGTATGCTGGTATCATACGACATACAGACATAAGGGATAAAAACAAACTATCAAAACTAATCGGATTTTTCTGTATATTCATCTGTACCAATAGGCAATAATTGACTTTCTTTGTAGAAGTCTTTTGACCTCTCTGTGTTCCCAAGAGGCAATGTGATCAGAATTCATATACACGAAGAGATACGGAAAAAAATGATATGGAAATGAAATTAGACGATATCGCAAGGAAAGGAGGAAAATAAGAGCGACCCCTTCAACGAAAGCCCTTCCTAGAATTCAATTGATAGGTTTGTGGACCCCGGGAATGGAAATTATTTGAAATAAGAATGCGGCCAAATTACTCAAAGGGTTCAGAAGATGAGAAACAAAATATAAAGGAAGTGAAATCAAATTG
This sequence comes from Ceraclea dissimilis, assembly GCA_963576895.1. Classification (NCBI taxonomy): domain Eukaryota; kingdom Metazoa; phylum Arthropoda; class Insecta; order Trichoptera; family Leptoceridae; genus Ceraclea; species Ceraclea dissimilis. The sequence goes on from OY756370.1 coordinate 17,648,211, forward strand.
GCTGGTGGAAATATATTATTATTCTCTTGATTTCGAAACGACAGTCGAACCAAATTACGTATTGGTTAAATATTTTATTGTAAAGAAAAAGGCATTTGCGATGGGAGCCCTGATTTTGCAATAGGTCCAATTATGTAACTTTGTGTGTGTTTTATATTTATTTTACTGTGAAATAATTGAAAAGAGGACGTCTTATTTCAATCGGAACGCATTTAATTAATATTTGAATTAATTAATATAAAGTGTTTTTTTATTTATTTATTGTCGGCCTATCCAGCCTGGATTTTTAGAATCGATTTTCAGTTTACTTTTTTAACTTAAGTATATAAATAATACAACAATAAAAAAAGTTTAATAATTTCAAGATTTTATTTATAAAAAAAGGGTTTGCATACACAAACCCAAACACTTTCCTGCACTCCTTGCACTAGGCTAAAAGCTTGTATCGCAAAGTGTGGAATACATTTCCAGGGTCGGGGTTTGAACCTGGCACCTCCCGATTGAGAGACTGCCGCCTCAACCACCCAACCAGCGAAATGCTAATTAGAGAGTTTCAAATAAAAAAAAATGGATCAAAAAGAACATTTTCAAATTTGATTAAGTAAAAATAGAGTTTCTCAAAGAGTGTAAAAGTTTCGGATAATGACTTACGTCAGTGTTACGGGTACAACAGTTGTGCATGTTCTCTGTGCCAAAAAAATATACCAAAATCACAATTTAAGAAACAGTGATATAAGCAAGGAATTCTAATTTTAGAATTTTTATGATGGCACTTTCTGATGCCAACTGGTTTAGTAGTTAGAGTAGCTACTCTTTATCCTGGAATTCTGTGCCAGCTGGACTTTATTGCGAAAAAGAAATAATATAACTACAGATATTATAGAACTACAGTAGTTTTCGAACTAGATACACATTGAAACTAAGTACAGTAAAATCCATAGAGATAGGATACGATAGAGGGATTGAGAACATGCGCAGTATCAAATTGAGTATGCCAACATTTTAGTATGGAACGGTCACGTTATTTTATTTATTTTATTTATTTCATTAATCATTTAATTAATCATTCATTTAATTAATCTTTTCGTTGTTCAGTTGTTGATGGATTGTCCACTTACTTGTATATTTGCTTTTTGTTCACTGACCACAGGCTGTATTTTTGTTTTTATTTTTGCTTTTTTATATATATTTTCTTTATGTGTTTTCCGTTCATGGTATTGTAATTAGGTGAAATGTAGAATCTTTGCTGGTTTTGTTGGTGATGTGTTTCTTCTATGTAAAATTTACTACCATAACTGTCTGATTCTGTTAATAAAATAAAATAAATTAAATAAAATAAAATATCTATTAGTCGTAGAAGTATGCAATTTGAATAGTCTTCTTCAAAATCTATTTATTTGTTGATTTGAGATATTATTTTGATATTGGAACTGGATTTTTCTGCATTGCGCAGATAAAAATACATTACAGATTTTCCTCAACAGAAGCGAAAGGTATCTACATTTACATAATTTAGCTTTATGTGAACTTCCTCGGGGAGAAAGCAGGATGGATGTTCCGACACTAACGAGTCGGCTTTGGCTGGCTATAGTGATCGCTTTGTGCCTGGGGCAATGTTCACCTATTTCACCACATCCTGCTGTCAATCGTGTATTTTTTGGAAGTTGTACAATGTTCATAATACACTACTGATCGAAATTATTTCACAATGAACCCGATTTTCTGATACTAACGCCATCTGCTGAAGAGTGGATGCAACATTTAGCAACCTACTTTAGTAACACTGGTTGTACAGCGTAATTTGTTGTAAAATGTGTTCAGATTCAATAAATAAATAAAATTTTGCTACCTATGTAAATTTTCATTGCTTTCTTTAGATGCTACTAAAAGATGGTATGGAATGACATGGGAATAGGCAGCGGAGTTGGCCTAGGACAAAAAACCCTGGAAAAACTGGGTGACGATCACATGCTCCACATAGGGAGCTGACGTGAATATGTATGTACCTATGTAAAATATGGTGACCGTCGAAATTCATTTTGAAAACGAGCTCCAACTTCACTGGCATGTTTCCGTATGCACAGAACGCCAAAAATGATTCTGTGACGCTCTGGTGTATTCTGTCTCTATGTAATGCTCCAAAATGAATTAGATTAGTTAAATCCGATTACCAATTATCAATAATGATTATGATAAGCTGATGATATTATCAATAATAATTATCATTAAACTTTAGGGGATTACTGTTTAGAATTTGTTAGGGAGTATTTATTATATAGCCGCTATAAATTGTAATACTATAGGTTGCATAATGATAATGTTAATTTTGCAGTAACTAAGGAGCTTTTTGTAAAGGGTACAAATTTAAAATTAAAAATTAAATACAAATAAAAATAAAAATTAAATAAGCTTTTTGTAAAGGGTACAAATTTAAAATTAAAAATTAAATACAATGTAGTATTCCTACAACAGTGTAGAAGAATAATTAAGGATGAACATTTTCGGGCGAACGACCGACTTCGGCTAGCTTAAGTGATCACTTTATACTCGAGAAACAGTCGCCGTTTCAGTTCACCCCGACTGGGATTCGCACCCAGACCTTCGTCACGCATAGTAGGAATCTTATCCACTACACCAAGAGAAGCGCCGGCTGTATTGTCGAATAAATCGTGTAAAATAAATTGGGGTATTTAGGTATCCCCGGAGGTGCTCTATCTCTGGACTTTCGCATGGTCGTTATTTTTGGGACAGACTGCATATACAAACAGTCAAAAAACGATAATTAGTTAATATCTATATTGCAATGTAATATCTATATTGTAACTTACACGGATAGAGTAGAGAGGAACCAACACTGTCCTATCCTTAGACACACTACTTGTTTCCGTCACGTTCATGCAATTCGTCATACAAGCACGTGTGTTCTTTTATTCCGTATTGAAGTTGACTCGTCGAATGTCTAAGCCAATTTTTTTATTACCATAGGAAAAATGTAGCTATTTTTTATCCTCGAAATAGCAAATGTTGAAACCGCGAATATCGAAGGACTACGTATTATATTAAGAACAATGATAGTTAATTTAATAAGAGGGAGAATAATTATCGAGAAAAATGAAAGGATTCTTGCCTGAAGACATTAAAATTATTCTGAATTCTGAACGATTCCTTACAACTTATTATTCGTGGATTCATAACTAGTTCTTACCACTATTGGTACATAGGCGTCTCTAGGAGGGGGGCAGCTGCCCTCCCTCTAGAGAAATCATTAGGTATATGCTTGTTAACAAAATCACATTATTACTATTTTGGTCTTTTGTCATATAGACTGTAGTGAATTTTATAGATTTATTATATAAATCTATTATTTAGTCTACAATTTTGTTTCATATTTTTTTGCCGGTATGGCATTTATTAAATCTGATACTATGAGTATGTTACGTATTTTTTATACGTGAAATTTGAAATTCGCAAACAAGGTTTACCTTTTTTTAAATCTTACACTACTAACTAGGTTTGCTTAATTTTTTATTGGGTTTATCGAAATAAACCCAAATATTTGTACACTTCACAGTAAGCTTGCGTCGTAAAGTGGAGTAGGTCAGCATCGGGGATCGAACACACGCCCACTAGATTAGCAATCGAGCGCGTGACCAATCAGGCTACCAACCCCTCGTCGATCCACCACCGATCTACAATTGTTACTACGTAGCCAGTTTCAAAAATTCACCCGTTTTTCTAAAACAATTCGTCTGCGGTACTACGTTTTTGTATGAAAACAATTCTAAAAAGTGCATATTAAAATTTTAGTAACCCCCCCTAGCTACGAAGCTGGCCACGCCCCTGCTACTCTAATACTGAGTTCTATTATAATATCTTCCACAAGAAAGCTCCACCTAGAGTGAGGAGTAGAAGACAAAAGGATGAACAGCATCATAAGAAGCTGTATAAGTGAATTACTCCAGGTAGGAGAATAGACTGAAATCTGGAAGAGGGGGATGGAAGAGTATTCATCACCCTCGTAGACAATAGATTTAAAAATTTTCTATTCTATTCTATTCTATTCAATCGCATCCTTCTTGCGGAGAAACCAGACAGGGCAGAATGTAAGACTTTGTAACCTATGACTATTTGGTTCAATCACATACAATAGGCGCAATATTTTTTTAATAATAAATAATTTAAATGAATTAGATTACCTGGAAAATTTATACATATAAATTCAAATATCGGTAATTATTAATACAAACTTGCAATATTATACTTGTATAATATGTTTATCTATGTATGTATTTATGAATTCAATTATTGTTATGTATGTATTTGAGTATTCAGTTAAGGTACCCTCTTGGTACTGAATCTATAATTAGGTATATCTCATTTTTTGTTTCTATCTTGGGTTGGCTGGCAGAAATTGCCATTTGGCAATAAGCCCGCCCCTTGTATGTTTTTCTGTACAATAAAGTTTATTTTATTTATTTATTTATTTAATATTGTAAGACGATTTCTAAATGCTGATATTTCAGGCACAATGCTTTTATTATAGGCCCCGCGTTGAGCCTAATCCTGTGATATCCCTGATAGCGGACAGGTGAATTTTTCCCAGTATTAGGCTGATGAGTTTATATGTCAATCATGAATGATAATGTGTAGACTCTTCTGGCTGATAACACTGAGAAGTGTGTTGGCAAAGTCATGCCTCCACGGAAAAGAAAATAGTACCAACACCTGCTTCAATGCAACCTAAACTAATATTTAACTTATTCCTTGGGAACGAAATCGCTGAATTTTGATAATATTATTTTCTCTACGAAATACTTACATCTCGTACATCTACATTATTGTATTTTCCAAGACATATCGCATGTCATTTCATTTGGCAAGTACAAAGAAGACACGAGTGATGTTCTTCCATTGGACGTCTCTATCTATAGATGGCGGTATTGTATTCCACCGGCCATCATATGTCAATGTCAATCAGATCACTGGAGCTTGTCATTATCGGCGTGTATTTCACGAAAACCGTGGACGCAAACCTTAGACTTAAAAATCTTTTTAACTATTTATAATATCGTATTGTTATCTAATCCCCCAAATCCCTTTTCCCCTCCCTTCCTTTTCCCTTCCCTCCGTCTCCCATGTCCTCACTTTCCAATCTGATCCTTGTTCATTTTTGGGTATAACAATGTTCATGTATGTGTGTGCGTGTGCGTGTGCGCGCGTGTGTGTGTGTGCATGTGTATGTGTATATATATATAATACCATTAATATTTGTCTGAAGTATGTGACACATAACTAATATAATTATAAATTTTACAGACAACAAGTAATTGGGGCACTATGTATATTGTTTTGATGTTATGTAATATTATGTACTTATATGTTATGTAGTGTACCTGTTTGTTGTTAATAAATTAAAAAAAAAAAAAAGAGAGAAATTAAGGAAATTCCGGACATTAGGTATTAAATAATACCATTACGGTAATCCACCTGCCAGGTAACAATTTAGCTCCTTCTTCCTCTCCAATTTCAATCGTTAAGATTGGTTTCCAGCAAAGCCTCATGTCTCCTTCTCCACTCATCCCTCTCATGTGCGGTTCTTTTTAACACTTTATGTATATGAGTCGAAGCCCAAATCCTGGCACAGGTCGTCCAGGTATTCGTTCCTTGGTCGTCCTCTGTAGTTTGTCCCCTCCTTCAATTAATTCAAATAGGAGACCCTCTTGACGCACTATGTGGCCGATCCATCTGGCACCTCTCCTAAATTGGCCAAATTCAGGTTCTAGAACTGTTCTATGACTAGGCCTGGTTAGCATGAAATGCTGCCTGTAGCCAGGTAACATATCCTCTTGTGGTATAAAAAGGCCCCACCATACATATACAATATACATACTCCATCAAAACCGTTCGGTTACGACCGTTACACCAGCAAATGAACCATGTAATCAGTGCAGGGAGCTGTTTTTCACCATTCTGAGAGTAATCAGTCTTCGCTACAACCATTCTGAGACTATTCACTCTCAGAATGGCTTTGGAGAATGCTCGTATTTTAGAACATTGTTACTTCCCTCGAATTGTTTACTTGAACATTTTTACTTGGGCTATAACAGTTAATGAGAAAAATGATTTTAATTACAAAGTAACATATGAATGCAATAGTGGTTGAAACAGTCCCAAAATTTAGACTCAGGCCCGCCGGGCTTAAAAGTAAGCAAACAAATAAATATTTGGACATGGATTTAAGGTAAGAATAAAAATAATGTAATTTTACACAACCTTTTTGTATTATTGTTAGGTTGGTAATAATGAAGCCTTAGCCCATAATACATTATGTCGGGGGTCGGGAATACACCTGGCATTACACCTTCATTGAAAATGAAACATCAACCCTCAATGCAGTGGCGTAACTGTACTTTAGAGGCTATAAGTTCTGGACTTGACTTTTTAGCTTTTAGTGTAAAGTGATCACATTAAGCCAGTCGACGATTTGTCATAGGCCTGATGGAAAGCCCATTCTTTGCTGTGTAGCTGTTGAGATAACTTCTTCTTCTTTCTCAGCCGTATTAATTCCAATGCTGGACATAGGCTTCCCCATTGAATTTCCAGAGGTCCCTATCCTGGGCATGCTGCATCCACTTGCTTCCTGCGATTCGCCTCACATCGTCAGACCATCTTGCCTGAGGTCTTCCTACGCTCCTTTTGCTTGTATCTAGGTTGCCACTCGAGAATCTTTTTGGTCCATCTAGAATCTGAGCGTCTGGCAACGTGTCCTGCCCAACTCCATTTCCATTTGGAGTTGAGATAACTACCCGTTGAGAAGATGTCTGTTCACACCTTCAGAGATCTCAAATTATTAAAGGACTTTCCATGTATCCGTCCCTGTTCCGTACTTCCGTAATAAAGCAATGAATTTTTGATGTAACAACATTCTACCGAGCGCTTTAGGATTATACCGCTGTTAAATAAAATTATACACCGATAACAAGTTACTTTGTAAAAATATACGTACACTTTATACAAAGATAAAGACCTTTTCAAATTCAATACATTATGGGCGAACATTATCTCATCCCTTTTTAAGACTTTTAAATAATAAGCTATTTGAATGTAAAATACAACGGGAGTGTGGGATCTTTAATGCCCGCAAAAAATAAAACGTAATTTGCAGTGCTTTTGCAATATTTCAAAATAAGGACCTCCTCATTAATTTGGTAGGACACCAAAATTAAAAGTTCACCGCCTGTTTAATTTTGAATATCAGTTTAGCGCAATTTATTTATTTATTTATTCAAAGGCACACACATACAGACATAACTTAAAAATCAATTACAATGGAAACTATACACTAAATAAAGAGTCAAAGTAACGCCCAGTTACAGGTGCACACAATCAGTTCAATCGGTCAATATTAACAATTAGTATATAAAAATAGAATTATGGCAATAAAACATTAAGAGTAGTCAGATAAATAAAATATTAATACAAGAAACAAAATAATATGTCATAAAATAAAAATAATAAAGAAATGTAAGAGTCTTTGGAAAAATATAAGCAAAATAAAATAAAATATGTCAGAAAATTTAAATAATTAAAAAATACAGGAGACCTAGAAAAAGTTCCATCAATTAAAATAATGTTCAGATCAAACTAAAATCATACATAAAATAAGTCAGGAATTCAACACAACTCAAAATAATGATGAACAACAAAAGTATAAGTCAGTATATTATCATGTCAGATTTATAGTAATCATCATGTAATCATAGAATAAGAAGTCATATAAGTAAAATAATGATAAAAGACAACACACATTAACAGAAGCAATGCTTGAGCATCTATGGTCGATACATGTAGAGAGTTTCTAATCACACGTGTAATCAGGATATTTTTTTGGAAATTAGGGTAGCAATTCGAAAAACTCATAACCTACAAAAGCCAAGCAAAGAATGAGAATATCTTGATTTTTCCGGTTCTCTAAACCGACCGAGAGAAGTCATGTCCGGAGTCAGGTTTGGATTTGACAATGTGTTGGCAGTCTGCACTAGGATATATCTACACACAATACTAGATTTTGTTAGAACACTACCTCCTCAATACCCAACCATACTTTATTTATTTACTTTAATTTTATTTCAACACGGACACAAACAAGGAAATGACACAGATTCGTAAAGAACACACAGAAACATAACACAAAAACCGGCCAGTCTCTCAATTAAATATATCCCAAGCATGATCCGAAATAGTTTACTTGAGCTGATAGGATCATTGTTATATGACTTAGCTGTCTGTGTGATTTGTTTCGTTATGTGGTAAAGTTATTTTGTGTCATTGTTTTAATTGTGGAATCCTGCACCCTGCTCAAGCATTCAGTTGCTTATGGGGTACAGTAGATCTGTAAATAATTGTGTACTTAGTTTTAAGTGTTCATTAAGTACCAATATTGAAATAAATAAATAATAAAAAAAAATATTGTTGGGCGATAAAAACTGCGAGCCGCAGTTTGGCAGTCATTGAATAAGAGGTGGCATATTTAGTAAGGTGGTTATTTTTGTCCGCCTTTCAGTATTTTGTGGCCGATGCGAAAATGGGCTAAAGGAGGGGAAGGAATGTGCTTAAAGAAAACGGTTATAGTTTTTGGCATTTTTCCTGAATTCTGCGGTAAGAATTCAACGATAATAATAATAATATTAACATCTGACCCTTTGTGAACCTAATTACCTCTTTTTTATTTTTCAAAAACCCGAAGACGGAAAAAATAATAAAACCTTTCTCATGTTTTTATTTACGCCCAGTCGGTAATTTGGAATTTTTATAGCGTTTAAATTATTTCAACGTCTACCAAAGCTTACTGATGTGCTTTTTTTTTAAAGAAAAGTTCTATAAAAAAGCTTGTTGGCCTTTTTTCTTTTGTGCGTTCAAAAGGTTCCATTTAAAAACGGAAATGTATATAGAGGGCGAGATGGAAAGTACGAAAATACTTTATAGAACAATTATTTAGAAATGGTTCTTTGAATGAAAACATACATTAAATGTTTGTCATGATCATCTAGTATACTATAAAACAGAATGCCTTTTTTTGTCGTATATACATAGATTCCTAAACCGTTCATCCGATTGAGATAACATTAGAATTAAAATTCGTTTAAACTAATATCGTAATTTACTAGGTATATACACGTATTAAACTTAATATAGTGTTTAGTTTTCCAATCTACCCTCCAATGTGTATTGGAGGTAAACTTTGGCAAATTGTTATACTTGCCTTAGGGATGGTGCTTAGGAGGGTGGGGGGAGGGGGGGGTACGAGGGAGGGCATGAAAAAAGCGATTTATGTGTCATCCGCGTAGCTTTTGGTGTCGAAAAGATGAATAGTAACCCTCCCGACATCCGCAGGAATAAGTGGGTGTTGAATTAAAAACGTGCTATTAGTGTCGAATCCATAGTTTTGGGTGTCGAAAATATGAACAGTAATGCTCCTTACTGAGTCAATTAAACAAATAAATGCATTTCATACAAGTAGTTATATATCTCAACAGATACACAGCAAAGTGTAAAGTGATCACATTAAGCCAGCAGACGATCAGTCATAAGCCTGATTGAAGGTCCAAGTCCAGGTCCAAGTACAAAACATAAATTGTGATTTAAAAAAAAAACTTGTATTTCATACTTTTTCACGGATTTACAGATGTCTGTGGCGTAGCAAGGGCGCGCAGATTACAGCTAGTATTTAGTACAAAAAAGTTCCCAGTAAAAGATTGTTATAAAGAACATTATAATAAAGAAAAGCGTTTGTTTGATCTTTTAATCTCCCGTGATGATCTGAGAAAGATCTGAGTGGCTTATGAATAAGGGGCTTCTTTTCTATTATGTTCTGTTATTCTATTGGTGAAGACCCCTGCATAAAGCTTTGTGAAAGAATGTGTTTCAAAAAAGGAAAATCATCATTTTTCCAGTCAATTTTCCTTCCATAATCTTCGTGTAACAATATCATACCATCTTTAAATTTATTACAATGATAACATTTATTTATCTATCGGTAATAACTTATTATATTTTATTTGGTGTAATTTAGAAATGACTAATATGTATTTTATTTCTCACTGTTAGGTCGCAGTGTAGTATTTTTAGGTTAGCTTTTTTTCCTGAGTTATTTTCTCAACAGATATACGGCAAAGGATGGATTTTCCATCAGGCTTATGACTGATCGTCGGCTGGTTCTATGTGATCACTATATACTTAGATAACATTCACCAATTCCAGTCCGTCCATCAGCCGCGATCAGGAATCGAACCCAGACCTTCAACCTGATATACGCGGGTGAGAATACCGTTCTGGAGGTCTGAGAGCGTGTATGGCAAATGCATGGAGATGATCTGCGTTTTGTCCTCTCTGTCTACCCCGCAAGGAAAGAGAAGTGAGAGATAGATGGATGTTCAGAATATAAAGACCATAATTAAAAAAAAAAGGATCCGAACTGGCCACGGGTGATGTAGGCACCTCCTCCATAAATGGGACAAGAGGGAACATCCCAAATGCCAGCGCGGGCAGATAGAGACGGTAGATCACATTGTGGGGCACTGTCCCATCAAGAGGTTTGAGGGAGATATTTGGAAAATCCATGAGGTGACGCCAAGGGCAATTGAATATCTTAGAAATATTGACGCGGAGCTCTGACTCAGACTCCGAGGTCATTTATACAATGGCTGTATTCGCATACGAAAGAAGATTTATTAAAATAATGTTAATAAAAAATAGATAACAGAATTATATTAAATTTTGATAGCATATTGCATCGCCATTGTTTAGATTATAAAGCACACAGCGAGAGAGTGTATTGGTTGAGATAGTAAAAGCATTATACGAGCAAGCCTCTAGTTTATAGTGCATCTGTTGCATTCACCCCGAGTCATTTCGCAATTTCAAACTTTTTCAATTACCACACTAAAGTTTGCCAGTAAAATATTCAATACCATTATGAAAATCGGTCGCCTTCCCCTCATATTAATTGTCCTCGAATAATTTCACAAGTTTAATTATTATACGAAGCAAACATAGTGGTTTTCTCAGCGGGAAGCCAAGACCAGTTCTGTAGACGTTTTATAATTATTCAGTGTGTCAACTGTTTAACAATTATGTGGTTGCTGCGAGTTACTCCTGCCTTATGAGAAACACCTTTTTATAATTATGGTTTGTTTGACGTCTTGGAAAAAATTGCATTTATGTCTGCTTTTATTAACAAAGTAAATTGTAGGTAATAGTGCAGGCGCCGAGAGGAGTTTCATTTGCATAATATGAGGACCGGATTCCATTAATAGATTATTGTTCAGGATAGATCAAGGAACAAGGATCCGGTTCTTGCTCCTACATTTTCCGGTCCAATATTTTTTTGCATCCCCTCAAAGGTAGTCTGTGGAGTAAATGTTTTGAAGTCATTTTAATGATAAGTTTAATGCCGGCAGTTATGTTCGTATTATTGTTCCTGAGACCCCAAAAAATGAGAAAACTCATCTTGCCGGTAACTGCGGTAGTTCCCTCTAGCCCCTCCCCTATCATGCCGTATGGTGAAGATAAACGAAAAAATGTTTTAATGGTTTTTTTATAACGATTTTAGAAAAGTTTAGTTAATAATATAGTATATTTTTGGTGAGGTTTTTATCATTTAGTATGAAATATTATTTATTATGTTGCGGGCCGCACAAATGTCTGCCCCGGGCCGCACTTTGTTGTGCAGTATTCGTGCAATGAAATATGGAAAAATAAATATAAAAATAAAGTTAATGAGGGCCTATTACCTCGGTTTGAATGATTTTTTGGAATCTTAAATCGATGAGGAGCCTGTATGGAAAAAGAGCACAAAAAGCTATGTAGATTGTAGGGTTTTCATTGGTATTGCACATAGATATTGTACCGTTTGATAAATGTCGAATGTAAACATCAATGTATCATCTACATACCTTTTGTATTATGTTGTTATTCATATATTCTCCATTCCCTTCACAGTGTTGGGAATCTCTGCAAACAGAAATATTATAGGCAGTAGACATCTACTAGAAATCAGCCCGGAATACTCAGAGACATGAAAAATTGAAATAATACGTATTTTTATGATCATGTGACATCATGGATCCAATTCTATAACTTTTTGAAAATTAGAATGTGTTTTAAATTTATACTGCATTATGTCATATGATTTAAAAAAATAACGTTTTTCTTAATTCATTTGAATAAAGTAGTATTTCGAAGTGCCGCTATTGCAGGTTTGAAAAATACTCGTATTATTGCCAGCTTATTTTGACAATATAAACATTTTTTTGAACAACATTCCTAAAATAATAATAACTTTATTGTGTTTTTTTTATATTAACATGGCAATGTATTATGTGATTTACAATATAAGGTACATGTTGTTTCATCGACGAGTCTCACTGGGCTTGCGCCTGTGCCGAGGCCCTTTCGATGATCCTCTGCATAGCTGCTTGTACCTACATTATGTTCTGGCACCTTTATGTTCTGGCACCCTTATCGACTTTTAGAGTTTTTTTATACAGAAAATGAATAAATAAATATATTTCTGGAATTTGTAAATAATTTTCATACTAAAAATACGAAAACTGGATATCTACGCATTCAATTTTATACTACGCGATTTTGAGGTTATGTTGCGCACAGACACGTCATACACCCACGGGGTCGCGTCTTTAACTGCGAAATTAAATTGGTACTATGTACCATTGTATGCAGCACATGCTGGCATTAAGTAAAAAGGTAGCAAACTGACTTTGACACACTTTCTTTATGCAATAATTCTTGTCAGACTTTTTGACAGATAGACAAATTCTATATTATGTTTGGATATTTCATATACATTTCCCAAATCCTTTGTATAATGTAACTACTAAAAATATTTTAATTTGAACTTTATGTAACACGTAGAAACATAAAAAATTGCAATGCGTGCGAGCGACCTCCCCCACCGCGCGCCAAACAGCAACTGATTTCGCGAGCGCCGTCGCACTCGTGGCACTTTTCGATAGTACACGCACGAGCGCGATGGCGCTCGTCGGCACTCAAAGGGTTAATTTCACTACCTCAGTCATGGCGAGCTTCCTTACCTTGCTACCACCGTCAACTTTTTGCTTAAGGGTGTTATACAGCCTTGGCCCTTGGCAAAATATAAAAGTAGCGTGAAATGTTACCATTTCTTATTATCACATCAAGCAACACTAAACTCAGCGATATTGAGTGCAAACAATAAAAAAAATCGTAATGATGTCTGCGACACGAATTGCTGAGTATCTAATCAGTTTTAAGTCAATTCTCTTTCTCCTTTGCACGCAATATTATTGTCTCGTTCCGAATTTCTACGTCGAACCCCTATTTTTTAACCTACATTCCACGCACATGCACAAAATTATATTAATCGCACTTTTCGTCACTGTTTCGTTTTCAACTTTTTGCCTATACACGGTTTTAGGACGTTATTATATGAATAACTATATTTAAGGGCATGGCACCAGGAATGACGTCACAGACATTTCCCACGACATTAAGGTTCAAAATCGCGTGACAATCGCATGATAAAATGGTAAAAATAGCGTTTTTTCCATTTTTTGGGGTTAATTTTGCGTCTATCAAAAAACTTTTACGGTTATTCCCTAGATTTTGATGCATATTATCAGTACAAAAAAAATTTTTACTCCGCGACTTTCGGGAAACGAGTTTCCGTCTTTCGGAAAAAAGATCAGAGGTGTTTTTAAATATTTTTTTTGAGAAATCTGTACAAGATAAAAAAAATCTTTTACGGTTATTCCCTAGATAAAGGTTCAATGCATCTACCCTATTTTGTTCCAAAGCATATTTAGTAACGGTTGTCAAGATAGAAGGTCTTCCGTTTTTGGAAATTTTTGAAATGTCGGTATGCACACTCTTAAGTCGGTTTCAGTTTTACTATAATAATTAGAATGCAGTCGGCAAAGCAGATTTCTACACTATCACGAATATATATTCAAACATCGCTTCTCTCTCAGATAGTAATATGATGGAATACAACTTGGAATAAGACATTTGTATGTATAGAGTATGTATACACAATACACAATTCACACACAATATTTTGACAGGACAATACAATACGTGATGAGGCGTCATAATGCACAGATAATACATTATGTATACACTATATATAATGTATAAATTATACAGCGATATTTCAGTAAGATATACGTAGGTGATATCATGGGAGTCGCCAGCCTCAGATCTAGGGGGGAGTGCAATAAAAATTTACAAAATTGAAATATGATGAAAAACACGTAAATAGCGCCGCAGGCGATTTTTTTTTGTGAGACATAGTGAAGAAGGTCGTGGTGTGGTTTGTTTATTTGAAAATGCGTATAATAATTTGCGCAATAATATGTATGAAGAATGTTTTTTTTATAAAAAAGTGACGCAATTTTTTTTTATGAAACTATTTGATTTTCATACTAATTTTAGAAAATTTATGATGTGATGAGAAAATAAGTTCCACTAATGTGATTTTTTGTGAGGTTTTGCCATTTAGTATAAAAAAATAAATACTAATTCCAATCTCTAGGGGGGGGGTGGGGCATCTGACCCCCTGATGACGCCTATGATATAACGTATACATTATACAGCGATATTTCAGCAAGATATAGGTAGGTGATATATACGTTATACATTATGTTATATACGCCACTGTATTTTATCTGTGGGGTCATTTGACAGCAAGCGAGTAGTATAATGTTATCTATACAGGGTGTTCTTTACATCCGCAATTTAATCAAAATACTCGTAAATATTTTTTAAGCAAAGCTATTTTTGAAATACAGCTCTTACGAAATACGAGGCTCTGGACTTTTGTAGGGAATTATAGAAACACAACTTAACTAAATTGTAATTTTCATACAATATCGTAAAAAAATAGCGTTCACACACTGGAAGATTTATAGCTACACAGTACAAGAGTTTGTCAATGTTTTAAATAATGTTATCTGTTTGAGATTTTAGCCTTCGATTCTACTTGACAAGAGTTCATGTAAAAGTGCGTGGGTATTCGTGGCGTATTCATTTTTCTGTCACAAAAATGACACAGTGGTTGCATAAATACAGGAGTAATACGAAAATGAATCTGCGCCGGCGCAGTAGTTCAAATACGTGACATAATTTTCGAAGAATTGTGAAAAAGAAAAATTCGACGTATCAAATTTATGACATTTACTTATCACTCATGATCGAGTGCCTTGCCGATAGAGAGGAGAAGAAAACGCAAGACATTATTCTGAAGAATTGTGAAAAATGTCGAGATGAGATCGTTGAGAAGAATGTGTGGAAAAACGTTGAGAGACAGGATAAGAAACGAAGTGAGAGTTGAGAGAGTTGAGTGAATGTAAAAAGGATGTTGTGACTAAAATGAAAGTGAACAAGTCGAGATGGTTGGGACATGTGGAGAGAATTAACGATGAAAGGATAACAAGGAAAATTTACCTGGGTGAAAGAAGTGGTGTAAGGAAACGCGGCCGTCCAAGAACCACATGGCTGGACCACGTTGACCAGATCCTCAAGGACGGACGTGTTTTGAGTAAAAGTATAGAATGTGTATGAGGAATTGTGAGTAGCGTGCCCGAAGCGTGTGTAAGGATAGGAAAGTTTGGCGATCCGTTCTGTCTGCTTACCCCGCAAGGGAGGTGGCGTGAAAAATGTCCATGCATTCAAGCCTTGACATTATCCTCCAATGCGGCCGCTTCACGCTCGCCGACCCTCCACGTTTTTTGTGTGAACGAGTAAAAAGACGTCAACCGTCGATTGCGTATACAATCCAACACAATCACCCCGTCCGCACGTATTTTTACTCATTCACACAAAAAACGTGGAGGGACGGCGATCATGTGAATGAGGCATAAGAATTGTTCCACTCTGTATCTTATTGTATGATACGGATAATAATGCAGATATTCCAACAACCACACAATGTAACACGTTCATTGGCGCAAACTTATTGGTTTAACCCATTTCCTGCAGTGTACGTGTTCACACCGAGCCACCTTAATACTACCTCACTTATATTATCATATAATATCATACATAATTAGGGTTACCAGATGAAAAAATCCGGAGAAAAGGCCTGATTTCCATGGAAAAGTCCTGAGATTTTATTCAGTTTGAGAATTTTCTCTCAAACGTATTATTATCGTTTTTATACACTGGGGATGTCTGTCTGTCTTCAGTTCGAGCTGTACTTTTAGTTCAATATAATTTGAAGAGTTTAACATGTGAAGCATTTTATAAATCAATAATTAAAGAAAAAACCATACTTAAAAGGGTATCTTCACATATTAAGTACGATAAAACTGATTTAGTACCTACTTGGACAACTTGGATTATTACCAAAGGAAGATTATTTTTAGTTTGTTTAACTTTCAATTAAAGAGATCTTTAAAATGTAAGCTGTGCTTTATTGAAACTCCTGAGATATCATGAGATTTGCAAAATCCGGCCGCAATCCTGAGAAAAGTCGAAAAACCCTGAAATCTCAGGACAAATCCTGAGATATGGTAACCCTATACGTGATACACATCTTGCCTATCTAATATCTAAGCTGTGTCTAAGTTCCTCCTACGATGCAATGACAGTTATGGGTTTTACTTGAGATTAGAGAAACTTTGGAGAACTTTCTCATAGATGTGTCTTTCTCAATCTCCATCAGTTTTTCATAAGAGAATTTTCCGTAAGGTAGATATAAACGTATGTGTAGAAAAAGGTTGAGATATAGGATAAGAAATGAAGTGATCAGAGAGTGACTGTGTTATAACTTGATTGAAAGTGATTGGAACAGTAGAGAGGATGAGTGATGAAAGGAAGAAAGAAAGCACACCCGAGAGAAAGAAGACGTTTAACCTTTAAGGAACTAAGCAAAGAGAACGCTGTGACCTCACTGGACTAAGCGATTTTATGAAATGAGGTGTGTCATTTTCAAAATTCATTTAGAAACATTCAAGCCGTAATTATTTCAAAGTAAAATAAATTCGAAACACACTTAATTAGGTAAGTTAGAAAAGTTATAAAATTGGATGTGTGGCTTCTACTTTACAATATCTAAAATCTATACAATAAAGTAAGAAACTACCTTCTCAGATATAATATATATTAGAGAGTATTATAATGTATTGTATAATGCGAAGAGTTAGAAGTGGTAAGATTGTAAAGTTATAATAATGCCTAACTAATATTAGTAACTACCCACCTGCTTTCATATAATAAGAGTACTTTTACTTATTAATCCTATATAAGCTCCGTGTTGAAACTTTGAAATGTTTTCTTTAAATATTATTATCATGCTACGTCAAAACAAAGATTGTACTATCTTCTACGCTTAAAAAGCGTAGCTGTAGCAAATTATCGCCTCAGGTGAAAAAACTTACGAACTAATGTATGTAATATTGTAATAGAAAGTGAGGAATTACTAAGATCATGTAAATAAATAATAATTAGGCCACTTTAAGGGCTATCACACACTTCCGGAAAGTTATACTCTAATTTTCAAGATTCTGATTCCGGTAGCTCGAAAAAATTAACTACTTCCTGATAAAATTAACTAACTCCACACACTTCCTGAATCGATCGATCTGTCAAAAGTCAGAACACAATGAAGATTTTTTTTAGTGACACCTTTAACCAATACGGGTGTAAAGTGATTGCAGCGCCCCTAGCGGTGCGGTCCAAAAAGCCCTTACAGATTCTTACAAATTTTTGTTAAATTCAAAATGTAACTCGATCGGAATCGTATTCGAAGGACCCTTCGCCACTGGTACTCATTCAAATATATTACGTTTTTTACTAATTCTACGTAGGCAAGTATCATTCAGTTAGGTACTTTAAAATTTTAACGTATACGTGATTGCTAAAAAATTTCAATCTGTACTCGTATATTTATGGATGGAACCCACGTGTTTTCCAAAGATTTTTTGTACCCAGTTGCTAATAAACTTTTAAACTTAATCCATATTTTGTCCTTTTTAAATTCCCGAGTAGTTTATTATAATTAATTCTTTTTAAAGCCTTTCCCAAAGTTCCATAATCAATCAAGGTCCCCAGGCGGTCCATTGTTATTTTTCTAATAACTAATTAATAATCCGAAATCTGACATAATAACGACACATAATAAGAAGGATGACCGGCCTTTTAAAGTATTTTTTTTAAATTCAGAGTTTCCCTCGACGTCGGTGATCACACTGGAAAAAAAATCACTGGCCTGTGGTACCTGTAACAGCAGTGGCACTCTGTATCTTATCTCACTCAACATACGCTTTATAAACGACAGTAATTTTCACATTCGTAATCTACCAACTCACTCTAGGTCCTATATGCTATCATCCGGCTTGGATCCGGTTTGGGTTGATTGGCAGAAATCGCCAATAGGCGATAAATCCGCCCTTTGTGTGTATATTTATGTGCAATAAAGTTTTTATTTATTTATTTGGGCGCCCTGAATTGTTCTCAGTCAATACTAAGAGAATCGTCTTGAAACTGAAGACAGTGACAGATGAAAGTATGGAGTACAGATTGAATCTATTTTGAAATTAGAGTATTTTGAAATTCCTCGAATAAAAAAATATTCGGAAGTACCCCTAAAATTTACGAGATATGAAGATTTTCTATCCAGTTTTTCAGATATAAAAGTATAATTTAGCCAAAATACTGGTAAGTATAATCTTAACAAATTGTCTATTTGAGATTTTTAAATTTCTTGCCAGGTTTCTTTTGAAAAGGTATAATTCAGTTTGTCGGTTACGTTATTCTTATTTTGCGCTAAAATACTCATGCAAAATTTAAAAAAGTTGAAGCGAAAATAGAACGATTTTTGCTCAGTGCATATAGACCCTTAAGACTCTCTCCAAAAACGACCTGAGCAGAGACTCACGTGTGGTTTAATTTTCTTATGCAGAATATTTACCTTGTGTATGTATATTGTGTGTTTGTGTGCGCTGTGTGAACGTCAAAAAGTAGAGTAAATTACCATCATCGCGCTGTATGTAACAGGGTGTTTAAAACTGCTTCGTCATACTTTGAAACAAGCTCAGCTACGGAAATAATATTATATGTTCTTTTAATACTGTTGTAACTTATATTCAAAATAATAAATTTTGAAAAAACTACCCGTCTACCCCATACCGTAGATACACACATGCTGTTAAAAATATTAGCGACATTATGTACGAGCAAGGTTAAAAAAACAAAGTTCAACGGTTCATAATATCTTAAAAAGTAGCAAGCTCACCTGTTTCTGCTCCAAACCCTTACAAAGTTGGCAACTTGAACTAAAGCTCCAATAATTTACACACGATTTAGAATTATTGTATAAAGTTTTGCCCGTTGTAGGTCGAAGTCATAAATTTATATTATTTTCCTATGTTTCCTATAACTATACATGTAGATCGGTGTGAGCAAATATCTATATTTATTCTCTGTTAGAAACGTATGTATTCGAAGAATGAGGCAACCAGTGAATGCTGTATGTATAAAAACACACAACATTCTCTTTTCGCACTCGTAGAATGGGTGGCGTATCTCATTGCTGACACTCAAAAAAATATCAAAAAAGAGTGCGGGGAATTAGAAATTAGGAAATCAGACGAAGAACCCAAGTTGTCGACGTCATGGATCGTACAGCAAGACTTAAATGGCAATGGGCAGGGCACATAGCAAGACAAGACGAAAATAGATGGACACCCAGACTCGTAAAGTGGAGGTCATGGGAAAACAGAAGAGGTGTCGGTAGGCCCCAGAAAAGATGGGCGGACGACGTGACCTCGGTAGCGGGTAGGCAGTGGGTCAGAAAAGCGAGGGATAGAAAAGATTGGAAACAAATGGAAGAGGCCTATATCCAGCAGTGGAGGGACCAAGGCTGATGAAGAAGAAGATGAGTAGACTATAAATCCTCCACGGTATGACGTTAACATTCGGGACACCCTGCATTCTTAATGCTAAAGATCTCTCATGAATATAATTTTAATATAACGATTGCTTAAAGTCTGCAAAATTATATTTAAGGGCTTGGCATCATGAATGACGTCACAGTTCAGGCACGGCATTAAGGTTCAAAATCGCGTGACAATCGCATGATAAAGTGGTAAAAATAGCGTTTTGTTTTAATTTTTTGGGGTTAATTTTGCGTCTATCAAAAAACTTTTATAGTTATTCCCTAGATTTTAATGCATATTATTATCAGTACAAAAAAAAAATTCTTACTCAGCGACTTTCGGGAAACGAGTTTCCGTCTTTCGGAAAAAAAGATCAGAGGTGTTTTTAATATTTTTTTTGCGAAATCTATACAAGATATTAAAAATCTATTACGGTTATTCCCTAGATAAAGGTTCAATGCATCTACCCTATTTTGTTCCAAAGCATATTTAGTAACCGTTGTCGAGATAGAAGGTCTCCCGTTTTTAGAAATTTTTGAAATGTCGGTATGCACACTCTTAATGTTAAAGATCTTTCATGAATATAATTTTAATATAATGATTGCTTAAAGTCTGCAAAATTATATTTAAACAGGATGAATACTGAATTAATACGTTGTTTAATAAACAATATTGATTTTGCTTAACTTAATTACTTATTAGGAAACTTGTAAATGAACATTTCACAATATTTACGACTTTAAGTATTTTGTTTGATTTACATATTTGATATTTCGAAATTACGTATTTAGTGTTTACTTTCAGTATCGAAAGGTTGCCATAAGTTGTGTTTTATTGATTTTAAACCCATCTCTAATAAATTTGTTGTTATACAACTTAAGCAGAAAATATTGGAAAATGGTAAAATAGTCTGTCTAATTAAAAATTTTACCTTGCAAATATTTCTGATTTTTGGATATGTTATAAAGGTCGGTTTTGTGGTTCAGAATCCAAGTTTGCGACCTCCCTACCCTTGTGCGTTCACTAGGATGACCCAAAAACCGACGAAATTCCGGCTGTTTTTCAGTTTAATGATTACAATTTTTAACAGGTGCAACCTAGTATATACAATGTAGTATTCCTAGAACTGTGTAGAAAAATCGAGGATGAACATTGTCGGGTCTACGATTGACCTCGTCTGGCATTAAGTGATCACTTGAGAAACATTTGTCATTTCAGTTCATCCCGGCTGGGATTCGAATCCAGACCTTCGTCTCGCATAGCAGGAATCTTATCCACTGCACCACGAGGGGCGGCGGCTGTAGTGTCGAATTTAGTATACGGAGGTCTGGGCATGCCCATCTTACACTGTGCATTAGTTAAGAGACTACAAATGATCAGACTACCTTGGTTTTTTTTAAAATGAAATTGAGTTTTTATTGAAAAGAAAATATAACATACATAAACAATAACACAGCAACAGCATCAGAAACAACATAAAACTTATAAAAGGTCCCCAGACAGCATAAGCTTGTATTAGGGAAACCAACAAACCACAACACTAAGCCACATATAATACCACTCCACACACACCTTTGAATCACTATATCAACACACCAACATAAACGTACAAAAAAATAATATAAAATTTTAATCACACATTTTGGTTGAAATTTTAATCACACATTTCCCTTGATAAGCTAGAAAAATAACTAGATTTTTCTTGTGTGCGACTGGTTTCCAATTATTCTCGTCTTCATCATCAAGTTCTTACAAAATTAAGGTAACAGGAAAAGTTAAAAATGTTCATTCCGTTTTTACATTTCTGGCCTAATTGTGTCTTGATGTACTTGCACACCTCTCTCAGGTAACTCAAAATGTCTTTTATAATTGCTTCTTCTTCCTCATCAAATAAAAAAAAACTTTTAATCAAATGCGTGTCACTCAGCGCCCTTAATTAGGTCGAAGAATTCAAACACTTTCAGGAAAAATGTAAGAGCAACTTTTTTAATTTTAATATTTGAAAATTACAAATATGTAGTCTTATCAATCTGTAGTGAGGATCAATTGACATGAGAAGGCTAGGTAGTTAGTATTATAGCGTCTTAGCCAAATATCTGTTATAATCATCCTTCTATAGGTATATTTAGTTATGTTGATTCGTTGCGTTGGAGCGACCAAGTGAGAGCGGCCACCAATATCACTCTACACGCTGCCGCACATCTGGCCATGGACAGAGGCCCATGGAGGAGGATAGTCAACTGCGGGAGTGAGAGTCGCGACCCTCAGTCATGAGGATGAACAACACCAGCAGTTATGTAAGGTGGTGGGTGTGGCCGAAATGATATTTTTGGAAATATAGTCATAGAAGATAAATATTTTCCCCACGAATAATATGCTTGAAAGTCTACTGCATGATTACAAAACTTTTTTTGAATGGGGCGAAATCTTTCCTAAAAAAAAGCTTAGTTCTAAAAATTTTAAAGCGGGCTAACAATACAAATCGTTTTCTGTGCATACGATTTTCAACGATAAGTACACGGAAATGTTTTCGGAATACTCCTCCTTCAAAGTAAAATGGTTTCCAGCGCCGTCTAATTGAAATTCCCGGGGTCACTGTTGACGCTGCCAAATGGATAAGAGATTTCACCTTTAAATTTGTAGTTGCGGGTCTTATGTATTGCCATATGCATTAAAAAAAGTAAAATGCAACTTATTACATTTCTCCTGCCACCGCTTCAATGAAGCGACCTGGAGTACCTCGTTTCTATCAAAAAGTTTTAAATGGATTTCTCGAGTTCAATGAAATAACAAAGTGTTTCTAATTAAGTGGAAAAAAGCGAAAACAAATTAAATATTAATATGAGCATTTCCTCTCGAAAGAGGAACTAAAAAATATTTATTCGTTTGAAGCAGAAGAACTCATCCAACGAAGAGTTTTTAACGAAAGTTTGTATCTCCTACGATTTCTTTTATGAAAAACGTGTCTTTTTATTTAGTTTGCTTCACGCAATCAATCCATTTAAGAGTGTTACGGTAGCTAGCTCAAGGTCAATATAGGGCGGGACATAAAAATTAAGGCGTGGTCTCTCCCCTGCCCCGCTTACACCACATTGGAACGTATGCATTAGCAGAGTTAGGAGTAAGTAACCTTTGAGTTAGGAGTAAAATATTATTATGCACAAAATAAGTCTAATCAAAGAACATTTCTAAGCGAAGGGCAAAATATAGTATTATTAAGACCATTGTCTTCTAGGCCATTGTTATTAATTTATTATACGGTCATATTCAACCTTTATAATTCTATGTCTTTAAAGTTGTTTTGACTGCAATAGCTAACGCGTGTTTGGAATTTTTTTAACAACGGCTGTGCGATACTGTTAAACATGTGAATTTTTCACATTCACGTGTTCATTGCATTCACTAGCCTTTTGAAACCAAAAGTTCTCAATATTAATTAAACCAAAAGTTCTCAATTTTTTTTCTCAAATTTTTAAAATGGGAATGGGAAACAATATACACAAAATATATATTTTTTCTTAAATGAATATTTTATAAATTGAATATTAAAAATTATATTTACTATACATATGTCTTATAGGTATACAATGTAACGACGAGTGATACAATAAAGTGGATTTATGTTGTCTCTCTGGAGGAATGTCTCTCATACAATAATATGGAAATAGAATAGCAGTAGAATAACTAGTCAAATGCATATGCAAGTTACATATAGTATGTCACAACACCCATATATGTAGGGCACGACATCATTCGACGACGACCAAATGAAGGAAACAATATTCTTATAGGATGAAAGATACGTTTGGTTCAATACCAAATTATGAAATATAAAGTGGGTACCTACTCTGTTGTTAAGAATAAACAATGTCAATATTGAACAACATAATACTATTAAATATGTTTGTATGTACGAATATATATGTACCTACTACGACTAGTATATCTTTGGCACGTCTTTTAGTTTGACATGTTATCTTATCACAATACACAATAAATTAGAATCTCATCCAAACCTCCAAAAACTAAACACACGCAATCTAATTATTTAGAGGCGCCAGATTTGAATCTCAATTATGAAGATGTATTCTGCACTTCACGACACAACTTTCTCAAGAATTAATTTATTTAAAACTCATCGAAATCCAAGCACCGGCGCTTTGGAGTTTGAAAATACCCCAAGTAAGTCATTCGAATGGATTCCCCTAGGTGAAGAAGTTTTATTCCTGCAATATACAAAAGTATATGTTATTATGATACAAAAATTATAGTCTAATGAGATAATATTAGCTGAGAGACAAAAAACACCAAAAAAGTTAATTACTCGAATTTTGACGCAGAGGGATCTGTAGGGGCTAGCGTTGGTCCTAATAAGACAGTTTCGCATGCCTCGATATCGTCAAAATCTAAGTCAATATTGTGACCCTGTTGGTCTTGAGATGTGACTCTGGACGTAGAAGCAGATGCATTAATCTGATTCGGGACAGTGTTCCGTGACCTGAAAATATACGAAATTAAGTAGATGTATCTATTAATCTTTCGAAGGTATGAATAATGTAAATTAATTTTTCATTAAATCATTCTATTCCGCATCTTTACAGCGGCTATAGGTATTATATTTTAAACTAAATATATACGATATTCACTTCACTCACTTCTTAATATCGCGTGCTTTGGTTAGGAGACATTTTTTTATTACGCTTGACTACTCCGCTATACTTCACTTTACGTCCCATTTTGATTTTTTATAATAATTTCTGAAAAAGCAAATAATGTAAGAACAGAGTAATATATCCATCGACTGGAACAACGTCAGGACCTAAATCGCAATACTTTTGTGATGATAATAGTTTATATCCAGAATGACTTTATTGTAGAATTTCGTCCAGCAATTTCGTGCAAGCCAGGATATATCCAAATAGAAAAGTGCACCTAATAGTAATTGGTGTCTACCTATTTTTGGAAAAAAAAAGTTTAGTTTTGTCCAGTAAAACATCATTAAGGGCTTGGTACCAGGAATGACGTCACAGTATTTTCCCACGGCATTAAGGTTCAAAATCGCGTGACAATCGCATGATAAAATGGTAAAAATAGCGTTTTTTCCATTTTTTGGGGTTAATTTTGCGTCTATCAAGAAACTTTTACGGTTATTCCCTAGATTTTACCGCATATTATTATTACAAAAAAAAATTACTCCGCGACTTTCGGGAAACGAGTTTCCGTCTTTCGGAAAAAAGGTCAGAGGTGTTTTTAATTTATTTTTTGAAAAATCTATACAAGATATAAAAAATATTTTACAGTTATTCCCTAGATAAAGGTTCAATGCATCTACCCTATTTTGTTCCAAAGCATATTTAGTAACGGTTGTCGAGATAGAAGGTCTCCCGTTTTTACAAATTTTTGAAATGTCGGTATGCACACTCTTAATAGGCACGCATAACCCTTTACACTTTAATACACATTAAAGTAATAAGTATGTAAAGTCTCTACAAATCACTAAAACATGCGGGAACTACCTACTCGTAATATTGTGTGAAAATAATTTAAAATAAAAATCACTTACCAATGTTTGCCGTCCTCTGTAATATACGCACTTTCGTCAATAAGATTAAAATACGGAACGTCAATTCAATTAGCACAGAATCCACGTCTTACCAGTCCACAGTCTTGTGGGTGACTGAATCCCTGGCGAAACGAAAAACACTGCGTTCCTTGTAATTCCCGTGTTATAAGTGTCATATTCGCATGCACGCTAAAACCGATAGAGTATATTGGTACGGAGTATTTTTATGAAATTGAGGTTTTTTGGGTTTTGACCCGAAACAAACAAAAAATATTAACGTTTCTCT
Source organism: Ceraclea dissimilis (assembly GCA_963576895.1). Classification (NCBI taxonomy): domain Eukaryota; kingdom Metazoa; phylum Arthropoda; class Insecta; order Trichoptera; family Leptoceridae; genus Ceraclea; species Ceraclea dissimilis. The sequence continues at coordinate 17,673,994 of OY756370.1, forward strand.
CTATAATGCGCTAGATTTTTTAGTTTTCTTTAAGACAAAAGAAGAATTATTTCATTCCGACGGACGAATCACTTGGAATATCAAAAAAACGATGAAAAACGATGTTTACAATTATTTTTTTTTACAAGAAACTATATAGTATATTAATTATATTACTCTATAATGCGCTTCGTTAAAGTTCAAACTATATAATATATTTTTTTCATCGAAATCCGACAATAAATAACGCGGGAATATCGATTGAAAAATCACTAAAATCGCCATGTTTGCTACTGTAGCCCTCTTAAGCCAAAAAATTTTCTGAAACAATTTTTACCACCCATTTTTGTAAAATATTTTCTTTGTGATTCTTCAATCATCAATCCTTTCCATTATCATCATGTCAGCCTCCCCGTGTCCATTGTTGAACATAGGCCTCCCCCACTGATTTCCACAGCTCCATATCCTGGGCCCTATCCTTTCTATGTGAACAAAATATTTTAAATTAAGACTCCTGTAACGCTTAACTGACGAGGAGTGGTTAATCAAACATTAAGTTTCCTATCCCGCTTTTGACCAATGGTGCCCCACTATTTTTTTAATATTGTTAAATAGCGGAGACAAACACCCCTTTGCATCACCTCATTTTAGGTATACCTATATCCGTTTATTTAACCCTTTTTGTAGGTATTCAACTTAAGCAGAATATCAGTTAATGCCACTTTCCATAAAATTGTTTTGATATTAGATCCGGTTCCCTAATCGATAATCGATTCCTACATTACATAGGTACTTACCTACTTACATATCTGGACAAGAATCGAAGGAACGCCAAGTATGTCGATTACTAACCGCGGTACGATCAGGTACTATCGCATCGGATTGCATTAAAAACAAATAAATAATAAAATATTCCATTTTTAAACTGGAATAAATGACGTCGCGGAAGTATAAAATTTTTAAATTTCGAACGTCATCAGCATAATATTCAAACCATAGAGGTAGGAACCTACCTATATCTACCGCTCTTCTACTTACAGGAGTGGTTCAGTTAAAAGAAAGTAGAATCATGTATAATTTGTGTATAGCAACGACTATGTGATATTAAAAGATTAGTATACGATAATATTTTCTGTAGTGGATGTAAAATGAGTTAAAAAGAGATCTATTGTTGACAGTTGGCGAAATGACAGATATCTATCACTTTTCGCTTACAGTCCATTTTTTTTTTCAGAAGTCTCACGGAGTAAACTTGGTTTCGTGTTGCTTGATGTGATAATAAGACATGTGTACATTTTTTCGCTATTTTCGAATTATATTTCAGTTTACTCCGTGAGACTTCTGAAAGAAAACGGACATTAGTGCAATAACTTGCAAAGATAATGGTCTCACTTTTACTAGACAATACTCAATCTAGATAAATTAGTATATATCTATGGTTAGATGTCTCTAAGCTGTTCGGGTAGGTGAGACTATTCAGTGAACCGTTCACACTATTCATATTAGGCTAATTTCTTGTCGAACGATTAACTTTGCATAATGATGGCTTCATAATAAGTATATTAGATCATAATGTTAGTTAAGTGTGAACGCACTGTAAGATATCTATAGAAAATATCACTATGTATATTGATTTTTTGCAGGCTTATGAAGAGCATCTACGCATTATATTGGATTAAAGTCCTTTTTTTTTCAGATGTCTCACGGAGCAAACTTGGTTTAGTGTTGCTTGATGTGATAATAAGATACGGTTACATTTTTTCGCTACTTTCAAATTATATTGCAGAACTGTTGTTTAAAAAAATGCCAATTTTATATTGTTAGAACAAACTAGCAATTAACACTGTTTTTCAAACTTGTGATGGCGGTTTTGTGAAAATGATTTCTCTAGCGCCGCACTGTAATATTTTCGGCAAAGTAGGTTGCTTGTAAAATATACGAGTACAATTAAATGTTAGAATATTGTCGACCTTTGACAGCTCTAAAACATTTTTTTTAAATAGTAGAATAAATTAATAATTAACAATTGATAACAATAATAATAAGTAAAATAACAATTAAAAATCAACCACTAAGCACGATCTCGACTCTCCAATAGTTTTTTTTTAGATTTACCTTAAAAGCAACTTAACTAGTTCTTTTCCTCAAGAGAGACGAGAGGCATCTTCATTCACATAATGCAGTTATGTGAACTCTCTTAGGGAGGAAGCAGGATGGGTGTTCCGACGCTTACGAGTCAGCTTTGGCTGGCTTAAGTGATCATTTTATGCCCAGGGCAACGTTCACCCATTCCACCACATCCTGCTGTCAATCTGTATTTTTGAAAGTTGTATATATGCTGCAGCTGGAAACGATTTCACAATTAACCTAATTTTCGATGCTAACGCCATCCGTTGAGGAGTGGACGCAAACATTTGCAACCACCGTCTGTGCGTAGGTACAGATAAATCCGATTCCAAACCTTCATAATTTAGGTATTATCTCAAATTAAACAAGTTCTATTTTTTTAACTACATGTAGAAAATCTGATGTTATCACAAAACATAAATTGTGATTTTCAAAATAAAATTATTATTACGTTCAATTTTAATAGGATTTTATAATACGAGTATATTATACCTATAGATAGTATGCAGCATAGTTGGTGATGCCGCTGTCGTTGGAGCTATTAGCAAAGCAATATATTGATGTCTCTAGGATATATTATTCCGTGTAGAGATATATTATGTAGCAAACATGTAGTATGCAGATTCATCGGGGCTGCTGTAGAAAATTAAACCGTTTCATACAGAGAACTGCATCGATTGAGTGTAATGTATGGAAATGAGCTGTAGTCGTCAGAAATCGCCAACATTATTGGGTAACGAAATCATGTTTTTTTATGAAGCCACATTATGAATTAAAACAACCTTAAACCGAATCCGCACGGAGCATGGACGATGTGCTCAAATGCTCCCCAGATGGCACATGCGAGATTCTACTGCCTGTGACTGCGGAGAGCCAGTGCAATCCATCTAGCACATTGTCGAAGACTGTCCTCTAAGAGCATTCCCTGGACCATATGGAAGCCTGGATGTTGCTTTGTAGGGTACATGTCTCCTGTATGTAACAGATAGCATAATTCTCTTATGTTCTGACGTTGCCGCCCATCGGTGGCAGAAGCCATACGAAATAAATAAAAAAATAAATATGAATTAAGTGTCTCCACTTGGCACGATCAGCAAGCATCCTCTTTTTAGGTATGTTGGTCATTACTGTCCTTCAAGATGGTATGAAAGACGTCTTTGTGTCGATTGCGCTGGCCATCCTGGTTTCATCTTCCGTTCACAAGCTCCCCGAATAACATGTTTTTTGGGAGTCTGTTATCGTGCATATGGATGACATGGCCAGAACAACACATAGTACTTTATTTAGAGATCATGTATGGTATCGTATGAAAGGACGTTGGAAGAGCAATTCGTAACGAAAGTCACATGTTGCCCAATTCAAGGTTTCAAACATTACATATTTTCAAAATTTACTCATTCTATTTAATAAATAACTAGTTCACTACTTCTGCCTTATAGGGATGCGATAATGGACTCCAATTTTGTAAGTAATTTAAGAGATGTGTTGTTTGCACAGCGTAATATCATTTCCTCCATTCGATTTAGTTTAGGTTCCATCTAGATCTAGATCTACGTATTGGTATGTATGTATAACGTATAAGACGATATACCTACTACCTAATTCACATACTCATAATACTAATAACGAGAATAATATCTAACGATTTTATTTGTAGAACGGAAATACAAAACCTTTGAACATAGAATATTTATAGCAAATAAACATTTTCCATTACGTTCATATTGTGTCTGATGCAATACATACTATATTTTGAACCTGCACCCTCCTGACGACGCAAGTATAAGAGGTAATTTGTTTTATTATCTGTGGTGTATAATGTAGACCATTGGCTATAGGCATCTCCGTTTGGTATGTAGGTACCTTTCAGTGTACTCTTCTTCTTTTTAGCCCCTTTCGCTCCACTGCTGGATATATGCCTCTCCTGTCTTTTCCACCATTCTCTCTTTTGGACGCTCTGCCTCCACCCATGTCTCACCGACTCGATGATATCATCGGCCCATCTCCTTTGTGGTCTCCCTACACTTTTTTGTTTCGTAAGCTCTCCAGTTCAGTACTCTGGGGGTCCATCTGCTGTCCTTTTGCCTTGCCACATGATCTTCCCACTGCCATTTAAGTGTCCCTACTCTCTCCACATATCAGGATATCTCGGTACAACACACCAAGTACTCGATGTAAGGAAACACTAAAATTCGAAAAACATTACATAAAATCGACTGAAAGAAAGGTTAGCTGATATTTGGGCAGTGAATTTACATCAACAAAAGACTTATTAATCTTATTATTTATCTATGACTTCTACGTCACAATGTAGTCTTGGAGAGAGAGAGAGAATAGTATTCTCTATGGACAAGTCAATATATTATTATCAATATATTTTATTGTTCAATAGCGTGCATTGTTACCATTGTATTGTACTTTGTATCATATTGTACTGAACTGCATACAGTCTTTGTCAAAGGAAGTGCATAAGATCTAGAATAGATTGCACCTATCTACAGTTGTACGTAACGTACGTGAGATGGGTAATGAAATAAGACAGTGCAAATGCGTCACTAAGAACAAAGGTAGCTGTTATCTGTTGGAAATAATACCAAGAGTGCTCAATACATTAATAAGAATTACATTCAGACCCATAATGGAAATGTCCATCTTTTCCTTAGCTTCCCAACCTTTTTAGTCTCGGTCACCCTAAGGTGGAAACTTGGAAACTTGTTTTACCCCCACTCGAAAGAAAAAAATGTTGCTCTTGGGGGAGCGGTAGAGTATTCCTCAGAATGGAGCGAAAGCCTAAAACTGTTTTTTTTTTATAAAATGAATCTGGGTTTATCGAAATAAACCCAAATACACTTTTGCAAACTTCACAGTAAGCTCGAAAAGCTTGTGTCGTGATGTGGATAGGGTTGGCATCGGGGATCGAACCTGCGCCCACTGGATTAACAGTCGAGCGCATTACCAACCAGGCTACGACCACCTCACCTTGTATGAATATACCTTGTATTTTTTATAGCGAACTAACAAGATACAAAGCTTGGTTTTCTCTCCATGGTTCTTACCAAAACATACTAATTACCCCGCCAAATAGCTGTTTTACTCCCGGTGGGGTAATTACTCACAGTTTGGGAACCCAGGATCAATTCTGTGTAACACTATGAATGTTGCTTTGAACAAATTACACTCGTTTACATGATTTCTTCCTTGTGTGATTTTGTCTATGTGATTTCTTCTTTGTGTCATTTTTGAATAAATATGTGATTTCTTCTCTAGGTGATTTTTTTACGCGATTTCTTCTCCGCGTGATTTATTTTATGCGATTTCTTCTCTGTATGATTTGTCCATGTGATTTCTTTCCTGAGTTATTTTGTCTATGTGATTTCTACTTTTTGCAGTTTTGTCAATGTGATCTCTCCTCTGCATTAATTTGTAAATACGATTTCTTCATTGTTTGATTTTATTATGTGATCTCTTCTTTGTGATATGGATTTCTCCTCTGTGTTATTATGTCAATGTGACTTGTCTATGCGATATCTTCTCTATGCGCTATTGTTTGTGAGATTTCTTCTCGTCGTATTCTTTTCTGTGTGATTTTATCTATGTAATATCTTCTCTGTGTAATTTTGTCTATTGATTTCCTATCAGATATGTGATTTCTTCTCACTAAAACATGTAAAATGTATTATTATTTTTCGTCCCATTACAAAAACAATAATAAAAATCATCACACTACTCTAACAAAACTTTCATTCTAGTCTATCAACGCGAAATATGTATTTCTTCATATTTTCTCTGCTAATAATATCTACTATTCTTCTTCTAAGAAGCAGAATAAAAGAAAGAAGGTATGGTAGGTGTGTTACTTAATCTAACTTTGTTTTTCTTTATTTTTTGTATTCATTAGGGAATGAAAGTATAATGTAATACTCGTACTGAATAACACGATTTTTCTTTTGAAACTTATCTTGTTTTAGTCTAGTAGGTGGGGTAATTCGTTAAATTTGAATGATAGAGGATTTTTTTGAAAGTAAACTAGTGATGGTTTGCTCAAACAGGCAAAAATATTAGGCAGTGTTTTTTCCTTATTAGGTCAGGGGACCGTTTATCCCGTGCGTCACTTGGACGAGAGTAGGTCTATTGTGACACATGCAGTTACAAATTGCCATCTTGCCAAGCTGGCAACTTGGCCAGTCCGCTGCTGATTTTCTCTGTAGACTCACAGCATTTATCTTATTCAGGCTTTTGGGGGCTTATCTATGTCGTTGTTTTTCGTCACGCGACCTGCCCACTGTCATTTTAGTCTTTGGTCATTTGGTAGCCGACTTTTTAACAGTTTCAAGGATGTTTTGATTCTCAGTCTTTCTTATAAATAACGCGTATTCCGGAAAATAGGCGAGCCTTCGCAGGTATATTTTCATTTTCTGGTTTAATTTTGTAATGTGTTGTAACAACTATTTGTGATTAAATAAATAAATAACATTGAAGGACTCCCACGGGCATAAGGCCCCAGCATCCCCGAGTAGCACAGGCGCATATAGCGTCCTCTTTACCTGCACTACTTGGCAAAATATTTTTAAGAGGTGGGCTCAGCGTTAGCCAGAAGGAAGCCCCCCGACAAACCCCACCCCTAACTTACATTCCTTCAGTGTCCTTGTCCAAGGATACAAACATAAATAAATAAAATTAATAAATTAGATTTACTAAACTAGGAATAAGAATAAAATCGGTAAATATAAGTAATGAAATATGTTTGTATAATACAGAGAGCTCGCGGGAGTAATGCGTCAATTTATTCTTAATTAAATTACAAAGTTGTATTATGTATACGAGTACGTACCAAATCACTAGTCTTCTTTCAAAGTTTCGTTCGTCGATGTGTTAGACAATCCCCAAAGGTACCACGCAAAATATGGTGTTAGATATTCGTAAATATATCTCTATGGTAGATGTATTAATATTGTTGCAAATTATGTGAATTATTTACATGCGTTGGTTTCATGAGCATCGTCAGTGGGGGGCCAGGGGGGGTGGGCAGCTGTCCCCTCTAGAGATTGGAATAGGTATATACTTTTTCATTCTAAATGATAAAACATCACAAAAAACCACACATTTTCTCATCAAAAATACAATTGTTTCATAAAAAAAAATTGCGTGCGGCGCTGTTTTATATTATATTATTATGCATACACATATTATCATGCAAATTATTGTGTATATTTTCAAATAAACCAAACCGTATCAAGGCTTCTTCACTATGTCTCACAAAAAAAGTTCGCCTGCGGCGCTATTCACGCGTTTTTCATGCTATATCCATTTTTAAAATTATTGTTGCCTTCCCTCTAGCTCCGAGGCTGGCGACGACCATGGTTGGTTTATTAATTTATTACTGCATAAATGCCATCTTACTTACTATATTCATACATTATATTTACTGCTAACCACATGCGTTCCACTGCTGGACATAGGCCTCTTCTAAACTACTTCCACTGTCTTCTATCTTGGGCTATCTGCTGTCATCTACGACATGTAAGCTGGATAATGTCATCTGTCCACGTTTGTTGTCTCAAGGCCTCTACTTCAGAATTAGACAGGATTCCTTTTTATAATAAAAAATACAGTAACTAATACAGTAACTAACTAATTATTAGTATTCTTTATTGAATATACATTCAATGTGTCAAAGGCGAGCTTGTTGCTGACAGGTATTTCTACTTACTTTACTGTACTTTTCGTATTGTGGTTGCTTTTTAATAAAATTAAGATGTTTTAATTTTATTACAAAATTAAAACATTAATTATTAATTAAATTAATTATTTTTTGCTGTACCAAATACATTTTATATTCAAACAACCGTCGCAGAAAAAATCGTAAATATACAGAATTAGCAGGTGAAATCAAAAATATTTGGTATTCTAGGTCGATATATATAATCCCATTAGAATTATCAGCTACAGGTATAATACCAAAATCGCTAATAAACAATTTAAAAAAATAGATTTACCGGAAAATTTATACATAAAAATGCAAAAATCGGTCATTATTAATACTTGCAATATTGTAAGACGATTTCTAAACACTGATATTTCAGGCACAATGCTTGTATTTCAGGCCCCGCGTATCTGAGCCTAATCCTGTGATATCCCTGATATCTGGATAGGTGAATTTTTCTCAGTATTAGGCTGATGAGTTTATATGTGCATCATGAATGATAATGTGTAGTCTCTTCTGGCTGATAATACTGAGAAGTGTGTTGGCAAAGTCATGCCTCCGCGTTTGAAAAATAATTAGTTTTCAGTAAAATGTATAATTTCAGTCAAATGTCATAGACATATAGCAAATTTTCTAGCACATTACAATCTTCTCGTAGTATTTGACGGGTCACAGCTAGTTATTATAATAACAATGTGGTATCATAGTGAATAACAGCAGATGGAGAGTGGGCGGAGGATGGATCCAGGCAGGATCGGGCTTCTGGCCGGATAATCTGGAATTATTTATCATAATTTAATTCGTAAAACCTTAATCTCCTTGCAGGAGATCTCTTTACCATTACAAGACCTACTCCTGTACCATTATCATAATAATAAGAATGTAAATTAATGCCACCTGTTTCAGGGGAATTAAATAATGCTTTATGAAAATGTTTTTGAATGAACCAAATTAATTTTTACTAAGTACTTGCTGCTTGTATTTTGCGAATAAATCAAAATTATTGTTTGGTAGGTTTTGTTAAGCCTACAGCTATTTTTTTAAAGGATCTGGGCTTGCATACACAAACCCAAATACTTTCCTGCACACTTTGCACTAGGCTAAAAGCCTGTATCGCAAAGTATGGAATACATCGCCACCGCCGGGGTTTGAACCTGGCACCTCCCGCTTGAGAGACTGCCACCCCAACCAACTGCGCCAACCATGTATGTACTCTTGAAATAATAATGTTATATATGTTGGCACCAGATGTTGGCCGAACCTCTACAAGTTATGTGTGAATAAGTAGAAAGACGTGGGGATGGGGTGATTGTCTTGGATTGTGTACGTAACCGACGGTTAACGTCTTTTTCTATGTATTTGGATTGACCAATTGATTGATGAAATGCTGGTCAAAACCTTTTACACTCCGATCAGCATTGATCTTGGATCATATTTTCTGTTCTATTGATGTATAATTCTATATACTTATATACTAATGTGCTATTGTTTATACTTAATTATTTTTTAGATAATATATTCAAATGACGATTCCAGGTGTCCGGATAACGGATAACGTAAACAATAAACACATGGCAAATTATATTATGTAAGTTCATATCATACAGATACGTTAAATACCAAAGTATGCGTGGTGGGTAAGGGCTCTAGTACTATAATAGGTTTGTAGCTTTATGTATCATTTATGTAATGACAAAATATCCTGGGATTACTTTGACAATGGGAATTAAATCAAAATATGAAGGAGTAGGTGTATTCATATATAATAATAATAATAATAAGGCTTTAGAGAAAGCTTAAAGGACAGTGAATGTATAGTATATACACTAGTGAAAGCTTAAGGGAGAGTGAATGTATACATTCACTAGTGAAAGGTTAAGGAATAGTGAATGTATACATTCACTAGTGAAAGCATAAGAGATTGTGAATGTATACATTCACATAATATATTATGTTCACTAGTGAAAGCATTGGGATAGTGAATGTATTATGTGCACTAGTGAAAGTATAAGGGATATTGAATGTATATATTCACTAGTGAAAGTCAAAGGGAGAGTGATTATGTACATTCACCAGTTAGGAATACATTTAAAACGTGATATTATATTGTACTTCACCAACAACAGAAAAAACAGTATTTAGGGAGCAAAATTCCTTGTTAAAATATTCTTACCTAATGTGGCAAGCAAATTTGAATTTTCATTCTCTTGTTACTGTTGTCCAAATTTTCACTACAGAAGCTAATGTATACATCTGTGCATTTGCTAATTTGTGATCACTTTACCTGAACGTATCGTCAAGTGTATACATTCACTAGTGAATAATTACTGAATGTACACTTTGGCTGTAAGGTATAAATGGCTTCATAATAATAATAAAATTCAAGGAAATCTTATATAATCTGTAGTAAGTTGTATGGGAAAGGCTTAGTAGAAGATGTATTACTTACATATACGCTTTTCAAAATAGTACTTATATTACTAGTGTTTATAGATTGGGTAAACGGGCGAAGTTATTGCAAAAATCAGACAATTTCAATAAAAGTGTACATTCACATTGTAGAAGATTTTATTAAATTATCAAAGCAAAAAAACACGAATTTATAATTAATGTAGACTCCTGTACCTACTAAATTAATGAAAATAATATACCGTTTTTTCTTTTGTGGTAAATTATAACTCTCAAATCCTGTGTTTTGACATTTAAAAAAAAAATCTGTATTTTCCATTTCCCTTAAAGTGTGTAGGAAAATTAATTAATGATACTAACCTACTTAAAACATAAATAATTGGCAAGACATCATGTTTTTGCCTTTTTTTTATAAATTAGCAAAACTTACGTGACAATATTACATTCTTATAAGAGTACCTAGGCATATTATGGACATTTAAAAAAAGAGATTTTAGAAGTTGAAAAACTTACTTAATATGCTTTGGAAAAAATAGGGTAGATACATACATTGAACCTTTATCTAGGGAATGACCGTAAAAGATTTTATAATCTTGTATAAATAAAAAAAAAAAAATGTGAAAAACACCTCTGATCTTTTCCCCGAAAGACAGGAACTCGTTTCCCGAAAATTGCAGAGATTTTTTGTATTTTATTTTATTTTATTTTATTTTATTTTCTTAACGGAATCAAACAGTCACAACAACAAATAACATAAATTAACATATCACTTATAAACAGACCAACAAAGATTCCATATTTTACCTACAATATAACAAACACAAAAAATCAAAAAAAGAAAAACAAAGAAGAAAACCTGCAGGTATGCATGAACTAAAAAATACTAAAGTAATAAAGTAAAAAATAATAAAGTATTGATAATATGAAATAAAATCTAGGGAATGACCGTAAAAGTTTTTGCGATTGTTTATGCGATTTTGAACCTTATCGCCGCGGGAAATAACCGTGTTGTCACAGTTGGGTCCCTAGCCACAATTCTTGTGTTTTCTTACATTTATTTGAATTAGATGAATTTTTCCGGCTTTTCATTTTAGGGTACATACACATTGTACCTAACAACATAGGGTACTTAGTTTTCATTGTACCTAACAACATAGCGTTCTCTCTTATTATCATGTCTAAAAGGTCAACATCTATTGAAAAAAACTACAACAGAACATACGAACATCAAGCGTTATATTATACTAGATTGAATATATTTATTCACGTGTCATAGTTTTTCTTATTCAGAATATTCCTCATATTTCCAGCGGGAAAAAAATAATCTGAAAACTTTAGTAAAAGGATAAGAAGATTAAGGTTAGGTTAGGTTAGGCTAGATGGGGATGTAGAAGAATAATATTAGAAGAGAATTTTCTCAATTATTATGTGAATTATTATGTGAATGTTGATATCTGCCGCCTTTCGTTGAGAAAATTCTCAACATATGCCATCTGCGAGATGCAGACATGAAAAGCCAGTAATACCTAAATGATTTAGGTATCTTCCTCTTAGAAATACGTAGGTTTTCACTGACTGGGTATTTGCTTAGTAATTAATGAAATAAAAATCACAGTACTTATCTAAATATATAAAACTAGTTGATTATAAGACTGTGAATGGTGACGAATATAACAAATACTTTGATTTAATATACACCAAGTTATTATTAAGTACTCTTTTGCCCGAGCTAAATAAAATTATGGTTGATTGGTGGACATTGTAGACGGCAATAAACCCACCATTTTACTGTTCTGTAACTATTTAATTTATTTATTTTATTCATAAACCTGAAAATAAGTGCGATTTGGACAATGTCGCCGGTCCATCTCTTTGTTGGCCTTCCGTCGCTCCTTCTATCTGTCCAAGGCCTCCACTTCAATATTCGTGGCGCCCATCTGGTGTCACCCTGCCTGACCATATGTAATGCCCATTGCCACTAGAGTTTTGACACACGGCTCATGATCGCAGAGAGTTAAAATCGCTGGATGATACGGCCTTCCGCAGAGGGGACCTTGTTGATAAAGTGTTTTACTCTATTGATGATATGTTAAACAATTGATTTTTTGTATGACAAAATGTCAATCAGAGCCCTTTACACTATGATTGGCATTGATCTGATAATGATTATTGTTTGATCTCCATGAAAATTTTAAATAGGTATAATATACTATCATTGTAAAAATTGACGAGTCCAGGTGGCCTAATGGGCCTACGGACGATAGAAAACAATTTAACAATGATATCGGCAACTTTAGTTCTCCATCTAATTTCTTTATTTTTTTTACTTCTGCAGTATGTATTTACTGAGTACTTGCAGCAGATTACTACAAGGTATAAGGTATGAACTTCAACTTTAAGAAAATGTTCGCGAGATTATTATTTATATTTGCGGTTTCTTCAGCGTTCCCGTGGGAAGCGTTCACTCGCTTGATCTCGTCTTTGTAAAGTACTCGTACATACACAGAGCAATAATATATTCTGATTCTACGTAGATATGAACTAAAAATGGTTACAGATAAAATCACACAGGATAAATTCTCACACGGAAGAAATCTTACAAGGAATATCGCAAGAAGAAATAATGTACTATACTACACTACTATACCGTCACGCCACCTCCCTTGCGGGGTAGGCAGAGAGAACGGATCGCTAGACTTTATTATCCTGACACACACTTCGGGCTTCCGTCACATTCATGTAATTCCTCCCACACATTCTACGATTACTTTTACTAAAAACACGTCCGTCCTTGAGTGTAAGAAATAATTTACTATATTTTTATTCAAAACTAATTATACAGTTTAGTTTCGTACCTATCAATATTGATAAAATTTATAACGATATGCCTCTACCACATGCTCGCCGACGCTCGTGTGAATGAGTAAAAAGACGTGCGGACGGGGTGATTGTCTTGGATTGTATACGTTATCGACTGTTAACGTCTTTTTACTCATTCACACAAAAAACGTGGAGGGTCGGCGAGCATGTGGATGCAGCAATAGATTAAAAAATATCAATTGTAGCGTATCAAAAATCATTAATATTAAAAATTTGAAAAAAAAAACATTATCATAATTGAAATAATATTCTGTGAAATTACAGTGAAATGTATTTTTTCTTGTGAGATTTCTGCCATGTGATATTCTTTTCACGTGAAATTGTGTGAGTTTTTTTCCGTGAGATTTTTTATTATGTGATTCTATCCTGACACCCTAGTCAGATAGATATACATAGTAAAAATCTCTAACAATCTTTGATATCTCCTGGCATCTGTGAGATTCTACGTTGCATGTAATATGTATGGTAATGGAGTGTACACCAGATTAGGTTTGTGATTAAAGGAACAGCTTATCTTGCTGTGCCAAGTAGTAGCTATTATTCGTCTCGCTATCACGGTAGACTAATAGTTTCAGTTAGTATTATATTGTGTCTAATAGTACAATTATTAAGACCATCCCCTTTGTGAATGTGGCCAGATCGAGACTGTTGACCAATGACCATATAGTAGAGAGGTGTACTGACACGAAGTTTGCAGGGGTTCTTGAGGAAATCTATATGGTGACGCCAAGGGCAATAGATTATTTGCAAAATATTGACGCGGAGCTTTGACTCCAAGACAACTTGTACAATGGTCGTGTCCATACGAAAGAAGAAGTACAATTATGTTGCATAGCTATTGCTATTGAATTCCTCCAGTGACCGGAGGCGCTGGTTGTCAGACTTTAACGATGTGACAATACTTAGACGTTCTTAGTCTTGTTCTCAATCAGCCTTGGTCCGTCCACTGCAGGCCTATTCCATTTGTTTCACTTTACGAGTCTGGGTGTCCATCCTGTTGAGGGTTTCCACGCTGGCCAGGATAGATCGTGTCCTGGGGGTTGGGCTTCCATTGGCGTGTGATATAGAGACCCTTGTGCTATAAATTCTCTTATCTTCTGACCATGACACCTATCGGGGGCTTACATCATCATCATCATTGGCACTACAGCCCGTTGTGAGCCCTGGCCTCCCTCAGCTGTCGTCGCAATTCCCCCCTGTCCTGGGCTGTGCTCCTCCAGTCCCTGATGCCGACTACCTGTGCATCCTTCTGCACTCCGTCCAACCATCTGAGCTTGGGTCTGCCAACGCTGCGTCTACCTTGGGGTTTGGAGTAGAGCACCTTTTTAGGTACTCTCTCCTCACTCATTCTTGCTACATGTCCCGCCCAACGCAGCCTTCCAATCTTGATGTGGTGAATAACGTTGGGCTCTCTGTACAAGTTATAGACCTCTTTATTGTAGCGTGCTTCTAAGCTTCGTTTTCCTGTATGGGTCCAAATATCTTTCTGAGTATTTTTCTCTCGAATATTTGAAGGGAAGATTCGCCCTTCTTACGGCCGTAGGAGTGTCTTGTAGATGGTGAGTTTGGTTTTTCTGGAGAGCAAGCGAGATATCGGGGGCTTAGAGCATACGAAATAATAATAAAATTGATAGAGGAGCGTTAAAAACATGTTTTCTACCTTCTACCTGTCATGTGAGATGTGTGAAAGAGAATAGATAATAATTATTTCAGCAGAAGGACTTTCATAAAAATCCTTGACGTGTTGTCAATGGGAAATGCTTTTGTAAGTAAGAGGACCTGGAGATGAGAGGTTGGAGAGAGAGGAGGGAGAGGAGGGAAGGATGTTGTGTGCTCTGTAATTACATAGTCGCCGCTTGGGGAATTCTGGTATACATATGTATACCTGTCTATATGCCTTCCTACATACTTCCTATGTATCCCTTCCTCTTCAGGGCTGAAACAGACAACCTTGATGCTGGTGAAAAATATTCCTTGCTTAACATGTAGACAACTATTTATTATTTAATAACTCCTTGACACTCGGAATTTACCTGACGTCATGAAAAAAAAATCTGATTTTCAGCGTTTTAAGTCATCTGTCTTTGTAAAAATGTTTCCCAAAAATGGTTAATGAAATATAGTAAAATCAGATCCCTGGAAATGATTTTGTTGTCCGTAGGTCGTAAAAAAATTGAATAGGTGCAGTTGTCCATTATTAACTTTATAGTTGCAGTATTCCTACAACAGTGTAGAAAAATTAAGGATGAACATTGTTGGGCTTACGACCGACCTCGGCTGGCTTAAGTGATCACTTGACACTCGAGAAATATTCGCCATTTCAGTTCACTCTGGCTGGGATTCGAACCCTTTATATTTTAGTTATTTCCTTAGATATTTGGCAGACATATGTAGTATTTTAAAATAATTTCGGAATCAATTTCAATTTCTTTTTACCCTTATAATTAATTAAGTATGTTGAGTAATTAGCACGAAGGTCCTTGCTAATAGATCGTTATCATTTAATTAGAATTAGAGTCTGTTATTTTGCATTCATGACGCTGTTGAAAAACGCAAGTTGATTAATTGTTAACATCTACCGGCATTGCAGCATAAAAATTACTTATATGCCAATGTTGACGCCTGTTTCGTAGGATTTTTGACCCTCGTCATCAATAATTTCAGTAGAAACAGTCTTTTAGGAGATATCAGCTCGTTCCTATTAAATCCTTCAAAAATAGTCGTATATAAAATTTATATAAGACTTCCATAATAATAATTGTAACGTTTGACTCCAACAAGAATGCATCTTGATTATTCAGCATTACCCCCTTTAGTGGTGTGACAAGCGGAAGCTCGGAGGGTTTGTAGAGGATGTTGAGGGTTGCTGTGCGGTAGTGAAGTGCTGGGAGGGTTGCTTGTTAGGGATGCTCTCTCAATAACATCCGACACGAAGATCAAATGCATAACCGCATCACAGTTATAGGAACTTACATATAATAATCCTACCGTGCATCTTGTGTCTGTGTCACGGGTAATCTTAGAATATCGGATAAACCTAGGTTTACCCAGTTTACTTAAAATATTTTATTTTTACAAATTATCCTTATAAAGCGTTGGATTTTTATACATTCCGTAGTATATATGTACAATGCAGTATAATAACAAATAATAGAGGAGCCATCGCTCTTCGTGGTGTAGTGGATAAGATCCCTACTATGCGAGACGAAGGTCTGGGTTCAAATTCCAGCCGGGGTGAACTGAAATGGCGGATGTTTTTCCAGTGTAAAGTGATTACTTAAGCCAGCCCGGTCGTAAGCCCGAAAATGTTCACCCTTTATTCTTCTACACTGTTGTAAGAATACTGCATTACCCAGTTTACTTAAAGTAACCCAAGTTTATTGGGTAATGTTGAAATAATAATGTTTGAATACATGTTTGGCGCAGATGGTTGAAGCGCCGATCTCTCAAACGTGAGTTGCCGAGTTTGAATCCTACTCGTTCCTTATGCGGTCATACTTAAAAATATAATAATTAAAATCAATTGGGTATGTCCAGTCAGCATTGGGTAGACTTAAGTATACGGGTGAACGCCGAATTAAAATTTATTTTAACTACTCCCACTTCTATTCATCTGAAAAGCTTGGACAAGTAAAACCGGGTATACCTAGGTTTGCACATTCATATAGCATTACCCGTAATATCTTTGTAGGTACCATACCCTGTGGGATTGTTGATTTGAATCTGTCTTTGTGTGAAACATGTCTGTTATTACATATAATCGTACAGAATTAATATCGTAGAGGCTACTAATATAATTTGTCTTGATTTGTAGCTACACTGTCACATCAGATGTAACAATTGAGTTTAATTTAGGCTCTATAATTGAACCATGTCTCTTACTATACTAGCTGTAATTCCCGTCAAAAATGAGTCTGTTCTAAGTCTGTTGCAAGTCTGGTGATCTCTTATCTCAGCCTACCCCGCAAAGGATGCGGATTGAGGGGTTAGAATAGAATAGTGTACCGTGATGGTAAAGTAAAAGAAATAAGGTTGTTAGGGAAATGAGTGACTGCAAGACTGGTGTTGTAACTAGAATGAAAGTGAATAAACTAAGGTGGTTTTGGCATGTTGAGAGAATGAAGGATGACAGAATGACAAAAAAGATATATCTGAGCGAACCAAGAGGTGTGAGGAGGCGCGTCAGCCCGAGACAAGCCTGGTCCAATCGTGTCGACGATCCTCAAGGATGGACGCGTTTTGAGTAAAAGGAATCGTAGAGTGTGTATAACAAATTTCATGAATGTGACGGAAGCCCGAACTGTCTGTGAAGATAGGAAGGTCTGGAGATCTGTTCTCTATGCCTACCCCGTAAGGGATGCGTCGTGGGGGGGGGGGGGTTATAATGAAGTAGAATACCGTGATGGTATAGTAGTATGTGGTAGTAGTTTTACCCTCTGTAAATCTACACAGGCAGGTACCATCTAGTTATTATATAAGCTAATTAACTTTTTGTCTTTTTTTCAGGCATGAAATGACTGTAGAGAGGGGGAAACACTAAAGAAGAAAGGAAGATTAAGAAATGTAAGACAAAAAAACCTTAAATAATTTAATTAGCAACGAGTTCCCTTATTTTTATTATTTTAATTGCGCATAGAAAAGACTATTTTTACAGATTTTACTTAACTGTGGTGTTTTTTTGTCAGTAAAAAAATCTTGCAATTGATTTTCCAACCACTAATTAGAGACCTGAAACTTTGCAAACGTACGTTACCTCGGTAACAGTACGATTCTGTACCACATTTGATCAGCTTTCTTCAGAGACAAAAAAGATGTAAAACGTTTTAGGGGGATCCAAGTGTTGTGTGGAGTCATGTGTGGTATTGTAAAAAAGGTCGTTGGAAAGCATTCTCAAGCCTTGGAAGACACCGAGCGACCGAGAGGATCTAGTCACCCATAATGTTTTGTATCTCATAAAGTGCCTAACGAGTAGAACTCATATCTTTTTACAAATTTTGATTCTGTCTGTTCTTGGTGGTAGGCGCTATTGGAATGAAGGAATCCAAGCGCCCCGGACGGGCGTGTTTGGTATCGTTTGGAAGACCGCGAAAATGTGTGTGATGTGGATGTGAAGTAATAAAATATTGGTACGATTACTTATTGACAACAGTAAACTCTATATTATGTGAATTTTTTGAAATGATTTGATTTTTCAGTACTAAAAAAGCTTGAAATGTCTGCTAATTTTGTACCTACGCGGTTTTGTATGCTCAAAAACTGCCTCATTTTTAAGAACTACTAGCCACGTTTCTTTTTAGTTTTTTTTATATTCTTTAGAAATTTTTCATAATATTATTTTAATAAAAGTCGCTAAAGTTTCGTAAATGCTTCACTAACATGTTTTGAAAGCTAGTGTTGCGGATTTTCAAAGTAGATAAATTAAAACTTTTTCAGTTATAATATTAGCCTATTATCCATTAACGAGTTAACCAAAAATAAAACAAAAAGCTCTTGCGCTTTTTTAAATTGCTTGCAAACTTTCCACATAATATGTATTAAAATTTATTATTTTTCTTTTAATTAACTTCATTTGAGAGGGAGTGAGCTTTAGCGTTGCATCTTTATAAAACTTAAAACAACAAGAGCTTTTGTATTCGTACTTAGCAGTTGAAAAAGTTTATTTTTTTTTACTTTAAAGAGTTTTGCATTTCTCGAGTGAATTAACGAAATTGCCTGCAGGCAATTAATTAGATAACTAATTTATTTATTCTGAAATAAATGGAACAAAAACCTTTTTTCAGTTAAAAACCGAAAAACTGTAAAGGTTTTTTTTTACCGGCATTCCATTCATAAAGAACGAGTGATCTCTGAGTGTCAAAAGTGTATGCAGTACACATAGTTCATTTCGATTGAAAGAACTAGTGAATTGAGACATTTTTTTCTATACCCTCCTTCATTCCTTCAATGATTCGAATAGGAGACCATCTTGACGCACTATGTGGCCGATCCATCTGGAAGGTTTTTGGTATAACTAGATGTTTAAGTTTCTTGATTATAAATTCGGAAAACATTTTAATTGAATAATTTAAAAATACGAGTACTTACAAAGCTACTCAATAATTGATGTGAAAACTATGGGATCTAACATGCGAAAAATAAAGAAAAAAAAACAATCTCCGCTTTGAGATTTTGAGATTACGAGAAGAAAATATGAAAAAAGTGAGATTAATCTTCACAAAAAATATAGCGAATCTAATTTTAGTGTCTCAAAAATGATGATGAAAAGTCTTTAAGCAAAATTAATTTTATTTCCCTGGCTCCAAATTATTCCAGCGTAATTTAAAACTCGTCTAAGGTAATGTTCTTATAAAAACTCGAGTGTCTCGTCTCGTTTCATTCAAATTCATGTAATCATATTTCAGTGAAAAATTACGTAAAATTTTCAGCGAGCTAAATAAAATAATTATAATCTGTTTCTTCGAAGGCCGGAGGAGAATTATTCTCCGTCTCCGTAATAAGATAATATATTTTTTTCTTCTCCTTAGCATTATTATTCCCACACAGTGGTGCGGTCCTCCTTACTAATTTTTTGCCTCCACTTCTCACAATCTTCTGTATCTTCCTATCCCATATTGCTCTCCCTTATATCCTGGCTTACTACCTTACGCCACCATTTGCGTTTGGGCCGTGTTTGAGTCCTTCTACCAGGCACAATATAGCCAATTTTTCTTAGTCATATAAATCACATCTGATGTGTTTTAGCGACTCCAGTGGTTATAAATTTGATTATGTAAAATTTTCTCGATAAAAAATAATTTCTAAGTTATCAGTGAAAAGATAATGACCAAAAATGTATGGAAGTTGGTCCAATGCATAGCGATAAGCTCGCCCTAGTAAGCATAATTATTATTATTGTAAATGTATATTATTTTGTTTTCTTAATTTTACATTGTATTAATGTTCACTTAAATAATAAATGGGTAGCAAAGTTGGTTGAGGCGGCAGTCTCTCGAGCGTAAGGTGCCAGGCTCAAACCCCGGCGCTCGCGATGTATTCCACACTTTGCGATACAGGCTTTGAGCCCAGTGCAAGGTGTGCAGGAAAGTATTTGGATTTGTGTATGCAAGCCCAGATCCCTAGAAAAAAAGTATATGCTTTCTAAAAAACAATAAAAACTTATTTTTATCAGAAAGATTGGCAATAAATTTAATAAAATTGGATTATGGGGTGGCGACACGGGGAAGCTGATGGTTGTGTTGAGACATTTCAGGGGTGACTTCCTTATTGATATGACAGGGTGACTCCCGTATGACAACTGAATATATTGAATTTAATAAAGAGAATGATATTATACCCATATCATATTATTTATTAAGGGCTTGGTACCAAGAATGACGTCACAGTAATTTCCAACGGCATTAAGCTTCAAAATCGCGTGAACAATTTTTTCAATTCAATTCGGTTTATTTCTCAAAATATTACATGTGCAATTGAGTAATTTATGAATACCAATTTGAATTAAAAGACACATGATAAAACGATAAAAATAGCGTTTTTTCCATTTTTTGGGCTAAATATTTTGCGACTATCAAAAAACTTTTACGGTTATTCCCTAGATTTTAATACATATTATCATAACAAAAAACAAAAATTACTCCGTGAAACGAGTTTCCGTCTTTCGGAAAAAAGATCAGAGGTGTTTTTCATTTTTTTTTAGAAATCTATACAAGATTTAAAAAAATCTTTTACGGTTATTCCCTAGATTAATGTTCAATACATCTACCCTTTTTTGTTCCAAAGTATACATAGTAACGGTTGTCGAGATATAAGGTCTCCCGTTTTTAGAAATTTTTGAAATGTCGGTATGCATACTCTTAATAAAGAGAATGATATTATACTCATATTATATTATTTATTAAATTTGGATGAAATCCAATATAATGTTATAATAATATTATGTCAATGTGGTATCGCACCCCCGCGCCGTGTATTTTGACGGGTGCGTCGTTATCTGGTTCAGATCATATTGATCCAATGGCAATATACCTATAATACTGAATCCACAATATTTTTAATAAAATTTCTGTAATTTGATTTTATTTTGTTGGTATTTGTAATAACGTGCCATTATTTTTTGTCTTTCTCTACGTTTATATGGAAAATAATATATACAGTATTGAACAAAGGTTATCGACATCTAAAATGGCAGTAAGCAGAGCATGTGGCAAGACAGGACAATTAGTAAATGTTGAAGGTTTTCACGGTGTGCGATTGACATTGTTTCTTGATTTTCGGGTAAACCGTGTGAAGATAAACTTGATCGACGTTTCGACACTCCTACTGGTGTCTTCCTCTGTGGATGAATGTATGAGAAATGTGTTCTTGTACTGTGGAGTGTTAACTTGTGCACTGTGAACTTGTGTACACCTGCTCACGCTGCACAAGTTAACACTCCACAGTACAAGAACACATTTCTCATACATTCATCCACAGAGGAAGACACCAGTAGGAGTGTCGAAACGTCGATCAAGTTTATCTTCACACGGTTTACCCGAAAATCAAGAAACAAAGACAGGACAGTGTTTGATGGTCATCTTGAATTCTGAAGTGGAGGATTAAGAAGACCACAAAAAAGGTGGACGGATGATATTTTTTTATGTCCAGTTTACGGGTCGTAAATGGCAGCAGATAGCCCAGCATAAAAAGTTTTTTTTCTCCTGTTAGGTCAGGGGACCGTTTATCCCCTGCGTCACTGCGACCAGAGTACAGGTCTATTGCGACACCTTTCAATGTTACAACTCGTCTTCAAGGCCGATGTGTCTCACGCAGCTCACGATCTGTCTTGGTGCGAATAGTCTTGTCTTCTCGGAGTCCAGTAGGGGCCTTCCAAGAATGCGACTTCTTTTGTGAGCGAGTGCGTCACATTGGAAAAGCTTAGAAGAGGCCTATGTCCAGCAGTCATCGGATTTTCTGCATGTCGTAGTTAAACACAACAATAGTAGTTATCTCGACAGATGAGAAGCTATGGTTAATAAACGGCGTCCACTAGAACGTAGAGATAAGCCATGAGATGCCAAGGGTGTACACTGTACAGCACGGTATAGGGATATACAGGACGGGTATTTGGAAAATATCTACTACAACCAAGCGTTACCCATTTCTCCCAACATTATTATCTTAGTTGGAGGTTATTAAATATTTTGGCGAATTTTACTATATTCTGTATTTTTTATATTATGTTTCCTTCCTTTGTAGGTACTTTTTGCATCGTACTAAAAAACAAGCATTTCTTTTCTCTCTAATTATTTTTCTAGATACGCAGAAAGACAATAAAATATTAAGTAGAATAGGCTGTGTAGTTTTATCTCCCTATCCCCCACGACTTTTATATTATTAGAGGAACTAATTGAGAACACTTGTTTCATTTTTTAAATTAAATAATTCAGTTTTACGGGGTAGGCTGAGAGAATCGAGCGCCACACATAATTTTTTTTTCTCCCACTCAACACAATATATACTATATGAAAAGGTCACAATCCAAAGAGGGTGAAGCGAGCCAACACACGCTTTTTGTGTTCATGAGTAAAAAGGCGAGTGGATGGAACGTGTGTCTTGACGTGTACGTAGCCAACCGTTGACGCCTTTTCACTCAGAAACACAATAATCTCGTGTTGGCTCGCGCGCGTGTGGTGGCACCATTAAAAGGGTAGAAATAGCCCTCATGATCTTCTTCTTCAGCCCTCTGTTGTCAACTGCTGGATATAGGCCTCTCCCATATCCCTCCATTCCTTTCTGTTGTTTGCTGCTTGCAGCCAGTTCTTTCTCCCCAAAGCGGCCATGTCATCGGCCCATCTCTTTTGGGGCACAGATACTTCTACAAGAAATATTGTGAAAATATGTTGTGTATTCATATTTGCTGCTATTACAAGTATTAAGGGTGTTCAGAGTAGTTTTGGGAGGGGTTTGTTGAGGGCAGCCCTTCCGGCGAACCTTGAGCCCTCGTTTGAAAAAATGTTTTTGCTTAAAAGACCGGATGATATAGGAGCTAAAGCTCCTGAAACATCCAGGGGAGGAGGTGGACTTACCCTTAATATTACAAGTAAAAAAAAGTTGATAGATGTCTCTTCTGTGCAATGTTAAGATGACAGTAACGTGAAACAGTGAGTAAAATAATAACATAACGCGTAGGGTCTTGAAGTGACATACGTGAAGCGATAAAAAAGCGAAACTTACGCCATCTAGACGCGGTATAATGTACATAAGAGATTATTCTAAAATAGTTTTATATTGCGTCTTTTGTGTTTCGTGCCCCACGCACCTGCTCCTGTCTGCGACTGGAGGAAGAAAGATTTGCAGATATAATAAATGAGACAAAAATATCTCTTCAGTGTCGTCTACCGACGTGAAAGGATTAATTTACCTGAAATTTAAGAGCTTTAGGGCAAGGGAAATAATTCAGACCAGAGCTTAATATCCCCTACTACTCCATGTTTCCTTTTATTATAAAATGAATTACTTAAAAGCTTTTTTGTGGCAGAGCAACAAGTTTAATCTTAAGAAAAATTAGGCCGTCTCATTTGTAAATTACGAGTTTAAGAAAAATGTGGGTTGCAGGTAATTCGGAGTGTGTTTTAGGTCACTTTTTGTAGTTTTTTCTATGTACAAGGAAAAATAAGCAATATATTTTTAAAATAATGATTGAAGTGGATGGATTGATTCATTGCTTATGTAATGAATATTATAAACATCATATAAGTGGGTAAACAATATTTATTTGTGACAAAATTTCATTTCATGGTGTAGTGTGATATTGTGCCATCGAAGTTTTTCGCTACCGAGGATTTTGGACGTTGAAACTACGACACTCCGAAATTCCTTGTATAATATCATCAGACATTTTTGTAAAACTTATTGTATTTGTAGTAGAAATGAAGGTGAGTTTGTCTCGTATTTATATAGGGCCAGCGGGGCAGGGTAAAGATTTGAATACTTATGCGGTATACGGAGGGAAGATTAGCAGATATTGATATCGTAAGAATAAGTTTATTTCTCTTAAACTAGACAAGGACACTGAAGGAATGTAAGTTAGGGGTGGGGATTATCGGGGGGCTTCCTTCTGGCTAACTCTGAGCCCGCCTCTTAAAAATATTTTGCCAAGAAGTGCGGGTAAAGAGGACGTTATATGCGCCCGTGCTACCCGGGGATGCAGAGGGCCTTAAGCCCGTTGGAGTCTTTCAATAAAAATTAGTCTTTCTGTTTTAAGTAAATTTAGGTACTACATATAAAAGATTTAAAAATGATACGTAGGCCTTGTGAAAATTACTTTAATGTTTTACTCATAAGGTTTAAATCGTTTAACTTTTCAGAGATGTAATTAATTCTTTAAAAAAAATGTGTAATTAGTTTTATGAAAATTATTTCTGTTAGTACAAAGAGATGTAAAGATATTAAGATAAAAGAAAAATGGGAAAGAAAGGGTGTAATAATAGTAGGTAATTATTTTAATGTAATTCTAAAAAAAATTAAAAACTTTGTATAATATTTCATTTTGGCATAATTATAATTCAAAGTTCATTTCGAAAAGAGGGAGCTTTTCTTTTCTTCGAGTGATTAAAAGCTTAGGCCCTGTTTCATGTTTTATCACTTCTAATCTTGTGATTTAGTGGGCACTTTTTATATAAAATATACGCTTTTAGCTGCCTTATATACATTTATCCTTATCTTCATCGCGGGGATAAATGGATGTCATAATATTTAACCAGTCAATTTTTACGTAACTTTTTTTATTTAGTTATTTTTTAATATTTACCATCAGACGTCCTTTCTCTAAGTCAAGTACGTGTGCCATGAAAATGTCTTAAAATATTTACTATGTGTTATGAAAATGGCAAAGCAATATTTACTATCATGAAAATATCTAAAATAATATTATCATATAAAAAAAATTATAAAAAATCCACGTTTTTCTCGGGCCCAAAGTGAACTAAAAAGAGGAAAATAACTTTTCCGGGGCTTTGTAAATCGATCAGTAAAAACGCATACCTTAAGCTACCTCTAAAATTCTACAACTAAAAACGTGGGGCGTAATTTGGGCGTAAATGGGGTGTGTACTGTGAAGACCCGACACTACATCACCGGTAACTGGACAGACTAACCTAAAGTTATTCTACAGACCAATTCTACAGTTTTTCTACCTCCGCCCCTATAATTAGATGTCGATAGTCATTAGGCTTGGATACATCCAAAATCAAGCTTGCAGATTAATTCATAAGATTTTCATACGAATGGGTAAATTTCTGAAGAAAATTTGAATGATTTTCAATTATTGTAGGTTCAAATTACGCCCCACGTTTTTAGTTGTAGAATTTTAGAGGTAGCTTAAGGTATGCGTTTTTACTGATCGATTTACAAAGCCCCGAAAAAGTTATTTTCCTCTTTTTAGTTCACTTTGGGCCCGAGAAAAACGTGGATTTTTTATAAATTTTTTTATATGATAATATTATTTAACTCTTTTTAGTTTTGGATTGTTAATCTTGCGATCATTTTTGTAAATCTGAAAATTTGAAATTTGATGTGAAATGATTTCTGCGTCTCTTCCATAATGATGCGAACTTTTCTCATATTTGAGAATTAGCTAATTAATTATCGCATAAACGACTAATGTACAATCATAAAATCTTTAAAATCTTGTATTGTCATCGGAACTAAGCTTGCACAAAAAGTTTCAGCTCAATTGGATGTTAGGAAGTGGTCGAAAAATCGACGCGTTAATTTATTAATTAAGTTATTAATAATCGCATAAGCGACTAATGTACAATCATAAAATCTTTAAAATCTTGTATTGTCATCGGAACTAAGCTTGCACAAAAAGTTTCAGCTCAATTGGATGTTAGGAAGTGGTCGAAAAATCGATTGCAAGATTTACAACAAACAAACAAACATACAAGAAAGCAAGCTAAGAAAAACGTGGTAAAAAATAGTACATGTTATAAAAATGGATAAGAAATCTTACAACATTATAAAAATATCTAAAAAATCCCCACTATATCATATAAATATCTAGATATTTTTTTAATTAACTGGGTTTATCGAAATAAACCCAAATACAACTTTATGCTTTTTACAGTAAGCTTGAAAAGCTTGTGTCGTGAAATGGAGTAGGTCGGCATCGGGGATCGAACCCGCGCACACTGGATTAACAGTCGGGCGCGTTACCACCAGGCTACCGACCACCTAATCCTTGCTATATTATAAACATATCTAAGATATTATATCACCAAAATATCTAAAAAATCGTGAAAATATTTAAGCTTGCTTAACTGTATCATGAAAATATCAAAGCTATTTTAACAAAGTATATCGCCTAAGAAATCTTTGCTGCGTCATCAGAATATGTAAGAAATTATTACTGTCATGAAAATATGTAAGAAATAAAGCATGTTTTCCAGTTTAGATGATATTATCATTAATAAATTTTCATTATCAAAGAAGAAAATAAAAAACAAGCTTCTTATTTGCTTATGAGATTCATAATTCATAAAAAAAGCACAATTTATTGAGCATATAATAATATGTACGTAAACTATTGTTGTGTTATTATTTATTTTATGGTTTAATGTTGGTAACATCGAAATAATATCGCTATGTTGGTATTCTTGTATTTTAACTGTTATCTTTATGGCTCCATTTGTAATAATCTTGAATTTAATGTGACTTGGGATATAATCACCGCATTGCTGGTATTGTTATCCGTTTATATCATTTGGAATATTAAGGATCCTTTGTACGAAGGCAGATATCTATATGTATGCTCCTCCCTTTTTACATACGTACTTTTATTAAGCTTCAATTCGTCTTCTCCCAATCTTGCAATCGAATTTTAGCCCATTTCCTACTTGCACACCTGAAACTTTGCAAACGTACCTAAGCTCGGTGACAGTACGATTTTCTGTAAAATGGATCAGCTCTTTCCAGAGACAATAAAGATGTAAAGCATTTCAGGGGGATCCAAGAATCGTGTGGGGTCATGTTTGGTATCGTAGGAAAGAGCGTTGGAAAATTGAAGGAAAATCCCGCGGGCTTATGGCCCTCCACATCCTCGGGTAGCTCAGGAGCATTAATAGCGACCTATTTACCCGCACGTCTAGCAAAATATTATTAAGAGCGTTGGAAAAGAAGTCCAGATCGTAAGTCAGATTTTGTCCAGCTTAAGCCTCGGGAAGACACCGAAAGATCGAGAGGATCCAGCCACAAATCCAGTGATATCTCACAAAAGTGCTTCACTCATTCTTTTTACATATTAAGAATCTGCCAATTCTTGGTGGAAGGCACCACTGGAATGAAGGAATTTTTGCAAGGTTACCATACATTTGAAACCTATGACGACTTGAGTATAGCGACGCTTACGTTATAGGAGGCTTTACAAAAATATCTACCATTAAAAAATAATATTACTCCACAAATTGGTATTAAAGAAATCATGCCTAATTCCTAAAATGAAAGCATAATGTTTTCTCTAATGTGTTTTTTTGGCTACTGATGACTCTAGCAAAATAAAAACAAGATTTTGAGTTTAATATCCACGTGATGACTTTTATTATACGCAACTAATGTAACGATTCTCGTCTCTAATTGTATAGGGTGTCTCAGTAAGAGTGCACTTTTTCATTTTCAAAATAAAAAACAACGTATTTTTGAGAGAGTTGTGATATTTTTTTATTGGGAGTAAAGAAGACATGTTCCGATTTAGTATGGAATAAAATATCCGGCAAATGACCCCCACCGCTCTTATAACAGGCCATTAGTCTTTTCATGAAATTTTCCATGACTTTTTCACAGATTTTTCACACACTTGATTTCGATGATGCCACCTATGCAGTACTCATTTGAGTTACATTTCGTTTGCGCCGGGCCTGGGTTGTTTTTAGCTTTGGTTACTTTAGGTGACAACTTTAGGTTATTTTTAGGTTACTTTGTCCTCACTTACTCCTATTAGGTAGAAGCTGAAATTGCTACAACTTTTATTCAATGTATGAGCTGTGATAGAATTCAGGATGAATTGATAACTGCAACTCAACATTCACAAACTATTGATTATTGTCATGTTGATTGGACAATTTATCTCAAAACCACAATCTTTTTAATCTAAATTATTAAAATGACAGGCAATTTTAATTAAATTTCACAAAGCGCTACTAATATATGTGTTCGTAGTTTACAATTTTTGCATCCGTATTTATTTGTTCCTGCATTTTGCTTACGATCAGATTGGTACTCGATTTTGATTGAAGAAATACTGATTGCAGACTTATAGTTGATACTTAGAATTGATTTTGTATCACACAAAAGTTATCATGTCCTTAATTTGATTGAATTGATTTCTGCTTATGTCTGGAATATGTAATGACGATCTACAGGCGAATCTAAGATATACCTACCTAAATTTCCGCGGAAAAAGTAAAAATAAAAATCCGCTAGCTAGAACTCAGACAACGACTCGTTGGTCCAATAACTGAGATACTATTAATACAAAAATTATCCTTTTTTCTAAAAAAAGGAAAATTGCACGGTAGAAATTTGTATAGGTATACCTAGATGACCCTAACTGCCAACACAATAGATAAATAAAAATGCAAACAAAGAGCTATGGAACGACAAATGTTAGAAATAAGTCTGAGAGATGAAGAAAATGAAGAAATCAGACGCCGAATAAAGGTTACCTACGTAGCAGACCGTACCGCTAACTTAAAATGGCAATGGGTAGGCCACGTTGCGAGACAGGGAAAGGAGAGATGGGGACCCAGAATTCTAACATGGCGACGATGGGAGAAATGAAGACCTGTAGGATGACCCCAAAAAAGATGAGTAGATGATATAGTCCCAGTCGCAGGAAGAAACTGGTAGAGCAAAGCTCAAAGTAGAAACATTTGGAATACGTTAGAAGAGTCTTATATCTAGCAGTGGAGGGAAGGCTGAACAACAAGAAGAAGATACCTATAACATTATTATATGGGGTATGAGAATCTACAATTTTATTCCAAAAGCAAACAATTGAAGATTTAAAATCGAATTTATTCTTATTTGAATTTTAAATTTTGAACGCTCTGTCAACTTCTACTGTCTCGGTGTTGTTACAATAATGGCGGCTTACAAAGACAACATTCTGCTTGTTATGTTGGTAGTCAATTCTCTTGTTGCTTGAAGATAAATAAATAAATAAATAAATAACAATACAATATGTCTTCTGATAGAATTGACAATAAACAATCAGACAATCACCCAGCAATATAAATAAAATAGTCTGTGGAGGAATATTCAAAGGTTGTTTGTATTTTAATTATTCAAATATACATTGAATATTCTGAAACCTTGTATGTCTAGGAGAAAGATATTGCAAAAGTAAACGTTGTCTTGTAAACTATCTAAACCTATCTGTAGGTAAGAACGATCTATTCCTATCTGTAGGTAAAAACGATCTATGCTTATCTGTTTTAGAAAAATTCAATCTTGAATTACTATACTAAGATCGTGAATACAGCTGAAAAAGGTCAGTACGCTGCGACATTTGAAAACAATTAATATTAAAAATGTATTAATTTACTTATCTATAAAATGTAGTTTAAATTGATATGTGATAAGTCCGCCTTTTGGCACACTAGCATTGTCTCGTTTTTGAAAAAATGCATTATTTATTTACAAATAAACATTTACAAATAAACATTTATTTATTTACCTATACTAATTTGCTTTAGAGAAAAAAAGTTTTTGTATTATTTTGATATTTTTTTGCAGGTTTGTAGCGTAAATATGAAGCATGTTTATTATGTCTCTAAATTTAAGTGTATCACACGAAAAACAGAAATTATTGTATACGTACCGACATTAACTGGAAGAAATCGCAGTTCTGCGATAAGTTCGCCCTAGTGAACAACGTTTTATAATATGTACTATGTACATTTTGTATATTTATATGTGTTTGTTGTTTACTTTAAGTTTAAATAAATAAATAAATAAAAAATTTAAAAAAAACTCTTAGATAACTCGGGTTAGCGATTAGCTCGCTTTCGTGATCATCTAATGCGAAAAAAATATGGGGTAACCAACCAGTAAACGCTGTGATGTAAAATAGATAGGTTATCATATACCTCCTCTTACACCACCTATAATTACTATGCATTTCATCATCCACCACCAAATCCCAATACAGTTATGAATATTGATAGAAAGTATTTTTTTCTCGCATCCCGAATATAATAACGTCCAAAGCGATGCTTCAATCTAGTGGTCGCCAACCTTTTTAGGAACTGGGTTTATACCCATTTACACATAAATTTAAAAAATGGGTTAGTAAATAAAGTTTAATACAAAGTTTAACCATTTTTAAATACACATGAATATTGGTACAAGTACACGAATATACGGGTAGCAAAAGTATTGACACCCTATTTTTTTTTGTTCTATGTTATGTTTTTTGAAATCGGGA
This sequence comes from Ceraclea dissimilis, assembly GCA_963576895.1. Classification (NCBI taxonomy): domain Eukaryota; kingdom Metazoa; phylum Arthropoda; class Insecta; order Trichoptera; family Leptoceridae; genus Ceraclea; species Ceraclea dissimilis. Next base: position 17,704,554 of record OY756370.1, read on the forward strand.
AAATATATAGCTAACAGTTTTAACACGGAGAGTGGGACTTAGACTACGGTCATCAACACAAGGTCCCCCAGTCTTATATTTCGCAATTTCGACTATGAGTTATCGAAATTTAAAGCTTTGGATCCCTTCAATTACTATACTAGATCAGCGCCGCATGCAATTTTTATTGCATTTACGAAATAAATATTTTCCTTTAAAGAAAATTCTAATAGCTACAGTATAACGACAAGTAGTAATATCTCAACAGATACACAGCAAAGGATGGACCTTTCATTATGGGCTGGAATTGGTGACTGCTACTTTAGTGTCAAGTGATCACCTTAAGTCAGCCGACGATCAGTCATAAGCCCGATGGAAGGTCCATCCTTTGCTGTGTATCTGTTGAGATATCACTACTTGTTATATTCAACTACGACATGTAGCCAATTCCGATGGTCTCACAAAAATATAAAATATGATTTTCAAAAATAATCGTGTACAATATTCTTAGAATTAGCTTTGCTAGAGAATTTTTTGTGTCATAGTTTGATAAAAAACTATTTTCCTAACGAGTAACTGGAAAGGTTGTGTTGGGTGTACTCGCGGGTTGACGACCGTCGCTCTAATCGGTCGTGGGTTAATTTATTCAAAATGGTCGATGATTGTATTCATATCGGTTCTGTTCATATTAATATCAATAATATAACATAGTATACTCTATCCAGGTAGATCCCGCAAATCCAATCAGGGTTCATAAATAATAAAATAATATAGGCAGTAGGTATTATTAATTCCATCCGCATTGTCCACCGTGCGGACGTTACCTGCAAGTGGAGTTTAGATTGTATTGTTGGTAGCCCTGATTGTCGAATCTTGTCATAAGAGCTGTCAAAGTTTCCCAATATTCTCTTATTGTATCTTTTACAAATAACCTACAATGCTTAAAATATTACAGAGTAGCGCTAGAGAAATCATTTTAAAGAAAAGATAGTTTTGCTAGTTGGAAAAAGAAAAAAAATACTCCAATAATCTCTTCAAGCCGCCACCACAAGTAAGCAAAACAATGTTGCCAGTTTATTCTAACAATTCTAAAATTGGCAAATTGTTTTAAACAACAGTTCTGAAATATAATTTGAAAGTAGCGAAAAAATTTAACCATATCGTATTATCACATAAAGCAACACTAAACCAAGTTTGCACCAGGGGACTTCTAACAGAGAATTGTCTGTAGGTATCTGTGGGTCATTCAGGTCAATCAGGAATTGAAATTCATGAACACCAATAGATTGCACATGAAAATTAAGTTGAGTACTAATTTCGATACAGAATCTACACGTCAAATCTCAAGTTCGTAGCTATTTTGGTTTCCGAGATATTCTCTAAAAACTTTCACCCCTATTTTTCACCCCCTTATATTGAAGGAAAATCCCGCGGGCTTAGGGCCCTGCACATCCGTGTAGCTGAGGCGCATTAATAGCGATCTCTTTACCCGCACTTTTAGGCAAATCTTATTAAAAAGTGGGCCCAGGGTTAGCCTTACAGGCGGAATTTTCATAAATCATTATCTGGTGTAAGATTTTGTATTGAAACTTATCTGATTTTGAGGCCGTACAGTGTTTACGTCATAGCTGCGCTGGGCTGGAATGATATGGAATAGGCAACGGAGGCAACCAGGACAGAAAAGCCTGGAAAAACTGGGTGACGACCACATGCTGCACCTTGGGAGCAGACGTGGATATGTATGATTTCCAAATATTTCTCGTCTACGATTATCCGTTAGGACTGCAGTGATGGTAAGTTTTTCAGTCAGGCACTTTGATTTATAAAAACAGATTCATGGTTGTCGTAAGGGGGGGGGGGGCAGCTGCCCTCCCAAGAGATTGGAATAGGTATATATTTTTTCATACTAAATGATGAAACCTCACAAAAATCACATTATTACCACAAATTTTCTCATCTTGGCATAAATTTTCCAAAAATTAGTATATAAAAAATCCATAGAAATACAACTGTTTTACAACAAACTAATTTTAAGTCATGCCCAGACTAGCGTCTAGACATTGTAACGCGCATCTTAATTTACCTCACTGCAGTACTAATTAACACAAGAACTCATTAAGACAGTAGGATTGTGGCCAAAAGGGAATATTTCTGAACAAGTATCTTGATAACCTTACCAAACATCCTCTATAAAACAATAGGAAAGATACATTGAACCTTTCTCTAGAGTCTAGTGTATTCCTTTAATATAGGGTTTTCATATCTTTTTCTATTCCTGAAAAAAAAATGAACCTTTTTTTTATAAAAGGATTCGGGCTTGCATACACAAACCCAAATACTTCCCTGCACACTTTCCACTAGGCCTGTATCGCAAAGTGTATATAGCTCCTGAAACATCCAGGGGTGGAGGTGGGTTTACCCTTAATGCGCCAGTCATGTACTCAACTGTAACTATTTGTTTGTTGTTCAATAAATAAACAAAACATAATAGGTAATGAGGTGGTCTGTAGCTCTATTGGTTACTAATCCGACTGTCAATCAGGAGAGTGCGGGTTCGATCCCCAATCCCAATGTCAACTTACTGCACTTCACGACACAAGCTTTCTGAGGGAAGGGTACAAAGATGCACTTGGGTTTATTTTGATAAACCTATTCTATTCCATCCCCTCATGCCACGTTTCCTGCGGGGTAGGCAGAGAGAACAGATGGCCAGATTTTACTATCCTTACACACATTTCGTGCTTCCGTCACATTCAATCAATTTGTCATACACATTCGACGATTCCTTTTACTCATTCAATTCGTTACTTTATTCAAAGTTCATAGAAGTGTTATTAGATTTAGAGATCAATAAAAGTACACTACAGAACATTTTCCACTGTTTTATCAAAGCGTTTATTATATGGAATTTCAAACAACAAATTTAATTGTGCTTAAAATACAAGTACTGGTAATATTATTATACAACGTACGAAGTTTCATGAAAGCTTTCATGTGTATTTTACATATAATAGACTACTTATGATATTTCATTGAAAATTATAATTTGAACTTTAACTTATATAATGTTTCGCGTACCAAATAATTATTTAATAATATACATAATTTGAATGGCGTTTATGTATTAAAATGAAAATTTTCTATAAGAAGTCCAATACTATAACTTTTTGAAATAAGCATGGTCCTAGTTGGGGGGGGGGGGGGTTGGGGTGGAGACCACCCCCGAAATTCCTCAGCTGACTCACTGGTTTATATATAGGAGAAAAGAATCACATTATTACCACATAGTTTTTTCATCATGTCATGAATTTTCAATAATAAAATTATTATTGTGCAAATCCATGAAATCATAGCTCGTTCATTAAAAAAATTTGCCTGCGGCGCTAATCTGATGAGGGCGAAGATTTGTTCGCATAGAATAAATTGGACTTAAACGGTTCTGTTTTATCTACCTTCTTATGTTTTACGACAAAATTTTGACATGCGGCGCTAGCCGTAATTTTTTTGTTGTGGAGTTTCAAAATTTTAGTTGTGCCCTGAGATTTGCCACAGGGTCTCGGAGACAAAATAACTGCATCATTATTTGAAAGTTTAAATAAAATAAAACACAACTAAAGCATTATCTATAGCTTCCAAAATAATTTTAAAATATTTAGGTTTGACCCCCAATCGACATCTGTTCAAAATCTTTACAACATACCTTCTAGCATGAGAAAGGTATATTTAATTTTAGCAAATATATATACAGGGTCGAAAAAGAATGCCCGTACTTTAAAATGGAATAACTTTGGAACCATTTACGATAAATCAATGATTCTTTCACTGTTAGATAACTAATGAATGTAAATTTTGTTTGACGTATGATACAATGCGTAAGCCCCTGCGCAGAATGGCTACGCTGTCGATAAAGTCAAACCACGCTTTTCATCTACCGGCGCCCTCCAAAGTAATGGTGATCGTGAGTTGAAACGGTAGTTGAAAACCTGTCTGTTAAGTTTCATCTGTATGCTGACGATCTCCAAATATATTCTCATTTCGAGCCGAATCAAATCGTGTCTGCTGTTGATCATATGAGTAATGAACTGAGTCTCGTCTCGCATTGGTCGCAGCAGAATGGATTGTTACTCAATCCGTCCAAGTCGCAAGCCATTCTCATAGGGAGTTCACGTCTTCTTGCTAAGCTTAATATGTCTTCGATACCCCCTCTCCTTCTTGATAACGTTGTTATCAAGTTGTCTGAAAAAGTGAAAAATCTCGGAATCATATTTGACCAGTTTCTTTCCTGGCGACCTCAAATATCCGAAACCAGCCGCAAACTTTTTTTCTCTCTGCATTCTCTGAGAAGACATCAGAACTTCCTTGCAAAACCTACTAAAATACTCTTATCTCAAACTTTGCTGCTGCCTCTTCTTGACTATGCAGACGTTGCCTATCTTGATATTACTTGCGATCAAACCATGAAATTGGAAAGATTACAGAATGTCTGCATTAGATTCATCTATGGCTTGCGTAAATTTGACCATATTTCTGAATATAGAAGTGAACTTTTGTGGCTGACCATGAAACAGCGTCGCAACCTTCATATTCTTTCCCTTCTTTACAATGTACTTAACAATCTCGCCTCACCTCAATATCTCAAATCTAACTTCACACCCTTGGCATCTCATGGCCTACCTCTACGTTCGAGTGGACGACGCACGCTGGCTATACCCTCGCACCATTCGTCTTTTTTCACCTCCTCTTTTACTACACATGCAGCCAGATTATGGAATGATCTTCCTCTTCACATCAGACTCGCTCCTACAATTCACTCTTTTAAAAATAAACTGAAGCATCTTTATCTCTCCCAAAACAATTCTCCCATCAATCTTACCCAATAAACCCTTTTCCTAATATCCTTTCCCTTCCTATATCCCTATTATTTAACTATATTTATGTATGTATGGTATATTTTATTTTATTTATGTGTATTTTTTTTATGCATGCTATTGTTATTCTTATTTTGTTTTTTATTTTTTTTTCTTTCTTGTTTCATTGTTTCTTTTTACTGTACGCTTTGTACACACATACTTTCTTATTTTGTAATATCAAAATTGGTTGGTTGGCAGATATTACCACTGGCAATAAACCCGCCATTTGTAATGTATTATTATTGCAATAAAGATTTTTATTATTATTATTATTATTTCCAAATCAACTTTATTAACACAATAGTATACAAAATTTTTCAGCTCTATATAATACATTCGTTTAAACCAAATAATATATAAAAACATGTTAAAATAAAAAATTACAAAAATATAAAATAAATAATAGGTAATAATATTAATACAAATTTTTAAATAAACAAACACATCACATAGAACTAAAAACATTTTACCATACTAATGGATGTCCCCCTCTCCCACGATGTGCACTAGAATGCACTTATCATGAGAGAGTTTTTAAGAGCTATAGAGAGAGGAACCTTCTAACAATCCTGCAAGATGATAGTAGGACAGCCTTCTGCATGGCGTATTGAAGCCCACCATGCAATCCAAGCTTCTCAAGATTTACTTTGAGACTCTTAGGAATGACACCATTTGTGGACATCACTATAGGAATGATGACAGTGGAAGGTGTTCTCCACATCTCCATAATTTCATGAGCAAGATCAAGATATTTGGTAATCTTGTCTTGCTCAGCCTTATGGAGATTTTCATCATGTGGTATAGTGATATCCACAATATAGGTCTTTTTTTCCCTACGATCAACCAATACAATATCCGGTCGATTAGCTGGAATTGTACGATCGGTTTGTATTGGTCGATCCCAGTACAACTTAACAATGCTATTTTCAAGCACCGACAATGGTTGATATTTGTAATATTAAGTTTCTTCATCGAGTAAACCGTATTTCAAAGCCAATCTTTGGTGAACTATTTTGGCAACCTGGTCATGTCTCTGCAAATATTCAGTGCCACACAAAAGAGAACACCCCGACATAATATGTCGTAATGTCTCTCCCATCTGACCACAAGCCCTACATTTATCAATTATATTTGGTTGTTTCATAATGAATTTTGCATAGTTATTTGTTACAATGACTTGATCCTGTATTGCACAAACAAAACCTTCGGTTTCACCAAATAGATCACCAAACCTTAACCAATTGATTGAGTCTTCAAAACATACATTTGTAGATGTCAGAACTTGGTGAAAACGGCCATGAAGAGATTTACTTTTCCATATGTCTACTCGATTTTCAACTGACATTGTCGGTAGTGAAGCACCAGGATTCGAGAGACATAAAGGTGTGTACCTCAAATCACAATCTATCAAGTCCTCATAGCCTACTTTACTCCTATGAGTTACAAAAAATCTCTTTAAAGACTCTACCTCATTATTATGTAAATTCTTTAAATTAAGTAATCCTCTGCCACCATTTTTGCGAGGAAGGTAAAGTCTCATCATGGAGGATCTAGGGTGATGAATCCGATATCTTGTCATTGTAGTACGCAGCTTTCTGTCTAGTGTGTCTAATTCCGTTTGGTTCCATTTTAAAATACCAAATGAATACAAAATTACTGGAATTGCCCATGAATTAATTGCCCTAATTTTATTATGTCCAGAAAGAAGTGATTTAAAAATTAATTTGCATCTAGAGATGAAATGCGCTTTTACATTATTTTTTAAAAATACATGATCAAAACCCAGTGATTCATTTATTCCCAAATATTTATAGGTTTCATTTAATGTAAGATTTGGTAAATTTACTGTGTTATTAATCACTTCATTTGTTTGTTCGATAACCCCTTTTTTAACATTAATTATTGCACATTTATCCATACCAAATTCCATTTTGATTGTATCACTAAAATCCTTTGTTACTGAAATTAATTTATTGAGATTATTTAAATTTGATGAAAATAATTTTAAGTCGTCCATATAAAAAAGATGAGAAAATTTACAACCACCCCTTTTGAGCTGATAACCACATTGAGAATTTTCAATCAATGCACTTAAGGGATTCAATGCAATACAGAACCAAAGCGGACTCAGACTATCACCTTGGAATATTCCTCTATTTATGTCAATCGAATCACTAACATAACCTTCCGATGGCGTTGAAATAGATATTTTTGTTTTCCAATTAGACATGCAATATTTTAAGAAATTAATAATTTTAACATCAATTTTGTAAATTTCCAAAATTTTTATTAACCAAGAATGAGGTACCGAATCAAACGCTTTTTTATAATCTATCCACGCCATCGAAAGGTTACGTTTTTTGTGCTTCACTTGCTCGCAAATAACACTATCAATCAGAAGCAATTCTTTGGTTCCACGAGATCCCTGTCTACAGCCATTTTGCCTGACCGATAAAATGTTGTTGGTCACAGAATGATTTTTGATTTTATTTGCCAAAACAGAAGTAAGTAATTTATAGATTGTTGGTAAACAAGTTATTGGCCTAAATTGATTGGGTTGAGATGCATTATTAATTTTTGGAATCATATAAGTTATACCTTTTGTAAAAAAATTTGGGAGATTACAATTTTCTATTGCCAATTGAAATTGTGTAGCCAGTGTACCATGAGAATTTGTAAAATATTTTAACCAAAAATTTTGAATACCATCTATTCCTGGAGATTTCCAATTTGGTGTATGTTTAATTGCAATAGTTATGTCATCAGAATTTATATCTAAATCTGTCATATCTGGTAATTCAGACGATTCTATTTCAATTTGTTGTATCCAATTAGCTTCTGCATTATGTTCAACAGCTGTAGACCAAAGATCTGACCAAAATGCAGTCATTTCATTTTGATTTGGAACTGAATTTATGGAACAATTTTTGCCTTCAATATTTTCATAAAACTTCTTTTGTTTATTAATGAAGAGATAATTTTGTTTGCGTCTTAGTACTCGTTTTTTGAATCGTCGGATCCTTTTGCTTAATGCCAAAATTCTTTGTTTGAATTCATCAATTTTCTCTACTATTTTTGTGTCTAAATTTCTAATCACATTAATATTCGGAACATCAAAAATTTTTTCTATTGATTTTATAATTCTTTGTCTATTATTTCCAGATTTATAAGAATAAAGATGTCCCAAATATGATCTTATTTTATTAATTCGTGATTCTATTCTCTTTTGCCAATAATTATTAGTTGAATTATTATTCTGTATAGGAGAATTTTGTTGTAATTTTAATCCAGCTAAATGACAGCATGTTGCTGCAGCACAATATATAATCTTATGTGTATCAGTTAAATTTTGACTATTTATTAATTCATCTATAATAAATCTATTAACATCACGTATAATTTTATGAAATTTTGGTATATTTGGAAATTTAGGTAAACGAGGTCGCAAAATAGGATCAATATTACCATACATCAAAATTATCTCTTCATATTTGCTTCTGATTATGTTGTACTGTATTGTAGGGAAATCTTCATTCTCTAGGACAGCCTCCGATAAAAGTGAATGTGTTTCATCCTGAAAATCTGTACGATTTTCTGAATGTTCAACAACAATATCATCAGAAGCAGTCCCAATAGAATGAAGATATTCTGACTTAAGAGTCTCAAGATCAGGATCGGATAATAATTTATTCCTAACTATTACACGAACCTGATCAGCCAATCGTTGTTCACTTACAACGATGGTGGGCTCCAGCAGGGACCATTCACGGGATAACCGTTGGCGGTATCCCGTTCTGAAGGTTTCTCCCTCTGTAGCTCTATAATACGCGCGCATGACGTTGAGATTTATTTCTCTTGTCCAACGCATGCGGCGCACAGGACCACTTGCAGCGGGGCCTGGTGTAACACTATGTGCTACTTGGCCCAAGCCAACACGTGTCGACGGTGTTGTAATTGTACTATCCATCATAAACCTTCTGAATATCTTTGTAATTGTACTATCCATCATAAACCTATTATTATTATTAACAGTAATGCCCTCATTTTGAAAAGGTATAACTTTGGAAACATTCAAGTTAAATGAGTAACTCTTTCACTGTATGGTAACTAATGACTGTAATTTTTTGTTTAAAGCCTGATAGAGTGGTTAGCGCATGCGCAGAATTGCTGCTTAGCGGAGAAAGCCAACTGGCGTTAACTATCTACGTCTTCCAGTATTCCATATCACCATGCAACGTAAATCACAGTGCGTTTGGTTTTTTGCAATTTCGAAATCTTGTTTTAGTATTTTGGTCAAAAAATTGAGTTTTATGGGTTCTTTACACTAGAATTACGGATACGTTAAAAATTCTCTTGTGACGCTCGTAGACGGCCAGTTGAATGTTTTTTTTCCACGCTGCCTATTTTTCTATTAGGTACGGTTTCAGCCTAATTTGTTTCTACAAAGAGCCGCTGTACACTGAAAATTGACTCTGACTTAGGTAACCAAATAACGCAAGGCTTATAGTTGCACGATCAGCATTAGATTGCGAGACGGTAGATAAAAAGTGTCTTTTGGGTTTGTCAACTGCATATCCATTCTGCGCATGCGCTAACGCATTGTGTTACACGTCAAACAAAATTTACATTCATTAGTTATCTAACAGTGGAAGAATCACTGATTTATCGTAAATGGTTCCAAAGTTATTCCATTTTAAAGTACGGGCATTCTTTTTCGATGACCCTGTATACATATATCATTTTGAGAATCCAGTCCTAAATTAACATTCACTCTTTCCATTTTGTAAAGAAAAAAGTTTAATTATATAAATCTAAATTGGATAAGTTCGCCTTTGTACCTAAATAAAAAAATATATTAGGGTAGGTAGGTACTAAAGCAAAGCTTGGCGAAATTCTGAATTTATTTCACCCGAGTCCTAAAACTTCAATTAATTAATAAATGGGATTTCCAGTTAGTTCGAACTTTCGCAAAAAAGCAATCGAATCCCCAAAAGCTCCAATTTGACTTTAACAAAATAGATAAGTTTCTTGTGTGGAGCAGTAGTCCCTAATAAAAACATTCCACTTTGACAAAAGAAATATTGAGGGTAGTATTTCTACAATTTAATTAAACACAGGGACAAATGTTAGGAAGGCTGCGCCGTAATGAAAAATTGAAGGTTTTTGTAAAATACTTTTTATATCAAAGAGGCGACGCTGAAACGTGTTTGTACTGACAAAAGGTGCATTGGTACTTTTGAACTATAGGTAGTCAATAACTCTACAATATTCTTTTCAACTGTCTCCTTACTTCGTAGCCTTTGTGGGGTAGACAGAAAGAACGGAATGCCAGACAGCTCTATTTCACATTTACGCGTATACCTACATAGATGTATAAGCCGGAATTATTATTCTCATTTCTTATAATATTCGAGTTTTTTCTTTCTTTTCTCGGGTTGACTGTGCTTTTGCAATAAGTCCGTCTTTTGGCAAACTGCAATTGTCTTGTTGTTGTAACTAAGTATATCTTTTTCTGTAATATGCATATTTTCTTTGGCCAATAAAGATTTATTTATTTTTTTAAAATTGTACATTGACGTATTAAAGCTAGGGACCCAACTATGACGTTACGGTCATTTTCCGTGACATTAAGGTTCAAAATCGCGTGATTAAATGTTTAAATGGCTTTTTTTATTGTGTTAATTTCGCTTCAGTCAAAAAATATTTACGTTCATTCCTTACATTTTAATGCATATTATCCATACGAAAAAAAAAACTTTGCCACTTTCGGGAAAACAGTTGCTGCCCTTCGAAAAAAATTCAGGGACGTTTTCAAAACAAAAAGGAAAGTATTTGGCTTTTTGTATACATCCAGAATTGGATTCAAAACATAGAAAAATACAAAGTTTTATAAAAATTGGTTTAGAAAAAGTCAAAACTAATCCAATAACATAAATTTTTGATGTTTTTAGCGGTTGGTTTTACTGCGAAATTAGTAGAAGTAGGTCTATTTCATCTATCATTTTTATGTAACGTCGGTGTGCCACAATATGACATACAAGCCTTAAGTACTGCTACCTAAAGGGGTGGAAGCTCTCAAAGTTTCCAAACTCGTGGTACCATCACATTACATTATTAAAATACTTTGAAGTTGATAATTTATTTTATTAACCTGTTGATATTTGAATATTATCAAGATAGGGAAGGACTAACAATTTGGAAAACATCGACATTTTACATCGATTATGGATAATCAACAAATTTAATTATTTCACGCATTGACTCGGCATTATACACAATTCCTAGGTAATGATACAATTCCTGGATTTCATACATTTCCGGTAACATATAGGTATATTTAAAACAGTTACACAATAAAAGAAAAACAGAATTATGAAACAAGGTAAAAATTAATATTTTTCCTTGGATATGAGTAATACTAGAGTTACGGGGAGAATCATAATAACAATGAACAAATAGAAATATCTTACAGTCATCTACAGGAAATTCATGGAACGATACAATTACACCATCGACATAAATTACCGTAAAAATCGAAATAAGCATTTGAGAGTAAGCATATTATCATTTCAAAAATTTCCAAAAACGGGAGACCTTAGATCTCGACAACCTTACTAAATATGTTTAGAAAAAGTAAAGTGTAGATACATTGAACCTTTATCTAGGAAATGGTCGTAAAAGATTTATACATATTGTATAGATTTCTCAAAAAAAAAAATGTGAAAAACACCTTTGATTTTTTCCGATGGACTGAAACTCGTTTTCCGAAAGCGCGAAGAATTTTTTTGTATTGATAGTATACATTAAATTCTAGGGAATGACCGTAAAAGTTTTTTGATTGAAGCGAAATTAACCGCAAAAAGAAAAAAAAACGTTTTTTTACCGCTTTATCCTATGATTGTTCATGAAATTTTGAACCTTTCCGTGGGAAATGACCGTGACGTCATAATTGGGTCGCGAGACTAAATTGGGACAGAATTATACAAATGATAATGAAGGTATTAAGTGGAGACTATTGTTTTCTCGTCTTATTAGCATCCCTTCAGTAAGACTAAGTACTTTATATAAAGTACACGCTTCACGTACAATGAGCAAAACTTTCCTCTAATGTTATGATGATACTGAAGTTTCAGGCACATATTAATGTTTTCAGCAAAGTAACGTATATTATCATAATAGCGTTATATACGGTGCATATATTACATACCCATCATCATCTTATACGGTCCGTAATTCTGCGGAAGACATCGTCCGCAGTTGTTGTCCGCATGTTGTAAAAAAAATCAATAGATGTCGTCCATTATTAAATCTCCAGTGCATTATTCTGGCGTATATTTTTACCCAAATATGACTGTTGGTGATAGTCACCAACACACACAAGGGTTTTTTCAGAAAATTTAAACAAGTTTTAAAAGAGAAGTTTGTTTATTCACAATTTTATTTGCATAGTTATTTTTAAGAAGTTTGTTTACAATATTATTTTTAATGAGAAGTTTGATTATTATTTTATTACTCGCGCCCGGCGATCAGAATGGAAAGGATTTTCACGCGTTAGCATGAACAAAAATTATCTCTGAATATGGAAAGGAGGCTTGGGAAGGAGTGCTTCGCTGTCGGTACTACTACCGCCTTAACGTACCAGTCACTAACCATAATACCAATGGCTGCGTGTAGGTCAGCGGGAGAACGCTCAAGCTTAGCAGGGCTGGGGCCTAAGCCCCAAGGAAAGGTACCAGACAATTCTCAATCGTAACCTATATCATATTTGGCACCATCGTTCGTGTGCGAGATGAATAGTCTACTAGAGACATCTATGACATTTCTACAAAAGCACTTATGTTTTATAAATTTTTCAACAGAGTTACTTACAAATATTTTTATACTACAACTAATACAGTACTTAATTACTTAAATTAATTACTTAATTAAATACAATTGAATATATAATAATAATAAGGGTGGGTTCTTCATCGCGTTGGCAACATACCCCCTCTTGGCGCAGGAAAGCGGTTCTTCTGCGCCTGAATATGCAGTAGGCAATGCGATGACTCTGCTGGATCCACTCTTGGTTCCTACTTGGACGACTCTAACCCTTCCGTCTTCGTTTTGTATTGTAGAAGCAAAGGTACTTGTAACTCTCGCTTGCTTTACATCTGAATATTTTTGGAATGTGAAGTCAGTTTGGATGACTCCTGCCATGCCAAGCAAGTACAATATTGAAATCTTGTACCAATAATAGAGAATCTGTATTACATCATACAGTATACACAGCTGTTTTGACCATAGTACAGTGAGGATAACAATAATTGACAATTCATCTATAAGTGTGTTGAATGTGAAGCGTCGTAACTTCTTAGCTCTCTTGTACTTGTACTCACTGTGATCTGGGTTTTCTGTCATTTGATTGTATAATATCTTCTTCATGTCCACTGACATTACATATTGATATTTCATCTTGGCTGTAACATACTGAAGTAAGTAATATGCATCCCTTAGAGGTAATGCACATGTAAACATATTCTGATTCAATTCTACAGATTTACTCTTATTATGACTATTGTGTTCATGTAACTCAACGTCATGATTTAAATTGCTTTCTATTGCTTGTATTCTTTGTAATGAGAATCCATACGAGCCGTTGATGTCGTATGAACTCGGCTTGAGAGGCATATCAACCTCGGACCTTCCAGGCTCATCGCTGGACCGGTCTGCATTGTAATGCTTTTCACATAGAATCTCCTCTTGTCCGGGAGACTGCTCGTAACTTTGTTCTTCCTTCTTTGTTTCCCCGAAGCTGTCAGCTCCTAAGAGAAGTTCTGAAGTATCGTCTGCACTCTGTAATCTTTCTTCTGTGACGCTGTTCTGCGCTGGGCTGTGGACCTGCATGCCTACACCTGTGGTAGACACCAGCGTCTCACCTTTTCCCAGAGAAGACTGAAGAGTTCCACCCGCACATATGGATGAACTGCTCAAGATACTGCTCTGCGCTGGACTGTGGACCTGCATGCCTACACCTGTGGTAGACACCAGCGTCTCACCTTTTCCCAGAGAAGACTGAAGAGTTCCACCCGCACATATGGATGAACTGCTCTGCGTCGGGTTGTGGACCTGCATGCCTACACTTGTGGTAGACACCAGCGTCTCACTTTTTCTCAGAGAAGACTGGAGAGTTCCATCCGCACATATGGATGAACTGCTCGCTCGGATCTCCTCCCTGTCTTGCGATAGTTGCCTCTTACTGGCTCTTGAAGACTTGACTTTGTTGAACCTTTGCTCAACCGATAAACTTTTGATAGTTTCACAATTTTGTAAGAACTGCGAATCGTCGCACATTGGACATTCACTTTGCTCAACAGGTGTGTCTACCTGTACTTTATCCTGCTTGTTCTCGTGGAATGTTATGTGTACTCGCATGTCATCATGCTGTTCAATCTCAGGTTTGATCCATGTGCATGCAATCACTTTACTTGCTTGTTCATAATTTTCTATTTCTTGGCTTTCATTTTGATCTTGTGATACAGCCGGTACTTGTTGATCGAAGTGGAGTAACCAGTGATGAGGTCTATCACATCCGTTTATGCCACAACTTTCCGCTCTGCAGCTGACGCAATTGTGTTTTCCTATTAAACATCTGAAACACACTTTAGTTTCTTTTGCCCACGTCCATCTTTGGTCTAGAGTTAAATTCTTTATCTTAAAACACTCGTCTATGTTGTGGCTTGTGTTTTCGCAATAACTGCACAACATATCTGCTTTCTCTGTAGTCACAACATTGTTCATGTAACGGTTATTATTATTTGCAAAATCGTTATTATTTCTTCTAAAACTATTATTATTTCTAAAATTGTTATTATTAACATAATTTTTTGACAATGTATCAGTTGGTCCGTAGCGTAGCAAACGATCTGCTTCACGATTCAGAAATTTAGAAACTTTTACTAAATTTGGTTCATTTATATCACTGTCAAATGCAAAATCAATCCATTTGGATATTAAAGTTACTGTTAATTTATCTAAAATATTATTAAAAAGTTCTGGGCTATGCAAATATCCCACATTCGAAAGTGATTTAAGTATTACAACACAGTTTTCTATTTTAGATGCAAACGTTATCAAGTCTTTAGTATTATCGCTGAGTTTGGGCAACTTTTTCACAATGTTCACTTGCTCAATCACGATGTATTCTGGGCGACCAAATCTTCGATCTAAGGTATTCAAAATATCTACTGGATCATTTGCGGCGTATAATAAGGCGTTTACTGCTTCTTTTGCTTCACCACGCAAACACATGCGAAGACGCGATATATTTTCTTGTTTTGTAAACGCGCAGAGTGTTGTAGATTCTTCGTACACTTTTTTAAAATGCAGCCATTCCAAACAATTACCATTAAAGAGTGGAAGTTCTTTAGACATTCTTGAAGTATTAGAAATTACGGTTTTTTGAATCGATTTTTGTATAGCATCTGCTAATTTATCGTAACTATTACTGTTATTACTGTCTGCACTTTTATTCATATCATTTTCTTCATTCAATGTATCTATTTCGTTCTTTGAGTTATCATTGATCCATTCTCTTACTCGTTGTCCTGAGTGAGTGGTAACTGGTTCCTCATCACACTCAGAATCCGATATCATTTGAAGTTCTAGCTCTAATTGATCTTTTATAAGTTTTTCCTTGATTTCCGCGACTTTTTCCAATGCTTTTAACTGAGCCTCGATTTTTCTGTTGGAGGCACTCGTTTTTGAAGATCTTCTTGAAGTTGTTGTTTTCCCTGTACATGACGACGGTTTATTTGACGATAGATTCGTCAACATAAACTCCTTCGTGCTGTCTGCATCCACTTGATGCAGTTGTGTGGCCCCGGTTTTCCTTACACATGACGACGGTTTACTTGACGATAGCTTCGTCAACATAAACTCCTTCGTGCTGTCTGCATCCTCGTGATACAGTTGTGTGGACCCGCTTGGCATTTCTGGATCGTAACAAACTCCTTCTGTCATCTTCTCACTGTCCCCGTTAAGTGGAACCGTCTTCCTCTTGTTAGACTGACTTCGTGTTGTCGGCATTTTTACTGAACGTTTTACTTTATTATTATTAAAAGAAGACTCCTCATTTTACAGACATTTACATAACTCGCGTCATAGGTATTTTTACAAAACATTTCGTTTTGTTTTTTAAAATAAACACTTAATATTTTACAGACACTTATTTTAATATTTTTTGCTTTACTCGTTACGTATTTTTAAACAACATTTCATTTTGTTATTAAACTGTTTTACTCGTTAGGTTTTTAAAATAAACAAACACTTTTATTTTAGCAAATTGTTTTTCAGATACACTTATTTGGCTTACGTAAGTCCATAATTATTTTTTAGATATCTTATTTTTCGATTTTGTTGTTAAAATAAACACTTTTTAGATTCATTTATTCGGCTTTCGAAGGACCAGCTTATGTTGGTGATAGTCACCAACACACACAAGGGTTTTTTCAGAAAATTTAAACAAGTTTTAAAAGAGAAGTTTGTTTATTCACAATTTTATTTGCATAGTTATTTTTAAGAAGTTTGTTTACAATATTATTTTTAATGAGAAGTTTGATTATTATTTTATTACTCGCGCCCGGCGATCAGAATGGAAAGGATTTTCACGCGTTAGCATGAACAAAAATTATCTCTGAATATGGAAAGGAGGCTTGGGAAGGAGTGCTTCGCTGTCGGTACTACTACCGCCTTAACGTACCAGTCACTAACCATAATACCAATGGCTGCGTGTAGGTCAGCGGGAGAACGCTCAAGCTTAGCAGGGCTGGGGCCTAAGCCCCAAGGAAAGGTACCAGACAATTCTCAATCGTAACCGATATCATATTTGGCACCATCGTTCGTGTGCGAGATGAATAGTCTACTAGAGACATCTATGACATTTCTACAAAAGCACTAATGTTTTATAAATTTTTCAACAGAGTTACTTACAAATATTTTTATACTACAACTAATACAGTACTTAATTACTTAAATTAATTACTTAATTAAATACAATTGAATATATAATAATAATAAGGGTGGGTTCTTCATCGCGTTGGCAACAATGACGTCACTGTCATTTACCGCGGCATTAAGATTTAAAATCGCATGATAGAATGGTAAAAATAGCGAAAATAAAACGTTCATACTCCGATAAAACTCCGATAATTTGTTTGAATACAGTAGTAACTGGAACCGCCACCGTAACAGTTTTGAAAAATAACGTTGCCAGTTTACATTTACAATTAAAATACTTTCAATTTTTTTAAACAACGTTTTGTTTCAAATTTGAAAATAGTCATGAAATGTAACCGTTTGTTAACCATACCTTCACATCACACATCTTTCTTCACTTCTTTTTTCACTACACACGCGGCTAGACTATGGAATAACCTTCCACTTCATATCAGACTAGCTCCAACTATTCTCTCTTTCAAGTGTAAACTGAGGCATCAATACCTTTCTATGAATAATCTATCCAACTCTCAACTCCCTTGATTCCTTCCTTGTCCTTCATCCCATCTTCCACCATCTATTTTATATTTTTATTTTTGTATTTTTGTATATATAATATGTATATTATTTCTCTGTATCTTGTTTTGGTTTCCATACTTTCATAAGTATGTGTATAATTTCTCTCATTTTATTGTCAAAAGTGGTTAGTTGGCAGACATTGCCTACGGCAATAAACCCGCCATTTGGTACAAGTTTTTATATCCAATAAATATTTATTTATTCATATCTTATTTTTACATCGAGCAACACCAAATTCAGTAATACCAATTTGGTTTTCATGCGTCTCAGCAAACTAATATAATAGATCGGAAGGGTGGGTATGATGTAGAAATGGTGTTACAGTGGTTACATCAATTCAGGAGTAATTTGGCGACAACATTATTACTACAAGTAGAATAATAAAATAAAATTATCTAGCATCACAATAATGGAAGTAAATAAAATAAAAGTGTGTGAAAATGTTTAGAGCTTTCTAGAGCGCTTTACTGTGGGAAACTTCACGTGTATAATAATAATAATAATATTCCTTTAATTCCTTTTATTCAATTAGTTTCTTCACTATTATGTGAAATGCGGTAGTGCCTCGTTATCTGCCGATTCGATATGCGCTGTTTCACTTATTCGCGAACATTTTATTTGTCTGAAAAAATGGAAAATCGCTGGAGATCGACGAAGCGAAAAATGAAAACTTGAAAGTGAAAAAAAATCGGTGTATTTTTAAGTATTTCAAGATTCATGACGTGAATTTGGAATACCTATTCTTATGTGTGTAAATATTAGGGAGATATCTGAATTATTAAGCTGGCTTTCCACGGTCCGTGATATCATAGAATTTTGTATACACTGTGTGTGGAAAATACTACGTCCGTCTGCAATATTACAGACCGTAAGAAGCCTCGTTTAAGATAAGAAGAAATGTATTCTTGTGTGAACTGCGTAAAATTTATTAAATGTTGAAAACGTAAACAATTAATCAATATAAAGTAAATAGAAATAATGAGCTTTGAAACTGAAATAAAAATTCTAATTAGATTTTATTATTACTTAATTATTCTATGTATCTTTACAAAAGTGTGTCAAAACGCAGTTTGAAAGTAAAAGTATTTACTAAGGATTCATATTTAGAAGATGGATTTTGGTTACATGGATTTCAGCAGGATTTACACTTTCACATATTAAAATGGATGTACCATATCTATTTTTGCGGATTCGAAATTCGCGGTATTTTCTTTAAGTATAGTATACAACAAACGAATGAAAAAAATAATTGTAAGTTTTATTTCTATGGAAAATACAGAGAAGACAGAATCATGTATGGAAGATACAGAAAGAATACAATAAAATCTAGGACGGCCATAAATATGATTCCAAGCCCACTACTTCTTACACAGAAATACGACACAGTAATGCTCTCACAAGAAAGTGTAGTAACCATGGGCGTCTTCAGGGGGCAGGGGGGCAGCTGCCTCCTTAGATATTGGAATAGATATTTATTTTTCCTACTAAATGGTAAAACTTTACAAAAAATCACATTAATACTGTTATTGGTCTTGTGTATTGATATTTTGTACTAATGTACCTGTCAATATTTGTTTTTGTGACTGTATCTGTTCCATGTAATAAATAAATAAATAAATAGAACACATTTACTCAATTACTCATCATATCATAAAAAATCATTACATATTTTGGTGGAAAGTATTATATTATACATTTTCAAAAAATCAAACTACATCAAGACCTTCTTCCCATGTCTCACATAAAATTTTCACCTGCGGCGGTATTTACGCATCTTTATGATACATATATATTGTATATAGTACATACATATATATTTAGTAGAGTACATGGTTGGCGCAGTTGGTTGAGGCGGCACTCTCTCGAGCGGGAGGTGCCAGGTTCAAACCCCGAGAGTGATGTATTCCACACTTTGCGATACAGGCTTTTAGCCTAGTGCAATGTGTGCAGGGAAGTATTTGGGTTTGTGTATGCGAGCCCAGATCCTTAAAAAAAAATCTCCCCCTCCCATAGCTTCGAGGCTGCCGGCGCCCATGGTGGTAACGGAATAGAAGCAGTTTTTGTATTATTGGAGCAATATCTATTTTGTCTACGGCTGTGTTGTTGGTGTTATTTTTCCTATTAAAGAAACTCTTTTTATAGCCAACAAATAATAACACTTTATTTTTATATCCCCTAATATCCTTAACTCCATTATAGTCTACCTAGAAGTAAGATGATATGTCCTTGGATATGTTACAGTTAAAGCTTGGATATATTATAAAGTGTTACAGTTACATAGCTGTTAATGTATGCATTTACTAGTCAATGCATGCATTAACTACCGTGGAATCGTTAAAGCATAAATAACTCAATAAACAGTTTTTTTTTTTATTTAAGATGCATTTTCGATGAGTATTCTAAATTAATATGAGAGCTGTTTTCCAAAATTGTATATTTATTGAGGTAATCCTGCTAAGAAATATAAAATCAATCAAATATAATCATTGACAGCTGACAACAGTGTGTATAGGATAACAGCTGTTCGCGAATGGCGGACATTTTACTCTCCGCTTAAGACACGCTCTGACTGAATCTCCTTCGTAAATGTATGTGCTGGATGTGCACTATAGTCAAAGCCTCAATAAGAATGATTGTGAATACATTAACTGTGCGTTTAGTCAATGTGTACATTTTTTAAAATAAAGAATCTGGGTTTTACGAAATAAACCCAAATACACCTTTATACCCTTCACAATAAGCTTGAAAAGCTTGTGTCGTGAAGTGAAGTAGGTCGGCATCGAGGATTGAACCCACGCCCACTGGATAAACAGTTGAGCGCGTTACCAACCAGGCTACCGACCACCTCGGCCATTGGCTAGTTAGTGCATGCATTCACTAACTAAACGCTTTAGCTGTAACAGATACATATTCTTATGATAGTCCTTGTATGTTTAATAGACTTTTGTAAGCTCAGTATAGTCTCCTTCACGAAACATTTCACCGCCGATTGGCATATTATATTTGATAGGTAACCTCATAAGGAAAGTAATATTACAATAGTGTATCAATATAATAACTTTTTGAGTCCCTCACAGAGATGGCGCTTAAAAATTTTTATTTTCGGAAATCGTGATCTCCTTAAATAAATCACTTGTTGTCAGGTGGATTGCTTTAAAAAAATGTATATTTTCTTAAAATAATCGATCTTTATGTGAGTAGAAAACAAATCCTTGAGATCTTTTTGTCTTGTATTGTTGCCTATGTTATATCGTACACTTTTTTATTTATATTTTGAAATGCATTTCACTATTTTTTATTATTTAGTTTATGTATGTATTTTCTTGTGTTCGTCTTTTTTGGTTTCCTAATTTGTTCGTGGGTTAGTTTCACGTTCGCATAAAAAAAGCACTCTTGTTAGTTAGTTTTGATCAGCCTATCCTACTATTTTAGTCTAAGGGCCAAAAGATAGTGAAAAAGATGGCGGCGTTTCTAGTGTACAGGGATGAATATTTTCACGTAGGTATCGGGTATACAAAGAGCCATGGAGAGGAGAATGTTGGAACGTTAGAGTTTTTGGGTAAGAGATGGACAAGAATGGATACGAGAGAAATCCAAGGGTAACGACGTATACGACGTGGTAAAACGAGCAGCTGCCTTTAAATGGGGTTGTGCAGGACACGTTTCCAGGCGCCCCAATTCTAGATGGACCAAAAAGATTCTCGAATGAAAAAAGAACAAGTAAAAGGAGCGTAGAAAGACCTCAGGCAAGATTGTCTAACGATGTGAGGCAAATCGCAGGAAGCAAGTGTATGTAGCATGCCCAGGATAGGGATCTGTGGAAAGTCAAAGGGGAGGCCACATGTCCAGCATTGGAATTGAAACGTCTGAGAAAGAAGAAGAAGAAGGTATCGGGCAGACGTAAAGAGATATATTATTATGCAAAACAGAATCAGGCCAATGAATCTATATAATATTTTAGTACTGGAAATGGACAAGATCTGGTTGTAGATATTCACAATATAACAGAGTATAATAGTTCGTTAGCCACAAATGGTATTAGTACTCGTATATCAAACATTCAGTTCGTTGTGCAATCCGATGAATTTTGCGGTCTCTTATTCAACGAAGAGCATTCTAGAATAGTATACATACAATACTCAGTAACGTAGCGTGGGGGAGGGGGGCGGTCCGCCCCGGGCGGTACTTTATAGGGGGCGTCATTTTTAAGGAAAAAAAAAAAATTCAAAATACCATTAAATTAATCTCTTCTCCATTCTTCTCGGGTGTAGTTTGTCGATGTTGTCGAGCTCTAGGCCTACTTGGTGAGGCCATATTCAGGACTAATGTAGTTTTGTTTAATTAGTCCAGAAGATGGCCTCAGCTAGTAGGCTGAAAGCTCGACAACATCGACAACCTACACACGGTACATCCGAGAAGAATGGAGAAGAGATTAACAAGGACCGTGAAAATCTACGGAGCTATCTGACCATTAAATTAGTTTTGTTTCAGTGAAAACTCGAAAAAATTCCGACTGCGGCTGCGGTGCGATTTTTCTCCTTTTTTACCGACATTTTAGTTTTCCCACTCGAAAAAACCTGAAAAAAAAATGTCTGTGGCGCTAATTTTGTGGCCTATCAATATCAAAATTGTAGTTGTCTCACCCAGCCTAGAAGTTCTTTATAATTCCTGTCACGAGAATTTTGGATTTATATGCCTAAATAAGAGGGAGGGGGGGCGGATTTGACTCCTCCCCGAGCAGCAGAAACCCACGTTACGCCACTGACAATACCATACCATAGTAATACACCATGCAGTACAACTGAAAATAATAATGGCTTGTAATAACAAGGATAATGTTGGTTGTATTATGGTGTAGTGGTAGTCAATGTTGAGTACCTATTTAGGTCATTACTACCACATGGCGACCTGTAAGACGCACGTAGATTTTCTAATTTGTACACAGAAAACACTTTGAATGTTCTATCTACATACAAAGTCTTCATGCGCCGTGAGAACTAGGATGACCTGTCTTTACATCGCTACATTTTTTTCCACATTCGTTTGGAAAACGTTCATGAAATCCGTTAGGTTTTTAGACTCGTATAGACGTATACCTTATCAAACATCCAAAAAGTAAACAACGATACGATTTGATAACATGTGGATATTTAGAGAAAGTCAAAGTGTTATGTGTGGTCGGTCTTGCTGTGTGGATGTGAGACATGGACATTTCAATTTATTAATCGTTAATATAATTTACAAGTATGTGTAACATTAAAACATTATATGCATATTATATTAAACAACAAGAATGACAACATCCCCCAGTAAGCAAATATTTTGCTGGTATAAGGGGACGCAAAATATTCCGGAGCAATTGTTTTTTTACAAGTTAAATAAATAATTATAACACACAAAATCACACACCACTCTTAACAACGCGTGCTTCAAAAACACTCCTTTTAACTTTTTTCTTAAATAGTTCGATATTAGGCACTATTTTTATTTCTCGTGGAAGCAAATTAAATAGGTATTGAGATTGAGGTATATAAGAAACTATACCTTTCGCTGTTGGTCCTTGGAGTTTGAAAGTTAATACTATGAACAGGTTAGGTTAGAGGCTTTTTAGATGTGACTTCACACGAAGAATGCTCAGGGTCTCATGGATCAGCAATAGAAATTATCAGGCGAACTGGAGCAGAGAGAAGAACATGAGAAAATATGTACTTAGGTATTAGGAACTGATGCACAAAAATAATGAACAACTTCTTTGAAAAACGCAGACTACTGTGCCTGTGTAATAAGCTTGTTTACTAGTAAGTTTATTACAATAATATTGTACATAGTTAATATTCTATTGTACATCAGTGTATAACCAAAGTCTGGATGGTCTTATTAGTAGTCAAATGGGAATATTTTGGATGCTAACGACGCGTGAGACACTTCAAAGGGACTGGAATGGATATTATATTGTATGATGTTGTATGTTGTGTGGGTTCTGATGGAATTACAATCAGTAGTAAAGATCTCTCGGATAATACGATGTCAATTTTCCAAAAATGGTTAACGTTGACCACAAAACTGTCTCTTGTATCAGTAGAATGTGTACACCTCGTAATGGAGATGTGATCTCATAGCCAATATTTTAATCAGTGTAATATTTAAGGGTATTGTTAGTAAGAGTGATTAATTTAAGTTCCATTTTAACTACTAATTATTAAGTAAATTAATATATGAGATTCTGACTTTGTAAAAATACTCAAGTGTCTATAACTGATATGGACTTGTTCACACAAGCCCATACTTCATATTAAGATAAATGTTTATGTCGTGAAGAGAATAATAACTCGTATATCCTGAGATTTGTATCTCCCTATTAGAAGTTCGATTCCATAAACTGTGCTCTGCGTGTTTATTCTATAGGTACACTACTATATTCCATCACGATATATCCCACTAGTGGGGAATGCTGTGTGCACATTAAAACACACATAACATCCTCTTTGCGCAAACATTTATAATGACATTGATAAATACTGGCGTACCACATTGCTGAAAAAGATGTGAAATGTCTTAAGAAAGTTTTACGAGGAGACTCGCAAAAATATTAAAATAGACTGGGGCCTGTCCCGCAACACAAGGATCCCATGTAGAAAATAGTTATTATACTTTTTACTTAAAAAATCGTTAGGATTTTAGGAACCTCTTGTACATATAATTGAGATGAAGATCAAATTGGGCTTATTTATTGGAAAATATAAGATCTAAAAAGGTACAGCAGATTTAAATCTAATTGGTTAAACCTGGTCCACCTAATTGGACATTTTTAAAAACACTTCAGATTACAGTAATGTTTCATGGTAGCTTGAGTCATATTTTCAGAAATGCACGAAGTAGTTCTTTACTGCACAAAGTTTTACAGCGAAATTAAGATTTGTTTTCAATGTGAATTTGTTCTGATATATCACAAACTTCGTTACGCTCTAAATTCACCAGCGAGGGTCATAAATCATATTCAGCGCCGTATCCAGCAAGCAGACTTCCAGAATACCCTATGGGCCGAACGGTGACTTAAACATTAGGTCATACATACTCCATCCATGCATCTATACCTACTGTATGTATGGACAATGCGCCGCAAATGCATAAAATAGCTACTGAAAATATGGGACAGTGGTAAAGCGATAATGCTCTGTAGGTACGTTTGTTCCTACGGAAATTAAGTTTTATGAATCGGTGAATATCATAACTTATGGATACTGGTAGATTTGTGAATATTTTTTGCATATACATACGGTAATTCCATGTTCTAGGCATACATGTATGTTATAATAAACTGGTAGGAAAATATACCGCTGTTATAAAGGGTGATATAGGTTTATTACTGATGATGATTAAAAAAAAACAAAACATTACATATTTCACATATTCTTTCAGAAAACATTTCATGACATTCATAACTTCAATATAACAAATTTTGGGAGGCCTATTCTACAACCCGTGGACCCCATATCTTCTACTTCTTCTTCTTTAGCTTTCGTCCCTCCACTGCTGAATGTAGGCCTCTTCCATCCACTTCTACTCGTCTCTGTTTTTCGGCCTTCGCATCCAGGTCCTCCCTGCTTGCTGGATTATGTCGTCAGACTACCTTCTGGGAGGTTTTTTGACACTTCTACTTTTCGTCCAGGGCTTCCATTAGAGAATTGTAGCTCCCCATTTAGCATCCTTCTCTCGAGGCATACGTCTCCATATCATAATATTTTAATTTCAAACAAGTTAGTGATTTTCAAAATCCCAAAGGGGATGAGGCATTATCTTGTTCGAGTACATGGTTGGCGCAGTTGATTGAGGCGGCAGTCTCTCAAGCGGGAAGTGCCAGGTTCAAACCCCGGCGCTTCCGATGTATTCCACACTTTCCAGCCTAGTGCAAAGTGTGCAGGAAAGTATTTGGGTTTGTGTATGCAAGTCCAGATCCTTTTAAACTAAAGTGTTATGTTTTTAGTATTGTTTATAAATAAATAAATCATATATTTATATAATTCATCCTTGCCTCAGGTATTCACAGCTCTACTCTTGCATAAAAGTCTTATTATACCATTTGAGTTGCATTCGTTAAGCTTCGAAGTTGGCTACGCCTCTGTAAAGCGTTTATTCTCAGTATTCTTTTCAATAAAAATTGCATGAATTCGTGTCATTAGAATTACATAAAAAAGATTGCATTCATTCATTCATTCATTCAATACCAAGCCATTACTTTTTAATCGAAATGAAATAAAAAAAGTTAGTAAAAGAATCCATGCCGCAAATGAATGCAAGATGTGCATTCACTTGAATATAAAGGAGTTTAGTATGCACCATTAGTAGTATACATTTTAGTATACACTTCAATCATGGGCGTGCGGTCCATAGAAGCATTTTAGGTGTTGCTTGCCCACTGGCACAAAAAAGTAAAGATAACATTGTAATAAATCTTTTTAATAATTTTTTTTTTCTGTTTTGTCCTGGGGTTAACTGGAAGAAATCGCAGTTCTGCGATAAGTTCGCCCTAGTAAACAACGTTTTATAATCTGTACTATGTCCGTTTTGTGTATTTATATGTGTTTGTTGTTTACTTTAAGTTTAAATAAATAAATAAATAAACTCTAAGTTGTTTCACTTAAATGTCGCGCGCAACCGATGTAGTTCATAGTTTCTTTAATATTTCCCCTAGTGGCGCTACTATACATACCATTCAACCAATCAAGAACCAGAAAAGCATTCGTCTCAAACGCATAATATCGCATACACACGTACGCGCAATCCCACTACTACAAAGATAAAATTACCAACGCACGCAAATGAAGCGTTCCAAATTTTTAACTGCGTTGTAAGCAATCATCTCTCTGCTTCGCAGAAACTTCATGCTAATCATATGTAGATGCAGGAACGCGCGCGAATGATTGATGGCGCGCTTTTAAATTAGAGTTCTTCGTTCATTTACAAATTCTTAGTTGCATTTTAAGTCTTGAATTGTACATTTATTGTAAACAAGTGTTATTAAGCCTTGTTGCTTAAGAAGTGATAAACAATTTGTATGTTAATTGCACGTTAATTTTCATTCATTTTACAGTTTTAGAGTAGGTTTTTTATTTAACTTGCTTGCCTATATCAGAATCTCACCGCACGCCGCTGATTTCAATATACATTCACTAATAAAATGTTTAGTGTCGAATGCAATAGTAAAATTGGAATTAGTTTTTCTTTGATGTTCCGTCTCTCGGTTTATTCTCATATAATTTGCGAGAATAACACTATTTCATAGCTTTGCATTTATGGGAAAATACTTTGGTTTATACAAATTCAGGAGTATCTCTGAGGACTTACTCGTGAGGATATACAAGCAGTACTTGCGACCTATGATTGAACATGCTTACCAGGTCTGGAGTCCATATTTTTGCAAGGATATTGATCTTCTGGAGAGAGTTCAGAGAAGGGCAACATTGGTACCACGGACCATCCGAGACTTAAGTTATGAGGAGAGGCTCACCAGACTGGGACTCACAACACTTAAAGCCAGGCGATCTAGAGGTGACCTTATCGAGACGTATAACAGATTGGATGACTTTCTCAGAACGACAGATGGCACAGACATTGATTTGGGCCCATCAGCCTAGGCTGCTTGCCCAAAATTAATAATAATAATATATAAAATCCTTTCCGTATGCATGCGCTGTCGTCATTTTTTTGATGATGTGAAATTAAACCTAAAATGGAAAAAAAAATACTATATGATCCTTAACCCGAGGTAAATTAACATCAGACCCCTTCATTTAAGTTTTTTTATTTATTTTTTCTGGCAAATTATGTTATGTTAAATATCCTTTCTTTTTGATATCTGTGTTCAATTGGCCTCATAGTATTTTTGCCTCTTGTTGATAAAAACATTGCTTTTCACGCATAAATCTGCCGACCCAACTATGACGTCATGGTTATTTCCCACCGCATTAAGGTTCAAAATCGCATGAAACATCTAATGATAAAAATAGCGTTTTTTCCGTTTCTTGGGTAAATTTCGCTTCAATCAAAAAACCTTTACGGTTTTTCCCTAGATTTTAATGCACATTATGAGTACCAATACAAAAAAAAATCTCCGCGACTTTCGGGAAACGAGTTTCTATCTTTCGGAAAAAAAGATCAGAGATGTTTTTCCCGTTTTTTGTTTTTTTTTTAAATGTCAATACTCTTAATTTTTTTATTAAGTTCAGCGGTACGCAACCTGTCTCCTGAGGCTCTTGAATACACGATCTTAAACTCTGACTCTGCCTTCTTAACGCTATACGATATATATATATATTTTATTTATTACTTTGTCCTGTAAATTTATTGAACAGCAAGCTGTTTTCAATTGGTCTTAGGCTCTCCACACACGCCCCGAAGTTCAGTTAACGGAATCGACCGTTTGCAAAAAAGTTCCGACCAAAACCTCTTTCTGAATTCAAAATCGGGGTGACGCGAATTCAGGGAGAGGTTTTGGTCGGAACTTTTTTGCAAACGGTCGATTCCGTTAACTGAACTTCGGGGCGTGTGTGGAGAGCCTATGAGTATTCCTGCCTCTTATTCGTAAAAACATTGCTTTTCATACTTAATGGTGTCAAGTATTTATTTCCCACAAATGCACAATTAAAAGGGGATTAATTTATATGAACAATTTCAGAGACATTATCAAAAGCATTTTACGGGCATTGGCTCAAAGTAATTACAGTTGAAAAGCGAAATACTTGACTGTTTTATTGGTGTTCTTGCAAGGAGAACATAAGATTGTGGATGGTCGTTATTTTTGATTTATCATTTAACTTTTCCTACCGCTTCTTACGCGAGACGTTTGTAAGAAATGTAACGATTTATAGAAGAAGTATTTTCGTACCAAAGTTCAAAATCCATCCTCAGAGTTTCATGCCGCAAGTTTTCTCCTTAAGGGCACGGCACCAGGAATGACGTCACAGTTTTTTCCCACGGCATTAAGGTTCAAAATTGCGTGACAATCGCATGATAAAATGGTAAAATTAGCGTTTTTTCCATTTTTTGGGGTTACCTTTAACTTTTACGATTATTACCTAAGTTTTCAGACTTTCGGGAAACGAGTTTCCGTCTTTCGGAAAAAAGGTAAGGGGTGTTTTTTAATTTTTTTTGAGAAATCTATACAAGATATAATCTTTTACGGTTATTCCCTAGACAAAGGTGCAATGCATCTACCCTCTTTTGTTTCAAAGCATATTTAGTAACGGTTGTCGAGATAGAAGGTCTCCCGTTTTTAGAAATTTTTGAAATGTCGGTATGCACACTCTTAAATGCAGCAAGTTGTTCGATGTAATATCGCCATTACTTCGACCAGTGAACAAAAATAGTAATAAAAAAGTATACATTCGATCTTTTGTACTCAAAGTTACTATGGAAAGACTTTGTGCTATTATTGTTACTACCAACAACTCACTCCTAACTTTCTTTACTTTGTGGAGTGTTAACTTAGTAGTGGTTGTCTCCCGTATTTTTATTTTCTCACAAATGCAGTTAGTGCAGGCGATGTATGTATTTTTGTATGAACAATGTGAGGATCGACTTCAATCCATTGATTATTGTTGGGGATAGGTCAAAGATCAAGGAATCGGATGTTGCCGTCCCACATTTTGGTCTAATTTTTTTTTACACCCCCTCAAAGGTAGCCTATGGGGGGTATTCTACGAAGTCATTTTAAAGACTATTTCAGTTTTAATTTAATTTTTTTTTTGTAATGGAAAAGTGAAGTTGGGTTCTCTAGTGAAATAAAAACGCATCCAGCGCCTCGACTAAGTAATGTTTTTGATATCTTTGGTACCAACAACGCCAACGGTTTGAAAGCTCGAACAAATCGAAAAAAAAAACGCATACAGTGAGAAAACCCTACAAACCCTATCCTTTCTAAGGAAACCGTTTTTGTGGAAGTTTCAATAAAATTAATTTTTCGCTTATTAAGAAACATTTAAAATCATCTCTTTCCTTTAACCCCTTTTTCATCCATTTTAATAAAAATTAGGAAAAAACGGCCAACACCCTATTACTAATTTTGATAGTAGAATCTATGTGCCAAATCTCAAGTTCGTACCACATCTGGTTTCCGAGATATTCTTATACTCTAAAAAACATTCGAAATTTCATTTCTCTAGGATAAGCCGTTTGGGCCCTGCGTTTAAAAGTGAGTGTGTCAATCAGGCGCTTTCGTTTATTATTAGAGATTATCAATACGTACATATGTATGGATGATGATGGGTTGTCGAGATGCATAAATGATTTTTAATGTGTAATGTACTTTTCATTGTGATTACAGTGAGTGGCGGAAAGGCCTATTTGCTTTATAATAATAAAATAAAATAAATATATCTCGAAGAAAGCATTCAAAACAGACATGGTTTCAGCGACCGTCAAATATACATAAGAACGAATGCAGCAAACACCCTAAATTTCAGAAAATAAAATTTAAGTGTTTATTTTAGTATTTCCACATTCCTAGGATAAAATTTTATGAAGACATTACTTTAAGAACGCCCACCATACAATAATACACTCGTTACGACATAATGATGTTTCCTCTATTGTGCAATAATGTGACAGCCACTGAATTATATAACGCGTCCTTACAACTCAATGAAATACTCATCTTCTTTAAAGGTGTATTGACTGCTATATTGCCATCTCTCTCTTTCGATCCAAAATTATCCAGCATTATATTTTATTTTATTTTATTTTCTTAACGGAATCAAACAATCACAGCAACAAATAACATAAATTAACATATCACTTATAAACAGACCATCAAAGATTCCATATTTTACCTACAATATAACAAACACCAAAAAAAAAAAAAAAAAACATAGAAGAAAACCTGCAAGTATGTATGAACTAAAAAAATACGAATCTGAACACTAATAGATACAAGAGCAATATGTTGATACAAGAGCAATATATAGTATAGTAAAAGTATTTATAACTGGCGAACGCAGTCATAAAATTAGACCGAGACGGGACGACTACCTGCTTCATTCGCACTTATGCCAGATATATAAGTGCGATTTAAAATAACTTTTGAGTAAAATCCACAGATGTATATTTTTCTATTTTATTAATTTACCTTTCAATTTTTTAAAATATTTTATTATTTATTTATCGTATGGCCAACATCACGCATTATTTTTAATTAAAAACTGTCATATTGTCTCATATTAACCAAAATTTTTGCTAAATTAGTTTTACTTCAACATTTTGGAAATTGAGCGGATAACCCATGTATCGCGTAAATTTCAGGGGTACTTTCAAAGTTATTTTTTATTCAGGTAATTTTCAAATATTGCAATTCTGTCAAGTTGTAGTCAATACTACAATGATTACCTGTGTCGTCAGTATCAAGACGACGTTCTCAGTATTGGCTGAGAGAACCATGTATCGCATAAGCCAATTTACAGCATTCGTCAAAGAAATAAGATCGGTGTTTTTTCAAGGTACGGATATAGCCCTTGTAATTATATTAACCCAAGGGAGCCTACAATAAGAATAACATTATTCCGAAAAGTATTTGCATTCAATTAACTCTGTTAGCAAAGAAAATACAAGTGTAATCTAGAAACAGTAATTTACACAAGACATACACACTGAACAAACTCTTCAGAGGGTATGAAATATACTCATGGACTTCCTCTTCGCTCAAGCCTCAATAATCTTCTTCTGATCCCATTACATCATACTAGTTTATATAAAGATTCTTTTACAGTGCATGGTGCTAGGTTCGTTAAGGGTTGCTCCCTCCCACTTAACCTTGGATGGTACAGGAACGCCAGTTCCTATTTCATCAAATATCTGTGCAAAGTAATACATACTGAGGAGGGCTCAGGGATCACCTGAAGGGCTCCCCCCAACAAACCCCTCCCCGGTTTGGTGGTACTAGGTTGTGGAACCAGCTCCCCGTCAGCATTCGAACATCTATCTATCTTACAGGGCAGGCAGGGAGGACAGAGCGCCAGACAGCCCTATCATTACACACACTGCTAGCCTCCGTCACATCCATGCAATTAATCATACATGCTCTCCGATTCCTTTCACTCAAAACGCGTCCATCCTTGAGAATCTGGTTGACATGATCGGACCAGGTCAGTCTTGAGCGGCCGCGTTTCCTCGCCCCTCTTTGCTCGCTCAGATATAATATATTTTTTGTCATCCTTCATTCTCTCAACATGTCCAAACCATCTTAGTTTATTCACTTTCATTCTCATCACAACACCAGTCTTGCAAACATTAATTTCCCTAACAATCTCATTAATCTCTCATTGTTTTGGTAGGTAAATGTACATACACACATCTTCTTCTTCTTCCTTAAGCCATCTCGCGGGGATTGAACACGCGCTCGACTGTTAATCCAGTGGGCGCGGGTTCAATCCCCGACTTACTCCACTTCACAACACAAGCTTTTAAGCTTTCTGTGAAGTGTACAAAGATGTATTTGGGTTTATTTGGATAAACCCAGATTCATTTTACAAAAAAAAAAAAAAAATCTCTCCACTGCTGGATATAGGCCTCTTCCATTTGCTTCCATTTTCCTCTATCTTGAGCTTTGCCGATCCATCTTCTACCCGCGACTGGGATAATATCGTCAGCCCATCTTCTCTGTCACCGACCTACTCCTCTTTTTTTATCCCACGGTCTCCATCTAAGAACTCTGGGTGTCCATCGCTCTGTCCCCTGTCTGGCAACATGACCCGCCCACTGCCATTTTTGTTTAGCAACCCGGTCCATACATACATGCTTAATTGAATATATTTATTGAGTAAGATGAGTCTACACTACGATTATTAAAGTTCATAGTGTAATATAAAATTCATTATTATACGAGTATTTCATTATCCTCAATATTACGAGTATTATCAATGAACAGCGAAGACCAAAGCACCTCATCTTCCAGCGAATAAAGGACTTCATTTAATGAGAATACAAGGACATTACGAATAGGTATGATGGCGTATTATGGGAATGAACATTGGAAGCGTGTTAGAACTTAAAATAAAATTTATATTAAATTCTATATTAGATTTCAGAGAACAAGACTCCACCAGGATTTTCTATTCTTCTTCTCCAGTTTCAATCGTTACGATTGGTTTGCAGCAAAGCCCCATGTCTCCTTCTCCATTCATCCCTGTCTTGTGCGGTTCTTTTTAACTCTTAATATGAGTTGTAGCTCATATCCTTGCATAGCTCGTCCAGGTATTCTTTCATTGGTCGTCCTCTGTAGTTTGTCCCCTCGTTCATTCCTTCAATTGATTCAAATAGGAGACCCTCTTGATGCACTACGTGGCCGACCCATCTGGCACATCTTTCTGCTAGTGCAATTAAAGTGCATAGAGCAGGTGTCTTCCTCCTTTGATTTTGTTGAGAACTTCTTCGTTCGTTACGTGATACCTACAAGAAATTCCTTAAATTCTCCTGTAGGACCTCATCTCAAAAGCTTCAAGTCTCTTTTTATCTCTTTTTCAGATAGGCACCACGTCTCACTAATTTGGATTAATCCAAATATTTGTCTACGTGGTCAGCAAACTCAAATATCTATTTATCAACATGGTCAGCAATAGTGAATATTAATATGTCCCTGTTTAATACTGATTTCTCTCTCAAATTCTGTTGTCATTGATGTAATGTAGTTGTGGACAATTTACATCCCGAACTGCATTGAACTAAACCACAACTGTTTTAAGTTTTGTTTTGTCACCATGTGTTTATTGTGTTTATTGTGTTTATTGATTTAATTATTTTTTGCTTAACTGTTTATTGATGTATCGCAATTAATTTTGTGATGTTTGTTTAATATGTAAACCTGACGATTCCAAATGCCTTAAATGGGTCCTACGGATGATTAGAGAACAATAAACAATAGTCTGGCATATACATACATACAATTTCTGACT
Organism: Ceraclea dissimilis; assembly: GCA_963576895.1. NCBI lineage: Eukaryota > Metazoa > Arthropoda > Insecta > Trichoptera > Leptoceridae > Ceraclea > Ceraclea dissimilis. Next base: position 17,737,939 of record OY756370.1, read on the forward strand.
TAACTTTTTACTGTGTATAATAATTATACTGTTGAACCTTAACAAGTCTTTCGGAAAGCAAAATTATTCCAAGACTTTTAATATAAAGGAACTTGGTATAAGATTCTCTTTTGCTAATTAACCTGGCGCTAATTATAATTAATTCGTTATTATTTCTAACTCCGACTCCTTTGTTGTCGACAAATTAGGTATTCTGCTTCTTTGTTGTGTTAAGCTGCTAATGAATGCATAAGGAGAGACTCCTTAATACACTATACAGTATACACCATGCTATATCATATCCTCATGGCGAAAAGGATGAACTGCATTGTGTAATTTTGTATTCATAGATATAACAATTGGACTATTTTGGGCGCCGTTTAGCGATAAAATCGCCCCAAGGCCAAGGGCACTCTTCATTTTTCTTTATCACTAATTAGGATCGTCACAAACAAAATAATAAAAATGAATCTAATCAGTTTTGGCTAATTCCCGTTATTGGCTGACCAGTGACCGACCCGTAGGTACGCACAAAGAGATGAGTCTTCAGCAACCTCCTGAACTCCTCCAGCCTTTTGGCACACCTAACATCGAGTGGAAAGGCATTCCACAGGCTTGGACCCGCTGCACAGAATGCACGGTCACCATAATCCTCAGCCGTCCGCGGCTCTTCTAGTTCATGTGCTAGACTCACGGCCGACCTCAGCGTCCGATGCCTCCAGCCCATATTCTCGTTCACATACATCCATACGTCCGCTCCTTATGTGAAGCATGTGGTCGTCACCCAGTTTTTCCAGGCTTATCTGTCCTGGGCCAACTCCGCTTCAATATAATTGACCAAATCCTAATTGCATTATATTGCGAAATAAAGTTGATGAATACGATTTGTATACAAGTTGCCGCAATTATTGCTCGAAAAATTGCTCGTGTAAGCGCACCTTTCTGTGCACAGGGTTTTAGCCTGCATAAAAAATAAAGTGTAAATTGTTCAAAAAAGGAGATAGGTATTTGTGTATATGTATATTATCTGATATCTCAAAAAAAGTCACGTTTGGCATGAACATTGAACATACAAGATGTATCAATATCATATTTTACGAAAAATATTTGTTTAAGACTCGCGATCCAGCTATGACGTCAAGGTCGTTTCCCAAGGCATTAAGGTTCAAAATCGCATGAATAATCGCATGATCAAATGATATAAACAGCGTTTCTTTCTTTTTTTGGAGTTAATATCGCTTAAACCAGTAAACTTTTACGGTGATTCTGTAATGATTTTAATGCATATTATCAATACTACAAAAAAAAAACCGCGACTTTCGGCAAACGAGTTGCTGCCTCTCGGAAAAAAAGAACAAAGGTGTTTTTCACTTTTATTTCGAGAAATCTATACAAGATATAAAAAATCTTTTACAGTAATTCCCTAAGTTCAATGTAACTACTCTATTTTTTTTCAAAGCATATTTAGTAACGGTTGTCAAGATCTAAGGCCTCCCGTTTCTAGATTTTTTTGAAATGTCCATATGCCTACTCTTAAGCTATTTTTATTTATTTTGACTACGCTGGAAACGGAAGGTGATATTTTATCAATTTTTTTGGTTTGGGTTCGGAATTTGGGGTTAGTTTTTCATCTCGAATTATTCAAGCACCTAGTTTTATTAGTCACGTAGTTATTGGAGTGGTGTAATAAGATCCGAGTAAAAAAATGTTACCAACAAATTCACATTGAAAAAATATTGAAAAATCTACATAATATTTCAATGTGTATGTTTTTTTATTTATTTATTTTCAAAATAGATTACAAAACATTTTACGCTGGAATTGCCCAACTAGGTACAACCTACATATATTTGGGTCAATCCCTCAAATGTGCAACAGTAATAAAACAGAAATAAAATAGCACAAAATAAGATAAAACAGATCAAAACAACATGTACGAGTATGTACATATGTTCGGGTTGACTATACTCGTAAGATATTGCTTTTGCAATAAGTTCGACTTTTAGTACACTATTATATAGTCCTGTTTTATAACTCTGGATGATTTTGATACCACACTCATGACCCCATACGACCCTTGGATCCCCTGAAACTCCTTTCATACTATTTTTGCCTCTGGAGAACGATGATCTAATGTTGTACAGAAATGTATTCTCACTCAGTTTACGTAAGGTTGCAAATTTTCAGGTCTCTAAGTAGTCCGGAAGTGGTTGAAAAATCGATTACTAGATTTGCTCACAGAGAAAAAACGAAAGAAAAAACACCAGTGAAGGTACTCGTAAATAAAATCTTGTGCCTCTACCACATGCTCGCCGATGCTCGTGTGAATGAGTAAAAAAACGTGCGGACGGGGTTGGATTGTATACGTAATCGACGGTTAACGTCTTTTTACTCATTCACACAAAAAACGTGGAGGGTCAGCGAGCATGTGGATGAAGCATTGTAATTTTTGTTCCTTGTATTTCCTTTTTTTTAGTTAGTTTTTTTAGCCTTATTATTGACCTGGACTACACAAGGTAACCAAACCAGCTAGTATTTAATAATATAATCGATTGGTTTTTTGTAAAAGGGTCTTTTTAAAAAATATATTCGGCCGACCTTCGATAAATAAAATTGTCCTCCAATGTAACCTTGAAAATATAAAATCTTTGCAGATTTTAACATTGTGAATATACCTAACTAAAACAATGAATGGATTATGCTGCTAGTGATGGGCTATATTACAAATGTCGAACTAATCGAATTTGCTCTTAATTTACGACCGAGGGCGAAAATAGACTTACAATAAATACAAATTTCAAATAATCAAATTATTCATTCATTCACAATATGCCCTAAGCGAAAATCGTTCTATTAAGGCTAAAAATTCTTTTAAATTTCGTATGAGAATGTAAACCCAAAATAAGAATAACAAAAAAAAAGATTTGCATTATTGTATAAAACGGAGACGGAATATCAAAAACGGTAACTGGGTCTAAGATCAACTAAATTAGAGCATAAACTGCAGGAATAATCACAAGTTTCAGTATAGATTTCAGAGGTTTCTTTGGAATTATTATTGAAGGATGGACGCGTTTTGAGTAAAAGGAAACCGAGAGGGTGAATGACCAATTGCATGATTGTGACGTAGGCTAGGGGTGTGTGTAAGGATAGGACTATCTGGCGCTCTGTCCTCTTTGCCTACCCTGCAAGGGACGTGGCCTGAGGGTATAGTTAGATAGATTATTAATTCAACGTGCAAAGTCTGGTTTCCTCTTTCTGTTTCGCAAGGAACCTTAAAGGGAAAACTGTTGTGTTAAATTCTTTATGATGTAAACAGACCAAATTATCACAGACTAACTTTCACACAACATCAGCTGATGTATCCACCCCTTTGACATTTATTCGTATCAATTTAATTCAGAATTTATTTATAAGCTGGAAATCTAGATTCCTAATACAAATACACGGCACAATCTCATATTTTAAACCCTGGCTGTCCATGTGTCCCGTTTGGAAAATTTGCAATAGATGGCGCTAGTATCTTTTCGAACGGACTTTAAAAAATATTTTAGTCCAATTTCAATCTATACAGTGTCATAGAAAAAGACGAACCCTATTTTAAAAAGGTATAACTTTGGAACTCGGCTCGTCGGCTCTGAGTGGGTATAAAAAGGATATTATGACTAAAATGAAAGTGAACAAGTTGAGATGTTTGAGACATGTGGAGTGAATGAACGATGAAAGGAAAACAAGGAAAATTTACCTACCCGGGTGAAAGAAGAGGTGTAAGGAAACGCGCCCGTCCAGGAACCACATGGCTTGACCATGTTGACCAGATACTCAAGGACGGACGTGTTTTGAGTAAAAGTAATCGTAGAATGTGTATGAGGAATTGCATGAATGTGACGGAAGCCCGAAGTGTGTGTAAGGATAGGAAAGTCTAGCGATCCGTTTTCTCTGCCTACCCCGCAAGGGAGGTGGCGTGAGGGTATAGAATATTATAGTATAGTAATAACTTTGGAACCGTTCATGCTAAATGAGTGATTCTTTCACTGTATGGTAATTGAAGAATGTCAATTTTGTTTGATGCACAACATAATGAAAAAGCGGGCCCCGTTGAATAAATATGTCACTAGGTTTTCCCACATTTTTTCTATAGAAACAGTGAATTGCCAATATTTTCGCTTGTTTTAGCAGGCCTTTAAATACTGGTACTTGAACAATATAACATAAGTAACGTAATATCAATAACATAAAGCATTCTACTCGCTTTCTCTCATTGCGGAACATATGGCGTAGAGGAGGTGAGATATATGACGACTGTTCACGTCTTCTAACTCCCGGTAGATGTGATATTTATTTATTTGGCCGGCCCTTGAAAATAATCCAGTAAACAGCTACGTACATAGGGTGACAACAAAATATCGCGAAGGTTGTCTGAATTTGGTGAATTTATGAGTTCTATACCCAAAATCAACATCGAGGTGTTGCGACGGACAAGATCAGAAAAAGAATATTGCTGTCCAGTATTCAAATTAGAAAAATTGCATACTTGGGACACATTCTCCGCAACCAAAAGTATGATCTGCTGCACATTATTATGGAGGGGAAAATTGAAGGTGGTCGCGGCGTAGGGAGAAGGCAAATGTCCTGGATGAGAAACATTAGACAATGGACCGGAATCCAGAGGGTGAGGGAGTTGTTCCGGCTGGGACAGGACAGGAAAGCCTACGGCAGAGTGATAGCAGACATCGGGGGACCTGACATTGCACTCGGAGAAGAGATACCCAAAATAGTTCTCCGTGAATGATCCAAATTCTGCTGGTTGTAACACTGTCAAAAATAGTCCACACCTGTGGGTACCGAGCGGTTGAACAGAAAAATCGCGAAATCTAAAGTCATTTTTGTGGATTTTAATTTAAATATTTACGAGTAGTTTTTCATTTTACCTTAAAAATCGACTTCCACCATGTACCGATGTTCAAAAACATCTAGATTATAAAAATAACAGTTGGTTCTGTTTGAATTTATTTATTTTATTGCAATATTCCATTACATAGTACTGGTTGCCTCCGTCACATTCATACAATCTGTCACACACGCTCTCCGATTCGTTTTACCCAAAACGCGTCCATCCTTGGTCGACATGATCGGACGAGGCCAGTCTCGGGCAGCCGCGTTGCCTCACACCACTTTGTTTGCTAAAATATGTTTTGTCATCCTGTCATCCTTCATTCTCTCAACATGCTCTGTACATCTTAGTTATTCACTTTCATTCTCGTCACAACACCAGTCCTGCAGTCACTCATTTCTTACATGATCACAAACAAGATAATGCACATTCATAATAGTAAGTAATGCTCACTAGGGCGAGCTGATCGGTCCCTCCCAGCTATTTTATTCAGCTATGGTTATAATTTTCTTAAATCTGTCACGCTATATGTAACGTATGGTCACGATAGTGATAACATTGAATTGAATGGCCTCATATGTTAGGGAGAGAGTCCATATATACTGGAGAGTGGAGAGTGGAGAGGTTTCTCACAACAATAATAAAGAAATGGAGAAATGTTTCTCTTACAGCCACTCTCTAATAATAATATCATCCATTTGAGTCAAGTCCAAAGCCCACTTGTACAGATTAAATTAATAAACGCACGTGTTTATGGGAAGGGTCAAACCCAGAGGGACTTCACTGATTTACAACAAATAAATAAATTGTACTTTTTCTTTCTTTCTCTCACTCTCTCTCTCAACACTGTAGGTGTGAAAGGGTTTTCGGAAATAATATTGCGTGAATCGAGGATCATTGAACAATCTATTAACGTTCTGTCTTAACCTCTTCACTGCGATAAGTGATTATTAATTCCTTCCCTTCTTGCTTACATGAGAACATTTTGTATCACATATAAACAGATCCTCAACTATTACACCATCATCACTATACGACGCTATTTAATCATTTAGTATTTTGTCAGTATTTTATTTATTTTGTATTTTTGTTCATACATGTAGCCTTGAGCTATTATATTTTGGTTAGTATTGCCCCGGAACAGGCTATCGCCTAGTGGGGCAATAAAATCCAGTACTTTATTGTTTATATTTTAACTTCGTAAAATGCTTTTTGTGGTTGGTTGGCAGACATTGCCTACGGCATTAAACCCGCCATTTGGAAGATATGTTTTCTTTTCAGTAAACATTTTATTTATTTATTTATTTATTTTACTTTTTGGATAATAAATAAATGAAATGAAAATTATTTCTTCTAACAAAACAATGGCCACATATACGGGTGTGACGTGAATGCAGCGCCCCTAGCGGTCAAAACACAACCTTTTTCACTCACCTTTACGAAAAATTTCTACTGCGGCGCTATTATTCAGATTGAATTGTCAAGTTTACTTTCCATCCCCCCTCCCTAAAGTCCAATACTATATCGCACCCCCCCCCATGAAATGAAAACCTTATACTCCAATGGTTCTTCTTGATTGTCTCATATTACGGATTGCTGTTTCAGAAACCAAGTCACTTTTTATATTATACTATTTTTGATGCCTCATCCACATGCTGGCCGAACTGTCACGTTTTTGTGTGAATGAGTAAAAAGACGTGCGGACGGGGTGATTGTCTTGGATTGTATACGTAACCGACGTTTAACGCCTTTTTACTCATTCACACAAAAAACGTGACAGCTCGGTCAGCATGTGGATGAGGCATTAAAGTGTTCCAATTATTTGTGCGCCTCGTGGTGATGTATAGGTAAATGTGTGTAACATTTTCTCCTTTATAGTAGCGTATAAAAGGTTAAAGAAAGAAAAACACATAACAAATTGGTTTGAAAAGCAAGTAAGTACAAATATCCTCCATATGTTTCTATACATTACATAGTAACGGAACATTGTATCTCTAATGTATGGGAAATAATCAAAATGAATTACAATTTCTTGTAAATAACCAAAAGCAATAAAATAAATGTTCTCAATAGGGGGTGCTTAAGAATTATTACAACACATAAATTTCCTTTCCAAATATCTACTTGTTTGAGTAATTGTACTCGTAATTCACAGTGGTAATACTTATATTCTGAGTGGCGAGGTTTCATTCGGTGGTCTTCGTGTGTTTACTGGAGGAAAGTTGAAGAACGTAAATCGAACTTCAGTAGTTTCCCGTAGGTAGCAGAAGGTCAGGAGTAACAGACCTGGTCGAAAGAATGACGCTCAAGTGGACGTATGCAGGACTGTTGCTACATAGACTCCAGGGCTAAAGATGGACAAAAAGGCTACTGGAATGGAGACCTCGCAAAGATAAAAGAAGTGAAGGGAGACCCCGAATTGATTATATTATTGGTCGAATTAGTTTTAGTCGAATTTACTGGATACCATCAGTTAGTAAGTTGTGTCGTATGCACTATGCAGGTACTTTCAAATAAGAATTGACGATTCGGAATTCCTGGGATTTGTTCTCAGCAATGTCTTGAATATCATTCTCCACTGTGCTATAAGTCCATAACTATAATATTTCGCTATCCCACATGACACCTTTTAAGACTTTGCGTTTTACTTCTATATAGAAATTTCAATTTGTGAGTGTTTATAGAACTTTTAAGCTTCAATTCTGTTCTACATAATGCGCACTATAGTATACAATTCTTATATTTATAAGAATGATATCCGATAATACTAAAATCGTTGATTCACAATCACGTCGACTTTCCTTTATAAAATTCATTGAGAGACGAACTTGAGAGGATATATTTACGAATCACATTTGCATAGAGCGGAAGACATAATATAAATCGTCACAGTATCTGTAGATACATATCTAGTAGGAATATAATTTACATAAGTCGTACAAAATATCAAGTCAGCATCTCATCAGTACGGTAGTATACAGTCCTACGGTAATGAACATATCGCTTCATTGTGTACTAGTTAAGGAAGTGTATACTATCAGAATCACTGTGTTTTGTAGCTATTTGATAAAAGAACAGATTAATACCTGCGAAGTTAAATATAACGCTTTTTCTTTTTTTTTTTGATTATTTAAATGAATTATGTAAATAAACCCAAATACATTATTATATTTAAATATTGAAATGGTTCGTATTTCATATGTACTTCACAATAAGCTAGAAATGACGTGTCTCGTAAACTGGAGTAAGTCCGCATCGGGGATAGAACACGCATCCGCCTTATTAACAGTCGAGCGAGCTACCCAACTACCGACCACTTCATTTCTTTATTGTTAGGTAAATCTTCCTATTTTGTTTTAATTTAATTTCATACCTATTTTATGGTATACTTTAAATTGGCCTTTCTTTAGTGTATATCATTTTTGTGTTTCCGTTTTTTTCTCAAAGAGTGCCTTACTTACTTAATTCCGATGACCGTTCAACTCTGGTAGAGTTTTGGCCTCCAGAAAAATGGATCTCCATTCTCCAAGCCTTCTTGTCTGCAGCAATGAACTCTCAGTCATCGCCAACATTTAGTACGCTCAGATCTCGGGTAACATCGTCCATCAATCTCTGCCTTGGTCTGCCCAGAGGTCTCCTGCCCACAGGTTTATTTATTTATTTATTTCAAAGCGTTACAAATTTTGTAAAATAAAAACTTACATCCACTATTTTATTTGTGTACACACCCAAAGATCTTTCAAAGCTTATAGCTTCATCTTCAGTGGCTTCTTATGAACTCACAATGAATTATGTACCTACCCATTTTCCCAGTGAAATATGGTCACAAATTCACAGCATGTTATTTTATATTGTTCCTGTTATATTTAGCTACCGCTCCACGCACGCCTATTGATGAAATTATATTACAATCAAAATTTGAATACTAAGTATTTATTTTGTTTGTTGTTTCATTATTCCTAGGCTTCTGTCACACAATAGTAATCAACTTACATAATTCTGATGGAAATCGGGTAACAATGTAACGTAAGCTTTGTGGCAACTGCTGCAAGTTGTTCGAATAAACGTAAGTATATGAAATTTAAAACCCTAAGGTTTTTGACCGTCGGTACATGGTGGAAGTCCATTTTCAAGGTGAAAATGAAGACTATATATTTAATTTAAAATCCACATTAATGACTTTAAATTACGCGATTATTGTTCGAGGATTTGCACCCTCATCATCAGGCGATTGTGAATAAAGTTGATAGGTACATAATTCACAATCGCCTGATGATAGGGGGGCAAATATTTTAACACTAGTCGCGTAATTTCAAGTCATTGATGTGGATTTGAACTAAATATAAATAGTCTTTTCATTTTTACCCTTGAAATCAAAAACACTTTGTGATAGCAGCTCTCTCACATATTTTTTCGGTTGATGCTACTTTTCTTTGACAAAATGTTGCGTAACATAATAACGAGCCTGCAATTTTTTTTTAAAATATTGTATAATGGTCATTGGTCATCGATAGATGTCGATGTTTTTAGAAGTTGCGGGTTTAGCGCGGGAATGTTAAATTCGTATATTTTTATTTATAACGTGAATTGGTGAATTCTGTAATATATTATTAAATACAATACTTCAATGAATGAAAATTTAATCACCATAAAAATGTATGCATATTAATTATACGTGTAAGAATAGGGTCTGTTATAAGTCTGGTGATCTGTTCTCTCTACATATCCGACATTTTTGACGGGTTACAGCTAGTAATAAATAATTAAAGATACAAGATGTTGTCACAATCTTTGTTACTTCTTGTTTTATTATAAATACAACATTGTGGTCTTATTACGTCAAATTATTGTTTTAAAATAAGGCGTCGACTTTGGAATAATAATTACATACAACCTTTAGTTCGCAGAACAACCGTTTGTAGGTACTGGTGGCGCTATAGATTTTAAAAGTTATTATAATTCCATTTGACATAGTTAAGTCATAGGTAATTCAATTGTTTCAATACAAGTTCATACAAATTCAACATGAAACCAATTTGTTGATACAATAGTGTCAAAATAGTCAGATTTTTATATCTCTCTCTTCACCAACAACTGTCAACAATTGATCTTAATTGGTATAATAATGTTAAATAATACTTCTTACACTCATTAAAGACAATATTGTTTTGCATTAATCTTTAAATACTTGTCACATACTGTCACCTCGACACAAATTATTTCATGCTTCTTATTTTTTCATAGTGCACCTCTTGTAGGTACGAGAGCAGTACGTGTAAGTAGAGTCATTACTCAAATGTTTATTGAATTTTCTTTTTTCGTCTTGTTTGAAAATAGAACAAAATAAGACCTATGGCATAATAATTATACACACCTTCTATTTCTCAGAACATAACCATTAATTGATAGGTACTAGTGGCGCACTTGTGAGTGTTCAATGAACTTGTTTATTTTTTTCAGGGTTTGAATATAGAATGGACTATTCGGTACTCGTAACATCGTAAGATAAATTACAAACACTATAATTTGTTATAGAAAGTTAAATATAACATTTTTTCTACATAGGTTATTTTTTACAAACATTCATTTACGATATATCGTTCGGAAAACATTTCCAGAGCAAAGTTATGGAGGTATTTAATGGATTGCAGTTTCTCAGAGAGAGAGAACTGCGCAACCATTTTCTCTTAACCCTCTCAATCTCAATGTGAAATTGTGTGAGTAAGTGGTCGGAGAAATTGTACGAGTTAAAAGCCAACACGGCCCACTCGAGTAAAGTATCTAATGGTAAAAGTATTGGAAATTTTAGGGTTAAGAGATTGGGAATTTCACGAATGCAGCAGCGCTCCTTGAGAATAATACTGCATTAACATTTTGCAACGTTCACATGCGGATAATCTGAGAATGTTATATTCATTGTTTTGCGAATGGATTGTTCAGTACACAAACATTCTTGCGTCAGCACGAATTATGTATATATACTTCCGAAAACCCGTCACAATTACGAAGTTAATTACGAATCAATAAATTGAAGGTGACGCCAAAGAGGTATTTATTTTTATTCTATTATTCTACAGAGCACAAAAAGTTTAACAATGATATATAAACATTAAAACATTAACGACAAGCAAAGGCTCCAGACTCAACAGATAACATTAAAAAAATTGAGAAAACAAAAGAAAAATACAAAACATTCAACACAGCAACGGACAAAAAGAAACAAAAATTTAATTTGGTTACGTGACATTGAATATAATAATGATTGAATAGTATTTAACAGAACAAGTATGCCGACAACCTCACTTAATGGTAGCCTGGATGTTGCTTTGTAGGGATAGAATTTGAAATAATAAACTAAATAACTTTCGTAAAAACCTAGGTAGATGCATTGAACCTTCTAGTAAATTACCATAAAAGATCTTTCATATTTTGTGTAGATTGCTGAAAAAAGATTCGTTGAAATTTACAGAGGGATATTTCTTTCCTATAGCATTATATTTCTAGTGGATTTCCTTACCATGTAACAATTTTATTTAACGTTGTCAGAAAAAAGCGCATTAGCGTTATTTTCTGACAATATTACAAAGACAATTCTTTATTATTGATTATACAGGTGTGTAGGTTCTTAGACTTTATGCTATTTGAGGTGAAAATCTCTTCCGCTGTTTGGAATCTGTAAATACAAAATGCACCATTTTGTCAATTCGTATGTAAGGTGAATACAGCTTTAACCTCAACCTGAATGTACTCGTAAACTTCCGTTCGTTTTGCTGACGAAAGTAACATTTTACATTCACTTTATACATACTTTTTGTTGAGATAGGCTTTCAGTGAAAGTTATTTCGTGGTTTCTGCTGAATTTACTGAAAACCTGAATAATTTATCTTACATTATTTCAAACATGTATTTGACTAGAGGAGGCACACTATTTTTACACACAAGTTTGTCTCTAAATCTTGCAATCGACTTTTCATTCATAGCCAGCCTAGCTAGAAATGTGCACCTAGGAAACATTCACACCAAAGGATTTGGGTCAGAAACGCGCGATCTAAAACGCAAACATGTGCTCGAAACATCTGCTTGTTGATAGCTGAGATCGGTTTAAAATCTCAGAATAATTATGTGCTGGGTATCTGACAAACCCAAATACATGCTTTCCTGCACACCTTGCACTAGGCTAAAAGCCTGTATCGGAAAGTGTGGACTACATCGCCGGGGTTTGAACCTGGCACTTCCGCTTCAAGAGAGACTGCCGCCTCAAGCAACTGCGCCAACAATGTACATTTTTTTTCACTCTTAAATATTCAACTTTAATTGGAGCTGTTCTTAACAAATTTTGTAATCGAATTTTAACTCATTTTTAAACCAGCCAGATCTCCGAAACGTTCACCAATTGTGAACTAACTGATAATACTAAGAAGTATTGCCTCCGCGTATAAAAAAAGGTGATGACACTGGCGCGAATTTGTAACCTCTCTGTGTTCCCTCGAGGAACACTGAATGATGAATAGTTGAAGTGAATGTAGCTACCTACTATTAATAAGAAGAAAATACGTATGTAGAAATTATTGTAGGGAATGAATTACGTATAAGAAACATCGTACGTCTTATAAGAAAAAGAAATGTAAGGCGAGTTGTAGTCAAGTTGTAGTATACTATAGGATATTGATTTAATTCAAGTACTTACAAATCCCAGGCTAATAAATAAAAGATGATCCTTCAAAGGATGAAAATGTTTCTACATTTTTCACCCATCCGTACAATTAGATTAGACTTTTTTACTCAAATACATATTGCTTTTTAGAACATACCCATTGCTGTAGTGTCCGAGAACCCGATAACATATTGTACTAGATTTTTCTCAGCCAATCACTTAAAAAGGGTGACAGTATGTAGGACCTACAAGTGTAGACGTAAAATACAATACTTTATAAATATTACTTGTAGAATGTATTACGGGAGAATACAGAATTACCAAGGCTGACTATCAAATCTATATCTCTAATTTTTAACGAATAAGCTACCTTTTCCAAGTAACTTTTCAACACACTTCACAGTATTATGATGCAGAAGAGTCTACATATTATAATCATTCATGATTGATACGAATATATATGTAAACTCATCAGCCTAATACTGGGAAAAAATCATATATCCAAATATCACGGATATCAAAGGATTGGGCTCGAATGCGTGGGGCTAAAATACAAGCATTTTGCATGTTAATTTTCTGGCATGTTTTTTTTCAGTGCTGTTTTTATTTTGTTAGATACTTATAAATATATTTATATGTAGATGCACTACGTCTAAAAAACTTAACTGTAAAAAGACGTCAATGTTGGCATAATAGGCTGCATTTTTCCTGAGGGAAGTCCTGAGGGTAAATATGTACCTGGTAAATTAAAAGGTTAATAAAATACAAATAAAACACCATCAGCTGTCAAAAAATATTTAGGTTATCGAAATTTTTCATAGCATAGGACAACAACCGAGTGCTCACGAAGTCTTCCGAAAAATCTACGAACGTCTTAAACATTTTTTATTTACATGTCAATCCATCAAAAGCTAGTATAGAATATTATAAAACAACGTTTACGTACCTTATAAAGCTGGGAGCTTTAATGCACAATCACTAAGTTATCGTTTTCTATTGAATCAATAGTATCTTCTGTTCATATTGTATCAAGTAGGCTGTGTAAACATTGTCCTATCAAAAGATAATACCAACTTGATAGTATTAGGAGAACATAATCAATGGAGGATTTGTTCTACTTTAGCTTTGAATATCACAACTTTCCTCTGTATTGTAATAACATTGTTTAGTATTAAAATTATCAGGGAAGCAGATTCGATAGGAGAGAGAGATTTAAACAAGACGGAAGTATGTTTAACTTAACTTAATACAAAGCTTCTTATGTTAAAATAATACGTATTATAATATTCAGTGATTCGTGTATTGAGATTTGAAACTACTCGAGTTTACTGTTTCAATTGTGTATTTAAATTCTGTTCTGAAAATCCGAGAAAACTCAGATATTCTTTCGTTCTTTCTTTTTCATGAGCGAACGACCTTTGTACAAGTCAACTTCGCATTAATTTGGCGTCACCTTATGAAAAAAATAATATATTTTAGGTGGATGCAACAGAGCGCCAAACTTTCCTATTCTGTATACATGGCTTGCTTCTGTCGCAATCATTCAATTTTAGATACAGTACTTCATTCTGTTGCATTCATGAAATTCATAACACATGCTCTCAGATTCTTCTTAATCAAAACGCGTCCGTTATTAAAAATTTGGTCGACATGATCGATTCAGGTTAGTCTCGGAGGGCTGCGTTCACTTACCACTCTTCTTTGACTCGTGTACATCTTTTTAGTCATCGTCATTCATTCCCACTACATGCCCAAATCTCTAGGTTTATTGACTTTCATTCTAGTTGCTACACGTTATTCTCTCTCATAACCTCATTCCTAATCAATCTCTATCTATCTATCTATACCATCATACCGCGTTCCTTGCAGGGTAGGCAGAGGGCAGCCCTTTCCTAACACACACACACACCTAGCCTCCGTCAGATTAATGCAATTTGTCATACATGCTCTCCGATTCCTCTCACTCAAAACGCATCCATCTTTGAGAGTCTGGTCGACACGATCGGACCAGGTCATTTTTGAGGGGGCCGCGTTTGCTCACACCTCTTCGCTTGCTCAAATATATCTTATTTGTCATCCTGTCATCTTTCATTCTCTAAACATGCCTAAACCTGTTGAAAATAATAAAACATGGTTTATTTTTTTAACCCGCTACGCGGGTGACTTTAATGAGGTTTATCCAGATACTGAATTTACATCAATAATATCAATGATTTTATACAATATTCTATACAATACATAGGCGGAACAATTCATGTCTTCAACAACCATCTTAGTTTATTCACTCTCATTCTTGTCACAACACCAGTTTTACATAGTACATACTTACAAATACTTTTAAAATCTTGTCAGAAGATTAGATTATGACACTCAGATAAAATCTCATTGTTTATAAGTATAAACTTCATTGCTGATGTAATGTGGAGGATTACTTGGCTACATCGTACAAAAAAAGTTAACAAAATAAAATTATTCTTTCATTGTGTTTAATTTATTTTATTGCAGCAATAAAATTGCACAGAATTCCTACTATATAGAACACACTAACATTTATTATGTAGTAGACATAGTTTTATCGTAGTTTGTTATGTTGTGTTTGTACGTAGAAGGTAGTCGCAGCCAGAGCTGGGCAGAAAAGCGTTAATCCGTTAATCGTTAATTAACGAAGTTAACATTTTGGTAAACGATTTAACGATTTTTTCACCTCCAAAAATTGTTAACGGATTATTTAACTTCCATTACATTTTAATTCCGTTAACTAAGTCCGTTAATATTTTATTGTTTGCATAAACATCATCCATTGGCGGCGCTGGCATAAGATAATCCAAGGGTTATGTATGGGGTTATGTGTGGTATCGTATGTGGGTTGGGAGTTGGAAAAGAAATTTAACTTTGTTGGAATACATCGCGATAGTGTAAATGTGATAGTAGTTGTACTAATGTGGTTCTATTTCATGCCATTTAACCGCTATTTTTACATTAACTCTTTAACGGATTAACGTTAACTTCCGTTACATTTTTCAAAATGTAACGCTTTAACGATTAACAAAGTTAACTTTTTAGTTAACGGATTATCGATTAACGAAGTTTACTGTTTGATTAACGGTGCCCACCTCTGCTCGTAGCTCTACGCCGGGGCGGTCGTAGTAGTAAACATCTACGACTCGTAAATTTCGCTACAATGTTTAACTGAACGAACCTAATGTGTGTGCTAAAGGACTGTAAAAATAATTGAGTTTCAGTGATAATAGAAGATTAGGTTTATGAGAATAAACACTTCATTACCTCTCTCATATCCTCCATATAATAATATGGTTTGTTTGTTTGACTTGCTGACTAGACAAAACTAACGTAAACATGGAAAGATAGAAGTAAATGATTTTAACCTCAAGAGAGTGAGTGAGATATTTGTTATTTGTACATGTACAATGGACATAGTTGACATCATGGAACGTCTGAAGCTTACTCCAGAAGACTGCTTCGGTCGGAGCAGATGGAGAGAGAGGGTCCGAGCCGCCGACCCCAGATAAATGGGATATGGTGCAGAGAAGAGAGAGAATTGACAAAGTTGAAGATGGTAGAATCTGGCGGGAATGCTGTTGAGATAAGATGGCTAAGAAGAATGTGTGAAAAAACGTTGAGAGATAGGATAAGAAGTAAAGTGATTAGAGGGTTGATTGTGAAATGGACTAAATATGAGAGTGAAAAGTATTTTTTTTACTGATATATTTTACTCGAAGTCCTATGTTCTAAGAATATGCCCCTCTTTAAAAGACGTTAATTTAACTTCATTTTGGTGTTTTTAGGCACTAGATTTTTTGTTTGTTGTCTGTGCGCAAATTAAGTGCGCAAATTAAGTGCGCAAAATTTGCGTACGTACATACATAAAGCCGGTGACAATACAATTCTGTACCCAATCAGATCAGCCTACTCAAAAAACAAAAAATATGTGTAGGGCAATTGTGTGGTATGGTACGAAAGGGCGTTGGAAAAGAGATCCGACGTTGAAATTTTACGAAGTGATCATTCTAATTCCTTCATACAGCACGCTTTCTTTTGAATATCTCAGAATGAAACATTTATTCAATATCCCAAGTATCTTTTAAGAGATTATCAAAATTTAGAGGAGAATAATTTCACAGTACTGCTTTTGAATAATGGATCGTTCTTTGCTTGTACCCAACACTTCAGACGAAAAGAGCTTTTAAATTCTTTTATACAAAACGTACTGATATTCTATACCAATTTTTTTGACAATAAAGTTAAGAATCCTTTATATCATTAATCCTACACCTTCACGAATTTCCACACCCTTTTGTAGTACAAAAAAATCTGGGATTAGGATTTATACACGAATACTGATTCTCATACAATTTATCTTATTTATATACAATTATTTACATAACAATACTCCAAAGGAAACGTCTATGTATGTTTTGTTATAGAAATTGAATACTAGCTGTAGCCCGTCAAAAATGACGGACTTCTTCATTACTTCCACATTGTTACATCCTTCGGCGCTAAGGCTTAAAATATGTCATATCGGAAAGTGAAATATCGTAATATTGCGGACCGTGAGGAACCACTTTTATATTTGTACATCTTTGCCCTTGCATTTGTCCCATTTACTTGGAGTCGGCTCTCCTAGTCTGATTCTCCAAGTCCTTCTGTCCCCCGCATCCTCCGCACGAAGCCTTGCCTCCTTAAGGTCTCTTGTGATTGTGGACATCCAAGTAGTCAGGGGTCTACCTGGTCTTCTGGGTCCTACTTCTATGTCCATTGTCGTTTTTATCTTATTATCCTGTGCCAGTCTCATAATGTGTCCGTACCATCTAGCCAGTGTCACATTTTCTCCAATGGGACTTTGAAACTGTCACGTATATGGACATTTTTCAACCTTGTAAAACTATTTGTCCATATAAAAATTAAATTAGTTAAAATTCTATTAACTAATTGAAACGTGTTTATTAAAATAGTACTATAATTTAAAAACTCTCTACTAAAACAAATGATTCTAATGAAAGATGCTGGGATACTGGGAAGTTATTATCAAAATGTAATGAAGAAAATTTAGACTCGCACATTAATAACAACGACAGACGACAGCTGATGAAGTTCAATGAAAGCGTGAATAAACGTGTTTAATCTTTCATCTTTTTTGCTAATAAAGTCTAATATTTAATTATTTTATTTTTTATCATTGACATGCACTGCCATTCTTCTCTATCTCATCTCCCTCTTCCCATATTTATTTGGGGTCGGTTCTCCTTGTTTGTCTTCTCCAGGCTCCTCTGTCCTGAGTCGTCACATCATCTAACTGGACATCTCTCATCTCCTTCCTCAAATGAAGACTACAGGGGAATAACAAGGAATGTCAGCAAAAATCTAAAAAAGTTATAATGCCATCTAGTGGCACTTGTGTGTACCTATAATCCTGCAAAATTTCCAAAGCAACAAAAGTCATTGTCACCAACTATGACGGTTTTATTGCCTATTTGTACTTGGCAATAATCATGAGGATCCGCGCGCAAATAAGCAAAAACCGTCGATGTCACTGAAATGTCAATATGCCTAGTTTAATAACAGTACCTATGGAAGGAAAAAGCATTGACAATGAATGTCAGTGACATTTAAAAAATAAATTGTGGATTACGCAACTGTACCATTGATTAACATTCCTTGTTTTACTCTGTAATCTTCAAATTACCCCACCATGTTGCGCTAGGTCGACCTCTGCCTCTTTTTCCTTCGATATTCACTGGTATTACAGCACAAAAATGCCATTGCACCGATATTATTTGGAAATTCGATAGTTTGCATCTGCAGATCCGAGAGTTTACAATTGATATGACGATAACCTGTACCATTACTACAAATTGAAATGCACTGCATTGCAACACACAATGGTTCTTGTGTTTGCACAATGGTTCCCAATGTATAAATTAATATTGATTTGGTTATTGTGAAACACACAAAGGCCCTTGTAACCATTACACTCTCGTTATAACGAATGAATAGGAAAATAAAAAAAAACGTTTTTTTGTTCATCGGTGGACGATATTTTTTAATTGGATCGTTTGTTGTTGATCGAACGTTTTTATAAATTTCTTCAATTTTTTTTCAGATTTCGTTTCGTTAAAATAATCGCTCAATCATGAAATGTGAATAGCATTATATTATCAGATTTTTTTTATAATAAAAATGCTTTCCTTTGAACAATTTTTAGTGAAATTAACGATTTAGTTCATATAGTTTTTTTTATCTATTCAAGTGAACAAAGTACTGTTTTTCCCTTCGCCTTTGTCCAAATTACTTGGAGTAGGCTATGCTTGTCTACGTCCTCTGGATCCTCTATCCCCGTGGTCGTCAAATGTGGCCCGGGGCAGATATTTGTGCGACCCGCGACATATTAAACAATTTTCCATACTAAATGATACTCACAAAAAATATAGGTAAAACATATTACCACACGTTTTCTCATCACAATTTTTTTTCTAAAATCATTACAAAAAACAATTAAAATACGATTTTTCTCAAAAAAAAAGATAGATTATGTAGGTAGGTCGCTTGCTTGTTTTGACAAAAATTTCGCCTGCGGCGCTACTTTTAAGCGACCGCTGGCTTTTCACAATAAATCCGTGTGTGATACCTGCTATAGAAAGCTAGATAGCTAGGATCATCACTTTGCCTTTTTTCACTAAGAAATTTCGCCTACGGCGCTATGTTTTGGTACGTAAATAATCATCATTCATAAGTGTGCGGCCCGCTGTGATACCTCACATTGTCTCATGTGGCCCTTGATCAAAAAAGTGTGACGACCGCTGCTCTATCCGGATCCTTGCCTTCTTTATATTTCTTGTTATTATGGACATCCAAGGGGTTAATATGGCCTGCCTGGTTTTTTGGATCCTACTTCGATGTCCGTTCTCATTTTTATCTTTACTATCTTCATCTATTTTCTGCCACTTTTTTGCTAATGAGTGGTACTTTGAAACTATCACTGATATTCAAGTGAACAATTGAGGTCCTGTCTTTGTTTCAATCCTATCTCTTGTACCTAGAACAACAGACCTCCAGTTCACACACAAAACTCAGCTGTCAGCCGTGACGGCATCAAGTCACCGAACAGTTTTTATGATCAGAATATAATATTTATTTATATTTTAAGATAAAAAATGTGGGAATATGTTAACTAAGCAAGTAAGAGATGCTAAAATACTTATTCACTAGTGCGAGCTTATCGTAGTACTACGATCTCTGCAAGCTTCCCCCATAAGCTTTAATATTGAAACGACAAAAACGATAATGCACCTGCGCGCTTACGAAAGCATTTGCTCGAAATTGAATTTATTAAAAACAGCATCGAAATTTTATGCAAAATAAACAGTAGGTACATAAATAAATTACGTATAAAATATTTCGTGCTCGCTTTCCAAATTCAACGTCCATTGTCGCCATTAAAGGCGTTTAAAAACGTGTCGCAGTGGATTTACAACGCGCCAGTAATTCAACCATTAGACGCGTTGCTGTGCTTCCGTACATACAACGTAGTAACGTAGTAGGTAGCCTTATACAACGAACACGTAGAAAATACTAAGTCCGTTATAAATATGCATTACGCTGTGAGTCTGTGAATGAAACGTGAAAATTTTGATTCGGGGCATTTTTTTTCTTATTTTTTTTATTTATGCACACGGAACAGATACTGTCACAAAAACAAATATTGACAGGTACATTAGTACAAAAATATACAATACACAAGAGCAATAACATCCGTTCACAATTAACACACAAGCAAAACAAATAGATTATCTACATTACACATTTAATTTATCTTATATCTTTAAAATATTTATGGTAGGGAAGGAGGAAGCATGGGAAGAGGAATAAGAGTTAAGAATTATTACACTAGATGATCAGAAGATCAAGAACAATCAGAACTTATCGGAAATTGATTTTCAAAATTATTTCGATCATGGTGATGGCAAAATGTACTCGTGCATACGATTCTACTAAAAATGGTGTATGGGTACGTCTCTTTGACAGGCAGTGGTCAGCAGTTATTTGCCATTCTAAATCACACATCAAATTTTTCAGAGGCACTTTTTATAAATCTTTTAATTTTTCAACATAAACATTGAATCAGCTGATGGGAAAGTCTCGAGCTGCCCAGGAGATAAAATTACACTTGAGTCGATAGTCGATTGGGAACCTTGGGTGGGAACTGACACGACATAACACTGACAAAACACTATAACGTATGTAGGTCTTCAACCACCCAATTTTGTATTAATATTGCCCTATTTAAACTCATGCTTTTAGTTTTTTATTTTAATATTTTTTTTATAATTTAGTCAAAATTAACGGGTCCTAACTGCCAGATTCCTCGTAATTCGAATGTATGCGAAATCCTCACGGTCGAATACCTCTCTAAATGCAGAATTCAACTTGCAACATTAAACTGAATACTGGATACATACAAATGCAAACGAATTTAGGACAAATCAGAAAACTAAGCTTTTACTACAGACTTTCGAAGCTTTTTCTCTAATCCTAACAATACAGTAAAATATACAATTTATTTTTCAGGACTACGAGAAGATTAGTTTAAACTTTCATGACTATTTTATTTAAAGAAAACAGCAATTATTGAATATCAGTTAGAGAAATGGGTGACTTTGGGTTAACTGGGAGAGATCGATAAGTTCTCCCTAGTGAACATTACTTATCATTATCAATGTGCATTATCTTGTTTGTGACGAGAATGAAAGTTAATAAACTAAGATGGTTTGGACATGTTGAGAGAATAAAGTATGACAGGTGACAAAAAATATATATTTGAGCAAGCGAAGAGAAAAGAAGATGTGAGAAAACCCGGCCCGAGACTGACCTGGTTCGATTATGTCGACCAGATTCTCAAGAATGGACGCGTTTTGAGTAAAATGAATGGGAGACGAATTGAGTGACGGAGGCTAGGAGTGTGTGTAAGGATAGGGCTGTCTGGCGCTTTTTCCTTTCTGCCTACCCTGCAAGGGACGTGGCGTACATCGCTGGGGACATCGCAACCAAACCTTATTATTATAAACTGCTCCAAAAGACAAAAGATATGATCACACAACAACAATAAAATCTCCAGATTTTTGCCATGAACCCATTAAGAATCTGGTGTGTTTGAGAATTATTTTATTGTTTTGGGAAGTTTTTAGTCAATAGAAATCATAGCTTAGATAAAGAAACGGACAAAGCGAACTCTAAATCATCATCGTTTATCAGAGATTTTTGCTGCATGAGAAAGCTTCAGTCAACCACAGGCTATTTTCCTCTTTGGAAATAAATTTCTACCTAAATTCAAGGTTCACTTACTTCTATAATAAATATTGTGAGGTAGAATAGGATACGAAAGTACAAATGATTTACAGTAAATTCGACTAATAGATTATTCGACTAATAGCTAATTCGACTAATACTATATTCGACTAATTAATACTAATTCGATTAATAATTAATTCGACTATTTTCATATATTTTATATTATTTTAAAATCTTGAAAAATCTTCTTCTTCTTCCTCTTTGAATAGATTTTGGATCTGTTTAGTCAGAGCTCAAGTCTCGTTCTTGTGATGAAGAGGTCCAACTCTCTCTCCATATTTTCTCTCTTGTATGACGAGCTTAGGACAGATCCTGAGCCCAGAGGCTTGCATATACAAAACCAAGTACTTTCTAGCTCACCTTGCACAATGCACTAATCTAAAAGCCTGTATCGCAAAGTGTGGAATACATCGTCACCGCCGGGGTTCGAACCTGGCACCTCCCGCTTGAGAGACTGCCGCCCCAACCAACTACGTCAACCATGTACTCATCGACTACTACAATTCGACTAAAACTAATTCCACTAATACTAATTCGATTTAAAACTAATTCGACTGATATCTGGATAGGTGAATTTTTCCCAGTATTAGGCTGATGAGTTTATATGTCAATCATTTGATACAGACTATGTAGACTCTTCTGGCTGTAAATACTGAGAATTGTGTTGGCAAAGTTATGCCTCCGCGTTGTAAAATATCGACTAACGATCAATTTGACTAATAATCAATTCGACTACTTTCATACATTTTTCATTATATTAAAATTCTGAGCAGTAATTCGAATTATTAAGATGCAATTAAATAACGATGTCGTAGATTGTCCTTCTTAACATCATACGTATAATAATTAAAATTATTGGTGTGAATTTTTGAAATAATGTAAAATGTATAAAATTAGTCGAATTAGTTATTAGTCGAATTAGTTATTAGTCGAATTAGCTATTAGTCGAATTTACTGGATACCGGTATAAATGATAAAGAGAGGTATTTTGTTCACCTGAAAATTTTCTCTGTAATATGACGTAAAATATTTTTCCAGGAAATTTCTGGTTTTCAACATACAGTGAACTACCTGAAATGCGTCATTCACTACATTCATAGAAAAATGTTTGAGTCCATACTTTTTCGTCTTATTCCCGCACAAGTGAATCATAGAGAAAAAAAATATGAATCGGCTTATTTTTGATTTACAAATTTTATTCTTGTAAAGCGTTTGATTTTTTCTCCACGGGATGGACCACCCTCTCCTTTCAACAGTTAGAAATGCAACAATACATTGGTACTTAAAATACATGAAATTCGACAACACAGCCGTCGTTCCTCGTGGTGTATGATGGAGACGAAGATCTGGGTTCGAATTCCAGCCGGGGTGAACTGAAATGGCGAATGTTTCTCGAGTGTAAAATGATCACTTAAGCCAGAAGAGATCGGTCGTAAGCCCGACAATGTTCACTTTAATTCTTTTACACTCTTGTGGGAATACTACATTATGAATTGACATTTCAAAACTATAACAAAATTGAAAAATCTCCAACGTCATGACTATTTCCCTATGATTTACCTTAGTGGAAATAAGACAAAAATGTCCTAATATATTTGTACTCCTCACCCCTATAGACACAAACATCTTGCTGAAGAATTTTCTAGTGGTATATATTTATACATAGTTCAATGGCCGAATACGGATTTTTTTCAGACCACGGAAATTCTTTTAAAATATTCATGTTATTATGATTTGTATAACAACACAAACCCTTTTTTCCTTTTGTTCTGAATAAATAGAAATGTGTATTTCCTTGGCATAATATTATTTTTATTATTGCTTGAAAGGGTTTCACGCTAAAAAAATTGTAAATAACAACATTGCTTCACGGAATATTCTGATATAACTTTTTATAATAGGTTGGTCTACCGTTTTGAAAGCAGTTCTATGTATTTTTGTTATTTATTTTTTTACGCTTCATGTAAAAAATACAAAATCTTCTAATAATATAAGCTGCATTTTGAATAATCATTCAAAACGGGCGCAGGTTCAATCCCCGACTTACTCCACTTCACAACACAAGCTTTTAACCTTTCTGTGAAGTGTACAAAGATGTATTTGGATTTATTTCGATAAACTCAGATTCATAAAAAAAAAAAAATTAAATACTAACAAAAAATGCACAAGTGGTTATCTCAACGAATATACAGCAACCAAGAATTACGTCACAGCCATTTCCCACGGCATTAAGGTTCAAAATCGCGTGAACAATCGCATGATAAAAT
Organism: Ceraclea dissimilis; assembly: GCA_963576895.1. Classification (NCBI taxonomy): domain Eukaryota; kingdom Metazoa; phylum Arthropoda; class Insecta; order Trichoptera; family Leptoceridae; genus Ceraclea; species Ceraclea dissimilis. The sequence goes on from OY756370.1 coordinate 17,762,102, forward strand.
GGTAAAAATGGCGTTTTTTCCATTTTTTGGGGTTAATTTTGCGTATATCAAAAAACCTTTACGGCTATTCCCTAGATTTTAATGCATATTATCAGTACAAAAAAATAAATTTACTCCGCGACTTTCCATTTTTCGGAAAAAATCAGAGGTGTTTTCACATTTTTTTTGTGAAATCTATTCAAGATATAAAAAATCTTTTAAGGTTATTTCCTAGATAATTAATGTTCAAGCATCTACCCTATTTAATTTCAAAGCATATTTAGTAAGGTTGTCAGGATATGAGGTCTCCCGTTTTTTTTTTAATTTTTGAAATGTCGGTATGCATACTCTTAAGCTTAAATCTCTTGACTTTTTCGCTTATGTAGTGTTATCTTGTATTTTGTTCCGTGACATTCATTCACTTTGGGCCACAATCCAAGTGTGTCATATTTGCTTTATTTCTGACCTTCGCCTCACTTCGGTTCACAAATAGTGCCTAGGAATTGCGTCTCTCTATATATTTTTTTGGTAATTTAATATCGTTGATATAATATAACATGAAAGCTCACTAATAGTTTCATACGAATTACGTCGTAGTTTTCTCATATTATATGGTTGTAAGTAGGTATTAAAATATACCTTTTACTTCTTAGCTGTAAAAATCTTAGTTCGTCTCATTTTATCGTTTTTTTTTTTAAATTTATTTTTGAGAATATCCTGAAAACATTTCCCGCGTATTTAGCATTCAAAATCGAGTGCTTGAAATTATGGACTGTACCTACTGGTAGATCGTGGGCTAAATTTTGGATTAAACGTTCTTTTAGGTTTTTAGGGAATTATTTAGCAATATTACAAAACACATACCTAAAACGTATATGTATTACACTCCAAATACATTGAATGTAGCCTTTGAGGAGAATAAATGGTGTGAATATCAAAATCACTCTAATTTACCTAGAATATAACACTAATATACACAATCAAGGCTTCCTCCTCTCGAAGTAAGACGAAACATACTCGACGCCAACTTACTATACAAACTTATTAACTCTGACATCGACGCACCTGAACTTCTGGATGGAATATGTTTGCGGGTTCCAACTAGAACGACTAGAACTAGACTTCACAAAACGTTTTACTCTCCAGCCGCGAATAACAACGCAGGACTAAGACGACCCCTTAATAGACTTACATGTCTTTATGACGATACATTGACAGACATTGACATCTACAGACTTACTCTACCGGTATACAAACGACAGGTACGTGCTAGGCTGACATCATCTATATTACCTCCCTGACATGCAGAGCATCCCCCCTCCCCCTTCCCCCCTCCTCTTCCTCTTATCCCGAACTCTTCCTTATTTTTTAAAATATTTTTTTTGTGTGTTATTGTTTGTTTTCTCTTTTTTATGTTTAATAAAATAGTAATATCAGAGGTGTGCGTGTGCGATGGGTGGGTGTGTGAGCGAGATTGAGTATGGGTGTGTGAGACGACCGGAATGAACTTATATGTTTTAATTTAACTGTGGCGCATGCTTGTGGGTGACAGCTGAATTATGAATGGACTAATTGTCTTTATCTACATGTTATTACTTATATCTAAAGTTGTTGTCTGTTTTGTGCTTTTGTTTGTAATAAAATAAAAATAAAAAATAAAAATAAAATTAAGGTATCTTTTTCTCCAGTTGTCCATCGTTACGATTGGTTTGCAGCAATGCCCCATGTCTCCTTCTCCACTAATCTCTGTCTTGTGAGGTTCTTTTTAACTCTTTATATTATCAGTCGAAGCCCATATCCTGGCACAGGTGGTCCAGGTATTCTTTTTTTGATCGTCCTCTGTAGTTTGTCCTCTCGTTCATTCCTTCAATTAATTCAAATATGAGACCTTCTTGACGATCTATATAGCATTTTTGCTATTGCATTGAGAAGGCGTCTTCCTCCTTTGATTTTGTCGAGAACTTCTTCGTTGGTTATGCGGTTTCTCCAAGAAATTCAGAAAAATTCTCATTTATGACCACATCTCAAAAGCTTCCAGCTCTTTTGCTTGAAAAAAAAAAGAGTCACAAGGTATATAACACTTAAAATGTAAGAGTACATGGTTGGCGCAGTTGGTTGAGGCGGCAGTCTCTCAAGCGAGAGGTGCCAGGTTCAAACCCCGGCGCTGGCGATGTATTCCACACTTTGCGATACAGGATTTTAGCCTAGCGCAAGGTGTGCAGGAAAGTATTTGGGTTTGTGTATGCAAGCCCAGATCCTTTTAAAAAATATATACGTTTAATGTGTATTGTGTATACTCGTAGTTTTGTTTATAACATCTCATGTACCGTATCGCTGTGCATTGCGGCATTTTATCTAGACATGTTTTAAATTTAAAATCCTTATTCCAATTTCTACATCAAAGAAGAACTTGCCCCTTGAGAGAGCATCCAATTATATTGTTAAAGTAATTTCTGCATTACCTACACAATTTTCATACTTATACTACCATCCAACACATTATTTATTTATTTTTATTTATTTAATCTTTAAGTGAACAACAAATACATATAAATATAAAAAAAATGGACATAGTACAGATTATAAATCGTTGTTCACTAGGGCGAACTTATCGCAGAACTACGATTTTTTCCAGTTAACCCCAACTATTCCAGTGGCTGATACAGGAATGTTTTGCTGGAAGGAGAAAGCATCGCCGGACTTTTATAAACAAACTCGTGAAGCACTTCCATCATGAGACACCAAACACGGCAGTATGCAGTTACTAGATCCTTTCGATAACTTGGTGTCTCCCGGTGGCTTGAGCTAGACAAAATCTGTCTTTCGATATAAATTTCTAACACCCTTTCATACAATACCATAGATAAACCCAAACAACCCTTGGATTCTTTCAAACGCTTAACATCTTTTTTGTCGAAGAAGGGTAAGGAAACGCGGCAGCCCGAGACTGACCTGGTTCGATCATGTCGACCAGATCCTCAAGGATGGAGGCGTTTTTAATAAAAGCAATAGGAGAGCATGTATGACAAATTGCATGAATGTGACGGAGGCTAGAAGTGTTTGTGAGGATAGGGCACTCAGGCGCTCTGTCCTCTCTGCCTATCATGCAAGAGACGCGGCCTGAGGGTATAGACTATAGATAGCTATAAAAGGCTGATCCATCGTGGTATAGAATCGTAATGTCATCTAGTTTACAAAATTTCAGTTATTCTGTAAATGAGAAAAAAATTGATTGGAAGATTTTGGAGACAACAACATTCAAGTAATGTTTTAAGAAAAAGATTTTAATACAATATAGTAGTTTAGTCTATGTGGTATTCGTTTATTCGAGACCTATCTGACTATAGTCCATATAAGCATGCAAACTCAAAAACCAATAAATATGGCTACCACCGTTTTTAAGAAGATATGTTTTTTTTTTTTTAATTTATTAACAACAAACAGGTACACTACATAACATATAAGTACATAATATTACATAACATCAAAACAATATACATAGTGCCCCAATTACTTGTTGTCTGTAAAATTTATAATTATATTAGTTATGTGTCACATACTTCAGACAAATATTAATGGTATTATATATATACACATACACACACAAGCACACACACACACACACATACACACACACACACACACACACACACACACACACACACACACACACACACATACATGAACATTGTTATACCCAAAAATGAGAGAAATCGAACAAGGATCAGATTGGAAAGTGAGGACATGGGAGACGGAGGGAAAAAAGGAAGGGAGAAGGGATTTGAGATGTGTATGAATTCATGTCAACTACTCGCGGAAATTCGGACATTAAGAGGCTGCGTCGCGTCGAGCCAGGCACCGTCGCGCACTACTTCTGAACTTGCCTAGCGATAGATTGAATACATCCACGCCAAGCATCTTTGTATTAAACAGTCCGCATGACCTGTTGAGAAATGAATTCTTGTAATAATTAGTATTACAGTGAGGTATGTAGAGTTGCACATCCATACGTCTAGACGCCAGCCTGGGCACAACCACACCGATCCTACCACGCAGTATAGGGCTATCGACATAATCATTCAGCAACTTAAACAAGAAAACCAGGTCAAGCTGATCTCTGCGTTCCCTGAGACTAGTAAATTTATAGTGAGTCAGAGCCTGCTCGTAGTGCTGAACCACGCGGTGCAGCCCATCCCGACGCAGCAATGATCTCAAGAATCTCCTCTGCACACCCTCTACTCTCTTGATGTGTACGTGGTATTGGGGGTTCCATACTTGGCTTGCATATTCTAGGATAGATCTAACATACGCATTGTATAACGTAATTGCAGCGTCGTTCTTTTTGAAGGATTTTGTACTCCTGAGGATGAAGCCCAGCATTTTGTACGATTTTGTTACAATATTATCAATGTGGGTTGTGTACTGAAGCTCATCGTCAAGAGTTACGCCCAGATCACGCATTTGACTGCATGATTCCAATACTGACGAGCCTATGCAGTAGTTAAAAATTACGGGATCCTTCTTTCTCGTAAACCTGACAACGTTACACTTTTTCACATTCAGTGACATTCTGTGCTCCTCGCAGTATTTGTGAAATCTTTCCAGGTCCCTCTGGACTAGAGAGCAGTCTCGAACAGTCACCACTTCGGAGTATATTTTCGCCGTCTGCGTAAACTAGTAATTTTGATTTAGTAAAGCATTTGTGAACGTCGTTAATATAGAGCACGAATAAAAGAGGTCCAAGGTGACTGCCCTGAGGAACTCCCGATGGAATTTGGATAGTCCCAGAGTTAAATCCATTCACTGTAACCGATAACGTCCTGGCTGACAAATAGGAAGTCAGCCATCTGAGCAGATCACCGTGAACCCCCTGCCACTCCAGCTTTTTTATCAAAATTCTGTGATTAATTTTGTCAAAACACTTGGAGAAATCGGTATAGATCACGTCAACTTGAGAACGTCTGTCCATTGTAGACAGGATATCTTCGGTCAAAGTGACCAGGTTGGTTGTCGTTGATCTACCCGCATAGAACCCATGCTGATTTTCGTCTATGTACAATTTAGCCGCAGAAAACATACACTCGTACACAACTTTCTCGAATAGCTTTCCGAATATACACAATTTGGAAACGGGGCGATAGTTTCGCACGTCGCTCTTTGTTCCCGACTTGAATATAGGGACCACATGTGCATGTTTCCATCTCTGTGGAAAAACGCAAGACTTCAGCGATCTTTCGAAGATCATGATTAGTGGACGCAGCAAATGCTTGCCACATTTCTTTATCAGCAAAACCGGAATACCGTCCGGCCCTGTACTCTTCCCCACATCGAGAGAATTAATATAGCCCATTAGTTTCTTCTCATCCACTTCAATCGAGGAGATGTCAACACCGGTACCACTCGTCTCTCCCGAAAAGTCCACAGGACGACCGTCATCACTCGCGAAAACCGAACCAAAATATTTGGCAAAGAGCTCACAGATGCCAACACCATCCCCACTGCTTTCTTCTCCACATGCCATGCACCCAGGAATCCCAGACGAGGATTTCTTCGATTTCGTATATGAGAACAATGCCTTAGGATTTGATTTGATAGTTCCCTCCATGCAACTAATATAGTCTCGCCAACATTGCCTCTCCTGAATTTTAAATCTGCTCCTAAGTAATGAAAAAGTAGCATAGTCCAGCCTATCACCGTGCCTTTTGAATCTAGTATGGTAAGACTGCTTTTCTTTAAGAATCTTTATTAGTGATGGGGTATACCACTCGGGGTACCCAACAATCCTGACACGTTTTTTTGGTACGAATAACTCAATCAGTCCATATAAGGTCTCGTAAAATCTGTCCAAAGATTCATCCACATCGTCAGTCGTCAGACGATCCTCCCAGTCCACAATCGCCAGAGAGCTGTTCAGCTGAGCATAATCTGCTTTATTGTAATTATATGCTACCCGCGTGGCACTCTTCGCGCCGGGCTCAATAGAACATCGGATCTCTATGCAGATTGACCTGTGATGACGGTCCTCCGCGACCAACGGATCATCCACTTCCCCAACTACCAGATCAGTGTTTGACAGGACCAAGTCCAATATCCGCCCATTCTGGTTCTCACACCAATTAAACTGTTTCATTTCAGCGAATGTCATAAGATCCCTCACAATTACGGTGGCCGGATCACGTACGTGATTATCATTCGTATCAAATGATGTCGAACAGGTTAATGGTCTAATATTTGTGCCCACGTTAAAATCGCCCACGATTACAAATGTGTCATCGCTGTTGTCTGCCACAATATCTGACACCCTGTCCACGTGTTCCTGAAGAGAGGCAAGATATGTCCGCCCTGGCGGTATGTAAACGCAACAAATGTGAATATCGGGCTTTCCACTTTTAGTAATAATCGTTACCCAGATATCCTCTGAGTCTGAATGCCACTCCGGTCTTGCCCGAGAATTAATAGTTTTTTTTATTCCAATAATTACACCCCCGCCCTTAGTTTGTCGTGTACGGCCATAGTCTCTGTCCCTTCTATAAACAATGTAGTCTGCCGTAAATAATTCGGCGTCATTTATTCCATCCGTCAGGGAAGTTTCCGTCAGTAAGATAACGTCATAGCCATTAGATAAAATGTTATGAAATATAGTGTTGGTCTTCGATCTAAGTCCGTTTACATTCTGATATTACATGGTTAACTTATCGCCTGTAGATATAAATACATGATAATAGATATAAATAAATTATTTGCATCACCAGAGTAACATAGTGCAAAAAATAAACAATTATGATAATAGTAATGACGCCTCCCATCAATTGATGCGCCCAAACCAAACTCGGCCCAAATTAAATCAACGCTACAGTAATATACAATTAAATACAGATCAACACAATTCAATACACAAGTGAGGGATGTCAAGAAGGTGGAAGATGGGGCCAGGGTGGGGGAGGGCAGGACTGGGATTGGGTATAGGAATGGGATTTTTGGGTTTATTATAATGCAATATCGTACACCAAGGTAGTCAAGACAGTCATTCGTATCCGAGGGAGATGCGGAGCTTCGACACCACAATACACCAACTCCAATCGCAGCCCTCACACAATCCTTTGAAGATCCCTCTCTGAGCCGATGTGCACAGCTGGGGAAGTTCTGTTCTTCCTTACAAATATCCGGCAGTCCCTCGTCCATGTGAATTCGTAGTTTTTTGCCTTTGTGTATTCCTTAGTCTTGTGCAATATGTATTTATTATAGGATGTGAGGTGTTCATTCAGGTATACAGGATTTGTGTCTTTGAATCCCAGCTTATCTGCCCTTATTCCTCCTGCTTTGCGTACCGCCGCCAGCAGGGAGTTCTTAATTTTGTTATTAAACCTAGCAATAATTGCTCGGGGGCGATTTGGTTTACTGGATTTATGGGCTGTTCTGGTACAGTAGACGACGTCCGTAGGAGACAAGGTGACACCCAGTGCGCTGGCCAGAGAAGACACTATGTCATGTGGCGTCTTCGCCGGACTCTCGGGCACTCCTACAATCTCCAGATTATCTATTTTTGTTGATTGCTCAAACACGTGCTGTTTATAACTGATCTCATCCAGTCGGCGCTCCACCTCGTCCAACCTATTCTTCATTTCGCTCACCTGGGAAACATCTGACCTCAACTTTTCCACCTCCTCCCCAAACGCATCTAATCTGGCGTTGCAGGAGGCAGTGGAGGCCCTGAAGTCACTCAGCTCCCTATGGAGGCCCTCTATTTTGGAGCCAAGAGGCCCCAACGCCAACAGTTCGAGTCGAATCATCTTTAGTTCCTCCAGCACGTCGACGCCCGATGTAGACCGCCCCGATACAATGTTCGGCGACGATACCGAGCTCGAGCGAGATCGACAATCCTCATCCGAAACCAATCTTGGATCCTCTTTTTTACACTTTGTACACTTCCACTGGTCTCGCCTGATATGAGACATCTTTTTAAAGTTCTCCTGCGTTGTGCCCACGCAGGAGTAGTGGAAAGTCTGATAACATCGTGAGCACTTAAGCGATTTTGTAGGAGACAGGCCGTTCGCACACTGGCTGCACTTCATAGGCCCCATGGTACTCTATAACGTTACTTTCTAGCGATTTCAATGGTGTGTGTCTTCATGCAAATATAACAGCGAGAAGGTTTAGTATCCCCTTTGATGTTGGATGTCTTCATGCAAATATTACAGCGAGAAGGTTTAGTATCGACTTAAAGGTGGATATCCTCATGGAAACACTACAGTGATAAGGTTAGTATCGACTTCAATGGTGGTTGTCTTCAAACAAATATTACAGCGAGAAGGTTTTCAGTATCGCCTTGGTGGATGTCTTCAAACAAATGTTACAGTGGTAAGGTTTTTAGTATCGACTCTAATGGTGGATATCCACATGCAATCACCACAGCGAGAAGGTCCAGTATCGACTCTAACGGCAGATGTCTTCATGCAAATATTAAAGTGAGATGGTTAGTATCAACTTCGACGGTGGATGTCTTCAAGCAAACATTGCAGTGAAAAGGTTTTTAGTATCGACTCTAATGATGGATGTCTTTATGCAAATATTACAGTGAGAAGGTTAGTATTTACTTTAATGGTGGCCGTGTTCATGCAAGTATTATACTGAGAGCGTTTTCCGATGACTTCAATGACAGTTGTCTTCATGCAAATATTACACTTGAAAGGTTTTTCAATACTACGAATCCGTTTATGAAATCAGAAATGATGATCTATTACTGAGTGTCTGCATGCAAAATTTAGTTTGATGGATTTTTGTTGACTTACTGCGGGATGGCCCCCTGCACAGTCGCGCCAGACAAGCTGAGATCAGCGATTTTGTTGTTCAATACGCTCCGAGCTTGATTGCTGAATTTCGGCACAATACCTGCACCGCCGCCCTCGCGAACAATTTCAGTCACACAGCTCGCTCCACACTCTCGGCACATACACCGCAATGTTGGTTTACAAGTCTTTAGACTGAATATATTAAAACTTTATGTGTAGCGACAAAGTGTCGGTTTTTTGACAGTTGACAAGTTAACTTCATTGTACATACATGTACATACATTAGCGTTTAGAATGCTGGGTTTCGTAATGAGGAACGCGGTGCACTTCAAGAGAGGTAGCACATTGCGAACCTTGTATGAGACCCTGGTACGTTCGATTCTGGAAGCGGCATCCATTGTATGGGCCCCCAGTGAGGTGACATATATATTGGCGCTGGAAAAAGTCCAAAAAAAATTCCTACGGCATCTGTATAGAGTGGAATACGGGTATTATCCCTATCTTTATCCGTCCTTATTTATACTTGGTTGTTTGGGGGAGAATACTTTGGAAAGGAGGCGAAGGGACTACCTTTGCCGGCACTTTTTTAAACTTATACACGGAATAATTTCGAACCCGACAATTCTCGCCGAGGTTAACTTCTTTGTTCCGAACTTTTACGGTCGCGCACGCTCTCACATGTTGTTTTACCCAGCATCCGGCAGAACCAACATTGTTCAAGAATCACCTATAGGTAAAGCGCTTCGTTACCTCAATGAGCTGTCTCGACATATCGATATTTTTTCAATTAATTATAGCGCGTTCGTGAGCTCACTAGAATATCACCCGGTCTAGTACACAAAGTTCCGGAAATGAATTGCCCCTCACTACGTTTGCTACGGAGTACCTACATTGCGAGTGTCAAATTTCGATCGCCGTTGGTACCTACTACCGTTTACTTTATAATGGCGTTCGATGCGGTTGTTCCTAATGGTTTTTTTTTTCAGTTTCGATAACTTGTTTCTTTTTGTTTTCTTCATGTGGTGATATTGTTCGTGTATTGTTATAATGTTATTGTGTTACCTACCAGGGTAAATTGCCTTCTTTTACTAGTATGTTGTGTTGTTTTTTTTCGTGTTTATTATTGTTTTGTTCGAAACTTGTTCTGTGTGCACTCTTCGGCGCAAAGGCTGAGCGCTGTAATGCCGAAGAGTGTAATATTTTTACTTAAATAAATAAATAATAAAAATTTGTTGTGAATTATAAAATTATGGCAGTATGTGAGATATCGTGAAGAAGCGTAAAAAGTCATTTTCATACTCTTCTACTTTCAAAAAGTCGTGTCCCAAAACGATTAATGTTTGACCTTGCATTCATTAAACATTTTTTCACGATCTCTCACATTTTAAAATACATATATCACATCCGTAAGAGAACTTCCTGTACACTGTACGTCCCTATCCCCGTGCTTCGTAGTAGCAAGCATTTAAGGGCTTGGCACCAGGAATGACGTCACAGTCTTTTCCCACGGCATTAAGGTTCAAAATCGCGTGACAATCGCATGATAAAATGGTAAAAATAGCGTTTTTTACATTTTTTGGGGTTAATTTTGCGTATATCAAAAAACTTTTACGGTTATTCCCTAGATTTTAATGCATATTATCAGTACACACAAAAATTTACTCCTCGACTTTCGGGAAACGAGATTCCGTGTTTCGGAAAAAAGATCAGAGGTGTTTTTTAATATTTTTTTTGAGAAATCTATACAAGATATAAAAAATCTTTTAAGGTTGTTTCCTAGATAAAGGTTCAATGCATCTACCCTATTTTGTTCCAAAGCATATTTAGTAACGGTTGTCGAGATAGAAGGTCTCCCGTTTTTAGAAATTCTTGAAATGTCGGTATGCACACTCTTAAATAGATACTTTGTTATTTGTAATGAAGTTTTACATGCGGGTCCTGATACACCACGCGTTGTAACTCGGAAACTGATAAAACATTTATATAAATAACATATAAATAGTTTTTAATGTTTATCTGCAAGTTTCAGGCAAAGGAATACGTACCACACTTCAAATAAAATGCTTTGTAAGTTTTAATCTGATGATGTTACATAATGTAACATGAAAAGTTGGGAACTTTGTTTCGTTTCATTTTTTATTTATTCAGGGAACGCAAAGTTTATTTTCGGATATTTTTCCTAAAAAATACAAATCAAATTCATTATAAAACTTTAGGGACCTTCGTTCTCAAAATTCTTTATATTAGGATCTAGGTATATATTATTATTATTATCATAAATTTATACAGTTTTCAAATCGAATTATTTTATCCACCATTCATAAGAGAAACGAGGTACCATAATTATTGAGTACCCATAATTTTGCATACCTAAAACTGACTCCCTCTTTCCACACGATTGTCTTGTTATCGAGAGGACAAAGTTTTCTTTAGTTTTGAATTTTACCCATTTTTTGCCTGGATGATTCCATTCTACTCAGATGCGCATACCAGTGTCTTTTTCGTTGCCTTCCCCATCTAACAACATCCTCGACCTTGCATATCTCTCTTATCCTGGTGTTCCTTATTTTGTCTCTGAGAGTGTTCCCTGGAGTGTTTCCTCATCATTATTATTATAGGACATATATTTCTTTGCATTTCAGTTTAGAGATGCTGAGTTCGAATCGCGGCCGCGGCAGATAGTTAGGAATTAATGAATATTATTGTAGGTACTAGTAGTAGAAGTAGTATTTCGTTGGAAAGCAGATATTTATTTCCACCTACATTGCTATAAAGATTGTATAGTTTTTATTTCGTTTTACAGTATGTACACGTATTTCTTTTCGAAAAGAATATTATTATCTTCGTTGCAATCTTGGGATACAAATGACTTCCGTGGTGGAGATGAATGGGATCTCGGAAGGAGGGAAGGCGGAAGGGAAGAGGAAAGGAAACTCATTGCATTCTTTTCTCCTTCTTTTTATCATTTTCAAAACAACCACACGTAGATGTACTGAAGTTCTACGAGACGTATAATTAAAATGTGATATTTTTATGGGAAGTTGGTCAAAAATATTGTTTTTATAAATTCTATCCCTTATTAGTAAAAGAGTATGAAAATGACTTTTTACACTTCTTCACGATTTCTCACATACGTACTGCCATAATTTTATAATTCACAACAAATTGTAATTATGTATGTACATATTTTTTCTAAAACGGTGGTAGCAATATTTATTGGTTTTTGAGTTTGCATGCTTATAAGGACTAGATATATTCACGTTGATCTCGAATAAACGAATACCATACAGACTGCACTATGTTGTATCATGCCTAAACACAAATGTATGATCACGTATATTGCATAAAATATTTCATGTATAATATGAATGTACATGTACATGTATTGTACATGTACATGGGTGATTATTTCTCGCGTATAAATTATAACAGTCATAAATCCGTGGGAGTGGCGATTTTATTACCGATCGGCGATTTCGAATTACCATTTCGCCCATTAGGTGCAAACAATTTATACTTTGAATTTCATCTCTAGATACCTATTATCATACAAATTATTAAACAGGATGTTGTCTTTCGCGTCAAATCTTTTAAGGCCAGGACATATGGCCAGGCAGGGTCAAACCAGATGGGCGCCACGAATATTGAAGTGGAGGTCTTGGACAGATAGAAGGATCGTCGGAAGGCCTCCAAAGAGATGTGCCGACGACATTGTCCAAATAGTTGGGGGAACCTGGATGCGGAAGGGTCAGAGCAGAGACGAGTGGAAGCAGTTGGAAGAGGCCTATATCCAGCAGTGGAGGGAAGATGGGTAATGATGATGAAGAAGAAGAGGATGAAAAATATGATAAAAAGGTTTAAAATTAAACGTTTTAAATATAAAATATATAAAAAGGTTTAAAATTAAACGTTAAAAATAAAAAATTAAACGTTTTAGCAGATGACGTGGTATTTTGAAAATAAAAGATTAATAAGTATGAAAATTCCATTATTAGTTTCACTCGTTTTGGGCAAAACATTTTAGGCTTTTGATGAAGAACTTAATGTTGCTTTTGCGTTAAAATGCAGAATTTTTTTATTGATATACCTACAGCTTTATTCTGAAGATTTTTTTTTTATTATTTTTTGTTGTTGTTGCTCCATTGTTTCCGACATGACATCTTGAAAATTAGAGCTAGAAATCACACGATATTTCCCGATGATAGGACCACAGCATCAAACTTTTTTATCCTCTATCTCCCATAAAGGATTTTACCTGCGAAAGACAACACTCTGTAGATACATTTATAAAAAGACTTGGTTTTATATGCCAATTAATTAATCATTTTTTAGTATTTTTATATTTTAAATGGGCCAGCTGCTTCGGCTCCCAGTGGTTTCCACGAACTCCAGATGGGTTCACACTCTTTTTTGTTATTTTTTCAAGTGTCCAGTGTAAAAGGCACGTGTTCATAAAGCTTCATAATAAATTTCACTTCTTTTTCAGCAAGGAGATTCGCCCCTCATTCTCCATTCTTTGTATTTACAGCGTGCTTACGCTGCGACAGTTGACAGTTACTCAGCGGACTTTAATACATTTTTTTTTATTATAATGTTTTTATTAAAAGAATCAAGGCTTGCATAGACAAACCCAAATACATTCCTGCACATTTTGCACTAGGCTAAAAGCTTGTATCGCAAAGTGTGGAATACATCGCGAGCGTCGGCGCTCGTAAAAATATATGACCTGACCGAACATGATTGTATAATATTTTTCCTAATGGCTTTATTAAAATAATTATTGCAACAGAATTATTATATCGTTATTATTATGTGTTAATGAATCAAAATTGCAAAACAATTATGTTAACTTTAATATATAATGCAGTATGTTATAGTGTTGTACGTGTATTATGTTCGACCCACCACCCTCTACGTTAAATTATGCACTGTACGGTTAATTGTTTTACGTAAAATATTATTATGCACATTGACTCTGAATCAACTGAATATTAAATTATAATTAACACCAGAAATTGGACTCATATACTGGGTATTGTTAGAGTACAATCATTGCTTAGATATAGTGTAAAATCCTCTTGTTTATTGTTTTCGAATCATCCGTGAATAAGTGAATAAGCTTAATAGTCCAAGAGCCCGCTGCTTAATTTATGACGTATCTGTTTTTTGATCGAAATGTGGTATAAACGATAGCTTACCAATAGGGTATTACATCGCACTAGGGTTGCCTATCAAAATCTTGCCGCAACCCCCCCTGCCCCCCCCGAAAAGGTCCCTCTTCGCGGTTTTTCGCATTTTATAGGAATATGGTAAGAGATAGGAGAAAGTTGTCAATGACAAAAAAAATTCTTGCTAAATTCTCTACATAAAATATTAAGTCATTTTTTTCGTAAAACTAGCAGTTTACCCGCAATGGCCGGTCCAAAACCGAAATTCATTTAAAGTACTAAAAAAATGTATTTAAACTAAATTGGTTGAAAATTGATAAGAGCTACAGGAAAATAGTCAGAGAACGAACTAATTACCATAGTCTTAGCTATAAAACGAGCTATAACTTATGTTCATACATTTAATAATTTCGGAGTTATTAAAATAAAACTCAGTGACGAAAATTCTTAAAATTTAGTTTTTCATAAAATAACCAGAGATATAGCGCCGCAGGCCGTATTCTTTTTTCCATAAAATGTTAGTAATAATGGGTGGAAGAATGTGAAAGAAAAAAAATCAAACTTTTTTTTTTATTTTTTCAAAAAATATCCTGTTTTTTGACCGGTCATTACGGGTAAACTACTAGTCCTATGAAAAAATTGACTTAACATTTTTTGTAGAGAATTTAGCAAGGATTATTTTTGTCATTGACTACTTTCTCCTATCTCTTACCATATTCCTATAAAATGCGAAAAACCGCGAAGAGGGACCTTTTCGGAGGGGGCAGGGGGGGTTGCGGCAAGATTTTGATAGGCAACCCTAGTGCTATGTAATACCCTATTGGTAAGCTATCGTTTATACCACATTTCGATCAAAAAACAGATACGTCATAAATTAAGCAGCGGGCTCTCGGACTATAAATACTTTGGGCATTTTTAGAGAAAGAAAGGTGATAAGTTATATTATTTGAGTGAAAGAAGAGGTCTTTATGAAAGCGCAACCATCCGAGATTGATCTGGACCGATCATGTCGGTCAGATTCTTGGGGACGTACGTATTTTTAAGTGAATGAAATCGGAGATCACGTATGACGAATTGCATGATTGTGACGGTAGCGAGAAGAGTTTTCGTAAGTAAAGGGTAGTCTAGGTAGCAGTGGCGAAGGATGGATATCTTCAGGAAGGAGGCCGAGGCTAACATTTCTTGTGGTATTACGTCAGATTAGACACTATCATTTTTTCCAAAAGGTGACTCGATGGGAATCGTGTTCTTAGGTAGCTTCGCGCCTGCTAGGTAGTAGGGTAGTCTAGCAACGTGCTCTCTCTGCCTACCCCGATAGGGACACGGCGTGAGAGGATAGAATATAATAGAATGGATAATTAAAGAATTCTAAGAAATTTCATACATGAAACGAGCACCGATCATTATTATGGAACAAAATATTAAGTTCTACCAGTATCTTGTCTCAATATAGTGTTACATTTATTAGAAGTACTATATCTAAGAAATGAATTTACCGTGAATATATTTCATGATTGGTTTGACATTTACGAAAAGATCTACTTCGTAATTCCAGTAAATAACACAACTTGATACAACACTGAAGAACAGTTAGTGGAAGTAATAAACATTGTTACAATCACTGTGGTAAACCAGGTACTAGGTATTTTGTGTCCATTCATACGTCTAGTATCTAATTATATCCATATGTATCTAAATCCTAATATTATTTATTTATATATCTACTGAAATTAATTCAGATTTACTTTCTCTATTTATTCACACTTGCATGTTACTCTGTTATATCTATTGGTGTTCAAATTCGTATTTTTAGCTCATGCATACTTGCGGGTTTTCTTCTTTGTTTTTCTTTTTTTGATTTTTTTGCGTTTGTTATATTGTAGGTAAAATATGGAATCTTTGTTGGTCTGTTTATAAGTGATATGTTAATTTATGTTATTTGTTGTTGTGACTGTTTGATTCCGATAAGAAAATAAAATAAAATAAAAATAAATAAGTGATTCAACTGAGTTGGTATAATCTGGTATAAAGGAATGAGGTTATTAGGGAAATGAGTAATTGCAAGACTGGTGTTGGGACAAGAATGAGAGTAAATAAACTAAGATGGTTTGGCATGTTGAGAGAATGAAAGATGACAGGATGACAAAAAATATATATTTGAGTGAGCGAAGAGGGGTGAGGAAGCGCGGCCGCCCGAGACTCACCTGGTCCGATCATGTCGACCCTCAAAGATGGACGCGTTTTGAGTAAAGAGAATCGGAGAGCGTGTATGACAAATCATTGCATGTGTGTGCAAGGATAGAGCTGTCTGGCGCTTTGTCCCCTCTGGCTACCCTGCAAGGGACGTAGCGTGAGGGTATATATAGATAGATAGATAGATAGGTATATGGTATAACCTACAAACAACAAATATATAAGGAGAATGCTCATTTAGTATGGAAAAAACGGACTACCTTATACTCATTACATTATACGCTTTTAAACCGCAAGTACAACTGTTCAATGATTCTTTTACTAATACATTCATGTGACCCCTGGAAACTTCGAATAGGTATTTCACAAATTTAGCCATTGATTTCGATGATGCCACCTATGCAGTATTTAATTTACTGAATCTGAATGAGCGAAGAGGGGTGAGAAAGCGCGGCCGTCCGAGACTGACCTGGTCCGATCATGTCGACCAGATCCTCAAGGATGGACGCGTTTTGAGTAAAAGGAATCGGAGAGCGTGTATGACTAATTGCATGAATGTGACAGAAGCTAGGAGTGTGTGTAAGGATAGGGCTGTCTGGCGCTCTGTCCTCTCTGCCTACCCTGCAAGGGATGTGGCGTGAGGGTATAGATAGATAGATAGAGAATCTAATCAGTTTTGGAGTTAGGCAGAACTGATTAGTTTCATTTTTATTTTTTATTTGTGACGATCCTATGTTGTATCTATCATTTTTACTGTTTGTGACGATCGTATATGGTGATAAAAAGAAATGTAAGGTGCCCTTGGGGCGATTTTATCGCTAAACGGCGCCCAAAGTTGTCCAATTATTATTAATATTATTATTCTCTTTTAGTACACTGACTGTAACGTTAACTAAGATAAAGAAATTAGTCACATAGAAGAGATGTATCTAATTTAGTTTATTGTTTAACAACTTCAAGGGACAAAGTACAGGTAATCTAGTTGTGTTTCGAAATATAATTGCAGGTATAATTCGCAGCGACGCGACGTGAAGGTACCTAGTTAATTAATAATGGTAAGGTACGTGATACCTATAATCGCACAGGAAAAAAAATAACACGAGAAAAATCTCACAGAAAAGATCTCACGTGCAAAAATATCACTTGAACTTTATATTGTTTCTTTTTTTATTGTACAAAGATCTCGTTGTGGTATTTTTGAGAGCACTGATTGGTTTTAGTTATTTTTGACAGCCTATGTTGTTGGTGTATACTGCGGGCGCACATGATTGGAGAGTCGACATGAGATGTTTTTTTTTTGTGTTGTAATGTATTCATGTATTGTTGAATGTCTCTGTGGGTCTCACATATAAAATAAAATAAACAAGAAGAAATAATACATTAATGTTTCTATCCCAATGTTATTAAAAACGTTTGCTTGTCATATTTATGTTGATAAATTTAATTTTTTATAGCGGTGGATAAGGTACAGTATCGAACAGATTAATTGAAACAAGCCAAAAAGTGTAGAAAAATCCCGTATTTTGCATTATTTTTAAAAATCATAACTTAATATTACAATGTAATACTGAATATGGCTTACTTAGACCTCGAGAAAATATTTCACCATTTTTGGCATCGATCAAATGGGGTTTTGGCATGAAAAAGCCATTTTTCCGTCTCGAAACCATACCAAAATTTTGTATGAAATCAGCATTTCCACTGTGGCGTAATCAAGTTTTGAGCGCCGATTCCTACAGATTGCCCATGGATTTTGTGTTGAGTTAAACGTCTGACGAATCTTCTGGCCAGTCTAGCACGATTAATTGTCTTCCTGTGAAAAATTTCTTCACTTTTTTGGATTTATAGCAGATGGCTAAATTCTACTGAAATATCCAATCACCGTTCGGCCATCGATTTAGCATCTCTGGTGTCATCCTTTCCAATAGAATTGGCTGATATTTCTCCAACACGGGTTTCTAGTGACTGGAATCATTAATAGTGAGAACTAATATAAAATATTCAGTATTACATTGTAATATTTAGTTATAATTTTTAAAAAATATTGCAAAATACGGGATTTTTCTACACTTTTTGGCTTGTTTAAATTAATCTGTTCGATACTGTAGATCATTAAATTTTGTAATACAATATCAATTAGAGTGTCTTGTAAATCAAGTGTTCTGAGTAAAAGGAATCGTAGAGTGTGTATATTGAATCGCATGAATATTGACGGACGCCCAAAGTGTGTGTAAGGATAGGAATGTCTGGCGATCTGTTTACCTGTTCTCTCTGCCTACCCCGCAAGGGATGCGGCCTGAGGAGATAAAATAGAATATAATAAATCATTAATAAATTTTAAATAAAAATGTGTTACTTCTTCTTGTGATATTTTTGAGTGTGAGATTTCTTTCGTGTGATATTTTTTCCATCTGAGATCTTTCCCGTGAGATTTTTTCCAGAGTAATTCTTTACTGACTCCAATATAGCGACTCACATAATATCCTTATGGCTAATTACATTAATGTCGGTAAAGTAGAAAACTGGGTTTCGTCCTTGAGAGAAATTCAATAAAAGCGCCTACTTTTTCATTTTCCTGAACCATTATTATTTTCATATTATATTGTTCTAGATTTATTGAGGTTATGAGGAGGTGGGATTACTTATGGTTATTGGATATTTTTTTAATTAAAAAGATGAATCGGGGATTATCGAAATAATCTCAGACACTTACACCTCTGTAAACTTTACAGTAAGCTTTTAAAATATGGTTTGTGTTAGTAGAGTTGATTGGGATTCGATAGCCAAATTTTTTTCCCAAAGTATTTGGTATTATAAAAATTTAAACACGTATTTTCTTAAATTATTGCTTATGTTCAAAATTCAGTAGAGCCGTCAACGCTGAGATTCGAGCAAAAACAATAAGATATGATCTATACCCTCACGCCATGTCCCTTGCAGGGTAGGCAGAGAGGACAGAACGTCAGACAGCCCTATCCTGACACACACTCCTAGTCTCCGTCACATTCATGCAATTTGTCATACACATTCTCCGACTCTTTTACTCAAAACGCGTCCATCCTTGAGGGTCTGGTCGACATGATTGGACCAGGTCACTCTCGGGCAGCCGCGTTTCTTCACACCTCTCACTCACTCAAAAACATATTTTTTGTCATTCTTTCATCCTTCATTCTCTCAACATGCCCGAAAGTATTTGAAGTCATATTTATGTTAGAAAGCTAGAACGTGTGAAAAATTGAGTACTAAAAAATCACAATGCCTTCCCCTGAGTGTAAAAATTTTTCTATGAAATTTTACAACGAACCTTTCATACTATTAAACATCCTTCTAACATTACACGGCCTAAAATACCTTGCCCCTAGTAACAACGTTGTTTGTATGGAAATTCCTATCAGAATCCCCGTAATTCACAATATCTCATGTATATGAAAATATTTAACATTGAAAATACCACAAATAAACATAAACATAATCTGACATTATAATGTTAATATGTTTTGATGTAAGAGTACACTGCAAACAAACATAATACTTTTTAACTAAACAACAATTTTAGGTTTGAAATTTGCCATGAAAATATTATTTTCAATGGAATATCGGCATTTTTTTGTTGAAGTTTACAAAAATAGTTATTTTCAACGTCGTCATCTCCATATTCTCTCTCTGCTTTTCAATGTTCTGAATAATATAGATACAATAGATTTCAGTCTCTGACAAGCAGTTCACTCTGCGCTTTTGACTTTTATTTTTACACTTTGACATAACGAATGTTATATGATATAGGCGTGATGTTGGCCATACGATAAATAAATAAATGTTCTGAATAATCCTGCTTCACCTGATTACCCCAAGTCCTACTTCACACCCTTGGTATCTCATGGCTTATCTCTACGTTCAAGTGGTCGCCGTTTGTTAACCATACCCTCATATCACACATCTTTATTCACCTCTTCTTTCACTACAAACGCGGCTAGATTATGGAATAACCTTCCACTTCCTATCAGACTAGCTCTTACTATTCTCTCTTTTAAGAGTAAACCGAAGTATCATTACCTTTCCACGAATAATCCATACAACTCTCAACTCCCTTGATTCCTTCCTTGTCCTTCATCGTATACTCCACAACCTATTTTATATTTATATTTTTTTCCATGTTTATATTTATATTATGTATATTCTAATTATTTTTTGTATCCTCTTTTGGTTTCCATACTTTCCTAAGTATGTGTACAATTTATCTCATTTTATTATATCGCAAATGGGTTGGTTGGCAGACATTGCCTACGGCAATAAACCTGCTATTTGGTATAATGTTTTATCTCCAATAAATAAATTATTTATTAGGTACCTAGTTTGTTTTTGGGATTAAATCATTTTTATTTTTCGTTCATACAAGTTCATACACAAAATTTCTCATTCCAATGTTTAAAATATAATTAACAAACATTTTTCTAAGTAATATTAACGTAAATGTGTTTATTTCTTTTCAGATTCTGAAGAAAACCTCTGCTGAAATCAATGTGAAGGATTATCGTGTGGACGAAGTACGTGACTGCGGGAATTGGAATAAAAATTCAGGCGTTGAGTGTAAATAACCTCTGAAAAAATAACACTAGGTTGTGTCAATATTTAGTTTGTTCTCGTGTGAAACAAAAACCCCCGTTTGTTGCTTCTGCCTTTATAGGCATAATATTATTCCTGTGAAATGTACCGTGAAGTTTATAGTGCGTTGATAGTCTAATCGTTTAGTACGTAAGGGGTGTTTGTGTTTTTTTTCGTGATCGGACAAAAACCCGCAAGAATATTGCTCAACATGAAAAAATGCCAAAAAGACGAAAGACCTTAAGAAATTTGCTCAACGGACAAAAGACTAACCCCCGTTTTCACCGACTGGTTAGGTGAGGAATAGCAGAGATAAAAGTCACCTAGCCCACATTTGCGTTTCACCACGCGAAAATACCTACCTAACGGCTAGGAATCCCACTTATCTTAGGCAACGAGATTTGGGCACCTAACGGTAAGATCTGTCATATTAAACTTCACCCAACTACGTAATCGGCCGCCACATTGAATTTTATCAATCAGGTAGTGTTTTTTTCCGACCTGGGGTTATTTTATAACTCCAAAACAGTCCTAGAACACAATGGAACACAATATCATAACATGACACTTTGCATACAAACAATGTTTACTGTTAGGCGCCATTTTCATTTTACCACGTACCCTAAACGCGCATGCGTCAAGCTTGAGTCTAGTGTTGCCATTAGGTAATAATATTTGTGTGAAATATGAAAAATAAAAATACGCGGTTGTTTAACGACTGTAAATTATTTTTGTAATGATATTTAATATTTAAATATTTTTCAAATACAATCCCTGTGTTTAAGTTGTATTATTTACTCTATAAAGTAAGCATTGTTTAAAAAAAATAACTATTTTTGATCAATTTGTTTTACATGTAGCAACCCTACAAATAAAAATCTTCCTAGCTGGATTTGTCCCAATTAAGTGGAAATTTGTTGGTGAAACGTAAATTAGGTAGGATTTTTTGGTAGGTAGAATAGCCACCCAGTTAGGAGCAGGAATAGCTATAGTCGGTGAAAACGGGGGCAAATCTTTCAATGATTTATTTTCAAAATAGATTTTTTATTCCATATTTCATGAGCATTTTCCTTTAAGCCTATATCCAGCCGAGGAGGGACCAACGCTGATGAAAAAGAAGACGATTAAGACGGGCTACCTAATACTTATCATATTTTACCCTTTTAAACCACAATTGTAACTGTTTAATGATCCTTTTACTAATACATTCATATGTGACCCCTGTAAATTTCGAATAGGTATTTCACACATTAGGCCATTGATTTCGATGATGCCTCCTATGCAGTATTTAATTACTCATTTTTACCTATCGTTTGTGTTGCATTTCATTTGCGCCGGGCCTGGGTTTTTTCCCCATACTAAATGAGCATTCCCCTTTCTTAAGGGCTTTTGACTTGTTTGGGATTAATTCATGTTGAGCGATATTCTCATGGGTTTTGCTTCGAAACCGTTTTTTTATATATATTTTTATAGCCCGCACTATTGACTTAGTTTATGACGCAATACACCATAGGTTTATTGTGTAATAAAGAGAAATAAGTATTATAGCATATCGCTTAAAAATCATATTATCTGTGTATGAAAACATTTTTTGAGTAAAATTTCAATAACGGTATCTTATCCATAAAGGTTTGAGTTATGCTTTGGTAATAAAATATTCATTCATATATCCTATATCGTCATTATTATAAACTAGTGGGTGTATAAACCTGTGAAAATTCACGGAGGCTTTGTTTTTATTTTTTATTTATTTATTCATGGCACTTGTACAGACAATATACCTATATACAAATACAAACATTAAATCAAAACTATCTCATTTCATTCATACATCATCTAACAAACACAAGCGCACATCTAATCCATTCATATAAAAACATTCAGATATCATTGAAAGTTGAAACAAAAGAAGTAAGAGAAAACAACAAAACACATGCATACACAGACACAACAACTAGGTACACTAGTAAGTATATAAATTAGAAAAACAAGGTAGTTACAGGACAGGAAGGGAGAGGAGGACAGGAGAAATGGAATGGATATATTAACAAGAATACACTGGCTAGATCTCCTACGACAACTCGAGTAATCTACACACACTCTTTTTGAAAACATATGGTGTTGAAGCTAATATATCGAATTGTGTAAATTTGTTGTTGAACTTGCAAAGTTTTCCAATGCGCCAGCGTTACATACCTACATGACTTGGATAATACGAGTATTATGTAATGGAATATCTTATGATGAAGATTAGATGTTATTACATTATCATGATATAGTGTTTGAAGGTTTACAACGTGATTTTCAGCAAACCCTTTCAGAAAACGTACACGTGTATTAAAAGCACGTAGCTACATTAAGAGTAGGCATATCGACATCCTCACATTGTGTGGGGCAAGGGTGTTTTACACTTAATCCCACACAATGTATTTATGTATTCAATTATTGTTAAGTTAAGGCACCTTTTTGGCACTATGTTTATAATTAGTTTTGTCTCATTGTGGTTTCTGTTATGGGTTGGCTGGCAGAAATTTCCATTTGGCAATAAGCCCGCCCTTTGTATGTTTCTATATACAACAAAGATTATTTTATTTTAATTTTATTCCTATCAAAATAAATATATAAATTTCAAAATTTCTAAAAACGGGCGACCTTAGATCTCAAAAACCGTTACTAAATATGCTTTGGAAAAATTAGAGTAGATACATTAAACCTTTATCTAGGGATTGACCGTAAAATATTTTTTTTATCGTGTATAGATTCCTCAAAAAAAGTGTGAAAAATATCTCTGATCTCTGATATTTTTCCCGAAAGACAGCAACTTGTTTTCAGAAAGTCGCAGTGAAAATTATTTTTTGTACTAATAATATGCAATAAAATCTAAGGAATTACTGTAAAGTTTTTTGATTGAAGCGAAATTAACCCCAAAAAAATAAAAAAACGCTATTTTTACCATTTTATCACGCGATTGTTCATGCGATTTTGAACCTTAATGCCGTGGGAAATGATCGTGACGTCATAGTTTGGTCGCGAGCTTTAAAAGCACGCAAGTACACTAATTTGATAACTAGGTAAACAACTAATTTATAGATCAAAATTTATATAGTACATTGAGCCTCGTTACGGTAACCACAAGGTTAATAGGTATTTCCCGGAAATTTGTGAAATTGTTTCGTATTTCCCGGAAATTTGTGAAATTATTTCGTTAATCCGAGTGGAAGGTTTACCCGATGAACGTCAGAAATATTCAGTGAGAAGTTGTTGTGGAGTAAAGTTGAAGGTTGAGTGGAAGAAATGTGGAAATTTAACCGAAGAAATTTTGGAATGTTCTATGTTTCCACAAGGGACGACAGAAAATGTAATTGATGTGCCTAAATTAGTGAAATTTTCACACCATCAAAAGCACGAACTTTAATAAAACTTTATCACAGGTTAAAAAGAACAACTCATAAACCTAAGTGTATGAAATTTTGAAAATCACAATTTACGTTTTGTGAGAACATCGGAATTTTCTACATGTCGTAGTTGAATATAACAAGTAGTTATCTAGTTAACAAGTAGTTATCTTTTTTTTTTTTTTATTTGTGACGATCCTATGTGGTGATCTATCTATCATTTTTACTGTTAGTGACGATCCTATATGGTGAAAAGAAAAATGTAAGGTGCCCTTGGGGTGATTTTATCGCTAAACGGCGCCCACAATTGAAAATTTTCCAAGTATTATTATTCTTATTATCTCAACAGATACTCAGGCTTATGAGTGATTGTCGGCTAGCTTAATGTTATCACTTTACTTACTTACTTACTTACTGCTAGCCACTTGCGTTCCACTGCTGGACATAGGCCTCTTCTAAATTCTTCCACTGTCTTCTATCTTGGGCTATCTGCTGGCGTCTACGACCCGTAAGCTGGACAATGTCATCTGTCCTCCTTTTCTGTGGTCTTCCTACGCCTCTTTTGTTCTCCCAGGGCCTCCACTTCAGGATTTTAGGTGTCCATCTGACACTGTCCTGTCTCGCCACGTGTCCCGCCCACTGCCATTTTTGCTTTGCTGTTCTTTCTGCGATGTCGGCAACTTTCGTTCGACGTTCGAATTCTATCTTGGGTTGGGCTCAGGATTTTTGTTTTTCCCATGTTTCATAACTAAATATCACTTTACAATTAAGTAACATTCATCAGTTCCAGTTCATCCACCTGCCGCGGCCGGGAATCGAACCCAGACCGCCAACTGGAATTGGTGAATGTTACTTAAGTTCAAAGTGACCACATTAAGCCAGCCAACGATCAGTCATAAGCCTGATGGAAAGTCCATCCTTTGCTGTATATCTGTTGAGATAACTACTTGTTATATTCAACTACGACATGAAGAAAATTCCAATTTTCTCACATTTTTTTTAATAAATGAATCTGGGCTTATCAAAATAAACCCAAATACATCCTTGTACACTTGACAGAAAGCTTGAAAAGCTTGTGTTGTGAAGTGGAGTAAGTCGGGGATTGAACCCGCGCCTGCCGGTTACCAACCAGGCTACCGACCACCTCATAAATTGTGATTTTAAAAAATACTGTTGTAAAAAAAATGCAAGTAAGACTCATACAAGTAGTTAGTGGATACACGAGTTCTTGGTTCTATGTAATTCTATCACATTTCGCTTCATAGGTAAATTACTTAAATCAAGTAGAATTCTATTTCTACATACGAGTACCTAAGTATTAGTTTCTCATAAGATGATTAATATTAAAAGCTTCTTTGTAGAAATTCGCAGAACTCGTTATTCCCAATATTTCTCAAGTCCCAAGTATTGGTTCACTTTACAGAAATTAATCTTCTTGTGAATATTAAGAGTATGCATACCGACATTTCAAAAGTTTCTTATAACGGGAAACCTTATATCTCGACAATTGTTACTAATAATAGGGTAGTTGCATCTAGGGAATAACCGTAAAAGATTTTTTTATATCTTGTAAAGATTTCTCAAAATAAAATTTTGAAAAATACTTCTGATCTGATCTGGGGATTAGAACATCTTGTGCAAAATGTCATATTGATTATATTTTAATTATATTGTACATAGATATTCACAGTAAATAAAATTTTATTATTATTATTATATCTTTTTTCAGAAAGACGAAAACTCGTTTCCCGAAAGTCGCGGAGTTAATTGTTTTTACTGATAATATGCGTTAAAATCTAGGAAATAACTGTAAAAGTTTATTGATAGACGCTAAATTAACCTCAAAAAATGAATAAAACGCTATTTTTACAATTTTATCATGCGATTGTTCACGCGATTTTGTACCTTAATGCCAGGGGAAATGACTGTGACATCATTCTTGGTACCAAGCCCTTAAATGTCTAATAGTTAGATATCGGTTTAGAGTCACATGTTAAGGCTCGTGATAGTTCATCAAGAGAGTGATCTGAAAACTCCTGAAAGTTCTGCAAACTTTCCCTTACAGAGTTTTGATGCTATATTTAGCATCACATTTTAATTTTAGAGAATAGCCGCAAAGGACCAAGAAAGTTTCGAATATTTCACTTTTTTTATTTTATATATTTTTTTTATTTTATTACAAATATAAACACAAAACAGAGAACAACTATAGATATAAGTAAGAACACAAAGATAAAACATAATTCAGCTCTCACTAACAAGCATGCGCTACAGTTAATTAAAACATATATGTTTATTACGGTCGCCTCACACACCCACACTCAATCTCGTTCACACATTTTACACTTTCTACTTCTACTTCACGTTATTTACCAATAAACAAAATTATGCTTATGTATTTCACTTCGCATCCCTTGCGGTGTAAGCAGAGAGGAAAGGACGCTAGATTGCTAATTTGCTTCCATCACAGTCGTTTTTTTTTTTAATAATGAACCTGAGTTTATCGAAATAAACCCAAATACACCTTTATACACTTTACAGTAAGCTTGAAAAGCTTGTGTCGTGAAGTGGAGTAGGTCGGCATCGGGGATCGAACCCGCGCCCACTGGATTAACAGTCGAGCGCGTTACCAACCAGGCTACCGACCACCTCGATTTTTCACCACGAAATTTGTCATTCCTTTCACTTAAACACGACCTTTCTTGATGATTCGATCGATTTCATCGATCCATGTCTATCTTCGACGGTCGCGTTTCTTTACTGTATTTATTTATCGTCTTTCGTAATTCATTCGCTTAACATGTCCGAACAATATAAGCTTGTACGGATTAGAAAAGACATAATACTTAACAGCATATTATGTTATGAGTTTTTTAGGGATTAGTATTCTAGAAACAAAACATACATCATTACAATTTAATGCACGGAGAGAGAAAAATATACACGAAAAGAAATTTGTTATTCCATTCACGAAACATTTCAAGATCGTCATAAAAATATTCTAATGTAAACCAACAAACAAATATACAGAGGATTATTAGCTACGTGTGTTATAATGCAGTGAGGTTTAAAACTGGGGACGCAACTATGACGTCACGGTCATTTCCCATCCACTGAGCAAAAATAGTTCTATTTTTGCTTCAACTTATTCAAATTTCGCATGAGAATGTAAGCGCGAAATATGAATAACGTAAGCGACAAAGTGAATTATACCTTTTTAGAAGAAACCTGGGAAGAACTTTAAAAATTTGTTAAGATTATACTAATTACCAGTTAAATTATACTTTTATATCTGAAAAACTGAACGGAAAATCCTCACATCCCGTAAATTTCAGGGGTACTTTCGGACTATTTTATTATTCAAGGAATTTCCAAATATAGTAATTTAAAAACAGTCAATCTGTAGTCCATACTTTCATCTATCACTGTCTTCAGTTTCAAGGCGATTCCCTCAGTATTAATGCGTGTTATCAATGAAAAAAATCTTCGACTTTCGGGAAACGAATCTTTCAGAAAAAAGATCAGAGGTGTTTTTCACATTTTTTTTAAAATCTTTACGAGATACAAAAAATCTTTTACGGTCGTAGATAAAGGTTCAATGTATCTACTCTATTTTTTCCAAAGCATATTTAGTAAGGTTGTCGATATCTACGATCTCCCGTTTTTAGAAATTTTCTAAATGTCAATACGCCTCCTCATAATATTTCCCTAATGTATTTAGTACTGGCGCACGAGCAGCTCACATTTTCCCTGTAAATTAACCAAATATTAGCTTAAATTGCACCAATCCTCTTACTCAGAACATTATATTCCTATGTACTCACATCATTAGTATGCCTCACTCGTGTTAACATTACCAACTTCATAATAGAGCAATCATAACAATTATGTATGTGAATAATAAGACGTGTTGTTTTGCTAGAACTAACACTAGATGGCGCAAGTAGTATCCAAAATGGCAATCTTGCAAGTAAACAATTGGAAATGAGATCGCAATGTGAAAATGTGGAAATGAGAAATGAGTGCATGGTTGGCTCAGTTGGTTGGGGTGCGGACTTCTAATCATGAGGTGCCGGTTACTAAGCTTTGTGCCGACGATGTATTCTGCACTCCATGATAAAAGCTTTTAATTTATGCTGTGTGCAAGAGAGTATTTGAGTTTGCAAGCCCAAACCTTTTTTAAATTATAAAAAGGATTCACACCCGCGCAGTTGTCGCTTTTTACTTCACATTGAGACATGTGAAGTTCTTGGATTGTAAAAGAGGTCCCCACTCTTTCTTGATTTTTCTTCGATTGTCCCGTAATGGCCAAAATATTAATGTTATACAAATACAGCATTTACTGGCTACCCCATTATCGGCATATACCATGATGGCATTTGGCTCAACGGATAACGGTATTAGCATGACTTTAATGTTTCACTCTCCAGCATGACATCTTTTAAACCTGTGCCCCAAAGAGTACCTCTCTCTATATCTGCATTGAATGTACGAACTTACTTAATTTATGATGTCTAGTTACATTGAGAGTGGTTTTGAGGATTAAAATTTGTGCCAAATTAAATATGTATATAAAAATTTATGGTTCATATTTATGCTAAAAATAAACTTATTTGCATTTAAAAAAAATCTTAATTGTTCACCAGTCAGTGCATCTAATTAGCATGGGCGACTTTTGCATGGCAAATCTCATTAACAAACGTATGTTTTCAATGCAACAGAGTGTAGAATATGTGAATGAAATTGTCATAAAAAGCAAGAATTTCGCAGCTGGCAGATGTAGTCAAGCATCTTGCATTTATGGAGATATTTATATTCAAATTAAGCAGTGGACAGTAGTATGCAAATCTAATCTTCACTAACAATGCATATAGGGTTGCCGGTGTCCGTTTTTGGACCGGACAATCCGTTTTTTTTTACATCTGTCCGGTCGAAAAAATCTTGGAAAACCGGACAAAGGATTGTCCGGTTTTTTCAATCAGACCTCAATAATTTCAACACGATCAAGCCTATTTATAAATTACCTAAATTTATAATAATAAGTTTATTTATCCATCAATATTACAATATTACAAAATATAGCACAAAATAATACAACTAACACAAATAAACAAAATATCCATACCCATTTCTCATAAAGTCACTCAATGGAATATAATCCTTCATTATTTCCATCATGTTCTTATTTTTGATGCGTAGTAGGCAGTGGCAGTGAAAACAAGACTATTTTAATAGGTAACTTTTTTTTCATAAAATAATATTTGTCTACTTAGTAAACTCTGTTTTGAACTATTTACATATCGCTTTTCAGAACTCATACGTAATTAGCAAAAAATTCGCCTGCGGCACAAATTGTGTATATAATTTTGGAAAAAAAAATGTAGGGGGGGGGGGTGAAAAAATTAAAAATTGTCCAGTTTTTTTGTCCAACATATCTGGCAACCCTAAATGCACATTGTTATTAAAATAATTCTTTCTGGCCTTTCATTCGTATCTCCAACGCCTGTGGTTATTTATTTTTCTGCTCTTTTTAGCAATGCGGAATTTTTTTCTCATTTCATAACTCCCACACAACTTTTCGCATGACAAAATTAGTATTGCTTAATAATAAATTCTTATAATTGTTTGCCATATTCAGATATCCAGGAAATAATTTACAAAATAACATTTACATGAAATACCTATCTGATATTTCATTTTTATATTAATATCTTGTCATCCAAGCAAATAAATAAGTTTTTTTTCTTCTTCTCCAGTTTCAATCGTTACGATCGGTTTGCAGCAAAGCCCCATGTCTCCTTCTCCACTCATCCCTGTCCTGTGCGGTTCTTTTTAACTCTTTATATGAGTCGAAGCCCATATTACCCTGGCACAGGTCGTCCAGGTATTCTTTCTTCAGGTAATCTCTGGTATTTATTTTACTTTATACTAAGTTATAAAGTATTATTTAGTTAGAGTTAGAAATGGCAACGAGAGGAATTTTGTTGCTATTAAGTATTATTTCTTCTTCTTCTCAATGTGTTCTGTCGGGTCCCTCCGACGGTGACGACCCCTTGGGAGAACGCCTCTCTGTCCTGGGCAGTGCGAAACAGCTCCTCCGTAGTTCTGATTCCGGTCCACTGCCGAATATTTCGAAGCCAAGATTTCTGCTTCCTTTCGACCCCTCTACGGCCTTCTATCTTCCCCTTCATAACGAGCTGGAGAATGGAGTATTTTACTCCTCTAACGACATGGCCAAAATATGATGTTTTACGGAGCTTTATTGTGTTGGACAATTATTTATTTGTAGTTATTTGTATATACCGTTATTGAAATTTTAATATAGTAATGAGTTATTGTTTTATATTGATGATAGTCGTTAACAAGTCCAGTGTGCTTCACTAAAAATAAACAAATTGATATCGAATATAATAATTAATATTCACAAAGGCATTATTTTATTTCAGCCGTTCTGTTAAATCAAATAAATAATTGATAATGTGCAAAGTGGCTAATGATTTATAACAGTTGTCAAGTGGTACGCAAATGTGAAATATCGGAAACATAATGTTATTGTTTGAATGGAGAAGTGACGAAACAAAGCAGCGACATGTCACGAGCGTCGTATCATCCCTCGAGGTTCCCAAGAGCAGGGGCTGGGGTTGAGGTGGAAGAATCACCTTGGCTATGGGACAGGTCGGGGCAAAATGATTCAAGGGTTGTTGCCACCGAGCCAACATTACAGCATGGCGCTGTTCGGGTTAGTTTGGCTGCTACGCGTAAGGGGCGCGCGGTGCAACTGCCCGGCATGCAGCAACGATAAAAGCAGCCCCGATTCTTCCAGAGAAGATGAAGAAACATTCGAACTGACGAATATCTCGACAGAAGCGGCGGACGTTGAACTAGAAGGATCTTCAGGGTATGTCGATAGCGAGAAGAGGAAAGATATTAAGTTAGCTGCTGCTTCTAAAGAGAAGTTGATAAGTTTCAATGGGGCCTGCTCTGTTGAGATGTATAGTGATATTAGGGAGGGTGTACCTGGGAGAAGTGAAGTGGTTTATTGTAAGGAGTATGGTGATAGAACTATGTCGCTTCTTGCTGAGGCGTGCGTCAATACGGTGGAGAGTGAAACTGAGGGACATTACTCTGGTTCGGGACAATATGAGACCATCGTTACGTGTGACGCCACAGTGCAAACGGATTTCGAAGACGACGATTTCGACTACGAAGCTTACGGAGCCGCCGCTTTGGAAGTTTACGGTAAGTGTGATTTATTTCTGCTTAATTTTGTTAATAACTAAATGACTCATATTTCATGATTTGAAAACGCTTAATTTAATTAATTATTATTGTTTGTTGGATGCCATTTTGTGAAATTTATCTTTGCAAAATGGTGCCAAGTCGCACATTATTATTATTATAAGGAAAACGTAGATTCTTTACGTAACTCAAATATAATTGGACATGAAAATTCCTCTTATTAAAGCGGAATTTGAATTAATCTTTAAAACGCCATGAAATTAACAAATTAAAAGAGAATTAATTTAGAGGCCGTAATGTTTCGTCGCTAAGCGTCGCGTCGGCCGGATTTAACTATAGGAAATTTCTTGTATAATTTTGTGTTTCAAAGAAAAACCTAATTGAATCTAATGTATCATGGTAATTTGATAAGATTTTTATTCCTTAATCTACTATAAGGCTTAATTGATTAGAGCTGATCAATTGAAGCATTAAGCTATATAGTATAACCTTTGAGAGATCGGATAAAGAAAAAAAAAGACCGGTATAGTAGGTATAGAGGTAGAAGTAAGGATTTGACGTAATAGTTACAAATTAGTGTTGCAACGAATAATATATTCGGCCAAACTATTCGGCCTGATTAACGCACGTAGGTACGAATTTTGACGCGCAAATCACATAATTCCAAGTATCGCACATCCCACTCTCTGACTGGTCCGCTGAAATAAATCGCCTGCCTAGAACTAACCAATATTTGACTGTTTAAAACTGAAATTTATATCGGTAATAAACAATTGGTCTTTATATTAGACAAATAAACATTACCATACATTTACAAAATCTATTACGTCATGAATATGACTTTACCTAGACATGGTACACAGTCACATTTTGTGTATTGTTATTATTTCTTTCTCCTGTTTTTAGGTATTCGGCCGAATACCGAATATTAGTCACATCTCTATTAGAAATATAATGAAACGGTTCTTAATATCGTGGAATTATTAGATTTCAGGCTTCCGTCCCAACTATGATGTCACAGTAATTTCCTACGACATTAAAGTTCAAAATCGCATGATAAAATAGTGTTTTTTTCCATTTTTTGGGGGTTCATTTCACTTCAATTAAAAAACTTTTACGGTTATTCCCTAGATTTTATTGCACATTATCAGTACAAAAAAAAAATCTCCGCGACTTTCGGGAAACGAGTTTCTGTCTTTCCTTAAAAAATCAGATGTGTTTTTTCACATTTTTTTTTTGAGAAATCTATACAAGATATAAAAAATCCTTTACGGTTATTCCCCAGATTCATGCATTTACCCTATTTTGTTCCAAAGCATATTTAGTAACGGTTGTCGAGATATAAGGTCTCCCGTTTTTAGATATTTGTGAAATGTCGGTATGCATACTTTTAATTTTGTGTGTTGTTATTATTTCTTTCTCCTGTTTTAAGTATTCGGCTGAAAACCGAAAAGTAACCGAATATTCGTTATAACGAAACGTTTCTTAATATCGTTGAATTATTTGATTTAATATTAAGAGTGTGCATACCGACATTTCAAAAATTTGTAAAAACGGGAGACCTTCTATCTCGACAACCGTTACTAAATATGCTTTGGAACAAAATAGGGTAGATGCATTGAACCTTTATCTAGGGAATAACCGTAAAAGATTTTTTATATCTTGTATAGACTTCTCAAAAAAAATAATTAAAAACACCTCTGTACTTTTTTCCGAAAGACGGAAACTCGTTTCCCGAAAGTCGCGGAGTAAAATTTTTTTCTTGTACTGATAATATGCATCAAAATCTAGGGAATAACCGTAAAAGTTTTTTGATACACGCAAAATTAACCCCAAAAAATGGAAAAAAACGCTATTTTTACCTTTTTATCATGCGATTGTCACGCGATTTTGAACCTTAATGCCGTGGGAAATGTCTGTGACGTCATTCCTGGTGCCATGCCCTTAAGTATTTGTTTTATTTCCAATAAGTGGTTAATCATCACTTCAAACAAAACCTCAAAATTCACCACAAAACTTGGTTATGAAAATGATCATTAGTAGTCCAACATAACTCATAGTATGAATAAAACATTCGTATTGCTAAGTTTAGGGTTGCTTACGTAATAATAAAAAAAATATTAAAAGTAGGTATACTACTGACATTTAAAAAAATGAGATTTATGAGACCTTGGATCTTGAAAATCTTACTAAATATGCTTTGAAAAAAACTATGTCAGATACGTTGAGCCTTTCTCTAGATTCTAGGGACTGACCGTAAAATATTTTTTTATATCTTGTATAAATAGATTTCTCTGAAAATTTGAAAAACGCCCCTGATCTTTTTTCCAAAAGACAGCAATTCGTTTCCCGAAGGTCACGCAGTTTTTTTTTGTATTGTAAATATACATTCAAATGTAGTGAGTGACCGTAAAAAAAATTCAGAATGAAGCGTGATTAATCCCTAAAGGTAGACAATGACTATTTTTAACATTTTATCATGCGATTGTTCATGCGATTTTGAACCTTGACGCCGTGGAAAATTACCGTGACGTCATAATATGGTATAAACTATTATTTCTAATATAGGTATCATTATGATATATTCAGATAGTGGGGTAACCAATGAATGTAATATGTAGATACTTTTGCAAAAACACACAACATTCGCTTTGCACAAACGTAGAATTTTTCAGTAATTATTTGATTTATTAAAGAATGAAAAATATATTCAACTAAAGCGATCGTATTTATTGCAGCACAAAAGCATTTTGAATTGTATAAATAAATTAGCGGAGCTTTAAGAATGAAGCTTATTCAAGCTGAAAAGAGGATTGACTCCGTGACAACGTTATTCATTTGGAAATGTCGATTACCTGGGAGTATTCATTAGACTTTCACAAAGCTTTGTATTCAGCTATTCACATTTGTAAATTTTAGCGATGTTAGATAAAATGCACATACTTGATTTAGAATCATTTTGTTGTAGGTACTCGTATTTGATATAATTCGCTCAGAATCGAGTGCAGTGAAAGTTAGAACGTTGAGAATAATGTGCGCAAAAATCGTTGAGAGTTAGGATAAGGAAAGGGGTTATTAGTGACTGGTGTAAGAGGTGTTGGACGGGTGTAAGAGGCGTTGGACGGGTGTAAGACTAGGATGGAAGTGAATAAACTTAGATGGTTTCAGCATGTTGAGAGAATGAATGGTGACAGGATGACTAAAAATATAAAGTAATAAATAAATCGTTATTAGCCACAGACCAAATATAAATAACAAATAAATCTTAGAACACACAGAAGTATGCCAAAGGGCGGACTTATTGCAAAATCAATGTCTTAAAGTCAAGCCGAGAAAAGAAAAGAAAATTTATACTTATGAAAGAAAAGATCCGATGCAAAAATGCGGCATTCTACCTGTTGTAAATCGTCTAGACACACTACATACTTTAGAAATTCAAATACAATTCTACCTTCAAAAGAAAAGGGTGTTTTCTATTTTAAAAACGAAACTTGTATAAAACTCTGTAATTCCATGGGAAACAAATACCAAAGCGTCTACGACTTTTATTTTAACGAATTAAAAAAAAAAACGCTGTTTATTTGTCCAAGCGTTTACAGGAGCTTCGCCAGGTTGATAAATTCGTATAATAATATTAATATTACGATACAAAAAACCCAACCATTGAATAAGGATTTCAAAATTTGTCTCAAAATACAATTATTTGTGAAATATAATTCAATACCTAATAATGATTCAAAGAAAAGAACTCCATCTTGTCACAATTTTGTAAGAGGATTATCAATACAAACTAGTCATGACCCGTCAGTATGTCGGAATTATTTTTATCTTATATAGTCAGAAAATAAGATAATATTTATGCTGCTAGATGTAGTAAGATAAGAGATGGGCAGAAGACGTGACCTCGGTAGTAGGTAGACAGTGGATGCGAAAGGCGAGCGACAGGAAGGAGTGGAAACTCTTGGATGATGCCCATATCCAGCAGTGGAGGGACCAAGGCTGATGAAGAAGAAGACGCTGTAGTAGACCATATAGGTATTATACCCAATAAAACAACATTTAGGCAAACAAGCCATTAAACTTATCGCGGGTGGCCTTGTAGACGTCTCTATAGTATATGAACCCAGAAAAGTCTCTCAAAGAGAAATTTTCAAAAATGTGCTGGATTGACTGCACCGAATTTAGTCCAAGAGCCCGCTGCTTAATTTATCACGTATCTGTTTTTTGATCGAAATGTGGTATAAATGATAGCTTACCAATAGGGTATAACATCGCACTAGGGTTGCCTATCAAAATCTTGCCGCAACCCCCCTGCCCCCCCCCCCCGAAAAGGTCCCTCTTCGCGGTTTTTCGCATTTTATAGGAATATGGTAAGAGATAGGAGAAAGTAGTCAATGACAAAAAGAATCCTTGCTAAATTCTCTACAAAAAATTTTAAGTCATTTTTTTGGTAAAACTAGCAGTTTACCCGCAATGGCCGGTCCAAAACCGAAATTCATTTAAAATACTAAAAATATGTATTTAAACTAAATTGGTTAAAAATTGATAAGAGCTACAGGAAAATAGTCAGAAAACGAATTAATTACCATAGTCTTAGCTACAAAATGAGCTATAACTTATTTTCATACATCTAATAATTTCGGAGTTAATGCAATAAAACTCAGTGACGAAAATTCTTAAAATTTAGTTTTTCATAAAATAACCAGCGATATAGCGCCGCAGGCCAAATTTTTTTTTCCATTAAATGTTTGTGATAATGGGTGGAAGAATGTCAAAAAATATCCAAAATATCCTGTTTTTTGATCGGCCATTACGGGTAAACTACTATTCCTACGAAAAAAATGACTGAACATTTTTTGTAGAGAATTTAGCAAGGATTATTTTTGTCATTAACTACTTTCTCCTATCTCTTACCATATTCCTATAAAATGCGAAAAACCGCGAAGAGGGACCTTTTCGAGGGGGGCAGGGGGGTTGCGGCAGGATTTTGATAGGCAACCCTAGTGCGATGTTATACCCTATTGGTAAGCTATCATTTATACCACATTTCGATCAAAAAACAGATACGTCATAAATTAAGCAGCGGGCTCTCGGACTAATTCTAATTTTATTAATTTAAAAAACATGGTTTGTGTAACCAAACGTAAAAACTTTCCCGCACACTATAGAGTGAGTTAACATTAAAATTAATGCAATGAAGTGGAGAATTTACAATAATTGGGCAATATCTTCCAAATCTACCGATAATATACATGAATATTGAAATAGTGAAATATATACACATTATTTTCTTCGATTTAGAGAGACGCTATTCTATTTGATAGATTTTATGTATTTGCCACGTGACTACTACCAAATACTTTATAACAATAGTTATAAAGTATTTGCTACTACTACCGCCATCTATTGTAAATTATTGTAGAAGCACTTATCGTTACAAGCAAACATTATTACGTAGACAATTATAATTGACGCATTATCATTTAGTTTGGTCATATTTTGTTTACATTTACTTTTGTTTAGAAACACGTGATAACTACTACTGCCATCTATCGTAAGTTATTGTGAAAGCAGTATTCCTACAACAGTGTAGAAGAATTAAGGATGAACATTGTCGGGCTTATGACCGACCTCGGCTGGCTTAAGTGATCACTTTACACTCGAGAAGCATTCGCCATTTCAGTTCACCCTTGCTGGGATTCGAACCCAGACCTTCGTCTCGCTTAGTAGGGATCTTATCCACTACACTACGAGGAGCGATGGCTGTGTTGTCGAATTTCGTACACATTAAGTACCTATGTATTGTTTCCATTCTTACTGTTGAAGGGACGGTGGTATATTTTATACAACCCCGCCATCTATTGTTGTTTAGTGAAAGCACTTATCGTTACAAACAAACATTATTACGTAGACAATTATAATTGACGCATTATTATTTAGTTAAGTAATATTTTGCAAGGAGAATGTCTATAATGAGTTTATCTTTAGTATTCAGTGGTTTTCATGCTTTGTGTATTAATGTTAGATATTATCATCAGAGAAAATAATTCCAATGATTGTGGAATATTCCTTTGATTTCAGAATGAATTATTTCATTCTTTAGTTAATTTCATTTTCTATTATTATCGCTGTTTGTAAATTATTAACAAACGTTGAATACTGATAATGAGTATTAGAAATAATCAGGGACAGACTTAGGTAGATGAAAGCTGAGCATTTGCTTTGAGTGGAGGATTTGCGGGGGCGGCAAAAAATATTTATCAATATAATACCTACCTAAGACCTAATAATACAAAGTTGTCCTATTTTATTTCGCTTTGTACTTTTACTTCTATTTATATGGATGTTATTTCATCTTCATCCAAGTTTAGTTTTTCGGCCAGGGGCCAGGTACTTGTTTTTTATTTTATTTTATTACTATTGAGGTGGTCGGTAGCCTGGTTGGTAACGCGCTCGACTGTAAATCCAGTGGCTGCAGGTTCGATCCCCGATGCCGATCTACTCCACTTCATGACACAAGCTTACTGTGAAGTGTACACATGTGTAAGATTAATTTACAAAATGAATATTCAACAGAGCACAAACGACGTGCGGACGGGGTGATTGTCTTGGATTGTATACGTAATCGGCGGTAAACGTCTTTTTACTCATTCACACAAAAAAACGTGGAGGGTCGGCGAGCATGTGGATGAGGCATAAAGTACAGTGACGGTTTTAAAATTATTTTTTGGGGTTTTTTTATAAAATACCTATAAAAATCCTTCGTCAAATAATCGTGTTTTCAAATACTCGCGAATTCACATTTCACTGCACAAATTCTTCAAGACAAGCAGCAAGCAGGTGTATTGACATTGTAATACATCCACAAACTCAATAAACGTATGTCATGTTTTCAAATAAAGATGTATAAGGGGCGGTAATACAACTAAAAAAACTGGATCGGGTCCTGTGTAGATTTATACAATAGATAATTATTTTAACAGGACTGTATTAACACGCGTGAATATTTTATAGATAATCAATGGTTATTGGAATAACGTAGATCAGGGGTCCCAACCCCGTGCACGCGGGCACCATGGCGCCCGCGGAACAATTCGTATGTGCCCGTCACTATTCGACAGAATTTGGAAATAAACATTGATTAAAATTGTATTTTTTAAAATTATTTGTAAGACTTTTCGTTTTTTGAGTGCCTAGGTTTATTGAATATGTTCGTATGTTTTTTTTAGTCCTAAAATGAGTGGACCCAGTAAAAAATTACGAACCTATAATTTTAACACTAACTGGGAAGAATTTGTTTCGTTAATTTGAAAAATAAATGCGTTCGTTTTTTGTGTGGTAGTAGTATTGTTGAACGACACTTTCAGACATGCCACTTTTGATGTGAATCCAATTAAATTTGAAGTAAGAAAGAAAAAAAGATCGTCTTAAATCAATTCGTCTAAAATCAAGTGGTCTAATTATCAATTCGTCTAAAATCAATTCGGCCAAAATCAATTTGCCTAACGATCCATTCCTCGATTTAAGAAGAATTGATTTTAGACGAATTGATTTTAGACGAACTGATTTTAGACCAATTGATTTTATACGAACTTACCGGACACCCTTTCTACTGACTGACTTAGTCACTAGGTATGACATGCATGTCTATCGATTAGTCTTTCATTCGTATCTCCGAAATTCAATACATCACTTATCTCTTCTTCGCGTCATTAGGACTACTTGTACGAGTATCTTTCTTTCTTTCTTCCTTGCCTCTTCCCAGTTCACCTGGGGTCGGCCCTTCTGGTACGCAGTCTCCAAGTCTTTCTGTCTTGTGTCATCTCACTGGTCAGCTGCTTCTCCCTTAGGTCTTTCTCAATACTGTTCCACCAAGAGGCTTGTGGACGACCTCGACCTCTCGCTTGTGTGGGGATGTCTAGGGCTAGTCTGACCACGTGATCGTCATTTCGTCTGTTCACATGTCCGTACCATCGGAGTCTACCTTCTTTCAGTTTCTCCGGGTACTTGTACGAGTATATAATTTGATATTGTTATGCACCATACACTAATGCACTCTATTGTGATGTAGTTTATCGAGGATAATGCAGTGTTTTTATGCGGCGCTGAAACATAAACATAGTTCGTATTATTGTATGGAGGTATATTGTAAACAGTTCTACTTAATATCTAATGGGGTTGCAGCAGTTGGCGCATAATAATTTCACTATCACATCTTTGTCATAATATTATACTCGTATATGTTACGGGTAATGCTAGTCAAATAGATAAAACTTAGATTATTTATTTGAAAGAACGTCGGTATATTCTACATGTCGTTGTTGATTGTTGAACAAGTAGTTATCTCAACAGATACACTTACGGCAAAGGATGGACTTACCATCAGGCTTATGAAGGATCGTCGGTTGGCTTAATGTCTTCTTCTTCTTATCTCAGCACTCATTAGATCACCTTCCGCTCCCAGAAAGCCACAACCTCTCCCGCGTCATCGTCCAAGGGAGAGCGATCTGCAAGGCTCTCCCATGTGCATGCACCGCCCGGGAGCCATTGGGCAGGCCAGGAGGTGCTCAGTGTCCTGCAGCTGCCTGCTCGGGCGGGAATTGAGCCCACAGACCACAAACTTGACAACTAAACTAGAATTGGTGGAGGTAAGTTACTTAAGTGTAAAGTGATCACATTAAGCCAGCCGAAGATCAGATAAGCCTGATGGAAAGTCCATCCTTTGCTCTTGAGATAACTACTTGAAATATATTCTACTATGACATGTATAAAATTCCAATGTTCTTTCAAAAAAATAATATTGTATACAACGGTAGATTTCTAAGAATATCTTTAGGGAGAGGAGAAAGGTAAATTGAAATAAATTAATTACAAGTTAAAGGATTAATCGCCCAATAATACTTGAATTAAATTGTTGTCTGTTTCAGGAGTTGCCTTGTTTAATGAATTACGGGAATTTGTCAAGTTTTCTTGTTACAGACTTCTATTAAACTAATTTCTAACGTTGTAATGCCATTTTCTTAAATAACTAGGTGGTACCCTGACCAGATTCTCGAGGACGGCGTTTTGAGTAAAAGGAATTGGAGAGCGTGTATGGCAAATTGCATGAATGTTACGGAGTGGTCTGGTGCTCTGTCCTCTCTGCCTAACCTGCAAGGGACGTGGTGTGAGAGTATAATAGTCAGATAGATAGATAGTCCTCGGAGGGATTTTCGTCTTTTTACAAGCTTTTTTTTTATTTATTTTTTATAACAATGAATCTGGGTTTATCGAAATAAATCCAAATACATCTTTTTACACTTCACAGGTAGCTTAAAAGCTTGTGTTGTAAAGTGGAGTAAGTCGGGGATCGAACCCGCGCCCACTGGATTAACAGTCGAGCGCGTACCAACCAGGCTACCGACCACCTCACTTTAACTTCATCCCGTTGTTTATTTATTTTTTGTCTGGGACAAAATCTTGCAATCGATTTTTCAACCACTGACTGACTTCTAAGAGTACTGAAACTTTGCAAACGTACGTAAACTCAGTGACAATACGATTCTGTACCAAATTGAATCGGCTTTCTCCAGAGACAAAAATTAAGGTGTTTCAGGGGGATCCAAGCGTCGTGTGGGGTATCATGTGTGGTATTGTTTGAATGGGCGATGGAAAAGACATCAAGGGTTTTTGTCTTTTTTTGGGATTTATTCATGTTCTAATGGGTTTTCCTCCGGGAATCGAATTATAAAGATCTATTATAAACTAAAAAGTATAAAAATGTTAAGAGAAACGTATGTACATAGTTGTTCACGGTGGACATATTTGCCTCTGAAATATTCTTTTTGCTAAATTAACAAAATGCATTCTGTCAGTTATAATTACACGAAATTGCAGTGTAAAAAGTAGATGCAGATAGAATAATGTAAATACTAGGAAGACTGCAAATAATACTAACATGGAAAGAAGAACGTAAAATAGAATATAAAATGGGGAACATTTTAATGCAGAATACTAGATGTAATATTAAATGAATGTAGTAAAAAAACTACACATAAAATAAAAATAAAAATGAGAGAATGTTATGAGTAAATAGTGACGCTTTTTATGAACAATGTAAAACAAACTACTTTGGACTGTAATCTGTGAGTAAACATCGTTTTTTTCTCTCCAATTTTTGCAAAATGCTATGATGTGGAACTACAGCTGTCTCTCAATCGCTTCAGTGGTCTTCCTGGCGGGCGTTGACCATCAGGCACCCCATGAAAAGCGATGTATGGGAGTCTGGTGTTGTTCATTCTTGACACATTTTGCTGCCGGAATCTCTTCCGCTGTCGTCCCCATCTGACATCATCTTCATCAAAGACATGGACATGGCTGAAGAAGAATCAGATGTGAATGCTGTTGAGACGAGATCATTAAGAAGAATGTGTGGAGAGAAAGGATAAGAAATGAAGTGAATAGAGCGACTGTAAGATAGATGTTGTAACTGGAATGAAAGTGATCAAGTTGAAATGGTTAGAACAGGTGGAGAGAATGAATGATGAACAAGCAAGCAAAGTAGCATATTATTCTAAATTGTATTTTGGAAGCCCTTATGGTCCAAAGAGCGGTCAAAATTCCACAACTGTCCGACATTGCGTTATGCCGACATCTGACCAAAAGGATCACCCTTCTCCAGAGACAAAAAAAAATGTAAGGCGTTTGAGGGGGATCCAAGGGTAGTGTGGGGTTATGAGTAGTATCGTATGAAAGGGCGTCGGAAAATAAATCCAAATCATAAGTCAGATGTTGTTCATCTCAAACCTCGGAAGATACCAAGTGATCGAGAGGATCCAGTCACCGCATACCGCCGTGTTTGGTATCACACGTAAGAGCTTCACGAGTATAACTCATATATTTTTACAAATTTTGATTCCGTCTATTCTTGGTGGAAGGCACCATTGGAATGAAATAATCGAGCACCTCGGAAGAGCGTGTTTGGTTTGGCTTGGAAGACCGTGAAAAACAGTTCTAGTATGTGAAGTCAAAAACCTTGTTTTTTTCAAGAAATATTATTACGTAAGCAACACCAAACTTAGCAATATCATTTTTTCCCAGCAAAGAGAAAAGTTATGTGGAATCATCAATAACTTTACTATTCTTCTCAAGTTGCAAATTTATACGGCCATCTGTTTCAATGACACGTAGTCGCGTGACAGCGTAAAATACGTTTTCCGTGTAGTATCAAATGTAAATTTGCACATACGGCATGATGGAAAGCCAGAGAGGAACAAAATGTATTCTTCTACTGTCATGTTATACAAATGTAGAAAGTAATAGTCTAATATGGGAGTTGATGTAAAACTCGTAAATTTCATAATCATTTTTGCATATTGTAAAGAGCGAACGGAAGAGACATGCTTAATCAAAAACATGATTTTTTAGGAAAAAGGAATTTTTAATTTCTAAAAATACTACAATATGTTATAGTTGTATTCCCTGACGCCGCGTTCCTTGTGGGGTAGGTGGAGATACCAGATCGCAACACTCTCCTATCCTTACACACATTTATGGCTTCCGTCACCTTCAGGCAATTTGTTTTACACGGGCGTCTTTTCCTTCTACTAAATATTTTGATATATTAAAGTTTCTCAATGTTTATATATTTTTACCTCAGTTATACAACGTATGTATATTACATACTCAAAAGAATCGTTTTTCGCTTATCTTATTGATTAGTCATGTTTATTCCGCTGATCCAAAAATTCAAGACCAGATTTTCAATGATTGGTAATAGATTACATGTTTCCATTTCTCTCTATCCTGAGCTTTGCCAATTCATCTTCTACTCGCGACTGGGATAATATCGTCGGCCCATCTTTTCTGTGGGCGACTTACTCCTCTTTTTTATCCCACGGTCTCCATCTAAGAACTCTGGGTGTCCATTGCTCTGTCCCCTGTCTGGCAACATGACCGGCCGACTGTCATTTTTGTTTACCAACCCGGTCCATGACGTCTACGGCTTTTGTTCTGGGCCTTATTTCATAATTTCTTATTTTTTCTTATTTTAGGTAAAAGTTAAGTTTATTAGATGACACAGCAGTACCTACCTACAAAACCTATAAATTGGCATATTATCATGCAGTAAAAAAAACTGAAAGCGCATGTTTTTTCCGTCAACTTTTCATACAACATAAAATATTTCCTACTACCGTCGCCGTTTACTACTACTACTGTATGTTTGTTTTTTTTATTACATCTTTTTTGTTGCTTTTCGTTTTTTACAACATTCTGTATATTATTATGTCTCTTGGATTATTGTTCGTTAGAATTTTATGTTTAAATATACGTAGGTACTACGGTTATACAGGGTGTCCTCCAAAAGGAGGAAACTATGGAAACGAACTCCTCTATAATTCGTGAAGCTAATGTATTTTTAGAGTTTTTTTATCATTAAAACATTTGGACGTTATTTGGATATTTTAGTGTATTTTTTCTCCTATTGTTTGATCATTTTATCTTTATTCTATTTTATCACATCAAGTAAACAAACTCTTGAATATAGATAACCCCCAATGCCGCGTTACGATTGGTTGATAGCTAGCTGATTTATTTGTCTGTTTTTTTATTAGTTTTTTTTTTCAAAATGTCTTACTTTATTTGTCAAAATAAATTAAGTGTATTTATTTATCATTGCACGATGTCCAACCTTCGAACACTTTCCTTTAAGGGGTGTAATACTCTTCTTTTGACTATACGATAAATAAAAATAAGTTATTTTCTCGTTATGTAATCGTAATCGCGATTCATAAAAAGTTTTATTTTTTCTATTATACTTTTTGTTACATGATCAGACCGTAGATAATATTGGTTTGTTT
The DNA here is from genome assembly GCA_963576895.1 of Ceraclea dissimilis. Classification (NCBI taxonomy): domain Eukaryota; kingdom Metazoa; phylum Arthropoda; class Insecta; order Trichoptera; family Leptoceridae; genus Ceraclea; species Ceraclea dissimilis. The sequence goes on from OY756370.1 coordinate 17,806,306, forward strand.
TTCAAGAGAAATGCTCTTCTTTGAAGTAGATTCCCAGATGCTTTTTCAATTTTTTGAAGGTCCTCCGCGAATGGCGAATTTTTAGAATTTGAATATCATATGTATGGCCATCATACATGCTGTATAAGACAATAGGTATTATCATGTCTTTTATTTTCATTCGTTTTCGTCTACAAATTAGAGTGACAGGTGCCATTTTTTTTATTTCGTAACAAAAAACCTTTTATTTTGTCTGAATGATAATGCATATTAATATTTAGTATTTTTTGTAACATAGAACCTTCGTCAATAGTTTATTTTATCGTCTAGACTTAAAAATAATACCTATTTCGAGAATTAAATTGACATTATTGGAGGAAATATTTATTTTAATGTGAACATTACAATGAAATATAATGTACTGGTAAATTTACCTACCTATTTAATGACATATGTACTTTAATTTAAAATATCTGAGATCTACTCCTCACTTTCATAAAACTACCGACAAAGCGTTGAAACTCACCACCCAACTATGACGTCACGGTCATTTCCCACTGCATTAAGTTATTAAATATACCCACAGTAACGTCCATCCATTCCGCCACATCCTGCTGTCAAATGATATTTTTAAAATTTGTACTTACTTACTTACCTACTCACTGCTAGCCACTTGGGTTCCACTGCTGGACATAGGCCTCTTCTAAACTCTTCCACTGTCTTCTATCTAAAATTTGTAAAATACCTATTTATTTATTTATTTATTTATTAGATTGTATACGGCTAAAAGCCTTTTAAATATATTATATATGCTAAAGCTATGTATATAGTGGATAGGTGTCCTGACAAGAAGTTTGTTATTGAGGATATCCATCTACAAGATGACGCCAAGGGCTGCAAAATATTGACGCGGAGCTATGACTCCAAGATAACTTGCACGATGGCCGTCGCCATACGAAAGAAAAAGGTTCGAGAATTTTTCACAATGAACCATGTTTTCTATACTAACGCCATCTACTGAGGAAAATTTTCAACTTATTTGATCTTAATAAAGGTACTAATGTAATTTACGTGGGACGCAAATAAATTAATTCTATTCAGATTCTACGAGAATGTTTCACACATGTATGACAGATGAGAATCCTAGTTCGTGGCAATAATAATATTATAAGGTCCCATGGGCGTCGCCAGCCTTGGAGCTAGAGGGGGCAACAAAAATTATAAGAAATATATACAGCATGAAAAACGCGTCATAGCGCCGTAGGCAATTTTTTGAGGGACATAGTGAAAAACTTTTTTGATACGATTTAATTTACATATTAATTTGGACAATAATATGAATAAAAAATATTTTTTATAAAAAGTAATGATAAAATAGCGCCGTAGGCAAATTTTTTTATGAAGCGATTATATTTTGATGGAATTTCATACTTACTAATTTTAGAAAATTTATCAAATGACGGGAAAATGTGTGATAATAATGTTTTATCATTTAGTATGAAAAAGTAGATACCAACTCAAATCTCTAGAGGGGGGCAGGGGGGCAGCCCCCTGACGAACGCCCATGTAAGGTCTTATTGAGTTAAGGGGGCGGGGCAGAAATCCTGCCTTAAATAATTCACTAGGACAGGACATTAAACCCCATCCTCCGCTACGTGACCTTCCTTCGTAAAGTGCCGACTCGACAAGTAGTACTACAGGTAGACATACAGGAATACCTTGCCCTTTTATTATGTTACCCTCACCTTTTCAAGTACAAGGTATTGTGCTCTGTATCACAGGAGACTAGCGACCCTTGAAATAACCAGACAACACCTTATTCAAAGCTAGATTATTCATCGGATTTTGAATATCATTTCTATAAAATATACTCACAATCATTTTCTAAAATAGAATAATAGTTTTCGGACCCTCTCAATTAGTAGGTTGACCTCATTATTTGTGTTCATAATTCTATTTTTTTAAGTTTAAAAGTTTTTTGACTGAAGCCAAATTAACCCCCAAAAATAGAAAAAAACGCTATTTTTACCATTTCATCATGCGATTGTTCAAGCGATTTTGAACCTTAATGCCGTTGGAAATTACCGTGACGTCATATTTGGGTCGGGAGCTTTAAATTTTTTGTATAAAATCCATAGTAGCGAGCTTAAATGCTATTATTTCTTTCTAAGCGCATAGAGTTATTTTACATAATGCTGTGGGCAGTATATGATGGGCGGTCTAGAATAATCATTATTAGCGGTATAGCTGGAAACAGAATTAAAATTATTTAATTCGGTAATGCTATCAAATTCAATTACACATGTTGGTTATGTACTACACAATATATTATGCAAAGGCACGTATATAATTAACACTGTGAAATAGGTGTGACAATTATTACATCGAGGCATCGAAAAATGTTTTCTATCGTCCGTAGGCCCATTCGGGCACCTGGACTCGTCAATTTTTACAATTATAGAAACAATAATCATTATCAGATCAATGCCAATCAGAGTGTAAAGGGCTCTGATTGGCATTTCGTCATATATGGAAATAAATTATTCAATATATCGTCAATGGAGTAAAACATCATATAATTATACGAGATACCCACAAAAAAAATCAGCAATACGATTAGAATATGTGGAAGTCATCGTCTATGCTTACTTTCCCCTTCAACATTATTTGAGAAAATACAGGGAGGTGACAAGGCCTAGATACTTCGATTTGTATTACCTCTTACCGTGATTATCATAACAAAATTCTCTAATATATTTGTCAGAGAAACGATTTAAAATCAAAATTAAAGTTTAATTAGTTTTTTTTATGGTTGTTGGTATCGATTTCGTCATTATTTTAGAATTATCCGTATTAAATATTGTTGTACCTATACCGAAATTAAAAGAAAAATATCACATTTTGTAAATCTTTTCTATTCGCAATAATAACAGACAATAATTATTGTGAATGTACCAACATAATTAAGAAATCTCTGTGTATTTACTCGCTGTGGAGCTTTTGAATCTGCTACTAACAGGATCCTAAAGACGAAGAAAGAAACGACGAGAAAACATAGAAAAATTTCACCACAAAATTATTATGCAAAACATCGATGTTTATAATATGATTTCATTGACATCCCTAGAGCAATACGTTCATACTTTTGTTAAATGTTGTTTTTATGTATGCGGTAGGACAGTCGTATAAAATTAATGCTATCGTCCCCCCAGGCCGCCGCCCCCCGCCCCTCATCCCGCTCCCTTCACTCGAAGGAACTTTTTAATAGGATTGTAAATCCATACTTTTAATTTAGTGTACCAAACCGACGACATACTCGTATTATTTATGACTTAGTACTACTACGTAATAATATTACTTTTCTACTAAATGCCCCCGATTCCAGATTATATAATACTTGATTTCTTTTGTTTCTACTTTTTTTTCTTGTTTTGTTGCTGTATTCTTATTTCTTTCCGCAAAATTCAACTTTTTGTTTGATTTAAAACTCTCACTTGCACAATACTACCTATACAGATTTGAAATCTATATATTTTTTAATAAATTTAGCAAAAAGAGGGAATAATGTCTTTTGCCACAATTCAAGAAATTTTAAAGTCGTAGGACTTCAGTGACAAAACACCTAAGATCACAATTCCAAGCGGGTTACTTTTGGGTAAAATAATGCTAATCTGACATAAATTAAAAAAAAAAACTTTATTAGCCAAAAAGCATAAAGAGTAACAAAACAAGACAATAGTAGTGTGCCAAAAGGCGGACTTATTGCAAAAGCAATATCTTACAGTCAACTCGACATACTTACCTAATGAAATAAAAAAAAGTACTCCCGGCTTTCCCTTCTACAGAAATCAATTCCTGCCACTATAGTACATGTATACGGTAGGTTATTGTATACAAGGTTAGCTAGAAGATATTTCGAGGTCTCGATAAGCTTGCCTTGAAGAACATTTCTCTATTCAATTACATCTAAAACATTAGCTGTTATCTACTGAATAATGAGTACATGGTTCGCGCAGTTGGTTGAGGCGGCAGTCTCTCAAGCGGGAGGTGCCAGGTTCAAACCCCGGCTGGCGATGTATTCCACACTTTGCGATACAGGCTTTTAGCCTAGTGCAAAGTGTGCAGGAAAGTATTTGGGTTTGTGTATGCAAGCCCAGATCCTTTTTTAAAAAATATATTGTATGAGATTGTTCACTGAAAAATAAAAAAAAATATGCATTCTTTTACTATGTATCATTTTTTCTGTGAGGGTGAGTGAAGTGTGTATAGTGAAATCATGAGCCACTCTTGTAGTCCGAGAGCCCACTGCTTAATTTATGACGTAATGTTTTTTGATCGAAATGTGGTACAAATGATAGCTTACCAATAGGGTTTTACATCGCACTAGGGTTGCCTATCAAAATCTTGCCGCAACCCCCCTTGCCCCCCCCGAAAAGGTCCCTCTTCGCGGTTTTTCGCATTTTATAGGAATATGGTAAGAGATAGAAGAAAGTAGTCAATGACAAAAATAATCCTTGCTAAATTCTCTACAAAAAATGCTAAGTCAATTTTTTCATAGGACTAGTAGTTTACCCGTAATGGCCGGTCGAAAAACAGGACATTTTTTGAAAAAAAAAAAAAAAAATTGATTTTTTTTCTATAACTTTCTTCCACCCATTATCACTAACATTTTATGGAAAAAAATATTTGGCCTGCGGCGCTATATCGCTGGTTATTTTATGAAAAACTAAATTTTAAGAATTTTCGTCACTGAGTTTTATTGCAATAACTCCTAAATTAATTGATGTATGAAAATAAATTATAGCTCGTTTTGTAGCTAAGACTATGATAATTAATTCGTTCCTTGACTATTTTCCTGTAGCTCTTATCAATTTTCAACCAATTAAGTTTAAATTCATTTTTTTTGTTTTTTAAATGAATTTCGGTTTTGGACCGGCTATTGCGGGTAAACTGCTAGTTCTAAGAAAAAAATGATATAACATTTTTTGTAGAGAATTTAGCAAGGATAATTTTTGTCATTGACTACTTTCTCCTATCTCTTACCATATTCCTATAAAATGCGAAAAACCGCGAAGAGGGACCTTTTCGGGGGGGGGGGGGGCAAGGGGGGTTGCGGCAAGATTTTGATAGGCAACCCTAGTGCGATGTAAAACCCTATTGGTAAGCTATCATTTGTACCACATTTCGATCAAAAAACAGATACGTCATAAATTAAGCAGCGGTCTCTTGGACTATTGCATCGTGTAAGCAATCCAAAGAGTTGATTGTGTGTAAACTTAGCTTTAAAGTTCAAAAGCCATGCAATCTTCATGTAACAACTTTTAAAAGAAAAATCCATGCAATATTGCAGTATTTCCTAACTATATTCAGTGTTTACATTATTCGCAATATAAAATCGCATTTTACAGGTAAGTCCCTCATACTACTTCTACAAATTCACCTTGTTGTTGATAATTTAGAAAAGTTTGAACACCTTTGGTATAAACTTTCTCAAACAATACACAGAATAAACAAAACTTGATATTATTGTGATACGTAATATAATTTGGAGACGTAATCAAAGTTGAGAAGCGCTGTTTGCTCAGTACAGCAGAGCCTCTGTAATCCGAACATCGAAAATTTATACCCTGTTCGGATGTACGAAGCGTTCGGATTATGGTATGTTAACATTTTGAAAGGGATTTTTCGAAATAAAACAATAATATTTTACATTATAATGTATTTATTTAAGTATGTATGTTAGAGACAAGGCTATTAGTCACACTTTTTTTAAGGAATCCCAATATAGTGCTGTGACGAGTAGTGCTTAGCGACATAGAAAATGCTTCGTCCCTTAATTTGGTGGCACTGCGAGACAGAGACTGTGAGAAACGGCGGTTGCGGTGTCGTTCGGATTAGCTTGGGTTCGGATTATCGAGGCTCTGCTGTAGTTAGTGCGGTTTCCACTGGGACGTGAAGATGGCACATTACTAGAGTTATAGTTTTATACACAGGTTCTCACATGGATATGACTCGCAAAGGGAACATTGTCGCAGAGAAACATTATTTTCGAACTTAAGTATGCTCGTTTTAAGTACACGTTAACCACACAAAGTACATGCATTTTAAGTGTACCTAGTGCGAATATATTTTAGTAAAACATAAAAGTCCCCGTAGATAGGGCTGCATAATTGTCCAAGTCCCACCAAAAAGTCAATATTCGTAGCTTTATAGTAGTCGTGAAAATTGTTTCCTTACAAAATATGCTCAAAAAGATAGCGCCTCAGATGAAATTTTTGTCATGAGACATAAGCGTGTACCTACCAGCCTATATAAAAAAGTTGTGATGTAAATCTTGTTTAGTTTTTTGAAAAAAAAATGGTCTTAGTGGAGGCACCTAAGAATGATATATAAAATAAATGCGCGTCTCTATAGTATAATACCTAACTAGAGGGTACCTACCCGTGAAAATCACGGAGGCTTGCTTAAATATGTTTTTGTGTAACCACCTATTACTTTTCCACCCTTCAAAGTTCTTCGAGTAAACACAGGAAGATCACAAGGCTCCGTCTTTTCCCCGTCTCTCCAATATCGTCATGAAAGTCGTAAGACCAGATTCATATTGTCGACTACTTTAGTTGGCACCCACCCCTGAAAGTCACAAAACTCCTCTTACATGTCTATCTACATACATAGGTACTTTACACACATATAGATAGTGGATACTTTAAATAGTTCGATTTGCTATCTTTACGTGTATAGGTACGTACCGTATGAGAATTCTATTTTCATTTTCTGTCACGTTGTATAAAATGGTACTTACTTGATTAATTCCACGAAAGAAATATTTCAAATCTATTTTCATTCATAATTTCATTAGTAGGTACGGTACCATTCGATACTTCAAATTATTCATTCATAAAAGTTTATGTCTAGACACAAAACATGAGACTTCGACGAAAATGTCTAGTCACCCACGAAGGCGTCGCTGCTTTAAATTTACATACATATTCATCGAACTTGCAAAATTTTCCAATGGGCAAGCGTTACATACCTACATGAATTGGATAATACGAGTATTATGTAATGGAATTTATTCCCATCACTATGTAGATGTAGGTATACTTTTTCTAAAGACGTCATCTTCTTTAGAATTTAATTTAAAGAACTCAGGGGTACGGTGGACAAACTTAATCAATTAAAATTACACTGGACTTAGGGGAGTTTTTTTCTTCAATAAACCCCGAGTAAGGTGGAGTTATTTGTAATCGTAAAGTTGAATATTTTATTTGCGATTCAGAAGAAATCTTTGTGAACCGATATTCCAACTTAAGAGTATGCATATTGACATTTCCAAAATTTCTAAAAACGGGAGACCTTCTATCTCGACAACCGTTACTAAATGTGCTTTGGATCAAAATAGGGTAGATGCATTTAACCTTTATCTAGGGAATAACCGTAAAAGATTTTTTATAACTTGTATAGATTTCTCAAAAAAAAATTAGAAAGACACCTCTGATCTTTTTTCCGAAAGACAGAAACTCGTTTCCCGAAAGTCGCAGAGTGAATTTTTTTTTTTACTGATAATACGCATTAAAATCTAGGGAATAACCGTAAAAGTTTTTTGATAGACGCAAAATTTACCCCAAAAAATTGAAAAAACGCTATTTTTACCATTTTATCATGAGATTGTCACGCGATTTTGAACTTTAATGCCGTGGGAAATTACCGTGACGTCATAGTTGGGTCAGGAGTTTTAAAGAATCTTCGTCCAGAGGGGGAGGGGGTGGAATAATAATAATAATCTGAAGAGATTTATTTAAAAGGATATTATTTTTTCTGCCGATTGATTTTCAAGAACGAGATATTCCATTAAGGATTACTTAAGTGTGTTTATGAGAGAAAAGAAAAAAGACAAGCTTTCTTTTATTGATAAAGGACAGAACTAAACAGAAATCGGAGTTTTTTTTAAATTGACTATATTTTTATCCGTCTTAATGAAGACAAAAATGGTATCTTACCTTGCAAAATGTACAGTAGTTCTGATTTTTGAAAATGTTATAAAGGTCGGTCCCGTGGTTCAGAATACAAGTTTGAAACCTCCCCACCCTTTTGTGTTTTTCCTTCTCAGCCGTTTTTTTCCAATGCTCTACATAGGCCTCCCCTTTGACTTTCCACATATCCCTATCCTGGGCATGCTGCATCCTTTTGCTTCCTGCGATTCGTCTCATATAGTCAGACCATCTTGACTGATGTCTTCCTACGCTCCTTTTGCTTGTTCTAGGTTGCCAATCGAGAATCTTTTTGGTCCATCTAGAATCGGAGCGTCTGTTAACGTGTCCTGCCCAACTGCATTTTAAGGCGGCTGCTCGTTTTACCACTTAGTGACCTTGGATTTCTCTCGAATCCATTAATTTGTCCGTCTATCTCTCACCGAAATACGCAGTATTCTCCTCTCCATGGCTCTTTGTGTTACCAGCAATTTTTGCGTGGTTCGCTTCGCTAAAACTGCGGTTTCAATACAAAATGTTAAACTGCTAAAATGCATGAGTCAAACACGCACAAGGGTACTACTATACAAATTGCAAGGTAAAACTACCCATTACGTGTCGGACTTTAAATTATTCTCAGTTTATTTGTACATTTGTTGGAGATTCAAAGCAATTTGTACTTGGAGTTTTCGAGATTAACAAAAGTAACTGTAAATAATCCTTCTTATTGATTTGTATTCAAGATACCCTCGCAAACTTTTATTGTATGTTAGCAACTTTTTGGTACGTTTAAAAACACATTACTTGATACTGCTTATGGAGGTATCCTTTTTTTATACACTTCAGATATATTCTAAATTCGAATAAATTCAAGCACATAATATGCCAGACATTTTTATAGAATATCACAGATTATTCAAAACTAAAAAAAAGTTTTATAACCTACATATGGAACTAATAATTGTATGGTGATACCAAGAGAATTTCTTCAAAAATAATATATGAAAGCACCTGACTGATTAACATACTCACTCATCAATGCAGAGCCCAAACGGCTAATCCCAGAGAAGTGAAATTATGAAGACAGATACGTTTTATTACAAAACCTTCCACTAACAAGGTATTTTTGAAAATTCTGCCGCTAAGGCTGTGAAAATTCTGCCCCTAAGGCTGTGGCTTCAAAGTTTTTTAGAGTATACGAATATCTCGAAAACCAGACACGATACGAACTTCAGATTTGGCACATAGATTCTCCTATCAAAATTAGTAATAAGGTGTTTGGCCGAATATTCCAAATATTTATAAAAGGGGATGAAAATGGACTCAAAGAAAAGGGGTGATTTTTATTTAGTAATAATAATAGGTATATCTGGTGTAGTATACGTAAGTAAGTGATTGAGGTGGTCGGTAGCCTAGTTGGTAACACGCTCGACTGTTAATCCAGTGCGCGCGGGTTCAATCCTCGACTTACTCCACTTCACAACACAAGCATTTTAGCTTTCTGTGAAGTGTACAAAGATGTGTTTGGGTTTATTGCGATAAACTCAGAAACGTTTAAAAAAAATGTATAAGTCAAGTCTTCCATCCTTATTCATTCCTATCAACTGTAGGTAATAGCATCTTCTGTAATATTTGCTCGGCTTCCTTCAATTATCGTATTTCGTTAACTCCGAGAGCGAGAAGTTTCCATCTCCTGATGAACTTTGGTTTGTTGAACTTTCAGTATCACCGACACCCCAGTGTTACTGTAACGAGCTCAAAGTACTAACAATACTAGAAGGCGATACATCCGATTCTATGTACAATTACTTTTTATTTGATTTGTGAGTTTCGTCTCAACATAGAAAACTCGAGAATTTTTGTTTTTTTAAATCTTGAAAGTAGTATTATTATTATTTTTTTAAATGAATACAAATACATCTTTGTACACTTCACAGTAAGCTTTAAAAGCTTGTGTCGTGAAGTGGAGTAGGTCGGCATGGGTGATCGAACCCGCGCCCACTGGATTAACAGTCGAGCGCGTTACCAACCAGGCTACCGATCACCTCATTATTTTCTTATATAATTTATTTATTTATTCATCAACGACTTTATAGCCTTTAAGGCGCTCGAGCCAACTATGATGTTACTGTCGCTTCCCACGGCATTAAGTTTCAAAATCGCGTGAACAATCGCTTGATAAAATGTTAAAAATAGTGTTTTTTTACGTTTTTTGGGGTTAATTTTGCTTCAATCAAAAAACCTAAACGTTATTACCTAGATTTTAATGCATATTGTCAATGCAAAAAAAAATCTTCGCAACTTTCGGGAAACGTGTTTCTGTTCTTCAGAAAAAAGATCAGTTCACATTTTTTTTTTGAGAAATCTATACAAGATATAATTAATTGTTTTCGGTCATTCTCTAGGTTAAGGTTGAATGTACTACCCTATTTATTCCAATGCATATTTAGTTACGGTTGTCGAGATCTAAGGTCCCCGTTTTTAGGAATTTTTAAAATGTCAATATGAATGCTCTTTATAATGTTGTTGGTAGGTATTTCGATAAAATTTTGATTCCTTTACGCATTTCTCTTCTCAAATATCAAAATCTTCAAGTTTATTATGTAGTAATATAAATAATTAGATATTTAGTAAATTAAGGAAACTTTCGATATAATAATATAAATCAAACACCTAGATTAATATTTGTGAGAAAACTTTAATATCAACAACAACTTACATATAGTTTACCCCTACGCGCTTATTTACTATGAAAATTAATTAAATTTACATTTCACGCAGGTATATATAATGTATACCTACATAATATGATAGAATAAGTATAATATATACTGTTACTTACATGTAAATAAGTTCTTATCTTCTTCTTCTCAATAGATTCTTCAATTCTGAGGATCGTGAACAACCTATGTTTCCGCCGGTCTCTTAGGCCGGGTTTCCACCTGGAAGAAAACTTCTGCAAGAAGTGTCCGACAGTCTGTCTGACAGACTTTCGGACAGACAGAGCGCCCTCCGGATTTACAGTCGAGCACGTCACCAACCAGGCTACCGACCACTTCGATTTGTTTTAGAGAATAATTTAATGCATTTCTTAATAATTTTATGAAATGAGAAAACGATGAGGTAAAAATGTGATTTTGGTGAGGTTTTATCATTTAGTAGGTAAAAGTTCATATTTCTAGGGGGGGGCGGAGCCTCCACTTATCCCCCCTGATAAGTAAGTGGGAGTGGGGGTGCCCCACTAATCCCCCTGATAAGTAAGTAGTCATGTGTTACCTATAATACATTTCCAAGTAATATACCTAGTTGCCAATATAATAATGTCAGCGAATTTTCTCATTTTATACCTCCGTAGGTAATAAGGTTTTTACCTCTTTTAAGTTATATTCCATTTAAAACATATAACTTGCCGGAATTCCTTATTTTATATTTCAGTTCAAGTCGAGATGGATGCCTTAGAATATCGTAAGGTTGTCGATACTTCCCAGATCCTTTACAACCTAAACACATTCTTCGTCTGTGTATCACTTGCATAATTCTCGTCGGAGCCGGGTGTGAATGTGACGCATGACCGTCGCTTTTGCAAGCTATTCGAATAAACCTATTGGTGGATGTTTTAGCACTTCCCTAGGTAAAGCGCTCGACTGTTAATCCAGAGGGCGCGGGTGCGATCCCCGATACCGACTACACATACCGACGACATAAGCTTTCTGTGAAGTGTACAAAGGTGTATTTTGATTTATTTCAGTAAACCCAGATTCACTGAAAAAAACTTTATGGCCAAAGAACAATATGTATAGTTACAAAAATAAGACAATGATGGTAGTGTGCCAAAAGGCGGACTTATTGCAAAAGCAATATCTTACAGTCAACCCGATAAACCAACCCGAAAATAATTTGTTTGGTTGTGTGATAAAGTTATTTTGTGTCATCGTTTTCACTGTGAAATCCTGCACCCTGGGTGCAATAGATTTGTAAATAATTGTGTCATACTTAGTTTTAAGTGTTCATTATGTACCTATATTGAAATATAATAAATAAATAAAAAAATGCGTGTAAGTATAGGGAAGTCTAGCGATAAGTTCAGTCTGCCTATCTCGCAGATAGCGTCATTTTTGACGGGTTACATCTAGTAATAATATAAAGGGTTGAAATGGTAAAATAAAACTTTGGTACTGAAAAAGCAAACGGTATAAGTCTTTCCCCCCGTATTTGAGCTTGATCTGTGAAATTCTACTTCTCATGGTTTATTTAAAGTATTTATTTATCCAATAAAACTTTCAAGTGTTGAATAAAATCCTTGAGTAAACAGAATAAGGTGAAGAATAAAATTTCAGAACTCCGAGAAAGTATTACATCTGTTTATGATAAAGTTTATTAGTAGGCGTATTGACATTTCAAAAATTTCTAAAAACAGGAGACCTTAGATCTGGACAACCATACTCAATATGGTTTGGTAAAAAATAGAGTAGATACATTGAACCTTTGTCTAGGGAATCACCGTAAAATATTGTAAAAATATGTATATTTCTGACGACCAAGCTTGCTCGCGAAATTTATCATTGCCCAATGCCCAACCTTCAAAGTTTTCCTTTGAGGGATGTGATATACTTCTTTTGACCATACGATAAATAAAAAAATTGTTTATGTCTTGAATAGATTTCTCAAAAAAAAATTGAAAAACACTTCTGATCTTTTTTCCGAAGGAAAAACTAGTTTCACCAAAGTTACGGTGAATTTTTTTGTATTGTTAATAATATGCATTAAAATCTAGGGAATGACCGTTAAAGTCTTTCGATTAAAGCAAAATTAACCCCAAAAAAATTCAAAAAAAAAAACGCTCTTTTTACCACTTTATCACGCGATTTTGTACCTTAACGCCATGGGAAATTACTGTGACCTCATAGTTGGGTCGCGAGCTTTAAGTCGTAGTTTCGTGTTTCTTCACATTTTGAAAGAACATAAATTTTCCATCAAAAATGTTTCAGCACTGAAACGCTACGATAAGAAAATCGGCATAGTTTCTAATTGCTGAAAGCAAACGCCAGTATTTATTTAATTCTTGCCTACTGATAAATACAATAAATTGTGCAAACATTTCTGTTTCACTATCACTCGAAAATAAAAATATTTATTACTTACAAGATTTTCGACGCCTCAGAGCAGACTCAGAGTCTAGTGAGGTAGCGTTATTTGGCAAACAACTATCTTTATCCAAGAAAATTGATAGATGGTTGATACGGGGGGTAAATAGAGGGGGGGGGCAGCTGAGTGTTTCCCTTTCATAAAAAATAACAAAACTGTACGAGAGGGACCAAAATTCCTCCTCTCATACAAGTCCAATTAATACCCATTAAACTCCATTAGGATTCCACTTAACTTTCCTTGGACTTGGCATATTATCTGTAATTATGGTAGGAACTTTCAAGTAAGAAACTCGGATAACCACTTTTAAAATTTATTTATTGAACACACAAAATAATAAAAAAAATGATAAAGAAAAAAAAATAAAAATAGCTACGCGTAACTATGAACTACTTAAAATTACCCCAACATAATTAAATAACCCGGTGTCCATTTCACATTGTAATTTTCCCCATGACTCCTTTCCCCCACACACACGAATAAAAAAAAATCTCTACGCAAACACGAATCACGAAAATTATTTCCCTCCTTGGCGTCCCCAGTCTGCCAGAGGAGCGGAGGTACACTCGACACCACTCTGGGCTTCATTCCATCCTGGGTCGCCTCTCCCCACGACATCAGGATGGTCCTCCTACCTGCTGATCGCAGATAGGCGCAGTTACTCCTCCTTCCACGTTGAACCTCCTCCTTGTGGGATGGCCAGAGGCGGAGAAACCTCTCGTCGCCACTCTGGACTTCTCTAGTAGTTTTCCAGGAGGGAGAAAAACCTCCACACTCCTGGGCTTCTCTTCCCGGTCTCAAACCGACGCCGCGGCGTCTAAGCACGCCTCCCGGCGTCAGGAGACACCTCTCACCCGAGAGGTCTTGTCTCGACGACGTCCCTTATACAACAGCTTTTGACGCTTTGTTGCATCATCTCATTTCCTTGCAAATATCCCCCCATATGTGTGGTAGGGGTTGGTGGTATACAAAAAAAACATATTCCTGCATATAACTACCTACAACTACATCTTATACAATATAATATTCTTACTAATCTAATACATCTAAGTATAGCTAGGCATATATACAATTCGTAGGTAATGGTGGCTGCAGCCCATACCTACTATTGCAAAAAAATAATACAACTTCCTAATACATCCTAACTTAATATTCTTTCTGTATAACCTAAAGACAGTATACCGATAGGTACGTATCTATGCATGTAGGTACGTAAACCTACCCTGTATGTATATGTATTTTGTCTCAACAATGTCACATGTGTTAATAATAACGACTTCCTTCAAACCAAATCGATACTGACCAAAAAAAAATAAATTAATTCCAAGTATTTGAACTTGTGGACCTAAGAGCCACATGTTCCCTACCTAAAACAGGCAGAAATCACCCTACCCTCGTATCTGAGTGTATTCAAACCAAAATTTTGAACAATATTATTTTATACCTACCTATAATGAATGATCTCTACATAATATGTACCTATACTTGCACTTATATGGATACATCACCCACTAATGTCGATATCACTGAAAAGTTCGTTCTATATATTATTATGATGTTATTTTTCGTCAACAAAATACACCAAAACATGGTTATTTTTGAAAATCTCAATTTATGTTTTTGCAATAATATCGTTTTTTTTTTCTACATGTCGTAATTGAATATAACAAGTGGTTATCTCAACAGATATACAGCAAAGGATGCACTTTCCATCAGGATTATGACTGATCATCGGTTGGCTTAATGTGATCTCTTTACGCTTAAGTAATATTCTTCAATTCCAGTCCATCCATTTGCCGCGGCAGGGAATCGAACCCAGACTTCCAGCTTAACACACCTAACATGCAACATGTAATCCTTAAGAACCTGTAGAAAGAAGTCATGCTAATATTGTCTCTTGTTTATCACGCCTTTTATCAGTAACGTATCAGGAACGTAATTCGGGGGTGGGGTTTGCCGAGGGGCTCCCTTAAGGCTAACCCTGGGCCCACCTCTTAATAATATTTTGCTAGAAGTGCGGGTAAAGAGGTCGCTATTAATGCGCCTGAGCTACCCAGCGATGTGGAGGGCCTTAAGCCCGCGGGATTTTCCTTCAATTATCAGTACTCATGTTCTATAGGTTCCTAACTTAATGCTGTAAGTTAAAGAGGGGGTTTAATATGTATGTGAAGTGAAAATCCACATTTTAATAGCTCACTACCTAATACTATATGAACATGGTATGCATTACAGTATTCAATAATATGGAATTTTATCTAACGTAGGTACATACCATCTTACTTATTCCATACTTGTTGTAGAGAATATATATCACACCCTATATTATCTATGACGATACCTAGCTATGTGTTTGTAGTTACAGCTTGATGCTTTGAATAGGGAATTAACGATATACCTAATATGATACCTATACCAACATTACCAACGTAGAGGTGTTCTTAGACGAGCAATTTTTCGAGCAATAATTGCGGCAGCTGTAGAAATCGTATTGAAATAGCATTGGCGCAATTGGTTGAGGCGGCAATCTCTCGAGCGGGAGGTGCCAGGTTCAAACCCCGGCGATGGCGATGTATTCCACACTCTGCGATACAGGCTTTAAGCCTAGTGCAAAGTGTGCAGGAAAGTATTTGGGTCCGTGTATGCAAGCCCAGACACGTTTTTTTTTAATATTACGGCAATATTAAAGCGAGACAACTGGGCGGTAAAGGTGGGCGGGTGGTGTTACGAGGCTGGACAAGGTGAGAAATGTCCATGTCCGTGGCAGTTTCAAAGTAGCTCCAATCGGAGAAAAAGTGACCGAAAATAGACTGCGTTGGTACGGACACATCATGAGACTGCCACAGGATAATATTATAAGAAGGACAATGGACATTGAGGTAGGGCCCAGAAGACCGGGCAGACCCCAGACCACATGGATGTCCACAATCGCCAGGGATCTAAAGGGGGCAGGGCTTCGGGCGGAAGATACAGGGGACCGAAAGACTTGGAGGATGAGGACTAGGAGAGCCGACCCCAAGTAAATGGGACAAAGGCTAGGGCGAAGAAGAAGAAGATTAAAGCGAGACAACTATATTGCGTGCAAACCTGAAATAGAATTGACCAAAATGACCCAACTGGATATTTAGCGATTCATGATAATTCTCTTTCTCGTTTGCACGCGATATCGTTGTCTCGCTTTAAATATTGCTGAAATAATTGCCATATATTGCGAAATAATATTAATCAGTACGATTCTTACAAGTTGCCGCAATTATTGCTCGAAAAATTGCTCGTGTAAGCTCACCTTAAAATCGACAAAACTCTCATAACATTTCACACCCCGTCTATTTACTTGTAGTATAATTGAATTCTTATTATAATTCTCGTATATTTTACGAGTATATAAAATTTGATGGAAAAGCAATTTCTCATAAAGTTAGAAACCTATATACCTAATGTGTTATTATAACTTTATAGAGTTTACAAACCCAATTATTTTATCCAACATCGATTATTTTTATTAGGTATGCAGAGCAGATGATATTCAATATATGGAACTTAGGTGGTACTGAATTTTTTCATACTTAAGAAATAGTTGGTTCCAGATTATATTGAGACTACATTTTTTTTCAATTTTTGCAGAAAGCAATGGCTTTTCTATTGAAATACTATAGATATTGCTATTATGATTTCCAAAATGTTCAATGCAGCGCCCTCAAAACAACTCTTTTTTGATAGACTGCAATAGCATACACTTAGGAACCTATAATAAAATAACATACTACTAATTAGAACGAAACATAATACTTATTAAGTGCCAATATTTTTTCGTGCTACATAGTGACCCTTTCTCTCCATACCGTCGTCTTGTTACCAAAACGAAAGCGTCAGGACTTTTTAAAATTTTGAATTTTATACCAATTCTATTAGGGTTGAACGTTTTTAAGAGTATACGAATATTATTATCTCGGCAGCCAGTGTTTTGCAAAATTTTCTAATTTTTTATCAAAAGAGATGAAAATGGTCTCAAAGAAAACGGATGATTTATAATTTAGAATAAAATTGAAATTATTTCCTATGAGATATAATTTTCCATCGTCGTTTGAGGTGTCACATAAGATCCATACTTTATTCATACTATATTATTTATTATAGATATGACGTACAAGTATCTTATGGTGGTGAAAAAAATATGGAGACGAAGACAGTAGAAAGGAAGGGTGACAAGAAGAGGACGAGGAAGGGAAAAGGAATACGGGGGATTGTTAAATGATGCTGTCATCCGCAGGCGAGGTGATGGAGTTCACGTCAACAAAAAATCTCGTTACGAATCATTTATATTTTGGTCTGTACATACAATATTATTATTATACTAGTATTCAATTGTCCGGTAAAACAACTAAAATATTGAGTAAATAGTCGAAAAACGAATCGAGAAGAGAACGAATCGCTTATTTAGTCTTTGTTGAAACAGTTCCTGGGTCGGCTCTGCTGTGACCCTATCGTGTTTTTTCTAACTCAAATTCTTGAGAAAAGTGTTAAAATGGAAACACTATGGAGAAATTTGATGTTTATTAAATAAATAAACTGTACATTAAAAAAAATGTTTTTTCAACAAAAAAATCACTATATTCTCTGGCAAAGGCGACAATCTAAGATCCTAATCAAAAGACAAATTAGTATTCTATGATTTTTGTTTTGGTTTGCCAAAATTGAAACAGTAGTGTGCGAATGTTGTTAAAATCCTAAACGGTAAATTTTCATACTATTCAATTTTCAACAGGCCACCAAAAAACGCTTGATTTTTGGACATTCTTTTTTTCACTTAATTCATATTTTTTCATCCTGTATCACTGTTCCAAATATTTGTCATACGGAATCAATCACACTATATGACAACATTATCTGGCAGTGCATGTCTAGTAAACCACTGACATACAAACATTGTAAATTTTCACAGCAGGACTCACATAAGTACACCAAAGATTTAAATATTGGATAATGATGAGGATCTCTAGTACTAGGATATTATACTAGTACAACTTTCTTGTCTATTCTCGCATCACCGCAAGTTCAATGATAAAAACACTTAGATATATATATTATTTTCTCTTTTTATTTTTGGTTTTTACAGACGAACCGTGTTTATTATTTATATAACAATTTTTGACGCCTTCATCGCAGTGTTTCGAAAACTTTGCTGTTAGGAATATATTCAAAAAGTTTGGAAACTGTGTATTATTGTAATGAAAAACTAAAAATTTAGATTAAAATCCACAAAAAATGACTATAGCTTTCGCGACTAGTATTCGAGGATTTGCACGCCTGATGATGAGGATCCTTTTTTTTTTTGAAGTCATTTTTTTGAGAATATTTTGTTTTTCATTTCTTCCTTAAAATAGACTTCCACCGAGTACCAACGGTCGAAAACATCGAGATTATAACTGTAATGTTGCGCATTGAATTTCTTTAACAACCATGCATAACTACATTCATAATTTGTTGACTTTTCAAAAAACGGGAGATCAAAACTAAATACGTTTTGGAAAAAAAATAGGATACGTTAAACCTTTTTTTTTAATAAAATGAATCTGGGCTTATCGAAATAAACCCAAATACATCTAAGTATACTTTACACAAAGCTTAAAAGCTTGTGTTGTGAAGTGGAGTAAGTCGGGCATTGTACCCACGCCCACTGGATTAACAGTCGAGCGCGTTACCAACCAGGCTACCGACCACCTCAATTTATCTATTGAATGACCGTAAAATATTTTTTTTCTCATATTTCTGTAATTTGACCATTATAAATAACTTTGATACAAAATAAAGGTTCAAGGCATCGAGATGATTATTATTTGGAGTATTATTTATGGCGGACTTCCTGAAATTCAGGAAAGGAAAACTTTAAGCTCCACAAAGAAAGTTTCACAAGCTGGGGTCAGACAAGAACACGCAGTGTAACTTGAAGAGAACTTTTATTAACTTTCATACACAATTAATTCATGCGATTATCATTAACAATATACATAAAAGCTTTTTTATAACAGAAAATAATTCATTTTTAGTTAGGTTGTCGAGGTCCAAGGTCTGGGAATCTTTCTTTTTTGAAATTGTGTGACCTGTCTCCTCTTAAATTGGTGAAATTCATTCATTTCCGGGTCCGAACTTCTCCCCACTAGGTCACCCCACTCCAGAAATTAGCAGCCGTAACGGCATTGTCAGTGACTATCATCAGGTCCCTCGCATTGCACCTCACTGGCATGTCTCGACATACGAGGAGGTGCTCGTCAGTCTGGGTCAATCGCAGGAGACATCCTCCTCCACATTTATACCCCACCTGTGCATGTTTTCCCTGCACCCGGTGACACCTACACGTAATCTATTGAGTGTTTTCCATGTAAGGTAGGGTAGTTGGTGTCCCGAACCCAAACTTTCCGACAGGTTGACCTGATCTCCACTGTATTGTGTTTGCCAGAGATCTTTCCTTGCTCTGTCTGGTGGACGTTTTAAGGGGGAAGTAGGTAGTTCTAAAAAAGCTTTTTATTAGTGAAATAGTAGTAATAATTGATCGCCTCAGGTTGGGTGAAATAAATTAAGATTTGTATTATATTTCATATTCTGCAAACTTAATATAGCTTTGGAAGACGGCAGGTAATATTTCAAATATAACAATAACACATTTCCTTAAAACGAAATCAAATATTTGAATTAATATTGTAATACAATACGGGGAACTAAATATTGTTTCATTATACCTTTGATAAATACGAGTAAGTTTAAGTTTATAGAAAAGTTGAGCTATTTCTGGTGGAAATCGGGTACGTTTATAATGCAGGGCCGTGGCAACTTTTGCAAGTTGATCGAATATATTCGGAATTTAAAACACTCCGTGCTACCAGCTCTCACCTACAGTCGATTTTTTTTCGGTCGACAGTACTTTTCATTGAACTTAGATTGCGTAACATGATTTATCATCATCATCAGCCCTCAGTCGTCCAGTGTTGAACGTAGGTCTCCCTTTCCAAATTCCACACTTCCCTATCCATCGCTAATCTGTGACACTGTTGTTCCGCTACCTTCTTGATGTCATCAGACCATCTCGCCTGTGGTCTGCCTGGATTTCTGTAGCTGGTTCTCGGTCGCCATTCTAGGGTTCGCTTGGTCCATCTATCATTCGTAGCACAAAATGTTTTGAATGGTTATCGACAGATGTCCATGTTTAAGAAAAAGGAATGTTAAATTTGTAAATTTTTATTTATAACGTGAATTGGTAAACATTGTAGTGTAGTAGAATAGAAAATACTACGCTGAATAAAAATTAAATTACTTACTATGAAAATGTATGCACAATGTGTGTGTACGTGTAAGGATAGGGTCTGTTTGGTGTCTTGTGATCTGTTCTCTCTACCTACCCCGCAAACCGCGTCATTTTTTGACTTGTTACAGCTAGTATTCATTATATGCCAAGAGTTCCTTTCATATTTCTACAAAACTCGTGTATATAATATAGTAAATATATATTAGGTACTCGTAAATAGAAGTTATACGAGTATAATACATACGTCACTAAAGCTGTTTGCCTTAAAACGATACCTGTGTAAAGACTTCTTTTCTATTTGTTTCCATTTAAGTTTCGTGCCTGGGATATGTAGGATAAACTAGTTTCACTGATGTTTTTGGCATTTACTATGTGAACTTTTTTAGACATTTTGAATAAAGAGTTTATTATACTATGTAATACGTCGCTTGAGTTTGATAGACAACGCTACCGCGGTTTTAACCCTTGAGCGTCATTAATAAGAATTTATAATCTACGCTCGTTAACAACGCTACCGCGGTTTTAACCCTTGAGCGTCATTAATAAGAATTTATAATCTACGCTCGTTAACAACGCTACCGCGGTTTTAACCCTTGAGCGTCATTAATAAGAATTTATAATCTACGCTCGTTAATGACGCTCAAGCGATGAAACCGCGGTAGCGTTGTCTATCAAACTGCCTTGATCAAACTCAAGTGTCGTATTACTTATTTATTTATTACACATGGAACAGATACAGTCACAAAAACAAACATTGACAGGTACATTAGTACGAGAATATCCATACACAAGACCAATAACATCCGTTCACAATTAGCACACACGCAAAACAAATAGATCACATTGCATAGTTCAAAATATATATCTTATATCTATAAAACATTTATGGCAGGGAAGGAGGAAGCATGGGAAGAGGAAGAAAGGAGGGGAAAATGAAGGAAGCAAGGAAAGAGGAGTTAAAAACTGATATCAAGAACAATAAGATAACATTTTAAGAGTAATTACCAATCACTAATTATTAATTATTAATCACTAATCATCAACAAAGCAACAGGACTACATTACCAACATCATAAGCACATAATTGCTCAACACACAATCTGTATAGGGATGCCCTATACGCCGACAATGTACTTGCAAATAAATCGAAAGTTGCGGAGAAATAATTCTTTTTTGTACTGATAATATGCATTGAAATCTGGGAAATGACTGATTAACCCCAAAAAATGGAAAAAACGTTATTTTTACCAGTTATCATGCAATTTTGAACCTCAATACCGTTGGAAATTACCGTGACCTCATAGTTGGGTCGGTTTAAATCAAATCTTGTAAAAATAGTTGAATTTGTCGACAAGGCTTGCCATATTACAAATAAACATACCTACATAGAGACGGACTTTGAAAATATTTTTTTTTTATTTGTTAGGAAAGTATTAGGTACGTTTTCTCTCCACGTGTGGAGAAAAGTAAAGCCAGTTTCCCATCTAACAATTTCTTATTCTTCTTATGCTTTCATCTTATTCGACATCATCTTTCTATCTATCAGTCTTTCCACTTTCCTTAAGGCCGTTCGAACGCAGGTCGGTCTCACAAAAGTGCTCCTCCCCTTTGTTAAACATCAGGAGATGTGAATTATTTCAACTTATATTGGTGGTCCAAATGTACTGTGATTCGACATCATCAAGACAATAATTTTAGAATAAAATATTCTTAAAAAAATACATCTCCCAAAACATACCCCTGAAATCTTAAAGATGGGTTTGTTTGTCGATAATTTGTTAAACACAAAGCTCAAGTGGCAATTCATGTTTGACACGTAGTGAAATCTTAAGATTTTTGACCGACGGTACATGATGGATGTCCATTCAATATAATTTAAAATTCTTAAAAACGTTACTAATCATTGCGCGGATTCCAAACTATACCCTAGTCTTTCATTTTATTCATTTATTTATTTACATAAATCACTCGTTGACGGGTGGATTGCCTTTAATTAAAAAATATACATATATTTATTAAAGTATAAAAAAGAACTGGACCAACTTAACAGCGACTATTGTTGCCTTAGCGCCAATCCAGTTACAGATTATGTTAACAAAGTGGCAGGTACCTTTGAAGTGAATAAATATTTTTCTAGAAAAAGTAATTCAAACAAACATATTATTCCGCCCACTATTTTGCAATGTAATTTTATTGGTCGAGTTTCGTGTGGGCTGAGAGTAGTGTGTGCAATTTTTTAAACTGATTCGCTAAACTTTATGATGGATCACCCCTACTTACACCAATGTAATAGGACTCTTAACGTAAAGCGGAAATATTCCTCATATTATTATTATTATTATTTCTCAGAATAGAACATTTCCTCAAATTTCTGAGATTTCTCATGCATACTATTTGTAATACCAACGTGTTTGAATAAATCGTAATCATTCCTACCTGCCTGCGTGGGAAATACGAAACGTTCGTAAATAGTACGTCGTAGGCAAAAATAATTTCACCAACTTACATTATTTTCGTCAAAGCCGCGTCGCACGAGCAATAATCGCGGCAAATCGTACAAATTGTATTGATTAACATTATTTCGCAATATACCTATAGTAATTATTTCGGACATTATTAAAGCAAGATATTGCGTGCAAACGAGAAGGAGAATTGACGAAAATGATCAAACCGATTGGATATCCAGCAATTCTTGTCGCCGACTTCATGATAATTTTCTTTCTCGTGTGGACGTATTATCGTTGTCTCGCTTTAAATATTAATTTGTGAAATAATTGCTATATCATCAGCACACAGCTCACAACAGCACAACATATTAAATAAAATCTAATATTCTTAGTACGATTAGGTATTTTTTACATAAAAGCCTTGATTTAAAAAATGTGTAAGTTATTATGATTTTAGACGAATTGATCGTTAGACAAATTGATTGTAGACGAAATGATCATTAGACAAATCGATCATTAGACGAACTGATTTTAGATGAATTTACCGTAAATCATAACAGATGGTAGGTACGTACGTAGAATTAGTGTGAGGGGTAGTTGCCCCATATATTTTCATACGTGAGTTGAGTATATTTAGCGAGTATCAGAGAGGTAACATAAGGGAAGAGGAGCTTTGTGACCCCCCCGTGTTCCCTCGAGGAACATTGAAACGAGATTTTTTTTTAATTCGTACTTTACAATTCTCCGTGAATTTTCGCGGGCAGATACTAGTTTGCACATAATTCGCGAAATATTATTAAGAACGTTGTAACTCTGCAAATAGTTTATACAAATTTTGGAAATACGGACTGAAAATTATACAGAGCACATAATATCGCAAGAAATAATTAGTAAACATTCTACTGCCGTACATATTTAATATGTTTATATAGGATTTTTGATAATTCATTGAAGGACTCCTACGGGCTTAAGGCCCTCCGCATCCCCGGGTAGCACAGGCGTATCCTCTTTACCCGCACTTATTGGCAAAATATTTTTAGGAGGTGGGCTAAGGGCGTTGGAAAAGAAAAACAGATTAAAAATCTGGTTTTGTTCAGCTCAAGCCTTGAAAGACACCGAGCGATTGAGAGTATCCAGTCACCGCATACCGCCGTTTTTGATATCTAACAAAAGTGCTTTACGAGTAGAACTCACATCTTTTTACAAATTTTGATTCTGTCAATTCTTGGTAGGAGACGCCATCCAAACGAAAGAATCCAAGCGTGTTTGGTATGGTTTGAAAGACCGCGGAAAACAGTATGTATGATGAGTAAAATCATAAAATCTTTTTAAAAAAATGTTTTTCGATTACATATTTATTTAATACTCTGCGAATCATTTTTCTTTGGCCTTTCTTACCTTTCTTATTACCTACATCAGTCATTGATATCAAACTCTATAAAAATATATATTACATTAGGTTTATGAAATACACACATCAAACTGACCCGCCTGACCAAGCCGTATCATCTGGGTGAGATTATATCAGTTTCAGGGATCTCTTACAAAAACTTGTAATATTTTCTTCATTTTCTTGTTACTTTTCTTTTATTGCCTCAACATGCCCGATGTGTTGTACGTATTGAAAAAAAAAACAAATATTCATTGCTTCTTCTATTATATTATGGGTATCCAGAAAAAAAACCCATAAAAATAGTGCCCCTGGTGAATAAACACCTAAAAAGGGAAACGCATTTCGGAAATTTAATGTGCTCAACGGATAAAAAACCCCAAGCATAAAAGTTGGATTCCGGTAGTGGTATATGGTTGGCGCAGTTGGTTGAGGCGGCAGTCTCTCGAGCGGGAGGTCCCAGGTTTAAACCCCAGCGCTGGCAATGTATTCCACACTTTGCGATACAGGCTTTCAGCCTAGTGCAAAGTGTGCAGGAAAGTTTTTGGGTTTGTGTATGCAAAGCCAGATCCTTTATTATAAAAAAAATCAATAACGTGGACTATTTTTATCGTCTATCGAATTATCTATTTATTTATTCTTTAAGGGAGTTCGCATAATAAACTTATGCGAATGTTGATATCTCCCGCCTTCGTTGAGGAAAATCTCAATATATATATATATATATATATATATATATATATATATATATATAAGATCCACCCGCATAACCGCTAACTGGCCTTGTCTGGTTGCATATGCAAGGCACGAGTCATATCTCGGCCAAAATGGTTCACAGTGAAATGGAGTAAAATCAAACCTTCATATATATATATATATATATATATATATATATATATGTTAGAAAAGTTTTTTCCGCAGAGATTAAAATGATCGGGAATGATACAATCAAGAAATTGCTTTTGGGTACTCTGCGTACCTTGGCCTTGAAAAAGGCCGTTGGTAGCCCGACGTTTCGGCTCGGTTGGACAAGCCATCGGCAGGGGCGGTAGGCGAGAGGTAGCGGCGTTGGGGTTAAACAGCGCAGAGACCTCTGGGTCTCTGCGCTTCTTGATTGTATCATTCCCGATCATATATATATATATATATATATATATATATATATATATATATATATATATATATATATATATCGTATGGCGTTAAGAAGGCAGAGTCAGAGTTTAAGATCGTGGTAGCCCAGGTATTGAAGAGCCTCAGGAGACAGGTTGTGTATGTCCTCGATGGTACCGCTGAACTTGGTGAGTGGACACTCCCTGGTGATGTGGGTGACAGACTCCAATGTTACTAGCCGACGATACTATTTGTCGAGCAACCGAACCTCAGTCGTCATTGCGTGAAGTTAAAATTGAATTCAGTTTATCCTATATCACATTAAATATCCGCTTGTATATTTTCAAAAGTTGAAAAACAATTTAGTGAATTCATTACAAATGACTCAAAAAATACAATTCGATTTTAGCTTTGTTGAACATAATACTGTGTAGCTTTTGTCCTTTTTGGGGTTCATCCATGCTGAGAGATATTGTTATGTGTTTTCCTAGAATATTATGACGAAACAATATAACTATATCTTCCCCATATTACAAGATTTCTGCTAGTGTTTCATGTCATAAAAAAAGTAGTAAAATATTCTTCAGATCTTATAAGTTTTCTGTAGGTACTTTTTTTATTAAAAGCCTTCCATCTACAAAAGACTTACAAAAAGATATGAAACTTGTATCAAAATGATTAATATATTATATTTTTTTTCTATTCTTTTCTTTTCTATCCCCTCACACTGTATCCTTTGTGGGGTAGGCAGAGATAGGAGAGTGCCACCCTATGTTGAACACACATCTTTCTTCAGTACTTGGAGCGTCGATCTCCGAAACAGGAAATGCCGGGTTAGAATCCAAGCAATTACGATGTATTCTGCACTTCACGACATTAGCTTTTAACTTACTACGTTAATTTCTTGATTAAAAATAAGCTTTTAGCTTATTGTGAAGTGTGGAGGAAAGTCTTAGTTGTGTGAATACTTAAAAAAATATCAAATCCAAGAATTTATGACTATACATACTAGATCCGTTTTTCGCGGTCTTCCAAATGATACTAACCACGCCCTTCCAAGGTGCTTGAGTCCCTTCATTCCAAAGGCGCCTCCCACCAAGAATTGACAGATTCAAAATTTGTAAAAAGACAACACACAAAAATTTTGCCGATGCGAAGCATGGGAAATACAGCTATAATCTAATTATTTTAAACTGTCGAACGCAGACATAAAATTTGACCGAGAAGGGACGACTACGTGCTTCATTCGCACCTTATGGCTCTGGAACAATAGCGCATAAAGCAGGTAGTCGTCTCTTCTCTGTCACATTTTTATTACTGCGTTCGCCAGTTATAAATAATTCCATTATAGTGTTTAATAATTTAATTTTAGAATGTTTTTTCGAACTGTTTATAATTTTTTTGGGGTGGCTATCTCTAGAATTTCTTCACAACAGGACTTACATAATGCAATAATTTTATTATGATGATATTTTAATTCACAACGAAAAGTCAGTGATGGCGAACAACATTACACAAAAATCCACTTACATTTTAATGTTGTTATTTTAAAGTTGAATTTAATTTACTCGGAGACTCTGAAATTCACAACAGCACCAACAACACCATTCCATTATGATGTAAAGTCTTCATTAATGAAGGTAGCTGCTTTATCTACATACCAGATAACTCGCAAACAACAGCTTTATGCAAGAAAACAAAGCTAAGTATGATAGTAGTGGTACTATAGCTAGGAAGCTAGGGTATGCAACATCGAGAGGTTCTCATTTCCGGAACGTCTCCTTCTCAAATCATCCCTATCCTGTGCGGTTATTTTTAATTCTTTATATTATGAGTCGAAGCCCATATCCTGGCACGGGTCGTCCATGTATTCTTTCTTGGTCGTCCTCTGTAGTTTGTCCCCTCGTCCATTCCTTCAATTAATTCAAATAGGAGACCCTCTTGACGCACTATGTGGCCGATCCATCTGGCACGTCTTTCTGCTATTGCATTGAGCAGGTGTCTTCTTCCTTTGATTTTGTTGAGAGCTTTTTTGTTCGTTATGTGATTCCTCAAAGAAATTCTTTAAATTCTCCTGTAGTACCACATCTCAAAAGCTTCCGGTTTCTTTTTATCGATTTCAGATAGGCACCATGCATGTCTGTCGTTGGCTCTTTATAATTCTGTAATAAAATAACTTGAACTGATTCAGACTTTTACCTAATTGTTTGAGCTTATAGCTGATTAACATTTATATGAAAGCATTATTTTTTAAGATATTAAGCCATAAAATAAAAGATCGAGTGTCGTACACCGATCTACGAATGCAGAAGGACGTGCCGGATGGATCGGCCACATAGTTCGTCAAAAAATTTTCCTATTTGATTTAATTGAAGAAATGAACGAGGGAACAAACTACAGAGGATGACCAAGGAAAGAATACCTGGACGACCTGTGTCAGGATATGGGCTTAGAGTCGTAATATAAAGAGTTAAAACGAACCGCAGAGGACAGGGATGAGTGGAGACATGGGACTTTGCTACAAATAATAACGGTTGGAACTGGAGAAAAGGAAAACGACAGTTTGGGAAGTTAATGCGATATTTTATTTCCGGTATTGGACCTCTTAATTCCGGTAAAATCTTTCCGAGATTCAGGAATGCATGCCCTAACTATGGCTACTGCTGTAGTTGCTGTCCAAACAAAGTCAGTGTTGGAGAAAGTAGTTTGCATAGATACACATCCAGGCAAGTCTCTTTGTGGTTACTTTGTTTGTTTGTCTGGCGTTTTATCAGACTTATCTGTTTGTTTATCACAGTCAGGATTCCTACTGCTAGCTGGACTATGCGATGCATGCAGCTAATGTAATGTTTAAAGACTGTATATTGACGGGAAACGTTCTAAGCAAACTTGCATCGCTTTTTGAATTTCTATTTTGCATAATGCGCTTTACCAAAGGCGGAAGTCTGCTTTCCCCCCGTTCCCGAAAGTCTTTTTTTATTTAGATTGGTATTAGATTTTGTATCTCAGAGTAACCAGAATTAATGGACAAACTCATTATCGATTATATTCTATTCCCTCATGCCGTATTCCTTTCGAGGTAAGCAGAGAGAACAAAGCGCTGGACATCCTTTTTCCTTCTACTCAAACCACCTACCACCTATTTGCCATGGACAGGGCAAAATAATTATTGAGTTGTTATCTCAACAGATATACAGCGAAGGATGGACTTTATATCAGGTTTATGACTGATCGTCGGCACTTTACACTTGAGAAACATTCACCAATTCCAGTCTTTCCATTCGTCGCTACGGTACGTGGACGAAAACTTCTTGTTTTTGAACAGCCACGACATACGAAAATTCGATTTATTACAAAAATTAAATAGTGACATTATTAGCGTGGAAATTATCGTGGAATGTATTTTCATTCTAATAGTACTATAATGAACTTCCACCAAGAACCTTCGGTCAAACACTCAGCATTCTTAAATTTTGAAATTTAGAAGAATAATTAATGAATATAATATAATATAGGTATTATTATCCTCTTTGTTATCCCCAATAGGAAGGGGTGCGACATAATGATGGGGTTGGTGATAGCGAGATATATAAAATTATGAAATTCCTGAAAATATCGAAAGCTTTTAATGCTGACAACACTCAAAGCAATGGCAACCCTTCTCATCCCTTCACCTTTCAAATAATGGAGCTTTAGTTTATTATTCTTTGCTGAGTTTCCATTCAATTTTCCTTCTCTCCAATCAATATCAGAGAAAATATGCAGAAAGGGGACAGTTAGTGATTTTCGAAGATAAACCCAAAAGAATATTGCTCAACATGATTAAATCCCAAAAAAAAGACAAAAGCCCTTCAAAAATATCCTTAACGGATAAAAGTTGGATTCCAGTAGATGACTTATTTATAAAATGTTGGCTATTTTATCGTATCGTCTTTCCCATTTTACGAGTAGATCAGCTTATTTGTTTGTTTATTTTCTAATCTATGGTAGTTTTTAACACAATGAAAGAAATCGTATACTAATAGATACAATTAATTTTATTTTCAAAATCCAATTAGATTTGAGCTTTTGTCCCTTGAGTATATTTCTAAAGGGCTTTCGTCTTTTTGGGATTTATTCATGTTGAGCAATATTCTGATGGGTTTTTGTCCGGTCACCCAGTTAGTATATTTCTTAGTGGACTGTATTTGGAAGGGACACTGGGAATGGGTTTGGAGTTAATTACGTGAAGGGTAATAGATACGAAGGATGCACATAAAACAATTAATTGTTAGTACTTACAGATTTTCAAACTCTGTCACCATACTCACATTGTGCAATAAAAAATGTTAGCCCAGCCTTTTATTCAACAGAAATTCACTCTTCGCCACTGGTATGTATATTACTTTACGTTCTCGGGTGGGTCATAACCTGCCACTCCAATATGCGGCGACATACATCGCCTTGTCATTCCCTACAATCAGGTCCCCAGGGGTGCAGGTCTCTCCCATCAGGAGACATATTAGTAGGTGGCTATCGTCCTGGGTCCCACAGACATTAAACATTGCGCAGACATTTATAGGACACTCAGAACGGGTTGCGGACATCATTTCTTAAACATTTTCTTGTCTTTGATATTTTTCAGCCTGTAGTCATCCATTATTTCAAGTAGGCTTTTTCCATCCCTTTACATGTCAAAGAATCTTCGGCTACTTGCATCCACGCTGTTCCGGCATGTTTCACAATATCATCTCTCTATAGTTATATTGGTATCACTTTTTTATCCCCAGCAAATTTGTCACAGCAAGTTTAAGGGCTTGGCACCAAGAATGACGTCACAGTCTTTTCCCACGGCATTAAGGTTCAAAATCGCGTGAACAATCGCGTGATAAAATGGTAAAAATAGCATTTTTTCCATTTTTTGGGGTTAATTTTGCGTCTATCAACAAACTTTTACGGTTATTCCCTAGATTTTAATGCATATTATCAGCACAAAATAACAATTTTTCTCCGCGACTTTCGGGAAACGAGTTTCCGTCTTTTGGAGAAAAGATCAGAGGTGTTTTGATTTTTTTTTTTTGAGAAATCTATACAAGGTATAAAAAATCTTTTACGCTTATTCCCTAGATAGAGGTTCAACGCATCTACCTTATTTTGTTTCAAAGCATATTTAGTAACATTTTTAGAAATTTTTGAAATGTCGGTATGCATACTCTTAAATACTTTGATAAAACTCTCACCATATATGAAATGAAGTGACTCTAGAGTTCTTGTGTGCAGTATTATTTGGTCCACTGGTAAACTACGTATTATCTTGTATTCAATTTCAAGGAGCGTGGGCTGGAATTAGTACCTAAGAAGAAATAAGAAAATCCCAACAGCAACTTCTCTCAAAAAACTTCTCTTTGTGGGAGTATTATCAATATTCATAATTAAATTTAATAAACATTTTCAGGGGCTAGATTTAATGAAGTAATTTTTAATTAAGTAAAATCTCTATTCATCAATATTTTGCCAACATCGTCTCTTTTCATAATAATTAATTATATTATTAGGTGTTGAATATTTATAGGTAATTCAACGATCAAAGGTACAAAGGGACGATAAACACGAAGATAGGAACCTGTAAATTACCAATAGAATTTGCAGAGGGAAATAGATTTTATTTAGATCCACTCGACCTTCTGGTAGTTGTCTTCAAATCATGGAATAGAAATTTAAAAAAAATCAAAACTCATTTTCATGAATAACTAGAGCTCTGAAACTTTCACCAATTGTGTAGACTAGATGACATTACGAGAATTTTCTCAACGAAAGGCGGCAGATATCAACATTCACATAATAACTTATGCGAACTCCCTTGGGGAGGGGAGCAGGATGGATGTTCCGACGCTTACGAGTCGGCTTTGGCTGGCTTAAGTGATCACTTTATGCCCAGGGCAACGTTCACCCATTCCACCACATCCTGCTACCAAAATGAAATTTTTGGCCGTTGAGTATATAATACTCAACAACCTATTTCATATGCACCCAATTTCAGACACTACCGCCATCCGTTGAGGAGCGGTGTAACCTTTAGCAACCTATATTATAGTGAGATCTACCCACTTCTATAGGCGCCGGGAGCATTACAGCTTCCACCTTTTTGGTTACTGTGACCAGTGGAATTCCACTTCCACTTCCATTGTCTGAAATTGGGTGCATATGAAATAGGTTGTTGAGTATTATATACTCAACGGCCAAAAATTTCATTTTGGTAGCAGCATGTGGTGGAATGGGTGAACGTTGCCCTGGGCATAAAGTGATCACTTAAGCCAGCCAAAGCCGACTCGTAAGCGTCGGAACATCCATCCTGCTCCCCTCCCCAAGGGAGTTCGCATAAGTTATTATGTGAATGTTGATATCTGCCGCCTTTCGTTGAGAAAATTCTCAACATATGCCATCTGCGAGATGCAGACATGAAAAGCCAGTAATACCTAAATGATTTAGGTATCTTCCTCTAGATGACATTACGATTCTGTACCACTAGGGAACCTGTATATGTAAATGTAGGAAGTCCTAACGAATAAAGCCATAGACAAAAATTGACCACCGCCAGCATTTCCGCTAGGTATACGCATTTTTTTCTCGATGTAAAGTTTGATTACATAGGTTATATTACAAAGGTAATTTCCACAGTGATTATACATAATGAGTCGCAAAAATCACTGAAATATAACTAGGATTTGCTATTGTGGACAACCAACATGACACGCAATCATATGTTTCCATCGTGAATGGCGTCCACCATAGATTTGTCATAGGTATAGAAGGGGCTCAATGTTCAATAGATCTTCCCACCTTTATATAGGTTCCTTATGTACCACAATTGCATCAGCGTTCTCCAGAAACAAAAAATATGTAAGGCTCTCAAATAATGCACTTTGTAATATGGACAATGGACATGCTGAACTTACGACCAGCCATCGGTTGGTTTAGGAGGTTATTTTACTTTCGAGTCTCGAGAAACGTTTACCATTGGGCTCTTAACACCTGTGTGTGTTTTCTTACATCTTTTCAGAACTTTCCATATCTTTTCATACTGTGCAATCTCTTCATAAAATGCAGTCGAAAGACTGCGTAATCAACTGTTATTACGTTTAGTTAACCCCCGTCGTAACTAAGTAGATTTGTACTGTTCTTAATATGAAAGGCATTTGAGGGGATTTAAGGTTTTTGTGAGGTCATGTGTGGTATTATGTAAAAGTGCGTTGAAAAAGAAATTCAGATTGTAAGTCAGATTTTGTCCAGCTCAACCCTTGGAAGACACCGAGCGACCGAGAGGATCCAGTCACAGCATACCGCCGTGTTTAGTATCTTACGAAAGTGTTTTACGAGTAAAACTCATATCTTTTTACGAATTTTTAATCTGTCTATTCTTGGTGGGAGGCTCCATTGGAATGAAGTGATCCAAGCGCCTCGGAAGGGCGTGTTTGGTATCGTTTCGTGGACCGCAAAAAACAGTTATATATGTATAACAGTAAAAAAAATATTCTAGGGGGGGCAAAACATTTTTAGTAATATTTTAATGTAGTTTTGATTTACTGTAGCGAGTTCGGTTTACGGCGTTCCAGCGATCGGTCGTGCCTAATGGCTATATCCCACGGAAGGTGAATCCTGCTTCGTCCGTAGATTCGCATGCCGTGGGAAGGAGTGAGTCCGTGAATCTACAGACTTTTTCATAGCGATTTGTATGGCGGTACGTAATATCGCAGACGTGCACGGATCGTGGGAAATAGGTTGCCTGTGAATCCGCGGACACGCCTTGATGAATCCAGATGAATCCGTCTAATCCATAGCGTTTGGATAACTTGCAATACAAGTGTTGAATCCAATATACATATACGTAGATATTTCTTTAGGAAACATCCCAAACAGACAGTTTTTTTCAATTTATTTCTTCTTCTCTATTTTAAAATGTATTTTAATTAAAATTAAACTTTTTTTTCAATTATTTCAATGTTAATTTATAGTTTGATAATTACAAAATGTGTAATATAATTATGTGTGTGTGTGTGTGCGCGTGTGTGTGTGTGTGTGTGTGTGTGTGTGTGTGTGTGTGTGTGTGTGTGTGTGTGTGTGTGTGTGTGTGTGTGTGTGTGTGTGTGTGTGTGTGTGTGTGTGTGTGTGTGTGTGTGTGTGTGTGTGTGTGTGTGTGTGTGTGTGTGTGTGTGTGTGTGTGTGTGTGTGTGTGTGTGTGTGTGTGTGTGTGTGTGTGTGTGTGTGTGTGTGTGTGTGTGTGTGTGTGTGTGTGTGTGTGTGTGTGTGTGTGTGTGTGTGTGTGTGTGTGTGTGTGTGTGTGTGTGTGTGTGTGTGTGTGTGTTGATTCTCACAAAATAAAAAACGTTTTATTAAAAAATATAATTATGTATATATTTATGTACCTATTAGCTTATTACGTTACTTCATTTTCTATAGTATAACTATTAATATTACCTATATAATTGGCACCAGGAATGACGTCACAGTCTTTTCCCACGGCATTAAGGTTCAAAATCGCGTGACAATCGCATGATAAAATGGTAAAAATAGCGTTTTTTTTTTTTTTTGAGGTTAATTTTGCGTCTATCAAAAAACTTTTACGGTTATTCCCTAGGTTTTAATGCATATTATCAGTACAAAAAAAAATTTTACTCAACGACTTTCAGGAAACGAGTATCCGTCTTTCGGAAAAAAGATCAGAGGTGTTTTCCATTGTTTTTTGAGAATCTATACAAGATATAAAAAATCTTTTACGGTTATATAAAGGTGCAATGCATCTACCCTATTTTGTTCCAAAGCATAATTAATAACGGTTGTCGAGATAGAAGGTCTCCCGTTTTTAGAAATTTTTGAAATGTCGGTATGCATACTCTTAACATTACTTACTGTAAATTAATACTGATTCAAAAGTTATTCATAGGTACAAAAATACATAATACAAGAATATGATACTAAATTGATAACATGTAGCTACCTACATTAACTGAAAATAACGTGTTGTAATTTTTGCTAGTCGGGTAATTTGTATATTTTTGTAACAATTTTACAATAAAAATAATTATTATTCGATATATTTTCGGATATATATTCACTAACAACGAGGGTTGTCAACCGTACTAGAGTATAATAATAATATTGAAAGTGAGTTGCAAGAAATATATGGATCGCAAAATACTATATATTTTTTTTTTGGCAACAACTAAGAAAATATCAACCAAATCCGCTTCACTTGTAAAATTTAAACGTAGTTTAAGAATTATATCATTGCCTGCAGTTTTCGACTGACGAATGAGTGTGTAATTTACATTAATTTGAAAATTGAGAAAACCACACTTTTCTAGCAAATAAAAATATTATAAAATTCAAGCAGTTCATAAAATGACAGTTTTTATTTAAATAGATAAGTAGATATTTATTTATTTATTGCACATGGAACAGATACAGTCACAAAAACAAACATTGGCAGGTACATTAATACAAAAATATCAATACACAAGACCAATTACATCCGTTCACAATTAGCACACACGCAAAACAAATAGATTACATTACATAGTTAAAAATATATATCTTATATCTATAAAACATTTATGGTAGGGAAGGAGGAAGCATGGGAAGAGGAAGAAGAAGAGGAAGAAAGGAGGGGACAATGAAGGAAGCAACAAAAAAAGAGTTAAGAACTGATATCAAGAACAATAAGATAATGTGTATGTTTTCTTTTATTTTCATAAAATTATCGAATTACACCCTGATACATATTTGTAAACTTCATAACAAGCTTAAAAGCTTGTGTCGTGAAGTGGGGTATGTCGGCATCGAGGATCGAGCGCGTTAGCAACCAGGCTTCCAATAACTTTTTAAAATTACTTATTGATGCAGATGGAATAATCAGCTGAAAAAATGTTGACAACCCTACTTACATGTTTCAGCGCGTGTATACACAACGGTTTCCGAAGAAAAACCCATAGGAGTATTTACGATGATGTAGTATGAACCCCAAAAAACACAAAAACCCTTCAGAAATATGACGTACTTAATGTAGTTCTGGACAATTTACATCCAGACCTGCATTAAATTGTACCACAAATGTGTTATAGTTTTGTATTGTCTATGTGTTTATTGCTTTCATTCTTTTTTGTTGTGTTTATTGATTTATTGCATTTGATTTTGTGTTTGTAAACCTGACGATTCCAAGTGCCTTAAATATGGTCTACAGATGATTAAAAACCAATAAAAAATCCTCAAATAATAAAAGCTTAAACTTTTTAGTTGGATTTCAGTAGATGAATTATTTATAAAATGTTGAAATCATTGTCTATCCCATTTTAGATCCGCTTGCTTATACGTATTTTTTAATCTATTCTAGTTCCTAATATAATTTACTCGAATACTAATCGATACAATTAATTTTATTTACAAAATTCAATTAAATTTGTGCTTTTATCCCTAAAAAAAATCCTGTGTGGCTTTTGTACGACTTTTGTGGGGTTTATTTATTTTGAGCAATATGCTTATGGGTTTCGTACTGTTACAATATACAACGAGAGTGAGGGAGACAGACATACCCGCATAATTCGAAAAATAAAATCAAAATAAATAATGTATAAATTTAGATTCCCCAGTTGCCATAGAGTGGGGAACATTATATTTTCTTATTATTTATTGAATTAATTTTTCTGGAATTTTGTTACATCGAATTATAAGTCCATGTGGTGCATTTTATCAGTATGATGCCAATCTTTCAAATGTCTCCCTTCAAAAATTATGTACCTAATCTATTAGTCTAAATAACACACGAATGATAAAGAAATTATAATTTTATTTAAAATGAAAAAAAGTTTAAGGTACCAATCATTATATTTTTCTAATACCACGGACCTGAAACAGCACAATTTTTGCACTGATACTGGGCCGGTATTCTTTTATTCTGATAATACGAGTATCGACATTAATAATATTAAAAATAAATAAATAAATTATTTAATGGGTTCTCTAATTTCCAGTTATGGTAGACATTTTTTCCCGTACAAATAAAATATAATGTACACCCCGACACATAATGCGCCCGCTACACGCTCGCGAGTCACCGCGACCTTTTGGTGTTCATGAGTAAAAAGGGGTGCGGATGGATCGTTTATCTTGACATGTACGTAACCGACCGTTGACGCCTTTTTACTCATGAACACCAAAAGGTCGTGGTGACTCGCGAGCGTGTAGCGGGCCCATAACGGGACTGAAAGAGATTAGCAGCTAATTTGAGAAAAACCGGTGTTGAAAAATAACGCGTGATACAAGATACAAAAACTCCGTGTGACAAACTTTAAAAAATATCACCCACAAACAAGTTTAATTAATGCCGCAGGCAATGCTTTCTTTTATTTTTTTTTTTACTAAATTACAATTAATATTGGTGTAAAGACAATAATTTATTCTCGTACCTGATCGATCTAATTTTTAAACACAAAAACAGAATTAGTATATATTCAACAGTATGACAGAGATAATTATTATTATCTATTTATTATATTATCTATTTATTTATTTATTGCTTCAACGGACTCAAGATATTTTCAAAATTTACAACGTTAAAGTTAAAAAGTTAAAAATATTAATACAATGAATTATTATATTATTATAAAAATAGGGAACTATTTCCCCATACCCCGTGCACGAAATCATCCATCCGGAAGGGATTAATCCAGATTCGCGTACGAATCCGGATTCACTTGTCGTGGGAAGGCACCCTCGTTGCAATACACTTTGAGTGTTTTTTTTTTTTCTTTTCCGGTGATAATAATAAATGTTTAATTCTTTATTTTTCTGTTATTTCTAAATTGAAGAACATATTATTCGGGGTGGATCAATCAACTATTTTTTTTCATTTTTTTTTTTTTTTTTTTTTTTAAATAATAAATATAACTATATATCGTTATTAATAAAATCCATAGTACCTTTGGTGCCTCCATGATGGAGATCATGGAGGTACCCCCAGATCCTCCGGATGCTCGGAAGCGCCCTCGCTCCCCAGACGCAACTAATGACAAACCCAGCAAAATCCCGTCCTTCCCCCAGAATTCCTCAATCTCTCCCACTCCTCTCCTGTATAAGCAAAATTCTCTTGGCCCCTTTACAGTGATTGTACAATACCAGGACTCAAAAGCTATTCACCCTCTGGATTTTGGCAAAAAACTTCATAGTTCGAAAATTTCAGGTATAGTTTCTGGAGGCATTAAGGCTGAAGGTAAGTACCGAATTTCTATTTCTTTCAGAACTCCTGAGTTGGCGAATTCGTTTATCTCTAGCAATTTTGTGGAGCAGAACTCAATGAAAGCATTCATCCCATCTTACAGGGTTGTGAAACAGGGAGTGATTAGAGGCGTAACCCTAGATATTTCCCCTGAAGAAATCCTGGAATATGCGGAAATCCCAGAGGAATACGGCAAGATCATAAAAGCACGACGTTTAAATAGAAAGGTTAATTCCCCAGAAGGCTCCGTTTGGAAACCTTCCCAAACGGTTGTCCTAACCATTCAGGGACAGGCTCTACCAGAATATGTGTACTTGTTCCACAATGCCTTTCGCGTTGAACAATATGTGTTTCCCACAGTCCTTTGTTTCAACTGTAGTCGCTACGGGCATACCAGGACGCAATGCAACTCTCCAGCAAGATGCTATAAATGCGGTGATGCCCACTTTGGAGCTGATTGTCAGGCCACAGCGTTGAGATGCGTTAACTGTAAGGGGCTTCATGCAGCCTCTGATCTATCTTGCCCAGAACTTCAGAGACAGCGAGACGTTAAACGTACCATGGCAGATAAAAATATATCGTATAGGGAAGCTCTTCTAGCTCATCCACAAAAATCCTCCGTGTCATATTCGGAGAAGGTCCTTTCACCTCCTTGTCCATCTACATCTTTCAGAAAAACTGTCTTCTCTCCTCGTCGAAATTCCAATTCCCACGTTGCTCGTCCTACTCATGACAAGAAGGAATATGAAGATTGTTTGATGTTTCATAATGGTCAAGCTTCTTATTCCCCTAATGGAGTTGCGCTTATAAATAGGGAATCTTCTGATCCGAATGAGAGGGACCCTAATACTTCAATTGACCACGGAAACTCCCTTCGACCCCTGATTGAGAAGATCTCCCTCCTTTTATTACAATTGATATCCGGTAACAATGTCCCTCGATCCATCGTCGCTCAACTATTAAGCGTTCTCTCTGAACCACACTTTTCTGATCTCAATGGCAGGAACGAATAAAAACTTGATTGGCGCTGTAGACCTGGCGTTTCTTCAATGGAATGCCAGGTCGGCGGTATGCAATAGAGATGATATTGTTTATTTACTGAGAACCCAAAAGATTGACATAGCTGCAATTTCAGAAACTTGGTACTCCTATAATTCGTTTTCTTCATTCCCGGGCTATTCCTGTATCAGAGACGACCGTTATGATGGCTGGGGTGGTGCGGCCCTGTTGATTAAAAATACACTCCCTTTCAACGTTATACCTCTATTGGGAGACGATACAATGCAAATTGTGGGCGCAGAAATACTGGGTATATCGGTCATATCAATTTATGCTTCTACTCCTAGAACCGTTTCAAACTTGAGATATTGGAATGATGTCATATCTAAACTGTCTAAATCGTTTATAATATTAGGGGATTTTAATGCACACTCACCTAGTTGGGGTTGCGCTCTCACAAACTCCTCGGGTAAGGCTATCCTTGAACTGGTCGATAACCAACATTTGTGTATTCTCAACTCCGGTCAACCTACACGCATTGCTCGCCCCAACCAAAATCAAAATGCTGTCGATTTGACAATATGTACCCCAGACATTGCTCCACTAGCCACATGGTTTCGCTTGGATGATACTTTCTCAAGTGATCACTTTCCTATTCTTGTTTCTTTAAAAAATAATTCAAGGCTCACCTGTGACGCAAGTGGAAGGGAGAGATACTTAATTAAACGTGCCAACTGGAGATTATTCGAACAAGCTATAGAAAATGATTCAATGTCTCTCCAGCTAAATGAAACGTACCATGAAACTAATTTATTTGTAGAAAAATTGTATGACATCATTACTAGAGCGGCGAATAAGTCAATCCCCAAGCCAAACATAAAAAAGCAATTTAGGTACTCTCCTCCCTGGTGGGATGATGAATGTCAAACGATGGTCAAAAAGAGGCGTCAGGCACTCAGAATATACAAAAGAAATATGTCCCAAGAAAACTTCTTGGAGGTCCGTAAAATACAGGCTCAAACAAAAAAACTTCTAAGGAAAAAAAAAAGACAGGGCTGGAGTAACTTCTGTTCAAGTCTCTCTCCCGATACACCCAGTGGCGAGGTATGGAATTCTATACATAAGTTTAGGGGGGCTTATTCCCCAAGATTGAACAATGCCAAATGCGTGGCCTGGGTTGAAGACTTCGTTGATAAATTGGCCCCTCCTCACGCTCCTTTTATTTCTGAGTTACAAAGATCCCCCTCTCACCCCCGACAAGATGGTTGCTTCTTGTCTGCTAACTTCACATATGAAGAATTCTCGTCTGCAATAAATTCTGTAGGTGACTCCTCTCCGGGCCATGATCAAATCCCATATGCTTTTTTTCGCAACTTTCCAGAGAAATTCCTATTAATCTTTTTAAAGTTATACAACCTAATATTGGAAACTGGTGGGGTCCCAGACATTTGGAAACTTCAATATATAATCCCTATACATAAATCTGGTAAAGACATATCTCTTGGGTCTTCCTATAGGCCGATTGCTTTATCCTGCTGCTCTTTAAAGATTTTAGAAATCATGATTAAATGCAGAATAGAGTGGTACTTGGAAAACGGTGGTCTTTTGCCCGAGAGCCAGTTCGGATTCCGAAAGGGTAAGAGCTGTATGGATAACCTGGCAATGTTGGTAACGGATGTACAACTCACTAGATCTAAAAAGATGGAGACGGTAGCTGCTTTCCTGGATATCAGCAGTGCATATGACAATGTGTTGCTTTCTTTACTATACGATAAAATGTTAGCTTTGGGTATCCCGGATGGGCTCTGCTGCTTGGTATTCAATATAATGTGTGAAAGACGACTATTGATACAGACTCCCGTCGGCGATATATCGAGGTGTGTTTACAAAGGTCTCCCACAGGGTTCTGTCCTGAGCCCTCTCCTTTTTAACATCTACACCCTGGACTTGCATTCGCGTCTAGACTCCCAATGCACTTTGTTACAATATGCGGATGATTTTGTACTTTATTGCTCCCATAAATCAAGCTCGATAGCCGCTACTATAATACAGAAATCGCTGACACAAATCAGCAACTGGTGTAGCTCTCATGGGTTGTCTCTCTCACCTTCCAAGAGTCAAATAATGTGCTTTTCGAACAAACATAGGATCCCTAATATAGAAGTAAGATTGGAAAATGCGTGCGTCCCAGTGAAGGACTCTGTACTGTTTCTAGGGATGAAGATTCATAGAAAACTCTCTTGGAACTTACATGTCGAAGCAATCAAAACTAAATGCGAAAAAAATCTGAACATCCTGAGGGCTGTATCACACGTCTGGTGGGGATCACATCCCAGTACCATGAGATCCTTATATGCGGCCCTAATTCGTAGCGTTATTGATTACGGATGCTTCTTGTTGGAACCATTGCCCAAGTATCTAAGTACCAAGCTGGAAAGAATCCAAAACCAGTGTTTGAGGCTCATAGTCGGTGCTATGAGATCATCCCCGATAAATGCGCTCCAGGCAGAGTGCGTAGAGATGCCCCTTTTTCTGAGACGGAAATATTTAGCTTCCAAATTTCTTGCAAGGAGATTCTCCCAAAGTTCCCACCCCATTTTTAACCAGTTATCTTCTTTGAGGGATATATGCCTAACACATCGCTCCTGGCGTACCAAAATTTATCCCCTATTGGTTTCTGGCTGGGACTATCTGTCCCACAATTTCTCAGATTCACTTTTCCCTCTTCTACCAATTTTCTTTATTCCTTACGCTTCTGTGATATACAATCCAAACGTCTCTATGTCAATGGGCATCGATAAAGCTTCTGTCTTAAACCGTCCACCTTCTTCCGTGAACCAACTATTTTTACAAAAAGTAAATGAGCGTTGGCCTTCATCCGTTCATATCTTTACCGACGGTTCTAAAATGGCAAGCGGCGAAACTGGTGCAGCCTTCTATATTCCATCAATTAACGTAGAAAGAAAATTTCAACTACACCCCTGCTCTTCCGTATTCACTGCTGAATGCGTGGCACTTCGTGAAGCATTATTATATGTTGTCACTAATTCCATCTCCCCTGTGATTATCTTCTCTGACTCAAGAAGTATCGTCAGTAAGCTAACATCTGTTCCCAAGTCGTCAGCTAATGACCATTTGATATGTGATATCAAGATTTTTTTCCATATGGCTCTTTTGAATAAATTAGAGATTTCGTTAACATGGATCCCTTCCCATGTGGGTATATACGGCAATGAGAGGGTTGATTTATTGGCTAAGGAGGCTTGCTCTTGTGGAATTCTTCCATCCTGTTTTGCTTTACCTTTGGGAGACATTCAAATAAAGATAAAATCTGCAATATTGACGGAATGGAACGAAAGCTACAGAAATTGTTTGACTGGATCGCATTATAAATCTATTCAGAGTTCAGTCCCTTCCACCCCATGGTTCACTCGTCTCAAACTGTCGAAACTAAAAGTTTCCTTTCTATGTAGGTTAAGAATTGGACATTGCGCAGTGGCGTCCCACTTGGCTAAAATAGGCGTAGTGCAATCCCCAATTTGTGCGTGCGGACATCAGGAGGAAACCATCGATCATATTTTTTTCAATTGTCCACTTATGCCCAATGACGAATTCATCAGTGATATTTTGACCCTCGGTATCTCTCTTCCTACCCATATAGCTTACTTACTATCTTTATCCAATTTCGATATTAACAAATGCATCATTTATCACCTTATAAAATATGACAAAAAAATTTTTTTTTTTTTTTTTTTAAACTTGCCTATATATCTATTTTATTGACTACGATGTGATTAAATTATCATAAATGTGAAAATCATATCTACTTTAATTCGCATGTATTTTGATTAATGTTAAAAAAGACAAATTTAATATGTAGATAATATTTAATAATGTTTTATTATATTGAATGCCCCCTTGTTTACAATTTTATTTCAGTCAAATTCTAAGAAATTCTTTTGTTCTATTATACTGACTGTTGTATTATAATGATGTCTATAGGATTGTTGTTTATACTATTATTGTACGCCTGCATACCTAAGTGATGATAGAATATGCATCGGTTGTAATTATGTATATATATAGCAGGTAAGAATATGTACTGTGTGTCAACGGTATAATGGCAAATATTGAGTTTGTTTTGAATTAATATTGTTGTATATTGAATTTTTTGTGTATACCTGTTTATGTTTGTCTGCATATAAGACCCACTGGTTTATGAAACCATTATATTTTTTTTTACTTATAATCGATTTACTTTCGCTGTAGGCACAGTGTTGTTTTTTATTTTATTTATTTATATACTTATTTATTTATTGTTTTTTGTATGTTGGTTGATAATTTGTGCATATCTTTGCTTTCGTCGGCAGCATCACCCGCAAATCGGGTGCAATGCCGTAATAAGTAAAGAAGAAGAAGAAGATTTACTGTAGCGTATTTGTATGCTTCAGGCTGGTCAACGTTATGTCTCTCCATACTTTATTTATGCTAACACGAAGTGATTTAAAATAAAATTAACATTATTTGACTATTTTCAATCAATCCAGGGGAGGCAAGTTCCCCCCTTGCCCCTACCTGCGGGCGCCCATGGTTCTAGGATGTGAAGTCATAAAATCTTAAAAGAACTCATAAAATACGATTACTTGTTAAAATAACCCTCAACTTCAAAATATTGGAAACGAAATCTTGAATTAAAAATTTATATACGTGTGAATAATAAGTGGGACGGTTAAGTGCGAAAATATCCGTAGAAATTATGTAAGCAATTAGTGAGTCTCGAATCAATAACGATAAAAGTTTGTGGGGAGTGAAGTAACGAATAATGGAATTTATTTCACCCTTTCAACAAGGTTCCCTCTCCACTCCATTAACTTAACATTTTATTTCACCCACTAAAGTATGAGAAAGATTGATACTTGCGTTTCTCAGAACGGAAAAAATCAAATTACCTGCGGAAAAATACTCATTTTCTTGGACGATTTTTTTTTAATTCGTAAAAAAATAATTACGAACTTAACAGAGATTCAATTATTGTATTAGTAGATTTCTGAATTTATTTCTCAAGGTGAAAGATATTATTCTTCAGGAGATTGAAAAACATTTTGTATTTTTTTCCATAGCAGGTTAATTATGCAATTATCTACGTCCTTGTAAAGTACCTACCTAATTACTTGTTTTTTCATTCATTTTTAATATCCTTTGTGTTCTTTTTGAAGTCACTTTTAATTTTATTTTAAAGGTTATATTTTAAATGTTGTAATTCACTAAATACGATTCGGTATATGTATGATTGGCTTAGTCGTTT
Organism: Ceraclea dissimilis; assembly: GCA_963576895.1. Lineage (NCBI taxonomy): Eukaryota > Metazoa > Arthropoda > Insecta > Trichoptera > Leptoceridae > Ceraclea > Ceraclea dissimilis. Next base: position 17,850,198 of record OY756370.1, read on the forward strand.
GAAGCGATACATATACATTAAAACTTTACTGAAAAGCAAACCAGCAAAGGCTCCAGGACCCAACAGATTACATTACAAAGTTTGAGCTGACAACGGAAAAATACAAAATATAAAACACACCAACGCACAAAAAGAAACAAAAATTTGATCATAATAAACCAGCTGACGACGTCATAAGCCTGATCCGACTGAAAGTCCATCCTTTCCTGTATATCTGTTGAGATAACTAAATGTTGTCAGAAAATTTAAAAAGCTATTATACTAACATGCAGGTCTTTACGTATGTCTACTAAATGTCAGCGATTTTTGATAACTTTGCATGAGTGTTTAGTGTAAGGCAATACTTTAGGTATCAGAAGGTTGTTATAAGTAAAATGCGTGTTGTTGGGACCAAGGTTTATTGTGGACTAATCTATAAAATGATAAACAGAAGGATATATACAATACATATGTCTTAGGATCTATAGAGTACCTAAATAGTTATACCTAGGTAGGGGGTGTTCATACTCCCTACAAGTGTATTACTAAATTATTAAATTACTTGCTGCTAGCCACTCACGTTCCACTGCTGGACACAGGACTCTTCTTAACTCTTCCACTGTCTTCTATCTTGGCCTGTCTGCTGCCATCTACGGCCCGTAGGCTGGACCTATGTCATCTGTCCACCTTTTCTGTGGTCTTCCTACGACTCTTTTGTTCTCCCAGGGCCTCCCTATTATCCCTATACAGTACATACCTTAATGGGATGGGCAGAGAGCAAAACGCGAATATTACCCCCTTTCTTTCAAAATCAAAGAAATTTAATCAGATAATTAAGCTGTGAACGTAGCTGCGTCTACGACTGTAATAATATTTTCCAGATATTGGGGAGTGAAATTTAATGAAGGAATCTAATGCGATAGTCTCGTACGAGAAATAATGGTGATTGTAAAAATTAATATCCTGTCTTGTAACACGGCCGCGACCCCTAACAAATATCACCTGGAATGATAAATGTATTCCTATAACAAGATTACAATTTAGATAAAATTATTATCACTGTAAATACGTATATAAATCACTATTGCTTTTAATTTCCCCTGAATGGAATAAATCGCCGGGTTGTTAATAATAATAGGTATCTAATACCATGGGCGTCGTTAGGGGGGGGGGGGGGGGCGTAGAGATTGGAATAGATAAATATTTTTTCATACTAAATAATACAACCTCACAAAACATCACATTATTACCACACATTTTCTACTCGCGTCATAAATTTTCTAGAAATGTTTTTGAAAATCCATCAAAATACAATTGTTTTATAAAAAAAGTTGGCTGTGGCGCTATTGTTTACTACTTTTTTAAATAATAAACATTTTTCATGCCCATTATTATGCAAAATATCATACAAATTTTCAAATTTCAAAAAACGAAACCACATCACGAATTTCTTCACTATGTCTCACAAAAAAATTTCGTCTGCGGCGCTATTTACCCGTTTTTCATGCTATACTAAATTTCAAAATTTTTGGTGCCCCCCTCTAGCTCCGAGACTGGTGAGGTCCATGTCTAATACTCTACGTTTATTACATACCTAATATTTAACAGGAAGTGAAAAGTAGCAGATACCAATATCAGATAAAGAGTACCTAATCTACTTGTTATTATTTGTAGCAGGTAATTATTGCCCTTTCGTAATGCAAACCGAATCGAGAGTACGCATATTATCATTTCAAAAAATTCTAAAAACGGGAGACCGACAATCGTTACTAAATATGCTTTGAAACAAAATACGGTAGATGCATTGAACATTTATCTAGGGAATAACCGTAAAAGATTTTTTATATCTTGTATAAATTTCTCAAAAACAATGTGAAGAATACCTCTGTTCTTTTTTCCGAAAGACAGAAACTTGTTTCCCGAAAGTCACGAGAATTTTTTTTGCTTATAATATGAATTTTAAAATCTAGGGAATAACCGTAAAAGTTTTTTGATTGAAGCGAAATTAACCCCAAAAAATGGAAAAACACGCTTTTTTTACCATTTTATTATGCGATTGTTCACGCGATTTTGAACCTTAAAATGCTGTGAGAAATGACCGTGACGTCATAGTTGGGTCGCGAGCTTTAAACTAACTGTTTCTTAAGGATAGGAGCACCTACATTTCTAGTATTACGTTGTTTTTTGGTTTCACTTCAACAAATAGCTTTTAAAATCCACGTACGAGTAGTTCGTTAGCTAATTTCTCTTTAAAGAATACTTTCTTCTACTTTGTACAGTGATTTACTTTGATGTTTATTAGACTCTTATGTTGAGGTTGTAAATCGTACGGAAAACAACAGCTTCATTCGTCTTAATAACATTAGGACTACCTACATATATATACTGCATACATACTTCTACCATGAAAACACTTTTTATACGTACCATAATACAATAATAATTACCTACTACGTACTTGAATGAATAAATTAATATTTATTTTTTGATTAGTAAACAGTAGGATAGAATATGAAATAAAATAGAATACTTATTATAAATATGTAAAAATAAAATAAAATGCTAATGTAAAAGTAAAGAAGAAATAAAAAATACAATTAAAATTAAAAACGAAAAAAAATATATAGAAAAGGTAACCAGATCGTCAATGATGGACGCGTTTTGAGTAAAATGAATCGGAGAGCGTGTATGACAAATTGATGGATGTGACGGAGGCTAGGAGTGTGTTAAAGGATAGGGCTGTCTGGCGCTCTGTTCTCTCTGCTTACCCTGCAAGGGACGTGACGTCAGGGGATAGAATAGAATAGAACAATCTCAATTTTAAACTACATAAAGTGGTCGAAGAGGGTCTTGACCTGGAAACCCAGAATGACTACCAGGGGTGTAGGAAGACCACCACTACGGTGGAGAGACGACCTGGTAAAATACGTGGGTACCAACTGGATCCAGAGAGCCCAGGATAGAGCGGCGTGGAAGCAGATGGAGGAGGCCTTCGTCCAGGAGTGGACGGGAGTAGGCTGACGAAGAAGAGTTAACTAAATACTAGTGTATTAATAATTCTACTATATAGCTATCAGATGAACAACCTAACGATATAATTAAATTATGTGCGGAGTAATTAACCATTATCATATTATCCGCGTGTATTATTCTCAGCTCAGGATTATACAAGTAAACTTACTAAGGTGTAATTCACCCCACATCCTTTCTATACACACTGCACAGTACTGGTAGACTTATCTTACTAACGATTTTATAGACGTTACTTATAGAATTTAAGGTTTGAGTACCTAATACTTAAACGATAGTTAGCAGTGCGAAATATAGAACGTTCCTTCGTAGCATTTGAGCATTATTGTTTGCCAGTGTTTGGTACAGACGTACATAGGTACGAACTCCTTCTTCATGCTTGCGTAGAGCTAGTATGTACCTGGGTAGTCACTAAGTATTTTAATGACTTTTACCTCTAAAGCAAAATTTTAATTTATGCACTTAATTAATTTTACCACATTTTCTTAAATTTTAGTTTTGGGGCGACATGGTGACTTAATTAGGTATGATTTTATTCCTTCCGTTATGTGCAGGAGATGAACTTAAGTGCAAAATAATGAGTTTTACCTCTAAACAGACGATATAATAGGTCTACAAACTAATAAAAAATGTAGAGAGAGAATTATGGTAATTTCCTTTGACATTTTAATAAATGGGTAATTATGATTTTCTTGTAATTAGTCAAAGCGACTGGTTCACGGGTGCGTTATCACTTAAGTGATGCTTAGTCGCGCATTACTCAAGTATTTGTCGACTATGAATTCGGGCGCTACGTTCACCTTTTACACAAAATAGTACCTAATTATAAATCTTCTTACAAAAAACGTTTCTTTAACTACTTTCACGTACGTAATAGTGAAGTACCTACCTAATTCTATTCTTCTCGTTACTTTAGTAATTAAATTCCAAAATTCGACAATTCTGGAATGTCGCATTCAGTTTTTTTTTGGGTCGTAAAATATCTACGTGTTTTCTCGTATCGCAATCTCGACATCATATCTATGTAAACTATAGGAATCAACCGAGAAGGATCTGGTCGGCTCTAAACAGAATCCGAACTGGTCATGGCAGGTGCGCAGATTTCTCCCACAAGTGTGGATGGCGAGAGTCCCCTGAATGCGATTGCGGAGCCGACAGGCAGACCATTCAACACATAGTTACCGGGTGTGCACTCAGAGCGTACAGTGGCAATGCATCGGATTTCCTAACCCTTAGCGACGAAGCAATACAATACATAAGAAATCTAGATTTAAGTCTCTGACAAGCAGTTCACTCTGCGCTTTTGACTTTTATTTTTACACTTTGACATAACGAATGTTATATGAAATAGGCGTGATGTTGGCCATACGATAAATAAATAGGTAGATTTTTATCTGTGGAGGAAGGATTTTTTTTATGAAAAATAACCGAATGGTGAAATAAGTTGAAATATAATTTAAGCTGAATACGGTTTCTGCTCTATAAACATTCAAGATGAAGGTATACGTAATGAAATAATCCACAAATGACAATTAGCAAAAATATGGAATTTGGTCTAAATAGTCACCTCAGACGAGACTTGCGGGAACTAAAAGCACACATCTGCCTTTCCATCCCGGCAAAATACTATCAAATTCTGATTCTAGCACATTCAAAATGGTGATTTTTCAACAGATTTGTTCCATGATTCTGATACGCAAATTGCTTCCGTCACATTCAGTTACTTAAAATGTTCATGTGATGGTGGTTTAAAGGGATTATCGAAACATTTTTTTCTTTATTCAACTCGCAAAACCATCTTGCCTTCAAAATGATTTCTCTAGCGCCGCTCTGTAATATTTTCGGCATTGTAGCTTACTTGTAAAAGGTACAATGTGAGAATAATGTGGACCTTTGACAGCTCTTATGACAAGATTCGACAATCAGGGCTACCAACAATACAATCTTGAACTCAACTTGCAGTTAACGTCCGCCGGCTGCCAAGATATAGTGAATAGAAAATAGTAATGATAGTATTATTGTAAACCAATGATCCATACTTACATACTTACTTATAAGTATTTATAGTAGTTAAGCGTTTAGTCCATTTCGATGTTTCGTACGTCGGGATTAACGTATAACAAACTATATCCATTTATTAGAATGAGGTGGATTTAGCCACCCTCTAAGTTGGCTCGAAAACTTTAGATTCAGGAAGAGGGGAGAGAGGGGGAAGGATTGAAAAGGATAAATTTCCACAAACAAAATTAACGCTGCTCTTCAGGAAAGCGGAAATTAACTTTTTTTGGATGGAGTGTCTAAAAAAATCTTTTATACAATCGAGTTAATGAGTGACTACGTAAATAATTAACTAACTACATGGTCCTTTTCCCGTCCTCTTCCCTCTACCGGCCGCTGGACATTTGGGACTTTTTGGCGTTGGGAAAGTGAAAACTTTTAATTTTATACCTTGGGAAAGCGTGTGGAGTAAATTCTGACTGAAAACGTGGTGAAATTATAATATTAGGAAACTATGTATTATACTTGAAATACTAAACGTTCTCTTTCGGAATTTTTCGGAAAACTTCGTGTCCACTCGGTGGTAATTGAATAATTATATTAAAAATTCTTGCCTGCCTGCGGCGCGAATCTACTTGAAGAGGGGGTTTGTTCATTAATTGGAATTAAAATTGTGAACTTTTAAACGATTCTCTTTTATCTACCTTGTTATGTTTAATAACAAAATTTTCGCTTGCGGCGCTAGTCTTTTGTTGTGTTGTAACCCAGAAATATCTCTATGCGGGGCGAAGAAACACATAAGTCAAAAAACATGATTTTACAGGAGAGCATTTTTTTTAATTATCTTTTTTTCTTCTTAGGAAACATTACTATTTTTTAATGCAAAAAGTCACAAAAACCTACTTTGCAAATATTGAATAACTATAGAAACCCTAATATTAAAAATTAAGGAAAATAGCTGACTTATGTGTAATTACACGAGATAATTGCTGACTTATGTGGTTGCACACTATTCACTCATTATCTCTACAGTATTTTTTATCAATAAGTTTACCAAAATAATCTCATCTTGATGTAGAAATTCACCGAAATCCCTCATGGGGAAGTTATAGAGTTGATAAGTATATTATGAGTACCTATATTATGAACTTAGCATGAGCAGCGAGTAGGCCTTTGAAGCGAAATTTTGTATTAATTAAGCAATATAAATTTTAATGAGATATGTATGTTTACTCTATATTAAAAAACATAAAGATTAAGTAATAAAAAGATTAATTAACATATAATTGGTATGTAGAGCATAAAAAAAAAATTGTCCTCCATGTCCACGAGATTGGGATCAACATCAACCATATGTCTGCATGACACTGCACGATAGAACTCGTTGAACATAGATGGAATTAAATGTAATAATGACATTAAGTCTTTTTTTTCTATTCTTCTTGGTAAAGAGACATTGCTGATTTGTGGAAAATTTAGACGATCTTCTGAAATTGTGTCTACAGTACCTCTACGTCTGGAATGGTTCTTCTTCTAGTAGTTTTTCAATTTTTGCCATATTTTTTTCCTTTGATAGGCACCTTCTACAGCTGAGAGGTGAATATTTCTTTTATTAATCAATTTGTCATTCTCTTTTGCATTCTCCCAAATATCTGTTTTAATTTTGGGAGTATTGCACCCATTACATGAGTCTAGTTTTGGCTTTTTAAAGGAAAGTTTCAAGCAATGAAACTCTTCCCTATTAGCACCTCAAGCAAACACGGCTTGTTGGAAATTCTTCAAATATAAATCATACATCTTCTGCAGTATTAAAGATGATGGTAAATACTTTTTATTAATGACTTGCCTAGTGTGATGGCTCTCATAACATGGGAATTTATTAATGTGATCTCTTACTGCCTGGAGATCTTCTTTACTCCACTTATTTTCAGGTATGGCGGTACCACGCTTATCTCTGGCCTTATTCTTTGAGGTCATTTTTAATTTTAAAAAAACCACTAAAACCCAGTCTTATTTACTTCTCCACGAACACCAAACTACTTTTCATCAACTTTTTGCAACGAAACTAGGATTAAACAGCACACTGCCTCTTACTCCAAGAACAGTCAAAATGGTGAACGATAACATAAGTCGCACCGCAAGTTGGACTTATGTGATTGAACACAGTGCACAAACACATAAGTCGCAACACAAGTTGGACTTATGTGATTGAGCACAGTGTACAAACACATATGTCCGACTTGTGTGTTTTTTCACCCCCCTTTTATGAGTCCAATAAGATATGTGATTAATCACATCCCGATTATTACAAGATGTGAGATGAATTTTAACATTGTGTGTTCACACAGATGTGTATAAGTGTATTGTACATTCAAATCAGCAAAAAAACCAAAATCGGATTTTCATGACTTATGTGCTTCTTCACCCCCACTAGAGATATATCAAGATGCCTAACTGTTGAGAGATAATCAGGTTCATCAATTCACCCATTTTTGAAAAAAAAAATAATTTTAATTTCAATTTATAAATTTGTTACCCCCTAGCTTCGAAGCTCGCAACGCCCGTGGTTGCTACTTACTGTCTCTGATCTAAAACTCCCCCAAAATGAATTGCTGGCTACGCCCCTGATGAAAGTAGGAGGGGCCGTTACCCCCGATGATATCTATTTCATGGAGACATAAACAAATAGTTGTATGGCAAAGTGACACAGATCTGAAGATTAGCAGATACAGACGTATTCTTAAAGTTTTTTATGTCCTCTCTCCCTTCCGTCGCTTGCAACATTTCTGATGGCAATTTCATGTGATTTATGGAACACAAAGCTCGCACCATATAATCTGATTTCCATATAAGATGCGAGAGATTTTTTATTCTTCTTCCATTCTCCTATTGAAGCTTATCAAATAATAATAATCTTGATTGAAATATTTTATTACAGCGGATATTGTGATGTGCTCGTTCCGTATTATAATAATAAAAAAATTGGATGATGTAAAAACGGGATTATTTTATACAAACATACATACATCTTCTTCCCCTCCTATATGTGGTTGGGTCGGGGCTCAGAGCATCTGTGTATCTTCGCCAGAGGCCCCTGTCATTTGCAGCTTCCAGGACCTCTGGCCACTCCAACCACAGTCTCTCCTCGCACAACTTTGTCACCTGCTTCTGCCAGGTGTTTCTGGGGCAGCCCACCGGTCTTCTGCCTGCACCCTCGGATTCGAGAGCTTTTAACGGAAGCCACTCCTCTGGCATCCGAATGACATGTCCGAGCCATCTCAGCTGAGACCTCTCTATGAAGAGGAGTGTGGGTTCCACCTCGAGAGCCTCCTTATTCGGTCTCTCAGGGTTACTCCTGCCACTCCTCTGATGTACCTCATCTCACTCTTGACCTTACATTCTCGTGAAGCATCCATATCTGGTGACCAAATGTGAGTATTGGTTTGTATATAGATTTGAATATTGGGATTATATTTTTATGCAAGAAGAAATGTCTTATTTCATTTAGTACCTACATGAAGTTGTTGTATATTGTTTTTCATCTTTGCAATGCCCCGTGCAAGTTCACCTATAGATATACAGCGAAGGATAGACTTTCCATCAGGCTTAAGGCTCGCGACCCCAACTAACACGTCACGGTCATTTCCCGTGGCATGAAGGTTCAAAATCGCATGATAAAATGGTAAAACTAGCGTTTTTTCCATTTTTTGGTGTTAATTTTTCCTCTATTAAAAAACTTTTACGGTTATTCCCTAGATTTTTATACATATTTTCTATACAAAAAAAAAAACTCCGCGACTTTAGGGAAACGAGTAATTTTATTGAGAAATATTTTCAAGATTTAAAAAATGTTTTACGGTTATTCCCTAGATAAAGTGTATCTACTCCATTATTTTTCCAAAGCATATTTAGTAACGGTTGTCGAGATCCAAGGTCTCCCGTTTTTAAATATTTTAAATGTCAATACGGATACTCTTAAGACCGCTCTAAATTCATAGTAGCTACCGAGTAATGAGATTTACAAAATTCCTTAAGTAAAATCATGTTGCTTTTCAACATTTAAAAGTATATAATATTATTTTGATGGAAGTGAAAAATGTCAAGGAAAACGCCAATTCACAAATTATGAAAACATTTATAATGAAGGGATTTTAGGGAACCGGAAGGGACGGACAGAGCTTTTGGTATTTATATAAAACTACCTATATAAATACTCGTATTATTATGAACTTTCATAGTACGTAGGTAGATATACAATTATATGGGAAAGGATACATCTGTGGTATGCATAACATTACGAATCCATACGATACGGTATGAGCTATGAAGCGACATAACACACAAAAAATACCTCTACGAATTATCCTTTTAAAAATGCTCCCGAAATTGTGTTTCATGAAATGGAAATGGCGTTATCCCACCTGTATCCGACTTATCAAGAGATAGTATTGCTTATGTTTATTTCACATTAGGTATATTTTCTCATTCTACAAGTCTATACTATGGACCTTCCATCAGGCTTATGACTGATCGTCGGCTGGCTGAATGTGATCACTTAACCCATAAGTAACCATCCATTTGCTGCGACCGGGATTCGAACCCAGACCTCCAGCCTAACACGCCGGTACTCTACCCGCTGTGTCACGAAGACCGGTGAACGAAGCGAGAAAAAAACGCTATATTATATCAAGTACTATCGGCAACCGTCGAAATATGGTTTGATATTAGCGTATATCCTGATGGAAGGTCCATCCTTTGCTGTACATCCGTTGAGATAACTACTTGTTATTTCAACTAGGACATGATGAAAATCCGATGTCTATTGTCATGAAGTAAGAGTTGTAATATTATACATACAAAACTGACATAACTAGCCTGGTCCGATCATGTCGACCAGATCCTCAAGGATGGACCAGTTTTGAGTAAAAAGGAATCGGATAGAGTGTACGAAAAATTGCATGAAAGTGACGGAGGGTAGGAGTGTGTGTAAGTATAGGACTGTCTGGCGCTCTGTCCTCTCTGCCTAACCTGCAAGGGACGTGGCGTGAGGGTATAAATAGAAATACATACAAAATAATTAGGTTTTTCAATTAGTATTTCCTTACTAACTATCTCTATGTTTTTCTTAATGTTAGAAATGAGACAATATTTCATAGTTTCGTTAGGATTGGATAATCTGTGTGTCACGACAAAGAATAATCTGTCTCCATGGCGCCTTCTCTAATGTGCTGCGAAGATGATTTAAGTTTTGGCAAACGATAGAGACCAAAAAAATCAAAGAAAAATTTTCACTACACGCTTCAGAGAACATTACAATCACTTCTCAAACACATTACGGAAAGTCGTTTTTTTGCACCAGTTTCCGTCAAAATTACGTCATTATCAATATAAAAGTTTTGCAGAAATGTAACTTGACAGTTCTAAAAATTGTGTTTTATACTTTTACTAGTGTTTGAAAGCATATCAAAAACAGGCCACAGCACATATACTTGACTATTTAGTAAATATAGCAGGCGAATACGTAAAGAGTACATGGTTGGCGCAGTTGGTTGAGGCGGCAGTCTCTCAAGCGGGAGGTGCCAGTTCATACCCCAGCGCTGGTGATGTATTCCACACTTTACGATACAGGCTTTTAACCTAGTGCAAGGTGTACAGAAAACTATTTGGGTTTGTTTGATGCAAGCCCAAATCCTTCCAAAAAAAGACTAATCGAAAACTAAAAGTAAATGCGAATGTCTACTTTTTTCAAGGATTATGTATTTGAAAATTAGCACCGCATTCTGTGATTAAATAGATTTTCATATATTAAGAGTACGCATACTGACATTTCAAAAATTTCTAAAAACGGGAGGCCTTCTATCTCGACAAACGTTACTAAATATGCTTCGGAACAAAATAGGGTAGATGCATTGAACATTTATCTAGGGAATAACCGTAAAAGATTTTTTATATCTTGTCTAGATTTCTCAAAAAAAAATATCAAAAACACCTCTGACCTTTTTTCCGAAAGACGGAAACTCGTTTCCCGAAAGTCGCGGAGTAATTTTTTTTTTTGTACTGATAATATGCATAAAAATCTAGGGAATAACCGTAAAAGTTTTTTAATAGACGCAAAATTAACCCCAAAAAATGGAAAAAACGCAATTTTTACCATTTTTACATGCGATTGTTCACGCGATTTTGAACCTTAATGACGTGGGAAATGACTGTGACGTCATTCCTGGTGCCATGCCCTTAAGAAAAAAAAACAAAATGGGTTGCAAATCTCGCTGCTGTAAAAATACGTGAAACGGTTTTCGGCTAACCTGACTCTCACAGGACACTTAAAATAAGTGGAGGCCTATTGTAAAACCCGGGGACTGGGTTTTCGGTACTATATTTTCTTTCAACAGACTGCGATAAACTTTGCGTTTTTCACTGTTTGTGTCCATTCTTCGCACACGTGAAACACCTAGAATAGTTAACACTATGTGCACTCTGCACACAAATAAGAATAAAGATATCTCTTTGGACTTATGCTGTTTTTACTATATTCATACAAAAAACAAAGAAACAAACTTTTTACGTCGAATTGATATAACTCTCTCCTAGAGAAGTTAGAGAAAACACGAGAAATACGATTCTGTATTTTTTGCCCGACGCTAATGTCACAATGAACTATTTGTAGGGAAAATGTTTTTCCGTGAATTATATTTTTCTCATTTTCGTAAAAACAAAGCAAAGACGCTAATTTTCTTAGGAAAAATATTAAAATAAAATATGTAAGTTTCGTCTCACATTTAGATATTTATTATTACAAGATTTTTATTTAGCTTCACTTCGTTGTTTGTTTTTTATTTTTATTTGTCCCAGCGCATATTTTCAATCGATTTTTCGACCACTTTCTGACTACTTAGAGAGCTGAAACTTTCCAAATATATTACGTAAACTCGGTGACAATACAAGTATCAGCTTTCTCTAGAGACAAAATGATGTAAGGCGTTTGAGGGGGATCCAAGGACTGTGTGGGGTCATGTGTGGTATCGTATGAATGGGTGTTTAGATTGTAAGTCAGATTTTGTCCAGCTCAATCCTCGGAAGACACCAAGCGATCGAAAGGATCCAGTCTGCACCGCATACCACCGTGTTTGGTATCTCATGAAAGTGCTTCACGAGTAGAAATAATATATTTTTACGAAATTTGATTCTGTCTATTCTAGATGGGAGGCGCCATTGGAGGAATCCAAGCACCTCGGAAGGGCGTGTTTTGTATCGTTTGGAAACCCACGAAAAATAGTTCGAGGATGTCAAATCACAAAATTTTGTTTTTAAAAGTGTTTCTACGATTAGTTATTTACATTCATAACATTGTATTCCTACAAAGTTTATAACATTGTTTTACATAATTATTAACTATCGACATTGTTAATAAAAAAGAAAATATGTCAGGAAACTTGAAATGATATTAAAAGATATTAAGAGATAAAATACCCGCCCTTATACAACAGTATGCCTCGTTATTTCATAAACATCTTAATTTAAGATTGTCCCTGGGATAAAAGCCTTGAGCTTTCCGGACTTGAGCTTTTTTATGGTTAAAGGTTCTCTCTTCTTCTGTCATTGGGGAGAAGGTGATATCTCCAAAAATAAGATTTTAGCAAATTTAAAAAAATTGAAATGTTCCTTGTTACCATGCAGTGCATCGTTTTTTGTGTATTTGAAATAGTGTCTTAACTTATTATTAAATGCTAGATTTCACCAACTTTTTAGGTGAGGAATAGCGAATATAGGAACCACCTATCATTATTTTCCTTACGAAATTTGTGCCAAGGTGGCTCCTATCTCCGCTATTCCTCACCTAAAAATATGGTGAAGTTTTTTCACAAGAAAATTCAATAGTTTGGAAATTAAACGTGGAAAATGTTATTTTCTTCTTCATCTTCAGCCCTGGTATCTTTACTGCTAGATGTAGGTCTCTTCCAAATTTTTCCATTCCTCTCTGTCCCTCGTCTTTGGCAACCCGATGTCCAGCCGCTACCGAGGACTTCTATTTTTTGCCTATGGTTCTTACTGTTTTAAATGATTGTACACATAAATAAATACTGTGTATGATACGTAACTAAAAAGTGGTATATTTTATCGGATTCGGAACCTTAATATTAGAAAGTAGGAGGACAATCGTTTCAATAAGTGCGAAAATAACTGAAAAAAGCTACAGAGATGAGTTTGTTAGTTCATGTCCCCAAACATGCACGCCCGAAGATGCACTACCGGCAAATCTCAGGGCTATCCAGGTGGCTGAATATTGGGGTTACAAATTTGATGGAGCTGTGGGGTTATTCGGGGTTTCTCTCTGTCGTATGGCGCAAAGTTCAATATGTTGTTTTGTAAAATTACGAGTTGACTCTTTTTTGAAATCGACGGCCCTCTTGATAACTTAATATCGTTATTTTGTATATAGTATTATATTATAATACACCATTACGTTACACAAACTTTCCTTTAAGGAAATATTTCGTTGATGTTTTGGGGCAAAATGGACAAAGTTTCTGTTTATTTCATATTCCCAAATGATAATCTTAACTCTTCACTGTACTTCTTATCACTTCTCGTGAGTTCTTTATGAAATTATTACGACGTATATTATATTGTGTTTGTAAAACATTATCATTTTCATAAAACGTTAACAGTTTGGAGGAGTATTCTTGGCTTTAGGTCGATTCAACCGTTAATTCTATGCAGGGTCCTAGCCAGAAATTCATTTTGGAGGTAGTTCGAAATCTAAACCAAAGAAAATAAGTGTTTGTACATATATGAACACTACAATGACCAATAAAGAAATCTATCAATCTATCAAACCGAAGCTAGGGGTAGAGGGGGTCAACTTAAACAACATGGAATGAAAACCAGTAGGTTCAGCAGACGAATTTTTTTTCGAGAATGGGTGAATTGATGAACCTAATTTGATTTCATTAGCAATCCATCTGGATATATCTCTGGGCCACAACATGATGATCGACTAGCGCCGCCGGCGAAAACTTTGTCATTATTCATTAAACATAAGAATGATCGCTTTGCCTATCGGAGAATCGCGTACGATGTTTGTTCTACCCGACGGTGGATAGAACAACATGTGCGAGCACGCTCGACCATATAAATTTGATGGATAGATATAACAAATACAACACCTTTGCTACCTACTGCCAGCTATTATTCAATTCATTTAACTTATTTAACCAAACCAAATTTTTACCATTTAACCAAAAGAACGGACTTCCACAGGGTAGCGTCCTGGCTCCAGTTATGTATAACATTTACACAAACGACCAACCTATACTCCATGACGTAAAGCAATTTATCTATGCTGACGATACGGCAATCGTGGCACAGGATGATACCTTCGAGAGCGTGGAAATTAAACTGTCAAGAGCCCTGAATAAACTGTCCGAATACTACAAAGATAATAATCTTAAACCTAATCCAACAAAGACACAACTATGTACCTTCCATCTAAGAAACCGGGATGCCAAGAGAACACTAAACGTGACATGGGAGGGAAAGAAACTGGAAAATTGCGAAAACCCTAAGTACCTTGGTATAGTGTTAGATAGAACACTCTCATTTAAGCAACATTGTCTAAACACCAAGGGGAAAATTTGTGCTCGGAACAATATTCTCCGAAAGCTAGTCGGAACAAAGTGGGGTGCATAACCATCTGTCCTTAGAACTTCAGGACTTGCACTCTGCTACTCGGCAGCTGAGTATGCGGCCCCAGTTTGGTCTCAATCTTGTCATACTAGAAACGTAGATGTTGCTTTGAACGAAACTAACAGACTCATAACTGGATGCCTTAGACCTACTCCTGTGGAAAAAAACCAATTACTAACTGGGATAGCACCACCACATATACGAAGAGTGGTAGCCTCTGAGGAGGAAAAAAGGAGACAGCAAGATGACCCTCGACATCCGCTATATGGCCACATCCCCCCGCCCTCAAGGCTCAAGTCTAGAAACAGCTTCCTCAGGAACCCAACGGTATCAACCTCAACCAGCAAAGGGAGAAGAGTTGAGTTGTGGAAAGAACACTTGGGAAATGAAAATCTACCCAAACCAACAGAGGAACTTCCAACAGGTCACCAACTGCCATATGCAACCTGAAAATCCCTGAACAGACTGAGGACAGGCGTAGGTAGATGCAGGGTGAACCTGGACAGATGGGGAATGCTGGAGGCCGGCCAGGATGTGAAGTGCGACTGTGGGGAAACCCAGAACATGACACACCTGCTGAATTGCCCGCTTATGGGAGGGGGGTGCTCTGAGGAAGATCTATGGCGAGCTAATGACAATGCCATTTTGGCTGCGAACTACTGGAGGGACAGAGTATAGATGATTATGGACACGGAAAGTAAGTATTTAACTTATTGAAAAGTTTCACCTATTTATACCCGAGCTTTCAATTCATACAGAAAACTTTTTCATATATTATCCGTACGAACTTTATTACTCCCGATAATCCCATACAGCATCAAAAGACTCCTTATCCAATTTTCTCCTTACACAATACACCATCGTGAACGAAATTTTCATAAAATTTTATCCTGTTTCGTAATAAAAACTTTTTATAACATTCAGACTTCTATGATACGAGTATATCTAATCTATAATAATGTACGAGAGCACCTGACTGACTGACTAACATACTCACTCATCAACACACAGCCCAAAAGGCTCATCCTAGAAAAGAGAAATTTCTAAGATATAATAGGCTTTAATTCCAAGCCTTCCACTAAAGAGAGATTTTTGCAAATTCCGGCTCTAAAAAGGATGAAAATGGGATTGAAGAAAAGGGATGATTTTAAATATCTCTTAATAAGCTAAAAATTAGTTTTTTAGGAATTTCCAAATAAGCGTTTCGTTTAAAAGGGCCAAAATATGTTTATTGTTTATTGTATTTATTGTACGTAGGCCCGAGTCGGGCACTTGTACTCGTCAATTTTTATATGTTATTCCGTTCCCAGAAAGAAGTTAACTATTATGGGTAAGGGGGTGGAGGTAGTTTTTCTTGTAAGTCAAAAGTAGCTGCCCGTGCAGCGCTGGGCAATACAGCTAGTATAATAATATTTACGAAATCGATTATGTTATTTTCATAACTTTCACACGAAATCCTGTAAAGATAAAGGCGACTGACTGCCCAACGCTTGTATGTAATATTCACCGTATAAATTCTTGTGGTTTGCGACCCTTTTTGGGTTTATTATGACTAGAGTCCGTACATAATAATGGACCTTTTCCATGTTTATAAGAGAACTCTATATTAATATAAATAAAGTTTGCAATATAATATATTATTTAATGGCGGTCAAATCCTTTCCTTTTGTTTCTTATGGCGTCAAAATTTACGTCAAAAAGTGGTCAGGGGTGTACATGTAAACACGTCCATTTTGCAATATTTGTATAGCCTATGTACTTTTCATTTTGTAATAGTGAATTATACATGGACCTACGATTTGTGACCTTAATTGAAGTCTTAATTATTTACTTTGTAATATATTTTGAAAATCACAATTTATGTTTTGTGAGAACATCGGAATTTTCTACATGTCGTAGTTGAATATAACATGTAGTTATCTCAACAGATATACAGCGATGGATGGACTTTCAATCAGGCTTATGACTGATTGTCGGCTGGCTAAATGCGATCACTTCACACTTAAGTAATTACATTCACCAATTCCAGTCCAATTATCCAGATTCCTTTATAATAAAGGACCAATGCTGATAGAGAAGATGGAGACGGATATGCCTTATACTCATCATATTATACGCATTCAAACGAAAAGAAATAATGATTTTTCAAGGATTGTTGCAACATACTCATTCCTGAATTTATACAACCTCTGTGTCTCCTGAATTTCGAACAGGTATTTCACACATTAAGCCATTGATTTCGATAATGCCCCCTACGCAGTATTTAATTACTCATTTTTACCTGTCATTTGAGTTAAATTTCGATTGCGCCGGGCCTGGTTTTTTTTTCCAGACTAAATGAGCATTCTCCTTTTTGGAATAAGACCGTGGACAAAATCGCCATCAACAAGAAATTGAAATACTGGCTCCATAGCCAACGACGGTATTGTCGCTTTTTTAGCGGGATTTTAAACCTTTGTTCATAGTAAAAATATTTAATACGTGATACAAGTTTGTAACTATAGCATACTTGCTAACTCACTCAGACTCACCTTTTTGTGCGTACCTACGGGTCAGTCACTGGTTAGCCAATGATAGGTCAAGTTAGCCGAAACTGATAAGATTAATTCATTTTTATTATTTTGTTTTGTGACGATCCTATGTGGTGATTTAATTATCATTTTTACTGTTTGTGACGATCCTATATGGTGAAAAGAAAAATGTAAGGTGCCCTTGGGGCGATTTTATCGCTAAACGGCGCCTAAAGTTGTCCGATTATTATTATTATTAACTGGTGATTTAATGTATGTAAAATATACCTACTTTGAAGAGTAGTTATTATTCTGTAGGTACTCTGGCACTATGTAGGTAGGCACTTCCTAACTGCGTGTGTATGGAGATGTGTTCAGTTGGTGGGAGCTGGTCGAATTAATTAGCGGGTTTATTCAGCGAACATAGAGATGAGAAGTTTGTTTGGCGCTGCTTCGTCGCATTTAAACAAAGTCTACTCGCTCAAGTTTTAATCTCATAATTTCATAATGGAAATATTTTTAACAGAGAAGAAGCAATATTAATTTATTGTGATACTTGAAACTGATGTTTCTTCAATGCAAAATATGAATGTAATCATTTGTATAAATTACCTATTTGTATAATAAATTATCATTACAATCCCAATAGCCCATGTGGTGGAGTGGGGGCCGTTAATTGTCCAAGAATTTCGGTCCACTAGGTTCAACGGCACAATGGAAGGGATCCATAACTTGCCTCCTGAGGCATTTTAATACCAAAGCTCAGACTCTGGTCTCTGATGTCTCCTGGATGTAGCAGCGAAAAATTCTTTGTCTCTCTTATATTCTGACGACGCCACCTTTAAGCGGCTTATGCCAAATGGCAATTAAAATACCATTCGCGATTATTCGTGATTCGGGTCATTTTTCATTTTATTTTATTAAACATTTGAGCACAAAGTTTGTAGGCTTTTGTTTATATGCGCTGACGCTTTCAGTGAGTTTGAAACAATATTCTCTTTCGGTACCTGCATACTTTTCCCGCATATAAACACTCTTGTTGGAAACTGAGTTTTAATATTAAACCCTAAAATTATAATATTACATACATTCAACGCACCACCCTATAATGGATTCACACGAAAAACATCGTAGGTAATGTTTGTTCAAATCAAGGTTTTTCACAATTTTTGTGAATTTTAATAGGTACATATTTTTATGTACAAAAGTTAAATGCGAAATTTTAGCAAACATTCGCAAATTACCTCTAGATATTTATATTTTTTCACCCTCTTTTGCGGTTCGCCCTCGATTTTAAATTAAAATAAAAAATGGAAATTGAATTTTAGGGCGACGCGACGTTTTTTTGTAATGAGTATCATTCTATTTTTTTGAAATATTCAATATTTTCTGTTCTGTCCCCCCACGCCGAGTCCCTTACCGAGTAGGCAGTGAGGATGTAATGCCAGTATTTCTTATCCTTAAACATCTGTTTTCATGTGTCTAAATGAAGCGGCGACGACATTCCTAAGGACACTCGATTTCGAACTCTGACAAACAGTTTTCATTGTGCAATATTTATACCTTACACTTTGACATAACGAATGTTATATGATATAGGCGTGATGTTGGCCATACGATAAATAAAATAAATATACCTGTAGTGTCTGTCTGATTGTTATGTTGATGTGATGTACTTTGTCTCAATGGATGGATTTTGATTTTTGTTTGAAAAGTACCTACCTAGTTTCAATGTACTTGTGCACTGTATTATGTTAGCTATAGTTTCTATTGCTTATGTATGTTGTTAAATATTGATATGATTGGAAGTGTCGTATTATAAGTTGTAATTATTAGGAATATGTTTCATGCTCCCCTCCCTTTACACAAGTGTCACTTTTTAAGGGAGGGTATAATGTAATTATATTTATTTAAGATAATCACTGTAGAACCTAAAAAATGTATTGTTATTAATGTCAAAATTTCAATAAATAAAAAAAAAACTACTATACGATAAATAAATAATCCTTACATACACTTCTTCCTTCCGTCACGTTGATGCCATTCGTCACACACATTTGATTCTAATGAGTCATATACCGTCAGAATATTACGTAACCTACTCATTATAGAATTACAGGATCTAGACATACTCGAATGGGCGTCGACAAGGGGGGGCAGGGGGGCAGATGCTCCCCCTACAGATTGGAATAAGTATAGATTTTTCATACTAAATGATAAAACCTCAAAAAAAACACATTACTGCCACACATTTTTTCATAATATCATAAATTTTCTAAAATTTGTATCAAAATTCATCAGTTTCATAAAAAATATTGCCTGCGATGCTGTTTTTCATTATTTTTTTTATATATAACATTTTTCATGAACATTATTGTGCAAAGTAATATATACATTTTTAAATAAACAAACCACATTAAAACCTCCTTCACTATGTCTCACAAAAAAATTTCGCCTGCGGCGCTGTTTACGCCTTTCTTGTGGTATATCAATTTTCACAACTATTAATTGTTGCCTCCCCCTAGCTTTGAGGCTGGCGACGCCCATTAATACTCGTATATTATATATGAATTGGTTATAAGTTATAGGATGATATGTGTGGTGTGTAGATACATAGATATCACGTTTATACCAGAACATCTAAGGTATTCCAATAATTAATTCTCGTAGAATTAATTTCATCTAATCTCTGTGATCATTAAGGATTTCACAGAACAATTGTTTCGCGTTGCTTGAGATGATAATATTATATGAGCAGGAATGTTATTGTAATTACAATACAGTGTTTAATTCTGCCATACCCTTATGTATCTACAATAATATGTAGTAATCTAAGTGCTATGATTATCAGAAAAAAGGTATTGTTCCCGATGTGCATTCTCATTTCCTGGTTTGCAAACTCAATTTAGTTTCTTTTCCTCGGACAACAATGACGATTGAATGGCACACAACAAAAACAGGCTCATTGCTTTTTCTGTTTACGTGATTTAAATGCAATTTTGTTGCCGTCGATAAGTGATTTAGAATGGTATTATTAAAAACCTACAAAATTTTCATCATTATTTCCTTAAAATCACTTGGGAAAGAAAATGGGGTCACCTACGCGTGAAACCGTTTAAAGCAACCAGCTCATTGCACCAAAAACTAAACGAAAACAAGCTGACTATACAAATTTGTTAACTTGTTTTGATACGATGTAGAAAAGGAGTTGGCTTAGATTTATTGTTAACTCTTTTTTGTATTACTATAGGTAGGTACTCCTTTCTTTTGCTCTATTTACGAATCCACTCTCCAGTAAAATTGATTTTATGTTAATGAGCTTGTTGTTTCTGCTTTGTACCTTCAATTATTAAACTTAGTTAAAGGGTCGTATTACGGGTTGACTGAAAGATATTCTTTTGGAATAAGCAATTTGGTACGACATTTTCGCCACTCCTCATCCCTAATAGACACTTACATTCCTTCTTACTCCAGTCTCAATCCTGCGCATCAGTTTGCAGCAAATTCTTACACCTTGATCTCCATTCTTCTCTGTCTTCTGCAGCTCTCTTCAGCTCGACGTATGTGGCGCAGATCACGTCCTCGTACACCTGGTCCAGGCACTGCCGTCGGGGGCGCACCCTGTGGTTTGTCCCCTCAACCATTTCCTCTATTAAGTCATGTAACATTTATTTTCTCTGAATGACGTAATCCAGTTACCTACTACTAAATCATACATCAGTGACCATAATAAATATAAAAAATATGTGCAGGTATAATTATTAATATAATCAGCAGAGATAATATAATATTTTCTTTCATGATTGTTATGATAAATGAATTCACCCAAATCCCATCAAGACTTATATTATTATGAGTCAAAGAAATCTTCATTAATTAATATTTCGTGTTACGCAGAGAAAGCAATGGCTAGAGATATTATTGTAAGTCATAATGAAATAATGAGGATGAAAGGGATTATTATAGAAAGATTTATCAGTTCTTTATTTATAAGGCTGATCTGATAAAAGCTAATACTTTAGTACCTAGTAAGTAAAGTTGCTTTTACATAAGATATTATTTGATTTTATTGCAAGTAATACATGAAGATATAATAGGTATTTACAATGAGAGATAGGTGTATAAAAATGCATAGAGAAAAGCGAAATTACTATTCGGAAAAAGTGGGATTGTTCTTAACATTTTTGGTGGAAAAGTTGCGTTTTTCGCACTTTTATTTTAACATAAAATGAACGTCTTGAACATTTTTTTTTAAATTTATTGGAAATTATTATGACAAAGTACAAATCATTGGTGTGGTGCCTAATCCAAATAGATTTTTGGCTATTGTGTATAGGTAAACAGGAAAAATGGACAAGTAGTCAAAAGATGGACTTTCCATCTAGCTTATGACTGATCGTCGGCTGGTTTGATGACAACACTTTACACTTATGTAACAACCACCAGTTCCAGTCCATCCATCTGCCGCGGCCGTGATTCGAACCCAGACCTCCAACCTGACACACAAGTACTCTACCTGCTGTGTCATGAAGGCTGATGAACGAAGCGAGAAGGAAACGCCATATATCAAGTACATACTACCGGCACCCATGCAATAGACAGTCATAAGACTGATGGAAAGTCCATCCTTTGCTGTATATGTGTTGAGATAACTACTTGTTATATTCAACTACGACATGTAGAAAATTCTTATGTTCTCAGAATGTGCGATTTTCAAAAAATAATCATGAACAATTAGGTATGTTTTAGTTGTATACCAGCAGTACGATGACGTTTCTTACTACTTTAATATTATATCTATGGACGGTTTTGTGGGGTTTGTTTAGTAATGAGTCTACGTCCCCCAAACGAAATATATTAAATTATTATGAAGTATGGAGGTTGTAATGTTTAGTTAGTAATTAAGCGTATTGTTCTCAACACTAAATCTTTGTTTACACATTATTAATGGTTCTGCGTAATCTTTTATATTTACTGCGTATGAATGTGGAAATTTAATATTGTGTTATTGTTTGTTTCACTGTAAGGATAATGAACCACAAAATATATTTAGTTGTCGTTAGGCAATTATTAATACTTACACAAAATAAAGTTCTGGTATTACCGGCACAACACTTGTGTTTTAGGGTCCATGAATCTGAGCCTAATCCTTTGATATGAATGATTTCTGGATAGGTGAATGTTTCCCAGTACTAGGCTGATGAGTTTTTATATTATCAATCATGAATAATAGTAATATGAATTGTACTCTTTTCTGCCTCAAAATACTGACAAGTGTAACTGTAAGTCCTGTCTAAGCGTATGATTGTTAATATAGGTATGCAATATTGTAAGAAGATTTCTAAATACTGATATTTCAGGCACAATGCTTGTATTTCATAAAGACCAGTATACATATCAAAGCCTAATACTTTGATATCCGTAACATCTGGATAGCGAATGCATCCCAATATTAGGCTGATGAGTTTCTATATCAATCATAATTAATGATAGTAATATGTACACTTTTCTACATCATAATACTGACAAGTATCGCCTGAGCGTATAATCATTAATTCTTGCAAAATTGCAAGAAGATTTCTAAATAGTGATATTTCATGCTATTTGTAGGCCCCGCTCATCTGATCCTTTGATTTACATGATATTCCTTAGCATTAGGCCGATTAGTTGATTAATTCCAACTTAAACATGTATAATATACTAGTATAATAAATCTTATAATTATAGCGTTTTACACCCTCCCCCTTTGCCTTATAAACTTTAACTTGTGTTAAGGGGGCAAATCATGAATACTAATAATTAATATAAACTGTTCTAAAATTACGTAATCAAAGTATGTCAAGGTCGGAACCTTTTTACAAACAATCAATTTCAGACTATGAATTTCATAATGTATGAGGTCACCCTTAAGTGTACACACTCAATAAAAATCTACTTGGAAGTTTTCACTATATTTTTCAAAACTTTTAAATGTTTTTCAAACCATCAGCTATCGAAATAACCCTCGACTAATACATTGTTTGGAAGCGGATATGAAAACAAATAGATTTTAGTTTCAATGTCTTTAAAAAAAAGGGTCAACTCCGTAGAATTCACAGGAAACAATTAATCTTAATATTTCCCTTCCATTCGTCACGTCTTCTCCGAATTCTCCTTGAGAAACATATTTTTTCATTCTTTATTCCTTTCAATACGTCTCCCTCTCTTCCACTTTTTTCCAAACATGTGTTTACAGTTTCCAAAAAAATCAGTCACATTAATTCGAAGACTTTCACGGGATGAGATACTTCATTTTTCGGGCTTGAAGGCCGTGGTGCAAAATGGGTTGAGATCTAGTAGGTATCTCAACCCACATCATACCGAACGATACCAAACACTTCTCCCAGGCGCTTGGATCCCATCATTCCTATGGCTCCTCCCACCAAGAACTGACAGAATCAAATTTTGTAAAAAGATATGAGATTTACTCGTGAAGCACTTTTGTGAGATAGGTAATTATACCAAACACGCGGTGACTGGATCCTCTCGATCGTTCAGTGTCTTCCAAGCCTTGAGTTGGACAACATCTGACTTACAATCTAGACTTTTTTCCAACGCCCTTTCATACGATACCACACAGGACCCCACATGACTCTTGGATCTCCTGAAACGCCTTACAACTTTTTTTTGTATCTGGGGAAAGATGACCAATGTTGTATTTTGTTCAGAAACGTATTGTCACCGAGTTTACGTACGTTTGCAAAGTTTCAGGTCTCTAAGTAGTTAGAAAGTGGTGAAAAAATTGATTACAAGATTTGGGCATAGACAAAAAAAAGGAGTGGGAAAAAAAAACAAAATTTCACAAAAAAGACATAATCAAACAGTGTTGTAGTTCATTGACATTACTATTTATATAAAACTTTGTCTACAATTCGATTTCATAGGTTTTTATGTGAATCTGACCCTATCGCATGATTGGGAACATTAATCTTACGAAATCTATTCAGTGTTCATGAAAAACTACGATATGGAAGAGAAGAAACGTGTTTTTTTACAATCTTGTAGCCATTAGGTTCCCGGCACTTACTGTTTTTTGTCGATCTAAATAAAATATATCAATAGTGTATTTCCGAGTTGAAGAAAATCATTATTATAATGTATATGTGCACGTTAACCTCAAGGGAAAATTCTATAAGACGGTGATAAGACCTGCCACGCTCTACGGGATGGAATGCTGGCCCATAAAAATTGCCCCGATTGACCTTAAAACGCGAGAGGCCCGACTTCGGTGGTATGGACACGTGCAGAGAAGGGACGAGGATTTCGTTCTGAGGAAGGCAACGAACTGGTCAGTGGAAGCACGTTCGAAGAATTACTTTAAGGAGACCATCAGATGGGATATGGAACACCTGGAGCTTACGGAGAAAATGGAGAGAGAGGACCCGAACCGGCGACCCAGAGCAGACCTTTAAAAACAGTGTCTTCATATATAGTCCTCTTCTTTGACATTCCACAGATCTTTATCCTGGGCATGCTGCATCTTCTTGCTTCCTGCGATTCGTCTCACATCGTCAGACATTCTTGCCTGAGGTCTTCCTACGCTTCTTTCGCTTGTTCTAGGTTGCCACTTGAGAATCTTCTTGGTCCATCTAGAATCTGAGCGTCTGGCAACGTGTCCTGCCCAACTCCATTTTAAGACAGCAAAAAAACAGTGTAGAATGATATATATTGTTATATTTCGTATTTTACTATAAAGGGTGTTTGTAATTTATATGTTATATTCTCCAGGAGGATTGTGGGGAGGATTGTGTAATATGAATTATAGATGTAATTAAATTGGAGAATTTCATCATAAAATCATGTCAAGTATGTCGCAACCTGAGGACTCAGATGCATTGTGCAACATGCAATTAAGTGAAATTACACAATCATTGCATTCTAGACAATGTTGGTCTCAGTATCCACTATATTAATACTAGAAGTGCCTTCTACGTTTCGCACTAACTGTGTATTAATTTAAAAAAAAAGAAGATTGTAAGTACTTGTTACATTAAAATAAATATTCCATGTGGGATCCCCGTGTTGTCAAATAGGCCCTCATTCTTTTTTTAGATATTTTTCGAGTGTCCTGTAAAAGCTAGGTGTTCGTAAAATCCCCATTTTACATCTTTTTCAGCAATGAGACTCATACTGAATGATTGTATAAATGTTGTTTATTACAATTAGAATGTTTTTAGTGTGAGTTCTTTATAGACACAGAATTCACTAATTCACGACCAATAAAATATACCGTGATGGTATAGTAGATGAATGCAGGTATTCTTTATGACTCCATTTGTAACTGATAATCTTACTGATTGGAGCTTAATGCTGATTGGAGCCAATTACACTCAGATAAGCATTGATCATGAATCATAAAAAAATGTTGTCAAATCTTCACCTTCTTGTTCTCCGCATTTGTTATTAGTATAGTACCGGTTTTTACCAACTTTTTAGGTGAGGAATAATAGCGGAGATAGGAGCCACTTGTCATTATTTTTTATACAAAATTTGTGCTAGGTGGCTCCTATCTCCACTATTTTTCATTTAAAAAGTTGGTAAAATACAGCATAAGGCTCTCTACACACGTCCGGAAGTTCGTCAAAATCAGGGTAACATTGAATTCAGGGAGAGGTTTTGGTCGGAACTTTTTTGCAAACGGTCGATTCAGTCAACTGAACTTCCGGATGTCTGTGGAGAGCCTAAGTGTGATATGTTAACTGACGATCCTATGTATCCAGGGACCTAAGAAGCATTGGAGAAATAAATTAAAATCAGGAGGGTCTGTGTATTATAATGTTGATAATATGGAGTGGCGGTAGTGTAGCAGCATTGTGAACTAAAATCTCAGACATCTTTGGACACGGTCCAACACTTGGAGATATTCTGGCTGGCAGCCAGCAAGGTTTGCTACAACTTCACTCCAATGGTATTATTATTACAGGGAATTTGAGAACAAATCTGATAATGAACAATTCACACATGCATCCACCATAAATGTGAATGTTAATAGTGAATACTAGTGGTAAGTGTACGCTAACTGAAGTTAACTTTAACAGATGCTAATGCTGACCTCGATTAATAGTCATCGTTAACTGCTGACGTTAATATGGTCGTCTCGTTACTGATCAATTCCGGAAGTGTGCATACCGACATTTCAAAAATTTCTAAAAACGGGAGACCCTATATCTCGACAACCGTTACTAAATATGCTTTGGAAAAAAATAGGGTAGATGCATCGAAAATTTATCTAAGGAATAACCGTAAAAGATATTTTATATCTTGTATAGATTTCTCAAAATTAAAAATAAAAACACCTCTGATCTTTTTTCCGAAAGACGGAAACTTGTTTCCCGAAAGTCGCGGAGAAAATTTTTTTTGTACTGCTAATATGTATTAAAATCTAGGGAATAACCGTAAAAGTTTTTTGATAGTCGCAAAATTAACCCCAAAAAAATGGAAAAAACGCTATTTTTACCATTTTATCATGCGATTGTTCACGTGATTTTGAACCTTAATGCCGTGGGAAATGACTGTGACGTTATTTTTGTTGCCAAGCCCTAAATGTCTCGCTCGTATTGCTAATGAATCTCGCTATGTACAGTAGCGCTTGTTAACCGGTGACCAATGACATCGCGAGATTGATAACAGTACTTAGTCGTTCATTTTTCTGCGTGGGAATTTTGTGCGTTTGGTTGGAATATCTACATACCCACTCTGGTATTGGCGTGGATTAACGTTAACATACAATGTACTTTTATGTCAACAGTATTGACCTATTAAATAAGAACAACACTCTTGAAGATTAACTGTTGACCATTATTGACACAGCTCTAGGGAATACCCATTTCCTACTTGTACGTTTTTATTGTATCATTTTGTTACAATTGTCACCACTAACATTAAAAGTTATTTTACATTTTTTGAGAGACGAACCTTGCCAACACATTTCTCAGTAATATACGGAAAAGAATTCATTTATTTATTTAGTCACATGGGCACAAACAGTTGAACACATATTGAACAATTTAACAAAAACAGAAAGCAAACCAGTGAAGGTCCTTCGCTTTTACCAGAATAATATTATAGGAGAACTTAAATATTTCCCGTGTCGTCGTGTCGTTAACGTTCAAAATCGCATGCACAGACAATCGAATTACGGAGTATACTGATGAAGGTCGTGATCAAATTTTGTAACTAGGATCTCTTATCCCTTATCCACAAAAGTCTACATATTATCATTCATGATTTATATATGTAGCTAAAAACTCATCAGCCTAATACTGGTAAACATTCACCTATCCAGATATTATCATTACTGCGGAGTGCTTAACTATTAAAAATTCCTAAATTTATTTCATTATATCATCGCTTTGTATTTATAATTCATTTATTATTAAATTACAATAAAATGAAATAATAATTACGAAAATCCGTCTGCTCGTTTTAACATAAATTAACGAATTGATTAAAATTAATAAAACTAATGAAATTGTTAATAAATTATTAATCGGGTGCGTTTAAAACGAAATGAATAATTGAAAATATTATAAAATTACAATGAAGCGTTTGGTATTATAAAATTCATTTGGAATACCGTGGGAAGTGATGGGAACAGTGAGGGAATAATAATATTCATTTTTTACACCATTACCAAGTTTAGGAGCAAGCTGAAAACAGACCAAAAAGCCGATCAGGGTCCTGATTCGAAATACGAAACATGACGGAAATGTTGACGTTTTGGCGTGGTTTTTACTGTGACATTTTCGTAGTGAAATTAGTAAAGGTGCCAAAATCCATGTCAGTCCTATAGGTATCATAGGAAACGCGTAGAGTGAAAGAGGGTCTGAAATGAAAGAATATTGTAGGAGAGCATGAGCATTCTCAATAACTGACGAAAAAATATGACATTTTTAATATCGTTTTCATATAAAAAACACTATGAGTAGGCTTATTGGCATTTCAATAAATTATAAAAACGGGAGACCTGACAACCTTACGAAATATACCTTTATCTAGATAAAAGATTTTTTAGATCTTGTATAGATTTCCGAAAAAAAATATTGAGAAAAACACCTCTGACCTTTTTTCCGAAAGACAGCAACTCGTTTCCAGAAAGTCGTAGACATTTTTTTTTTCGCATGAATATTATGCATTAGAAACTAGGGAATAACCGTAAGTAAATTTTGATCGAAGCGGAATCAATCCCAAAAAATGGAATAAACGCTATTTTTAACATTTCATCATGCGATTGTTCGTGCGATTTTGAACCTTAATGCCGCGGGAAATGAGCGTGACATCATATTTGGGTCCCGAGGCTTAACAAGTATTATGACTTTGTATACAATAAATAAATACAAGAGTGAAGAGCTCAACAAAACACACTGTGCTAACTGAATATTTTAATTGATCGATTCGATACAGTGAAGGGTAGGTAGGCGAATACTAGTTGTTATACAGGATAATCTATGTTATAAGTTTCAATCATGGTTTCGATTTATAGTTTTTGATTGGTTTTACAAAATATTTATCAATATTGATATTTTTGATGAAACGAATATGTATGTTTGTGATATCTATGTAGAATCTAAAATATTTAAATACTCGGTGTATGTATGTATGTTTTCTTGTGAAAATTTTGAATAGACGTCGCATGCAATGTTAATCGCGATGTTCTTGCCATGTTTAAAGACATAGGTATAGCTATAGACAAACAATAAGAAATGTGTTAGTAAATGTTGAAGGTTTTCACGGTGTGCAATTGACATTGTTTCTTGATTTTCGGGTAAACCGTGTGAAGATAAACTTGATCGACGTTTCGACACTCCTACTGGTGTCTTCCTCTGTAGAAGACCACAGAGGAAGACACCAGTAGGAGTGTCGAAACGTCGATCAAGTTTATCTTCACACGGTTTACCCGAAAATCAAGAAACAAGAAATGTGTAAGGTCTAACACTATTAAGCACATACACGAAATTGCCACAAACCGCCTGCAAATGTTAGTACACACGAAGTTACATAGTTGCAAATATCGCAGCAACTGCTAGGAATGCAACACTTCCTAATCGTTATGTTGGCAAACTAGGCAACACGTACATATAAAAAAAACTGTTTTAAACACCATCAAAATAATCGTAATAATTTATTTAGTAGAATTTAACATGCCAAGCCCTTAATTTCGATAAAAACACACACGTCAATTTTGACGAGATAAAATTTAATATTATTTATACTAATATTACTATATTGGTACTTCTGTTTCATTGAACGAGGAAACATTTTGTTAATTATCAAAAAGGCGTGTGAAATCAATAGGAAATTAATAAATTATTATTCATCAAATTTCATCAATATTTCTACTGTATGTATTTATTACATTTAAATGAACATTCACTATTATGATTTTTACTGAATTTATTGCATGGTAGTATAATTTTATTTGTGTTTTATAATCTTACTTCGATGATCAATGTTGTACAATTTAAGGATTATGCTCCATGAGGGCATTATATTGTCATGCAAATCTGTGTCCAGTTAATGTGCGTATCTACTGTACGTAGCTACTGCGACACTACCTGCTACTTACTATACACAATGTGTATTGTATATACCTATGTACATAATATTATATATTGCTGGACTATTAATGTATTTATTGTTGTAAGGTTTGCTGGGCACAGATGGATTGGAGTTGATGTTTTGTTTATGCATGCCGATTGATTTATTATTATTATTTTTTTGAGATTTCTATGAAATATGAATTATTTATTATTATTAACTAAATATTTTGTTGATTTGTTGTGTTGAAATAGTAATGTTTTTTTTGTATTTGATTATGTATTTGACACTGTACCAACAAGAAATTGTTAAAGGCTTTAGCCGTTGATGTGTAAATAAATAAATAAATAAATAAATAAATAAATAAATAAATTATGCGCAAATAGTACGTAGGATGATATAATTCATCAGGTAGGTACCTGCAACCTGCAGTAAAAAAGTAATGTAGATACATTGACCCCAAACCTTAGTGCCTACTATGGTATATCTGGTATATACCTAGATTCCTGAAAAAAAAAAAAGAAAATCAATAAAATCACATCTGAAATTTATTTTCATGGAAAAAAGCTCTCTTCATAAAAGTCACATTTTTTTCATGTAAAGATAATATGCATTAGTACGCATATACTGACATTTAAAAAAATACTTGAATTATTTTTGATTTACAAATTTATTCTTGTAAGGCGTTGGTTTTTTTCCACATTCCGTAGTATATACAATCCCAGCCGGGGTCAACTGAAATGGCGAATGTTTCTAGAGTGTAAAGTGATCACTTAAGCCAGCTGAGGTTGGTTGTAAGCCCGACAGTGTTCATCCTTAATTCTTCTACACTGTTGTGGGAATACTACACCGTAAAGGTTTTTTGATTGAAGCGAAATTAACCCCAAAAAAATGGAAAAAACGCTATTTTCACCATTTTGTCATGCGATTGTCCACGCGATTTCGAATCTTAATGCCGTGGGAAATTACCGTGACTCTCGAGTTGGGTCGGGAGCTTTAAAACTCTATAATGTTACGATAATGTTTAGACCTAATAAAGGTACATATTATACAAATCACCCTGTTAGGGTGGACTGCCTTATTATATAAAAAAAAATGTACCTATTTTTATAGCAATAAATTGAACAGTCGTTGCGAAAATTCAATTACAACGCTGTTCAAAAATAAAACTCTGTATTCAGCAATAATTAATTCACATTTTACATCACCGTTATAATATTGTGCCCACCTACAATGCTGTTGTTTGTACCTTGGAAATATTGTGTGTTTGTGAATTAATATCTACTAGTGGGTCTCGTGAAAACTTTACTCACGAAATTTGGAATTTTTTATTATGCTGGCGCTACATGCTTGCCAAGTTTCCACGACTGTTCACAACCTCCGAGCGTGTGGATGGGCGTTTGCCTTGTCTCGTGAAGGAACGTGAACACTTCGACTGAGTGTTCACGGTACTTCAAAGATCAAAGGTAGCTTGCGGCAAAAAACTTGCGAAGCGTCCACACGTTCGTGCGAACTTAGTTGCGTTTGTGCATTAGCAGGGGAAAGACGGACGTCTCGTATTATTGTTGTAATAGAAATAGGTGCATTTTACCTCGCTGTTATTAGTAACTATGAGAGAGTTTTCAGGGTAAATTTTATTTAAAAATATAGGTAGTGAAATGTTTAAACAAAAAAGGTGTAACCATTTTCAGCCTAAACAATTCACTACATTTTAAATAAAGTTATTTAAACATTTCTAGCTTAAATACTTCACGGTGTTTTTTAATTATTTTTTTTGTTGAAAACATTCGTTATGTTTACTGATTCCAGCAAGGTAGAGTGTGACTCATAAATTTAAAGAATAATTGTTTAAATTTGGTTGTGAATGAAACAAGGTGAACTTTCTCAATGCATTTTCGATTCTCGTAATGTACGAGTAAAACAACACAAAAATATGTTTTTTGGACTTTGACAGCTCCGTTCCCATTTATTTTAGAGAAAAATTTAATATGCCTTTGTAGGAAAATTTATGTACTTTCATTCTGCTAAAAAGACAACCTACAAAAAGTTGATAGTTGTCAAGTTCATATGCAGAATTCGCCAGAATATGGAAATTTTCGCCATTTTTCCCATTATTAATGCCACGTTCCGTCAAGAAATTTTGTTGGCATTCAGCACCCCAAAAAACGTATAGCATGAAAGAAATCCAGACTACCCCACAACTCTCCATCGAGAAACTGCATTGAGTATAATTTGACTGGATTAAAAGTATACAATTAGCCTCATAGTAAAAGAACAAGGAAACTAAAAGAAGTATATATGTAAGTATAAGTACCTACATAATGCATTTTCACAATGCACGCAGAGAGAAAATAACAGAACAAAAGTAAAAATATATAGGTATATAAAGGTAAGAAGGTATTTTATGATTATTATCGAATTTTAATTATAAAACGAAAAAATAATAAAAATATTAAATACACACATGAAACTACATAAAAATCATAATACATGAATGAAGTTATAATAATATAATAATGAAATATTAAACTGGTATGGTTTCTATGAATTTTTAACATCCACCATCTCTTTCGCCGTATTTTTCGTTATCTTTTCATTTTATTTTTACAATAAAGATACGCTATGCTGAAAGTTATAGCCGACACAATCCAGACGTCCGTCATGCTCGCTTATCCATAATATACAAGCGCGGTCGGGAGCGTGTGGATGGTTTTCCAAATTTACCGAGCATCCGTGAATGATTGGTGCTCGTGAACAGACGCTGAGACTCGTCGAACATGTGGCGCCAGCATTAACTAAGTGTATTGACTAGTTGTGTACACATGTAATGGGGCATCGCTTGAACTTGATCTGTGTTGTTTTTGTTTGGTTTGTGTATACGTGTGGGTGATGTCTGTTTGTGTGCCATAAATAAATAAATTCCTTATACTGCCACTCCAGTACCACGCTCTTCAAAGTTCTTCGAAGGAACATATCAGAGAGGGTCTTGGTCTTACCTACTTTCCATACTAATTCTACATACATACCTACTACAGGTACGTTAGTAAGTACATATGATTACTGAAAGAATTCGAATTGCGTTCTCTATCAATAATATAATAGGTAGGTACATACATGTGAATGTAGTACTTTTACGCGGAAAATTATTTTCATTCATAATTACATTAGTAGGTACACTTCCAAATTTCAAATTTTCATTCATAAAACTATACGTCTAGACGTATTGGTCAACCAATATTTTTTGACCGATTTAAAGCGCTAGTATAGTGAATTCAAAAATATTCCATACATACACACAAAAAAAAACTGACATTAATTCCATCATTTACAACGTGCCTATTTGATTTCACCAAGCTCTGCAAACATGCGACGCAAAAAGTGAGACTTCGACGAAAATTTTAAGCCATTTACATACATATTCATAGAACTTGCAAAATTTGCCAAAGGGCCAGCGTTACATACATACGGGACTTGGATTCTACCAGTATTATGTAATGGAATAGTACAGTTACTTCACGTAACAAGGTAAGCGAGTACTTACGTAATACTACGTTTGAGAGGAGGGGAAAAGGGGGGCGGGGGAGTAACATTGTAATCTGCTCGATCGTCTAAACTGTAAGCAAAATATTAAGCCATAAATTTTATTGTAATAGAAGTTATAATTTATTATCAAATTATCTGCGAGTACTCGTAGATGTGTCGCTATTTCTGTGACACAACGATACATTTACAGAAAAATAAAATGTTCATCTTTCACCATTTATCTTGTCGGTCGACCAATCTTCATTTAGGGATAAGCTTAAGAAACAGAGTCAGAAATGAAGAAATAAGACGTAGAACCAAAGTGACTGACATAATACACCGCATAGCATCCTTGAAGTGGAAATGGGCAGGACACGTGGCTAGAAGCGCAGAGGGCAAGTGGACCAAGAACCTTCTAAATTGGAGACCTCGAGATGGGAACAGAAGTGTGGAACGGACACAGCTGAGATGGAGAGACGACCTGATCCGACATGTCGGTGCAACATAGAAAAAAGATGAGAAGAGTGGAAATCAAGATGTAGGAATTTGCTGCAAACC
Source organism: Ceraclea dissimilis (assembly GCA_963576895.1). Taxonomy (NCBI): domain Eukaryota; kingdom Metazoa; phylum Arthropoda; class Insecta; order Trichoptera; family Leptoceridae; genus Ceraclea; species Ceraclea dissimilis. The sequence continues at coordinate 17,884,058 of OY756370.1, forward strand.
GATCCGCAGAATTGAACCTGGAGAAGAAGAATATTCGACACAATTCTATCAGGTAATAGAAAAAGCCCTTTCCTCTATCGTTTCCTAATTGGTGAGGGTCGTGATCTCTGTGGAGCTACCCACGGACAAAACAAGACGTCTCCATGCCTCTCTGTTCGCCGCGATTCGCACCACCGTGAGCACAAGTCTCTCCCAGTCATTTCCTTAATCTGGTCGCACCACCTTGATCTACTTTTACTACTTTTGCCTGGAACACTTCCCATGATTATATTTTTTTCCAGATTTCCCGACTCTCTTCTGGTGATGTGACCAAAGAAACCCAGTACTCGACGACTGCATACTACAGATAGTCATTCCGTTGTTTTAAGTTCTTTGAGGACTGAGTCATTCGTCCTTCTCGCAGTCCATGGGATCCTCAACATGCGACGCCAGCACCATATCTCAAAATCATATAAAAAAAGCTAAAAAGTATAAAAATATTGATGTTATATTTAGAACGATTTTCACATATTCCATCGTTGTATTACTGAAACGCCGATATGTTATTATGTATTGTTATGTATATAAGTATTACCTTCAAAATTTCACATGCACGGTTGACGTCAAATTTGTCGATAATAAGATTTATATCGAAAATTATTGACAGACACAATGGAGATGGAGATATTGTGATGGTTTGTTAATTTATAACAGGCGGAATGGGAGGGGAGCCGGTGGAGGAAGGAAGGAAGTAGAAGACGTCTGATTTATTGGGATTCCAGCATCCTGCGTGACAGGTGTCTGATAGAATCTGTATTGTGGAGGCAGGGAATCAAAATCCCATAGAGAGAGATGTCACAAAGTGGTAAGGGAGACTTAACTTATCGTTGTAAAGCTTCGCTTACACGTACCACTAAATCGCTCAACTCCCGGCAATTCTGGTCGAGATTTTTTCCAATGAATCTGGGTTTATAAAAATAATAATAATAATAAAAATTGCTATATTTCAGTTTAAGAAACATTACAATTCAATATAAACATTACAGGTCAAATCACAATTTAATACGATATACCTTCCTTCTAAAGCTATTGCTTGTGCAAAGGAAATAAACCCAAATACATCTTAGTACACTTCACAGAAAGCTTAAAAGCTTGTGTTGTGAAGTGGTGTAAGTCGGGGATTTAACCCGCGCCCATTGGATTAACAGTCGAGCGCGTTACCAACCAGGCTACCGGCCACCTCATCTATTTGTTTCGAAAACATCAAGCAATTCCCGGTAACTTACGGCAATATTTTATTTTATTTTATTTTATTTTATTTTATTTTATTTTATTTTATTTTATTTTATTTTATTTTATTTTATTTTATTTTATTTTATTTTATTTTATTTTATTTTATAACAGCTTATAACATTTATAATATATACAGAGATAATAAAATACTTAAAGCCTATTATAGTGTTACCTTATTAATAATATATATAATTAGTTAAGTAAAGTGATTCATATAAATGTAATTATCGATTAATAATCAATAGTCAATAATATGTAGCAATAATACAGCAATAGCATCAGAAACAACATGAAACATAAAAAAAAGGTCCCCAGAGAGCATAAGCTGGTATTAGGGAAACCAACATACTACAATAGCAAGCCACATATACCACTCCACACGCCTTCAAATCACTACATTAACACACCAACATAAACGTACAAAAAAAAAACATAAACATACATGTTGCTTCAATAATTGCCCGTATAAGAGCACCTTTATACGTAAACACCAAATATTTTCTTTCGAAGATAATATTATTTGGTGTAGGATTATCCTACCTCTTATCTCCACAATATTCCTTAAACGTATTTGTAGGATATGCCTTATTATGTTAAAAAAAAACACTGAAAGGTAGGATAAAAATAAGATTATTAGAGAGATGAGTTACTATAAAATGAATGTGGCGACTAGAATGAAAGTAAACAAACTTAGATGATTTGGGCTAAATTTAATAAGTGTGGTTCATAAAAGTTTTTTTCCAACATCTTAAAACCTGGGTATGGGCATATCTGGGTTAACTTAGCAAATCTAGTAATCGTTTTTTTTTACCACTTCCTGACTACTTAAAGAGCTGAAACTTTGCAAACGTACGTAAACTCGGTGACAATACGATACTATGTAAAAATGGATCAGCTTTATTCAGTGAAAAAAAAAAGTTGTAAAGGATTTCAGGAGGATCCAAGGGTTGTGTAGGGTCATGTGCGGTATCGTATGAAAGGGCATTGGAAAAGAAATCCAGATCGTAGGTTATATTTTGGTATTGGAAGATCTCGAAAACAGTTCTAGGATATGAAGTCATAAAATCTTGTTTTTAATTATTTTTTTACGATAACTTGCTTATTTTTTCACACACTAACTTATTTTTGTATTCCTTTCGGTTTATTTGTGATTAATAAATGCCTAATTTTAATGTTGTTTTCCTGTTATCTTATTTTGTAAACACAAGGCTTCCATAGGCCTATGATTGGAAACCAAAAATATCTCTCCGTCAATTTTAATCCTGTAGGGAATTATTTACAGTAAATTCGACTAATACTAATTCGTGGGGTATAAGGGTGGAGGAGGATGTCTCCTGCGATTGCGGAGAGACCCAGACTGACGAGCACCTCCTCGTATGTCGAGACATGCCAGTGAGGTGCAATGCGAGGGACCTGATGATGGTCACTGACAATGCCGTTATGGCATGGTTATGGCTGCTAATTTCTGGAGTGGGGTGGCCTAGTGGGGGGTAGCTCGGACCCGAAAATGAATGAATGAATGAATGACTAATAGCTAATTCGACTGATAGCTAATTCGACTAATAGCTGATTCGACTAATACTAATTTGAAATACAATATTGTAAGTATTGATAATAACCAATTTTGCATTATAAGTATAAATTATCCGGTAAATCTATTTTTTTTTAATTATATTAGTCGAATTAGCTATTAGTTGAATTAATTTGAGTCGAATTAGCTATTAGTCGAATTAGTATTAGTCTAATTAGCTATTAATCATATTAATTTTAGTCAAATTAGCTATTAATCCAATTAATTTTAGTCGAATTAGCTATTAATCCAATTAATTTTAGTCGAATTAGCTATTAGTCGAATTTACTGGATACCGCAGGGAATAAGTCTCTCCTTCTTACTTTAATAAAGTAATATTTTTCCTGTAATGTTTATCCGACTTAATCTCCGTTCTGCTAAAATGGTAATACTTTCCATTGAATTAGCCGTGACATCGTTTAATTCCGCGGAGACCACAAGGAGGAAACCCCTTTATCTTTTTAATTAAAAGCGTCTTGTAGATTCAATTCAGTTGAATATATTAAGTTCTACTTGTAAAAGTAAGATGTTTCATTCACTACATAACTTTTAACATTCAAATAGATTAAAATCCACCACCAAAGCCAATTTTATATAAACTAGCTGTAACGCGTCAAAAATGAACGGTTTGTGTTTTAACAACAAACAAGTAAGCACATTACATAAAATATTATTAAGTATGTAATCTTCTTCTTCTTCATTAGCCTTCTTTCCTCCCTTGCTGGATATAGGCCTCTTCCAACTGTTTCCACTCGTATCTGCTCTGACCCTTCTGCATCCAGGTTCCACCAGCGATTTGGACAATGTCGTCGGTCTATCTCTTTGGTGGCCTTCCGGCGCTCCTTCTATTACATAGTATTTAATTAATATACACAGTGCCCCAATTACTTGTCTGTAAAATTTATAATTAAAATAGATATATTGTGTCACATACATTAGACATATACACACATCCATACACATATATGCACACATACATATGCAATGCACTCAAATATACACCCACAAACAAGGAAAGTAAAGGAAAATCGTCAGAACCTATCCTTATCCTTAGCGGAGTATTTCTATTCTACTTAATAAAGTTTTGTACTAACGATGTTCACCAATTCACTTTATTAATCAAATTTTACAAATTAAACATTCCCGCGCCTCTTGATTCGTGACTTCTAGGAGTGTCGACATCTATCGATAACTATTCAAAATATTTTACAGGCTTGTAATTATGTTGACGCAACATTTCGTCAATGAAAAGTTGTATTAACCAAACACATTTCAACCGCAGCTGAAGGGATCAGTGTTTTAAATTCAGTACATACGCAATCAAATTGCAAAAGTTGCCACAGGGCCTGCGTTACATTGCAACCCGATTTCCACCAGAATTATGTAAGTTGTTAGTATTATGTAACTGTTTGTAAGTATGGGATAGTTCAATGTTCACTACTATCGTTTGAGAGTGTGTATTTCTCAATAGAGAAAAGATACAAAGTGGCGTATCTCTTTTCCATCAGAATTAAATAGCTATGAATGGCGTCCTTTTTGTGTTTTTCCTGTACAGAAATAAGAGTACTAGTTACTTGTAAAGTTCTTACTTTATCGCATTGGATATCATTTCATTACAAAGTTCATCACCAAAGTTATCTTTATATGCTCAATCTAGACCTTTTCATGTCTTTGTGCTCCGCGTAATTTTACATCATGCAGCTAAAGGTCGCGACCCAAATATGACGTCACGGTCATTTCCCGCAGCATAACGGTTCAGAATCGCATGAACAATCGCATGATGAAACACGGTAAAAAAACTTTTACGGTTATTCCCTAGATTTAATGCATATTATCGATACAAAAAAATATTCTCTGCTACTTTCGGGAAACAAGTTGCTATCATTCGGAAAGAAGATCAGAGGTGTTTTTCACATTTTTTTTTTTGAAAAATCTATACAATATATATAAATAATCTTTTACGGTCATTCCCTAAATAATGGTTCATTGTATCTACTCTATTTTTTTTCCAAAGCATATTCAGTAAAGTTGTCGAGGTCCAAGGTCCTGTTCTTAGAATTTTTGAAATGTAAACATGCCTACTCTTAAAAGGACAGCTGAATATTTTCTCAGTGCCAAAGAAAATTTATAGATATATTTACCAGATAATGAAAATAATGTGTTTTTTATAAGAAGGAAAATATTAGTTTTTTCTCAAAACAGAAAAAGGTCAACATTTCTGTAGGCAAGTAAGTGAGTAGATAAATAGCTACCTGCCAATTGATTTTTGCTTCGTAAAAAACCTTTCAATTTCCGGAAACAAAAAGAAAGGTTCTGGCCGAAAGCATTTCTACCACAATAATAAGTCTAGGGTGTAATTTGGAGTCCATTATTTCAAATAGACATCAAACGCTTTGCTCAGCTTCAGCTCAGATTAAGTGTTTGGGTCAAAATAACTTCAGAGAAAGTTTCTGATCAGCCTGAGGCTTTGTTCCCCATCCATCTTTAGGGCTTGGCACCAGGAATGACGTCACAGTCTTTCGTCACAGTCCACGGCATTAAGGTTCAAAATCGCGTGACAATCGCATGATAAAATGGTAAAAAAGGGTTATTTCCATTTTTTTGGGGTTAATTTTGCGTCTATTAAAAAACTTTTACGGTTATTCCCTAGATTGTAATGCATATTATCAACACAAAAAAAATTACTCCGCGACATTCGGGAAACGAGTTTCCGTCTTCCGGAAAAAATATCAGAGGTGTTTATAACATTTTTTTTTTGAGAAATCTATACAAGATATAAAAAATCTTTTACAGTTATTCCCTAGATAAATGTTCAATGCATCTACTCTATTTTGTTTCAAAGCATATTTAGTAAGGGTTGTCGAGATATAAGGTCTCCCGTTTTTAGAAATTTTTGAAATGTCGGTATGCATACTCTTAACCATCTCTTAACCAATAAACCGCCTACATAATACTGTTGTGTAAAACTTTAAGTATGATCTGCTTTTCACAAGAATTTAATCATTCAAAATCATATTTTAATAACAAGAACAAAAAAGTTGTTCATTAAATTTCAAAGTTTCAGGCATTTTGTGGTTGAAATCCTTCTTTCACATCCAGTATTAATTTTCACTGATTAAGTTGAAATAATTTATACAGAAATATGAACAGATTATATCGCAAAATCTAAATGAAGCTCTGAATATAGATATTCTTAATATTTATTTATTTGGCATAAAAATCGGTAAATAGAACCGCTGGCGATTTTTTTTTAGAAAATTGGGTGAATTTATGAAGCTGATTGATTTTAAATATTAATAATGCATCAGTTTATATACAGGTGCAGGGGAGGGCTAAGGGGCTGAAACCCCTCCTGCATTCCTAATTAATTGCACCAACATATTGTAATTGTTTTTTTAAAAAAGAAAAAACTTTGAGTTTTTAAAAGATTTTATTAAAGAGTTACGCGTTTCGGCGTACGTAGAAATTTTTAATAATATCATTCTAATGCCTCATCCACATGCTGTCCGACCTTCCACGAGTCCCGCGCGAATGAGTAAAAAGGCGTTAACCGTCGGTTACGTATACAGTTCAAGACAATCACCTCGTCCGTACGTCCTTTTACTCATTCACACAAAACTCGTGGAGGGATGCCGAGCGTGAAGCGGCCGCAAAAAACTCAAAGTTTTTTTTTTTTATAACAATTACAATTAAAATTGGGTTTTGAAAAAACACCTCTCAAACAATGCATCAAAATATGTTTTTAAGCAAAATTCGGATATTTTTTAGTTCTACGAAACCAACTCTCAGCCCCTCCCAAGAGTTATTCCTGGGTTCGCCACTGATATATATTAATAAACAAATAATAAAATTGATAACAGATACACGAATAATATTTAAAAAAATATTGGATCGTTGAAGATCACATTTTAAAGCATTGTTGTATATAATTTCTGCAATCAGGTTCTCCTGAAAAGAAAGACTTGAGTTTTACTTTATAACTTTGTGAAAAGAAAGGCCAGATTTTTACCCTATAACTTTGTGAAAAGAATGGCCAGAATTTACCCTATGACATAATTAAAAGAAAGGCAAGATTTTGACCCTGTAAGATCAAGAAGAGGGTGAAGAAGAATGAGAAAAAGGTCACTTAAGTTTGCCTATTCACATCGAACTTGTAAATGAATATATCCTCTCAATTCTTTTGAATATTGAATAAAAGTAGGTAGGTATTAGTATTATTGAAACGGGTTCGAATTCCAAGATATTAATTTCCTGCCCCACACTCCCCCGCCCCCTCACCCCCCCGCCTAGCCATGAGCCCATATTATTCAATACACACGTAATAAATATGGATTTATTATTCTTCAGTCCCAATTTTCCCTTCTAGCGTTTTATTTTCTCAGCGGAAATAAGGTTTACGATAAATTAAAGCCATTTTGAATAATATCAGCTGAATTTACACCATTTCAATAATTTTTATTTACATGAAACAAATGTGTTATGGTTACTCATTGTGATGGTGGTTGGAAGGTAAACCTGACGATTCCAAGTGCCTTAAATAAGGCCTACGGATGATTTAAAACCAATTAATCAATAAACCAAATGAAGTTAAAGAAAAAATAACAAGATTTTTTTTCATTTAAATATCCTATATTTTAACCGGTCAATACAGGTAAACTACTAGTCCTACAAAAAAATGTTAAATATTTTTTGTAGAGAATTAAGTAAGGATTATTTTCGTCATTGACCACATTCTCCTATCTCTTACCATTTTCCTTAAAAATGTGGAAAAAACCGCGAGGGGGACCTTTTCGAGGGGGGGGGGGGGGCAGGGGGGTTGCGGCAGGATTTTGATAGGCAACCTAGTGCGATATCTATATAACTAAGCAAGAGCCTCAATTTATGTAAGTGTTCGCAAAACTCCCGCATTTTACGATGGATTGCTGTGAAAATTCACATAAACACTTCTACCGATCCGCTTCACGTTTTGTTTGAATTTACAGAAGTAGCCGAGTGGCAAACCTATAAATTTAATTGTGCGGAATGGGTAGTTTTTCCCGGGCATCGCCGGGTAGCTCAGCTAGTATTACCCTATTGGTAAGCTATCATTTAAAACACATTTCGATCAAATAACAGATGCGTCATATTTTTAACGGTCGGCCCTTAAGCTAACATCTTCTATTAATAAAAAATACACATTAAACTTGCTTTGTAACGTAAAATGAAAATAAAAACAGTGTTTCTATGCTTATGAGTACATTTTCATTAAAAAAAAAGCTTTAGTATTTGGCTAAAAAAATGAAAAAGCTCTTGATCCCATTCATATTTCTATGACTTCAGTCACACAGGAGTAATATTAATATGATGTTTCATAAAAAGGGATTTAAGGTTTTCTTTAATCTATTACTTTTGATATGCATCATTTTCCAATAGTTTCCAAGTACAATTTTTTGATATTATGAAAATTGCTTCCAAAAATGTTAACAATTCTTTGTTACTTTTATAAAAAAATTGAGTGCCTTTAATGTATTCTAAGAATTGACATTTAATATTATGCTTTTGAGGTATTTAGATAAATAAATCGTACATGGTGTGTCTTTCATTTACGAGAATTCGAGTTTGTCAGAAGATCGGCTCTTAAAAGGATCATTCAGAAATTTGAGAATGCTAATGCCCAGTAAGTATTAATGGAAACCCTCCTTCTCGGAAAAACAGAGATATTTCAAGTGGATCGTACAGTTTTGTAATAAGTAGGGTGTATTCCAAGAAAAAAGGATTCGGAATATATTATAATTTCTTAGAAAGGATCACTTAAAAAACATTCATTTATGATTTTGTTAGACATAATAGAAGTACAGCCAAGTGATTTGTGGTTGGCCGCCTTCCCTTTTTTTATCCAAGCTTTTTTTCTTTGTTATCCTTTCATCATTTATCCTCACTTCATGTCCCTACTATCGCCACTCGTTCAGTTTGATTTTTTTATTTTATTTTATACATAAAAATATACGTTTTTAAAGGGAACTAACAAACTTTATGTAGAAGTAAAAACGTAATAGATACGATCCAATGTACATTAAAGAAAGTGATAGATATGTATGATCCTATGTACATGTACAAGCGTAAAAAATATAACCCTTTGTACGTCCCTTTGACTTTCCACAGATCCCTATCCTGGGCACGCTGCATTCACTTGCTTCCTACGATTTGTCTCACATCGTCAGACCATCTTGCCTTAGGTCTTCCTACGCTCCTTTTGCTTGTTCTAGGTTGCCCCTCGAGAATCTTTTTGGCCCATCTAGAATCTGAGCGTCTGGCAACGTGTCCTGCCCAACTCCATTTTAAGGCAGCTGCTCGTTTTACCACGTTGGTGACCTTGGATTTCTCTTGTATCCATTCATTTGTCCGTCTATCTCTCAAAGAAACACCCAGCATTCTCCTCTCCATGGCTCCGTGTTACCAGCAGTTTTTGCGTGATTTCCTTAGTTAAAATTGCGGTGCATTGTACCACAGTTAGAAAATGATGACTTTGCTTGTTTACGATTTAGAGTATTATCTTCTGTATCAGTAGTGATTGAATAAAGCACTTGATTCTATTTTGCCAAATAAACCGAAATGAACCTTGTTGTTGTTGATGTTGTTGATAGACTTTAGTTTGAGCTCCACTTAATAATACGATCAATAAGTAGCGAGACAAACAATACGGTAGTAGTTCGTTAATGATAATTAAGATAAATCACCTAATATAGACGTAGTTGTATGTACTAGGAGATACTGCTTTGAAATAATCACGACTTTGCTAAATACGCTATGGAATAATCTCAAGGTTTATTTACTGTACTTTCAGTACTGAAATTCCTTTTTTTATTTCTGTTATTATAGTTTCGTCTGTTCAGGCAAATCTTTGAACAGACTGTCGACCATAATAGTCCGAGAGCCCGCTGCTTAATTTATGACGTATCTGTTTTTTGATCGAAATGTGGTATAAACGATAGCTTACCAATAGGGTATTACATCGCACTAGGGTTGCCTATCAAAATCCTGCCGCAACCCCCCCTGCCCCCCCGGAAAAGGTCCCTCTTCGCGGTTTTTCGCATTTTGTAGGAATATGGTAAGAGATAGGAGAAAGTAGTCAATTACAAAAATAATCCTTGCTAAATTCTCTACAAAAAATATTAAGTCAATTTTTTCATAGGACTAGAAGTTTACCCGTAATGGCCGGTCAAAAAACAGGATATTTTTTGAAAAAAAAAAAAGATGGATTTTTTTTCTTTCACATTCTTCCACCCATTATTACTAACATTTTATGGAAAAAAAATTTTGGCCTGCGGCGCTATATCACTGGTTATTTTATGAAAAACTAAATTTTAAGAATTTTCGTCACTCGTTTTGTAGCTAAGACTATGGTAATTTTCTATTCGTTTTCTGACTATTTTCCTGTAGCTCTTATCAATTTTCAACCAATTTAGTTTAAATACATTTTTTTTGTATTTTAAATGAATTTCGGTTTTGGACCGGCCTTGCGGGTAAACTGCTAGTTCTACGAAAAAATTGACATAACATTTTTTGTAGAGAATTTAGCAAGGATTATTTTAGTCATTGACTACTTTCTCCTATCTCTTACCATATTCCTATAAAATGCGAAAAACCGCGAAGAGGGACCTTTTCGGGGGGGGCAGGGGGGGTTGCGGCAAGATTTTGATAGGCAACCCTAGTGCGATGTAATACCCTATTGGTAAGCTATCGTTTATACCACATTTCGATCAAAAAACAGATACGTCATAAATTAAGCAGCGGGCTCTTGGACTATAAATACATATTAATATTATACTCGTAATAGTTTCAGGTGTTTATTCACTCAACCGCGTCGGCAGCATTGTGCTCTAATTTGTCACTATTACCAGTGGTATTATGATTGGTTAGACTTGCATGCATGTGAATTATGAATTTAGCCCTTAACATCAGTGTATGTTTCTTACACTTCTTCGGAGTCTTTAATAATAATGAGAAAAAAGGCACAACAATCGCATGATAATATCGCGCAAATAGACTTTTTCCCTTTTTTTGGGTTAATTTCGCTTCAATCAAAAAAACTTTTACAATTATTCCCTAGACTTTTTAACGCATATTATCAGTACAAAAAAAAATGACTCTGCAACTTTCGGGAAACGAGTTTCCGTCTTTCGGAAAAAAGATCAGAGGTGTTTTTAATATTTTTGTTTGAGAAATATATACAAGATATACTTAAAAAATATTTACGGTTATTCCCTAGGTAAATGTTCAATGTATCTACCATATTTTGTTCCAAAGCATATTATTTAGTAACGGTTGTCGAGATATAAGGTGTCCCGTTTTTAGAAATTTTTGAAATGTCGGTATGCATACTTTTAATCAATCAATTTTAAAAAAAAAACCTTCATAATTACGGGTGTGCATGTAGGTATAATGGATAATATCAATATGTGTATTATTTTGGAGATATTTTTATTATAGGCAACATTGACAATATGTACTTTGGTTTGATCAAATACCAACATTGTTTTGACATGTTAATTTTACGCTCCGGTAAATCTGATGGACCACGTCCGAATATATACGAGTAGACCAATGGTTTTTATATAAATTACACAAATATGGCTCACCTTATGTCAGTGGCGTACAAAGGATTTGATTCCGGGGGGGGGGGGGGGGGGGCGATCTAATATATGAATTTGGGGGGGTGGAGACAACAAAAATTTGAAGATAGACGTACAGCATAAAAGGTATAATAGCGCCGCAGGCAAAATTTTTTCGTGATTATATGTGAAAAAGGTCATGTTTTAGGTTGGTATTAATATTGTGTGCAGAGAATACAAAGAAGAATAGCGCCGGAGGCGAAATTTTTTTGAATAATGGTTGAAGTGATTAACAATTCGGGGGGGGGGGGGCGGGCCTCCTCATCCCCCCTATATACGCCACTGCCTTATATTATTATCCAAATAAATTATTAGTTTGTAGGATATGTGTATAAACTAAGATGGTTTGGGCATATTGAGAGAATGAGAGATGACAGGATGACAAAAAATATATATTTGAGTGAGCGAAGAGAGGGGTGAGGAAGCGCGGCCGCCCGAGACGGACCTGGTCCGATCATGTCGACCAGATCCTCAAGGATGGACGCGTTTCTAGTAAAAGGAATCGGAGAGCGTGTATGACAAATTGCATGAATGTGACGGAGGCTAGGAGTGTGTGTAAGGATAGGGCTGTCTGGCGCTCTGTCCTCTCTGCCTACCCTGCAAGGGACGTGGCGTGAGGGTATAGATAGATAGATATGTGTCGATTCTTTCGTAGGATATTTTAGAAGGATTGATTTTAGATGAAAATGGTAGAAAATTTCAATACTTTTTCCATTTGAATAATAAGATAATCGGTACTACCTACTCCTGAGCGTTTTCACGCGAAAAACGCTGCGAAAATGTTTATACAGGATGTTTGATGGATTGAATCTCTTAAGGGGTGGTAGTAGAGGTCATTTGGGATCTTTTGAGCCAAATATAGGTTGAATGAAGGTTTTGAGGTTGTCGGTAGCCTGGTTGGTAACGCACTCGATTGTTAATCCAGTGGGAACTACTCCACTTCACAACACAAGCTTTAAGCTTTCTGTTAAGTGTACAAAGATGTATTTGGGTTAATTTCGACAAACCCAGATTAATTTTATCTAAAAAAAATGTTATTTTCTCCTGTTTTAACAGATATTTAAACACTAGTATATTTTAGTAATCCTTTAGTAAAATTATTAATTAGATGGGTACTTAGATAATTGATTGATATCTGAATTAAAGTTTTCATAGCTCCCCATTAATTTGTCGATAGTCATCAGTGGCGGATCCAGGATTCAATTTTGGGGGACGCTGAAGGTCACCACATGCAAATATGACCTTGTTGTACCAAACATGCACATAGCGCTGAAGAAGACTTTTTTGAAATTGAGTGAAGAGGGCCATGATACATGATTTTTTTTTTTAGTAAATGATTAAAATAATGATTCTAGCTGCTTGTCTTTTAAGGCAAGTAAAATACAATTTTAGATTATTCATCAGGGCTGGAATAATGCGCCGCAGGCAAATTTTATTTAGAAAAATGGATGAAGTGATATGTAACACACAGTAGGCTTAATTAGCATCGCAGGCGATTTTTTTTTACCAAAAAATATAGTAGTTTTAGAAAATTCGTGACTTGATGAGAAAACGATGTGGTACACTAATGTGATTTTTCGGAAGCTAGTTGTATAAAGTAATGTCACTCATGGTTTTGGGGTGGGGGTTAGCCCTCTAGCCCCCTGGATCCGCTAGTGATAGTAATCGTACCAATACTTTGATTAATAGCGAAGTTATAATTAGTAATATTAATAATAATCATTAATATGGGATTAGGCATTATGAAATCCCAGCAAATTATAACTAACTAACGTAATATTCTGAATACAAAGCAATGTATTGAATTTGTATTGTAGATTTCCTTCTCAATTAATTATCTATACGTTCCTAGAATTTATTTGCAAATAAAGCTTTTGAAACTTCCTAGGAACTTATTATTATCGACTGATAATGATTTATTAAATCGGGATTAACTGCCTAAGGGTTTCTATTTCAAATAATACCTATATCTTGAACATTTTTTTAAGGGTCTTTTTACGGAGAAGTGTCTCCTCGCCAGCGGCCGATGATATTGCAAGAACTTGCGCAGAGAAGCGGCATTAGGTCCTTTGTGGATTGCTCCTCTCAGCACGTTTAAATTCAGTCGAAAGCTTGGGCCTAAGATCAGGGTTTTGAAGTTTGGTCCAAAAGCTGCATAGGGTTGAAACGTACAAAGAAACTGAATTACAGGGTACTCACAGAAATTCCCCACTGAAGCCATATAGTGTAGGCGCTGAAAAGAGTTTTGTTTGCATAATATGAGGATCGAATTCCATCAATTGATTGTTGTTGGGGATAGATCAAAGATTAAGGATCCGGTTCAAACCTTCCATTTTTTGTCCAATTTTTTCTAAAAAAATAAGTACGGATTTAAATAGCTAAGCCATATAACATCAAAAAAATAAGCAAGCATGTAGGCATCAACCTCTATCTTCTGTTGAGGAAAAAAACTGCAATAACACATATTTCAGTTTATCCAAATTTTAGTGCGCAAAGTGAACTAAAACCAGCCTTAGGCGATTAAGAATCACCGGAACACCTATCTGCCAACTATCTAAGAAAGGGGACTGAACAAATAGTATAAATGGAGAATACAATATGCAAGTGATCCACAAAAAAATGATTAGCTTTCGCGACTAGTATTCGAGGATTTGCACCCTCATCAACAGCTCAATCGCCTGATTATGAGGGTGCAAATCCTCGAATACTACTCGCTAAAGCTAGTCGCTAAAGCTACTTTTTTTGTGGATCTAAATATTTAGTTTTTCTTTTTTATTCTTAAAAATGGACTTCCACCAAGTACCAACGGTCAAAAACATCGAGATTACAAGCGATCATCTTAATCTAAGCTATAGAAAAATTCCCATTCGTTTATCAAGAATTTATTAATGAATCTCATACTAAAACTTGTGTCTCAGAATTCCTCGACCTTTCACAGAAACTGCGGCTTGAAGTAAAACAGAAATATGCACCATCTTCATGGGCGTCGCCAGCTCGGAGCTAGGGGAGGGGGGCAACAAAAATTTGAAATTTGATATAGCATGAAAAAAGTTTAAATAGCTGCGCAGGCGATTTTTTTTGAGACATAGTGGAGAAGGTCGTGATGTGGTTTGGTTTATTTGGAAATGTATATAATTTTTTGCACAATAATATGTATGAAAAATGTATTTTATGTAAAAGTAATATAAAATGGCGCCGCGGGCAATTTTTTTATGAAATAACTGTATTTTTATGGATTTTCGTGAAATTTTATGATATGATGAGAAAACGTGTGGTAACAATGTGATATTTGTGAAGTTTTATCATTGAGTATGAAAAAATATATACCTATTCCAATCTTCAGGGGGGGCGCTACCCCCCTGCCCCCCCTGACAACGCCCATGACAATCTTCATTCTTGCTCTAGAATCTTCCAGACGACAATAGAATATACCTACCCTATATATTATAAAAGGAAGGAAATTCTCTGGATATTTCTTTAGAACATTCCTCTTAACTTTACCAGATTGCATCTTTTCTCTAAAGGCGCCAGAGAAAATTCAATCAATGTTAATTATTAGTTCCTTTTTAAAAATTCTGTAATTATATTCTCAACTAATGTACATCGTAAGATGGACGTCTATCGGACTAACTACCGAGCAATTTGTTGCCTTAAAATTATCTAGAAATAATATTCGTCATTCAACCCATCGACATTTTTTTACATACCTAATTTGGTTGTCAATTTGATATAAGTTATAATTTTTATAACGGTTAGTATGTAGATTGGACTAATCATTAAATGTACCTTACTATGAAATGTCAATCAAAAAGCACTAAGTCATATGATCGTTATATGACCAATAGATCTCAGTCGTATGATGGTCATTTAATCTATAGAGCCAAGGCATAATATGATGGTAGTTTAAGCTATAGATCTGACTCATATGATGGTCATATGAGCTATATATCTAACTCATTTTTTTATTTATTTATTTTCAAAATAGATTACAATACATTTTACGCTGGAGCTGCCCAACTAGGTACAACGTGTATTTGGGTATTTATATGATGGTCATATTAGCTATAGAGCTGGGTCATATGATGGTCATATGAGCTATAGAACTAATACATATGACAGTCATATGAGCTATAGAGCTGAGTCATATGATAGTCATATTAGCTATATATTCCTGGAAATTGACTCCATATATAACATTTCTATAACTAGTTATTTACTTGTAAGTACCCACCTATTCAGTGAATTTAGGTACAAGGGAACATAAGAATGTTAGGGTTAATTTAATTAAGGAATTCATCTTGGGTAAGTTGGTAAACTTTACTAAGTAGATCAGTTCCTTATAATAATCCATTTAGATTACCTACTCGTTAGGCGGTGGTGGGCGTAGAGTAATAAGCACACATTATTATAACAATTAACAATTATCTTCATACAAAGATCTTATACGCTTTCTACTAAGTATCTTCTTTTCATAATGCTTATGTGTTGTAGGTATATTAACTGTGAACCACAGTTGTTTTGGAATATTAGACGACTAGTTATGCCCCGATTGAAATTGACGGATTCATTTATAAATTTTCACAAAAGAATTATTAAGCCAATGCTAACTTGTTTTTTTTTAAGGATCCGGGCTTCTATACACATTACACAAACCCAAATACTTTCCTATACACTTTGCACTAGGCTAAAACCCCGTATCGCAAAGTGTGGAATACATCGCCAGCTCCGGGGTTTGAACCTAGCACCTCCTGCTGAGAGATTGGAGCTTCGAACAACTGCGCCAACCATTTACTCTATTGTCTAGTTTTTTTTTCTAATTTACTCCCTGCCACTGGGATATTTTAACGAGTGCCAAATTTTTGTAATGCCTCATCCACATGCTGTCCGACCTTCCACGAGTCCTGCGCGAATGAGTAAAAAGGCGTTAACCGTCGGTTACGTATACAGTTCAAGACAATCACCTCGTCCGTACGTCCTTTTACTCATTCACACAAAACTCGTGGAGGGATTCCGAGCGTGAAGCGGCCGCATAAAACTTGAATTAGGGGTTTCACGTATTTTTCAGCAATGAAGTCCGCCAATGTCCAATTTTTTGGGGCGTCTGAGGGCGAAATCTATTAAGTAAATCATGTAATATTTTGTCGAAAATGTGGTATTAGTGGCACACTGAATAGTCTTGTTTTTGTTGTTATTTGTATTTACTGTCCAATAAAGATTTATTTATTTATTAGTCCAAAAGCGAAAAATTCTTGACCATATTTTATTGAGTGCGCTGTGATCCCGAGGTGTTTTGAATTTCGTATCTATTCGAACAACTTGCAAGAGTTGCCACGGCGCTGCGTTACATTATTGCCCAATTTTCACCAGAATGATGTAAGTTGATACAAGTAGGTAGTAATGATGTTTTGATACTTTGTATGAAATGAAGATTTATTACCCATGAAGTTATTTAACGTAGTATGTAATTGTATTAATTAAACTTATTATTCTACACATTAGAATATCATTCTTCATATAAATACCTACCTAATTCATTTATTTATTTAAAATAAAGTCTGAAATTAAATAGTCCTATTATACGTTATTTTCAATATTAATATTTTTGTGTTATCATTCTGCTGTTGTATTGTGTGTTTGTAATTTGTAATTGTGTATTTTTCATTATATACATTTTATGTTGCTTTTGAGATCCTCCTTTTGAGATTAATTTACTCATATCCCGGGAGTAACAAGATAATTGCTTAATCATATTCTTACTATGTATATAATAATTGTAAATGTATTTTATGTTGAATAAATAAAATAAAATCTTTTTTAATCTTTAAGTGAACAAGAAATACATATAAACATAAAAAATAGTCATAGTACAGATTACAAATCGTTGTTCACTAGGGCGAACTTATCGCAGAACTCCGATTTCTTCCAGTTGACCCAGGGGAAAAAATGTGTAGAAAATATATACATATATGGGATAAAATAAAAACAGAATAAAAATAAGAAACAGAATTCATACATGCATAAAAACATATTAATATAGTTACGCAGATCACTGATTCACTCACTGTCTCTGAAACGTTCTAAGAACCTAAATAAATTATAAATAAAAATGTATCCACACTTTCGTTGTTGATTTTTCGGGTTTCTTTACTGCGTGTATGAGTGGTCGAATGACCGAACTTTCGGCATTAATGTATCCATACTTATTAAAACTCCCAATAAGGCTCTCGACCCAACTATGACGTCGCGGCCATTTACCACGACATTAAGGTTCAAAATCGCATGAAAAAAATGGTTAAAATAGCGTTTTTCAATTTTTTGGGGTTAATTTCGCTTCAATCAAAAAAACTTTTACGGCTATTACCTAGATTTTAATTCATGTTATCAATACATAAAAAATCTCTAACTTTCGGAAAACTAGTTGCTATCTTTAAGAAAAGAGATCAGAGGTGTTTTTACTTTTTTTTTGAGAAATCTATAGAATATATAGAAAAATGTTCATTGACATTCCTAAGATAAAGGTTAAATGTATCTTCTTATTTTTTTTCCAAAGCATATTTAGTAAGATTGTCGAGATCTAAGGTCTCTCGTTTTTAGAAATTTTTAAATGTTAATATGCCTTCTTTTAAAAAAAAACATTTCACCCTCCAATTATATTTGATAAAATGTGTCATGTTTAATTACGAATCTTATAAATTAAAAATTTGCTTTTTTGACATTCGCATTTATTCCATAAACTTCTTCGTTTGATTTCCCCAACCAAAATAATTAACATTTGTATTTTTAATTAATGCGTCCCCAAATTCTTCTCATGTCCATTTCCTAAAAGAAGATATTTTTTAATTTACTCATTTTGCGACCATTTACAAATCCTGTCATTTGCAAACTTTTTAAAACTTTTGTTTAAGTATTAAAGAAAAATCTACTTGTAGAAACTTTAATTGTATACTTACAAATCGAGATGCTCGGTACCCTGGTTGATAACGCGCTCGACTGTTTATCCAGTGGGCGCGGGCTCGATCCCCGATGCCGACTTATTCCACTTCACGACATAAGCTTTTCAAGCTTACTGTGAAGTATATAAAGATGTATTTGGGTTTATTTCGAGAAAACCAGATTCATATAAAAAAAAAATGTTTGTTGGTACCTAGGCCTAAACTAGGTCGAGTGGGTAGCGAATTAGTAAAAATGCGGCAGTATGTACATAGAGTCCTTAGCGTACCTACATGATGGATGGACTGGAATTGGTGAATGGTACTTAAGTGCAAAGTGATCACATCACATCTTCATTTTGGTTTCTATACTTTCCTAAGTATGTGTACAATTATTTACCTCATTTTATTGTCACAAGTGGTTGGTTGGCAGACATTGCCTACGGAAATAAACCCTCCATTTGGTTTAATGTTTTATATCCAATAAAGATTTTATTTATTTATTTATCACATTCAATCAGCCGACGATCAATCATAAGCCCGTTGAAAAGTCGATCCTTTGCTGTATATATGTTGAGATAACTATTTGTTTTATTCAACTACAACATGTTTAGAAAATCCGATGTTCTCACAAAAATAGTAACAATAAACACTTGATTGCACTTTGCGGACTTATTGCCAAATGGCAATAGCTTCCAGCTAACCAAAAAATCCTTTTTTTATTTTTGAAAATTAAAAAAGTAGCGATATGGCGGTTTTTGAAATAAAGTCGTGGTTACATTTTTTATTTAGGGGTGTTTGAAATTCACGAATATTTCAACAATAATCGAATCTTTGAGTGACGATTTGTTGATTTGTTGACACCTGTTAGTGAAACCAGGGGAAAATTGTTTCCCTCCCTAGAGGAATATTCTAAAGAGGTTTTTTTTTTTTTTTATTTTTTCTTGGGTATATTATCACGAGCTATCGATCAAGGGGTTTTCAAAACCAGAAACTCTCAACATCATCCCACGACAGACAATAATTGAGTATTTTTATAATGAATCTGTGCTTGTTGAAATAAATAAGGGTAAAAGGAAGTCTGAAGAGGGAATTACAACGTAATGATACAAATAATAATAAATGATAATTGACAACTTATAATGCGCCGTTTTTTGGATTTACTCCACTTCAAGGGCGCCTCCTAAATATTGATACATACTATATGACCTACCAAACAAGTGAACCCAGCAAGAGACTGTGTTTTGCGCACTTGTTCAGGAAGATCATTCCACAGAGATGGTCCAGCAGAGCTGAAGGCTTGGAAGGAGTACTTCCGTTTGCCTCTTACCTTGATATTCGCCAACCTGACACCAGTATCCTAGACTGATCGGAGAGTGGCTTGCCTTTGATTTGGGACCTTTTGTGTACAGAGTTCAGCTATGTTGGAGATACAATAATTAAATTAATATGTTTATTTATTTATTTATTTATTATTTATTCATCTATATACGGTTATACCATTACAAAAAACATACCAAAATAAAACAATATTAAAAATTATCAAACTGACTACTTGGATGTCCACAATCACAAGAGACCTAAAAGAAGCAAGGCTTCGTGAGGAGGACAGAAGGAGTTAGAGAATGATGACTAGGAGAGAATCCTCATGTAAATGGGCTAAAGACGAGGGCGGAGAAGAAGTTAGATTATTTCTCCAAAACTAAAGTGTGCGGTGTCAAGAAGAAGTTTGAGGAAGTCTGCTTTAGAATTCATATTTTCACAGGTATATATTACATCAAGGGTGAATGTAATTTTCCTATTTCATTTCCCCTATCAAAATCTACATGAAAAGATGTGTCAAACTGAAGGTATTTTTCATTTCAGGATTGATGGGTCTAAGAAACTAAAAATTGCCGTTAAGTTTGTAGTTTTCGAAAGTTTCACATTATAAATATGTACACTACAAGCCCCAACATGATCAGACCTTTAACTTGGTAGCCAAATAATAATGAAGAAAAAAGAAAAAAATGTTTTATGTAAAAAAAATGTAAATACCTAAGTCAAGATTTTATGACCTTAAATCCTAGGACTGTTTTCGCGGTCTTCCAAACGATATCAAACACTTCGGGTTCTTGGATTTCATCATTCCAATAGCGCCTCCCACCAAGAATTGACAAATTCAAAATTTGTAAAAAGATATGAGTTCTTCACGTGAAGCACTTTCGTGAGATACCAAACACGGTGCTATGCGGTGACTGGATCCTCTCGGTCGCTTGGTGTCATCCAAGGCTTGAGCTGAACAACATCTGACTTACGATCTGGTTTTCTTTTCCAACGCGCTTTTATACGATACCACACCTGACTCCACACAACCCTTGGATCCCCCTAAAACGTTTTACATATTCTTTGTCTCTAGATAAAGCTGCCAGAATCGTATTGTCATCGAGTTTACGTACGTTCGCAAAGTTTTAGCTCCCTAAGTAGTCAGGAAGTGGTTTGGAAGCAAAATTTGCGCACAAACAAATAGCAAAATCTTTCATAATATATGTAATACACAAGATCAATAAAAACAACAAGTAGTTCTGTCAAATAAACCACATAGAACGCACTGAAAATGTAGATACGGATGACCTTTAAACCTCACTGTATACCACAGAGGAAAACATAATATGTTAGCAAAATAAAGAACAAAGAATTGAAAATATAATGTCTTTTATGTAACGTATTTCATTGAATAAATCTCTCACACCTTGACACAACAAATTTTCTGTCACCTAGTTTTCTGTTTCATATTATTTCCCCAAAGATTCTCTCTGGTATTATTCTTACTGGTTGACTTGTGTGAAAAATTAGAGAATATTTATTAAATATTAACAACTCATCACATATTATCGTACATTATTCTCAAGGAGTGTTATTTTCACACGTTATTTTCAACCTTTCGACACCACTGTCGCCTTTTTTACGTTATGAGAATTTCGCTGCATCGTATTTTTCGCGATATAATTTTAACCAGTTCATCTTCTTGTAATTACAAATAACATTTATTTTGAAAATCAATATTCACATATTGTGTGAACATCGGATTTTCTACATGTCGTAGTTGAATATATCTGCAGTTATCTCAACAGATACACAGCAATGGATGGACTTTCGATCAGGCTTACGACTGATTGTCGGCTGTCTTTGTTGTCTTAATGTGATCACTTTACACTCGAGTAACATCAAGTGCATCCTTTGTTGTATATCTGTTGAGATAACTACATAACAAACTACATTTATTTAGATAACGAATGAGAAGATCAGAAAGATAAGCGACTCTAAGACGAGGGTAGAGACTAGAATGAAAGTTAACATGCTTAGATAGTTTGGACATGTGGAGAGAACTAGTGAAGACAGGATGACCAAAAAGATAGGAGAGGCTGATCTGGACTGATTATATCTACCAATACTCAAGAACGGACGCGTTTTTAAGAAAAGGGATTGGAGGGCGTGCATGAAAAATTGCATGAATATGCTGTAAGCAAGGAGTGTGGAAAGGGCAGTCTGCGTATCTCCCAAGGAACGCGGCGTGAGGAGATAGATAGATAGAAAATTAAATGTCTGTTTAAAAGACGATATGACGAACATTTTGATAAAACACGTAATATTCACGAGCGATGGTGTTGTAAGGTTAAAAAAATGTAATGCTTTAAGTGTGAGGATATGTGAACGTATGTGTAGTGCGCTAAGGGAATTAAGGTAATAAAGATTTTCATTAACAAAAGCTCCAAGTCCTTAGACCCTCAGCTGCGAGCTTTTCACTTCCCTTTGCAGGAAACAGGAATGTCAGATTACTTCCCGAATACATTAAGTAAATTGCCTTTTTTCATATAAAGAGCTTTGTGAATTTATTCGTACTTTCTTCAAGTAATAATGTATCTATCTATATGATACAAGTATACTCGTATGTAGTGTAGAGAAATGATGTTGAGTGTTAAAATGTTATTCACAACAGGCTGAAGATGTTTTCTCTGAAAATGTGTTATTATTGTAAAAAAAATGGAGTTGGATATGATTAACATTGTAAGATATTATTGTTTTATCATTGTTCTTGAGATCCTCCCCGGAACATGAGAAATACGAGTAACAGTCATTCATAATTTTGTTTTGTACATGTTGGTATCTTACACGTATTTTATTTAATTGTCATTTCATTTTACATGTTATTTTATTTTGTAAAAGGATCTGGGCTTGCATACCCAAACCCAAATACTTTCCTGCACACCTTGCTCTAGGCTAAAAGCCTGTATCGCAAAGTGTGGAATACATCGCCAGTGCCGGGGTTTGACCCTGGCACCTCCCACTTTAGAGACTCCCGTCCCAACCAACTGCGCCAACCATGTACCTTCTATTTTTTAAGGTAACTATTATACGCTGTAGTAGATCGTCTTGTTTTATTTATTTAAACTTAAAGTAAACAACAAACACATATAAATATACAAAATGGACATAGTACAGATTATAAAACGTTGTTCACTAGGGCGAACTTATCGCAGAACTGCGATTTCTTCCAGTTAACCCCATTCGCTACTTAATTTCATATCATTACAGAATATATCACGACTTCTATAGCATTTCCTACACAAAATAGCACCATGTAAAGAGATAGAATTTTCGTAAACTATGTAGGTACAGGTTTACATACAGAAGCATTATTCAAATAATTTCTTACTTGGAATCCTCTGCTTTTGAAAAGCACATTATCTTGAAAGCGTTGCATTTCTCAGAGAAATTCTTACAGTGATATTCTATAGGTACGTCCACTAGTAGCTTCTAGGTATCCATAATGTAGATACTTATAGTTTCTATGAACACTGCGACAAAGGATAGATGCGATTAAAGGACTATCTATCGCTTTTATCCCTAGTCGCAAAAGTCCAGCCACCGTTTTTTTTTTCGTTTTCGAAAACATTTTTTTTACATCTTCCTGCAGGTGACCTGATGGGACATGCGAGACTCTGAACCGCCCGGAGCGTGGGCATGTGAACAGTGAGGTAAAATTATGGCTTAGGTAGTATAGTGCTCACTAACTTGGTGTGCAGTACCGAGCAACGTATTCATGTGGTCGGCTACCAATTGGCTCTGCTCTGGTACGACTACTAGAAACTCATGTCCTCACTACTACACCACATGGTCTGGTAGTAGGAGAAGCCAGACCTATGACTCCATCTCCAGTACTATGAATTGTAGATTACACTGGAGCTAGAGTACCTACACTGGAAGGTACTTAATTGTTCGTCCAGTTCTCCAGGAAAATATGGTGTAAGAACTCTTTTTATGCAAGTTTGTAAGGACATTAATATTTTAGGCAGTTTACTTTGAGACATTCCATTGGATGAATCCGACGCTTGAAGACCATGGCACATCTGTTGGAGTGTCCTTTGTGACCAGTCGCATGTACCATGGAGGACATTTTTGGGCATCTTCTTATTGTGCTCTATGCTAAGTGTTTCAAATTATAACGTCGTCCAACAATTCGAAATATATAAACTTCATCGAAACATACGTACTCCTGGGTCAGTAGTGTTATAGGTATTATAGAAGTTTGGAATTAAATAAGAAATCGGGTCACATCTTTCTATCAGATCTCGTCTTTGGAATGAATTGAGATTTCTTATATTGAGGAGTATAATAAAATGGAGTAAAATGGAACTAAAGCCTGTGGGAATAACGGAGATAATGAACGAAGTTCACATTTTGCTTGATGGTAATTAAAATTACTTTCATCGGGAAAGATTGAGGTCTGGTTAATTAATTTATTCATTAGAGGAAATCTCCTGATGTAATCGAATCCTTTCACTAAATGAATAAAAGAGATTTCAACGACTATCAGAATTATGTATTAATTAACTCTATAGTGTCCTATGTTGTTCACACTAGCGGATCCAGGGGAGGGGCTAGGGGCTGAAGCCCCCCCCCCCCCCAAAACCACGAGTGACAGTAGTTTATATACAACAAATCTAGGGGTTTCAGCCCCTTAGCCCCTCCCAAAACGTTGAAGGACAGTACTTTTTACCATGTGACGACATTTAGCTCCCCCCCCCCAAATTGAATCCTGGATCCGCCACTGGTTGTTCAGGTAAAGAATTCCTAAAATACTCACATATAAACTAAGTTCCGACAGCTAAAAATACGACCTACCTGATCCTTCGATAAAGACACTGAAGGAACGTAATTTAGGGGTGGAGTTTGTCGGGGGGTTCCCTTTAGGCTAACACACCTCTTAATAAGATTTTCCTAGAAGTGCGGGTAAAGAGGTCGCTATTAATTCGCCTGAGCTACCCAGGGATGTGGAGGGCCTTAAGCCCGCGGGATTTTTCTTCAATATAAAAATAATTGTACCTACCTATGTACGAGTATTACCAAATTTTAATTACACGGTAAACTTGTTAGGAAAGTCCTTATTTATTTTTTAAAAAATTGAGGCAGAACATGTATTTTAGAGAAATAAAATAAAAATGTGTGTTTGCCGTAAAAAAAAAATATCAAAATAATGTGTCAGAAGTGGGATTCGAACCCACGCCCTCAGAGAGGACCAGAAGAGCTCCCCACGTTCAGTGGGTAAGGTGATGCCTTGAGTCTGGCGCCTTAGACCGCTCGGCCATCCTGACAACTGAATGAGCCGCCGGAAATCCGTATCATATTGTTGCGATATCGATATTTTAATGACATAATGTATTGAAAATTGTTGATAATTTATTTTTAGGTGTACGAAGCTACGCAAAAGATATAAAATAATTACTAGTTTCTCCCCGCAAAAAATTACGGAAGGTTGGTTCCTACATAATGAATAATAGTAGCGGACATATCGTACATCGACGTCACCAAGGAGCAGATCATGAAAATTGATCACCTGCAAAATATCTGTATCCGATTCGTGTATGGCCTGCGGAAATTTGACCACATCTCAGAATTCAGGTCTGAGCTCAGTTGGCTAACCATATTTCATCGCCGTAATCTCCACGCCCTCTCTCTTCTATACAATGTCCTATACAATCCCTCCTCACCTGATTATTTAAAGACGAATTTCACTCCACTGGCATCTCATGGTCTACCACTACGTTCTGGTGCACAACGTACGCTTTTAATCGCTATCCATCATACATCTTTTTTCACTAATTCTTTCACTGTACAGGCTGCGCGATTGTGGAATGACATTCCATTATCCATCAGACTCGCACCAACTATTTCCACTTTCAAGAGTAGACTGAAGCAGCATTACCTTTCTATCTCAAATCCCTCAACCCGTCCCTCCTGAACCCAGCATCCCTCCCCTATCCCATCCCATATACCATTTATGTATATATTTATATATGTATAATATGTTTATCTATGTATGTATTTATGTTTTCAATTATTGTTAGGTAAAGGTACCCTTTGGTACTAAATTTTTATTAGCTATGTCTCACTTTGGTTTCTGTCATGGGTTGGCTGGCAGAAATTGCCATTTGGCAATAAGCCCGCCCTTTGTATGTCTATGTACAATAAAGATAATTTTATTTTATTTATTTATTTTAGTAATATTATAAAGTTTTTTAATTCCGCTGGTAGGTATTAAAAAAAAGTATTAAACTCCGAGCGCCGTCGAATATTATTCGACTATAGGTAATTATTATTGTAATATTTTTCTTTTGTATTATTTGTGTCCAATGTCTGTAAGTGTGCCTTGTTAATTTATAAATTATTAAAAGTTTCAAATTCCGTATATACCTATTTGAAAAACTTGCAAAAATTACCATATTTATTTATTTATCGTATGGCATTTTGACACATCACATCCTAAAATCTTAAAAAGAGGACGTATAACAGTAATAATAGTAGAAAAAGGACAAACAGCAATAATAGTACAGGTAGGTCTGATTGGTCGCTGTATCCGTTAGTATGAAGAATTGAATAATTTTTTGAAATTCCCTAATTAAGAGTACGCATACCGACATTTCAAAAATTTCTAAAAACGGGAGACCTTCTATCTCGACAACAGTAACTAAATATGCTTTGGAACAAAATAGGGTAGATGCATTGAGCCTTTATCTAGGGAATAACCGTAAAAGATTTTTTATATCTTGTATAAATTTCTCAAAAAAAAAATTTAAAAACACCTCTGACCTTTTTTCCGAAAGACGGTAACTCGTTTCCCGAAAGTCGCGGAGTAAATTTTTTTTCTTGTACTGATAATATGCATTAAAATATAGGGAATAACCGTAAAAGTTTTTTGATAGACGCAAAATTAACCCCAAAAAATGGAAAAAACGCTATTTTTACCATTTTATCATGCGATTGTCACGCAATTTTGAACCTTAATGCCGTGGGAAAAGACTGTGACGTCATTTCTGGTGCCATGCCCTTAATGGTCCCGCGATACGTTAATATCCGGTTATGATGAAGATTATGTAAGTTAATTACATGTTTGCTGCTACAAATTTAAATATGTAAATGTTCATACGCAAATAGGTATGTATATAATGTTATCTCCCAAAATAACTCCCGCACTATCGCAATAAATATTTTTTTTATTTGTATTATGACATTAATAAAATTTTAATTGTAGTTAGTTACTGATAAAGAGTTTCGTACAGTTTTACAAAAAAACATTTTTATTATAATTATATTATTTTTCAACTACCGATTAACTAACCCTTCACATTCCTCTCAGGAACATAATGCGGTAATAAGGTTTTGTCATTCAGCGCAATTTTATACAGCATCTTATCCCACCCCACGTTATTTCAATATAATATTGAAACTGTGTAAGTACATTTTTTTTAATCAATTTTATTTATAAGTATGGCAAAATACACAGACAAAAATAATTGCTGGGAAATCAGTTTATGATTGGTCGGATTCTAGCGAAACTGAAACAATGTTTTCAGTCGACTGATTCTCAGCCAACTGATTTTGTTAATCGGCTGGTTCCCAACTGAGATATTTTACTAATCGTCAGGTTCCCAGCTAACAGATTTTGTTAAAGTTCAAGTTCCCAGTTTACCATAATATCAGCTGTTTTTCGGCTGATTCTCAGCTAACTGATTTTGGTAATCGTCATGTTCACGGCTAACCGATAATTGCGTGAATGATAACAATTATTGATCAGAGCATTAAAATTAACATTTTGTAAGAGATTAGTGGTATTGATAATAAAATGAAAATGTGTGTTTGCCGTAAAAAAAAAAACATAAAAATAATGTGTCAGAAGTGGGATTCGAACCCACGCCCTCAGAGAGGACCAGAAGAGCTCCCCACGTTCAGTGGGTAAGGTGATGCCTTGAGTCTGGCGCCTTAGACCGCTCGGCCATCCTGACAACTGAACGAACCGCCAAAAATGCATCTCATATTATGTTGATGCACATTAATACTAATATCATTTTTTTTAATGGCATTCAAATTTTTATCTATAGTGACTTACCCAAGATTTAAACATACGAATTTTTAAAGAGTTTCAAAAGAATAACGATAGGTGCAGATTTTTATTGTATAAACACTCAATTTGGAAACAACGAGACTTCTATCTATCATGCCGCGTCTCTAGCGGGGTAGGCAGAGATGGTTGCCCTATCCTTACGCACACTCCTAGCCTCCGTCACATAAGGCAATTTGTCATAAACGCTCTCAGATTTCTTTTTCCCAAAACGCGCCTATCCTTGAGGATCTGCGGTCGACATGCTCGGTCCATCAGCTGCTCAGTCTCCACATTCCTCTTCCCTCACCCATATTTATCCTTTTTAGTCATCCTGTCGTAACTCCTTCTCTCAACATGTCCAAACCAATTTAGGTTCTTCACTTTCCTTGCAGTCATCCATTTCTCTACTGAAATGACCCAATTCCTTATCGTAACAACCATGGAGTAATGTATTCCATTACCACCCTTATGCTTAAGTGTTTTAAAGCATATAATTGAATCTATTGACATCAGGAGTAAGGTCATATTTCTGTCAGTGATAAATAAATAAATAAATCTTTATTGGCCAAAACAAAATATGTATACCTAATTACTAAAATAAGATGGTGTGCCAAAAGGCGGACTTATTGCAAGCGCAATATCTTACAGTCAACCCGAGAAAAGAAAGAGATAACTTACATAATATAAATAATAATAAAGTAGATAAATATAATAGATAGATATATACATACAAACTGACATAAATACATTCTAAAAGATAATAAAATAAATAGAAAAATAATGATCTTTCAATAAAAATAAATATATACATATACACACAGGAGAGGGAAAAGGAAAGGGCGGGATAGGGAACAAGGGACCACTCGCTGTGAACAGTTGGACCTGAGGTCGACGATACAGAGAAAAAGAACCCGAAAGACTAGCGAGCAATGAGCATCCACAGATTGTAAAAGTGTGATACGATACCAGTGACAATATTGATGATAAATAATGCACGATGAATAAAATTGATTGAAGTATAAACAGTCGGTCCTTTGTGACGGGTGATGGCGTGGTATGATTGATGTTGTCTGTTCAGTGTTCAGTGTCGAGTTTCCAGAGAGAAAGGTTGTCATATTATTATATTTTATTCATCAGAATAATAATTAATTACCATTGGAAAAACTGTCAGCGGCACAATTTAAATTGTGTCATACGAGTGTTGTGTGATACTGTAGCGATACTCCCATATACTCGTACCATACAACCTACGCTCACAATGTTCAGCCTATATTGGCGCTTCGAAATAACAGTAACAGATTGTAAAAGTGTGATAATACCAATACTCCCGATGGGGGGAAGAATGGAGAGCCTCGGGGCCTGGTGCAGGGGGTCTGATTGCAAATGCCTGGCTTTGATCTCCCCAGACGTCAATGATGGGTGGCATTAAATCAGATGCGGGAATCCCCTGCCTGCGACTGGGGAGAACCAATACAGACTATACAGCACATCGTGGAGACGTGCC
This sequence comes from Ceraclea dissimilis, assembly GCA_963576895.1. Taxonomy (NCBI): domain Eukaryota; kingdom Metazoa; phylum Arthropoda; class Insecta; order Trichoptera; family Leptoceridae; genus Ceraclea; species Ceraclea dissimilis. The sequence continues at coordinate 17,913,405 of OY756370.1, forward strand.
CTCTGAGAGCGTTCTCTGGTACATATACCGACATACATAACGTCACTCCAAACGCCTTGCGATGGCTTGATGATTTGGATGTTGCTCTCTAGTGTCTCCTGGATGTAACAGCGAAAAATCTTTGACGCCAAACGATAATAATAAGAAGTGAAAATAATATTCAGCTATATTTATTGAATGCTTAATGAAAATAAGTGGAATAACAATATTCCCGGCTCCTTTAGTGAATTAGATGATAGATGGCCACAGGGTTAACATACCCCACATCAAAAAAAGCCACTCCTCAGCAGATGACGTTAGTATCGAAGAATTGGTTAATTGTGAAACAATTTCGAGCTGTAGCACATATACTATTCTATCCCCTCACGTCGCATCCCTTGAGGAGTAGGCAGAGAGAACAGTAGCACACCTCATTCCCAAGGGATTTCACACAATACTGGGTTCATTATGTTAATATCTCTAGATAGATAAAATACATCTCTCGCTTCTGTCGATGAAAATCAGTACCTAAAGTGTATCAATCTGCGCAATGCAGAAAAATCCTGTTCAATACCTTCAATAATTCAATACCTTCAATACCTTCAATAATCAGGTATACTTATACCTGATGTATCAAATCATCAAAAAACCTGTTATTTTTCACTGCTACATTTGAGTATTGGTCTACATGGTCTATTATGAATGTCCACTATATTGCGTATAAATAATAATTATTTATTATCATCGCGTTCTGTGATTGGATCCATTGAGCGTGATATGATTCCTGTTATTATTTGTTCATTTGTTATTTTATTGTTTCACCTATTGTTTTTCAATCAAAGTAATATTTGTACAGTAATAATTAACATACAATACCAATGTTTTTTCCCCCCCGCACAATTGTGACTGACTCTGGAACATGGGCGTCGCCAGCCTCAAAGCTAGGGGGGTCTCAAAAATTTAAAAATTTTCGAGTCCGAAACACCATCAAATTTATAGACCCCAATATTCAGTCACCCGGATAGCTCTGGCGTTCGCCAGTAGCGCATCCTGGGGCGTGCATGCCGCCCTTATTTGTGAGACATGAAAATAGATAGCATATAAAACGCATAAATAGCGCCGCAGGCGAAATATTTTTGTGAGACATAGTGAAGTAGGTCGTGATATGGTTTGCTTTATTTGAAAATGTGTATGATATTTTGCATAATAATATATTTGAAAAATGTTTTTTAAGAAAAAAAAAGTAGCGCCGCAGTTAATTATTTTATGAAACAATAATTGTATTTTGATGGATTTTCAAACGCATTTTTAGAAAGAAATATGATGTGATGAGAAATCGTGTGGGAATAATGTGATTATTTGTGAGGTTTTATGTTATTTAGTATGAAAAAATATATACCTATTCCAATCTCTAGGAAGGGGGGCAGCTGTTTCTCCTTGCCCCCTCCTCCCCCTGACGAGGCCCATGCTCTGGAGTATAAATTATTGTTGAATTTCAATATTTTCAATCAATCAAATTTGCTGTCGATAGCAATCACAACGTTTAAAACATTAGGGGGCGATATACTCTGAATAAAAATCGTTTTATTATCACTTGAACTTTTGCATTTTTTTTGAAGCAATAACGTAAGCGACATGATTTTTGATTATTGGATTCCTCGACATGATTTTTGATTATTGGATTCCTCGACATGATTTTTGATTATTGGATTCCTCGACACGATTTTTGATTATTGGATTCCTCGACATGATTTTTGATTATTGGATTCCTCGACATAATTTTTGATTATTGTATAGACCGAATATCAAAATATATCGTCTAGAATAACCGCGTCTTAAACATTTTGTCAACCAAAGTAGAGCTTTATATCTAGCAAACAACGGGAGTATTCTCAAGTTTCAGGAAATTTCGGAGGTAACATTGGAATTACATATCTGTTCTATCTATCTATCTATACCTTCACGCCACGGCCCTTGCAGGGTAGGCAGAGAGGACAGAGCGCCAGACAGCCCTATTCTTACACACACTCCTAGCTTCCGTCACATTCGTGCAATTTGTCATACACGCTCTCCGATTCTTTTTACTCAAAACGCGTCCATCCTTGAGGATCTGGTTGACATGATCGGACCAGGTCAGTTTACCATAATATCGTATAATCGGTTGGTTCTCTGCTAACCGATTTTGATAATCGTCAAGTTCACAGCTAACCGAATATTGCCCGATAAGAAAACCCGCAGGGCATTGAAAATTACATTTTGTAAGATGTTAGTGACAGTGTATGAAGTGAAATTCAATGGTCTGTATATGGGGAATTACAAAAAAAAAACAAAAAAAATGTGTCAGAAGTGGGATTCGAACCCACGCCCTCAGAGAGGACCAGAAGAGCTCCCCACGTTCAGTGGGTAAGGTGATGCCTTGAGTCTGGCGCCTTAGACCGCTCGGCCATCCTGACAACTGAACGCACCGCCAAAAATGCATATCATATTATGTTGATGCACATAAATACTAATATCATTTTTTTTAATGGCATTCAAATTTTTATCTATAGTGACTTACCCAAGATTTAAACATACGAATTTTTAAAGAGTTTCAAAAGAATAACGATAGGTGCAGATTTTTATTGTATAAACACTCGATTTGGAAACAACGAGACTTCTATCTATCATGCCGCGTCTCTAGCGGGGTAGGCAGAGATGGTTGCCCTATCCTTACGCACACTCCTAGCCTCCGTCACATACAGGCAATTTGTCATAAACGCTCTCAGATTTCTTTTTCCCAAAACGCGCCCATCCTTGAGGATCTGCGGTCGACACGCTCGGTCCAGCTGCTCAGTCTCCTCACACCTCTTCCCTCACCCATATTTATCCTTTTTAGCCATCCTGTCGTAATTCATTTTCTCAACATGTCCAAACCAATTTAGGTTCTTCACTTTCCTTGCAGTCACTCATTTCTATATTGTAATGACCTAATTTGTTATCTTAACTACCATGGAGTGATGTATTCCATTACAACCCTTATGGTTAAGTGTTTTAAAGCATATAATTGAATCTATTGACATTAGGAGATAGGTCATATTTCTGTCAGTGAAAATATTGATGATAAATAATGCATGATGAATAATAAAATTGATTGAAGTATAAACAGTCGGTCCTTTGTGACGGGTGATGGCGTGGCATGATTGATGTTGTCTGTTCAGTGTTCAGTGTCGAGTTTCCAGAGAGAAAGGTTGTCATATTATTATATTTTATTCATCAGAATAATAATTAATTACCTACCATTGGAAAAACTGTCAGCGGCACAATTTAAATTATGTCATACGAGTGTTGTGTGATACTGTAGCGATACTCCCCACATACCATACAACCTACGCTCACAATGTTCAGTTATAGTCGCGCTATGAAATAGCAGTAACAGATTGTAAAAGTGTGATACAATACTTTTTTTTTTATTTATTGAAATTTTGACATTAATAACAATACATTTTTTTAGGTTCTACAGTGATTATCTTAAATGAATATAATAACATTTTACCCTCCCTCAAAAAGTGACACTTGTGTAAAGGGAGGGGAGCATGAAACATATTCCTAATAATAATTCCAATAATTACAACTTATAATACAACACTTCCAATCATATCAATATTACTTACTGCTAGCCACTTGCATACCACTGCTGGACATAGGCCTTTTCTAAACTCTTTTACTGTCTTCTATCTTGGGCTATCTGCTGCCATCTACGACCCGTAAGCTGAAAAATGTAATGTATCCACATTTTCTGTGGTCTTCCTACCCTTTTGATTCTCCCAGGGCCTCCACTTCAGGATTTTAGGTGCCCATCTGACACTGTTCTGTCTTGCCACATGACCCGCTCACCAAAATTTATATTGATACAATTCCAGTGAAAATAATATTCAGCTATACTTCATTGAATGCTTCGGGTACGCATACAGACATTTCAAAAATTTCTAAAAACGGGAGACCTTAGATCTCGACAACCTTTACTAAATATGGTTTGGAAAAAATATAGAAGATACATTGAACCTTTATCTAGGGAATAACCGTAAAAGATTTTTTATCTTGTATAGATTACAAAAAAAAAAGATAAACACCTCTGATCTGTTTTCCGAAAGACAGAAACTCGTTTCCCAAAAGCCGCTCGCGGACAAAAAAAATCGTATTGACAATATGCAAGCCTAGGGAATCACCGTAAAAGTTTTTGATTGAAGCGAAATTAACTCTAATAAATTTAAAAAACGCTATTTTTACCATTTTATCATGCAATTGTCCATGCGATTTTGAACCTTTATGCCGTGGGAAATTAGTGAAGGTATAATTGGGTCGGGAGTCTTTATCGAGGTTTACCTATCCATACAACATCAAATAACCTGCTCTTTTTTTCACTGCTACATTTGAGCGGCAGTGACGCACCTATACCTTGATACGAACGTCCACTATATTGCGTATAAATAATAATTATTTATTATCATCGCGTTCTGTGATTGGACCCATTGAGCGTGATATGATTCCTGTTATTATTTGTTCATTTGTTATTTTATTGTTTCACCTATTGTTTTCAATCAAAGTAATATTTGTACAGTAATAATTAACATACAATACCAATGTTTTTTCCCCCCCACACAATTGTGACTGGCTCTGGAACATGGGCGTCGCCAGCCTCGGAGCAAGGGGGGGAGGCAACAAAATTTAAAAATTTGATATACCAACACCATCAAATTTATAAACCCCAATATTTAGCAACCCGGATAGCTCTGGCGTTCGCCAGTAGCGCATCCTGGGGTGTGCATGTCGCCCCTATTTGGGGACACGAAAACAGGTGGCACATAAAATACATAAATAGCGCCGCAGGCGAAATATTTTTTAAGACATAGTGAAGAAGGTCGTGGTATGGTTTGCTTTATTTGAAAATGTGTATGATATTTTGCACAATAATATATTTGAAAAATGTTTTTTAAGAAAAAAAAAGTAGCGCCGCAGTTAATTATTTTATGAAACAATAATTGTATTTTGATGGATTTTCAAACGCATTTTTAGAAAGAAATATGATCTGATGAGAAATCGTGTGGGAATAATGTGATTATTTGTGAGGTTTTATGTTATTTAGTATGAAAAAATATATACCTATTCCAATCTCTAGGAAGGGGGGCAGCTGTCTCTCCTTGCCCCCTCCCCCCCTGACGAGGCCCATGCTCTGGAGTATAAATTATTGTTGAATTTCAATATTTTCAATCAATCAAATTTGCTGTCGATAGCAATCACAACGTTTAAAACATTAGGGGGCGATATACTCCGAATAAAAATCGTTTTATTATCACTTGAACTTTTGCATTTTTTTGAAGCAATAACGTAAGCGACATGATTTTTGATTATTGGATTCCTCGACATGATTTTTGATTATTGGATTCCTCGACATGATTTTTGATTATTGGATTCCTCGACACGATTTTTGATTATTGGATTCCTCGACATGATTTTTGATTATTGGATTCCTCGACATAATTTTTGATTATTGTATAGACCGAATATCAAAATATATCGTCTAGAATAACCGCGTCTTAAACATTTTGTCAACCAAAGTAGAGCTTTATATCTAGCAAACAACGGGAGTATTCTCAAGTTTCAGGAAATTTCGGAGGAAACATTGGAATTACATATCTGTTCTATCTATCTATCTATACCTTCACGCCACGGCCCTTGCAGGGTAGGCAGAGAGGACAGAGCGCCAGACAGCCATATTCTTACACACACTCCTAGCTTCCGTCACATTCGTGCAATTTGTCATACACGCTCTCCGATTCTTTTTACTCAAAACGCGTCCATCCTTGAGGATCTGGTTGACATGATCGGACCAGGTCAGTCTCGGGCGGCCGCGCTTTCTCACCCCTCTTCGCTCACTCAAATAACATATGTTTTATCGAGAAATTTCCAAAAACCAGTATTCTAACGGCTAGAGTCAATTAGTAAAACATATTCTCATTTTAGTTCATCCATGTTCTGAAATGCAATATAGTCATGAATGATTGTGTCTACAAAAAATCTGTATTTTGATTCGATGTATTTCTAACTATACATTGTCTTTTTTTTGCAGGAAAACATCAAGAAGTCACCACTACTAGAGTATCATCGATGGTGCAGGTTGGCAATGATGAAGAATTCGATAAAGACTTGATATACAATGTAAGTACCTCCCTTAGTTAATACACGTGTTCACTGTTTATACGAGTATATGTAATAGTTTTTAGACAAAATCAGTGCGTCGTCAATAATAGCTAAATTACCTAAGGTAAGAAGACTTGCATGAATGTAACGGAAGCACGAAGTGTGTGTAAGGATAGGAAAGTCTGGTGATCGCTTCTCTCTGCCTACGCCGCAAGGAATGCGGCGTGAGGGGATAGAATAGAATATAATAGTATTATCTAAGGTGTGTTTATTACGATAGCATTATAATGCACTACCTATTCCTACAACAGTCTCAGACCTCGGCCGGCTTGAGTGGTCACTTTAAACTCGAGAATACATTCGCCATTTCAGATCATTCCGGCTGGGATTCGAACCCAGATCTTCGTCTAGAATAATAGGGATCTTATCCACGTAAACTAAACTGATTTTTAGATCATAAGGTTCCCAGTTAACCAATTTCCTCAGTCAATGAGCTTAAAAAACCTCATTCAATTTCAATTTCAATTTATTTAACAAATAATATTATAATACATTAGATTAAAAATTACACATACATATACAATTCAACACTAAATAATTGTTATTCATGCCCCCAGACAGCATACATGAGCTGGTATGAGGGGGTCAACCATAATTTATATAATTCACAGTTTTATAATTCATTCTCTCGTATATAAGGGCAAATATTAAAATGTCACATGACAAAGAGTTCGTTTGTAAGATTAATTGGTTACTTTGATGTTTGTTATTCAATGCCTTTTAATACAAGAACTTCTAATTAATTTACCTACATATTTATAGGCCCTTTTCATACGTATTTATTATTATTACTCTCCCACAGGTAGGCGTTTGTTATTATTTGCCTAATGAATATCGATTCCTCTTTGAACTCCTTTGTGTATTAATTGGCATAATTTTCACAATATCAATAGGTACGGAACCTTATAATAAATTATAATATAAATGCGTATTCAATTCATTCATAGAAAATGACCAGTGTCTATAGGGTGACTTTTGCAGGTATAATTGGGGTTTTTGTCTCATCCCCATTCAAGTAAATCGTAGGGAAAAAGTCATGTCGTTGGGGATTTTGCAATTTAATTATTATTGTACTCATAAAAAAATACTGAATGCCGTAGAGAAATGTCTGCCGAAACATTTGGTATATAATTCGTTCCTTTTACATGATTTGTTCTGGGCATTTTAATACACCATGTCGTCAACTTTCCAAACAAAGGAGAATGGGCATTTTGGTCCATCCGCGGCCATCAACGAAAGGTATGTCAAATGAAAGTACACCTCCTAAGGACTAACTTTTACTATGGACGTTACGCTGTGATCCATCAGGGAAAGGTAGTATTAAGGGATGTTTGCCCGTTAAAGGGATAATCAAAAAACTACTAACGCGATCCTAATTATAAATGTTTTGTAGAGATAAATAATACAAATAAACAGTACTTATGCCCTAAACCCTAATCTTACTATTTTCACTAAATCCGATCACTGTACATCACTAAAATCTACTTATTTTTACTCTAAAAGACACAATAAAAGGCTTGCCTCAAAGTACTGTTATTGTTACACTTAAAGTAATTCCTCAGAGAAATATACGCCTAAGAGTCCACGATATAGCACCAACAGCAAGGATCGAAATCGCTTGTGGTCCTGGCTTCGTAGGAATCGACTAGATTTTGGATTTTGAATCTGGATTTTACTTGCTCAGATCGATGACAAACACAGCGTTCGTTGATTACCCCTTTATTTTTTGCCCTGTCTCCTAACTCAATGATAATATGATAAACTCTTTCGATATTTTGTTTGTGTTATATTATTGTATGTATGTTGTCTCTTACTCTGCTGTTCATTTGACCAAACCTGTAACTGAATAAAAAGAAAAACGACAGGCCAACAGAGCACTTTACACTCTGTTGGTCCTTGAATTATATACTTTAGGGTTTGTTATATTTCTACTATTCTTGTAAATGCATATATTGTTAGTACATTTACCATATTGTATATCTTTGATGTGTCTGATATGCCAGGTGCCTAATATGAGGTCAAGGACGAAAATAAATAATAAACAATAGACAATTGGGATATACCGTGATGGTAGTAGTAGAAAAACGTACTTAATTGAAATAAATTTATTCTATTTGTGTTATTTCATTTTAATTTTTCATTTTTGCCCTTTAAATAAGCCAGATTACTTAGTAAAACGATGCAAAACTCTAAAACTTAAATGCGATTTACTCACTTCCTATGTCAACCACAGCGATAAAACTTCTACACAGTAATTGTAGGTATAAAATATACTAGAAAATATCAAAATTATTTCTGGCCGCGGATGGACCAGGCTCCATACAAATTTGCCCATTCTCCTTTATGTATGACATAGAGATCTACCAATTTACGGAACATATTAAATTCTATACCTTCTATATAAGTCATAAGTTTATATTTTATATTCTGAACCTCAGAGCGTCAGAAATTGCAGCTGCTTTATTTATCTGACACTGGTTTTCTTCACAAGATCTGGCCTTTTAGAATGTCGAGCGTGTTTTAACGCCCTTTCACCTTTTAAATATTATCAGACAACCTCTACGCTAGACTCGTAAAAAGTCTAAGCGTGCAATCTAATTAAATTGCGTCGTTTTCTTAAAAACACATAAAGATTCGCACACGACCCGCGTTTATGAGCAAATAACGAAAAACATACTTATAAGAAAACACGCAGTTATCACATGTAAAAAATATCTTTAATTAAAAGCTCTAAGCTCGCTGTTATAAAATTACTAATTAGACTTTCTTGAGTACATGTAATCTACATAAAAAAAATGATGTACAAAAATGATGTACAAGATGAAGCATAAACTGATAAAAACTAATATAAGTCTGGTGTATAACAGGGACATTCACACTAGATATACCAGATCGGTGAACGATTTAAGAGCAGCTAAACCCAGAACCAACAGAGCAAGATATGGCTTTGTTTATTCGTCCATCAAGTTGTTCAATGATATTCCAGATAAGGTGAAGAGTGTACAAAGTATACATGTGTTCAAGAAATGTATTAAGCAGTATGTTTTTACAAAAAGAGACATCACATGAGAAGTAAAATGTTATAGTGAAAATATGTAGTGTAAAGTGTTAATGTTATATAATTATATTTGTGTGTCCCCTTATACCAGCACGATAGTTGCTGTCTGGGGATTAGAACATCTTGTGCAAAATGTCATATTGATTATATTTTAATTATATTGTACATAGATATTCACGGTAAATAAAATTTTTATTATTTTTATTATTATATACATGAATGGATCTTGTACCTATTCTACATAACTTTTTTAGATGTCGTTTTACGTTTTCTGCTGTTCAGTTGTGTCTACATGATTTCAAATTTTAATTACTTTTTAATATCTCAGCAACTTGACACGTCGCAAACTTAATTGCTTCATGAGACAGTTTACCAAAGGATAACGAAGAAAATATACCTGGGAGAAAGAAGAGGTGTCAGGAAGCACGAATGTGAAGGAAGCAAGAAGTGTGTGTGTGTGTAAGGATAGGAAAATAAGGCGAATATTGTTCTCTCTCTTACACCGCAAGGGATGCGGCGTGAGGGGGTAGGATAGAATAGAAACGTAACTAGGTACTTATCATCATTCTTTTTTTTTTAAACGATCTGGGCATGCATACACGAACCCAAATACTTTCCTGCACACTTTGCACTAGGCTAAAAGCCTGTATCGCAATGTGTGGAATACATCGCTAGCGCCGGGGTTAGAACCTGGCACCTCCCGCTTGAGAGACTGTCGCCAAAACCAACTGCGCCAACCGTGTTCTCAAAATTTAAATCTTGTTTGTTATAGGATCAGTTGTACTAACATCATCAACGAAATTTTAAAGTCATAAGAAGTTAGTAGGTACATATTTCTTGAATTCACATAATAAATTGTATGTGAACTTTGTATAGTGTATATGTGTTGTACAGAACAGAATTAAATAGCCATACATACATACTCGTGCATAAATAATGATGTGTTGTTAAAATGTCCTTTTAAACATCCTTTTCACGTCGCACACTGTACCCTATACCCTGTATAGGTAGTGTATAATATTATAATGCAGGTAGACAGTTCCTCCCTCACATACTCCACCTCCACATGCTAACGCGTTGTAAATTACCGCCATCTCGTGGATAATAAAGTGACATTATGTAGATACGGTCAGGAGCGGTCTTAGATATTCTTAATTATTTATTGTAAGAAACAAAATTATGAAATTTCATCCTACTCTTTCATAAAGAGTACATGGTTGGAGCAGTTGGTTGAGGCGGCAGTCTCTCCAGCAGGACGTGCCAGGTTCAAACCTCGGCGCTAGCGATGTATTCCACACTTTGCGATACAGGCTTTCAGCCTAGTGCAAGGTGTGCAGGAAAGCATTTGGGTTGATGTATGCCCAGATCTTATAAAATAAATTTAAATATAAAAATGAAAGAATATATTAGCAAAAAATATGCATAGTTACACAAAACAAGACAATGGTATTGTACCAAAAGGAGGTTACAGTCAACCCGAATTTCATACGACGGAAGGAAGTAATAGGGGAAGACTGCTGGGGGGCAGGAAGCATGAAAAGGAGAAATCGAAATTGAGTTCATTTAAAAGAAAAATAAATACAGACATTAACAATACAGCAACAGGATCATAATCAACATTGGAAAACATAAAAAAGGCAAAAACAATTTCATTTTTTTTTTATTTCGATTAGGTACCTACAGACTTATGTCATACATGATGTGAATACAACATAATATGTCATTGTAAATAGTATAGATTCAATAGAAGCAAAAATGACTTTCACATTGGTAAATCTATCGCTAAAATCTGTTGCATTGTGTTTTTGTTTTATATTGGGCATAGCTCTTTGAATATAAATTATAAACATTGTTATTCATAATCTCTTGAGATAACAATAAGCCGCTATAAAAATTAAAAGAAAAAGAATATCTATACCTCTGAGCGCAGCAGTTGTTGTCTCACCCTTGTCACGGCCCTGAACAAAAAGGGAGGAAAAAATATTCTACAGGTGAAAAGCTGGCTACTAATTTAATTCATTTTAAAGACGTGACCGACGCCATGTTTGAAACATGGTCGCCATATTGTTGTCACCCACCAACATCGTTAGTCTTGAATAATTTATTATTATTATTATAAACTTAATAATAAAAATAAAACATGCCTTGAATTAGCGATTAATTTTCGGATATTTTTATTTTTTCATTGTTGTTGTGATCCTCCACGCAACACGAGTACATAGGTTCTATTCTATTCTATTCTATACCCTCATGCCACCTCCCTTGCGGGGTAGGCAGAGAGAACGGATCGCCAGACTTTCCTATCCTGACACACACTTCGGGCTTCCGTCACATTCATGCAATTCCTCATACACATTCTACGATTACTTTTACTCAAAACACGTTCGTCCTTAAGTATCTGGTCAACATGGTCCAGCCATGTGGTTCTTGGACGGCCGCGTTTCCTTACACCTCTTCTTTTATCCAGGTAAATTTTCTTCGTTTTTAGGTACTACTCATAATTGGAAGTACCTAACACTAATTTATACTAAAAAGCAGTATTCCTATAACAATGTAGAATTGAAGATGAACATTGTCGGGCTTACGTCCGACCTCGGCTGGCTTAAGTGATCACTTTACACTCGAGACTAATTTATAGTGTGATACGTTTTTATGTTATTTGAGAAATTGTAACTGTTTTGAATGTACCTTGTGCGGTATTTTTATTTTTTCATTGTTGTTGAGATCCTCCCCGGAACACGAGAATTACTGATATTCGGGGAGTAATCCTAAATTATAGATAAGTAGTTTGTTTTAAAGTTATTTGGGAAATTGATAGTTTTTGATTGTATAAATAAATAAAATTTTATGTAGATGACACCTCAAGACAGCAAAAAAACAGTGGCGTAACCAAAATACGAACCCTGGCATAAAGAATTAAGATAGAGAATAATAAAAATCATTGTCAGACATTCATAGAACAAAATTTAAATATCTGTTCACTGCAGTCACTTTGCATAATCGTACCTACTAGTGGAGACATCTGGTGGCGGAATATTCAAAAATATTTTCCACATTTCTCTATACTTATGTATGATACCTAGTACATTAAGTATGAAGGTGTATGGTAAGTAATGGTGCTGACTGGTGAAAATATTCTGTTTGGAATGCATTTCATATGGTAATCAGTTAGGAGGACATGGGACATGTCCACGACTGTAGTACTATGTACCTAAATGTATAATGGTGTTATATGCACACGTGACATAAGTTCTGTTCTGTTCTGAAGCATATTTTACATAAAACTAGGAACCCTCGGTACAATTCGCACTAATTTATTTGCTCAAGAAGTAATGAAAAAAAAATAGGTGATCGCATTTTTTAAAAATCAAGATCCATGAATTCACATCCTAGATCCGTTTTTCACGGTCTTCCAAACGATACCAAACACGCCATTCCGAGGTGCTTTGGTTCCTTCATTCCGATGATATCTCCCACAAAGAATGGCCAAAATCAAAATTTGTAAAAAGATGTGAGTTCTACTCGTGAAGCACTTTCGTTAGATACCAAACACAGCGGGATGTGGTGACTGGATCCTCTCGATCGCTCCGTGTCTCCTGAGGCTTGAGCTGGACTTACGATCTGGATTCCTTTTCCAACGCCCTTTTATATGATACCACACATGAACCCACACGACCCGTGGATTCCCTGAAACGTTTTACATACTTTTTGTCTCTGAAAAAGCTGATCTATTTTTACACAAAATCGTATTGTCACCGACTTTACATACGTTAGTTTGCAAAGTTTCAGGTCTCTAAGTAACAGGCGCGAAGCTATCTAGAAACACGATTACCATCGAGCTACCTTTTGCATAATAATGATAGGTACAATAATGTCTAATCTGACGTAATCCAATAAGAAATGTTAGCCTCGGCTTCCCTTCTGCAGAAATCCACTCGTCGCCACTGCTAAGTAGTCAGCAAGTGGTTTTAAAATCGATGGGAAGATTTGCGCACAGACAAATAGAAACTGAAAAATAAACAACAGGAAGTAAAACAAAATCTTCTAAAAATGGTCAGGTGGATGAATTCATGAAAATATTGAGAGTTTTTCTCAATGAATAATTTTTCACATCAAACTTTTCACACTTTATAAGAAAAAATAATATTACATCGGGGTTTAATTTATTCGGACCCGAATGACACCGAAGCCTTATTCCATTAAATTTTTATGACCATTTTCATCCTCCGAATCTTTCTTCACTCCCCACACCCCTCAAATCCAAGTAGGTAGTTTGTGGCCAAGAAAACGTGCAGATATTTTCAAATTAGGTAAAACCTACCTAACTTTGAGACCTTTTTTTTTCTGCGACGAAAAAAATGATACATTTTTTTTCATGAAAGAAATTGGTATTACATTTTTTCATACTTTTTCTTTCCCTTGACATTATCTAGTAGCCGTTAAAGTTTTTCAATTTGTTGTTTGTATTTTGCAAATACATTTTTTTGTTGGTTTGTTTTTGGTAAAACAAGATGAAAAGTATACGTAGGTATCAAGATAATTTAATAATCAATACGAAAATTTGTCGAACCTTATTAAGACCTATTTTTTTAAATTATTATCCAATATTGTATCTTCTTCTTCTCAGCCGTTTTGATTCCAATGCTGGACATAGACCTCCCCTTTGACTTTCCACAGATCCCTATCCTGGGCATGCCACTCGTGAATCTTGTTGGTCTATCTAGAATCGGACCGTCTGGCAACGTGTCCTGCCCAACTCCATTTTAAGGCAGTTGCTCGTTTTGCCACGTAATATTTAATTATGTGTTGCATAAATATTAAGAATCTCAGTGAAAATTTACAGTGAAAACCTGTTCTTAGTAAGTTGAAATTCGTTCTTACTAGTTAAAAATAGTTTTAACTATCATTGATTAAAGATTGACCAGTAGTAATTTCTAGTTGTAACAAGGGTACTCAGTAACAACTAGTGTAAACTAGTTAATAGACGTATTAACTGAAAATAAGTTTTCACTGATACATATTATATATCTATAAAAAACTATAAAGATCATGCACTGTATGTTTTTTATAGTTTATTACTGTGAATAAAAAGCAAATATACGTACGAGTGTACATATGTATAAGGTAGGGTACACACTACACACTGTGAGATAAATGCATTAAAATAATTTTAGGAATATCTTATATGAAAAATCTGTACTACTTAGGAAAAATCAACACATATTAAACACTAGATAAATGATACAAGTATTCTCTTTTTTTTTCAAAGTATACAACGTACCGCTGGTGCTGATATAGAATTAGAAGCCGGTTTCTTTAGGATATAGGCCTCTTAAATAATCATCTGTATTTTCTTTTCTCATCATCTCATCTTCTTTCATTTCAATCTATAATTTCAAGTTGAGACAGCATAATGAGAACAGTGAAGATGAAAAGCAGTATCTGAAAATATACAAATACGTATTAGCCTAAGATCCTACCGCTAAAAATATGACCTATCTGATTTTGAATTGAAATGTGATTTAAGGGCTTGGTACCAGGAATGACGTCACAGTCATTTCCCACGGCATTAGGGTTCAAAATCGCGTGAAAAATCGCATGATAAAATGGTAAAAACAGCGTTTTTCTCATTTTTTGGGGTTGATTTTGCATCCATCAAAAAACTTTTACGGCTATTCCCTAGATTTTTATGCTTATTATCAATACAAAAAAAATTACTCCGCGACTTCCGGGAAACGAGTTTCCGTCTTTCAGAAAAAAGGTCAGAGGTGTTTTTCATTTTTTTTTTGAGAAATCTATACAAGGTATAAAAAATCTTTTACGTTTATAACCTAGATAAATGTTCAATGTATCTACCCTATTTTGTTCCAAAGCATATTTAGTAACGCTTGTCGATATATAAGGTTTTCCGATTTAAGAATTTTTTAAATGTCGGTATGCATACTCTTAAATGAGAGTTTTCACATAGTCATGCATGGCTCTAGGGTTTCCTACGAAAATCTTCGGTAATGTAAAAAAAATCGGGTGCAATGCCAGAAAAAAATCTTGGTTTTTTTAACATTTTTTAGAAATATGGTAAGAGATAGGAAAAAGTGGCCAAAGGCAAAAATAATCGCTGCTAAATTATCTATTTTTAGTGACATAAACGATGCTGTCTATTTTTAATGTTTTTATGTTTTTGCAAATAAATATAGAAACCCATTCATTTTTCTGCTTATGATTTGATTTGGAAAATTAGATTTGTATTGCGACCGAAGCATTATTGAAATATGATTTTGAAGAAATGTAAATCAGATTACTAACCTGAAATGGCAAAGAGTAATCAATGGTTAGCATTCCACATGCGGTAATCTTAAATTTCCTGTAAAGTAGCTGTGTCGAGTACACCTGGATCTGAAAAATCAAAATACTGTACTCGAATTATTTGTTAAAACTAGTTCGTAAATAGACCTTACATAAGCTAGTGGGGCTTGGACACGGCTGAAGAAGGACTTTCCACATTTGAGTTAAATGGAAATAAGGCAATTGAGAAAAATGAGTTAATGAGAAAAAAAAGTGTGAGAACACTGCGAGATAGGATTTGGAATGATAGACTCTAAGACGGTAAAGCGAATAAACTTTGATGGTTTGGGTATGTCGAGAGAATGAATTATTAGAGGCTGACCTGGACCGATCTTGTCGAGCATGTCCTTGTTTTGAGTAAAAGAAATCGTAGTTTCTGTAGTGGTTAAAAACTTGTTGGGTGTATTTTAAGAATAACATGGTTGGCGCAGTCGGTTGGGGCGCCAGTCTCTCAAGCGGGAGGTGCCAGGTTCAAACCCCGACGCTGGCGATGTATTCCACACTCTGCTATACAAGCTTTTAGCCTAGTGAAAGGTGTGTGGATTTGTGTATGCAAGCCCAGATCTTTTTATTAAAATATACAAAGGCTAGATGTGTGCACCTTAAATAGGGCATTGTTTAGACTTAAGACTATCCTCTTTCAATTCATATTATTTTTATATGTATTCATATATGTCTGTGTGTGTGCTTGAGAAATAAATAAATAAAAACTTAAACATATTTGCAAATAGCAATTATTTTCAATCCCTGCATTCTTCGAGGAGTCTGTATTTATACATTGTATAATATTCTGTATTATTAGAGAAAGTAAAGATATTATTTCTTAAAGAAACTTACCAAACTGAGGAACTGCTTGTCGTCGAAGTAGAACGTCTTCTTATGTATCAGTAAGCCGGTGGAGTTTGCCTGAGAAAGTTAATTCATAAATATATTTTGTATGATAATATTATGAGACGGAGTTTCCTATAGCAAAAGTTTATAAAATTCTTCTAGCGTGTGTGTATTATCAACTTTATAATGCTAGTTAGCTGTGAAGACGCCTAAGGAGCCCGTTGAAAAGTGACGAATATAACAAATAGTTTAGTATACAAGACTTAATTATTATTTGCCCTTTTTTTCGCGTACCTACAAATTATCGTTGGTTCGTAGAAATGGTAGACGTTGGTTGGTAGATTTATCTGTATCAATATTTGATTCATTTATACCTAGTCTTTAAAGATTTTTTTTTTGTATCCTGGTCAGATAATAATTACAGTAATTTTAATTAGATACCTACACAACGTACTTACATAGTATCATATAATTTATAAGAATGTGTATATTAAAACTTACTATCCTAAAAACTGTTTATTGGTCATTTTACTAATTTTAAACATTGACCTAAACCTTTGACAATCAGATCCACCTGTGCTATTGTTACTGTTCTATGTCCTAATTTTAAGATGTGATGTTAAATGCCGTACGATAAATAAATAAATTTACTAATAGATACATTCATGTGATCCCTGTAAACTTCGAATAGGTATTTCACACATAAAGCCATTGATTTCGACGATGCCCCCTATGCAGTATTTAATTACTTATTTGAGTTTCATTTCGTTTACGCCGGGCCTGTTTTTTTTTTCATACTAAATGAGCATTCTCGTTTATTTAGGTCAGAGCGTTACAGAATCATTCATTCAGTGAGTGAGTGAGTCGGTGATCAGCGTAACTTTATAATGTTGTGAAGTAGGAAAGGGTCGTGTGATGATAATTAAATTATAAGATGCGCTGTGATCTTTTAAAATGAAATATTATATATGATCCATGAATATATAAGACAAGATATAAACAACTCATAAAGTTTATTAATGAGTCATATTATGAGTACTCAGTAAACTCAATAAATTGACAGTAATCATGCGCGAGGCTCACACAGTAGGTGCAATTGTGTAACTTTTCTCAAATAAAAATGTGTGTTTTTAATTTATTTTTGAAATCACAATTTAAGCTTTGTGAGACCATCGGAATTTTTCTACATGTCGTAGTTGAATTTAACAAGTAGTTAAATCTCATTAGGTACACAGCAAAGGGTGAAACTTCCATCAGGCTTATGACTGTACAATATATACACGTTTCACCTCGACTCAACTGCCAGCCTTCGTAGCATAGCTGTAGAACACCGGCTTATCAGGTTGGAGGTCTGGGTTCAATTCCTGGCCGTGGCAGATGGATGGACTGGAATTGGTGAATGTTACTTAAGTGTAAAGTGATTAAATTAAGCCACCCGACGAGCAGTCATAAGCCTGATGGAAAGTCCATCTTTAACTGTATCTGTTGGGATGTAACTACTTGTTTTTAATTTATTTTACTATGAAATATTTGAAAATAAACAAGTACCTAAATAATCGTTTTTTTTTAGACCAGGATTTCTTCACACCCTAGATGCGTTTATCGCGGTCTTCCAATTGCGGTTCATGCCCTCCCGGATGCTTGGGTTTCTTTGTTCCGATGGCCGCCTTCCACCAAAAATGGGATGATTCCAAATTTAAAAAAAGATTTCTACTCCTAAAGCACTTTCGTTACTATTCGTTAGATACCAAACACGGCGGCATGCGGTAGAAAGTTCGAAACTGAGTGTCGATGTTTTATTTCAGGAATCAGAGGATACAGGGGAGTATTTGATTTATGAATAAAATTTAAATGAAATAAAAAAATCTTACCTCCGTAGTTACAGAATGTCCATATTTAGCCATCATAAACAAATCAAAGAACCCCTTCAACATTATGACAGTCTTCAATTCGTAAGACATGAGAAAGGTTGAATTCTTACGAAAGATTCTCACAAATATCACCATAAACATATAGGTGAATATGTTCAGTATACACAACATTGATCGTACAGAGAATAGATCTTGCACCGCCCCTGTTATGTTGCAGATTTGATCGTGAAGATCTATATATAGATCTAAGGTCTCTTTGCTAATATTTGGATCGTCGACAAAAGGGGTTTCTTTGATCATTTCGTTCACAGCTTTCACCCTTATGTATATCGTCTGGTATAAGAATCCTGAAAAATGACAAGAGTTTTAGATATGTAAATCAAGTCGCTTACTCGAGGAGTCGCTTGAAAATCTATTTTGGACTTGTTGCGAACATAGCCTCGATCTAAGTGAAGATACCTTGTTCATCCTTAATTCTTCTACACTGTTGTAGGAATATATAGGTACTACATTGTATATACTACGGAATGTAGGAAATATCCAACGCTTTACAAGAATAATTTTGTAAAACAAAATAATTTTAGGATTTAAGAGTATGCATACCAACATTTCAAAAAATTCTAAAAACGGGAGATCTTAGATCTCGACAACCGTTACTAAATATGCTTTGGAAAAATAAAGTAGATACATTGAACCTTTATCTAGGAAATAACTGTAAAAGATTGTTTTATATCTTGTATAGATTTCTCAAAAAAAAGAATGTGAAAACAACTCTGATCTTTTTTCCAAAAGACAGAAACTCGTTTCCCGAAAGTCGCGTAGAATTTTTTATTGTGTTGATAATACGCATGAAAATCAAGGGGATAACCGTAAAAGTTTTTTGATTGAAGCGAAATTAACCCCAAAAAATGAAAAAAAAACACTATATTCACCATTTTATTGCGATTGTTCATGCGATTTTGAACCTTAATGCCATGGGAAATGGCCGTGACGTCATAGTTGGGTCAATAGCCTTAAGGGCATTATCCCAAAAACATTTGCCGTGTCATTGACCTTCAAAATCGCGTGCACGGAATTGTGGACTATTGCTCGCAGATTAAATTATAGAAATAGTGGTTTTGAAGTTTTTGGAGTCAAATTTCGTGTTATTTAAAAAAGTTTTTTCGTAATATACGAGTACAGTACATTTTTCTCTGCAACTTTTGTGAAGGATGTTATTTTCTTTGAAAAGAAAATTTAAAAAGTTCTTTTTTCATATATTTTTTTTCAAGATTCCATACAAGATATTATGATAAATCTTTTACAGTTATATGCCAGAGGAAGGTTCAATGTACTTATCTTATTTTTTACTTATCATATTTTCTAAAATTTTGAGATATACTC
Organism: Ceraclea dissimilis; assembly: GCA_963576895.1. NCBI lineage: Eukaryota > Metazoa > Arthropoda > Insecta > Trichoptera > Leptoceridae > Ceraclea > Ceraclea dissimilis. The sequence continues at coordinate 17,933,106 of OY756370.1, forward strand.
GTATATTGTTCTGAAAAAAGTCCTTTTAACGTCAACCATCGCGTCAACAATGGTATTGAGAATTTTATTACCAACCAATTTGTTGATTTAAAGGAAATTTTATTTTACTCACTTAAAGATACTTTTATTTACCTGTTTCCAAAATCGCCAGAGTGGTCAACAATTGCATAAAAATGCTCAACATTTTAATCAGCAAACAATCTATTTTAAATTCATCTTCAGTTCCACAGATTGCACTTAAAATTGACGTATAGATTGCGAACCCCACAACAAAATAAAACACAGTCATCTTGGCTCTGAAACACTGTTTCTTATTGTCAATTTCTCCGTCAGTTTCCTTGTAAAGTTCGTCAAAGTGATCCAACATATCGTAAATATCGACTTCTTGTTTTTTCTTAAACCAGCACGATATAGAAATAACGAGAAATGTGATTAATCTCGTATAGTATAGAACGATTTCACCTGTTTTTTCCATTGCTCCTGCGTTCTTACTGTTAGTACTGATCATATTATTCGTCATATAACAATACAGTGCCAAAGTTAAAACCACAAAGAACTTTACAATTGAATATGTTAACCAAAACAGATATATTTTAATCTTTTTCGATGTATTGGTGTCGTTTTGGGGATATTTTGAACATCTCACGATATTTAATCCCAATATACTTTTGCATATTGTAAACGGTTTCATTACTTGATTAAACCGTATCACTTGTTTGTCTCTCACAGTAATTTCAGTTTCAATTTTCATTATTTGTATATTTTTTGTATCTCTCAATAGATGATAGAGTAAGACTGTTTTGTCTAAACTACAGCTCCTATAGAATTGACGATGCAATGTCGAATATTAGGGGAATTACATAGATGGGTCGATTTTTGCCGTGCGGCTAATCGCGCGCTAACCAAATTGCCTCACATAGCCGCACAGCTACCCCATTCAACCAGTTGACTGAAACTGTAAGCGACTAGGTCATTTTCTTCGAAACTGTTAAAAAACAGAATGGGTCACTTAACAGACTGAGAACAGGTGTCTTCCGTTTCTATATAGTAACCTCGAAAATTTGGGTTACATCTAAGAGGAAGACACCTGTTGAGTGTGATGCTGTACAGGATAAATGAAAAAGTCATCTGTTTTTTATGTCCCCAAACATGCACGCCCGAGGATGCACTACTGGCGAATGCCAGGGCCATGCGGGTGGCACATTGCAGTCAAAAGATTTGATAGTGTTCCGGAAACGCTAGAGAGTGTTTTCTTTTTGAAGTGCTGGCGTCGAAGTAGTTCGTAAATATTTTTTGGGGGGTCCCCTTCCGGCTAACTCTGGGGCCATCAGCTGAAAGAGCGAGTTAAGAGGCACCGACACTCAACAGGCGCCTGTGTTATTCAGGTGTGAGGTGGGCCTTCAATTACATAGTCCATTTATGCCGTGTAATCGTGCGGCGGAAATCGACCCCATAAGTCCCATCTGTGGAGGTTGTCTCAGTCTGTTGGTGTATGATGGTTCTATTATACTCTAATGAAATATTCAGTCGATTACATTCCCACCTATAAGAGTTAGACAATAAAACACAGTGTCAATATAAAATATGGTTATCGAATAACGATAAAACTTCCACTTGATCATATTTTATTTATGTGAACATTCGTACTGTTTACAGAACATCATGACTCATGACGATCCTTTGTTTCATAAGCCATAATGTGGAATAAATAAACATTTGTTTATTATATTTTTATTGCTCGAAAAATATACATATTTTATGCAGAATTATACGGAAAGTCTCCTATTTCACCTGTTGTCCTGCATTCAATGTACCCCGCCCATCTCTACTTCTGCACTTATCACCAATCCTCTCAATCACATCAGTCACTTTAGTCTGGCTGCGTATCCAGTCATTCCTCTTCCTGTCTTGCAGTTTAATGCCCGACATTATTCTCTCATTTTTTTTAGCTATTCGCAGTTTTTTGCCAGACAGTTGTAATACCTACGAATATCTATGAATGCTAAAGAAATATTTTAAGCTGATTATTTTACTAATTTAAGCTCATTAAGAAACTTTTAATTAAATATTCATTTGAATAAAGGAGTTATAAGAATTCTATAGAAGCCTTCGGACTATAGCCTTTTATTCCAATATCTTATAGATCTTTTCACCTTTTCTATATCCCATTGAAAACAGAATTAAAGAGTCAAATGAATGGACTGTCCCTTTTTATTAATTTCATATTATTTTACGATTTTTTAAACTATGATAATTTAATTTATTGGTAAACATAGTACTATATGGGCACGTTTTAGTGTTTAGTGTTCGTCAGAATTTGATGGTTGTATTAAGTGCTATCTCGTCTCTACCTAAGAGAAAAAAATGTTTTACGGTTTCAATAAAAAAAATGAGTTTCATCTAGGTACAAAATTATTATAGGGTCCTTAAGACAAAATTTATTTTTCAGTGGAACATAAAATGAATATACATCATCTTTGGATTTTCTTCCAAAGTTCATTTAAAATATAAATAAGGTTAGCTAGCAGAGATCGCAGTACTGCGATAAGCTCGCCTTAATCAATATTAGCACTTTTTATGTTAAAACTCACTGTTGTATTTTGTGTTAGTACTTGAAGTGTAAATAAATAAAGAAATGTTGGAAAAGAGTAATAAAAATTAGGAACTAAATATGACAAACACTATCTATAGAAAATTTGGTAAGTATATATTTGTTTTTCCGTGTGTTGTGTTGTACTATTCAATTAAAACTGATAGCACACGAAGTCTTCTGAAAAATCTCGGACGCACCTACGCTTAGCATTTTATGTGGTATTAGATAAGAAGCTTTGATTAAGAGTGTGCATACCGACATTTCAACAATTTCTAAAAACGGGAGACCTTATATCTCGACAACCTTACTAAATATGCTTTGGAACAAAATAGGGTAGATGCATTGAACCTTTATCTAGGGAATAACCGTAATAGATTTTTTATATCTTGTATAGATTTCGCAAAAAAAAAAAATAAAAACACCTCTGACCTTTTTTCCGAAAGACGGAAACTAGTTTCCCGAAAGTCGCGGAGTAAAATTTTTTTCTTGTACTGAAATATGCATCTATTACATACAATCTAGGGAATAACCGTAAAAGTTTTTTGATAGACGCAAAATTAACCCTAAAAATAGGAAAAACGCTATTTTTACCATTTTATCATGCGATTGTCACGCGATTTCGAGAAAAAACTGTGACGTCATTCCTGGTGCCAAGCCCTTCACGAAGTCTTCTGAAAAATCACGGACGCACGTACGCTTAGCATTTTATGCAGGTTTAGATATGGAGCTTTGACTAACTCGAAACATAAAGTTAGCGGTTGTTTAATAGCTTTAAATAATTAAATATGACTTTAAAGTGCAGCTTGGTCGGTTCAGACTACAGGATAACATCAAACTATAAACTTTTGTAAGCTCATTTTGATAGCTTTTGTAATTTTTCCCACTCAGTTGAGCGCTTCCAATACATGTTTAGAATCTCATTTGCGCATCCAAAACATGTTTAGAATCTCATTTGCGTGGAACTTTTTTAATCTCTAGCATTTCCAGCTAATTAAACTTTTCGATTCAATCAAGAAGCGCTGAGGGTAACTGGTGTCTTACGCTATTCAATATTTTGATGCCAGCCATTGACTTGAAAACTGATAGATTAGACACAACATGAGCAGAGCAACATAGATTCATTGCTGCAGTAAGACAGTTATTTTGTCCCTATCTTTCGTAAAGGAGTATGCTCAATTTTCACAATAGACCTACTATGGTCGCAGTGAGGTGGGGGATTTACGCTCCCCTGACCTAACAAGGAAAAAAAATGCTCAATTGGTATTAAAAAAAGCCTACGAGGAAGACAGGCTACCTCAAACACATTATATGATCCCTGTAAAACTTCGAATAGGCATTTCACACATTTAGCCATTGATTTCGATGATGCCCCCTATTCAGTATTGAAATACTCATTTTTACCTATCTTTTGAGTTACATTAGTTTGCGCCAGGCCTGTTTTTTTAAGCATTCTCCTTTGTTTCTGCGCATGCTGTCAAATCCAATCTCTATAATCATAATATATCTATGATTTCTAACTCTAACTCCTGTGAATATAATGAAGTAACTCAGGGGTGATGTTCATTGGAAATATAATGAATGACCATTTTCTCAAATGATTTCATTGATTTTAAGGGGTCTAATTTCTTTTCAATCGAAGCACAGGGAGACAGCAAAAAATGTAAAAATGACTACTTATAATAATCTCAAGGCGCGAATCTTTAGACCATTTTTTTCTTATCGAAAATCCCCTCCAAAGCCGTAACTCGTTTTTGAAATAATATCTCTTTCTCGAAACTTTAATCCGATATTTTGTATTATTATTGTTTATTCAGATTGAAACTAATGAATTAAATAGACTAAACACATATTCAAGTAACAAAACAGAATGATGGAACTAAGTACATGGTTGGCGCAGTTGGCTGAGGCGGCAGTCTCTCGAGCGGGAGGTGCCAGGCTTAAAAATCCCGGCGCTGGCGATATATTCCACACTTTGCGATACAGGCTTTTAGCCCAGTGCAAGGTGTGCAAGAAAGTATTTGGGTTTGTGTTTGCAAACTTAGATCCTTTATTTAAAAAATAAAAGGTGGTACCTTTACTTACGATTGTGTAATTGTTTCTAAATAAAAGTATGGTGACGTTTTTCTTTGTACTAACCTCAATCCCTCCCCTTCCCATACTTCCGTCACCCCTCCACTGGGATGCTTTACACAAACATAATATTTTGTTAAGATTGATTGCTTTTGTTTTTCCAACAAATAATATTATTTCCTTTTGTTTATGATTCGTAAAAATGTATCAAATATACAATATCATCATATTTCTTAGTAGGGCATGCAATCCTGAATTCTGAAACCGGAAAGATCGATTCCGGAATAAAGAGACCTTAATAATACCGGAATTTCAGTATCGTATTAGCTTCCCAAAATTATGTATGTATACATACATAGGTACCTTCAGTAGTCGCTTCGTTTTCGTATCATACGGGCCGTATGATCTCGTAGACAAGTGCATGAAACTCTTTGTTTGTTTCATTGCTTAAAATGTTTAAAAAATTGAAATTTTACTTAATCCAAACGATTATTAGCCAGATCAAGCTTATAAAAGATTGATTTTTATGTATTTACTAGCTGCCCAACGTGCTTTGCTACGCATCTAAATTAAAAAAAAAAAAGAAAAAAAAAAAAAAAGTGTGACTAAAGATCTGAATTTCTTTTTGTATGATGACCTTTCATCCGATACCAAACACGGTGGTATTCTATTACTGGATCCTCTTGATCCCTGGCGTCTCCCGATGGCTTGTGCTGGACAAAATATGACTTAGGATATGATACCATAAAAGAAGTAGTTGCGTATATTACATCCCTTAAAGTAAAAAGTTTAAAGGTTGCACATTGGGCAATGATAAATTTCGCAAGCAAGCTTGGTCGTCAGAATTTAAATTGAACGCTCTTTATATATTATTCAGTCGCTGACTCATTCAAGTATAGGAAGTCATCGAAGCTCCCTTCATATGCTCGGAGGCCGCGCTCAGTCAAAATGTGGCTCACAGTCTACCTCTCCGCCATAGTCCCTCCCTCTCCGCAGTCTAGTCGCACGCAGGTCCAGCCACCCACAACTGGAGAAAAAGTCAGCACATCTTTCATGGCCTGTACGGATGCTGTTTAATGCAGTACATAATTTGCGTGGGTGGTCAAAGAAAGGTGGTTTTTGTTATATACAGGCCAGACATTTTTTTAAAGGGTTGCTCCCTCCCACTTACCCTTGGATGGTACAGGAACGCCAGTTCCTATTTCATCCAATATCTGTGCAAAGTAATACATTCTCAGGAGGGCTTAGGGATCGCCTGAAGGGCTCCCCCCAACAAACCCCTCCCCGATTTAAAGCATGCCAGGAAATACAGGCCAGACAGCAAACTCTCGAATTGATATTACAAAAAAATATATTTTTAATTCAGATTTAAAAAAAAGAGCAGCCACTGCAAAGGTAGAAATCCCGGAATTCCGATATCAACCATAGTTCCGGAAATAAAAACCCCGCAATTTTGAATGTCCTGCTTCTGTATAAAAAAAATATCATATTGTTTTACTTGTAACAGTTTTAACGAAGTTCATAAACCTACGAATGCGAATATTTTTTTTTTTATTTACCGATCTGATGAATACACTCTGTATTGTATTCGTCATTGTTCCAGGAAGAGCTTCGTAAAGCTCGTAAAAACTTCTTATAGATGATGATACTTGCGGATTTCATATTATCAGTCTCGCGTAATATTTGTGAGATTTTAAAATTTGAATTTTTGAACCGAAATTCATTTGTGTTTTTCTTTGAAAACGTTTAAGGTTATGTGTGGTATATAGCATATAGGGTCTAAAGCGAGTCCTTCAGTTTTTCGGACACATTGTCAAAAGAGATGACAATAGCCTTGAAAAACGAATGGTCGTGGGGGGAGTAGAAGGCAGAAGAGGTAGAGGAAGATCCCCCACTATCTGACCAAATCAAGGCTGCCGCAGGTACATCAGGGGTTGGAGCAATGCGTACGGCGGTGTGTCGGGAGAGGTGGAGGACACTACTACTACTATACCCTCACGCCACGTCCCTTGCAGGGTAGGCAGAGATGACAGAGCGCCAGACATCCCTATCCTTACACACACTCTTAACTTCCGTCACACTAATACAGTTTGTCAACACGCTCTCCGACTCCTTTTACTCAAAACGCGCCCATCCTTGAGGATGATCAGACCAGTCCACAGCAATCCAAAACGTAATATGGACAAGGAGAGAAGATGGTCACGACCCTCAGCAGTGAAAACATCGACGCAGAAGAAGCATATGGGGTAAATAATGGCTTTCACGGCCACATAAATAAATAAATCTTTATTAGCCAAAATAAAAATGCATATTAATTGCAAAAAATATATGATAATCGTAGAGTGCCAAAAGGCGGACTTATTGCTAACGCAATATCATACAGTCAACCCGAGCCTATCATAGCCACTCTTTCGACGAAGTTTTTCATGAATCTTTTACAAAAATAGTCCGATGAAGCCTCCTGCCCAAAATGCATATTGAACTGTGACAAGTTGTGGGTTGGGTAATTTTTTTTTTAATTTTCCTCAAATGTACATGTACCTAGAATACTATACGCATGTTTTACAACCAGGTCACTCGTGTAAGGTAATTCAATTTTAAAAATAAACATCTTATTTACCTAATGGGTATGTTTAAAATACGACCCGTGTGTACTTCGTGTTTCGAGAGATCAAAGTGAGGCCACCCTCATGAAAGCAACATTAAATTACCACAAAGCGCTCCTCACGCCGCCCCTGTAAACAAATAATTAAAATTTACTCAAAATAACTCCACCACGTTATGCATGTTTGTCTTTTAGCTTATTTTATTTATTTATTTACACTTTTCATAAACGAAATACAGAGATATTATAACACTTGTTCACTAGGGCGAACTTATCGCAATGCCGCGATCTCCGCTAGATATCTAACAACATTTATATTAACTAGATAAACAATAAATACGTATACTAAAACTTACTTATTGGTTATAGAAATTATATACATACATTTCTCAAAAAGGAATCTGAAATTTATCAAATTATGTAATTTTAAGTGCGACTCCAGTTTACCTGCATAATAAATAGGTTCTTCGGTTTGATTAGGTTTTTATTCTCGATTTTATTTATATGCCAGCTTAGACAAAAAAAAATGTTGAGTTATTAAAACATACTCGTATATTTCCTAAGAAAAGTACGAATCAAATAACCTGTGACAAACAATTTCACACATTTCCTAAATTAACCCGGAATTGTATGCAATTCCTAGGATTTGTGTACCATTCCTAAATAATATACATTTTAAGTAACATATATAAAAATGAAACATCTTCTTCCTTCAGCCATCTCTCCACTGCTGGATATAGGTCTCTTCCATTTTCTTCTATTTTTCTCTATCTTGAGCTTTGCCAATCCATCTTGTACCCGCGACTACGTCAGCCCATCTTCTCTGTGGCCGACCTACTCCTCTCTTTTTATTCCACGGTCCCTATCTTAGAACTCTGGAATTCCATCGCTCTGTCCCCTGTCTGGCAACATGACCCACCCATTGCAATTTCTAAACAAAAATGAAACATATTAATGCTGAAATAAACATATTAAAATTTGAATTTACTAAGCTTCACACACAGCTTTTTCATACACGTAGGTGGTACTATAATAAACCTACTTATAAATGAAGTTCTCACGTAGTAAAACATTTTGATATCTGAGTATGAAAGCTCGTAGAGAATTTCCTTCCATTATACATTATACATCACTGCCTCGTTAAATTTTGATTCTTAAACACTAATTATTACTTTGTAATTAATTAGCTACACCACCATTTCCTTGGAAACACATTAATTAACTTCTGAATAATTTATCCAAGACGTTAATCATTGGGTGTTATTACAACTAACTAGAGATGTGTCGACTAGTCGGGAAAGCCGACTATCCGGCCAACGATGCCGACTATTATAGTCGGCGGCTCGTCATTTGCATATATTTACGGTTAAACTTTTACAATAAAGTATAAAAAAGTACATGCAAACACATTTGACAACTGAGACAATGACAATCATAAAACATAAAAGAATTTCAATGTAACAGAATGCTGTGCTACCACCGCGAGAATACGAATACAAGCATCCAAAAGAGCACCCCCCCACGACCCGCGATACCGACCATAGTCGGCAAAATCGGTGTGTACCTTATATTTATTTATTAATTTATCGTATGGTCAAAATAAGTATATCAAATCCCTCAAAGGAAAAAGTTTGAAGGTTGGGCATTGGGCAATGATAAATTTCGCAAGCAAGCTTGGTCGTCAGAAACTAAACTGAACGTTATTTATATAACCTTATAACTACGGGAATACAGGAAAAAAATTAATTATATCGTCAGTATTTACAATACGTTTTGTATTTTTGAGAATAAGATTCACTGTAGCATGGGAAATACAAGAGCTAAAAATTATTATACTTGTAATAAAATTTCATTTCAGTAATGGTGTACCAATTAGTTGAGAAAGCCGACTATCCGGCAAAAGATGCCGACTATTTTAGTCGGCTAGTCGGCCAAATCCATATCCATAACCGGCCCACCACTACTAATAAAACTACTTACATTATACTCGTATTACAACATTAATCTAGAAACTTGAAGTTTTTTCTGTTTTTAAGTCAAATTTACACGTATTAGAGATGGAAATAATTAAGATTAGTGTTTTTTATACCTATAAATAAATCTCTGAAACCTCCTCCCTATCTTCCTGTAAAAGTTTTACTAACTAAATATAACGAATATAAATATTATGCGGCCGCTTCACGCTCGGCATCCCTCCACGAGTTTTGTGTGAATGAGTAAAAGGACGTACGGACGAGGTGATTGTCTTGAACTGTATACGTAACCGACGGTTAACGCCTTTTTACACATTCGCGCGGGACTCGTGGAAGGTCGGACAGCATGTGGATGAGGCATTTAGTAGCATACAATTTTTTTATTCTATTTTATTGTACGTGGAGCTTAGTTTGAATGTCGTACTTTAATTATTAAAGAATTCAGGCAGACTTAATACCTAAATATTTCATGTGAAATCATTGGATAATTTATTGACGCCAAACGGAGTGTAAAGGGTTCCGATTGACATCTTCGAATCATTGGATACTGAACCGAGTGTATCTGTGTAAGGTTCAGATCAGCATTCACGTCACACAGTTATCAGTTAACAGTTATTTTATAACAGTTAACAGTTATTAGTAACCGCACATACTGGCAGCAATAATACGGGCATCAGTCCAAAAGTACAAAGGCACGAAAATGTATTTGGAGGTACTGTGACAACTCACACATTTAGTATAGAGCGAGACTGCAAGTTATATGTTGAAAATGCAAACAGACAACAACAGATAGAGTTAAATAAAAACGTGCAATATTAACAAAAAACCTAGGTAGGTACCACGCGATCGTTTTTTATAACTTCTAGTAGCTTGGGGTAACAAAGAAATCCATCTCAAGTACGCTCGCCACTCCACAATTAATCGCTTACACATGTTTCGTAATAGATTTATGCCCGATCCCACCAACTACCACCTAGTAAGCAGACCCCTAAGGAATTTCCATACAAAACCATAGATAATTTGAGTGATTATTATAACTGTCATAACCTTTAAGATATAAATCCATACAAAATACAACATGCAGCTACTTAAGTGAGGGAGATTCTGGGCGGAGATATTTGGGCACCTAACTAAGTAGAGCTGCATGTTGTATTTTGTATGGATTTATATCTTAAAGGTTATGACAGTTATAATAATCACTCAAATTATCTATGGTTTTGTATGGAAATTCCTTAGGGGTCTGCTTACTAGGTGGTAGTTGGTGGGATCGGGCAATAATCATCTCATAGATATGTTTAATGAGAGTGAGATGATTGCTAAGTGCAAACTCACTTTGCACTTTCGCAGTCTGTTGGATCCCGGAGTTTGATGTACTGTTATGTTGTCTTGTTCTGCGATTTTTGTGTTGCTGTTTGTCCATCCTGTATGTTTGCATATTGTTTTGCTTGTAATTCTTTTGTCTGTTGTTACTGTGTATTGCTTGGCTATGTACCACGATTGAATTGATATGTTTGATTATTTGTATTGTAAATTTTCCAAAGGCTTGAAGCCGTTTAAACAATAAATAAATAAATAAATTCCAGACACCTCAATGATCTTTTCCAGTCTCGAGTACTTAAATAAGTTAATGATGCTTGTTCAAACAATTTAAATATTGAGATGGAATTAGTACAGTAGAAGTCCATTAGTCCGGCATCCAACAGTCCGGAATGCCCGATAGTCCGGCATCGCTCTGGATCTCTTTTGCTGAGGCTAGTACTAGCTACAGTGCTTCAGAAATTATTGTTTTCCATATCATTAGAAATAAATTTTATACTAAACGCCAAAATTCAAGAAAACAAAAAGAGATTCGTGACTTTTTTTGAAACATTATATTTTTTTATTATTTTTTTATTTATTTTTTTTATTTAAATCATTTTATTACAATATAACAACATTTACAATATCAACCGAATCACAATCATATACTACAATTTTGGATACTGCCCTCCTTAAGCAACTGAATGCTTGTGTGGAGGGCAGGACTATATATGAAATGTAAAATAAACTTTGTTCTATTTGTAGTTTAATTATTAACCTAATTGTTCTTATAATTACGATTTATGTATGTACCTATGTAGTTAAAAAAACAAAGAACCTACACTAAGAAAAGGGGCACCTCCCGATAGACCGGAATATTCGGTAGTCCGGCACCGAGCCGGTCCCGAACGTGCCGGATTATCGGACTTCTACTGTACTATATTTTAATTAATGTAATCCTTACTTATTCAAATTGTCTATATTGTCTTATCAATCTACGTGAAATAATGTAAACGTTCTTTCACGTTTCACGTTACACAATTCTATGACTGTCTTTCACTGTCACTAAACACTCTCTTATTTAATACTAGCTGATCTACCCGTGATTCGCAACGGCTAAAGTTTCTGTTAGGATGGTAAAATAGGTCGGCAGTTTTTTTTTTCTAGTTTCTGGGCTTGCATATACAAACCCTAATTCTTTTCTGCCCACCTTGCACTAGGCTAAAAGGCTGTATCGCAAAGTGTGGAATACATGGCTAGCGCCGGGGTTTGAATCTGACACCTCCCGCTTGAGAGACTGTCACCCCAACCAACTGCGCCAACCAGTGCGAACAAGTAGGTTGCTAAAATGTTGCATCCACTCCTCAGCAGATGGCGTTAGGATCAGACAATTGGTTCACTGTGAAATAATTTAGATCTGAAGATATTGGTTTTGCAATAAGTTTGCCTTTTGGCACACTATTATTGTCTTGTTTTTGTAAGTGTGCAGATTTTCCTGTCGCCAATAAAGATATTTTATTTATAAACTTATACAGCTTTAAAAAATTACACGACTGACAGCAGGATGTAGTGGAATAGGTGAACGTTGCCCTGGGCATGAAGTGATCACTTAAACTTATAATAAGCCTCGGAACACCCATCCTGCTTCTTCCCCAAGGGAGTTCACATACCGCTACACCATGTGAATGTAGATAGGTACCTATCGCTTCTCTTGAGGAAAATCTGTAATGAACTTACAAAATCTCTGACTCTGTTTTATATATCAGATTGTGTCACTTACACTTTATTATAAAGTATGAAATAATAATATTTTGAAATTACTTGAGACGCCGACGTAATTAAAGGTTAAATATTAAATTAAACGTCGAAGTTTATACAGTGCGAAAATTATGAATTTGAGAAACTCGTGTAGGTATTTGTTGAGATGGATGTTCGGAGTCACAAGGGTTGACAGGAAACCGAAACTCCTACATCCGTGGGAGTCTAGGTGTACGCGACATCTCTGGCAAAATTTAGGAGAGCAAACTGTAGAAGATCCAGAGGAAGACCCAAGGGCAGGTGGAGGAAAGTGGTGAGGCAGGACATGAGACTGTTTTTCGTCGTTTGTTGAACATTGACGTTTCTGAATAGTTGTTTGTTTTTTCCTAATCTTCGAACTTCTTTCTGTATTTATGGTTGTCGATTCTGGCTGTGTTGAACATTATTTATAAAGAACCTTTTCGTTTTGTTTTGTGTTTCATTCGGGCTCGCCCTTAACGTTGGTATGCTTTTGTAATTTAACTTTGGTGTACCATTAGGTATATGGGACAATAGCAGTGGATATGAACATTGGATGAGAAGAAAGTTAAGGTAGGGTAAGTTGGCAGTACTATAACTCTTTTTGTAGTTGTGCGCGCCTGTTGATATATGACTTGAAATTACGTATTTTCTCAAAAAAAGAACCAGCTTAGCAAATTAAGATCCACGCTGGGATAAACTTGGCGTGAGCCAAAAACGTTGTACCAAATGATAACAATTATGAAATTTTAATATGCATTATTATATGGATTACGAAAGGGAAGTGTGTATTCCATTTTTTATTATAATTTATTATGAAGAAACCCGTGGAATACAATGGAAATAGAAAGTATGAGGTTTATAATATGATGGGGGAAATTGGAAAATGCCTAGTAGGTTGTGGATATAATGATTAATCGAAAATTTAAGCAAAAAAAGTCTTTCTATGAATAAAAAGCTGTTAAAGTTGGTGTATTATGAGGGAAAGAACTTTCTACCAAGTTTTTTCATCTTTTCTTAAGGCACCTGCTACTTAACTATTTAGATAATAAATTAAAATAAAACTATTAATTTGTATGGTTGAGGTAATCTGACAACATCCAAAAAAAACCATTACCGTCTGTGACTCGTCTTTCTCACTAGGGCATGGTTTTCGGAACTTCAAAACTCCAGAATCTTGTAAAGATTTTTACTGCATCCGGAATTTAGAGGTTCAATACCGGAATTTCAATATCGTATTAACTTCCCAAACTGTCGTATAATAATGAATTGTATTAGTCCAAGAGCCCGCTGCTTAATTTATGACGTATCTGTTTTTTGATCGAAATGTGGTATAAATGATAGCTTACCAATAGGGTATTACATCGCACTAGGGTTGCCTATCAAAATCTTGCCGCAACCCCCCCCTGCGCCCCCCGAAAAGGTCCCTCTTCGCGGTTTTTCGCATTTTATAGGAATATGGTAAGAGATAGGAGAAAGTAGTCAATGACAAAAATAATCCTTGCTAAATTCTCTACAAAAAATGTAAAGTCAATTTTTTCGTAGAACTAGCAGTTTACCCGCAATGGCCGGTCCAAAACCGAAATTCATTTAAAATACTAAAAAAATGTATTTAAACTAAATTGGTTGAAAATTGATAAGAGCTACAGGAAAATAGTCAGAGAACGAATTAATAACCATAATCTTAGCTACAACACGAGCTATAACTCATGTTCATACATCTAATAATTTCGGAGTTATTGCAATAAAACGCAGTGACGAAAATTCTTAAAATTTAGTTTTTAATAAAATAACCAGTGATATAGCGCCGCAGGCCAATTTTTTTTCCCATAAAATGTTAGTAATAATGGGTGGAAGAAAGTTAAAGAAAAAAAATTAAAATTTTTTTTTTTTTTCCAAAAAATATCCTGTTTTTCGACCGGCCATTTCGGGTTAACTACTAGTCCTATGAAAAAATTGACTTGACATTTTTTGTAGAGAATTTAGCAAGGAATATTTTTGTCATTGACTACGTACTTTCTCCTTTCTCTTACCATATTCCTATAAAATACGAAAAACCGCGAAGAGAGACCTTTTTGGGGGGGGCAGGGGGGGTTGCGGCAAGATTTTGATAGGCAACCCTAGTGCGATGTAATACCCTATTGGTAAGCTATCGTTTATACCATATTTCGATCAAAAAACAGATACGTCATAAATTAAGCAGCGGGCTCTCGGACTATATACTCACTGACTTCGTCTTCGTAAGCTTACATAGTCGTATGATGCGAATCGAATGATCTCGTAAAGTGTACGAAACTCGATGCTTACTTTCTGTGTGAAAATGTTTTTATTTGAATATTACATAGCCATTATAGTCCATATTAAAAGTGTGATTGAGATCAAGTTATATTCAGTGTAATAAACAGCCAATAGCGACTTAGTTTTTCCGGAAATTCCGAGATTGAGTCCAACCATGTTTAAACCAACTCAACTTGTTCCTTCCGTTTTTACATACACTCAACTTTCTATTATTTCATGACTTATTTTTACATAAAAGAAAATATATACGAATTTCAACGGTGATATCACTGAGCGAAATAGGCTGTAAATGCTGGTACCGGATTCTTTCAGTTTTCAGGCCGTCAGAGTGAATTTGTAGTTTGGTCTTTCAGTTAGGAAAATTATCCTCCGTATATATTATAAAGCCTGCTAAAATCAGTTCGGCTCAGCTGTTGGGTGAAGGTGTGTATTATAATTATAAAGTTGAAGCGTTTCTATAGGAAAATTAGTATTTTATAATCATGATAAATGATATTCGAGAAATTTTGGGCTATTGACCTAATAAAATATGTTTTAAACATAAAAAATCTGTTAAACGAAAAATTATTTTATTGTCAATCAGTAGCCAAAAGCATACACAAATTAAAGTATACACAGCGGGCCATGGAAAAGCAGATGCTTGGCGTGAGCCTTCGAGATAAAATTAGAAACGAGGAAATAAGACGCCGAACTAAAGTTACCGATATTATGGACCGCATTGCAAAATTAAAATGGCAGTGGGCTGGGCATATGGCTCGACAAGAGGATACTAGGTGGGCACCCAGAATCCTACAGTGGAGGCCCTGGAACAAAAGGAGAAGCGACGGAAGACCTCCCAAAAGGTAGTCTGATGATCTAGTCCAGCAAGCCGGAATAACCTTGATGCGGAGGGGGAGAAGCAGAGATGAGTGGAAGGAAATGGAAGAGGCCTACGTCCAGCAGTAGAGGGAGGAAGGCTGAGGAAGAAGAAGAAGTTTGAATTGCTTCTTGATTTTGATTTTTTAATGTTGGCGATTTTAAAGTTAACCGAACCAAATAAAACGTGAATCACTTGCTTGAGGGAACGGGCTTTCTCATTCGCTGGCCCTGCAGCTTGGAATAAGTTACCAATAGATATAAGAAACAAAGATGATGTTCATAAGTTTAAAGGTGCCTTAAAGACTCACTTGTTTAGTTTATGTTATTCCACGCAGACATCTCAATAATTATTGCTGGATAATGCTTTAGTCTTTAAGGTAGTTCAGCGCACTTGAAGCGATAATTCGCGAAAACTGCACATAAAAATACTATTCAATTTTTTTTAACCTTATAACTCGGGTATGTGTAGTGTTGCCACTGTGTGTGGCGCTAGTTTCGTCTAGGAGATGGGCAACGGGTGCCTTAGGTGTCTTACAACTAACCGATAAGTAATATTCTACTCTATTACTCAAAGTTATGATTTTATTAGACCCAAAGTTCAGATTCTAATTACTGAAATGTTTCAACTCGTCAATATCAATTATTATAGTACCTAGTGGATCCCATCCCTTCCTCCCTGATCAAATACAGCTGCACATAGTAGCTGGAAAGGTTGCTAGGGACAGAGGGATCCCATGTACTGAAAAGTAGGTCCTCCTTAATACCAACTGTCGATGAAGACAGGCACTTGTCAATTATTAGTGAAGGGCAATATCTACATATTTTAAAGTCGCGATGATCGAAATAATTTATAATTTACAATCGATTGATCGTAGCGCGCTAGACGATACAATAGGTTGATAGTTTTATTTTATAGATCTAAGGAAAGCGTTTGATAGAATCTCACAAGTGGAAAAATACTCATCCTCAAATACTCAAAATACTTAGTTATCTGCACAAGCGACCGCAATTTGTCAGAATCTACGATAGCATCAGCGATGAGGCTCAGGCTGATTATGGAATCCCCCAAGGAACCATGATCGGCCCTATTTCGTTTACAATATTTGTCAATAACATATTTGAACAACACCTGCACGACGGCAAGGTTGTATCTCACCCAGATGATACGACACTTGTGATGAGCGATAATTAATTAAATCTGAGATATAAAGTTACTGATGAAGACGTGAACGAATTAAAGAAGTGTGCTAATTCTATGGTTTTAGCAGTTGGTACTTATGGGGCCTGACGCTCGACCTCTCCCTGCCAAATCTATGTTATTTAATCTAGTTACCTATGTTTTTTCTTTTTTTATTTTCAAAATAGATAACAATACATTTTATGCCGGAATTGCCCAACTAGGTACAACCTGTATTTGGGTCAATCACTAGGTATATTATATATTATACATACACACTATTAATATTGTAGTCGAGTTGTAGAAGTCTATTATTACAATCGACTTTATAAAATACAGTCGGTATAATCTAAAGTGTCATCGATTGATTTCCCATCACTAGGTATTGTTAGTTATTTAATATGGAGTAAGATGGAGAGACGATGACGTTTAGACAGGGAGTAATGAATGCTGCGAGTAGGGATCTGTCATATTATTATCTGATCCAAGTTCAAATCTAACGACCGTATAAAATATTAGTAGAAATCTATGTACATAGTTGCTTTATAACTTTGTAGAGATTTCACATCGACACACTTTGCTTTACTTATACATTCATGTGACCCCTGTAAAATATAGCCATTGATTTCTATGATGCTGTGGTGATTAAATTCTCACGTTTAGAAAATGAAACGTTTTAGTTTTCATGAAAGATCAAGGCATACGCCTTTCCCACAGTAGTAAGCATATTTACTGTGTAACTGAGTTAGAGATATATAGCCGTCTCACTCAGTTACACTGTATCGTCCAGTGAGAAGCAATCTATAAGAAATTTTACCAACTGTTTGCTCACGGCACTAATAGAGATATTTTAATACATAAGCATTTGTAAAACTTAATATTAATTCATTAATAAATTCAACCAGACACGCAACCTTATTATTTCATTTATGTCATCCTTCTATAAAAAAAACTCATTCCTATAACGCCACATATGCAGTATTTAATTACTCATTTTTACCGATCATTTGAGATACATTTCGTTTGCGCCTCCGGGGTTCTTTTAGCATTCTCTTTTTCCATCTAAAATATAAAGAAAACATTCTACGATCGTGGGAAGCCACCTTGACATTCGCATTAATTCAATTCTAAGGAATTTATTATCAGATGGATAATATTATTTTTGATTTGCCATTTTTAATTTCGAGGCATATAAAACGAATGTGATGATAAAATTATGAAAAGTACCTACCAAATTATCATCATATCTATAGAAAAATACTGTTTTATAACCAATCTGCTATCTTATACAGATCTACCAACTGTTTTATAAATATTGGATAAAAAAGTCGTTTTTCTTCTTTCTCAGCCGTTTTAATTCCAATGCTGGATACAGGTCTTACCTTTGACTGTCCACAGATCTATCCTGGGCATGCTGCATCCACTTGCTTCCTGCGATTTGCCTCACATGGTCAGACCATCTTGCCTGAGGTCTTCCTACGCTCCTTTTGCTTGTTCTAGGTTGCCACTCAAGTTATTACGATGTCTATTATTGATTTTGTCTGAATGATAAATAAATGAATAAATGAAACCTTTTTTTGGATGTAAAGAAACATTATTCCAAATGGCGGGTTTATTGCCGTAGGCAATGTCTGCCAACCAACCACTTGTGCCATAGATATAAGAAAATTTGTACACATACGTACTTAGGAAAATATGGAAAACCAAAAAAGAAAAGAGAAAAATAAATACAGAAACAGTAAAAGAAGGGTGTCCTCCTCTCTGTGACCCAATTTTTCGACTAACCCAACAACGGGAGACACCTGTTCTCAGTCTGTTGGGTGACCTCCAGGTTGGGTACGGCAGACTGTGACCAGCCGCCATTCCCTCCACTGTAGGTAACTGTGTGGGAAAATAAAACATTAAAATTTTATTAGTCCCTCATCTTGCTTTAAAGCTGAGTACGCCCCTGTAAGTATTATTAGTTAAATCTGTCACTGATTAATGTAGGTATTTGATACTCTCTTTCTATATTAGATTATAAGGGCCGGAGTGAGTGTGAGTACTATTAAAAGACTGATTTAAACGTACCCGAGCGGGTGATAACGTAAAAATTTAAATGCAAATATCCCTTGTAATGGTCCATAAATCAAATGTCTGATCTGGAATGAAGCTCCTCTTCTCAACCATCCATTAACTGTTCCGTCTCTCACCAACTCTTCTCTTATGAACCTACACCTCTCTCATCTTTCCTGCACTAGATTATTTTTATAGATAACATCATTATATTTTTATCTCCGTTCCCTCTCGAATTAGGAGGAGGAAGATCTCCAAAGGAGAATGCTCATTTAGTATGGAAAAAAAAACAGGCTTGGCGCAAACTTTTTTTTTAGAAATGTATCTGGGTTTATCGAAAAAACCCAAATACATCTTTGTACACTTCACAGTAAGCTTGAAAACCTTGTGTTGTGAAGTGGAGTAAGTCGGCATCGGGGATTGAACCCGCACCCGCCGGATTAACAGTCGAGCGCGTTACCAACCAGGCTACCGACCACCTCGACGAAATGTAACTCAAATGATAGGTAAAAATGAGTAATTAAGTACTGCATAGGGGGCATCTTCGAAATCATCGGTGTGTGAAATACCTTAATGTGTGAAATACCTAAAGAAAAAAGAGATTTTTCAGACCTTGGATCTCAGCAACCTTACTAAATATGCTTTGTAAAAAAAAGGGTAAACAAATAGGGTAGATTCATTGAACTTTCCTCGAATGAATGATCGTAATAGATCTTTCAAATTTTGTATAGGCTCCTCAAAAAAAATGTGAAATATAGCTCATTTTTTTTTTTCAAAAATAGCAGCTCGTTTCCGAACGTCGCAAAGAAAGAATGAAATTTTCTTTAAACAAATCGAGATTATCAAAAAAAAAATTGTGCATGCGATTTTGAACCTTAAAAAGTCGCGGGAAATGTTTTCGGAATACTCGTCCCCTTAAAGGATAGCCGCACTCGGAAAATATTTTTTCAGCCAACTGAAATAATATTCACGGAAAGTTTTTCATCCATATTCGCTTCAGTTTCAATAATTTACATATTCCTAGCGAAGCTCTCATAGATAACTTTTTTCTACGTGATAATAAATTAGTTCTTACGTACGTACGTTTCAATATTATGTTAATGCTTAAAAATGGATGTTGTTTTCAGCGAAATTTACGATTTTATCTTATTTTTTTTCCTAAGACACCCGCCCATTTCATAAATTTAAATGTAAATATTTTTTTAGTCGTAAAATTGGCATTATAACATGTAAATGTATCGCATTTCACATTATTTTCATTAAAATAAAAATAGTATAATGTAGTATTCCTACAAAAGTGTTGAATTGTAGCTGAACATCGTCGGGCTTAAGTCCGACTTTGGCTTGAGTGATCACTTTACAATCGATAAACATTCGGCATTTCAGTTCATCTCGGTCGGGAGTCGAACCCATGATCTCCGCCTCACATATCAGCAATCTAAATATCCACTAAACCACTACAACACGTCATTCGATTTTGTGCAAATAGTGACTCCCTCTCTCCATATTTTCCCTTTTTCTTGATTTTTAACGTTTTCCATTTATAGCATTCCTAATTATGTATTCATAATTTCATGTAGGTATAAGGAACGCAACCCAACTACGACGTCACGGCCATTTCCCAAGGCATTAAGGTTCAAAATCGCATAAATAATCGCTTGATAAAATGGTAAAAATAGCGTTTTTTCCATTTTTTGGGGTTAATTTTGCGTCTATTAAAAACATACCGTTATTTCCTAGATTTTAATGCATTTTATCAGTACAAAAAAAAATTACTCGCGACCTTCGGGACACGAATATCCGTCTTTCGGAAAAAAGATCAGATGTGTTTTTCTATTTTTCTGCTTGAGAAATGTATACAAGATATAAAAAAATACGGTTTTTCCCTAGATAAAGGTTCAATGTATCTACTCAATTTTTTCAAAGCATATTATTAAGTTAGGTTGTTGAGATCTAAGGTCTCCCGTTTTAAGATTTTTTTTAAATGTCAGTATGCATACTCTTAATAATTAAAGATTGTATTTTTTATTCAATTTTAAAAATAAATGTAAGCTTTCCGTGATGTCTATCAATATAGAGAATACTCGTATCTATCAATCTGCAATGAACGTCAAAATAATCTCCTGACATTTAATTTTGCAAAGTGTCAAACGACATAGGCACATGTCGCCGGTCCATACATTCCAATCTCTCTACAGAATAAAACCTCTTTGAAGTGTGGTAGGTAGGTTAAAATATTTGAAATTTTTCCCAAATCACCGACCTCACACAGTGTCGGATTGTGAGTTCTATTGAGCTTGAATATTATGCCAGACAATACAATACTATGCCTACAATATATGTAGTTTAGAGTTAGGCAACCTTTGGATCTTCTGTGTCCTGTGCTAGCCGGAACAACTCCCATACCTTCTGGATTCCGGTCCATTGTCTGATGCTTCTCAACCAGGACATTTGCCTTCTCCTCACGCCGTGACTACCCTAAATTTTTCCTTTTATAATGATGTGCAGCAGACCATACTTTTGGTTGCGGAGAATGTGTCCCAAGTCAGGTCATGTCAGGTCCCCCCGACGTCGGCAATCACTCTGGCATAGGCTTTCCTGTCCTGTGCTAGCCGGAACAACTCCCATACCTTCTGGATTCCGGTCCATTGTCTGATGCTTCTCAACCAGGACATTTGCCTTTTTCTCACGCCGTGACTACCCAAAATTTTTCCTTTTATAATGATGTGCAGCAGACCATACTTTTGGTTGCGGAGAATGTGTCCCAAGTATACCATTGCGAACACATATCTATCGTGGATATAATAATTATTGCCACCAATTCCCTGTACATACTTATAAAACTAACTTCCTATAATAGTCCGAGAGCCCGCTGCTTAATTTATGACGTATCTGTTTTTTGATCGAAATGTGGTACAAATGATAGCTTACCAATAGGGTTTTACATCGCACTAGGGTTGCCTATCAAAATCTTGCCGCAACCCCCCCTGCCCCCCCCCCCGAAAAGGTCCCTCTTCGCGGTTTTTCGCATTTTGTAGGAATATGGTAAGAGATAGAAGAAAGTAGTCACTGACAAAAATAATCCTTGCTAAATTCTCTACAAAAAATGTCAAGTCAATTTTTTCATAGGACTAGTAGTTAACCCGAAATGGCCGGTCGAAAAACAGGATATTTTTTGGAAAAAAAAAAAAAATTTTTAATTTTTTTTCTTTAACTTTCTTCCACCCATTATCACTAACATTTTATGGAAAAAAATATTTGGCCTGCGGTGCTTTATCGCTGGTTATTTTATGAAAAACTAAATTTTAAGAATTTTCGTCACTGAGTTTTATTGCAATAACTCCTAAATTAATTGATTTATGAAAATAAGTTATAGCTCGTTTTGTAGCTAAGACTATGGTAATTAATTCGTTCTTGGACTATTTTCCTGTAGCTCTTATCAATTTTCAACCAATTTAGTTTAAATTCATTTTTTTAGTTTTTTAAATGAATTTCGGTTTTGGACCGGCTATTGCGGGTAAACTGCTAGTTCTACGAAAAAATTGACTTAACATTTTTTGTAGAGAATTTAGCAAGGATTATTTTTTTATTGACTACTTTCTCCTGTCTCTTACCATATTCCTATAAAATGCGAAAAACCGCGAAGAGGGACCTTTTCGGGGGGGGGCAGGGGGGGTTGCGGCAAGATTTTGATAGGCAAACCTAGTGCAATGTAATACCCTATTGGTAAGCTATCGTTTATACCACATTTCGATCAAAAAACAGATACGTCATAAATTAAGCAGCGGGCTCTCGGACTATATGAAATAACTAAATAAAGAACATTTAGTTAGTACGGGTTTAATTTTTCACAGAATTGACGCCAGTATCTTGCAAGGCGCGGGAATACTCGTAAAATGTTTATGATTCCTTCTTTAACCATACATCGCTCATACGATAATACAATGCGGATAAGGCTCGTCCACTGCCAGCACCATACTACATACTCGTACATACATTGTCCATTCACACGATGGATACATTCGCCAATATTTTCGGATGAAGAGATTTTACAACTCTTTTTTGAGCTTGTTTCTTTTTTTGGAATATTTTTAATAGTCCCATAGAAGCCTTCACATGCCGGCCGTGTGGGAAGATTATGTATATGTGAATATAGTTGTACGCCATCTATTGAAAACGTTGGATTAACACGTCACGTCAGACGGGTAATCCGAAATCTCACTTCAAAAATAAAATATGATATGAATGTCGAGCTTAAAAATACCGCAAACGAATTGACATACATTGATGCACTAGCACCGTCCCACATGAAAAGTGCTAGACACTTGTATTTCTCTGCTGGATATAGGTCTCTTTTAAACTTCTCCACTTTCTTATGTCTACCTTTTCTATGGTCTTCTCTCGTTCTGTTTTCTTTCTATTTGCTTTTATTTCTATTTATCGTTAGCATGCATACTGACATTTCAAAAATTTCTAAAAATGGGAGACCTTTAATTTCGACCACCGTTATTAAGTATGCTTTGGAAAAAATAGAGTAGATACATTAAAACTTTATTAAGGGAATGACCATCAATGATTTAATACATTTCTTGTATTCATTTCTCAAAAAAAAACACCTTAGAATTTTTTTCTGCAAGACAGAAACTAGTTTTCCGAAAGTAGCGCATCTTTTTTTGTACCGGTAATATGAACTTATTATGTTTTTAGTATTGTTTTTTCATTCTTTTAGCGAAAGAACTGTGTCTAAAATACTAATTGAAAGGAAAAAAAATGACAGTAGGTGAAACATAAATGGCGACTGTTCCTGATGACGTCAAATCTCCGTCCAGCGTATCCTCTAGGTATTGGGGGAATTCTGGAATATTCTAAATATTTCCCATTTGGAAATCATTTTTCCTTTTTTTATCTTGATGGAATAATACCAGTGCCATTCATTCAATAGGATTCAGTGTATTTTTACTTTGACTTCACTATGAATGAAGTGAGAATATTCAAATTAATACACGTCACCATGGTTATATGGTAAAACAACACACAAAAAATTAACACGCGAGAAAATCTCACACGGAAAGTATCTCACATAGAAAAAATCTCACTAGAAGAAATAACACATTTTAATTTTTACTCAAAACTTATAACACAATTTTGTTTTCATATAAATTTAACTTAAAATATCAATTAGTATAGGGTCTTTTAAATTATACATAAATTTTAAATAAAAGTGAGGTATTTTTTCTTGTGATATATTTGCTTGCGAGATTTCTTCCAATGTGAGATTATTTCCGTGAGGTTTTTCCCCGTGATATTTTTAACTGTGTGATTATTAGGTGTTAATACTTCAGTCTTTTCACTCTCATTAGCTTTTAGTTCAATATTGGTTTTTCTTTGACATTTTGAACAAAATGTTAAAATAAAAAATGGGACCAAAGTTTCATACCCTCATATCTTTTACAGTTGCCGTGGTTAACTTCAGACAATATAATATGCGCTACAATTTTTTCATATGGTACTATTTTTTGCCTCACATCAAGTAGAGTCATAAAATACTTCGAAGAGTACAAGACATAGCCAAAATCCACTTGGATTAGGCGCCATACATTATAATTATACTTTGTTATATTAAACAGCAAAATAAAATAAAAAAATCGCATTTTGGGCGTCGGCGGGAGGGTCAGGCGAGGCTACTGTCCCCCCTAGAGATTTGAATAGGAATATATTTTTTCATACTAAATGATAAAACCTCACAAAAAATCACAATACTACCACACATTTTCTCATCATATCATACATTTTCTAAAATTAGTATGATAATCTATCATTTAAAAAAAAAAATTGCCTGCGGCGCTATTTTTTATTGAGTACTTTTTTATAAAAAGCATTTTTTATGCAAAGTATTACATACATTTATTCAAATAAAGAAATCACATCACGACTTTCTTTACTATGCTTCACGAAAAAAAAAATTGCCTGCAGCGCTATTTCACGTTCTTTATGATGTATCATTTTTCAAAATTTTTGCTGCCTCCCCCTAGCTCCAAGACTGGCGTTGCCCATGTATCGCATTATTAAAGTGGCCTCCCACGGCGCGCGAATCCGGATTCATACGTGATTATGGATTTGTACGCACCGCCATACAGATCGCTACGAAAGCGTCTGTAGATTTACTGACTCACCCCTCCCCACGGTGTGTGAATCTACGTACGAATCCGGATTCGCGCACCGTGGGATGTCGCTTTTAGGTTGTAATTCAATAAGGAAAACACAAACACATCTCTTGTAACACAATACATCACTTATGTTGCCATATGTTGTCCATTATCTGCCTATCATAATATTATCATTGCTTGGTGTCTGTGATGTAGCGTGGAAAATAATTTAGGATTTCTCGTTTTTTCTTTTGATCATTATTGTCGTGTCGTACAATTTTGCGTCAATGTGTTCTTATCCCTGGGCGACGTGAAATCGAATTACTCGTATATCTTCAGTATTAATACATAGGGATGTCTTATAAAATATCCAATTATAGTCATAAATTCGCGGTTTTTTCCATATTAAAGTGCCATCTTGCATCCGAATAACACAGGCGCGAATTGGCGACTTTTTAGTCGCTCTTTCAGTCCAAAGTTTTAGTAGGAAGGGCACCTCAACACTGCCCGGAAAGACTGCTTCAATATTCCTGCTGCAAGGTAGAAAATTAAATAAATAGCTGCCTTACATAGGGCTTAACTTAGAAACTATTACAAGTTTGAACAAATTCAAAAATATTAGTAAGTTGAATGAGTAAGAGACAGCAAATGTAAGAGATCCTGGGGACCTTTAGAACTGGTGACTTTTAGAACAAATTTTCCCTCAAAAAACAAATAAAAGAAAACCCACCCAAATATCCACCAAAGGAGAAAGGATGGTACGAAACACAGACGATTTCAGGACCATTGACGACGCAGGACTTGACTAGCTTAGGCGTTCTATACTACAACGTGAACTAAAAAGCGACTTATTATGATTAATGTTACCCAGGAATATATCCAGATGCCTTACTACCTACTGAAATCAACCAGGCTCATCAAGATACCCATTAAAAAAAAATCGCCTGTGGCGCTCATGGTTGTTGCTTATTGTCTCTGGTCCATAGCTCGAAACCCCCCACCTCCCTCGAAATGAATTCCTGGTGTGATCAGTCCATAAGATGGTACTTTATGCTATGGCACAGTCGACATGTTTGTAGGTACTGATTTTGAGTTTTTGGTATGGAGACGTCCAGAGAAGGGCAGAGGATTCCGCTCTGAGGAGGGCAACGAACTGGGCAGTGGATGGACCGAAAAAAAAGGACATCCAAGGAAGTCCCTTGTGGATATGGAACACCTGGAGCTTACTGCTGAAAACTGCCTCGATCGTGGAAAATGGAGAGAGAGTATCTGAGCCGCCGACCCCAAATAATTGGGATATGGTGTGGTGCAGCTGAAGTAGTATTGAGATGGAAGGCAAAAGCAAACCATTGGTCATCACTCATCATCATCGTAGGAGCTGATGCTTCTAAAACATCTTTGGTTGGAGGTGAATGGCCAGGTATTTAAGTATTTGTGATCAACCGAAATATTTGTAATAATTCCCCTCCCTCATCGATACTATTAATATGAAATAATAACAACATTGTTCTTACAAAAATACATCAAGGGTCGTATCACATTTCTTCAGATGGAAGAATGTAATGTTATTATCTTACTGGCTGTAACCCGTCAAATATGACGCTGTTTGCCGGGTAGGCAGAGAGAACATGTTGCCAGACCCTGTATCTTTACACGTCTAGTTTTGTACGTTTATTCTTATGGTATATATACGAAAAAAAAATATTTAGCATAGTATTTTCTGGGACATGTGGTGAGAATGAACGATGAAAGAATAACAAAGAAAATTTACCAGGGTGTAGTTCAGTTATTACCGCGATTGCGAAGCGTTTTAAATTCCGCATAAGTATATCCGAATAACTTGTAAAAGTTTCCACAGTCCAGCGTTACAAACATACCCGATTTCCACTATAATTATCTAAGTTATGATCTTATACACTTACAATATCTCTACCAACGAACCTCTTGTATAGAAATAATATTGTGTTTCATATTGTCTTATTAGGATTGTTATTATGAGACATCAAAGACACATCAAAGTTTCAATATCTTAGAATATGGATACTATCTTACAGTGATATCAATCCCTAGAAAGGTCAAAACACATCATTAACTAATACCTAAAATTCAATACCTATTTTTAGAAGTGTCGGTACGTATAATATTTTGGTGAGACTTTGATGTGGCTGAAGAAGGACTAATCAGGGTTGAATCTCTTCTTCTTCATCAGCCTATCCCCGTCCACTCCTCAACAAAGGCCTCCTCCATCTGCCTCCATGTTGTCCTGTCCTGTGCAGATTACATCCAGGTTGTACCGACATGTCGAACCAGGTCGTCTCTCCATCACAGCTGTGGCCGTCCTACACTTCTGTTCCCATCTCGAGGTCTCCAGTGTAGGAGGTTCTTGGTCCATTTGCCCTCTGCGCTTGTAGCCATGTGTCCTGCCCATTTCCACTTTAGGAATGCTTTGCGGTGTATTATGTCAGTCAGTTTGGTTTTACGTCTTATTTTCTCATTTTTTACTCTGTCTGTCAGGGTTGAATACGGTGGAAGAATTAAGAAGAATGTGTGGCAAAACGCTGAAAGATAAGATAAGGGACGAGGTTATCAGGGAAATGAGTGACTGCAGGACTGTATTAAGCAGAGCCCAGCTTCGGTCTGCCTAGCAGATTATGGACAACCCTAAATCGAATTCGAACCGGACATGGAAGATGTGGACACCTCCTCCACAGGTGGGGAAAGAGGGAACATCCTTACTGCGAGTGTGGCGAGATCGAGTCGTTTGATCACATCGTAGGGGACTGTCCTAACAAGAAGTTCCAAGAGGATTTTGGAAAAATCACGAGGTGACGTCGAGGGCAATAGAATATTTGAGAAATATTGACGCGGAGCTTTGACTCTCAGATACACTGTACAATGGTCGCTCACATACGAGAGAAGAAGTAAAAAAACTACCAGAAATAGGACGCCGCTTATAAAAAGATATAAGTACATTAAATTGAATCTTCTAAGATTTTTATAGGATTGACCCACATTTGCCAAGCTTAATATCTCAGGTGATTTTATTACACGTGGAGGATTATAGTGTAAGCTTTCGACTTTTTATTTGAGCTTTTTCTCTGTGAAGTCAACACGCGATACCACAAGCACTTCTAGAGGAGGCGTTTGATATAATACACCACATCATCCAATATTTTATACGCTCGTAAAATACAGAAATAGAATAGAATACAAAAAATATTAGAAAATCTACGCAAAAACTACGTTTTTTGCACAACTACACTTAGGTATATCTATTTATCATATTTCTTTCTCACCCATTTTAATTTCAATGCTGGACTTAGATCTCCCCTTTGACTTTCCACAGATCCCTATACTGGGCATGCTGCAGCCACTTGCTTCCTGCGATTCGTCATACCATCTTGCCTGAGGTCTTCCTACGCTCCTTTTGCTTGTCAAAGGTTGCCAATCGAGAATATTTTTGGACCATCTAGAATCTGATCGTCTGGCAATATGTCTTGCCCAACTCCATTTTAAGGCAGCTGCTCGTTTTACCACGTCAGTGACCTTGGATGTCTCTCGTATCCATTCATTTGTCCGTCTATCTCTCAACGAAATATCAAGCATTCTCCTCTCCATGGCTCTTTGTGTTACCAGCAGTTTTTGCCTGATTCGCGTAGTTAAAACTGCGGTTTCAATACTATACGTAATACGTATGTCTATTTATGGGCTTCAAGGAATTTTGGATATAATTTTGAAAAAGTCTCAATTTAGTGAAATCTTTGAAACCCACTGGTTTGGAAGAATCCAATATACATTTTTTATTTATTAAATCTATTCATATATCTATCTACCCCTCCCAACGCGTTCCTTGCTGGGTAGGCAGAGACGACAGAACGTCAATTCGTCCTATCCTTGCACAAACCCCTTGCTTCTTGAGACTAATCTGAATCGATTGTGTCGATCAGATCATCAAGGACGGGTGCGTATTTCGTAAAAGGAAACGCATAAGAATTTTTACGAAAAATTGCTTTGTTTTGACAACAAATTGAAGCACGGTGTGTATCTATGGATAGGGATGTTCTGTCCTTTTATGCCTACTCCGCAAGGGATGGGAGTTGGGGGTATAGCTACACCTTTTTAATCTCAAAGTAGAAATTTTATTGCACAATATTTTGGATAGATTTTCGCAAACACGAAATTCAGAATCACCGTGGGTCATTAAGGATGGGTGGCAGCCCCCCATAAACATTATTACGGGACAAAATAATATGGTTAATTTACCCCATTATTCCCCAACATAGATTTCTACTAAATAGACTCCTCAACAATAGAAACGCAAAAGAAAAAAAAGGGGGTTGTTTAAATAATTATAAACTTTGTCTTGATTTTAATTTGTGCTTTGTCATGGAAAAGGAGAGATAAAGCAAAAAGGAGCGTTTAATTTATAGACACGGGAATTACGCAACATAAATAATTCATTTGTTTATTTACTAGGGGCCTTTTTTTTATTACGCCATTCATAAACCAATTTCAAAGTGCGATATCTATTACATTTGTGTTTATGGCGAAAATAAAATGGCCAACATGGGAAATGGCGGGAAGAACCAAGCTGCTTTAAGAATTATTGCCTCAGATACCAGTGGCGGCACATGAATACTTATGTTTCATAATAATAATACATTTTATTTGTTTCCCTTTTTTTCTCATAAAATTATATTACCCTTTGTTATTACCATCTGACATTAATGGCCGCCGTAAATATAATTATGTGCAATCAATTACAATATTATTATTTGCTGTAATTATTATTGATGTGGTTGTAACAATAGGATATTATTACAATTTTATGACGGATACCTTGGGAAAATGACGTGACCCGCCCACTGCCATTTTAGCTTTGCTGTTCTTTCTGCGATGTCGGCAACTTTTGTTCTACATCTGATCTCCTCATTTCTAATTTTATCTCGAAGACTGATGCCAACCTGTCTTTCCATTGCTCGCTGAACACAATTTAGTTTACGAGTATTTATTTATTTAGTCACATGGGCACAAACAGTTAAAACAGCACATGTCAACAATTAAACAAAAGCAGAAAGCAAACCAGTGAAGGCCCGTCAATTTTACCAGAAAAACATTTCTAAGTTAAAACAAATTAAATTTAAAAAACTAGTTATAAGTAAAGAAATATTATATGTATGTATAGATAAAAAAGAACAAATCAGGTGAAGTGATATTCAATGATATGTATGTACAATAATTAATAAGGGATGCACACAGATACTCCCTCCCTCACACACACAACTCACACAACAGACACACACACAGAAACAGACACAAACACACACACACAGAACATGGACACAGCATTAAAAGACAATTAGACCCTGTAAGAATGGAAATGGGGAAGGGGCGAACGAAACAGATCCGAGAAAAGGAAAAAGGGGAAAAGGTGAAAAGGGGAACGGTCATCATAGTCGTTCAGGGAACGGTGGAGGAGCAAAGTGCTCGCATGACTTTGGTCTTGAAATCGGCCCTAGTCAAAGCGAACATATCGAGACTCCGAAAAAATACGTTGTATAGAGAACATGTGCGCTGCAGAAACGAATTCTGCACATAGTTAGTAGGTACTACACCGTGGCAAGCGGAACAAATGCTTTACCCTAGAATTACGGGTGGGGCAGTGAAATGGTATTTTCTCCAAAAGCCTAGTCGAGTTAACTTCATTGTTTATAATCTTAAAGAGGTAGACCATATCGCTTTGGGTTCTCCTGTTCTCAAGAGAAGGAATTCCATGATGACGAATCGCTCGCTTATAGTCATCGATGTCCAGGCCCATAAGGCGATTGAGGCAGTCCACAAACCTCCTTTGAAGTCCTTCGATCCTGTCAATGTAAGTAATATATTGAGGACTCCATACCACAGACGAAAATTCCAGCTGGCTCCTCACAAATGAGTAATACAGTATACGGAACGTAAAAGGAGACTTGAAAGGCCTAGCGGTTCTCAAGATAAACCCCAGCATTTTGTAGGCCTTGCCTATATACGCAATGACAATCTAGATCCTCGAAATGTAGGAACCTAATGAATTGCTTAGGTCTGTTTACATTGTCAAAGCAGAGGCTTTCACATTCTATCTATCTATACCCTCACGCCGCGTCCCTTGCAGAGTAGGCAGACAGGACAGAGCGCCGGACAGCCCTATCCTTACACACACTCCTAGCCTCCGTCACATTCATGATGCAACTTGTCACACACGCTCTCCGATTCCCTATACTCAAAATGCGTCCATCTTTGAGGATGACATGATCGGACCATCAGGTCAGTCTCGGGCGGCCGCGTTTCCTCACCCCTCTTCGCTCACTCAAATATAATACTTTTTGTCATCTCATCTTTCATTCTCTTTTTCATAACACTTACTAACGTACTGATGTATGGACTACCACTGTGCGATTAGACAGAATAGTGTACTTGTGTATGAAGATCACGCTTTGGTAATTTGACTGTAGAAGGAGTTAAATTATATTATGACAGATACGTATTGCCTCCCATATTTCACTAACTCTCACAGTCTCACATACAATAGGTGAAATACTTACTGTAGAAATAGGCAACCCTACATCAGAAGAAATAGGCAACCATTTCAATAGATACCGACGCACTCAACGTCAATATTTTGATACCTGGGGACCTGATTGTAGGAAATTATTATTATTATTACTAACTAAACTAAAAAAAAGTCCACTCTCCAGCATGAAAGCCTTAAGGCCTTTGCGCCGAAAAATGTGCAGACATGTAAAAAAAAATATCAACACTCAAATACATCAAATAACCAATAAACAAGGGATGAACACATATCAACTGCCCTCATATTATCTCTCCAACGAGCTGCCCCAGCACTGTTAACAGCGTCGATCAAACACTTACAATGAGCGACAGTAATTCGGCTTCAGTGGTAATCCATTAATTTGACAAATCTGCCGTAGCTAACGGCGAAAAGTCGATATAAATCAAAGAAACTACAGGAATAAGTTCAAGTTTTGGTGAATTTCGGGTTAGCGGGCAGAGATCGGAGCTCTGCAATAAGCTCGCCCTAGTGAACAAATCTAGGTATTTTGGTGTTACTTGCTATATTCACTTGAAGTGTTAATAAATTAATTTCATAGGTAACTTTCTTATTAATAACAAGCTGAATTGCCCGGCGTTGCCCGGGTATTACAGCTATTATGTTAAAAAAAAACAAACAAAAAGAAACCATGAAACAATCTAACCAAATATCGAACAAATAAAAAAATAATTATTTTTAATTTAAATGCCATCTATATTTGGGTAGCAAAAGTTTTATTTCAAACGTATAACAAAAAAACGACAATAAAATTAAATTAATTTAACGCCATCTGTGTTGGAGTAGCCAAAGTTTTATTAAGTAGTAGAGAGTATTGTGTTCTGTGTTCGCACGTCGCTGGGAAACGTCGCTACAGTACCTACCTACTACATACTACATACATATGTTGTACGAATACGTAAGCGTATACGCAATACATGTTTTTCAACCCTTGGACTAAATTTTTGGTAAAACTATGAACGAAATATTTCTTTGTTTTAAATGTACTATCAAAATGTATAATTACAGCATTATATCTTAATTTATTACTGAGATATGGTACTGTAAAAAAAAACCACCCCCAACCCTTTAATTTTATAAACTGATTTTTTTTTTGGGACAGAATAACATATTTTGACCTTTTCTAAAGAAACCATTTTCTGGAAATTTCTATAAAAAATTTTTTTAGCTTATTAAGGGACATTTAAAAATCATCCCTTTCCTTTAAGCCCAATTTCATCCCTTTTAATTAAATTTTCGAAAAAAGGGCCAAACACCCTATTACTATTTTCGATAGGAGAATCTATGTACCAAATCTCAAGTTCGTACAATGTCTGGTTTCCGAGATATTGGCATACTCTGAAAAACTTTCAACCCTATTTTTCACCCGCTTAAGGGCGGAATTTCCAAAAATCGCTTCTTAGTGGAAGCTTTTGTATTAAAACCTATCTGCCTTCAAAATTTCACTTCTCTAGGATTAGCCAATTCGGCTCTGCGTTGATGAGTGAGTATGTCAGTCTAACTAACTGCTGGACTTGTATAAAGCTTTAGGATGATATCTTTAGCATGAGCTAAGTAATCTTACTTTTTCCAAAGCAATTTTTGCATGTTTTTGTTTTGCATGTAGGTACCCTTAAACATACCCCTTTATTAAAATGGAAACACAATATTTGGTATTTTCCGCAGACTTTAATTTTTGATTCTCGACTAGGCAGGCTAATAGAATCTTTATACCGACATGGAAGTGCCTATTAAATTCAAAATCTGCGAAATTAAATACTGTGTTTTGATTTTATTAATATTACAGTGAACTTCCAACGAGACCCTTCGATCAAATCACCCAAGATTCTAATATATATTTTCCACACATTTATAGTTCAACTTACTGCCCGCATGCCAATGTGTATTGACACATTCACAGTGATATCTTGATAGTAATATTTACTAGAGTTGTATGGAATCCCAAAGGCCCCAACAACCCAGAGATCTTTATCTCACGCGATTTTATCTAAGGCAATAAAAAATTGGAGAATAGGTATATTATTGTTTGGATATAAAACAAATTGTAATGTAGGATATAATAAATTAATACTAAACACTTATTTTGTGTAATCTGCTTGATGGGTTTGAGTTCATTTACTCATAAGCTGTTTGCAAAGTGGAAAGAAAATAAGTCTTTTTCTTCTGTCGCCACTCAGGTCTATTGTTTGACATAGGCCTCCTCTTTGCTCCTCCACAGCTCTTGAGTACACTGCATTCATCCACCACCGGTACATTTCTTGATATGAGAGGAGATTCACACAAAGCTATGGAGAGGAAGATGCTGGGCATTTCTTTAAGGGACAGGGTATCAAATGTTCGTATCAGAGAGAAAACCAATGTAACCGATGTGGCGGAAAGGGTCGCTAGCCTTAAATGGAGCTAAAACGCAACCACCATTTCACATTTTTTGATCCTTAACTTAAAATCACTGAACATGTCTAAAAGAAACCCGTATTCATTGTTGAATTGAATTGGCTTTCACCATCCGGTAAAGCTCTCCAAAGTTTCAGACGCTTATCTCAGATGTGATATTCTGATATTGTACAGTCGAGGGAATTGCTGAGTTGTTTCAAATATTTAAAACTTTGGCCAAAACAGCGAAATACATATTAGTACTTCATTCCTTTCATCCTGCGTAAACACAGATAACATTACACATTAGCCAAAAATATCTCCGCCCTCTATTCAACACAACAATACCATTCTAAAAGTACTTTATATAGTACTTCCGAGGAGTAGATTCGCACATTGTGTAACCCAAAAATTCCCAACACAACAATAACGGGGAAAATATCCGTAAAACCTTTTAGAAAAAATATATTTTATTTTAGAGAAATTACATCTCATGTGATGATCACGCAAAAAAATTAATTTGGGGTAAATGAATCTACTATGTTTAGTATTTAGAAGATCTAATATTGGAGAGATGACTTTTAAAATCACTGCTACTTTTCACAGCCACCACTATCACTACCCTTCCTTTCGAGGTTGTCAGACAGAAAAAACACAAACAGCCCCTCAATCTACAAACATATTTTATCGTCTGTCACATTCCTGCAAATTGTCAACACGAATCAAAATAGGAAGTGAGCGGGGCATATGATTAGACAAAACAGTGTTAGATGTTCACCTAGAATGCTGAAGTGGAGGCCTTGGAACAACAAAAAATGCGTAAAAAGACCACAAAAAAGGTGGATAGATGACATTGTCTAACTTGCAGGTCGTAGATGGCGACAAATAGCTCAAGATAGAAGATATTGGGGGGGTTTAGAAGAGGCCTATGTTCGGCAGTGGAACGCAAGTGGCTAGCAGTAATAAACTAAAGACAAACGAAATAATTGGTTAGGTTAATTGTGTCTCGATTTTATAAAAAGATAGTCACGAGTTCGAATCTTAAGCTTGATATATTGACTTTGATTTTCTACAAGTGTTTTTTTAATCTTCAATTATTATATATTTATATAAATAAATAAATAAATCTTTATTGGCCAAAACAAAAATGCAAAATAATTACAAAAATAAGACAATCGTGTGCCAAAAGGCGGACTTATTGCTAACGCAATATCTTACAGTCAACCTGAATATACTAATGTGCTATTGTTTAATTGTAATTCTTATTTACATAACATGTTCAAGTGACGATTCCAGGTGTCCGGATGGGCCTACGGATGATAAGCAACAATAAATAATAGTTAAGTATTGTTTTTGAATAGATAAAAATCACTGTTATTATACCGGTTGTTCCTTTCAGTAATCACTGCTACTGTTACATTCAGACAACCCAGATAGTTAATGTTATTCAATTGTGGAACCACAACTATCATTGTATGCGAATGCTCAATAGAGCACACACTATTTACCAGAGTAAGCAGGGTTAGAACATTAGTACGAATTGTATAGCAGGTTAGATGTTATATAAAGTACATCGAATTCCCTAATTTTGCGGTATCAGTAGCGGGGAAATGTACCTTTTTATATATTGCCTACATCTGTTTTTATATAGAATTTTCAGGAACATACCTTTACAACACATGTTAGTACCTAATTTCATTACAGGAATTAGATCTTTATGTAGCGAATACCGTTGTAACTTGCTATTAAATTAGCCTCCTTTCAGTAATTTCGTTTAAATTCGTCTACAAATTTACTGAAGAAGATAATATGCCTGAAACGGAGGAAATTAGAAAATGTGTCTGTCTTTAAAGTTGATAATCCTTTTAGTTTCTCGTAAAGTATGATAACATTTTTAGCTTATAGATTGCAAGCATATTTTTACACATTGATACATCGTTTGTCGTCTTCTCCTTAGTATGGTGGTGGGGTCTGCTTTTCTTTTGTTTCGCCGCCGCTTCGCTCTGTCTTGCGTATCCTCCAGTAGAACATCACTCTCTCTCATGTCCTGCCTCACCACTTCCCTCCACCTGCGCTTGGATCTTCCTCTGGATCTCCTACCGGGAACATTGAGTGTTTGTGCCCTGTTGCCAACATACTCTGGCGGTCTTCTGCTGAGATGCCCGTACCATCGCAGTCTGCAACATCGTTTACATGATACAATATTCCATTACACAATACTGGTAGAATCCAAGTCCTGTATGTTTGTAACGATGGGCCTTTGGCAAATTTTGCAAGTTTTTAAAAATTTAAAGAAGCGTCGCGTTCATGGATGGAGGAAAGTATTTCGGTTCGTATTTACAAAAAAATTATTTTCTGCTCTTCTTCTCCAGTTTCAGTCGTTACGATTGGCATGCATCAAAGCCCGATGCCTTCTTCTCCACTCATCCCTGTCCTGTGCTGTTCTTTTTAACTCTTTATATGAGTCGAAGCCCATATTCTGGCGCAGTTCGTCCAGGTATTCTTTCCTTGGTCATCCTCTGTAGTTTGTCCCCTCCTTCAGTTGAGATCCTCTTGGTGCGCTAAGTGGCCGATCCATCTGGCACGTCTTTCTTCTATTGCAATGAGCAGGTGTCTTCCTCCTTTGATTTTATTGAGAACTTCTTCTTTCGTTATGTGATTCCTCCAAGAAATTCCTAAAATTCTCCTGTAGGACCACATCTCAAAAGCTTCCAGTCTCGTTTTTTTTTTATTGTATTCCTATTGTACTGAGCAGGTGTCTTTCTGCTATTACTAGTAAAATATAAACATGTGAGTGAAAAGATGGTAGTAAATATAAGGGAGAAAGGTCCTGACGTTTTATCTTTTATAGAAGGTACTGCCATGTAGGTATCTTTATCTACGTGTCTTTGTTCTAGTATCCCGTCTCCATCAATAAGCGATATACGTCCAGTGGTACCTTGTAGAAGCGAGGAGGAATCTACCTGTTGGCTATTACACCAATTCCCATAGCAGAATACCCCGACACACGTGATGTCCTGAATACAAATTATAGCAACGTATTAAAAGTTTGTGAAAAAAATCTAAAAAAAAACAATTGACAGTGAGAGGAAAAGGTATTCATACCCTACAATGTTTTCCAGCAAAAGTGTATACATGGAAGCAAGACTTGCCAACACACTTCTCAGTCAGAAAACTCTGCATAATATACTTAATTCATGATTGATATATAAACTCATCAGCCTAATACTGTAAAACATTCACCTATCCAGATATAACGGATATCATAGAATTAGGCTCAGGTGTACTGTTCTATATAAAATACAATAATTTAATTGTGCCTCAAATGTCATTATTTAGACGTATTCTTACAATATTCCATGTCCTAATTACAGATTTTTGCATTTTTGCGTACAAATTATGCAGCTATACCAATTTATTTAAATTATTTATTTGCGATTTTTTTTATCCTATTACTTATTCATATATACCGTCCTAGAAAGCCAAATATTCAAATGAGTTTTTAATAGCTTAGGGGTAGGAAAGAAATTCATTCCAGATACCTGAATGATTTCAGCTAATCTCATATTGACAAATGTTTTAAGTATTTTCATTCCCTCCTCAAATGAATACAGAAATTAAATTTGAGGCAGAAAATTTAACATTCTTAGTTACTTTTTTAACATACTACAAAAATCATAATACATCAGCAATTTCACAGGAAATAATTCGCGACAAATTATTTTTAACCATGTGTAGTAGAGTCAGCGTTCCGTGGTAATCTCATTTATGGGAAAAATGGGTGTAACAAAACGTTTCTGTTACTCCATTAGCATGTGATGGATGGTAATGGGTAACGGGGATTGGGGAACCACTCTTGAAATATCTGCGGGTGTGTCGTGGTTTCATCCTTCATTGCTTCGCCCATTAAAAGAGAATAATAATTTATGGGAAGCCCTGATAAATTGTTTTTCAATTAATTCTTACCCCAACCAATTGCAGATTCCATCCGATATATTTTATACTCGTATAGGTATTTATAATTTTAATTGAAACGCAATAAAAAAATCAGTTGCGTCGAATTGTGTCAATAATTTCCGGCAGCCGGAGATATTAAAAATTTTAAGAATATTTTATGAAAATCACAAGTTGTTTTGTGAGACCATCGGAATTTTTCTACATGTCTTAGTCGAATTTAAGAAATAGCTGTTATCTCAACAGATATCATAAAATTGAAGGTCCCTCCTCATACTCGAATAACACAGGCGCCAGTTAGGCGCCTTTTTATTTGCACTTACAGCCCAAAGTTACTCAGACGGCCCCAGGGTTAGCCGAAAGGACAACCCCTAGCAAAACCGTCCGCAATGACACCTTCAATATCCCTGCTACAAGGATGATAACAAATAATGAGCTACATCACATAATATATATCAGCAAAGGATGGTCCTTCCACCAGGCTTATGACATAATTTGATCATTTTACACGTAAGTAACATTCACCAATTCCAGTCCATCCATCTGCCGCGGTCGGGAATCGAACCCTTTGCTTTTTGTTTATTATTTTAAGAATTTGAAATTTGAGGTATAGTTTATCCATAACCTGCATCATTATGGGTGAAGGTTAGATAAAGATATTAGATAGAATCCGTGTATACTTAGACCTGGAAATGGAGCATCAATGTATCATAAAATATTGAAAGGTTGGATCAACTTGTCAGCGTTTTAAACAAATTATCTTTATTGATGGTTTCTTCATGGAAATTTTGGATTTGGATAATGTTCAGCGGGTACCTACCTTGTAACCTTTCCCTCCCTCCACCCCCCATTAGATTACCTTTTCTACCAGAGCGACTGGTTAAGAGTAATTTCTATACTTTTCTCCCATAACCAACGTAATTTTAAAATGTTTTTTTTTATTATTTATTTATTATTCAAAGTTTACAAAAATATATTTCATGACATTTTGCCTAATCCTGAGGATTTTTGGCTAACTTATACTAAATTACTACAATACTAAAATACTATTATTTTTATTTTATTTATTCATTAAACAAACAGACAGTAATACAAAAAATCTTAAAAATAGTAACT
The DNA here is from genome assembly GCA_963576895.1 of Ceraclea dissimilis. Taxonomy (NCBI): domain Eukaryota; kingdom Metazoa; phylum Arthropoda; class Insecta; order Trichoptera; family Leptoceridae; genus Ceraclea; species Ceraclea dissimilis. Next base: position 17,972,003 of record OY756370.1, read on the forward strand.
AGTTAAGTATACCAATGGATGTTTGTTATCAATCTTACTACAATTACAATTTATACGTGGCAATTATCCACTAGGTATATGTTAATACTAATAATACAATGCGAATTTGCATACTAAAAAAAAAGAAGAAAGATAATACAATAATATAGTACCAGTTACACTACATATGCTCAGGAATAGGAAAAGGAAAGAGGAAAAGGAAAGTTTGTAAGAATATTTGCACTTTTTCAACCGGCAACTTGCCCACACATACTTCTCAGAACCAGACCTTTCAGACCTTGTGTGTGTTGATGTAAGTCAATTTTATTAAAGAAGGCATTGTAATTACCACAGGCACGTCGGATGATTATATTAGCTTATACGTAATACTCAAAGATAACTTACATCTAGATCTTAAGGTATTCACCTCCGATACCATAAGTCTGGTCATATTAAAATATTTTACCAGCCATTGTGAATCGGAGGATACCAGGTGGTTTTTTAATAGTTCTTTGAACTTCGACCTGTTATTGGATTTTTTAACCGGATTCGGTACCCCGTTCACATCGTCCGACCGTTTAATTATTCTCTATGTATAGTTAGAACGGACCAACGTTGATATTTACAAAAGACGAAAAACTTGGTCACTTTTTGAGACTTTTGTGAAAATCGACAATCGACGACATAAATTAAATAAATAAATAAAATCTTCTCTCTATCAGCCCGCGGTTGCCCACTGCAGGACATAGGCCTCCCCTCTCTTCCTCCACTTCTCCCGCTCCTGTGCGATTCCCATCCACTGGGGTCCGGCAAACCTCTCAATATCGTCCATCCATCTGGTAGGTGGTCGCCCTTAAAATATTAAAAATAAAATCTTTATTGGATATAAAACATTATACCAAATGGCGGGTTGATTACCGTTCAGCAGCTTTTTTAAGCACTGGAATATTGTTGCCTCAAACCTAACGTGAGCCATTTGAAGAGTTGTCGTTATAAAAATTCGCGTAGTGCATCGTAAAAGATACAGGGATTTAAAATAAACCCACGTTTTCTAGAAAGAAAATCCTCTGTAATCAAAAAGTAAAGTATTCGGTAAATACTACTTGCAAATCTTCTTTCTGAAAAATAATATTTAAGTTACGAAAGTTGGAAAATAATATTTTTCTTGGAAAATGATTATTTTTACAGTTGCCTTACGTAATTTCGCTTCTATTCTCTCAACCATTTTATTTTATTCTAGTTCATATACCTACTCGCTTTTTCTGGGGTTAAATACGTAAAATTTCAAATATCTATCGCTTGCGAGCATCCACAAGTTTATTGTTTATTGTTGTTTATCGTCCTTAGACCCTATATCGGGCACTTGGACTCATCAGTTTTACATATAAGGAATATACAGCAGGTATTATGCACAATATCAATTCTGAAGAATGTAAAGGGCTCTGTTAGCATTTCGTCAGAGACAATAACATAGTATGAAATAAGATATAATGAACAACAAACAATTTATGATAAAGTCATTTCAATGCTGGAGTGAATGTAAATAGTTCATCCCAGCATTTCGTCGACCGAGTAAAACGATGTTTCAACGAGGAACGTTTTCACTGCTCCCCTAAATTTACTATCTATCACTAAGTTTTTTGTGTTTATGAGTAAAAAGGCATAAACGGTCGGTTACGTACACGAGCCAAGACAAACGTTCCATCCACACGCTTTTTTTTACTCATATACACAAAAAACTTGTGGAGGCTTGGAAGGAAGGGCGATATTAAATAAACACCTTGTAATAAAAAATGATAAAGCTCGGGACCCAACTATGACGTCACGGTCATTTCCCGCGGCGTCAAGGTTCAAAATCGCACGAAGAATCGCATGATAAAACTTTCAGGGGTTAATTTTGCTTTATTCAACATTTTAGGATCGTTCACTGGATTGTTTTGCATATTATCAATACGAAAAAGAGTTTTTTTTTTGTGACTTTCGGGAAACAAAGTTGCTGTGCTTTGAAAAAGACTTCAGCTAGCTTTAATGCTCCCGCTACATGCTCGTCATGGGTCGCGTCCGAGTGGTGTCCGTGAGTAAGAAGGCGTGTGGATTGAATGTTTGTCTTGACGTGTACGTTGCCGAGGGTTGACACCTTTTTACTCATTAACACCGTTTTCTCGGAACTCGGACGGGCGTGTGGCGGACAATTATTATTATTACAAAGGTGTTTATTTCAATTTCGCTTTGTTCTTGTATCAAATAATAATTATTTTTAATATAATTATATTTTAATATTGCGTTTGTTTCTTTTGATATATCAGCCATGAAGTGAACATGAATAAATTATTATTTAATAAATGATACAAGATAATGAGGGATGAAAATAAAAATAGATCTACAAAAGTGAAAACCCACCCTTCGTTAGGTTACAGATATTACCTTTCGCGTATGAAATATAATATTTTCAAAATTATTATAATGTACTTAACTTATTTGTATCGAGTTGAAAAGCTAATGAATTAGAGCTTTACATCCCTTTCATGTTTTATTAAAAGAAAATTTATAAAATTAGATATTATAATTTTGTGTCTAAATACAAACCTTTTGCAGCTCCATGTGTATTTTTCATCATATTTAAACATCGCATTCGTCAAAGGTTAAAAATGTACTGTTTTTACGCATTTTTGTTGTTGTCTCCACATCTTCTAATATAATTATAACTCATTTCCAGACTAGCCAGAGCTTTGAAACTTTGACCAATTATGTAGGTAAATTAAGGCTCTGTTGGGTCATGTGTGTTATCGCATGAAAAGGCGTTGGAGAAGAAATCCAGATAGTAACAAACCTTTAGAAAGGACCTAAAGACGCACCTTTTCAATCAGTTTTATTGACCCATATTTATTGTTTATATTGTTTATATTATTTGTATTTTTATTGACCCATATTTATTATTCATATCACTTACATTTTAATTCCACATTTATATTTTTATAGTTAATCTTACGCGGATACATAATATTACATATGTATATAAGGTATTATATGTATATTATGTATGTTTTATGATTTTATTTCTTGGACACAAACATTTTGTTTGTGATGACTTTTTATTATACAATATTGCTTTTTTGTGAAGCGTCCTCGAGGTGCTCCAGCACAAAGACGGCGCTATAAAATATTCCAAATATTACTATTAAGTCAGATTTTGTCCAGCTCAAGCCTTGGAAGACACCGAGCGATCAAGAAGATCCAGTCACTACAAATACCGCCGTGTTTGATGTCTCATGAAAGTGCTTTAAGGGTAGAACAAAATAGTCATTTTTTCAAGATAAGGATATTGTTTTCTCCGAAACACATTTGAATCATATTGTGTCTTCCTATTTCCAAATCATCGTGTCGACATGAGATAAAGTAATAATATTGCGGGATGAAATGAAACAAAATGAATTATGTACGATTGATGTGTTGAATCCTGGTTGCGACAGGTTGACATTTATACGCATTATTGTGCTGAAATTTAAATAACAAAAAAGAAAAACAGAATCCATTGCCCATTGCAATTTAAATAAAAACCTAGCTCAATACATAAAATAATTAAGGTACGAGTATATCAACAATGACGGTACGAGTATATCAACAATGACGTGACTGGACTGGACCGATCATGTCGACCAGATCCTCAAGGATGGGCGCGTTTTGAGTAAAAGGAATCGGAGAGCGTGTATGACAAACTGTATGAGTGTGACGGAAGCTAAGAGTGTGTGTAAGGATAGGGATGTCTGGCGCTCTGTCCTCTCTGCCTACCCCGCAAGGGACGTGGCGTGAGGGTATAGATAGACGTTCCAATTATTTATTTTTCAATCTATATATTTGCTAATTTTTATGTATATATTTAATTATTTTATCTGCTTAGGTATGCTTGTTTTTATCCATTTTCATACTTTCCGTTCTATTTACTTTTGAGTACCCTTTTATTTGGCTATTTTTGTAATAATCTCATCCATATTTTAATTGTATTCATTTAATTAATAATTTCGTTGTTCAGTTGTTGATGGATTGTTCACTCACTTGTCTATCTGCTTTTTGTTCACTGATTACAGTGTTTTTGTTTTTATTTTATTTTTTTGTATATTTGATTTTTTATGTGTTTTCCGTTCATATAATTGAGTGAAATGTAGAATCTTTACTGGTTTGTTCTATTGTAAAATTTACTACCATAACTGTTTGATTCTATTAAGAAAATAAAATAAAATAAAATATCTGACCAAGGACCCCGTCCCCTAAATTTGCCAATGACTGGAAGATATTGCTGCTGTAATATGAATGGCTAATAATTTTTCTTATACCATTTGTTATCATTTTATGCTCCGGGCAAATACAGATTCATTTATAAGCAACCACTAGCGGATCCAGGGGGGGGGGCTAGGGGGCTGAAGCCCTCCCAAAACCATGAGTGACAGTACTTTTTATACAACTAGTTTCCGAAAATCACATTATTACCACATCGTTTTCCCATCATATGTGATGAATTTTCTAAAACTACTACTGTTTGGTAAAAAAAATTCGACTGCGGTGCTAATTTTGTTAAATCTGTTATGTTTATCTTATCACTTCACCGACTTTTCTAAAAGAATTTCGCCTGCGGCGCTAATTAACCCTACTCTGTGTTTCATATCACTTCATTCGATTTTGTAAAAAAAATTCGCCTGTGGCGCATTATTCCAATACCAATGATCTAAAATTGTATTTTACTTGCGGCCCGTCGCTCATTTATAATTTCAAATGGCCCTGCATCCAAAAAGTTTGCCCAGGCCTGTTAAAGAAAGACAAGCAGTTTCGGTATTTCACACATTTTCTAAAAAAATCACCTGCGGCGCTATTCACATGTTTGATACGACGAGGTCATATTTGTATGTGACAACCTTCAGCCCCCCCCCCCCCCCCCCAAATTGAATCCTGGATCCACCACTGTAAGCAACCCGTGTTAATAAACGGATTTCTCTGCAGTGGGTGAGCTGAGGATGCGGAAACAACAAAATAACATTACATTTAAAATCTTTATTCACAGTTGCGCATTATTTCCCGCAAAAATAAATAAAATTTATATTTGCAAGCCTTTTATTGTATAAAAACACATACAATATATGTACTTATTAGTGGTGGGCGTTTACGCTAACTAAAGTTAACTTTAACAGATGCTAATGTTTACCTCGATTAATAGTTACCGTTAACTGCTAACGTTAAAATGGTCGTCTCATTGCTGGTCAATTCCGGGAGATTCCCCGTCAATGTCCCGCGCGCAATTCTAATGAATCTCGTAATGTCATTGGTCACTGGACAACAGGCGCTACTGTTAATATCAGTAACTAGTCGTTAATTTTTCTGTTGGAATTTTGCTTAGTTTTCTACTCATACGTTTGGTTGGAATATTTGCATACCCACTCCAGGCATATTCGTGGATTAACGTTAGCAGACAATATAAACAAATAAATCTTTATTGGCCAGAGAAAGTATACATATTTACAAAAACAAGATTATTATAGTGTGCCAAAAGGCAGACTTATTGCAAAACCAATATCTTACAGTCAACCCGATAATACTTTTGTGTCAACAGTATTGACGTGTTAAATAAGGACAACTGTTGAAGATAAACTGTTGACCATTATTGACACAGCTCTAGTACTTATATTACGTATTTTTATTTGAAACCTATATAGAGCCCGCCGGTACCTATATGAGGGCTGGAAAATGGCGGTGTCATTTTTCGTAAAATGAAATGAACGAAACGAACGAATTCGGAGAACGAAATGTTATATATTTTCCAACTCATGCTATTTACATAGTACAACAATAAGTAAATCATATACACGTGAGAATTTTTAAATACATGCATCGTATGACCTGGGAAATTACACTGGCTTACTAGACTAGGTCTGTTCTAAGGTAATGTTAATTTTGTGCAATTTTTGTGCTGGCACCTCCCGCTTGAGAGACTGCCGCCCCAAGCAACTGCGCCAGCCACGTAAGATTAAAACAAATAAAATATTGAAGTATTCCCACAACAGTATAGAATAATTAAGGATGAACATTGTCGGGCTTACGACCGACCTCGGCTGGCTTAAGTCCGACAATGTTCATCCTTAATTCTTCTTTACTGTTGTGGGAATACTTCAATGTATTTACTACGGCTGTAGAAAAAATCCAACGCTTTACAAGAATAAAAATTTGTATATCAAAAATAATTCAAGACAAATAAAATACTTCAAAAGCAACATTTCTTTAACTAAGGCCCAACTTTTCATTTACAAAAAACGATATTTCTTGTTATTCTTGTAAAAACAAAAATATTCGCATTCTTCTTCTTCTCAGCCTGAAACCGTCTACTCCTGAACGTAGGCCTTCTCCAAGCCTCTCCACTCCTGTCTATCCTGCGCCCTCCGCATCCATGTTCCACCTGCAAATTTGACAATGTCATCCCTCCATCGGAGTTTTTTCGAGATGTTCGCATTATTCCTATAAAAAAATACGAAATTCGCGTCATTCTCCCAAAAAGCGTGATTTTCGCGAATAAATTAATTTATCACGATCGCGAAATTTTCTTTTCTCTTTCTATAACACATAGGCGTTATACATTACCATATTATTATAAAGGGCGCTAAGTATGTTACTTCATGTATTATTGTTATGTGAAATATTTTTAAGGCAAATGCGAAAGAAGCCTACCGTAAAAGCTGGTGAAGCTTTAAAAATTTCTCAGCATAACTCCGTAATCTATCAAGCTTAAAGTTCATTCGTATGTTTATAATTTGTATTAATCCTTATCATTAACAAGCTTTGATGCTTGGAGGATTTTTTCATGCATCCAGTTTACTTTTCGTTCAATCGTCAACGAGCCTCGGTAATTTTATGAACAAAACAATGTTACACAGTTCCAATAGACACTCAAAAATAGGCACAACAGAAATAATATGTAGTTATAATAATAATAGGTAATAAAATTCAGGAAAGCAGATTACGGTGGTACGGGCATGTGAGTAGTAGACCCCCCGAATACATTGGCAACAGGGCACAGTCATTGGTTGTTCCTGGTAGGAGATCCCGAGGAAGACCCAAGCGGATGTGGCGCGAGGTTGTGAGGCAAGACATGAGAGACTGTGGAGCATCCCCGGAGGACGCACAGGATAGAGCCAAGTGGCCGAAAGACAAGAATGGCAGATAGAATAATAATTGCCCAGGGAAAGAGAGAGATATAATAGGTAGTATGAAGTTCAGTAGCGAGGTTGAGTTCAGTAAAAAGGTTACGCAGGCATATACAAGCGTCCTATATAAGAACTGCGTATGAGCCAACTTAAGGGCTTGGCACCAAGAATGACGTCACAGTCATTTCCCACGGCATTAAGGTTCGAAATCGCGTGAACAATCGCATGATAAAATGGTAAAAATAGCGTTTTTTCCATTTTTTGGGGTTAATTTTGCGTCTATCAAAGAACATTTACGGTTAATCCCTAAATTTTAATGCATATTATCAGTACAAAAAAAAATTTACTCTGCGACTTTCGGGAAACGAGTTTCCGTCTTTCGGAAAAAAGGTCAGAGGTGTTTTTTTTGAGAAATCTATAGAAGATATCAAAAATCTTTTACGGTTATTCCTTAGATAAACGTTCAATGCATCTACCCTATTTTGTTCCAAAGCATATTTAGAAACGGTTGTCGAGATATAAGGTCTCCCGTTTTTAGAATTTTTTTGAATGTCGGGATGCATACTCTTAATGCCTCATCCACATGCTGTCCGACCTTCCACGAGTCCCGCGCGAATGAGTAAAAAGTCGTTAACCGTCGGTTACGTATACAGTTCAAGACAATCACCTCGTCCGTACGTCCTTTTACTCATTCACACAATACTCGTGGAGGGTCGCCGAGCGTGAAGCGGCCGCATAACAGTTGTTTTTTTATATTTATATAAGTGGGTGTCTCAGTCCTAGGCAGTCACACATATACTTCAATCATAAAAAATACTAATTTCATAAGCCATTTTTTCCAACCCTTCTATATCATATATCATAAGCACATAATTATATGGGGGGATACCAGATGTTTTTCGCAATTATCTCCGTTTGAATAATTGTTGGAATGCTGATTGGATACATTTAAGATACTATTCAAGCAATACGTAAAGTGTGCAAGGGAGTGTTCATTTTTGTGTCAAGATTCTTTTTTAAAAACAAAAAAAAATTATTGTTTTTGGTCTCAATTTAGGGTAATTTACATCATTCCGGGCAACGTCGAATATATCAGTTGAGTATATACCTACAGAAGTCGCGAATTTGATAATAACACACACAGACATACAGACACCCTGCAGAAGTTCAATAGCGTAAGATAAATATTCTTAACATGTTGTGGGAGGTAAAGAAAAATTCTGAGCACACGTTTTACTAAAAGGAAACATATTTTCTCATATAATACCACAAAATATACAGCATTAGCCTGTTGTGTTACGTTTTAACGCTAATAACTTCAGAGAACTGAAATGAAATATATTTTTTTAAAGGATCTGGGCTTGCATACACATTACACAAACCCAAATACTTTCCTGCACACCTAAAAGTCTGTATCACAAAGTGTGGAATACATCGCCAGCGCCGGGATTTGAACCTGGAACCTTCCGTTCGAGGGAATGCCGCCTCAACCAAATGCGCCAACCATGTACTCATATTTTTTTTTGTTTAATATTTTTACCTTCCATCATTTATTAATCTTTGTACACTTCACCGTAAGTTTGAAAATCTTGTGTCGTGAAGTGGAGTAAGTCGGCATCGCGGCTCGAATCCGAATTAATCAATTAGTTACCTATATAGTATATTTTCCCTTAAAGGATAGTAAAGAATAAAAGCTCAAATTTTCGAATAAAATCGTGAACGTCAATATCGTTACATGTTAGCAGGCTTTTACGCGCTAGTAACATAATACAAGTAAAGCTATAAGCGTGTAGTAATTTTGAATGTTTCTTGTTACGTCACATTAAAGAGTTTAAATGTCCTGAATGTAAAATGTTCCTCATAAAGTCTTATAGTAGAAAGTTTCCACACTACATAAAGACAATAACAGTTGACTTACATTAGTTTACATTGTAAGGGTGTAAGGTGGATCGTCCTCCGATGTAAAGTCGTTCTCATTCACCTTAATGTCACACATTGAAACTTTAATGAGCTTAATCTCTGATAACATGTCTCGGATAACATTCTCCTTAAAAGACATTTGGATTTACATCAATTTACGTAGGAGCTGTTAACTACTAACTAAAGAGCTGAAGAATAGGTGTTTTTACTAAAATATGTTCGTCTACAGTCTACACTCTACATTATTAAAAAAAATCTACTATTCCTACTAAATCTCCCTTTTCAATTATTGCCCTGATTGTAAACTTTAAACCCCTGACTGTAAACAGATTTTTACGAGATTAACTTCACTAATTTTATTTGTATATTGTGCTTTTGTAGAATATGTACCTAGTTTTACGACCATGACGAAGTGCCAATAGAGCCTTTTACACTCTATTGGCATTGAAATTCCCTGTATATTTATTGTCAACATGTAACTTTGACGAGTCCAAGTGCCTGCAAATGGCCTAGGGATGATTCAAAACAATAAACAATTAACTTCATCCCGGTGTTTATGTAGGTATATTTTTATTCTATTGTCTATGCGCAAATCTTCTTATTGATTTTTTAACCACTTCCTGACTACTTAGAGAGACAAAAAAGATGTAAGGCGTTTTGGGCCGGCCGCACAGCACGAACATCAGATGCTAGGTGGACTAAGAAAGTTCTCAAATGACGAGCAAGAACAGGCCGAAGAAGCGTTGGTAGGCCCCAGGCATAGTGGTCGGATGACATAAGGAAGGTTGCCGGGGCGGATGGATGCGGTCAGCACAAGATAGGGAACAGTGGAAGTCTAAGGGAGAGGCCTATGTCCAACACTGGGCGCGAGAAGGCTGAAGAGAAGAAGATAAGAAACCTCTAGTCTCTGCGATTTCCATTTCGTTCGCTAGATACATAATCGTGATTATAATATTAAGATAAATATATGGCAGATCCACCTATGTAAGACAGTTCAGTAGCGGAAAGGACATGGGTGAAACATTTCATATACTCGTAATAATAATATCTCAAGGGTAATTAATACGACAGCACAAAGAGTGGGTGTACGACGGGTGGTATGAGACGAGAGTCGCTGCTCATATTAATGTACAAGGAGACTGGAGAGACTTGTCTTTTAAGTACTGAACACTGAACATTACATAGGAGCAGTCTCAGGAATTTAAGTGGCAAGGAGAAATTATTATATGAGAATTACTAGTACCTACGTTAGGTACTCGTGTGTATAATACATTGATCAAAGTTTGCATGATTTTTTCAGGTGCTAATTGAAGAGTTTCTTCTTCTTTTCAGCCTCTTTCCCTCCACTGCTGGATATAGGCCTCTTCCTTTCTCTTCCATAATTCTCTGTTTTGGGCTCATTGCCTCCACCCATGTCCCACCGACTCGATGATATCATCGGCCCATCTCCTTTGTGGTCTCCCTACACTTGGTTTATTTTCGTAGGGTCTCCAGCTCAGTACTCTGGGGATCCATCTGCCGTCCTTTTGCCTTGCCACATGACCCGCCTACTGCCCATTTCAGTGTCCCTTCCAATGCCTTATATCTTTATTTCTTATCCGGTCTCTCAAGGATACACCTATCATTCGTCTTTCCATTGCTCAAGAGTTTATTGATACTAATATGAATGGATTCAGTATTATTACAGTATGAATATACGGAAACAGTTAGTAGTTATCTCAACAGATATACAGCAAAGGATGAACTTTCCATCAGGCTTATGACTGATCATCAGCTGGTTCGATCTGATCACTTTACACTTAAGTAACCTTCACCAGTTCCATTCCATCCATCTGCGGCGGACGGGAGTCGTACCCAGACCTCCAGCTGGATGCAATGAAATTGTTGAATGTTACTTGAGTGTAAAGTGATGACATTAAACCATCCGACGATCATTCATAAGCCTGACAGAAAGTCCATCTTTTGCTGTTCATCAATTGAGATAAGTACTTGTTATTTTGTGTGGTGTTTTACTGCAATTTGAATAAGTCGTGTGTTTTTTTTACTCTGATTTTACTAATAACTTGTCGGTTGGGAACTTGATTACATTAGGAGTAGTTCTATTGAAAACTCTAAGTTTCCATGGTGCCTCTTTCAACGTTGAATAACCTAATTACCTCCGTTGTAAAATTGCGTAGACAAATGGTTCAAGTGTCCAAAGACAATAAATATTTAATGTCCTTTAATAAAACTCTCTCCACTATCAGAAAACTTGTTATTTTTTGTGTTTTTATAAAGTGTAGTAATGCATAAAGGTATTATATTGTTATTGTTACAAATGAGTGGAGCGGTCCTTTAAAGCGTCCTCCAATAAGTTACCACAAAGTGTCCTTGTCTCAGTTAGTCCAAGTAGTCGTAAAGTGAGTCACTGCAATGTCATTAGTCCGCTACAATAATCACAAGACAACTTGTAAAAGCTTTTCAAATGTCTTTTGTAAAAACTTCATCGTATCTCTAACTACTCGTAACGTACAATCTAATAACTTTGGAGTATTTTCATTCAATTTATCGTATAAAGGGTGCCTTTACAGTTATGATACAACCAACAACTATAGTATGTTTCTATTTATATAGGGAGTACATACTTGTACCATAATTTTGCACGATGTATAACACCCAGACCCAGAGAATGATGTGTAGGTATAGGTATATTTGCGATTGAGGGACCACTATTTATTTATTTTATTAACAAGGAGTTTTCTCAACAGATATACAGCGAAGGATGAACCTTCCATCAGGTTTATGACTATCATCATACATTAAGGATAAACCCACCTCCATTCCTGGATGTTTCAGGAGCTTCAGCTTCTAAGTCATCCAGTCTTTTACGCAAAAAAGATTTTTTTCAAGGGAAGGCTTTAGATTTTTTCTTCTCTTTAGATCCTCTCAACAAACCCCTCTTTGGAGGAGACTCTCACTGCAAGGATCTACACACTACTATATTTTCTTATGACTATAATCTTACAGTTACAAATTACTACGTACTAAATCTTAAACTAGTTTAATGCGACAATTTACACCTAAGTAACATTCAAGACGATGAAACGACTCCGGAAAGGCGAGAGTACTCTGACAAAGGTCGTAAAGAGCGAAGCTGGAGAAATTCTTAGGGAGGAGGACCAGGCACTAGATAGGTGGAAACAGTACTTCTGGAAATTACTAAACCCTGAGGACCGTCAAACTAATACACTAGTGATAGAGGACTTGGACACCAGGGAGGACACACGGAGAAAGAAGGTGAGCCTATCACTAGGACGGAAACTGTCCATGCAATAAAAAAGCTCAAGTGGGGTAAAGCAGCGGGTGTTGACGAGATCAAGTCAGATGTTCTCAAGCTGTTGAATGAAGGAGGTATCCTTTGGTTGTGTAGGATCTTTAACATTGCTTGGGAAAATGGCGAAGTACCTAGAGATTGGAAAGAAGGGATTATCATCCCCATATTCAAAAAAGGCGACCAGAAGGAATGCGCTAACTACAGAGGAATAACACTGTTGAGTCAACCGGGTAAATTATATGCAAAAATACTAGACAGAAGATGCCGTAATATGGTGGAACACAGGATACAGGAGGAGCAGTGCGGGTTTAGACAAGGTAGAGGGATAACAGACCACTTATTCACTCTGAGCCAAGTAATACACAAGAGCTGGGAATATAATAACCCAGTATACGCGGGTTTTATCGACCTAGAGAAAGCTTACGATATGGTACCCCGCAACATGTTGTGGGAAGTCCTGCAATCTTATGAGATAAGAGGGAGGCTGCTCAGTGCGTTTAAATCTTTGTACGTGGACTGTGTTAGTAGGGTGAGAGTATGTGGTAAACTATCCGATGAGTTCCCCCTAAGTGCAGGGCTCAGACAAGGCTGCCCCCTGTCCCCGATCCTGTTCACAATATATATGGACTTCATCAATAGAAGAAGTGACACTGCTGATCAAATAACAGTGGGTAACTTGAAGGTGAAGACCCTGTTATTCGCTGATGACATTGTTAGATTAACGTCGACACAGAGTGGTATGCAGGAATGGCTGGAAAAGTTCGAGTCAGAGACAACCAGTGCTGGAATGAGTATCAGCGCGCCCAAGTCAGAAGTAATGGTTATAAGTCGCCAAGAGGAGGACTGCGCAGTGTTTGTAAAGAACACTCAGTTAAAGCAGACCAATACATTCAAGTATCTTGGGGTGGAGTTCACGACAAACGGACGTCAAGAAGCCTGTATAAACAAGAGAATCACAGCAGCAGGCAACGTATTGAAAGCACTAAAAAACCCAGTGATCACTAGAGAGGAATTGAGCCAGAAAACTAAGATCACAATATTTAAATCTATATATAGACCAATACTCACCTTTGGTCACCAGATATGGATGCTTCACGAGAATGTAAGGTCAAGAGTACAGGCAGCTGAGATGAGGTACCTCAGAGGAGTGGCAGGAGTAACCCTGAGAGACCGTATAAGGAACGAGTATGTTCGGGAGGCTCTCGAGGTGGAACCCACACTCCTCTTCATAGAGAGGTCTCAGTTAAGATGGCTCGGGCACGTCATTCGGATGCCAGAGGAGCGGCTTCCGTTAAAAGCTCTGGAAGCCGAGGGTGCAGGCAGAAGACCGGTGGGCCGCCCCAGAAATAGTTGGCAGAAGCAGGTGACAAAGTTGTGCGAGGAGAGACTGTGGTTGGAGTGGCCAGAGGTCCTGGAAGCTGCGAGTGACAGGGGCCTCTGGCGAAGATATGCAGATGCTTTGGGCCCCCGACCCAATCAAGGATAGACGGGGAAGAAGATGTATGTGACATTCAAGAATTCTAGTCTGCCGCGGTCGGGAATCGAACCTTCAACGCCCTGGTGTTCTACCGCTGTAATTTGAAGGCTAGTGGCTAGGGCGAGAAGGAAGTACTTTTATCTTTAAATTGTCCCAGAATCTTTTTGGTCATTATGCCAATTGGCAGTGCCACTGCCACCTAGACACTCGTGCACATACATTGAAAATGTTAGGTATGGAAAACTGACGATTTTCACTGCTATCATCATAAAAATGGTAGGTAAATCTCTTACTTATTAAAGATATGTGCGGCACTTATTTTTTAAGTATATGAATTCAGAATTGGTCAACGTACTTGGAGGTAATGGCTGTATTTTAATTCGTCTAGACTCCTAGACTGAGCTATCGTAAAAACTAGATATTGCAATCATATTTGAAGCATTTGGATGCTAAATTTATTTCATCCACTCTACCATTTAAAGAAAATGTCTTATCATAAATTGAAGTCATTGAGAAGACACATAAAGTAAACCGAAAGGCAGAATATAGGTACGTGTTTTAAACCAGGTATTTTTAATTCGAATCCCGGGCAAGTCAGATAGATTACTTAATTTTAAAAAGAAGATTACTTAAGAGTATCTTATTAAAAACGGGAGACCTTAGATCTCGACAACCGTTACTAAAATATGCTTTGTATACCCGTAAAAGATTTTTTGTACCTTGTATAGATTTCTCAAAACAAGTTGTGAAAAACACTTCTGATCTTTCCCGAAAGAAACTCCCGAAAGAACAGATACTCGTTTCCCGAAAGTCGCCGAGAATTTTTTTTTTTGTATTGATGATGTGGATAAAAATCTAGGGAATGACCGTAAAAGTTTTTTGATTGAACCGAAATTAACTCCAAAAAATGTAATAAAACGCAATTTTTATTATTTATCATGCGATTGTTCATGCGATTTTGAACCTCAATGCCGTGGGAAATTACCGTGACGTCATAGTTGGGTCGGGAGCTTTAAGTTAATAATACTATCCTCAACGTAATGTCACTAAACAAAATAATATTACAGTCTGGATAAAGTTTGGTTTTGTTTTACAAATCGACCTTCTACGACTGAAATGAGAGAAAATATACAATCGGTGAAACATAATACCAAACATTACCTACAAACAACTTTATTTTCTTACAATATTGAAAGTAGTTTCTAGAAAACTTTTCCTCCGAAATTACTACAAGCAACTGCTGTCCATGAGAAGTTAGTTATATAGAGAAATAACTTAGTAAGCAACTAGTTATAGTCAAGTAAACTCATTCATCTAGTCAATGTGTTTTGTATTGTGTTATTTTCTGTATCATCTAAATCTAATGTGTGTTGTTTGTGCTATGTGTAAACATCATGATATATGTCGCGCCACTGTGACGAAATGTTGAACTAAAAATTGCGATACAATTTTTAGAGCACTGGCGAATGATAATATAACCTCAAATCATGAAAGTAACTATGGTACCTCTACATTCCTGTAGGGTAGGTGCAATTCACATACACCTGTATCGTAAAGTACAGAATACATTGTCAGTGCCGGGATTCCGACCCGGCACCCTCCGCTTAATATCAGCCCACTCCCGTTCACTTCTGGATGAAGACCTCCTCTATCTCCTTCCACGACGCCCTATCTTGGGCTCTCTGGATCCAGTTGACACCAACAAGTTTCACAACGTCATCTGTGTGTCGTGTGAGGTAGATGCTAGGTACTGGTACGTTGTACGTCACGTTAATCATACTTAATAGGTACCTATAATGCCTGCCGCTCTCCTCACACGACGTTCGTATGGCCATGGGGCATGGGTGCATGCTACTGCATATGTATAATTTTATTGTATTTTTTTGTTCTATATATGTATGTTGAATCCAAATTTTTGTTATAATGCATTTTAAGGGCGCAAGCCGTATATGTTGAAATAAATAAATAAATAAATCTACAAAAAATTTGCTACGTAAAAATCTGTTGAGAACGACGATTTTTGACATCCATGTGTTAGCATAAAGAACGTTGTAAGGCTAGTAATAGTCCAGGTAATGGGTATTTTTACCTTACATTTTGTATAGTAGTTCTGGTTTTTGGATATGTTATATAGGTCGGTCCTGTGATTAAGAATCCAAGTTTTCGACCTCCCAACCCTTGTGCGTTCACTAGGGCGAGCCAAGAAGTGTCGAAATTTCGGTCATTTTTCAGTTTATTGATCATAACTTTTTAACAATGCATTTTAGAGAGAAACATTGTACATAAAAGTTGTAGAATATTAAATTCTCTGCAACTTATGTCTAAAAAGTTTTTTTGTAAAATCAATATACAAAGAGTTATGCGTTACCAAAATTTCAAAATTTTTCAAAAAAATGCACTTTTTTACAATTTTTTTCTTTATTTGAATATATTTCCTAAACGGTACATTTAAGAGAAAAGTGTTGTAAGTAAATCTTGTAGATCGTTCAATTTCCAATAAGTTTGATGTCAACCATTTTTATCTCGGACCAACTAAAATAGAGTTGTGATCTTCTGAAAAAATATAAGACGAACATTTTCGAAACTTTCAGTATAGTACGTATGACAATAGTAATCAGAATAATGCAATTTAAGAAAAAAAAATTTTGGACCTTATTAAGATTGGTGTCGTGGTTTAGAATCCAAGTTTTCGACCTCCTCAATCTTGTGTGTTCACTAGGGCGAGCCGAAAACTGCCGATATTTCAGTCATTTTTCAGTTTATTGATCATTATTTTTTAATTATCCATCTTAGAGTGAAAGATTGTATTTAATAATTGTACAGTATTAAATTTCCTGTAAATTAGGTTGGAAATATTATCTTTGAAAAGCTATTATTTAAAGAATTATATAATAACAAACATATTTTTATTAAGAAAAAAAGTTTTTTTCACGATTTTTGAGTTTTTTTTCAGCACGGTACGTTTTAGCGAAAAATGTTCTTTGCAAATATTGTAGAATATTAAATTTGCAACAAAAAATGATACCACACTTTTTTGACTTGGACTAATAATAAAGGAGATATGCTGTCCTGAAAATTAAATATTGAGCTTAAATAAATATTCAGGATAGCATATCACGTTTATTATTAGTCCAAGTCAAAAAAGTGTGGTATCATTTTTTGTTGCAAATTTAATATTCTACAATATTTGCTCAGCATATTTTTCGCTAAAACGTACCGTGCTGAAAAAAAACTCAAAAATCGTGGAAAAAATTTTTTTTTCTTAATAAAAATATGTTTGTTATTATATAATTCTTTAAATAATAGCTTTTCAAAGAAAATATTTCCTACCTGATTTACAGGAAATTTAATACTGTACAATTATTACATACAATCTTTCACTCTAAGATGGATAATTAAAAAATAATGATCAACAAACTGAAAAATGACTGAAATATCGGCAGTTTTCGGCTTGCCCTAGTGAACACACAAGGTTGAGGAGGTCGAAAATTTGTATTCTAAACCGCGACACTAATCTTAATGAGATCCAAAAATTTTTTTTCTTAAATTGCATTTTTCTGATTACTATTGTCATACTTATTATACTGAAAGTTTCGAAAATTTTCGTCTTATATTTTTTCAGAAGATCACAACTCTATTTTAGTTGGTCCGAGATAAAAATGTTTGACATAAAACTTATTGGAAATTGAACGATCTATAACATTTACTTACAACACATTTCTGTAAAATGTACCGTTTAGGAAATACATCAAATAAAGAAAAAAATTGTAATAAAAGTGCATTTTTTTGAAAAATTTTGAAATTTTGGTAACGCATAACTCTTTGTATATTGATTTTACAAAAAAACTTTTTAGACATAAGTTGCAGGGAATTTAATATTCTACAACTTTTACGTACAATGTTTCTCTCTAAAATGCATTGTAAAAAAGTTATGATTAATAAACTGAAAAATGACCGAAATTTCGACACTTCTTGGCTCGCCCTAGTGAACGCACAAGGGTTGGGAGGTCGAAAACTTGGATTCTTAATCACAGGACCGACCTATATAACATATCCAAAAACCAGAACTACTATGCAAAATGTTAGCTAAGGTATGATTTTTTGTATTCATTTCCCGGAGTATAACTGCTCATGCTAGTTTTTATTGGTCATTTTTTACATAACAGATTGTCCATTTAAAAAGTCTCCATCTCGTTTGTCGATCCAGTCTCATCGTCTGCGAGACTTTTCATTTTGTTGTTTGGAAAGGTAATGTCCTATAATTTTATCACAAACATGTTTTGATAATGGAAAAGCAAGCAGCAAACTTCGTGTTCATGAGAAATTTTTCCAAAATTTATGGCTTGTGTGTTGAGAGCGGATGCAGAAAACTGCATTATTTGGCTGGTGTCTGGGAGTTGGAAACATATTAGAGCTGTGTCAATAATGGTCAACAGTTAATCTTCAACAGTTATTCTTATTTAACGCGTCAACACTATTAACATTTTTTTAATGAATCTAGGATTATTAAAATAAACCCAAATAGATATTTGTACGCTTCACAGAAAGCATAAAAGCTTGTGTTGTGAAGTGGAGTAGGTCGGGGATTGAACCCGCGCCCACTGAATTAACAGTCGAGCACGTTACCAACCAGGCTACCGACCACCTCATAATTATAACATAAAAGTATACTTTCTGTATAACATTAATCCACGCCAGTATAGTGGGTATGTAAATATTCCAAACCATGCATGAAAAGAAAACTAAGCAAAACTCCCGCGCGTATTAGCCCGTCAACAATAATATTAATATCAACCGAAAAATGAACGACTAGGCACTGTTATTTAATCTTGCGATGTCATTGTCAACAGTCAATAGTCGCTATTGTTGACTGGTAGCCAATGACTTAGCGAGATTCATTAGCATTACGCGCGGGACATTAACGGGGAATCTTCCGAAATTGATTAGTAACGAGACGACCTTATTGAAATTAGCAGTTAACGATAACTATTAACCGAGGTTAACATTAGCATCTACATTGAATGACTCCCACGGGTTTAAGGCCCTCCGCTTCCTCGCGTAGCACAGGCGCGTATAGCGTCTTCTTTACCCGCACTTCTTGGTTAAATATTTTAAAGGGGTGGGCTTAACATAAGCTTATTATTCTTTGTTCAATTTCTTTTTTTTTTTGTTTTTTCCTGGGGTTAACTGGAAGAGATCGCAGTTCTGCGATAAGTTCGCCCTAGTGAACAACGTGTTATAATCTGTACTATGTCCATTTTGTATATTTATATGTGTTTGTTGTTTACTTTAAGACTAAATAAATTATAACATTAGCATCTGTTAAAGTTAACTTTAGTTAGCGTTAACGCCCACCACTACAACATACGAGTATACGGGAGCTGAATATAGGAGTTGGGAACATACGAGTATACGGCAGCTGCTAGAAAACAAGCAACACACTAAACAGCGTCCCACTCACTTATGACATAATATTATGCAGGTATACTCGTTTATTCAGAATGTTACCGGTAAAACGTAAAAAGTACCTATTTTATACAGTTGATTTTAAAGCATTTTTGAAAAGAGTTTTACACAGAAAGGAGAATGGACAAATTTGTATGGAGCTTGGCCCATCCGCGGCCAGAGATAATTTTGACATTTACTAGTATGTTTTATACCTACAATTACTGTGTAGAAGTTTTATCACCGTGGTTAACATAGGAAGTGAGTAAAACGTATTTATGTTTTAGAGCATTTTGCATCGTTTTACTGAGTAGTCTGGCTTATTGGCTATGGCTTATTATAATATGGCTAAACGTTAATCGGGTCCCATTCACTTTTTTCTTTTAGCCCTCTTCTGTCCACTGCTGGATATAGGCCTCTTCCATTCCGATTTTCCCCCTTTGCATCCAGGTTCCCAACAAATGGACAGGGAATGAGACTTTCCATCATGTTATGATCGTCGGCTGGCTTAATGTGATCAGATTACACTTAAGTAACATCCAACAATTCCAGCCCATCCATCCACCTCGGCTGGGAATGGAACCCAAAATCTTTAAGCTGATACAGCGGTATTCTATTGCCTATGCCAAGCAGGCTAGCGACTTTATTTAAAACGGATAAGGAATAGAGTTTAATTTCTTCAATCTTATCTAATCTAACGTTATAAATTAACGAGATAATATACATTTACAATTATATTAAATACTAATACTGACTAGGGCGAGCGAATACAGCGATCTCTTCCAGATAACCCTTCTTCTTCTTCAACCGCTTATGTTAGATCTGGGATCTCTTTGTTCCTGCGTTTGGTGCTCTTTCTCGGGATGTGGAAGACCAGCTATCTCTCCATCTTTTTGGTGGTTTTTCTGGCAGCTTTTGACCTACGGGGATTTCATTCGCAGCAACGTGGGCGAGTCTTGTTCCGTCCATCCTAGTAACACGGTCTAGCTAACCCAACCCGATTAAAAAACAAATAGGTCATATTTGTAGTGGTGGGATCCTAGGCCAAACAGTATCCACGGTCTGCATATTATAACGACTTATTTAACATTTCGCCTGTAACATAAAGCACAATATGCACGAATATAAATATCCATAAATGTCAGGTCCGCTACTAGTAAATTGGTGGCCTACTTCAGTAAATTCTACTATATGGTCCATAGTCATATTGAGGAGGTTGCTACAATCGCTATACATAATAGACAAGGGTCTCTTCGTGGCGCAACGATACGTCACGATCTTATTAGGTCGGATAATAAAGATTTCGCATCGTCGCCATCCCCAGCTGTTTCATACTGCGTCATTTAAAAGTGGGATGACTTTTATGTTATTACAAAAATAATTGTTAGTGACGTACGTATATAAAATTCTAAATTAAAAATAATTTTCTATAGAGAACTCCGATCTTTTACCATGTAATTGTTTTATTAATTAATCTGTTACCTGTTTCATTCTCCACTTCAAATTTTAACTACTTCCTAATGTCTCAGCACCTTTAAAATTATACACATATTTCCTTTAGGTGACAGTCTATTTTTATGTGGAGAAATATATGGATGGTTGTAAAAAAATATTTTTTTACGATTACTTATTAGGGTCAATTATGTAACTTACTAATGAATAAATAAATCTTTATTGGCCATGAAATATGTATAATAACAAAAACAAGACAATGCAGTATGCCAAAAGGAGGAATTATTGCAAAAACAATATTTTACAGTCAATAACTAAAACAATAAGTTGTTTTTTAGACTAGTAAAATAATGTGTTTTAAAACACTTATTTTAGCTCATAAATGTTAAATAACATGACGTATTTTGCCTTATTATTATTTCTTGAGCTTGAATACCCAGTTTGATGCTAATCGCTCTGGGGGTCTCTAGTAATGCTAATAATATAGGTTAGAGTTTACCACACGACTATTTTCTAAAATGTCCTTGACATAGTAAATCCTACCGGGATTATTTACTGTTTTGTGAAATAGGATGAAATATCCGGTAAACATAATGTATTATGATGCCATACAGTAAACATACACATTATACAGTTTACATACACATATTTTACTCTATTGAGATATACAACACAATTGATTTTTTTAAACTCATATTTTATTCATAGGTCTTTTGAGAAAATGTCACCTGCGTCTGCGTCGCTAAAAATATCATTGCAGTTTTTTAGCGGAGAGGTTTGACAATTCAGCTGTATATTAATATCCCCGTACCCCTCACCTTTGAGAAAAATCCTGGATCCTACACTGACGGGTACTAGACATAAGCACAAAATATTAAATAAAATGATCTTTATTGTACAGAAACATACAAAGGGCGGGCTTATTGCCAAATGGCAATTTCTGCCAACCAACCCATGACAGAAACCAAAATGAGACATAACTAATAATAAATATAATACCAAAAGGGTACCTTAACCTAACAATAAAAACCTAACAATTCTAGATTTTTGGTCCAAGAATTTCCTTGCAGTGGTGTAACATTTATTCGGTTCTTATATAAACATATTTTCATTAAGGCACACCGCTCCCACTTGTAATAATTAATTACATCCTTCATAATAAGAAACGTTTTCCTTTCACAACGCCTCAGTTAATTTAACCGACTCTTTTCCCCTTTAGATATTTACTCTGTCAGTGTTTGTTTTGACTACCTGTAACAATATCTGAAGAAATTCGTTGACTTAATGTGAAATTGAACAGTTCAGATGAATCGAATCAATGAGATCCAACCTCTAAAAATTAGACATAGAACCCAAGGTGTGGATTTCAGGGATGGTACAGCTAGACAGCTGAAATGGTAATGAGCACTCTCCATGTTTTTAACGTTGAAAAACTCATGCATAGGATTACGGTTGTAGATATATTTAGTTCGGAGATAGACGGACAAATCAATGGATATGAGAGAAATCTATGGTCACCAACGCGGTAAAACGAGCCTTGAAATGGAGTTGGGCAGGACACGTTGCCAGACGCTCAGATTCTAGATGGACCAAAAAGATTCTCGAGTGGCAACTTGGCAAAAGGAGCGTAGGAAGACCTCAGGCAAGATGGCAAGAAGCAAGTGGATGCAACATGCCCAGGGTAGGGATCTGTGGAAAGTCAAAGCGGGGGGGTCTATGTTCAGCATTGGAATTAAAACGGTTGGGAAAGAAGAAAATGTACTAATAGCTTGCGAATCAAATTTTAGAAACAGGGAAGGTTCAATGTATCCACATCGTCATTGTTCGCAAATCATATTAATTTATTAGAATTGTTGATATATGGTGTCCCGAAAAACACATTTGTGGCGACACCAACCAACTACCTTAATATGTTGCGTTTCGGGCGGATTTTGGATAAATCTGCAGTTTTCCGAAAATAACTCCTCACTACATACTAACACATAGAATAGACAGATGTTTAGAGCGAATTACTTTATTTACAAAACTATTTGACAACAACTCTATTTGCACGGTGCCGAGGCATTCCTATTTACGAGCTAAAAGCTCCAAATTGCTTTAGTTTCCACTTCCTGAACTAAATTAACAATTTCAGTACATAAATATAGTAATATATTATGCAGTTTTCTAATAAAACCCACAAACATTTTATAAAAGGTAACTGTTTTCCTGTTGCTATAAAGTGCACACGTTAGACCAGTATATTTTATTTATTTATCAAAATTATCACGTGAAACTTTGTGGAAATAGTTCAGTCTAGATATGGGATAAAAGTTATGGGATAGTCTGGATTTCTTTTATTCTATACGTTTTTTGGGGTGCTCAATCCGAATCCTAGGTTTGCCAATAAAATTTCGTGACGTGATGGCCGCGGGTTGGCCACCCTAGTAGTAGAGGTAGTTGAATGGACAAGATTATACATTTGGCCAAAGAGATATTAAGGTGTACTAAAGTTAATTTATAATCCTCGGAAAAAAATGTTCTTAAACCTCGTTGTTCTTGAAAAATGGCCCTTTACTTAATGAAGAAACTGAAATAATGTTTGGTGTGTAAGGTGCGCAATAAATATTCATTCAAACAATAACATTATGAAGGGGAGTAATTTGGAAGTAAGTAAGTAATAAAAATTTTGTCAAGAGCCGTCGGGTAACCCAGAGAATAAGTTGGGCAAATAACGTTGAAAGGAGACGGAAAGAACGTGGAACAAAGGGAAGTATTGTAGAAAAGGAAAGCAAATCTTAACCTATAAATTCAAGATGCTAAGCGGCGTTGCTAATTTCAGAACATTAAGTTTTATTACCTGTTAGTAACTTCGGGTTTTTTGACGTAAAGGTGGCTTTCCATGGTTTGTAATATTGCGGATGGACGCAGAGTTTTCTGCGTGGGGAGCCGTCTTTATAAAGACTGTGAAATATTTGGGTGACAGTACACTCGTACGACATTTGGCACTTTTGCTTTAATATTTGCGACATTTGTGCCAATATTTTAATATTGGTTTGAAACAAAAATTGAAAGAATATTATCACTGATTTAATAATATCACACGTTTTGACGGCAGGATGTGTAAAAGTTTCCCTGCGTAAGTACTTCATTCTGCGACTTTCGGGACACAAGTGACTGTCTTTCGAAAAAAAGATCAGAGTTGTTTTTCACATTTTTTGGAGAAATCTATAGAAGATATAAACAATCTTTTACGGTTATTCCCTCGATAAAAGTTCAATGCATCTACTCGATTTTTTCCAAAGCATATTTAGTAACGGTTGTCAATATCTAAATTCTCCCGTTTTTAGAAATTTTCGGAATGCCAATATGCATACTCTTAAAAGCAGATAAAGAGAATACAATGGTTTTGTTATTAGTATCTTCTGCTACTCCAAGGTGGGTGTTACAAATGGAGTCAATTTGTAAAGAGATTGTGATTATGCGGTCACTTATCATCCCTCCCCCCTTAAGCATTTATTATTACATATTATTGTTATTGCTTACCATAATAATAAATGTTACATGGGCTTTACTAATATGACTACTTAATATTATTATCATATTAGCTATTCCTAATCACCGTGTAGTACACCGTGATACGAAATGATGGCATTCATTTAATTTGCTGTAATATGCAGTAGAACCTGTTACTTCATTAGGTACGTAAAATACTATTTGTACAATAATTATTCAAAGTATAACCGATTCTAGATCTACCCATTCTATTTGTGTGCTATTTTCAAAAATCATTCAATTCTAAAAATTGCGACATAAGATTTCGATAACCCTACTAAATATGTTTCGGAAAAAATAGGATAGATAGGTACATTTAACCTTTATTTAGAGAATGACCGTAAAAGATTTTTTGAAAAAGAATCTAGGTTTATCGAAATAAAGCCAAATACACCTTTGCATACTTCACAGTAAGCTTGAAAAGCTTGTGTCGTCAAGTGGAGTAGGTCGGCATCGGGGATCGAACCCGCGCCCACTGGATAAACAGTCAAGCGCGTTACCAACCAGGCTACCGACCACCTCAAAATTGTATGCTTTGTGTGGATGTTTTTTCCCCTATTTTGGGATAACTTTTTTCAGTTTTTTTTTCTATGCATCATATAAATAATACCTACTATCTGGCAATACGCATTAGACCAAATGAGGCAAAATGTTCTGGCCTGGCAACCCCATGCTGGTTATTAGATACTATAAATATCTACATATGTACTCGTATTATTACAATGTTATTATGAGATTTATCATTCAAACTATTATTTTATTGTATCTTATTGTCAGGACCTCTGTCATATCTAATAACTGAACATATTTATGGGACATACCCTAATCATTTAGGTACTACAGCTGGATTTGTTCTGCAATGCGCAATCGAAATTATATTACAGTTTTTTCCTCAACAGATATAAAAGGTATCCACATCTTCTTCTTTCTCAAGCGTTTTAATTCCAATGCTGGACATAGGCCTCCAACTTTGAATTTACACAGATCCTTATCCTGGACATGCTGTACCCACTTGCTGCCTGCAATTCACCTCACATCGTTTCTAAAATTTGATTCGCAAGCTATTAGTACATCTTCTTCTTTCCTAACAGTTTTAATTCCAATGCTGAACATAGACCCCCCCTTAGACTTTCTACAGATCTCTATCCTGGGCATGCTGCACCCACTTGCTTCTTGCGATTCGCCTCACATCGTCAGACCATCTTGCACGAGGTCTTCCTACGCTCCTTTTGCTTGTTCTAGGTTGCCACTCGAGAATCTGTTTGGTCCATCTAGAATCTGAGCGTCTGGCAACGTGTCCTGCTCAACTACCATCTGCATACATACATACCTACATATCCACGTCCGCTCTCTATGTGAAGCATGTGGTCGTCACCCAGTTTTTCCAGGCTTTTCTGTCCTGGGTCAACTCCGTTTCCTGTTCCCATGTCATTCCAGCCTGGCACAGCTCTGATGTGTACAGCCTCTAGATGGTCATTGCAGGCCAGCCCTGACATCTGTTGCCTACAGGGCGATATTGAAGACAGCTGTTGTTAATGCTATCAGCGAGCATACGTAGAAAGGTATCTACGTTCCCATATTTAAATGTAGCATTATGTGAACTCCCTTGATGAGGAAGCGATATGGGCGTTCCAACGCTTACATTTGATTAGATTGGCAGGCTTAAGTGATCACTTTATATTGTACTCAGGGCGCCGTTCACCCATTCTGTCACATTCTGCTATCAAATGTGTAATTTTTTGAAGACGCATATATGCAACAGTTAGAGAACGTTTCACAATGAACCATTATTTCGACCCGACCGCCATCTGTTGAGAAATTGATGCGATATTATTAAATTTAAAAACTACCTTTATTTTGATATAGATATCTCTTGGGTTCTGTAGAGGAAAAAACTGTAATTAGCTGACCCAATCGATCCATTATAATAAATGACATTTTGTTGGTAGCTACTTATTTTTTTATAGAAATAGAAAGTTTTATACATTTTTTATAGTTAAAATTGAACAAACACTTTTTTTGGCGAAAACTTTCAAAGCTAATATCACTTACGTACCTAAATTCAGTAAAAAAAGGTTCGTTTCGAAACTTTACTTGATAAAAAATATTTAATATAATTTCACAGAAAAGCTTAGTAAAAAGTTTTGCCGCACCTGCTTATTATCTAATCTATAGTTTAAATATTGATCATATTGTAGGCAGAGACATTGGCGTCGTCGGGGGGGCAGCTTCCCCCCCCCTAGAGATCGGGATAGATATATTTTTTCATACTGAATGAAAAAACCTCCCAAAAAACACATTATTACCGCACGTTTTCTCATCAAATCATTAAATTTCATTAATTTGGGGTTAACTGGAAGAAATCGCAGTTCTGCGATAAGTTCGCCCTAGTGAACAACGTTTTATAATCTGTACTATGTCTATTTTGTATATTTATATGTGTTTGTTGTTTACTTTAAGTTTAAATAAATAAATAAATAAAATCCATCAAATACAAAAATTTCAATAAAAAAAATTGATGCGACGCTATTTTTTATTACTTTTTTTTGTAGAACACATATACATATTATTGTGCAACATTTTCAAATAAACCAAGCCATATTACGACCTTCTTTACTATGTCTCACAAAAAAGCTCCGTCTGCGGCTCTATTTACGCTTTTTTCATGCTATATCGAATTCTTAATATTTGCTGCCCCCTTCCTAGCTCCGAGGCTGGCGACGCACATGGGCAGAGAGTACCTAACCTCAAAGTATAAAGTTTTCATGATATCGATGCCACCACATCCATCACAATTAAATAAGTTTGCTCCGTGATAGTATTAATAAAATCATGTGAGTAATATTAATAAGTTAGGATATACATATAGGTTTTATAAAGTAAATTTTGGAATAAAACCACGATGCATACAATACGAGATCGAGATACTCGTATAATAATGTTATGTTTATACGAGGTTTGACGGTAGAGTTCCTAGGAATACAATCAAGTACTTAAATGCCAAGTTATGACAAATAGTCTACACCCAAAAAATTGGAAAGACTTCCTGCATACTCGGTTGCTGACCGTATGTTTAAATTTTTTGAATAGATGTCAATTTATTTTTAAATAATTACGGAAGCGATGTATGGTGCTTTATTCGTCATCAATTAAGTAGTTATTTTGCCTTCAGGACCTTGTTGAAAAACCAACTATTTTTTTCCGACTATATTTTGATCGGTTACTAAATGGCTCTGCTCTGACTGGAACCTCCTGGCCTCACTACTACACTACATGAATCCAGACCTATATTAAGACATCAGCTCAGCATTATGGATTGTAGATGGAGCAGCTAGAGTACACTGGAAAGTACTTAACTGACAAAGGTGCAATCGTCTCGACGAGCCAATAATCTATAGACTTATTTTGATTCGTACTAATTCTCACTTTTCTTTCTTTCCAGCCGGCAGCTGACTACGAATGGCAGTACTTGACTGTGGAATTAGATCGCGGATCATCGGGCCTTGGTTTCAGTATAGCCGGAGGGACCGATGGTGCAGGTCCGCATCCAGGAGCAGATCAATCAATATACATCACCAAGTTGACGGACGATGGAGCGGCTACTTTGGACGGGAGACTTAGACTAAACGATGCTATTTTACAGGTACGATATTTCATATTTTTTTTCGCATCAATAGTTTTTACTCACCCCTCCTCTAGATCCTCATCTGATAGTCAGCAGAAATGGATTCCAGCAAGAGTGTCGAAAACGTCGATAAAAAATAAGGACTACACACTACACAGCATGCGTGTCGCCAGCTTCGGAGCTAGGGGAGGGGCAACAAGAAAATTACATACAAATCAAAAAGCGCAATAGTGCCGCAAACGAATTTTTTTTTTGTTAGTCAGTGTGAAGATTTTTTTTTGGAAGACTTAATCATGTACATACCTTAAAAAGGTCGCGATGCAAATCTAGTTTTTTTTCGCGATATAAAAACAAAGGCACCTACTTTAAGCATATGTAACATAAGAATAAGCATATTGGTAGTTAGCGCCGCAGGGAAATTTTTCTGCAAAACAATTATTTTTGAATAGATTTGCATGTCAATTTTAAAATATTTTTGATATGATGGGAAAACGAGTGGTAATAATGTGCTTTTTCATGAAGTTTTATAAATAAGTAAATAAATCCTTATTGGCCAAAGAAAATATGCATAATTACAAAAAAAAACAAGACAATAGTAGTGTGCCAAAAGGCGGAATCATTGCAAAAGCAATATCTTACAGTCAATCCGATGTCAAACCCGACAATATCATTTAGTATAAACAATTAAACAAACAAACTATACACCTATTCCAATTGCTAGGGTTGCTACAAAGAATTCTCGTAAATCAGAAACAATGTATCAAGTTTTCACTGTGAAATTTTTCCAGTATATAGGTTTTGGTTATATGCAGTGCCGAGAGATTAAAAATCGCATTAAAAGCAGCGTTGAATATTTAATATGAATCTTTATATTTTGTTATGAGAAGCATTGAGAACAAAGAGAAACAACATTAAATTATGTGATGATAAATTAACGTTGTTAATAAGACGATGACTTGTCGGAATGTTAATTAACGATGAAGCATTTCATTAAAACCTTGCGGGGTATGAAGAGAAAATGGAAATTTCATTCCGCAGTGTAATTTGGGCAACTCACGGAACTTATTATGAAATGTTTTTTGGTACAATATTTACTTCATAATATGTAATGTCTATATAATATTATAGGATACTACTAACAGGATCTTCCCAAGGTACAATGCCGCCCCAAGGCAAGTACGAAAATTCCGCCCTCAAAAATGTGTGTAAGTTACCAAATAGATTCCTATAGATAACTTCGGTAACAGATTTTAAAGGAACAGTAAAGAAAGAGACTAAGATTTTAATATTGAATCAGCATAACATGTGGTTGGTTGCCTATGGCAATAAACCCGGCCTTTTTTATAATGTTTTATATCCAATAAAGAAATAAATAAAAACTTTATTACATATAAGTTAACGTGCAAAGGGCGGATTTATCGCGAGTT
The DNA here is from genome assembly GCA_963576895.1 of Ceraclea dissimilis. Classification (NCBI taxonomy): domain Eukaryota; kingdom Metazoa; phylum Arthropoda; class Insecta; order Trichoptera; family Leptoceridae; genus Ceraclea; species Ceraclea dissimilis. The sequence goes on from OY756370.1 coordinate 18,001,359, forward strand.
GGCGATTTCTGTCAATCAACCCAAGAATTTTATTTATTCATTTATTCATAACAACAAGTATATAGCGCTGCAGGCGATTTTTTTAAGAAAACATGGATGTACTAATGAACATGTTTTCATCTAATTATATTCTACAAGACAATGACGGTGTAACGAATGCCACGGGCGAAATATTTTTATACAAAACACTAGTATTTATTCAAATTTGAAACCTCCTCGATTTGCCGCCCCTTCAGAGTGCCGCCCTTAGACTTCGCCTAACTTGCCTATTAGGTAGGGACGGCCCTAACTGCTAATTACTTTCTTATATAAGGTTAATTATTGCTCAATGTCTGTACGTACTACGTGGGTGTATTATTTCATAATTGTTTACATATTAACCGTAATCTGTAAAAAGAATGCTTTCTGGAAACGCAAACTAGATTCCAATAAGAAAAACCCGAAACAGCTATGGAACGACATCAACAACATATGTGGAATACAAAAACATAAAAACGTAGATTCGAACATAAGTGCCACCACTCTCGCGGACTTCTTCGAGAAGAAAATTGAAGACATCCGACTGGCATCAGCACAGCAGACAAACTCGACAGATGCTGAATTTCCAGAGCCCTCAACCATCACCCCAACACTCCACCTCTTTCACCCAATACCAGATGAAGACTTAAAGAAGCTAATCACAACTCGACAAAATAAACAATCGGAACTCGACCCAATCCCAACATGGCTGCTAAAAAAGTGTATAAACGAACTCCTCCCCATTATCAGAACCATAATTAATAAATCATTACATGACGGCACTTTTCCTGACGAATTTAAAAAATCAATAGTAAAACCTATACTTAAGAAAGAAAAACTAGACCCTAATAGCCCCGAAAATTACCGCCCTATAACAAATCTGTCATTCTTATCGAAAGTTTTAGAAAAAGCTGTACACCATCAAATAACTGCCTTCCTGAATTCGGTAAACAGTCTTGCCAGAAACCAATCTGCCTATAGGAAGTTTCACTCCACTGAAACCATACTGACAAGAACCGCATCGGATTTAATCACTAGTATGGCGAATGGTGAGCTAGTACTGGTATCCTTTCTGGATATTAGTGCAGCTTTCGACACTGTTGACCATAACATTCTAATAGCGAAATTGGAAAACGAGTTCGGCTTCAGAGACAATATCTTGAGGTGGATCTCATCATACTTATCAAACCGTGAGTATCAACTAAAATTTAACAACTCCATCCCCGAAAATCGTCGCTCCCTACACGGAGTTCCCCAAGGCTCAGTGCTAGGGCCAATACTATTTAATCTTTACACCAATCACCTCGAATCCTTAATCCAGAGTCTCGGTTTCAGAACCTACTGTTACGCAGATGATCGTCTCTTTTTCAAATCCTGTCTACCTGGATCTGAAGTAGATCTCAAACAAGATGTAATCTCCTGTATCATGAAAATCTCCTCATGGATGTCAAGCAACATGCTAAAGATCAATCCCACGAAAACAGAATTTCTATGGATAGCTTCCCCAGGAAGACAACATCTTATAAATTCCGACCCGATCTCCATTCAGGATGTAAATGTATCCCCTTCAAAACATGTTAAATTCCTTGGTGTGTATCTCGACAATGCTCTTTCTATGGAAAAGCACGTATCTTCAACAGTCAGTCAAGGTTTTTACATTCTCAGACAACTCAAGAATATAAGAAGTTGCCTATCACTCGAGGGAGCCAAGACCCTGATCAATTCCTTTGTAGTGTCCCGGCTAGACTATTGCAACAGCATACTAGCAAACCTACCGCAAGTCCAACTCTTAAGAATTCAATCCATCTTCAATGCTGCTGCACGTTTCATCTACCAAATGGATCGTTCCTCTCATATATCCTCCACACTCCGAACCCTTCACTGGCTTAAATGTCCACAAAGGATTGAATTCAAGCTTTGCCTTTTGATCTTTAAGGCACTTCAAAATATGGCCCCAGAGTATATTTCAGAGCTCTGTCTCCGACAACCCATAAATCGCAGGCACGCCACCCTTAGATCCCACTCGGATAAAACCTCGAAGCTAGAAGTCGTAAACCTAAACGCGAAACCTAATTATTTGAGCCGCGCATTCATTGCGGCAGGTCCTTCAGCCTGGAATGGACTTCCTGCAGACATCAGAGAGGCAAAAACGTTAACCGGGTTCAAAGGTCAACTAAAAACATTTTTGTTTGAGAAATCCTTCCCAACAACGTAGGGAGGAACACAGAGCGCCCTTGAGGTGGGAATACCCACAAAACGGCGGGATATAAATTATCCAAATTATTATTATTATTATTATGTCCAAGCTTTTTCAATAGACTTTCTTAGAAATATTATTAAATTAATATCTACTATAAAAAGCAAATTATATAAAGATAGGTCAAGGGTCTCAGACATTGCGGAGAGAGTAGGGACACTGACATGGCAGTAGGCGGGTCTTGTCGCAGTGGCAAGGCAAAAGGACGGCAAATGGATTCCCAGAATTCTGAACTACGAAAGACCCTACGAAAATAAACGAAGTGTACAGGAATACCACAAAGGAGATGGGCTGATGATATCATCGAGTCGGTGGGACATGGGTGGAAGCAGAGCGCCCAAAACAGAAAATTGTGATAAAGACACGAAGGGGGCTATATCCAGAAGTGGAGGCAAAGGGGCTGAAAACAAGAAGATAGAGATAACGATGACATGATGATCTTTGTTACCTTGAGCTGGACAAAATCTGTCTCTGGTTTATAATATATTTTCCAATGCCCTTTCAAACGATACCACGCAAAAATCCCACACAACCCTTGGATCCCCTCGAACGCTTTACATCTTATTGGTCTCTGGATAACGCATCGAACCAATGTGGTACAGAATCGTAATGTCATCTAATTTACTTTATTGGTGAATGTTTCGATGGAAATGAGTTAAAATTCGATTCAAGATTTAGAGACAAAAACTCCAAGTGAAGTTAAATGAAAGCGTTTAATGAAACACAGTAGGTATTGAGTAATATTAGTATCTCCCACATACTTTGATTTATTGATAATACGACTATGTATAGTTTTTGGATACTTTTGTGTTCTTCGCTCATTGTTGGGAAACGATTCTTTCAAACGGGTGTGCTTTCAGTAAGATTTTGTACTGGGTGAAAGTCTGTGTTTTTCTGATATCTACAGAGGAAGTCCAATGCAGGGTGAAGAACCTGCTGCGATAAAAGAAAAGTTAAGCATTCTCTTTGCGCAAACATTTTTGTCACATTCAGACTGGGTGGCAAACCAAATTAGTGAAAAAATGTGAAATGTCTTATGAATGTTTTACTATATTTTATCTCCCTAATTGGTGCTACAAAACGACATTGCAAAATTGATCTAAGAACTAATTAATTGTTTCTAATTAGAATAATGGTTAGGTTATAATTATTTTATAGGCAGAACATTTCGGCACGCGTGGGAAGGGAAAAGTATGGGAAAATGCGGGCGTCAATGAATAATATGTTAGTGTAATTCCCATTCCAGGAAAATGTTATCAAGATTCTCTCCAGGGTTGAGTGGCTCTTAAAGTTGGTCCTCTAAATAAATAAATGTTAGTTTATAGATATTTGACGATATCCCGTATCATTATTACGGCAGGAGTCACGTGCCAACCCTGATTCGATTTAGAGTCAAATCGACTAATACTAATTCGACTAATAGTAATTCGACTAATTTGATATATTTTACATAATTTTAAAATTCACATAAATAATTGTAATTATTATGATTTGAAGAGACGGACTGACGACATTGTCCAAATCGCTAGAGAAACCTGGATGCGGAAGAGTCAAAACAAAGACGAGTGGAAACAGATGGAAGAGGCCTGTATCCAGCAGTGGAGAGAAGAAGGCTGATGAAGAAAAACAATGTATGACATCGATTTTTTTAATCGCATAATAATAATTCCAATTATTGTTCTGAAATTTAAAATTATGTAAAATGTATGAAATTAGTCGAATTGATCGTTTGTCGAAGTAGCTATATTAGTCGAACATAAACATTGAAGGGCTCCAAAGGGCTTTAGGCCCTCCGCGTCCCCGGATACCACAGGCGCATATAGCATTCTCTTTACCCGCACTTCTTGGCAAAATATTTTTATTGGTGGGCTCAGGGTTAGCCAGAAGGTAGTCGTAATATCGAATTAGTTGTATTAGTCGAATTAGCTATTAGTCGAATTTGCCGAATACCCCCTGATTCACCCAACACTTTTACCGCCAAGCTTCAGGTAGGAAGTATAAGTAAGATTTACTTTGAAAATGAAGGGAATTTGAAATCCTTTTGGGAGTTCAAGCGAATATTTTTATTATTTTTATGGCAAACTTGTTATTTTTTCGAGACGAGATTGAAACGAAAACTTTTGCTTAGGAATTCCGGAGTTAGATATGAAAACACTGAAGAATTTGATGATAAAATTGTTTTTGTGTCTCCGGATTATAAGCTAATAATCCCATAACCTAAAGAGACTTACATACTAACTTAGAAAAAGCTTCCTTCTAAGTTTCTTGATAATAAACTTTTTACAAGTAGGTGTGCAAGCAAGCCTACAGCGTGATTGGTTCGAAATATGACTTATCCATTGGAACGTCTTTTGCATAATCATTGCAACGGGCTGAAGACAGACCAGGGTGGGCCAGACTGCTGCGAGAAGTACCTTTACTATAGTAAATGACATTTTCAGGAACTTTTTACGATTATTCCATCAATCCGTTTACCCCATCCGGTGGATGTGCAATAAACATCACTCCCTTCTCGCCTTAAGCCACCAGCCCTCATAGGACAGCAGTGAAAATATCGCTTTATGGACTAAATGGATAAAAGCTTAAAATAATGCTATTTTTAACATTTTATGATGCGATTGTTCATGTGATTTTGAAGCTGAACGCCGTGGGAAATGATCGTGACGTCATAGTTGGGATTCTAGCTTTAACAAGGTTTGTTATTTTGATTCGGTAGCCTGGTTGGTAACGCGCTTGACTGTTAAAATCCAATGGCCACGGGTTCGATCCCCAATGCCGACTTGCTCCACTTCACGACACAAGCTTTTCAAGCTTACAAGGAGATATTGGAGTTTATGTCAATAAACCCAAATTTATATAAAAAAAAAAAATTGTTTGTCATTTGTCCTTGTGATGCCTTGCCGATAAGATGAGGTGGATTTTCTATGTTTTTTTTTCGAAATCACAAGTATATATATAGGTACCATCAAGAAAAGTGTAAACAAATCTTAAATTGTGACTCGCAGGTTTAAAGAAAACTCAAAGAAGAATATTGAAACAAAAATACTGTAACTGTAAACACAGCGCGGAAAAGTTGAAAGATAATTTGATACTGGATGAGAGGAGCAGAACTGAACACAGGGAAGTTTGTTGTTGTTCCACGAGGTGGGGTTAACTTGGAACATGGTGGGGTCTTGTAAGGTGCTCCCAACTTGGCTCTCCTCTCCTGTCAGCACTTAACACTAATCCATTACTTGACTCTCCGCACGGTAAACCACCCCACCAATGCATATAAACAAAAACTATCTACTAAAAATAATACTGTAAAAATATATACCTACCCTACTCAAATAAAAACAAACACTGATTTATTTCTTTCAGGGCGAGTTTAATACATAATTTAAGAGTATGCACGAAAGACCTTAGATCTCGACAACCGTTACTAAATACGCATTGAAAAAAAAATTAGTAGATACCTACATTGAAATTTTATCTAGCTAGGGAATGACCGTAAAATATTTTTTATATCTTGTAAAGATTTCTCAAAAAAAAAGTGAAAAACCCGTGTGATCTTATTTCCGGAAGACAGAAACTCGTTTCCCAAAAGTCGCGGATTTTTTTTCGTATTGATAATATGCATTGAAATCTAGGGATTGACCGTACTGGAGGAAATCGCAGTTCTGCGATAAGTTTGCTCTAGTGAACAACGTTTTATAATCTGTACTATCTCCATTTTGTATATTTATATGTGTTTGTTGTTAACTTTAAGTTTAAATAAAATAAAAAATAAAAATAAATAAAAGTTTTTTGATTGAAGCGAAATTAACCCCAAAAAATTGTATAAACTATATTTAGCATTTAATCACGTGATCTTGAACCTCAATGCCGTGGGAAATGACCGTGACGTCATAGTTCGTTTGCGAATCTTAAAGTGAGCTGATAGATTTTGTTTTATGCCCCACCTTTATGTTTGTTTCCAAACGAAAACAGTCGAGATAAATGGACTTAAAAGTTTAATGGAAAATAATAGGTAAAAAAAATCTCTTGGTTGTAAAAAATATTTAGGTCATGTTACTTTGTTGTTTGAGGTTTCTGTTGTTGAAATTCAATACTGTTGAGATTCATTTCTTGACCTTTTTAACGATCTTGGCAAATTTTTAACGAGAATTTCCACGTTTTTTACACGATTTTATTTTACTTCACTCGGCGTTGAAATCTCAAAGTCTTGCAATCGAATTTGAACTCATTTCCAGACTAGATAAAACCCTGAAACATTCGCCAATTATTGTGTAAACTAGATGACTTCTAGCCTGCTCCAGAAAAAAAACTAAAGCGTTTGAGGGTATCCAATAGTTTTGCGGGGTCGTATGAAAAGGCGTTGAAATCTGACTTTCAATGCGATTTTTTTCGACGCCCTTTCATACGATATCACACATAATCTCAGACAACCCTTGCATCCTTCTCAAATAGCTTTGCAACTTTTTGTTTTGGAGAATGCTGAGTCAATGTGATACATAATCGTAATGTCACCTAATTTACACAATTGGTGAAAGTTTTATGCCCAATCCCACCACTTCCACCTAGGAAGGAGAGCCATAAGTAATTTCCATACAAAAACAAAGCTAAAATTATTTACAAGGTATGCCGACAACAGCCGGCAGAGTATAAATCCATATGAAATGTAACATGCGACTCTCCTACGTTAGGTGCCCAAATATCTCCGCCCAGAATCTCCCCAACTAGGAGAGTCGCATGTTGCATTTCATATGGATTTATACTCTGCCGGTTGTTGCGATTACAACTTGAAAATAAATAGAATTTTATCTCTGTTTTTGTATGGAAATTACTTATGGCTCTCCTTCCTAGGTGGCAGTTGGTGGGATCGGGCACTAGAGTTCTAGCTAGTCCGGGAATAAGTTAAAATTTGGATAAACAACAAACAACGTGTAAAAATAAGTAGCGTGTAAAAACAAGGATGAAAATAGGAAGTGAACGAAAGGAAGAGAAAAAGAAAGGAAAAAAACGTGTATGAACATAAAATTTAAGAGAGAATTTTAAAATTTCTAGAATTTATGTAATCCGGAACTTCTTTACAGGTTTTTTTACACGGTAGTGCAAGGAACGCATCCCCCGTGTAAAAAGGGGGTTCCGGTGTAATTATAATTACTATGTAAATGAAATAATTCTTTGTTAAGGTCTGTTCAACCTCATGCTCGGCAAGATTCAATTAATTGAGGTTGCAAAGCAATGTAATCAGGGCTGGATTTAGGGGAGGGCAACTGGGGCTACTGCCCGGGTTGCCACAAAAGAGGGGCCCCCACAATAGAGACTTCAAAAAAAAATATCAAATTCAGACTGGTTAACAACTTTGAAGTGAAATAGAGAAACATTTTTTATTTATTTATTACATATGGAGCAGATACAGTCACAAAAACAAACATATAAAAGTACATTAGTACAAAAATATCAATACACAAGACAAGAACATGACCAACTTTTCCTCTGATATTTTTTTTCGCGTTTTTCCTTTTCTGTTTATATTTATATGTTTGTTAAATAATGAAATATTATATACTTGGTTTCAAAATAAATCATTTATTGGAAAACTCGACTGAAAATAATTGACAATTTTATTTCACTCCTTTGCTGCCTCGAGGCCTCCACACCTCTAAATCCGGCCCTGAATGTAATTATACGTAAGAATTCTCTTCTGTATAATAATTTCAACGTGTTGTAAACGGACTACATATTATTTAGTACGTGGATTAAAATATGGTGAGGAAAGCAATTATTGTAAATTTTATTCCATTTGCAATTCCAACAACTCTGTTGCCACGTGATAATAATAACAATTATTTCATTTATTAACCTTGAAATGTTACTGTAATTAAACATACGGGAATACCATTTTATCGTATTTTTTACGAAAATGTTTAACGTAACATGCTGTAATCTATTTATCGTCGTCACATCATCTATTTCATATGTATACTTCCTCATAAAAAATGTATATCATACCTATATTCGTATCTATAGGAAATAATATTGTTAGCATTAGAAAGATTTTTTTTATTGTTTGTTATTTCGGGGGCACATAGTCGAAAATACATAAATCACTCGTTGTCGGGTGGATTGCCTTTAATTAAAAAAAATGACGAAAATAATATCTTGAAAACTTAAACAACTTTCACAACACAAACGCCATAATTGACATTCAAGTTGCGAGAGATAAGTCAGAATTATGAGAAATTATGTATGAATTTTATAGAGAGGTAGAACAGGTGTACCCAAAAATATACGGGATTCGTCAAATTTACGAAGTTTAATATTCCACGGTTAAACTGGAGACACTTATCCAATTATTATATTAGATCTCTGACCCATCTCTTGTACTTCCCTTCATCCACCTTCATACCTTGAGATCCTCGAGGAGAATTTAATCCATAATTCCGTCTCCTTGCGGTGATACTTCACGCCAGGACTGGAGACCTTCGTCCTACATTAATCTGTTTTAATCGCTGGAGGCAGCAACTAGCTTAATTCTGTTACACCATCTTATAAAGTGGCGAGCTTCTAGATAATATAAGCTGAATGTTGATTATCGTGTCTCAATCATAGAGATGGAATATATTATTAGAGTATCTTGTGATCCATTTTTGGTGTTCTGCGCATAACTTAACATTTCGCACGTGGAGTTAGGCAAAAAAATGTTTTCTACGTGAATTACTTACTTACTTCCGATGGCTGAACAACTCCGGAAGAGTTTTGGCCTCCAGAACAATGGATCTCCAAGCCTTCCTGTCTGAAGCAACAACGGACTCCCTGTTATCACGAATATTTAGTGCGTTCAGATCTAGCGTTCAACGTCAATAAGGACATATATTATAGAATTATGATTATTCTAATAAAATTTCGTTAAAAGTTCTTTTTATGTTTGACACATGAATCAGCCGACAACAACTGGTGCATTACCGTAAAAAATAGCATAAAATCGGACGAATGTTTTTATTCTTGTAGATTTTTTTCTATTTTATGCGAAAACGGTTCAGTATCGTCGTTTTTTTAGTCGCATCTAACGTTACCATAAAGAAAACAATACGTGTTAATTGTTGTAGGTTAAAAAAAATAAAATCAAATAGTTAAATTTATCTAGAAGAGTACAATAAATATGCAGACCGATTTTAATTATTTACACCCTGAAAAATGTTGGAGAATATTCGTCCTATTATTACATACAAAATACTACTACAATGACAGATATTTTGCCCAACTCCACGTGACCGCTCCATACGAAGATGTTGGCTTACAAAATGTTGTTTGCGCATGTTGGCAACCCCTCTAACTTATGCCATCTCTATGGTCTGAATTCATTTTAATCAGTGCATTAAAAAGACATTTCACATAGACAGATAAAAATACTTCGCATTGCAAAGATGTTGACGCGAAGTTATTTACGACCATAAGAATACGTGATGAAAATACTGAAAAAAATCTCACTCACTGAAATACTGAGAAAAGTATTTTTATCTTTGATAGAATAATGAAAATGTATGTAAAAGCGATCAAAGTTCAAAAATAAATATTTTACTTTATACTTATTGGCGAGCTTCTGTAGGTTAGTAAAAAAAATATCTAAACTTTTCTGTCAACAAGGTTAAGAGTATGCATATTGACATTTCTAAAAACGGGAGACGTTAAATCTCGACAACCGTTACTAAATATGCTTTGGAAAAAAATCTGTTGAACCTTTTTTAGTAAAACTTTCTGTTTAGAGTTCTCAAAAAAAAAAGTGAAAAACACCTCTGATCTTTTTTTCCGAAAGACAGAAACTCGTTTCTCGAAAGTCGCGGAGCTTTTTTATGTTGATAATATGCATTAAAATCTAGGGAATAACCGTAAAAGTTTTTTGCGGAATAAACCCCAAAAAATTTAAAAAACGCTATTTTTACAATTTTATCATGTGGGGTTTATGCGATTTTGAACTTTAATGCCGTGGGAAATTACCGTGACGTCATAGTTAGGTCGGGAGCTTTAACCGAAGTTATTGGATATTTTTTGTTGCGGTTTATTTTTCGGATTATTTTCAGATCACCACACCAAGAAGGGATGAAAGAAATAAAGTTTTCTTTTTCATAACAAAATTTAGATATTGTAATACATAATGTTATGTCCCGAAAAAATATGATTAATTTTTTTTTTTTTATATATTTACGTTAGATTATTTTTAATTAAATTCCATCACCCTTCACCGTTTTTCTGCCCCAAATATTCCTCAAGGGAACACAGGGAAATGCCAATCTTCGCTTCTCAGGGAAGATTGGTGTGTTGTGTGTTCTATCTATCTGTACCCTTACTAGGGCGAGCTGATGATCAAAATTAAGTCAATTTTAATATTTTCTGAAACGTTCACCAGGGCAAACTGATAATAAAATTTAAGAAAAAAAAAGTACCTAAAAAAGTTGATGATATGATCAGAGGGGACGAATTGTCGGGGGACGAACTGTTGGTGCACCCAGGCTACACATTCTGCCCCAATTCTGTCTCCGTGTTGGTAATATATTTTTCTTTCTATTGTTTTCAGGTGAATGGAGTATCAGTGGTCGGAGTGCCGCACGCCGCAGCCGTAGAGGCCTTGAAGAGAGCGGGGAATCACGTGACTTTGGTAATTATCTCTTAATTTTTTTATGGATAAAAAATACGTAAGTATTCTAATAATAAAAAATGAAAACATCAGTTACTGTTAGTAGTGGGCGTTAACGCTAACAAAAGTTAACTTTAACAGATGCTAATGTTAAATTCGATTAATAGTTGTCGTTAACTCTTGACGTTTATGATCGTCTCGTTACTGATCAATTACGGAAGATTTCCCGTTAATGTCTCGCGCGTAATGCTAATTAATCTCGCTCTGTCAATGACATCGCGAGATTAATAACAGTACCTAGTCGTTCATTTTTCTGTTGGTATTAATATTACCGTGGACGGACTAATAACGGCCAAAAGCATAAATATAAAAGACTGACATATTGCAGTCTTAAAGAACTCTTTCAATTTATTTTGATGAGACTTTTACTGGTATTGAATCAGTCTGACAGACCCTAGACACCGCAGTCTTCCTCATCAAAGTTTGTACGTACATGCTGTCAATCCATATACATATTTCAATTTCATAAAGAACTCACCTACACACTCGTAGTTGCGTAGTATAGGTTTTTGATTTTACGTAAATGGTTTTACGTTACGTGAAATATTCACGGTGAAGCTTGACGTTTTGAAAAATTGCTTTTTAAATTTTGAAGACAGGTAAAACTGTTGTGAATATTTGGTATTATATGTACCTAGATGTTATTGTACGATCCTTAAACTGGCTGTATTATGAAATGGTTTTGAAACTCTACGTTTCAAAGACACGAGTGTTTAAAATGTCTTACATGGTGTAATTTCTGCTCCCAGGTGCCCTTCAAATAAAATACATGTTGTCGGAAAGGGATGTTTATTGTTTAATGATACTGCAATTTGACATAGTTAGGTTCATCCTTTGCTGTGTATCTGTTGAGATAAAACTATTTGTTAAATTCAACTACGACATTTAAAAATATTACGGTGTAAATGGTTTTCTACATTCTGGGACATCCTGTATATTTTGCCTTAAGCTTAATGGTCATGTCGAACAGAAGCTAAAATTTTCTAGTGGAACTATGAACAAAATCGCAGCCCAATTAGCCCAAACCCTCAACAGGATCAGATTCGGGGTCGGCCGCACTAGGAAGAACCCACAGAAATGGGGAATAGCTGAGGACGCGACGTGCGTCTGCAGGACACTGAGCACCTTCTGGCCTGCCCAATGACTCCTGGGCGGTGCACATGGGAGCGTCTCGCAGATCGCTCCCCCTTGGATGGTGACGTAGGAGAGGTTGTGGCTTTCTGGGAGCGGAGGGGGATCTAGTCAGTGCTGACCGATACAATAAGAAGGAGATTATTGAAAAGCAAGCTCCATTACACCACAATTATTGTCTGTTTACCAACTTTTAACCCTAGTAAATTAATATTTACGAATCTTAAGAAATAATAATTTAATGTTTTTTTGTCTCTTACCTTTATAGACTTTCTATCACGTGGATTTTTTTCATGGAAAAACGTCCCTCTCCATTTTAATTACAACTTTTTTCCCAAGGCTTAGTAATAAAATGCGAAGGCTAAGACCCTTTTTCTGTTTGTGAATCTCATTTTATTACAAACAGTATATCATTATATTATTCGTCTACAATAAACAAATATTAAATTTCATTTACTTATAGTGGAGCTACAAATAATCCAGTCAAGTTGTATTTTTCGTGGAAAGTTGTGGGGTAGTCTGAATTTTTTTCATTCTATACGTTTTTTTGGGGGGCCGAATCCGAATCCCAGTTTGCTCACGAAATTTCGCGAGAAACATACCAACAAAAAGGAAAAATGACAAAAATCGTCATCTGTTTTTTTTTAAAGGAAGAAGGAAGTGAATCTGTTTTTATCGAAATAAACCCAAACATGCCTTTGTACACGTCACAGTAAGCTTGAAGAGCTTGTTTCGTGAAGGGGAGTAGATCGGCATCGGGGATCGCACCCCCACCCACTGGATTAACATTCGAGCGCGTTACCAACCAGGCTACCAACCACTTCTGGAGGATTTATTACTTTTTTTCTAATACTGACAACTTTTGTTAGTTTTTAGAGAAAAATTATAATAATATACAAATTTATAGTAAATTTGACGTACTTTCATATTGCTTAGCATGCCAACTTAGGAAAATTGACAGTTTTAGAGTTCTAATAATAAAATCGCCAGAAAATGACATTTTTCGTCATTTTTCACATGTTCAAACTTCAGACCCCAAAAACGTCTAGAATGAAATGAATCCAGACTATCCCACAACTTTCCATCGAGGGGCTCTTTTGTGTTTGTTTGCACCGTGTTTAAAGCAATATTTTGGAGAATGTTATTTACCAAATTGCTTCGTAGTACTCTGTTCTAATTTTTCATTTCATTTCTCCCATTCTGACGTTGATTTATTAACGAAGAATAAACAGCACTGCGTCCAAACACATATCATAATACGGACCAGATACGGATACATTTTGTTACTTGAAAATAGGCAAGGTGAACTTTTGTCCTCTTCAAATATTCACCGCAATTCCAATTTCGTAAATCAACTTTGAATTTATCTATCAAGCTACACAAATGCACCAAAACCCAAATGCACTTTACTAATAGAACTAAAATATAAAGTAACCAATCATAAATTAGGAGACGCTGCAGTAAATTTCTGATACCTCGACGGACTTTTACATACAAAAACTACTTCATCCTGAAGATGGCAGTAGTACCGCTGCCGAAAGATCGGTCATTCAACCACTCTACACGCAGTAAGGAAACCCGAAGAACCGACAACGAAGATATGGAATCAAATAACATTTTTTGGTAGATCAAAAAAACCCAATATTTAATTTGTACACTTCACAGTTTGTGCAATTACAGCTTGTGTCGTGAAGTGGAATAAGTCGGAATCGGGAATCGAACCCGCGTACACTAGATTAACTGGTGAGATGACATTCAGAATAGTTAGCAAATCTCACTGCTAAAAAAGGTGTGAAAAAATCCGAGGTAAACGAAAACCTAATTTTAGAGGACAATATAAAAAATATCAAAAAAGAGTGAGAGGCTATTCTGTAACTCGGGGATCCCGCAGAAAAATCTCTGAAATTAATTAATTTGAAGCTTCTTCTGCCTGAGCCCTGCTCTCTCCGCTGCTGGACATAGGCCTCTTCGTAACTTTTCCATTCTTCTCTTTCACCCAGCCTTCTGATCCATTGTCTACCCGCTACTGAGGCTATGTCGTCTTTGGAGCTTATGACAGAATATTACGAGACAGAAGAATTATTAGAATCAGAAATACAGTCATACGTGAAGCCCGCAACACGGAAGACATCGTAAGATGGGGCAGGAAAAGAGAAAAATTCTTGCGCGACCACGTGGAGGGAATTGACAATAACAGACTTCCACACGTGGTGGCTAATAACATCCCAGAAGGCAACCGCTAACCAGAAAGACCAGGAATTCCCTGTCCCAGGAGACACCTGTGCAAGAAACAGGTCTCCGGATCTAATGCAAGAGAAAGAAGAAGGATAATTAGAGTTCGCTGTCCCAGGAGACCCCTGTGCAAGAAACAGATCCCCGTATCTAATACAGGAGAATGAAAAAATAATTATTCAAGTATCCTGTCAAAGGGAGTGAAGATAATCATTAATAATTAGCTAGACTTAAAATATTCATTAAGAGTGTGCATACCGACATTTAAAAAAATTGTAAAAACGGGAGACCTTCTATCTCGACAACCGTTACTAAATATGTTTTGGAACAAAATAGGGTAGATGCATTGAACCTTTATCTAGGGAATAACCGTAATAGATTTTTTATATCTTGTATAGATTTCGCAAAAAAAATATTTAAAAACACCTCTGACCTTTTTTCCGAAAGACGGAAACTCGTTTCCCGAAAGTCGCGGTGTAATTTTTTTTCTTGTTCTGATAATATGCATTAAAATCTAGGGAATAACCGTAAAAGTTTTTTGATAGAAGCAAAATTAACCCCAAAAAATGAAAAAAAACGCTATTTTTACCATTTTATCATGCGATTGTCACGGAATTTTGAACCTTAATGCCGTGGGAAAAGACTGTGACGTCATTCCTGGTGCCATGCCCTTAAATACCCATCCAGTTTGTTACGTCAATGTCACGGGAACATCTGCTATTATGGGGTAAAATTATTTTATTAGGTACTTAGCTATCATTGGTATAAATTAGGTATATTACGGTAAACCTTGGACGGGGCAGACAAACCTTCTCAAAACTATATGTTAAAAATATCTTGGAAGTCGTAGGGGGGTGTTGGTGGTACCCCACACAGAATCGTACTAAATTAGCGATGAACTAAAGAAAATATATTTTCGATCTCGATACACTTATAAAAAAGCAATGTCCTTATTTTGGTCCGGTTTGTTCCTTTTTTAGTTATATTGTTAGATTTTCAAACTTAATGTCAAGATTCATAACTAAGTTCATCCTAAAGACATGTTCATTTTAGTTATATTTTTTAAAGTGGAAAATTCAGACAAAACCATCGACTAATGCTTTTTAACAGTAACTACATTTTATAAGTCGCGTGGACCACCATCGATACAAGATTTTACAATAGAGCTACTACTAAAACTATCAACTACGTACCCAACTGCCCTGCAACCTTGTGTACTTTGTTAAAGCTGTTCAAAAAAGAACCCATTTTTTGTTGGTTCACTATTATTTCTGTAAATAAATCACAAGCTCGCCCTAGTGAACAAATGCTTCCATATATATTTGTTATGTTAACATATCTCTGTATCTTGTTCACCAAAAGTTTCAATAAAATACTTTTTCTCATCAAAATTTAATTATCTTTTGGCAAATTGGCAAAATTATTCGCAAAAAAATATGGGTTATGCCGCACACCCCTAAGAACCCTGAAAGTTAGAATAAGTAAACTCTGAGTGGTGAATTTAGGCCGACAAAAAAGGCCATGTCTACAAAACCTGCGGAGGATAACTGACTATTAATATTAATCATTGGGACAGATACCAGACCAGCGTAATGTTGACTGTAGTACCAACCTTATAATAATAATTCATTATTCTCCCATCTAATCACCTACCTTCAGTTAGTTTTATATTTACTAGTGTTTACAGGCCTGGTAAATGGGAATGCCAGATATGTTGGATAAAAAAACGGGACAATTTTAGTTTTTGGTATGAGAAATGAGAACATGATGGAAATAATCAAGGATTATATTCCCTTTAAAGATTTTATATAGGCCTGATCGTGTTGAAATTTTTGAGGTCCGATTGAAAAAACCAGACAGCCCTTTGTCCGGTTTCCAAGATTTTTTCGACCGGACAGATGCCATAAGAACCGGACTGGCCGGTGCAAAACCGGACATCTGGCAACACTACTGGTAAAACAGGAGAAAATGTTGACACAATACAGCCTATATTTCGATTGCTTGTCGACTTCACTTAGTCCAGTCTAGATGCATTTCTCGATGGAAAGTTGTGGGGTAGTCTGGATTTATTTCATTCTATACGTTTTTGGGAGTGCTGAATCCGAATCTGCGGTTTGACAACAAAATTTCGTGACGGAACATGTCGAAAAATTGCAAAAATAAACATTTTCTATGGATTTTTTTTATTAAAATTTGAAAACTGACAACCACATCTACGAATACATTTCAAGAAAATTAGACAAGTTTGTGTCGTGCTGTGGATTGAGTCTACATCCAGGATGGAACGTTTTCATCTTTTTGTGAATTTTTTTATCGACGCAACCGACATCTGTTGATTTTTTTAACAGTAAGCCCTTACGAACAGAATACGTTTCATTAGATAGTGAAGTATAGAACTGTCTGGTAATAATAAGAGCTTGTACTCAGCACTTTACTATGTATATTTAATTAGGATTTTGCTATTAACTAAATTGGGTAGGTACTTCAAATAGGGGATCGTGATAAAATCGTTATGGTATTCTATTCGTCGCAGTCAGAAAACAAGTTAATATTAGACTAGTTGATACCTACCCCTAAAATATCACAGTATATCCCTATTGTGGGGTGAATGCTAAAATAAACCCAACCCCGGCGCAAACGATAGTTAACTGAAGTGATAGGTAAAAATGACTAATTAAATACTGCATAGCAGGAATCACCGAAATCAACGGCCAAATGTGTGAATTACCTATTCTAAATTCAGGAGACACAGCGGAATAAGCATAAATTCGGAAAAGTGTATTTAACAACATTCTTTTAAAAATTATTGTTTCTTAATTCCATCCGACGGTGGAGGGAACAAGGCTGATTAAGAAGAAGAAAATGAAAACGGACTATCATTTTATACGCTTTTAAACCGCAACTGTAACTGTTTAATTCTCCTTTTACCAATAGATTCACATGACCCCTGTAAATTTCGAATAGGTATTTCACACCTTACGCCATTGATTTCGATGATGCCCCTATGCAGTATTTAATCACTCATTTTTACCTGTCATTTGAGCTACATTTCATTTGCGCCAGGCCTGAGTTTTTTCATACTAAATGAGCATTATCTTTGAAAACGCACTTTTTTGGTTCAAAGTGTTATAGAATTGGACCTAGTAATTCTCTAATCTCACATTACATTATTTTTGGCGACGAAAGCTTTGGATTATATTACAAAAAAATCATATCTTACTGGAGCTAACTTTCTAAGACAATATTACATCAGATCTTTACTCTTCAAACTATCCTCCCTTTTGTATCGCAAACTTTTCCATTGTAACTTTACTGAAGTTATTACGATAGAGCATATTGTATGCGAGTTGAACATCATTCATTTTCATGTATATTTTTATGTTACACGAACAGAGAGATCAAAGAAGCGAAATTTCATAATAAAATATCTTGAAAACCTTTTGTACGAAGCCATCATTATAAGAAAGAAAACGCTTGCTTTCTGATGTATGTTCTGCAGCAGAAAAAATCGATAGATGTCGGTAGTTAAGACATTCCGATTGCTGATAGTGAGATAATTATGTGACATAATGATATGTCGTTATAAAATACGACTACTAAATTTATTAGCAAAATTATGTGGATATGTAAAGTTTTTTTACATTCTTCTTCCTTCAGCCATCTCTCCACTGCTGGATATAGGCCTCTTCCATTTATTTCCATTTTTCTCTATTCTGAGTTTTGTCAATCCAACTTCTACCCGCGACAGTGTAAAATCATCGGCCCATATTTTCTGTGGGCGACCAATTCCTCTTTTTTTATCACACGGTCTCCATCTAAGAACTCTGGGTATCCATCGCTCTGTCTCCTGTCTGGCAACATGACCCGCCCAATGCCATTTTTGTTGCGCAACACATTACATTATTACGTTGAAATTCTTCCTCTTCTTTTTGCCCTATCGGAAGTTGGCACTTGAAACTCCTGACGATCCTGGAACATTCTGATGATAACCATATTCTCTTTTATGAGTACGTAAGTACAAAAGTCATGACACTTTAAAAACGCCACCCAGCAGACATCCAACATCACATTTTGAACTTTCTAGCAGGCATGCTGGGTCAATTTTTTGTGCTTTTAAAACGGTTTTTCGTCTTGCTCAATGCTTTAAAAAACTGGCATAACCATCAGCCAACATTGATTTTTAACTTATTAAAAAAAAAAAAACTAATTTAAACACTTCGCTCTGCTCTCAGGGTTCCGACAAACTATTTACCTTCATTTATTATTTTAATAGTCCTAAGAATGTTAGCCAAAAAGTCAAATTTTTCTCCATCACAGCAGGCTTTAAAACACTAGTTTTATAATATTATAATATGAATCTACCCACCGCCGGCGCCGTGTACCTACATGAGGTATGGAAATTGGAAGTCAGTAGATCA
Organism: Ceraclea dissimilis; assembly: GCA_963576895.1. Taxonomy (NCBI): domain Eukaryota; kingdom Metazoa; phylum Arthropoda; class Insecta; order Trichoptera; family Leptoceridae; genus Ceraclea; species Ceraclea dissimilis. Next base: position 18,020,095 of record OY756370.1, read on the forward strand.
AACAGAACTCACGCTCATATAGGTTGTATGGTAAAGGGAACTCATGTATTTCATACAAAGTATAATGGAATGATGGGTTTGGTTATTGAACATAAAATTTAAATCTACTTTACCGATTCAAATTATTCTCAGCATTATTTTTGTTATTTTTTTTATCCAAAATTAATAGGATTATAAAAAAAAACCCGTGGTATTTTGACAACTGTGCTCAATTTCCAGTACTTTTTTCATACCGCGAACGTTTTCGCAAAGGGGACAGCTTGCCATCTTCAGGTGGATTCCTGGAATGGAAATTCCATCATTTGCTGTATATCTGTACTTGTTATTCAACTACGACATGTAGAAAATCCGATTTTCTCACAAAATATAAATTGTGATTTTTAAAATTTCTTATTTATTTAATTAATGATATATTTTTCTTTTATTGCATTTCAGTACATAAGACGAGCCAACCCAGACCGTAGATCAGTTCCCGTGGTTCTCGAGAAAGGTCCAAGAGGCTTAGGATTCAGTATAGCTGGAGGAAAAGGAAGTCCTCACGTCCCCGGAGACGACAGAGTCTTCATAACTCAAGTGTCTGTGGACGGGGCGGCTGCAGGAAGACTAAGTGTTGGCGACAGGATAGTGGCTGTTAGAAATACTAAGGTAAGAAATTAGAAGAAGTTCATTTTACATTTCTATTATATTCTATCCCCTCACGCGCATCACTTGCGGAGTAGGCAGAGAGAACAGACATTCCTATCCTAACACACACTTTGTTCTTTCGTCATATTCATGCAATTTGTCATACACACTCTACGATTCCTATGAATCTGGTCTAAATGGTCAAGACACGTGGTTCTTGGAGGGCCGCGCTTCTTAACACCTCCTGTTTCTCCCAGGTATAGTTCCTTTCTTATCCTTTTATCTTTCATCCTTTTTACATGTTTCAACCATCTCAACTTGTTTACATTCATTCTGGTCACAACATCCGTGTAACATTCTCTCAACTCTCTGATCACTTCATTTCTTATCCTATCTCTCCACACATTCTTCTCAGCGATCTCATCTCGAAAGCATTTATACCTGATTCGTCCTTCTTCAACCACGTCCATGCCTCACTCGCATACCCTAGGTAAACTTATAAAGTCGTGCTTTTCTTTTGGAATAAGAAATTTTGAAAGTCGTAGCTTAATTTGTCTAATACGAGGGCTATAAAACTGTGAATTAAAAAGCTGCCGAGATGTGGTCTATTAAGAGCTTCAAACTTATTCTTACGACATAAATATCTGCTTATTTTCCCTCCGCATACCGTTAAGTATACAAATCTTTACCCTGCCCCACCGGCCCTACGTAAATACGAGACAAACTCACCTTTATTTTTACTATGAATACGATAAAATTTACAATAATATGAGTATGTAATGATGTTATACTTTAAAACGGGAATTTCGGAGATTCGACGTCCAAAACCCTCGATAGGCGAAGCAGGAATGATTTGAAAACGATGTATGAGAAATAAAGCACGCGCGTTGAAGGAAGTGTAGTTTTTGTTAAAATTGAGTTGAAAAAATCATCACAGGTTAACTTAAGATTTCTTTTCTGCTGGAAAATCCATACATTTTTTGAAAAATCCGTCAAAAGGATCCACTAGAAAATGGTACAAACTAACTATTCTGTGAACATATTACTAGTCAATTATGTACCGGCGAGCAGATATTTATCTTGAAAAAACCCCCTATTTGGAGACGAAGACTCTTAATATCAACCTGTTTTCATATCATAAATTAGTTGGCATTACCGCACCGATGGGAGCTTCTGTAGTACTAGAATATGTGTAATGAAAATATAGTTGCCATAAACAAGAACACTACTTAATTCCGAGGAAAAAATATCCTCTGGAGTTATTAATTTTGATAGAGGTTGAAACGTAATAAGATTTTTATACACCGGAGGATATAAACACTGTCGGTGAGCATGGGCGTCGTCAGGGGGAGCAGCTGCCTCCTCCCCCCTCTTGGAGATTGGAATATGTATATATTTTTTCATGCTAAATGATAAAACCTCACAAAAAAATCACAAAAAAAACACAAAAAATCACATTATTACCACACGTTTTCTCATCATATAATAAAATTTTCATGAAAATCCATCAGAATACAATTATTTCATAAAAAAATTGCCTCCAGCGTTATTTTTTATTGCTTTTTTTATACAAGACATTTTTAATACATACATATTATTGTTTAAAGTTTAAAGTATTATGACATTTTCAAATAAACCAAACCACATCACGACCTTCTTCACTGTCTCACATAAAAATTTCGCCTGCGGCGCTATTTACATTTTTTTCTTGCTGTATCGAGCTTTTAATTTTTGCTGCCCCCCCCCCCAGCTCTGAGGCTGGCGACGCCCATGTCGGTGAGTCTGAAGCAAGCAGTCTGACCTAATAAAAAGATAAAAAAAAGCAAATTATCTCGCTAAAACAGATGGTCGTTATAAATCACTGCACCTCTCCCTTCAACACTCTGTCTTCATATCTCTCCGTCTTCCTCTCTACCCTCGGGTAAGTAAAAATAATATATAATTTGGAAGTCTCTGATGTAGTTTATCTTTCCAGTGGATGATACTTACTTTTACCTTTTTTCTCATCCAAAGTTCTCTGCTCGTGAAAAGATCGTTTGTTTGTTAAAGTTCCCGACCCAACTATGACGTCACTGTCATTTCCCACGGCATTAAAGTTCAAAATCGTATGAACAATCGCATGATAAAATGGTAAAAATAGCGTTTGTTTTTTCATTTGTTGGGGTTAATTTTGCTTCAGTCAAAAAACTTTTACGGTTATTTCCTAGATTTTAATTCATATTAAAAATACAAAATAAAAATCTCCGCGACTTTTGGGAAACGAGTTCTGTCTTTCGGAAAAAAGATCAGAGGTTCTTTTTACACTATTTTTTTAGAAAAGTATACAAGATATAAAAAATCTTTTACTGTAATTCCCTAGATGAAGGTTCAACGTATCTACTCTATTTTTTTTTTTCAAAATATATTTAGTAACGGTTGTCGAGATATAAGGTCTCCCGTTTTTAGAAATTTTTGAAATGTCAGTATTCGTACTCTTTAAAATATTAGTAGAAAAAGTATAACATGGTTACTGACTTAGTATCCCATAATGTGGAACACTGAAACAAAGAGATGTCGACTTGAAATCCATTAATTAAACTCATTTTATCGAAGATTCATCAGATTGAATAATTAAAACTAGAAGTGCAAACTTAATTAATCAACTAACGACCACGAGCAAGAGAGCCAGAATAAACTATGATAATTATGATCACAATATTTGAAAAGCTGCAACTTCAACAGCTGCAATTTGATGTAGAAACTGTTGATCTGCAGTTCACAGATGCTTTGACCAGGTGACCTTAAGTGACCACCAGAAATATGATGTACATTGAAGGAAAATCCCGTCCCAGAAATATGATGTACATTGAAGGAAAATCTCCCCCCACCACATCTCCGAGTAGCTCAGGCGCATTAATAGCGACCTCTTTACTCGCACTTCTAGGCAAATCTTATTAAGAGGTAGGCCCAGGGGAATCTACTACAAATGGCCGAATGCCAAACGGCCGACATGGACAAACGGCCGACAGAGACAAATGGCTGACACGACCAACTGGCCGACTGGTACAAATGGCCGAAAGACGAAAGGCCGAAATCCAAACGGCCGACATGGACATATGGCCGACAAGTACAATAGGCCGACATCCAATAGGCCGACACGGACAACTGGCCGACAAGGACGAATGGCCGAATGGCCGACAATGACGTTTTCAATCAAGATAATAGTTAACAAGCATCGCCCAGCAGACATGGGACATTACTGTAAAAAAATAATGTTGACCGGTTATGTTGTTTTTTATTTATACTAGTAAGGTTTAATTAAGCGCTAAAAGGCACCTGCAGCCGAAACAAATGAAAAACCGTTTTTAACGCCCAAAAATTGTGAACCTGCATGTTCGCTGGAAAGTTGAAAAAGTAATGTCCCATGTCTGCTTGGTGTTTTGGATCTAATTCGTGTAGCGGCTACTCGCGGCGCTAGTAGTAGGTAATTCTTTCAAGTATGTCTCATACTTATTAAGTATACAGTGGTTACATAAATTCAGGAGCAGCTATTTAACCTTGGGTGCTATTGGCAAAAACAGTGTTACCGTTGTCTTTTTTTTTCAGAAGTCTCACCGAAGCCTGCGATAGTAGAGTACAAGCCTACATCCTCGAATTCCATCACCGCCATGAGTGGTGACGTCACCTTGTATCGGTGACAAACACCTTGTCTCGGTGACAAACACTTGAATTACGGAATATTTTTTCCCATACAATTTAGATGGCGTAACCATCGTCAAATGTCAGTTGGGCCCGGCCTTCATGAACAATATGGCGACGGCCTCGGTCTCACGGGGCAAACTTGGTTTAGTGTTGCTTGATGTGATAATAAGATATGGTAACATTTTTTCGCTACTTTCAAATTATATTTCGGAACTGTTGTTTAAAAAACTAGCCAAATTTTGGATTGTTAGAATAAACTGGCAACTTTGTTTTGCAAACTTGTGATGTGATCATTATTTCAATCTTTTTTTTGTGTCGGCCATTCGTCCTGTCGGCCATTCATCCTTGTCGGCCAGTTGTCCGTGTCGGCCTATTGGATGTCGGCCATATGTCCATGTCGGCCGTTTGGATTTCGGCCTTTCGTCTTTCGGCCATTTGTACCAGTCGGCCATTGGTCATGTCGGCTATTTGTCCGTGTCGGCCATTCGTCCTGTCGGCCGTATGTCTTGTCGGCCGTTTGTCCGGATACCGGCCCAGGGTTAGCCTTAAGGGAGCCCCTCGGCAAACCCCACGCCTAAATTACGTTCCTTCAGTGTCCTTATCCAAGGAGGTTATAATACATTTCTTACAAATATAAAACTTAAAACTAGTTACATCTATATAAAATATATCAGTCTTAAATGCTAAGGTACGGTGTACAGTACCTACGTCCTACATAGACAATTCAGAGATACCTCAATCTAGTATTGGTAGATTATGAGCGACTCCTGAGTAATAGAAGACTCGCCAAACAAGTATTAAGTTACGGAAAGTAGAGAGAATTGTGCACAAAGAAATAGGGCCTGACCTGGTTATCCGTTCTCTCTGCCTACCCCATAAGAGATGTTACATTGTAAAGAGACGGTAAGATAACTAATCCAGATCCTTTTTATCAAAGCTCCAGAACTGACGTATTTTGAGTAAAATTAAACGGTAGTGTCATGTATACGAGTATGACAAATTGCATGAATGCGGCAAGAAGTGTGTATCTGTCAATTTGTTCTCTCTGCTAACCCCACGAGGGACGTGGCGTGAGGAGATAAAATAGAATAGAATTTATAAAACAAAACTTTGCTATTTTTGAAACATTTGTTCGAAATGAATATCTCTGGGTTAGAATTACTTGCGAAGAGATGTTTAATTTTAGATAAAAAAAATATATCAACTGTTAATCAAACACATTGTATTGGAAAAACTATCTGGAAATAATTGATTGTGTATCGAGTCTATACTATTATAAATAGCGGTATAAATAATTCCAAATCTCTCGTAAGAGTCAGGGGGTCGAATCAATGATAGATGGTCTTTAGTCCTATAATATCTACAAAACATTAATCAATTATTAATTAATAACTAGCTGAGTTACCCGTGCTTCGCGACGGCATATTTGGTTGGTGAAGTAGAACAATTGCAATGATCGATTAACTTTAACATCTACGGAGGTGCATTTAAGAACTTTTAACCAAGACTGTAAATTTCGGATTCTTGTAAAATTTATTTAAATATTTTTTATTTATGGGGGCACACATAGAAAGTTAACAAACACAAAATATATAATTCACGTTAACCTCCCAATTAAGAGTGTCCACAACATGCACGCATGGTAGGTACATTACAAATCAATCAAAGAAGTGAATTAAATTACCAACACGTAGGCACCCATATACGAGGATATGTGAAGGTAAATATGAGAATTTATTCATAAAGAAGGATTAAGTTGATTACAGAAACATAATAAACTAATATGTCTATTTGTTTGAACACATTTTTTTTACAAATAGCAGCAGTAAACACTGCTAAATATGTTTGGTAGGTATTATGATTGACACTGCAGATATTTTTGCTTCAGTAAATGTCAAGTTTGAAATTAGAACATTACTCTGTTTTAAATAACTTTTTCTCTGTGTTACAAATAACTTGTGCTCTGGATACTTGATTCTTAGTAGTAATTCTATGGAAAAATATCGTATCCACAAAAACCCACGAGACAAATATTGTGAAACGGAGAGTGCATGATACGAATAAATAAATTTACGGGCTAAAACATTTATGTGGAATGCTCTCTGTGTCACAAAAGTTTCGCCATTCTGCCCGATTAATTTCTCATAAAATTAACTTTGTGTTATTGTATAAATATCAGTCAATAACAGTGCTGTCTCCGAGTCACTAGTCTCAAGACGAGTCTCGAGTAGGGTTGCCACCTTTGTAAGAGCGTCGGCCCGGAGATTTGTAATAATGTACGTAATAATAGTTGACTAATTTTTTTTTTTGGTCCACACAATAATTACAAACCCGGAGATTTACTATGCTGACCCGGAGTCCCCGTTTTTCTATGGGGGAAACCGGGACCCCGGGTATTTTCCGTTTTTTTTTTTTCTCGTCCACACCATAATTACAAACCCGGAGATTTTGTATGCTGACCCGGAGCCCCGGTTTTTCGATGGGGGGGACCGGGACCCCGGGGTTATTTTCCTTTTTTTTTTTTAGTCATGACAAAACCTCTCCCACCCGGAGATACACTATGCTAACCCGGAGCCCGGAGAACACCACTCAAACCCGTAGACTCCGGGTCAATCCCGGAGAGGTGGCAACCCTAGTCTCGAGTCTCCGAGAACGAGATTGTTTGAACTGTATTGTAATGTTAATAATTAAAATTTGTATTCTTTGTTTAGATTGGAGACAAGAGTCTCATTGGAGTGACTCACGCTGAAGCTGTAGCCGCCCTGAAGGCAGCTGGAGACACAGTGGAACTCCTCGTGGTGCCTGTCTCCAGAGAGAACATCTACCATGGAAGACGTAAGGCCTAATTATTTACATTGCTTATATCGAGATGTTTCACTTGCACTAGTTCCATAATATAGTAATTATTTTTAGAAGCAAGACCCACAGAACATAACTCAATCATAACGTTCGTCTAATAGTCTTGGATTATGTGCCCAACTAGCGCACAAACGTTGTAAGAAACTTAATAGCCAGCTGTAACTCCGATATAACTCCAATTTAGCACAATTTATTCAACCACTTATTAAGATAGGAGAAGGTAGCAATACAGGAGTCCTGCTGTATGCTACTATAACTCTTAAAACTTAGAAACATACATATATAATTGTTATTGTTAAATTACTATACTATTAGGTCATTTATAAGATAACTCATTGGCAGTATACAAACGCTATTGTACAAAGTTATCTTATAGTCCAAGAGCCCGCTGCTTAATTTATGACGTATCTGTTTTTTGATCGAAATGTGGTATAAATGATAGCTTACCAATAGGGTATTACATCGCACTAGGGTTGCCTATCAAAATCCTGCCGCAACCCCCCCTGCCCCCCCCCCCGAAAAGGTCCCTCTTCGCGGTTTTTCGCATTTTATAGGAATATGGTAAGAGATAGGAGAAAGTAGTCAATGACAAAAATAATCCTTGCTAAATTCTCTACAAAAAATGTGAATTCAATTTTTTCCTAGAACTAGCAGTTTACCCGCAATGGCCGGTCCAAAACCGAAATTCATTTGAAATGCTAAAAAAATGTATTTAAACTAAATTGGTTGAAAATTGATAAGAGCTACAGGAAAATAGTCAGAGAACGAATTAATTACCATAGTCTTAGCTACAAAACGCGCTATAACTTATTTTCATACATCTAATATTTTCGGAGTTATTTCAATAAAACTCAGTGACAAAAATTTTTAAAAATTAGTTTTTCATAAAATAACCAGCGATATAGTGCCGCAGGCCAAAACTTTTTTTCTATAAAATGTTAGTGATAATGGGTGGAAGAATGTTAAAGAAAAAAAAATCAAAAAAATTTTTTTTTTTATCAAAAAATATCCTGTTTTTTGACCGGCCATTACGGGTAAACTACTAGTCCTATGAAAAAATTGTCTTAATATTTTATGTAGAGAATTTAACAAGGATTATTTTTGTCATTGACTACTTTCTCCTATCTCTTACCACATTCCTATAAAGTGCGAAAAACCGCGAAGAGGGACCTTTTCGGGGGGGGCAGGGGGGGTTGCGGCAGGATTTTGATAGGCAACCCTAGTGCGATGTAATACCCTATTGGTAAGCTATCATTTATACCACATTTCGATCAAAAAACAGATACGTCATAAATTAAGCAGTGGGCTCTCGGACTATTATGTTACTCAAAGCATCAAAAGAGTCGATACCTTTTTAACAGTTTATTTGCTAATTTAGTAGGACTGAACACAGAATAGACAAAGCCGATATATTTTGTCGATATTAATCAATATTTTACTTTGTTTTCTTTGCAGAAAGATCCCAAGCGACCTCATGTTCAGCACTTCACGAGTTATCATGCCATGATGAAGATATACCAAGGTATGCACATTCTGTAGTAATCTGTTTTTCCAAGCAGTCTTTCAGGTATCGTCGAAGTTGACCACGCTGCGAAAGCCTATAAGATTGTATTTAGTTCCTAATATTAAGCATTATAAATATCTTCTCTATCAAATACAAATTGTTGACAAACACGGACTGAATCTGAATAATCTATGTATATTGTATAGCCATGTATAAGAGTATACTGATATTTAGCTAATCACATAAAGCTGAGTGAATGGAGCTTACGTAAAGTTTTCAGCAAGATTAATAAGGCTATATATTATTAAACATCTCAGTATAAAATAATAATATTTGAGTCAACTGCCTTAAAAGCTCTATCATGCGCAATGCGCAGTGTTAGTTTGTGATTTGTTAGAACCTACTCTAAGTATAATAATGTTAAAAGTTTGCCTTCGTATACAAGTGGAAATGTCTGAACTCTAATTAACTTTTATAATATGTGGAAAAGTCCAAAATATATGTACTATGTTTAATTCTATTTACTATGTAGGTATTTATAAACTAAATTTATACTGACTCTACTAAATTGATGAATATGGTATATCTTTCTTCCTTGCCTCTTCCCAGTTCACCTGTGGTCGGCCCTTCTGGTACGCAGTCTCCAAGTCTTTCTGTCTTGTGTCATCTTACTGGTCAGCTGCTTCTCCCTTGGGTCTTTCTCAATATTGTTCCACCAGGTGGCTTGTGGAAGACCTAGACCTCTCGCTTGTGTGGGGATGCCAAGCGCAAGTCTGACCAGTAGATATGACTAAATAAATTGAAGCAATGTTTTATTTTTTCAAATTGAAAACACAATCTTATGGTGGAATAATACTTTTTTTTTGGTTCCCACGTTTTTTTCAACGAACACATAGCTATTTTATAGAATTATGGAGTAAATCGGAATTGGAGATTAAATCTGAACTCAACCCTTATTATCATAAAGTCAATTGATCATATTCTGAAATCCAGAAAGGGCTTAAAATACCACGTAGGTATCTCTTAGTAACAATCACGTACACACACAGAAGCTACTAGCATTTTGATTACAGTATGAGATTGCTAAGTCATCTAAGCTAAGACGTATTACAGCTTATAGTTTCAGCAATTCAACACAGTATTCCACCCCCTCATCTGTCAGTCATTCTTCTGCTTCCCTTGATGATTCCTCCGCGCTAATTATTTGTCACAACACAGTAACTAACTAACTAACTACGCCCTTTATGTCTCCATTCGGGAGCACAGGGAGGCTACCAGGCGTCTCCATTCAGAGCGATTTTGTGCGAGTGATATTACCTCTCTCCACGTCATTCCTAACGCTCTGATCTCGTTGTCATAGGAACGGTGCACTGTGAAAGAGGGTCTTCCGGGGCGTCGGGACCCCTGTGGGTGGAAAAACAGCGCTCTCTTTGGCCAGCTGTCGTTGGGCATTCGCAAAACATGGCCCAGCCACGACCAACGTCTTTCCTGTATTACTGACAGGATTGATCGTTGCTGGGAACGCCGTCGAACGTATTCGTTGGTTTTACGTTCTTGCCAAGTGATACCCAGTATCCTCCTAAGACACCTATTCTCAAAGCTGAGTATCTTACGCTCTTGAGCCTTGGTTAAGTGCCATGACTCGCAGCCGTAGAGGAGGACAGGGATCACACAGGCGTTGAATAGGCGGCGTTTTGTCTGGATACTAAACCCGGATGCCTTCCAGATCTTGTCCATGTTGTTGAATGCCCCACTGGCAGCTCCGATGCGAATGGGCAATGGGCAACACAGTACAATATTATTAACTTTCTCTTGGATTAGAACCCCCTGACAAACACAATAATCTACTAGGTATTAAGAGTATGCATACCGAGATTTCAAAAATTTCTAAAAACGGGAGACCTATATCTTGACAACCGTTACTAAATATGCTTTGGAACAAAATAGAGTAGATGCATTGTACATTTATCTAGGGAATAATCGTTAAAGATTTTTTTTAACTGTATAGATTTCTCAAATAAAAATTTAAAAGACACCTCTGACCTTTTTTCCGAAAGACGGAAACTCGTTTTCCGAAAGTCGCGGATATTTTTTTTTTTGTACTGATAATATGCATAAAAATCTAAGGAATAACAGTAAAAGTTTTTTTATAGACGCAAAATTAACCCCAAAAAATGGAAAAAATGCTATTTTTACCATTTATTCGTGCGATTTTGAACCTTAATGCCGTGGGAAATGACTGTGACGTCATTCCTGGTGCCAAGCCCTTAATATTACACTAGATAATACATTACATTAGAATCTAGCACTAAGTAGTGTAACAGACGTTTCTCATTTATTACATAGAATGTACTATTAGTTATTACTTATGTACCCACTAGTTTGTAGGCAGGGACGTCCTTAGTTTCTAAGTTCTAAGCTATGAGATTGTATGGATTTTGATAATAAGCAGTTATATGGAATAGAAGAAATTTGACATAATACATCTTTCTTTGCAAAGTTATTTTGAAAATCACAATTTATATTTTGTGAGACCATCGAAATTTTCTGCACGTCGGAGGTCTGGGTTCGATTCCCGGTCGCGGCAGACGGATGGACTGGAATTGGTGAATGTTACTTAAGTGTACAGTGATCACATTAAGCTAGCCGACGATCAGTTGTAAGCCTGATGGAAGGTCTATCCTTTGCTGTATATCTGTTGAGATATAACTACTTGTCTTTCTTCTTCAGGCCCTCCACTTCTAAATACAGTCGTCTTCCAAAGGCTTCCATTCCCTCCTGTTACTCGTGTTTCAACCCTACTCTTCATTCACTATCGAGGTCTTGTCCTTTACCCATCTTTTCTGTGGCCCTGCGTCATCTCTTTGATTTTCCCATGGTCTCTATTTTATAATAATATACAGTTGATAAACACGCTTGTTTTGAAGAACCTATATACCTATTCATCGCTATATCGACGCCCTTGTAAGTACTATTGTGCGATGTAGGTATGTGATATTTCAATCTACGCGTTACAACATGTTTACTTCACGTCTATGTTACTCTAATGAAATAACTACTACTCAGTGCTACGCAGTACTACGCATAATACTACGCACTTTAACATTACATAATTGTCGTAGAACCACTCGTGCCTAAGACTACGCAACTCATATCAAACTCGTGTTCAAATTGTCAGAGCACAATTAGCTACTGGCAAAGAGCGAAATATTTTTTACTTCTATAGTTTCAATCGTTATGATTGATTTGGCGCAAAGCCCCATGTCTCCTTCTCCACTCATCTCTGTCCTGTGCGGTTCTTTCCCTTATACCAGCACGATAGTTGCTGTCTGGGGATAAGAACATCTTGTGCAAAATGTCATATTGATTATATTTTAATTATATTGTACATAGATATTTACGGTAAATAAAATTTATTATTATTACTCTTTTTGACTCTTTATATGAGGCGAAGCCCATATCCTGGCACAGGTCATCCAGGTATTCTTTCCTTGGTCGTCCTCCGTAGTTTGTCCCCTCGTTCATTCCGTCAATTATTTCATTTAGAAGATCCTCTTGACTTGTTAATTTTAAACTTTTGCAAATTTTGTACTCGTTGTGAACTATTCGACACCTCGTCTTTTCAGCGAAATTTGCCAGTGCGCATCCGTTAGTACCTACGTTACTTTTAATGTTACGTCAGGCCAACGAAAAATTGAGTATGTACATGGTTGGCGCAGTTGGTTGAGGCGGCAGTCTCTCAAGCGGGAGGTGACAGGTTCAAACCCTGGCGCTGGCGATGTATTTCACACTTTGCGATACGGACTTGCAAAGTGTGCAGGAAAGTATTTGGCTTTGTGTATACAAGTCCAGATCCTTTTATATAAAAAAAAAAACCTTTCCCATTCGCCCCGGGGGCAATATAAGTGTTTGCCACGCCTGACTCTCAACTATTAGTTTCTTTACATTATTATTCTAAACAAAACATCTCGCAAATATACAAAAAAGTTGTCTTCGAATAAGATTTATATCGACGCAAGGCATACAGCGACATAAAAACTGTTTCCGTTTTGTTATGTATTTCCCCTGTACACCTAACTACATACTAAAGCTTCGGCTATACAAACTCGATACAAATATTACCAGCTATAAATATAAGTATTATATCGTACTAGTGGGTACCTACCCGTGAAAATTCACGGAGGTTTGCTTAAATATGTTTTTGTGTAACCACTATTACTACTCCATCCTTCAAAGTTCATCGAGTAAACACTGGAAGATCACAAGACTCCGTCTTTTCCCCGTCTCTCCAATATCGTCATGAAAGTCGTAAAACGTATGGTTAATCTAAAAAAATCCATACATTCAATAAAAAAACTGATATTAATTCCATTATTTACAACGTGCCTATTTGATTTTACCAAGCTGTGCAAACGTGCGACACAAAAAGCGAGACTTCGACGAAATTTTTAGCCACCCATGAAAGCGTCGCTGTTTTACATTTACATACATATTCATAGAACTTGCAAAATTTTCCAAAGGGCCAGCGTTACATAAATACGGGACTTGGATTTTACCAGTATTACGTAATGGAAAGATTCAGCTATAAATATAATAAAAACTCGATATAAATTTTACTATTCGGATGTTATCAAAGCTGAATGAAAATACTTTATTAACATATTTCATGTTTTTTTTTTATAATCAACCTTGAACAGTTCAGGGTTGGATTTCCTGGAAGTTGTAAGTCGTGGGTTACCTTGTTTATCCCTGTGGATGAAGTTGTATTTTTTTTTTCATTTTGTAATATTTTGTTGTGTGTCTTGTTTGGTCCAGCAGAAGCAAGCAAAATAATATTTTCTTCTTCTTCCTCTTGTCCTAGGTCGAGTGACCTGTTTGTGACGGCGGGCTGTCCTGGGATGAGGAGGTCCAGCTGTCCTTCCATCTCTTGGGTGGCCTTCCGGGTAATCTTCTACCAGTGGGGTTTTCAGTTTTGACTATCTTTGCCAGTCTGGTGTCATCCATTCGGTCGACATGGTCCCTCCAGAATCGTCTTCTACTTCTCCCCCACCTTACTATATCCTCGACATCGCATTCAGAGCGTATAGTCTCATTTCTGATCCTATCTCTGAGTGTTCTGCCCGCGATGCATCGTAGGGTTTTCATTTCATTTCATTTTCATTTAATAATAATAATAACAACAAGTTTAAAAATAGTAACTGAAAATAATAATTTAACATCTGAATTAATCAGTATAAAACGTGGTATATTTCAGGGTGATTCACTTAGTCCATTATGGTTTTGTCTTGCTTTGAATCCATTATCTAGAATTTTAAATGATTCACAATATGGTTATCTAATTGACAGAGAAAAACAAATTAAAATAACACACTTATTATACATGGATGACATCAAATTATATGCCTCAAATAGACAACATATGGATCATTTATTAGAATTAACAGAAAAATTCAGCAATGACATAAAGATGACATTTGGCACTGACAAATGTAAAATAAATAGTATAATCAAAGGAAAACATCAAGAAACACACCCACATAATCTTATATATAGCGACAATAGTATTGATAATATGGAATATAGGGAAACATACAAATATTTAGGTTTCCACCAAAGTACAACACTAGATCACACTAATATTAAAAAAGAGCTCACTATTAAATACAAGCAGAGATTAAATCAAATCTTAAAAACACAATTATCTGGAAGAAATAAAATAAAAGCAATAAATACATACGCGATACCGGTTTTAACATACTCATTTGGTATAATTAAATGGACTGTTACGGATTTAGACGCATTAAATATAGCGACTAGATCTATAGCAAACAAACACAGAATTCATCACATACATTCAGCAGTTGAGAGATTCACATTGAAGCGAAATTTGGGGGGTCGGGGTGTTATTGATATTAAAAATTTACACTACTCACAAATAGAAAACCTCAGAAAATATTTCATACAGAAAGCAAACAACAGTAATATACATGACGCAATAGTTGGACTTTCAACATCAGGAACACCATTGCAATTTAATAACAGACAATTTAACCCCTCTGACAAAATTACTAAACAGGACGAAAAAATAGCTAGATGGAAAGAAAAATCACTTCATGGAAAATTTCCATTCCAGTTAGACCAGGAACATGTTGATCGGGAAGCATCCAATTCGTGGCTCACTTATGGCAATATATTTTCGGAAACTGAGGGATTTATGATTGCAATTCAAGACCAAATAATCAAAACGCGTAATTATTCAAAATTTATTATTAAAGAAAATATTGACAATGACAAATGTAGACTATGTAACATGACAACTGAAACGATTGACCACATTACAGGAGGTTGTTCTGCTTTGGCTAGTAGAGAGTATACTCAACGACACGATAACGTAGCAAAACAAATTCATTCAAGACTTGCTTTTAAATATAAATTGACTGAACAAATTACCCCTTACTATAAATACCAACCAATAAACGTACTAGAAAATGACATGGCAAAATTATACTGGAATCGGGACATAATTACTGACAGAACTATACCAAATAATAGACCCGATTTAACTTTAACGATTAAATCGACAAAAACGACTTTTCTTATCGATGTTTCCGTACCAAATACACAAAATTTAAGACAAAAACACCAAGACAAAATTACTAAATACACAAATTTGGCTGAAGAAATACGCGATATGTGGCATCAAAATTCAGTAAGGGTGGTTCCGGTAATAATTTCATCTACGGGGGTCGTACCAAAAACGTTACACAAAGCAATTAAAGATTTGGATTTGGGCAAAAATATATATAAAGAGTTTCAAAAATCAATTATAATTAGCACATGTTCAATAGTCCGGAAATTTCTAAACAATCATTCATAACCACAAATTTGATAGAAAGCAAGGACTTGGCTTTTGCCCGTCCTTGCTTTCTTATACTACCGGCTTTTTAAAAAGCTGAGATGGGTAGGGTATAATAACAAATTAAAATAACACACTTATTATACATGGATGACATCAAATTATATGCCTCAAATAGACAACATATGGATCATTTATTAGAATTAACAGAAAAATTCAGCAATGACATAAAGATGACATTTGGCACTGACAAATGTAAAATAAATAGTATAATCAAAGGAAAACATCAAGAAACACACCCACATAATCTTATATATAGCGACAATAGTATTGATAATATGGAATATAGGGAAACATACAAATATTTAGGTTTCCACCAAAGTACAACACTAGATCACACTAATATTAAAAAAGAGCTCACTATTAAATACAAGCAGAGATTAAATCAAATCTTAAAAACACAATTATCTGGAAGAAATAAAATAAAAGCAATAAATACATACGCGATACCGGTTTTAACATACTCATTTGGTATAATTAAATGGACTGTTACAGATTTAGACGCATTAAATATAGCCACCAGATCTATAGCAAACAAACACAGAATTCATCACATACATTCGGCAGTTGAGAGATTCACATTGAAGCGAAATTTGGGGGGTCGGGGTGTTATTGATATTAAAAATTTACACTACTCACAAATAGAAAACCTCAGAAAATATTTCATACAGAAAGCAAACAACAGTAATATACATGACGCAATAGTTGGACTTTCAACATCAGGAACACCATTGCAATTTAATAACAGACAATTTAACCCCTCTGACAAAATTACTAAACAGGACGAAAAAATAGCTAGATGGAAAGAAAAATCACTTCATGGAAAATTTCCATTCCAGTTAGACCAGGAACATGTTGATCGGGAAGCATCCAATTCGTGGCTCACTTATGGCAATATATTTTCGGAAACTGAGGGATTTATGATTGCAATTCAAGACCAAATAATCAAAACGCGTAATTATTCAAAATTTATTATTAAAGAAAATATTGACAATGACAAATGTAGACTATGTAACATGACAACTGAAACGATTGACCACATTACAGGAGGTTGTTCTGCTTTGGCTAGTAGAGAGTATACTCAACGACACGATAACGTAGCAAAACAAATTCATTCAAGACTTGCTTTTAAATATAAATTGACTGAACAAATTACCCCTTACTATAAATACCAACCAATAAACGTACTAGAAAATGACATGGCAAAATTATACTGGAATCGGGACATAATTACTGACAGAACTATACCAAATAATAGACCCGATTTAACTTTAACGATTAAATCGACAAAAACGACTTTTCTTATCGATGTTTCCGTACCAAATACACAAAATTTAAGACAAAAACACCAAGACAAAATTACTAAATACACAAATTTGGCTGAAGAAATACGCGATATGTGGCATCAAAATTCAGTAAGGGTGGTTCCGGTAATAATTTCATCTACGGGGGTCGTACCAAAAACGTTACACAAAGCAATTAAAGATTTGGATTTGGGCAAAAATATATATAAAGAGTTTCAAAAATCAATTATAATTAGCACATGTTCAATAGTCCGGAAATTTCTAAACAATCATTCATAACCACAAATTTGATAGAAAGCAAGGACTTGGCTTTTGCCCGTCCTTGCTTTCTTATACTACCGGCTTTTTAAAAAGCTGAGATGGGTAGGGTATAATAACAAATTAAAATAACACACTTATTATACATGGATGACATCAAATTATATGCCTCAAATAGACAACATATGGATCATTTATTAGAATTAACAGAAAAATTCAGCAATGACATAAAGATGACATTTGGCACTGACAAATGTAAAATAAATAGTATAATCAAAGGAAAACATCAAGAAACACACCCACATAATCTTATATATAGCGACAATAGTATTGATAATATGGAATATAGGGAAACATACAAATATTTAGGTTTCCACCAAAGTACAACACTAGATCACACTAATATTAAAAAAGAGCTCACTATTAAATACAAGCAGAGATTAAATCAAATCTTAAAAACACAATTATCTGGAAGAAATAAAATAAAAGCAATAAATACATACGCGATACCGGTTTTAACATACTCATTTGGTATAATTAAATGGACTGTTACAGATTTAGACGCATTAAATATAGCCACCAGATCTATAGCAAACAAACACAGAATTCATCACATACATTCGGCAGTTGAGAGATTCACAT
Organism: Ceraclea dissimilis; assembly: GCA_963576895.1. NCBI lineage: Eukaryota > Metazoa > Arthropoda > Insecta > Trichoptera > Leptoceridae > Ceraclea > Ceraclea dissimilis. Next base: position 18,037,883 of record OY756370.1, read on the forward strand.
TGAAGCGAAATTTGGGGGGTCGGGGTGTTATTGATATTAAAAATTTACACTACTCACAAATAGAAAACCTCAGAAAATATTTCATACAGAAAGCAAACAACAGTAATATACATGACGCAATAGTTGGACTTTCAACATCAGGAACACCATTGCAATTTAATAACAGACAATTTAACCCCTCTGACAAAATTACTAAACAGGACGAAAAAATAGCTAGATGGAAAGAAAAATCACTTCATGGAAAATTTCCATTCCAGTTAGACCAGGAACATGTTGATCGGGAAGCATCCAATTCGTGGCTCACTTATGGCAATATATTTTCGGAAACTGAGGGATTTATGATTGCAATTCAAGACCAAATAATCAAAACGCGTAATTATTCAAAATTTATTATTAAAGAAAATATTGACAATGACAAATGTAGACTATGTAACATGACAACTGAAACGATTGACCACATTACAGGAGGTTGTTCTGCTTTGGCTAGTAGAGAGTATACTCAACGACACGATAACGTAGCAAAACAAATTCATTCAAGACTTGCTTTTAAATATAAATTGACTGAACAAATTACCCCTTACTATAAATACCAACCAATAAACGTACTAGAAAATGACATGGCAAAATTATACTGGAATCGGGACATAATTACTGACAGAACTATACCAAATAATAGACCCGATTTAACTTTAACGATTAAATCGACAAAAACGACTTTTCTTATCGATGTTTCCGTACCAAATACACAAAATTTAAGACAAAAACACCAAGACAAAATTACTAAATACACAAATTTGGCTGAAGAAATACGCGATATGTGGCATCAAAATTCAGTAAGGGTGGTTCCGGTCATAATTTCATCTACGGGGGTCGTACCAAAAACACTACACAAAGCAATAAAAGATTTGGATTTGGGCAAAAATATATATAAAGAGTTTCAAAAATCGATAATAATTAACACGTGTTCAATAGTACGGAAATTTCTCAACAATCCTTAATAACCACAAATTTGATAGAAAGCAAGGACTTGGCTTTTGCCCGTCCTTGCTTTCTTATACTACCGGCTTTTTAAAAAGCTGAGATGGGTGGAGTATAATAATAAAAATCTTTATTGCAATAATAATACATTACAAATGGCGGGTTTATTGCCAGTGGCAATATCTGCCAACCAACCAATTTTGATATTACAAAATAAGAAAGTATATGTGTACAAAGCGTACAGTAAAAAGAAACAATGAAACATGAAAGAAAAAATAAAAAAATAAAAAACAAAATAAGAATAACAATAGCATGCATAAAAAAATACACATAAATAAAATAAAATATACCATACATACATAAATATAGTAAAATAATAGGGATATAGGAAGGGAAAGGATATTAGGAAAAGGGTTTATTGGGTAAGATTGGTGGGAGAATGGTTTTGGGAGAGATAAAGATGCTTCAGTTTATTTTTAAAAGAGTGAATTGTAGGAGCGAGTCTGATGTGAAGAGGAAGATCATTCCATAATCTGGCTGCATGTGTAGTAAAAGAGGAGGTGAAAAAAGACGTATGGTGCGAGGGTATAGCCAGCGTGCGTCGTCCACTCGAACGTAGAGGTAGGCCATGAGATGCCAAGGGAGTGAAGTTAGATTTGAGATATTGGGGTGAGGCTAGATTGTTAAGTACATTGTAAAGAAGGGAAAGAATATGAAGGTTGCGACGCTGTTTCATGGTCAGCCACAAAAGTTCACTTCTATATTCAGAAATATGGTCAAATTTACGCAAGCCATAGATGAATCTAATGCAGACATTCTGTAATCTTTCCAATTTCATGGTTTGATCGCAAGTAATATCAAGATAGGCAACGTCTGCATAGTCAAGAAGAGGCAGCAGCAAAGTTTGAGATAAGAGTATTTTAGTAGGTTTTGGAAGGAAGTTCTGATGTCTTCTCAGAGAATGCAGAGAGAAAAAAAGTTTGCGGCTGGTTTCGGATATTTGAGGTCGCCAGGAAAGAAACTGGTCAAATATGATTCCGAGATTTTTCACCTTATCAGACAACTTGATAACAACGTTATCAAGGAGGAGAGGGGGTATCGAAGACATATCAAGCTTAGCAAAAAGACGTGAACTCCCTATGAGAATGGCTTGCGACTTGGATGGATTGAGTAACAATCCATTTTGCCGCGACCAATGCGAGACAAGAGATATTTAATAAAAGAAATATTAAGGGGATGAATAAGGGTTGAATTCAGTGGAAATGAAATCGTTGAGAAGGATGTGTCGAAAAAACATTGAGAGATAGGATAGAGAGATGGTTTGGGTATTTTTTTCGTTGCTTTCTTCATTTTTCCTTCCGTTCTTTCTCTTCTTTTTCCTCTTCCCATGCTTCCTCCTTCCCTCCCAAGCACTACAAGCAATTCAACACCTTATGTGGGATTGCGATATTTCGCAGTGAGGAGGTATGCCCTTGAAATGGCTCTGAGAGAGTACGGACTAAATATCAAATGTCTGAAATCTGTCCTCCTGCATAAGAGAGTTTCGCCCCAGTTTTTGGACTTTTTGAGTTACATTGTTAGAACTATTAAAATATTAAATGAGGGAAAATGGTTTGTCGGAACTCTGAGAGTGATTGTGTAGTGGAGAGTCAAATCAGTTATTGAACATGTGAAACAATAAACAATATTTAAAAAAGCTTTGCACAACAAAGCAGGGCAGTGCCGTGATACTCAAGACAAAAAAGGCATAGAATAACTATGTACTAGCATTCTCAAAGCATTATTTCAACCAGGCCCATTGCTTTTCCTGAACTGCTGAAACACAGGCTTTTCCCGTTGTATTTAATAATGGTCTATTTGTAGTCATTGAAAGATGGGAAGCCTTATACCAACAGGCTTTTGAATCATATTTCATTATTTTCAATAGACTACCAACGTAGCTTCGAAAGTTTCCCAACTTGGGCCTTGTTAGTTGTATCTATACGATACCGGAAATGTATTAAATTTAGGAATTGTGTACAAATCCTAGGAAATGTGTGAAATAATTTGTCACAGGTTCTTTAATTCATACTTTTCTTATGGAATATATGTTTTAATAACTCAAAAACTTATTATTTTTTTCGGGTAACTGGCACATAGATAAAATCGGGAATAATAACATGACCAAACCGAAAAACCTATTTACGAGTATTTTACAGGCAAACTGAAGTTGCACTTAAAATTAAATACGTTGATATATTTTAGGTTCCTGATTAAAAAAATGTGCATAATTCCTAGTAAAATGTGTATAATATGTTACATTAATACATTAGCTGGCAGAGCACTGCGATAAGCTCGCCCTAGTGAACGAAGGCTGTGATTTTCATTTGAAATGTTTACATGCCTCTGTTTATTATTCACCAAAAGTGTAAATAAATTAATAAATATAATGAATAAAATATAGTATAAAATATGATTAGTAATACGAAAAAAATACAAAAAATGAGATTTATTTCACACGCCGATTATAATCATTGTATACATTTCTCAGCAAATGTATATAGTGACGGATTTCATGCATATCCGGTAACACACACATAAATAAATTTTACTCATTTAATATCTAGGGTCCAGTTCCCTATTCCTGCAAAGCTCCACATCAAAGTTTCATAAACAACCTTGTACCTATTCAATGGTTTATATCAGCTTTATTATATTCGCAATGTTTTAATATAAAATAATAAAGATTAAATATTAACATCAGACTTATTTACTCGTCTTTCATAATTAAAATTTTAAACTTTTGATAAAAAATAACACAAAATATTTTGCAAGTTAACTTTTCGCCCATCCTGATTATGAAAATAACCCTGCTTTGGTGTTTTATGAATTATTTTATTAAATTTTAATTATGTTAATATTTTTTAATTACAGACGGTTCCTAATGATGTACCAACATCTGATATGACTAACTCTCGAATATGCGACTAGAAAAATGTACAAAAAACTAGATTCAGGCCTTATTGTCAATACGTAAAAGATTATTCTTTGCGAATTTCGGGAAAACGAGGCTGTCCTTCGAAAAAAAAATTCAGAGGTGTTTTTCACATTTTTTTTGAGAAATCTATACAAGATTGTCGTATACCGTCCTCTGAGGATATTTTCTGGACCATATGCAGATATCCACAATGCCATACCCAATGACCTTGATTGGCTCGGAAGCCTGCGGATGTTGCTCTGTAGGGTACATGTCTCCTGTATGTAACAAATAGCATAATTCTCTTACTCGTATCTTCTGACGTTGCCGCCCAACAGTGGCAGAAGCCATACGAAATGATAATAATAACAAGATATAAAAAATCTTTTGCGGTCATTCACTAGAAAGAGGTTCAATATATATGTCCTATTTTTTTCCAAAGCATATTTAGTAAGGTTTTCGAGATCGTGGGTCTCCCGTTTTTAGATTATTTTTGAAATATCAATATGCCTACTTTGATAATATATAGCTGCAACTTTATACTCAGAGCATATTATCGTCCTTTAACAGGTACAACACGGCACGCATCCCTGTGATAACTACTTGTCATATTGTTGTACGAGTATAATACTGAGGTATTACACTTTGTTAAACTTATTTACCAAAGCTCTCTCTCCTCTCACCCACAGCCACAGACAACTTAGTCATATCCTTATTCCTTTACCCACTAGCGGATCCAGGCAGGGGCTAGGGGGCCGAAGCCCCCCCCCCACCCCATAACCATGAGTGACAATACTTTATATACAACTACATAGTTTCCGAAGAATCACATTATTACCACATCGTTTTCTCATCATGTCATGAATTTTCTAAAACTAATATATTGTTTGGTAAAAGTAATTCGCCTCCGGCACTAATTAAGTCTGTTGCGTTTATACTGTCAAACTGATTTTTCTAAAAAAAATTCACCTGCGGCCCTTATTAAGCCTACTGTGTGCTATTCCAACTTTAATAAATATTTAAATTGTATTTTACTTGCGGCCCGTCGCTCGTTTATAATTTCAAATGGCCCTTCATCCAAAAAGCTTGCCCTGGGCTGCTATTTATAAAGACAAACAGGTTCATTATTTCACATTACAAATTATTCCTTTTCACTCAGTCTGAAAATAGTCGCTTGCGGCACTGTTAACATTTTTAAAACCACAAGGTAACATTTGCATGTGATGACCTTCAGCCCCCCTTCAAAATTGAATCCTGGATCCGCCACTTCCTTTACCGACTATTGTCTTCTACTACAACTTCCAACAACAACAACACGAACTTCTTCTTCGTCTTATCACAAATTGAAATATCCTCTCTTTTTCATCCCCTTCCCCCAGTCTCGTTGTACATTTCAGTCACGTCTACACAATAAACCTGAAGGAGAAACAGAGGTACTGGATACTATGGACATAGATTTATACACTACTTCTATAGACGAGAGATAATTTTCATCTTGAATGTAAAAAGTTTAGAATGTTTACCTGAATTTTATATAACACTCATTGTTTTCCAATCAAAATCTTGTTTTACACGTTTCAAACTAGTTTGAAGTATCTTATTGAAAGTTTTTTTAAATAAATGTATCTGGGCTTATCTAAATAAACCTAAATATACCTTTGCACACTACACAGCAGTGGCGTATATAGGATTTCATTTCGGGGGGGACCCGATCTAATATTTGACTTTGGGGGGGTGGATTCAACAAAAATTTGAAGATAGACGTACGTCGTACAGTATAAAAATGATAATAGCGCCGCAGGCAAAATTTTTTCGTGAATGTAAGTGAAAAAGGTTGTGTTTTAGGTTGGTATTAATGTTGCGTGCAGAAAATACAAAGAAGAATAGCGCCGCAGGCGAAATTTTTTTGAATAATGGCTGAAGTTATGAACGTGAGTAACTTTCATGTTTTAAAATAACGTTTTTTTAAGAATTGTTCAACATATACGCCACTGCTACACAGTAAGCTTTAAAAGCTTGTGTCATGAAGTGGAGTAGGTCGGCATCGGGGATCGAACCCGCGCCCACTGTATTAACAATCGAGCGCGTTACCAACCAGGCTGCCAACCACCTCTTCAGAAAAAAGTGTGTATAGCGACTGTACTGTGAACTTTATCAAAAATAAAGCCAACGTTCTTAGAAATTTAGTCTATTAATTAGTAGATTTTCGCCAAAATACGTGTAAGCGATCTCTTTACGGTTCAATAAATCGGCTAAAGATTTCAGTATGTACATATGTGTGATTTATTTCAAGATTTGCCCATGCTTCGAGGCTGTGATATATCAGTCAAAGCCTTACATTATTCCATTTTAATCTGCAATCAAATTATTGTCTATAGATCTATAAAAACTTAGGCCTCAGAACAGCGCTGACGATGCATTCCACACTTTGCGATACAGCCTTTAGTATGTAGGAAAGTAAAAAAACGACAAAACTGAACAAGATAGTTCTATTAAATAGTCAAAAAATGCGCAAATGTATAAACAATTCCCAACAGATTAATAGATAGATAGATTTTTTATGCGAACACAGAATAAGCACATTATTATTATGACTGATCGTCGGCTGGGTTAATAAAAAAGTAATTGTCCCTTCTAGAATAAAAAAATCTATGATTCAGTTTGAGGCGACAAAACTTGTGATTACTACTACGAGGACTTCAATGCGTAGAAATTTCTTATACACATTTCTTCATCCCACAACAGTGATATTATTGTTTCTAATATAAACCCTCAGATACAAAACACAACAATACCCATGTGATTTCACATTTTGTATTAATTTTCATTTTGTGTTTTTTTCTCTATGTTTTTATTTAATCACGTACCTCGGGGAGCCGTGGGAATCGGTTTAATTAAAAGATTGGAGCTCTTTGATATGATTTTTTTATTTCACTTTGATCTGATTTGAGTAAAATTTTATTGTTACATGGAGATGGCTGAAAAAGGACGAATAAGGGTTGAATTAACGCACTGGAAATTAATTAAGTCGTTGAAAAAATGTATGGGAAAAAACTGAAAGACAAAATAAGGTATAAGGTTATTAGAGAGATGAGTGACTGTAAGACGGGGGTAGAGACTAGAATGAAAGTCACAAGCTTATAGATAATTTGGCCATGTGGAGGGGATGAATGAGGACAGGATGACCAAAAAGATATACGTGAATGAAAGAAGAGGCGCGAGGAAGTGTAGCTTTACGAAACTGACCTGGATCGATCTTTGTGTATTATATGACACATTCCATGAGTGTGACAGAAGTATGTATAGGGTTGGGGCAGTCTGACGTTCTATCCTCTCTGCCTATTCCGTAAGGATGCGGCATGAGGGTGAAAGATAGATGGATATGCAGATGCATTGGAGAGGTCAGAGTAAGAGATTAAGATCACGAGAGCTCAGATATTGATGTGCTTCAGGAGACAAACTTTGAATGTCTTCCATTGTACCGTTGAACCTTTTGAACTGACATTCCTTGACAATGTAGTAAACATACATTTAATACTATGAAATAATATATTCTACTAATATGAATATATATTGATTAATAAGAGTGACAACAGTAGTATGATTAGTTAGCATTCCTATCTCCCAATTTACCCTGACTAACTACCCGTGCTTCGCGACCGCAAATTTGGTTGGTGAAGTAGAACAATTGTAATGTTCTATTAACTTTAACATCTACGGAGGTGCATTTAAGAACTTTTTGCCAAGTCAGATTCTTGCATAATTTATTCATAAAGAAAGATTAAGTTTAATACTGAAACATAATAAACTAATATGTCTGTTTGTTTGACCAGATTTTTTACAAATAACAGCAGTAAACACTTCTAAATACGTTTAGTAGGTATTATGATTGACACTATGGCAGATATTGTTGCTTCAGTAAACGCATGTTTGACATTAGAACAATACTCTGTTTCAAATAATTTTTACTCTCTGTTACAAATAACTTGTCCACTGGATACTTGATTCTTAGTAGTAATTCTATGGAAAAAAATCGTATCCACGGAGACCCATAAGACAAACATTGTGAAACGGAGAGTACGTTATACGAATAAATAAATTTACGGACTAAAATATTTATGTGGGATTATTATAGGAGACCCTATGCAACATTTCTGATGACAAATTACTTCACTAAATAATATTGTGGGAGAGTTTCTTCGCCGCTCTTCTCCGTAAATTCCCCGCCTTATGTTGTCTCCACACTACTCGACGAATGTTTAGTTTTGGTCGTATGAATATGCCATAAATTATTAGAGAATATTGACTATATTGGGCGAGGATTCTTTGTGTATGTTCATTATAGTAATATTACATAATAAGCCAAGGTGTAGAGAAGCTCTTTATGGCTCGGTGTGCGGATTAGAGACCCTCTTGACGCACTATGTGGCCGATCCATTTGGCACGTCTTTCTTCTATTGCATTGAGCAGGTGTCTTCCTCTTTTGATTTTATTGAGAACTTCTTCTTTCGTTATGTGATCCCTCCAAGATTCTCCTCTAGGACCACATCTCACAAGCTTCCAGTCTCGTTTGATCTCTGTTTTATGTTAAATGTACTTATATTATGCTTATAATAGGCTTTTTTGTATTAGATGATCATTATATTGGGAACACAATATACCGAAGTTATAGTACCTATTTCTATTTAAGACCATGAGTATGGAAGTAAAACGTAAGTAGGTTCCTAGTATAATAATTGGTTGCCAGTAATATCATTTGGAGACCCAATTATTACTAGGTTGAACAGTAATTCCGTCCCAAAGGGGTGGGGATTAGGAATCGATATCATGGTATTTTTAATTAATGAGAATTTTATATATATGTAAAGTTGCAGAAACACATCCCTAGTCGGATGAAATAATGTGGTTATTTATATTATTCATTATTTATTCCAAAAATATACAATTTTTCAATTTTTTTTTATACACAGAGGAAGGACTTAAGCTCGTAAGCGTCGGAACACCCATCCTGCTTCCTCCCCAAGGGAGTTCACATATCGCTTCATTATGTGAATGAAGATGCCTTTCGTCTCTGTTGAGGAAAAAAACTAAAACAGAGAAATGCTCACAAAGGCGAGTAAATCGCAAAATCACGATCTCTTGCGACTTGCCACTGGCGAAAGGTTTTGCCTTAAAGGAATTTTAGACTATATACCTAGTCTTTCATTTTTTACCTTAAAAATGGACTTTCACCATGTATCGTCATAACAATATTACAATAAGATCACCAGTATTCAACCCCCCCCCCCATTTAACATTTTTTTGGGCCTTTAAGGATACTAAAAAAGTTGGGGATATAGAGTAACAGATCTATGATAGGATAAAAACATGATCCATCATTCGGGTTGAGAAAAGGACAGAGATTCGGATAAAATCAAACTTTTTAATTACATTACATAACTCATGTTTTCTATCCATAAATCATACGCTCTGTCTACTTCAAGTTCTGAATAAGCTTTAATCCGTTTGTTGACGAAGCTCTAACTCTAAAACAATAATAAATTCAACAATAAGGCATCATTATTTTATATAGGTAGGGCTGCCAGATGTCCGGTTTTAGACCGGAAGGTCCGGTTTTTCTTATATCTGTCCGGTCGAAAAAATCTCGGAAAACCGGACAAAGGGCTGTCTGGTTTTTTCAATCAGACCTCAAAAAGTTCGACACACGATCAGGCGTATAGACTTATCAATTATCTATTTTTCATAAAGTCTCTCAAGGGAATAAAATTCTTGATTATTTCCATCATGTTCTCATTTTTCATATCTAGTAGGCACCTGCATTCATTGTGAAAACCCGAGTATTTAAATAGGTAGCATTTTTTTCTAAAACTTAATTTGTCTACTTAGTGAACACTGTTTTGAACTGCAAGTATTTGAATGAATGAATGAAATGAATGAATGAATGAATGAATGAAATTTTATTTTTCCAGATATGTACATACAACTTACAAAAACAATATTTTTTTTTAACTATTTCATATAATTTTATATTTTTTTTAAAATCTATTTCACTGGAACAACACTGGACCAAACAAAACACGCCAAAAATAAACATTAAGAACAATGGCAACAGGGGGACAAGCCCTGAGTACAATGACATTAATTAGTGTTTACATAAGTAAGTATATTTTTTTATATTGCGTTACGGGAAAACATCACTCTTCAGAACTCATTATTAGCAAAAAATTTGGCCTGCGGCGTAAACTGTGTATGCATTCTTTGGAGAGGGGGCATAAATTAAAAATTTACCAGTTTTTTGTCCAACTTATCTGGCAACCCTATAATATGGGACTACCTTACTGACGATAATATAGAATTATAAGCGCGTACACGATTATTCACAATGAATTATGGACAAATTGGTCCCTCTAAGGCGGCAGATTCGGCGATACATGCACTGAATAATAAATTATGAAACACTACGTGTTTGGTAACACTTATTACTAACTTATATACAATATACAACTCATACAAATATACACAATACTAACATTCTCTCAATACAATACAATACGATACGAACTAGATATTGTATATTAATTCCTTCTTCATTAGAAGTAAGAATAACTCGATAAATAAAACAACAGTCGCAAAACATCATACAAAGGGAGAACTGAGAATGTCGTTCACCGTATTCTTCAGTAAGTATTACATATTATGCTTACTAATGATGTGTATAGTATAGGCATTATTTCCCTTAGAGTTAATTCTAAAAAAATATGACTTCACATCCTAGAAGCGTTTTTCACGGTCTCTCAAACGATACAAAACACGCTCTTCCAAAGTGCTTGGGTTCCTTCATTCCAATGGCGCCTCCCATCAAAAATGGACAGAATCAAAATTAATAAAAAGATATACGAGTTGAACTCCCCAAACACGGCGGTATGCGGTGAGTGAATGAATGAGTACATGGATGGTGCAGTTGGTTTAAACGCAGACTTCGAAACAGAATGTCCATTGTCCAGATTCAAATCACGGCGCAAACGATGCATTTGCACTTCACAATGCTTTTGTCAATTTTGTCAATAAAAAAGGGGTCAATTAAAATTCTGAGAAAAAAAACATAATGCCGTTATTTGCTAATTAAATTAATTAAAAGCCACTATTTAGAATATAAAAATATGGAAACCTCACCACGTTTTTTTTTTTAATTTTATTTTTTATAACACAACAGCTTGTGACATTTATAATAAACGAAGATAATAAAATACTTAAAGCCTAAACACGAAAATAAATACTAATTGAATACTCATGTATGGTCGGCTTTACATCGGCTAACTTATGATTTTTTTGATCAGGCCAACAGCCGAGTCGGAGATAAATCCCATTATTTGTTGATTAAATGTTTACAGTCTCAGACAAAAATCATAGAAGCCTTTATTTTGACTCATTCACAAAAACATGAATAGGTCCTAATCTAACGATATTTATTTCTTCTTCACAGAGGTATCCGCACCATTATCCTCCGCCGCAGTGGCTCCAGACTTGGGATGGACATAGTGGGTGGAGAAGGTGGTGGTTGGGGAGTCTTCGTATCGGGAGTGGCTGGCGGAGGATCAGCGCAGGGCAGGCTGTATAGAGGAGATCAAATCCTGGCGGTAGATGGCGCTGATCTCACAGCGGCAAGTCATGAGCAGGCTGCCAGAGCACTCAAGGTAAAATACATACTCTAATAGTCTAATATACATAACTTTTGGTTTTTATTTTGGTCCTCAAATTTTGGTGTTCTCGGCCAAGTTTGTGACTGAAAATTTATTTGCTTGAACGCGATATTGGATTTCTATGGAAATTTGAAGATGACCTTGAAGAATTAATTATTGTAGAAGGGAATTTGAAGATGAAAGATCAGCTAGCAGCGTATAGAACCTAGTAGGACAAAGGATATCACCCCCAAGTGAGCTCTCAAGGATTTTTTTTATTACCTATGGCTTTGTAGTAAAAACTTTGATTCGCAAGCATAAAGAAATGGATCAAGGTTCTATGATTATTATCAACATATATCTGGACCTAATTAACGAAAATAGTAAAATTTATTTGTAGATTCTTAGGTACCAATAACTAATATAATAAATTCCAAATTTCACTCAACTAATTCGCAAAAGAATTATCTACCCTAACGATATATTTTGGCACAAGCGTCTAATGTTTTTAATATGGATAATTTTTTTACCAGGGGACTGGTCCCGTGGTGACAATCACAGCGCAGTTCAAGCCAGAAGAATACAGATGTCTTGAGGCGAAGATCAGGGAGGTCAATATGCAGATCCTGAGAGACAAGCTGTTGTCTGGAGGAGAGCTCACCAAGTCTGAGGAGAATCTGTACTATGGAAGGTAACAAGAACAAATAGTTACTATACTTAACGATTTTCAGAACAAAAAACTTTTACTATACATTGCTATAATGCTATACCTTCACACCGCGTACCTTGAATGATAGGCAGAGAGAGAGTTGAATGCCTCACAGCCCTATCATTACCCATCCTCCTTCCTTCCTTCACATTCATCCAATTCTTCATACACCACATCCGTTGGTACAAGTCCATACCTGAGGATCACAATCTTCTCAATGACAAATGGTATTCCACAGACTTCCATAGTTTTCCGCAGATTATAACAAATGAGTTCATAATAGATTTTCCACAGATTCGACATGTATTTAACATATGAAAATCTACCACTCTTAGTTACAAAACGCTTTCTTTTTTTTTTCAGATAATCGCCTGCAGCGCCAAACATCTGAGATTAAACTTATTATCGTTGGTTTTAATACGTCATAAAATGCAAGAAAACTCCGGTAGTCATCTACTGACGTTTAGAAATCTATACATCCAAACTTGTTATTTTTATTTTTTACGATATCATAGTAAATGGTGCCAACTTTTTCACATATGTGGCGATCTGCAGAATTTACCACAAACCCAAATTTTAAAATGATTATCTGGGTTGGCTGGCAGAAATGTCAATCTTTCAATTCGTTATCGGAGAATTACAAGCTTCTAACTGACAAGACCAAAATGCTGAGAAAAATTGGAACAAAAATCTTATAATCTCGTTTACCCCTCGTTTTTTTTATTGTACAGATTATGTCGGGGTTGACTGTAAGATATTGCTTTTGCAATAAGTCCGCCTTTTGGCACACTGAATTGTCTTGTTTTTGTTATTTCATATATTTACTGGCCAATAAAGTTTTATTTATTTATTTATGTCGGCTAGAAACATTCTTACGCAAAAGTCAAATCTCGAAATTTTCTAGTTGAAGCCTTCTTATTTTCAGAAGATGAATTTCTAGAACTTCCCTGTAAAGTTTTTTTATTGTACACCAATTTCTATTATTATAATAAGAATAAAAAATTGTATATAATGGAAAATATTATCCATTTCATATACTCCCTAGTAACAATTATTTAGCTCCTAGATTGGTTCTAGAGCAGTTATAAAACCGTTCTAGAGCAGTTATAGAACCGTTCTAGAGCAGTTATAGAACCGTTCTAGGACCAATTTAGGAGCTAAATTGTTACTTGGGCTGTCACTACTCATATTAAAAATTATTGGTGTCAAACTTAAATTACAGTAATCATTAAAAATTACAGTATTGTAAAATATAGTTAAGAACATTAAAATAATTGTGTAAATAAAATAATTTAAGATATTCTCAGTATTAATCGTTTAAATGTTGTAATTATTAATTATTAAGAAATATTTATTGCATTATAATACCGTTTAAATACATGTGATTTAAAATCTAAAAAAATGCACAGAAACATAAATAATTTGATTTTAAAGTTCAGAAATTACTATACGTTCTGTTTTACCTCCACAATTCTAAAGTTTTGGAGTTAACAGAGTCGGAATCCGTATTCAATTGACCGAAAACAATTGATTCGACATTAATGTAGATTTTTGCATTCAACACACTCTTACTCCACTTCTACACAGCAGGTGCAGGGAGTGTCGCTATTCATCTCATCCATACCGAAAACTATGGATTCGACACTAACATCAACTTTTGCATTCCACACCCTCCAACCGAGACCTACACTCCTACGGGTTCCGGAAACGTCACTATTAATTTCTAATCTATACCTAAAACTATGGATTCGACACTAATATCGATTTTTGTTTGTCACCCCTTTCACCCCATGTGATAATACAAATTGCTTTGTTTCATATGTGAAATATTTAAACAACCTCTATTTTACGTAAGGTGAATATTTCTTTTATATTATTATTTCCATGTACTCTTTGCCTAATTTCCCTTACCGTATCCTTTTGTAATACAAATATAATTTAATCATTATGAGATGATCAAACATTGTTCTCTCTCTCTTGATTAAGGTCACGGGTATACCTTACCAGTATATTGAGATTGTGTTTAAATAATAAATTAAGTTTATAAACACACACTACACACCTCTAACTGATATTGTAAAATAATTATATACGCGTACATTATTGTGAATTTTATTATGATATGTAATAATTTAAATAAAGGAATTTAATTCTATTTGCCAGCTTTTTTAATTAACGAACCCTTACCTTTCTTTTGTCTTTTTTTCTGGCCTAAAGCTTTCAGATGTTTTCGTCGCTGTTTTAAGTTTATTTGGCCTCGCAAATTTTACATACGTTATTAATATTACAATGAATATAGTTATAAAAATACTTTATAAGGCAAACAATATTAATAGTATGCTAAGCAGAGTGTAAAAGCTTCTATTAACTTCCGTCAGGGACACTACAAAACAGGATATTAAAATTACAAATGATATAAACACAATAAACAAATTATACTCGTAGTTGTCAGCTCAATGCTGAAGTGAATGTAAATGGTTCATTCCAGCATTTTTTCTACAAAGTAAAATAGTTTGAAACGAGGTACGTATGTCTTCACAGCATTTGTTTTAACTCAGAGACTTCATTTCTTCAGGCAGCTTGTTGAATAGACACACACTGAGAGTCCGAGACAAATCTTTCAGACAGTTTTTCCAGCCTGTGCTCCACAGGTCAAATGCTTCCATTTGAGCAAGTGTCGGAATAACTAAAATTAATTCATGTAATAGGGTCTCTCATGTGAATTATATCGCCGCTCGCTTTTTACTTTGACTAAAGCGACACAGGGTCAACTTTTCAGGAGAGCGATTTAAAGTTTAAAAAAAACAGAAAAACCCTGATAACTTTTTTTATTTATGAACCGATTTAAATAAATTGTATGGGGGTTTTGCTCATGGATTTTTTTTCTATTTTTTAGTATATATTGTTAATAAATATAGTCTCTTTTGTGTGAGTTAGATGGCGCTTAATCCCTTAATGCCTAACCTGATATTTAGTATCATTCGAAATTTATTAATTCAAAACAAGTAAATGACCACTTTCCTTAAAATCGTGAAAATTCAAAATGACTAACATGCCATTTGTACTCTTCCTCCAAAAAAACAAAATGACTTACACGTCATTTATATATATTTTCTAATAATTCAAAATGACTAACACGCCATTTGGACTCTTCCTCAAAAATATCAAAATGACTAACACGTCATTTATATATTTTTTATAATAATTCAAAATAGCTAATAGAACTTTTTGTGACAAACTGTATCAAGCAGAACGTCTAAATTAGCACTGAAAATAAAATCGTTATAATTCAAAGTGATTAATGCAACCATGTTTTCCAAACACTTCCAAGTTAAAATGGTTAACACACAAACTCTTGTATTTTATATAGAATTTTGTGAGTAATAAAAGCTGAAGATCAATGTATTGGAACTCTAAGTATTCATCTTCATATCTGTTTCAAAAAAGAAGGAAAGAAAAAGTTTTCTAAATATATTATTTATAAATATTTCTTAAATATATTCTAAATAGGTATATACGTTCGCGCCCATCGCACACAAAAGCAACACGTGTATTGACAATGAAGTTGTTAGTTGAACGACCGATAATAATATTTTCAAACCTTATAATTCTGTTTCAAACATTTTGTCTTAAACGACGATAGATGTACCAAATATCAGCTATTGTTATAACCGCAAAAATACTAAAGTGCAAATTCAATTATAAACAATTAGTTAGAACGATTAACGGATAACATAAAATTAAAAAGTAACAATCCAATGTGACTAATGGCCATTTCAATTAAATTCAGTATTAAGTAGAAATGACTTAAAAGACATGTAAAGAGTAATATCCAAAATTCAAAAAGTCTAAACGACAACTTAACATTATTTAGTATCATGTAAATGTGACTAAACGAAGGACATGTTTAGATTTAATATTATACGATTTGACTAAAGTGCATCTGTCTAAATAATTTTGATAAGTCAAAAAAGCTAAAGCGCCACTCGCATTGTTTTATGTGTTAAGTTTGTTTTTCTTATAAACCAAACATTCATGAATTGTGAAAATTTGGCAAAACAAAGCGCCATTCGCGATTTATAAGTTGTTATTTTCGTCGCTTTACCTATTTTTTGAAAGATAAAAGTTGGTTTTTTATTTGACTAAACGACCAAAAAAGTTGTCTGATTGACCTTGAACTTGGACCATTCGATAAAGCTCGCCGAGACGATTCCAACGATATATATAACTCATTTTATACCTAAGTGGCGCTTAAGTCAAAGTAAAAAACGAGCGGCGATATAATTGATAGAATGAACGAGGGGACAAACTGTAGGTTTAAGACGACAGAGAAAATAATACCTAGATGACCTATGCCAGGATATTGGGTTCGACTCATATAAAAAGTAAAGTAGAACTGCACAGCACAAGGATATTGAAAGAAAATCCCGCGGGCTTAAGGCCCTCCACATCCCCGGGGAGCTCAGGCGCATTAATAGCAACCTCTTTACGTGCTCTTCTAGCAAAATATTATTAAGCGGTGGGCCCAGGGTTAGCCTTAAGGGAGCCCCGCGGCAAACCCCACCCCTGAATTACGTTCCTTCAAATCCTTGTTCATGGAGGTTACAAAATTTACACCTATTACTATAAGCACAAGGATAAGTGGAGGAGGAGATATGGAGCTTTGCTGCAAACCAATCGTAACGGTTGAAACTGCAGAGCATGAATGGTATTTTATTTTTAATACAGAAGCTGTATTTTATTTAAAGTTTCAGGGGAAGTAACATCGTGAATAAGTTCTTCTTCGAAAATTAAGTGTTCTATTAAATGAACGTTACAAATAAAACAATAGTCTGATAGTCTGAAGCGTTGTAATTCCACAGTATCTTGAAATAATCTTAAGAATGCATAATGTCGGTTAAGCTGTAACTTCCTCTTTAAATGGTACATCCATTCAGCATATTCCAACAATACCATAGCGTAGTACAATGCATTTCATTTAACTTGCCGTAGGAATACAAAATTGCAATTACAAAGTGTGGTGTTGCTTGATGTGTACATACATACATCTTCTTCCCTTCTATCCTTGGTTAGGTCGGAGGCTCAAAGCGTCAGTGTATCTTCGCCAGAGGCCCCTGTCACTTGCAGCTTCCAGGACCTCTGGCCACTCAAACCACAGTCTCTCATCGCACACGTTTGTCACCTGCTTCTGCCAGCTATTTCTGGGGCGGCCCGCCGGTCTTCTGTCTGCACCCTCGGCCTCCAGAGCTTTTAACAGAAGCCGCTCCTCCTAATAATTAAAAATACTTGTAATGGTTTGCTGTTTCAAATATCCTCAGATGAATTGTGGAAGGCTACTGACATTCATAAGTAGAATAAAGGAAAAACAGTACCATTTTTTAATCACGAAGAAACAGCTAATTTTTAGGATTGCAAGCGTAATCTTTTTATACCATTTTAATGGAATTATCGTTTTCGGATTACACAAAACCCTCGTTTTAGTATTTTTCTCTACCACTGGTCTATAATATGTGTGGCTTTAATTCTTTACTTATAAATGACAGCCCTTTTGATAAGATTTGACAATAAGTGCTACCAACAGGATAATAATGCAATATGTCACTTGCACATAACTTCCGAACCGCCAGATTAACTGAAATGCATAGTGCAGTAGTTTCTAAAGAAAACTTTATGGAATCTTCTTGTATTGTTTTAAATGTGCCTTCTTCAAGAAATGAATAGCAACTTCCTTCCTCTTGAAAGAATATTATTACAGCTGATATTCCTATAGTAAATTAACTATGCAAATATCCTTTGTTCAAGAGGGAAATGCGAAAATTTATTCGTATTTTTGTAGTGGCGAGCTTTAGACAATGACTAGGAAATCCACTATGAAGCCCATCCTACATACATAACTGATATTTCAGAAGCAGGGAACAGAATCATTCACAGACATGATGTGTTTTTAGTTTGGTGGTTTCAGAAGCAGAAACCACGTAGCTGCTTTAAAAAAATACGTCGATTATTTATACTATATACCTTCCGTCAAACTCGTCAAGTCCACCCAACCCCGGCGTTGGATATCTCTCGGGCGCAGGCTTCTCTGTCCTGTGCTAGCTGGAACAACTCCCCCACCCTCTGAATTCCGGTCCATTCTCTGATATTTCTTTGCCAGAATATCTGCTGTCTTGTAGTAGTGTGTAGATCCTTGCAGTGAGAGTCTTCACCAGGAAACACTTAGGATATTTAGAGTAGTTTCGGGAGGGGTTTGTTGAGTAGAGCCCTTCCGGCAAACCTGAAGCCTTCCTTTGGAAAAAATGATTTTTCGTAAAAGACTGGATGACATAGGAGCTGAAGCTTCTGAAACACCCAAGGGTTGGGGTGGGTTTACCCTTAATGTCTTTTCTTTTATAAAGAAACCATGTTTTTTGTTGCAGAGAATGTGTCACATCGCCTATGGTGTTTGATTTTTTGTTTCAAAAATATCCTAGTCAGAATACACTTATGAATATAATATGATTCTTCTTCCTTCCTCACTTATCTACAAAGCATAGTATACTATATAGAGATGGTTTAAATAGGCGAGGCTTCGGGCGCAGGATGCGGGGGAAAGAAGGACTTCGAGGATGATGAGCCGACCCCAAGTAAATGGGACAAAGGTGAGGGCAAAGAAGACGAAGAAGATGGTTTAAATAGGCATGGAAGGTACTATTATGATATTAAGACAATCTTGTCCAAGTATTTTAAGGTTCACCATTACGACTTTTGACATATTCTATTTGTTTTATAACTACTTCATAGTACCAACCTATAATAATATTAGCTTGTTCTATACTAAGTCTACTTCTCTATAGGCGTCCAAATGAGATGCAAGTTTTCCAGGCCATTATTATTTGAAGCCTCATCGTGCTTTATGTCTTGGAATTGTTGCCAGTAGTTGATAACGGCTTCGCTAAATAATCGTAAAACCTTTCAAATAACAAAACTTACCCCCATTGTTGTACTTTAAAGGGAACAATTTGGGAGCAATTATCATTTTCCAACTGTTACTAATTTCATAACTTCATTTTGGAAGGCCGAAAAACATTGAACTCTATAGTATGTACTAGCTGACCTACCCGTGCTTCCCAACGATAAACGTTTGTATACGGATGGTGAAGTCTATTTTATAGATATACTCGTAGGTTATTTTTTAAATGAATCTGGATTTATCGAAATAGACCCAAGTATACCTTTGCACACTTCACAGTAGACTTGAAAAGCTTGTGTCGTGGAATGGAGTAGGTCGGCATCGGGGATCGGATTCTATGAATCTACAGTTGACTGGCTTCATGTTGACATATGGAGTTCAGAATGGCGTCTTAATTGACTATTTTTTGTACAAACTTCATAACACTACACCTATTAAGTACCTTAAGCTTTTATCCATTTTTTTCAAAATGGCGACGTCAGGACACATCTTGTATTACAGTTTTTTCCTCAACAGAGACGTGAGGCATCTTCATTTACATAATGTAGCGTTATGGGAACTCCCTTGGAAAGGAAGCAGAATGGGTGTTCCGACGCTTACGAGTGGACTTAAGCTGGCTTACGTGATCAATTTATGCCCAGGGCAACGTTCACCCATTACAGCTCATCCTGCTGTCAATTGTGTAATTTTTGAAAGTTGTATGCATACTACGGCTAGAAATTAATTCACATTGACCCAATGTTTCTGACGCTAACGCCATCTGCTGAGGAGCGGACGCAACATTTTCAACCTACTTTTTATTGTGAATAAATATCTTAAATCACATCTCGTATAGTTGCAAATGTTATTGTAAATATTCACGGCAATCCTTTGTGAAATTTCATGTGGATATGTGGCGAACACATAAAAACATCAGTCAGACGCCCTTTTTTATAAATATTTCATGTATAAATTAAAGTATTTGTCCTATTCATAATTTTTCATCGGGTGCCTTACAACTAACTAGCATATAAATATATTTGTGCACTTTAAGTTACGCTTCAATGAAAGTAACTCGACGTGAATAAGTTATACAACTTTCAAGGATTTTATAAAACTTAAAAAAAGCTCTGAGAGTTTCAGTAGAAAGAGAATAAGTTTACACTGTACTTAGGATATCAGATTTAATGGAGGATTAAATCGTAGTTTTAGAATGTAATGTTAGCTTAAACTAGAAACTAAGTTCACTCCACTATTACTTAACTGAGGAGCACTATTAAGGAGTCATTTGAGTGAGTATTTGTGTCATTGGAAACGGACCAAATGTTTTCAAATACATATTTGTATGGAAAATTATGAATGCCAAATGGATATTTTTTTTAAATAGTCAATCCACTCAATTCGGAAAGCTATTTAAACGAAAGGAATTAAAGAAACTTCAATTCAGACCTGGAGTTGCAGTAGGAACCTGGAAACTGAGAAGCAATGAGGAAATTCGTACGTTAACGGGACAATCACCAGCGAGATCAGGTCCAGAAGACTGGCCTGGATCGGACGAGAAGAAAAAGCCACAAAATATCTCCTGCAAAATAAACCTGTGGGCAGGAGATCTCTGGGCAGACCAAGACAGAGATTGATGGAAAATGTAACCCGAGATCTGAACATACTAAATGTTGGCGATGACTGGGAGTCCGTTGCTGAAGACAGGAAGGCTTGCAGATTCATTGTTCTGGAGTCCAAAACTCTACCGGAGTTTTTCGGCCATTGGAAGTAAGTAAATAAACAAAGCAATTAAAGATTTTAGCTGTACCTGTTTTAAAACCCTAGTTACCCTACAATCATATCGTGTTAACGTTCCTTAAGCTTAATTAACAGAAGTGAAACAGAGTTCAAAAGTCTGGGGCGAAGTCCTGTTTGTCAATAGAGGATAGTTGGAGCTAGCCTGACTTATTCCATAATCTAGCTGCGCGTATAGTGAAATAAGAGGTGAGGAAATACGGGAGAACGTGATCCGAGAATCTTGAGAGAGACTCGAACGGAGAGATATATGAAGGAGAGAATATGGAGATGATGAGCATCGTCACCCACTTGAGTTTGCTTCTGAAATCTGTGATATATGATCCAACATTACTGTACATATTATATTATTGTACAGGGAACTTTAAACCCCGACATGTTTATTAATGTCCCCAGGAAAAGTAAATCCCCTTAACACTCCATAACATCCTGAAGCTGAGTGTAATTTCGTCCTGGCGGGGAGGAAATATGTTATTTTTATTTCCATCTCCTGAACTACAATAATATGACTAATATTTAGTATATTTACCTAAGTATCGCACACTGCCACTACACTCATAATAACTCTCCCGTGGGAACGGAAAGTATGTTCAGATATTGCCACACGACTAACAATACTTCCTAACTGCGTTTAAATGAAGACTAATAAAAGACTTAAAATGAACAAATACAATAACCACTACGGTAAACGCACGGACGATATTTTGAGATATTCCGAGAATTTCGAAATTGAGTCTTATTTTATTCCTAAAAATACATATCTAAAATTAGAATACACGTAGAATTCGATTCGTAGTTACAATTTTATTGAAGCCAAGTTATTTAATATGTCTTTGAATATCTTTTGCCTATGGACAAATCGGACATAGACAAATTATATTTAATGAATTAAAAACACTACACTACAAATTATATTTAATGAATTATAACAAATCAAATAAAGTATTCCAATTCTGTGGTTTTCACAGCTGTAGATCTCAGAAGTTTTCAAAAATCTACAAGTGCACTATTGAAACTAAAAGACAACTTCAAATTTCTTTGATGCTATTTCATTTCGTAATGCGATATACTAGCCAATCTAATGGTAGGTAATTTGTGTGTTACATGGAGAAAATTAAGAAAATCTTTCAATAATCTAATTCTCGGAAGTAGATAATTACTGGCGGGATCGTTGTTTTATTGTTTGTTAGCTCTTGACATTCATTTGAATGAATGAATGAAATTTATTTTTCCAGGTACACAACATACAACATACAAAAACAATTAATTTTGATATACACTTACACATATATAAACATAAATAAATCAAAATATGCCGTGTGGCACCAGTCGCTCAACTATCTTGAAATATTTTACTGCCTCACTAGACCGGAGTCTGTTCGACAGTAGACGCCAAATCAATTTGTATAAAGCTGTAACAGCAATACTTAAAATCTATGTTTGTATAAATACAAGCCTAGTTTATTACAAAAAAAAAACAATTACAAAATTCGAGTTAGGATCGATTTGTAGACGAGTAGTGATTATTGGTACCTACCCATATAATAGTGGAGTATTATCAGCTGATACTGTGTTAGTTCCGTTACCCGACGTCCCCCGGCATGACTCCAGATAGCGAGGAAGCCTTACATACTCTCCCTACCGACGCTAAATATTCCTCTAGCTTCTCACTCGGCTATTATCATGACTAATGGCGTTTTTATGGACTTGTACAACATTTTCACGTCCAGTAATAGCGAGTACATATTCTCAGTAGCGTAGCGTGATAGGGGGCGGGGGGTGCGGTCCGCCCTGGGCGGCACTTTTTAGGGGGCGGCATTTTTGGGAAAAATGTCGAAAAACTATTAAGAGTATGCATACCGACATTTCAAAAATTTCTAAAAACGGGAGTTCTTCTATCTCGACAACCGTTACTAAATATGCTTTGAAACAAAATAGGATAGATGCATTTAATGTTTATCTAGGGAATAACAGTAAAAGATTTTTTATATCTTGTATAGATTTCTCAAAAAAAAATTGAAAAACAGCTCTGATCTTTTTTCCGAAAGACGAAAACTCGTTTCCCGAAAGTCGCGGAGTATTTTTTTTCTGATAATATGCATTAAAATCTAGGGAATAGCCGTAAAAGTTTTTTGATATACGCAAAATTAGCCCCAAAAATGGAAAAAACGCTATTTTTACCATTTTATCATGCGATTGTTCACGCGATTTTGAACTTTAATGCCGTGGGAAAAGACTGTGACGTCATTCTTGGTGCCAAGCCCTTAAATCACCTTTGTATCATTAAAAAATCGAAAAAATTTCGCCTGCGGCCCTACTTTTTCTCGTTTTATTCTTCTCCACACCATATCCCATTATTTGGGGTCGGCAGCTCAGATACTCCCTCTCCATTTTCCCCGATCTAGGCAGTCTTCTGGAGTAAGCTCCAGGTGTTCCATGTCCCCTCTGATGGTCTCTAAACCAAAATACATATAATTTTAAGTTGTCCCACTTTAGTGCATAGAAATTCTTCATAATTGATGAAAATTATAAAATTTTGGATATATGTTCCTAAATAAGGTGGGCGGCCGATTTGAGCGGCCCATGCTACACCACTGCATATTCTCAATATTATAATATTCTTCGTACTACAATGACTGTTATTCATATCTTCTCCGACACGACTGAAAGCTCTTCTAACTTGTTAAAAAGGGAAGATGGAATTTTTATATCGCCCTCGTATCTGCTATTATTACGAAGCCTTTTTATTGTCATCCCAAAGGAGTATTGCTGTCCGAGCGGAAGTGCTTTAAGCTTAATTCGTAATGGATGATGTTTTTCGAAGCTTTTACCAAAATTTTAATTCTTAGAAAAGATTTTACATATACCTACATACCTATCAGTCACGAAGGGTGGATTTCTGCAGAACGGAATCCGGGGATAACATTTCTTACTGGATTACGTCAAATTAGACACTATTATATCTTTAATTTTATCCAAAAGGTAACTCGATGGGAATCGTGTTCTTAGGTAGCTTCGCGCCTACTACCTATACAGGGTATCTGGTAGAGAGATATGTATAGATACACATATTTCTCAGATTCTATTTGGACCAAAGAAAAATCTCGAGTGGCAACCTAGAACAAGCAAAAGAAGCGTAGAAAGACCTTAGGCAAGATGGTCTGACGATGTGAGGCGAATCGCAGGATGAAGTGGATGCAGCATGCCCAGGATAGGGATCTGTGGAGAAAGTCAAAGGGGAGGCATATGTCCAGCATTGGAATTAAAACGGCCGAGAAAGAACAAGATCAGACCTTTAGAGGTTTGTAACCATCTATCAAACAATCTTGTAGGCTTTCACAGCATGATGAATCCATTTCCATGTTGTTAGTTCTTCGGGTTTCACTGCGGGTCGAGTGGTTGGGTAACCGAGCTTTCGGCAGCGATACTACTGCCATCTTCAGGGTGAAGCTGCCGAAAGGAAACCCGAAGAACTAACAACATGGAAATGGATCTATCTAACATTTTGTATAAGTATTTTAAGAGATTATTATATCTCTTTTTGTCTCTCCTCAAAAAGAATGATATCATTCTCTTTCACGAAATTTTAAATCCTTTTTAATATCTGGTATCCCAAACTGTGTAATGACTGTATAAATAATCCTAAAATAATATATTCCAAAATATCCGCAGATTTCTGAAATATCATATTATTATGTTAGGACCTACTTAACAAATTAATTCAGATTTTAAGCAGAGCGTTTTGCTTTTACAATTCCCACTAGAGATGGGGCTAGGCTATAAGTTGATTTCTATACCAGTAATCTCAAACACGTGTAAGTGAAGTCCTTTTATTTTTTTTAATACTCTTTTCTATTGAAAATCATAATATTATGGGCAAAAGATAAAAGCTATTATTTTAATTTCATTAAAATATTTTAATGTATTACTCGGTAAAAAAATTTTTAATGTAATAAAGCACATATCGGTATAATTGGTTTGACTTTGACTTCGAAGGAATGAAGTTATTAGGGAAATGAGTGACTGCAAGACTGGTGTTGTGACAAAAATGAAAGTGAATAAGCTAAGATGGTTTGGGCATGTCGAGAGAATGAAAGATGACAGAATGACAAAAAATATATATTTGAATGAGCGAAGAGTAGTGAGGAAGCGCGGCCGCCCGATGCTGACCTAGTCCGATCAAGTCGACCAGATTCTCAAGGATGGACGCGTTTTGAGTAAAAGGAATCGGAGAGCGCGTGTATGACAAATTGTATGAATGTGAAGGAAGCTAGGAGTGTGTGTAAGGATAGGGCTGTCTGGCGCTCTGTTCTATCTGCCTACCCTACAAGGGACGTGGCGTGAGGGTATAGATAGATAGATAGATAATTTAATATAATTAATTCTGGGAAAGCTCTTACATTTTTTTTAATGGAATGGTAACCAGCATATGTGGTTTTAAGTTGATTAGGTTAATGTCTATAAAATGAGCAAATTACAGTTTTTTTTTCCGCAAAAGAAGCGAAAGGTATTCACATTGACATAATGTAGCACTATGTGAATTCTCTTGGGGGAGATGCAGTGCGGGTGTCCTGATTTTCACAGGCTTAAATTATCGCTCCATTATTTATTGTTGCTTATCATCGTGGTATGTTAAAATGGTAAAATGTTGTTCCCTGGATTAAGATTTAGTACGTAGTAATACGTAATTGTAAGATGCTAATTTCTAAGAAAATATAGTAGTGTGTAGATCCTTGCAGTGAGAGTCTCCTCCAATGAACATTAAGGGTGTTCAGAGTAGTTTCGGGAGGGGTTCAGTTCAGGGGAGCCCTTCCGGCGAACCTTGAGCCCTCCTTGAAAAAAAAATGTTTTGCTTAAAAGACTGGATGATATAGGAGCTAAAGCTCCTGAAACATCCAGGGGTGGAGGTGGGTTTACCCTTTATGTTTATCATCCGTAGGGGTTTCTGGTTTTCGTCACGCAAAATAAAAACATGTGAAATGTAACAAAAAATGGTCGCAAAATGCCATCATTAAATCGTTCTCAGAACAGAGGATATTTCATAGAGTTTATTATAAGCTAATATAAACACAATATACCTGATATATGCAATGTTGTAATATTGTAACTGGTCCCTGTGGAAGGGTTGCGACCCACAATAAACAACCTCTGTATTATTTACCTACCTCGTTACCTGCACATCTCCCCAGGCCCGGGAGTCTATTATTATTATTATTGTGTGCCAGGTCTATTAAACTGTGGCCCCGCAACCCACAAACTAATATTTTGTTTATTGCACCAGAGAGGTGGGGTTTGTATTATTATTGTCCCCTATTTGTTTAGGCTTCGCTCTAATGAAAGCTTTTAATAATGACAAATTTATGAAAGTTTCATAGCTCTAGATTGTAAACATAATAATTATTTATTTTACTTACATTCCTACAAGGAAATTAAGAATATGTTAGCAGTAAACAACATTATTAAATAAACATTAACTACGCAGTTATAACATGACGCCGTCGCCATTTCTGCATATAAACATAATCTATCAACTGAGTTTAAATTGTTTAAAGTTGTTTATCGTCCTTAAACCCTATATCGGGCACTTGGACTCGTCAGTTTTACTGTACATATAATTACATACTAAGAAATACTAGGATGCATATAGGCAGAGTTGGGTAATTGGCAAATTTCTGCAACAATTAAATTACCAATTAAATGGAATATACAGCGGGTATCAATACAATATCAATGCTAAAGAGTGTAAAGGGTTCTGTTAGCATTTCGTCAGAGTATAACGTGTTTACGAACCAGAGAAAATTTGTAATCTAATACATATTTTTTATTTACACTTTTGTTGAAGAAGATACATACTTATGTTAACATTACAAACAAAACATGTATAAGCGCACACAAAGTTATAATTTTCACAATTTGTCTCCGATTTCTTTTACTCAAAATGCGTTCATACGTCAGTCTCTG
Organism: Ceraclea dissimilis; assembly: GCA_963576895.1. Lineage (NCBI taxonomy): Eukaryota > Metazoa > Arthropoda > Insecta > Trichoptera > Leptoceridae > Ceraclea > Ceraclea dissimilis. The sequence goes on from OY756370.1 coordinate 18,064,891, forward strand.
GCGGCCGCGCTTTCTCACACCGTTTCGTTAACCCAAATATATTTTTTTAGTCAACCATTCGTCATTCATTCTCTCAACATGCCCTGTGCATCTCTGTTTATTCACTTTCATTCTACTCCCGTCTTGCAGTCCCTCATTTTTCTCTAACAACAGACCCAATGGGAATTTAAAGTGCTCGCCATAGTTTGCAATTTCAATCCTGTAATAGTCCAAGAGCCCGCTGCTTAATTTATGACGTATCTGTTTTTTGATCGAAATGTGGTACAAATGATAGCTTACCAACAGGGTTTTACAACGCACTAGGGTTGCCTATCAAAATCTTGCCGCAACCCCTCCTGCCCCCCCCCCGAAAAGGTCCCTCTTCGCGGTTTTTCGCATTTTATAGGAATATGGTAAGAGATAGGAGAAAGTAGTCAATGACAAAAATAATCCTTGCTAAATTCTCTACAAAAAATGTTAGGTCAATTTTTTCGCTCAACTAGCAGTTTACCCGCAATAGCCGGTCCAAAACCGAAATTCATTTAAAAACTAAAAAAATGAATTTAAACTAAATTGGTTGAAAATTGATAAGAGCTACAGGAAAATAGTCAAGAAACAAATTAATTACCATAGTCTTAGCTACAAAACGAGCTATAACTTATTTTCATACATCAATTAATTTAGGAGTTATTGCAATAAAACTCAGTGACGAAAATTCTTAAAATTTAGTTTTTCATAAAATAACCAGCGATAAAGCGCCGCAGGCCAAATATTTTTTTCCATAAAATGTTAGTGATAATGGGTGGAAGAAAGTTAAAGAAAAAAAATCAAAATTTTTTTTTTTTTTTTCAAAAAATATCCTGTTTTTTGACCGGCCATTACGGGTAAACTACTAGTCCTATGAAAAAATTTACTACGCATTTTTTGTAGAGAATTTAGCAAGGATTATTTTTGTCATTGACTACTTTCTTCTATCTCTTACCATATTCCTACAAAATGCGAAAATCCGCGAAGAGGGACCTTTTCGGGGGGGGCAGGGCGGGTTGCGGCAAGATTTTGATAGGCAACCCTAGTGCGATGTAAAACCCTATTGGTAAGCTATCATTTGTACCACATTTCGATCAAAAAACAGATACGTCATAAATTAAGCAGCGGGCTCTCGGACTATAAGTATATAGTATATCGTTTACGTGTATATGACGGCAAAGTGCTTTGAATTATGACATCATGCCATGATTTCGACGATGTCTACAATGATGGCAACGCGAACGTTTTTACCAAAAGAATTATAGAGGTACTCCTAAGTACTACATTACATTAATTTTTGCCATTAGAAAAATGATACAGTGGTTGCATATGTATGTTTACGTATGTTTGACGCACTTGTCCAAAGAACTTGTACAAAGAGGCTAGGAGTGTGTGTAAGGATAAAGCACTCTGGCGCTCTGTCCTCTCTGCCTACCCTGCGAGAGAAGTGGCATGAGTGTATAGATAGATAGATAGATAATGATGATAATATTGTAATACAGAATTGTCTCTCATTGTAGATAATCTAATAATGTTATTACGGTATGTCGAAGGAATGGCTTTATTGTGGAGTCATTATAGGATACAATATACAGCGTACATACAATTTGTGAATTCATATGGGGATTGTTCAACTAGGAACTACATATAGCAAGGTACTCACTCATCAAAGACAAACATGTGTATCTTTTACTCGTATACATACAAAAATAGGAATATTTACTTGTGTATTGTATTATGTATTACTCTATGTAATTCATGGAATGAGTCATTATTATTACGATTATACGTGTTTTGAGTAAAGGGAACCGTAGGCGGTGTGTGATAAATTTCAAGCAAGAATTGTGTATAAGGATTGGTAAGTCTGGCTACCCCGCAAGGTATGCGGCGTGAGGGGATAGAATAGAACAGAATATAGAATGGAATAAAATAGACTAGAATAGAATAGAATATAGAATGGAATAAAATAGACTAGAATAGAATAGAATAGAACAAAATTGAATAAAATAGAATAGATTAGAATTGAATAGAATGGAATAGAATAATTGAATTGAGTGGTCCAATTCTATAACTTGTTATGGTGTATTTTAAATTTATTTTACTTTAAAAAATGAAAAAAAAAAGAATCTAATTGACAAATTTTAGTAAATAAAACTAACTCTAGCATTTGTCTCTGAAGTTACGAGTATTTAATTTGTATCACACTTGAAACAATATGTGGATTTTATATTCAAAATAATAAAACAGTATTCCGTATGTGTGTCACATACAGTCCTTTCTGTACGCAGAGAATATTAAGTATAGAGATACTACTTAAGGTCCTGTGCTGTCCTGAATTGTACTCAGCCAATACTGAGGGAATCGTCTTCAAACTGAAAACAGTGATAGATCAAAGTATGGACTACAGATCGGCTGTTTTAGAATTACAGGATTTGGAAATTCCTAGAATAAAAAAATATTCCTAATGTACCCCTAAAATTCACGGGATCTGAAGATTTTCCGTTGAGTTTTTCAGATATAAAAGTATAATTTAGCCAAAAAACTGGCAATCATAATCTTAACATCGGCTGTTTTAGATTTTTAAATTTCTTCCCAGGTTTCTTTCAAAAAGGTTTAATTTACTTTGTCGCTTGCGTTATTCTTATTTCCCGCTGACATTATCATACAAAATTTGAAAAAGTTGATGCAAAAATAGAACGAATTTTGCTCAGTGCATATGCCTCCTTAATATTACATGAGAAGGTAGTACAGTAAAACCCGGAAAGCTTGTAGTAAATCCGGAACAATTAATGTAATTAACACTGGGTCGAGTATAACCGGCCATATAGAGTATTAAGTCCATACTTTATGAGTGCCAAGTTATCTGTGTAGTATAGTGTTGTTACTAGATACGAAAACATACTTGTATTAGGTGTAACCCGTCAAAACTGACGCTGTTTGCGGGATATTAAAAAAGAACCGACCGCCAATCTTCCCTAATCTTACTTCTTATGATAAATTATTTTTTTACAGTTTTTTCCTCAACAGAGACGAGAAGCATCTTCATTCACATAATGTAGCGTTATGTGAGCTCCCCTGGGGAGGAAGCAGGGTGGGGGTTCCAACGCTTACGAGTCGACTTTGGCTGGCTTAAGTGATCATTTTATGCCCAGGGCAACGTTCACCCATTCCACCACATCCTGCTCTCAATTGTGTATTTTTTTAAGTTGTATATATCCTACTGCTAAGAATGAATTGTAACCTCCTTGGATAAGGACACTGAAAGAACGTAATTTAGGAGTGGGGTTTGCCGGGGGCTCCCTTAAGGCTAACCCTGGGCCCACCTCTTAATAAGTTTTGCCTAAAAGTGCGGGTAAAGAGGTCGCCATTAATGCGCTTGTGCTACCCAGGGATGTGGAGGGCCTTAAGTCCCCGGGATTTTCCTTCAATATGCTGCTGCTGGAACTTATTTCACATTGACCCAATGTTTCATGAAGTAAGTCGGCATCGGGGATTGGACCCGCGCCCACCAATATTGACGATCGAGCTAGTAACCAACCAGGCTACCGACACCCTAATACATTTGAACCTTGCAAAAGTTTCCACAATCCCGCGTGATATTCATACCCCGTTAAGATGAGAGTTATGAAACGTGATGATGGAATGTTTAGATTCTGTTGTGATACGCACAACTCAACAAAGAAAATAATGTTTTCTGTAATAAAGGTTGCTGATGACAGAGCCTGATATGTTTCCATAATTAAAACACTTCTATGAATACTAAACGTGGAATTTAAGTAGGAACAGCTATACACGAGATAGAACAGTGAATGCCAAGTTGATTGGAAGAAAGAGAAGAAAAAATGTAGGATTATGGAAAGGATAGTTTTTGAATCGGCTCGATCTCTGATGTACATAGATCGTTGGGTCATCATCTTGTTCAGGTTTTTTGGTTGTAGAAAAACTTCTAGATCTGGATTTCGACAACCGTTACTAAATATCTTCTTTTTCTTCTTGTTCTTAATATAGGCCTCGTGGCCTGTTATGTTGATGGATTAGCCTCCTGCGATGTCGACTCCCAACTGTCAATCCATCTCTTTGGTGGTCTGCCCGGGAGTCGTCTGCCCTGGGGTTGGCCGAGCAATGCAATGTGAGGGAGTCTGGATGGCTCTATTCTCCTCACATGTGCATACCATTGTCTTCTCCGTTGCCTCCCCCATCTAACGACATCTTCGATCTCGCACATTTCTCTTATTCTGGTATTTCTTATTCTATCTCGGAGGCTCTTACCAGATATACTCCTGAGAGTCTTCATTTCCGACACTCTAGCGCATTTTTCGTTATTGCGGTGTCTGCTCTGCATATACTACATATACTACTATATTTACTAAATATACTTTAGAAAAAATAGAGTAAGTATGTATATACATTGAAGGTCCCCCTTTTTAAGAAATTTTTGAAATGTCAATATGCCTACTCTTAATCAAACAAATCGACTAGAAAACAAGCAAATTATTATTGTTTCTTTCATTCCATTGTGTGTCTTACTTGTTTTTTTTTATATTTATAATGTCGTTAAATAAACAACGTCGTAAAAAAGATCGGAATGTCTTTTGTGTTGTTCGTAAGATGCCTTAATAAAACTTTGGCCCTTTCAACAACTGTTTTAGATTTATTTGATTAGGTACATCATTTAATGCCATTTTGTTACAAGAGTACGTTATCAAATTATTTTTTTCATTTTAAATTATCATCAAAGGTCAAACAAAGTTCAGAGGTCACAAGTTAAATAATTTCATAAAAAAGATCATATTTTTTACAAGATATTACTCAATAAATTCACTCCGTTGTTTTTTTTGTCTGTTCGCAAATCTAGTAATAGTTTTTTTTCAATCACTTCCCGACAACTTAGAGACCTGAAACTTTGAAAACATACGTTAACTCGGAGACAATACAATTCTGTTTTACATTGGATCAGCCTACTCCAGAGACAAAAAAGATGCAAGGCGTTTGAGGGGGATCCAAGGACGTGTGGGGTCATGTGTAATATCCTACAAAACTTTATACAAGACATCTTACATATTTTTCAGCAAAAAGTTTCGCCACCTATTCTGAATGTCACATAAATGTTTGTGCATAAATAATGTTTTGTATGTCCTTATACACACACAGCACTCCGGCTGGGATTCGAACCCAGACCCTCGTCTCGCACAGTAGGGATCTTATCCAATACACCACGAAGAGCGACAGCTGTGTTAATGTATACGGAATACGACAACACAGTCGTCGTTTTTCGTTGTGTAGTGGATAAGATCCCTACTATGCGAGACGAAGGTATGGGTTCGAATCCTAGCTGGGGTGAACTGAAATGGCGAATGTTTCTCGAGTGTAAAGTGATCACTTAAGCCAGCCGAGGTCGGTCGTAAGCCCGACAATGTTCATCCTAAATTCTTCAACACTGTTGTAGGAATACTGCATTGTATATACTACGGAATGTAGAAAAAAATCCAACGCTTTACAAGAATAATTTGTAAAACCAAAAATAATTCAAGTAATAATTCCTATTGTTTTAATGTTAACAAATTCTATACAAATATTTATTAACATTGGGTATTTGCCTTCGGTAATAATTTCTATTGAAGAAATATTAGTCCACGCCTACATGTTAAATAACATTATTATTACACGTAAAAGGTATTTCTGAATTAAAAAATAATTGTAATACCCTTAAGAAATGAAAAAAATGTACATTATTTTTATTCTACCCACCTTATTTATAATGCGTAGGCAACAGTGACCTACACAATTCTCAGTATTATCAATAAAAAAAGTCTACATACTATTCTTCTTCTCTCTTAGCCGTTTTAATTCCAATGCTGGACAAAGGCCTCCTTTTTGACTTTCCACAGATCCCTATCCTGGGCATGCTGCATCCACTTGCTTCCTGCGATTCGCCTCACATCGTCACATCATCTCGCCTTAGGTCTTCCTACGCTCCTTTTGATCGTTTTAGGTTGCCACTCGAGAATCTTTTTGGTCCATCTAGAATCTGAGCGTCTGGAAACGTGTTCTGCCCAACTCCACCATTTTAAGGCAGCTGTTCGTTTTACCACGTCGGTGACCTTAGATTTCTCTCGTATCCATTCATTTGTTCGTCTATCTCTTTGTGATACCATCAGTTTTTGCGTAATTCGCCTCGTTAAAACTGCGGTTTCAACATACTATTATCATACATGATTGATAAAAATTGACCTATCCAGATATCACGGATATCAAATAATTATTAGGCTAGGCGCGGGGCCTAATTCTTTTATCTAGTATTGGAGACATCAGGACTGAAGAAATTGAAGAAAGTACGAATAATTATTTTCCGTTCTATATTTATACGTCAATTAGAAATTAAACAAATATCTATCTTCTTTGAAATAAAGGGCAAATTAATATAATATATTCTATTCGCAGAAGCCTTCAGATTTCAGAGGCATGTATCAGGCAAGCATATAATGTAAGTAGTTAAGATTCGATTAACTCTTTTCATTCTAATATACCTACGTCAATTAGAAATTAACTTCTGACCGTATGTGTGTGTATATGAGTGTGTGTGTGTGTGTGTGTGTGTGTGTGTATGTATGTATATGTTTTTTTTTTCTTATGATTGTTATTTGTTTTTTGTTCTTGAAACTTTTAAGTCCAAGCATGTGGTCACCCTACACACCTGGCTGTACTTCTATGGTTGAGGAAGTACACAACAATAAGAATGATTATTGTTGTATGTATGGTGTGTTGGGCTCCACTTGACTGGTATGTACTTTGTGTTATGTTGTTTTTATCTGTCAATCATTGTGTTGTTTGTAATGTTCTTATTATAATTATTGTGATGTGAGTTTGCTTCTCCCGACACAGGATATTCCTAGTGGGGGAGGCAAACATATAAACAATGTATATCCAATGTTAAGATCCAATAAATAAATAAATAAAATAAATAAACAAATGTCTATATCCTTTGTCTATCTATTTTATCCATTATATATATTCTATCCATTCTATCCATTCTATCCAAATGTCTATATATTCTATTCGCAGTAGTCTTCAAATTTCAGGAGCATGTATCAGGCAAGCATAACTATAAGAAGTAATACGTACTATATGTAGGTAATACTGTATTGAGGTATTGCTTAGTTAGGCAATCGAGTCACGTTTTGGGGAGATACTTATTGGAGAACATACCTACATAATTATATTCATAGTTATTATATTAGACAATAATTTAATAGAGAACTCGACTATTGCTAGAATTGCTGTTGTAAACTTTCATTATGGTCGATACTAAAATAACAATACTCGATATATACGAGAACTATACCTACTTTGTTACTTCTATGTTCCTACCTGTTATGTTCTTCATAGTATGTCAAAGAACTTTGTCATCTGGAGTGGTTTCTTACCTATTGGCGTTACCACTCTTGCTCTCCTTACAATTACTTTAACAGTACAAAAATGAAGATTTGTAACTAAGATGGTTTGGGCATGTTGAGATACTGAATAATGAGAGGATGACAAAAAATATATATTTGGATGAGCGAAGAGGTGTGGGAAGCGCGGCTGCCGGAGACTGACCTGGTCCGATCATGTCGAGCAGATCCTCAAGGATGGACGCGTTTTGAGTAAAAGGAATCGGAGGGCGTGTATGACAAATTGCATGAATGTGACGGAGGCTAGGAGTGTGTGTACGGATAGGGCTGCTACCCTGCAAGGGACGCGATGTGAGGGTTAATAGATAATTTTCTAGTATGATCTGTTTATAAACAGATCATACTAGAAAATTTGAATTTGTAACATCGCAATTACGGAGCGCTCTTATTAAGTCCGGTATATGCTGAATATTTCGTTTTAAATTTCATGTAATTGGCTTAACAACAGTCGTGCCTACATGACATTTTATTAAACCAATAATAATTACATACCGCAGGATAAAAAATATGAAAAATATCACGAATTCATGACTGTGACCCGCGGGTGTAGGATTAGGAGAGTGACAGAGGTCGTGGAGGATAAAAGGTTGACTAATGCGGTGGTCACAGAGGCTTTATTACATGTCAAGACGGGGGTATTATTAACATAATCATGTTCATATTAATAAATATATCTACCTATATTGATACATTATGTACCCAATTCACAATAAAATAAAACACAAATGCGTAAATAATCTCAATGTTTTATTTGACCGTCGGTACATGGTGGAAGTGTTCTTTTTTAAGGTAAAATGAACGACTAAATATTTCAATTAAAATCCACAAAAATTACTTTGTGTTGAGTGTTTGACGATTTGCATCGATCCTCATCATCAGGCGATTGTAAATAGAGTTGTTACTTTATTCAAAATCGCCTGATAATGAGGATGCAAATCCTCAAACACTAGTCGCGTAATCTAAAGTCATTTTTGTGGATTTTAATCTAAATATTTAGTCTTTCATTTTACCTTACAAAATGCATATACTTTTCTGGATCCTGAAGTGTAAGACAAGCTTGTATCGTGAAGTGCAGGATACATCATCAGAGCTTAAATTTCATTTGGACACCCATCCCGCTTGAGAGCTCAACCAACTAATGAGGCAACCCTGTGTTACAGAAATAAGTAAACCAAAAATAAGGACCTATTTTGAACATTCAGGGTTGTATTAAAACAGGGAGGGGTTTGTTGGGGGGAGCCCTTCTGGCGAACACAGAGCCCTCTCAAACTGTTTTTGTATAAATATTGGATGACATAGGAACTAGCTTTTCCTCATCATCCAGGGTAAGTAGGAGGGAGCAACCCTTAACGAGGTAGTTAACCAAATCTACATCACGACCTTCTTCACTCAGCCTTCTCAGAGCAGAGCCCTCTCAAACTGTTTTTGTATAAATATTGGATGACATAGGAACTAGCTTTTCCTCATCATCCAGGGTAAGTAGGAGGGAGCAACCCTTAACGAGGTAGTTAACCAAATCTACATCACGACCTTCTTCACTCAGCCTTACAAAAAAATTCGCCTGCGGTGCAAAATTACATTTTTTCGCTTTTTATTTGCCTCCCATTTGTTCGAAGTTAGTGACACCCCTGTAACACATTTAGGGATGAGAAAAAAGAGTTCAGTAATCTTGGTTCAACGATCGCACATTAATCTCACGTGTAGTCTTATTTTTATATATTCACATCACTATACCTCCAGGGCTGTTGTATAAAATAAAAGACATCCATATTTTCTTTGAAATTTTCCTCTCAATAAGACTCTAGGTATAAATCTTTATGAAATATGAAGGCCACTTAATCTACCCCTAAGTGTCTTGCGAACAGCAGCCGATGGCGAAGTTCCCACACACCCCCTGGGGGCGCTTGGGAGAACACACTCAATCCAATTACATCATGAAATACTCCGAGGTATGTAGTGTGTGTGAAATGTCACATTATTCATGATGACGTCATTAATCCTTAACCCTTTCGTTTTCTTACATCGTTTTATTTACACAGAATACATTTTTTGAAAATTCTTGTTTGGTGGTTCAAAATATTAACGCTTAGGTACTAAAGGGTAAGTAAAGTATTACTACTAAAGTATTACATATCTATTAAAGTATTAGACTGTGGAAAAAAGTGTAATAATCAAAACAAAAATATATATTTTGAAAGTTAAAATTCATCTTGTGGATCATTAAATTTTGTACATGTCGTATTTTCAAAACAGGGCTGTTTTTTAAATAATGTTTCGTTTGTGCTTCTATGTAAGCGCTAAATACGACAGAGCAAGATCTGCACATTACGAGATTGCGCAACTCTTCCACGACAACCTCTGCCATTTTCAGTTCAAATTCCTTACTCGCAACCGACTTACAGGCAATTGAATATGGACGCTATGATCGATGCTTGTTCTAAGCTAATTATATTATTGCGAGCATATGAAGGGACCTTCGACGACTTCCTAAATCTGAATAAGCCAGCGACTGAATACATAAATAACGTTCAATTTAATTTCTGACGACCAAGCTTGCCTGCGAAATTTATCATTGCCCAATGCCCAACCTTCAAAGTTTTTCCTTTGAGGGATGAGATATACTTCTTTTGACCATACGATAAATAAATAACATTATTTTTTGACCTGCAGCCTTTCCTCTTTAGTAATTTGAATGTTCCTGCAATACATTTCTACTGCAACATGTTCACGTTGTACCATTAGGTACTAAACTATCGCTAGGTACAACGCTACATACATATTACATATGTCTGCTTTAGTAGTGCATACAGTAGGTACTATATGAGAAAAGACCGTGTTTTCCCATGGACGACAATATAATATCATACGGATACGCGCAACAAACTGCATTTGTACAGTTTGGTACTCATCTCAATCTGCGAGGGCGCTGCTAGCGTTTTCTCAATGTTGCCAGTTAAAAATATTTTTCGAAATACTGCTGTTCATGCCAATTGGTAGCTTCCAGAATTGTACACCAGTTGGCGCCACACGTGTAAGGGTCTACTGTCAAAAATCACACAAACTGTAAAAGTTGGGTACTTTATTGTTGTATAACTTGGCATTTGGGTAGTTGCTAGTATTAGGTCGCTATTAATGCGCCTGAGCTACCCGGGGATGTGGAGGGCCTCAAGCCCGCGGGATTTTCCTTCAATAAAAAAAAAGTTGCTAGTATTACTAGTAGTGAAATATCACTTATCCGTGGTGATCAATGATTTCAGTTTATTTCAATACATTTACCAAAGTGTTTTTCTCAAAAACGTAATTTAAATTACAGTTTTTTCCTCAACAGATCTCTGAGAGGCATCTTTATTCACATAATGTAGTGTTATGTGAACTCCCTTTAAGCGTCGGAATACCCACCCTGCTTCCTCCCCAAGGCAGTTCACATAACGCTACATTATGTGAATGAAAATGCCTCTCGTCTCTGTTGAGGAAAAAAACTGTAAGGTATTTCCGTCTGTGCAATGCAGATAAATTCCGGTTCCATACCTAAAATAATTTAGGTATATCTCAAATCATATAATTAAAATTATTTCAGAAGTTTGAAGAAGCCGACAACGAGTAATTTGTGTAGTTCGGAAGTTGAGGTTATGAATTATATTTTGACATTAAATTTGATCGTAGATCAACTTGCCAGTGCGCCCCTAGTTTCAAAAAAGGCTTTTTTGGGCCCCTTTGCATTAACAAATTAGTTTATATTTTTTGTCTCTGTAAAAAGTATAAAATTACAATATCATTTCTAGAGTTAGTTGCAAATCTCACCACCAGACGCAAAGTTTACGGCGAAGTGTATCACCTGTACCTATGCAATTGTATTACACCTAGTCCGGTTATCTAGGTCGGCGGAGGTAGGTACTTTTGAAACGTGAGCCACAAGTTGAGCGAGGCTTGGATGCTTCGGGATATCCTCTAACTTATTACTATCGGGTTAGAAAGGTTTTGTTTCTACAGGGAAAATTATTATAACGAAGCTACATATGTCCTATGTATGTACGTTGCACTTCCATACATAAAGTTACACGATGTTTTATATGGAAGAGATAAAATACAACAACAAACTAGTTGTTCTAAATGTGGAGAAATAATACCAACTTAATCGGTGTAAATAAATGGATTTAGAAATACATTTAACTGAGTCAGATGGCGGGAAATCCAGGAAAAATATATAGAAGTCTTTTTCTTAAAGTTCCCGACCCAGCTATGATGTCACGGTAATTTCCCACGGCATTAAGGTTGAAAATCGCAAAAACGAGTTTCTGTCTTTCGGAAAAAAATCAGAGGTGTTTTTCAAAATATATTTTGAGAAATCTATACAAGATATAAAAAATATTTTATGGTTAACCATAGATAAAGGTTCAATGTATCTACCCTATTTTTTCCAAAGTATATTTACTAAGGTTGTTGAGATCTAAGGTCACGCATTTTTAGAAATTTCTGAAACGTCAATATGCATACCCTTAATCGTCTTTTAGGTTTTTTAGGGCGCTGAATCCGAATTTCAACTTTGCTACCTCGTAGGTGTGATGCGTTCTGAGAAATCTTCAAGCATGTGAAGTATTAGGAACCTACCTTAAAAGATCAAAGTCCCAAATTCATTTTAAATTTTTGGAATTTGTAAATTCCACAGTAGACAGAACACCCATACTTATGGAGAAATTGTCTGTATTGAAATGTTATTTGTAGGTTAGGTTAGTCTAAGTAAGTGATACATCACCCTTCAGCTAAATGCATCGCATATTAGTTTACACATATTAGTAGAATGCTCGTGTTACTGGCATGGCTTAGTATGGCGCAGCGCTCCGTACAATATATTATGAGAAACAGATTTATTACAATATTCAATGTAAGAACAAAACAAATCTCCTCGTAGTCTGCAATATGTGTGCAGTGTGCAGTGTGCCAGTCTACAATGTTATAATATGTGAACTAAGTTGTGCCAAGTACAAAACAATATCTTATTAGATTAAGTTATTCGACACTTTTAATATAACGTTACCTACTCAACCCTATAACAGTACTTACGAAAACACAGGGAAACAACAAAGTTACGCCACTCAGAGCACCGACCGTTCCTACGTCATTGTGTCTCGATTCAACATTGAAGGGAAATCCCGCGGACTTAAGGCCCTCCACATCCCCGGGTAGCTTAGGCGCATTAATAGCGACCTCTTTATCCGCACTTCCAGGCAAAATCTTATTAAGAGGTGGGCCCAGGGTTAGCCTTAAGGGAGCCCCCGGCAAACCCCACCCCTAAATTACTTTCCTTCAGTGTCCTCATCCAAGGAGGTTACAATTCATTCTTCAGTGACATCTCTTCATTCTCGATTCAACAGTGACGCGTCCCTTTTGTTGTGGTATCGTATGAAAGGGCGTTGGAAAATAAATACAGATCGTAAGCCAGGTTTTGTCCAGCTCAAGCCTTGGAAGACACCGAGCGATCGAAAAGATCCAGTCACCGCATACCGCCGTGTTTGCTATCTCATGAAAGTGCTTCACGAGAAGAACTAATCTTTTTACAAATTTTGATTCTGACTATTCTTGGTGGGAGGCAAGTCATAAATTCTTGGTTTTGAAAAAATACTTTTACTATTAAGTACTAATTTTTTTAATATTATATGCCTACATATTATTTGGGTCAACAGACGACAACCCAGTTCCCTATATAATCTGTGATTTTCTTTTATCTCAGTAGGTGACACCAATAAATACGGAATGCTAATGTCACATCGGAGATTTATGTTGTTTTTCAGGAATTCATTTCAGAACATTTGTACAACAAAATTTGCGTTGGGTGAGGTTGGAAAAAGAATTGGGTGTTCGCAAAACTTTACCTATGTAACAGTGTTCAATGATAAAAAAATGTTTAATCGCTCCTCATGGTACAGTGTAAAAGGTCCCTGCTATACGGGACGAAGGTTTGGGTTCGAATCCCAGCCCGGATGAACTGCAATGGTGAATGTTTCTAGAGTGTTAAGTGATCACTTAAGCCAGCCGAAGTCGGTCGTAAGCCCGAAAATGTTCATCTTAATTCTACACTATTTTAGGAGTACTGCATTATAGTATGTACCTACTACGGAATGTAGAAACTCCAACGCTTTACAAGATAAATTTGCAAAAAAAAACACTTACGGCTTGAAAAACATATGTTACTTTTTTTGTATAATTTATATACACGACACTCGACAATTAAATATCAATGCACCAGCCAATAACATCGTGGGTTTAAAAATGTACCTGCTATAGAAAAATAATTGAAAAATATTCAATTTATTTTGCAGATATTTGCCCTAAGGCACTGCCTCTGCATTCGCTTTGTCCCGGCTCTGTTAAATGATTTTATTTATTATTTATTAAAATCCGCATAAAAAATACATTTTTTCATATGCCATGCATTTTGAGCATATGTTGAACACCATATGTACATACGTATGATATAAAAAACTCCGGCAATCGAAATTCTAGATATCTTAGTAGGTGGAGAATCTTAAGAGTATGCATATTGACAATTTAAAAGTTTCTAAAAACGGGAGACCTTTGATCTTAACAACCGTTACTAAATATGCTTTGGGAAAAAATAGAGTAGATGCATTGAACCTCTATCTGGGAAACGACTGTAAAAGATTTTTTATATCTTGTATAGATTTCTCAAAATAAAATTGTGAAAAACACCTCTGATCTTTTTTTCCGAAAGACAGCAACTAATTCATTTCCCCAAAGTAACAGAGAGTTAAATTAAAGTTTTTTGAATGAAGCGAAATTAACCTTTAAAAAAAGGCTATTTTCTAACATTGTATCATGCAATTTTTCGTGCCATTTTGAACCTTTAACGCAGCGGGAAATGACCATGACGTCATAGTTGGGTCTCTAGCCACGAATTCTTAAAAAAATACGTATACGTAATGTACCTACCTACCTTTAAAAGCTTTTGTCTTGGAAGATTTAGTGGAATCTCTAACTGTCACCATGACATATTGACCACCATGTTACCCAGATAGTAGATATCTACTTTACCTACCAACTCCTGTGCGAATGGGTGACGTGTCTTGCATGTTGTGATAAAGTATGCAGACGTGCGACCAAGTGGAAGAGCAAAGTTGGTACAAAGTTTAAATTGTTTACTGACATTATCTTGTCTGTGCACTAGTGCACTGCACTGCATTGTGAACTATGGGACCTACATAATATTGTAAAGTACTAGCTGTTACCCGTCAAAAGGACGTGACACACTGACAGATTTCTGTATCGTATACGTGCAATCTTATGGTTTTGTATGTAAAAAATATGTATTAAGGTTTATTTCGATAAATTCAGATAAACTTTATTTATAAAAAAATAAAAACATATGTAGGTAATAATAAACAGTTATCTCAACAGATGCACAGCATAGAATGGACCGGAAGGTTATGACTGGCATCTAACAGGCTTATTACTACTGGCATCTATATCAGGCTTATGACTGATCGTCTGCTGGCTTAATGTGATCACTTTACACTTAAGAAACATTACCAATTCCAGTCCATCCATCTGCCGCGGCCAGGAATCAAACAGCCGGTACTCTACCGCTGTGCTACGAAGGCTGGTAGTTGAGTCGAGATGAAACGTGTATATATTTTAAACGGCCTTCTATTGAGATTATTTTTCGGTATTTTAAAGTACGTTCCAACCATTATTATGCTTCCCTGAAGTTTTAGAGAATATCAGGGTATAGATGGCGGTTCAACTACCATATGTAGAAAATTCCGATGTTCTCACAAAACAAAAATTGTGATTTCCAAGATAATTTTGGTAGGTATATAATATTTTCAAGTGTGTCCACAATTGAAAATATTGAACGAATTCAATGTAAGTAAGTACGTGATAACTTTTAGTTCTGTGTACTCAGATGTCACTTGCTAGTGATCACATAATTTCATGTTTTATTCAGAATCCGATAACTTTTTAAATAACAATATAAAACTCATACATAATATAATATAATGTGAAATGTTCACAATAATGTGTTCAGTTGAGTTGAGTTCGAGTTTGTTGTATGGAATTGCATTGCTTTGCAACAACTGCAATGAACTGAGAATAAATCTATCAAAGTGGAAACATGCTGATAAAGACGTTACGTTACTTTCATTCATTTCATTCAATACGAGAATACGGAGGATGGACGTACGCTGCAGTGATACCTACTTCCAGAGGGAATGTGCTGGAGGACATGGTATTTCGGGAAATGTATTAAATGTCTACCTAGAAAAACGTCCAATATGTACGTCAGATAGCTTTGTAGATTTACATCAGATAGCTTTGTAGATTTTCACGGTCCTTGTTAATCTCTTCTCCATTCTTCTCGGATATAGGACTAATGAAGATGGCCTCAGCAAGTAGGCCGAAATCTCGACAACATCCACAATCTACACACGGTACATCCGAGAAGAATGGAGAAAAGATTGTCGAAAAGTATATTTCATTAAGTTATTATACATAGGTACATTGCATTTTTATATTGCCAATTAAAGTATTCATCTATTGGCTGATTCAACATCTTATACACGAAAGAGCTTCACGAGCATAACTCATATCTTTTTAGAAATTTTGATTCTGTCAATTCCTGGTGGAACGCTCAGCCTCCGCGAGAAGAAGACCGCGAAAAACAGTTATAGGATATATAGGAATAAAATCAAATAAAAATGACACTACATACCCTAGGTTAATTACGAGTATTATTACAGGACATGTGATAGGTCGACTAAACTTAACACATAGTCAGTAACCTACGGTTGATACTACCTAGCAGATTCATTGTATTATGTATGAGTGAATGATATACCTAGAGATAATTCCGTTTTCTCATACATATTCATGGCGACATATTTATTGAATCTTCGTCTTTACGAATGAAATATAGAGGATTGAAAACAATTTACGTATGAAGTGAAGTTAGTAGCGAAGGTACGAACGTCAGACTTTATTTAAATCGTGTCTTTTTGATTCCAGACATTATATTATTATTCTCAGAAGGAAACCTTTCTAAGTTTCTACCTACATCACGAAGAATGAATTGATATTTTTTTATTCAACAAGCTCTTTTACTTTGCACTCTTAAGGATATCAGATGATTTGAGTGTTTCAATGTTACAATAGACAAATATTTTTTTATCTCATTTGGTTATATTATTTTATTCTATCGACAACACCGAAGTATATGTAGTATTAATGATATAGGCCTCTACACACTGAAAAAAATTGAAAATGTAGACATCACAACTTAAATTACAATAAAAAACATCTCTCCCTCTTCTTTGGAAAAGCACCCCATTTTTTTACAAGATTTTATTTAACTTTTCTGTGGAGTTTTTACTTACATACTTACAAGATTTTATGTTTTTTTTTTGTCTATGCGCAAATCTTGTGACCGGTTTTTCAAAAGTGGAGTAGAACACATATCTTTTTACAAATTTTGATTCTGTCTATTCTTGGTGAGAGACGCCATCGGAATGAAGGAATCCAAGCACCCCGGGAGGGCATGTTTGGTGTCGTTTGGAAAACCACGAAAAACGGTAGGATGAGAAGTTACAAAACCATGGATATAAATATTTTATTTACGATTAGTTATTTTACTTGGTTACCTACATAAAATTACTCTTTTTATATTGGATGACGTCAATAGATATATAAAATATTATTTCATCTACCTCCTTTGAATTCCTCCTGCTGAATATTGACACTCGCCGAATAAGAAACCTTCGCAAGAAATATTAGGCAAATAAATAATATTACATGCTGTGTGTCATGTGTGAATATATTACATCAGATTACCCCAGCCAATGGTTGAAGCTATTTCATCTCCTATGGTAGTTACTTCAATATCTCCTATAGGGATACTAACGATGCATCGTAAAAAGGGCAATAATAAAATTACAAAATTTATTTATTATAAAATTTATTTATTTACACTTTTGGTGAACAAGATACAGACGAATGTAAACATTAAAATGAAATTATAAAAAAACGAGATTATCGCAGTACTGCGATCCCTGCAAGGTAACCCCTAGAAATAATCAAGTTTGACCTGAATTTATGTCCTCTGCATGTTTTTATACAATTTATTTGTTTAAATTTGTAATATCTACGTCTGTTTTTCAAAATTCCATCATAAAATGTATGTTAGTCGCTTAAGCATATATCTCTCCGTAAACTCTTTAAGTAAGCATTTCATTAAAAATATGTGGAAATATGTAAAACACCACATCTCAAAGGCTGTACAGTGTACAGTTATAAAAATTGTTCATCGATGTCAGTTTCGGAGGGGGCCGATCCAGACGTAGTATTAAAAAAAAGTACTAGCGCCGCATGGCAAATTTTTCGTGAAGGTGAGTGAAAAGGTCGTGTTTTAGGTTGCTTATCAAAGTTATTCTGTACAAAAAATGCAATAAAAAGTAAAGTAGTGCCACAGTCGATTTTTTTTTGAAAAATCGGTAAAGTGATAGCAGAATAGGCAGGTTTATGCATAACTTCTTTATTATTTCATTTACTTCTGGAGTTTTTTTAATGTTGAAAATAACGTTTTTTAAACGATTAAAAAAGCTCTTAATCGATGTAAATATGAAGATATTTCCAGCACAAATTCCCAAATAATTTTCCAGGCAATTCAGCAATTCTATTACCAACAATAATCTGGAATATAATAATGTATGTATTGTGCCCACCAGTCCCAACCAGGCCCACCACCCATCAGCTACAACACTACCAACTGAACGGTACAAATGTGGTACCACTACCAACACAATCATGTGACGTGTACCATCAGCCAGATGACGTAATGTGTTGACACCCTAATGAAATCATATACTCCCAAATATATGCAAAGGGCTTCCGAAATTGTAGTACCTACTAAATATACGAAGGATTTAATGATGTTGGGTTTCATTTTCCGGGCTTGTGGACCGTGGTCTTATGTGGGTTGATGATCCCGTCGCTTCGTCCCGCGCTGTGGGGAACATTTTCAGGGGCAGTAGTGGTCATGTGGAGTGGAGTTATTGTGTTGTGTTTGGTAGTGGACGAAGTGAGCGTGTGCATCTACGAGTATATGAGCTATCCAAAATTTATGAATATATATATCGGGAAAAGGAATGCCGTTTTACTGCTGGGGTGCAATAAAACCTTACTAATCCTATAATTCCATAGACGGCGGCTCGCGAACAAAATTATTATTGTTCTTCGTATTTAAATTACGGGGGTTCCCATCTTTACCTGAATACTACACAACTATCAATATCTATAGGGCAATAAATACAATAAATTCCACATAACTTGTATCAGCGTGCATTATGCAGGTAGTATTAACAAAATTTGCGAAGTAAATAACCTGTATAATATTTTTGTTCACTCAACGTCCCTGCACGTCTCTTAGTCCCAGGTACCTAGGGCATTGAATCTCACGATGTATAGTTATGAATGAGATTTGGAGTATTACGATGAACCAAAGAATTCTTAAAAAGAGATACGCTAATAGACTAATAAAGACATGAAAGGCTTCCACTAATATTAGTAGGTGTAGTTGCATGTCTTGCGAAGAGTTTTCTGTTGAGAGAATTCCGTTAGAAAAAGAAACTTTCTGTGTTTAAAGAAACGATCATGGAGTGCGTGTTCATAACAATATTCATTACGTCACGGAAGTCATTAGAAGGGTGTATTGTATTATAATGTTACATAGTTTGCTCTTCATATAATTTGGTACAATATTTACAAATTTTCTCAACAAATGTAGCATTGTTGGGTACAATGTGATGGTTCCATTGTTATTTGGTGAAAAAAGGGAGTTGTGGTCTCAACAAATTTCTTCTCTATTTAAAATATTATCGTTTTGTGTCAGACAATTTCATGTAAAGATTATACTCAGTTTTGAGATCGGATTTCGGAATTTCACTCAGAGAAGGTGTTCGCTTCTCCTGTGACTGGGTTGGATCCTATTCAATTATGAGCATCGTTTTCGATCAGGACCGACAGG
This sequence comes from Ceraclea dissimilis, assembly GCA_963576895.1. Lineage (NCBI taxonomy): Eukaryota > Metazoa > Arthropoda > Insecta > Trichoptera > Leptoceridae > Ceraclea > Ceraclea dissimilis. The sequence goes on from OY756370.1 coordinate 18,084,382, forward strand.
TCGAACGGTGGAGTCTTTGACAAATTAGCTGTGATTTTGAGATTTTGGAATATCCAGACTTCATTTTGCCATGCCTACATATTCGGTGTTAAATTTCTCCTCAACAAGGCCTAACTGTGAAATACCACGAAAAAGCCACATGCAGAAGCTTACGGCAGAGTTTAACGAAGTAACAAGTAGTTATTTCAACAGATGTACAGCGAAGGATGGACTTTCTATCCGTCTTATGACTGATCGTCGACTGATTTAATGTGAACTAAAATTTGAACCCGAATTGTTATTAAACTTCGAGATGTAGCGAGAATACGGTGTTATCCTAAAAAAATTACATTCAAAAATATATCGCAATATTTTTCATACATAGTTAGTACCAATATTTCGGTATCACTTAGATATTTTATTATAGGCATGAATTTGAACATCAGCATTCCAAGATTAGGGTAATTGGGTAAAAATAGAAAATATCGGATGAGCTGGGAGGAGAGATCGAGGGAAGGGATGGGGAGAAGGAAGGATGACCGTCATTACTGTCATGTCGTGAGAAATGTCAAAATAATAATGGAATGTGTAAAGTGAACACTTTGTACCCTTGATCTACTTCACATAAAGAAGGATGAACATTGAACGACTTGTGAATGTGTGGGTTAATATAATATTGTGAATTGAATATGGGTCATAAAGATTTATACTATCTATCTGTCTATACCCTCACGACACGTTACTTGCAGGATAGGCAGAGAGAACGGATCGCCAGACTTTCCTATCCTTACACACACTTCGGGCTTCCGTCACATTCCTGCAACTCTTCATACACGTTCTATGATTACTTTTACTCAAAACACGTTCGTCCTTGAGAATCTGGTCAACACAGTCCAGCCATGTGGTTCTTGGACGACCGCGTTTCCTTACACCTCTTACCCAGGTAAATTTTCCTCGTTATCCTTTCATCGTTCATTCTCTCCACATGTCCCAACCATCTCAACTTGTTCACTTTAATTTTAGTCACATTTTCAAATAAACAAACTACATCACGACCTCCTTCACTATGTCTCACAAAAACGATTCGCCTGCGGCGCTATTTACGCATTTTTTATGCTATATCATTTTTTATTATAATTTTGTTACCCTCTCTTAGTTCCGAGGCCGGCAACGCATATGGTTAAAGGTAATGAGATGAATATAACTTGGCACCTGTATAAATCTGTAAATTAGGTATGTAGGTATGTAAGTAATGCAAGGGTGATGGATTGGAAAGCGATACAATATAATACATCTACATTCAGTCGTGCATTATGCTTATGCACATTGCACATGCAGTATTCAATGCACGGGGGCCACATCTGGAACTATCGCCAACTAATGAATATCTTGGATGCAATGCAAGAAGCATTATTGCTTACTCCAAGCGAGAAATACTGGAATATCAATAATAAGATTCCAAGCGAATCACCTTTTCCTTTATTGTTAATACAAATATCTATCTTTTCTTCAGGTAAATATGTATACCTAATACTTGAAGTGCTATGTTTGATATGTTGTCTAGGAAGAAAAGAATTTGAGACATTTGGTTCACTGGCAAATCTACCAATCAACAATTTGAGATTATAGTGCAGAAACATACATACATATCCACGTCCGCTCCTTTTGTGGAGCATGTCATCAGTGTCATCACCCAGTTTTTCTAGGTTTTTCTGTCCTGGGCCAACTCTGTTTCCTGTTCCCATGTTATCCCAGCCTGGCACAGCTCTGATGTGTACAGCCTCTGGATGATCATTGCAAGCCTGCCCAGACATCTGTTGCGTACAGGGCGATATTGGAGACAGCTGCTGTTAATGCAATCAGCGGGCACATGTGCCCTAGCCAAAGTGGTTGAACTAGCCTACGAGTCTGTATCACTTGGGTGATAAATGAGGCAGTTTGGTTTGGGAACCGGTTCTAAAATACTAAAAACTAAAAATAATGATTAAAACCTCACGAAAAATCAAATTATTACCACCGAATTGTATTATCAAATCATGAATTTTCTAAAATTGTTTGTAAAATTCATCAAATTACAGTCATTTTATAAAAAAAATTGCCTGCGGCGCATTATGTCTGTGCCTATTCGTTGTGCCCAAGTATTTAATTATATTGTTTGATGAATAAAGAAAATTTACATCACGACTTTTTTCACACGCTTACATACTCGTATTTATGCATTTTGACAAAAAACTTATTTACTACGGCGCTCACCCGTTTTCTTAAGAAAAAATGCACTTTTTGGCTCCGTTTTCCATTTAAAGAAAATGTTTTTTAATAACCCAGAAGCTTCTTAACACAGAAAATTGTTTAAAATCTTCTTAGGTAAAAAAGATACCTCTATTTCAAGCCCCAAACATAACCAAAGAGTATATTCGTAGCATAGGCAAGATACATATCTTCTTCATATAATGTTCACCGGACGCTCACTGTGAGCAGGAATTCAGATGATCCATAGTATATATTTTATTTAGGTAGGTCTGGTATATCAGAATAAAACCTATCTTTGTAAGTATCTATGTATCTACGTTGGTTCTCCATTAGATAAGAATCTATATAGTTCTAGTATTGTATTACCTACTGGCAAAGTATCCAATGCATGTTAAGCTGATTTAGTAAACGCTTTCAGTGCATCAGCTCTCCATGTACATATTATGTAGGAAGGTTTAGTAAAAATATCTATGAGATATCTATCCATTGATGAAATGGAAAACACTGCTGAATAGTACTGAATTATTACCAAGAAGAAGTTATGTTATTCCACGTATACACGAGATAAATCTGGAACTTGCATTTAACAATTATTTTTTATCCTTTTACCTTTTTCTTCCCTTTTTACACAATAAACATAATTAATTAAGTATTGATTTGAGATAAATTATTTTAGGTACTGAACCGGATTTATCTGCATTGCACAGGTGGAAATACATTACAGTTGTTTCCTCAAAAGAGACGAGGGGCATCTTCATTCGCACAATGTAGCTCTATGTGAACTCCCTTGGGGAGGAAGCAGGATGGGATGGGTGTTCCGACGCTTACGAGTCGGCATTGGCTGGCTTAAGTGATCACTTTATGCCCAGGGCAACGTTCACCCATTCTAAGTAAGTTAGAAAAACAGATACTTGCGGTGAATACTGTGAGTCAGATGGTTTGACTATGTCACTAACGATGAAGTCAGGAGTCGAACACAGCAGCCACTTATCACCCAAGTGATACAGACTCGTAGGCTAAACTGGCCCAGGCACATTCTACGTATGTCCGATGACGGCCTCAACAACAGCACAGGATGGACCTTTCATCAGGCTTATGACTGGTCGTCGTCTGGCTTAATGTGATCACTTTACACTTAAGTAACATTCACCAATTCCAGTCCATCCATCTGCCGCGGCCGGGAATCGAACCCAGACCTCCAACCTTGACAAGCCGGTACTCTTCCGCTGTGCTATGAAGGCTGGTAGTTGAGTCGAGATGAGACGATCAGTCAAAAGCCTGATGGAAGGTCCATCATTTGCTGTGTATCTGTTGAGATATGACTATTTTTTATTATATTCAACTACGACATGTAGAAAATTTCCATGTTCTCAAATCCGATGATTTTCAAAATAATTGAGTTAAAACTCGATTGCAAGATTTTGAGATATCAACTCCAAGTGAAGTTAAACATAAGAACGAATAAAAATCTAATTCCACAGTTTGTATGTTAGCACAGAGTGTTAAAAACCAATCAGAATTACACGAAGTATAAAACCTGAAAACAAGTCTAATGAAGAAAAGGGTATTGGCATTGTACAAAGATAACAAACAAAGGTACCGGAAGATGTTACTACGTGTAGGGTACGTTCTTCGTTGTTAGGGTAGTCTGCTACTTCCATTTATACACACTGAATCGTATATTATATCTATACTAGGTGAAGCCCGTCAAAGTTGACGCGGTTTGCGGGGTAGGTAGAGAACAGTTCACCGGAATCATGACAATTATAACAGACCCTATCCTTACGCGTATGTATAATTATTGTGGGTTCATTTTCATTTTTTATTTTATTTTATTAACAGAATCAGACAGTTATGGTCGTAAATTTTACATAGAAGAAACACATCACCAACAAATGTAATTTAAATTTTTAATCAGCGTAGTATTTATAATTATACGTGTACTACAATAAATGTACAAATTTAACATTCCAGCGACTTCTAAAAACATCGATATCTATCAATAACCATTCAAATCATTTTTTACGTGCGCAACCTAGAAGACTGAGTTCCAAGCCCTGATTCGTTCTCTTATACGCATGCGCACTTACAGAAAAAAAAATGTTTAAAGTGCTTTCTCTAAAAAAATCATCCTTAGTACGGGCTTTGCCTAGTTAAGTGGCAAAATTGTGAATGTATTTATTATGTCTGTTTATGAAATAAAGTATTTATTATTATTATTATAAAAAAAAATAGCAACAGTGAAAACGCAAACAGGCAGTTCACAAACAGTGGATTTCCAAAGCCACCCACTGTACGTATGAAGATTCTCTTATACGCATGCGTATAAGAGACCCAATCAGGGCTTGGAAATAAGTCTTCTTGGTTGTGCTTCTATTTTTTGGTTCGTAATTATGTTACGCAACATTATTTTAATGAAAAGTAGTATTAAAAAAGTAGTAGCTATCACGAAGTGTTTTAAATTTTGTTTCTATTCGAACAACTTGCAAAAGTTGCCACAGGGCCTGCGTTACACTGTTACCCGATTTCCACCAGAGTTGTGTAAGCTGATCGGTATAATATATTATTTCATTGTTTAGTAGAAAATATAGGTATGACGTTTTGTATTTTCCAATATGTCGACTCTTCCAATGCTAGAGAACTTACGTGTACCTATAATACAATAGCAAGTTGCAGGACAGTAATTTGTCTCAATTGATAGAGAAAATAAGAGTTCTTGATGTTAGTATAACATTCTATACAATACCCCGTTACATGACAAACAATACACAATACAGTACAGTAATATGCAATCAGGGAACATAAGAGTAGCTACTGTATTGTTTCTACAAACAATTATCTGTTGCACAAAACAATACAAGTTCTATTTTGTACTATCCCCTCACGCCACCTCCCTTGCAGGGTAGGCAGAGAGAACAGATCGCCAGACTTTTCTATCCTTACACACACTTCGTGCTTCAGTCACATTATGGGAGTGAGTTTTCCTATAAAAGGGTGACATAAATGAAATAATAAGGTTGCGTGTCTGATTGAATTTATTAATCAATTAAAATTGATTAATAAATGCTTATGCAGCTGCCCCCCCCCCCCCTAGAGATTGGAATAGGTATATATTTTTACATACTAAATGATAAAACCTCACAAAATATCACATTACTACCGCACATTTTTTCATCATATCAGAAATTTTCTAAAATTTGTATGACAATCCTTCAGTTTCATCAAAAAAATTACCTGCGGCGCTATTTTTTATTACTTTTTTTGTATAAAACATTTTTCATACATATCAATTATTGTGCAAAGTAGGTATTATATACATTTTCAAATAAACAAACCACATCACGACCTCCTTCACTATGTCTCACAAAAAAGTCCCCTAGCTCCGAGGCTGGCGACGCCCATGCCTACATTTATTTTTTTAATGTTACCGACACAATAAAATACAATTCGATGTAGTACTTATATTTCTCAACATAAAAATTTAATTAATCCGAATTTACCAAATGAAACGTGTATTTATGATAAAACAGTAGTACAATTTTTGGTTGTCCCCTAAAGGGAATGTGTGTAAAAAAATCAAGAAGAATTCTCATTTAGTATGATAAAGAAACAGGCTCGGCGCAAACGAAATGTAACTGTGATATGATAGGTAAAAATGAGTAATTAAATACTGCAATTTTTAGAATGTCCCTAAATTTCGTTGCACGAACTCTGAAATTTTTTCAAATACATACTTTAAATTTCAGGGCAAGTGATGAGAGAGCATGTTATGCTAGCAATCAGTTACACGGGATATGTCCTCTTCTGCCTTGTGCAAATGATTGCTGACTGATGAATCTTCTTATAAATACGAGGCGTCTTGAAACTTTAGGAAAATTTACACGAATATGAAATTGTATGGCGGTAGGAGAAATCTCGAAATATTTTTAAGATAGAAGTCAACATATCCTAGATTGATAAAAGATAAAAACGGCATTGAAAAATACAGAACTTTGGAATTAAAATTGAATTTAATATATATTATGAGAAGCACTATCCAGGAGACAATATTTTTTCCCTAGGACCTTGTGAAGTATTCAGCATTACTTTGCTTGACCCCTGAAAATTTGTCTAGAAAATTCTTCAGTAGTGATTCTACATTTTAGGCAAAAGGTAGCTACTCAGGACTCGTATCTCATTATATTATCAAATATAATTAGTCGACTTCTAGCTGATTGACTTTACGTTTGACGAGGAGCCTTTTGATGAAAGGCCTTCGTTTTCTTCTGTCATTGTTTAATTGATAATTAATTTTAATTGGGCCGCCCAAAGGACGCCTGCCAAAGGAATCAACATAATACTATTGATCACCCATACCTACCTGCAACCCAATTTAAGTATTTTTCTTATTGAATTATATTCTACCGTAATGCCGGGTGTCTTTGTGCCACTTTTTGTAGTATTATCGATGTACATAAAAAAAACGTAATAATTTTAAAACACTGATTAAATTGAATAGATTGATTCGTTGCGTATGTAATTATTACTATTTAGAGCTAATAAAACTTCACACTAGTGAGAAAACGACATTTATTTGAGAGGTTTTTCTTGGTCTTTTCATCACTCTCCTGTTGAAAGCTTTGGAGGTCATTTCGAAGGTCAAATACGAATTATTACGTAAAGTAAATAAAACAAGTTGTAAGCTTAATATAATATCCAAATAATAGAGATTGAATTAGTTTTATTAAAGAAACTTTTTTATTATTGTAATAGTTTAGTTGTTTGTCTTCGCGATAATAAATTATTAATTGAAATATACTGAGAATAAGTTATTATTTTTTTGTTAATTTGAATAAGAAATGGAGCTTAAGACTCGGATCGAAACTATGACGTTACGGTTATTTTAAGGTTCAAAATCTCATGAAAAAATGTAAAAAATTGTGTTTTTTTACTTTCTGGGGTTAATTTCCCTCCAGTCAATAAAGTTTTAGAGTCATTTACTAGATTTTAATGCACATTTTCAATACAAAGAAAAATTTCCTCCGCGACTTTCGAAAAACGAGTTTCTGTCTTTCGGAAAAAGATCAGATGTAATTTTTCACATTTTTTTTTTGAAATCTATACAAGATATAAAAAATCTGTTAAGGTCATTCCCTGGATAAAAGTTCAATGTATCTACCCTATTTTTTTTCCAAAGCATATTTCGTAAGGTTGTCGAGATCTAAGGTCTCCCGTTTTTTGAATTGTTATTAAATCTCGATTTGCCTAGCCTTAACAACTATTAATGTTTCGTCTTAAGTGGCAAGTTGTGCGAAGGTCTTCGTTCATTAGTTAGTTCCTCTCCCTCATAAAATTCCTCTCTAATGATGTTGTTATGAAATACTTTTAATGAATTCAATATTTTTTGTTGCCTAAAAATATTGTATTTTAACGAGATCGTTATAATACAACAATCACTTCTTCCAGCCTTTCAAATGGGAGGAACTACAATAAGTTGCCATATCATGAAAAAACGTCCATAGTGGAATTGTATTTGGAAAGTTAAAATATAAATAAGACTAGTAGGTATATGTAGTTTAAAATTCACGTGATGACATAAATTATACGCCACTGGTGTTCGAGGATTCTCATAGGGATGTCACGATACAAGTAAATACAAGAAAAGTATCGATACTTTCTTCCAATACCAAGTACTTTTTGTACTCGATATCTTCCTTCCGATACCAAAGGTATCAAAAGAAAAGTACTTCTATCGAATAAAAGTACTCAAAGGATTCAATTTATCGAATGAAATGAAAAACAGGTACGAAATATTCATATTTTAGGCGTAGTAGAAGAAAAAATACAACTTTTCGTATTACCTACAATAATTTGGAAAGTACTGACCAGTGTTGCCATTTATATTTTTTTAGTGCTAAACTAGTTTTTTCTGATGCATTTTCAAAAGTGTAGTATTTTTATTGGTCAAGATCAACAGTTTTAGGCTTTCACCGTCGTTCTAGGTAGCCCCCCCCCCCCTCCCCATATTTCTTTAAATTATCAAATGAGTAGTATCGAAAGATGATGCGAGTACTACTCATATGAGTAAGTACTGGATGTAACAGAAAGTATAACCCCCGTTTTCACCAACTTTTACCTAAGAAGGAGACCCCTAAGAAATTTCCATACAAAAACAGAGATAATATTCTATTTTTTGACACGCAGGCCTACCAACCACACCCTAATTCCATACAAAGTGCAACACGCAACTCACCTAGCCTGGGCAGAGATATTTGGGCACCTAACGTAGGTGAGTTGCGTGTTGCATTTTGTATGGAATTAGGGTGTGGTTGGTAGGCCTGCGTGTCAAAAAATAGAATATTATCTCTGTTTTTGTATGGAAATTTCTTAGGGGTCTCCTTCTTAGGTTAAAGTTGGTGAAAACGGGGGTAATTCTCTTATCTTCTGATGTTGCCGCCCAACAGTGGCAGAAGCCGTACGAAATAATAATAATAGTACTGGATACTTCGAAGTATCGTGACGTCCCTAGATTCTCATCAGGCTTTTACAAATAAAGGTCAATTTAAAAATACCCATAGTTTAAAATCCGCGTAATTATTATACATATAAATACTACCTAGTCATTCCATTTTACTATTATTCCAAAATGACAATTCTATTAGCAAAATAATGTTCCCGCAACCATAATGAATAATAGAGTTAGTAGTTTAATAATAATGGCGGAAGGGGGGGGGCGGGAGGAAAAGTTTCAAATAATAATGAGATTATTTAACTAAATGGATCATTAACATCCGGAAGACGCCCTCTTAGTTAATTTTTATAATTGAAAATCTCCCTCATTTACAATTTAAAAGGCGCGTTATACATTAATAAGACCTTAAGAGTGTGCATACCGACATTTCAAAAATTTCTAAAAACGGGTAACCTTATATCTCGACAACTGTTAATAAATATGCTTTGGAACAAAACAGGGGAGATGCGTTGAAACTTTATCTAGGGAATAATCGTAAAGGATTTTTTTATATCTTGTATAGATTTCTCAAAAAAAAAATAATTAAAAAACACATCTGATCTTTTTTCCGAAAGACAGAAACTCGTTTCCAGAAATTCGCGAAGATTTTGGGAAAAAAAATGTGCTGATAATATGCATTAAAATCTAGGGAATGACCGTAAAACTTTTTTGATTGAAGCAAAATTTACCCAAAAAAATGTAAAAAAGCTATTTTTACCATTTTATTATGCGATTGTTCATGCGATTTTGAACCTTAAGGCTATAATATAGGCTGTATATAAGATATAATATACCGGGATGTTCGCCTATATTAGGACCTAGGCTCTAAGGGAGTTCATTTCATTAAAATACAATATAATTTAGGAGCCTGAATAACTCAAAGAGATTATAATCGTTAAAAAGAACTGTTAATGACAAGAAGGTAATCGTAAATATGGAAATGAAGCGAAATAAAAATCACATAAATCGAGGGACTTTAATATCATCAGCCTGGTAATGAAATGATTACTCATCATTACAACGACACTCTGTGAAATGAAATGGAAGAGTTCCTACTCTACTAACCTCTCAATAGTCTTTATATTCAGATGATGAAGTAATTCATTTTTATACCAGGGTCCTTTTCACTCCTCTTATATCCAATATCTTCTCTCATGGTGTCGGTCGGCACTCACTATATTCCCATCCACTCCCAGAAAGCCACAATCTCTCCTGTGTCATCTTCCAAGGGGGAGCGATCTGCGAGACTCTCCCATGTGCACCGCCTAGGAGCCATTGGGCAGGCCAGGAGGTGCTCAGTGTTTTGCAGCTGCCAGCAGTCGCACGTCGCGTCCTCAGTAATTCCCCATCTCTGGAGGTTCTTCCTGGTGCGGCCGACCCCTGATCTAATCCTGTTGAGGGTTTTCCACGCTGGCCAGGGTAGATCGTGTCCTGGTGGTAGGGCTTCTATTGGCGTGTTAAATAGGGTCCCTTGTGAATCCTCTGCTGCAATATAGAAAAAAAAATCAAGGGCAATTTCGTCCTAATTGTAACCTGTGGTATCCAATCTCTTTGGTTTTTCCTCGCATTTAATTGAGATGGTGGTGCGACAAGGTAATTGTGACTCATGCATACATACATATAATTATGGAAATGCAGTATATTGTATTTCAACACGTTATATGGAAAACTTCAGCTATTGAAAGACTCACGTAGGTATGCCAGATATTATTTTATCCATCAGATGCTCTCTTGGCAAATAAATTTATTCAACCGATGATAAACTCTCTCGGAATAATTTTTAATATTTAGACACGGCGGGTGTATTATTTTCCTATAGAGAGGAATGTATTTAAATATTTTATCCTTTGAATGAAGTGAACATCTTCCTTATTACTCAAAGTCCAGAGGAGAGGAACGGTACTACAGACTCCGTCATTTGTTCTTATTAAACCGTAGGGGAACATAGGGCGGCAACAATACCTCGCCACTGGTCTCTTTTCTATGCCATGATGGTCCTGATATATCAGCCCAGCGTAAATCAGCCTCTCTCAATTTTAGCAAGTGCAAAAAATACGAGTTCAATTAATTATTATGTCTAATTATGTAAAACTGACGAGTCCAAGTGCTCATTATTGGGTCTAAAGGTGTGCTTACACTAGTTTCTCATCAGAAACTATCTAGGCACCTTCTTTCATTTTTTAATTACGGGCTTCTCCCACAATACTGTTTCAATTCTTGTGAATACTTACTGTCTCGACATTCCTGTTTACTTTATTCAGAATCGACTGATGATGAGGGTGCAAATCGTCGAATACTAGTCTAGATATTTAGTTTTTCTTTTTTTTCTTAAAAATGGACTTTCACCATGTACCGACGGTCAAAAACATCGAGATTACACAATAGAAATTATTATACCTATTTATCCAAAATGTATTTCATCCACAGAGCAACTCGATGGAAATGGTCTTCTTGTGTCTCTTTGCGTCTGGTGGGCGCGTTGCCGTGGCGTGTAGCATTGATGATTTCTCCAGTACCGCTGCGGCTATCTCTTCCTGTATATCCTGTATTTTATTATCACCCTATATATTAATACCAAAATATTTGATAATAAATTTACAATAGAGCGCGATATTATTATTTACGTATCACCACATCAAAAAGCTCCTACTGTGTATGGCTGTGCGTATGAATAATTGAAGCTTTTGATCCGATCCTTCTGAGGGATTCCCATTCCTCATCGACTATTCATAATACGAGTATCAAGTCTTCATAGAGATTTGCATATTTATTCATCACCTTTACCTCGCCATACATTTTATTCCCACATCAAAAATATATCATCACGGTTCCTCTCACACAATCTAACACTGAATAGTGTATAGCTTGCCGGTAATGTATAAAACATAGGAATTGTATCTAAATCCTAGGAAGTGTATACAATGCCGGGTAAGTTTAGGAAATGTGTGAAATTATATTTCACGCTATCAATTTTTTTTTTATTTAAATAATTATATTTAATGTACAAAAATTACAAAAATACCTTATAACAACATTTGCCAAACTGCAAAACAGTTTGTCGGCACTACTATCTTACAATTAATTTTATAAACCTGATAATAATTCACAAAAACTTATTATTTTTGTCGGGTAAGTTGGCATATAGTTAAAAACGACAATAAAAACGTAATCAAACCGAACAACCTATTATTTTTTTCGGGTAAACTGCAGTCGCACTTAAAATTACATAACAAATCAAAATATATTTCAGATTGCTGTTTAAAAATGAAAATAATTCCTAGAAAATGCGTAAATTGTAATAAGATTAGTACATATTATATAAGAATAGTATATAAAATATATTTCATAATATAAAAATTACCAAAAAAGAAATTTTTTCCACACATTTCCTGCCGATTTTAGGCACTGCATACATTACAGTATTCCTACAACAGGGTGATGGATGAACAGGATGAACATTGTCGGGCTTACGACCGACCTCGGCTGGCTTAAGTGATCACTTTACACTTGGGATTCTGGGATTTGTATACATTACCTAGGAATTGTATACAATGACGGATTTAATACATTTCCGGTAACATAAAGTATACAATACTCTCCTATAACCAATACCCATTCTACATAATATTATATTCCTTTACGCACTCTTCAATAAGACTATTCACTATTCAGTCTATCCTCTATAACTCTAACTCAAAATAATACTATACCTGAATTCTATCAATTTAATGTTTCATACATTTTCTTTACAGTAGATATATTTTCCTCTCTAGGTATAATATAATTTTTGCCAACTTTAGAACACCCATAGCCAAAATATTTCACTGTATTTTCGTATATTATTTACCCTAAAAACTTCCATCATATCTGTTGATTTCAAAAAAGTAAAACACTCAATAATAAAACGTCACGGTAATTTCCCACGGCATTAAGGTTCAAAATCGCATGATAAAATGGTAGAAATAGCGTTTTTTCCACTTTTTGGGATTAATTTCGCTTCAATCAAAAAACTTTTACGGTTATTCCCTAGATTTTAATGCATATTATTAATACCAAGAAAATTCATCGCGACTTTTGGGAAACGAGTTTCTGTGTATCGACTTCGGGAGGGGCCACCAAAGAGATAGACTGACGATATTGTCCAGATCGCTGGGGGAACCTGGATGCGGAAGGTTCAGAGCAGAGACGAGTGGCAACAGTTGGAAGAGGCCTAAATCCAGCAGTGAAGGAAAGAAGGCAAAAGAAGAAGAAGACCTAATGAAGCATTTTTTCATGCTTGTCCTTTTAGTACCAACGACCCTATAGGTACTAACGTTAATCGTTTATTAAATCGAAGTCAAGTGACAAGATATATTTTAATAACGCCAAATAATAGTTTTCACACGAAAATTAATTTAAGAGCACCTCCTCTTAAACACTCTAGAGAAGAAGAAGAAGAACGTCAGGGGATGATAGGGGGGGACATTACTGAAAGAGGAGACACAGGATTTAACAGTAAACTGGTATGTGCACGGTCTCACAGACCGCTGGTTTAACATTGCAACAAATTAATATTAAACACTAGTTTTTAGTCATAACAAACTAGGTATCTATATACGGTCAGAATAAACGTTATTTTTTCCATTCATTTATTGGCATATTTTTGTGACAAATATTACGTACCTAGGGAAAATCGTTTGTGGTCCATCCTATGCATTTAGATACGCGGAGCGAAACAGAAAAATATAATTCGGGGTAAAAGGAGTTGGTTCAATAATTACAGTATGAACCGTGTCAGTGTGCGGTGGTTCCTTGAGGTGGTCTCCACGAAACAGCCCAAGAAAAATTACCCATACTGGTGTGGCTAATATGTTGGTTTATTGTTTCTGTATCGTCCCTAGACCCCCGCCGGGCACTTGACTCCACAAGTTTTATACAAATCTTAGATAATAAAATGTATGATGATATGATGTTTATAAAATGACACAGCAAAAGAAAATTTTTGAAATTTTGTACTATCCAAGGCTATCCAGGATTTTATCTCTTCAGGCAGTTTGTTGAAGAGTCGCACATCGAGGCATATACGAGTAAAGGTCGCTAGTCTATGTCCTAAACCAGTGATGTTTCATTGAGGCTTCACGATCCAGAAAAAAACATGCTAGTCTGTAAGACCACTAGAAAATTGTTGACTAAATTATTTCGTCATTTATTTAAAGGTTAAATTATCAGAAATGTTGGAATGGAAAATGAAATGAATATCGTTAAAATTTAATGAAACTGATTACTAAGAAGATTTTAATGAAATATCTTCTTCTTCTCCTTACAGGAGACTCGATGGAGATATTAAAATATGAATCGACTTAGCGCTTCTAGTATGACGGTGTCGTCTCCCGACGAGACAAAATGATCCAATTACTTTATCCTAGAAAAATTTAATAGTACTTTGTGATTTGAGAACGACAATATTGTTTTATCTATAAGTACGTCTTTGTTCTAAGATTTATTTTAAAATAGAACTATAATGATTTATTATTCTTTATATTTGCTTGTTCTATGTTTATCTGTGTTTTTTTTTCAATTTTTTTTCTCATATCTTCTATGTATTTTTTTCACATGTATGTAAGATATTGCTTTTGCAATAAGTCCGCCTTTTGGCACACTGCATTGTCTTGTTTTTGTTGTTATTTATATTTACTGGCCAATAAAGACTTATTTATTTATATATTTTCTTACTTCATGTGTTTCTTTTTCAATTTTTCATATTTCTTCTTGGGGTAAACTGAAAGAAATCTCAGTTCTGCGATAAGTACAATGCTTTATAATCTGTACTATGTCTTATTTTTTATACGAATATACTTTGTTCACTATAAGAATAAATAAATAAACAAACAATAACAAATACATTCTTGCTTCTTGCACACACAGCTAGAAAATCCTGTGCCGAGATATGAACTACGCAGTGAGTCGCTATCGAGGATCGAACCCGCAGTCACCCGACTGCGTTTAACGACCCCGTTACCAATCACTGCGGTAAACAGACAGACACAAGATTCTCTTTATTTCACAAGATTTTTTTTACATCAGCTGTAACCCTTTTCGGCAAAGTTCCAAACAAAATTCGTTTACAGTAAATTAGAAGATTATATTATTACTGTAAAAACCAATTAAAGTTTCGTCTCGCCCATTTTACCTTGACGAACGATTTTTAAATTAATTTTTCTCCAAGATTTTGAAGGTAGATTATGTTGTCATACCAAGAGTATTTAAATATACCTACCTACATCAATATATATATATATATATATAAAAAAAATCTTTATTGAATATTGAAACCACGTATATTTATGAGATGGGTACAATTGGTCAAATTTTGTAACATTATGAACTAAAATAATATATAGTCAATGCAGTGGCGAGCCTAAGCTATTATTACACTACAATTATATAAAACTTTTCTTTTGAAAAATGAGTCTGGGATTACACTTTTGTAACTTCAAAGTAAGCTTGAAAAGCTTGTGTCGTGAAATTGAGTAGGTCGGAATCGGAGACCGAACCCGCGCCCACTGCCGAGACCGTTACCAACCAGGCTTCCCTCCATCTCGATTTGGGATGGAAATATATGAAAATTTCTAGTTTAAACATTTCACTATATTTTTAAATAACATTTCTCCTGAAAACTTTCGTTATGTTTGTTGATTCCAACGCGGTAAAATATGTCTCATAAATTTTAAGAATAATTGTTCAAATTGGTCATAAATATAACTGGGAAAACTTTCTCCATACATTTTCGATTGTCAAAATTGAAAACGATACGAAAAATTGGCAATTCTTTGGAGCTTGACAGCAGTCTGCTCCGTTACCACGAGCATTTATTTTGTAGAAAAAAATCATATGGAGTAAATTTTGCATTCTTTCATTTGGCATAGAAAGTTGATTCACAAAAAGTTGATAATTTTCAAGTTGTTAGCAAAAATTTGCCATGTATCTAATGTATATTTTTACTATACAATGATGAAAACTATATGTTTAGTGCTGTTAGTCAGAACGCGGGTCTCCCAAGAGGTAAGTACCGGATTCGAATTCCAATGATGTTGATGTAATTTTGACTTCACGATACAGTATTTCAGTCTGGTGTTATATTTAAAAGAAGAATGTTTTTTCTGTACAATCCTAGAACCCTTATAAAATTCAGATACATATCTATAAATTTTTGCCACTATAAATTTAGTAGCCTTTATCTAGAATAATTTGTATTTGTATATGGGTGTGTGTATTTTGAAAATCACAATTGATGTTTTGTGTGAACATCGGAATTTTCTATATGTCGTAGTTGAATATAATAAGTAGTTATATCTCAACAGATACACAACAAAGGATGGACCTTCCATCAGGCTTATGACTGATCATTGGCTGGATTAAAGTAATAAATACACTTAAGTAACATTCACCAATTCCAGTCCATCCATCTACCGAGGCCGGGAATCAAACCCAGACCTCCAACCTGACATGCCGGTACTCTATAAGTGTAAAGTGATCACATTAAGCCAGCCGATGATCACTAATACGCCTGATTGAAAGTCCATTCTTTGCTGTGTATCTGTTGAGATATTATTACTTAATTTTGTAGTAAGTATACCTATACCTAATAGTACCTTCTATCTTTTATTTATTTGAAGAGGGAGAGTTGGACCCAATAATAATTGGTATTCAGGAAACGGAGTCCCTTGAAGAAGGAATGGGTTGTTGAGATTCACTGAAGATTGAGGAATTAGATACAAATCACCTCAGCTTTATACTAAAGTTACGATATTAATTATCTCTAATTCAATTACATTACTACGAGTACTACTCTGCCCAATTCACAAAGATTCGCCGAAACATCAGTACAATTTATTTTCGGGATACCCTCATCCCGTTTCTATTCGAGAACATCAATAAGCTAATAGACGAATTCGAGTCTTTTAAGAGTATGCATACCGACATTTCAAAAATTTCTAAAAACGGGAGACCTTATATCTCAACAACCGTTACTAAATATGCTTTGGAACAAAATAGGGTAGATGCATTTAACATTTGTCTAGGGAATAACCGTAAAAAAAAATTATATCTTGTATAGATTTCTCAAAAGAATAATTTGAAAACACCTCTGATCTTTTTCCGAAAGACGGAATCTCGTTTCCCGAAAGTCGCGGAGTACTTTTTTTTGTACTGATAATATACATTAAAATCTAGGGAATAACCGTAAAAGTTTTTTGGTAGTCCCAAAATTAACCTCAAAAAATGAAAAAAACGCTATTTTTACCATTTTATCATACGATTGATCAGGCAATTTTGAACCTTAATGCAGTGGGAAATGTCTGTGACGTCATTCTTGGTGCCAAGCCCTTAATGTTAAGAAGTTGCGGACAGAATATAAATTGACAAGTCTTTTTATCTTCTTCTTCTTTCTCAGTCGTTTTAATTCCAATACAAGACGTAGGTCTCTCCTTTGACTTTCCACAGATCCCTATCCTGATGGGCATGCTGCATTCACTTGCTTCCTGCGATTCGCCACACATCGTCAGACCATCTTGCCTGAGGTCTTCCTACGCTCCTTTTGCTTGTTCTAGGTTGCCACTCGAGAATCTTTTTATATTATAATGAACGAAATGCTGACTTGAACCAAATGTAAATAGTAAATACATTCAAGGTAAAATGAAATAATTCACTCCAGTATTTAATGCTTATTATCAATACAAAAAAATCTCTGCGACTTTCGGGAAACGATTTTCTGTCGAAAAAAAAGATATAGACATCTATACAAGATATAAAAAATCTTTTACGGTCATTCTCTAGATAATGGTTCAATGTATCTATATTTTTTTCCATTGCATAGCTAGTAAGGTTGTCGAGACCTAAGGTCTCCCGTTTTTAGTTTTTTTTTTTAATGTCAATGATTTCGGTACGTTTTTGTTGATTTAATCTTCAAAGTAAATAAAGTATCAAAAATACAAATTGGGCATAATAACAAATTAAAAAGAATTGTTCACTTGAGTGAACTTATCACAAGACTGCGATTCTTTGAAAAAAATTGTGTTGATTGACTACATGTTTAGTCAACAATTTTTGGTATTTTTATGTGTTTTTTTTTTCCTTATGTGTTTATGTGTTTTTTTGACATGGATGATTTATCATTTTTTTAAAGACAATAAATAAATTACCTATAATAATTTATCCCCAACACATGGGAGAGGTATAAGATACCTGCATTTGCTAATGCATTGTGTGAACTCCCTTGGGGAGGGGTAAGATGGGCGTTCCGACGATAATCCATTTGAATTATTATATCATTATATACCACATATTATATATTCTACCACATAATCGTATTATCCATATTACGCAGCGTTATAAGATGGGGGAGGTAAAGATGTCAATGTCGAATTTGAATAGCATTATCAGAAGTAGAGTATATACATAGTGTATACATGCACTATAATATTTTAGTAAGGTAACATATATGTACTGTCCAGGACCAGTTTTACACAGGAGAACACTCAGAGACCACGTACTTTGAGTAAAGATAGAGCATAATCCTTGCTAGAATTTTCTTTATCAGCCGTCTCTCCATCACTGCTAGATTAAGGCCACTCCAATCCTTGTATTTTTATCCACCTACTACCTTGATGTTATGGATAGGCCATAACATCAGGCACCCCGACCTGCTCATCATGGTAGAGGGCAGTAATATGAGAGGTCGCCCGAAAAGCAATTATATGGACCAGATTATTGAGAGCGTGTGTTGTAGCACCTACATGGAAGTGAAGAGATTGGCGAGTGACAGGACGGCGTGGAGAGAAAGAACACAAATGCTTGGTACAAACCAATCTGCAAGATTGTAACCACATCATCATCAATAAAAGAAATTGTTTATTTTATGTAATATTAATCGGTCCGCTTATTGGCGCCGTTTGGCGATAAAATCTCCCCAAGGTCACCTTACATTTTTCTGAGTATAAATCACCATATAGGATGGTCTTAATTGTTGCATTAAATCTAATATCCAGGCGCATCCCGCCGCAGCCGGGTACAAAGGCTAGTATATAATATATCTTATAGATAATAATATAAATACATCCTTCCTATGGTAGGTAGGTACTACTTCCTTTCCCACTGGTTGACATGGCAGGGTCCCCCCTGGGAGCTGGTTGACTGTGAGAAGGAGCAGCGTGAATAAGATCAAGGATCTTGGATGTTGTACGTACCTATACCATACGTATATAGATATACTATACGTACCATACATAGATAGTAGATGTAGGTATGTACGAGTACATACCCATTTCCGCCCTTATAACACTTTTGTGTCTGACGTAACCCGGCTAAAAAGTGAACTAAGGACTATGTATATATTAATATGTTGATATCAAAATCGAATGATGAAAAGATAACAATTAAAATATACCTGAGAGAAAGATGTAGAGTATGGAACATGTAGATCAGTTGCTTAAGGACGAAGATGTTTTGTGTAAAAGTTATCGTAGAGGAATTTAATTAATGTGACGGAAGCCCGAAGTGTGTATAAGGATAGGAAAATCTGACGATCAGTATTTTTGCCTATCCCACATGGGATGCAGTGTGAGGAAAAAGACAAAATATCAAAATCAATATGCCTAAGTAGTACCTAAGTACAATGAAAGATTTCGTTCTCTATTTCTAGAGGTAATTTTATAAAGATGGTTTTCTTTTTACTAACATGCTTTTATTTAACCTCATCTATATGTATTGTGTCTGTGTCTACATTTTCCTCTTCAAATTCTCACAGCTTCGCAATATGCCAACACCTTGAAATTATGCACGTGCGTATATTATTTGCTTTTGGTGACAGTTTAAAATTGTAGTACTGATTAATCATAAACAATTTTGAATCGGCAAACTTTAATTAATTTAATTCAAGCGTGGTTCCTGAAAAGCTTTTTACGATTACTTAAATATTACTTATTTCATTATTTCTTAAACAAACACCAAGTTAGTGCTGGGGGCTCAAAATAAGACTCTCCAAAATATTTAACCATTTTTCAATTATGATTTATTTGACAATTAAACAAACAAACAACACTTTGAAGATTGAAAGTAGACAATAAAAAGCTTGTTGATATTTCTCTGTCTTTGAAATGAATCAGACTTATAATAATTCTTTATTTATTTATTTTGTTATATAAACAGAAATACTGTCGTTATTAAATTTCACAAATTATTTTAATATTTCAGACAACCCTGCTGCTAAATAAAAAATAGGGTGGATACATTGAACCTTTATCTAGTGAATGACCTTAAAACAATTTTTTTCTCAACAAAAAAAAAACTGAGAAACACCTTTGAATTTTTTATCGAAAGACAGAATTATTTTATTATCAATCTTCTTCTTCTCCGTCAGCCTTGGTCCATCTCTCGCCTACCCGCTACCGAAGTTACGTCGCGACACCTTTTCTGTTTTCTCATGGCCTCCACTTGACGAGTCTGGGTGTCCATCTATTCTCGTCTTGTCTTTCAATGTGCCCTGCTCATTGCCATTTAAGCCTTGCTGTACGATCTATGACGTCAACAACTTAGGTTCTTCGTCTGATTTCCTCATTTCTAATTCTATCACTGAGGCTCACACCCAGCATCTGTATGTGTGTAATAATAATGTGGATTAAAATCTAGTGAATGTCCGTAAAAAAATTGTATGAAGCATAATTAACTCCAAAGAGTTAAAAAACGCATTTTTTTACATTTTATAATACGATTGTTCATGCTGTTTTGAACCTTAACACAGTGGGAAATGACCGTGGCGTCCACAGTTGGTCCTAATAACCTTTTATTTTTCATAAATTCGGTAAAAAAAAACACGGATTTTTTTTCACTTGATTTCTCAATAATTTATTTATTTATCGTATGGTCATTTCTAGTACATCACATAAATAACAATATCAATTTACAATAATAGCTCATGTTTGATTGTCAGAAAATTTAAAATGAAAAGTATTTTTTCTTAAATACTTAATAAAACTAATAATAAAACTTGTTTACAATATTCAAGACAAAATTTTGACGCACGAAAGTAAAAAGTAGATACATTATCATATTTTTTTTTTAAACTTCAAATTAGTTCCTACAAGTAATACATCCACCTACATATTTACATCTAAGGTTGAAGATCAATCTAGGTAGATAGTTTAATAAGTGCTTACCTTCAGTGTTGCTTGTGTATATCTTGAGTTTATTGCTGCCACGTCAAGCAGGGATGAGGGCAACACCGTGAAACACTTGGAAAGGAAGCGTGGCATTGATACCTGAAACCTGAAGTCTGATACAAACCTGAAGCAGAGCAGAGTGGAGGAGATATGTGTGTCCAAGCGTGAAGGGGGATTGGATGGTTGGCTGGTAGTTATATTACCATGCAGGATATAGCGGAAAGGCGTTCTCTGGAAAATACAACAAACTGCTATGATTTATTTAGTTAGGTATAGTATAATACATACTGTATTTACTGGTGCGATTCACACCAACTGGATATTTTCTCAAGAAATAGTGAAGGAAAATACAGAGTATTTCTCCGTGTGAAATTATTGTTCCCTCACTTACTTACTGCAGCCACTTGCGTTCCACTGCTGAAAAAAGGCCTCTTCAACTAAACTCTAAAAGTAACCACCACAAGACAGTGGAAGAGTTTTTTTTCCAGTGTCTTCTGTCTTGAGCTATCTACTGCCATCTACGATCCGCAAGCTGGACAATGTCATCTATCCACCTGTTCTGTGGTTTTCCTATACCTTTTTTGTTGTCCCAGGGCCTCCACTGTAGGATTTTAGGTTTTGCCATTTTTCCCATTTTTTCCTAAAAAAATCGCTTATTATTGTGCAGTTTTTCAAAAGAAACAATTTGAATACGTATTATTGTAGACGGTGCCTATTTTTTTTAGTCTCAGTTTTCCCTGCGGCCCTATTTATTTTTTGATTTTAGGTGTACTGAAGATTAAGTTTCAAAAATGAATTTCAAAGCTTTGGATCATACCTAGAAAACCTACTGCGCGGCCCTGATTAAGCTTGAAGTATGTTTTTGACAAATTGTTGCGAGATTTCTTAGAACCTAACTCAGAATAACGCTGGTCTCTGTATGTACGAGTATTATCTAGGACCCATATTATTAAATCAACGTACTTTCAGTTGTCTAATAACAACGCGGGTACTTCCATGTTACATGTTAGTTAGCAGTTACCTCTGTAAAGCTTATAGATTAGTTTTTAACTCTATCACGTCTCCTGTCTGGGCCATAAAGCCACCAAAGCTTACACAGACTCGTATGATTTTATTATAGGAATATGTTTAATATCCGGCTAAGTCCAGATAAGCACCTTATACTTACATACAACGTTACCTATGTTGGTAAAAATAATTACCTAATGTCCGAGTGTAGCGTAAGCATTTCACATACGGAATTATTCCCGAAACTGAAACCGTCTTATATTTTTTCTCGGCTATTCCAAAAACGAGTAAAATTTATGGTACCTACCACGTTTTATATTTAGCTGTTTGTCTTCACCTGTCAATTTCGATAACTCTTCAATGTATCAGCACTTTGAATTTTAACAAACATTTTTGCTTTAGGTGACGGTTTAAAATCATAAAAATATCTGTGTGTTCGCAGCGCTCGGCCAAAACATAGAGGACCGTTGTGATTAATGCAAACAAATTAATCGTACATATGGCATTTAAAGTTCGGTATAACTACCAACGCTTAGACGTATTGGTCAACCAACACTTACCATATCAAAAACACGTTTCAGTTGGAATTTTAGTTACGAAATACTAGTAGTTACGGATTTCTCTAAATTACTCCTGAATACAGGCAACCTCTGTAGCCTTAAAATTGTTAATGCACTTTTTTAATCATTTATCTGTAACTTGAGCTATAGAAAATCTGACATTCGACTTGAATTTATTTTTCAACGTCATTGTTACAGTACCACACAACCCTTGGACAGCTTACATATTTTTTGTTTCTCTGTAGAATGCTGAATTGAAGGAATGAACGAGGGGACAAATTACAGAGGACGACCAAGGAAAGAATACCTGGACGACCTGTACCAGGATATGGGCTTCCACTCATATAAAGAGTTAAAAAGAACCGCACAGGACAGGAAGAATAAGCGTGGTTTTAAAATGTTGTTTTTTTACGATTACTTTCGTATTTTGAAACTGATATTGGAGTATACTGAATTCCGACACATATTTACAAACGTGTGTACACACTCAAACATTATGTTAATAACTTCATACAACTTGAAATGGGTAACAATTGGGTATATCTAAGTAAATACTAATGTAAGATAATAATAACATAGGCTATATTGTAAGTGACGTAGGGATGGGATCACTAGTAAGCGGGTTACTTCCACTGCGGTCTACCAAATAGGATAATGAGTGTGGAAACTTATACGGGATCCGGGATATGGGAAATCCTGAACCTAGGTAGATAGTTATACTCACTCGTGTGGAACGCAAGTACAACTATAGACGAAAGTTATATAAGTATACTCTGTTATTGTATTTAGTTAGTGAATTCATACATGTATACATTGAGTGACACGCTCAGTTAATATGTTCACAATCATTAAATAATTAATGAATAAAACCTTCATTGGATATAAAGAAACATTATTCCAAATGGCGGGTTTGTTGCCATAAGCAATGTCTGCCAACCAACCACTTGTGGCATAGAATCGAGAAAATTTGTACACATACTTAGGAAAGTGTGAAAAACCAAAAAGAAAAGAGGAAAATAAATACAAACAGTTATACAAAAACAATAAAAATATTTAAAGCAATTTAAATAAAACAAAAGCAAATAAAGCAATCTATTTTCAGGAAAATGGCTGCCAATCGCGAACAGCTGCTATATTATACATACACACTCTTGTCAGCTGTCTGCTGTCAGTGAGGTATATTTAAATGATTTTATATTTCTTAGCAGGATTACTTCAATAAATGTACAATTTTTGAACACAACTCTCTTACTAATCTTTAGATTTTAATACACTTCGAAAATTCATCTTAGCCTATAAAAAATAACCTTTTGATCGCTGTTTGTCCTTTAACGAATCCACAATAGTTAGTGTGCAGTGTGTACACTCACTAGTTGTAGCATTTATTTTTATACGGACTTTGACTAAAATCATCATTTAATGTATACATTGACTTGTGAATGCATACATTAACGGCTGTTTAATCTTTAGCTAGAACATATTCACTTTGTTTTACTGGTATATCGTTATAACCTTTGAAGATATTATTTAGATAAATCCGAGTAGAAGGATTTGAGATAAAGGGCGAATTGAATACGTTATTCCACAGACCAAAAAAATCAATATGAAGCTAATTTATTGTCAGATAATGTCAAAATCTTCAGAATTTAATATCTCTCACTTCACCAACTGTCAACAATTGATCTTAATATTTTTATAATAGTCTTAAATAACACCTTTTACACCCATTAAATACAATAGTATTGTGCATTAATCTTCAAATGTCACATACTAGCACCTTGACACAAATTATTTCTTGTTTCATATTTTTATCACGGTGCACTCTTGTAGGTTGGAGATCAGTAGGTGTAGGTAGGTTCAATAGTCAAAGGGTGGACTTACTGCAAAAGCAGAATGACAAAGAAAATATTCATTGGTAAAAAATAGGTGTTAGGATGCGTGGTCGCTCAAGAACTACTTGGCTTGGCCTTCATGACTTCCCTGTTTTCCCATGAGGAACATTGAAGGGCGAGAGAGCAGTATTTAGTAAGTATTGTTGTTCACATAAAGGCTGGTTGGAATTCATGAAATTCAGTGTGTAAATAAAAAGGAAATCTTTGTGTGGAGATTCGTGGTAGACAATGAAGGAATTTGTTGAATACATTGTGGGTTACCCTGTAGTCTGTAGTACCCAAGTACAGGGTGGTTCATTGCGCCATTGTCAAAACCAGGAATGTGGGAGTAAAAACAATGTTTGGTATACTGAGGTACTTGGATAATTATTATGTATGTTATATTACTAGCTGTAATCCGTCAAAAATGATGGACGTTCATTCTTATGGTAAATTAATTGTTTATTTAGCATAGCTGTTTCTAATCTACTTAATAATATTTTGTAGTCAATTAAATATTTGACCATACCAATTCAATTTATAAATCGCATTGTGCTCCATGGCCAACCCCAAAGCAGGCGACCCCAGGTAGACCACCAAAGATATGGACGTTTAACAGCTAGGAGTGGACCTCGCAGGAGGCTAACCTCTCTTAAATTATAGGCCATAAGGTCTATGTATATTAACATTAAGAAGTAACGCCAATGTATACCTACCAAAGGTTGTGAACAAATGATGTACTTACGTATTAAATTACGCAATACGTCAATGAAATGTGGTATTAGCCGAATACTTCTCGACTCTACCTGAAGGCGTCACGATCAAAAAATGATTTTAATTAAATACATATTGTGACAACATGCAAAAATTACCACGTTCCTGCGTTATATTCAAACCCGATTCTCGCCAGAATTATGTAAGCAGATTATGGACAATGTATTGCGTGTGGTGTGTGTACAAAGTGTACTGAACAATATACAATGTAGGTCCATAGTCCGTACTACAAAGAGAGTTAAATAAAGTTTTAGTTAAAGGTATGTAGAATGTAGGTGAACCCGTAACTCTCAACAATTAGTACTACTCACTTATACTCAGGTAGGTGAAGGTATTTTCTGGTATGCGAAACATCACTTCACTATAATCACGACATGGTCTCGGACCAGGAGCAGAGTTTTCTGAGACACAGGTCTCAGACAACTGTAACTCTCTGATTTCTCGTCATCTTTAATCTCGAGGTATTTGACCGTCGGTACATGGTGAAAGTTTTTTTTTAAGGTAAAATGATAGACTAAATATTCAGTTTAAAATCCACAATAATGACTTTATATTTCACGACTGGTGTTCGAGGATTTGCAGCTTCATCATTAGGCGATTGTGAATAAATTTCTATTTTCATTTTCTAATAAGTTCTAAAAAAAACTTTATTCACAATCGCCTGATGATGAGGGTGCAAATACTCGAACGCTAGTCGCATAATCTCAAGTCATTATTGTGGATTTTAAACTAAATATACAGTCTTCCATTTTATCTCATCTTTAGATTCCTCTCATAAGCTAAAACCTCTAATAACCTTAGAGCCCGCTGCTAAAATGATGACGTAACTGTTTTTTATTTTTTTTTAACTTTATTGTAATAATAATATTAACATACACATACATTGAAACAACTGTGAAATATTTACTAATTACATCAAGCAGTGTACAGTGTGCATGTTGATATACAGAGTCACGCCAAACCTTATCCAGGTTTGTGGGCGCATTTTTGATTTGTTTGTTTGATCGAAATGTGGTTTAAATGATAGCTTACCAATAGGGTAATATATCGCAATAGGGTTGTCTATCAAAATCTTACCGCAACCCCCCCCCCCCCCCCCCTCCCCCGAAAAGGTCCGTCTTCGCGGTTTTTCGCATTTTATAGGAATATGGTAAGAGATAGGAAAAAATGGTCAATGACGAAGTACCTATACCTAACTATATAAATCATTAAATACT
The DNA here is from genome assembly GCA_963576895.1 of Ceraclea dissimilis. Taxonomy (NCBI): domain Eukaryota; kingdom Metazoa; phylum Arthropoda; class Insecta; order Trichoptera; family Leptoceridae; genus Ceraclea; species Ceraclea dissimilis. The sequence goes on from OY756370.1 coordinate 18,110,725, forward strand.
CTGATTTTCCAATAAAGTAAATTGTTTTCCACTAATCACATTTCGACTTGAATTGCTAATTAATTCGTTTATCTTTAATTAAGAAAGACAAATTGAACTTCAAAGTTTTATTGAACACCGAATACAATAATGACCATTGTTTCATTAAAAGGGGAGTGTATAGTAATTAATTTATTATTGTAAAATTATCATTTTTATTGGTAGTATTACACTGAACAGTCACTTACTAGGTGTATTGTATATCGGTATTTACATGAAGAGGCCCTTACAGGGCCGTAGACAGGGGGGGGGGGGGGGCATCGTGAGGCAATGTGAACTGTCTCTACCTACCTTGTTGAAAAGAACCTGGGAAAAAATAAAAAATCTGCGACAGTCAACTTGTTAACATATTTTGGCTAAATCATACTTTTACGTCTGATGAAAAACTGAAAAAGTAATGGATTCTTCCCGTAAATTTCAGGGGCACCAAATGGCAAGCATATGGCCTCTTAAGGGCTTGGCACCAAGAATGAAGTCACAGTCATTTCCCACGGCATTAAGGTTCAAAATTGCGTGAACAATCGCATGATGAATTGGTAAAAATAGCGTTTTTTCCTATTTTTGGCGTTAATTTTGCGTCTATCAAAAAACTTTTACGGTTATTCCCTAGATTTTAATGCATATTATCAGTACAAAAAAAAATACTCCGCGACTTTCGGGAAGCGAGTTTCTGTCTTTCGGAAAAAAGATCAGAGGTGTTTTTCACATTTTTTTTGTGAAATCAATACGAGATATAAAAAATCTTTTACGGTTATGCCCTAGATAAAGGTTCAATGTATCTACTCTATTTTTTCCGAAGCATATTTAGTAACGGTTGTCGAGATCTAAGATCTCCCGTTTTTTGAAATTTTTGAAATGTCGATATGCATGTATTTTTAAGGAACATCGTATTTTCAAACTTCTACGATTGAAGTTTAGTCAGTGTTATACTTTACGACTATGTAAGTAGTTAGTGCTTTTAGTATTGAGCGAGTAGGTGATATTTAGTTGATTTAATTTCCTAGGGTAATTAAGTTAGTAACAAACTCATTAACTCACCGAGTACCTCCGTGTAATTCCTTCAAGGCACCCGAGGTGTCGCCTGACAGGCGCGACGCCTAGTAATACTAATATTATCATTTCCTCTACAGTCTACAGTATAATCAGCAAGTAAGTAGATATGTGTTTAATTAATGTTATTGTATCGTAGTTTCAACATCTCTCAATGTATCTATTTCGTAATTATTATAATTATATACACATATTACTATCTATAGTCATTTGTCGCTCAGATTTTTCAGAACATAGATCTCGACTACCTTACTAAATATGCTTTGGCAAAAATAGAGTACAGTTGTGTTCAAATTATTAGACTAAAATATTTTTTCAGTAAATAATGACTTCATTACCTAATGAATAAATGCAATAATTTAATATAGGATTTGAATTTAATACTTTGTGCTCCTCCGTTTGATATTTCTAAGTATATACGTAGATATGTGTGTACATTTTTTACAATTTTTTTATATCATCGTCATGGTGCCAGATTTTTGAACTTTTCTATAATGGGCACTCTTGTGGTAACGTCATTTTTTTATGTTTAACCATGGCCCACAAATTAATAATTGGGCTATTTTCTGAGACGTAGTTGCGGTTTTCTTCCAAATAGATGTAATACAAAGATATAAAAAAGCGTACAGAAGTTTAGTAGAATCAATATCTACAAGAATAAACATGCTTATACATGTCAACCGAATGCATACAAATCATTAAATTCGAAATTATGTACGTACAATACGTACATTCTAAAATACTGCCAAATCATTATTTGTTGAAAGAGTTGTTTTTAGTCTAATAATTTGAGAACGGACCCTAGAAAGATCATTGTTCTGTTACCTAAAATCTCTTTAGGCATCTTGTATATAAATGTATTTAGTTATGGTATCTAGTGAATAATAACGTATAGTTAGGTGTAGTAGGTGCAATGTATAGTACACCCTCATGCCCAGTACATATACGTAACAGAATATTGTAATGGGTATTAATGGAAGGTATACCTTATATTAATAGTAGCTAGTAGGCATCCCCTATATTAACTTGCTGTATCTGTAACTAATAGCCATTTGATGTTTACTATCGTGTGTTGTGTTTTACCAACTGGGCACAGAGCCTAACACTAGTTCACTGCATGGTCATCAGTTCCGTACCATACTATGTTCTCTTTATTACATTATCAACTAATACTAGGTACTCTACTCAATATGTATTTATACCTAGAAGTAGTATTTTATGTATAGCCATCGGGTAGTTGGCAGCGTTTGGTTTTGAAAATTGAAGAAAACTTACGAGTACAACGCTTTTTTCCTCAACAGAGACGAGAGCATCTTCATTCACATAATGAAGGGTTATGTGAACTTCCTTGGGGAGGAAGCAGGATGGATCTGTTGAGGAAAAAACTGTAATGTATTTCCGTCTGTGTAATGCAGATAAATCCAGTTCCATGCCTAAAATAATTAAGGTATATCTCAAATCAAAACATAGAACATTTATAAAATTTAATTAAATATTTATTTCGATCGATAAATCAATGCCTGCAATCTACTTTTTAAATAATATATCATGCAAATATTGGAGGATAAGAGGCTGTCATAACAGTCATAATTTTATTGACAAACCCCTTGAGCCAAAAATGAGCCTCCTCGCTGAAGACAATTTTTAATGGCTTGAATAGTCAGCTCGGTGCGCGGTGGGTCGATTATGACGACCATAAAATGGACGTAACTAGCGAAACACATTTGTCACATAGCACGAATTTTGATTATGAAATTCAACGACTTGTTAGGGTTGTTATTTTTTTTCATGATGAAATGGCAATACTGGATCTAGCTTTTTTTTAAGTAACTCATTATTATTTTATTCGTTCAAAAATTTAATTTCTTTGATATTATTTTATTCATAATTAATGCAGCTTTAAAAATAATGTAATTTTATTACTAAACTAAGCATCAAAGGTGCGATACATATAAAAAAGTGGTCCATCTCTCCTTAAATTACTATGTAATATAGACATGCTTTCCTTTAATTATTTCTATCAGGTAGATTTGTTATGCACAGCACAGACATAGTGAAGATTGAGAGAAGTAATTTTAGGAGTACCAGTAGCAAGTTCCGTTGAGACGTTATGTTTGATTATAAGGAGGTGAAGGTGAGGGGGTGTTGTCCTCTGAAGAGATGAAGTTTCTAATTTGCCGTCTCGTGTCACTGCGGCAGATGAAACATTGGAACCCCCGGGCTGTAAGGAAATAAATAATAATTAATATTAGGAATCCAGGCAGCTGTAATGTTATGTAAGCAACCCCAAAGAGAGAGTTGTAATACACTTACTTACTGTAAGTAAGAACCTACAAGAAAGTTGTATATACGTATTTTAATGTAGAATTTTGGTGACGCCAAACTCAAAAAGGATTGATTAGATCCGATGGCATTTTTAGAACTTTTTTTTGTTTTGTAAAAGTATACTGAAAAACATTTCCTCTACCTTAAAGGTTTTAAATCTCATGCACAATTACATGATCAAATTTTAGAAATATGGACAATAATTTGACTTCATTCAAAAAATGTCAGTATATTTTAAAGGCCTCTACATGCTGACATTCGTTTTCGGCGCCCTGAATTGTTCTCAGCCAATACTGAGGCAATCGTCTCGAAACTGAAGACAGTGATAGATGAAAGTACGGACTACTGATTGACTGTTTTAGAATTAATATTTGGAAATTCCTTGATTAAAAAATTATTCCGAAAGTACCCCTGAAATTTACGGGATCTGAGGATTTTCCGTTCAGTTTTTCAGATATAAAAGTATAATTTAGCCAAAATATTGGTAATCATAATCTTAACAAATTGACTGTTTTAGATGTTTAAATTTCTTCCCAGGTTTCTTTTAAAAAAGTATAATTCACTTTGTCGCTTGCGTTATTCTTATTTCGCGCTAACATTCTCATACAAAATTTGAAAAAGTTGAAGCTAAAATAGAACGATTTTTGCTCAGTGCATATAGGCCCTTAAATTAAATGTAAAGTGATCATATTAAACCAGCCGATGATCAGACGTAAGCCTGATGGAAAATCCAATTTTCGCGAAAGCCACTTGAAAAATACCTTTTTGGTCAGAATTCGATTTCATAATAATGTCTAAAGCCGGTTTCCACCTGCAAGAAAACTTCTGCGAGAAGTGTCCGACAGTCTGTCAGACAATGTCTTGCAGGTGTAAACTACGGAGTTTACACCTGCAAGATACTGTCTGACATCTCCGGCTGTCGCCGGACACTTCTTGCAGGTGGAAACCCAGCCTTACAGCCACCCATCAGATGCAAGTCGTAATACGCAACACGTGATATTTAAACTCTGTACTAAGTACACTGAATTTATTATTAGAAGAAAACAGGATTACCATACAATGACATGTAGTTTCCATGTAAATACCTCCACCATGCGGTGGCTTAATACGCTGGACATACAAGTCTTATAGAATATGCTTACTGGTTAGTTGGTAGTTAAATTACATTGTATTAATTAAACACTGTCTCTATGTTAGTAAAGGACATGGATGATGGTTATATCGTATCATTTGCACTGTCCAGTATTCAGTGTCCAGTGTTCAGAGGATACAGTAATCCGTTGCATATTAGAACATATCCTAACCATTTCCATTAGATGGACGCTAAGTAAATATTAGATACACGGTACCTCGTATTTGCGATTACCAATGTAAACTCAAAATTGTGGTTTGGATCCACAATAAGTATAGGTACATCTAGTAAGTAAAGGAACGGAACATTGTATCTATTATATGATTACACAGTCCTAATGGGGCCGCTTCACGCTCGGCGACCTTCCACGAGTTTTGTGAGAATGAGTAAAAGGACGTACGGACGAGGTGATTGTCTTGAACTGTATACGTAACCGACGGTTAACGCCTTTTTACTCATTCGCGCGGGACTCGTGGAAGGACGGACAGCATGTGGATGAGGCATAATGAAATTAATACGAGTATAATATCGTTGATGTACCTTCTTCTTATTCAGGAGGACACATGCTTAACATTTATTTATCCATAAAATATATTTAACACATATTACAGTATGATTATGTTTGCCTCTCCCACTAGGTACATCTTACTATGTTATTGGATTCTATGACAACTCACCTCAGGCATACCTCATACTCTTACCAGCCAACGTAATTCATCATACGTGTTATTATGAACAACTAAATACCTATCTACAACATTGTAACAACATTCTGTACCTGTCCTTATTCTAATAACATGCATATTACATTTACTAGACTACTTATAGATACTTAATTACTTACTATGTATTTCGAATGGATTATATTATATATTAGTACTTCTTCTTCTTTCTCTGACGTTTTAATTTCAATGCCGGACATATGCCTCCCCTTTGACATTCCACAGATCCCTATCCTGGGCATGCTGCATCCACTTGCTTCCTGCGATTCCTCCTTCAGCTATGTCCATGTCTCGCTAGCATATAATACATCATTGTCAGCATCAGAACAGGGCAAATTAAGAGTAGGCATATTGACATTTCAAAAACTTTGAAAAAACGGGGGACCATAGATCTCGACAATCTTACTAAATATGCTTTGGAAAAATTATGAACATTGAACCTTTATCTAGGAACTGATTTTTTTATATCCTTTATAGATTTCTCAAAAAAAAAAATGGAAAAACACCTCTGATCCGAAGGACAGTAACTTTTTTCCCGAAAGTCGCAAAGAAAAAAAATGATTTTAGTATTGAAAATATACATTAAAACCTTAATTTTTTTTTGAATGGAGCGAAATTAACCCAAAAAAGTAAAAATAACTATTTTTAACATTTCATCATGCGATCGTTCATGCGATTTTGAACCTTGATCGTGACGTCATATAGTTGGATATTGGAATGATGGAATTCAAGCGAAAATTTTACATCCCATGGGCTCTCACATTGAGCGCTTTCTTTTGAATTGTACCGAATCTGAATTTACCCAACATCAGACATTTGAGTGGTTCACCTACAATATTAATAAGAAAGCAGGAAAATATCGTTCACAATGTAGAAAAGGAAGACAGATTTTATATCTATAATAGTTTGCTTCTTCGTAGTATACAGAATGCAAGGAAATAATTTGATAAGTTGTCAATTTCCTAAGCAGTATAGAGCAACAGTGTGCTGTCATGTAATTATTATGAAGGAGCCGGGATACCAGGACATGAGGGAAGCAGTCTGATGAATGTGGGAGGGTGGGAGAATGTAGGTAATTGATAATAACATAGACTGGTTGCAGGTTGAACCCTTGTACATGCAGGAATATAGGTCACTGGATATAAAAACGCACGAACCTAGTCTTACATATTACAAATAGGTATTTCTAAAACAATCTTAGGTTCATCTTAAACTTCCATCTTGAGTCGGGTTATTGTTTATTGTTGCTTATCATCTATAGGCCCATCCGGACACCTGAAATTGTCATTATTTGAACATATTATGTAAAAAATAATTATGCATAAACAATAGCAAATTAGTATATTATTATACATCAATAGAACAGAAAATACGATCAAGAAAGATCAATGCTGATCGGAGTGTAAAAGGTTCCGACCAGCATTTCGTCAATTATTATACAAATGACACAAGGAGTAGAGAAGACACGGTCCCTGCCAAGTATGTAAAAACATAATTATTAGTGCATCCTAAACATCCCCGTTGGCGACGCTCCATGCTTGCAGAGTTGAGGGGAGCCGATCTACAATGGCCGGAAGTCAAGACCATGGCTCAGGACAGAGACCAATGGAGAGGTGTTGTTACCACCCTATGCTCCCCCAGGAGTTAGAGGAACTAGTGATGATGATGATGAAGCATCTCCTATTCTCGTCAGCAGGCATTGTATCTTGCAATTTTTCAGAACTCTTGGGCGCAATCTACAATCATTTATCGAGGACAACCCATAAATTCTTCTACCTCTCTATGGGCTTCCTGGGCATTCTGATGACAAATGTATACCATTACTTACTGAGATTTACTTAATTTACTGAGACTTACTTACTGAATAATACTTACTGAGACTTACTTAATTACTGAGATTTTTCTATAACGAGATGTTTGTATTTGATCTTAAACCCGTATCAGGTCGCATAATCGTAGGCTTCTGTGTACTCTTAATTCGAAATGCCCTGCATGGCTAAAGGTAATTTTGATATTTCTCTACAGAATATAATATGGACTTGACTTCTGACGATGCCAGCATTCGGTGGCTGAACCCATCCAATAACTGATAATAATAATTCCTCTGAATTGTATTGCATTTCAATAAAATAGTGAAAATTGTATTAGGAGAGCAGAAAACTGAAGGGTTCATCGTTTGGAAAATATTATATTGGTACTCGTGTCTGACTGTAGATAATGATGTATCATCTGATGCTGCTCTCCTAGTATTTATTATTTATCTCCATCACAAAGCAGTCATAGGGGCGAATGTTCAAATAATAAACAGTCAGGTATCTGTATGAGTTACGTGTCTGCTATGACTTATAATACGCGAGTGTATTGTATTGTGTCCGAGAGAGAAATATCTACGTGGAATATTATATTCTGGTAGGTATGATATCTCTCTCGTAAAGTTTAATACTATGATTGTGTTTACATACTAGTGATCGGTTCTGTTTTCCTGATACATATATTCACTGTACAGGTATTGTTTGTTGTATTCTTGGAATATTTTATTGTGACGGTGTACATGTGCAACAGCGGCGGACTATTGCAATATTGGCCACGAAATGCAAGCAAGTAAATAGTATTTTATCCTTAATTTTATTGACTGATGATTTCATACAAATTTTAACTTTGGCTTAATAGTAAAATAATCCATATTATATTCACAAGGTCTCAGAGACCAAAACTAAGAACGCCTGTCTTTTGCATATCCGAACCATCCAGCGCTTTATATTTTTTTTTTATATTGTATCTATCATTATATCCACTTTAGGGTTATCAGATGTCCGGTTTTGAACTCGACAGTCCGGCTTTCACTACATCTGTCACAAAAATCGTAAATCTGGACAGTGAACTGTCCTGTTTTTTCGGTCGGACCTCTAAAAGCATACGTCATTGGCTTATCAAGTAACTATATTCAAGGGAACACAATCTTGATTATTCCTTGTGAAAACTCTCGCATGTCCAGTGCCCAGGAGCGATTGGACATGCAAGGAGAGGCTCGGTGTCCTGCAGCTGTCCGCAGCCACAAGATATCCCACCCTCGACTAATCTCCATCCTTGGAGGTTCCAAGTAAGAACGTATTCCTGTGTTGAAACCTGTCATTTTCCTACTATTAATTCCTTCAATAGAAAAGTACATACACCACTGCATCGTACTGTGAACAAAATAAGAGTTTGTTTGTAGAAAATAATTTTTCACATGGTTGCTATCGATATTGTCTGACAAATAGATATTATTTTTTATTTGTTTTCAATACATACAGTTTGATACAGTTTCTACTACAATTTTATAGCAGGTCTGCATCAGTATAAAACTTTAAAATATAATATGTTTGAACGATTTCTTGCAAGTTGTTGTTTTCGAACGATTCATTTTTATCGACGTATTATACAATCACGATATATCCCCATAATATGGTAACCGGTGAATGCTGTGTGTGAATAAAAACACACAAAATATTATTTTTGCACAAACATGTATGAGAGTTTAAGCGCGAAGTAAGGATTACGTAAGCCACACTGTGAATTAAAAAAAAAAACCTGGAAACAAATTTAAAAATCTACAATAACCAACTTGTTCACCTTATAATAACAGTTTTCCAATGCAATGGCCACTCCCGATGGGGGAAGAATGGATAGCCTCAAATAGATACTCGGGGCCTGGTGCATCAGGGGGTGAAATTGCAAATGCCTGGCTTTGGTCTCCTCAGACGCCGGTGGGTGGCGATAAATCGGATCCGCACGAGACACGGCCGGTGTGGCCAGGTGCTCCATAGATGGCAGATAGGAGAATCCCCTGCCTGTGACTGTGGAGAACCAATACGGACTATCTCTGTACATATACCGACATACATAACGCCGCTCCAAACGCTTTGCAATGGCTTGATGATTTGGATGTTGCTCTCTAGTGTCTCCTGGATGTAACAGCGAAAAATCTTTGACTCTCTTATCTTTCGACGACGCCACCTTTCAGTGGCTGACGCCAAACGATAATAATAATAATTTCATAATTCCTTCAGCCTTTGTTTCTAATCTTAAATTCCATCTACGGTATGCGGCTCAAGCAATATTTGTTTACATTTAAACAACATTCTCGTATCAAAACAATATCAATGGAGAGTTATTCTGGGCATGTCATCTGAAAATAAATAACTATGTCCATTCTTTGGGCAACAAGGACAACAACTACTCACCCCATCCCCAATATTATTATTATCGCTGTCCAGCCACCCCCCACGCTACCAAATACCTACCCCCACGACTGTTAGTTTGAATCGCATCCAAGTTTTCAGAAGTGTAAACAAATAGATACTCAAAACAATGTACCTACAGTTCATTCGTCCTTATTTGGCAGGTCGGATGTTATGCGCAAGTGACGATGCAGAATTGTATTGTTGGTAGCACTGATTGTCGAATCTTGTCATTAGAGCTGTCAAAGGTTCACAATTTTCCCACATTGCATTTTTACAAGTTAGTTACAATGTCGAAAATACGACAGAACAGCCAGCGCTAGAGAAATCATTTTAAAGGAATGAGAGTTCGGAGGGTTGGTAAAAGAAAATAATGCTCCGATAATTCCGTTAAACAAAGTCATCTCGAACTGCCGCCATCGCAGATTTGAAAAATAATGTTGCCAGTTTACTCTATCAATCCAAAAATTTACACTTAAAAAAAAAATCAAAGTAGCCTAAAAATATCGTACGCGACCCAAGAACCACATGACTCGACCATGTAGACCAGATTCTTAAAGATGGACGTGTTCTTAGTAAAAGGAATCGTGAATAAATAAATTAAAACTTTATTACACATAAATAAACATGTAATAGGGCGGATTTAACGCCTATTGGCGATTTTTGCCAATCAACCCAACGGAATCGAAAAGGAATCGTAGAGTGTGTATATGACAATTGTATAAATGTGACGGAAGCACGAAGTGTGTGTACGGATAGGAAAGTCCGGTGATCTGTTTTCTCTGCCTACCCGCAAAGGACATGGAGTGAGGGGATAGGATAGAACAAAAAATAGAACCTTATTTTCTTATCAGATCTAGCAACACCAAACCCAGTAATACCAATTTATTTCCATGCTTCCCGTTAAGATGGATACACTATAGTAACGTTATTCCATGAGGATAAACATTTTTGTTTTCTGATTTATGATGGTAGTTGTCTTGTCTGGTGGGGTGAAACAAAGAGCTGATGATAATGGGATTAGTGACCTGACATATTCCTCAACTTCAACTGACGACTGCAAGGGACCATGGGCGTCGTCCGAATATTTAAAAAGGTATATGTTTTTTCACACTAAATGATAAAACCGGACTGGGGTTAACTGGAAGAAATCGCAGTTCTGCGATAAGTTCATCCTAGTGAACAACGATTTATAATCTGTACTATGTCCATTTTTTATATTTATATGTATTTGTTGTTCACTTAAAGTTTAAATAAATAAAGCCTCACAAAAAATCATATTATTACCACACATTTTCTCATCATGTCATAAATTTTGTAATATAAGTAGGTATAAAAAATCCATGAAAATACAATTGTTTCACAAAAAAATTGCCTGCGGCGCTATTTTCTTATTGCTTTTTATGGCAATATTTTTCATACAGAATATTGTACAAATTATTATGTATATTTTTAAATAAACCAAACCACATCACGACCGTCTTCACATCACTTCATAGTGTAGGTCTCACAAAAAATTTTCACCCGCGGCGCTATTTACGCATTTTTCTTCCTATATCAATAAAGTAAATATTTGTTATCCTCCCCTCCCTAGCTCCGAGGCTATCGACGCCCATGCTTGGGACCCTTGCGTCTCTCCCCAGTCATCTGTTTCAGCAGAAAATATAAAACTACATTAAATTAATTCATATTATTCCTATACAGCTACGGTAATATGGAAATTCTTCGTTAAAGTTCGGAAACTTTTTATCTGAATAATGTTACGCTTTGTTTTACTCGTATAGTTTCTAAAGTTTTTTATTATGAAATGTCTTTACAGCTAAGTTTTGAAGAAAAATGTGTTAATATGTAATTCTTGCAATAGGTAGGAATATATCGCTGTGGATGATAGTGGTTTCAAGAAGGGGTTGTAGAGGCGTGCTTTCTGAAGAACTTTAAACCCTTCTTCGAAGAAAAAAAATACTTTTATTTTTTTAATATCACAAGTGCGTGGTTGAAAAATCGATTAAAAGATTTAGTCACTAAAAAAACACCACAGTGAAGTTAAATAAAATATTGTAAAAATAGTAGGTAACAGTAGGCAGGAAATAGTAGTAAAGTCTTGCAAAAACAGAAGATATGAATATATATGACATACCTAGTAAGTAATATGTGTTCAGCGAGCAATGGAAAGACAAATGTTGGGCGTCAGTCTTCGAGATAAAATTAAAAATGAAGAGATCAGACGTCGAACAAAAGTTGCCGACATCGCAGAAAGAACAGCAAAGCAAAAATGGCAGTAGGCGGGACACGTGGCAAGACAGGACAGTGTCAGATGGGCACATAAAATCCTGAAGTGGAGGCCCTGGGAAAACAAAAGAGGTGTAGGAAGACCACAGAAAAGGTGGGCAGATGACATTGTCCAGCTTACGGGTCGTAGATGGCAATAAATAGCCCAAGATAGAAGACAGTGAAAGAGTTTAGAAGAGGCCTATGTCCAACAGTAGAACGCAAGTGGCCAACAGTAAGTAAATCTTTTTATTATGTCTTGAAATAGTTACACAGTAACCTAATGCCAAAATAATAACTGAAATTGGGTAAAAAAAAAACATTGGTAGAACGGAATGACAGTCCTTTTTCTTTTCCTGATGCAACATTTTTATTTCAGTTATGAACAAATGAGAAACCATAAGTAAAATATATTATTGTAATTTGGTAAGAAGGGGACCACGAAGGGGGCCGCACAAAAATATCAGATGATAAATATTAAGACATTATTTTTACAGGAAGAAAGTGAAACAAATGTACACACTACACAACTGAATCGGTTAGAATCAGTTATTATTATGGACCTCGTTAGACTCCCCGTTAAGTTATAACGGATAACGGCAAATAATAACACAGTCCCTTAACATACTAGATATTTGTCTCAAACGGAAATTGATAAAATATGGTACCGAAAATACAAAAAGGCCTGATGTAACCGAAATGAAAAATATCTACAATTTACAGGAATGTTTATTATTTATAAAGCTAATACATATTTTTAAGGAAGCTGGTTTTTCCATGTAACTATGCCCTTTTTGAAAATACATATCATATGATATGTATTTTCTGTACTGTGATAATTAGTAACATGTTTTCAAATTGGACATCGCAAAAAACATGATTTTTTGGAAATTTTCTTCATAAACAATATTTTTTTTCGGTGATTTGTTAAGTATGAAGTTCTAACTTGAAGAAAATAAGACAGCCAACGGTAATTAGCCTGATGGAAAGTCCATCATTCGCCGTATACCTGTTGATATAACTGCTTGTTATGACACGTTAAAAGAGGATGAAAGTGATGGAATCGAACAAACTAAGATTGTTGATAGTTGATTGTTGTTAAGGGTTGACTGTAAGATATTGCTTTTGCAATAAGTCCGCCTTTTGGCACACTGTATTATCTTGTTTTGTTTTTGTTGTTACATATATATTTACTGGCCAATAAAGTTTTATTTGTTTATTTATTTATTGTTTGGACATGTTGAGAGAATGAATGATGAGAAGATGACAAAAGATATATTTGGGTGATCGAAGAGATGTGAGAATACGCGGACGCCCGAAACTGACCTGGACCAATCATGTCAACCAGATCTACGAGGATGGACTCGCTTTGAGTAAAATGAATCGTAAAGCGGGTAAGACAAATTGCATGAATGTGACAGAGACTAGGAGTGTGTGCAAAGATAGGAAAGTCTGGCGCTCTGTCCTCTCTGACTACCCTGCAAGGGACGTGGCATGAAGGTATAGAGAGATAGATAGATAGACATAACACGATATGTAGAAAATCTAATCTTTATAAAAAATACGTTGTATAATAAGGTAAAAAATATGAATACTTTATTTAGTCAATTTATGGTAAAAAACACAACTAAAAATTTTACCAGGCAGAAAATTGAACAGGCAAATAATTTCCAAATGAGCGTATCCTTCAGAACATATTCACACTAAGTGTTGGCTGGCCATCCAGGTGTCTCTCCCCTCCCTCACATCCTGCCACCCCCACCCCACCCCCAATGCTCTGTTAGAAAATGGATGTGGTTTCCTTCCTAGATTTGTTCATTAATTGCTTCCCTTGCTTCCATTCGCACTGTTTTACTCGTAATACAATCATATTATACCAAGCCATGGAGAGACATAATCACACCATAGATTTTTACACTGTATAGATGGAGCACTTGTGCCCAATCCCACCAACTTTTACTTAGGAAGGAGAGCCCTAAGAAATTTCCGTACAAAACAGAGATAATATTCTATTTATTGAATGAATAACATCAGCTTCCAGTTAGACCACAACCTAATTCCATATGAAATGCAACATGCAGCTCGCCAGGTGCCCATTAGGCTGTGGTTTAGCTGGAAGCTGATGTTCTTTATTCAATAAATACAATATTATCTCTGTACATTTTATGGAAATCTCTTAGGGCGCTCCTTCCTAGGTAAAATTTGATGGGATTGGGCATTAGAAACTTAATATATTCTATAGAAAGTGAAGCCTAACTTATCGTCGGTATATATAATCCCATTAGTATTATCAGCTACAGGTATAATACCAAAATATCTAATATAATTTTGATTTACCGGAAAATTTATACATAAAAATGCAAAAATCTGTGATAATTAATACTTGCAATATTGTAAGAAGATTTCTATTTTAGACACAATGCTTGTATTTTAGGCCTCGCGTTAAGCCTAATCCTGTGATATCCGTGATATATGGATAGGTGAATTTTTCCCAGTCGGTATTAGGCTGATGAGTTTATATGTCAATCATTAATGATAATATGTAGTCTCTTCTGGGTGACAATACTGAGAAGTGTGTTGGCAATGCCATGCCTCCGCGTCAATAAAATGTTTAGCCAGCCAGAATATCCTATAAAATTTGCAAAGATTTTAAGTCTCATTTTTTTAGTCAATGCTCAATCTAGGTAGTATTCGGAATATGGATAAATCTATGTCTCATACGTACGGTACGTACTACCCACATTAGTTTCCCAACATGTGTTTACTTCAATTTCACTTTTAATTTGATTTTGACCACGTCATCACATTTACTATACCGAAGTTTTAATCAATACCTATTCTATTACATCAGAAGACGAACCTATTACACAAAATTATATTGAACTGGAGTCGTATAGACTGGGCGTTTGTGCTGATCAAAATCAATTTTAAAAATGTTAATACTAACATTTTACGTCGATTGCTACTGTTAAATATGTTGATGACGAAATGCAAACTGAGCCCTTTACACTCTGTTTGCATTGATTCTACTTCTCTGGCACATTGCCACTGTTAATTATTCAAAATTCTTTTTGATTGTTATAACTATGTAAAGGAGAATGCTCAAAAAAAACCCAGGCCCGGCGCAAACGAAATGTTACTAAAATGGTAGGTATAAATGAGTAATTAAATACTGCATAGGTGGCATCATCGAAATCAATGGCTTAATGGGTGAAATACCTATTCGAAGTTTTACAGGAGTCACACGAATATATAGGAAAATGAGCATTAAACGGCTACAATTGCAATTCAAAGGTATAAAATATGATAAATATAAGGTAGCCCGTCTTCTTCTACTTCATCATCATCAGCCTTGGTCCCTCACTGCTTTATGGTACTAAGAAATAATATTGTTTGAAAGCTCTTTCAACCTACCATTCCTGAAATTATGCAATCTCTGTGTCTCGTGAATTTCAAAAAAGTAGGTATTTCACGCATTTAGCCATTGATTTCGATGATGCCACTCAAGTAGTATTTAATAAAACATTTTTACCTATCATTTGAATCACGTTGCGTTTGCGCCGGACATATTTATTTTTTACATAATTCATGAGCATTGTCCTTTGAGCCTACATCCGGCAGTGGAGGGACCAAGGCTGATAAAGAAGAAGAAAAATCAGATGGGCTACCTTACACTCATCATATTATATACTTTTGAATCACAATTTTAACTGTTTAATGCTCCTTTTCTTATATATTCGTGTGATCCCTGTAAAACTTTGAATAGGTATTTCACCCCTTAAGCCATTGATTTCGATGATGCCCCCTATGCAGTATTTAATTACTAATTGTTACCTATCATTTGAGTTACATTTCGTTTGCGCCGGGACTGGGTTTTTTTCCCATACAAAATGAGCATTCTCCTTTGACCTCATGTTTATAAACTCATGTTTATAATATATAGAGCATTTTATTTAAGGTAGATAAAAGACAATTGTTCAAAAGTCCAGTTTATTTTTTGTGACCAAACCCTCAGCGTTATCAGATTAGCGCCGCAGGCAAATTTTTTTAATGAAACAACTGTGATTTAATGGACTTTCACAATAGTTATTGAAAATTCATGACATGATGAAAAAACGATGTGGTAATAATGTGATTCATTTCTCCTATGTATAAATTTATTTATTGTATTATCTTTCTTTTTCTTTCGTATGCAATTTCGCATTGTATTATTAGTATTAACACATGAGGATAATTATTGCCATTGTAGTAAGATTGATAACAAATATCTATTGGTATACTTAACTAGTTACTATTTTTTAAGATTTAAGATTTTTTGTATTACTGTCTGTTTGTTTAAAGGGCCTCTGCCCTAGTAGTAATAGTTATTGAACGCAAAACATCTTTATCTAACCTCCCGTCCATTATTCCGGGTTATTTTAGGTTATATTATTAGGTATAATAATATCACAATATACCCTTAAATAATAAACAACAAGTTCCCTTCCTCCAGCGCCACCATACTGTTGGCCGCCACATCCGTTTTGTTTTTATTATTTCATATATTTTACATTAATAGATACAAAGTATACCATACTCTCATGGGCGTAGGCAAGGGGGGGGGGTTGAACCTCCATTGAACCCCCAACCCCCTGCTCCCGAAATTCTTCAGCAAACCCACTGTTTTTATTTTATTTTATTCATTAAAGTTTCTCGAGAGAACACAGGAAGGCTATAAAGGTCTGTCTGTTTTTCTACACACGTACCATAAATAAATGATGAATTGATCATTAGACGAATTGATTTTAGACGAATTGATCATTAGACGAATTTACCGGACAGCGATGGCTGCCATAATAATTATACCTATTAAGTTCAAAACTTTATCATTTCAGTACAAAGAAAGATATGGTTTTCGATGAGGGCGCCACTTGTACCTTTTTCGCAATCATAGTGGCAACTTGTAGAATTTGAATAGAAATGTCATTAGTACCAGCAAATGGAATTGTAGTTCCCAAATAATCCGAGACCATCATTTCTTGACAGAAAATAGGTACGATTCAAAGTTCATAAAAATTCAGTTAGTTTCGGATATTACCGCATAATTTTCAATAGTTAAGGCGCTATTATCGCGAAATATTTTAAATTCCATGATACATACTCGTATTCGAAAAATATCGTCGTTGTTGGTTATTTGAGTTTCCTTAATACGTGTAAAGTGGTTGAATAACCGAGCTTTAGGCAGCAATACTGCTACCACCTTCATCTAAAACTACTTCACCCTGAAGATAGCAGTAGTATCGCTGCCGAAAGCTCGGTTATTCAACCATTCTAAACGCAGTAAGGAAACCCGAAGAACCAACAACAAAGATATGCATTCATCACGCTGCGAAAGCCTGTAGTCTAAATAAAATGTGGTGTAAAAAAAATGTAGTGTAAATCTTGCAAGATTAGGTATATTCGAACAATTTGTAAAAATTGTTAGGTTCCTTCGTTACATTCATACACGGTTACGTCGACAATTATGTAAGTGGATTAGGGAGTGTTACATACATTATATAAGGTGTCCGGGGGAGGGGGGTGTTGGTGATGAAAGGGGGGGAGGGGGTGAAACCATAGATGTGTCTCATTAAAGAGTTGGAAGACTTCCCAACGTCCTCTCAAATTTCATACAAAAATTATTATATGACCCACCAGGCCTGCTGAACTCTATGCATGCCTACCACATTGTAACCCATCGAATACTAGTCGCGAAATCTAACGTCATTTTTGTGGATTTTAATCTAAATATTTAGTTTTTCATTTTTCCTTTAAAATTGACTTCCACCATGTACCGGCGGTCAAAAACATCGAGATCATAAGAATGTTCCTCAACATGAATCAATTCCAAAAAATACGAAATCCCTTAAGCAATTTGGCCTGGTATGAGATGACGAACTGGATCCCTTTCACCTAATTTGCTAAATGTTTCAACAAACTGAGGTGGTCGGTGGCCTGGTTGGTAACGTGCTTGACTGTTAATCCAGTGTGCGCGAGTTCGATCCCCGATGTGAAGTGTAGAAAGGAGTATTTGGGTTCATTTCGATTAACCCTGATTCATTTATTAAAAAAAAAACTACTCCCCATCAATTAAGAGTTACAGGAGCCTTAAAACCACCGGAAGAAATACAGCGTCTAATTCAAGTATTGTTCATGCTCTCTTATATAAGTTTAATGCTCTCTTTTACTTACAGATTAAGCCCCGCCCCCTCGACTGTTGAAGAAATGTTTTCGCGAGTTTCTAATGGGGCCGCTTCACGCTCGGCGACCCTCGACGAGTTTTGTGTGAATGAGTAAAAGGACGTACGGACGAGGTGATTGTCTTGAACTGTATACGTAACCAGGGCCGTCTCTCCCATTAGCCACGGTGGGCACTTGCCCAGGGCCCCGCGATCCAAGGGGCCCCCAAGCATTGTTTGCAAGCATAACATTGCATTATTTTCCGAAAATCTAACAATAATTACTGATTGTTAATTATAATATATATCACATTTTTTGGTATTCTAATGAACAGGGGCCCCAACAAATAATGCCTGTTTTCCTTATTACGATATACGGGGCCCCCTAGTTCCTGCTAGATCACGAATTGATGATATTACTTATCAGATTTTTTGGTATTCCAATGAACAGGGGCCCCAACGAACAATGCCTGTCTTTCTTATTACGATCTACGGGGCCCCCTAGTTCCTGCTAGATCACAAATTGATATTACTTATCAGATTTTTTGGTATTCCAATGAACAGGGGCCCCAACAAACAATGAATGAATGAAGTTTGGTAAAAAAAATTCGCCTGCGGCGCTAATTAAATCTCTTGCGTTTATCTTATCACTTCACTGCTTTTTCAAAAAAATTTCGCCTGCGGCCTATTATTCCAACTCTGCTAAATAATCTAAAATTGTATTCTAGTTGGGGCTCGTCGCTCATTTATAATTTCAAATGCCCCTTTATCCAAAAAGTTTGCCCAGATCTGCTATAGAAAGACAAGCAGGTTCATTATTTCACACATTATCGAAAAAAGTCGCCTGCGGCGCTATTCAAACTTTTATTAGCACAATGTCATATTTGTATGTGACGACCTACACTGCCCCCCCCCCAGTCGACAATTTTTCTTTTCGACAGTTTTATTTCTTGTAATCCAGTTCTGCATAGGGGCCCCATCAGAGTAAAGTGCCCAGGGCCCCCAGTAGGTTAAAGACGGCCCTGTACGTAACCGACGGTTAACGCCTTTTTACTCATTCGCGCGGGACTCGTGAAAGGTCGGACAGCATGTGGATGAGGCATAATGTTCCTCCGCTAGTTTAATTTACTTCCCTTATATAAATAACTTGACGGGAGAGTAAGACTTACTATCCACTTACAAAGTATGAGAGCGTACAGTAGAACCTGGATTATCGCTCCACAAAGCGTTTCAGAAGACGTATATCGGGTATATAATTCATCTTAACCCTCTCACTACCAGAATATAATAGAGGGGTCATAGAATTTTTTTGTCTATGGATTTAATATCTGTATATTTTTATATGAATTTAGAACAAAAAAAAAATTTTTGCGTTTTTCCGTTTAGGACTTCGCCCCATGCCCTCCACGGATGACACTGGTAGTTCATTACTGGTAAAACATGTTTAGTTATAGACAATAAACATTCTATAATAAGTTTACCATGGATTAAGTATAAGACTTTGCTTCAAATAAATTTTATTTGTTTTTGCGTTCTGTCCTCCAGGAAGGACACTGGTAGTGAGAGGGTTAAATAGATAACACAATTGCACTACATTTTCTTCCCAATCCAATTCCTTCTCCTTTCCTTTCCTCTCCTCCTTGTTCCATTTCCATCTGATCCTTTCATATACTATACATAAACATAATACATATTATTAGTTTATATAACTAAATTTTCGCAATGTATGTATAGGTCATTGTTTGTGTTACTGTGTTTATGTATTGTTGTTGTTATTTAAGTTATTTTTGTACAAATGTAATTGGTCAGGTTTATCAATAATTTTACTGTTTTTATTGTACTGTTGTGAGGTATTAATTGTACCATAAATAAATAAATAAGTATTATAGCAGTCGTAATTTAATTGATGACGCAGTTCTTTAGTATGTAATAAAGTTATTTTTTTTATTATTTTGAAGCACGAGCTTTTAGAGTTTTATACTCGTAGTTGTTGTTTGTATGAAAATTCCGCATATTTGCATAAACATCTACGCAACTCACTAAAAGATTTCGAAAACTAGTAACATATATTTCTTAAAATGTATTCGTTTATATCAGTTTTATGCATAATTTTTGGTATTTGCACTAAACACATAGCAAGTTTTGATCACTCTTCAAAACTGAGTATCCTAGCGCTTTGGAGAGTCGCCAAGTTCGCATTGTTATTTTCATTTTCCGTAAACCGAATAGCACGATACTTGAAGACGTACTGTGTACACTGTATACATAATACAATCCCAATGTCGCCATTCGTGAAAAATATCTTCTTTTTTAACAAGATCCTTAAGGAGTAACTTGATGTTTAAGCTCGTGTATAAGTAGATGTCGCTAGCATCTCAGATTACACTCAGTAAATTACATGGAGATACCCTGGAGACGATTAAATTCTATCTTATCTATACACATTCATTACTCTCTGTATCCCCCGGTAGGTGTGTTAATGTATCTAATATCACTTTGATGATGATAATAATATCGACCCTCGTTTTTCACTTTGATTAAAGCACCACTTAAGTATAAAATTAGTTACATATATCGTTGGGCTGCGTCGAGAGGTGCGGGTCTCGTTTCAATCGGACAACTTTTTAGGTCGTGTAGTTTTAAAAAAAACGCCCTTTTTCTTTAAAAAATAGGTATGGCGACGACAGTAATGACCAACAGCTGCGAGTGGCACTTTGTTTGGCAAAATTTACACATTCGTTGAATATGTCGTTGTGTAGAAAAACATACTTTACGCATAAAACAATGCCAATGGGTATATTTATTACACTATATAATTAAAATAGAGAAAAAATCCACGAATAAAACTTATATACCGCGCATCTGAGCCTAATCCTGTGATATTCGTGATATCTGGATAGGTGAATTTTTCCCAGTATTAGGCTGATGAGTTTATATCTTCTTCTTTATCTTCTTCTGCAGCCACTCAGGTCCATTGTTGGACATAGGCCTCCCCTTTGGTCCTCCACAGCTTCCTGTCTTTATATGTGAATCATGAATGATAATACGTAGACTCTTCTGGTTAATAATACTGAGAAGTATGTTGGCAAATTCACGCCTCTGCGTATGAAAATAAAAATGTTATCTATTTTTTTTTTTAACTTTAAATCGATCTCGTGTAAAGATGACCAAGTGGTGCTTAAATCAAAGTGAAAAACGAGCGGCGATATGGAGATTTTCTTTTATAAAAAACATATTAATGATTTCTCCAGAGTATGCTGTAAGGAGAATTATTACTGAACCTGGATTATATAAACAATTCTACAAGATACAATGATACCTGACAATATGCATTACTTGAATTTCCATAAGGTCCTATATGCTGTTTATTGTGGTTTATCATCCGTAGGCCCATCCGGACACCTGGAATCGTCATTTGAACATATCATGTGAAAAATAATTATATATAAACAATGGCACATTAGTATATAGAATTATATACATCAATAGAACATAAAATATGATCCATGATCAATGCTGATCGGAGTGTAAAAGGTTCCGACCAGCATTTCGTCAATTAGTCAATATAAGTCAGTACATAGAACAATAATTAATTAAATATCGCAGTACGATGAATATGATGAAATCGAATACTGGTCAGAGTGTAAAAGTTTCCGGCCAGTATTCACGTCAATTATTGTACAACAGTCATCTGGCTTCGGTGCTCTGAATTGTTCTCAGCCAACACTGAGAGAATCGTCTTGAAACTGAAGACAGTGATAGATGAAAGTATGGACTACAGATTGACTGTTTTTAAATTACAATATTTGGAAATTCTTTGAATAAAAAAATATTCCGAAAGTACCCCCGAAATTTACGAGATCTGAGGATTTTCCGAAAAAATGATAATTTTTAAAAGACCGTTGCAACATACGCACTCCCGAATTTATAGAATCTCCGTGTCTCCTGAATTTCGAATAGGTATTGCATTGCATACATTTATCCATTGAATTCGATGATGCCACATGGTATCTTTCTATATATTTAAATCTATATCTATCCATATATTATTATTACTTTATTATTATTTATATAAGTCATCTTTTTCTTTTCTCGGGTTGACTGTAAGATATTGCGTTAGCAATAAGTCCGCCTTTTGGCGCACAACGATTGTCTTATTTTTGTAATTATTATGCATGTTTGTTTTGGCCAATGAAGTTTTATTTATTTATTTACTTAAATACTCATTTTTACCTGTCGTTTTTGTTACATTTCCTTTGCGCTGGGCCTGGTTTTATTCCATACTATATAACTAACGTAAAAGGTAATAAAACTAACACCTGTATGTTAGTTTTACAATAAGTAGGTAGGTTCTTGTTATTATTTTAATTTAAATCACTGAAATGGCACTTAGTAAAGAAAAGTTTGTCTGAGATATTCAGAGCTTTGAGTATACAACTGATGTTAGTTATTACTTTTACACTTGTTACTTGTTCTCTCACTGTGTACCTACCTAGAAGTATTTAGACCAGTGGTTAGCAAACAACTAATTACTGTTTTTTTAGTCAAATTTTCAGTACTAGCCAAGAAAATACGATAATACTTGTTTTCAGATTATTTTTTTCTTCTTCTCTTCGTGCCCTATCGGGTCCCCCCGACGTTGGCGATCACCATGGCGAAAGCATCCCATTATTTTCTTACCTTTTTTATTACAATTGCTCCATAAAAAAATCGCCTGCGGCGCTATTTCTGGGTAATTTAACAGTCCAGTGCATATATGAGATTTACGATTTTCGAAATAGGGAGGTGAGGGCTTGAATTTTCGATAACTTATAGCTAAATTGCGAAGTCTAATTGATACTGGGGTACTATGTAAGTACATATTATGTTTCTAGTTTTTTATAAATGTCATGCCTCATCCACACACGCTTGCCGAGCCTCGACAAGTTTTGTGTTAATGAGGAAAAAGGCGTTAACGGACGTATACCTACACGAGCCAAAGCAAACGCCCCATCCACGCGCCTTTTTACTCATGAACACAAAACTTGTCGACGCTTGGCAAGCATCTGGCGCCGGCATTTATGAACAAATTTAATGACTTAACATATTTCTGTATTTTGTTCACAAAAAGTGTAAATAAATAAATTAATTAAGTAAATTATATCTCCGCTGGAGAGATGACATTGTCAAGTTTGCAGGTGGAACATGAATGCAGAAGGCGCAGGATAGACAGGAGTGGAGAGGCTTGGAGGAGGCCTGCGTTCAGGAGTGGTCGGTTTCGGGTTGAGAAGAAAAAGAAGAAGATATTATAACCACACGATTTATTTTTAATATATTTTTACCCAATCTCTAAAAAGGTTACCATCCACTTGTTTAGATACCAGTCTTATTATAACTCCCAAAATATAATTCATAGAGTACCTACCCACTGTACTGACTGGCTGATGCAGTTTTGCAGTATTACTTTAGCTGAGCCGAGCAGACTGCTGAGCTGAACTCCTCTAGGGAAAACTAATCTAAACTAAACGATAAACAAAAGTCATAATGCAACGGTTGCATATTGTACGAGCATATTAATAATTAACTATTTCTGACTAGGTAAATTCATTTGTTGAAACTAATTTCAAAACATTTCTACATTTATATATTCATGCAGATACTAAAATATATTATTTTGTACCTACGTAGCATCAGCAGGTACGAGGCACTGGCGGAACCAGGGGGCTCGAGGTTAAGTTCCACCCCGTCCCCGATGTCCTACTAAAACAAAAAAATTATGTAAACTTACATACTCCATGACAGTGGAGTCAATCCTGTACTAAACTAAAATAAGACATTTTTTTTAATTGAGTAAATGTATCTGGGTTTATCGAAATAAACCTATGTACACTTCACAGTAAGCTTGAAAAGCTTGTGTCGTGAAGTGGAGTAGGTCGGCATCAGGATCGAACCCGCGACCACTGGATTAACAGTCGACGTTGCCGACCAAGCTACCGACCACCTCTTTATCTTGTAAATTAAAAAATTACTTATTTTAGTTCAAAAAGTTATGGAATTGGACCCCAATTACTTATTTTCTGCTAACCTCTTGCGTTCCACTGCTGGGCATAGGCTTCTTCAAAACATTTCTTATGTTTTCTATCTTAAGCAAATCTGCGACCTGTAAGCTGTATAATATCACCTGTCTTTATATGGACTTAATAGACGACGAGTCCGGCAATGGTCTTAATTATTCTGAAGACAAAACAAAATAGAATGAGCGTAAGCATTGCATGATGTCAATGAGTTGGTGGCCCTCCCTCTCGGAAGAAATCATGGATCCGCCATTGTTGAAATGTTTACTATAAACTTAATTTAATAGAAAAGCATTAACATTTTCAGGTAGGGAGTTATAAAGTTAAACACTTTGAATTTACATACATACGAGTAACTACAAACACAGACAGACAACAGCTGACCTAACACTATAAAACTTAGTGAGAAGGTGGTAAATACCTATTACTTACATATTATGTTGTACCCATAATGATTATTTAGATTTAAATTTCCACAGTCCATTCATCCATATATGTAGTATATCACCGCACATTACCGACGATATGGGTTTCAGAATTACCCTATTTGTTTATTTATTCTTCAAGGCTAGGGTCTCACTAACTTTTTGGGGTCAATTTCGCTTCATTTTTTAAAAAAACTTTTGAGGTCATTCCTTATATTATCAATACAAAAACGAATTGCTGTCTTTCTATCCTTAAAAAGATCAGAGGTATTTTTCACAATTTTGATTGAGAAATCTATATAAGGTATAAAAAATCTTTTACGGTTATTCCCTAGATAAAGATTCAATGCATCTACCCTATTTTGTTCCAAAGCATATTTAGTAGCGGTTGTCGAGATAGAAGGTCTCCCGTTTTTACGGATTTTTGAAATGTCGGTATGCATGCTCTTAAGGCTAGGGACCCAATAACTTTTTGGGGTTAATTTCGCTTCATTTTTCAAAAAAAAAAATACGGTCATTCCCTAGATCTTAACGCATATAATCAATAGAAAAACATTTCTCTGACACTTTTGAGAAACGAGTTGCTGCTTTTCGGAAAAAAAGATCGGAGGTGTTTTTCACAACTTTTTTTTTGAGAAATCTATACAAGATATAGAATTTTTTACGGTCATTCCCTATAGATAAAGGTTCAATGCATCTAAAGTCTCAGTTTTTTTATGTTTTTTTAAATGTCAAAATGCCTACTTTTCAGCGTAGTAAGCGTCGAAACGCCTACTCTGCATCCTCTCTAAGAGAGTTAGATCTACAGCAAAGGATGGACTTTTCATCAGGCTTATGACTGATCGTCGGCCGGTTTAATGTGATCACTTCAAACATATGCAAAATTCACCAATTAAAACAGGCGACGATCAGTCATAAACCTAATGGAAAGTCCATCCTTTGCTGTATATCTATTGAGATAACTACTTGCTCCATTTCTTTTAGTTCGAAAAGTTAGAGAAATGGACCTAATGTATGCTTAGGTATATTTTTACAGATTTGTTTCAAATACCTTCACAATTACAATAGGTTGATAGGTAACAACATTTGTAACATTTAGTTAAATGTTGCATTCAGTGCGATGTGATACAGATACAGTTATTATGGGTAAATGTTCCATATATGATACAGTATACGATACGATAGAACAGTAAATAATAATGTTTTGTGGCCCATATTAATGCTACATACTACTATACTCCTATATACCTGCATCCTGAATTCATGGATAATATTGTTAAGCCAAAATGATAATAGTATTCAAATTATTACATACATACGTAATAATAAATACACATGCTCGAACGCCCGGCTTATGGGCGATATTCTCTGAGTAAAATGGTTCTAGAATCGAGTGTACAGTCCATTTTTTTTTCAAAAGTCTCATGGAGCAAACTTGGTTTTGTGTTGCTTGATGTGTTAGTAAGATGTGGTTACTTTTTTAGCTACTTTCAAGTTATATTTCAGAACTGTTGTTAAAAAAAACTAGCCAATTTTTGGATTGTTAGAATAAATTGGCGACTTTGTTTTTCAAACTTGTGATGGCGGTTTAAAGGAATTATCGGAATAATTTTGGGTTCTAATGAAATGAATCGTAGAGTGTTTATGAGAAATTGCATGAGTGTGATGAAAGCCCGAAGTGTGTGTAAGGATAGGAAAGTCTGGCGATATGTTCTCTCTGCCTACCCCGCAAGGGATGCGGCGTGAAGGGATAAAATAGATTAGAATAAAAGTGGACAAAATATTGAAACATTATACCCACCAGAGTCACTGCGTCTTACCTCAAACATTTTATCAACCAAATTACAGTATTATACAAACTACGGGAAAAATCTCAAGTTTCAGTGATTTTCAACGGTAACATTAGAATTATTTTTTAACAAGATAATTTGCAAATATTTAATTTCTACCAGTGGGTAGAAAGTCTAGTAATAGTCTCTTTAACCATATCTTATATTGTGTTTACTGTTTATCCATGTGTTACTCGTAAGTCTTAGGATGATATATTTAGTATTTGCTAAGTAATCTTCCTTCTGGTGTAATTTTTCGCATGTTCTTGCACGTTTCCCACAGTCTAGGTACTAAATATACCTATTAGTTACTAGAAAGGTTTTAAATTAGTGTGGATATTGCCTATAAGGTATATAGGCATATATAAATAGCGCTATTTTTCAAAACCAAAAAACATTCATACACTCTAAAAATTTTATGTTAAATTTCCGACCGGATTTGTTGCTTACATTGCGAATATTTTGTGTACATAGATCTTTATATAGATAGTAAGTATACACTGTGTACCTGTGTATTCAAATATTACACAAATTCATATATAGGTACACATTATTATTAGGTACATTATAGACTGGGTAACTGCCAATGAAATTGTGATTATTACAATTTACAATACATTATACATAATACTTACTAATCTGTGATTATACATACACGAGTATATACTTCAGGTATACATATACGAGTATATCCATTATCTAGGGGGGCTAGGGGGCTGAAGCCCCCCCACTCAAAACCATGAGTGACAGTAGTTTATAATATGCAACTATAGTTTCCGAAGAATCACATTATTACCACATCGTTTTCACATCATGTCACGAATTTTCTAAAACTACTTTATCGTTTGGTAAAAAAAATCGCCTGCGGCGCTAATTGAATCTGTTGCGTCTATCTTATCACTTAATCGATTTTAGTATTTATTTTTTTATAAATATCTAAATTAGTATTTATAAATTTTCTACATTTTTTTCTTTCCTTCTTCATCTTTATTTAACGAAAATAAATCAAACGCTATCGTTTGTATTGGCCTCTCGTTATTCATTCTCAAAAATAGTCGCCTGCGGCGCTATTCACATTTTAAATACCACAAAGTCATATTTGCATGCGGCGACCTTCAACCCCCCCCCTAAAATTGAGTCCTTGATCCGCCACTGGGTAGGTATTAGGTAGGTACACGGTGAGAATATAGAGAGGACCATAACAATATAATAATAATGTAATATGTATGGAGATCAGTTATGGTATGATATTATGTAATTAGTATATGGTATGATTATAATAGTTCAATATCGCTATTATTATTACCTACTACACGCATAATCGATATATTATAAATACATACATGGGGGACGCCAGCCTCGGAGCTAGGGGGGAGGGGCAACAAAAATACTATAGCATGAAAAATGCGTAAATAGCGCCTCAGGCAAATTTTTTTGGTGAGACATAGTGAAGAAGGTCGTGATGTGGTTTCGTTTATTTGAATGTGTTTGGGGTTAACTGGAAGAAATCGCAGTTCTGCGATAAGTTCGCCTAGTTAACAGCGATTTATAACCTGTACTATGTCCATTTTTTATATTTATATGTATTTGTTGTTCACTTAAAGATTAAATAAATAAATAAATAATACTTTGCGCAATAATATTTATGAAAAAGTTTTTTATAAAAAGCAATAAAAAAATAGAGCTTCCCCTTTGATATTTGATGATGTGCCATGTTATTGTTCCACCAATGTTCCAGACGTAATTTCTTTATCGTTTGCCTTGGAGTGTGTTTGAGAATGGTTTCAATTACACTTTCCTGAAAAAATCTTGACATATTGACGGATGTGGGGACATTGAAGTAATGTGGGTATGTAATTTAATACAAGAAGTAATGCTAATGCCTAGGGAAATATTTGGACGGTAAATATTGCTTATAAATATAATTATCACATGATCTGTGTAAAAGAATGTCCTTCTATTCTTAGGAATCCATCTAAAAAGATAATAATTGTTTTTATATCACTCTGGTCTTAATTGGGTGGAACACCACTTATTGATGAAATGCTTACTGAGAAATGGAGCCGTTGCGTCTTAAACTGAATGGTAAAAAGAACATATGAATAAAATAAACACAGATACACAATTATACTCACTGAAGATGAGAAACGCCGCCTCGAGAGATTTTAAGTTCTACATAATAAGCTCGTACGTGGAAGTAAAAATCAGTAGGTATGAATATTCTTTCTACTATCTGTGGGCTAAGAGCCCAACTTTGACCGATCACGATCATTTTCCGCGGCATTAAGGTTCTAAATCGCATTATCAAATCTTAAAAATAGCGTCCTTTATCATGTTGTAAGCCAGAAATATATCCGGATGCCTAACGGTTGAGAGATAAGCAGGTTCATCAATTCACCTATTTTTGGCTGCGGCACTATTTACTACATAGTTTTTAAATTTTAGTTGTCCCCCCTAGCTGGCGACGCTGGATCCCTGGCTACGCCCCTGGTCGTAGACATAGGCATAATTTGCAATAAGACTTAACAATCATCCAATCCCCACATAAATTTTGCCTTTCCTCCAGGCCTTTCTTTACCTAAACATCTTCATTTTGATAACTTCATGTCAGTTTGATATTTCAAGTTTAATATCAAGTACAGATTCACATTTGTATTTTCTACTTTGATTGTATATTAAGCTAGAGTGCATTTGACTGCCGAGATGCGTGGTCTTTATAAAATTAATGTATATTCCCTTAATATAATTATAATAAAGGGGCTGTGCACCTGTACCTGTAAGAAACATCCCACAATGGTGTAAACCAGGAAGAAATTGCAGTGGTCAAAATTACACTCTATCAAATACAATACTGTGCAATTATACCTATTATACTGTCATTTTGTAGGAAATTTAGTGAAGTTCTGAGCTTCTTTATTCTAAAATGAATACTTTTTTGATTATCAGTCAAAGTCCGAAAATAAATCATTTTTATCTCTTTCCTACTGAGATATCTCAGAATGCATCACATTTACGAGGTGGCAAAGTTGAAATTCGGATTCAGCGCCCCCAAAAGCATACAGGACGATGGGAAAAATGCAATTTTTTTTCTAGATATGTCATCATTTTTTTCCTGGCTACTGTACTATGAATTCTATAATTAATTCTTTCCATCTTATTTTCATTTTGTGTAATTTTGACCGGCTGAAATTTCTATAATGCAATTTCTACTACTACATCATGGTATATCGCAATGGTAGGGTAACTATAGTGAATGCTGTGTGTATAAAAACACACAACATTATTTTTGTGCACACACATTTACATGACATTCGAGTTGCGAACCTCCTTGCTGGAAAAAGTAGTGTAATATCTTATGGAAGTATTATATCACAAAATACAATACCCGACTGTCACTGACAACTCAAAAAATATTTAAAAAAAACTGCACTATTCCTACATCAGTGTAAAAAAATTAAGGATGAACATTGTCGGGTTTGCGCCCGACCTGAGCTGGCTTAAATGATCGCTTTACACTCTAGAAACAATCCCAGCCGGGGTGAACCGAAATGGCGAATGTTTCTCAAGTGTAAAGTGATCACTTAAGCCATCCGAGGTCGGCCGTAATCCCGACAATGTTCATCCTTAATTCTTATACACTGTTGAAGGAATACTGCATTGTACCTATATACTACGGAATGTAAGAAAATCCAACGCTTTACAAGAATAATTTGTAAACCAAAAATAATTCAAATAAAAAAAACTTGTTGGTAACATACTTGTAAGTACATAATGTGGTTGAATAATAATCAGTGATTCGAATATTTTTAAGGCAAGTTGCCTGTCTCACGCAAATACATGTTAGCTAACCTGCCACTGTGGAAATAATATTTACTTAGGATGGATGATAATAAAAATACAGGAAAAATAGAAGAAAAACCATGAGGGCAGAAAAACTGTAAAAAAAAAGTAGAAAGTAGTACATATTTTGAGTGTAATTTTGTCCTGTAGAATTTCGTCACATAATCCTTGTTTCCAGGTAGGAGATTCTATGTTGGCACACTGAACCCTTGTCAATCAAACTAAACGTACAAAATATGAACCCAAATAGGCACATAACTTTGTATTTAAGGCTCGCGACCCAACTATGACGCCGCATGATAAAATGGTAAAAATAACGTTTTTTTACAATTTTTTTGGGTTAATTTCGCTTCAATCAATAAAATTATACGGTCATTCCCTACATTTTAATGCATATTATCAATACAAAAATAAACGGTAAACGAGTTGCCATCTCTCGGAAAAAAGATCAGAAGTGTTTTTCAGATTTTATTCGAGAAATCTATACAAGATATAAAAAATCTTTTACGGTAATTCCCTAGATAAAGGTTAAATGTATCTACTCTATTTTTTTCCAAAGCATATTTAGTAAGGTTGCCGAAATCCAAGGTTTCTCGTTTTTAGAAATTTTTGAAATGTCAGTATGCCCACTCTTTGTGCATACATAGTTTCATATTTAGTCAGTATTATATTATGTAAAAGATATAATATATTATGTATATCCCATCTCAACACATCAGTCTTCCTTTTACAACGAACATCACTTACAGGGCAGTGAACTAAGTAAAAGAAGCTTGTGTTATGTTAGATGAGTAGGATGATAGCAGGACCTGTCTTAATAGTAAAATGACTCAAATTTTATTTAGAGAAAATTTCCTACAATTTTCTTTAGAGAAAATTTCCTACAATTCTCTTTACAGAAAATTTCCCACAATTTTCTTTAGAGACAATTTTACTAGAATGTTCTTTCGCCATTATTTTCCTACGATTTTTTACAGTCACTATTACTATCTACAATTTTCTTTCGAGATTATTTCCCTACATTTTTTTTTGGAAACAATTTCCTACAACTTTCTTTCGACATTATTTCCCCACAATTTTCTTTAGAGACAATTTTCCTAATTTTCAGAAAAAAGTCTTTGTTATTATAATATTGTTATTGTAAATAGTATAAACATTTCTACCCAACAACGTTAATAAAACAAACTTTTTAAAAGTTTGTAACAAGTCTTGTAAATTTTCGAGAATTTTGGATTTATATAACTAAATTGATAAGTGAGGGCAGATTTGATTCTACCCCAGGCGGAATCATCCATAAACTATATGCGTACTGTGTAGTATCAAAGAAAAAGAAGATGTTTATTCAATATTCACATGAAATAACCATTTTCTCTCTCTACAATCCCAAACAATACAATAAACTTGCTTTACGATGCATCTTGTCTATAGACTGTCTATACTGTCTATAGACTGTGGTGCATTTCCATAAGAAATCATAGGAATTGCAAAATAAAATCAACTTTTGTACACACGATACGAGAAGAAGTTCTTCTGGAAGTTCGAATAGTGTTGGAAAATATTCATCGAACCATCTAAACATTTTTTTTTTTAATTTAATGTTCACTTTATTACAAAATAGCATATTTATAACATCAACCGAAACTAGAAATACATACCCTTGTATCATTTTGGATATTGCCCTCCTTTAGCAACCGAATGCTTGTGTGGAGGGCAGGATTCAATCAAAAACAACATATGAATAGTCAGTCTACACAACACAAATACATACACATAGGCATTTCACAGTTGACGGAAAAGTCAATTTCTCCAAAATAATAACAACAAAACAAAAGACAAACTTCTGTTAGCCACCGTCATCAGTCATTGAGAGTCTTGTCGCACTGTCGTTGTTCTCAACTTAAAACGTTTCTTAATGTTGTAAATAAAAAATATTATCTTGATTAGCGTAGCTCTACAACGACCAATGTACCTATAGATCAATGGCGATTACAATTAGTTAGTTAGTTCTTCATCGAAGCTCATCAAATCTTCGAAATATACAAAGTTCTAATAATAATAATATCTCACCAATAAATAGTTCTCTTGATAAAGCTGAACTACGCATCATTTGAGTTACATTTCGTTTGCGGCGGGCCTGTTTTCCATACTAAATGAGCATTCTCCTTTATGTTCTGAATTCAAATTTCCCGATTTTGATTAATTGGGTGTACGTACATACACGATGTTGAATATGAAATATCGATGTAAAATATGCTCGTATTTCCACCTCGTAGAATGTCGAATAACATTGTAAAACTTGGTGGTGTTATCTCATATGTCTGTATGAATGCGATATTATTATTACTGACAGAATCCCAATGGCATTTGTATAATTTATGGGTCAAAAGTCGCCGTAAATATTGAAAAATTCCACAAGATTTATTGTCATAATATCTATTGACTTATCATTGGATTGTTCAAATTTTAAAATAACCTTCTAGAGTCAAACAAACATTTGTTACAAAATAATTCACCTTTGTATTATTTTAGTCTAGAATTTTCTAAAATATGAGATGTTGGAAAAATAACGAATAATTTTGTTTGCATGGGTGTCGCCAGCCTCGGAACTAGGGGGGGAGGGTAAAATAGTTAAAAAATTCGATATAGCATGAAAAAAGCGTAAATAGCTGAATTTTCTTGCGAGACATAGTGAAGAAGGTCGTGATGGTTGCATTGGTTTACATGAAAATGTACACGATACTTTGCGCAATAATATGCATGATAAATGTCTATTATAAAAAAACGATAAAAAATAGCGCCGCAGTCATTTTTTTTTTTTTGATGAAATAATTGTATTTTGATGGATTTTCATGAAAATTTATGTTATGATGAGAAAACTTGTGGAAATAATGTGAATTTTTTGAGAGGATTTATCATTTAGTATGAAATAATATAATATACCTATTCCAATCTCTATGTGGGGCACGTCCCCCCCCTGACGACGCCCATGGTTGTTCGTTATTTTGTAAATTATAGCCATGAGAGATAGAGCCTTGAATCGTATTTACTAAAGTAATATTTTACTAAAATAATACAATAAGTATTATTGTTTTTCAGCGTCTCATACCAAGCCAGGTTACTCTATGAATTTTTCGTAATTGTCTTATTAATATTTTTCTCTATTGACTTTATTTGGGGCTATTTACGTTAAGACTGTATTGAAGTTT
This sequence comes from Ceraclea dissimilis, assembly GCA_963576895.1. Lineage (NCBI taxonomy): Eukaryota > Metazoa > Arthropoda > Insecta > Trichoptera > Leptoceridae > Ceraclea > Ceraclea dissimilis. The sequence goes on from OY756370.1 coordinate 18,144,031, forward strand.
TTTTTTAATGGGATTTTTTTTTATATAGGTACATGGGAGTCGCCCGCCTCGGAGCTAGGGGAGGCAATAAAATTTTGAAATTTGGTATACCATGAAGAAGGCGTAAATAGCGCCGCATGCGAATTTTTTTGTGAGTCATAGTGAAGAAGTTCGTGATGTGATTTGGTTTATTTGAAAATGTGTATGATATTTTGCACAATAATACGCATTATAATTTTTTTTTCTAAAAAAATAGTAAAAGATAGCGCCGCAGGTAATTTTTTTATGAAACAATTGTATTTTAATGGATTTTCAAACTCATTTTTATAAAATTTATATGTTGAGAAAATGTGTGGTAGTAATGTGATTTTATGTGAGGTTTTATTATTTAGAATGAAGGAATATATACCTATTTCAATCTCTAGGGGGGGAGCAGCTGCTCTCCTGCCCCCCCCCCCCCTTGCCGACGCCCATGTATAGTTATATTGTGGGAAATGGGTGAAATGAAGGATTATTTTATATACATTGTGGGAAATGGGCGAACGAGGGATTATTTTTATAAACATTGTAGGAAATGGGCGAACGAATGATTATTATCGTATAAAGGTGGCTTCGCAGAATTTTGAATAGACTAAGTCCGTCTGCAATATCATGGACCGTGGGAAGCCACCTTAAGAAGTCTTGGAAGACACTCCAAGGTTGCATAACAATCAGCAGAATGGGTCGTATATTTGGCGACGCGACGTGACTGTGTGACATTGACGTGTCGTGTAAATTACGAGCAGTCAGTCTGTCAAGTCTCTCCCACTGGGCAGGGCGAGGTCTTGTATTATTCAACAATCAATGTTGTTAAATGGGGATGGGATACAGATACAGGCTAGGGTATTCCATTCTCATACACGATTGGTACGTGGTGCTCATCACACTTTTTTTTATAGCAGGGATCCTCAACCATACAATCATAAAAAAAATAGTTTAAAATCGTTTATCTGTAAAACTGATTTGAGTCGCTCGACCCGAAACTTTTATGCCCCCGCCACACGCTCGTGACGAACCACGAGCAAATGGTGTTCATGAGTAAAAAGGCGTCAACGGTCGGTTACGTTCACGTCAAGACAAACGTTACATCCACACGCCTTTTTACTCATGAACACCATTTGCTCTTGGTAGGTCACAAGCGTGTGGCTGAGGCATTACACTCAGATAGATACTCGATATTTTATTTATCAAATAATACTAAAATATATTATTTTTAATTAACCACACTTTTATTTAACTTCGTCTATCGTTGTTGTTGTCTGCGTCTACATTTTCCTCCCCAAATTTTAATAACTTCCCCAGCACCTTGAAATTTTGCACACATGTATACGTATTGTAGATACGTTACTGAAACTCTACAAAATTTTCATTCTCATCTGTTAAAGTTACGCCTCATCCACACACTTGACGAGCGTCCACAATTTTTGTGCTCATGAGCAAAAAGGCGTTAACATACATGAGCCAAGAAAAATGCCCCATCCACACGCCTTTTTACTAGAATGTTTGTCCAGTATTTCTCTACGCCTGACAATCAAAAGGGATGAAGTGAGGGAAGGATTCCTACGTTTAGTAATGGCGTTACGTAAATTTTTAACAATAATGGTCCTTCAGGGGTACATTTGGAAGCAGGTGTTGGGGTCCATCACGTATCGTATAAGATGCGAGACTATTTGCTTCCAGCCCTACGGGGAGATCTAAACACAATAATTCCTTCCCATCAACCTGTCCCTACATAAATACACTCCCTGCTTGCATTATTATACACAGTCGATAACATTTTTTAAAGGATATCGGCTTGCATAATGCCTATACAAACCTAAATACTTTCCTGCATACCTTATGCACTAAGCTAGCGCCGGGGTTTGAACCTCATGGCACCTCCCACTTGAGAGACCGAGACCACATGGTTGGCGCAGTTGAATCGTAGATACATAAAAATGGTTGGAACGTACACTGAAATACCAAAAAATAACCTCAATAGAGGGCCGTGTACAATATATACAAGTTTCATTTCGATTCAACTACCAGCGGCTTTCATGGCACAGCGGTAGAGTACCGGCTTGTCAGGTTGGAGGTCTGGGTTCGATTCCCGGCCGCGGCAGATGGGTGGACTGGAATTGGTGAATGTTACTTAAGGGTGACAGGAAAGTTGTTCGATTTACATATTTTCGAACGCACAATACTTCGAAAAACAACATTTCGAATGGCAATAATTCGAAATACAAATTTTCGAATGACAATAGTTCGACGCACTTTATTTCGAAAAACATATTTTCGAACGAACAATAGTTCGAAATTACAATTGTTCGAAAAAAGTTTACTGGCTAAAGGCGCAAGCCAATATAGTGTCGCCGTCAACACAACTGCGTGTTGTACCATATTTAATATAATTTGTGAACTAGGTATAATGTTATGTGTATTTAGACACTGCATAATTCTAAATTTTTCATAATTTATTGTTTGTTTATGCAAAAAGAGTTTCAATAATAATACCACAAAAAAAGATCTCTGATAATTTTCTATCAATTTTTTTTCACTGGCAACAAATGACAAAAGGCGGCAACATGGCGACACGAAACTCAGTTCAATAAGTACCAATGTCATTTCTTGATTACTTTAGTTAAAAGAAAATAATAAAACAAAAAATAATTAGATTTTTTTTTAGAAAATGTAAGATGCCGTAAATCTCAATAGTAAGTATATCCAAATTTAAAGTTTAGAAACTACCACTAATTTACGCCGGAATCTTTTAATAAGATCATTAGACTAATTTATGGATTTCAAGGTACACTATTTTTGCATTTTTAAATAAATTATTTTAAAGACAATTTGCTAATTTAATATTTTTTGTAAAAACTAAACGGATGTATGTCCCGGGATTTCACCTCAAATGACGATGTTTATATTATGATTCGAAGAAGAAAAAACGTGTGCTTAACTAAAATACCTATTTTACTAATATTACTCAGTTAGTAATAAAAAAAACTGTATTAACTAAAATGTCAAAATACGGAAATAAATCATTTTGATAATATTCATAATCAGGTACCGTACTTAGTAAGTAATCGCCTCATTTTCTTAGTAACACTAAAAGTGACATTAGCTCCTTATGAACTCATCCACTTCATTCGCAGTTGGAGGGAACCTGTATAAATCGCAGTTGGATGACGTATGTAAGGAAAAGTCAAAACATTGCGACAAAAATGGGGTTTTGGTAGTCGGTTGAGATATAAGACAATCCTATTTATATAACCCGCCTCGAAACTTTGCAGAAAATTAAATATATTCCTGTAAAATGGCAATCGAATTATTGTGATTCGATGATTTTGCTTTTCTAACAAATGTGAGTTCGAACATATTACTTTCAAACTATTGTTATTCTGATTATTGTTTTTCGAACAACTGTTCTTCGAACATTTGGAATTCGAAATACTGTTTTTCGAACATCTTTCATGTAACCTTACTTAAGTGAACAGTGATCACATTAAGCCAGCCGACGATCAGTCACAAGCGTGATGGAAGGTGCATCCTTGGCTGTATATCTGTTGAGATAACTACTTGTAGATATACATGTTTTGCAAAATTTACCCAGGCATAACTGAGCACCCATAAATGACTAGTAGCTGAGTCTATATTGTAAAATAAAGATTAAAGTTAAAATGTTTGCTGGAAACATCTTTAGAATATTTTAATCTGTTCATCTCCAGCGCGCTGCTGGTGACGTGTCAGACATCGTGTCTTCCGCTTATCACAATGACAAGGTAGAATCATAATCATCTCAACACAGTAGCTATCTCTCCTCTCTGTACAGTACACAGGAGATTTTAAAAAGACATCCTTCACTCAGCATCATTTATTATACTCTCCATGAGCGCCGCCAGCTTTAGAGCTGGGGGGGGGACAGCCAACGTTAAAAACTTTTACATTTTTGGCGATCAGAAACAGAAAGCATTGCTATTGATTGCATAAAATAAATCCTTTGAAGTTTTTCCAAAAATCAGTGTTTTTATTGAGAAACCATCTCAACATTTTTGTTTAAAAACATAGCTCCGCAGCCGATTTTTTCTTTTTATTGGGACAGATTGCAGAAGGTGGTTATGTAGGTATTTTGTTCTTTTTTTTTAAATACCCACTAAAAAATAGCGCCACAGATAAAAAAAAATATGTAAAAATTATTGATTGTGATTTAACTAAAAAAATTATAAGTATATAAAAAATTAACAATGTAAGTAAGGTTGACTGTAAGACATTGCTTTTGCATTGCAATTAGTCCGCCCTTTAGCATACTACAAATTTCTGATTTTGTATAACACTTTAATCTGTGGTCCATGAAAATTTATTTATTATTTTAATGGATTTTCATAGTAATTTTACAAACTTTTTGATAGGTATGATGGGAAAACGTGTGGTCATAATGTGATTTTTGTGAGATTATATAATTTAGTATGAAAAAGTATAATATACCTATTCCAATCTTTAGGGGAGGGCAGGGGGGCAGCTGCCCCTGACGACGCCCATGAATTACACCTCTATCTATCAAATATCAATGGAGCCCACGCTCAGCTGAGTTTTTATACCAAAGTGACATGAATGTTTCATTAGACTTACCTATTTTCATATTGAAAGAAGATTTACCCAGATCTATCATTACCCAAGAGGCCATACCCTCTTACCCAAATCTAAATAAACTAAAGGTACACCTAATCCGGATAAACTGACATGCAAAAAATATTGGGATATTTATTTTAATGGTTCTGATGGGCATACATAAGTAGACCGTGTACGTATACCTTTCAACATATTATACTCGTACTTCAAGGTTACAATAGGTATTATAGTTCTTTTAGGCTTGATTATGTTTTCTTGCATGGTTTCCAACGTTATCAGACAAAATAAAATTACATACAGTTCGCCCGAAAATCAGAAGCTTGAAAGGTAAAAAATGTAATAGTGCAGGCGCTGGACGCATGAACAATATGAGGACCGAATTCCATCGATTGATTATTTTTCAGGATAGATCAAAGATTTGGGAAGCGGATGTTACCGGACCATTTTCTGGTCCAATTTTTTTTACATTGCACGAAGTCAGTTTTATGACTATTTCAGTTTTAATTTTTAGTTTTTTATAATGGCAAAGTGAAGTTGGGTTGTTTAGTGAAATAAAATAATATAAAGGTGAAAATTGTAGATTTCATTATTCCATCATTCAGATGTCCTAATTGCGGATCCAAAAGGTGAGGACCGGTAATTATGCTCGGATTCTTGTTACTTTCATACAAAACTGCATCCACCATTATAACACTAATAAGTACTTGTATAGTTTAAAATCAACATAATGACTTTAATAATTACACGCGACTAGTGTTCGAGGATTCTCATTCTCATCATCAGGCGTTTGACAATAAAGTGAGAAAAAATTGACACAGGTGAAAAACTAGTCGAGTTATTACGTGGATTTTAAACTGTACACCACTATAGTCTTTCATTTTTATCTACGCAGTTATTAATTAGATATAGCAACGTATGCTTAGAAAAGCCAGCATTTTCACAAAAAGAGAATTTGTTCAACAAAAATCAAACAAATAAACCTACCTGGGTATTGTATGTAATTTGTAAAGCCATTTGTAAACAAAAAAGGGCTGAAACGATCCATAATGTTGACAATATACGGAATAATGTTTACCAACGAAGGGAATCGATTTGTTTATTTTATTTATTTATTTCATTTGTTGATCTCTTCAAGATGAAATTCAACAAACGATAAAGTACAATTGAAATAAAGTACTCAATACATTTACCCCCGTAAAGGAGAATCGATAAATTCAATTTGTTTTTCACGGTTACCGTTCAACCCCCTTTATCTGGGCCGGGGGAGCAGGAGGGGGGAGATATGGGGGATTAAGGGAGGTATTGGAATACTAGATAGATAATAATATGTGGACAGTTACTTGGAGCTGGATGAGGAGGTATCTATGGATGGGAGATGGAATCTTCCACATAATACAATACCTGCGATAGACTTATTTCAATATTGTTATATCGTAAGTTTTAAAACCATTTGAAGAGAATTTTCATGTGACTGCAAGGGAAGGAAAATGAGTGGCTGCAAGACTAGTGTTGTGACGAGAATGAAAGTAAATAAACTAAGATGGTTTGGGCATGTTGAGAGAATGAAGGATGACAGGATGACAAATAATATATATTTGAGTGAGCGAAAAGGTGTGAGGAAACGCGGCCGCCCGAAACTGACCTAGTCCGATCATGTCGACCAGATCCTCAAGGATTTTTTGGTATTTTAGTGTATGCTGGATAGACTGGAATTGGTTAATGTTACTTATAACTGTAAAGTGATCACATTAAACCAGCCGACGAATCAGTCACAAGCCGTTTTTTACATTTTGTCATGCAATTTCGAGCCCTTACGCCGTGGGAAATGACCGTGACATCATAGTGGGATCCCAAGCTTAACTGAATGTGAATCCTTAATATTAGGTACGTAATAAAACTTCAGAAAACTACGACGGTTCAGTAAATAAAAAATAAGTGTCTTACATAACGTATTAGTTACATATAATAATAATAGCTTTAATAATGTGATTATCTAATAATCCTTTTACCCACTGATTGTGGCTTCCTGGCTTCTATCCCAGGCCAGGGATTCGTTCTGGATCCGTTAAAATTGACGCAGCGCATCGCTCGATTGTTTATGGTTCCATTCTTCTCCGTTCTATCATCGGTGCGAGTCAACTCGTTGTGCAATTCAACCTGTTCTATGTGCACAGTTGACACGCTCGGTTGTTGCGAATAACACCCAACTATATTGTTGGGTGACATTCGCTCGCCATAGATAATATAGAGTGGTCCGCATTTGCTGTTCACTCACTCCTCTTAACCCGCGATATGACTATCCCTTTCTACCAAAGAAGAGGGTTGTGATATCGCTATCTCGATGTTTATCTATCAACTCACTCTTATTAGTATTGTCATACCTCTATCTCTGTTTGACAATTCCAATTGGAACAATCACCCAAATGCGTTCTGCTTCGTGCGATAATCGTCCGTTGACTCGCTGAGTGAAAATTAACGGATCCAGAGCGAACCCCAGGGTAGACTTAGGATTAGGTCCATTCCATTGTGTTGAATAGGACCTTTCTAATCTTCTTATGTAAGCCTTGATTGTTCTTTATACTCGTATATGGAAAATATAATTTTGTTTTCTTTCATTGTTCGGATCGAAAGAACCACACCGATTTTACATAGATTTTTTTTTGTAAGGGTTAAAAAACTCGGTTTTTATGCATAGTATCAATACGAACGTTTTTTTTTTCTTTGCAATTTCCGGAAAAAACTTGCTTTCGAATTAAAAATCAGATGTGTTTTTCACATTTTTTTGAGAAATCTATACAAGATATAAAAATATTTTAAAGTCATTCACTAAATAAAGATTCAATGTATCTACCCTATTTTGTTTTCAATCATATTTACTAACGTTGTCGAAATCTAATCTCGGATCTCATTAAAATCTCAAAAAAAAAAATCAATATGCCTACTCTTGAAGCTTGCATAAATTCACCATTAAAAAACTCGCCATCGAAAAATCTCACATTGTTTATTTTATAACTCTAGGTATAAATTTAACATAAATGGGATTTTTACTTCTGAGCACCAAATCAGCCATGAAAACCAAATCATTGGGTTTGGTCATTGGTTCCAGGATGAAGTTTCTAAGGATACTTGATATGACAGATTTCATCTCGTACATGGCGAATTTCTGACCTGAAGAAAAAACAGAATATTTGCTTAACATGCCTATTACTATCTAAGAGAGCCGGCCACTTAAAATGTGAATTTCAGAATTTTGAACGGCTATTGCGGGTAAATTACTAGTCCTAAGACTCCTATGTAAAAAATGTATAGAACATTTTGTTGTAGAAAATTTAGTTAGGATTATTTTTGTCATTGACTATTTTCTCCTATCTCTTCCCATATTCCTAATAAATGCGAAAAACCGTGAAGAAGGACATTTTCGGAGGTGCAGGGGCAAGATTTTGATAGGCAACCCTAGTGCGATGTATGACCCTTTGTGTAAGCTATCGTTTAATCCACATTTCGATCAAAAAACAAATAGGTCACATTTCGAGCGGCCAGCGCTTAGGCTAATATGACATTTATTTAATGATTATGATTAATCTTACCAATACAATTCCTTGGGCCAGCACTGAAAGGTATGTAGGCAAAAGGGTGTCTTTTGGAAGAATTTTCAACGTTGAATCTCTCGGGGTTATATTCTTCAGGTGATGGATAGATCGAAGCATCTCTGTGCAGGTCGTAGATGTGTATGTGACAAGTAGTTTGAGGTGGAATCAGATAATCAGCTAAAATTGTAATAAGAGTATGAAATAATCAGCTGATAATGTGGTAAGAGTATAAAATAATCAGCTGAAAATATAATAAGAGTATGAAATAATCAGCTAAAATGTAATGAAAGTACCTATCAAATAATCAGCTAAAAATGTAATAAGAGTATCAAATAATCAGCTTAACATATAACAAGAGTATGAAATAATCAGTTTAAAATATAACAAGAGTATGAAATAATCAGCTAATAATGTAATAAGTGTATGAAATAATCAGCTAAAAATATAACAAGAATATAAAGTAATCAGCTAAAATGTCATAAGAGTATTAAATAATCAGCTAAAATGTAATAAAAGTAACAAATAATCAGCTAAAATGAAAGAATAGATATAATAGTGAAAGGAACAGAACATCAAACCAAAAATGCTTTTCTTTGTTAAAACATACATACTTAGTTGCACTTCCTCTTCAAGACGTCTTGAGATGAATGGAACACTTGGATATAAACGCAGACTCTCCTTGATACACATCTCCAAGTATCTCATGTTATTCAAGTCTTCCATTGTGGCTAGTCTATCTGGATCTTCAAATATATCATTCAGTTCTTCCATAATCTTGTCCTGAACATCTTTATGATTGGCTAATATCATCAGGGCAAAACTTATTCCCATTGCTGTTGTATCGTGACCCTGTAAATAAATATCAACTAACCGACTAAGACTATGAAAATAATTTAGCTAACTAGCAAACAGTGTAAGATGGGTATGCTGGACTTAAGACCAGCCATCGGTTGGTTTAGGTGATCATTTTACTATCGAGAAACGTTCACCATTCAGTCCTTGACACCTGTGACACCTTGACACCTTTTACAGAGTATATTATACTTCGAAAAAATCGCACCTCGGGTAGGATTCGAACCTACACCCCACGGCTGTGAAGCATGGTGAAGCACCCACTAATCTACAAGCCATCTCAGGCTGATGGCGATGAAACCGAATTATAAAGGCCAACCATTTTTTATCCACTGCCATCTGTTGAAGAGATGAGAAAGTTTACACCAAACATCATTTTGTAGTGAATGCAGCGAAATATAAACATTCTGCTTCACAATTGCTAGATGCTGGCAGAAGTTACTTACTACCATAATTCTTAATACCTCAGTGACCAGATGACTGGGTTGGTCTACAAAGTTAAAATGATAACTACAGTAATTCTTAGTTAAAATTTCCCCTTCTCTGTATTTAGCTAACAGTTAATCCAATACTGGTTCTTGTACCTCAAACATAAATGTGTCCACTTCCTCCCTGATCCCCGTCTCGTCTATCTTCCCCTCAGCCTCAGCTGACAGCAGGAGATCCAACATAGCCAACCTCTTCTTACTGCTCTTTATATAATCCTCGCTCTCAATTTCCTCATTGCTGATAATTTGTACAGCGTCCCCCTTCTGTCTCTCCTTCCTCCTCTGCCTTATGACAGACGTTGTGAAGTCGTGTAAGATGGACAGAGTCTCTTTCTGTTTGGCGTACATTTTGGTCATTCTAAAGGACAAGTCAGGATGTATCCAGAATCTGATTAACCTTTCAAGTAATAAGTGTCCCATATCGTAGATGGCTCTTTTGTATCTGTCGAAGTTGGCATCTTCGCCTGCTTTCACTTGCGTTCCCATTGCGGTTTCTACAATCACATTAAAAAAAATTGGCAAAAATGAGTAAAATGAAAGTACATACTTGCATTATCACTCTGGCAAAAGAGGTACTATCAAATCCTGTCCCGGAAGAGTCTCGCTATGAAAACTTTTATCCCAGGAATATTAAACTGAACCAAATGAGACGAGACAGAATTTTAGTTTTTTTTTTTTTTTTTTTTCAAAAGTATGTAGGTACTTTCATTACCCGCAAATCTCGAAAGCGGAGAATCTTGGATCTATCCCCTTGGATCTATGTGAATCATTACAATAAGTAATTTTGTTAAGTCAAAACACATCCCAATCATCTTACCACAAATAGAATGAAGAGCAAATTGCGTTACAACAGGAATCACATCCACAGTGTCACTGTTTTGTGACTTCAAGTGTTCTATAAGATGTTGACTTTGTTCTACAAATGATTTACAAAACTGTCTTAGAATGTTGAAGTGAAATGCTGGAGTGAGAATCTTCCTTCTCTGGTGCCATTTCTCTCCTGAAATTTAATGAACATTCTATAATTACATTCGAATTCACGTTGACTCCTACATAACGAAATCATTCTTGCTGTATTTATTTTTTACCTTTACTTGTGAGTAGACCTTGTTGTAACTTTACCTTTACTTGTGAGTAGAACTTGTTGTAACTTTACCTTTACTTGTGAGTAGACCTTGTTGTAATTGTGATTTATTTACTTACTTTTACTTGTGGGCAGACCATGTTGTAACTGTGCGTTTTATTTACTTACCTTTACTTGTGAGCAGACCCTGTTGTAACCAGGGATGAAGGAAAGTATAGATCCTTCCTTTTGTAATGTGTTTGAAACTTGATAAGATGATCTAGAACATAATTTAACCTTTTTTACAATAACTGAATATATTTAAAATAAATGTTATTAATTTTATTTTCCACGACTGAAGAGGGACAAATTAGGATTGAATGCCATGAAATTCATGAAAATGAGATGGTTGAAAAGAATGGGTAAGAAAACATTGAAAGATAGGATAAGGAATGAGGTTGTTAGACACTCGTATATGAATGACTGTAAGATGGGTGTTGTAACATGCTGAGAACGTGGCATGTTGAAAAATTGCATCGGTGGTGTGACGGAAGCAAGAATTGTGTGTGAGAATAGGGCAGTCTGGGGTTCTGTCCTTTTTACTGGAATATGGTTTAAGAATAAAATCCTTACCTCAGCATCATTTGGGTTGAAAACATTGACTGCCCTCGTGTGAACCACCTGCACCCCGTATGTCTTTTTAAATCGTTTCGAGAACTTTCTGGGCAGAAGAAACATTTCAACTAAAAACAGATTTTTTTGTAAGTGTTCGCACGACTCTCACATTTAACGACGGATTGGTGTGAAAATTTAGAATAACATTTGCCATAATATACTCTTTTGTTCTGACATCGCCGGTTTTTGGAGAAAAAGCTTATCCTAAGAGATGTCATGATGATGAGGGGATCTAATAAACAGAAAATAAGTGAGGTGAAAACTACATTACTACTCGTGAGTTAAATTGCTGTGGGTTAATTCCTATTTGACAATCCAAAGTTAAACTAATCCATTTGGCTAATTCATCCTATTTTGTCCAAATGGATATGTTTGTTTGTACTTGTTTACATTATACTTTGATAAATAATATATTATACCTACATATATGTAATTTATAAGTAATTAAATTTGATTGAATTACGAATTATATTTATTTTATGGTCATGTATAAGTATATCAGATCTTTTAAGGTCCTGTATGCTGTAATGAATTGTACTCAGCCAATACTGAGAGAATCGTCTTGAAACTCAAGACAGTGATAGATGAAAGTATGGACTACAGATTGACTGTTTTGAAATTACAATATTTGAAAATTCCTTGATCAAAAAAATATTTTCGTAAATTCCCCTGAAATTTTCCGATATAAAAGTATAATTTAGCCAAAATACTGGTAATTATAATCTTAACAAATTGAATGTTTTAGATTTTAGATAAATTTCTTCCCAGGTTTCTTTTAAAAGGGTAAATTCACTTTGTCGCTTACGTTATTCTTATTTCGCGCTAACATTCTCATACTAAATTTGAAAAAGTTGAAGCGAAAATGGAACGATTTTTTCTCAGTACATATAGGCCTTTATCAAGAAAAAATGTAACATTTTTAAAACTGTGTACTATCGTGTCAAATAATATTGTATATCACTTTAAAAATAAACAAACACTTGCCTGGGCCAACGAAGAAGTCCAACACATTCCCAATGATCGGCAGTCTACTGGGTCCAGGAATCTTGTTAAATAGTCTCCCATTTGGGGTGTAAAATAACAAATATTGCAAAAAACACAAAACAATTGTAATAAAAATTAAAATAATTATAATGGACGACATTTTGCTGTACAAATATAATATTATTATATCGACTGGTAATTCAATGTGTTTACATTCAGAATTAGGTATAAGTACTTGCAAAGATAATTATACACATTATCAACTAACTTATAAAAATTATAGGTTGATAACCACATTATCTTCTAGCAGACGGCAGTGACAGACTCAGTGGTTTTCTCTTTTTGTTCTAACACGGTGTTTTCTAAATTTGGGTTGTCAATTAATTATAGGTATATGCCAACGTAAAAGTACTTCAAAAAATCTAATTAACTAGATGGTTAAATGGTAGGTACCTACTTAAGTATATAATAAAACAAAAACAAGCAAAAAATTAACTACATTATTAAAAAATTAGATTTATCGGAAAATTTATACATAAAAATACAAAAATCGGTAATTATTAATACTTGCAATATTGTAAGACGATTTCTAAATACTGATATTTCAGGCACAATGCTTGTATTTTGGGCCCCGTGCATCTGAGCCCAATCATGTGATATCCGAGTTATTTGGATAGGTGATTTTTTCACAGTATTAGGCTGATGAGTTTATATGTGTATCATGAATTATAATATGTAGACTCTTCTGACTGATAATACTGAGAAGTGTGTCGGCAAAGTCGTGCTTTCGCGTATAAGAAAAGTAGGTACACGTATTTTTTTAATTAAAATTTATGGCATTCAGTAATTTTAAAATAAAGTCAACGAGAATTTTTAAAAATACATCATAGATACCAACCGCTTAAGGAAGAAAGGAAAGGGAAGGGTTATCTTAGGAAGTGAATTGCATCTTTGTTTCATGATTTATCATTCGAAATAATCGGTTGGGTCGATGTTTAAAGTCCATACTTACAGTTGGTCGGATGATAGACGAAGTCCATACAGATTAGCGCATATCAGATAGACCCCTCCTTGACTGATAACGTGTACCTATACAATAATCACTATTGTCATAATTATCTTTTACATGGGAGGTCTCTCTTATTTTGAGAAGCAATAGAGCTGAATCTTGGTTAGGATATAGGCTATTAAAAAATCTAAACCCTATTACGGTTAAAGAGAAAAATGACTCACATTAAACCTAAAACAATAATCTCGATGTTTTCGGCCGTTGGTACTTAGTGGAAGTCCATTTTCAAGGAAAAAATTAAAAACTAAATATTCAGATAAAAATCCACAGAAAGATGAGTTTTGCTTTCGCGACTAGTATTTGAGGATTTGCACCCTCATCATCAGGCGATTGTGAATAAAGTATTCGCAATCGACAAAACGAGCAACAAATCGAAAACAATACTTTATTCACAATCCCCTGATGATGAGGGTGCAAATTCTCGAATACTAGTCGCGAAAGCTATAGTTTTTTTTGTGGATTTTAATCTAAATTTTTTTTTTTTTTTTTAATAATAATACATAAGTTTCTAACTTTATAGTAATATTTTATTATTTTAATATTATTTAGATAATTTCGATATCCCAATAATTGTCAGACTCATATGTTCCAGGATTTTTATTAAATAACTTTGCTTTGGGCGCATAGTAAAACTAACACCTATTCTAGAAAACACAAAACAAACAGAATTAAAATTAAAAAACAAAGTAAAAATCGCCATTTTTAAAAACGCCGCCGACCTCACTCATAAAAATAATGTGAAAATACTGCTGTGTTAGCAAACATACCCCTAATACAATACATACAGGATGTTTGGTTTTCCCCCAGACTATCCACTCGTTTAAGAGTGATTCAGAGCTTTTCCATTGAGAACTACTTGGAATTCAATGAAAAAAACTTAGTTCTCTTAGTTGATTCACTATTTGGCAGCTACTTGGGAAAATTCACGGAGGGTTGAATGTATTTTTTCAATAAATGAACCCGTACGAACAAATATTTTATTTACTAAGCATAATACATAGGGCCTAAAATACAAACATTGTGACTGAAATATCAGTTTTATCATGATGTATTAATAATTACATTTTTTTGCAATTTTATGTATATAGGTACTAGGTAGGTACAGTTTTTCCGGAAAATCTAATTATTAATTAACGATTTTACGTACAGGTGATAATACTAGAGTGACAATAGTATTTGTTGTGTCACCGACTAATTCTGTAAGTATGTATTTTTTCAGCGACGTTTTAAATAAATGATTATTCATGCATTTTTGTAAAATGAATCTGGGTTTATCGAAATAAATCCAAATACACCTTTCTACACTTCACAGTAAGCTTGCGTCGTGAAGTGGAGTAAGTCGGCATCGGAGATCAAACCCGCGCCCACTAGATTAACAGTCGAGCGCATTACCAACCAGGCTACCGACCACCTCAGAATTATTATTAAGGATATCCGACCGAAATGATGAAATAAAATTGTGCATAAATCTATGACTAAGATACTGTGTTCATTTTACGTACTAATATAACTTGTGTCTTGTTCAATGAAATATCAGGTGATGTATGTTACACTCTGAATTACAATAATTATAAACGTAGACAGAGATAACACAGGTAAAAAAATAATGAAATGAGTTTAGGGTGGAGACCTACTTAGTACTTACCTAGTACCTCATATAACGAATATTATAATGTAATGAGTTGTTGGTTGTTTGTGCCCAGGAAATACCTAATACCTTATTAACGTATTTATTATATAGCGGCTATATTACTATATAACTCAAACAATGCGGAATACTGTATTACAGAAACCCTAGAGACACTCGGAGTTGCTCGGAGTCAGATATGAGGACTGCAGTAGAGTAGAGTACGTTATATTGTACCGCCTATTAAATCGTACCACCTTAATATTTCCGAAACTATGAATCTTTTTATAAAATAGCAACTTATGTTTAATTGCGACTAACAATAAACTCTTATTGACGTATTCATTTGCTTTGCTGGTGTAAAAATAAACATGTCATTCACGAATAATTATTTTTTGTTGACTCGATGTAATTTTTTGTAGTTGCTATCTAAGGGTATAACACATTGAAATGTAACTGATGAATTATGTTACTATTATTAATTTAATTCAAAATTTATATAGTTTTAATGAGTTAATATAATTTGGGTATAAGTTTTGGGATTATGTTGATATTTGTTGTTTTCCCGCATTTGAGTGGGTTCGTTATATTTTACCACTAGAAGTCCTCTATATCGTACCTTTACGATACCTATGGAGTATATACTTACTTAATTAATTTTAAATTACGTTGTACTATATCAAGGATTTTTTGATAACTTATTTTTTTGTTCATAAATCTAACTTATTTCGTATCAAATTTTGTTGTATTTTACAAAAATATATTTTTAGTACTTTTGTTTGAAATTTGTATAGAGGTACGATTTAAATACCAGTGGTACGATATAGTGACCCGTTCGTTAAATCGTACCGTTTTCTACTTTTTTTTCAGACGCGTTTTTAGTGGTGTTAATGTTATTGCTGACCTTTTTGAAATAAAAAAAATAGATAGCCAACTAAATATAGTTTCATTTGGTGTATTCATATATTTACGGTGATCTTTAGTTTTTACGAAAAATGACTTTTTGCAAAACCGGTACAATTTAGCCAACTTCCCCCTATCTAATGTATTTATTTATTTATTTAAACTTATGTATGTAATGTAATTTGTTTATTGTGCTTACTTACTTTACGTGTCCGGTCTAAAGTCTACCACTCCAATCTTCTTCTTCTTCTTCTGCAGCCCCTCAGGTCCATTGTTGGACATAGGCCTCCCCTTTGGTCCTCCACAGCTTCCTGTCTTGGGCACACTGCATCCATCCACCACCGGCACATTTCCTAATATCATCAGACCACCTTGCCTGGGGTCTCCCGACGCTTCTTCGGCTTGTTCTTGGCCGCCATCCTATTATCTTCTTGGTCCACCACTCCAATAAGCTGCGACTATCATCGCTTTGTCGTTGGCCACAATCAGGTCCCCAGGTGTACAGCCCTCCTCCATCAGTGGACACATCAGTAGGTGGCTGTCATCCTGGGTTTCGCCACAATCTCATTTTTTTTATTTTGTTTATTGTGCTTTCATTATATACCTAGTTATCTTGCTTCATACTATGTATATCTCTGAGGAAATGCTAACAGAGCCCTTTACACTCTTTAGCATTGATATTGTAGATTATTACTATTACTTTAATTGTTATATGTCTAATTATGTAAAACTGACGAGTCCAAGTGCCCGATATAGAGTCTAAGGACGATAAACAACAATAAACAATGAGGATAAGAGCCCAACTATGACGTCACGGTCATTTCCCACGGTGTTGTCGCATGACAAGATGTTAAAAACAGCGTTTTTTTTAACTTCGTGTGGTTAATTTTGCGGTTTAGAGTGGCAATAAGAGTAGTTAGTTAATGAAAAATGCCAAACTTCGTGAATAATGAAGTTTTTTTTCCTCAACAGAGACGAGAGGCATCTTCATTCACATAATGCAGCGTTATGTGAACTCCCCTGGGGAGGAAGCAGGATGGGTAGGGTTCCTCCCCAAGGGAGTTCATATAACGCTGCATTATCTGAACGAAGATGCCTCTCGTCTCTGTTGATGAAAAAACTTAACCGTCTGTGCAACAGGTACAGATAAATCCGGTTCCATACCAAAATAATTTACGTATATCTCAAATTTAATTTTCACGGGTACCCACTAGTAATCATTATAATACCTATACCAAATTACGTTACGTAGACTATATTCTTTCCTAGGTTTCTCTAACGTCGACATTCCTAAACTCCGATAAAATTAACATTGGTGAAAAGAGGTAGAGATTTATGTTATTAATTATTACCTATTGGTTAGTAGATATTAGAATTAGATAATAGGTTTACTACTAATCAGATCAGATCATTAGTTATTCCATAATTAACTACTGTACTCACTAATTCTACTAGAGGTAAGCATTTGTATTACACATTAATGAGAAAGTTCATCAAACATCAGGTGATGTAATCCAGAATTGAATAGCTGCTATGCCTGCTATACATCTAAATGTTAATTAATACGTGATGATTACGAGATATTAGGAGACTATTCTACGTGGCAAATCATGCTGCCAACATAATAATGAAATCCTCCTCACACGAGAGTACTCATACATTCGCTTAATCATTATCAGTGACTCTACAGCCCGTTGTAAGGCTTGACCTCCTCCAACGTTCGACTCCTTCCGAGGTTCAGTCAGAGGTTTCCTAATACAGCCGTTTTAAAGGAAGAGGCTATTAGCCTCTCGCCCAACCCCCTACCAGGAGGACCAGGGTTTTCTGTCGGGGCTTTCATCCCTTGGCTGGGGGGTTTCTGTTTTGTGGCGCCGGAGATTCGCCATTCATCCTCTCCTATCTTCTATGGCACTGGTCTTAATATGCCAGTGACCACATTGCCCAGGGCTCGAGGGGCTTAAGAGGCCACTATTGGTAGTGTTGCTGATGGAATGCAACTGCGGCGTTACACGGTATTTCAGTGCCACACTTTTTCCAGCGAAAAAATGCATCTCCGTGACCCTACCAACCTTTGAACATTCGCTTAATACTGCGTCTATATCTTTTTCATCTCCTTGGATTGGCCAACAGTTGTGACGTCATCATCGTCAAATGTCACGTAGACCCGGCCTGTATGTCAATACTTTTACGACGGTCTCGGCTATACTAATGCTTTCGGACAAATATTTCAGCAAATGAAACCATAGCTTCTCAAATTGATGGCTTTTAACTAAATTGACAAGTTTAGACTGTACTAAATAATTCTAACATTATGCTTGTAAAACTATGTTGCCACATACATGCATACCTAATATCAGTAGGTCCAGGCACGAAGCTACCTAAGAACACGATTCCCATCGAGTTACCTTTTGGATAAAATGATAGGTATAATAATGTCTAATCTGAAGTAATCCCATAAGAAACGTTAGTCCCGGCTTCCTTTCTGCAGAAATCCACTCTTCGCCACTGGTAGGTACAGAATATTTAGGTACATTACCTCAAAAGGCCAAACATTTTCTCAAAACTCCTCGGTGGCTTGTTCGTTAGTTTAATGTTTCAGTGACATGACACACTACCACACACACACACACTCATCACTTAAGTAAAGTAGAAATGTAATTAAAACATTCAACCACCCATACACATATTGTAGTGTATTGTATAGGTATAGGCAGGGTTGTTGCAGATGTATTTTTTTAGACATCCGCGGATGCGGATTTGAATATTTAATTTTCACATCCAATTTTCAAAACCATGAGTGACAGTACTTTATATTTAATATAACACTAGTTTATTTATAACTAGTTTCCGAATAATCACATTATTACCACATCGTTTTCTCATCATGTCATGAATTTTCTAAAACTAAGTACTTATTTTTGTAATTAATAATAATGCATTTTTTGTTTTGGCCAATAAAGATTTACTATTTATTTATTTATATTGTTATGTAAAAAATTGCCTGCGGCGCTAATTACATCTGTTGCGTTTATCTTATCACCTTAGCGATTTTTCTAAAAAAATTTGGCCTGCGGCACATTATTCCAATCCTGATGAATAATCAAAAATCTTATTTTACTTGCGGCCCGTCGCTCATTTATAATTTCAAACGGCCCTTCATCCATCACTCAGCCTCAAAAAAGTCGGCTGCGGCGCTTCACATTTTTTATACTACAAGGTCATATTTGCATGTGACGACCTTTAGCCCCCCCCCCCTCAATTATATCCTGGATCCTCCATTGCGGATGCGGATATCTGAAAATATGCAGATGTTCCGCGGATGAGAATATTCGCAACATCCCTACTGGACCAGGTACTACAGAGTACAGACTAATAGTCTAACGTCTGTAACTGATAGTGATTGAAATAACTGAAATGTTCACTGGATCTTGGTCCCCTCATACCAGCTTTTAGCTGTATGGGGACCTGTCACCTCAATGAGTATGTAATTTAGTGTTGTAACCATTATTTGTAAACTGTACATATTTTTCTGAATAAACTTATTATTATTATTATAAACTGAAATAATATACAAAGTGAGAGGATTCTACAAGATGATATACGTCTTTCAAAAGTCTAACTTTAATGTCTAAAGTACGTTACAATTTCTTCACCCTTAAACCCTTCACATCCCTCGAGGAAACACAGGGAGATCTACATAGATCAATCATCCCCTCATGCCGCACCCTATTTATTTTATTTATTTAAGGTTAACAAAAAAATCACAAAACATAAGTTGAACTTAAAAATCTTGTCGACCCTCCAATTAAACTGATGGATTTTCATACTGATTTTAGAAAATTTATGATATGATGAAAAAGTGTGCGGTAGAAATGTGTTTTTTTGTGAGGTTTTATTATTTAGTATGAATAAATATATAGGTACCTATTCCAATCTCTAGGGCGGGGCAGCTGCCTACCTATTCTATCCCATATGTGACGTGTGTGTGTGTGTGTGTGTATATTATAATGAAGGTAATATCTCAGGGTTGCCAATCAGACAAAACCAATTAACCCGTATAATATCTACCTTTAGGAGTACTCTCAATTCTAAACCTCAATTCTAATTGCATTCCTAAACTAGAATACTTATTACTTCTAACTACTCTACCACTTACACCTAACACTATCATCTTCTCTACACACCAGGCGCGAAGCTACCTAAGAACACGATTCCCATCGAGTTACCTTTTGGAAAAAGTGATAGGTATAACAGTGTCTAATCTGAAGTAATCCCATAAGAAATGTTAGCCCCGGCTTCCCTTCTGCAGAAATCCACCCTTCGCCACTGCTACACACATACCACACACCTACGCACACATACCACATTCATAAATTTAAGAACCCATATACCTACCCCCATAAACCATATATTGTAAAGAATGAGAACATCAAATTATGTATACT
The DNA here is from genome assembly GCA_963576895.1 of Ceraclea dissimilis. NCBI lineage: Eukaryota > Metazoa > Arthropoda > Insecta > Trichoptera > Leptoceridae > Ceraclea > Ceraclea dissimilis. Next base: position 18,164,353 of record OY756370.1, read on the forward strand.
GAATTCACCACACATACGTTCGTATTTTAAGGCTAGTATAAAAAAAAATATTTTTTTGAAAATCACTATTATTATTTATGTTTTGTGAGAACCTTGGAATTTTCTGCATGTCGTAGTTGAATTTAACAAGCAGTTATCTCAATCGATACACAGCAAAGGGTGGACCTTCCATCAAGTTTATGACTGATCGTCGGCTGGCTTAATGTGATCACTTTACACTTAAGTAACCGCGGCCGTGAATCGAACCCAGACCTCCAACCTGACAAGCCGGTACTCTACCGCTGTGCTCACTTGCTCTATTTGAGCGTAAAGTGATCACATTTCGCCAGCCTACGATCAGTCATAATTTCATAAACCTGATGTAAGGTCCATCCTTTGCTGTGTATCTGTTGAGATAACTACATAAAATCTATTTTTTCTTTCATTATTTCTTGAACGGCTTGAACCTATACTGTTTCTAGACTCATAAATTAATAAGGCTATATACGAGTATGTACAAGTAGGTTCCTAATCATAAAGATACGAATGATCGATGTTTTTTCATAATTTTCAGAGTCCAGTCCGTTTTTATGTAGCCGTATAGATAGATAGGTACCTCTAATATAATAAATCTGAGTGACCTACTTGGGTTGGTCTTGTATTAATAATAATACTAACAAAAGGATAAATTAATGACATCTCATATAGAACGTCGGTAAATAACACGAGAGAGGATGATAATAACACAAATAACACATAACTATATCCTCCATACTATCACATCACATATTGGAGGAGAGGCAAAATACGCTGGCTTGCGTATTATAAACACGCACGCATGCGTGTTATCGAAGCCAATAAAACTAATCTCCAGTTCTGTACGAAAGGCAATCCGGAGCCCAGGAGCCTAAACCTCTCGTCAGAGAGTATATTATGTGTTCTGTAGCCTAAACTCATCCTGACTTCTGGTGGGATTCATAGCCGGACTGAGATGAAATTCTAGATCGAAATTTTAAGGTCTCAAGTAAGCCAAACTGGCCCACAAAATACCTCGGTGGGCAACGGCCCACCAGGAATTTTGCCAAATTCCCGTATGGTCCGACATTTGGTGGGATAGTTGTGTATTTCATATTTACATCTATCATTTTGTGTTCAATGGCGTGGCATCATCCAATGGAAACAAATGCCTACATTTAAATAATTTTGTTGTTTCACATCCAAAAACCACAATATTCACTGGTTCATACTTTCCCTACGTAGTGGTTTATTTAATTTTTTTTTAAAAGTGAGGTGAATTAAAATGCACTATATAGATTTTCCTCGACAGAAGCGAGAGGTATCTACATTCGCATAATGTAATGTGAACTCCCTAAAATGGCTTTCCACAAAGTAACACTTTCCAACTTGGTATATCCATAATATCCAATATTGGATCCAAGAAGTTCCTTCGAAATAATGCAACCAGTCAACAGTATTAGGATCACAAATCTCTCCCCATTTTGTCAACATCTACATACGACCTACGTCAGTGGCGTATATAGAATTTCATTTCGGGGGGGGCCCAATCTAATATTTGACTTTGAGGGGGGTGGAGGCAACAAAAATGTGAAGATTGACGTACAGTATAAAAAATATAATAGCGCCGCAGGCAAATTTTTTTCGTCAACGTAAGTGAAAAACGTCATGTTTTAGGTTGGTATTAATATTGTGTGCACAAAATATAAAGAAGAATAGCGCCGCAGGCGAAATTTTTTTGAATAATGGGTGAAGTGATGGACTTGAGTAACTTTCATGTTTTAAAATAACGTTTTTTAAAGAATTGTTCAACATTTCGGGGGGGGGCCGGGCCCCCTCGGCCCCCCCCCCTATATACGCCACTGACCTACGTGTTACGTGCGTGCTACGGTCAGACAATGTTGCGTTACTTACTCTCCTGCTATACTTACTTAGTGTTGTGATACTTAGTGAGTGCGCGCCTTAAAATAATAAAATACGAGGGTATCTTTTACCGCAATATATTATTTTAAAATGTCCATTTTCCTTTGATAATATTATTAATATTAGGTATCCATCTCTACTCTCTACCCATGTACCTACAAACATGAGTTGCCAGCCTACAATATGTGGTACAGCTCTACACATATTATACCTAATATTATCCACTCTATCTCTCCGGTTCTCGCAGGTTTTATCCCTCTACCTCAACGTACCTCAACGTAGCGTACGTACGTACGCATTTATTAAGAGCTAAGTGCAGGTCTGGGTAAACTTTTCGGATGAAGGGACGCAATATGTAATACGCAATAATGGTTATCCCAAAAATATGTATTACAACGAGGTCAACTCTAATGACCCAGAAATAATTGCGAACCTTTTCTGTACATTTTTTCAATCCGTATTCAATATTGAGACGATTTCCGCGCCCGACTCGGATGCATCGGAGCCGAAAGCCCACCTGCAAAGCTCGGCTTCTTCTTCTTCTTTATCTACTTTGAACATTTTAAGCTCAGAAATATATAGCAAACTCGCCAACCTGGATGTTAACAAAGGCGTGGGTCCCGACATGCTGTCACCCTTGGTGCTCAGGCGTTGCGCACCACACATAACGAAACCGTTACGAATCATCTTTAACAAGAGCATTAATGAAGGTTCTTTTCCCTCAGTTTGGAAAACGGCACACGTGACGCCAATCCACAAAACAGGTAGCAAGGCTGATATAAGCAATTATCGCCCCATTTCGATTTTGTCCCCAATTTCAAAGGTTTTCGAATCTATTGTTAAGGACCGTCTTTCGCACACCCTGGGACCGCAGTTCCTGGTCGAACAACATGGCTTTATGAAGGAAAAATCGACGGTTACCAATTTGCTCGTATATTCTGACTTCCTCTTTGCGGCAATGGACAAGCGAATACAGGTAGACGCGGTCTACACGGATTTTAAGAAAGCATTTGATAAGGTGGACCACAAGCTTTTGATTGAAAAACTACACCATTTCGGCATTCACGGTGACCTATTAAGATGGATTGAATCATATTTGTCTCATCGACTCATGAGCGTTGCATTGAACGGTTTTAACTCCAGACAAGTCACAGTGACCTCTGGTGTTCCTCAGGGTTCAGTGCTTGGTCCCCTTTTATTTGCAGTATTCGTTAATGACATTGGAAGATGCTTTCTGCACTCTAATTTCTTGCTTTTTGCAGATGACTTAAAATTATATCGCCATATTAGATGTGAAGCAGACGCGGAAATGCTGAATGATGACCTTAATAGACTTTACGATTACTGTATTCTGAACAAACTCGAGTTGAATCTAAGTAAATGCAACAGTATTACATTTACAAAAAATAAGAGAGTAATAGAACATGCATACACAATTAACGGTAATCAGCTTAAACAATTAAAGGAGATCAAAGATCTCGGTGTTATCTTTGATAGTAAACTTCACTTTGATGTGCATATTACCAAAATGTTGGACCATTGTAACAAAACGCTCGGATTCATTCTTAGGGCTTCATCAGACTTTAAAAAGTATGAAACACTCTTACAGTTATACGTTTCATTGATAAGATCCAGACTTGAGTACTGCTGCGTTATATGGAACCCTTACTATGACAAATATATCAATGAGATAGAAAAACTTCAGCGTAAATTTGAACGCATTAGCGAGCGTAGGTTTCGTAATGTGGTGTTACCCGACTTGGTTGAACTCTCAAAGAGGCGAGAGCTTGTGGATGCTTGTACATTGCGGAAAATATGTATCTCCGATATAGACGCGCCACAGTTGTTGTCTAATATTAATTTCAGTGTACCATCGCGAAGGCGATGTCATAGTTACTTTTATTTGGAACGTCCCTTAACAAATGCAGGTTTACGAAATCCTCTGCACAGAATGACAAAAAATTATAATGACAGGTTCAATGACATTGACTTATTTGCTTCTACTCCATATAAATTCAAAAAATCTATCCTTAATATTCTCCAACCCTAATCTTCTTTTTTGTTGTTTTTTCATCTTTCTCCCTATCCTATTCCTATATTCCTCTCTCATTTCATATCTATTCACCACTCCTTATTCCTATATTGTAGTGTTTAGTTTTATATCATTTTTGTATAGCGTTTGTACTTTTAGGTTAGTTTTTTTTTACAATTAATGATTACCATGTACCTACTTCTGTTAATGTGTGTTGTCTTTTATCATTCTCTTACTTATATGACTTCTTATTCTATGATTACTATAAATCTGACATAATAATATTCTGACTTACACTTTTGCTGTTCATCATTATTTTGAGTTGTGTTGAATTCCTGACTTATTTTATGTATGATTTTAGTTTGATCTGAACATTATTTTAATTGATGGAACTTTTTCTGGGACTCCTGTATTATTTAACTGTTTAAATTTTCTGACATATTTTATTTTATTTTGCTTATATTTTTCCAAAGACTCTTGCATTTCTTTATTATTTTTATTTTCTGACATATTATTTTGTTTCTTGTATTAATATTTTATTTATCTGACTACTCTTAATATTTTATTGCCATAATTCTATTTTTATATACTTATTGTTAATATTGACCGATTGATTGATTGACTAATTGTGTGCACCTGTAACTGGGCGTTACTTTGACTCTTTATTTAGTGTATAGTTTCCATTGTAATTGATTTGTAAGTTATGTCTGTATGTGTGTGCCTTTGAATAAATAAATAAAAAATAGGTATGAAAAATTAACGAAGTAAAATATATTTATTAATATAGGTACATTTATTAATATAGGTTCGGGTTGACTGTAAGATATTGCTTTTGCAATAAGTCCGCCTTTTGGCACACTGTATTATCTTGTTTTGTTTTTGTTGTTACATATATTTTTACTGGCCAATAAAGTTTTATTTATTATTTATTTACATTAATTGATGTAATGAAAAGGAATTATTCCAATAATCATCAATTTATTCAGAATAGTGGAACCAGTAGCGGACTGGCCAGGTTGCCAGCTTGCCTGATATCAAGTGCGTCCCAAAGCCCCCCTCCCCCCAGGCCCGTCTTTAACATTTTAGGTACTTACTTGAATTTAATACTTCGAGTGAAGCAGACATAAACTGTTCTTATACCCTTATGGAAAAATATTTAAAACAATAGAGGGCTTGAGGGGGCAGAGAATAGACTTACATAGAATAGAAATACAAAATTAATTAAACTCACTCATTTCAGAAATAATACAGCTGTTCGAGAGCCGCAGTTTGCCCAGACCTGAGTAAGTGGATGGGTTGGGTAAGGTAGGTACTATAATAATATAAAAATACGACTGCCATTTTACAGAAAAAGAGTAGATTTATATTTAGGTTAGGTACTGCCAACCTAACAAGTTATGATTGATATTAAACAATTTGTAAAAAGTTTGTATACTTACCACGATTGCGATTACCTAACCATATTATAATAGGCTAGCACGCAATATTATAATTTTGTAACCAACATAATCCTATACCTATACTTACATTAAGTATAGTTATAGTATAAGTAGCTACCCCATAAGTCCCATCATTATTAAACCATCTGCATTGATTAACCCTCCCCTCACCACCATTTTTATTGACTTACCCCATAAAAACCTTTCGCTTTTTATAACAATGGTTTTCCTTCATGCAAAAAAACATACATAATATTATATTAACTGGTACGCAATCATACGTAACCTCCCTTAAAGTGGTTTAAAAAATAAGAGGAAATGTAAATAAAAAAAGTCCCATTTTTATTTAGACACGCCAATGAATAATTTAGCTCCAAAATTATCTCCAAATTCAATTTGTTCCCGTAGAGAATTTAGTATTTCAAAACAGCCGCCACGGTGTACGGAACAATATTGTCTATGGTACGCTTATAAAAGGTGTACCAACATAAGAATAAAATGAAACTTTCTAATATGAAAGTTTTATTTGTTTAAATAATTATTTATTGAGAGGTATTCTTGATTTATATTCATAATATTTTATTCTTGACAAAATATATTTTGAATGTGCAGCGCCGTAATAGCTGAATGCGTTGGATTTTAGTGTAAGTTAATTTGAATAATCAATAGACGTGGCCGTAATGTTGCTAGCTGCAACATTTCGTATGGCATACTTGGCAGCCATATAATATTGTGTAGGACAAAGTGTCATGAGAAATGTCAACTTTTCTTTTCTCGATAATGTAACCTTCACTTACAGTTTATGTAAAAATAAAGAAAGTGTGTTGATTGAATGCAAATATAAACAAATCTTACAGTTCATATGAAATTAAAAGGATTGAGTTCATTAAAACAACAACGATAACCGGGAATTCAACGAGACATTAAAATATTTCTTTGTTTCGCAACCATTTTGACGTAATGGCGATCAAAGTGTAAGGCCAGAATTATCTATAAAAAGCCAATATTTATCGCCCAAGAATACATTGTAACCAAATTTGTGGTATTCTATTTGATAAAAGGTAAAGAAATATTACAATGCTACATATAAATATGTGATTATTTGTATTGATAGTCGCAATCAGCTGTTTGTCATTGTGTATTGTGGTTGACATATAAATTAGATTTTTATAAACATTACGTAATTGTTTTTGTATAAAAAAAACATAAGAAAAACGTCAAAATTCCCGTGAAAATAACAACACAACGACCGGTGCAAATTTATACAAAAAAATATCAAAATTAATAATTTAGGGTGTCTCATTTGACTTGGTGAATTTTGTGATACATTTTTATTAATTACTTGTGCACTTATTGATGATTTATATTAATTGTATTAATGTTTTATAATTTAAAAATGCCGCGTTGGTTTTAAGTACACATATAATTTCCCTTTCAACTTGTTTTTATCTGACAAATGACAGTTAATTTCAGTTCAGAGCAACCTCGGAAAATGACTTACATTCGCATCTCAGAAATAGTGATAAATATTTACAACCTGTCTTTGTTGTTTTGTAGTGCTTTTTCACGTTAATATATGGCATGAGTAGGGTTGCCAGACGTCCCAATTTACCAGGACTGTCACCAGTTTTATGCCTCGTGTCCCGAACAAACCTTTCGAGACGCCTTAAATGTCGCGGTTTTCGGAGGAGTTGCTATATTCTTAGATTTTTTATCATTTGTGGTATTTTTCACAGTTTACATACAAAATAATCTAAAAAAAAACAATATAGTTACGCATTAGCGCTTCGTAAAATTTTCGATTTGAAACTTATTCTCCCACCTTTACCCAAACTAGATCGATTATTTAAAAAATTAAATAAAAACTTGAAAAGTGATTGTTTCGGCAATATTTAAAGCGAGATAGTTAATTATCGTTCCACCTCTCCGGGTTTGACCCAGAGCCTACGGGTTTAAGTAGTGTTCTCCGGCTTAGCATTGTATAACTCCGGGTCAGACCGAGTGGCTTAACTATCACCGGGCAGGCCCTCCCGACCTACATATTATGGAAATTCGTTAAACCGCAATAAAAATTTAACTGTTTCATCAAAAATTTCAAAAAAAATGAGCTAGATTATTGAGCAGAGTAGTAGTAATTTGTATAGGACATTAATATATTTGTGTCTTACGTTGTGTTCCCAGATGTCGTCTCTCCGCTGAGTGCTTCCTCTAGTATCTGTGATGGACAGTAATGGCGTAGAATGTGGGGGCTTTGTGTTCATACATAACTTTGATTCCGGGAACCTGGGCCATGTGGAGCAAGTGCCCAAGGAGGACATTGGTAAGCTAATTTTCTGCTGCAATGAAGACCTATGTTAATGATAAAATCTATAATATATCAACTACCTAGATCCAACTTCTTAACTATTACGATCGCACTTTCGTTGCTAATATGTTGTATTTGACAGTTATTTTTATGATTCGACAATGTAATTTTTAGATTAGGTGAACATCAGCAATACAAATAGAATGACTGATTAATTTGATAATGTCTGACTTCTGTGCTGTTCTTTTTTTATTGTTATTATTTTTTTCTTGGTAAATTAGTTTTAGTGTAATGTAATATGATATAAATTGACTACAATAATATAACTATTTGTGCGCACCTTAAATAGGGCGGCAATGATATTTTTTTTATATACTGTATCTTCTGTCTTGTCTATATATGTTGCTGTCTGTGTGTGTGCCATGTATAAATAAATAAATAAATAAATAAACACAAGTGGGAAATGAATCGAAGATTGAGTTGCCCTGATTGAATTGAAATTCAAATAATTTCTGTACATTTGAAGGGGAACAAATTGTACCGCATGTGTCATAAACGCTCTCCGATTTCTTTTACTCAAAATATATCCATCCTTGAGGATTTGGTCGACATGATCGGTCCAGCACCTTTTCATTCACTTTAATATATGTCATCATTCATTCTCTCAACATGTCCAAACCACGTATGCTTGTTCACTTGAATTCTAGTCACTCATCTCTCTATTAAAATTCTCATTCCTTATCCCAGGTTTTTCCACACATTCTTTTCGATGATCTCATTTCCACTGCATTCAACCTTGATTGGCCCTTATTAAGCTACCTGCATTAAATGTATTATATTTACAGAACCAAGTCCAAACTCATTAACAAACGCCTTGGAGACGCCAGACTATGAGTTCAACATCTGGACTCGCCCCGACTGCGCCGGCACAGAGTTTGAGAATGGGAACAGAACGTGGTTCTACTTTGGGATACAGTCCGCCCCGCCGCAGGTGCTGGTGAAGTTGAACATTGTGAATCTCAACAGGCAGGGGAAGATGTACAGCCAGGGGATGGCTCCCGTCACCAAGACCTTGCCGGGGAAGAATGTCTGGGAGAGGATCAAAGACAGACCAACATATTTTGTAAGCATCATGTTGTATTTTGCATTTGATTTATTATCCATCTAGGTATAGTAGTTATTGTTAAACTAGTATAGCAACAACATTTATGTAGCAGTTGGTCGGAGTGCAGATTTTTAACCAGAAGATGCTGGATTCAAATCTCGGCATATGTGTTCTACGCTTTATGACAGGTGCTTTTAGATTACTGTGAATTGTGCAGACAAATATTTGGGTTTCTGTACACAAACGCACCTGTTGTGTCCCGTTTTCATCTTCAGATTTTAATAACTTCTCAATGACGCAGCACTTTCAATTGTTTTATTATATAATAAGAATAACTCACAAAAGCTTGTTGAAATGATACTAGATACTTTTCTAAACTTATTTAAAATCAATATTTGTTTTCCAGACTCTCGACAACATCTTCACGATGAGCTTCAAATACAAAACACCTGAGAACACAAACGCAACATCTTACTTTGCCTTCACTTACCCCTACACTTATCTCGAACTACAGAACAACTTGGCAGCTATAGAAACTAAGATGTCCTCCATTGCTCGACAGGGAAACGACGATGATATCTACTTCTACAGAGAGAATGTTTGTTATTCCTTGGAGGGCAGGCGAATGGACATGTTGACAATATCGTCACACCACGGAATCACAAAGAACAGAGAGGACAAACTGAAGAATCTCTTTCCGGATAAAACTTGCAAACGTCCGTTCAAATTCAGTAATAAAAAGGTGAGGAATTAATCCGAGATGATAACCATTTTCTTACTCGTCTTTTTAAATTATTTTAGCTTTTTCACTAAAATATTAAATTGTAGTTATCAATTTAAAAAAATTGATATTTTATCCAATCATTCATAAAAGTTTTCAATTAAAGAAGTAATGATTATCCTACGTACAAAAAGCTATAAAACTGTCTATCCATGCCCTCGAGTTGCGTCCCTTATGGGGTAAGCAGAGAGGACAGAACAACAGACTGCCCTATCCTCACACACACTCCTAGCCTTCGTCACATTCAAAGATCTGGTCGACAAGACCGGTCCATCTACCCCAAATATAATATCTTTTGAGTGATCTTGTCGTCATTCATTCTCCCAGCGTGCCCAAACCATCTTAGTTTATTCACTTTTCTTGCAGTCACTCATTTCTCTAATAACCTCGTTCCTGCTTGTGTGAAATTCCATGAATGTAACAATCGTAGGCACGAATACGGAAAATAATCAATTTTTAATATCTTTCAGGTAATCTTTGTATCGGCGCGAGTCCACCCTGGTGAAACTCCATCCAGCTTTGTCATCAATGGCCTCCTCTCTCTGCTGCTTCACCCCAGTGATCCCGTAGCCTTGGCTCTGCGACGACTGTACGTCTTCAAACTCATTCCCTTCCTCAACCCGGACGGGGTGGCGCGGGGCCACTACCGCACAGACACCAGGGGAGTGAACCTCAATAGAGTCTACTTGGATCCCTCACCCGAGATACATCCCACTATCTACGCTGCTAGAGCACTCATCAGGTATTCGTTTTATTACATTAATTTACTCTTAATAAAGGAGAATGCTCATTTAGTATGAGAAAAAAACCCTGACCCGTCGCAAACGAAATGTAAGTGACGCAAACGAAATGATAGGTAAAAAAAAGGAATTAAATACTGCATGGGTGGCATCATTGAAATCAATGGCTAAATGTACTGTTGTTTAATAAAACTAGCCAATTTTTGAATCGGAGTATTTTTAACTTTTTCCAACTCGCAAAACTATCTTGCCTTTGAAATGATTTCTCTAGCGCTGCTCTGTAATATTTTCGGCATTGTAGCTTACCTACTTGTAAAATATGCAATGTAAGAATATTGCGGACCTTTGACAGCTTTATGACAAGATTCGACAATCAGGGCTACCAACAATACAATCTTGAACTCCACTTGCAGCTGACGTTCGCCGGCTAGAGATATCTATGTCCATCTATCAAACACCCTGTATGTCTGCTGACATTGTTGTTATCTGTTACCAGGTATTACCACTTCGGGCATGAGAAGGAAGATGTGTATGAAGAAGGAGATTCTTGTCTTCTCCCTCCCCCCTGTGATACAGACTGCTCCAATATATTCACACAACCTTATCTGGTAAGTAATCTCTTATAACATAACAATCTGGCACCCAGGGATCACCAATTAGTTTCATTGGGGGTCCCTTTTTTGAAAATTGTAAGACTGTTGCGGTCCGTTTGGCACACATTCACATTCATGCAATTTGTCATACACGCTCTCCGATTCCTTTCACTCAAAACGTGTCCATCCTTGAGGATCTGGTCGACATGATCAGACCAGGTCAGTCTCTTCGTTCACTGAAATATATCTTTTTTGTCATCCTGTCATCTTTCATTCTTTCAACATGCCCAAACTTCATTCTTGTCACAACACCAGTCTTGCAGTCACTCGTATTCCTAATAACCCCGTTCCTTATCTTATCTCTCAGCGTTTTCCCACACATTCTTCTTAACGACCTCACATCATGACTTCTTTCCAATGTAGGAATCCAAATGTTACCCGAGCAACACGAAACGGAAGAAGGTGTCATCCAAGGATAGCTCGAGCAACAGCTCCAGGAACTGGTCTACAGCTCAGCAACAGAAGAGCAGTTCTTCCAACTCCAGTAGCTCCGCCGGCAGACCCCGGCAGCCGCTGAGGAGCAAGGCGGTGGTGGGCAGTAACACCATGCCCTCCACATCTCACACACTCCCTCACACGCAGCAGTATAAGCTCAAGATTGACAGTGAGGATGACACTACATCGTCTGTCATCATCACCAATCCTACACTGGCTGACCAGGTAATCAACAATCAATACATAATTAACTAGAGGAAGGTACGTGTATCGGGGATTTGACGATAGAGCTGCAATCTATCAAGAAAGACATGGTCTCCGATTAAGAGTATGCAGACCTTGGATCTCGACAACCGTTACTAAATATTCTTCGGAAAAAAATAGAGTAGATACATTGAATCTTTATCTAGGGAATAACTGTAAAAGATTTTTTATATTTTGTATAGATTTCTCAAAAAAACTTGTTAAAAACAGCTCTGATCTTTTTTTCCGAAAGATAGAAACTTGTTTCCCGAACGTCGCAGAGAATTTTTTTGATGAGGGCGCTACAAGTGGCGCCCTCATTATGTTATAATAAATAGTCATATACTTACCAAAAAATTCCGAAAGATTTTGTGCACACTCAGTTGTTGCCCGTATGTCGTAAAAAATTTAAACAGATGTCGTCCATTATTCAATTTATGATACAAAAGTTGCAGGTTTAGGTACCGTTTTTAATTTAGGATGACGAATATAATTGGTAAAAAATCTGACATAAATAAAAAAATGAAACCTTTATTGGATATAAACAAAAAACATTTTTTCAAATGGCAGGTTTATTGCCGAAATCAATGTCTGCCAACCAACCACTTATAGCATTAAAAAAATGTTTCCCCAGGCCCCGGCGGCACTACAATATGCATGAATATATTAATTTCAGGTTGAGGATCTAAACCTAAATGAATTACAGCAATCCATGGACGGGTTCAGTAGATCTGTAATGGATGACGAGTGTGCGGTGGATCACATCATCCACCCCCCTGGAGCCAAGAGCCCCCGGGGCAAGCTGCGTCCCCCGCCCGTGCTGGAGATCATCACGGATGATGATGACGACGAGGACTCCGCCTCCTGTGGGCCCAAGCCCTTCTCGTTTGGGGTCTCTAATAAAATTACTAAGCAAAAACCAAGGTACCACGTCATTTTGTAATTAAGTTTTGCCTTGTTTTTTTAGAGAAAAGCTACTGGTGCACAACGCCGTCCTGGTGCCAAAACTGATGTATGCGAGTGAGGCATGGACATGGCTGAGGAAGAACGAATTGGGTATAAATGCTGTCGAGATGAGATCGCTGAGAAGAATGTGTGGAGAGATAGGATAAGAAATCAAGTGATCAGAGAGTTGAGTGAATGTAAAACGGATGTTGTGAGTAGTATGAAAGTGAACAAGATGAGATTGTTGGGACATGTGGAGAGGATGAATGATGAGGGGACAACATAGAAAATATACCTGGGAGAAGAAGAGAATTGTAAGAAAGTGCGGCTGTGTAGACAGATTCTCGAGGATGGATGTGTTTCGAGTAAAAGGAATCGAAGAGTGTTTACGATGAATCGAATCATTTAACGGAGGCAAAAGGTGTGTGTAAGGATAGGAAATTCTTGCAGTCCGTTTCAACTGCCTACCCCGCAAGGGCTGCGGCATAGGGGAATAAAATGATATTTTTAGGTACTTGTTTGGCGCAGTTGGTAAAGGCGGCAGTCTCTCAAGCGGGTGGCGCTAGGTTCAAACCCCGGCGCTGGCAATGTATTCCAAACTAGCGATTCAGGCTTTTAGCCTAGTGCAGGAAAGTGTTTGGGTTTGTGTATGCAAGCCCAGATCCTTTTTAATAATAACATTTTATAAATTGATATTATGTTTTAGCAGGCAGACTCCGGGCAGTAGTAATGGACCGACTAGCGGTGGTGCGAGTGGAATATCAGTCAGTAACACTCTGAAGTTCTCGCAGACATGGTGTGCTTCCTGTATGAAGACTATCAACAACCTGGAGTCTAGGATGCCGGGAATATCTTCCATCGTCCCGTCTAGATTCAAGGTAACAATCACTATTCAATGTCTCGTTGACTGAAACCAATCATAAATTCAGGGTCATCGAAAAAGAATGCATTCATATTTAAAAGGTATCACTTTGGAACCATTTATGTTAAGTGTTTTTCTAAGAGAGTGTCTATAAGAGTGTTTCTTTCACTGTGCGGTAACTGGTGAATGTAAGTTTTATGTGATGTAAGGTCGACAGATCCAACTGGCGCTAATCATATACCGCGTTCCAATATAATGGGGATTGTGCAACAGTAAGAAGTGTGTTGTTTGGTTTGCTAAGTCAAAGTCAATCGTCAGTGTACAGCGGCTCTTTGTCAGAATTTATCCGAGTGAAATCACACCCGATAGAGAAGTAGGTAGCATGCAAAAAAATATTGGACTGGCAGACCAAGAACATCAGAAGAAAATATAGAATGTATCCGCCATTCTTGTGTTGGTAACCCATGGAAATCAACTGCTGGACCAAATTCCAAAAACAGCAATTCAAAATTACAAAAAAAACCAATGCGCTTGCACTAATCAATAGAGTACTTGCATTTTTTTTTATCGTTCGAAAAATATATTAAATCGATAGTTCTACTTACTAGAATTACAAATAAAATTATGAAATGTAATTTTAATTTACCGTTAATTTGTAATAATTAATTGAAAATGTTAATTTGACGAGTTTTTCTATGGTGCTCTGAAACGAGCGGCCATTGTTTAACATGATTGTGACGTCACGACGCGATGAAATTCATAGTCAGAAATTTGATTGTTTGTGGGTATGTATGGAGAAATTGGGGAAAGTGACGTCACAATATGGCGGCCAGTCAAAAACCTGTTTTTGCGCTAGAATCGAATATGCGACTTTGTATTATAAATATATCCACAAAGACAGAGAATTAAAATCTCAAATTTTCGGAAAACCTTAATTTATAGTTAATGTTCCGAAAACCAAAATAAAAAAAAAACATGCAAGGACCCTATTACCCACAGTGAAAGAATCAATTTCAATCAATCAATCAAAAAAAGGGCATTTTTTTCAGTATCCCGTACTTCTAATACTTGGATATGGCTTTGTTAGTCAGTTAATAAACTAACTACTTAATTAATTCTTCCAGGACGCGGCGTCTGGTTCAGATTGGAGTAATGATCGCTGCATCAACTGTCACTCTAGTCTCAAGTCTGCGGAGGAGAAGGAGAGGAGTATAGCCAACTCACTCCTGCAGAGAAATAATAACAAGAACAATGTAGTAAGTACTCCATACAGTAGTATCTAATGTGTTACTATATTCAGTATACAGGTGATGGGTTCCGTACGTCAAATAGATATTGAAAAATCATGTACAAAAATGAACCATTTTGGAGATATGGCCTTTTGAAAATTGAAGAGTATGAAAAGTTCTCATTTAGACTTTTTGCTAATATCTCACAAACTACTGACTCGATTTTGACACAACAAACAAAAAATCATAGTTAACAATTCAGGCTTTCGATGGAGATCTTAGTCTGAGGCTTTTGAACTATGATATCGCGAAAATTTTGTCAATGAACATGTTTTTTGTGAAAAAAGAATTAACTTTTTTAATGAATATGATTTTTTTTTAATTTCCTCATAATGTGTCCATTTTTACATTTTTTCTCTTTAAAAAGTAAGAGTTCTCAATAATTTGAGTTAGGAGAAACATGGTATTTTACGACAGTGGGGCCTCAAAATCCTGTTTCAGTGCTTTGTACTAAATGACTTTTTGTTCCCTGACAGAATACATCTCGGGGTTCGTCCTCCACGTCCTCGGGCAAAGGCAAGATGCCCTCTAAGATTGTCCCCCTGAAAGGCCGAGGCATGGCGGGCGACCGGGAGTCCGGGCTGTACCTGTACCTGGACCTGCACGGGCACGCCTCCAAGAAGGGCATCTTCATGTACGGCAACCACTTCGAGGACTTGGACAGCAGTGTAGAGTGCATGCTGCTCCCGAGGATCATGTCCCTCAACAACATGCACTTCCACTTCACTTCTTGCAACTTCACAGAGAGGAACATGTATCTCAGGTAATAAATCATCTCAGGTAAGGTAATATATATAGACAGACCTGAGACTGAGCCCCTTCTATTATCTATGACAAATCTATGGTGGACGCCATGGGAGCTACAAACATATGATTGCGTGTCATATTGCTTGTCCACAGTTGCGTGAAACCTGGTGATATTTCAGTGATTTTTGCGACTCAATATGTATAATTACCTTTGGAATATAACCTATGTAATTAAATGGTAAATTAGAGCTGCCCACCTTTTCTGGGGCCTTCCGACACCTCTTCTATTTTCTTATGGCCTCCACTTTACGAGTCTGGGAGTCCATCTATTCTCGTCTTGTCTTGCTATGTG
This sequence comes from Ceraclea dissimilis, assembly GCA_963576895.1. Taxonomy (NCBI): domain Eukaryota; kingdom Metazoa; phylum Arthropoda; class Insecta; order Trichoptera; family Leptoceridae; genus Ceraclea; species Ceraclea dissimilis. Next base: position 18,180,198 of record OY756370.1, read on the forward strand.
CCCTGCCCATTGCCATTTGAGTCTTGCTGTACTATCCATGACGTCGACAACTTGGGTTCTTCGTCTGATTCCCTGATTTCTAATTCTGTCACTGAGACTCACACCCAGCATCTGTCTCTCCATGGATCTCCATATAGGTTCCCTAGACATAATTGTGTAATGATGCATAGTAGGAGATAGAAGTAATTATGTATTTTTTTAATTGTTCCGCAGGGACCGGCGTGACGGCATGTCCCGGGAGGGCTCCGGTCGAGTGGCCGTACTGAAGGCCACAGGCCTCACGCGCTCCTACACCCTGGAGTGTAATTACAACACTGGCAAGATGGTGAACCAGCTGCCCCCAGTGGGGAAGGACTTGCTTCTGTCTTCGGCCAATAATCCGCCACACACGCCACCCAAGTATACGCCACATCTGTTTGAAGAGGTAACAAAGCTTATTTTATACATTTGATTTTTTTTACCAACAATACGTACTTAATATATAATACGAAATATGACGCTACGTAATAGGTCACCGACGTGGTAAAACGAGCAGCTGCCTTAAAATGGGGTTGGGCAGGACACGTTTCCAGACGCTCAGATTCTAGATGGACCAAAAAGATTCTCGAGTGGCAACCTAGTAGAACAAGCAAAAGGAGCGTAGGAAGACCTCAGGCAAGATGGTCTGACGATGTGAGGCGAATTGCAGGAAGCAAGTGGATGCAGTATGCCCAGAATAGGGATCTGTGAAAAGTCAAAGGGGAGGCCTATGTCCAGCAGTGGAATTAAAACGGCTGAGAAAGAGAAAGAAGAAGATGACGCTACGGCCGTCGCTTCTCGTGGTGTAGTGATGATCATCTCTGCTATGCGAGGCAAAATTCTGGGTTCGATTCCCAGCCGGGATGAAATGAAATGGCGAATATATCTGTTTTATTGTTTCAGGTTGGCAAGTCCCTCGGTTCGTCCATCCTGGATCTCACAGCTCAACATCCCAGCAGCCGGGTACCTAACTCTGAACACAGGTCCCTCCACGGCATCAGAGAGTGGCTGAGGAGCCAGCACAAGTCTCAACAATGTGTGGTAAGTGATGTGCATACATATCAATTAATGTATTGAATTACATTTCAATCTACGAGTATATTTTTCCTTTACTATTTCTATGCATTTGGTTATTGGACACTTGCATTAATTTATTCTTTTAATTATAAATGCATCTACTAGATATATTTTTATTATTTGTATATTATTGTTTATATTATTAAAGTATTTTACGCCACACACTGCCACGTACAGTCTCTGCTGCTATCACACTTACAGAATTATTGTTATTGATGATTTATTTGAAAAAAAAACATCTATTCAATACATTTACTCACTACAAATACTACTAACATGGTTTGGCACACAAATAATACACAATATAATCCTTCAATTTTTGCAATACACTCACCATACACACACTCACTCAACATGCACACACTCACTCATCATGCACACACTAACACATCATGCACACACTCACTCATCATGCGCAATCCCACTCATAATGCACACATACACTCATCATGCACACTCACTCATTAATGCACACATACACTCAACATGCGCACACTCACTTAACACGAACACTCACTCACCATGCACACACTCACACAACAACTGTGTCTTACTACAACACTCACGAGTGATGATTGACATATTATGTTGCAAAATTATAATTTACTATTTGTTGCTTTTACTTTGTTTTTCCATTTCAGAATTATTATTGACATAGGCTATAACTATTTGGTTCATGTGAGTCTAGGAGAGTCTCTTGTACACAAATATAAAACATTGACAATCAATAATTAACTCTTTATATAAAGTTTTGGTAAGATTCAGTTGTTGCTTCTTCTTTTTCTTATCATTTCATCATTACATTCTGTTGTAATATTGTAATATAATCGCAGTAGGAATGCTTCTATGTTAACTCGCAATTGGTGTGGAAAAATTTTGTTAAGTGAGTGGTGTGGCTGGTGTGACACACCCGGCCAATTTTTTTTTTAAATTAAAAAATCAACCATTTTTTTTATTTTTACTACAGATTTGTATTTTTACATGTATTTTTTATTTAATGTAGTATATTTTTGTTAAAGATACAATCTGTTTTTGTAGAAAATATAACGTTAAGTGACTCCAAAATGACAAAAAACAGACGCTCATATAAACATCAATAGAGTATTGTGTATTTATTATATTACAAAAGTGTTTTAAAAATAACACAATTTTCTAAATAATAAATGTCCACATTTTTTTTTCGTCTTGAGAAGCATTTTTATTAGTCCACCCCTAGCACAGTACCTACTATTGTCTTGTTTTGTAATTCATCTAGATTTTTGGTCAATAAAGGTTTATTTATTTATCTTACAACTTTGTGCATTTGTAACGAGGATCACAACTCAACTAATCCAATTATTTTATCGTTATTAGAAGCGAGTAACCCTTAAGGTACATGGAGTCTTCGATCTGTACGGTGAGACATTGATCAGTAAGTTATAAAATGGTGACCCCCCTGAGCTTGTCACACCCAGCCACACCACTTCCGAGTTAACAACGCTTCATGCCGTGCATAACATGTGTCTGTCTCACAAATGTCAGTCATAGTTAGTATGCAGTAGTATCTAGTGTTAGAAATCTCTCATCGTAGAGTAGGTACCCCTCCCATCAATATATTATTATAGTGGGCTAATCTTACAAATGTGTGTCCATAGTACATAATTATAGCTGCAGTAATATAAGTATCGCCAGTGTAAAAAAATCTCATTAGTTTCGTGTACGCTTCAGTCATATTGTAATCACATAATAATGCGTATTACATACATTGTATATACCACACTATGTGTGTCATGTAACACTAAGTAATGCTTCAATTTGATAACAAAATGTATTAAGATTATTCTGATAGATTGACTATTTATATTCCGAGTAAAAAATAATTTGAGTAATTTTTGTCCCCAGGCGACCAGCGCTTGTCCCTCCACCTCCTCTCACATCCCAAGGCACAGGACTCGCGATCCAACAGAACGCAAGGAAAACTTACTCACGGACTTGCCCCCCGTTCGCCCCAACACAACGTCTCGATTGAGAACGGCTAAATTCCTTGCCCGCGCCAAAGTCCTCGCCGATCAACCATTCACCAGCAAAACACAGAGAAATCTCTCCCTGATATCCATCAAGAAACCCGCCGTCAGTAAACACAATAGAGGGTTTAAAACGTCAATCCGGAGCAAGTCTCCAACCAGGAGGATTCTGTTGGGAATGAAACAGAAACATTCCGAGGACAGTGAGAGTAACAAGGAAGGCGTGAGGAGTCTCAAGGACTCCAACAAACTCAACAAACAGAAGACGTTTGATAATAACAAAACCAAAACGGAATACAAACAAAAAGACGTGCAGAAACCGAAACTGGAAGCGTCCAGCGCCAAGAAACAGAAACTGAGAAACAAAGATTTGTTGTATCAGAAGCAACCCACGCAGTTTGTCACGAAGCCGGTGACTAAACGACTCAAGATCTCGCAGTTTTTGAAATATTCGGACAATTCCAAGGAGAAGTACCGAGTGAGGAAGAACAGGAGCGGGAGCGCACCTAGGAGTGGGCCCTCGGTGCCCCTGGTGACCGTGCGGGAGCCCTGGGACGCCACCACTGATCTCACCAAGATACAGACACATAAATTTATTTAAAGACATTAACGTTTATATTTTAATTTGTTTTCCTATTTACAGATCTTTACTAGACATTTTATTCACTAGTGGATCTAGGGGGGGGAAACGAAAATCTCTCTTTTTTGTGAAAACTTGGGATGGGAAGGAAATATGTAGTTATCCTTTTAAGAAAAAAATTGCATATATCCTAAGAAAATTTATATCATTGCAATTATTATCTCTTCAAAATTTTTGCCTGCAGTGCTATTTACATGTATTTTGGATTGCGTATTGTCTTTACTATTTTTTCAAATCAAACCATCTCTTTTGTATATGTTTCGTAAAATTTTGTCTGCGGTAGTAATCAAAGATGGTAAGGTCATTTTGAGATGGGGGGTCTGAAATTCCCGGAAGTCTGGAAATGATCATAATTGTAAAAAAATGTTTACAAAAAAATAGGATATTGGCATTATATGTTGTATGGTTACCTCAATTCCCATGTGCCCTCCCTGGAAAAAATCCTGGATCCGCCGCTGATTCTATATGTGAATAAAATGTCTCATTTTCGTAAGTTTGACTAACATTGGAACTATAAAAATTTACAAAAATTTGTAAGTCAAAATTACTCTAACAAGTTACTGTGTGTAAATTATCAATTTTATTATTACTATCACATTTGTAATGTATTATACATTTTACATTTTTATAATTTACTTAAACATTGTGTATGTATTGTATTTAATACGTACATACGTAAATACATATTATTATTATTGTTTATTATTTTATTGTTGAATTTATTTTGTTGAATGATTTTCAAATTTTTCTTGAATCTGTGATTCTCGTATATTATATACCAACACATTACTATATAATATGCATACCTAAATATAATTATTTTTATTTGAGTCGTACAGCATCGAAAACAGCAATCGATTTTACGTAAATTGAGTTAAAAACGTGGAAATGTTGATATCCCAAAAATATGCATTTTAAGATATTAACATGGCAACAAAAGCAGCCATAATCCATATAAATTTTTAATACAAAAAGTGGCTTGACTTAGAATACAGCAGTCCGCAATAAATGAGAGTCAAGAACAGATATACAGCAAAGGATGGACTCTCCATCAGGCTTACGACTGATCACCGTCTGGTTTAATGTCATCACTTTACACTTAAGTAACATTCACCAATTGCAGTGAATCCAACTGCCGCAACTGGGAATCGAACCCAAACCCATGCTCCGAATCGGTCCGAGATCCGGTTGCTGTTTTCGATACTATAGGACTTGTTTGTTAAATTCACATTATACATATAAATAATTAACTGATAGATAGGTAGATACATGTAATTAAATAAATTTAATAATTATTCTTCGTACTATAAAAGACACTCAAATCAAAATAATAAATTGTTATACCCACATTTAATACATATTATTGTATCTCTTTGTACAGTTAGGGGCCTCAAAATGAGCAACATATTCACAGTATTAAATGGCTGATAAGTATTCACAGTAATTTTGTATCATAGTTTTGATATGTTGCCCAGAAATATTGCTGGTATGATTGTGTATTTTTAATATCAAGTTTTGAGACCGATGGTTCATGGTGGAAGTCCATTTTTAAAGGGAATAATGAAAAACAAATGGGGTTAGCTGGCAGTGATAACAACACTGCGATGAGCTCGCCCTAGTGAACAAATGTTTTAACATCTATTACTCGGTATGTTAACATACTGCTGTATTTTTTTCAGTTAATGATTCTTACCTATATATCTGGTCAAAAAAAATTGTGGATCAAAGTCTACTGATTTTAAACTATATAAATAGTCTTTTGTACTATTGTACTATTGTTACCATACCGCAAAATACAATCCATAAATAGAGATTATCGATAATGCTGTCATATAGGTATACCAATCATTATTATAATGGAGTTATAACTCCTCTACTGTTAGTGAAAAAAAGGGGTTAAGATTTGTTGGATTATCTTTAAACTACCTTTACAGACTTATTCCCTTAATCACCATGGGTGAAGATTTTGCTGAAAAATGTTTGGTTTGTGAGGCCCTTTAGTTGGTGTAATTTTGAATACATTGAATGATTTTATTGTTACTTAGATCGCATCTCCTACAAGCAGGAAAGTGTTTTGTATAAAGATTGTATTAGAGTGCTTTATATGCAATTAATATTCACCATTCTTTCACATCTGATGGACTTAGAACAATTTTATGGTTTTATGCGAGTCAGAACCTTATTTAGAATTCAGGCAGAGCCAGTGGCATAGTAGAATTCCATCAAACTTGGCTCAAATCCATGGTTCTGTGTTCAAATCCCTATCAAGTCAGTGAATCACAAATTCACTGTTGTACTACTTAAAAAAACAACGAAAACAGTAGTCAAAAATTGTTGTACCAACCGTCACACACCTAACATTAACATCTGTTTTTGGTATTGACGAGCTAAAGGACTGGCACCAATAAATTTTGAAGAACCAAAAAGTGGTTAAAACCATTTTTGTCTTAATGGATCTGGGCTAGTATTCACAAACCGAAATACTTTCCTGCACACCCTGCAATAGGCTAAAAGCCTGTATCTCAAGGCGTGGAATAGATCGCCACCGCCGGGGTTTGAACCTGGCACCTTCCGCTATAAAGACTGCCACCTCAACCATGTACAAAAAATTTATACCACAGTATGGAATAACACAGTTGTTAAACCAACCGATGATCGGTCGGTGTGATTGAATGATGAATATTATACATTATATTATGTTGTATCGTCTGTGTTCTGCAATGACAATTATTTTCCTATACTAAATTCTGTACTAAAGTCCTAAATATTCTAAATTATTATAATGCGTTTATTTTGTCTAGTCAATACGAAAGAAAAAAAGATTCAACATTTCATATATCATTTTATTTACAACTACACCCTTACTTGCCCTTCTCCATCAATCCTCCATAAAAATTTTTGATGTCTTCCAAAGAATGAACACACAATCAGCTGATATTGCATGTTCGTATTATTGGTACGGTGTCAAATCTTCTCAAAAAGCTGTCACAATTCTGTAATGTTCTAACACGTGTGAAGAATAATGCCAGGTATATTACAGAGCAGTGCCAGAGAAATAATATTAAAGATACAAGGGTTTTATGTGATGCTGAAAAAAGAATTGAAAAAAAAAGATGCATTGTATTTGAAAAAATAGTTTTGACTGTAGAGTATGTTGTTGGTGCAGTTGGTAAAGGTGGCAGTCTCTCAAGCGGGAGGTGTCAGGTTCAAACCCCGGCACTGGCGATGTATTCCACACTTTGCGATACAGACTTTTAGCCTAGTGCAAAGTGTGTAGGAAAGTATTTGGGTTTGTGTATGCAAGTCCGGATCCTTTTTTTTTTTAAAGTCAGCACTTGGAATCCTAAAAATAAACAGCTATTTTAAACAGTCCTTTTACCAATTAATTTGACAACTAGACTGCTATATTTTTGATAGCTCCCTGCTGTGAATAGAGCCAATTTGGTTGATGATTTGATAAAAAACATGGACTCATGTTGGATGATTTTATTTCAGAACACAGGTGATGCAATTAGATTAATAGTTACCACATATTCATCATGATGTTATGAATCTGTATATTATTATGATATTGTAGAGATTGTGCATTAAGTCGTTTTGCACACCACAGATACATTAAGATGTTAACGTATCTGTGATAATTATATACTAAATAGTATTACCCACTATCTTATTAGGTACAGAAACGATGCCTAACAACTTTTTTTGTCTTCATCTTTCGGTAGACTCAAGAATCTATTATTAGTGAAGTGGTCAGTAGCCTGGTTGGTAAAGCGCTCGACTCTTAATCCAGTGGGCGCGGGTTCAATCCCCAATGCGCACAAGCTTACTGTGAAGTGTACAAAAGATGCATTCGAGTTTATTTAAAAGATACCCAGATTAATTTAAAAAAAATACAGGTTTTTCTCACTTCACCATTTTTGGGGCTCTCCTTGGTTGACTCTGTCCATCTGGTTCTCCATGCAGAGCTGTATCTGAAATTCTTACAAAATTCATTCTCTGAGTACATGTTCTTACCAGTATCCCCCATCTGGTCTCATTTGAACATGACTTTTCCATGGTTTTGAATGTTATTCATCTCCAACCAATATTGTAATAATACGTAGCATTCATAACTCTTATGATTTCCATGTACATACATCTAGATATACATACATATAACATACCTGTCAATATACTACATATATTAATATGTAGTACTATAATTTTTTATTTTCAACTCATTTTTTCATACATGACTAGAAAATGCAATCTATGCATAAAAATACATTATCTATGACAAGTAGTTATCTCAACAGATATACAGCAAAGGATGGACTTTCCATCAGGCTTATGATTTAATGTGATCAATTTACACTTCAGTTACATTCACCAATTCCAGTCCATCCATTTGCCGTAGCCGGGAATCGAACCCAGACCTCCAACCTGACAAGCCGGTATTCTACCGCTGTGCTGTGATGGTTGGTATATGAGTCGAGAAGAAACGTGTATATATTGTACACGGCCCTCTATTGAGATTATTTTTGAGTATTTTGGTACACTCCAACCACCTTTATGTATCCCTGATTCTTAGAATAGCAAGGTAGATGGCATTAGACATATTATGCCGTCCTACAATTACCGATGTGTTTTACAAAATTATTTTAACTGAAATTGGTGAATGTTACTTAAGTGTAAAGTGATCGCATTAAACCAGCCGTCGATCAGTCATAAGCCTGATGGAAGGTTTATCCTTTGCTGTGTATCTGTTGAGATATAACTACTTGTTATATTCGACTATGACATAATCTATGCATATTAATATTTTATCTCCCCGTATACTAACTTGGTTGTTGTTTTTTATTACGAATTTATATATTATAATAATTATTGTGTGTTAGCCAAATTAATTAAACCTTTTTTTTATATTGTAAACCTTTATTAGTATTTTTCTACTATAGTTTGTTATTAAATTTGGTTGTTATTATTTTGTTATTAAAATTTTGCCTTGTGATTGTAAGTGTATACAGATTTTTCCATCACAGAAATTTTAACTTTCGCGATCTGTTCTCTCTGTCTAGGGATGCGGAGTGAGGTAATAGAATAGTAATTTAACAATAATTATGTAGTCTCTCAACTAATGCACAGTGTAAGATGGGTATGCTGGACTTACGACCAGCCATCAATTGGTTTAGGTATACACTTGAGACACGTTCACCATTTAGTCCTTAACAACTATGTGTGTATTCGTACCTTGGGTGGAATTCAAACCTACACCCCACGGTTGTGAAGCAAAGGTTCTCCCCACTAATCACAGGCCGTCTAGGGCTGACTGCGAAGAAACTCAGCTATAAAGGCCAACATTCACTGCCATCTGTTGGAGAGATGAGAAAGTATTATACAAAACTTCCTTTATAAATTAGAAATGTGTGCTTACTTTCATGAGGTAACTATAGTAACATTATTTCAAACTGTCAAACATAGTCATAAAATTTGACCGAGAAGGGACGACTACCTGCTTTATTGCGACTACTATGACTGGCATAAGTGCGAATAAAGCAGGTAGTCATCCCTTCTCTGTCACACTTTTATGACTGCGTTCGACAGTTTGAAATAATTTGACTACAATGCTATCTATGTATTTATTATAATTTAAATAAATTTTCTATGGACTTTTAATGTAATTTCTTTGATTATGAAGGCTGTTAAATGTTAGTGTGATGTAGGTACCTACCTAATTATACATATTAAAAAACCTTTTGTGAAAATTGAGATGTAATTGTAATGGTAATTCAGTTAATATTGTGCTATATTCTAGTAATATAATATATACTGTGTAACTATATTAATATTCTTTTTGAAATAAATCACTAATTTATCATCTGATCTTGTGTTTTAATATTTAATTAAAGTTCAACCATATTTTTCAGCATTGAGTGGGCCCAATCAAAAATGTCTTCCATTTACAGGAAATTTTACAGGTAAGCCTGCATTTTTTATTAATCACTTTTACACTATATTGACTTGACGATCGCCTTTAGCCAGTTTTATAGAAAACTAGATATTATTTAAGGTAAAGGCACTAAAAGTTGACAGGGCCCTATAATAGTTGACACTTTATATAGACTTTTTTCTACTAAAATAAGAAAAGTCTTGGATTTATTTTATTAGGATTATATAAGAAATCATTTGTAACGTTCTATAATAAAATGTATTTTTCATTAGGAAAAAAAAAGTTTTTTTTTTTCTTAATGTGTCAACTATTAGGTCCCTTGCTTTATTTATATAAACAGAATGAAAAATATCTAAACCGCAATTTTTTTTTTTATTATAATCCCACTTTTTGGTTCCCGCAATTACAAACATAAATGCCATTAGTAAATAAAATATGTGAGACAACTTTTTTTTTATTATGGCAATTATGTTTTTAATACTGGCGAGAATCGAAAAGTGGGAAATATGAAATTGCCATTCAATAAAGACAGTGTATTATTTTATTTCTGTAAATAAATAAACAAAAATCTACAACATTCTCGTTTTGAAATCACTATACATTATAGCTGACTAATAAAATTACATGATTTCATTTACAATAACATAAATTGCTGAAAATTACACATTGCTGCATTGTATTTAATAGACTAAGTATATAAAATTATATTAAAAAGAATAGAACAATGCATCAATACATGAACCGCATAAATGAAAATAAAAACTAGGTTATCCAGAATGCCGGTTCGACAATAAACAAAAGTAGCTACCTACTACCATCACCCAATATTGTTTAGTTGCAGTGTAGTAGAGTCTCCTACAGTTAGGTTCTCTCTTTCTCCCCCACATAGGATCTACCTGACGCTGATTATTCAACCAGTTTATAATAATGTACAGTGGCGTAGGTATCCAAAGGCCCAAAAAAACAACGCATGAGGCCCTCTCCCGCCATGCGTGTTACCAAGTCAGTATCTACCGTAGGCAATTTTGCTTTATAAAATCCATTAAAAACAGATGTTTAATTCTACAGAAAATAGTAAAAAAAAATGTATTTCAATACATTCAGAAGTGACACCGAAAATTATTGGTATTTTTACATATTGTTATGTCCAATCCTGTAAGTAAAACAAGATGATCTGTTTTTTATTATTTCATAGTGAATTTAATTTACAACACATCAGTTTTGGTTCTAAAAGTTATTCCCATGTAACAATTTTGGTTGCAATCTGGTCGCCGTCACCACAAATACCACACTGCACAAAAATGTTCTAATTGCGACCAAAATGTTTACATTGGACCTATTATGATGTCTGACCTAAATTTTAGTTAGTCTTCCCCCCCCCCCCCCCCCCAATCTTCGAGATACGAGGCCTTAGGCCCCTTTATAACAAACAGATTTGCCACTGCCTATGTACGTACTACATACTACGTCACCTACACATAGAATTCTATAATTTCTATATACCAATACTTAGTTTGTGTGCGTTGTCTCGCGGTGCTGGTCGCGTGGTCACTGTTGAGTGTTGAGTTGAGTCCCTCTTCGCCTTGCATTCCTCAGTTCTTCCTTCAACTTTGTATAGTTAAGTGAGTGTTTCTTGTGTGTGATTATTAACGAAATGTTTATAAGAATGTCCACCAACATTGAAAGAACTTTACTCTTCGTTCTGTTAACGATCGTTTCATTAAAATCAGGTGGGTTTACTAATTATTGACTTAATAATTACCTGTAGTTAAAATTATTGAATAAGTTTCGCAACATTCATTTCACACTTGTGTACCGTTGTTTATAAAAATGGGCGTAGGTAACTAAATAATATTATGAGTCAATAGTTTGTTACTTATAGATAAACATAAATATTTTCGTGTTAAAATGTTAAAATCTTTTTTTATTTATTTCATACTATGTCTATGTACAAAACTATAAGTATTTTATTTTCGTTTTATGTTGCTCTTAAATACCTACCTGTGTTTTGTCATTTTTATTTATTTTTTAGGTTATGATTATTTTAGGTAAATGTTCTTTTTCTTCTTCATTAGCCTTCTTCCCTCCACTCTGGATATCGGCCTCTTCCAACTGTTTCCACTCGTCTCTGTTCTGACCCTTAATGTTACAGAACTATTTTTCCTAAAAATATGTTTTAATGTACCTTACCTAACTATTATTTTAATTTTATAAAAACACGACAAAATTAGTAACTGAATAAATACCTAATATAATCTTTTAATTTTGGGTAAACAAGTAGGTTTAAACCTATTAAGACAACTGAGTATAACTACATCATTGCCGCTAATCTAAACAGACGAGGCGAGGTGTCGAGTTAGAATCTCAGTGTTGACGATGTAGTCTGCGCTTGATGACACAAGCTTTTTTTCAACTTAGTGCAAATTGTTCATGGTCAGCAGGGTTCAGGAAAATATTTGAGTTTTTGTATATTATACAAAAAAATATAGGTGCAAGGTAAACTGTACATAGACACAATGAAAATTTCACAGGTAAAAATATAATAATTTTGTCTGATGATTTCTGGAGGTCGCAAAAACATCGTTGGTTTCTAATCAGATTCATACTAGAGTGAAAATTTTAATCCATGAAATTTATTTGCATATTTTAAAACTAAATTTTTATTGTTATAAAATGTAGACTAGTGATACCCACCTGTGAAAGTTTACGGAGAGTTAAACACGTTCTTTTGTATAAGTATCCTTTGAAAATTAGTTAGGTATTAACTGGGGTTAACTGGAAGAAATCGCAGTTCTGCGTTAATTTCGCCCTAGTGAACAACGTTTTATAATCTGTACTATGTCCATTTTGTATATTTATGTGTGTTTGTTGTTTACTTTAAGTTTAAATAAATAAAATAAAATAAATAGGTATCTGATTTTTGGAAAATACAGCCAACACCCAAGAGCTCAGAAAGGTTTTCTAGACAATCCCGAAAGACGCATTTAGGCAATTTATGCATTAGATTATCTGCGCACAGACCCATTGTAACCATAATCTACCGTATCAAATAGATGTTAATATTGTCGACAATTATTTAATTAATGTTTACATTGCCAGCGTAGGTAACCTCCACGACAGTCTATTTTAATTAATTAATTAATCTTTAAGTTATTGTATTGTTTACCTATGTGTTAAGTGAACTTTACACACAATGTATCTAGTCTAAATATATGTATTAAACACGCTATCAACAATACTTACAATACAAATAGACAATATTTAGACACGACAATATCAGGATTGCTGTTTGGTCAATACACAAAAACTAAACAGCCTAAGTAATTAATTAGGTAGTTATATTTACATTGGTTCACCATTGGTTATGCTTTATCAAACTGTTGACTTTTATGAAGATAAAAATCCTAATAGAAATTTCAATTTTACAGTTTGTAAAAGTAAGCAAATTGAATATCTAGACTTTTTTTAAATATAGGCATCTCTCTGACCAGCTTCTTAAGAACGGACTCGTGTTGAGTGAGAGAAATCGCAGAACGTGTATGACGAATTCCCAGAAAACAATTTAGGTCGTAATCTCGAGTTGATCACCTTTATTACGTCGCTTATACTTTGGTTATCCCATCTGAATCAGAAATTTGACGAGCGAATTGTAGTGCAAGCCGGAAATTGAGGATAGAGAAAGAATGCTTAGCACTCTGTCCTCTATCTCTGCCTCGCAAGGGATACGGCGTGATGTGATCTTCGAGAAATGATGTAATGGAGAGATCTATCTTTTAGTTTTCCAATAATACCTAATTCAATTAAATCGTTTGAATCTTTGTGAAATATGAAAATATAGTTACTTACGAGTATTCATTTTTTTTTCTGTACACAGTTCAGCACAAAGGCTAGTCGTTGTAACGCTGAGCTGTGATATATTATAATTTAAACAAGTAAGTAAAAAAAAATAGCGAAATATGTCTTGGCAGCTCGGGGAATTTAAAATTACAGGAAATGCCATTCCCACTTATTTCTTTGTTCCTGCGACTATCAGGTAGTAAGTAGGTACTATTTACTCAAGTCATGCAGGTCATTGTATTGTGAATCAAACTAAACCAAAACACGTGGTGTGTTTAGGAAAATTATTGATTTTTTCCAACAAGCCTGGATAAATAGTACTACTCCATACTGACTATGCTATAGTGAATCACCGCGCCCTTTATGGTTTACAAAACAACAATAATTTCCCCCTAAACATATATCAGAAATTGATTTTTTTTAGGTGTTTTTTTTTTAATTCCCCACAAAATTTTTAATAATCGGTACCTAATAGCCAATACAAAACAATGTTAGATTCTTACAATGATATTCTTATTATCAGAGAAGTTAGTTTAGCCTACCGTCAATCCATGCATTTTGTCATACACGCTCTCCAATTTCTTTTGTTCAAAAACGTATCCGTCCTTGATCTACTACGTCACTATAATTTTGAAGCACCAAGGATGCACACATCACATAGAATAATCTATCCTCTCCATTAAACAGGTCTTCGAACTGTTCAGTCAGGAGTCCAGTCTCATTCCTGTGATGAAGAGGTCCGCCTTTCTTTCCATATTTTCGATCGTTGTTCTGGTGGTCATCGTTCTTCAGAGATCTCTTGCATTACAAGTTTAGGAATTCTTATGTGATCCATCTTTTCGACATGATCCCTCTGGAGAACCATCTTCTTTGTCTGCTCCATCTCACGAAGTCTTCGACATTGCAGGTTCCGCGAATTTCTTCGTTAAAATATCCTGTACCGGACTGTTCTGCCATAAGAATACTAAGATGGGTCGCAATATTTTCATTTCGCACGTTCTAAAACGTTGTTTCGTCCTTACTGTGTCTGATATTGGTTCCATTCCATAAGTCATACCTACCTAATTAGTCGAATACGTGTTTATTTACCTACCTATTCCCCCAAAATATTCATAAATTTACCTGTAGGTAAGCACCTATCTACCTTGTACTTACCCACATATAGTAGCGACCAACTGACCACATTGTATGACAAAGTATCTACTTCCAGTTTGTAGTGCAAAAATGTGTCATCGTATTACTCATTAGGTACGATTGTTTAATTAAAGTTATTTCTACCTGTTACCTACTCACTTGATTCGCAGCAATAAATTATAAAATAGAAAATATATCATAGTACTACTCATAATATAAGGGTTAGTATTAATATGCTGTACTATATTAGGTAGGTATTACCTATAGGTAGTATTTAGCACCTAACGTAATGTATGCCGCCCAGGTTAAGGGGGTGAACTTGATGATAACCTGGTGTGGTGAAGTGGATTAGACCTATTAATATGTTGAGATGCAATCATCTCTGGATCACCAGCATAGTACCTGCTCTATAATATAATATTATGTATTTGGTAGGTACTATCTTGTCCTCACCTCAGTGACATGCTTGACTAGAGGGTGTGGGTGATGAATATTATTAAATTTAAAAGTACCTAGGGAGATTATTCCCAGTGAGAGGCAAGTAAATATAGGTCGCTAGCCCAGGAGACGATGTCAATATTTAAATTGCAACATATCAGTTTATAATATGTACATATTTAATACCTAGTTTTTACCACGGTGTAAAATATTTGGCGGGATGATACAGGATGAAAAAATCATCCGTTTTGTAGATATGGATTTTTATAAATAAAAAGTATGACAATTTCATTCTTAGCTTTTATGATAATAGGTCCGATTCTGTAAGTTTTTGAACTACTTACATAAAATAAGTGTGTTTTAAATTTACTTTAGTGCAATAATTGAAAAAAGAACTTTTTATTTTAATTGTCTTTTGTATGCACTTAATTGTATACAAAATTAGACCTAAGGTCTCACAAACTACCAACTAGGTAATCGAGTTTTAATTGTACCACTGAAGATCTCGAAAGATCTCTGGTTTCACAATAAACTCGCCGTGGAAGAAAATAAAACAGTGTTTTTATTTGCATGTATTTGTAGGAACTGGGTAGGTACTTACTCGATTTTGACAAAACCAAGCAAAAATCATGTTGGGCTCTCGATAAAGACCCATAAATTTTGCGTTAAAAACAGTAAAAAAATATTGATTTTAGCTAATGATTGATCATGATTAATGAATTTCAATTTTAATTCCAATTTCCATGTGAATGAGTGCATCTGATGCACTCCACTGCATATAGTAGGTACATTATATTATGTGGATGTGGATCACATCACCAGATAGGTACCTATAGGTAGATATTACCTAATTAGATATATTCTATAACATTCATCCTTGGTGTACGTCTACTTCCGTTTTGATTACCCACGATTACCCACCCAGTACCCATAAAATTGACGACGCCATAAACGGATACCTATCAGTCGCATGCATCGTGAGTTTTATTTATATGCTATCGACTGATTTATCCTGCAAACTTATTTTAATATTCGTGATTTTTCAATCTCCATCGAATAATTAAATCTCTAGGCAACCCCCTGACTCAATTTTCAATGCGACTCAAATTTCATTTCCCACTGCATTAAGGTTTAAAATCGATAAAACAATCGCATGATAAAATGGTAAAAATAGCGTTTTTTCCATTTTTTGGGGTTAATTTTGCGTCTATCAAAAAACTTTTACGGTTATTCCCTAGATTTTAATGCATATTATTAGTACCAAAAAAAATTTACTCCCCAACTTTCGGGAAACGAGTTTCCGTCTTTCGGAAAAAAAGATCAGAGGTGTTTTCAAAAATTCAAAATTCAAAAGTTTTCTTGGGAAATCTATACAAGTTATAAAAAATCTTTTATGGTTATTCGCTAGATAAATGTTCAATCCATCTACTCTATATTTTTCCAATGCATATTTAGTAACGGTTGTCGAGATCTAAGGTCTCCCGTTTTTAGAATTTTTTGAAATGTATTGACATGCATACCCTTAAATACAATTTCTCTCTTCCTCTATCATAAATATGAAGATCTATGTAAGTAATTTAATAAGGTTGCTTACGCAATATGATTCACTTTAGGAGTCCTTTTTGATAGACATTTATTATTTTCATATCTCCCCACTTAACCTAGTTACTCGGTTAGTTGCAAAGTACAGACAAAATGGGAAGCAGATACGACGGTAAATAAATTATATTATATATATTATATTAGGTTGAGAGGAACTTTCTACAAAATTATATTAACTTCATACTTAGAAACTTAATGAGAACTCGGAGAATATTGTACGTCAAGCTCATAAAACCCTACTTCAGAGATACCTACATAGAAAAATTGGTAGTGAAATATGGGAGCATGATACAATGTTGTCATCCAATTGGAATCTAATTAACTCTCAAAGTAGACCTCTCGAATAAATATTGTAAGTCTGTTTATTATTGCGAATCCAAGTGCTTCACTCTTGGGGCCTAGGGTGAGTGTGAAAATGTAACTGAGATGCTCTGTAACCTGGTTAGTAACGCGCTCGCCCGTCAACCAGATGTAGCGCGCGGGTTCCATCTCCGATGGCGACACAAACCTTTGGCCAAGTGTTTGGATTTATTTCAATAAACCTGAATTTTTTTAAAAGCAAAAAGTGACCACTGATTGAGTCACTGACTTAAGTCTTTATTAAATGAAATGTATTTATTATCAAAGGTTTCTTTTTACTTATTATTTTTGAGAGGCGATTTTTCGTTCACTGAATGATGTGATTATCTCCTCTTATTTAAGTCGGTAGGTACCTACCTGTGTTAGACATTATGTAGAACGTTAGACCTTGAAGTCTCCACTAAAGTTAAGGTATTGGATTCTCAAGGACCCTCGAGGATCGTTTCCAGGTGATTTCCCCTCTCCCTAACGGTTTAAATAAAAGTACCTTTGACGTGCGTAATGGATTTCCAGGAAATTTTCAGAATAAAGGACTTTTTATTGAATCTATTCTTATAATTTATAGGTACAATAAGTTCCTACCTACACACGAATTTTGATAGCTACAGTGTAATCATTCTGGTAGCAATCTGGTGGTTACAGCGACAGGATTGCGACCAAAATAGTTAATGGGATGCAGCTATAAAAAGTCGTCAAAATCCATTCCCGCACCGCACACAAAGATGGTAACGGCGACCGGATCACAACCAGAATGGTCGCATGGGTATGCCGACTTGTTTCCTTATTGCTTTGGAACACTTTTTTGCAGCCCATGTAACCATTCTGGTCACAGTCCAGTCGACGTTATCATACATTGCGTGCGGTGTAGGAAGGGGCGGCGACTGGATTGCTTCCAGAATGATTACTTAGGAGGCTTATAAGACCCATAACTGGAACAGATTTTCCGTTTTATTGAAGTTTTCGTCCCGCAAATACTTATTTAAAAATTTGTCTTTGGTAAGTTTCATGTATTGACTGCTACCAATGCACCGGCACAGACCCCAACACCCCCTTCCTCTGCAACGAGTTCCTGGATGACGACCCTGACTTGGTGCCCACGAGCTGTGAGAATGTTTACGGCGCCAGTTACTGCATCAAACACATCGGGAGATTCGAAGGTTACTCCAAAGACAATAGTTACATGGTGGATGGCATAACACAATAACAAAACATATTTTGTAAAGAAAAAAAATGGCGCCTACTAAAAATAACCTATCATGGGAATGTGACTAAACTTTTGTAATTACCTACTACACATTATCGCATATTTTTTTAATATTTCAGAGACAACTGACTCATTGTGGCGTGTGAAATCTAACCTAACCTAACCTAACATATATAACAGTAATGTGTACCTAACCTAACCTAACATATCGTGCTAATGTAACTAAACTTCCGTTATCTATGTAGTTTCTATTTTTAATATTTCAGAACCAACTGGTTCGTCGTGGTGTGTGCAGAGATCTAACCTAACCTAACCTAAGATGTATGACAACTATCATGTACCTAAACTAACCTAATAACGTAACAATATTTATTTTATTTATCGTATGGCATTTAGCAATACTAACCTATAATAACATACTTTGTTCCACGCTGATCTCTAGATTCCCCGAACCTCTGTTGTTGTTATTACTTCTTCTTCTTCTTCCTCTTCAGCCCGAAACCATCCACTCCTGGACGTAGGCCTCCTCCATCTTTTTCCATGTCAAACAAAGTTGGGCCACTTTCACCGGCATGGTTCACGATGTCGTCTCTCCATCGGAGCTGTGGTCGTCCACGGTTCCTTGTGGTAGTCCTAGGATGCCCATTGTTATTATTACACATATTTTTTTTATATTTCAGGGACAGCTGACTTATTGTGGTGTGTGGGATCTAACCTAACCTAAGATGTATGACAAGTCTAACCTAACCTAACAATACTAACCTATAATAACGTACTTTGTTCCACGCTGCTATCTGGATTGCACGACTCGCCTATAATGTTAGTGTCTTGTATCAAGTGCTTCCAATGTGACTCGGCTCTTCACATTGACTGCACGGATGTCCTCATCAATGAGCCAGATAACTCATTTGATCCACAAGAATGTGACAATGTGTTTGAAGCTCAATATTGCATCAAGAGTACGGCTCTGCTTGGTTAGTTCTTATTTCAAACATACATTTGAGGTCCTACATGCTGTCATCCAGCTTCGGCGCCCTGAATTGTTCTCAGCCAATGCTGAGAGAATCATCTTGAAACTCAAAACAGTGATAGATGAAAGTATGGACTACAGATTCACTGTTTTGAAATGACAATATTTGGAAATTCCTTGAATAAAAAAATATTTCGAAAGTACCCCTGAAATTTACGAGGATTTTCCGTTCAGTTTTTCAGATATAAAAGTATAATTTAGCCAAAATACTGGTAATTATAATCTTAACAAATGGACTGTTTTAGATTTTTAAATTTCTTCCCAGGTTTCTTTTAAAAAGGTATAATTCAATTTGTTGCTTACGTTATTCTTATTGAGCTCTAACATTCTCAGATTACTCAACCCAGATTAATTTAAAATAAATAAAAAATAATGTCCTATAAAATGTTCTCGAGTTGGTACTAATGTTACCGTTGTCTGCTTGCAGGTGGAATCGGCACCAAGAGATATTGTTCCGCACTGGACCTGGGGAACTATTGCAACTACGTGAAGCACACAGGAGACCAACTGGAATACAGATCCTGTGTCTTCACCTGTAGCACCGACGGCTGCAACTCCTCAGGGATATTCTCCATTTCTCCGGTTCTCGCAGCTCTGCCCGTATTACTAGTCGCCTATCTCCTAGCCAGATAAAATATGTATAAGACAAAATTACATATTGCATAATAAAATTGTAGCTATTAATTTTAAATTGACAAATTTGTACAAAATACTTGATGTCTTAGGCAAAACGCATACTTAAATGTTACATGTTCTGGACAATTCTTCTAATAGGTACCTCTATTATTTGTGAGTGAATATAAGTGATAAAACCCTCTCTCCCTGTACATCTCTCTGTAGTCTGTACCAACATAACTACCACAAATATAATATTATTCTCAGAGGAAAAACTTTTAATGATTAACTTAAACATGGCACCCAAAAAATGTAGACAATTTTAAAACGAATCTCAATAGAATAGGGAGGTAGCTACCTCTCATCATCATATCGCGGTTGTCCACTGCAGGACATAGGCCTCCCATCTCCTCCTCCACTTCTCCCGCTGCTGTGCGATTCCCATCCACTGGGGTCCGGCAAACCTCTTGATATCGTCCATCCATCTGGTAGATGGTCGCCCTTGTGGTCTTTTATCACCCCTTGGTCTCCACTCCAGCGGTCTCCTCATCCATCTGTTGTCCTGCATTCTTGCAATGTAGCTACCTCTACCTTTTTTTTATTTTGTAAAACTAACATAAAAATCAGGGCAATGATGTCATTAGTAATACTTATGTTTAATTGAAACATGGTGTCATATTGTATGTATGTAATTGTAAGAATACTTACGATGTAGTATTTGTAATGTTTTGTGTTTTTTTACGATAATTATTAACTTCTACATGATTTAAAGTAACAAATTGTTATGCTAAAATATTGTGACAAGTAATAAGTCAGTAGAAACCCAACTGCCTACCCCGCAAGGGTGTATTGTGATAGAAAAGTTAATATTTTACAGTGTGTAATGTCTTATAGTTTGTCATTCCATTAATTCATGTTGTAAATAGTTTTTTTTTTAATAAAATGAATTACAAAATTTCGTTTTAATATTTGAATCCAAATACTTTCCCTCACGATTTATAAAAAGCATATGTTATACATACGAGTAAACAAGAAATGACAATCATTTGAACAAGGCACCCACCGTATAAACTCTATGGAGAAATTTGTGAACCAGAGTTCACCTAATGAATTTGGGGTCGCAAGTTCAAATCCTAGTCACACGGCAATTTTTTTTTGGACCTTTTTCATCTTGACAGATTGGCAATAAGTGTGAGTAGCGTTGCCATCCATTCCGCTAAAGCTGGACAGTGTTGGTCTTTTTGACCTCATGTCCGGCCAAATTTGACTGCACCCGGCCCGTTCGGCATTTTATTTTCTCTTATTAACTCACGTCCTACGTTTCGTTCCGTCCATCGAAGGCAGGTTTAGCTGATGGCTTCTGCCAAAGGAAAATTGTAAATGATACGGATTAAAACTTTGTTAGAAAATATTTTATTCAAATTTATAGTCAAAAAACCTTATTTTTTAGCATCCGGCGCTGGGACCCAAAAGTCCGGCTATTTTTGCAGCTAAGTCTGGCTTTCCAATATTTAGAGATGGCGATGCTAGATGTGAGTGAATATCAGTGGCAAGAGGTCCTAAGAATATGATTCCCATCGAGTTACCTTCTTCACGTAGGATGATAAAAAAATAGGTCTAATTGATCTGGCATAATGCAATAAAAATGTTATTCCCGGCTTCTATTCTACAGAAATCCACTGTTCCCCACAGATGAATACATGATGGGTCATAAAAACATACACCACAATATTGTTGCATTTTATTTATTTATAGGAATCATTAAAATCTCTTAATGCAATTATATTATATAATAATAATCTAATACAAGGCATGAAGATTACACGCTAATGTCTAACAGATGATTGCATATCAAATCAATAAAGAAATGGAATTTTGGAATGAAGAACATCACAAATGTAAGTATGTATCTCATATGATCCCAACTAGCATGGAACTCTATTGACACTTTGAGTAATATAAGAGAATTATAATGGCGTTAACAAATGCCTGAAGCGTTATAAATGGACTTTATTACATCTTATATCACCTTGAGCAATATAACAATGATTACATGTGTTAATCAGTTTTAAGAGTTATAGAGGTGCTGTATTACTCGGAGGGGTCAAAACATTTTCCAAGTCACAAATATGAGACATGTAGACTTAGTATTTCGATTGGTAGAATATTCTTCTACCTTCCAAAGATGGCAGTGCATGTAATATTAAAATTATTGCCATTATAACTGATAAATTTGTACATATATTTAGTATATCATAAGATGTCTACCTCATTTACGGAGAAAACAGACTTGATTCACCACTGTTCTGACCACTCCACTGGTGGCATACGTTGCTACAAGAGCCACCGTGATATCTCTTAATATAACCACTATAATGCTGATAGATCTATAAATGTGGTAGTATGGAGATGATGAACACCCAAGGCTGAATAATTTGTGCAAAAATTGGAGTTATATCAGAGTTATAGTTGGTTATAATGCTTCTTGTGTGCTAGTTGGGATTTGATAATCATTATTAGGCATTTCATTAGTACAGGATATATACTAGTGTTTGATTTACATTGAAAAGCGCAGAAGCTCAATTAGCCGAGTAATGAGGCAACATCAATATTTATGTACGAAATATAAATGTAAATAAATGCTTCCAATATACGTACAGTCATACAATATACAAAAATCTGGTGGTAAAAACAAAATTTGCTTAAGGGCAGTCAAAGGAAGATTTAACTGTTTGTCCCATCCATATTACCTAAACCGATAGTGAACAGTTATAATAACAAAATATATGTCGCACATTGTCAATATGACAATATGAATATTTCTCTAACATTGCATCACACAATACACACTATTTCACTACAGAATATATCAGCTAATATCTCAACATGATTGTAGATAGTCTAAAACGTTCATTTGATCATCGCACGCATTGCAAAAATATTATCCAATCCAAATATACATAATTATATTAAGACCTCATGTTTCCATCACAATCTTCTACAATATACAGAGGTTGTTTTTTCCAGATGCAAATCTGTATAAGGGATGATTTATTTACACTTTTGGTTAACAAATACAGAGATATATGTTAACATTAGAAATATAAATCTATACATTTGTTCACTAGGGAGAGCTTATCGCAGTGCTGTGATTACCGCCAGCTAACCCCAATCCGAAGCGATCAAGAAAATAAAAAAATATATACTTAATTCATAAAATCATTCAAATATTTATTGTCAAATGTTAAGCATTTTGACATTTTAAAAATTTAAATCATCAGCCCATGTGAACTCACTGTAGGACATAGGGCTCTCCTTTCATCTTTCACTTTTCTCATTCCCGGAAAATTCCCACTCACCGAGATGTAAAATTTCCGACCTGTTGTCCAACTATCTCCAGCACACTTTTTTGTCCATCTATTATCCTACATCCGCCCATCTCCGCTTATGCACCACTGTACTCCCAACCACACTGGATAAAACATGTTTTGACATATTTCTCGAGTATTAGGTTGACATGATTGAGCCAAGTCCTCGATCATCCCTTAAGAAATTAGCATTTGGAAGACAACACCTTATATTAAGCATTCTTTATGTTATTATAATAATAAATTACATACATGCACACATGTGACAAGCAACCATGTAGCAAGCTACATTCTCTAAAGAAAATACTTGAATTTATTGTCATATAGTTTCATATAGACATAAGCTGCATAGGTGCTCTTACACGAGCAATAATTGCGGCAACACATACAAATTATTGCACATTGATTAACATTATTTCGCAATACATAGCAATTATTTTGGCAATATTTAAAGTGAGACAATGATATTGTGTGCAAACGAGAAAAAAAATCGTCATGATATCAGCGACACTAATTGGTGAACATCCAATCAGTTGGGTCATTTTAGTTAATTCTCTTTCGTGTTTGCAGGCAACATCGTTGTCTCGCTTTAATATTGCCGAAATAATTGCTATATATTGCGAAATAATATTAATCAATGTGAGTTGCCGCAATTGTTGCTCGAAAAATTGTTTGTGTAAGAGCTCCTTTAGACCTAATCAATGACAAATATATAGAAATGACATGATCTCTGAAGTTAAGACAATATATGGAATTAAGTAACAAACAGTTCAGTCAAATAAATGCAAAACATTAAAACTCTCAATAAAATAATAAATTCTTTCAATCAAGTTTACAGGACAGCAAAAAATGATAATATTTTTCTATTGTATGAAATCCAATGATATTGTAGAGATTGCAGATTTAATTATTTTACCCACCTCGCACTCACTATTTTAATCTATGAAGATAACATGTGCGTAGAAATAGTATAGTTTGAAGTCCCAAATTTTTTCATACTAATTAGCGACCCCCTCTCAACATATCACTGCCTTCTTACCGAAATGACAGAGTCAGGACTTCTCCACACTTTTGAATGTTTTTCGTGTTCATCAAATTGCTCATAGTAAAAATACTACACACAAATAGTTGATTGTGTGTAGTATTTTTACTGAACACATGATTTTTTGTCAAAAATTGGTTATGTATCTGAATATGTACATGATTTATAAAAATTAAACAGGATATACAAATAAAATATATGTAAACAATACATAATAAAACAATACACTTAAAATCTACTACAAAAATACACAGAGACAATACATTCCTGGTTGGAATGCAAGGAAACTTAATCATATAAAATCACAAAGAAGTCACATAACCTTAAACATATAATCATATAAAAACAATACAAAATCCATTTATTTTAAGTACCCTAGATGGCATACTCAATGTTAGTAGTGAAGCAAAAGGGTGCCTACAAACTGTCGAATCGTATGGAGAATCTTGACGTTTCATAGGCAACGCTTTCAAAATTTTGTTCTCATAGTTAAAAACTGTATTATTTATAACGTCAGCGATAGTTCTAAAGATGTTTTAGTTTTTATTATTGATATCTTGTTACTGGTGTGAGTTTTGTGGCTCTAAAATACCAAAAAGTGCAAGGCGTGAAATTGCGTCACATCCTTTCTATTGAAAATACATGGAGTCAGACGTCTAGGGTACTTAATATAAATGTCTATGATAAAATCATGTAAACAATACAATATAATCACAAAAATGTACAAAACATAAGGAATTATATGCCATACACAATTAGGTAGCTGCCGTAACATAAAATCACAAGAGATGGGATAAGGTAAGAAAACTATGGTACTTTTTAACATTCCTTCAGAAGTTTATGATAAAAACCATTAAAAAATATTGATTCAGACCTCAGACTAAATATAGGATAGACTGGTCGACAGGTGTTTATAGTGTACCACACATTTTTTGTATGAAAAGTGGCAGAGACTGACAATACACTTACAAAAGTGGTAGAGATATGAGGCAACATAACGGATTTGTTGGGACAAGGCATCATATTAATCAACTAGTGAAACTTATGTTTGTCTCTTTCTCATAGCGTGTTTTTAGTAGCACTTAAAGGGAGATAGCACGAGTCTACTTATGCAGGGCTTAACCGTGTCATCTCTATACTATATTTACTCTGAGATTCAGACTGATTATACTGACTTGTAACAATGTTTGTCTGTAATTTCAAACCTTGTAGGCCCTCTGCTATGCAAAGAAGAACATTGTAGGGCTATTAACAATCAAGTTGGTAGATAATACAACATCAGTTGATGAATGGTTTTAAGTCATACGCTTGAAAGAAAGCCGGAAAAGCTTGAGTTGTGAAAGCAGAGTAAGTCGGCAGCAGGATTTGAAACCATGTCCACTCAATTGACAAGCAACTGTTATACCGGTCGAGCCGATAACCGCCTCATTTATGTAAGTAGTATAATATATTATATACTGATGCAGTATTTACATATAAAATAATAATATACGTACAAAGTATTAGTAAAATATTTGGTGTAAACAGAGATCATAGGCAAATGATTGATAAGTACCTACCTATACAGATATAATATTCTGATTAAAATGCATTCTATATACGGTAATCCAAACAGAGTTTCCCAAACTTATGTCCCTTGGACATGACTTCCAAACACCCAAGTTCCCCGTGTAACCACTTTGGTCGCAATCTGGTTTCCGTTATCGCACTGCAGACAAGAGACCGGATTGCGACCAGAACGACTACATGAGTCAGTAGTTATATTCTGTTAAAATTTCATGATTTTTAAAGTATTTCAACATGGGTCAAGTTTGGGAAATTCTGGTTCTATTCAGAACGAACACAGTTGATAGATTAATAATAAAGTTGTAGAAACATTGAACACACCGTGAAATTAAAATCTAAAATTGTAGAATGAAATGCATATAATATAATAGTAATTATTTGTGCGACTGATTCTTGTTTTGTGTTTTAAAACAATTTTTAATATAATAATTTGTAACAAACTTGTGCTCATAAATATCATGGGACTCTGACGTGAATATACTATTAGTCGTACAGGCCTCCACACAGTGACATAAGAGAGTGATGATGTCACAACTTATGGAGTAAGCAAGTTAATGATTTACTCATAAAACATTTTTTTTAAAATGAATCTAAGTTTATTGAAATAAACTCAAATATGTACATCTTTATACACTTCACAGTAAGCTTGAAAAGATTGTGTCGTGAAGTGGAGTAAGTTAGGCATCGGGGATTGAACCTGCACCCGCCGGATTAACAGTCGAGCGCGTTACCAACCAGGCTACCGACCACCAGTTCATTATAGTCCATAGTTACCTAAATTTTTGCACTCTCAAACATTTAGATTCATTTATTTCCACTTTTGGTGAACAAGATTCAGAGATGTTAACACTGCAAACACAAATTATAACATTTGTTCACTAGGGTGAGCTTATCTCTGCCAGCTAACCCCATTTTTGTATGATTTTAATTAATTTTTATTTTTGTTTCATATTTACGAAGCATTTTTATAATTTCGCTCACTGTAAGTGAATCACGAAAAATACATAAATTTATTTATCGTTTGGCAACGTCAAAGTATTGTCACATCGTTAAAGTCTGACATCCAGCGCCTCCAGCCACCGGAGGAATTCAGGGGACAGGCTAACAGAAACACAATATATCTATTTGTTTTTACCATAATTTCACAAAACGGATTTTCCACATAGTGTTTCTAA
This sequence comes from Ceraclea dissimilis, assembly GCA_963576895.1. Classification (NCBI taxonomy): domain Eukaryota; kingdom Metazoa; phylum Arthropoda; class Insecta; order Trichoptera; family Leptoceridae; genus Ceraclea; species Ceraclea dissimilis. The sequence goes on from OY756370.1 coordinate 18,207,239, forward strand.
AATGTGTCTCCAATGGTCACCATATTGTGTTGTCAGCATGCAGGCCTATATGACGAACTATAGTCATGTCAGTCTCGATTATTATTTAATACTATATTGTATTAAAATGTATCAAAAGTGTATAAAATTTCATTTCACATTATATAATGTAAATAATTTCAATTTGTATCAACGGAATGAATTATAGGAGTGATACCATGTAATATATTCAATCTCATCCCAGGCTCACAATACACACCCTTAAGTACAGGGCTATAGGTGACAAGATTTGTGCTGGATTTCACTAAGTTTCAAGGTGAGGAATAGCGGAGATAGAAGCCACTTAGCACAAATTTTGAATGAAAAATAATAATAGGTGGTTCCTACCTCCGCTATTCCTCACCTAAGAAGTTGGTGAAATCCAGCAACAGTCCTTCAAAGCATATTTCTTGAGAGCCGAGATACATAGTACCACTCCCAAGAATTTGGAATGATTTATTTAATATAGAAATGTATATTTAACGCAGCGTAATACAAAACATACATAAATATTATGTAATAATTTATATAACGTTGAAAGCTACAGTGGCGGATCCAGGATTTATTCCAGGGGCGGTACAACGGTTGGGTGAGGATTAAAAGCCTATAAGATGCAGACATTTCCAGTTAACCTCAATTGAAAAATGACTATTTGTCGATTATGTTTAATTAGTGCCAAAAATTTTTCATATAACCTATGAAAGGTTATGGCTTCGAACGCCGAAACGTGTCACTCGAAATTTAAAATCCATACAAAATCACAGAGTTTTATTTAATACACCCATGTTGTTAAGAAAGAGTTGTTTTTTTAACTAAAGAAAAATAGTGGAACAATATGTAATTTGATAAAGGGCGATGGATAAAAATATATGGAATTTGCCTCCAGTGACGAGACCAGGGGAAATTAATGTTTTTACTTATCTTATCATTCTGGCAAAATATTATCAAACTCTGTCCCGGGAGAGTCGCTATGGTCGCTATTTTACGACACCCTTGTCCCCCCTTGGATCCGCTAGTCGAAAGCTACACTGGGAATAATTTGAGTAGAAGCTGCACTGATTACAATGCAAATAGTTTTGCATTACATCTCTATACAAAGTAAATAATATATTATCACATGCTAAACTAGTAAACAATAATTAATTGTAATATATTCAAAAAATATACAAAACACTACTTTCATCCACAATATACTATGACATTGTATAATATCCTCACTCAATAAATACAATATTCTCATCTATATCTCCGCATAGGAAAAATATAAATTTCAATATTAACACACACGCACGCACGCACACATCTTATTGCATTGCAAAGCATCAGTCAACATAACGACTAAGCTAATTATTACACAACAGACATACAATAAATATTAATATATAAAATAATATTACTCTCCTCTACTCCCAACTAGACTCACTCAAGTAGTTATCTCGACAGATATACATCAAAGGATGGACTTTCCATCATACAGAGGACATGGTTGGCGCAGTTGGTTAAGGCGGTAGTCTCTCAAGCGGGAGGTGCCAGGTTCAAACACCGGCGCTGGCGATGTATTCCACACTTTGCGATACAGGCTTTTAGCCTAGTGCAAGGTGTGCATGAAAGTATTTGGGTTTGTGTGAACAAGCTCAATTTTTTTTTAAAGAATAATAAAAGACTGGATTCACTTTTCACTTCCATCCACATCCACCAATTTCAATCCATTCATGAGCCACGGCAGGGAATCGAACCCAGTCCTCTAACCTGACAAGCCGGTATTCTACCGCTGTTTCACAAAGGCAAAAATTAAATGCTATATATTTTGTACTACCGGCATCCGCTGAGATGTGATTTTGGTATTTAGCGTACGCTCCAACCATCTTTGCTGTAAATCTGTTGAGATAACTACTTGTTATTTGAATGACGACATGTACAAAATCCGATGTTTCTCACAAAAAAATAGTGACATTCATCCAATACAGTATGGTATATTGCAAGCTTAGTGTTGATGTAGTATCCATGATAAGCAGGCAGTGGTGTATCCAGCTCCGGCCCTATGTCTGACTGCCCTGTAGGGCTTGCAGTTTGGCCAACTGCTGCTCCAAGTCCCGCACCCTCTGCTGACTGTTGACCAGCTGCTTCTTCACAATACGGAGTTCGTCTCCCTGACGATTGAATGCCAAACGAAGCTGGAAAATGTTAAACAATTCTTAACAAATAACTCTCAAGAAAATGTACATAGATGTTACATACAAGTTCGAAAACAGGAAATTGAAAAGAATTTGTCGTTCACCACGTAACCTGTACCTGAAATTTGCTTAAATTGATAGTGATCTCTTGAAGTTACTCTATCACAGATTTATGAAACTAATGTTTTTTTAGAACATTTTGTAAAGTATTCGAAAGAGCACAGGGCAGAGAAGTTTTTTCCAGATTTCTTTCTTAACGAAAATCCCCTCCAAAGTCGTAACTCGTTTTTGAAATATCTATTTCTCAAAACTTTAATTCAATATTTTGTAACAAGTAACAAAAAAGAATGAAAGAACTCATTATGTACATAGGTACCTTTACTTGTGATGATATTGGAGTGAAACTTGTTTAAATCTGGAATATCTGGAAAACTGTGAGACTTTGGACTAAGCTAAGTTTGTCCCAAAAGATCCCAGACACCCTCTACTATCATCCCTTGAGATATCTGTATCCATCTACCAAACACCCTGTATAATATTATGTGTTACCTCATTCTCAGTGGAGAACACATCCCCGTGGTGTATTTGCTTGTAGAGGGGAGGGGGGGTCTGCTCATCTCCAACAGGCTGGTTCCCAAACATTGCCTGCAGTTTGGAGAACTTTGTTGCCTGATTTGCATTGGTCTTTTGGCTCTTCTCTGAAATCTGGAATAAAAAGTTATTTAATACAATATCTATACACAATGTAATAGACGAACCTTATTTGCTGGTAGAAATCACATTCAGATAAAGTGTATTGAATAAGTAACACTAACTGTAATGATGTGGAGTATAAGATTGAGGTTGTTGAGAAGAATGAGTGGGAGAACGCTGAGAGACAAGATAAGGAATGAGGTTATCAGAGAGATGAAAGATTGTAAGATGAGAGAAGTGACTATAATGAAAGTTTGGAGGAAAGTTTAGAAAAAAATATTGGAGGGAGTGTATGATAAATCGCATGAATATGACGAAAGCAAGGCCTGTTTGTAAAGATAGGGCGGTCTGGCGTTCTGTACTCTCCGTCTACCCTGCAAGAGGTACGGCATGATGGAATACAGTTTTTTCTTCTACTGGTTTAATTGCTGACTAATTTTGTTAAATTATTTTTCTGCCTCCCTTGTAGGGTAGGCAGAAAGGACAGAGCGCCAGACAGCCATATCCTTATACACACTCCTAGCCTCCGTCACATTCATGCAATTTTTCATACACACTCTAGGACTTCTTTTACTGAAAACACGTCCATCTTCGAGGATTCTTTCGACATGATCTGTCCAAGTCAGAATTAGGAAACAACAAACAATCGTTACCTGTTAGGGTGGACTGCCTAATTATATAAGAACCAACAGTTACCTGAATGGAATTATTGTCCTCATCCCCTCTATTCATCCAGGAGGCGTGCAGGGGCCTGTAGTCGGGCACGGTCTCACAGCTGAGGAAGGCAAACTTCTTCTTGGTGTTGATGTCGGGCCCCGGGATGCCGTTGTTCTCCTTGTTGTTGTGAATGTTCATATTGTTCATGTTGTTACTGTACAGCCGGGGCTTGTGGGTGGAGATGCTGACACCTGGAGTACACAATACAAGCAATATAATGAGACATACAAATTATATATTTATAAAATTAGTTAATTCTAGGTAAATAAAATGTATAACACAAACAATACGACAATACAAAACATAACAATAAAGAGTTATTTTCTATGGCGTTAGGACGCTACTGTGTTGTTTGTTATGTCTTAGTATAAACATTGATGGTTTGGATATGTTGAGAGAATGAGTGATGACAGGGTAACTAAAAAGATATACATAGGTGAATGAAGAGGTGTGAGAAAGTGTCCCCATCCATGGCTAAATTGGACTGATCAAGTCTATCAGATACTCGAGGATAGACGCATTCCGAGTAAAAAAATGGTAGTGTGTACGGCAAATTGCATTAATACATTAGTGACAGAAGCAAGAACTGCGTGCAAAGATAGAACGGTCTCGCAATCTGTCCTCTGCCTACCCTATAAGGGATGCGGCGTTACAATACTAAACCTATACGTGAAACCTGGATATTTGAGCCACGCATTTATTGCAGCAGGTTCTTCAGCCTGGAATAGACTTCCTATAGACACTAGAGAGGCAAAAACGTTAACCGGGTTCAAGGGCCTATTAAAAACATATTTATTTAAGAAATCCTTTTCCAACAACATAGGCTCGGTTGTTCGAAACACGATAGGAACAGTAGAATACCATTGCCGTTACTGACCAGTAAACGTATTAAATGGGTTGCTTCAAAACACCGATGACGCCAGGTAAAAATAGTTAACTATAGTTAACACGCATGGACGTTTTGTTTTCCGTTTCGCTTTTTGCTACGCGCGCAAGCGAGATGGCAATATTAGATAAGAGAGAACGCATCTAGCAGTATAGTGCGCCAGTACACCATGGTACATTACGTTTACTGGACCTGGGGGCAGCGGTAAACGGATAGGAAGAAATCTTACGATAGCATATTACTTTTGTTTTGGTGCAACGATTTCTGTCTCCTTACCGTTGCCAGCCGACAATACTATTTGTCGAGCAACTGGGCCATAGGGAGTTGAAACACAGAGAGCGTCCTTGAGGTGGGAATACCCACAAAACGGTGCGACATAAATTGTCCATTATTATTTTGAAGGGTGGGGAACAGTAAGATACGCACACGTTTAGGGGAAGATCAACATTAGACTACTGGGGAAAAACACATTCATGGGATGCAACTGACATTGTGAATGTTGAATTATGAATGTTAAAGAAGTGAGATTCTATACTATATTCTGGTGTTAATATAGAGACATACACATGGTGTTATAATATATACAATGTCTGTATGTATTACTGTATTAGTAGTTAGGGATGAACACTGAACAGACAAATGATATTAAATATAGGGTGTCCCAGTGTACAGGCCTACCTGCTCCTAATCTGAGGGAGCCACGACTTAGGGGAATCAAAGGAATATCTTCCTCTGTAAAGGAAATCAGAAATAAATGAACATAGTAATATAAATTTCTTCTCTACCTATAGAATATAGATATAATACATAAGGCTTTTGAAGTATACAGACCAGTCTTCATACTGATGAGCATGGGAGGTGCATTCCTTCCAGCCATCCAGTCCCGGGCAGACAGGGAGGGTATGGGGGCGGCCGTGTCGGGATACAGGTCCTCCTGTTATTCAAAAAATCACACAATGAACTAATGTAGCTGTAGTCAAAAGCTATTACATAATTTGTGCATATGTCTTTCAGCGTTTTTTGGAAGAGTTCACGTGCACTTAATTGTTGTCCACACTTTGTAAAAAAATCATTAGATGTCTTCCATTATTAAATCTATAAAATATAATTTTCAAATTAAGTAACTTCTGAGGTGACAGATGATGCTTGTTCGTATTTTGTTTTACTTAACTTTTCAATTACTAATTAAGTATCTTATTTTCCCTTCAGGGCAATGTTAGGGGTTAGCTGGTAGAGATTGAAGCATTGCGATAAGCTCACCCTAGTGACCAAGTGACTAATATTCGTAACGTTAACTTATATCGACTATTATGCCAACACTGACACCGGTTTAGAGAGTCTTTTGACCCTAGTGATAAATAATTTAAGATTAGATTAGAATACATGGTGATGTACTTGCCTGGAAATGGTCAGACTTCCTGGGTACCACCATAGAGATGGGCTCACACAGGCCTCGTGAGGTGTGCAACTTGTAGAACCTCACTATCTCGCACTGGGAGACGTTCAGTCCTCTCTTGGGCATCACACCCAGACCTCTCTGTAACACAAACACCACGTTATAGTAAACTAAACACAAGAGGACACCATACTATACATCATATAAGGTATACACACCTGTGGGTTCCCTGAGAGGAACTGATTGAGGAAGTGTATATAGGGAGCCTCATCCACCACTTCATAGTATCTTATGTTGCCATCTCCCTTCCCTGCTAAATAAACCTGGAACCAACACACAAATTATTATACTTTCTATCTATCTATCTATCCCATCATGCTGTATCCCTTGCGGGGCGGGCAGAGAGGACAGAGCGCTGCACACATCTCTAGCTTCCATCAAGCTCACAACATTTGTCATACCTACATGCTCTCTTATTCAGAGTTTTTTCTTTTCATCCTATCCTCAAACATCCTCTACACATGCCCAAACCATCTCAACTTGTTCACTTTCATCCTAATCACAACATTCATCTTACATTCACTCATCTCTCCAATCACCTCATTTCTTACTCTATCTCTCAGTAGGTATTTTTTAAAATTAATCTGGGTTTATCAAAACAAACCAAAATTCATCTTCATACACTTCACAGTAAGCTTGAAAAGCTTGTCTCCTGATGTGAAGGAAGGCGGCATATGACCATCTCAATATAGTGTGAAGGGTGCGAAGCTGTAGCCAAGAGATGGCGTTAGTGTCGGCCCTTTGGAGACAGGATTTAAAGGTGTCATGGCGGCACTTTACAATATGGCGCATGGCATTTGTTAAAAGAAGATGTGTATTATAGATGTGAATTGATGCTATATTGAAATTACAAAAAATACAAGTTTAAAGTTATATAAAAGTGAAATAAATGGAGTGTATGTTTACCATGTTGGTGTCATGGTCATAGTAGGGGAAGACCACTCCTGAGGAACTGTCAATGGTCTCTGTGACTAGCGGCCTGTCCAGGTGGTGCTGGTCCCACACGCTGTACTGTCTGTCAGAGTGCCGGGAGAAGCCCACCGTCAGGACGCGACCACTGGAGCCCAGGAAGCAAGCCTTGGCTGCCTTTGTGCCTTGGTGACATTGCCCCTCCTGGAAAACATAAATCACATTAATTTAATGAAACACTTTAAGGCTAGGAATTCAACTATGACGTCACGGTAATTTCCAGCAGCACTCAAAATTGCATGAAAAAATGTTAAAAATAGAGTATACCATCTTCACACATAGGAGTTTTACAAAATACACATCTCACCAACTTTTTAATTACAGGTGTTGCTTCTCATTCCAAATGTCTCTAAGTGTCCACATAATATAATAAGAGATATGACTTACAGCAACGAGGATGCCAGATCTGGGCTCAATGACTCTAAGCTTCTTGTCCTTGCTGGTGGTGGCCAGGAGGGAGCCGTCCCTGTTGAGGGACATGCTGTATATCACATCGCTGTGGCAGTCTATCACGTTCATGGCCTCGCCCTTGCCAACGTCCCACACTATGATCTGGAAGCAAGAACATAGGATGACAGCAATATCAAATAACAAAAATAAAAAAATATTCAAACCAAAATTTTATTTAATGAACTGAAAAGTAGAACTTTTTTTTTTAAGTCACCTATATGTCACTACAAATGAAATTTTGGGGCGCTCAAAAGACATACACATTGTTTTTCCGTTACTTAAATTCGACTGAAAATAATGTTAATATACGAGTACCTACTCAAGTTCATGAGTAATTTACAAACACGCTGGTATGTGGTGACTGGATCCTCGATCACTCGGTGTTTTCCGAAGCTTGAGCTGGACACAATCTGACTTACAATCTAGATTTCTTTTCCAATGCTTTCATACGATACCACACATAGCCCCACACGACTCTTGGATCCCCTTCAAACGCTTTACATCTTTTTTGTCTCTGAAGAAGACTGGTACAATGTGGTACAGAATCATATTGCCACTGAGTTTACGTACGTTTGAAAAGTTTCATATTTCTAAGTAGTTTGGATAGTGTTGAAAAATCGGTTGAAAGATTTGCACACAGACAAAAAAATAGAGTTAAATAAAATCTCTTAAAAAATCATTATTGTACTAAATAATACATAGACTGATTGTAACTTACTAGATAATCAAACCCTGCACTCAGCAGTACATTCTCTGCCGTGGGGTGCCACTCCAAGTAGGCCGTCCTCCTCTTGTGTCCCCGCAGCTCCACCAGCCACTCCGTGAGGTGCATGGAGAGGCCCCCATCGGGGATGTGCCACAGCTTCACGGTGGTGTCGTCTGAGCATGACGCTATGATGTTGTCGTTGAAGGGGTTCCACTTGATGTCCAGCACAGGGCCCCTGTGGCCGGTCACGCGACTCGCATTGAAGTCAAGGCGTCCCGTCTATAAACACATTTAAATTTAAATTTGCCAAACAGTAAACAGAGATCCAAACAAAGTTTATGAAGTTAAGGTCCAATATGCTGTCATCCGGCTTCGGCGCCCTGAATTGTTCTCAGACAATACTGAGGGAATCGTCTTAAAACTGAAGACAATGATAGACGACAGTATGGACTACAGATTGACTGTTTTGAAATTACAATATTTGGAAATTCCATGAATAAAAAATATTCCTAAAGTACCCCTGAAATGTACGGGATCTGAGTATTTTATATAATATAGATCAACTTACATGATCCAGTGGCAGCACTAGGAAGGCCCCTCCCCCAGCCACTTCAGTGACGATGGCCAGGAACTTGGGGTTGACGGCGCAGAAGTTGGAGTCATGTGCGTTCCTCGTGATCTTGATGTTGTCATAGCAACGCTCCCTCTTGAAGGGGACTCCGTACACATGGCGGAACTTGGAGCTACGCACGCCGCGGAACCATAACTGGAAATTAAACACAAAACATTAAGATTTATGAATACAGCAGAAACTTATAGATGAGTTTATAGAATTTCTACATTTAGCTCTCAACGAATGTCACAACTTATGATGAATGATACGAAAGTGATGGAAGCTATAGATATACGTAACTAAACTAGACGTCTGACTCCATGTATTTTCAACAGAAAGGAAGTGACGCAATTTCACGCACGGCACTTTTTGGTATTTTAGAGTCGCAAAACTCACATTATTAACAAGATATCAAAACTGAAAACTAAAACATCTTTAAAAATCTATCTATCTATCTATACCCTCACGCCACGTCCCTTGCAGAGTAGGCAGAGAGGACAGAGCGTCTGACAGCCCTATCCTTACACACACTCCTAGCTTCCGTCACATTCATGCAATTAGTCATACACGCTCTCTGATTCCTTTTACTCAAAACGCGTCCATCTTTGAGGATCTGGTCGACATGATCGGACCAGGTCAGTCTCGGGTGGCCGCGCTTCCTCACCCCTCTTCGCTCATTCAAATTTAACTACCGCTACCGCTAAATAAAACTACCACTCAATTCCTAAATAATGTTATAACTAATACAGTTTTTAACTACGAGAACAAATTTTCGAAAATGTTGCCTACGAAATATCAAAATTCTCCATACGATTTGACAGTTTGTAGGCACCAGTTTACTTCACTACTAGCATTGAGTACGCCATCTAGGGATTCTAGGGTACTTAATGTAAAAGTCTTTGCCTGACCCGCAAGAGACGTTACCTGATGGGAAAGATAGCTTATTAAATAGTAATAAAATGAAATTTATCATTAAAATACGAATACAATTGATAGTCGATGTTTGATTTGCAGGGAAACTTTATGTGTTAGAAAAGTGAAGACAAAAGATAAAGACGAAAATAAACAATGCCATAAAATAATTATTGCTAATATTGCAGATAATAAATACACCCTGGGAGTTGTGTCAATTATATTCACCTACTGCGTACTGTGTAGTTAGTATAGCGTATAATAAAATGCAATGCTAGACATTTATTTATACCCAAGTCCCATAAAATAAAACCATATCTGCTATACCTACTATAATATATTATATGAATGTTCCTAGCATGGGTGTCGCCAGCCTCGGAGATAGGGGGGGCAACCGAAATTTGAATATTTGATATAGCATGTAAAACGCGTAAATAGCGCCACAAGCGAATTCTTTTTGTGAGACAGAGTGAAGAAGGTCGTGATGTGGTTTGGTTTATTTGAAAATGTACGTAATACTTTGCACAATATTAGTCCGAGAGCCCGCTGCTTAATTTATGACGTATCTGTTTTTTGATTGAAATGTGGTATAAATGATAGCTTACCAATAGGATATTACATCGCACTAGGGTTGCCTATCAAAATCCTGCCGCAACCCCCCCTGCCCCCCACGAAAAGGTCCCTCTTCGCGGTTTTTCGCATTTTATAGGAATATGGTAAGAGATAGGAGAAAGTAGTCAATGACAAAAATAATCCTTACTAAATTCTCTACAAAAAATGTTAAGTCAATTTTTTCATAGGACTAGTAGTTTACCCGTAATGGCCGGTCAAAAAACGCTATATCGCTGGTTATTTTATGAAAAACTAAATTTTTAGAATTTTCGTCACTGAGTTTTATTGCAATAACTCCGAAATTATTAGATATATGAAAATAATTTATAACTTGTTTTGTAGCTAAGACTATGTTTATTAATTCGTTCTTTGACTATTTTCCTATAGCTCTTATCAATTTTCAACCAATTTAGTTTAAATACATTTTTTTAGTATTTTAAACGAATTTCGGTTTTCGACCGGCCATTGCGGGTAAACTGCTAGTTCTAAGAAAAAATTGACTTAACATTTTTTGTAGAGAATTTAGCGAGGATTATTTTTGTCATTGACTACTTTCTCCTATCTCTTACCATATTCCTATAAAATGCGAAAAACCGCGAAGAGGGACCTTTTCGGGGGGGGCAGAGGGGGTTGCGGCAGGATTTTGATAGGCAACCCTAGTGCGATGTTATACCCTATTGGTAAGCTATCATTTATACCACATTTCGATCAAAAAACAGATACGTCATAAATTAAGCAGCGGGCTCTTGGACTATATGATGTTTTTGACAAAAAATAATAAAATATAGCGCTGCAGGCTATTTTTTTATGAAGCAATTGAATTTTGACGGATTTTCAAACAAATTTTTTAGGAAATTGATGATATTATGAGAAAACGTGTTGAAATAATGTGATTTTTTGTGAGGTTTTATCATTTAGTATGAATAAGTATATACCTATTCCAATCTCTAGGGGGGCAGCTGCCCCTCCCCTGACGACGCCCATGGTTCCCAGTACATTGTATACCTACTACCCAATGATATTATTGTGAAATACAATACTCACAATATGGCAATTAAATTAGTGGGAAAATAAATCAATTTACAATCCTGATATCATTAGAGGAAGAATTATGTATATTACTGTACTGTCTGTACCTATCAATAAAATATTGATTGCAAAGGAAATTTACATAGACTTGTTGACAAGCCTGTTGATAAATATCTGCACTACATCTTTTCATACTCTATCTTTGTGGGTAAAAACCAAATATCTACATCTTATAAATGGTGAGATCAATGGGTTGAAAAATACTTCAGGAATATATTTTAGAATTCCTTCCACACAGATCATTCGGAAAGTTCGATGTATCTTTCCTATTTTTTTCCATAGAAAAATAGGTGTGTTCTGGTATCTTTTTGTTGCTACGAAACGCAGGACCCACGCAAGAGGAATATACATAACTTCTCCTTGCCTCTTACTTCAATGCCCGTTTGCAATAATAACTACTGGAGTTAGCTGGAAGAGATCTCAGCACTGCGATTAGCTCGCCCTAGTGAACAAATATTATAGCATCTGTTGCTTCTTATGTTGCCATTTTCCTGTACTTTGTTCACATTAAAGTGCAAACAAATAAATGAACCCCTGTTTGAAATACGGGGGAAATGTTTTGTTCGCCCGAGACCAAAAGGTAACATCCGTCAGAGGGGCCCAAACGATAGAGGATGAACATTGAACAAAAAGACACAGATATTTTTTGCAATTAACGAATGCTATTATCACCACAATTTAATGTTTAGATACTAGTTAACAATAATGTATACTTGTATTCATTCACATTACTCTACACACTACACAGTATACACTATATTCCCACAGCAATAATACAAGTGTGAAGTGAATGCATCACCTCTTGTTATACTATACTATAGTGCAGTATGGTGCATCACACATAGTGTGTATTCTACTATGTGGAACACTCTACTCTACACACAATGTGTGTGAAATTATTTGAGATATTTATACAATTAGCTACATATTTATACTATTCCCACACAATGGCAGTGCAATGCAGTGATAAACAAACTCTTTACTAACTTAGAAAGATATTGTTCCCTATAACATTGGTTTACAAAGTAAGAATGCGGTATATTTATGTGAAAAACAATAGTTGTTCCCTGTACCATCCTCGTTTATCAAACCAACGCTTCAGAAAACATTTTACTATGCAAAGAATATGGAATAACTTGGATACTGTGTTTTTACTTCAGGAAGCACACTTTAAAGTAAGCTAAAAGCTTGTGTCATGTGCAAAATACATTGTCAGTGAACGTCGAACACAGCATCTATTGATTACAAGTCTACACTCCAACCAACTGTGCCAACCATGTACTCACAATACTACAGGAAGACATTTTACTTAACAAGAATGCAGAACATAAATGTGAAATCCCACAATAAGCCATAGTGCAGTATCTTCACTTAAATATTATTGCATTCTTGCTTAGAAGCCTGCAGATATTGCATATTTCATTGACTGAATTTTCCCTTATTGAAACTTCTATAAATTAATTGAAGGAATGAACGAGGAGGCAAACTACAGAGGACGACCAAGGAAAGAATACCTGGACGACCTGTGCCAGGATATGGGCTTCGACTCATATAAAGTTTAATAGAACCGCACAGGACAGGTATGAGAGGAGGAGGAGACGCGGGACTTTGTTGCAAAACAATCATAACAATTGAAACTGGAAAGAGATATGGATGCAAATATTGCAATTTTGACACTTGAAATGTATAGAACTCGACAAGACGAGGTATTTGGTTTAAATTTAAATCAATATCTCAATATTATTGGAAGATACCTCACTTCTGCTCAGGAGGGCAGAATATATAGAGACAATACAGTAGTAGATATTCAGAAAACAATATGGAAAACACTTTCTATATATAATAAACTCATCTTACACACAATACAATACACCACCTGCACCAAACAATAAGATTGTCTGTGGAGAAATCAATCATTTACATAATATTACACGAAGTATACTATAGTGGAAGTCCTCATAATAACAATACCTAGTTATACAACTGAAAGTCTCAACGACAATTCAAGAACGTGGGTGATATTTCTGCTTTTGTATAGCGAGTTGCAGATATCACGAAGATTGCTTACAGCATTCAAACAGGTAGGTAGGTTTCCCATACAACCTGTTGAATTAACTGCTTCACAGAGTAGAAGTTATAATAATAGGTATAATTAGATATCTACTGAGGAGTGGTTTATATCACAGACAGATAAAACTTATATTGAGATGGTGAGTACATAGCAGTGGCGAAGGGTGGATTTCTGCAGAAGGAAAGCCGGGGCTAACATCTCTTATTGGATTACGTCAGATTGGACACTATTATACCTATCATTTTTTCCATTTTTTCCACTCGATGGGAATCGTGTTCTTAGGTAGCTTCGCGCCTGGTACATAGACTAATTAGAATTATATTTGACTATCATGTGAATAGACTGGACACTATTAATGGATGGGGTATTTATTAAAGGCAGCGGACTCAGCTGTACGCGAAGTACCCAACTGCGTAGGACTCCCGAGATTTGAGAGCCCCCAAATCAGGTCAGACTTCATACAATATGTAAAAGAAATGTAATAATGTGAATAATAATTTACATATTTTCAATAATCCCATAAATCATCAAAAAAAATTGGCTTCGGCGCTATTTGCTTATATTTTCTGGTAGATTAGTTACTGTAGGGGTTACGCTAGGGTGGGGGCCCCACAATCTGTTGTTGCTTAGGGCCGCCACTAGGTTTCAATCCACCACTAATTAAAGGACTCTCAATAGAAATGGTTTGCTTGTCTCTAAAATACTTTATGTAATGTGGGAATCATTGGATGAGTGTTGCAAGATTAATGAGGGAAAATAAAATGCAACACTTAGTAAGAAAGATAGTCAAATACATATACATGGTAGGTATAGGTAAATACAGCTATGTTTAATAGACTCATGTACTATATATTGGTTATGTAAGGTACAGGTGAGGCGAGGTGACATCCAATAACACCCAATGCAAACACAGGAACAGATTAAACTTATTTCAATATCCCCACCCCGCCCCATTTGTTTGTACAGTCCACAATCTACACTACACTGTCCCATACAGTCCCGTCTTATACTTAGACATACACACTTCATAATACTCCTATACATTCCACCTAACACCAAGTATATTGCACACAATACAACTTCTATGATCCGGATCATTCCATTTTTACGATTTATTTGCAAACATGAAAAATGAAGGTCATTGTATAGGAACCTATGATTTGATTACGCAATAAGTTTTTTTTAACAGAACTGAGAAGTATCTATATTCACCCATTGGGGAAGATTCAGAATGAGCGTTCTGATGCATTGAGTGGCTTGGATGATCATTTTATGCCCATGGCAACGTTCATTCATCCCACTGCACACTGCTGTCGAACGTAATTCCTGCGCAATAGAAATAAAATCCAGTTGTAATACCCATTTTTTGGAACATCCCATATTTATTTATACCACATATAATTGTATATTCAATGCTTTTATGTTACGACCACCATTTGTTTGTGAGCGATCGAGACTATACTATTCAGAGAAATAAAAAATATTGCGACTTTAAAACAAAGTTTTGAAGTCGCAGATTCTCATACAGAGATCCCCTACTAGTGGTCCAAATAATACCAACTGCACTGTACTATATTTATTTTATTGGCATAAGGTGATGTATGAAGATAAAGGTTGACATATTGACAGGGCATTGGATCAGATAGGAATGCTTGTAGACTGGAGAGGTACCTACCTAGTACCTACACAATATAATCAAAGCAGAATTCATTAAGTAGGTATATGATAAATTTACTTCATAAATCCCCGTTTATTGTTTCAGTCGCCTGCCTGAAATTTGTCTGAATCAATTTCCAACAGGTTTACTGGGAATGAGGTTATCAGAGAGATGAGTGACTTTGAGACAGTGTGATTATAATGAAAGTGAAAAAGCTTAGATGGTCTGGTAATGTTGGGAGAATGAATGATGATAGATTGAATAAAAAGATATACGAGATATACTCCTACATAACTGTTTGTCGGACCAATTACTATAAAAGTAAAGTAAAAATCTAATAAAAAACAATAATTTTATCTATCTATCTATCTATACCCTCATGTCACGTCCCTTGCAGGGTAGGCAGAGAGGACATAGCGCCGGACAGCCCTATCCTTACACACACTCCTAGCTTCCATCACATTCATGCACTTTGTCAGACACGCTCTCAGATTCCTTTTACTCAAGACGCGTCTATTTTTGAGGATCTGGTCGACATGATCGGACCAGGCCAGTCTCGGGCGGCTGCGCTTCCTCACACCTCTTCGCTCGCTCAAATATAATGTCATCCTTCATTCTCTCAACATTCCCAAACCAGCTTATTCACTTTCATTCTCGTCACAACACCAATCTTGCTGAAAATACCTATTAACATGATTTCCATCGAGTAACCTTTTGCATAAAATAATGTCTAATCTGACATGATGCGATAAAAAATGTTAGTCCCGGCTTCCCTGCGACAGAAATCCACTCTTCGCTGCTGAAAAATACTCTCTTTTTCTTTCATTATTTCTTGAACAAATATCCAGATACTAGTGCAAATCACATTGGGGGGTTCTAGTATTTGTGTAGAAATGTGTGGTCTAAATTTATAAATAACTCACTGAGAGGGAATTGGTGGAATTTCTATTATGAGAGCTAAATGTAGAATTGGTGTAGTTTATTGCAGAATTACTTCCTGGACTATAAATTGCATGGGAAAACATTGCAACACAAATTACACAATATATACAAAGTTGCATATCGATGGTCATAAGCTGATCCCTCGTAACTGATATTTTCACCAATATTGAGTTATACAGTGTGATTGGTTCCACATGTCAAATACTCGGAGAGGTTACACGGGATGAAAGAGTATGAAAAAATTTTTGTCCACAAATCAACCGTTTTGAAAATTTCTCATTTAAGTTTTTTGACCATATCTCTCAAACTACTGACTCAATTACGCCAAAAAAAAACACAGTAAAAAACACAGTAAAAAATTTAGGCTTTCGATAAAGATCTTAATTTGTGACTTTTGACTAACATAGAATATATTGAAAATTTTGAGAATAAACATGTTTTTGTGAAAAAAAAAATGGTAATTTTTCTGATAAATATCAAATTTTTTAGACACTATAGAATTATTAATTGCTAACCCCACTATGAGATATCTTGTATCAGGGTTAACAATTCAACAAGTGGCGAGAAAATTATTCCATTCTATCCCCTCACGCCACGTCCCTTGCGGGGTAGGCAGACAGAATAGATCGCCAGACTTTCATATCCGTACACACACTTCGTGCTTCCGTCACATTCGTACAATTTGTCGTACACACTCTACGATTCCTATTACTCAGAACACGTCTTACAAAATTATTATTGTTACATTTTTTCTTCTGTAAAATTTGGTATTTGTCAGTTACAAGAGGTCAACTTACGACCGTCGACATAGTAAAAAGCAAGATATGAGAAAGCAATACAAGCAACATACCTGTGAGTTGGTCATCCTGAATCCTGCAGCCAACTTAAGCAATATCAATTATAAGGTAGGTAAAGCAGTTCTCTTCTTCAAACTCCTCCACGAATACGGAGTGAGGATGGGACTCATGGATGATCCCAGCCCAGACATACACAATGTATGGGGGATGGTACCTAATCTCTCACCACTATATATAACAGTATACTATGTACGTATGTATGTATGTATATAATACACTCTCCTAGTACTACATATTATTCATTCATAATATAATCAAGCTACCACACACTGCAAACAAAAGAGAAAATAAAACATATAAAATACATAAAAAATAATACAAAACAATAAAATAACAAACGAAATAAAACAATGGACTTTAATTTTGATATTATGTTCCCATAGTAATGCCATAAATTACTTATGTCAATTTTTTTTTTCGATTTTCATATTTGAAAAATGAGTGTGTTGGTCGAAATAAACCCAAATACATATTTGTGCACTTTACAGTAAGCTTGAAATGCTTGTGTCTTGAAGTGGAGTACGTCGGCATTAACAGCCAAAGAATGCTTGCCCTGGGAGATGCACTGGGCCCCCACTTATTTTTCAAAATCACTCAAAGACTACACAAATTTCTTAGGGCTCTTGTTAACTTTCATAATTAGGCAAGTAAACAAAAAAATATTCACCAGTAAAACATTTTTTTTCTTTACAATATTGAAGTCCATTGCTTCAGCATAAAAAATACAATTAAAAAATATAAAAATAACAACAATCATAAAACTTTCAATAATAGGAAAATAAAATTATATTTTAATACGAAATATAAATAAGTCACTATTTGCAATACAATATAACAACATGGTAAACAAATATAAAGTAAAACATACAACACTACAAGTAATAATAAACAGGGAAATTCTTAATACAAAATAGCCAACAGACAAATGAATATTCAAATAAACAAGAGAAAAACAACAGGAGTGCTACTATATCCTCGTATATAATACACAAGCACTCCCCTGATTGAATGAATTAAACCGAAAAATTGAAACATTATTTTTACGATAACTTCTGTGTTCTGTACTAGCTTGCCAAAATATATAGCATGTAATATTCACTTAAAACGTAAATACAGTGTGTTAAGAAAGATATGGTTTTAAACGAGGGCGCAACTTGTAGCTTTTTGGCCAGCATAGTGGCAACACTTATAGAATTTTAATAGAAATGTTATTGTTGCCACAAACAAAATTTATAGCCCAGATAATTTGAGCACCTCTTCCTTGGCACACTGTACTTCTATTGGGTACCCTACCTACTTTGAGAATAGCTATGACAGTTACGATTACTTTATTTTCACATACCTACACAAGACGTACCTAACGATTTGCGATTCGCACGGGGGGCTCCTAGTATCCATAACAATATAAAGGCTCTCACCTCACAGAATATAACACACGATACACACTAATGCAGTGCACTCCTCAACACTTTTAGATTCACAATCATTCACTAAGAACTTTACCGGTATATTAATTAGCATAATTAATCAATTACTTATAGAGTTTGTATTACTTATACATTATATTGCACTGAATGTATTGGACACAAGTGAGTGAATATGCAAGCACAAGTAATGAAAAACTCCTAGTGTGAAATGGAAAGTGAAACATTAAGTTATTTATTGTATGTAGTATTGTAGAGCAGCGGTTCCCAATTCTTTTTGGCTACGGAACCGTAATTGGTCTACATTTTTTTGGCGAATCCTATCTCGACAACAAAAAAGCAAATTGACAAAAATTACATTTTAATACCCATGACACGTTTGTATGTTATGTTAGACTTGAAAAGAAAAATCATGTTTTTAGTTAAAAATCTTTACTGCACGTAGTAATCTAATGTGAAGAATGAAATTCCAGCATTTACTATGACAACACGCCAACTCTCGGAACCCCTGCGACTCCTCCGCAGACCCCTAGAGTTCCGCGGAACACAATTTAGGAACCGCTGTTGTAGAGTATAAAACTGACTGCCTATTATGTGATGTATTGTGTCTGTCTGTATGTATAATGCAGTCAGTATACACAGTAGGGAGATTACTACTGACACTGTTAGGTATTGTCTTGTCTAGTATGGAGCAGTATATACAGACACCTACTATAACATCATGTCGGCTTCCACTGATTATTAATTACCCCTCCTATCCTCTCCACAACCCATATAACTAGCTGTAACCTGCATGCCTTGCTACGCCTTAAACATTAACCCCACTCCTCACAGTCATACAGGTGCAAAAGTTACAATATTCATCTCGCTTATACCAAAAAACTATGGATTCGACACTAATATCGACTTTTGTCACCCCAACCACTTGCACCACCTTCCACTGTCTCCCCCTGACGACATCCTTATTTATTCTCAAAAAAAAAATACATGAATCCATGAAAAAGTACATGGAATTCATTCATTAGTCTAATTAAGAAACTCGCGCGCCACCTATTTATTTATTTTATGTATTTATTTACACTTTTGGTGAACAAGATACAGATATATGTAATCATTACAAATAAACTTTTTCCTTTGAGGGATGTGATATACTTCTTTTGACCATACGATAAATAAAATAATTACAAATATAAATCACATTAGTTCACCAGGGCGAGCTTATCACAGTACTACGATCTCTGTCAGCTAACCCCACCGATTGTAAAAACGTTGTACCAAGTCAGAAAGCTTCCCAGAGGTGCTCACAACAACATGCCGAAGTTTCATCTCAATCGGATGAATGGTTTAGTAATGCGTAAAGAACAGAGAGACACAGACAGTAATTTTTACAAGATAACAATATGATCCCATGACTCCCCACACTATGAACTGAATAACAAACATTCCCACTCTGCACATCCACCACTTACTGTGTGTGTACTATAATATGTATTATAAAGAGAGGTGTGACAGTTGTGTGTTGAAGGTAATCTCAAACATCTATTTTATTCATCCTTCTATACTGTCATATTATGCTAAGGTCTGCGACCATGACAGGTCTGAGGTTGTGCATTACCTTGTCAAATAAAACATGACAATGTAGGTATGTCCACATAACTGCCTTGTCGCAACCCACCCCATAACAGAATTTCTTTTTCAAATCATTATTGATTAAAGAATGAATAAATAATTAAAATAGAGATACACAATATTCAGAATGTGTGGTGAAGCTATTTTTTAACAGATTGTAAAACATGAAAAAAAATTAACATAAAGTGTCAGTGTAAGGCGAAAGAGGGTCTGTCAGTAAGACATGCTTTAGAGCAGCCATGTCAAACATGCGGCCCTACTAATAAATTAATTTTGAAAACGGCCAGATAATGCGAACCCCTGCGTGATAAAAACTAAAACACTATTTTTAAAATGTCACCTGTGTTACCCATTTTCCACAACAAATACTTTTATGTTTTTTTTTTATTGGAATTATAATAAATGCACTTGTCCTACAATAGCATTTTTTTGCGTCAAGATTTTCAGTAGTTTGTCTTCTTTAAGATTAGGTTTTATGGCTCACCTAGTCTGTGGTCTTCATGCTTTTGGCCCACTAGTGACTTTGAGTTTGGTATGGCTGCTTTAGAGTACAAAATGATCTAAGCTGACAGAAATAGTCAAAATATTCCACTGTTTTGACTATGATAAGATGTGATGTAACATATGTTGAGAAGCACTGTGTGGTGTTGCATGTGAGGCAGAGTAAGAGGTCCTGGCCTGGTATAATCTATTAACTCAAGTACCTACTTAGTTAATATGACAACATCAGGAGACAATAGATAGCACACTCTACCAACACTATACCTACTGTACTTTACTGTAGTGTACCTACAACTACATATTATACGCCTGGCCTACTACATCCTAGCCTAGCCAAGTAATTATAATGAACCACTAGTTGACACATACCCGTAGGAATTCACAGAGGGTTACACTTGCTTTTTTCATTATGAGATAGGTAAACCTGTTGAAAATAAGTGACATCTAACAAAAAATGTGTAAAAACATTCAGTCTACTCATCAAACATTTATTTTGTGATAAGTTATCCCCATCTGTTGTACATCATCTAGACACACTTGGGACACAGCTGGCAGAGATGCTCGCCCTAGTGAATAAATGTTTCAGCATCTATTACTTATAATGTTAACTTACTGCTGTATTTTGTTCACTTGAAGTGTAAATAAATAAGTAATGAGAAATAATATTCTTGTTTTATTTACTAGTGAAACTTGTATGAAACATTGTGATTCTATAGGAAACAAGTATCTATTAAAGTGAACAGACATTTCCTTTTTTATTATAATGGATATGAGTATACAGTATGTAGGTATTATGTATAGTATATACAGTATGTAGTGAATGTGATGAATATAATTAGGTATATAATAAAACACTCTGTAGTTAATTAATTAATTCATCTAGTATACCTACCTATATACTTTGTATTGTATTGTGTGACTGACTGACTGACTAACTATCTTCACATAAATACACATAATAAGCTGTGTATAGGAACTTGCATCTAGTAATAGTCCTCTCCAATATCACAAACTGAGTGGATTGTACAACTATTTGATATAATGAATCCTAGTTAAAAGTTATTGACACAAACACGACATGATGATAAAATGAAATTATAATGACAAAAGCTAAAGGATGGAGTTGTTGGTGAAGTAATTTAGCTTCTAGTCAACCCTGAACGGAAAAGGAAGACACCTACACTGAAGAAAGTCCCTATAGAATACTGCACCTTTATACAGGTTCCCTAACTGCACCTATGTAGGTGCATTTCAGGCACCCGACCCAACTATGACGTCACGGTCATTTCATTGGGCATTAAGGTTCAAAATCGCGTGAACAATCGTATGATAAAATAGTAAAAATAGCCCATTTTTCGGGGTTAATTTCGCTTCAGTCAAAAATCTTTTACAGTTATTCCCTAGATAAAGGTTCAATGTATCTAGTCTATTTTTTTCCAAAGCATATTTAGTAACAGTTATCGAGATCTAAGGTCTCCCGTTTTTTAAAAAAAATTGTAATGTCCATATGCCTACTCTGAACTGTGGTTCAGTTGGTTTTGGTACCTAACTATGATAATTCAGAGAGGGTTAAACACTTTTATTAGATAAATCCATTGACAATAAGTGATGTCTTACAACAATATATAAAAATAACTATTACTTATCAATGCAACAAATAGTTAAGTTCTGTTAAGTAGCTACATAATATGTTATGTATTGTGTAAGATTGGTTCCACCAATAAATCTCAAGTATTTAGGTAAAGTACAGGTATTTAATTACCCAATGCAAGCAGTTAATGATCTGTAGCGTATAATATCACATACTAATAATATATACAATGTTTACTTAATAATATTAATCCACATGCAGCACAGTGTGGGTGACATAATCATTCACTTACCTGAAGAAATACATTCAAAACAATACAATTAGTGAATATCTAATGCAAATAATTCAGTTAATGAATATAATAAAGTATATCGACACTTTATAAAAAGGAGATTTTCAGACTTTGGATCTGGACAACCTTACTAAATATGTTTGGCAAAAAAAATAGGGTAAATACTTTAAACCTTCCTCTAGTGAATGACTGTAACAGATAATTTATATCTTGTATAGGTTCCTAAAAAAATTGTGAATAAAACCTCTGAATTTTTTTTTACTCGTTTCCCAAGAGTCGTGAAATAATTTTACTTCGCGACTCTTGGGAAACTCTTGGAAAAATATTTTTAAATATTTTTCGCAATGATAGGTAATATGCATTAAAAACTAGCGAATAACGTTTTTTTTAATATATAGCAAAATTATATGTAATTTATTTAATTTTTTGAATAAAGGAAGTCACCCTGTCACCATTGATTCTCTCAACATGCGCAAACCATCTAAATTTACTCACTTGCATTCTAGTAACACATCCCCATCTTGCAGCCACTCATCTCTCTGATAATAACCTCATTCCTCATCAGACCTCTCAATGTTTTCCCACACATTCTTCTCAACGGCCTCATTTCCACTGCGCTCAAAGCAGATTTGTCCTTCTTCAGCCATGGAGAATACAACAGAATTACTAATTATTATTTTACATATCTATTATACCTAATACTAATGGCTACTTTGCATAGGTAGCATTCTATAGTGAGCAAGTATAATAGTTGTATAGAATTGAATATATACAGCAGAGCCTCTATAATCCCTTTATACCCCGTTCGGATGTATGAAGCGTTAGGATTATAGTATGTAGACATTTTGAAAGGCATTTTTCGAAATAAAACAAAAGTATTTTACGTCATAATGTATTTATTAAAGTGTGTATGTTAATAGACACAAGGCTATTAATCACACTTTTTTAAGGAATCCCAATATAGTGCTTTAAAAAGTAGTGATTAGCGATGCACTGCGTGGCACTGCGAGACAGAGACTGTTAAGGTGTGGATATACGGGGTCTCAGGAGACGCGCCTCCAGGCACTGACAAAATGGCGTCAGCCTCTTCAGTGAAATACACGACGGGAGATTTTCGTCTCTAGAGACGGCATCTCTAGTAAAAATGGCCGACAATCGCCTCCTGTCATCAAATTCTAAAATACACGGGACTATCTCGAGACGCGAGACTTTGGTCTGTTGCTGCATTCATTCTTTGGCGCCATAATGCCGTTTGGTTTTGTGTACATACTCTAGTGTCATGTATTTACGAGTATTGTGATTAAAAAATTGAATTATATACCGCTTTGAAATTATTTATCGATTCAGTAATGTACATATGTCGGTCAGTACTTAACTTACATGCGTATGTGTATATATTTCCTTTTCTACGTTAGTAAATTAAATAGAATACTTAATTAGACCTTCTTTTAATGTACACCATTCCTATGACATCAGTGACATAAGCCAAAGCAAGTATCGGTATGCACTACATACCCGAAACCGTTGTGAGTAGCGAAATTTTGTTTCCTCCTTATGTTCTTTCGATGAATATTAAAGGGTGAAATGGTAACTACATAGTTTGCTATAAATGTTGTAGGACATTAAGGGAATAACAAAACACGTAATGTTAATGTATTTTTCACAACTGTATTCGTATTTCAAATGCAAATGCAACTCTGTTATTAATCCGCCATTATTTAAAAATAATATTATAATTATAATCAACAAACAATTTTATTATTAACAATGTACTAATATCGTCACAATCGCAGGAATGTTTAAAATTATATGTCAATACAAAAACCACGTGCCCACGCGCGCCAATCCAATTCAGTTGCAAACATCTCCAAGAGACCTCAGATTAAAATTGAACATGTCAAAAGACCGGAGACGCGTCCCCTGAGACGAAAATATGTAAAATACACGACGCGAGACTTGCGTGCGCAGACCGTCTCAGGAGGCGCGCGGTATCGAGAGATATCTCGCGTCTCCGATGTGTTTACACACAAGAGACCTGTCATTTTGGTATCCGGGAGGCCAAAATCTCTCATGTGTATCTTCGCCTTTAGAAATGGTGGTTGCGGGGTCGTTCGGATTATAGAGGTGTTCGGATTAGCTGGGGTTCGGATTATCGAGGCTCTGCTGTAGTTGTATTGTATAGTATTGAATATATGTAGTAGATTTGTTGTGAATTAAGTAGGTATTATGATAATTTGGACATTTTATCATCTCTATAAATAACAAACAATACATACACAACAGAAATAGGTACATAGTGTCTTAGATTTTTTCAAATAATATTATTATTAATTTTGGGCTGATGGGCCCAAATCAATGTCTGTACTATCCGTCGTTCTGAGAAAGTCATCCAATCTGTTCTTAAAAA
This sequence comes from Ceraclea dissimilis, assembly GCA_963576895.1. Classification (NCBI taxonomy): domain Eukaryota; kingdom Metazoa; phylum Arthropoda; class Insecta; order Trichoptera; family Leptoceridae; genus Ceraclea; species Ceraclea dissimilis. The sequence goes on from OY756370.1 coordinate 18,231,905, forward strand.
CGTTCGCTGATGGTGCTTGTATCACATTTTCAAGTAAACAGTTCCACATATTCACCACTCTGTTGCAAATAATAGTAAGATTCTATTATGCTGATAAATAGCTGAAGGACCGTCTATTCCATCACGCTGTGTCGGGATAGGCAGAAAGGCCAGAAAACCAAACTAACTTACAATTTGTCACACATCCTCTTTTTAATTACTTATACTTAAATGTGCCCATCCTTGAGAATCTGGTCAAGTCAACATGATCGAGCACCTCATACACATAGGTATTTTTTTAGTTATACAGATTTCATGTTACAAAAACGTTTCCAAAAAATCCGAGACATCCTGTATTGTAGGTGTAGTAATTTAGACATGAGCGCCACGCCGGCGCGCCGCCGCTGATCATGGTCGGCGAGCCGCCGCCGACAAAACGCTCACGCCGGCGGCGTGGGATCCGTGTGACCAAAAGTATTTATCTTGTGTTTCTTGAGACAGAAATCGAAATAAGTACTTTTCCAGGTAATAAAATTGAAGCACTCAGCTGTGGGGACGCTAGGGTTCAGTAATTATATAAAATGTCGAATAATAACTAATGCATAACATACTACGTTCATTTAGTTTTGCATTAAAAAAAATTGGGGAATTTTCTGTGTCTTATTTATTCGATTCTAAAACAAGAAATAGGATGTGATTTATTTATTTATTTATAGTTTTGACGGCCACAAGGCATTAATAATTTGGTTCTTCATGATGGAAATTAAATGAAAAACAAACGTTATTTTATGTAACTGGGAATCATAAGGAAAAATCAGAATTTATGGTTTTTTGGTCGATTTTATCATACCACGCTGAAATTTTTAAAGTGAATTTTGGCAGAATATCTGACCAAAATATGCGGTCTTTTGCCTTATCGGTCAACCGTTCTCTCTTTTCATTAGTTTAAAGGCTAAAGCCTTTGATTACCGAAGTACCTAATCAAAATGATTTTCATTCCACTTAACTAGATTCGCTATATTTCATTTGTTTCAATATAACACTGTGGAAATAATGACTCCTTTTCTCTTGACAAAAAACGATATTCATTAGGAAATTTTTGACGTTTACGATCTTCAGAGTGTCAAAATGTGATTATAATTAGATATTTTAAGGTTAAAATCGAATTATTTCGCTCACCTAAGGCTGCGTTATAATAAAAAAAGAAATAACTATCCCCTAACGTGGTTTCTCGGACTGTGATTACAGACTACTCTCAAATTGTTATTTATCTTTCCACCGGTAAGCATTACGTATTTTGTTGATATCATTATTAATTTATGTACCTTTCGACTAAAAACACCATCATCATGTCAGCCCCCCTGCGTCCATTGTCGAACATAGGCCTCCCCCATCGATAGCTCCCTATCCTGGGCAGACCGCATCCAACCGCCTCCCGCAACTCGCCTCACATCGTCCGACCACCGTGCTTGAGGCCTACCAACACTTCTTCTGCCTGTTCTAGGTCGCCACTCCAGGACTTTCTTTGTCCACCTAGAGTCTGTGGTTCTGGCCACATGACCAGCCCAACTCCATTTCTGAATGGAAACTCTGGGAACGACATCGACGACCTTGGTCCTCTCTCTGATCCAAACATTAGTTTTCCTGTCTCTCAGTGAAATACCCAGCATTCTCCTTTCCATGGCTCTTTGTGTCACTGATAATTTGTGTAATATTCTTTTTGTGAAACAAAGGTTTCACAGCCATAGGTGAGCACTGGGAGAACACAGGCGTCAAATAGCTTCTTTTTCAGATAATTCGTGTACTTCGGAGATTTCAGGATATAAGATAATTTACCAAAGGCCGCCCATGCCAAGCCTCGTCTTCTCTCTATTTCAAACTCTTGATTTTCTCTTCCTAGTTTTACGGTGTGCCCTAGGTATACGTAACCATCAACTTGTTGGATAACTTGTCCATCTACCACGATATTACATGACTGGTTTGCATCGCTCATAACTTTGGTCTTTGATATCTTCATTTTTAGGCCTATTCTCTGGGATGCTATGTTGACATCGTTTATCATGAAAAACACCATAATTTATGTTTATTTAATAATTGTTATCCTTATTTTTATGCCTAAAATAACATAATACGCAAATAAGATAGTTTTATTAAATTACATAATTTTATTAAATTACCCTTCCACTCCAAACAACAGCACATATAACACGTACTCGTATGTTTGTACAGCTTATGCTCAACCGTAGTTCTTAGCTACATAGGAGTTTTGCATTTTGTGGAAGGTCTACCTCGTCATCGCAATTTATTTCGGAGTTTGAATTCCACCCACCAATTTAGCTAACAGCCCAAATATTCCCAAATGAGAAACCTGTTCGACTGCACCACTGCCCATAGTGAGGCTCATTCTGACCCGTTTGACTTTATGGATTAGTTTATTTTGACCTGCCCTCCAGCACCATGAAAAAGCAATAATGAAATTTTCCATTATTTTTCAAATATGAGCTTTTATTTTACTTTGTTATTGAAATAATCATAGTTTTTCAAAATAAATAAATCGATTTTATCATTATCCTTTTCACATGTACGTATTTAATCATTTAAAACAATAGTACAAGAAAATCCAATGGTCCCCTCCACTTTGTATCCACGCCGCCGGCGTGGCGCCGCCGCCGGCAATTTTAGGCATGGGCGCCGCCGCCGGCTATTTCGGAGCCGGCGCACATGTCTATGTAGTATATAGGCAGGTACCTAGTATATTGTACAGAGTATGAATATGAAATTAGCATTTACATTGACACATAAATGTTCATTACCTCATCATAGTAACAATAATAATATGTTATTTTGTATATTACTGTATAATGTATGTACATATGAGTGAGTAGTAATTAGGCATTATACAAATAAAAAAATATTATTTGAATCTACCTAAAAAGGTACTCTACCTCTCATCATAATATCTCTGGCACTACAGGCGCGTTAAGTGTTAAAAGACGCATGGATCACCATGAAAATGAGATTTTTCTATAGAACTACTACTAATGTAATCAACTACGCAACTGACAAGTTATACTAAACGCAGAGCAGTGACTAGACTAACAAAACACTATTTCAGTTTAAAGAAACTAAATTTATACACATACATGGTTAAATAGGAGCATAAAATTGGATGATTAAAAGAAAGATGCTGTGACTAAATTGAAAATTTTCTAATTAAAGTCATTTTGCTCTTCAATGGTAATAGTCCAGGTAATGGGTATTTTTACCTTACATTTTGTATAGTAGTTCTGGTTTTTGGATATGTTATAAAGGTCGGTCCTGTGATTAAGAATCCAAGTTTTCGACCTCCCAACCCTTGTGCGTTCACTAGGGCGAGCCAAAAAGTGTCAAAATTTCGGTCATTTTTCAGTTTATTGATCATAACTTTTTTACAATGCATTTTAGAGAAAAACATTGTACGTAAAAGTTGTAGAATATTAAATTCCCTGCAACTTATGTTTACAAAGTTTTTTTGTAAAATCAATATACAAGGAGTTATGCGTTACCAAAACTTCAATTTTTTTCAAAAAAATGCACTTTTTTTACAATTATTTTCTTTAATTGAATATATTTCCTAAACGGTACATTTTAGAGAAAAGTGTTGTAAGTAAATGTTGTAGATCGTTCAATTTCCAATAAGTTTGATATGAAACATTTTTGTCTCGGACCAACCAAAATAGAGTTGTGATCTTCTGAAAAAATATAAGACGAACATTTTCGAAACTTTCAGTATAGTACGTATGACAATAGTAATCAGAAAAATGCAATTTAAGAAATTTTTTTTTTGGATCTTATTAAGATTGGTGTCGTGGTTTAGAATCCAAGTTTTCGACCTCCTCACTCTTGTGTGTTCACTAGGGCGAGCCGAACACTGCCGATATTTCAGTCATTTTTCAGTTTATTGATCATTATTTTTTTAATTATCCACCTTAGAGTAAAATATTCTATGTAATAATTGTACAGTATTAAATTTCCTGTAAATTAGGTTGGAAATATTTTCTTTGAAAAGCTATTATTTAAAGAATTATATAATAACAAACATATTTTTATTAAGAAATAAATTTTTTTTTCACAATTTTTGAGTTTTTTTTCAGCACGGTACGTTTTAGCGAAAAATGTTCTTAGCAAATATTGTAGAATATTAAATTTGCAACAAAAAATGATACCACACTTTTTTGACTTGGACTAATAATAAAGGAGATATGCTCTCCTGAAAATTTATTTAAGCTCAATATTTAATTTTCAGGACAGCATATCTCCTTTATTATTAGTCCAAGCCAAAAAAGTGTGGTATCATTTTTTGTTGCAAATTTAATATTCTACAATATTTGCTAATAACATTTTTCGCTAAAACGTACCGTGCTGAAAAAAAACTCAAAAATCGTGAAAAATTTTTTTTTCTTAATAAAAATATGTTTGTTATTATATAATTCTTTAAATAATAGCTTTTCAAAGAAAATATTTCCAACCTAATTTACAAGAAATTTAATACTGTACAATTATTACATACAATCTTTTACTCTAAGATGGATAATTAAAAAAATAATGATCAATAAACTGAAAAATGACTGAAATATCGGCAGTGTTCGGCTCGCCCTAGTGAACACACAAGAGTGAGGAGGTCGAAAACTTGGATTCTAAACCATGACACTAATCTTAATAAGATCCAAAAAAAAAATTTCTTAAATTGCATTTTTCTGATTACTATTGTCATACGTACTATACTGAAAGTTTCGAAAATGTTCGTCTTATATTTTTTCAGAAGATCACAACTCTATTTTGGTTGGTCCGAGACAAAAATGTTTCATATCAAACTTATTGGAAATTGAACGATCTACAACATTTACTTACAACACTTTTCTCTAAAATGTACCGTTTAGGAAATATATTCAATTAAAGAAAATAATTGTAAAAAAAGTGCATTTTTTTGAAAAAAATTGAAGTTTTGGTAACGCATAACTCCTTGTATATTGATTTTACAAAAAAACTTTGTAAACATAAGTTGCAGGGAATTTAATATTCTACAACTTTTACGTACAATGTTTTTCTCTAAAATGCATTGTAAAAAAGTTATGATCAATAAACTGAAAAATGACCGAAATTTTGACACTTTTTGGCTCGCCCTAGTGAACGCACAAGGGTTGGGAGGTCGAAAACTTGGATTCTTAATCACAGGACCGACCTTTATAACATATCCAAAAACCAGAACTACTATGCAAAATGTAAGCTAAGGTATCATTTTTTGTATTCGTTTCTCGGAGTATAATGGATATTTAATTTTTTAATAGTGTATAACCTAGCCAGGATACTGTTCTAGCGGTACTCAAAATATCTAGTCTGAGAGTTCTCCCGTGTCAAACTGATTCCTGGACATTGGCGATTAGTACCACAATATTATGATTTGTAAATTGAAATTGACGAGTCCAAGTGTCTAGATAGATCTATGGATGAGATGTCATAATAAACAATACCAGTTTGCAATAAGTTTACACAAAGCCCACACATTGTGTAAACTTATTGCAAACTCTCTTACATTTACGAAACAATCATAGAGTAATATTAATATGATTAGGTATCCTCACTAGCTCTATGTATGTGAGTACAGTTAGTATAGTTACACACAATTAGGATATCCTACCTATCTATATGTTTAGTAGCTATACAATACAGTGACCCCACAGTTGTGTGTTGCATACATCTAAACATATTATCTACTGCATCATACAGTGAACCTAATATAGATTTACTACAGTCAGATTTTCATATACAAATATCCATAAGTTAGTGCGAATCGCACTATGGATTGTGAATTACTTTGGTAGATAATAAATGAATCATTAGGTCTAAGTTCAATGTTAAAATATTATAATAAACATTCTATACTATGTATACCTTACCTACCTACTACATAGGTATATAATGATCCATTCAAATCACAATAGACACATAGTACCAACATTACAATATAACTAAGTGTTGATAAATTAACAACAAAGACAAAAAATGCCTGGTACCTGACCTGGTACCAACCTTGACATTTCAAACTGGTATGATGCCCTTATGTTTTTTGTGCAAAATGTGTTTTTACGCCACAATTTTTTTAAAATTCTATTCTATCCTGTGGGGTAGGCAGAGAGAACAGAGTGCCAGACCCCCTTATCCTTACACACACACTTGCATCCACCACACTCTAAGATTACTTTTAGTTATGACATGATCGGCCTTGAAAATTCGGTCGAAATGGTCAAGCCAATAGCTCTTGGATGGCCGCGCTTCCCGTATATTCTCTTTGTCATCATCCTTTTATCATTCATCCTCTCCACATTACCCAGCCATCTCAACTAGTTTACTTTTATTCTGGGGATAACATCATCTGTCTTACAGTCACTCATATCTCTTTGATCACTACATTCTTAATCATTTCTCACAAAAATTAATCAACATTAAATTGTATGCACATTTTTAATCGAAAATAGTCATGTAAATTTGTGATGCGAATAGGAAAACTAGTTTTTCATTTATTAGTTACATTTCTGTGAAATATATTGCATGTTTTAGTTTCCTAACAGTACACATAGTAAATTCCCGGAGTAGTAGGTAGAATATTTTAATAATGTTTCATACAAACAGTTCCCAGCTTCAAGACAAATGCCACCACGACAGAAGTAAGTAAGTAGGTGCGGTGTACAAGAAAGCAAAAACTGCTTACATTGCATTAGAGTGATATCTGACACAGCCATACCTGAAATAAGTTTCCCACGATAGAGACACACAAGAATATACTATGTATGTAGTAGGCTCTCTCACACACGCAGTTTTCTAGGTAAGTATTTGTTAACCGTAGGGGAATAAAAACACTGTTTATTAATCAAGAGAACTGTACTGTATGGAATGAATGAATATTCACAATTCACAGACTGGTTTCAATCCATCTGTACGTATTTATTCTTTCACACAAAGTAACTTGTGGGGGTAGGCAAGCAGAACCTTAATGTTTCTACACACATTCTGTGCTTCCATCGCATACACAACTATATACCATCATGGGATATTCAATAATGTGGTAATCAGTAAATACTGTGATGAAAAAAGACAGATAACATTATCTTTGTGCAAAATTAACGAATGGGTACATGGATTGGTCTGACGAATAGCGTTGATGTGACGAAGTTAGAAGTGCGTGTAAAGATAGGAAAGGCTAGTGATCTGTTTTCACTGCCTGCCTCGCAAGGGATGCAACGTAAGGGGGATGGAATTGGTGGCGAATGTGATTGCCGAAAAAGATGAAAAATTTCATATGGGTGTTTTACGAATACCCAACCCTAAACAGTGCACTCAATATATTGGGAGTATTGGGACCTAGTTCTACACACCTTATAAGAGCTATCTTTTCAGAAATAATTTGAATAGGAAAGAAATGCTAACAAGACACATACACACATTACAATTTATCTAGAAAGAAAGTGCTTGTATGTAGTATTTGTGTTGTAATAATAGGATGAGTACAACATAAGATAAATGATATGCAGATAAGGTATCTACCTACCGATTATCAGTTAAATCTGTTAATGAATTCACAACTAATTTGAATAAAATAAATTAAACATTAGGTGGGTACATATTGTAGGTACACAGACACTAATATGCAAAGTGTAAATGTTGGTACACAGATAAAACATTAACAATTACAATAAATTATTTGTTAACTACCTGTCCTGTATGTGAACTTTCACTGATGTAGATTACAATTACAGATAATAATGTTAACTAGACACTACTTAATGGGCAGTCAGAGAGGAAGTGCTGTGTGACTCCTGTATAATATTAATACTAGAAGGCCCAGTGTGAATACGCTGTGATTTAATCTGAATAAATTGTTACAATAAACCATCTAAAGGGATTTTTAATCCCGCCCCACCTTCTAATTCTGATTACGTGTATTCTGCCGTCAAAAGCAAGATGCGCTCATATAAATGACAACATTAGGTATTTTGAGTTTTTATATCAAAATGGATATTACAACTTTAGATCCATCTACTATTTCAAACATGGACAGTCTGAGTTTCCACATGCAACCCCTATTTTTCGAGCCCCCTGTTCCATGCCGATGTTTGGGCAATATGGCCAATAGGTACTAGATGACTTTTTGGTTTATACATGGATCTTGCTTAGGATGGCAGTATTATGTTACAGATTTTTTCTTTCTTTTTTTTTTGTTAATTGCATAACAAAACAAAGAAATATTATTGATATAAGCTATCAGCTGTGTCATGTGATTTGATATATATTGTGCATCAGATTATATAGGTATGTACCTATTTGTATTTATATAATAATGTTATGAATGTATATTTGGTAGTTTAATCTATATTTGGTATTTGGCCTAATATTTACACTGGAAATATTATAGTGACATTATTATCTATACAGGAACACTCTCAGATCTCTATCACATCTAAATATTTATAGGTACCTATATTAGGCATCGCTCTATTCCATTGGGTAATTTGTGGAGGTAAATATTACAGATGCGTTAGGCATGCATGGCAAATTGCACCAATGTGTCGGAAGCAAGGATAGGGAGGTCTGGAGTTCTGTCCTCTCTGCCTACCTCAGAAGGGATGCGGTGTAATAGGGATAGGTAGTTACCTGCATTATATTCCAATGATACATATATTGGGGTTAACTGGAAGAAATCGCAGTTCTGCGATAAGTTCGCCCTAGTAAACAACCTTTTATAATCTGTACTATGTCCATTTTGTATATTTATATGTGTTTGTTGTTTACTTTAAGTTTAAATAAATAAAAATAAATAAATAAAAAAAAATATTTCACAGTAATGCGCCCTGCTAAATTCTGGATGGTTAGGATATACATAGTTAGAAGTGCATCCAACAATTGAGAAAAGGTTTGAATATACCAGAGCTGACCAATTTTATATTATTTATCAATCAAATTATCATATTTACAATTACACCAAAGTACATTTTTCTTTTTTCATACTCCATTTTTCTCTTTTCAGATACTTATAAAATAAATATGCGCATGGAAACTTGTTCTGGGATTGGCTCATCCAGACTCCTAAATATTTTTAATGTAATTATGTTCATCATAATGAGTATTGAAGAAAACCCTGCATATGTTAAATTAATATATATGAATAAATACTAAACTATATAAATATGGATGTAAAAAATATTAAGACGGTTGCGAGGTTTTATCCATTATAAGAAAAGTCAAATGTCTATTCGCTTTGGTATTTGCTTCCTATAGAATTACAAAGTTTCATACAAGTTTCACTTTTCAAATAGAACATGATCAATTGTTTCTTTTTCAAAAGTAGTGTGTCTGGAAGACCCTCCACAGACGGCAGTAATTTTTCACAAGTTCAATAAATAACATGGGATGTTTTTACACATTTTTTTAAATTGATGATGAACAGTGACAATGTGTCTGAAAGGTGGGAGGAACGTCTCAACGCTAGCAATAGCTGAAATATCACCTAATTTCTAGATTTACATAATTACAAAAGGTGTTTGACCCCTCAATTTTCACAGGTTTGGTACAAAGGAATAAAATAAAAAAATATATGAAAAGTTTATGTAATGTAGGTACGATTTCTAAAAAAACAAGTTTAATTTCTGAGTGCAATAAATAAATAAACAAATTAAATTGGCATTGTGGGGAGCCTCCCACTATTTCTCAATTTGTTGTTCATTTTTGAAAGCATGGAAAATGAATTGAGGCAAAAAATACTATGGAAATTATATATTGTCAATCTGTAACTCATAATGCAGAAAATAACGAAAACTATCTAAATAGATCAAAATGCTATCAAAAAATAATTACAAGTATGGCCTGCCTACAGCATAACAAAGAAGGACCACACATTACATATAGAACTATTGGATCATTTGCAAATTATACAAAATAAATAGGCGTCTAATTCATAACTAAATAATAAATTATTGTAATAAAGATGATGTTTGTTTGTTGTACTCACTTTAGCTGCGGGTTTGTTGCAGGCGCGGATATCAACAGAATTAGCATTAATAGAGTTTCTATCGGCACTATTCACAACATCCATGAATAACTTCTCGGTGACACTGTCATCCTTTACCGGAGGCATATCACTAAATAAATTGATAATTATTATATCCGCAATGTAATTAATATTTTATAAATACAACACTCTAGTCTAAGTACGAAACACAAAACTACAATCCACAGAACACATATACTCTCTACTACAATACCAGACGCCGGATTTCAACAAAATAATCTATTGACAAGCGGACAAGCTGTGTTGATGTTTCTGTCAGACAAAGACGATAATGTTGCCACATTGCGCAAATTACATTATGAAAGCTCTATCATACAATCACTGACACAACGCAAAAAAGTTCATCGAAGTCGACTTGTACGTAATATAAAAATCGATTTCGACAAAAGTTTATGATTCTACAGGGAAAGAAAAAATCAATACTACCTAGCTATAAAAAAAAAATGATAACTGTTTAAAAATATAGAAATTTCATAGAAATATTCATTAGGTACCTATATGACCGATTGTAAGTACACCGGCATCGATTAATTTTTTCAATAGCTGAACTGTAATCTAAATACCTAGATAGGTACCTAATATATTGTTTAATTTACCAATTTATTTAAAGCAATGATAGGTATTATGATCTACCTAACGGTATGAGTCTAACCAGAGCATTTAATGTTTCGTGTAGTCAAGGAAATAATAAAATTTATGGCGTGTTTGCTCTTTTTATTTTATTATTTTATATAAATCGCCTCTCCTTGGTTCATTTACCTAAATTAAAAAGAATGAAGTTTATTTATTGTAGGTATGACAAAACATGCTATGCTTTATCATATACCTATTTTATTTTTCTAAAAATAAAATGTTTCTAGTTACCTAGGTATATAAATTTAAATTTTTCTATCTTCCCGCGCACAATAAACTGAAGTTATTAATTTGGATCTTGGTAACACTGATTTTGCACAAAACAAAATGTCTGCCGTGACGTCAACTTCTGACATTTTTGACGTATTGGTTTTCTTTTGAAATTAAATTTCTGCGATTATTGCTATCATTTATAACTGTTGCTGTGATAGTTAATTAGGTAACCTTTCATTTTACTGTATATACGATCTGTTTTATCTTGCACAGTCTTTGTGTTGCGAATGTCTCCATGTTAAAGTGTGTCATGGTTCGCTGAGTATTGCCGCTGTGTAATTGATCTAACTGTTAAAACAGAAGACGTAATCTTGTAATATTGCAGGATGTCTGATAGGAAGGCGGAGTTGGAGCGGAAGAAGGCGAAGCTCCAGGCCCTCAGAGAAGAAAAGGACAGGAGAAGACGGGAGAAGGAACAGAAGGATGTAGAAGAAGCTTCAGTGAGTCATTATGCCCTTTTATGTTCTCTTTTACATATATTGTGTGGTATCAATGGAGTCTGATGTGTAAATATGACTTTGTTATTGTGTTGCAGATACGCGCCACCAGTGGCGTGGGCAGTGAGAGTCTGAATGACATGCTGTCTTCACTGGGAGTGGCGCCCGTACACGAAGTGCTGTCCTCTCTGTCTTCCCTCTCATCCCTGCCGCCCCTGTCCTCTCTGCCTAATGCCACAGGAACACCTGACTCCAGTTTGCTGCCTTCAATACAAAGGTGTGTATTATTTAGCTACATGGTAGATGTTGTTTGAGCAGATAATTTTCTTGTTTTCTGGGCTTGTGTAGGTACACAAACCTACTTTCATGCACACTTCACAGAAAGCTAAAAAGCTTGTGCTGTGAACTCCAGGATACATCGTCGACACTGAGATTCGAACCCGGTACCTCCAGATTAGATTTAGATCCATTTATTCTTATGTTAGGCCTAGTGGCCTGTTGTTTTAGGATTATTAGTCTCTCGCGAGATCGACTTCCAGCTGTTTATCCATCTCTTTGGTAGTCTGCCTGGGGTTGGCCCTGTGAGGGAGCCTGGATTTTAGATTTAGATGTACATACAGAGAAATTAATAAATCACTCGAGTGAACCGTCTGATACCACCTTTTATATAAGATGTACCTAATTGTTATAATATAAATGTTGTTTTATGTGTTGTGCAGTGGTGGTCGTCGCGTGGCTCCCCAGCTGAGTGTGGTGTCAGTGCAGGCTACCAACATCCCCCCCAAGGAGTGCGTCACCTACACCAAGCAGACACAGACCGCCACCTCCGCAGGACACGACCGGGACGGTTAGTCTCAACAACTCTTACATCTACAAATATACACATAATATACCACCTTCTAAATATTCATTATGTACTACAGTCTTGGGTGATGAAAGTCTTTAAAATGGATATTTATTTATTTACACTTTTGATGAACAAAATACACAGACATGCTACCATTACAAATATAATTTATAACAATTGTTCACTTACTTGCTTGCTGCTAGCCACTTGCGTTCCACTTCTGGACATAGGCCATCTTCTAAACATCTAAACTCTTCCACTGTCTTGTGTCTTGGGCTATCTGCTGCCATCTACGACCCCTAAGCTGGCGAGCTTATCGCAACGCTGCGATCTCATTTCGATACAATCACATCTAGTGAAAGAGTTATTCTCAACTGATGTACATTTCAAGATGATCTTCCTAGTCTTTGTCTTGGCTGTGCCTTTAGCAACTGTTTTATTATTCAAATCACTGTGAACAAAATATCTGGTAATCAGTAATCTGTGAATAAATTAAAAGCGTGGAAAATTAGTGACATAAAAAACATATTCTATTTATCCATTGAACGTTTACTATTTCGTGGTAAGTTACCACCGTCTGCCATAAATCGTCTAGACACACTATTGTTTTGAATATTTTACTGCAAAGTTTTTTTATCTAAAAGTGAAACTTGTTCGAAACTTTGTGGTTCTATAGGAAGCAAGTACCACAGGGTATTACGAACCACAAGTACAGCAAGTATTACGAACTTTTTAGTATTAACCCCAATTTTGGGTAATCAGTGATAGGCGCGCAAGGATACATATTACTTTCATCACCCATGACTTTTCATTAAGTCTAATAGACTCCAAACACTTAGATGATATTTTGAGAAGTTATTTCACTATACAATTTATAATTCATGATGCATAGTACCTACTTATTACTTCTTGTGAGAGAATTTTCATTTAGTATTTTTATTAGTTTTTTTCAATTATTTTTCCTGAGTTCTTCTCTAGCCTCTAGTATTGTCTATTGTTATTATTATTATTTCACACCCCTCTCCTTTCGCTTCTTAATTTTATTTTATTTATTTATTTGTACAATTTTATTGTTTATTATTTTTTGTGCTAAGAAATCAACGATTCGTTTTCAATTGACGATAATTTACTTTCAAATGAAAAACGTAAACGTACCTACTTATAATTATTATAAAAAAAAAACAGGGTAAACATTTAACCATGTATTTATGTATTATCTTCAACAAATATGTACAACTTTTTTTTACTCAAAAATACCTTTCAAAAAGAGGGTTTAACCCAAGCGCCAGGTAGGTATATGTTAGGTTAGGTCAGTTAGAAATGACATTACCACATATAAATAAATAGGTAAAATAAAAAATAAACTTTTAGGTATTAGCCATTGGTACTATTGGAGTGCTGCGGCCCCGTTCAAGGTCAAGCTTATTTTGTTTTAAAATGGTGCTAAAAACGGTAAAAGTAATACTGTTTTAGCACCGTTTTAAAACATGTAAAACTTTTGACAGGAGTGACATTTCAAGTCCAAAACATCATAAATTTACAAAATTTTTTAAAAAACACATTCTGATTTTCTGTGCCCTCGTCCGGCCCCACCCACAGTTCTTAGCGCTTTTTTGAATAAAAAAAAAGTTTTTCACAAAAAGTGGGGCCACAGCACTCCAATAGTACTTACCAACAAGTCAATTATGTAAATAGTAGTAATATGCTAAAAGGCGGACTTAATTCAAATTATTTGAGGAATTTTAGTTTTTAAAGTCAGAATAAGTTACAATAACTTTCCTTGAGTCAGTCAGTTATTTATTTATTTCTTTCAAGTGACCCAGTTAGTTACTTTAAATCCCAGTCTCATAGGATATTATCCCAAATTATTTATTTATTTTATGTTGCATGTTTGTCTTCCTGCTTCTTGGTTTAGTTTTCTCTATTAATATGTAGTCTCCTTATGATTACCTAACATTGTAGTGGCGTACATATTATTATTTATTATTGTGTTAATATGAGTTTTTGTTTTATTATATGTTATTTATTTATTTATTTACAAGTAGTTAATTCATATGCATCATGACTAATACAATATTATAATACACAATACACACTCAGTGTCTGGATAGAACATCATGGTGAAATTGCTAGTAAATTTTTAATACTAAATATGAGTACCTGTTCCAGTGAATTTATCGTGAAGTTATGATTACCCACACTTACATTGTATAATGATCAGTGATGAATTACTAATCTATCCCCTCACGCCGCGTCTCTTTCAGGGTAGGCAGAGAGAACAGATAACCAGACTGCCTATCCTCCGTCACATTCATGCAATTTACGCTCCGATACCTTTACTCAAAATGCGTCCATCCTTTGGTCGTTACAATAGGTCTAGGTCAGCCTCGAATGGCTGCGTTTGCTCTCATCTCTTTGCTCACCCAAATAGTATATCTTTTTGTCATTCATTTTCTCTACATGCCCAAACAATCTTGGATTATCCAATGAGACAAAACCTCTTACCTTGAAGATTCAGGGACCTCAGAATCTAATATTGCCCCGAACCCATAGATGTCTTAATACGCCACTGGTAATAATAGAAGACCCCAGCAATCTCAGTTTAATCAGCTATTTCTTTCATTCCCTCTCCATCTTTTACTCTTCCTCCCAGGAATGCAGGGAAGCTATGAGTCTACTGTTTGGATTCTTGTTGCGTAATGCCCAATTTCTCTACATATTATTTCAAATATTATTGCCCTTGATGTTTCATACAGACATGAGATCGTGTATTGAAGGTTACTGCAATTGGAATGGTTGTATAATGTGAATGTTTGTACTTCTCTTGTTGTTTACTATGTAATGGGCCACTTTGTCTGCCCTGTGTATGACCCGTCCACACATCTCATCCCACTTGCAGTGACCTGATGTTATTTCTACTACATATAATTATCTGTTGTACTTGTATTCCATAAATCCTTTCAACACCATATGATTAAATATAAGTTGGTTCCATACCATACTCCATGCTTACACAATATATTGGAGGCGTATGCAACTCACTCATCATCACTCACACCACTAAAGCGGACTGTATAGTGACACCTCATTGTGTGAGTGTGTTGGTGATACAGCCCGCCAGGGTGTGAGTGGTGCGGCCCAATGACAAAGTGTACGAGTCCAGTAATGGTGTTAGTATGTATACGTAATATATATATGTGTAGGTGTGTATATTATATATATGTACACGTGGTATCATGATTGTATTGGGCGACAGTGTGTGTGTTGATGTGTTTTATGCTACCCTAACATAAAGGAACGTCTTCCAATGCTTCACCACTTGCAGGATACATGGAGGACTGGTGGAGACCCAGGAAAGGTAAAGCCACACTCTCCACTAACTACACACTACCATCACTGCCACCACACACTCACATTCACTGATAGTACTAAATCAATATTATTTGCACTGTGCTGTAGCAATTGTGAATCAAAATCTTACAGACACATTTTTATCCGTACATTTTTTTGTTTGTTAGAAATATGTTAAAGAATGCGTTTAAATTTGAGGTGGTCGGCAACCGAGTTGGTAATGCGCTCAAGTGTTAATCCGGTGAGTGCAAGTTCGTTAGCCCGATGCTGACTTACTCCACTTTACAACATAAGCTTATTAAAATTGAAATAAACCTAGAGTACATGGTTAATGCAGTAGGTTGAGGCGGCAGTCTCTCAGGGAGGTGCCAGGTTCAAACCACGGCGCTGGCGATGTACTTCACGATATTGCGATACAGGCTTTTAGCCTAGTGCAAAGTGTGCACGAAAGTATTTGGGTTTGTGTATCCAAGCACAGATCCTTTTAAAAAAATAAATAAAAACCAATTGGCTAGTAAATAGTTGAGAACAATTATATATCTTGTCGATTATCAATATGATATACTTACTAGAAGTTTAACTGGTCTAGATTACTCACAGACGAGTGGAGGGCCTTAAAAAGATGAATATTTTAGAGATTACGACTTAGTGATAACTGTGAATGATTTTGTATCATGATTGCGGCAATGTAGGTTAGAACACCTCACCTCACACAATCAACAGAAAGTAATACAATCATTTACTAGTGTGCTTTGCTTTCATTAAAAACAATTACCACTACTGAACAGTAACAACATTACTACTGTGAATAACAACCAAACTAGACATAACGACTGTTTATGCAATTGCAATTCATTTCACCTGCACGCTGCACAGTATTGTGTGGTTGTTTGTCTTCAATATCTCCAGCTTAGCTTACATAGAATACTAGGGAGAGCACCACACAGCACAGCAATACACAACATGTAGTAATACATCATAATGTATGCACGAGGGCCGTCTTATTATCAAGATCCGTCTGTGCTTCTTAGGCTCGGTTGCTCGACGAATAGTATTGTTGGTTAGTAACATGACGGTTTGCGCTCGTAACAAAAAGCGAAAGTGCAAACGAGATAGCAATGTTAATAGCCGACGATACTATTCGTCAAGCAACCGAGCCTAAGTAAGCACGAAATACGAAAGAGTAAAATCTCTAGATCATACGATTACGCAAATGCATCACTCGCAGCCGAATTATGGGCAATCGAACATTGAGCCGATTGAGGCGACCATGTTCCATTGCCCGTAACTCGGCTGCGAGTGACTGTTTAGATCCGAGAATAGCAGAGATTTTGGTTGAAGAGTTAAGCAATCGCATGATGTGCAGATCTCAATCTTTCGTATTTCGTATAATAGCCCAGGAAATTTAGCTTTGTAGCGTAGATAATTGTCGGAAAGCTGGAAACTGTTTTAATCTCTTCATTAAGAAGCAAAGAAGGTTTCCTGAAGTTTGCACCAATTTTACGCTTGTGCTAAGTACAGGGTGTCCCAAAAACAAAAAAAAAATTGAACTTTTTTCAGTTTTTCATTTATAACTCCTAAAGGAAGCATTCTAGTGAAATAGTGTTCTCCTGTGAATTAAAGTAGATAAAATTCTTCGTCTACTGAGCATAAATACTACTCTCTACTTTGAAAAATAACTGAGAAACAGCGATTTAAAATTGTGATGTTTTTGTCAACAAATGACAAATATCTTAATTTTCTTGAATCGTTGTTGAATATCTTTTAATCTATGCTACTTACAGCAAATTTTAATACATATGATTCAATTTCCGGTTAATTTTCTATAAACTGGCATTAAAATTTTACCTCTATATTAAATGGTTTAGGATGTAGAGGTATTTAAAGACAGACGAGTGAAATAGAGAATTTTTTTAAACGATAGATTTCGGTATGTGAAAGGTAAGATAGACATAATTTTGCGGCTCTTTCTTAATAACGTACAATTTTTTTAGTTAAAAACCGAAATTTCGCTATTGATACGCCACTGTGTAACAACTTATATCGAAAAGACTATTTTTTTTACCTTCATCAGTTTTACTAATATAACTCCTGAACGGTTGATGTTAGGGAAAAGATATTTTACTCAAAATTTAACTAAAACTTATTTACTATAACTTAATTTCAAAATTAACTCTGTAACTTAAATAATACCTGAGTTACAGTGTTTGAAAAAAAGCATTACTAAAAAAATTAAATTGCCTCGGCTATTTTTGTTGAATAACTCCTGAACCGTGATATAGAGAAAAAGTTCAAGAGATTTAAATATAAGGTAAATAAATTTTCTATAACACAAGCGTAATAAAATAACTTTAAAAGTTATAGTTAGAAAGTTATGGATGATCAAAGTCAATATTTTGTGTAGCCATTCAACGCTTGTTTAGATATATTTCATACTAGTATATGGCGAGCAGGTACTTTATTTTCATACTACACCAGCTCGGAGATGCTTACTAGGCAAATATAATTGAATATAATTCATAAGCAAACGTCGAATGGTTACACAAAATATTGACTTTGATCATCCATAACTTTCTAACTATAACTTTTAAAGTTATTTTATTACGCTTGTGTTATAGAAAATTTATTTACCTTATATTTAAATCTCTTGAACTTTTTCTCTATATCACGGTTCAGGAGTTATTCAACAAAAATAGCCGAGGCAATTTAATTTTTTTAGTAATGCTTTTTTTCAAACACTGTAACTCAGGTATTATTTAAGTTACAGAGTTAATTTTGAAATTAAGTTATAGTAAATAAGTTTTAGTTAAATTTTGAGTAAAATATCTTTTCCCTAACATCAACCGTTCAGGAGTTATATTAGTAAAACTGATGAAGGTAAAAAAAATAGTCTTTTCGATATAAGTTGTTACACAGTGGCGTATCAATAGCGAAATTTCGGTTTTTAACTAAAAAAATTGTACGTTATTAAGAAAGAGCCGCAAAATTAAGTCTATCTTACCTTTCACATACCGAAATCTATCGTTTAAAAAAATTCTCTATTTCACTCGTCTGTCTTTAAATACCTCTACATCCTAAACCATTTAATATAGAGGTAAAATTTTAATGCCAGTTTATAGAAAATTAACCAGAAATTGAATCATATGTACTAAAATTTGCTGTAAGTAGCTTGGATTAGAAGATATTCAACAACGATTCAAGAAAAATAAGAAAATTGTCATATGTTGAGAAAAACATTACAATTTTAAATCGCTGTTTCTCAGTTATTTTTCAAAGTAGAGAGTAGTATTTATGCTCAATAGACGAAGAATTTCATTTACTTTAATTCACAGGAGAACACAATTTGACTAGAATGCTTCCTTTAGGAGTTATTAATGAAAAACTGAAAAAAATTCAACATTTTTTTTGTTTTTGGGACACCCTGTACTTAGCACAAGCGTAAAATTGGTGCAAACTTCAGGAAACCTTCTTTGCTTGTTAATGAAGAGATTAAAATAGTTTCCAGCTTTCCGACAATTATCTACGCTATACCCCCTTTTTTAACGTTAAAACACCGGTCTATAAATGTAACTTGATAATATAACGTCCCTCCTATACACCATACACCACCCCATACAGTATTATGTGCACAGAGAAATATTTATTAACAGAGTGATGAGACAACATAATGATAATTAGGATGATATGTATGTCTTATTAATATACTCTTATGACCTTATGCTTAATATATCATATTATATTTATTCTTATATACAAGTGTAATGAATCATGGTTTATGTTAAATAATCAATTATTTATTGTTGTATTGTTGTTAATCTGAACAAATCAAATCTAAACAGTATGTTTTTTTTTCCTTTTTTTCCCCTGACAGCTCACGCCACCGACTATTACGGTAAGTCATTATTTCTCTCGGTTAGCAATCTCTACATCTCTACATCCATGTCATGACATCTCTTAATATAATTACCTCGAGTGTTGTGTTAACTGGTAACACTACACTACTTCGTACATCTAGTGCTTGTGTCCTCATCCAATCTCACAGTATGATAACACACACACACACACCGTGTCAGGAACGAATCTCACAAGAAAAAATTTCACAGAGAAAGAATCTCACGGAAAATATCGTACATGGAAGAAATTGCACATTTTTATTTTTATTTAAACTTTATTTTGTACAGTAGATTTGTTTTTCGCCTTATTCGTGTAATGATCAGATGCTCCGACGTTTCGGCTGACCTACTGCCACACAATCCGTGACCAAGGCGGTAGTAGGTTCTCCGAAACGTCAGAGCATCCAATCACTACACGATTAACCCGAAAAACAAATCTACATATGGATCATCGTGAAAACCTGCAACAACTATTTATTTTGTACAATTCGTTGCCATATATTATTAATAAATAAAAATGTGAGATTTCTTCCATGTGAGATTTTTTCCGTGAGATATTTTCTCCTGTGAGATTTTATCATGTAACCCACACACACACACACACATCCTACTTGTGTTGAGTTAGCGTGACTACACAATATTCTCAATGAGGAACAATTGACAGATTATTGTTGATGTGGTTTTGCTTCTGTTAATAAGATACTACATACTACAAAACTCACGTTCATTCTTCATCTGTTAATATGACATGGCAATAAAACCAATGAAAACCTTTCGGAGTTCTCCATGCACACATCACCAGAGTTCTTCATTCTCCACTCCCGCCCCCGCTCCCCAATCCCGCCCCCATCGTGGTTTTGGTTGGTTTATTTCAGAATTCACTACATGATACCTATTGACTGTTGAATTAGAAGGAAATGATGTTTTTTAGAATCACCTAATTGTGTGCATTGAATGTACTATTTGACAAATTCAATATAACTTTCATTTTTTCTATTTCTATTTGTTTCTTTATTAAGATTATTTTTTGAAAATCACAATTTATGTTTTGTCAGAAAATCGGAATTTTCTACATGTCGTAGTTGAATATAACAACCAGTTATCTCAACAGATATACAGCAAAGGATGGACTTTCCATCAGGCTTATTACTGATCGTTGGGTGGTTTAATGTGGTTTAATTCCAGTCCATCTTTACTCTAATTTTGTTTGGTCATAAACATGTAGTGGATTCTCAAAATGAAAGCGTATAAAATATTAACAATCTCCCCACTCCCTCATTCCCTAAACTTACAACAATTAAATCAATACTCGGCTAGTATGAGAGACATACATATTGCTATTGTATCATATGTAAAGCAAGTGGAAAAACACTGTTTCAATTTCCAATACGAATCTGTTTGATGCCTCAAAGTTTTCTTATTCTTAGTTTTAGTTATACACATCTCAAACTTTTTGTTCTTTAGTTCTCCTGAAAATGCCAAGTTTTTGTAACTACCATTCAATAGGTAAGCAGAGAGAACAGAATGCCAGACTGCTCTATCCTTACATGCTCCTTTTTGCTGTCACATTCATGCAATTTATCATACACAATCTCTGACTCTTTTTACAAAACGATCTGGTCGACATGATCTATTCCTTGGACAGCCGCTCTTCTATACGCCTCCTTTTTCAAAAAAGTTTGGGGCATTATGGGGTAAGATTGGAAATTGAAACAGTGTTTTTATTATCACAATTTTAATTAGTCTACATTGGAGTATATTTTTAACTGTGTTTCCTGCACTTTGCAATACAAATAATCGTTTAGTGGACTGTATTTGAGTTTGTGTTATACAGTCCATGTTCATATACTTAGTGATATGTTGTCTTCTCTAATGTAAAAACTGTTCACCTGTGGAGATATTGGAATGGAATGATATGAAACTAACTGATGGGATGGGGGGGGGCATATATTACTGTATAGAGGTGTTGATTGTAAGGCTTGCGGGGCAGTGGTGTATCTACTTAACTAATACAGGGGGGGCAGCTCTTTCTATTATATTATTATCTAGTTACAAACAGCTTGGCACATATCTATATGACACTTCTCTCTCTCTCTCTGTAAATACATTACTATAGTAAAATTATTTCAAACTGTCGAACACAGTCATAAGATTTGACCGAAAAGGGACGACTACCTGCTTTATTTGCACCTTGTGGCTCTGACATAAGTGCAAATATAAATATAAAAATAAGAAAAAAATAAATAATAAAGCAGGTAGTCGTCCCTTCTCTGTCACACTTTTATGACGGCGTTCGACAGTTTGAAATAATTTGAATTTAGTATAACAATATCTGTCTGTGTTTACAATATCCACTACTCTTATTATATTTCATATTATTATTTCTTTATGAGCCAAAAAAACATCCCGAGCATTCTTTTTTTAAATTTTAAAAAGTTGTAAATTAGAATCTGTTCTCTATTTGAATTGAAATGTTGCCATTGTGAATATATTTGGGAATCATTAAGGCTGAGTCATGTCATTCCATATTGTTGTTATGTTGTTTTGATTGCTTCTATATATTTATTTAATACATATATATTGAGTAGGTATTGAATTGATGTATTGTTTAACCAGCATAATACTGACATTGTTTTATTTTTCCTTGTCCCCTTTCAAGATGAGTACAATCTAAACCCCGGTTTAGAATGGGAGGATGAATTCACAGGTAGGTGTTTAGACTGACACACATTATGTTACTGTACTCACACTATAGTGGTTAGTGGCTAGTATGTATTACACCCTCCCTATCCACTACGCACACACACACACACACACACTTACCATAGAGCATGTATGATGACGGACATTGCCATTTTTTCTGTACCCACCTCTATTTTTTTTTATTTTTTTTCGCAAAAAAATTAATCTGGGTTTATCTAAATAAACTCAAATACATCTTTGTACACTTCACAGTGAGCTTGAAAAGCTTGTGTCGTGAAGTGGAGTAGGTCGGCATCGGGGATCGAACCCGCACCCACTGGAATGCAAATGTAAAATGGAACAATTATTAGCCCACCCGCTAAAATGTACTTCACTGTTATAGTCTAGTCATATGGTGTTTTCGCGGAGAAATAAATACAGTAGTCTACTTCCCTTTCATACTTTACGTATTTGGGGACGCTGAATTCGAATTTCAACTTTGCCACCTCGTAAATGTGATGCGTTCTGAGATATTCGAGAAAAACTCAGAAGAAAACGTTATTTTTAGAGACTTTCGCTCATAACTCGAAAAGTATACATTTTAGAGAAAAGAATCTCGAGACAAGAATAAACTAGAGTAAATTTCCTACAAATAGCGATGATATTCATTTTTCTGAAATAAACCGCTTACGCGCTACTATGCGCTAAAAAAGGGCATAAATTCCACTCTTTTTTAAAAAATATTTTCTCTTTTAATTTATTGACTATAACTCAAAATATATACAGTTTTTTGGAAAAAATTGTTGTACATAAATAAAGTACACTATATTTTCTACAATTAGTGCTAAGAAGGTTTCTGAGACAGACTAACCTCTATTACGTTAGAGCGCATTGAAGTTCACTATAGTACATTAGAAGCAAATTCTTCATTATTTAAAATGAATATATAACATTAAAAAAAATAAAAAAATCTACTAAACTTTCTTGATGCTATAAACACAAGGCTGAAATTTTTATATTTAAATGTTTGCTACCCCTCAATAGCGATGGGTTGGTAGAAATTTGAGAATTCCTTAGAAACAAAAGCTCATTCTCCAGTTTTTTGTCCATAATGTGAAAATTAAAAACAATAGGGACAATTATACTAAGACAAAAATAAAGTACATTTTATTATCTATGAACTACCTTAATAACTTTTTTTAGTCAAATAGACGATTCAGCAGCCAGAGTCCGTTAAAAATTTTCCATATCTCGAAAATATTCTAAAATTTCTACTTATTTTGGTTTACCGCCTGCAAATAAGAATCTAAACATTTTTAAGAAACAAAATGTGAAAATTCATCAAATTTCCTACAAATTATGTCTCTTGCGTTTTCG
This sequence comes from Ceraclea dissimilis, assembly GCA_963576895.1. Classification (NCBI taxonomy): domain Eukaryota; kingdom Metazoa; phylum Arthropoda; class Insecta; order Trichoptera; family Leptoceridae; genus Ceraclea; species Ceraclea dissimilis. Next base: position 18,255,479 of record OY756370.1, read on the forward strand.
CCCTCGCGAACTGGTTCGATGTTCAGAAGCATCGAAATTTGGTATAGCGTGTCATATTAATTAAGTGTTGATAATACGAACTACGACTATGGTACGTGTGTTACATACCATAGTCGTAGTTCGAAAACGCAAGAGACATAATTTGTAGGAAATTTGATGAATTTTCACATTTTGTTTCTTAAAAATGTTTAGATTCTTATTTGCAGGCGGTAAACCAAAATAAGTAGAAATTTTAGAATATTTTCGAGATATGGAAAATTTTTAACGGACTCTGGCTGCTGAATCGTCTATTTGACTAAAAAAAGTTATTAAGGTAGTTCATAGATAATAAAATGTACTTTATTTTTGTCTTAGTATAATTGTCCCTATTGTTTTTAATTTTCACATTATGGACAAAAAACTGGAGAATGAGCTTTTGTTTCTAAGGAATTCTCAAATTTCTACCAACCCATCGCTATTGAGGGGTAGCAAACATTTAAATATAAAAATTTCAGCCTTGTGTTTATAGCATCAAGAAAGTTTAGTAGATTTTTTTATTTTTTTTAATGTTATATATCCATTTTAAATAATGAAGAATTTGCTTCTAATGTACTATAGTGAACTTCAATGCGCTCTAACGTAATAGAGGTTAGTCTGTCTCAGAAACCTTCTTAGCACTAATTGTAGAAAATATAGTGTACTTTATTTATGTACAACAATTTTTTCCAAAAAACTCTATATATTTTGAGTTATAGTCAATAAATTAAAAGAGAAAATATTTTTTAAAAACGAGTGGAATTTATGCTCTTTTTTAGCGCATAGTAGCGAGTAAGCGGTTTATTTCAGAAAAATGAATATCATCGCTATTTGTAGGAAATTTACTCTAGTTTATTCTTGTCTCGAGATTCTTTTCTCTAAAATGTATACTTTTCGAGTTATGAGCGAAAGTCTCTAAAAAGAACGTTTTTTTCTGAGTTTTTCTCGAATATCTCAGAACGCATCACATTTACGAGGTGGCAAAGTTGAAATTCGAATTCAGCGCCCCCAAATACGTAAAGTATGAAAGGGAAGTAGACTACTGTATTTTTTTCCTGAAAATGCCATTAAATTTGCTCTCGTTACTGCACTATTATAGTATTTGATGAGTATGTACTATATGCATTATAAAATTAAAAGCATTTTTTGATTTCATAAGTATAATTTTGTTTGAAATATGAAAAAATGGTGCACTCATTTTACTATAAGCTCAAAACGACAGCTTTTTAAAATTATTGTAAAAGTTCTGATTTTTTAAAGATTAGTTATAAAATTGTACAAATTTCAAAAACGTGTGACTATTTCCACAAAAAAAGGTTTATTTAATCACAAACAATCTAAAGTCATTGAACGGTTTTTTTTTAGACGTACAGAAAAAATGGTAATGTCCGATGAGTGTACTTTATATCTCACTACCGTTTGCGTGCGTTGGTGTGAGCGTGTACGCATGTCTGTTGTGTTGAGGGACTGTGTGGCTTAGATCATATTATTATACGTACATACATAGTATATTGTAAGTAGATATGTATTATGTATTCATAGTTCTTCATGCTATGTATTTGGTCATACTGATGCACTGTCTCGTAACGTAATCGTAACGTAAAGCTGCGGGCCGAGCGGGTGTTCGTGAGTAAAAAGGTGTGTAGATGGGACATTTGTCTTGGCTCGTGTAAGTAACCGACCTTTCATTCCTTTTTACTCATAAGCACCCGCTCGGCAGCAGATTGCCAAGCATGCGGATTAGCCATTACAGTCATCCTGTTTGGGTATCCACTACGGTAATAAATTCATTATTTTCACTGAGTTAAGTTTATCTTTTTATTTTGTATGTTTCCACTGTCATTATTCATGTGGTATCTGTTTCGTTCTTAGGTGATCCATGAATTTCTTGAGTCTTGAAAACGACTAATGCTGGGTTTCACCTACTTTTTAGGTGAGGAATAGCGGCGATAGGAGCCACCTAGCACAAATTCTGTATGAAAAATAATGATAGGTTGCTCCTGTCTCCGCTATTCCTCACCTGAAAAGTTGGTGAATCCAACATTATTCATGTAGTCGAAAGCTAAGCAAGAAATTGACACATGGATCGACCCGAGTATGCAACAAGTTCATTTCTGCCAAAGAATCTGTATTCTTTACTGCCACTATTGTACCATCATGGTGTATCTCAAATAATTAATTAATATAGTGATTCGAAATGGGTGGCAAACCTCATTGCTGAAATTATTTATCGAAGTATCCTTAATCCAAAAAAAGAGATGTTTTAGATAATCTCGATGTTTTTGACTGTCGGTACATGGTGGAAGTCCATTTTTGAGGTAAAATGAAGGACTAAATATGTAGTTTAAAATCCACAAAGATGACTTTAGATTATGCGACTACTGTTGGAGGATTTGCACCCTCATCATCAGGCGATTGTGAATAAACTTCATTCACAATCGCCTGATGATGAGGGTACAAATCCTCCAACACTAATCGCATAAACTAAAGTCAATTTTCGTGATGTTTTAGATCATAGAATCGATTGCCCTGTCGTCTTTATTATATCAGCTCACCACCCATTGTGCCTATAGTATGTCAGTGTATCAGTATTGCTTCGTGCCTTGCCTCTTATTATAGTACCCACCTGCTCTATTTATTATTTATTTATTATTATTATACATCCACCTCATAGTGGAGAGCTCGGGAAAGTTGATTTATTTATTTATTTATTTTCATATCACACTAGAGTCTTGCACACAGTTGTATAATCTCTTAGTTACTATAATTATTATTATAAGCACATATTAGTTGATTATATCTTTCTCATTATTTTGTTTTGTATTAAAAGTTCGCTGCCAAGTTGCTTGCGTTTGATGATGGCTTATTATAATAGGTTGATTCATTCATTCATTCATTAGTTGTTGTATTGTGATTTGGAGACTCCCGTATATTTAAATATTATTTTCATTGGTTTTTATGTTTTTCTGTTACTATTATTTTTAATTGACATCTACTACACACTCGACATGAAGCTTCCTTGTTAATGTATCTCTAGTTGTGTAGTACCCCCCCCCTCTCTCCTCCCCTAGTTGTGTTGTGTTTTGACGTCCCGTGGTTTTTTGATTAGTTTTGAATGTTTGTTGTGTTGATTTCATTGTAACTTATTTAATAACTGCATATTTTCATATTCTACACTCATAATTTCACCTTTTTCTCGATAATTCACCACTTGATAGAAATCTCATGGACTCTCTGCCCGCCCTGTTACAAGCGATTAGGTACAATAGGTAGACGACTAGATATGTTATTCCATGAGTACTTTTTGCCAGAGAGCTTCTCAATACATTACGTCTCTTATATATGTACAGTCACAAACACATAATTCTCCTACTGGTATTTGGTTTCTTATGCGTTGTTCGCATTAGGCCAGTAGTTTAGTCGAATAAGTAGTGGATTAGTAACAATACCAGGTATACTATGAGTAAATCCAGCATTGTCCCTAATTCACTACCTACCTACTCGGCTAAACTACCGGCCCAATGTGAACAAGGCGTTAGTTTATTGAATCTCACTGGAGCCACAGTTTAGTGTGCACTTTGCACTTTCTTGTTACTTGTATTATAAATAGAACTGGGAACTCCCGTTCACTTAAGATTTCATTCAATAAATTGACTCATTGATTCATTGAATGTATCAAAAATATGAAATGATTCAATATCCACATTATGGATTCGCTCCTTACATTTAAGAAATATGCAAAATAGATATAAAAAGGGTCTGAGTGAAATTTCAACAAAGTCAAAACTTCTTAACTGCTATCCATACTTTTCTACTTTGTGGTGTAATTTTGTTGGATAAATCACATTTTGATTCTTTTTATTCGGAATGATTCTTTGATTTATATCATCGTTTATTTATTTATTTACACTTTTGGTGAACAAATGTAGAGATATGTTATAACTAAAGATACAAATTATAACATTTATTCACTAGGGCGAGCTTAGTGCTGCCATCTCTGCCAGCTAACCCCAATAGTTCATGAAGAACTGAGTTCTAATTGTAAACTGTAAGAAGTATATTCATCTGGGTATTAGTTTCCACTATATAAAATACTAAAGTATGAATCATATATGTAAGAGCACCAAAAACAATGTAGACACTTTGTTAAATGGATATTATCATTTGAGAGCCAGTTGCTAAATTATGATAAAAATAACACTTTTTATAAAAAATCGCAACATTGATTTAAATCGTTGTGGAATCTTCATCTGAAAGGGAGTTTACGTGAAGTGTGTTGAGAAGTTCTCTTATAGTATGACAATCTCCCCTCATCTCCCAGTTAGGGTTTAGCTTAGCTTAGTAAGGTGTAGATTAGTGTGTGGTTGTGCGCGCTTATTCACCACTCAGTGTTGACATTCGACGACTATGGGCGGCAAGGAGAGGAAGAGGAGCACAGCCTGGACCCCGCCCCTGTCGGAGGAGAGGCCTTCAAGTCCCGCCTGCCCCCCGGCATCCTTCCCCACGGCCTGCCCCAAGTCAAGGAGGTGCAGCCCGCTGTCACGGACCAGCCCAAGGGAAAGGACGCAGACAAGAAAGAAAGTAAGAACCTGTCATTATTATATTCCTTAAATATACAATTGTTTTTTTTTTATAAGTAGGCAATCCACCCTGACTGGGTGATTTGAGCCAGTATACATCTAAGAAAACTTATGATAAGATGAAATTCAAAAGTTCAAATCTGTTAAAGTCGAACCTCTTCAGAAATCCCGCAATTACGTGATATGATTCCTTAGGCTTCATTAAAAGAATAACCAAAAAAATATATGGTTGAAGGTTATATGGGCGAAAGATGAGACATAAGACTGACCTGGGTCCGTCATGTCAACCATATCCTCGAGGATGGACCCATTTTGGTTAAAAGGGATCTGAGTGCAAGTATGACAAATTGCATGACCGTGACGAAAGGAAGAAATTCATAGTGACGCTTTGTGGAAATAAACTCTAGTTTTTCAAAATAACTAATATCTATCTACCTATCCCCTTATTGCGGGATACAGAGGATTCCAGACTCTCCTGTATCCCAACATAGTACTCTCCTTTTAAAATTAATTTTCCAGTGACTTGGTGCATTGTAAATATAAACTCCAGTTATTCAAAATGCCTAGAAATAGTCACAAAGTGAATGCCAAAAACATGTGAAATTTGATGTTAATTATGCATTTCTTAATTAAATGTTATGATTTGTATTCCCCCCAGTCCGTGAGCTGAGTGAAGATGAGAAGCAAATGATTATCCTATCGGGAGACTTCCAGCGCTTTGTCTCCAGGGCTGGTCGCATCATGGAGAGAGCCCTGGCGGAGAATGTAGACATCTATACAGACTACACTGGAGGGGAGGAAACAGATGACTCCAGGTAGGAATTCATTAATTAATCATTGTAATGAAAGTGAACAGACCTGAGCCATATTTGTGTTTGTCTTATGATATATTTTGAGATGTTTTATGAAAGTTTTACGAGTAGTTATCTCAACAGATATATGGCAAAGTATGGAATTTCCATTAGGCGTATGACTGATCGTCGGCTGATATAATGTTATCACTTTACACTTAAGTAACATTCACCGATTCCAGTCCATCCATCTAACGCAGCCGGGGATCGAACCCAGACCTTCAGCTCCAGACTATAAGCCTAATGAAAGTTGATCTTTTGCTGTATAACTGTTGAGATAACTACTTGTTATATTCAATTACGACACGTAGAAAATCCAATGTTGTCACAAAAAATATAAATTGTGATTTTCAAAATAATAAGTATCCAAATATGATTTTTAAAATAATTTCGAAGTGGGCTTTTCCATACATTGATTTGGAAAATAAATTTGCACTTTTTTTCTAATAATGAAACTCGATTTTTTCTTTCAGGGATAAGAATGGTGACGCGTGTTTATCTCTGAAGCGTACATTCATATGTGAGCGCTGGTCTCGTGGGAGGTGCGCCACCAGCCTGGACTGGAGCAGCGTGCATCCCGAGCTCTTATTGGCTGCATATCATAACAGTGAGGACGCCCCACACGATCCCGATGGTGTCTGCCTGCTGTGGAACACCAAGTTCAAGAAGACCACTCCCGAGGATGTCTTCCACTGCCAGTCTCCTGTTATGAGTGCTACATTTGCCAAGTAATTATCCTCATATTGGACATTATTATTATTTCGTATGGCTTCTGCCACCATTGGGCGGCGACGTCAGAAGATAAGAGAAATTAGCCAGGGCTACCAACAACACAATTTACCAAAAAACTGATGTGTAATATTTGTTGTAGATTCCATCCTAACCTGATATTGGGAGGTACCTACTCTGGCCAGATAGTTCTGTGGGACAACAGAGTACAGAAGAGGACTCCAATACAGAGAACCCCTCTCTCATCTCAGGCACATACTGTAAGTATCTAATATCACCAGCTTTTTCAATGAGGAATAGTGAAGATAGGAGACACTTATTATTATTTCTCATACATAATTTGTACTAGGTAGCTCCTATCTCTGGTATTCCTCACCGAAAAAGTTGGTGGAATCCAGCATTAGTGCATTAAACTACTAGTCAAAATATATATCCCAACATTGTATATGTGTCAAGAACTTATCTCAACAGATATACAGCAAAGGACGGACTTTTCACCAGGCTTGTAAATGATTGTCGGCTGGTTTAATGTGATCAATTTACACTTGATTAACCTTCACCAATTCCAGTCCATCCGTTCCTCTCATCCGGGACCTCCAGCCGAACACAACGTTATTTTATCCGCTGTGTCGTGAAGGCTGATGATCGAGGTCCGATCCGATTCCCAGCTGCGGCGAATGGATGGACTGGAATTGTCGAATGTTACATAAGCGTAAAATGGTCACATTAAACCAGTGGACAATCAGTCATAAGTCCGATGGAAAGTCCATCCTTTAAGATATCACTTTTTATTTCAACTACGACACATAGACAATCTGATGTTTCTCACAAAAATGAAATATTTCTGTGTGTTTGTTTCCAGCACCCCGTGTACTGCCTGAGTGTGGTGGGAACTCAGAACGCCCACAACCTCATCAGTGTCTCTACTGATGGCAGACTGTGCAGCTGGTCCCTGGACATGCTGGCCGCCCCCCAGGAGACCCTGGACCTCCAGCACCGGCAGGCCAAGCCCCTGGCTGTCACGTGCCTCGCCTTCCCACATGCAGATGTTAACAACTTTGTCCTGGGAAGTGAAGATGGCAATGTTTACTCAGGTAACTCGCACATCATTCAGTAATATGGTGGCGTAATTTTTGATTGAGAGCGAGGTTTTTATTAAACTGTAGTGTGCTCTACAGCCTAAACTGTTTATCTGACCAAAAAATATTACATCACTATGAAAAGAGTTTATTCTTATCTTGAGATTCTTTCCTCTAAAATGTATACTTTTCGAGTTATGAGCGAGTCTGTAAAAAGAGCATTTTTTCTGAGTTTCTCTAATTACTGTCTTAGAACGCTTCACATTTACGAGGTCGCGAAGTTGAAATTTGGATTCAAAGCTCCTAAAAACATAAATAACAACCGATTAAAAACTTTAACACATTTTTTTCTTAGATATGCCACCAAATTTTCCCTCGCTGGTAAAGCACTTCCAAATACAAAAGTCATTGATGGAAAAACCCACGGGCTTAAGGCCCTCCACATCTTCGGGTAGTTCAGGCGCATTAAGAGTGACCTCTTTACCCGCACTTCTAGACAAATCTTATTAAGAGGTGGGCCCAGGGTTAGCCTTAAGAGAGCCCCCGGCAAACCCTACCCCTTAATTACGTTCCTTCAGTGTCCTTATCCTTATCAAGGAGGTTACAATTTATTACTTATGCAACAGTCAGTGGATAATATTATAACTGTATGTCTTTCATGTTGGTTAGGTTGTCGACACGGAGCTCGTGCGGGCGTCACAGAGATGTACGAGGGGCACGCGGGCCCCCTCACCGGCATCTCCTGCCACACAGCCTCGGGGGGAATAGACTTCTCACATCTCTTCCTCACCTCCTCCATGGACTGGACCCTCAAACTCTGGAGTCTCAAGGTACACACACACCAAGTTCAATCAATCGTACAACATAAGAAGTGGAATGGATAGCATCAGTCTTATATAGTGAAATTATTTTAAACTGTCGAACGCAGTCATAAAAGTATGACTAAGAAGGGACGACTACCTGCTTTATTCGCACTTATGGCTTTAGCACCCTTTCTCGGTCACACTTTTGTGTCTGCGTTCGACAATTTAAAATAATTTCACTACAGTGTAAAATGAGGAATATAACAAATGCTTCAATTTATTCTATTCTAATCTATACTCTCGCGCTGCATCACTTGCGGGGTAGTCAGAGAGAACAGATCGCCAGACTTTCCTGTCCTTACACACACTTCGTACTTCTGTCACATTCATGCAATTTGTCACGCAAACTCTACGATCGCTTTTACTCGGAACACGTCCGTCCTTGAGAATCTGGTCTACATTGTCAAGCCATGCGGTTCTTGACAGTTTGTCAAGAAAGGGATGGTTTTCGATGACAGCGCTGCATGTAGTTTTTGGACAACCAAATTGGTAGAATTTTGATAGATGTCATTGTTGCCAACACATGAAATTGTAGTTCCTAATAAGTCATTTCTTTCTTGAGAGACTGTATAATAGAATCATGAACTTAGGAACCCACATACATTTTGCTGTGAATTTATTTAGGTAAGTACTTAGAGCATTACAGAATCAGTGATCAGCGTGACTATATTATTAATTGTATTGTGATTGCAGGAGAATAAGCCAATCTATTCGTTTGAAGACAGTGGTGATTATGTGTTGGACGTGTGTTGGTCTCCCGTGCACCCTGCATTGTTTGCCTGTGTGGATGGCTCCGGCAGACTGGACCTGTGGAATCTCAACCAGGACACTGAGGTGCCGGCCGCCAGCGTCCAAGTGGACGGAGGGGCGGCGCTCAACAGATGCAGCTGGACTCCCAATGGTCTCAACATCACAGTGGGAGATGATACTGGCAAGATATGGCTGTATGATGTCAGTGAGGTGAGATCTATTTTACATACTAATTACTCAGCTACCTAAGAACACGATTCCCATCGAGTTACCTTTGCAAAAATGATAGGTATAATAGTGTCTAATCTGAAGTAAACCCATAAGAAATGTTAGACCTGGCTTACCCTCTGCAGAAATCCACCCTTCGCCACTGTTGTCCTGTAATCCGAGCCAGTGCTATTTTCAAACAGAAATGTTTAAACAGTTCACTATATTTTAAAATAACATGACGGTAGCTGATTCCAAGGAGGTAAAATATGTCTCATAAATTTGAAGAATAATTTTTAAAATTTGGTCATAAATCTAACCAATTGAACTTTCTTCATATATTTTTGAATCTCACAATTTAAAATTTGACCAGTTTTTTCGAGCCTGACAGCTCCCCTGCTATTTATTTTAGAGGAAAATTATATACTTATAGCAATTTTTTGAAAATTTTATGCACTTTCATTTTGCATAGAAAGAAAACTGACAAAAAGTTGATAGTTTCCAAAAAAACATTAACTGAAAGAAATCGATATATATGTATCACTAAAAATCTCCCCCAAGGGCCAAGTCTTTAAATGGCTTAGGCTAGTAATGTTGTGTTACTAAATTCTACTTTGTCTTGCAGCAAGTGGCTCTGCCTCGTCACGACGACTGGAACAAGGTGATGTACACCCTGCAGGAGCTGAGGAACAACCAAGCGGATGAGGAGTTGGACAAGGGGGCTGCTAGCTTGGCAGCCACTGGCCCCTCGTCTCTCTCTTCTCTCACCTCTACATCACTTAGATAAATCTACATGTAACTCACTCATATCATTATGTTTACTTGGCAGCCAGTTCTCTTTATATAACTAGCAAGTTGGTATGATTGTATTCCTATGCTGCTGTCTTAAGCAAAAACCGCATATATGTAAACAAAAAAGTTGTAAGATTATTTTGAAAATCACAATTTATGTTTTATGAGAACATCGGAATTTTCTACACGTCGTAGTTGAACACAGTTATCTCAATAGATATACATGGACTTTCCATCAGACTGATTGTCGGCTGGTTTAATGTGATCACTTTACACGCCGCGGCCGACGATGATGTGGATGGATGGACTGGAATCGGTGAATGTATCCATTTGATAAATGTGCGTGAGCGGTTCTTGATTAGGACGACAGTATGAGAAATGAATATTTGGTACAGATACTGCATTGTATGCATTTAGTTTCACAAGTCTTTACAATCATTAATTTGCTCGAACGGTTTAAAATTAACCTAACACAGTTTCGAGCAGAATCCCTGTGTGTATATTTCTTATATGAGGATGGTATGGAGCTTGTTGTTGCACAAAGTGTGAATGTATTTAAACAGTGGACTTGACAGACTCAATTAGTAATAAGAGAAAAAAATACTGCTGTGAGATTATAGCTGTCTGATCTAATAATAATATCTGATCTAATAATAATTTTAAATTACCTAGTCGACATCTTTACTACTGCTTTATTATAAATAACCATTCTGTTCTTCAGCCTTTAGATATCCAGTGCGGGATATAAGCCTTAACTCTTAATAAATAATCACATACATTATCATATTGTAATGTGTGTTAAATTATTCTTTAATGATTCAGTTCTTAAAATCAACTGTATAAAAGTAGTGTATGTATTTGCTTTAGTAACTCTTACTATATATCTAACATTCCACCTGTGTATTGTGTGTGATGTACAGTGAATGAGGGGATTACATATGTGAGAGTATTGCAGACTAATATGCTACATATTGTATTCTGCTTTTTGTATTTAATATTTGTAATTACTTACTTTAGATAGGTTTATGTATTATATTACTAGCTATGTATATTATATTAAATAGTATAACATGTATCTATATCAAATTGTTTATAATAAAATATATCAAAAAATTTATTTAGTATTTTTTTATCTTTATTACTAGTATCGTAATTATAATACACAAGCCCTACTCGTGGCTCAACATTTAGATGACGATCGTGCCGAATCATCCGCCTGTTTGTTAATCAATACAATGATGTTTCACGTCCTCCACTTTAAGACATAGGCTTTTATAGCTTACTGTGAAGTCTACAAAGATGTATCCTAACCTCCGTCACATTCATGCAATGCCGCGTTTCCTCACACCTCTGGGCCTACCAAAATATTTTTTTTTTTGTCATTATATTTTGATAAATCCAGATTCACTTAGCATTGGACTGGGAGCCCTCAGGAAGGCGTCGACGGGGTCGCCCAAATACTACTTGGCGACGCTCCATGCTTGCAGAGTTGAGAGCAGCTGATCTACAATGGCCAGATATCAAGACCATGATCCAGGACGGAGAGCAATGGAGAGGTGTTGTTACCCCCCTATGCTCCCCCAGGAGTTAGAGGAACAAATGATGATGAGATTCACTTAAAAAATTAGAATAAAAGACTTTATTATTTGATTCCATCACTTTATTGAATGAATCCACCTGTGATGTGATGTTGGCACAACGACACAACATATTACTATACATAATATTGTGCAGCACAACACTACACTTCATTCATGTTACATCATTATGATTTACAATTTGTATTTATACAACAATCTTATTACAATACATAGTCACTAGTAAATACATACATATATATAGTAGCCATCTTACAATCATATCTGCATTATATGGTGACAGGAAAGTTGTTCGATTTACATATTTTCGAACGCACAATACTTCGAAAAACAACATTTCGAATGGCAATAATTCGAAATACAAATTTTCGAATGACAATAGTTCGACGCACTTTATTTCGAAAAACATATTTTCGAACGAACAATAGTTCGAAATTACAATTGTTCGAAAAAAGTTTACTGGCTAAAGGCGCAAGCCAATATAGTGTCGCCGTCAACACAACTGCGTGTTGTACCATATTTAATATAATTTGTGAACTAGGTATAATGTTATGTGTATTTAGACACTAAATAATTCTAATTTTTTCATAATTAATTGTTTGTTTATGCAAAAAGAGTTTCAATAATAATACCACAAAAGGGTATTCACTGGCAACAAATGACAAAAGGCGGCAACATGGCGACACGAAACTCAGTTCAATAAGTACCAATGTCATTTCTTGGCTACTTTACTTAAGAGAAAATAATAATACAAAAAATAATTAGATTTTTTTTTTTTAGAAAATGTAAGAAGCCGTAAATCTCAATAGTAAGTATATCCAAATTTAAAGTTTAGAAACTACCACTAATTTACGCCGGAATCTTTTAATAAGATCATTAGACTAATTTATGGAATTCAAGGTACACTATTTTTGCATTTTTAAATAAATTATTTTAAAGACAATTTGCTAATTTAATATTTTTTGTAAAAACTAAACGGATGTATGTCCCGGGATTTCACCTCAAATGACGATGTTTATATTATGATTCGAAGAAGAAAAAACGTGTGCTTAACTAAAATACCTATTTTACTAATATTACTCAGTTAGTAATAAAAAAAAACTGTATTAACTAAAATGTCAAAATACGGAAATAAATCATTTTGATAATATTCATAATCAGGTACCGTACTTAGTAAGTAATCGCCTCATTTTCTTAGTAACACTAAAAGTGACATTAGCTTCTTATGAACTCATCCACTTCATTCGCAGTTGGAGGGAACCTGTATAAATCGCAGTTGGATGACGTATGTAAGGAAAAGTCAAAACATTGCGACAAAAATGGGGTTTTGGTAGTCGGTTGAGATATAAGACAATCCTATTTATATAACCCGCCTCGAAACTTTGCAGAAAATTAAATATATTCCTGTAAAATGGGAATCGAATTATTGTGATTCGATGATTTTGCTTTTCTAACAAATGTGAGTTCGAACATATTACTTTCGAACTATTGTTATTCTGATTATTGTTTTTCGAACAACTGTTCTTCGAACATTTGGAATTCGAAATACTGTTTTTCGAACATCTTTCATGTAACCCATTATATTAGGTACCTACCTAACAATGTTAATAAATTTTCAGTAGTCTGATAATTTTGTACCCCGAATTTCTCGTAGACGAGTGGATTGCTGTGGGACACTACATAAAAATAGAAGATTGTAATAGCTGAGATACGACCACTAAAAATATGACCAATCTGTTTTATAATCGTATTGTGTACATAAGGTCATACATTGCCACAGGGTTGCCTTTCAAAATGTTGCCGCATTGATTGAAAACCAGATAGGTCATATTTTTAGCGGTCGAAATGTAAGTTATGGTGCATTTCGAAAATTGATAGATTTCTATGGCATGGATTAGTATGGAAAATTATTTTTTGAAGTAAGAGCAACAAATTATATACCAAACGTTTCGGCATACTTTGCTCCATGGCATCCAGTATTCTTTTTATGAATCAGCTGTTCTACATAATAATAAAATTCGAAAATCCTCGATGACATGATTTTTTTCTCAATGATTTACGTAAGTGGGTATGAGACATAAAACCTCCAATTGTAACTGCGATGTTCACTCCTATAGACGCAGATATTTGGTTGAAGAGAGTGGTGGGTTTATTTTTTTAGAGGGCAGGTAGGTACCTATTTTAATGATACATACTTTTACAACAGTTTGTCATTCCCTACAAAATATGAATACTATTCTGTGAGCATTGATTTTAGTCATAAAATCATGAATCTGCGTATTATTACAACATTATAGAGATTGCACTGTTTTGCCATAGGGATACGTTAAAATTTTAATGTACCTAGATGGAATTTTGTTACAGTTAGACAGGTCCTCATGTTTTTTGCATATCAAATAGTATCCTCTCTGGAGTTTTCATACCGAGTTTTCAACGGTGTCAGGATTTTTCCATAGTTTTGAATGTTATGCATGTTTCATCAGTTGTAATAATTATACATCGGGAAAACTAATTCCGTTTTACTACTGGGGTGCAATAAAACCTTAATAATCCTCTAATTCCATAGACGGCTCGTGAACAAGCAAGTATTATTTTTCTTCGTATTTAAATTACGGGGGTTTCCATCTTTACCTGAATTTTATACAACGGTGAATTAAACAATAAGTGAAGTGTAAACAACAAATTCCACGTAACTTGTATCAGCGTGCATTATGCAGGGAGTAATAACAAAATTTGCCAAGTAAATAAGCTATAATTCTACTGTTCACTCTACGTCCCTGCACATCTCTTAGTCCCAGGTACCTAGAGCATCGAATCTCCCGATGTATAGTAAAAATATACAGCATTCATGATTCTATGGTTTATATAATTATCTAATACATATCTATACATAATATATAAATAGAATATGGAAAGATACATTATACATATAACTATCATAGATCAGTATTACTAAATGACATACAAAATGTTTTAATTGCTTTACCTTACACGAAATTGGATCTGAAATCAATATGTATGTAGTATTCCTCGATTCTATTAAACTGATGAGCCTTGAGCAATTATTGCTTAACTACTTATTACACAATATCTAACATTAATATGGAGCACAACGATAGGGGCATTACTTATAATACATGAGGGGAATATTGCGATGGAATTCATATAATATATAGGCCGGCCCCACACACCAGGAATACCTCCCTGAATTCATACTATGAAGGCATATTCTTAATTTGGGAAACAACATACAACTTCTGATTTTTCGATTATGAATTTTTCAGATGAATCTGTCAGAACGAGCGTTATGAATTTCGGGCCTAAAAAATTAAGAGTATAAATTCAGAACGCACATCTTTCCATACATTACTACAGAGCGAGCAGACACCCAGGAATCAGATTATGAATTATTGCATACTTATCTAAAATTTCCCTATTTACATAAGACGTTCGCCTAGCCAAGACTGACTGCTGATATTATTTTTATTAAACTGAATCTGGGTTTATTGAAATAAACCCAAATGCATTTGTGTACAATTCACAGTATTAAGCTTGTGTAGTGAAGTGGAGTAAGTCGGCATTGGGGATTGAACCTGCGCCCGCCGAATTAACAGTGAGTTACAAATCAGGCTACGGACCACCTTTTTATTAAAATAAATATATCACCAGTCGACCTAGCTTATTACCTTTTAGCCGGCTGGTGTTTGATTGCAAATAGCAAAACAGAAAAACACACAGAGACAATTTTCTTAATACATGTGTGCGAGAACGTGCTGGAACTCCGATTATGAATTCAGAGAGGTATTCGGACTGTGTGAAGCCAGCCATACTATACTTACAGTGATACATGATGATTTGATGATTGTAGTGAATTAATAAATGATTCCTTAATATAATCAGCCTCAATATAAACAACTTACATTATAATTAATTACAAAATGACTGTCACATCACATATCTTATTGTTTATTTATTTAAGTATTAATTAAATATTATTTAGTTGACACAACACAACTTTTTATATCATGAGCCAAATTACAATACATTAAATTCTATTATACATATATTATCTAATTTGTTATATCGTCATTCGGCATGCAATACCGTGAGTGTGATGTTCGATCAACTTTTCAGGAGAGGGAAAAACATCGCGAAACTTAGAAGTCGATGTTCCATTTGTGGTTTTGTTTTAAAGGTATATTTACAAATTAGACAATTTTTTGGTATTTTTTTTAATAAACGTTAGCGATTTTTATCAAGTAGTTATATCTCAACAGATATACAGCAGAGGATGGACTTTCCATCAGGCTTATGACTAATCGTCGGCTGGCTTAATGTGATCACTTTACACATAAGTAACATTCACCAATTCCAGTCCATCCATCTGCCGCGGCCGGGAATCGAAGGCAAACCCCCAACCTAACGAGCCAGTACTCCACCGCTATGCTACGAAGGCTGGTATCTGAGGCGCCGTGAAACATGTATTTATTGTTCACGGCCCTCTATTGAGATTATTTTTAGGTATTTTAGCTAATGATCCAACCAACTTTATATTTTCTGCTGAGATCAGATCACAGATATGTCGAAAACAATTGTCAAAGTTGTCTCTTTTGCATAATGCATGCCCAATAACGATACTCTAGTCACAAGTCCTGTGTGGAAAGTGTCACAATGTTATGATGAATAATTCTGATTTTTTTTTATCTACAGTCCTTCCAAATATTGTGACAATATTACTGTGCAATTCTAAATCTGAAAACGCACAATTTAATATTTGTAGTTTAGAATGTAAAAGAAAATAAAAATGACCAAATATTTTGAGAGTTTACAACCATTTTTTATTGCATGTGGCAACTTTGCGACTATCCGGCGCTTATTATTTGCTACATCAGAATTAAGTGCCCGACTTGTGATATAAAATAAAATAAATTTATTTCTCATATAAATAATAATAAATTCGAATAGACTGCATAGTTTGACTACAATATTTACTACTTAAAAATAATAAAATATACCGTAATTTAATATGAAATAATCTCAGTGATATAATAATATACCTAATTGGTATTTATACATTAACATAATTCTATATAGGAATATTTTATATGAAAACATTTAAAATAAATTGAATTAAATTTAAAATATAATTTGCTAAATTTAATATTAACTGATATGAAGATGAAGGTACACATGTGATGTAAAGATTATATGAAATTATATATAAAATATATTGCAATGATCAAAATAATTATAAGAAACATCTATAAAAATACAAATGGAGGTGAACAGACACAAGATACTAGTTTTTGAATATTACGATTTTTATTTTGTTAGAAACATAAGATTCTGTACATGACGTAGTTGAAATAACAGGTTATGTCGACGGATATACAGCAAAGGATGGACTTTCCATCAGGCTTATGACTGATCGTCGGTTGGTTTAATGTGATCACTTAACACATCAGTAGTCACCGATTGCGCATTGGTTATTTAAGCCAGATGGAAAGGCTGTATTTCTGCTGTATTTTCGTTGAGATAACTACTCAATATAGTTTTATCGTCACGAATAAACGTATGAAAACCTCTTTCACAATTATTAAAAAATCATATTTGGGGTTATGTAATCATTTGGATCTTTTCACTATTGGTTTTCTGAAGAAAACTGCATAGCATTCATCTCATTTTGTGATGTGATTAAATGGGGCTTGGATCTGTTCACCTCATTTGTATAAATAATTTTTATAATTTGTAAATAATAAGCACATTGCTTGATATAATGTTTTGATTATAATTTGAAAACCAAATAAAATATTGAGCAATTCAAGGAAAAAATAAAAAACTAAATATTTAGATTAAAATCCACAAAAAAATGACTAATTTTATTCACAATCCCCTGATGATGAGGGTGAAAATCCTCGAATAGGTACTAGTCGCGAAAGCAAAAGTAATTTTTTTGTAGATTTAATCTATATATTTAGTTTTTCCTGTTTTCCTTAAAAATGGACTTCCACCAAGTACATCGAGAACATCGAGACTGAGCAATTAATTTGGTGAAATGAATTACATCTTATTGTATTGAAGTTATTTTTATATAAATATGTTTTATTATGTGAGCCTGGCATATGGCGGCCATATTATTTTACACAAAAGTCAATAATTACACTCCAATATAAAGAAATAAATATTTAACAAAACAAAGGGTAATGAAGGCATTAATACCATCCTTGTTATTTAATTGGTAATTACCACAATAAAGAAGGACTCAGACTTCTGAAACTGTGACTTCAACCAAGTGAATTAATCAGGATATTCAAATTATTGACTGGACAGTGGAAACTATTCTTAACCAAACATTCTGCTGCTGTTTACCTTTAACACAAACTGAATGTGTCAAAAATATCCTTTTCGAATTCCCAGAAACTACAAGAAATTATAGAGTCAACTTGAATAAGTAGGTTTAATTAAGAACAAATGGATAGATACCTGAACACTAACCAGACTCAAAAGGCTTATCAATCCTCTAAATCAGTGGCGTATATAGGGGGGGGGGCCGAGGGGGCCCGGGCCCCCCCCGAAATGTTGAACAATTCTTTAAAAAACGTTATTATAAAACATGAAAGTTACTCAAGTTCATCATTTCACCCATTATTCAAAAAAAATTTCGCCTGCGGCGCTATTATCTTTGCAATTTCTGCACACAATATTAATATCAACCCAAAACACGACCTTTTTCACTTAAATTCACGAAAAATTTTTGCCTGCGGCGCTATTATAATTTTTATACTGTACGTCTATTTTCAAATTTTTGTTGCCTCCAACCCCCCCGAAGTCAAATATCTGATCGGGCCCCCCCCGAAATGAAATCCTATATACGCCACTGCTCTAAATACACCCTGTCCATCATTCTATAACAATAAATTCACATTGTTTTCATACATATTTGAGCCTTTCTACTATCTATGACATTTGCAGGTGAAATAATTTCTGACACTACTTTGAATTTCTCATCTGAGTTTCTCATCCGGTATACCTGCACAGGTAGACCTCTCCGTCTATGGCCGGCATTAGAGTGATTAGTCAGAATGTTTTAACCTATCTCCCCCTATTATGTCTTGACTTCATTGGCTATCTAACTCTATAATACACAATACAAAGCAACTATCTATACTGATACAATATGTAGGTAATATTTATAGTTAGGAGTTAACCTAATATTATAATTTATAAAATGCATCAAGTATTATTATATTATATTGTATCATAAGTAGAAAGATTAAGTGTAAATAATATAACAACAATAGTATGTCAAACATAGATACATTATTATTACATATTGTGAGATTTCATTACATAGTGGAGCGTAATATAAATGTAAAAATGTATTAATTACAACAAGTATATTTACAAGTATTATTATTATAATACAATAAACTTTACTTAAATCAAATAATAATCACATTCCTAGGGAAGGAGCCCACCTCTCCTCTCTTTACTCTTTAGTCAATCCAACATAAGTCATTTACATTACAGTTTTTTCTCAACAGAAGCCATAGGTATAATGTAGCGTTATGTGAACTTCCTTGGGGAGGAAGCAGGATGGGTGTTCCGATGGTTACAATTCGGCATTGGCTGGCTTAAGTGAGAACTTTATGCCCGGGGGAACGTTCAGCCATTCCACCACATTCTGCTTCCTCCCCAAGGGAGTTCACATAATATTTCAGTGTAGACACCTATGGCTTTTGTTGAGGAAAAACTGTAATGTATATCCATCTGCGCAATGCAGAAAAACCCAGTTCCAATACTTAAAATAATTTAGTTAAGTTTATCTCGAATCATAATTTATTTAAATAAAATCTCACAGCTTTTCTTAATTCCTAATCTATTCTATAAATGAGTCGTAATGGCGTAACGCTTTCCTCTCACATAATGTTCTCTCACACACTGTCCTCTCACACACTCTCCTCTCACACACTGTCCTCCCGGGTGTTGAACGTGTATCAGTCCTTCCCATACGTAGGGGATGGTAATATCACAGAGACAGTCTTCCTCCCCACGGAGCCAGCGTCCGACCTCCTGGTGGAAGGCAGTGGCTCTACATCCAGGGTGGGGGTCAGGGGCGGTGCGGGGGAGGGTGTGTTACAGTTTTTGATTTCCTCCGTAGTGGTGAGACGACATTCTAAGGAGCGGAACTGATGCTGTACGGTGGGAGTGGGAGGGGAGAAGGCAAAGTTGTCTCCTTCTCCCGGTATTCCCGGAGAACTCAGACCACTCTCCACGTCACATATACTGGATCTACAAAACAAAACATCATTTAGATTATATTCTATTCTATCCCCTCACGCCGCATCCTTTACAGGGTAGGCAAGAGAACTGATCATGAGACTTTCCTATCCTTACACACACTACATTCTTCCATCATATTCATGCAATTCCTCATACACACTGTACGATTCCTTTAACTCAGAACACATTCGTCCTTGACAATCTGGTCTACATGGTCAAGCCAAAGGATTTTTGGATGGCCACGCTTCTCCCAGGTTGTCATCCTTTCATTATTCATTCTCTCTACATGTCCCAACCATCTCAACTTGTTAACTTTCATTCTAGTCACAACATCCAATTTACATTCACTCAACTCTCTGATCACTTGATTTCTTATCCTATCTCTCCACACATCCTTCTCAGCGATATCATTTCGACAGCATTTATACATGATCATTCCTTCTTCAGCCATGTTCATGCCTCACTCGCATACATCAGTACTTGTATAGGAATTACAGATAATAAAATAGATCGTCTCACTTGTGATGTGGTGGAGGACTTGGTGTGCGAGACAGCGGGAAGCTGGCCACCTCCCTGGGTCCCGACAGGGAGCGGATGGAGCCAAAGGTCTGTGTGGGGCTCAGGGGGGCGCCTGGGGCTGACAGACCACTGGAACAAAGAAATATTCTCATTATTACTTCATGTCATATACAAGTAACAGTACCTGGCTATGTATGTCAGACATTACTGTAGTAGTCACACATTTTTGAAATGCGTTTAATTCGGGTTCGGTCCCCGATGCCGACCTACTCCACTTCACGACACAAGCTTTTCAAGCTTACTGTGAAGTGTACAAAGGTGTAACAAAAAACAAATTTCTTACTCAAATAATACAATTTTATTATTATTTTTAAAAAAACTGAGGTTTTTAACACATAGTAAAATGAGTGCCTTATTTTTTTCATATTTCAGATAAAATTATATACTTATAAAATCAAATGCATTTTAATAATACTTAAATAAATAAATAAATGCATAGTTATAAAAACAAGACAACGTAGTGTGCCAAAAGAAGGACTTATTGCAAAAGCAATATCTTACAGTCAACCCGATATTCATAATGTAATGCATTTAAATACGCAACAAATATTAAACAGTAGGTATAATATATTTTAGCAGAGAGTATAATAAATAAATCAATGCGTCTTGCAAAAAGTTCCAAGTTTTTGTTTGGTTCTGTAATGTCCAAAATGTCAATGTTCATCGTCCAATGTACTGCAGTTTACATAATATTGTAAGTAATTAATTACATATGCATATTATTCAATATGGTAATATGTACCTAATGAAAGCAGGTGTAATTCATTATTATAATCAGGAATAGACAAATATCTATAGAAGGTGATGTATTCTAGTCCAGTCCTTCCCTTATAGTATAGAGAGGTGAGGTCAGTTCCCTCCATTAATCTGATTAGATATTGATTTCCATATAACAAGCTACAAGTATATTCCTAAACTGTCATGTCTTGTCTTGGGTTAAATTTAGTTATTGTGGAACAAAATAATTTGGGTAGAATATAATCCATTAGATACTTAACATTTAAAGGGTCTATTTTTGTGTAACTTTCGAGAGATATTTTTTAATTTGTAGGATAGGAGATGGGTAGACAATTTCCATATATTTGTATTGCATTTTCTTTGCGCGAATTATATTTCAGAAAGAAATGCTGATGTCGATCATTACGATACGATATATTTTGAGTTTCTCATGGTTTTACATGAAATAATTTAGATAATTTTAAATTTCAAATAATGTCAAGCAGTGTTGTACTCGTACAATATGCGAGGTTTGGGAAGCAATGATTGAGTGTATTAATAATCAGTTCGCGTGTAAATTCTCACATAAACACACATTGAGGTGCGACTGTATTATCAGATTATCAGAAGTTAGGAGCAGGTACTAAGTAGGTAGTGTAGGTACTATGGTAGCTACCTAACCTAACCTAACACTGATGAGTAAATAATTTGATAGATTTTGGGTTAGGCTTCCTTGTAATGGATTATTTATGGTATAATATAGCTAATCAAGTAGGTGAGACGTAAAACAGTCTGCTTATAGTGTCTAGACTAGTCATGATGGAAAGTTCATCCTTAGCTGTATATCTGTTGAAATAACTTAGATAACTAGGTACCTATTAGTACCTATACTTGCTATTCAAATTACGACATGTAAAAAATAAACTGTGACATTCAGAAAGATCTACTGGTAAAGTTTCTTAATAGCAAAATTATCTACTTTGATAAGATTAAGTAAAACAGAAATTAAGATTTGATACGCATACTCGGCATACTGACATTTCAAAAAATTCTAAAAACGGGATACCCTGGTTTTGAGAAAAAAATAGAGTAAATAAATTGAATCTAAGGAATAACTGTAAAAGATTTTTGATTGAAAAGAAATTAACCCCAAAAAAAGGAAAAACGTTATTTTTATGATGCGATTTTAAACCTTAATGCCGTGGGAAATGACCGTGACGTCATAGTTGGATCGGGAGCTTTAAGAATGTAAAGGTTTTTAACTTACTTAAACAACCATATTGGTTTTACACTGTGTGTAAGAACTATGTTTACGTTGGTCTCGATGTAATGAAAATCATAGATAAATTGATTTGATGAATCCTGATTTCACTAAAGGTGCCTACTCTCACTTTTGATTGTTGGTTTTTTAATTATTTTTAATTAATATTTGACTTATTATTAGTGGTTCAAATAAAAAATGAGACCTAGCCTGTACAGGGCCGTCTTTAACGTACTGGGGGCCCTGGGCACTTTACTCTGATGGGGCCCCTATGCAGAGCCGGAGTACAAGAACTAAAACTGTTGACCTTGGACGAGGAAAAATTGCCGACGGGGGGGGGGGGGTAGGTCGTCACATACAAATATGACATTGTGCTATAATAAAAATGTGAATAGCGCCGCAGGCGGTTTTTTTAAAACTCAGTGAAGATACTAATACCTATCATGATACTAATACCTATCGTTTGATTTATTTTCTTTATCAGCGTATTAAAAAAAAGCGCCGCAGGCGAATTTTTTTAGATAATGTATGAAATAATGAACCTGCTTGTCTTTCTATAGCAGATCTGGACAAACTTTTTGGATGAAGGGGAATTTGAAATTATAAATGAGCGACAGGCCGCAAGTAAAATATGATTTTAGATTATTTATAGGGTTGGAATAATGCGCCGCAGGCGAATTTTTTTTTTTTTTTGAAAAATGGACGAAGTGTAATGAATCACACAGTAGATATTTTTTTAGGAAAATCGGTGAAGTGATAAGACAAACGCAAGAGATTTAATTAGCGCCGCAGGCAATTTTTTTTACCAAACAATATAGTAGTTTTAGAAAATTCATTCAACATTCAACTCAATTCATTCATTCATTGTTCGTTGGGGCCCCTATTCATTAGAATACCAAAAAATCTGATAAGTAATATCATCAATTCGTGATCTAGCAGGAACTAGGGGGCCCCGTGGATCGTAATGAGAAACACAGGCATTGTTTGATGGGGCCCCCTGTTCAATAGAATACCAAAAAATCTGATAAGTAATATCATCAATTCGTGATCTAGCAGGAACTAGGGGCCCCCGTGAATCGTAATGAGAAAGACAGGCATTGTTCGTTGGGGCCCCTGTTCATTAGAATACCAAAAAATCTGATAAGTAAGATAAGTAATAATTGTTAGATTTTCGGAAAATAATGCAATATACTAGCTTGGGGGCCCCTTGGATCGCGGGGCCCTGGGAAAGTGCCCACCGTGGCTAATGGAAGAGACGGCCCTTGAGCCTGTAGGTATAACTGGTAACAGTAACTGAGATACTCGTAACATTATAGGTATTTTTCACAAGCGCGCAATATGCTCAGTTAGGCGGTTACATAAAATTTGCCCCCCTAGGTACTTAATGAGAGATTTTGTTGGGTCTATAACACCCTCTACCTAGGTACCTCCTTAGGTGAGATGAAAATGTACCCAAACTGCGTCTTAAAATACTTTTATCCAAAGCGGCTAACTGTAAGTTAATGCTATATTCTCTTTTTCCCTCAGTGTTCATTGTATTTAACAGCTTATCATAATACGAAAATACAGCACCCATTGCTGTACAAAACAAGAGCAAATAAGGGTTATAATCGGGTGTTTAAAGAATAGGTACACAATTAACTTTTAGTAACTATTGCTGAAAACCGTAATTCAGGGCCGAGCGAAATAATAAACTGAGGCATTATGAAAATACTTCAGTAGGTGAGAAAGCTCTAATTATGTAGAGAAATGTATGAGAATGTAAGCATAGTGTAAATAACAGCTGAATTGGTATTTTTGAAGACGAATTGGATGGATGCTACGAAAGCAAGAAGTAGGTGTAGATGACAATGTCGTTCTCCTTAGTCCTTACCTACCGCATGGTTTATCTCTTTAATTGTAATAAGTAGGTACCTATTTGATTTTTTACTATATCTTTACTATATCAGTAAAAGTACATGGTTGGCGCAGTTGGTTGAGGCGGCGATCTCTCTAGCGGGAGGTGCCAGGTTCAAACCCCGGCGTTGGCAATGTATTCCACACTTTGCGATACAGGCTTTTAGCCTAGTGCAAAGTGTGCAGGAAAGTATTTGGGTTTGTGTATGCAAGCCCAGATCCTTTTGTATATATAAAAACAAAAACAAAATGAGGTATGAGAGATCTTCCTGGACATATCCAATTTTGTACATACCTATACTCAAATACTTAGTAAAAGTAGTAAATATAAAATGAAAGTAAATATATTATTATCAGTAGGTAGAGAATGGGTCATAGAGTCAATATGCCATGTCTGACTATCATTAGGTATTATTATGTACTAGAAGGTATATGTGTCGTGTCAATGATCTGAGGCTATCTATAATATAATAAATACATTGAATATTCAATAATAACAACATAATCTAATCGGTATCATGTTATATTTTCATAATAACTACATCACTATAATGTGGACTAAATAGACAGACATATGCTAGGACTCTTAATTTCTTGGAGGAAGTTCTCAACAAAATCAAAGGAGGAAGACACCTGCTCAATGCAATAGCAGAAAGACGTGCCAGATGGATCGGCCACATAGTGCGTCAAGAGAGTCTCCTGTTTGAATTAATTGAAGTAATGAACGAGGGGACAAACTAAACAGGACGACCAAGGGCAGTAGAATACCTGGACGACCTGTGCCAGGATATGGACTTCGACTCATATAAAGAGTTAAAAAGAACCGCACAGGACAGGGATGAGAGGAGAAGGAGACATGGGGCTTTGCTGAAAGGAATATATGTACATATGTAGCTACATATATTCTAGAATATACTAGAAAAAATTACAGAATTATGTTAACATTACAAACAGCTGATATTATAACATTTGTTCACTAGGGCGATTTCTGACAGCTAATCGTGTATTATAAGATGAGTGGGTAGTGTATAACTAACTAAATACAAATTAAATATTTTTTATAAAAAATAACAGACAGGTAGGCAGTCTGTGCAATGTCTATAGGCTATGCTGTGTCTAGGTATACTCGTACAAGTAGGTATTCGTAATTAAAAAACATCCTTAGTTACGTAACTACAAATAACTTAGTACTTACTACTTAGTGCCACACAGATATGTAGACTAAGGTATAATTAATTCACGAGGAATCCTCTCCTCCTCGCAAAGAATCCATTAAGCCGCCCTGTGGACGGGAGGGAAGTTTAATATTCAACAGACTCCATACTCCATACCACAGGCATGTAGTAACAATATTTCAGGACTCAAGGGTGACTCTCCATTCCATCCCCTGCTTACATTTGCTGATTACCACCACTAATTATTACTAAAATATTCATTAAAGAGCACCTAATCTCGTGGGAGGCTTTCTTTATACAGATTCATAATTTAACTTACTTAACATACTAACTTCTCTATTCTACCAGGTTTATACATTTAGGAGTTTATTGTTTCAGCAAGGGAGCTTAAGGTACCTACCCCTAAATGAATAACAATATTATTCTTTTCCTGAATGTTACAATATCCCTACGTATACATACAAATGTGGTATGAAGAAATGAACCTTTATGATGTTCTAAAGAGACTTTTAGCTCTGATCAGTGATCACATATATACGATTGTGATCGTATGTGTTTTATCGAATAAATGAATTAGGTGTATCAGCTACGAGATATTTGTAACCTCAACAAAACTTTAAAGCCTATTTTTCACTCCCTTAATAGAGGAGTTATCTAAAATCCTTCTTAGCGAAAGGATTTGTATTAAAACCTATCTGTCTTTAAAATTTCACTTCTCTGCGATTAAATCAATTTCGGCCGCTTGTCGATGATTGAGTTGGTACTTGATACACTTTCGTATATAGATTAATATTGTATCTACCATCTATCTGCGTATTATAATATATCGGAATTTATCTGTTATTGTGTTAAGGCTTGGAAGTGCTGAAGATAGAATTTCTTATTACATTAGTATCCTACAGGACGAGGCAATAACGTAACAGGTGGACGTAGAATAAAATACGGTCACAGGGAAATTCCTCTGAGGATAAGGGATAATAAATTACTCATTCAGTAGTCGATACAATAATATACTAAAGGATCACTCTATGGAAGACCCATACACATTATAGGGATTGGACTGGACTGGTAAAGTTCCATATGTTTAAAATACACAGTCCTATAATAATATTTAAGGATACCTAGTGACGCAGTTTTGTATTGATTCTGTATTCCGAGAAAAAGGTTCCTACATCTTGTGGCTATTTATAGAAATAATGGTCCCTTAGGAAACTTTCACAGAACGATGGTGGAGTCGGGTGTAAAAGATGGAAACCTCTCAGCTATATTACGTTGCGTGTAATGAAATCGTGGATTATCCGGTACAACCAAAATTATCATGATGAAACACCTGCAGTCATCTACGTTATTTAATATGTACCACAATAGTAATTATTATGGGGCGTGATAAAAATATTTGAGGTGTCTGGAGTGAATTTCTTTCCTACCCCAAGCTACTAAAAGTTTATTTAAATAATTGTTACGCAGTCTTACTATTTCGTTATTTAAACACATATTTTGGATATCTATCTACTACGTTGTATCTACCTACCTGCCTATGTGTGCGTAATAGAAATATATCATTAATTCTGATTATTTTATTAATTCTTTGTACATAATTTTCTCTTTATCTGTTTGATTTTTTGATATTAATTTTGTATATGATTTTTAAATGTTGTGTGTTGCTTTTGACTGCCCAGGATTTGTAATAAGTAATATTTGAGTCTTCACTGGTTTATTTGCAGGTGATATTGTGATTGTTTATATTGTATGTAATAACTGTATGCACTCTATAAGATTAATAAAATAAAATAAAAAAAATAGCCTGTAGGAGGAACACTCAAACATATTTATGTATGAGTTCTCCAGGGAGGAAGGAAGGAAGAAGGAAAACTAAAAATAGACACCAGGCGTTCATGAAATAATAAAACGTCCTGGTTTTACGAGTTTTTTTTCTGAAACGTGAGTTCATTTATCATTATGTCTCTAAATAATATTTTACTAAATAACAATAGCATGAATATTAAAAAAAAATGTTATTTAGAATATAATGTATGGAGATCTTGGTTTGGAAAATGAATTTAACCTAGTTTTATAAAAATAAGTTCAGATATCTGGGAATTTAGGTAGTAAATGCGAAATAAGATTAAAGGTTTGGGTTCGATTTCCGGCCTTGGCAGATGGATCCACTAGTATTGGTGAATGTTACATAGGTGTAAAGTGATCGCATTAAACCAGCCGTTGATCAGTCATAAGCCTGATGGAAAGTCCAACCTTCGCCGTACATCTGTTGAGATAACTAGTAGTTATTTAATTTGAAGATTGGAACTTTAAAATAGTGACTTTGTTACTGATTTGATAATTGAAATAGTCAGTAAAATAATGCTAGTATGGAACATGCTGTGTGTATGGAACATTCGACAGTAGATGGGAGAGGCCTACATCCAGCAGTGGGGGAAAGAGGACTGAGGAGGAAGAAAAATAAGAACAGTAGATTGTTT
This sequence comes from Ceraclea dissimilis, assembly GCA_963576895.1. Lineage (NCBI taxonomy): Eukaryota > Metazoa > Arthropoda > Insecta > Trichoptera > Leptoceridae > Ceraclea > Ceraclea dissimilis. The sequence goes on from OY756370.1 coordinate 18,283,334, forward strand.
CCTAGAAATATGAGAAGAAAAGTGTTAAATAACATTAGAGGTACCTACCTGAAGTTATAAGTGAAGATAGTATCTTAAGGATTCCTTACATTAACTTAGATACTTATATACTAGAAGTAGTTTGTAATATTGGAGGCAGATGCATCAAATTACATAATCACTTACTACATGTGGATATGAATATATATTAAGTTTCCACAATGCCACGTATAATAGTATACTGAAATATGGAAGTTGGATGCTGCCTGGTTGTAAGCCAACATACATCCCTCCCCCTACCCCCAAACACCCACCCCCCACATTATAAAGAGGCTTTATCTGGCCTGGTGATATCTCTGATGCCAGCCACACGTGATACAATATTGCAAACGTGATGTGTATTGGAGATCGGAGATTGTTCGCTAATATAAATCTATCAATATATACATTACTGAAGATGAGTTTCCAATATTCTATACGTAAATCAACATAATCTTTCATCTCGTTTATTAGAAATCAAGACACGTACAATATTACACAATTACTGTGAATTACTTTCCAGCAAATATACGAGTATGTACCTATAAGAGAATATCATGTTATTGTTAGAATATGAATAACTGTAACAGTGCTTTTTTCAACGCATTTCTCAGTAAAACTTTTCACTCTGTGGTCCACGAATTACGAAAACAACATATAGTTTGAATTCCGCGAGATTAACATTAATTAAAAGTGAGGTGCAGAAGTGTTTTTAACAAATGTGGTTACTTGGAAAAGCTGACTAGGAACACTACATGAATAAATAATGAATTTCGGGAAATCCAAGACTTCCTTGAAACTGAGACGGATTTGTATTCAGTCAGTGCAACGCAGCCAACATATTATAAATAGCTGTAGGCATATGCTAACTGCAGAGTACGCTCACTGCTCACAGCACTATAATATTATAAGAGGTTCCTGGAATACAGTGCGAGTGTCCTCTCATCCAGGAAGTTATACTGAGAGACAGCAGACATTGCATCACTTGTATTAATTCCAGTAAGTATAATCATATCTGTACTGGGCTGGGAGCAATACACCTGACCTGGACAATTCTATTTCAGTATGCCTACTATACCTACTACTTGTTATTGGGATTATTTGTCACTTGGAGTTGCAAGAGTGTTGTGTTAGGTTAGAATATCATACGATATATTGCTGCGAAATTACATAACGTCTGCTTAATCTACATAACAACAATACATTATTCTAATGGTTTATTTTCGTCATACCTACTGAGCATAAATACTGAAAATAAGTCTATTTATAACAAGTGTCGAGAACACGAATTGTACCTACTTAATATTTTAGGTTTTATATACATAATTGAAATGAACTACTAAATCAATAAAATATAGTATTTTGAACCAACTGTTTTTTTTGTCTTTCGATTTTTCAAAAATTAACGAAGATATGAAGTTTTTTCTCCCTCCTGTAAAATTTGGTCAAATCGAGCTAGGAGGTATTGGAAGATCACCGTCGATATATCCCTTGGATAACTAACCTTGAGTATTTCAAGCTCGAAGATAGCAATGGATTTTGAACACGTAGTAATTGGAAAGCAAGTATACATATTACAAACTGAGATAACGCTTGTTCTTGAAACATAAAAATCAGTAAACATAGTATTTTGGTACAATGTCTACTCAACTGCAGATAAAACTCTTTGTTTCACATAAAATTAGTATTATCTGAGTACTCTGTACCCAGTCCCATAGTACTGTATTGAGTAGGTAGTCTATATTCCATAGTCTGTCTGTAATCTGGATTGAGTATGTTTACTGTGTGTGGTTAGGTTAGCTGCTAGCAGGAGATAACGTGAAGAAGTTCCATATTACTGTATATTGTAGGTATTACCATAATAAGTATCTGTGTTAAGGTGATAAAGAAAGAATCAATATCTTATGTAAAGGTTCGCATACACGAGCAACTATTTCCTCAATAATAGCGCTATTAATTTCTCTGAGTTGCCGAGCAATTGTTGAAAGTAATTAGATAAAGAAATAAACACTGTTGTATATTCACTATTGTCTCTGGTAGAAATTATCAAAAGTACTCTTGATAATGTCCACCAGAGTGGACAAAAACGTTAAAAAAAACGTAATGGGTGATTTGTGAATATGTATCTAAGTAATTATTTATCATGAATTTTCATAATATTAACACAAATACCCTGCAACTATTAATTACTGAAAGTATGAAATATTGCCGAAATAATTGCGCAATCATTTGCACCAATTGGGGCAAATAGACAGAGCAATTATTTCCATTTATTCGCATTTCCAATTCTCTTCGTCGTTTGCACTCAATGTCGTTGTGTCGATTTAAATATTGCCGAAATAATTGCTCGATATTGATCCATCAATATGTAAGAGTACCGTAAGGGATCAGAGAATTTGAGATGAGAATATTGAAGATGTTACTGAAGAAAATAATCTTTCTGAGCGTTTATTTTTATCTATATATTCCTTAAGATAGAACAAAAATATATCTGTGAGTGTTGAGTAGAGAATTATGTAGAGTGTAGAATGTGTAACGACTATTATTGTGGAACTCTCATCGCATATTTTCTCCGGAATTCGGTGATATTTCCTAAACACGCGTCATTTAGGTATACTTACAGTAAATCTTCCTACATTATGGATCTAATATTATAATATGAATAACACGTATGTGTAGGTATCATTATCTACGGAATATTGCACGACATTTGCTTCATATTTTGTTCCAGATTCTTCATAACATTTTACTAATATTATTATACAGTAAGTACGTTATATGTACTACTAACATATAGTATGAAATGGAATAACAAAGCAAGTATCTGTGGTCTTGCCAAATATTTCTCACATAATGTAATTTTTACTTGGGTTAACTGGAAGATATATACTGTATAGCGATAAGTTCGCCCTAGAGACACTGACGGATTAAGACATCCGGGGGGCCCTACGCAAAAACAGATTTTGGGAACCTTACGTAACCCCCACATAAACGTACCAGAAAATACAAATGAATAGCGCCTCCGGCGCAAATTTAGTTGGATCCCTAGCCTTAAGCCTTATACTCATAGATATCTAAATATTCTTAATGATCTTACCTCATAGAAGTGACTAGGAACGGCAGCGGGGCCGGACAAGGGGGTCCAGGCGAGTGAGGCCCCCTACTCCTCGGACATTGGGGCACTGTGTTCCTGGGACACCACTGTCTCCATCTCCAACCTCCCTTCTCCAGAGCAGCTGTTAACAAATAAAAAAAAACATTAAGAATTATTACAGAAAATATACAGTTAGGTTTTCTTACCTCAAGACAATGTAAACATTAGTGAATGATAATAGTAGGTGATTTACTACATTTGTTTTCACATATATTTTTTTAGTAACAGTAACGTAAATTTTTTGACATGAAAACCTTCGTTCTAAGTGCCTAATTATATAATTTTCAAATGCGTATATAATTTGGCCTGGTAAACAGAGAGATTTTGACTACAAAATGTCGGGTAGGTAGTTGTGATTTTTCATTACAAAATATATATTTTTTTATACTAAAATAGTGACTCTCTTTCCAATTCCAAAACGTCTTCTTACCCAAATAACGACTGCAGGACTTTTCTTTAGATTGAATGTTATTGATGTTCAATCATTTACATAATAATTCATATTAGTGTGGAAATTTGTAAAAACAAATAGAGATAGACTGGTATAAATACGAGCGAAAGATTTCTACACAATTCATTGAACTTTATGATATAATTTCACCTCATAAATTCTCTATAGCAATACATGAGTTGAGTTGTATCATGTGAATGTCGTAGAGCAGCCATGTCAAACCGCGGGCCGCATGCGGACCACTCAGCATTTTCCTGCGGCCCGAATAAATTTTGAAAACGGCCAGATAATGCGGCCCGCGCGTGGTAAAAACCAAAAATCTATTTTTAATACGTCTCATTTTTGTTCCCGTGTGTTACCTACATATGTATTTGCCGATAAATTCACGCTACAAAGAGAGAACATACTTAATTAAAGACAAAAGATGTCTTATATCTGGCAATTGTACTTTATTGTAATGTATTTTTTGTTGGAAATATAATAATTAATGTAGGTACCTATTTGTATAATAGTTTTTTTTTTCGTTAAGATTTTCACTAGTTTGTCTTCTATGTTTTGCGGCTCACCTAGTCTATGATCTTCATGCTTTTGGCCCACTAGTGACTTTGAGTTTGACATGGCTGTCGTAGAGTGTATGTGTATGTGTACCTAGTAGGTACTAGGTAGTTAGGTGTATCGTCACGCTGGTTACGCGATTATGATAAAACTGTGAAGAATGGATTCTATATTCTACATAATGTAATAATGTAATGTAATGAGACTTAGACCACACAATGTCACACTAACATATAGTTATATACAACATACAGTACAGGCACTCTATACAGGTGTACTGATATAGGCTGTCAGCTGGTAGTATTCCATACACTGCCATACAATATTATTGTTATTGTATCTCCAATGTGACAATATTTGCTACGCTAACCATAACACATTCTCATACATACTCCATACCATACATGGCTGTATTCTGTATTATTACAATAAACGACAAACAAAATACGGAAAACATAGCAGTATGTTGGTATACCTAATATCTATGTAGATACTAGAACTGCAACATAATACAAAGATGCAAAGAAATGTAGAACAACCGACTCTTTACAGTGGAGTATATACCTTTTCATTTCGGAGGGGGGGGGGGGGGGGGGAGCGATTCAGACGCATATAAAAAAAGTAATAGCGCACACGTGAAATTTTCGGTGAAGGTGATTGAAAAAGAACGTTTTTTTATTTTTTATTGCGTCGCAGTCGATTTTTTTTAATAAAATGGGTTAGAATAACTTAACATTACTAACATGTACTCTACATGTACCTTACCTACTGTATTGTATAGATCACGTGGACTTACAGAAGTATTATTTACATTTTACACACCAATACACCATGAGGCGAGGTGAGGTCGATATTATATTATAACTCACACTCACACAGTATAATAAGTACTTCCTTCATTTCCTATATTAATTATTTGAATTACAAGTCTATTTATAACTTCACTCTATTGTAGACATATTGATCTATAGTAATTACCTACAGCTAGTCACACATGAACCTACCCTACCCTACCATACCAATAAAACATTATTATACTAAAAAGCTTTCACAATAACAGCACTGTTTTATTCCACAAGTACATTCATAGGGGATTCATTTAAAATTGTCTGTTTTATTAAAAGATTTTTATACGCGGAGGCAGGACTTGCCAATACACTTCTCAGTATTATCAACTAGAAGAACATATGTAGTATTATCAGATAGCTTAGTAGCTTTTCACGGTCCTTGTTAATCTCCTCTCCGTTCTTTTTGCGTGTATCGTGTGTAGGTGGTCGATGTTGTCGAACTTTCAGCCTACTTGCTGAGGCCATCTTCAGGACTAATGTAGTCAGGATTATTCCTACTTGCTGAGGCCATCTTCAGGACATTAGTCTTGAAAATATTATTATATCATTCATGATTGATATAATATAAACTCATCAGCATAATACTGGGAAACATTCACCTATCCAGATATCACGGATATCACAGGATTAGGCTCAGATGTGTGGGGCCTAAATTACAAGCATTGTGCCTGAATATTTAGAAATATTTATATAAAATTTTATTAAAACAAGCTCTGGTATAACTACTATAAATATAAATATGTATGTAATGTGACGTATAAGATACTCGTATAATATAGCCACGTATATAGAAGTTGTATTATGTTATAAGAGAAGTATTATGTATGCAGGTAGTGGAACATTAACTTGTCGCAATCAGAGTCATTGACATTCACTATTGAATTCATTAGGTAAGTAAATACATTTACTGTAATATGTACCAGGTATCTTTACTACTTTGTAACTTCATACTCCTTCAGTTTATACGAAAAGCAATATTACACATCGGATTATTAATATTGGATACTTATATTTGTAACTTTCACAATGATATCTGTAAATACGAAATATGAAGATATTTTAATGCAATGTGTGTACACATAATCCTATACGAGTATTTCAGACTTAATTTATGTGAAACATTCATTCTGATATTCGGAATTAAACTGAAATTCTCACCGAAAGCAAAAAACATAATGTATGGTTGTGTGAGTGTAGGACGTAGGTAATGTATAAACATGTTGTAGAAAGAGTTAAGGGGGCATATATGCACTGAGCGAAAATCATTATATTTTTGCTTTGACTTCTTCAAATTTTTTATGAGAATGTTAGCCTGAAATAAGAATAACGTAAGCGACAAAGTGAATTATACCTTTTTAAAAGAAACCTGGGAACATATTTAAAAATCTGAAACAGCCGATTTGTTAAGATTATAATTATTGCTATTTTGGCTAAATTATCCTTTTATATCTGAAAAACTGAACGAAAAATCTTCAGATCCCGTAAATTATAGGGGTACTTTAGGAATATGTTTTTATTCAAGGAATTTCCAAATCCTGTAATTCTAAAACAGCCGATCTGTAGCCCATACTTCCATCTATCACTGCCTTCAGTTTCAAGACGATTCCCCCAGTATTGGCTGAGTACAATTCAGGGCGCCGAAGCCCAATGATAGCATATATAGCCGATGTTATTTATATTTCCCTTCATATGCAAACTACACATGAATAATTGTTCATTGAATTTGACCTATTTCATCCCCATACACCCCACACTACACTACATAGTATCTCACATATTCTTTTGATGAATAAAATACTACCCACTCTCACTTTATACAGGCAACTTCATTTATATTCATTGTAATTTCTCTCTCCGAGAATGGAGAGTTATTTTTAGAAATAGGGTTACATCGTCAGCAGGTAACTGGGATATGGAGGTAGTGCTGGTATCAGATACGTAGAATAAATCTCCATCTAATAATATCTATCCACCATATTTTTATAGATAAATATCTCATTTTCTTTAATTATTTCTTCTTCTTCTTATCAACCATCTCTGTCCACTGCTGAATGTAGGCCTCCCCCGTAATTCTCCATATTATCTTGCGCCCTCTGTATCCAATCACAAGCAACTCGTTTAATGTCATCTGATCATCGCGTGGGGGGGGGGGTCTCCATCTACATCTTTTATCTTCGCGAGGTCTCCATTCCACTACCCTCTTTGTCCATCTTTGGTCCTGGAGTCTCGCAACGTGTCCCGCGAAAGACCACTTGAGCTTAGTCACTCTTTCGACCACATCTGTTACTCCTGACCTTCTGCGTATCTCAGTTTTCTGATTCGGTCCGACAGTTTTTAAGTGTAGCATGGCTCTTTAGTGCATCCTTTGTGCTACGCGGAGTTTAATTACATATTTATTGAGTTATAATGCGAATCCTTGTATTCTACAGGTAGGACATGATATGTTTTATTATTAAAGGATGTCTTGGAGTGTGTTTTTTTTGTAGGTAGAGGTACTCGATGCTAAATTCAATTACCATTTATATTGAGAATTGAGATTGAAATGACAGAAACTCAAGCTACTTGTGATGGTTCAAATAATTCAATAAGTACTTTAAATATCCAAAGAAGTACCTTTTTTATCATCAAATTGTTTTATCGCGATGTTCGTATTTATTTCAATAATTAAAATTTTTATAGTAATGATTGATATTTACCTATGGTTCTCTGTGTCGCCTGAGGACTTAATGGATAGAAGTCTCCGTGCAATGGACAGCGGAAACCTAGTCTTTGGTGAGCTCTAGCAGCATAGCGGGCCAAGGCGCACAGAGCGCATCCCAGAGCTGCCATGAGGGCCCCGGCAGCTAGCAGCAGGGGGCCCAGGGCCCTGGAGGTCCCAGTGAACTGCACGCGAGCAGCGTAATGTTCTACAGCCTCATCAGCACCACGCCCTCTGTAGGAGGCAGCTGAAACAATGCAAACATCAACTTGTTAGTTAGACATATATACAGAATTGGATTGTCTTATCGAATCTTTTTTAAACACCTGTACATCCTAAACCATTTGTGATAGAAGAATAATTTTTCAATCAAGAAACTGATACACTATTCTGTAGACGATAGCTAAAAATTGAGCTTTTATGCAGCAACAAAGATTCAAGAAAAACAGTAAAATTTATTTGGAAAAAAATGAGTGGCTCCCAATTATTTTTTATGATAGAGTACATTTATGACAGAAAATTTACGAAGAACTAAATTAAGGATGAACAGTTTTTTTTGTAAAAACATTAGGTAGGTAAGCACATAAAAAGGCACAAAAAAATACTCCGAATTTACTGAACTATAATTAGAAAACATTTATCAAAAATACACCTAACTCAAAAATAATTTGCTGTAATAGCAATGAAGTTGGTATATACATAATACGTATTAATATCAACACAGAGTTGAAATTCCAGATATTGATCTGGATTTGTCTGCTTGCATCATCAAATCCATTTATTTCCTATAAATATTTTCGTTATATTTATTTCACCACATCTTCTTATGAAGAACCATCAATAAATAAATAGAGATACTTTCAAATATTTTCTCTAACTTCACTCGTTAAATTTTATCTACTGCGCGTGTCTACCTCCAGGTGTATATTGTACTTGTACGAGTACTTCTACATGTACATGGACTCATAAAATACTTACTATTATTTGATGTATTCTACATTCAGTTTAGTGAAGAGACGGGCTATAAAATGTTACGTAAAAATACACACTATTTTCTAGCGATAGTTTCACTATATATATATGTATCTATTGTATGTGTTAGCAGAAATGTATGAAATTTAGGAATTGTATAGAACGCTGGTTCTACTTAGAAAATGTGTAAAAAAAATTGTCACAGAGTCTTTAATTTCTACTTTTCTTAGGAAATATATAGATAAGTTTTAATAACTCAAAAACTTATTTTTTTCGGGTATGCTGGCACATAGATAAAATCGAGAATAAAAACGTAATGAAACCGAAGAACCTATTTATATTTGTCGGCAAACTAGAGTCGCACTTAAAATAACATAGTTTGATATATTTCAGATTCCTATTTAAAATATGTACATAATTCCTATATGTTCGATTAAAATATAATTTATAATACAAAAAATGAAATATATTTCACATATTTCCAGTCGATCTTAGGTATTGTATAAATTTCCTATGAGTTGTATACAATGACGGATTTCATATACTTCCGGTAACATATAAATACAGTGAAATATGCTTAGGCTTACCCGATATATACTCGATGTTTGCACCAATATTCATTAGGTAAGGTAGTTTAGACTCTACTATCAGTCTACAAACATTGCGTGATAGAATTTAGTTGAATTTAGACAAACATCCATCACTATTCACTATACTATACACTATACAGTATAAACTTTCATACAATTAGTTTATTCGAGTTGCCGATGCAATAACTCATCATGGAACATTCTGTCATTAATGTCGTCTGATTTTATTGGCATTAGATCATCAGGGGGATATTCCAAATTATATAATGCAATTGTAAGGCAACACGCGATCATTAAACGAATCCTAATTTATTTGAGACAAATATTAAGTAGGTAGTTAAATCATATGTAGCTATGAGTGAAAATCTATTCGCGTTACGTCTGACATCCAGTGATCCAAACATAATATTTCATGAGATAAAATGAAAGACTAAATATTTAGTTTAAAATCCACATTAATGACTTTAAACTACGCGACTAGTGTTGGAGGGAATAAAGGTTTCTTCACAATCGCCTGATGATGAGGGTGCAAATCCTTGAACACTAGTCGCGTAATCTAAAGTCATTATTGTGGATATTATAATATAGTCATTCATTTTACATTAAAAATGGACTTCCACCATATACCGACGGTAAAAAACCTTGAGATTATATTTCATATTTAGACTTTGCGGAGAGTAACTTGGATAATACAATAACTAATATTATCAACCCCACAAACCTATTTGGTTTTGTATCCGATTACCATTAGATTGATTAGATCATCAGATCACATATTTGTTTGGAGATGCCGCACTAGTGAACAATATTGCAGTACATCGACGGATTAAGGCATGCAAAGACCCGAGGTAATATCAGATTTTGAGCTCGAAAGTGAGGAGAAATAATAAATATGTATTCGTTTCTTTATTCACTTGTGACAAAGTTCATTCGTATTGTAATGTTCATTGTTCTGTAATAGTCATATTATACTATATAGATTGATTCATTAATTCACTACACCTACAGAAACTTGCCTACCTGATCTATATAGAGTACAGCATGATACTGAACTACCTACACAGCAAACTATTATTCATTTTCCCATTTCCTTCCTCACTATTGTATCGACATTGATATTCTATAGAGTGAGTTACAGGTACACCCCACCTGTGTCTGTCTCCCATCACTGAGGCTATAATAATGACAACAGGTAGGATAGCAGCTGATATATATTATGCATGTATTGTATTGTATAGGGTCTATACTGAGCTGGAGTAAGCACGGAATGTAAGCATTTATTAAACTCTATTATTAAACTCTATTCATAATAGTAGGTGTATACTGTATAGTAACATAATGCAAGACAATGACAGGAAACTGATTAAATAATTCATCATTCTCTATGTAAATCTATCTTTACCTTATACAAGTATACCTACACTACAATACAATACAATTTTCCATACATTACCTCCTCAGTCCTCATATCAGACACAATACAATAGTGTTTAGTATAATTAATTTGATTAAATCTATCTACCTACCTACAGACGTATGTATGTGAATACATTAGAGGTACAGTAATTCATTAATTCATTCACACTTGACTAACTTCACTAATATCTGCATGCTTCATTCAATTAATATAGGAAATTTATATATGCCTCTGCATACTGCATACTACCTACACAATAATGCACTGCACTTGAGATATGTTACTTGTATATGTTTCTAGTCTAAGTATACTAGAAACATATAGTATAAATATATTGAAGAAAGGAGGCACCTACTCGGCACCATCTCCGAGGGATGTGGATTGGCCACACCTTACGCCACGAGGGTCTCTTACAATCCTACATGACATAATAGAGGGAATGGTTCAGGGGACAAACCACAAGTACCTGGACCACATCTACGAGGACATGAACTGCGCCACATATGGGGAGCTGAAGAGAGCTGCAGAAGACAGAATTAATAATGGAGATCAAGATGCAAGAATTGTAAACCAATCCGTTTAATTTAAGCTTAAAAATACTACACAAAAACGTTTCAGCAGTTACGCCTTTGCGTTCCCTATGTATTACAAAATATATTATCCTAAAAAATGCCACCTACAATATTTAATTATACAAATGGAACTATTGATTGGAGAGTGTAGGTAGGCTTTCACGTTATTTTATCGAGTGATACGTGTATTTTGGGTTGTAATCTACCTTACGAATTTCCTACCGGAGAGTAATTATAAGTTCTGACGGTGAATATGGAAAGTACCTACATGGTACATTTGTATATAAACGTCTGATTTTCTACTTAACCAGCACACATCCACACAAGGTAATTATTATAACAATCACAGACATTATGGAGGCTTTCTCTATTACTGGTTTGTCTATTCAGACAAACAGACTCACATTGCATATTATTGTATTAGATAAATCAAGCCTCTGTAGTTGACTAGACATATAGGAGGTATGCATGAATAAAGAATAAATAATTATCTTAAGTGATATGTTTGAATGACGAGTGAAATTTAATTATGTACTTTTTTTCTGTAAGAGCCAGATACCCGCAAAACATTCATAAGACATTTCACATCTATTCCAGTAGAGAGGTTAGCGACTTATTTTGAATGTCGTATTTAAAAGCTTGCCCAAAGATATGCACACAGTATTTACTTGTTATCCCATTATTAGGATTTGGCTTGATGGTATAGTAATATACAATTTTTTTTTTTATTTACTTGTAGGTACCCTTAGACAATTAATTGACTAGCTATACAATAATTTCACATCAAATGATGGCGAATTTAAATCACATAGTACAAAGTAATGAATGCAAGACAGATGAGTAGTTGGATGTAGACAACAGTGGACAGTGTATATATGAAGACAGAATACCTCCAATCCTCACATATCACCCGGGTTAGCTACGTAGAAGAATTGAGAGTGGAGTGGGTCGGTCATGTCATGATGGGAATAACTACAGGTAGGTAATTGAAATGATTAAATATATATAGCCTTTAACTCGAATACGAGTATCATTGTGGCATACCCTGAGCAACACGAGCAGCGTCTCTGTCGTGGGCACGTTGGTGGCTGTACAGGCCAATGCGGGACTTAATTAACCTATTGCACGTTTCGCAGATGAAACTCTCTTGGGGTCTATTATACTGTCTGTAGGATCGGGGGGCGCTTTCAAAGGTCTTTATAACATTTCTCCATGCTGGTCTGTCTCTGGCTGTTGTTTCCCAGTTACCAGCAAGACTTTTTCCTTTTAAAGTTTCATGGAGAATGTCTTTATAGCGCTTGTACTGTCCCCCGTGTTTCCTACTACCCTCAAGGAGTTCACCATACAGGAGGCACTTAGGGAGCCTGTTGTCTTGCATGCGCACGATATGCCCGGTCCATCTGAGTCTGGCTCTGCTCATGAGAGTCTCAATGGTAGTACAGTTGGCCCTGTTCAGTACACATGCATTGGAAACTTTGTGAAACCACCTTATGCCCATCATTAATCTAAGGTGTCGCTGCTGCATCCTTTCCAGTTGGTTGATGTGCCGTCTGTAAACCACCCAAGTTTCAGATCCGTATAGAAGTGCGCTGATAACAATTGCACGGTATACAGCCAATTTTGTTTTAAGCGACAAGCTGTGGTTGTAAAAAACTCTCCTCTTCAATGCCCAGAAAGCTTTAGACGCAGAGTTCATGCGGTTAGAAATTTCGGAATCCATGTTTCCTTTATTTGAAATTACGCTACCAAGATAACTGAACTCCTCCACCCATTCCACGGAACCACTATTGACAATTATAGGAGGGGGGTTATTACTATGTTGTAGTGGCATCACTTTAGTTTTCTGGATGTTCAATCTCAATCCAAGTGCATCGTAGGCCCACGCATACGCATCGATTATAATCTGCAGGCTCTCTGCAGAGTGTGCTACGAGGGCGCAGTCATCTGCATATTGCAGATCTGTCACGTAGCGTGTTTCCGTTTTTGTATGGGCCTTAAGACGACTCAGGTTGAAAAGCCCCCCATCGAATCTGTAACGTATGCCGATACCGCGTTCCATTAGGTGTTTATCCACTATAATTGACATAGCAGCAATAAAAATATTAAATAATAAAGGGGCCAGGACACAGCCCTGGCGCACTCCCGTATTTGTACCAAATGATTCTGTCAGTTCTCCGTTGTATATGACTTTAGCTCTATTATTTGTATGAAAACTTTTGCACACTGCGGTGATCTTCGGTGGCATCCCCAGTCGACTCATGACTCTCCAAAGAGTCTCTCTGTCGACTGAGTCAAACGCCTTAGTGAGGTCAATAAAAGCTGCAAATGATTCCTTTTGTTGTTCTCTGGTTTTTTCCTGGATTTGTCGGATGCAGAATATTGAGTCTGTGGTACTTCGACTTGGCCGAAAGCCGCTCTGCGATTCCGGCAGCAATTTTTCGATAACAGGGATAAGTCTATTCGCCAGCACTCTAGCTAGAATCTTTCCGCCTACCGCCAAGAGGGAGATGCCCCTATAGTTACCGCAATCCGCAGCGGAGCCTTTGTTCTTAAAAAGATTGACTATGTTGGCATCTCTAAAGTCTTGGGGGACCGTTTCAGATTCCCAGATGAGGTCGAAGCATTTCTTTAGGTATGGCATTAGTTCTTTTGAAGCAGTTTTGTATATTTCAGTTGGTATTCCATCGTTTCCTGGAGCTTTGTGATTTTTCAGCTGAGTAATTGCCTTTTTAATTTCGTTTTCTGTTATACTATTGTCAAGATCAGTAAAAAGTTCATATTGTGGAATGAGTTCAATTGCACCTTCATTGACCGATGAGTGTTGGTTAAGTATGTCGTGATAATGGTTTTTCCATCTCTCCCTGATCTGATTGTCATCCGTAAGAAGGGATCCATTTTCGTCCCTGATAGGACAGATTTTCTTTTTGGTAGGACCAAAAACGGTTTTAATTTGTTGGAAAAAGTTTCTATAATCGTGTTGATCAGCCAGAGACTGTATGTGATTGGCTTTATTGAGCCACCATTCATCTTTTATATTTCTCAGTTTACGTTGTACTTCGGATTTGACATTATGATAGTTAGCATGTAATTCGCTATTATTAGGGTGTGCAATATATGATTGAAATGATTCTCGTTTTCTGTTCAGGAGTTCCGATATTGTGACGTTATTCTCTTTAAACCAGTCTTCTTGTTTTCTGCCTGAAGTTGTTCCAACTGTTTCCATACAAGCATCGTGTATGGTGTCTCTTAGTTTTGTCCAGTATGTGTTTGTATCACCCTGCTCTGGAATATTTGGTAGTTCAGTCACTAGTTTATTTTGTAGTCCTTGTTGTGTATTAGTGTTAGTAAGGTTGTCGATGTTAATTCTTTTAGGCATCCTAATGATTAAATAGTGATGTTGTTGAGCAAGTTATTTCATTACGGACACATCCCATATGTTTATAGAACTTGTACTTAATTATATCTAATAATTAACAGGTGATTGCTTGCGTGTTCCATGTTCCATACACTAGTATAGTCTGTCACCTGGTGTTTCTGTTCAAGGTATTCCTACTTACTGTCTCTTTGTCTACATCTACCTACATGAATATTATTCAAATGATTGGACGACATTAATGTGTCAAGTAAAAGAGACATTTGGGTCGACCATAATGTAAAGTTAATTAATGGGAACATAAAAATATCATTAAACATATATTCATACTTCAAGTTCTTTTCCATACAATAATCAATGTGTATATGCATGACTTTGACTCTATATGGCATTGGGTGCTTTGCTGACAGAGATAAGAACAAAATACAAAAAGAAATTACTCATGCAACTTGTATGCATGTTGGATAGACCCGTAGACAGATAATAATATTAGACGTCGACGAAGCATATTCGGGTTCCCGGAGGAAAACTCATAGTAATATTTCTCAACATGAATAAACACACTGAAAAAAATCGTATACTAATATGTACAATTAATTTTATTTTCAAAATCCAATTAGATTTGACCTTTTGTCCCTTCTAATTATTTTTCTTTTCTAAAGGATTTTTGTCTTTTTGGGATTAATTCATGTTGATCAATATTTTTATGGGTTTTGGTCGGGCCACGATTCGTAAGACGGTAAGATTTAGACGTCGACGAAGCATATTCGGGTTCCCGGAGGAAAACTCATAGTAATATTTCTCAACATGAATAAACACACTGAAAAAAATCGTATACTAATATGTACAATTAATTTTATTTTCAAAATCCAATTAGATTTGACCTTTTGTCCCTTCTAATTATTTTTCTTTTCTAAAGGATTTTTGTCTTTTTGGGATTAATTCATGTTGATCAATATTTTTATGGGTTTTGGTCGGGCCACGATCCGTAAGACGGTAAGGTACGTCATATAATTAGCCCTCTGTTTTCCTTTTGTAATAACTTTGTATGTACATAAACTGTAAAGTCACCCTGTCATTATTTACTTAATAAGTTAGTTAGTTAGTTGAACTTGAGTGAGACTTTAGATACACGTGTCATGTCAATATTAGTAATAAGTATAGTACCTACTCTCATTCCAATTAATATACGTGGGAACTAAACAGCTGATATCATACATTGTGTATTACTTATAGTAATCATCATTATTAGTGGGTAGGTATTACACATACACTATATACATTGTGATTATCATCAACCTTTGTATTATATGATACATACTCCAACTAATATACAAACACTTAAATAATAATTAACGTTATACATAGATACGTAATACGTACTTGTATTATCAATTGCTATAAGTATAAACTAAACATTACAAAAAGAACATTATTAAGGAGAGATTGTATGAGGGAGGCTATGGGAGAGATTTGTACTGACGAGAAGAGAGTAAAATCAGAATGAATTATATGTTTCGGGTTAGATTGTCATTTTATTACACGCTTTTATTTTGTTTTGTGTTTCTATGCTGGATTTCACCAACTTCTTAGGTGAGGAATAGCGGAGATAGGAGCCACCTAGCACAAATTTTATATGAAAAATAATGATAAGTGGCTCCCATCTCCGCTATTCCTCAAGTTGACGAAATCCAACATTAAAGCTGTAACTCGTAAATGTAAATATTGGGAGTCAGTTATTTGCTATCTACAATGTTGTTCTCAAAATGTTGTAGTTAGATAATACTTATTACATTCTACTACCTATAATATTTTTTCATAGAATTTCCAGATTTGATAGCACCGATATTATTTATATGTTATACAAGACTTATTAACTGCTGTTTACAAGAAGATGATGGATACTGTAGTAAAGATTTATTGCATAGAGTCATAACGTCAGTCAGTATGGGGCACGGGGCACGATTTATATTGTACAAATACGTAATACACATTATATATGACCGGACAACAACCCATAAGAATATTTCTCAACATGAATAAACCTCAAAAAAGACATTAGAATTAATATACTCAAGGAGCCAAAGCTCAAATCTAATTGGATTTTCAAAACAAAATTAATTGTATCTATTAGCATACGATTTCTTTCAGTGTGTTATGAACTACCATAGATTAAAAAATACACAAATAAATAAGCGGATCTACAATGGGACGGACAATAAAATAGTCCAAATTTTATAAATAATTCATCTACTTACAAGAAACCAACTAGAAAGTTGGACTTTTATCCGTAGAGGATATTTATGAAGGGCTTTTGTCTTTTTTGGGATTTATTCATGTTTAGCAATATTCTCTCTCCGGGAACCACACATTATATGGGAGTATTCCAGTACAGTTTGTAGATAAACACATCATATTATTATCACACTTTAATGGCATTGTAGGTATACTTTACCACATGTATATTGTATAGGTGTAATGTGGAGTTAGCAGGTATAGCTATACGTGCAGAAACTGATAATATTCTAATCAAAACAACACGCAAGTACATTCTAATTATTATCTAATAACTACAAACTTAATAATATATAGAATCATTCATGATTGTATGTACCTACTATTGTGGAAATTATCAATTAATTTCTGAAGACCAAGAGGGCGCTCACCTGTGAGATGGGTCGATCAGGTGGTGCATAGGTGGCTCCTTCCATCTACAGGGCCATGCACCTTGCGGGGGACAGAACCGCGTGGCGACATATTGTCCAGCAACCGGTGTTTGGGGATCGCGACCCTCAGCAATGACGAATTTCTGATTTATTTTATTGCTTTTCAAATTCTATTTTATCATTTCACGCTGCGTCCTTTGTGAGAACGCCAGACCTTCCTATCCTTACATACTTCTTGCTTCCGACACATTAATGCAATTCGTCATACGTACACCTAATTATTATTTCCTTTCAATGAATTAATTTAAGGATCCTATTAGATAAATTTGTCACTAGTTAAAGACAGAACAAAACAGAAGGTCGTAGAGTGGTTGGAAGAAGTGAGATTTCTTGGCTTCGCAATATACGAGACTGGACTGGAATAAGGTGGCCGAAGAGCTGTTTCGAACTGCCCAGGACAGGAGCACTTTCTCACGAGTGATAGTCAACGTTGGGGGACCTGACACGACACCGGAAGACGAAGAAGATAAAGACCAAATTTTCTAATGAGATAAATGAACGAAATTGCAGTCGATAAGTAATTGAAACACAAACTCTATCTATACGACAGTATTGTCGCCCGTTTAGCATCAGACTGAAACACTAGTTATGTTATGATATGTGATGTGATGGTATATTATACCGGTACATACACCCGTGTCATAAAAATTTATAGCAGTATTTTAAACGTGCTAAAATATACAAATTATAAATATAAAATATGTCAAAATATCATGTAATGTACGTACTATAGTAGGTTGTAGGTAGGTACTACCAAATACTGATATGATGGTCAAGTTGAAATAAATTTACATAATATTATGTACAATCAAAATTCTAAATTAATATAAAGTGGGGTCGAGTTAGATGGTCACTGAATATCGATAAGCTCGCCCTGGTGAACTCGTTTAAAATTATAATTATGTGTTAAATATGCTGGTGACCTAATATATTGTATGCATAATGTATTGTAGGTATTAGGTAGAGCAGTTAAGTATGGTTAACCCATATTAAATGTCAATGAAATACAAAACACTTTTCTCGTTTGTCAAATACTAAGTTCCCCTTAGTGAACAGTTCTGTATTGTTCATTTGCGTAAAAAAATAAATAAATTATCTGGGCCTTCACTGGTTTGCTTTCTGTTTTTGTTGAATTGTTTGATATGTGCTGTTATTACTGTTCGTGCCCATGTGACTAAACAAATAAATAAATGTTTATTAAAAAATAGTGCTAGGGGTGCGGAGAATTACGAAGTAACGTTTGCAGTACCTATAGGAAGTAAAGTAATGATAATAATTAGCCAACTAATGTGTAGATAAATTCATACAAATTGAATCTAACTTATTATTAACTATACTTACCTAATACTAATTATACTAAACAAACATTACCTACTGTATTACATTATAATGTCTATATAACTCTATACAGATTATATCAGACTGATATATAATGCACAATCGTGTCGTCATAATGAGGAGTTAGTTATATACACGTAGGTATATTATGTAGGTTCCTATGTATGATGCACTTATTTGTTATTATCAATGTTTAGTCTAGCTAATGTCTAGTATCCACTGTACTGTAAGTACATACAACTACTATATGTTTTGTATTATAAGTATATCTATACGTATAACATGTATTATAGCACTTGTATTTCTCACAGTTATAGGTATAATGTTAGATTATTTGTTTTTTTGTCAGAACAGAACTTACATGAATCGTATTTATAGAAATAGTAGAAATATTGGTCATATGAAGCAACAATCAGTGGGGTAAGACGCAAGATATCAGTGGCGAAGGGTGGATTTCTGCAGAAGGGAAGCCGGGGCTAACATTTCTTATTGGGTTACGTCAAATTAGACACTATTATACCTATCATTTTATCCAAAAGATAACTGGACGGAATCGTCTTCTTAGGTAGCTTCGCGCCTGCAAGATATGGAAACATAATCCTATATAGGTAATAAATTTTCTTATACCATGCACACTGCACATTCTGTGGAAGATACTAAATCCAACTGTTTGTTCATTCTAATTATACTTCCACCGAGAACCTTCGGTAAAACACCCAACATTCATAATGCACTCAAAATTATTGGTACTTACCTAATGTATTGTAAACTGCACTACAAAATCTATCTCCAAAAGATACTACAGGTGGATATCTTGATTCGTGTAAGTCTGTATAAAACCTAGGCCGTGAATTCTGTAGACACATAAGTCTCTGTATATTACTAGACACACTCATACAGGCTATAGCACATAGTAAAGCTATCTATACATAATGAAATTATCTAACATCTCATAGAGTGTGTTGTTGTTTGATGAATTCACGTAAAAATATAAATAGTCGTCTGTCAATCATCACATCATTACAATATTATATTAGTCACAACACTACACTACATGAGATGAGAATATAGTACTAAATATTAGAGTGGCCACTTGTATCTGTGATGTATAGAGCTTGGTCAAGATCATCTTAAAATAGCGTCTCTAACATGAAGATTAGTGAGGGCCTAATGGGGATACAGTCACTCTAATTTAAAATTAGTAGTAATCTTTGATAATACTGACACTTATTTTACGTACCTATACTGACGGTAATCTACCTCCATATTTCTATTGTTTAGTAACATACACATGGGCGTCGTCAGAGGCACAGCTGCCCCCCCCCCCTAGAGGTTGGAAGAGGTATATATTTTTTCATACTAAATGATAAAACCTCACAAAAAATCACATTATTACCACACGTTTTCTCATCATATTATAATTCTTCTAAAAAAGAGTTGAAAAACACATTGTCAAATAAACCAAACCAATTACGACCTTCTTCACTACATACGTCTCACAAAAAAAATTTCGCTAAAATGGCGCTATTTATGCGTTTTATGTGCTACACCATTTTTTTTTATATTTGTTGTCCCTTCAAGCTCCGAGGCTGGCGACGTCCATGAACATACATAGCATTAATTTTTACACTTTAAGTGGACAATACAGAATGCTATTGCTACAACAATATATGCACACAATCAGTACAGAACTGTTCACTAGGGCGAACCGATCACAATGTGGCGATTTCCCCCAATTAATTCATTTCACAATGATAGCAATATGTCTTCCACCCATTCTGAATGTCTTATAAAAGTTTGCGCAAAGATAATGTATGTTTTTATAGATACACATACACACATGATTCCCTGGTTTCCCATTATTGGTAGGAATATATCGTAATGTAATGTAGCTACATATATGTAGTAGTATAATAAAGTCTGCAAATACAACTTGCTACAAGTATTATTATGTCAGTCATAACACTCATAACATGTGTCAAATTATTTCATGTTTTTCTTAGAGTTTTTATTCACAAAGTGGAGTTTTTTACAGAATGTATTTTACTACCAAACATCATACTTAGGTACACGCGTACAGTATGTAATATATAGTTGTAGTAGTACCTACTTAAATAATTACACAAGTGTATGTAACTTACTCTATGTAAGTAAATATATTACAATTACACCTACTGAATATGTCTCTCTAGTCTCTACACAACAGTAGGATGGTAAGAGTAGTGTTTGTATAATAAAGAAAATGTAAATATTGTTGAGCTGTCTCCCTGTGTAGTGTTTATATTGTGCATAATGTATGTAGCACGTAATATTTAAAGCTCCCGACCCAACTATGATGTCACGGTCATTTCTCACCGCAAAATCGAGTGAACAATCGCGTGATAAAATGATAAAAATAACGTTTTCCATTTTTTGGGGCTAATTTCGCGTCTATCAAAAAAACTTTTACGGTTATTCCCTCGATTTTAATACATATTATCAGTACAAAAAAAAATATTATCCCGCGACTTTCGGGAAACGAGTTTCCGTCTTTCGGAAAAAAGATCAAAGGTGTTTTTCACAATTTTTTTGAGAAATCTATACAAGATATAAAAAATCTTTTACGGTTATTCCCTAGATAAATGTTCAACGTATCTACCCTATTTTGTTTCAAAGCAGATTTAGTAACGGTTGTCGAGATATAAGGTCTCCCATTTTTTTATTTTTTAACTAACATATATTTTTTTTGAGTTCTAACTTTTAAGAGTACGGCGCTGTGGACCTCCGAAAAGTACCCAAATTAAGCAGTTGGGCTTTCCTACTACCTTAAATGTCGGTATGCATACTCTTAACTTTAGTAGGCAGTACGTGAAACACTTGCTTTACAATATTATTGTACGTCAAACAAGGAAGGCCAACACACAAAGAATTGATCTAGCAACTTTATATGATCTACAAAGGCTGCTGCATCTATCAGGTATATTGCCATATTAGTTGCATGATCTATTGTATGAGCATATTATGCCGTATTAAAGAGAAATCAACAAAGGCACAATTCAACTAATAAACAAGTTATATTCTATAGAATGCCTTTTCCTGAATCTCTGCTAATCAAATGACGAGTACTTTATTGTTTCTCTTTGTCAGCTCATGCCAGGAACGCTTGCCAACTCATACTTAAACATTAACCCAAATACTTGGAGACAAAATTCTCCGAGGGTTGTTAGTCTCAAGAAATTAAAATACATAAGGATGTGGTTATACAAAAAAGTTTGTGTTCTAATTCTATGAAGGATAAAATATTCGACCAAAGTTATAGGACATCCAATGCTATAAATAAATAATTAAATAGTAGGTATGCTTAAATTGGTGAAGGAAGAATTAGCAGTCAGCATAATGAAGATCATATGATTTGAAAATAGCATTATGAGTTGCTATTTGTAAATGCTATTTTGATGTTTGCGATTTTCCGTAGCATACTGAAAATAGCAATCCTTAAATATAGTAACTCATAATGCTACTTCTCAAATATGATTTTCCGTAATATTATTATAAGTGATAATGCTATCTGCTATAGCAAATTGCTCAGCAATAGCATGGCAATACCAAATAGCGAGCTACAGAGTGTAATAGCACGTGCTATTCATATTATTTTCAAATAGCAATAATTTCCATCACTAGCTTAAATATCAGAAAACATTTTTTACAAAACCAAGCCTTCTTGGAAAATTTAATGTGTGGTGAATTAGGTAGACTGTCATATCAAAGGATCGAATATATGTAGTTATATTAGCAATAGGAATTGGTATAATATATGGACAAACATTCCTTGAGCGATCCTTATTCCTTCACAACCTGCAGGTAGTCCATCTCCTCCTACACAGCAGGGACAGATACAGTTGATATATCTAGTAGGTATATTAATATGGAGAGACTACCTGCCCAGGTATAGTCAGTACCCACAGCCCACAGTAAATAATGTTGTCCAATAAAGCAGATCTGCACAAACCTGTTTAATTGGAGGTCAATCGCCCCGCAGGTGAAAATATATCTCATGTAAATTAATTGAGATTAAGATCAACTTCTGTATGTCATCTACACTCTACAGAATACAATTTATTTAAATACATCACAATGTAAATACAAGAATGAAGTGCGATTCAGATCATGTTGCCTAACATAGTCCCGTAGGACTGAATGAGATTATACGAAATTTAATATTGGGTTTGTTTTTTAACTATAATAAACAATCATAATATGGGATTATAAGAGAATGGGCATTACATAGGGGAACACTTTGTACCATCATTTTTATCAAGAGAAGTTTTTTTCGTATATATACCTACTTACAAGACAAACCTGCATGTGCCTACATACATAAGTGATTTACATGGCCACAATACCAGATTTTTGTATACAGGCAGTTGTTGCATATGTATTAAAATCTGTTTGGAACAATACTTTTGTAGAGACGGGCAAATCTCTTCTTTTTCATTCATTATTTCTGGAGCAAATACTCGATTACTACTGGGGGCTTTTAGTTATTTAGTTTAGAGAATTCCCATCTATTCAAAGTGCATTAATTCATTCAGGTGTATGTATAACATAAGGAACTTACCAGTGAGGACACAGCCAACAAGAAGGAACAGGAAACCGAATATTGGCAGCACGAGTTGACAGTTGGCAGCTATAGCCACACCAGCAACCAGTAGACCTCCTTCTATCTTCTCCACTCGCAGCCGACCCAGGGGGGCGGAGCAGGGGGCGCAACATCGCGAGTCGCGGGACCTGGAACAATCAACCATACAACCTTATTAATATTGTAAAGTGTACTGATGTTAGGCATGTACATTGTACAGCTAGGTACACCAATCTCCCACTTAATCAATATTACCTATAAAAAGCTCACTTATAAAATGATGATAAAATAACACTGAGTGCTTTTCTAATGAAAATAACTCCTCCCCACCTTAACACAATGGAAAAGGGGTGGCGTCGTAAATAAAACGATAAGCAATTAAACTGATTCCATTATAGTAAATTAATAATAACACTATATAAAGTACATAGTACAATATGTATAGTGGATTCATAGGCGTCGTCAGGGGGAGCAGCTGCCCCTCCCCTAGAGATTGGAATCGTTATCTTTTCATACTAAATAATAAAACCTCTCAAAAATCACATTATAATCACACGTTTTCTAATCATATCACATTTTTTCAAAAATCTGTATAAAAATCCATTAAAATGCAATTGTTTCATAAAAATTAACTTGCGGCGCTATTTTTTTTTATTGTTTTTCATAAAAATAATTTTAATACATGTTCTTGTGCAAAGTATTATGTACATTTTCAAATAAACCAAACCACATCACGACCTCCTTCATTATGTCTCACAAAAAAATTTCGTCTGCGTCGCTATTTACGCGTTTTTATGCTATATTATTTTTTTAAATTTATGTCGCCCCCCCTAGTTCCGAGACTGGCGACGCCCATGAGTGGATTAATTATATTATATAGATTGGATTGTCTACCCATTGATGCAATGGTATGAAAACATTGTATTATGCAGGCAGGTATCTTTTATCACATTAACAATTCTGCATCACTATACAAGATTATTGATAGGTAATATAAGAACTTAATCAATTAATGTTGAGAACTTTCTGTAGATATTTGACAATCGTACTGCGACACTGATCAATTAAGTAAGACGTATGTTGAATATTTCCATACAATCCGGTAATGACAATGCATCCCTCCCGATAGGTAATAGTAATGAGTAATTAATAGTTGCGAAACTCTCATAATGTCTGAATATGTATTTGGAATTTTAATGGTAATATAATGAGTAGTGAGTAGAGAATGGCTAGAAGGGGTTTGGTTTACGTGTCATATGTCACAAATGTATTGATGTTTCAATATTACTTTTCCCATGGACACTTGTATATTGTTAAATTCAGTGTTGCTTACGCAGAAATAAAATATGTTTATAATGGTTTGCTATATCCACATATCCAGAGAATAATTTACATTAATCAAATTAACATGATATGTTCAATGTTGTATTTTAATCATAAAAACATTGCTTATTTTTGGGACTGCAAGCGAAAGCTGTCAAAACTATTTTTCCCAATATATAACTATACCTACATACAATATAGGTACGTGGTTCATCTGAATTATCGTCATTTGCGAGAACAGCGGTTCTAGTAATACAGTGGGTACTGTAGTATGTTAGTTCAATGAGTAGTGCATACAAATATTTACCTCGAAATGCTGAGATTTGTTAGAAAATTACAAGTATTATTATGCATGTATATAATAGTCCGAGAGCCCGCTGCTTAAATTATGACGTATCTGTTTTTTGATCGAAATGTGGTATAAATGATAGCTTACCAATAGGGTATTACATCACACTAGGGTTCCCTACCTAAATCTTGCCGCAACCCCCCCTGCCCCCCGAAAAGTTCCCTCTTCGCGGTTTTTCGCATTTTACAGGAATATGGTAAGAGATAGGAGAATGTGGTCAATGACAAAAATAATCCTTGCTAAATTCTCTACAAAAAATGTTAAGTCAATTTTTTCGTAGGACTAGTAGTTTACCCGTAATGGCCGGTCAAAAAACAGGATACGTCTCAAAATTCAAAGTCAACAGATATTGAAGTCAAAATTGTTTAGCTGTATTATAAATACGTTACCGTGAGTTATCTCTGGACTGTCCATTACTCTCTGTCTGCAGATCTGATGGACTTGATGGCGAGTCTTTGGGTTGTGGTCTCGGCTCCACTACTTTAATACTGTCCTGCTCCTCCTTGGCGACTCTGTCTGTCTCGTCTGTGCAAGTCACTCTTCCATTGCTCTCAGTGTCCATTGTCCCACAAGGTATCTTGGACTTGGCGAGTTCTCTTCTGTGATGGAACCTCAACTTCCACACCATGGGGACACTCTGCTACCAGTCGAGCGAGCGATTCGATCACTTCAGATGTTAAACACTTTACACATATTACACTATCACTGTAACTGCTAGTTATATTAATACATCTGTAACTTGTATATCCCGCGAGGAAGTCATTGTATAGTATAGTCCTGCAGAATGATATAACTTTGTATAAGTCTAATGAAGTATGGAACTGACTCACCAGAGGGCGATGCTAGTTTCATATTTCATCAGATAATTAATGTAACCCCATGTTTGCTGATATTTGCTGGTATTTACATATTTTTTACCTTCATTTAACTCAACACACATTAGAATATCACATTACATACACTCGATTGGTTTAATTAATCAATATTAATGAACGACCTTATAATGTTCAATTAGTTTGACCTGCCAAACTGAATGTTTCCCAGGAATTCATGCAACATATGCCGTAGGTACTGTTTTATTGTTTTCTGTCGTCCATATGCCCATTTGAGCGCCTGGACTCTGTCAATTTTTACAATTACAATTAGCTCAAATTTTCATGGTGATCAAACAATATCAAAAACAATAATCATTATCAGATCAATGCCAATCAGAGTGTAAAGGGCTCTGATTGACATTACGTCATACATAAAAATCAAATGTTTACCATATCGTCAATAGTTGTGTACTCTTTATTATGTTAGTGTAAAATCCCGTTTATTGGTAAATCCTGGACTTTATTTGTAAAACTTTGAAATTATCAACAAAAGTTCGTTGGCTCATTCCAGATTTTTGTGAAAAATCTTAAGATTTTCCCTAGTTTGAGATTTTACAGTACCATATTCACTACAGATTATAGAATTTCAGGCAAATATTGACCAGCAATCACCATACAAGCTAAGTCCTTCAGATCTATAAGCTCCGATGTAAATGAATTTAGAAATAACTAATTTATAAATCAGCGGTATTAATATTATTGAACTCACGGGAGCAGCGTCTATAGTCCATACATTGACTAACCACTAATTATTGTGTATACCGTACCGTATATGTTAGTATTATAATGAAATATTGATGATATTGATAAAGTATATCCAGGTACAGTATAATTACCTACATCAGCTGATGTACATTACTCACGCACGCACTCACCTACACATCATACAGGAATAGGAATAAGTTTAAAATAGATACAACTATTAATAGACTGGATATTTCTATTGAGTGGAGTGTAGTTAAGTATTATTTTATTGGTATTTTGAGAGTAGAGGGTGTATTAATAATATAGTAACTGAATGATTCATCATAGTAAAGTACCTATAAGTAAATCCATTATACGTCGTGGAACTATTATTGGATTATAATATTATATACTATGAGTATATAGTAGGTAGATAATTAATTTCGTATGTGGAAAGTTCTACTGTTGTATGGAAGTTATTAAGTATAAAAATACTCAATACGATGCGTCAGTTGATGCGGGATTTTGATTTCTAAATATAATGCAACATGTGGATATAGAGTTATGAATGTTCCAAATGAATGAAATTGTGGTTGAGACTCATTCAATATAATAATGGCAAATAATTAAGGAGACAGGAAAACGGAAATCGAAGACGTATGGGAGTATACCTATTACTTGAGAGTACGACAGTTATATGATTCTTTTTTACGCATAAACAAGATGTACATCTTGTGATGTACATCTCAAAATATGGACCCTTGTTAACATGTTGGCAAGAAAACAATCCAACTTTTCCACACTTCAAAAATCTTGTTATGAGATCTCTGCCGTGGAATTGACCTGTAGAAACACCTATATGTATAAGTGTTCTTCAGAAACTCTGAACTAGGTTTTTTTACACAAGGAACCAAAACAAACAGTACGGTAAAAATAATAAGTTTAATATTTCTAATACTTACAGTTAATTTACCAAACAAGTAAAGCTGGCTATTAATAAAATAAGCAAAGGTTAAACGGAGGTGCACCGTTATGTAGTTAGGTAGAGTTACTGTAATGGCGCATAGACCTTGAACCTCAGGCTGTTTACTAGAGAACTAGAGAATTTCCTACAATAATATTGCATATCTACTGTAGGCTGTAGGTACTAAATAAGAATGTAGAATATGTAAGCAAGTTGACGTGTGTACTGTTTGTAGTATGATGCACGAAGCACGGAATATCTAATTAATGCCTACTACAGAGTATTATACGGTATAGTACAGTATACACTATGCAGTAATCCAGAGAGAATATAAAGAATAATTACTAGACCACACTACACATCACATCAGTAACGTATGATCTGATTGTTATATTAGATTACACTTGTAGAACCTCCCTCGCCTGAAGTAGAACACGCGAGCCTCTGTATACTAAATAACATTCCTAAAATATACTGCCTGATAGATGTAGTACATCTATCAGGCAGTATATTTTACTATTCCTACACTTTGGTAAAAAAAAATTACAGGCTTAGTATTCTCCTGTCCCATACCTGACCCCGCTGTGAGACAGCCAGGCTTTGGTTTACCTTGCAGATTATGGACAACCCTAAATCGAATTCCCACCCCCTCCACAGGTGGGGAAAGAGGGAACATCCTTACTGCGAGTGTGGCGAGGATCGAGTCGATTGATCACATCGTAGGGCACTGTTCTAACAACAAGTTCGAGGGAGATTTCGGGGAAATCCATGAAGTGACGCCAAGGGCAATAGAAATATTGACGCGGAGCTTTGACTCTAAGATACACTATACAATGGTCGCTCACATACGGGAGAAGAAGAATCCCTACAAATTTTACGTTGTTAATGTTAGTTAGTTCAGGTGCATGGTGGATTAAATAGGCTTTTTTAATATTAACTGCTAATACTACAACATCAGGCATAGGCGAAGTCTCTCTCCATAACGCAGGGAGATCGCAAGGAATACTTAAACACAAATAGAGTAATCTTTAAAGAAGCAAACAATACAACAGATGATACAAATATTTACATGTATTTTTAGGAAGGTGTAAATTATGATTTATGCATGTATTTTGTCTAAGTAACATAGTATTCCATTATACTTAGATACTATTATTATATTGTCTTATGCGATGCGTAGTGCCGCAATGATTTCTATCACAAAACAATTCACTATTAGGTAATATAGAATTCATATATTAAGTAATATGACGTCTACCTAAATTGTTTATTTATCTAAGGGAAACAGAGGTACAAGGAACTAATTCTAAATAATTATTTCCTTACACATAAACTAGACAAAATGAATAAATTATTACGTAAGTAAATCCCTAGGTATTATATATACTATATCAATCATAAAACATTAATATGCAAAACGTACGATATTTACGAAAAAATGTAAAGATAATTTTGTGGAAATAGTCACATTGATAAAAAAAACAGTCATTCTATTAAAATATTAATTTGGGTCAAGAGATTTTCTGAATTATAGATACGTCGCTAATTTAACACTTTTTGTATAACTTACTCATTGTAATTTTTTGTTGGAGCGTTGTTTTTGTTGGAGAATGAGTACTATATATATCTACTAGGTACTAGAATATGATGAATGTACATTTAGTAATTATCACACTTGAAATGAATCAACACTAAGTGTATTAATGGTTTGGTTATATTACCAACAATAAGTCTGATGTATGAAGTGTTAAGTACTTACTCACATTAGGAGCTTTTCATGTATTGGCCTAGTTGTGCTGTGCACTTGAACTACAAGTGGAATGGAAGAGAGAATCACAACTTCAAGAAAATTGAATCAATGAATTGTATATGTATGTATGTATGATGTATATAAAGACGCAATAATAAAGGCAAGTACCTACCTACCTGTGTACTGTATGTATAGTATTATTCATATTCCATATTGGATACATTAGGATGAAGTACTCACCTTTATTAGGTACATTCTATGCACGTGCAATATCTAACTAAATGCGCAATTATCATTTTCCCAGGACTCTACATATATGGTGTCCCTACTTGTGTACTGCGCAACGCAATATCTGCTACAAAAACGTAGATAAAATAATTAAAATATTAATTTTATTAATAAGTATTTCAATATATACTTGTAAACTAGATAAAACACATTCCTTTACTTAGTGCTAGGATAATTAAAATCACAAATAGTTAACATACTGATGATTCAAGAGGCGATAATCCATCATTTGGGTGACTCTGTTCTATTGTATCATTTGCTATATACTATGTATACTTTGGGATAGATAAAGTTTTCTTAATTATTTTTATTACAGTTACTTTAGAATAGATAATAATATTATCAGAAGCTATTAGAAGTTTCAACATGAGATAGGGGGAAGAAATTCCAAGTCCACAGCGATAACTGATTATTGTTTATTGTTCATTATCGTCCCTAGGCCCTAATTTCGGGCACTTGGACTCGTCAAATTTACATAGTTATAACAATCAAAAGGAATTTTTAACAAATCTCGTACACATAAAAGTGTTACGTCAATTATTTATAAGTATCCATTAAGTAGGTAATGACGAAAGAATATTTGATTAAGTACTTCAATAATCAAAGAGTAGGTACATAAGTATCTACCTAGTCGTATATTGGGTAATAATCTAATCTAGGTTTTTTACTGTCCACAAAGGACTAGAATGATCTGGTAAGGAACCGAAATCAAACAGGTACGTCACTTATGAAATCGTAAAAAAAAACAATGTGTTAAATAAGATGTTTATTGAGAGTAAAATCTATGTATCTACTTGTATGTGTGATATTGTTCTAGGTAACTACTGCGATACGAAATACCTTCAACATAAAACCTACTATACAAAATACTGTTCAATATGTAGAAAGAATATTGAAAAAGTTTTTCTGATAATAACTCCCCAACTATTATGTTTCAGACGTGAAGAAAATGTTTACAAACCTTGATGATACAAAACAGTCTACAGAGGACACCTCAATGTCTTGACAACTTGTCCTCAAAGTTAAAATAAATTTCCACATAGTGAGTGACATGAATTAATACTAAGTAATATAAAGAATATTCGTATTATTATACATAGAGAAGATAAGATAACCTTGGCATGGTTTGGGACGAGAGACTGAAAGACAAATATTATTATGTTACATTTCAGTTTCAGTTTAAGTTTCAGTTAAACATTAGTATAGGCAAAAATCATATTTCTCTAACACAACACATAATTATGTTATGTCAATATACTACGTATTATATTCCACTATTTTGATGTTAATTTTCGTGAATAATAGAAAATAACATCGGATCTAACTATTGCAAATATTGTATAAGAGTTTTTTTTCTAAAATGAATCTGGGTTTATCGAAATAAACTCAAATACACCTTTGTACACTTCACAGTAAGCTTGAAAATCTTGTGTCGTGAAGTGGAGTAGGTAGGCATCGTGATCGAACCCGCGCCCACTGAATTGACAGTCGAGCTCGTTACTAACCAGGCTACCGACCACCTCATCATCACGATCATCATGATCGTAGCAGAAATTGAAATACAAAACTCCATAACGATTCATTATATTCAGTAATTGTTGAAGGTTTTCACGGTAAACGCTTGACTTGACTGCTTCTGAGTTTAGGGCGAATAGTGTGTAGTTTTGTTTTGGTCGACACTTCGACATTTTTGCTGAAGAAAAAGGGAAGTTCTTACCAGCAGGAGTGTCGAAACATAGATCAAAATATGATTTCTACGGTTCGCCCGAAAACCCGAAGCAAATTAAATTTATTCTTCGCATCTGTACGGGGGTGGTCTATCAAGATGTTTGTATTTACGAGTATTGATTATAATATGACTTAAGTCTTAATGAATGAACGCTGCAACTATCAGTGAGTAGGTATTGTATATACTAGATAGGATAGGCGGAGAGGAATGTGGAGAATAGAATGATAATATGGCTTGGTGATATGAGCACTGAGCAGAGCGTGATTAAATAATTATAAAGTTAATGTATGGCAGCTGTTATCATACAATTGTCATGTTTCCTCTGCAAATTAACATCTCGCATTGTGTGTATTGTGTATAGGCTGTATTGTGTATAGACTGTACATACGCGTACATAATACTTTATTTCATACATGTTATTACATATCTCATTTACTCGCCTGAAGCGCTGACTTAGAATAATGTTAACAATATTTACACCAAGCAAGTCAAGACGAATAATTCAAAATGATATAAGACACAATAATAATCTGATGTTCGACAATGAGGTTTGCCATCTATTTGACATTCTGAAACATTTCATAACACTTATCTATAACGCCACGTCGCTTGTGGGGTAGACAGAGAGGACAGAGCGCCAGACTGCCCTATCCTTGCACACACTCATGCAGTTTGCCATGCACGCTCTCTGATTCCTTTTAGTCAAATTGCGCCTATCTTTGAGATAAATAAGTGGAACATTTATTGGATATAAATAAACATTATTCCAAATGGCGGGTTTGTTGCCGTAAGCGATGTCTGCCAACCAATCACTTCCACGTCAGAAATGAGAGTACACATAGGAACTTAGGAAAGTATTGAAACTAAAAAGAAAAGAAAAGGTAAAATGGGAAAGTATAGGCAAAACAATATTTAGTTATTGTGTAGAGAAGTATAGTATAATACCTATACTAGCCAATATGAAGAAGATTCATGGAAGGTATCAGAAAAAAGAGTGCTGGAGTGAAGTGAATGATGGATCATCCATTCACAATAATAGGTAATATAATAAGGTACTCCAGTGGAGCCTACTACTCTACGTCCCGTGGAAGCCTCTAGCTGCCTGGAGAGCTCTCGCATACTCCCACAGTAGTACTCTAGGTACAGGCGTGACATCTCATCAGATAATAATACCAGGGAATGAGGGTCATATTGAATATTGAGACTCAGTGGGGAGGGGAAGTGCTTCACTAATCATCCATCATAGCACTTGAATTCTAAATACCTGGGAGATATATTATGTATTATGTAATTCGAGAGTTTGTCTCATACAGTTTTTCTATATCAGGTGATAATAACATGAGGTGCTGGTGCTATACTTTTAGAGATCTAGACGTATTCCCTGTATGTATACACACGATATAGTACCCTCTTAATATGATAAGGATTTTAACGGGTACTTACACTTAAAGTTATGTAAAATACATGTGATACTAAAGTAAATAATGTGTTTGACGAGTACAAGTGCTCGATTTGGGTTTATACATATGACAATGCTGTGGTGTTGAGTAAAGCCGGAGAGACAAGACAAATCTTGAATAAGATTGTCCAACAGCGAGCGCGATGGATACCCCATGACATCAGGCACTCCGGCCTGCTCATCGCCATACCAGAAGGAATGGTAGAGGCCAGTAATGTGAGAGAGAACAGATTATTGAGAGCGTGCGCTGTAGCATCTACACGGAAGAGAGATTGGCGAGCGACAGGAAAGCGAACCACATCATCATCATCATGGCAATGAACAATAAATAGTATTTATTTATTTGATATTAATAACACAGTGTAAAACACCTTTACGCCACACAATGTGAGGTTACAGTCTTTTTTATGCTAATTGTATATGTATATGATGTACTGTAAGGTATATACTGCAGCTGATCAGATCTGGATGGTACCGAATCGTCTGATAATGTGGATGAAAGTTCTCTCACACCAGTTGCGTACCTCGCGAATAATACCTTTATGTACTTATATGTACCTTATGGTTTATCTTGCCAAGAAAGTTTTAATCGGAATAAGATGACAGCTATGAGAGAAAAATGATATTCAATTGCTACATAGATATTACGCAGTGTATTGTAGATATCTGATTCATTATAGGTATAAGATTGATATACTAGATGTAAGTACAAAATAATTAATTAGCACATTGAAATGGCATTGACATTCGATGATACTATGTATAGTGTTTGATATATCTATGTGCATACGTAATATTTACTTCGCAAAAACTTATGTCGAGTGCAATGTTCAAAATATATCCTCAATAACAAAATTCGAACTTGACCATACTTCAATCAACAGAAACATATACAATCTGATTTATAAACTAATGCATGATTCTGCACTGCATATAATACTACATACTACATAGTGGGTATGTAACTGATACAAGGAAAATTTGTCTTATATTCGAATGAATATAATATCGCATCGCAATATAATAAACATTTGATGTTTTGGAAGATATCCATCCGTCATATAGTTTTATTATATTAATTTATCCTAAACTTTATTATCACTATAATATCAAAGCTCCCGACCCAACTAGGACGTCACGGTCATTTCCCACGGCATTAAGTTTTAAAATCGCGTGAACAATCGCACGATAAAATTGTAAAAATAGCGTTTTTTTCCATTTTTGGGGGTTAATTTCGCTTCAATCAAAAAACTTTTACGGTTATTCCCTAGATTTTAATGAATAAGTATTATCAGCACAAATAAAAATTCTCGACTTTCGGGAAACGAGTTTCTGTCTTTCGGAAAAAAAAGATCAGAGGTGTTTTTCACATTTTTTTTTTGAAAAATCTATAAGTACATGATATAAAAAAATATTTTACGGTTATTCCCTAGATAAAGGTTCGATGTATCTACTCTATTTTTTCCAAAGCATATTTAGTAACGGTTGTCGAGATCTAAGGTCTCCCGTTTTTAGACATTTTTGAAATGTCAATATATGCATACTCTTAATCAAATGACTGAGTGTAGTTTTATTATACTATCCTGTCTATACCAAGCAAGGAAACATGTTCTGTGTATTGTATACAACACAGTTTAGTGGAGGAAAGAAGATTCAGTGACGTGATTAGCTGTCAATCTCACGAGCGATCAGAGAACCAGAGAAGAATGCCTTATATCTAGCATACGTATTATACAATATCCTAAGCTTACCTGCGTCAATACACTCAAACCAATTATATTTTTTAAGATAAGTATACCCCAATCAAATACATGCATATTATTGTTAAAAAATGTTTTTTTGCCTCACAGAAACTAGACGGCATATATCCTGGTGGAATAAATTGATGAAGTGTTTGGTACTTGGTACGTACACGTATAATTAAATTGTGTGTTGTTCAGAATAATTCTAAATACTCGTACATAACATGAGTCTAATATAAAATGGATAATAACGCGTAGTGCGACAGGTGAAGAGAATGTAAATCATCAGCCCTCATAATACAGTGAGTGTGAATCTTGATCCAGTTTGGTATAAGTTTAAGTATATACCTACTGTAGTACTGAATAAACAATCTGAAGAGATTAGTTGGCAGAGGAGTGTGTAGGTGAGATGTCAATTATATATGAAGTAATGTTGTATCTGACTATAGTGCACTTCGCTATGGAAGTCCCCTGGTGCAAACTTGGTTTAGTGTTGCTTGATGTGATAATAAGATATGGTTACATTTTTTCGCGACTTTCAAATTATATTTCAGAACTGTGCCTGTGGTTTAAAAAAAAACAATTTTTGGATTCTTAGAATAAACTGGCAACATTGTTTTTCAAACTTGTGATAACTGATAACAGTTTAAAGGAATTATCGGAGTATTTTTTTTTCGCAATACTATCTTGCCTTTAAAATGATTTCTCTAGCGCTGCTCTGCAATGTTTTCGGCATTGTAGGTTACTTGTAAAATATACAATGTGAGAAAATTGCTGACCTTTAACAACTCTTATGACAAGATTCGACAATCAGGACTACCAACGACACAATTTGCAATTCCACTTGCAGCTAACATCCGCCGGCTACTAAGTTAGATGAAAAGATATGTAGTCTATATGATGTCTGATACGAGTGACCAACTAGGTATATGACATCTGTTTAGTATTAATACACTCTCCTAGTTGACACATTACGATATGATTGTATCTGCCTGTCCTGTGATACACCAGCACCAGCCAAGAATAGTCTCCACACTAAACTAACTCCCCCTTATTATAATAATACTCTCACACTCCGCATGAAATTACATTCTTTAATAAAATTCTACGCACTGCAGTCTAATAAATTCCCAAGCCAAATCACACCAACATTTGTATGTAGAATAGTTAATTGAAAATATATAGGTACTAGGTAGGTACTCAATATACCTATACCCAATTAGGCACTGTAAGATTGTAATATACTCGTATTTTAACACACAATTAATTCTTAAGAATGTCTATGAAATTGCCTATTAAAAAGCAATAAGCCCGCTTTTGACATGTTCGTTTGCGGGAAGGGTCAGAGCAGAGACGAGTGGAAACATTTGGAAGAGGCCTTTATCCAGCAGTGGAGGGAAGAAAGCTAATGTAAGATGTTGGAGTGGTCTAGGCTGAGATCCTGTAAGAAACAGATGGACTTATGGAGATACGTTGATGATTTGCCCCCCCCCCCCCCCCCCCCGGCCCAGTAAGGATAAGGGGGAGGGGAGAAGTTGATGGAGGTATGTATGCGTGTCTGTGATAATATTTCATACTAATTTATTATTAGGCAGAATCATAATGAAACAAATAATGATTTACTAGCAGTAAAAAGTTCACAATGTCAAATTAAAGAAAGTCATGACAGTATTTTATAGTCTTGTATAGTCTGAGGAGTCTAGGGCACGCACCGCACAGTACGTAAAGTTAAAAAGTTTTACATAGAAAACATAAGACACTATGGAACCATGGAACACAGTACCACCAGGTACCGGATACTGTACTATTCTACTATTCCAATATAGAACATCTTTAGTACCTACATGAGGTCACACCGTGTGACGTGTTTCCATATTTTACACCAAAATACATAAAATATAAATTAATTTTGATACCTCTTTGGTTTATTTATAGACTGTCTCTCTACTCTACTTACAGCTGAACTGAGCCTATATTGTATAGTATACGTCATATAGTAGTGAAGCACCCCTAGTAATTTCACTCTAATATAATCAATCTATTTATAGTCCCTATAATGTGTGATACTAATACTATACCCCCTTCATACAATACATTATCATCACTCATCACTCTATTATCTACACGCGTATGTGACTAGGCTATATAGCTCTCCTTAG
The DNA here is from genome assembly GCA_963576895.1 of Ceraclea dissimilis. Taxonomy (NCBI): domain Eukaryota; kingdom Metazoa; phylum Arthropoda; class Insecta; order Trichoptera; family Leptoceridae; genus Ceraclea; species Ceraclea dissimilis. Next base: position 18,319,986 of record OY756370.1, read on the forward strand.
ACATGTATGAGAATTAGGTATTATTATTTCTAGTAGGTACCTATCTATTTTTGTTACTTTATCTAATTGTTTTTGTTTGGGAAGTTTGTCATGCAAATATTATGTTCCATAGTCCATACTATCGTAAAAGTACTAATATGTATAATGCAGTTACATTACATACATATAATAATATATACATAAAGTTTGATTATTAACTTGATTAGGTAATAAATTTGTTTCACCAGAATCATGAAAACTGATTGGTTCTATAAAAAGTAGGTATTTGTTGATAAAGCATAGGTAAGTATTTCATTAAAATGACATATGCCCGATCCCACCAACTACCACCTAGGAAGCAGACCCCTAAGGAATTTCCATACAAAACCACAGACAATTTGAGTGATTATTATAACTATCATAACCTTTAAGATATAAATCCATACAAAATACAACATGCAGCTCTACTTAGTTAGGTGCCCAAATATCTCCGCCCAGAATCTCCCTCACTTAAGTAGCTGCATGTTGTATTTTGTATGGATTTATATCTTAAAGGTTATGACAGTTATAATAATCACTCAAATAATCTATGGTTTTGTATGGAAATTCCTTAGGGGTCTGCTTACTAGGTGGTAGTTGGTGGGATCGGGCAATAGCCTATCGTGTATATCTTGATATGGATGGATTGGATTGGATTTTGGATTTTTTTTTTTTTTTGGATTTTCTTGGATTTTTAACAACATGGTATGAATATGTGTAATGTAAATGACTAAATGTACATCCATATAATAACATCTCTCTTAGTACCTCTACCTACTAACATTCAGTGTAGTTATGAGTTTATCACAACAGAATACGTCTTAGATAAATATTTACCTACATACTTTACTGAATAGCTACAAAGTCTGAGTAGTAACAGTATATATGCAAATAATGTACTGACCTAACCTAACCTACAACTGCAATGGAAATGTAACGTACATTTTTTTCGTAAAGACATGTAGGTAGATACCTTCTAATTCTCTACACTGAAATCTGCATTATAATTTTAATAATATACTGAATATCAAATATCAAAACAAGGACACATAGGTGTTTTTTTCTTAGTAGATAAGTGGCCACTGCCCATACATGTACGAGTACAGAGTAGATAATAATATTATTATAACCAGGCAAATTACACAGTAACTAAACGTATATTCGTAAAATTTGATAACAATGTTTGAATAATGTGTTTGATTTTATATTTTCGTGATTTTTATTGCATGTATTATTACTTAGAGGTTATGTGAGATATCCTACCTTATTATAACCACAGAGTAAATATTGTATAGAGATGACACTGATAGTAGACTCGTGCTATCTCCCTTAAACTGCTACTAAAAATACACTATGAGAAAGAGACAAACACAAGTTTCCCTAGTCGATTAAGATCATGCCTTGTCCCAACAAATCTGTTATGTTACCGGCATGTCTCTACAACTTTTGTTAGTTTCCGCCACTTTTCATAGAAAAAATGTGTGGGACACTGCGAACACCTGTCGACCAGTCTATCCTATATTAGTCTCAGACCTATACTCGGTTTATAATTTGACAGGTACTACACCGACTTGCATTTGATTTATAACTTGGTGAGATAAGATAAGCAACAAGCACAATAAACAAGTAAGGTACTCCATATTTAGTTTAAATTAGGTTGGTATACCTATTCAGTGTTTACATCCTGTCATACGTAGTGAAGTTTAAGTAAACAACGTATTTTGAACAAAATGGTAAAAATAGCGTTTTTTTTTCCATTTTTTGGGGCTAATTCCGCTCCAATTGAAAAACTTTTATGGTCATCCCCTAGATTTTAATGCATATTATCAATAGAAAAAAAAATCTCCGCGACTTTCGGGGAAAGGAATAAAGATCAGAGGTGTTTTTCACTTTTTTTTGAGAAATCTATACGAGATAAAAAATCTTTGAGGGTCATTCACTAAAGGTTCAATGTAACTACACTATTTTTTTCCAAAACATATTTAGTAGGGTTGTCGAGATCTAATAAGGTCTCCCGTTTTTAGACATTTTTGATTTTGAAATGTAGGTATGCATTGCATACTCTTAAGGTAAACAACTTATTTTCATTTGATATTTCAATTGCGTTATGTAGGTGTGAAAAATAAGCGCGACCAAATTTGTTGTTATAAATAAAAAAAATGTTTGTTATGAGTACATAATATGTTCAGTGCACATCAACTCTCCTGTTCTGTATCTCTGTTGGAGATAATTTTATATGAAAACTGTAAATAAACTGTAAAAAATGTAAATAAAGAATCCGAGTGAATTTAGTATGGGGGATTAATAGTTCCCAGTATTGAGATTGTTTGTATGAAATGAGATGTAGGTATATTGTATACTCGTAGCTTATTCTTATAAAGAAACATCTGTGTCAATAACACAACTATTGGGAAACGAAATACACAACAAATCATTCATTATTTCAGAATGTATGTACGTATGTTCAGTTCATTTAGTTTATTTATAAGAAAAGTTTAAATAGACGTTCATAGATCTTAGTTAGAAGCAGAGTGGAGGATTTGTTTGATCTACATATTGTTTATTGTTCATTATCGTCCCTAGGCCCTAATTTCGGGCACTTGGACTCGTCAAATTTACATAATAATAACAATTATAGTTTTTTAACAATCAAGAGGAGCAACAGTGACAATGTGCCAGAGAAGTAGAATCAATGCAAACAGAGTGTAAAGGGCTCAGTTTGCATTTCGTCATGAAGATGAAGACATAAATATTTAAAAAAAGGATCTAGGCTTATATTCACAAATCTTAATATTTATGTATGTGTTTACCTTCCCGATGTTGAATGCATAATTTATTCACATTGAGTTAAAAGCTTGTGTCATGAAGTAAGTGCAAAATACATCGTCACTAACAGATTCGAACACAAGACTGTCTGCAAACATCAAATTTAATTCAGTAACTGTGCGTCGTTCATTTACCTGACAATTCCTCGTTACACGGCTCAATTCAGAGATTAGTTGGGTACCTAATTGTGTAGATATATTTTTATAAATCCATTTGATTGTTGGTTTATTTATTTATCCAAGCCATGCCGGAGTCGAAAGTTAGTGATTTTAATATAAAATGGTGTTTTGATATTGTTTAAGTTGAAACACTTTTATATCTTTGTGTTATTATATACTATACTATATGCCATGTGCCAACTTGTTACACCTATCTACATGCATCATCATATTATATAGGTAGAGTATGTATAGCAAATGAAAAGCTCTGACAGAATGTTTCATATCCCAGTTATTATTAGACTGCTATATATAGGTACAACATATAGTTAGGTATATTAGTATTTAACACATTAGCCTAAGTGAGTGTGAAGTGTGTACTCCCTTTCATCTTACTATATTACTATAAGACTAACTCTATATATTACTAGGTCTAGGTATAATAAGTATGCATGTGGAGTCAATAGCAATCTATCTAAAATTTCCATTTCAACTTCAAGGCAGTCTGTGCATAGAAACTACCTAATATATTTGCAATGCACAGTGTGGCGTAGTGTAATAGATTAGTTATGCATTATAATATTTGGATAATATTTGTTGTAGACTGTAGACATATTTATGATATTGTATGTTGTAATGTGCAACATAAAAACACCCACGATGTTGCGATATTGGCAATAATAAACTGAAATGTTCATATAGAATTTTAAATATTGAAATTTAAACTTATCGCCTGGCATTCTGTCCCCGACCGATTCTGAAGTTTGCCACCCAAGTTTTCCCAAAGAGTGCACCATCTTAAAAAATCACCTTTACAAAATAATGTATTCACAATGAGAGCAACTTTTTGCTAAATTATCCCTTGATAGAGATTAAGACTAAACCTCATTTGAGGTAACTGAGTATTTAGAAACAATGCAATGTACATATTTACTAATAGGTATAAAACAATCATAGGTATACTAATACTAATGTGGTTAGAAACAATAGAGAAAGTATGCGAAGAGAAATAAAAGAAACTATTGTAGAAACATGTTTCTATGACTTGTTTCTAGTCTAGTTAGTGAGATCTATATTATATGGAGTATAAAACTACAGTGGTACATGGAGTATAGTATAATAGTATTGGTATCAGATGATATGAGTAGATTAACATTGGAGTAGTAAAGTAACATAATGGAGTAATTGTAACACAGTATTCCCATCGATATGTTTCTAATTTTATTAGCTATAAGTATTTTCAATATTGTATCTGTAAGTAAACAATAAACAAACCAAAATCACTTATTTAATCAACATCGCTGAACCAAATACATTTAATATTCAAGCAGTCGCAGAAAAAAATCGTAAATATCTGTAATCTGTATATTATTAGCAGGCGAAATAAAAAATATTTGACATTCTATATAGGTCGGTATATATAATCGTCAGTAGTATAAAAATAATTTCATTAGATACTTCAATAATCAAAGATATAATCCCATTAGTATTATCAGCTACAGGTATAATACCAACAATCAACTGCTAATAAATCTTTTAAAAAAATGGATTTAGCGGTTAATTTGTACACAAAAATATAGACTTGCAATATTGTAAGACGATTTCTAAATACTGATTACTGATATTTCAGGCACAATGCTTTTTAGGCCCCGCATTGAGCCTAACCCTGTAATATCCGTGATATCTGGATGGGTAAATGTTTTCCAGTGTAAGGCTGATGAGTTTATATGTCAATCGTGAATGATAATTTGTAGACTCTTCTGGCTTGATAATACTGAGAAGTTTGCAGGCAAATCTCGCCTCCACGTAAATAAACATTACGCATGAAATAAGAAATACATGAGGATACCAGGAAGTATTAATGGTTGAGTTATTCTGAGAAGATATGAAATCAAATTAAATCTACATTAAATAAAATTATGAATGATTAAATTTCTTCAAACAGTATTTCTGTTTGTGTGGAAAGAATGTAATTAATCTGCAATACAGCTGGAGGTAGATAGTATAGTACACTTTACAGACTATACAGAGAGAATGTTTCCAAGTAAGTATTGCGCATCATCAGTATTACAACAGAACAGAATGGAGAAAGATCACTAGGTGAATATACTCCTATACTTAGTACTACCTATAGACAGATAATTACATTAGTTGATGATACATTTTTATAGGTTTCATGCTCTGCTAATGCTCTATGAATGCTATAGGCGCTTATATTGCACACACACTACACAGAGCGTCGTCAAGAGATTGGAATAGGTATATATTTTTTCATACTAAATGATAATACCTCACAAAAATCACATTATTACCACACGTTTTCTCATCATATAAATTTTCTTAATATTGGTTTTTATAATCCATAAAAATACAATTGTTTCATAAAAAAATTCTGCGGCGCTATATTTTATAAAAATCATTTTTTTAAGTCCATATTATTGTGCAGAATATCATACACAATTTCAATTAAACCAAACCACATACGACCTTATTCACTATGTCTCACAAAAAAGATATCGCCTGCGGCGCTATTTACTCGTTTTTCATGATATACCTTTTTTTTTTCATTTTTGTTACCCCCCCTCCCTAGCTCCGAGGCTGGCGATGTCCATGTAGTGGTATGAACAATGAACATGCTATATGTATGCGTATACGAGTATAGTATAGTATGGTTGATGTTATGGTCGCAGTTTCAGGAATCATTAAAATAACCGACGCATTGAATTATCCACTTTACCGCTGAAATATAATGTACCAATGTAGTATAGCATAAGTTGAATAGGTTAGGTATACTCTCAGATCACAATGTTGTGGTTACGTTAATTAATTATTAGTATTACAGTGAAGCCATACATTGTTGTATTTTATTCACATACATTTTCTCAGAAATATTTGTTGTAGGTATACAGACTCGTAGTGTTATATATTAATTATACTTGGTTAGAATCCCACCTTTGATCGAGTAAACGATCGGGGTTCGAGTCTTAGTAGTATAGAAGATAAATTCATTATATTCTATGAATTAACTGCCTTAAAATGGAATTGGGCGGGTCACGTTACCAGACGCTCAGATTCTAGATGGACCAAAAAGATTCTCGAGCGGAAATTTAGAACAAGCAAAAGGAGCGTAGGAAGACCTCAGGCATGATGGTCTGACGATGTGAGGCGAATCGCAGTAAGCAAGTGGATGCATCATGCCCAGAATAGGGATCTGATGTGGAAAGTCAAAGGGGAGGCGTATGTCCAGCATTGGAATAAAAACGGCTGAGAAATTTCCCGTGGTACCTACCTATCAGTGGCGAAGAGTGGATTTCTGTAGAGGAGTAGCCGGGGCTAACATTTCTTATTGAATTACGTCAGATTAGACATTATTTCACCTACAATTTTATATAAAAGGTAACTCGATGTTCTCAGGTAACTCGATGTTCTCAGGCGCGAAGCTACGTTCTTACGTAGCTTCGCGCCTGCTACCTATATGAGTTTCAGTTAGTCTGAGACAATTATGAATACAAGCAGATCCCATGACGTTGGGATTATACGTAATATTGGATTGAGATATAGTTGTATGAAATATAATATATGTCTTGTGTTAATTAATGACTGATTGTTTAAAGTTAATAACAAATTAATTAACATGTAAAGTACCTCTCAATTATTAAGAGTATATTACATAACGGGGAATCTAATTAATAATTATACAATGTTTCAACACTCGACACTCGAGAGTAATTTACTGCATTTGTAATAGAAGAATAGGTCCACCTGATGCTGCGAGCTACCTGCCTAGTGCCTACACAATGTGAGTCTAATGATGTCACACGTGGTGTAGTGGACTAGTGAGAGAGATACTCAATAATAATTGGACTCTGGCTCTATATAGTTACAATCATCACGAGTCATACAAGTTACATTAATATTGTTTACTTAGCTGATACAATAATATAGTAATTACTATAAGCTGTGACGTGACAATACTACAGTTAAGTTGATACATAATATACAAGTATACAATGCAGTACGCATGCTACAAAGTTCCGTTAGTTGAGTCTCGGCCAAATATACCCAGCAGTACTGTATAGTAAGTACTCTCAGTAGTATGCCAAATAATCTCTCTTTCTCTCACAGTCACTACAATCCATATGGCATTGGGACACTCTGCTCTTTAGTATGGTACGTTACCTATAATACTTATTATAAGCACATCTGCAGGTAAACACTTATTGTTATAGGAGAATAGTAGCAGTAGAATGAGAATCTAGGTACCTACTTTTATATCAAATTGAAATTCCTTACTCTGAAATACTCTGAATTAAGACAGGTAGGTACCTACTACAAAACAAATTTACAAAATACATCCAAATAGTATGTTGTATTTAAGTGACATTCACAGAATGCAAGTAAATGTGGAAGGAAATGTATTTTATGTAAGTTTAATATAAAGACATCAACGAAGACGCGAAACCGCACCCGAAGGTTATATGTCTGTACTGTCTGTAGTACTGGCTTTCAACACCTACTCAATATTAAGATAGTTAGAAGAAATCACACATATAAATTGTTATTAACGTGACGCATTTTTATAATTGTATAAAAGACTTTTGTTAACAAACGTCTGATTGCTCAATGCTCATAAACATACAATAGTTGCAACAATCTTTTTGTAATTAAGAAGAGATTAGAGATTTGTACTAAACAACAATGACATGCACGAACTGCACTTCATTTCACATTGCAAGTAGACTTATGTATGTAATTCTATATACAAGTGTAGTGTCTACTAGTAGCTAGACTGGTTGATGCATAGGTCGTCTCGCCTCTATATGAGAGTCACTCTATACAAGGAATGGTCAAGAGCTCTCACCTCCAAATGGTGAAATTCCGGTTATTATAATGTTACTAGAAGCCCCCAGTACTAACTGAGTATATATACAAGAAATAATCACAGAAATGGAGAGTATTTATCGCTGCATATGTTTTATTTAGATTTCCTAATAAAACCTGATACTGTGGCCCTACAAAACATCTGAAATATTACTATACGTTACAATTCACTCTTTACTCACTCGTTTGTCATGGTTGTGGTTGTAGGCGACAATCCACGCCTTGATTGAATGGGGAGGTCTTGTGTATTATAACGATGATAATATTATGACAAGATGACTGTAGAAACTAAACTTGTTATACAACATGTAGTACTAGATGTAGGTATATGTATAATATGTATAATGTCACTATGTACAGAGAGGCTTGCATACATTAGGGTACCGTAATGTCTTACTGCAGTTCTGCAGCGTTATATGGATATCTACATACATATGTATACTGTGCAAGGCCCCAGACCCACTGTACATGCAATGCATGTGATGCTAACAAGGACACTATTACAGGAAGTAGGTAGTAAGCACGTTTAGTTCAATATGTATGTGAAATAATTAGTTATTATATAATACAAGTAAAACTATCAGAACTAATAATAATTTGTAATCTAGTTACATTATCAAATACGTGAGTTTACTTTACAAATTAGTTGTGCATCTTATTCTCACGATATTTATCTTAGATGAAGCTTAGATGTTATTGGCTTCGGGTAATACACTGTAAAAACTTATGCTCCAATATTACAAAGTAAAGTATGAATTCTAGTGCCAAAAAAATAGGTAGTTCCCTTTTTAAAGGATATTTTCATTTGAGAGTCATTTGTTAAACTATGATAGAAATAAAATAACACTTTAAATAAAAAAAATGCGAAATAATCACGAAGATTTTGCGTGGAATGCTTATCTGAAAGGGAGTTTACTGAATGGTTCTTTTAGTTCTGAAACTTCAGAGACAACATTTTGAAAATTCAACAAAAAACCTACAGCACCAGGTACCTACCTACAACAATTATTATGATTTGTAAAGAAAACCTACGAATTTAAATTCATTCATTTGACATGAATGTAAACATTCATCAATTCTAATTAATTAGTATGTACTCGTAAATTCTGTAAATGAGAAAATACAATGTCTTACAGTTTGTAATCTGAAGAGCAAATCTAATTATAATATAAATTACGTTTATCCGGAAGTTTTCCCAAAATATCTCCACGTCCATTGTTTGGTGAAATAATGTAGTGGAGAGTGGAGAGATGGGAAACAATACATTCATTAATTTAGATTGTTGGAACAAAGTATGTACTTCTCTCTAATTATACATCATATTCCTATACAAAGGTCTTCATTATACGGGAATTCATTATAATCATCATATACCATTGTTGTCTCTTGGCAAAATATTAACAATATAATGTATTATTATCTTTATGCGAAATAACGTATAATAATTATACCAACAGATGGTATCACATTGTATACGCGAATAGGCGACGTATTATGTATGACAATATTACTATCTTTTGTAAAAGTAATTCATCTCACACACAAATAGTATATATAGGTTATCTTATGTAAGATGCAGCTTATAGGGGAGGAGAGTGTGACAACCTCAATATAGAAATAGGACAATCAACTATTTTTATATTCTCTATCTAGATTATGTAGGTACTCTACGAGTATAGTTAGGAAGGCGCCTCTCCAGGTAGGCAGGTATATACAACGTAATGCATTCTGTTCTAGTTGATATGATAATACATACTATAAGGCAGGCACTGCATATTATGAAGCTGTATGGTTGTTATGTAATCCTCAGTAGGGGGAGTCGCTAGTGGGGACTGGGAGACACCCAGGCAGGTAGCTGAAGGAGAATGTGGAACGATAATACAATGCATCCACAGTATTCCTACAATAATAGATAGCAACATATTAAACACTTAAGGCGAAGATACACACGAGAGATTTTGGCCTCCCGGATACCAAAATGACAGGTCTCTTGTGTGTAAACACATCGGAGACGCGAGATATCTCTCGATACCGCGCGCCTCCTGAGACGGTCTGCGCACGCAAGTCTCGCGTCGTGTATTTTACATATTTTCGTCTCAGGGGACGCGTCTCCGGTCTTTTGACATGTTCAATTTTAATCTGAGGTCTCTTGGAGATGTTTGCAACTGAATTGGATTGGCGCGCGTGGGCACGTGGTTTTTGTATTGATATATAATTTTAAACATTCCTGCGATTGTGACGATATTAGTACATTGTTAATAATAAAATTGTTAGTTGATTATAATTATAATATTATTTTTAAATAATGGCGGATTAATAACAGAGTTGCATTTGCATGTGAAATATGAATACAGTTGTGAAAAATACATTAACATTACGTGTTTTGTTATTCCCTTCATGTCCTACAACATTTATAGCAAACTATGTAGTTACCATTTCACCCTTTAATATTCATCGAAGGAACATAAGGAAGAAACAAAATTTCGCTACTCACAACGGTTTCGGGTATGTAGTGCATACCGATACTTGCTTTGGCTTATGTCATTGATGTCATAGGAATGGTGTACATTAAAAGAAGGTCTAATTAAGTATTCTATTTCATTTACTAACGCAGAAAAGGAAATATACACATACGCATGTAAGTAAAGTACCGACCGACATATGTACATTACTGAATCGATAAATAATTTCAAAGCGGTATATAATTATATTTTTTAATCACAATACTCGTAAATACATGACACTAGAGTATGTACACAAAACCAAACGCCATTATGGCGCCAAAAATACTAATAGAATGAATGCAGCAACAGACCAAAGTCTCGCGTCTCGAGATAGTCCCGTGTATTTTAGAATTTGATGACAGGAGGCGATTGTCGGCCATTTTTACTAGAGATGCCGTCTCTAGAGACGAAAATCTCCCGTCGTGTATTTCACTGAAGAGACTGACGCCATTTTGTCAGTGCCTAGAGGCGCGTCTCCTGAGACCCCGTATATCCACACCTTTATTGTTACACAGATTATGAACGATATGCATGAAATACACTTCATACATACAACATAATAGAATTTACATTTTTTTGACTAATTTGAAACTGAAGATAGTGAAAACAGTTGTAAGTATGCAAGTGCAACTCTCAAGCCTCTCTATCTTGCTGTACTTCACGTATTTCTTATTTCAATACAGCTTGTCGATTACTTTTTTACTTTTTTGCTTTTTCAGGTTTAAACAGAATTCTACTACCTATTTCAGAGGAAAAAAATAAAGTTCTGTGTTTCCTTTTTAAAACAACAACTTGTCTACAAAGTTACTTGATTATTTAGTTAATAACGAATACCTAGTTGTGTAATGATTATAAAACGCCTTTGAGATCTCAGATAGGATTGTATATAGAATGTACTAGTGCACTGTGCCCCCTATAATAATATTATATTGCATGGTGAGGTGAAGTTAAGACATCTAGTATGAAGCAAGTGAGAGATATAAGAGTAAGGTGTAGTTGAGTTCAGCAACCTCTAGGTAGTATATTGTATGACACGCACCACGACACATTACCTGAGCCACCATAAGGTCGCCAGCACCAGCCACCAGCCTATCATCACATCACATCACTACTGTATAGAGACATTACTGCTTCTACGTACCTAATGATACTTGCTAATTACTATAATACATCATATTCACGTTTTGTATTATTGGATCGTTTCTGAATTAGAGTTAAGATATTAGATTAATGTATGTGTACCTACTACGTATAATAAATTACCTACATTAAAAAAATTGTATTACAATCTTTATGGAAGGTATAGCTACCTGTCCTAACATGCAAAAAGGTTTAAAAGAGTGTGTGTGCTCCTAAATACTATTGACTTCCATGCAATGTGAGTGCCTATTATAGTATTGATTAGATATTATGAAAGTACTGGAGTCTTGTGGGGTATAGAGAGAGACTATATTGCATGGCTGGGGCTGGAATTACCTACACATTATTATATAATAGTTCCCACTACATATCATGCAGCTCCTAGCAGTCTAGGGGGAGGTACCTTCCTAGTGCCTAGTAAATTATATTAGTAGGGAACACGATAAAGTTTTAATTTTTCTACTTTATTTACCTATGCAGCATTTACCTATTCTAATTAATACCATATTAATACTAGTAGCCCCTATTATAATGTCTATTAGAAACTTATATTGTGCAGTTAGCTGGTTTTCTAGTCTAGAAAATGTAGGTATAGGTGCAACGTGCCCGCTACCCTTGCATTCGCCTAGGTATAGGCGAGTCCTCACTCCTCGTGTCTCCACTGCACGTGATGAGGTGGTGGGGGGGGAGGTAACACGTGACCCCCCCCTCTCTAGACTAACGCTTAATACCAATTGGAGGTTACTATAAATTATTATGATATGCAGTATGCACTGTGCAGGGTATACAATGCACGCCGAGAGATAGATAAATAAATAAGGTTATAAAGAGACATGAGTCGATGTAGAACAACTGTTGTGATTCTCACTAGGATGACACTCAATCAGTTGAGATGGATGACAAAGAAAATGTATCACACTTCTTTACATGCACGATGCTGCGATACAAGAGTCACTTGGAGTGAACATATTGACCGATATAGAGGGACGGACGCGTGTTGACTAGGAGAAATCGCAAAGCGCGTATGCCGTGATGGAAGCGAGACATGTATGTAAGGATGTGGCGTTCTGTCCTTTCTGCCTATCCCGGAAGGGAAGGTATTAATAATTCTCTTCATGCGTTATGCTAAACATTAACAATAGTGCGTTAGTTGATGCACAATCAGGAACAATGCACTGCACAAGTCAATGTCTCCCTACATGCAGTTTATACATAAGAATATTAACAAGTGCCGAAATATAACATTATTATAAGAAAATATTTAGGCAGGTATGTGTGTAGTACTGTAGTGTAAGTGGTAAGGTATGTTCTAGTATTGGTTAGGTACCTACTCCCGCTGATTCAACTCATTGCTGACTACGTGGGAGAGTGTCCCAGTCCTAGTCCACTATATGAGTGACTCTATACTATACATATGATGTACTACACATACCTATAGTAAACTATCTTATTAGTATGTCACACGATGCGTAAATAACTCTACATACAATACAATACAGTGTATGAGTATAAGTATAGTGATTGTATAGTACCTAGGAACTCGTATAGTATAATGACATTGCTAGATATTCCTCACACAACACCATGTGGTCTAACTTTATATGAATCATTTCTCAATATCTCTCAACTAGATAGGTGATATAAAGTAAGATACTAGTTGAGGTATATATAGTACAGACTACAGAGAAATAAGGCTCAAATGTCTGCAATAATAGTCCGAGAGCCCGCTGCTTAATTTATGACGTATCTGTTTTTTGATCGAAATGTGGTATAAACGATAGCTTACCAATAGGGTATTACATCGCACTAGGGTTGCCTATCAAAATCTTGCCGCAACCCCCCCTGCCCCCCCCGAAAAGGTCCCTCTTCGCGGTTTTTCGCATTTTATAGGAATATGGTAAGAGATAGGAGAAAGTAGTCAATGACAAAAATAATTCTTGCTAAATTCTCTACAAAAAACGTTAAGTCAATTTTTTCATAGGACTAGTAGTTTACCCGTAATGGCCGGTCAAAAAACAGGATATTTTTTGAAAAAATAAAAAAAAAAGTTTGATTTTTTTTCTTTCACATTCTTCCACCCATTATTATTAACATTTTATGGAAAAAAAAATTTGGCCTGCGGCGCTATATCACTGGTTATTTTATGAAAAACTAAATTTTAAGAATTTTCGTCACTGAGTTTTATTATAATAACTCCGAAATTATTAGATATATGAACATAAGTTATACCTCGTTTTGTAGCTAAGACTATGGTAATTAATTCGTTCTCTGACTATTTTCCTGTACCTCTTATGAATTTTCAACCAATTTAGTTTAAATACATTTTTTTTGTATTTCAAATGAATTTCGGTTTTGGACCGGCCATTGCGGGTAAACTGCTAGTTCTACGAATAAATTGACTTAACGTTTTTTGTAGAGAATTTAGCAAGGATTATTTTTGTCTTTGACTACTTTCTCCTATCTCTTACCATATTCCTATTAAATGCGAAAAACCGCGAAGAGGGACCTTATCGGGAGGGGGCAGGGGGGGTTGCGGCAAGATTTTGATAGGCAACCCTAGTGCGATGTAATACCCTATTGGTAAGCTATCATTTATACCACATTTCGATCAAAAAACAGATACGTCATAAATTAAGCAGCGGGCACTTGGACTATAAATAAATTACCTATCTGAATAACTTAACCGCCGGCGTGGAGTAGTACATAATAGGTGATCGTAGGCACTTAGAGAAATCATAAAACATATAGGGAAATGTGTAAATATTCCCTACCTAACTATTATATTGTAAGAAATATCAAAAATAAAATTAGTCTAAAATACGTAAATATATTTCCTAATTTTCATACAATTAAAAACAATGTAAAATAAATAAACTGAGATCTTTCCAAGGTATTATTTATTCATGTTGATGCAATAATAATGCATAGTGAATAAATCTAGACTAGAAATAGATCCTATAAGGGGACATAGGGGGGAGCTCCCCCTCAATACTTGTATAGGGGTGAGAGAGACAGAGTGGTGTCATCCCTTGTCTCTGGATTCATTGGTCAATGATGAATAAAATCATCACAAAATACCAAGTAATAAATAGTACATACCTTATGTAAACTAACATTTTATTACAAAGAGAAAATAATATTTATAATTGATAACAGCTGTTGAATCTCATCATTCATACTATGTAGGTAATATCTAATATGTATATATACAATAGGTAATTAGTAATTACGCATGGCGAGATCCTAAATAGATCCATTTACAAAAGTAAAAATGGTTAAATCTATTATTTAAGTACGTGAAAATCTATAAGATAAAATTTATTATCTTATATCGAAAGAAAACTCTTGTATAATAAAAGTCATCTAGTGGACTGCAACTGTAAAGCAAATAATGGTCTCTCATTTTTTTATCAACCATCATCACTTTGTTTTATATAAGACTATGCAGGTATGTTTTATCTTTATCATATGGACCAATACTATCATCAAACATCTGACATCTGATACAATAACCTGTTCCTGTTGCCTGTAGTCTGTGGGATGAGTCAGTCAGATGATACTTCCAAACCAAACTAAACAAAATAATGCTTCATTATTATAAACTATCACTAATAACCCAGCACCCAGCAATATATCAGCAAACACATGGAACTATAATAATATAAACAAATACACTGTAGAAAACCAACTTTCATTCACTAAACAGATAAAGTGATGGTCGATGGAGACACAATAGTATAATAACTTTACACTCGTATTAATATCACACAGAATTTAATATTATTCAAATACTGAAGATATTATTACACACAACATTCAGTTGTAATAAATTCGCACAGTTGAAACAATCTATGTTAACATTTTAATTGATGAATAAACAAGAATAGCGGTACTTGTTAAATCGATACAATTACTTATAAACAATTAGACTGAGAAGCGAACGCCGACCCGCTCCCGTCGAATCTAAAACGAAACTGATTGTCTGATTCGCTCAGTCGCTAGTTGGTCTGACGCCGCTGTAAATAACAAAACCCACGGTATATATTATACTACATGCATACAATACAATACAATGTATAATTTGTATTCACTTCGCTATGTAGATTGTACGGTCGGATGACAGACGGAAGTAGTTCACAGTGCAGCCAAGTGCAGCGCTAGTATCTGCAAGCTGCAACTTTGGAATGATGCTTGACAACTTACAGGCGGGAAGCTTTGAAAGCTTCTCTACTCTCTGTTGGGAAGAACTTTATTTCTTTGATGACGCCCGTTGTGCTCCTTCAGGGTTTATGTTATTTGGTTTTGTTGTTATTTTTATGAAACGAAATATTGAAATGAAAAATTTGCGCAAAGCTTATTACAAAGCTAATCCTTGATAACCTCATAGGCTGTGGAGGGTATTATATTACATAGGATGATAGTGGTATTAGAGGGGATGCTGCGTATTTCTTCTTCGTTGCAAAGATGCACCTAAAACATTAGTTACTCTTGGTGACTTTTATGATTTAAGAATAAATTTGCATACCTATTAAATTGAAACTTGCGTCCATATGTAATTGTAATTAGTAATTACATAAGTACGTGATTTAGAGGGCAATAAATAAATAAATAATTCTACAGAAGTCAGACATGACTTCAAGCGTGTTCAATGTTTATTCCTTGAAGTGATCCTATTGGCTATTACTAAATGGTGCGGAGAAATCAAGTAAAATGGTAACATAAAGGTTGTCGCAGTTGATTAGGAAGTACCTATGAGGTTCGAATCTATCATTCGAATGTGCAGGAAAGTATTTGGGTTTGTGTCATCAAGCTCTGTAGGCTCTAGGTGTGAAATGAATAAGTACATCTACCTCTACTAAGTACCTATAAGTATGATGAGTACAAGTATCTCTACACTAGGTACTACTTGTTGCCTTTGTAGACTGTATACTTTTACTACTAGTACTAAGTATATTATATTGTTTTCTTACTTATATTGTCATTATATATCTATTCACATGATTTAGGGTGACACTATGTAGGTAGTAAATAGTAGGTATCTACAATTCTCTAGTAAAAGTCTCCATCGTCCATCATAGTGAAATATAGTGAACAGGTGTTGCACCTACTCATAATATTATTGCTTAGGCATATTATAGTCTATGTAATAACTTCAGTCTATTATGTACTTATACTAATGTAATGTCATCAACTGGTAATAATATTGTAATGAATGTAATGATGCGATTTAATGATGAAATAAACATCTAGTCATAGTACTGAAATAATTCTATAAGTTTTCGTATCTCAATTTATAAAACATTCTAATTTTATTCCTCCTTTATAGTAATCTCTGATTCATCCAATATTCTCACCAGGCACACAATAGCAACAAATGACGGAAGTTGAAAATATACCCGCTTCATATCGCCTCAGTCACAGCGACAGAATACCTACCAGTGTTTCAAGTTAGAGGTTCTGAGTTCAATTCCCAGTCACAACAGATAGATGAACTGGAATTAGCGAATATTATGAAATGTAAATTGATCACATCAAGCCAAACCACCCCATCAGCCAATCAGTCTAGTGTAAAGTTCATAACTCATTCCCTGCCCTGCATCACGGAGAAACCACCCGGCTTTGACCTACCAAGAAGAATGTGGACTGCACTGAACAGAATCCGGACGGGCCACGGCAGGTGTGCCGACTTCTTCTTTAAGTGCGGGTGGTCAGACTCTCCAAGATGTGATTGCGGTGCAGAGAGGCAAACCGTGAGCCATGTTGTGTCGGAGTGCTGTCTTACAGCGCGTATGGAGGAAGCCTGGAGGATTTCTTTACACTAAATGAATCGGCGACTGATTATTTAAAAAACAATACTTTTAATTTTTAATATCTGACAATCAAACATGAGCTATTATTGTGAATTGATATTGTAATTTATGTGATGTACTAGAAATGACCATACGATAAATAAATAATTCGCTGTATACTTGAGATTACCACTTGTCATGTAATTATTATTGGTTTGCAGTCAGGATTTAGGATTAGATTTAAAGAAAAAACATTGTAAAATATTTGAACAATCGTTTTCATACTTAATTTCATATCGATGCGAGACGAATATAATTTATAATAAACCTAAATACTAATATTCACAAATAACAAGAACTACCACTGGCACTAGGTACTACACCATCACGGCATATCCCAATAATGGGGCAACCAGTACATGCTCTATGTATGTATACAAAAAACACACACTTAAAACTTTCTTTGCGCAAAACTTTTATATGACGATGACGTTCGGTGGCGATCATTTCTGAGAAAGAGTTGAAATGTTTTATTACGTAGTTAAAGTTAAAGGACATTCTTAAAAAAAAAACATTCTTAATCACAATGTGATCTCGGTAGCTCATCCAATACATGTCCACGCAGCTTCTTCCTTATTATCCTCCATCAACTCTTGGTGGAGTGCCATATTATAACACCATCATTCAGAGGCAGACTGCTCTCAACATTATCCTGATTAGGGACTAACTTGTCCCAGTACCTAATCCTAATACCATCTGAATATCTCCCTCAGCACATGCCCCAGTACTAGAATCAACAATATCTGATTCATCTCCAGCACTGAACTTAGAATACCATTCTCGAATGAGGGCGGCGCCGGCGCTGGCAGCGAGGATGCCTTCATTGGAGGATCATCAACTTCTCTATACTTCAGGCACTTCACGTCACTCTGTATTGGAGTGGCCTGAACCTGAAGAGGTCTGGTCTCCATCTGAAGGTTCAGTTGAGTGGTCAGAGTTCCTTCCATTGTGTCTAATTAATATTACTGTTCTATATAACAGAGTCACTCAGCAAGCTTCTCGCAGGGATATTTTTTTCCAAATAACAATACGTAGAAATAATGCCTGCAACCTAGAATTAAAATGATATGTATATAATTACGTGATTTGGGATATACCTAAATTACTTTAGGTATGGAACCGGAATTTACCTGTTTTGCACAGACGGAAATATATTACAGTTTTTTCCTCAGCAGAGACGAAAAGCATCTCCATTCGCATAATGTAGAGTTATGTGAACTCCCTTGGGGAGGAAGCAGGATGGGTGTTCCGAAGCTTTACTTGCTTCCTCCCCAAGGGAGTTCACATAACGCTACATTATGTGAATGGAGATGCTTCTCGTCTCAGCTGAGGAAAAAACTATAAAATTACGTGTGTGTGACATAAGAACGATATGTAAAGTATTAAAAATAACTTGTGACACTCGATAGTGTACTCGTATGTTAGGAGTGCATATTATTGTGAAGGTTAGTGACTTGGCACTGCACCATGACTAAATTATATTAACTACTAATGAACTGTGAAGCTGACTGTAGTAAGGTTGGGTAGGCGCCAGATCCGCTATGCTGGATAGTGTGGTTCAGATCCTGTTGCCGCTCTTCATTGGGTACTAAGAAATATTTTCTAGATTCATACAAATGTGTCTTTGGCTTTGTTTTGAAAGATTTAGAGAATATTTCAGGTGAACATGTATTTGGCTTTAACCAACATGACTTCGCCAGACCATTGAGATCTGTTTCACTTCTGGTAATGGAGCCTAAGGAATCTTATCAAGTAATTGGAGGGCTCCTAAAAAAGTACAGCTTATAGCTTAAATGGATTTGTTTTCTTTTAGTTTCTTTACATAGAAAGGTTTTGTAATGATATCTGTAAAGTCCACCACTGGCACATGTAACCCAGCCAGGGTGGACTGCTTTATTAAATAAAAAAACTAATGAAATGACGATTCAATCTATCTATCTATATTCTATACCGTCTATACCCTCACACCACGTCCCTTGCAGGGTAAGCAGAGAGGACAGAGCACCAGACAGCCCTATCCTTACACACACTCCCGATGGCATATAATGATGAGATGATATAATATATACAGGAATATTATTATTGTGGTACCTACCGTATTAATTAATGCAGATGATCTATTAGGTATATAATTACACACTGTACTGGAGATTATTATTTTATTATTATCCACTGGCTGCTGAGTGATCTTTATTATTTGCTGAATGGATCTATTCACATAGTCTTATGTTTAGGACTTATTAGTGTTTAGTGTAAAATAATAATTGACTAAGTAAGTATATTCGTTGCGAAATGAATCGTTCGTGTTGAGAGATAATAAACAACTGGTTAATGTTTGGTGCTTTATATGTAACTTCATTCATATTATCAGCTGATGTAAATTACTATAGAGAGTATAGACCATTACATGACTCAGATAGATATTTGACAGTAAGTACATTAGGTAGGTACAAATAGTCAATAGGTAGTCAAGTGGCGAAGGGTTGATTTCTGCAGAAGGGAAGCCGGGGCCAACATTTCTTATAGGATTACGTCAGAGTAGACACTATTAAACCTATCATTTTTTCCATAAGGTAACTCGATGGGAGTCGTGTTCTTAGGTAGCTTCGCTTCTGGTAGGTACTAGTATTCAGAGGCCTGTTAAAACAGGAGAAAATAATCGAAGAGTCGAATAGGTAATGGACATACTAATAATTAAGAATTCATCTGTGACCTGTATACAGTACTTATCTAATAATAATTAACATACTTATAGGTATGTATGATGAACTTAATTTTCAATAATTTGACAGTCGATGACTGCCATTATCTAACGATTTTTCTAAAATTCTTAAGTTAGGTTATTTTTTTTTAATTAGTAACGTGCATATCTACCGGCATAACAGCACAGGAAATACCATAGTATACACAAACTCTATAAAACATTCCTATACTTAATTTAAAATTAAATGAAGAAAGAAAACAATCGCGGACATTGTAATTTTTTCCAACGAGACGTACTCACAGCAAGTATTTCGTGTATTGGATAGAATATGTAATTATATTATATCGCCATGTACTAAAGTAAAAATGGGATGAGTATTTTGGTCTATGAGTCTAATATGGGTATTATACCTACTTACTTACTTCATGACATTTATATATGAACGTATGTATGTAAGAATCTATATCAATCGGTATATAGCTATCTACATCACAGAACACTTACACTCTATAATATCTGGTGGGAAGAGATTAATACTAGTAGGTATAATAGGTATAGGTGGGTAAAGGTACTTTATACTTATATGCATCAACGCCTATTAGATATTTTACCTACTGTGATTAGGGTCAGTGCGTACCTGATTATATCCTAGTTAGGATTATAGTTATAGTCCGGGGGTTACCAGGTGAGTAGGTACTAGTGTCGGTTAAAGAAACCACCTATTTATTAAGGCATATATAAAGTTATTGCCTCATTTAATTTTTAATACCTGTACCTACAATTTTTTTTTAAACGAAAATCTGGTACTGTACTGTGGTCAAATGTCGTGTCCATGGTGGTCCTAGTGACATACATATAACTCTGAACTTAATACTATAATACCACGTAATAGCAATACAGGTATGGTACAGGTAGGTAGGACTTTTCATATAATACAATAGCTCTAATTCTATAACTTTTGAACTAAAGTAGGTAAGTGTGAATAAAATTAATTTTACTACGAAAAACCTGACAGTAAAAATAACGCCTTTTTTTAGTTAGTATAGGTACGCGATAGGAATGAACCCTAATAGGTATGTACCTCGTATAATTGTACGTATACTAGGGTTCAGGAATAGAGACAGAGCCCTGATCATCTTACTAGTTGCATTACATTAGGTACGGGTAGGTCTACTCACCCCACAGACATGCTGGACGTCCGAGACCCTCTCATCATGGGGCGGCGACTCATGCGATCCTCTCTGGAGTACGGCATCTTGCTGGATGCTGTGTACTGGATGCTACAGGGAACCACTCTAATATCTACCTAATATTATAAACTATCACAACACTGGGTAATATGATACTATATTGGCACACTTTATATCCGCACTGCGCAGCCTTTGCTGTCATCACATCACAACACAATATTATGTACACAATGGTATCATAAGATATTGGAATAAA
This sequence comes from Ceraclea dissimilis, assembly GCA_963576895.1. Taxonomy (NCBI): domain Eukaryota; kingdom Metazoa; phylum Arthropoda; class Insecta; order Trichoptera; family Leptoceridae; genus Ceraclea; species Ceraclea dissimilis. The sequence continues at coordinate 18,341,512 of OY756370.1, forward strand.
ACATTACAGAGTTCCATTATATCACTATACATACAGTAGACACTCTCACTTTGTACTCAGGTGTGAATGTAGCCATGAATGATATTCAACTAAACACATTGTTTATAATCAAATACAAGATGAAGTCCTTATCAGTAGCTGTAATTATATATCAGTAGTGAGAAGTGAGTGATACCAACACCTGTCCATATCATAATCATTGTATCTATACTGTGTAGTGTGTGCCACATATACTAGTTATCTACTGAGCATATATCACATAAATAAACGAGTTAAAATAATGTTTTCTATTTCACCACTCGAATCACCAGTCTTATCATTAGATAATGCATACCTACTAACTACATTTAAGTTGTATTTATGTAAAAAAAATAAATCACATTGCACGATGGCGCATTCAAAACAACCCTAGTTAGATTTTCTTTCGCACTATATTATGTCGGTTAATATCACTTATTTCAGTTCAATATATTATAACAACCTTCAGCAGATAATAATAATATAAACAACACATTTGTAGGTTAGGTTAAGTTGAAGCACAGCACAATGTCAATAATATATTTTTTCAAGACGAAAGTTCCGCGACTATACAATAATTTGGAGCAAGTTATTGAGCGATATGGAATGAATGACGTCACAGATATTTTGTTATTATAAAAACACTGTTCTAGTGAACTGAATGTGTAATTAAATTAATAGAGAGTCACAGTGTCTCTAATATTGCATTATATAATAATATACGACGTCTCTAGTCTCTAGTGTTTAGTATGGCAGGGGGAGGACGCCGTCCCTGATATTGTGTGACGTCACACGCGCGCAGCCTAGAGGGTGCGCAGCGAAACATTCAACAACATTACCTACATTAAGCTGTGGCTGTGGGGGAAATACGCCTCTAATCTCTATACCGACTTATACCAAATCTATACTGCTGTCCGACATAATAACAGCGTATCTGAAAACATCTGCAGAAACTCCTTGCATCGCCTACATAAATAAGTAAATCTTTATTGGCCAGAGAAAATATTATATTTACAAAAACAAGACCATTATAGTGTGCCAAAGGGCGGACTTATTGCAAAAGCAATATCTTACAATCAACCCAATAATTTCGTATATATGCGTGGAATAGGGCGATTGCAAAATAGAGGTTACATATGAAAACTCTGACTTTTTTGACTAAAATAGATGTAACTATCTACATACCTAACTAGGGCTGAAATACTCATCGATAAGAAAAATCTAGAGTGGAATTATACGCGGTTTTTACTTTAGGCGGCAGTATAATGTCTACACAAGTTTAAATTCATAGAAGTAGGCATAATAATTTGTAGTTTCCGTTCATGTTTTCCCATAAAATTAATTATGCACACGTTTCTTGCTGTGGATACCTACCTACACATGTTATAGTTTAATTGAAAACCTTAGAATTTTAATCGCAGTTTTAAAACACGTAATAAGGTTTCATGAGTGAAATTTATTTTTACACCTAGTACGAGTATTATGCATTAATAATTTATTTGCCGAAATGAAAAGTGCTGAAAATAATAAACAATAATAGCCGCGATGACTGGAAGATGTTGCTTCAGGAATAAGTGCATCTTCACGTCTTACAACTATACGTCTTTTGTAACCATTTTGGTTAATAAAAAAATATTTGTTTACTTTCTTAGATTTTGATCGTTGGTATATTTTGTTAGCTGAAATTGTGGAAAATTTAAAAAAAAATGTATCAACACTATAGAAATAATTGTTCTCTATTAGAAAAATTACTGCATGCGGCGAACTTATTGACTTTGTTTGAACAAGAAACTTTGTTTTTAAACATTCTGTATTAAAACGATATCCACTGCCTAATGGTAATATCTAATCATAATATGAGTAGATATTCCTTATTGTATAGGTAATTATAATACATATTGAATTAGTAGCGACAGCGCCATCCATCCTGAATTCCTGAAACATTACTCCTAGTCCTATGCAACCTTTATAGCATTACTTACCTAATCATTCTGATTGATACACTTCTATTTCCTACTCCTACACACGTAAACGTAGACCCTAGGGGTGGTTTTCATGAGATTATTTTCCATATAATTCTATAGATGGCTTTAGTCGTTAACTACCTGTAGGAAAAACTGACCAACATTCGAAACTTAATAACATTATTGATTTTATTACAAATATTGGGTACAAAGGCTTTTCTATTCTGCAATGCCACTATATGTTAGTAATGAAGAATTACAATACTATTCCGTCACCGTACATCCTAATAATGGGGTAACCAGTGAATGCTGTGTGTGTTGTATAATGATATATGTATCAACGTAAATACTTTCTGTTTCAATTCTGGGGATTGATTAGCACTGTCCTGTTGGCAGCAAAGTCACATACATAATGTTTATAATATAGGTAGTAGGTAGGTATGTTGATATTTCTATTGTCTACATAAATTGGGTACCTCAGGTATATGTCAAACTGAAAGACGGCCGGAATTAAGACTGTTTTAGGCTCGCCCTAGTGAACGCACAAGGGTAGGGAGGTCGCAAACTTGAATTCTGAACCACAAGACTGACCTTTATAACATATCCAAAAATCAGAAATACTTCTCTTATTGTCTCTATTAAGCGGAGTAATAATATAAATAAAAATACAAAACTTAAACATCACCAAATATTTATTTATTTATAAAAACAAAACATAAAGTACATCGAGTAAAATAATTAGGTACAATATAATACATCTACTACATTTTACAATTAAAATTAATTACGTTTTACTACTATTATCATTACACTATGATCTCAAGATTATTTTGAAAATCAAAATTTTATATTTTTGTGGGACCATCGGAATTTTCTACATGTCGTAGTTGAATATATAACATTAATGATATAATATCTCAATAACGGGGCAACCAGTGAATGCTGTGTGTGTAGGTAAAACACACACGTAAGTAATATTCTCTGCGCAAGGTAATGTGATACTCTAAATGGGCCCTAAATCGCTGAATGAGATGAAAAACATCGTATGGAAGTTTTATGAAAACCTAACTTTTGCAGAATACTCGAAAAAGTATTATAAACAGTGACCAGATAACCTCGTGGGGATTCCCCTTAGAAAATTAACGAACAATTTTATAAAGGGGGTACCTAGTGTCTTGAAATGTATTTTAATTTTATAATATAGATAATAGTGATTGGTCTTTATCCATTATCAGGTAGGCAGAGGTACTTATCAAATTAAAAATAACAATTAGTAGATCTTATGAATTTCACAACATGTTTTTTTTTAGGTTATCTCTTATAATATACCTACCTATATATTGTTATAATATGTTGACACTCTATTGTACTTACAATGTAATAAATATTATTTCTAATTGATTCATCAACCATCACCTCCATTTAATCTTCCTTTTTCTCCACATCTCCTTTAAGAGCTTCTTCTCCTTCCCCTTCAGCCTCCCGCACTTCTTCCTTCCCCTCTCCCTCTTCCTTCTCCTCTGTGATGTCATCCATTGTCTCCTTGAAATATTCCGGATATCTTTCCTGCAAAAATAATATCATCCACAAATTAATGTCAATTAACTCATCGGGTCGCCCAAAATATGACCTACTTATTTTCTGACTGAAATGTGATTTAAATTAAAGTTTACACACAGGGCCATTGCGGGTAAACTGCAAGTCCCATAAAAAATGTAGGTGGTTGTGTGTTGGAATGTAAAAAGGAATTACAAAAAAGAACATTTTTTGTAGAGAATTTAGTAAAGATTTTTTTTGTCACTGAGCACTTTCTAAAAAATACGAAATACTGCGTAGGGTGACCTTTTCAAGAGGGACGTGGCAACCTTTTGATAGGCAGCCCTGTGTATTGATGTATGACTGTGTTTAAACTTTAATTTAAATTGCATTTCGATCAAAAAACAGATGGGTCATATTTTGAACGGCCGGAACTTAGGTTACGAAATGTAGTAATATATATTATATTAATAACTACCTGTAAGCTCTTCATGGCTCTCTCCACATTCTCCCTCTGGCGTGCGAACCTCCTTGGCAGCATGATGACTCCTATCATCAGCCTCAGGAGGATGCCTCCTAGGATCACCACTGCCAGGTAGCCCACCATGGTCTTCACCATGCTCCACACATCCACTGATACCTTCTGGTGTTTCATACTGACACTCACACAGCAATCCTTATGTTAGGACTCCACAAGATGTCTCACACTTTGTGCAATTAATTAAATTCAAATAGAAATTCTCTCTAAAACACATTTATTAGGTAAAGCACTATGCACTACTAACAGAATGTTCACAAGGCGAAAATATATGAATTCTATATTGTAGAGATTTATTTAATGTGACAATAGGTACTTATTATTTATGAGTGAATGAATTTTAAAATTATTAATTTCCAGTAGTTCTCAGGTAACATTTAATGTATTTTTGGATAATAATAATTAGAAAAATACTTCTAATAGGTATTTATGTAGATATATTTACTATATAGAACTTATTTCATATTTTTTTCATAATATTACAACATGATTCCACGCACTATTGTGTAGTGTAATATCAGTAATATTATATTATCCATACAATAGTAGGTGAGGACTGCACCACTGTCCCTCTCACTCACTCACTGGACACACAGCAGTCTGGTTACCAAGTGACACAAGGCATGTGAAGAACAACATTCAACAACCAACTAACTACTACCTATATTATTGTCCTTTAGTACCTGCACCACATATACCCCTACCTACTGTAATATTAATGTCCACAAACAATACACTTGGTATTTTTCCACCCCCTCCCCCAATAAATATGAGTAGTTACTATATAAAAGTGTCGGTACCTAACATATCATCATGATATCAAATTGTTCATTGAAGGGTGAAGGTATAGAAGCATCCTATACGAATACGACTACAGTTCTATCAATCAAGATATTTTTTTTTAGAGAAAAGGATCTGGGCTTGCATATACAAACGCAAACTTTCCTGCACACCTTGCACTAGGCTAAAAGCCTGTATCGCAAAGTGTGGAATACATCACCAGCGTCGGGGTTTGAACCTGGCACCTCCCACTCGAGAGAATGCTGCCTCAACCATGTACTCGTTTGTATTGTGGTGGGTTTGTATTACAGACATGTCTTAACAAGAAAATCTACAAAGAAGCTTTATTTGTCCAACTTGACTGATGCAACTTACTAAACAGATGCAATGGCTAGGGATTATTGAATCCACATTGCTGCATGTTTGTGTTCCTATAACCTTGAGAATGTATAGCAATAGAGTTACAGTTGGTCTAACCTTGAGTGTGGATGTTATTATATTATATTATACATAGACCTAGTGGTGGTAGGAAGGGGTTATCAGCTGTGTGTCATGTGACAAGTCACACCACACCACAGGGTGAGGAGGAGTGAATTAAACATCAGGTAATGTTGTATTGATCCACATATCAATAATAAATCATAATAGACTACACACTACACCCTGGGAGAGAGTTCCCCACACACTATATAGACTACACACCTACACACACCAAGCAGACACTTTACATCACACGATGGGAGGGAAAGGAAAGATAAATAAATAGTTCCTTAATAAAATGGAGGTATTATTTAAATAATTACATAATAAAATACAATAAAATTAAAGTACTTAAGTACTATGGAATATTTACACACTGACACAATAAGTTCATGTGACAGAACAAAAGTTACAGAGTTACAGGAATCTAAAGCAGCCTTTGATTATTGAAGTACCTAATCAAACACATACTGAAAGCAGCAATCTCATCTCAGAATGATTCCAATGAAAAGATGTTTTATGTGAACTTGACTCCCATATTATATTAAACAATTCTGTCTGATTTTGTTTATTTTAATTACATAAAATTAAAATAAACAAAACTAAATTGATAGGAGATTGAATTTAACACTGCCTTATTTTATTGAAAAACTTTGGACTCTTTTTTACAACAAAATTGAAATGAAATTAATATTGTTTCCAAAGTGTTTATATAAATACCTGTAGTACATAAGTTTATAGATAAATATATATTTTAACACAACACATGTTTTTATTTTCCTTTTGAATACATTACAGCCAGCCTCAAGTAGGTACTATGTATATCCATCCATGTACACATCAAGGTAAAGAATAGCATCACCATGCTATTAAAAGCGAGAAAACCATGGGTTATATTTTAAGGCTTTAGAGACATTAATTTCCTATTTTTGTTTATTAGAGAAATCAAATCAATTAGAAGTAGAGGAGGTAATAACATCTGATATCAATAATATTTTTCAACTGATAAATCTTAAGAGAGGATCAAATGGTTTCAACGAGACAATACTTGCAGTTTCTTGCGACCACTTAAGTCAGCTGACCATCCACCCGGGGAGGTCCATCTTTTACTTTGATGTAAGAGATCGCTGTGTTTGTTCCTAGAGGCTCCATGTGTAATGTAAAGCAGGATTAGTGTTATGGTAGGTACCTATAGTGTCCTCATTTATATACAATGGCATCTAGGCAGTCTTTAATCTGAGTCCAAGTTTGTAGTCCCTACAACATAATATTATAACTTATTATTGTATTTGTATAGAATTATATTAGGAGATATTATGTTACGTAGTATAGGTGAGTGGGTAAGTACCTTCCTAGCGTTCTTCACTTGCAGCATAATGTACGCAGACAGAGTCTCCTGGAGGTCTTTATCTTTCTGTTTCTGGAATCTCTCAATGTCCGCCAGAGCCTTCTCTGTAAAGACACTAAGTTCTTCTTTAGCCTTCTCTATGGTGGCTTTATCTTGTATAATTTTAGCATCTAACACTCTGCAGCTCTGGTCTCTTACAATGTCTGGATCTGTGGTTCCCAGAAGCCGAGCCACCAGGCCGACCTTCCCCAGGCCAGCCCTCTCTCTCTCCTGCAGGCGAGCATTGAGTGTATCGTGCGCAGTCTCTAAGTTCAGTTGTAACGCCTCATGGTGTCGACACACATTCTGTAAGGCCTCGGCATAGAAGAGGTATTCCTTGAGCTGGTCAGCATACTGCTCCTCATCCTCCAGGGTGGTGTCCACACTCTCCGCTACAGAATCAAAGTAGTGTCCCGCCTTCTGTAATCCATCCCCCATCTCCTTCTCAATCACACTCCACTCACTGAATAACTTCCCATAGTTGGCGTGGACTTTACACACAGTGTATTGTCTCTCTATCATCCGGGATCTGAAACAAATATATTTAGTAATGAGCGCTCTCTCATAACTTTCTCTTCTAACGATGAAACATTGGAAGAGAACTCACATAAATATTACATTAGGTAGTATATAATCTAACATATAGGTAGGAATTAGTAATAAATCTTTGTGATAAGAGAGTCAGATAACATGACAGTTTAGTACATAATGTATGACTGGTGGTGCTTACCTGGTGTAAAGTAAATTATTCAAACTAGATTCAAGTTGCTTCCCATAGGCTTTGATCATTTCAAACTTAGCATCCGGCGCCTTCAGTCTTATAGTTGTAGCTAAAGATTTGAATTTCTTCTCAGCGAGTACCATGTATCCTGCGCAGTACATATTATATTAGAGTCATACATAATACTTAATACATAATATTCCAATACATGGAGTTGCAATACCTACCTGACTCCATGACAGTTTCCTTCCAGCCGTGCTCCATCTGCAAGAAGCCAAGGAAGTGTCTGTCAAAGCACAGGTGTGGATGGTACGCAACCCTAAGGAGGAAGTTCTCCAGCCCGGCCCTGCGGCGGTCTACAAACTCTGGATTCAATGTGTCCGACTTCTGCCACGAATACAAAATCTGCAACAAAATCACATTATTTCAGTAAGTTCACATTAAGCTGTACAACAGCTTGCATTGCATATTACCCAAGAGGTTGTGGAGTCGTATGAAGTTTGTAATGAGATTAATATAATGCACTCACTCTCTTCTCCGGCAGTGGAGGAATCACAATGTATGGATATGTGACCTGCAGGTAGGAGTGAAGTTGCTCAAACTCTGTGTAGCGCCGCCATATGGAACTCACTTTGTTCTGAACTAACTTAAAGTTATTGTCCGTCACTCTGAAAACAAAATTCACAATTAGGTAACTAACTATTTGAAACACCACTAATCTCAAGACAATGTGTGTGCTGGTGTGTTATGCAATGAAATAACATGAGTAAATTAGTAACTAACTTGAGATCTATCAGGTACACCATATAATGATCCCTGACATGCAGGGGTCCATTGGATCTCTTCTCCGATTCTGAAATGTTGATGTCCGCATGCTTGGAGAGATTGTCCTCCTGTAATTCCATCACACAAACATTAGACACAATATAAAGAAAGCTTCATGTCATGTCAGGTGACACACACAGACAATAATAGAGATTAATACCTCTTCCATCACTTCACTCACACAGCCCTGGTTGTTCTCCTCCATGATAATTACAAATGTATGTGTGGCTTCACTGACTATTCACTCTCCATACAATTTAAAGAAATATTATAACAGCAGCCACACACATCCACTAACACTGGCTCCTCATTGCAGGAATACTCGCAATGTAGAATGTATTATGTGTGTCGTCTACCACTACCACTATGGAAGTAATATCATTACACCGTCTATTAATTATTGCTGTAACAATAAGAATGACATCAATATTGCGGCAATTCACTATCAAATTATTACAATTTTCAAAAATAACTACAAAACTTATTCAGCAAAACCAATTATTGACATTTCAGCAGTTTTGACAAATTGATAATCTGACATTGACAGATCTCTGGAAATATTAATGTTACCATATCAAAAAAATACAATTTAAATACGTTTATGTCCAACGCAAGTCATTTTCCATTTGCAGGATTTTTATTCTCAATCCGTAATGTAGGTACGATTATTATATAAAAAGTCAAATTTTTAAGCAGTTATCTTTATTATAAAGTAGGTATTTCTTATAAATTACACAAATATTTTATAAAATACGAACAGTTTAACTGGCTAACGACGTAGCCGATAAAAATAAGAAAAAAGAAGAAAATTATCAACTGACAGTGACATTGACGTTTATTAAATTTGCTCGGTGGATTCGATTCGGTTCTGCGATGTAAATCAAAATTTTGATGTAAATGTGTGAATACGAATAATTACTTTGTGATAATATAATTTCTTAATATCTTCTGTATGGTTTTATGTTCCGGTCTATCTGGAGAGCCAGTCAAGTGTTAGGTTAAGTTAATATCCTTGTACAGGACATGGTTATAATTTGCATTCATTTATCAAGACAAAGTGAGGGTTACACAATATAACACTCTAATGGTTAGTACTGTATAAGTATGATTCATGATAATTCAGAGAGACCCTGTAACATCAGTCAGTGCTGTGGTTACTGTGTAGTGTATGTACCTATCTGTGTATGTTAGTACCTGCTGTATGCAGTATAATCTCTCACTTATCAGGTGTTGTTATCTTATTCATCTTATATGGACTGGAACTTTGCCCCTTTTTTTGTATCATATAATAATTATTATAATCAGTTATACTGAGTAATATTATATAAGTATGTTGTTGATTGCTAATTTCATTTCTTTGTCTCACTTAACATTATGTGGTGATAGCCAGTACTGAGTACATAGAGTGATTGTTATATACCTGCCTTTGTATTTATCAGGTGATTGTACAGAGGAGTGATTCTTGTCTTCCTTATCGTCCTCTCTACTCTGCAACTTCCATCTAATGTGAGTACCTACCTACTTAATACTTTACCACTTACAAACATAATATTGCTATAGTACGCACACACACATCATATTGAATACTAATATTCTGTAGAGGAAAATATGTATTTAGTTATTAGAGTATATGAAGGACTGCTACAGGTGGAGGTGGATATATTGTTAGTTCATGCACACTGCACAGCCCTTACGGCTTTATATTTAGTGACGTTACAATCATTCAACAGGTCCTGAATAAAGTTCAAAGTCTGGTATGGGAACATGCTTGCATTATCTTAATTGTTTATTAAGGCATCTCCGTATTATATTACACAGACATGACAGGTGTTGGCATTCACTATAATATAGTGGGAACACTACACCGCATTACACGGAGACACATTATAGTTAATTAGGTAGTAAGTAATTAGTGCAGCTCAGTGTATGAGTAGCAGTCTGCAGTAGGTACACTACATTACTTCACAGGTGGTGTATTGACATTTACTATGTATGTATAATATAATCCTCTATGAGATAACACACAATACATTACAGATCATCAGCACTCACACGAACATGGAGATGCGTCCTTACCTCTGCAGCCTGAAGACTCTCATTAACCGACTATACGGGCACAGGGAGCCCTGGCAGGTTGCCTCCATCACAGCCTCCACACTCCTCGTGAGCATCTGGTTCTATCATCTGGTGACAGATGGAGAAGGCAAGTATAGTACAGTCATACAGTGCAGTGATGCATCATATGCAGTCAGCTGTGTGAGGAAGTAATGACTAGAGGAATATGTTGTTGTAGGAATCAAAGAGAGATCAAAGAAGACATTCTTCAAGTGGTTGCGTAGGATCCCAGCCGTGAGACGTAAGATCAAGCAGGAGATGAGTAAGATGCAGTCAGACTTCCACAAGGACGTCACCAAGAGGATGGGCGGGCTACCGGGAGTGCGGGAGATGCCTCTGGAGGGACTCTCCTCCCAGCAAGTCATACAGGAGGTGGAGAAACATCTCTCCCTGGGTGAACTACTTTCTATCTTAATATTACTAGTTATCTATTCCATCAGACACTTTCCCCTATATGGGGGAACCAGCGACAGTGTGTAGATACACGACACAAGGATGTGTATATCCATATATTAGTTGTGATGAGAGTGTAATGACTCCAGTCAGCATTTCATCAATTAGTCAAAAAAATAAATAAAAACAACATTTTCAATATGATTAGAAATGGACTATGATTAGAAGTGTAATAGTTCCAAATCAGGACTCATGTCCTCTCTCTTGTATTACAGTCACTCGACATATTCATTTATAAATTATTGTTGTTTAGGAATCTTTGATTGGAAGCAAGGGAGAGTGTCAGGAGCTGTGTACTGCCAAGATCCAACATTACTGGAGTTAACAACACAGGTGTATGGGCTCGCCTCCTATACCAACCCACTGCATGCTGATGTCTTCCCGGGAGTCAACAAGATGGAGGCGGAGGTGGTTACCATGGCAGTCAATCTCTTCCACGGAAGCAGTGAAGCCTGTGGGACTGTAAGGAATTATATTATATCTCTATTCTACTAGCGGGGGAGCTCTGTCTGTGTCTGTCACGCTGTAATAGATGATAATTCTTTTAAAATAGATGTTCATCCTCCGCTGTACATTGTTTAGTTGTGTTATTTAATTGATTCCCTAAATATTATATTATATGATGTATGTACTGTACAATGTACCTGTTGAATTATGTTGTTTTGTTAAGATGACATCAGGCGGCACGGAGTCCATCTTGTTGGCTTGCAAGGCGTACCGGGATCTGGCACACGCTAGAGGAATCAGAAGACCAGAGATGGTTGTGCCACGGACCGCACACTCGGCCTTTGATAAAGCTGCACAGTACTTGAATATTATAGTCCGCAGCATTCCTGTGGACACCAGAACTCTACAGGTTGATGTAGACAGACTGAGGGGAGCTATCAATGGAAACACTTGTATGGTGAGTCCACCTACACTGTGTATTACATATAGTGGGTACCTACTTGGCTTATAATACCTACTTACATTTTCTTTTTTTTAAATGAATCTGGGTTTATTGAAATAAACCCAAATACATCTTTGTACACTTCACAGAAAGCTTAAAAGCTTGTGTTGTGAAGTGGAGTAAGTCGGGGATTGAACCTGCATCCACTGGATTAACAGTCGAGCGCGTTACCAACCAGGCTACCGACCACCTCTAGAATGTATTATGTATTGTTGCAGTTGGTTGGCTCGGCCCCTAACTTCCCGTACGGCACTATGGATGACATCTCCTCCATAGCGGAGTTGGGAGTGAAGCACAGAGTCCCGGTGCATGTGGACGCCTGCCTCGGGGGATTCCTCATTGCCTTCATGGAGCGGGCGGGATACTCCCTGCCTCCATTTGACTTCTCTCTCCCTGGAGTAACCAGCATATCTGCGGATACACACAAAGTACGTACCATGCAGTACCTACCTAGCTGCATAATATATTATTGCCATGAAGAAGGTTATATGTTATTATTCACACACAGCATTCACTGATCATCCTACTATATTTCTTGTATTATGTGATTGCAGTATGGCTTTGCCCCCAAAGGCTCCTCAGTGATTCTCTACAGGAGCCACAAGTACCTCCACTACCAGTACACTGTGACCACAGACTGGCCCGGTGGGGTGTATGGCTCCCCCACTGTGAGTGGCTCCCGGGCGGGGGGGGTCATAGCCGCCTGCTGGGCCACCCTCAGGTACTTTGGGATGAACCAATATGTGGAGATGACGAGGAGTATTGTCTCTACAGCCAGATATATTGAGGACAAGTGAGACCCTATTACTATACACTAGTACTATGTATGTTATGTAATACACTTGTATTGATGTGTTTTGTGTTTGTAGGTTACGCCAGATTGAAGGTATTTATGTGTTTGGTACTCCGGCTACATCAGTGATTGCCATTGGTTCTCATGTGTTTGATATATTCCAATTGATGGGGGAACTTCATACATTAGGCTGGAGTCTGAATGCCCTGCAATATCCCTCAGGGTGAGTCATAATGTTCCCTCCCCAACCACTTTATAGAAATATTGGTACAAATGTATTGTAAGATCTAGTGTCCACATAGAGGAGTAGTAGTTCCTCATTATGTATATTACTATTGTAATGTTGTAGAGTCCACATGTGTGTGACGATGTATATTACTATTGTAATGTTGTAGAGTCCACATGTGTGTGACGATGTATATTACTATTGTAATGTTGTAGAGTCCACATGTGTGTGACGATGTATATTACTATTGTAATGTTGTAGAGTCCACATGTGTGTGACGATGTATATTACTATTGTAATGTTGTAGAGTCCACATGTGTGTGACGATGTATATTACTATTGTAATGTTGTAGAGTCCACATGTGTGTGACGATGTATATTACTATTGTAATGTTGTAGAGTCCACATGTGTGTGACGATGCTCCACACAGTACCAGGAGTGGCAGACTCCTTTGTTGAGGACGTAAGGAAGCAGGTGGCCATCATCATGAAGAATCCTCCCAAACCAATTGAAGGAAAGGTAACATGTTCCATACTATTATAATGCTGATAAAGCCTTGTTTATAATTAAGCCACATTTAGACACACAATAAGACTCTGTAATGTAATATACTAGTGGGGTAGGCAAGGAGGCATGTGGTATTAATGAAGTGTAATGAGTGATGTTACTAACTGTGATGTTGTGTGTTATAACAGATGGCGGTGTATGGAGTGGCCCAGGACATCCCTGACAGGTCCCTGGTGGGGGAGATCACTAAGATATTCATAGACTCCATGTATTATGTTCCTGATGGCCCCAGCCAGCTGCCCCCCACAGGGGAGGGAGTGTAGTGTGGAGTATAGTGGGGGGACCTTGTATCACAATATATTATTTATTTTATAGTGATGTGTATTTTTATAGTAATATTTTATTTTCTGTATGATAATTGTGTATAGTACTTAGGTAGGTATATATAATTGTAATGTTACCAATACATTGTCTCAAGTGGTTAAAGCAGCCATGCGTGGGGTGGTGTGCCTGCTACCTCCTAACTAGTAGAATATTATATTATACAGGATGATGCTGGGTGACCTTCATAGTGGATGACAAAAGTTAAGCCAAATATTAATTTGATTTATAAAATGTTTGAAAGCTTTAAGTACCACAGACTTGTTATTAAACAGTTTCTGTATGGAAGTGTAACATTTATAAGTCATATTATGTTTAGTAGTTAGATAGGAAGGAACTAATTATTTAATTTAATATGAAATGTTATTTATAATCATTATTTTTAATAAACTTTTTATTAGCAATAAATACTCCAGTACTATCTTTTATTATACTCAATTATTTCAACACTGCAATATATTTTGATATAAGTAAATGGCTGACGGAGTGAAGCCAGATTCTGTGAAGAAGAGGAGGAACTCCTCACCACCTCCTAGCAGAGTGTGATGCTGTACAATGATTGGTACTTGGGACAGGCCCCAGCCAGATGAAGAGGGAATGAGATGATAGGAGAGGGCAATACACCCCTCCTAAATTAATGGAATTTGTATTTACATTCTAATGTGGCTCCCATACTACAATAGGTTAACTGAAAGAAATCACAGCATTGTGATAAGCTCGCTATAGTGAATAAATCAATTATTTGATTGTATGTCTCTTATAATATAAGGCATTGATTGCTCATCCTGGGTGACATGCACAACACACTGCCCGCAAAATAGAGCAACCTCGTTCAAAGTGTGACAGAGTGTGCTTGTCCAGAATCGGCCTCCATAGTCACCTTCAATGCCATTGGCAGTGAATCTTCTGAGTAGAGACATGCTCGGCAACGAGCTCTTGTTATTATCTTATTCTCTACCAGCCACCACATACTATATTATGTACATTGATTCTGTGTATGAGACATGAGTAGATGATGGATATATAATTTAATTGTCACAATGACAGTTAAATATTTAGTTGAACTGATTGAATCATTGGCTGATAATAATTTATGCATTATTTTAAAATATCTCCATGTTACTTAGTACTGCTGTTTATGCAAGGTAAGGTACTAATCCAGTCCAGTAGATATGTGTATGAAATATAGCAAGTCGTACGCATATTCTACTTCTGTTCATAGGCAGGTGTATATGGGGCAAGGAGGAACTAGGCATCCAGAATGAATCTTCAGACTTTGATTTACAATAAGTCATCTACTACATAATGAATAATAAGATAATTAGGTAATGGCACATTGATTGATTATAGGATTAGGTACCCACCTACTTATATAAACTCAGTTAGTTTTCATTCAGCAGGAGGGGGGGGGGGGGGGGGCACAGGTAGTTGGTTTAGATAAATGTCTTGTAGAGAACACTTTGATGTGATGTGATGATTGTATTGTATGGGATGGGATATAATATTAGTAACAATTCACTAGAGACAGGTAGAATACAATAGAGTAGATAACTCATCTCATTCATTCTACAGTATACTCACTCAGCTAAGTACTTATCTCTCTGTACATCTACATTGTATTATAATAATCTGAACAATATTGTGTCCTATCTTATCATGTATCTCAGTAAGTCCCTGTTGAGGGGAGAGGGGTCAGGTCAGGTTATACATTATAAAGATCATCAGGTACCTACTTACTATAGATATTCGGGTGAGTAGGGAGTGACAACTTTCTTAAGAAGTATTGAAACTAAATAAACCACTAACGTGTAACTACCTAGACAGTCTAATAATGGTATAGAGCAGTATTTCCCAAACTATGAGTCGCGACCCACTAAAGAATAATATATATTTTTTAATGAATCTGGGTTTATCGAAATAAACTCAAATACATCTTTGTACACTTCGCAGAAAGCTTTAAAAGCTTGTGTTGTGAAGTGGAGTAGTTTAAGTCGTGTTTCTTATTTCAACAGTCTTTCATTCAAATTGGTAACACATGTAATTATCTATTTTTTTATTTAAATTAGAACAAATAAGTTCCACTACACGCCACTACGGAATCTGAGCATTACCAATATTAATGCCTTCTTTAGACTCTAAAAAATTTCGCCTGCGGCGCTAACTTCTTGGTGCGTTTTTTATAAGGTAAAATTTTCGTGGTGGGGGGAGAGCAGCGAAAACTCAGTGAGTGCCTATACCGAGAAAAATTGTAAACCTGGCGCTAGTACCCCCCCCCCCCGTCTTTTCTTTTAAGAGGTGGGTCGCAAGATTGGAAATTTTTGTTAGATGAGTCGGGACCCAGTCAACTTTGGGAACCACTGGTATAGAGATCTCAGGCTATAGTGTAGTTAGTTAGTAGTGTAGGATGCCCACTACCCACTGAGTTTTTTGTGTGAATGAATAGATACCTAGATAACCTCGGTAATATACATATAGGTAAATACATATAGGTAAATACATATAGGTAAATACATATAGGTACATAATAGGTAGAGCAACTAAGATTTTAATATTGATTTGACATTGAAACAAATAAATAGCGCCAGGCGAAATTTTTAGAAAAAATTGAGGGTGCTGATGAATGCTGAATACATGGGCGTCCCCAGCTTCGAAGCTGGGGGGGGGGGGGGGATTTTACAAAAAAAAAAAACACATAGTATCAAAAACGCGTAATAGCGTTGCAGATGATTTTATAGAAAATGCAGCTAAAAAATAACGCCCAGGCGAATTCTTTTTCAGAAGACGTATTTGCATAGGTAGTTAGCGCCGCAATTATTAATAAGAAGGTATTTTGAAGGTAAAGAGTTGATTTTGTGTTTGTGGATAGAATATAAAAAATAAAGTGTTTATCAAATAATCGGTTTTTCGTCACCAAATGGACTGCGTTGCTGAATTGACTGAATTGCGTCACTGCTCTCATCTTACTCTAGGTAGGTACCTACAGGATACAGGATCAATATACTAACGACAAATCAAAAAATGTTAATTACCCTCTAATAATAATAATAATATCGCATAGCAAGATGTTGTGTTGGTATATACTGGCCCAGTGTATTAGAGGGAGATTATTAATACTTGTATCTAATATCATATCCCAGGTTATTATGATCATTATTTTGTATAGCGATACCTGCCCCCCTCCCTCCCCCTCTGGTGCATGTTACAGGAGTATGAACCAGAGGGGAGGGAGTGCGGGCGGCCCAGGGGCGTGCCGCCTTGATGTCAATCAGGGGGCCTGGGTCAAAGGCCCTACTTTCAATTATGAAAATAACAATGAATGACATAATGTAGGTATTATAGGTAGAGTAGGGAGGTAGGACGGGTACTTACCTAAACCTCTGTAGATGTTTAACAAACTAATCAAGGATTACCCACCGTCAGATGTCTGAAGATAATACTTTCTCCAGCTCTGTAAGAAAGCGCGTCTTTCTTATCCTGTTTTCCTTATAGACTTTCGTTTCCCCAAATTATTTATGTGCTATACAATATGAATTAACGCAAAATATATCTAGACTTATTGTGCAATTGGTAATATTATGTATAATGTGTTTAGTACATATAATGTTTGATTGACCTCAGGATAGAATTACTGCCGAACAAATGATATACGTTTTGTAACAGCCAATAAAATTCTTATGTTACAAAAGTTCGTCTGCTCAGTGCTCACCATAAACTTGAACGAGTTATGTATAATAATATTTGTTTAGTTGTGTCCAATTGTGTAATGTATTTATTCAGTATGTTACGCCACTGCCCTGCACCATACACCACACACTATACACACCTATGAGGTGAAGTGAAGTCAAGTAACAAAGTTTTAATAATCTCGAGAAAATAAAATATTCAACTTCTCTACTGGCATTACATAATATTATATACTGGACGGCTTTTATATGAAACAATACAAGGTGTGTAATTCAACGAGTACTATTCATTGAGAGTACATGGGGCGAACATACATACTGAGCAGAAACTCAACAACAGACGCGTACTGAGTGGGAGATATCGCCCAGAGTGTGTAACGAACGCTAAGAACGAAATGGAAGCGAGAAATTTGTGCAAGGATGATGTGTGTGTCCCTCTGTCCTCTTTGTCTATCCTGCAATGGATTAGAGAGATAATAGTTCTTTATTCTGGTGATTTACAATATGATGATTAATAAAATAAGTAGACTAAATAGGTAAGAAGTCGTTCCTTATTGTTGTGTAGTGGTTGCATACACACAGGAGTACATCCCTCTAGTCTGGTATTATTTGTTGGTAATGTTGAGTGCCATGGTTCACTTAAAGATTGTATTGTACTAACTGCATGGTTCTGTTTGCATTTCAGGTTCAGGTAGGTATACGTGAAGTACATGAAGTAACAGCAATACACAATACTCTGCAGTTATATTATACTATACATACTTCCATACTACTAACTAGAGTTTCTCAGGTAAATGAGCTTCTCTGTTTATTTGTTTAGTAAATGACTTTACTTGGTATCTGCTTTCATGAAACTGTTTAGCGCGAGTCAATCAATATGTTATACCATAGTATATCTAATCTTCTCTGTTGTATGACTAGTGTGTGGTGTGTGGGGTGTGGCGTGTAAAGGATTCAATATATTGTCAATGCAGAGTACAATACAGTGGAAAGTAAACTCTCGTGAATAATAATGCTTTGTTTCATTACAATGGCAATGGCAGCTGTACCTCCTCTACTCCTTCCATACAACTCCTTGTAGGTCAATAGTCCTAGCAGGTGTAGGTACATTATATAATATGTTATTTCTTATCAATTATGTACAGGTATAGTTATATACACTAGAGATATAGTAGGTGGTATATATATTCCTCCCTCCAGCTCCCCGTCCATCTCTCCGCTCTCCACTCACAGCTCGGCTCTCGCGGGGAGATGTGATTCTGTTTTCATTATTTACAACGACTCAACTTATTGCCGCGTAAAATAATACGACTCTTCTCTACAGTGGCGTAACTGAGGGGGAGAGGGTGTATCGTAGGGGTGACATAATGAGCGTCTGATATGTAGGTAAGGTATACATAAACAATTTATTTTTATTTTCGTATTTGTAATATTTCATTAAAGGTAAATCTTTTAGAGATTTGCAGTAAAGAAATCTTCCGAAATTAACAATCAAGAAAGAATAGACTTTTTCAAGAGCAAGGGCTTGCAATTACGATAGCCTGTCATATAGGCTTCACGGTAAAGCTATCGGACTATTAGGGGGGAAGAAGAGGGGAGATCTTATAAATTAATTCGCCTAAGGTGTCATAAAACCTGCACCTTTACGTGTTTACTGTACAAATTTATTTGTATGATTTAAATACTTCTGATTGAGGAGGGCGCCACTCCGAGTTCCCTCGGGGCGGGGCGTTACATACGCCACTGTGAGTCTGTCTATATAGTGGTGTGGTGTATAGAGCACAGCAAGTTAGTATAGGACCATCAGCTCCTCTGCCTGCGACTGCTATGGTGTGGTATGGTATATGGTATGTGGTATGCCTTGATATCAACTGGTGACTGACTCAGTCCTCAACACAAATAATAATTCATGGTATTGTTATCTCAACTCAATCCTACTCCTGTTGTGTATAGGCTGCGTGGTGTAATACACAATACCTACCTATATATAATACTTATACATAATACATACAGAGTGCTAGCAAAAGGCGGCAAGTAACCTCTTTGTAATGTTTAAAGGGAGGGAATACTTCCTAAGTGAATTTGTATAGATTTTCAATTAAAATAATAATAACAAGATGACTTCTCCTCCTGCCCTGCCACCATCCCACCACACCAAACCATAATATACCATAATGTAACATAATATATACCATAATGGGATAATCAAACACAGGAAAGTACCATAAAAGTCATGACACCATAGAAACATGATATTTAACCAAACTTTGTAAGCATGATGTGCTACGAGTACCAATATTCCTCAGTAATGAAGCTTTCTCTAGTCACTTTTGTAGACATTGTAATAATATAAATTAATGAGTTACAGAATACTGAATTTCCCAATTGTCGCCAATATTTAAAAGCACTTTCACTGTGTCCTTTTGTTTTGTCATCAGCGTACTTTCCCCTGGTTACCTCCATAAGTAGGAAATGTCTCGATGCTGTTGATGGGTAAACAATAAATAAATTTATTTCATAATTATTATTCCATAAGGCATTCGTAGTGTATAGTAACTACATACCATAGTAAATAATGATTTAATATGGCAAAGTTTAGCGATGGTCATATTGAGATGTTTCTGTGAAGATAAAGGGCATGCGTGTGTTTAGGATATCATGCATGAAGTATGTGTCTCTGTAGTAAGTAGGCACTAGCAATCTGCGAGTACACCACCTACACCTACAATGAGTACTGAGCCCTGAGCAGGTACCTCCTCTACCATCATTACTCTCTATTCATGCCGTCTTTTTATACTAAAGTGTAATAATATAAACACGAGTCTTTAAGTTGACTCTACCTGAATAGGTTATATATACCTACTACCTACTTGGTGTAGTATTCATGTAGAATAAGATTTAGTATCTATACTGTATAGGTATTGTATGTATCTCCAAGTAATAGTAAATATTAAGTGTCCTGCTTACACTGACTCCCTACAGCTACACTCAGGTGTAATAATCATGTTATATTAAGTAGGTAGGTACTATAGTACTTATTGCTTGTAATGGTGACGGGACAGGGACAGTACAGGACGGATGTTGTGAAGGTTTCCGGTTGGAAAATCAAAGTATAAATAATTTAGCAGCGGATAATATCGTGTAGGTGTATGGAGACCTCTATGTATAAAGTATGGGAGGCGGGTGTGTGTAGTAGAGTATAATATGTGAGATGCAAGTAGAGGAGAGTGTAGACACAATGTGAAGAGTGTTAGTACACCACACAGTATAGGGCACTACACTAACTGAACATCCATCAGACATCTGATCCACACCACACACTCCATACACTCCAGCCTGTTAGTGTTAGAGGTCACACATGGGGTGATTAATATGCTCTTATACAGTGAAGTGTATAGTGTACCTCTACCTGATGCAGGACTATAATCTCACTCACTCAGTGTATAATATCATGGAGTCTTATGCAAGGAGGGTGTATCAGGTGTAGGTATACTTACACTTCCTCTTTATAGTATACAGTGCGGGGTGGAATCAATTAATCCTTGATTTACCTATATGTATATTTAAGTATGTAACCTCGGTATATCGCAGCAAATATTGTCTCAAATCAACTGACACTTTGGTTTTCACATTCAATCAATAAATATGTAATTGATTGTATGGGAGATGGTGCCTAGGTACAGGTGTATGTATATATAGGAAGGTTATTATGTAACTAGGTATAGGTATCCTGGTACTGTAGTATATGTATTTCCCTTACTATTCGATTGAATGGTTTTCTCTATTTGAGAACACGATAAACCTTTGTGTCCCCTGAGGTCTGAGGGTAGCCAACCAAAATAATATCTACATCTATAGCTACAGGTATAGGTATAGGTACAGCCAGTCAGGTACATTGTAGTACCAGGTAGGTACTGTAGTATGGAGTAGGATTATATTAGTAGGTAGGTGAGGTGTACTCGCAGGTATTAAGTGAGACGCATTTCACTAATTATTTGACTGGCGTGCAATGTGCTTCCCACTTACTGCCTTATAAGATGTCACTCTGACAGTTACTGCATTACCTCTACACTATAGTGTAGAGTAGGATCCATCACCACTTATTATGTCTCCTTCTTCACGACACTTGATTTCTCCTTAGCGCGCATTATATGTATACCTCTATGTACTCTATATAGAGTACTGTGTACTCTACACCTAAACCTACGGGCTATATTATATTGTATACCTACTTAATGTGTTGTCGTATATACATATATACTAGGAGGTACACAGTTAGGGAAGGTATTTAGGATGTGAGAGCAGAGCAACATAATATTTATGTGGAGTTTTATAACTTTGTCACGAATTCCAATAATAAAATATTATGGTCCTACCTACAGGCATTATGGGGGAGGGAGTGAGGCTATACAGAGGGAGAGGGGGGGGGGGGGAGGCAGGTACCTACCTTACAATACGACACACAATACAACACGAGTAACTTTTATGATTTTCTAGAAAAGCTGAACAGTTTTTATGTTGCGCTATCGTTTAACTATTTGTTTTCTATAGAAATATATATACATATTACATTCATATATTCAGGCGTATGTTGTAAACTCTATGTGCAATGCGAGTATATAACAATAGACCTACTAGGTATATGTATATAAAAGCTGCATAGTTCTACAATCGATCGCCCATACAGTTTGTGTGGACCTCATGTAGTAGGCTCTGCCACATTATATATAATATGATATGTTATATGCTATATAGGTTATATTATACAGGGTGATTGGTTCCGCTATTCAGATATTTTGAGAGGTGATAGAGGGTGTTCTAAAACGTAGATCTGCCAAAGGGATGTCATCCCAATTGTTAAGGGTTGCGGAGTTACACCCTTTTAAAAAAATTCCACCCCCGACATCGACCACCATCACATTTCACTGAATAACTCTGATGCTATGAGTCCAAAATTAGTAAAAAAATATTTTTATGTCTCGTAATAAAACAAGCTTTTAATTGATGTCAAAAATATTTAATAATAATAATAATAACTTTGCTAAAATTAAACACAATATAGATATGTAGTATATGTAGTATATGTTATTATAACTGGTTCAAAATATGGATAGATAATGAATGAATGAAGATTTATTTCCCATATATACATATACATATACACACTCATAATATATAAATACAAAAAAAAATACAAAATAAACATACATAAGACAACAAGATACATGGGAAATTGTACTGCCCCACTAGACCAGAGTCTGTTCTGGGGCAGTAGACACATAGGTGAATATTATTATATCCAGCAAATACGATTACACTTCATTGCTATCGGTTATGACCTGTTTTATGGCAATGGCAACATTTGTTCGCGCAAATATGTATTTTTATCTCTTCCATCCACATATTAAAATTAAAATTAAGAGCAGTATCATGTACATAAAAATCATGTAGGAGAAAGAAGGAAAAAGAGGAAGGAGAGAAGGAAGAAGAGGAAGGAGAGAAGGAAGAAGGAGGGAGCGGTTCAGAAAAGTAAAAATAGAATAGTAATAGAAAGTTGAATAAAGTAAAAGTAAAATAAAAAAATAAAAAAATTGAAAGATAGATCTTGAAAAAGATCTTGAAAAGTTAAACGGTGCGTCATCTATGCACATGTAACAAAATTGTCGCCGATTGAGTTCTGCCAGTACGCATGAGCCATTCCTTTATAAGTTTGTTGAGATTTTTTCCATCTCTCGTGATAGAGTCTTGGATATCACGTATCACTCGATTGTATATTCGAGGGGCCAGGAAAGAAAAGTGTCTTTGGGCAAAAGTGGTTTTAAATTCGGGAGGCCTAAGTTGTTGCCTGTTTCTGGTACTGTGTGTCAATATATAATCCGGCTGAAATTTGGAGGTATCCTTATATAGGTGCGACAGGATGACCTTTATGTATATCTGCCTGATATCTAGAACCTGAGCCAGTGTAAACAAGTGTTCTGTCGAGAATCTGTAGGGTCTCCGAAGCATAACCTTTAGCACAGACCGCTGCGCTCTCTCCAGAGGGAGGAGGAGCGCAGAAGCCATTCCGCCCCAACCAATGATTCCATATTCAATGGTACTCTGTGCAAGGGCATAATATACCGTTTTTAAGGTGTCTTTGTCGAGGATGTCTCTTAAGATTTTGAAAACATAGATTAGTTTTCTCATCTTTTTTGCTAATTTTTCCATATGGAGGTTCCATCGTAGGTGTTGGTCAATGTGTACTCCCAGATACTTATAGACTGTGACTCTTTCGAGTACGCGACATGTACAGCAGTCGGTCTGTGGTGGACATTCATGTATAACTATATTTAAGTCGGTATCCGAGGGCTGAAGTCTACTGTCAATAGTGAAAGTCATGTATTTTGTCTTATCTATATTAAGGGTAAGCAGATTCTCGTCCATCCATGCCTTGATTTTGATCATCTCGTCGTTAGCGATCTGGTAAGTTCTTTCTCATGAATTTGCTGTAAACAGCAAAACCGTATCATCAGCAAAAGCGGTGATTTTCCCGGTTGCGGACAGTCTACACAAGTTATCAATATATATTAAGAAGAGGATTGGTCCCAGAATGCTACCCTGTGGCACACCAAACTGTACATTTTGGAGAGAGCTTATATTATTTCCGATTTTAACAGTTTGCTTTCTGTTTGTTATATAGCTACTCAGCCAGTCATGTGCAGGCCCATCCACTCCTATTGATTTTAATTTTTGGAGTAGAATTTGATGCGAGACGGTGTCAAAGGCCTTTTTGAGATCCAGGAAAACCGCTAGACACTTGTTCTTTTTATCCACCTCTTTCACCACAAAGTCGGCCACTTCATTTATGGCATCCGTTGTGCTTCTTCCAGTTCTGAAGCCATACTGGTTTTTTGAAAGAATATTGTTATTTTCCAAATATGTAGTTAGTTGTCTCTTCACCGCCTTTTCATAAATTTTTGAGACGCTGTTTAGAAGGGCAATGGGTCTGTAATTTTTTGTCTCTAGGGGGTCTCCATCCTTAAAAATCGGAACCACCATTGCCTCTTTGAGGTGGTTTGGGAAAACTCCCAGAGAAATGCTCAAATTTATCGCATGGGTCAAAGGTGGAGCCACATGATCACATGAGATTTTAAGGATATTTGTTCCGACACCATCGCTGCCATGAGCACAATCGCTCCGTAAAGATTTTATTATTGCTCTAACATCGTCAATCGTAACTGGAACCAATCGGAAGTGCTGCGTAGGTTCTGTCTGGTGGGCACTTATTTGTTGGGCAAGGTTCGCTTCCGACTTCCCGAGTTTGTGTGTTACGTCTTCGGCCAAGTGACATCCAATATTTGCAAAGTATGAATTGAACGCATTTGCGATTTGATCAGGGGCTTTTAGCACAACTTCACCGTCTCTAATACTAGAAACTTGTTTATGGGATCCGTTCCTACCCAAGTTTTCTCTAATGACGTTCCAGATGGTCTTTGGTTTATTGTCACTTTGTTCGATTTTCGTTCTATAATAGTCTTCCTTGGTGCTCTTTATTATATTATGGCATATGGATCGATATCTTTTGTAATACCTTACTAGAGAGAAGTTGTTTGGGAAACGCTTTACCTGTTGGTGGAGTTTGTTTCGCGCATGTATAGCCCTTACGACACCATCTGAGATCCAAGGCTTTAATTTTTTATTTCTGTGGTTTATTTTCTTAAGTTTAGTGTGAGAGCTTGTGTGGTTTTTTATTGTTTTCATTAGATTCTCTAGTGCCACATTAGGATCATCTGTATCATATACATCTTTCCACGACTCCCGTCTCATTGATTCCGCACATGCAGCAAAGTCAGTTTTGTAGACCTGAGTGGTTTTTCTTTCGATCTTTTCTCGTATATAGACTTCAAGAGCTGTAGAGAAGTGATCCGTGAAACTTGTGTGAATTATTGTGGATTTCGCCCTTAGCTTTGTGCGTATGAAAATGTGATCTATACATGTGGAGGTGGTCTCAGTTACTCTGGTGGGTTTTTCAATTGTGGGTATAAAACCCATTTCATACATCAGTTCCAAATATTCAATACTTTCTTCCTGTGTCTGGTCCAATATGTTAATATTCATGTCCCCAGCTATGATCGCACAAGGCAGTAGCTCGTTTATCATCATTTGCATACATTGGTGAAGAGAGTCCAGAAAGGGTGTGCCATTGGTGATTTGAGATGATCTGTAGATGGCCAGAAATTGTACGCCAATCTCTTCGCAGACGAAATAAATTCCACTAGCCTCTCTTAGACCAATAGGTTTGGAAATGATCTTCAAACAATCCTCCACATACACAACCACACCATCTGCTCTGTTTAGAGGGTTTTGTGATGTAATTTTTTGATAATTCTTCAATGCTGGCGCATTTATTTCATCTTCTAGCCAACATTCTGTGAGTATTATTATTTCTGGTTTAGCAGAGAGTTCTTGTATGAAGACCAAAAGATCGTCAAAGTTTTTTCTAATGCTTCGAATGTTTGCGCTGAAGATCTTAAGTGAATCCGCGGTTGAGAAAGTATATTTAAACTCTTCGGGGCCTTCGACAACACTTGCTTCAACAAACCTCAGGTTCTCCAACTCATTTTGTAGGGAAACAGAGGCGGTGTTTTTAACATAAATCAGGATAGTCCATCAGTTCTCTTGCTCTTTTTTCCATTAACAATCTAGTCGGGCAGGATTTGTCAACTGCAGGGTGGTTATGGGCGACTCCTTTATTAAAGCAGTTTATACAAGACGGGCACTTGTCTTTTTCTGTGCATTCGGTGAAGCGATGTTTACCCTTGCAGTGCGAACATTTGGTTTCTTCTTTACAATGTGTTTGAATATGACCATATTGCTGGCAATTGTAACACCTGATTAGTGGGCTTTCGTCCACGACTTCCAGGCGTTGGTATCCTATGTTCACCCTGCCCATACCAAGTAGCGTCCCATATAGTGTTGGCGAACAGGAACATATTATATTGCACAAGAGCGAGTTCCTGTGCTTTTGCCTGAATTTCACCTTCAGGTTGATTTCCATGTCCTTAAGCGATTTGTTTTGAGCATGTAGGGATTTTTTTATTTCTTCCTCAGTTATGCCGCTGATAACACCCTTTATAGCAATCAGTGGGTCCTTTTTCTTTGCTTCAGTTACCGTAATTGTACTCCCAGCCCTAGACTTCATTTCCTTAATAAGCGTATCTCTATCCCTTAAGTTTGGACAGCTTACCAATAGTTTAGTTTGTTTGGACACGTGTCTCACATTTGAAACTCCAACACCAAGGGCCTTCAGATCGACGTTCTTTTTGAAGAAGCCCTCCAGATCATCGCTAGTTTTAGCAGAGTCGTTTGCTGAGATCATTAGTGAATGGGTAGTTTCCCTGGGATGCCGTTCTCGCCCTCTCCTTGCGGCTATCCGAGCATATGAAGTCTGATCCTCTCCATGTGACCTTTCCTCCTTTATTAGAGAATCCAGTTTCCCGTCCTGTACCTCTAGAGTCAGTTTGATCTCTGACAGTGCCTTCATGACATCGGTCCCCCCTGGTTTCCCTGCGCCTTCTGTGTCTTTCGGATTTCAGTTCCAATAGATCGAATTTCCTGCAGGGCTAATATAATGTCAGGAGATTTTGTACGTTTTATAGATTTATCACATAAAGATATGACCTTAGTCATTTGTTCCAGCAATGTTTTTGGGGTATCGGAAGTTTGGTGGAGGGATCCTTCAGCTGGCTGCGGTGAAGGCTCTCTAGAGTTTGGGGCAGACCTCGAGATAATATGTAGTGCGGGGGATTTTTCCAGGACAGTAAGATTTTTATTTTTTTCGGACATGCTGTGGTAGTGGTAGTACGGTAGTCTGGTCAAAACAATGACAAAAACGTCAAAAATTAAAATTAAGGTATTAATCAATTTAGCAGGTGTGTGCGCGCAGAAAAATCGACAAGCAAGAATTTAATAGTTTTAAATTTAATTTAAAAGAAGACAATTTAAATTTTAGTATGGAATTTATAGGGATAGAATCAAAATAAGAACAGTGAATATAATGAAAAATAGGATTAAAAAAAAAAAAAATGAAATGTTTAGCAATAGAGGGATGTGCAACACAAACAGGTCACTCCAACAACAAGAAAGCGCAACCCATCAGCACTTAACAAGTCCAGTGGGGGCCTGTGCAATCCACGCAATTCACCAAGTTGTTAGTTAGTAACAAAAACAGGTAAAAAGCAACAAATATGTACAAGTATGCAAATTAACAAGCAATAAATAAAAGAAAAAAGCAATGTAAGAGAGTAAGAAGTAGATGTGTGGTAATATAGTACAGATTTTGCCCTTACTTCCCCTTCCCCTCGCGATTTGCAATGAAAAGATTCAACTTTTGGTGTTCAATTTAAAAAGAAAAATAGAAGAATGAACAATAATTAGTACACAACAAAAAAATAAGTAGTTAAACTAAACATTAAGTAAGCAGTAGAATAAAAATAGAAATAGTTCAATTTAAAAAGAAAAAATAGAAGAAAGAACAGTTAGCATAGAGCAGAATAATAAGTAGTTAAATAAAATATTAAGGAAGCATCAGAATAAAAAAAATAGCTGGTAATATTAAATAAATGTACAAAATATCATCGGTAAGATTTATGTAAAAATTACAATTAGTTGAAAATCAGAAAAGAAATGCAAAATGTTCGGCATTTTTATTCACAAGGGTCTAGTGTATTTATTAAAAGAAAAAAAAGTACTAGTTAATTATAGTTTTTATTAAAAAAAAATTAAAAGATGTCAAAACTTTCAACAAAAAAAAAATGTAATTTTGTTTTTGTGTTTAATTTTAGCAAAGTTACTATTATTATTATTTTTGACATCAATTAAAAGCTTGTTTTATTACAAGACAAAAAAAAAATATTTATCAATTTTGGACTCATAGCATCAGAGTTATTCGGTGAAATGTGATGGTGGTCGATGTCGGGGGTGGATTTTTTTTAAAAGGGTGTAACTCCGCAACCCTTAACAATTGGGATGACATCCCTTTGGCAGATCTACGTTTTAGAACACCCTCTATCACCTCTCAAAATATCTGAATAGCGGAACCAATCACCCTGTATAGAGATACATTGCATGGAACTATTATAGTTTCGTGGTTTCTATCCACTCTACATTGACACGGAATTAAGACTTTTTACCAAACACAGTCACAGTACCTACTTGGGGTATTACATAGTATTATATGTAGTGTAGATATATAGGAAGCAGTGCCGGATTAAGCTTTTCTTTTATAATTATCAAAAAGTCCCCCCCCCCCAGGCGAAAGAATATTAAAAACATGTCTAGGGTTGCCAGATTCTTAATTGATTTTATTTATACTCTTTTGTAACTATAAGTTATTAGTTCTGATGTTTTCCCTTAGGTAGGTACCTGGTACATATAAAGTGCATGGCCATCCTTATTAGAACTACATGAAGCATGATACCTCCAGTCCCCCCTCTCCTCCCCATTACATTATACTCCTCAGGTCTAGGTTCTAGTAGAGATATACTCGATACTTTGATTTGTTGCCTGGGCGAGAGTATGTCCTCAGCATTTGCTCCTCAAATCCTGCTACTACTCGCAGGTATAAGTGAGGCGGCAGTGGCGGCACTGATGATTAGGATGGGAGGGGAGGGGTAGGTACCCACTTTACTTAATAATTGTAATATGACTTCCTGTGTCCACTCAGGAAGTGCTTCCTGCCTCATGCCTCATGTTAGCTGGCGGCTCATACATTCAGTCAGTCCCTCAGAGCCCTCGCCTGAGTCACACTGTCCACTGGGGCAGGAGCTGCTGGGAGTATATCTCACTGGTGAGTGTTATATATAGATACATGGTAGCTCTAGTATAATACCTAGTAGTGTGGTGTATAGCTACTTACATATAGATATTATGGGGACAACAAGTTCCTACAAAGCTTTGATAAGGCACCAGGAATGTGTGTATTATAATACGAGTACTCAGTACAACAGCCTTAGAGATTCTCTATGGGTATATCATCAGATATGTGGAATCATTAGCATTTGTATAGAGCTATTATATTATACACTAGAGGGTACCTACCCGTGAAAATCACGGAGGCTTGCTTAAATATGTTTTTATATAACCACCTATTACTACTCCACCCTTCAAAGTTCCTCGAGTAAACACAGGAAGATCACAAGGCTCCGTCTTTTCCTCGTCTCTCCAATATCGTCATGAAAGTCGTAAGACCAGATTCATATTGTCAACTTTTTTAGTTGGCACCTACCCCTGAAAGCCACAAAACTCCTCTTACATGTCTACCAACATACATAGGTACTTTACACATCTATAGATGGTGGGTACTTTAAATAGTTCGATTTGCAATCTTTACGTGTAGGTACGTACCATATAGTATGTATGAGAATTCTATTTTCATTTTCTGTTACGTTGTGTAAAATGGTACTTACTTGATTATTTCCACGAAATAAATATTTCAAAACTATTTTCATTCATAATTTCATTAGTAGGTACGGTACTATTCGATAATTAAAATTTTTCATTCATAAAATTTTAAAAATGTAAAACACGACGAAAATGTTTAGACACCAACAAAGGCGTCGCTGCTTTAAATTTACATACATATTCATGGAACTTGCAAAATTTTCCAATGGGCAAGCGTTACATACCTACATGAGTTGGAAAATACGAGTATTATGTAATGGAATAATAGTACACACACACCTACCTAGCTATCCGAGATATTATCATTCAGTAGAGTTTCCCATATATACTCGTAGCAGAGCTCTTTATGATGTGTTTCCTCAATACTGTATGGAATATCTAAAGTATCTTGTTACAGTATCCGAGGTCTATAGGTCCAGGCATCAGTAGGACTATATTATAGGTATAGGAAGGTACTTACTACATAATATGTTTACATCAGGGTAATACTGAATTAGCCTATAGACTCATATTATTAGGTGAAAAGATAATATTCTTCTTGTTCTTTAGTATAGACCTGTAGCTACAATAAGTACTAGTTAATATTAGTAATATATTATGTAGGTACGTAGGAGTCTGTCTGAATATACCTACATATAGTAATACCTGAGTGTGTAGTGTATGTGTGTACCTAGCCTAGATATACAGGCAGATACACACACCAGGCTACACCTGTGGCATCACCTAACCTATATGGAGTAAGACAACAGGTAACCAACATACCTACAGATAAATCTTAACTGTGGAAGTATGGACTGTAAATACGACGTCTATAGCCTATGAACACAACCTACTAACCTCACCTAACTCTACTATGTAACTTTTGCGTGAAATAATTATTATGTACCTACCTAATACTTCCCTAGTCCTGGTATAGTATAGATGGCGTGTGCTGTAATGGAATAGCATGTAACAAATATCACCAGCAATGCAGCATGCAGTGATATGTAGTGTATAGTGTGCATAGTGTGCACTGGGTGCAGTATAGGGAGCACTCTATACACCACTCACTCTGTGACGTGTTCTTCTTTAAGGGAAATATAAGTTACTTGTAATCATTATAATAATTAGTCGTGTCAACTTCCCATAAAGTGAGGCAAGTCCTTATAACATGTATGTAGTACACTATACCTATACTATATACAAGCTGAATACAGGACTATAAGCTTCATACATGTTGTACATACTCGTACTAACCCACACTATATACAAGCAGCTGAATACAGGACTATAAGCTTCATACATGTTGTACATACAATGTAGACTGATTAGGTCATGTATATAATTACCTCTCAATACACAATACACAGCACCAAACCATTTAACATGAGGCGTTATATTATTACAAGACAAAAGGTAATCTAAATTATAGGTATAGGTTCAGAGTAACTTTACTATAGAGTTGATAATTTCATTCAGTACTGATATTCCTGATGATATTATATATTATGAGACAGCTAGGTTGTGTGTGTGTGTACCTCTATGTACCTCTACCTACTAACCTATGTAGAGTGCAGTGGAGTTAATAATAAGTCAGTCATTAGCTGATATTATACTAGGTATATACTTAGTTATAATATAGGTATATCTATTATTTATTATGAGGGCAGGGGAGGGAGGGGGGACCTAACCGCGAGTTGATTTGACGAGGTTATTTTGTTATTTTGTTTGTTATGAATAGATTAATTTAAAAGTTTCTCTGTGAAGATGAGTTGGTAGGGGTAGGTGCCTGGTGCCTGGTGCCTGGTGCCTGGTGCCTGGTGCCTGGTGCCTACCTACTTATTAAGACTAGCTTAATATTTTAGCTTCATCAGACCAGGCCACTGGGGAGGCCCCCACCCCACCCACCCCACCCCCATCTAATATAATGTCTATACAACTTGAATGAATACTTTAATTACTTGACATTTGATGTCACGGAAATATTATATAAAACCTCCTTCTCCTTCTCCTTGGTGATTAACTTCTATAGCCCCTGCCCCCTGCCCTCCCTCCTCACTGGACTGACCCTACTGACTGACTTTGATTCATCTATACAGTTATGCAGTAGAGGTGCCCCTATATTATATTAGATAAAGTATTTTGTTTCATTTTAATAATCGTATTTGTTACAACTAGGTACCAGGACCCAGTATCGACTTTATTCCCCGCAAAACAACCACAGTAGTGCTTGTAGTACCTACCTATCTACATACATAAGTACTATACCGGAGGGGGAGGGGTTGTATCATATTGTCATATCTCTCTATACTAGAAGCTCACCGATTCACTTTAACTGAGTACCTACTATATACTACCTAGGTACATAATATATATCCTCTCTAGCTGAGTCCCTGGCGGGGTAGGCAGATAGGACATCATATTGACTCAGATTGCCGTTAATACTTACACACACAATTCTTCACGCTACCCGATTACTTTTACTCAAAATACGTCCCTCTTGGAGGATTTGGTTAACATGATGGGACCGCCTAACTATAGGACCTAATTCGTTATTTACTTTATTGCAATCAGATGGCGTTAAAAGTAAATAAAGATGTGAGTACAAGGGGCAGGAAGGCGGGGAGGCGCTCAGGCGGGGGGTGCGCCCTGGTGATGGAGGCCATTGTCATGACGTGGGAGAGCTTCGCTAGGCAGACTTCTGTGCATGGCCTCAAGTATGCTGTGGGGAGGAGGATGCTGGATAGGTAACTATATACTTGCACCCTGTAATTATACATAACTACCCACCTTCGTTACATTAAACTTTATTGGTAGGTACCTCTCCCCTCCTTGTAATGTAGGCATAGAGTAATAAAGTTGTTATAGTTAATCCTTATGTCCCGCCACATGCTCCACGTGTATAGTGTATGGAGCAGTATAAGTACTGTACTGGCACTATGTATAGGCTCAGGTATCCACTACACTCTTCACTCATTTCATACAAGTTTTCCCCATTGATGGTAATTAAACTTGAGGTATGAAAATATACCTACATAAATAACTAATTGTTACGTTATGTATACACACATCTATGTACCTACAGTCTACACACATCATACTGATGAAGCATTCATCCCCCCGCACCACATTCCAGAATATCTCAAATATTCCATTCTACTCATACAACACAGTATTCATCAAAGGATCTTTTTCTTCAGGATTAGGAAGATAGGGTGTAGTAAATACTACATATAGGTAGGTAGGTAGGTACTACTGATTGTCATTATAGTAACCTGCACTAGAGCCTCTAACCATAATCTATACTAAGCTATACACCTACCTACATCTACACAGTATGTGTATCAGAGAAATGACACATGATTCTATCATTGATTGATATTCAGATTGTGACTGAAGAGATGATGTGCGTGTTCATGTGCCTGTGTTGCAGGTGGGTGTGGGGTGTGATGGTGGTGGGGTGCGCGGGGATGGCAGGACTGCTGGTGGTGCTGTTGAGCTACCGCTACCTCAGTAACCCCACCAGGACTGTGTACATGACACAACATCACCCAGTCTCCAGTATGCACTTCCCAGCAGTCTCTCTGTGCGCCCCGAGGAAGATCACTCATTATGCCACCCAGGGCCTAATGGATAAACTGTAAATATGCTCCTGCCTACTCCATTATATATGTATTATACACTTACACAAGCCCTTACCACTGAATCAACACTGGCACCCTGCACCCTGCACTCATCTACATGATTCATTTAGTATAGCAATAATAATAATTATGGCGATAGAGAAAAATATTTGAGGAAGTATGTATAATGTATTAAGTACCTTCCATTACTTGAGAATAAGAACTACGATTAGTATAATATATATATATAGTCATACAGATAAAACATTTAGGTACACTCACATAAGTATTTTCTAGGAACATTTTACCAGAATTTTGTACTGGTATTAAAAATGTGCGAATAGAAAAATATTTATATGCAGATAATAATAATAATAATAATGAATATCCTCTCCTTTGTGTTTGATTATTTGTTGATGAAATACTCAGTTGTGGGGCTCCAGTAGTATTAGGTATATTATATACACTGCTGTGAGTGAGTGAGCGAGAGGGGGGAGGGGGACATAGTGGCAGAAATTCTCTTAAGACAACACACTGTGAGTGTTAATTATTATACCTTAGTATAGTAGTACCTACCCACATACACACCACACCACACCACACTTAGTATTGATGGATACTAGATGTGGTTTGTGTATTGGAAGTACTCGTACAAGGAGGAGTAGAAGGAGAACATCATGTACTTACTTAATAATAACATATTACTATATATATAAACATATAGTAGAGGAATATAACCATTACATTATGCATGAAAGCACAACCTCAAACCTCATCATAACACTAAACACTCTGTATACTGTACGCTATACACTATACAGTGTACAGTGTACACACACCACGCGGCACGCAGAGGTGTCGAAACCAATTTTAATACAGGTAATTGAATATATCCAATCATACTTCATATTAATACTTCATGTAGCGTGCTGTGAGTGTCATATACCTCACCTACATCTCACCTACAGCCTACTCCACCACCTAACCTAACACTCGTATGTCATGTATTCACTTTCAGTAAGATCCCAGCCTCTCTGAGTGAAGAGCAAGTGTCTCGCGCCATTCCTCAACTGCTGGGCTTCGTGTATCCAATCAAAGTAGATGAAGAAACCCTCAGTGTATTAGATGCAGTGCTGTTACACAATGATATGGACACTGAGGGGGCCATGCTGGAGTTGGCCCCACCCTGTGGTGACGTCATAGTGCACTGCAGGTGGAAGGGACAGGACATGCCTTGTGCTTCTCTCTTCAAGAGATCCAAGACTCACATCGGCTACTGCTGCAGCTTCAATTATAATACTAACGTCAAGGGGTACGTAATAAGTTACTCCTATATGTACTGTAGGTACTGATACACTCTACAGTCTACAGGCTCTGGTGGTTATCTCACCATCTCAATACAAACTCATTGCAAATAATCGAATCAGGAAATAAACGAAGAGAGGTGGAGGGGAGGAGGGGTGGGGGAGGTTGAGGGAACCTTATTAATAATTATTCAATTTGTTATTCGGAAGCTGTGGAATTATTGATGTTGGTGCCAGGTGATAGGTACCTACCAATATAGAGTTAGGTTAGGTTGCAGACTACGAGTTCCTCCTACACTGTATTGTCTAATTCTTACAGAGTTCCATTTGATTCCTTCGACACGGAGTACATTGGTCCAGATATGGGACTATCATTTGTGGTTGACACATACATTGAGGAGTTTTCTAATCAAGTCTACCATAAGATGGACTCATTCAAGGTACGTTGGTGTTGTGTTGCTTATATACCATACACTAATAGTCCAGTGTAACCAACCAACCCTAAAGACAAACTAAAGACAAACCCAATGAGAAGCTATTGCAGGTACTTACCTATACTTATCTCTAATATATTAACTCGTAGGTTTTGGTCCATGGCACGGAGTCATACGCGGGTCGCTTTTCAGACGAACTTGTGTTGGCGCAACGCAAGGAAGTCCTGATAGCTTGCGTGGTACAGAGTCTCATCACGGGGCCTCACGCTGCCGTGCTGGACCCCGGCTCTAGGCGTTGTCTCTTACCTCATGAGAAGTCACTGAGGTGAGTTGTACTACTGTATGGAGGGAGGCTATGGTGCTGAGACATTACATAATATAATGTTGCAGATACTTCGAGTCGTATAGTAAAGACAACTGCCTGCTGGAGTGTGAGATCCAGGAGTGCATGCGGCGCTGTGAGTGCCTCCCCTTCATGTACCCCCGCCTCCCTGGGGAGATCCTGTGCAATGCTTCCTCCATACCGTGTGTCATACAACACTTGAGTGAGTCTACACTCTACACCTACAGTGTCTGCAGTATTACCTACAATACTATCTGATGTCATCATACAACATACATACAACCTGTTGTTATTACAGAGAGAGTGCATACAGATGAATGGACCTCCACGTGTCCTTGTCCAAGGCAATGTAATCAGAACATAACCTCCATAGACATCCACTCGGCTTCTCTGAAAGCTTTCACCTACAATCCTGATCCATTCTAGTGAGTGTCTCGCTGCATATACTAGTGTACCTGCCCGCTATATACTATATGTTATGTGTATATGGTAATACAGTTCCAGGATAACAGAGAATCAGTCTATGGTGCACGTGTACCACGGCAGGCAGGTGGCTACAGTCATCAGGAGGACTATATATACCTACTGGGTGGATCTCATATGTGAGTATACCTACTATATACCTGCTATACCTCCACTAACATATAATATAATATATGAATGTATTTTGTTTCAGCCTCATTTGGTGGAATGTTTAATCTCTTCCTCGGCTGTAGTTTCATTTCAATATTGGAATTACTTTATTTTGTTTTAGTAAAATTTCCCAAAAATTACATTACATTAATCAGGCGAAAAATATAATTAACGCAAGTGTCTGCAAGTATGCAAGGATGGTAAGATCCCTATCTAGTATATTGTAGTGAGTTGTATGTACTATGTAGATACATATATACATACAATGTGGTATATTGGTCAGGTGAAGTGAATATAAACAGATATATTAAATAATTAGGTATATAATTGTGTGGTAATCTTACAGACTAGACTAGAGAGTATACATACAATATAATCATTTACCTAATAACAGTGTTTACTATCTAATAATCCTTCAACTAATATCTAATCTACTTTACACTATTATATGATGCATCAGGTGGGGCAGGGGCAGGGCCACCCGGGGGTCCACCAGACACCCGTCCCGCACTGGGTTAGGTACCTTCCTATATTTTACTAAAGATGAACTAAATCCAAGACTTTTGGCACATGTGGAATTAAATAATATCTACTAACAATTCGTCTGTTTCTGTTACCAAACAGTAAACACGACCAATAGGTAATAAGTAGGTACTTAAAATAAAGTGGGTGAAAGAAATATTGATGGTACTGCAGCATGGGCATGGCGGGGCTGGGGATAAGATGGTTCTATAATATAAACGTTATTAAATAAAGTCCGTATATAATAAAAGGTACTCGTAAAAGTGAAATATTGCCTACATAATTAGTAAGTGAATACTCGTATTCGAGTTTATAAATGAAGCGCCGGCGCCGCCCGATAATATGAGTATAGTATACTATGGGTAGTATGTAGATATAATAAAAGTCATTAGGAGGATTTAACACTTAGGTACATTATTAATTCATTTCTGCACTTTAACTTCACTACAATATTGCTATGCACCACCAGGTACCTACTATACATATACCTATCTACTTGTGTGAATGTATTGTCATATTGCCTATACATACACTGCACTATATGCCTACCTGCTATATACTATATACCTACTATATGAAACACACAAGTAATGAATATCAAATGGGCTCTAATTTGTATAAACATCAGTTAGTGTTTCATACTACCCCTACCTCTACATACTACTATCATATACTTACTATATAATACATCTTGCATCATATTATACTAAACTTACAGGTACTTAATTAGAAAATATCATATGATACTTAAACTCTTAATAAACCTACCTAATGTTAATACATACATTACATTACATTACATTAAGTACTTACACCTAGTTATTGTCATCGTGTTATATAAAATTATTATATTATACTCACATATAGTATATAACCTAACTCTATACTGCAGTAACTCTACAACTAACTATATGTACAATACTACATAATACATAGGATGGGAGTGAGTACATTGATTACAGGATTATATACATACTATACCTACATGAGATTAGTAAGTATATAAATTTCATCTACCTACCTACCTACACTATGTCCTAAGTACCTACCTATATAATACATTAGGTTTGCACGTATAATAAGTCACTAAGTATATGATTTGTTAACAATACTTAATGTTAGGTTATATATAATAATAAATTAATAAGTGTATACCAACCACAGTACATGAATCATGTGATTTAGGTTGCATATTACTTATTATTAGTTCCCTACTATAATATATACTCGTATGATTACCTATATTCCTATCCTACGCTTTTGCTATTGTCCACTGTTTAGATATTAACTACTATTCTAACTACGTACTACTATAGACTGAGTACAGATGATGTAATGTCAGGTACCTACTTAGCCTACGTCATGTGGAAGTCTCCTCTGAGTATTCTGGTGAATGTCTTCTTGAACTGTTGGTTGGCGAGGGCGTAGCAGAAGGGATTAATGGGACTGTTGGCGTAACACAGAAAGTAAGCAAACATATACAGGTGACCATTCACACAAGGGGGATCTGAACAGAACCCTTCTACTAGAGCTAATATGTGATACGGAGTCCAGCACATCACGAAGGCTCCTAGTATAAATGAAATTGTTCTAAACGCTTTCCTCGCTCTGTTCTCAGATTTAGATTTCTGTCTTATGGCTGTGAATCCAATTACTTCGAGTTTGATTTTTTTCCCTTTTAATCTCTTGCCGATATTCTTGACGAAATCTTTTCTAGATCCCCTCTCAGGTCTGTCGCTATCTTCTTCAGTAGAGCCTTGTCTCTCTATGCTAGTGGAGAGTGCTATGACAGTGGCTACGTTACTCACTTGCACGAGAGGGCCGGGGGGCGCGTCACACGGGGAATTCTGTCTTATATCGGAGCTCTCTTTATTTGAAGACTCTTCATTCTCCACTAGTTGTTGATTAGTGTGGAAGATCACAGACGTAATAGGTCGCTGGCAATCTTCAGTACTTAAACTTACTTCAGTATGAACTTTATTTACCGGAACAGGAATGGGAGATAATGGTTTCATAAGCTCCGCTTGTGCACCGGCGGCTCTTAACAATGCTGTCTGCAGGAGGGAAGTAGGAGCAACTGGAGCCATGACACTCTCTGTTGGAGAGGAGGGAGCTGTGGCAGTAGGAAATGTAACGGAGGAACTTTCATTAGACGGAGAAGGCACGATAATGGAACTCTCATCCATGAAACGCAAGTCGGCGCTATCCATTCCTAATAGAGCGTCGTAAGTTGTACATTCCGTACGCATATTAACAGTGAGTGTTCGAGGTCTATCTGAGTAGGACGGCGGGCTCTCGGATACCGGAGGGCTTCCTTGAAACTCAGAAGGAGGAGGTATGACGGCTTGCGCAATAGTTGTTGGCGCATGTATGACTTCCGGGGATGTTGCCTTGGAGACTTGACTAACGCGTATGGAATTGGAATGCAAAGTATCCGTATTAATGGTGACATTTTTTTCTTTCTTCATATGGACTGGTGTATCTTGAATACTCGGCAGGACTTTGAATGCGTCAGCTGACTTTGCGGGTAAGCTGCCATTAAATCTAACATTACTGAGTATTTGTAAAGCACCAGATTGAACAACAATATTTGCGATTGAAGATCTCTTTTTTGAAAATGTAGGAGGCAATAAGTTCGGCGAGTTACTTTCTTCATCTGAGTCAAATGCTGGACTACTAGATCTTTCAGATTTATCTACATCCCCTTGTGAAGTACTCGAGCTACTTTTCTTCCCTTCTTTGTCGTCGTTACTCGAAGACGGATTTGTAAATGA
Source organism: Ceraclea dissimilis (assembly GCA_963576895.1). NCBI lineage: Eukaryota > Metazoa > Arthropoda > Insecta > Trichoptera > Leptoceridae > Ceraclea > Ceraclea dissimilis. The sequence goes on from OY756370.1 coordinate 18,380,922, forward strand.
TGAACTTTTATGAGTTGAATTTTTTTGACTAGATGTAGAATCTTGGGAAACTGGGATATTTTGTTTCCTTGGCGGAGGAACTGGAGGTGAGATGGCTGCAGTGGATGGCAGTGGCGTAGAGCATCCTGGAGTTGGACACGCTTTGGCTTTATCTTGACTAAGTAAAGTACTTTGCGTTTTAGAAATACCTATCCCAGCAGCCCTACCCGCCATCCCTGACATGGCTCCAGCACTTAGCGCAACCATTGATTGCATTTTCCTCTGCTTCGCTTCGCTTTTCTTTTGCATATCATAAGCCGTCTTGTAAATCCCAGCATAGAGAATAAGAATAACAACTAATGTAGTCCAATAGTAAGCAATAATTAAAGCCGTATTGAAGATAGGATCCTTTAAGAACTGTACTGCACATTGCCCAGGCAGCAAGTCTCTGTAGCCTACAAAATGTTCCCATCCAAAGATTGTGATAAAAAATAACATCGCAGGTATCAACCACGTGACTGAAACCATCCACAGGACTTTAGACTTGGTCCTCCAGCCGCGATACCTCGCTGCTATCTTCACGCTACAAAACCTGTCGACTGTAATCAGCAGGACATTGTATTGAGAGACCAAACATACGGTGTAATCTACTGAGAGCCACAAGTCACACAGCAATGGCCCGAGATTCCAGTAACCCATGAGGACGTACACGGTGTAGAATGGCATCGACACAGTCCCTATAAAACATTACACTTTCATATAGTAACTTCTAATGATCACCCATTATATGTAGGTACTGATATTATCTACTTACCAATGAGCATATCAGTGGCTGCCAGGGAAGCGATGAAGTAGTTGGAAGGTTGTCTGATGGAGCGGTCTACGAGGAATGCGAGCAACACTAGAATATTCCCCGAGATGGTGAGTAGCATGCAGGCCACCAGCAGTAGGGCGATACACGCAGTCTGCCACGGGAGGAAGGGGGTCAGCACCTGGGGTACAATAACACGTAAGTATATGTAACACACGAGGGGGGGCGGGGAGTACCTGGAGGAGATTTTCAATCTATATTCATGACGATGTGATGACACACTCACACTACACTCTATTCCACGAACTACCTGATGTTCCATCCAATGTGTATATTACTCTATAGTATGTGTGTGTAGATCTAACAGCTGTACTGATACAGTAGCGTGCATGGCAGCTGGACCGTGATATTTCCCATAATAATATTATATGGCACCCAACATTGTATCAGGTAGTGAGGTGTATAGTGTATTAGAGGCCATACTCTATTAGGAGACATTACCTGAGGTATACTTGTACTGGGAGTGATATCTTCCACAGAAGAATTGCCGTGTGAGATGAGAGTGGAGTTCGTGTCATTGAAGTTGGCGAGCAGCTCCCACAGAATAGAAGAGTTGGCCCACGCGGGTTCTCCCGGGCCCCACAGTGGGCCGGTAGCCCAGGCCCGCAGCCCAGCCGGCGCTACTTCACACTCAGCTCTTCCTAGCCACCTGCAGATGCGCTCTCTCTGTTTGCGGATTTTCCTATAACAATGAAACACTCAGGCGTATTAGTCATGCGGCATATAACATCTGGTAATATAATACAGGGTGTATAGTACTACTCGTATAATACTCACACGGTGTGTTTGTATGCAACCTCTGTATCACGATATTTTATAAATTACCCACTGAGTGTTCAGGCACTAACCATGCAATTATTATAAAGTAAGGTACCTCCCTAGTCCCTCTCACTACTCCCTACTGTGTACTGTGTACTGTGTGCTGAGTGGAGCAGTAGAGCAACCCTAACATACAAGTTGCATATTATTATTAGGTAACACAGCACAGTACACTACACAGGAAAGGCCGCACTACAAACATTAACTTCACGTAACTCAATTTCCATATCAAAGGACAGTTTTAATAATACACTGAGATTGGTCCATACGCTATACTCCATACTCCATACTCCATACTAAATACACAAGCTACGTTTAACTAATTTCCTGAACTCACTAATGACACAGTTCCTACCTAGTCTAATATAATACAATGAGGTAGGTACCTAACCTAACCTAACACAGGGGAATTGTATTCATCCTTACTACCTCATGGAATATAAGTCATTCAGTTGAGTTGTGTAGCTACCTATACACTATACAGGCCTCTACCTACAGCAACCTGAATGGCAGAAGAGATCTTCCTCTAGAATACTATCAAACCGAACACTCGACATGTATGTTTATAGTAATATTATAAGTACCTCTTCATACCTCATTACCAATTAGAAATTAAAATGATAAAATCAGAATAATAATGAGAGTATGTTAACACTGAATGTTCCCGGTAGGAGATCCAGAGGAAGACCCAAGGGCAGGTGGAAGTGGTGAGGCAGGACATGGCACCATGCGGGATTAATAATTGCCAAGGAGAAGATGAAGAAGAAATCTCTAACGACATGCGCATGATAAGGTGCGTGGGTGGTAGTTAGACAAACAAGACGCATTATATCTGCACTACTGGGTAGGGTCCTATATCCTGAGTTAGTGAGGAGAGTGTGGACTGATCCTAGAGCCTGAAGTGTTATAAGAAGAGTTCCCTCCAGTAAGTGGCTGTAATATAATCTCCTATAGGTAGTGGTGTTGTATGGAGCTGTGCTCCCTGCTCCCTGCTCAGGTGTGTAGTGTGTGGTGTGTAACATTATACAAGACAAGGTGATATTAAGTGTAATATTTGATTGTAGAGAGTGTGGTACTATATTATATTATAGTATAGTACAGGTACATGGACAGGCACAGGTGAGGTTTCACTTAGGCTTAAAAGATGATGAGAAGAGAAGGTGTTGTTGTTTGAGATATTAATTAATGCTAGATACCAGGTGGGGCAGGTGACACCTACACTATATATGTACACTCATACATACTATACTAGTATATTATATTATATTATATTATAATGCACTGGGAGAATCATACAGAGTGATAGGTTCCACATGACAAGTATATAAATATATATATGTATGTAGTGTGTAGTGTGTAGTGTGGTGTAGAGCTCATCCCATAAGCAGCCTACTAACTTCTAACACCTTCCACATCCACTTCCATATTATCATATTGGAATCAATTCACTCTGTAATCTCTCTACATCATACACCTATACCTACACCTACATACTATATCATTACACTAGTACAGATTGTATACTGTATAGAGGTATACATACTGCCTATACATATAGCCGCAGTTTTCTCCCGCTATTGATTTCGTGTTGTTTGCATTATACAGAATAGCTTGTCTGACAACCACACTGCTCAGCCCATATCAAGTTTCTCGCTATATTTTATTTAAAATAAATTTATCTCTAAGATAAGAATACGGTGCGGAGTATGGACAAGCCTATGAGCAAATCTCAGTGACTGGCAGTCAATCTCCTCCCGATATATCTTCCATCAATCTTCTGACAAACATATAGGTATATCTAGGAGTATATTGCGGCGGACCATTGATTTTTTAGTTTTGAAGTAAACACGAGTATAATATCTTGTAGCGAGTATACCTAATAATATATGGAATTGTAAGTTGTACAATCTACATTGATCAATGAGCGGCGTAAAGGTATATGTTGAGTTTCTAGGGTTCTATTTGTTCTATGGGCGGTGTAGTGTAGAAGTGAGATATTCGGACGATTCAGCGAACTTCCTGCCGCCTTGGTCACGGATTTATGATTTGGCTACTGGGTAGGTAGAGGTGTTCAAGTCATTACAAATCCGTAACCAAAGCGTCAGTAAGCTCTTCGAACGATCGATCGAATGATCTCAATACTATACACTACTAGGGTTCTCAGACGTGTTGGGCAAAATAATCAGATAAATTTTCATTTTTTAATTACTTAATGAAATTTTCTCCGACGATGGGCTCTGGAGAGTGACATTCTCTAAAGGAAACATAAAAAATATTCCCACGTAAGCAAATAGTGTTATAGTAGCAAATAATAATATAGTGTTATAGTAGCAAATAATAATATAGTGTTATAGTAGCAAATAATAATATAGTGTTATAGTAGCAAATAATAATATAGTGTTATAGTAGCAAATAATAATATAGTGTTATAGTAGCAAATAATAATATAGTGTTATAGTAGCAAATAATAATATAGTGTTATAGTAGCAAATAATAATATAGTGTTATAGTAGCAAATAATAATATAGTGTTATAGTAGCAAATAATAATATAGTGTTATAGTAGCAAATAATAATATAGTGTTATAGTAGCAAATAATAATATAGTGTTATAGTAGCAAATAATAATATAGTGTTATAGTAGCAAATAATAATAAGTGTTATAGTAGCAAATAATAATATAGTGTTATAGTAGCAAATAATAATATAGTGTTATAGTAGCAAATAATAATATAGTGTTATAGTAGCAAATAATAATATAGTGTTATAGTAGCAAATAATAATATAGTGTTATAGTAGCAAATAATAATATAGTGTTATAGTAGCAAATAATAATATAGTGTTATAGTAGCAAATAATAATATAGTGTTATAGTAGCAAATAATAATATAGTGTTATAGTAGCAAATAATAATATAGTGTTATAGTAGCAAATAATAATATAGTGTTATAGTAGCAAATAATAATATAGTGTTATAGTAGCAAATAATAATATAGTGTTATAGTAGCAAATAATAATATAGTGTAATAGTAGCAAATAATAATATAGTGTTATAGTAGCAAATAATAATATAGTGTTATAGTAGCAAATAATAATATAGTGTTATAGTAGCAAATAATAATATAGTGTTATAGTAGCAAATAATAATATAGTGTTATAGTAGCAAATAATAATATAGTGTTATAGTAGCGCCATAGGTGAACCTTAGTTTATGATAAAATGCTGCCTATTTAAATACTCTAGGAATATAGGTACCTACCATATTATCTGGATGAGAACGCAATGGAAATAATCAAGATTCTATTCCCTTGAAGGACGTTATGAAAAATAGGTACCAACAAATAGAAAAATAGCCCAGACTTGACTGTGTTGAACTTATTGAGGTCCGACCGAAAAAACCGGAGAGCCCTTTGTCCAGTTTTTCGAGATTTTTTCGACCGGACAAATGTAACGAAAACCGACATCTGTCAACCTTATACACTACATACCTGATACACCCTATACCTGATATGATAGAACTCTACTCGTGTTATGTTATGGACCATCATGTAGTGTGTGTACTGTACTCCATGTTTGTATATCAGGCAGCAGCTTCAGGCAGTAGTATTGTTTCACACAATTCATGCAAACAAAACTAACGATTTACAATGTTATTACATTCGGATTGTATATCCTTTGACTTTCTATAAACAAACGGGACTATTGTAAATCGTTAGTTTTGTTTGCATAAATTGTGTGAAACAATACTATTGCCTGAAGCTGCTGCCTGATATACAAACATTTATTATTATAAATAAATAATAAATAAAAAAATCTTTATTGAAAAGAAAACATATCTTCCAAATGGCGGATTTATTGCCGTAGGCAATGTCTGCCAACCAACCACTATATAGGGGGGGGGGGGGGGAGAGTGGGTCTTTAAGAAAAATGCAGTGTAGTTTATATTATAATATAATAGTTAGGAGAGCACTCCATACTACAGCATGTCAAACATCAATATAGTAATAATAATAATAATAATTGGTATGTCATGCCGCTCCCCCCCCCCCTCTCCCCTCCCCCCTGCAACTATCTGATGAGTTACTTGAAACTTTTATAGTGGTCCTCTCATGTACTAATCTACTTACATCATTCTGCTCCAGTATGTTTCTATATACGGTGCGTTTATTATAACTTGGCAGCTGTCTACATAGTAATTGTATGGAAAAATTCGACATCAAGTTATAATGAATGGAGTATAGGACTGTAGCAACATTTGCAAGTCGTTCGAATATGTTTGGAATTGAATACCCTTCGCGATCTTAACGCTTTCAGCTACAGTTGAAAAGTGTTCGGCTAATAGCACTTATCATTGCGCAATATAATATAATATCGTTTGTTCACTAACCTTTGGATTCATTCACATTACGTAAGAATAGGGAAGTCTGGCGATCTATTCTCTCTGCCTAGTCCGCAAGTAGTGTCATTTAGTCGGGTTACAGGTAGTTGTATAAATGATAGTAGTTCACACACTACACAGCATTCCCTGGTGTCTCCGTATTAGTGTGATATAGGGGGATGTTAGTTAGATACCTAGTTATATATAAGTTGTCTCCTAGGCAGTGTATATGGTATAGGTGAGGTAGGTACCTCTATGTATGAGTGGTGTTATGATGTTAGCAGTTAGCAGTTAGTGTAAGTAGCAGGTGTATAGTATGAGTACACAGTATACTGACTGAGGCTGAGATAAGGCTCCCACTATACACCACACTCTACTTGTATAACGCCTTCCTTCCTGTTGATAAGGTGCCTACTGCCTAGGCTATATCACCTCACTCTATCACTAGATACTCCATACTATACACACCTCACTCCACTCTCCATCGCATCGCATCGCATCCTTCAGTTTAGTCATGTGATCTGTGATCATACACTATGAGACTACTTAGCACCTATACCTGCAACACTCTTACACTAGTCCTAGTAGGAAATATTATGAAATCATTTAGCATACCAACCACACCACACCACCTTAGTGGCTACTGGCTACCAGCTACATCATATTTGCTTGTAATTATGTATTTAAACTATAGTATATTTAATGTTAGTTTGTGCCTAAGTATTGAAACTGATAATATAACATTATAATGTTGATGCATGTAGCATTGCATAGTATACTTGGCTGTAGGCAGTAGGTACTATAGGTATAGAGAGACCAAGCAAGAGACTTTATCTCATGCATAGATTTGAATGAAACATAAAGATTGATTTACTTTACATTTACATTTACTCGACATCTTTATGTTTATTAGCTTCCTATACATAATAGGGTATGTTCTGATTCCCATATATACGCTGTACCTCCTACTGTACTGAGTGCTGAGTACCTCCTGATATAGGCCAATACACTAACACCTACACCACGTGTATCATTTTATTACCTCTTCCAGAAATCTTTTGAGTACCATGTGTAGTGTATGTAGTGTGTAATGTATATAGTGTAGTATATAATACAAGCTGAGATACGAGCGTAGGTACTAATCTCTTTGTAAGGATTGTTGTAATGATAAAATGAAGGTCGATACAACATTACTTTACATTGACATTACATCAGGTATTCCAACTAAATCACAAATATCAATTATATTAATATTAGGAGAGTGTAGCTGTACCCCCTCCCCTCCCCTCCCCCTTGTATTACTAATTGTTATACAGTTGCTGGTCGCTGGGACATTCTGATAGGAATATATAACGACAGATAATCACATCACGTACCACGTACCATCCTATACTATACAGTATACATACCTACTATACTGTATTGAGTCTATATAACACTGCGGGGCTGAGAATAAAAAACACTTCCATAAACTTGTAATCCCGTACCGGATTGATACATCATATGGGGGGTGTGGGGGGAGGGGGGGGGGACAGCAGTGAGAAGTGAAAAGCTTCATTATATAAAGTTAATATTACATTAGAGATCTCAATAGCATCTTGATGAGATCTGTATGTACTATAGAATTATATGTCATATTCACAATATTACATCTCCTCTACTACGAGTATATATGATATAATATAATATACTCCTACTATGTATAGTAATATCTTTATGTAATACCTAATGTGCTATGTTGTATTAGATCCACCTACCTACCTGTTGATATAATATTCCCCTACCTACATACTATACATACAGTACACTATACATACACCACACATTGCCTACTAACAGTACTAGCCAATCTCAGCCGTAATATACATTGTAGTGTATACACATAGTAGGCATTATTAATATATTTCATTACACTTATACTACACCAGTGGAGGATCCAGGATTCAATGTGGGGGGGGGGGGCTGAAGGTCGTCACATGCAAATATGACCTTATGGTATGTATTAAATATGTGAATAGCGCCACAGGCGACTTTTTTTTGAGACTGAGTGAAGAAAGCCATGACACAAATACCTATCGTTTGATTTAATTTCATTTTTGATTCACAGGAAATGTGTGAAATAGTGAACCTGCTTGTCTTTCTATAGCAGGCCTGAGCAAACTCTACTATGTACATATATGTAGCATACTTACGACTATAACTGTATACTGTGTAGTGTCTGTGAGTAGGTACTGGGTTATAGTGTCTTATGAATGAAGGAAGACACAATAATGATATTCAAGTGCAATAAAATAATATTGTTGTGGGGTGGGGAGGGGGGTGCGGGGTGCGGGGAGTGATTCCCTGAGGCGCGTTTAAAGGAGGAGAAGAGAACTGCGAGCTGCTAGCAGTAATCACCACACCACACCACAGCCAGAGGTACTCCGTATTATTGTATCAACCCTCAACACAATACAATATACTACACTGTCCTATCATCAGACTTCACTACACTATACACTATACAGACATACAGCTACAGTACACTGTACACAGGACAGACAGATGACAGTAATATTATATGAAGCCTATGCCTGCTCCTGGATATTATGCAACCACTGTTGCTTGTATTTCATATAATAATACAAGGGCCAGGCTCCAGTATTAAGAAATACTAAATTATTATACCTACAAGATTATAATATTTTGTGGGTACACCATCAGCCATCAGCCATATGTAGTATGCTGTGTGTGAGTTAGTTGCTGCTTGTATGTTATGTGTAGTGTACATTACATACACAATACAAGTGATATAATACAGAGAGACTGTAGCCACCTACTGGCCGTGCAGATGTTGCATATACTCGTATAGTACTGCCTGCCTACATGTTGAGATGTTGTCTCACATTCCATGTCTCATGATGACATGAATGTTGACTCTACTGACTGATGATTCCATGAATATCTTATAGTCTACCTGCACTTCCATTACAATCTATTCATTTCACTATCCAAACATATTATCTAGTGCTAGGGGCTAGTGTAGTACATATACCCGCACACACAGACCTCTCCTTACATAAAGGATGTTTTATATACCTAATATAGTTCACTATACTTTCCTACAGTGGGGGGGGGGGAATTATACCTGTAGGTGTATGTACTGTATAGTAAGTATATAGAGATGCAGCGCGGGGGTAGGAGGGGGGAGGGAATATTAATCGGAGAACAAAACACCGGTAATGATGCGTTACAAGAAGTGATATATAGTATAGTATATAGTACCCCCACTAGGTAGCTGTAAAGTATACAGTGTACAGTGTGTCTACCCATTACTCATGCAACTTGTAGGAGTCTTCTAAGCTATTATACCACTACTACTATAATACCGTCACGGTACAGGCATATATCCTAATAATGTGGTAACCATAAACAAGTATGCGACATTCAGAATGGGTGACAACTTCATTGCTTGCATTATGTGAATGTCTTATGGAAGTTTAACAGTAGGCCGCTCTACAAAATATATATAATAAGTGGTGAGGCTTCCACTTCTCCCACTGGAGCTGATGCCGTATAGCTCTGTCTCCGTGTAGTGTATGGTGTATGTGTAGTAGGGAGGAGTAGAGCCACTTGCTAACAGAGATCATGTCGCCCCATATTGGAATAGATTGCAAGAGGTACTAATATTATAATTACATATTATAGGTACCTTATGGTAGTTACCATATAGTAGTCATTACCTGTGTACCTATACACTATACAGTGTACCTCATAACATAACATAACAACCTATAATCTAGGTAGAGATATTAGTGTGATTGATTGGGAGATTGTGTTAGGTTAGGTTACCTCCCTAGTACCATATAGTACCTCTGGAGTCTGGAGTCTGGATGTATGGTCTGGATATATTCACTATTCTGCAGGCACCAACTATTTGTCTGACTAATTGGTATCGACGGCTCTATTATATGTACTCGTATGTATTGTATTCTACTACTGGACTGTGTACAGGCTAACTATTAGGTATAATATTAGTAGTATTGTGTTACACATACACATACAGTATAGTATATACACACATAGGGACTAGGCAGGTAGAGTGGAGAGTGTATTATTGAAAGGTAATTGCCGCAGTAATCCTCCGCTCCACATACTATACTGTATAGGTATATATATACACAGGCAATGCAATATCCAGGAATAAATTGGCCGGGTTAATTCTATGGTTATTGGTTATTGGTTCTCTATATACTCCACTGCCACACAATACAACACCACATATATACTATATACTATACTAGATGTATACACTATACATGTAATACAGGCTGCATGGGGGTCTAACCAATCTATTGGTATATAAAAGGGTTTTAAATAATACATATTTAGTGTATTATATATTAATTCACAATAACAAGTAGGTATAGGTAACAAACAGTAGGTATGTATATACTCGTATATTATACAGATAGTGTTATATATAATGTAATCCATATGAAGGTATCCCTAGTGCCTATAGAGACTTCATTACAATCTATTGAAACAATTAATAGTACTAAGTACAACCAATCCTCATATAGCTTAGATCTCAACCTTTTAACGTAAACAAACTACCCCTCAAACTCAAACCCTTAACGGTGCCATCGGTAGGTAATTATTTTAATATCGTACTCAAGTGTTTAGTGTGAGCATGATGAGTAATAGTATAAGGAATGAGGTCATTAGAGAGATGAGATGAATTACTGTAAGAAGGACGGGGGATTGTGACATATAATGAGAGTGAATAAACTGTGGCATATTGAGAGAATGAATGATGGCAGAATATGAGGTGTGAGGTAAGAGATGTGAGGAAGCGTGACTCAGCCTATACGAGACTGACTCGGACTCGGGCTGATGATGTTAAGATCCTAAAGGACGGAGGCGTTTGGAGTAAAAGAAATCAGAGAATAGGTAGATATACTGGTATATGAGAAATTGAATGAATGTGACTGAAGCAATAAGTTAGTACGTGATAGAGCGTGTTGTCTTCTCTGGATTGTATTGTGTATAAGTACCATTGTATTTGTTGAGGTCTGAGGAGCTCCGTGCTGGTTGCTGTACAGGGTACAGTGTGCATGATGGCTATACTGATCTAGTAGGAAGTATTGAACCTCACTTACAACTTGGCTTACATATGTTAACTCCCTGAGGGGACGTGTACTCCCACTATTAGGCATGTGGCTGATGATTATATTAGATACAGTATATGCAACTCACCATTGCAACATCAAGTCCCCTCCTATGGATGCTATGGGTGGAGGTGATGAGGTCCTGTTGCCTGCCCCCGCCCCTCCAGCCATCATGTCTCACTGCACTGTACTACACACAGCACAGACCTATCACCACATTATACTAGCCTCTATAGTGTATACTGTATGCAGTGCAGGGGATCCCTGATGTTATCATTCATTTAGTTTAGTTTTCTCAGAATCTGCAACAAATATTACAATACTATATATGAATGTATAGTAAGCTGGAAGGTCTCTCTCTCTCAGTAATATTACGTGGTGTTTGGTGGAGCGGACATGATGAGATGTGAGGAGAGAAGCGGGTATACCTATATATACTGTATACCTACTATACATACAACTTACCAATGTTTATATTTAGAATCAGGATTATAGACTACACACACACACACATACATATATTACAACCTTGTCATGTATCGATTTTTCCGCGTGGTTGGATCATACATCATATTATAATATAGATATGAGACTGAGACTGAGACACAGCCAGAGGACTAACATGAACAGAACATCTGAGAGGCAGAGGACATGTACCTAGTGTGTCTGTCTAGAGAATGACCACCGCCACCTGCTGTGTTGTGCTGGACATGTACATTATTATATTATTATTGGGATTAGATCCTTCCCTCCCCATACAGCCACACATATAGTAGCTCCATTAGTAATATTGCTGTGTATGTAGGTCCAGTAGAGGTACCCGCTACATATTATAGAGAAATAACTTATTACTGTGTGGGTCAACTACCTGTAGCATGTAACACGTAGTAGGATATATAGTATGTGGCTCATACACAGGAGAGGAATAGCCTGGAATCACTGCACTGCACTGCAGAAGACCTTCCATTATGTAGAGATTATTTGATGGGAAATGATTGTAATGTTATCTGACAGGCTGGCTGATGTGTTAGTGATAGAGAATAAGGAATGTGGTTATTAGAGAGTTGAGTGTCTCTGTATGTAGTGTATATTATATAGTAGGTACATGGGGTGCCTGTAGAGTCTACACAGTGTCTATATGTGGTAGCAGAGCAGAGCAGAGGGAATTATTGAAAGGAAACCATTCACCCTAGTCCGGATGTGGCGGCAGGAATTAGGAAATGAGCAATCCTCCTCAAGCGAGGCATTCAATTTATCCAAAGCGTTTCTACACTAAGTGACTTAATCTCATCAACACTTCTGAGGCTGTGGCTGAGTACACCACCACATAATATATAGTACCTACTACCTGCTGTGCCGTACTGTAATACACACAGCACACCGCACACTCGAGACATCATGAAACAAGGACACTAATCTTATGGGTAAATGAAATCTGGAACTGCGGCCCTAAACAAATACTTATGTGTAGTGTGTGCATTGTGTAATATATGTATACTTACTATATACCTATAGGTACAGTGGAGCCTCGATAATCCGGACGACCCCGCAACCGCCGTTTCTCACGTAAATTAAGGGATAAAGCATTTTCTATGCCGCTAAACACTACTAGTCACAGCACTATATTGAGATTCCTTAAAGTGTGATTAATATAGCCTCGTATCTAACATGCATACTTAAATGAATACATTATAATGTAAAATAATTTTGTTTTATTTCGAAAAATGCATTTCAAAATGTCTACATACTATAATCCGAACGCTTTGTACATCCGAACAGGGTATACATTTTCGGTGTTCGGATTATAGAGGCTCTGCTGTATTCTCAAGTAATATTATAATACAATGCAGTAGGTGCATATTAGGGAATCCAATCCCGCATCAAAATCGCGATCCTGCAAGCCTGCGGGATCGAGGTCATCAATTTTTTTTTTGCGGGATCACTCGATTCTAATAGAAAACTGGATGTTTAAGGGGTACAAGATAAGGAAAAAACCCTTCTTTTAGTCATACCTTGATAATAGATGCCATCTAATAGAAATTAACAATGTCAGATCTATAACAGCTCCTACTGCATTTGGTATTTGTAGTACTACAGGGATCAATACTGGGCCCATTAATATCAATGATCTGCCTAACAGTGCTGATAAGCATGATTTTATTGTAATGTTTGCGGATGATACATCCCTGTTACTAAAAGACAATATTTCAAATAAAAGGAATGCCTCAATGAAGACCTTGAAATTGGACGGGGTGAAAAAATGAACGGGGCGAGAGAGTGGTTTAGTGACAACGGTCTCGAATTAAATATGACGAAGACCGGTGATATTCACTTCTCTGTTAAGCGACCGTTGGGGGTGGATCCAGTGACGGACACACTTTCTAGTCCATCTTTTGAACCAGTTGACTAAAATAAGTTTCTTGGATTAACAATAAACTGAACGCTTCAGTGGTCTCCGCACATTGAGGTACTTTGAAGGAAGATAAATCCGGCTATATTTGCTATCAAAAAATACGCTCATCTGTGGACTTGATGCTGCAAAGTCTATACATTTTACATTCCACAGCATCGTGTCCTATGTCTGGTGAAAGGAGGCAGACGCGTGTTTTTATATTGCAGAAACGAGCAGTGAGAACCATGCTGGGCATGAATCCCAGAGATTCCTTTAAGGAACTCCTCATCAGTGCTCACCATGCCCAGCATCTTCATATTAGAGTGTATATACATAATACTCCCCTGAACTCAGAGTACCACAACTCAAAGGTCAAAAGGTACCAGGTCAAAAGAAGACATAAGACCTTTAAGGCACAGACTAACGAAGACGTCTAAAAGCTTCGTGTGTCTCAGTGTGCGGATACTAAACGTGCTTCCCGGAGAGTTCAAATCGCTGGATGATACGACTTTCCGCGGAGGGGTGAAGGAGTACCTACCTCGTAGGTAAAGTATTTTACTCAATTGACGAAATGTTAAAATGATTGATTTTTACATTCTGATTGGCATTGATCTGATAGCATAGGACAGCTGCCCGGATGGGCTTACGAATGATGGAAAACAATAAACTTTTTATGCGGGATCCCGCATGACTAATCCCTCGTTTTGGATCTCGCAAAAAAGGCACGGATCCCGCGTTTGCGGGATTGGATTCCCTAGTGCCTATGTTTACCCAAGTATTGTACTTACTAGTTGGTTGTAAGATGCCTAAGGCATCCGTTGAAAAATCAAGAATAAAACAAATACTTTAATTTAATGTACAAGAGTATTCGCTCTTTTGCCCGAGTTAGAGGTAGATATTGTAGACGCCAATAAACCCGCCATTTAACTCTTCTATGAATATTTAATTTATTTATTTTATTAATAAACATTTAGGTATAGAGCGTCTACAGAATTAGTCAGTCAGTGAATCAGTGATCAGCGTAACTAAATTATTTCACAATATGACTACAATATCGCACTTTAAACTTAAAATTACTTCTCATAAACAGAAATTAGTAAGTAGTATTATAGTAGTATACTGTTTGCTTAATCTATGCAGAATTACAATTACATACATGTAGGGTACCTATTTTAATTTATAAAATAATAAAATTCTTCTAGAAATGCATTAGTAAGGTTCTGAAGTTTCAATTTTTTTTTTGCGCAATAGACAAATTGTTAATGTTTCTATGTCTCATTGGCAGGTAACCTATACTACTGTACTATACTCTAGTTAATACTGGGGTGATGGGGTAACCAGGGAATTCTGCTATACTTCATGTACCTAATGTATGTATATTTTACTGCCTACAAAGAATTAAAGGGTAGGTATTTGATGAAGACTGTCATACAAATCTATAAATAATTAGGTATATCGTACAATAATAATAATAATAACACACTCACCATTATATATGAATAGGTAGAACTAGTAGGTAAATACGTGTAATGAAGTAACTTTATAATAGAACTAGAATAACTGAATGAACATATAACATTACATCATGTGCAGGTATTATAAACTAAAGTCAAGTTGCTCTAACTAAATAATATTATAATCCCGCCGTACATATGTAATATAATATGGGAGATATACATAATATAATGTAAGGTAGGTATATATAGGAGTGCACCCCGCGGCGAAGACCAGCGTGGACTAATCGCTGTATCGAGGTTTTGCGATCCTTTCTACTAGACTCCCTACAACAGCTGTGTACTGTACATATATACATAATACTGAACGCGCTTGTGCAACATTTTCATGAAAAATATCCTGACAAGAAAATAATAATTACAAGTAGATGTAGTAGGAGGGATACGGCAAGAGGTACCCACCGAATGCAACAATAATAATAGATAAGGAACCATAAAACAATAAGAAAATCATTAAACTTTGTAGTGGAATGTAGGTACATACATATGTCAGGTGAGGTGAGGCATACCATAGAGTATCTACCTACACATATACATGTATATTATATAAACAACCTGTTGCAATAGTATGAGTACTGTTAGTGGATTGTAGTCGTATAATATTAATTGTTCATCATATGCTGGATCTCCGTGACACTCTACAGGCAGGCTAGTACAATGAAAATACCAATATGATAACCACCAGAAATCCTGAATAAATAAATCTATAAAATTACCTGCGTTAATTGTGAATAGAAGCGATTAGGTACTAAAAAATATAATAACCTTTGGTTTGTGTTTGGGTCTTTTTAGACAGGTTAGGTTAGGTTAGGTTGATAAGAGCATCACGAACGTCATAGAAGACTACCTGACAGATCGAAGAATATTACTAGACGGTAAATGCGAAATGGAGGTTGGAGGAGGAGTCCCACAGGGATCCGTATTGGGACCGACCCTCTGGAATATAATGTACGATGACATCATGAAGGTGGAAGTCCCCGAGGGTGTTGGGCTGGTGTGTTACGCGGATGACCTGGCAGTCTCCGTAACAGCCAAGACGAAATATGAACTGGTTACCAATACAAATACAGCCCTACATAGTATTGGAATATGGATGGAGAAAAATGAACTCAGTGTAGCCCCACAGAAAACAGTGGCAATAATGCTGAGCGGGGCAAAAAGGTCAAATTGAGTAAATTTTAAATTTGAAGGATCTCAAATAAGCCTATCCCCGGAAGCACCATACCTTGGTGTGGTTATAGACACTGGTCTCACCTTCTAGAGGCACCTAAAATACGTCAGCGAAAAGTCGCACAAAACAACAAGAGCTCTATGCGCAATATTACCAAATACAAGAGGCCCTGGGCAATACAAAAGGAAGGTGCTAGCAAAGGCCACACAATCTATTATGGGCACATATGCCGCCCCGGGATGATATACTCACCACTCCTTGATATATTCTGTCCTCTGCTAGACCTAAGATATGACCATTTTTTTCTTGTATTGAAGATTTCAGCTACCTCTTTAATCTTTAAGTCTAGTGGTGTGAATCCTGCAAGGGCTAGCGTGGATGTGGCTGATATAGCGCGATATCCCTTACACAGGCCCGCCGCTCCCATATGTGCAAGATGTGCGGGGCACACAGGCGGCCGATCGTAGGGGCGGCCGCAGGCCGCTAATCACTTTGCCTTAAAAATTGTATGTATAAACAAATATTCTGATTGAAAGACAAAAGTAGTGAACAATATTACTAAGTTCGAAATACGATAATTCGTTCGCAAGATAGACGCCGGCACACAAAAACGCCCGCAAAATGGTTGATAACACTATGCGCTGTCTTCTATGCGTGACCACGCGACATTTTTAATTTCTTATAAAATCGCAGGGGCAAATGGGAACTAATTTCTTTGAATGAAAGCTTCTTAATTTTATGTGTAGATGTCGATACATGGGCGTCGTTAGGGGGGGCAGGGGGGAGCAGCTGCCCCCTCCCCTAGAGATTGGAATAGGTATATATTTTTTCATACTAAATGATAAAACCTCACAAAAATCACATTATTACCACACGTTTTCGCATCATATCATAATTTTTAATGAAAATCCGTCAAAATATGGTTATTTCATTAAATATAAATAAATCCAACAAAAAAATTTATCGTAATTATTTAATTATTTCGCCTGCGGCGCTATTTCATCTTTTTTATTAGGTTATGGGGGAGGGCGGCATTTTAGGTTTTGCACACAGGCAGCGGAACCCCTCGCGGCGGCCCTGCCCTTACAGGCCCTTATTGCTACCATCCTCTGTACTGCCTCCAGCTTTCTTACGTTTACCTACCTTCTTTCCAACTGCCTCCTGCCAGACACTTGACGCATAGGTGGCGATGGGCTCCACTGCACCATAATATATTTGTCTCACGATTTCTGGTGATGCTCCCAATGTTGGTTTTGCTATTGTCATTAATTTATTTGAGACTTTTGCGATTTTCTTACACACGTAGTCCACTTGTCTGCCCCAATTAAGTTTGTCGTCTATTATGAGTCCCAAGATCTTAAAGTGTATGTGAGATTTTTCCCCCTCAATTTCCGGTCTTTCTATTTGTCTCCTCGTGACAAATAGTGCATTTGTTTTTTCTTCGGAAAAATGTAAGAGAATGGCAAGTGAATGGCAAGAGAGGCGAAAGAGAAGGGGATGTACAATGTACTGGTTCTAGTCTAGGTTAGGTTAGGTTAGGTTAGGTTCCCGTGTGGGGTTTTCGGTCCCCCATCGGGCGCGTCCTCAGGTGGTGGATGGAGGAACGGCTTCACGGGAACATTCCTGTGGTGCTACCAGGGAAATAAAATACCTGGCGCGAACCAAAACCGAAACTGTCCCAAGCTAAGGTGTGAGATTCCGTGCCGAAGGCTGAATGGCACTGGGGACAGACCATCAATCCCAGTGTCGCGAACGGATCCCTGGGGGCACCAGGCGACACCCCCTTGTAACATAGCCCTCCATGCATAAGAGGCTCTGTGTGTGGCGACTTATTTTTCCTCATGACTCGTGGGAACAAAAATGGAAAGAAATATTAATACCGAAAATGGAAGCGGAAATGGAAATGGTGATGAAAGCGGAACGGCCACGGATACGATTAAACATCCATTTAGCGTGAATACTGACGACATCGGAACGACTATGGACTTGACTAAGGATTACAAAACGGCGGATAGGAACGTATCAGAAGAGAGGAGGATATTTGCACGCAGGGATTCCCTACGTAGAACCCCACCCCCAGGCTCACCAGTAAGCCGGAAATGTCAGGGGCCTGACGAAGACATGGAAGAAGATAAACGGGTTACCGTCCCTGAGTCGGACGAAGACGCAATAGCCCTGTGCGCGGAAGAGCTCTCTGAAGATCCTGTAACAGACAGAGAGACAAAGAAAAGAAAGATGGCACCCAGTCCACACAAATCTGTCCAGATCACTAGGTGTGGTACGGAGAGGGGAAAAGAATTACTAAAGCTGAAAGGCAAAATTCAAGAACTGGCCCAGTTTATAGACGCGAACAAGAACGTCCACAGAGACATCAAACGAATATCATCACAGCTAAATGGGTTGCTGGTGCAGTTTACCACATACAAGGAATCGGAAGAGAGACAGATACTGGAGGAGCGCATAGATCTGACCTCAAAGTTAGCTGAGCAAGAGCAAAGGATATCTATCCTCGAAGAGGCACTTCTCGATTACAAAAAGACAGATCAGACGAGCTGCCTCAAATGCAGGGACAAAGAAAAATTGGAGCCATTCGATCCGAGCTCGTGCGAAGAGCTGGACTTCCCGGCACTGATGATTAAAGTGAGAGAAAAATGGACCGAGGAAAGCCTGAAGAGTGTACAAATAAAGAGAGAGGATTTGCTCAAAGCATACAATGGAAGACTCGTATACGTGCATGGCGAGGAAGACAATAACAGTGACAGCACGAAAATATTCGACAAATATCCAGAAATCTTGGAAAGTCGAAAAACAGCGTGCCAAAATGGCAACTGCGCGCATATCACGCAGGCAATCACTTACGACTCTGACAGCTCACCAGTGACTATTAAAGGAGTGTCTCAGTGTTTTTCGCGGCTACTCCCCTGGAAGATGAAAAAGGACTCTCTGACTTCTATGACTTTTTATGTCAACTAAGAGAATTAACTCTTAAAGAAAAGGAGACAAATATCACAATAGTGACCCCAAAATCAGTCAAAATAAATATTCTTAGGAAATTGGTAGCGGCTATCTTTCTAAAAATGGAGTGCGCAATTGACTTAAGGATAACTCATCGCAATCCAAAAGCAGAGACACGTGAAAAGCGACTCGAATCGCTGGAAGGTGACACAATATTAATCGAGACAAACGAGGCATCATACGCGGATGTGGCCCGGAAGTTGAAGGATGGTCTACGTAACAAAGAAGATGCAGAAAATATCAACAATATAAGAAAAACTAGAAAAGGAGGGATAATCCTCAAAACATCTAAGGAAGCAAAGAACCTGTCAGAAAACATCAAAAGTATTCTTAATGAAAGCAAAGTTAGAATTCTTCCAAAGGTCAAAAAGAAGGTCCTGCACATAAAAAATATAGACCCTTCGGCCGATACCGAAGATATCAAGAGGTCCCTGCAGAAGATTGGTATCGCACATCCAGATCTATGCGAAGTCAGATCTTTAAGACCAATTGGAGAGGAAAATCAAGCTTGCACAATAATTATGGAAAAGGGTGATGGAGATAAAATTTTGCAACACAGAAGACTTAGAATCGGTTTCTCAACTTGCACAGTGCGAGAGAGAACACACATCCAACAGTGCTATCGATGCTGGAATTTTGGACATAAGGCGTCATCGTGTGCGGAAAAGGACCGGTCCAATCTATGCAGAAAGTGCGCACAAAAAGGCCACAGCGCAAAAGAATGCACAAACCAACCATTCTGCTCGCTGTGCGAGGTAGCAGGACACGCGGCGGGGTCAAACCGATGCGCCGTTCTAAAAAAGGCGATTGAGGAGAATCAAAGAGCAGGAAAAAAGACGGACCATAGTTCAAATAGAAATAAAATAGAAACAAAACAGACAGCTCGAGATAACAATATACATGAAGGACACATTTAACATCTTGCAAATAAACACGGGCAGAAGTCTGGCATCGCATGACATGGCTCAGATAGTGGCCAGAAACACACAGGCGGACATACTGGCTATAAGCGAACCAAACCTGAGTAAATGCAGAGGGACGCACTGCTACGCAAACGAAAAAAAGGACGTTCTTATACAAAACATTAGCAAAAAATATAACACAACAAAATATAAATCTATTGACGGGGCAGTTAGAGTAGAAATCGAAGATATTGTCATATACAAGGTATACTTGAGCCCAAATACTTGCACGATACAGGACTTTGAAAAACAGCTCCACGAAATACAAACGGATATGGCCGACAAAACACACAAAAGGCTGATAATACTTGGAGATTTTAACGCAAAGCATCCAGCATGGGGGGGAGACAAGACGAATAAAAAGGGTGTGTGCCTGTTAGAATGGGCAAACAGTCTTAACCTTAATATACTAAATGATGGCAAAAAACCCACCTTTGTTGGACATAACGGCATATCATACATAGATATCACATTAGTAAACACGCAAGCCATGAAAGATACCACATGGGAGGTCCTGGAGGACGAGCCTTTGAGTGAACATCGGTTTGTATTGACAAAATTGGGACATGGAAAAACCAAACCAAAACGCAAATACATATACGGAGCCACAAATCCGACAACTCTGTGCGATGAATTCAAAAGAATTACGATAAATAAAGAAATAAACGCAGAAGAGTGCGAAAGGGCAATGGTAGAAGCTTTCAAACGAAGTACAGCAAAAATAAGAGCTAACGATGAAGGGAAGATGCCCTACTGGTGGACAGCAGAAATACAGGACCAAATAAAAGAAACGCGAAAGAAGAGGAAGAAATTCCAGAAGTGCCAAAATAACTCCGAAAGAATGATCTTAAAAAAGGAATACAAAGACTCAAAGGACGCCCTTAAAAAGGCTATAGTAACATCAAAAAGGAGAAACTGGGACCAGCTATGCACAAAACTGAATGAGGATATCTTCGGGGACGCGTATCAAATAATAAAAAATCAGCTACGCAGACCAAGTCCTAGGACTCAACTCCAAAAAGAAGAAAAAGAAGAGGTTTTTAAGCAATTATTCATGACAAAACCGGCTAAGCTCCTACCCAAAGTCTATGGCCCAGAAACGTCAGACGTCTGGAGGACGGTTTCCGAAAGAGAAATGAGAGAAGCCATAAGAAAAATCAAGCCAGGCAAAGCCCCAGGTCCGGACACAATCCCACCGGACGTCGTGAAATTATTAGTGCTAAAGAACATGGAATATTTCAAGGTACTGTTTGAAGACCTTATAAGAAATCAAAAATTTCCCAAGTCATGGAAAACCGCCAGACTGGTTCTCATCGAAAAACCTAAAAAGTCAAACGCAGAGGAAACAAAATTCAGGCCGATATGCCTGCTGAATGTTCTTGGAAAACTTTTTGAAAGTGTGATCAATAACAGACTGATAGCGGAACTCGGTGAATCCGGCTTGAATGAAAATCAGTACGGTTTCAGGAAAGGAAGATCCACAATTGATGCTATAAATAAGATAATACACCTAGCAAAAGAGGCAAAAAAGCAAAATAAATTAAATGCCTTAATTCTGATTGATGTTAAAAATGCCTTTAATACAGCGTCTTGGCCCACTGCAATCAATAAATTAAGAGCTAAACAAGTAAGTCCCTACATGGTGAATATTATTACAGAATATTTCACAGAAAGGCAGGTAATACTGGAGAAAAATAATAGCATGGAGATAGGCGGTGGAGTCCCACAGGGCTCGGTCCTCGGACCCACACTTTGGAACGTCATGTATGATGACATCATGTCGCTAGACGTACTTGAGGGAGTCGAGCTGGTGTGCTACGCAGACGACCTCGCGATATCAGTAACTGCCGCGACACAGACGGATCTGGTAATCAGGACAGAAACGGCTCTACATTCCGTTACTTCGTGGATGAAAACCAACCACCTAGAAATAGCAGCCCAAAAGACCGTAGCCATAATTCTCAGCGGAGAGAGGCGCGTACGAAACATACTGTTTGAGATGGAAGAAGAGAAGGTGACCCCTTCAAAGGAGGCCAAGTATCTCGGAGTAACGCTGGATTCCGGAATGAATTTCGGCAAACATATAAAGTACGTCGGTGAAAAAGCTCAAAAGACGGCAAAAGCGCTTTGTTCAATATTGCCAAATACAAAGGGACCGGCACACAAAAAACGCGCAGTATTGGCATTGGCAGTCCAATCGGTGATTCTGTATGCCTCACCGGTGTGGGCAGAAGTAACGAGAAAAGAAAAACATGCAGAAGCTCTCCTAAACACACAGAGGACAATGGCACTAAGAATATGTAGGGCGTACAGGACAGTATCTACCCAAGCAGCTTTGGTGTTATCTGGACTGGTGCCGGCTACACTAGTGGCGGAGGAAAGAGCCCGTATATACCGTAAGAAAAATGAAATAACACCAGATGAGGTAAAGGAAGAGAGGAGACTCACTATCGCCAAGTGGCAAGAGATATGGAACACCGCCCCAAAAGGCAGATGGACGCACACACTAGTAAATGACTTAACAACATGGACGGAGAGGAAGCATGGTGAGACTACATACCGCATGACGCAGTGCATGACAGGACACGGCGTGTTTGGAGAATTTCTCTATAAAATACAGAAGGCCCCTAGTAGGGCTTGCACGTACTGTGACGCGGAGATAGATGACGCCAAACACACAGTCTTTCAGTGCCATAGATGGAACACGGAGAGAAAAAACCTAGAAAGAAAAATAGGAACGACGTCTCTGACACCAGAGAACATAGTTCCAGCGATGTTACAGAAAAAATCAAACTGGGACGCTGTAGCAGAATTCTGTGAAGAAGTAATAAGTGCAAAAGAAAAAGACGAAACTACCTAATTAAACAAGACAGATGCTGCACCAAGGTAGGCCAATAGGCGGGGACTTGGCCGCAAGCAGGAGAAGAGGGGGGGTTTTAGCCGGTGCGAGTCCGGCACTACCCGACCATAATGGCCGGGTGTCCATAAGGGATTTCCCCTCCACAAAAAAAAAAAAAAAAGGTTAGGTTAGGTTAGGTTAGGTTAGGTTAGGTTAGGTTAGGTTAGGTTAGGTTAGGTTAGGTTAGGTTAGGTTAGGTTAGGTTAGGTTAGGTTAGGTTAGGTTAGGTTAGGTTAGGTTAGGTTAGGTTAGGTTCCCGTGTGGGGTTTTCGGTCCCCCATCGGGCGCGTCCTCAGGTGGTGGATAGAGGAACGGCTTCACGGGAACATTCCTGTGGTGCTACCAGGGAAATAAAATACCTGGCGCGAACCAAAACCGAAACTGTCCCAAGCTAAGGTGTGAGATTCCGTGCCGAAGGCTGAATGGCACTGGGGACAGACCATCAATCCCAGTGTCGCGAACGGATCCCTGGGGGCACCAGGCGACACCCCCTTGTAACATAGCCCTCCATGCATAAGAGGCTCTGTGTGTGGCGACTTTATTTTTCCTCATGACTCGTGGGAACAGAAATGGAAATTAATACCGAAAATGGAAGCGGAAATGGAAATGGTGACGACATCGGAACGACTATGGACTTGACTAAGGATTACAAAACGGCGGATAGGAACGCAGCAGAAGAGAGGAGGATATTTGCACGCAGGGATTCCCTACGTAGAACCCCACCCCCAGGCTCACCAGTCGTACCTCTCGACATCAGCCTAGAGACGACACCAGGCGACAGGGTGCCAAAAAAGAGAAAGGTTGCCCCCAGCCCTGACCAGCCACCGGGAATTGAAGGGCGCACGGAAAGTAAAAAGCTCCCACCTAAAGAGCTAACCAGACTTAAAAGCAAAATAGAAGAACTCTCCCAGTATGTGAAAGCGAACAAAAATGTCCATAAGGATATCAAACAGATGACTGCACAGCTAACGGGATTGATGACCCAATATGTCACTAGACAAAAAGCGGACGATGAATTGCTCGAGGAGAGGATGTCTAACCTAAACCGAAGATTGGACGAACAAGAGCAAAAAATAGGGACTCTAGAGGTGGAGCTCTTAGCTCATAGAAATAAAGGCAACAACACATTCCTCGAAGAGGCACTTCTCGATTACAAAAAGACAGATCAGACGAGCTGCCTCAAATGCAGGGACAAAGAAAAATTGGAGCCATTCGATCCGAGCTCGTGCGACGAGCTGGACTTCCCGGCACTGATGATTAAAGTGAGAGAAAAATGGACCGAGGAAAGCCTGAAGAGTGTACAAATAAAGAGAGAGGATTTGCTCAAAGCATACAATGGAAGACTCGTATACGTGCATGGCGAGGAAGACAATAACAGTGACAGCACGAAAATATTCGACAGATATCCAGAAATCTTGGAAAGTCGAAAAACAGCGTGCCAAAATGGCAACTGCGCGCATATCACGCAGGCAATCACTTACGACTCTGACAGCTCACCAGTGACTATTAAAAGGAGTGTCTCAGTGTTTTTCGCGGCTACTCCCCTGGAAGATGAAAAAGGACTCTCTGACTTCTATGACTTTTTATGTCAAATAAGAGAATTAACCTTTAAAGAAAAGGAGACAAATATCACAATAGTGGCCCCAAAATCAGTCAAAATAAATATTCTTAGGAAATTGGTAGCGGCTATCTTTCTAAAAATGGAGTGCGCAATTGACTTAAGGATAACTCATCGCAATCCAAAAGCAGAGACACGTGAAAAGCGACTCGAATCGCTGGAAGGTGACACAATATTAATAGAGACAAACGAGGCATCATACGCGGATGTGGCCCGGAAGTTGAAGGATGGTCTATGTAACAAAGAAGATGCAGAAAATATCAACAATATAAGAAAAACTAGAAAAGGAGGGATAATCCTCAAAACATCTAAGGAAGCAAAGAACCTGTCAGAAAACATCAAAAGTATTCTTAATGAAAGCAAAGTTAGAATTCTTCCAAAGGTCAAAAAGAAGGTCCTGCACATAAAAAATATAGACCCTTCGGCCGATACCGAAGATATCAAGAGGTCCCTGCAGAAGATTGGTATCGCACATCCAGATCTATGCGAAGTCAGATCTTTAAGACCAATTGGAGAGGAAAATCAAGCTTGCACAATAATTATGGAAAAGGGTGATGGAGATAAAATTTTGCAACACAGAAGACTTAGAATCGGTTTCTCAACTTGCACAGTGCGAGAGAGAACACACATCCAACAGTGCTATCGATGCTGGAATTTTGGACATAAGGCGTCATCGTGTGCGGAAAAGGACCGGTCCAATCTATGCAGAAAGTGCGCACAAGAAGGCCACAGCGCAAAAGAATGCACAAACCAACCATTCTGCTCGCTGTGCGAGGTAGCAGGACACGCGGCGGGGTCAAACCGATGCGCCGTTCTAAAAAAGGCGATTGAGGAGAATCAAAGAGCAGGGAAAAAGACGGACCATAGTTCAAATAGAAATAAAAGAGAAACAAAACAGACAGCTCGAGATAACAATATACATGAAGGACACATTTAACATCTTGCAAATAAACACGGGCAGAAGTCTGGCATCGCATGACATGGCTCAGATAGTGGCCAGAAACACACAGGCGGACATACTGGTTATAAGCGAACCAAACCTGAGTAAATGCAGAGGGACGCACTGCTACGCAAACGAAAAAAAGGACGTTCTTGTACAAAACATTAGCAAAAAATATAACATAACAAAATATAAATCTATTGACGGGGCAGTTAGAGTAGAAATCGAAGATATTGTCATATACAAGGTATACTTGAGCCCAAATACCTGCACGATACAGGACTTTGAAAAACAGCTCCACGAAATACAAACGGATATGGCCGACAAAACACACAAAAGGCTGATAATACTTGGAGATTTTAACGCAAAGCATCCAGCATGGGGGGGAGACAAGACGAATAAAAAGGGTGTGTGCCTGTTAGAATGGGCAAACAGTCTTAACCTTAATATACTAAATGATGGCAAAAAACCCACCTTTGTTGGACATAACGGCATATCATACATAGATATCACATTAGTAAACACGCAAGCCATGAAAGATACCACATGGGAGGTCCTGGAGGACGAGCCTTTGAGTGAACATCGGTTTGTATTGACAAAATTGGGACATGGAAAAACCAAACTAAAACGCAAATACATATACGGAGCCACAAATCCGACAACTCTGTGCGATGAATTCAAAAGAATTACGATAAATAAAGAAATAAACGCAGAAGAGTGCGAAAGGGCAATGGTAGAAGCTTTCAAACGAAGTACAGCAAAAATAAGAGCTAACGATGAAGGGAAGATGCCCTACTGGTGGACAGCAGAAATACAGGACCAAATAAAAGAAACGCGAAAGAAGAGGAAGAAATTCCAGAAGTGCCAAAATAACTCCGAAAGAATGATCCTAAAAAAGGAATACAAAGACTCAAAGGACGCCCTTAAAAAGGCTATAGTAACATCAAAGAGGAGAAACTGGGACCAGCTATGCACAAAACTGAATGAGGATATCTTCGGGGACGCGTATCAAATAATAAAAAATCAGCTACGCAGACCAAGTCCTAGGACTCAACTCCAAAAAGAAGAAAAAGAAGAGGTTTTTAAGCAATTATTCATGACAAAACCGGCTAAGCTCCTACCCAAAGTCTATGGCCCAGAAACGTCAGACGTCTGGAGGACGGTCTCCGAAAGAGAAATGAGAGAAGCCATAAGAAAAATCAAGCCAGGCAAAGCCCCAGGTCCGGACACAATCACACCGGACGTCGTGAAATTATTAGTGTTAAAGAACATGGAATATTTCAAGGTACTGTTTGAAGACCTTATAAGAAATCAAAAATTTCCCAAATCATGGAAAACCGCCAGACTGGTTCTCATCGAAAAACCTAAAAAGTCAAACGCAGAGGAAACAAAATACAGGCCGATATGCCTGCTGAATGTTCTTGGAAAACTTTTTGAAAGTGTGATCAATAATAGACTGATAGCGGAACTCGGTGAATCCGGCTTGAATGAAAATCAGTACGGTTTCAGGAAAGGAAGATCCACAATCGATGCTATAAATAAGATAATACACCTAGCAAAAGAGGCAAAAAAGCAAAATAAATTAAACGCCTTAATTCTGATCGATGTTAAAAATGCCTTTAATACAGCGTCTTGGCCCACTACAATCAATAAATTAAGAGCTAAACAAGTAAGCCCCTACATGGTGAATATTATTACAGAATATTTCACAGAAAGGCAGGTAATACTGGAGAAAAATAATAGCAAGGAGATAGGCGGTGGAGTCCCACAGGGCTCGGTCCTCGGACCCACACTTTGGAACGTCATGTATGATGACATCATGTCGCTAGACGTACTTGAGGGAGTCGAGCTGGTGTGCTACGCAGACGACCTCGCGATATCAGTAACTGCCGCGACACAGACGGATCTGGTAATCAGGACAGAAACGGCTCTACATTCCGTTGCTTCGTGGATGAAAACCAACCACCTAGAAATAGCAGCCCAAAAGACCGTAGCCATAATTCTCAGCGGAGAGAGGCGCGTACGAAACATACTGTTTGAGATGGAAGAAGAGAAGGTGACCCCCTCAAAGGAGGCCAAGTATCTCGGAGTAACGCTGGATTCCGGAATGAATTTCGGCAAACATATAAAGAACGTCGGTGAAAAAGCACAAAAGACGGCAAAAGCGCTTTGTTCAATACTGCCAAATACAAAGGGACCGGCACACAAAAAACGCGCAGTATTGGCATTGGCAGTCCAATCGGTGATTCTGTATGCCTCACCGGTGTGGGCAGAAGTAACGAGAAAAGAAAAACATGCAGAAGCTCTCCTAAACACACAGAGGACAATGGCACTAAGAATATGTAGGGCGTACAGGACAGTATCTACCCAAGCAGCTTTGGTGTTATCTGGACTGGTGCCGGCTACACTAGTGGCGGAGGAAAGAGCCCGTATATACCGTAAGAAAAATGAAATAACACCAGATGAGGTAAAGGAAGAGAGGAGACTCACTATCGCCAAGTGGCAAGAGATATGGAACACCGCCCCAAAAGGCAGATGGACGCACACACTAGTAAATGACTTAACAACATGGACGGAGAGGAAGCATGGTGAGACTACATACCGCATGACGCAGTGCATGACAGGACACGGCGTGTTTGGAGAATTTCTCTATAAAATACAGAAGGCCCCTAGTAGGGCTTGCACGTACTGTGACGCGGAGATAGATGACGCCAAACACACAGTCTTTCAGTGCCATAGATGGAACACGGAGAGAAAAAACCTAGAAAGAAAAATAGGAACGACGTCTCTGACACCAGAGAACATAGTTCCAGCGATGTTACAAAAAAAATCAAACTGGGACGCTGTAGCAGAATTCTGTGAAGAAGTAATAAGTGCAAAAGAAAAAGACGAAACTACCTAATTAAACAAGACAGATGCTGCACCAAGGTAGGCCAATAGGCGGGGACTTGGCTGCAAGCAGGAGAAGAGGGGGGGGTTTTAGCCGGTGCGAGTCCGGCACTACCCGACCATAATGGCCGGGTGTCCATAAGGGATTTCCCCTCCACAAAAAAAAAAAAAAAAGGTTAGGTTAGGTTAGGTTAGGTTAGGTTAGGTTAGGTTAGGTTAGGTTAGGTTAGGTTAGGTTAGGTTAGGTTAGGTTAGGTTAGGTTAGGTTAGGTTAGGTTAGGTTAGGTTAGGTTAGGTTAGGTTAGGTTAGGTTAGGTTAGGTTAGGTTAGGTTAGGTTAGGTTAGGTTAGGTTAGGTTAGGTTAGGTTAGGTTAGGTTAGGTTAGGTTAGGTTAGGTTAGGTTAGGTTAGGTTAGGTTAGGTTAGGTTAGGTTAGGTTAGGTTAGGTTAGGTTAGGTTAGGTTAGGTTAGGTTAGGTTAGGTTAGGTTAGGTTAGGTTAGGTTAGGTTAGGTTAGGTTAGGTTAGGTTAGGTTAGGTTAGGTTAGGTTAGGTTAGGTTAGGTTAGGTTAGGTTAGGTTAGGTTAGGTTAGGTTAGGTTAGGTTAGGTTAGGTTAGGTTAGGTTAGGTTAGGTTAGGTTAGGTTAGGTTAGGTTAGGTTAGGTTAGGTTAAAAAGTCAAACGCAGAGGAAACAAAATACAGGCCGATATGCCTGCTAAATGTTCTTGGAAAACTTTTTGAAAGTGTGATCAATAATAGACTGATAGCGGAACTCGGTGAATCCGGCTTGAATGAAAATCAGTACGGTTTCAGGAAAGGAAGATCCACAATCGATGCTATAAATAAGATAATACACCTAGCAAAAGAGGCAAAAAAGCAAAATAAATTAAACGCCTTAATTCTGATCGATGTTAAAAATGCCTTTAATACAGCGTCTTGGCCCACTACAATCAATAAATTAAGAGCTAAACAAGTAAGCCCCTACATGGTGAATATTATTACAGAATATTTCACAGAAAGGCAGGTAATACTGGAGAAAAATAATAGCAAGGAGATAGGCGGCGGAGTCCCACAGGGCTCGGTCCTCGGACCCACACTTTGGAACGTCATGTATGATGACATCATGTCGCTAGACGTACTTGAGGGAGTCGAGCTGGTGTGCTACGCAGACGACCTCGCGATATCAGTAACTGCCGCGACACAGACGGATCTGGTAATCAGGACAGAAACGGCTCTACATTCCGTTGCTTCGTGGATGAAAACCAACCACCTAGAAATAGCAGCCCAAAAGACCGTAGCCATAATTCTCAGCGGAGAGAGACGCGTACGAAACATACTGTTTGAGATGGAAGAAGAGAAGGTGACCCCCTCAAAGGAGGCCAAGTATCTCGGAGTAACGCTGGATTCCGGAATGAATTTCGGCAAACATATAAAGAACGTCGGTGAAAAAGCACAAAAGACGGCAAAAGCGCTTTGTTCAATACTGCCAAATACAAAGGGACCGGCACACAAAAAACGCGCAGTATTGGCATTGGCAGTCCAATCGGTGATTCTGTATGCCTCACCGGTGTGGGCAGAAGTAACGAGAAAAGAAAAACATGCAGAAGCTCTCCTAAACACACAGAGGACAATGGCACTAAGAATATGTAGGGCGTACAGGACAGTATCTACCCAAGCAGCTTTGGTGTTATCTGGACTGGTGCCGGCTACACTAGTGGCGGAGGAAAGAGCCCGTATATACCGTAAGAAAAATGAAATAACACCAGATGAGGTAAAGGAAGAGAGGAGACTCACTATCGCCAAGTGGCAAGAGATATGGAACACCGCCCCAAAAGGCAGATGGACGCACACACTAGTAAATGACTTAACAACATGGACGGAGAGGAAGCATGGTGAGACTACATACCGCATGACGCAGTGCATGACAGGACACGGCGTGTTTGGAGAATTTCTCTATAAAATACAGAAGGCCCCTAGTAGGGCTTGCACGTACTGTGACGCGGAGATAGATGACGCCAAACACACAGTCTTTCAGTGCCATAGATGGAACACGGAGAGAAAAAACCTAGAAAGAAAAATAGGAACGACGTCTCTGACACCAGAGAACATAGTTCCAGCGATGTTACAAAAAAAATCAAACTGGGACGCTGTAGCAGAATTCTGTGAAGAAGTAATAAGTGCAAAAGAAAAAGACGAAACTACCTAATTAAACAAGACAGATGCTGCACCAAGGTAGGCCAATAGGCGGGGACTTGGCTGCAAGCAGGAGAAGAGGGGGGGGTTTTAGCCGGTGCGAGTCCGGCACTACCCGACCATAATGGCCGGGTGTCCATAAGGGATTTCCCCTCCACAAAAAAAAAAAAAAAAAAAAAAGGTTAGGTTAGGTTAGGTTAGGTTAGGTTAGGTTAGGTTAGGTTAGGTTAGGTTAGGTTAGGTTAGGTTAGGTTAGGTTAGGTTAGGTTAGGTTAGGTTAGGTTAGGTTAGGTTAGGTTAGGTTAGGTTAGGTTAGGTTAGGTTAGGTTAGGTTAGGTTAGGTTAGGTTAGGTTAGGTTAGGTTAGGTTAGGTTAGGTTAGGTTAGGTTAGGTTAGGTTAGGTTAGGTTAGGTTAGGTTAGGTTAGGTTAGGTTAGGTTCCCGTGTGGGGTTTTCGGTCCCCCATCGGGCGCGTCCTCAGGTGGTGGATAGAGGAACGGCTTCACGGGAACATTCCTGTGGTGCTACCAGGGAAATAAAATACCTGGCGCGAACCAAAACCGAAACTGTCCCAAGCTAAGGTGTGAGATTCCGTGCCGAAGGCTGAATGGCACTGGGGACAGACCATCAATCCCAGTGTCGCGAACGGATCCCTGGGGGCACCAGGCGACACCCCCTTGTAACATAGCCCTCCATGCATAAGAGGCTCTGTGTGTGGCGACTTTATTTTTCCTCATGACTCGTGGGAACAGAAATGGAAATTAATACCGAAAATGGAAGCGGAAATGGAAATGGTGACGACATCGGAACGACTATGGACTTGACTAAGGATTACAAAACGGCGGATAGGAACGCAGCAGAAGAGAGGAGGATATTTGCACGCAGGGATTCCCTACGTAGAACCCCACCCCCAGGCTCACCAGTCGTACCTCTCGACATCAGCCTAGAGACGACACCAGGCGACAGGGTGCCAAAAAAGAGAAAGGTTGCCCCCAGCCCTGACCAGCCACCGGGAATTGAAGGGCGCACGGAAAGTAAAAAGCTCCCACCTAAAGAGCTAACCAGACTTAAAAGCAAAATAGAAGAACTCTCCCAGTATGTGAAAGCGAACAAAAATGTCCATAAGGATATCAAACAGATGACTGCACAGCTAACGGGATTGATGACCCAATATGTCACTAGACAAAAAGCGGACGATGAATTGCTCGAGGAGAGGATGTCTAACCTAAACCGAAGATTGGACGAACAAGAGCAAAAAATAGGGACTCTAGAGGTGGAGCTCTTAGCTCATAGAAATAAAGGCAACAACACATTCCTCGAAGAGGCACTTCTCGATTACAAAAAGACAGATCAGACGAGCTGCCTCAAATGCAGGGACAAAGAAAAATTGGAGCCATTCGATCCGAGCTCGTGCGACGAGCTGGACTTCCCGGCACTGATGATTAAAGTGAGAGAAAAATGGACCGAGGAAAGCCTGAAGAGTGTACAAATAAAGAGAGAGGATTTGCTCAAAGCATACAATGGAAGACTCGTATACGTGCATGGCGAGGAAGACAATAACAGTGACAGCACGAAAATATTCGACAGATATCCAGAAATCTTGGAAAGTCGAAAAACAGCGTGCCAAAATGGCAACTGCGCGCATATCACGCAGGCAATCACTTACGACTCTGACAGCTCACCAGTGACTATTAAAAGGAGTGTCTCAGTGTTTTTCGCGGCTACTCCCCTGGAAGATGAAAAAGGACTCTCTGACTTCTATGACTTTTTATGTCAAATAAGAGAATTAACCTTTAAAGAAAAGGAGACAAATATCACAATAGTGGCCCCAAAATCAGTCAAAATAAATATTCTTAGGAAATTGGTAGCGGCTATCTTTCTAAAAATGGAGTGCGCAATTGACTTAAGGATAACTCATCGCAATCCAAAAGCAGAGACACGTGAAAAGCGACTCGAATCGCTGGAAGGTGACACAATATTAATAGAGACAAACGAGGCATCATACGCGGATGTGGCCCGGAAGCTGAAGGATGGTCTATGTAACAAAGAAGATGCAGAAAATATCAACAATATAAGAAAAACTAGAAAAGGAGGGATAATCCTCAAAACATCTAAGGAAGCAAAGAACCTGTCAGAAAACATCAAAAGTATTCTTAATGAAAGCAAAGTTAGAATTCTTCCAAAGGTCAAAAAGAAGGTCCTGCACATAAAAAATATAGACCCTTCGGCCGATACCGAAGATATCAAGAGGTCCCTGCAGAAGATTGGTATCGCACATCCAGATCTATGCGAAGTCAGATCTTTAAGACCAATTGGAGAGGAAAATCAAGCTTGCACAATAATTATGGAAAAGGGTGATGGAGATAAAATTTTGCAACACAGAAGACTTAGAATCGGTTTCTCAACTTGCACAGTGCGAGAGAGAACACACATCCAACAGTGCTATCGATGCTGGAATTTTGGACATAAGGCGTCATCGTGTGCGGAAAAGGACCGGTCCAATCTATGCAGAAAGTGCGCACAAGAAGGCCACAGCGCAAAAGAATGCACAAACCAACCATTCTGCTCGCTGTGCGAGGTAGCAGGACACGCGGCGGGGTCAAACCGATGCGCCGTTCTAAAAAAGGCGATTGAGGAGAATCAAAGAGCAGGGAAAAAGACGGACCATAGTTCAAATAGAAATAAAAGAGAAACAAAACAGACAGCTCGAGATAACAATATACATGAAGGACACATTTAACATCTTGCAAATAAACACGGGCAGAAGTCTGGCATCGCATGACATGGCTCAGATAGTGGCCAGAAACACACAGGCGGACATACTAGTTATAAGCGAACCAAACCTGAGTAAATGCAGAGGGACGCACTGCTACGCAAACGAAAAAAAGGACGTTCTTGTACAAAACATTAGCAAAAAATATAACATAACAAAATATAAATCTATTGACGGGGCAGTTAGAGTAGAAATCGAAGATATTGTCATATACAAGGTATACTTGAGCCCAAATACCTGCACGATACAGGACTTTGAAAAACAGCTCCACGAAATACAAACGGATATGGCCGACAAAACACACAAAAGGCTGATAATACTTGGAGATTTTAACGCAAAGCATCCAGCATGGGGGGGAGACAAGACGAATAAAAAGGGTGTGTGCCTGTTAGAATGGGCAAACAGTCTTAACCTTAATATACTAAATGATGGCAAAAAACCCACCTTTGTTGGACATAACGGCATATCATACATAGATATCACATTAGTAAACACGCAAGCCATGAAAGATACCACATGGGAGGTCCTGGAGGACGAGCCTTTGAGTGAACATCGGTTTGTATTGACAAAATTGGGACATGGAAAAACCAAACTAAAACGCAAATACATATACGGAGCCACAAATCCGACAACTCTGTGCGATGAATTCAAAAGAATTACGATAAATAAAGAAATAAACGCAGAAGAGTGCGAAAGGGCAATGGTAGAAGCTTTCAAACGAAGTACAGCAAAAATAAGAGCTAACGATGAAGGGAAGATGCCCTACTGGTGGACAGCAGAAATACAGGACCAAATAAAAGAAACGCGAAAGAAGAGGAAGAAATTCCAGAAGTGCCAAAATAACTCCGAAAGAATGATCCTAAAAAAGGAATACAAAGACTCAAAGGACGCCCTTAAAAAGGCTATAGTAACATCAAAGAGGAGAAACTGGGACCAGCTATGCACAAAACTGAATGAGGATATCTTCGGGGACGCGTATCAAATAATAAAAAATCAGCTACGCAGACCAAGTCCTAGGACTCAACTCCAAAAAGAAGAAAAAGAAGAGGTTTTTAAGCAATTATTCATGACAAAACCGGCTAAGCTCCTACCCAAAGTCTATGGCCCAGAAACGTCAGACGTCTGGAGGACGGTCTCCGAAAGAGAAATGAGAGAAGCCATAAGAAAAATCAAGCCAGGCAAAGCCCCAGGTCCGGACACAATCACACCGGACGTCGTGAAATTATTAGTGTTAAAGAACATGGAATATTTCAAGGTACTGTTTGAAGACCTTATAAGAAATCAAAAATTTCCCAAGTCATGGAAAACCGCCAAACTGGTTCTCATCGAAAAACCTAAAAAGTCAAACGCAGAGGAAACAAAATACAGGCCGATATGCCTGCTGAATGTTCTTGGAAAACTTTTTGAAAGTGTGATCAATAATAGACTGATAGCGGAACTCGGTGAATCCGGCTTGAATGAAAATCAGTACGGTTTCAGGAAAGGAAGATCCACAATTGATGCTATTAATAAGATAATACACCTAGCAAAAGAGGCAAAAAAGCAAAATAAATTAAACGCCTTAATTCTGATCGATGTTAAAAATGCCTTTAATACAGCGTCTTGGCCCACTACAATCAATAAATTAAGAGCTAAACAAGTAAGCCCCTACATGGTGAATATTATTACAGAATATTTCACAGAAAGGCAGGTAATACTGGAGAAAAATAATAGCAAGGAGATAGGCGGTGGAGTCCCACAGGGCTCGGTCCTCGGACCCACACTTTGGAACGTCATGTATGATGACATCATGTCGCTAGACGTACTTGAGGGAGTCGAGCTGGTGTGCTACGCAGACGACCTCGCGATATCAGTAACTGCCGCGACACAGACGGATCTGGTAATCAGGACAGAAACGGCTCTACATTCCGTTGCTTCGTGGATGAAAACCAACCACCTAGAAATAGCAGCCCAAAAGACCGTAGCCATAATTCTCAGCGGAGAGAGGCGCGTACGAAACATACTGTTTGAGATGGAAGAAGAGAAGGTGACCCCCTCAAAGGAGGCCAAGTATCTCGGAGTAACGCTGGATTCCGGAATGAATTTCGGCAAACATATAAAGAACGTCGGTGAAAAAGCACAAAAGACGGCAAAAGCGCTTTGTTCAATACTGCCAAATACAAAGGGACCGGCACACAAAAAACGCGCAGTATTGGCATTGGCAGTCCAATCGGTGATTCTGTATGCCTCACCGGTGTGGGCAGAAGTAACGAGAAAAGAAAAACATGCAGAAGCTCTCCTAAACACACAGAGGACAATGGCACTAAGAATATGTAGGGCGTACAGGACAGTATCTACCCAAGCAGCTTTGGTGTTATCTGGACTGGTGCCGGCTACACTAGTGGCGGAGGAAAGAGCCCGTATATACCGTAAGAAAAATGAAATAACACCAGATGAGGTAAAGGAAGAGAGGAGACTCACTATCGCCAAGTGGCAAGAGATATGGAACACCGCCCCAAAAGGCAGATGGACGCACACACTAGTAAATGACTTAACAACATGGACGGAGAGGAAGCATGGTGAGACTACATACCGCATGACGCAGTGCATGACAGGACACGGCGTGTTTGGAGAATTTCTCTATAAAATACAGAAGGCCCCTAGTAGGGCTTGCACGTACTGTGACGCGGAGATAGATGACGCCAAACACACAGTCTTTCAGTGCCATAGATGGAACACGGAGAGAAAAAACCTAGAAAGAAAAATAGGAACGACGTCCCTGACACCAGAGAACATAGTTCCAGCGATGTTACAAAAAAAATCAAACTGGGACGCTGTAGCAGAATTCTGTGAAGAAGTAATAAGTGCAAAAGAAAAAGACGAAACTACCTAATTAAACAAGACAGATGCTGCACCAAGGTAGGCCAATAGGCGGGGACTTGGCTGCAAGCAGGAGAAGAGGGGGGGGTTTTAGCCGGTGCGAGTCCGGCACTACCCGACCATAATGGCCGGGTGTCCATAAGGGATTTCCCCTCCACAAAAAAAAAAAAAAAAAAAAAAAAAAGGTTAGGTTAGGTTAGGTTAGGTTAGGTTAGGTTAGGTTAGGTTAGGTTAGGTTAGGTTAGGTTAGGTTAGGTTAGGTTAGGTTAGGTTAGGTTAGGTTAGGTTAGGTTAGGTTAGGTTAGGTTAGGTTAGGTTAGGTTAGGTTAGGTTAGGTTAGGTTAGGTTAGGTTAGGTTCCCGTGTGGGGTTTTCGGTCCCCCATCGGGCGCGTCCTCAGGTGGTGGATAGAGGAACGGCTTCACGGGAACATTCCTGTGGTGCTACCAGGGAAATAAAATACCTGGCGCGAACCAAAATCGAAACTGTCCCAAGCTAAGGTGTGAGATTCCGTGCCGAAGGCTGAATGGCACTGGGGACAGACCATCAATCCCAGTGTCGCGAACGGATCCCTGGGGGCACCAGGCGACACCCCCTTGTAACATAGCCCTCCATGCATAAGAGGCTCTGTGTGTGGCGACTTTATTTTTCCTCATGACTCGTGGGAACAGAAATGGAAATTAATACCGAAAATGGAAGCGGAAATGGAAATGGTGACGACATCGGAACGACTATGGACTTGACTAAGGATTACAAAACGGCGGATAGGAACGCAGCAGAAGAGAGGAGGATATTTGCACGCAGGGATTCCCTACGTAGAACCCCACCCCCAGGCTCACCAGTCGTACCTCTCGACATCAGCCTAGAGACGACACCAGGCGACAGGGTGCCAAAAAAGAGAAAGGTTGCCCCCAGCCCTGACCAGCCACCGGGAATTGAAGGGCGCACGGAAAGTAAAAAGCTCCCACCTAAAGAGCTAACCAGACTTAAAAGCAAAATAGAAGAACTCTCCCAGTATGTGAAAGCGAACAAAAATGTCCATAAGGATATCAAACAGATGACTGCACAGCTAACGGGATTGATGACCCAATATGTCACTAGACAAAAAGCGGACGATGAATTGCTCGAGGAGAGGATGTCTAACCTAAACCGAAGATTGGACGAACAAGAGCAAAAAATAGGGACTCTAGAGGTGGAGCTCTTAGCTCATAGAAATAAAGGCAACAACACATTCCTCGAAGAGGCACTTCTCGATTACAAAAAGACAGATCAGACGAGCTGCCTCAAATGCAGGGACAAAGAAAAATTGGAGCCATTCGATCCGAGCTCGTGCGACGAGCTGGACTTCCCGGCACTGATGATTAAAGTGAGAGAAAAATGGACCGAGGAAAGCCTGAAGAGTGTACAAATAAAGAGAGAGGATTTGCTCAAAGCATACAATGGAAGACTCGTATACGTGCATGGCGAGGAAGACAATAACAGTGACAGCACGAAAATATTCGACAGATATCCAGAAATCTTGGAAAGTCGAAAAACAGCGTGCCAAAATGGCAACTGCGCGCATATCACGCAGGCAATCACTTACGACTCTGACAGCTCACCAGTGACTATTAAAAGGAGTGTCTCAGTGTTTTTCGCGGCTACTCCCCTGGAAGATGAAAAAGGACTCTCTGACTTCTATGACTTTTTATGTCAAATAAGAGAATTAACCTTTAAAGAAAAGGAGACAAATATCACAATAGTGGCCCCAAAATCAGTCAAAATAAATATTCTTAGGAAATTGGTAGCGGCTATCTTTCTAAAAATGGAGTGCGCAATTGACTTAAGGATAACTCATCGCAATCCAAAAGCAGAGACACGTGAAAAGCGACTCGAATCGCTGGAAGGTGACACAATATTAATAGAGACAAACGAGGCATCATACGCGGATGTGGCCCGGAAGTTGAAGGATGGTCTATGTAACAAAGAAGATGCAGAAAATATCAACAATATAAGAAAAACTAGAAAAGGAGGGATAATCCTCAAAACATCTAAGGAAGCAAAGAACCTGTCAGAAAACATCAAAAGTATTCTTAATGAAAGCAAAGTTAGAATTCTTCCAAAGGTCAAAAAGAAGGTCCTGCACATAAAAAATATAGACCCTTCGGCCGATACCGAAGATATCAAGAGGTCCCTGCAGAAGATTGGTATCGCACATCCAGATCTATGCGAAGTCAGATCTTTAAGACCAATTGGAGAGGAAAATCAAGCTTGCACAATAATTATGGAAAAGGGTGATGGAGATAAAATTTTGCAACACAGAAGACTTAGAATCGGTTTCTCAACTTGCACAGTGCGAGAGAGAACACACATCCAACAGTGCTATCGATGCTGGAATTTTGGACATAAGGCGTCATCGTGTGCGGAAAAGGACCGGTCCAATCTATGCAGAAAGTGCGCACAAGAAGGCCACAGCGCAAAAGAATGCACAAACCAACCATTCTGCTCGCTGTGCGAGGTAGCAGGACACGCGGCGGGGTCAAACCGATGCGCCGTTCTAAAAAAGGCGATTGAGGAGAATCAAAGAGCAGGGAAAAAGACGGACCATAGTTCAAATAGAAATAAAAGAGAAACAAAACAGACAGCTCGAGATAACAATATACATGAAGGACACATTTAACATCTTGCAAATAAACACGGGCAGAAGTCTGGCATCGCATGACATGGCTCAGATAGTGGCCAGAAACACACAGGCGGACATACTGGTTATAAGCGAACCAAACCTGAGTAAATGCAGAGGGACGCACTGCTACGCAAACGAAAAAAAGGACGTTCTTGTACAAAACATTAGCAAAAAATATAACATAACAAAATATAAATCTATTGACGGGGCAGTTAGAGTAGAAATCGAAGATATTGTCATATACAAGGTATACTTGAGCCCAAATACCTGCACGATACAGGACTTTGAAAAACAGCTCCACGAAATACAAACGGATATGGCCGACAAAACACACAAAAGGCTGATAATACTTGGAGATTTTAACGCAAAGCATCCAGCATGGGGGGGAGACAAGACGAATAAAAAGGGTGTGTGCCTGTTAGAATGGGCAAACAGTCTTAACCTTAATATACTAAATGATGGCAAAAAACCCACCTTTGTTGGACATAACGGCATATCATACATAGATATCACATTAGTAAACACGCAAGCCATGAAAGATACCACATGGGAGGTCCTGGAGGACGAGCCTTTGAGTGAACATCGGTTTGTATTGACAAAATTGGGACATGGAAAAACCAAACTAAAACGCAAATACATATACGGAGCCACAAATCCGACAACTCTGTGCGATGAATTCAAAAGAATTACGATAAATAAAGAAATAAACGCAGAAGAGTGCGAAAGGGCAATGGTAGAAGCTTTCAAACGAAGTACAGCAAAAATAAGAGCTAACGATGAAGGGAAGATGCCCTACTGGTGGACAGCAGAAATACAGGACCAAATAAAAGAAACGCGAAAGAAGAGGAAGAAATTCCAGAAGTGCCAAAATAACTCCGAAAGAATGATCCTAAAAAAGGAATACAAAGACTCAAAGGACGCCCTTAAAAAGGCTATAGTAACATCAAAGAGGAGAAACTGGGACCAGCTATGCACAAAACTGAATGAGGATATCTTCGGGGACGCGTATCAAATAATAAAAAATCAGCTACGCAGACCAAGTCCTAGGACTCAACTCCAAAAAGAAGAAAAAGAAGAGGTTTTTAAGCAATTATTCATGACAAAACCGGCTAAGCTCCTACCCAAAGTCTATGGCCCAGAAACGTCAGACGTCTGGAGGACGGTCTCCGAAAGAGAAATGAGAGAAGCCATAAGAAAAATCAAGCCAGGCAAAGCCCCAGGTCCGGACACAATCACACCGGACGTCGTGAAATTATTAGTGTTAAAGAACATGGAATATTTCAAGGTACTGTTTGAAGACCTTATAAGAAATCAAAAATTTCCCAAGTCATGGAAAACCGCCAGACTGGTTCTCATCGAAAAACCTAAAAAGTCAAACGCAGAGGAAACAAAATACAGGCCGATATGCCTGCTAAATGTTCTTGGAAAACTTTTTGAAAGTGTGATCAATAATAGACTGATAGCGGAACTCGGTGAATCCGGCTTGAATGAAAATCAGTACGGCTTCAGGAAAGGAAGATCCACAATCGATGCTATAAATAAGATAATACACCTAGCAAAAGAGGCAAAAAAGCAAAATAAATTAAACGCCTTAATTCTGATCGATGTTAAAAATGCCTTTAATACAGCGTCTTGGCCCACTACAATCAATAAATTAAGAGCTAAACAAGTAAGCCCCTACATGGTGAATATTATTACAGAATATTTCACAGAAAGGCAGGTAATACTGGAGAAAAATAATAGCAAGGAGATAGGCGGCGGAGTCCCACAGGGCTCGGTCCTCGGACCCACACTTTGGAACGTCATGTATGATGACATCATGTCGCTAGACGTACTTGAGGGAGTCGAGCTGGTGTGCTACGCAGACGACCTCGCGATATCAGTAACTGCCGCGACACAGACGGATCTAGTAATCAGGACAGAAACGGCTCTACATTCCGTTGCTTCGTGGATGAAAACCAACCACCTAGAAATAGCAGCCCAAAAGACCGTAGCCATAATTCTCAGCGGAGAGAGACGCGTACGAAACATACTGTTTGAGATGGAAGAAGAGAAGGTGACCCCCTCAAAGGAGGCCAAGTATCTCGGAGTAACGCTGGATTCCGGAATGAATTTCGGCAAACATATAAAGAACGTCGGTGAAAAAGCACAAAAGACGGCAAAAGCGCTTTGTTCAATACTGCCAAATACAAAGGGACCGGCACACAAAAAACGCGCAGTATTGGCATTGGCAGTCCAATCGGTGATTCTGTATGCCTCACCGGTGTGGGCAGAAGTAACGAGAAAAGAAAAACATGCAGAAGCTCTCCTAAACACACAGAGGACAATGGCACTAAGAATATGTAGGGCGTACAGGACAGTATCTACCCAAGCAGCTTTGGTGTTATCTGGACTGGTGCCGGCTACACTAGTGGCGGAGGAAAGAGCCCGTATATACCGTAAGAAAAATGAAATAACACCAGATGAGGTAAAGGAAGAGAGGAGACTCACTATCGCCAAGTGGCAAGAGATATGGAACACCGCCCCAAAAGGCAGATGGACGCACACACTAGTAAATGACTTAACAACATGGACGGAGAGGAAGCATGGTGAGACTACATACCGCATGACGCAGTGCATGACAGGACACGGCGTGTTTGGAGAATTTCTCTATAAAATACAGAAGGCCCCTAGTAGGGCTTGCACGTACTGTGACGCGGAGATAGATGACGCCAAACACACAGTCTTTCAGTGCCATAGATGGAACACGGAGAGAAAAAACCTAGAAAGAAAAATAGGAACGACGTCTCTGACACCAGAGAACATAGTTCCAGCGATGTTACAAAAAAAATCAAACTGGGACGCTGTAGCAGAATTCTGTGAAGAAGTAATAAGTGCAAAAGAAAAAGACGAAACTACCTAATTAAACAAGACAGATGCTGCACCAAGGTAGGCCAATAGGCGGGGACTTGGCTGCAAGCAGGAGAAGAGGGGGGGGTTTTAGCCGGTGCGAGTCCGGCACTACCCGACCATAATGGCCGGGTGTCCATAAGGGATTTCCCCTCCACAAAAAAAAAAAAAAAAAAAAAGGTTAGGTTAGGTTAGGTTAGGTTAGGTTAGGTTAGGTTAGGTTAGGTTAGGTTAGGTTAGGTTAGGTTAGGTTAGGTTAGGTTAGGTTAGGTTAGGTTAGGTTAGGTTAGGTTAGGTTAGGTTAGGTTAGGTTAGGTTAGGTTAGGTTAGGTTAGGTTAGGTTAGGTTAGGTTAGGTTAGGTTAGGTTAGGTTAGGTTAGGTTAGGTTAGGTTAGGTTAGGTTAGGTTAGGTTAGGTTAGGTTAGGTTAGGTTAGGTTAGGTTAGGTTAGGTTAGGTTAGGTTAGGTTAGGTTAGGTTAGGTTAGGTTAGGTTAGGTTAGGTTAGGTTAGGTTAGGTTAGGTTAGGTTAGGTTAGGTTAGGTTAGGTTAGGTTAGGTTAGGTTAGGTTAGGTTAGGTTAGGTTAGGTTAGGTTAGGTTAGGTTAGGTTAGGTTAGGTTAGGTTAGGTTAGGTTAGGTTAGGTTAGGTCCCCGTGTGGGGTTTTCGGTCCCCCATCGGGCGCGTCCTCAGGTGGTGGATAGAGGAACGGCTTCACGGGAACATTCCTGTGGTGCTACCAGGGAAATAAAATACCTGGCGCGAACCAAAACCGAAACTGTCCCAAGCTAAGGTGTGAGATTCCGTGCCGAAGGCTGAATGGCACTGGGGACAGACCATCAATCCCAGTGTCGCGAACGGATCCCTGGGGGCACCAGGCGACACCCCCTTGTAACATAGCCCTCCATGCATAAGAGGCTCTGTGTGTGGCGACTTTATTTTTCCTCATGACTCGTGGGAACAAAAATGGAAATTAATACCGAAAATGGAAGCGGAAATGGAAATGGTGACGACATCGGAACGACTATGGACTTGACTAAGGATTACAAAACGGCGGATAGGAACGCAGCAGAAGAGAGGAGGATATTTGCACGCAGGGATTCCCTACGTAGAACCCCACCCCCAGGCTCACCAGTCGTACCTCTCGACATCAGCCTAGAGACGACACCAGGCGACAGGGTGCCAAAAAAGAGAAAGGTTGCCCCCAGCCCTGACCAGCCACCGGGAATTGAAGGGCGCACGGAAAGAAAAAAGCTCCCACCTAAAGAGCTAACCAGACTTAAAAGCAAAATAGAAGAACTCTCCCAGTATGTGAAAGCGAACAAAAATGTCCATAAGGATATCAAACAGATGACTGCACAGCTAACGGGATTGATGTCCCAATATGTCACTAGACAAAAAGCGGACGATGAATTGCTCGAGGAGAGGATGTCTAACCTAAACCGAAGATTGGACGAACAAGAGCAAAAAATAGGGACTCTAGAGGTGGAGCTCTTAGCTCATAGAAATAAAGGCAACAACACATTCCTCGAAGAGGCACTTCTCGATTACAAAAAGACAGATCAGACGAGCTGCCTCAAATGCAGGGACAAAGAAAAATTGGAGCCATTCGATCCGAGCTCGTGCGACGAGCTGGACTTCCCGGCACTGATGATTAAAGTGAGAGAAAAATGGACCGAGGAAAGCCTGAAGAGTGTACAAATAAAGAGAGAGGATTTGCTCAAAGCATACAATGGAAGACTCGTATACGTGCATGGCGAGGAAGACAATAACAGTGACAGCACGAAAATATTCGACAGATATCCAGAAATCTTGGAAAGTCGAAAAACAGCGTGCCAAAATGGCAACTGCGCGCATATCACGCAGGCAATCACTTACGACTCTGACAGCTCACCAGTGACTATTAAAAGGAGTGTCTCAGTGTTTTTCGCGGCTACTCCCCTGGAAGATGAAAAAGGACTCTCTGACTTCTATGACTTTTTATGTCAAATAAGAGAATTAACCTTTAAAGAAAAGGAGACAAATATCACAATAGTGGCCCCAAAATCAGTCAAAATAAATATTCTTAGGAAATTGGTAGCGGCTATCTTTCTAAAAATGGAGTGCGCAATTGACTTAAGGATAACTCATCGCAATCCAAAAGCAGAGACACGTGAAAAGCGACTCGAATCGCTGGAAGGTGACACAATATTAATAGAGACAAACGAGGCATCATACGCGGATGTGGCCCGGAAGTTGAAGGATGGTCTATGTAACAAAGAAGATGCAGAAAATATCAACAATATAAGAAAAACTAGAAAAGGAGGGATAATCCTCAAAACATCTAAGGAAGCAAAGAACCTGTCAGAAAACATCAAAAGTATTCTTAATGAAAGCAAAGTTAGAATTCTTCCAA
Source organism: Ceraclea dissimilis (assembly GCA_963576895.1). Classification (NCBI taxonomy): domain Eukaryota; kingdom Metazoa; phylum Arthropoda; class Insecta; order Trichoptera; family Leptoceridae; genus Ceraclea; species Ceraclea dissimilis. Next base: position 18,425,281 of record OY756370.1, read on the forward strand.
AGGTCAAAAAGAAGGTCCTGCACATAAAAAATATAGACCCTTCGGCCGATACCGAAGATATCAAGAGGTCCCTGCAGAAGATTGGTATCGCACATCCAGATCTATGCGAAGTCAGATCTTTAAGACCAATTGGAGAGGAAAATCAAGCTTGCACAATAATTATGGAAAAGGGTGATGGAGATAAAATTTTGCAACACAGAAGACTTAGAATCGGTTTCTCAACTTGCACAGTGCGAGAGAGAACACACATCCAACAGTGCTATCGATGCTGGAATTTTGGACATAAGGCGTCATCGTGTGCGGAAAAGGACCGGTCCAATCTATGCAGAAAGTGCGCACAAGAAGGCCACAGCGCAAAAGAATGCACAAACCAACCATTCTGCTCGCTGTGCGAGGTAGCAGGACACGCGGCGGGGTCAAACCGATGCGCCGTTCTAAAAAAGGCGATTGAGGAGAATCAAAGAGCAGGGAAAAAGACGGACCATAGTTCAAATAGAAATAAAAGAGAAACAAAACAGACAGCTCGAGATAACAATATACATGAAGGACACATTTAACATCTTGCAAATAAACACGGGCAGAAGTCTGGCATCGCATGACATGGCTCAGATAGTGGCCAGAAACACACAGGCGGACATACTGGTTATAAGCGAACCAAACCTGAGTAAATGCAGAGGGACGCACTGCTACGCAAACGAAAAAAAGGACGTTCTTGTACAAAACATTAGCAAAAAATATAACATAACAAAATATAAATCTATTGACGGGGCAGTTAGAGTAGAAATCGAAGATATTGTCATATACAAGGTATACTTGAGCCCAAATACCTGCACGATACAGGACTTTGAAAAACAGCTCCACGAAATACAAACGGATATGGCCGACAAAACACACAAAAGGCTGATAATACTTGGAGATTTTAACGCAAAGCATCCAGCATGGGGGGGAGACAAGACGAATAAAAAGGGTGTGTGCCTGTTAGAATGGGCAAACAGTCTTAACCTTAATATACTAAATGATGGCAAAAAACCCACCTTTGTTGGACATAACGGCATATCATACATAGATATCACACTAGTAAACACGCAAGCCATGAAAGATACCACATGGGAGGTCCTGGAGGACGAGCCTTTGAGTGAACATCGGTTTGTATTGACAAAATTGGGACATGGAAAAAACAAACTAAAACGCAAATACATATACGGAGCCACAAATCCGACAACTCTGTGCGATGAATTCAAAAGAATTACGATAAATAAAGAAATAAACGCAGAAGAGTGCGAAAGGGCAATGGTAGAAGCTTTCAAACGAAGTACAGCAAAAATAAGAGCTAACGATGAAGGGAAGATGCCCTACTGGTGGACAGCAGAAATACAGGACCAAATAAAAGAAACGCGAAAGAAGAGGAAGAAATTCCAGAAGTGCCAAAATAACTCCGAAAGAATGATCCTAAAAAAGGAATACAAAGACTCAAAGGACGCCCTTAAAAAGGCTATAGTAACATCAAAGAGGAGAAACTGGGACCAGCTATGCACAAAACTGAATGAGGATATCTTCGGGGACGCGTATCAAATAATAAAAAATCAGCTACGCAGACCAAGTCCTAGGACTCAACTCCAAAAAGAAGAAAAAGAAGAGGTTTTTAAGCAATTATTCATGACAAAACCGGCTAAGCTCCTACCCAAAGTCTATGGCCCAGAAACGTCAGACGTCTGGAGGACGGTCTCCGAAAGAGAAATGAGAGAAGCCATAAGAAAAATCAAGCCAGGCAAAGCCCCAGGTCCGGACACAATCACACCGGACGTCGTGAAATTATTAGTGTTAAAGAACATGGAATATTTCAAGGTACTGTTTGAAGACCTTATAAGAAATCAAAAATTTCCCAAGTCATGGAAAACCGCCAGACTGGTTCTCATCGAAAAACCTAAAAAGTCAAACGCAGAGGAAACAAAATACAGGCCGATATGCCTGCTAAATGTTCTTGGAAAACTTTTTGAAAGTGTGATCAATAATAGACTGATAGCGGAACTCGGTGAATCCGGCTTGAATGAAAATCAGTACGGCTTCAGGAAAGGAAGATCCACAATCGATGCTATAAATAAGATAATACACCTAGCAAAAGAGGCAAAAAAGCAAAATAAATTAAACGCCTTAATTCTGATCGATGTTAAAAATGCCTTTAATACAGCGTCTTGGCCCACTACAATCAATAAATTAAGAGCTAAACAAGTAAGCCCCTACATGGTGAATATTATTACAGAATATTTCACAGAAAGGCAGGTAATACTGGAGAAAAATAATAGCAAGGAGATAGGCGGCGGAGTCCCACAGGGCTCGGTCCTCGGACCCACACTTTGGAACGTCATGTATGATGACATCATGTCGCTAGACGTACTTGAGGGAGTCGAGCTGGTGTGCTACGCAGACGACCTCGCGATATCAGTAACTGCCGCGACACAGACGGATCTGGTAATCAGGACAGAAACGGCTCTACATTCCGTTGCTTCGTGGATGAAAACCAACCACCTAGAAATAGCAGCCCAAAAGACCGTAGCCATAATTCTCAGCGGAGAGAGACGCGTACGAAACATACTGTTTGAGATGGAAGAAGAGAAGGTGACCCCCTCAAAGGAGGCCAAGTATCTCGGAGTAACGCTGGATTCCGGAATGAATTTCGGCAAACATATAAAGAACGTCGGTGAAAAAGCACAAAAGACGGCAAAAGCGCTTTGTTCAATACTGCCAAATACAAAGGGACCGGCACACAAAAAACGCGCAGTATTGGCATTGGCAGTCCAATCGGTGATTCTGTATGCCTCACCGGTGTGGGCAGAAGTAACGAGAAAAGAAAAACATGCAGAAGCTCTCCTAAACACACAGAGGACAATGGCACTAAGAATATGTAGGGCGTACAGGACAGTATCTACCCAAGCAGCTTTGGTGTTATCTGGACTGGTGCCGGCTACACTAGTGGCGGAGGAAAGAGCCCGTATATACCGTAAGAAAAATGAAATAACACCAGATGAGGTAAAGGAAGAGAGGAGACTCACTATCGCCAAGTGGCAAGAGATATGGAACACCGCCCCAAAAGGCAGATGGACGCACACACTAGTAAATGACTTAACAACATGGACGGAGAGGAAGCATGGTGAGACTACATACCGCATGACGCAGTGCATGACAGGACACGGCGTGTTTGGAGAATTTCTCTATAAAATACAGAAGGCCCCTAGTAGGGCTTGCACGTACTGTGACGCGGAGATAGATGACGCCAAACACACAGTCTTTCAGTGCCATAGATGGAACACGGAGAGAAAAAACCTAGAAAGAAAAATAGGAACGACGTCTCTGACACCAGAGAACATAGTTCCAGCGATGTTACAAAAAAAATCAAACTGGGACGCTGTAGCAGAATTCTGTGAAGAAGTAATAAGTGCAAAAGAAAAAGACGAAACTACCTAATTAAACAAGACAGATGCTGCACCAAGGTAGGCCAATAGGCGGGGACTTGGCTGCAAGCAGGAGAAGAGGGGGGGGTTTTAGCCGGTGCGAGTCCGGCACTACCCGACCATAATGGCCGGGTGTCCATAAGGGATTTCCCCTCCACAAAAAAAAAAAAAAAAAAAGGTTAGGTTAGGTTAGGTTAGGTTAGGTTAGGTTAGGTTAGGTTAGGTTAGGTTAGGTTAGGTTAGGTTAGGTTAGGTTAGGTTAGGTTAGGTTAGGTTAGGTTAGGTTAGGTTAGGTTAGGTTAGGTTAGGTTAGGTTAGGTTAGGTTAGGTTAGGTTAGGTTAGGTTAGGTTAGGTTAGGTTAGGTTAGGTTAGGTTAGGTTAGGTTAGGTTAGGTTAGGTTAGGTTAGGTTAGGTTAGGTTAGGTTAGGTTAGGTTAGGTTAGGTTAGGTTAGGTTAGGTTAGGTTAGGTTAGGTTAGGTTAGGTTAGGTTAGGTTAGGTTAGGTTAGGTTAGGTTAGGTTAGGTTAGGTTAGGTTAGGTTAGGTTAGGTTAGGTTAGGTTAGGTTAGGTTAGGTTAGGTTAGGTTAGGTTAGGTTAGGTTAGGTTAGGTTAGGTTAGGTTAGGTTAGCCCGTGTGGGGTTTTCGGTCCCCCATCGGGCGCGTCCTCAGGTGGTGGATAGAGGAACGGCTTCACGGGAACATTCCTGTGGTGCTACCAGGGAAATAAAATACCTGGCGCGAACCAAAACCGAAACTGTCCCAAGCTAAGGTGTGAGATTCCGTGCCGAAGGCTGAATGGCACTGGGGACAGACCATCAATCCCAGTGTCGCGAACGGATCCCTGGGGGCACCAGGCGACACCCCCTTGTAACATAGCCCTCCATGCATAAGAGGCTCTGTGTGTGGCGACTTTATTTTTCCTCATGACTCGTGGGAACAAAAATGGAAATTAATACCGAAAATGGAAGCGGAAATGGAAATGGTGACGACATCGGAACGACTATGGACTTGACTAAGGATTACAAAACGGCGGATAGGAACGCAGCAGAAGAGAGGAGGATATTTGCACGCAGGGATTCCCTACGTAGAACCCCACCCCCAGGCTCACCAGTCGTACCTCTCGACATCAGCCTAGAGACGACACCAGGCGACAGGGTGCCAAAAAAGAGAAAGGTTGCCCCCAGCCCTGACCAGCCACCGGGAATTGAAGGGCGCACGGAAAGAAAAAAGCTCCCACCTAAAGAGCTAACCAGACTTAAAAGCAAAATAGAAGAACTCTCCCAGTATGTGAAAGCGAACAAAAATGTCCATAAGGATATCAAACAGATGACTGCACAGCTAACGGGATTGATGTCCCAATATGTCACTAGACAAAAAGCGGACGATGAATTGCTCGAGGAGAGGATGTCTAACCTAAACCGAAGATTGGACGAACAAGAGCAAAAAATAGGGACTCTAGAGGTGGAGCTCTTAGCTCATAGAAATAAAGGCAACAACACATTCCTCGAAGAGGCACTTCTCGATTACAAAAAGACAGATCAGACGAGCTGCCTCAAATGCAGGGACAAAGAAAAATTGGAGCCATTCGATCCGAGCTCGTGCGACGAGCTGGACTTCCCGGCACTGATGATTAAAGTGAGAGAAAAATGGACCGAGGAAAGCCTGAAGAGTGTACAAATAAAGAGAGAGGATTTGCTCAAAGCATACAATGGAAGACTCGTATACGTGCATGGCGAGGAAGACAATAACAGTGACAGCACGAAAATATTCGACAGATATCCAGAAATCTTGGAAAGTCGAAAAACAGCGTGCCAAAATGGCAACTGCGCGCATATCACGCAGGCAATCACTTACGACTCTGACAGCTCACCAGTGACTATTAAAAGGAGTGTCTCAGTGTTTTTCGCGGCTACTCCCCTGGAAGATGAAAAAGGACTCTCTGACTTCTATGACTTTTTATGTCAAATAAGAGAATTAACCTTTAAAGAAAAGGAGACAAATATCACAATAGTGGCCCCAAAATCAGTCAAAATAAATATTCTTAGGAAATTGGTAGCGGCTATCTTTCTAAAAATGGAGTGCGCAATTGACTTAAGGATAACTCATCGCAATCCAAAAGCAGAGACACGTGAAAAGCGACTCGAATCGCTGGAAGGTGACACAATATTAATAGAGACAAACGAGGCATCATACGCGGATGTGGCCCGGAAGTTGAAGGATGGTCTATGTAACAAAGAAGATGCAGAAAATATCAACAATATAAGAAAAACTAGAAAAGGAGGGATAATCCTCAAAACATCTAAGGAAGCAAAGAACCTGTCAGAAAACATCAAAAGTATTCTTAATGAAAGCAAAGTTAGAATTCTTCCAAAGGTCAAAAAGAAGGTCCTGCACATAAAAAATATAGACCCTTCGGCCGATACCGAAGATATCAAGAGGTCCCTGCAGAAGATTGGTATCGCACATCCAGATCTATGCGAAGTCAGATCTTTAAGACCAATTGGAGAGGAAAATCAAGCTTGCACAATAATTATGGAAAAGGGTGATGGAGATAAAATTTTGCAACACAGAAGACTTAGAATCGGTTTCTCAACTTGCACAGTGCGTGAGAGAACACACATCCAACAGTGCTATCGATGCTGGAATTTTGGACATAAGGCGTCATCGTGTGCGGAAAAGGACCGGTCCAATCTATGCAGAAAGTGCGCACAAGAAGGCCACAGCGCAAAAGAATGCACAAACCAACCATTCTGCTCGCTGTGCGAGGTAGCAGGACACGCGGCGGGGTCAAACCGATGCGCCGTTCTAAAAAAGGCGATTGAGGAGAATCAAAGAGCAGGGAAAAAGACGGACCATAGTTCAAATAGAAATAAAAGAGAAACAAAACAGACAGCTCGAGATAACAATATACATGAAGGACACATTTAACATCTTGCAAATAAACACGGGCAGAAGTCTGGCATCGCATGACATGGCCCAGATAGTGGCCAGAAACACACAGGCGGACATACTGGTTATAAGCGAACCAAACCTGAGTAAATGCAGAGGGACGCACTGCTACGCAAACGAAAAAAAGGACGTTCTTGTACAAAACATTAGCAAAAAATATAACATAACAAAATATAAATCTATTGACGGGGCAGTTAGAGTAGAAATCGAAGATATTGTCATATACAAGGTATACTTGAGCCCAAATACCTGCACGATACAGGACTTTGAAAAACAGCTCCACGAAATACAAACGGATATGGCCGACAAAACACACAAAAGGCTGATAATACTTGGAGATTTTAACGCAAAGCATCCAGCATGGGGGGGAGACAAGACGAATAAAAAGGGTGTGTGCCTGTTAGAATGGGCAAACAGTCTTAACCTTAATATACTAAATGATGGCAAAAAACCCACCTTTGTTGGACATAACGGCATATCATACATAGATATCACATTAGTAAACACGCAAGCCATGAAAGATACCACATGGGAGGTCCTGGAGGACGAGCCTTTGAGTGAACATCGGTTTGTATTGACAAAATTGGGACATGGAAAAACCAAACTAAAACGCAAATACATATACGGAGCCACAAATCCGACAACTCTGTGCGATGAATTCAAAAGAATTACGATAAATAAAGAAATAAACGCAGAAGAGTGCGAAAGGGCAATGGTAGAAGCTTTCAAACGAAGTACAGCAAAAATAAGAGCTAACGATGAAGGGAAGATGCCCTACTGGTGGACAGCAGAAATACAGGACCAAATAAAAGAAACGCGAAAGAAGAGGAAGAAATTCCAGAAGTGCCAAAATAACTCCGAAAGAATGATCCTAAAAAAGGAATACAAAGACTCAAAGGACGCCCTTAAAAAGGCTATAGTAACATCAAAGAGGAGAAACTGGGACCAGCTATGCACAAAACTGAATGAGGATATCTTCGGGGACGCGTATCAAATAATAAAAAATCAGCTACGCAGACCAAGTCCTAGGACTCAACTCCAAAAAGAAGAAAAAGAAGAGGTTTTTAAGCAATTATTCATGACAAAACCGGCTAAGCTCCTACCCAAAGTCTATGGCCCAGAAACGTCAGACGTCTGGAGGACGGTCTCCGAAAGAGAAATGAGAGAAGCCATAAGAAAAATCAAGCCAGGCAAAGCCCCAGGTCCGGACACAATCACACCGGACGTCGTGAAATTATTAGTGTTAAAGAACATGGAATATTTCAAGGTACTGTTTGAAGACCTTATAAGAAATCAAAAATTTCCCAAGTCATGGAAAACCGCCAGACTGGTTCTCATCGAAAAACCTAAAAAGTCAAACGCAGAGGAAACAAAATACAGGCCGATATGCCTGCTGAATGTTCTTGGAAAACTTTTTGAAAGTGTGATCAATAATAGACTGATAGCGGAACTCGGTGAATCCGGCTTGAATGAAAATCAGTACGGTTTCAGGAAAGGAAGATCCACAATCGATGCTATAAATAAGATAATACACCTAGCAAAAGAGGCAAAAAAGCAAAATAAATTAAACGCCTTAATTCTGATCGATGTTAAAAATGCCTTTAATACAGCGTCTTGGCCCACTACAATCAATAAATTAAGAGCTAAACAAGTAAGCCCCTACATGGTGAATATTATTACAGAATATTTCACAGAAAGGCAGGTAATACTGGAGAAAAATAATAGCAAGGAGATAGGCGGTGGAGTCCCACAGGGCTCGGTCCTCGGACCCACACTTTGGAACGTCATGTATGATGACATCATGTCGCTAGACGTACTTGAGGGAGTCGAGCTGGTGTGCTACGCAGACGACCTCGCGATATCAGTAACTGCCGCGACACAGACGGATCTGGTAATCAGGACAGAAACGGCTCTACATTCCGTTGCTTCGTGGATGAAAACCAACCACCTAGAAATAGCAGCCCAAAAGACCGTAGCCATAATTCTCAGCGGAGAGAGACGCGTACGAAACATACTGTTTGAGATGGAAGAAGAGAAGGTGACCCCCTCAAAGGAGGCCAAGTATCTCGGAGTAACGCTGGATTCCGGAATGAATTTCGGCAAACATATAAAGAACGTCGGTGAAAAAGCACAAAAGACGGCAAAAGCGCTTTGCTCAATACTGCCAAATACAAAGGGACCGGCACACAAAAAACGCGCAGTATTGGCATTGGCAGTCCAATCGGTGATTCTGTATGCCTCACCGGTGTGGGCAGAAGTAACGAGAAAAGAAAAACATGCAGAAGCTCTCCTAAACACACAGAGGACAATGGCACTAAGAATATGTAGGGCGTACAGGACAGTATCTACCCAAGCAGCTTTGGTGTTATCCGGACTGGTGCCGGCTACACTAGTGGCGGAGGAAAGAGCCCGTATATACCGTAAGAAAAATGAAATAACACCAGATGAGGTAAAGGAAGAGAGGAGACTCACTATCGCCAAGTGGCAAGAGATATGGAACACCGCCCCAAAAGGCAGATGGACGCACACACTAGTAAATGACTTAACAACATGGACGGAGAGGAAGCATGGTGAGACTACATACCGCATGACGCAGTGCATGACAGGACACGGCGTGTTTGGAGAATTTCTCTATAAAATACAGAAGGCCCCTAGTAGGGCTTGCACGTACTGTGACGCGGAGATAGATGACGCCAAACACACAGTCTTTCAGTGCCATAGATGGAACACGGAGAGAAAAAACCTAGAAAGAAAAATAGGAACGACGTCTCTGACACCAGAGAACATAGTTCCAGCGATGTTACAAAAAAAATCAAACTGGGACGCTGTAGCAGAATTCTGTGAAGAAGTAATAAGTGCAAAAGAAAAAGACGAAACTACCTAATTAAACAAGACAGATGCTGCACCAAGGTAGGCCAATAGGCGGGGACTTGGCTGCAAGCAGGAGAAGAGGGGGGGGTTTTAGCCGGTGCGAGTCCGGCACTACCCGACCATAATGGCCGGGTGTCCATAAGGGATTTCCCCTCCACAAAAAAAAAAAAAAAAAGGTTAGGTTAGGTTAGGTTAGGTTAGGTTAGGTTAGGTTAGGTTAGGTTAGGTTAGGTTAGGTTAGGTTAGGTTAGGTTAGGTTAGGTTAGGTTAGGTTAGGTTAGGTTAGGTTAGGTTAGGTTAGGTTAGGTTAGGTTAGGTTAGGTTAGGTTAGGTTAGGTTAGGTTAGGTTAGGTTAGGTTAGGTTAGGTTAGGTTAGGTTAGGTTAGGTTAGGTTAGGTTAGGTTAGGTTAGGTTAGGTTAGGTTAGGTTAGGTTAGGTTAGGTTAGGTTAGGTTAGGTTAGGTTAGGTTAGGTTAGGTTAGGTTAGGTTAGGTTAGGTTAGGTTAGGTTAGGTTAGGTTAGGTTAGGTTAGGTTAGGTTAGGTTAGGTTAGGTTAGGTTAGGTTAGGTTAGGTTAGGTTAGGTTAGGTTAGGTTAGGTTAGGTTAGGTTAGGTTAGGTTAGGTTAGGTTAGGTTAGGTTAGGTTAGGTTAGGTTAGGTTAGGTTAGGTTAGGTTAGGTTAGGTTAGGTTAGGTTAGGTTAGGTTAGGTTAGGTTAGGTTAGGTTAGGTTAGGTTAGGTTAGGTTAGGTTAGGTTAGGTTAGGTTAGGTTAGGTTAGGTTCCCGTGTGGGGTTTTCGGTCCCCCATCGGGCGCGTCCTCAGGTGGTGGATAGAGGAACGGCTTCACGGGAACATTCCTGTGGTGCTACCAGGGAAATAAAATACCTGGCGCGAACCAAAACCGAAACTGTCCCAAGCTAAGGTGTGAGATTCCGTGCCGAAGGCTGAATGGCACTGGGGACAGACCATCAATCCCAGTGTCGCGAACGGATCCCTGGGGGCACCAGGCGACACCCCCTTGTAACAT